>OU862891.1:5000000-10000000 GCA_917880725.1 Selenia dentaria
GGGCCTACTCCCACCTTTTATGAAACTATCATAAATCAGGTGCGTTTTATAATAAGCTTAAAATAATCATACTTACTATCGTACTCCCACCGACACGAAACGGTCGAACGTATTACTTCAATACTACTTACTGCGTGTTCCTTTTAAAGCCGAATTGGATCCCAATGGTGCGTTCCAGGATCAACATATATAATGTCCAACCCTAATAGAACACTAACGCAGTTCCAAAGTACACGAGTTGAGTGCACTATTTAATAATACGTCATCAAAACGTCTATCGTAATCCATTTATATTTTAAGCTTGCTATATTGACATGGTGGTACCAAAGTTAGTAGTAAATATGATTACTTAATGAGGTGGGAGTAGGGCCTTTCTAATTATTTTCAGAATACTTAATAAATAACATTGGTCATTTGCATTTTCCTAATATATGAAAACGCAATAGATCTTCTGTCTTAGGGAACAAAAAATAGCTAAGAAGTTAAGAGGCTAAGAATCCTGCTGAAGAGGCACGAGCACTAACTAGCAAGTTAACATTTTCAAAGTTTCAAATTGATGTAACTATATGATTTATGTCATATTTATTATTAAGTATATTTTTTGTTAGAATTCGATGTTTACTTATTTATACACTCTATTTAGTGCATAGTTTCTGCAAAATCTTAAGGCGCTGCCTAAAACCAAAGATCCGTAAAACGCTATGTTTTTCGTCGCACAGTTTTGATGCACAATTATTAATACAAACTTGGAAAAAATACAGCGCATAGTTAAAAGTTAAAAAAGGTGACTTATATAATAATATTGCACAGTATTTATCTGGCACCTTGAAAAAAAATTGCAAATAAAACGACGTAAAAAATCTTTCGTCTCGAATTTCTCAATATTTTGAGCGACAACTACTATATTTCTTGTAATCAGGAAAAAGGTAATTTATTAAATAAAAGAAATATATAGTTTTTTTTACCTTTGTAAGCCACAAAGGTAAAAATAACTATATATTTCTTTTTTTCTTTATATAATTCTTTTATTTTTAAACAAATTAAAACTGCGAAAAAGTGTTTACAGATGCACGCTTGGTCCTGTCACGGCCAGTGCTGCACCCTATCCAATACCTAAATGTTTACTCATGCAGATCCTTAAGTTACATCAAATTGAAACTTTGGAAACGGTTACTTGTTAATGCTCGTGACTGTACATTCCATAATTTCTCATCAACTTCTTTCAATCAACACGAGAAACATGTATCAGTGCCTTTCTTATTGGCCCTTTTTGCGTTGTACGTTTTCAAAGCACCGGGAAACCAGTTCTTGCGTAGGTACTCACTAAGCTTTAAAAATACATATACAGTGGAACCTGGTTAATTGGGATCTAAAGGGACCAAGAATGTTGTATCATTTATTGAGGGTTTTCATTAATCCAGTTTTCCAATTAGGCAGGTTTAACATTATAGTTGTCTCATTTACAGAGGCGCTTATAGAGGTCGAAATGTACGGCTATTCCATTTTAGAGGGAGAGTAGTCCCTTGTTTTTAGGTCAAACCTGAGATAGTACTGACAAACAAAGCGTGTGCGAAAGACATTCTTACGTTTGTAAACAAAAGTGTCAAAACCTGTCCCAAACCGATTAATTTGTCTCATTTATAGAGGGAGTCGCAATTATAAAGGTAAACATCGAATAAATCCTAGAAATCAGATCTCATTTAACCAGTTTCGAAATGTCCCATTAATAGAGGTAATTTAATGAAAAAGTACCGGGACCTCATTGTAACTCTCAATAATAGAGGTTTATCATTTATCCTGGTCCCATTCAACCAAGTTTCACTGTATATCTAAGGATATATGGGCATAATATTTTAGCTTATGAGGCCGCATTTAAAACCAAAATAAGAATAAAATAAGCTGGTACTTGTATCTCTAGTACTTGCATTGCTACTACAAATTAGGTATAATAATTATTATGTTAGATTATAAACTTATTTGGTACGTATTGAATACATGCAAACCCTGGAGCAGAGAATGCGGCGCGAATTGATGGAGCGAATCCAAGAGGTAAGCTGCGGAGTCAAAAAACTTAAGAAATTGTGATGATAGTTTTCAGTACCTATTGTTTTCTCGGCTAAGCATTAAACAAAACGCAATGTTAGTTTGATTTAATTGCGTGTATTTCAAAATATTTTAAACCCGATCACATGAAAAGTTTTCGTTGCATCGGAATTAAAATAATTTAAGATACACGAGAAGCTATTAAAGTCGGTAAACTTAAATATGAATTATGAAAACCTAAGAAATCATTACCCTAATAACCCTACAATGGATTTACTTGATGGACTTGAATTGATTTATCTGGTTTTTGGTTTTATATATTTTTGGAATTTCTTGTTGGTGGCGCGTAACTGTGTAAACGACATGATGTACCTAGTGAGCTTTCGTGATTTATATAAAACAAACTTGTTGTTATAATCTCATTTTTAAGTAAAAATAGTATAATTTCTGTATTCGCGCTCGGCTCAGCGTTAGCGTGGCGTGTTCAGTAGGTCTAACATGAGTTTACAACATGACACCAATCCTTGCAGTTATCGACTGCCGCGAAAAATGTATGAAAAAAAAGAACAGTGCCACCTCGCGGTCAATTGTAGAACTAAAATTGACATCGAGTACCCCAATCACAAGCTTAATAGGTAGGCGAGATCGAGTATCGACTATAGATGACATTTACTCGTATATTGCCAACTCATGGTAGAGGTCCTGTATGACGACACATTATGCTCTCCATAGTAAGTAAGCGCGCCAAGAACACGTCGCGCCCCGCCTCGTCCGTAACGTCCGTTGTTTGTCGAAGCCTTATAACTTGATAAGTAGGTAAGCGAATAACCCAACATAAAAATTAAAAAAATACTGAGAAACGCAACCGACTTCAAAATCAAAAGTGTGAAATAACTTGTTGAAGTCAGTACCATGATAGTTCAAAAGTGCCTGTTATCTATGCGTTTTGCGTGCATGGTACCGACTTTGACAAGTTATTTCACACTTTTTCGTGGTGAAGTCGGTTCCGTATTTTGATGAATAAATGTTTCATACCCTTATTAGTAACCCTTGCTAATTACGGGATCGATTGTGATTCACCGTCAATCATGATATCATCATAGGCGAAATACTTTTAGTTATTGGAGTGTAACTCAAAAACTGCTGGGCCAACTTTGATGAAATTAAAAAAAAAAAACTAGAAAGGAATCATCAAAATCAAAAGTTTATAAACGGCGAAATTATCCGCGAACACACATAACAAAAATACGGTCAATTTGAGAATCCTCTTTTTTGAAGTCGGTTAAAAATGAAACTAAATCAATATTTTTTCCCCAGTTGCCCTATGACTACGATGAAGATAGAGCCCACGAGGACGACACGATGACCTGGGAGACTGAGTCTTCCAACTCCTGGGAGACCATGTCTGAAGAGGAGGCCTACGGATGACTGGAAGACCTGCACATACGACTCAACTTGTTCCTAATCTGGATGAATCTACAAAGATTTGTGTGGGGGCTCTGAACATTTTCAACTATCCAACATTTTATAAATAGTGTAATCTGTGATTTCGTACCATAGAATATGCAGTAGTTATGTGAGTGGTGCAACTTTAGTGTTCTTGTAAAGTTTCTAGACTCAAGCGCGTGTGTTGTAAAATAATGTCTTATAATATTATTATTATTGTGCAAACCAACCAAATGAACCAGCATTCTGGTCGTCTGACGTTTGGTTCTAAACGTTTGGCCAAACCCTGAAAACTAAAATAAATATTTATATAATTTATTCCTAAATAACAATTGATAAATAATCTGTTTAATGTGTGTATTTGTGTGACTATGTGTGTTTTGCGAATATGTATTCAGATAATTTTACTCTAATGCACATAACTTTCTATTTGTGAAGGTTGGAAAAGTATGATCAGTAGAAAAAAAATTTCGCGTATTTTTAAAAATATCTGTTTCATGTGTCATAAAAATAAAAGATAATTTAGTTCGCTAATCGATATATGTACTTACCTACATTTTTGCAGAGCATAATGCGTCATTAATTACTCGTTATTGTAATTAAGGAAGAATTGTATAAACGAATTTCTAATTTCAAAAATACCTTTCACATAATGCAATATTAGTGTACTTAGTCAGTACCATATAGATTTTTTTTTTTTCATTTTGTTCGCCATATAACAGAGTAGCTAATAGTAGATTTATGTTTAAAATGAACGTACTCTTATAGATGTCATGCAAAAGTAAATTTATAATGCGTAAGACACAGGCTGGGTAGCTATAAATATCTATGAGGTTTCTGCGATTGGTTCTTCTCGCCATTTTTCCGAATTCTCTAGTAGATACTAGTTAATTTTATAATTTACTAAGTTAAGGAAAATATTCGGACTCTAAAATATGCTGAACTTACAAAACACCAACTTGGACAAGAATAAATTTTGCTTGCTTTAAGGTATCATCATTATCATCATCTCAGCCGTAGGACGTCCACTGCTGAACATACGCCTCCCCCATGATTTTCCTAAAGGACCGGTTGGAAGCGGCCTGCATCCAACGTCGTCCTGCGACCTTCCTCAGGTCGTCTGTCCACCGTGTCGGTGGACGACCTACGCTGCGCTTGCCGGTCCGTGGTCTCCACTCCAGAACCTTTCAGCCCCATCGGCCATCTTTTCTGCGTGCTATGTGCCCTGCCCACTGCCACTTCAACTGGCTAATCTTCTGAGCTATGTCGGTGACTTTCGTTCTTCTACGGATCTCTTCAATTCTGATTCGATCACGTAGAGAAACCCCGAGCATAGCCCTCTCCATAGCTCGTTGTGCGACTTTAAGCTTATCTTTGAGGCCCATAGTAGGAGACCACGTTTCAGTGCCATAAGTCATCACTGGTAACACACATTGGTCGAAGACTCTTGTCTTGAGGCACTGAGGTATTTTTGACGAGAAGACTTCGCGAAGTTTCCGGAACGCTGCCCAGCCGAGTTGGATTCGACGATTGACCTCTTTCTCGAAGTTGGACCTGCCTAGTTTGACTGTCTGTCCCAGGTAGATGTACTCGTCAACAACTTCGAGAACTGAGTTCCCAACTGATATTGGGGTAGGTACAACATGGGCATTAGACATAATTTTCTTCTTATCTATGTTCATCTTAAGACCTACCCGTTGGGAAACTCGATGGAGGCCTTTGAGCATTGTACTGAGGTCTTCCATGGATTCTTCCATGACTACAATATCGTCGGCAAATCGAAGGTGAGTGATGTATTCGCCGTTAATATTGATGCCAAGTCCTTGCCATTCCAGAAGCTTGAAGGCGTCTTCCAATGTAGCAGTGAACAGTTTCGGAGATATAACGTATCCCTGTCTCACGCCTCTTTGCAATGGAATTGCCTTCGAACTCTGCTCCTGTACTCGGACTGACATGTAGGCGTTTTTGTACAAACACTTCAGCACTTCAATATACCGATAGTCAATACGGCACCGCTGGAGAGACTCAAGCACTGCCCACGTCTCGATCGAATCAAAGGCTTTCTCATAGTCCACAAACGCTAAGCATAGAGGCAAGTTATACTCTTCGGTCTTCTGTATAACTTGCCGTAGCGTGTGGATGTGGTCTATGGTACTATAGCCTTTAAGGTATAACCAAACAAAATGCAGCCACATTGTTTGGTACTTATTAGTCACCATTCACAAAGTTATTCAAGGTAACAAATATTTTGGTCGCGTAAATAAAATATATTTTAACGAGTAATTACCAGTATGACAACAAAATAATTTAAATTTGCTACAGGTATGTTTGCGTTTATATTATGATGTGATGATACAGGAACTACAGCTATGCAATGTCCACTAGCGCCACACAACACGCAACTTTATTAACATTAAATACGACCATTGAGTTGAGAAAACCATAAAGTGTTTTCCTATCTCTGAATCTGTTCATCTTTTGATTACACGATGACTCGGGTAAATCTTTTTCTGTTGTAACATGGAACCGTAAGATTTTTATTGTAATATTGACAGATCTGCCAGGATGGCTAACTTTAAAAAAAGTATTAAAAAGCCTTCACTTTGAAATGTCATTTGTATGAAAATTATCCTTCTGGACCTGTGTAAATGGGCGAATTGTGTAAGAAAACAAAATATTCGTAAAAATCGTATTTTGTAATGTCATTTACTTAATTGGAGACATATTTTTAACAGATGGCGCTTTTATCAAACTCAGAAGAACACAAGATGTGGACTCGGAAATGTATTAAGTTCGTTGCATTCATTGAAGATTAAAAATAGTAAAACATTCACAAACATTTAAAAACAAAATGCGTTTTTGTTATACTGGTAAATTGGCCATTTTGGTGATATATGGGCAATCAGTGAGCTTGAAAATTGCACCATTGATAGATCACAGGAGTGCTATTGTAAATTCTACTAAATATTTCACTCAATTATAACACTGAAGTCCCAGATTACATATAGTTATGCAAATGTTAGTGTGTTTTCTTTAGTAACTGTCGCATAACCTGTGATTATGATTAGGTTAGGTGTACTAAAAATGTCGCCAGAAAGCTAATTCCATATAGGGTTGCCATCCGTCTGTGTTTCCCCGGATTTGTCCTAGTTAAGAGGGCGTCCGGGAAGGGAGGAAAATTTCTACTTTCTTTTTTTTGCGGGACAAATCCCAATTCGACTGGGCTACCGCACGCCGTGATCAACCGACGCACCGACTCGCTAAATTCACCGTCCCCCCAAAACTGTAATAAGATTCTGTTTTGTTAGGTACACTTAAAATGATGATAAAACATGACTAAATTTAATTTTAGTAAAATAAATAAAAAGGTGATTTATGACGTTTTCAACCGTTTTTATTACACTATGTTTAAAAAACCTGTTGGCATGTCCGGGTTCTGATCCTAAAATTCGGGAAATCACGCGTGTTGTCCTGGTTGCCAATGTTTAGAGATGGCAACCCTAATTCCATAGCGCCCATTGCCCGATTTTGTAAGATATTGCGACGATAGCTACATAGTCAAAATATTGTTCGTGGAAGAAAACTTATACGAGTTAATCGTTCCAATACCGTGATAATTCAAACAAAAGATTTATGAATGAAACTGACGTATATATACCTATCTGGGGCGCAAAGGGTTAATGCGTCCGCATATGTAGGAGGAATTATCTACAATTATTCAATGTCTTGATCGCAATATAAATTCCAAAAATCGCTAAAATAGTACAAAATCAGGTTGTTCCAAATTAAATAGTTTGAGTTCATTTATTTCTTATGAGTGCTGGTCACCTATTAATACCAGTCTATATATCTGGTCATTATTTATCTGATTGTCGCTAAATACCTACTTAATATAATGTGTTCGGAAAACGTAAAGTATCACATGCATTATATCAACCAGTGGCATTGTCTATGAACAATATGAAAAACACATTTTTTGTACCGTTGTGCATTAGCTACGATTGCAGAATAATATATAAACTCTAAGGCCTTTATTAATAAACGTTGCGTAAACCTATATTAGGCGTAACATGCTTTGTCTTGCTTTCACGCGCGACATTTACTGCAAGCGAAAAATTGACAGATAGATGTTTTAACTACTCCGGGTGTACGCCAAGTTTATTAATAAGGCCGCAAGATAGTATATACTCCAAGTCACGATTATATAAAGTGAATTCTGTGAAGAAAAATATGCAATGTCTTATATAAATATTTACATTGTGGAAAATACGGGTTTTTTATGTGTACTCGGTGTGAGATGAACAAGTCGCTTCTTTGATGTTAAGCGTCCCGCTTTCCCAGGATTATAAACTACAACAGTTCAAAACTATGCAAAGCGATGCACTGCGCTCGTTACCTTGATATATAAGGTGCTAAATCTCTTGCCCTGTATAATGAGGCTGGAAACATTGCCCTTCAAACTGAAACACAGTAATGTTTGGATACTACTGTTTCACGGTTGAACTACTGGCACAGGTACTTCTCGAGGCGGACGCAAAATTCCAATTATAAAAAGGAAACAGTAATGTTATATATTTAGGCATCCGGTGACAGAAATCGTAATGTTGATATACCAATATTATGAAAACAGTGTGTGTTTTGTAAATAAATAATAAATTCGTTAGCATTACTCGACCCTCCGGCTAGAGCATCGTTTCTTTTAGCTTTTTGATTCCTTATCAACCGACTTCCAAAATCGGAGGAGTTTGTAATTCCCACAATGTTTTTATGTGTGTTACCGCATAATGTTTTTTCTAACTGAACCGATTCTGATGTATCGTTTTTTATTTGTAAGCTAGTGCTTCTCATGTGATCCCATTTCGATTTGATCAAAATCTCTGGGCCTATAGCACGCATAACTGTGTATGTATAACGTAACGTGTCGTTCACGTGAAACAGTACAAACTGTCGTGTATCTAGGACAACTGTGGCACAGATAATTTATAGTTTCTAAGCGGAAGCGTGACGCGTTGACACTTACGAAACGAATACTTTTTCGCAAATTGTGCTACGTCCTCTGACCAGTTACTAGTTTTTTGTTGATAATTTAACATTAACATCGGGTATGTAAAGTATAATGTTTTTATTAATATATGTTATATATTTTTAAATCTTTTATACCGAATAAAAGATTTAAAAAATTATGTTGTTTGTGATATTCTGTATAATTATTTAGTTACTTTAAGACTGTCTTGTACGACATTCACCAAATATTGTTAGCGTTAAACATGTTCAAAACATCATTCTATCTTTGTCTACTTACAAACAAAAGAAAGAAATAGAAGATATTTCCATTTTTGAAATTGTTTAGCTCTAAATACGGCCTTACTTATAAAGGCTGCTTAAATTTAAATTTAGTATGTCATTTAGTATTAGTACAGCGCACTACAAAACTGTTCTGCGATGTACTAAATGATGTAATTTGAATTTATGCAGCGTTTATAAGCAAGGGTGTTAGTTTTCTATGACTATTATAATTAGTTAAATTAAATTGGTGAGGGGAAAAGCAAATTGTGATTTTTTTAGTATTAAGTAGTGTTTAGTGAGTACTGTGTCTAAGAAGATACCGTTCAAGACATACTGTATGTCTTGACTTGTTAACTTATTCGCATAAATAAAAATATCTTTAGCAGTAAATTTAATTAGCGAACCAGGATAAGTATTTTTTTTCTAAAATTGCAAAGTAAACTATCTCGTTATAAAATAAGGAAACTGAATTATTGTGTACACTGATTACTTCTTATAGTACCTACAGGCGATCAATTCCACTAAACTTTGCTTTAGCAAATGATTCGTTATGATGAACACAATAAGAACTACTATAATTTACTAAACATTTTATTTTATTCGCTAGTTTGATGTTCTGAACTAGTAAATTGCTACCAATATAGCGACATAAGTGACCAATAATAATACAAAAATTGTTTTCTAAGGTAGTATAGTATAGTATTCAAATTCAAATAATGTATTTGCCAGAATACAAACATCTACGGCCTTACTTATAAACGCTGCTTAAATTTTAATAAAGTCATTTAGTACGGCGCAGAACAATGTTGCTGTGCTAAATAATGACATTTAAAGTTAAGCAGCGTTTATAAGTAAGGCCCTATGCATAGGTGCTAAGGTTCTAAATTACTATTTCACTATTGCGACTTCAGACCAAACATATGCACGTCTGTTTGCAGACTGAATACAGATGCAGCACTTTTGTACAACAAAAAATGTAATATTTAGATATAACATTTTAGTCGCAATACAATAATAGTAGTAATTTAGAACTTTAATATATTCCTTTATACTTACAAGTAAAATTCCACGTGTCACTGTTGTCGATAGATGCCAAATTCTTCTGTGTTTCGCGTATTTTGTAAGTAATTGTATAAGTAACGTAAAATTATAGTTAGCTGATTTACAGACCTACTTGTTATTACTTATAATATTCATAAGATATTGTTGTACTATGGTGTGGGTGCAATCTGATGTAAAATAAAATACATTACAATCTGACCGAAATATATGTTTTTAATGTACATTATACGTGTACAGTCGCCTTCAATAAAATGGATTATTTTCATAATTTTCCATAGTACGATTGCTACTAAATTAAAATGATTTGTATATAACAGTTATTATATGCATTAAAATAATATAAATTATAAAATTATGGTTATATTTTATCAAACATATTATTGAAAAGCCCTTCGGCTTTGCTCCCGTGGAAATTGATAGGTACGTCGTAAGACAATATCAGATTCAAATGTCTTTTGCCTATTTTAAAAAAAAAATTTGGACAGCGTCCACTCATAGCTCTAATGTCCCAAACTAGGCAGTGCCTGTACTATGGTAACCTGATGACTGATATACATACTTAAATATATATTACACACCCAGACCGCAAAGTAAGTAAATATCTATAAGTAGAACGTCTTCCCTACTAGCGTTGATTAAGGCAGGTTTAGCGCGAGACGCGTGTACAGAAACAGAAAACAATGACATGTAAAAACTGCCAAAACCGACAATTGACTAAAAACATATTATGGCGAAACGTAGGCGTTGACAACATGGCTGCTTACCCCTTCGAGGGAATATATAGGTAAAGGTATCGATTCACTCAAGACCGCTAGACGATGTTATCGCCCCGCGGCTTCACCTGCGTGGTAATGGATGTTGCCTGCTGATGGTGATATTACAATCTAGCACTAAAATAAATTCAAAAGAAAAGGGATATGATATAAACAGTTATTGATACCAGTCAATAATTTTATTATTTACGCTATTGATAAAGAATTGTCATGCTGTAACTAACACACACACACGCACATCTTGCACGCTTACTTGTGGAATCGATAACAGTAACTACACAACACTAACTTCATTGATCCTCCAGAAATGGCACGCATGTAACATTGTAAGGGGTGAGGTTTCTCTGGAGCTGTATGTACGTCGCGCTAATTCCAGGTCAATGCCGGAGTAACACAGGGGACCGTATTATCACCCACACTTTATCTCCTACATATCAACGATATGTTACTGCTAGGTGACATTAATTGCTACGCAGATTACTTGACAGTAGGTACTGTCCACAGGCGGTATGTTAGACGATCTCGAGCGATACAGACTGAAATTGTATAAAATAGACGGTATGTCGTACATGTCATCGCTGAGCTTTCCGGGGTGCTTGACATCTCTAGTTGGGGTACGGGCAACTTGGTTGAGTTCAACGCCAGGAAGAATCAAGTGTGCGCGTTATCGGCAAAAACATCACCATTTCTCCCTCATCCTTCTCTTCAGAATATCAAAAACCTGTAGGTACAGAGTGATCTAAACATGCATTGCTATGTTTCGTAGGTTTTGAATATTGTTGCTACCTCTGGGATGAATCCGCTAAGTATCATATGGATGCTCTCGACAGACTGCAACGTCGCGCTGTCCGTATTATTGGACACACTGAAGTCACTCAACACCTAGAACCCTTACAAATGCGTGAAATTATAGCTGCTCTAAACGTTTTCTACCGTTTGTATCATGGCGAATGTTCTGAAAAGCTCTTAAATCTTATTTCTTTCTTACCATTCCGATCCCGAGCTACTAATTCCGGCCTAGCCTGCCATCCATATACTGTTCAAAACTTTTTTACATGAACCAAAACGTCGGGTAGTTGTTAGCAACTACCCGACGTTTTGACATGACAGATTTAGATCTGTCATGTCAATAAGTAAATTACGGAATTCTCTATTACGTTTTTTCTTGCAGCTATGACCATGGGTCTTTCAAGCGGGGCGTGGAAAAGTATATCTCAGGTCATCACAGTGGTGGCGATTAACGCAGCTTACGGCTGCAATAATGGTCATCGTTGATCTCATTTCCGATTTCCATCAGTTGAGAGGGAGTAATTTAGATGAATCATTATAAAAGCCATTCATTTACGTAGATAATATAATTACAACGGAAATATACTCGTATATAAGTAAAATCTTTTGAAAATCTCATCACCACTGCTGCCACTCTTCGGTGAATTCTTGGTCCACTGGGAAATGTCGCCTGTAAGGAAATTATATATTTTTATACCATCAAGTATCAAGATAGTCATCACACAATTTGTGGAGAAACTGAAACCGCGGTACGCGAATCTCACGCGGAATTGGCTGGTCATTGCCAATGATAACAATCGTATGTAGAGACCGTTTCACGAAAGCCGTCCCTCAGCTGTCGCGCTAAGTCTATGTAAAACGCTGGATTGCTGGCTTAGTTAGTAGTACGGTGGTAGCATTTTCCCACCAATCTTGACGAACGCTACGACTTGGTACGCATGTTCTACTATTCAATATAGTCTTTTTGTCATCGGTGGTTTGGAGTGAGAGAAGAAAGGGGTACTTTTCCTAAAAAGGAGGGAAGTTTGCTGCGGCGCTATTTACCGACCGATTTTGAGAGATTTTGATTTTTGAGTACATACACAATAAGACTTTAAACCTACGAAGAAATAATGTCAGGAAGAATACTCAGAACAAATTCCACACAAAAAGTGGTCCTTCAAACTAGAACGACGTATGATTCCAAATACGAATTACATCCGAGGTTACAAATAGACATGTTCAGTGATTGGTTTTAATTTCAGAAGGAAAGCAGGGATTGGTCCACGCGCGTGCCGCAACGTCTACTATGACAGCTGAGTCATAGCGGCGTGAACGATGTTATTGATTTAGCAGGACTTTTATTGGGTCATTTTTTTAAGGCAGTTACTCTTCCTGATATTATTTCTTCGTAGCTTTAAACGAGGAATTTCGAATATAGAGCATAATTGGTTTGTAAATTGGTTGTGAAGTTTAAAAACTGGTCTATTTTGGTGATATTCGGTTAGAACATTTGCTACCAACAACATATAAAATTTTAGCGAAATTGGTCAAGGTGTTGTCGAAATAAATATTTGTCAATATTTTCTGAATTTTGATGATATGCAGAGAGCTCAGACTGCGAAAAATTGCCGCTGATAAGACTGTGCTCGTGGGGTCTACTGGTCGCAGAGCTACTAGTTCTAAAAAGTTGAGGTAGTTACCTGCGCGCGGGTGGGGTGGCGGGGGAGGCGGGTCCGGAGCGGCGCGGGGAGGCGGGCTGCCGTCGAGCTACCTCGCCCAGCAGGGAGAGACACGACCGGGAGAGGCGCTGACTGAAGTTCTGCATGGGAAAACAAGTTACAACATACAGGTAGCGGCGGCATGAAACTCGAGCGCTGACCGTTATTGCGCAGAAATCAAAAATTAGGTATCACAGGGAGAAGCTAGCGGGGGCCGGCCTACATCTTCCGGTGCGTAGTCGCCGCTCGAGAACCTTTCTTCCCCATCGGTTATCGGTCCTGTGCGAGCAACGTGGCCTGCCCATTGCCATAAACTAACTTAGATTAGTTGGTGCCGGACGATTGGCTTAATATTTAGTTCGTATTTGACATCTCCATACACAGTGTTCTTCGGTTTTAATCCATGTATTATATTTTGGTATAAGTCACCGCGTTACCAACTGAGTCGTGCGGCCATAAACCATTTCACAATGTCTATCTCGCTCGCACTTGTGGGTCTTATGGAGCCGCATGGTGATGTGCGTAAGATGGTTTTAGACGCATATCGATAAGAATAAAATCAGATAGAAACATAGTAGATAGTATTGTGTCCCTGAAAAGGGGCGGGTGCTGCCATTTCACGTGGCTTATTGAAATTCATTGAATTTAGTTTTTTAGGGTCAATTTTAAGTTCATTTAAAAACAGAAATACGTTATGAGTCACTGTCCGAGTTTGAGGGCTAACATTACGTTGTATGTACACGATTTCTATTCGCTCTTTTTTTCGATGGTTTTTTTTTATTTTGACTTCAACCAGAAAACATGGGTGTAGTCAAGGTTGGAACGACCGACATGCCAGATAGTGCGCAAGCATTATCTAATATATTTTAAAATATTCAAACATGATTGCCGTGGGGTACCGGCTTAGAATAGGACCCCCCCAACTCTACCCGTGGGTGCGTAAAAATCTGCTAAGGGATAACAATCGGAAGGTGGGCAGCAGCACCTTCCCAGTATTAAAACCCCAAAACTGCGCTCGCCAACCCGCCTGCCAAGCGTGGCGAGTATTGGCAAAATCACCCCA
This sequence comes from Selenia dentaria, assembly GCA_917880725.1. Taxonomy (NCBI): domain Eukaryota; kingdom Metazoa; phylum Arthropoda; class Insecta; order Lepidoptera; family Geometridae; genus Selenia; species Selenia dentaria. The sequence goes on from OU862891.1 coordinate 5,014,163, forward strand.
ATGACGGACACATTAGGAACCAGGCCCCCAGTCCCCGGCTGCCCCGCTATTCCTGGCTACGGTAGCGGCCACGGTAACGGTGGGGCAGGGGGTGCTAAGAATCCCCGGCAGACGCCCGGCTACCACCCCCAACGACGACGACTGGCCCTGGTGACACACAACATACGCACAATGAGGACAGACGAGAAGATATATGAGCTGGAAGAAGAAATGAGTAAGTTACACTGGGACATTGTGGGGTTATCTGAAGTCCGTAGAGCGGGTGAGGACACGATAACCCTGAAATCAGGCAACCTACTCTACTACCGGGAGGGCGACCAACAGTCCCAAGGTGGTGTCGGTTTTCTCGTCCACAAGTCCCTTACTAGCAACATAGTTAAGATCGATAGCGTTTCCAATAGGGTCGTATACCTAATACTCAGAGTATCCAAACGATATTCGCTGAAGGTCATTCAGGTATACGCACCGACGAAGTCGCACCCGGATGATGAGGTGGAGGATATGTATGACGACATTAGTCGGGCCATACATACCTCTGAAACGCACTTTCTAGTTGTTATGGGGGACTTCAACGCGAAGTAGGGTAAGAGAAGCGAGGATGAGTTGAAAGTGGGGCATGGCAATTTGGATATGGACAACGGAACCGTAGGGGACAGAGGTTGGCCGACTTCCTGGAGAAAGTGGGACTCTTTATGATGAACTCTTTCTTTCAGAAGCCACCTCACAGGAAATGGACCTGGCTGAGTCCCGATGGTTCCACGAGAAATGAGATTGACTTCATTATGACCACCAAAAGGCAAATATTCACTGATGTCTCCGTGATCAACAGGGTTAAAACCGGTAGTGATCACCGAATGGTAAGAGGCACGGTGAATATTAATGTCAAACTGGAGAGGTCTCGTCTGATGAAGTCTACGCTCTCGTGCCCGTATTCAAGACCCCGAGAGCTTTCAACTTGAGCTATCCAATCGCTTCGATTGCTTTGAGAACATCGCTTCAGTGGACGAGATCAATAACAGGTTAGTAGAAACTGTCCATACAGTGGGTTCCAAGTACTTTAAACCCCACCGTACAGATAGGCCACAGAAACTCTCCAACGATACCCTCAACCTCATGGCTGAACGACGCTCATTGAAACTGCAGTCTTCGGATGATGCTGAAGCATATAGGCTGCTCAATAGACGAATATGGAAGTCCTTGCGACACGACATCCGGATCTTTAATACAAACCGTATTAAAGAGACGATAGAGCAGAAAAAAGGCTCCAAAGTGTTTGCAAGAGACATGTCTATTGGGCAAAGCCAGTTGACGAAGCTGAAGAGAGAAGACGGCAGTGTAGCGTCGACCAAAGCAGAAGTATTAGGAGAGGTAGAGAGTTTCTACGGACAGCTATACACCTCGGTCGCTAAACCTGTTAGCAGCTCGGTCAAAGACCCAAGAGCCAAGCTGACCCGACATTATACCGAAGATATCCCGGACATCAGCCTGTACGAGATTAGAATGGCCTTGAAACAGCTTAAGAACAACAAGGCACCTGGTGACGACGGTATCACATCTGAGCTTCTGAAAGCGGGTGGAACACCGGTACTTAAAGTCCTTCAGAAGCTCTTTAATACCGTCTTACTCAAAGGTTCAACGCCAGAAGCATGGAACAAAAGCGTGGTGGTGCTGTTCTTCAAGAAAGGTGACAACACTTTACTTAAAAATTACAGACCCATCTCGCTTTTGAGCCATGTTTATAAGCTGTTTTCGAAGGTCATAACGAACCGTCTCAGTCGCAGGTTTGATGAATTCCAGCCTCCGGAACAAGCCGGTTTCCGAAAAGGCTATAGTACCATAGACCACATCCACACGCTACAGCAAGTTATACAGAAGACCGAAGAGTATAACTTGCCTCTTTGTCTAGCGTTTGTGGACTATGAGAAAGCCTTTGATTCGATCGAGACGTGGGCAGTGCTTGAGTCTCTCCAGCGGTGCCGTATTGACTATCGGTATATTGAAGTGCTGAAGTGTTTGTACAAAAACGCCTACATGTCAGTCCGAGTACAGGAGCAGAGTTCGAAGGCAATTCCATTGCAAAGAGGCGTGAGACAGGGAGACGTTATATCTCCGAAACTGTTCACCGCTACATTGGAAGACGCCTTCAAGCTTCTGGAATGGCAAGGACTTGGCATTAATATTAACGGCGAATACATCACTCACCTTCGATTTGCGCGCCGATATTGTAGTCATGGCAGAATCCATGGAAGACCTCAGTACGATGCTCGAAGGCCTCCATCGGGTTTCCCAACGGGTAGGTCTTAAGATGAACATGGATAAGACGAAAATTATGTTTTCTCGTCAAAAATACCTCAGTGCCTCAAGACAAGAGTCTTCGACCAATGTGTGTTACCAGTGATGACTTATGGCACTGAAACGTGGTCTCTTACTATGGGCCTCATAGACAAGCTCAAAGTCGCACAACGAGCTATGGAGAGGGCTATGCTCGGGGTTTCTCTACGTGATCGAATCAGAAATGAGGAGATCCGTAGAAGAACGAAAGTCACCGACATAGCCCAGAAGATTAGCCAGTTGAAGTGGCAGTGGGCAGGGCACATAGCACGCAGAACAGATGGCCGATGGGGCCGAAAGGTTCTGGAGTGGAGACCACGGACCGGCAAGCGCAGCGTAGGTCGTCCACCGACACGGTGGACAGACGACCTGAGTAAGGTCGCAGGACGACGTTGGATGCAGGCCGCTTCCAACCGGTCCTTTTGGAAAATCATGGGGGAGGCATATGTTCAGCAGTGGACGTCCTACGGCTGAGATGATGATGATGATGATGATGAAACATGATACTTACATAAATGTAAAAATTCAATAAATATTTAAAAAGTAGCTTAGCTGGCGTAGTTTGAGGTGGAAGCACATGTATAAAAACCTGGCTCAACTATGTGAGCTAAGCTAAACTAACTTAGTTAAGTTGGTGGCCGACGATCGGATTTGATCTATGGTTATGCTGTGGCGCGTTCAGAACCTCGTTGAGAGCGCACTCGGAGTGCAACTTTTCGCACTAACGTCGTTCCGAACCTCAGGGTAAAGCACTAGGTTGTTCTAACTCGAGCGTTCCGAACCTCGGAGCGTCGCAGCTTTTTAACCATCAAAATCGAACGGTAAACGGTTGCACCCCGCATTCGACATAACTTTGACCAATCAGACTACAACAATCTTCTTCTCTTCTCAAAGAAAATTAGGTAAGGATCAAGTGATCGGTCAATGTCGAATTTGTCAAAGTCTGTTTGAGGTTAGAAACCAACCGCGGCCGTTCCGTACCTCAGAGCGAGTTAGAAAACAACTAAACAACCGCACTCTGAGGTTCTGAACGCCCCCCTTTGGTTGTTTTAAACATACAAATCAAACTGTCGATAACTCAGTATTTAGCGAGGCGCATCACTAGTTGTTTCCTGTAGGCACACTTCCTTACCGGTAAACAGGAGCCCTTCATCTCGCGGAGATCAATCTTCCGGAACAGTTCACACAGCAGCAGCTCATGTAGACTCGGCGTGCGTGGACCGAAGATCTGTTCTATTATCTCTACCACCTGTGTATAATATGTACTTAGCTATAGGGTAAGGGCCTTACTTATAAACGCTGTATACTGTACTAGCTGCTCTCCGCGGTTTCACCCGCGCGGTGATGGATGATGATGATGAATCTTATATACCTATGTTACTCAGGGTGAATGTAGCTTTCCAATGGTGAAAGAATTTTTGAAATCGGTCCAGTACTTTTTGAGCCAATTCGTTACAAACATACTTACATACTAATCTTTCCTCTTTATAATATTAGTATAGATTAGTAAATTAGTAATTAGTACTATATAATAATACCCATATTTATCTTTAAGTAACGTTGCTAAATTGTTCTGCGCCGAACTAAGTGACGTTATTTATATCTAAGCAGCGTTTATAAGTAAGGCCATTAATATCCCAAGAGTTACAATTTGGAAAGTAAACAAAAGCAATCTATGTTTAAAGAACTTTTTTAAACTTTCGCTATTCAAATTCATGTTATAAATTAAAGACATAATTCGATTTTTGAGTTTCGATAATAATTTGTCCACGAAAAAGTCCCGATATTCTCGCGACTGCATGTTTCGCGCAGTTGGTAGATCCCTGCCTTCTGAGCCACTAGTCTTGGGTTCGATTCTCTCACAGGTCAAACATTTGTGTGCATGAATATGTCTGTTTGCCCTGCGTCTGAATGTGTATATGTATTTAAGTTTGTTTATCAGTCATCAGGTCACCATAGTACAGGCTCTGCCTAGTTTGGAACCTAAAGCCTGTGTGGCTGATGAAAAAAAACAATACTTATATTGTTTATTTCAAATAAACTTATTATGTAATCGTCTTTAACTTTATGAATTTTGCTTTAAACATAAAGAATCAGGGATAATTATTATGTTGCATTACTGCTTATTAGCATAATACCTACAATAAGTTTGATACTAAGTAGATACACATTAACTTTTGAAATGCATATGTGGCCCGGGGGGTTTCCCCAAACTATAGGTCTAAATGTCCCATAGCCTCTAAGGGTCTCTAAAGATTCAACATAGTTCAATCATACCAGTGGTACCTCGTTCCCGATTTACGGCCGGTCCCAGTAATCTATCTATCGCCGGTGTACCTTACTAGAGATAGATATTTGACACTATTTGTATGGACGTTATGTCAAATTGCTATCGGTAGTAAGGTAAACCGTGGATAGATAGATTATTGGGAGGTGCCTTTACTCGTACATATTATTATGAAAAATATCTACAAATCACAATATCGATCAACTTATATAATATACTCCAATAAATCTCCAGGAGTAATCACTTTTGGAACTGTCATTTTGGTGAGAAACTTTGGAAATGGACAATCATCAAAATATGTGACGTGATATTATATAGTCTGACCGCAACCGCTGAACCGCGCCTTAGGTATGTGCGCGGGGAGACGCGGGGGTTCGCCCGCTTAAACGGTGCCACGGGCTGCCACGGATTCTCATATATCCATATATCTCCATATATAGAATCAGACCATAGTTACTAAGGCTTTTCCTCTCCGCACCACGTCTGTCACACCTAAGACGCGATAAAGGTTTCGGTCAGACTATAATAAGTATGGGCTTTTTTAATACATTACTCAATATAAACATCTCAATAAAAGGAATAAAAAGATAAAGTTTAAAACACGCTATTGATAGTGCAACCTTATTTTGAGATTCGATAAATCTATGTCTAAATTTTTTATATGGAAACACTTGGAACGCTACACCTAATATAATATAGTATCTCAAATAAATTTACAAAAGTGATGTCATTAAAAAATTGCCAAAACCTATTGATACAGCAGTGGCCCGAACGAACATTTGCTAAAGTGTAACGTTATCGTATCGTTGACGTATTCAGTACAAACTATCATTTATCTAGTACAACTGTGCCACAGATAACTCGTAGTTTGTACTATATACATCAACGGTACGATAACGTTACACTTTAGCAAATGTTCGTGCTCGGGCCACTGAACGTTGTATCTATCTATATGTATAAAAGCGAAAGGTCACTCACTCATCACGAAATCTCAGAAACTACAAGTGCTAGGAGTTTCAAATTTTGCATGCGGGTTATTTTTAGGACGTAAGTGCTCACTAAGACGGGATTTTATGGAATTCAACCCATAAGGGTTTTTTTGGGGTTGATAGTTTGTATGAAACTTCGTTACTGCGAGTGCTAAAAGTTTAAAATTTTGCATGGGGGTTCTTTTTTGGACCTAAGAGGCGAGTCTATTGCAAACTATAGGGGCACTCCTTCAAAATTTATTGGGCAGAAAAATGCAGTAACTGTCCAGCCCGGGGATCCACCCAGGACCTCGAGGTTCCAAAACGGCACTTTTACCTCTATACCAAGACCAAGCGAGTGAAGCCGCTGGCGGGTCAGCTAGTTAGTCTATAATCTGCACATACGTACGTGAGGGTAGGTGGACATTAAGTCAGGCAGCAGCGAGAGGTCGATGGTGGTTCCAGCACACATTTCAAACAGCACGTGCCCCAGCGACAGCGCTTCCACGTGTTCCAGCTGGGCTGCCAGCGCTATCGGGCATCGTGGTAGGGCGCCTATCAATGTGTTCTCCAAGCCGCATATCCTGCTCAAAATGGTGGTACTTATTGTAGTAGAAGCTCTTATTATTATGGAACGCAAGAATACAGTCATTTAAAGTCTATTCATTAATTACTAGTATAACCCGCGGCACGTAACTCTAGCGCTGAGCGAAATGTGGAGGGGATATCTGCGCATGGGTACAGTCGCGCACATGTGACAGAGAGAGACAAGAGTCCCTCGTCTTCGATGTGCCAGAGAGAGACAAGAGTCCTTCGTCCCTCTAGCCCCCCTGTGATACCCAATTTTTGACTTCTGCGCAATAACGGTCAGCGCTAGAGTTACGTGCCGCGGGTTATAGTTCTGCGAACAATCCTCGCGAGCGTAAACTTTCTTGCTAGAATTATCCTAGTTTCCTACTTCCTGCTAATCGTACTAATATTATAAACGCGAAAGTTTGTGAGTATGGATGTGTGGATTTTTGTTACTCATTAATGCACAAACGGCTGGGGCAATTTTGATGAAATTTGGTATGGAGGTAGATGAGACACTGGCTTAACACATAGGATACATTTCATCAACTATCACCACGCGGGTGAAAAAGCGTAATATTCTTGGGCACAGGATAGACAAAATAATAAGATCTCCGCGTAAGTCAAGGTCGTAATGATGACAGTTCTGTCAAAGTTTGTGTCAGTTACTGATAGCTTAGTGGGGATCCCAATAATCTATCTATCCACGGTTTTCCTTACTACCGATAGAAATTTGACATAACGTCCATACAAAAAGTGTCAAATATCTATCTCTAGTAAGGTAAACCGGCGATAGGTAGATTATTGGGACCGGCCGTTAGTCAAAAGCCAAGTCAATTTGACAGCTCGATACACTAGACGTGTTCGGCAACCGTCAAGGGTGATGAAATGTAATGACAGTTTTTTTTCCATGGTGATTCATTTTATTTATTATTATTGTTTACTGGTTGATATACATAGCACGTATTTAAATGTACTTAAATAATACTATTATAGCAATTCCGTTATTTGCGTTTGACCATGTATGTACATATTTTTTGACATTTTGGTATAAAGATAGTTATGCCCTTGGAGAAATAATAAGCTACTCGAAATACTAATCCTCCGCAGACGTAGTCGCGGGTACCAGCTAGTGTCAGTATATATGCTCCATCTCGAGGTGGTGACAGCGTGGAGATAGTGTTATATTTAGTATTGTAAGTATAATTATGTAAATTCTTATAGTTATTATATATATTAATATAACACAAGTGTACCTAAACCAGAAACGGATGAACGTGCTGTAGTCGGTACCATGTACCTATATGTAAGTATGATCTCAATATTACCGGTAGGTCAAAAACATACATCAGGCAAAATTCTCATTTTCCAAAGCCCCTTTTAAGTCATTTACAATGCCAATGGCTTTAATTCATCAGTCTCGTTACATGCGCTACGAGCATGAAAGGTGAAAAGTTAGGCTGTTAAACCACACCAGTCACGAATATCGCCCTTGCGTTGCGGAAGGAGTGCTGGTTAAATAGTTATTTTTATATGCTATGCGTTCGTGACTTTATATGTAACTTAAATGTATGTTTCTTACAAACCTTAGTCTCAAACACACCATACACCACCTCCGCACCATAAATGTGATATTTAAACGTAGGGATCGTGGGTCCTAAGTGGCGTGCAATTGGAGAGGCCTATGTCCAGCAGTGGACTGCTATAGGCTGATGATGATGATGATGATCGTGGGTCCTGCGATACAGGTTCGCCTAGTGGCGGACTCTCAAGCACTTTGCTAACCTTTATCGTTACTAGATTAAGTAGTTCTTATATTTTGATATTGGTTTAAATCTAGGTTATTTTATTAAAACTAATTGTTAAAAATTTTATTCTATTGGTAGTCTTTTGTATTTTTTTGGTGTATTCTTTGGTAATAAATTATTATTATCCCTGTATTTTTATTGATGGCTTGTGTCGTGTCGCGGATAAATTGTTGAATGGTATTTATGCAGGGAAATTCTTTAGTGGTTTAGTTTTTTAAGTGTTAGAAACATAGTACAAAATAGTTCATTTTAGCTTTCTAATAACATCAAACTCTCGCTACATGATAGTGATATAAACTTAAGAAGTAATTGATTGTCCCGGGATGTACCAAGTTGGGTGCCAAAATTATATAGGGATTTTGGCGCCCAACGTGATGCCGTTGTAAGCTTTTACTAGATTAGTTTTACAAATTTACCTCGCCACTCCATTCTGCACCACAACATTTCCTGAGTGTAAGTGACGGAAAGGTGGAAATCCCTTCTCCTTGAGAAACATAAGACCTTCCAGCATTTGACGCCCAAACCTCGCCACTTGTCCTGCAGGCAGACCGGTGCCTGATAATCCGTATTTGCGGACAAATTCTTCATTCCACGTGCTCTAAAACAATTCAATAATGCCCATTCTTTAATCCCTTTGCAAGATTAAGTATATTTTATTAAGTAAACATTATTGGATACAGCGCTAGTTGATGGGTAATACAAATTAAATAAAATGAACAAATGGGATTGATTATAGAATAAGATATGAATTCAAAAATATGCTGGTATAAAGTATGTACTTGTTCGGTTTCATAAATGTTGTATATGAGATAACCACAAGAAATGCACCAAGACTCCGTTTGCCACCACATCGTTTAACTAATTCGAGTAAATGTACACGGGTATTCGGTGTGAAAGCCTTTAATGCTCTTCCTGAGCCCATATGTATCACCAAGGCATTAACCATATTTAAAAATAAATTACAAACAATTTTGCTCGACATGGCACCCTACAGCGTCGAGGAACTTGTCCCAAATTGGTAATAGATTTTTATTTAGTAGATTTTGTTTAGTGGTAGTTAGCGAGGCAGACACCATAAATGCAACCCTATATATTGTGGTTTCATCTCGATGTTATCTTGACAGAAACCTTTATTGCCCACAATAAGGAAGTAACATAAGCACCATAATTTACGACTGAACATTATAGACACAAACCTTATAAATGAGATCTTTTAAGCTGCCTCTAGCGTTGAATGGCAGCACAGTCAGGGCGTGGCCATTGCACAGCTCCAGATCCAGGACTGGATAAATGTACGGATGGTGGAGAGCTCTGAACAACTCCATGATGAGCCCTTTGGACCTCTCGCCCTGCTCTATGGGGCACTTGTTCGTAAGAGGCATCTGCAACAGCAATAACATTTCCCTGCATCATTCAATATAAGAAGGTACTCAAACTTACATTAAGATACAGTTTATGAAAAAACTTAATGATAACATCGTGAAACATGTTTCCTTTCTAAAGATTAATACTGTACTGAAGTAAAATAACTATTAATTAAACCTTTAAACGAGCCATTCTTTTTTTTTCTTTTTTTTTTAATTACCTATGTTCACAGACTCAATGGGTCCGTAGCATTGTTTACATTTATATTTTAAACTTATATTTTTTGTTTTTATAATTTTATTACTAACGGAATACAGGAGGACATTTTTTTTTCTTTACTAAACTTACATAATACATTTTTTTTGTACATAAATAGACTTTTAACTAATTTCTAAATATCGTACATACCAAGAGCATACCGGCTCCCGCAAGCAGCGCCCGTTCACGAGCTTGACACGTGTGCCAGCCATCGCCCTCCTCAACCATATTTGAGGGAAGAGGACGACCCGCCACACGACGCCGCCGCGAGAAGAAGCCTTTTAGTGAGCGTGAATGTTCAAGGTGTACACGCATACATAATACAAAAGCCTAAGCTTGTCTATTTTTTATTTCTTTTTATAACTAATTTTTATATAAGTCGGCTTTTCTTCCACCCGGCCCAGGGCCTCCGTCACATCCACATTCCGATCTTTTATGGCCATCTGCAAGCTGCAACGAGCTATTCTTGTATATATGTATGTATATCTGATTCTCGGGAATGGCTCTAACGGTTTTCTGAATGAAATTTAGTAAGCAGTGGGATAAATCGATCTAGCTAGGTTACATTTTTAGAAAACGTATCATAAACCACCACTATTACACGTCAAAAATAGAAGAAACATCTACAAAATTACACAAAATAATTTTCAACACTACACACCTAACACCTACTAGAAAAGGGACTCTTATTGAACGGTAATTAAAATCAAAATGCAGCTTATTTCAGACGCGTGCTTTTTACTTTTCATTCCCACACGAGTGAGAAAATGAGACAGATTTTAAGACAGAAAAAAGGTGACAGATTTTTTCAAAACTATCAAAAAGGTAAATGTACAAGTCAATGCATTGGAATAAATAAATTTGGTGCCATGCCGAAAGAAATCGCAAAGTTTCTAGGTTTACCAGATACAGAATCATATACAGGACATAGCTTTAGGCGAACGTCAGCCACATTATTGGCCGATTCAGGAGCTGATTTGCTTACATTAAAGCGCCATGGTGGGTGGCGCTCCAATGCAGTGGCAGAATCGTATGTAGAAACTCTATACAAAATAAAGCCAACATAAGCGCCAGGATAACCCAGGATATCAATTTAGAACCAAAACCAAAAAAAAAAAATGTTCAGAACCTCTTCCTTCAACGTCCTTCGATGTCAAGACCGATTTAGTATGATCTGCTACTTATAATAATGATGAAACACTTTTTCTTACTCCCTACGAGAACAATCCGCAATCTCCAACATTTACTCAAGTCACCCAAGAGCAAAATAATGATGTTTTTAATAGCAAAGCGTTAACCTATAATTTTACCAATTGTACTTTCAATAATTGTTTTAATAAATAAAAAATACTTTAAACTGAAGTTTTTTTCAAGCAAGTGTGTCGAAAAACGTCGTATGAAACTCGTGCGCGTTGTTTATTACAATCTCTACTCTATTTAGGCCTTCGATCTTCGATCTATAACTATTATATATATCTAAAACCCGTATCGATTGTAATAAACAACTTCGCGCACTTGTTACATAATGTACTATTTAGCAACTCTTGTGGTTTTTGTTCATAACTACCTTTGTCTAAGTTATTAATACCGTCAGTAAAGAGTATCAGGCGAAAGTCTATCTGCTTGGCAAATATGAAAATAAAAATTAAGATTGCCAGTGATCAAATTGAATTTAATATCAAAAACAAACAAAAAACACAAAAGGGTCACACGAAACAAGTGATATGGAGAGGTGGAAAGTTTTAAAAAAATAATTAAGAAGGATACCTAGACAAAATTGATATGCTCAAACGTGATATAGAAAAAATATCCTTACCAAAGTAAGAAGTCTATCCGTTTTGATAGAGTTGTCGTGGATGGCAAACCAATGCTTATTGGTACGAGATCCGATTGCTCCAAGTTGTGATATCAGGTCGTACCTGAACGTATTAAGATAATTAAAATTAATATTAACATAGATCATACTTAACAGCTCACTGACAAAATTAAAGTTGGTACTTCATAAGTAACCCATTTTTTATTAAATAATTAAGCACTGACGCCTATTAAGTCAATCCGATTTTTTATTTTAGAGAAAAACCTGACAACTCAGAAGTTTTTTTTCTATTTCAAATATACCTTTATACACTTTGTCCTTTATTAATCTGTCCGAATCAGCAAGACTCATTCGAGTTAAGTTTCATTCATAAATCTATTGTTATTTTTTGCGCCGATGCGGACGGGTTAATAAACGTTGCGTAAACATAGATTAGGCGTAACATGCTTTGTCTTGCTTTCACGCGTGACATTTACTGCAAGCGAAAAATTTACAGATAGATGTTTTAACTACTCCGGGCTTATTACAAGTTTATTAATAAGGCCGTATAAGAATTAAAAAATTGTGCATTACTGCCAAACTACTTTTCTATACTTCTATACTAATATTATAAAGAGGAAAGATTTGTATGTAAGTATGTTTGTAACGAATTGGCTCAAAAAGTACTGGACCGATTTCAAAAATTCTTTCACCATTGGAAAGCTACATTCACCCTGAGTAACCTAGGCTATGTAAGATTCATCATCATCATCATCATCGTCCATCACTGCGCGGGTGAAACCGCGGAGAGCACCTAGTTATATATATATATTATAGAGTATGAATGAATAAATTATATGCATAAAGTATGCTTCTCAAAGGTACTCTTATAAAAACTTAAAAAATAATGTTTACTATCTTTATGCTAAAACATGTATCTAACTGAAAGGGTCACATTGTATACAGGGTGTTTGGTAGAGGGACCGACAAACCAAATGAGCGTGTTCGGGGGCCCACTTGGAGAATACAAGTTGGCCAAAAAAATCACATGACACCCCAGTTTTTTTAACTTTTTTTTTGTGAATTTTCTCGTTTTTTCCAATATTGTACCAATTTTGCTTTGCTTGGCCTGAAGGTGTATTAGAGACCAAATTCAACTAAAAACATCCGGTCTAAAACAGATTTTACAAATGTTATGGTGGTAAATAGGTACAATTTCGGAGAAAAAGGGAAAAATCACAAAAAAGTTAAACATATTGGGGGTTCGGGTTTTTTTTGGCCAACTTTCCATTGGTCCATTTAACAAGAAAAAAATATTTATAATTATTTTGCTATCATTACAATTTAAAAATATGTAAGCTAGTGGCTGGCCTTATTATCAGATTTTAGGGACATTGTTGACTGCCTTCTGAAGAATGGAAACGATCAGTAGAAAATGCCACAAGCGGTCACCCATCCAATTATTGACTGCTTAACTTCTCTTATCAGTTAAGTTGCAGTGGATAAGGCTAACAAATGAAATGTGTAGGTACTATCCTACTAATAAGTATTATAAATTTGAAAGTTGAGATGTTTGTTACTCAATCATACAAAAACGGCAGAATCGGATCGGTATAGTAAGTACCGATCTTACCGATAGATAAATTTGAGTCTTGAATTCGTCATACTTCGAAAAAACTGCCTATGTCCATCTTGTGTCGATCATAGCAAGTATGTAACAAAATTGAGCGATCGATAGACAAATTCGATAAGCTTTTACGATCATAACAATAACCCTAGCATGGATCTGTTAAATTACGTTTGAGATCATATATTTGATCGATTTTAACGATTGTTTTGTCAGATTTGAAAATGACTTCGATATAGCTTATCGACAGGGGCGACGGGAATGGGGATATTGTTTAGTTGCGTTTGATCTTACTAATATTATAAACGCGAAAGTTTGTATTTGTAGATGAATTGATTTTTACAGTATTACTTTTTAAAGCACTAACGCCTGTTTTAGCGATCTCAAACATTGAAATTTATAGAGAGAAAAATTCCTTCCTCGGACGGGATTCAAACCCGCGTCTTCTGACTCTCCGTGTCAGACGCTATTGACCAACTAGGCCACCGAGGAACTAGAATCCCGTCCGAGGAAGGAATTTTTCTCTCTATAAATGTCAATGTTTGAGATCGCTAAAGCAGGCGTTAGTGCTTTAAAAAGTAATACTGTAAAAATTACAAGGGCTGCGATGTCAATACGAAAGTTTAAGTATTTCTAAATAATGCCAGCTTCTTTCGGTTGGATGGTACTGTTAAACTGTCCAATAGATGTCGCTCCGTCCCCGCAAGACGGTTAGTCAAATAGAGAGTTAAAATTCGATGCTCGGACCAGAACCTCGGTGGCCTAGTTGGTCAATAGCGTCTGACACGGAGAGTCAGAAGACGCGGTTCGAATCCCGTCCGAGGATGGAATTTTTCTCTCTATAAATTTCAATAGATGAATTGATGTTTGTTATTCTATTACGCTCAAACGGCTAGCCCAATTTTGATGAAATTTGGCATGGAGGTAGATGGGGCGCTGAATAAACACATAGAGGATAATTTTCATCAACATCATCATCATCCATCATCCATGCGGGTGTAACCGCGGGGCGCAGCTAGTATTCAATAAAAATACATTTCGGCCTTCTTTTGATCGTAGAAGAAGAGCGAAATGCTCGTAGAAATCTTCAAATGATAGTACGAGGCGGAATGCAAACAATCCGTAATAATCGATATACTGTCGACAATTTCACGATCGTATAAGTCGTCGATATAACTTCTATACGTGCTAGGGATACGATTTTTTATCTATCTTAGCGACTGGACAAATTTAACGACTATTACGGTACTTGCACTGCGGATCGGACTTTTCATCATCATCTATCACCATACCACCACGGGTAAAGCAGCGCAGCTTAGTGCAGTAGAACTCTTTGTGAATGAGTTCATATATACGGGGTAGTACTACCACCATAACTTGTTCTACCGTGAAGCAGTAATGTTCGCAATACTGTGTTCTGTTTTGAAAGTACGGTTGCCGGCGAATTACATGCACTGAGACTCAACAACTTAATGTCTCAGGGTTACCGGCGGAATCTTACAATGTGAACCTCCTCGTGTGCCCTGGAGTTTTAATTGTAAGTTTCGGAGACGTATTATAAATAAAATAAAATAAATATTCCACAACTATCACACAACGCTATCTAGTCCCAAGCTAAGCAGACCTTGTGTTATGGGTACTAGACAACTGATAAACATACTTATATATTTCTAAATACATACATATTATAGATAAATTACACCCAGACACAGAACAAATGATCGTGCTCATTACACAAACATTTGTCCTGGGTGGGAATCGAACCCAGGACCTCCGGCATAGCAGTCAGGGTCACTAACCACTAGACCAACAGGCCTGCCTTATTATAACAATTATTGTGCTGGCTCATAGGTTGCGTTCCGGACTTACACTAAATAAACACAAACACCTGATGAGAGTGGTGGATTCCCCTAACTGCGACACTTGCGGAGTTATAGAAGATGTAGACCTTTTGGTGGAGTGTGTTCGGAGCCAGCAGATGAGGTTGCAAGTACGTTCTGAATTTGGTTTAAATTTGAGTGACTTAGGCATAGTGCAGAGTGTCTTGGCTGTTCCTTGGAGTGAAGCGGCTAGGACACTCAACATAGCCCTGCTTGAAGTACTTCAATAAGTCTTGTGAATGTTTTAATGTAGTGTCAAGGTATTGTAAGCCTTAACGGGACTGACATTGACGCTAAGCGACTAAAAGTCCCAAATAAATTATGAAAAAAAAAGGGTTATCGGCGCAGCGCAGTTCGTCACTTGTGAGGAAATGTACTGTTCTAGGCAGAGCTTAACATCAGGTGAACCTCATCCTTGTGTCGTTTCCTAATAACATTGAAAGAAGCTATAAAGATCCTCCTCCTCATTTTCCTCAATGCTGAGGGTCGTGACCCCCTCCACGGAATATCTTCTCTTTGATGACCTTACACCATCTGGCCCTATTCTCGGCATCGTGAATGGCTTCGTGTACTATTCTGTGGAGTGTAGTACAGAATTGATCAGACCACCGCAATGGACTTCGCCCTCTTTGTCTATTTCCCTCGACTTTACCAGTAATGACAATGTAGTAGTATAATGATATAAAGGAAGAAAATTAATAGTTTAGATTGTGTTTACCTTGTAGACTGCGATAGATATTCCGTGCATATGGCTAACGCTGCTGAACTCTCCATGGTCCTTTCCATTCTGTCAAAACAATTGTATTGTTATCGATTAGATTAGCGATAGTTCAAATCGATAGATGGTTTTTATAAAATTAATTGCTCTTGCGTCTTTTTTAATTCACCTTGTGCGTTATGGCTTGTAAAGTTCGCGTGTTCTTCTTGTAAGTATTATTTCACAAAGTTAAAATTGTTAGAAGCAAGTTTTGTGAAATTGACAATGTTCTATTTCACATTATGCTACTGTTTTTCTATTATATTTCACAAAGTATACTTTACTACTACTATGTTAGCAATGGTTTTTATCAAAATTAAGTTTGCTGCGCCAACAAACAAACTATGACGGCTTCTATTTCAAAGATTTCCTGTCAATTTCGCAATAGTTTTTTCTGAGTGTAGCAGCCTTTTCAAGGCCACTTAGAATTGTAATAATATGATTAGGTATTCTATTCAATCGTACCCACGATTTCTAATTTTACATCGGTTTAGAGAGCATAAAGTTATATGACGCCTGCGCTGGCTTTTTTTGTGGTAGTGCCACGCTGCAACCCACAGCCGAATGGGCCGGCACGACCGTAGAAGTAGGTACCCACTCCCACATAACACCGACGTGAAGTAACATAGCTTGCTATTGCGTTTCGTCGGTTTGTGGGAGGTTCCGGAGGCCCGATTCCCCCCTTCCTCGTTCTTCCTCTCCTTCCCCCTCACGCCTTCTATCTCTTCCTTCCTATCACCAAAGGTCGGCAACGCATCCCCGAGACCTCTGATATTGCGGATGTCGGTGGGCGACGGTATCACTTACCATCAGGTGAGCCGCTTGCTCGTTTGCCAACCTATCACATAAGAAAAGCTAAACACACAATTTTCTAAAAATATTAGTATAGAATTTAGTTAGATAGATAGATAGAAAAAACATTTATTTGCTTCTACAATACACACGTACATTCGTTTATACATTAAGAAACAGTTAAGTACAAAATTACCTTAATATTAGCAGCTTATTAAAAACTACGTGTGTGTTGGAGCCTAAACAAATAGGTCATTGCTCAGCGAATAAAATTGCTCAAGGAGCAAACACTCATTTTCAGCTATAATCCTCGAGATGATGTGACGAATCGAGTCCATCATAAACAATGAGTGTACCCAAAATTGTTAGAATTTACTAGATTAGTTATGAATATGAGTAAAGTGAGTAGATACATGTGTGTGGTGATTATAACAATTATTGCTTAAGATTCTGAGAACCAGAAAAAACCTACTTATGTGAATTGTAAAGTATGGGGGTAAGTTTATGTGCGAGTAGCCCCAATAAACAATAAAAATCAAAGTATAGACGGCATCTTACCTATTTCTGCCAAGCGAAGTTCGTTAGTTTAATTTAAAGTCATGCACAAGCGAATTGCTTTGCTACCATTGCGACTTCATACAAATGCAACAACAATGATTTCACTCGTATCGTACCTATATAATTATTTAAAAAAATATTTAAGCTACTCCACTAAAATCAACTACTTAAATTATAGATATTGTACAAATACATCCGATATTATCTACCGTGTACAGGTTCTCTACCTTGGAGAAGCAGGCGGCTCCGAAGGGCTGCTTTTCCCGGACCCGATGCCGATGAGAGATTTGTTGAACAGTAACTTGGCTAAGGAGTCGATCTTTTGGGCAACTAGAGGCGTGCGTTCCGAGTTTTCTTCTACAAAATATACAATGGTATTTATTCATTTCGCAGTGCATGATAAAACACTTTAGGAGTTCATTTCGTTACATGGGAGTGCAGTCTACAAATAACCTATTTCTGTATACCTATTAAATAGCGGATGGTTCGTATTTTTTAGAGCTCCGTAGTTAACGATCATAATGCACTTTTTTAATCTTTGACGGTTGTTTTCAATATATAAACATATTGCTACTTACGCGATGAAAACAGTGATATACAGAGACAAAAACTTGCAACAGTGTCTAAATATCGAGAGCTCATTAAAATAGATACCTCGGTTTTCATCCCGTATTTAGCAATATGTTTATTGATCTTATATAGGTTACTAATGTAAAAAGATTATAGAAAGGACCAACAAACGGACAAAACATATACACTTATAAGGGATAAGATCATTTTGTCCGTTTGTTTGTTTGCCCATCTACTTTATAGCTTAAAACACCAATAGTTCAAAAAGCAAGTTCTTCAATTTGAAAAGAAATAAAACATCGTACTTAGTTATAATTAATTGTAATTATTAATAATGAAAAGTATGAAATATGTTTTTACTACTTTTTAACGATAACGATTATTGGTAGACACTGCAGTTTAAAACTCTGTGTAGATGAATCTGCATATAATTATACTGACTGACAAATTCATCAGCCACGTCTTGACTGTGTTGCCATTCAACGCTAGAAGCAGCTTAAACGATCTCATTTATAATGTTCATGACTACTATTCCGTTTTGTCGTAAGAATTACAAACATCGTAAGGTACATAGTTGCTTACTTGAATTCACTATTCAAGTACTGTTTATAAAATAAGGTACCTTAACAGTATTATTTATACAACATTTGCGCAAGCCATAACATTTTATACCATTATGATTTTGAACGCTATGGTCGTACAAACTTGACATTTTGTTAGATGATTTTGAAATGTTTTTGGTGTCGTAATGTAAAATGAGTAATGACAACATTATATTAAGGTTTTAAATATATCAAAAGGATAAATACTTGAGCTACTAGCGCACGATGATCCTTCACCATCGTCTTGTTTCCCCCCTTCTTCCGTGAGCAATAAATAAAAAAACACTAGTTATAGAGCCGGTATGCTAAGAAGATATCAAGCATTTTGATTTGATTCACAATAACGGAACTACTCTAATCATATTTTAAACTATTATCATTGTGTCCCATAGACTAAACGCAACGGGTGTCTGTCTGCGTATGAAAGATTTTTTTATTACACCGTAGATTTCAATTGAAAGCTAACAATTTGTTATTGTTAAATATTTTTTTAACCGCTCTTGTAGGTTTTAACCGTTCATCTGCACGTCTTCCAAAAAAGGAGGTTAGTAGTAGTAGTTGGAGGTAGTAATTTCATCACCATTGTATGGAGGCTTTTGAGCTATGTTCAATAACAGATAGAAGGAGGACGCATATGCGGACGATGGCGGGTAACCTAACTGATAAAATAAATGCAAATTTAGAGTCCCTATTTAAACAAAAATAGTTTTTAACGTGATAAGCTTGTTCGTAAAAGTACAATTTGAAAAATTTTATACCGTCCTCCAATCTATTCGGTTATTGGAGTGTAACTCAAAAGTACTGGACCGAATTTGATGAAATTTAAATGAGACTAGGTACACGGGAAGCAACAGTTATCAAACAAAAAATTTTGAATAATTTAGAGAATCAGTTTACCCAGTTGAAAGTTATGAGGTAAAAAACATAAAAAAACAGTCGAGTTGAGTACCTACCTCCTCCTTGTTTTTGGAAGTCGGTAGAAAACAGGTTATACGTATAACCCGCGGCATATAACTCTAGCTCTGACCATTATTGCGCAGAAGTCAAAAATTGGGACGAAGGACTCTTGTCTCTCTCTGTCACATCGAAGACGAGGGACTGTTGTCTCTCTCTATCTGCGCAGCTATCCCTTCCACATTTCGCTCAGAGCTAGAGTTATATGCCGCGGGTTATACAAGCGTCAAACCGTCGAACTATACATATTATTTATGCTGTGCTCAATACTGGTCTAATGACAGTACACATTTTAAAGTAAATATAATGTTTTAAAAAAGATCGAAGTGCAAGACGGTTAGAGCTAAGCATCTCAAAATTTAAAGAAAACAGACATGAAATTCACATTCACATTTGGTATGTGTGACACAAATAGTATGTAATGTATATTGGCACAGTAAAGTAAACTCGCTGCGCGCGTTTGGCTTGTACTATATCCGCATTTGGCCGATTCAAGATCCACACCAAAATAACGCACCGACTTGGCCTATAAGTGATCTTTGTGACAACTTTAATATTATTTCGTACGCTATGTTATCCGTAATATACAGGTGTTTGGTAGAGGGACCGACAAACCAAATGAGCGTGTTCGGGGGCCCACTTGGAGAATACAAGTTGGCCAAAAAAAAATGCCCGACACCCCAATTTTTTTTTACCTTTTTTTTGTGAATTTTCTCGTTTTCTCCAATATTGTACCAATTTTGCTTTGCGTGGCCTGAAGGTGTATTAGAGACCAAATTCAACTAAAAACATCCGGTCTAAAACAGATTTTACAAATGTTATGGTGGTAAACAGGTACAATTTCGGAGAAAAAGGGAAAAATCACAAAAAAAAGTTAAACATATTGGGGGGTCGGGGATTTTTTTGGCCAACCTGTATTCTCCAAGTTGTCCCCCGAACACGCTCATTTGGTTTGTCGTTCCCTCTACCAAACACCCTATATAAAAGTGTATCAAGTACCTAGTTTTCATATAAAGTGCAAGTACCTTCGCTTTCTTCTCTGTCTGTGGAAACGGAGCGTAATCGGAAAGCATTCCTCTTATTGGCAGCTGCAATGGACTCCGGATTCAGTTCAGCCGCGGACTGAGCCCTCCTGCAGGCTCCGCGGCGCTTCTTCTTCCTGTAACTGGTCCTTGGACGCTCCTGGTAAAATCTATCGTGACCAGTGGTCTCAGATTCCTTTGGCTCCTTGCCCTCCCCTCCGGCTTGTTGCATATGCTTATACAAGTTAAACATTCTACCAGTTTGCTTTTTCACGTACGATTTGAACTTCACTAACGTATATTTCATCAATATTGGCTTATTTTGCCTTGTAATATAAAATTTAATTATAACGTCTAAAAAATTGCATCGCAATTTCGCACTCCCTTTACGTCGACGATTTTAAAATCGCTCTCGAAAACTTACACGGTAATAGAAAAGTATTAGAATGAATGCTCACAGAAAATGCTAAGTAAGTGTGAATGCGACCATAATTTTCCTATGACTCGGTGAAAAGTATGTCAATAGTGACTAATTGAAGACCCTCAAGTGAGGTATTAGCGTACACTTGCGTCGATACCTATACCTTACATACCCATCTGTTGTTCCGATGTCAGGCTGTTCGTATATCTACGTCGGGGTTTATGTGCTTAATCCAATACAAAACTGCACATGTACATGAATATATTTAATTCTCATTATTTACAATTGTGTGCGTATGATTCTGTGCACTCTATTATAGGAAAGATTCACTTAAAAAGTGGAAGCAACTCTAAATCACTTCGTTCGATATTTATACTATAATTCTTATATTAAATATGTATACTGATGTAAGTTTAGGAGTATATCGATTCGCTAATTTCTAGTAGAATAAAATATGTCATTGTCGTGTGCATGGACATTCTCATGTAATATACAACAAAACCTCGCCAAAAGAAGTGGAATCCTTCCGTTTTATACACATCTATACATAATTGTGATGGAGATATTCCATCCGAGCGTATTTGGCACCTGAAAACAAAAACGTTTATCAAATTTATAAATAACGAATACAATTTGAAAAATTGAATACCGACTTCCATTCTATTCAGTTATTGGAGTGTAACTCAAAAACTACTGGGCCGAATTTGATGAAATTTAAATGGGACCAAACGGGAAGCACCAGCTATCAACAAAAAGAATTTTGAGAATCGGTTCACCCTATCGAAAGTTATGAGGTAACAAACATAAAAAAATACAATCGAATTGAGTACCTCCTCCTTTTTGGAAGTCGGTAGTAAAAATGGTTGTCTATAATTTTACGTGATAACATCATAAGACAATCCGAACGCTTAGGCCGATCGTGCCTCTCTATCGCTTGTTCCGCGCTCTCACTTGCACGCTTGGCTCAGGCGGGACGTGACAATGAGTCATACTTTTTTGTGAGTGCAGCCGGCATTCATCGATTTTTTAAGACGTTATCACGTCACGTCAAAAAATATATCAACTGCTGATATATAGCTGTTTATTTTATACCATTTTTTGGGTAACGTTTACAAGGTTACTGAACCCTGACTAAGACTGCATCGTCCGTCTCTCAGTCTGTTCTACATTTCAAACGGCCGTTTCGTTTGAAGCATAATAACGCAGATGAAATTTACTCAGTATGATACCAAAACACTAGGTAGGCCTCTTGTACCGTCGTATGTGGCCTCTTGTACCACCCGTGTGCCATATATTATGCCGTAAAGCAAAACAACTGCAAGCAGTTCTGTGTTAGAGTGTGAAGGGTACTGTAGAATATGAAATTATATGGCGTACGAGATTAAACAACCAATGTTTTGGAATGAAACTAGTTAAAACTACACTTATAAGTTGTGGATGGTACCAAAACTGTCATAGCAAGTATACTGTAAAATCAGTATTGTGCTTTATTTTTCACTAGCTGCTCTCCGCGGTGATGGATGATGATGATGAGTCTTATTCCTATGTTACACAGGGTGAATGTAGCTTTCCAATGGTGAAAGAATTTTTGAAATCGGTCCAGTTCTTTTTGAGCCAATTCGTTACAAACTAAAAAAATCTTTCCTCTTTATAATATTAGTATAGATTCACCTTAATATCGAGAATAGTGCCAATATGTACCTATCAGTGTTTGGATTAATGTTGTTCAGTTTACCAAAAAATTTACATATTTATACAACTTTTATGTTAAGTTGTTTATATTAGTTACTAGCGACTGCCCGCGGTTTCGTTCGCGTAGTAGGCTTGGCCTTCGGCGTCGCCATAACCTCCCATCTTTTCTTGGTTTTTCTTTCTAAGAACCTTCTATAGACAATAATTAACGCAACTAAAAATAATAAGCGAGATAGTTCCATCCGTTCTCAAGTCAAAGCGTGACCAGGAGTAATAGGGGTTCTTTTTTAAATTATATAGATATTATTACTGAAAAATACGGGATTACTCACGCAATGTTTATCGGATAGGTCCGACTATAGTTTCGACCACATTCGGTGGCCTTTTTCAAGGAGTGTTCGGGACGCCCGCGTCGATGGCGTCTCGCTTATATTAGCACTGATTACGTGAGTAATCCCGTATTTTTCAGTACAAGTTAGTGAACACCACGTTTGTTTTTATATAGATATTCACAGGTATCATACTTTGTCTTTAGGGTATCCACAGGCAGTGTCAGTATGGCAGTCAGGAATGAGGATACGAGTGAGGAGTATGTGTGCAGTTTCGCGCGGCCTGCATGGTTCTCTTTAGATATTAAACGCTGAGTTAACATGACGTCTCGAACCTTTAAAAGAATAGTTCATAGTTCTTTATTCATAAATTCAAATTTACATGTCCCAAAAATATTAATTAAAAATAGTATACAGGGTGTTTGGTAGAGGGACCGACAAACCAAATGAGCGTGTTCGGGGGCCTTGGAGAATACAAGTTGGCCAAAAAAAATCCCCGACACCCCAATTTTTTTCAACTAAATCAGTTAGTTAGCTCTGTTTTGTATCCAATTTTGCTTTGCGTGGCCTGAAGGTGTATTAGAGACCAAATTCAACTAAAAACAGATATAAAACAGATTTTACAAATGTTATGGTGGTAAATAGGTACAATTTCGGAGAAAAAGGGAAAAATCACAAAAAAAATTAAACATATTGGGGGGTCGGGGATATTTTTTGGCCAACTTGTATTCTCCAAGTGGTCCCCCGAACACGCTCATTTGGTTTGTCGGTCCCTCTACCAAACACCCTATATATTAAAAACAGTACAAATTAAGTACATATACTTAATTTAACATTAAATTAATGTATACTTACGATTGTAGATGTACAATCAATAACAAATTGCTAATATACTCGTAAAAACAAATTACTTATTATTTAAGACTTGAATAAAAATAATGGAGTTAGTCAAAAATTAAATAATATCAAAATCAAATAAATAATGTAAAATTAACGTACTTATGTCAAAATTGAATTAATAATATCAATATTAAATAATAATGTCAAACATAAATCAATACTGAGATAAGCAGTTTCACTTTAAACAAATAACGAGTGATTGTGGAAGAACTCTTCAGGAAGAGTGTATTTTAGTGTGTACCAGTGGCATTATAATCTGCCTCTAAGTATGTGCAAGCATTGCAGCACAGATAAGTAGGCACAGGCGCGGATCCAGCCCACAAAAAAGGTTGTGGTCATAGCCACCCGAAAATCAGCCAAGTGCGAGTCGGAGCATGAACTCTCTCATATAGTATCAAGCCTGATATTAAAGCGCGCTCGTACCCTGATTAAAGAAAAAGCAGAATTTTGAACACATACTGTAACGAAACAGGTCGATAGTATATTATGAAAAAAATACAAAGGTCAGAAAAGGAATAGAAAAAGAGTAATAACCGAATAGAATTCATAAATATAACTCTCTTTCAGCAGAAAAAATCCTGAATAGGTTACAAAAATAAACTTTCACGTCCAAACTCTCAGAATTTTCAGCGATAACACTATATTTTTTTAGATAATACTTAGCCAACGTATAGTACTAAAGTAGTAACCAGCAGTTTTTTCAATTGTGTTAGTATATACCGAAAAATATAAAGAAAACCTACAAAATTAACGCATTTTCACATTACATCGTCCAATCTAACAAGCGATTTTCAACCTTACGTAAAGCAGTTGGACCGCGTTTTAAGCGTCACGCTTGCCCATAACAGTCCAGTGCCATTCAGAATTTTGAACTGGGTACAACACTTCAAACCGTGCGTGGCAATGGAAATTACAAAGGATATTTAAATTATACACTCTTTTATGTCAATAAATGAATTTTTATGTTTATGTTGTGATATCGAATGATGTCAAATTAAATTCTTGTTCTTATAATTTTTTAATTAAATAATTATATTAAGTGATTACTTAAATTACAAATGCAAGCTTACGATTATTTTTTGTGAAAACGTTAATAATTTAATCGATATCAAGGTTTTGTATATTTTACTAAGGCATTGGATATGAAAGGTCATAATATATCATCAGCCTTTCGCACATGAAAGTGTGACGTCTGATGTTACAAGTCTTTTAGGGTTGTGGGCATGCTCATCGTGCCCACAACGGTGGATCCGCGCTTGAGTAGGTACGGACTGTAAGTAGCGGCGGCCAACCTTGACGTTTGGTCAGGGTCACACACGGGAAGTACACACATTTGCGTTATCTATTGTACATATACAGGCTGACTGGTTGAACACTTTACATATTGATATATAGTGCTCAGTACTCGATTTTCGTTCTAATTAAGAAAAAAAAATAGGTGCCTAATATTTACCTAATTTAACTTTAATTGTCTACTCAAAACAATAAACATGGTCACTCGCGGCGCGCGTGTAGTAATAAAGGGCGGCGCGGCCCTTTGGGTCATTAACCCCGTTCGGACGTAGCTTGATTCCTTTGAACGCGGCGCGGCGCTTTGGGTCATTAACCCCGTTCGGACGGTGTCCATAATTTTCGAGTTATAGCACATTCATAGAATGAAGGTTTCCTCTGTAGTTTAACGGTATTTTTTTAATTTTATTTTTTTAAACGTTTCATGTGACCATGAATTATCATGTCCTCGTTTATGTAAAGTGTTCAACCAGTCAGTCTGTATATATCTTTGCATTGCAGCACTGTGTTAGGCTTTTAAAGACGGAACAATTGAAATTACTGAGCGAAATGAGTCAAAAACCAATGTCCTTGGGGAAAACTACTGCATTTTTCCCCAAGCAGTTTTCAAACTTTAGCTTAAATCTCTAGTTAGCACTGTAGGTAATTATCATGTAGTTTCGCGAACGTCTCGCCTATCTCGCGACTTTATAAAAAAATATAATACATGTCATGGCCGGCTTCAAACATGTTTAAAAGATATTTGGTCCATCCATCGATCTAGATTGATGGGTCCATGGGACAAAAAACCAACACTTATGTCGTATTGTCAAAAAGTGCCGTCCAGATAAACGTTTTTAAAACTCTGTAACAGCTGCAACTGCTATGGGAATATTATGAATGATGTGTGAGGACTATTAAAGTTGCTTTTGAACTTTGGCGAACAGTTTATCTTTACAACTGTACTGTACAACAGTTTACTTGGTAAAATATTTTTTTGTATGTAGACCCTGTCTCACGTAAAAACATACGGATTACAGTGGAACTAAAAGCCGCCATAAACCATCCTTCCTATCGTCAAATCGGCATGGCTGACTTGTCATGCCAATCGACGTCCAAACACGGTCAATTCTAACTGATCCAATCGGCAGCGTCATGCCCATTTGACGATAGGAAGGATGGTGTATGGCGGCCATAACAAACCGCATACAAAAAGTAGCTACGCTTTCCAGCTTTTTGCATATAAACTGGCGATACCGCTGAGGCGTCTTCCCTGAAACCGACTTTAGATGTACCTACCTCGCAAGCTTTTAGTGACTTTTTTGTCTAAAAATTGTATTTATTATCTTTAGTAAGTATAGTAGTAACGCTTTTGTGAATTATATTTCGAATCACTCAATAGCATTGGTATTTGTAGCATCATTGGAAATGAATTTTTGCCGGTTTACACTTACAGCCGCCATATTGTATTATACTCGAATGATAGATCTCTAGGTATCATCAAAATCGAAGCTGTTTAGGATGTATGTCGGTCCGCTCACACTACACTACATTCGTACACTCTAAGAGAAAAAAAAACCAACCATACAATACCCTTACATACATAAACCTTTCCTTGCAGTCAGGTAATAAAGGGATATGACTGGAACTTATTACCTGTGAGTAGCTTCCAATTTGAACGACACTTATGCACGCGGATCGCATCATTGTGAGCGTCCCGCCGCGCCATAGCGCAGTCACTCCTTCAGTCGCAGCTATTCTGGAACACATACCTCTGATAGAACATTGAAAAAGCAGCACAAGTATAGGGTTACCAGATGAAAAATTAAAAAAGGCCTGATTTTCATTGAAAATTCCTGAGATTTTGTTGCAGTTTGAGAATTTTCTCTCAAACGTACTGAACAATCTAAAAAAGTCATATTATTATTCATTTTATACACTGCAGATCTCGGAGGTCTCGCTCACGCGTTACACATCACACTCAGCGGGGATTGCAGCATCACCGTGACCCACGTACCACCCCTCGAGGCTTTAGTTTGTTTAATGTACTTTAATTATGAAAATTCTACAAATCCTGAGTTATCAGGAGATTTGCAAAATCCAGCCGCAATCCTGAGAAGAGTCCATAAATCCTGAGATCTCTGAGAGATGGTAACCCTAAACACAAGAGCAAAAAGCACAAACAGAATCTCTACATTTGAAATCATAGTCGAGAAATCCGCCCCTATTATTAAATATGCAGAGCTTTCGGTTCCTACTTCAATTGAATATCAATACACAATCGTACAAATGCAATCAGATCCTAAACATGTCTATTGTCGTGAACAGTAAACGGTGTCTGTGGAGTCGACTGTCCATATAACAAAGAAATTTCTACTGTGTCTGTGTCGTTCGACTGATGAAGTAATATATAAGTATGTATATCAGTCATCAGGTTACCATAGTAGGTACTTATATACAGGATCTGTCTAGGTGGGACCTGAAGATCTTGGGTGAATGTTGTCCCATTTGTCTGTTTGAAAAAATCTTAATGCTTATCAAGCTGCTCAATAGATGTCGCTCCGTCCCCATAAGACATTTAAATTCAAATAGAATCTCGGACGCCGTGCCTCGGTGGCCTGGTGGTCATGGCGTCTGACACGGATTTTCAGAAGACGAGGGTTCGAATCTCGTCCGAGGATGTGTATTTTCTTTCTTAAATTGCAATCTTTTACGCTTGCTTCAAAAGGGACTCACTTATAAACTGCATGGAAGGCTCCATTATACAACTTGGTTCGTTTGTGCGCGCCGAGTGAACACGGGTCTTTGTTACCATCAGCCATCATACGCACCAGGGCCACTTCGGAAGGATTCCCGGCTAAGGCACCAGCCAGACCAGCATACAGTCCAATTAGGATCTTATCAGCGAGGTTCGGATACTTGCCGTGTTTTCTGTAAGGTGGACGTTTAGTACAACAGAATTTAGTCAATCACCATTACTGAATCCGATAATTTATTCTACTGAAGACAGCAAACTCTCGAGTACTATAGTAAAATGCAATACAGAGATCGTGCCGAAAGAATATATAAACCGTCTACCTACCTACGTATCATATTTGAGCAAGCGAAAGACAATAATAATAAGTATACAAAAACTAGGAACACGGACTATACAATTAGAAGCAAGAAGATGTTTGCCGAATATAGTATAGAGAGGCTCAGGTACTCAAAAAGAAAATAGAGCTGGAAACTGTAAATTTACTTAAATAATGAGCTTTTCTGGTGGCCTATGGTTCCAAGATTTAACGATCAAAGAGCCAATTGTAAGGCGTAGCCTAGCATACGTTCGGAAATTACGTTGTAGAGGGTAAAGAAATTTTCAAAGTGCATGATTTTGCGCAAACCTTAGCAATAGGGTTGTTCTGGCTTGCCTTCCTTTTCCTTCAATCCAACCTTAAAATTAAAACCCAACTGGGGAAAAGTGAAGCATCCGTGCTACCCACACCGATCCGTGGTCTATTGCACTATGACGCAGATTTCCCGGTGAGCCAGGTAATTTTACCTATGTAAGTCTAAATAGCTGGGGTCTGGCTTACACCTTGAAATTATTTCTCACACATCATTACTAGGTACGGGAGTTCGGGAACATCTCCCTACATGAATTCCCTCCAAGTCTGATAATAAAAGAACTCACTCCTTGTAACGATCATACAGCCAGTAGTAAACCCCGAGTCTAGTGGTGGTGTTCGTTGCCTGCCGCATGATGCTCGCCGACATCCCGTTGTACAGAGCGGAGAATCCTTCGCAACGCAAGATCTTGCTCGACATCTCCAATACAGAACACTTGTTCTTGTGGACCTGCAGCCGGACCTTCACCAAGTCCAATGGATGGAGGAACGAGCTCATTAACATGCTAGAAAGAAACTATTCTCTAAGAGGGACGCATAGCTCCTACTTGTCCATACTAAAAGAAATAACTCTTCTGCCTCTTAATATTGTCCGACTTCAGTGATTTTTTTTCATGTAGGTACCTAAGTAATCTAATCAACACATTCCTCAAGCGTTTTGATTTTGTCAGTTTTTAGAGTACTAAAAAGATGTAAAACAATGTGTTAATTACATGAAAACATATCACTGAAATCGGATAATAAGAAGTAGAAGAAAGTTATTTCCTTTACTATGGACAAGTACGCGCTATCGGCTCTATGCGTGACTCTTAAGCTTCAGAGAAGAGTATATCCACAGAACCTTGTATTGCTTTAATTTAAGTTAATGCAGTAAGAAACTTTTCAGTTCTTTCTTATGACAATCCTGACATCATCATCATCACATCATCAGCCTGAAGACGTCCACTGCTGAACATAAGCCTCCCCTATAGAACGGACAATCTGACATTTAAGTTGTTAAATCTATTGCATTGTAATTTCACAGGAAACATTGCCTCTCGAGCCGAAGCCTTATTGTCTTTACGGAGAATGGGAATGGGCTTCATTTTGACATTCGAGTCCCATTGTGGGCGTAACCCTGCAAGCCTATTGGCTGAAACCGTCATTGGGAATGAGAATGAAGTGACATTTCATTCTCGTTCAAGTTAGACAGTAAGGCGGCTGTAATGTTTGCGCACTACTGCTTCAGAGTTGAATAACTGGGCAACGGTGTGGTACTTCTCCAGGCGGACTCACCATGTCCTACCACTACGAAACGTTTTGGAATACAGCGTTGAGAGTGTTGGTGATGTTTCTTAATGCACTGTAATTGTATAATTGTATCTGTTAGTAAGTATGTTTACTTATTTGGCTTTTACTAAGCTTATTAACCCGTTGACCCACGATACACCATATTTGGCCAATAAACAATAGATTTCGCAGAAATCAACCTACCTACTTTTCCAGGAAATGACACGTGTGTAGTTAAGAATTCTAATGGTAAGTTTTAATAGACTGGGATTTATGGAGACTGGAGGCATTTACAAACAATAAATACGTCGAAGACCCGAAGAAATATGTCTGCTCCTCAGGCAAATATTTTCCTTGGACTTCTTGGACATCGCACCTAGGACCTCTCATTTCGATGGGAGTGTCTCTAACAGCAATAGCCCAGTAAAGAGGGCGTTTGAAGGACTGGGTATATACAATAGATAAATATGTTTTTACCAAAAAATGGAACGGACTTCAACACCAAAAAGTGTGAAATAACTTGTTGGAGTCGGTACCATGATAGTTTAAAAGTAACGCGGCGCATGGTACCGATTTCGATAAACTATTTCACATTTTTTTGTGGTAAGTCGGTTAAAATTTTTTTTGGAAAAAATGAATGTTCACCCTTTTTAGTGACCATTACTATATAATTATGGGATCGATTGTCATTCACCGTCAATATCATCTAAATAGGCGAAGCACTATTCAGTAATTGGAGTGTAACACAAAAACTGTACCGAATTTGATGAAATTAAATGGGACCACCTCGGAAGTTTACTCTACCAAACAAACGATATTGGGAAGCTGTCCACAAATGGGGGACAAATCGGTGAACATACACAAAAAATATATACAGTCTAACAACCTCCTCATTTTTTGAAGTTGATTAAAAAGAAATGGTATCATACCCAGAAAATGCTCCAACAAACGCTTTTGTGTGTTGCGAGGGCTTATAACGCTGTTTCTTATTTTCCACTGGCGACAATACCATCGTCCTTCACTGGACTGTTCCACTCACGGCTAACATCCTTTGTGGTTAATCTATCTGTGAATGTGAACGCAGTATAACAGATATTTAGTGATTTCGTGCATTCTTTTATTTCATTACTCTTTGTTGGACGAATAACTGAATTTATGATTTCTATGCTTGAGGTTATAAACATGAATAGGTGACATTTTGATAGACATTTGAGCCGACAGAGTATTCTACAAAATAGTCTGCAGTTCATTGTTGTATTTTATTTTTTTTTCTTACGGAAAGATTACGATAAACATTAAGATAAACATAATAATACACCTAAGTATTTGAAACATCTATTTAGTTCTGTGAAACCAAATCACGGGACCCTACGAAAAAATAATAATACGCAGGCAAAACCGTGGGTAAGTCAGCTAAATAAGCAATAGATATGTAATAGTTTGTATCGATTTCGAATATTAAAAAAAAGTTAATTATCATTTATATCTTTGTTTATATCATTACCTATCGTAGTTCTAACATTACGTGAAACTTACGCAAAGTATTCACTCTAGGGTACTGCAGAGGATGTTTTACCCGAATGCAGAGATTTTTTTTATATATGAGACCCTTAGATTTTTATTCGACAACCTCAACGCGTTTATTCCATTTGAATGTGCTGTCATACTAAAGCAAGACGTATGTAATAAGGGGTAATCTGTGACTTAATAATAACGTAAAGCTACACTTGAGTATCACTGAAATAAACTTACTTTTAAGAATCTTTAAATACTCCGTAATTGCTATTTTTATAACAATATTCCGTCTGGTGCATGGTGCTCACATAGACACATGAAATAAAACTGATAGCAAATACGACACCAATGGGGCTGCAGTGTGCTGCAAACACCAAAGTTATTCAAACAATATATCGTAACACAATAATATTATTTCTCAGGCTCGTATGAATACTTACCGTGAACAATGTTATGTAATCCAGGGTAAACATAATGATACCTGCTTTTGTAAACCTCATGACGCGGTAGATTTCAATTTCAATTCAAATTCTACGAAATTTCAATCCACGTGTTCGATGATAGCCCGGGGGTGATGAGGGTTGGTAGAGCCATCACATCTGGATCAATGCCTCAGGTTCGAACGTTCGGTGAAGGTAACATCGTGATGAAATCGACAACATGCAGGTGCCAGGGCAATTTCTGATACCCGCTTTGGTAGCTATCACCTTAGATCAGCTTTTCCCAAAGTGGGCGATAACGCCCCCTTGTGGGCGCTGAAGGCCTAAAGGGAGGCAGTAAGAGACCCAGAAAAAAATGGAACCTGATATCAACAAACTTATTAAACAGCATCAGGTCCGTTATTCTAATTCACTCGGAAACGATTCGGAGACAGATACGGCATATCCGTCTCTGTCATCCTGAATGTAGATGACAGAGACGGATAGACCGTTTCCGTCTCCGATTGAATTAGAATAACCCAGCAGATTCATTCTTACAATTAGTTTTTATATTAGAATTGATATTGTTTTTTTATTTTGAATAAAAGATACCTACTCTGGCTGAATACTATAAAGTTGCGTTTCAATAATCATTCTTATTGGCAGGTGTAGCCCGTAAGAGTTAACTTGAGACCCTGAGCGCCGTTGTGTACTACCTACTGCGTACTCTTGCGGGTTATAAGTAGTAAGTCTCGTTTAGAATGAATGTTTAACTCTTCGCTTATATAGCTCACAATAATTAATTAAATTTGAAGTAATAGTGGTTCTTAAGTAGGTGAAATAATGGGGGCGCTAAAAACTAATTTATTCTCAAAGTAGACAGTAGACAAAACAAGTTTGGGAACCCCTGCCTTAGATTGATAATCTGTCGCTAAGCACGTAAGGGTGAGTTCCATTAGCTGTTTTGATAGGAAGTCGCCGCCATCCTAGATCTAGAGACCTTCGACCGCATCATCAGTCAACATTAAGGCGATGCCCAATGACAAACATACGTAAACGCTATGTCTAAAAAGGGCAGTAACAAAAACACAATCGTTTAAAACAAAACATATTTATTATTCTATAATAACAATGTTAGTCACAAATCGTATGCGCGTCTAGACACAATCAAATTATATCGTATCACATGAAGTTAACGTTTTTAACGTCGTTCGTAAAGGACATACAATGCAAAATGTTATACAATTAGTAAACATACCTATTGTTCAACTAAGAGTCTTATGCCCGTTTTCACCAACATTTTAGGTAACAAGAATTAACGTTAGAAACGGGATATTTACCATGTATTGTATTTACTATATAGTTTACTCGTGAACATGGCGCATGCAACTGTGCCGAAATATCGAGAGCTCACAATAAGTACAATACATGGTAAATATCCCGTTTCTAACGTTAACTCTTGCATTAGCGACCATGTCAGTTTAAAAAAATTTAGGTAACACCTAAGCCAAGTTAGGTGACAGTTTTGTACTACTAAGTGTTACCTAACTGGCTTAGGTGTTACCTAAAATGTTGGTGAAAACGGGCATTAGGCCAGTAAAAATATTATTTGAACTCGCACTAAATTTCCGTTGATGCATTTTATTGATTTTAGTTATCGGCCGAGATAGAAAAATCGGTTCATTAAATGGGCCATAAAACGAAAACGGCAAGATTTCCAAAAAAATATGCAGGCAATAAAAAATGCAAAATTTTATTCTCTACAATAATGGTCTCAATATCTTTTGCCCTAAGAGTATAGTTTCCGAGATATCTGCCAAACACTTTTTTCAAGATGGCACTTGAAACTGACCACCCATAGATATATAATACCTAGCGGGCTCCACCTGGATATATCAGCATTTTGTGACTATATGCTTAGTAAGTGACCCTAAACCTTATAAATAAAGTAAATGATTGTCTGTAAAGTCATTTAACTTTTTCGTGCGTGCAGCCGGCGTACATCGATTTATAAGACGATATCTCGTCAAAAAAGTTTGTTCGGAAATTTAACGCGAGGTAGACAAAAAAAACGGCTATTTTTAGTTTTACTGGCCTATCTGTGCAAAACGAGATCCCTCGTGACGTTACGGTGAACTAACATTCAGATGTATGGCAGCCTTAGAAGAATAACAGGGCATGGAATCCGGGCTAAAACAGAACCGAGTACTATATATGAGTACTATATATCTATAGTTTATTTATTTATGTCGAATAGCATGTCCTAAGGTGTGAGTGAAACAAAACATGACTGTTTGTTTCAATTATTTTTGAACGGGTCACAAGCAAAAAATGAGCAATGGCAAATGGTTACCTTTAGTCATCTTATAATGCTAACAAATACAAAAGTTCTATCGAATACGTAAAAATACTTTAAGTCGGCTATCAACTTAATTTTGTAGTTTTATGTTAATCCCATAGTTCGAGAAAAGAAAATAAGGATGGATCGTCACTATCCTAAAATGTACTTGTGACAACCTGCATGATAACGAAAAAAAACGGTATTATATGTCTCTTTCCTACGCACTATTAACATCGTAAGTAAAACAAGATAGGCATATGCATTTCATTTCTGATTTTAGCTCGGCTTCCATGCCATGTTATTGTTCCGATTATTATGGCTACGTTCCAGGAAGGACCGAAATCACTCGCGGCGCTCGATACGTCATCAATGACGTCACCGAAAACGCTCACGCCGCGCTCACAACGCTTGCGGATCTTAGGTGGGTCTACTTGTTCATTGCGAGCTGTCACCGTCAACCAAAGGGAACGGCAAACCGGGGCGCGAGCAGTGAAAGCAGTAGGCCTACCATGAGTTTACAACGTTGACACCAATCGATGCTCGCTATCGACTGCCGCTAAAAAATGTATGGAAAAATGAACAGTGCCACGTTGCGGTCAATTGTGGAACTAAAATTGACAGCGAGTACGCCAATCACAAGCTTAATAGGAAGGCGAGATCGAGGATCGACTATAGATGACATTTACGATGCCAACTCATGGTAGAGCCACAGTTGTGAGCGTTGACGGCGCTTCCCGGAACGCACCCTATGTGTGCGTCACGCAACTGTCAACTGTCAACAGTCAACGTCGACTCGATACAACTATAGAACAGTAAATTAGCAGCAACTTTATTCAGCTTTTTATTTACTAAACTAAACTAAAGCAGTAAATTAGCAGCCGCGTGACCTCAATTCCTAAGACGTATCTCCTTTTGCACATACTAACTTTTTCTCAATACTCGGATTACAAAAATATAGGGACCTTGTGGATACGCCAGCGACGTCACGAGCAGCTTATATCGATATCTTCTTGTACAGGTACGACCTTACTAATAAACTTGGCTATACCCGGAATAGTTCAATCATCCATCTGTCAATTTTTCGCTTACAGTAAATGTCACGCGTGGAAGTAAGACAAAGGATGTTACATGTATATGTTTACACAACGTTTATTAGTAAAGGCGTTTAGAGATAGAACTTATACAAGACACAACAATCTGCTACTCAACCCACTTCTAGTATATGTAGTACCATGAAGTAGCACCATTTTAAATGAATTTACCATTACATACACTACAATATATATTCCACTACACTACTGTTTACAATAACTTGCTAATCCGTAAGCAGTGTATCTCAGTTGCTAATAAATACTGAATGAAATCTAAAAACAATGGCGGTTTTAGCAGTTTTGTCATCTCCCGTCATCGACTTATTAACACTTTTGGTTATTGGAGTTGTGAAAAGTGACATAGAGTTACCTTTTTCAAGTTTTCAATCAACGTTTGTTAGAAACTGAGATACATAATAGCTCCGCAGATATTAGGTAATTAGTTCAAATAAGCGCAGTGGGCCTAGCACGACAATTTGCGTGAGTGTAACTAAATCGTACAATCTATAATTTATCTGTACATCTGTACGCAATACGATTACGCTTCGTACATTTTCGTGCTAGAACCTCAGTACTAACTGATAAAAATAAATTCAAAAACAAAGTATGGAAAGTCCATGACTGCAAGATACAATTTGTTTACAACATTTCGCAACCGCGCTAGCTATGTTAACGTGCTTACACGGACAATTATTTCAGCAATAATTGCCGCAATTATATACCAAAAGTTATGTCACAGAGCAACATTCATTTAGGAAGCTATTGTACAATCAAATTATTGTAAATATCAAACAAAATTCAGTTATCGAAACGTTGCTAGTGATTTAAAATATTTAGACTTAAACATTTCACTCGGCCTACATTATCCAATAAATAGTTCGATACATATACGAAAAAAAATTCTAAAAAAATATTATATATGAAAAAAAGATCAAGTAAAAACAAATTACAATAAAATTAACAACGTCATTATGTCAGACCATTTAACAAAAATTTTTTAATCAAAATTTAATATAATATTTTTTTTCACAATATACATGTTTTCAAGTAGGTACAACACGTATTTTGTTTCTGATTTGTACTTAAAAATGTTGTAAATGTTGACATTTTCATATACAATGGGCTTAAATAATTTTGCCAATAATCGTTAAAGTAAACGGTATTCACTACTAGTTACTTGTACGCCTACTATGAGTTACTATTTAATATTATATGTACGGCTCCCATAATATTTTTCTATAATATAACCTACATAAAACAAATATAAAAAAAAACATTAAAAGAGGAAATACAATATAACATTTAAAAATGTTTAAATTACAATAATACAATAGTTACAAAAATATGTTGTAATTAAAAATAAAGTTTACATTATTACATAATGTTTTGTTTGAAATGTGATACAGAAGAATTCATAGTATTTTTTTTTTAATATTATATATTATTTATATTTTTAATAAACGGCACGCAGAGATATATTATAGGAACTCAAAAAAATACCTACTAGTCGAGAACTTCCTCCTTTTTTACAAGTTGTTTAAAACAAATAATAATAATAAATAACCATTAATATAAGGAATACAATAAGTATAATAAAAATACAAAGCTTGAATTACTTTATTTTACAGGTCTTACATTGTAAATAAAAGATTGATATTAAAATTTAATGTTGACCAAAATGCTGGCCTGTTTATTTGCTCAACGTTACGTATTGCCATACATGGTGACAATGCTGCCAGCATTTTGGGAATATTGCCCATTGGTAGCATGTTAGTTAGATTATTGTTTTCAAGAATTAACGTTAGAAACTATATATTAACCATGTTATTGTATTTATTGTGAGCTCTCGATATTTCCTTTATGTATGTTATTAAAAATAAATATCAAGATTGTAATAAAAATATAAATATATGACACAAGTATGGTACTATTGATATAAAATATTGTATTTAGGAAAACTCATATTTATACTTACGCATTCAGATTACTCTATACACGGTACTATTATAGCACCACGGTACATAATAATATATTATTACAATCGTATATATCATGTTAAAAGTTTAGATGGGGGTGTCTGCAGATTCATATTACACATGCTAGAACGAACTTAGCTTATAACTCTCCTTTAATAAGAACATGTCGTACATATAATGAATATAATGCTTCCGTAAATGATCTTGATATCTTTCATGACCCTTTAAACACATTTAAAAATAAAATAACAAAATTATTACACAACACTAACTAATTGCAATGAAATTGAATTTTCTGTTTCCGACATTTTTGTCTTAGTTGTAAATATTTTATGTATTAATTTTAGTTAACTATAATGTAACTTTTTATCTCCTATCACTGTTAAATTGTGAAAGCTGTAAACGTTTGTAAAATGTGTACATATCAGAACAGTTATATAATTGTAAGTGTTAACTCATAGTTTTTATTTAATAGGTATACTGTTGGTGTTTCTATATAAAATAAATAAATAAAAGATTCAACTCCTGTGGATGTTCTCCGTAACATTTACTACAAATCTTTTTTTTTAAATTTTATTGTCTTTTTATTTTTATTATTATCTTTATCTAAAGATAAAGCCTAGTAAATTTAGTTTGCACACGTTTCTAAATCGTTATTTTTTCATACCATTGCATACAAGAACAAAACATTTGGCAAATAAACAGCAATTATTTTTTCAGATAACATCACAGATACTACATTAAATGTAGTACATTTTGTTTTCTCATTATAATCAATATATTACAAAATCTTATCTAAAATATAGTCTGTTAAAACTGGTTGTATCTGCTCTGATAATATCTACGTAAAGCCGCGTATCCACATTGGCGAACACGAACATTGTCGCGCGTTCCGGCCGCGCGGAACGGATACCATTTTGGAACGCGCGTCAATGTGTTCGTTGGAACGCTCGTGGAGCGGACAGTTCTGGTGTATGTTTTTAACTGCGCATCAAAGATGGTGCGCGCGCCAGTTGGAACGGACGCGATAGTATTTTGTGTTTTTCGCACTCCGAGCTATGGATAACCAAAGTTGCCGTAATTTGATACAACTATATGACAGGAATTGCTGTGGCATAGCAAAAGTTCTAAGTTTAAGAAGAACTTTTGCTATTCCATAGCAGCTCTTAAAGGATGCAGTGTGAAGTTTTAAACTGCATCCTGTGAAGAATATTAAACACCACAGAATATAATCACACTGTTTATTTCACTCATATTTACTTACTTTATATAAATACACATCACTTGATTAGATAATATATCACTACTAAGCGATATTGGTAATTATTTGTTCACTTTTCACAACACTTAAACAATAACACCTTACGGAGATGTTGCTTGCTCGAAATCACTCAAGGTAGTGTTCGTTCCAAACTCCACTCCCAGTCAATCGCTTGTGTAGCTATATTCAGACTAGTTGGCGTCATTTAGGCGCCAGCCAATCAGACACAATCAGTTGACGCACTAAAACACCACCTCCGGAAAGTCAATTACAAAACTAAAAGTACTTAAATATAAAATGGGGCTAGTTCCAAAAAGTCAATAGACGTCAGAATAATGTTGAATTCATAACAAAATATTGATTTAATTACTAATCATTACAAAATCATTACATTCGGCCATCCGATACCGTGCGATCTCCTGACGCACGATAGCTTAAATATTCAAGAAATAGCCGGGTTTTATTGGTTTACAATACAACTAATCACAATTACATACTGGCATTAATTAGGTTTACAGTTTCACAATAAGGATTTACTATTTATTTGTTTACAATTGCTATAATGGATGATATTCTTAAACGTTCCATTTTCTAATTACATAAGTAAGTGATATGATAGTGATGACAACAGTATCATTACATTCGGCTTAAATTTAAATTTATCTCATTCTTTCTGGTGACTGGTAGATGGTGAACTGTTCTCATCCGGATCATCTTCACTTTGTGACGTTGAACTACTGGTATTATTGGAAGGACGTGTATTGTTATAAGTGTCTGGTAGGTTCAAATTAATCCATGGTCGAATACGATCGGCCGCAACTACACTTTTAAATTTATTATTTCGTGAACTAAAACCGGGAAT
This sequence comes from Selenia dentaria, assembly GCA_917880725.1. NCBI lineage: Eukaryota > Metazoa > Arthropoda > Insecta > Lepidoptera > Geometridae > Selenia > Selenia dentaria. The sequence goes on from OU862891.1 coordinate 5,053,038, forward strand.
TTCAGCAATTTTATATCTACCGTTACCTAAAACTTCCGTAATCCTATAGGGGCCAATAAATTTCGATAACAGTTTTGCGCTTTTGCCTTTGTTGTTAAAATTTGTTCTTGTTATTTTTATCAAGTCTCCTATTTTGTAAATGCTAGCAGGAATTCTACCTTTATCATAATTTCGTTTCTGTTTTTCTTGACTAACTTTAATATTACTACTGACTTCGTCCCTTACGTCTTGTATTTCTGCTGGTGTTCTATCAATGCCTATATTCATTTTGTTAGTAAGACTATCTCTTAACCTAATACCAAATAAAGCTTCCGTGGCTGTCTTTTGCGTAGAAGAATTTAAGGAGTTATTAATACCCCACTGAATTTTTCCCAGGCACATGTCCCAAATGCGTTCGTCTTTGCCATCGTTGTGCTTTGCTAAGGCATTTAAGATGGTTTGGTTATACCTTTCAGCTTGACCATTTGCTCTGGGACATGCGACTGCGTTAAGTATATGCCTAATGCCATGACTATCGCAAAAACTCTTAAAAGCCGTCGAGGTAAAAGATGTGCCACGATCAGATATTATTCTGGATGGTAAACCAAAGTCATAGAATATACCTGTCAGAACTTTTACTGTAGTTTTAGTTTTTGTGTCTTTCACCGCCCTTACAAACAAGTACTTCGTGAATCCGTCCACAATAGTTAAAATGTAAGCATTACCATTTTTACTTTTTACGAATGGCCCAAGATGATCTACGTGAATCGTGTGGAAGGGAATGCTTATTTTCTCTATCGGATACATTTCTCCAGCTTTGCGTCCACCAGCGTTATCTTTATTATAAGCACATTGAATACAAGATCTAACGTATTTTTTTACAAATCGTCCTAATTTTGGGAACCAGAAAAGAGATTTAATTCTTTCGATTGTTTTTGAAATACCTAAGTGTCCTACTTCGTCGTGATTTGAGCGGCAAATTTGCCAGCGAGCACCTCAAGGAATAACCAAGCAAAGAGTTTCTCCTACTTTCCTATAAACTCTATGATTTTTGATGACATAATTTCTTTTAATATCCTTAGACACATCGTCGGTTTTGGGTTTAAGAATTTTGACAATCCGGGAAATATCAGGATCTGACATTTGTAGAGTTAATAGCCAATTATCTGTCTCTATATTATAAACTGTTACAGTAGATTCATCGTCAATATCAGTCGTCAATGTTGTATTTCGGCTAAGGGCATCTACATGTGCCATACGGGTTCCTGGACGGTATTCAATACTAAAAGTATATTCGCTGATTTGAAGCCACCACCTAGCTATGCGGGGTACCAAATCACGCTTAGTTAATGTGGTTCGCAGTGCATGGCAATCTGTTACAATTTTAAATTTTAACCCTAATAGATAGATGCGGAATTTTTTTAGTGAGCAAACTATTGCCAACGTCTCAAGCTCGTAAGAGTGCAGGTGACGCTCTTCTGGTGTAGTTTGTCTACTAAAGTAAGCTACTGGTTTGAGAACTCGAGGATTATTTTGCCATTGCATTAAAATTCCTCCAACTCCTAAAGCGCTGGCATCAGTGTGCAACTCCGTTTCAAGTTCAGGGTTATACAAGGCTAGTGTTGGTCTGTCGATTAGACCTTTCTTAAGTAAAGAAAATGCGTTTGATTCAATTTTCTTCCAGTTGAATACAGTTCCCTTTTTCAGTAAATTTGTCAAAAGCCTCGCTATTTCACCAAAACCTTTGACAAACTTCCTAAAATAGCTTGCTAAACCTAAAAATTGACGAACTTCATGTACGTTCCGGGGTGTGGGAAAATCTTTTACAGCCAAAACTTTATTTTCATTTGGACGTATGCCATTGGCAGATACTTCGTATCCGAGGTAATTAATGAAATTGTCAAAAAAACGACACTTTGAAAGTTTAAGGGTTAGACCATTTACACGCAATAATTTTAAGACTTCTTCAAGCCTATTGAAGCCTTCTTCTAGATCAATAGATGGCAACAGGATATCATCTAAATAAGCCAAAGCTGTTTCGTACCGTTTAGGACCAAGCATGCTATTTATGACCCTTTGGAAAACAGCTGGTGCGTTAGCCAACCCGAAAGGCATTCTTTTGAATTCGTAATGCCCATCGGGAGTTACAAATGCAGTGAGGGGCTGACTGTCCTTTGATACAGGGACCTGGTAATAACCAGAAGCGAGGTCCAAAGAAGTGAAGAATTTATTACCACTTAAGTTTGTTAGTTGGTCGTCAATAAGGGGTAAAGGGAAACAATCTTTTCTAGTCTTGTTGTTGAGAGCCCTATAATCGACGCATAGCCGCGGTTCGCCCGTCTTTTTCTTAACTATGAGAATTGGACTCGCGTAGTTGGATTCAGATTCTTTAATGATATCGTTTTGTAATAGTTCGTCAACTATTTCGCGCACTTGACTTCTCTCAGAGTGAGACAAACGATATGGTCTATATACGACAGGCCTATCGTCTAGCAGGTCTATTTTCATTTCTACAGAGTTTGTGCAACCAATCTCACTCAAATTAAACGCAAAACAGTCACGATAGGATTGTAGAAGTTCGAAAAGCCTATCGAGAGTTTTATCATCTACCCCAGAACCTACTTTAATGTCCGATTTCAGTAAAGGCTCAAAATTTGAAATACCTTTCATGATCCTGTTAGTAAACATAGTTTCTCTTTCGACAAAAGGTAATGCTCTAGCTATTAAAGTATTCCCTGGTATGCCTAAAGACACGCGACATAGATTTGTCAAAAGTATGTGACACTTCCCTTCCTTGATATGGTAAGCTCCTTGATGTAAGATATATTCCTTACCAGGTTCACTACTAGTATAACCTTCTATATAGACATCCCCAGAGAAAGAAGAGTCTGAAGCGGTAACTTCGACTAGTCTTGACTTAGAAACTTCAGTATCATTCGAAATTGATAGTTTTAAGCAGTGCTCGTTGGTGTCACTAGTGTTGAGATTAGGACTATTGTAAAAAAATAGTTTACTATTGTCCTTATAAACAGTAACTGATGGCAATTCTGTAAAGTTTTGACCCAATAATAAGGGTGTTTGCATAAACTTATCATTTACTACAAGTATTTCGACAGTCGCCTCAACTCCATCAATCCTAATATTTACGAAGCTGCGATAAATAGGGGTTACTGCAGAGTTACCGAAACCTTTGATAACAGGTAATTTCGTGATGACCTTGGACAAATTAAGGTTCCCTGCATCAGATTCTCTCATCAAGCTGCATTCACTACCAAAATCTACATATGCAATAAAATTACTATTGTTAACGATTATTTCTTTAAAAAATTTACTATTACTATCGTTCAGGGTCGAAATAGTAAAAGTTTTGCGTTCTTCATTATTATTAGATCTAAGTCCCGACCGCGGCATTAGAGGTTCAAGATTGCAATTTTCGCTATCGTGACCCACCCTGTTGCATTTTTTGCATTTGATGAGAGGTTTCGGACACTTGAAAAAAGTGTGACCCTTTGTACGACAGTTAAAACAAACAACCGAATTATTATTAGAGGTTGATGCAGAGTTGCGCAGTGGCAAGACGTCGTTACTTCGCCTCTTAGCTGGCAACGAGTTGTTGCCTGAATACACTGAGAGTTCAGATAATTTAATAAATCTTCCGGTTCTTTACAATTTAGAGCTTGAGCCCCATTTCGAATAGATTTATCAAGTATGCCATGTATAATACAGTCTACAGCTTTCTTTCCAATAATATCACATCTGTTCACAAGTGTTAGTTTGTCATAAAAATATTCGCCTAAATTTTCGTTGTTTACTGTCGTACGAGCTAACATTTCTTCGAGAAGCCGACCATAATTTTGCTCATTTGGAAACGCCTTTTTAAGCTTTGCTTGCCATTCGGGCCAAGAAAAAATTACGCTAGGGAGAGCTTCAAACCATTTTTTGGCAAGTCCTGTGAGTTTCTGAAGTGCAAAATGTATGGTCTGCTTCTCAATCCATTCGTATATGGTAGCAATTTCATTTACTTTCCTAAGCCAACTCTCAACACTTTGAGATTTACTTGTTTGGTCAAATTCTGGTACAACATTATGGAGGCTATTATTGCTTAAATTACGAGACTTACTATTTTCCGGTTGCAAAGAATTCATAAGCTTCAGTACCTTTTGAGTAGTCCAGCTAGTAGACTTCTTACGTTTCTTGTGCCGGGATGATGTACCCGATGACTCCGCTGAAGAATTACTTGAAGAAGTCGAAGTAGATCTTCTTCGATTCTTCCTTGACCTCTTCTTTGCACGTTTCGACTTGGCTGCTGTCCTCGAAGTCGAAGTATCCTTACGCTTTCTTTTGGACCTTTTCCGTTCTAATACTGGTGGTTCTTCCTCTGGAGTTTTTGGTTCGTCTGATTCCATTACCGGATAGTAAATATATTCACGGCGGCTTCGAGCGTACTTAGCTCGCTTACTAAGCACACTTAGCTTCTGGAGGCACACTTAACCTCACTGCGTTCTAATACAATGATTCTTAGCACACTTGGCTTTCTTGGTCACAACTCACTTTGCTTTCAGAGGCACACTTAACCTCCCTGCTTTCTAGTTCATTTACAGCACACTTGGCTATAACTCTTTGGTTACATCCCACTTCTGAAATGTGAAGAATATTAAACACCACAGAATATAATCACACTGTTTATTTCACTCATATTTACTTACTTTATATAAATACACATCACTTGATTAGATAATATATCACTACTAAGCGATATTGGTAATTATTTGTTCACTTTTCACAACACTTAAACAATAACACCTTACGGAGATGTTGCTTGCTCGAAATCACTCAAGGTAGTGTTCGTTCCAAACTCCACTCCCAGTCAATCGCTTGTGTAGCTATATTCAGACTAGTTGGCGTCATTTAGGCGCCAGCCAATCAGACACAATCAGTTGACGCACTAAAACACCACCTCCGGAAAGTCAATTACAAAACTAAAAGTACTTAAATATAAAATGGGGCTAGTTCCAAAAAGTCAATAGACGTCAGAATAATGTTGAATTCATAACAAAATATTGATTTAATTACTAATCATTACAAAATCATTACAATCCTTTTCGGTACGACTCTCATAGTTCAACGCATTAATCGTTTTTGTTTTTTCTTGTATATAATACTATGAATAACTAACTATAAACGCTGCTGCTGCTCGTACACGACTGGCCTGCATGTTGAACGCTCAAACACTGGAACAGATGCCATTCAAGGCGCGTGCGCCAGGAGCGCGAGGTCGATACGCGACTTAACAAGTGTAGCGGGCGTCGGGAAAAATGCCCAATGGCTATCATTAACTTTGTTTATTTTCTTAGATTTGTGTTTTCGAATTTGACGTGTATGGTGGATTATTAACCGTTAATGGTTCGTAATGAGGCATGAGTGAAGGCAAAATGAATCAAATCATGAAACGTTGTTTTGTTTTTTGTTTTCCTCGTCGATAGCTTTAGATAGTTTGAGTAATACATTCACCACAATATTATAACAGGCATAGAAAGGACAGTAACTGAATAATAGACTTATTTTGCGACTGTGACTTGACCCTGCTTGAATGGAAATGTAACTTGATGCAACTATAAATACTTACATAACTCGAGGCATGGCAAATGTACGTGACCAAATATTAAGAAAAAAAGAGTGTTAGCGAGTATCAAATTCATATTTATTCCTAAATAGTTATTTTACATTTTATAATGAAGACAAAAAATACCAGTAGGGCTTAATAATGATAATAACAGTGCCATTTCTACCCGACTGCCCGAAGGGTTATATTTTTAAGGATGTATTAAGGATATTACGTGTGTTCTTACAGGTTTTATGCTTAAGCATAATCAGCCCTCTATCCCACAGCTGGGACACGGAGCTTTCCTTTCAGAGAGAGGTATAAAGTAATATACCACAAGGCGAGCCCGTTAGGGGGATAGACTAATGACCAGTTTAATTTTCAATAAGCCGAAGGTCTTTAATATGGCCTAAGTCAACACTCCCAGGAGTGACATGCTTAATGTTCCCTTCCAAGCACAAAAGCGCTCTCAAAGTCCCTCATTAAGTGACTGCAGTCTCTGTCGACAAGTTTAACAACCATATTGAGCTGTTACGTACAATTAGGGAATAGCTTCGCTAAGAAGATTCTTTATTGATCAATGGATAGGAAATTTCATAACCAAAATATTGCCTGAAATTTTTATTTAATACTCAAAGTATAGAAAACAGAGTACATTGTTATCTATAGCTTGGGAATAGTCTGGTGATCAAAAACGGCCTCTGTTTATTTTAACGTTTGTTAGCCTGCATCTATCATTATCCCATGATAGCGTCATCGCTAGTTTCTGTTGGATATAAGGTCTCGACATAGTCATATGCGGTCTCGATAAAGTGAAACGCGGTCTCGACAATGTGATACGCGGTCTCGACAAAGTGTTACGAAAGTCTCGACGAGATATGAGGTACAATTTTTAATACACTCCCGGGTATAGAAATAAATAGTTCAAATAACTGAAATAAATTATATCGAGTATCTTTCGTGTAAAATTGCATTTTTTATTTATTTTTTTCCAATTATAGTAGATATAAATTCAAACTAAAACAGTGAAAAATTCAATTTATATTATTATTATGTGATTTGTATACTCTTAAATCTACTAACATTGAAAACTGTGTGTTTATAAGGTACTTACAAAATATTTCCAATTTTTAATACAAAAATATATTATATATTTATATAAATTAAATGTATATATTACAAGCTTCAATATTTAGATCTAATCTACACACATCAACATGGTCTAGGGATATTTCAATGAAACCTAAATAACTAAAATTCCATTAACTTTTTGTTAAGACACCTACACATTAAAATAAACCTTGTTTAATAGCCTATCTAATCTGATAATAAACTTTTAGATAAAGTTAAATTAAAAAAAAACTTAAAAGAAGAGGAAAAACTCAGACAAAATTTCAATCCTAACTTTATTTTTGAAACATCAAAACCTAAACAAAACAACTATAAATCTTTGTCAAACGCATCTACGCTGTTTATTTAATTATGCCACGTAGACACTTGACCAGGAACGAATTTTAAGAGCAGTGGGCATGATTCAAGCTGGCGCTACCCAAATTGCGGTTTCTGAAGCCATGAGGACCAGTTAGAGCGTTATATTGAGGCTTTGGTCACGTTATCGTGTCACGGGGGAAGTGGTGGAACGGCACAGAGGACCTCAACGCATTACAACACGTGTACAGGACCGATTCATAGTAAATGCTGCACGAAGTCAACCAAATGTAACGGCGATGCAATTGGTTCAAAGGCTACAGAGAGAGTATGGTTTGCTGGTAAGCGGTCAAACTTTGAGAAGACGGATTGCATGAAGTCAACCTATGTGCTCGTAGGCCACTTCAGGTACCAGCGCTAAGGAGAGGCAATCGAGGAAGAAGATTACAATGGGCTATTGCACACGAAAACTGGAACCATTATCAATGGTCACTTGTGCTTTTCACTGATGAATCCAGGTTTGGATTTCATGCTGATTCGCGAAGAGTACGCGTATGGAGAGAACCTGGACGTTGGAATCAACTGCAGCACCCACAACAAGTTCATGCATATCAAGGTGGCACGATTGTGGTTTGGGCAGGAATTCGTCTCGGCGGTAGAACGGACCTCGTTTGGATACAAGGCAATATGACTGCTCTAAAATAACGAGATGAGGTGCGAGAGCCTGTAATCTTGCCCCACAGACAGCAAACGGGACAAAATTTCTAGCTAATGCACGACAATGCCCGTCTACATACGGCGCGTATCGTTACAAGTTGGTTACAACAGCATGATATCCAAGCTTTACACTGGCCTGCACAATCCCCTGACTTAAATTCTATTGAGCATGCCTGGGATATGCTTCAGAGAATAGCTCTTAGGAACTTCCCCTTAAGATATTGTGCATGGAAACCAGCTTTTCTTGCATCTTAGCAGGACTTGGGACAGTATTCCACAACAGGGGCGGGTCTGGGTTTATGTATTAGTAGTTGCTCTGCCTAGCTTGCATGTCTCGCGCTGCTTGTTTTGGATAAATCCAGGCCTTCCTTACTCATCCCGGATGGGTAAGGAGGCGTTGGTCTTGGGGGAGAGCGCAAGTCGTGTGGATCCCCAAGGCAAGTCTGGTTGTTCTCCTTCACGTGGTTGCTGCCTGTTTTGGTCTACTTCCATCAGAAATAGACGTAACTGAAACCACCAGGCGCCGTGTGTCCGTATATATATATTTATGTATTTATTTATAATATGTTATATGTGTATAATGTCTTTCTGTCTTTCCAGTCCTGTTCTTGTCTTGTTCTCGTTTACTGCTTTTCTTCTTTTCCTAATCCTAAGTTTTGATGCCCGGCGAGAGGATGAATGGCTGCAGGGAATGCAGTCGTAAGGGCTCACCCAGGCTGTCAAGCCTTTAAACTGACAACCTAAAATGGCGGATTGCAATACAAATAAACTACCCCAGGTGGGTACCGTTAATGACGGACAATCCCACCCTCCTTCGGGAGGCTGCCCCTCGTATTCTGGGGGGGGCAACAACCGCCTTGAGGGCATCAGCCCTCTACCTGACAACAAAAATGACGACCTTAGCATGATAATGGACTCAGATATATTAGCGACGGAACCGCGCGTGGTATTCACATGCTGCGATGCAACAGGAGAAGTGTCTGACGTGGACTCTGTTCACGGAATGGTGTTGCGCAGTGGAGCGCAGAGTGAAAATGGAGAATGTGGCCGTCGAAAGCGGCCGGCTCCTTCGCCCCTCGTGCCCGGGCATTTAGACTCGGACACGGAGACCGAAGGGACGGCGTCCGCTAAGGTGGCGACATCCAGAAGGGGGAGAGGGAGGACCACCAAGATGGGCTCTAGAGAAATGTTTCTCAAGCCTTCACCAGTGCCTTCACCTGTGGCGTCGGACGGAGAGCTTGGGGAAGTCTTAAAAAGCAGACGCTTTAAAAAGGCACCGGTAGCTGCTGCCGGGACAGAGACTGGGAGTGAGTCCGACGCTGCTCTGATTGTAGACGATCTCAGCACGCTGAACGCGCAAGAACTGCGGGCGCAGGCGGGCGAAAAGCTTGCTTGCATTTTAGAGGTTGCCAAGAAGTCGGGCAACCTCAAGGGTGAGTTCGTCGGCCGCCTGAAGAGGTCCGCGTCGATCCTAAGAGAGGTAGTCGATGCCCTGGCAAGCAGGAGCGAAGCGGAGGAGACGCGGCGGCTTAGGGCGGAAAACAGCCGTCTGCGACTCGAAGTAGAGTCCTCCAAGGCGGAAGTGAAGGCGCTGCGTCGCGGCTTTAGCGAAGCCAAGAGTGAAGCCGCAGCCGCTACCACTGCCGCCGCTGCCGCAACTACAGTAGCGCAGGCATGTCCCACAAATCTGCCGGTGGCTGAATTGATGGAGGAGCTAAAGCGCTCGTTGACCATCACGTTCGGGCAAATGCTTAGTGCCCGAATCGCGGTGATTGAGGAACGGCTTCCGCCTGCCCCGACTGTCCGTCCTCCTCTTAAGGCGGATACCAGAAAGACTGTGGAAGAGACTGTGGCACGTCGGCCTGCTTTTGATCCGACGCAAAAACCTACCCGCAATGCGGTTAAGCGGGTAAGTCAGGCCCCGAAGGCTGTCACTACCCCTTTCAACGCACCGGCCACAGGTACCTACACCTCCTTGGAGGATCATAGTGGCAGAGAGGCTGCCTCCTCTACTCAAGCGGAAACTTGGGTCACGGTGGTGAGGAAGGGCAAGGGGAAGAGCAAGGCTAAGGGAAAGTCATCACTTCCCTCTGCTATGCACGCAACTGTTCCTGCGACTCTTGCCCCGGTCGGGAAGAAGAAGAACAAAACCAAGTCGAAGGCTGCTGCTGCCCGTAAGACTGTGCCGGTGTTGACATCTCCGAAATCCGCGGCTGTGGTACTTTCGCTACAGCCGGAAGCCGTGGAGAAGGGGGTAACCTATAGTACGGTCATAAAGATGGCACAGGAGAAGGTGGACCTCCAGGAGCTGGGAATTAACCAGCTCCGCTTTCGCCAGACGGCCACGGGAGCCAGGATGTTAGAGATCCCTGGCTTGCAAAATAGCGAGAAGGCAGACAAACTAGCGGAGAAACTCCGTGGCGTTCTGTCCGAGGTGGCCAGCGTCACCAGGCCGGTAAAATCTACCGACCTAAGGATAACGGGCCTGGATGATGCGGCCACGAAGGAGAAAGTGGCAGCAGCGGTTGCCGATGCGGGTCAGTGCAATGTGCGCTTTGTAAAGGCAGGGGAGATACGCCCCGGATTTGGGGGAGCCGGATCCATCCTAGTCTCCTGCCCAATCCCAGCAGCCAAAATGTTGCTGGAGAAGGGCAGACTCTTGATAGGGTGGAGCTCGGTACGAGTAGTGGCATTGGGGGTGCGCCCCATGCGCTGCTTTAGGTGTATGGGTATGAGTATGGCTCTTTACGGGGCACCAGTCTGGGCGGACGCCCTCAGTCGCCACAATAAGACCCTGCTGCGACGTCCACAGCGGGTTATCGCGACGAGGGCGATACGTGGATACCGGACGGTGTCCTGGACGGCGGCTTGCGTGCTGGCCTGTGATCCTCCCTGGGAGCTCCAAGCGGAGATCCTCGCCGAAGTGTACCACTTCGTGGCGGTAAGGAGATCCCGAGGAGACCCCCCGGCGTGGGAGGAGGTGACACGCATGCGGTGGCAGGCGAGAGCCGCCCTGTTGCGGCGGTGGTCGGAGGACCTGGCTCCACCAGTCCCTGGGCAGTGGACGGTAGAGGCCATCCGCCCGGTCCTCCATAGGTGGGTAAGACGGCGTTTCGGGTCGCTCACCTTCCGATTGGTGCAGGTGCTTTCCGGGCACGGGTGCTTCGGAAAGTACGTGCACCAAATTGCAAGACGAGAGGCGACCCCAGCCTGTCATGAATGTGGGGCTCCGGAGGATACGGCACTCCACACGCTGGAGGTCTGTGCTACATGGGGCCCGCAGCGGCACACGCTTACTGCTGTAATCGGCGGAGATCTCTCCTTGTCGCGCGTGGTAAGCTCCATGCTCGACAACGAGAGATCGTGGCAGGCGGTGGCCACCTTCTGCGAAGCCGTGATTACGCAGAAGGAGGCTGCGGAGCGGGTTAGGGAGAATGACGTTCGAGCTGACCCGCTCCGGCGCAGACGAACGGGGGTACGGAGGAGGCAGTTCGCTCGCCTCCTCCCTCTTCCGTAGTGGGTGTCACTGGTGAAGAGTCGGGGGACTCTTCGCCGGCTTGCACGACCCCACACATCTGAGGAGTGCCCTTGGTGAGCAAGGGCACCCCTTCACAGGCGCTGACGCCCGGTTAACAACCCGGGCCTACCGCTGGGGCGAGATGGTGAATGCCAGCGCAACCCTATCTCACCCATCTGGCGGAGGACTGCTCACGGGGGGGTTTTAGTGGGTCTGAGCCCCACATACCCCCTTCCGTCAACCCCCGTAACGGAAGGGAAGTGGACAGCATTTCCCCCCCTCAAAAAAAAAAAAAAAAAAAAAAAAAAAAAAAAAAAAAGTATTCCACAACAGGATATTGACACCCTTGTTTTGAGTATGCACAACCGCTGCAGATGTGTCAGGAGAGTCTTAGATGGATCAACGGATTATTAGTTTTAAGTTTTCAACAATTTTTATAAAAAAAATTGTTGTTTTGTTTATGTTTTGATGTTTCAAAAATAAAGTTAAAATTGAAATTTTGTCTGAATTTTTCCTCTTCTTCTAAGTTTTTTTTAAAATTTAACTTTATCTAAAAGTTAATTATCAGATTAGATAGGCTATTAAACAAGGTTTATTTTAATGTGTAGGTGTCTTAACAAAAAGTTAATGGAATTTTAGTTATTTAGGTTTAATTGAAATATCTTTAGACTATGTTGATGTGTGTATTTACATAGTTGTTTAATTCTGTCTGGTCTGGGTTTTTCATTAATCTGCACTTTAACTTTTTTCGACTCCCGCAACGTTATCACGCGCGTGAACACTACGGATATTAAGCGAAGTGACAACAGTTCGGTACCAACAAACTTTTTACAACTATTAATTCAATAATTTATTTTAATGAATCGGTAATCGTTAATCGTAATCTATAATCTCAATAATTCTGAAATAAAAAATTTTATTGCGGGTTATATTTGATGAAAATCTAATATAATTTCGTACAGTTGCATGAAATGTTGTAGTTACTTATACGCTTCTGCATTTATCCAAAATGTTATCCTTTTTTATTGATAATTAATTATCAAATAAAGATCTATTGCATTTTATCGCGGGTTATATTTGATATAACCTTATAATTTCGTGCAGTTGTACGAAATATTTTAATTTTTATACGCTTCTATTTTCAACGAAGATAACGCACGAGTAAACATTTTTTATTGATAACTAAATATCAAATAAACATACATTGAGATTGGCTAGTTTTAATGATAGAAGTGATTGTCCGACAGTTTTCAGGTTAATTAAATTGAACCTCGTACAACAGGCACTTTTACTCATGTGTAACTTTAGGCGAAAATCATTATCTTTAATTTTCCTACATTTGTATTTTGTCAAGTTTCCACAGGTGGTAATGATGGATTATAAACCGTTAAGGTTTTCGTGACGGTACACAAGTGTAGGCAAAGTGTGCCTACATTTTCCTGAAACGTTATTTTTGTGTTTTCCTCGTCATTCACCTTAGAAAGTTTCAGTAATGCATCCACCATATTACTATAACGTGACATAGACAGGACAGTGTTCAGACAGAATTATACAGGGTGTTTGGTAGAGGGACCGACAAACCAAATGAGCGTGTTCGGGGGCCCACTTGGAGAATGCAAGTTGGCCAAAAAAAAAACCCTGACACCCCAATTTTTTTAACTAAATCAGTTAGTTAGCTCTGTTTTGTATCCAATTTTGCTTTGCGTGGCCTGAAGGTGTATTAGAGACCAAATTCAACTAAAAACATCCGGTCCAAAACAGATTTTACAAATGTTATGGTGGTAACTAGGTACAATTTCAGAGAAAACAGAAAAAATCACAAAAAAAAAGTTAAACATATTGGGGGGTCGGGGATTTTTTTTTGGCCAACTTGTATTCTCCAAGTGGTCCCCCGAATACGCTCATTTGGTTTGTCGGTCCCTCTACCAAACACCCTATATACTTAAAAAACCTCACTTGACTCAACTAAAATTATAAACATAGTTAACTTGAGAAAAAGCATGTACCAGAGTTTACTTATAAACAAAAAAACTTTATCTTATTTTGTGCTACTACGATGTAAAGAACAAAAACACTAAAAACGTTAAATAAATATATAAAAACATAAATCAGTATATAAGTAAACTATTCCAAAATAAAACAGCAATTAAATGCTTGTAGCATATTGCAATAAATTGTTAACAATAGGTATAACAATTATAATACATAACTGCAGGGGTCAGCTAAACAGATATTAACAATTTTCGTAAGTCAATACTTGGTAGGCCAAGGCTTGTATAGTATTTTTTCTCAAATAATGCATGTATAACCCGCGGCATATAACTCTAGCTCTGAGCGAAATGTGGAAGGGATAGCTGCGCAGATAGAGAGAGACAACAGTCCCTCGTCTTCGATGTGACAGAGAGAGACAAGAGTCCTTCGTCCCAATTTTTGACTTCTGCGCAATAACGGTCAGAGCTAGAGTTATATGCCGCGGGTTATACATTGAAACTAAGTAGGTTAAACAAAAAAAGAAACTAAGTACCTATTTTGAACATATTATTTCAACGCGATGGTGTCGATTCTGTAAGCATTATCTTAACTTAAAATCTCTAAATTATGGCAGTTCTTATTCTGATTAGGCTAAAATCCAAATTAGTAGGTATAACACAACCGAATGACAGCGCTAAAATTAGACATCTCTCTTCAATTGTGGGCATATTTTAGACAGTTCAGTCGTCCAGTAACTTGCTAAACTAACCTAAAATAACCCAAAATTGAATGAAATAATCCTATTTTTAGAAGTGTCATTATAAGTGTTAAATGATTTTGGATTTTATTGTTAACAGAATAAGGACCACCATAATATTTGTTTAGTTCGGAAGTTTAGTTTTTTTGAACAAGTGAATCGCTACCAATGTCTACAGTGTTACTGTGAAAAATGCTCTAAAATGCGCTTCGCCATATGCGCGGGCCCACTAAATATACTAATTTTCATTCTTCAAATTACAAAACTTGTTCAAACATGTAATGTTTTGATTTTGGCGATATACTCTTTTGTACGACGTTTGCCATCTGATGATTTAGATGACGGCAAAATAGCTTCATCACTTGGTATAAACTCAACAATTATAAAGTCTAAATGAGGAACCACAATAAGACTTTTTAGGTTAATATTCAATTGTTTTTTTATTCAAACAGTTTTCTGTTCGCAGCCACATCTAAATTTGAATAAATGAAAAAATGAAGTTACATCTTTGATCATCCTGTTTCGGTGTAAAACATTCACACTTACGAGATATTACATTACTTTAGTTTGCCTGCTGAATACAACAGTACTGCGCGTATGGATTATCCATAGGATAAGATAGGACAATAAAATCTGACAGTAATTATCGATAAAACAGCTAGCGACACAGCTATCGCTGGTAGATCCTTGCTAGAGACAAGATACAATAGATACAAATAAGTTAATTACTGTCAAAATTTTGTCCTGTCAACGAATTCATGCTCAAACGGCCTTATTAATAAACTTGTCATAAACCCGGAGTAGTTAAAACATCTATCTGTCAATTTTTCGCTTGCAGTAAATGTCACGCGTGAAAGCAAGACAAAGCATGTTACGCCTAATCTATGTTTACGCAACGTTTATTAATAAAGGCCAAAGTGTATAACTGGTATAATTACAATTTATAACGAACAACGTTGCTCAAATAATAATCAAATTATCAAGCATATTTGAGAAAAATATTATCATTAAAAAATAATAACAACATTAAATAAAAATCTTAGCTGTATATTAATGATTGTTTCAATTCAAGTTAACTGTATGATCTTTGTTTTTTTATGGTTGATATTTAATTCAAATTTTATTTGGACTAAAAAATGGATACTTTCTCATTTTTGCATCGTAAGCGTTTTAAACGTGTAACAAAATTCTCATTATTATTAACCCTTAATTTACCCGGTAGGTCCCTGGGACTCCATTGATAACTTTCAGCGCTCATAAAACCGTACGTTTTTGCAATTAGAAATTGTGCGTCCCAGTACCTTCATGCAGTGACGCGCCAAACGCGGGGAAGAGCGGACGTCGATGCGCGCGGCTCCGATCGGTAAGTAATCACGCTAGTGGAGTCCGTGGGACTTCACCGGGGTATTAGTGTTACAGTTTTAGCATATTTATGGTATGGCTAATGTGTATTTTTTTTTTGTTTTCAGTTGATATAATGGCTTCTCGTAGTACTATTAACATCCTTGATGAAGGTGCTGAGTCCGTGGTGAACAACTGGCTCGAACAACTAAGTGACAGCGACACGGATGGTGAGGATCAACAAAATATACCGTTGAATCAGCCTAGGAGACTAGAACCTAACGAGGTGGTGTTTGAATCCGAGGATGACTGCGAGCTCTCAGACCACAACTCTGCTACGGAGTGTTCAGCTTCTTCAGATGATGATGAAAATGTCAATACGGGTGAGCAAATTTATTATTACGGCAAGAACCGTTTTAAATGGGCACGGAATCCACCTTCAAGACATTCTCGAATACAAGCTCACAATATTTTACGAATTCCAACGGTACCACCCGCTGTTTTTGAAAATGGTCCTCTTTCGCCTGTAGAAGCGTTCCTACTTATGTTTGATAGTCAAATGCTAGAAATGATCATACAGTGGACAAACAAAAAAATTGATGAAATGCGAAATAAGTATCCATCTGAGGAATATACATTCAGAGAAACGAACCAGATAGAAATGAAGGGATTTATTTCGATGTTATTATATACTGCTGTCTTCAAATCTAATAGAGAGAGCGTTTTGTCTATTTTTGCTACCGATGGCACAGGTAGAAACATCTTTCGGGCGTCGATGTCTAAGAAACGATTTCTTGTTCTACTGGTCACGCTGCGTTTTGACGATTTTAACGACAGAGAAGAAAGGAAGAGAGATGATCCCGGCTGTGCAATACATGATTTATTAGAACTTTTCAATAAAAACTCACAACAATATTACATACCAGGTGCTAACGTAACAGTCGACGAAATGTTGATTGCATTTAGGGGAAGATGCAAGTTCAAGATGTACATTCCAAGCAAACCAGCTAAATATGGCGAGAAACTGCAAGTTTTAGCTGACTCTCATACATTTTATGTTTTCAACACATATCTTTATACTGGAAAGGGTTCTGATGGGCACACTTTATCTAGCGATGAAAAGAAACTCGCTGTTCCAACACAAGCAGTGCTCCGTTTGTGTAAACCCATTTACAACAGCAATAGAAATGTGACCACCGATAACTGGTACTCGTCCTTTGAACTTTCTCAAGAACTGAAAGCTAGAGGCCTGACTACAGTAGGAACACTGAAGAAAAATAAAGCCATAATTCCCAAAGAATTTCAACCAAGCAAGTACAGAGCAGAGAAGTCTTCGTTGTTTGGGTTTACCAAAGAATGCTCATTGGTCAGCTTCGTACAAAAGAAGAATAAAGCTGTAATATTATATTCTACCATGCATCACGATGACAGAGTAAACCCAGAAACTCACAAGCCTGAGATAGTAGAATATTATAATGCTACCAAATCGGGCGTTGACTCAGTTGATCAAAAATGTTCAGTATATTCTTGTAGTCGTCGTACTCCTCGCTGGCCAATGGTACTGTTCTTCCGTATTGTTGATATGTGCGCTTGGAATAGTAAAGTGATGCATCAATCGCAGCACCATATACCTAAATTGTCTCGTCTCGATTTCATCAAAGCTGTTGCAAACGAACTCAATGAAAGCAATCTAAAAACTAGATTGTATAATTCCAAACTTCCTCGACAGTTACGCGCTGTCATTTCGGAGATAACAGGCACTCCAACTCCACTCCACTTACCTGTAGAGAGCAATAATGAGCAGAAACTACCCCGAAATGAGAGAAAGTATTGTCACCTGTGTCCACCGCGTCTAAAAAGGAAAACTGCATATATTTGCCATAGTTGTACTAAGCCTGTGTGCCTAGGCTGTACAAAAAAAATATGCAATGACTGTGTCACTAATCGTGAATAGAAGGTCCTGCACGTTTTTTTTTAGTTCTATCCTTGTTCTTTTGCTTGTTTTTTTTAATAATTGATTATATTTTTGTTTTATTTTTCTAAGAAATACATTGAGAAAATGTTTTGTTTTTTAAATTTTGAGACTAGAAGTAAGGTCTCGTAATTTTGCTACAAAATGTGCCATATTCTAGAAGTTCCTTAATAAAAGGCTGTGATTCTATAATTTTAAGGAAAAACCTATGCCAATGTAAAACCAAATATATATTAAACAAATATAACTAGCATTTTATTTAAAAAAAGTGTTTATTTCATGTTAAATTTACGATTTTATTTCCGGGAGTCCTAGGGACTCCACCGGGTAAATTGTGTATGTATGAAGTCACCGGGTAAATCAAGGGTTAAAACGTCCGGAAGAAGGAAAATATACTCCCCAATACTCTGGTCAAAATTGAATCACCTTAAGTATGCCGGTTTTTACTTTTTCACTTACATAGTATTCCATTACGCACGTCTTACGTCGCATACATATATAGTTCTATATTTTTCAGATAAAAAAATATGAATGCATTAAAATATTACAATAAAATCTTAATTAGTCCTAATAATTGCGTACAAAATTTGACAAACCAAAATCACAGATTTCCCGTTTAGCAAGGAAACAAATTATCGTGATAATTATTTTTAACAATTATTATCAAGCTTATTATTGATCAGATAATTAATCATTATGGAACCAGCGTCAATATTAATTTAAACCACTGATATCAGATCACAAATATAATGATCAAGAGTTATCACGATATTTATAGACACATTCATAAACACTGATAACACTAAAACGCTGCGATAATTAGTTAATTATCAAGACCAATAATTATCTTTTTCGAGCCCTATCATATAAAAGGCATTTTGCACAACTCACTAAACACATGTGTAAATAAAATTGAAACATCGTTCTATTTCTGTCTTTTATTTGGAAGCCGATAGAGACAGAATGGGGTTTTAACGACGTTTAACGCTTAATGTGTTTAGTGAAAGTCGTGCTAAATGATAAAAGATGAAAAGATTTAATTATGAAAACTAACATGGTTTGTACACATTTTAATATGACAACGGGAATCACTCACGTAAACAAGTCAGATTTTTCCGACTATAGTTTCAACCACATCCGGTGGTCTTTTTCGAGAAGAGTGCAGAACGCTCGCGGTTGCGTCTTGCCTCGCAAGGTCCACAAAAAAAGACCATCAGGTGTGGTTGAAACGATAGTTGAAGTGAATCCCGTTTTTCATATTAAAATGAAAAGATTGATCTTACGTGTATTTAAAGTAAGCCGTGTTCATTTGCTCAAGGAATATAAAGGTCAGTACAGTATGGGGTCCGAGACGCGCATAGTACGGCAAGAACCCTTTCCAAAGAGATAGGACGCCCTCGTTGCGAAGAAGGTTGGTGACCACTGCCATTTGGCTTTGGCCCTTGGCGGCGTTTTGAATTCTGCAATAAGGTATACAGACTTTCATTACGATGTTTGCTATTAATGATATATCGTATTTTTTGTTGTATTTAGATACCTAGCCACTACTTCTAGAATGTACGTAATGAACGCAATTTAAACATAGTTCAATATAGTAGTTTAAGTAGTCATAATCACCACAATTAGCCCATTTTGTTAGTTAGGCCTTAATCCACCACGGGGGGCCCAGTGCGGCTTGGTGGATAGGCTAGTGGCCAACCCATGTAAAATGAAATGCATTTATTTGACACACACATACAAATAGATACAAAAACAGTAATTAGTAAGACCAGAGTTAATAATACAACTTAAACACAGACTTAAAAGAGTAACCATTTGATTGATTGATTGATATATTGTGATGTTGAACCGGCCCTGTCTCAGCATAATGCTGCCCCACATTTGTAAACATGAGACGGCGCTGGTTTTCAGACAGAGCCAAGGACAGGGTGACTTCGCGGGCGGATCTCCGACAATATAAATAAAGGAAGGAAAAACAAGTAATATAAACATACATAAAATAAAAATAATAAAATAAATAAACAAGTATGTAGTGTGACATATTTAATAACTAAACTTTTGTATTTATATCTATGAAATGGTTGTAAGTATAGGTGAGAGCTAGAGTGCCGTCTATATCATCATACATAGACTTCTATTATAGTCACTTTTACTTTTTTGGCTATTATTAGAGTTCTTGAAGTAGGTTTGGGAAACACGGAGCAGGTTGACCTTGATGACGAACCAAGGCGACATAAACTACCGCGGCATTTCTAATTCGCGCGTATTGATAATCCAGTGCTATATGGTGAAACATTTATCTTGAGCACTTTTTGTTGATAAAAGTACCCTTTTAAGTGCTAAACTAAAGGCGTTCAATGATTTTAGAGCACGAATTGGTGGGGGTAAATCGTTCCAGCATTCCTTCCATGTAGAAGTTTGCCGGCCACCCGAAGGCCTTCTACATAGCCTAACGACTGTTGTCCTAAGACAAACAACCGGAACCGACGGGTTAATGTGTCTTTCTGTGCCCGCTTAGTAGAACAATTCCACTAGCACACACCCATCCAAGTCCTGACCGCAGCAAGCGTTACTTAACTTGTTGATTGTTGACCGGTTAAGATAGCCAAGTCAACCTCCGCTGTGAGCGCTGCTCTATACTTGCACTAGACTTAAGTTATTACGCAGTGCTAAGCATTTTATTTTTGTGTAGCGCTGTGATGTGCTTGTCACCCCAAGACGTTGCTTGAGTCTTCCGCCTAGAAATTTCACTAGTCTTATAGTGTCTTTCATAAAGCAACAGTATTTGTTGTGCACTATTGCTTCGCTTCAAAATAAGTCGTAACAGTATTTGTTGTACACTATTGCTTCGCTTCAAAATAAGTCGTAACAGTATTTGTTGTGCACTATTGCTTCGCTTCAAAATAAGTCGTAACAGTATTTCTTGTGCACTATTGCTTCGCTTCAAAATAAGTCGTAACAGTATTTCTTGAGCACTATTACTTCGCTTCAAAATAAGTCGTAACAGTATTTCTTGTGCACTATTGCTTCGCTTCAAAATAAGTAGTAACAGTATTTCTTGAGCACTATTGCTTCGCTTCAAAATAAGTCGTAACAGTATTTCTTGTGCACTATTGCTTCGCTTCAAAATAAGTAGTAACAGTATTTCTTGAGCACTATTGCTTCGCTTCAAAATAAGTCGTAACAGTATTTCTTGTGCACTATTGCTTCGCTTCAAAATAAGTAGTAACAGTATTTCTTGAGCACTATTGCTTCGCTTCAAAATAAGTCGTAACAGTATTTCTTGTGCACTACTGCTTCGCTTCAAAATAAGTAGTAACAGTATTTCTTGAGCACTATTGCTTCGCTTCAAAATAAGTCGTAACAGTATTTCTTGTGCACTATTGCTTCGCTTCAAAATAAGTAGTAACAGTATTTCTTGAGCACTATTGCTTCGCTTCAAAATAAGTCGTAACAGTATTTCTTGTGCACTATTGCTTCGCTTCAAAATAAGTCGTAACAGTATTTCTTGTACACTATTGCTTCGCTTCAAATAAGTCGTAACAGTATTTCTTGCGCACTATTGCTTCGCTTCAAAATAAGTAGTAACAGTATTTCTTGTGCACTATTGCTTCGCTTCAAAATAAGTAGTAACAGTATTTCTTGAGCACTATTGTTTCGCTTCAAAATAAGTCGTAACAGTATTTCTTGTGCACTATTGCTTCGCTTCAAAATAAGTAGTAACAGTATTTCTTGAGCACTATTGCTTCGCTTCAAAATAAGTCGTAACAGTATTTCTTGTGCACTATTGCTTCGCTTCTAAATAAGTAGTAACAGTATTTCTTGAGCACTATTGCTTCGCTTCAAAATAAGTCGTAACAGTATTTCTTGTGCACTACTGCTTCGCTTCAAAATAAGTAGTAACAGTATTTCTTGAGCACTATTGCTTCGCTTCAAAATAAGTCGTAACAGTATTTCTTGTGCACTATTGCTTCGCTTCAAAATAAGTAGTAACAGTATTTCTTGAGCACTATTGCTTCGCTTCAAAATAAGTCGTAACAGTATTTCTTGTGCACTATTGCTTCGCTTCAAAATAAGTCGTAACAGTATTTCTTGTACACTATTGCTTCGCTTCAAATAAGTCGTAACAGTATTTCTTGTGCACTATTGCTTCGCTTCAAAATAAGTAGTAACAGTATTTCTTGAGCACTATTGCTTCGCTTCAAAATAAGTCGCCAGAATCCCAGACTCCCCAATTTTTTTAAACCTTTTTTTGTGAATTTTCTCTTTTTCTCCGAAATCGTACCTATTTACCACCATAACATTTGTAAAATCTGTTTTAGACAGGATGTTTAACCGGGGGATGTTTAAATAATTGGGGGGTCTGGGATTTTTTTTGGCCAACTTGTATTCTCCAAGTGGGCCTCCGAACACGCTCATTTGGTATGTCGGTCCCTCTACCAAACACCCTGTATAATAATTATAAAATATTGTATTAAGAGACAATAGTATCATTTTATACACCCTTTACAGGCATTGTTTACATAGTAATAATACTCTTGTAACCCAACATATAATCTGTAATATATTTTTATTAAGTCTATTTAAAAGACACATTTTTTTTTCAAATAAAGTATTATTTAAATGGCAGTCGATAGTTTACTTTCGAGTCTACAACCTCCCATATCACAAGTACGAAAATATTTTTTGGTTTTATACTAGTTAATGACGAGAGGGTCAACTCCCTCGGCTGATAGCAAGCGCACTGACCTCGTTTTGATGATGTCGACTGGCATAGAAGCGATGGTGGTGATAAGTCCGGAAACCATTGAAGCGCAGAAGTGGAGAGTTATCCCATCCGGTACGTAGCCCACGAACATTTCACGCGCCTGTGACAGATTATAATAAATAATTATTATACTTTTTAGGGTTCCGTACCGAAAGGGTAAAACGGGACCTTATTACTAAGACTCCGCAGTCCGTCCGTCTGTCTGTCAGTCTGTCACCAGGCTGTATCTCATGAACCGTGATAGACAGTTGAAATGTTCACAGATGAAGTATTTCTGTTGCCGATATATCAACAAATACTAAAAAAAACAGAAAAAAATATTACTCCCATACAACAAACGTGATTTTTTGCTCATTTTTATAGATACGTACGGAATCATCCGTGGGCGAGTCCGACTCGTGCTTGGCAGGTTTTATTTATGTTATAAGGAGACGGTACAAGCTAAGAAATAAAGAAGAACCAAAAAGGCCACAAGTTCCAAGAAGAAAGAAGAAACAAAGAAATTTACAATACATTGCGGGTCACAAGATAACATAGTTTGGGGTCCAATGTTAAATCAAGTGTTACAGATTATTGTATAGTGTTCAATTGTAAGTGTATACACTATCCGATAACTTTTGATTACTGCTGTAATTCTCTAACACTTACATATTGTGATCTTTTGCTTTACTGCAGCATACATATAATACATTACAGCCCATTACGTTCCCACTGCTGGGACTCAAGCCTTCCTCTGGGCCATAATCCAACACGCGGGCCCAGCGCGGCTTGCTCGATATTTTTTTAAGTCATGGACATAATAAATCTTTTTTCATTATACTTTTTTGAGCACGAGAGCTCTTTGTGAATGGGTTAGTCCTACTATACCTTGTTTTACCGAGAAGTAATAGTGTTAACAATACTTTTTTCTGGTTTAACCTTTTGCGTCCCAGAGACGTAAATATACGTCAGTTTCATTCATAAATCTTTTGTTTTAATTATCACGGTATAGAAAGGATTAAATGGTCTGGTTGCCGATGAAAAACAGGCACCTGCGGTTTAACCACTTAATATTTCAGGGTTACGGGCGCAGTGCAAATCGTCACTTGTGACGTAATGTATCTGTTTTAGGCAGAGGTTACGACTTAACACCAGATGGGCTTCGTGTTGGTACAGTCTCCTGGTAAAATATACAAAACCAGTCCTTTTATTATATTCCACCTTCTTTTATTAGCCATTTAACATCTAGCATTCGTAAACCGGAAGCAATGAAGGAAGTTAGCGATACCAAAACACTAAATACGGCTATTTTTATCTTGTCGTCTGCGAGATTAACATAATACCAAGGTCTTTTGTTATTTTACATAAGTCGGTTTTAGTGTCATTTCCCTGCATACAATTGCATAATGCAGAAATGGCACGGTTGCTAAGGCATGGCATTGTAGTCACAGATCGATAGTTGCAGCTCAGCCTTAGCACCAAGTTGCCATGAAATTATAAACAACTTGCATTTATTATTTTAAAAGATAAATTAATCAATTTGCATAACTATATTCAAAAAGGTATTGAATTTTTAAACAGAGAAAGAAACTTCTTTTCGCTCTAAAACTATGAAGGGTTTCGACAACAAAACGAAAGTTAAGTGTTTGTAAAAAGTCTTCTTCCAATCGTATAAAGCTTATGTGTCCCTATACGATGGTTAACATTAACTAGAGACTACAAGAGAGTAGTGATGTGCCGGATATCCGTAGCCATATTCGCGGATATCCGAGGAAGATGAGATCCGTATCCGTCATTTTTTGGCGGATGTTTCACGGATCTTTTACTTTATTCAATTAATAATCTTTTACCTTTAAAGTTTCAATTCAAACATGTTTTTTTTATATATATAGGTGATTTGGTAACAATGTCAAACTGTTAAATTCCATTCAGATAACTTTTATTTATTAAAATCGTAAATGGCGCCTTTATATTGCAAACATAGTGAGTACCATACCATTAGTTCATAACTCAAAGGTACTAAATCAACTATATAATGAGATCAATCACAAATCTTTGTAATAAGCATCTACCAAAATTTACCACAGGAAGTTTTTATTAAATATCTTTATAATGATATAAACTGAGTTTAAATCTTATTGTTAAGCTTAATAAAATAATGAAATATTTAAGTATTATATAAAGTTATTATAAATAAGATCACTTTTATAATGAGAAACAGTCCCGCCTGTCAAGCAAAGCGTCAAGTGTTGTCAACTATTGTTTCAAGGTCTCGCGCACCGACCACGATTGAGTAAGAAATTTAGATCCGTATCCGTATTCGCGGATCTTGAGACCAAATATTAGTATACAGATCCGTATCCGCGGATAAGTAATAACAAGAGAGATAAATTCGCTCGGCTGGGTGCTCTAGCGATCATGGCGTCCGACACAAAATGACGCTGCAGTGCAAGTACCGAACTTACCGATCGATACATTTGAGTCTCGAGTTCGTCATACTTAAAAATTGACTATATCGATCTTTTGTCGATCATTGCAAGTAAGTAACAAAATTGTGCGATCGGTAGACAAATTCGATAAGCTTTTACGATTATAACGATAACCCTAGCACGGAACTGTTAAATTACGTTTGGCATCGTCTATTTAATCGATTTTAACGATTGTTTTGTCAGCTTTGAAAATGAGCTCGATATAGACAGTCGACGGGAATGGGGATATTGTTTAGTTACGTTTGATCTTACTAATATTATAAACGCGAAAGTATGTATTTATGGATGAATGGATGTTTGTTATTCTCTTACGCTCAAACGGCTGGTTCAAATTTGATGAAATTTGGCATGGAGGTAGATGGGGCGCTGAATTAACACATTATATATATTTATCAACATCGTCAACATCCATCACCATGCGGGTGTAACCGCGGGGCGAAGCAAGTATTTAATAAAAAATAAACTTCGGCCTTATTTTGATCGTAGAAGAGCGAAATGCTCGTAGAAATCTTCAAATGATAGAAGGACGCATTGTGGAATGCAAACAATTCGTAATAATCGATAACTGTCAACAATTTGACGATCGTATGTCGTCGATATGACTTCAATACTTGCTAGGCGCGATACGATTTGTTAAATTTATCGATTTTAGCGACTCGACAAATTTAACGACTATACTGCGGTCCTTGCACTGCTGACTTCTTAAACACAAATATCACTCAATTCAAAATTACTAACTTGACAATAGCAAATGTACAAACCGTACATGTCCACATACATTGCAAACGAAAACAATTTTATATTACCTGTGAGTAAGTGCTGAGTTGCGCCGCGTTGACCACCATAGCGCGGCCGACGGTCGGCGTAGCACCCCGCCATAACTTCAGTAGACCTTCTTCTCGCACTATCCTGGAATCAAATCAAATCATGTTTATTTCCAGGATATGTAGCTTAAAACTACGTAGCTATAAGTTTTACTTAACTGTATCCTTATTTTTAAGCTAAGCTATGAGCACCTAGCTCCCACACTAGGATTCCCTGTGTTGTGGGAGTCTAGTCTCTTCCCGAGGGGTTAAATAGTTTCAGTCGTAACAGTAAAATCAAGAACCAAATTGGGTACATAAACCTGATAACACACAACACAATATTTCAAAAGTTGAGATAAAGTCATGATTCTTATCAATTACCTACCTAAACATAAAAATTAACTTAAGTACTGATATAACTTCGACAAAAATTATTGGTATCGATTTTGTAAGCATTCTGTAAACTAAATAGGAATATACCGATGGTTCATGATTATCATCTCAGCCGTAGGACGTCCATTGCTGAATAAATTCCTCCCCCATACGTTTCTAGACCGGTTGGAAGCAGCCTCCGTCGAACGATGATGGTAATTCATAGTCAGAGGCCGTAGCACAACCAATTTGCGAAAAGTTATTCGTATTGTAAGCGTCAACGCATCACGCTTCCGCGTACAAACTGAGAGTTATCTGTGTCACAGTTGCTCATTGTATACATGACAGTATAACCTAAGTATAGAGATATAGATATCTAAGCTAAGTTAACATAGCCTATGTCATAGGATTACTAGCTAACATGAAAGTATGATAATAGGCCAATTAAAAAAATACTGGCCAATAAAGACCACGAAGTACTTATACTATATACTTAAAAATTGTACTTCTCATGCACAGGGAAAACTGGTAAATCCGGTGGCTTTACCCATTTGTACAACAAGAGAGCAAGTTGCTGTGGATATTGGTTTGAATGCAGAGTTTCCGAGCAAGCAAATATCCTATAATTCGGGCATAGTGAGAATATTAAAAACTTAACAGACAAATCTATTAGCACTCGTATGAAACCAAATACTATACATAATTTGTGAAAAATAATCTCTTGTTTTTTTAATAATGCAGCATAATAAACTATTTCATATCTAAGTGAGTAAAAATATGTAATTAAACACTATTTTGTGGTGGCGGCCATCTAGAATCGATTTTCATCAAACAAAGCTAAGAACAATCTAGTAATTCCATAAAAACGTTACCTCATGAGTGCATCAGCGACATTTTTGTAGTTCCTACGCTGTTCCTTGGGCAGACGCCCGTCAGCCGTCATGCGGATGAGGGCCACTTCTGCTGGAGTCCCCACGAAAGCACCGATCGAACCGGCAGCGATCCCGAGGAGTGTCTTCATGCCGAACCCAGGTGCTGCTCCTCCGTTTCGTCTGAGGAGGGAATTTAACAGGTAAAGAGCTTTTCGAACTCCCTTAATATACACACGGGAGGTTAGAGCATGTGAAGAAAGTTCAAACTTTTACCTACTTCAGGTTTTGGTCGAAACTTGCATTTTCAACCTTCATCATCATCTCAGCCGTAGGACGTCCTTTGCTGGACAAAGGCTATCTCCATACATTTCCAAAAGGAAAAGTTGGAAGCAGCCTGCATCCAACATCGACCTTTTCAGGCAGTCTAACACCTTGTCGGTGGACGACCTACGCTGCGCTTGCCGGTCCGTGGTCTCCATTCCAGAACCTTCCGGTCCCATCGGCCATCAGTTCTGCGTGCTATGTGCCCTGCCCACTGCCACTTCGAACTGGCGTAGGTACGAGTATAACCTCTAGGGTATTTATTAATTTGTCTACGGATCTTCTCATTTCTGATTCGATCACGTAGAGCAATCCTTTCTATAGCTCGTTGAGCGACTTCAAACTTACAAATAAATTCCATAGAATTTAGTTGTAAGTTCGAAGTCGCGAAGATATAAGATAAGTGAGAGACCATCATCTTCACCTATCACCTTATCATCATAATCATATTGTCAAACGCAGGGCTATCCATCTACAGTAATATAATAAAGAGGAAAAGTTTTTGTACATATTTGAAAAACGGGAATCACTCATCATCAACTATCGGCAACGCCTGCTGCCTGACATCCCAATAACCTGGCTTTACAATTAGTCACTCACACTTATGAGCCCAGGCTTAAGAGAAAGCGCGTCTTCTTGAGTAACTGACCTGTGGGTCAGAGAAGAGAAAACCTATGAGCGTTCAATGGAGGGCACACTTCTCTAGACACAAGCATTCAACGCATCTGCGTATAGTCAAAGGACTGATTGTAGATAAAGACTATAACAAAAAAGTAATATAAGTGTGGTAATCAGCCCAACAAGTTCCGACAGTTTGAAATTTGATGGGTTTCCTCTCGTAGCAGAATAGGCCTTCTGCTACGAGTGTGATACTGTACATCGAAATCTGGAGGCCAATTCTACTATTTGACAACGTTCAACAATCTATCCCGCTGCAACTGCAGTTCGACTCCGGTTGTCGTTCGCTCATTACCCATGTAGCCATTCTACTATTTCTAGAGACTAATTGGAACGTATAACGCCATTTTAAATACTACTAGGTATATATATTATGAATATGAGTAAGCGTCGCGAATAATTATCTAATAAGTAAACAAAATATAAAGTGTTGATCGATCGCTGACGTCAACAGAAACAGCAGCAGGGCTAGCATGGGCAGTGGACTATTTATCCCCATGGAGAGGAAAGAAATCTTTTCCACCATGTCATTTTTATCTCCCTTGCGAGCACGGCAACGCCAGAGGATAGTTTATCCACGTGGATAGACTGTGGGAGTAGCGTTTCCTATGGTTTGTACTTCGTAGGTGCCATTTAAAGCAAATGTAACAAAAGTCTCTGAGTAGCGTGTGCTATCCATATGTAGTATCCTATTTCGTTTACTTACGACTAATTATGCGTATGGAAGTGGGGACCTATTGTAGAGTAAAAAGAAATAATGATTATTTAACTTCGGTATTTCAAAGAATGTCGATAGGAAAGTAATACAATAATAACCTTGATGTGCACCGGCAAACCATTCGTATGATTTCGAGGCTGCAATGCATTACTACGCCATTTCATTATTGACCCGTAACATGAGCCTGAATTTATTATCTGGGTATTCGAAGAGGTTGTGACATCTCGGATATACCTCTCCGGTGTAATTTTCTTTCCATTGTTTCCATTTCCCGCTACAAAATGTTATTATAACATGCGCGAGACATTTTTTGGATGAAAATAAACTTTTATCCACCACCTTCAAAGAAGGTGATAACCTTTCTCCGTGTTATGTCAATCGGAGAGAATTATATCCACGTTTCGACGAGTCCGTGCTCTATAGCGGGAGTAGCGGGACATACTGTCTACGAGATACGTTTAAAGGAAACATTTTATCTCTTTCCCCGGTTGCCGTGCTCTGTAAGGTGGAGAAGACAAATATTTTCACTGATAGGTGGATAAAAACAGTGGAAAGACTATTTCTCTCCGCCGCGTGCTAGCCCTGCAGCTGGACTGTTTTTCCATAACAGAATAAGAAAACGTGCAAGTCATACTCAGCTAAGGTTCGATTGCAATTTAATTATTGGAATCGGCTACCTGTAGGGCTATTATGTATCTCAGTTGGAAAAAATGTTGATTGCAATCTTGAGAAATGGCGGCTCTATGTCAGTTTTGTCAGCTCCAGTCATAGACTTACTAACATTTTTGCTTACTAGAGTTGTCAAAACTGACATAGAGCCGCCATTTTTCATGATTTCAATCAACATTTGCTGGCAAATGATATACATAATAGCCCTGATGTTCCGAATCAGATAATAGAGGACAAGCATACAAATATACTTTCGCTGTACTAGTTGCGCCGCGCTCTATCACCCGCATGATGATTGATACCTGCGGGGCGAGCTAGGATTTATCCATGATAAATCTTGTCACATCGACAAACTGAATTGTCTATCGTAGCTTTTCCCTCGCATGGATCGCGATAAAAAACAAAAACATTAAAATAATTATAATGTTTCTTTTGTTGTAAGTTTAGACTTTCATATGCATTTAGTAAAAAAAAATAAGGCGCGGTCCAACCCCAATTTTAAAATAATTTGCGATGCTTTACGTAAGGTTGAAAATCGCTTGTTAGATTGGACGATGTAATGCGAAAATGCATTAATTTTGTACGTTTTCTTCATATTTTTCGATATATACTAACATAATTGAAAAAAAACTGCGGGTTACTAATTTAGTACTATATGTTGGCTATGTATTACCTAAAAAAAATATAGTGTTATCGCTGAAAATTCTGAGAGTTTGGACGTGAAAGTTTTATTTATGGACCTATTTAGGATTTTTTCTGCGGAGAGCGAGTAATATTTATGAATTCTATTCGGTTACTATTCTTTTCCTGTTCCTTTTCTAACCTTTGTATTTTTTTCATAATATATTACCGATCAGTTTCGTTACACTAGATGTTTAAAGATTCTGCTTTTTACTATTATCAGGATACGAGTGCGCCTTAATTTAACCCGTAGACTCACCAATCAAAAAAACCCGCCTTATATTTAGTCAATAATACAATTGATTTCTCAGAAACCATACCACTTTTCCAGGAATTGCGACGTGTGTGGTTAAGATTATAAACAGACATTTCAATTTTCTACCGACTTCCAAAAAAAGGAGGAGGTACTCAATTCAACTATATTTTTTTTATGTTTGTTACCTCATAACTTTAGACTGGGTGAACCGATTCTTAAAATTTTTTTTGGTTGAAAGCTGGTGCTTCCCGTGTGGTCCCATTCAAAATTCATCAAATTCGGTCCGGTAGTTTTTGAGATACACTCCAATAACTGAATAGAATGGAAGTCGGTATTAAATTTTTCTAATTGTACTTGTAACTGCTTGTATGTACGAGGTTGAATCAAAAAGTTCTTAGAAGTGCATATACATGAAACCTTTTTGGATCAAGTTCGATATTCAAATTAAAGAGTGTCTATCACACTATATTTATGCAGACTGTCACTTGTTTTTGTCAGTTCGTTCGCATGTAATAAATTTTTTTGTGCAACGAGTTGCTAAAAAGTCAAAATTATGGATAAAAGTGAGTTACGTGCGGTGATAAAATATCTCAGTTTGAAAAAAATGTCTACGAAGGCAATTTTTTTGGACATTCAGCAGACATTAGGGGGTGAAGCTGTACCCTATTCTACGGTTGCGTACTGGGTGGCTGAATTTTTTTTAATTTATTTTTTTTTAATTTATTTTTAAGGACCAACTAACAGTTTCACAATGTAAATTATATATAAATGTTTAAATTCTAGATTACAATAAGTGTGAGACCAACTTCGTTGACCACAAATTTCTTAAAGAAGTTATGAGGTTATGAGGTTTAAGTTGTTGACGTGCAAACAGTGTAAATTATTCAAAAAGCTAGAATACAATATGGTATGAAAATAAAGATAAGTATGATAATATACAAAAATATAAGTATGCAGTTACATTATAAGCTTATTTTACATTATTCGAGAATAGTAAACTATAATTGAAACTTCCTATTGTTATGAGCTGAATTAGCTATAAAACAGTACAAGTCCGTGAACAGCATCACAATAATTGTGATGCTGTTCACGGACTTGTACTGCTTTATTAATTATTATTAATTAAACCAATTAACTAATAAAACAATTAAATTAATTAGACCAATTATTGGTCGCTGCCTTTACCTCCAAGAAGGTCCAATACATACCTCCTAAAGCAACCCACACGTTCATGAAATAAGTCTATACAATTGAAAAGATCATTATATGAACTTGTCATACGATACAGTGGTGATCGTTGACCAGCTTTAGTGCGACAAGTTGCAATAGCAAATACTTTATGTTTATAGCGAGAAGTTCTAAAAGGTATTTTATATCGAAGCTCATTGACCAATTCTGAACAGTCATATCTATTATGAACCAAGTCATACAAAAGCATTACATCTAGCTGTTGTCTCCTGGAGCTTAAGTCTAATAATTTATATTTATTTAGCAGCTTTTCATACGGTATAATATTATGACAGAGTTTGTAATGCATACAGCGTAAAGATTTCTTTTGAACTCTTTCAATATTTTTAATATAACACTTATAAAGCGGGTTCCACACTGACACAGCATATTCTAATTGTGATCGAACCAGTGACTTATATAACAATAGATACGTTATTTCGTTCTTAAAATAAATTGAGGATCTTATGACAAAATTAAACATTTTGAATCCACGAGCTGTTATATTTTCAATATGTACGTCTAATGTTAATTTACTATCTAGGGTTATTCCTAGGTCCTTTATGATCTGAACTTTTTCGAGATTAGTGTTACATAAGACATATGTATAACTGCTTACGTTTAATTTACGTGTGAAGGTAATTGATTTGCATTTATTAATACTTAGTAGTAGATTATTTTTAAGACAGTACGCCGAGAACCTGTCAAGATCTTGTTGAAAATTTAAGTGATCCTGATAATTATTTATGGTGTGGTATACTTTTAAGTCATCGGCATATAAAAGGAAATTGCAAAATTTAAAACAGTTTTTAATGTCATTAATATATAGTATAAAGAGTAATGGTCCTAATATTGACCCTTGGGGGACACCGGAACTAATTGGAACTAGATCGGATTCGAAACCGTTGATTACTACCTTCTGGCTGCGATTCGTAATATATGACTTAAACCAGCGCCACAAGTTACCACGAATACCATTATATGCTATTTTGTCTAATAGAATTCGATGGTCCACCCTGTCAAAAGCTTTTTTAATATCGGTATACACACTGTCAGTTTGTTTGTTCTTATCTAAGTTCCTGAATATTTCAGTAGTATATACTAAAAGGTTGGTAACAGTGGATCGACGTCGAACAAATCCGTGTTGTTGAGGTATAATAATGTTGTGTAAGCTAGGATATACTGCATTGTGTATAAGCCTCTCGAAAAGCTTCGACAGTGATGGTAAAATAGAGATGGGGCGATAGTTCTCGACATCTTTCTTTAATCCTACTTTATAGATAGGTGTTATGCGAGCAACTTTCCAGATATGAGGGAAAACACCCTCGCGTATGCATAGGTTAAATATATATTGCACTGGAAAACAAATAGTATCTGCGGTATATTTTAAAAACAATGGTGGAATATTATCGGCTCCAGTACCTTTAGTGGGGTCTAATCTACGTAGTTCAGATCTGACATTATCCAATGTAAAATTAAGGTCACTTATAATTAAATCTGATGTTGGGTTATCCACAGTATGTGTGCTACTACCTATATTATATCCATCAGGAACGGTGGAGGGTTCAAACACAGAGCGAAAGTATGTTGAGTACATATTGCATATGTCTCTTGGCTCACTCGACATTATTTCTCTATAATAAACGCAACTAGGAATGTCATTATTTTTCTTTTTGTTAGCAATGTAAGACCAAAAATATTTAATGTTATTCTTAATACTTTCTTCAACTTTTGTAATGTAATTTTTGTAACACATTTCTGAATTTATTTTAAGTCTATCTCGAAACATTGCGAAACTCTCATAATCCGATAAGTTATTATATTTTTTCCATTTTATCCATGCATTCTTCTTATTAGTAAATATGTGTCTCAAAGATGAGTTGAACCATATAGGAAAACTAGACTTTTTAATAATTTTTGTAGGAACGTTCTTTGAAATAATACTATATAAAGTTTCATAAAAAGTATGAACTACACTTTCAGATGGTTTATTTTTAAAAAGAAGATTCCAGTCTGTTCCAATTATTTCATCATTTATTACTTTATAATCAGCCCTGTGAAAGCAATGCTTCGATTGCGGCTTGGATTGCATATGCCTGCGGTCACGTTCCGTAGGTACAGTTGCATAGAAAGGTATATGAAATCCATCTATTGGTACTAAAGGTACTGGAGCAGGTAACAAGTTACATCCGGTTTTGTTCGATATAAATAAGTCGAGTATCTTAGAAGTTTTGTTTCTAATATGATTAAATTGAAAGCTTTTAGTTTCTGTCAGAAAACTAATTAACAGATTTACAGATCGACTAAAAGGAGACGTATGTAAAGGGAGCATATGGGTATAGTTAGGTCGCCATTCTAACGATGGTAAGTTAAAATCTCCTATAACAAAAAAATAAGTATCCTTAAAGCATTCATAAACATTTAGTAGGTAGCTAACATAAGAGAGATAAACATCATATTTCTGACTATCTGGGATATACGCGGCAGATATAGTGTACGTATTAGTATTAAATTCGAGCGATATCGTTACGTAATCAACAATTGCAGCAGGGAGAGGGGTGGCAGCGGGAGGGGGCAGGGGCGGTGGGGCTACGATGCGCACGCGCGCATCCGTAGATAACGAGCGCCGAACGGCAACGATCACCCCACCGCCATCCCGCCGTCCTGTCGCTACACGGTCCCTGTCACTACGAAACAAAACATACCGCGAATCCATCAATTCATTATCATAAATGTCACTGGTCAACCAAGTCTCAGTCAAAATTATAATATCATAATTGTGCAATAATATATTCATATAAAGAGTGTGTAATTTTGATCGCAAACCACGACAGTTTTGGTAGTAAAATGTAATTGCGTTGTTATCCATTTTCGCCATTTACAATGAGGAATGTAAGTTTAAAAATAAAACATATAGAAATGTCGTGATTCGCAATCAAAGAAAAAAATGGAATCGAACATTGATCATATTTGTACAATAAAAACAGTAGCAGCATTACACATTCATAACACACTCTAAGTGGGTACCCGCGTATTAACTGTTTATTTACATAGTTATTTTTACACAAAACTGCAAAGACGCTATAATACGGGCTCATAAACTTACTGCTGTATTGCATTACATACGATAATTTATCACCTAAAGTAGCACGTGTGCTTAGACAATATGTATACATATAAGTTTCGATATGTATGTCATAAGTAGAATAGGAAGTTACATACTTTAAAAAAAGTCACTTTATATTAGCGACGTCCTGCGCACTGCGCACGGCCAGCACAGGGGAGCTGTCCGATTTACGCACCAGAATAGTACCGTGCTTAACCCACACATATTTGTAATCATTGGCCCTTGCTTTCTCCCGGCATTCCCGAAATAAAATTTTATTGTTCAACGTAAGATGTTCGTTAGCATAAATTCGGTATGGTGTGCCTGAGATGCCGAGCTGGGATGACTCAACTACTTTTTTCATCCTAAATGCGGCTAAGAAGTTGTCACGTAAGATGCGGGACGAGAATTTAATAATAGTATTCTTTGGTCGCGGATCTTTGTTGTTTGCGTGGGGGACACGATGAACCGCCAAGATATCTCGCTGGGGAAGTTCGCATCCTATAGTAGTAGCGAGTTGCATGGCAATAGTAATTAGGTTCTCGCCCCGTCTATCGGGGATGTTTACAAGCTCCACATTGCTAGCTCTAGCCAACTGTTCCATCGCTGCTACTTTGTGCTCCAGCGCACAGACCCGATCAGGTGTACTGTGATTCGGAACAGCCTGATCTTCTAATGATTTTAACCGCGAATCAAATGTTTTTTGTCGCTCGTCGAGATACTGAATCGATTTGTCCATATCGGACAGCTTCGTATTGACCTCTGTCAAGAGATTTTTGATCTCCATATTATCCTTGCTGTTAGTATTCACAGCTGTGTTTATACTTTTAAGGCTGCCTGCAATAGATGATAACTCGGTCGCCAATACTGATTTGACAGAATTTGTCACTAATTCCTGCATACGCTTCTCCATGTTATGTTCAGTTAACCAAGTGTCTACATCAGAACATTCATCCAGTTGTTTACGTTTTCTAGCGCTCAAAAAAGGTAGATCAAGCTGTAAAGATGACCCGCGTTCTGGGCGGCCTTCAACCTCCGTTACAGAAGAAAATGTCAAAAAGGTTGAGAATCTGGTTTTGGAAGACAGAAGAATGACTATAAAACATATAGCTGAGATCCTAAAGATATCTTTTGGTAGCGTTCAATCCATTTTAATTGATTCACTGGGGTTCAAAAAAGTGTCTGCAAGATGGGTGCCACGAATGTTAACCGACGAAAACAAAAAGCGACGTTTGGAAATTTCCAAGCGTAATCTCGAAATGTTCCAGCGTGATTCGGATAATTTTTGCCGTCGTCTTGTCACCATGGATGAAACGTGGGTCCACCATTTTGATCCTGAAACTAAAAGACAAAGCATGTCTTGGAAACGACCATCCTCTCCATCCATTAAGAAATTTCGAGTTGCTCCTACCGCTGGCAAAGTTATGGCCTCTGTGTTCTGGGATAGTGAAGGAATCCTTTTTATTGATTACATGCCAAAAGGCCAGACGATTACTGGACCCTATTATGCAAATTTAATCCCGAAAGTGCGTGAAGCGATTAAAGAAAAACGTCGTGGAAAACTGTCGTTGGGCGTGTTGTTCCTTCAAGATAACGCTCCTGCTCATCGATCGGAAGTTGCGCTCAACGCAATCCGCTGTGCTGGCTTCAATCTCCTTGACCACCCACCATATTCTCCGGACTTAGCCCCAAGTGATTTTCACTTATTTCCAAAATTAAAAGAGGAAATTCGTGGAACAAAATTTCACGATAATGACGCGGTTATAGCTGCCGTAGAGGACTTTTTCGAGAGTCAAGAAAATATTTTTTTTTCACAAGGAATAAGGAAGTTAGAAACGCGTTATTCTAAATGCATTGCATTGGAGGGAGATTATGTAGAAAAATAAAATATTATTATTTAAATCTTTGCATTTTTTAATATTAATTCCAAGAATTTTTTGATTCACCCTCGTAAGTCTATGCCAGTCTTCGCTGAGTTGACCTTAAATACCACCTATAAATGGTGTGAAGATAAAGGTATGTTTATGGGGTCTAAAGTCTGGATTGTTTTCAGCGGCAGTATACATTATCAAACTTAATTTTTCTTATCACATTTATAACAAAACTCTTCATTATCAGCAGCAGAAGACAGGGTCACGAGGTCAGCATGGAAATAATAAGTGAACAGTGAATATAGCACGAAAAATTGCGTAAGTATAATGTAATCGTATCGTTGGC
The DNA here is from genome assembly GCA_917880725.1 of Selenia dentaria. Lineage (NCBI taxonomy): Eukaryota > Metazoa > Arthropoda > Insecta > Lepidoptera > Geometridae > Selenia > Selenia dentaria. The sequence goes on from OU862891.1 coordinate 5,089,481, forward strand.
GTATACAGGTATACAGTACAAACTGTCATTTATCTAGTACAACTGTACTATATTCTATATGTAATTCCAAATTAACAGCTTTACATTTTACGGCACTTACTTAAAAATACCATTATTCTTTTTTGTTTTTCTGTCTGTCTGTTTGTTCCGGCTAATCTCTGAAACAGCTGGACCGATTTTAACGAGACTTTCACTGACGATCAGATAGCTGATGTTACAAGAAGTAGCTAACGCTACTTTTATTTCATTATCATCATCCATCATGACGCGGGTGAAACTGCGGAGCGAGGCTAGTGTGTTAAATATGTTGTTTTGTGATATGCACCGAATGGGATGTTTGTGAGTTTATTTATTTACATCATGTCCTGCCCTTGCAAAGCAAGACAATCACAAACACGATACACATTTAAATTAAATTTGTTATGCAAAACTGATTTCGTGCCATTGAAGTGCAATGTCCCGTGAATCGTTTAAATAAAGAAACATAATAACTTTGCCTATCTTGTTTATTAACTAATATTATAAAAAGGAAAGATTTGTATGTAAGAAGTATGTTTGTAACGAATTGGCTCAAAAAGTACTAGACCGATTTCAAAAATTATTTCACCATTGGAAAGCTACATTCACCCTGAGTAACATAGGCTATATAAGATTCATCATCATCATCCATCACCGCGGAGAGCAGCTAGTGATTGATAATATGATATATTGAAATTAAACAACTTTAAATGGGTTAATTGATTATTTTATAGAGTTGGTTACGGGTAGATATATAGGTAATATACGCACGAAAGCATAGTACCACAGCATAAAAATAGACTGTGATAGTACCATCTTGTTTTCAAGGTTATTTTACAAGTTTTATGTAATGTTTTCGCTTATTGTTCACACTCGTATACAGCTTGTATGTAAAACATGTATTAATCTTGTTGGATGAATATATTTGTGCACTTCTAGTTGTGTACATGGTATAGTCTCACCTCACGTGTTAACCCACGGCTAGGGTTACCATATCTCAGGAATTACCCCTGAGGTTTCAGGATTTTTGATCTCTTCTCAGGATTGCGGCCGGATTTTGCAAATATCAGACAAATCGCAGGATATTTTGAATTTTCAATACAGTACATTTTAAAGATCCGTATTATCCGTATAATAATAAATAAACAAATCAAAAATAATCTTTCTTACTATCTTATATGAGTAATTGGTCTTACTAATATCAGTAATTGGTAATCAACTTTGGTAATAATTGCACAATTTGAATGCCACTGACAGTGACAGCGCACTGTAGAAGCGCTCTAGCTGGTGTGTGATTGGGCTAAAGTTGACGTACGACAGACAATCTGGCAAGTTCATAGATGCTACTAAAATAAGGGAAGATTCACAGACTGCTTCTTAGAATTGCGAAGAGTATACTCCTTTCTTAGCGAACTGTGCGGTTGTACAATAAAATCCCAAATACATTACAGAGACCACGGAGACACATCAATTTGGCTGTACTAATGTTTTTCTCAATAATGGTATGTAATTTTGCCATAACATCTCTAAAATGTATCCAGATAGTGAACTGTAACGGAGCCCTACGATACCTCACTCATGGTGCGTAGATATGTACTATAGTACCTAATTTGTTAATTCGATTTTTGACACATTGTTTATTTTATTATCAATATTGATGTGTATGGATTTTATACCAATAAAATATGATTATGATTATTTACACTTTTTTGTTTTTGGTGACATACTGGCTGATTGTAAAAAATAACTTTTCGATTATGTTTTGTTATTTCATAAAATTGAAACGAATTCGAATTTGTTTGAATTTATCAAACAAATTCGAATTCGTTTCAATTTAGTTTCAGTTTCAGTGAAAATAATATACTTACTACATAGGATACTTTTCATCGTCACGCGGGTGACACCACGGGACGCAGCTAGTTTTGAATGAAACTGAATATAAATTGAATTATTAATTATAATCAATTGCTGCCAATAGCAGTGCGACCTAGATCTTTTAGCTTCAAACTACTGCGTGGAACTGCGGTGTGTCACTCCGAGAGCAATTTTACGTGAGAATGGTATGTTGTTGATTTGGAATACCGACAATAAGCATTATTTTAGGCTATATTGTTTAAAAAAGATTGATTACCTAGAGACCTAAAGACTATAAAACTGTTACAAATATAAGAAATCTATTAGTTTTTAAGAAAGTGTTTAAAATTATCAAAGAAAAAATGTGACAATAATTCGGAATCCTATATTCCAAATTACCTACACTCTAAGTGAACTCTGGTTTTTGGTAAAATTTATGCTTATTATTATTAAAGTTTAACAATTAGCCAATAATTTAATGTATTTTTTATAGAGCCATCCCATTTCTCTTTAATTCTATTCTCAAAAAACTAGTATTCCAAATATGCTGCAGTTCCTCTATATTTCTCAAGTCTTTTTGTGAGAAATCGCCGTGATGTCTCCAAAACCTTATAGATTAAATCCTGTTTCGAATGTACCTTTCACGTTGCATGGTTTCGCGGACCACTGGCTTAGAACCGCAGTGGGCCTAGCACGAATAACTGCGTAAGTGTAACGTAACGTGTTCACGTGAAACAGTACAAACTGTCGTGTATCTAGGGCAACTGTGTCACAGATAACTCATAGTCAGTACGTCGAAGCGTGACATGTTGACGTTTACGATACGAATACATTTTCGCAAATTGTTCGTGCTACGGCCTCTATCTAAAACGTCACCGCTCCCGTAATTTTATCATTGATAAGATTAGTGATTACCTGCGTAATGTTAAAACCCGTAGATACGAGCTAAGAAGTACCTAATTGCATAATCGCTTTATCAGATACACTTGAAATGTTTGCTAATGTGTTGTAAACGATAAATATTTGTTTAGGTTAGTTACATGTCCGTCACGAGGTAACGACCGCGCAGTAATTGAAAGTGCGATGTACTTTACGCCGGTGATCAAGGGCAATGCAGTATTAACTTATTTGACCTAGATTCAAAGGTCATATGAAAGATACTGGAGCGCAATGAAGTTGCAGTTAAAACTACTGTTTTATGTAGTACTAGCTGCGCCCCGCGGTTTCACCCACATTGGTGATGGATGATGATGATGAATCAAATATAGCGTATGTTACTCAGGCATAATGTAGCTCTAAACTCGTGAAAACATTGATTGAATCGGTTTAGTAGTGAACAACTCTTGCTCAATCCTACGAGAAGGTATACTATGACTAGTAGGTAAATGAAACTCAAATCGGAACTGTAAGATGCATATATTCAAAAGTTCCCGCACAAATGACTTATGGCGACGTGCGACAAACATCACCGCGATGCAGGAATTTGCAAACTGCGACACTAGCGCATCTAGCGAAAATCTTACGAACTAACTGTTGATAGGCGATGCTGTTTTGTAAGTCAAATAGATTAAGTTACTTCTACATACATCGCCCACCAAGGACTAATTTGACAATGTCGTCCTTCATACATACATATTATCTATCTATTAGCATTAATACAATGTTTATTGCCTGAACAAGATGTTATATGCCTATTATCAAATAGAAGGCTAGCTAGGTAGTCACAGGAAGGAGGCACAACTTATTAACTGGTCGTTTTAACGTACCGTTCTTAACCTTTAATGTCACTACCCTTATTAAGTTGTCTTGTCCAGGATGCGTTGCGATCACCTTGCCATAAAGCCATCGACACACTGGTAAATTGTCTTCTCGTACAACAACTACATCGCCGATACGAGGTTGGGGCATTTGATCCGACCAACGATATCTTTTATAAAATCTGGTTAAATACTGTTGGGACCATTGACGCCAAAATCTTTGGGTCATTTTTTGCGTATATTGCCACCTTCGTAATGAGGTAGCGTTCGAAGACTCAAAGTTGGAGTCCGGGGGAAGTATCAATGCTTCACCCACCAGGAAGTGACCTGGTGTTAATATCGTGACATCTTCGTCATCATTTCCAGTCAATACTGAGAGAGGCCTGGAATTCAAACAGGCTTCTATTTGTGCCAACACTGTTGACATCTCTTCAAAAGTAAGTGTTGACTGGCCAATTTGCCTCCTAAGGTGATATTTGACAGATTTAACTCCGCTTTCCCATAAACCACCGAAATTTGAAGCCCGCGACGGGATGAAGTGCCATGAGCATCTATTTGAAGCCAGAACCTCAGCAAGTTCTTGGTGCATGGAGCTTTTCTCATTTTGGAACAGCCTTTTCATTTCTGCAGCTGCTCCTGTGAAATTTGTGCCATTATCACTCCAAATGTCAGAACAATAGCCTCGCCGAGAAATGAATCTCTTAAAAACTTGTAAAAATCCTTCAGTTGTAAGGTCGGTAACAACGTCCAGATGGATTGCACGGGTCACCATACATATAAACAAGCAAATGTAAGCTTTATGTGTCTTGTGACCCCGTCCCTTGGCTGTGCGTATCTGAATTGGTCCTGCGTAATCCACGCCGCTAGTTTTAAATGGTCGGGCTGGAGTTGATCTTGCCGATGGTAACTGCCCCATTAACTGCGTTTGTGTATTCCCCGAATTTTTAACACAAATAACGCAGTTACGAAAGCAAGATTTCACTAATCTTCCAGCTCCTAAAATCCAATATTTGTTACGCAAGTAGCATAACATCAACTGTGGACCACCGTGAAGTGTTTGCTTGTGAGCATCCCGTATGAGGAGATTAGCCAAATGTGACTCTTTGGGTATCAAAATAGGATGCTTTTTATTTTCACTCAGTGCTGAATGTTCTAGTCTACCACCGACCCGTAATATCATTTCGTTATCCAAGATGGGGTTAAGAACCTTCAGTTTGCTTCTTTTTGGTAAGTTCTCCTTGTTCCTTACTAGAGTTAGTTCTTCGCAGAAGCTTTCTGATTGAACCTGTCGAATGCAACAGTTCATTGCTTTATTTAATTCCTGGGTTGTTAGAAACCCGACATGTCTATCAGTTTTGTTCTTCAAATTATGTGCAAACCGTTTACAATAGGCAGTTACCCTTATCATCCTTGTGAGCGAAGAAAATCTTTCCCATATAGAGTTATCAATCATAGCACAGTGTGCCTTTATTTTTGTGACTTCTTCTAAGTTGGTGTTAAGATCCCTTGGTCTTTGAAAAGTAATGTGCTGCTTATGAAGAAACTCTGGACCTTTAAACCACATCGTATTATTCACAAGCTCTGATGGATTTTGTCCCCTTGACGCCGCGTCTGCTGGGTTAGATTTTGAAGAAACCCAGGCCCAATGATGAGTGTCTAGGTTTGAGATTATTTCTGATACTCGATTCGCAACGAAGACCTTCCACCGGCTCGGATGGCTGTTCAACCACGCGAGAACTACCGTGGAATCGGTCCAAGCATGCAGATTCGTTTTCTCAATTTTCATAACTGAAGCTATCTCCATCATCAGCCGCGTTAATAAAACAGCACCACACAACTCTAGACGTGGAATCGAGACTTGCTTTATTGGAGCCACCTTAGTTTTAGCCGATATTAGTGCAACAGAAATTTGTCCCTTGGAGTCAACGACGCGCGCGTACACCACTGAAGAATATGCTACCTTCGACGCATCGCTGAAGCCATGCAACTCAACGTGGTCACCTCCCTTGATGCAAATCCAACGAGGTATTGAAACTCTAGATAGTAGTTTCAACTCTTCCTGGTAAGTCTGCCATTCATTTAATATACAAGTTGGAACTGTTTCATCCCAGTCCAGTCCAGCCAGCCAAAGTCTTTGAATAAATATCTTCGCAACTATTATACTTGGCCCTACCCATCCGAGGGGGTCATAAAACCGACAGATACTTGAAATAATAGTTCTTTTTGTTGCAGGGTTCTTTTCAGTGACCGGTATGTCAATCGTATAGCGGAAAGAGTCATTGCTACGGTTCCAGGTAAGGCCGACAATTTTTACTACTTCATCTGTCTTTATCTCTAATCCATCCTTCATTTCTTCTATTTCCTTCTCGTCCCTTTCTTTCTGACTCTCTTTCTTCATTTCTTTCAATAACTCTTCGCTGTTGCTTGTCCATTTCTGAAGCTTAAATCCTCCTTTCGCTACAAGTTCGTTCATTTCTCTGTACAGATTCATTCCTTCTTCGACATTGTCACATCCTGATAGTAAATCATCCATATAAAATTGGCTTGACACTGCTTTAGCTGCCGCTGGATACTTATCTCCTTCATCTATGCTTAATTGTTGTAAAGCTTTTACCGCTAAATATGGAGCAGATGCCACACCAAACGTAACCCTGAGAATTCTGTAATGTCTGATATTTTCATTTGTATCATCTCTCCACAGTATCCTCTGAAAATCAGTATCAGCCTTATCAACCTTTACCTGCCGATACATTTTGGCAATATCTGCCGTCAAACATACATGTGACATTCTCCAACGCAGCACGAGATGTCTCAGGTCAGCTTGTAGACGTGGACCTACTAATAAATTATCATTTAGTGATACATGGTTTGCCCCTTTACAGGAAGCGTCGAAGACTACTCTCAACCTTGTAGTCTCCTTATCATCCCGTACCACAGCATGGTGTGGTAAGTACACGGCTTTCGGATTTCTTATTTCTACCTCCGGTACAAGTTCCATGTGATTCATGTCAATGTATTCATTAATAACCTCCTTATATTTTTCTTTCAGGTCAGTGGATCTCAACCTCCTTTCCAGTGAAAGTAATCGTTTTTCAGCTATCTTCAGGGAGTTGGAGACTTCAGGATTTTCATTTTTAAATGGAAGTCGCACTATATACCTGCCACTGTTGTCTCTCTTTGTGGTTGTGGCGAATATTTCCTCACAACGTTTTTCATCGTCCGTGTGTAACCTTTCTTTATTCATAGGAACGTCATCTTCAAGTTCCCAGAATTGTCTTAATAAATTGTTGTCTTCAACCATATGCATGACTTTAATATCAGATTGCGTACCTGCTCCGTCAATTGTTCCTGATAATATCCACCCAAATGAAGTGGATTGAGCAACCGGTGAACCATGTGGGCCTTTTTTCACTCCGTCTTGAATAATTTGCGCATACACCTCTGCACCTAGCAAAATATCAACACGACTTGGCGTATGATAATCTGGGTCTGCTAAAACCAAATTTTGCAATTCATTCCATTCCACTGCCTTCATTTCACTACTTGGCAAAAGGGTGGTGATGGATCGCAAAACATGTGCCTTCACATTTATAATAACCTTGGAGTTAATTCGTGAAGATACCTTTAAATTAACTACCGCCTTAGATATCAAGCCCTTTTCTCCACCTACACCTGAAATTTGGATTTTCGTTGGTGTTTTCTTTAGACCTAACTGTTGAACCGTTGCTTCCGTTATAAACGACGATTGCGACCCTTGATCCAATAAAGCCCGTATTGTGTGAGATTGGCCTGTCCTTGACAGTGTTGTCACCAATGCTGTTGCAAGTAAAATTGGGTTCATCTTTCTAGTAAAACATGAAACCACCGAACACAATTCCGATTTTTCACCAAATGCCGTTGATGAACTTGGTTTCACATCTTTGTCCGTACTCAGATCCGTAGTTGGAGTACGAGGGACGTTGCCCTTAGCTGTACCTTCATTCGCAGGGTGTAAAAGAGCATGATGTTTTTTCTTACATACGCGACATTTAATGTTACTTTGACAGTTTTTGGCAATATGATTGCTTCCCAGACAGCAAAAACATATGTGATTCAAATGAACAAAACTACGACGTGACTCTACTGACTCTTTAAAAAAGCTCTTGCAGCTATTAAGTTTGTGCTCCTCAGAACAAAATGGACATTGCACCTTTACAATGTGCATGGATTTTGTCCTATTCACCGGTAAGTTACGTTGATTCCTTTGTGCTGAAGTGGATCCAGAATCCAGAAATTCAATGGCTCGATAGCGTTTAGTAATGAATTCTTGAAATAATTTATATGAAGGTAGTTCATCCGATGACCCTTCAGTAGCCGTGAATTCCCACTGTCTCCGAGACTCTGGGTCCAGTTTCAGTACCAGTATATGTATTATAAGTATATCCCAAGATTCAACATTTATTCCTAGATTAGATAATGATGACAAACAATCATTTGTTGTATCAATCAACTCCTTCAAGCCGCTGGCGGATTCATTATTAATATTCCGTTGGCTCATAAGTCTCTTTAAAATATGATGGGAGATATATTTTTTATTATTATACCTCTCTTCCAAAAGTTTCCAACACCGATGGTAGTTTTGTTGAGTGATTGGGATGTTGCTCAAGAGTTGTTCCGCCTCACCAGCTAAATAGCCTTTGAGGTAGAGAAGCCGTTGCACATCATCCAAATCACTGTTGTTGTGGATTAATGATTGAAACAAATCTCTAAACGTATTCCACTCAGTGTACTTTCCCGAGAAGTTTGGAATGTTTGCCTTAGGCAACCTGATACTACATGATTTTGTTTGAGAAGTACCAGCGGGTTGAGTTGAGTTATTGCAACTTAGTTTTGACAAAGCAGTTTTCAACTCACATTTGTACTCAAAATACTCTTCTTCTCCTTGGTTAAACATATCTGTTTTAATATAATCAGTGTCGGCTATTGCCTTAGCAGAAGAAGCAGAACGCATTAATTCTTTATGTCCAGCTAGGAACTCTAACCATATTTGTTCTAGAATTTCCAACCGTCCTTCCAAATACTCTTTGGATATGCGCTCTTTTGGACTCTTTTTATAATTTTTCCTGCCTTTCGCAATGCGATTAAACAGTTCTTCTTGAAAGTTAAGTATAGAATCCATTTTAATTTACAATTAGTTGCCTAACTTGTAAATATTAAATAACGAAACTTAAAACAGTAATTTTTCTAAGTTAATAAATTATTACAGAAATTTTTACAAGTGTTTTAATTTGTATATAGTTGAAACCGAAATCGGGCATAGGTTCCCCGTATGACCAAAATTCTTAAAACTATTCTAAGTCCTAATATACTTACTAAGAAACAAACATAATTTTCAAATCGCAAAGCACACAAATTAAAAGTCTTTATTATGTTTAAATTTCACTCGACACACAATTAAAAGTTAAAATTGAAAGTACTCACAGTTTATCCACAATGGCACTTACTGAAATCTTCACTGCAACAATAATTATTTTACCAATAATTATTTATTGCGCTCACTTGCACCGCACGACAAACTATGCCGAAATATTTCTCCTGCCTCCAGTCAAATCACTAGACTCGCCTGGGCGGCGAGACTGCGTCAGCAGTCCCACGATCTCCTTACGTCCGACGTCCCTGAACAGCTCCTTCCGCTGTCCGACTGGTAGTGTACAGCGATTTACGCTGACATCCAAGCCTTGCAACACGTTATCGACAGCAATCCACTGTCCGTGATGCACTAAAGACGCAAAAGTCCACCTTAGTGATGGTTCAGTTCTCCTGCCGGAAATCCAGCCTCGATAGGACCATGAACAACTCTTGCTCAATCCTACGAGAAGGTATACTATGACTAGTAGGTAAATGAAACTCAAATCGGAACTGTAAGATGCATATATTCAAAAGTTCCCGCACAAATGACTTATGGCGACGTGCGACAAACATCACCGCGATGCAGGAATTTGCAAACTGCGACACTAGCGCATCTAGCGAAAATCTTACGAACTAACTGTTGATAGGCGATGCTGTTTTGTAAGTCAAATAGATTAAGTTACTTCTACAGTAGTTTTACGTGTGTCCATTACAAACAAACATATATATTTCCTATTTATTATTATTATAAGGGTAGATAAAGATTAATACCAAGGTACGAATAATGTTGCCTGGATTGTACCGGCGTTACTATTTCATATTTCAAAATGAAAAAGTATTTGGTTTATTGTGACATAAACTGTAATAGTTAGACAATTATGGTAATGTGGAATTCTCTGTAGATATGTATTGACGTCTTCTACAAAACTGTAGTACGTCACTTTGCTTTATTGTCAATATCATAGACTAAAATGGTCAATAGTTTCCACAGCGTACGCGATATAATGAATTTTTTCCTTGGGTTAAATTATCGAAGTTTTCATACGGATCCCTAATTTTTTTGAAAATATTAATAGCCTATGTTCATCAGGGAAAATGTAGGATTCTAATGCTGAAAGAATTTTTCTTCAATACAAACAAATAAACAAATCTTTCCTCTTTATAATATTAGTGTAGAAGTGTAGACTAGGTGTCCCGCCAACGGCTTGGCTCGCTTCGCCCCTTAAGGGTGCTAAGGGTGGGGTGAAATTTCCTAAAATCATTCTTTAGCGGATGCTTACAACATAATAGTAGGGACGCATCGCTTCGCCATTTTTTCATACCGATACTGATACTATTATAAAAAATCAGCGATAACGACACCGATGCACTTATTAAATCAAAAATGAAGGTAAAAAATAATTAATATTAATAAATTTGAGATTAGTTAATAGTTCTAGTAATTAAAAATAACATATAAAAAATGTTTTCCAAATCAAAGTATTCTAAGTTTCGCGGAGAAGGGCGATTTCGCAAGTTTCTTTCGTTTGCTACGAAAGAAACGAGACAACACGCGCGTTTACATTAATTTTTGAAGCGCGAAATTTCGAAAGTATCGTATCGACCACAGATCACAGAAACAAAGGAGATATGAAAAGGGGGCGGGGCCGGTGTCGCAGCAATATGCCCAAAAACAGAACACATTGCTCGCGGCGGTTCGCAACTTTTGTATTATGTGACTGAACGCCGGTCGCGATATTGCATGTAAACAGTTTACAATGCTTGCTCTGTACTTACGAATATTTAAACGTTAAGCTTTAATACCGCAGTGGATAATAAACTTATTGAAGTTAACCGAATACGTTGAATCGCGGAATACGGCCGTTGCTCGCGATACCAGTAGGGCTATTATATATCTCAGTTGCTAATGCATTTTGAATGAAATCGAAAAAAAGGCGGCTCTTTACAACGACTCCATAGAGCGTCTAGTCGTCCAAGGCAGAGTGGAAGGCATCAGACCGCGCGGTAGGTCACCGATGCGATAGACCGACCAAATCAAGTGTGCGGTCGGTGGTTCCTTGGATGAGTGCACCAGGATGACCGCAAACAGGCAAAAATGGCGTGACATCGTGAGGCGAATAACTTCTGGCCCCAACACTACTACATGACGATCACGACCGCTCTGTCAAAAGCGCAACGAAGAAGAAGAGTGTGTATCATGGTGTTTAAGCTGTACTTACTCTCTATAGGAATCGAATAGGAAACTGTAGACTCCAAGCCTTGTGGTGGTGTATGTGGCCTGCCTCAGTAGACCGGCTGACAGTCCCGCGTATAGCGAGAAGAAACCTTCTCTAGCTACGATCTCCCCAGCGACCGCGAACGAGGTTTTACCTCCACCGCCGAGCTGCATTCGAGTTTTAATCAGATCTAACGGCTGCACGACACAAGTTGCTGCCATCCTGTTGAACAATATTTCATTTTATTACTAAGTTATACACACACACACTCATAAACTAGTAGTTCTGCGTATCACCTCACAAGGCTCGCAAGCACATAGTCTTATTATGCTTTGGCCACACCGCGCCGAGGAGAAACGCTGTTGATTATATCGTTGTTGAACGTTAACCTTAGATGAAGCCACCCCTAATCGCGATAATTCGACAACGGCATTAACATTGCCGTTGAAGTTGGCCGATAAATCGGCTGGCGGTATTTTTAAGCACATCAAAGGGTATTAACGCGAGAATTATTGCGTTGAAGCGCCCACACCAACGTTTGTCATGCCGTGGTCCGTTTTGCGATAATTTTGCTCACAGTGCTATCGTCTACCAAAGGGTCCGAGACAAATATCGCGATTTTTACAGCTCGTGGCACTGTAAGCGTGTTGTTAATTCGGACCAGAGTTGTAGCAATAACGTACCATTTGCGCGCGAAAAACAAATTCATAAAAATAGTGTGAAGGTTAACTATGTAGTGTGTAGATTAAAAAGAAATAATGGAATGGATGGACCGACTTTTACAAATTTTACATCAAAAAGAAGGGACACCAGTAAATATATTGTAGAAATAAACAAACACCTGTCACTTTTGACAGAACGCTCACGACGATTATGGTGTAGAGCATGGTTCATGTAATCTTCAATATGGCGGCAGTTAAGACGTCATCGATGACGTAGCGTGGGCCATCGTAATCACGCTCACGGTGAAAGGGACCGACTTTTATCGCCCTAATATCGATTATGGCCAATTGGGACCGTAGTGTCAGTGTGCACAGTGATAGCTAAGGCATCGCACGTGTGAACTTTAGAAGAATTAAAACAGAAAAATGAATCCCTAATGGGGTTATTTTATTACAGCCATTTAAATAAATATTATAAATCTTTGAAGTCCTGCAAAAAAATACATATCCTCAATATATGATACAATACATTAATATAATACAAATTGAAACTCATAAATACAGTGTAGCAGCGTCGACGTCCATCTTGAATTATTGCCAATTTTATCGGTAATGAAATGGGCGTTGACGTTCACGGTACCAGTGTAGCCACTCAATTTATCGCGATAATTATCGGAATAATTAGCAATATATTAGCAATTATCATACGCTCTTTATATGCTGGCTAAAGTTGTTAATCAATCTGCAGTGATCACTGCCTATTATGGTTATGTTGAGTCTGTTTTGAGATACGGCGTAATATTCTAGGGTAACTCGGTAGACAAAGAAGCGGTATTTAAGGCTCAGGTTTGCGAGAGCTATTTGTAGACTTAGGCAAACTGACACTTTTAAATCTCTTTTCATTGGTTTGAAGCTACTAAAATTTCCATCCATTTATATTTATTTATGAGTCTTTGTATATTCAAATAAAAATATGTTTTACCACCCCAATAGCCAACAACATAATGTAAAAGTGTGCTTTCCGCCAAACAAGACTGCACAATAATAATAAGAGCATTTTATGTATGGTATTTTTAATCATTTACCAATTACTATAATTGTCTGCGAACATATTAATAAAATATATAAGTTTAAATTAAAACCGTTTTTGTTAGATAATGCGTATTATAATGTAATTAAAAACCTAAATGACAACTTTGATCCACATTAATTGTTTAATTTTATAATTGCTTAATTTCCAGTGACTTTCATAATTTATTACTTTGACATTGGATATTTAACCCTTTGCGTACCATTGATATAAATTTATGTGCGCTTCATTCATAAATCTTTTGCTTTAATTAACAAGGTATTGAGGGGTTAATTCATAACCCCTCAAGAGTCGATAATATAATATAACAATGAAATTTATATTGTGTCTGGCCGTGTGACCTATGATGGACTATTTTACATTGGGTTCAAATTATAATTTATGTAAGTAATTCTCATATGCTAAAACATAACATTGTTTAGTGTAACATTGTGTGGTGTTGTCATTGTGTAATTTTATTTTGACAGTCTCAAGCATGTCTAACTTTAATTTTTTTGCATGCCAAAGGGCTGAATATAGCTGAGCATTTGAATTTTACACGTAACAACTTAGTAACCTATATTAGCAATACACAATTTGATTTATATATATAACCTATGTTACTCAGGAATAATTCAATTTCAAAATCAAACAAAAATTCAAATGTAGCATTCTAATGGAGCAATATTTTTTTGGAGTTGTTCCGGTAGTTTGTGAGGATATTTGTTACAAGCATACAAAAATACAAATCTTTCCTCTTTATATTGTTAATAATTATAGATAAACCGAAATCTTCACTATTTTCTCACATTCATACCTACTTCTATAGTCTAGTACAGGGGTCGGCAAGTAATTTTAAATGGGGTTATGGAAAGTATTGAATTTTTTATCGCGGTCCATAAAAACTCATAATATGTATTTACTAGTAACTAGTATCAACACTAACCTAGCAATCCAACACTCTTGTGCCACACTGCTGTGTGTAGCATAGCAACAGTTATGCCTCTACTTTAGCTATATACTCAAAGGCGTCAACCTACTAGTGCCTACTAAACTAACGAACCAAGATTCTACATAATATACATATAAGTAATTGGTGGTCCAACCGCGGTCTGCCTGTTGCCGGCCGACGGTCTAGTATATTAATCCTTCCTATACCGTGATAATTAAAACATAAGATTATGAAACTGACATATGTTTACATCTCTGGGACGCAAAGGGTTAATCAAGCCTAGATACAAAAGAAACTTAACTTTTATAACATATACCTACATATTTTGAAAAATTAAAATATCAACTTATAAATATATTCTATTCTATAGTATTATTTTTTAAAGCCTAACACCTGCTAGCTAGCGATACCATACTATGGTTAAAATCATATAGATAGCTAAAACTTGATGCTCGGTGGCCTAGTGGTCATGGTGTCTGACACGGATTGTCGGAAGGTGCGGGTTCGAATCCCATCCGAGGATGTAATTTTTCTCTCTAAAATTTCAATTTTAAAATAACTATCTAATTCAATGCTGAATAAAATTATCAACAATATTTATGTAACATGTTTTGGCAATTGGGAAAGTATGTAATCTATCATGAATGTGTGTGTAGGTATGCCTTTGCTGTCATTACCAAGGTGAGAGACTGTAAACAGATTTCACATTCTAGTGCTGGATAATACTGTGCCAAAATGATTATACATTATATGTATGTCTTGCACTATTTGTATCATAATGGAACATAAATAGATCTTCAGAGTGTTAAGAAATGAAATTGTTTAATTTTTTTGTCTGCTAGCATCACACGGGGCTTTGGTATTGGGTGATACTGCCAGAGTATCCATCAACAAAAATCTGTGTCATAAAAATGATAAATTTAATGATAATTCTGACATTGCACTTGTTACCAATTTTACATGGTGATAAAAACTTTATCATTCTTAAATTATAAACATTATCTTCTTGACTAATTATATCTTGTGAAACTACACTTCTGTATTATTTCTTTTCGATTTCACTAGCCAAAGCATGCTTAAAATTTCAACCCTGTAATTCTTGTACAATACTGTTTGATGGTAGAATATTGCTGTGGTGCAGCAAACCAAGACTTATTCTCACAGAAGGTGGTGAGAACCAAGAAAACAATTTAATTAGCTAACATCGCTTAGGGATCATGTAGGTATTTGATTTAGAGCACCATCCAATGGATGTGAATGACTCTATCCTCTAAGATAATATAATTCTCAACTAAAAACAGGTGAAATAAAGTAATGTACAACATCTTTTGACAGGCCTGTTGGTCTAGTGGTAAGTGATCCTGACTGCTATGCCGGAGGTCGTGGGTTCGATTCCCACCCAGGACAAATGTTTGTGTAATGAGCATGATCATTTGTTCTGTGTCTGGGTGTAATTTATCCATAATATTTATGTATTTAGAAATATATAAGTATGTTTATCAGTTGTCTAGTACCCATAACACAAGCTCTGCTTAGCTTGGGACTAGATGGTGTTGTGTGATAGTTGTGGAATATTTATTTTTTTATTTATCTGCATTAAACACAAATATAACAATCATTATCCATCAACCCTAATCCACATCTCGATGTTAGTGAATGTTAGTTTCATTCATTAATCTTTTGTTTTGACCTGTTGACTTGATATTCGCCATATTTGGCCGAAAATACACTAGATTTAGCAGAAATCAACCTACTTTTCCAGCAATGTGTGTGGTTAATAAATTACGGATGAGAATAGTTTAAGAGACACAGGCATCTCTGAAGCTTACACTTCGCACATTTAACTCAATAGCAGAGCAAATAGATAAAGTGGCCACACCAGAGTGACTCTATTATATTGTGTGTTATGATAAAAGATAATGTAAAAATAGTAATATGTACTTGCAACTAAGCTTTGGTATTAATATTCCACTGTAATGATAGTCTAAGTTTTGGATAATAAGAAACAAATAAATTTTGGAGTTGAGAAAGGAGCCCGAATGCCATTTAGTCTGACAATGCCACCATATTTGGGAGCTCTTGCTTGTTAGTATCCCAAACCTGATCTAACATAAATCAATAGTGCTTGGAATAATCAGCAGGGCCGTGTAGCATGGCCACAAGTGTAGTAATTGAAGGTTGTGAATTGTCCAAATCAAAGATGTAGGTACTTTATGCATATTTTGAGTTGTATGGTATATAACTATATTTTTAATAAAATAATTTACATTATCATGTAACTTGCAGATGTTACAATATGTAAAGTGAATAATATATTTATCGTGACCAAATAATTGACATGACAAACGGATCGAAGACATGTTAATAAGAAATATTGTGGTAACAAACAATTAACGTCATAACTCCAAATTCACGCTATCTTATATACCATTTTCAAAGAGAATGATAGATACTGTATGAGAATTCTAATTGTAATAAAGTTTCACTGGTTCACGGTAAAGTACACATTCAAATTGTAGAAATTACATTTAAAAATACATGTTATATTTAGGTACCCGGCAAGGCCGCCAAATGCGAATTTCAGCGCGTTCGGTACGTATCGCTCCTTCGGTGGGCCTGAGGTTGCTTGAGCCATTTTTCACTATTTACGATTTTCACTCAAATAGTTTTTAAATTTTTAAGCACAAACACGAGTATAAAAACAGCTACTCTTCTTCTTATTCTTCTTATGTGGCTTTTTACAAAATAACGTGGGGGTGGGAAGACGTTACGCTGCCAGTGTCAAACCCATAAATCGATTCATGCCATGAAGTGAGCCAAATTACCAAATCAAAGGCTGTGGCATAGATTAATCAGACGATACGTTTTATCCATAGAGTAGCTATTTATACTAGAAAAAGAGACCTGTCTCGGCGTCAATTAACGTCAACCGTATTGTACTCCCCGAGTAAAAGTATTCTTTGATTGTATATCTGTAATTTCTAGAATACATTACTTCAGTACTCAGTACAACGTATAGGTATGGTGTATGTGTTTGTGTGTATAGTATATTATATCTAAATTATACATGTAATCACCAACACAATATTGTTGCCGTTCCAAGCTTGATGAAGTTAGCTGGACTATAAATTAGTGCCTCATACATTAGTCAACATACCTACACTTGAAATGTATTGAAATTGCTAAAAACCAGGTGGTACATCTTGTAATAAGTAATACATGATAAGCTTTTTGTAAATAATGCGATCTTGAATGGTTTTAAAGAAGTATTCAAACTTTGAAAGTGTTATAAGTACAACACGTCCCAAACATTTGCCCCGCACAAAAACTTTGGCATTATCACAGAAAAAGTCAATAGACACAAACTTGAACAAAATATTAGTCCCGCACTGCAAGTCCACAATATGTGTACGGAATTTAAGGATAATAATTTTAATTGTACAGATGATTTTTAAAATTCTAAATAATATGGCAATCGGCGACATTATTATCTATGATTTTGCAATTTGCAAAATTGGTAGAGTTGCCAGCTGTGAATATTAAAATCTACTTCTATGTCTGCCGATCAATTAATTACTTAAATAAGGTAAAATGTGAACGATAACATGATGTTATATGTAAATAATATTTAAATTAATACGGCATCCAAAGCTCTTAACTATTAAAGGTGTTTATATAATATTACTAAACACGATATCGGTTATAAAGCGTTTGCGTGATTAATATTATATTTTTTTCAGTAATGCATGAGGTTTACTTCGATTTTTATTTCAATACGAGCTGCGCCCCGTGGTTACACCCGCGTGGTGATGGATGATGATGGAAAGTATCCTATGTGTTAATCCAGTGCCTAATGTTTTTCGAATGTGTTCTGACTGATGACAGTTCCATTAAAGTTTATGTCAGTTTCTGATAGCTTAGTCAAAAATAATTTTGGCAGCGTGATACACAAGACGTGCTCGGCGGCGGTCAAGAGTGATGAATAAAGTGAACTTGGGTACCTACCTACTACGTCGTGATATATTGCATAATTTAATGAACTGTAATTGTAAAGACAATCATAACCTAGTAATTTGTGTACCCGAACAAAATGTACTACAAAAAATGTGAAATAAAATCTGGACGAAAAATATTGTTTATGGCTCAATTTCTACTGGACGAGGATCGGTAGATAATCCAATAAGTTCAAACATTTGTATATTATGGTGATATTTTTGCGTGAGTTAAATTAATATAGGTAGATAACCAAGGTAAGGTAAGTCTAGGTAAGATCTATACCTTGCTTGCTCCAGAAATACCTATGTAAGTCGTCCTTTTTTTAAGAGTTGAAAATAGCTAAGCAGAACTTCATCCTAATCATTACTATTCATACATGATAGGCAATCATATTTGCATTGTTAGTTATAAATATTATGAGGTAGGTACTCATACACTCATAGTCATACATAACTATCGAATTAGTATTTCTGAATTAATTGGTTATTATAAAAATCACGAAAACCTAAGATATCATCAGGTACCTACCCATATCAAACATAATTTGTCTGTCTACGACATTGAGTTGAGCTACTATTAGCTGAATAGTCTACTAAATTACTTTGATTATTTCAAATAATGTTTTCACAGTTTGCTGCTTCTCCAACTGAATGGTATTTTTTGATTAACAAGGAAGTAGTATTCATTTCCACTTTTAGGTAGGTACAGTACCCAAAAAGTACCTTTCAGACGGAAACTGGTTGTCATTGCAAACAATAATGCCACAACATTGTCAAAGGCCGCCGAGGCGCTTAACAGTTAGGTACATGATTTTTACAGCATTGCTGACTAATCATTTGCAATATTATTTGTATAAGTTTTAGTTGTGTATAATATAACATTTTTTGTATATTGGTTTTAAAAAATAGGCAGTGGCAGTGCGAAAGATGCGAGGCAAGTCTGAAGGTTAATGACCCACAGTCAAGTTCCATAAACAACTATATCAGAATCAGTGAGTGGAGGCAAGATAAAAGATACCTCACAATAAATCTATGTTATTTGGTTGATATGGCTACCAGAGCTTTTGAAGAGCTTAAACATGCAATCTGTACAAAAAAACATTAGGTACCAAACTTACACTCTGTTAACAACTTTGTTACATTTGATTAACATTGATTACTGTTACATTAATGCTGACCAACTGTGATAACTTGTCATGGATATGTGAGGTTCACAAAAATACTGTTAAATACCTTGCTGTTTTGCCTTAGTTATCTGCTGATAATATACATAGGTATTATTATTAACTACCTGTGTAATGTATGTGACTGTGTAATGCACTTACACAGTGCTAAATCATACCTGATGTTGTGTGAGCAGTAAACTGTAGCTTAAAATGATTTCAGTAATAATGTGATTAGACAGCTAATAATATGTATGTACTGAGTTGACTATCAGCTCAACTACACAACCCTGTGATATAAGCATGGCCAAAATGCTGTTGGCAAGTTTATGTTTACAAACACCTAAAGCTTAAATGATTACCCTAAAAGTAAAATAGGTAGTATGTAATAAAATAGGTTTTATGTTGGCCATCAGCCGCTATACTATAAGCAAGAAACATCATGATCTATACCAGTTTTTGTACACAAATTTTTTAAGACACAAGCAGCATTATTTTAGATGTTAATAAGAACCAAAATATTAAATGGGTACATAAAAGTATGATGTAATAGATTTATTTGTAAATATAAAAAGTTGTGCATAAATATTAAGTGATTAAAAGCTTACAAAACCTTAATTTTAAAATTAATTTGTGAGTTCTGGCTGTCTGAGACACACGCTTTATTTAAATGCAAATATTTTTTATATTGGTAAATATTCAAAGAGTTTACCTACAGTTGTAAATCCTGGTTATTTCGTTATGTCCCACCGTAATCTATCTATAACCACGTATCACGTACATCGGCAGATGTTATAGGTATGGTAGGTGTATGAATAAAATAAATATATATTATGTTGCTATCGAAGTTAGTTATAATAACTTATTCTGTTATCTTCTAAAGAACTTATTTTAATTGTAATTTATAGAAGGTTTATTTCAAATTTAGAAATATAAATATTTATTCTTAAAACTATATTTATTTTATTTCCATATATTTTAAAATTAAAAAAGTGAGCATTTAAGGGAAAGTTTCATGCAGAATCGATTATGTGTCGATATATTTCATTATCCGATTCTAATAATAGAGTTTTTTGCCAACCCTTTATATTAATCGTTTTCCCATCCCTTTATAATTATAATAATAATACCGCAGGGGCGGCTTTGTGGCGAGCTGTCGGTGAGTGGCGACACCGTGTAACCTGATTCTCGCTGGAGCTAAATGAGACCCCTGACACCCGGCTTGCCTTAATTGGCCGTCTGGGAGTGGAGACGCAAGAGCAAGACACAAAAAGCTCCAAGGGTGGAAGTGTTAAAGGGCATAACACCGGTAGTAGCGCTCTAGTGAAACCGCAGCACACCTCTCAACACCAACGTGGGCAACGTTGGTGTTGAGGGGTGTGCTGCGGTTTTTTGCTTTTGTCACCATTGATGGTGACTCTTATGGGGGGCCCGTTTAGTGGGTGGCAAGTCACCACCAGCCTAAATATTTTAAATGAGACTGAAATTGGCAGGTGCCGTATTCTCGTTCCATAGCCCACTATCTCCCATACCACTAATAAGTACATATCAATAGCCATGCCATTTTACCCATTTTTGTAATAGAAATACCATGTTACCCTTCATCCAAAATGTCTGTTTTTTATACTACATTGTATTTTTATACCAAACGGGCCTCTAAGTGTTGGCTACAGCCCCACTTATGCCTATGTAAAGGACCGGGTGAAACCCGTGAAATTGTTTAAATAAAAATAATAATAATAATATTTTTTTATTACCAAAGAATATACCATGAACATACAAAAGATTTTCAAAATAACAAAATTTTTAACCTTAATAAAATAAACTAGATTTAAACCAATATCTTAAAAAATATAAGAACTACTTATAAAGGTTAACAGATTGCTTGAGAGTCCTGCACTAGGCGAACCTGTATCGCAGGACCCACGATCACTACGCTTTAATATTATGTTTATGGTGCGGAGAGTATGGTGTGATTGAGTGTGTTGAAATTTACAAATACGGTGAATAGAGTGTATAAGGTGCAAGATTTGTTGCTGTGATTCATAAAAATGCGTTTTGCGTGAAGTGTGTGTGTTTGTGTGTGTATGTGTTTGGGTGTGTGATGTGAGTGTGTGTGTTAGTGTGCGTTTCTACACAAGTGCTCAAAAGGGTAGATGTTAGGTGACAATTTTCAGCAGATTCTCTATGTCGTCATGTGTGAGTGAGCATAAGTATTTAGTTACAATTGCTTTGCATTCCCGTAATCTTTTGTCTCGAATATCACATTTTTTTATTAATCTTATTGTAGATGTATGGAAATCTGAATTCTGGGAGAAGCTGTGCAAAGGCAGTTTTAACGTGAGGTTGTGTAGCGCGAGGGGGTCGTCTCTTTGGTGAGATGGAGGTAACTGAGGAGGAACTTATTTTCTGGTGGACTGCCAAGGTAACTTTCTGTATATAGAGTTGACGTACAGTTAGTACACCTACTTTTGCGTACAAATCGGTAGTCGGGTAGCGGTAGGGCAGATTGAGCATGACTTTGAGCACTGTACGCTGTGCTCTTTCCACCTCTAACATGTTGATGTGTAAAAAAATTGTAATTTAGAAATTTTACATGCATTAGGTTTTTTGCGGTAATTAAATAATAAAAACACATATCTAACTAATTACATTTAAATATTTGAATTCGTAGAAGAAATATTATCATAAAAAAAACTTGCAATCTGACCACAAAAATTAAGTTTTATCAATAAATAATGCTTACAAAGACAGGATTTTGATTTGATATTTATAAATATTTTGAATGTCTAGAACAGAAATATTATTTTTACCTAATAACATATGCTTAGGTTTTAATAATTACATTAAAAATATGAGCTACTTTGAAATTTCGGCCAATAATGATTTTTTTTTCAACTTGGGGGCCCATTTTCTAGACTTAGACATGGTGATATCAAAAAAAAATTTTTTTTTATTACATATAAATTTTCTTGTTGGTTTTTTTATTTTATTGTTCTTATTAGAAATTCTACAAACCAAACTAGGTTTCAAAGAATAATTATAAATCAGAAATATTTAAAATAAAATTACAAATTTAGAATTTTTAGTACTAGCAAATTTAACTGTCACGTGACTTCGATTTTTTATCGATCCTGACATAATTACTTGACGAACTTATTTCTGTGATATTTTACAATGAAAAGTATAATCTATTCAAAATAAAGCAAACTATATCCAATCATAACAATGAGAATTAGCTTACCGAGAGTTATCGATTCGTGACAAATATTTTTCGTGTAAATTTTGGTGTCAGATTTTAAATCACATATTTACAGTATTCCTTACACATTAATGATCATATTCATGTATAATTTGTATCAAAAATCATGAGTTTAACCCTATTGTTTCACTAAAAACATTATTAGGCTTATTTCTCTTCAATGCTATACGAGACCGAGCGAATGCTAACGAGTGGGATTTGCCGATCCGAGTTGTGTCCACACTAAAAGAACGTATTGAAGTTCGTCGACAACCGGCGAACCACAGCGAATCTAATGATGTTATATATAAATGGAGGTAGATTACTGAGCTTGGCTTGCGACATCAACACAAGCTAATTGTCTTGAGTCAACTTAGTTCCAGCCTGTCTGGCAACAACGCAGCGCGTATTCAACATTTAGGAAAAAATGCCTACTTGTATGTTTAGAAACTGCAGAACTACTGGGACGAGTGAAATACGTACAGCTGAAGTCAAGGATGCAAAAAAAACCGAAGTTATTTTAAAGTTATTTAATTCATTAAAAATATATCATTTATTTTATAATTAAAAGACACGACCATCTATTCGATATGAGTGTTCATCGATACAATGGTCCGCAAGTAACAATTTCGAAATGCTGACACGATGGTTTCACGATGCGCGGCGGTCCGATTCCGGGGAGCGCTCGGTAGGTTGAATGCCAGTGGCTTGATTGCGAAACTGCAATACCGTCCTGGTGTGAGTTGGTAATGTTGGTTTGCGTCATCGGTTTCCATGGTGGGTCGTTGCTTGAGAAGTGTTCAAACAAGAATAATGTATCTTTTCATTTTTAAGTATTTTTCTATTTTATATATCAAAAATGGAAAATCAAAAAGGTGTATTTTAATCTAAATTAAATCCTGCGACGTTGCCGCTATCTTAGTCCATTCCATAATCGTAAATAGATACAATATATAAGCTGGATCGAAACGTCCGTTGCGTGCAACCGCCGCAACTAAATGAGTTCGCTCGTCCGTCCACACCGCGGCCGTACGTTCGTTCCATTTCTCTTTGATGTACTGACTGCCACCGGAGCACGGCTGAAGGCGAACGAACGCCCTCGTTTGGCTTCGCTTGCTTACGGCATGACGTCCACACTTATTCGTTTGCGCTCGCTCGTTACCCTTCGCTCTCGTTACGCTCTCGTTCGCTTGGTCTGCACGCGGCATTAGAGCAAAGAGTTTGCTTAATCTCATATTGTTGTCTAATCGTCATTAGTTTGAGAGTTGTCATTGATTGCCGACTGTATGTCAAAGGTGAAAATTATTATGAGCTAAATTACTATATTTAGGTATCGTATTTCTTTTCCTATAATTTATAATTGTACACAAATGTTGTGTAACTTCATTGTACGTTGTCGGTGAGCAAAAATACTCTATCCCACTCAGGTTATGTGGCAATTCGATGTTTCATGAAGAACGGGTGTAAACAGTATTATGGCTACAGAAGGTAAAGTTGCAAGCACAACTTCGAGCGGCGAACGACTGGATATATCGCAGCCGACACACGATGCGGGTATGAGTTTAACATATATAGAGAAATTAGATGGAAACTCATTTTACAATACACGGAAATTCGTGATTGACTGTACTGGCGACCTGTGGAGTACACTCATACGACACTGGTGAATTCTGATAAGGCAAAAAGAGAGAATAAAAAGCAAGAGCGAGGACATGTTTGATGATATAATCACATTGCCTGGTTCACGTGAGATATGCAAAAATGGCAAAGGAGTCATGGTAAGTTTTAAGGTCAGCTTTTGAAGAAAATGGTTTAAACAACCGCTGCGGACTTATGTCAAAGCTACAAGGCTTAGCGAAATATGTTCAACCGATGAGACTTGCAATGGAAAACTCAAATATAGAGTTGACTATATACTATGTGAAGACCAAGCTGTTACAAAAGCAGGATTCATACAGTGCAGTGCTGATCCATGTACAAACACCAAAGATACTCCACTATTAACGGATAAACCACACTAAGCAAGAAATTTCTGCAGAAAAAGGCACATATTATTGAATATTTTAATTTGATCTAGTCATGATATGATAATATTAAAGTTAAGAAATGATAATTTATTGTAAAATTTACGTTAATAAACCTTCTATTAAAAACCCTTGTATTAAGGTATAACTTGTAACCTATTAGCCCAGATTTTCTTAAAATATCTTTTATTATCAATGTTAACACTTGTTCCATGCGTTAAAAAACATTAAGATTACTGATATCTGTTTCACATAATCATGACTAATATGTAAATATTTACAGTTATTTAATACATATTAATTTATAGTTAGGTACTTACCTAAATAACAAAACGAAAATGTTTAATTAGAAATTGTAATCATGTGTTAGCTTTTATATAAATAGGTATGATCCATTGTCTACATTATTTATGTTAATATCTGTATCTGTTTATTGTCATGTAAACATGTTCAAACAACTCAAGAATTATATTACTATTTTGTACCACTTCGTTTGTTAATAGTAATTGTATTGGCTGCCACTCTGCGATTGTAACGACAGGCAAGTGGAAGTATTTGTTAGTACCATATCCGTTTCCGTTTTCTAGTAGTCTCTGAAATTACTTCCACTTGTCTCTCGGGTGGGAGTAGCTACGATGATTTGTATTCTGGTTCGGAGCGTGGCATTCTAGTCTGAGCTCCGGTAGAGTGAAGACGTTTAAAGTACTTAAAGTAAGCTGAATATAAGATAATAATATATACAATTGAGTTTTACTGTTAAAAACCTTTAACCGTAAAAGATCAGAAATGGGATAACACCAAGAAAAGTAACCTATACCTTGGTGAACCATACGCCCAATTGGAACAAAATTAAGGTACTGTGTATATAAATAATAATAAATTCTTAATATTTATAATATATAATTAAAGTAAATAATACATCCAATTAATTTTTTTGTAAATTTGATTTTAAAATTATTAATAAATTAAACTTCGCTATAATAAACTTAGTAATGAAAATATCTACTTGTTAATGTAAAAAAAGAAACAGTGACTTGCTTAAATATTTTACATTCCAGGAACATCTATGAATCAGCCTAGTAAGCGTGTTAGGCAATCGGACACTCCTGAATCCGAGTTGCCAGACCGCAAACAGGCGAGAAAACGAAGTCCACGTGGCAAGACATGCAGTCGCATCAGCCAGCCGCGCAACCAGAGCGAGTCACACAGCCGTCACAGCGCAGCGCGACGCGACCGCAGCGTGTCGCGTGGCCGACGCCACATCAGAGCTACGTTCAGCCGTGACAACACAAGGCGAAGTCACAGCATCACCAGACGTAGCCGCGTCGATGCGAAAGGCCACCGCAGCAGCCAGAGCAACGACCACCTAACACAGCAGGAAGTTAGACAACAGGTTAGTCTTTCACCGCAAGCAATAACAAGTGCTACACCAGTTTCGAAGACATTGTTTGAACAAAATACACCAACTGCAAATAACATTTTATTTACTCAAGTATTAACAGACCTCGTTCACACTTTAAAATTTGATGGAAGTAACGATCGATTTCCTACCCTCAATGTAGTCCCTGAATTCGACCCCTCAAAACGTGATCAAACTGTAGAAATGTGGATTTTAAAAGTTAACGAGTGTGCACAGATATATAATTGGTCGGAGAGGCAGACAATTCACTACGCCTTACCGAAACTAGTTGGTTTAGCCCATAAATGGTACCAAGGGCTCCCTAGCCTAACGTTTTCCTGGTCTGAATGGCAACATAAACTACGTTCAGCATTCCCTAGCAATGAAAATTATGTTCAACTATTGTCAGATATGCTCGCTTGTAAGGTACGGTTTGGCGAATCACTCGAAGAATACTTTTACGAAAAAATGGTATTGTTAAATAGATGTCATATTTCTGGAAATAATGCAATAGATTGCATTTTGTATGGGATTGAAGATCGTTCTGTGAGAACTAGTGCAGAAGCTGCATAGTATACAGACCCTGATAAATTACTTGTTTACTTGAAAGGCGTTAAAACAATTAAAAGACCTGATAAAACGGTACAGCAATCAGGCACATCTGACAATAGGCGTAATAGAAATAGTGAAATTATAACCAATACTACAGAATTTAAATCCAAATGTTATAATTGCAACGAAGAAGGTCATCCCTACTATAAATGTAAACAGCCAATCAGACGGTGTACTAGCTGTAATAAAGTAGGGCATCTCTTTACCAACTGCCCTAAAAAGGAAGAAGTCACCCCATAAACAGTTTTACGCATTTCACAAGAACAAGACAATGACCTTAAATATTTTAAGCCAACTCTGGTTAATGGTAGACCTCTTGATAGTTTTATCGATTTTGGGAGCCAACGTTCTATGTTCCGTAGAATCCGTTGCAAGATCTTTAGACTCCAATTGGACAATAGATGATTTACCTATTTTAAGAGGTTTTGGTAACTCTGTTGTTAGTTGCCTAGGTAAATGCAACGTTCAAATTGAAGTTGATTCTGTAAGGGCAACAGTACCAACCCTTGTCGTGCCTGACCAGTTCTTGCAAGTTCCCTTACTGTTAGGTCAAACTTTTACCGAACAAGACCACGTAGTTGTATTCAAAACGAACGAAGTTCTAAAACTTTCAGATAAATCAATCACAAACACTAATAAAGTTTTATTACGCGTGTCAAATGATGCTAACGTCACGGGATTTACCACTGTTGATATCTACTCTGATCCCGGTTATAATGGCGATGTTCTAGTTGAACAAAGTTTTAATCAGACACCACATAAAGAATACGAGGTCATCCAAAGTATAATAACTTTGACTGATGGTAGAGGTCAGGTGGTACTCAAGGGATTAAATACATCAAGATTTATTTTGAAACTAAACGTATTACTGGCCCGCGTTACGCATCTCACGGAAATGCTTTCATATAAGGTTAATAGGATTTTGAGTGATAACGACAATAATTATACCAAACTATACTATAGATAATTCTTTAGTTAGCGTAGATCCTGAGCTTACAGGACCAGACCAAGATTCACTATTGAATTTTCTTAATGAATATAGAGACTGCTTTGCGTTTACGACTAAAGAGCTAGGATGCGTCAAGGATATTGCTGTGAATATTAAGTTAAATGATACCACTCCCGTTGTATATCGACCATATCGATTAGCTCACTCAGAACGCGAAGTAGTAAGAGGAATGGTGAAAGAATTAGAAGATTCAGGAATAATCCGTCCATCTACGCCTGATTATGCTTCTCCGATTCTGTTAGTCAAAAAGAAAACGGGTGATTACAGGCTTTGCATAGATTTTAGATCTCTGAATAAGAAAACTGTTAATGAACACAATTACGACAAACTATATGTACAGATGATTCTCTTTTTTGTATGTGTTATTTTTTTTTTAAATGTATGAAAGTTAGTTAAACCACTGGAAATATGAAGAGGTTTCAGTGGAATAACTGAATGCTGAAGACATGAAGGGGCTTCAGTATTGGTATTATTGTAGATATGAAGAGGCTACAATACGTTGACTACCACTAAGATATATTCACTACTGAGACGAAGACATGAAGGGGCTTCGTTCTCGTGTCATGCTTAGTAAGTTTTAATTTGCAAAAAAAAAACTGTATTGATGATTATGATTATGTGAAGTTATGTTATTATATTGTTTATATGTTACGTAACTACAACTGCTGGCTCCACCCACGCACAAAAATGTCTATCCCCATGAAATCTTTTATCAAGTAGTCTAGTGTTTACAATTCAATTGGTATAGTAACAAATAATCCGTTTTGGACAAACGTTCGTATTTATGATATGCTATAGTGTGATAGCCATTCATTGATCCGTAATTTTCACGGGACGTGAAATCAGCAGGAAAGGCCGACTGTTAGCTTTTATATAAATAGGTATGATCCATTGTCTACATTATTTATGTTAATATCTGTATCTGTTTATTATCATGTAAACATGTTCAAACAACTCAAGAATTATATTACTATTTTGTACCACTTCGTTTGTTAATAGTAATTGTATTGGCTGCCACTCTGCGATTGTAACGACAGGCAAGTGGAAGTATTTGTTAGTACCATATCCGTTTCCGTTTTCTAGTAGTCTCTGAAATTACTTCCACTTGTCTCTCGGGTGGGAGTAGCTACGATGATTTGTATTCTGGTTCGGAGCGTGGCATTCTATTCTGAGCTCCGGTAGAGTGAAGACGTTTAAAGTACTTAAAGTAAGCTGAATATAAGATAATAATATATACAATTGAGTTTTACTGTTAAAAACCTTTAACCGTAAAACATGCATGTTTTGAATCATTGTAATCATGCATATCACAAAACATAAGTGCTTTCAATATGTAAGGTAAACAATATGTAGTAATCTTAATAATTTATCTTTGTTATTTTAGAATCTGTTCTTCAATAAATGGATCAAATTATCTTAAACTTGATTTTTAATTTCATTAACCCTGGTTTAACAATAATTTAATAGATTAGATAGGAACGCTTATTGCTACCTCATCCTTATTTATCGATATCGATACCCGCGCGCTCGTCTTCCACGTCACTAATGCGTTCCACGTCACTTATATCACACATGGAAGACGAGCACTCGACTACAAACTGTCAAAGTGGATGGCACTGAAAAAATTACACTTCCCGCTAACGTTCCGTTGTTTGCTTTAGTGATTGCCATCTATCCTTAAATACATTCTGATTAACCTATGGGAGAATCCTCATAAATACCTCTTTTAGTGCGTTCGAATAGATCACTTCTGATCGTTTTTGGCGAAACTAACGCTAAAAACGCTCACAAGGGGCGTTCGAATTGGGAATCTGTGGGTGAAAATGTCGTTCATGCCTCTTTTTGTTCAGCGTTCGGAAAACGAAAAAAGAGGAATTTTTGCCACCAAAAAGTGCAATTTTTGACCCACGTCCGGAGCATGGTTGTTTGTGATCGTTATTTGACAGCATAATCATGCGATTTTAGGTCTTATGCTGTCAAATAACGATCACAAACAACCATGCTCCGGACGTGGGTCAAAATATGCACTTTTTGGTGGCACACAGCCACTCATAATCACACACAGCTCACAGCATAATCATGCGATTTTAGGTCTTATGCTCAGTTGATGAGCTTAATTCAGTAATCTGTGGTTGAGTTGAGCGTTCTAATAGGGTATGGTCAAAAGTGGCAAAAATAACGTTTTTGAGCTCTCCGAACGCTTTAACAAAACAAAAGAGACATCAATGAAAACGCCACCAATGCCCTCATAAGCTAAACGAACGCACATTTTGTTAACGACTAGTTTGCCCGCGCAACAAAACTGCAAGGATTTTTGAGGTCCAAAGTGTCGGCGCAACAATTGATGCAAGTAAGTGTCACGCGCGTTTTTCTTTTGTTTATTTTTTAAAGTCATCCCAATGTTTAACCATAGAGTTTAATTATTTAGCGTAATATATGTTCTTTCTATGGCAACACTACACATGGACATGTTCTATCTGTGAACTTTAAAAAAAAATATATAATCAATGTTTATATTTTCATCTGTGTTTGGCGGCGAGGTTATGTTTTGTGCTATAGTTTTTAGTGAATTAATCGGGTTAAACTCATGATTTTGATACAAATTAAACATGAATATGATCGTAAATGTGTAAGGAATACTGTAAATATGTGATTTAAGTTCTGACATCAAAATTTTACGATATAAATTTGTCACGAACCGACAACACTCGGTAAGCTAATTTCTCATTGTTATGATTGGTTATAATTTGCTTTATTTTGAATAGATTATACTTTTACATTGTAAAATATCACAGAAATAATGTTGTCAAGTAATTACACCCACTCAGAATATGATAAATACGCCATATCATGTCAGGATCGATAAAAAATCGAATTCACGTGACAGATAAATTCGCTTGTACTAAAAATTCAAAATTTGTAATTTTTTTAAATATTTCTGATATATAATTATTCTTTGAAACCTAGTTTGGTTTGTAGGATTTCTAATAAGAATTCCAATAAAATAAAAAAACCAACAAGAAAATTTATATTTCATACAAAAAAAAATTTTTGGAAATCACCATGTCTAAGTCTAGAAAATGGGCCCCCAAGTTGAAAAAAAAATCATTATTGGCCGAAATTTCAAAGTAGCTCTTATTTTTTATGTAATTATTAATAACCTAAGCATATGTTACTAGGTAAAAATAATATTTCTGCTCTAGACATTCAAAATATTTATAAATATCAAATCAAAATCCTGTCTTGGGAAGCATTATTTATTGATAAAACTTAATTTTTGTGGTCAGATTGCAAGTTTTTTTTATGATATTATTTCTTCTACGAATTCAAATATTTGAATGTAATTAGATAGATATGTGTTTTTACTATTAAATTACCGCAAAAAACCTATAGGTATTAATGTAAAATTTTTAAATTACAATTTTTTTCCACATCAATTCTGATTTTTTCGGCTACGTCAAGTTTGTCCTCGTGTAACATAACATTTTACTAATACATTTGACATGAATGTTTATGTATCAGATTTCTTGGTTATTCAACTATCTCTGACAAAAATTTCGTCTCTTAACTCGCTATAGGTATGGCACAAGAGCCATTTATTCCCAACTCGGCGCAAACTTTTGACGCGGGCGCAGGTCGTAACACTCGGGAGCAATCACGAGGGCGCCACAGGGCTCCTTAGGCAAGCTAGTCGTTAAATACATTATTTCTATGCTCATAAAATTTAGTTTATTTCACACAAAAGAATAAGGGATTGATTCAATATGTCCCAGAGACGCAGCAACAGATCTCAGGTCGAAGATGACGATCCAAGTCTCGAAGAAGGCATCACCAAATGTGTTCAATACATCATGAGACGGGAGAGCAGCAAGATTCCATTGAAACGCGCTGAAATTGTGAAAATGCTGAGTACGGCTAGTGAAACTCCTTCAAACAAGATAAACTTTGTTATAATTGGAGCCAACAGAAAACTCAAACAGGTTAGAAACTTAATATAATCCTAAATTGATAGGATTTTTAGTAAACATTTTTCACATACCTATTACCAAACTTCGTATAAGTAAGTAATATTTTACCACTTATTTTGTACTACAATCTGATAAAATTTTAAAGCTAAGAGATCTTTAGTTAAGTTCGTTTCTCCTTAAAATTTCTTCTAATCACATAGTTTCTGCTATTGTGGTACAGGACATCTTACCGGATGTTTTATTTATCTATAAAAGAAAAAAAAATTACATGAATCAAAAATGTGTGTCTAAGAGCTGTAAGCTACTCAAAGCAAGAAAACCTTAAATATCAAAATAACAGCTTCTCTTAACATTACTGTAATAATATCAGCACATAAGTTCAACCAAAATGCTGCTCTTCTACACAGATACAGTTATGGACAAATGTGATAGACAAATACTTGTCACTCTGCAGTGGTTAAAAATGAAAAGCAAGTTAAACCAAATATCAAATTTCATAAGTATAATCTCGGATTTCCTTTCAAATCATTGTATTTCTCAAACAAAGGTATTATTAAATAGAACAATAAAAATAGATATACTAATCTTATTATTCAGGGGCATAACACAGTCTACATAATTTTTAAGTGATAAATCTAGAGAACTTGGCAAAGAGTTGCGATTTCATCTGCTGTGTCAGTTGAAGAATCTAATTCAGAATCACTGCTATCAGAATCTCTGACTGGGTTATAAATTCTTCTGCCATATTATCGATGACATGGTTTCTTTGACGTAAGCTTCTTGGATTGTAGTGATGCTATAGTATAACTAGTGTAATCATTTATGTTGTTTTCTCTTAACAAATATTATATATATGTCAAAAACAATTCCACTCGTCTGTCTCCTTAAAGTTGGTTGTGGTCTTGTCATTTTCTTGAAATTAAATTTAATGATCACACATTTGCCAGGTATATAAGAAACCTTTTCCACAATTGTACTCCAGGGTCACGGGCGGAGTGTGATTGTTTGTCGCTGCGTTGATATGGTAACGCACTCCCCTTCTAACGGCCCCTCCCCCTCACTTTGCTTAAGACACGAAAATGTGTTCTTTAAAAATAATATAATTATCTCATCTAAATCCAGTGGACTTTAAACATTGTGGACATTATGTGAACTGTTAAATAAAAAATTTCAACACAGTGTGATATGGGCATATCAGCATAGTGGTGCTCGCCCATAACCCAAATAAATAAATAAATAATAATAAAAGTTTAACTTACGTGCCACATACAATATATAAATTTTTTTAATATATTAAATTATTTAAAAATGTTTGTGTATTTGTGTTACAAACGCAAAAATGACTGGACTGAAATCCAAAATTATATCACCAATATTCCTTACTACAATATCCCTTAGTTACATAGACTATATATTTTGAGTCATCATCACTATCATACATCACCACTCAGTCAAAATTGTGGAGTGCAGCCAGTTTTTTATAAAGGCTGCACAGTTGCAAATAAAAAAAATGAAGAGTAGGTACTTTAGTTTTTTTTCTCAATAAAATTGAGTCTAATTTCACCCATTTTCATATGTAGACTGTATGAAGACTCACAGTGTATATTGTTTCCTTCTATATCTACGCGAAACTGGCAAAATTGCACAACCCTAATCAAGCCATTTGAAGTCGATACGAACATTAAGAAAAATCTTTATCTTACTTATTTGTTTTAGGTGTATGGCTACAAACTCGTTCAAGTGGAAGCCAAGAGTGGGATCCAGTACATAGTGGTGCTGGATCAGAAATGTGACTCTTCACCATCTGTCCTCATGGACACTCACCAACGGAGACTATTGACAGCAGCTCTGACACACATCTTCATGTCAGGTGGACCAGTGAAAGATGGTACACTAAAACAAAATTTCGTGGTTTATTTCAGTGCTTCAATATTTTTATACAGAACAACCTGAGCTCACCACCTAGTAGGTGATGAGGTCAGGTTGTTTTGTTTGATTCATGGTAAATGTCACTGCTGCCTGTAATAGCTTATGACGTGGTTCATAGTGTGTTCCTAGTCTGCATAGCACTGTACTGTGCTGTCAGTCTATGAAAGAGCTGTTTGGTCCCATTTGCTTCATTCTATAACTTATTACAGTGGCTTGAACTACTACACAGTAAAAAAAAAGGTATATTTGGCACTAAGCCTGTACTTACTAAGATAGATTGCAGAAGAGTACTACCAACCAGTGTCACCTTATTGGCGCCATCTGGGTACATATATGTAAGGATTTTATATAGATATAGATAGACAAGCAGATTCCGCTGATATAGTCTATATAACGCAGTGTTGGATTTTGTTACATGGTCACTTCTCACACAAACATGTTTGTGTTTTTAACCATTTTTCCAATTTGTTTTTAAAAGAGTTGGTTAAGGTAGCACAAAACCACAGAGTAAGTAAATTCAGATGTGGACCACTCTATTGCTGAAGCATTGTGCAATGTTTGTTTTGGAATTAATTGATAATTGTAGCCACGGCTGGATTTTAAGCTCTCCTTCATCACAAATATTTGATTTGATTGTCAAAGATTTACTAAAGGCTGAGTTCAATAGCTAATTCTCCCGATAGTTTATTTATTTATTTATTTATTCATTCATTGCATTATGAAACTAGCACAACAGACACTGGCAGTTTTTTTTATTATAACCCTTTTTTGGGGACTTTGTGTCACATGTTGAGTATGTCAGTCCCATGAACTATTACATTCATGCTACTATGGCAGAATTGTAACAACTATAGTTGGAGAAGCCATTACTTAAGAAATGAACTGAAAGAATACAGTGATATAAAGTTAATTTGTATGTAGGTACCAATTACAATAATAAGTGGGTGGCAAGTCACCACCTGCCTAAATATTTTAATATGAGACTGAAATTGGCAGGTGCTGTAGTCTCGTCCATAGTCTCATCTCCCTTATCATTTATAAGTTCATAACTATAGTCTTGTCTTTTTACCCATTTTTGTAATAGATAATCCATGTCATCATCATCCCAAATTCTGTTTTATACACTTATGTATGTTTTATACCAAACAGGCCACTAAGTGTTGGCTATAGCCCACTTATGCCTTTGTAAAGGACCGGATATAATCCGAGAAAATAAAGAAATAATGATAATAATAATAAAATTGGTTACCAATCTCCTTTCAGATGAAATGTGGAAGTTCTTGTCAGAAGCGGGACTTCTTGAGGAGAATGATTACACGGGACGCAAAATACTCACAAATACTTTCACTAAACAATTATATCTGACTTATACAAAGGTAAGCTAATTATAATTCTACAAAATTTTCATATTACTTTGAAAGGATGATGTAATAAATTGTTTCCCCCGCTGCCGTCGGGATGGGAATCTTCAGAGGTGAGGCTTAATCGACACAGATCTATTCTGTTGTGGAAGATATTTATATAAATATATGTAGTTTTAAGCTCTAGGTGACACTTCAGCTGTCAAAGACAGGTATAGTGCTTACCATCAGGTGTGCGATTTGACCATTTAGTAACTTAACAGAACAAAAAAAGTTAACTTATGGAATTGATCAGTGGACTTCTAGTGCATATGCAATTTTTTTATACTAAGAAGTGATATGTATGGCAGGTTGAACATAGGCAAGCGTCCAGCCAGCCAAAGACAGTTTCCAGTATGCCCCAGATATTTCACCTCCACTCGTCCTCCTTATGCTGTGGGCGCTCATTGGTCCTAAACCAAAAACCAATTGGAGCCAATACACCAAAGTGTGGGTTGGTGTTGGACAAAAAAAGATTGGGTTCAATCATTATCCAATGTAAAAGTTTTTGTGATACGTTCAACGGCGCGGCGTAGGGAATGAAGGGGCTTGTAAATAAGGCATGACAGATAGGGTCCATTGTGATTAGGGGTATGAAGGAATAAGGCTTGATATTTTTGCTACCTAGTTATAGTTGCAATACTATAAAATAAAATATCCAGTGAGGCCACGCGTACGAAGCCGCGGAAGGAGTCAGCTTAACCCATAAATTATATGTCTGAAGTATGTTCATTGGAACCACAGCTAACAGAGTTAATAATGACAAATGTCAGGTGTGTATTCTATCTATATATCAGTTTTTATTATTTTATTGCAGATGGGTGAGGGAGACTTGGCTAGAAACGTGTTTGAATGGGGCCAGAGAGCAACAGAAGAGTGGCCCAAAACTGACGTCCTTCAAAAAATGGCTACGGTAAATACCTACAATTTATAGATTATATTAGTGTTTGTTATTCACTGCAGACTGGGTCATAAAATGTGGGAGCGGTGCAGCTAGCAATTCGCTCTCTATCCCACTCACGGGTCTTGTTTTACAAAGACATAGGTGGGGCTGTAGCCAACACTTAGATTTTAGACACACTTTTATATGTTTGGTATAAAACATACAAAAGTGTATAAAAACATAATTTGGGATGACGGTGACATGGATTACCTATTTCAAAAATGGGTAAAATTACAAGGCTATTGGTATGATCTTATAGATGATAAGGGAGATATAAGACTATGGACGAGACTATGGCACCTGCCAATTTTAGTCTCATATTAAAATATTTAGGCAGGTGGTGACTTGCCACCCACAAAACGGGTCCCCCATAAGGGCCATCATCAATATAATCAATGGTGACAAAGGAGGCAACGTTGGTGTGGATGGCTAAAGGGTGTAGAGAGGTATGCTGCGGCTTCACTAGAGCGCTAGTACCGGCGTTTTGCCCTTTAACACTTTCACCCTTGGAGCTTTTTGTTACTTGCTCTTGCATCTCCACCCCCAGACGGACAATTATTTTTATTATTATCTTATTTTGTGTGTCTGTGTCTGTCATCAAATTATTATTTGCTTGAATAGAATGGAAGTTGGTATAAAATTTTTCAAATTGTATTGTTATAGAAACAACTAGCAACTAACTCCTGTAGCAATTTCGCACGTGTGGTTTCCGAATAAAAGTAACATATGGGGTTATGCATCATATACCAAATTTTTTTAAAACCTGTTATCGAGTTGCGCTGTGGTACTAAGCATAACGCGAGTGTAGCTTCGGCTGTTAACTAACCTATAAGCATTCAGAGATAATGTTGCTTCCTATTAGTCAAATAATAATAATAATTTGTATGGGACAACAACCACACGCGGTGTTCAGGTCCCAACTGGGCAGATCCTGTACTATGGTAACCTGATGACTGATATACATATACCGGTACACACCCAGACACAGCTCAAACAGACATGTTCATACGTACGAATGTTTGATCAAACGCGAGACCAGGGGCTCAGAAGGCAGGGGTGCTACCAACTGTACCAAGTTCTAAGGATCACCTTCTACATCCAATCTTACCATCCATCTTTATGATATTACTGTAAATAGAAGTGTAATGTACTGTAAATGCCCCAATTTAATTATTGATTAAAAACTATCTTATCTACAGCTTTAAATAGTTATGTATCCAATTTTTTTTTATTTGCATGATATTCTTTGTTGCTACTACGTTTAAATGTTATTGCAGATTTAGTATCCTCAGATGCAAAATTATTAAATGGTCCAGAAAGTAACGACCATCTCGCTCCTAACCGATCATTCTTTATTTCTTTGTTGTCCACTCCGCGCGACCCGAAATTGGCAAAATTGTGGCAATGCGGCTCAAGCCATAAAAACAACAAATAGAATAGACTATGTATACAGTCGATAGCCAAAATTTAAACCTCTTTTTCTTATTTCCAGGCTTTCGACAAGGATGTAACTCATTGGTGCGAACAGTACAAAGAAGCGATGGGGGAAGGCGAAATACAAGCAGCAGAATCGTAGTGCAAAATAATAATTAAGTATGTTGACTATTTTTATAGACTTTGATTAAATACAGATTTTGTAAAAACACGCTCGTCAGGGATGAGTTGTGAAACAAAACCATCGAAGAGAATACACAATCAAAGTGGCGCAAATAGAATGTCCATTGGTAGCATCTAGAAGAAAACTAGCTACAATGTATCTAAAATTTTAGAGAGGATTTTAGAATTTTAAAGGAGATTAAATTTTAGAGGAGATTATAAGAACTTCATAGAGCTTCTGCAAATTTGGAGGATTTCAGTTTGCTTTAAATTTTGTCCTAAAGTCAGAATGAGAATTAAAAACGGGGCATTTTTTACATTTATATAGGGTGTTTGGTAGAGGGACCGACATACCAAATTTTGGTATGTCGGTCCTTGGGCCGACTTGGAGAATACAAGTTGGCCATAGAAAATCCCAGAACCCCCAATTTTTTTTTACTTTTTTTTGTGAATTTGCTCTTTTTCTCCGAAATCCGAAAAGGTACGATTTCGGAGAAAAAGGGAAAATTCACAAAAAAAAAATTAACCGAACACGCTCATTTGGTATGTCGGTCCCTCTACCAAACACCCTATAATATTTTGCCATGTACCGAATCTCACTTCAAATGCTCTCTGTTAGAATAAGGTATCGCACGATCTTATAAATAATAACGTTTAAAATAATAAATACATCAATTAATTAATGTTGATTTCTATATACTAATCGTAAATTTGACCGCATCTGTGAACATAGAGGAACCAAATAACTGACTTCTAAAAAGAAGGGTTCTACTATGTTCCATTGTTTTTTTTTGCATGTTCGCCGGTTTCTACACCAAATTTTTTTTAGTTTTGTTCGGTATGGTATACTGCCAATTGGGTCTCATTGCCACCAAGGCAGGATTAGATGTGGGATCTTAGAGAAATCGAGGGCAGCCTTCAAATTTTATAGTCACTGATTACATTTTTCATATATTTTCTAAAGCTGTTCAAGCATTTGCGTCTGATAATCACCATCTCATGTCGATGAGCTGATGATGAACTCATTAACTATTAGGAATTAGTGGATAGTCAATAGTAGATTGGAAGTGGTTTTCTACTGACTAAAAAAAATGGAAGAGGATCTCAATTCGAGTGTATGTGTTTTTATATGTATCATTACGCCAATTATGAATCGATTTTGATGATTCTGGTTGATCATTCTTCAGATGTGGTCCCATGTACATTTTATCGAAATTGATTTTTAAGCTTTTTTTTACATAAGGTCTTAAAATTTTGAGTATGTATCTTCAATAATACAATGGACACAATTTTTTCAAATTGTATTATTATTCTCATTGTACTTGTGGTATGACGTATGACTGATATGCTCACGAAATAGTCACCACATTCTGGTAGCAACAATGTGTCATAGTATCGCTGCTTGTACGGAAACACTATTTGTACCTTTGCTGATTGAAAACATACCTTAGAGTATACATAAGCAAGCTATAGATCACACCTTAATAAGTATGAAACGTAAGCATAAGTATGAACACCATTGTCGAAAACAGTACGAGTAATATTGATTTGATGAGCTATAATTTATTTGCTTTTGTGATTATAATGGTGAACTGTGCTATTCCCGGAACCAAAATAAAAAGAACAGTAACTTATTTTCATCGGTAAGCAGTATCATCTTGTAAAGCACTATACCATAGATAAATATGTATACAACATTTGCTTACGATCGGCACAAACAGACCGGAGCGATACGCGCGCTCTATAGCTTGCTTATGTATATAAAGGATAAACAAGAAAGTCTATATACATTGTACTGTATTGCCAAAGAGATAGATATAAGATTCACTTTTTTTTCGATTCATTCATTATTGGTCAGGTTACAATATAAGCGCATAGACAATTCAATGTTCCCATCTAAAGATTACAAATGTCAGTTTAGCAAAACCGGTGATCTTTTATAGTCGTACAAGGCAAAAGAAAGTTAAAAATTCATATGACTAACGCAAGTTTATAAACTCGTAGACTTATTTATTCAACCCGAGCAAACGTGCAAGTGGGCCGAAGATTGCATAGTTAGTACTTGTCCATACTTAATGACATATTTCTTTTCTACCTCTTGACATTGTCCGATTTCAGTGATTTTCTTTTTCATATGAAATAAAAACAACACTGATATCGGACAATGTTAAGAGGTAAAATAGAGTTATTTCTTTTAGTATGGACAAGTACTAGCTGTGCAATCCCCTTGATGCAGCATTTTTCACCATTTGGCAGCATTCTAAATCATCAAGATTTGTGCAGTAGTTTTTCCCCTTGAGGCAGCATTTTTTCAACATTTGGCAGCATTCCAAATCTGCAAGATTTGTGCAGTAGTTTTTCCCCTTGAGGCAGCATTTTTTCAACATTTGGCAGCATTCCAAATCTGCAAGATTTGTGCAGTAGTTTTTCCCCTTGAGGCAGCATTTTTTCAACATTTGGCAGCATTCCAAATCTGCAAGATTTGTGCAGTAGTTTTTCCCCTTGAGGCAGCATTTTCCCGCATTTGGCAGCATTCCAAATCTCCAAGATTTGTGCAGTAGTTTTTCCCCTTGAGGCAGCATTTTCCAGGATTTGGCAGCATTCTAAATCATCAAGATTTGTGCAGTCGTTTTTGGCGAGGATTCTGTCTACATGGACACGTCAAAATGGATGTATATGTGTATCTAGTTAAATTAGATTTAACTAAATAGTGGTAGCAATTCGTTTCTACAAAACACCATACTAAACTAGCGAAATAAAACTACCCGTCCCTGTTAAAGTTCGGGTGACGATTAATTTCAATGGCTTCACATACTTTTCGTGGCAAATAAAACCTCTCTCTCTCTCGCAAGTACGGCTACTTTGTCAAACCGAATGAAATGTTTCGTCCCTTCAATTCAGGGCGTGCTCGGCAATGGCGGATTTTTCCATTTCGAGGTTCTTAATGCACCGAAAGTGCTCCTTCAGTCTCGTAGCAATGTTCCGTCGTGTTTCCCCAATATAGCTTTTGCCACAGTCACAAGGTATCTTGTATACTCCAGGTCCAGCAAGTGGTTCTCTGTCTTTAGGAGAGCGTAGTATTTGACGAAGTTGACCTTGTGATCGAAAACCTTCTTGATGCTATACCTCCTTTGCTTTAGGTATCCGATTTTATCCGTTACTCCTTTGACAAAAGGCAGGTACATAGGTAATCTTTCGACTTTTGCGGGTCGCATACGCTTATTTCCTCTCACAAGTCGAAGACTTTGACGCCACTTAAAACCATTGCTCTCTAGCACCCCCCGAACGTGTTTAAGTTCAGCATCGATGTACTGAGGATCGCAGAGGCTTAATGCGCGGTTAATCAGCGCTCTCGGTACAAAGACAAATGAGATGGGTGATAATGCGAGTCAGCTCTTACGAGTAAATAGCGGTCTGTGTGTGTTGGTTTCCTATGTACAGTATGCGTTAATTTCCCGTCAGGTACCCGGATGACCTTTACATCTAAAAATGGAAGAACTCCTCCCATCTCTTCCTCAACCGTGAAAGAAATCCTCTTGTGCACTGCGTTCAGGTGTGTGGTAAATTGAGACAAGGATGCTCTGGATATAACGGCAAACACATCATCAATATATCGCCACTAGATTCGTGGTTTAGTAATAGCGGTTGCCTCAAACCACTCCATGAAGATATTTGCCGCCACTGGAGCTCTCGGCGACCCCATTGGTACTCCGTCCACCAGGTGCAGGTAATAAGTCACCACGCCACATAAAATAGCCGCTCTTCAGACTGTAACTTGCCCAATCAATATATACAGAAGGTAAGTTTTCTGCCTGTATCAATCCAGTGACGATAGTAATGGTCTCCTCCACCGGAATATTGGTGAACAGGGAACTGACATCAAAGCTGAACATTATTATCATCTTTGTTCAGAACAAACGCAGATTTTTGAATGTTTGATATCTGCTGTGTTCCTCTACTTCTGCAATCTCGTGCAAAGTGTCCACGTTTACCGCATTTCAATATTTATTACTGATTTTTTTTGTTGGTATTTTGCTTGGTTGCTGCTAGTGCCATGGTACTATCATTACACTTCTAACTCGCTTCTTCGTCGATCAATCTGGCAGTCAAGTTAAATACTGTTTGTTTCGAGCTTTCTAGTGTCAGCCAAGCTTGACGAAGGCTTCTATAATTTTATGGAAGCGAACCAAGTATTTTGGTGATAGCACTATTTTCTGGCATGATTTCGCCAATTAGTTGTTGTGCTATATTTTTTTGACAATTTTTTGAGACAAACATAGCAATTTTCTCGCCATCCGCCATTTTCAACTGATGAAATTTCTCATGTAACAGTAGCTTGGTATTTTCGCTTTTCTGTTCGTAGATTGCTTCTAGTGTTTGAAATACTTCTTTTGTTGTTGCACAAGTTTCAATTAGGCTAATTTGTGACGTGTCCATTGATGCAGTGACAATAAAAATTACCTTAGCGTCATTTCGCAATCAGGTTCTTTGTCTTTTCTTTCTGCATCGAAATCTTTCTGTGAGATATTTTGCAAGCCCCTTTGCTTTCAATGCGCTTATAATTTGGAACTTCCACTGGCGAAAACCTGTGCCGCCGAACCGCTTTATTGAGGTTGAGGCATCCATCTTTCAAAGAATCTTCGCACCGGCGACTAAAAGACGTGCACGAAAAATGTCTTGAAAACTTTCGCAGTTATAACTTCCAATCTCACAATAACTATTGACATTTTCGTGTCTCTGGGCCCATAACCTGTTATTATTTAGTTAGGGCTTAGCGAAATAAAAGAAGAAATATGATGCAGTTACGTTGACGTTTTATTACTACTCGCACGTGTGTACAGCAAAAAGCAATTGATAGTGGTGGGCGGAAAACGGTAATCATAGAGAAAATTGTATATACAGAAATAGAGACCTCACTCGGCTGGTAAAAAAAACAACGCGATTTGAACGCCATCTGAATGCTTTTTATGGAATGAATACGCCAACTATGTATAACATAGCTGCATTACCCATATAGCTACAAACGCATGAATTTCATTTTTAGAGCTACTAAATTGATAAATTATTAATGGATAGCAATTACACATGATTTCTTCCATTATGTAAATACATAAAACAAGGAAACATCAAGCTAACAATTAATAATTCATATGCAAAAAACAAATAAAACTATGGATTTAGTTTGATTTAATAATATTTATTAAAATGTTTTGTACTTATTTTAACAAGCAAGTCATAAGTATAGTGATCTTAAAAGTAGCATTGGTAATAATCTTATTCAACTCTTTTACAAAAGAATGTAGCATAGTAATTCATATGGAGTCAGTTATCAATGTGATTATGATCATTTATTCTAGACTTCATATTATTCAAAGTCAAAAGATATGTATTTAATAGGCACTAAAATGCAGTTTTAAACGTCATACACACATAATACAAATCAATCGATATACATTATAAAATGTATCTTTAAATATCATGACTTTGAAATAAGAAGATACCATGTTTTTCCCATACTTAAATTGAACGGAAATTGAAGTCCGGGCCCAGAAAAGAAATAGGTACGAAAATTGTACAGGTGTCGGATTCGTGTTGCGGCAGCATTAGCTTCTAATAGCCCCAAATAAGTTTTCAGTGGGGTCTTGGTTCAGGTGCCACATCCATACTGAGGTACTGTTGTATTCCTTTTCAAGTTTTTTTAGTAACTTTTCAGTTCCGTCAAGTGTCCATGCCCAGTTAAATAGAGTAGGTACTATGTCAGCAGAAATTGGATTTACAAATTTTATTGTC
This sequence comes from Selenia dentaria, assembly GCA_917880725.1. Classification (NCBI taxonomy): domain Eukaryota; kingdom Metazoa; phylum Arthropoda; class Insecta; order Lepidoptera; family Geometridae; genus Selenia; species Selenia dentaria. The sequence goes on from OU862891.1 coordinate 5,132,466, forward strand.
TTCATTACTTGTTTGGCTCGACCCATGTCTTGTGATGGATAGATTTTGGAGTGACAGGTCCGAGAAGTGGTTTTGCAAACTTTTCTTGTTTTTTGTTGTGGCTTCCATTTTCAGAATCAAAGAGATTATCAAAAATTAAGTATGTCTGCTGTTTCTCTGCAATCCTCAGGTAGTGCCTTTATCTGAAAAAAAACCAGTCATACTTTTTCTTAAGGAGATCGACCTAGCAAAAATAAATGACCTAGAGATCAATCATTTAAACCAGATTATACCCTACCAAATATTTATCAAGAAAATAATTTTGCATAAGTAAAGCTAAGTACATCGGGTTCGAGTGCAAAGTGTCAAATCTGTATTAAGTTTTTAATCATCCAATATTAAAAAAAAAATTTGAATGTTAATGATACAATATTAAAAATGAAAAATTATCATTGGTAAATAGTGTTATCGCATATTACCTGCAAGGTACTTCATGTTTGAGGCAACAGTCTTGCTGAATATTTGACTTGCAAATTGGACCTTCATTGTGTTTTTTGTTTTTTTCTCCGGCAGCATGTGGTTTTCAGTTACTTTAGGTATTAATCTAACACCCTAATAAGCAGGGTTTTCGTTGGGAAGTAATAAATTATGCTGTCATTTTGCAGTTTGTTTTTTATTATTTGATATGTACTCCAGATTCTTCGTCAAAAGGTTATTCCAAATACATTTCAGTATATGTGGAGGGTCATACAGTGGGATCACTTCTAGCAAGCCTGTTAATGGCAACTTGATCACAAACCGTGGCAAGCACAATAGCCCCACCTTCTGCAATTCCGTCACAAATTTCTTAACTTATTTGGCAATTTGCTGTCTACTTGTAGCAGCTGCAGAAAAGGTATAAGACACAGGCTTTTTAATTTGTTTCACAACGCTTTGTATCATGTAAACTTGCACATGATCAGCTAATTCTGGCTTTGTTTCATGACCATCTGTGACATAGCCAATTGCTTTGCCTTTTCATTTGCAAAATGCACAACCTCTCTTCTGGTTTAATTTTATCTGCTACATTTTTCAGTTGGGAGAAAATGGTTCCGTTAACGCCCGGTACCACCTCAGCTTGGCTTATTAATCTAGCCAATGTGTGAGGTGCTGGTAGTATGAGATTTTTCCTCATGAATCTATATCTCCTAGGTGCTAGAAAGTGCCTAGCTTTTCGAAATTGGATAAGGTCAGGAGGTTTTCCTGCCAAGTAAATCGTCTGCCTTTGTTTTTCTTTCTCACTTCCCTGAACTGCATCATAGACAGCATTTTTGCAGTTTTAAACATTGTATCAAGGGTTCCAAAAGTTCTGGGTTTGAAGTTATATTTTTGACTGCCTTCAGCATGACAGACTGCTTCTTGGTTTTATTGCAACATTTGCTGAGTTTTATCTGAACTTTATGACCTTCTGACGCAATCTGTGTTCTTCAGGAGTTTCTCTTACATGTTTTATCATTGTTTTAGTAACATGAGGTGTAGCTTTTTGTGAAGTGCTCTCTGGAAAAAAGTAATATATCAATTTATATGGTTTGCAGTCAGAACATGTTGCTTAATGGCTGTTAGCTACCTATTTGTCTATGTCTATACATATCATAAAACTGAAACCAAACCAAGGGGAAATTTGAAAAAACTTTTTTGTATAATATGAAATCTCTATCTATCAGCATTCTACCTTATTTAACCTCGTTAAGGGTTAATTAATAAAAAAGGAATAATTACCAACTCCTTTTTGGTTTAATGTATTTCGATCGGAGGATAGAGTGGGACATTGTACAAATTTTTTTTATTGGTAAATGGGCATACGTTTGACAGTCTTTCATGATGGAACAAATATGTGGCCCAAGGTTGAGCATGCCTACATGAGATACCTATTTTAGGTAGAAACACATGTAGTTGTTTAGGAAGAAAGAAGCTGGCACAGCATTCCACTCCTTACCAGTCCATTTAATGAGGAATCTGCAAAACACTTAAAACTGCGAATTGGGAGCATTCCTTCATAATACGAGTAAGTGGGTGAATAACTACTTGATACATAATATAATTAAATTAATGTGATGTGATAAAACTACAGCCACCAGAAGTTACTTACGAAACACAAAATGTTTTAAGTAGAAGTTTATTTGTAAGTAGCGGCATGTTACTTTATAGTTTTTTGTAGACCCTAAAGTTAGGTACTTCGTGACCTTAGCCAAAAAAGCGTTTGGAAGTTAGAACACAGTCAGAACAGAACCTTACTTCAGTACCATGCTTGAGAGGTTAGGTGTCCAATTGCGGCAGCATCCATATAATTATGGTAAAGAAGTTAGAATAACTTATGTCCTGATTCCAAACACCCAAAAGGCCAGAAACACAAAATGTTTTCCTAGACATCGGCATAATGTGTATTGTAAGAGTCATATCTCTAGTGAGTTTAGTGAAACAGAACGCACAAGTACTACCGGGAGGAGGAAAAAACTCTACTTAACCGAAGCATCACCACCAACATTAATATACTTTTATACCAAAGTATCATTCAAGTAACCCCTCACCAGTCGATTGTCAATATAACAATGAAATTTCTATTGTGTCTGGGTCGTTCGATTGATGAAGTATAAGCAATTCACAAGTTTGTTTTTCGCAAGTAATAACAAAACAAAACAACAGCCATTTATATCGAGTTGAGTGTTGCCAGAATCATAAATCTAAATTGTACTCGTAATTGTGATCAATAATACCATTGAAAATATTATGAATTTTTGTGTTTTATCAATTTTAATGTCAGAAGTATTGTTACGCCGATCTTAATCCGCCCCGATCGCTTTTGAAGATATCGCGTTGGCGATCGTGATCGGTATTTAAAATTGGAGTTGTCTAACTATGCTACTCAGTTGAGTCTCAAATTGGGATTTTAATTATTTAGGGTAGATGCATTACTTTTGCGGCCTGCATATTTTCGACCTTTTGAGGATCATGTCCCACTAAAACAATGTAAACAGAGCGCACATTGCCAAAACTCTAACACAATCATACACTAACCACTCCCTAAAAGTTCCCTTGCATCCGTAATCACATTTGAGCTTACCTACCTTAACAAGCACTTCTTAGAAAATTGTTAAATTTGCCACTCGAATGTACACTTCACGTGCGTAAATTTACGAAAAAAAATAACGGTGCAAGTGCATTTCGAAGATACGTTTTTAAACCATTGCCTAAATAAATTAGACGAATTCTTATGTTATATGCATTAAATATTACTGAATATTGATTTACAAAGTTATTTTAGCAATAGTTGGTAAAAAGTACCATAATATTAGGGGGCTGGAAATCAATACCAGAAAATCTTCAAACGTTGAGTTTTGTGCCTAATAAAGTGTTAGATAGTTTAATATATGTATCTCTTTTCGAACAAATTAAGTACTTAATGTGATGTTTTTTTTTTTAGCTTTCAATATATGTTCCTCTAAATTAATTAAAATATTCACTTAACGTTAGTAACCGAAAAATAACACATATATTTGCAACTTTCCCGTTAGGAAAGACGATACCAAGTCCTTGCTAATTCAGGAGCTTGAAGGCGTCTTCCAATGCAGTGGTGAACGGTTTCGGAGATATTAAGTCTTCCGCCTCTTGGAACGCGCAAAGAAATTGCCTTCGAACTCTGCTCCTACCTTACCTGTACTCGGACTTATATGTTGGCGTTATTGTACAAACACTTCCACACTTCGATATACCGACAGTCAATACGGCACCGCTGGAGATACTGAAGCGCTGCCCACGTCTGGATTGAATCAAAGGCCTTCTCTTAGTCCACAAACGCTAAACATAGAGGCAAGTTATACTCTTCGGTCTTTTGTATAACTTGCCATAGCGTGTGGATGTGGTCTATGGTACCATAGCCTTTTCAGAAGTTGACTTGTTCCGGAGACTGGAGTTCATCAAACCTGCAACTGAGCCGGTTTGTAACCTTTGAAAACAGCTTATGAACATGGTTCAAAATCGAGATAGTTTCTTGAATAATAGCACCACCACGTTTTTCTTTCCCATGCTTCTGGAGTTAAACCTTCGAGTAAGACAAGAGAGAAGATAAAGAGCTTCTGAAGGATTTTAAGTACCGGTGTTCCACCCGCTTTCAGAAGCTCAGATGTGATACTGTCAGCACCTGGTATATCAGGGTTACTGATAATTGTATTTCCATGTACCTTTATTTAAGTCTGGAGTAAATATATTATTTATTACTTCAGCATATAACTTTAATAGTAAAATAATAATGCTTATTTTTCACAACAAAGGTACAAACAAGCCTTAAGATAACAAATATATGTGAATTGTATGTACTTAATTGTATTGTAGTGTGTATATATTATAGTACCCTTATAGTACCTCAACTTCAGATCATTGTTTGTATGTAGGTCATACAAACAATGTCATACTCTCAACCTACTTGTTAACGCATGAGTTGAGAAATACAATTCGGAAGTTAGTAACAGAGATGGGTAGGTACTTCGATTGTGCTTCTGCAGCACAAAACATTTACCTTTAACCTATAACTGGTTTTTGTTTATCCAATTGAAACTTGTGATCACAAAGCTAGCAAAAAGTATTATATATGAGTCTACTAGTATCAAAAACAACAATGTCCACTTTTGTGAAATGTCCACAATTCATTATTTTTAGTTTTATAATGTCCAAACTACTAATTAATATATGTTTTTTTGTTTTATAGTAATAAAAATATCAAGGAACATGCAGGTAGTTATTAAAACAAACCTAGGCCGAAAACAATCTAAAACAATAAAAACAATCGGACTTTGCTGGTTTTGATAAGTAATGTCGGACTTTGCGCTTTTTGGTGCAAACGTAAATGGACATTGTTGATTTTGTAACATACTCACCTATCACAGACATTCTCAAAATGATTTTGATACTTTTAGTTCGTAGTTGGGATATGGTCCTCATGGTACAAAGGTTAATAAAAATTTTTATAATTTTTACATAATAATTATATTAAAGCTAGGCATTATGGATGGTGACACTGACATCAGTAAAAAATTAGGTTAAATCTTAGTATTTATTAAATCAAAAGGGAAGGTAATTCCTGTTGCTCTTCACAAAGTAGTTCTTCGTTACTATCCTCAACATTTTCGGATGGTATGGATATCTCCTGTGAGATGGGTACTACTCGAGTAAAGTATTCTAGAGTCTCTAAGTTGCGCCATTCGGTGCCGTAATGTGTACACAATAATTTATCAACTTTAATTGTTTTACTATAACACCTGGGGCAATGACAGTTGGTGCAAGCATTGCAGTAGTTTTATTTTTTTTGCAGATATTTTTATATTCCCCTGTGTCGATTCTGTAATGTAGCTCTCCTCTTAAGCCGACCATTTGATTACATCTAGTCGCCCTTTTTAAATAAAATCTTTTACATTTTGAAAATTGTACATGCCACTTACCAACATCTAACAGTGTATTTTTGGTGGCAGTTTTCCAGTCGAGCACTGTACATTCAGATGCAATATTTACAATGGTCGAATGATGACTCATCACATCCGTATACATTTTTGGATCTGTTATGGCTACTATATTTCGTAAATCTTTTTCGATGCGAGCAAACACCCTATCAGGAGGAAGAAAGGAGTGCCCTACTACAGGGAACACTAATTCAATCTGCTTAATTTGAACTGGTGCATCTTGTATAAGCCATTTTGCAAGCATTGCCATCATCGTGGTATTTTTATTTTGACCAGAACAGCCATCGGCCATGAGTCGAAGTGAATTGCATTCGGCAGGGAAGTTAGTATTCATTAGACGATGATGAACTGCCGATGCTATCAGATTGGAGTCTTTTGCGAATTCATTTTCTGTCCAGCAGTAACTAAAAACATTTTCTTTTGTAAGTGATGATTTTGAAGTACCCTCAACCACCGTAAAATTGTGTAAATAGACATGTCGTGAGTAATAAGTTATTTGGTCTGGTATCTTTGGAAGAGGCATATTCTTCTGGCAATCGAAGGATATTATTTTTAACGACGGATTTCCGTCTTTCAACATGTCAAAAAAGGCCTTTGCACGACGTTTGTGGACCGTTTTACTGGTCATTAAATCTTGTTTTTCGCGGTCAGTCTGCGCCGTTTTCAACTTCTCCGTCAGTTGAAGGCATGTCGAACAGACGTCAACTCTAGGACTGCCAAAGCCCAAATTAAAGCAGGTGTTAAAAATATTTCGGAAATATAAAGGTTTAACTTTAAGGTGCTGTACTGCCTGTTGATTATACATCTTGGCCATTTTATTTACAATAGATATTGTATTTTAACTGAAATTTTCTATCATTATATTTCTTTGAAGATGTGGCCCTAGGGCGTTTGCGTTTTATTTCCACGGCCTTAACATGTTTTAATAAGAATGTGTCTTGTTTTACCTTTTCCTTGATTGAAAAAAACATTTCATGGAAGCGTTGTAAATCACTCATAGTAATGCCTGTGCATTGCAACTTTTTATTTTTATGTTTACATGTAGGTTTGTCCGGCAAATCTTTTGCAGCATACCTAAAACATAAAAAAAAAACTTCGAATAATCACATAAAATATGCACGAAAAATAGGATACTAATACCATACTAATTAATGAATCTGTTTGATTCTAGAAGTAATAGACCAACTTTTTTTTTATTAAAGTACTTACAAAATATTGAATAGTATGAAAAAGTGCTAGGTGTACTATACTTACAGCTTCTGTTTAGCTTTATTTCGTTTCCAGTTTGCAGCATTACTTCCACATTTTCGTGCCATACAAATGTCAACAACGTCAGGATACCTTTCCATTGTTATTATTATGCCTTTTGAACATTAAATAATTGATAATATACCATTGCCGTGGCGGTGCCGGCTTAGAATAGCACCCCCCCAACTCTACCCGTGGGTGCCGTAGAAAGCGGCTAAGGGATAACAAATCAGAAGGTGGGCAGCAGCACCTTCCCAGTCAAACACACACAAACTGCGCTCGCCAACCCGCCTGCCAAGCGTGGCGAGTATTGGCAAAAACCCCTTATGGATTGGACAAAAAGAACCAGGCCCCCAGTCCCCGGCAGCCCCGCTATTCCTGGCTACGGTAGCGGCCACGGTAACGGTGGGGCAGGGGGTGCTAAGAATCCCCGGCAGACGCCCGGCTACCACCCCCAACGACGACGACTGGCCCTGGTAACACACAACATACGCACGATGAGGACAGACGAGAAGATATATGAGCTGGAAGAAGAAATGAGTAAGCTACACTGGGACATCGTGGGGTTATCTGAAGTCCGTAGAGCGGGTGAGGACACGATAACCCTAAAATCAGGTAACCTACTCTATCACCGGGAGGGCGACCAACAGTCCCAAGGTGGTGTCGGGTTTCTCGTCCACAAGTCCCTTACTAACAACATAGTTAAGATCGATAGCGTTTCCAATAGGGTCGTATACCTAATACTCAGAGTATCCAAACGATATTCGCTGAAGGTCATTCAGGTATACGCACCGACGAAGTCGCACCCGGATGATGAGGTGGAGGATATGTATGAGGACATTAGTCGGGCCATACATACCTCTGAAACGCACTTTCTAGTTGTTATGGGGGACTTCAACGCGAAGTTGGGTAAGAGAAGCGAGGATGAGTCGAAAATGGGGCAATTTGGCTATGGACAACGGAACCGTAGGGGACAGAGGTTGGCCGACTTCCTGGAGAAAGAGGGACTCTTTATGATGAACTCTTTCTTTCAGAAGCCACCTCACAGGAAATGGACCTGGCTGAGTCCCGATGGTTCCACGAGAAATGAGATTGACTTCATTATGACAACCAAAAGGCAAATATTCACTGATGTCTCCGTGATCAACAGGGTTAAAACCGGTAGTGATCACCGAATGGTAAGAGGCACGGTGAATATTAATGTCAAACTGGAGAGGTCTCGTCTGATGAAGTCTACGCTCCGACCCACTCGTGCCCGTATTCAAGACCCCGAGAGCTTTCAACTTGAGCTATCCAATCGCTTCGATTGCCTTGAGAACATCGCTTCAGTGGACGAGATCAATAACAGGTTAGTAGAAACTGTCCATACAGTGGGTTCCAAGTACTTTAAACCCCACCGTAAAGATAGGCCACAGAAACTCTCCAACGATACCCTCAACCTCATGGCTGAACGACGCTCGTTGAAATTGCAGTCTTCGAATGATGCTGAAGCATATAGGCTGCTCAATAGACGAATATGGAAGTCCTTGCGACACGACATCCGGATCTTTAATACAAACCGTATTAAAGAGACGATAGAGCGGAAAAAAGGCTCCAAAGTGTTTGCAAGAGACATGTCTATTGGGCAAAGCCAGTTGACGAAGCTGAAGAGAGGAGACGGCAGTGTAGCGTCGACCAAAGCGGAAGTGTTAGGAGAGGTCGAGAGTTTCTACGGACAGTTATACACCTCGGTCGCTAAACCTGTTAGCAGCTCGGTCAAAGACCCAAGAGCCAAGCTGACCCGACATTATACCGAAGATATCCCGGACATCAGCCTGTACGAGATTAGAATGGCCTTGAAACAGCTTAAGAACAACAAGGCGCCTGGTGACGACGGTATCACATCTGAGCTTCTGAGAGCGGGTGGAACACCGGTACTTAAAGTCCTTCAGAAGCTCTTTAATACCGTCTTACTCGAAGGCTCAACGCCAGAAGCATGGAACAAAAGCGTGGTGGTGCTGTTCTTTAAGAAAGGTGACAACACTTTACTTAAAAATTACAGACCCATCTCGCTTTTGAGCCATGTTTATAAGCTGTTTTCGAAGGTCATAACGAACCGTCTCAGTCGCAGGTTTGATGAATTCCAGCCTCCGGAACAAGCCGGTTTCCGAAAAGGCTATAGTACCATAGACCACATCCACACGCTACGGCAAGTTATACAGAAGACCGAAGAGTATAACTTGCCTCTTTGTCTAGCGTTTGTGGACTATGAGAAAGCCTTTGATTCGATCGAGACGTGGGCAGTGCTTGAGTCTCTCCAGCGGTGCCGTATTGACTATCGGTATATTGAAGTGCTGAAGTGTTTGTACAAAAACGCCTACATGTCAGTCCGAGTACAGGAGCAGAGTTCGAAGGCAATTCCATTGCAAAGAGGCGTGAGACAGGGAGACGTTATATCTCCGAAACTGTTCACCGCTACATTGGAAGACGCCTTCAAGCTTCTGGAATGGCAAGGACTTGGCATCAATATTAACGGCGAATACATCACTCACCTTCGATTTGCCGACGATATTGTAGTCATGGCAGAATCCATGGAAGACCTCAGTACAATGCTCGAAGGCCTCCATCGAGTTTCCCAACGGGTAGGTCTTAAGATGAACATGGACAAGACGAAAATTATGTCTAATGCCCATGTTGTACCTACCCCAATATCAGTTGGGAACTCAGTTCTTGAAGTTGTTGACGAGTACATCTACCTGGGACAGACAGTCAAACTAGGCAGGTCCAACTTCGAGAAAGAGGTCAATCGTCGAATCCAACTCGGCTGGGCAGCGTTCCGGAAACTTCGCGAAGTCTTCTCGTCAAAAATACCTCAGTGCCTCAAGACAAGAGTCTTCGACCAATGTGTGTTACCAGTGATGACTTATGGCACTGAAACGTGGTCTCTTACGATGGGCCTCATAGAAAAGCTCAAAGTCGCACAACGAGCTATGGAGAGGGCTATGCTCGGGGTTTCTCTACGTGATCGAATCAGAAATGAGGAGATCCGTAGAAGAACGAAAGTCACCGACATAGCCCAGAAGATTAGCCAGTTGAAGTGGCAGTGGGCAGGGCACATAGCACGCAGAACAGATGGCCGATGGGGCCGAAAGGTTCTGGAGTGGAGACCACGGACCGGCAAGCGCAGCGTAGGTCGTCCACCGACACGGTGGACAGACGACCTGAGGAAGGTCGCAGGACGACGTTGGATGCAGGCCGCTTCCAACCGGTCCTTTTGGAAAATCATGGGGGAGGCCTATGTTCAGCAGTGGACGTCCTACGGCTGAGATGATGATGATGATGATGAATATACCACTTGAAATGATTAAAAACCGAGAGCACTTTTACATTCAATCTCTAACAACGGCCATACTGCGATAAACAAAATGAGGCCCTCTGATTGGCTATTACGGACTATGCTGAAGTTGAAAAATATATTGTTTGACATTGTTGATTTTGTAACATACATTGATTTTGTGATGTGGTTTTAAACGGTTTTTTTCTGTTTTTGTTGCATACAGAGTAGTACATCAACTGCTCTTTTACCGGTACAATTCGAAACCATAGACAACTCAATTTTGACAAAGTATGGACATTGTTGTTTTTGAAACTAGTGGACTCATATATATATATTATATATATTATTATATCTTTAAATCACGAGTGAATCTGTTCCTTCTAGGCAAGCGTGCTCCAACGTAGACCGCATCATCACTTAACATCAGGCGTGATGGTAGTCAAACGCAAGCCTATTTACTTATAAAAAAAAGTAAAATTTTAGTACGGCATCTCCAAAATTATACAACTACCTATTCTTAGATGACTACCAAATCAATGTAATTTACGCACTAGAAGTGCGCGCAAGATAACTCTGCGCGCGACTGATGGCGTACTTAATGTTACCAGCTTAACTAACATTTTTTCTTTCATTTAATCAAGAAAGATCTTTCGTTACTCAAACTAAATATAACTGAAGTTTATTAGCTAGGTTTAATTAAAGTAAATTATTTTATACCTTGCGTATTTGACGTTTAAAAGTGCATTATTTGTGCCTATTTAATAAATATTTTATTGATTTTAATTCATGTTATTTTCAACATCATATTAGAATATAAAAATGGAAATTAAAACTCCATGAAAACCTTGTAAGTCTTTTATTGAATACTTAATAGTATTTATAAATTTGGTGTAACGATGGTCTTGCAGTGGATCAATGCCTTCCATTTGAACATCTTCATCAGAATCCATGCTAGACTCTTCATCAGACGAGTCGGATGTGTTGCCTGTAACATTTATTATCAATTTGTCCATTTCCATATCCATTAGCCTGTCTGATTCGAAATATTTGTCTTCTATTTTTTCTACATGTAGACATACTTCTGTGGTTACTGTGCTGAACGCCGCCTCAGTAATTGCAGCTATTTCGCTAGGAGCTTGTGCGACATTTTTCTCTGCAATGCGCCTCGCCGCCATTGCCCAAATCTTTTCAATGGGATTTAAATCACAGTGGTAAGGCGGTAAACGAAGAACCTCATGTCCATTTTCATTTAACATTTGTTCTATTTCATATTGTGGGTCCCCTTTGTGTCTTTTGATCAATTCATATAATTGCGCTTTTATCCGACAATCATCGAATTCGATATGATTTTTCGTAAGCCACTCTTGGAGCTCTGCTTTTGTATTGCCCATTGTAGGCGCCTTATTTATCTGCGTGCAGTGGTATGACTTTGTGATTTTTTTACAAATTACTTGGTCGAAACACGTATGTCAATTTTAGTAGAAACAAATAAGAACTACCATAGTTTTGAAAAAAAAAAAATTTACTGGTCTGTACAAGCGAGTTGCTACCAGTTACATGTGTATTTGAAAAGTAACAGATTAGTTTATCTCTCACTGACTATAACTAAGATTGATAATGTACAGAAGAAGATATAGAGGAAGCAATTGGTGGCCCTCATACTACGAAGAAATAATGTCAGGAAGAGTAACTGCCTTAAAAAAATGACCCAATAAATGTCGTGCTAAGGCCCACTTGCACGTTCCAGAGTTAGCTTCAATAACTAATAATAATAATAATCGTTTATTACCACAATTTTACATAGTTTAAGTATTACAATATACAACTCAGAGTCAACTGCTAAAACGGGGTTTTATAATTAATTTATCTTGCACCATTAAAGGTTAGGAGTAAATCTAAGGTTATATATATTGATATTTAACCCAGCAATGTGGGAGGGTTAAGTCTTTAACTAGGGTTAGTGAAGATTTGTGTCAAAAGAAATTGAGGTTAAATTCTGTTGTATAATGTACTCTTTGGACGAAATGACACGAGACATTACGTATAGAATAAAAAGTCGTCAAATTTCATACAACAAAGGATAAACAAGAAAGTCTATATACCAATGTATACTGTAGTGCCAAAGAGATAGATATAATTTTCACTTTTATTTCGATTCATTCATTATTGGTCAAGTTACAATATAAGCGCATAGACAATTCAATGTTCCCATCTAAAGATTACAAATGTCAGTTTAGCAAAACCGGTGATCTTTTATAGTCGTGCAAGGCAAAATGAGAGTTAAAAATTGATATGACTAACGCAAGTTTACAAACTCGTAGACTTATTTATTCAATCCGAGCAAACGTGCAAGTGGGCCTTAATCAATAACATCGTTCACGCCGCTATGACTCAGCTGTCATAGTAGACGTTGCAGCACGCGCGTGAACCAATCCCTGCTTTCCTTCTGAAATTTAAACCAATCACCGAACATGTCTATTTGTGACTTCGGAAGTAATTCGTATTGAAATCATACGTCGTTTTGGTTGGAAGGACCACTTTTTGTGTGGAATTTGTTCTTAGTATTCTTCCTGACATTATTTCTTCGTAGCCCTCATACAAATATAAAGCCAGAAGTATTATTTTTGTTTTAGTACTAAGTACATATTGAACCAAACCAAAAAAATATATGTTTTATATTTTTATATAAATTGTGTACAATAAATACTTGTCAAGTAAAAGGTTTTTTTTTATTATATATGTGTGATATGTGAGTTTTTGTGTAAGAAAGAGATTCTACTGTGAAAGTGAAATATCACACAGTCAAAAGTGATGAAATGTTAACACTATAAATATTTACCTAATTCGTAAAAATTTCATTTTGTGTATAAAGATAACTTTCGGGAGCGCGGAAATATGTTTTTAAAAATAAAACTATTTTATTTTTAAAACATATTTAAGAACAAGAGTTTATTGTTCACCACTCGGAGCTAACTTACAAACTGATCCACATCAAGCATCACAACATCCGTTACAATTATAATTAACAATTAATAATGCTTAGCTAGTGTCTGGGATGCCACCCACGTATAACCCGCGGCACGTAACTCTAGCGCTGACCGTTATTGCGCAGAAGTCAAAAATTGGGTATCACAGGGTGGCTAGATGGACGAAGGACTCTTGTCTCTCTCTGTCACATGGCGCGACTGTACCCATGCGCAGCTATCCCCTCCATATTTCGCTCAGCGCTAGAGTTACGTGCCGCGGGTTATACGAGTGCAAGCAGCGGTGGAATGCTATGTCAGCGCCTTAGCCATATCGCTGCATGGAGAAGGGAATATAACGAGGTTCATTTTGTTTTTAAGAATGCAATGGTACAAACAAGTCAAAATTAAAGTACAACATTAACATGTCAAGCTGTCATAAAATATTTACATCCTCAAACTATAACAAGTGCTATACACAGTACCTAATAAATAAGTAAATAATTTGTTCATAAGCTATATTATATAAATGAACCCCTATTTCTCCTGGTCACGCTATAGCTTGAGAACGAATGGAACAATCCCGCTAATTCTTTTATTGTTGTGTTAGTTATTGTCAACATAATTAGAAATCACTAATAAAAGTCACAATAATTAGAAAGAAAAACCAAGAAAAGATGGGAGCCTACTGCGTGACCGAAGTCGCGGGCAGTCGCTAGTAGATAGTAAATTGTAATTGTAGTGGATATTAACTGATTGATTTAATATATGAACAAAGTATTTACTCATGTAATAGGAACACCATGAAAAAATCTTGTCATTAATCTTAATTAAATATATTAAATAAAGTTATTTCCATAAGTATACGGAGAGAAGGCCAAGTCGTGCGCCCAATGATAATCGCCAAACCTGCCCGCGACAGCTGCAGTGCCGCTTAAGACGCGGTCCAACCCCAATTTTAAAATAATTTACGATGCTTTACGTAAGGTTGAAAATCGCTTGTTAGATTGGACGATGTAATGCGAAAATGCGTTAATTTTGTACGTTTTCTTTATATTTTTCGATATATACTAACACAATTGAAAAAACTGCTGGTTATAACTTTAGTACTATACGTTGGCTAAGTATTACCTAAAAAAAAATATAGTGTTATCGCTGAAAATTCTGAGAGTTTGGACGTGAAAGTTTATTTTTGTGGACCTATTCAGGATTTTTTTCTGCTGAAAGAGAGTTATATTTATGAATTCTATTCGGTTATTACTCTTTTCCTATTCCTTTTCTGACCTTTGTATTTTTTTCATGATATACTATCGATCTGTTTCGTTACACTAGGTGTTTAAAAAATCTGCTTTATCTTTAATCAGGGTACGAGCGCGCCTTAAGGTGCAAGTTAGTAGCCGGCTACACGTCGCAGCCACAGACGACGTGTCGTCGCTTCATGTCGCCGCGACACGTCGTCGCGTCATGCCGCTGTCACGATTTCGAACCCAACTGCAGATGGCATAACCATTTGAAAAGCGATACGAAAGGTTTTGTTTAAAAGCTTTTCAGTTGTTTTAATACGTAGATTGGTACCCGCGAGCGGCGCTACTGATCTGCGGTCGGGCGACAGTGACGCCTGCCGCTCGACGACGTGACGCTAGCTTCGTGTCGCTAACCACGAATGGTGTTTCATAGAAATACATAGAAACCAGTAGTGTCGCTGTAACACGTCGTTTGCCGCGGCTTCATGAAGCCGGCTTCCAACTTGCACCTTAAGCATGAAGTTGTTCGTAGCACTGCACTGCACTCTTTACCCTGATACACTAGTTTCCATTCCCACTTTCGCATTCGCTTAGTAACAGTAAATAAAAAAGCCGGCCAAGTGCGAGTCGGGCTCGCGCACGAAGGGTTCCGTACCATTAACTCTCCTATGCAACAGACGTGATTTATTGCCTTTTTATAGACCCTTAGTGCGCGAGTCCGACTCGCACTTGGCCAGCTTTATAGTATTTGTTCTTATAGCGAGCAGAAATACATCATCTGTGAAAATGTCAACTGTCACGGTTCATGAGCCTGGTGACAGACGGACGGACAGCGGAGTCTTAGTAATAGCACACCGTAAAAATATAGGATTTGGTAATAGAGTTCCGTTTTACCCTTTGGGTACGGAACCCTAATAAAAAGTAGTGGAAATCTCTCTCTACTCATCTACAGGACTCTTAAAGAAAATGATTTATAGAGTGCCCTTATCTGACCACATCCACAAAGATAAGGACCCCTACCTACTCTTACAAATAGCGTCGAACGAAACACTCGGTTGATTGAACATTGTTATCAAAGTCGTACCAGATAAAATATTTATGTTCATACTTTTTTTATAGTGATTATGTCATGGTCAAAACACCATGATAAATATAATATGCAAAGTGGGGCTCACACTTAATAAAAGATGTGTTCCTTAGATTAAATCCACATTGTTTTATTACAGTATATTCTTTGCGGAAATACATATTATGTGGCAGTGTACAGGCCACATAGTAGTACGCAGAACAGATGGACAATAGGGCCGGATGGTTCTGCAGTGGAGACCACGGACCGGCAAGGGCAGCGTAGGTCGTCCACCGACACGGTGGACAGACGACCTGATAAAGGTCGTAGGACGACGCTGAATGCAGGCCGCTTCCAACCAGTCCCTTTGGAAATTTGTGGGGAGGCCTTATGTTCAGCAGTGAACGTCCTGAAATATCTAGTACCAATCCCGCTGAAACACCTTTGAGTTACAAACTCAATATATGTAACCCACTAGGATCCCATCACTCAATTGACATTTTAATTTAGCATTAACATATTTTGAAACAAAACCCTTAAATAAACATATTACGTTATTTACGGGATAAAAACAGTGATATTTATTTTAATGAGCTCCAGATATTTCAAATTAGAATTAGAAATCACTAAACTGAGTAATTTCAATCGTGAAAATGGTTTAGATTGTCAGACACGTGGAACCCCGTGTTAAACTTAATAAAGGACAATAAACGGCCTAATATGGACTCGGAAAAACGTACTGATACAGTGAGCGTGTTCTGTCGTGAATTGCGATCGAGTTCCAACAGTGCGCGTAGCAAAAGACAGACAAAGAGGGTAGACAGATATGTCTGCTCTTAATGTTCATTCATCCACGCACCCGCATTCTCCAGTCCTCACGCGATCATGGCGCTTGCAACAGTGTCGAAATATCAGAAGCTCATTAAAATAAATAGCACGGTTTCCATCCCGTAAGTAGCTATATGTTTATTGAAAACAACCGTGAAAGTTTAAAAAAGTGCTTAAAACTCTTAAAGCTCGTTTCTGCTTTATTTAAACTTTAAATTAAGTTGAAACAAGCTTTAGGTAGATACCGTAGGTGAGGTTATAGGAAGTATCAACTTTACACCCTACTGTAGGTTGGTACGACCGTCGCATAATTTGACAGTATACAGCATACCGAGACACAACTTTGTGTCCCTAAATTTAATACCGAACACTAAAAGTGATAACGGTACTTACGTCACAGAATAAGTAATAGTAGACATCACGTAATTTTTGTTTTTGTTGCATGGTGTTATGCACGTACCTACTTTACCAACTGATAATAATATAGGTAGGTACCTAAGTATTTACATGGTAATGTCATAGAAAGCAATGCTTTCACGACGATAACGCAGTCATGCCTCAGTCTTACTCATGTATAAATTGATGTGAATAAGTCGTCCATCCACTCCAGGTGTGTGCTAAAGGATGATATGCAGAAAACTATATTAGGTATTGTATTATGATGTAAGAAATTGATAGCGATATGATCAAGACGACGACAATAGTAGATCATGCACCAAGGGAGTAAAGCAGTGTCTTACGTCATGGGCGGTATATGAACCCTGAGTGTAACGGGGACTCTTGGGTTAATCCCTAATAAATTGGGGGATTAAAATTTAATTCCTGAGCGTAGCGAGAAAGTTATGCAGAGTCCTGAGTGAAGCGAGGGGTTAAAGCCGCCCAAGACGAAGACAGGCTTTATCCTCGAGGTGCACACTCTACTTTTCATACCTACTGCGAGACAATAAAACTCACAGCTGTAAAAAAGCAGTTATATAGTTAAAAGTAAAATACATTAATAGTTAATATTCATATTGGACACATTTGTACCCTTATAGAGGGACAGAGTAATATTTTTGGAATGAACATGTTATGGAAAACACTGTTCTAGACTTTTGCGGTTGTTAACTAAGTTATAATTAGTACTCACACGATGTAGACCACGATTTAGTTACTTTAGGAGCTCCCGAAATTTCGGTACAGTTACATGCACCACGTTGGAAATAATATAATATTTTAATTTAAAACCAATTTATAGTATTATCTATGACTTCAACTATGACCTTGAATCATAACACAAACTAGTATACTCGTAGATGCTAACGCATGCACAGAGAGGGGCCGTGTGTAACCCATAGCAACCGGCGCACAACAGTCGTGCGTTCGTTTAGCAATAAGGGCATTCATTGGTGGCGTTGCTATTGTTGGCTCTTTGGTTAAAGCGTTCGTCAAGCTCAGTTTTGGTGGCAAAAACAACTCTTTTTTAGCTTTCTTTTTAAACACTGAACAAAAAGAGCCATAAACGACATTTTCATCCATAGATTCCCAACTCGAACGCCCTTGTGAGCTTTTTTAGCGTTATTTTCGCCAACTTAGTGCTATTCGAACGCACTACTTATAGTTAAACCTTTACGCGCCTTTTTTTCTTTTTTTGTATACTGTCTCCGTACTAAGAGTATTCCTACAATTAACGTTCCAAATCCAAATCACTTTACTCCCCAGGGAGTTTCATACAACTTTACAGCCCCGCGTATGTAATGCCTTGCTTTACGTAGAGATTGCGTGACATGTAATAGAACATTTTCGAGCAGGTGGTATGAAAAGGAGCATGTTAATCTATATTTAGAAGGGTTGCGACATCAGTAAGCGCGTAAAGTAAGTATTTATTTACAGATCTTAATACTGCCAAAACAGCATACTACGCGTATGCACACTCATGGCTTAAATATGGCATCATTTTCTGGGGAAATAGTGTTAATTCATTAGACCTGTTTGTTTCCCAAAAAAAATGTATTCGTCTCCTTGCAATTATTAAAAATACTGAAAGCTGTATAAAATATAAAATTTTGACGCTAGTTTCTATATACATATTAGAATTATGTAAATTTGTTAGAAAACAGCCTCAGTTTTTCAAAAAAGTTACAGACCTACCGCGACCATATACATCTAGGTTTAAACATAAACTTGTTATTCCGAGCTCTAAACTGTTCTGGTTCTCATGTAAATGGCTACACAAATTTTTAATCACATACCTAGCAAACTAAAAATGACGAAATATAGAAAAATAAATGTGAAATATCTGCTAATTACTAAATGCTATTATAATTTAAATTACTTTCTTAATGATTTCTTAGGTACCTTTCTTGCTATACCCTACCAGGGTCATATGTTAGACAAATAAGAATATGTATAATACCTGCATGTATACCTTACATATGATTGCAATAAAATATATATTTATAAAATCTCTTCTTTTAGTCGAGCTATTTATGAAATCGATAGTCGGTTTTCTGTCACAGCATAAGAAGTAGTGGCTCCGTCCCTGGACGACGATTAAATAGAAATGGCAAAGCTCAGATTATGATTCATAATCTGAGTGGCAAAGGTTCCGGGGCTGATGTCTCTGTGGCCTAGTCATGGCGTCTACAGGGTTAGTCCGAAGACGAGTTCGAATCCCGTCCGACGATGTAAGGCTGGTGTTTTAGAAAGACGCTCAATTGAGAATCTCATCTTGAGCGTACATTTGACAGTTTGTTCAGATCTGTACTCAAAGGTCACTATTGATCGTAGTTCTGGAATAGGTCCCTAAAATCCTTGAAATTTCAAAGTTTATTTACTTACCGTTTTTTGCATATAGGTATCATCTTTCTTTCGTATATGTCAAGCGCTGGCTGCCTGACTCGCATCTGATAGAAATTCAGCATAAGGTGAGCCGCAAGCCGCAAACATCAGATTTTTTCATCCGGTAGCTGAATCAGGTTCCCGCTTGCGACCTGAAGGCGTCTTTTTTATGCTTAAGCAAGCCGGTGAGCCGCATAACCTCACAACTGAGGGACGAAAAAACCGAAGTCTGAATGCCATCTGCCGTCTATGTGCGGGGGCCATTCGGTCGGGTTGCCGTTCCGTTAGGTTACCTGACGTGTGCGGCGGGATATGAGGCCGTTGCACAAACCATTTGTGAAAAAGTAAAAAAAAACGTCAACGTTAACGTTAACGAGTTATTTGTGTCACAGTTGCCCTAGATTCATGACAGTTTTCTACAGACTTCCAAAAAGGAGGAGGTACTCAATTCGACTGTTTTTTTTTTAAATTTGTTACCTCATAACTTTCGATTGGGTGCACCAATTCTCAAAATTATTTTTTGTTTGAATGCTGGTGCTTCTCGTGTGGTCCCATTTAAACTTCATCAAATTCGGTCCATTAGTTTTTGAGTTACACTCCAATAACAGATTTTTACCAAAGTAATAGAATGGAAGTCGGTATTAAATTTTTCAAATTGCACTTGTATTATTACTGTTACACGTGAACGACACGTTACGTTACACTTACGCAGTTTTTCGTGCTAGGCACACTGCTCATAAGTTATCTTCAGTGACAATACAGTGAAAATATGATTGGAGCCCCGTGAGTCATAGCCACTGTGTTCCGTTTGTTTAAATTTGTAACAAAACTTGATAACTACCTACTTACTTACATCTTGTAATTGTTGGTTTTCTCCCATGGTGTCGCATATTTTGTACAACTGGTAAACTATGTACAATTTTTTTTTAATTTATAATTATATTTATTTAAGACTAAGTGACACTAAATTAACATGTACAAGACAAGGTGAGCACAGAATTATAAAAACCAGAGAAAAGACAAACAATAAACAAAAAGGTAAATAAAAAACACGTACCTAAGAGTACGTGTTGCTGTGTGTAAAATAATTAGTGCATAATAATTTCTCTTACATGGTAGGTACCTAATGTTTCTAATTTCTCTTGTGCAGGAAGCCGTCTTGGTCGGTACCACCGCATTACCAGATATTATACCGTAAAGCAATAGTGCGCAAGCATAACTGTGTTTGGGCGTAGGCTTTCGCCGAGTAAATTACATTATAGTTCCCTTACAAGCAACCCACCAATGTCTTAGGGGTATATAGTCCAGTCAACTTAGTTGTAGATTCTTCTGGAATCGTTAGAAAACACAGCTAGAAGTACTCCCCGGTTTGCACCGTTTCTAGCACCTACGGAACCATAATAAATATTAGGTATAACCTTTAACAGTCCGTTAATCAGAAATGTCAAAGAAGTTGGAATGGTTTATTGTATTTATGAATAAAGGATTCCCTTGTGTATAATGAATTACAAAAAAATGTCTTGCAGAGTACGGAATATTTGTTATTGTTTTGTTTTTTATTTGTGGCTATAGGAAAATTTTGAATAACGTTGCAAAGTTACTATTAGGCATAGATATATGGGCGAATTCTGTGCTATTGGGTATCTATAATAATAATAATAATAATCTTTATTTCAGGCAATAGCACAGTTACACATTGTAAAAAATACCAGCGGCCCATATCGAAAACACATACCTTACAGACTAACATATATATTTTAAAGGGTTGAATAATATTACAAAACTGTATCGTACAGTTAGGGATTCATGTTCAGTCTCGGCTCCCTATACCGACGGAAAACAATCCCTTCAGGCCAAAAGTCTGGTGCCAGGAATGTTTCTCTCAACTTGGCTGGAAATCTGAACACATATGACTTGAAGTACGTCTCGCGTTTTGATTCCAGCCGTGTTATCTTTACCTCCGGTAGGGCCTGAACCGGGATTCTTCCTTCGTCACATTTGTCGCGTATATACCGCATCTATAAGCATCATAAACGTTTAGTTAAAATTGCACCAACGTGCAAGCTTCGGATCATATCTTTTCTACCGACTTCCAAAAAAGGAGGATTTTCTCAAGTCGACTTGAATATTTTTTATATCCAAATATCGTAGTAAATATCATCGGGGTAGGTGAAACACAGTTATTAGATTGTCACTCAAAAACCGGTTTTCCGAATTTGATGAAGTTTATTTCAGACTACCTCGGACTTACACTCTACCAAATATAAATAGAATTATTAAAATCGGACTACTCTCTAAAATGTGTTGCGTGATTCCACATAAAAACATATACAACTCGCCTTGAGAAAATCCTCTTGTTTGGAAATTGGTTCTAAAATACTTGGCAAGGTAGATTATAATAATTTAAGTATAGTATAAAAATATACTATACTTAAATAGCTCAAAGTCGCACAACGAGCTATGGAGAGGGCTATATGCTCGGGGTTTCACAACGTGATCGAATCAGAAATGAGGAGATCCGTAGAAGAACGAAAGTCAACGACATAGCCCAGAAGATTAGCCCGTTAAAGTGGCAGTGGGCAGGGCACATAGCACGCAGAACAGATGGCCGATCGGGCCGGAAGGTTCTGGAATGGAGACCACGGACCGGCAAGACGACCTGATAAAGGTCACCGGACGACGTTGGATGCAGGCCGCTTCCAACTTTTGGAACCTTTTGGAAAATTATGGTGGAGGCATATGTTCAGCAGTGGACGTCCTACGGCTGAGATGATGATGATGATAAAAATATAGTGATCAGCACACTCTTTCCTGAATAAAGATATGCAATTTTAAAGTTTTTACCCAATTTAACCCTCTTCCGGAGGTTTACTTTCGTTGGGAATGAGTTAGAAAGTAAACAAACAATCCAATATTCGCGAATTACTTCCACGCTTTTGCCAAATATCGCCTAATTTGACTGGATTAGGTGACGAGCGCAGTGCAGCGCCACACAAAACTACAGTTGTAAGCTCTGGATGACGCTGCAACTGTAATGGGCAAGCGTAGTGCTTATCATCAGGTGCAAGACTTGGTGGTTGTAGTTAATGGCATAACAAAAGAAAAATGCCACAAAATAATTAATAGTAAACACTACCTTTGCGACGCAACAGTGCAAGTACGCGGTACTTTGTCGATTGATAAATTCGATATACTCGTATAACATCTACTAAAAAAAATATTTTACTAGCAAACCCTGCGAACTCCGTTTCGCCACCAGATGGCTTCGTTTTATGTAACATTTCGTTTGGCGCCATCTACTTAAAATATTGGTTTGTAGTACATGCTATGTATCAGAGATGGCGCTGTATGTGAAAAAAGATTTTCCCGCTTTTCTTTTTAATTTTTTCCTGAATTTTCTTTACTATAAACCTCACGGAGCCCGAGACCTTTCCAACGAATGCAAAACCGTGGAAATCGGTTCGTGCGTTCTGGAGTTATAGTGTCAGGAAGGAAAACCCGACTTATTTTTATATAGAATTTTCTTTACTATAAACCTCACGGAGCCCGAGACCTTTCCAACGAATGCAAAACCGTGGAAATCGGTTCGTGCGTTCTGGAGTTATAGCGTCAGGAAGGAAAACCCGACTTATTTTTATATAGTAGATTTTTTTTAACAATTAATATAAAAAGGTATATCATATACTATATGACTTGAGGAAAAGTCGAAATAAATGGTTTTGATTTGATTTGATAATTCATAAAACCGATTCTGTCGAAGTCGAAAATTCGAATTTATCGATCGACAAAGCACTGTACTTCCATTGCAGATTGGTTGTATAGTTTTTGCTTCACGACAATAACGCTCGGTCACGCGTCAGTCTGACTCATTGATTGATGTGAATTATTCGACCATGTAGGTGTATGGTGCTAAGGATGATAGGCAGAAAACTGTATTGTTTTATAGATTATGATGCAATCAGTCATTTCAGCCGTAGGACGTCCACTGCTGAACATATGCCTCCCCCTTAATTTTCCAAAAGGACCGGTTGGAAGCGGCCTGAATCCAACGTCGTCCTGCGACCTTTATCAAGTCGTCTGTCCACTGTGTCGGTGGACGACCTACGCTGCGCTTGCCGGTCCGTGGTATCCACTGCAAAACCTTCCGGCCCCATCGGCCATCTGTTCACTGGCTTCTGGCTGGTTCTCTGGCTATGATGCAATATATGTAAGTAATTGATAGTAGCGTTACGGCCAAAACTTGCATTTAAATCTTTATTTACAAGCTTTTATTTTACTTGCTTCGTATCGCTCTTGTCGCGTCAAAATATCGACTTGTCATGCTTTTGCTGACATCTAATCGATCTGATATTTGGCATACATATTCTTTCCATTGTATATGCTTATAGGTTGTAGTGTTAGGGCCGTTACGACCCTTAGCAATACGCTACAACCAAGAATAGTGCCTACACTAAATAAGACAACTACAATTTGAAAAATTTAATACCGACTTCCATTCTATTCAGTTATTGGAGTGTAGCTACTGGAGTGTAAACTACTGGACCGAATTTGATGAAATTTAAATGGGACCACACGGGAAGCACCAGCTTTCTGTGTATAAATTGTATGTAAGGCTATGATGGGACTGTCCTAAACACGATGTTTAAAAGTCCCTAAAACAAAAAATAGATTAAAAAAAATAATAATTTTGAGAATCGGTTCACCCAGTCGAAAGTAATGAGACAACAAACACTAAAAAAATACAGTCGAATTGAGTAGGTACCTCCTCCTTTTGGAAGTCGGTAGAAAAAGAAGAAAATATACTTTAGAAATAAATATACTTTGTTATATTACACATAAAATATGACCTGGCTACGTCTTCCATCTCTTGACTTGATGAAACGATTTGATAGACAGAGAAAATTTAGGAGGAAGATGATAATAGAGATTGGGTCGAGCGGAGCGAGAATTTATTTACCGAAAATTTACAGGATTTACTTTAGTTTATTGAAGAGAAACAATGAAATTACATTACACCTACCTATCATTACCTAACAATAAACACTCAAACAATTTTGACAACAGTTAAATAAATACATGCCAACTTCTTCTACAGCTTCAGAGAATTTTGGAAATCGGTTCACCCAGTCGAAAATTATGAGGTAACAAACATAAAAAATTATATAGACGAATTAGTACCTCTTCCTTTTTGGAAGTCGATTTTCATAGCTCGCTGATTTTAAAAATACCTACCATGTATTATTGATGCGTGCAGAATTAAAATTATTTTTATTCTTATAAATGCAGAAATTAATGCGTTGCGAAGTAAAGTGAAATCTTGGTATTCATCCAACCACGAGCCTTACGACTCCTTTATTAATAAAACTCGCTGATTTTCACGCATCAGTGGGGAATATTCGGCGACAAGATTAAGCTATTCTAAAAGCTGATGATGATGAAATTATGTTTTATACCTACTGAAACCGATCTAAAACACTATTTTTAAAGAAAACTGAACGCTAAAACTGTAAAATAAAATATATTTCCATGAAAACGCACTTTTTACACTATTACTCAAAAACAGACATTGACATACTGTCCAAACAAAAATACTACTCCTCTTCTGTAAAATTATTTGAATATTAAATAAAAATAGAAAAACAGCCAGTATCAAAAAAGGTCGGTCGGCAACATGGCCCCGAGCGGTGTGGAACACCAATTATTGCAGTAGGTGAACCAGTTTGCGGACCGGCCGACGCAGCACACCCCCTTTAGTTTCAACACTAACTACACGACAGATATTGTCCTTCCCTAAAAACATCTCTTTAACGCGTCCCATAGGCCAGCAATTACGTGGTAGGTTTCCATCAGCTATCAGTACCAAATCTCCAATTTTTATTGCTTGATGTGGCGTAACTGTCTTTCGAGGGATCAACTGTGGCAAATATTCCTTAATCCACCTCTGCCAAAAATGGTCCGCTAGGCGTTGAGACTTCCTCCAATCCACTCGTCGTGATAAGTCAGCGTCACTAAATTCTCTTAGAGTCTGATCATTGCTTGACGTTCCAATGATGAAGTTAAAAGGTGTGATCGCTCTCTCACTATCTGTGTCAACTGGAACATGGGTAAGAGGTCTTGAGTTCACAATCGCTTCGACTTCTAATAGTAGCGTGCTTAGTACTTCCACTCGTGGGGACCGATCTTTCAGTGTTATTTTTAGTGCTGTTTTGACACTGCGTATTAAGCGCTCCCAACAACCGCCCATGAAAGGTGATAAAGGTGGGATAAATTTCCAGGCAATACCTTTGTTTATAGAGAAATCATACATATCGGGCAATATATTTGAAGCACCCACGAAAGCCGTTCCGTTGTCCGAATAGATACATGTAGGACAACCGCGTCTGGCTATGAATCGACGAAGAGCCATCAATGCAGAATCTGAAGACAGTGATTCGACGATTTCTATGTGAATTGCTCTTATGGTTAAGCATGTAAATAGCGCGATCCAAATCTTCATTGTCCTTCGCCCCACTGTGACATTTAAAGGGCCAAAATAATCAACACCCGTGAAAGTAAATGGGCGATTATGATGAGCCATTCTAGCTTCTGGCAAGTTTCCAATGGGTGGTAGGAGTGGTTTTGCTTTCAAATTCCGACAAAGTTGACATCGCTTCGCTACACTTCTCACAGAAGATCTCAAACCAACGACGAAGAAACGCTGACGTAGTTCATTCACCACGAGTTCGTTGTTTCCATGGGCAAATTTGACGTGATATGAATGAATCAATAAGCGGACTATTGGATGTTTCCCATCAAGCACGATTGGTTTCGAGTTGATTTCAGTTGAAGCTTCAGTGCGGCCTGATAATCGTATAAGTTTATCGTTTCCTAGCACTAGAGTTACATTTTTAAGTCTACTTTCCTTACCAACGGGGCGTGCAGCGTCAATTAATTTATATTCATTACTGAAAGAATCTAATTGTACGCACAAAAAGGCATGGCGTTCCGCTGATGAAATGAAAGCAACGTCCAAAATGGCTAGACCACGTTGTGAAAATTTAAGATTTGGAAGTGAATGGCGAAATATCATGGCACATTGATGAGCACGTGCAGTAGCACGAATAAATCGTAACCACTTACTAAATCGCGAATGATCTGCTATGATAGGTGATGGTAATTCAGATGATTGTAACACTGTGAATCCTACAAGATCTCTGTTGGATTTAACTTCTTCAAAGGATGGCTTGACATCAGCAGTTGGTTCACAAGGCCAATCTGTAGTAGGTTGAAACAAGAATGATGGCCCGGTAAACCACCGCGACGAAATTGTTAATTCATCGTTGAATCTGGTTGCATCATCTGCAACGTTCAAGGATGAAGGTACATACCTCCAGTCAGACACGTTGGTAATCTCACAAATTTCACATACTCTGTGCGCGACAAAAGATTTAAAAGTGCTTGGATCGGACCGTAACCATCTAAGAACTGTTTGAGAGTCTGACCAGAGAAAAACTTTATCTGGTTTTCGTTTGTGAGAGTCTATTATAAAATTTGCAAACCGAGCAGCGATTAATGCTGCTTGTAGCTCTAACCTTGGTACAGTGGTGGGCTTTAAAGGAGCAACACGGGCTTTGCCACCAATTAGAGCGAGTTGCACATTTGTTGTTGAAGATGAGAAGCGCCAATAGGCAACACAAGCAAATGATATCTCACTTGCGTCTGCAAAAATGTGTAATTGGTTTGAAATTATGGGCTCAGTTAATTGATCATAACAACGTGGAACTGATTCGTGTAAAATTTTTGATAAATTTTTAAACCATCCAATCCATTTGTCTACGAATAGTTTTGGTAACGCTTCATCCCAATTTATAGCTAACTTCCAAGTTTTTTGAAATAGCACGCGACCTTTTATTATTATGGGTGTGAGGAGACCCAGAGGATCATAAACTTTCATCAAGTTTGAAAGAACAAAGCGTTTACTTACTTTTTCTGGTATATTCTCAAAATCTAAACTCGGAAAAGACAAAGTGTCATTAGAAACATTCCAAGAAACTCCTAAAACGCGTATTTGAGATCGCAAGTCTGGTCCCACGTTTACTTGTGTCACTCCAACAGAACAAAGTTCAGGAGGCAACTTAGATAAAGCTTGACCAGAATTAGATATCCAAGACCTCATCTCAAATCCAGCTGCAGCATGAACAGTTACGATATCAGCTGCCAACTGTGCAGCATCTAATTCATTATCACAACTACCCAAATAGTCATCCATATACGTGTCACGAATGATTGCATTTGCAGCTTTAGGATGAGATTGAAGATGTTCGGTGGCGTTTTTATTTTTAAGATATAAAGCTGTAAACGGACTACATACGGCACCGAACATCATTGACGACATTCTATACTCCTGCAATGGTTGTGTAGGGTTTTCACGCCAAAAGAAACGCTGAGCATCTCGATCATTTGGCCTAATTTTAACCTGAGGGAACATTTCCCGAATATCAGCAGAAAGAGCTATTCGCCCTTCCCTAAACCGCATTAATATAGCCAGCAGTGATTGGAGAAGGTCTGGACCAGGTAACAATAAAGAATTTAAGCTAACTCCTTCACATTTAGCCGCAGCATCATGCACTATTCGAAGCTTCTTTTTCTGTGGATGTATGACCCCAAAGTGTGGTAGATACCACAAAATTCCAGGTGATGGAGAAACTTCTGTGCATAATTCTGCATAGCCCCTATCAAACATGAGCTGAATATTTTGCTGATATTGTTTGGCATAATCTGGATTTCGAACCATTTTATTTTCAAGAGTTTTGAAACGCGATAAAGCGAGTTGACGACTGTCAGGAACACGTTCAATGTTATCACGCCACAATAAACCCGTTTCAAAACGACCTGACGGTAATCGTCGGGTGGTCTCTTCTAACAAATCTATAGCTCTTTGATCGTTCATAGAACGGCAGTCCTTAACCTCGATACCTAAAGAGTCTAACCTGTAATACTCCTTAATCCGGGCGTCTAAAATACGACTTTCTTCGAGACTATCTTTTTCGTTCTCAACAATCGCATGATTTACAAAATCAACGGGCTTAGACATGTTCGAGGGAAAACCGTACAAGACCCAACCTAAAGGAGTCAGAGAGGCAGCGGGTTGCGATGGGGTTCCACGGCGGATGGTTTTTGAGAAAGTAAGATGCCAATTGTCAATCCCCAGTAAGAGAGTAGGTTTCGCGTCGTCATAACATAAAACATCGACTAAATCATGCAAATAATCATAGCATTTAATTTGTTCTGAATAAATAGATTGCTTTGCAATAGTTAAATTTGGAATAGATCGTACTTCAATATTATGCACATCCATGCTATGATGCCCTTTTACCTGAATGTTAACAAAACTGACGTCAACATTTTTACTAAGACCACCTATGCAATCAATTCGAAGAGACTTCTGAGGCCCAGATGCGCCTATGAAGTCAGCCACTGATTGGTCAATAAAAGAGGCGGAAGACCCATCATCAAGCATTGCGAATGTATCAATACTGTTTTGAGGACCAATGATAGTGACAGGTATTACCTTTAATAATATTTTCTGGTGCTTTATTTTATTAGGAGAAGCACTATGAGAAACAATAGTTGGTATTTCTTCATTTACACTCTGTTCCTGGGTCTCAGACAGTTCATCGCTGTGTACATCTACATGTGCTGCATTTTCTACTGTCGATCTATGTAATAAGGTATTATGACGTCGGCTGTACTTGCAACTAGTTATTTCACAATTCTTCTTACAATTAACATACTTGTGTGAACCTTTATGTAAACACCGATAGCAAACCTTATTTTCTGTTACCCATAACCAGCGATCATCAATAGACAATAAAGCGAACTTTTCGCATTTGTCTACATCGTGAGTTCCGACCTTACAATAAATACATTTTGAAGTCTTTTCAGTTGTCAAAGAGGTCGTATGTTGAGTAGCATAGACTCTTGCCGGTTGTTTAGTGACAGTAGGTTTGACATGTAGTTGGTTGCTAGGGTTAGTAGCGACATATTTGACATTCGACACGTTCGTGTCATAAAATAATCCGAATTTGATTTGACGATTTGACTGGTCATCCAAAAAATCTGCCAAAAGTTCTAACTTATGTTTACTGGAGTCGGAGTGTTCCGACGCAAAGTCCGCCCACCTATACCGTAAAAGAGGAGTTAGCTTACCCATTACGGCGTTGGCGAGTTCAGGAGAAGCTAGATAGTCCTGTTGACGTAGCTCTCGAATCACCTCAACGCTGTTTCGCAGTCGGCAAGCGAAAATGTTGAGATCTCGTGCAGATTCATGAATTGGTAACCTAGGAAGAGACTTTATGGAAGACAGTTGGTGGAGGATGATAAATTCCGGTTGTCCGAATCGATTCTCCAGAGAGCGCATTACTTGCGCTGGATCCAAAGCAGACATCAACAGCGCCGAGACAGTTTCATGGGCGATGCCCTGTAAGGCAGTGCTAAGCCTGGCGAGATTCTCCTCCGGGGTAAAAGTAGTCTCTGATCGCATATAAGCTTTCTTAAAAGAGAGCCAGTCAGAGACACGTCCATCATAAGAAGGAAGATTATAACTCACCTTCTTTCGCCCGTTTCCCAACTCCGTGATGACTTTTGCTAGGTGAATAAATGAGTCTTGTGTACCTACATTTTTAGTTTTATTTTTGTCATGACAATTACAATTAGGTGTAAAATTATTTTCGTGTGTACCTAACCGTAGTGAGTGTGCAGTGTTTCCCTGTATAGGATGTTGGTAACACTCGCCACCCTGCGTCACCTTTGCACGTGTAAGATCAGGATCATAATGCAACACAGAGGTGGCCTTCTGTTGCAGGGTTGCTTCCGCTGCCACACCATCAAGTACCACATCCAAACCTTGTTCAGGATATACAGCACTGCAAGGAAATGTTCGGTTATTATCATGAATTTCACAATCACGTATCCACTTTTGTGTTGAATTGCTTCTAATGGAAGCAGCAGACTCCAAAGCAGCGAGCTCTGCTTGTAACTCTAAATTAGCAGCCCTCTTTTCTTGCTCTGCAAGTTTTCGTTCTTGCTCTGCAAGTTTTCGTTCTTGCTCTGCAAGTTGACGAGCATGTCGGGCAATAGCGGCAAATTTTTGCGCTTTTAAAGACCCACATGATGATGTTGAGCGAGTTGTAGTGGCTAATAAAGGCGTCGGTTCCGGATCGGGTAATAAAGGGATCAATGTGCTTTTCTGTAAGAGAGCTTCGTCGTTTTGACTTAGAGCAGGTATATTACCTGACGACGAAACTGGCACTTTACCACTTACCTCCTCCGGCTTTGCAGTTTTCTTTTTCGTCACTGATCGTGTTATCGGCATGTTACTTTTTATTGCAAGCGTATGTTCTTATTTGAAATTCTTCACTTCTGACACCATGAAACCGATCTAAAACACTATTTTTAAAGAAAACTGAACGCTAAAACTGTAAAATAAAATATATTTCCATGAAAACGCACTTTTTACACTATTACTCAAAAACAGACATTGACATACTGTCCAAACAAAAATACTACTCCTCTTCTGTAAAATTATTTGAATATTAAATAAAAATAGAAAAACAGCCAGTATCAAAAAAGGTCGGTCGGCAACACCTACTTCATTATAAATTATATAAGTATTTATGTCGTATATGTTAATGGTTCAATAACTTTTTTATTGGTCATCAAGTTAACAAAAGCAATCAATAACCTTATCGCAATTTGTTTGCATAAACACATAGATAAACTTATCTTGTTATCTGGAAAATTGATAAATGGAGTGGTATTAGTTGTCATTCGGATATTTGGAAATATGACTTATCTATCTACAAATAACCTAATAGTAGATGCGACAAGGGGATAAAGTGTATTACGTCACGGGTGTTATATGGATGCAGCCGTGCGATCCTCTAATGATTCGTCGATGTGCTCGTCGACGAGCTCACCGATGTTGACATACTTTATGAGAGATCGCCCTTGTAGACAAGGTTGATTTTCCAACGTTTCTTGTCATCGCGTCATTTGTTGCACGGATGTTGTCAAAGATGCTACGATGTTTGCTCTTAGAGAATCGCACGGCAGAACGTAGTCGTGGGTCTAGAGATAATCCTGAGTAGAGGGAGGGATACGTGCCCGCCGAACACATCTCTATCCATAAGGATATAAAACTCTACTTTTCACATTTACTGCGACAATAAAATAAAACCTACTACATATAAACAAATTATTTTGTTTTTTGAAGCGATGTTAGCCATGGATGGACTTGTGATCGAAGCCCACTTCTAGCGTGAGCTTTGACGAAATCTACCATATGGTGATAGTGATAGGGCACTATCTCAAGTTTTAAAATCTGTTGCTAAGCACCTCATGCAGCTGCTGTCTTTGAGAGCCAGTCCCTATTCCAGGTCTAGAGTGATACCACCTTGGACCGCATCATCACTGGCCATCAAGTGAGATAGTGGTCAAACGCACTAGCTTATCAAGTGAAAAAAAAAGCTTTTCGTACAGGTACTGCGACTTTTAAGAAAAATACGTACCAAAGTAATTAACAAAAATGTAAGTACAAAGTACTTACATTTGTTAAATTGAATAATTATGAAATAAGAACTTAATTATGTTTTTTACCAAAAAATGAAATCGGCGTCAACACCAAAAACTGTGAAATAACTTGGTGAAGTAGATCATCATGCTACCGAAGTCGGTACCATGATAGTTCAAAAGTACCTAATATCACAATATTGTGCGCATGGTACCGACATCGACAAGTTATATCACACTTTTTAGCGTTGAAGTCGGTTCCATTTTATAGTTAAAATATTTCACTCTTTTTAGTGACCTTTGCTACTTACGGGATCAATTCTCATTTACCGTCAAATAGGATATCATCAAAATAGGCGAATCACTCACATAAAACACACATTACTAAAAACAGCTGAACCGAAACAGTCGAACATATAACCTCCTTCTTTTTTGAAGTCGGTTAAGAAAAAGAAATATTAATTTTCAAGTTCCTACTAGAGCTTCTAATAGCTGGTTAACCAATAAAACAAGATTTGCTTGTTTCCCTCGTGAACACGAAAATGTGAATCGTGCTCTTATTGCGACACGGTTCCGAAGCGATGACTCGCATTTATCTATAGAGTAGGTGCCTAAATACTTAATGTTTCGATGATTTATATAGCCGTCGTTCACTCATTCTCATTCAGTTGTGTTCTACCGTGACCCGTGAACGGTTGTGCTAGTACTTGCCTACTAAAAGGTAAGCTCTCTAAATTAAATGGCAGATTTCTTGCATCTTCTCCCTTACGAAAGGTTAGTGGCGGCTGAAGTAATTTTTGATTGGGATTTATGTTACATACTTTACATATGGATCATTATTGCTTGAAAACGGGTACCGCTATTAAAGGGAACTTTGATTCAAACCTTTTAATAGTGTTTTGCATTTTCTACCGAGTTCCAAAAAGGAGGAGGTACTCAATTCGAACTTTTTTGTTGGTCATAACTTTTTCGATAGGGTGAACCGATTCTCAAAATTTTTGAATGCTTGTGCTTCCCGTGTGGTCCCATATAAATTTCAAAAAATTCGATCTAGTACTTTTTGAGTTACACTCCAATAACTGAATAGAATGGAATCGGTATAAAATTTTTGAAATTGTACTTATTTAGATACTTGCCGCGAAGGTGTGAAAAACATGATACTTTTTTTTTGGAAAACGTAGTTTGTCGTCGGTTACTTCATTTACTGATCTTTTTTCACTGTTGTTACTTCTTTAGTTCGATTTTTTCGGTCGTATAATCATATTGGAACTATAAGTATTTGACTCTGAAAAAATATAATTCCTAGGTATTATAGGTACTTATTATATTATACTTAGGTATTATAGACTTGTTATTGTCATGTGCTAGTTCATTATTTCCTTGTTGAATATACGCTTCATTTGAAACTGATTGCTTAGCTAATGTCTTACCAAATTTCATCTAATTTGATCCAAAGGTAAATTTAAGTTCGCTATAAAACATCATTTTGAATTTTCTTTTTAGTTATAGAAAACTTTATAGAACACCATCAAGCGCAGATCCACCGTTGTGGGTACGGTGGACATGCCCACAACCCTAAAAGGCTTGTAACTTCAAACGTCACATTCCACGGGCTGATGATATGACCTTTCATATCTACTTAATGTCTTAGTAAAATATACAAAATCAAAATCAAAGTCAAAAGTCAAAATCATTTATTCAATTTAGGCATCAAAGACGCACTTATGAACGTAAACTTTTCATTATAATGTACTTTAAAGACTCTACCGCCGCGTTCCAAAATATATAGAGCCCACCGAGAAGAAGCGGCAAGAAACTCGGGGCCATTCTTTTTATATAGATGTTTACAATGTTTCTACTTAGGTACTACAAATATTACATTTTATGGGTGGCAGAGTGACAGCTTGCCAGAAGTGGAGTATTCCAAGCATCTGTATCTTCTATGTAATGTCGAACTTTATAATAAGCTTTTTTTATTAAAAAGTTTTTTACAGTCAACTTGAATTTGCCCTCTGTGAGCTCAGTTATGTGTTTTGGGATTTTATTGTAAAAACGCACACAATTTCCTAGGAATGACTTATTAGTCTTCGCAAGTCTAAAACTAGGTACAGCTATCCTATTTGTATTTCTAGTATTAAAAGTGTGGTGATTTTTACGAACATACATTATATTTTCAAATACATATAAGAAAGGCAAAGTTAATACATTGATTTCTTTAAATAAATCTCTCAAAGATTCACGGGGACCCATTTCGTATATAGCTCTAATAGCACGTTTCTGAAGATAAAGATAAGATAAAGATAAAGATCCATTTATTTGCCAAAAACATGAGTAGATAGTATAGGTACATACACGAATACATGGTTGGTAACACAATTGTTTTCTGTAGTCCTACATGTCTTTACCTGAAAGGCGTGCAAACATTGCAAATGAGATAGGCATGCATGTCATAATGTTACATGATAATACACAATATTTATCTAATTTCTTGCTAAGGTGAACAGGTACATTTTATATTCGTCATATCATTCATATCAACAATGTAATTAATTTATTTGTCACTAATCAAAATACAGAAAAAACAAATTAAATTAAATGTCAATGAAAAAGTCAATAAATAAGTCAACTAAACTCATGGAAATAGTATTCAGTTTATCCCTAGGTACATAATAATTAAATGATTAAACATAATCAGAATAGCAGCAAAAACGAAAACTTGTATGGAATTGTATAATGTCAAATGAAATAAAACCAGTTATTTAAAAAATGCGGAAGTTAAATAAATCAAAATTTTTATTGTTAAAAATCTTTAACAGAATAGTATCATTTATCTGTCAGCAGGCTTTTTAGTTTATATTTAAACAAATCATTGTTACAATTTTTAATTTCTTGTGGAATTTTATTATAAATGATCGGTGCCATGCACAATAAACTTTTTCTCATCAATGCTGTTCTAGAAGTGTTTAGACACAGTTTGCTATTATCCCGTCTGTTTCGCTGAACAACATCGGATACTCGTTCAAATAACAAGGGATTGCTACGGACAAATAGTGCAATTTCATAAATGTACAAACATGCGAGCGTTAGTATTTTATGTCTGATAAAGTAAGGTCTACAGGTATCAGTAGTATGCAGTCCAAACATAGACCGAATGCATCGCTTTTGTGCCTTAAATGCTTTTTCATTATCAGTTGAGTTTCCCCAAAAGATTATGCCATATCTTAAGACTGATGCTGCAAGTCCATGATATGAAGTTAGTACACCATCTATGTTTACTATAGGCTTTATTTTATGCAAAACATACGCTATGCTGCTTAATCTTTTGCACATTTGCTTATGCTGATGCTATATGGGATTTCCAATTTAGTTTACTATCTATTGTTACACCTAAGAATTTAGCAGAATCTACTTCGCTTATTAAATTATGCTTATATTGAATATTAATGTCAGGAGTAAGAAGTCTTTGCCTAAATTGCATGATTTGAGTTTTTGTAAAGTTGATTTTTAAATTGTTGTTATCAAGCCAGTGTATAATAGACGCTAAAGTGTCATTTATATCATTTGAATATTGTGCTGTTGTTTTACACGCGATGGATACAGTACTGTCGTCGGCAAAAAGAGTCATTGGATGGACAGTAACTTTTGGTAGGTCATTTATGTATAGGATGAACATAAGAGGACCCAATACACTGCCCTGCGGTACGCCGTATAGGACATTGCGGGCTTCAGACCGATACGATTCTTCATTTTTACGGTTGATATTTATTCTACAAATGTCAGTAATCTGTTTTCTATTTGTTAAATATGATTTTAATAGATTTAATATGTTACCTCTAATACCATACGATTCCAACTTGTTTAACAATATAGAGTGGTCAACATAATCAAACGCTTGTGTCATATCACAATATATAGCACACACTGGATTCTTTTTATCAACATTTTAGTAATCACAGTGCGGTAAAAATCATAGATAGCGACATTAATGCTTTTGTTTTGTCTAAAACCATTTTGTTCATTACATAATATACCATTTCTTTCTAAATAGGCGTATACTTTTTGATAAATATATTTTTCAAAATTTTTTGACAATATGGAGATGAGTGCAATTGGTCTGTAACATTGCATTTGCTCCTTATCCTCTTTTTTGAACAATGGCTTTACTATAGACGTTTTCAAGCCATCTGGGAAAATACCTTCACAAATACATAAATTAATTAAATAGCTTAGATGTCCACATATTAAATTACTTACAGATTTGATTATTTTTGTAGATATGTCATCGTAGCCAACACTACTTGTGTTTTTTAGTCCGTTTATAATTTTAAAAATGTCATATGGTATACTAGGAGTCATAAACATAGATTTGGTCATTTTTTTTAATTGAGATGTCACGTTACTACCCGAACCAGAAATCGGTATAATCTTGTCAATAAAGTAGTTATTAAAATTATTAGCAATTTCTCCAGGTTTTGTTATTAATTCACCATTTACTTTTAATTGTGTGATATAGCCACGGAGAATATTACCTCTACGGTTATTAATAATCTGCCAAGTAGTTTTAGATTTATTACCGGACATTTTAATCCTGTAGTTATTTTGAGCACGTTGTGTCAATTTTATGATTTTTTTGAATAATTTCGAATAATTTGTATATAAAAGTTTATTTTTGTGTGATGGTTTAAGTCTTAAATTCCATAAGAGTTGTCTTTTCTTGTAGCTACATTTTTTTAATCCTCTTGATATCCATTTTGGCTTCTTATTAGTGCGAATAATTACAACTTTATAAGGAAAACATAAATTATAGTAAAGCTTGAATTCGTTATAAAAGTAGTTATAAGCTGTGTTTGGATCCTTTTCTTTATACAATGCAGAAAAAGATAAGCTGTTCAGACAAGCCTGAAATTTCGAAATATTCTCTGCACTGAAGTCACGAACGAATTTACGCCAAAACTTTAAAGCACCCATCTTTGTGACAGGAAACTTTAATAATTGCGCTGAATGATCCGACAAAGCACATTCCAATACTTCAGTCTTGCAAGGGTTTTTGAAAGTGTGTGCAAAATTATCAATACTTGTTTTACTTAACATCCTTGTTGGTTGTTTTACTGCTAAAGTCAAGTTATAATTTAATAAAAGGCACGAATATGAAGGATAAACATATATATGAACAAAATAACATATATATGAAGGATAAATATGGTCTCTATATCAGCCGCTGAACCCCATAGCAATATCCCATATGACATTACGCTGTGGAAATATGCAAAATACACTAACCGCGCCGTAGAAGCGTCTGTTAGCTCTCTTATTTTACGTACCACATAGGTATGCAGCAGAACTGAGTCTCCCAAACAGGGCATTTACATAAAAAACCTAGATATCGATGAAATTATTAACGTTTTTGCAAAAAAAAAACCGTAAGCTTGCATTTGTAATGTAATCACTTAAATAAAATTATTTAATTAAAAATGTATTAGTAGGTACAAGAATTTCATTTGACATAATTTGATATCCTTTGTAGTTGCCATTGCCATGCAGGGTTTTGGAGTGTTGTGCCCAGTTCAAAATTTTAAATGGTAGGTACTGAACTGTTGTGGTCTGATCGATATGATATCATTTCGATCATGAGAGTTGGTACTCCGACCTCACTTGGCTGGTTTCGGGTGGCTGTGACCACAACCTTTTTTGTGGGCTGGATCCGCGCCTGAAAACCATATTATGTAGAAAACTTTATTTAGAAGATGAAAATGCTTGGATTTATTCCTCTTGTGCCAAGTTGTTACCTGCAACCCATGGATCGTATAAGTTAGTAGTACATTAAACACTTTTAAACAATGTCCCCCGTTTCTGAGTATCCCCAAAGAATGGTTATCATCCATATACCTAACGTAAGCTTACATATCGAATATTTTCGTGTTGAGAATGTTTGTCTCAGAGATGTTACGAGTATTATTAACACTTTGATGTTAATTGAACGTGACTCGATTTTACATCAGCTCAGCTCTCAACATAAACCATAAAACAAATGTGACTTAAACCAAATTGTGACTTGCCCTAAGTACTTGTTTTCTGGCCGTATGTACCTACACTGTTAGTATTTGAGAGTCGTAAATACAGGGGGTCGTTCCGTACCTCGGAGCGCGGTTCAGTTGTTTTCTAACTCGCTCTGAGGTACGGAACTGCACGGTTGTTTTCTAACCTCAAATAGACTTTGACAAATTCAACATTGACAGATCACTTGATCCTAACCTAATTTTCTTTGAGAAGAGAGAAGAAGAAGAAGTTTCTTGTAGTCCGATTGGTCAAAGTTATGTCAGATGCGGGTTGCAACCTTTTACCGATCGATTTTAATGGTTAAAAAGTTGCGACGCTCCGAGGTTCGGAACGCTCGAGTTAGAACAACCGAGTGCTTTACCCTGAGGTTCGGAACGGCGATAGTGCGAAAAGTTGCACTCCGAGTGCGCTGTCACCGAGGTTTTGAACGCGGCCCAGAAAGACACTCATTTTTAAATCTCGACTTTGATAGAAATTTCTATGCAAAATTCAGTCAGAGTTGTAGGCACTCGAACTTTCAAAACTGAGCATCTATTTACAACAAATGATTAGGGCCATATGACTCTCAAATACCAACTGAGGAAATTAATAAGTTTAAAACCTGACTATATGAATGGTTTAAGTTAGTTCTATAGAGAATTCATCTTCCGATATTTTTTTCTTAACATCGAACTTAATTAATTAAAACCTACATTTGAGGTATGATTATGTTAATTATGGAAAAACAATTCTTTTTACTTATGACACTTATTAATTATCTAAACCATAAAACTCTGATCTTCAAATAGTTAAGTACGAAATACATTTTGCGGACACAAATTACGCGGTAAGGAGCAGATAAATAAGCAGAGTAGATGCTTCAAGAACATTGAAAAACCTGCTATTCAGACTTTTCGTGAACAACAACTATTCACTGGCTTTTAATTCTATATGCATGAATTAAGTTAGCATAATATATAAGAAAAACTTTCATATATGTAAATACTTATCTTAATTTATGCATCGACATGCATGAAAACTAACTAGCAGATACAAATGCAAATAATTGTATGTTTTTAAAAGTTGGGCATTATGCAGATGTTCTTACTAATAATACTTTAATAATAAATATTTCTTGTAGAATAATAATAATAATGCGAACAACCATGCACTTACTTCACTTACCTAACTTATTCATTCACGCACCTTTATACTAAGTACTACTTACATACGAGTAGTAGGTAATTACGTTATTAATTTCTATTGCATCGAATGGGCATGAAATATGTTTTATTCAATTACTGACGAGAGAAATAAATACCACGAATTTAATCCCTTAAGCACGTATAGCTATATTATGTAATGTACCTAACTCGTATATACCTTTTATGAAAAATACTCTGATAATAATCAGTAGGCACTTGGCTTTCTGAAGTTTCTATTGCATGTCTCAAACCGAACATAGATAGTGTTCAGACTTAAACACGATCCGTCCGCGACTTTGCTCGCATTGCCCACGGAATATGGTGCATCCGGACTACAGTGTATAATAGTAATATAATATAAAAGTATATATAATAGTACCTAATAACGTTTTTCATACCACCTACTCGACAATGTCCAATTGCATATAACCTCTGGGATAAAGCTAGTCTTCGTCTTGGGCGTCGCATCTCTACATAACTCCCTCGCTTCACTCAGAACTCTACATAAATCCTCGCTTCACTCAGGACCCTACATAATTCCTCGCTTCACTCAGGACTCTACATAATTCCTCGCTTCACTCAGGATTCTACATTAATCCCTCGCTCCACTCAGGACTCTACATAACTCTATGGCTTTGCTCTGGAATTAATTCTAGTAGGTAAGACACTGTTTTATCCCCTTGACGCATAATCTAATATTACGATTTACGACATTGTAGCTTTTAAAGTATAATTACATACTCAATCAAGATTTTTAGTAGAGTAGATCTAACATGCCAAACATTAGTATGAAAGTCAAGTCGTACGGTTCTGAAAAGGTGCTCTAACATGTTCACATAAGGTAGAAATTCACAACGCTGGTTTACCTGTTTTCATCACTTATAGTTAGATCCTGTTGACGTAAGCCTATTATCATCTACTAACCACCAGTCCGTCTGGAAAAAGACAGAGTTCCGTTAATTGACGGTTTGCACGACAAAATTAACACCATTGCAAGTTTATTGTTATTGCAGATTAATAAAGATATTTATCCGATTTTAAAAGGAGGAGGTTCTCAATTAGTCTATATGTTTGTTTGTATGTTACACGGATTACTCCGCCAATCATTGACCGAGCGAGAGAAGCGTACCTGGCTATATTGACTTTCATCTGTATGTTTGTTAGGTTGTGTGTAAGTCTTACTGTACAGGTCGCATTTTTCAACCAATCTTGACGAAACTTGGTATGTATGTTCTACTATTCAATATATATATTTTTGTCGCCGGTGATTCATGAATGGGGAGGTACTTTCCTAAAAAAGGGGGGATGTTTGCTGCGGCGCTACTTACCGACCTATTATGATAAAATTTGGTACACATTAGATGCCTTTAATGAGGACTTTCGAGTATGAACATACGAGTAATTTGGTTAAATGGTTTCCGTTCCGACATGATAGAAATAATGCAAAGAATTACTGCTGATAGGAAGGACTATGTGCTCGCAAGGTCTACTGTTCGCAGAACTACTAGTACCTAAATACATTTCAACGGTTCCAACAATATTAGTTTCAGAAACATCATGCCGAACGTGAAATTCACTTACTTCAACGCCAAGGGCGTAGGAGAGGCGTCCAGGATGCTGCTGGCGTATGGAGGCCAGGAGTTTGAGGACAACAGGATCGCCATTGCCGACTGGCCCAACTTGAAAGAGAGTAAGTTTACTATAACTTTTAAACAAATTCAAGTTAAAGTTTGTAACTCAATAACTAAACGATGATAGCCCCAGCGGTAACAAGGGTTGGGCGTCGATGAGATAGTCACGGGTTCGATCCCCATCTCAGGCTTATGCTTTTCGGTGAAGGTAACATCGTGGTGAAACCCACGCGTGGTGGGAGGGTATCTACTTCTGGTGTCCGCCCACCTAGCTACCACCCTCAAGTGTGTTGTAGCAGCCATCTTTGAGAGCCAGTCCCTTTTCTAAGTCTAGTGTGATACCACCAATGATCGCATCTAGCGAGACAGAGGTCAAACCACAGGTCACAAAAACAAGGGAGATATGAAAAGGGGGCGGGGCCTGTGTCGTAGCAATATGCCCAACAACAGAACACATAGCTCGCGGCGGTTCGCAACTTTTGTATTATGTGACTGAACGCCGGTCGCGATATTGCATGTAAACAGTTTACAATGCTTGCTCTGTACTTACGAATATTCAAACGTTAAGTTTTAATACCGCAGTGGATAATGAACTTATTGAAGCTAACAGAATACGTTGAAGTGCGGAATACGGCCGCTGCTTGTGACGCCAGGTTTTGTACTCAGCGCACAGATTGGCATCTCTCTAGATCTCTATGGGTCACTAGCCAAAAAAGTGTAAAAGTCAGAAAAGTAAGAAAAGAAAATTAACTTAATTAAACTAAAAAACATAACCCGACTATACGAAAACCATTATAAAGCTTGCCTTTCTTATGTCCCTACCCAGTGAGTGACACATCCAACGATATCATAACGAATCTAATACCCACAGGCCAACTGTGCTAATGCCGTATCATTTATTGAAATCGATTAAGGGGATTGCATAGCACATACTTGTACATACAAAAGAAATAACTCTTTTCTACCTCTTAACATTGTCCGATTTCAGTGATTTTTTTTCATGCAATCAAAACATTGTTTGCTATGCCCGTACGTTTTGATTTTTTCAATATTTCAAAGTAATCAAATTTTTTTTAAAATTTAAAAACCAGAAAAAATCAAAACGTACGGGTAAACAATGTGTTTATTACATGAAAAAAAAATCACTGAAATCTGACAATGTTAAGAGGTAGAAAAGAGTTATTTTTTACAACGGGCGGACACACATACATACAAGTCAAACACTTAGCCCTCCTTTTGTGCTTCGCCGCAGTTGGCTAATAATTAAATACATGTGTAATAATACATTAAAATCACGTATGTACGTATTTTTAACCGACATCAAGAAAGGAGGAAGTTATATGTTTGTTTGTATGTATTTTTTTATGTGTATGTTAGCTAATTTCGCCCCATTAGTGGACCGATTCTCAAAACTCTTATTACGTTTGCTAGAGTATACTTCCGAGGTGGTCCTATATAAATTTCATTAAATTCGGTCAAGCAGTTTTTGAGTTAAACTCCAAAAGCTGAAAAATGTTGATTTATCATAATATCATTGCCAATTGATCCTCTAAGTA
The DNA here is from genome assembly GCA_917880725.1 of Selenia dentaria. Taxonomy (NCBI): domain Eukaryota; kingdom Metazoa; phylum Arthropoda; class Insecta; order Lepidoptera; family Geometridae; genus Selenia; species Selenia dentaria. Next base: position 5,174,396 of record OU862891.1, read on the forward strand.
GCAGGGTCACTAAAAGTATTGAAAAAAAATTTCATGCTAAAAAATGGAACCGATTCAACACCAAAAAGTATGCAATAACTTGTCGAAGTCGCCGGTACCCTGCGTACAATATTGTGATGATAGGTACCTACTTTTGAACTATCATCGTACCGACTTCAACAAGTTACGAGTATATTTCACACTTTTTGGCGTTGAAGTCGTTTCCATTTTTTATGTATTTTTTTTAATGTTTTGTGGACATAGGTTACGTACCTACTCCACCGACGGATAACATATCACGTAGTACGTATTTTTAACAACAGTAACAGATTAGTTAGAACTCATAAAAGGATACTACCATTACGATACAATTTAACCTTTTTTTAACCTTGTGGATAATAAAATATAAATACTCGTATAACAGGCAGGTATCCAAATGATATTCTCAAGATTGTTTTACAATTTCGAGTTACGACTCTTGCCCGTGTAGTAACAAAAAATATAAGTCGAGTCACTATTCATATACCTACCTATACAGTTATACACATATGTATAGAATGCAATATGCTGTTAACCAGCAAACTGCCGTGCGATTCTGTAATAATTCGTCGATGATCTCGTCGACGAGCTCACCGATGTCAAATACTTTAAGAGATCTCGCCCTTGTAGGTACCTACACAAGATTATTTTTCCAACGTTTCTTGTCATCTCTTCATTTGTTTCACGAATGTTGGCTCTTATGGAGGATCCCAATAATCTATCTATCCACGGTTTTCCTTACTACCGTTAGAAATTTGACATAACGTACATACAAATAGTGTCAAATATCTAACTCTAGTAAGGTAAACCGGCGATAGATAGATTATTGGGACCGGCCGTTAGATAATCGCACGGCTGTATCGTATAACATGTTGGACGTCGTATTGTCCGTCCCAGCAACCAGCAAATCGTTACAGCAAATGGTAAGCCGCGTTGTAACGTGCGTGAGTAGTGCGGTTTAGAGTCTACTTATACTATTATTAATTTCGTATGTGCAAGTCATTGTTAGTGTTTATTCACCCACACAAACATGTAACTTCTCGTTAGATAACATAATAGACAAGGTAATGCCAAGGTTGCTGTAGCATTACATTTGTAATGTTTGTATGTATCCGTTGCTATTGGATACGGTTTAATCAATCACCAATCAATTAGGGTTCGTAAATAATGTAGTATCAAACCGAAGCGATAAATCAATCACCAAATTGAAGTCTCCGAACAATACAATAACGTTTTCAAATTGTTGTGAATTGCGTTAAATATATAAAATATATAATAATAATAAATGAAAGCTTACATGCAACCTTAGGATAGAATGGATATTAAATGAAACGTGTTGTTAAAACAAAACGATTATATGAACATGAGAAAATAGAGAAATGACAATATGCTCTATTTTAATATAATATAGTTGGTTTAGAAAGCCGATGGGGCCGAAAGGTTCTAGAGTGGAGACCACGGCCGGCAAGCGCAGCGTATGTCGTCAACCGATAAGGTGCACTGACGACCTGATAAAGGTAGCAGGACGACGCTGGATGCAGGCCGCTTCCAACCGGTCCTTTTGGTAATTTGTGGTGGAGGCATATGTTCAGCAGTGGACGTCATACGGCTGATGAAAAGAAAGAGAGTGGATTTGGAATTCGAGGGCGCAAGTTTTCAGATGGCAGAGGCGGACTGCCTTATAAAACTCGTAATGCTGGTTCTCCTTTTGGTAAAATCTATATTTTTTTTACGCGACAGTGAAATAATGAGAGGGGTTTTACCGGTATCTATGTATGTTCATCAGTTCCCTCATAACTTCTAAACTACTTATCATAATTTGACAATTAATGTGGTGTCGTTGGAATCTTCGTGTTTGTCCGACCACTGTTATCTTCTCAAAAACACTATGAATATGTATGAAATACATCAAATATTTACAAATTATTTAATATGCGCCATTTTATTGAATTAATCATTTAACAGATATTCTAAAAGGGACTTACAATGATTAAAAAACACTTAAAATGTATTAAACCATTTGTTGAAGGAAAAGTGCCCAGAGTGCTGGCTGCATTTACACGTTGAATAGCTGCTTATTTTTATAAACTATTATTTACTAGCTGCTCTCCGCGGTTTCACCCGCGCGGTGATGGATGATGATGATGATCATGAATCTTATATAGCCTATGTTACTCAGGGTGAATGTAGCTTCTTTAGTGAAAGAGTTTTTGAATTCGGTCCAGTACTTTTCGAGCCAGTTTGTTACAAACCTACATATACATCTTTCCTCTTTTCTAATATTAAGTATAGATTCATCATCATCATCATCTCAGCCGTAGGACGTCCACTGCTGAACATAGGCTTCCCCTATGATTTTCCAAAAGGACCGGTTGGAAGCGGCCTGCATCCAACGTCGTCCTGCGACCTTCCTAAGGTCGTCTGTCCACCGTGTCGGTGGACGACCTACGCTGCGCTTGCCGGTCCGTGGTCTCCACTCCGGAACCTTTCGGCCCCATCGGCCATCTGTTCTGCGTGCTATGTGCCCTGCCCACTGCCACTTCAACTGGCTAATCTTCTGAGCTATGTCGGTGACTTTCGTTCTTCTACGGATCTCCTCATTTCTGATTCGATCACGTAGAGAAACCCCGAGCATAGCCCTCTCCATAGCTCGTTGTGCGACTTTGAGCTTATCTATGAGGCCCATAGTAAGAGACCACGTTTCAGTGCCATAAGTCATCACTGGTAACACACATTGGTCGAAGACTCTTGTCTTGAGGCACTGAGGTATTTTGAGTATTGATTACACGTACGTTATTTATTTAATACACGATACATATCGATTAGTTCGTACCTACGTGACAAGTTCAGATGAGAATATTTTCTTGTTACATACTTTTTAGAGCGTGATTTTTCAGTAGTCTGGTTTAAGTTATTGAACTTAGTTTTTGCATCGCAGTCTCTAACATAACTGACACACGTCATACCCAAGAACACAATTACTTAGACACCAAACTACGAAACAATTATTTATGTGTAGAAAACGAATTCATGATTGTAAATAGGTACATAAATAAATAAGTAGGTAGGTACCTACATAGATAATGCGTACATACATATCATCATGTAAAGGACAACAACAAAACGGTTTGTTGCTAAGAGATGATGTAAACATTTGTAGATAACAACTGTTTTTTTTGTTATTACATAATTTATGATAATGGTTTTGCCTTGAAATGACGGAGCAAATTGAGAGATATTTCGACGTACGTACCACAGTTTAATATTAGTTTATCAATTATACTTCACCAGGTATCTCACTTGATGGTAAGTGATGATGCGGTCGATGATGGTAGCTTGCAAACTGATCTTGATAATATATGGTAGCTGGTGGATCGGCGGCGAGTCTCGAGATTTACTGGCCGCAGTTGGTAGATCCCCGCCTTCTGAGCCATAGGTCCTGGGTTCGATCCCTGGATAAGTCAAACATTTGTGTGCATTCCTCACCATTCCGATCCCGAACTACTCGTTCCGGGGTAGCATTGTATCCATATTACTGTTCAAAACTTTTTACCACGAACCAAAAAGTTTAGCAGTTCCTACCTTAGTCGTGTAAGTAAATTGTGGAATGCTTTGCCGGCGTATGTATTTCCTTGCAGCTATGACTCTGGGTCTTTCAAGCGGGGCGTGAAAAAGCATCTGTCAGGCCATCATAGGGGTGGCGTTTAGTGCAGCTAACGGCTGCACTAATGGTCATTGTTTCTTGATTCCATCTTCGCTTTCCATCAGGCGAGAAGGAATCACTTTGATGAACCATTATAAAAAAAGCATAGGAATGTCTATTTGACCTGTGTCTGGCAGTGTATACGTATATCAGTCATCAGGCTACCAGTACATGCTTTGCCTAATTTGAGAGCTGAAGACCTGGTGTGGAAGTTTTCCCGTATACAATTTCATGTCCTTTTCTACCCGTTTCAGAAACCATATTCGGACAGCTGCCAATCCTTGAGATCGACGGCAAGGAGTACGCGCAGAGCTTGGCCATCGCGCGGTACCTCGGCAGGAAGTACGGCTTGGCCGGCTCCAATGACGAGCAGGCCCTCGAGGTCGACATGTATGTGGAGTTCCTCAGTGATATCCGTGCCAGTGAGTACACAGTCATAGCTTACTTAGTTCCAGCATAGAGCATCATCATCATCTCAGCCGTATAGACGTTGACTGCTGATTATAAGCCTCCATATATTTCCAAAAGAGGTTGGAAGAGGATAGCATCCGACGTCGTCCTGCGATATTTATCAGTGGGCCGAGCACGAAAATTTGTTTAAGTGAACGTAATCGCATCGTTAACGTATTTAGTACACGCTGTCATTTATCTAGTACAATGGTGGCACAGATAACTCATAGTTTGTACTGAATACGTAAACGATACGATAACGTTACACTTAGCAGATTTTCGTGGCACACTGGTCGGCGGTACACCTTCTGTGTGGTCCGAGTCAAGCCAAAATTGATACTAGTGCGATAACAACTGGCCCTCGTTACGTCATCGCTGAAGTTTAACTGCCGTCATATTGACGATTACTTGCACCATGCTCTACACCAAAATCTTCATCAACGTTCTGTCAAAAGTGATTGTTTATTTCTACAAGATTTTCTGTGTTGTCCCTTGTTTTTTATGTACCTAAAAGTTGTTTTGTGATGACAAATTTTAATATAGGTACACACACCACTCAGTTTACCTTCGCAATAAGTACTTTATTTTTATGCGCTTGTTTTTCGATATTGATGTTAATCTGATCCGATTGATCAACGTGGAATCCACTCCAGAACGTCCCCTTCCTCGGCCATCAGTTCTGTTAATTACTTAATACCTTAATACCAACACAATAAAAAAACATTGGTTACTGCCATCATTGGCCTAGTCTTTAAAGGATGAACCCGCCTGAGTATTAGAATAACTTTGGTTACTCATAACTCGGAATGTTTACTACTTCCTGGGACGCAGTAGTTAGGTCCCAATTGTATGCAAGCTTCTGCGTGTGTACTACACCTTTTGTTACACACAATATAAATAGGTATAGTACCTACGCTGTATACTTATCATAGGCATAGGTACAACGATGAACGAACGTACCTACTCGTAAATGTTTACACAGCTGATTACTGATACTTACTAATCTTATGTTGTACCTATTGTAAGTGGGTAGGTATGTTTCGCTTAGTTACTATATTTTCTGTTCTGTGCTGCAGTTGCGGTGTCATCGAGCGTCCAGTCGCACTATGGTTCTTAGCCAGGGATATATAATATAATAAAAAAAAAAACTTTCTCTTTCATGAACAATTATCGATTCCAAACCACCCCGTTAAAATATTGTGCATTTATTAACAAATGCCTCATATATTGGTGTTTAATGAATGTTATTGAATCAACAGAGGCCGCGGTTGTCTTTTATGAGGCTGATGAAGCGCTGAAGGCCCAGAAACAGGAAGACTTCTCCAAGAACGCATATCCTCAGCTGCTCTCCAAACTTGCTTCCATCATTGAAAAGAACAAGGGCTTTATTGCTCTTGGCAAGGTATGTTCCTTCGAGTCTGAAAAGTATTTTTTATTAAAGTCGGTGGAGATGAGCAAGTCGCTCGGCTGATATTAAGCGTCACGCTTGCCCATAACAGTTCAGTGCCATTCAGATTTTTTTAAATATTTTTTTGAACACTATACAAAACCCAGCATGGCAATGCACTACGCTCGTCACCCTGAGATATAAGGCCCTGTAATTTCGCTGGAAGCATTGCCCTTCAAACTGAAACACGTAATTAGGAACAACTTAGTTTTTATGCTTCTCTCAAAGTATACGAAGCCACGGAAAAAAATTGAATTCAACTTCTTTGGGATGGAATTTCTAAACAAGCTTCCTCTATGGATTCTTGCATTACAATATAGGAGGCATCAACTGCCAACATTTCAAATTTGTAGCGGCAGTGGTTTAGGCTCTGCGTTGATGAATCTGTCAGACTGGGCCAGAATAAAAATTATGTATGAAAATTAAACAAATTTAACGATAACCAATGTTGGGGTTTTTCCACAGACCATATATACATACTTACTTAAATATTTATTATTCTTTTTAATTGTTCCAGCTTACCTGGGCCGATTTCGTGTTCACCGGTGTGTTTGACTACCTCAAGACCATGCTCCAAATGCCAGACCTCGAGGAGCAGTACCCTGCCTTCAAGAAGGTCCAACAGGCGGTCCTTAACAACGCTAAGGTTAAGAAATATGTGGAAAAGAGACCCAAGCAGACAGAGCTGCCATTCTAAGTTAAGCTAGATGCACATTTACAATTTTCTAACTTTGGAAATCACGTTTTATGAAGTTTCAGCTGTCCGACACGTGAGTTAATATATACGTTTTGAAAAAGCAATCTTGATATTTTTCAAACTCAAATAGCTTCCAGTGTAAGTTTTCAGAGCACGTTTGAGAGTAATATTACTGGTTGATAATGGTAAATCAAAGCAGTAGTGTACCGCGGTTAAATGATTTGCTTAATGCAGCTTGGATACTCATTGTTTTATGCTATGGTATTATGCATGTCAGTAGTAGGCAGGGCCTTAAGTTTAACCAAATTATTGTCAGTCTCGATGCTGTTAAATTGTATAAATACCTTTAAACTTAAATTATTGTCATGATTCTTTTAAATTGTCCAAAGTTTTACACTCGCGTATACAAGTACTAATATTGCAATCCCGACTTTTCTGTGATAATAGTCCTTGCGTGTAGATATTTTTCTGATGATAGTTTTCCACATCTACTCTAATATTATAAAGATGATAAATTCGTTTGTTTGTTTGTATTGAATAGGCTCCGAAACTACTACCTAAACCCATTTGGAAAATTCTTCCACCATTAGAATCCTACATTATCCCTGATAGTCATAGGACATAGGAGATTTGCACAAATTCAGGAAAACGTATGAAAACTTTAATATTGTAACCCAAGGTGTGATCTGTTATAAAGTTATAAAATAATTGTATTGTAGTGTTCGAAACGTAAAATAATATAAAATTTAAACAATTTAATCCGTTTAAAGTTGTATAAATTCAACTTAATAATTAAATTTATTGTAAAGTAGTAATAGAACCAGTGTCAGTAGTCAGTGAACCCAGTTTCTGAATTTGTATATTTTTATATTTATTAACTAGCTTGGATGCTAATTAATTTTGGCCATGTCTCTTGTATAATAATGTATTGTATTGTTTACCTTAAATTATTCATTTATAACATTACTATCAAACCGAATAAGTAATTAGGTACTAATTAATAGCAATAGGTACCGGTTAGTGCCTATCTAGCTGTTAATTTAATTATTTTGTGATAATATCTGTTGTTAAAATAAGTGTTGTGTTGTCGCCTACCTTTAAAGTGGAATAAATTATTTGTTTGTTTAAAACAATGTTTATTAACTCTTAAACCTTTAGAATAAACCTAACCCGCCTTATTATGGTTGAAGGTTTAAACCAACTCTAGCGTTAAACTGGACAATAAACCCGAAAACGTTATTAACGTCACAGGTTTATTTCATAAACGAGACTTTTCTATAGCAACATCACCAAACCAGGCCAAGTATATATTTTGGTCTATAAACCAGGCCCCGGCCTAGTTTAAACTGAGGTTTAAACCGTCAACCATAATAAGACGGAATGTGTGCATATCTACACAATATATGAGTTCAAAGACATTGATCTCTATCAATGTCTTTCTATATGTTAATAACATATATATATATATATATATATATATATATATATATATATATACGAGGGTGAATCAAAAAGTTCTTAGAAGTGCATATATATGAAACCTTTTTGGATCAAGTTCGATATTCAAATTAAAGAGTGTCTATCACACTATATTTATGCAGACTGTCACTTGTTTTTGTCAGTTCGTTCGCATGTAATAATTTTTTATAATATATATATATATTTATATATTATTAATATAAATAATTTGTATATCCCTCTAATATTATAAATGAGAAAGTTTGGATGGATAGATGGATGTTTGTTACTCAAAAACGGCAGAACGGCTGAACGGATCTGGATGAAATTTGGCACAGAGATAGGATCTTGAACTCTGGAATAGCACATAGGTTACTTTTCATCATCATCATCATCCATCACCTCGCGAGTGAAATAGCGTAATATTCTAGGACACAGCATAGACAAAATAACAAGATCTCCACCTACGACAAGATCGTAATGATGACAGTTCTGTCAAAGTTTGTGTCAGTTTCTGATAGTTTAGTCAAAAGCACGCTATCATTTTTGTCAAAATGATAGCGTGCTTTTGACTAAACTATCAGCACTAGCGACAGCTCGATACACTAGACGTGCTGATGACCGTCAAGGGTGATGAAATGTAATGACAGTTTTTTTCCATTGTGATTAATTTTATATTTGTATGTAGGTACGTAGGTTAGGTACCTACTGTATTTTATTATTAGTGTTTACTGATTGCTTTACTAAGTATTTTTATTATTATTTATTTTATGACATTTTGGTATATAGATAGTTATGGCTTTGGAGAAAATAATAAGCTACACGAAGTACTAATCCTGCGCAGACGAAGTCGCGGGCACCAGCTAGTATATTGTATATAGAAACGCGGAGCGCAGCTAATTGGTCTTACTCCTAAGTTTAGGCTGACTTGAATTGAAAATTATTCTATAAGTGACTCAGGGTTTTTGATAATTAAGTAAACCTCCGAAAGGGTGTCAAAGTAAGATGAAGTGTTGTATGGAAAGTCCTTCATTTTCAAAGATATAATCACTAAATCCATTACAAATTAACGTCCCTTAAGGTGGTGAAGACGGAATTCACCCTATTTACATAGGTGGTGAACAAGGGATGAAATTTTGTATTTACGAGTATGTGATCTTTCAAAACATTTTGTATTCCTGTAAAAATTATGTACTTATTTACACGCGTATCGTGTTTGAAAAGGACATAAATAAATATTACAAAATAGATTTTTAGATTAGAAAGTCCACAGACCATTATTATGAACTACGTAAGGAAGTCTATATGTATAAATCTCTGAATAAGGAAACCAAACCAATCTTGGTTTCCTTATTCACAGGTATAAATATATAAAACTTACCCCCTTCCTTTGAAATACAGCTATCAAAAATCTCTTACCAATTTAAAAATTAAGAACAACAGAACAATAATTGTAAAAAGGCTAATAAAAGAAGGTCGCTTTGCAACAGTGTTTTTACTAAACCTCTACTGTGCCCGTCCAAAGCAAAGCACACGCTGCATAAAGAGATCGGAGATAATGTAAGTACCTACCTAGATAATGTCTAAGTATTTGTAATTGAAGAAGCAGTGTTAGAAAAAGCAATAGATACGTTCGAATTGCCAAAAGTATCTACATGAAACATAACGAGCAATAATCTGTATATCAATGACCAAGTCATGAAAAGTGAAGACGTAAGTCAAAGAAAATACATTTCTGGACGCCTGCGCAGGTAAGACTTAACTTAGAAACTTGCTCTTGACAAAATTAAGGCACTCGAGACATAATATCTTTAGCCGTAACATCGTCCGTGATTGCTGCTAGTGCTACACATTACTAGAAAGAGCTCGTAGAACTGCACCTACACCTCACAAATGTAGAGGCACCGGCCCTTTTGAAATAAACCAAAGCAAAACAATCTTGTCGAAGTGCTTAAAACGTTATACTAACGACTTAATAATGATGGCGAGCAAAAGAGGAGGCCAAGCTTTGACTTGAAGTCTGCAGGGAAATACGAAATAGTAAAAACATAAATGGTATGACGGTGATGCAGGAGATGTTCGTCAGACTTTACCGGTAGTGCTACAAGGAACGCGCGCCGATGAGATCAAGGCATGCATCAAAAGATCTTTCTAATGGCCTTGAATTAAAGAGTTAAAACTTACTCTTAACATGGGAGTACATCTCAGAGAGTTTTTAATTAAAGAGCTAAAACTTAGGTACTCTTAACATGGGAGTACCTACATCTCAGAGAGTTTCCAATTAAAGTGCTAAAACTTACTCTTAACATGGGAGTACCTACATCTCAGAGAGTTTCCTATTAAAGTGCTAAAACTTACTCTTAACATGGGAGTACCTACATCTCAGAGAGTTTCCTATTAAAGTGCTAAAACTTACTCTTAACATAGGAGTGCATCTCAGAGTGTTTCCTATTAAAGTGCTAAAACTTACTCTTAACATGGGAGTGCATCTCAGAGTATTTCCTATTAAAGTGCTAAAACTTACTCTTAACATGGGAGTGCATCTCAGAGTGTTTCCTATTAAAGTGCTAAAACTTACTGTACGGGCTTGTTAGTCCGTGCATAAAATTATGATATTATGATAAATGAAACAACGTGTTGGACCGATCGCTGCTTGCAGACTGATTTATTTTACTGGAAAACACAATGAAGGGCGCGAACGCAGTCGCGCTAAGTTAGCAGTTTACAATAAAATGTACGTAACCCGTACATACTCCCCACGAGAAAAAAGAAATAAACTTTAAGATTAAATTAATTCAAAAACAATTGAAAAATTATTGATAGAAGTTATTTAGACTTAATTAATGATGTCCTTGCATACCTAGTTCATTTTATATTTAATTACAATAATGCTTAAGAGGCATTTCACATTTTAATGCGCGTAATCGTAGATTTTAAGCGCTTAATTTACTATCATAGGAAAGATTCACAAATAGTTGAATAATTGAAATAAATAGAATAATCTGTCCTCTTTTCAGTTAATGTACCACATTTACAAGCATAACTTTAATTATTTTGTAGTGACCAATCTCCCGCACCTCGTTTTACGAATTAAATGGAATATAGCAAACTTCAGAGTTCTATCTCTTGTATAAAAACTCATCAAATTAACTAAACAAAAAAATCTATTCATCAGGAATATAATCTTGTTGACACACAGTGTACTAGAATATCGATAATTGATCATCATTATAGAAAAAAAAATAAAGATCTTTCGCCAATTTCCACGAATTATATCAGCAGTTTAACACGATGTATTGCGTTAAATAAAGTGTAATTCCAAACTGATATTATATCAAAAGAAAGTACATTCTTCAATTAATCTGATCTCAGTTAAAATATGATATTAACTCTGCTTTGTTAGACACGAAAAAATATTTAACATAAGTCTAAATGATGATGTAAGTAATCGACAAGAAATTGATTGTTTACTCATTCCAAAGCCACAGTTTTTAAAATGAGTGCAAGTATCAAAATATGTTACTCACAGTCACGCTATTCCGTCGTCACTTCTTTCGCCTGTGTAAGCGATGCGCTGGCATTTACCTAAACTTCAGTAGAGTGATTTTGTGAAATGGCTCTTAACTAATCATGCCCCTTTCATTGCTTGCTTTTATAATTTGCTGATAACGCTTTCCTCTTGCTTGGTTACAACATTCGATTGTTTTTGTTTTTTTGATTTCCTCTTCGGTGACGTATATGTCTTTATTTACATCTTTTTCAGGCATGTAAGTAGCCAACTACGAAGGTCCTTGGCACCACAATGGATTGTTTTTTAGCTGAGCCACGGACGAACCCCTGCTGGCTGCGTCTGCTGGATTTTCAGTAGATTTTAAATACTTCCAACAGTTTGATGGCATTATCGATGTGATTTGACAAGTTCTGTTTGCCACAAATGTCTTCCATCTTCCAGGGTCTGCACTGCAGTGGAATCACACCATCCGTACACCTTGATATTGTATCCTGATAAACATTTCACGACCTTGGCCATAAGTTTTGATAACAGAACAGCGCCACAGAGCTCTAAGCGTGGCAATGATATGATTTTGCTCGATGGCACTAGTCTCGACTTTGCTGCGACTAGTATGATTTCAGGCGGGTTTTCACCATTATTTATTTTGCAGTAAATTACACACGCGTAAGCATTTTTCGATGAATCGCAGTAGCCATGAAGCTCAACGCGGCATGACAGTATTGTACCTATCCATCTAGGCACCTTCAACTGATTGATATCTTGGAGATCAAGCTTTATCTTTATCCAATTTTTGTAGATATTTTCAGGAACTTCGTCATCCCAGTCTATTTTAGACAACCAAACTTCTTGAAATAATATTTTTAATTTTGTTGTGATCGGCGTGAGCCAGCCTAACGGATCAAATATTTTCGTAATATCTGAGAGTATTATTCTTTTGGTGACCTTGCCGTTTGATGGTTCTATTGTAGATGAAAATGAGAATTCGTTTATCATACGAACCGCTAGGGAATGGAACACCCTCCCTGAGTCAGTGTTTCCGGTTAAGTACGATATGGGGGTCTTCAAAACACGAGTGCATAGGTATCTTCTGGGTAAGCGCGCTCCATCATCGATCGCATCATCATTTAGCATCAGGTGAGATAGTGGTCAAGTGCTACCCAGTTCGGTATAAAAAAAAAAATTGTCTTCAGTAGGATTCCAAGAAAGTCCTAACGTTTTAGCCGATTCTGCTTGTTTGAAATCTTTGATTTTTGGCTCTGCATTATCTAGTTGCAGTAGTCTAGGGTCATTTGATGACCATTTTCTTAAATTGAAGCCACCTCTTTTTAACATTGCTATTAAGTCTTCTTTTAAAATTCTTGCTTCTTTGATTGTATGGGTCCCGTGAACCAAGTCATCCATATAGAATGCTTCTTCGACGACCTTGGAAGCTTCGGGATATTTTTCACGCTCATCATTCGCTAATTGCCTAAGTGTCATCATTGCTAGAAAAGGCGCTGCTTTAGTGCCGTAAGTGACTGTAGTCAGTTGATATTCTTGTAACATATTTCTAGGGCTGTCCCTCCAGATGATTTTTTGTAACTTCTGATCGTCAGCATGAACCCAAATTTGACGAAACATTTTTTCAATATCGGCTGTAAAAGCAACCTTATATTGCCTCCATTTTAGGATTAACGTTTGAAGGTCTTGTTGCAAATTGGGACCTTTTAGCATTAAGTCATTTAAACTTTTTCCGCTGGATGTTTTTGCTGACGCGTTAAACGCGTAATGAAGTGCTTGTACTGTCCCTGAGCACTGAGTGATGTGGTAAGTAACATCCGGCTCGAAGGACCTTTATGTACGGGCTTGTTAGTCCGTGCATAAAATTATGATATTATGATAAATGAAAAAACGTATTGGACCGATCGCTGCTTGTAGACTGATTTATTTTACTGGAAAACACAATGAAGGGCGCGAACGCAGTCGCGCTAAGTTAGCAGTTTACAATAAAATGTACGTAATCCGTACACTTACTCTTAACATGGGAGTGCATCTCATAGAAGTTCCAATTAAAGTGCTAAAACTTACTCGAACGAAACATGGGAGTACATCAAAGAGAGTTTTCAATTAAAGTGCTAAAAATTACTCGAAACATGGGAGTGCATCTCAAAGAGTTTCCAATTAAAGTGCTAAAACTTACTCGAACGAAACATGGGAGTACATCTCAGAGAGTTTTCAATTAAAGTGCTAAAACTTACTCGGAGGATTCCAGAGGTGAAGTTTCTGCCGGTTCAAATCCAGGAATAGAAACATTCCAGAAAAAGATGGGCTGATACAAATATTAGATGACTAACGTAATACTGTGATATCAATAGGAATAGGAACTTATATACATACCAAAGACCAATACACTGCTCTTTGTAGGTACCTAATATTTATCCTCATGTTTTAAAGACGAAGTGGTTACTCAACATGCCACCTGCGACCTAAAAACGATCTAAATAGCAGATGCACACAACGATGTTAATAAACTCATTCGAAAGTAGGAAGAAATGATTTTGCTACCATCGTGGATATGGACATGGTTAAACTCTCTTAACCCTTTGCGTCCCAGAGATGTACATATACGTCAGTTTCATTCATAAATCTTTTGTTCATCATCAAGGATTAATCCGCCTGCCGCCGCGCCGCCGCCGCCGCCCGCCTCGCCGCCGGGTTCGTCACAGGCTTATATTGCGTGTAGGTGCTCCTGGCATGTTGCTTAGAAAAAATATTTGTAGGTCTTATGACTTTTTTATTTGGTCTGAGGTCTTATCAAAACGAAAATAGAATGAAAAATAAATGTGTTAGCATTTGTGCACGCTAATCTTCTAAACGGCTTGTCCGACGAGATTTAATTGCACTAATATATTGTGATAAGCTTCACTTAAAATTTAGTGCTTGTTTCATGTCAATCGGTTCATTATTGAACAATAAAGGATAGGGTTAATTTTATTTTAAAGCCGCCGCCGGCCGTATCCCGCTAGGCCACGCGAGCGAAGCCGCGGGCGGGTCAACTAGTAATCAAATATGTTCCGCACCTGTCTCCACTCAGATGGCGAAACCACGCATATGCCGCCACTCGCAAGTTATTTAATAAGAATGCTAGCCAAACCACGCCAGGCCCTATACTTATCTACTTGTTCTGTCTGAACAAGTAGGTTTTTATTAAAGTGGGTTTCGATTAAGTATATAATTTATGCATTGTGATCACTGACCTCTATTTTTTATTTTATTTTATTTTACAATACTCTATGTAGGTAGGTACTACTAGCGCAGTCTAAGGAAACTTATATGCTGTGCTACTAGTTTAAATAGAGGTCAGTGATTGTGATTGAAGCAGCCAGTCCTAGACATCACATCACAATTCACATTCCTATAGAAATAATAAATGATGAAAGGGTGACCAAGTATTAATATTCCTACCATTTTGGTAGAAGTTTGAAGACGACGATGACATTGGAACTCAAGGTGATAAAATGAGATACATCTTCCCAATACTTATGTTAAAGTAGCTCACAATGAGCTAAATAAATAAATCAATGGTTCATTCATCTTATATTAAGCGTCCAATCATAATATAATAAAAACCAAATCCAAAATATAAACACTTATTCTTAAAATCTGTTATGGTGAATGATATAGTGCAGTTGCGAAACAAAATTAACATTATTTTGTAATAACATTTAACAAAAGCACAGCTGATTATATATAATATAAGTATATTATCGACTAGTTTGCCCGCGCCACAAAACTGCAAGGATTTTTGAGGTCTAAAGTGTCGGCGCAACAATTGTTGCGAGTAAGTGTCACGCGCGTTTTTCTTTTGTTTATTTTTTAAAGTCATCCCAATGTTTAACCATAGAGTTTAATTCTTTAGCGTAATATATTTTCTTTCTATGGCAACACTACAGACGGACATGTTCTATCTGTGAACTTTAAAAAAAATATATAATCAATGTTTATATTTTGGCGGTGAGGTTATGTTTGTGCTATAGTTTTTAGTGAATTAATAGGGTTAAACTCATGATTTTGATACAAATTTTATGTGAATATGATCGTGAATGTGTAAGGAATACTGTAATTCTGTGATTTAAGTTCTGACATCAAAGTTTACACAAAAAAATTGTCACGAATCGACAACACTCGGTAAGCTAATTTCTCATTGTTATGATTGGTTATAATTTGCTTTATTTTGAATAGATTTTACTTTTACATTGTAAAATATCACAGAAATAATGTTGTCAAGTAATTACACCCACTCAGAATATGATAAATACGCCATATCATGTCAGGATCGATAAAAAATCGAAGTCACGTGACAGTTAAATTCGCTTGTACTAAAAATTCAAAATTTGTAATTTTTTTAAAATATTTCTGATATATAATTATTCTTTGAAACCTAGTTTGGTTTGTAGAATTTCTAATAAGAATTCCAATAAAATAAAAAAACCAACAAGAATATTTATATTTCATAAAAAAAAATTTTTTTGGAAATCACCATGTCTAAGTCTAGAAAATGGGCCCCCAAGTTGAAAAAAAAATCATTACTGGCCGAAATTTTAAAGTAGCTCTTATTTTTTATGTAATTATTAATAACCTAAGCATATGTTACTAGGTAAAAATAATATTTCTGTTCTAGACATTCAAAATATTTATAAATATCAAATCAAAATCCTGTCTTGGTTAAGCATTATTTATTGATAAAACTTAATTTTTGTGGTCAGATTGCAAGTTTTTTTTATGATATTATTTCTTCTACGAATTCAAATATTTGAATGTAATTAGATAGATATGTGTTTTTACTATTTAATTACCGCAAAAAAACCTATAGGTATTAATGTAAAATTTTTAAATTACAATTTTTTTCCACATCAATTCTGATTTTTTCGGCTACGTCAAGTTTGTCCTCGTGTAACATAACATTTTACTAATACATTTGACATTCATGTTTATGTATCAGATTTCTTGGTTATTCAACTATCTCTGACAAAAATTTTGTCTCTTAACTCGCTATAGGTATGGCACAAGAGCCATTTATTCCCAACTCGGCGCAAACTTTTGACGCGGGCGCAGGTCGTAACACTCGGGAGCAATCACGAGGGCGCCACAGAGCTCCTTAGGCAAGCTAGTCGTTATAGTGTGATTATATTTATGCTAAGTGTTACATTCCAGGACATTGAAGGAATGCCTCAATACAGTAGTGAGCAGTATTGGAAGGATTACGCCTCTCTGCCTCACAAAACGATGCGGAAATGGTCTGTGTATCGTTGTAAAAAGAAAACAGTTAAAAAACAAAACAAACCATGAGTTTAGTTACTTTCGGTAAGCTGCATACTTATTTTCAGTTTTAAACATAAAAATATGTTAAACATATCATCTCAATATCTATACTGTGATGTGAGTGGTTGTGTCACAAACTTTCATCCGTCTAAACACTAGCATTTATAAAATTAGTAAGATTTGGATTTCTTTAGGATTATTGAAGATATCCGAGTGCAATTTCATTCAAATTCGTTCAGCCGTCGCGGCGTCAAGAGAGAAACTTAGAACAAGTACGCACAGTAGGACAGAGGCTTAGTTTCTATATACTAAACCGTGGTTGATAAGCAGCTATATGCAATGTTTAGATTTGGCCACTGGTGTACCGGCGCGGTTTCATATGATTAACCTATGAAACCGCGCCGGTACATCGGTGGCCAAATCTAAACATTGCATAAAGCCGCGCTGGTACACCGATGTACCGCAGTCAAAACCCATATCAGGACTGAACATAAACGTTAACTATTCAAATATATAATACGTTTTGGTTAATTATATGTTATTTTAATACAAATAAGCACCTAGAAATCATTCTTACATAGAAATTTTAAATTTATTGTTTATCAGAAGGTTAGTAAAAACAATGGGCGCCGATACAATTTATATATATATACATATAAATTCTATGTAATATACAGCAGACGGTAATACGATACACTTTGGTCAATATGGCGGGATATTTTTACGAAATCGTAACCTTTGAAAGTAAACCTTTTCAAGCTTTAATATGGTTAATTATTATTTAAACATCTATATAGTTTTACGATACATTTGTTTTACTTTAAAGGTTTTTATGTATAGATCGAAATATAATTATATGAAAGTCAAACTGTTTTTGTGCTTTGTGTCTTATTGAAAAGTTAAATCCAGAGCTACTAATAAATAATAAGTGTTTATTCGTAGATCTAGGGTATATTTTATCAAAGGCCGCTCTGGTGTAACCGTAATGATATCACTCACATAATGTTTATATTTAAGTTTATAAAACGAATATTAAGAAGGTGCGCAGAAAAGTTAGTAGTAGTATAGTAGTAGTTAGTAACTAGGTAGGCAGGCGTGAGAGACATTGTGTATCGTAGATGCGACTGTAGTAGATTAGACTGTAGTAGATACGTCTGTAGTACTGTAGACTGTAGTAGTAATACATGAAGTTGTGTGAAAATAAGGGATATTGATCAGCAGAGTATTATCGGGTTGGGTAGAAATAGTAATTATGATCTGGTCTCACTCAGGAAAATACTAAATACTACCAAACACCGGTACTACCCATGAAGTTATAGTACTACCTGACCCAGCGTTGTCATATCTACATACTTATTAGATAGATCTACCTATTTTAGCTTCAGTCTACCTATCTACCACCCTAATCCCCAAATGTACCTATTTTTCATACCACGTCAAATTGAAAATAATTTTGACATTAAAGTTAAGTTATGCGTGTAAGAGAACCGGTCACGTCCTGCGCAAAAAGTAGAAAGCAAAGACGTGGACGTGTGTATCTAAAAATAAAAATAAACACTGAGAGCGCGTGACAGTTGACAAGGTCGACAATACGATAACGTTACACTTACGAAGATTTTCGTGCTAGGCCCACAGGAAAATCCCACGAAACGAAGGTGTCACTGTCAACATTGGAAACTGTGCATGGAAATTTTATTACAATATCGTTGGTTCACTCAATTTTGTGTTTGTCATTCGTTGATAATCAGAATCAGAATCAGAATCAGAATATATTTATTGCAAGAACTGTGTACAAAAGATGTTCATAAGAACTAGAGTATCAACAGTTTACCCATTTCGGGCGTGCAATTTTTTGTATGAAATTATATAAAACTAACGAAAAACTGTATAAAACTAACTAATAATAATTACACATAAAGCATTTACATTTCACCCAAAACGAAATAATAATTATACAAAAGAGTAAGTATTTACATTTGCTTGGCTTAACTTGTTATAATTCAATAAGACTAAATATTTAGTTATCATCTAAGTATTCTTTAAGACTATAATAAGTTTTTATTATAAGCCAGGCTTTTAATTTAATTTTAAACTGTGGTAATTCTAATGACTTCAATTCTGTAGGCAAATGATTATAAATTTTAATGGCAATATAGAAAGAACTATTGTAGAACATGGAATTATTTACTTGACGAATGCCTATGTTGTACTTTTGTTTACATCGCAATATGTCGGCACGGCTTGAGTGAATGTTATAGAAGTAAGTTCCATTATTCTTTATAAATAAGCATAGTTCTAATATATAAATTCCTGTAACGGTGAGAAAGTTATTTTCTTTAAATACATTTCGTAATGTATCAGTACTTTCTAAATTATAAATAATACGGAGGCATTTCTTCTGTAAAATAAAAGTTGATTCTACTTCAACCGAGTTCCCCCAAAATATAATGCCGTAACTCAAGTGAGGATATACATTGCCATAGTAGGCGTTTGTAGCAATGGCTTTTGAAGTAGAATCTTTAATTATTGATAGAGCATAGCAGTATTGAGCTAGTTTGATATTAATTGTATGTATATGTTGTTTCCAGTTTATGTTAGTGTCTAAAATCACTGCCGAAAAATTTGTTTCTTTGACTAAATCGACTTTACTGCCGTTATTTTCAATATTTAGCTGTAGAGATTTTTGTTTATAGTTTTTAAACTGAATTAATTTTGTCTTATCAATATTTACCTTTAAATTTATATTATTTGGCCAATTTACGATATTTTTTAAAGTATTATTTATTCAAATTCTTTTTCGGATTGAGCATTTTTTGGAATGTATACTGTCGCATCGTCAGCAAACATAATACTTAGATGCTTTGTAACTAAGGATAATCCATTAATATATATTAGGAATAGGAGTGGCCCTAGTATGCTACCTTGGGGCACTCCTAATAATATATTCATAAATTTTGATAAAACTGGGTGAACTGTTTTTGTGTCGTTATCGCAAGTCTTTAGATATATGGCTTGGGTTCGGTTTTTTAGATATGATTCAATCAGTTTAAGAGCTTGGCCTCTGATACCAACGTGTTCTAGTTTGTTAAATAACGTTTGATTTACCACACAATCGAAAGCTTTAGACAAATCTATAAATAATGCCACCCCTGGTTTTTTTATATTTAAGTCAACCCAGACCTGCTTGAGCATTTTGAATATTGCCAGGGATGTGTTTTGCCTTTTTGAAATCCAAACTGATTTTTATTGAGGATGTTATTTGCGTTAAGAAACGAGTGCAATCTATTGTATATAGCTCTTTCAAATATTTTAGAAAAACATGGTAAGAGTGCTATAGGTCTATAATTATTTACATCGTTTTTGTGTCCTTTTTTGTGTACAGGTATTATTAAAGCCCGTTTAAGTTCATCGGGGAAACATCCAGTAGAGAGAAAAAGGTTGATAATGTGCACGAGAGGATCAACAATACAGTCGATGCAGCTTTTTATTAATTGCATTGAAATATTATCATGTCCAGCAGACTTCTTATTTTTAAGTTTTTTAAAAATATTTATAATTTATAATGACGCTGATCAGTGTACTATAACCGAACAATCTTCTTAGCTTATTTTCTAATCTATCCACGTGATATTGGCGGCATTGCGGCAGTCCCACAGAGGCCATATTTGAAAAAGTTAAAGTTGAATCTACTATTTTAACGTGAGTTTATTTTGTTTTCGTAGCCGTAAAGTTCTGTTGTGTTGTGATAATAAACATTCAATAAAAATACAAAATAGAACTTTTATTTAAATATACTAAACAGTAGATATACTAAATTGTGAGTAATTTGTCAGTTAATCATAGTTTAACGGTGTCAACGGTCAGGAACTATTATTATTAACCGGAAACAGACTTGTAGGTTGGCTCGGCTCTAGCTAGTAGGATAAGTGCGCAGAAAAAGATTTTTAACCAAGAGGGGGGAACCCAGCTGGGAACACTAAAACCATATTTTTTAAATAAAAGTATGTAAACATTTTAAAAAAACATTTGTATCATTTTGATATTTCTTTTGTTTTACGTTTTTATTATATTGATAAATCTATCAAACAAGAGAGTTAGTCTACCGTTTTGGTCCATTACATTCTACCAATTTCCACCGATTTTTAGGACTTAATCTACCTTTTTTCCAAAATGTGGGTTGGCAACATTGACCTGACCTGCCCGCTGCCGGCCGGCATTCCATTTGATTCATTCGTTCGTTTCGGCCCATTCAGTTCGGCACGGCAATCCGGCGCGTAGGTTGTTTGTTGTTGCTAGTTGCGTGCGTCTTTACGCTCCTCATCGTAGGTATTCATTCACCTTCCTAAGTATCAGCACAAAAAAGAGTTTTGTATTAGCAGTTCAGCTGTCACTTCAGAAGGAAAGGTGAGAAATGTATTTTATTTAAACGGTTTAGGTAATAACTTTGCAACTGCATTCGTGTAAGAATAAAAATGTAGGTACATAACACGTTAGTTTTACCTTGTGTCTAAATTATATGCCCATGGATAACAAAATGTATTTCTTTGTTTAAATGACTTAGTTTTCTTGTCTAACTTTGTTGTTAGTGCGTTGCGTTCAGTTCAGCCCATTTCATTGATTTAGAACCAGAAGTAGGTACCTACGTAGGAAGGTAGGTTATGTTTTAATGTTTCTAAATTTCAATAACGTCATTTAGAGTAGGTACAGGTTTGTTGTGCGCAGTGCTATATTATGTTACTACCTATATCTCGTCTCCGTAGGCAGTGCCGGCAGATGCCAACCTAACCTAGCAAGAACGGTAAAAATTCTAAAGATTATTTTACATTATGTTACTGAATAAGTTTATGGATATTCATACTTCTTACGTTTACTTTACTTCGAAACATCAGGTAGGTAACGTCAATTCCATCACCATTGCAACAAATATGCATACAAACTTATCAACTTTTGTATCTAAATCACAGATAAATGAGTCGTATAGGATCAAAGGTTTATCTGCATTTTTTTGGCGAAATTAGTTTTGAATGTGGCAATAAGTACCTACTGAAAATTTAAAAAGAAACCATAATCTATTTTCATTTCGGACCAAATATGGCAAACTGGTATAGAAAAACTCACTGCAAAATTGAGGTTGGTATCAAAAACGGCCACCTGTAAAAAGTTAAAATCAAACTTGACAATCAATCTCGCTCGACCAATCACGAGTCTCTTTTCGAGTGCATTTCAAAATGGCTGATAACGAACTTTAGTACAAATTTTGTTCCGCGTTTTTATTGATTTATTGTGTGTTCACCGAGTGCAAATAGGTACAATAATTTACTAAAAATAAAACCATGTAAAATCACCCGACCCCTTTTAACCATCGGGTTTGCTCGGAAGCTTCAAAAACACTAATAATCGAAACGTAATATTGCTAAGAAACTACGATAAATTTTAGTTATTTGAATTATTAGGGTTGATACGTGGATATTATCTATATATTAGTATTAAATTGTATATTATATCTGGATAACGATCAATTTCTTTAGTGTTATTCAAAAGAAGGGCTATGTTATTGGAAGATTTGATATTATTAACATGGCAAAGATTTCAATTGTCTCAAGTGGAGTCAAACACGGGAATCTGTGCATTCCTTTGGGATCAAAGCCGTCAAACTACACAAAAAGTGGGATCAAATATGGCAATCGTCAAAAATTTGTTTCAAAGTCGGTAATCTGAAATCTATGATTATAGATGCAATTTCAATTTACTTGGAATGTCGTTCATACATCATATTTGCTTGCCTCTGGAGATGACACATGAAATAAATTTTATAGCATAAATATATTATACCCAGAATAAAACATTTTTATCGTTTTCTCAAATATTTTTCAAATGACAGATGGCCACCGTTGATTCCCTTAGGTTAGGATCATTATTTCTATGCCATTGATCCTATACGACTCGAATAATGGTAGTATGTACTGTAATAGGCAACGCCTCGGTTTATATATAACATCATTGGTATGTAGTAGATAGGTATTATGCTATATTTTATTCCTGAAATCAGCTAACTAAAGGTGCGTTCATTTAGCTTTTAGGGCATTGGTGGCGTTGTCATTGATTGCTCTTTTGATAAAGCGTTCATAGAGCTCATAAACGTTATTTTGCCAGTTTTGCCCACACCCTATTCGAACGCTCAAATGAGCATAAGATCTAAAATCGCATGATTATGCTGATAAAAAACAATCACAAACAACCATGCTCCGGACGTGGGCAAAAAAATTACACTTTTTGGTGGCAAAATACCTCTTTTTTAGTTTTTCGAACGCTGAACAAAAAGTGACATGAATAACCTTTTCACCCACAGATTCCCAATTCGAACGCCTTTTGTGAGCGTCTTTAGCGTTATTTTCGCTATAAACGCTCACAAAAGGCCTATTCGAACGCACTATTAATATACTCGTAGTTAGTAACAGCCTTACTTATAAAAATCCCTTTAATCAGTGTATAACAAGTGACTAGCTAATCACTAATTAAATCCTTAATGATTGCATAATAATTTCTTACTCATAAACGATCATTAAGGCCTAATTAGCTAGTTAGTCACTTATTAACCTTTGAATATTTTATTCTGGCAGCACAGCAAGGTTGATGATTTATATTTAGGCACAGACGGTCAGTTTTTCATCATTCTCCAATTTATCCGTCAGATATATGTCAATAATGACGTTTAAATTGTCAAACTCAAACACTTGTCACAACCAACTAAACTATTACCGCGCATCCGGTTCTTCCACCCGTTCATGTTCGTGTTATTTTTCAAACATTACAATTGATATATACTACTTTATTTTTAATTTGAAGCTTCTTTACAAGAACAGTTGTGTGCTTAGCTTCAGAAGTGTAGGTTTTATTTAAAGCAAAAGACATCGGTGGAATTTTAGTGCGCCCCTTTTAATAATGGAAAGTCCGAAACTGTAATTGGGATGAAGAAGAAAAGGTATTTTTATAATTATAAACAGTAATAAACTGGCCAATTCATATTCATTCGTATTACTGCTGGTTAAAGCAGCAAAGTAACGTCATTATTTTTGTTTTAGAAATTGTTAAGACAACTGGTGCTGGAAAGGATAGACATAATAGAAAATAAAAATACATCAACAAATACCAACGCAGCAAAGAAGTCTTCATGGGAGGAAATTTTGACATGGTTTGTGATATATGGTATTTATTGTAACCTAAAATGTAGTGGTTAAATTCTCTTCCTTAGAAATTCTTCTTCTAAAGTATTGTTCCTTTTCAGTTTCAATACTATAAATTCAAAAAAACGAGACATGGTTCAGTTGGTCAACCAGTGGCGAAGCACAAAAAACAAACTGAAAAGTGCAGATTTTGAGTACAGAAGAGCCAGAGGACAGACTGGAGGTGGACCTCCACCACCAAGCCCTTCCGCAGAAGATGTCGCTGTAATGGCAGCCATTCCACATGAGTTTGTGGTGGATGTCAATATGTTTGACAGTGATAGCCTACACACGGTACATATTCAGCCTTATTTTATTTTTCTATACCTAATTTATCTGGTACTATATTTCAATAAATAGGTACCTATACAATATACTATTTCACACATAAATGAAGCTTTTTATCCTACTCAGTATTTTTTATTATTACAGTTGCAGAAATCTGAAAGAGAAAAAGACGTAGAATCAAGAGCCAACGCAGAGCCTAGTCTCCATCCACCACAAAGCTCATTTACTGAAGACATTGCCATAATAGCAGTTACTCCTGCAGCTGAACTTGTGGTAGACAGCAACCTGGTTGATTTCAATAGTCAACATAATAAGGTACATTAGAACTATTTTGGTATAAAATAATGTAATACCCATATCCTCTCCGGTGCTATGGAAAAGTATCTATATTTATTTATGTAATGCAAAGGCATCCTATTATGATTATTATGAATATCCTTATCAGACCATCAAAGTAGATGTATTGTTG
The DNA here is from genome assembly GCA_917880725.1 of Selenia dentaria. Classification (NCBI taxonomy): domain Eukaryota; kingdom Metazoa; phylum Arthropoda; class Insecta; order Lepidoptera; family Geometridae; genus Selenia; species Selenia dentaria. Next base: position 5,198,964 of record OU862891.1, read on the forward strand.
AGAGAGAAAATAGTTGATCTGTTTTAGTTGGTTGGAGTGGAAGTCCTGATATTTTAAGAAAGATTTCTTTTTATGTTTTCAGTATCAAAAATCAGAAAAGCACGCTGGAAGTACTGCAGGTCCATCAAATGACTATAAGCCTATTAAAATTAGAAAAAATGTAAGTTATTCTCATTCTGTTGCTGAGTATTAGATGCAATACAAATATACATAGATTTTTTTATTTCTGGAAGGCTAGCCTGATAGCTAACTTAGCTCACCTTTTGAATACCTTTTGTAGTGGATTATTTTGTAAGATTCATAATTATATTAACTCAAAATATCATTAATATTGATTATGAATCCATGGATAGGTTGGATTGGCTTTCCTTTCCATAGTTAGGATAAGGAATTTGAATAGGGGAATTGCCATTTTGAATCATTCAAAGATCCAAAGATTGACTCGCTTTTAGCGATAAGTCTGCCCTTTGTACTTTAGTTTTTAATCATTCTCTTTGTGTATGGTTTAATTATGTAAATGGTATACAATAAATTGTTGTGTTGTATTGTATTGTACTTTGTTTAGTTTTAAAAATAAAATATGCTTTTATCTACTTTTCTTTTTCAGGTTAAGCAAAATATTGATTTTGACGAGACGAGAGAACGTGAAGAGGAGCTTCATAAAAAGAAGTTAGAAGTTCTTGAAATTGAAAAACAATATTGGATTGTCAAAATAAAAAAAGCTGCTGAGTGAATATATATTTAATTAAAATAATTTTCAATAAATATATTTCTTAATATTTGATTATTCCTTTGCACCCTCTCTATTGCAATTTCAGTCTCACTCTCCTCACTGAGATTTAAATCTGAAACAAAAAAATAATCATTTTAAAATACATGCTTTTGGACTTATCTCTTGTGATCTGATCTTTAGCAAACAGAGTAGAAAAGGGATGCCCTACTTAAATAGTATAATTGGTATAAGTTTTGCTTGATTTCTTCCAAACTGTAAGATTGTTTGTTTAATTGAATGAACAGAAGCTAATAACAAATAAGGTTAGAACCGAGGACTGAGTTGTTATGTACATCAAATTGATTTTATTTTCTTTGTTGTAAGACTACTAATCTAACAAGACCTTTCATTTATATAAAATTTACTTTAAAATACTAGAATTGGATAGTGAATAATAGAAATGACAGTTTATGAGCATTTCTAATTTTAAATAACTAGGTACAATGCAGAAACATGCTAAAGGTGTGTATGTATCGCAATTAATTTTATAATCAACTATTCGAAAATTATTTGTAATAGGACCCGATGGTGCATATTGTTTTTGATGGCTAAATAATTGACTCGCTAGTGCTGTTTTTCTAATAACTTACCTTCTTCTGTTAAATCATTGAAATCAATGGCTAAGTTGTGTAATACTGCACATGCCACTATTGTTGATTTAATATTAGTTAGTGAACCTCTCATAACTTCTAACAAAATACGGAATCTTTGTTTCCATACACCAAAACAACGTTCAACGACATTTCGAGTCCTTATATGCTTTCGGTTATATCGTTGTTCTGCATCAGTAGTTGGTCTGAGCACTGGTGTGAGCAAATAAGGCGTACATGGATATCCACTGTCCCCTATTAACTTCCCAAGAAATTCACCGTCTTCAAATCTTCTTTTTATTGAGCTCTCTCTATATATTCTGGCATCGTGAGTACTTCCTCTCCAGTGACAAACTATGTCACATATTTTTAAATCTGCATTGCAGACAACCTGGAAAAAATAAGCATATATTAGGAAATAAGTACAATAAAAGAAGGATAATTTGTTAATATCGGCTGTAATAATTATGACAGACGAACAATAGATTACCACTGTTTCAAATAATTACAGATGTAGAAGGATTAATAGGAACTTTAGAGAGATGTTTTCTTTAGCAGGAAGGATTATTATTAATTTTGGTATTAATCAATATTAACATGAATGATACCGTGACATGTATGGTGGGTCTGAAACCATACCACTAACAAATTATATAGAGCTGTAAAAAACTATCATAAATACTTATAAAAATAAATAATATGGTCATTACCTGGGTGTTAATTGAATAATGTCCTTTTCTATTTACATAAAACTGACCAGCGTCTCCGCTGACTTTCCTTATTTTAATGTGGGTTCCATCTATTGCCCCAATAGTATGTGGAAAGCCACATATACCTTGAAATTTTAGAATCGCTCTACTTTGCTCTGTTACATTTGAAGGCATTTTTATATAAATTGGGCACTTTGAAGCCAATGCTATAGCGACTTTCCTGCAGAGACGGGACAAAGTTTGTTGGCTCATGCCATGTATATCTGCACAGTCTTCTTGAATCTGTAATAGATAGGTAAGTAAAACTCACTAGGTACGCAATTATGTATTGCTAACATAGGTATTTACAAAACTAATGTTATTACCCAATTATAGTCATGATTTTATTGAAATAAGTACATTCCATATTCCTGTTCTCCATAAATGCAGGACTTATATATCACTAAGATCACTAACATACCTCGTGTCTGCCCCAATATCTTATAACAGCCATTACTGCCAAATCCACGGATACACCTCCGCCTCGACGATCTACTTCTATATCATTGCGGATCAAGTCAATGATTTTAATCATATTTTGTTTCGTGAATCTGTATCTTAGCCGGAATTCATTTTCATCAAACTCTTCCATTGGATTTAACCTCATTTTGTATTTTTTTTGTTTACGTCGTCGTCTAACTGCATCTTGGAAGTATCGGACAATCCTTAGTTCCTCAACATCAGCACGAAAACTTCGTAGGACATCATCAGGTTCCATATTCATCCTCTGACAACTCAATAATCGTATAAAACCAGCAAGGTACCTTATAACGTATAACTTTCGTAGCTTTGTAAGGAATTAAATAAAGTTTATAAAGAAATTCACAAAGTTATTTGAAGAAAGAAGCACACTCAAATCAAACTTAAAAATTGGAAGGAATGACAAACCTACCTACTAATGCCAAGAATCAGCTGTTTCGTAGCCGCCATCTTGTTAAATAGAGTGCTAATCACTGCTTAAACACGGGTGGAACGTTGGATAATTTGACAGCTACTTTACCGAATGAATAGTGACTGAATAAAGTTATTTACCGTTTATAAGTAACGATTTTCCTTAAACAACTGCTATTTATTGAATAAGAATTTAATAAGCGTTTATAAGTAAGGCTGTTATTCAATAAATAGCAGTTGTTTAAGGAAAATCGTTACTTATAAACGGTAAATAACTTTATTCAGTCACTATTCATTCGGTAAAGTAGCTGTCAAATTATCCAACGTTCCACCCGTGTTTAAGCAGTGATTAGCACTCTATTTAACAAGATGGCGGCTACGAAACAGCTGATTCTTGGCATTAGTAGGTAGGTTTGTCATTCCTTCCAATTTTTAAGTTTGATTTGAGTGTGCTTCTTTCTTCAAATAACTTTGTGAATTTCTTTATAAACTTTATTTAATTCCTTACAAAGCTACGAAAGTTATACGTTATAAGGTACCTTGCTGGTTTTATACGATTATTGAGTTGTCAGAGGATGAATATGGAACCTGATGATGTCCTACGAAGTTTTCGTGCTGATGTTGAGGAACTAAGGATTGTCCGATACTTCCAAGATGCAGTTAGACGACGACGTAAACAAAAAAAATACAAAATGAGGTTAAATCCAATGGAAGAGTTTGATGAAAATGAATTCCGGCTAAGATACAGATTCACGAAACAAAATATGATTAAAATCATTGACTTGATCCGCAATGATATAGAAGTAGATCGTCGAGGCGGAGGTGTATCCGTGGATTTGGCAGTAATGGCTGTTATAAGATATTGGGGCAGACACGAGGTATGTTAGTGATCTTAGTGATATATAAGTCCTGCATTTATGGAGAACAGGAATATGGAATGTACTTATTTCAATAAAATCATGACTATAATTGGGTAATAACATTAGTTTTGTAAATACCTATGTTAGCAATACATAATTGCGTACCTAGTGAGTTTTACTTACCTATCTATTACAGATTCAAGAAGACTGTGCAGATATACATGGCATGAGCCAACAAACTTTGTCCCGTCTCTGCAGGAAAGTCGCTATAGCATTGGCTTCAAAGTGCCCAATTTATATAAAAATGCCTTCAAATGTAACAGAGCAAAGTAGAGCGATTCTAAAATTTCAAGGTATATGTGGCTTTCCACATACTATTGGGGCAATAGATGGAACCCACATTAAAATAAGGAAAGTCAGCGGAGACGCTGGTCAGTTTTATGTAAATAGAAAAGGACATTATTCAATTAACACCCAGGTAATGACCATATTATTTATTTTTATAAGTATTTATGATAGTTTTTTACAGCTCTATATAATTTGTTAGTGGTATGGTTTCAGACCCACCATACATGTCACGGTATCATTCATGTTAATATTGATTAATACCAAAATTAATAATAATCCTTCCTGCTAAAGAAAACATCTCTCTAAAGTTCCTATTAATCCTTCTACATCTGTAATTATTTGAAACAGTGGTAATCTATTGTTCGTCTGTCATAATTATTACAGCCGATATTAACAAATTATCCTTCTTTTATTGTACTTATTTCCTAATATATGCTTATTTTTTCCAGGTTGTCTGCAATGCAGATTTAAAAATATGTGACATAGTTTGTCACTGGAGAGGAAGTACTCACGATGCCAGAATATATAGAGAGAGCTCAATAAAAAGAAGATTTGAAGACGGTGAATTTCTTGGGAAGTTAATAGGGGACAGTGGATATCCATGTACGCCTTATTTGCTCACACCAGTGCTCAGACCAACTACTGATGCAGAACAACGATATAACCGAAAGCATATAAGGACTCGAAATGTCGTTGAACGTTGTTTTGGTGTATGGAAACAAAGATTCCGTATTTTGTTAGAAGTTATGAGAGGTTCACTAACTAATATTAAATCAACAATAGTGGCATGTGCAGTATTACACAACTTAGCCATTGATTTCAATGATTTAACAGAAGAAGGTAAGTTATTAGAAAAACAGCACTAGCGAGTCAATTATTTAGCCATCAAAAACAATATGCACCATCGGGTCCTATTACAAATAATTTTCGAATAGTTGATTATAAAATTAATTGCGATACATACACACCTTTAGCATGTTTCTGCATTGTACCTAGTTATTTAAAATTAGAAATGCTCATAAACTGTCATTTCTATTATTCACTATCCAATTCTAGTATTTTAAAGTAAATTTTATATAAATGAAAGGTCTTGTTAGATTAGTAGTCTTACAACAAAGAAAATAAAATCAATTTGATGTACATAACAACTCAGTCCTCGGTTCTAACCTTATTTGTTATTAGCTTCTGTTCATTCAATTAAACAAACAATCTTACAGTTTGGAAGAAATCAAGCAAAACTTATACCAATTATACTATTTAAGTAGGGCATCCCTTTTCTACTCTGTTTGCTAAAGATCAGATCACAAGAGATAAGTCCAAAAGCATGTATTTTAAAATGATTATTTTTTTGTTTCAGATTTAAATCTCAGTGAGGAGAGTGAGACTGAAATTGCAATAGAGAGGGTGCAAAGGAATAATCAAATATTAAGAAATATATTTATTGAAAATTATTTTAATTAAATATATATTCACTCAGCAGCTTTTTTTATTTTGACAATCCAATATTGTTTTTCAATTTCAAGAACTTCTAACTTCTTTTTATGAAGCTCCTCTTCACGTTCTCTCGTCTCGTCAAAATCAATATTTTGCTTAACCTGAAAAAGAAAAGTAGATAAAAGCATATTTTATTTTTAAAACTAAACAAAGTACAATACAATACAACACAACAATTTATTGTATACCATTTACATAATTAAACCATACACAAAGAGAATGATTAAAAACTAAAGTACAAAGGGCAGACTTATCGCTAAAAGCGAGTCAATCTTTGGATCTTTGAATGATTCAAAATGGCAATTCCCCTATTCAAATTCCTTATCCTAACTATGGAAAGGAAAGCCAATCCAACCTATCCATGGATTCATAATCAATATTAATGATATTTTGAGTTAATATAATTATGAATCTTACAAAATAATCCACTACAAAAGGTATTCAAAAGGTGAGCTAAGTTAGCTATCAGGCTAGCCTTCCAGAAATAAAAAAATCTATGTATATTTGTATTGCATCTAATACTCAGCAACAGAATGAGAATAACTTACATTTTTTCTAATTTTAATAGGCTTATAGTCATTTGATGGACCTGCAGTACTTCCAGCGTGCTTTTCTGATTTTTGATACTGAAAACATAAAAAGAAATCTTTCTTAAAATATCAGGACTTCCACTCCAACCAACTAAAACAGATCAACTATTTTCTCTCTCAACAATACATCTACTTTGATGGTCTGATAAGGATATTCATAATAATCATAATAGGATGCCTTTGCATTACATAAATAAATATAGATACTTTTCCATAGCACCGGAGAGGATATGGGTATTACATTATTTTATACCAAAATAGTTCTAATGTACCTTATTATGTTGACTATTGAAATCAACCAGGTTGCTGTCTACCACAAGTTCAGCTGCAGGAGTAACTGCTATTATGGCAATGTCTTCAGTAAATGAGCTTTGTGGTGGATGGAGACTAGGCTCTGCGTTGGCTCTTGATTCTACGTCTTTTTCTCTTTCAGATTTCTGCAACTGTAATAATAAAAAATACTGAGTAGGATAAAAAGCTTCATTTATGTGTGAAATAGTATATTGTATAGGTACCTATTTATTGAAATATAGTACCAGATAAATTAGGTATAGAAAAATAAAATAAGGCTGAATATGTACCGTGTGTAGGCTATCACTGTCAAACATATTGACATCCACCACAAACTCATGTGGAATGGCTGCCATTACAGCGACATCTTCTGCGGAAGGGCTTGGTGGTGGAGGTCCACCTCCAGTCTGTCCTCTGGCTCTTCTGTACTCAAAATCTGCACTTTTCAGTTTGTTTTTTGTGCTTCGCCACTGGTTGACCAACTGAACCATGTCTCGTTTTTTTGAATTTATAGTATTGAAACTGAAAAGGAACAATACTTTAGAAGAAGAATTTCTAAGGAAGAGAATTTAACCACTACATTTTAGGTTACAATAAATACCATATATCACAAACCATGTCAAAATTTCCTCCCATGAAGACTTCTTTGCTGCGTTGGTATTTGTTGATGTATTTTTATTTTCTATTATGTCTATCCTTTCCAGCACCAGTTGTCTTAACAATTTCTAAAACAAAAATAATGACGTTACTTTGCTGCTTTAACCAGCAGTAATACGAATGAATATGAATTGGCCAGTTTATTACTGTTTATAATTATAAAAATACCTTTTCTTCTTCATCCCAATTACAGTTTCGGACTTTCCATTATTAAAAGGGGCGCACTAAAATTCCACCGATGTCTTTTGCTTTAAATAAAACCTACACTTCTGAAGCTAAGCACACAACTGTTCTTGTAAAGAAGCTTCAAATTAAAAATAAAGTAGTATATATCAATTGTAATGTTTGAAAAATAACACGAACATGAACGGGTGGAAGAACCGGATGCGCGGTAATAGTTTAGTTGGTTGTGACAAGTGTTTGAGTTTGACAATTTAAACGTCATTATTGACATATATCTGACGGATAAATTGGAGAATGATGAAAAACTGACCGTCTGTGCCTAAATATAAATCATCAACCTTGCTGTGCTGCCAGAATAAAATATTCAAAGGTTAATAAGTGACTAACTAGCTAATTAGGCCTTAATGATCGTTTATGAGTAAGAAATTATTATGCAATCATTAAGGATTTAATTAGTGATTAGCTAGTCACTTGTTATACACTGATTAAAGGGATTTTTATAAGTAAGGCTGTAAGAATTTAATAAGCGTTTATAAGTAAGGCTGTAAATGACAAGGCCAACAGGTTTTTTTTTAAAGACATCTATCGTGCGCTCGGCGCGGCGCCGCGCGGCAACTGGGAGCTATTTTTAGTCACGATATCAAGGTCGAATTAATCGTAGCGATGGATGGGTGACGATTCACCATAAATAATGTAAACATATCGATTAAGAACGAATGAAGAATGCATTTTAGTATCCGTACAGTAAATTGTAGGATCACGATCATATGATGTAAATAGCCTAACTAAATGGTCAAGTTACCTATAGGTACTAACAAATGTACCTACTGAAGATAGCTTAAAATTCAAAACAAAGCTAGGCATATGTTGGTTCGATAGAATTTTTTTGGAACTGCATGCATACTAATAAAATAAAGCGAGTATCTAGGTAGGTACCAGTAGCTCTACCATGAGTTGGCAACATAAATGTCATAGTCAGTCGATACTCGATCTCGCCTGCCTATAAAGATTGTGATTGGCGTACTGGCTGTCAATTTTAGTTCTACAATTAAATATTCCACAACTAACACACAACGCCATCTAGTCCCAAGCTAAGCAGAGCTTGTGTTATGGGTACTAGACAACTGATAAACATATATAAATTTTATATTTCTAAATACATACATATTATAGATAAATTACACCCAGACACAGAACAAATGATCGTGCTCATTACACAAACATTTGTCCTGGGTGGGAATCGAACCCACGACCTCTGGCATAGCAGTCAGGGTCACTAACCACTAGACCAACAGGCCTGTCAAAGTTAAATAAAAAACAATTGACAGCGAGGTGGCACTGTTCTTTTTTTCAAACATTTTTTAGCAACAAACTCATGGCAGACCTACTGTAAAGGTACTAACAATACGATACCTACCAGAGCGTAGCCAGATTTTTTTTTGCCAAATCGGGATTCTTTCGTCGAAAGCGGGACATAATAAAAAAACAGCCAAGTGCGAGTTGGACTCGCGCACGAGTGTTCCGTACCATTATCTATAATAAATATTTCAAGTTTCTACTCGTCGATATTAAGACCAAGATTTATTTTTTAATATATTATTTATAACTAGTGAAAATATAACTAAATATTCTGTGAATATTTCATGCGTCTACCTGTTGCCGTTATCAATATCGCGCAAAAACGAACAAAACATCACATTTCGAGTATGGGAGCTCCCTTACATATTTATTTTATTCTGTTTTTTAGTATTTGTTGTTATAGCAGCAACAGAAATACATAATCTGTAAAAAAATCAACTGTCTAACTATCACATTTCGTGACATACAGCCTGGTGCCGAACGGAGAGACCGACAGATAAACAGACGGACGGAAAGCGCAGTCTTAGTAATAGGGTCCCATTTTACCCTTTGGGTCCGGAACCCTAAAAACGTACATAATCAGTAGTTTTTAAATATTCATATATTTGTTTGAGTTTTCAACTACTTTTTTGTGACAATAGATAGAAAAATAAATATAGTGTATTTTAATGAAAATATTATATTTTAAATCAGATTTACCTTCGTTTAGGTAGGTACAGGTTTATTTTGTAGTTGATCATTCTTAGTCTGCGGATTAAAAAAATGAAAGAGATAAAAGTTATAAAAATTTAGGGTTTTAAATAATAAACTGGGCCGAGCACGAACATTTACTTAAGTGTTACGTTATCGTATCGTTTACGTATTCAGTACAAACTATGAGTTATCTGTGCCACTATTGTACTAGATATGTGACAGTTTGTACTAAATACGTTAACGATGCGATTACGTTACACTTAAACAGATTTTCGTGCTCAGGCCCCAGAGGAGTGAGTGTTACAAATTGTTGCCTATTAAATACCTACTCTAACAGGTCTTAAATGTAGGTACATGTCTACAGGTACATCTTAGAACTATTAATTACCAAGTACCTACCAATCCATCTCTCTGTAGAATGTCTTCTGCATAACACAGGACTCTCCTACAAAATAAGTCCTCCCACACTAAGTATACATAAGACTAGAACCAAAGATACGTTTACGAAAGATACGTTTTATACGTATTAAAACCACGTTTGTAAACGACGCCCGTGCCGTCAATTGATGTATATACTTGTATAGCTAGATTATGTTTCGACGATGCGCCGGAGTGCGACATAAAATTGGTCATTCTATGAGAGCAACAAGGATAGCGCGCAACGATGTAGGAACAAAGATTAGTATTTCTATAGATGAGACAGGACAAAAAAAACAAAAAAAATTATAAGTATTCATTAATATGCATACTTATAATATTTTATAAATGTATTTAAAATTATCTATTTAAGTAAAAACAAAACACAACTTTCAGTTATAATCATTATTTATATGTATACATCATTTGTGTAAACTTATTGATAAATGAAAAATAATAAGGATAGAAACATAAGTCTAAAACACATATTTAGAGCTACAATCAGTTATTTACATGTTTATAGATCATTTTACTTTTAATTTATAATTAGGACAAAACATATTGTGTGATAACATTAGACCCAGTCATATCAACTCAGCCGTAGTAAAATATAATTGAAATCAAAGTGCCGCGTTTTGTAGTTAAGTTTGCAATAAAAGAACAAAATTACTACCTTAAAAGTACTTTACACACCTTATTCCAGCCAGGGATAGTTTAGCACATACGGTTCACTGACTTTATATTTAATACATAGTACATTTAAATTCAAAAGAAAGTATCAATTCATTTGTTTCAAAAGAATATCCTCTATCTTACAGAATATTAATTTAGTAAAGTAGATACTAAATCACAGATGCAATGTCACATCTACTCTATTCATCTATGACACGGAACACATCACGTCTGATAACCGCGCTCTCCATCCTTGTCCTGCGCACTACCGCATACGTTTCACTATCCTTTTCTATGATTTCAAGAACTTTTCAAGCAATTAATAAAAAATTAAAAATTATATAAGCAAATGACAATTTATGAGGACTTACAGGTGATACGTAATTCCTTTTGTTTTGTTTACTGCCCTATAATTATTACTACAGCTCTTGTACGCGCAACATGGCATTTTTAAAGCATTAATTACGTCTCAATGTAACGCGCGCACGTCGGACAGTCTCTCGCCGAATGAGTGCGGTCAGATACGAGACTGTCCCGGGGGTCGTTTAGTCGGGGCCATTTGAGTGCGCTGTATAACATATCTCCCTCTTTTTTATATATAATATCATTGACTAGAACCATTTCTCCATGGTCAAATCAACAAATAGGAAACGGTAGATACCTACTTATATACTTAATATTAATTATAGGATAGGTAGTACTACTTAACTTATTAATTAAAATACAAGCACACATTTTACGGTAGTGTGCAAGCCTGTAGGTCTACCATGAGTTTACACCATTGACAGTATTGACACTGACACCAATCGCTGCTCGATTCGACTGCCGCGAAAAAAATTTTGAAATAAAAGAACAGTGCCACCTTGCGGTCAATTGTAGAACTAAAATTGACAGCGAGTACGTCAATCACAAGCTTAATAGGCGAGATCGAGTATCGTCTGTAGATGACATTTATGTTGCCAACTCATGGTAGAGCTACTGATCAAGACATTCTATTTGATTTTAACCGTTGTCGTAGGTGTGGTATTAATAATGTAATAAAAAATATGAAGAGTTGCTATTGCTACATCTATACGAAAAGTTACCAAGCTGTTCAATATCTTATCAATAGCTTACCCCTTCGTCTCCTTAAGAAGGTTAAAATCAATTAGAGAGCTAAAATTATAACGGATGGCGTGCCTCGGTGGTCTAGTGGTCATGGCTTCTGATACGGATTGTCGGGAGGCACGGATTCGAACCCCGTCCGAGGATGTATATTTCTTTATGTATTTTTCTTTTAAGTTGTTTAAATTACCTATAATTGTTTTCATAGCAAGGCTACGGAACCTTACTAGGTATTAGCAATTTAAATGAGACATCGATAAGTTTTGAAAAGTGTGACGGGCAGCACTATGCTATGAGCGTTGTGTGTCAAATTATTGATGATGTTTTTACCATTAAAACAAAGTATGTAGGTACTGCCTATCAGTCCCTCTCGAGTAAGAAAGTACAGTCGAATGAGTCCGATGTCGGAACAGTAGCTCTACCATGAGTTGGCAACGTAAATGTCATCTATAGTCGATACTCGATATCGCCTGCCTATTAATCTTGGATTGGCGTACTCGCTGTCAATTTTAGTTCTACAATTGACCGCAGGGTGGCACTTTTTTCATAATTTTTTTCGCGGCAGTCGAATCGAGCATCGATTGGTGTCAATGTTGTAAACTCGTGGTAGACCCACAGAAGTACAGTCGGAAGTTAGGCACGTAGACGCGCACGCACGTTCAGTGTCAAAAAGAGAATTTACGGAAACGAGATATCGATTGCTAATTTTATGTTTTTAAGTGACATATGAAAACTTTTTATTCTGAAAAAAGGGGAATAAATATCTACGATACCTCTTAATCCGCTTATATCTTCAAGTTGTAACCATTTTGCCCCAAAAATACGTATTCCTCAAAACAATATGAAACATGAGATTTACGTAAAGATATTCCGTTAACTAATTTTAATTTTAATTATATGTAGTTCAATATATAGAGCGTTAGTAGTTAGAACTAGTTATATAAATAAAATAAACAGATATGAATGTAGATTCATATCTGTTTATTTTATTTATATAAAATAATTTACTAGACAATTTACTGCAATTTATGCTACTAGATAATTTATTGATTCAGGCGTTACTTTGCGGAAATCCATTAACAAAAAACGATACTAAAAAATATTTTGTGACACTTCCGCTGAAAGGAAAACAATGATTTTGGCCTATTTGAGGGTGTGCACCACCCTCTTAAAATGCTAATAGGAAGAATACAAAATAAAAAACACAAGAAACCCCAAATAAACCAACACCGATTCGACACGTGTTTCGCCTCTACACGAGGCATCCTCAGGAGATGTTGACTCGTCGAGCGCTACTACCTCTATACTATACAGGATAGAGGTAGTAGCGCTACCTTGGAATCCTGAGCTCTCACTAGGATCTCCATCACTAAGAAAAGTATTGACGAACTTTATTCTAGTCTATCTGTCTGTATGTTCACGCATATTTTAAAATAAAACCAACACAACTGTACATATCGGTACGGTCAACGGTATGGTAGAGGTGTATAGGTACTTAAATAAACTGCTCAAGGTAGATATTAAGATTTTCGGCTTTGTTCTAGATGTCAGAAAATAGTTTTTAAATACAACACACCATCTCACCCCTATATATTATCTTCGAAGGGGTAGGCAGCGGTGGTTTAATTTAGATACCTACGTTTCGCTAAAGAAACATGTTTTTGGTCCCATGTAATAAGGGGCGAGTCTATTGCCATCTACGGGGCACTGTTCCAGACTCCGGACTGCTAATGAGAATTTCTTTAAAACCCCAATATGAACCCAGGATCTCGAGATTCCAAAGTGGCGCTATAATAATAATAAATAATAAATATTCCACAACTGTCACACAACGCCATCTAGTTCCAAGCTAAGCAGAGCTTGTGTAATGGGTACTAGACAACTGATAAACATACTTATATATTTCTAAATACATACATATTATAGATAAATTACACCCAGACACAGAACAAATGATCGTTATTACACAAACATTTGTCCTGGGTGGGAATCGAACCCACGACCTCCGGCATAGCAGTCAGGGTCACTAACCACTAGACCAACAGGCCTGTCAAAAGCCTTCGAAGCGCGCCGTTCCAAGTTCGATCCCTGCCTAGGACTAATTTTGTGTTGTGATTATTGTGAGCGTGTGTCCATGCCTCCGACGACACAGTGCAATTATGTATTAATTATTAATTATGCAATTATTAATTTATGGATGTGTAAACGTTATATATATCGTGATGTCGATGTTCTAAAGAAACGGAATGTTGTTCTCCTGCGTTGTACTCGTGAGAATGACCGGATTCGTTCTTGAGCCATATTATCCAAATTGTAGGTTACGTACCTACAGTAAGTATTACGTACAATTGTAAATCAATCGAATGATACTGATAAATACGCGCCTATGGAGGATAGTTACCACTTTGTCCCTGTTGCAGTGGGGTAGTGAGGCCATCGGCTTCATAAAAGAAATTGGCCGTCGATTGAAGGATAGACGCCTTGACTCCCGTTCCGGGTCGTACCTGGTGCAAACACTGGCTGCAGCGATTCAGCGAGGAAACGCTGCTAGTGTCGCAGGGTCATTGGCTCCATGTACGATGCGAGATGGGTTAGAACACTAATTTATTATTAGGCATGACGGAAGTTATTTATTACATTTTTATTTTATCATTTAATATAATATATTATCTTATCAAATGATCCATACAACTTACCCCTTTAAAGGTGTGCATATTCGCATTACCATCGACTTCGTTATCAACATTACAATAATAGGTACAATATGTACTCCCATTTACAATATTCACTACAGGTAAAATATCTTAGACTGAAGTCATTACATATTACAATGACAATTATAATTTAAAACAGGTTGTCATAATATGAAGTAATTATTAATTACTAAAATAAAAATATAGTATTTTATTTGTATAAAAATATTAATATTTAATATTTTTGGCAATTAAAGTTTGTCTTAATGTACGTTTTACAATTTCCGATTGTTTCTGATAGAATTCAGGGTGCTCTTTTACAAATATACAATGTTAATTTGTGAAGTTGGCGCAAATTGATTATAACGAAAGGAAATGTTATTACACAGTTTCACAATCCGTTTATAAATATTTCGCAGAAGGCCGTAAGTGCTAAGTAGGAACTTTACAGGGGCACGAATTAATAAGTGTTTGCTTAAACTGATTAAAACAAGAAAGATATTGCACATCTTTTAAAATCTGCACATACTCCATTGAAGTCCGTAAGTATGAAGTACTTAGACAATATTGCCACAATATCTATTACTAGCTGCGCTCCGCGGTGTCACCCGCTTAGTGATGAAGATGAATCAAATATAGTGTATGTTACTCAGACATAATGTAACTTTCTACTGGTAAAAGATTTTTTTAATTGGTTGATTTAGATTTTTCGTTTATCCCTTACAAACAAACAATAAAATCTTTCCTCTTTATTATTAGAGAATTAATACTAATGTACGAATAATTTTGCCTAGTTTGTACCGACGTCACTATTGATTATTTTAACATGAAAAAAATATTTTTGTGATATAACTGTAACAGTAAGACATAATATCGCTACGGCCGACGGTATCGCGGATTGTTTTGCAGAATATTGATCTCTTCTAGAAAATTGTCATAAATCACTTTGCTCTATTGTCAATAGTTTCCGCGGCGCTTTTACGCTGATTAATGGATATTTTGTTATTTTTCACACCTTTCACTATTAGAGTTTTCATACGGTAACTTATTTTTTTGAAAATATTCTATGGCATATGTTCATCAGAGATAATGTAGGATTCTAAAGGTGAAAGAATTTATAATATCGGTCCCGTAGTTTCGGAGCCTATTCAGTTCAAACAAACAAACAAACTTATAATTATATAATGTAGTGTAGAAGTGTAGAATTAGCAAGTGTTCGTTGGTGAAGTTCGCGTAAGTTCTATAGGTACCTATCTAAGTACTTCTATAAAAATATATAAAACAACTAATATTAATAAACTAACTAATAAATAACTAAAAAATAACTAATATTAAACAACTTAAAATCCGTTTATCATTATAATAAGTTATTAATTATTTATATGTTTATCTGCACTTACCTGCTACTTATGGACTTCATTGAAGTAGTACTTTGTGGGCACGATATGGAAAACACAAAAACGATAACAAACGATAAGACGTATTGTATTACACAACTTGTGAAATCCATTGATATATAATTTAATCAAATACGTAAGTACCTGCCAGGTGAGATTTGGCTATATTTATTGGAGGTCGAACCGATAAGATGAATGCCATGACTACATATAAATATACTAGTTAACTAGGAGCGCCCCGCGGCTTAACCCGCGTGGTGATGGATGATGTTGATGCCATTTCTAAACCACTCCTGTATCAAGGCGAATAAAACAAGTACTTTGTGAAAAATTTAACACCGATTTCCATTCTACTTAGTTATTGGTATGTATCTCAAAAACTACTGGACTGAATTTGATGAAATTTAAACGCGAAGCACCAGCTTTCAAACAAAAAAAAATTTTGAGGTTCGGTTTACCCAGTCGAAAGTTATGAGGTAACAAACAGAAAAGAATACAGGCGAATTGAGTACCTCCTCCTTTTTTTGGAAGTCGGTAGAAGAAAAAAAACACAGTCGAATTGAGTACCACCTCCTTTTTTTGGAAGTCGGTAGAAAAAGAATCAAATCGGTCAGGACGTATTATCATTTTAAACCAAATGTTAACTAATAGTTCCTACCAAAGAAAATAATTCACTCCATAGGAATAGATGGATTACGTACCTATATAACACATAGGCAAAGTAAGTAAATATCTATAAGTAAAACGTCTTCCCTACTAGCGTTGATTGACGCAGGTTTTATTTACTATTTATTTAAGGTTTAGCGCGAGACGCGTGTATGTTAACATTGTCAACAGTTACAGAAGGCACTGATTACGAAATTAAACCTTATTACACAGAACATTTATTTAAATACAAAGAAATTTGTTATAATATACATTATTTTAACATAACTATACATAATAAAAAAATATTATATATAATTTTATTCAAAGAATATTTCGACGAAAGAAGCATGGCAAAATGCATTTGGTATAAAACGATTCAGTGTCAGCCTCCTCGTGTACGCTGGTTTCTAAGATCTGAAATATCTAGAAATGATGTTGTTCTTGCGCATAGGCAACGGTCTGGTCATTATCCGTGTAACAAGTTTGCGTTTCTAATGAAAAAAAATGCTTCATCAAATTGTGAACAGTGTGGCAGATGAAGATGTTTACCACCTTCGTATGGAATTCCCGAAAAATTATAGAGAAAGAGTTTTTAATAATTTTTGTATAAACAATTAAAAAAAGATTTAGGTCTATTTATTAGTATTCTAGGTTCACCTGCGTGTGATGCGTCGAAAGCCGTATATAAGATTTTTAAGAAATAAGTTTTAAGGCAAGTCGAAGTTTGTAGTCAATTAAGTTTAGGGTATGATGGGGCCCTAAATACACATTGATTAAAAAAAAACTGTTGTAGTCTGTGCGTCATGCTTTTTTGAAACTTAATATGACAGGCCATCATGGTGAAAACCGCATCAATGTCCGTTGCGTTGTTTATGCGATATCATCATCATCATTATGTCAGCCGTAGGACGTCCACTGAAAACATATGCCTCCCCCACAAATTTATGCGATATACAAACAGACAAAAATTGAAGTATAAGGATCACTCCTCAGTTTTGATCTGCTGGCCTATTCTCGTTTTCCTCAAATCAGAGCAACCAAAAATTCTCATTTCGAAGCTATTGTTAGGCGTTGTCTAATAATTATTGTAAAAAATTTGGTCGCAATGCCGCAGACATACAAATTAACCACTGTGCTTTCCACCACATGAGTAAATGAGTGGTTTCCACTCTGTATTCCACGCTCATTTAGAAAAGTTTTAATTTACATCTACTATATAAAAATACTACTATTTTCGCCACAACCTCTCGTTATCATTTTATTGTTTAACTAGCTGCTCTCCGCGGTTTCACTCGCTTGGTGATGGATGATGATGATGATGAATCTTATATAGCCTATGTTACTCAGGGTGAAAGTAGCTTTCAAATGGCGAAAGAATTTTAGAAATCTGTCCAGTACTTTTGAGCCAATTCGTTACGAACATACATACAAATCTTTCCACTTTATAATATTAGTATAGATTAGTATACATGTGTAAAATCTCCAAAGGGGGTATGATTATCATAAGATAAGAAATCGTCACGTCATAGGTATGACGGGAAAACATTATTAAGAACGAAGATAAGATTAGTTATTTGTACAATGGGAGTACCTATAGTTTGTCGAACGATAAAATTTTTTGAAGTTGAATTTATATTAAAGAAGCTTTAATTTTTTGAACTTTGATTTGAACGGACGTGTCGAGCTGCAAGCGTTCGTTCATATTAACATACTATAAATTGTATGTTTTAACTGCTACTGGCAATTCTAAACCGTGCTTTTCAGTGCGACCTTTATATTCCTTTTAGTTTTTACTAAGTACAGTATAAGGTAGAGTTATATAGGTTTATTTTTATAAGTCGTAGGTATAGATTTTTATTTTAAAGTGTAGGTAGTATATTTGATAGTGTTCGTAGTGACCGTAGGTTATTTTATGATACTGTTAGCACAGATTACTCTGTTAGGTAGGATTAGTAATTCGTATAGATTTTAGTTTTTAGGGTTTTTGCCTAGGTATATATAATAAAACTGTAGAGGTCGAATTTCTGTACAATGAAAAGAAATGCTAAAAACCGAGTCAGGGGGATATAAGGAGTGGAATCGAACTAATTTTTTATTTTCAATTTTCTTAAACATTGAAATTTATAGAGAGAAAAATTCCATCCTCGGACGGGATTCGAACCCGCGTCTTCTGACTCTCCGTGTCAGACGCCATTGACCAACTAGGCCACCGAGAACCTGGTCCGAACATCGAATTTTAACTCTCTATTTGACTAACCGTCTTGCGGGGACGGAGCGACATCTATTGGACAGTTTAACAGTACCATCCAACCGAAAGAAGCATTATTTAGAAATACTTGAAACTTTCGTATTGACATCGCGGCCCTTGTAATTTTTGGTCCGACCTGGCCTGGTTAGTCAAATAGAGAGTTAAAATTCGATGCTCGGACCAGGTTCTCGGTGGCCTAGTTGGTCAATGGCGTCTGACACGGAGAGTCAGAAGACGCGGGTTCGAATCCCGTCCGAGGATGGAATTTTTCTCTCTATAAATTTCAATGTTTGAGATCGCTTAAGCAGGCGTTAGTGCTTTAAAAAAGTAATACTATAAAAATTCAATTTTCTTGTTTATCTGTCTGTTTGTACGGGCTAATCTCCGAAACGACTGGACCGATTTAAATGAAACTTCGTATGGTGGTAGTATATATCCCTGGTCAGCATATAGGATACTTTTGATTCCGGTAAAATAAATAGTTCCCGTGTGATTAAAGGAAAGGAACATTGACTGTGTTGAGTCAATAAGTGCAATAGTACTCGCACAATATAACTTCAAACATCTGAAATGTGAAGAATTTTACAGTTGAATTCCTTCAAAAATATTTTTTTAAAGCTGTTGCTAGTGGACAGAAATATAAGTACAAATAATATTATAATAAGTGTTGATTAAATCTACTGCGGCCATAAAACCTAAAACTGGCTTTTTGATTTAAACTTTAAAGTCCTGGTAACCCTAATTACAGAAGATCATGGTTCTGTAAATATGACAGTATTGATGTTTTAGGCATTCGCTATTAGTTGTACCCATCTTTGATGAGGAATGGTGACGAATAGTAAAGCGAGCCACCACCCGAACACACTGCCAAGTGGCAAGATGTTGATTTAAAATACGTAAATATTTTTTGGCCGAACCGGATATAGCGAAAATAACGGGAAAATTTCAATAATCTATTATTGAAATTTTCCCGTTATTTTCGCTATTGACTCTAGTCAAATCTAAGAAATTCTCGGAAATTCTAGTCCCACAGACACGTAGTAAATTCTCTCGGGCGTCCGCGGCAGTTACATTTTAGCGGCATCGATCGTCTGTAATATTTTAGTAAGTAATTATAGCCTGATACCTATGCCAAAGTACTTGGAGCGCGCGGCCCCGAGTAAGTAAAACGTCTTCGCGATAAAAGTGGGAGAGGCGCTGCAGTGGAGGACGCTTGCCGGCGATCATTGCACGGGTGCCTTAGAGCAGTCGGGGGTTGGCAGTTTTTAAATGTCGTTATATGGGGGATCCCAATAATCTATCTATCCACGGTTTTCCTTACTACCGATAGAAATTTGACATAACGTCCATACAAATAGTGTCAAATATCTAACTCTAGTAAGGTAAACCGGCGATAGATAGATTATTGGGACGGGCCGATAGTCTGTTGTGTACGTAGGTTCCCACAAAAAAGATCGTTCGGAGATATTTTGTTCCTAGACGCAATGTTGACCTACACGCGTCTCACGCTAAACCTGCGTGAATCAACGCTAGTAGGGAAGACGTTCTACTTATAGATATTTACATACTTTGTCTATGCCTTATATACGTAGATACCAAAGTATATTTACCTATGGAGTGAATTATTTTGTTTCGTAGGAACTATTAGCTAACCTTTGGTCCAAAAGATGTAAATATACGTCGGTTTCATTCATAAATCTTTTGTTTTAAAAAACACGGTATAGGAAGGATTACAATGATAATACGGCTTGACCGATTTGATTCTCGTTTTGTTTTATTCGCTCTGATACGGGAGTGGTTTAGAAATGAAAAAATCACCATCAACATCATCCATCACCACGCAGGTAAAACCGCGGGGCGCAGCTAGTCAACTAGTATATGTATTTACCTTTACTCTATAGTCATAGCATTCATCTTATCGTTTCGGCCTCGAATAAATATAGTCAAATCTCACCTGTAGGTGAGATGAATGAATGAATTACTCATGTAATGAATTTCACAACTTGTGCAATATAACACTTATCGTTTGTTATCGTTCTTGTGTTTTCCATATCGTGCCCATAAAGTATTCCTTCTATGAAGTCCGTAAGTAGCAGGTAAGTGCAGATAAACATATAAATAATTAATAACTTATTATAATGATTAACGGATTTTAAGAGTCATGCCTAATACTAAATTAGTGTTATAACCCACCTCGCATCGTACATGGAGCCAATGACCCTGCGACACTAGCAGCGTTTCCTCGCTGAACCGCAGCAGCCAGTGTTTGCACCAGGTACGACCCGGAACGGGAGTCAAGGCCTCTATCCCTCAATCGGCGGCCAATTTCTTTTATGAAGCCGATGGCCTCACTACCCCACTGCAACAGGGACAAAGTGGTAACTATCCTCCATAGGCGCGTATTTATCAGTATTATTAATTGTAGGTAACCTACAATTTGAAAAATATGGCTCAAGAACGAATTCGGTCATTCTCACGAGTACAACGCAGGAGAACTGGACACACGCTCACAATAATCACAACACAAAATTAGCCCTAGGCAGGGATCGAACTTGGGACGGCGCACTTCGAAGGCTTAATATAGCTGCTGAAGGGTCGCTACCAACTGAGCTGACGGAGAAGCATATCTATCTTAATCTAACTGGCCGGTTGGCGCAGTTGGTAGCAAGCAACCCTACCTTCTGAGCTGCAGGTTTCAGGTTCGATCCCCGGCAGGGCACTTCAAACATTTGCATATGAACATGTCCGTGTGATCTGGTGTGGTATGGGTGTGTATATATTAAAATGTTAAATAAATAATAAAAACGAATTCAAAATTGTTTATTTCAAGTAACGTGTTTCATTAAAACAAAATAAATCACATAAAAATCATAATCAAATACAAATATAAACCAAAAATAAAATATGAAAAATTATGTTATGTTAGCAAATATCTAAGTCAGTATTGTTAATAAATTAGTCAAGTCATAAGTACTCGTACCTACATAAAAAAATTATATATACCAATCTCAACATACAATTTATATTTTTTTAATCGGCATCGGAAGTGCGACGTGTCTACCGCAACCATGCCGTCCATAAATTAATAAACACCTTTGTCTTCTAAATAATGTCTTACACCATAATAATACGCTTTTTAGGGTTCCGTACCTCAAAAGGAAAACAGAGTGACACCGGACAAAGTGAAGACGGTGTTGACCGTGTGACCCTATAAGGGCTCCCCCCCTCTAAGAATCAAGTTGGCCCGTCTGTCCGTCTGTCCATCTGCCTGTCAGGACCTTTTTTCTCAATAACACATAGTCTACGGTCTCTGTTAGATGTAAAAAATTAAACTTGTATGTCAATTACAAAATATGAAAAGTCGCATATTTTGCGATCTCACAAGGAAATTAAAGCTTATAGGGTGTTTCCCTATTCAAAGAAATTTGGCGAGAAGAGACAAGTTTGTATTTTCTACGGACTTCCAAAAAGGAGGAGGTACTCAATTCAAACTTTCGACTGTGTAAACGGATTTCAAAAATTATTTTTATTTTCTTTCTTTTTTTATTTGAAAGCTGGTGCTTTCCGTGGTCCCATGTAAATTTTATCAAATTCAGTCGAGTAGTTTTTGAGTTACACTCCAATAACTAATTTTTACCATAGTGATAGAATGGAAGTCGGTATTAAATTTTTGAAGTTGCACTTGTTGGTTAGATGATTAATGTTCGATGATCTTTTAATATACGGAACCCTCGATGCGCGAGTCCAACTCGCACTTGGCTATTTTATTTCTGTAAAACGTTGTAACCTGGAGTTCTATCGTGTCTTTTGGAATTTTATTGTAAGAACTTGTTTCAACAATTTTTTTTTATTAAATGTGTATGGTATGGTACTCGTATACCACTTCATAGACTTCTTCAGTGGTGTATAAACATCCATATTTCGTTACATATGTGTCTGTATGAAATCGAGGACATAATGTCTGTTCATCGCTTAGTCGGCTCTAGAATGCCTCGTGTTTGAAAATGTGTTTTTAATTTAAAACACCTGTGGACCGAGCACGAAAATCTGCTTAAGTGTAATGTTATGGTATTGTTTACGTATTCAATACAAACTATGAGTTATCTGTGCCACTATTGTACTAGATAATTGACAGTTTGTACTAAATACGTTAACGATGCGATTACGTTACACTTAAACACATTTTCGTACTCGGCCCACTGCAACATAGAATTCGACATAATTGCGAGACTATTATATCTATGCCCTGCATGTACCTCACACAGAAAACAAACGTAGTAGCATAGCAACAATATAAATAGGTACATTCAGCATCAACATGAATCATATGGGTTGTGCAAGTCATTCTGCGATAAAAAACGTCCTATCAGAAGGTCGTATATGCCGGTCTAAACGTATGGAAAATGTGTCGTTTTGATCGTGCCTTTTGCTTGTTATTCACTGCAGTTTCCGATGGAGGACATTGATAAACAAGTTTAAGATAAAGATATGAGTTCGTTTTTAAAGCTTCATTCATTCAGCTCAGTGTTCAGTCAGTCCTTTGTGCTGATAGTGAGAACAGTGTTTCTGTTATTTTAAATGTATATAAATTAAGCCGGTTGTGAAGGACCTTCAGTTGTTGGTTGAGCTCGTAATCGATAGTAATTGTTTGTCAGTTATTTTATTGTGCTACCATTTAAGTTTTGGTAAGTGAAGGTGTACAGGTACTTATTTATAATTTTTGTGCCATTCCCACTCTAAAAAGCTTATTTTATTCACTGAAAACAGTGAATAAAAAGGCCTTTTCATCACTGTTTTGGTGTTTGACTTTAGAACACGCCAATATATTCGATCTCCATCTCGATGCTTACCTATACTACTTGCTTGTGCAAAAGATACTCGATACAAACTCCTTGTGCGAAAAATACTCGACATACAAATAAATAACTCCTCTAGATTTTATTGGTCGATATTTGCGACAATTATTAAAATTTTAGCATTAGAATTAAAACTGTATTACTTGTATCTTTGCTGCCATTGCAGAAAACAATATTTTATTAAATAAAAATATATAATATCAAAAAATATAATAATAAGAAAATTACACATATGTTTAGTAATTGGTTCAATTTTAATGTGCATTTTACAATACAATACAATAACTCTTTATTGCTTACCACAAGAAAAGAATAAATATAAAGTAGGTAAATTAACTAATTTACCTACTTACGAGTAAAAATCTTAGAACTATGATAATACATTTGGCGGTCTTTTTAAATTAATGCAACCTTCCTTTTTTCTTCATTAAATGTCTATTTTCGCTTAAATTATTTCTTTTTCTCGTAGTCAAGGTATAAAGTATAGTATGCAACTCTTGAATAAAACGGATTTATATCGAGGGCCATGAATCACTCGAATCGCTCAGGATTCTAACACTTGAATAACTCGCTACGCTCGTGATTCAGTCGTTAGAATCCTTCACTTACTCGTGATTCATCTATGGCCCTCGCATTAAATCCGTCCTTTATTCACTAGTTGCATAATATACTATTATACCATTCCCACTCTAAAAAGATTATTTTATACACTGAAAACAGTGAATAAAATGGCATTTTAAACAGTATTTTTGTGTTTGAATTTAGAACACTCCAATATATTCGACCTCCATCTCGATGCATTTACAACTTCCTTGCGCAAAGAATACCCGACATACAAACTATTTGTGCAAATAACTCCTCTAGTTTTGATTGGTCAATATTTGCGACAAGGAGTCTAGCATTAGAATAAAAACTGTATTAATTGTATCTTTGCTGCCATTGCAGAAAAAAAATACAATAATAATAAAATTACTCTTATGTTTAGTAATTGTTCCAATTTTAATGTGCATTTTAATTAATTCAACCTACCTTTTTTCTTCCTTAAATTTCGCTTAATTTTTTTTCTTTTTCTCGTAGTCATGGTATAAAGTATAGTATGCAACTCTTGATTAAAACGGATTTATATCTAGGGCCATGAATCACTCGCATCGCTCAGAATTCTAACACTTGAATAACTCGCTACGCTAGTGATTCATTAATCACGTATCACTGCGGTCGTGATTCAGTCATTAGAATCCTTCACTTACTCGTGATTCATCTATGGCCTTCGCTTTAAATCCGTCCTTTATAATAATACACTATTTTTATACGGCGTACCCAGTTTACACCTAGTAGGTACGCTGCCGAAATGATATTACATATTTATTATTTATTACCTTTACCTACATCTTTAGATATAAATACTCACAGTTAATGTTTAGTTAAAATAATAAAAAATACTTGTATGATTATATATGCCAACTTTAATTTTTTTTTACAACAAACAAGGTCGACTTTAATAATACTAATATTATAGCTGAATTGTACCATATTTTTTACATATAAAATAAATAATCCTAATGTTCTGGCATACGAGTACATGCTAAGATTTAAGGTTATTTTTTTGCTTATAATACAAGTACAAAACAGATGTTAATAAAAAAAATAGACCTTAACTGTATTTTGCTTATTTGCCTAGGCTAGCAAATATTATTGCAAACGTGAATAAGATATTAAAATTATAGATACATTAATTCAAAATGAAAATTGCTAGTTATACATACCTAAGTTATGTGAGTGTTATTCAATCATTTCATTATACAATTATTAATATTGACTGTGTAATATAATTACCGCTAGTCAAAATGATTAATTATTAATTAATTACTTTCTGTTTAAATAATTCAGAGCACAAGACAGAGCAGATATTTTTATTAAGTCACAATTTGAGGTTACGCTTGTATTTACTAACTAAATCTTTGTTATCTTCAGGGATCGTATAATTATATCCATTCCGCCCGCACATTGCATAAAAAAACTTAATTCATTGTAGTTTTCGGTATATATGGTAAAACAATTCTATTTGGGTTATTTGTATTCCGAGGCTAAAATTAAATAATGCTAGGAATAAGGAGGCGCCCTCGCTTTCAAGGATGATGAAATGTAATGACAGTTTTTTTCCATAGTCATTAATTACTGGTACTGTATTTTATTATTAGAGTTTACTGATTGATTTAATAAGTACTTAAATTTACTCATATGACCATGTAAATATTTTATGACATTTTGGTATAAAGACATACATGGCTTTGGAGAAGATAATAAGCTACCTGAAGTACTAATCCTGCGCAGACGAAGTCGCGGGTACCAGCTAGCTAACAAGTATTTCTGTATCGTATTAGTATAGTTGATACAAGTGAGCAAAGCTCACGAATTTCATACGACGTTTTTCGACACATTTTGCGAGGAAAAAATAAACATAATATATTGATTTTACCATATATAAAGCGACAACTAAGATAATTTAACAAAATATGAAAATTATGGAAACATAATTTTATGAACACTGGTGTTACCAGTTATGACATATGGCACTGAAACGTGGTCTCTTACTATGGGCCTCATAAGCAAGCTCAAAGTCGCACGAGCTGTGGAGAGGGCTATGCTCGGGGTTTCTCTAGTGATCGAATCAGAAATAAGGACATTCGTAGAAGAACGAAAGTCACCGACATATCCCAGAAGATAAGCCAGTTGTAGTGGCAGTGGGCAGGGCACATAGCACGCAGAACAGATGGTCGATGGGGCCGAAAGGTTCTAGAGTGGAGACCACGGATCGGCAAGCGCAGCGTAGGTCGTCCACTGACACGGTGGACAGACGACCTGATAAATGTAGCAGGACGACATTGGATGCAGGCCGCTTCCAACCGGTCCTTTTGGAAATTTGTGGGGGAGGCATATGTTCAGCATTGGACGTCCTACTGCTGAGACGATAATATGGACTTTCAGCAGAAAAAACCTCTCTGTTGTTATTTAAAAAAAAAAATGTATTATCTGTTTTAAATACTCTGTTTACTGACCTATAACTTGCAGTAAGGTACTAATTTAATTTTGTAGGGATAATTATATTATGCACTAGGTTATAACTTTATAATGCGCGTGTGTGTTATATTATAGCTTGGTGGCCTTAAAAAGATGTAGGTAATAAAGCTTTACGAGCAAGATTGTTAATAATTATGTTATTAAATTAAACAATAACGGCCTTACTTATAAACGCTGCTTAAATTTAAACAACGTCACTTAGTACCGCGCAGAGCAGTTTTCCTTTGCGCAGTACTAAATAACGTCATTTGAAGTTAAGCAGCGTTTATAAGTATAAGGTCGTTATTTTTCATAACAGTTTAAAATTACCGTATTTCACGACTACGGTGAAGCGAAAAAAATTTAGCATTTGAAGTATACATATTTGTGTGTATGTCTGTATTTATGTGTGTTCCACACAGATTACGCCTACGCGCCCGATTTTGGCCCATGAATATGGTGGATATTACACGAAGTACCTACTTACTTACATTTCGGAAAAAAAACTCTTTTTGAACTGTGTGGTTTTTTGTTTCCTATGACTAGAAAGTGTAAGAATCTACTTGCTTAGATCTTGAAAGGTTTTATTTGAGTACCATCATTGCTTTATATACCTATACTTTTTACGACCATCATCTATACACATGTCAACTGAATGTCAATCAATTCGCTCATCTAAGGGTGATATTCCACTCATCAGCTCGTCAATTTGAATGTCCAATATTTGATCAAATTTCTTAGACGGATTCCCATTCCACTTGTCAAATATGTTTGTCCTAGATTTCTTTGTAATTTGCTTATAATATTTTTTAATTATTGTACATTTTTCTGTCTGGTGCTGTGCCCGCAAATAATTTATTTTGTTCATCAAGTGTTGTTCAGGGCACTGAACTTTAGGCACTTTGCAGACGACGGGGCGGGCCGGGGCGGTCAATTTCACCGCGAACGATAGCGCGAAGGGAATCCTATACTACCAATAACGCACATAGAGGGCAAAAAGACCGCGTCGGCAGCGCCAAGCGGGTTATAGCTGCTTTATTGCTTCACTGGTCCAAAAGACTGCCCGCCCCGTCGTCTGCAAAGCGCCTAAAATGTTTCATAAATTCGTCCTGCTGTAACTGCATAAGCATCTAAACGTTTCGTTTTATTTTGTAGTATTTGTGCCTCGTATCATAATGACATTAATTGCATTCCTAATTAAAACTTTCGTGATTGTAATTGTCCAAGAACTTTTATTTAGAGCCATTTTGATTGAAATGTCATAATCTTTGTTCAAATATCGGTTTTTAAGTAAATTGGATGAGGTCATCCAGTTTATTTGATCAAACGTACATTGGACAAACATATTTGACGAGTGGATCACCCTAATATAATTATATCACAAACTAGTGTAGATGCTAACGCATAATTATATATACCAATTAACTCAGAACAATAACGCTTTAATATCAATTTCTGCTCTCATTCCAGAAACATCATCATGGCAAAGTACACGATCAGCTACTTCCCCCTCAAGGCCCTGGGCGAACAGATCAGACTTCTCCTGGCGTACGGCGGGGAAGGTTTCGACGACCACCGCCTGACTCCTGAGAAATGGGCTAAATTCAAACCTGGTAAGCTGTGTACTGGGAACCGATTCCACTAACTAAACTTGTTTCAAATGCAATCGAACCGTAGCTGAATTATACGTTTTCTTATACTGCTATATGTTTAATATATAGGTATTTATTGTTTATTATAACTGAAGGAGCATTTACGTTACGTTTACGTGATTCCGCGGACGAACTCATTCGACAAGAGTTCTAAGTACCTATACTGCACAACTCCTATACTTACCTACCTCTTATATCATTCTTACATTAGTAAGTAGTAAACAGGAATCTTTGAGTGATTTATTTTAAAAAAAACTATATATTAAGTTTGCCTTCCTTATATGTATTTTAAAATATAATTTATGTTCGTAAAAATTTACATAAATATAAGTTAAATAGTGATCACCACACTTTTAATACTAGAAATACAAATAGGATAGCTGTACCTAGTTTTAGACTTGCGAAGACTAATAAGTAAGTAAGTTTCCTAGGAAACTGTGTGCGTTTTTACAATAAAACCCAAAACACATAACTGAGCTCACAGAGGGAAAATTCAAGTTGATTGTAAAAAACGTTTTAATAAAAAAGGCTTACTATAAAGTCCGACATTATATAGAAGATAAAGATGCTTGGAATACTCCACTTCTGGCAAGCTGTCTCTCTGCCACCCATAAAATGTATTATTTGTAATACCTAAGTAGAAACATTGTAAATATCTATATAAAAAGAATGGCCCCGTGTTTCTTGCGGTGTCTTCTCGGTGGGCTCTATATATTTTGGAATGCGGCGGTAGAGTCTTTACATTATAATGAAAAATTGACGTTCATAAGTGCGTCTTTGATGCCTAAATTGAATAAATGATTTTGACTTTGACTTTGGACGCAGTTATATATCTAAGCCTATGTGTAGATGATATATGAAATCTCAATTGAATGATTGCATCTCAATTTGAATCAATTGATTTATTATTGCGCGGCAGTTTGGCTAAAGTACCTATGTTATAGTCACCGCGTTACCAACTGAGTCGTGCGGCCATAAATCATTTCACGATGTCTATCTCGCTCGCACTTGTGGGTCTTATGGAGCCGCATAGTGATGTGTGTAAGATGGTTATAGGCGCATATCGATAAGAATAAAATCAGATAGATACATAGTAGGAAGATAGTATTGTGGCCCTGAAAAGGGCCGTTTGTAATGAATGTTAAATAAATAACGTTTATTCTTCCTCATCTTCGAATCTTCGTCCTCTGTATGTCCTGTAGATTGATTATGAATGGTGTTTGACCTCTTTGGCTTTCTGTAAGTCAGTGTTTTGAAGTCCCTCCTTATAGTTGATATTTGTTGGGTAGAAAAAGAAGCCCGCTTCCATTGACTTATAGCATATCCTGACATATTCTAGGAATGGAAACTTCATGCTCACAAACAGTATTCAAACATTTTACCCAGGATTACTAACATCATTATGATGGCTGGTTATTAATGTAGTTTGCATCATTTGAACTTCCTTAAACAACAGACGAGTGTTTTGAAAACACTGTTATTCATAAATTTTCAAAACAGTGACTGCTGTCCATCAGCTGTTGTTATATATTCTTTATGTATGTAGGTATTATATCTAGATATACATGAGGTAGGTACCTGCTGATTCGCTAGCAGATCTGTGCAAAATTTGCGAAATTTTCCTTAAATCCTTCCTCAATGGATACGTAAAAAAGGCATCAACTACCAAATAAATTTAGTTTGAATCCGTCGGTTTAGGGTCTCTGTTGATGAATCACTCAGTCAGGAGAAGTTATTAACGGCCTTACTTATAAACGTTGCTTAAATTTAAATAATGTCATTTAGTACGGCGCAGAACATTTTTCCTTTGCGCAGTACTATATAACGTAATTTAAATTTAAACAGCGTTTATAAGTAAGGTCAAGGATCATAATACTGTTTTTGGTAAGATCCTATATGTCTAAAGATGGGTACTAAGATTTTACCTGCTTTTTAATTTACTTCCTAATTAAACACATACCTAGTAACTTATTTACTCGTAGTTAGGTGACAAATATAAGGTTTCAAATATGGTCACAAACTTTAGAAATCTTACGATATTTATTGAATAGCTTTGACACATTATCCAACCAAACGAAGAATTTTTAGAAATGCTTAAACTTTCGTATTGACGTCGCAACCCTTATATTTATTATTGTATTACCTTTTTAAAGCACTAACGCCTGCTTAGTGATTACAAACATTGCAATTATTAGAGAGAAAAATTCACATCCTCGGACAGGATTCGAACTCGCGTCTTCTGACAATCCGTGTCAGACGCCATGACTACCTAGGCCACCGGGGCTCGAGGTCCGAGCATCGAATTTTAACTCTATCTGATTTAACCGTCTTACGGGGGTCGGAGCGACATCTATTGATATATATTTTCTCTCTAAAAATTGCATTGTTTGTAATCACTAAGCAGACGTTAGTGCTTTAAAATAGTAATACTATAATAATTATGAAGGGTTGTGACGTCAATTCAATACCAAAGTTTAAGTATCTCTAAAATTCGTCTTTCGGTTGGATAGTGCTGTCAAAGCTGTTCAATAGATGGCGCTCCGTTGCCGTAAGACGGTTAAATCAAATAGAGAAATATTACTATTATTAAGAATGTTTAAAATTCCGCTATTTCGGCACTGTTGCAAGCGCCATGATCACGGATGAACAAATCAAAATTAACATGTAACTATTCGGTTAATAATGTGAGTATTTAAAGTCTACAAATGTCTCTGATCTTGCTTAATTTGTTCATTAAAGAATTGATGGAGAACAGCGTGTTTTACTCGTTTAAGATACCCCATACGGCCAGATGCCAGTACTGGAGTTCGACGGCAAGAAGTATGCGCAGAGCATGGCCATCTCACGGTACCTCGGCAAGAAGTATGGTCTAGCCGGAGCCACCCCCGAGGAGGATCTGGAAATCGACATGATTGTGGAGTTCGTCAATGATATCAGAGCTGGTGAGTGTATGAACTATTTCAGAGAATACTTATTTATTTTGATGTTTTACGCTTGGACAATGCCATGAGAGGGAGCGAGGGAACTCAGGTTTGATTCCAAAAACTGACAAGTAGGTACCGACCGAAGGCCTTCGGTAATAATAGTTTTGACTGAAAATCTTCGGTTAGAACTCTGTGTAGCCTATAATTCTGTCGTTTCGCCGCGCGTTGCAGCGTCACGCTCGGCTCACGCGTTGCGGTCAATTTTATATATGAAAAGTTTTTTCTTTTATATTATTTTCTCATATTATTTTCAATGATTTTAATAGTAACTCTGCTGCTATGGATGCAATAAATCAAAAACCATGAAAATCTAGCCTATAAATCTATGAAGGTCTAGCCGTTCTCGAGTTATAAGTCTGCGAACAAATCCGACTTTGTTTTATATAATATTATAATAAACTAACTGGTGCCCGCGATACGTAGTCGCAGATTCAGTCGCGCAGCAGTATTAGTACTTCGAGTAGCTTATTATCTTCTCCAAGTCCATATCTACCTCTATACAAAAAATGTCATAAAATATGTACTTACATGGTCAAACGCCATTCCTATAATAGTATTGTAGGAGTAAATTTAAATACATAAATCAATCAGTAAAGACCTAACACTCCTCCTCGTTTCGCTCGTCGCACCTACTAAACACTCCGCGTGAACTGTGAACTGCTAGTTCTAGCCATTATATTGAAGGCTAAATCTAGTTCTAAATGAAAAAAGTAGCTCCAGCTAGTTAAAACTAATATGTGTTACTGCGCTGGGGCATTTAGCCGTAAAATTATTTTCAGGCAAACCTACTTTTGACCAGCTTGTTCAGTCACTAGTTTTGACTGTTCTTTTTTAGTTAAAATATCTACTTATACCAATGTAGTACTGTACTGTTCTGTGATAATAGGTATATACACCGCTAGAGCTGGCTGATGGGTACATAGTAGATTATGCGTCAGTTTGCGAGTCTAAAGCGCAGAGCATTATCCACTTTAATGACAGAACTTTACCGTGCAGCCGTTCCCACAGTAATTACCTATAATGATTAAAAATTTATAGAAATAAGGTCGACGGTCGATACCGTCAAGGGTTCAGGCACAGAATAACGAATGGTACAAATACAATGCAAATAATTTATTCATAACCCATTGTTAGAAGTCAAGTCTATTAATAGATTAAAATATCAAAATAATTACATTGTTCATTGTATAGTAATGACATGTAGTTAAATTATTAAAGTAATTCTAGTAGTTTATAAAATTCGTTATCACCCTTCAAACTCATCATTACTCATACTTAACGTGACCATTTTTTTTTCGTGTCAAAGCGGGACGCCCACGGAATATTGTATATGAATAAATACATTATTTATAAGGTACGTCGGTGTAAGATGTCATATTTAACGCAAAATAAAAATGATGGTTTAAAATTGACTTAAATTAAAAATCATTTTTAAAATATCTGGTTTAGTTTTTAGATAGGAATAAAGATCTGTACATGATTTGTCGATGTTTATTTTTGTAATTAAAATGGCTTTTAAAATTACGACACCTATAAATATATAGTGTTTTGTCACTGGTCCATATTTTATTCATTAATGAAAAAACTCCCGTTAAATTGAGACTGAATTCTGATAGTTTATAAAATTCGTTATCACCCCTCAAACTCATCATCACTCATATCATACTACCAATCACAACATTCACACCCCAATCATAAGTATGGGTTTGGACTCACGACTATTATAGTTCAATGGTCCAAACTCAAAATAATGTTCCGGAAGGACCTTGTTGTAAAAACGTGTTCTGATAACCACAAACACCCCGATGGAGGCTGCATTTCGTACCATGACAGGTAGTCCATTGTACACCGAAGGACCCATTACGAAGACCTCTCAGATTTCCCCGGCCTATGTGAAGGTGTCGCCAAGCGGTCGGTATTTATTCGGTCGGCTTCTCAAAGCTCGAAATGGATTTACGGTAGATTTAGGGTAAACTTCAAGTCTTGTTTGAGGAGATATTACAGCTATTGGCGGTAAAATATATACGTATAGCATAGTATTTACTATTTATCTACCAGTGTAAAAGGGGTTTGTTTCTCAGTGTAGGTACAGGTAACAAAACTTATTCATTACAGATATAATATACCTACAATTTGCAAAATTTGGGACCGATTTCCATTCTGTTGAAATTGTACGACCTGATTTGGATCTTATATACCCAACAAAAAATTATTAATCGGTTTACAACCGATAAAGTTGCGTAACTTATATAAAGTGATTATGTTTTATTTCAAAATGAAATAATGCCTTGAATTAATTTCGATAAAATGTATATGAAACCAACTCTCATGACCTAACAAACAATAACTACTTTATTTTTTATCAACGTTTTTTTTAATTCCACTAGAGCAAGAAACCGATTCGTTAGTAAAAAAGTTTACACTTAAAAAAAAACTGAGTATTTGTCCCCCTCCTTTTTGGAAGTCAATTAAAAATAAACCATCAAAAACAAGTCGTATTTGGTAGATTGATTGCGTTACAAAATAACAATGGGATTGAAAACTCCACCTTTCAACAGACTTCCAAAAAAGGAGGTTCTCAATGCGATTTTTGTTGTTTGTTACCTCATAACTTTCGACTGGGTGAAATTATTTTAATTATTCTTTTTTTTATTTGAAAGCTGGTGCTTCCCGGGAGAACCTATATACATTTCATCAAATTTGGTTGAGCAGGTTTTAAGTTACACTCCAATAACTGAAAAGTTTGATGATTCGGTGATATCATCATTGACGGTGAATGACAATCGATCCAGTAATTAGCAAGGACTAAAAAGGACTACAAAAAATGTTAACCAAAATAATGCAACCCGCTTCAACACTAAAAAGTGTGAAATAACCTGTCGAAGTCGGTACCATGCGCACAAT
The DNA here is from genome assembly GCA_917880725.1 of Selenia dentaria. NCBI lineage: Eukaryota > Metazoa > Arthropoda > Insecta > Lepidoptera > Geometridae > Selenia > Selenia dentaria. Next base: position 5,233,073 of record OU862891.1, read on the forward strand.
ATTTTGATAATGAAATCACAAATTTACCTTATAATTATGTGAAACTGTACAAATACAAATTTATTTATTTGCTAGAATACAATATTATATAAGGTATTTAACTAATAATTATGTCAATGTATTCAGCCTGCAGGCAGGCGTGCAAATATTATAATAATTAAAATATAAATTAATGCATTCAAATATAAAGTTATTAAATTAACATTCAACAAATTTCTAATCATACATTATTAAATTCTATACTTAATTATATTATTTAAAATTAAGATATTCATTTACACTATAAAAACAATTGTCCAATAGCCACTTATGTAGGTTTAATTTAAATTTATTACCATGCAGCAATTTTATATGGTCTGGTAATTTATTATAAATAGTTATGCACATGTTGTGTACATTTTTCTTATAAATATCTCTATGACAAGTGGGTTGGTAAAGTAGATTTTGGAATTTAGCTCTTTTTTGTCTAATGTTAATCTCGTTACGTTTTGTGAAATAATTAGGATGAGCTCTAACGAAAACGCATGTGTATTTAATGTACATACAAGGAAGTAGTAGGACATTACATTTCTTAAATAACGGTTTGCAACTATCCGAATACCAAGCTTTATTTATAACTCGAATACACCTTTTTTGTACTTTAAAGGCTATTGATTGAGTCTACAGAGTTTCCCCACATTATTAAGCCATAACTGAGAACTGATGACACATAGCCATGATATGCAGCCAAGTACTTTCTAAAATGTCTTATTATTATTATAGTTACTTTAATAACAATTCTTATGATTTGTGTTAATAACATCTCAATTATTACTATTAATATTTTTCTATTTTGGCAATGTACTAGGTATATTATTTTTTACACTGGCGAAAGAGGTCTGGGACCTATCGCACGGGTCTTTTTGAACCTAGTTTAGGATCCAGAAGCTCTTCTTACTCTTAATAGGTACATTTGAACTATCATGGTACCGACTTCAACAAGTTATTTCACACTTTTTGGTATTAAAATCGGTTTCTAAGTCGTTTAACAACAGCAAAATCTAATCAAATGAATAATGTGACCATATCATACCTATATGTTGTTTAATACATATTTAGTAGCGATTAAATAGGCTTTGATCGATTATTCGTTGTTTTCAGATTAATACCAATTTCTAATCTTAATTTTATTAAGATTAGAAATTGGTATTGCCTGATTACTAAGTAATTACGTGTAATTCTTTATCTATTACATTTGTTGATTATATAGAATTGGTTTATCATCAAAATACTACACGTCATAAATGTAAGTTCAGATCCTATCCTAAGGCGAATATGATAGCCTACTGAGCAGCTTCATACTTGTCTGGAATAGATCGCTCTGAGCGATAAGACCGCTTTTTGTGACACTAAACTGAGCTATTCATTGTTGTATAACGTTTTTTATAATCATATTTTTAAATTTATATTATTATATTAGTAAATTTATAGTAACCAAATAACAACATACAGACAGAACAGAAAATGCCCTCAACTTGTATGTTGACCGTGATTCCAACGATGAAAACGTCTTTTAAACTAGTATTCCATTGTGTTCACAGCGTCAGCAGCAGTCCATTACGATAAGGATGAGGTTTCCAAGGCCAAGAGGCACGCAGACTTCACCGCGAACAAGTACCCCTTCATGCTGGAGAAACTGAACAAGATCATCGCCGAAAACAATGGCTATCTCGCTCTCGGCAAGGTGAGAAACTTTTTAAAAGCGATGGCAGCCTTGCTCCATTCTAATCCATTAAACAAATTCATTGATAGATTTGATTCAACATTTTGCTCCACTCCATGAATTTATTTCATTATATACGAGTATATTGCTACACTGAGTTCCATCAATGAATTTGATTCTACATTCTGCCCCACTGAATTCCATCAATGGATTTAATTCTACACCTTGCTCCACTGAATTCATCAATGGATTTAATTCTACACCTTGCTCCACTGAATTCTATCAATGTATTTAATTCTACACCTTGCTCCACTGAATTCCATCAATGTATTTAATTCTACTCCTTGCTCCACTGAATTCCATCAATGTATTTAATTCTACTCCTTGCTCCACTGAATGCCATCAATGGATTTGATTCTAAATTTTGTTCTACTCCATCAATTTATTTGATTATACATTTTGCTCCACAGAGTTCTATCAATGGATTCGATTCTATTTATTGAGCTGAGTGTTGAGGTGATCAATAGGTTTGTCGATGGATCATACCTTGAGTTTTAGCTTTCAGTGCAGGTTACATGATGAGATCGAATACAGTCCACATCGTGGCGTGACAGTCACACCATGACTAACTACCTCAGCATTGCAAAATCTATCGTTAAGCACATTCCAGAAGCTGCTCTTTGAGAGTCCGAGCCATTCTAGTTCAAAGTTCTAGTCAAATGAACTCGACCTGGGTAACTTTGTTGAATCGAACTAGAATTACTATTTCGTTTGTGATATCACCTGAAGGTCGAACTAGAATCGCATCATCACTGACTGGTTAGATAGAAGTAAAACGCTAGCCTAATAATTATTAAAATTAAGTACTTGACTTACAAAGTGGCAGTGGGCAGGGCACATCGCACGCAGAACTGATGGCCGATGTGGCCGGAAGGTTCTGGAGTGGAGACCACGGACCGGCAAGCGCAGCGTAGGTCGTCCTTACAGACGACCTGATAAAGGTAGCAGGACGACGTTGGATGCAAGCGGCTTCCAACCGGTCGTTTTGGAAAATTATGGCGGAGGCATATGTTCAGCAGTGGACGTTCTACGGCTGAGATGATGATGACGATGACTTGACTTATAGTATATAACTATAACAAAATAGGTAGGTAAATTTGACATCTTCAAAATCACATGCAGCATCAGCATAGTTCAGTGCCGAGGGAAATTTAATAAAGATTTCGGTGACACTGAAACTGATGGAACGACTTGACACTCACTATTTGTTAAAATTATACTTAATAGCTAGCATTCCCACCACACCCACTTCTTATGGTTTTTTTAAGAATTGCTATAATGAAAAGGTAATTTTTTATGATTCAGTAAATGTACTTAATTGTCTTTGTAAAACCGATGATAAGTACTTGATATGATGTGATAGGATGTAGTAAAATTTAGTGTCAGAGAAAATATCAGGGTCACAGATTAGTAACGAGTTAGGATACGATTTTGGCGTGTTCTCCATACACCGTATTGTATGTATTCTCCGATTTACTCTCTGCATCTGGACACTAGTGCTGTTATTTCTAAGTGACATAAATATTAATCACTAGCACTATTCTCCTATGTTTAGCTGTTTTAATTAGTTAGCTCTTCTATGATCCTTTGAAAATCCTTCAAACTGCATATTTGAAGTGAAGTATCTCTCAGGCCACCTTAGGGTTGGCGATTAGCGCAGCTTACGACTGCGCTAATGTTCATCGCTTCTTGATTACATCTCCGCTTTCCATCAGGCGAGACGGATTTGATGAATGATTATAAAAAAGAGTTGGCGGGGGAAATGCACAATACCCTCCAAGCGGGACGTCCAGGACTTAGCGCTCCCACACTAAAAAAGAACAAGCATATTAATGGTTTGTTCCCTTTGTTTCAGCTGACCTGGGCAGATTTCGTGTTCGCCGGGATCTATGACTACGTCAAGACCATGCTCCAAAGGCCAGACTTGGATAATGAGTACCCCGCCTTCAAGAAGCTCGTGGACACAGTGCTGAGTCTGCCCAAGGTCAAGGAGTATGATGAAACTGCATATCCTAAGTAGATTAAAAAAGGCACACGTCTCTCTCACTATCTGTGGATTGTGGTTTAGTCAAATAATTATCATTTAGGTTTATGAATCTGCTTGGTGTGATCTTGAATTTATCTTGATGACCATATTAGTTTTTCTAACAAAATTTTCTTGATGTTGTTTAAAAAACAGAATAAGAAAGTTTTCCAATACTGCATTTGAAAATACTTCTCTTCTCTCACGGTATGTCACTCACTAGTAAAGTAGTAGTAAGTGAGTGTTTAAACACTCACTAATAAAAGTAAGTAAGTACATATTTTGAGTATTGTATGTAATAAGTATTTTTTTATAATAATCTCACCGTAAATAATAATCACAAATGAAAGGCCCTATTTATGTTTTGTAATATCAGCAAACACAGTATATAGAGTTATAAATAATATGTTCTTGTGCACCCTCAACAGATTCCTAACGGGAAATTACATAAATGCCTGAAGAACTCGTCTTACTAGAAGTTTTCATTTAATTTCCGGTATAGTTGCCATGTATATTTTTCATTTTCTAGTAATTCGGCTCCGATAGAAAAAAATATGCGAACCATAGTCGTGGTGCCCCGCGTAATAAATATCAGAAACTAACTTAAAAACATACATGGTAAATATTCCGTTAATAATGAGAACATTTCTACTGTTTGTGGCCAAACTGTGTGTAAAAAAACTAGCCTCGAGAAGTTCCCATGCTCGCTGGAGTTGTATAAGATTACTACATCGAATGGTAACAACAGTGCCTTAAATTTGTTCGTATTTTATATCACTTCCTTATAAATTCTCTTTAGTTTTTAGATTTTAGAACTGAGTTACTGTTTTATCTACATTAATGATATTTTTGAAGTCACACAAGCATGTTAACTCATACAGTATGTAAGCAAGTATTGTTTGTATCGTATTATTGTATTGTACGTAAGGAATAGTTTGTGTATTAAACTATAATAAGATAAAATTCCGTATTATTATTTATACGGTCGTTCTTAAAATTACAATGAAAAAGTGGTAGTCGTAATGTGCAAACCACATTTAAAGTGATTATTATAGGAAAAGTTTATTGAAGCGTTATGAAGTGGCTGAAGTGAAGATCTGCGGCGACCTCTATCGCATCCTCATCATCATCATCTCAGCCGGTAGACGTCCACTGCTGAAAATATGCCTCCCCCACAAAATTCCAAAAGGACCGGTTGGAAGCGGCCTGCATCCAACGTCGTCCTGCTACCTTTATCAGATCTCACCGTGTCGGTGGACGACATACACTGCGCTTGCCGGTCCGTGGTTTCCACTCTAGAACCTTTCGGCCCCATCGGCCATCTGTTCTACGTGCCATATGGCCTTTTTTCTTTTTTTTTTTGAGGGGGAAATGCTGTGCACTTCCCTTCCGCCACGGGGGTGACGGAAGGGGGCGTGTGGGGCTCAGACCCACTAAAACCGCCCTGTGAGCAGTCCTCCGCCAAGGTGGGGCGAGACAGGGTCGCGCTGGCAGTCACCATCTCGCCCCAGCGGTAGGCCCGGATTGATCTTAACCGGGCTTCAGCGCCTGTGAAGGGATGACCTTGTTCACCAAGGTCACCCCTTAGACGTGTAGGGCCGTGCAAACCGGCGAAGAGTCCCCCGACTATTCGCCAGTAACCCCACTACGGAGGAGGGAGGAGACGTGCAAACCGTCTTCTCCGTTCCCCCGGTCGTCTGCGCCGGAGCGGGTCAGCTCGGACATGGTTCTCCCTGATCCGCTCCGCGGCCTCCTTCTGCGTCATCACCGTTTCGCAGAAAATGGCCACCGCCTGCCATGATCTCTCGCTGCTGAGCATGGAGAACACCACGCTCGGCAGGGAGAGATCTCCCCCTATTTCCGCTGAAAGCGTGTGCCGCTGCGGGCCCCATGCATCACACACTTTCAGTGTGTGGTGCGCCGTATACTCCGGCGCACCGCACGCGTGGCAGGCTGCCGTGAGTGACGTGCCATATGGCCTGCCCAATGCCACTTCAACTGGCTTTATCTTCTGGGGTATGTCGGTGACTTTAGTTCGTCTACGGAACTCCTCATTTCTGATTCGATCACGTAGGTATAGCCCTCTCCACATCTCGTTGTGCGACTTTGAGCTTGCTTATGAGGTCATAAGAGACCACGTTTCAGTGCCATATGTCACCACTGGTAACACACATTGGTCAAAGACCAATCATCGTTCACAAATAATCGGTACTACAATCAAGGCTACAATACAAGAACAGAAACGCAACTAATAACGTTAAACATCGTCCATACTACATCATGCTAAGCTAACAGATGGCGCTGGTACACATACAATGTTTCAGTGATTCAGAGGACATGTTTTGCGGTCGGTCGCTGTTCTAACGTTATACCACGACATTTCTTTAAGGACAAGAGAGATCTACGTTGATCCACTATGTGAAGAGAGTTCGACGTAATAAAATCCCCCACCCCCCTATATTAGTCTATGGATTTAGGATATCTTATTTAGGACGCCGCGAAGGCTCGCGGCGTCCTAAACATAGACTATGGACAGATCATGGTTGTCTGGAAGAGATCGCTCTGAGCGATAAGACCGCCCATTGTGACTCTTAATTTTAAGTTTTCTTATTTGTTGTATTTTATAATGTGGTGTTGGAATAAAGAGTTTATCTATCTATCTATACTAGGAAAGTTCTAAAAGTATAAAACTCTCTGAACAGTTTTGCTAAATCGTATTGGATCCGTTTCTCTGTTATTACCTGGGGGCCCATTCCACTAACTAAATATGTTCCAACTGCAATAGAGCCGTAGCGGAATTACGCATGATGATATTTTTATTCCATGGGCGTATATAAATGGGGGGAGTCCGGACACCCGTCTAATATCTACCAACTACAAGTCTTCTGATAAGCACTCGGTCAAAAGCTTTTTCATAATCTAGGTAGATAACATCGTTTGTCCCAATTTTGTCCACATATCACATGAAAGTAAATTGGCCTCTTGTGATCGCCCTGAATTGAATCCATGTTGTTCATAAATTATTAGGTAGGTACTCTTACCTTGGTCGGACAAGAGCGATCTTAGTTTGTCGGCAATATTTTGCTTGCTTTGCTTATGCTTTGCTTGGCTTATGGGGCGGGAGTTACAGGAGTTTAGACAAGAGATATATTGATTTATATAATAGTTACGTGCAATGATAATCAGAATCAGAATCAGAAATTTATTCACCATTATAACAATGATTGTTACATTCGGTAAGTCACATGAAATATAAATTAACAATATTGTATACACATTTCAGATTATATTAATTAACTTAAATTCACAACATATATTACCTATTTTGAAAATAATCATCCACGTTTTTCACTTAATTCAATTTTCAGTACAAATAATAATAATGAAGTTAAGTAAATAATGATGAGTCACACAAGCAACTTAATTTACTTGTCAATTGTTCATAACTACACAGTCAAAGGAATAATATATTTGTTCATTCTTTGTACAAAAATGAAGAGTCTACTAACTTCATTTCCATAAACTCATTTAGAGAATAAAATGGTTTATTCACAAAAAAATACTTAAGTGTAATTTTAAAAACTTTTATGTTTAGTTCTGTAATTTTAATTGGCAGTTTATTATACATTTTTATTTTCGTGCATTTTCCTTGGTTACGAACTTTAACCAATCTGACTCTAGGTTGGAATAGTTTGTCCTTGTTTCTTAGGTTAAAGTTGTGCATGTCCTTATTCTTAGGTAAACTTTCCTTTTCTGTATGTACCTCTAAGAGACTATTATAGATAAATAAAGATACAACGGTCAAGATTTTATTAAGTCTAAAATGTTGTTTTGCAGAAGCTCGTTTTTGCAGGCCATTAATAATTCGTATTGATCTTTTTTGGCACTTTAAAACTCTTTTTATGTCACCTGCATTACCCCAAATTGTGATAACATATCTCAAAACAGAGTAAATGTAAGCATAGTACACCGAAATAAGGGTATTTTTATCTGCCAATGGTTTCAGTTTGAATAAAGCGTAATTGCCACTAGCCAGTTTTTTACAAATTTTGTCGATATGTTTTCTATGACTTAACGTGTGATCTATTGTATACCCCAAAAATACGTTATCACTTGCATTTACACATTTAGTTTGTTTTGTATGATACATCATTATTTTACTTTTATTAGAATTTAAAACTATACCATTTGCCTTAAACCAAGTTATAAGCATATTCATTGCATCATTAATTTTTATTTTTAAATTATATTGACATTTATCTTTTAAACCAACATGGGTATCATCAGCGAACAAACTTAAATAGGTCCAGGAAGGCATATAACTAGCAAGGTCATTTACATAAACTAAAAATAACAATGGACCAAGGATTGATCCTTGTGGTACCCCGATGTTTATGTTCTGAGCCATTGATTTTTGATCATGAATAGATACTATTTGGATTCTATTATGGATATATGTTTTCATCATATTAAGTGCATTCCCTTTAAAGCCATAAAATTCCAGTTTGAGCAACAAGATATCGTGCCTTAAGCAATCAAATGCCTTAGACAGATCGCAATAGATGCTAGCGCATTTCTGTGAACCATCTAAAGAGTCGAGAATGAAATCTACGACTTTTCGTATTGCCATCTCTGTGGAATATTTTTTTCTAAAGCCGTACTGCGAAGCAGTGAACAATTTATTATTTTCAAAATAGTTGCTTATTCTAGTCTTCATAATGGTTTCTAATATTTTAGATAAGGTAGGCAATATACAAACAGGCCTGTTATGTTATGTTATAGTTGCTAATGTCTGTAGTGTCTCCTTTTTTATATAGTGGTATTACTCTACCTGCCTTAAATACTTCGGGGAATACGCCTTCTTCTAGACAAGAATTAATTGTAATTAAAAGCAATTCCAATAAATTGTCGTTGTTTAAAAGTAATTTTTTAATAGTTTTTGTACTCATATCATAAACATCTAATGTCGGTTTTGCCTTCATATTTATTATAATAGTCTTTAATTCTTTATAACATACAAGTGAAAAATGCATTGATGTCTCGGGTTTAACTAAATTGTCCATGAAATTCAAGCAATCCTGTGCGTCGGTTATTATGTTTCTTGTTAATCTATCAGCTACGCTACAAAAGTATTCATTGAATAAATTAGCAATCTTTTCTGGTTCTGTCACATCGTCATTATTGTCGTTTTTTATTGATCTTATTGTTGTTTTGGTTTTTTGTTTATTGTTTCTTTAAACCTGCTCATTTATTATTTTCCAGACTTCTTTTATTTTATTGTTAGAGTGTGCTATTCTATGACGATATTGAAGTTTTTTAGCGGCAATTATAGTTTTCTTTAAACATTTTCTGTACGTTTTTATTTTCAACTTTAAACGATCACATGGGGCATGGGCCTGTAATATTTCCATTTTATTCAAATTGTTCTTTGACGTTTCAATACCCAGTGTAGTTACTTTATAAGTTTTATTACCCAATTTTATCCTTTTTTTTGGAAAAGCAGTATTGTAGTAGAAATGTATCACGTCTGTCAAAATCTTCATTTTGGTATTAGAGTCTTTACTTGTCATTATTTCAGATTTTATTTTTATATAATTACTGCTTAACAAGAAATTAAAATAACTAAAGTTAGCTATAGTATATAATCTAGTCATACAGCTGTTTTCATTAAGATTTACATCTGTTCTCGTACCTAACGTCAACTTAATTACATTGTGGTCAGAAAGCTTACTATCTAATACAAACGCTTTACAGCCATTAAAGTTGACTATAAAGTTGTCTAAACAAGTGGAGCTGTGACCTTCAGTCCTTGTTGGTTCATTTAACAGCCATTTACATTTGAAATTGTTAAGTATGTCAGTCATTTTTTTAATATTATTATTCATTTTCATAAAGTTAAAATTGAAATCACCAGCTATTACGATTTGTTTGCCTTCTTTACATAGTTTCTGTAGTATTTTGGTCAAAATATCAAAGAATATAGAAAAGTTTTTATTAGGTCTATACAACGCTATAATGACTAATTTAGAAGGTCTCAATTCTATGGCTGACAGTTCACAATTCATCTCAAAAGAATATTTATTCAGATCGGTTCTGGTTTTAAATTCTAAGCTATCTTTTATTACATTTATATCTATTAAAACATGTTGCTAACAAGTAGCCTTCGAGAGACATGGCTTCCACATGATGATCTTTGCACCATGTTTCTGTAAGACATAACACATCACAAGTTTGCCCACTTAAGAAGTTTTCAATGACGGTGTATTTATTATGTATACTGCGAATGTTGGCATGAAGTATTATCCTTTCTTCTTCTGGTGCAGACTTTGTAGAAAAATCGGGTTTTGAATGTTTGATTCCAAATTAATATCTTGAGGTTTAATAAATTTCAAAGAAGATGATCCCTGAAAGTGCCCTGTGAGGGATGTTATTAACGTATTAGTTATATACTGCTTCATTGCATCTAAGCTATATTCAGTCTTGTTTTTACATACTCGTATATTTGGATCTAGGTATTTTACACGCTCGCTGAAGTTTGCCATGTTTGAAATTTGTTTATTAATGAAATAAATTTCATTGTTGTGTATGCCATCATAGCGTATCCCAGTTACTATCATGTTAAACTTCCTGTTAGGTTCATTTATAATATTGTTTAATATTTTAATATACACATTTTTGTTAAACTGTAATGTTTTTTCATATTTTGTAATGATGATTCCTACAGTGTCTAAGACATTAAGTGACTCTGTCTTTACTTCAAAGTTTTTTAGTATTGTATGGAATCCAGGATAACTTCATAAGACAAACACTTAGGCCGATCGTGCCTCTCTATCGCTTGGTTCGCGCTCTCGCTTGCACGCTCGGCCCAGGCGGAACGAGATAATGAGTCATACTTTTTCGTACGTGCAGCCGACGTTCATCGATTTATTAGACGTTATCACGTCTCAAAGTCAAACAACGTCAAAGCTTATTGCTTGCTCACAACTGCACTACATCTCTTTAATAGAATAGCAGCTATTCTATCTATGGCAGATTCCTCTTTAAAACCTTGTACTAGGTCCGCTGAAAAAGTTCATATTCTATACAATCATCAATTCTCGGGGATTTTGATTAGTGGGACTGGTACATGTGGTGGCTCTCTTACTCTGTTCTAACTGTAGGCAAAGTAAGTAAAACAGAACCGCGCGCTTCAAGTACTTTGCTAATTACTGCACACATCTTAATTTCAGCAACTTTTAAATGATTGTAAACTATTGAATTAGCCATACTTATGTACTTATATTGTTCAAGATACTTGAAAAAGCTATGTCAAGCAGATTTAAAAACTTTTTAACTAAACATAAAATCCTTGTAAAAGACCAATTCGTGTTTCGTAAAAACAGCTCCACTACACTAGCATGTTTTAATTTAATAAAAGCCGCTACAGAGGGCATAAACGAAGGAAATCTAGTTGTGTCCTTGTTTCTTGACTTAAAAAAGGCATTTGACTTTATGAATCGTAAAAATCTTCTAAACAAACTAAATTTATATGGCATTAGAGGAAAGTCTTTGGAGTGGCTGTCTAGTTATATAAGAAAGGTGTGCATCATGTAAGTGTTTTGGGACCTCTGCTTTTCCTATTATATATCAATGATCTCCCTGAGCAAATAACTCACAGATGTGTTCTCTCTGCGGACGACACTACAGTTATATTTAAATGTAATGACAAAGAATCTTGTAAACAAATTGTGAACGAAGCGTTGGCGGATGTTATTAACTGGGCAAAGAATAATAACTTAAATATTAATATTAGCAAAACTAAAATAATGCAATTGCAGTCTTATAATACAAAATCAATATGCCTTGACATCAAGTATCTTAATCAAAAAGTTACGGAACTTAGTTGCTTTAATTTTTTGGGAGTAAACTTGGACAGAAATCTGAATTGGAAAGACCATGTTAATGAGGTCTGTCAAAACTAAGCCGGCACACGTTTGCATTAAAAAGACTGACACGAACAATATCTGTTGATGCCGCCTTGGCTGTCTTCCATGGCTATGTATCGTCGGTGCTTAATTATGGCCTTATAATCTGGGGAAACTTAAATGAGTTAGATAAGGTTTTCAAGGTACCCCCTCAGGAGTGCTGGGATAAAGTGACTCCTACTCCATCCCACCGGGACGGGGTCCTCATGGGAGGGCCAACGCCGCTGGAACCTCGTACGATTGCAATAGCGTGCCCGTTGTCCCGATATTAAGGCGCCCGGAGAAACACCGTGTGGTGGTTAAGTCGGTATGGTCTGCTTGCTGCTATGGGTGCAGTTGGTACGTAAAGGACGAGTCCGACATATCCCGTCGAATCCCCCCGGGTTGGCGGGGATGTGTAAGTACATTCCCCACACACAAGGTTTTCAAGGTACAAAAACGTTGTGTCCGGGTAATAAATAAAGCTTGGTTTCTTGACAGCTGTAAAGCACTATTTAAAAAACAATATTCTTCCACTTCCATACATGTATGTAAGTGACTTATATGTATTTTTGTTAAGGCAAATCTTAGTTATTTTCAGAGAAGAACGATGTTAATACCGCAGGGGCGGCTTTGTGGCGAGCCGTCGGTGAGTGGTGACACCGTGGACCCTAATTCTCCCTGAGGCTAAATTAGACCCCTGACCACCGGCTTGCCTTAATTGGCCGTCTGGGGGTGGAGACGCAAGAGCAAGTATGGAGCAGTATAAGATGGTGGTCTTTATGGGGGGCCCGTTTAGTGGGTGGCAAGTCACCACCTGTTTAAATATTTTGAACTGAGACTGAAATTGGCAGGTGTCGTATTCTAGTCCATAGTTTTATATCTCCCTTAGCATTTTATCAGTTCATAACAATAGCCTCGTCATTTTACCCATTTTTGTAATAGATAATCCATGTCACCGTCATCCCAAATACTGTTTTTATACACTTTTGTATGTTTTATACCAAACAGGCCTCCTAAGTGTTGGCTACAGCCCCATTTATGCCTTTGTAAAGGACCGGATAACAAATCTGTGAATAAAAATTAATAAGAATAATAATAAAACATTGAAATTGGCAGGCGTAGTCTCGTCCATAGCCCACTATCTCCCGTACCACTAATAAGTACATATCAATAGCCATGCCCATTTTACCCATTTTTGTAATAGATATAACATGTAACCATCCATCCAAAATGTTTCTGTTTTTATACTACGAGTACATTGTATTTTTATACCAAACGGGCCTCTAAGCGTTGGCTACAGCCCCACTTATGCCTATGTGAAATTGTTTGAATAATAATAATAATAAAATTGTTTATTGCAGGCAAAAGAACCCATCTTAATATCAATTTTCATATTGTATAATATACAATAAACCTTATTATTAATTCGTAGAATACACATCATTACAATACAAATAAAATAAAAACTAAATATACAAAATAAACTTCACCTGTATAGAGAGAGTTATAAAAAACATTCATCGGCAATAATAATTTATAAACTAACTTGCACAGTTGTGCTTAGTAATTTGTTTGTTTTCGTTCATGTGGACCGAGATCCAGTGCTTGAACATGAGAGTGCTTATTTATGTCGTCAGAGATGGCCACGAGTATTTTGTTGTCCGAGCGACGCAGACGATGCCAAAAGTAAGCCACGCGTGATCTAAGGACCCCTAAAGACTAAAGACCCTCGCCTCAGCGAACATACTCGACGCACTGCAGTACCGCGGAAGTTTCATAAGGGCCCGGAATGCGTTATTATACTGGACTCTTATGGTGTCCATTGACTTCTGCGAGAACGTTATCCACAGTTGTTCCACAAAAGTTTGTCCTTCTAAAAAACCTCTTTCTACTTGCAGTTTACGTAAATCTTAAAAACGTATAATTGTCCATTAATTTCTTTGGAGCTATAAAATAAAATACTTGTATGTACTATTTAAGTTCCATCATTATTTAATTATCAAAAAAACTATGTAAAATATGTACAGGCTTCTATAGAAACTTAAGTTTGTGTAAAGCATAAAACACAACTTGCTTATTTCGACTACCTATTTATACGAATTGTATACTCCAATTAGGTATTTACATTTCCACTCAGAAAAATCATTTATTTCTTAAGATTTCAATTCCAATATCAAGATCTGATTTCGTAAACGCTCTCATATAACCTTAACCACATTATCCAGCTCAGGGCTGGTTCCAGTTTTCTTCTTCAACTCTTTCGCAGATCGGACACTTTCCTCAACTTGTCTGATGGTGTCCATCAGAGGAAGATCCTTGGTCTCTGGAGTCAGTGTGAGGAGCATGCCGCTAATAAGTGCTGAACATCCAAAAAGAATGGAGGGTAGGGCTGGCGATATTGGATTCTGGAAACAATTAATACGGGAATATTTGATTAGGTATATTGTTCATTTAAATATATGTGTATTTCCGATCTATATTTGTCAGTAGCTACGGATTCCATCTCTTTCAAATTTACGCAAAAATAGCGAATACTCTTACCAATATAGGTGTAAGTGGAGCCAGCATCCCACCAACCCTGGCTGCAAACGCGCCGAACCCAAGAAGCGATCCGCGGGCGCTGGTCGGGAACAACTCCATGATGTACGTGATGGCACCCGTGAAGCAGACGGAGATGAGCATTTTTCCGAGCAAGAACAAGAAGATCTTTGTCCAGGTGTACGCTGGAATTATATTATAAAAAAGTTACAAATACATGCGTCGATACTTTGCGATTTAAATTCTATGGAGTTTTGTGGTTCTTCAGATGTTGAAATTCGGAAATGAATTCTTCACTCTAATACTATATGAACTGCAAGGCAAGGTGAAAAAAGATGTACATGTAAGAATGTGTCCAACTTACAAGCAGGTACGTATCCCGTACTAACGCATAGCCCTCCGCAGACCAGAAATCCAATCAGAAGCGGCATCTTCCTTCCAATCTTGTTCATCAAGTATAAAGAGATCAGCTCTCCCGGAAATGACATCACAGTCGCCAGAAGAAAGTTGGTGTATTTGTTCCCCGGCAGAAACACAGAATTAATCATCATGCCGTAGTACACGAAGCTAGCTGTGAACCGGCAGACAGCGCCCACAAGCACTCTTTTCATTATCTCTTTAGAAGTCACAATTTCTTTCAAACCTTCTCTTTTCTCTTCAGACCCAATGTTAAACTTGTTTTTGAGCTTGATTTTATCAAGTTCGGACAATTCTTGTCTGTTGATGTTGATTTTGTTCATATTAGCGACCAGGAGCATAGTTTTTTTTGCTTTCTCAGTTTTTCCGTTCAAGATTTGCCAGCGAGGGCTCTCATCTACAAGGAAGATGTATGATATGAAGAAGATAGAAGGACCGTTGATAATGTAGATCAAAGTCTTCCAGTAGGGGACGAACATGGCGATGATAGCGTAGAGACATTCTCCGAGGTATATAGCGTAAGCGTAGACAACTCCTGACAATATTCTATTTTTCTTGCCGCATATTTCCAACACTGGAAAAGGAAGCGAGTGAAGGAAATAAATGTATACACATATCTGATCAAATATTCAACCATTTTTAAACCAACAAACTATATGTCAATATTTTACATATTTAACTATATTAAGGACCGAAGCATCAAGCAGTCCTTGTCGCGTATATAGCTAGGTATATAAACCTTGATTTCCAATGAGTGACTAACTGTTCTACCGGAAGAAGCCTTGGGGTTGGCGAAGACGTAATAAATAGTGAGGGGGTTTTCCGGTGAGTATAGAAACACTCCACTAAAGCTCTCATAAACAATAACACATACAACAACAACAACAACAACAATAATTGGACTGAACATCAGAGCGTTATACCACTCTAAGGAATTCACATATTAGATACATACCTACTAAATATGCAACAAATGATACTTACTGATCACCATAGCTGCACCATAACTGCCTCCAGTCACAGCTGCTTCACAGAACTCTATTGCAATGTACATATAGTAAGAAGTGGCGAAGGTCTTTAGCTGGCCAATACAACCACACACCACACAGAATATCAGGGTTGGTTTGCGTCCAAACCTGAAAATCAAAAATATAATCAGCCCAAGTAAATACCTACCTATCAGAGCTTTGACTTTACTGTTGACTCTACCGGACATCGACCGTAGAGATGCCTAGGGTGTGAGGCGGGACTATCCGATTACTGAATGCCGCAGAACTGCAGTTTGAGCCTTTATCTATACACGAAAAAGTTGTCAAGTCAATAAACTGATTTTATCTATCGTATCTTGTCTCTTACATGGATCTAGCTGCGATAGTTATATCGCGTGCTGAGTTTAAGGGTAATTACTGTCAAATTCAAGCCTCTCTTACCATTTCGACATTCCATGCACACAGCGCAGAAGTAATGTCAACCCAAGGAAGATTGACTTATGCACGTTGAGCCAACCTTTCTGATCTAAGAAACCGTGACATTTAGTTAAGGTTTTTAGCTGGCTAATTACTCAAAGACGCATTCAACGTAGCAATACCACAGGGAATACCTTCAGCATTTTGGGAGCGATGACCGCTGGTAGCGGTATTCGACTTTTAGATTTTTTTATTACTGACATGTTGGCGGAGTTGGTAGCAACCCTACCTTCTGAATCACTGGTCCCGGGTTCGATCCCCGGACAGGTCAAACATTTGTGTGCATGAACATGTGTGGTCGACCTGTGTCTGGATGTATTTAAGTCCGTAGGTTTGCAGATATATCAGTCAGTAGGTTAGCATAGTACCTACAGGCTCTGCCTAGTCTGGGACCTGCAGATCTTGCTTTCCCATATTTATTATATTATATCAGCTTTCTTAGTTCGTTTTTTGTTTAGGTTAAGTTGTCTATATTTTCTATCTGAATATATGGTATTTTCTTTGAGGTAACGCGTGTGGTATTAGATACACTGAAACTTCTTACATAAAACACATTCTTTATAGAAAATAGGTGTTTATAAAGAATTGCCTCGCACGAACCACGTTTTCTAAAGTAGGTACGTCTGTTTCATGATTTATTTATACATTAGGCATAGATCGGGCAAATTTTGTTACACTAGGTTATAATATTAGCAAAAAATGCCGTTTATCTGACCTGTCTGACATCCACCCGGATATCAATATGGATATCGTCATTCCAAAGTTGTGGACAGTTCCTATGAGGTTCGATAGCCATGGCTGACATCCAAGGTTTAGCTGGAAAGAAAAATATTGGTTACGATCTAGGAGTCGTAGGTCCGTAATTAATTACTGGGTAGACTTTTCTATTCGACATGTACTATTATTTATTATTTATATATTTATTAGTGAGTAGGTAAGTTTTATAACATATTTATATATGAATTTTAGGATATATAATTTTAAATAATCTTAAAATATGATCTATTAACATAGTTCTATAACATACTCATTAGGTAGTGAACCACTTCACGCGGTGCCTAGGTAGCACTTACGAAAAAGCAGCAAAAAAAGGACGCTTCTCCATGAGTTCGCGTTAGTGGGTGCCAGCAGGGATCAGGGACTGCCCTGTTATTCTGCTTCCAAGCAGTAGTATGCATGCATTGCAGAGGTTAGCTTTGAAGAGTATTTTAACAATTATATCAGTGCGTTACCTACTTGTGAATTGATGAACTATTCGATGTAGAAGCGCAACGATTCTTGCTCAGAAGTTAAATTTCGCTGAACCGATTTTCATAAATGAGCTACCATAGACTGGCCGGCTGGAGCGGGTAGAAACTCTTCCTTCTGAGCCTCTGGCCTCGAGTTCGAACCACGGACAGGTCAAACATTTGAGTGGCTTTTTGACCTTGCATATGTAAATAAATATCATCACTATTCAACTCACCACAATATAGGTGCCTAGTTTGGAATCTAACCCTCGCGCGAACCCTCTAAGACCTCGCATGGATCTTGTCCCATATTATAAATATATTAGCAACATTGTAGGTGCTCCTGACAACAACTTGGTATTCGGGTGAACCCGGGTCTACCTTGACATTGTATGCATTTCTTGAATTATATCCGAACTATTCGGTGCCGTAGACTTAGTTCACCTGCGCTAATTCACCCAGGTACATCATGTTTCGTACTTGTTAGATTACTTTTTTATTTTCGAAATCGGGTTACAATTATAAAGTTTATAGTTGTTCATATAGTCATACCTCAGCAATGACAGTATTGTTAGTTTCATACACCCATTCTTTACATTCTCCAAGGATGCCGTTGAAACTCTGATTGGTGCACTCCGAACCGGGAACGTGGTCTTCTCTCAGCAACGGTTTGGAGCATCGGTCTATTGACGCGTTCGGCCACCAGCTCACGTCGTAGGTTGTGTTTAAACTTTCACATTCTGGGATTTGACATCTAGAATTTTCATTAATTACAATACTATTATAAAATACTAGCTGCAATCTGCGGTTTCACCTGCGTGTTGATGGATGATGATGCTGATGAAAGTATCCTATGTGTCAATCCAAAGCCTCATCTATCTCTATACCAAATTTTATCAAAATTGGCCCAGCCGTTTGAGCGTGAAAGAGCAACAAACATAAATGCATCCATCCATCCATCTAAACTTTCATCTTTATAATATTACTGAGATAAAGTTTGTGTTTATGTAAGTTTTTCAACCAATAACAGCTAGCTACTATTTAATGAATATTGAATTAATATAGTGTATGCCCAGGAACACATATGGGTTAAATAATTAAAAATTCCAATTCAATTTTTAGTAGTAGGTATACTTATATAAGTATATAAAAGATAGTAAATTATTGATATCCTTCCGTAAAATAAATTCTTTTAGACTATATTTTGCGTATTTATTAATTATTTTCATGTCACAATAATATTGACTTTAAATCTACTGCGACAAGGTTTCTGACAAAAATCGCGATTATACAAAACGCGTGAATCAAACTATAAAAAAATTTACATATGAATTGAGTGTTGTTTGTACAGGCTAATCTTGCAAATGGTTGCTACTTTGCTACATTTATTATATAGCGGCTCGGAGGCCGTGGACGGGCCAGCTGCGGTGTAAAATAAAAAAAAAATACGGATGATAATAAATTAATAATGCTACTCACCTATAATTCAGATCTCCAGCGGTAAAAACATAATTAATATTGATCATGTTAATGAACACAGCGGGCAAACATAACAAAACAAACTGTATTGTCTGATACTTTCCAAACTTTTCGAACACATTGGAAATATCACATATTTTTCTTTCCTCAAGATGATCCGTATTTTTCACCATTTTCACTGCTTATAATAAAATAAACTAATTGTATGCTTTATATTTAGTTCCTGTAGTATACAATATTTAATTTATAAATTTAAATCAAAAACAAGACTAATTTTTTTTTACTACTCAGTTATTTTAAAGGACTAAAGTAACTATGGCGTCTCTTATTTCAATTGACATAACAAATAATAGAAGATTCTAATTCTCTTACATCAGTTATAAGTGGCATAAATTATAGACTAGGAGACAGCTTCAAAAATAAATACTTTATTTTAATACTATTTTTATTATGTAATTTATTACATTACTATAAACATACTTTTATTTTCCCACTGTCGAGATCTTTCTTTCGATGTTATAACGTTATCCAGAACGAAGGTTATCTTGACGTTTTTTGTTATACCAAAACAGAACTTGTTAACAGTCTGTGAATAATTATATTCGAAACAGTAAAGTTTTTTAATACATGACACTATGCAAACTTGAGGCATTATTTCCATCTGCCAAAGAAAACCATCTGTGGATGCAATACAATCTGATATCTTTATTAATTATTATGAAATAATAGACAGCTTATTTAATTTTAAGTTGAAAATAATACGAAACTAAAACTATCGCGCTATCCTAGGGGTTTTATACTGAATTTCTGATATTACTATATTGTATTCTGATTTAATTTTAATTTAGAGATAAAAAACGGAATTACGTGTAATATGTAATGTAATACTTGGGTCATAAACATAAATGTAAAATAAATAATTTAATAATTTTATATTATGATTTATATTATTGGGTAGATAAAATGTTATCGAAATAGTATTCAAAAAATATCTGGCTATATTTTACTATCTACCTATATTTTACAGTTTTACTCATGTAAGCTACTCGTAAGCTGATACATTTTAAAAATTAAGTATCGATATGGGAAACAGTCCATGTGCTGTCATCTACTGCCATAGAGCGCATAGGCACGTGAGGTCAACAAGTTTTAGTATACTCCTTGTGGTCCAGCCTTGTTCGAAATATTAAATACTTCCTAAAACATTGGAATTTACTAGTTTCCAAGGTATTATTTGATAGTCATCGTTGTAGGGGTTAACTCGAAACAATATGTATTTATTGGCTTGAGCGTCTGGGTTACATCTCTGAAGCTTGCAAACACGTCGTAGGTCACTTGTTATCTACCTGAAAACATTGACATGAAAGAAGTTACGAAAATGTAGGTAATCTCCTTTCCTATAACCACAAGACTACAATACAAGATAAGAGTCTGCGTATGTGTTTGATGAAGCATTAAAGGTTTAAAGTGTATCTTAAACTTTATTACATGTAATAATTATGTAATATGTACGTATAAGACTTGATGCCAGTTGTCAGGTGAAACACCCATCTTTATTCTTGGGATCTTCAGCTGGCATGTAGTATTCTGGAAATATTTGCATCAGATGTCTTCCTTAGAAGATTACGCTATTTTCTTCCAACTGATACTAAATTTACGCCACTTCTTCTTCTTCTTCTACATCAAATTCTTTATCAAGAGATCAGCCAACGTCAGATCTATATAGCAGGCAGGATGATATTATGCCGATGCCTGATAAACTTGATCTGAGAGAGAACCAACGAAACAAACTTGCACCCCGCGAAAATTGATGTAAGTATACGGTTTATTTTCGGTCGCCAAAAGTATGAACATGTTTCCAAATTTCACTTGCAGCTCAGGTGGCTGTTTATACGCCTTCGCCGAAATACTTACATTCTTCCTCTTTTAAAAATATCTGGTACAGTTCCAATGTCTAACTTCACAATCATTTTCTTAGGCCATCCGATAATCTTTAGCTAGTAAGCCCGCCCATCGTATTATATCAAGTCATTTACAGTAGATGCTACATACCTCTGTAATAGACTTCCAGTTTCCAGTACACATGAGGCAAGCTTAGTCCTATGTATAGCCCTGTGAAATTGTCTCATCTATCAGACATGTCAAAATGTCAAGGCTATATTGTTTACTTATGAATCCCATATGTTTTATATCATAACTACTATTGGGTACACTACCGAACCACCTATAGTATTTATTATTAAGCTATTGCATAGCTTCTATCGCGGGCCTTGAGCGTGGAGACCGAATCCAGAAATTCCGTAACGAAAATAACCTAACACCCCCCACTCCGACTCCATCTATCGATGAATAGCAGAACTTTTAATGACTTTTTGAAATATCACGCTTGTCTCTTTAGTTCAGCAACTCGCCTCTAGATGGCATTGGTTAAATAATTATAATTGTATAAGTTGATAAAAACAGCTACCTATGCAATAGCTTTACCGCGGCAGTCTCCGAGTACCACACGTCTTTTTTTTGTGTAGTTTATGACGAAGTAAAAGACCCTTCGGTTATTATTGAGGAATCACGAGTCTAGGCCAAGTGAGTTTCATGTTAGGTTATGGACTGGTTTAAATTTAAATGATTATGTAAAAAGTTCGAACAATGTGACATGTATTTAGGATTACGGCTTTCTGAATCGTCGCGTATATGTATATTTAGGGATATTCATTATTTTGAGACATTGTAACAGGCAATTGCCTGTACTGAACTAAACCAGCGGCACAGTGTACAATTTATAAATTTTCCGTATTCTTATGATTGCCTCATGTACCTAATTCTGAATAGTTTTTCGGTATGTAATGGTTCTATGGAGGTTGTTTCGTAAGGCATGTTAGGGGGTATACATCATTCCATGGATACGTGGAACTTTGAAAACAATGCAATACTTATGGCAGTGGGATCTTGGACTATACGTGAAATTGTAACGAATTGATAGGAGCCTTGGAGCTTAATTGTCATTGGTCAAACACGCGGTAAATAAACAATAACCACAATATTTTTTTTAACTAGTTGGTATGACCCGCTTCTTGCCGATATCAACTGCTGCTTTCTACAGGTAGCGTCAAATATATTGTTGGTTATTTTTAGAGTAGTTGACATAACTGTTTGGCATACCTAATAATGTATGTACGCATATTTATGCGCACATTGCAAGCTTTGGCAGCTGTACTTTACAAATGGTAGTATATCAGAGTCGTTTTAAACTCTACCTTCATTTATCAATACAAAATCATTCAAGAGAACAATAATCTACACAACTAGTTGACTACAGTCTACTACCTTTACCATGAGTTGGCAACATAAATGTCATCTATAGTCGATACTCGATTTCGCCTACCTATTAAGCTTGTGATTGGCGCACTCGGTGTCAATTTTAGTTCTACAATTGACCGCGAGGTGGCAATGATGTAATTTTTTTATACATTTTTTTTTGCGGAAGTCGATGTCGAGCATCGATTGGTGTCAATGTTGTAAACTCATGGTAGACCTACTGGATAAAAAGTCCGATCGCGGTATTTTCTTTTCGACAAGTGGCCAGATGGACAGACGGACAGACTGGTGGTTTCTTATGAATATCGGCCATACCTTATGATGCAACCATATTTATGTTCGTGGCACTCAACCGTTCACAGATGGGAACGGTAGATACTCCATACGTGACCAAACTTATACTTAGTCAATTGAACCGTTGTCCTGATGTAAAAAACTGTCTCCCATTTGTAAATATATCCAGCGTTCCTGGCTGCTTGTGCTCTGGATTTAATGCACGAACCAAAATTGATTGTGGATGCTATACGTTGCCATCGGCTCTAAAACTCAAGATGGTCACGGTCAGTCATCGGCTCATTGATGTACTCGTATTATGCATTAATGAGCCGATGACCGACCATCTTACAAAATTTATTCTTGTATTATTTAGTACTTACATATAACTTGAACTACAGCTGTACATATGCCTCCCCCATAATTTTCCAAAAGCACCTGTTGGAAGCGGCCTTATTATTGTGATAGAGGTCTAGGGTCAAAAGGGCCTTTGAATTAAAACTACAGAACAGTAATGAAACTTTTCATAACAGATTCACATTTAGTTTTATTATAATATATACTATTGTTAATTGACATGCATTTATAAGAAGTAATAATAAACCTAGTTAATAATACTGTATAACAATAAATCGTCTAAATCACCAGCGAGCCAGAAGGGTGCTCGGTGTGAAGGCCTAACACGAAAAGTTGAGTAACACAAAAAACGTCAAACTTAGGTTAAGTTTGACGTAATCGTATCGTTCACAGTACAAACAAACCATCGTTTATCTGGTACAACTGTGGCACAGATAACTCAGAGTTCGTAACGATACGATTACGTTACACTTACGCAAACTTTCGTGACAGGCCCACTGGACACTGGCCGTTGACTTATATATTACCTACTCACATTATGCACCCGTGCGATTCTCTAAGCGCAAACGTCGTTGCATTTTTGACAATATCCGTGAAACAAATGACGAGATGAAAAGCAACCTTATGCACAAGGGCGATAACTCAAAGTATTTGACATCAGCGAGCTCGTCGACGAGCGCAACGACCACAGACCATATAGTAGTGGTTATATGGTCTGTGGCAACGACGAATGATTAGAGCATCGCAAGGCTGGCCGCATTGCCTCCTTGAGTTGCTGTAGGGCAAATCGCGCACACGAAATCAGAATATAATATAACACGTAATAAACCAAAAATGTTGGCAGTTCCTACCTCTCCTTACCCCAGTCGCAGGCCTATCAGGTCATCCTATGGGTGGCGACTGACGCAGCTTACGGCTGCATTAATGGTCACCGCTTCTTTATTCCATCTCCGCCTTCCATCAGGCGAGAGGAAGCCACTTTTATGAAAAATATACATAATTAGGTACGTATTAAATTTGAAATATAAGATCGAGCTGTGGGCAGAAACCTTTCTGCGAAACCTTTAGATGAAAATTCATACACGTCATGCAGTCCTCGTTCCAGTAGGTTTTCCCATTGGATGCGCAGATCGGGTCATACACTTCCTGACCAGTACAAGAAGGACAACTGTCCAGCTCATTTCTTGTATACGCGAGTGTGTTGGAAAGAGCCAGGAGTAAGGTTAGTAGAAAGAGATCTGTGGAAAAAAGGAAGCGTTAAGGAAGGGTGTTTAAGCCGAACTGTGTACTCATTCGTATTTGGTATAATATCAAAATTAAGTAGAAAACATGCATATGACTCGAATAAATATTAGTACTCGTATATGTGTGTAGTGGTGGGGCACATATATTTAAGTTAGTCCAATCATTGAGGGGTTTGACTTTGCAATAACTCCTCTGGCGCTGAAACTTTGCAGTATGATAAAGTAGTGTTTATAGATTACGATTAATATACCTATTATCTAAAAAAACTACAATATTTTTTTACTTCTTTGATTACAAAACCTATAAATAGCATAGCATGATTGGAATGTATATTTTGGATAATTGTGAAAAGCTATACATTTAAAGAAATAAAAAGAATAAATTTGACAGAGAAGTTATAGTTAGTTCAAAAATAGGTTTTTTTTAATTTTTATAGTATTACTTTTTTAAAGCACTAACGCCTGCTTAGCGATCTCAAGCGATCCGTGCTTGAGATCGCTAAGCAGGCGTCTGACACGGATAGAATAAGATAGAAGAAGCGTATTCGAATCCCGTCCGTAGATGTGAATTTTTCTCTCTTTAACTTTCAAGGTTTTTTACGTTGGCAGCTCTTCGACATGAAAATATTCCTGGATTCTGTTGCATACCTAATACCTATACATATTCTATGAACTAACATATACCAAAGGAATTTCAGACGGAGGAATTTTCCACCGGGATCTACAAGCGATTTTCATGTTTAGGTCCTTTTAACCTTCAAGTTATTTTTTTGGATATTATTTTAATCGTAGTCTATGAATATTACTTCATCATGCTGCAAAGTTTCAGCGACAGAGGAATTATTGTCAGGGTGTACCTACATACAAATAATTTCCTAGTGCATCAGACTAAGTAGTAGGTATAACGCGTCCAACCCTTGACAACGTCACTTACATACTTGGAAACTTGCCTCTGGCTTCTCGAACAAGAATCTCATCTCACTTGATGTTTTTATCAAGAATAAATGTAATAATTTGAGGAGTGGCAAATGTACAACAGTACGAGTCTAAATTATAAGAGAAATAAAACCTAAGAGGATAATGTCTGAATAACTGAGGTAAGGACCATTACATACGATGTAAATATATGGCACACGGTGTAAACATCACGTGGGTAAATGTCAGATAACGCTGAAATCTAAGTAGCTGGTGCCCGCGACTTCGTCTGTGCAGGATTAGTACTTCGAGTAGCTTATTATCTTTTCCATTTACACAAAAATGTCAAAAAATATTTAAATGGTCAAATGCAATTGCTATGATAGTATTATATGAGTAAATTTAAATAATGATAATAATATCAATAATATATAAATAATGATCAGGGAACAACAGTCATCACATTACATCATCCTTGACAGTCGCCGAGCACGTCTAGTATATCGATACGATCGATCGATATCTAATGTCAAAATGATAGCGTGCTTTTAACTAAGCTATCAGAATCAAAGATCTTAGACTGTTAGCAGGTAAGTGTAAGGTCTTTGATCAGAAACGTACACAAACTTTGACAGAACTGTCATCAATACGATCTTGACGTAGGCGGAGATCTTGTTATTTTGTCAAGAATATTACGCTTTTTCCCCCGCGTGGTGATGGGTGATGATGATGAAAAGTACGAGGGCGGGTCAATAAGTCCGTGAGTTTTTGAATTTCTGACCTCTTTAGTGAAAAAGCAACACTACTCCTGTCAACAGGCATCTGTTAGTTGACTCCTGTCAAAATTTGAACTTGCTGCGTCAGTTAGTTTGTGTTTGACAGCTATCTTTATGAGACTACCCAGTAATTTGAGGAAGAAATGGAAAAAAGTGAATTTCGTGTGCTTATTAAGCATTATTTTTTGCGAAAAAAAACCATTACCGAGACCAAGGCTAAGCTTGATAAATACTATGGGGACTCTACACCATCGATTTCAATGGTAAAAAAGTGGTTTATTGAATTTCGTTGTGGCCGTACAAGCACTGAAGATGCCGAACGTCCTGGACGCCCAGTTGAGGTCTCTTCACCCGAAACAATCGAAAAAAATCACGATATGGTGTTGGCCGACCGAAGATTGAAACTGCAAGAGATTGTGGAAGCCGTAGGGATCTCGCATGGCTCAGTGGTTTCAATTTTGAATGATCACTTGGGCATGAGAAAGCTTTCCGAAAGATGGGTGCCGCGTTTGCTCACAGTCGACCACAAACGCAATCGTGTAACAACTTCACAGGAAGGTTTGGCGTTGTTTAGTCGCAATATGGAGGAGTTTTTGCGCCGTTTTGTAACCGTGGACGAAACATGGATCCATCACAACATACCAGAGACCAAACAACAGTCAAAACAGTGTGTTTCTAAGGGTGAATCGGCGCCAAAGGAGGCCAAGGCGGGTTTGTCAGCCAATAAAGTTATGGCGACTGTTTTTTGGGATGCACGCGGGATAATCCACATTGACTACCTTCAAAAGGGAAGAACAATCAATGAGGAATATTATGACAACTTATTGGACCGATTCAATGACGATTTGAAAAAAAACCGACCTCATTTGGCTAAGAAAAAAGTTCTTTTCCACCAAGACAATGCAAGGGTGCACACATGTGCAGTTGCCATGGCAAAAATCCATGAATTGGGCTATGAATTGCTCCCTCATCCGCCCTATTCTCCAGATTTGGTTCCGAGTGACTACTTCTTGTTCCCAAACCTGAAGAAATGGCTTGGTGGAAAAAGATTTGACTCCAATGATGAAGTCATCTCGCAAACAAAGGCCTATTTTGAGGAACTCAACAAATCATATTTTTTGAAAGGGATAAAAAAATTGGAGAAGCGTTGGACAAAATGTATAGAGCTTAAGGGAGACTACGTTGAAAAATAAAATGATTTATTTATCAAAAAATCTGTGTTTTATTCCAAAAGTCACGGAATTATTGACCCGCCCTCGTATCATATGCGTTAATTCAGCGCCTCATCTACTCCCATAACAATTTTTCATCAAAATTGGCCCCTACAGAAAGAGTAACAAACATCCATACTCACAAACTTTCACCCTTATAATATTAGGAGGATAAACTTCGTCTGCGCTATTGAATTAGAAGTTTTATTTATTTATGGATAGCGAACGAGCAGGCGGCTGACTTGATGGTAATTGATCACGGACGCCCACGGACAGCCGCAGTACCAGAGGTCTGGAGGATGCATTGCCGGCCTTTGAGGAAGTTTGGTTCGATCGCTGCCGTCAAACGTAACTGCAGCTGGACTGTTGTTCAATAGCAGAATAAGAAAACGTATATCACCGTTCAGTTATGGTTCCATTGCAATTTAGTGAATTTAGTTAAGACGCGGTCCAACCCCAATTTAAAATAATTTACGATGCTTTACGTACGGTTGTAAATCGCTTGTTAGATTGGACGATGTAATGCGAAAATGCGTTAATTTTGTACGTTTTCTTTATATCTTTCAATATATATTAACACAATTGAAAAAACTGCTGGTTACTACTTTAGTACTCTATGTTGGCTATGTATTACCTAAAAAATAATATAGTGTTATCGCTGAAAATTCTGAGAGTTTTGACGTGAAAGTTTATTTTTATGCACCTATGTAGGATTATTTTCTGCAGAGAGCGAGTAATATTTATGAATTCTGTTTCGTTATTACTCTTTGCCTATTCCTTTTCTAATCTAAGTTTTTTTTTCATAGATTATTATCGAACTGTTTCGTTACACTCGATGTTTAAAGATTCTGCTTTTTACTATTATCAGGGTATGACCGCGCCTTAATGGAATCGGATAATGGACCTTGATACATACAAAATTCGGAAATACACCACAACCTCGATATGCCAACTGTTAAGAAGGAAATCAGCAAATCAACAACAACCTATCAGCAACGATTGAGTAGTCACACTAATAGCTTGGCATCACAACTACTAAACAATAGTAATCCGCCGCGACTACGAAGGAAACAAATGCTTCCCTCTGACTAAGGAGCACACTATAAAATAATGAGGAGATGTCTTCAGTGGAAGACTCACGCTACATAACAAAGCGACCCACAAACAATCTTCTAAAAAGCTAATTGGATATAAAGCAAAAACAAAACAAAAAGTTTGTGGAATCGGCCCCAGATAAGCGGACAGACGTGATACAAAATAATATTACTCCAACAACACTTGCACATACGATACTTGCTGTTTACTTAGGTATGTTAAGATAGGAGGCCCTAGAGTTCTTGGAGAAGAAATAGTTAAATCAAATGTCACAAATCTAGTATAGATTATCGATATGGGATACCATTGCATAAAACAAAGACATAACTAGTGCATTATTTTAGCAACGTATTCATGATATAAAAGTAATTATTTAAAAATGCTACACCGACTTCACTACTAACTGACGTGCTACTTCTAAGTTTGAAATTTTAGTAATATTATACATGTAAATTATAACAAAAAAGGATAAAAAAAGGTTAAAAAAGGTGTTATATATAATAGCACCTTTTTATTATTGTTTTTTTTAATTCGTTCTCAAACGATTCTTATGAAATTGAAATGGGACCAACTTGGAGCCATATTTTACAAAAAAATATTGTGAAATCGATCTACTAGATCACAGATCGATAGACAGAGCAATCGGTGAACATGCATTATAAAAAGCATTTCTATGGCTATTTCTATGGAGGTTTTCCTCTTCCTTGATTGAAGTCAGTTATACTCGTAATAGTATTTTGTGCCTAGGGAGCACCCAACAGATTTTTAGGCGAAAGTGTTTCTATGAATCCAGAGCGATGTGAAGGATTCTACTCTAGAATCCTACTTTTGAGCATATATCGAGCGATTTAAAGTTCCGAGGTTAAAAATATGTTTCCCGATGTGAAAACTCTACTTTTAATCACCCTCTGTGATAAAATAAGCAAGTGTAGTGTTAATAGTAATTGTCCTTAAGGATTAAAAAGCTATTTTGTTCCCCGTTTACGAGAAACAAACTAGCCCTTTTCAAAATGTGATAAAATGTATATTAAACCCAAGAATGGAAAACTACAAAAGATAACAAATATAATATTCTGTACTTACAATGCTTCATGTTTATTATCGAAGCAAACACTGAAGTAGGATGTTTATGATTGGGTTTACTTAGTAATAATGTTGTTTGCCTTTTATATGAGTAGAGGTTGGTTTGCGGTGATGCCTTATCTATAGGCATTATTCTGAACATTGTTCGAATTATGGTGGTGGTAAAGAGAACCATTTTTGATACTTTTTGACACTTAGTAGGCTAGATAGATAGATAGGTAATACTTTATTGTTACATATAAAACATAACAATAGAAGAACTTAAATTTAAGCAACAAGTGTCCCAATGGGCGGCCTAATCACTAACAGCGATTTCTTCCAAGCAATCCTAGGGTGGAATGTATATAAAAATTATGATGAGCGCGTTGTTACACAAACATGGCAATAAAAGAATAAATTTATAAAAAACTAAATATTTAGTGACACTTAACTGGAAACAATGCTTATAATATGGCTGAGGGGCAGTATGCATCACCTTCCCTCCCGCAAAATGCAAATAGGAAGTGGGGCTGACGTAGCAGCTAAGTCAGGGAGAGCAGCGTGTCGCCATACAGACCCCCCCTACCTCCTCGAGTCTGTGCCGAGCACCCGGACAGAACCGTTAGGAGAGAACAGAGATAAATTATGACTCGGGCCTCCTGTTACTGTTGCACGTCCTTAGTCTGGGACCCTTCAGCGTATCCTGGGGGCTGATTCCACAAACTTGGGTTATTTGTGTCTACTGCAATCGAAGCGTAGCTGAATAAAACGTTTTATTATTCTGCTATTTGAAAACAGTCCAGCTGTCGTTACGTTTCTGTTGACGCTAGCGAACCAATAAAACTTTATATTCTGACTATCTGACCCGCCAGCGGCTTCGCTCGCTTGGGCTTGGTGTAGTGGTGAAAACGCCGTTTGGAACCTCGGGGTATTGGGTTTGATCTCCGGGTTATTGGGTTGTTTTGTCAAAGGAATTCTCAATAGCAATCCGAAGTCTGGAACAGTGCCCCGTAGATGGCAATAGACTCGCCCCCTATTACATGGGACCAAAAGCATATACGGCGACACGGAGGTTGTTAAAACACCGCTGCTTACCCCTTCGAGGATATATATATACATATGTAGGTGTATCGATTTCTTATGTTGTGTTTTATTATAAAATGTATTGCATTATTTTCGTTAAAGTTTATTTGAGTAAGTAATTGACTTAAAACTTTTTAGATTATCAGAAATATTTTTTCTTTGTAATAATTTCTAAATTTGACTGCACACCTTATATGGGTATATTGGCATAAATTTAAAAATACGTTACATTTTTAATTATTACGGTTTTTAGCCGTACCATAGAAGTTCATGCAAGCTGAGCTGACCAGTCAATGGACACCCCAGATTTATATGAGACCGTGTAGCATAGACAGATCAAGCTGTCGTCTTGGATTTATGTGACGGATCAAGATGAAAAGTTATTATAGTTGAGAGCTCCAGGCTCTATTCTATCCATATACCAAATTCCATTAAATTATACGTGAGCATACAGACAGACATTGTTTTCAAAAACGTCATATTCTTGTTCAGTAGTAGCACATTTTTTTATTTGTCTACTAAGTACAGACTTTTTGACTTCTAGTCTTTTATTTTAAGTAGGTATATATTATACCTATGTAGAGTGTAGATAACTCCAAGATCATAGTGTGTATTACAAAGTAACGTTCATTACGATAAGATGACGTTACGTTCCAATCCCAATCTATCGCAGTAGAATGGCTTTTTGGGTAATTATCGAACAACTATATTGGAGTCGAGCTGCAGTTGCAGCGCGATAGATTGTTCAACGTTGTGATATGATATAGTAGAATTTCCCCCTGCTCGTCGACGAGCTCACCGATGTCAAACACTTTATAAGATATCGCCCTTGTACACAAGGTTGCTTTTCCAACGTTTCTTGTCATCTCGTCATTTGTTTCACGGATGTTGTCAAAAACGCAACGATGTTTGCTCTTAGAGAATCACAAGGCTGGTCCAAGGCAAGTGTCAATTACTCCCCGCGAAGAAATAGTGTGTGAGTATGTTACAGTGTTAGGGTGTGAAAGGCACTGTAACAAGTTGAATCACTGGATGTGACTCAAAACCAGTGCTAGGTGTAGCGGTGTGAAGCGCTACGCAGTGCTACTTCAGTTCTAAGATCTAGGTGGTGTTGGAGCTGTTATGGGTAGGCGTAATGACTACCGTGAAGTTTACGAGTAAAAAAGGTTATATGTCAAAATAGTGTCATAAATCACCACCAGGGGTGCTTTTCTATATACCATACAAAATCTTTCGAATAGAACGAGAAGTCAGACAGAAAACCGTGAATGTTTATATGTACCTACAGTTAAAACATTGCGCCGCATAGCTATTCCTTGTGTTGCAGGAGGCATGTGCACACACATAACTTATAACAACATCCAAGAGCCGACGAAAAAAGTTTTGATCACCATACAAATGTTTGCCGCCGTTTGGAATTGAACCTGGGACCTGGCTCTTCGAAGGCAGGATGATTACCAACTAAGCTAATGTAGTCGTCAAATGAAACTCAAACTCAGACAGATTGACATATCATATCGTCATTATAAATAAAACCATTGTTTTTAACTGCTTCCGATTAATTGTTTTTTGTATTATCTTTATTGTTTTACTAGGTATCTTCTACACGGGAGTGATACATCGTAGACCGATAAGAGCAGGCTAAAAAACGGTTAATACCGGCCTAGTATATTAAAAAATACTCACCATATGATTATTTCGAATATTCTATATTCATTTGAATATGGACACCGGTTGAACAGGAAAACTAAAATGAATATGATAAAAGATGAGGCACTGCATTAATACACAGGGTTTTTTCTCTAGATATTACACGAAGCGTATGAAACCGCAGGGTGCTGCTACTATTAAAATACAAACAACTGCACTATTCTGGAACTGTAGAGTTTCAGGCAAAGGGTTCAAATATATTATACAAACTTGCTACGAGTACGAACGCAAATCCTAAACAAATACTCTACAATAACATATTATTTCCCTCTACACTCGCTAACAAGCCGATAATCTTGGACAACGCGTTTGTTTATACTCCATACGATGATTATTGGATCGATAAACAAAACCTGCCTTATAAATACTGGCCGAAAAAAAATGTACCATATCGAATTCGAAATTTGAACAATCATAACTCAAAATGGCGATTTCAAAGTTAACAGCTGTCATGTTGGTATTGTGTCTTTTCGCGCTTATCTGCGAAGGCATGGCTGATGGGCCAAGGAGGCCACAAGGTTCAAGTCAGCCGGGGAAGCCTCGAGGTGGGCATTTCGTGAAGAGAGACGCGGATTACGGAGATATCGGAGATGGTGATGCTGATGGCGATGTCCAGGACTCGGCTGCGTACGAACGCTCCTTCGAAAGACCACACAGGATCCGTGTGATGCCAGGCTTCCTTCATTAGGACATCGCGATTTAACAAACGGGTAACTTGCAATTTCTAAATAATAAATCGGGATGCATTTGTTTGATAAGTGTATAATGTAATAAAGTAAATCAATGTCAAGACTGTTGTTTTTCATTCAATGAATTCTCTGTTAATACAGAGAATTCACTTACCACTACAAGATCTTTTGGTATGTACATTCAAGTTCAAGTTCAAGTCATTTATTTCACTTTAAATTGTGGTTACAATGAAAGATATTATAGCTATAATGTTGAGTACAACACAACTTTTGCATATGTGGCATGCGAAAATTAAAATCTTTATCTAAAATTATATTAAATTTAAGGTAATATACATCAAAAACCTAAGTTAACTAGGAAAAACCAACTAAAATTATAGTACCACATTAAATACACTACTATTTTAATATATAAGATAAAATAAATTATACTTTATGTTTGATATTAGGATGGGCTATATTTTTGGTCATTATGTGAAAGGAAATGATTAATTTGATAAAAGCTACGAGTACAATCAATTAACCATCTGAAATGTTTGACTTTCAATTTTGGGAGTGCAAGGGATTTTAATGATTCTGGGATTTTATTAAACACTCTTAAGAGGATTGCATAGCTAGTACTTTCCATGCTAAAAGCGAAAACTCTTTTCTACCTCTTAACATTGTCCGATTTCAGTGATTTTTTTTTCATGGAATATAATACTATGCCCGTATAGTAAACAACGTCATGATTCGTCATGATTTCAAAGTACTATTTACATTTCCTTTTATAGGACTTAAAAAACTGAAAAAATCAAAACGTACGGGCATAGCAAACAATACCACGATTAATGAAAAAAAAATCACTGAAATCGGACAATGTTAAGAGGTAGAAAAGAGTTTTCTCTTTTAGCATGGAAAGTACTAGCTATGCAATCCTCTTAACGCCATAATATAACAATTTCTGCGGTAAAGCTCATTAGTACACTGCGAAAACACTAATCTGTTCGGAAATCTTGTGCAGTAGCTACGGTTATCACACAAGTTATTGAAAAGTTCAGGGTGTTTTTTTACAAACATACATATTTCAAATATATACATACAAGGAAGCGGAAGCACCTTCACTTCCTTAAATTCCATTGTGGAAGCAAACAACTAAAAACGACTTTTAATCAAATTGATATTTTAAAGTCTTAGATTAATCATTGGTCTCGCTCTCGCTTCGCGCGCGCGGAGACTAATCATTAATCTAAGTTTAAAGTAAACCATTTTTGTTTATTCTTTGATTATTAAGATAAAAAACAAGTATATGCGCGTGAGGTAAATTCCAATTTTTTCCCAAGGATGGAAGTAACCGGAATCGGGGTACAATAGCATTACTATTTTCCAATGTTTACAAGATGGCGACATTACTGGGTAGGGCACTACTCTTTTGTTTAATTTGCCGAGATTTTTCAGTCTCTACTTACATTAGACATTCTGTAGTACTGATGTGTGGTTGTCTTGGTTGGTTGAAGGGCATTGTAGCAATGAAATTACTGGGCAAAAGAAACTCGGACACGAACCTGTCCAGGGTGACCAGCCGTGAGATTCTGTAATGATTCTTCGACGAGCTCACCGATGTCAAATACTTTATGAGATATCGCCCTTGTATACAACGTTGTTTTTCCAATGTTTCTTGACATCTCGTCATTTGTCATGATCGGATGTTGTCAAAGATGCAACGATGTTTGCCTCGGATGTTTGCTCTTAGAAAATCGTACTGCAGTACTCAGAGTAAAGTGTCCCGCCAAACTTCAGTTTACACAAGTTGTGGGTGGCGGTGACATGGTTAACTCAGAACAAATTCCACATAAAAAGTGGTCCTTCTAACCAAAACGTCGTAGGTATGATTCCAAATACGAATTACTTCCGAGGTTATAAATGGACATGTTCGGTGATTGGTTTAAATTTCAGAAGGAAAGTAGGGATTGGTCCACGCGCGTGCTGCAACGTCTACTATGACAGCTGAGTCATAGCGGCGGAAACGATGTTATTGATTTAGCACGACTTTTATTGGGTCATTTTTTAAGGTAGTCACTTTTCCTGATATTATTTCTTCGTAGGACGTAGGTAATACTTACCATCGGGCGCACGACTCGTTTGCTATAGGTAGTATTAATATACGTATTAGCGTTAGAAAATCTTTCTTAAAAGTGTTAGTTGTAAAAAGAATAATTATGGATTACCTAATTAAATTAAATTAAACCCTTACTAGATTTAAACCGACGTATTTAATGTTGATTTAAGTTCAAAGATCCTATAATATGACCACAAATTCCTTCCTTTTCCAGAAATAAGTTAAAACCAGGTAAATATTTTATAAAATTTTATTAGAAACTAAAAAAAAATCGGGAATACATTAAAACTCTTTATCTAATAAGGGGGAAATTTGGAATAAAAGGGGGATATCTAGATTTTTATTACACTAGGGTTCGGATTTCCTCCCTGAGGGGGATTATTGAACTTTTCTTTTTTAGATTCCCGTTTTCCCCCTTAAGGGGGCTTTTTAGGGGGGAAAAGTGGAATAAGCCAATGTGACCACAAATTCCTTCCTTTTCCAGAAATAAGTAAAAACCAGGTAAATATTTTAATTTTTTTTATTGGAAACTAAAAAAAAATCGGGAATACATTTAAACTCTTATCTATTTAAGTAACAATGAGTATGTCATCGGCCATAAAATTATAAATAATTGAATCAACGAAGTTTAATGACAAGAACGACAGCACTTGATTCTTCGAAGATTCAACAAGAAGTAAATATTAAAAAAGTTATAAACGACAATAGTGATAAAATATATGAATATTAGCGTGAACCACTTTAATTGGTTTCAATAATAAATCCATGGCTATAATACCATAGAAAAATAAGAATCCTTATATTAACTATGATAATATAGACAAAACACAAATAGTATAAAAATATTTAAAAATAAAACTTAAATAAAATATCGACTATGTCTAGTTTATTCAATAACCTAAAATTGGATAAACAATAATATCAGTACTGGAAGAACAGAACATTTACGATTTAGAATAATCAAGAATAAAATAAAAGCAAACAATAAAATTGTGTAATGTTTGAAAGAATGAACTAGCCTCAATTTTCTCTACGCTTATCAATTACCAGTGGGCTAAATAAAGATTTTTTGTCTACATATTTTTAACAACGGGAAAATTAATTCCATTTGTGTTCTCGTAAACGTGACTATTTTCGGTAAATCACAATAATCTTCGAAATCGGAACAAAAACAAACACATAAAACATGTCTTTGAAATCTTCACATCATTCACAAAAAAACATAGTATCAAGAACGGGAAACTCTTAGGTAAATAAGCCGGCTAGTTCCAACTATAGTTTCTGTAAGACTTCTATGTTTATGGCCCTATTGCGTATTGCGATTCTAACTACGAACAAATACTATTTTATTTTTACTATGTCTATTTATGTCTATTTTTATATGTCTACAATGTCTATTTATTCGTAGGATTCTGCTAATGATTATTGGTCACCATTAACTTGGTAGTTTCAAACAGTTTTACAGGTTTTTAGGCTAAGAATATGAAAAGTGTATCATAAGGTTTTAGACTTCTTAAGATTCAATAATTATGATTATACTTAAACAAAAACGGATCGGTCGATGTATTTCTTCAACTCCTGCGGGGCTGGTGGAGGTCTCGAGCTTCCGCTACATACGCCCATCACACACGATGAAGATACTATAAAATATAAATTATCATAGAGCAGATTTGGACATATCGCTCACCATATAATTCAATGAGCGACCACACACGGTGAATATACTATAATATTTTACCTTAGAGTAGCTTAAGATGCCACCGATATTCGAACGGCATGTTAACATACGCTAAGACTACTGCAGATCATGAAGACATGTTAAGACAGTGTCCGATACTGATCTTAAGATCAAATACATATATTATCTTAGTCGTGTGTGATGGGCTTTACCCCTGCTGTACCTCGGGGGACCACTACCCCCCGGTATCAAAAAAGACACAAAAAATGATTACACATTCCTGAGTAAAAAGTTCTTGATAAACAGACAGACGGAAAACAAAATGATCTTATAAGGGTTCCTTTTTTTTTTGAGATAATATATGGTAAGAGAATTCTGTGGTGCACATGTAAGGCGCGACCAGGATCACCAGATGAAAAAATTAAATCAGATTTTGTTAAATACTGAGAAGAGTGCAAAAATCCTGAAATCTCAGGACAAATCATGAGATATGGTAACCCTAGGCTCGACGACGCTCCAAACTTTCCTAGAAACTTACCTAACTATGGAACTATTAGACTTATTTACAGACATGTTTCCTGTTTTTCATACAGAATAAGTTTCTAAACAAATCACACTAGATTTCAAATAAAATAAAAAAAAAAACAACTACAAGAATGGGGAAAAAACGAGGTCTATCAATCAAAACACACTGGAACATAACTCGATTAAGCTTACAGCACCGTCGATTCAGCGACATAATATTTCTTATTATATATTTAAATACATTTGGTTAAATTGTTACCATAAAAATATACTTTGGTTCAGCTTTTGATTGGAAAGTATAAGACGATGATAATGTATATCAATTCTAAACGCATAAGGTGAAAATGAAATCGAACTGATCCTAATTGAATCGATGACTTAAAACCTCACGTTATACAGACCATTCTTTTCAGTAATCAATAAAAAAATATGTATGCATAAATAACCGTAAAAGTATAGATTTTTCATTTTGTTGTATTAGTTTATGATTAGGTGAGTTTTTTAATGTTATATTTTATTTAGAATAATTCTAATTGCAGATACCTAGAGTGACAGTCAAACACATGTGGGGGGTTAGAAATCACCGATTCAATTTTATTGTAACTACTGTTGATGACCTAGGATAATAAAGGTTCCTTACAAATCATAAAATACAGTATATTTTCAATATATTTAGCATGATTAGAATAATATGGGAATAGTTTTATGAATAAGGAAGTATAGTTAATAGTATAACTGTTTAAACTTTATACAATTGTTTCTGTGTTAGAATCTTAAATAACTATATTTATTTTAGGTTTAAGGCACATCATGGCACAGCTAGTTATATACGTTTAATTAACAATCAAACTCTTACAAACTAATATTTTTGGCACGATAGAATTCACTGAATCTTTGGATTAGTTCAAGACACAGTCCTGTATCCTTAATGTTTAATCAGCACAATAAAATACTATAAAATTAACATTAAGTAAGTAGATGATGTTTGTTACATGATTTTTAACGAACGCTCGCTTAGCGAAATTTCAAAGAGGATGATTATTTTTATTCTCTTTGAAATTATATATATAATTTTATTTATAAATTGCAAAGTAAGTAGAGAGTTGGAGAACTTTAAGATACATAATTCTTTGGTTTGTACGATTTTATAAAACATATCTACCAGTCTGGTTTTCTATAGAGCTAAAAACGTACTAACGTTAAACGTAAGTTTAAATGTTTGGTACGATACAGTAGGTGAGGTACAATATTGTATTTTTGTGTACTTACATATAATTTGCAGATAAGAATTATATTGTTATAGAAAAAAAGTGTTTCATATTATTTGATGTAGGTACCAAAAACTGGTTTATATTTCTATAGATACTTATCATGGGATAAATCCAGATATTAGGGTGCTTTCAGACAGAGAGCGGTCACGCGTTCTCGCGATCAGTTTTGCGTTCGTTGTGTTAGTACCGTACCGTCTGTTTGGTTATATTACGTTACATAGATATAACCAAACAGACGGTTTTCTGACCGCGTCGGTCAACTGTGGGTAGACTGTGGGTATATTTATGTAACGTAATACAACACAACGAACGCAAAACTGACCGCTCTCACTCTGATAGCACTCTTATCCGATCTTTGTTTAACAATAATAAAATTATAATGAATACAGTATAAACATTAATGAATCTGCTACTGAATTAACAATAAAACATTAATCTCAAAGTGGCATTTATATAAAACTAATGAAAACATTTAAATGTCTAAATATACACATAAAATTCCATAAGTAACTGTAATGCCATTGAGGAGTTAAATTCATTTAAATAAATCGTATTATTACTAGTGTTAGTAAACACGCATAAACATCTTTGATATTTTTGTCTAAATATACAATTCAGTATTATATTATCTTGAGTAATTTAAACTTAATTCTAAATTTTCAAGTATAAAAAATCTTATATTTTGATTGCTATAATATTAAAAGTATTTTTAGAATCTATCAATATTTTTAATAAAAAGACGTAAAATGTATTTAAGTAAAATATATGTATGTGTTCATAGTTTTTGGCGCAATATTTAACTAATAAATCGTTCATTTCAAACTACGAGTATAATTAAATATCTTATGTAAGGCAAACAATATTTTGAACCGCAAGCCCTACTAGACCAACCGCGGGCGTGACCATACACCAATTTACGTCTAGGGTACGCAATCCGTCCGTACTGAAGTCCCTCTGAAGTACCGCAGTACTTTAGAGGTTATTTAAAGCAATATGGCTTAGACTTTTAGCCATATAGCTTTATTGGAGCAACGAAGAGATGACAAAAAAGGAAGTTATATCTATGGTAACGCGATCAATCGCAGACCAAATAAGAGTTACTCATTTCGTGTTCGATCCCGCATAATGGCATATAATTTAATATGTGTGCATGCGTCATGGCTACAATACAATACAAGCAAGTGTGCTTCACTTATGACCTGATTGGCACGAACGTCCAATTTTTTTCCGTGGTGTTTATTTAGAATACCTTTTCTATATAATTATCAAATGTGATATCACAAAGAGAAACTCTTGCTAATAAATTTGGGTGTGTTTATCACAGGGTGGTTCCGGCATCAGTAAGACTTATACAGAACTCATAAAAAATGCTAAATAAAAGACAAAAGAAAAAGAAAAGAAAACAGGTAAATGGTTTAGTACTCGCGGCGGCAGTAGTAACCGAGCGAGCGACACTTCTGGCATAAATGCTGTGGATGGATCTTTGACTGGTCGCTCACGTCTAGTCCATCCGGCTTCTCCAGCGGTCTCTGTAATGAAGGAAACGAAAATATAGTAAAAATATGTCACGTTGTACCGAAGTTCAGTTATGATTCTTATGGCATAAGTAATTAAACCATAATAAAATAAAAACCTCACATTCGCGAACTACTTCCATTTATTTGCAAAGTATGGCTTAAGGCGAGGCTTTCCCAGAACTTTAGGTATTTTACGCTACTTCAGGCCGTACTTTTTGGGAGCGCGACGTCTTCATTTACGCGACTCAGAAGTTGTGCGCGATGCGCCGCGCGCACTTCTTTCGCCCGTCAGCCACGTTATGTACCTCAGTAATGGATATCAAGTCAGTATGACAATTAGAGAGGGGTTAGCTTAGGGATATATCCTGTATTGACACATAATTATGCTACTTTTTATCCCAGAAAGATGAGCGGGTCTTTTAGGAGAGCGGGCTGCAGTCAGTAATATTTGAATATACAACGTGCTTTCGAAATAACGCAAAATCTGAAATCGCAAAAAAAACATCTGTTTCATATACATTTTGTCCATGTTCAGTGAAATTGTATAAACGGATGTTTTTTTTTTGCGATTTCAGTGTTGACATTGTACTAAAAGTTGTTCATAATAAGGAGTACAATAACCTTTTAAGGTGTTTTGCGATTGTTTCGAAGGCACGTTTTATATACAGGGTGGTAGGGTGATTGTGTACTTACCGTTATTCTATTAGTAACAAATACAATGAGTTACAATCAAATAAAGTTTATTACTATTTCTGGGTATCTTATAATAACAATAGTAATCATTTCAATCTACCATTCGGTACATAATATAATTTGGTTAGTAAGATGCTACTAAGCTAAAAAAATACACGATTCAGAACAATATTTTGTACAATAATTCTTTGATAATTATGCAAGGATTGTGAACACAGTTAAAATACTAATAATAACAAGAAACAATACACTATAAGAAGTACCCGCTATTTTGTAATAATCAAAAACAAACCACACGTCTGTATTAGATATTCACGATACAAGTGACTATAGTGATAAGTCTGAAATACAGTTGAGGGCTATTGCAGTACGAGATGTCGAGCAAGGGTTCAATTTAGCCGAAACTGAAATAGACCACAGTTAAAAAGTAAACTAAATACATAACATTCATTTTTTGGGCAATCGTGAAAAAATATCGTAACATAATACAATATTACATTATATACAAATGTAGTGGTATTTTAACATGAACTTATCATACGAGTATCGCACAAATCGTTTTGAACAGTTTTGAGTGCTAGATTTGCCTTTCGAGTTTAGAGGTGGATTATTATTATTTTTAGCTTGGATCATCATATATACTACCATTCTTGTTAATACGGAATTGCTCTCAAAACTATAAAAAAAACATTCAAATTTGGTACATAGTGTTTGTGTATTACGGAGAATGAGCATTATAAAAATTCTGA
Source organism: Selenia dentaria (assembly GCA_917880725.1). NCBI lineage: Eukaryota > Metazoa > Arthropoda > Insecta > Lepidoptera > Geometridae > Selenia > Selenia dentaria. Next base: position 5,274,194 of record OU862891.1, read on the forward strand.
TGTAAGAATTGCAGCTCATAATTCATTTGCGAAAGAATTGAGAGTTGACTTAATACCTACCCAAAAAATAGGCCAAAGAAATTTACAGCAAAAATAAAAAATATATGAAGTATTTTATTAATTATTGTCTTGGAAAAGCGGCCCGGCGAGCATCGATCTTACGATATACTTGTCGCCTCGATAAACTGACATTTATCAGCTATCTTACCTTGTATCTAGTATGGATCTAACTGCTATAGCTATATCACGGGCTGTCTTCTACCGATAATTTTATCCTATCGACAATCCTTGCTTCCACCGCAGATATTAATAAAACACTTATGCACTTATGGTATCGACTGGTACAAAACCTCGCAATGCAATTCTCGTATTGTGGTTCTGTTTACACGGAGACAGATATATCCTATTGCGAGGCAATTGTCGACAAAGGGCTAGGGCATGTTAACACGAAGATTCTTTTTTTATTGTCCCATCGATAATCGCATTTTCTAATCAAGAAACTCTCCTAATAAATGGGCCTTTACACAAGTACATTATCCCGGGGTAAGAGTGTCTGCGCTATTCCATCACTTGGGATAACGCAGAAATTTTTTGATATTTCCGTAAATTGAATAACTTCAGCGAAAAAGGTTTATCGATGCGTTTTTGGTTTGATCACTTCTGATCTGGAGATTTCGATCTCAATAATAAGCCCCTTGGCCGACCAAAGGATTCATATCAAACTACGGCAAAATTACTGAAAAATACTGATAAATTTACGTCATATTGTAAAGAAAAAAAATGCTTAGAACTCATGGAATAAAGGTGCAAATATCCATCAATGGATCTTGATGATGGATTTTAGTGGACCCAGGGTTTATTATATAGATTTGTTGTCATACCTCATCGGTGTGGCCATGTTGCCACCCAATCTGTTTCATAATCAATTGTAAAAATTTTAGAACCCCTAGTCAGATTTTCCATGACAGGTGGGATCGAACTCGCGTACTTGGTTTTTGAGTTCCGATAAGTGTATGTCCCACTCTAGTGGCAGAGCAAAGCGATTGCATTAATGGGTCCAGAACACAGACCAATAATGTTAGTCTGTGGTCCAGAAGCTTTCGTTTTTTACCAATATCACGTTTTAAATAATCAGAAATTGTGGTCCGGCAATACTTAGGATGGTTCTCAAAGTCAGCTGCCGGTGCACACTGTTAATGGTGCTAGACAACAAATTTTAATATTAAAGATAGTAGGTAACTCATTGGGCGAGCATTAGAAACTGCTCTACCATGGATTACACCACAATACCACCACCAGGTAAATCTATCCGCCCGGATTTCTACAGATCTATGCTTTAGCTTTTTATTCACCATGTTTTAACTAGTTTTACCAGTAAAAAATAAAGTCGATTTTCTCGTCTGTATGTATGCCTATCCGCTAGCTCTTCATAACCCACACAACGTTGATGCGGCTCTTACCAACAGTTAGATAATTTTTCACAGAAGATTTTATAAATTATATAATATCATGATTATCAGCCGGAAGACGTCCACTGCTGAACATAGGTCTCCCTCATAGAACGCCACTTGGACCGGTTACTAGCTTCCTGCATCCAGCGTTTCCCCGCGGTTTTGACGAGGTCGTCGGTTCACCTAGCGGGGGCCGGCCTACACATTGTCTTCCGGTGCGTGGTCGCCATTCGTGAACATTTATTCCCCGTCGGTTACCGGTCTGCGAGCGATGTGGCCTGCCCATTGCCACTTCAACTTGCTAATTTTGAGAGCTCTGTCGGTAATCTTAGTTCTCCTCATTTCGGATCTTATCACGTAGGGAAACCCCAAGCATATCCCTCCATTGCTCGATGAGCGACTTAAGCTTGTATTGTAAGGTATGGCCACAGTAAGGGACCACGTCTCAGTGCCATAAGTCATCACTGGCAACACACACTGGTTGAAAACCTTGGTTTTCAGGCTCTGAGGTATTGGGGACGAAAAGATGGATCGTAAGCTTCCCGAACGCTGCCCTGATTATATTATGTATAATCAAACCTAATTAAGTTTTTATGTAAGCAGGAAAAAAAACATTTTTCACCTCTTTTTCTTTCTAAATTACACCCACGCAACTTACGTGACCAGAAAGGGTATAATAACAATAACATATAATCTACCCGTTAATTTTATTTGAGAACCTATTGTACAGCTGCTTGTCTACTGCTCTACAGCTGCGCTGTACTATTAGTTCTGCAAACAGTAGACCTCACGAGCAAAATCTTACCGGCGGCAAATTTGAGCAATTTTGCAAAAAAATTATATGTTGCTGGTATCAAATGTTCTTGCCGAATATTACTATAATCGTCCAGTTTTGTTTAACTTCACAACCTATATTAATTCGGAATCCACGTGACCGAATGTTCATTTTCGAAATCCGTTTTTAAAGTCAGATACCTATTAAGTACCAAATTTTTTTAAACTCGGTCGGTAAATAGATCCGCAGCAAACTTCCCTCTTTTTAGACCTTTTCACTCATCTCATCACACAGAAATCACCGACGACAAAAAAAATGTAGAACATGCATACCAAGCTTCGTCAATATTGGTTGAAAATTAAACTAACCTAACAAACATACGGTCGTATGTGAGGTGAGAGTCAATCTGGCCCGTTTTAAAGCAGAGACGTTTCGCTCGGTCAATTCGGTAGTATTTGATTAAAAAGCTACTACTCGCTATAACATTGTACAGTAGGTCTACCATGAGTTTAGAACATTGACACCAATCGATGCTCGATATCGACTGCCGCTAAAAACATATTTAAAAAAGAACAGTACCACCTCGCGATTAATTGTAGAACTAAAATTGACAGCGAGTCCGCCAATCACAAGCTTAATAGGTAGATCGAGTTTTGGACTATAGATGACATTTATGTTGCCAACCCATGGTAGACCATGTCCATAAATGTTCAGTAGCCCTAGCTGTGGATGACCTAGTTTTGCTCGATTTAGATACAAATACAAGCTAGCAACATATATTCCGTGAGATTCTCACTGAATATGTGCTGCTAGCTTGTATTTTCGCTGCGATTCAGGATTTAGCTATGCAACTGTTACGCCATCTAGTTTGAATGCAAAGCAACGCATGTTCCGTGAGAATATTGTCACCGCGATTCAGTATTTTGCAAAGCGACAGTTACGCCACCTAGTTTGAATGCAACGAAAAAACTGTTGTTTTTCATTGGCTGAAAGCAATGATAAATCGTCGTTTTCTAAAAATGAAACGTAGCTAGATCGATTTTTGTCCAGAAACTACTTGCATACTAAATTTCATGAAAATCGCTAGAGCCGTTTCCGAGATCCAGATACTATATACATAAATATCAGGAATTGCTCGTTTAAAGGTATTAGATTAGATAAAAGGTACATACTCGTACCTGCTTATGGGGAAACACGTTGATCCGACACTTGATGCACTCCTGCCCATTGTTCGCCCACGAATTCCCGCTCATCCACTTGCGCTTGCACTTCGGGCACTTGTACTCTCCGAAGCACCTCTTCTTACCCTGGTAAGGAGTCAGCCCTTCGCCTTTTGGACGAGCCTGGAATTGAAATGGGAAAACGCTTACAATTTTTGAAATAAAGTCTTTTTTAGGCGCGTTGTACATCATCACCGAGCGCTTTCCATGAGCTATATGTATACTGTGTATATATGTATTCATATATACATACACAGTCTCTAAGTAACAGCTTTAACTTCTATTGGCAGTCCCCAAAGACTGCCCCGCTTTTTTAACCAAAATTTTTTAGGGGAGGATTTTCGACGTGTTTTTTTCCCTTCTCTTTCAGCATTGCACACTTATTTATTGTAATTACTGTAGGTTATTATAGTATAGAGGCCGTAGCATAAACAATTAGCGAAAATGAACTTTTGCTTCGCTTACTACACTCGAGAGCAATGAATCCGGGTCACTTAAAGAATCCTAAAAATCTCGGAAACTAAAAATGCTAGGTTAATGCAATAAATTGTATTTAATAGACAATGTAATACTCCTTAAATGAAGGTATTAAAACTTCTTAGTTATTGTAAAGTTATATCATAAAAAAATCAAATTTGAAAAAGGGCCACTTTCGAAGATGGAACTACGAAATTACAGCATTTGGTTTTGCTTTTGTTTGTAATCTGTCATTTATGTGGGTACATAAACCATGTTGATAGTGCTCTATATTCATTATTCAAGCTGAAATTATGTCGCTTACGCCTGAAGAATGCACCAGAATACTTACAATGCTGGAAACCGGCCGGAGTCAGCGCGATACAGCCAGGACTGTCGGTGTGTCGCTGTCAACAGTACAAAGAGTTCTCCGATGTTACGAAGAAACTGGTTCTAACCTACGCAGACCAGGAACGGGCAGAACCAGGTGTACCACAGCACGAGAAGACCGATACTTGGTGAACACCATGCTTCGAAATCGCTTTCTCACAGGAACTGAACTCACAAATCAGTTTCGACGCCTCGGAGGAAGTAACCCAAGTGCATGGACAGTAAGACGTCGGCTTGCTGAATCTAACTTAAAACCCCTTAGACCTGCAATCGGCCCTAAACTGGAGCGTGGGCATCGTATTTCAAGACTAAGATATGCCCAGAGCCACGTAAATTGGAGTATTGAAGATTGGTCAAAAGTTATGTTCTCCGACGAATCAAAATTTATGCTCTACAAGCACGATGGAAGACACAGAGTGTATCGAAGACCAGGGGAAAGATTCAAGCAAGCATGCATCGAAGAAAAAGTAGCCTACGGTGGTGGGTCTGTACTTGTGTGGGTCGGAATTTCTTCTGAAAGTCGCACAGAGCTGGTGATCATAGAAAACGGCTCTTTAACTAGCGAAAGATATGTGGAAGAAATCCTCAATGATCACGTTGGTCCATTTATGGTCAATTTAGGTGAGGATGCTATATTTATGCATGACAATGCCCGACCTCATACAGGTAGGATTGTGAATGACTACCTTCAAGAGATGAACATTACTCGTATGGAGTGGCCAGCGCGCAGCCCGGATATCAACCCGATCGAGCATGCTTGGGACGAGCTAGGCAGATGCGTAAAACAACGAGGCAATCACGCTTCGTGAGCTCAAAATTGCTCTCACAGAGGAATGGGAGAATATTCCCCAAAATCGTATAAGGAACTTGGTGTACAGCATGCCAAACCGCGTAAACGCAGTAATGGAAGCACGAGGAGGCAATACGAAGTATTAAAATTCAAGAAAATCGTAATAAAGTTCAAAACATTAATGTTTCCTATTTTTGTTTTAAGGAGAGATCAGCAGTTTTTTTCTTTATGTAGTTTTGTGTTAATAAAATGTATGGTGACTCATATTTTTTTTACTTTCATTTAAGGAGTATTACATTGTCTATTAAATACAATTTATTGCATTAACCTATCATTTTTAGTTTCCGAGATTTTAAACATTCTTTAAGTGACCCGGATTCATTGCTCTCGAGTGTATATTACAGTAAGTAAGCTTTTATCTTGATCCGTCATATAAATCCAAGATGGAAGCTTGATCTCTCTATGGTACACGGTTTCATATAAAACTGGGGTCTCGATAGAGTGGTCAATACGCATTAATATATAGTAAGAATTTTACTCGTCTTAATTTGCAAATATCCCAAAATGGTGTGCAGTGAAGTCAGAAATTATTATAGGTAAGAAAATAATATTTCTGGTAATAATATAACACTTCACTCAAAACTTGGTAAAAATAAACATAAACGTAAATAATGCAATACATGTCATGTATTTTTAAAGACAAAATAACAAATAGTCACACCTATATATCCTTGAAGGTGTAAGCAGCGCTGTTTTAAACACTTGGATTTCGCTGGATATATTTTCTACCGACTTCCAAAAAGGAGGAGGTACTCAATTCGACTGTATTTTTATTTAATGTTTGTTACCTCATAACTTTCGACTAGATGAACCGATTCTCAGAATTCTGTTATAAAAACTAACGTGGTTTTCACTCATTTTTCATCATAAATACGGGATTACTCACGTCATATTTATCGGATAGGTCGGACTATATAGTCGTACGTCTCGTTTAGCACTCCTTAGTGCTATTAAGCGAGACGTCATCGACGCGGACGTCCCGAACACTCCTTGAGAGAGACCACCGAATGTGGTCGAAACAATAGTTCTATCCGATTCTCAAAATTCTTTTTTGTTTGAAAGCTGGTGCTTTCCGTGTTGTATGTTCTATTTAAATTTCATTAAATTAGGTCCAGTATTTTTTGAGTTACACTCCAATAACTGAATAGAATGGAAGTCGAAATTAAATTTATGAATTGTACTCGTACTCGTTGGCCCGATGTAGTCGGGGACGAGCCTATTGCCATCTACGTGACCCTGTTCCAGACTATTATTGGGAATATCTTTGTTTCTCAGAAAACCCAATAACTGTCCAACTCGGGGGTCGAACCCAGGATCTCGAGGTTCCAAACTTCCACCACTACACCAAGACCAAGCGTGCGGGTCAGCTCGTTATATACATATATTAGTTTATATTAAAGATCTATGTTTCGAAGCGCTCTTAGCAGAGTTTAACTGGGTGCTCTAAACATTTCAACTAGAAATAACATTCCTATCCCATACATAGTTTTGTCATTAGTAATACTGAGTTCAAAGTCGGCTTCTATTTGGAATGCTACTGAACGTGTTTCAGCCTCACAAGTAGTTACAGTAATGTGATACATCAGAACTGAGATGAAACCATTCTCAGAAACAGATACCGAACTTGCTGCTACTGCAGTTTGTCGCACACACCACTACGAACATAAAATGCTATTGTATTCATAGAATTTCGATTTATGCTTGAGTAAACTATAAAAAGAATACAGTTTACGGGTTGGTAGTAAGCGATAAAAATAGCTTAACATGCCTAGTGTTTTAATGTGCACATAAGGGTTTTTGTGCACATTAAAACATTATGATGCATGGAAAATGAGTATCCCATGGGAAAAAGTTTTCGGGCAATAAAAATGCCTTTGTGTATAAACTGCCCATATGGCGTAAATCTAGTACTCAACTAAAGACTTCACTGACGCCAACAAAAAAGAAGAAAAGAGCTCCGATTCAGCAGCTGAAATAAAGCTTGCGACTAATATAACATTGAGGAGTTGAATCGGTCTTATCGGTCTTAATACTACCTATTATGCAGTGCAAGTACCGAACTTATCGATCGATAAATTTGAGTCTTGAATTCGAAAAACCTGACTATATCGATTTTTGTCGATTATTAAAAGTAAGTAACAAAATTAAGCGATCGGTAGACAGGTCGATAAGCTTTTACGATTATAACGATAACCCTAGCATGGAGCTGTTAAAATACGTTTGAGATCGTCTATTTAATCGATTTTATCGATTGTTTTGTCAGCTTTGAAAACGACCTCGATATAGCTTATCGACAGGCGACGGGAATGGGGATATTGCATAGTTGCGTTTGATCTTACTTATATTATATAAACGCGAAAGTTTCTATTTACGGATGAATGGATGTTTGTTATTCTCTTACGCTCAAACGGCTGGCCCAATTTCGATGAAATTTGGCATGGAGGTGGATGGGGCGCTGAATTAACACATAGGTAGGATAATTTTCATCAACATCGTCATCATCCATCACCATGCGGGTGTAACCGCGGGGCGCAGCTAAAATTCATGAAAAAAAAAACTCTGCCTTCTTTTGGTCGTAGAAGAGCGAAATGCTCGTAGAAATCTTCAAAGACGGACGCATTTGTGGAATGCAAACAGTTCGTAATAATCGATATACTGTCGACAATTTTACGATCGTATAAGTCGTCGATATCGCTTCCATACTTGCTAGGGGCGAACTAAATTTATCGATCTTAGTGACTCGACAAATTTAATGACTATTACGGTACTTGCACTGATGATTCGATAAATAGTGGGTATAGGTACTACCAACGAGGATTCTCAAGGAGGGATTTAAAGTTGGCTGGTAAAAAAAAATAAGTATAACAAATTCTTTAAGAATATTACATATATAACACATGTGGTTAGCGTAAGACAGATTTGTACCCAAACAAGAGTAGGTAAGGGTAGGAAGATAATAAGCTACGTCCATCCCGTTCAGTCGCATATACATATGAGCGACACACAAACTTTATTTTATAGTTAGAATTATTAGTTAATGAAAGAAATCTAAATAAAAATATATGAAAGATGGTTGGTGAGTATGATGTTTCAAACGTCGCTGCTGATGCACCATTGCTTAAAAACTTTACACGAAGAGATTTATAGAAGCAGGATGTGTATAATTTTTTTGAATTTTTTTTAATAGTATTTGTTATGAGGCGTGGTCAGTTTGTTTGACTCACAATCAAAGAAACTGAATCACAGGTGCGGAGAGGTCAACATATGATAGCCTAGCAGGAATTCAAAGATTAGAAGAGAAAATTCCCAGAAGCAATACCGCTATGTAGTTCATAGCCATCGATACAGTATATTATAGATATGTACTATCACAAAATTGTATGCCTGACCAGTTCAAAAAGGTTTTGCTTTGCACATGTGCATTGCAAGCTAACTCCGCCTTTTATTTATTGCCCAATGACAAGCATAAAAAGCAATTCCGATGTAAAAATATTTATAATATTATATAAATATTAATATTCTTACATCTTTTACAAATTTTATGATTTTGTCACGAATATGATTATTGTATTTTATTACAATAAAAGTTGCAGTTCTTTTAAAAGCGTTGATAGTACGCGTGGTAGTAGTTTTTTTTCTGGTATACCTTATAGGTTTACCTCCTTAGTTTTAAATTATAATCTAGTTTATTGTATTTCATTAAACTATCTATACCTCTTAGTGTTTTTCAATACAACGTTAAACCTGCTTGTTGTATTTTAATATACTAAAATAAAAAGTAGTACCTAATCCTTTTAAGCATGTTGGTTACTTCTGTTCCAAGGATTATCACGTATAAACTATGTAAAAAGAACTTGTACTTACAATAAGCTTTTATCACACACCAATAAGCAGAGAATAGGTGGGGGTAGCGATTGGTCAAATCACGCAAAATTCACCCTTAAGATGGTCAGGCATAAAGTTTACTGATGGTACCTAGTAAACAACTGGGCATAGTAGCCTAGCGGATGGCAGAAAAACCCAACAACCATTGTTGATTTGGTACAATTCAGGTTTGTATTTCGAGATTTGCCTATCGATATCGATAGTGGTGGAATATTAACCGATAAGTGTTCCTAATGGTGTACGAGTGTATAGGTAAAGTTAACAACACAGTGACATAATGTAAGACTTATTTATATGACTCACTATTTCATTAAAAACGTCACTTGTTGCAACAATAAATAGCTATTTACCTAAATAACTCGAAGATCGGCGAATTTTAATTCTATCTTTATGGTATATTGAAAAATTTTTACGAATACAACATAGATTATATCTAGATAATATCTATGGTGGATTCGTATTTTTTTTAATTTAGCATTAGTAAATAGGGCGAATTCTGTAGAATCCACTTAGAAAACTACTTGTATTTACTTCATAATGGTCTTCAATATTAGCGTTAGAATAAAAGTGAACTTTAGAAGCTATCTAGTTAGGAGACTTATTTTAAGTTAAGTTCTATCACAGGTATACGAAATCTAACGTTTGAACAAATTAACCATGCAATAAAGTAGAGAAGCAAGCAGTTAGTGTATTATTTCACAAGAACATAGTCGAATATGCATTACAATAACGTCTCTAGAGGTGTATGATATCGATGTATACAATACGTTGCAGTTAATCTAACGTCTGTTTCTGCCCTGTGACCCCTTTCTGATAAAACATTTAATTTGGGCATATTTATAGACCTACAATGGAGTGTTGAGTCATATTACGATAAGTGTACTTAGACAAATTTGTTCTACAATTTTAGGTAAATTTTGGATTAGATTCACATTGGTAGCGATTCACTTGTTCAATAAACTAAACTAGCAAACTTAACTTTAATTACGGCCATCCTTATTCTAACACTAAAATCTCCATTAAAATGTAAAACTTTAAATTACATCTCTAAAAATAGGAATATTCTATTAAATTTTTTGTATTTTTACGTGATACTAAACATAATAAGAACTGCCATATATGTTTAGTTTAGAGAAAGCTAACAGAATCAACACCATTGTATTAGTTCCGTGATAGTTTTGGTAAGGCATAAGTTATTACAAGCGTTTCTTTAACTTGCTTGGTTCGTGTGCCAGTCTCACAGATTCAATTAAAATGCAATACATTTTTCAACTACTTATTGGCACTCAATTAAATTGTAGCTTGGCCTGTGTTACTTCAGGGACAATACAATATGCTACCATGAAGCTGGTTAGATGATGGAGGCGGGAGGCGAATATAAGAACTTCTCAAACACTAAATATAACATATTTGACTTATTAATCTGTTGGATCAGCAACCCTCTTTAGAGGCAAGGTTCATTCATAAATCCATTGTTATTTTTTGTCCTGATGCGGACGAGTTAAGATGAGGGTATATAATAGTATAATATATAATGCATAGCAAATAAGCCCATAATTTCCAATATGGGTTTAGTTTATGATTGGTCTAGAAAATAAATTACTCCTGAATAATTCATTTTTTATTTTTTAATAGTTTTCATTTAATAGATTTCCAAAAAAGCACGTTTAAATTCGGCTGTATGTTTTAAAATTTTTTGTTATTGCTATACGATTTTTTCATAGATTGTAAACCGATTTATGATTCTTGTTGAGTACTTATAGGTTAATCCTTATAGTAAGTCTCAATTTTATATTTCATCAACATATGATCAAAAGTTTGCATTGTCAAAGCTCTCCGCAGCGCTGCGCTTTTCACTCCGTGGTATACCATTCTTTAGTTTACAACTTTTTTACTCGGACTTTACAAAAATGTGACCATAGGAGGCGCTCTGTGAGGTACTGCAGAGTAAATAGGTGTGATAAGAGTAAACTAAGAGTGTGGACTCTAGTGTACACCTATTTCCTAGGGTGGGGAGGTGTAAGAATTAAAAAAAAATTAAACGCAGTCTTCTATCCCCGCGTAACGTGAAGCTATAATAGTAATTGCAATAACATGTATGTTACGTATTTAACAGTACGTAAAATGTAAATATATTTTTTCTCAAATACTTATACAATAAACTACAAGTAATTATTTAATTCTTTTCGTGCGTTAAACGTGGTAATAGACTATGAAATAATTACTCTCAGCTTTTTAGTCTTACAGACGGACAAAACAGTGGGTAAATACCACAGACCATATAACCACTTGACTGCTCATACGGCTTCCCCTCAGCTGCCAAGACTATGACAATAAAAGGCTAACATATCGCACCAACACGTCAGTACCAGTTTGACTTCTCGTGGAGAACAAGCGGATGAAAAATAATTAAAACAAATCAAATTATGCTTTATTGTTCAGTAAAGTGGTACCGAAAAAACAGGCAGACATCCAGGTATGCAAAGGATGGAATTACATTTCACAGATAAGTTTAGTTTATTAATTATTGGAAGAAAACAAAATACACAAATGAAGTAATTAAACAGTGACAAAAAAAATATATATATGGGAACGCGTTGATGTCTTTTGCCATCCCGTACTGTTCTTTGCAGTTGTAGATATCGCCGTCTCTTTTATACTGGCACGTGTAAATTAGTGCGGTACTCCAATATTAACTGGCAATTTATCGATTGTATATATTGACTGTGAGGAAAATAATTCTTCTATAGAATATTCATTATATTAAGAGTGCATAAAAATACAAATAAATATTCGGTGTTTTATTTATACCTTCACGTTATCATCAATTATGTAGTAACATTTATATATCTTTATAGTATTAATTTTATAAGCAAACTGCTGAAAACTAACGCCTGCTTTAGCGATCTCAAACATTGAAATTTTAACAACAACAATTACAAGGGCTGCGATGTCAATACGAAAGTTTAAGTATTTCTAAATAATGCTTCTTTCGGTTGGATGGTACTGTTAAACTGTCCAATGGATGTCGCTCCGTCCCCGCAAGACGGTTAGTCAAATAGAGAGTTAAAAGTCTATGCTCGGACCAGAACCTCAGTGGCCTAGTTGGTCAATGGCGTCTGACAGGGAGAGTTAGAAGACGCGGGTTCGAATCCCGTCCGAGGATGGAATTTTTCTCTCTATAAATTTCAATATTTATATATCTTATCTAATAATAATGTAAATAAACACGCGAAAAAAACCCGAGTGTAATATGAAACATCATAATAATGGTCTTAAAATGAAGTACTATGGACATACACTTAATATATTTTTAAATAAAATCACTATACCTAGCACCTACTCTGTTTGTGCCTCTTTAAGTGACTATTTAGTTTGACTAATTGGATAATTCTACTACTTCTTCTCTGCCCAGCTGGCATCTTTTTATATGATTTAGATATACACACATAGTTATTTTTAACAATAACATGGAACCGGCTTCTAAAAGTAAAAATGCGAGTCGGTCAAATATATATACAATTTGTAGGTCTCGTCCTTACATTGACAAATTTTACGGTAGTACAAATCAAGTATTGTATAGAATGAGGTGTTGTATCCTTGTATCCTAATGACTGTATACTATACAGTGCCGAAAAAGTATATAAATATAATCTAATTGTTTGTTTAAAATCATTACTTATCACATTTTGTGTAAAGGCTTTGGATACTTTGTACAATTAAAGCTATTTTAAAATTATAACAATGTTGTTTTACTGTGGTGAAAAATATATAATTATTTGATGGTGGTATTAAGTAAGTACTTACATACTGAATAATCAGTAAAAATACGATAAACAGACAGTGATAACTATTTTTAAAACGCAAAATATACATATTCAGATCAATGTGTTCTGTTTCACCGTGAAACATCGAATGAATTATTAAGATAATTTCAATAATAGAAGTGTTTTTTTACATAACCTTATTTGCTTAATACTTACATACATATTTCAGATCTTTGTACAGTTAAGGTAAACGATAATTTGTAGTGAACTTTATCGACATCTAAGGTGATTACATAATGCTGTACCACAACACTATTTAGGTACTATGAGTAGAGCTACATTTTGAGCCGGCCAATCAAAATCCTTTTTTGTACGTAGCCCCCCGACCCGCAGTGGTGACTTGTGTTCTTAGAAGAAATTGAACTACACGCAGTCAAGTGGTTATATGGTCTGTGGTAAATACCTTCTTTCATCGTGTTTCTAGCTATGTTTAAATGTATCATCATAATGTATGTAAAATCTTTAGCACATCGCGAAGTTTGTATCAATAATTATTGCAAAATCATTTGTACTCAACAATATTATACAGAAGAGAATACAGGTTAAAAGAAACGTGCTAAAATTCAAAATAGAATTCCTGTTAAAATCATAACACTGTCACGCCATCTAAAGATATTTAAACTAGGGCGGATTTATTTTAATAGTAAAAATATTTATCGCATTCCATAGCTGAGCGGTTAAAAGTTCAAAGATCTGAAAACAGAGGCGTCTTTGTTACACTAAACCATAGAGCGTGCCACAGGCTCATATGATGCTTCATGGTTACCAAGCTCGTAGTTTCGGGTTCAATAATTATAAAGTAACAAATTACCTTGAGAGTCGAAATAGTAACTCTGTTGTTCTAAACCTACTATTCCTTACTCGTATAGCTAGGCTTTGTTTGTAAAACAACTAAGCTTATGTATTATTGCAGCTTTGCAAACATAAACCTGTACAGCTTAGTTTGGTATAAGTACATAATTAGCTACCTATCTACCTACCTACCTGTTTTGATTTAATTTGAAATATTTCCGAATGACTTTGCCCAAAAGTTGAGCCTGGAAATTCAACGAGGCAATACGGTCAGTGTTCTGGTTTCCACGCTGGTGATTTAGACGGTGTTTTAGTTTTGTAATATTATTACTAGGTTTTATTAGTATTGTGATAGAGTATTGAATTAATTTATTATTTAATTTTATTATTTATCATGTATTATAATTAAAGTATATCAAATCAGTCGTTCAGTCAGTCAGAAGCGCTCGTAGCGGAGCTCAACTTGGCGATCTTAACCTATCAATAAATTAAGCAACACTTGCTGCGGTCAGGACTTGAATGAGTGACCGCTAGTGGCATTATTCAACTAAGCGCTTCCGTGCTTCGGAGAGCACGTTAAGCCGTTGGTCCCGGTTGTTTGTATTAGGACAACAGTAGTTAGGCTATGTCGAAGTCGAAGGCCTTCGGGCGGCCTGAAAACTTCGACATGGGTTGGCCACTAACCTATCCATCAAGCCGCACTGGGCCTGCTTGGTGGATTATGGCCCAACTCCTCTCTCTGAGAGATAGGCGCGAGTCCCAACAGTGGGAATAAAATGGGCTGATTATGATTATGATATCAAATCAAATATATTTAAAGTAAATTAAGAAGAGAATAGGAACGCGGCGGTAGAGTCTTTAAAGTACATTATAGTGAATAATTGACATTAATAAGTGAGTAATAATTGACGCCTTAATTGAATAAATGATTCTGAGTTTGACTTTGACTTTGAACGCTATTTCCATAAAACTAAATAAGATTTTACTCCAACCATCAATTCATAAAGCTGCATAGCAGGTGATGTCATTCGCCTTACACTAGCATCAATGCTATGTCTACATAACCTGGGTCCCTACTCCCACCTCTTAAAGCAGTCATGTTTCAACCTTGCCATTAAATCTGGTACCACCACGTCAATATAGCAAGCTTAAAATAATATTGGATTACGATAGACGTTTTGATGACGTAGTATCAAATATTTCGCATACTTTTTCATGACTTTGGACACTAAATTTAATGTTCCAATGTCAAAATTTTGAAGATTCGTACTCCCATATCTTAAAGTAGTCATATTGCAACGTTACCATTAAATTTGATTGTCCGTTTTGTGTCGGTGGGAGTACGATAGTAAGTATGATTATTCTAAGCTTATTACAAAACGCTCCTGATTTATGATAGTTTCGTAAAAGGTGGGAGTAGGCCCCCAGGAACATGTGTCTTCTTAACTATAGATTGGTACATAGGCATTTCAAGCGTCAGCTACATATCATAGGCTGAAAAAATATAAATAGGTATTCTTAACGATAGTTTGGCAAATAGCCCACGGATACCGATCTGGGCAATCAGGCAAATAAAATTAAACTAATTTGGAAACGGAAACGTCTACGTTTGTGACGCGGATGGAAATAAGGCGATGGTAGCGAATATTTTATCCAGATACACTTATCACCAGTAGCATGGGTATATGTTTGGATGGAGAAGACACAAAAGCTATGATAATATGGTACGGATCAAAGACACTAACTGAGCCGTAGATAAATATAAAAACTCCCGATTCATACGGCATGTTATGAAGACAAAACATTTACGTTTACGTAAGAGTATTAGATGGTAATAACCCCATGGGAATGTTGTATTGACGCAAATCCCATTCTTTACCGGTTAGTGATACAGTAGAACCATAGTAGAAGATAAGTCGAACATCAAGGGAGACGCCAAAAAATTCGAGTTATAGAGTTTTCAACTTATGGAGGATTTCGACTTAGGCGGATTTTGTTTCGACATAAAGAGTTTGAGGTTTTTTCTTATAAATTTTGAGTTAGAGAGGTAAAATAAATAAAAATTCAACTTGCAGAGGTGACAAGCATATTGTTATTTATTATAAATCAACATTATTTTAAATCATTTTAAAGTAAAAAATATGGCATTAAAAAAGTCAGTAATTTTTTTTTGCTTTAGATAATTTGGTTGTTCTCTATCTATAGCATTGTATAGACATAGACTCAAAGTTTTTAGTTTACGTTTCACAGCACTCATGTTGTACTAATTGATGTGTATTGCAGTAGAACCAAACTACTTCTGACAGTATTTAAGTCGAAAACAAATGACTTGCTTAGCTAAATTTCAAAGGAAATCAAAATTGAACACCTGACACCAAGCAAGAAAACACGTGTTTACGTGAGTCATAAATTTATTATTGTATACCCCTAAAATGTTTTCTAAGAAACAATAGTGTACTCACATTGGCAAGTTCTTAAAGTCGGTAACTTATTTTTGTTCGAACAATAGAGGTAATAAATTCCAAATGATCAAGTTGTAAAGGTTGTAAAATAAAACGTTGCTATGTTCGAGATACAGAGGTCAAATTTAATTTTTCGAGTTATAGAGTGAAAATATGTACCAAAATGGCTTGGAGGGACTCTGTGATTATTTCGACTAACAGAGGGTCAAGATTTCAAGTAATGGAGGTTTTGGTGTTTGAAGGGAAGGGAACAAAACATATTTTCGAGATTTGGAGGTTTTTGACTTATCGAGGTTCGACTTAACGAGGTTCTACTGTATTTGAATTGCGTGGAAAACATTAAATTTCATCGACAAATAGTAGGGTAGGTCCATACCTATTTTTGAATGGCCGCCAATTTTGTATTTTAGATTTTTTTTTGAACTTATGTCAACCGAAAAAAAGCTTTGGCAGTGTGTGTTTTGAAATTAAAAAAAATATCCGTTATTTTAAAACGGATATTTTTTAACCATATTGTTTACAAAGGTAAACATTTAGTCATATAATAAAACACTTTAGCGTATTATTTGTCATCTCAAAGTGTCAAAAAACCTCGAATTTATTGTAGGCTTATAGTTCTCCTAATTTTTTTGTAACATTAAAATTTTAATATAACATTGTATGATTTATTGCAAAAACTAGCTGGTTAACCTACACCTACACGGTAAATAAGTGGCAGAGGCTATTCTGACTTATCAGTATAGGTCACAATAGCCTGATAGATGGTAGAGGTACTCTACAAATTACAATACTTACAGGCTTTTCTACAAATGAGTTGCAACCTCTCAAAGAGCTTATTCTCCGCATGAATTAGATCTACTAATTTAATTACTTACTTGAGGACAATCCCCGATATAGTGCCCTTTCTTGAAGCACAAATGGCACATGTAAGCTGGAGGCGGTGGTCGTGGTGGCCTCCTCAGTGACAGCAGTGATAGCTGTTCTGCCAATGAACTGGTGTCGTCGGCAGGGGGCTGGGTGGTGCCCGTCGCAGCAGTCGGCAAGGGACCCCATACCGAGCCCGGCATCCACTGGAAATGGTGACGATATATATGTTAGAATGTTGTAATTACAAGTTGAAAATATGAAGAAGTATTCCTGACGACGATAAGCCATTGAGGCCAATTGACAACAATCTCCCCTCCATAAGCACACACACGCCTTCCATACCATCTAATAACGATTGACTGGCGCATCCATTAAACCTGGATCAGATAATATTGGTTTGTAAGGACATAGCCTATGATACTTCAGTAATAATAATGCCTATAATAATCCAGTCCGTAACGGTGTTAGGCTAGCGTTTAAGAAATTATAACTGACAAAGAGATGGTGCGGGCATCCAGAGCAGACATGCTCACGGAAAGGTTTGGCAAGCGATGGCGTGTGTGGCGGGTCGCCATCTTCCCTCAGAAATGGTTGAGGAAGGCGATGGCTGGCACATGCGTCAACTCGTGAACGGCTGCTGTTTGCGGGGACTGGTCTGTGAATGCTTGCACCAACTCAGAATAAAATGTATCAATAACTTTAAGTGTTATATGTATGAGTTAAATTAAAAAAAAAAGAAAAAAGAAATTGATATGTTCCTCATGTATGTATTGTTGTATGTTATAAATTTATCGTAAGTTCTCAAAAATCTGCAAGTTAAAAAAAGGCAGACTCCCTGGAGTCTGTGGAGTGTAGTTTTATTTATAAAAAAAATAAAAAACGGTGTTAGGCACTCGATTTAAAACTCCATGAATTATTTTGATAAAGAAAGTAACGTCTCAAGGTTTGCGTAAGGCTTCCTTATACCAATTTTCTAATTACAAAGTAGCTTCAATCTATCAAAGTGTATGTTCAAAAGTAGGTATACTTTGGCACATTCTTAGGAGTGTTTCGTTTATGTCGTAACGATTAATTTATCGTCGGATGACTATCGTCTCTAGCCGTTACCATTTTGTACACCACGATAATTTTGGTATTTTATCGTTTCACGGCATTTGTGACGATAAATACAGTTAATCGTGTCGTCCTATATGTGAACAACTCTATTTAAAAATATAAGCCACGACACATAAAACTACACGACTGTCTGTCGTCACGACAAAGTGGGAACGTGCCCTTAGCGTTCACATAACCATATCCTTGAAATCATATCGCTGACTTTAGACAAATGAAATCGCGGTGGCCATTGATCGCCGCGGATGCGCGCGCGCATCTGTTAAGAGAATTATTGTGCGTTCAACTGTTCCACTCCACATAGTTAGCGTGCTGAGCGGCGCGTGCGTGCTTCCGTGAATCATGCGAGTTTTGTTACTAATAAGTGACAAGATGAGCAAGTCGCTTGCCTGATGGTAAACATCAAACCTTCCCGTGCCGATGCTAAGAGAAAAAAGATGCAGAGCGGCTAAGATTTTCCAGCCACCAATTTCTGCGGTCGTCTTCGCAGACATCCTTAGTAGAAATCATGAACATGAATCATGAATCATAATTCAAAAAAGAGTAGCTGAAATTTTGATTTGACATTACACGTTTGTTATTTTTTTTAAACTTCCACACAAAGGTGTTCAAGTCCCAAACTAGACAGAACCTGTGGTAACCTGATGACTGATATACATACTTATATACATATACACACCCAGACACAGATCAAACAGACATGTTCATGCACACAAATGTTTGACCTATCCGGGGATCGAACCCGAGACCAGCGGCTCAGAAGGCAGGGGTGCTACCAACTGCGCCAACCTAACACTATTCTTTATTGTCATAAAAACTTCCGTGAGAACTCATAGTTAAATGGTTAAACCGGCAAACACTCACGTTTATCATCTAGTCGTTATATTCCGACCGGTGTTCGGGCAGTACTGATGCCCATCCTCATGGAGAGCGTGGTCTAGCAGCGAATAGTGCAAATAAGTAATAGCGCAGGCCGCTAGTCGCGCAGTGCGCGACTAGCGGCCTGCGCCGGTCGGAATATAACGACTAGATGATAAACTTGAGTGTTTGCCGGTTTAACCATTTAACACTATTCTTCTTTAACATTATTGCAACTTCTAACATTATTCTATATTTTTAACCGACTTCCCAAAAAATTTGTAGTTTCTAGAGTCGACGCGTATATACTTTTTTATGATTAATCACGGATAACTTTTTACACAGTAGTCCGATTTTGATAATTCTTAGATATTTTTTTTTGTTTAGTAGAGGATAACTTCGAGGTATTCCCATTAAAATTTCATCAAATTCAGTCAAGCTGTTTTTGAGTTACTCTTCATTATCTGAAAAAAGTGTTACGCCTATCGAATAATGATATCATTATTGACGGGGAATGACAATCGATCCCGTAAATAGCAAGGGACACTAAAATGGGGGAAAAAAATTGTATACCAAAAAATGTAACCGACTTCAGCAAGTTCTTTCACACTTTTTTGTGTAGTGTGTATTTTGTATTTCACTATTGCGTATTTGTATATACCTATTGACATTTTCAATTATTTAAATACTAAAAACGCTTTAGTCGCCACTACGATTTTATGAGGTTCCCCTTGATTTCTCTGGAATGCCGTCATCAGATCCTGGTTTCCTTATCTTTCTAAATAACCATCAAAATCGGTTCATAATCGACGAATTTATCCGCAAACACACTTAAAAACATATATATAGACAGTAAAATTGATAAATCTCCTCCTTTTTTTGAAGTCGGTTAATAAAAAGTTTATAGTTGAGTTCTCTGGACTGTTTTCTATCGATATACTAAGTGTCATCGAAATCTGTGCAGTAGTTTTAAAGTTATGCGTGAGCATACAGACAGACAGACACACATAATTTTTTTCAAAAACGTCATATTGTTGTTCAGTAGGTAATTTTACGTCTCCTGACTCAAATTTTTTTTTATGAGTCTGCCAAGTACAGACTTTTTGGCCTCTACTCCTTTATTATAAGTAGTATAGTATTATACTGTTTACAGTTTATGAAAAGTCTTATATTTTTTTCAAATAATGTCTCTCAAATCAATGTACATATTTTGTACATTATGTTGATATTCAAAACTAAATAGCTTTTGTATATCTTCTATACACAAAAAGATTTATTATACAAGTATTTTTTCTTATGAGAACCCATGACGTGCAATATTAATTACAAATAATGGTTGCTGATATTTATTATTTCATAATATTTCACCTGTAAGAATTTATGAAGGCGATATTCAGCGATGCGATACAAAACTGACTCTACTGGACAAACTTTCTTTCGTGAAGCTACAAAGAGCCTAAATAGAAAAACCTCTACGGTCCACATTAAGTCCATACTCCGTATTGCACATTTGTTTATAGGTTATAAATACACTTTCAGAGAGCAAGAGTGGAGTGGAGGAGGGAAGAGGAGGGGGGACCATTTCAGGAATTCCGTTATGTGTAACGGAATTCCTAAATATGCAATGCTTGTGGTGTTTAACAACATGCTTATTATGTCCACCTGAATAATGGGTTTGTAAACGATGATAGCCCACGGGTGATGAGGGTCTGCCACCTAAGTGTCCGACGGCTCTTGGATCATCATCATCATCATCTCAGTCGTAGGTTGACTACCTACGCTGCGCTTGCTGATCCGTGGTCTCCTTCCGGCCCCATCGGCCATCTGTTCTGCGTGATATGCGGCCTACCCACTGCCACTTCAACTGGTTTATCTTCTGGGCTATGTCGGTGACTTTAGTTCGTCTACGGATCTCCTCATTTATGATTCGATCACGTAGAGAAACCCCGAGCATAGCCCTCTCCATAGCTCGTTGTGCGACTTTGAGCTTACTTATGAGGCCCATAGCAAGAGACCACGTTTCAGTGCCATATGTCATCACTGGTAACACACATTGGACGAAGACTCTTGTCTTGAAGCACTGAGGTATTTTTGATGAGATAACTTTCCTGAACGCTGCCGTTGGAACGATCGAGCTTAATTAAGATTTCGGTGAGTGTAACAAGATGTCTTGTAGTGAGGAGTGCAATCAGAGTCACGCAAATATACATTTCTATGTTCGGGGTCACACTGCAACTGCATAGGCAAGCGTAAAGCTTACTACCAGATTTACCCATTTCGTCACTTAAAGAAAACACTATAAAACGGAGTTAGATGAAAGACTAATTTCGGCAAAACCAATTAAAGGCCAGTATGTTTACACAACGTATTGTAATCAGCGAGCTGTCACGCCCGAGATCGAGTTGCGGAGGATCGCATCCGGCGGTGGAGCTTTGATGTTTGACTCCTCTCTGTTCATTATAATAATTGGTCTATGCGAAGGTGATCTTGAGAAGTGATGGTATGTACCTAAACATATTCAGGTAAACTACGAGTATGATAAACAGCTTTGTACCGATTAAATGGTAATAATTAATTAGTAATTAAATTAATTATATTTAATTATAAATTAAATATAAATTAATTAATTTTAATTTATTAATTTATCATATAATTGTATCCCAACCTTTCGAAAACTTTTCAGTGAACGTGGTCACCGGTAGACTGATTGAAAGTAAGTATAAAGTTCTAGATATTATTTTTATCTATCGCCTATCGCATTTTCTACTGACTTCCAAAAAGGAGGAGGTACTCAATTCGACTGTATTATATTTTTTTATGTTTATTACCTCATAACTTTCGATAGGGTGACCCGATTCTCAAAATTATTTTGTTTGAAAGCTGGTGCTTCTCGTGTGGTCCCATTTAAATTTCATCAAATTCGGATCAGAAGTTTATGAGTTACACTCCAATAACTGAATAGAATGGAAGTCGTTATTAAATTTTTCAAGTTGTACTTGTATGCAATCAACACGTTCCCGATGCTCATAGAGGTAATCAACCTCTTTCCTCTATATTGATGCACGCACGCAGTAGTTAGCTTATCAGTTAATTTTGGCGTTCGATCCCTCACGTTTATTGATACAAAAAGTTTGTAATACTTCTAATTTTTTATTTAATTTTAACTTGATTTTTATAGTTTTCAGATTTTTTCATTTGTGTGCATTTGTGCTGTAAAACATATTGCTTATTGCCACATTTCATGACATTCATTACCTGTTTTTTTAACCCTTGTGTCATCGCAAATTATGCAACTTAACAGTCATATAATACGTAGTAATAATAGATCGATGGTCCTTCTATGGATAAAAATTAGCTCAACATATAAGAAACCCAGAAAACAGATAAAAGCTTATTTTTTTAGAGTTATGCACATCTCTATTCGTGTAGGCTTAAGTTTAAGGAGTCCGAACACCGCTCCATACAATAGTTCACTATATAGTACTAATAGTATAGAACCCCTTTTTCCTTTTGAGGTTTGGAACCCTAAAAAGACTCCTACAAGACTGAGACTAAAATGCGAATTAGAGTTTGTATTCTTATACACAAGAACTAAGCCACTAAGCAGATCGTTGGCATTATCAATAACCTGCAGAAGTGTTAAAAACTGAATAGTTTTTCTTAACACAAACATTACAAGCCATCTGCTTCGAAGTTAATGCGTTTCACACTCCACAACAAACATCGCTGCCATTGCACCTTGCTACAGAATAAAACACAGCTACTATAAGCACTGTTAAAGATTCAATATGTAACTACTATGGTAAACTATAGTAAGTTTAGTCACATTTTTCTGTAACTATTGAAGTGCGAGTAGCGCAGGTTTTATATTTACTTTATACATGACTACGTTTGTAAATTTGCCATTCTTCATGTTAAATAATATAAAATACTAGCAGTTCTGATAACAGTAGACCTCGCGAGCAAAATGTTCTTGCCAAATATAACGAAATTCGTCTGTATTTTAAACTTTACAATCTCGACAACCACTTGACCAATTTATGCACATATTCAAAGAAGGAATTTCTTTAAAGTCAGGTAAGGTGGGGTGGGGTAAGACTATCACAGGGGCAAGAATAACACTCACAAATATCTCGATATGTATAGCGTAATTCCCAATGCCACGATATCGGTACAACAGTAAAGTCGTAAATGTTCTGAGTTCAACTCATAGATGTCGCTGATACTCAATGATATTGCCAACATAACAAAATGAAATCTGTCAGACGCGTCACACTTTTCGGAAAGCGTTTGGGTGCGTACATGTGTTTATATTTTGCCACTAAAAAGTGAATAAAGTGAAGTGTTCAGTAAGTAAGTACCATAATATTTATACTCGCTTTTAAGAATTAAGATTATTTTTTTGTAAAACAAACGATTTACTTGAATTTTCTACGAAACAAAAACTTAACCTAAAAACATCCAAGTGGGGTAAGACAATCAGTTTTTTGGGGGCAAGACTAACGTATGTTAGTCTTCCCCCAAATCAGGTGTAATAAACATTCCAGTTGAGGTTTTTTTTATTGTAACTACCTAGAAAATAATTTTAAGGTTTAATGTCACGAAAGTGGCGACGGAAGCTAATTGAAATAAAAAATATGTTCTCAGATTCAATCTGATGAAATAAAGATATATACGACATTTTTATACAGGGTACTTAGTGAATAATCATTAACACACACACACACACACATTTGTAATTTTCCCCAAGGAACATGTGTCGAATTATAAAAAAAAAACCTCATTTCGGTAGCTGGAAGAGGCAATTTTATTTCTCATAATCCGACCTATGTTCTTTTAAGAAAGTTGTTTGGTATTATGAGTACAATCTTGTGTTAAACGATCGTTCGCTAATTACCAGGCATGTCATATAGCAGATAGCATAAGCATGTAATGAACGGGCTAAACGGGCGTATTACAGTTTTAGGCGTTGCCTCGCCACTTTCGTGATATTTAACCTTAACTAAATCGATAGACATTATTGTAAGTACTTAGACAAATAAATATTTTAGGATAGATTAAGTCATTATAAAACTAACATGGCACCTACATTTGGTTTTTTTTTCAATTCAATTAAATCCTTTTATGATATAAACGCAACTCATATTTTTGTTACAGAATAATGCAAGATGGTCCGAAACTATCAAAGAAAAACCGACCGAGCGGCTGCCTATAGCAGAGAACATTTAATAGAAGCTGTGGAAAAGGTTAAGAGCGGCGAGTTGTCAGCTTACAGAGCTTCTCTGGCATACAAAATTCCCCGACCAACCATAGTAGCCCGAGTCCACGGTAGATATGGATTAAAATCTAAACCTTTAGGGAGAAGTACAGTTCTTACTCCAGAGACAGAGAATAAATTAGCCAAAAACCTACATATTATGGAAAAATATGGATTTGGTCTCAACAGACAAGAAATGTTGGAACTTGTTGGAAAATATATTGCCAAAAATAATATCCCTAATAATTTTAAAAACGGCTTGCCCGGAGAAGATTGGTTTTTATTGTTTAAGAACCGGCATGCTTTGTCTATTAAGAAACCTCAAGCCGTGGAAAATTCACGTAAAAAAGCATGTAACCCGTGGGTTATTTACTCTTATTATGATTTATTGAAAAAGACCTTGGATGAGCTGGACCTGCACGATAAACCATCACAAATTTGGAACTTGGACGAAACGAGCTTTAGCAAGGACCCCAGCAAAACCAAAGTCGTAGGCCTTCGTGGTTATGCTTCGACGAGAACAATTGCATCACCTGGCAAAGATAACACAACAGTTTTGTTGGGATGCAGTGCAGCTGGTGGCAAAACACCTCCGCTTATAGTATATAAGGGCAAAAATCTTTGGGACGAATGGATTTCAGAAGAGGGCTTTCCCGGAACTGTTTATGCGGCTACTACGAACGGATGGATGGAGACTGAGGTATTTGAAACATTTTTTCAAAAGGTGTTTCTACCCACCGTAGGTGATAGACGGCCAGTATTATTGGTTTACGATGGTCACTCTACGCACGTAGGGATCAATATTATCGAAAAAGCAAGAGATGCAGATATTACCATACTGAAAATTCCACCACACACGAGCGATAATTTACAGCCGTTGGATTTAGCTGTCAACAAGTCGTTTAAAGACAAATGGGACCAGAGTTTAGTTAAGTGGCAAAGGCTACATGTTGGTCAAGCTTTGCCTAAAAAAGAATTTTCAAAATTGATTGGTCAAATCTGGGCCCAAATTGATCCCCAGATTTGCGTAGCTGGGTTCCGTAAAGCCGGAATTTTTCCCTTTAATAGCAACGCAGTCCCTCAAGAAAATTTCACCAGGACCAACTTATGGAGTGGAAAAGGCAACAGGAACAGCCCACCAAACGTAATGAGATAACCACGTCATCTACTACTATTTCAAAAGATCTCAGGGTTCAGATCCAAACTGCAGTTCAGCTACTTCCTGGTACTTCATCAACTAAAGACCAGTTTTTTATTTCAAAACAATCTGATAGGTTGAAAAAGTGTTAAGACCATTTTTGGTTCCTTCATTGCTGTCTGTTTGCTTGAGTCGCTGGAATTGTTGTAATCAAGCAAATATCGCATCGGAGCAGGTCCATATCGAGCAGTCTTTTGTTGCAAAGAACTCAAAACCCTCAACGAGTATCGCGTCGGAACAGGTTCATAACGAGCAATCTTTTATTGCAAAGAACTCTAAATTCCCAAAAGTTACTATTCTCGAAGATCGTCCTGTTAAGCTCAACGTTACTTTTGAAGATCTCTTGCTCGAAAAAATAAGCACAGGAACGCATAAAGTTAATAAGCGCAAAAAAATAGCTAGTGGGGCCGAAATAATAACATCTGAAGGTGTATACAGAAAACAAAAAAAAACTTGAAGAAGAAAAAATCAGAAAACTGAAACAAAAAGAGGAGAAACAAATACAAAAAATACCAAAGTAAAAAAAGCAAAAAGAGAAAAGAAGACCGAGAACAATAACGGAGAGAGAAGAAAAAGTCTGAAAAGTAAATCTTCTCAAAAAAAGCAAAAATTAAAGACTGATGATTCCACTAGTGAAAGTGACATGGATATAGAATTGATGGATGAGAGTGATGTAGAAAATGAAGATTACTTCACAGAACTTGTACAGGCAAATGAAGATGATACTGATGTTGTTGTAGAATGTGAAGACAGCTATAACAATAATTATGATGAACCACCAACAAGTACCGTCCTCAAAGGCCAATGGCTCTTGGTAAAATTTACTACTAAAACGAGTGTTAAACATTACATTGGAGTAGTTACAGATTTGAACTGTGACGGTATCCCAACTGTAAAGTTTGTCAGGAAAAGTACATTCAGAGGCGGTGAGAACGCAAGTACATTTGTTTTTCCAAATGTACCTGACATCTGCGAAGTCAGACATCTTGACGACATAGAATGCAAGCTACCCGACCCAAAGATAGGACGAATATTCAATAGATTTTTAGTAATATAATGTAAATTTAAGTTACCATAAATACAAAGTTCCTACTACTTGTAAACAAGTGTCTCGTTGTCTGAGACTAAATTAGTGCCATACTTAATGATAAGAAGAAAAAAAGTTTTATGATTGTTAAGAAGTTTAATAAAGAATTCATAGTGTTATCCTTAACTCTGTTCATTTATTTATATCTTCTGACTTAAAACGAAACTGACTTTAGAATTAACACCCAAAGGTTTTGTTCCTCTGATTGCGATAGTATGTTAGTCTTACCCCAAATTGGTATAATCAAAAATTACTGCAAAAATAAACTTTATTCTCAAAGTCAAAGTCAAAGTCAAAATCATTTATTCAATTTAGGCATCAAAGACGCACTTATGAACGTCAATTTTTCATTATAATGTACTTTAAAGCCTACCGCCGCGTTCCAAAATACATAGAGCCAACCGAGAAGAAGCGGCAAGAAACTCGGGGCCATTCTTTTTATATAGATGTTTTTACAATGTTTTTACTTAGGTACTACAAATATTAGCTCCAGTGTGTTGCCTTACAAAAGAGAACATAATAATGGTATCAGTAGGGCAAGACACGCTACACTTTGACATCTTAGTACACGAGTAGATAGATCCTGGAGTGATCAGTCCCAAGCTGTTTTATCCTCCAAGTAATCCGAAATTTTGTAATAACCTTTTTGACAGAGTTTAGTTTTAATAGTAATTTTTAACTTATTAATAGGCAAATCTCGGATAACATTGGGAACTTTATTATAAAATCGTATACATTGTCCCATAAAAGAATGACTTATTCTGTGGAGACGCGTTACATGTACGGATAGCTTGTGCTTATTTCGCGTGTTGATGGAATGAGCATCACTCCTTTTATCAAAACTGCTAATGTTTTTCTTTACATACATTAGATTTTCATAGATAAACTGAGAGACAACAGTTAGAATGTTTATGTCTTTAAATTTCTGTCTAAGGGAAACTCTGGGAGCCAAACTGTAGATTGCTCTTATAGCCCTTTTTTGCAGTATAAAAATAGAATTAATATCTGCAGAACATCCCCAGAGCAGTATGCCATAAGTCATAACGCTATGGAAATAACTAAAATAAACTATTCTAGCTGTGTCTACATCAGTTAATAGTCTAATTTTTTTAACGGCATAAGCTGCTGAACTGAGCCTACTAGACAATTTTTTAATGTGGGGACCCCATTGCAATTTAGCGTCTATAGTAATTCCTAAAAAGACTGTTGACTCCACAAGGTCCAACCCTGTTCCATTCATTTGTATATTGGATTCTACTTGTCTCACATTTGGTGTCGAGAACTTTATACAATTAGTTTTCTTCTCATTGAGGAGAAGATTATTTGTATTGAACCAATTCACAACTTTAGCTAATGCATTGTTAACATCGTCATAGTTTAGTAACTGCCTTTTAATTTTAAATAACAGTGAAGTGTCATCTGCAAACAATACAATCTCGTGATTCTTCTCTACATAATAAGGTAAGTCATTAATATAGATTAAAAACAAGAACGGCCCTAGTATTGAACCTTGTGGAACGCCCATTGAGATTATAGAGCCGGGCGATTTTTTACCATTTATGTCAACCCTTTGAATTCTACCATTTAAATATGAAGTCAAAAGGTTGAGAGCCATGTTCCTAATACCGTAGTGTTGTAATTTCCTGACAAGTATATCATGTCGGACGCAGTCAAATGCCTTAGATAAGTCACAAAAAACACCTAAGGCATCTTGAGAGCTCTCCCAGGCATCAAACACATCTTTTATTAGTTCTATACCTGCGTCTATAGTAGAGCGATTCCTTGTAAACCCAAATTGATTTTTATGGAAAATTTTGTTTGCACTAAAATGAGTTTCTAATTGATGTAATATGATTTTTTCGAAAATCTTACTTAGCGTAGGTAGTACAGAAATAGGCCTATTCTAAGGTAATAGATTCTAAATTTAAATGAACATATTTGAAGAAGTATGATTTTGTTTCAGAAAAAGCATTAACTCCATATTTTGCACAAAATATTGCTACTGTTATTCTTACCCCATTTCCTGGGGGAAGACTACCAGTTTTAGCTACCTACATTATTTTAAATTATACAAGCTCAGAACACATCAATTGGAATGTATTCATTATTTTATGAAAACATAAGGATTTTGCGTATATGTGTCATCGTCAACTTAAAGATAGTTCAAACAGTTTAGTCATAAAATCCGATTTATGCTGTCCAGTAGAAAACTATGTTTGACTTACCCCACCTCACCTTACCTAATTTGTGTACCTAATTTTATCAAATATATCGGTCGGTAAACAGCACTACAGCAAACTTCCCCTATTTGTAAGAAAAGGAGTCAAAAAGAGCCGACGAAAAAAAATTTTTTTAATAGCATGCATACCAAGTTTCGTCGAGTTTCGTTGAAAAATGCGACCTGTACAGGAATACCAACATCAATAAGGACAAACGAAAGTCAATTAGGCCAGTTAAGCAGAGACTTCTCGCTCCCTCGGTCAATAATGTATACGCACTCATACCCCCTCACTAGTACACATTCCTTGTGCCGCGGGAGGCATGGGCACACAATAACACATCACAACATACAAGATCCGAGAACAAACATTTCTGTACATCAAATTATTTACCCCAGTCAGGGTTCGAGCCTGGGACCCCGTGCTTCTAAAGCAGGGTTGCTACCAAATGAGCAAGTGGAGCGGTCATCAATTACATTATTTCAGTGAAACATCTTTCGATAACTGCATCAGTCTGTATAAAACTGCTCTGGAGACCAATTCTACTATTTCACAACGATCTATCTTGCTGCAACTGCAGTTCGATAATTACCCGAAAAGCCATTCTTATATTTCTATAGACAAATCGATAGCTAACGTCAACGCTACCAACTATAAATTATATAATAAGTATAATATACTAGTTGCGCTCTGCGGTTTGACTCGCGTGGTGACGGATGATGATGATTTATCAATATATATACAGGGCGTCCTACGGCTATGCCACATGGAAAGAAAGTACCATACATATTGTAGATAGGATATTTAGCTGAAATGAGACTATACTTAATTTTTAAAACTTAGTAATACTGCATTAAAAGATTTTATAAAAAATACTTGCTTCGTATGGGAATCGAACCTATTTAAAGGTGAAAAAAAAACACCTGTATTTTGTGATGCCAATCGAAAGGATTGACAAAAAATACTAATTCATCTTAAGTAACTTAGTAAGTATCTGAAAAGAAAACATAAAATGTTTGATAACAAGTTAATAAAATTATTTATTTAAAAATACTTCTATGAAAAATCGATTATGATAAATTTTCCACAAGATGGAGCTCCGGCTCATAATAGTTGGAGAGAAGCAGAGTTTCTGAACGAACATTTTTCTACTTGGATTTGTACAAATGGACCGTTTAGATGGCCGGCGAGATCCCCAAATCTAACACCGCTAGATTACTTCATATGGGGCGATACGTGAAAAAATTGCTATCCACACAAAAAGCAAAACGAGAACGTGGGCGAATTACAAACAGAATTGAAACATACTTGTATGATCACCATATCGAGTAGTTCTCTACTACTGCATATGGAGTATTCACCATAATATGATTAGCAAATCAACAGGCAGCGATCTTGCTAAACGATTGTTGATTTGCATATTATGATTTTGAGCAAGACTTCGGCAATTTATGTATGTTTTTAATTTGATTAAAATGATTATTTGAAGTTATTCCTTTCTTTTGAGATACTGTGTTACTTAAGAACTGGCAAAAAATAATTCATTATTATTTTCTGCCAGTACTTTCGATTGGCATCATAAAACACAGGCTGTTTTTTTCACATTTGAGTCGGTTCGATTTACAGACGTAGCAAGTAATTTTTATAAATTCATTGAATGCTGTGTTACTAAGTTTAAAAAATAAAATAAAGTCTCTTTTCAGCGAAATATCCTAAATTACAATATTCAAGGTACTTTCCCTCCATGTGGCATAGCCGTGGGACGCCCTCTTATAATTATAATATAGCCTATGTTCATCAAGAATAATGAAGAATTCTAATGGTGAAAGAACTTGTCAAATCAGTCCAGTAGTTTCGGAGCCAATTCAAACACACTAATCTTACCTGTTTATAATATTAAGTATTGATTAAACGCTCTTTCCTCAAAGAAGCTGGAAGAAGTATTTTTCGAAAGGTCACGTTCATGATCTATCGAGTTATAATAACGAAATTTTAACGAATATAAAATGTAGATCTATCCCTGGTATCAACAGAAACGCAACTGGACTGTTTTTCAATAGCAAAATATGAAAACGTATGAACATCGTTCAGCTACGGCTCGATTGCAGTTGGAACAAAGTTTAGTGAAATCGGCCCCTAGTTACTGCCACAGTCTATTGATAAGTTATTGCGTGCCGTGTGACACAGTTTAGTAGCAAGTAACTAGGTGCTCTACCGTGCCGGGAAACAGCCCGTAACTCTATAATTAGAGTGGCAGCTCTATACCTGTTTGGTTTATATCATTTGTTTGGTTATCGGTTTTGAACGAAGGGGAGCTTTAAAGAAATGTAACAGGACTTTCTAAGAAATAATTGGTTTACTTTGCTCTTGTTTAAAGAATCACAATTTTCGTTAAAACAATTGCCATATGTATGCTGTATAAATACGTATATATTTTGCTTGAGTTTTAAAAGGAAATAATTTCACATTGTTTTTTACTGAACTGTGCCTAATACTGGCACTATTGAAGGAACAAATTAAAATTTGTAAAATAAGTCATACTAGGTGACCCACCAGCGGCTTCGCTCGCCTGGTTTCGCGGGATACGGTTATTTACAGATTTTAACTATCCCACGGGAACTCTATAATTTACCGGGATCAAAAGTATACTATATGTTACCAGGGATATAAGCTACTACCATACAAACTTTCGTTTAAATCGGTCCAGTCATTTCTGAGATTAGCCCGTCTCGTACAAACAGAGAAACAAAAAATTACATTTCTTCTATTTCACACCTTACATGGGGGATGTATCTACTCTTTTTTCGTAATAGGAAATTCGACCTCTACATTTTTATTATATGTATAGATGATAGATAGATGAATGCGTCGTAGCAAAAGTATCAAATATTGATATGAATAATTTATCTAACTCAGGCTGCGCTTCGCGGTTTCACCCGTGTGTTGATGGATGATGCTGATGATTATGAATCAAATATAGCCTTTGCTATTTAGGAGTAACGTAGCAGTCTACTGGTGAAATATAATATTATAAATCCGTTAAAAAAACAAGTATTTTATTAATTTATTGATTCAGGTAGTTCTCACTTTCGTTTTAGCGCTCGAAAAGTCAACATCTCCTGAGGATGCCTCGTGTAGAAGTGAAACACGTGTCGAATCGTTTTTGGTTGATTGGGCTGTTTTGAGTGTGGCTTATTCTATATATTTTCTGTTCGCAGTTTATGCAAGAGGGAGGGTGGTGAACACCGCAACTAACATAAGCATAACATAACTAGCATAAGCATTGTTTTCAGCGGAAGTGTTTCTTCTAATATCGTTTTAAATGTATTTCATTCGTATTTTTCCATTACAAACAGCCAAAATTTTCCTCTTTAAAATATCAGTGCAGAAGAGATGTTAATGTAATTTTTTTAATTAAATATCCTTTAGTCGTTTGAAATCTTAAATATGTAGGTAAGTATATCATTCATTCAGCTACAATACTTGATGTAATTACACAATATTTCACAATTAAAACACTGTTTTAAACTATCACGGTTGTTCTCTAAAGTTATATGATTATTAACGGGATATTTACCGTGGTAAGGTTGTGGAATGAGCTCCCGATATTTCGGCGCAGTTACATGCACCATGTTCACGGGAAGACTGAAGAATGCGGGTGGTTGGTCAAAAAGTTTAAAAGTTAGGTGCAGACATAACGATCTACCCTCTTTCTTAGTCTTTTGCTACGGTTATCACTGGAACTCGAACTCGATCCTAAGTCCCGACAAAACACACTCACTGTATCACTGCGTATAGTATTTTGAACACATTTTGAACGCGGACTTTTATTTTTAAAACAACCTAATACTGGATTCCACGCACTGGCGAGTTGAAAACCATCACCTCGATTGAAATTCTGACATTTCGAGATCTCAATAGTTTCCTTTACTAGCCTTGGTATGTAATGGCGTTCGGTGGACAAGATTTTAGGGTTATGGAATTCAATCCAGTGGTTAGGACCCGCGTCCACTGGATTGAACCACCACTGGAGTCCTAACCACTGGATTGAATTCCATAACCCTAAAATCTTGTCCACCGAACGCCATTACATACCAAGGCTAGTAAAGGAAACTATTGAGATCTCGAAATGTCAGAATTTCAATCGAGGTGATGGTTTTCAACTCGCCAGTGCGTGGAATCCAGTATTAGGTTGTTTTAAAAATAAAAGTCCGCGTTCAAAATGTGTTCAAAATACTATACGCAGTGATACAGTGAGTGTGTTTTGTCGGGACTTAGGATCGAGTTCGAGTTCCAGTGATAACCGTAGCAAAAGACTAAGAAAGAGGGTAGATCGTTATGTCTGCACCTAACTTTTAAACTTTTTGACCAACCACCCGCATTCTTCAGTCTTCCCGTGAACATGGTGCATGTAACTGCGCCGAAATATCGGGAGCTCATTCCACAACCTTACCACGGTAAATATCCCGTTAATAATCATATAATTTCACAATTATCTATATAATATCATAATTATATTTAAATTATTAATATCAGTTTTTATTTAAACATATAAACACTTCATATGTCTGAGACTTTCTATTGCTAATCAACCCACGTATGTAAGGGTGAGGAAAAACGTGTCTGGATTGTCCATGTTTTACTTAAAATTAAGAAAATTATAGAAGAAAAATCTTTGTGAGTAAGAAATTTTCGGAATTTCCTGTTAAATATAGTTCAAACAATTTTCCTGTAAATTTAAGTTACCGATATAAATTTAAACAAAAATTGTACTATTACTGTACGCTAAATTTTGAGAAGTTGCCCTAATGAAAAGAAACAACCAGATTTTTCCGTTTTTATATTCATACCAATAGAAGACATTTAAAAAATTTGATATGAAAAGCTTTCGTGCAAGTGCCCATGTGAACTTATTCATCAGTTTGTTTTTTAAACCAGCAGAAAGCTATGATAGCTTTTAAAGTAGTTGCTGCAAAACATCGGTATATCATGCAGATGGACAGATGGACGGAGAAAATTCGAAGTCTCACCAGGGTTAATTTTTACCTTTTAAGGTTGAATAGTTACTATGAATATCCAGTCTTCCATTGTGATAAGTGGGGTACAGAATAAGTGAGAGACTAAGTAGGTAAATATAATGTTACGAAACGCTTCATTGTTCTAATACGAACTTTTGACCAATAGTGTCGATTCTGTGAGTATTCTCCAAACTAAACTCTCTAATTTATGGCAGGTCTTATCCTGTTTACACTAAAATCCAAATTAGTATAACACCCTTTTCGTTATTTTGACTGCTTCTGTCAAAATACTTATTACAATCAAAATGTCAAGGTTATATTGTTTACTTATGAATCCCATATGTTTTATTATTAAGCTATTGCATAGCTTCTATCGCGGGCCTTGAGCGTGGAGACCGAATCCAGAAATTCCGTAACGAAAATAACCTAACACCCCCTCACTCCGACTCCATCTATCGATGAATAGCAGAACTTTTAATGACTTTTTGAAATATCACGCTTGTCTCTTTAGTTCAGCAACTCGCCCCTAGATGGCATTGGTTAAATAATTATAATTGCATAAGTTGATTTGGCATCTATCGATGAATAGCAGAACTTTTAATGACTTTTTGAAATATCACGCTTGTCTCTTTAGTTCAGCAACTCGCCTCTAGATGGCATTGGTTAAATAATTATGATTGCATAAGTTGATTTGGCATCTATCGAGGAATAGCAGAACTTTTAACTTTTTGAAATATCACGCTTGTCTCTTTAGTTCAGCAACTCGCCTCTAGATGGCATTTAAAATAAATAATTATAATTGCATAAGTTGATAAAAACAGCTATGCAATAGCTTTACCGCGGCAGTCTCCGAGTGCCACACGTCTTTTTTTATTTTTGCGAACATAGGTAATATTCGCAAAAATAAAATTTCAATAATTCAATTAAATAAGATGTTGATTGTTTTTATAAGTCTTTACTAATAGCATAAAACAAGTTTCTTTATAAAAAATATTACACTAATTTTAAAATTAATAAGTTGTTTTTTATAGGATCGATAAATACTACTCGATAAAAACTATCAAGAGCATTGTTTACAGTATGTTTCTTGTTCGAATGTATGAAGTAAATGGTAGAATCTAATATGTTCTCGAAATTAATAAGAATATAATTATGATTAAACATTTTCATTTTGTTAAATGTTTAATAATTTTAGCGATTGAAAAAACACAAAAAACGGTAATTTATCATTTCTTGTACCCTTTTGAATGTTTTAATAAAGAATAAATCCAATCAAGCAAAATTTCAACTTGAATGGCTAGAAATTTTTCAGTGTAATATTATTATTACCGTGGCTTTGTGCTCGCTTATAAAATTGAATATTATAATCCTGTATTTCATTTTAATTGTTGCCTACATTAGAATTTAAGTGCATAATAAGGACCATACCATAGTTAAACCGTCGCGTGTCGCGCAAACACCATGTGTACGTACAAAAAGTGGTAACCCATGTTGCGTATGCACCTAATGTATACACATTTTTACACCTCTGGTTTGTAACTAATTTTATCAGATCAAATGCACTGCATCGGTATAAACTTGCTTTTAGTTGGTCAAACTATTCAAGTGTAGTATTTTTTATCTGAACTTTTATGCGTAGTTTGGAAAGACACCGAAAGAAGTTAGACACTGGACGGGTTAAAGTTTAGTTCGCTAGTTTAGTTTTTTTTTATATTGTCACTAGTGTATACACTGGATCTAGTGAGGAAAATATTGGTATGGAGAAAACGCCAGATACACGCACTAACTAAATCCTTGATAGGTATTCCCTCATAAGAAAGTTGACTGGCTCGTTTCATTCGCTAGACCCGGAATGCCATTTTTTGTTTACATTTGGCAACGAATATCAAATAGGTGTAAATAGTTTGCTATTCCTATCTGTTTGTTTTCTTTAACCGTTGAAGTATTTGACCGCAGTCTCACCCGGTGGCAGTAACGACCTGTCTTTTAGGGTTCCGCATAGCTACCAGGAAATAGGAACCATATTTGCACAGCCATGTCCATCTATGAACATAATCCGCCTTATTTACAAATGTGAACTACAATAATCCCTAGTTTAAGGCGCGGTCGTACCCTGTTAATAGTAGAAAATAGTAGGTAATAGTTAGAAAAGGAACAGGCAAAGAGTAATAACCGAACAGAATTCATAAATATTACTCGCTCTCTGCAGAAAAAAATCCTAAATAGGTGCATAAAAATAAACTTTCACGTCCAAACTCTCAGAATTTTCAGCGATAACACTATATTATTTTTTAGGTAATACATAGCCAACATAGAGTACTAAAGTAGTAACCAGCAGTTTTTTCAATTGTGTTAATACTCGTATATATCGAAAGATATAAAGAAAACGTACAAAATTAACGTATTTTCGCATTACATCGTCCAATCTAACAAGCGATTTTCAACCTTACGTAAAGCATCATAAATTATTTTATAATTGTGGTTGGACCGCGTCTTAAACTATGGATTCATTCAAACTGTTACCGATAAATCGGCGATACCTCGGGTTTGTCGATATTTTTACGGTCGATCCAACGTTATACTTTTCAAAATATGTTCAATGTTCAAAATATGTTGAGCTTCAAACAGTCATGTAAACGCTCGTATTGTCTCGTTTTTTACGTTGCTCGTTTGTAAGTAGGTACTAACTCTCTAACTATGCTATTCCTTTCTCCACAATATCTAAGAATAGTTTGATTATTATACAAACATCTTTTTGTTAAGACGCGGTCCAACCCCAATTTTAAAATAATTTATGATGCTTTACGTAAGGTTGAAAATCGCTTGTTAGTTTGGACGATGTAATGCGAAAATGCGGTAATTTTGTACGTTTTCTTTATATTTTTTATATATACTAATAGAATAGAAAAAAACTGCTCGTTATAACTTTTTCTAAAATTCTGAGAGTTTCGACGTGAAAGTTTATTTTTGTGGACCTATTCAGGATTTTTTTCTGCTGATAGAGAGTTATATTTATGAATTCTATTAGGTTATTACTCTTTTCCTATTCGTTTTCTAACCTTAGTAGTTTTTTCATAATATATTATCGATATGTTTCGTTACATTAGGTGTTTGAAAATTCTGCTTTTTACTATTATCAGGATACGAGCGCGTCTTAATATTGATTACTAGAACTAATCTCAACCACAAAATACTGAAGGGACATTGTAAGTATGAATGTTGCATATCAGCGATTTTGTGTGAAAGAGAGATGTCAGATGTACGATCGGAAGTCGGCCAGTTACTGCGCACTGACCGGCTAGCGTGCTAGTGTTTCATGTAGGGATTTTAAATAAATAAATAATAGTTATTTCATGTCGGTTTTTGTATTGAAGGTCAGTGGCAGCAACTCCAGTGCAGTGTAGGACCCTCACACATATAAATAGGTACATGGTTAGCGTAATATATAGGTACCTATACAAGTGACAGACAGAACACGCTTTATTAATTGAAGTTTTTTAACACACATTTAGCGCACCGTAGCGTAAAATACCAATATTGGTTTATTTCTTAGAAAAATAATTCTTCTAAGGTTTATATCAATTTTGAAACATAACCTAACTTGTGTTGGATGTATTTTACCTTAACTTTTCAATTCAATACAAGTATCGGTATCGGTTTTTGTTTGTTTATAAGGGTATCGGTATCGTATCGATAAGATGGCGTATCGATGCATCCCTAGTTTAAACCCTCCATCGTTTAAACTCGGGACTATCTCTAGTCCACGTTTTTGTTATTTTTAGGATGTTTTAGTTTATAATAAGTTCATTAATCGCCATTTCTCGTGCCTAACTCCAGGTTTTAAACTATTGATTAAATATTAATTATAGGTTTATTTATTTATTTTCGCTCTACAGTAGCTGTTATAAGTAAAAAAACGTACAATAATAAAATAAGAAGTAAAATAAAAAAATATATTAACCCCATGTTTTTATTTACATAATTTTTTTTTCACTAGATGGCAATACCTTACCTTTTGCCCAAGATGGCGCTTTACAAGTTGAGAGTGGAATAAAATAGCAATTAAACAAACACTGGACATAGCAGTTAACACAAGACATATATAGCACCGCTTGCATTAAGTATTCACAGGTAAATAAATATTAAAAAAGGTAAAGGTAAAGGCAATATTTATTACGAATTCATATATACACATAAACATAACAGATCAGTGCACGTACCGCAATAGTCGTTAAATTTGTCGAGTCGCTAAGATCGATAAAATCCTATCGCCCTAGCAAGTATGGAAGTCATATAGACGACTTATACGATCGTCAATTTGTATCGATCGACAGTATATTGATTATTACGAATTGTTTGAATTCCACAATGCGTCCCATCATTTGAAGATTTTTACGAGCATTTCGCTCTTCTACGATCAAAAGAAGCACGAAGTCTATGTTTTTATTGAATACTAGCTGCGCCCTGCGGTTATACCCGCATGGTGATGGATGATGACGATGTGGATGAAAATTATCCTATGCGTTAATTCAGTGCCCTATCTACCTCCATACCAAATTTCATCAATATTGGGCCAACCGTTTGAGTGTAAGAGAATAACAAACATCCATCCATCCATAAAGACAAACTTTCGCGTTTATTTCGCGCGTAAGAACAAACGCAATACACAATATCCCCATTCCCGTCGCCTGTCGATAAGCTATATCGAGCTGACAAAACAATCGTTAAAATCGATTAAATAGACAATCTCAAACGTAATTTAACAGTTCCATGCTAGGGTTATCGTTATAATCTTAAAAGCTTTTCGAATTAGTCTACCGATCGCTTGATTTTGGTACTTACTTGCAATGATCGACACAAAATCGATATAGCCAGTTTTTTTCGAAGTATGACGAATTAAACACTTAAATTTATCGATCGGTAAGTTCGGTACTTGCACTGCCGTATCGTTATAGTATTACAAATAAACAGAATATATATTGCAGTTTATGATGCTAATACATGTTTTAAGATAACCTTGTGTATATGTTTGAGCTGGTTTGCTCCCCAACCAGCTCAAACATATACACAAGGAATCTTAAGTGAGAGATAGCTCATAATTTCTATATTTTTTCATAGTTTTATACACATATTTTATAACGCATAAATGCACGATAATGTAAGTATGAAGTTTCATAGATATGAATTTTGGTCACAAATAAATATAATATTATCAATTACGTAAATAAAATTTTACAAAAGGAAATCCATAGAAGAATGAAAGTCACCGACATAGCCCAGAGGATTAGCCATTAAAGTGGCAGTGGGCAGGGCACATAGCACGCAGAACAGATGGCCGATGGGGCCGGAAGGTTCTGGAGTGGAGACCACGGACCGGCAAGCGCAGCGTAGGGCGTCCACCGACACGGTGAACAGACGACCTGATAAAGATCGCAGGACGACGTTGGATGCAGGCCGCTTCCAAACGGTCCTTTTGGAAAATTTGGGGGAGGCATATGTTCAGCAGTGGACGTCCTACGGCTGAGATGATGATGATGATGAAATAAAATTTTATCTCTAAGCTTCCTCGATGCGCTAGGCAGGACAAACACGTATATCCGATACAATGAAATGTTGATTGAAGTCTAGAAAAAATGTCGGCTATAATTCAATGACAACTACCGGTAAGAAGAAATTGTCAGTATGCTGTTGTCAATAGTGATACAGAGCCGCCTTTTTTTAGATTTCTATCATTTGATTGCAACTGAGATACGTAATAGCCCAGCGGGAAACCTTCGTTGTACTCCAGCGGTGCGAGCATAGATTGTCGATAGGACAAAATTATCGTTAAAAGATAGTCCGTGATATAGTTATCGCGGTTAGAGGCAAGGTTTATATAGCTGCTATATAACGATAGCTAGCAAAAGAAAGTTTATCGACTTTGCAAGTTTCCTGTGAGATCCACGCCATCACCACAAAATCAATATGACGTCGGATACATAAGACACTGCTTATGCTTTTAGGTCTTTATTAATAAACGTTGCGTAAACATAGATTAGGCGTAACATGCTTATAAATTATTATATTAAATAGGCGGAGATCTCTCCCTGCCGAGCGTGGTAATCTCCATGCTCGGCAGCGAGAGATCGTGGCAGGCGGTGGCCACCTTCTGCGAAGCGGTGATGGCGCAGAAGGAGGCTGCGGAGCGGATCAGGGAGAACGATGTCCGAGCTGATCCACTCCGGCGCAGACGACCGGGAGAACGGAGGAGACGGTTCGCACGTCTCCTCCCTCCCCCGTAGTGGGGTCACTGGCGAAGAGTCGGGGGACTCTTCGTCGGCTTGCACGGCTCTACACGTCTAGGGGGTGACCTTGGTGAGCAAGGTCATCCCTTCACAGGCGCTGAGGCCCGGTTAAGATCAATCCGGGCCTACCGCTGGGGCGAGATGGTGATTGCCAGCGCGACCCTGTCTCGCCCCACCTTGGCGGAGGACTGTTCACGGGGGGGTTTTAGTGGGTCTGAGCCCCACACGCCCCCTTCCGTCACCCCCGTGGCGGAAGGGAAGTGCACAGCATTTCCCCCCTCAAAAA
Organism: Selenia dentaria; assembly: GCA_917880725.1. Lineage (NCBI taxonomy): Eukaryota > Metazoa > Arthropoda > Insecta > Lepidoptera > Geometridae > Selenia > Selenia dentaria. The sequence goes on from OU862891.1 coordinate 5,314,489, forward strand.
AAAAAAAAAGGCGTAACATGCTTTGTCTTGCTTTCACGCGTGACATTTACTGCAAGCGAAAAATTTACAGATAGATGTTTTAACTACTCCGGGTTTATTACAAGTTTATTAATAAGGCTCTTAGTGCATAATCTAGGTCTATTATTCTAACATTTCGAACACATTTGATTAACCCGTCTAGTGTCTACTTCTTTCGGTGTTTTTCCGAACTACGCATAAAAGTTCATATAACAAGTACAATTTGAAAAATTTAATACCGACTTCCATTCTATTCAGTTATTGGAGTGTATCTCAAAAACTACTTGACCGAATTTGATAAAACTTAAATGGGACCACACGGAAAGCACCAGCTTCCAAACCAAAAAAAAGTATTGAGTATCGGTTCACCCAGTCGAAAGTTATGAGGTAACAAACATAAAAAAAACATACAGTCTAATTGAGGACCTCCTCCTTTTTTTGGAAGTTGGTAGAAAAATACTACATTTGAATAGTTTGATCAACTAAAAGCAATTTTATACCAGTGGAGTGCATTTGACCTGATATAATTACTCACAAATCAGAGGTATAAAAATGTGTACTTCATTAGGTGTACACGCAACATGGCATAGCACTTTTTTACGTATACATGGTGTTCGCGCGACACGCGACGGGAGGGCTCGAGTAGAGTAGATGGCACTGGTGTATTACATTATTACGATCTATACTGCGTTCGAATAGATCACTTCTGATCGTTTTTAGCGAAATAAACGCTAAAAACGCTCACAAGGGGCGTTCGAATTGGGAATCTGTGGGTGAAAATGTTGTTCATGTCTCTTTTTGTTCAGCGTTCGGAAAGCTAAAAAAGAGGAATTTTGCCAATTGCAATTTTTGACCCACGTGTCGGAGCATGGTTGATTGTGATCGTTTTTTGACAGCTATGTATTTGACAGCATAATCATGCAATTTTTAGGTCTTATGCTCAATTGAGCGTTCGAATAGGGTGTGATCAAAAGTGGCAAAAGTGGCAAAAATAATGTTTTCGGGCTTTACGAACGCTATAACAAAAGAGCCATCAATGACAACGCCACCAATGCCATCATAAGCTAAACGAACGCACCTCTAGTTATGACCGAGGCGAGCGATATGATAAACCTACTTAAAAGTTCGATTTTCCGGCACAATGCCCTACAATGCCATCTGGAAGTGAACTCACATGAGTCATTCTGGATCCAGGTCAATGTTTGGAGCTTTATTTGTATTTGAAGTGAGTTGGAGTTTGTTTGTTTAAATTACCAATTGAAGATCCCCTTTACCATTGTTATAGTGTGTGTTCAGTTACTTCATCATTATCTCAGCCGTAGTACGTCCACTGCTGAACAATGCCTCCCCCTTATTTTTCCAAAAGAACCTGGCGGCCTACTCCCACTTTTTATGAAACTATCATAAATCAGGAGCGTTTTGCAATAAGCTTACAATAATCAAACTTACTATCGTACTCCCACCGACACAAAACGGTCAAACATATTACTTCAATACTATTTACGGCGTGTTCTTTTTTAGCCGAAATCGATCCTAATGGTGCGTTCCTGGATCAATACCTATAATGCCCAACCCGAATAGAGCACTAACGCAGTTGCAAAGTACGTGAATTGATTGCACTATTTGATAATACGTCACACGTAACATGTGTCGTAACCCATTATTACTTTAAGTTTGCTATATTGACGTGGAGGTAATTTAATGGTAATGTTTAAATATGACTACTTTAAGAGGTGGGGCTAAGCGACCTGCATCCATGTTGTCCTGCTACCTTTATCAGATCGTCTGTCCACCTTGTCGCTGGACTGACCTACGCTGAGTTTGCTGGTCCGCGGTCTCCACTCCAGAACCTTTCAGCCTCATCGGCCATCGGCGTTTATTATCTTACTTCATGTGCATATCCAAAAAGTACATTCTAGGCTACGAAGAAATAATATCAGGAAAAGAAACTGCCTTAAAAGATGACCCGATAAAAGTCGTGCTAAATCAATAACATCGTTCCCGCCGCTATGACTCAGCTGTCATAGTAGACGTTGCAGCACGCGCGTGGACCAATCCCTGCTTTCCTTCTGAAATTTAAACCAATCACCGAACATGTCTATTTGTAACCTCGGAAGTAATTCGTGTTTGGAATCATATGTTTTGGTTTGAAGGACCACTTTATGCGTAGAATTTTTTTGAGTTATGCTTCCTGACATTATTTCTTCGTAGATTCTAGGTGACGAGGTTGCGCCCTTCGGCCCAGTGATTATTGTGTTTATTGTAGTAAGTACTGTGGATCTAGCATGAATATTGGCGTACTGCTTAACGTAATCGTATCGTTGGCGTATACAGTACAAACTATCATTTATCTAGTACAACTGTGGCACAGATAACTCATAGTTTGTACTGTATACATACGATATGTTACACTTACGGAAATGTACGTGTTAGTCCCACAGTGCAGAGAAAAACTCGTGTGAAACAAGCCATTATTTATGACGTTGGAAAAGTTATAAAATAATTCGCTCGCTTGGCCTTGGTGTAGTGGCAAGAGAGTTATTCTTTAAATTTCAATCTCGTTTTTATTTATGCACCGATTGCCATGAAGCAGACACTTAATGTTAAGTGAAGCTTAACACATTATAATAGTGAAAACCACATCTAAATTGGTTAAGCCATTGCTGAGATTAGCGTGCACAAACGCACAGACAAAAATTCTAACAATATTTTTTTCATTCTATTTTCGTTTATAAAAGTCCCAATAAATATTTTTTTCTTATACATCTTTCATGTACAGACAGCGATCCGCTACATTTTTATTATATGTATAGATATCAAGTTTTATTCAAATGCGTTCAAGAAATATACAAACGAAGACACATTTTAGGGGGTGGATTGGGAGGGAGGCTGCCCTTATTTGAGTACGTACACGTTGTTCCTAAACTAGTGAGCACGAACATTTGTGTAAGTTTGTATCGTATAGGTCAACGATACTAAAGGCTTAATAGTTTTAAGCTAAAGTAACGCAAATTTTCGTGACCTACAGTAATGTTTTGATGCAAATGATAACAATGATAAATATTACATTAATATATAATAATAAATAATACGTAAATTATCATAAATATGTATTTGTAATATGTTACGGGCGAACTAAGTCACTATGTTAACAAAAAATAAACTAATACATCTTTTAATTTGGGTAACCAATGGTATATTAACCATACACTATTAGAGTTATCTATGGAAGTGACATGAAATAAGAAAAACTTAATCTTAACAAACCGTATGGTTATGTGTGACGTCAGTTATGAATGAACACGAATCACTATGCATATACTTAAAAAAAACAATCATACTCTTGCAAAATAGTTCAAAGCGATAATTATGTTAATTTATTTACGTAGTAATTTAAATCCATTACCTTTTTTTTGATATTTGCGAGTTGGTAAATATATCATACTTATAAAAAATAATTATGAAAATAACTTAGATCGTCGTAATTAGAAGTCATACTGTAGTTAATATTTAATTATTTATTTCCACCAATATGCGTCAAATCTTTAAGAAACAGACATCATTATACATAATACGTATATTAATTTAGAATTTTAATGAGTAAGTAGGTCCGAATCATTTTAATTACTAGCTGACCCGCCTGCGGCTTAGTCTACGAGATACGACACCACAGAAATAATTTATATAAACATTATAAATAATAAAATAAAACTAGCCATAGTTTCTCCTTAAAAGATCAGCTATCTGTCTGTGAAAGTCCGCCAAAATCCGTCCAGCCGTTTCGAAGAGTAGCCGAAACAGACGGACTAAACATTTTTTGTTATTATTACCAAATATACTTTCATATGCATTTAGTACAATTAACCAACATTTGATTTTGACTTCCCTATACCCGATGTTACTGATATAAAAAAGTACTGGTCACATCTTCATCAAACTTAAACAGGACCATATGAGAAGCTCCAGTTTTCAAATAAAAAATAATCATCGAAATCGGTTTACTAAGTAAACATTTATGAGCTATCAAACATTACAAAAGTATACAGACGAGTTGGGATCCTTTTATGGAATACAGTTGAAAAGGCTGTCGTTTTGACATTACCAATTTTTTTGACATTATTAATTTTATTTATTTGTATGTCCATATACTTACAATGTGTAAAATAAAGTCGTTAACCATGTTTGTCTGTATGTCTGCTAAACGACGCAACGATTTTGATGGGAGTTTCCCCTTCCGATAAGTATTTTTCATGGGAGTTAGACATATAATAAAACCTTATTAATTTTGTAAGTAGAATTTATCTTTGTTGACCTTTTTTTAAGGCACCCGCGTCCCGTACGTAGCCGGGCGATTCACTAGTGTAAATAATAGAATAAAAGATTTGCAGCTAAAGCTCTGAACGCATAGCCATACTTTGTGCGCACGAGTATGGACGTTAATTCAATTAAACATCCTTCGATAATCGCATCGGCCCGCGCATATACACTCAGTCGGCATACCCATCCGCCTTCAAAATCTATTCCACGTCTTTTCCCCCACAGAATTGTGATATAAAAAAAATGTGTTCTAAAGAAAATGTATGCAAAAGCTGTTAATTTCAGCTCAGAGTTCATTCATTCAATCCTTAGAAAAACTTCATCCATCAGATCAGAAATGTTCACTGAAACCTGTCCTTATACTGATTTAGAGTAAGACATACCTGATCATTCTGATCGTGCGTCAGATATAGCCATCCGAGGAGCGCTTGCGGACACCCCTCGGCTTTGCCGCACCACTGCGGGAAGTCAGCGCCCATAGCCGTGGGAGACATCCCATCAGCACTTGGAATCTGCACACTAGTTGACGTATACCACTAGTTGAACGGGCTTGGTGCTACCGTCAGCCCATGGCAGCGACCGGCTGTGTTATTTTGGGAGGAGAAGGCGGGATGCGCGCGCGCCGTCTGGACTGAGACTAACCTCGGCCGCTCCTCAAGACGGCATGGGAGATGGTGGGATTAGGGACGCGGGTTGGGAACGGTATCGATATCGAAAGATATGCAATGAGATGGTCGATTGTTGAAAGTCAGCTTTGACTATTCTCTTTTTCTTCTTGTTCTTGTTCTTTTGAATTTTGGATAGTGATATGCTGGGATGTATCTAAATTTATTTATTTTTAGCTTGAATTGACATATTTTGTTTAATCGTAGGAAGACTTCATTAAGCGTGGTATCTTGTAATATTTGCTTACACAAACCTTCTTGTATGTATTTTTTAAAACGTATTTTTCTAGTCAATACATCGAATGTAATGTAATTGTATTACACATATTATAAAGTTATATAATAATGTGCTCTTAGAATTCAAAAAAGTTAAGTATTTATCGCCAAGGCGGACCGACAACCTCGTCAAAACCGCGGGGAAGCGCTGGATGCAGGAAGCGAGTAGCCTTTCCAAGTGGCGTTCTATGGGGGAAGCCTATGTTCAGCAGTGGAGTGGACCCACCCCGCCTGATAATGATGATGATAATGAAGTATTTAAAAATTTATACAATAGTCGGTATCTTTTTATATAAATCAATCTATCCATATTTTTTTATCGATCGGCGGAAATACAACGTTAGCTCGAACGATTAATGTCAAACACAGCTGAATAGCCCAAAAATAAAGAACGGTTATATTTCGAACGTAAAGCTGGCAGTAAGCACTACCGTTCAATCCGTCGTTGAAAATTCTTATCGATATAATCTGGAGTATCAACGGCGCACCACTAAAGTAAACATGTGGGCGCAGTCGACCGCGCCGGGAGTCATCAGAGAGCAATATTTTGGTGCCCCTCCTACCACGACACCAATGGTGGATTGTACATTTGCAAAACGATAAGAAACGCTTGGTACAGGAGCTTTCAACGGAAACATATATGCTTCCGTTAGCCGTAACATTCCATTTCAGTCTATTTAATCATATTGTAACGTCTAGTTTTCAAAGTGTTGTATGTGTGATTTAATCGTACTGTTAACGTATTATAGCAATTGAGTTCAGTACAACGCATCATTTGTTTAGTACACCTGTGTCACAGAGAATTCATAGTTTTTATTGCCTTGGCCACACCGAGGAGAAACGCCGTTCATTATCGCGTATATTGAACGTTAACCGTAGATGCCACAGGTAGCCACCCCTAATCGTGATAGTTCGACAACGGCATTAACATTGCCGTTGAATGATGCATTGCAGAGATTGCAGAGATGGACCGCGCGCGCGCGCAAGTAAATATCGTCTCCGCGTTCATTTAAATGTTAAAAATATTTAGTAGTGGTTTTAGGAGTTTATAGGCAGTTTAAAGTAATTTTGTTAGTTTGAATTAACCTTGAGAATGTTTTCCGAACTGTGTGAACTGTGAATCGTACCAGAATCGGAAACTTTGAATAGTTAACCAACACGATATACGTTCGTCTTAAGGGATTTTTATTCTGTTAAACAGTGCCGTTTATATCCTCATACGAGTAAATACAAAGTGAAAAATACACATAGCACATTATTTAAAACATAAATTAGTACAGTAAATTACAAACAGTGATTAAAAGTGTTAAATGTGACGGACAAGGAATAAATACGAAATAATAATTTTCAATCCACCGCCTTTCTAGTCACAAAATATAACGAACATTTATTTGTGTAATATGAATAGCAATTTCGTTACTGAACGCTAAGTCACTGTGGCCAAGCGGTTTCATACACTGACTTTAGTAGCGGACGGCCCGGGATCGGATCCGGGTGACGCAGAGAACTTTTTGCAATACTTATTATTATAATTTTTTTTGTAAAAAAGCTTTGTATATAAAAAAAAAACCAAATATGGAATCTGAGAGCCATATTACTCATCGCACGCGTAAATTTCGGCGTGCAAGCTCACTAAGTGATATTTCAAGGGGAAGTAATACCTCACTTTTAGATACGACAATGATGAGCTTACCGAATACGTCATTAAACGACAGTCATATGATAATAGAACTTAATGAAAGAATCAATGCACTTACGCAGCAACTAGAAATTGCACACCATGAAATTGAAAATTTGAACTGTGAAAACTTTCGATTAAAGTCAGACTTGCAGAAGTGTCATACAGTTGTGGAAACATACAAGAAATTAAGTACATTTGAAGGTGCTTCTACGAGTACTACACCAATATCAACACGTAAACGTAACAAAAAGCAGCGGACGCACAGCTCTACGCTACAAAAAGACACTACTTGTTTAAAACAGACCTTAAATACTGAAATAGTACAGATTATACAGGAAAATAGCCCTGAGACAACAATGCAGGCGTCTAATATAACTTTACTGCTATCGCAAGATGATCGAGACGTGAGCGTTACACAGGTCTCTTCTTTACAAGTATCAAGTGAGCAAATTACTTGTGAACCAAAAGTTTCTGGATCCGCAAACGACCCACTCAACACACAATCATCCAGTACTGGTATGGACACCTTAGAGTGCTCAAACACAGAATATCAAAGTGAGAAGGTGTCTGTATTATTATCAAAATTTCCCACCTTGAAGTCCAATAAAAACAAAATAGTCGTCATCGCGGATGATCAAGGAAAACACATACAGCGCACACTGCAGCGTTTGGTCGGCGAGCGCTTTGATGTAACATGCTTCTGGAAGTCGGGAGCTACACTACAGGATGTTTTAATGGCGGAGCGTACAGCAATAAGTACCTTAACTAAAAACGATTATCTTATTGTTTTAGCAGGAGTTAATGATAGGTCTCCATGTATTTTTAAAATAAGTGTCAGTCATTTTCTGTGTGAGACCAGAAATACTAATGTGTTGATTTGTGAAATTCCGTACAATAAATTTTTGAGGGAATCAACATTGAATTACGAACTAGATTTTTTATGCTCTAAATTTAGCAATGTAAAATTCATCAATATGAATTTTTCTATGTCACGCCCGCAAGGTAAACTATTTGCTCTCCATACTTGTCAGTTTTTACTTAGAGATATATTGAATAATGAGTATAAGATCAAACTTAAAGGATTACAGGCTAGAGTTATTAAAATGTCATTGAAAGTTGATAAGTCCACACAAATAGATTGTATAGTAGAACAACAGCAATCGGAGCCCTCTACCGATACCCCCCTACCAAGTACGCTTAAAACGTTTTTTCGTGTATAAAGAAGTTAATATCCTTCATCAAAATGTAAACGGTATTCTAAATAAATCTGATCTCTTAACTGTTAATTTAGAAGAGCTCGAGGAACAAGGTACCTCTGCAGATATATTGTGTCTGACAGAACATAATATGTTGAAAGAAGACACTACATTAATACATATTGATAATTACTCTCTAGCGGCTTCTTTTAGTCGGCATAATCGGCACGGTGGTTCTTGTATATTAGTTCATAACAGGCATCAATTTAAAAATATGACTGAAGTTGCCAAATATGGTATTTCCGGAGTCATAGAGTGCTGCGCTGCAGAGATCGTAGCGCATAAACTGATTATAATTTGTATTCATAGACCCCCACGAAATAGTCACGATAACTTTGAAACCTTCTTCAGGATTTTACACCGAATACTTAATGAATATTGTTATGCAAAGCGGAGAGTAATCATTTGTGGCGATTTTAACATCAACATCCTTAAAAAAAGCAAGGAATATGACAATTTAATAAGTGTTATACAAGGCTTTAATCTTAGGTTAGCTATTAACGAGCCAACACGATTAAAAAGTGGTACATGTATAGACAACTTCATACACAATGTGAGAGGATGTAAATACAATATATACGAGTTTGCCATATCGGATCATACTGCACAAATGTTATCCTGTCCAGTAAAGGAAAGCTGTTCTCTCTCTCACTGGTATATAGAGAGAAGAGATTACTGCCAAGAAAACGTTGACAAATTTAAAGACTGCCTACGAGCTCTTAGTTTTAACGAAGTGTATGACACGGATGACCCAAATATGGCGTATGACATTTTTCATGACATTTTTACATTATTTTATTATTTATGCTTCCCTCTGACATTAATTAAAAAAAGATTGCGCAAAAAGCCTAGGTGGCTAAGTAACGGAATACGCAATTGCTCAAAACGAAAGCGCTTACTACTATGGCAATATAGACGTCATAAAAATGAGGAGAATAAAACTAATTTTAAAATATATTCGGGGAAACTTAATAAAATTATTAAATTAACACGAAAATCTCAAAACGACTATCTCATTAAAACTGCATCTAATAAATCCAAAGCAACTTGGTCGGTAATAAATCATAGCAAAACCAATATGCCTAAAGAAGAAATAAAGCAGATTAATGTTGATAACTGTGTTATCAATGACCCAGCGAGTATTGCAGAAGAATTTAATAAAAATTTCACACGAGACATAAATAGTAATAAAAGGTCTAAAATTAACATAAACATGAATACTCGTACTATTTTTATGGGCCCAACATGTCCTTACGAGATATATAGAGTAATTAAGTCACTAAAAAATACGAACGGCACAGGTTATGATGAAATTAATACTAAAATATTGAAAGAAGTGTCTGATATGATCTCACCTGTCTTGAGCTACATTATTAATTTATGTATCACATGTGGAACATTTCCAAGTAAGTTAAAAATTACGGTAATCAAACCGTTATTTAAAAAACATGACAAACAAAATATAAGCTGCTATAGACCCATTGCACTTATACCAGTAATTTCGAAAGTTTTCGAGAAAGTTATGTATAAATGTCTGTACCAATTTTTGGAAAAGTGTGAGATTCTCGTTGACGAACAAGTAGGTTTTCGACAGAATAAATCTATAAATCTTGCGGTATATAAGTTCTTACAAACAATAATGGTAGGCCTAGATAATAAAGACCTAGTTTCAGCTATATTTATGGATTTAACAAAAGCGTTCGATTTTGTAAACCATGATACTTTGTTATGCAAGTTGGAAGCTTATAGAATTCGTGGTAATGTGCTCGCACTTTTTGAGTCGTATTTCAAAAACCGAAAACAATGCACTCAGATCACTCGCATTTGTGCAAAATCGAAAAAAGAAACTGTGTTTTCTTCTGATTACCGCGATGTTACTCAAGGTGTACCTCAAGGCAGTGTCCTAGGTCCATTATTATTCATAATATATATCAACGACTTACCTAAAGTAGTTGATCAAAACATGGTCTTATTTGCTGACGACAGCACTGTCATATTTACTGGTAAGGACAAAACGATATTAGAATTACAGATGAATGATACACTTGACTCAATAATTAAATGGCTTAATTGCAATAACTTATTAATAAATTTGGAGAAGACTAATATTATGACATTTATTAAAAGAAAAAATACTTTGACAGATATTAACATAATTTATGATGGACAAAAGCTTGAAGAAGTAAAAAGTGCTAAATTCTTAGGTCTTGAACTCGACTGCAGCTTAAATTGGAAAACTCAAGTCGAAAAAGTATGTGGTAGATTAAACCAATTTTCTTATGCACTGTATATGTTGAGTAAAGTTGTGAACCAATCTGCGGTGATCACAGCTTATCACGGTTTTGTCGAATCTGTACTCAGGTATGGCGTTATATTTTGGGGAAACACTACAGAAAGAGAAAGCGCATTCAAAGCTCAAAAGAAGTGTGTGAGAGCAATTTGCAAACTCAAACCACGAGATTCGTGTAAACCCTCATTTACTGCCTTAAAACTTTTAACATTGCCATGTATTTATGTGTATGAGATATCTGTGTTTGTATACACAAATATATCCATGTTTGAGCATCAAAAAAGCAAGCGTCATAAGACAAAAATTTGTTATCCGCCTAACACTACACCACAATTAAATAAAAGCATTTTTTGCATGGCTCCTCGAGTGTACAACCATTTGCCCGAGGACATTCGAAGTTGCTCAAACATTGAATTATTTAAATTTAATCTAAGGAAACTTTTGACGCAAAAAGCCTATTATAATGTCAACGAATATTTGAGTGACCTTTTTAATTGATTCCATTTTACTTTATTTATTTTGACATTTGAAATTAATTTGATTAACGATTTATTGTGGTTAGTTTGTTGACATTATTAGTTTTGTGATTACTGTATTATAATTTTATATAATTAATTCTGAATATTATAAATATGAATATGGTAAAATAATTATAATTAAGGATTATAATATTATTATGTAATAGGTATAATTAATTGCATGCTAATTGGCAGAATATAGTGATACTATAAAATAGATGTAAGTATGTAACAGCCACTAAACCTATATTCGCAATAAACGCTTGATTGATTGATTGATTGATTGATTGAAGTTGGCCGATAAATCGGCTGGCGGTATTTTTAGGCACATCAAATCTTAACGCGAGAATTATTGCGTTGAAGTGGCCACACCAACATTTGTCCGTGTGCACCGTGATACGAGTAGCAAAGGGATCGCACGTGTGAACTTTAGAAGAATTAAAAAAGAAAAATGAATCTCTAATGGGCAGCAAAGAAAGCGGAGCAATAGAACTCTATAGTAGTACTGCCGCCAAACCTTTACCATCAACCGTTTAACATCAAGTGGGCCTCGTGCTTGTACCGTATCGTAATAACAATAAATATGCCCAACCATGTAAAAGCTGTATTAACAGGCTGGTTGGCGCAGTTGGTAGATACCTGCCTTTTGCGCCGCTGGTCCCAGGTTCGATCCCGGATAGGTCAACCATTTGTGTGCATGAACTTGTCTGTTTGATCTGTGTCTAATTCCTGTTACGTGTGAGGCGTGTTACAAAACATAATAAATTGTCCGGGAAATAGTTTTAATCAGTTTCCATAACTAGTCACGTGTAATAGCTCCTCGCGCAATAACTAACTGCAAACCTGCTTACTATCTTTATTATAATAATTGCATAATATATGTATAGTTTGTATGGCAATGTATATATTTTGTAGTGTATAAGTATAGTATTATTAGGTCCTTACATATGAAATTGGCGTTTTGTATGGGAGGAACAAAAAGTCGAATATTTTTTAATATACTCGTAATATATTTAATTAATCAAAGTATGAACCATTATTTTCTATGCACTTTTGCCATCTCATAGGTAGTTCATTGATCCCTTTACTAAAAAACCAGTCGGACGGGAATCAATAAAATCTTTGAAGGCGATTTGGACTGCCCCATCGGAGTTGAATTTTTCCCCTTGCAAGAAGTTATCCAAATTTCGAAAAAAATGGTAATCTGTTGGAGCAAGGTCCGGGGAGTACGGAGGATGTCTTAGACTTTCCAATTGAAGCTCTTCTAATTTAGTAGCCGTCTGTTGCGTAGTGTGGGGTCTAGCGTTGCCGTGAAGCAGCAGTGGCGTGGAGCGATTGACCAACCTAGGTTGTTTAGCCGCTAGCTTTTCCATCATGGTTTGCAATTGCTGACAATAGACATCAGCCGTAATAGTCTGGCCAGATTTGAGAAAACTGTAATGAACAATACCGGCACTAGTCCACCAAACGCTTACAAGTAACTTTTTTGGGGTTAATTTTCGCATGGGGCAGGATTTGGCTGGCTGGCCAGGATCCAACCATTGCGCTGAGCGCTTCCGATTATCGTAAAGAACCCATTTTTCATCACAGGTAATGATTTGGTTTAAAATACCTTCATTATTGTGCCGGTTTAGTAATGTAACGCAGCAGTCGACGCGCGTTTGCCGATTTGCTTCAGTCAATTCGTGAGGTACCCACCTTTCAAGCTTTTTAATCTTCCCAATTTGCTTCAAGTGAATTAAAACAGTTTTATCACTAACATCGAAGCCTGCAGCTAACTCGGACGTGGTTTGCGATGGATCCGCTTCCACAATAGCCCTCAACTCTTCATTATCAACTTGAGTATCAGGCCGTCCACGGGGCTTGTTCTGCAGGTCGAAATTTCCAGAACGAAAACGTTGGAACCAAAAACGAACTGTGTTTTCTTTTGCAACACGACCGCCATACACATCATTCACCCTTCGAGTTGTTTCCGCAGCACTAGTGCCACGGCGGAACTCGTACTCGTAAATAATGCGATATTTTAAGTTTTCCATTTTGTAAAATGAGTGACGTAAACAGAAAAAAACAGAAGAAAAAAACAAATGAATGACGATCATCGAAGCACAAATACATGAGTCTATAGCTGTACAAATTTGAATTTGGAATTCCTTACCAAAGAGGAGAAATTCGTGATTAAAGTGGCCAGTACGAAAAACGCCAATTTCATATGTAAGGACCTTATATATTTAAAGTTTTTTTTTGTTTTTATGGAGTAGGTTGGCAAACGAGCAAGCGGCTCACCTGATGGTAAGTGATACCGTCATCCACGGACATCCGCAATACCAGAGGTCTCGAGGATGCGTTGCCGACCTTTGAGGAAGGAAGAAATAGAAAGGGGAGAGGGGAACGGGGAAGGATTGGGGGGACGGGGGGAGCGAGGAATCGAGCCTCCAGAAACTCCCACAGACCGACTGAAACGCAATAGCATGCTATGTTACTTCACCTCGGTGTTATGTGGGAGTGTGGTACTAGTTACGAGTATTATAGTGTATATATTTTTTTTAGCTACAGTCTGCAATTTTGCTATATGTACACTTGTTTTATAGACCACCGCCTCTATGCCTATTTCTTTTTCTGTGCATGGTTGTCTGGAATAATTCGCTTTGAGCCATAAGAGCGCGCATTATGACACTATGACACAAAAACATTTTAAGACAATTAAATACTTTTAATTGTCTTAAAATGTTTTTGTAAGCATTTTTCGTATTTCTTTATTTGTAAAATATAAGTGTGGTATTTCAATAAAGAGTCTATTAAATTTTCATTGAATGTTTTCGCAAAGGAATTTCCCGAATACTAATTAAAAGCTCTATGGGCTGAGAACTATGAGTTATCTGTGCCACTATTGTACTAGATAAATGACAATTTTTACTAAATATGTTAACGATGCGATTACGTTACACTTAAGTAAATTTTCGTGCTCGGCCCACTGGTGCTCTCTCCCTTTATCTATGATCGTCTTTTCCTACTTTGCGGTGCAGGAGAGCTACTCTCAAAAACGAAGTACGAAGTTTCGTTTGACAGCTTTCGGATTTTCTACTATGAAAGTGAAAAAACACAAAAACAGCCAAGGGAGATGAAATGTAATGACTGGTTTTTACACGGCGATTTTTGTATTTAGGTAGTGTGTTTTATTATTAGTATTAATAGTAGCATTTACTCTTAATTGTAGATAAGTGTAGCAATTGTTTGAACAAGTAAATATTTTATAACACTTTGATATGTTATTTATACAATTGGAAGCTTTTGAATAGTGGGTGTACAGAAGAATTTTGAAAATCTCTTATATATTTATTATATTATATAATATATATATTATCTATTATAATCTTAAAATGATTCGGACCTACTCATTAAAATTCTAAATTAATTTACATATTAATTATGTAATTAGTGACTTATTTATGTATATTGACATTTATGAAATAAAAATTTACGTATTATTTAAAATGATTTCTGTTTCTTAAAGATTTGACGCATATTGGTGGAAATAAATAATTAAATATTAACTACAGTATGACTTCTAATTACTTACGATGATCTAAGTTATTTACATAATTATTTTTTTCATAAGTATGATATATTTACCAACAATTTACAAAAAGTCTTACAGAAGCTAAATAAAAAAGTAGAAATCTTAAATACAATAAAAACTAGAAAACTCCAGTACCTAGGTCACGTCATGCGAAATGAGAAATACGATCTTCTCCAACTGATCATGCAGAGCAAAATCCAAGGACGTAGACGACCAGGCAGAATACGTACTCAATAATCTCCGGACGTGGTTTAACATTAGCAACAGGTCGCTATTTCGGGCAGCAGCTTCTAAGGTCTGAGTAGCCTTAATGATAGCCAACCTCCGATAGAAGATGGCACAGAAGAAGAAGATCTGTTATATTTTGTATATATATGTTCTGCATAAGCTATCTTTATTATGAGGACTATTCAATTTCTATAAATAATAATTATGCACACACATAATTATTTTTTACAAATTACACATAATGATATTACGATTTCTTATGTTATCACCAGTTTAACATTAAACAATAATCATAATCACTCTAATCTTTCATGACATTTCATCACCCTTGACAGTATTTGTGCCTTTTCACTGTCACAGTAGAAATCGTGTAATCCTACAAACGAAACTTCGTAGTTCTATTTTGGTACCTAGTTAGGCTCGATACAAAAAAGCCTTTATTTCATTCTTTGGATATCTTAAAGGGGTCCGGGGAAAGGCCGCTTAAGTTCAAACCATCCCGTAACATCTGCTAAGTGGTGAAACTCTATTTGAGATGAAATAAATAAAAAATATTTCTGCTTAAGAAACTTGACAATATCGAATGTTATTTATCGTTCCCAAACCTCCGGAATACATAATGGCTATAAACTATGAGTGATCCACTTTAACCACTTACAATTTCGTTAGAGCTAAACAAAAAGAACCAACTGCCAATAAATTAAACAATTTATTAGTTTTCAAGCACCTTCTTATAATTTAACATCTTCGTATTTCAAGATCTGTTAAGGTTAAAGGTACTTATAGACGCTTACAGGTCCTTTTTGTGACTATTATAAACATTAAGTCTTATTTAAACATATTTTGTTATGTACTTGCGATTCACCCCGGCTTTGCACGAGTGTAGTTTAGGAAAAATAGGTGAAACATGTGATGTATACTACTACATAACAACTAACATTGGGTTTATTATGCTGCACCCCGCAGTTTCACCCGCATGGTGATGGAGGAGTATGATGATGAAAAATATCCTATGTATACCCTCGGGATGTAATCTATCTCGTAGCCTTTCATCGAGATCGGTACAAGTTCCTAAAATAGAGCGTGACGTCAGGAATTAGGTATTCATTTTTATATATATAGAAGACTAGCTGCGCCCCGCAATTACACCCGCGTGGTGATGGATGATGATGACGAAAATGTTTATATCCTATGTTTTAATCCAGCGCCTTAATATCGTGATGAAATCCACAGCTTTTTGTCAATTTCTAATGCCCATTTGGGGGTAGCCCAACCACCATCCACCAACCCACCAACCTCAAAATTGAAAGCCTTCATCAAGCCTTTCGGCTTCAACAGCATCATCACTGACCACTAGCATATATCAAACTAGCTGTGCTCCGTGGTTTCACACCAGGAGTGTTAGACGATAAATCACAATTGTAATTTTTTTATTTTATTTTATTTTATTTTAATTTTAATTTACATAGTTTCACAGGTTATACAATTTAATATTATGTAACTAGATATTTATAAAACCACTCATGAGCCATTTAGAAACTTAATTATATAGACTTTTGTGTAACAATAATACTTGGTAGTCATAGTCGCTAAAACACAAAATGTTTGTGGTAGATTAAAATCAGTAGTTGAATATAAACGAACATACAAAAATACAAATCAGGAAAGATTTCTGTATAATATTAGTATCAGATTAGTAGGTAGACAAAACAACAAAATTGCGACATTATATTTCTTCTGTAAGTTTCTGGACTTAAAAACTTTACTGTAAATATCATATTCGGACATCAATCAAAAATTAATCACAAGACATTACTGTATGAAACAACCCATCTCAGTGTTCTTATCAACTACTTAATACAAAGCACACACAAAATCAGACAAACAGGTCACATTCGGTTCATCAATATCTATTGGAGTCTTCCAGCAAATCACAATATAACACCGCAAAGTTGGAAAGGCGCATCTTGGAGGACAATTTCTTGGAGTTTGCAACTAATACGTTTTGTCTGGTGTGTCACTAGTCTATTGTCGCCATTGATGTAAAAAAACCCAAGATGCACAGTCTCGACCAAAAGTAACACTTGAAACTGTCCCGAAACACTCACCTAAGATACCTACGTTGTTATAGTTAAACTTTGAACATATTTTTTGCAAATGCAACCTTACGCAAACTGCTTAAAGTTGTTTTTAGCAAGCAGTTTACAAAAAGCAATAAAATTTTACGACCAAAGTCAGCCAGTAGGACAAGGCATGGAATGGAGACGAATTTGTTTTATTAACATTTTTATTTAGAACATTGAGTTAGTATATTAAGTTTGTTAAATTTCGAAACACTATACTTTTATCTGATCGAAAATACGTTTTCGGGTAGGTAGTGTGAATATCAATGAAAAAAATATTAACTAATAAAATAATTTATTTCAATCATTTATTTTTTGGTTCAAATTCGAAACATCTTTGTACATGAAACTGCACATAGTTATTTGAAATCGTCTAGTGATCATAGGTCGACACAGAGCAGCTGGAAAAGTCTACTTTGTCAAAAAATACATATTATAACTAATTACTAAAAAGTATATAAATAATCAAACAAGATAATAATTTAATCTGTGTTGATCTAAAACCACCTATTTCCAAGAAGTTGAGCCTTATGAAAAGAAATACAATACAATAAGGATATTATACCAAAAAATACACTAGTTGATGCGCTAGTGTGTAACTAGGCTAAAACATAAATAATACAGTAAACAATATGCAAGAAATGATCAGATAGTAGGTGGGAGAAAATAATCTAAAATAATATAATATACTTATCTGCGTAGCGGGCTACCAGCCCGCGAAATTGAAATTTTCAAGTGTCAAGTCGAATGTACGGATACCACTTATAATTAAAAAAATATAAGTATCATAATATTGAAATACAAATATGTGTCATAAGTTCTTAAACTGACATGGTCTAATGTTATATCGGAAACTCAAACCAATTTAAATTCAAAAGCAAGAAACGTTAATTTCCTTGAAATAAGTTTAACTTATTGTATAGTTGTCTTTTTGAATTACATTTCAAGTTTTCTGTTGTTTTTTTTGCTATATAATGTAAACGGACGTCTATAAACTTTTCTATAATAGCTTTTATAAGACTAGTTTTGTGATTGAAGAGAGCAGGTTGTTGAAGTGAATGCATGTCAATACTAGAAAATACATTTAAATACAAGGTACGTTTTAAAATTAAGGAACACAAATAGGCCTTGGTTGTGTTTTTTTCACCATTTATGCGCTGTTCTCGTCTTATAATTTCCTCTGTTTTGCTACATACAGTGTAAACATCTTCACTAGCGTAGCACAAACCACCAAAATCCTTTAAATCTATTAGTTTGTGAAACCATAATTTGTTACGTGCTAATGTAGAATCTTTGCAGACGTCACATTTAATTTTTTTTAATAGATGTCTAACTACAAATCCCGCAATGTAACCAACAATTTGACAGACATATTCAGAGTGGGAATTATTTAAGGAATCTGACAGGATATCACAATTATTTTGATATGTCTCATAACTGCTATCTTCGATTGACAAGTGTTCGTTTTCTATTTCAAAACGATATCCAACGCTGGTGTGGTTAATGTTAGAGACAGTTGCCCCACAATTCAATATAGGCACATTTTCCAAAGGAACAGAATTGCCTGTAAATTTGGAACCGAGTTCCAGATGCATTAAAAGTTTTTTATACGCGGATTTAAATTGGCGAGAATTTGGATTATTATTGAACCCTCCTTGACTCCTAATATTGCCGAAAAAGAGCTCAACATGATCCTGGCTAAACTTATAGGCTAATATGTATTTTAAATAACCTGTTTCCACATAATTAGTATATAAACGTTGCACACTTTCAATACAAACAAGTAACCCAACAATTCCTGTATTGGCTTGACAATTGTATACATGTACTTTGTCTTGAGAAAATATTATTCTTGTTTCTCCCTTCTTTTTAATGGTGCGTTTTCTTTGAACTATAATATAAAGCGATAGTAAATATGATTTCGATGTTTGGAAAAACCTAAAAATGTCTAGTGAATTCATGTTACACAGGGGTCTTTTAAAACCACCGCTGTTAAAATTCCTTGAATTTAAAATATCAAATAAATTATTTAATATTACTATGAACTCAGTAGTTGGACCCGAATGCATGAAATTTGGAATCTTTAAATCGTTATCACAGAAAGTAATTGCATTCGCCACACTGCGGCTTAAAAGTTGAGTTGCTAGCTTAACTTTCATAATAGAATTTTTGAACCAAATGTGTTTTTGAGTTAATTTATTAGCTAAATGTAAATCATGTTTTTCTTGAACTTTATGAAGATCTTCCACTAGTTTCCATTTTATTTGTTTATTGTCGCTATTGTAAATTATTTTTTTTGACTCAAACAAATTTCTCATTAGTTTAATCATATGACATGCGTCAAGAAATACAACAACATCATAATCAGCTATAGGATGTTTAAAACACGGCTTTAAATTGTGAGCATCATCCATTTTGCAGCCTAAAAGTTTCATGGCAGAAATGTTTGTCTTACAACCATCAAAGGTAATTGATACTACTTTTATTCCCACGGCGTGGCATTTTGCGAGTGCGATTTTTATTAAATTTGTTTTATTTGCGGCGGTCAAACTACTAATAAAAAAGTAAGCTATGGGAATTTTCCATGACTCATTAACAGAAACTAATAAAAACACGTAGGCTTGAGTAGCTATCTGATTCGAGTCGTTATTATCTATACCTATGTCAACTAAGCCATCATATTGCTTTCCAGTCCAAATTTTTTGTTGTCGAATTGACATTTCATCAACCACTAATGAACATAGTAATGTTATGTTTGAGACTTTAACTTTTTCTGAAAGTCTATCAAGTGCTTCTTGTGTAAAACCAGGTTTTGCTTCAACACTTCTGTACCAATCATGCAACGTGTTTGTATGAGGTAAGCAGGTGTTATACATTTTCCGCATATATTTATAAGCTGCTGGCGAGTAAAAATGTAACGTCAGTGCAAATTTCCTGACCTCCGGAGGATACTTCGAACATCTCTTTTTTTTTGATACACTGTTTAAAAAACTAGAATTAAACAATTCAGTTGAGTTAATATATGTAGATAGGTCTTGACATAAATTTGAGTCTAATTTAAATCTTTTTTTCAATACTTTTAACGCATTCTTTAGGGAAATGGTCTTTTTAACTAATCTCGAATTTTTTTTTCTCAAGTTGCCAATGATCTTTTCCTTGCTAATCAACCTTTTGCGGCATTTTTTAAGTTCGCTTTTGATAACAACTTTTCGAGGTGTATCCAAAATTGAGTCTATACTTAGAGAAGTGGTGGGAGACTTGAATACCTTTTCATTTTCTAAATCAAACATTGAACTCGTACGACAGACTTCAGTATTACCGCCATCGCCCGGTATTTCAATCTGTAAGCAACATCAAAATTATAAATATCTACTAGCATACCAAATTTTATTTTACGATACAGTGGTAATAAGATTCCGTCCGTTCTTCGTCGTAGTTACTTACAATCTTAAGGTCCGGTGATGTAAAGTCCTGAAAAAAGAATTATACAAAAAAATTATTAAATATTTTAATAAATGTACGATATATTATTTATTTACTATTTGATATAGTATTTATTTTTTTGGCCAACGAGAGTTACTTACCACTACTCTAGGAACAGCTGTTTTAACAATTCGTTTTATGCCTTTTGCAGTGACATAAATATCTTTGTCCAAAAAATGCTCTGAACATATGACACTTGATTTATTTGGCTTGAAAAAATCTTCACACCTTTGTTGGCTGACGATTGACGTCCATTCTGCGCATCATATTGGGTCACAAGGAAAACTAAAATAAAATAAAAATGAAATAGAATATGCATATAAAACAACTCGTATTGTTCAATAGTCACCCGTAATTTATACGTATAAATATTTGTTATTTAAGAACTTAATACAAAATAGGTTAAAAGTTTAATATTAATTAAAACTAAACACAATAAAAAAATCGACTCCATTGAAATGAGAACAGAGTCACTAGTGTAATGCGACTAAAATAAAAGGTGCTTGTAATGTATCGTGATTACACTGCAAAGCGGCCATTAAAATAAGCCGTGTTATACTTGGAAAGATGAGAGAAGTTTTAAGACAAATTAAATCAAAATCACATATTACTGTAGATATTAAGTTATAAAAACAACAAAAACAAATCAGTTAACTCTTTCACTTACCGAAAATACGATATCCCATCCTTTTTTAACGTTCTCGACGTAATATTTCTACAATTTCTCAACGAACACTTCGGCATTTTCAACGACCGTTCAAGGACGCGAGCGACGCGAGACTGTTTGAAATGAGCGCACAATTTAAAATTGTGCGCTCATTTTATACGGACGTTTTTGAGACGCTGATTGTGTATCTTGGGTTTTTTACATCAATGATTGTCGCCAATTAAAGAGCGTCAGGCCAACCAATTGAGTTTAATAATATTGTGATGTAAGTGCTTCGTTGTGCTCCGAGTGCGCCGATCTGACTCAGGATAGTTGGAAATTTGTACGCTTTCAGCCAATTACAATATTAGTTTTTAAACTGACATGGTCACTAATGCAAGAATTAACGTTAGAAACGGGATATTTCATGTTCCATGTTCACGAGTAAACGCAAATGTAAAATGGCGCATGCAACTGTGCCGAAATATCGAGAGCTCACTATAAATACAATACATGTTAAATATCCCGTTTCTAACGTTAATTCTTGAATTACATTATTCACAATGACTATATATCCACTCCGTGCTTGATGTGTGTGGTGGATACCACATGGTGGGAAGTGGGAAAATTAAGCAATAGAAGAAGTTATGATTTAGATTTTTGATTCTATTTTATGTAGGTAACTTGCTTAAATCACGTACAGTTTGCGTTTACTTTGTTTTAGTAGCCAACGGTTACACACTTTTCTACCGACTTCCAAAAAAAGGAGGAGGTACTCAATTCGACTGTATTTTTTTTATGTTTGTTACCTCATAGCTTTCGACTGGGTGAACCGATTCTCAAAATTCTTTTATCGTTTGAAAGCTGTTGATTCCCGTGTAGTCCCATTTAAATTACATCAAATTCGGTTAAGTAGTTATTGAGATACACTCCAATAACTGAATAGAATAGAAGTCGGTATTCAATTTTTCAAATTGTGCTTGTTTATGTAATGGTATTGTGGCGAGATGAGCTAAATGTTCGCCTGATGGTAATCGCATGCCTGCCGTAACAGTTGTGTAGTGAGAGTCAAGACACTTACTTATAAGTCTGTCTAAACTAAACCACGCTCTAGTAAAGTAGTGTACCTACACTGAGGTACCATTACTAGGCAGTAATGGTACCTCAGTGTGTACCTATGCATTACTAAAACTTTGTAGGGTTGTCAAAGAAAACACAAAACAACGTTTCATTATTTTATACACTCTGCCTACAGGCGTCCACTGGTACCGATATATATATATATATATATATATATATATATATATATATATATATATATATATATATATATATATATATATATATATATCTCATCGATCGATCTCAAACATTGAAATTTATAGAGAGAAAAATTCCATCCTCGGACGGGATTCGAACCCGCGTCTTCTGACTCTCCGTGTCAGACGCCATTGACCAACTAGGCCAACGAGAATCTAATCCGAGCATCGAATTTTAACTCTCTATTTGACTGACCGTCTTGCGGGGACGGAGCGACATCTATTGGACAGTTTAACAGTACCATCCAACCGAAAGAAGCATTATTTAGAAATACTTGAAACTTTCGTATTGACATCGCAGCCCTCGTAATTTTTTTTTTTAATAGTATTACTTTTTAAAGCACTAACGCCTGCTTAAGCGATCTCAAACATTGAAATTTATAGAGAGAAAAATTCCATCCTCGGACGGGATTCGAACCCGCGTCTTCTGACTCTCCGTGTCAGACGCCATTGACCAACTAGGCCAACGAGAATCTAATCCGAGCATCGAATTATAACTCTCTATTTGACTGACCGTCTTGCGGGGACGGAGCGACATCTATTGGACAGTTTAACAGTACCATCCAACCGAAAGAAGCATTATTTAGAAATACTTGAAACTTTCGTATTGACATCGCAGCCCTCGTAATTATTTTTTTTAATAGTATTACTTTTTAAAGCACTAACGCCTGCTTAAGCGATCTCAAACATTGAAATTTATAGAGAGAAAAATTCCATCCTCGGACGGGATTCGAACCCGCGTCTTCTGACTCTCCGTGTCAGACGCCATTGACCAACTAGGCCAACGAGAATCTAATCCGAGCATCGAATTATAACTCTCTATTTGACTGACCGTCTTGCGGGGACGGAGCGACATCTATTGGACAGTTTAACAGTACCATCCAACGCGACCAACAACAAGACGCGGGTTCGAATCCCGTCCGAGGATGGAATTTTTCTCTCTATAAATTTCAATAATTGATTGTCTATTCAAAAGCAGCACTACACAACTCTAGATAAACCAATGACAGCCACTGTCTGGTTTTTTCCCACCATCTATTTTTTTAGGAAGGACATAGATCTTTTTGCCACTACGGGCATTAAAAGCGACACCATCCCAAATTATAGTTTGTACTAAATTCCATTCTTTACCGTCAAAGCTCAGCCGTGCGATTCTGTAATGATTCGTCGACGCGCTCGTCGACAAGCTCACCGATGTCAACACTTTATGATTTATAACCTTTGTACAGTCACCTGCAATAAGTTGTATATACATTTGACAATTTTCAAAAGTGTCTCAGCATTCTATTTCATGAAAATGAACATCAAAAATTAGCTAAAATGAAGTTATTTTTATTATTTTATTGCTTAAAATAAACCTGCTCTACAATATTACAAAATGTAGTGCTGTATCATAGTTTTGAAAATTACGAAATGTATACATCTCATTGCATAACGTTGTTTTCCAACGTTTCTTGTCATCTCGTCATTTGTTTCACGGATGTTGTCAAATAGGCAACTATGTTTGCTATTAGGGAATCGCACATTACAGAACATCTGTGATCTGAGCGTCAAAGATACAGTTAGGTACGCAATTGTTTATGCCTTAGGACTACGGATTTACCCGTTTCGTCATTTGGCCTGTATAAATTAAAAAAAAATATACAGTATTTTTTTAAGATCTTTCTAAATCTACTCTACCGGTCAAACCCTCTACCTAAGCCAGCATGCCAGCAACACGTGTGCAATAGCCATCTAAGATCCCTTCCTTGTTCTATTGTTTTTGTTTATTATGCAACATCTGTTCCCTTTTGAGTTTGCTCATCGACTTTATGCAATAGTTTAAAGCTTTCTTTTTTATACGTTTTTGGAGGTTTTATTGTTAGAAATGTTATTTTTTATTTAGTCATGTTGAGTTTATTTTTTTAATGCTAGCCGTGGTTAATGGGTTGTTTTATTGTTGTCTTTGCTGTTGGATTTCTACACGATGTTACCACAGCTGTAGGCATATTAACATTACCGAAAGCCTTCACCAGTGCCGACAATGGTTCCTATAAAAAGATTACTTACTGGTATCAGAGGGCCTACTTCCACTTTCTACGAAACTATCATAAATTAGGAGCGTTTTGTAATAAGCTTAGATAATCCTACTTACTATCGTACTCCCACCGACACAAAACGGTCGAACATATTTAATGGTAACGTTGTAATATGACTACTTTAAGATATGGGAGTACGAATCTTCAAAAATTTGACATTGGAACAATTAAACTTAGTGTCTAAAGTCATTAAAAAGTATGCGAATTGCGTGAAATATTTGATACTACGTCATCAGATATGTATATACGATTTCGATACCAGATTTGATGGTAAGGTTGAAACATGACTGCTTTATGAGGTGGGAGTAGGGCTTGCAGTACTTCAGTAATGTCCATTTTTAATTTTTTTTAAATTGTGTCAATTTTAAAGTATGAAATGTCATTTTTTTATAATTATTATTTTTATTGCCAAAAGTAGGCAGACAAGCAGGCGGCTCACCTGATGGAAAGTGTTCACCGTCGCCTATAGACGTTGGCTACACCAAGAGCGTTGCCAATGCGCTGCCGACCGCTAAGAACTTTATCTACCGACTTTAAAGAAAAGGAGGAGGTACTCAATTCGCCTGTACTTTTTTTTAAATGTTTGTTATCTCATAACTTTCGACTAGGTGATCCAATTCTCAAAATTCTTTTGTTTGTAAGCTGGTGCTTTCCGTGTGGTCCCATTTAAATTTCATCAAATTCGGTCCAGTAATTTTTGAGATACAGTCCATTAACTGAATAGAATGGGAGAAGGTATTACATTTTTCTAATTGTACATGTTATAAAAAGTCTGTAACTCTTTCACTCTTTATCTCTGTCTGTTTGTTATCTTATCACTCGTAATGAAATCTGGCAAGGAAATAGATTACATCTTGGCATTCAAATTTTGATACCTTTCATCGTCTTCATCATCATTACCACGCGGGTGAAACAGCGGGGCACAGGTTGAAATATTAGAAAACAATAAAATAAATTACCACAGTAGAACTGGATTAAATATAATAACAAAAATATTTAACAGACTCGGAATCTGTTCGTAGCTACGAAGAAATAATATCAGAAAGCATAATTCAGAACAAACTTCACACAAAAAATGGCCCTTCAAACCAAACCGATGTGTGATTCCAAATACGAATTAGAAGAATTACGAATTAGATTTGAAGTGTGCTCGCTTGCAAGAAAAATCTCCGACTGAAGACGTACTTTTGTTGAGTAATTAACGCAGTTACGTTTTTTGACTTATTATAGGTATTATATTTGACTTTGTAGGTTTGTAGACAGGATCTGGAAATGGAATTGAAACACGTTCCATTTATCTAGCCATATTCCATATATGTGTCTGAACACTTTTGTGTTCAGTACACAAAAGTCGTGTACTGAACACGACTTCTTTTGTTGGGTCATTTTTTAATGCAGTTACGTTTCCTGACTTATAATTTCTTCGTAGGTTTGTAGTCAGGATCTGGAAATGGAATAAAACACGTTCCATTTATCTAGCCATATTCCATATATGTGTCTGAACACTTTTGTGTTCAGTACACAAAAGTCGTGTACTGAACACGACTTCTTTTGTTGGGTAATTTTTTAATGCAGTTACGTTTCCTGACTTATTATTTCTTCGTAGGTTTGTAGTCAGGATCTGGAAATGGAATAAAACACGTTCCATTTATCTAGCCATATTCCATATATGTGTCTGAACACTTTTGTGTTCAGTACACAAAAGTCGTGTACTGAACACGACTTCTTTTGTTGGGTCATTTTTTAATGCATTTACGTTTCCTGACTTATTATTTCTTCGTAGGTTTGTAGTCAGGATCTGGAAATGGAATAAAACACGTTCCATTTATCTAGCCATATTCCATATATGTGTCTGAACACTTTTGTGTTCAGTACACAAAAGTCGTGTACTGAACACGACTTCTTTTGTTGGGTCATTTTTTAATGCAGTTACGTTTCCTGACTAATTATTTCTTCGTAGGTTTGTAGTCAGGATCTGGAAATGGAATAAAACACGTTCCATTTATCTAGCCATATTCCATATATGTGTCTGAACACTTTTGTGTTCAGTACAAAAAGTCGTGTACTGAACACGACTTCTTTTGTTGGGTAATTTTTTAACGCAGTTACGTTTCCTGACTTATTATTTCTTCGTAGGTTTGTAGACAGGATCTGGAAATAGAATAATACATGTTACATTTATCAAGACATCAAATTAAATAATTTAATGTCATTACTGGCTGAAAAGTATACTTCAGCAATAAAAACTTACAATGAACATTGACATTTCAGTAAATAGTTTCAAAATTGACAGTCGTTATTTGTCACGCTTTGTTTCTATTTGTAAAGAATTTTATTCAAGTTTTAAAGTAAAATATTGTGTTGTGTTGAGTGTTTATTTAGGGACAGAGTGATTTATCTTGTTATACTTAGATTTGGTAAGTACTTACTTTGGTAACTTACACAAAACTTCATCTGAATCACCAAACTATTGAGGATCCTTTCTGGAAATGTCAAGTTCATAGTGACATTATTTTACTTGTACGAAGCTAAGTTTATAATTTCCAGCTGTGGATATATTGCTTCGATTCTGGTGCCGAATGCTCTCTTATTAGGGAATGTATAGCTAGGAAATTGCCTGGTTAACTGCAGAAAAGGACAGTTAGGTACTTTACTAGGCATATGTCAATCTAGCTTGCAAAGTTGCATCAAGATACTACCTACTGTTACCTACGACACTTGATGAAACTTTCGTAAGTACTACACATTTTAATGTTATTTTGACGGTTTAACTTACGCGGTAGGCATAGTCGAGTAACTCGACCGGTTTCGTGACCGTCCGGGCCGAAGTTTATATGAACATCATTGGTAAGGGCCACTTCTTCATGGAGTACTTGCGCACCCGGCTGCGTTCGCGCTAGTACTATTATATAAACTATTTAGTGCAATTGCTGTTTCATTTCGTGTCTGATCCTTGTCTGTCTGATAGTATTCTGTAGAACAAAATTTGCTTTCATTAGGGTTCTCAGATGAAGTTTTTGAGAGCCAACTCTTATTGAAAAATACTAAGGTAGGTCCAGCCTGTGATGCGGGATCCAACATCAAGTCAACAACAAGTCATTGGTTACAACATTGGGTTAATATTGCTAGTGACATTCCTATTTAACACACGGGGCAGTTTTTTTTACTTCAAGCGAATTCTAATTATTTCGTTAAAGGGTACTGGTAGAGTAAGTACTAGACAATTAGGAATCAAGCAACCAGATCCTAATCGTACAGTACAACACCGAACATTAGCGCCCTGAGACAAGAAGTGCGTGCTAAAATAAAAGAACTTTTAGTTAAATATATCATAACCACCGGAAAATCTATCATCTTACAATGCTCCTTCGTCTATCTATCTATCTATATAGTCTATCGTTTAACGTGACACTGATACAAGTAGTGGCCTTTCCACAAAAATCAAAAAACTAGACTAGCAGAAGCAAGAATATAGTATACGATTTCATAGCCAAGAATAGGACTTAATTCTCAGAGGGCTATAGTCTGATTTTTCAGACCGCCTGAACGCCTCCTGGCTATAAACGACGTTTGTCATAACTAAGATGGAGAAACGAAGTGGGACTGAGGAAAAGTGCCCACTGAACCATGGGACCATCCAGTTAGCAATGTCACTATCGATCACCCATACAATCAAGGTTTGCTTTACCGAGTCGAATAGCTTAGAATGACTAGGCGAGCTCTAGTGCGAGCGCATTTCGCAAGTTTAAAGGCTGTCAAAATCCCAGCATAATTGTTTCTCTTGAAAAGAAATTCTCTAAAATGAAGGAGACTTTCGCCTTGCGATTATATGAAGGGTCTCAATTAATGTAAACAGCGATTTTACTGTTACTCGTATTATAACAAGTGCTTAAATCTAACAAAAAAAGTAAAGTCAATTGTCTTTCAAAGTTTTTTTTGTTAGTACTACGTAGGGTGCGTTCCGGGAAGCGCCGGCAACGCTCACAACTGCTCTCGCTGCTCGCGCCCCGGTTTGCCGTTCCCTTTGGTTGACAGTGACAGCTCGCAATGATCACGTAGACCCACCTAAGATCCGCGAGCGTTGTGAGCCCGGCGTGAGCGTTTTCGGTGACGTCATCGATGACGTATCGAACGCCGCGAGTGATTTCGGCGCTTTCCGGAACGTAGCCGTAGTCATCGCTGCCATTTGGAAAGTTTAATCATATATTCGACGCCTAGCTGCGCTTTACAACTCTTCGTCGAAAATGACTATCCTATTACTAACAACTTTACACCATGAATAAAAAGTTACATTTTTTTCTCATGAAAGAGTTACACAAAACCCGAAGAAACAATTATAATGATACTTAATACTATAAATGCGAAAGTTTATGAGTGAGTGGATCACCACTCACTCATAACTCGGTCTTCACTTATATCAGTAGGTAAGTGTGTTGTTGCCATGCTAAAGCGGATTTGGATGCAATTTGAAACTATCAAACTAAACTATCAAACTACTACTAACTAGTACTCATACGAGTATGATCAACACAGGTTTTGTATCCCGAATCAATAATTATTTAACTAGTTTCCGAGGGATCGCGCTAACATGCGGATGAAGGCACGGGCAGATACTATAGTTGAATATTAAAACATATTTATTCAAGAAGTCTTCTCGTCAAAAATACCTCAGTGGCTCAAGACAAGAGTCTTTGATCAATGTGTGTTACCAGTGATGACTTATGGCACTGAAACGTGGTCTCTTACTATGGGCCTCATAAGCAAGCTCAAAGTCGCACAACGAGCTATGGAGAGGGCTATGCTCGGGGTTTCTCTACGGGAGTGATCGAATCAGAAATGAGGAGATCCGTAGACGAACCAAAGTCACCTATGGGCTATGGCCCAGAAGATTAGCCAGTTAAAGTGTCAGAGGGCAGCCTAGGCCACATAGCACGCAGAACAGATGGCCGATGGGGCCGGAAGGTTCTAGAGTGGAGACCACGGACCGGCAAGCGCAGCGTAGGTCGTCCGCCGACAAGGTGGACTGACGACCGCTTCCAACCGGTCCTTTTGGAAATTTCTGGGGGAGGCATATGTTCAACAGTGGACGTCCACCGGCTGAGATGATGATGAAAACATATACATACCTTTGATGTCTACGTCTCTTCTTCCCGCCAAAGAAATCGAATATTTATTTGTGTCATACTTTCAGAGTGTGAGTTTTCAGTAGCCGGGTTTTAGCTTTTGAGCTTACTTTTTATGTTTATTTATTTTTATAGACATCTTGTAGCTCAACAGCATAGCACAATTCAAAACTGTAATCTAATTCCTCGGTAAGTCGAAAGGGAATCCTTCCGTTTCCGTAGTAGGCGACTGTGATCTACTTTATAGCTATATCTATCTACCCACTTATATATTGTCAGAGTAGAGCATGGTAGGAATGAATATGTATGGTATAGTAGGACTACTGGATTGTAGGTCACTGTGCCGTCATTCTTTTTGTCGTCGTTGTCGTGTCTTGTTTATTACTGGTAATGTAATGTGTGTACTACTACTAGTACCTACTTAAATAGGTCTTTATCTACAACCAGCTGACCCACCAGCGACTTCGGTCGCATGGTCTATGGGGTAGGAAGCAAAAGAGATAAATTTATTATAATGAAAACAAGTACAATTTGAAAAATTTAATACCGACCTCCATTCTATTCTGTTATTGGAATGTAACTCAAAAATTACTGGACCGAATTTGATAAAAGTTACATAGGACCACACGGGAGGCACCAGCTTTCAAACAAAAGGATTTTCAGAATTGGTACATCCAGTCGAAAGGTATGAGGTAACAAACATAAAAAATACAGTCGAATTGAGTACCTTCTCTTTTTTTGGAAGTCGGTAGAAAAATAGTATTTCTGAGCAATCTGCAATCCGAAAAATCTTGGCATCGCATTGTGGATTCAAAAATGGCGCCGGCATTTGACCTTTTTTTGTCACATTTTTGATGTGAAAATACAGCTTTATTTTAAATAAGATGTCTAAGGTCAAATGCCTTTCAATTCAATTTAAATTTCATCAAATTCGGTCCAGTAGTTTTTGAGTACAATACAGTTTTGAATACACTCCAATAACTGAATAGAATGGAAGTCGGTATAAAATGTTTCAACTTGTACTTGTTTAAAGTGCGTTGCAGTCTACTTGATCTTTTTTTCTACACCTTGGGTAACATTATCGAAGTTTTCATACGGATCCCAATATTTTTTTAAATATTATAAACTCTATGTTCATCAGGGAAAATGTAGGATTCTAATGGTGAAAGAATGATTCTAATCGGTCCACTAGTTTTGGAGCCTATTCAATACAAATAAATCTTTCCTCTTTATAATATTTTTTTTATTTTTTTTTATTAATAAAACTACGCTCCACAGATTCCAGGGTCCGTGCCTTTTTTTAACTTACAGATTTTTGACAACTTACTTATAAATTTATAACATACAACAAAATACATACATGAGGAACATATCATTTTTTTTGTACTCATACAACATACATATAACATGATACACTTAAAGTTATTGATAAATTTTATTCTGAGTTGGTGCAAGCATTCACAGCAGACCAGTGCCCGCAAACAGCACCCGTTCACGAGTTGACGCATGTGCCAGCCATCGCCTTCCTCAACCATTTCTGAGGGAAGATGGCGACCCGCCACACACGCCACCGCTTGCCAACACATTTCCGTGAGGATGTCTGCTCTGGATGCCCGCACCATCTCTTTGTCAGTTATAATTTCTTAACGCTAGCTTACATACAATTCGAAAAACTACATATATTACAGCAAATGGATTATAGTACATTTATTGTGAGCCCACGTTGCCCACTTTGCGCTGAAGCAGGGCCTCCATCACCACGCTGTTTCGATCCCTGATTGCCATCTTCAGGTTATAGCCGTAGATGGTTTGCTCGCTCGCAACCGTCGCTTGCCTCACAAACCGTCCGATGGCATCATCCTCGTCGTCGGCGTAGTAGACAAAGGTCCTAAAAATGGTTTTCGCCATTTGCAAGACTCTGTCATCCAACATTATCTTGGTGCACCGGGCGGTGACAACAATAGGGTCGTGTGGTGGTGTTGCGTATTTTGGCCTACCAGTCCGTTCGGTATCTTCCTCATCCAGAAACACAAAGCCACTTGTCGCGTTGTAGGCAGCCATATACTGACCAGACATTGCCCCCATGATGATCGAGGATGTGTCGTTGTTGTATATGGCTGCTTCAGCCTCTTCGAGTCTCTTCTGCAGCAGCCGAGATTCGATGATGCTGCCCTCGTTTGCTCGCCTGTAGGACTGCAGGATGTTCTTGCAGTTCCTGAGATTGACATCTCTTGTCGCTCTCGTTATAGCGAGAAACTCGAAGAAGGCGTTCGCTGCGTGGCTCACTGGTTCCTGTGCTGGTACATACTTTGGCGGACTGACTTGTCCCATGTCAGCTCTGGTCCGAGGTCGTTTTTGGCGTATGGAAATGGGAGCAGTCTTTTTTGCGGGCATGGGCAATTTTGGCTCGCACGGTTGCAGGAATAGGCTTTGTGCTGCTGCTTTGAAGGATGCCAGGAACGTTGTGACTCGGCCCTTGCTCTTGGTAGGGTTGCGCTCCTGGTTTCTTTCTGCTTCTGCTTTTTCCTGGAGACGTTCCGAACCGCTTTTGGTGGTTGAAGCGGGGATTGGGTGCCCCCAACAGTCGGTTGAAATGTTGTGTATCGGCTTTCTGAGGTAACTGAGGTTTTCGCCTCTGTCTTCGTACACAACTACCTCATGATGTTCCGAGGCTCTAATACAACCTATTTGGTCCGCTACCTCACCCTTGGAGTCTTACGATCACCATAGCGTCCACGCTTATCACTCGGGCTTGTTCCGCATTTTCTGCCAGTTTCGAAAGTAGCATGCGAGCTTTAGCGAAAGGAGTCTCGTCCGCCCACTCGATTAGTGCAACTGTTTTGTTTTTCAGTCGCACCAGCCGACAGGGGCAGCCCATGACGTCCAAAACTGGCATCGCGTCAAATGCTTTTCGCTTCATGGTGGTTTTGAAGTTACTTCCGTTTAGCAGGCATGCTAGCCCGGGTGATAACCGTACTCGGCTTTTGTCTCCAGATATGCAAAAACTTATTCCTAGCCTCTCCCTGCTGTTGTCCATGAAGAGAGCGACGCCTCGAATATGAATTCCAGGCACCCCTAGCTCTCCATATGACAACAGCTGGGAAAGTTCCGTGTTTTTGGCTTGCTGTTTGTGCGATTGTTGGGGTTGTGGGGTTTGTAGTGGGAATGGGTTGCTTGGGGGGGGGGGGGGGGGGGGGGAGATTTGAGTTCCTAGCTATTGCCGTCCGGAATGATCTCTCCACAAAGGACAGGAAATGTACTCTGTTTTCCGTATCTGCCATGATGGTCGGCAGTTCAGGTTCCAGTATATTCCTGCACACTTTTGTTTCGAGATCATGCCGTGCGGCAATGAAGCGGGGGCAATCTAGGATTATGTGTTTGACTGTTTCGGGAATTTCGGGGTCACACTCACAACCTGGGCTGTCCTTGAGCTTGAACCTGTGGAGATATTCGGAGATTCCACCGTGTCCTGTCATTGCTTGCACGAGTATTGGCGACAGTTTTGCGGTTCTCGTTAGCCGGAATGCCAATTTGACAACCGGTAGAAACTTTCGCGTGACTGCGCCTGTGCTAGAGGTCTCATACCTGTCTTGCCAAATTTGTATGGTTTCCTCTCTTATTCTTCTTCTGACGTAGGACAGGGAAATTTTGTCGTAGTCTTGAGTCGTGCACCTGAGTGCCGCTGACTTCGCGAGCTCATCGGATCTTTCGTTTCCAGGGGTTCTCACGTGCGCTCTCAACCATAACATCCGAACATCTCTGCCTTCAGACTTGATCTTACCAATGTTTTCCTTTATGCTCCTCGCAAGGGGGTGACTGGTTAGTGGTCTTTTGAGTAAATCGAGTGAAGATCTTGAGTCACTCAGGATTGTTACTATTTGATCCTTACTCATTTTTAACAATTCAGTCGCCTTGTGGAGAGCATAAAGTTCCGATTGGAAGACTGTGCATTCAGGATGCAGCTTGTAGGTTGAACCTAATCTCTCTTCATTCCTCCCATCAGGTCAATGCAGCACCTACTTTGCCTTCTATCTTGCTGCCATCTGTGTAGATTTGGGGTCTGGAGATGTGACTGGTTTCTGATTCGAGGAGCTCGTATTCTACAAACGATCTCGTGGATGGATGGTGTTGGTCCGCGATACGTTCGTTTTCTTCGAGCTCCTTTCCCGGGGGGAGGTAGTCTATAGAGAGTTTGTTTTTGGCTCTATACAGGCTCATTGCTTCTTGGATTCTCAGGTCTATAGGGAGCAACCCCGACAGAGCGAGAACTGAGGTTAGAGAGACAGTACGATATGACCTACAGATCTTTTGGGCAAAGCCTCTTTGTAGGGCGAAAAGCTGTGATCTATTCATTTCGAGATCCACTGCTTTCCCCCACACATTTGCCGCGTAGGTCAATATAGGTTCCACCACTGAAACATAGATCGTCCTCGTTATCTCACTGTTCAGACCCCAAGACACCTTTGCTGCACGCGCTAGCTGTTTGTAAATGTCCGCTGCCTTTTTACATTGTGCGGATACGTGTGTTTTGTAGGTGAGCTTGCGGTCGATTACTAGGCCCAGCAGTTTCACTTCGTCCACGAGGTCAAGTCTTACGCCGGACATGAATAGGTTTGGAGTGTCGTACTTCAACTTTTTTGTCAATAGCATCGCATTGGTTTTGTGCGGCGCAAAGTTGAGTTTGTTTACGACTCCCCATTCCACAACCATGTCTAGCGTTGTGTTGACCTCCTGCTCTAAGGTGTCGGGTTGGCCTGTGAATACGAGAACGACGTCATCAGCAAAAGCTTGACAGTAAACTCCCTCGATTTCCAGTTTACGCAGCAGCGAGTCTAGGATTACGTTCCAGAAGATTGGTCCACCGATGGATCCTTGGACACAACCTTTTGTGGTTTCCTTCTCGCATTCTGCCCTGGCGTAATTGACTGTGATTTTTCTGTCTTGGAGGTATGAGCATACTGTCTCGTAGAGGTTTGATGGGCACCTCTTTTTTGCTAATTGATGTTTCAGGGCTGGCCACCACGCGTTATCAAAGGCGCCCTCTATGTCTAGGGAGACAAGGAGTACAATTTGCTTATTGTTCACTCCATTCTTAACATGCTCCAGCAGGTCATAGAGGGCGTCCTCGGTTCCGCGTTGCGGCATGAACCCGTACTGCTTTCGACTGAGTGTGGGGAGGAGGTGCCGTTGGAGTCGGCCGATCAAAAGCTTTTCGACGATTTTTCCTAGTACAGACAGGAGCCCTATTGGCCGGTATGACTTTGGATGTGTGTAGTCTGCCTTGCCAGGTTTCCTTAAGATGATGACGTGTGCCTTTTTCCATTGCTTAGGAAAGTATTTTAGCGACAAACATTTGTTTGCTATTGCAATAAATACTT
This sequence comes from Selenia dentaria, assembly GCA_917880725.1. Lineage (NCBI taxonomy): Eukaryota > Metazoa > Arthropoda > Insecta > Lepidoptera > Geometridae > Selenia > Selenia dentaria. The sequence goes on from OU862891.1 coordinate 5,349,465, forward strand.
CCCTATCGCTTTGGATTGCTGCGGCACATATGTCGGCAGTTAGCCCGTCCGGTCCCGGGGCTTTCTTCGGATTCAGTGCTTGAAGCACTGATTCCAGTTCTACCGAGGTGAACGGTGGGTCATCATCTGGCAGGGCGGATGGTAAGTCTCCTGTCTGTTCTCGGATTTCTGTATGGCACGGTTGGTCTGTGCTTTCGGTATCGTCTGGGTAGAAAGTACTGGCTAGGAGCTCTGCAGATGCTTGTGGAGACAAGGTATTGCCGTCGGTGTCCCTCAGTAGAATGTCCTCCTTCTTTCTTGAGGTTTTCCTAATGACCCGGTATATCTTGTCCCACATACTCTCTTTCTCCTGAGTTGTGCAGAAGTCCTTCCAGCTTTCTGTCTGGGCTTTTTCGGTGTTTTCTTTGTAGTCACTGCGAGCTTTTTGATATTCCTCAATGACTAATTTGTCTCGTTCCGGGGCTGCGTTTCTTATCCGTCTTTTCTTCCTGAGTACATCTCGTTTCCTTTCATCAAGCTGTCTCGTGTACCAGGGGGGAACTGGGTCCCCTTTCGTTGGCCTAGCGTTGGGATGGTGTCTGCGCTGGCTTTGTGGATGCTATATAATATTATTAATAATAGGTATCTACACGATTGTCATTTTGTTAACTTGTCATTTGACGATGTGGTCATTACGCACCCTTGTCATTCTGCAATCTTGTAATTGTGCTACACTGTCATTCCGAAACCACGGATGGCGTTTAGCCACTTCAATGTTTGCATTAAAAGACGAATGGACAAATTTCACTGGTGCAAAATAAGCGGCCTAAAGTTGGCGGCCTTTTATAAACCGACCAAATGAAGATGCTCGTAATAAAACTTGAATTTTATTAGTTATATTACCAGCAGATAAAACACATTGCCAAGGTTGGTAATGGTATGAACATTACCGACAAAAAAGGTTGTATGTTAAAAACCCTAAAGCAGGACCTGGGAAAATTTGATTAAACTCAAACTCAAAACATTTATTCTGCATAGGCCTACGGGAGCACTTACAAATTGTCATTTTACATATTTTTTTTTCTTAAATCTACAACCGGATTGGAACGCGACCACGACTGAGAAGATCCGGCAACAAACTCAGCGGGCTTGTCTTTTTAAATTTTTTGTATCGCCAATTTCATATAAGTAATATACATAATAAATGTTCGCTTATTTTTAGCTCCAGTGTGTTGCCTTACCAAAGAGAACATAATAATAGTATCAGCAGTAGGGCAAGACACGCTTACTTACACACTTATTATACGAATCTCATCATTTCTACAATGTTATCGGAAAAGTATCAAAATGCGATTGGTAGCAGTTAATAGCTTGAGCCAAGACCTTTCTAACGTATTATTCAGAAATCACTAGGCTCCTTTAGAAGTGGCCGAAAACTCGATAAATCTAAGGCCGCTAATATGATTATATAAATTTTACAATGTTATCGAAAAGGTATTAAAATGCGACTGGAAGTAGCTAATAGCTTGAGCCAATCATCATCATCTCAGCCGTAGGACGTCCACTGCTGAACATAAGCCTCCCCCATAAGCTGATGTCCCCATGTAGCTTGAGCCAATACCTTTTATAACATTGTGATAATTAATACAAAAGATTAATATCTTTTGTTTTTGTCACTGTATATGAATGGCTAAGTAAGTTCTTGATGTTTTATATACAGAAAAACGAAGAAATCTTCAAACCTTTCCGTTCATCCAAAAACCAGTCATAAAACATATCGCTATTAGCTAACTGTAACGATTGCTAAGTTCCAAATTAATTCCTTATTGCTCCATAAAATTTAAGTAGCCGGTTGTCCCATTTAAATGTTATCGTTTATATCAAACGATCAGACCGATTAAAACGATAGATACGTTAAACTGTTCAGATTGATTTTTTTTCAATTATATTCTGTGACGAAACGGGTAAATCGTGCACTTGATTACACTTGAGCACTACGCTTACCCATAACAGTTGCAGTGTCACTCACAGCTTAGAACCGTAGTTTTGTGTAGCACTGCACTGCGCTCTTAGATATTGGTTTGAGAATCCAGGCCCAGTAATTTCACTTGCTTCAATGTTCTTCACATCCTAACATACCTAATAAATCGTGCGGGGAAAAAAATTAGTAATGAGTGGAATTTATTATGAAAACTAACATGGATTGTACACATTTTAATATGAAAAACGGGACTGTGTGCCAGGTGACACGCAACTGCGAGCGTTCTGCACTCTCCTTGAGAAAGACCACCGGATGTGGTTGAAACTACAGTTGGAGAGATCAGTAGGGCTATAATGTATCTGAGTTGCTAACAAATGTTGATTGAAATCTTGAAAAATGGCGGTTCTATGTCAGCTTTGACACATCCAGTGTGCAAAAATGTTAGTAAATTGATGACTGAAGCTGACAAAAGTGACATAGAGGCCTCTATATCACTTTTGTCAGCTTCAGTGAAGTCAGCCCTATGAAGGGTTAAAAAAGTTCTTGATGTTTTATATACAGAAAAATGAAGAAACCTTTCCATTCATCCAAAAACCAGTCATAAAACATATCTAGTAGAGGCCTCTATGTCACTTTTGTCAGCTTCAGTCATCAATTTACTAACATTTTTGCACACTGGATGTGTCAAAGCTGACATAGAGCCGCCATTTTTCAAGATTTCAATCAACATTTGTTAGCAACTGAGATACATTATAGCCCTACTGATCTCTCCAACTGTAGTTTCAACCACATCCGGTGGTCTTTCTCTACTGATACTGACTTATTTACGTGAGTGATACCCGTTTTTCATATTAATATGTGATGAGTGGATATTGTGATCCATGTCTCACGTGACACGGAGAATCCTATATTTTGTGGCTGTGACTGCAAAGTACCTAGTAAATTTTTCATGTTGGTTTCACTACGGGTGATTTCATTGCGGGTTTATATTTCAGAGTCACTGTCCCAGTTTTAATTCACTCATGTGTCCAATACTTATATTGTCCTATATATATATTATATTACCCGCTCCAAAACCTTGCCTCCTACAGAAATCTCAGAATGTATATATGATGCCTCTTTCTTTGTACCATCATGATTTTCGTCTTTGAGACATTCATACGCAGACCCGGCCTCGCCGAAAATAAGTTTTTATTTTGCATCCGGGAAAAGTGTTTTCACCCTGGCGCCCACACATTTCACCATTATAATCACTAAAACAAATAAATTATTGCTCGCCGACTCCATATTACTCCTATTGTTTTCGACTACGGTGTTCATATTTGTGCTTATGGTTCATACTTGTGCTCATAAGCCTTAATAAGTATGAACCATAGCACAGATTACTGAAGACCATAGTATGTATATAAGTATGTACTTATTAAGGCTTGCTCTATAGCTTGCTTATGTATACTGTATATAGTATATGTATAGACATATTAGATCTAAAGTCATTTGCACACAATTAAGACTTACTGATAGATTAGGTCCATTGGACTCATAATTAAAACTAGCTTGTGCCCGCGACTTCGTCTGCGCAGGATTAGTACTTCGAGTAGCTTATTATTTCTCCGAGGGCATATCTATCTTTATACTACGAGTAGAATATCATAAAATATTTACATGGTTAAACGCAATTACTGTAATAGTGTTTTATGAATACATTTAATTAACTACATTAGTAAACACAAATAATAAAATACAGTACTTACGTATGTACCTACGTAAATATGAAATTAATCACCATGGAAAAAACTGTCATTATATTTATCGAGCTGTCAAAATGATAGCGTGGTTTTGCCTAAGCTCTCAGAACCTGATACAAACTTTGACAGAACTGTCATCGTTACAATCTTGACGTAGGCGGAGATCTTGTTATTTTGTCTATGTTGTGATAATATTACGCTTTTTCACCCACGTGGTGATGGATTATTATAATGATGATGATGATGAAAGTGTCTTATTTGTTAATCCAGCGCCTCATCTACCTCCACACCAATTTTTATCAAAATTGGCCCTGCCGTTTGAGCGTAAAAGAGTAACAAACATCCACACATCCATACTCACAAACTTTCGCATTTATAATATTAGTAGAATTAGTAAGACGTAGGATGCTACGATACAAGGCAATAACGTGTCTTGTCATTTTATTTACTCTTGGGCAAAAGTAATTGAACAAATTGGCGTGCAGTTCGGTTCGCCGATGTAAACGATTCCATAAATTATATGCTCAGTTTGAAAATGCGACGGTGGAAGCTTTAAACTTGATATAGGTTTGAGTCGTGAACTGCTGGAACTGCTGGTAGCAGCCCTTTGATAGTTGTGATAATTCTCTATGTTACTTCGAAGAGCCTTACTTTGGCGATATTATGATTTTGTAGATGATTGCGATTTGCGAATGAAATTTACTATTATTGGTCGAATATTTTGGAAACCTATATATATGTTACCGGACGTGTCGATAATTTTAGAAACGTGTAATGTAAAAAGGGACTCATGAACTTGACATGTAAACTAATAATTTATGAATAAATGAATGTGAATATAAATATGAATAGGACTAATCGGATGACGTAGATTAAATAGGAGTCGGTAGGATCTGTATATCCGTCTGTCTTGTTTCACCGCAGTAAGATATGTTTTGCTTTAAAAAAGTTATGTCATGTTATGACTGAATGACATCGCCAAACGTAGTAGCTGACCAGAGTTCACTCGCTTCCCACCATTATTGATGCTAAAATCATAAAATGCATCACCTTTTTGTTAATTTATTTTTATTATTAGGAGCAAGTGCAAGCACGAGTCCCACCTGGCGTTAAGTGGTAGCCTCTGTCTGGAACAGATGCGTTTCCTCACAAGTGACGAACTGCACTGCACCCGTGACCCTGAGACATTAAGTTGTTAAGTCGCATGGCAGTACTTCCCCGAAACAAACTCAATTGCAAAGAGTTCTACTGCTAAAAACCTGTCCACATTTCAAGTTTCCAGCCCCAGCAGCTTAGCCGGATTCATCAGTCACATTCAGAAGAAGTAATTATATTTATTATAATCAGCCTATTCTGTTCCCACTGCTGGGACTGAAGCCTTCCTCTCAGAGAGAGAGGAGTTGGGCTATAATCCACCACACTGGCCTAATGCAGCTTGGTGGATAGGCTAGTGGCTAACCCATAAGTTTTCAGGCCGCCGGAAATACTGATAAATTCAACATCTCCTAAAAACCCGACGTAGACAATGGTTTTCATAGTATTCTTTTTTTGAAGCACTAACGCCTGCTTAGCGATATCAAACATTGAAAATTATAGAAAGAAAAAATCACATCCTCGGACAGGATTCGAACCCGCGTCTTCTGACTATCCGTGTCAGATCATGACCATCTAGGCCACCGAGGCTCGAGGTCCGACGAATTCGACACGATGGTGTAACTTTTTATTTTACCAAACAATACGTGGACTGTATACAATAATTTGGAGCTTCGGAGGAAAGGATACTTCTACTTTGGATGTTGATGTTAGGGTTACTAGAATTACTAATTAAGTGATTAGAAAAAGGTTTTAATTAAACCATAATAAATGTACTATAGACTATAGGCCAAACGCCACAGACCATATAACCACGGTCTGTGCCAAGTGCGGATCCACCGTTGTGGGCACGATGGGCATGCCCACAACCGTAAAAGGCTTGTGACATTAGACGTCACACTTTCACATTCGACAGGCCGATGATATGACGTTTATAAAATGTACAAAACCTGGATATCGATGAAATTATTAACGTTATTGCGAAAAATAAAAGGTAAGCTTCTTTTAAATTTAATTTGACATCATTGTTTTTAATTGTTAATGGTTTATTGATTACAAATACTAGAAACACTTGTTATTACATACATGACAAATTGTTATAATATATAATTTATCTTAAACACAGTTCTATGTTTAAGTAATGGGTTCCAAACTAGGCGCGGCCTGTATCTTAGATATCCTTTGTAGTTGTTTCCAGCGAAGTCACAGAGCAAGAACATCTAATATATAATAAAAAGCGCAGTGCTTTGCCACGCACGGATTTGAAGTGTTGTACCCAGTTCAAAATTCTGAATGGCATTGGACTGTTATAGGCAAGCGTGACGCTTAACATCAGGCGAGCGACTTGATACTATATCGATCATGAGAGAGTTCATGCTCCGACTCGTACTTTGCTGATTTTCAGGTGGCTGTGACCACAACCTTTTTTGTGGGCTGGATCCGCGCCTGCTATAGGTACGCGCGCTTTAACTACTTATCTATATAAACATATTTCAAAGAATGGCACGTCAGCTGTTTCAAATCTGAACGATTGACATTGTTAGCATAAATACTTAGAACTGATATGCTACTTTGTAGCGCCCACTTCGCTATTTGATGCGTTGACGAAACAACGTGTAGAGTTACAAATGGCTTCGGTTTGCTTATTGTATAAATACTGAGAGCGATTCTATTGTTTCTTAACTAAAGTTTTTTGAACAAACGCTTCCTTAATTATTAAAGCGAAAGCACTATTACTTGTTCTGTGTTAAGGCGTACTATAGGTCTACCACGAGTTTACAAGTAGTGCGTTCGAATAGGCCCTTCGTGAGCGTTTTTAGCGAAAATAACGCTAAAAATGCTCACAAGGGGCGTTCGAAATGGGAATCTGTGGGTGAACTTTTTGTTCAGCGTTCGGAAAGCTAAAAAAGAGGAATTTTTGCCACCAAAAGTGTAATTTTTGACACACGTCCGGCAGGGCTATTATATATCTCAGTTGCTAACAAATGTTGATTGAAATCTTGAAAAACGGCGGCTCTATGTCAGTTTGGACAACTCCAGTAAGCAAAAATGTTAGTAAGTTGATGACCGGAGCTGACAAAAGTGACATAGAGCGGCCATTTTTTTTATTTCAATTGCCGAGAACTTTGTGTTGTGTGTTTGTGATCGTTTTTTGACAGCTATGTATTTGGCAGCATAATCATGCGATTTTAGGTCTTGCTCAGTTGAGCGTTCGAGTAGGGTGTGAGCAAGAGTGGCAAAAATAACGTTTTTGAGCTTTACGAACGCTTTAACAAAAGAGCCATCAATGTCAACGCCACCAATGCCCTCATAAGCTAAACGAACGCACCTAACATTGATACCAATCGATGCACTATATCGACTGCCGCAAAAAATGCAATGTATGAAAAAAATACCAGTGCCACCTCGCGGTCAATTGTAGAACTAAAATTGACAGCGAGTACGCCAATCACAAGCTTAATAGGTAGGAGAGATCGAGTATCGACTATAGATGACATTTATGTTGCCAACTCATGGTAGAGCTACAGGTTTCCTGATACTGAAAGCAGAATGTTTTTTGAATACACTTTTGCCAGTTATTTAACCGTGATACTTCACGTACTACTGTAAGCGACATACTGTACTTAGTTAAAGGGCAATGTTTCCAGTGAAGTTACAGGGCAACAGATTTACCATATATCTCAGGGTGACGAGCAGAGTGCATTACCACGCAGGGTTTTGAACCCTTGTAGTTTGAAATTCTGAATAGCACTAAACTGTTATATGCAAGCGTGACGCTTAACATCAGGTGAGCTACATGCTCGTCTCATCATTTCACATAAAAACACCTAGATGATCTCAACTGAGAACAACAGCGCAAACCCTTCTTTCGGGATTCACCGCAGTAGGGTAACATTCTTATGCTCACCCAATTTTATTTTTGATTGAAAAAGTAATAAATGTTTACGATTACTGGACTTAGTATTTATTTAATACCTAGTACTACCCGGTTCGGGCGACTCACTGTTATAGTGAAATTTTAAAGTCGTTACTTTTTATGACTTCCCAGGTAATGGAGTTTTGCTCGAATTAAAATTTGAAATGTTATTAGACACGGTACCTCACTACCTATCCAATGACAAAACAAGGAAACAGTGCAATTTATATCTAATAATATCTTTAGACTGGCTGCGAAAATAAAGAAAAGAGTTATTCAAATCAAGCCGGTCAAGCCCAGTTTTCGAGTTTTTGCGAGACGAACGAACAGCAATTGATTTTATATTTATGAAGGTATAATATAAATTCACCATACACCTATCCTCTCTCTTACTCTTTTTTTGTCTCTTTCTCTCTCTCTCTCTCTTTGACGGTTCGGAAGCCGCAGCACAAACAATTTGCGAAAATGCGTATTGTATACGTCAACGTGTCACGCTTTGGCGTACAAACTATGAATTATCTGTGACACAGTTGCCCTAGATACATGACAGTTTGTACCGTTTCACGTGAGCGACACGTTACGTTGCACTTACGCTGTTACTCGTGCTAGGCTCACTGAACAAGACTATTTACAGGACAGGAGCATATTGTTAGGCCTACGCTGTCTGTCTGTCTGACTGACGTTTGAACCAAAAGTCAAAATCATTTAGGCCCACTTGCACGTTCCAGAGTTAGCTTCAATAACTCAGAGTCAACTGAAAATGAGTTACAAAATGATATGACTAACGCAAGTTTACAAACTCGTAGACTTGTTTATTCAACCCGAGGAAACGTCAAGGCCTTATTCAATTTAGTCATCGAAGACGCACTTATGAATGTCAATTTTTCATTATACATAATGCACTTTAGAGACTCTACCGCCGCGTTCCAAAATATATAGAGCCCACCGAGAAGAAGCGGCAAGAAACTCGGGGCCATTCTTTTTATATAGATGTCTACAATGTTTCTCCTTAGGTACACTTTAATACATAATATTTAATATTACATGTATGGATATACTCCACTTCTGGCAAGCTGTCTCTCTGCCACCCATAAAATGTAATATTTGTAGTACCTAAGTAGAAACATTGTAAACATCCATATAAAAAGAATGGCCCCGAGTTTCTTGCCGCTTCTTCTCGGTGGGTTCTATATATTTTGGAACGCGGCGGTAGAGTCTTTAAAGTACATTATAATGAAAAGATGACGTTCATAAGTGCGTCTTTGATGCCTAAATTGAATAAATGATTTTTGACTTTGACTTTGCCCAGGGTTAATTGGGGTTCGCGGTGGGATGGTGTCTCCGCACAAGCCATTAATTATTATCGTTATGGATTTAAAATGGTGCTCTAAAATTATTATATTGTATTATGTATATGTATTAAGGACGACGTTGGATGCAGGCCGCTTCCAACCGGTCCTTTTGGAAAATCATGATGGAGGCGTATGTTCAGCAGTGGACGTCCTACGGCTGAGATGATGATGATGATGATTATGTCAGAAAAGTACAATTCAAACATGTAAATGAAACGAAGCGCCTGAAGAAAATATTACACTTATATAACTTTAAAAACTTATTTGAAAGCAAATTAATCAGCTATTTTCCTTGAGTCTGCAGACAATAATATACTTAGATACAAAAAGTTTACTATAGTCATCGGGTTACTAACTGAATCGTGCGGCCGTAATTCATTTAACTATGTCTATCTCGCTCGCACTTGTGGATCTTACGAAGTCTTGTAGTATATTTTGGAATCAAAATGGTTTCTAAATGAACATAGCTAAAGGAAGCGCCTGATGTATTTTTGTTTATTGGTAGCGAATTCTATATTGTGGTGGTTAGGCACTAGGTCGGGTAACATAATTCATAAAATATATAAATAACATAATTTTGAAAGGGTTGCAAGGGTTGCAATTTGTCGTGGTTGCAATGGTTTGAAATTGCTTTTTCGTAAGTATTGACGCTTCCCCGTGGACGATTCGCCATATTTGGCCAATAATACAATAGTTTTCGCAGAAAGCAACCTACTTTTCCAGGAACTGCGACGTGTGTGATTAAAAACAAAGTTCTATAAACTAGACAGAACAATACATTGGCTATGTGTTAAGAAAGCGAGTGCGAGGCAGCCGTAACAGCAACCTGAAGATAATAAGTGACAGGCTAGACTGCCCTATACAAAATATGTGAATGGACACCTTATTTGGTAAAAAAAGGAAATTTGTGTTTTTGTGTTGTCTGATCTCCTAATATTATGATTATTATTATCTGTGACCGTGTGTGTGAATTTTAATTGTAAGTTTTATGTTTTAAATGAATTAATTAATGAAAAGTGTAAATTTATGGATAATTATCTGAAAGTAAATGAATTAATAATAATAATAAATTAATATTGATTTATTGAACGCAATCGAGGCTTTGTTAAAGCGCCACTAGGCGGATATTATTGGTACTAAGGTAATTGCTGACGAAATTCGGTGTTATTGTTGTGGTGGTTTTTTTATTAAAGTAAAGCCTATAATTGTGCATACTCACTTTGTTGTAATGAAATTAGCAATAGAGTCTAGTATCTTAAAGTACATTATAATGAATAATTAATGTTCACAAGTGCGTCTTTGATGCCTAAATTGAATAAGTGGTTTTGACTTTGGCTTTCAGTTTAAGTTAAGCATTCTGTTAAACAAACTCTTTATAATTTACGATTAAAAAGATGACAAGTATCCGTGAACTCAAGTTCCAAGAACACTTAAAAATTATAAGTCGGTTATTAAACCTGGTATTTTTCTAAGTTATTCCAAGTAAAGCAGGCCGTTGCACTAGCGCCGTTATCGCGACGTTTCATCGCGGCCGTTACCACAGAATAAATAACAGTATGTGCCATAACACCCTGCCACTTGGTTTACACTTAGTATCCCCACGTCTGATAGATTTATAGGCTTGCCATACTACGTAGTAAGCGATAAGTGTTTTGAATAAGGAATTTGAAGCACACATAAGTACGTTTCTTTTTGTAGCGGCAAGAATTTCTGTTAACTTCAAAGTGTTAAAGTTCAAATACAAATCCACTCTTTTTATACATCTTTATTTCTGTAGAAGCATAATTATTGATCGAGCGAGCGAAATGAGCGAAGCGTCTCTGCTTTAACTGGCCAAATTGACTTAAATCTGTCCGTAAGTTTGTTAGGTTGTACGAGTATGTATCTACGTCTTCCTGTACAGGTCGCCTTTTTCAACCAATCTTGATAAAAGTTGGTATGCATGTTCTACTATTTAATATATTTTTGTCGTCGGTGATTTTTAGTGTGAGGGGGTACTTTTCCTAAAAAGTCTAGCTGCAGCGCTAATAACAGACCAATTTGGATAAAATTTCGTACACACGTTAGGTACCTTTATGACTTTAAAGAGGAATATCGAATAAAAGCATAATTGGTCAAGCGGTTGCTAAGGTAATGAGCTGCCTAGGTTTAAAACTGGACGATTTTCGTAATATTAGGCAAGAACATTTGGTACACGAAAAAAATTCTTTTTTGCTAAATTGGTCAAGTTTTGTCAAAATAAATATTTGTCAAATATTCCTGAATTTTGATTTATTTATTTTATTTATTTATTAAGGCTTATCAATAACAATTACACTTATACATACACCAAATACTTAGTCTAAATATTTATAGCAAAATTCATTGTTTATTAAGATAAACACTAAAAATGCAAAATGCATGCTGCATTAATTCACATGTCCGATAAGGAAGATAATATGAAATATAATGAATATGAAATAGAAGCAACACTTAAATTAGAAGAGTTAGAGAGTAGGATTGGAAAATTTGAGTGTGACTGCCAATGTCAAAATCTTTCTATATTTGGCCACAGAGTCACCAAATATGTCTAGTAAATCACTTTGATAATTATTTATTAAATTACTTAATCTGGGAATTCGCTCCTAACACTGTTCTACGTAATACAGGGGCAAAAGGGTTATTTTCCCACGTGGGTACCGAAATGGTACCCTAATTCTAAATTTTGCAAGAAGACTAGCAGAGTCAACATTGTTTTGTAGTAATTTATGAACAAATATTAAATCTGTTATAATTTGCCGTTCTACCAACTATTGAATTTTTAAAAAAGTTAATCTGTCTTTATAAGTGTGTAGCTGATTCGCTTTGTTGTTGATGACCTGCAGTTAGCTCAGACTGAAAAAATTGCCGCTGATAACACTGTGCTCGTGAAGTCTACTGTCCGTTGAACTACTAGTACTATAAACAGTAGTAAATAGTCTTCTATGAAATGTCATTAGACCCTGCAGTCGTCACTATTAGAACATACATTTATTTAGAAACAGTAAGGACAGTTCAATGATTGGAAATTCGGCTTGGCACTACTTGCTCTGTACATACTCGTTATTCTGATATAAATAGTCTGAGGTCGTAGCACAAACAATTTGCGTATACGTATCGTAAGCGTCAACGTGTCACGATTCCGCGTACAAACTATGAGTTATCTGTGTCACAGTTGCTCTAGATAAATGACAGTTTGTACTGTTTCACGTGAACGACACTTTACGTTACACATACGCAGTTATTAGTACTAGGCACACTGTAGTCTCATTGATCCAGTCAATACATATTTTTAAGTATTTTTGTCTCGTGCTACATTCAAAACTTTACAATGTTTTTTTTAGTTGGTATAGAGATCCTGCCTTCGAAGCGACAGGTCCCTGGTTCGGTCCCTGGCCAGGGCAAATGGTTGTATACAACCAGAAATGTGTTTTCTTAGGTCTTGGATGTTTGTTATGAGTTAATGCGTATGTCCATGCCTCCACAGGCAGGGAATCCTAGTGCGGTCGTGTGTTAGTGAAAAGTCGTAGCTGTACTGCAGTTTTCATAAAGAGATGTGACGCTTACTATCAGGCGAAATACCTGTCCGTCTCATCACCGGTACGATGAAACACAATGACATTATTTACATGTAACAACCTATGCTTCCTTATCATGTGACCCAATAGTACAAATTTACGTCTATCAAAGTTTTCCGAAGTTGTTCAGATCAAATCAGGGCCATATTACCCCAAAGCCCGATGTATTAAGGCCACTACGTCTAACAAAAAATGACACGTCCTGTCTGTGGCCTGATTTACATCCAGGCCTTAATCGCATCCGGTATGCTTCGTATTACCAAATTTGCCGGTGTATATTGTTCATACGAATGAATAGGGTGCGTTCTTATTAATTTTTGCTTTAAACGCGGATACTATATTTAAAGGCTCACGCTTCCCAATTTTTTCTATTCTGCATTACCCACTTTGAGTAAAATACTCAAAGTGGGTAATGTAGAATAGAAAAAAGCTTGAACTGTCAGTTCCGTAATTACAACGTGATGCATTAGCTTTAGCAAGTCCCGACTGCGTTTGCCTGCTCTCGCGGCATGAGCTTGCCTTATAATATCAGCTACCTTCGAGTGAAAGTCCTAAAAATATGTACAGCCACTTCGGCGATTCATCATCATTATCATCATCTCAGCCGTAGGACTTCCACTGCTGAACATACAAGTCTCCCCTCCCCCATAAATTTCCTAAAGGATCGGTTGGAAGCGGCCTGCATCCAACGTCGTTTGCTACCTCTATCAGATCGTCTGTCCACTGTGTCGGTGGACGACCTACGCTGCGCTTGCCGGTCCATGGTCTCCACTCCAGAAACCTCCGGCCCCATCGGCCATCTGTTCTGCGTGGTATGTGGCCTGCCCACTGACACTTCAACAGGCTAATCTAAAATATACAATACCTATTTGTTTTTATAAGTACCATATTATATAATTTCATATGCATTTAGTAGAAAAAACTGATTTGATATTCACACACTATTTTAATTATATGTATAGAAGATAGATACTCCATTACCACGTGACTTTTCTTGCGCTGTTTTAACAAATACATGCATTATTAATGAACGGCTTTAGTTATGAGCGTTGCTTAACTGTAAATAATGTATGTTAGCACTGCGCATAACAATTTTGCTGTGTGTAGTACTAAATAACGGTATTTAAGCAACGTTTAAAAGTACCTAAGGCCACCTGCTACTGGATGGGAAAAAAAAATTAAAAAGACAAGCCCGCTGAGCTTCTTGCCGGATCTTCTCAGTCGTGGTCGCGTTCTGATCCGGATTGTTTTGGATGATTGATGAGGATTAAAGGAAATATGTAAAATGATAATTTGTAAGTGTGCCCCCGTAGGCCTATACAGAATAAATGATTTGATATTGTTATTGTAACCTGCGCTATGAGTTCTTCAAATAATTCATCATCATCATTTCATCATTATCAGCCGGAAGACGTCCACTGCTGAACATAGACCTCCCCCATAGAACGCCACTTACACCGGTTACTAGCTTCCTGCATCCAGCGATTCCCCAAAAGTCCGAAAACAATTCATATTAGTTGTAAAATAGATGCTTCAATTGCCTCCGTAAACTTTTCGGAAGTATCACCTTGCCCAGTCGAAGCTACTCTTCTTTCGGCCACCCCCTTGACCGTGCTTCTTGGCACGCGAGGGGTCAGCGACCCGTACCGTCGTCTACGTGGTGGTCACGTGACCAGCCTTACGAAGCCGTAAGCTCGCCGTACTTGCTCGTAGTTCACGTAATTGTGCTCGTTAGTGGCGGTTACGTGTGCATATTATTGCGTTTTTCATGATTGAACGTAAAAGACTGTTTTTTAAATTGTATAAGTTGAAATAATTTTCTACGTTGCTAATTTACGCCGTTTGTTCGTCTCACAAATATTTGTAGAAACTAAAGAATTTTGTATCGTAGTTTTTTTTACGTTACCGGTTAGCGTATTTGTTCAGATTCTTGCCTTCTCTGTCCGTCCCGAGTTTGATCCCCGGACAGGTCAAACATGTGTGTGCATGATGATGTCTCTTTGACCAGTCTGGGTATGTATTTGCATATAAGTATGTATATTAGTCATCAACTTACTAACATTTTTGGTTATTTGAGTTGTCAATACTGACATAGAGCAGCCACTTTTCAAGATTTTACTCAAAAAATGATTGTGAATGAAATTCGTAAATGTTATCATCAGTTAGGTGTGCATGTGGTCCCATACTACAGTCGGTTCCAAAAATAACGGGTCAGTCACATAAACCCGAATATCTCCCGAACTACGTATGCCATCCTAATGAAACGAAGACTGTTCAATTGAGAATTTAATTATACAGATAAAAAATAAAATAAAACTTAGTTACACCCACAATAATAATCTTAAATTAAAAAAAAACTAAAGTAGTCATATTTTTCTTAAGATTACATTTTTTTTATGATTGTTTTTTTGCTGTTTTTCATCACTTTCTTCATTTAATACTTTGTATTGCCTCCACGAGCTTTTCTGACAGCTTCCAGGCGATTAGGCATGCTGTACACCAAATTTCGGAGCCGGTGCTGAGGAATACCTTCCCATTCCTCCACCAGTGCTTGTATGAGCTCGGGAAGCGTGATTGGTGGGGGGTTTCGACCTTTCACGCATCTCTGAAGCTCGTCCCAGGCGTGCTCGATGGGGTTTAAGTCCGGGCTTCGCGCTGGCCACTGCATGAGTTCGATACCGACCTCTTCAAGGTAGTCATGTACAATTCTGGCGGTATGGGGACGCGCATTATCATGCATTAATATGCCATGCCGGTCCATCCTGGCCATGAAAGAACCTACATGTTCATTGAGGATCTCTTCCACGTACCTCTCTGCATTTAGAGTTCCATTTTGAATGAGCACCAGCTCGGTGCGGGCCTCAGCAGAAATCCCAGCCCAAACTTGTACGGAGCCTCCACCGTACGCCACTTTTTCCTCCACACACGCTTGATGGAAGCGCTCCCCTGGTCTTCTGTACACCAACTGCCTACCATCATGCTTATAAAGCATGAATTTAGACTCGTCCGTGAACATTACCCTAGACCAATCGTCTAGTGTCCAGTTTAGGTGTTCGCGCACGTATCTCTGTCTTGCAATTCGATGTCCCCGTTCCAGTTTGAGGCCATTTGCGGGCCTCAATGGTTTCAAATTTGCTTCAGCAAGACGTCTTCTTACTGTTTGAGCGCTTAAATTGCCACCTCCAAAGCGAATAAAGTGAGTTTTTAGACCAACAGCAGTTTGAAAACGATTTCGGAGCATTGTAGCCACCAGTTGTCTGTCTTCCCTGGCCGTTGTGCATCTTGGTCTGCCATTTCCTGGTCTTCTAAGGTGTGATCCGGTCTCTTGGTACCGCTGGACTACCCGCTGAACAGTCGACAAAGATACACCAATGTTTCTGGCTGTTTCACGCTGGCTCCGCCCAAGTTCCAAAAAAGTTAGGATTCTGGTACATTCCTCTAGCGTGACTGCCATGCTTCACCTCACAGAATAATAATTATGCACGTGGAAGACGTTCACGATAATTTTTTTTGTGACAGAATAGAAATGGAAAGCATCCATAATGACATGAAACAAAAATGTTGTTTTTAAAAATAGTCATTTTTTTAAATTTTGTTTTTCTAATGAAGTTTTTTTCATCAACCAGTTTAAATAATATGCTATTAGAAGCGCAACTAAAAAGTCTTTATTCTGTTTTTTATTTCATTGATCTAGCTTTTACAGTTCTGGAGGTATTTCAATTTTTGTGACTGACCCGTTATTTTTGGAACCGAGTGTATTATCCCCTCATTTGTCGATGTAATTATAACAATGAAATTTCTATCGTGTCTGGAGGGACTCTTTTTTTTTATTACTTCAATATTTCTACCCACAGGCTCCAGGGCCCGTGCCATTTTTTTACATTTACTTAACAAATTAATCAACTAATTAACTATACATCTTTGCATACAATGAGGGAACATTTACTAAACCTAACATTACATAAAATAACAGAAAATCAAAACCAAAATTAGGTATCCATTGGAATTCCGAGCAGACCGGTCTCCGCAAGCAACACCCGTTCACGAGTTGACGCATGTGCCAGCCATCGCCTTTTTCCTTTTTGTTTTTTTTTTCCCGGGAAAATCTTTTATAGATACCACCGCCCCCGGGAGGAGCACGGTGGTTATGTGGGAGTCCGTATACCCACTAAAAACCCGGGGTGTTCCTCCAAGCGCCTTTATGTCGAGACTGCAGGGACGTTTTGGCAATCGTCTGCGGTCACGACGACGCTAATCCCCCAGCAGAGGATCCCAACGCGATGGGATTAGAGTGGACTAAGCTCTAGCCCCGTCTTCTTAAGGGGCGCACGGAAACACCGCGCGCGCCGCCTCGGGGACACTGATGTTTGGACGACGGACGCCCCCGCGTACGCCGTCTCATTCCCCAATCATGGAGGTCGGAGAAGGGCGTGAAAGATTAACCTCCGATGCCCTGGTCTTCTGCGGATCGGGAGCTCGGATAGTAATTCCCGCTCCCTTTCCGCCACCTCCTTCTGCCCCATCACCTCCTCGCAGAAGGAGAGTGCCTCCTCCCATGACCTCTCAGATCTCAGCATTGAAGCCATCGCCTTCCTCAACCATATTTGAGGGAAGATGGCGACCCGCCACACGACGCCGCCACTTGCCAACACCTCTTCGTGAGCATGACTGGTCGGAATGCCAATGTTTACCCATTACATTAACTACAGTTATTACGTTTTTTTTGTTTTTTTTTTGTTTGACGTTATTAAGACGTAGAGGACTGTTTACCCACGTCCCATTTTAGCAGAGCCTCGATAACCACGCTATTTCTATTTCGGATGGCCATTTTCAGATTATATTCACGTATGGTCTATGGTCTTACAACCATCGCCTTCCTAACGAATCTTCCAATAGCGTCATTATCGTCGGCTGCGTATATAAAGGTCCCAGTGTGTCGCGATGGCTTATTATTACAGATACATTGTGACATCAAACAAATAAAGGATACTTTACATCTAAATGTTTATTTTTAACCGACTTCAAGGAGGAGGCTCTCAATTCGTCTGTTTGTTCATTTTGTATGTTCGTTACGATTACTCCGCTAATTGTGAATTGATTTGGATGATTCTTTTTTGTTTGGTGGCTCATAGAATACAGAAGAAGAAGTACTCATTGAAAAAATATAACAACTATATATAACAGAGGTGCCCATACGGTCGATCGCGAGATGTTTAACGTCGATCGCCGAGGATAGGTAAAGCTATCAGTCAGCGACCAACTGTAGCTTTTTGCTAATGAAAAAGGCAACTTCGTGACCTAGGGCTGACAGTGGATAGTAAGCTGGAATTTAGAACGCACTTAACCACAATTTGCAAAAAGGCAAATAAAACTCTTGTTTTCATAATCAGAGTGGCTTCCCAATTTAAGGACACTAAGGTAGCTAAGGTGCTCTATAACTCGTATGTCCGAAGTATCCTCAAGTTTGGTGCGGTGGTTTGGGATCCATATGAAGCTAAATATTCGCTTATGATTGAGAAGATCCAACAAAAGTTTGCACGATGGTTGTACAAACAAACGTATGGGTACGTCGTTGTTTGTGTCAGGTATGGTTGGTTTGGACACGTTGGTTCTGAGGCGGAAGCTATTGATTGTGGTGCATTATTGTTCAGTTCTGCACAATACTGTGGACAATCAGGCTGCTCTATATCGGATTGCACTGTGGGTTCCGAGAGAAGTCGCGCCGAGAAGGATGCCGCGACTTTTGACGAGACTTTCCGCGCGTACCCGTCGCGCCCGTAATGCTCCAACTGTACGTGCTCGCATTTTACTCGGTGACATGCTCGTTCAGTGTAATGATGTTGACATATTTGCTGACAAATTTATTAAAATTATAAACAATACATATGAATATTTAAATCTAGTTTACTAGAATTATTTTGTGACATTTTATATTTTATATCTATGGGTTTTTATTTTTTCTGTGTGTAACTGTATTTATATCTGTGTGTGACCGTATGACATTATTGTGTCTTAGCATTAGCTGTAAGCCATTCTGTATTGAATTACATAAATAAATAAATAAAATAAATAAACTTCCAGAAACATGAAGTGAATATGATAAGCAGAAAGAAATATGAGTGAAGTATCTACCTGAAATGAAATATCCGTTAATAAAGCAAACAGCACTGTAAATAACTGAGAATATTCATAACTTCGAACATTTTGCGGAAGACCACCAATGTCACGCTTCCACATCAGAATCATGATAATTTTTCATTTTTAATATTGTATCACTTATATTTAAATTCATTTTTGTAATATTAAATGATTAAAGCGTTATTAGCGTGATTAGCGTTCCGGAAATTTCGCGAAGTCTTTTCGTCTAAAATACCTCAGTGCCTCGAGACAAGAGTCTTCGACCAATGTGTGTTACCAGTGATGACTTATGGCATTGAAACGTGGTCTCTTATTATGGGCCTCATAGATAAGCTCTAAATTATTATTTATGAGCTATGGAGAGGGCTATGCTCGGGGTTTCTCTACGTGATCGAATCAGAAATGAGGAGATCCGTAGACGAACGAAAGTCACCGACATAGCCCAGAAGATTAGCCAGTTAAAGTGGCAGTGGGCAGGGCACATAGCACGCAGAATAAATGTCGGATAGGGCCAGAAGGTTCTGGAATGGAGACCACGGACCGGCAAGCGCAGCGTAGGACAGACGACCTGATAAAGGTCGCAGGACGACGTCGGATGCAGGCCGCTTCCAACCGGTCCTTTTGGAAAATTATGGGGAGGCTTATGTTCAGCAGTGGACGTCCTACGGCTGAGATGATGATGAGATGTTTAAAAAATGTATTTACTTATGCAATTAAATTTAATTAATAATAATATATGGGACAACATCCACACAAAGGTCTTCAGGTCCCAAACTAGGCAGAGCCTGTGCTATGGTAACCTGATGACTGATATTACATACTTATATACATGTACACACCCAGACACAGATCAAACAGACATGTTCATGCACACAAATGTTTGACCTGTCCGGGGATCGAACCCGGGACCAGCGGCTCAGATGGCAGGGGTGCTACCAACTGCGCCAACCGGCCTGTCAAATTCTTGATAAATATTTGGTAGGTTATACGGTATTATAACGGTATAACCTACCAAAGATTTGAAGACATTTTTGTCGATCTCTTATATAGATAGATCTATATTATATTATAACTCGTATATAACAGTATGGGCACCGCTGATATATAACATACCGACAACTACGGTACCGATTTACAGAAATTATTTGTTTATTGCATAATAATGTATGATCAACATCGTGTCTTACAATTTTATATAATACTGCTACGAGAGAAAATGTAATATCACTTGATAAAAATAGAAGGTTCTATGGAAACTAGGGCACGTAAACATACAGTGAGAAACGCAGGTTGTCTTTGAAATTTTAATTAGATTTGCCCTACTTTGACGGGTCATCACAAGGTCTGATCTATAATTACAGTTCTTGGTATTTTAAGCACTGTACTTATGTTAGTACTATTATTTATTCTGTGATTATGTAGCCTCCTCACGCACAATGACAAGTTCATAACATGACACAATACTATTTCGTATTATAGTAAATAGTATTGTGTTTATAGTAAATAGTATTATGTGTTTATAGTATTACTTTTATAAAGCACTAACGCCTGCTTAGCGATTACAGACATTGCAATTTTTAGAGACAAAAATTCAAATCTTCGGACGGGATTCGAACCCGCGTCTTCTGACAATCCGTGTTAGACGCCATGACTATCTAGGCCACCGAGGGTCGACGTTCGAGCATCGAATTTTAACTCTCTATCTAATTTAACCGTAAAGTAATGTGTGATGTAAATGATTCCATATATCACTCTTTAATCATAGAACCAACTAACAGTTAATAATTAATAAGGAGTATTTATGAACTATCTTAAATATCAGTGAATTGTTACAATTGTCTCAGCCATATATACATGGGTGGGTTGTCTGGAAGAGATCGCTCTGAGCGATAAGACCGCCCATTGTTGCACCTAGTTTTAGGCATTGTTTTTTATTTTATTGTCTAATATTAAGTCATAAATGTGGTGTCTCAATAAAGTGTTATCTATCTATCTATCTATCTACATTTATATATAATCTAATGTATATGATAATCATATCGTGTAAATTGTGCCTTCAACAATGAACACACCACTTGACTGAATAAAAATCTTATTCTTGGATAGTAAAAAAAAGATTAAATAATAATGATATATGTTTTACATTTTTCAATTCTACGAGTATTACTTATATTATAAAAATCCTGATTCAGAAAATAAACATTTCCATGCTAAATATTATTCTGACATTTCAAACTCACGAAGACATCTCTGTCATAGTTTTTTAAAACAAAGCACCATAATATAAATAAAAATATTCCAAATCAGTACAATTTCCTTGTAAATTCAAAGTTTTGATACAAATAATACTCCTTGCCAAATGCTCTGACAAATATATGTCTACGTTATACGTAGTTGAAGCTATGCTATTGCTATGGAAATATAATTATTTTTAGCACGGAAAAAGATCCATAATTATGTTATGAAACTTAAGGGGATTGCAATGCTAGTACTTGTCCATGCTAAAAGAAATAACTCTTTTCTTAACTTTTTCTTTTCAGTATTTCACAGTACTATAAATTTACCTTTTTAGAACGTAAAAAAAATAGAAATCAAAACGTAGTAAACAATGTGTTGATTACATGTCAAAAAAAACACTGAAATCAGGCCATATTAAGAGGTAGAAAAGAGTTATTTCTTTTAGTATGGATAAGTACTAGCTATGCAATCCTCTTAACTACGGAAAAAAAACAGGAATCACAACTTAGCACTTGTTGATGTATTAACTTGAATATATAAAAGTGTGTGACTAGTTGGCACAGTTGGTAGCAATCCTGCCGTCCGTGCCGCTGGTCCCGAGTTCGATCCCCGGACAGGTCAAACATTTGTGTGCTGTTCATACATGTCTGTTTGACCTGTATTTGGGTGTGTATATGTATATAACTATCAATATATACCTATATCAGATCACCATAGTACAGGCTCTATCTAGTTCGGGACCTGTAGACCTTGTGTGGATGTTTTCCCATTGTTGTAAACTACGATCGGCTCAATACTAAATAATTTATTGCAACATATATATGTTTACATGCAGGTCTTAATAACATGTAGGGGTATGGCAAATAGATTGCTTGTGCGGAACGATTTATTTCATATGAACAAACTATCGTTTAAAAATTCATCTAATTAATAGTAAAAATTTTTCTCTAGCATGCTATTTAGGGCTACAATAACAATATATATACAATACAATAAGTCAACATCATTTTCTACATCCTTAGGAACATTAGGCAATTGATTATAAATTTTAACATAGGATGGCGTGGGTAAAGGCAGGCCATGGAAATGGACTCAGGGGAGTCTGGCGTCCATTTTCGGGTTTGGTCCCCTGAGCTGAGACGGTTGCGGCATGCCAAGTGTTCTGTCGTGCTGCAAGATAGAAGGGTCCGGCAACGGACAGCCGCAGCGGGATCGCGGTCGTGTGCGAAATCTGTCCCGCGTTCCCGCAAAAGCGGCAGTGACGGAACACCGCAGAGGTTTGGTGGGTATGCTGCCCTTCTGGCAGAGACTCCCACATAACCACCGTGCTTCCCCCGGGGACGGTGGTATCCATAAAGGATTATTCTGCGTAAAAAAATAAAAAATAAAGAGCCCGTGGAAATGGACAATACACCCCAAAGCAGACGTCAATGCAGAACTAATCGCCTCGTTTGAAAAGTGAGTTAGTCGGGATCCAAGATGGTCCAAGATGGCCGCCGTTACAGAATGGCGGATTACATATTTTTCACAACTCCCTCAATATGGGTATTTTAACAATATTTTTTCTTTTGCGTCGGGAGTTTCTATAACTTTTAATATAACTTTATTTGCACTGAACTCGATTACTGATGAAAATAGAACTAAAAGGGGTGCGGGGACACTGAATGCGAGGGGCAAAGAGTGCACATATTATCGCCGAAGATCGCTCGCTCGCCTCGCACAGGACACGGCTCATAGTACACGTTATACATCGAACGGCGCGGTTGCAACGTTCACGCTCGCGATCTCGTGATATTGCCTGATTTATGGCCGACGACATTCTCGGTACTCGTGCCCAACCTTTCTTTACTACGTAATTATTGTAGTTGCTTTCCTGCTGGAATATTTTTCCTTCGCAATTTGATTATAATCAGTTCTTGAAAGTTTAATCAGGAAGCATTGTATCTTTTAAATATTAATTAAGTTAAAGTTTTTAGATTTTTGTTGTTAAATTAAATCATCAATACGTTTTTTACAGATAACTGGCTGTCTCAGACTTAATAGACTTACGCTTACTTACTTTAAATTTTTACGCATATTAATCCTTTATGGATACCACCGGCCCCGGGGGGAGGTCGGTGGTTATGTGGGAGTCTCTGCCAGAAGGGCATCATACCCACCAAATCTCTGCGGTGTTCCGTCACTGCCGCTTTTGGCGGGAACGCGGGACGGATTACGCACACGACCGCGAAAACGCCGCGGCTGTCCGTTGCCGGACCCTTCTCTCTTGCAGCACCCCAGAACGCTTGGCGTGCCGCAACCGCGTCAGGGGACCAAGCCCGTAAATGGACGCCAGACTCCCCCGAGTCTGGGCGCTTACTTAGGCCGCAGAGGATAGGGACAGCGGCGCCTCTCAATACCGAGAGTTCTCTTCCCCTGCGGCCCCACCGCGTCCACCATCTAACGGTACGACACCGCAGCCCGCCTTAGTTGCAGTGGCACCCAAACACCATTGCTACCTACAGTACAGATTTTAAATTCATACTGAAATTTAAATTATTTAATTGCAGAATGATTTTACATAATATTTAGTCCTTTGACATTCTACCATACAAAACGGTTTAATATTGAATCTAGCTGGCCAATGTATCTAGCACGAAGAACTGCGTATGTGTATAGTAACGTGTCGTTCGCCTGAAACAGTACAAACTGTCATCTATACATTTTCTCTAGGGCAACTGTGACATAGATAATTCATAGTTAGTAAGCCGAAGCAAGACGCGTTGGCGCTTACGATACATTTTCGCATATTGTTTCTTTGATTTTCTTATTATGAATACTAACGAAGTTTACCTTTTTAATGTGAAAAACGGGAATAACTAACGTAAATAAGTCAGATACTCGTATTTCCAACTATAGTTTCAACCACATTCACAAAGTTTTTTTTTTTTCAAGGAGAGTGTAGAACGCTCGCGGTTGCGTCTCTCTGCTGTGGTTGAATGATACTATAGTTGGAAAGATCTGACTTATTTACGTGAGTGCTTCTCATTGTTATACCGAATTCCAAAAAAAGGAGAAGGTACTCAATTCGACTGTATTTTTGTTTAATGTTTGTACCTCATAACTTTCGACTGAGTGAACCGATTCTCAAAAAATTTTGTATGAAAGCTGGTGCTTTCCGTGTGGTCCTAATTAAATTTCATCAAATTCGGTCCAATAGTTTTTGAGATACACTCCGATAACTGAATAGCATGGAAGTCGGTATTAATTTTTTCAAATTGTACTTGTATTTCATATTAAATATGTCTGCTATGCAGTATTGTAACAAACATATAAACTCACTAACTCATACACTTACACATTTACAAAGTGTGAAATTATGCAAGAATATTCAAAATTTATTTGTGTATCTGACGGTGTAGCATACATACATTTCTCTTATAATATAACTGAAGTGTCTATGTAAATAATAATAAACAGAAACCTGTTACAACTTAATTTTTTTAATAACCACAAGCTGACGAGTATATTTCATTGCCTTTTGCTGTTTTGTTTTTGCTTTTTTGTTGCAGTCAGCTGAAAAAAGGAAAATTTAATATTCCTTGATTACTAAAACAATTCGGTTAAAATGTATGTGTACTATGACTTTATTAGTGTTGTCATCATCATCATCATCATCATCTCAGCCGTAGGACGTCCACTGCTGAACATACGTCTCCCCCAGAAATTTCCAAGAGGACTGGTTGGAAGCGGCCTGCATCCAACATCCATACCTTTGTCAGGTCGTCAGTCCACCTTATCGGTGGACGACCTACGCTGCGCTTGCCGGTCCGTGTTCTCCACTCTAGAACCTTCCGACCCATCGGCCATCTGTTCTGCGTGCTATGTGCCCTGCCCACTGCCACTTTAACTGACTAATCTTCTGGGCTATGTCGGTGACTTTCGTTCTTCTACGGATTTCCTCATTTCTGATTCGATCACGTAGAGAAACCCCGAGCATAGCCCTCTCCATAGCTCGTTGAGCGACTTAGAGCTCACGTATGAGGCCCATAGTAAGAGACGACGTTTCGGTGCCATACGTCATCACTGGTAACACACATTACATTTTACTGTTGTACCGTACACATAATAACATAATTACTGTATCACATGATAAGAAAAACATCTAACTACAGTTCGCATAAAATATAAACCGTTGTCGCATACCGCCCTAACGACCATTATTTTATTCGTCAGTCTACGCCGCCCTCCGCTACAGCCGCCCGCCTCCGTAGCGCTACGCTCGTAACCCCGCTACGAAACAATATCTACAGTTAAAAACTTATCAACTCGAAATTTGTGTTAAACTTATTTCAAACTAGTGTAGATATTTTATTTAGTGACTTCAATAAATATACGTTTAAAAATGGAAATATTAAAGCTTATAAAGCGGTGTGCCGAAGAAATGCGGTGAGTTCTTTAGCCATAAATCTTGATGTTTTTTATTATGATCGTGGTAGTGAAAGGTTTGGTTCGTGATTCTAATCTGTGGTTTGCGATTATCTTTTGAATAGTTGTTGAATTTGTATTTATTACTGTTTAGTGCCTATTTTTTATTTTAATTATAGTGTAAGGGTATTTTGTTAACAAAAAACTATTATTATTGTTTTGCTTTTCGGAATATTTGAATGAAAAATCTCGGCAAAGGAAAAGCAGGATTTTAGAGTTTGAATTTATTATTTTAGTTTTTGCGACATGTTTTATTAATTATTGTAGTTGATGCTTCATTATTTGATGCGATGTGAGTTTAACGGTATGAGAGTTATCCGAAGGCTACAGTGTTGCATCATATCTCAGTCTCTCGAACTTGAACCATTGTTAGGAAATGTATCCTCTGTGATCTGAATATCCACTATCATCACGATTGAGTATCCCTAGATAGCCAGCTTAGTATCTATTCTAGTGTCCTTAGGAGCCAGTTTCCACTGTACATCTAGAGTAATGCCACCTGCGCAAACATCATTACTGATCACCATGTAACCAGTACCTACCTAACTTGTGTGTTATGGATGCTGTTCTTGAGAGTCAGTTGCAATTCTAGGTCTAGTGAGAGACCATCAAGTCAAACAGTAGTCAAATAATAGGCTAGTAATTATAAACCAAACGGTTTTTTAAACTTGACTAGTGAGCCTAGTGTTTGACGAATATCTTCAGCATCATCACTTGATGGTCAGTGATGATGCTGTCGAAGGTATTATACTAGAATTAGCAACTGGCTCCCATAAACAACTGCAAGAACACGCTGCTAGGTTCTAAGCGACGGATTGGGAATGTTTTATTTTGACTTTACGTTAAATCGGCTGAACGGTACTGGATGAGGTTTGGTTTTTGTCGCGATAACTTTACGCACGATCGAAGTCGCGAGCAAGTACTGGTAATATTTTAATACAAGCGACTGCCCGCGACTCCGTTCGCGTAGTAGGCTCGGCCTTCGGCCTCGTCATGATCTTTTCTTGATTTTTCTTTCATCAAGAGCATTTCAGCGAGATTGTTCCATCCGTTCTCAAGTTATGGTGTGCAGGAGCAGAAAAGGAGAAGTTGCAGTGAGCAGGAGAAATAAGAGTTAATTTTTAACCGACTTCAAAAAAGGAGGCTGTTATATGTTCGTGTGTATGTGTTTTTATGTGTATGTTAAACGATTTCTCTCCAATTGGTTGACCGATTCTTTAAATTATTTTCTGTTTGAAAGAGTATACATCCGAGGTGGTCCCATTTAAATTTCATGTATGATGAACCTGCTACAACAAACATTGATAACATTTAAAACAATGAATGATATCTGTTAAATCGTTTACAACTTATAAAGTGACCAGGAATAGGGGTTCATTTTTATATATACCTATACACTGTTACCAGTTTTAATTAAGTACATGTAAGGTGGACGCCACCTAGGTGGACTGACGACCTCTTCAATACCGCGGGGAATCGCTGGATGCAGGAAGCAAATAGCCGTTCCAAGTGGTGTTCTATGTGAAAGGCCTATTTTCAGCAGTGCACGTCTTCCGGCTGATAATGATGATGATGATAAAGGTGGACTTAGGTAACAGGCAGGCGACCTTCGATTGGTACAAATGCAATGCAACTTCACAGTTTGATTCCGCCATCCCCATTCTATAATCGGACATCCAGAGATACTCAGAAGCGCCACCGCTTTATGGTGGATATTCCATTTACCCGGACGAAGCGATTTACTTCTTCGTTTATCATACGAACCGCTAGGGAATGGAACACCCTCCCTGAGTCAGTGTTTCCGGTTAAGTTCGATATGGGGGTCTTCAAAACACGAGTGCATAGGTATCTTCTGGGTAAGCGCGCCATCATTCCATCATCGATGGCATCATCACTTAGCATCAGGTGAGATAGTGGTCAAGTGCTACCCAGTTCGGTATTAAAAAAAAATGCTTAATTCATACAATATATCAACAATTGTTTTATTTGTTTAGTAGTTTTTTATTTGCACTGCACAAGATAAAAGTCCGACTTGAGGGTTTGTCCTGTTACACTAGTGCGTAAGAATACTATGAAAGCTAATGTGAGTGTCAAAATCCAATATCTCTAGTGTGTGTGTGTGTGTTTTCTTGTTTGTATGTGAGTGCTAGTGAAAATGTGTTTAACAGTTATCTTCAAACTCTTAACATGTTAGTATCTGCGAGACTAGTTTAAAGCTTAACTCGAAAAGTCCGTCACTGGTTTCAGACTGCCTGAATGCCTGAAAATTTAACAAGGTTGAGGCCGACCTTTGCTTGTAACAGATGCATTTCATCACAAGTGATGAATTGAAATGCAAATGTATAGTTGGATCAAACAAGATTCAACTAGTTAGAGTCAAGTCACAGTCCCATTAGTACGTCTGTTATTAAGTCAGAGTCTTGTCTAAGAACACGAAAAACTCTCTCCTGGCGACGGCCCAAGCCGAGGTCCGTACCTTAGTGGTGCCCTTGAGCAAGTCGCCTACTCCTCTCCTTGCGGCGAAGCGTCTTCAACGCTCGCCTTAGGCGGCCTTAGGTTCTCTCACTGTCGGACTAGCGCTCGACGAGTCAACATCTCCTGAGGATGCCTCGTGTAGAGGCGAAACACGTGTCGAATCGGTGTTAGTTTATTTGGGTTTTCTTGTGTTTTTTATTTTGTATTCTTCCTATTAGCATTTTATGCGGGAGGGAGGGTGGTGCATGCCCCCAAATAGGCCAAAATCATTGTTTTCTTTTCAGCGGAAGTGTCACTAAATATTTTTTTATATCGTTTTTTGATAATGGATTTCCGCCAAGTAACGCCTGAATCAATAAATTTTCTGAAGTCGGCAAGTATAGCTGAACAGGCAAAATTTTACATCAAGTTGACTAAAATTCATCGTTTGGCTGCTCAAAATGTTTGGTTCAATCAACGTTGTAAACAGTTAAATGTCATACCTAATTATATTAACTTACGTTCCAACACGCATAGTCGGGCTAGCTGTATAGCGATTACTAAAGCTAAAAAAATTCGGTTAGAAGAAGAATGTAGATATTGGTTCACTGAAGCACGAGCGAAACGTCACTGCAATAGCTTGGGCAGAAATGCATTCGTTTGTCCAGATGTCCGGCTGTTCTCGCTTGCAGGTCGCATTTCTCAACCGATTCTCACGATATTTTGTGAATAGGTTCAATAATTGTTAAGATTTTTGCTGACAATTTCGTGTTAGTTATTATAAAAAAATATTTTCATAAGTTTTAGTATACTAAAATGAAACTAGATGGCGTTGGCAATTTCATGTGCGTGGTTATTTTTTATTCAGTATATGATATGCAAAGATATACTAACTGTCTGCAGCTCACAGAGTCACTAGTTCTGGAAAAACGGCGGAAGCATTACAAAAAGGTTTTAACAAAAAAAGGCTATTGACGAGGAAAATTTTGTACACTTTGAAACATATTAAGTAATAGCTGCTCTCCGCGATTTCGCCCGCGCGGTGATGGATGATGATGATGATGATGATGAATCTGATATTCTACTATGATGATGAATTTTATAGCTATATTCTTATATAGCTACATTCACCTATGTTACTCAGGGTGAATGCGGTTTTCCAATGGTGAAAGTATTTTTGACATAGGTCCAGTACTTTTTGAGCCAATTCGTTACAAACATACATACAAATCTT
The DNA here is from genome assembly GCA_917880725.1 of Selenia dentaria. NCBI lineage: Eukaryota > Metazoa > Arthropoda > Insecta > Lepidoptera > Geometridae > Selenia > Selenia dentaria. The sequence continues at coordinate 5,378,658 of OU862891.1, forward strand.
TCCTCTTTATAATATTACTAGTATATTAGTATTAGTATATATATATTATTTGACTTTGCCTGCACAAGTGCACCATAACGAACACTCCTCACTATTGCTTTACATGTTTGCTCTTAAAAAAATTCCATTCAATGCATCAATGTTGCATCTTCTCGATTAAGTTCTTAATTAAGTGGGCAGATGAGTTCGATACTTTGTGGCATTTAGGTTATGGATTCGTTTTAAAAACCTGTATATAAAGAATAAGTATACCTGTATATAAATAAGAATACGCGACTTTCAGTAGCAAAATCCTCTCCGTTTCAAGCCATTTTAATGTATATAAATCAGCTATTTGGACATCGTCACTGACTCCTAAGTTGAAGTACTATTAGCGCTATTTTGATTCTCAGTTGCTAACAAATGTTGATTGAAATCGAAAAAAAATGGCGGCTCTATGTCACTTTTATCAGCTCAGTCTCAGATTATGAAACAAAAGGCAGATGGAGCGCGCCGAACTCGCGAGTGTCGCCACCTCTATAGTTATGTGTGCGTGACAACGAGCCACTGCACTGTACGTACACGTGCATCTGTGTGGGTGTAGAGTTACCAGATATTGAAAAAATAACTCCCTCATTTTTGTAACAAATTGTTATAATATTGGAAAGTTAAACGTTCTTTTGTAACATACAGTACTAAAGTAATATATTACTTCATCAGTCGAACGACCCAGACACAATAGAAATTTCATTGTTATATTGACAATCGACTGGTGAGGGGTTATGGATAAAATAATTATTTATTAATAACTAAATAAATTTCAATAAATAAAGAAAGTTCGTTAAATATATCACAATTCATTGTTTATTTGTTTTTGTTTAATATTTTAATGGCATCCTACTTTTCTAATTATTACACATATATCCGACAGTTTGTGAGAGTACGTAGGTATGTATGGATGTTTATTTTTCTTTCACGCAAGAACGACCATATTGATTTGAATAAAATTTGGCACACAGGTAGTTTTTAATTTAGATTAACATATAGAACATTCCATCGGACTCGCCCATCTCGGGTTCCGTACAAATTTGTAGGTAACAAATTATTTCAGATTTTTCTCTTCACAGGCTTTGGAGATTAGAGGCCCATATTATTATTTTTCCTTAATTTGTTCTATAAGACCTTGCTTTTTGCCAAATTTAGTGATTCGACGTCAACGGGAACTACCATATTATGGGTTTTCGACCCAAAACCTATAGGGTACTTCCTATAGGTTTTGGATATAGGTTGACCTAGACTTATACCGAAAAATAAAAAGTTTAAATTAAGGTAAAGTTTGGTACTTACACTATTTCGCGAAAAAGACGGACCTTGATTTTTATACACCTAATAGGGACTATAGACTTCAATATCTGGTATAAATTTCAACTTGCTAGGTCCACCCATTCCTGAGAAAATCGGTGGTGATATACGGACAGACAGACTGACAAGAGAGTGATTTTTTAAAGGTTCCCTTTTTACCTTTTGAGGTGCTGAACCCTAAAAATGGTGCGAACGAGACAAGTATTCGCATTTTTAACTTAATTAAAAATCTGACATAAAAAGTATTTTCTAAGAAGTCTTGAGGTTTTTTTTTAATAAAAACCGTGCGAGCGAGACTTATAAAAAATATCCACATTTGCGATATTAAAAAACAAACTTTCGTTACATCACTAACCCCTAGACCTTCTAAATGTAGTTTTACCAATAAAACGGCTAACTAATTTAAATAAATACTGGCAACACAAGCGAATGACTGTCGAAGTATTGTGTTCCGAGTCACATGTAAAGTTATTATGTTGATTAAAAATTATATAAGTCAAATAATTAATAGTTATCTGTGAAAGGATATTCCATCTTCTTCTTTTTTCTTTTTGGGAACAACTTTTACAGTGTTTAACAACACAAGACGGTATTTTTTACTTTAAAATTACGAACCATTCGTTACGTGTTGCTTCGGACAAGTCGCGTATAGCATAGCACTAGCGCGGGTTTGTATTTGCTTTTGAATTTGTATTTGCTTTGGTGGAGACGCTCGCGTGTTCGGTACGCTCCATCTGCCTTTTGTTTCATAATCTGAGAGCTCAGTCATCAACTTCCTAACATTTTCGCTTACTGGAGTTGTCAAAACTGACGTAGAGCCGCCATTTTCAAGATTTCAATCAACATTTGATTGTAGCTGAGATACTAGCCCTGCCGATTTGAATTACAATATTCAAATAGCAGTACTTATACATAAATATATATACTTATATACATATAGTTTTCGTAGAAGAACTAAAGTCACCGACATAGCCTAGAAGATAAGCCAGGTGAAATGGCAGTGGGCAGGCCACATACAGGGCCGGATTAGCCCTAACGGGGCGGGCCCCTAGCCAATGCAATTATCGGGGCCCTCATGTTGCTATTTTTTTTAAATAATTATTTTTACTATTACAAAAGTCGAATCAATCAGATCGACTCCATGGTATACTGTTCTTTCAATGTCTGCAACATCTACACTATACATATATATAGTACCACTTTCGCTCAATTTGGGCAAAAGCTTTCGCCTTCAAGGTCAGATATAGTCTATCGTCAGTCGGTCCTCTAGGGCCCACGGCCCCGTGGCCCCTAGGCCTTATCCGCCTTATGGGTAATCCGGCCCTGGCCACATAGCACGCAGAACAAATGGTCGATGGGGCCGAAAGGTTCTGGAATGGAGATCACGGACCGGCAAGCGCAGCGTAAGTCGTCCACCGGCTAGGTGGACTGACGACCTGATAAAGGTCGCAGGACGACGTTGGATGCAGGCCGCTTCCAACCGGTCCTTTTGGAAAATCATGGGGGAGGCCTATGTTCAGCAGTGATGATGATGATACATATAATACGTATTTCGCGTATTGTTTCATCGGATCATTTACTAAATCCATTATTGTGCTCATACGCAAATGATAATAAGGGATACCCTTTCACAAACACACGACCTAACGTTATTTTACCAATTACGCGACGTTTCCCTCATACTGTCTCATAAAGTAAATTTTTTGTTGTCATTAGTTTCGGTATTGTTATTATTTGTTATTAAGCAATTTCATGGAAAAAGGGGAAAGTAGGAAAGAGGCCGGTGCGAGGCAGTGCGTGTCTTTGCCCTGTGAAATGTGAATTATGAACGGGCGTCTGCAAGGAAAGAATATTTCGATAAAAATCTACCCGCAGGCGGTTGATAAGTTTTGTTGTGGTATGTAGGATTGTGACTGCAAGTTTTTTTTGGTATCATTTGCGTGGAAGTGATTTGTGAAGTGGCCTGAATTCACGTGATTGGGTCGTGTGGTATTTCGTATGGAATTTGTTGATTTATAGTGTGTTTTGGTTAGATTTTAAATCTAACTTTGTCTCTATCTTTTTAACCAAATTGTAACCCTCTCTATAATTACCTATTAATATATTAATTTTAATATATTCATAGGTAAATATTAATATAATAATTAATTAATTAATATTAATATAAATATATATTGATTATATTAATTGACCGAGTGAAGCGAACGAAAACTCTGCAACGACTCGACAAATTTGCCTTCTACCATCCGGATGTTGGTACTTACAGGTCGTATTTTCCAACTAGTGTTGACAAAATCTGGTAGGTATACAGTTTCTACAATACCGTAATTTTTTTTGTGTTTGGCGGTTTATAATTGTAATGCAATTTTCCCTAAAAAGGGGGAAGTTGGCTGCGGCTCCTGCGTTTAACGCGTGATTTCGATATTACGGTAACCTGATGACTAATACATAGATAGATAGATAGATAGATAACGCTTTATTGAGACACCACATTTATGACTTAATATGAGAAAATAAAACAAAAAACAATACTAAAAACTAGGTGCAACAATGGGCGGTCTTATCGCTCAGAGCGATCTCTTCCAGACAACCCATTCGCAGAGGAACAAATAATAGATGGACGGTAACAATACAAAAACAGTAAACACACTATAACTACATAAGTGCTATATTAAAGAAACTAATACAAATACATAAACAGCATATTTTTATAATATATACGTAATTATACAAATACAAATAATATATATAAATATAAACACTAAAGCATCTTGACAGTATTCAAATAGTCTAACGGCCGGTCCCAATAATCTATCTATCGCCGGTTTACCTTACTAGAGTTAGATATTTGACACTATTTGTATGGACGTTATGTCAAATTTCTATCGGTAGTAAGCAAAACTGTGGATAGATAGATTATAGGGATCCCCCCTAAGAAGTGTTTTATTACATGTAAACACGAATGAAAATTTGAAAGAAATATAAAAAATAATAAATAAATAAACAATTAGAAATACAAAACCATGATAGTTAGATAACAAATTATTTTACAATTAGTGAGGACTAATATGCGTATACACAAACAGACACAGCTGAAACAGACATGTTCATGCACACAAATGTTTGACTTGTCCGGGACCCCGGACCAGCGGCTCAGAAGGCAGGGATCTACTACCCGGGACCAACTGCGCCAACCTGCCAGTCAATCAAAAAAGATGTCATCGCTTCAAACCGCTGTTTCGCGTAGGAATTACTAGAAATAATTGGAAGTAGGTTCCGAAATAGATACCAATGAAAGGCTTCTATCCAACAGACTATTTATAGCTATCTAATCGTTTTGCAAACGTAAACGAAGACTGATTCAGTCAATTATCTAATAAGCGAATCAATTAGGGCCTAGGTCAATTAATGCAAATTGTATTTTCGAATTTTGAAGAAAACGTTACTAATGAACTCTGATCACGCCACCTTCATTTTGGAGTGGATTATGCACAACTCTTTAATTTGCTATAATCCTTGACTGTCTTTGTCTTTACGCAATAACCATCCATCTGTCAAAATAGTATTATACAAAGTATGGATAGGTATTTGTTATTTATTCTTTGGCGCCCAACTCAAACACAGAATTGGCTAAAATCGTCACAAATGCAGGTACTCAACTTAAAACGTGGGAAAGAGTGTTTGGATGGTTGGAGGGACGGATGGATGGATGATTTTACTACTGATTAATTATTGATGTTTTTTATTTATTTTTTTGTCTTGTATTTTGGTAGCACTCTCAGTTGGTAACCCTCTCTTTTGAACTGCTGGCCTAGGGTGCGATCCCTCGACAGATGAAACATTTGTGTGCATGAACTTATGTGTATGACCTGTGCCTGGGTGCTATCAGTTACCAGGTTATCATAAGCTCTGCCTGGTTTGGAACCTGACAGAGAATAAATAGGACTTTGTGTGAATGTTTTCCCATACAATTATTATTATAACTTATATTCTGTTACTCTTTATCGTCAAAATTACTGATACTGAAGCGATAGGGTTGAAGTTTTGAACACAATTTTGTTTTTTAAATAAAAAAACCATGTTCTTCTATGAGCGCTTGCACGTTTTAAGCCAAGATTATCTTTAACTAGATTGTTTGATCGAACGAATATAAGTAATAGAACGAAAACGAACTATTAGTGAAAATAACATAAAGTTAACTTTATGAATAAAAAACGAAAAACGATTTTTAGACTATATTATCTACCTATATGTAAATTAGGCTTAAATAAAAATTTAATTAAAAAGTAGTACTCTTCTTACGTATTATGTAACATTCTCTTAATTAAAATGTTTGCTGCAAACCAAAACCTCACCTCAGAACTTGAAAATTTTTTCTCTTATTATAATATATATTTATAATTATAATAGTGAAAGATAATAAGGCTAAAGACAGTCTCGAGTATATACCATGGTTTAAGCATATTTCCTCGGTATATGATATCCCCTTAAACCACGGTAGTTTTCCAAATTATTGGAATACAACCTCAAAATGGCCATCAGGGATCGGAACGGAGTGGTAACTAAGGCGCTGCTTCAGTGCAATACTGGAGAGTACCTAAGCAAATAAGTTAACATTATATATACCATAACATAACATTATAATTTAAGTTAAGCTGTACTTATTTGACAAAGAGTAAGTTTGGACATACAGAGCAGACACGCTCACGAAAAAGTGTCGGCAGGCGGTGTTGTCGCCATCTTCCTTCAAATATGATGGAGGAAGGCGATGGCTGCCACATGCGTCAACTCGTGAACGAGTGTTCTCTGCGGAGACCGGTCTGCTCTGAATGCTGATGCAAACTCGGAAATGATATAGCCCTAAGTAATTTAACATAAAAATCCTATGTCTCCTATTTAAGTATGTATTGTTGTCTATTTTTTAATTGTATTTAGCAAATTTAAATACAATAATACTTAATAAATTAGCAAATAAGTCTTAAAAAATGGCACGGACCCTGGAGTCTGTGGAGGCTAGATATATACGTATACAAGGTTTAAACCCGGTACTATATTTAGTCCACATTTTATAATAACACGGATTATATCTATGATTTATACGATACTAGCAAACCCTGCGAACTCCGTTTCGCCACCAGATGGCTTCGTTTTATGTAACATTTCGTTTGGCGCCATCTACTTAAAATATTGGTTTGTAGTACATGCTATGTATCAGAGATGGCGCTGTATGTGAAAAAAGATTCCCGCTTTTCTTTTTAAATTTTTCCTGAATTTTCTTTACTATAAACGTCACGGAGCCCGAGACCTTTCCAACGAATGCAAAACCGTGGAAATCGGTTCGTGCGTTCTGGAGTTATAGCGTCAGGAAGGAAAACCCGACTTATTTTTATATAGTAGATTATGTTTGTGAACTGAATCTATTTCGATATAATATATATAGAACCCTACGAAGAAATAACATAACACTAATCTAACACCACTGATGTAACACAAAACAAAAAATAGCATCATAATCAATTCCTCATTCGCGTAGTACAAGTACATAGTACTCTAAACATAAATAAAAATATTTTCCTGTGGAATTGAGAACCTCCGCCTTTTTTTGGAATCGGCTAATGAAAGAAAAGCAATGACACCCGCCTCGGTAGATGTACTACCAGGCAGTGGGTTCAGTAGTATCGCGTGCCTTACCCGATTTGCGTCGGCCGTATCATGAATTACAAATCAATAACATGTTCCGAGCCGATGCAGCGCACTGCTTGCGGAATTGTCACATGATACAGTTTTTATGCGATCTTACTTCCTAGCAGCTCGGTATGTTTTCATAGAGAGCATTCTACTATTGTTTTCATTCATTCTTGTGTTTTTAGTTTACTTGTTGAGTATAGTATTTTCTTTTAATTTTTCTTATTGGTCTTTTGAACCTGTACCACCAGGTTCTTACTTAAAGTAGTACGTCACGGATTTCTATACGGTACCTTTAACAATAGGAGTAAGTTTTCTACAGACTTCCAAAAAGGAGGAGGTACTCAATTCGACTGTTTTTTTATGTTTGTTACCTCATAACTTTCGATAGAATGAACCGATTCTCATAATTCTTTTTTTGTTCAAATTTCATTAAATTCGGTCCAGTAGCTTTTGAGTTACACTCTAATAACTGAATAGAATGGAAGTCGGTATTATTTTTTTGAAATTGTACTTGTTATCTAGAATGTTCTGATGTTACGAAGTAGAGTAAGTAGGCAAGAGATAAATCTCCCGCGTTGTGGGTTTTTTACATCCCACACGCTGGTCCAAACTTGGCAGAGCCTGCTATGGTAACCTGATGAATGATTTACATACAGTATACACCCAGCCGCTGGTCAAACAGACATGTTCATTGGACACAAATGTTTGTCCTGTCCGGAGATCGAACCCGGAAGGTATGCTCTACCAACTTTTTTTAAATTCTGTATAGGCCTGCGGGGACATTTACAAATTGTCATATTACATTTATTAATTCAAAAATCTACAACCGGATTCGAACGCGACCGTGACTGGGAAGATCCGGCAAGAAACTCAGCGGGCTTGTCTTTTAAATATTTTTTTATCGCCAATGTCTTAATGTATATAACAAATGTTCGTTTATTTTTACCTCCAGTGTGTTGCCTTACTATAAAGACCATAATAATGGTATCAGTAGGACAAGACACTTTACACTTTGACATGGTAATACACTAGTAGAGTAGGTGGATCCTGGAGTGATCAGTCCCAAGCTGATTTATCCTCCAATTAATCCAATTAATCCGAAATTTTGTAATAACCTTTTTGACTGCGTTTAGTTTTAATAGTAATTTTAAACTTATTAATAGGTAAATCTCGGATAACATTGGGAACTTTATTATAGAATCGTATACATTGTCCCATATAAGAATGACTTATTCTGTGAAGACGCGTTACATGTACGGATAGCTTGTGCTTATTTCGCGTGCTGATGGAATGAGCATCACTCCTTTTATCAAAACTGCTAATGTTTTTCTTTACATACGAGTACATTAGATTTTCATAGATAAACTGAAAGACAACAGTTAAAATGTTTATATCTTTAAACTTCTGTGTAAGGGAAACTCTGGGAGCTAAACTGTAGATACGCTGCTGATAGTAACTGCTAGTAGATAACTGCTGCAACCGGCCAGTCATGTCATCAAATCACCCTGATTCATACTCTTATTATGGTATTTAAGTTGGCTTTTACTTCACTATATCAAAATCTCTTTTGGGAGCTGATTTACCTTCATCCATAAGAAACCTCAACTAGCCATACTAATGGTACCCGTAGTGGGGCTAGAACGAAAATTAGCGTTTCGTTGAGGTATACAGTACAAACTATCAGTTATCTGTGCCACAGTTGTACTAGATAAGTAATAGTTTGTGACCGTATACGTTAACAATAACGTTACACTTAGGTACGCAAATTTTCGCCTTCTGGATCGAAATATAAAGTACTAAATATTGTAGGATTATTTTCACGATTATGCGGTGATGGGTTAAGACCCACCACGTAAGTGCCAAGTACTTAGTTTCCAAGTAGAAGTGTTGAACTGTTAAAACTTAAGGATACAGTAGCAAGTGAAACTAGGGCCTTGAGGTGACGAGGGAATCTCAGCGCCATGGGGTGATTTAAAGCTCTACATAATTGGTTATAATATGTTAATGACAGATATACGACTGTATAATATCAGTTTTATCGTATAAAAGCTAACGTTGTTTTCACTCATTTTTACTTAGAAATATTGGATTGCTCACGTTAATCCATCAATTGGTCATTGGTCATCATGCGGCCAGACACAACAGAAATTTCATTGTTATAATATAACGACTCTAGACATCATCGACGCGGGTATCCCGAACACTCCTTAAAAAGATCACCGAATGTGGTCGAAACTATAGTCGACCACAACGACCAACCGATAAGTATTACGTCAGTAATCCCGTATTTCTAACTAAAAACACCTATTATCCCTATCATATAAACATAAGAAACGAAATAGACAAACACAAATCTTTGATCATAATTTATGTTGGTTTAGCAACGGATTGACTTGACTCTTGTACGAGACCGGAAGGTAACAGGCAACTATGTAAACATTTCAAATCTCAATTAGGTTGCATTTACCTAGTTCCAACGAGATAAAAGTATAAAGAAATCGCACCGCGGAGGAAATCGCCAACAAAACTTATGTTGGTGTCCGTAATTTCTTCATCGTATTCGGGTTACAGTGCTGACCTCCACTCCGCTGGTCAAATAATAAAAAGTGCAATTTCGTCGCTGTTAGCGTGCTAATTAAATCGGACCGGAAGGTAGACAAAGCAAGAAAATCTGATCTATGCAACATAGACAATAGACAAATTTGACCTCGACGCTTACGAAGATTTCATCCAAGAGCAATAGCACTGTAAGTTCGGAAATGACGTTACTTGCGACACATTCGCCTACCATTTGCCCACTCACACAATTTCGGGACACTTGAGCGCACTAATAGTGGTAAGGGCGTGATTCGGACCGCACTATAAGAAGTATTTCGCACTATTAGTCTAGTGGCAGCGTTTCTTATTTGGTGGGTCGCGACCCGGTACCGGGCCATCAAAATAAAATACCGGCTCGCAGCATTCCCACCTCCAAAAGCCAAAAGAGATCTTTGCAAATAAGAAAAGATAATAAAAACTAGAAAACATTCCCCAACAGCCAGAGATGTAATATTTGAATTCAAGGACAGATTTCATGATGTTGACTGGTTGTTAAGACCACATTATTGCCACAAGATAGGGGATACCTCAACTCAAATTGTAATAGACCCGCACGTGCTAAGTGACCTATTTCTTATATAGTACTAATACTTCCCTTATACTTATCACAGCTGCAAAATTCTTGAAATCTCAGCTATCAAGGACTCGTCCACGGAAGTAATCGTGTCTTATCTTTGTTCACCATTTACCAAAGATACCCTGCGTATTGTCGTTCTTAAGAATATCTCTTACTGATTTGGCTGTCAGAATCTTATCAACCAAAGGTTAAAGACAAGAGTTTAACATTAATTTAAATATGGATTTGTAGAGGTCGACCTTTCAGTTAAGTACGATTATCTGATGTCTGCCTGATAAGTCAATCCCGGAAATCGACTAACGGCTGACGCAATCAACTCTGCTTGCGGGTCAAGACCAGACCTGTCAGTCACCTGCAGTGTATGTGTCCTCTCTGAGCCGGAACTGAGTTAGCCAGTCTTTTAGCAAAATGTCAGGACTTAGTTAACTGATTGTTAAAAATTATCATGTGTGTCAGGACTCTTGTCTACTGACTTGATAGTATTAAACCATCAATTCAATTATCATTTGTCAGGAGTACATCGACTGACCTTTCACATTTGTCAGAACATGTTGACTGATCTTTAGTTATAAATATATTGTATGATTACCTACAAAATCAGAGATCGCACCTTCGTCATATAAGACGGCATTCGACTCTTTTGTTACACGAGATAATGACAGGGACAAATCACATAAATTGATAACAGCAAATAGATTTAATCTCAATTAGCTTATTGTCCGTTAGGTATGAAATGTAAGTATGTGACCATAACTTCTCTAACTCAAAGGAAATCAACACCTATTTTTATATTTCATAAATATTATTATACCGTGACCTTCTACGAGCACATATCAATAATAGTGAATAGTTATGCCTAAAGACTTCTAAACCTGGTAAATATTATAAAACTGTACTACGTCAATTACAGGATACGTTACTCTGGATCCAAGATATTTCCTAACTGTCTTTGCCTTAATTAAGGGGTTAGGGGGTAGTGATTATTCAAAAACAAGATAAGTTTCAGGAATTTACTTTCAGATTAAAATTTATATTAATTCAAGAGTTTGATTCTACAGTTACCCACACGTTTCACAAGCAAGTTTGTAGGATACCAAGGAAAAACGTGGAAAAAACCTTGGCCACTCTTTTCATATGATTTCGATATTATAAATATACATAAAATTTAGAACAATAGATCTATATCTAAGAGCTGGAAAGAACACACACACGAATAGTAATATCACGGCGAATTTAGATCGTAATTGTGACTAAACCAAAATATAAAGTAAAAATATAAACCAAAATATAATAAAGGTATTATAAAAGTAAAATTCTATTGATGAAATTGGAATTTGGACGATCTAAATTCTCCGTCTAGATTTAAAATTAACTTAACTTATAAAAGGCCCCCCTGGACGAAGATTCACGATCTACTACACGTCACTGCACTTTATACTGTAATAACTTTCTTAGTGGGGCCTGGTGTCTCCTCTCGACTCCCGAGTTAGAATGTCGCGGCCTCTCACCCCCCCAGCTCTCACGAACAGCGGCAAGCCATCATAGCCGCGAAAGGCCCTGATTGGTTACACCCAGCCGAAGCAATACTGATCTATGTGATTGGATAATGGATAGCGCGTCGTATCGTCCACTCACGTGGTCAAATAATGGCGGGCTCGATTTTTGGCGCCATTTAGTTCTGTAACACAACATTTACAAGTGTATATAACATGTGTTTGATGATTACATACGCCCTTAGCTTGGCATTTACCATAATCTCAGATCCAGGTATTTAAAGTGGCAATCTTTCCATATATTGCTATTGTGACAAGCCGCATCTCTTCTACATGAGAGCAGTTTATTTATAAGCTAACTCGCAGATAAATCGTTACCTATGTTATAGTTTAACTACGCTATAATTGATCTATGCTCAATAAAGATCATTATCCTTTAACATGCAACAAATGGTGTATTTTTGTAAAGTCACACGGCTTGCGTCATAAACATGTTTCAAATATCGTTCCAAAACGGTCCTCCATTGTTCTATTTCCGAATAGGGTTTCTCTATTGTAGATAATTCTTTTTAGACAGCGTATTGCATTTTATGACTGACCAGATGCTAGTTCTTTTGAAACGCGGGATTTCTTGCTTAAGTTATCTTTCACAAGAATCAAAAAAAAATATATAATTGCCTTCCACATGTACCACTACATAACCACCCTTGACAATTGAGCGCGCAGAACTCGAGCGATTAATTTTCACTAATCTATAATCTCAACATAGCTCTAGTGATGTGTCTTATTTACCGCAATTTAATAATAACTAACCACCCTTGAATAAGAAAATTCCGTAACCACCCTTGACCTTACAAAGTTTCGTAACCATTATTTATTAACACAACAGCTTGACACACGATAATTAAGTTTAACGTATGGCACTTAAAGATCCTACCTAATTATTAAGTCCTGTTTATTATATTTTAATCATTTAGTAGTCTTTAATGGTCTCCCTTCGTAATACCTCGCTAGGTGTATCGCATTATAATTCCCTTTAACTACTCCAGTCTGTTCATCGGCCAACGCATATAGATTTGGATGTAATATTGCTGTAATAACATAAGGCCCTTCATACAGTAAATGAAACTTCTTTGTGAGCTTTTGCATTTTATCTGACCGTGGCAAAGTTCTCAATTTGACCTTGTCGCCAATATTGAAGGTAATGAGCTTATGATTTTTATTATAGGTGGTTTCACGCAAATTGGCTGCCTTTAGAATGTTTTCTTTCGCCTGCTCTCTAATTTCATCAACATTATCGCAACTCTCGAATCCTTTCTTTGATATATGCACATCACTTGATAACCTAGTAGATTCCCCGTTTATCAACTCCATAGGGGTAAAATTCGTACTTGTATGGACAACGTGATTGTAACAGCGCTCTATTTTCGGCAAAATATCAACCCAACTCTTGTGTGACTTGTGACAATATGTCCTGAACAACCTGCCTAACTCCCGATTTACGCGTTCTGTGGAATTTGGTCGCGGATTTCGTATTGAAGTATGGGACAACGAAATACCTAAGCTTGTCAACCCATGTTCCCATGCGTTAGACGTAAATTGTGCACCATTATCCGTTACTATGCATTTAATCGTTACTTCAGAGTGAAATTTTCTTATGCAAGCTAAAACACTCCTTCCCGTTGCTGTTCGCAAGGAGTAAAGTTTAATGTACTTACTGAACGCGTCTTGCACTACAAAAACATATTTTTTCCCAAATTTCCCAGTAGGTAGCGGCCCGTACAAATCCGCAAATACTAGTTCACCTATCGCCAAAGCTTTTACTGATTTACAAGGCCCTACTTCTGTCTTTAAACGATGTTTAGCTTTCTGACATATATCGCAGGCTCGTATTACCCTACATATTTCTCGCGACATCCGTGCAAAGTGGAACCTCTTCTTCATCAATGAATGGACTTTATACCTACCAAAATGACCTATTTCTTCGTGAATGTTCATTATTAACTCATCTCTAATGGCTTCTGGCACGACGACAACCTTTCTCCCCGACCCCAATCTCTTATAGAATAAAATGTTTTCATCCAAACTAAAGAGTTGCTTATCTCTAACTACCCTACCCTACCCTAATCTACCCCATTTGCCTTTGCGTCACTCAAATTACTTATTATGGTTCGCAATTCCGCATCTTCCTTTTGTAATCTTCCAATACATTTTAATTGTTCCGATATATGTTGCGGATTTTTCGTCTTGAACATATTAAGTTGAGGATTTACAACACGTGTTCCGCGACCCAATTCAATGTTCGGTATATACCTTGATATTGTGTCCGCTACGTTTGTTATTCCCGGCACGTGTTCAACTCTATAGTTGAAACGTCCCATAAAATGAACCCAACGAATCAAGCGCGCACCTAGCAACTTCCACGAATGTAAAAACGTCAAACTTTTATGGTCGGTCCGAATTATCACTTGTGCCCCCCTAAGATACGTTTCAAATTTAGCTAAACTGTAAACAATAGCATATAACTCTTGCTCAGAGACCGTCCAGCGCATCTCCGCATCCGTTAGCCCTTTACTACAAAACCCAACGAGCATTGGGTCACCCTCTTCTGATAGCTGGTATACGACTCCGGCTATCCCAACAGCGCTGCTATCCGTTTGAACATAATATGGTTTATTTATGTCAGGATGTATTAACATCACAGTGGCTATAAATAAATCCTTGACTCGGTCAAAGACACCTTGAATCTCAGGTGTCCATTGCCACGCTATACCCTTTCTTAGCAATTGACACAAAGGTTTCGTCTCCTCCCCGTACCTATGAATAAACTTTCTAAAATAGTTTATGAGCCCCAAGAACGCCCTTAATTGTTTTATGTTTTTAGGGACTGGGAATTCTCTGATAGCGCGGGTCTTGTCTTTGTCTACCTGAATACCGCTAACAGTTACTATATGGCCCAACAATTTAACTTCAGTTTCTAAGAAACTACACTTTATCAACCTACATCGCATGTTCGCATCACGTAATCGGTGCAACACTTTATCTAGGTGTTCTAGGTGCAATTCGAACGTCCCAGATGTAAATACTACCAAATCATCCAAGTAATTAACGCAGAAATCCCTTACTTCTGGACCTAAGATAATATCCATCGCTCTACTAAAACTAGACACCGAAGTCTTGAGACCTTGTGGTAGTACATTGTAGGTATATGTTTTTCCCATGTAAGTAAACCCTGTATACTTTGTTGAATTACTATCCAACGGTATATGAAAATACGCATCACTACAATCTAGCACACTCATGAACTTTACGTTGTGAAAAGATTGTAATATCTCGGATGTCAATAATGGAGCCTCAGCATCTCCCACCATTCGTTTATTTAACTCACGCGCGTCAAGCAATAACCTAACACTCCCATTTTTCTTAATTACATAAGTCATAGGGCTGCTATAAGGTGTAGCCTCACGTTTTATTATCCCCAGCTCTTCGAGTTCAATTATCTTATCTCTTATCAATTCTCTGTGTTTGAAAGGAATTGGATAAGAGCGTTTTATAAATGGCGTATTGTCTATCATTTCGATCTTATGTATGTACTTATTTGTGCGTCCTGGCTTGCTTGAAAATACAGTACTATTTTGTTGCAACACAGCCAGTAACAGATCCTTCTGAGAATCCGATTTATTTAAAGATTGAACGTATTGTTCTATTGTGATATCTTCCTTTGTTACAATGGGACTTGAAGTCACTGTTGTCTCTAAACTATTGATGGTCCCTTCCCAGTCGTTATCTAAGCATGCTGTGCCAATCTTTATCTGTGTCCTAATACCTAAGTGTTCAACGCTCAGAACCTTATCTGGCCCACATGATATAACTGCTTTCATGCGTTCTAGCCAATCATGCCCTAGTATCATAGAATATGGTAGCCTCTTTAAAACCATAACTGGTGTATCTACCTGGACATTACTTAACTCGATCGTGACAACAATAAGTTTGTTAACCCTTTCACTTTTCGATCCGAAAGCTCCTTGTATTTGCATTGAAGGTGTCGGTACCTCAGGCAAATCACCCATCTCCCTTTTAATAGAATCATATAAATCAACACTAATTGCAGTAATCTGACTCCCCGTATCGATTAAGGTCTTAATTTCATGATTATTTATTTTGATCGTAATCTCTGGCAACCGAGACAAGGAATGTACTATGTCACCATCTTCATAATAATCTGAATCACCTAATATGGTATACAAACCCCTTTCGCGATTGTTACATGTAATACACGGCCGCCCTACTTCCTCACAAACCAAAACTTCACCTTCCGTTCTACCTAACAATACCCCTACCACGTCTTCTATAGAGTTTTCGCTAGAGTTAAGTTTATGTATAATAGGATACCTCATTCCATCTTCATTTTTACCTAATCCTTTTCCTGGCCTCCAACCCGTCCTTTTCATATAATTATAAGCAACAATAATAGCTTTGTTTCGAGCGTTATTATCTACGTCGTTATCACTCTGATCATTCAACATGCCTCTAGCGTTATTTATTGTCGATTCGTCGAGGCTTGCACGTCCGACAACAATTCGTTTCCCTGAGCGAATGTACCTATCTCATTAGTTTTAAGATTTTCTACGAAGCCGACCCCCGGCCTACCTGTGTTTGAGGTAGAGTTAGTTTCCGTGGCCTTTTCCCATTTTAACGCGGGATACGGACGCTGGCGACGGTAATTATTTCCAACGTTACGTGGACCTCGTCCGCGACACGCATGATACTTACTCCTATCAACAGGTATTGTGTTCATGGAGTTTACGTGCCTGAACCCACCTCGTCCACGATTACCGCCTCTACTATAATTATTGTTGTTGATTACTGTGGGTTTATCAGTTGAACTGCCTACAACATTCTGTTCTATATCTCTGATAAATTCTGCCGCTGTAAAAACTGAAATTTGATCTTTCCTAGTAAACCATAACCTTTGTATTTCTACTGGAAAATGCCTCATGACAGAGTTAACCATATCACTCTCACTCAACGGAATAGTTAATAACCTAACCGTATCAATTTGTTCAGCAAAATGCTCGCTCATGGACAACCCGGAACTCTCCTTCCATGTGGTGTTAATTAATTTATATTTAGCTCTTTCTTGTTGTCTCTGACCCCAGAAAGTCTTTTGAAAATCCTTTTCAAAATCAGGTAACGTTTCCCAATTATCACTATATAATTCTAACATTGTAAGTGCCGAACCTGACAAACAACCCTTCAATCCAAGGAAATTGTATGATTGTAAAAAGCTAGTAGTCAATTGGATACGTACTAAAAACTATGATGAAACAGAATCGCTACTTCGTACTGACAAGTGAACAACTACAATTATGTAAGATGTACAGAAGTATATTTTTAGTTAAACATACTGGACATCACAAACATTCTCACATTTGAAAACTTAATCTACACCCGCCACACATAAACACACACACACACGCACACACACACACACGCATGCGAACATACACACACAAACACACACACACACACACACACGCACACACGCACACACACACACACACACACACACACACACACACACACACGCACGCACGCATAAAAACTATTGTATTTTAGAAATAATATGAACCATAATATAAATATACAATTATTAAGTACCTACCTGTAACCATAACATGTAATAGTATGGATATGGAGGAGCGGGGTCTTCTGACACAGGTGTTTTTATACCTACTAGAAGGTCCCAACCTATCTTAAGTTAAGTTAAACTTTGGCTACAGTAATAAAACATTTTTTCATTTTCAACCCTTAGCTATATCGATGGCACGATTTTGACCGTTAACGGAACAAATATTTTTTTTTTTAATTTCTTTAAAAATCTCATAGGGTTTGTGTCGTCTCGTCCATTGAATTTAGGTTTGTCGATAGTAGGACGCATTATATACGTAACCTCCGAACTTGACCCAGGAACTGCTGAACAATCTAATAAATTATTTGCTCGCGGTAACGAATCATTAGAAATCGAGTTTAAACTTGTAGTAGCCATACTGACGGTTGAGTTAGTAGCGCGTTCCTGTTCTATTGTGTCTAAACGCCTCATAATAGACTCTAATTGAGAGCTTATCATCTGGAACCCCGACTGACTTTCTACGATTGCATTACTCGGTTCAGTCATACCGTGACTTTCATTATTTGTATTCGCATTTGAAACATGTTTACGACCACGCCTTTTCCCTCTAACAGCAGACATAATGATGCTATAAAATCCCACACAATACTATATATCACACAAACAAATGCACAACAATAAATAGCAAGCGGAATAAATATGCAATATTAAGCACAAGTCAAATAATACAAGTACTGATCTCCTCTGATGAATACTATATATTATATAAGAAAACAAGTTTCCTAGGTACTTGCCCTCCCATACACTATATTATCTCTACACGGTTAAACCTTATACCTTCATACCAACAGACAATAACCTGAACAACAATACGCTTATAACAAGGATCACTTAATAATTTAAAGGTGATGATGATCGTCTAGTAATTCTACGTTGTGTTTTATTCAATTCTACGTTGTGTTTTAATTTAATTTTAGTATATAAATATAAAATAACTCAGTTTCTCTTCTAGGGGTATGCTACACGCAATACTCTTTATTTCCTAGATTCTGGTCCGCGGCAACAACTGTAATAGACCCGCACGTGCTAAGTGACCTATTTCTTATATAGTACTAATACTTCCCTTATACTTATCACAGCTGCAAAATTCTTGAAATCTCAGCTATCAAGGACTCGTCCACGGAAGTAATCGTGTCTTATCTTTGTTCACCATTTACCAAAGATACCCTGCGTATTGTCGTTCTTAAGAATATCTCTTACTGATTTGGCTGTCAGAATCTTATCAACCAAAGGTTAAAGACAAGAGTTTAACATTAATTTAAATATGGATTTGTAGAGGTCGACCTTTCAGTTAAGTACGATTATCTGATGTCTGCCTGATAAGTCAATCCCGGAAATCGACTAACGGCTGACGCAATCAACTCTGCTTGCGGGTCAAGACCAGACCTGTCAGTCACCTGCAGTGTATGTGTCCTCTCTGAGCCGGAACTGAGTTAGCCAGTCTTTTAGCAAAATGTCAGGACTTCGTTAACTGATCGTTAAAAATTATCATGTGTGTCAGGACTCTTGTCTACTGACTTGATAGTATTAAACCATCAATTCAATTATCATTTGTCAGGAGTACATCGACTGACCTTTCACATTTGTCAGAACATGTTGACTGATCTTTAGTTATAAATATATTGTATGATTACCTACAAAATCAGAGATCGCACCTTCGTCATATAAGACGGCATTCGACTCTTTTGTTACACGAGATAATGACAGGGACAAATCACATAAATTGATAACAGCAAATAGATTTAATCTCAATTAGCTTATTGTCCGTTAGGTATGAAATGTAAGTATGTGACCATAACTTCTCTAACTCAAAGGAAATCAACACCTATTTTTATATTTCATAAATATTATTATACCGTGATCTTCTACGAGCACATATCAATAATAGTGAATAGTTATGCCTAAAGACTTCTAAACCTGGTAAATATTATAAAACTGTACTACGTCAATTACAGGATACGTTACTCTGGATCCAAGATATTTCCTAACTGTCTTTGCCTTAATTAAGGGGTTAGGGGGTAGTGATTATTCAAAAACAAGATAAGTTTCAGGAATTTACTTTCAGATTAAAATTTATATTAATTCAAGAGTTTGATTCTACAGTTACCCACACGTTTCACAAGCAAGTTTGTAGGATACCAAGGAAAAACGTGGAAAAAACCTTGGCCACTCTTTTCATATGATTTCGATATTATAAATATACATAAAATTTAGAACAATAGATCTATATCTAAGAGCTGGAAAGAACACACACACGAATAGTAATATCACGGCGAATTTAGATCGTAATTGTGACTAAACCAAAATATAAAGTAAAAATATAAACCAAAATATAATAAAGGTATTATAAAAGTAAAATTCTATTGATGAAATTGGAATTTGGACGATCTAAATTCTCCGTCTAGATTTAAAATTAACTTAACTTATAAAAGGCCCCCCTGGACGAAGATTCACGATCTACTACACGTCACTGCACTTTATACTGTAATAACTTTCTTAGTGGGGCCTGGTGTCTCCTCTCGACTCCCGAGTTAGAATGTCGCGGCCTCTCACCCCCCCAGCTCTCACGAACAGCGGCAAGCCATCATAGCCGCGAAAGGCCCTGATTGGTTACACCCAGCCGAAGCAATACTGATCTATGTGATTGGATAATGGATAGCGCGTCGTATCGTCCACTCACGTGGTCAAATAATGGCGGGCTCGATTTTTGGCGCCATTTAGTTCTGTAACACAACATTTACAAGTGTATATAACATGTGTTTGATGATTACATACGCCCTTAGCTTGGCATTTACCATAATCTCAGATCCAGGTATTTAAAGTGGCAATCTTTCCATATATTGCTATTGTGACAAGCCGCATCTCTTCTACATGAGAGCAGTTTATTTATAAGCTAACTCGCAGATAAATCGTTACCTATGTTATAGTTTAACTACGCTATAATTGATCTATGCTCAATAAAGATCATTATCCTTTAACATGCAACAAATGGTGTATTTTTGTAAAGTCACACGGCTTGCGTCATAAACATGTTTCAAATATCGTTCCAAAACGGTCCTCCATTGTTCTATTTCCGAATAGGGTTTCTCTATTGTAGATAATTCTTTTTAGACAGCGTATTGCATTTTATGACTGACCAGATGCTAGTTCTTTTGAAACGCGGGATTTCTTGCTTAAGTTATCTTTCACAAGAATCAAAAAAAAAAATATAATTGCCTTCCACATGTACCACTACAAAATTAATGAACATTTCTTTGGAATTTTCCTCCATTAGGCAGCAATAAAGAGTGGATAAGGGTACTATATAATATTATATGTAGTACACAATATTAATATATACTCATGTAATTATAATATTGAGTGGGTCACAAAGCGGCAGTGCGAAAATTACCGGGTCACAGCAAAACAAATTCTAGTCTCACTAATCTAGTCTAACAAAAAACTTCCGAATCTTAGTACATTTCAAGCCTATGACAAAAGTCACCCAAAATAACATTCACCAAATTATTTACAGTCAAAGCCGCCGTAAATGCTTGATAAACCCTTCGACCGAAAATTATTTATTGTTGTCGAAGGATAAAATACCGTTTGCCGCCGTTTGGTGACGTGTTACACCACAATATGTCACACACTTGTGTGTCACTGGTATTTGTACACAAACAGTGGATAAAGTTATGTGGACATGCGTTGGCATTGACCCCAAGCCGATTACAGACACGAAAGTGACATACAATGCATGTTTTAATTAATTAATAGCTGACCTCTAACTATGGACACCACGACACATGAATCCTAGTTTTATAGGGTTTTGTTTCAGTATAAGAATAATTAGCATTTTTTCCTCTCACTATCTCTGAAAGGCTTTGTTTATCAACCGAAATCTGCGCGCATAAGTCCACTTTATTCGCTAGCGTGGAAAACATATTTAAAAGTGATGAACTATGCAGTATCTAACCTTTAGAAATTATCGTCGAGTCAAAATAATATAGACATAGGTACTGAGTGCGTGACGCGATCTCCAAGCCGGAAGAAGAACGTCTTATACGAACGTTTTCTACCGACTTCCAAAAAAAGGTACTCAATTCGACGGTATTTTTTTATGTTTGTTACCTTATAACTTTCAACTGGTCACCCAGTTTTCCAATTCCGTTTGAAAACTGGTGCTTCCCTTGTGGTCCCATTTAAATTTCAACAAATTTGGTCTAGTAGTTTTTTAGATGCACTCCAATAACTGAATAGAATGGAAGTCGGTATTGAATTTTTCAAATTGTACTTGTATTACAAATACTGTAACATGATATCTTTATACTATTAGATTGATAACTCTCTGGTCGCTTCGGTTCATGCGTTAATAAAATTGCGTTTTCTCTCTTTAGCTTTACACGTACTTACAGCAAAGCCGTATCGAACAGCATAACTATTCGGGGCAGGAGAAGGAAAGAGAGGGGTGGGAAATTATAATATATATATATATATATATACATCTATCATCGCTTGACTAAGTGACATAGATTTTTTTCTTATTTTTTTCATAACTGGTATACCTTGGCCTCTCGCCCGGTACCAGGTTATAGTTGAGTTTTGGGACACATTAATTGAACGATAAGAAACCTTTTTTTAAAAACAAATTGTTCTTCTTTTTCTTATTCCCTCATCTCCTTTCTTTTATCGAACAACAAGACGCACAGGAACATGGTCGATATTCCAAAAATACGCACGAAGCGCTTCAAATCTAGCTTCATAATGCGTACGGCTGAAGTATGGAACAACCTACTAGTGACTATATTTCCCGACATATCTAATCTGGGAGTCTTCAAATACAGAGTGAATAGGTACCTTTTAGGCAAGCATGTACCACCGTCGACCGCGTCATCACTTTCTATCAGGTGAGACTGTGGTCAAATGCTTGTTTATCAAATATAAAAAAAAAACATCAATTGCAAATGCTTCCAATCTGAAAATTCAGGGTCTACGACTAGACTAGACGATAAAAGATGAAACTTTAGTACACTCATTAGTGAATCTATGTACGGATCTGAGTGAATGTTGTCATACTGTGAAATCTCTACTTAAGTTGCGACCCACAAGAGCGTCTTGTTGGAATCAAAGAAAAAAAATGTAAGAGCCTTATTTCAGAAGTGCGCTCAGCAGTGAATCCAGGTTTGAGAATATCTAAGGTTAGACAGTACCTTATATATTCTCATACCTGGATTTTATATGTCATTTAGGCCGACAAGAAAGGCACTCAGTTGTGTCTGTGTGGACTTTAGTAGACATTTTAAATAAATTCCATACACAATTTACTCAGATTTGTGCCTAATGTGTGCTGAAGCGCTCGTAGCGGAGTTTGACTTGGCAATCTTAACCGATAAACAAGTTAGGCAACGCTTGTTGCGGTCAGGAGTTGGATGGGTAACCGCTAGTGGCATTATTCAACTGAGCGCTTCCGTGCTTCGGAGGGCACGTTAAGCCGTCGGCCCCGGTTGTTTGTCTTAGGACAACTGTCGTTAGGCTATGTCGAAGGCCTTCGGGCAGCCTGAAAACTTCTACATGGGTTGGCCACTAACCTATCCACCAAGCCGCACTGGGCCCGCGTGACTTATTATGGCCCGACTCCTCTCTCTGAGAGGAAGGCTCGCTCCCAGCAGTAGAAACATAATGGGCTGATTATGTATCAAAACTAAGTGTTAAAAACGATAATCAAAAAATAAACTAAAGTAAAGTTTTCAAACTTATTTGTTAGTACGTTTTCATCACTACCATTGATATAAAAAAAATTAAGAGATTTCTATTTTTTTTCGATTGCTCTCTATAACTGTAGCGTGATCGTTAATCCGTCGGTCCCGGTTGAGGACAACAGTCGATAGGCTAAGTCGAAAGCCTTCGGGCGGCCTGAAAACTTCGACATGGGTTGGCCACTAACCTATCCACCAAGCTGCGCTGGGCCCGCGTGGTGAATTATGCCAGCAGTGGGAACCTAATGGGCTGATTATGTGTGCCTAGAAAGCTCGATTTACTAACGGCCGGTCCCAATAATCTATCTATCGCCGGTTTACCTTACTAGAGATAGATATTTGACACTATTTGTCCGTGGATAGATATATTATTGGGACGTGCCTTAAGCCTATTTCTAGAATACGCGTAGTCTACTAAAACTGGTGACTGGTCTAATTTCTGTATTTCCTATGTTCCTTACTGAGACCTAACCAATAGTGTCAACATGAACGATCAGTTACTCCTGACATTGACCGTTGTCAGCGCACCTATTATACGCACGGAGGCTTACGGCTCTTTACTGCTACACCAATGTCACTCCAACATGATATAATATTAAACGTATCGACTATAACCTCGGTCGGTTACGTAAAGATGTTTGTATCGATGTTTTGGACTGTTTATAACAGTTATAGTTATATCATGGTACCGATTTTGAATGTCATCGTGAGAATAATCACCCAAATGCAAAATATACTCAAAATTGTATTTCTTGCACATCAATTTAGCCCAGTCATTCTTCACTGCTCTACCAAACTGCACTACTGGTAACACAGAAAAGCTGAGTCTGTTAGGACTCTTCTAATCAGTGACTGGTAATGCAGAAGGGCATTTTTATGTCACATATAGAACCTACGTATATCGATACTACCACGATATTTCTCTTCCTGTACGCAACTAATTTAATTAAAGTATTTATTTATAGAGAGATATATAACTACTTATACTTTGTTGGGTGTTTTACTATTTTTACTGTTCCAAAACTTTAAAAATCTATCTTGAACCTTTTGCTTCCCTCAACGCATTATTTGTTACTGAATGTAAATGTAATTAGCCGTAACGGATGTTTGGTATAATTTTATTTGATACTAGCGGCTGCTCACGACTTCCTTAGCGTAGTATAGGCTCGGCCTCACCATGACCTCCCATTTTTTCTTGGTTTTTCATTCATAAGAACCTTCTCCTGACAATAATTAACACAACAATCAAAGAATTTTGAGATAGATTTTTATAGTTATCTCAAGTTATAGCGTGACCAGGAGAAATAGGGGTTCGTTTTTATATATATAAAACATATTATGTGTTAATTATGTAATTAAGATCTGTTACCACCACTTAACATATAAATTTACTGTAGCAGTATGTTTTTTTATTCTACTCATTTTATATTCTGTTCAAGTGTCATATTTTTATGATTGCCCGCGATTTCGTTCGCGTAGTATGTTCAACCTTGGGCCTCGCCATAACCTCACATCTTTTCTTGATTTTTCTTTCATAAGAATATTCAAGAACCTTTTTAGGTGCTGTCATAAGTATTAGGCCAGTATAAGGTCCCTGCGCCTCGAGAGTTACACAGGAGCGAAAATCCCCAAACTCCTTCCAAACGCCCTCTTCCTGGTCCACACTCAGGAGGAATAGGAGACCCTGACCAGCCAGGGCTATGGAAAGGGCGAAGGATCACGCACCCTTATCATTCACGAGGCGCAGGGACTGACGTACGAGTCAGTCGCGGTAATAAAAACAAAAGGCAACATGAAGCTGCACGAGAGCGTCCCGCACGCAGTCGTCGCGGTTTCCTGGCACACGAGGACCTTTGTCTACTACGCCGACGACGAGGATGATGCCATCGGACGGTTTGTAATGCAAGCGATGGTTGCGAGCGAACAAACCATCTATAGCTACAACCTGAAGATGGCAATCAGGGATCGAAACAGCGTGGTGATGGAGGCCCTGCTTCAGCGCAATGTGGGCAATGTGGGCTCACAATAACATGTAACTAGCGTTAAGTTCTCATAAAAACTGTAACTGACAAAGAGCTGGTGTGGGTATGTTCCAAAAGAACGTTTCAACTTTCCAATATTATAACAATTTGTTCCAAAAATGAGGGAGTTAATTTTTCAATATCTGGTAACTTTACACGCACACAGATGCACGTGTACGTACAGTGCAGTGGCTCGTTGTCGTAGAGGTGGCGACACTCGCGAGTTCGGCTCGCTCCATCTGCCTTTTGTTTTATAATCTGAGGGTTTACGCAACGTTTATTAATAAAGGCCTTGGTGTACCTACGCGCGACACGCGACGGGATATTTAAACACTTTAAAAAGCGATTAGGTAGGTATTTATTACTTACCCTAATATGTGTATCATACCTAATAACATATTCTGTATAAATAGCGAAGAATAATGTCCTTAACCACCTCTAATGTTGTACAGAGGTTACAACAAAGAATGTAATGGTTCGCCTTCACAAATTCCGGCAATACTTTCTGTACATAAATCATCGTTACATCACTACCTCGCCACACGATTTATCTTCATTTGTTCAGCCATTTATTGTTGACTGAACGTAAACACAACTTAACTTATATTTAATTTCTGTCAGCCGTGACCTTTACGGGCTCGTGACGGTAATTGAAAGTATTTGAATAATTTGATAAAACTATTAACTAATGGGATTAAAAGTTTCAAAAACACCGGGTTGCTTTGGATTTGTTAGCGTGTTACGGCAGGTTGTAGCTAATTTAGAATAGCGATGAACTAGACTTTATGTTCGAGCTTAGATAATCTTATACGAATAAAAAATTATATAAAGATATACGAAACGCTGCCACAGAATCAATAGACGTAACGATGATCAATTCATATCAAATATCATTACTTATTGCATATCACATTATATAACAATAGTGGCCTAAGGGTGCTATCAGACATAGAGCGGTCACGCGTCCACGCGGTCAATTTTGCGTTTGTTTTGTTGTATTAGCACTCTTAGACCCAAACCCCACAATTCGGGTACACATATCATGGCATGGGTGGCTTCCTATTCCATTCAAATTTCAAACAAAGTGCATCGGAATAAAGCGGAAATTCAAATCAATGTATGAGAGGGATAGGTAGGTAGGTACATTATTTATGAAAATTATATGATAATAAAGATTATTTAATTCTGAACACGGTGGTATAGGGTTGCCCTCGAAAAATCAGTCCCGAATTCCGGTTGACGAATTAAAAAAAGTTAAATATTACTGCTAGTGAATGTGTGCGACTAAGAGGTCCCAACCAACCATCCCATGCGATTAGAAGAGGACAGAGCATAGCAGCTGTTTAAGGTCCGCCCATTTCAAGAAAGAGAGTGCGCATGTTATTTGTACGAGAAAATGAAGAGGATAGCGATAGACTCGTATATAGTTGTTTATTAATTAAATAGAGGAATAGTTAATAACATTTTTTATTAATTAATTATTTATGTGTATATATATTCTAAGTGACACTAAAATATATATGCACCTACATCTTTAGTAAAAAAGAAGGTTATAGTAATACATAATATATAATATAACCTTACCAATTTTATCTTTTTTATTAAAAGACAAAATAAAGAACAACAATAAAAAAAAATTATGTTTATTGTAAAAAATTATATATATTTTATTTTTTTTTGAATTTATTTAGGTTCCGAGTCATCGGACAGCGATTGGTATAGAATTTGTCTAAGAATCAAACCAGTGAAATATTTAAAAAAAATCAGACCGGTGCAAAATGCTAGTATCGATTTACCTGTTTATATTTGGCAACCTGAGTGTTGTGACCGGAAAAGCATAAGCAACCTAACGTTTGCATATTCTAAGGACTTCATACTTTCGATTGGTATAGAATTTGTCTAATAATCATACCGGCGTTATAAATAAAATAAAATATAATAATTAATTAGTCATATCCTGGACTGAAATTTGCTAGGCAACATTTTTATTGACATATTAAATCTTCTACTATATAAAAATAAGTCGGGTTTTCCTTCCTGACGCTATAACTCCAGAACGCACGAACTGATTTCCACGGTTTTGCATTCGTTGGAAAGGTCTCGGGCTCCGTGAGGTTTATAGTCAAGAAAATTCAGGAAAAATTTAAAAAGAAAAGCGGGAACATCTTTTTTCACATACAGCGCCATCTCGGATACATAGCATGTACTACAAACCAATATTTTAAGTAGATGGCGCCAAACGAAATGTTACATAAAACGAAGCCATCTGGTGGCGAAACGGAGTTCGCAGGGTTTGCTAGTTACATATAAAATACGTTTATCAAATAAGCATCTCGGTGAAGGTCGTTGTATATCGGGATCCTATACTAATAATATTAATATTATTCATTTGACGGAATACACATTGACATTTTCAGATGTTATGAATAAAATATTATAAAGAGAAAAGATTTGTTTGTTTGAATTGAATAGGCTGCAAAACTACTGTACCGATTAGAAAAACTCTTTCACCATTGGAATCCTACATTATTTCTGATGAACAAAGGCTATATAATATTTTCAAAAAACTTAGGGATCCGTATGACAACTTCGATAATGTAACCCAAGGTGTAGAAAATCACCAAAAATTTCCTTATATCGCGTAAGCTGCGAAAACTATTGACCATATAGTACTAGTCTATGAATATAGTTTATAGTATAATATAATATAGTACTAGTCCATAGTCTGGACAATAAAGAAATCTGACGTACTACAGTTTTATAGAAGACGTCAATATCTACAAAGAAGTCCATATTACCATAATGTCTAACTATTACAGTTATGTCACAATAAATAGATACTTTTTCATTTTGAAATGTGCAGTAGTAACGCCGGTACAAATTAGGCCACATTATTCGTATGTTTGTGTTAATCCTTGTCTTTTCTAATAATAAAGAGGAAAGATTACAGTGGTACATTGTGCGACAATTGCGCGAAGTTTTTTATTACAATGGAGGCGGGTTTTAGGTTAGGTTGTAATAAACAACGCGCACGAGTTTCATACGACGTTTTTCAACACACTTACTTGCTTGAAAAAAACTTCAGTAGATAGTATTTTTTATTTATTAAAACAATTTTTGAAAGTACAATTGGATAAATTATAGGTTAACGCTTTGCTATTAAAAACATTATTTTGCTCTTGGGTGACTTGAGTAAATCTTGGAGATGGCGGATTGTTCTCGTAGGGAGTAAGAAAAAGTGTTTCATCATTATTATAACTAGCAGATACTAAATCGGACTTGACATCGAAGAACGTTGAAGGAAGCGGTTGTGGACATATTTTTTTTGGTTTTGGTTCTAAATTGATATCCTGGGTTATCCTGCCGCTTGTGTTGGCTTTATTTTGTATAGAGTCTTCTACATATTCTGCCACTGCATTGGAGCGCCACCTGCCATGGCAAATCAGCTCCTGAATCAGCCAATAATGTGGCTGACGTTCGCCTAAAGCTATGTCCTGTATATGATTCTGCATCTGGTAAGCCTAGAAACTTTGCGATTTCTTTCGGCATGGCACCAAATTTATTTATTCCAATGCATTGACTTGTACATTTATCTTTTTGATAGTTTTGAAAAAATCTTTCACTCTTTGCTTTTTTCGATCTTAAATTTTCATATTTTTTTACTATGTATAGTAAAAGAGCGCGGAATTTTGTTTTTAGTGTTAAGAATTTTGACCAGAAGCATGGATCCATGGTTTTCAATATCTTTTGTTGTAATTTTACTCAATTCCTCCGTCGACAAGCACCGGTGATGCCAAAAATTAACGCAACCTGACAAGAACAAAAAAAATATTATTTACACGAACACTTATAAACTTAAAGTAATATTACCTGGATAAATAAGCACTGAATACTATTTCTTTTAACTGACCTTTGTTGCAAGTTATGAGTTATCTGGAGCTTCATTGATGAATTTTTTGACATCATTTGATGTCAACTGCTTGGACTTTTGACTTCTAAATCCATCTGAGCGTCTCTTCAGGAACGCAGTCAAATTTGAATATGATATGTAATTTGTTTAAACAGTAATGGCCATGATATAAACATTTCTTTCATATACGACTTCTTGGCACAGAGGATAATCAGTTAACAATTGTGGTGACGGTATTTGAAAGTATTTGAATAATTTGATAAAACTATTAACTAATGGGATTAAAAGTTTCAAAAACACCGGGCACAAATACAATTCTCATATAATAAAATAATAATATTAAATAAAAAAAAATAACATAAAAATTTATCTTAAATAAATTTTCTCTGGCTATAACTATTAAAATACAAATTCAAATTCTTAATATAATTAACCCATAAGATGTAATATCACAAGAATATATATACCTCAAATTAGAATAAGCATAAACCCCTAATGTAATGGCCATGATATAAACATTTCTTTCATATATGACTTCCTTGCACAGAGGATAATTAGTTAACAATTTAGTTAGGATAATTGACACCCAGGCATTCTTATTCAGTAATCTGTGACCCAGGTTTAAGTCACATATTCATGTTCGGTTCACATTTACGATATAAATAATTAATTTGATAATTGCTACTAAATCGCATACAGCAAGTACCATAACCGTGAGAACTAACATGCAGTAAACACTATCGGTACAATTGACGCGCGGAAGCGTGTAACATGGTGGAAACAATTTATTAAAGCCGCCATCTTAGGGCATTCATCTAATTAATATCCAAGTATAAGTTCGTTAGTTATCGAAATAAAATAAAATTAATTATTACTGATGTAATTAAAACCTTGTATTTTAACTGTATAATATGTATAATGTTTAACTATCATACTATCGATTTTCTACCGACTTCGACTTCGATTTACTTGTTACCTCATAACTTTCGACTGGGTGAACCAATTCTCAAAATTCTTTTTAGTTTGAAAGCTAGTGCTTCCCGTGTGGTCCCATTTAAATTTCATTAGATTCGGTCCAGTAGTTTTTGAGACCCACTCCACACTCCAATAACTGAATAGAATGGAAGTCGGTATAAAAATTTTCAAATTGTACTTGTTTAATACATTATTTGTTATTTTATAAACTATCATAAATAGTATTTTACAGTACCCATCACGGCCTTAAAACGTAGGTATAACTATTAACCGTCTTCGATTCTGCTAATAGCACCCCCAGCTGTGTCATTAGCAAGCCATGACGAATCAAATATTCAGTATCGAAGGTCTCTTTGTCTCTTTCAAGTAGATATGTTGTGCTGGAATTCATAGAATTACTAAATACTGAAATATAATTCATGGATTTGTCGGGTGCTCTTGGAGTAATTCATGAATTAGTTCGATTGTGGCAAGTCGATCGGCAAAGTCAAAAAACTTTTATAACACTTTAATAATGGGTTTTGTCAAGACACAATCAGTCTATTGAATGCTTGCTTGAATGTTGTATAGATGTACTATAATATATATTATATGATTTTTAAGCAGGTTGTTAACAGCTTACGTAAAGAGCGGCTGCGGCTGTAAAGAAAACGCGCGGCGAATAAAACAAAAAGTTTGTGAAGTAAAAATACGCGCGAAATACATTCCGCCTTCGTTCTGTTGTAAGGCTCTTCCTAGTTGTCTTAAAAAAAAACAACCATTCACACACACACACAAACATTTATTTAATTTAATTTTTACACGATTTTTACACATAGTAATAACTTCACTTATCTGTTGCTGGCAGCAAGACGGCTTTAAGAGCAATTAGTAGTACACTGAAAAACACAAAAAACAAAAGGCAATTTAATTTGGAAAGCGCGGATTATATAGGAGCATATAATGCTGACAGTGTTTGAATGAAGTCGATGGTGGTTTGCCCCTAGGTCAGCAATATACGCGGTGTAACAGTTCGTATTATTTGGGTGACATGAAGCCAGTTTTTCAAGCCAGAATAGCAAGCCAGTTTTCTACTAAACTGTTCTGGCTTGCTGGCCTGGCTTGGAACAGGCTAGTTCCGTTTACACGAGGCTTCATTATTTTAAGCCAGTAATATTGCAGTGACTAAGGTGACCACGCGTTCAACATAATTTGCATGCGAAAAAACACATTATTCGTCTGAAGGAGCTACTTCAAAAACTGTACCAATTAGCAAAGGTGAATTACAAAAACGGTACGGGACAATAACTACTTTCTTTATTCCGCCACACATTTTTTGTACCTGAATCACGTTTATAGTCGTCTTTATAACTTGAAAGGGTGGCGTTTCTTAGACATTAATGGTCTTGGTACAGTTGTACAAACTTTAAATTAATCTCCGTACTTAGTTTGGGCATCTTAAAATCACAAACACACGTTAGATAAATTAACAAAACACGTGGTTACTGCTTACTAGCCAACTGAAAACTAGCTGCACCGGCCACATGAAGCTAGTACACAAGCCAGGATAGTAAAATCAGTGGTGGGGGTCGCGCTACTGGCCTAAAAAAGAACTGCATCCTATTAAAAACTGTTTCGGCTTGTGCACTGGCTTACTAGCTTACTGGCTTAAAAATGAAGCTAGTTCTGTCTACACGAAGCCAGAAGTACTAGCTTGCTAGCTTACTGACACTATCTTGCTGTCCTGGCTCGAAAAACTGGCCTCGTGTCACCCGGGCATAAGCTAGTAGGCCAGTAAGCTAGTTCGCAAGCCAGGACAGTTTTTAATAGGATGGAGTTCTATTTTTACGCTATAGTTGCGCCCCCCACCACTGATTTTACTATCCTGGCTTGTGTACAGTACAGTAAAGTGGTTCCTTTATTCACATATGGTAGTACTACTGATCCAACAAATTTTCGTCATATATCTGTACTAGCGTACTTACCTACTTAGCGTAGGCTAAGTAAGATTTTCGAAAAAAATATATTACATCAATTAGAAACTCATTTTAGTGCTAACAAAATTTTCCATAAAAATCAATTTGGGTTTACAAGGAATCGCTCTACTATAGACGTAGGTATAGAACTTATAAAAGATGTGTTTGATGCTTGGGAGAACTCTCAGGATGCCTTAGGTGTTTTTTTGTGACTTATATAAGGCATTTGACTGCGTCCGACATAACATACTTGTCAGGAAATTACAACACTACGGTATTAGGAACATGGCTCTCAACCTTTTGACTTCATATTTATACGATAGAATTCAAAGGTTTGACATAAATGGTAAAAAATCGCCCGGCTCTATAATTTCAATGGGCGTTCCACACGGTTCAATACTAGGGCCGTTCTGTGTTTTTAATCTATATTAATGACTTACTTACCTTATTATGTAGAGAAGAATCACGAGATTGTATTTAGTTATTTAAAATTAAAAAGCAGTTATTAAACTATGACGATGTTAACAATGCATTAGCTAATGTTGTGAATTGGTTCTACAAATAATCTTCTCCTCAATGAGAAGAAAACTAATTGTATAAAGTTCTCGACACCAAATGTGAGACAATTAGAAACCAATGTACAATTGAATGGAACAGGGTTGGACCTTGTGGAGTCAACGGTCTTTTTAGGAATTACTATAGACGCTAAATTGCAATGGGGTCCCCACATTAAAAAAATGTCTAGTAGGCTCGTTTCAGCAGCTTATGCTGTTAATAAAAATAGACTTTTTATGATGTAGACACAGCTAGAATAGTTTATTTTAGTTATTTCCATAGCGTTATGACTTATGGCATACTGCTCTGGGGATGTTCTGCAGATATTAATTCTATATTCTCGAGGAGGGGGCACTTTGGTGCAGGCTCGAGGAGGTGGGGTCCGGGCGCTCGGCGCAGACTCGAGGAGGTGGAGTCGCTGAGGATTATCCCCTGTGGCTGACGTAGCAGGCGGTGGGGCTACGTATCCGACCCACCGCAGGGAGACCACGGGCGTCCAGACACGGGGAAGTCTGGCGCTCATTGTTGGCGGGTTTAGTCTCCGAGGTAGTTGCGGCGCGCCATGTGTTCTGGCGTGCCGCGAAGAGAAGGGTCCGGCAACGGACAGCCGCGGCGGGTTCACGGTCGTGTGGAAAATCTGTCCCGCGTTCCCGCCAAAAGCGGCAGTGACGGAACACCCCGGGGTTTTGGTGGGTATACGGACTCCCACATAACCACCTACCTCCCCGTGGTAGGTGGTATCCATAAAGGATTTCCCCGGGACAAAAAAAAAGACATAAAAAAAAAAGGATCTATCTACTCGTCCCCCCCGAAGGGTTCCCGCATTGACGTGGCGGGGGGGCTCAGTAGCCGTAGCTTGGATCACCACGGTGAAGCCAAGAGGAACCCAGGGGCCGCGCCGGCGTTGGGGTGCGCTGGCCAGCTCAGGCAGGGCCGCTCCTATGGGCTTTGGTCGCCAAGTCCACATAGGAGTGGCGGGGTCCGGGCGCTTTGGCGCAGACTCGAGGAGGTGGGGCCCGGGCGCTTTGGCGCAGGCTCGAGGAGGGGGGCCCGGGCACTTTGGTGCAGGCTCGAGGAGGTGGGGTCCGGGCGCTCGGCGCAGACTCGAGGAGGTGGGGTCGCGGGGGGGTTATCCCCCGTGGCTGACGTAGTAGGCGGTCAGGCTACGTATTCGACCCACCGCAGGGAGACCACGGGCGTCCAGACACGGGGAAGTCTGGCGCCCATTGTTGGCGGGTTTGGTCTCTGAGGCAGTTGCGGCGCGCCATGTGTTCTGGCGTGCCGCGAAGAGAAGGGTCCGGCAACGGACAGCCGCGGCGGGTTCGCGGTCGTGTGCAAAATCTGTCCCGCGTTCCCGCCAAAAGTGGCAGTGACGGAACACCCCGGGGTTTTGGTGGGTATACGGACTCCCACATAACCACCTACCTCCCCGTGATAGGTGGTATCCATAAAGGCTTTCTCCGGGACAAAAAAAAAAGGATCTATCTACTCGTGTATTAAGATGTCAAAGTGTAGCGTGTCCTGCCCTACTGATACCATTATTATGTTCTCTTTTATAAGGCAACACACTGGAGCTAATAATTGTAGTACCTAAGTAAAAACATTGCAAAAACATCTATATAGGGTGTTTGGTAGAGGGACCGACATACCAAATGAGCGTGTTCGGGGGCCTACTTGGAGAATACAAGTTGGCCAAAAAAAATCCCAGACCCCCCAATTATTTTGTGAATTTTCCCTTTTTTTTCCGAAATCGTACCTATTTACCACCATAACATTTGTAAAATCTGTTTTAGACAGGGTGTTTTTAGTTGAATTTGGTCTCTATACACCTACAGGCCAATCCAATTCAAAATCCAGGTATTTAATTTTGATTTGCTTGGCCTGAAGGTGTATAGAGACCAAATTCAACTAAAAACATCCTGTCTAAAACAGATTTTACAAATGTTATCGTGGTAAATATGTACGATTTCGGAGAAAAAGGGAAAATTCACAAAAAAAATTGGGGGGTCTGGGATTTTTTTTGGCCAACTTGTATTCTCCAAGTGGGCCCCCGAACACGCTCATTTGGTATGTCGGTCCCTCTACCAAACACCCTGTATAAAAAGAATGGCCCCGAGTTTCTTGCCGCTTCTTCTCGGTAGGCTCTATATATTTTGGAACGCGGCGGTAGAGTCTCTAAAGTACAATATGTATAATGAAAAATTGAAATTTTAAAAATTGTACATTATAATGAAAAGTGCGTCTTTGATGCCTAAGTTGAATAAATGATTTTGACTCTTTGCGTACTGGCTTCATGTGGCCGGTGAAGCTAGTTGTCAGTTGGCTAGTAAGCAAGAACCATGCGTTTTGTTAATTTTCTAACATGTTTTTGAGATTTTAAGACGCCTAAACTAAGAACGGAGATTAATTTAAAGTTTTTACAACTGTACCAAGACATTAATATCTGTGAAATGCCACCCTTTTAAATTATAAAAACGATTATAAACATGATTCAGGTACAAAAAATGTGTGGCGAATTAAAGAAAGTGGTTATTATCCCGTACCGTTTTTTTAATTCATCTTCTACTTCGTGTAGTGCGTATTGGCAGTTTTCGAAGTAACTCCTTCAGTCGAATAGTGTGTTTTTTTGCATGCAATTCATGTTAGACGCGTGGTCACCTTAGTCACTGCAATAGTACTAGCTTAAAATATTGGAGCCTCGTGTAAACGGAACTAGCCTGCTACAAGCCAGGACAGTTAAGTAAAAAAATGGCTTGCTATCCTGGCTTGAAAAACTGGCCTCGTGTCACCCGGGCATGAGGTCGAATTCAAAATTGGAACTTCAAAAGGGCTGGTATTTGTCTATCTCTCTCTTTTTGTTTTCTAATGGCGGGAATGAGATAGAGTGTGAATGTTTCGAATTGTATGATTAACCCAAGTCTGAATAAGATATTCGTGGCTATCTGAAAAAAATAAATAAAAAAGTTACTTTGTCTCACTCAGTGAGCAAAATCGCATTTTGCTCTCTGATTTAAGGCAGCAAAACCTACATGTTTAAGCTACTGAAGTGAAAAAAATATTAAAAAGAATTGGGTACTTACCAGTTCTTCTCGATAATTACTCTAGTTTATTTTAGTACACCGCCTCCATTGTCGTGAAAT
Organism: Selenia dentaria; assembly: GCA_917880725.1. NCBI lineage: Eukaryota > Metazoa > Arthropoda > Insecta > Lepidoptera > Geometridae > Selenia > Selenia dentaria. The sequence continues at coordinate 5,414,338 of OU862891.1, forward strand.
CATCAAATACATGAATTAATAATTTACGTTCATACGTGAGAGTAAGCCTTAAATCACCTTAAATTCAATTATATCAATAAATGATTTTGGTTGTTCCAGGTATCCGAATATTTGTTGAAAATGAATTCCCACCGTGTGCCACGAGATGTTAATGAGGATGGACCGCCGCGCGCTCTCGCCGTCCACGCCTAACAGCCGTGCTATGGACAAATACGAACAGCTGTCAGTGGTACGTTTTACCCATAAAGTAAATTATCGTACCTAGCACGATTATCTGCGTAAGTGTACGTAACGTGTCGTTCACGTGAAACAGTACAAACTGTCATGTATCTAGGGCAACTGTGGCACAGATAACTCATAGTTTGTACGCCGAAGCTAGACGCGTTGACTTGCACGATACGAATACTTTTTCGCTAAGCTTTTATTTTTAATTGCTACGGTATCTGAAGACCTGGACGCGAGTCGCCCAGGACCGTAACACGTGGCAACGCATGGAGGAGGCCTTCATCCACTTTTGGGTGCCCAATTATTAAAATGTTAAGTACATTTTAAAATATGTATCGAAAATTGGGAAATAAATGGCTTTATTATTATTACGGTATCTGATAGTTAGGATGTAGGAGTGTACATCGGTAGCCGAGCCCTTATGTGGAAAACTATATACGTTTACCAATCAGTTGGTACCAATCAGCTGAAATATTTGTAGGTCTTCTGCAAATATCCGTCCATTGTAAATGTCTATACAAACAACTGTTCTAACGATACATATTCATATTAAAAGAAAAATAAGAAAGAAATGAAAGAAAATAATTTTATTCAGGACATCACACAACATAACATACATAAATACTGACAAAAATATTAATTTAACGGTTTAGCTTACACGGTACAGGGGGGCAATTCTACTAATTCACAACTTTTCAACAATCCACCCGGCTGCACTGCAGTTCGACTCCGGTTGCCGTTCGATAATTACCCAAAATGCCATTCTACTATTTACTATCTGTAGACAAATTGGAACGTAAACGTATCGTGAACGTTACTATATAATAGTTAATTAATATTAAACACGTTAGCGTCGTGTTCATGATCTATCGAGTTACTATAATATAGAATGTTATTCAATCGCTAGCGTCAATGGAAACGTAACTGCAGCTGGACTGTATACCAATAGCAGAATAAGTGTGTAAATCAGCTACAGTCCGGTTGCAGTTGGAACAAATTTAGTTAGTAGAATCGACCCCCTGGCATTGGTACAGGCGAGAGCGCACTCACTCTATGTAATGTTATTATTCATAGCCCAAAATTAATTATTTGCAGGGGTTAATAGTAGATTAGTAGCCAAGCTTACACCCGAGCTAACTACTCTGCTTTACATCTCGATTGTGAGGTAAGTAGAAAAAGCCGGCATTACAAAAATAAAATTGATAACTATTATACTTATACGAAGACAAGGCTGAATAGCGAAGCGACCTCTTTTGTCATTGAGCTGAATGCATGATGTCTATTGCCAGCATGATGATTAGATATACGCGAACTTTTTGAAAGAGTGAAGTGTTTTTTTTTAATTACTTACCGCCCTAGGGCTTTTCTAGCTACATTATTACCCTAGAGCGCTAATTGGTCACCTATAAGCCCCATTTGGGGGTAATAAGGACCTACTTACCGAATATGAGAGATGTAAAGTTGTTTTTACTGTTTTAAAACATATAAATTCATGATTTTTTATAACAATAATATACAAATAGTGAGGCCGGGTACTACTACACTCCACAAGAGCGCTACTATTTTGCTTAATTTACAATGTGACATCAAAAATTCTAGTTTAGTTTTTTAATAATGTAGGTATCTTTTAGCAGTGATTTCGAGGTGATGTCAGTGACATTCTAAATCGGTCCCCTAGTCGTTCCGTAACCGTAATGACAGAACCTCAAAGTTTTTCCTAGCACGCACTTTTGGTAAAGGTAAATGTAACGTTGCAAAGTACAAACTATGAGTTATCTGTGCCACAAGTAACGTTACCGAATGATGAAACAAATAAATCCACATCAATATGATAATGATAATTCTAAAATGTTAATGTTTTAAAAACACCAGTTGAGGCGGACTCTTTCCTTCTACGTGGTTGCCTCATGGCTGAGGGTCGTGCTCATCACAAGTGGTTTTTCCCACTAAGATCTTCCAGGCTTCTCTGTTTTGGGAAAGTTGGATGGATGCGTGAATGGCGGATTTACACGCCTGTTTTACAGTATCGGTACCATCGGGTCGGTGATCTTCCTCTACTTCTGTTTCCTTCCACGTGGACGACCACTATCAGCATTTCTAAATGGTCCGGCTTCCGCCGTGCCACGTGACCAAATTACTTGAGAACCTACATATACATCTAGTCGAGAGACGAGTTCGGATATTGAGTTCATTCAGTATCGACACGTGGGTGCAATACGCTGTCCATGGAATTCCCAAAATTTTGCGCCAACACCACATCTCAAACGCATCTATCCTGTTCCGTACGCGAGCCTTAAGAGTCCAGAACTCTTTTGGGCAACCACTAAATGATAATCTAATATAGTCAAAAATAATATAAGAATATACATATTAAGGATGCCTTTACTTCGCGTTGCATAATGGTTGTAGATGCCTATGTTAGAATACGAGTACCTACAAAATTCCTATAGTATCATACTTACCTACTCAATGAATCTATTAAAATAATTCTTATTAATAATTAAAATATTCTAAGTATTTAATCATAATAAGTTATGTAATAAAATACATGATAATATAATCGATATTCTTTAGTAAAGCATAACGCTTGCTTAGCGATCTCATCTCAGCATATAAATGGTGGCGACGTCAATACGAAAGTTTAAGTAGGTATTTCTAAAAATGCTTCTTTCGGTTGGATAGTGCTGTCAAAGCGGTTCCATAGATGTCGAGACGGTTAAATCAGATAGAGTTAAAATTCGATGCTATCGCACCTCGAGCCTCGGTGGCCTAGATGGTCATGGCGTCTGACACGGATAGTCAGAAGACGCGGCGGGTTCGAATCCCGTCCTAGGATGTAAATTTTCTCTCTATAAATTTCAATATAATTGGCTAATTAACCAATTAAATAAAAGTATATATATATATTGAGAGTTTAATTAAATAATTGATAGGTTGGCGAAGGTTCGTACGGGGTGGTGCTCAAGTGCAGACGGCGCGACACCGGCGAGCTGGTCGCCATCAAGAAATTCTTGGAGACTGAGGATGACGCCGCCGTCAGGAAGATGGCCCTTAGGGAGATACGGATGTTGAAGGTAGACCCCTTTTAATTAACAACTAAAAGCAAGTTTATACCGGTGGAGTGCATTTGTTCTGATAAAATTAGTTACAAACCAGAGGTTTACAAATTATATAGGCGTTCGCGCGACTTGGCTCCACATTTTTTTGTACGTACACATGGTGTACGCGTGACACGCGACGTGTTAAATACAACGTAAGTAATAATAATATGAGAAAACATCCATACAAGGTCTTTAGGTCCCAAACTATGCAGAGCCTGTACTATGGTAACCTGATGACTGATATACATCTACACACCTAGACTCAGCTCAAACAGATATGTTGGTGCAGAAAAATGTTTCACCTGTCTGAGGATCGAACCTGTAGGGCTATTATGTATCTCAGTTGCTAACAAATGTTGATTGAAATCGGAAAAAATGGCGGCTCTATGTCACTTTTGTCAGCTCCAGTCATCAACTTACTAACATTTTTGCTTACTGGAGTTGCCAAAAATAACACAGGGCCGCCATTTTGCAAGATTTCAATCAACATTTGTTAGCAATTGAGATACATAATAGCCCCTCTGGGCCCAGTGACTCAGATGGCAGGGTTGTAACCACTACGCCAACTGGCAAGTTGTTCATAATATGAGTAGGTAGTGTGTAATTCTGGTGGTCCGTGTTACAAGATCAATCTAGCATATCACCTTTGTGGCATGACGGCATAAATGTTATTATGACCTACTATAGTAAAGCTTCTGGAACTTATTTATTTATATATGTTACCTTATAATAATATAATTTGAAATTTGTTTGGACTGTTGTATTGATTCATTTAAAAAAATATTAATATAAACTTAATTCATTTTTAAATTTTAATAAAAAAAATAATAAGAAATTTAACTATTAAATACTGTATTATATTTATGTACTGTATTATATTTAAGATGTTTTAATGTTGACAAATTATTATGATATGGTCATGACTAATGAAAATTTGTCATATTACATATATATGTTACCAACTTTATCAAGTTCAGTAATGTGGGGAGCGCAGATCCCTATAACACAGGCTTCTAGCCTCGTATAGAGTTCTGAGGCCTATCTTATGTTATTTGAATGCCATTATCCAGTAACGTCCAACGCCAACGCGGACTGGCGTTAGACTGGTCACATGTTACGTTGCAAGACAGATAAATGGACTAAACAGGTAACACTCTGGTACAGATCGCGCGGCGAGAGTTTGGCTTTGACCGTTATTGCGCAGAAGTCAAAAATTGGGTATCACAGGGTGGCTAGAGGGACGAAGGACTCTTGTCTCTCTCTGTCACATCGAAGACGAGGGACTCTTGTCTCTCTCTGTCACATGGCGCGACAGTACCCATGCGCAGTAATCCCCTCCACCCGAAGGTCAAAGCCAAACTCTCGCCGCGCGATCTGTACCCAAGAGACGGAAGCAGACAACGGGGCCGTCCAACAAGATGATGGGAAGATGATTTCCACCTAGCTTTGGGGCCTTACTGGACCAGAGTTGCAACATACATAACACAATGGAAGCAGTTGGAGGAGGCCTATGTCAAAGACACACCGAACTGAGGGATATTTTATAACAGCATAATTAAGTACATTATCTTTAATTCAGACAGATGTTCAGTTCGGAATAAAAGGGCTATATTATTATTATTATTATTTCTTTTATTCAAAACAAAATCTCGGATTTCATCCGGTCCTTTACAAAGGTATAAGTGGGGCTGTAGCCAAAACTTAGAGGCCTGTTTGGTATAAAAATACAAAGGAGTATAAAAATCTGAAAAAAATGTTGGATGAAGGGTAACATGGTACTTATAACTATTACAAATATGGGTAAAGTGGCCAGGCTATTGATATGAACTTATTAGTGATAAGGAAGATAGTGGGCTATGGAAGAGACTACGGCACCTGCCAATTTTAGTCTCATGTTAAAATATTTAGGCAGGTGGTGACTTACCATCCACTAAACGGGCCCCCCATAAAGGCCACCATGAGTGGTGACAAAAGGGGCAACGTTGGTGTGGATGGCTAAAGGGTGTCGAGAGGTGTGCTGCGGTTTCACTAGAGCGCTACTACCGGCGTTATGCCCTTTAACACTTCCACCCTTGGAGCTTTTTGTTACTTGCTCTTGCGTCTCCACCCCCGGACGGCCAATTAAGGCAAGCCGGGGGTCAGGGGTCTCATTTAGCCCCAGGGAGAATCAGGGTCCACGGTGTCGCCACTCACCGACGGCTCCACAAGGTCGCCCCTGCGGGTTATTATTATTATATCCAGCAACATGAAGTTAGAATTTGTATTCTTTATGTCAAACTTACATGTACAGTTGCCAATAAAAAAATATTTATTTATTCATATTGTTTTGATGTCTACAAATTATAACATCATAGTACTAAAATTACTAGTTTTCAGTATGTCTATAACTATATGCAAGTGGAACAATAATAACCTGAACTCAGAGAAAATATTTAAAGTAATGATGTACCGTAGCGACGTTCGCCTTTACAGGACTCGAGGCAAAATGTGCAAATACGATTGAACGTTCTCTCTGTACTCTGTGTTTACACAGATCTGTTTTCATTCATTCCGAATGGGAGTGAAAGATGTGACTGAAAATATCCAACGTCGCTTGGACTTGGATCGCTACATTAATAAATTCGTTCGACACTCTGGTTTCATTTTGTGTTGAGACGTTTCATTCCTTATGCCAAATGACAGACGAAATTGAACTAAAAATGAATCGTCTGATATCACCTTAGTTACAGATTATTTGAACCCATTCAGACTAAGGAGCACTTTGTCATCAAGAACTGTATGTTTTTTTTTATCCAAGTGATATTTTAAATTTACAGAAACTACGACACGACCACTTAGTGAACATGATTGAGGTGTTCCGTCGCAAGCGGCGATTCTACCTGGTGTTCGAATACCTCGAGCATACGCTGCTGGATGAGCTGGAAGCTTCTCAGGGAGGACTCGGGGAGGAGCAGGCCAAGAAGCATCTGTACCAGTTGTTGAAGGGGATCGAATACTGTCATCAGAACTCGGTAACACAATAAAACGTCTATTATTGCTTGTACTCGTATATGTCGTACTGTAGATGTCTGTGTCTGTCTGTGTCTACTCGTAGATATATAACTAATATATCTTCTATTAAATTCTCGTGTCACAGTATTTGCAACAAAACTCCTCCGAAATGGCTGGACCGATTATTATGAAATTTTGTGTGTATATCTCAGTACGCCTGAGAATAGGTAGTAAAGTACTTTTATCATCACCAAGCGAATGAAACCGCGGGGCGCAGCTAGCAATCGTATAAAAGTTGTCCTCCATGTGCATCTTATTTGAGAATATATTCATTTATAGTCAATCGTACCACAAAATACTCTGAAATATCATGCCATGGGAAAATTTTATAAAAATTTAAGTTGGTACTTATACATTTTTATCCCACGAAATCCGATTACAAATAGATGAAAAGCAAAAGAAAATACTTTGAAAAAAGATATAATTATTATTACCGCATTAGAAAGAAATTATGATAGAAATACATTAATAATAATATTAAACACTCGTTGTAATGGGTCAAAATTAATTTACAAAAATTTCATTTGAATTAATTGCAACGCGAATGCAGAATTCACAATAATAATAATAATGTTTATTTTTCAAAAGACTTAATTTATACATAGTTTACTTAAAGTGTAGTTCTTAGACATTAATTTCAGTCATCCTGATTATCAGCGGCCCCCAAACTAAGCACATGGCCTGTATCTTGGCATCCGAGTGCGATTTTATCTTAACTAAGTATACGACTACAACATCACATTACAACGTAAATTAATTACAAAGTTAGTAAGACTTGAATAAAGTTTTAGTTTTTTACCATTTAAGATTATTACATATAAATGAATATGTGATTGAAACACAACAATTGAAAGGACCTAAACACTTTATGACATAAGATATTAATTATTGTTATAAACAATATTTGGTTAATTTGTGATCAAAGTGAGAACAAAGGTATTAAAAGTAAAAACTGTTTCATGTATGTTTTTGGGATTTCCCCAAAACGACGAAATTAAGAAGAGACTTGTTTCTTAATAAGGAGAATTTCCCCATCGCCATTTTTACATAAAATACAAAATCCACACCCAATACTATTAAGTAAACATTTCTGACTTAGTTTATCCTATATACAATAAAGATTAAGTAGGTACTCCTTTTTTTGATGTGGGATGCAAATTGTAAGATGGGAGAAAACCCAAATTAATAGTTAAAAGGCCTTTTGTACTTAATACCGTATTTTTAAATGCAAACGGCAGTGTCGCACATTGGTGAGCTAAATAAGATTACTAGGCTAATAATAATCAAAAAAAATGTGTCTCGGGGTGAACGTTTAACGGGAGAATGAGAATGTTTGGGGAGATGAGTGCTATTCAGTGCCACACAAAACTTCAGTGCAAAGAGCTCTGGCTCAGAGATACGAAGCACCGTAGGCCATAAGTACCACCCAGAGGCTCTGACTGGTACCTACGGCAACTATAATCAACAAACGTGGTGCTACTAAGATCAGGCGCATGCCTGTTTTCGTTTGCATTTCCGTTTCATAGTAAGAACTTAGTGTTTTGCTTGAAATACATGTGTAAAAATCTGAAACGACCTAAAATGGGACGAACTGAACTACATAAATCGAAGGCTCCTGGTTGTGTAGATATTATACATGTTATTTTACATTATACATTATATTATACATGTTTTTTTTACATTATACATTATATTATACATGTATTTTACATTATACATTATATTATACGTGTATTTTTTGTGTATTATTACGAAACATTAGTAATAACAAAATAATAGTATTATAGATTAAATGTTTAACCCGTTGACTCGGAATTCGCCATATTTGGCCAATAATACAATATATTTCGTAGAAATCAACCTACTTTTCCAGGAACTGCAAGGTTAATATATCTGAGATATCACTTTAATAATGGCATTAAATAGACAATAAACCCTAATAATAATACCTTATGGATGCTCTCGACAGACTGCAACGTCGCGCTGTCCGTATTATTCGAGACACTGAAGTCACTCAACACCTAGAACCCCTACAAATGCGTACAACTATAGCTTCTCTAAGCGTTTTTTACCGGTTGTTTCATGGCGAATGTTCAGAAGAGCTTTTTAGTCTTATTCCTTCCTCACCATTCCGATCCCGAACTACTCGTTCCGGCCTAGCATTGCATCCATATACTGTTGAAAACTACTAACCACGAACCAAAAAGTTTGGCAGTTCCTACCTTTGTCGTTTAAGTAAATTGTGGAATGCTTTGCCGGCGTACGTAGCGTTCCTTGCAGCTATAACCCTGGGACTATCAAGCGGGGCGTGAAAAAGCATCTGTCAGGTCATCATAGGGGTGGCGATTAGTGCAGCTTACGGCTGCACTAATGGTCATTGTTTCTTGATTCCATCTTCGCTTTCCATCAGGCGAGAGGAAGTCACTTTGATGAACCACTATTAACATTTTGATCTCGGATCAAATGCGACCTGTATACAGGAAGTCAAACGAACAACCTAACAAACACACGGACAGATGAAAGTCAATTTGGTCAGTTAAAGCAGAGACGCTTCGCTCGGTCGGTCAATAAGCACACACATTATTGAATTGTATTTACCACTTGGTGTGCTATTGCTATGCTATGCCTTTTGTATTCAATTTTCCATATGTTGCCACTGTTGAAAGCGCCTCCTAGCTAGCTGCCTCGTCTTTCTTTTTCTAGTGATAATGCCCGTTATACATTATCATTTTTAAACTTCTATAAAGTTTGTTGTATAACATTTACGCCCCTTTTGTCTGCCTTCCTCCTGCTCTACCAGCGCATATTATTACGATCCTACAGGAAAACACAAACAACACAGAAACAAAAAGTGATAAAACAGTCTGTGCAATTTCATCATTTATTTTCCCCATGTAGAATATTTCAGCTAAATAGAATTGTAAGTTTTGCCTTAAAAGAAATCCAAACGTCTATCCGTCCATCATCTCGTCAAAAAAAAAAAGTTTCCCATTTTTATTATTAGTATGATATCACAGATAATCCATCGAGACGTGAAGCCCGAAAACGTGCTGGTCTCCAACACGGGCATTGTGAAGCTGTGCGACCTCGGGTTCGCGCGGGCTCTGGCGGCGCCCGGGGAGCCCTACACGGAGTACGTCGCTACCAGGTGGTACCGCGCGCCGGAGTTGTTAGTCGCAGAACACAGGTTAAGCTGAACCCGTTTATTTTATTTACAGCGGTTTGCAATTTTAGAGAGAAAAATAATTCACATCCTCGGACGGGATTCGAACCCGCTTCTTCCGACAATCCGTGTCAGTCATGACCGTCCTCATACGAAAGTTAAAATCAGATAGTTAAAACTCGATGCTAGGACCTCGTGCCTCAGTGTCCTAGTGGGTATGGCGTCTGACACGGATTGTCGAAAGACGCTGGTTCGTATCCCGTCCAAGGATTTGAAATTTTTGTCTCCAAATTTGCAATGTGTGGTATTGCTAAGCAGGCTTTAAAAATCATATTATAAAAATTACAGCCGATTTCTATAACATATATATTGACGCTTTACCCTAATAGAGATATAATAATGACTTAACTTCCATACTAATTATGTCAAATTTCTCGTAACGAACAAACCGCCAGGCAGAAACTGGGCGTAGGCATATTACTTCAAAAAAATGTACGCAAGCGTAACTTCTTCTGTGACTGTCATCATTCAAGCATCTCAAATCTAACTCAATCCTCATAAAATGAATTGCAATCATTTATCTGGGTCATTTCAGAATTAAAACAAGCAGTTACTCTAATTAGATAGGTGCACGTCTATTCATATGATATGTTTACGTCTTCGTGAATCATTTTGGGTATCGTTTTACTACATCTCATGCTTAAATGGGTATTATCGTAGTATATTTAACTTAACTTGTATTGGTTTAGTACAATAGAACATATTATGGAGCTCCGATTTTAGAAAGCCTTTTTGCCTAGTCAAATCTCTACAAACTTCATACCCGTTGGAGCAGTCGGTAGGATGCTAGATATAAAATTGAATATTTAACCAATGTGCAAGCTAAGTTTCAATATAACTTTTACAATCGCATATTTAATAAAGCTTTTACATTTTTGTAATCTACAGGTATGGTCCAGAAGTAGATATCTGGGCGATAGGTTGCCTGTTCGCAGAGATGTTAACGGGAGACCCCCTGTTTCCAGGAGACTCGGATATCGACCAACTGGCACTTATTATAAAGACTGTAGGTGAGTTACAAGCCATTTATCTATCCATTGTAGTTTACAGATGATACATACATATTTATTAGCAGTATCTGTTTAACTTGTGATTTGTTGGAAGTCATATACCTAAGTGGCTATATATGGACTACATTGAACGACGTTAAAATAATGACGTCTTTGATACCGTCACGGATGAGAAAATGCTAATCCCCTTATAACTAAAGCAAGTAGGTACTTCTAACTTTATTGAGTTGGTAGTATACGAGTATGTGCAATATATTGGGCCAGCAACGGTGTTAAATAACAAAAAATGTGTTTCAGGCAAACTAGCCCCCCGTCACCAGCAGGTGGTGTCGCGACTCGCCGGTGGCGCAGGTCTGGCGGCGACTGCGGGCCCGCGCGGGGAGCTGCCCGGCGCGGGGCTGGCGCGGGAACTCCTGGCCGCCTGTCTGAGGACGGAACCACGCGCCAGGCCTTCCGCGCAGACACTGCTCAGGCATAAGTAAATTTCCTACTTACTTCTTACGGCGGTCTTAAACCCTTTTTATACCTTAAGATTTATCAATCTAAAGTCCGTTATCCGTACCCGTAATCTGCAAAACTATGATTAATGCAAAAAGGGTGTTTGTCGTTTATTTTTTTCTTCTTTCACGATCAAACTACTGAGCCGATTTTAATAGCACTTGGCATGGATACCCTGTAGTTCATAATAGGTTAGGATATTAAATGTAATGTGATATTTCTTATTCAAATATTATGCTCGCGGGTATCACCCCGCCACGTTTTTGAACTACCTTGAGCGGAAAAGCTTTTTTGGTAACAAAATATCTTGTCATTTATAAGGGGTTTTAAATATATATGTTTATGTTTTTTGGTAAACTTTGTGATTTACATCACGTAAGAATAATAAACTGGCTAATTGCAACTCGGACTCGCGCACGAAGGGTTCCGTAATTTATACATATATACATGTATATAATCTCCCATACAACAGACATAACTTTTTTGCCGTTTTTTATAGATAATGGTACGGAACCCTTCGTGCACGGGTTTTACTCGCACTTAGCCGGTTTCGTATTAGTTATTATAGCGGCAACAGAAATACATCATTTGTCAAAATTTCAACTGTCTATCACGGTTCATGAGATACAGACTGCTGACAAACAAGAGACAGAAACAGAAGAGGCAGATAGACAAACAGACTCACGGACGGACAACGGAGTCTTAGTAATAGGGTCCTGTTTTACCCTTTAGGTACGGAACCCTAAAATCTGATAAACATACTCATTGTAAACTCCTCTGAGTGCAGTTATGCAACTGCAAATTCAAAAACACCAACGAAGCATGCATATTTTGAGTGTTGTAATTCCCCCAATATTAAACAGTAGAATTATTTTCGACAATTCCTTTTTTTTATATTTCAGATACTTTCAGCAAGATGCGTTTGCAGAGAACTTTAACGCTGAGCTACGGAAGAAATTAGGAAAAGAAATCGAAGTAAGTATTCAAAAATATATTGAAACGTAGCTTGTCCAGTATTTTTTTGATTGTTATGATTTTGAAAGCACCTCTGCTTAGATGAACCAAATATTATCGGTATTATAGTAAGAAAGAACACAACTTCCAACCGGATTCCAACTCGTATCTTCTGGTCAGACACCACTACCACTACGCCAACTAGGCACCCCATACGACGACGGCTGAAAAACAACAGCATTATAGATGATACAACTGCCAATCCTGTCCAAAGTAGTAACTTTTTACAAAGTTTTCTTAGCTCTATACTGATCAACTAGGTTTTGGTAAAATTTGTTATATGGTGACTTTTTATGCACGGGTGGTGGGTGGTTTTTTTTTAATAATAATAATAATAAGAGAGCTCATGTGAATCCATCGAACCCATGGAGGCTGTGAACATCAGCCCCATAGACGTAAGTTGTGCTATTCGTAAGACCCCGAACTGGAAAAGCCCTGGACCAGACGGATTGCACAATTTTTGGCTAAAATGGATTCGATGCTCACACGAGTGCTTGGCAATACAATTCCAAGAAGCCATTGAACGTGGTTCCCTTCCCAATTTCTTGACAACTGGTGTCACCTTCCTGCTCTATAAGTCCGGTAGTACCACGGAAGCGAAGAATTACAGACCCATCACGTGCTTGCCTACGCTATACAAGCTCCTTACATCTATTCTGCGAACAAAAATTTATTCGCACATTGTTGTGAATAACATTTTGGCTCCTGCTCAGAATGGATGTCGGGTTGGGTCCCGTGGTACTAAAGAGCTCCTCCTCACAGACATGACCATTTGTCAACAAGTCCGGCGAAACAGGGGGGTTCTATCCACTGCCTGGATTGACTATAAGAAGGCTTATGATTCAGTGCCTCATTCGTGGCTAGAGAGGATATTAGAGTTATATAAAATCAATATAACTCTGAGATCATTCTTAAGCACATGCGTGAGACATTGGACCACAGTTCTTCGTCAACCAGGAGATCGTGAGAGCGTCTCTGGGTCACAGGACTTCATAAGGATCGAACGAGGTATATTCCAGGGTGACAGTCTCAGTCCTTTGTGGTTTTGTCTAGCGTTGAATCCTCTCAGCACTTTGTTGATGGATTCAAAACTAGGCTACCGACTTCGAAGAGAGGGTGAGATAATTTCTCATCTATTGTATATGGATGATCTCAAGCTGTTTGCAACGAATCGCCAAGACTTGATGGATCTTTTGAAAATTACTGAATCTTTCAGTGATTCTATCAGGATGGAGTTTGGTGTAGATAAGTGTGCGGTCATGCATGTACAACGGGGAAAGGTTGTGAATTCTTCAAATTTACAACTTTCCGAGACAATTACTCTCACATGTCTTTCTGAAGTTGAAACCTATAAGTATCTTGGTATGTCACAGTCATTGGGTATCATGGATAGGGACATTAAGCAGACAGTGAAGGAGCGTTTCTTCTACCGCTTAACAAAAGTTCTTAACAGTCTTTTGTCGGGCGGCAACAAGACGCGCGCCTTCAATGGTTGGGTGATGCCCCTACTCATATACTCCTTTGGCATACTAAGATGGACTCAGACTGAACTTGACGCCCTGGATAGGCGGGTCCGTCAATTGCTTACAACACATCGCATGCTACATCCACGCTCGTCTGTTATGAGGCTATACATCCCACGGAAGTGGGGGGGTCGTGGCTTCCTAAATGCCAAGAACCTCCACAACTGTGAGGTGGCCAGTCTCCGGGAGTATTTCCGTAGCACCGAGTGTGGGATACATCGCGATGTCATAGCAGTTGATAGGAGCCTCACACCTCTCTCCTTGGCAAACGAGAACTGGCGTAAACCAGTGGTGCTAAGCATCGAAGACCGTAGAGACGTATGGAAGGGCAAAGAGCTACACGGACGGTTCTACAAGGCCCTAACAAGGCCTGACGTGGACCCGCTCGCCTCAGTGAACTGGCTGCGTTTCGGTGATCTCTTTGGTGAAACTGAGGGTTTTGTTTGTGCTATTGCTGACGAAGTTATCAAGACGAATAACTACCGGAAATATATTCTGAAAGACGGTACGGTCGACATTTGTCGAGCATGCCGCCGTCCCGGAGAGTCACTCAGACATATTATTTCCGGTTGTTCTCATCTTGCTAATGGAGAGTACTTGCACAGACATAACCAAGTAGCCAGGATTATTCACCAGCAACTTGCCCTTCAATATGACCTTATTGAGTCTGAGGTGCCGTACTATAAGTACGCACCTACGCCTGTTCTTGAAAACGGTCGTGCTACGCTCTATTGGGATCGATCTATAATCACGGACAGGACTATTGTTGCCAATAAGCCTGACATCGTGGTGATCGATCGATCTCAGCGCCGGGTAATGCTTGTTGACGTCACCATTCCTCATGATGAGAACCTCGTGAAGGCTGAGAAGGACAAGCTTAGCAAGTACCTAGACTTAGCTCATGAGGTGACCGCCATGTGGGATGTTGATTCGACAATAATTGTTCCGATAGTAGTTTCAGCAAACGGCCTTATAGCAAAAAGCCTCGACCAACATCTTAAGAGGCTTTCGCTAGACGGTTGGATCAAGGGACAGATACAGAAGGCAGTACTTCTTGACACGGCACGTATTGTCAGGAGGTTCCTCAGTCTGCAGCCCTAACCACTGGTAGTTTGGGTCATGCCCCGCTGCCGATGGCAATCTAGGATTAGGTTTTTTACAATGTTTTTTATTTATTATTTTTTATTGTATATAGAAATATTGTAAAAAATGTAATTTTAAGAAAAGGAAATAAATAATGTGAATAATAATAATAATAATACCGCAGGGGCGGCTTTGTGGCGAGCCGTCGGTGAGTGGCGACACCGTGGACCCTGATTCTCCCTGGGGCTAAATGAGACCCCTGACCCCCGGCTTGCCTTTATTGGCTGTCTGGGGGTGGAGACGCAAGAGCAAGTAACAAAAAGCTCCAAGGGTGGAAGTGTTAAAGGGCATAACGCCGGTAGTAGCGCTCTAGTGAAACCGCAGCACACCTCTCGACACCCTTTAGCCATTCACACCAACGTTGCCCCTTTTATCACCATTGATGGTGGCTTTTATGGGGGGCCCGTTTAGTGAGTGGCAAGTCACCACCTGCCTAAATATTTTAAGATGAGACTGAAATTGGCAGGTGCCGTAGTCTCGACCATAGCCCACTATCTCCCGTATCACTAATAAGTACATTTCAATAACCATGCATTTTACCCATTTTTGTAATAGATAACCTGTAACCTTCCATCCAAAATGTTTCTGTTTTTATACTACATTGTATTTTTATATCAAACAGGCCTCTAAGTGTTGGCTACAGCCCCACTTATGCCTTTGTAAAGGACCGGGTGAAACCCGTGAAATTGGTTGAATAAAAATAATAATAATAATAAATTTATTAAGGTAAAACATATAGGTTACAGAATAAATGTAAAGGAGCACCTGGTTTCTAAACTAGGCTCGAGACCCGTGTTATAGAACCCAGGACTCTTTCGTCGGAGTAACAGGAAAAAAATGCCTTAATAACTTAGGTAATATGAGGTAATATTTTAAATGAGCCCTTCTAAAATTTAGCAGTAGTTTAAGCCGTCGACTCTGGGTATTGTCATAGAACAACTGTCGTTAGGTTCTATTGAAAGGCTGAAAACTCCAACTCTTAGGATGTTCACAAGTTTGTACGTCAAGCCGAACTGGACCTATCATCATCATCATCATCTCAACCATAGAACGTCCACTGCTGAACATACGCCTCCTCCATGATTTTCCAAAGGACCGGTTGGATGCGGCTATACGTGGCCACAAACGCTATTACGTTACGCTTTTTTTTTGTTGTTGTTGCCATTCCTGAAAATTATATAAATATTTATGGTTGCATCGAGGTTTTGATTCAAGCAGTAATATTCAAGTAATGATCACAGTATTATCATCATCATCTCAGCCGTAGAACGTCCACTGCTGAACATATGCCTCCCCCATAATTTTCTAAAAGCACCACCGGTTGGAAGCTGCCTGCATCCAACGTCGTCCTGCGACCTTTATCAGGCCGTCTGTGCACCGTGTCGGTGGACGACCTACGCTGCGCTTGCCGGTCCGTGGTCTCCACTCCAGAACCTTCCGGCCCCATCGGCCATCTGTTCTGCGTGCTATGTGGCCTGCCTACTGCCACTTCAACTGGCTTATCTTCTGGGCTATGTCGGTGACTTTCGTTCTTCTACGGGTCTCCTCATTTCTGATTCGATCACGTAGAGAAACCCCGAGCATAGCCCTCTCCATAGCTCGTACTTTGATTATCATCACGGTATTGTATATGTCATGAAGTCACTGACTAGTTGTGGTTCTAGTAAAGCGGTGGATACAGTACTAAAAGTTTCGAAGACGATCGACGAGGAAACCCCAAACACGACGTTTCGTGATTTTTGTACACTTTGCCTACACTCGTGCACCGTCACGAACACTTAACGGTTAATAATTTTAATAAACAATAAACAATTATAATAAACTATTTCCACGGACGGGCATGGAGAAACTCGAAGAATCACAAATCTAGGAAGATTATTGAAATAGACCATTGCTGGGTTTTTCTCGCCCGTACTTTACTTTATTTAGACAGGTATTATATAGTATTTCTTTTTAACTTACGCGGTAGGTATAGTCGAATATCTCGACCGGTTCCGTGACCGCTAGTACTGAGTATGAGTACTAGCGCGAACGCAGCCGGGTGCGCACGTACTCCATGAAGAAGTGGCCCGGACGGTCACGGAACCGGTTGAGATATTCGACTATACGTACCGCGTAAGTTAAACCGTCAAATAACATTAAAAAGTATTTATTTTGTTGAATACTATAATTATGTTCTAGGCATTGCCGACTCATCAAGGGCCTGCGAGAGTGGGCGGGAAACCGAGGCAGCAATGGACTCTCAACATCATTCCTGTGAGTCAAATAAGAATCAACATCTTACTCTTATATTATATTTGACAGGCCGGTTGGCGCAGTTGGTAGCACCCCTGCCTTCTAAGCCGCTGGTCCCGGGTTCGATCCCCGGACAGGTCAAACATTTGTGTGCATGAACATGTCTGTTTGATCTGTGTCTGGATGTTTATATGTATATAAGTATTTAATATCATAATATAAGTATGTAATATCAGTCATCAGGTTACCATAGTACAGGCTCTGCCTAATTTGGGACCTGAAGACCGCGTGTGGATGTTGTCCCATATTATACTATTATACTATTATATTTTTTAATGGCCCTTTGTCTTTTTCTACGTACATTGTGTGGCGTGTGTTCTTGCTTATTTAAGTTGCTAAGTCCATCGAATGTGATGGACTCATGTAAAAGCATTACATGAGTTTAAATTGATTTTTTTAACCGAGTTAAAAAAGGGGGTCAACCACGAGGTTTGTTCTGTAGGTCAAAATTGGTCCATAAATAAGGTCAACAACGAATAAGTTACCATAAAAACTTTTTTACAGAGCTTGCGCATACACATCACTAACCCTTCAAGCTGTTTCTGCAGCGTTGGTGCCACGGTAGAACTCTTATATTGTGGCCAGACCGATGTCAAAGAAAAATGAAATTACATAAAAACAAATAAATCACTAATTTGTAGCGCACGAGCCTAAATTTGCAATAAACTTGAACCAATTTCGAAATAACTTGAGTTCCTAGCCAAACGTCTGATATTTGAGATCAAAGTGGCCAGTTCGACACAACGCCATTTTCTACCGACTTCCAAAAAGGAGGAGATACTCAATTCGACTGTATTTTTTTTAAATATTTGTTACCTCATAACTTTGGACTGGGTGAACCGATTTTTAGAATTGTTTCTTCTTTTGTTTGAATGCTAGTGCAACTGTGTGGATTTCGATGAAATGTAAATGGGAGAATTTCATCGAATTTGGTCGAGTAGTTTTTGAGTTACACTTCAATAACTGAATAGAATGTAAGGTTCTAATTTAAATACAATAGAAAATAAAATGACAAAAGGAGATACTTCTGCTTTAAGTGCATCTCCATTATTGAAGGTTGGCAGTCAGCTAAGATACATAAGTAATTGTCTTTCTAAATTGCAGGACCATTGTAGATCTCGGACAGACAGCACAGCGGGGGAGTCGCTCATTGATTACAACTACACTCCAAGTTAGTTTTTTTATTACACTTTTGCATACATAACTTTTACTATTTCAGTGCCTCTCAATTTAAACTTAGGAGCGCCGTACGAATAGCAAAGAAAATGTTTAAAAACTTTCGATGGCTATTGATGGGGAAAATACGAAACGTTTCAGGTTTCATACACTTTGTGTACACTCGTGCACCGTCACGAACACTAATACTCGTCACAACTGGATAGCCATTCTTACGTTTTCTGCATAACTGATGGTCTCACCTCCGGTTCTCTATATCTGGTTATATGTTTTGTTATTATAAGATTCCGATGCACCGATGGAGACGTGCCCTCCAGAGAAGAAGGTTCCTCATCCAACACCAGGAGATGCGCACACCGCTGAGGTATGTACCCTAAATCATTTATTTTTATTCAATAGATGCAGCGAGTAACTGCGTGAAAAGAAATGAAATGAAATGAAATATTTATTTATTTAAGAACACTGGGCTTGGCGCGAAAATTTGCGTAAGTGTAACGTAATCGTATCGTTGAAGTATATAGTACAAACTATGAGTCATCTGTGCCGCCCTTGTGCTAGATAAATGACAGTTTGTACTGTATACGCCAACGATACGATTACAACATTAACGCAAATTTTCGTGTTAGGCCCTTAGTGTAGAGTTGATGAAGATATAGTACTGAGGAGTCTTAGAAACGGATCTAGAGAGGATTTGCACATGCATGAGTAAGATGAAAGGACGTAATAATATAAATAACACGCATTAAAAACTGTTTATTTGAAAAATAAATTCATTCTTTAATGTACAACTCGCCTACTACGTTTGAAGAGATGTCCATGTGATCATTGAACCAAGCTAGTGGATTTTTTCATAGATTGTTTCTGGTGTTAGGTGAATAACAAATAAGTATAAAACAATAAGGTTTACATCGTGGGACATGGTTTCATTCAAAATATATAGCATAGCCAGTACTTGTCCATACTAAAAGAAAAATCTCTTTTATACCTGTTAACATTGTCGATTTCAGTGATTTTATTTTTCATGCAATCAATGCATTGTTTGCTATGCCCGTACGTTTTGATTTTTTCAGTATATTTCAAAGCAATATAAATTTAGTTTTTTAAACTTAAATAAACATAGCAAACAATGTGTCGTTTGTATGAAAAAAAATCACTGAAATCGGACAAGGTAAAAAATAGTTTTTTCTTTTAGTGTGGATAAGTACTAGCTATGCAATCCTCTTAAGGTGTGCCTCCAGACCAGAAAAAAGAAAGGTGGCTTTATAAACAATTACTCTTTTTACTCTCTCGAAAAACTGTATTACGGCACGCATACCAGCATGTGATATATATATATATATATATACTTAGTGTGATTGTAGTGCAAACTCTAAAGTGAGAAAAATGTTTACTTCCAGGGTAACGTCATACAAGGCACTGCAGTGCTGCCTCCCCCGCGTCCTGCGTTACCCCGCTCTCTCGCGCGTGCTCTCAACGATACCTTTCAGGTACTTACTCGTACGCGTACCGTAGGTCTACCATGAGTTTACAACAATGACACTAATCGATGCTCGGTATCGACTGCCGCGAACAAAATGTATGAAAAAAAAAATACTGTGCCACCTTGCGGTCAATTGTAGAACTAAAATTGACAGCGAGTACGCCAATCACAAGCTTAATAGGTAGGCGAGATCGAGTATCGACTATAGATGACATTTATGTTGCCAACTGCCGCGAAAAAATGTATGAAAAAAGTACTGTGCCACCTCGCGGTCAATTGTAGAACTAAAATTGACAGCGAATACGCCAATCACAAGCTTAATAGGTAGGCGAGATCGAGTATCGACTATAGATGACATTTATGTTGCCAACTGCCGCGAAAAAATGTATGAAAAAAAGTACTGTGCCACCTCGCGGTCAATTGTAGAACTAAAATTGACAGCGAATACGCCAATCACAAGCTTAATAGGTAGGCGAGATCGAGTATCGACTATAGATGACATTTATGTTGCCAACTGCCGCGAAAAAATGTATGAAAGAAAGTACTGTGCCACCTCGCGGTCAATTGTAGAACTAAAATTGACAGCGAATACGCCAATCACAAGCTTAATAGGTAGGCGAGATCGAGTATCGACTATAGATGACATTTATGTTGCCAACTGCCGCAAAAAAATGTATGAATAAAGTACTGTGCCACCTCGCGGTCAATTGTAGAATTAAAATTGACAGCGAATACGCCAATCACAAGCTTAATAGGTAGGCGAGATCGAGTATCGACTATAGATGACATTTATGTTGCCAACACATGGTAGAGGTACTGTACGGGAGGCGTACTTGCATGTGTTCGTGGACGTGAATGATAAAGATAGTTTGCTGCTAATAATATTTACTGGCACTAAATTACTACACAATAACTAGAAATAATAATTCGAGAATATGGCTAAAATGATGCTATGAAAAGATATAGATTTGCTAGTGGACTGTGAGTGCACTCGCTGGTGATAGAGCACTGCCGCGGGTCGCGATGGTCGCGAGCCGCGTGCAATTGGGTTAACGCTATGTCAGCTAGAAATGCTAGTGATGCAATGTTTGAATGTTCCGAACACGTACTTACCTGGAAAGATCGTCATATCAACTACAACTTCATCATTTGTGCTTACTTATATAGTTCATAATAATAAAAAATATGTCTCATTTTTTATACATTTTCATGACCATTTATCGATACCAAACCACATTATGTACTAATTAGCAAAGGCTTTATATACTCAGAACTTTTCTCTCAGGCTTTTGTTGTTTTGTTCTCAGACATTCCCTGTGCCGGTAAATTCTTACCCTCGGACACCTTACATCAAAAAGTGAGACTAATTATATTATCTCTTATAACGCTTAAGCCGCAATCGGACGATTTAACCCTTTTTATAAAAAGGGTTAAATGTGTGGATAAATTTTCTACCGACTTCCAAAAAGGAGGAGGTACTCAATTCGACAGTTTTTTTTTCTTTGTTGCCTCATAACTTTCGATTGGCAGAACCGATTCTCAAAATTCTTGTTGTCTTCTTTTTTGTTTGAAAGCTGGTGCTTCCTGTGTGGTCCCATTTAAATTTCATCAAATTCGGCCAAGTACTTTTTGAGATACACTCCAATAACTGAATAGAATGGAAGTCGGTATTAATTTTTTCAAATTGTACTTGTATAGTCCATGTAGTGTAGTTTAGTGTGTACTATATTATGTGCATGAGTGCGGATACCAGAGGACACGGATTTCTGGGTGACGCTGCAACTGTTATTGTCAGACAAGGCGCTTAAAATTAGGAGTTCCGATCATTTCTTAAGAGAAAATACTACAGTATGTAATTGAGTTGTATTATATTTTAGAGTGAATAACAAACTGGTGATGGACGAACAGTTGCTGCGAGGGCGTGCTGTTGTCAAGAAGAACGCCAAGAAGACCTGTCCAGAGCTCTCACTGCCTTACGTACCAGGAGGCAAGTATAACTTTGTTACCTTTCCATCTTAGTACACTTCAGTAAGTGTATATCTTGGTTAGTACCACCGCAGTACCAGGCGGGCCGTAAGTGGACCGTTTATATACAACATCTTTCAATAGGATTGCACAGCCAGTACTTGTCCATACAAAAAAAATAACTCTTTTCTACCTCTTAACATTATCCGACTTCAGTGATTTTTTTTTTCATGTATTCAACACATTGTTTACTATGCCCGTACGGTTTGATTTTTTCAGTATTTCAAAAAAAAATACTTTATTAGAACTTAAAAATGTTTTATAAAAAAGTAATTTAAAAATTTTTTTTTTTAAAACCTAAAAAAAAGTGAAAAATCAAAACGTACGGGCATAGTAAACGATATGTTTATAACATGAAACAAAAATCACTAAAATCGGTCAATGTTAAGAGGTAGAAAAGAGTTTTTTTTTGTATGGACAAGTATATTGGCTATGTTACAAAGATACACTAGTTCGCATCAGAATGGATTATAGCAACTTGTAAACAGAAAATATAGATAACAGTGATCATACTGTTTTCACAGATATGAACAGAGTGTAGAGCCATGCATTAATTGCGTGTGTGTGGTGGTTTCATTCCAAGCTCGGCATGTAACCTACTGGGAAACGAACTTACATCGGAACCCTCCTCTGCTTGGTTACTTTGCCCTCTAATACCTTTCGCCACCCCACGGGTACAGATCGCGCGGCGAGAGTTTGGCTTTGACCGTTATTGCGCAGAAATCAGAAATTGGGTATCAACGGGCAATTAGCGGGGTGCGGGGCGGGTGTGTAGGCGCATGCGGTGCTCTGATTGGCGCTCCAATCGTTCCCTGCCTCTCGCATCGATACGACGTACCGCGCACTCCTGTTGTACAATCACGTTCACAAGTGAATTGCTATTTTCGTTAATTGTTTATTGTTGTCGATTGTTATTATTTGTTGAGTTTGTTTGTTTAAGTTTGTCAGTTAAGTTTTTTTTGTTAAATATTAAAAAGTGATTTGAAAATGCGTAAAAAAAACATTGTTTTATAAAGGCAAGCACGGAAAATGATATATGACGTGAATTGCTTTTTAAAGAAAGAAGCTGACGAATGTATCGATTCATTGAAGCAAATTCGAAGTCAGATTGAGGAAGTTGCTTCTTTACTCAGTCAGTCGGAGAATAACCAAACTATACAGACTATGCAGGTAATGAAAACGGAAACTGTTTCTAAATTAAATTGTGTAGTCAGTAAATTAACTAAAATTCAAAAACGGACATCGGAGGCCACTAAGACTTCAATTGGCACTGTAAAAAATATCGTAAATTAAGCCAAGAGTTCCGATTTGCTAATTATTTTCAGAACACCTGGAAAAAAACGTCCCAGAGCTAAACCAGTTACGAATATTGATAATTTTGACCAAGGTGTTATAAAAAGATGTATACACAATTTTCACAAGACGAATAATGAACTTCCCACCATTGGGAAACTAAAAAAGAAACTTGAGGAAGATATAAACTTTAAAGGGTCAGAAACAAGTCTTCGTGTAATTGTAAAGGAGTTAGGATTTCGCTGGAAAAAAACAGAAAACAACCGTAAATTACTAATAGAAACATCGAATATCCGATTACAACGCATTGAATATTTAAGAAAAATAAGAAAATATCGACAAGAAGGAAGACCCATTGTTTACACAGATGAATCCTACGTAGATTCATCGCACTCAACAACCAAAGCCTGGAGCGATGGCCCTACGGAAGGACTAAAAAAACCCATTTCTAAAGGACAACGAGTCGTGATAGTCCACGCAGGATCTGAAGCTGGGTTTATACCAAATGCTTTATTAACTTTTAAAGCCGGCACCAAAACAGGGGACTATCACGACAACATGAATTACGAGAATTATGACGATGATTCTGATGATGGTTATGAAGATGATGATGATGACAACTGCGACCGAGGAAGCCCTGAACCCGGACCCTCAACAAGCAAAAGACGTTGCACAATTTCGTGTCGCGGCAGCACTACTGGACCATGCGGTGATTTCATAGAAGGCGTTAAACCTTTAACTGATTCAGAATCTGAATAGCACTGCGGCTAGGACTTTTTTTTATGTTAACTTTTGTATTTAATAATTATTTTAAGTTTTCTTTTGT
Source organism: Selenia dentaria (assembly GCA_917880725.1). Lineage (NCBI taxonomy): Eukaryota > Metazoa > Arthropoda > Insecta > Lepidoptera > Geometridae > Selenia > Selenia dentaria. The sequence continues at coordinate 5,438,221 of OU862891.1, forward strand.
TTGTATGTACCAATTTTACATGTGTCTTGGAATAAATAATTTTATTAAAAAACAATTATTTAGAATTTTCATCGCTGTCTCTGTAAATTTTAAAAGGAAATAAACATTTTATATAAGTAAAATAACTATCAATAGTTTTAATAAATGAAGAAGTTTATCTATTTCGTATTATTTCCTAGCATTATTACCACTGTACATGAATTTTGACCCACTCAAATATCCAACCTGGTACATAAAAAAGGAAAAGTATTGTGTGCGTGACAGTACCCATGCGCAGTAATCCCCTCCACCCGAAGGTCAAAGCCAAACTCTCGCCGCGCGATCTGTAGTACATTTTATTCGTGTTTACGTCTATTGGTGAGAGGAATTCCGTATTCTCGCAGCGAGAACGTAATCGATTCATTGTGGTTTTATCTACCGACTTCCAAAAAGGAGGAGGTACTCAATTCGACCCTTTTCTACCGACTTCCAAAAAAAGAGGAAGTACTCAATTCGACTGTATTTTTTTTTATGTTTGTTACCTTATAACTTTCGATTGGGTGGACCGATTCTCAAAATTCTTTTTTGTTTCAATAAGCCGGTGCTTCCGGTGTAGCCTCATTTAAATTTCATCAAGTTCGGCCACTAACTGATTTTTACCGAAGTAATATAATGGAAGTCGATATAAAATTTTTCAAATTGCACTTGTTTTGTTAATGTTTGTTACCTCATAACTTTTGTCTGGGTGAACCGATTCTCACAATTATTTTTTTTGTTTGAAAGCTGGTGCTTCCCGTGTGGTCATCAAATTTGGTTGAGTAGTTTTTGAGTTACACTGCAATAACTGAATGGAATAGAAGTCGGTTTCAAATTTTTCAAATTGTACTTGTCTTTTCAGCGAGCAACAGTCCGATGAAGAAAGTGAAAAAACCGCATCAGCCGGCGCAGAAACACTACGACATTGCATCAATTCACACTTGGGATTCTGTAAGTCGCTGAAAGTAGTTAGTGCGGTTACAGAGACCTGCAAACACTATACTGTAGCTTTGATTTATAACTGGCTTCCAACAGGTTGATGTTCTTAAGACAAACGCGTATTATTTATATTAACGTGGTGGTAGGACAGTTGTGCGCATGTGCCAGTCCTGGCGCTTAAAGAACAATATTTTAGGTATTTGAGGTGACAGCAACAAGCTTGCGTCTGTAATCTCTGTAAGCACGATCACTTTATCGCTATATTAATTTGTTTAAAAATAAAAAAAGCCACAATGGTAAAGAAATATTGATAGTCTTTTAGTAAAATACCTTTTATTCTGATTTAAAAAAATATTGTTTTTTTTTTATGTCTTTTAAATTTTTTTTGTGTCTTTTTAATTGAATTTTTTGTTTCTTCGGCGTGCCTTATTATATTAATAAAATACCTTTTATTCTGATTTAAAAAAATATAGTTTTTTTTATGTCTTTTAAAATTGTTTTGTGTCTTTTTAATTGAATTTTTTGTTTCTTCGGCGTGCCTTATAGATATTGTGCAATTTCATTATATTTTTTATAAACTCGCACTGTATATTTTTCAAGTTTGTTCAGTAACTAGTATGTATAAACTGTGCAACGAGACACATAGCTTAGTACAAGTATAGTAGTAGACGCTTAGGCCTTTATTAATAAACGTTGCGTAAACATAGATTAGGCGTTACATGCTTTGTCTTGCTTTCACGCGTGACATTTACTGCAAGCGAAAAATTGACAGATGTTTTAACTACTCCGGGTTTATTACAAGTTTATTAATATGGCCGTTAATGTACGGGTTTCCTACTTTTCAGAACTGGAGGAAGTCAGTTTAGTTTTTTTAGTTTTCCTTACCCCGTTCCTACGGGACACTTTTACTAAGCCTATCCTGTCCATTTGTCTGTACGACCACAGATTACTGAATAAGGTACGACAGTCTGGCCTGTCTTACCTACGTTAGTTCGACTCGTACTTGGCCAGCTATTACTTTTAAATAATTACTTAAAGGAGCGTCAGGGAGTTGAGATTGAATTGATTCACTAGTGCCTGTTATTTGTATATGTCCTGCACGAAATAAATAATATTTTGCTTAATTATAGCGCGCGGGCGACATGGCCACTACGGCCCGGACGCCTACCAACCTCCCGTACATGTGACCACAGCATCTCGGCTACTGGCGAGCCGGGTTCTACTGAAAACATCATACACATACATCTTATTTATTATCTCATCACCCGTCTCATTCCGTCTCTGTATGTCTTTATGTTTCACCCCTTTTTTTGGAGTTGGTATTTTAGCGTCATAAAATTAAGGTTGCGTCTCTTTTCACCCCTTTTCTCAGACTCCATTAGTGTGTATGTTAGTTTAATAAATAGTTCGTGATAATTCTCAAACTGAATGCTAAATAGTGAGATCGTACGTACGGGTATAGCAAAAGCCAAATGATATACGTTTTACTTGTGCTTTGTTACATATTTCGTATACTATAAACTTTTGAGCAATAAAAAACAACTGTGTCTGTATATGCATATATTAAATTTATTTAACTGTTTGTCTTTTTGCATTGTGTTCGATTCCCAATTCGTCTGGCGTACAAACTGAAGATTAATCTTCAACTACCTACTAATAACTAAACTATATTTCGTACAATTTTGTTCTGTTTTGGAAATAGCATAGGTAGGTATTCTAGTTAGGGCTAATTTTATTTGGTAGAGCAAACACAGGCTAAAAGTTTGTAGTATTTTGGCTAAAACGGGAAATTTCGTTTATCTGTGGATCGATTGTAAGTCTATGAATATTCGCATGACATAGCTACAATCTAGAATGTTTGTTCTTTCTTCTTATTTCCACTGTATATTAGAACAAATAAGAAATAACAGATATTTATATCGGTTTGTCGTGTAGTCTTTTAATTTGTACATGTAGCTTACACTTAGGTTTACGTAAATTATGCTTGAATGTTATTCAATCTCAGTTTGTTCGGCAGACACATTCACAATGAATAGAAATAATAATTTATCTACATCGTAAACTAATTCTGTTACTTACTTCTTAATTAAAATTAAGTAGTTTTAATGGTGTTTTTCGTCTAACTTGTTTTTAAATTGCCTTAAAATAGATATCAGCCAAATTTTGATAGAATATTGTCACCTCAGACTTATTTTAGACACCTAGTAGTTTTGTTTTATGGTCCTTTGTTATCCTAGCGTGACCCGTGTTTTTTACTTTACTGTTTACAATAGTAAAAGTAATCCAATCATGAAAGTAAAACACTTGGGTTCCGTTATTTATTTGTTTACTTTGATAGTACAATTGTAGCAATTGTTTCTTGGAATCATTTTGTTATAGGTATGTACATTTATGTTCACCCAGTCTATGTTTTACGAATGTTTTCGTCGTCGTCGAGCGTTCAATAAATATTAAATTTGCTGATGTAAAGTAGAAGGGGATGAATACCTATGAACCTACTAACTATATTTAAAATTGAAAACATAAGATTGATCTAGGTACTGGAAAATTATTAATAAATTAACACCTGTAAATACATTTAGAATGAGAAGGAACCTTAGAGTATAACATAGAGCGGGCTTTAGTAAGTATGAACCGTGCGTGATCAAAAGTATGAACAGTGGCTCTACCATGAGTTGGCAACAGAAATGTCATCTACAGTCGATACTCGATCTCGCCTACCTATTAAGCTTGTGATTGGCGTACTCGCTGTCAATTTTAGTTCTACACTTGACCGCAAGGTGGCACTGTTCTTTCTTTCATACATTTGTTAACGGCAGTCGATAGCGAGCATCGATTGGTTTCAATGTTGTAAACTCATGGTAGGCCTACAGCACAGTCGCTCAACAATACGAGTAATATTGAGATGTGACGGTGAAATGTGCGGCGCCAGGGTGTAAAAACGATTCCTGAAAGCAAAATAAAAGGAATCGTAACTAATTTTCATCGGTAAGTAGTATTAATCATCTAATAAAGCGCTACGCAATAGACATGTTTGTATATAACATCCTTACGGCACAAACGGGCCGGAGCGATACGGGCGCTCTATAGTTTATATACTCTATGGAGGGACCGCTTTGTGGTGCATTTCATGAAAGCTTGCAGTTGTGTTACGAGTATACTTTTACTGTTTACAATTTAGAATTATATAAATGCATAAATTTACTTTTTTGCGGATTCTTTCGAAATTAAATATACTTCTGTGTAATATTACGAAATATCTAAGGTAAATAATAACATGTTTCTTGCTCTTGCTTAATATTACGCAAGTATAAGTTCATGGTGTGCCTATGTATATATATATATACATATACCTATCTGCTTATTTGTTGATTCTTTTTATTAGTTTAAAATTTGCCAATTTTTCATAAGTATTATTTATATTCATCCCACTTACCCTAATATGTTTACATATTTGAAATTGTGTACGAGTATTTAAATATTGTGCTTAGGTGAACACTCCCCATGGTGTTGTTTTTAAAGATAAGTTTTGGTTAATGTTTCGAAAAGTTTTGTAAGACGCAGTTTACGATAGAAGTGTTGTTTGTACATATTGTATAGTGTTACATTTTATTACACGCAAAATTTAATAAACACTTTTTCAAAATGTTTAAACTCTTGTATTTTTTTTTCATCTATAGGTTATCTATAAGTACAATTAAATGGATCCCTATTTTCTTTGGTCACGCCATAACTAGAAAAAGACTAGCGATTTCGATGAAATTTGGCGGGCACAGGACACTTTTCATCATCATCGTCATCCATCCTCAGTCATGCAAAACCGCGTGGCGCAGCTAGTTATAACATATCCATTCACTGACTGATCTACTATTTGATTGCCATATTTTGTTCTCCCAGAGGGTGTCAAGGGGTGTTAGTAATGTATGGGTGTGTGGTGACCTGAACTAGTGGAGCTTCTTATGGAAGAGTCCCATGACTCTCGGAAATGGAAAGCCGCATTACCCGTAATTACCCACCTTTCTTTTTTCCGAGTCAACGTTATGAGAATGGGCTGTAGTTGACAAGAGTGGTTCGGCAAGTCAGAGGCTTCCAGTAGCTCTACAATGAGTTGGCAACATAAATGTCATCTATAGTCGATACTCGATCTCGCTTATTAAGCTTGTGATTGGTGTACTCGCTGTCAATATTAGTTCTACAATTGACCGCAAGGTGGCACTTTTTATTTATTCACGGCAGTCGATACCGAGCATCAATTGGTGTCAATGTAAACTAATGGTAGACCTACAGTAGTCTGAAAACTTCAAGAATTAGATTATCAGCACTGTGCACGCTTGGTTAAATATGTCCATTACCCATACCTTTCACTGTCACTGAGGGAAGTAGTTATCCAGTGATGAGAATATCATCGTCTGATGATGTTATATTGATTAAGTAGGTGAGTAGTGCACAAAACGAGATCCGTCGTGACGTTACGGGGAACTAACATTCAGATGTTTATATGGCGCACAATCCAGCTGTTATCTGTGCGTCACGCAACTGTCAAGTGTGAACTTCCACTTGATACAACGATAGAACAGTAAATTAGCAACAATTCTATGCAGACTTTTTATTTACTAGCATTAAAACAGTAAATTAGCAGACACGCGCCCTCAATTCCTAGGACGCTTGTGTTTTTCCACAGGCTCTTATTATTATTACTTCTCTTCTTACACACACGTTGCAGTTCCTGGAAAAATAGGTTGATTTCTGCGAAATCTATTGTATTATTGGCCAAATATAGCAAATCGCGAGTCAACGGGTCCACACACGTTGCAGTTCCTGGAAAAGTAGGGTGGTTTCTGCGAAATCTATTGTATTATTGGCCAAATATGGCAAATTGCGAGTCAACGGGTCCACACACGTTGCAGTTCCTGGAAAAGTAGGTTGGTTTCTGCGAAATCTATTGTATTATTGGCCAAATATGGCGAATCGCGAGTCAACGGGTTTACCACACACGTTACAGTTCCTGGAAAAGTAGGTTGATTTCTGCGAAATCTATTGTATTATTGGTCAAATATGACGAATCGCGAGTCAACGTGTTAAAATTTAATAATAGTCATATTTTGGATTTAATATTTATTTATTGTTGGCAGTTAATGACTATAATACAATATCATAGATCTATAGGTTACCTACAAACGAAATAAATGGCATACAAATCATTTAAATGTAACTACAAACCTATGAGATAGGACGCTCCGATTTCTATTTATCTTGACTTTGGCTTTATTTGTCAGAATTCGGAATTTTAAATACTAATTTACTTAAATCTTAATACTGAAGCGCAACGATTAACATAATAAGTACTGGGATTAACATACTTTCAAATTAAATACTACCTTATAACATATTCAATCGTGTACATTTAATTGACATTACTGATAATGTTTTGTTAAATAATATCGACGGGGATTGACATGATTGATTGACATGATGACGTAATGTAACAGCTATACCGTCAGCAAGTAAAAATGTAGCACATTTTTTACGTGAAAAGACCCGTGTCATGCATATTAATTTTTATTTATTTACGGGTTTGGTTATATGAATATTTTAAATTGAAATATTTGTATTATAAGATATTGCATCTACATCTATTCTAATATAGCTTTTTCATTTGAAAGCCAACTTTTACAGTATTACCAGGGCCCCGTTTCATAAAGCTACATGTAACAGTTATTGTTAAATAAAATAGCGAAATTGGCCTAAAGTGGCATCATTATTCAGAACAAGTATGTGTAAGTATTATATATATATATTGTAGAAAATCTCCTACTTTATGTCAATTTTGCTATTTTATTTAACAATAATTGTTACTTGTAGCTTTCTGAAACGGGGCCCTGTACTAAGATATTTTTCTTAGTGAACTGGACTAAGTTAACATATTAACAATTTCTACAATTATTGTATGTTGTTTGCACCTATCTACTATTATAATTATTAGGTCCCATCAACCATAATCCCATCCCATGACTGACTATTGTAAACTTAGTACAAAACAAAATTATTTTAAGTCAAAGATAGGTTTGATATGCTGTCCATACAGGCAACATGAGGTAGCAATATTGTGTGAGCGCGATGCAAATTGGTACCAACATGTTCAATCCCTTTCGAAATATTTAATGCTGGGTTACTAGTATACTTTAACTCTAGGTTATCTATCCGTTAAAGTTATTTGAGGTCTTATTTGACATTACTTAATCGACGTAAGACGTCAAATAAGTTTGACGAATAGTTACACTCTACGAAGAAATAATATCAGGAAAAGTAACTGCCTTAAAAAAGTGACCCAATAAAAGTCGTGCTAAATCATTCGTTCACGCCGCTATGACTCAGCTGTCATAGTAGACGTTGCAGCACGCGCGTGAACCAATCCCTGCTTTCCTTCTGAATTTTAAACCAATCACCGAACATGTCTATTTGTAACCTCGGAAGTAATTCGTATTTGGAATCATACATCGTTTTGGTTTGAAGGACCACTTTTTGTGTGGAATTTGTTCTGAGTTATGCTTCTTGACATTATTTCTTCGTAGGTACACTAAACTTTTTTAAGTGTAGTCAAACTATGCTGAGTTTCCGAGGTACTTTTGTACCTCAGAAACTCAGCATGAGTCACATTTTAATTCCCGCGGGGAATGATGTAATTATTTGTCACCGATAGTTAATTTTTTTTACAAGACCATAATCTTACATACATCATGTTTAAAGCAAAGTTAATATATAACTTTGAACAAGTTTAGCAAGCATTAAAGCTAATAGCTTCTAAAGACTACGCTAAAATTATTTCAAATACACGACGAACAACGTCTTATAAATGCTCACAAATTGATGAGCCAAAGTTTGGTTTGGACAAATAATAGACCTTGTCTTTTATTTGCATTAGATAGAGACAGAGTATTAGATTTTGTAAGAGCGTGTTCCAACTATGTAGTTACGGTGAATTTATCGTCGGACGACTATCGTCTATAGCTGTTCCTATTATAACGATTATTTTGGAACGCGACCATCATTATATCGTGTCGTCCTTTATGTAAACACCTCCATTGAAATATATAAGGCACGACACTTAAAACTACAATATTATCTGTTGTCACGACAAAGTGGGAGTGCGCCTTAAGACGTTATGAAATAGTGACCCAATATTACAATTGACAATATTTCACAAATTGTGAATACTCATAAAAGTACCGTTGTGATTTACAACGAATTTGCGATTATTACACATTGAAATTATCATCCAGATGATAATCGATTTGACTCTCTAAAGAGTCAAATCGACCGACGGATTGCCTCGGTGGCATAGTGGTCGTGTCGTCAGGCACGGATGTCGAAGGACGATCGTTCGAGTCCCGTACGAGAATGTGTAGTTATTCTCTCTTAATTGAAATTATTAACATTAATTTTTACATTTCAATGCGTAATAATCGCAAACTCTAAATTTAAACGTATTAATACGCAATGATACGCTGGCTGAACCCTACGAGATAGATCATACTAATGTACTTCTGTATTGTACACCTTAAAAAGGCCTACAAAAAAGTCCGCGATGGTACATATCTATCTCTTAGATGGGCTGTAGTATATTAAGTATCAACATTGCACCCATGCAAAGCCGGGGCGGGTCGCTAGTTTATAAACAAAGAGATAAACTCGTACGCGTTTGCATTGTTTTCAACTTGAATAAATATATTTTTCTTTATAAGTAATCTTATAAACTTAAGACCTTACTTATTAACACTGCTTAAATTTTAATGTGGTTAATTATTACCATAAAAAAGCAAAATATGGTGTGCGGTGCGCATTAATAACGAAATTTAAAAAAATGCAGCGTTTACGAATGAGGCCGGCAACCTCTCCAAATCACCCAGGATACAACACCATAGGGTTGACGCCATCACTATTTTCTGTCTTGTGTTGCGAATTCCTTTTCCTGATCATAACAAGTTTGTTCGTCATTCCTATCGCTAAGGAAATGCAAAATCGTGTATGAATATATTATACAATTTAAAATTAAATTAGACGAGTATATTATGTGCTCGTCTGTGCTTATATAATATATTAAGCATATTCGAATTAGCACCATCGATATATTCATCGATAAAGGCACATCCCTAACGTATTTTAGCCCAGTCGAATTAGATCAAAAAAGGGACGAAACGGGAAAAATATAAGTAGAATTTTTTCTTCGGAATTCGTTGGGGAATGTCACTGCCAGTCTAAATTTTGTTTTGCGTGGTAATTGAACCGTTGCGTCATCCGCCATCTTGATTTTAAATTATGCAACTTTTGTTGGATCATCACCATTTATCGTGTGAAATTGAAAATAAACGAGTTATTCAATAAACAAAAAATTACCCTTAACCCTTTGCGTCCCAGATACGTATATATACGTCAGTTTCATCCATAAATCTTTTGTTTTAATTATCACGGTATAGGAAGGATTAAATTCAAGATGGCGGATGACGCACGGATAAATTACCACGCAAAACAAAATTTAGACTGCCAGTGACCTTCCCAAATGAATTCCGAAGGAAAATTGCTACTTCTAATTTTTTCCGGGTCAAATCCTAATCCGACTGGACTATTTTCGTTATTAAGGTAATACTTAAAAGTATTTTAATGTATACATGATAACATTGCTTGAGTATGATTACTAATTATAATATCTAAGGTAGCCATTAAGCCATTACTATTACACTTATATAGGTAGATAGGTTTATAATATACAACTTACCGACTAAGGGTTGACTTAAAATGGTCTCTTAATTTCAAAACTGTAACTTGTTTTACATCCGTTTTCACTAACCCTAACAAAGTTCTAAATTGGATGCCTAAATATTTACGAATATGAACAAGAGAAAAATAAAAATTGAAAAGAAATGTTAAAATGTCAAGGCAAGGCATAGACTAGAAAACAATTAATGCAACGGACAATCACAACAAACAAAATGACAGCCAAGTATATCACAAACTTGACTTCGATTCGCGAACACTGGGTTCTACTCGATAAAAATCAGCTTCAGGAGTAGTGAAAACGGGTAAAAGTTAAGTAGGTAGTCAGGAATGTATGTAATGTTGTGGCTGACTATGCAGATAAACAATTATTTCTTACGTTAAACTTAAAATTGCAAGTAAACGATAGCGTTTGCAATATAACTTAATAGTGGGGATGAACTTGACAAAAAGTCAGTCTCCAAGCCTTAATAATGCCAATTATTTTTAAAACAGCTTATGCAAAGAGTTCAAATCTAGAATACTTAGTTACAGCGTTGCGTTCTACGCTCGCTGAATACCACTGCGTACGCTGGAAACAAGTCATACGGTATGACTGAACAGACATATTCTATGACGGAATATTCTGCATAATTTGAAACAAGAGGGCAACTATATTAGAGCTCTCACTAACGACAACACACTGCTAAAGCTATTTGGGAAATCCCAGCCTGCACACTATCAGCCATGTTTACCTGCGAGTTGCTGCCTCGCCTCTCCTACTCTCCTCTCTTGCCTGTCTCTTTCCTATCCATTGACAGATTCACCTACAAGCAATTTGACACTATTTATATAGAAGTAATGTCACAATTTCTGACACCGATCTCTATCAAAGACGTAAAGGCGATGTCAAACGGTTCACTCGAGCGAATACTTCATAAGAAGACCGACATATTATTATATGGGTGAAGAAAGCGGGTGATAGGTCAAGTTATATTAGTTACCCGAAAAACTTACAAATTAAATAAGTTATGTAAGTATTTCTAAGATTATAAGCATATAATAATAACGAGAAAATCACGTGTGATGGAGTTTTAACCCTCGTTACCACAAACTTTTTTTGATCCTGATACTTTCTGTTAATTGTTATCTGAAATTTGAAATCAATTGCCGCAGCTTGGAAGAAAATGTCACTTTATATCCAACTAAATATTCAAACAAATACATCGCTCAATATATTATTTATATTTTTCTGATAACTATTATAATTTGGCTTAGCACCCGCTTCCGGCTTGACGTCAACTTCTGAGCCACCATGTATAGACTAGTAAGTACCTATTAATAGAGGTCAGTGCAGGTAAACTATGGATACGTAGGATATAGAAATTGGCCGTAATAAAGGGATTATTCGTAGCCGTGTACGTGTCAAAAGTACTTGAATAGAGTGTTGTTTTGCAGATATATCATAACTAGCGTATGTATGTATTACTAAATATCAAACGGGTAACTCGTGCCTGCACGCGCTACAGCAAAACTAGATACCTAGTATAGGATAGGATGTTACGGAGGTCGATGCAATGCCTTGAGGGGGTCATATATCATTTCTTGTTAAGTATATAATAATATTTAAGCTAATGCGAGCTTAGATACGTTACATTTCGAAAATCAGGTCGTTAATCGAATAATGCGTTGGTATGATTTTTGGGACATTGGTATAATACGGTACCTAAAAACCCTTTCTTAATCAATCGGCTCACGAGCCGAGCCCAAGGGATCGAGGGGCGATCGGACTGAGGGTCCAAGTTCCACGGACTAAAGGTTGCCGTCGTACCTAATGGAGGGGCTGCCTTGTGTGGAACGAGCAAGCGCGCGTTCCCAGAGCACTCGGCCCATTGAATGACTTTCCCAGCCCTTCACCCAACATCTAAACGGCGCAATAGGTGTCGCGCAGGTGTAAACAGCGGCGGGTTGGATACTAGCACAGGGACCGTCGCAGGAATCTGTGCCCCATTATGATTACGTCCCACGAGAACAAATGGTTAGTGGCGACACTATGACTGTAACTATGTGGGGGTCACTAGTTAGGATGGGGCATAGTTGTCCTCCAACCCCGGCTGTTTTAAATAGGTATAGGAAATATATAGGTAGGTATAGGAAATACAGTGGAACCTGGTTAATTGGAATCTCAAGGGACCAAGAATGTTGTACCATTTATTGAGGGTTTTCATTAATCCAGTTTTCCAATTAGGCCGGTTTAAAATTATAGTTGTCTCATTCACAGAGGCGCTCATAGAGGTCGAAATGTACGGGTATTCCATTTTTAGAGGGAGAGTAGTCCCTCTAAAAATAGTACTGACAAACAAAGTGTGTGCGAAAGACATTCTAATGTTTGTAAACAAAGGTGTCAAAACCTGCCCCAACCCTATTAATTGGTCTCATTTATAGAGGGAATTGAGTTACAGAGTCCCAATTATAAAGGTAAACATCGAATAAATCCTAGAAATCAGATCTCATTTAACCAGGTTCGAAAAGTCCCATTAATAGAGGTAATTCAATGAAAAAGTACCGGGACCTCATTGCAACTCTCAATAATAGAGCTTTCTCATTTAACCAAGTTTCACTGTAGTTTAAAACTTATTTAGGCATATGTATAATGAATACTTAAGTCTTAATGAGGTCTTAGCTTTATGTGTATTCGACGACACAACGACTGAGCACGTGTTAAGAAAATATAAACTGTCTAAATGCATTTAATATCCAACGAGGCGGCATACCCCCTTCAAAGCTTGGCCATCGACCTTCTTAACACTCAATATAATTCTCTCACCGACGATATCATGTAAAAGGTAGACACTACCGTTTACTCGTGTAGTATGAACTAAGCCATAGAGGTAATACAAAAATAATTCGAAATGTGGTTGATAATTTAACACAGTTTTCAAGATAGCGTCATCCATTTCAAAATGGCGGCGCATTTTTCAAGATGGCGGCGCGTTTAACACTGGGGGTTGTGAAGGGGGACAGGGGGAGGTGAGTAGCTCCCCGCCACTCTCGGTGATCACGACCGTCTTGTGAAAGTTAATGAGATCCGCTGTAACAAATGAAAAAAATATATATTGTGGCTGATGTGAAGTTCCTATACAATTTGATGATAATTCATTTTTTATTCGGCGTTTTTTATTCTGTGTGTGCGATCACATTAGTCTTCAATCCCAGTTAATCAAATGTGTGTGGAATCGGTTGACCTACTTGATATACCCCGGTTGTTGATATACTTAATCTAATTTTGGTCAATTATGGTATGAAAACTGAACACAGTAACTGTTACAATGACATCTGTCTAATTGAAACCTGTCTGATAATTGGGGCAAAACTGGTGTATTGAGGATCTCCTATTATTGCTGTTGAGTGCCTTCAATTCCAAAAATAATGATACAAAATGACGTCTCTTCTTCTGATTCTTCCAGTTTCGGAAGTACGATTTGTAGTAAAAATATATGTTTTGCGCAAGTAGGTTTCTAAGACAATAAAACATCTCTAGTTAGCTAAAAAAGGAAACATTATACAAAATTTTCTAACTATCTAAGCGAAGAAACATTGTAGAGGTTTATCTACTTGTTTAAAGAAAGAAACTTTGTAGAAGTTTATGTAGCTGTTTAATGAAGGAACCATTGTAGAGAGTTGTTTAAGATAATAAACATTATAGAAGTTTATCTAGTTACTATAGAAGGAGATCACACAAAGCTTTCTAGCTATCTACGGAAAGAAACATTGTAGAAGTTTATCTAACTGTTTAAAGAAGGAAACATTGCAAAGTGTTTTATGTTTACCAAAAGAAGCAAACATCACACGAAGCTTTCTGTCTATCTCAGGAAAGAAACATTATAGAAAGTTTAAAGAAAGAACCATCGCAGAGAGTTGTTTACTTACCTAAAGAAGGAAACATCAAATTAAGCTTTCTAACCATCTAAGGAAAGAAACATTGTAGAAGTTTATCTAATTTTTTTAAAGTAGGACACATTGCAAAGAGTTTTGAAGTTACCAAAAAAAGGAAACTTTATAGAAGGTTGGATCTATTAGGAAGGATCTATTTGTTTAAAGAAGGAAACACCGCAGTAGGTTATATCATTAGTGACGTACCTAAGCTACTATGCTCCCGTTGTCCAGAGCCCAGCAGTCGGTAGGTACCACCCGCCTCCACGAGGTAATGCTTGCAGCGGTCGTGTCCGCGGGCGCGGTACGACACCGCGTACCCCCACACGCGTTCTGATATGCGCACCAGGAAGCTGCCGCCCGGGGCGGTTGACAGGATCCGTTCTGCTTCCGATCGGGTTATCAGTCCTGGGGATCATCAGTCATGTCATAAATGAGGTCTGTGATTCATTTATATACTAAGTTTTTTTTATGTTATTAGGAAACGGTACAAGCACGAGGCCCTTCTGAAGTTAAGTGGTAACCTCTGCCCAGAACAGATCCTCACAAGTGACAATCTGGGCTGCGCCCGTAGCCCTGAGACATTAAGTTGTTAAGTCTCATGCGCCTGTAATTTAACCGGCAACCGTACCTTCAAACCAAAACACAGTATTGCCAACATTACTGCTTCACGGTAGAAAAAAGTATGGTGACAGTACTACTCAAACATTAAACTTTATCAACTAAACATTTTATCGGACCTGGAAATGACGTGAACTATGTTATACCTGCTGAAACACGGAGCTTGACTTGGCGAATGTAACCGATCAACAATGCAATTTGCTGCGGTCACGAGTTGGATGGGTGACCGCTAGTGGCATTGTTCAACTGAGCGCTTCGGAGGGTTATGTCGTCGGTCCCGGTTGTTTGTCTTAGGACAACAGTCGTTAGGCTGTGTCGAAGGCTTTCAAGCGGCCTGAAAACTTCGAAATGTGTTAGCCACTGGCCTATCCGCCAAGCCGCACTGGGCCCGCATGGTGTATTATGGCCCCAACTCTTCTCTCTGAGAGGAAGGCTCGAGTCCCAGCAGTGGCAACAGAATGTAGGTACGTTTTACTTTTTATACTTTTTACTTACGAAGTAAAATGTTCTTTCAAAGATATATATCTTACCATGAAACCACTCGACTGGCTTGTTGTTCTCATCCAGTCCGACCCCTCGCTTCAGCTCCTGGCTCCGAAACCAATCCAGGACCGCTTCCCGGCTGGGAGGCTTCCTCGCTGAAATGGACAATAGTACAGTAATCAATATATCTTACAGGTAATATTACTTTATCAAGCACTAACGCCTGCTTTAGCGATCTCAAACATTGAAATTTATAGAGAGAATAATGCACATCTTCGGCCGGGATTCGAACCCGCGTCTTCTGACTCTCCGTGTCAGACGCCATTGACCAACTAGGCCGCCGAGGTTCGGGTCCGAGCATCGAATTTTAACTCTCTATCTGACTAACCGTCTTACGGGAACGGAGCGACATCTAATGAACAACTTTGACAGTACTCCAACCGAAAGAAGCAAGTCAGAAGACGCAAGTTCGAATCCCGTCCGAGGATGTGAATTTTTCTCTATAAATTTCAATATTTCTTACTTGGGTACTTCAACAGGGCATTTTATTAATAACTAGGTTTTAACGATAGAAACGGGATATTTACCATGTATTGTATTTATTGTGAGCTCTCGATATTTGGGCACAGTTGCATGCGCCATGTTCACGAGTAAACTGAAGTATCTGCGGGTAGGTGTTGTTATGAGCAGACGAAACGGTCTACCCTCTTCCGCACACGTTTCTTGCGTTCCGGCTTATTACCAATGACACAACAGTCACTTGGAACTCGATTTGGGTCTCGACACACATAACTCACGGTATCAGTGGGCCGAGCACGAAAATCTGCTGAAGTGTTACGTTATCGTACCGTTTACATATTCAGAACAAACTATGAGTTATCTGTGCCACTATTGTACTAGATAAATGACAGTTTGTACTTATTATTATATTGAAGTCGGCCTTCAGTATCCGTATGATTAATTAACACACAGAACTCAAGAACTCGCTTATTTATTTTTAAATACAGAAAACTGCTAGAACAATGTCACCATTACCAGAAAGAGAGCGAACATGACACAACATGTTAGTAATTAAAAATTAAATAAAAAAAATAAAAAAATAACTATCTAATCTATAAGCCCCATGGTGGGGGGAAAAGTGGCCAAAACGCTGGCGGCATTGCCACGCTGGATGGCAATGCTAAGTTTTTGCCCAAAATAGGCGCCAGCATTTCGGTCACCCAACACCTCAACCAAACGTTTCGCCAGATCCTTTTCGCCTGAGACACAGGTTCATCTAGTTGAGGCATAGTGTAATTTATCATTAGTTGAATTAGAATTAGGTACATGATGTCCGTCTTAGCTCTAAGGTAATGAATAAAGGTTTATTATTATTATTATTACTATTATTGCATATACTAATTACACATTACGTTACACTTGAACAGATGTTCGTGCTCGGCCCACTGCTCGCGAGCTTGTCTACTCGTTCTATGCACAATCATGATTTTACTATCTCCTCTTACGACGATTCCTTCTACTAAACATTTGGACTGTTCGGAAATTTTGCATTAGGCGACAACGCTCAACGAATGGAATGCGTTTTTATTAAATTGTGAAGTTATTCGTTTCCATCTGTCACATCGCAATTGCTTATTTGACCTCTTGCTTTGACTAGTAAATTTTATTTCTCTATCTCACTCACCTAACACGGTATCAGCAGAGATCTGAGTAGTGACGAAATCAGTGCTGCGTCGGTGAGCCTCTCTGGCCGCTCGCGCTATCTGCCGCATCGTCGCTTCTGCTTCTTTTGCTTTGCGTTCTGAAATAAATTAAATTGATATAATCATTTAATACTCACCCAAGATTTTTATTTAAAAAAACCTACATCAGGCATGAAGTCTTATTTTGTCACTCTTTTGCAACACAATAAAGTAAATTTTTTGACATGACCTCTTTCAAATCAATGAACACCGGCTGCACACACGAAAAGTATGACTCATTGTCACGTTCCGCGTGCAAGCGAGAGCGCAGAACAAGCTATAGAGATAATAGAGAGGCACGATCGGCCTAAGCGTTCGAGAGAATTTCTTTTGGAAATTTCTTACAATGTGCGACCGCTTATACGCTCCTATATTGTGTACGCACCCTGTTCCCGCCAGGCCGCGTCGTCATCCCCGGCGTGCAGTTGCGCGTCCCGCAGAGTGCGCGCGCGTCTCGCCCGCAGCGTCCGCAGGATGTCTCCCGCACGAGCCGCCGCCACGCGTCGCTCCCACGCCGCCACCTTCACGCTCACGCCGTCGCCGCTGTTGGGCATCCCTAACTCCTGAAATGTTACATTTTCACCTATAGGTTTGAAGTTAAATAAAGCGACGACCCTGCGCTTATAGGCTTACCGTTTACAGTCCGTTCACAGTTATTTTACCTCTGCTTCTGTATCAGAGTAGTATTTATTTGTATAGTAATAAGGGTGATGTTTGAGGTAATATAAGTATAAACAGACTCTAAACCCCAGGGTGATATAATCGAAAATTTTACATTGCGACACGGTATTCTGTATTAGGTAAATAAGGTAATCTATATTAGGTATGGTGAAATTGGTGTTTTGTCGAAAAAACAAAAAAACTTTTGTCACTTTGATCTCAAATATCTGGCGTTTAGGAATTCCAAATTCCAATTTAGGCTTATTTATTTGTGTTTTGAATTTAGTAATTCATATGTTTTCATTTGTTCATTTCATAATTTTATTTTTCTTTGGCATCGGTCGGTTCTGTTGACAATATGGTAAACTTAAAATATCGCGTGGCACCAACGCTGCAGAAACAGCTCGAAGTAATTAATGATGTGTATGGGAAGGCTACTGTTAAAGAAACACGGTACGTTTTAGGTTCCAACGTTTTCGTTCTGGAAACTTTATCCTATAGAACAAACCTCGTGGACGACCGGAGAGTTGACAACCAAGAATCCGGAGACAATTGAATTAAAGGTCGTGGAATCAGATCTAACGCAAACCACGTTAGAGTTAGCGGCAGGCTTCGGTATGAGTGTCAAAACAATTTTAACTCACTTAAAACGAATTGGAAAAGTGAACAAGCTCAAGAAATGGGTATAGCATGAATTAAGTGAAGCACACCAACAAACACGCATTGAATGCTGCGTTACATTGCTCAATCATCACGAGGGAATTTTGAATCATACGTGACGATTGTGACGAAAAATGGATCCAGTACGACCATCGGAAACGCAAATCTATTGTGGTTGAATCCAGTAGAACCGGCTAAATCCTGTCCCAAGCAAAAGTTGTTTCAGAAAAAGGTACTGGTGAGTGTTTGGAGGACCAGTGCTCGTCACACTACAGCTTCTTAAGATCTGGCCAGACGATTACGGCAGATCTGTATTGTCAACAATCACAAATTTTGATGGAAAAGCTCGCTGTTCAACAACCGAGGCTGGGCCATTGATCTAGCCCTAGCACATACTTTTAAACATACAAATACCAAATGTTCGTACACACAAATGTTTGACCTGTCCGGGGATAAGATCCGGGACCAGTGTGGCTCAAAAGGGTTAAATCAAATCAAGATCAAATAATTTATTTTATATAAGCCTACGGGGGCACTTAAAAACTGTAATTTTACATTTATTATTTCTTAAATTTACAACCGTATCGGAAGGCGACCCCGACTGCGAAGATTCGGCAAGAAACTCAGCGGGCTTGTCTTTTTACATATTTTTTTTCTATCGCCACTTACTTTAAGTAAGTCTAACTTGATATATTTAACAAATGTTTATTTACTTTTAGCACCAGTGTGTTGCCTTATAAAAGAGACCATAATAATGGTATCAGTAGGGTTGCTAGTTGGTTGTTACCAACTGCGCCAACCAGCCAGTCAGTTTTACCGTTCTCTGGAGTAACATAACTTCCGCCATCCGAATACCATTAACAAACGACAACCCGGCATCGTTAGATACATACAATTCCACCTTTTTTTGTTTTGACTTCTTAATCCATGGTTCCTTCCTTACGGCTACATTGTACGGGATTCCGTACCTCGGCCTTTCTTTTCTAAAGATACAATCTACGCATTTTCAAGTCATAACTTAACTGGCTTATATAGGCCTGCTTGATACATTGTAACATCACAACACCGGGAGACATAGTAACCAGAAGCGAGCATATTATCATTAAAAATCTCAGTAAGAAGCGGGCCTATTTAATATATATAAAAATGGAATGGAGAAGCCTAAGTAACCTAAACAAGATAAACTCTGGTACGAGTAAATCACCTTCAGTATTCTTTCATCATCGTCATTATCTCAATCCGTAGAACGTCCACTGCTGAACATAAAGCCTCCCCCATAATTTTCCAAAAGGACCGGTTGGAAGCGGCCTGCGTCCAGCGTCGTCCCGCGATCTTTATCAGGTCGTCAGTCAGACAAACTACGCTGTGCTTGCCAGTCTGTGGTCTCCACTCCAGAACCTTCCGGCCTCATCAGTATTCTTTGGGCAATCATTTAGAATGTATACAACTTCTATTCAATGCATAATCTGGAGAAATAAATTTGAGGATTACCTGTAATACGTCTCTCTTTCCTTCAATAAAGTTGAAATGTAGCGTGTTCTTATTGATATCAAGTTGGTGATTAATGTTTTCATTGCAGTAATCCGCATCAGCCTTATCAGCTAGGCTGTCTCCCAGCTCTTTGTCCGAACTGACTTCAGGCTCCAGGGCATCGATGCGTTGTCTTAACTCATCCACGGTGCAGTAGATTTCCAGGTTGTCTTCTATGGACTCTATGCTCTTGGGAGATAGGTCGAATTTCTGGGAAAATGAAAATTGGTACTTTAGGCGGCAAATCAGCGTTTGTATGTGTTCGAATAGGTACGAGTATAACTTAAGAACAATTGATCAGTAGGTCTAGTCTGAGTCTAGTTAGGAATAGAGTCGAGACTGGCTTTTATGTGACTAAAGGGTTATATATTTCATATCAATACAAATTTATTCGTTAACATTTTTTTGTAGCAATTGCCATTTTTTGACATGACGTCTTCGAAATGGCTATAGAAACTAGAGGGCTTGTTATGTCGCCATTTTTAACTTAATATCTCGTTAATCAAGGTCGCATCATACACTTTTGAACATATTCTGAAAGATAAAGATGCAGCTAGGCTATCTGTGTGCATAACCATTGTGCGCTGATGCCATCGACCGGTGGGGGTTGAAAAAGCGCATTTTGGGATCTTTTCAAAAATTTTTGGGCTTTTAATATAATATATGTATAACTAAATAAGTATAAATATATAGTGTGACGAGATTATACTTAAATTCCCCGCGAATAATGCGTGAGTGTAAACGCCTGATGATTTTTTTTTAAATCTGCACCTTAATGGTCACGGGACACGTTATCACGCAAAAAATGTAATAAGTACTACCCTCAGTACTCACCACACTTTTTTTTCACATACTCTCTTAGATCATACCTGTTCCAAGTGGTCCAGTAGCTTTTATTCGATTAGCTGTATGACATCCTTCTCAAACGACCTCCTAAGCGGATAAGATTGTACTTGTATCTGCATTAAAACCTTTATAGGCTTTCTGGTGTTTCAATTCAGAGCATCGCCTAGAACATACCTGTTCCAAGCTATCCAGAGGCTTGTAATCGATCAGCTGGGTGAGTTCCTTCTCAACGGACTTCCTGAGCTGGTGTGCTTCCTCTCGCGCCTGCGTCAACGCCCGATTCCTAGCTTCCTCAGCCAGGATACTCTCTATTGACTTATCGTCTGGATGCTCACCCATTACCCACACCTGAAAACAATAGATTGAAAGTTTAAACAACAATAAATAGGTAGCCTACCAGGCAAAAACCAAACTAACGGGAGTTGGTAGTTTGAAAAGGCTGTTCGCAAACTCTACTATGCCTATCTAAACTGTTCATGGATGACTCAGCGTCCACTTGAAACGGATAAAAGTAGTTTAGTTGGCATCTTGGCTGAATACCGAAATCAGATGCAGGTTGGGGGCATAAACTGTTGATTTTTCTGTCTTAGTTGAATTTTTATTCACACCTATGTTTCTTCTCTGCTTGGCTGAGCTGACCAGCCTCTCTCCAATTGTAGGCATTCTAGTTAAGTCGAAGTAATGAGGATGTTAGAATATAGAGATGGAGTTATGCTCATTACAAGCATGCCAAGGGATCTTCGTTGACCATACACAGTTGTTGGAGGTGGGATGTTCTGGATCACCTTGGTGTCTAGTGGTCGTAACCCTTACTCTGACATGGTATATCCAAGAATATGAACATATGAAGCTTTACAGATGCAGTTAGAGTCATTCAAAAGCATTCAAAAGCAAACCACAACGAGCTATGGAGAAGGCTATGCTCGGGGTTTCTCTACGTGATCGAATCAGAAATGAGGAGATCCGTAGAAGAACGAAATTCACCGACATAGCTCAGAAGATTAGCCAGTTGAAGTGGCAGTGGGCAGGGCACATAGCACGCAGAGCAGATGGCCGATGGGGCCGAAAGGTTCTGGAGTGGAGACCACGGACCGGCAAGCGCAGCGTAGGTCGTCCACCGACACGGTGGACAGACGACCTGAGGAAGGTCGCAGGACGACGTTGCATGCAGGCCGCTTCTAACCGGTCCTTTTGGAAAATCATGGGGGAGGCCATGTTCAGCAGTGGACGTCCTACGGCTGAGATGATGATGATGATGAAAAGCAAACCATGCTCTTCCAACCGCTGGAAAACTTGACTTGACCATTCTGGTAGGTTCTTAATTGTTAACGCGGTTTGATTCTCTTGGACCTACTCTGATTAATTCCTATTGTTATGTTACGTACGTCAGCCGATGTAGGTAGGTACCTAACCAACACCACGTAGTAAGGAAATTTAACCCAGAATCAAACCGTACACAATGGACCCGCCGAAACGCCATCACGCTGCTTTCATCGTGTTAACCGCCGTGACAAAGTGCCCACTGTTTCAAAAGGTCAATATTTAATCTAAACACACAAACCAACCATTTTCAATCTTTATTTCAACGTCGTAAAGTGCATTTTGCTTGTTTGCGATGGTTTGTATGAAACAATGGTAGACCTTCGTTTGTCCTTGCTGAATGCACGGATTTAGAATCCATTGAAAGGGATATGAACTTGATATTTGACGGCCTTTCAACTTTGATTGTTGTTCCGATTAGTTGCAAAATGTTTATGGAGAACACGAGTAACTAAGGATTGCGATAAACATAGTTTTGATCTCGTGGAGCCTTCAGATCTATTGTTAGGCTCGTGTGGTTCAGGAGTTATGGAATAGTCAAGTATAAAATAATATTAATGACAAACTAGTAAACTAATGTCGTGTTTGGGTTTCCTGAACTGAACATAGAAATTTAATGTGATCTATGAAACTGAAAAATCATATTGAATTCCTCTCCTGTCTTGACTTAAAAAATCAGATACAACTACATAGTCATGATAACAAAATTTGCGAAATCGACTAGTCTTTTCATATATTTAATTATCTTGAAACAAAATCATACCACGATTAATTCTCATTCAAAGTTGTCTTCCGCCATCTCTCCCGTGGGAATCTTTTCTTTTAAAGGCAAAAAACGCATAACTTTGAACCATAATACCTTCTCGGAGAGGTAGCACACTACATTCATCTACACAACATTTATCAGAATCAGTTTTAACTTTCCGAAACAGACAGATAAAAATCTCCGAAGCGCCTTCTATGTAGATAAACAATATTAACTTCCATTCAAATTTGGTGCAATTATAAAAATGACAGAACACGATCCCGTTATTATTGTACGTACCCAAGGCTCACCATCTTCTCCCTCGAGGAACTGCACCTGCTTCTTGTCGTCCTTATGGAAGTTGGAGCGGTCTTCATCTCCACCAACTTTTTGATCCCACAGCTGCCATCGACGGACCTGAAAATAGAGAAGTTAAATAGCTTAAGAACCTTACAAGTTCTAGAGAGTTTTTACTCTGAGTGAAGAGTCTTCGATGAGACCGAAAGTCATTACAGTGTGCTAATGAAAGCTAGGTCTCTCTAAAAGAACCCAAAAACAACTGGATTTTAGGAACATATCGATAAAATCAAATCATAGAACAGTAGGTACAGATGATAACAAACTTGACCTAAAACAATGCCTACATTAAAAATATGTTTCTATGTTTTGCGAGTTTTGCTATATAGTTATTGATTAGGTCTAATACCACATACACTTGTACGATAAAAATGAATCCGAAGGAAATCAGATTAGACTGCATTCTTGTCGCGGAATACTCAAAAGGTAAGGTAAGGAATAAATTAGTCATTTATATTTTCAGCCAGTAAATAGGTCAAAGTGTTTAATAAATATTGTATAAAAAACATTATAGGCCTTTTTAAGACCCAGCTTGATTATTGAATCCACTGTTTTTTGCGTTTTCATCCGACAATCGTTACCTTGTTAGTCTGTATTGGCAAAGCGAATAGATATCATAACTATTATTAGATAACTACCAATACATAGGCACACACAGGTTAATAAAACGGTAATGATGACATAAGAACATTTCAATTTAGATATCTAATGAGAACCCCAGACAATGTTATTGAGAAGCACAAAAAACGACCTTGTCTAACGAAAGTTTGGATCGACCGTGAATTATGAAATGATTGGATGCAGTCATTCGGACAGGAAATAAAATGAACAAAATAACAATATCGTAGAGATAAAATATCTGCTGCAAGAAGTGAGTAGATCATACGCGCTAAGCGATAATTACCTATTCCCCATTATTGCCACAATAATTGTATACTCACTACATTTTTCCCCTTTGCTATAAATAGGAGAAATTAATTGAATAGGTAATTGAAAGGGATAACAAATAAGGTTGGAGCAATACTACGGCAACTCTCCATAAAGACTGTTTTTAAACCCTTATATAAGTTGGCAGGATGTGTCAGGTCACCCAAGGACAAGATACCATTCCAAACACCGGGTGTGTACAGAATTGATTGCAGCTGCGGTAGTTCGTATATTGGACAAACTAAGCTAACTATTGCTGAATGAGTCAAAGAGCATATTACAGCTGTAAATACCGCCAAATAAATAAATCTGCGATCGCTAAACATCTGCTCGAGTCAGGAACTTCACGACCCCAAAATTCTCTAAACGAAGCGTCACTATTACTCGAGAATGGTACGAGAAGCGGTTAAGATTAAAAAAACACCCTAGCTTCAACCGGGAGGATGGTTTCAAACTGGCGGCAATATGGAATCAAGTGATTAAAAAGTGTATCCGTCACGATTTATCCACAGAAAAATCTGTCGATATCGTTAGTGTTGTGTGTCGGGACAATGACTTTTTATAACAACTGTTGGGGGTATATTAAAAAGTATCTCCATACTTCAAGACAGTGACACCCGCCTCTTCAGTCCGCTCGTGACCACGATCTATGCAACTTATCGAAACGTCGAGGTAAATAAATACTATTACTAACGCGAATAGGTAATTGTTTTAATGAATTTAATAAGAGAAAGAGTGACCATGGTAGGTAAGTAATCTGAAAGCCCGCTATAGAGGCTCGACAGAGACCAGTGGGCCTATCACGAATAACTGCGTAAGTGTAACGTACCTTTCACGTGAAACAGTACAAACTGCCATTTTTAGGGCAACTGTGATACAGATAACTCATAGTTTGTACGCCGACGCGTGACGTGTTGACACGATACGAATACTTTTTCGCAAATTATTTGTGTACGTCCTCAGAGGAGTTATCTGTACCACAGTTGACCCTAGATACATGACAGTTTGTACTGTTTCACGTGATCGACACGTTACGTTACACTTACGCAGTTATAAATTTAATAGCGGAGCAAATAGATATATTTGCCTCTACTCTGAATGAATTTACAAGAGTTACTTTATATATTTTGTGTTACCATATAAGATAATGTAAATAGTATTATATACATATAACTAAACTATCGCATTAGTATCTCACTGTAATGATAGTCTAAGTTTTGGATAATAAATAAATAAATTATTTGTGCAGGCCCCACTGGTGTGAGCTGCAGAGCTTCTCTAGGCTACGTCAAGCTATTCATTTTATTAAAAAAATATTACATCAAACTCTTAGATCAATAACTGTATGGCGTATGTACCAATCATGTTAGTAAACTTTTATTAAACAATACTATTATTATAGATAGCAAGACCTATATTATGAGAAGAAATATGTTTTGCCAACACCATATTTCTGTATGCATCTGTCTAAGTTTTTCCTTTGTGTTATGCCTGTGTGTCTTGCATAAGAAGAAGCTAAGATGCGGCAGTCCTTCACACCGGCACAGTTGCTCAACCTTGATCAACCACAATTCCGTTCGTGTATAGATAATAATAATTGTTTTTGGGGATTGCTTGGCTGAATATCAACTGCAAGCTCTGGAATTCATTTATAGACGAGCTAGGTAGATCATTGGTATTGGATTCACTGATTGAAGCTAGGTTTCAGAGCACAGCGTTGTTGGCTTGCCGGTTTTCTATTGATCTGAAAAGCGCGCCCGTCGCAATCAATAAATATAACATCTTAAAATAACATCAACCTAGCTCTTCGATTTCCATCAACCTAAATATAAGATACCATAATCAATTCTTCACTGACAATTGAATCTACAATTTCCATGACTAGGTTTCCCTTGACTTGCGGGTGTGTGCGATTAGGTATCTTGTTTAAACAATTACAATCTATACCTATATAATAATGTGTCATACTGCACCACGCCCGCGCCTTAGTTTCTGTGATAAGTGTTCTCAAAACTCACAAGTCTATACTTTTATTATATGAACATGCCATGTTTCTACGGGGAGCCACGTGAACGGAAGCCTCTTAGCTCTTCCAATTTGGGCCTTCAGAGTTATTACACCTATTCAAATAAAGTACAGCTAAAGAATACCAACACAACAATGAACGAACGGGGTGATGAGTTAAATCATCAATCATCATCAATTATGTAAAATGTACTTCCGGTACCTCACGTCGGCCCATCGCCTGCAACTCTATAAGGCTCAAGTTCGGCCTCACATGGAGTACTGTTCTCACCTCTGGGCGGGGGCTCCCCAGTACCAGCTCCTTCCATTTGACCGCATTCAACGCAGAGCAGCTCGATTCGTCGACGACCAAGCTCTCTCCGATCGGCTCGACTCTTTGGCACTGCGTAGAGATGTTGGATCACTCTGCATCTTCTATCGCATATATCATGGGGAGTGTTCCGAGGAACTGTTCGGTCTAAATACCTGCAGCTGAATTTCGTCATCGGACATCACGTCGGAAATTTCATAGAGATCATGTTGACGTGTGGAAGTCCACAACCGTGCGATTCCGACGGCACTTTCTGTCTCACACTACTACTATGTGGTGAGCTGCCACTTGAGGTGTTTTCGAACAGATACGAATTGGGAACCTATACCATAAAAAAATAGACCGTATCACATCTACGTAAGTATTTCGCGAAATTCAGAGAACATTTGGCAAATATTTATTTCGACCAGACCTTGACCAATTTTGCTAAAATTGTACCGATGTGTTGTTGTACCAAATGTGCTTGCCGAATGTTACCATAATCGTCCAGTTTTTAAACTTCACAACCGATTATCTCGGCAAGCACTTTACCAATTGTGCTATAAATTGTACGTGATTTTGTATTTACGGCCGAGCTAAGCCACTTCGTAGAGCGCGAATGTCAAAGTCATTTCCATAGCAATTCGTCTCGTATGAATCTTCTCGGTTGGCGAACGCATTCACCTAACACCAGCACCAATACCTTTCTAACGACTTCCAAAAAAGGAGGAGGTACTCAATTCGACTGTTTTTTATGTTTGTTACCTCATAACTTTCGATAGGGTGAAACGATTCGCAAAATTCATTTTTTAGTTTGAAAGCTGGTGCTTCCCGTGTGGTCCCATTTAAATTTCATCAAATTCGGTTCAGTAGTTTTTGACTTGCATTCCAATAACTGAATAAAATGGAAGTCTGTATAAAATTGTTCAAATTGTACTTGTTACCCTGTGGGTTTAACAATAATAATTACGTTCATGCAGGCGGCCGACCATACACACCAAAAGTCGGTTAGTAGGTCATGAATCATGGCGTACTAAACTAATACTTCATAGATATACAAAGAGATGCGCCGAGTACAAATTATCGAGTAACCGAGTTGGTACCGAATATTACTCGGTATTATGTTTACCGAACCGGGTACTCTGCCAAGCGACTCGGGTGCCAATAGACAATATTAACAATATAATAATAAATAATATTATAATATAATATTAAATAATAACAATAATATAATACCAATACCAATATTGGGCGCGAAAAGAGGTTGCAAAACGCGCCCGGCGCGCGAGTGGTACCTCCGACCTAGGGACCGATTCCATTAACGGCCCGTCCCAATAATCTATCTATCGCCGGTTTACCTTACTAGAGTTAGAAATTTGACACTATTTGTATGGACGTTATGTCAAATTTCTACCGGTAGTAAGGAAAACTGTGGATAGATAGATTATTGGGATCCCCCATAAGTAAATTGCAATCGAACCGTAACTGAACAGTGAATTTGATATGTTTTCTTATTCTGTGATTTTACAGAACAGAAAACACAGACACATTTAGACAGTTCAGCTGCAGGTACGTTTCTGATGACGCCAGCGATCGATGAAAACTTTATAAGTAAGTATTCAGTTAACTCCAAGATAATGAAGGCGGCGCTAACTCGTACTTATTCGCAAATATTAGCGTATTTACTAGCTGCGTCCCGTGCCATCACCCGCGTGGTGATGGATGATGATGAAAAGTATCCTATGTCCTTCTCCGAGATATGACAAATCGAAAACTACAAAACTAGTATTTCGCCAGTCAAACCGAGTTATTTGACCGAGCGAAAACGAGTACTGACAAAACGGCCGAACGAGTATGGCGAGTACCAAGTACCTAATAAAGAGTACTTTAACTTGGTGCATCGCTAAAAATGATTATTCTCATGACATCATATTTATACAAAGTTAAAAAATTCCAAGACCCGACGTAGTTAAATATAGAAATTTCGACAACGTGCTGGTGTCCAATCCCACATATATACATAATATATATACCTCCTTTACATTATAGTGAGTTATGTAAAGAATACCATATCCGGGTATCTATCATCCCGTTGAAATCTCACATAACTCGACTTTATGCACAAGAGAATTAAGAGGATTGCATAGGTAGTACTTGTCCACACTACCCGACACATTGCCCGATTTCAGTTATTTATTTTCATGTAATCTCATCACATTGTTTGCCATGCCCGTTTTGATTTTTTCAGTTTTATTTAGTTTTGAAAAATGAATTAATATTACTTTGAAATACTGAAAAATTCATAACGTACGGGCATGTTAAGAGGTAGAAAAGGTTTTTTTTTTTCTTTTAGTGCGGACAAGTAGGTACTAGCTATGCATGCAATCTTCTTAAGGCGCGCTCGTACCCTGATTAAAGAAAAAGCAAAATTTTTAAACGAAACAGATCGATAGTATATTATGAAAAAAATACAAAGGTCAGAAAAGGAATAGGAAAAGAGTAATAACAGAATAGAATTCATAAATATAACTCTCTTTCAGCAGAAAAAAAATCCTGAATAGGTCCACAAAAATAAACTTTCACGTCCAAACTCTCAGAATTTTCAGCAATAACACTATATTTTTTTTTGGTAATACTTAGCCAACGTATAGTACTAAAGCTATAACCAGCAGTTTTTTCAATTGTGTTAGTATATATCGAAAAATATAAAGAAAACGTACAAAATTAACGCATTTTCGCATTACATCGTCCAATCTAACAAGCGATTTTCAACCTTACGTAAAGCATCGTAAATTATTTTTTTAAAATTGGGGTTGGACCGAGCCACACCGACCACAGTCCATGGAAATTAAGCTTCATTCTATTCTAGGAAATATATGAGTCAGTTCAGTCCTTGATTATCAATTGAGCTTCGTTAGTATGCTTCTGCAAAATATTTTGTTGTGTGTATAATAATGTATACTTACCTATAACGGCTATGCGATGAAATCAAAAAGTTTTTCTTGTATGACTAGGGTTACAAAAGTCCGGAGGGTAAAGGCCTGATTTCCATTGAAAAATGCTGAGATTTTGTTTAAGTTTGAGAATTTGTCTCAAACGTACTCAGCAATTTACAAAAGAGATATTATTATTGTTGTGGTTTTTCATCGACTTCCAAAAAGGAGGAGGTACCTACTCAATTCGACTGTATTTTTTTAAGTTTGTTACCTCATAACTTTCGATAGGGTGAACCGATTCTCAAAATTCTTTATTTGTTTGAAAGCTGGTGCTTCCCGTGTGGTCCCATTTTCATCAAATTCGGTCCAGTAGTTTTTGAGATACACTCCAATAACTGAATAGAATGGAAGTCGGTATTAAATTTTCAAATTGTACTTGTATACATGACTGCGGTTCTCGGGAGCTCGCTCACGCGTCGCACATCGCATTCATAATAATATAGCAGGGGCACAGATTACTTGGCAGGGGTGACAGCGGCACCCCCTCCCATGCACCGCCCCTCGCCTTTTGTTGTTAGTTTAACTTTGTGTTATAGAGATCATGTATATATCAGAGACTTGTTCTGTATTTTATAAAAAAAAAAAAACAGAAAATCCTGAGATTTAAAAATCTGGCCGCAATTATGAAAAGAGTCCAAAAATCCTGAAACCTCAGAATAAATCGTGAGATATGGTAACCCTATGAATGATCATGATGCGACCAGCGTATTGTGCCAGTTCTTCGTGTTTAATTTTGATTGGATTAAAAAAAAACAGCACCCAAGAGGCAGTATAAAACGCTTTCGCTGACTTCATCGCCTCCCGTCCGGCAGACTTCTACAGTAAACGGATCAACAAACTGCCATCAAAATATCATAATCGGTCTATTCGTTTAGCTACGATGCCACAGACAAACACACCGGCACGTCTATCTTATTACGCAGCTCTTTTTGCGTCGGAGGTTAAAAATTATGCAAAAAACCGTCAATATAAGGGATATTAAAATGTAATATATCAGTACTAGGTTTAAAAAAGTTTATTTAATAAATTATAACCGTGACCAACAAATTTCAGGTCATTGTTCGTATTCCAACCGAATCTAAATTTTTACGTAGCTATTTATAGATTACGCTCAGCAAAAACTGCTCTAGAAATCTATTTTGTGCGTTTCACGGCCCAGTGACGACAGATCCGTGATATCGCAGCGGGAGGGTGCGTTATTGGTCGTTGTAGAACATTCATTCTATCTACGGTTATCGCGAAAAAAAATCACAAGTCTTATTAGTTAGTTAGGACGAAACAACTACAAAAACAGGCCAACTACAAGTAGCGGTATACGCTTTTGGTTCCGTACCTAACTTAAGAAGTATTTTTTAAATCTATAACTAATCTTATACTAAATGTGCTGTGCGAGCATGGATCCACGATAAACTTGTCACGTCGATAAACAGATTTCATCAAGCGTCTCTACAATCTGCTTGGGCAAAAATGCTTTCATTATGCATGTATGGTATATCCGGATGTCCAGCTGTTCTCTACAGGACGCATTTCTCAACCGCTTCTAGTGAAAGTTTATGAGCAGCAGTGCGAGCTCTCACACTTAACCTGTCACTTCGTTAAACTGAGTTTTATCAGATATCTAACCTTGTCTCTAGTATGGGTCTAGCTGCGATAGATGTATTGCGGGCTGTCGTCTACCGATAATTTTATCTTATCGACAATCCATGCTCGCACCGCTCACAAAGTTTCGTACTTTAAATATTAATATAATTACTATTAAGACGCCGAAGAAAAAAAAATATCAATACTACGAGTAGAACATGCATACAAAGTTCGGTCAAGATTGGTTGGAAAATGCAACCTCTACAGGAAGACCAACGTACAACCTACCAAACATACGGACAGATGAAAGTGATCAAGTGAAAGGTCATGTTTTACGGCACAACCGGTATATCAACTGCTGCAAACTATTGCAGGCAAAGTTGCAGGCAAATGGAATGTTGGAAGAAGGAAATTGTCCCCGCAACATCCGACAATGGACCGGAATAAGAAGGGCTGAAGATCTGTTCAGACTTGCCCTAAACAAAGAGGAGTTTTGAAGGATGACGGCCAACCTCCAGTAGTGGAGAGGCACTCAAAGAAGAAGATGAAAGTCAATTTGGCCAGTTAAAGCAGAGATGTTTCACTCACTCGGTCAATTATATAAGGGCCTACTGCCTTGAATACAGAGAGGGACAGAATACCTCGCACTGCAGTGGTACAAGAGTGATGTCATGACAATCTCTTGCACGTTTTTTCCCTCCTAATAAAAATATGTAAGTAACCGTACCTGTTCCTCTCTCATCTTGCAGAACAGCGTCTGCTTTTGGGTCTCATCAAGCTCGGCCAGGATCTCGGGGTCCACCCACATGTCGCGCAGGATCTGCTGCAACATGGTGCTGCCCTGGGGACAATCAGACGACAAATGTTATTCAGGTTCTTAACTCTATCCTTAGCCCAGTCCAATTCGAATTTCACCTGGAAAACATTTTAAGTAGTTTTTTTGTTTTTACTTTTTTCGGAATTCGTGGGGCAGTCTTAATTTAGTTTTGTGTGGTACTCAATCCGTTGCGTCATCCGCCATCTTGATTTTAAGGGTCAATTTTTGTTTGTTGAATAACTCGTTTATTTCCAATTCCACACGAAAAATGGTTATTATTAAATTTGCTACAGTTTTGGTTCTAATGATTTTATGTCCTATAATCAATATTTTCCAATTTACACCGAGAGGGGGCGAATTTTTGTTTTTATCTGACACGGAGAGTCAGAAGACGCGGGTTCGAATCCCGTCCAAGGATGTGAAGTTTTCTCTTTATAAATTTCAATTAACTTTTGTTTGTTTAACAACTTGTTTCTCTTCAATTTTACACGAAAAATTGTTAGAACCAAAGTTGTTTGTTAGATTTTCTAGATATTCTATTGGGTGTTCTACGGGCAATTATCGAAATAGTAACAAACGTACAAATTCACTCACTAACTCACAAGCTTCCACGTTTATAATATTCTATGGACCCGCCCCGGCTACGCTCGGGTGTAATTTAGAAAAATAAACAATTAAAATTTAGAGTATGTTTTTTTCTACTTACATAAAAACTTACTTAGATTTTATCCATACTTCCATACTTATAATTACTAGCAGCGCCCCGCGGTTTCATCCGCATGGCGATAGATGCTGTTGATGATGATGAAAAGTATCCTATGTCCTTCCCCAAGATATATCATCAATGGTAGGTGATAATGTGGAGTAAGTAATTTGCTCTGAGCATCTTTATCTCCAACTACGCAACTGTGACAACTGATTCAGTAGGGCTATTATGTATCTCAGTTGCTAACAAATATTGATTGAAATCGAAAAAAATGGCGGCTCTATGTCACTTTTGTCAGCTCCAGTCATCAACTTACTAACATTTTTGCTTACTGGAGTTCTCAAAACTGACATAGCGCCGCCATTTTTTTAGATTTTAATCAACTTTTGTTATAACCCGCGGCACGTAACTCTAGCGCTGCCCGTTATTGCGCAGAAGTCAAAAATTGGGTATCACAGGGTGGCTAGAGGGACGAAGGACTCTTGTCTCTCTCTGTCACATGTGCGCGACTGTACCCATGCGCAGCTATCCCCTCCACATTTCGCTCAGCGCTAGAGTTACGTGCCGCGGGTTATACATTTGAGAAACATAATAGCCATGCACTTGTGCAGTTGGATATATATACCGGATAGAAGTAAAACGCGTGAATGGTTTGCAATTCATTACAAATATTTACGATGGTACTATTTGTAAATCTAGTTAGAGCTCTAGTTCGGAACAAAGACATCACTACATCGACGCCTCTTGTATTCCGACAGTAAACAAGCAACACCGCTATACTTCTATAATTAGTAAAGTAGTATATATAGTATGTACAGTGTGGTGGCGTAATGAATTGATAATATGGTACCTACGAGGACGTTGGAGCTCCTAATAATTAATGTGTTTTATGTTTAGTAAACTTTCTTCAGTTTTCAGATAGGTTAGAGATATTCAACATTTTCTACCGACTTCCAAGAAGGAGGAGGTACTCAATTCAACTGTTTTTTTTATGTTTGTTACCTCAAAACTTTCGATAGGATGAACCGATTCTCAAAATTCTTTTTTTGTTTGAAAGCTGGTGCTTCTCGTGTGGTATATAAGTTTTATCAAATTCGGTCCAGTACTTTTTGAGTTACACTCCAATAACTGATTTTTACCAAAGTTATAGAATGGAAGTCGGTATTAAACTAAATGCAAAAAAATAACAGCATTTGCCACTCTTTTTGATGGCAAGACTCCAAATGAAGGATTTTATTTCAATCTGTTTTCTGGATGGTATTCCTGGATAGATGCACTATCTAATGTAAACTATGATTTCTGGGGCGCATGTATAGTTTTTTTAAAACAATGATCTCGCTCAAATTTCATATTTTGCTTATTTTTTCGTAACCTAACGTGGCGTAAAAAAGTAAGGTCACCGGAGTTGCCAAATAAAGAATAAACATGCCTGTTTCCTTGAGATTCAGGAATGGTATAACTCACTGTATTCCTGTATTCATGGTTGTCTGGAAGAGATCGCTCTGAGCGATAAGACCGCCCATTGTGGCACTTAATTTTAAGTTTTTTATTTGTTTGTTGTATTTTATAATGTGGTGTTGCAATAAAGAGTTTATCTATCTATCCATTGCAGCATTTAATACAAAACAAAAATTATTACAAATGCCACCAAAGAGTGTAAAGGTTGTGTTTTTTTTAATATTCGAAAATGTCGTTTATCTCGTAAATCGAGACACATTTATTAAACATAAATTATTATATATATTTTTTTCTGAATCGCCACAACGTCCTCTACCCGCAGGTACCCATATGATCCATTAATTAGGTACGCCACATCCTGTATACATGGTGGGCCATTTAGAACGGTCAGTATGGGCAAGTCTGAAACTATAAGACAAACAAATTTCTTTTAAAACTTCTTAGGAACCATGTCATTGGTTTTAGTGACAAGAAAAACTACAGATTTAAAAAAACTTGTACTCACTTCGGGAATCCAACACGGTCGTATTGAAGAAAAAAGCTTTGGTTATTTCTATTTCGGTTTCACGATATTGATTGTATACAGGTCATAAGCAGCACAGAATTCGCCCTATATACGAGACTCCTTATCGATGATAAGCTACTAAGAAATAATTGTCTATTTCTTCGTAGATGATAAGCAGTAAATGTTGCTATGAAACATGCTACGAATAATAATAAGTCTTATTATTATTCGTAGGAAACATGATATCTAAAGTGAATAATTACACTGTATGTCACATCCGAATACCGAAAGAGTTTTAATTTCCCTTCTGTTATCTAGACACAGATCACAGATAGATCTCTATGGTTCTAGATTATCCAATTAACTATCATCGGGTCAATATGTGTTCGAAATCTTTACGTAATCATATTTATTCATAATATTATTACATGCCAGGTTGATAAAATACAATCTTAACCCCTCAAGGGTCGATGTCATTATAACAATGAAATTTCTATTGTGTCTGGCCGTGCGACCTTTGAAGCAATATTATATCCCAAATTGTTTTAAATATTCAAACTATCATGTAACTAATTATCATGTTAATAATGCGCAATTAAAAATAATAAATATATTCGCCATCAATATCTACTCGTACTTCATTTTTCACTTTGGAAACTTCAATAAGTATATTCAATTCAAGTGTTTTAGACTTTCGCGGTTGTTGACTGAGTTATAATTAGTACTCACGGGATGTACATCACGATTTAATACATTTTGGAGTTCCCGATATGTATGTTTGCGTATATTCCGTGAATATGGTACGTACATAATATGTAACTGTGCCGAAATATCGGGAACTCTCAAGTCTATTAAATCGTGGTCTACATCTCTTAAGTACTAACTATCACTAAGTATATTCAAGATTCCATAAATGACATTACCAGCAATTTCCCATATATACCCACCATGATTGCCATGTATATGCCACCTACGAGCCTACCACAATGTCCACAATTAAGTGGAATATATCCGCATCACGGTCGACTGGTAGATATGATGACCTGCAATTGAATACAAGTACCACACTACTATAAGTACATATACTTATACATAGAAGGATCTGCTTCCGTATAGCAAGGTCTACGCAGGTAGAGTTAACATTACAGCTCTACCTATCTATACGATTGTCGTGGTCCCTTATTCGCTTTTATTTCTTACGTCTTACGTCTGCACTGCTGCACTGCTGCCCAATAATAAAAAGCGCGATTTCGTCACTCACAGCGCTGTTAGGGAGCTAATGAAATCGGTAGGTAGAGCTGCGTACCAGCTAGCCTTAGACCAAAAATGTTCGACCAAGGTTTACATCTTAGCTTCGTTTTAGTTTTGTTTCGACTTAATATAAATTTATATATAGTGGATGTTTCTAAATAATTTCAGGATTTTAAGTACTTCGAGTTTAGTACAAATAATTATACCTCCACTTGCCAATGTCCACTCGTCGTGATAATGCAACGAAACACTTTGTCTCACACTCACTTTTGACAGCCCCCCAAGATTTGGCTCTCTCAAAAGCTAAAATAGTATATTTCATTACAAGTGGGGAAAGGCTGTCATTGCAAAGAGTTCCGACAAATGTCTACCCGAGCCGAGGCGCAGCCGAAGGCGAGGGTTGACAGTCGGAACAAGTTGCAATGACGATTCCGCACGTGTACTGAACGACTATTTTTAATACAGTTGCGAAAAAATTAAGCAATTTAATTAAATAAACTCGCAACGAAAATTTCTGGAAAAGTGCGCCAACCGTAACAGCAGAATTTTTTTTTCTTCACCCTTTCTGGTAGGCAAAGGGAACTATGCCCATACAGCCAAGTCTTCAGTAGAGTTTTTTTATTGATATGAAATGAAAATGAAATTTAATGAGATGAAATGAAACCTAACATAAATAATTCAATCAAATCATTAAATCTGATATTGAAACAAATTAGTAGCTTCTTTTTAGAAATATACATACAATTGCATGAATCATAAAAACTTCTATGTTTTTTTTAGTAAAAACTTCATGGTTGGTTTTTCTTTTTAATAGACATTATTTTGACAGTTGGGAAAGAGAACGCACGAGTTCGGGAAAGGTAAAAAAAAGCACGAGTATGTAATAGCCCACATCCGGAACGCTATACGTCCCTGCAATACGCCACTTTTTGAGCAACTGTATTAAAAAAGTTTTGGCCAGTCGGGACAAAATTTGTTCTGACCGTGAAACGGGCGTGATCAAATCTTGATCTGAGAAAATTTTGGCCTAGAGGCGCCGTGGATCCTGTGGCTTGCTGGAACGCAGTCGTTATGTTCCAAAGTTAAAAAGCCAAAGAAGAAGAGGCACAGACACTCCAGCGCAAAGACAAATAAAATTAAATACAGTCTGTGTCAGTGCACACCAGACTTATGTCGTTCAAAGGCATGCCTAGTTGTTGACCTTAGCTGGATCAGGTTTGGTTGTAAGTACTTGTGGTATTGTAGTCTAATATGCTATTATGTGCATCGCAATATCTCAGCTTACAGTATTTATGATTTCGATTGCTATACAGTCAGAGACATGCTTAGACATTGTATTTTGCATACATATGTATATACATAAAATCATGAATTTTTCCTTTTTGCTAGGATCCGGTTTCGCTTTGTCCACATTCTTCAACCCGTTCATATATGAGCGTCGGTTTAGGGCACTCTTGCCCTGGCCTTGCTTCAGAACAGCACCTGATTTTTTTAGGTTCGCCTAAGCCTTCCCTTTCCAACGGTAACATTGACTTATCCCATATCCACCGAAGAGCTCGCAGCGGAGTTGACTTGGCGATCTTGACCGATCAACAAGTTAAGCAACGCTTGCTGCGGTCAGGACTTGGATGGGTGTGTGCTAGTGGCGTTATTTAACTGAACCCTTCCGTGCTTCAGAGGGCACGTTAAGCCGTCAGTCCCAGTTGTTTGCCTTAAGACCACAGTCGTTAGGCTAAGTCGAAGGCTTTTGGGCGGCCTGAAAACTTCGACATGGGTTGGCCACTAGCCTATCCACCGCACAACTCAACTCTCGTGAAGGAAGGCCCGAGTCCCGCATCAGTGGGAACATAATGGGCTGATTATGACACCATGTCTTATCACGAAGCACACTTCAGTTGTTACCAAGAAATCACGGGCCTAGGCTAAGTACGAGTAAGTTGAGGTTCTTCAGTCTTATCCCATCAGGACTATTATGTATCTCAGCTGATAAAAAAAGTTGATTGAAACCTAAAAAATGGCGGTCTTATGTCACTTTTGTCAACTCAAGTCGGCAACTTACTAGCATTTCTGCTCACTGTAGTCGTCAAAACTGACATAGAGCCGCCATTTTTTTAGATTTTAATCATCTTTTGTCAGCAACTGATATGCATAATAACCCAGTAGACCGCAATTACGTATTTCAGTTACAATCAAATGTTGATTGAAATCTTGAAAAAAGGCGGCTCTATATCAGTTTTGACAACTCTAGTAACCAAAAATAGTGAGTTTGACCATAGACTAACATATACTTGTATATGTTAGTCTATGGTTTGACGACTGGAGCTGAAAGTGACATTAAGCCGCCATTTTTTAGATTTTAACCAACTTTTTTTATCAGCTGAGATACATAATAGTCCTGATGGGATAAGACTGAAGAACCTCAACTTACTCGTACTTAGCCTAGGCCCGTGATTTCTTGGTAACAACTGAAGTGTGCTTCGTGATAAGACATGGTGTCAGAATCAGCCCATTATGTTCCCACTGCTGCGGGACTCTTCAATCAACTTTTTTTTTCAACTAAGATACATAATAGCCCTTCTTCTTATCGTACAAGTGCAGGCCAACGGTAATTTTATCTCTACGAAAGCTGAATCGACAACGAAGTTATGACATATCAAGTGGCGATAAAACAGTGAAAGTACGTACTTAAGTCGGTAAGCATTGATAAATTAGACGCATGTGTTGGTTGGTTGATAAATGGACACTAAAAACTTCCCGTTTGGTTTGTATGATCCAAAGATATGACTTAAGTATTTATTTATAGGTTATCATGTGCCTAGAAAATTCATAGGTTTTGTAAGGATAGTGTAATAAATAAAGCCTTAAAAAGTACTTTGTAATTTAAGAGAGAAAAAAATATATATCAAAAGAACCCGCGTCTTCCAATCCGAATCGGACACCATGACCACTAGGCCATCAAAGCATATTATCCGAGATTTGCCTATTAATAAGTTTAAAATTACTATAAAAATTAAAACTCTGTCAAAAATATTATTACAAAATTTCGGATTACTTGGAGGATATAAGAGCTTGGGACTGATCACTCCAGGATCTACCTACTCGTGTACTAAGATGTCAAAGTGTAGCGTGTCTTGCCCTACTGATACCATTATTATGGTATCTTTTGTCAGGCAACACACTGGAGCTAAAAATAAACGAACATTTGTCATACAGGTTGTCCCAGAACTCAACGTCAAGCCGAAACGGGGTGACAGGATTGATTGTAACCATCATGAGAAAAATCAGAAAAAAAACTTATCCCATGCAGTTTGGAAATTATGGGCATTTAAGAAAAACCTAGAAATTTGGTCAAACTGCAACCATTTTTCGGTTATTGTGGATAATTTTTATTATTTTTGTTCATTTAAACTTTGGAAACGTAACCCCCAAGTTTTCCAGAATTAAGACAATTTGTTAAACTATGAATATAAAATTTTTTAAATTTGTCGACTTTGCAAGTCCCTCCTTTTAAAAAAATGTATTAAAGTGTCTTAGCAAGTACCATTAAAAGTTCGCGCATTTAATCAGGATTTTAAAATGGTACAATACTTGTTAGTTTCATACTAAAAAACTAGTAAAAAAATAGAAACCTCGAGTAACCCGATTTGCTAAGCCATTTTCTCACTCAGTTCAAATGTTTTTTTTATTTTTTAACTTTAACCGTTGTAAGGGGAATTGGGGACGGAGCGACATCTATTGAACAGCTTCACAAGCATTAACCAACCGAAAGAACAAAATTAATACACTTAATACTTTCGTATTTATAAAGTCATATGATTATTAACGGGATATTTACCGTGGTAAGGTTGTGGAATGAGCTCCCGATATTTCGGCGCAGTTACATGCACCATGTTCACGGGAAGACAACCTTACCACGGTAAATATCCCGTTAATAATCATATGACTTTAGAGAACAACCGTGATAGTTTAAAACAGTGTTTTCGTATTTATGTAATAAATTACGTGCAACGAATTTAATTGGTAATTATTGTTGACTTAAAATGTAACAGTAAGCGCATTTGCATGTAGCTGTAACTAACTTGGAGTTATCTACCGCCTTGGCCTTGATGGTAGTATGTCTGCCTTCTGAGCAGGAGGTCCCGGGTTCTGCCCGGCCAGGCATATAGGTATTCGAATGGTGAATTTGAATATCTAGGTAATATCCGGATCTGGGTGTTAGTTGTGTGCGCCTTTGTATGTGTTCCATGGCATCTCCGACACAGAAACTTAATTTTTTTCAACTTTCATCACATTTTAATATTATTTGACGGTTTAACTTACGCGGTACGTATAGTCTAATATCTCGACCGGTTTCGTGACCGTCCGGGCCACTTCTTCATGGAGTACGTGCGCACCCGGCTGCGTTCGCGCTTGTACTAAACTTCAATCAAGTTATACCGGTTGGAAGCGGCCTGCATCCAACGTCGTCCTGCGACCTTTATCAGGTCGTCTATCCACCGTGTGGGTGAACGACCTACGCTGCGCTTGCCGGTCCGTGGTCTCCACTCCAAAACCTTCCGGCCCCATCGGCCATCTGTACTGCGTGCTATGTGCCCTTCCCACTGCCACTTTAACTTTTTTTGTTTTTTTTTTCAGTTTAGGCATCATAGACACTCTTATGAACGTCAAAATTTTTAAATGATTCTACCGCTGTCTTCGGAAAAGAACCACCGCCGAGAAGAAGCAGCAAGAAACTCGTGGGCCATTATTTTTTCAAGTCTTTGTACATTGAGGTTACATATGAGTAGTATTAAAATAACAAATTTATTCAATAGTTGGCTATTAGGCAGAAGTGGAAAGCTTCCAGGCATCTTTGTCTTCTAAGTAGTGACTCAATTTATAATAGGCTTTTTTCATCAGTATATTTTTGACACGGAACTTGAATTTCCCTTCAGTGAGCTCAGTAATGTCTTTCGGGATTTTATTATAGAAACGTACACAATTGCCTAAGAAGGACTTATTTTTAGTTTTCAAGAGTCTAAATTTAGATACAGCTATC
This sequence comes from Selenia dentaria, assembly GCA_917880725.1. NCBI lineage: Eukaryota > Metazoa > Arthropoda > Insecta > Lepidoptera > Geometridae > Selenia > Selenia dentaria. The sequence continues at coordinate 5,478,416 of OU862891.1, forward strand.
CTATCCTTATTTCTAGTATTAATATTATGCATATCACTATTTATTCTAAACTTCTTTATATTTTTACGAACATACATTATATTTTCTAGGATATACAAAGATGGAAGAGTTAATATATTAATTTCTTTGAACATTTGTCTTAAGGATTCGCGGGGACCCATTTCGTAGATGGCTCGAACTGCCCGCTTTTGCAATATAAAAACTGTCTCTATGTCCGCCGCTGACCCCCACAGCAGGATACCATATGACATTATGCTGTGGAAGTAAGCAAAGTAGACCAGTCGAGCAGTAGCTATATCTGTCAATTGCCTAATTTTATGAACCGCATATGCAGCTGAGCTCAGTCTTCCAGATAGTGCATCAATATGAGGACCCCATTGTAATTTAGAGTCTATGCTAATACCTAGAAAGACTATTGCCTTGTCAATTTTCAATTTATTTCCGTCGAGTAATACGTTTGGCTCTATATGTCTTACATTAGGCATGGAAAATTTTAAACATTTCGTTTTCTTTGCGTTGAGAAGCAGGTTGTTTGCGGCGAACCAATTTGAAACAATAGTTAACGCGTTGTTGACTTGAACTAGTTCTCTATCTTTCCTATCTACTTTAAAAATCAGAGAAGTATCATCCGCAAAAAGAACTATGTCAGCAAGGCCCTCAACCATATGTGGTAAGTTATTGATATATGCTAAGAATAAGAATGGACCCAAGATCGACCCCTGTGGAACCCCCATTCTGACCAAAGATCCAGAAGATGTCACGCCATTAATGCCAACTTTTTGCTGCCTATCAGATAAGTATGATTCTACAAGATTCAGAGCAGCTCCACGAATTCCATAGTGGTGTAGCTTATAAATTAGAGTGCGGTGCTCTACACAGTCGAAAGCTTTGGAGAGATCACAAAATACGCCAATGGCATCCTGTGAGCTCTCCCAAGCCTCCAGCACATGCTTGACTAACTGGACTCCTGCATCTGTTGTTGATCTGCTTTTCGTTAAACCGAACTGATTTTCGTGTAAAATCCTATGTTCATTAAAATGAGACAAGAGTTGTTGAAGCATTATCTTTTCGAATATTTTGCTCAAAACCGGAAGCACATAGACCGGTCTATAATTTGAGGGGTCGGCCCTACTACCTGATTTAAAAATAGGGGTGATTTTACTCATTTTCATTAGGTCAGGAAATGTACCTCTATCAATACATAAATTAAATATGATCATCAATTGTGGCGCTATAACTTCTATTATTGACTCTAGCATTTTTACGGATAATCCCCATAAATCCTCTGTTGCTTTAACGTTTAAACTTTTAAATGTTTTTATTATTTCAAAAGTAGATATATGTCGGAACCTAAACTCAGGAATTTGGAGCGGGAAATTGTCTTTCAGAAAGCCCACTGCAACACAAGGGCAAGAATCAAGAGATTTGGTGACTTCTAGTGGTATGTTAGAAAAGAAATTTTCAAATGAATTCGCAACATGACTTGGGTCTGAAACTTTTTGGTTATCTATTTCTAGCACATATTCTGAATTAAAAGATTTACTTTTGCCGGTCTCTGTATTAATAGTTTTCCAAACTGTTTTAATTTTGTCATTAGATTTTCGAATTTTATCCCTTATAAACAAAGCTTTTGCGCGTTTGCATACTGACTTAAAAACTTTTGAGTAATTTCTTACATAATCATGAAAATCTTTACTAGAAGTTAAAGATTTTTGTGATATAACTCAAACATTATGTCTCTACTTTTTCGAATACCTCTAGTTGACCAGTCACCAAATTGTAACCTACCGTTGAGCTGCAGTTTTTTCTTCGGACAGATTTCATTAAATTCTGTACTTACTAATGAAAATAATGTACTATAAATGTCATGTGGATCTTCAGAAGTGAATTCCACCAGACTAAGTTTCAACTCTATATTTTGTTTAAGCTTTTCTAGTTTACCTTTTGTTAGCGGCCTATATTCGATAATGGTATTTTTCTTAGTTCTCCCGATTTCGAATTTGATAGCGAGGCCATTGTGGTCTGATCTAACTCCCACCATTACTGATTTTTCTGTAGTCTTACAGTTTGAAAAAATATTATCAATGCAGGTGGATGAAGAGACGGTTACTCTAGTTGGCTCACTGAACAAAAAATTCAAATTAAAAGATTTAAACAAAGAGATAAGATTAGTTTTATCAGTTGAATCTACCAAAATATCAATATTGAAGTCACCGCATACAATGATTGATTTATTGCTTTTAGTTAATCTCTTGAGTACACATTCCATTATGGACATAAAATTACAGAAATTAGATGCTGGTGGCCGATATACACACAATAATATATGACTTTCCAGTTCTGCACAAGCAATTTCGCAGACACGTTCAACAGAAAAACCTACTATGTCAGACCGTTCCTTAAATTTTATATTTCTTTTACAAAGAATAATACACCCTCCCCCTTCAGCAGATATTCTGTTGAACGCACTGGCTACCTCACTGCCTAATCTAACTGGCTAATCTTCTGGGCTATGTCGGTGACTTTCGTTCTTATACGGATCTCCTCATTTCTGATTCGATCACGTAGAGAAACTCCGAGCATAGCCCTCTTCATAGCTCGTTGTGCGACTTTGAGCTTAAAAAGCGAATAGCTTGCGATAAAGAAAACTAGTCCAGCAAATGAACTGAGCACAAAACTTATTACAACTGGTACAGCCAAAGACAAAAGTAGATAAGCATTCGGGATTTTCATATACAAGAAACTATATAAGAATACAGTTTAACTATGCCTACAGATAAATAAAGTTGCAGTGCATATGATAGTGTAATAATATTGTACGGTACTTATATTAAAAAAAAACATTTATATTTTCAATTTTTGTCTGTCAATGTTTGTTCCGGCTAATCTCTGAAACGGCTGGACCGACTTTAACGGGACTTTCACTGGCAGATAGATGATGACCCTTCATCAGCTCCTGTCTCCGCGCCTCATAACAATGAAATTTCTATTGTATCTCGCATGATAAACTAAGAGAGTAATTTTTATTTTCATCATTATCATCATCATCCTTCACCACCGCAAGGCACAGCTAGTTTTTAAATATAAATAGCGTAGGTAGTTCATTTCTACCAAAAAAGTCTTTCTTCAATTAAAAAAAAATGGGTTTTTAACGCAGATCGATTTACCTAGTTAGCCAGCCAGCAACATCGTTCGCTTGGTCTGTCGGATATAAAGCCATACAAATAAATTGAATTCACAGCCTTATTGAATTTTTTTTAATTAGTGGTAATTACCTTACGCTGATACTATTCACCACTGTCTCTGAAAATACTATTCTATTTACCCAAAGGTTGTCTGGCAGAAATCGCTTTAAGCGATAAGACCGGCTTTTGTACAACTATGTTATATTTTTTCTATCGTATGTTTTTCTCTTTTATATTTTATTTTACCTTTCTAACGGCCGGTCCCAATAATCTATCTATCGCCGGTTTACCTTACTAGAGATAGATATTTGACACTTTTTGTATGAACGTTATGTCAAATTTCTATCGGTAGTAAGGAAAACCGTGGATAGATAGATTATTGGGATCGTCCATTAGTGGATGCTTCCAACATAAAAGACATCGACTGCCAAAACGTATGATTACAGCCCCGGCGGCATACGTTACGTACGACGTTGATGAATCGGTTAAACACAGAGACCTACGAGTAGAGAGATGCCAATCCGTACGCTGAGTACAAAACCTGCAGGGCTATTATGTATCTCAGTTGCTAACAAATGTAGAATGCAATCGAAACAAATGGCGACTCTATGTCATTTTTGTCAGCTTCATCAACTTTTTTGCTTGCAGGAGTTGTCAAAAATGACATAGAGCCGCCATTTTCAAGATTTTAATCAACATTTGTTAGCAACTGAGATACATAATATATGAGAGCCCTGCTGGTGTCGCAAGCAGCGACTGTATTCCGCGCTTCAACGTATTGTTAGCTTCAATAAGTTCATTTTCCACTGCGGTATAAAAACTTAAAGTCGGAATATTCGTAAGTACAGAGCAAGCATTGTAAACTGTTTACATGCAATATCGCGACCGGCGCGGCGTTCAGTCACATAATACAAAAGTTGCGAACCGCCGCGAGCAATGTGTTCTGTTTTTGAGCATATTGCTGCGACACCGCTCCCCCCCCTTTTCATATCTCCTTTGTTTCTGTAATATGTGGTTACGCAGAACAAATAATTTTAACTATGTACTTGTATCTTAAAATTCGATACTCGGACCTCGAGCCTCGGTGGCCTAGTTGGTCATGGCGTCTGACAGTCGGAAGTTTGAGGATGTTAATTTTTCTCTCTAAGGTTGTTAGGGTACTTGTTATACGCAACGCAAACGGGTACGCTTGACAAAATATGATGTACCAAACCCTACATTCATTTTGAAATAACTGTTCAACGCCAAGATGACACTTACTTTGTATAAAGAAATTAAGAATATCACCAAATTAAATAATCGAGCTGTCTAACTTCAACAGTACAAAACATTGGGCTACCCGCTAAAAGCATGAACATGTCTAAAAAGAATGAATGAACAATGCAAATGTTAATCCGATATAAATATAATATTATAAACGCGAAAGTTTGCGAGTATGAATGTATGGATGTGTGGGTCTTTGTTACTCTTTAACGAAAAAACGGCGGAGGCAATTTACACGAAATTTGGTATGGAGGTAGATGAGGCGCTGGATTAACTCATAGTATACATTTCATCATCATCATCATCCATCACCACGCGGGCGAAAACGCGTAATATTCTTGGGCACAGCATAGACAAAATAATAAGATCTCACGCCTACGTCAAGATAGTAATGATAACAGTTCTCTCAAAGTTTGTGTCAGCTTCTGATAGCTTAGTCAAAAGCCAAGTCAATTTGACAGCTTGATACACTAGACGTGCTCGGCGACCGTCAAGGGTGATGAAATAACAGTTTTTTTCCATGGTAATTAATTGTATATTTGTATGTATGTAAGTCCTGTATTTTATTATTAATGTTTACTGATTGACATACTAAGTATTTAAATTTACTCATATTAGCCCTTTAAGGGTCGATGTCATTATAACAATGAAATTTCTATTATATTGATGTATGATTTATTAGTAATTAAAAATTAAATAAAATAATAATAACATTCTAATCTATAAGCCTATAATTTCTATTGTGTCTGGCCGTGAGACCTTTGATGCATTAATAATACTACTAATAATACTATTATAGCAATTGTGTTTGACCATGTACAGATTTTATGACACTTTGGAATAAAGATAGATATGCCCTTGGAGTAATAATAAGCTACTCGAAGTACTAATCCTGCGCAGACGTAGTCGCGGGCACCAGCTAGTTCTTTATATAATGGCAAATAAAACACTTACAATGACCGAGTGGTCTTGTTATGGAAACTCCATCTCATGTCCAATGTTACTGTTAACATTAAGTATTATCACTAAGTAATTTTTTAATTATTCACACACCGAGACAATGAGAATGGTGAGTGTGAGTGTTGTGAGAGAGCATGTTATAATAATCATAGGTAGGTACTAAAGTTATATGATTATTAACGGGATATTTACCGTGGTAAGGTTGTGGAATGAGCTTCCGATATTTCGGCGCAGTTACATGCACCATGTTCACGGGAAGACTGAAGAATGCGGGTTGGTCGAAAAGTTAAAAAGTTAGGTGCAGACATAACATCTACCCTCTTTCTTAGTTTTTTGCTACGGTTATCACTGGAACTCGAACTCGATCCTAATTCCCGACAAAACACACTCACTGTATCACTGCGTATAGTATTTTGAACACATTTTGAACGCGGACTTTTATTTTTAAAACAACCTAATACTGGATTCCACGCACTGGCGAGTTGAAAACCATCACCTCGATTGAAATTCTGGCATTTCGAGATCTCAATAGTTTCCTTTACTAGCCTTGGTATGTAATGGCGTTCGGTGGACAAGATTTTAGGGTTATGGAATTCAATCCAGTGGTTAGGAACCGCGTCCAGCAGATGCTCAGCTATGGCAGATTTGTGTCTTTCATTGTTTTTTACTGCCTTTATGTGTTCCTTGATGCGGCATGAAACAGTTCGCTTCGTCTGTCCTATGTACGAACTTCCGCAGCTGCAGTTAATTTTGTACACCCCGGGATGCTGAAAAGGAATCTTGTCCTTAGGGGAACGCAGACATTGCGCAATCTTCTGATGAGGAGTAAATATCTTCAAGGTCTTGATAGCATGTTTGTCAAGAATTCGACCTATTTTGTCTGTGACTCCTTTAACATACCTTCCACCTTCGATTTCCGACCGAAAGCCGACCTTTTTTCTATATGTTAAAGGAGTCACAGACAAAATAGGTCGAATTCTTGACAAATTGGATTTGGTGTTGGTGGTACATTAGTACATTTGCAGGGGCAATGTATTTGTTCTCATAAACAATTATACGGGTCTGCAGTTTATTGATACATAGGGGTATTAACATGTTAACCCGCAGACGGAAATGGCGTGCCTAATTGTGGGAAGTGACGTCACTGAAGTATGACATGACGTTATCAATCATAAATATAAAGTACTTTGAGCGGGCGATAGATATTTACTTACTTTGATATAGGTTCGAAATACACATGAGCTCGTCGACGAGCTCACCGATATCAAATACTTTATGAGATATCGCCCTTGCACGTTGTACATATTATATAGAAGCCTTACACTCGTAGTAGCCATTCTATAACAAAAGATAATTTAAAATGTAATACAGCAAAGCAAGCCCAGTATAGCAGGTACAGTACAGTTATACAACTTTATCAGCACGTAAAGTATTCGTAGACACACATTATTCGTTAAGTAAACTAAACTTGATTATATAACTTCCAGCGAAGCGCACAATCAAGTGCACTCATGCATATTGACGACCATTGAATATTCCTTACATAAACACCGCGCCTTTGAACGCTTCTCAGTACTCATAAAGAACAAAGGTAACCCATAGATTATACAATAGTTGCAAGAAGGTTTGACGCATACGGTCGTGAACAGGGTTACCATATTCAGGATCTGTCCTGAGAACTCAGGATTTTAGGACTCTTCCCAGGATTGCGGCCGGTTTTGTAAAAGGTAAATGCCAAGATTTGTAGAATTTTCAATAAATACAGTACGTTTTTAAAGAAGAGTTACACAAAATTTTGTACATTCTGCCTCACACCACTACTATGTGAAACCAGCTGCCACTTGAGGTGTTTCCGAACAGATACGACTTGGGAGCCTTCACGAATAGAGCCTATTCCTTCCTCAAAGGCCGGCAACGCATCCTCGAGACCTCTGGTATTGCGGATGTCCGTGGGCGACGATTATCACTTACCATCAGGTGAGCCGTTTGCTCGTTTGCCAACCTATCCCATAAAAAAAACTAAAGCGGCGAAGGGTGCTCCGTGGGTGGGGAGAGACGCTGCAAACCCGCTGAGTCCAATATGCGACGCATGAGCGAGACCCCCGAGATCCGCAGTGTAGGTATAGAATCGATAATAACACTTATTTTAAGTGTGCAGTAGGTTTGAGAGACAATTCTCAAACTGCAACAAAATCTCCGGGTTTTTCAATGGAAATCAGGCCTTTTCTCCGGACTTTCATATTTTCGTCTGGTAACCCTAGTCGTGAACGACACCATCGACAATGCATACTGATGAATCTGTACCGATGCCCAAAGGATGTCTGAATAATTCATAAAGTCCTGCCTGCGCTTGAGTGGCAGACATTGTTGTAAATTAATGTTTGGAAGTGAGTGTCGTTTGCTTTTCTCAAAAGGACTTACTCGTTTACAATGATGACAAAGCCCTTGTGAATGTCAACAAGATATTCTGTGTTGTCTATGAGGAAGAAAGCCAGAAATGCGTTTTCATATACATTGATCCAGCATTTGTTTTTCTCACAAGAACTTACTCGTTTACAATGATGACAAAGCCCTTGTGAATGTCAACAAGTTATTTTATGTTGTCTATGAGGAAGAAAGCCAGAATTGCGTTTTCATATACATCGATCCAGCATTTGTTTTTCTCAAAAGGACTTACTCGTTTACAATGATGACAAAGCCCTTGTGAATGTCAACAAGTTATTCTGTGTTGTCTATGAGGAAGAAAGCCAGAAATGCGTTTTCATATACATCGATCCAGCATTTGTTTTTCTCAAAAGGACTTATTCGTTTATAAGAAAACAATATCTGCATATTTAGTTTTTTATAATTTTTTTACTAAGGTGGAATACCAGAAGAGAAGATACGAGTCTATGTTTATACGCCACAGGTTCGTATCGCACCTATTGTGAGTGATTAGTTATCCAATAGACCGTGAGAATAATCCAGGTATTCAAGTCTTATATTCTTTGGTTTTGTTTTCGGTCTACGAGTAGAAGCAGCTTGGCGAACTATTTGCTCAGAATTGAAGCAGAAACATCTTTAAAAAGCAATAACAACGAAAAGGTCAACCACTTATTTATAAGCTAAGGGTACAACTGCCAACAAACCTTGACAGTGCAATTCTGAATAGGTAGAATACATGAAGATAATTTAATGATGAATAAATTGTGAATAGGTAGGTGGGAAGTCGTTTTTCTCGTGTTTCCACAATAGGCTGGTTACACACAGGCAAATATGAAAATTCGCCGTCCTATGCAGAACTTGTGACAGTTATAAATATTTCAAACTTCATCATGGTTTGGTAAATTGGTATCTAATGATTAAAAATTAAAACAAAGTCACTGGGTTAAATATCACACTTCACACTAATTACAAAGGCGAAAGCTTGTGAGTGTGTTTGTATGTTTGTTACTTCTTCACGCTGAAACGGCTGGACCAATTTTGATAAAATTTAGTATGGAGGTAGATGAGGCGCTGGATTATAACTTGAGATAATTCTCATCATCATCATCCATCATCATGCGACTATAATCGCGGGGCGCAACTAGTCACACTATTACAAAGGCCAAAGTTTGTGAGTGTGTTATATATCTGTTACTTCGTCATGCTCATGCTGGACTAATTTTGATGAATGGTACCATTTTGGTATGGACATAGATGAAGCGCTGGATTAACACATATGATACTTTTCATTGTCATCATCATTCATCACCACGCGGGTGCAACCGCAGGGCGCAACAAGTAAAGCATAAATAAACCTGTATAAATTACTTGGTATGATTTTACACCTAATAGAGTTAAATCGAGCGGAAAGCGCCTGCGACGACAGGATATGCTCAGTCTGCATGAACAAGTAGGTAATATGCATTTACATCTGTAGTACCTAACCTACCTACTGTTGCCTATAGCTATTGTTTTATATATAAAACTAGCTGACCCGTCCACGACTTCTCCCGTGTGGCCTCGCAGGATAAGACCGTGCGCGCACTGCGTTGCGTTTTTGTAACGCATATTCTGTGAAGTACGGAGAGTCATAGAAGTGCGCGCACTGCGGTGAAATAAACGCGTGCGGTGCAGTCATCGCTACAAATTTGCGGTGAGTCTACCGCACAAATTTTTGTATCGTATATAGATCTACGGAGATCCGCGCACTGCGTTGAAAAAAAGCACGGACTCACGGAGGCACTCAGTTGCTGTTGGGACGTGACACCGATATGTCGTCACGTCGCGTTTCGGTCGTCACCTACGAATATTGACTTTTTATTATTCGTAGGTCGTCACAGAAAAACTAATATTTTGGCGTTTTTGTACGTAGTTGTATGGAGAATTAGATACACGAATAAAATAATCCCTAGCTCTCATACTTGGCCAACAGTAGGATTACAAAGATCCCGGAATATTTATATTTTTCGAGAGAGCTGCCTTAAGCTCTCTACACACCATGCAATTTCGAATGCAACATGCTTTAACAATCTGCTGTGATCCAGCAAATTGTATCGTATGTAGGCGTGTTGTGACTCCCTTCCAACATTTTGGTCGTCGTATCGTACGTCCTAGCATCCAGCAGATTGTTACAGCAAATTGTAAGCTGCGTTGTAACGTGAGTAGTGCGGTTGCATGCAATCTGGGCTCAGTCGCGATCGTGCCACCGTCCGTGGCTAGTGTCGCTGTGAATTTTATTTAATAAAATATGTAAATGGATGCAATAATTTATACCACAGAAAAAACTATATTGATAAGAATTTCAGAAATCTATTAATGACTTGCCACTGCTGCGACGATCCAACGCGGAATGAAATTGTAATCGCCGCTGCAACGTGTGTAGAGTACGTACAACCGCGACTACAGCAGATTGCTACAACATGTTGCGTTCGGGGTTGCATCGTATGTAGAGCGCTTTAAACTGAGAAAGTTAGCTTAAAGCAACATTATAAACGCCACAAACTTAGGTGCAATACTATAAATATAATGACTTAGGTCGAGCCCGCTTGACGGGCACAAAGGCAGTCGTGACAACCGATTGCCACATCTCGGATATAATCATTGTACCTTTTAACTTACCTGACTTTACTACGAAACGAACTAGCATCTATAGTGCCACCAACTTATCTGTTCAGGTGGGCAAAATTGGAACTACAGTGTACATACCAACTAACTTTGGCGTTTATAATATTAGTAGGATTCTTTGTAGAATTTGCAAATTAATGAGTGGCTTGAAAGACTGCCCTATGTTTTGTTTCTCTTTTTTCTTGGTGAATTTCTTAGGTTGCAATACCAAAATTCTACACTAGCGACGCTGTCACCTGAACAGATAAGATGGTGGGACTGTAAAGAGCTTTACAATGTAGGTTCATTTTAGAAGAGACTGACTATCTGGAAAAGGGATAGGAGCATTTGTGATTTGCATGAGCAAAAGGGACAAAAATACCAGCGAAAAATAGGTGTTTGATGTTAGACATTTGACATTTCAATAGAATAAAAAGTCTCTAATACAATAAGAAGTCACTACTAAACCTTAAGTAAATATAATGTAATAATTTATATCTCGATTGATAGATATATGTATAGTATCTAGTTATTTTGTGTTATCAGCAGTTTTCTTCTTTTATAGGGTCATTAGTCATTACAAATGCAGCAACATGTCTTTGGATGCAACATTGCAGATTTTGTCATCTTCGTCATCTCAGCCATAGCACATCCATTGCTGAACATACTCACCACCCTCATAATTTTCCAAAAGGACCGGTTAGAAGTGGCCTGCGCTGCGCTTGCCGAAGTGAAGACCACGGAGGTCTTCACTCCAGAACCTTCCGGCCCCATCGCCTATCTGTTCTGCGTGCTATGTGGCCTGCCCAATGCCAATTTAACTGGCTTATCTTCCGGGTTATGTCGGTGACTTTCGTTCTTCTACGGATCTCTTCATTTCTGATTCGATCACGTAGAGAAACCCCGAGCATAGCCCTCTCCATAGCTCGTTGTGCGACTTTGAGCTTGCTTATGAAGCCCATAGTAAGAGATCACGTTTCAGTGCATGAGTCATCACTGGTAACACACATTGGTCGAAGACTCTTATCTTGAGGTACTGAGGTATTTTTTACGAGAAGACATTACATTATTTACATAAAGTTTCCTCTGCCCAGCCGAGTTGGATTCGACTTGGGTTCTGCCATACAGAATCTATATATTTTTATGACATTAGGTTACGGACTCAACGAGGCTCATCTGGTGTTAGCGGTGAAACCTATAACAGACGCGTTTCGTCACAAGTGAAAAACTGCATACTGTTTGAAACATGTTTCAGAAAAGGCCAAATATTATTAAATATATTATTAAAGAGTACGGAACTTACTACCCTATTACCCACCTGTCCTACCTTCGTTATCATTCAAACTGTAATTAGAAGGGAGCTCGAAAAAAGAGAAAACTTTGTCATACATCCGTAGTGATCGTAGTAGACAAACCACTTGAAACCACTTTCACAATACTTACTACGTAAAGTACATAGCACAAGTAGTCGAGTAATTCTGAACTGAAGTATGTCAACCACGGCGTGATGTCAACTGTATCCTGATTTAGAGCTGTACGCCACATGCAGCGATAACTCAAGTGTCGAGTGAATCGTATTGTATCGTAAATCGTCGTCTTCTAAATGTTTAATTCAACATCACACTAATAATAACAATGCGACAGTTTGTGAGTACTTATGTGAAAATGTGTGTAAGTGCGTATGTTTTTTACTGCTTTAAACTTAAACGGTTTAACGGATTTGGATGAAATTTACTAAAGAGATAGCTGATACTCAGGTCAGGATTATAGTCTGACCGCAACCGCTGTACCGCGCCTGAGGCATGAGTAATCACTCATGAGTCTTAGATATGTGCGCGGTGAGGCGCGGGGGTTTATGGTGGCGTGCGAAGGTTGTTGCAAGCGTTGTATGTAAGCCAGGAAAGTAAGTAAATACAGTCCAGAAACAGAAGCATATAGTTCACACTAGTAACTAGTAGTAACTAGTATTATATTGAATTATTTGTGTATGTATAGGAATGAATAATTAATTATTGATAATAATATATTTATGGTAAGTATTTTATGTATATGATATTAATATTAGTGTAGATTATCAGTAAGTATGTATGTGTGTACTGTGCGGTAAATTAACTATATAAAATAAATAAATAATATGTTAATATTAAGTACTTTTATATATGTTGATTAAAATAGATATAATATACATTTTATATATTTATAGCAATGTGTGTTATATAAACATTTATGTTTTATGTATTTATGTAATTAATGTAAGTGAGTAGGCCACAGGTTCGTTAGCGTATCGCGCACGGATTACACCATAGTTACTATGGCTATTCCTCTCCGCACCACGTCTGTCACACCTAAGGCGCAGTACAGCGGTTGGGGTGAAAATATAATACACTACTTATCAAGATTCAACGGGTACTTCCAGAGGGGATCGCTATAATCTTCATAACGCGACTGGCGAATGACCAGTTGATGCAGTTGGTAGTTGTCTTCTGAGCCGCTGGTCCCAGGCCCGTCTCCCGGACAGGGTTTGATCTGTATATATGTATACCAGTCACCAGGTTACAATGCATAGGCTTTGCCTAGTTTGGGACCTGCACAAATAATGTGGATGTTGTCCCATGTTAAAAAAAATATATGCAAGCCAAGTAACCAGTCATACCAATTATCAAAAGAAATAGACCACGTTGAACCCACACGCTATGTATAAACCCAGATCACAACCTGTGGAACTTGTAAGTTTAAATAGCACGTTTTCCAGTTGCAGTTACGTCACCATCTCACCAGCAACATTTCTAACTAACCATTTGCATTGTGTTTGAAATAACCCGTTCTGTGTCGAGACTACTTTGAGTAATAGCCAGTTGCAGAAACGATCTTTAACTTTTAAAGACGTCATTAAATCTTAATCCGACATTAAATCGCACAAACGAAAATTCTGTCAAATTTTAAAGCTCCTTTAAATTTATCTAAAGAAACGTCAAATTATCCTTTATCGTGTATTTTGAGTAGCACAAAACATTAGAGCCCATAGTGCTTAAAGGGACTTTAAATTGACAGATCAGGGATTACAACAGACTTTTTAATTTTTTCCCATATTACAAGTTTTGACACCACAAACAAAACTCTAGTCTAGTCTACGAAGAAATAATGTCAGGAAGCATAACTTAGAAAAAATTCCACACAAAAAGTAGTCCTTCAAACCAAAATGACGTATGATTCCAAATACGAATTACTTCCGAGGTTACAAATATACATGTTCGGTGATAGGTTTAAATTTCAGAAGGAGAGCAGGGATTGGTCCACGCGCGTGCTGCAACGTCTGCTATGACAGCGGAGTCATAGCGGCGTGAACGATGTTATTGATTTAGCACGACTTTTATTGGGTCATTTTTTTAAGGCAGTTACTCTTCCTGATATTATTTATTCGTAGAGTCCAGTCGACAAATCCACATACAAAGATAAAAAAAACATTCTTTAGTTGACACCTGCTTGATAATGACAAGATTGACAAGCCAAGCATGCAGTTTGCGTTTTGTTACTGCAACATACGTAGTATCTTATAGTCTGTGACTGCAACGATATTAAATGTGTTTAAAATTTATAAAATAGTTAAATCAAAACGCTAATGTTCACTCCCAAGAAGGATGTATCTGTTCGTTGTTCATACCTTTTTAAAATTTGTTTGGCAACATTGTTTAAAGCCCACTTTAGCTAAAGGATCATTAAGAAGTCAACTTCGTCTTTTGTGCAACTCCAGTGAAATAATGGTTTCGTTAGCTGGATTAACTAATGGATTTGCAACTGGCTCTAACAATTGCAAACAGTAAATATAACAATGTAGTCTTATATTTGTTTAGTATCTTTTATTTTTATATTATATCATAATCTATACTTCTATAATATAATATTATAAAGAACAACGATTTATTTGTTTGTTTGAATTTAATAGGCTCCAAAACTACTGAACTGATTTAAAACAGTCTTTCACCGTTAGAATTCTTTTTTTTTTTGACGCAGAGTAATCCTTTATGGATACCACCGGCCCCGGGGGGAGCACGGTGGTTATGTGGGAGTCTCTGCCAGAAGGGCAGCATACCCACCAAACCTCTGCGGTGTTCCGTCACTGCCGCTTTTGGCGGGAACGCGGGACAGATTTCGCACACGACCGCGAACCCGCCGCGGTTGTCCGTTGCCGGACCCTTCTCTCTTGCAGCACGCAAGAACACTTGGCGTACCGCAACCGCCACGGGGGACCAAGCCCGCAAATGGACCCCAGACTCCCCCGAGTCTGGGCGCCCTAAGTCCCCCTACGATGGGTCAGGTGAGTAGCCCCACCGCCTGCTACTTCGGCCGCAGAGGATAGGGACAGCGGCGCCTCTCAATACCGACAGTCCTCTTCCCCTGCGACCCCACCGCGTCCGCCATCTAACGGTGGCGGACCCGTCAAGGCCGCGGAAGGCAGGGAGAGCGGCTGACCGTAACACCGTCACTCCTTTCCCGCCGCGGCCTCTAACTCTCAGCCGCGGTGCCGCCCATACGACACCGCAGCCCGCCTCAGTTGCAGTGGCGCCCATACACCACCGCTACCTACAGTGACCGCTCCCGTGTGGACTTGGAGGGCAAAGCCCATAGGAGCGGTCCCACCTCGGGCCCGCCAGCTATCGGCTATCACTGGCAGGCCCATTGGTTCCCCTTAGCTTCACCGTGGTGACCCAAGCCACGGCTACAGAGCCCCCGTTAGAATCCTACATTATCCCTGATGAACATAAGCTATGTATATATTTTGATTATTCATCATCAGCGTAGCTAGTATATTAGATGAAAGTTTTTTTTTTTTTTTTTGTTTGTAACGAATAAAGTCAAAAACTACTGGACCGATTTCAAAAATTATTTTACCATTAGAATGCTACATTATACCTGATTTTTGCAACTAGCTCCAGTCAGCTAAAACTAGGTGTAATCGAACTTCGGATTTAATTCGTTACATATTATATATAAAAAATGTGGGGCCAAAAGTTCGCGTTAGTGATCCAGGGGGCGACAGAGAGAGTTCTGGCTAGAGCCCATACAAGAGTGAAGTTTCAATTTAATAATAAAGAAGTAGGTACAATTTTATATTTCATATATTATTCCATATTTAACCTCAAAACTTACTTATTTTTTAGAATGATACATTGCCTTGTTCCGAGAGAAGTACCAGGGGGTAGGGGGGTACCTCCCCCAGATACTAAATAAATAACGCGGTTTTTAAAACATCAATGTCATATTTCCCAACATAATGAGCATATTGTTATTATATTAATAGTCTTATAAACCTACAGCCAAATTGTTTCATATGGTCATGGTTTTAAACATCTACAGTAAATACTCAAGAGGTTTTATATCGTTTATTTTATGATGTACATATTTTTTTTTTGTTAACAATCAAAAGATTAGCGCTTTGCAACAATAGCTTGTAATTACTTTAAAGACTAATACTATACATAAAGAGGTCAATCGTCTAATCCAACTCGGCTGGGCAGCGTTCCGGAAATGTCGCGAAGTCTTCTCGTCTAAAATACCTCAGTGCCTCAAGACAAGAGTCTTCGACCATTTTGTGTTACCAGTGATGACTTATGGCACTGAAACGTGCTCTCTTACTATGGGCCTCATAGATAAGCTCAAAGTCGCACAACGAGCTATGAGAGGGCTATGCTCGGGATTTCTCTACGTGATCGAATCAGAAATGAGGAGATCCGTAGAAGAACGAAAGTAACCGACATAGCCCAGAAGATTAGCCAGTTAAAGTGGCAGTGGGCAAGGCACATAGCACGCAGAACAGATAGCCGATGGGGCCGGAAGGTTCTGGAGTGAAGACCACGCACCGGCAAGCGCAGCGTAGGTCGTCCACCGACACGGTGGACACCTGATAAAGACCGCAGGACGTCGTTGTATGTAGGCCGCTTTCAACTGGTCCTTTTGGAAAATTATGGGGAAGGTCTATGTTCAGCAATGGACATCCTACGGCTGAAATGATTATGACTTACATAATTGATTTCTTTTATGTGTTTAACCAATTAGTATTTCTTTAACAAATATGACTTATGATTTTCTTTTTACAATAAAATCATAATGGCCATCTATTCGATAGTGTTTATCGACTACCTACGGTATTGCATATCCCAGCACTTACATCACAGAATATCTAATAGCTTACACAAAGGATCCATACATGGTGCCCCAATGTAAAAAAACTAGATGTTATATATAATTTATCATAAACTGTGGACCACAGCAAAATAAATAAATAAAACATAATAAATATTATAAACAATATACCATTACATAAATTATAATAGCATGCAAATTTACGATACAATGATAGCTTGTCTGTTTGTAGTTTCGATTTCAAATAAATCCTTAAGTCTTGAACTCAGGTCAGATTCTAGTAATTTAATGGTGTTCTGAAAACTAGCTTTATATTATGAAAAAAAAGAACCCATAATGACTGGCATTTGGCCATTTTGGGCGACTTCCATACTATTCAGTTATTGGAGTGTATCTCAAAAACTACTACACCGAATTTGATGAAATTTAAATGGGACCACACGGGAAGCACCAGCTTTCAAACAAAAGCAATAAGTTTGGCAATCGGTTCACCCAGTCGAAAGCTATGAGGTAACAAACAGAAAAAGAAATACAGTCGAATTGAGTACCTCCTCCTTTTTTGGAAGTCGGTAGAAAATAAGCAAATTACCAACTTAAAAAACAAACTTTCACATTAGGTCCTTATAATTTGTACCTAACTACCTTGTCTGGGATTTTTATTTTTTCAAGAAGAATTATTTGGGCTTAGAAGTGTTAGGTATAGTTCAAAAGTGAAGGTAAATATGCAAGCCGAGCAATCAAGCAGCTTTACAGCTTTGTGTGCACAAGTATTCATTGTGCTCGTAAAATACTTTATACCCAGGGTTGGGCAGTATTTAAATTACTTGTAATTAAAATACGTAATTGAAATACAAATACGTATTTAGTATTTGTATTTCAATTACTTCCTTAAAATGTAACTTGTAAGTCGTATTTCAAACACCTGACGCCGAGGTATTTTGTAATTAGTATTTCAAATACTTGAGGCTTCAAAATACATTTTAATATTAAAATACACTTTTCAACTATTCATCTTTATTTAGCGATTGTGAGTGACCAGTAGAAAGATTGTTTTCTTTACCAGGCAACAAGAGGCTGTATGTCAGACAGTAAATTCAAAAAATCTAGTGTTCATAAAAGAAAAGTCAAAGTCAAAATCATTTATTCAATTTAGGCATCAAAGACGCACTTATTGATGTCAATGTTTCATTATAATGTACTTTAAAGACTACCGCCGCGTTCCAAAATATATAGAGCCTACCGAGAAGAAGCGACAAGAAACTCGGGGCAATTCTTTTTATAGATGTTTCTACAATGTTCTTACTTAGGTAGGTACTACAAATATTAGCTCCAGTGTGTTGCCTTACAAAAGAGAACATAATAATGGTATCAGTAGGGCAAGACACGCTACACTTTGACATCTTAGTACACGAGTAGATAGATCCTGGAGTGATCAGTCCCAAGCTGTTTTATCCTCCAAGAAATCCGAAACTTTGTAATAACCTTTTTGACAGTTTTGTTGTGTTTGACAACTCTGGTGTTACTTATTAAATAATCTTGTTTTCCTCTACTTTTCAGCCCGTGCTGGTCTAGATTAATTATTTTTAATATTATAATTTGTATTATGTTTTTCAATTAAAAATAGCTCAAATACTGTACTTTGTATTTTATATTTCAAACACCGTACTTGAATGTATTTTGTATTTTAATTACTTACGATACAGTATTTTTTACTTTGTATTTCAATTAAAGCAAAGCATATTTTGCCCAGCCCTGTTTATACCTACGCTGTGGCTGGTATTTGATAACACGCTTTGCTAAGAAAATTCAATTGCCTTGGTATTTAGGTCACAACGACGAGCTCTTTTCTGATTCAAATTACGTCTGACAAAATCAGAATCAAATTACTTTTGACCAACTATCATTCAAAGGTTTTGAGGGTTGGTTTTGATAGATTAAGTTATACTTTACAGTCTCAGAACTTAATCTTGGTTTGTTTGTTAACTCTTGTTTGGTACCGACGGAAATTCAAGTCCCCTGTGGGCCTAGCACGAATAACTGCGCGCAAGTGCAATGTAACGTGTATTTACGAGAAACAGTACAAACTGTCATTTATCCAGGGCAACTGTGACACAGATAGCTCATAGTTTGTGCGTGGCGTAACGCGTTGACTCTTACGATACGAAAACTTTTTCGCAAATTGTTTGTGCTACGCCTCAGCACCAGCATGGCAAGCGTAAGTACAGCACAAATGAGACTCAAAACCAGTCACAAGTAGACGAGCGCGGAACCAAGCAAATTTGAAAAAAACAAGCTTTTGGCACTGAAACTGTAAATGTAGTATATGCATAGGATTTATTAGGCAAGAAGCGCTCGCAGCGGAGTTTGACTTGGCGATCTTAACCCGTTGACTCGCGTTTCGCCATATTTGGCCAATATTACAATAGATTTCGCAGAAATCAACCTATGTACTTTTCCAGGAACTGCAACGTATAACGTGTGGCTAACTGATCAACAATGTTTTAAGCAACGCTTGCTGCGGTCAGGAGTTGGATAGGTTGGTAGGTTGATGTGTGCGAAATCTATTGTATTATTGGCTAAATATGGCTAATCGCGAGTCAACGGGTAAGCTGTATTTGACCAAGAGTAAGTATGAGCATACAGAGCAGACACGGTTACAAAAAGGTGTCGGCAGGCGGTGGCCACCGAGTAAATAAATAGATCTACATTTATATCAAAGAAAAAATACATCCAATCGTATATTTGATTTATATAAACTATACAAAACTGACAGTTGGTTTATTTGCAAATTTTTTATCAGATCAACGATAAATTTTGCTATTTTACTGTCCGATAACGATCGTTATCCACACATGTCCGTGATCATGACACTATCGGAATTGAGATGAGAAACTACTTACTTATCAACCACAAATATTGTTGCTGATACCAACCCGCATATTTATAAGGCTCTAAAGATGCCAAATTACTGATTACCACTCCTCAACCCGTTGTACCTGCCCTGTTAGCTGTTACACGCTGTGGGCCGAGCACGAAAATCTGTTTAAGTGAAACGTAATCGCATCGTTAACGTATTTAGTACAAACTGTCATTTATCTAGTACAATAGTGGCACAGATAACTCATAGTTTGTACTGAATGCGTAAATGATACGATAAAGCTACACTTAAGCAGATTTTCGTGTCGGCTCACCGATCTTATTATCGTCCTTAAAAGAGTGCAATTATTTTTTATTAATTTACTAGCTGCGCCCCGCGGTTTCACCCGCGTGGTGATAGGCGATGATGATGATGATGAAAATAAAAGCCTAAGTTACTCCTTAAAACATCAGCTATCTGCCAGTGAAGGTCCCGTTTCAATCGGCCCAACCATTTCCGAGATTAGCCGGAACAAGCAGACAGATAGACAAAGATTTTAATAATTGTTTTTATGTACCTTGTATAAGTACCTTGAATACTTTCATATGCATTTAGTGAAAAGCTAGTAATAAGAAATTACAAACAGACACTTGAATATTTTTTTATTGCCAAAAGTAGGCAGACATGCAGGCGGCCCACCTGATGGAAAATGCTCACCGTCGCGCGTCGCCTAGACGTTTGCAACACCGAGGGCGTTGCCAACGCGCTGCCGACCTCTAACAAATGTTATGACGCCCTTTTTAAACAACCCAATATCGTAGCGCAGAGGGAAAACCTAAAATTGTATATACCCGTATAGATTTATACTGGGTGTTTGGAAAGTTTTGGAAAGGGTAATAACTAAAGAACTTTAAAAAAAAAAGCTAAATTCAAAATGGTTTTTAGTTTTTTGTAATGAATTTAAAGTTGTCACTTTTCATAACATTACACCGAATTCCCACTTTGAAAGCTCAGATGTTTTTTTTAATATTAATATATCAAGTAATAATTTATTTAGAATACGGATACATTGCAAAATACAAGCATAAGTTATGACGGTTTAAAGGCATGATTCCGGGTGATTAAAAAAAAACTAAAAATAACATATCTAAACTACCGTGAGACTTAGGACATAGGATCTATCGGGAAAACTAGCGCATTACCCCCCCAGTCCCCCAAAAATCCTGTCGGTCAATGCACCAAACAGCCTGTAGATAAAGGGTGTATATTATTATAAGTACCTTATATATAATATGGCGAGAATTATGAATGTATGGCAAAATTACGACACCACTTCCTAGATCCACCATGAAGTTTGGCTCAGAAACAAATTATATCTATCCCACATGAGGTGATGATGATGAGACGTTGCTCCTAAGACCTTGAAAGCCCACGGTTAAGCATTAGTCATATACCTACTAGCACCTACAAGCGGCATTGTGTGTGTGCTCGATGGTAAAGAAAGTGCAAGCGTGCGCCCGCGCAGCCGTTGAGGTCAAGGGCGCCCAGTTTGCGCACAAAGCTCGTGCTTAGCGAATTGTACTTGTAAAGCTCGTTTACATTCTGATATTGCACATGAGATTTATTGAGAGTAAAAGATTTATAAAATGGTTGGAGAATAAATTTGCCTGTAGCTGTTATATTAAAAAAAATTTTACTCATAAAACTGTATATGTTCTCTGTTACAAGATAATAGGTAAGAATACTAAAAAATATCATATTATATGTATTAATGTCTACAATAATGTTATGCAAATATAATATTATTTAATTATTATTATTATTCTCTTTATATTTTTTTTTTGGATTTCATCCCGTCCTTTACAAAGGCATAAGTGAGGCTGTAGCCAACACATAGAGGTCTGTTTGGTATAAAAAATACAATGTAGTATAAAAACAGAAACATTTTGGATGGATGGTTACATGGTATATCTATTACAAAAATGGGTAAAATGGCATATCTATTGATATGTACTTATTAGTGGTACGGCGCCTGCCAATTTCAGTCTCATATTAAAATATTTAGGCAGGTGGTGAAGTGCCACCCACTAAACGGGCCCCCATAAGGGCCACCATCAATGGTGACAAAAGGGGCAACGTTGGTGTGGATGGCTGAAGGGTGTCGAGAGTGTGTGTCTATTGTTATTATTTTTCATCTTGTTTATTTGCTCAGATTTTAATAAAAGCTGGTAAAATCTGTAAATATTATTTTATTATCATATTATTTAATGTAATTTATAATTCTATATGTCTATTTTTTATATAAGTCACTACATAAAAAAAACCCGGAACTCAGCAGAATCATGTATTTGCAAACTAAAAAGCATAAATTATATTCACGTATATTTTTTTACTAATATTATAAATGCGTATGTTTGGATAGATGAAGGATTGTTACTCAATCACGTCCGAACCGAACGTCTGAACTGGGTTTGGATGAAATTTGGAATTTATTTTATATCAAAACCTTGCGTTCACTCACAAGCCGACGTTATGGATATCAATTTAAATATTAGTTATTTTTTGAAAATAAATAGGTACCTACCTATACCAATCAGACTACGCAGTCCTCGCCGCCTTCACGAGATAAACCCGTTGACAACAGATTCGACCTCCTAGGACCAAGGGAACGAATCGCTAAAACTTATATCCATAATTTACTCAAAAGTCTACCTAGATAAACCTATAAATATTCAAGTACACAGGTAGGTTGGTTTCAAAACTATGAAATGCAATGTCATAGGTAGGTTGGTTTCATAACCCTGAATTGCAATATCTGTAATGGCTTTCCTCAGCCAGAGGAAAGAGGAAAGTGTCGGTTAATGCATGGTTATGAAAGCTCGCGAGGTCTACAGTTCTCACATAATCACGAGTCTAAATAGGCTAAATGTGAAAGTTTGGAAGTTTGTTATTTAAAACGCAAAACAGCTAAATGGATAGGGACGGATTTTTTTAAATTTTATAATGGTTTATCAAAGTGACTCCCTCTCGCCTGATGGAAAGCGGAGATGGAATCAAGAAGCAATGACCATTAGTGCAGCCGAAAACCTGTGTTTATCGCCGCCCCTTTGATGACCTGAGAGATACCTTTTTCACGCCCCTCTTGAAAGACCCAGGGTCATAGCTGCAAGGAAATACGTACGCCGGCAGAGCATTCTATAATTTACTTACACGACAGGTGACAAAGGTAGGCCCTGACAAACTTTTTGATTCGTGGTAAGAAAATTAGGAGTAAAGATCATTAGGCTATTTTTATCCCGATTAGGATCCAAGACTTCACGCGGACGAAGTCGCGAGCAGATACTAGTATAGTTCATATGTTTCAATCGAGAGTAAATGGGCACTTACACCAGAAACTGTATAAGGTTAGAGAATAACTTCACAGTTAAGATTGATGATCTGTAAGTACAGTAAGTTACGGTAAAATGGTAATTTACTTACACCGTGAAAGTGTTAATTGCAAACAAGATAGAAATCTGCGAGAAATTGACGACAATGAAGTAGGCAAGGCAAGGTGCGGTGGAGAAGGCAATTGTTTCGTGGGCAAAGTGGTCCGAAATACAAAAGAATTACGAAATGGGAACAAGCCCACCTATGCCCACGAAATTATTCACATTCATAGTGATTTATTGCATTAACTCGTCCGCATCAGGACAAAAAATAACAATAGATTTATGAATGAAACTTGCCTGGAATGAGA
The DNA here is from genome assembly GCA_917880725.1 of Selenia dentaria. Classification (NCBI taxonomy): domain Eukaryota; kingdom Metazoa; phylum Arthropoda; class Insecta; order Lepidoptera; family Geometridae; genus Selenia; species Selenia dentaria. The sequence continues at coordinate 5,501,628 of OU862891.1, forward strand.
GTTGCTGATTCGGACGGGTTAATGAGTATACAAGATGACATAAACAATACAGGAACATACACGAAACCGACCGAAACCTCTAGTATTCTACGAAGACAGGTAGTAGAAAGTCTGGTCTTAATTTTCAGTTCTCGCAGGATGGACACATTGGTTCGAAAGGAAGTCCATGGGATTTGGAGCATATTTCTCGACATACACATTTCGAATGCATCGATACGGTCGCGATCTGTCTTCTTTAAGCACCAGGTAGCTAAAAATTGAAAATATCAATGTATAGACCGGTTTAACTTTCGTCCTGCGAGATATGTTGCGATCTTTCCAGACTTTATGCAATTGAGACATAGCACCCTTGGCTATCCCTACGTCTTCTTATTACTCTTTAACAGGAGCCGGTGTTACTTATACTGGAACCCAGGTAAATAAAATTAGTAACAGTTTCTAGTTTAAGTTTCCATTAAAAAACCAAAATTTCCTTTGTGGGTGTGAACACATGATAAAAATAGAATGTGGGTTGATTCTAGATCTCAATCTGTTGACTTCAACAGAATTCGTAATGAGTTCAACGATTTTCCTATTTATAGATCAGACACCATCTGAATCATAATACACCAATGTATTCTCGTATGGGCTTGGCAGCATATGTAAATAAACCTTTACCAACATGTGCGTCCAAAACAAACATGATCAGCAGTCATCATAAGAGTTTATCCTTATCACAAGGGTATTGAATACATTTTCGTCTGTATTCAGGGGATACAATTTGGTATAATAAAAAAACTGTAGGGTTTTTAGTTTTATACTCTTACTTCCATTTTCTGGAATGTTTGTCAAAGTTTGATCTGCTAACAGACGGAATACTGATCGCTGATTGGTCACATATCGCGTCATTGAATACCATTGACCAATGAGCGTTCAGTATTTAGTTGATCAACTAATCAAGGGTTTGACAAACGCACTAAGCACTATTAGAAAGAAAAGCGTCCCGACATTGTGTGAGCGGCAAAATGGTAGGCTACAGTGCTATTGCTCTTGAAATCATCGTGAGCGTCGTGTGCTTAATGTCTGATTTGATATTTTGTCTATATTACAGAGGTCAGATTTGCTTGTTTTGTTTACCTATCGGTCAGATTTAATTAGCACGCTAATAGTGCTGTGAGTGACGAAATCGCACTTTTTAATATTTGACCAACGGAGATAGCGGTCAGCACCGTAAGGGATAAAAGCGAATAACGGACTGCAGCATCTGACGTCTGTCAAATTGTCTGCCGGATTGTGCTGAGATTTTTCCAGAATAAAAAGTATCTTAAGTAGGTAAGTGTGTCTTAGAAATCCCCTTCGCAGGGGATGAGCTAAGGGGCGTTCTGGAATAAGCCCTTTTTCCTTTTTTAAAGGAAAACGTTAGTGTAGCGAGAAAAAGGGAGAACTAATGTAACTAAAGTGAAACACATGTGTGCACTTATAATACAGCTACGGAATTGCGCATATAAATGAAAGTGAAATGAAATAAAATACATTTATTTGACACACACCCATAGAGACATAACAGTGATTAATAATAGCAATAACAATAATAAAACACAAACACATTTACATTCAGACAGATTTCGGATTCTTTTCTGCAAAAGTTCAGATTAAGTGTACCTACCTACTTTATTTCACGTATGTGGTCAATGATGTTATATATAAACGGAGGCTCATTGTATGTGGTTCATTTTACCGGAAGCAGACAATTGAAAACTTCTGCATCACACAATATTACCGCGAACTTACACCGCAAAAATCAGTTATGCGGGTTATACCTGATACATCCAGCCGTGCGATTCTCTAAGCGCTAACATCGTTACATCTTTGACAACATCCGTGAAACAAATGACAAGAAACGCAGGAAAAGCAAGCTTATGTATAAGGGCGATATCTCATAAAGTATTTGACATCGGTGAGCTCGTCGACGAATCATTAGAGAATCGCACTCCTGGCCAGATCTGGCCAGAGCTACATAAGTATAAAATAAAATCTGTTTGGTTCGAAATTTCCGTTCATGGCGACACGAGCCACCCGGATATATATTACTAGCTGCGCCACGCGGTTTCACCCGCTTGGTTATGGATGATAATGATGATAAAACGTATCCTATGATAATAATCTCAAGGAGATTATTATCAAATTTCATTACGTTCCGTTCAGCCTTGCGATTCTCTAATGATTCGTCGTTGCGTTCGTCGACGAGCTCACCGATAGCAAATACTTTGAGATATCGCCCTTGTACACAAGGTTGTTTTACCAACGTTTCTTGTGATCTCGTCATTTGTTTCACGGATGTTGTCAAAGATGCAACGATGTTTGCTCTTACGGCCGTTTTCAATATTCTATCTATCCACTGTTTTCCTTACTACGGATAGAAATGTGATATAACGTCCATACAAATAGCGTCAATTATCTATCTCTAGTAAGGTAAACCGACGATAGATAGGTTATTGAAAACGGCCGTTAGAGAATGGCACGGCTGCCGTTTAGTCGTGATAAGGTCGCATACAGAGTGGCAGCGTTTAAAATGTGTAGTTTTACGTTTTGAACATTTTTATAAAGTTTTGGTGGATGGATGGATAGTATAAACCTATTTAAGTGTATGAAGTAATATATACGTGTGATATAAATAACTACGTCATTTACTCTCCTTGATGAGTTTAGTGTATGATGGTAACTGGAGCGTCAACGAACGTTAAATTATTGTCCCGTCCAGAGAACGCACATTTGGCGTAAATGTTTACAACAAAAAATTATCGTGTTTCTCCGTATAAGAATTTACATACAAGTGCAAGAGTGAAAGTTAAAAACACCTGCGTTGTCATGTAGAAACCAAACATGGGTGGCAACTACATACCTCGTGAAGGGACTGAGATATACTTTAATATTATATTCTTCGCCGTTACGATGTGATATCATAAGAGGCGAAGAATCCCAACTTACTAGGGTCGTGTTCCTTTACGAGTCGAAATCAATCGCGTCGTTCACACAGCTGTTCCTTTTCAAACCCGCAATAATCGTGAGCGAGCTCGATACGACATCGATTACGTTCACGTCGCGACTACTACTGGAACTTACTAGGTGGTAGGAATTATAATATGAGATTAAATTCTGCGGCGAAGCAATAGTGAGTTATCGTGTGAAATGCGTAATAAGTGTGTTTGTCAGACAGACGCCCGTCTGTTACTCTAAAATTAATGTCTAGCGGGGTTGAGTGACACTCAAAATCAACGTCTAGCGGTCGAGTGAAACTCAAACGTCAACGCCTAGCGGTCGAGTAAAACTCAAAAATCAACGTCTAGGGGTCGAGTGAAACTCAAAAATCAACGTCTAGCAGTCGAGACTCAAAAATTAATAACTAGGGGGTTGAATGAAACTCAAAAATCAATGACTAGAGGGTCGAGTAAAACTCAAAAATCAATGACTAGGGGGTCGAGCGAGTGAAACTTAAACATCAATGTCTAATGGTCGAGTGAAACTCAAAAATCAATGTCTAGTAGGTCGAGTAAAACTCAAAAATTAATGTCTAATAAAACTCAAAAATCGATGTATAATGTCCTGATTTGCCCTTCTACTTCACTTGATGGTGTAAAAAAAATAATCTTCCATACCGTCTCCTAACAAGATGAACGTACGAAATGTTAATCTTATGAATTATTATGCGTAAACGCAATCAAGAACTGGGTAAATGGAGCAAATACTGTTACCCGGCAGACCTCGATGCCTGCTCTCCGTATACACTTAGTACGTACACTTCCCATTTACTTACGGCCGATTGTTTGTATAAAATACTTCGCCCGCTCCGACTTCGGACGGTTTCGTAAAAGAAAGAGGTGAAAAATTTTAAGTTACTTTTTTTACTTACATGAAATCTTAAGGAATTATCTATTAGACTTAATAAAACTGTAACTTAATCAAATACGTTAAATATTTTTGAAAAGTATAATTGCGGAGTACTTTGTTATAGAAGCCAAAACTATATTATACGAGTATATATATGAATATCTGTTATGTGTATTATAACATCACTCTGAAACTACGAGACATATTTCGATGAAACTTGACACAGTATATATAAATGTAAATAATATTATGGTCTAACATTTAAGAAATAATAATATGTATAATTGCAAGTGCGTTCATATTAATAAATAAATAAATAAACATATAGGATATTATTTATCCCATAAAAGGAAATCCTTCTGGAATAGGGAATGGAAATAAAAAAAAAATTGACGGATTTCATACAATTTTATCTGTTCAAGAGCTGAAATGTTAATTTAAATTGTTTGCCATGCTTCTCTATGAAATCAAAGTGCTACGAAAGACCGTGTTGAAGACTTTGTACATTAGATTTACCTACGTTTTATCCCGGATAAATTGTCCTGTGGGGGGTATAGTTATATATTATGTATGTATATATATATTTATTATTATTAGTTCATATCTATGCTAAATTGCTCATTAACGAATTGAATATAGCCATGCATGGTTACTGTTTTTTGATCCAGATCTATCTGAAAGCTCTGTGACATTTCTACGGTAACGTTGTGATCATTTTTTGGCTAAATCCAACGAAAGTACTTTGCATTTGACAGTAATATCAAACTCTCAACAGTTACCATTTTACAAAACAATAAAATATAATGAAACAACGTGAAAACAGGACTTAATTGCATCGTAATACCACTGTTAATTAATTTAGTTATACCTTAGTAATTCTGTTGGCGAAACAACGCGGTACGTAATTACGGAAATTACTGCTCTAGACGTGAAATTAATATGCGGGTCGGTGAGCTACGTTTCGTGAACGAATAAAAAAAAACAAAAAAAAGTGACACTAATGTGAGACGAAACATTTAATTGTGAAGTTTTGACGCCGTCAAAAAGTTGGTGGTGCCGTTAGCGTCTTGGATCGTTTGTTAAACGTGAAACTTGGTGCAAGAATTAACGTTAGAAACGGGATATTTACCATGTATTGTATTTATTGTGAGCTCTCGATATTTGGGCGCAGTTGCATGCGCCATGTTCACGAGTAAACTGAAGTATCTGCGGGTAGGTGTTGTTATGAGCAGACGAAACGGTCTACCCTCTTCCGCACACGTTTCTTGCGTTCCGGCTTATTACCGATGAGAATGAAATGAAATATCGAGCGCTCACAATAAATACAATACATGGTAAATATCCCGTTTCTAACGTTAATTCTTGCATTAGTGACCATGTCAGTTTAAAAACTTATATATCGTAAAACTTGGTGTTGTATGGGTTGTATGGGTACATTAATAAGAAATAGTAGATTACCATATTAAGCACCAAGGGAGTAAAACAGTGTCTTACGTCATGGGCGGTATATTGAACCCTGAGTGGAACGGGGACTCTTGGGTTAATCCTGAGCGCAGCGAGGGGATTAAAATTTAATTCCCGAGCGTAGCGAGGGAGTTATGTAGAGTCCTGAGCGCAGCGAGGGGATTAAAATTTAATTCCCGAGCGTAGCGAGGGAGTTATGTAGAGCCCTGAGTGAAGCGAGGGGTTAAAGCCGCCCAAGACGAAGACAGGCTTTATCCTCGAGGTGCATACTCTACTTTTCATACCTACTGCGAGACAATAAAACTCAGAGCTTTAAATAGCAGTTATTTTGTTGAAAGTAAAATACATTAATAGTTAATATTCATATTGGACACATTTGTACCGTTATAGAAGGACAGAGTAATATCTTTGGAAGGAACATTTTATGAAAAACACTGTTCTAGACTTTCGCGGTTGTTAACTAAGTTATAATTATTAGTACTCACACGATGTAGACCACGATTTAGTTACTTTTGGAGCTCCCGAAATTTCGGTACAGTTACATGCACCACGTTGGAAATAATAATATATTTTAATTTCAACCCATACATAGTATTATCTATGACTTCAACTATGACCTTGAATCACGAACTAGTATAGATGCTAACGCATGCGCAGAGAGGGGCCGTACGTAACCCATAGCAACCGGCGCACAGCAATCGTGCGTTCGTTTAGCAATAAGGTCATTCATTGGTGGCGTTGCTATTGTTGGCTCTTTTGTTAAAGCGTTCGTCAAGCTCAGTTTTGGTGGCAAAAACAACTCTTTTTTAGCTTTTCAAACACTGAACAAAAAGAGCCATAAACGACATTTTCTTCCATAGATTCCCAATTCGAACTTCCTTGTGAGCATTTTTAGCGTTATTTTCGCCAACTTAGGGCTATTCGAACGCACTACTTATAGTTAAGCCTTTTCGCGCCTTTTTTTCTCGTTTTTCTGTATGCTGTCTCCACAGACCATATAACTATATGGTCTGTGGCTGTCTCGGTACTAGGAGTATTCCTACAATTAACGTTCCAAATCCAAATCACTTTACTCCCCAGGGAGTTTCATACAACTTTACAGTCCCGCCTATGTAATGCCTTGCTTTACGTAGAGATTGCGTGACATGTAATAGAACATTTTCGAGCAGGTGGTATGAAAATGTGTTTTGTCACACTTGATAGGTTAGTGTATCTCAATGGTCAGTGATGATGCGGTGGTACACTACACACCTATAATAGTGACTGACTCTCAAGGGCAGCTGGCGGAGAACACTGTTTGATTTGATTTTTAATGTTCTTTATTATCATGAATACATATTTTGTACAACTCAGTGCTATACTTAGCTACAACTATCCTTACATTCGTTCGTTTTGCAGGCCAGGACCGCCTTTTTCAAACTTATAAAAAACAAATTGTTTATTTTTCTACCGACTTCCAAAAAAGAGAAGGTACTTCGACTGTATTTTTTTTATGTTTGTTACCTCATAACTTTCGATTGGGTGGACTGATTCTCAAAATTCTTTTTTGTTTGATAGCTGGTGCTTTTCCCATTAAAATTTCATCAAATTCGGTCTAGTAGTTTTTGAGTTACACTCCAATAACTGATTTTTACCAAAGTAATAGAATGGAAGTCAGTAAAATTTTTCAAATTGCACTTATTGTAAAGTCGTATTCTTGTTTCATGGTGTTTTATTCCAAGCTAACATGTATGATTACAAAACACAGTTCGTATATAAGGCACCCACTAATATATAAAACGAAATACTTGCGAATCTAGCGCCGGTTCAGTAGGGTAAGATCGTGACCTGCAAATCAAGATGGCGGCAAACCCCAGTGCCAACCGAGGAATTTCATAAAGCCATTTTTGCACACTATTAGATGCTGTTAACCTAGTTACAAATAACTGTTTTGTGTATATAATTACATCTATAAATGTTGTAGGTAATTAGATGTTTTGTAAAATGCAAAAACCTTGCTAGATTTACGTAAAAACTTATTGGACCACTTAGCGTTTTATAACTTATGTAATCTAAGCTGCGACCCGAGGTTTTACTAGTGTGGTAATGGATGATAATGATGAAAAGTGTTCTATGTCCTTCCCTTGGCGTAACAATTTACAGTTTTTGAAGTGTAACTCAAAAACTACTTGACCGAATTTGATGAAATTTAAAAGGGACCACCTCGACAGTATACTCTAAAATAATTTTAAGAATCGGTCCACAAATGGGGAGAAATCGATTAAAATACACATAAAAAATACATACACACGAACATATAACCGCCTCCTTTTTTTGAAGTCGGTTAATAAACAGGTTTTAACTAGAATAGGTATATAAAGAATAATATTCATCATCATCACCATCATCCATCACTACGCGGTTGAAAACGCGGGGCGCAGCTAGTTTTTCAATAGTTTTCGAAAAATTATTTACGGTATCTTATATGCAATTTTTATATATTTATTTATTTATTGGCACACAAAACAGAATACAGTCAATAAATGGTTAAAGTTAAATAATACACTTTAGATCTAGACTATGTTCCTAAATATGTGTACACAACATTGTTGATTGTTGAGCAGTAAGTAGTTATGTAATTTAATAATAACAATAAAAAGAGGCAAACAAACAATTTTAAATACTTTTATCATAGGCCTTAAATACTATATTCCTGACATTAGTTTTATCACATTTCAGTATTTTGTGTTGCCATCAAGAGCTGTTAACATTCGGTATACCAGCTATATTAAAAGCTCGACTCGGCTTTTAACCGACCTGCTTTCTTATCGGCTCCGTATAGCTCCCATATACAGTTGTTTTAAAACCGCATGCCTCTAGTGTCTCTCTACCGACCTAGAATGTTGACGGACCTGCGCTTGCGCCAATATCTGATGTTAATTACCAAGTAGTATGGCGTATATCGTTAATCAATCTCTGATGTCTTATGTTGTGATTGGAAAATTACCTAGCAGCTAGCTCATTTATATCTATACATTTAATAAAAATATAACGGATATCTGTCTGTACATGGAAGATATATGAGAAAAAACATTAATCGGACTTATATAATCATAATCATTATCATAATCATAATCAGTCCATTTTGTTCCCACTGCTGGGACTAGAGCCTACCTCTCAGAGAGGAGTTGGGGCTTTATCCACTACGCGGGCCCAGCAAGCCTATAAAAAATTCAAACAGGCGTGTTTCCGCACACGCTACAGACAAAAATGTGTCTACGAACTTAGCGCGACGTCACGTGACTTTTCCACAGGTAATGTCAACGTCATACATTTTGGAGTTGTCGTTTGGCGTTAACGATAACAGAAACATCTTTTGTCTAGGCCTGCAGTGCGGATTGATGGATAGGTTAGTGGCCAACCCATGTCGACGTTTTCAGGCCGCCCGAAATACTCGACATACCCTAACGACTGTTGTCCTAAGACAAACAACCGGGACCGACGGCTTAACGTGCCCTCCGAAGCACGGAAGCGTTCAGTTGAATAATGCCACTAGCGGTCACCCATCCAAGTTCTGACCGCAGCAAGTGTTGCTTAACTTGTTGATCGTTTAAGATCGCCAAGTCGAGCTCCGCTACGAGCGCTTCCGCTTATATAAACGAAAATAGAATTAAAAAAAATTGTTAGTATATTTGTCTGTTTGTCTGTATTTTTTGTACTGTGCATTTGTTCACGCTAATCTCAGAAACGGCTTATCCGATTTAGATGTGGTTTCACTAATATATTGTGATAAGCTTCACTTACTTGTAACACTAACTTGATTCATGACAATCCATTCATAAATAAAAAAAATGAAATTTAAAGAATAACACTCACCACTACACCAAGACCAAGCGAGCGAAGCGGCTGGCGGGTCAAGTAGTATATACTATATATAATATTATAAAGAGGATAGATATGTTTATTTGTTTAAATTGAATAAGGTCCGCCACTACTGGATCGAATTGAAAACAATTTTCACTATAATTATCATGATCCTACATTATCCCTGATGAACATAGAACATAAATAATATATATAACACAAAGAACATATATATTTTGATTCATAATTATCATCACCCATCATCACGCGGGTGAAACCGCGGAGTTAGTTCTTTATGTATACTCTTTTTTCTTTTTTTTACCTGTATGTTTCTGAACTCATTTTTAGTGTCAATTGCTCTTAAATGTAATATTTAGTTATTATGTTTAAAATATTGTGTATAAACGAAAATATCCATCTAAAATAATAATCGTTATTTGCCTGGTGGATGTTTTCCAGTGGTGGCAGAATACCTTCATTATCAATAAATTTAGAAAAGCACTGTGTTAATATTTAATAAAGTTTATTTATGCAATTGTGTAACAAGACTGGCAAGTCGTGCACTTAACGCTAAGCACTATGCTTGAACATGACATTTACAGAGCGGTTTTTAGTCTATGGATAGAAGATAAGTCATCATTACGATCTTAACGTAGGCGAGAGTTCGAGCATGAAAAAGCAACAAACACTCATCCATCCATCCATTTAAACTTTCACACTGACATACTGGGATGACATGCTCTAAAACTCTGCCAGTATAATAAACTAATAAATATAATTGATATGACAAAGAACAATTTCTGTGTTGTCATGTGACATGGTGACATAATACACAGCAAGTACCTAAATGTAATTGAAGGAACGCTAATTGTACCACATTTCCTTATGAATCGCTATCTGCAATTTAATTGGTTTCCAATTGATGCCTTTACTTACTTTTCCGTATCTTTGTTTCCTTCCGTAATATCAATTAAGTACCTATACCTACCAACTACAAGCTAATTAGTTACATAAAAGCATACGATATATCTAGTAGAGAGACGCCTATACAAAGATTCTCTATAAACGTTACTGACGTCACCCTGGTTATCCCTATAGAGATAATTTGAAAAATAACCATCTATGCGCCTACGATCAAGGCGTCACCAAACAACCGTGCATAGTGCGTAGAACTATAACTTCTCTAAGCGATTTTTACCGGTTGTTTCATGGCGAATGTTCTGAAGAGCTCTGTAATCTTATTCCTTCCTCACTATTCCGATCCCGAACTACTTGTTCCGACCTAGCAACCATCCATACACTGTTCAAATTGTCTAACCACGAACCATAAAGTTTGGCTGTTCCTACCTCTGTCGTGTAAGTAAATTATGGAATGCTCTGCCAGCGTACGTATTTCTTTTCAGCTATGTATGACCCTGGGTCACTCAAGCGGGGCGTGATAAAGCATCTCTCCGGTCATCAAAAGGGCGTCTATTAACGATGCTTAAAGCTGCATCGCTTCTTGATTCCATCTGCATTCTGCACTTTCCATCAGGGGAGTGGGAGTCACATTGATGAATCATTATAAAGATAAACCTGCGCTCGTCAATGAATATCAAGTATCAAGAATATCTACTACCATAGTTAAAATGAATATGCGTACTATAATCTTAAATTATGCTGCAAAAAAATAAAAGAGTTTAGTTTTACGTTACACAGACTAAGCGAAAGCGTTTGATTGCGTCAAGTGGAGCAAATTGTGGAACATTTTGCGGGAAACGGGTATTCCAATGCATTTTTATACAGCTGATCGAAATCTGTATCCAATACCACATCCAATCTGACCAAGCGATCTGTACCAATCATATTCAGATGTAAAAATATGCACTAAATGCTCTGATGTCTTTCAAGCAAATAAGACAGCATATAATTGACAGCAGGGTTCTTTACTTTCTCCAATGCTATTTAATATATACATATGTTGCACTCAAAACTCATAACTGTCAGAAGTAGTTTTATCAGAAATTCATGTTACGGCTAACTAAAATCAAGCTAGCAAGCTAAAATAACGATAAAAAACAAGACGAAAGAACAAACACATACGCACACACCCTCGAACACACATAAACACACCCTCACCCACATACACCTACCCTCTCACACACCACATTCCCACACACACACAAAAATCATTTAATAATGTAATTTACATGAGTTATAAGAAATTCATTTTACAAACACGTGTTAGCAATTATTTATATAATTTTATTTAATGTCAACTGTTTTATTTTTAAACTGTGTTATTTTTTCCTCCTCTGAATGCTGTTAAAATCCAATCAAGGAAGGAACTAATCATTGTGATACAGGCTTCCCGCCTAGTGTAATGGTTCCGACACACCGATGTCAAAATGATTAAAATAAATAAATTTTGTATTTGTATTTTGTATTGTATTTGGCGACATAAAGGCTACGTTCCGGAAAGCGCCGAAATCACTCGCGGCGTTCGCAAACCCATTCCCTTAAAAGCCCATGGTCATCGTGAGCAAACTCGATACGTCATCGATGACGTCACTGAAAACGCTAACAACGCTCGCAGATCGTGGGTGGGTTTTCGCGGTCGTTTACGAGCTATCACTGTAAAGCATCATATGTATTAGGATTCTATCGATTTTTGACAGAAAAGTTGGCGCGCTTTTCACTACCGCGTAACCGTTCCGCTTGGGTTGAACATTGCAAGCATTCATTCTAACCGGAACTTTAAACCGGGGCGCGACAGTTGTGAGCGTTGACGGCGTTTCCCGGAACGAAGCGAAAGAGAAGTATCCAACGTCATACCAGCGGTTTTAGTCGAATTCGAATCTGCGTTGACAAGTTTAAAACCAGATTTTGTTATTTAGTAAAAACTGACAGACAAACTTACTTTCACATGTTTAATAGTAGTGTTTTCCGTCGCGTTATGTCATTTCCTACATAATCTGACGACGACGTCCCGTTTGGTGTGCCGAAAGGCACTAAATATTTCCACTTTACTTGTAGCCATTGCTGTTTTGAAGATGTAATGAATCAGTGGTATTTCGTTTATAAACAGTAATAGTTCAAACATAGCGTTGATGATAAATAGGAAAAACAAGGAAGCTGAATTGAGGGTCAACCTTCGCCATAGAGAATCCAATGATCTGTTGCCTTCACTCATGATGGTGAGACCAGCGGCCTTATTATATTTACGGAGAGAGGGAATGGGCTTCATTTTAACATTTGAACCCCATTCTGGGCGAAACCCTGCAAGCCTTTCGGCTGTAACCATCAATGGAAATGAGAATGAAGTGTCATTTCTTTCTCATTCAAGTAAGACAATAAGGCAGCAGATCCAGATAATCAAGTTACGCGTAATAATGACACGCCCAAACATCGAATACTGGCCAAATATCAACCCTGAGAAAGAAGGCCCCAGGTAAAGATTGAATAACATCAGGATGTAGAAGAAGAGCAACCGAGGTCAAGTTAGTGTGGCGTCCATCAAGGCTGCAGGCCGAATTTTGAGGATAAGACTAGCCAGGCTGAGGTCTGAAAATATACTCCCACATGTCGCTAATAAATTGTCTAAAGCGGTCTGGAAACTCACGACTTTGATCTTTCATTACTTATACGCTTTAAAAAGGCACGTGCTAAACCAGCAGAATTTACAGTCTTTTATTTTTCTTACTGCGTAAGTAGTTCTAGAATCACAAAACTTTATGAATATATAATTATTTTTATTACAACTTTTATTGATACAGCTGTGCATTTATGTAAACAATTAGCGGAATGTAAAATTACCTATTTACTTCATTGGATTATTCATTTATTCGGAAAGTCAGGGCCATTTGTTAAATTAGGCGGCAAACTATTCCGGTATCGAAAATAATCTCTATTTTGCGTGTCATTTCCTTATTAGTATGCCATGAAGGGCTCGCTTACAAATTAAAACTGACATAAAGTTATTCATCACACTAATCTACATGTATAATTAGGTGTTCTGTCTGACGGAGTGACTGATTCATCCATTCAGATTTTAAGTCCCGGGGCTACATATTTTAATGTTTTTGGCAGTCGAGAGATTTTTTGAATCGGCCATCTGTTCTGCGTGCTATGTGACCTGCCCGCTGCCAATTCAAGTGGTTTATCTTCTGGGCTATGTCGTTGACTTTAGTTCATCTACGTATCTCCTCATTTCTGATTCGATCACGTAGAGAAACCCCGAGCATATCACCCTCTCAATAGCTCTTTGTGCGACTTTGAGCTTACTAATGAGGCCCATAGTAAGAGATCACGTTTCAGTGTCATTTATGTCATCACTGGTAACACTCACTGGTCAAAGACTCTTGTCTTACGTACGTCATAGGTTATACCAAGAGTTAACTGATATAATGTTTCTTTCCCAAAATAATTTTCATCCAGATTCGACAATTCCATGATAAAAACGAAACGAATAAATTAAAATATATAAAACGAATATATGTATGTATACTTTATACGTCGAAGGCAAACCTCTGAAGTCTTCCCGTGAACATGGTGCATGTAACTGCGCCGAAATATCGGGAGCTCATTCCACAACCTTACCACGGTAAATATCCCGTTAATAATCATATAACTTTAGAGAACAACCGTGATAGTTTAAAACAGTGTTTTAAACCTCTGAAGTACTCGGAATATATACATACTTTGGCAAACAAATAGGGTTCAACCGAAATAACAACGACCTAGAAGTAAACCGTAGAGTACAACTAATAAGGAACAAATATTGGAGTTTAGAGAAATATTCAAGAGGAACCTACCTACTACTCTCAAAACCAAAGTCATAAATTCTTGCTTTCTGCCTTGCCTATTATACGGATGCCAGACATGGAAGTTCAGCAACAATATAAAAAAAATATAGTTACCATGCCAAAGAGGAATGGAACGTTGCATGCTAATTTAAAGAAAATGCAGAGAATCCGACACTCAAAAATCAGAGAAACTACCAAAGGAATTGATTTACTAGTTCAAACCTTAACTTTAAAGTGAAATGGGCTGGACCTGTAGCACGCCTTCCGGGCCAGAGATGGACAAAAAGTTACTATGTGGAAGGGTCCACTAGGAAAAAGAAAGAAGGGAAGACCATATACTAGATGGGAAGAAGATATAAAGAAAGTAGCAATTACAAATTGGGTTAAAATAGCCCAAAAGACTGGATATCTTTGGAGCAGGCCTTTACCCGAGGAGGGGTTCTTGCAAGTGAGAAAAGTACCTAAAATTATAACAACTAACATTAATTGCTAATCACATAGATTCAATTTTGTTTAGTAAGATACTTTCATGAAATAAAAGGCTTTTTTATTTTTTATTTAGTTATATCTACCGACTTCCAAAAAGGAGGAGGTACTCAATTCGACCGTATTTTTTTTATGTTTGTTACCTCATAACTTTCGATAGGGTGAACCGATTCTCAAAATGTAGTGAAGTCGGTATTAAATTTTTAAATTGTACTTGTAGAGTACCAGAATAATTAACTGCGTCCAGTTAATCATATTAGACCGTAAAGTATAAAGTGACATTCGCGGGACAAAAGACAACATTGTTATATTGTTCAAAGCAAGATAATGGCACAAATGGTAAGTAAGAACCGGCAAAACAAACAAAACCGTGACGGGAACATGAAGCACGCCTGTTAAAGTAATCCGTGGAGATTAAGCAATTACAGATAGGTGGTATTTTGTTATTTGTAACTCACCGCGACTTCAGCCTTAACTTTGTTGGTTTCATACAAACGTAGGCTAGCCCCGCCCTGCGGTTTCACTCGCGTCGTGATGGATGATGATGAAATATAAGTAGCCTAAGTTACACCTTATAACTTCAGCTATCTGTGAGTGAAAATATCGTTAAAATCGCTCCAGGCGTTTCAGAGATTAGCCAGAACAAACAGACAAAAATTATAAAAATGTATATTTTTAATGTAAGTACCGTATATACTTTCATTTAGTGAAAAGCTGTTAATTTTAATAAACACTTCAATTGTATTTATTTAATTTAAACAATGTAACAAATATTTTTTTTTAATTGTCGCCATCGGGACTCAATTCAGCGTTGTCCTGCCGTGCGATTCTCTAACAGCAAACATCAACACATCTTTGACAACATCCATGAAACAAATGACGAGATGACAAGAAACGTTGGAAAAACAACCGTATGTACAAGGGCGATATCTCACAAAGTGTTTGACATCGGTGAGCTTGTCGACGAGCGCATCGACGAATCATTACAGAATCGCATGGCTGATATTTCGACCAGCGCTGATTTTCCGTGGAAGCCGTTTGGGTGACTTCACAGATGAACTACAGTAAAAGAAACTAATAATCTACATCAACATACTTTGTGATTTGCAAAAATGTGATATACAATACAGTATGCAAATGCTCGTATAGGTACATAAAGAAGTGCTGGCTAAAATTATGAATACTCAACATATAGGCCGAGCGAGAGGAAAGAATTGAAATAATATGTACTTTACACATACCGTTTCGAACCCTAGGTTCAACCACGAGGCTCGACTAGTTGCGTCGTTCGGAGTTTTTTTTTCGTAGTCGCAAAGTTGTGTAGATTAGAAAAAATATCTCGAAGGCTCAACTAGGTTTTTTAATAATGTTTCGAAATGAGATCCGTAGACGAATTAAAGTCATAGCATAGCCCAGAAGATAAGCCAGTTAAAGTGGCAATGGGCAGGTCACTTAGCACGCAGAACAGATGGCCCATGGGGCTGGAAGGTTCTGGAATGGAGACCACGGACCGGCAAGCGCAGCGTAGGTCGTCAACCGACAAGCTGGACTGACGGCCTGATAAAGGTAGCAGGACGACGTTGGATGCAGGCCGCCTCCAACCGGTCCTTTTGGAAATATGTGGGGGAGGCATATGTTCAGTAGTGGATGTCCTAAGGCTGAGATGATGAGACGTTTTCAGCGCCGAATGGTCACAATACACAAACAAACGTGTGTTTGTATGTCGAATGACCATATTTATACTTATTTGTAATTTGGAATGGAGATCGTAACACATAGTAAGTAGTACCATTATTTATTCTGTACACACAGACTACGTATTTCTGGAAAACATATACAAATATACATAATAACAGGAAATATTTGTTTGTAAGAATAAAATAGGCCCCAAAACTAATGGCCGATTTGAGAAATTATTTCACCATTAAAATCCTACATTATCCCTGAGTAACATAGGCTATATTTTGGTCATTATCCATCACTACAGAGATAATTCATAATTCATAATTGTTTATTTCTCAAGAAAAAACACTAACAAAATACAATTTAGTAAATTATGTTTCTTAACTAAGTAAGTCTATAAATATAATTTAACTATATAAAAATAAGTCAGGTTTTCCTTCCTGACGCTATACCTCCAGAACGCACGAACCGATTTCCACGGTTTTGCATTCGTTGGAAAGGTCTCGGGCTCCGTGAGGTTTATAGTAAAGAACATTCAGGAAAAATTTAATAAGAAAAGCGGGAAAATCTTTTTTCACATACAGCGCCATCTCTGATACATAGCATGTACTACATAAAATATGTTTAACATAAAATAATTATTTACTAAATTAGTGACTTGCAAAGCCCACACTAAGAAAAAGATCTTGTGTCGTGGGCGTCTGCTTCCTTCGAGGTCTCAGTATTAATTACAATGGAGCACAGTGCGATGGAGATGAAACCTCCGTGGTGATGGTGATGAAGGATGATGATAATGATCTCAAACGCAGCTAGTCATTTATTATTACTCGTAGTAATTTTGTCTTTTGACACATTTTAAACGATTAGATATACTTCTCGAAAAAAATTTGACAAATTCATTAGCACAATACTCATAATGTGGTTCCCGTTTGCTTACAGAATAAGCAAGTCAAGGCTGTGCCAATGATAGTGAGATTCTTAGACCAGTATACTTACGTTAATGATAACTCAAGACATTCAAACAAAAAAACAAAAAAACAAAATACGGTTAATAAAATCGCTGTTATTTATACTAGAGTATAGAAATTATCAAGTACTAGCTGCGCCCCGCGGTTACACCCGTGTGATGATGGATGCTAACGATGACGAAAAAATATATTCCAGGGCCTCCTATGACACCAAATATCATTAAAAACCATTTAGTAATTTTCGCGTGAGAGAGTAACAAAAATCCTTACATACTTTATTATGTTACTAGGATTGTATAAATAAAGCGTACTTATTAACTGTGTTGTTCTGTGACTAGTAAAATAATAATAACCCGTCCGCATCAGCGCAAAAAATAACAATAGATTTATGAATGAAACTTAACTCGAATGAGTCTTGCTGATTCGGACAGATTAAAATAGATTTCGCAGAAATCAACCTAATTTTCCAGGAACTGCAACGTGTGTGGTTAATTACGTACGCACGTGCACGTGATAAGTTTTGAGGTTAGACTGCTAGAGGACGACGCGGCGACGGAGCGCATAGACGTAGAGGGGCGAGGGAGGCGCGGGCGGAGGGTGCCGGATTAGTGGACGTATCGGTCTATTGAATATTGAAGTGCCAGATTAGTGATATTCTACTGTAATTACTTTTACTTAAGAGATTACTTTTACTTAAGTAATAACTTTTACTTGTTTATAAATATGGCAGCAAGATTACACGTTAAGGCGATCGTACCCTGATTAAAGAAAATGCAGAATTTTTAAACACCTAGTGTAACGAAACAGATCGATAGTATATTATGAAAAAAATACAAAGGTTAGAAAAGGAATAGGAAAAGAGTTATAACCGAATATAATTCATAAATATAACTCTCTTTCAGCAGAAAAAAATCCTGAATAGGTCCACAAAAATAAACTTTCACGTCCAAACTCTCAGAATTTTCAGCGATAACACTATATATTTTTTTAGGTAATACTTAGCCAACGTATAGTACTAAAGTAATAACCAGCAGTTTTTTCAATTGTGTTAGTATATATCGAAAAATATAAAGAAAACGTACAAAATTAACGCATATTCGCATTACATCGTCCAATCTAACAAGCGATTTTCAACCTTACGTAAAGCATCGTAAATTATTTTAAAATTGAGGTTGGACCGCGTCTTAAAACTCAATATCGAGAACCATAATGAACCATGAAACCCAAGTAGAAATGAAACTAAGTTAATGATAACCATTGTTTGGTTCATCTCCCGCCATCCTCTATACACATAGACTACCATTACCACACTAATATAAAGATGAAAGTTTGTGAGAAAGTGTTATTGTATGTTTGTTACTTCTTTACGCTCAAACGGCAGGACCAATTTTGATTAAATTTGGCATGGAGGTAGATGAGGCGCTGGATTAAAGCATAGCGATACTTTTATAATTTCATCATATGTCACCACGTGGGTGTATCCGCAGGGCGCAACTAGTTAATATATATACCTTATAAATATTAGTATCTATTAAAAAAAACAAATTTTTTGATTATTTTTAATATATTTTTCTGTTTTACCTATCAGATTATATATTATCATCATAATCTCAGCCGTAGGACGTCCACTGCTGAACATATGCCCCTCGCACAAATTTCCAAAAGGACTGGTTGGAAGCGGCTTGCATCTAAAGTTGTCCTGCGACCTTTATCAGGTCGTCCGTCCACCGTGTCGGTGGACGACCTACGCTGCGCTTGGCGGTCCGTGGTCTCCACTCCAGAAACTTGCGACCCCATCGGCCATCTGTTCTGCGTGCTATGTGCCCTGCCCACTTCAACTGGCTTATCTTCTGGGCTATGTCGGTGACTTTAGTTCATCTACGTATCACCTCATTTCTGATTCGATCACGTAGAGAAACCCCGAGCATAGGCCTCTCCATAGCTCGTTGTAGATTGTAGGAGTTCATAATGGCACAAACTCTATGAGATGTTGGCCGTTCGAGATGACAATTTGTTGGTGTACCATTACCTTAGCAATTCACACATCAGTATGTACCATACTAAGCGACTATTTGTACACTTTCACTGCCGAGAGCCCAGTGAAAACATCAACCGTTTCACCGCAACTAATGACCATTCCAAATTTTATAACTCTACGTAATGTTTGTGTAATTTAATTGCCTGTCATCTTGCATTATTTTTGATGAGCTTATCAGTATGAATTTTTGTTAATTAGGTAAATAACGCCGAAAAGAAAACTAAAGTATGAATTTACAAGTAATTACAATTAACAATTTGAAAAACTTAATACCGACTTCCATTCTATCCAGTTATTGGAGTGTAACTCAAAAACTACTGTTGATGAAATTTAAATGGGACTACACGGTAAGCACCAGCTTTCAAACAGAAAAATAATTTTGAGAATCGGTGCACCCACTCGAAAGTTATGAGGTAACAAACATAAAACAACAGTCGAATACCTACCTTCTCCTTTTTGGAAGTCGGTAGAAAATACTCTTCGATTTGAGTACCTCCGTCTATTCTAGAAATCGGTTAAAACGCATTTTTTTTATATTTACGCACATAATTACGTGTCGTGACGGATCGCCTGACTGAATCATCAACACAGCCTAAGCAGCTTCAAAAAAGTAACAAACAAAAGTAAAAACAAGTAAGTAACAACTTTACGAAACCTATAATGTTTTATTTACTTCCGGGGCTTTGCATCCCATAGACAGACCAAGCGAGCGAAGCCGTTGGTGGGTCAGGTAGTGCATAAATATGCACTATTTATCTAAGTGCTGATTATCTTATACATTTTCCTATTATCACTAGATACTTAATCAGTAATGATTACTTAATTATGATTATGTTTTAATCCCACGGTTTGCACTTCCAGAAATTACTTGAAAACGAAAAAAGGGCAGGTCTTCCATCTGGTTTTCGGAGTTCGTGAAATTGGAGGCTGTGTGGGATATCATTTAGAAAAACTTAGCAAACAATACAATATAAAAAATGATTGCTTTAGACATGGCATACTATAACTTAAACTTGTAAAACATATAGTAAAACTAGTTGACTCGCCCGCGGATTCGCTCGCGTAATCTCGCGGGATACGGTGAATTTAAAATAAAAGTTACCTACATTATTCAATACGTTATATCAATGAATATAATCTAGAATTTTCTCAGCACAAACAAAAGAATGAACTGATAAAACCCAAACATTCTAATCGAATTCGAAGTTTGAAATTTACTTAACTCTTTTTTTACTTACCTACTTTTTTCAGCCAGTCTTTTTAATAGCGGATCATAGCAGATCTACCCTTATCAAAAAGTTGGCTGATTTAAAAGTTTGACTTCTTTACCGAAATGTATGGAAAAAGTCTTCGCGATTTCTGACATTTCTGATACTCAAAGCTCAGTCGGTCCAGTAGAGACTTTTGATCCTTATAAGAAACAGGATCGATTGGCAACAAAAAAAGTTTTTGTGTAAAATTTTATTTTATTGCTGACTGTACATTTTTTCCAAAATCTGTAAATGTAGTTCAGAATAGTCTCCTTAAAATGTTTTCCTGTAACTATAACGGTTAAGGTACCTGCCCTTGCAGTCCCGTCCCAAAAATTCAAACTGTATGAATCATACCTATATAACCTACATTACTTTTAAATAGCAATGTGAACTAGATACACGTAAATGTGAAACAAAAAATTGAGCGGTGACTGGTAACTGGACAGTATACACTTATGAAATCGCATGTAACTTATGGCACCTGTCAAACATACAGGTTACAGCAAAACTCGATTAATAAATCTATAAGTTTGTGAAATTTACTGTACGGACTACCTAACTGCCATACATATACTGTATGCATGTATATCTATATATATACAGTCGTGGTCAACTAATTAGGGACATGCAAGATAGTGAAGAACAATAACCGGTTATGTACATACAAATATAAAACCCTATTGATTTCTCAGTAACTATTATTTGCATAATTTGTCCGATTATTATGCTTTAAATGGCTGTAAATAAAAGAATAAATAAATAGAAAAAAGTATTTAATATCAAAGGTTGAACATGTATTCAATTTTAAGGTATAATTCTGTAGCTGGACATTTAATTAAGGACAGTAAACTATAATGAAAAATAGAGTTAAACAAAACTAATAATCTGCAGTATTATAATATCTTTAACAGCTCCATTTTATTACGTGTAAAATCAGTACCCAGTAGCAAAACCTTTGTTAGTAATTACCGCTTGACACCGATGTGGCATAGACATTATCAGTTTCTGGCATGTTTCGACAGGAATGTTTGCCCATGCCTCACAAAAAGCTTCATTAAGTTCATCTAAAGTTGTGGTACGATAAGTGGCTACTTTTTTCTTGATTTCGTGCCAAAGGTGCTCGATTGGGTTAAGGTCCGGGCTATTTGCTGGCCAATCTAGCACCGATACTGACTGACTGGTAAGAAACGACTTGACTGAACGGGCGGTATGTTTCGGGTCGTTATCATGCTGAAACGTCCATATAATAGGGAGATGCTCCTCAGCATAGGGAAGCATCGTTTCCTCCAATATTGCCTTGTATTGATGTTGGTCTAAGTTACCCTGAACTTTCCTCAC
Source organism: Selenia dentaria (assembly GCA_917880725.1). Lineage (NCBI taxonomy): Eukaryota > Metazoa > Arthropoda > Insecta > Lepidoptera > Geometridae > Selenia > Selenia dentaria. Next base: position 5,523,352 of record OU862891.1, read on the forward strand.
AGGTCCCACTCCACGTCCAGAAAATGAACCCCACATTTTAATGTTTCCACCGCCATGTTTCACCTGCTTTTTTGTGAATCTTGGATTCATTTCCGCTTTTACTGGACGCCGTACGTATTGCCTTCCATCTGAAGAAATCAAATTAACCTTGGTCTCGTCAGAGAATAATACATGTTGCCATTGGGCGTAGGTCCAATGTCCATATTTACGTGCAAACGCCAAACGAGCATTTCTATGTTCTTTGTTCAACAACGGTACTTTGCGAGCCACTCTTCCGAACAACCCTGCTTCTACCAGACGTCGTCGAACGGTCCTCGCTGAGACACCAGCTCTTTCGTCTGTCCCAAACACTTCGTGTTTAATTAAAATAGAGCCTAGAAACGGATCTTTCTTAGCTAACCTGGTTATCATTCTATCTTCTTGCGGAGTTGTTTTTCTCGATCTTTTTGTTCTGGGCACATTTAAATCTGTGTTATTGCGTCTGACATGTTGCACTGCATTGTATACCATAGTTTTTGAACAATTTAAATGTTCTGCTATCCTTCGGTATGGCCAACCATGCTCGACAACAAACTTCATGATAATTTTTCGAAGTGTTGGATCGCAACTTTTATTTTTACCCATTTTTCTTCAAAATATTTTTCAAAGCTTAAAATAAATATCGGGATTGTCGCCAAAACTACCACGAAACAATAAGAGAAGAAGTAAAAAAGTATTGAGATTCAAATTTTGAAAATAGAACGCAATATCTCAGTGTCCCTAATTAAATGGCCAGCCAGCATTATTTGAACAAATAGCACTACGATAATCTATCAGCTATACTGTAAAGAGGTTTAATGTTTAAGAAGTTGTTATTGTTTGTATAATCGGGCACATAAATGACTAATTATACTTACGTGTAAGAGATATGGAATATGGTTTAGACTCGTTGGAAAATAAAAAATAAATTCACAATTCGCTTTAACCAAAGAGTGTCCCTAATTAGTTGACCACGACTGTATATATATATATATATATATATATATATATATATATATATATATATATGTAAACTCTACGTATATTTATGGTGTCATCCTCTTTCGCTACACTTATCTCGGCGAATACCATCAGCCGTGCGATTCTCTAATGATTCGTCGATGCGCAAATTGACGAGCTCACCGATATCAAACACTTTATGAGATATCGCCCTTGTACACACGATTGCTTTTCCAACGTTTCTTGTCATCTCGTCATTTGTTTCACGGATGTTGTCAAAGATGCAACGATGTTTGCTCTTACGGCCGTTTTCAATATTCTATCTATCCACAATTTTCCTTACTACCGATAGAATTTTGACATAACGTCCAATACAGATAGTGTCAAATATCTATCTCTAGTAAGGTAAACCGGCGATAGATAGATTATTGGGACCGGCCTTTAGAGAATCACACGGCAGTCCGAGCATAGGGGTACACGCAAAAACAGCGTCGCGAATTTGTTCATTGTCTGTATATTGCGATATATCTATATATTGCGATCATTGTCTGTATACTGTTTTTTGTGTAGTTGATTTTCACTTCATGTATAACACCTTTACATTCAACTAGCTGCGCTCAACTAGATGAGATTGATGATGATGATGATGATGAATCAAAATATGTATGTGTATATATATATATACACAAATTTTGATTCATCGATTAAACTTTAAACATCATATCCAGTAGATTCGGAGCCTATTTGATTCAAACAAAAAAATAATTTTAATACCGTTTTATAATATTAGTGTAGAAAAATAATAGCAAGAACCATAATCCACTGACCAATGAGTAAGGATTTTATACAATTTCACAATGACACTTCAAACGAGTTTCAGCGAGCGAAGCCATTGGCGGCGGGTCAGTCAATTATAAAATAAACTAAAAATCTTTTCACAACTCGTGGCAGCTCACCGAACATGAAATAAGTACCTAGCCGCCTGCAGTACGCAGAAAATATAGGCGCTAATTTAACTAAATCAGCTTGCGAGCAAAGCCAAGCAAGTGTTATAACGAGATTATAGGGAATCGAAGACAGATTTTGTACTTTTTATAGCATAGACATTGGAAATATATTTACCATTAGAATGAAAAAAACTGTAGTTAGTAAAAATCTAGATATTAATGTTGGCTACTTACTTATTTCGCTTAATAGTTTAAATATCATACTATATAGACTATTTTGACGGTTGGTAACGACCCTACATCCCCTCATCTACCCATGCATCCCTACAGCAAGTTCTTGAGTATTTCGGCCACGTTGTTTGGTAGAGTGGTGACATTCTTGAGAAACTTGTCATCACTGGTAAAGTCGAGGGAAATAGACCAAGAGGGCGAAGTCCATTGCGGTGGTCTGATCAATTCCGTACTACACTCCACAGAATAGTACAGGAAGCCATTCACGACGCCGAGAATAGAACCAGATGGCGTGATCATCAAAGAGAAGATGAGATGTCCCGTGGAGAGGGTCACGACCCTGCGCATTGAGGAAAACGACGCAAGGAGAAGGAATGACTCTACCTTCGCAGGGCGAAGAAAACAAAGCTTATGAGATGTCTCTTTCCGATCTTTCGCTTTTCAGCGCGGAAGTTTAGTTACTAAAACTACAGGATCGCCGAAAAACCGATGCACTGGAGATGTAATTACACCACCCTCAAAGAACTTCAATTACAGTTTAGACTATCGTCGACTGTGCAGGTGCGAATAATGAGGGTCTTCGGGCATATCTCCGGGAACCAGAACTCGATGGAGAGACTAATAGTGCAAGGCCAAGTGGAAGGAAAGAGATCCCGAGGTCGTTCACCAACACGCTGGACTGACTATAAAAAAGACCACGAATTCTACCATTGTACAATGTGCTCGCAATGCCAGTAACCGTCAGAAATGGAGAGACATCGTGAGGAGATCAATATCAATGGAAATGGAAACTGGCGAGGATCCGCCGTTTATCGTCACCATGACCACGACCACTCTGCCAAGAGTGCACGACTAAGAAAATATTTAATATGCAGCTATGTGTACAGCGAGCGCAATCCGAAATTATTAATCTTAATAGTATTACTTTTCAAAGCACTAACGCCTGCTTAAGCGATCTCAAACATTGAACTTTATAGAGAGAAAAATTCACATCCTCGGACGGGATTCGAACCCGCGTCTTCTGACTCTCCGTGTCAGACGCCATTGACCAACTAGGCCACCGAGAATCTGGTCCGAGCATCGAATTTTAACTCTCTATTTGACTAACCGTCTTGCGGGGACGGAGCGACGTCTATTGGACAGTTAAGAGTACCATCCAACCGAAAGAAGCATTATTTAGAAATACTTGAACTTTCGCATTGACATCGCAACCCTTGTTATTTTTATAGTATTACTTTTCCAAGCACTAACGCCTGCTTAAGCGATCTCAAACATTGAAATTTATAGAGAGAAAAATTCACATCCTCGGACGGGATTCGAACCCGCGCCGCGTCTTCTGACTCTCCGTGTCAGACGCCATTGACCAACTAGGCCACCGAGAATCTGGTCCGAGCACCGAATTTATAATCTTAGTTCTTAGAGTATCACACAAACAACTTGTTATTAAAATGTTCAATGTTGTAAAGTGAAGATAAGCTAAGATTTGCCAAGGCAAATGATGCGACGTAAGGCAGATGCATCTCTACATCTCTAGTACAAGTATTAATTAACTTGATGTGCATAAAAGGCTCTTTTTGGGTCTCACAGACCACCTTCAAAAGCTAAGCCCCTGGGCGTCCTGAGATGAGGTGTGAATGTAAAAATTAGGAGCAAAAAAAGGCATTCAAGTAATTCCTTGTATTAATTCCTTGACCACCGTTACTAGTAAAATTGTTGTTCCGTATTCTACACGTCCCACAATACATTACAACTCCTGGAAATGAAAGTCTACAGTTGGTTACAAGAAAAGATCATATTTAACAATTGCTCGATTTGATTTATCTGTGAAAGTAAAGTATGTTCAAAAACTATGCCACCGTTGTTAACTTGCGCATGGACGCACATTGCATTCCGGATTAATGTAAAGACGAACAAATGATTATAGAGTTTTTATAAGTTGTTTGGCTATTGTTGGCCCGATTTCTTCAAATGGTAAACTAAGCGTTAATTGTAGAGCGAAATGTGTGTCCGACAGGACCAAATCAAATCATTTATTACATATCGGCCTACGCGGGCACTTACAAATTGTCATATTACATTTATTTTTTCTTAAATCTACAACCGGATCGGAACGCGACCACGACTGTGAAGATGCGGCAAGAAACTCAGCGGGCGGCCTTTCTACATTTTTTTATCGCCATTATCTTAATGTATATAACAAATATTCGTTTATTTTTAGCTCCAGTGTATTGTTTATAAAAAAGACCATACTAAAGGTATGAGTAGGGCAACTTCTACAGACTGAAGAGGGAGCTTATAATGTGCCTACTTTAGGCCAATACTTGCATTTTTGTTGGGGTGGGCTTGGGTCCGACGACGCGCGAGACCTAGTACGTAGGCGTTCTTGTACCCTCGGGGCGATCGTCCAACGATCAGTCACTTCTATTCACGCGGGTTTGCCACAATTCTGCCAGTGTCCCGTAGATAGAGCAGACAACAAACGAGAGAATGATCGGTGGCTTCAATAACAGTACTCGTCAACTAAAAATCAGTCGTAGCTAGGGTTGCCATATCTCTAATTTTGTTCTGAGATTTCAGGATATTTTGACTGTTCTCAGGATTGCGGCCGGATTTTGCAAATCTGAGTAAATCTCAGGATATTTAGAATTTTTAGTAAAATACACATTTTAAAGAACTTTAATAAAAAGAAAGCGGCTAGGGCGGTGCGTGGGAGTACCGAAGTGTATAAAAACAATAATATGACAGGAAAATTCTCATACTACATCATAATCTTAGGATTTAAGTTTTTAAACTGACATGGTCACTAATGCAAGAATTAACGTTAGAAACGAGATAATATTTACCGTGCATTGTATTTACTGTGAGCTCTCGATATTTCGGCACAGTTGAATGCGCCATGTGCACGAGTAAACTGAAATACTAAATCATAGGATTTTTCAATGGAAATCGGACCTTTCCTCCGGACTTTTAATTACGTCAACTGGTAACCCTAGTCGTAGACATTCTTAAATGTCGCTCGACGTCACTTTGACGTTTCATTGACAGTCGGTACTTGATATTGTATTTTAAGGCTATTTTTATTTTGTATTACCTGCGCCATTCGGTTTCACCCGCGTGGTAATTGATGATGGTGATGATGAAAGTAGCCTATGTCCTTCCCGGGATTAACTTTGATTTTACCCTTCCGAATTTCATCGCAATCGGTAAAATCGTTCTGAACTGTGACGTTTCCAAGGGAAACACGGATTCATTTTTAATATAGACTAGCGACTGCCCGCAACCTCGTTCGCGTAGTAGGCTCTGCCTTCGAACTCGCCATAACCTCCCATCTTTTCTTAATTTTCGCTTTCGATTAATATCATTAAAAACAAAGTGAATGACTTTCGAAAACCAATATGATTATTCTTTATCATAATAATGAAAAATGAAACGCGCGTTTTAAATCGCATGATGACCTAATTCTCTACAATTCTATAATCTCCTAATTTAGATAAATGAAACATAAAAAATACTGATTAAAACAAGTTTTTTGAAAAAACAAGTATTTTATATCTACCTAGTCAGTTACGTATTTGTACCTACCTTTAGTGCACAAATAATCTACTTGGGAATGGTTTTGTTTATGATTTCAAGTGAGTTTGATACATACTTATTTGTTTAGGAAGTTTACGAAAATGCTCTAAAGCCATCTCGATAACTTCGAGGTTTAAACGACAGAGATCTGGCGGCCTACTCTCACCTTTTACGAAACTATCATAAATCAGGAGCGTTTTGTAATAAGCTTAGAATAATCATACTTACTATCGTACTCCCACCGACACAAAACTGTCAACCAAATTTAATGGTAAGGTTGCAATATGACTATTTTAAGAGATGGGAGTACGGATCTTCAAAAATTTGACATTGGAACAATGAACAATGAATGGAACAAAAGTCACGTCAAAGTACGCGAATTGTGTAAAATATTTGATACTACGAGTATGTCATCAAAACGTCTATCGTAATCCATTATTATTTCAAGCTTGCTATATTGACGTGGTGGTACCAAATTTAATGGTAAGGTTGAAACATGACTACTTTAAGAGGTGGGAGTAGGACCCACCTACCGAATCGCTTGGGCAATAATGCTTTCGTTTGTCCGTATTTCGTACGGTTTCGTATGAAGGGTTGCGAGATCAATACGAAAGTTAAGTGTTTGAAAAAACTCTTCTTTCGGTTGGATAATGTTTGTGAAGTTGTTCTAATCAAAGAGAGAGTTAAAATTCGAAGCTCAGGCGGTATGCCTCGGTGGCCTAGTGCTCATGGCGTCAGACACGGATTGTCGAAAGACGCGGGTTCGAAGCCCGTCCGAGAATGTGTATTTTTTCTTCTAAAATCCGATGTTTGGTCACTCTAAGCAGACGTTAGCGCGGTAATATTATTTACCAGTATTGTGACTCGGGCCTGTCCTTCATTCTAAGTACCTACCTACCGCCGCGCGGTACGTAAACACGCGCGAGGGCTGCCCCACAACAGTATTTTTTAACCGACTTTATAGAAGGAGAAGGTTAAGTATATATGATAATTTTCACCTACCTACTCGAGTTTCTAAATTTGTAATTGTAAATATTATAGTTTTAATTTAAATAATGAAATTTGTTATGATTTATATATGAAGTATTCAATAAATCAAATCAAGTACACTTAATAATAATAAATCAATTTACACATAGATTAGATACCATAATTATAATACAGAGACAGTAAGGCCGTTTCAGTCTGGTACATGTTTTTGCGAACACAAAGCAATGGACTAAAAAAAAAACTATTTGTTGCCAGATCAGAAAAAGTAACTACTTAGTTGGTATCATGGTATCTTAATGCTATATAAGTATACTTATACAATGTCTGGGCAATAGGGCTATGCTCAGCGTTTGCAGTGTTTACATTTAGACATGTAGGTACTCACTGCGCTGTTTTTCAGCATATCCCTGCTCGAATTGATGTTAGTAGAGCAGAAAAAAAAAGAGTTAATGCGGGTATTAAACAAAAATATTTTTAGGCACGAACAAAGACAGAAACAGATTATACTTGACAAACAAGAGAATTATACAAAAGGTTGTATAAAAATAACAATTATAGGTAGAGGATGCATTTAAATATTGAATAAAATGCAATGCAAGCCACATATGGCGGACGGTATAAAATTGATGAATCTGAGGGTATGGGTGTGTTCCATGTGAGTGTGTGTTTGTGTGTATGGATGTGTGAGTGAGAGTGACAGATAAGAAGTGTCTAGATTATAGGTATGTGACAGTACCATTTTCGAGGTTACTTTGACTGTTACCACAGATTACTGAATAAGGTTACTTATATCGAGGCGCGTAGGTATAACTCGAGTGTCGGCCGTTTCTATGAAGACAGAATACTGTTACAGAATATATATTACCATGACGTTAGTGATTTAAAATCATATAATAGAAAAACGATAAAGGATACAGAGATAACTATTACGTAGGCATAATGGAATGACTTGCATAACAAATAACACATTTTTTTTTAAATCTTTACCAAGGTACACAAAACCAGAAAGCCACTACTACGATAATAGAGATCTTTTCTATGATCTGTGACTACGATATTTTTTTCAGAGATCTCTTCTATTATCTGTGACTACGATAATTTTTTCAGAGATCTCTTCTATTATCTGTGACTACGATAATTTTTTCAGAGATATTTTCTATGATCTGTGACTACGATATTTTTTTCAGAGTTATTTTCTATGATCTGTGACTACGATAATTTTTTCAGAGTTATTTTCTATGATCTGTGACTACGATAATTTTTTCAGAGATCTTTTCTATGATCTGTGACTACGATAATTTTTTCAGAGATATTTTCTAAGATCTGCGACTACGATAATTTTTTCAGAGATATTTTCTATGATCTGTGACTACGATAATTTTTTCAGAGATATTTTCTATGATCTGTGACTACGATATTTTTTTCAGAGATATTTTCTATGATCTGTGACTACGATATTTTTTTCAGAGATATTTTCTATGATCTGTGACTACGATAATTTTTTCAGAGATATTTTCTATGATCTGTGACTACGATAATTTTTTCAGAGATATTTTCTATGATCTGTGACTACGATATTTTTTTCAGAGATATTTTCTATGATCTGTGACTACGATAATTTTTTCAGAGATCTTTTCTATGATCTGTGACTACGATAATTGTTTCAGAGATATTTTCTATGATCTGTGACTACGATAATTTTTTCAGAGATCTTTTCTATGATCTGTGACTACGATAATTTTTTCAGAGATATTTTCTAAGATCTGCGACTACGATAATTTATTCAGAGATATTTTCTATGATCTGTGACTACGATATTTTTTTCAGAGTTATTTTCTATGATCTGTGACTACGATAATTTTTTCAGAGTTATTTTCTATGATCTGTGACTACGATAATTTTTTCAGAGTTATTTTCTATGATCTGTGACTACGATAATTTTTTCAGAGATCTTTTCTATGATCTGTGACTACGATAATTTTTTCAGAGATATTTTCTAAGATCTGCGACTACGATAATCTATTCAGAGATATTTTCTATGATCTGTGACTACGATATTTTTTCCAGAGTTATTTTCTTTGATCTGTGACTACGATAATTTTTTCAGAGTTATTTTCTATGATCTGTGACTACGATAATTTTTTCAGAGATATTTTCTATGATCTGTGACTACGATATTTTTTTCAGAGATATTTTCTATGATCTGTGACTACGATAATTTTTTCAGAGATATTTTCTATGATCTGTGACTACGATAATTTTTTCAGAGATATTTTCTATGATCTGTGACTACGATATTTTTTTCAGAGATCTTTTCTATGATCTGTGACTACGATAATTTTTTCAGAGATATTTTCTAAGATCTGCGACTACGATAATTTTTTCAGAGATATTTTCTAAGATCTGTAACTACGATATTTTTTCAGAGATCTTTTCTATGATCTGTGACTACGATAATTTTTTCAGAGATATTTTCTAAGATCTGTGACTACGATATTTTTTTCAGAGATATTTTTTATGATCTGTGACTACGACAGTTTTTCGCATCAACCAGAGTTCAGGTATGAAAAGTAAAATACAAACATGAGCTTAACTTCAGTTAATTATTTGTTTTGTGACACAACGCTAATGCAAACTCTGTTAAGCTAATTATTATTATGTGACGAAACAATCAGTTGATTGACTGATAAGGGTCATGTAAACAATGGCTAATCATTACCTGCGCCGATCTACCCGTGTTATTTTGGATATCTTTAATCTTGAAGGAAAGTGGGAAGTACCCACCGATAAACTGATTATCTACGTGAATATTTTATCGACACAATTGCCAGTTGAAATTGGTACATCACGCGGACTCTAGCTAGTAGCTAGCTAGTACTTGTCCATACTAAAAACAAAACTCTTTTCTACTTTTTACCATTGCCCGATTTCAGTGTTTTTTTTCCATGCGATCGACACATTGTTTGCTATGCCCGTACGTTTTGTTTTTTTCAGTATTTCAAAGAAATATTTTTTTTTACTGAATTAAAAAACCTAAAAAAACCAAAACGTGTTAGCAAACAATGTGTTGATGCATGAAAAAACATCACTGAAATAGGACAATGTTAACAGGTAGAAAAAGAGTTTTTTTCTTTTAGTATGGACAAGTACAAGTTGTGCAATCCCCTTAATAAGCATAGATATAGACTAGTAAATAGGGCGAATTCTGTGTTAATAAGCTTTTGTAATACATTATAGTATACCGTTGTAAAATAGGGTAAAAAAGCAGTTGACTTTTCCGTATTTATTTTTATAGATAACGTAGAAATTTCCCTTACTAGATTTAGTAGTTGTTATTTTCCAAGCATTAGGCGGTTAGAACGAATTTCTTAATAAAACGAAGAATAAGCTTTAAAGAGCAGAAACTTATATTACTAATCTACCAATAAAAAGTAATAACAGCTATAATTTTTTACGCAAATTAGTATTGACCAAATACATCCACCAACACGCCTACCACGCTTGGCGAACCCTCAACACTCTGTATATGTATATAGGTAGAAAAAAACTAAAGTCAACTATTTAAAGCAACTGTTCATTTCGCCATTCCGATATCGAATTTGAATAGCGTGTATATCTCACGGTTTCCAATGAGGAACAAAATTAAATAATACAGAAGTATGGCAGTCGCGTACAGAAGTTGCTCGTCAAATATTAAAAAAAATGTACTCAATAAGTAGTACATAAAGATTGGTAAAATAAAACGAGTTCCCTTTGTCGTGTGTCGTGTGACATTGCAGAGTACATCCTCTGCGTCAGCTAATGGCGGCGATAACATTATGCCGCGGAAGTGGAGCAGAAAATATACAGTCGCATGTACGAGTAGCTATGGCATAGTCACGGGCATAGTTAATGTCGTGCTGTGGTTATGTATAAGTACCGTGTATACCTACCATTATATAAAATGGTATTGTATGAAGGTATGTAACTGAACAATACGTTTATACTTACAATAAATTCTGTGTAATATAAAATAAGTATATATAAGTACCTATATGTATGTATAGAACAAGGTATGCAACGCTAGCTGTCAGGAGTTGGATGGGTGACCGCTAGTGGCATTATTCAACTGAGGTGCTTCGGAGGGCACGTTAGCCGTCGGCCCCGGTTGTTTGTCTTAGGACAACAGTCGTTAGACTATGTCGAAGGACTTCAGGAAAACTTCGACATAGGTAGGCCTATTCACCAAACCGCACCAGGCCCACGGGGTGGATTGTGGCCCAAATCATCTCTTTGAGATGATGACTCGAGTTCCAGCAGTGGGAACATATTATAATGGGCTCATTATGTATGGTTTTTGTATTCTCAGGGAGTTTGCGAACATGCCCGAAACCAAAGCCAATAACGTTTACTACGAGTATAATATAGGTATAATAATAATATATTAAATAATATAGGTAAGTATTCTTAAGAAGTTTTTGTAAGTAGTAGCTAAGTTGGGTAAATGATTTTGATTTTGGATTTTTATCTAAACGTCCGTCATACGCAGAGAAATAGTAATTTTGGATTCAGTAATACGAGTAAGTTGGGCTATTCTAATTACATACTTACCTACTTAGTAATTAAGACGTTGTTTGTGATCTGTGATAATTAGTGCCTATTTGTGGAATAATAATGAATTAAGGCATGCAGATATAGGCCGACAGATCACTTACCTTTTAACACACGTAGGGCTAATTTGGGATGTGTCCAGTCATCAATACCTGAAACAAATATATTGCAATTAACTACGCGCACAATAATGTGTCAGACCAAGTTCAATAAATTGACATTGTTATAATATATCGTGTCTGAAATAAAGAATTATTATTATTATTTTTATTTAAACAATTTCATGGGTTTCACCCGGTCCTTTACATAGGCGTAAGTGGGGCTGTAGCCAACACTTAGAGGCCCGTTTGTTATAAAAATACAATGTAGCATAAAAAAAACAGACATCTATTACAAAAATGGGTAAAATGGCATGGCTATTGATATGAACTTATTAGTGGTACGGGAGATAGTGGGCTATGGACGAGACTACGGCACCTGTCAATTTAAGTCTCATTTAAAATATTTAAGCAGGTGGTGACTTGCCACCCACTAAACGGGCCCCCCATAAGAGCCACCATCAATGGTGACAAAAGGGTCAACGTTGGTGTGGATAGCTGAAGGGTGTTGAGAGGTGTGCTGCGGTTTCACTAGAGCGCTACTACCGCCGTTATGCCCTTTAACACTTCCACCCTTGGAGCTTTTTGTTACTTGCTCTTGCGTCTCTACCTCCGGACGGCCAATTAAGGCAAGCCGGGGGTCAGGGATCTCATTTAGCCCCAGGGAGAATCAGGGTCCACGGTGTCGCCACTCACCGACGGCTCGCCACAAGGCCGCCCCTGCAGGTTTATTATTATTATTATTATAATTTCCCAATGAAATAAAGTTTGATTACATTCATGATTAATTATGATGATGAGGATGTTAAAAGCAGTAAAGTAAGTAACATACAATTTCCATTCCATTGAGTACATAAAATCTGTATTTTCAACACGCACTTCCTAACGAATAAATTGAACGAATGACTAACATTCTGCGTGCTGCCAAAAAAAATTAAGAACACAACTCATATACAATTCTAACAGCGAGCCGTTTCCTTGTAAAGCTGGCTGCTTGAATTCCAAATGAGGTTCAAAAACCTATGTGCAGTGACCAGCATTCCTTTACTTTACCTATATGGTAGAAGCACTTACCATTATTGTGAAATTGTATCACGAAAGGAGTGTTTTATGTGCCTATCCAATATGTAGGCCCTAGTATATATATCTTCTATAGTGTAGTAGGTGCGTTAATTTTGACAATCTGTCGTATGTGTCATCATTACCTTAATCTCCACGTTTCATTACTAAAGTGGCAGCTGAGAGAGCAATCTAACCTGGATAATGGACCTCGAATACTTTTTCCTGAGTATTTAATACGCGGTTTCCTCAGTATACCTATTCAGTTTCTAATTCTAAGCGATTGATGTGAGCACCGCCAGGAGGTTGTCAATCTTACATTTTATGGCACAAGAATGAAATACAGTCTTAGATTCAGAATTAAGAGATTCAGTCATAATTTTTATTACTTGCCCAGGCTGTGTAATTCTAGGATGACTATCACAATAAGTCGCACCCAAACAATGAATAGTTTAAAAGCTCACATAATAGCTTCTATTTTTGCATTGTTCCATTTTTATGTTCTTTTTTATTTAAGTAACCAATGTTTTACAAGTAATCACTAGTTTAAGTAAGTGTAGTAAAACTATATTTTTTTTTATTTAAAAATGTATTAATACAATTATTATAATTGTATACGCAATTTATGTGTAATAATTGTATATAGCAATATTTTAGTTTTTTTCGTTTACTAAATTTCATAGCAGTACAAGTATTTTCCTCTCTAATGTAAGTTAAATCCAGTGTTAATGTATCAATACCACTAGTAAACTAAGATTTGCAGACATTTCACGGGCATGAGAAGTAGACTCTGAATAGACGGATTAAATCGCGTATGATTTTATATTAATTTATCCCAACGTTTCGAAGACTTATTAGTGAACGAGTCACGGGCAGACTGGATGGCAGGTTGTCTGTTAAGTATAATGTTATGGAAATTATTTTTATGTACCGACGATCATATTTTAATCCAAACGTTCCAGATACACGCAGAAATGGTACGAGATTACATCCATGTAAACTTGTTTAATTTCAATGTATAAGAATCGCGAAAGCCTAAGAAATCAGGATGTAATGAGTTTGGAGTATTATATGGAATTCATAAAAACGCCCATTTTAACGAATTAAAATTAGTTAATAATAAAAAAATATGGAGTCTATGTTGATTTATTAGTTCAAACTGCCTAGATAGCAAAGAAACCTACGTAACACGTACCTATATTTTTGGAGATGAACTTACTTCAGACAAGAACTGTGTTTGACACAGGTTAGGCTAATCTTGATGCATTCAAGGCTTTCCTTTGTCGCAGTCACCACGTGATTGTTAATGACCAAAATGTCTTCCTCAAGAGATAATGTTTACTGTGCAATTTTCCGAATGCAAATAAGCATTCAATTGTAAAAAGTTTATTTGTAAAAACATTAGATTAATAAATAATATAAATTGTAAGACTGTGCTTACTGCTAGCAATTAAAACATTAGGTTTGTTTAGTAACTTCACTTTGCCACCCTTTCTTGGTAATTTTTTATTGATACCACAGTATAATTACTTAAAATTCGGCAATATACCGTGATAAGTTTTTTAGCACTCATTGTTACTGTAATCAAGTTATATTCTTGTGGTTAATATCTTATTGTTATGCTAAAAGCATAGCTGTAAAGGATATCTTACGTAACAATGGTAATGTCACATTGTCGCATCGGCTACGCTTTCTCAGTCAGTTTACATAATCACCAAACATACGGGAAACTCTTCTACTGAATTACAATTGGTTCGGTCTACCGTAAGTTATGTTTTTAGGTTACTTCTATAAGTGATTGTTCCTTCGGTTATGTTATATAAGCAAAACTCAACTCAAAGTTAAATTATTAATACTACAACACTGCCAAGGAAGCTAACTAGTTAAGAAAATACAACGATTTGAGTACACTTGTATTAAGTATAGTATTAAAGTATATTATATAATTTTCCAGGATTAAACGAATATGTTGTTTTGAACAATAGTTAATATTATGCAACAATATTTAAGTCAGAAGCTTAAGCTAGTACTTACTGAGCTCAAATTGTCAGTCCCACAATCATTAGTACTTTCATGTCTCTAAAAAATAAAGCATGCATTGGGAAGCATCAATTTATCACATCATTGATAATCCCAAAAACCTTGTAATAACTTCAGCAACAAAAGATTTGCAATAAAGCTGCAGAAATATCGATCGGTTACGTTAATACCGACCTACAAACATTGAAAGATCTATTCCGTATTTACTAGCGTTCTGCTTCATAATAAAACTAGGTATACGTACCAATACGTATAAAGGAATATGTATTACTCATACTTATAGATAGATCTAGATAAGTTATACATACATGCAACTCTATTTACCATTGTTAATTTACCACAACTTTACTTTAGAAACTCGTATGGTTTTGTCATTTGCAAATTAAGGACGTCAAATTTAAACGAAATACAATGAAACCAATGTATTGCTAAAACAATTTACATTTTGAAAAGACTTGTCGCACTTCGAAAGGAAGTGACCTTCCCTTCGCATCATGGCCTAATTCAGACGTTTCAATTAGGATCAATTTTAAACCTTAGCATCTCCGCAATAACAACCGTTTGTTAGGCATATCGCGATATGTATTATCGCTATACGCCAAACAAATTGCCAGTTAGAACCATAAAACTACTTCATATACATGTAAATTTGAACCTTATAAATACAGACACAAAGTTACGAATGGTTGATAATGGGAGTATGTTTTGTAAGGTAAATTGAAGATATTTACCGAAGAATTAGCCTTGAACCCAAAACAATGGAATGTTACTCACGAAAATGAAAGTCAAATAGAAGGTTTACGATGTTGATATACTGGCCTTTCATATTTATAGACGCATTGTACTGAGCTGAGCGCTATGCAGGTTCAGCCATGCAGATTTAATTTGATATTAATATGAGGCATGTGGCTTTAAAGAAAATTAGAGAAAAAAATACAAAAACAGCTGGTACATGGCATGTATTTTTTTAAAAATATATAATTAAACAAAATTATTATCCTTAAAGACAAATTATGCGTACAACACAAATCCATCATGCATACATACATTATACCCTACGATATTATGCACAAAGAAGTCGGCAGCGGTACATATAAATAAATCAGGCGTGTTCTTGATTTCCTGCAATAATATGCTTGGCACAGGGGCGAGCCTAGAACCTATCTTAGTTATGATTTAGTTGACTTTTCTTTTACAACTTCCACAAAGACACCATTGCAAACCATGACCAAAAACAGATTGTATGGTATATTTATACAAAACAGATTATTGAACTTGGAAATAAAGTTAGAATGGATACTCGTATAGCTTTATATGCAAATAGCTTAGATCCAGATATGTGGTCAATGTAAAGTTTTGATTTAGTTTTAAACTAATAACTAATGGTTTATAAGTACCTATGTATAATTATATCAAAAATATTCTGGAAATATGTGTAAGGCGATATGAGAGCTCTCGTTCTAGCGCTCGGCAAGTCGGTGTCTCCTGAGGATGTTTCGTGTAGGGGCAGAACACGTGTCGATGAGTTTTGGTTGAGTCAATTGCATGTGTTTTGCTTATTCTGTAAGAATTTTATGCGCAAGGGAGGGAGTTGCACACTGCATCAGTCTCTGCCATAAGCATTTTTGTACATTATGGATTTCCACAAAGTAAAGCGTGAATCAAATAACTATCACTGTAAGTAGCTAGCTAGTTACGTACTTAACCACACACATTACAGTTCCTGGAAAAGTAGGTTGATTTCTGCGAAATCTATTGTATTATTGGCCAAATTTGGCGAATCGCGAGTCAACGGATTAATAAAATAAATATTTGAACGTTTTATCAATTCCGATTTCAAATTATACGTAATTACTTGAGGTAATGTACCTATACAACAATTATACGAAATAAGTCTAGTAAAATACAAAGACAATGAGAATATTATATAGGAGAATATCAATCTCTATAATTATTAAGCCATGACGCACCTGAGAACGTCCCGCAAACTTCTTGAAAGTAGCCACGTCCAGTGTCCACCTAATGTGGTCGAACAGCAGGAACCTGACCCTATACGCCTACACGAAAGTGTTTTTTTATAATATTAAACATACCTAATAAAAATAATAAAATATTACAACCTAATACGTACTTTAAGAATTTGATTTCGCTGTAGATGAAATAAGTCACGATGTTATGTTTTAAATAACATTTAATTAAAAGTATGGGTGAAGTACCAGCCTGAATTCTTTATCAGTAACCAGTCATTGCATGTCTTACCGAATTCTGTTTGCCGAGAACTTGGGCACAAGGGCGCTTAATCTCACGAAGCAGTATCTTATCAATGCTGTTTACTTTCTAGACATGTGGCATTATCGCAGAGCCCGTTTTTTATCATATTTACTTGCGTATTTTTCGCGGAGGTTTTGGTTGTTATTTAGACGCTTTCTAGTTTTTATCCTTAGATAACCTACTATAAATAACATAATAAATACTTAGTCAACATTGTGACGCCATTTTATTAATGCACAAATTGTTTTCCCCAATTAGGTTTGTCGTTTGCTACCCATATACAAAAATAAAACAATACATAATTTATAGATATGATGCTAATAATTATTTATTACATTGTTAGAGAATTAACAATATTATCATAGTTGTTATTTTCTATTATATTATATACACTTACACATAATAGGTACTTTGTGTAATTTCTATTTAAAGGTTAATTCTGTAATTTCGATCATTGAAGCATAATCAAGAAATCAGCAAGATCTTAATTTCTAAATCACTGTCAATTTTAAGTTTATGTTAATTAAAATTAGGAAAGCCAAAAATCTAATTCACCATCAACCTAATAATACTAGGTAGGTGTTGAATTCGATTCCTATATTTACCCAAGTTCTGCGTCTCAACTTAACCCAAGAAAGAGTATCATTACTCTTACTGCGCCGGATGTTTACTGGATTCTTATAAAGAAAACATCCGCCGCAGTCAACACTGTGATACCAATAACAGTTGAGTTATTTTATAGCATCCAAGTAATTCCAAAACAATTCAAAGAACATAAAGTAAATATATTTTAGGTCATCAAATGATCTCTAATATCCTTTGTCTGACAGAAACCTAAGACCGTTACCAGATGACTCATGCCACGACAGTACGTCCGACATACGACACCTTATCCGATACGTTTACCTTCTTTGCCAGTTACTACGCATTCAATGCCATCACTTAGAAAAATACATGGTTGTCGTCAGCTAATGTAATTTTCATTTCAAAATACCAACACTCGATAGTTTATAACAGAACAATATTAAACTATAGGAGTAACTTTACGCTGCAGAGTTTGTCCCTGTGAACTAAGGTGTCTATAACTCAAATTGCGTATGCCCCTAAATATGTCTACTAGTGATTTGAAAACGAATAAGAGAACCAAACAATATCAAGCTTTACTATACTATCAAAAAGCCTTAAGATTAACTATACAGAAACTTTAATAAAGTACCTATACGTCTTGTGTTGTTTTATCCGGGATTCAGAAGTCCGAGTATCGTGTACAATAATAACAATTGGTTTCGTAATAAAATCACATCTGCATTGCATTATGAATATCTAATTAAGAGTGCATATATATTAAACACAATATATTTTCAGATTTTCATTAAATAGGTACTGAAGTAGGTATAAAATCAACGCTCGATACTATTAATGTAATGTAATGATGTTATCTAGTATTTCTATTCTTATATTGAGCATTGAAATATTCAGATCAGAGTTAAATGGATCTTACTTAAAGATATAACCTGTCTAATAGGAAAGAAATATTTAATTGGTTAACAATCGGCCAAGGATATCTAAGGACCAAGGTAGAAATCACGCAATTTTTAGAATTGTCGGAAGGTCGTTCCTCCTATTTTCATGCATGGCATGCTAGTATTAACTATCATAGTTTAATACCAATTATGAAAAATATACTGATTTGCAAGATCCAGAAAGGAAATCGAGGAATATTTTTTTATTCTAATTTGTGGATCACACACAGAAAACTGGGTCAGCTATAGATCAGTATCGTATACATAGTCATAATTAAAAAGACTATTTGATTAGCATGATTAAACAATTGATCGTCACTTTTGTATCACAATAAATAACTTAACGCAAATAAATCAATTTTACTTATTAAGATCAATAATTTCTTGCTAACCAAATAGTTAGCTAACCGTCGAAACTAAATGATATCCATAAAAGGATGATGATGATCTCTCAGTAGTAGTAAATAAGTAGTTAAAATATATGCGGTTTTTCAAATGACCAGTTTGAATATTATAGGTAGTTTGTCGTGATCATTTCGTCTTTGCTTGGCTAGTCACACTACCGTGACATGTTAGACAGAATTTAGCGCGATAAGCACATTTGTATTACTTCGGTACTTTGGTATTTCGCTGTGTTCGCACTCCCCGTTTTCATGGTAATAATATTATAGTAATATTGTACCGTGCCTTTTTATTTCCTGCCTAATAAGTAAGAGTTAACATTCAGTCAAGCACAGCATAAAAATCATACCTAGATTGTACTGGTCATACCTAGGTCATGCCTATTTTTACTGCGCGGTAGTCTTTAAAGTACCTACATTAAAATAAATAATAATTATTGACATTCATAAGTACGTCTTTTATGCGTAAATCGAATAAATGATTTTGACTTTTAATATAATTGACAGTACATAATGTATACCTACAGGAATATTTTTATTTTTATGTACCTAACCCAAATAAATTGTAACTTCTTAATATACCTAGTCTAAATTTCATTTTGTAGTAGGTAATAGCGATCGGTGGTTTATTGAAATTGTGCGGATATCATTGAGTAATTTCAATAATAAACTTACTTACGAACTAATTCAAACCAAATAAAAATGCTACAATAAACTAAATATCAGTGTTTAGGTCCGCATACAAACATACGAAAGGCTCGTGGAAGTACATATTAAATATGTACTATTAGAAAATAAGACAAATTATGTACCAACTTAGTTAAGCATATTAGTTATAAAGTGTGAAAGTTCAAAACAGAAAAGTGAGAAAATCTGATTCAAGATAATAAGCGCATGCTGGATAAAATGCCACAGAAAAACAAACAAACCGCACTCACAGAGAACAAAGAATAGAAATCCTCCCTCCTGTTCCAATAAAATTGAATACTGGCACTGCACAAAAATCCACAGAAAAAGAAATAAATTCAACTTCACAAATTGAATTAGGTGCGAAGTTTTACAATTTCGAAATTAGAAAAGTGCGATACGCAGCGCACACGACGCGCGCTCTCGGTCGACTGACGGCTGTCGTGTCGCCGACACGAGACATTCCGTTCCGAAACAAGAGAATGGACGCAAAGGCCTACCGTAGCATGAAATGAAAATGTGTTACTCGATTAAATACCTACCTACAATTTAGCTGCAGTAGTGACGCGTAGCCAAGATTTCATTTCAAATTTGAATATCATAGAATACCTACCTACAGTAACGAAATGTAGGTGACGATGCACACGTAAATATAGTTACCTACCTACCTACAAATGCAATAATGTGACAATATGTTGGCACATGGTTGCTTCGTAGACTTGGCCCTTTTTTATAAGCGCTCGCAGTAAAATAGGGACAGCATCCTGAATCAGAAACTCGCGACCCCCTTGTCGGCGACCCTATTTAATTTCAAAATACCTAATGCGTGTTTTGTACCTGTATGTATTTTGTAACGGAAAACCACATGTTTAAAACTCAATAGTTCGGTAAAGATCTTCGTAATGGAAGTCTCGACCCTTATCACAGTCTATGTACCTTACAACGGAGACGTCTAGATAGAGTGGGGGTGCGGGGTTTGCGGGGTGCGAGAGGGACGTTAGCGAGCCCAAACTGCCATACACTCGTTTGGGACATGTTAGTCGGGGTTGACGCTCTTTAATTTGATTGTTTGTGTTTCGTTGAGTTGTACCTAATTATTTATAATCGTTCATTTATTATACTACTTGTGCTGTGAGAGACTGCATATCATATTTTAATATACTTTGAAAATAAATTCATAATATTAGCACAGCGATACTAGCATTTCTATTATAATAGCATAATAATATTGTTTACGAGATTTAATATTGTTTTTCTTAGAATGGTTTTTGGGGGTGCCTAATAGCTATTACCAATGATATTTACGAATAAGACAATACATTTCGAGATCCTAAATTGCTGACGCGAATTTTTAAATGGCATCAATATGGGTATCGTTTCCATAGGTATAGGTATTAGTTGTACTAACTTAGCTAATTTGTGTTTTTTTTGTATTTGAATATCTACCGACTTCCAAAAAGGAGAAGGTACTCAATTCGACTGTATTTTTTGTTCATGTGTTTTACCTCATAACTTTTGACTGGGTGAACCGAATTTCGAAAGCTGGTGCTTCCCGTGTGGTCCCATGTAAATTTTATCAAATTCGGTTTTGTAGTTACTCTCCAATAACTGATTTTTACCAAAGTATTAGAATGGAAGTCGGTATAAAATTTTTCAAATTTTACTTGTTTTTCATCTAGTCACTATAACTAACATAGCAAAAAAGTGAATGTCCATTGAGGTTATTGCAAACATTCTGCTGGATACGTATGGGTATGCTAATCAGTTAGTCACGCGTTCATTTCATACTGTTTCAGAGTCTGCAACCAAAACATGGCGCAATTTGCACAAAATCTTCAAACGCAACGGTTTTCTTTTTATGCAATTAACCACACACACACACACATCGCAGTTTCAAAAAAGAAGGAGGTTTATCAATTCGACCGTATGTTGTTTTTTCTGTGTGTTCGCGGATAACTTCGTCGTTTATGAACCGATTTTGATGATTCTTTTTTTGTTTGATAGAGTATACTTCCGAGGTGGTCCCATTTAAATTTCATCAAATTCAGTCAAGGAGTTTTTGAGTTACACTCCAATAACTGAAAAGTGTTTCGCCTATTTAGATAATTTGATATCATCATTGACGGTGAATGAGTCGATCGCGTAAATAGCAAGGGTCAATGATAAGGGTAAAATATTTTTTTTACGAAAAACCAAACCGACTTCAACACCAAACAGTGTGAAATAACTTGCGGAAGTCGGTACCATGCGCACAATATTGTGATAATAGGTACTTTACGGGACTATCTACTACACTACAATACAATGGTACCGACTTCAACAGCAAAAGGTGTGAAATAACTTGTCGAAGTCGGTACCATGACAGTTCAAAAGTAGGTACAAGTTATTTCACGCATTTTCGGTATTGAAGTCGGTTGCATTTCTTAGTTCACCATTTTTAGTGACCGCTACTTACGGGATCGATTGTCAATGATGATATCATCAAGATAAATCAACACTTTCCAGTTTTTGGAGTGCAACTCAAAAACCGTTTGGCCGAATTTGATGAAATAGGTATAATGGTGGGGCCATTATATTTCCCTCGGAAGTAAACTCTACTAAAAAATGGTACTGTATACCATGTGCACAATATTGTGATAATAGGTACCTACTTTGTAACCATCTACTTCAATGGTTCTTTACAACTGACTTCAACAAGCTATTTGACAGTCGGTTTCATATTTTGGTACTTATATATTTTTTGGAATCATAGTATGTTTTCTGTTATTGGCCAAATATGGCGCAATTACATTAGTTATGTGACAAGAAGGACAAGTCGTTCGTCTGATGGTAAGCTTTACGCTTGCTCATGAGTATTCATAACTCCTGGGACAAATGACAATTGCCAACGTCATCTAGTATAATTTGGGATACTAAATGAAATTACTTAATTTCATTTTGAAAAATTTCCAAATACAGAGTTTACAAAAGGTTGTAATAACAAACTTGCTCTCAAAATGTTCTCGAGAACCGGTTGAAATATGCTACTTGTAGCGGAGAACATCCGGAGCAGTATTGACCAAGCAATTGCAGAGATGTTTCGCTCATCTATTAAATTATAACTCTTTGCCAAATGCATTCAACATTTGAGGGTGAAGAAGTAACAATAGTAGATTATGCACCGAGGGAGTAAAGCAGTGTCTTACGTCACGGGGGGCATATTGAACCCTGAGTGTAACGGGGACTCTTGAGTTAATCCCTGAGCGCAGCGAGGCGAAGCGAGGGAGTTATGAGTTAAGAGTCCTGAATGTAGGAAGGGGTTAAAGCCGTCCAAGACGAAGACAGGCTTAATCTTCGAGGTGCATACTCTACTTTTCATACACAATAAAAAAGCAGTTTTTAGTTAAAAATAAACTAAATTAATATTAAATATTTAAATTGGACACATTTGTCCCGTTATTGAGGGACAGAGTAATATTTTTGGAAGGAACATTTATAGAAAACATTGTAGAATTTCGCGGTTGTTAACTAAGTTATAATTAGTACTCACGAGATGATACACCACGATTTACTCGTAGTTGCTTTTGGAGCTCCCGATATTTCGCTACAGTTACATGCACCACGTTCTATATTATAACATTTTGTGGAAGTTGTCAGTTCGCGGCACGTAACTTGAACTAAAACCTTGAATGCACAATCCACAGTGTATAAAACGATAATAATATGATTTTTTTAAATTGTTACGTACGGTTGAGAGATAATAAAATTCTCAACCTGCAACAAAATTTCAGGATATTTCAATGGAAATCGGGCATTTCTAAAGACTTTTGATTTTTTCATTTGGTAACTCTGCATACATAAGCCACCAGCTTCGCATAGAGTCGCACCTCACCTCCCATCCATCAAGGCCTGGGCCATGAGCTGGTCTTCGCTGTCACGTAGTGTCAGGCTCTGACCTACTTGCGGGCTAATCACCGCTCTGGCGTGATATGACGTGTCACATTGTGTTATTATATCGTGATCTATCATTTTGTTTACCATAAGTATAAATTAAGGAAAAACATGTTGTTAGTCTGCAAAAAGAGAAGCATCTTAGGAATTGAGGTCGCGCATGTTAATTTACTGTAGCGACTGGTTTAGTTTAGTTTTACTAGTAAATAAACAAGTACAATTTGAAAAATTTAATACCGCCTTCCATTCCATTCAGTTATTGGAGTGTAACTCAAAAATTACTGGACCGAATTTGATGAAATTTAAATGGGACCACACGGGAAGCACCAGCTTTCAAACAAATAATAATTTTGGGAATCGGTTCACCCAGTCGAAAGTTATGAGGTATCAAACATGAAAAAAACAGTCGAATTGAGTACCTCCTCCTTTTTTTGGAAGTCGGTAGAAAAGCTGAATATAAAATTGCTACTAATTGACTGATTTTGTAGTTGACCAAGCGAGCGACGCGTCTCTGCTTTAACTGGCCTAATTGACTTTCGTCTGTCCGTACCGTATTTGTTAAGTTGTATGTACGTTTTCCTGTACAGGTCACATTTTTCAACCAATCTTGACGAAACTTGTATGTTTGATCTACTATTTAGTTAATTTATTTGTCGTCGACGATTTTAAGTGGGGAGCTGCAGAAAACTTACTCCCTTTTTTACCGACTTCCAAAAAGGACGAGGTACTCAATTCGACTGTTATTTTTATGTTTGTTACCTCATAATTTTTGACTGGGTACACTAATTCTCAAAATTCTTTTTTTGTTTGAAAGCTGGTGCTTCCCGTGTGGTCCTATTTAAATTTCATCAAATTATTCAGTCGTTTTAAGAATAACAACGATATTGCTATATCCATGGTCTATATAAAAAAGTATCCATAATTGAATTCTATTGTATAAATTGTATTGTAACTTGTAACCGGGCGGGTGAGGGGAGAAGGGAGGGACAAGCGTCAAGCGGCGGCGGCGCGCGGCGGCATTACACAGATTACGTGAATAGTTATAACCTACGTGAACAAGTCTGGCTGACGTCACGTGCCAGACGCACACCACAAGAAATGTCCAGAGATATATCAATATCGAAATAATATTGAGTCAGTAGTAAAGTACTATCTTGTTTTACTCCTTTAAGGCAAACGCTTAATATATTTTCGTATGTTTTATATTATAATTAACATTAAATATTTTTCTATATAATGGAAATTAATATCGTTAGTTGTTTTGTTGTAACAATAAATGCGAATGGGGAGTTGTCGGTTTGCAGTTTGTTTTTATTTGGTTCACTTTTATATTTCTTAAATGGTTTTGATGAAACTTACCACAGGGATAACCCTCAAAAAGAAAAGTTAGTATATTATATTATTATATGTTGACAAATTGTTTCAGTTATTATATGCACAGGTGGAGCCACGGGTAGAGAGTATACAATATTTAATGTCTCATTACTAATGGTTTTATGTGTATTAGTCATAAATGTCCCTACATTCGTTACAAATACTACAACACTCATAAAACTCTTGCTCGCGATAAAGCTGAGTCACTTATCATGACCCAATAACCTGTACGAATAAGGATACATGGGAGAAAAAGACATAGTTATATATATGACGGCGTCGGCCGCCTATTGTGACGGAGCATGCGCAACGGGCAAGGAGTTTTAGTCACCGTCGTACACCCATCACCACAATCGCCTATAAAACAGCTGCGCTTGGCAACCGGTGTCGCTTTTAATGCCCGTAGCGGCAAAAAGAGATATATATATATATATATGCCCACAAAACTGCACTTTACCCAAAATCAAGTTACGCCATGTCCATTAAAATTTTTAATAATTTACCTCAACATTTTAAATTAATGACTTTACTTTTGTTTAAAAAAGCGCTACAGGTGTGGTTGCTGGATCAGTGTTTTTATTCTCTAAAGGATTATTTAGAAAAAGTGTTCTTCATTATGTTTGCATTTTTTATTTAAATGTGCCTAATGTATGAAAAAATATCTAGATAGTATTAGGTACCTATATTATAAGTTTTTGCATGCTATTTCATTAGCAAAATATGTAAGGTCTTATTGTTAAATATTAAGTCCACCTAAATTGGACTCATATTTTACGAAAATAAATGTTATTCTATTCTATTCTAAAGCTCTATGTCCTTCCTGAAAAAAAAACCCGGAGCTCAGTCATTTTGCTGCGAGCGCTCGCCGCGTGCGCACGTCTCTGTTTTGTTATAATCTAATAAGTGACCGAAGAGTTATTTCGCACACTTCGTGGCTTCTATTTGAAACAAAGGAATGAAGACCCAAGTTAGAGTGATTAGGAGCCGAAACGTTTCCGAAATACAATACCATTTCGAGGAAACTGTAACCACTGCGGCAGAATGGGACATCGAAACTACGAGTGTCGTAACAAATTTCGACAGCGGCAATCTGCATCTGCGCCAAAAAACGTCCAGTTACGTTTACGCCGGTTAACGTAGGGTCCGCAAGCATCGTGCTACGTGTGCAGTGACACTAGCCACATCGCCGTTGCATGCCCCATGCGTTACATGATGAAAGGAGATATTTATGCCAATGCTGGTGTTGGTCGACCGTATGCTTCGTATGGTGTTTCAGACAAGTGACATTAATTTGCCGTTTATATTCGTTTCAGTATCTGAATGTAGCTTAGTAAAACAGACTCATTAGTAAAACAGATTCATAACAAAGTACTTAGAACGCTCTTATTACTTACTTTGATCATAGTATGTCACTACATGGTGCGCAGTTTCATGAACATTTATTTTTGAACACGAACAGTTTATTTAAAAAAAAAAACATATGTACTTACTATAAAACAGTAACGTTACCTCTGTGCTGCAGATAAATTGTCAGTTGGTAGGTGTACAAAATTTATGTTTATACCACGTTTTGCTGAATGAATTTCTATCTTAGTAGGGCGTGACGTTTTAAAGACTGGTATATCTGTTGAAATTAATAACGACAAGATAACTTTTGCCAAAACTAAAACGTTTTAACTATTGTTCTAATCTAAGTCGGAAGAATTTCACGAAAACATGATTGACATAGATTTGGTAGGTAATTCGTCAGCTCTTTTATTAACTAAGACTGTGCATAAGAGTTCCTATAGTTTGTCTCATACCGAACTGAACATAGTTAACGAGAAAATTAAGGATCATAGACATACATTTATTTGTGTGAAAAAATATATTCATTTTGAAGTACACAGTACACATTGCAGTATTATATATATAAACTAAGTTTTGTCTCATTTAATAGTTGCAATTTGAGATTGTGTACTAAAATAGTCAGAAGGGCTAGAATAACCACACTAACATATTTTTATACGTCCATGTAAGAAGTGCCCTCACATCCAGAATTATTTTCTTCGTCCAATGGCATTTCTTTGAGGAAATCTTCGAAAGCGTTATTATAAAGAAAATATTCTGATTCAATTTTTTCAACATAGTCGATGTTCCTTTCCCATTTTTCGATGGGGTAACTAGCCATCAACTTTTCTACTGTAGTTTGCATGCCATCTAAATCATAAAATAAATCATCCCGTAAATAATTGCCTTGTTTCAAATCTCTCCATATCAATTCGAGCGGGTTCAATTCTTGGTGCCACAGAGGGAGTCGTAAGACTTCGTGCCCGTTGTCTGACACCAACTTATCAATTTCTTGAACATTATCTGTCTTTTTTACGAAGGACAGTAAACCACTCTTCCCTAAGTTGTTATCAAAAGCAATGTTACGCTGTTGAAGCCAGCCCTTAATGTCGTCCTTTGTCCATTCTTCTGTGGGTCTATTGTCGTTATTTGAGGAATGATATTCGGCGTTATCCATCACTATTACGCTTTTTTCAGGAAGCTGTGGCAACAGTTGTTCTAAAACCCACTTACTGAAAACGTTAAAATTCATATCACAACCGCGTATATTGATTGTCTTAATAACATGAAGCGCATTTTTGAGAAAACCATCACGTCCACCTGCATGTAAAACGATCAAACCGTGTCCTTTTCCACTATAATATAAAACACCAAGATTTTCGTCATCCGTCTCCCAATTAGTGAGTTTACCTTGCGTTAGACTAAAATAAGTTTCATCTATATACACGATATTCCTTCCTTCGTCACGGTATTTTTTTATAGTATTTATATATTCCCAACGATGCTTTCTAATGTCTTGATTTTCAAGAAGAATACGTTTTTTGGTCATATGGGTGAATCCTATTTTAATCAACAAAGTTCTGAGATATTCATGGCTGGACTTTATTATATCTTCTTTTTTCATTATATTCTGAATAACGTTCAAGGATACTGGTTTTTTACTTTCAATACCAGCTTGGAGCACTCTTCGCCGTATGAGGCCTTCAATGAAGCAGTCCATCAGTATCCGTTTCTTCGGTACTGTTTTTCGTCGCTGTTCCGTGGTTGCAAATGAAGCTTCGCCATCAATATTAAGTAGCGATCTACCTTCCGCCACAATTCTGTTGACCGTTCTCCAAGATAAACCGGTAGCTTCGGCAATTAGGCGGCTTAAATTCACATCTTCTTGATATTCTTCGCTTGTTGGATCTCGTTTTCTTTGTTTGAAATAAGTGTGTAAATTGTAAATCAACTGACGAGATTGCCATTGCAATTTTTTCCCGTTCTTCGTCGTCATCTCGAGATGATTATACCTTGTGTGCCTGGATTTCTGACGAACGTATAAACGGTATACTCTCTCAGCGCTTCGCAAGCGCACTGACGTTCGTTCGTTCTGTTCGGCTCGGCTCGGTGGTCGGATCGATGGATCATGGACGGTCGAGTAATTTTTTTTTATATTATTTCGGCCATGGATTCTAGTCCTTTAGCCCGTCTTTTTATATTACACTTCCTATTGCTATTTGCTACGGTCGAGTCAACTAACCTATAATAGTGTTACCATTTGAATTGTGGAAACAAAAAGTGCGACGACGGTGGACCATGTAACCGATTGAAACTTTGGTAGGTAGTAAAAACCGTCGCAAGTCCTATTTATGATACATAATATGTGCACAAAATCCATAAAAGATTGGCGGGAAAACATTAAACTATGGTGGTGGCTGATTATACATAATTTTTAAAGTTTTGTTTTTCTTTCTTTTCTTCATATTCTGTATTACACAGTCTTAACGTGTGATAATAATGGATTATTGAAACTATGAACAGGCAAGGCAGCGTAGGTCATCCATCAACAAAGTGAACGACCTGTTAAGGTCGCGTAAGACGTCGGTGGATGCAGGCTGCTTCCAACCAGTCATTTTGGAAATGCATAGGGGAAGCCTGTAGCTCTACCATGCGTTGGTAACATAAGTCGATACTCGATCTCGCCCACCTATTAAGCTTGTGATTGGCGTACTCGCTGTCAATTTTAGTTCTACCAATGACCGCGAGATGGCACTGTTCTTTTTTTCATACATTTTTTTGTGGCAGTCGATATCGAGCATCGATTAGTGTTGTGAATGTTGTAAACTCGTGGTAGACCTACTGTATTTATCCGGTACCGTCTTACGGTAGATACAAAACAAAATCATGAAATGTTATTTCTGTATGCCTCGTCAAACGCCCTAGAAAGAGTAGAAAATTATACCTAACCTACTTAGTAATACTATACTATACATAATATACATTCAACCTTTTACTTTTACTTTTGTATACTTAATATTACCTATGTAAGTATGTATTTAATAAACTTGAGGAATAGCAAAATGTACAACCGTACGAGTCAATTTAAAAAAGAGTCGAGTGATATACTAAAGTGACTTAGTGTCATAATGGAAGACGTTGTGTGAGATCACTCCGGCTACTGGAACAAGCTTAACTTTCCTTTAACGTCCGTCGAGTTGGGGGGTTGATATTTTTTTTACAGAAAGGTTACATTATTATAAGCACACTCGCCAAGTTTCGACATGCAGAGACGCGTAGTTTATGAGAAAAAAAATATTGAAAATTAGTTATTTTTGCAATATTTACTTACGTCAATACCATACTCAGAATTCACGCCATTAAAAGTTTTCGTTTTACGTAGGGGAGGGGGGGGCAAGACGGGGTAGCGGGCATGACGGGGTACCTGGTTTTACCGGCGAACCGATCGACCAATCAGAATTGTTTTAGCGCGTGTCGCTGCGCCGCCATGTTGCCAATCAGTCGGTGTATTTAGTAAACAGAGATCGCACGCGTGTTTTATTTCGTGACAAAAAACTGAGTTTTGACACTTTACTTGTGATTTTTACAGTTTCGTTCGGATGTGAAATTCACGTACATAATAGCAGTTAACATTTATCTCAAAGCTAAAAAAGTGTGCTAATGATTAAACTATCAGGTAAGAACTTGTTTGTCTCACTAGCGAACATAGCATTTTTACAATGAAATTTTATATTTCATTTGGTATGAGAGGGCAAGATGGGGTATGGCTATGAATAGGTGTACCCCATCTTGCCCTCACTAAAAATATAAGTTACGATAGTTCTTTAATGTGTTTATTTATCTTATTTTAGAATGGTGAAAACTTACAAAAAGAAAACAAACAGAGGGGAATGGTCGGAAGACAATATGAAAAAAGCGGTGGATTCCTTTATAGAAGGAAAAATGGGATACCTGCTGGCAGCAAAGACGTTTTCTGTCCCGCAGACAACTTTAGAAAGGAAAGTGGCTATTGCTCGTAGAAACCTGGAAGGCCCGGAACCTACAGTTACTGCCAATACAATAAAGGTTCCGTTAGGCCCCAAGAAGCAGGTGTTTTCTAAAGACGAAGAGAAGGAGCTTTGCGACTATATATTGGACATGGAAAGCCGACTTTATGGCCTTACCACCAAAGACTTAAAAGCTTTAGCTTACAGCTTAGCTGTAAAAAATAATAAACAACATCCTTTCAACGATGATAAAAAAGAAGCTGGTAAGGACTGGGTCCGAATGTTTATGGAAAGACACTCAGAACTGTCTATTAGGAAACCAGAAAGCACTTCAGCTGCACATGCTGCAGGATTCAATAAAGAAGTTGTTGGTCAGTTTTACACTTTTCTGGGCAACGTTTTGGATGAACATAGACTTACACCGGATCGCATATACAACTGCGATGAAACTGGCGTTTCAGTTGTGCCCAAAACAAAGTCTAAAATTATAGCACAAAAAGGAAGAAAACAAGTGGGTGCCATTACTTCTGCAGAAAGAGGTACTACCATCACGGTGAAAATATGTTTCAGTGCCAGTGGTCAATATATGCCACCCATGATGGTTTTTCCCAGAAAGAGAATGGACTCACAGCTAATGCTGAATGCTGCACCTGGTGCATGGGGTGTTTGTAGCGATTCTGGTTGGATGACTGCAGAATTATTCCTAATGTGGTTCAAAAAGTTCGTGGTATTTAGTGGGGCAACAGTTGATCGACCTGTGTTGTTATTATTGGATGGACACAGCACCCACACCCAAAACATTGACCTGATAAATGAAGGTCGATCCCATGGAGTGATTATTTTGTGCTTCCCCCCACATACAACTCACCGTCTTCAGGTTGCTGATGTTGCTTACATGAGACCTTTGAGCACGTATTACGATCATCAAATTACAGCGTGGCTTCGCAGCAATCCGGGAATGGTTGTTACTGTCCGTCAAGTAGCAGAAATTTTTGGAAAAGCCTTCATTCAAGCATCCACGATGTCAACAGCTGTTAATGGCTTCAAGAAATGTGGAATTTGGCCATCTTGCCCCACCGGTGGGGCAAGATGGGGTGATGGGACTTTTTTCACATATTGATCTATAATTAGCTAATTTGTAACAAGTGTTCCTATAATGACTGAAATTATGAAAGACTGATTGCCAAAGATGATTATTATAATAAAAAAGTATTAAGAAAGTACAACAGTAACCATTTTATTACACATCAAACGTTAGCTACCCCGTCTTGCCCCCCTCTCCCCTACTGTTAAGTTGCCATACGTTCGGTAGCATTTTATCTACATTTTATAATATAATAATTATATTTACTACTAATTTTAATAGTTTTCATTCACACAATTATTTCACAGTTTGTAAATATTGAATTACTTACAGCATTATTTCCGGGTGCGTGACTGTTGTTCGAAATTCATTTTACAGATTTTATTTGAATACCCATCACTGGATATAAAAGACTTTTGCCGTAACGGACAGTCGATATAATTTTATTTGATATTCGATATAGTTGTCATATAATTTAAAATCTATACTAGCACGTGATAGGTATATCGATCAACTGTTATACTATAATTTTATATACTGCTAATATTAGACACTGTTCAAGTATCATAATTTTTTTGTTTCGATATAACATGATTTGACATACTATACATTTTGGTATAATTCCGTTAACAAAATGATGTAAGTATGTTTAATGGTATTCAGTTTTCATGACTAGTCTAAGGCAAAGTCACGATAGGTGCGAAGGCGAGCGAAGCGAGGAGGAGCGTTAGGTTGAATGGTGACCACACGACGCGCGAGCGAAGCGCCAGAATTAGGGTAATTTACACCTCGATAAAGATACAACGCAGCACTTTTGGGATAAAATTCTTGTCTAACATATGTCCTGTCGAAGCAATGGCTTGTATAAATATTTATTTTCAAAGTTTCGATGTTTCATTATATATGTTTATTAAAATTCGACTAAAAAAATAAGTATAAGTAGTGGTCATATTTTTTATAATAGTTATTTCATTTGCTAAGTATATCATTTGGATGTATAGTTTATGAATGGTTTTCATTTAAAGTTATTTTCTTAGAATTTAGATCAAAGGTTTATTATATCATATTTATTATATCCTATTAATATTATAAACGTGAAAGTTTGTATGTATGGATGTATGGATGTTTGTTACTCTTTCACGCACAAACGGGGGGGCTAATGTTGATGAAATTTGGTATGGGGGTAGATGAGGCGCTGGATTAACACATAGGATACTTTTCATCATCATCATCATCATCATCCATCACCACGCGGGTGAAACCGCGGGGC
Organism: Selenia dentaria; assembly: GCA_917880725.1. Lineage (NCBI taxonomy): Eukaryota > Metazoa > Arthropoda > Insecta > Lepidoptera > Geometridae > Selenia > Selenia dentaria. Next base: position 5,555,713 of record OU862891.1, read on the forward strand.
GCAGCTAGTACGAAATAAATGGTATATCATATATTATTATGTTATTATATTACGTTGTTATTTTTATGTCTATATATATTTTAAGAGTCGAATATATATTACTTACCCATTATTTCCAGTACAAATCATTAAAATTAAAATGTGTAGTTTTTACCGTCGTTTGGCGGCCTGTGGAACGAAACGTAAAAACTGACGATGTTCGGTAGGGATGGTTACAAAGGAAACTTCACAACTGGCTCATTGAATATTCTTGTCGAAGAATAATAATAATAGTGCGTAATGATGTTTTCGAAGAATTAATTAAAACAATGCGTATATGTGTATAAAGATGATTAATAAAACATTAATTAGTATTTAATTTTTTTATGGTAACTAACAGTACTCTTTTAGACTTGCTTCACAAATGCAGTGTCAATGTGCGTGCAAAGAAACGTTAAGTCGCAATTTTGTTCATTGCTTCGACAGAACCAGCACATACATTCGACAGCGGAGAATCTAGTCAGAGCAGTCTCGATATGTAGGTGCGACAACGAGCAAAGCAAGCATTAGGTTAAATGGTGACCACACAACGCGCAAGCCGAAGGAGCGCAGCGAGCGTTCTGCGGCAGCGGCCGGCGAAGCGCCAGAATTACGCAAACCTCGATAAGGATATATAACTAAAAATGAGGAAAATTTTCCCAAAATGAAAAATTTACAAATTCGAAAAGGGAAGAATATTTTGAATATTCTTGAAATTTTTACTTCTCCACGAAGGGGGGGAGGTAGTACCCCTTACCTCTCAACTCGACGTTAGTGGTAAGTCTTCCTCAGAATTAATAATTTAAAAATCCGCAGTTTCACTTTAGAATGGGAGGGGGGGGGGGGGAAGTAGTACTCCTGTCCCCTCTTCTAATAGTTGCAACCGTTTGAAGCAAATCCTTACATAGTAGGTACCTATAAAACAAAGTCGCTTTCCACTGTTTTTCTGTATCTCTCGATAACTCCTTCTGTACCACATAACGAATTTGGATGCTGTTTTCTTCACTATCAATAGGTACCTAACATAATTATTCACGGAAAGCTTATAGGTATTATGCCTTCACATGAATCAGTAACCAGCCACAATAGAAAATATTGTTATAAGTAGGTATATACGATTCAATTACAAGTACAATATGAAAATGTTTATACCTAGGTAGGTACTTCCATTCTATTCTATTCAGTTATTTGAGTGTATCTCAAAAACTACTGGACCGAATTTGATGAAATTTAAATTGGACCACACGGGAAGCACCAGCTTTCAAACAAAAGAATTTTGGGAATCGGATCACCCACTCGAAGGTTATGAGGTAAAACAAAAAAAATACAGTCGAATTGAGTACCTCCTCCATTTTTGGAAGTCGGTAGAAAAATGGTAAAACGTAATTATAAATGTAGGTATTATACAATGAAATTACAAAAGATAATCATAACATTTAATTTTCAACAAGCACCAAACATTATCTCTAGAAACTTAAGCAACATGGCCAAAAACGCTCAATGATATAAAAAATGTATCTAAAATATGCGAAGCCGGGGCAGGTCGCTAGTATGCGATAAACTGCAATGTCACAGTGCATATATAACTAGTATGTACATAAAACTGCAACGGCAAGCATTGTGAAGGCGAAAGTGGTTACATCACGAGATTTCAAATGTGGTAGGTAGTGTACACTAATTACTGTTTATTGCACTCCACTTATGCACGTACTGTTACCTGCCGCCGTGCGAAATAATTAGGCAGCATTATTAATTAAAAACTGTGAGTATGATTAATAATTATATGAGTGATGAAACGATTATCATCTTGTGATTCTGACAGCGAGCTCGTAACCACAAAGAGATGTGATGGCATTTATTGCATTAAATCTGAATCGATAAAATGCACTCTGAACACCTATGGTGTGTGTGGAACTTAAGTACATAATCGGCCAAAAAAATTACACTGCTGGGACCCGAGCCTACCTCGCAGAGAGAGGAGGGCCCACCAGGGCATAACCCACCACGCGAGCCGGCTTGGTGGATAGGCTAGTGTCATACCTATGTAGAAGTTGTCAGGCCGCCCGAAGGCCTTCGTCAAGCCTAACGACTGTTGTCCTAAGAGAAACAATCGACGGTCCTTCGAAGCACGGAAGCGCTCAGTTGAACAATGCCACTAGCACACACCCATCTAACTCCTGACCGCAGCAAGCGCCGCTTAACATTGTTGATCGGTTAAGGATTAGTCTAGTCAAGCTCCGCTGCGAGAGTATTTCATTAAGTATTTATTTTATTTTATTTTACATGGAAAACAAACAGCTTTAGTTCACAGCATAAGTTCAGTATAATGAAAAAACATAGTTTTCACTTATAGAACATTAATAAACAAGTGTCCCTTGGAAACGCCAATACTCATTCGATATAATTCTCAATGAAAACGTGTCTATTTATATATGTATCATTACAAGTGAGTTTGGTATTGGGTAATTAAAAGTCTAACATTCAAAGCCATACAAAAGCCATCTATAACAACTTTCGTTATGTAATAATGTATCGATTATTCTTGATATTAGTTTGTGACAACTTAATCGACGTTTTGTCGAAGTAATCCTTAGCGATTAGGTTTTTAAAAGTATTTTGCCTCATCATGAATAAATCACTATGTTTGGAGTAGTCTCAGATTATATGTTTCATAATCTGAGGGAGTAGTTTGAGTTTATGAACTAACTCTTCACGGGCTTCGCTCCCTTCCCTTTGGGATGAGCTTTCCGAAAATCCTTCAATACTCAGTGGATCAAAATTAGAAGTTTGTAGATTTCTAGCAGCTCTGCGTTGCTGAGTCAGGTAGTCAGTCAATCTGTGAGCACATGCTATTATAAAATATATTATTATTATTTTATTATAAGTTAATCATTTCTTCAGCGACTAATTGTACATCGTTCATATAATAATCACTACACTTGACTAGATACCGTTTTAGTAATAAACAGTGCAAGGCTAGTGCACGGATACTCGTATCACTTACTACAGTTATTAAATGATGTTATGTGATGATGATGATGTTTACTACTCATACTCATACTCATACTCATACTCATACTCATTAATACATCCTTTATCCGAATTAGATATAGCACGGCGTAGATCTCTATAGGTCTTCATGCTCATTGGTCAATATTTTTTTAAATATACAGATATAGGTAGGTATAGGTACTTACTATATACTAATATATAGGTACTTATCATCTACGCACCAAAAACGTGCTTCAAATACGTCCCAATTGAGAGGTCTATCAGTTAGTTCACTATAACTAATATAAAAAATAACGCGAACGAAGTTCCGTATCTAGGTACGTATAATATACTAAACTACTATACCTATGGTGTTGAGACATGGACCCATGAAGCATAAGACCGTAAACCCATTGACGCATTCGTGATGTGGTGCTGGAGAAGGATGCTGAAGAGGTCTAGAAGTGGTGGCGAACGAAACTTTGTGTATAACAAAAATATGAGTGTTTTTGTTTACACGCCCCGCACTGATGCTCTGTGTCGCGGGAGACATGGGCACACAATACACATCACTACATCCAATACGCTACAGCAAACATTTCTGTACATCACACAAATATTTGCCCCGGTCAGGGTTTGAACCTGGGACCCGCGCTTCGAAGGCACGGAAACTACCAGTTGAGTTAACGGAACCGTTAAAATAGTTCACGTAATATTTATCGGATAGGTCCGACTATAATTTCGACCACATTAGGCTGCCTTTTTCAAGGAGTGTTCGGGACGTTCGCGTCGATGACGGTCTCGCGTAGCACTGAGTGATATCATGCTAGACCGTCATAGGCGGACCGAAGTATCCGATAAATATTACGTGAGTAATCCCGTATTTCTAAATCAAAATGAGTGAAAACCGCGTTAGTTTTCATAACAAAAAATTAAGTTCTTCATGTTTTTTACCTAAGAAGTTTGACTATTATGATTAAATTAATTTTACTTTCTAATGAATAGCTATAAATTATGAGACTTTATGTATAGATTATGTAAAAACGGTCTTTCTTAAATTTATGATATCTTAGCTATATATATATATATATATATATATTCTCCTGGTCACGCTATAACTTGAGAACGGCTTAACCGATTTAATTCATCTCTTTTTAATGTTAAAAAAAACATTAAAAAAAAATTAAATATGGGAGCTTTTGGCGAGGCCGAAGGCAGAGCCTACTACGCGAACGAAGTCGCGGGCAGTCGCTATTATACAATATATCTGTACGTATAATATACTAAACTACTATACCTATGGTGCTGAGACATGGACCCATAAAGCATCAGACCGTAAACCCATTGACGCATTCGTGATGTGGTGCTGGAGAAGGATGCTGCGTATACCCTGGACATCGGACTAACGTTTCCATTCTTAAGCAACTGCATATCAGAGTCCAGCTTTCATCGACATGCCTAAAGAGAGTTCTTGAGTACTTCGGTCACTACTCGGTCGGTACTAGCCAGAAAAGATGGTGACAATCTGGAAAAGCTAATGGTCTTTGGCAAAATAGATGGAAACATATCTCGGGGTCACAGTCCGAACAGATAGGCTCCACACTCGAGATTCCAGTACATGAGGCTCTACAAACCGCCAGCAACAGACCGAGATGGTAAATTAAAAATTTACAACATAAAAAAATGCTTAATGCTCGTTTTCCGAAACCACGGGAAAATATATCATAAAATAATCACCAAAAAGTGTGAAATAACTTGTTGAAGTCGGTACCATACGCACAATATTGTGATAATAGGTAGGTATCTACTTTTGAAGTATCATAGTAAGTAATAGGTAAAATATTTTTTTCAACATTTTTTACTGACCCGTGCTACTTACGGGATCGATTGTCATTCACCGTCAATGATGATATCATCAAGATAGGCGTCACACTTTACAGTTTTGGAGTGTAACTCGAAAACTACTTGCCCGAATTTGATAAAAATTGGGACCAATTCAGAAGTGTACTCTACCAAAAAATAAAGAATTTTGAGGATCAGTCAACAAATGGGGGAGAAGTCGGCTAACATACACGTAAAAAATATATAACCTCCTTCTTTTTGAAGTCGGTTAAAAATGGTTTACTTCCATAATTCTATATTTCTGACATATTTCGAACGCGAAACACGGGCGAAGCGTCTCTGCAATAGGATATCCGAGGTTCACTCTACAAATCGCATTTCTCAAGCGATTCTCGTGACATTTTGTGAGCAGCGCGAGTTCGGGTTATCGATAGGATAAAATTATTGGTATAAGACAGCCCGCGATATAGCTATCGCAGTTCGATCCATATTGATATATATAAACTCTTTATTGCAACACCACATTATAAAGTAAAACAAACAAAGAAATAGGATAATAGTATAGAAAATCATTAATCAACAATGAAAAACTTAAAACCAAGTGTCACAATAGGCGGACTCATCGCTCAGAGCGATCTCTTTCAGACAACCATGCTGTAAGATAACTGATAAAAGTCAGTTTATCGACTCGACATCGAACTTTATCGTGAGATCAATGTTCGATAATCATATAGGTACTACTTACTACTCTTAGACTTTATTTAATTCAGTTTTTGGAAATTTTTAGATTTTGTTTGAAAAGGCGCGATAAATCTTTATCTAGTTTATGCTATGCAAAAACATACTCACGAGGGCTCATCATCAGGGAGGGAGCTCACAGATCCACTACCCACTAGTAGTAGGTACTTACGTACTAAGATCACAACTGTTAACAGTAGGTAGCTCTACCACGAGTTGGCAACATAAATGTCATCTATAGTCGATACTCGATCTCGCCTGCCTATTAAGCTTGTGATTGGCGTTCTCGCTGTCAATTTTAATTCTACAATTAACTGGTACTGTTATTTTTTTCATACATATTTTTGCGGTAGTCGATATCGAGCATCGAAGGGTGTCAATGCTGTAAACTCATACGGTAGAACTAGAGGCACCGCTCTGTCTCAAACATAAATAGATAATAAATTGCATAATACCTAATTCTATTCAACAGTAATCAAAAGCTTTAATTCGTGCGAAAACTTGTCTAGTCTATTATTAAACGGCCGTTCTCGCGTTTCAAATTCAAGCTAATACCACAGATTACTGAATAAGAACAGATACTTCACTCAGTAGAAAATTTCCAATACCTATTACGATAATAGCCTACTCCCTCGCGTCAACAACCACTGTATGCTAAAATGCGCCTAAATGCTCAAGCGTACAGCAGTGATTGCTTCGCACCGCGCGATTCCACAGTAATCGCAGGGCTGCCTCTTCGATAAAATTAAATTAACATAACTTTTTATCTATGTTATTGAGAACTGTGAATATGTTCTGACTTTTATGTGGCAGTTAAAAATTTTATCATTTATAAAATATTTAACCAACTTAAAAAAAAGGAGGTGATCAGACATACAGGCCAAACTGAGATGTTTGACTTGTATGGTTTGTAGGTATGTATGTTTGTGCGCGATAATCTCGCGTTTGGCTAAACCGATATCGATGCGGTTTTCAGAAAAGGATTTGTTACATTTAGTAGAACGTTTTAAAATAAGTATAATACTTCTTAGTTTGATGATGATCTTCGGAGATGTTCACTAGAAATGAAAAAAAAAGCCTTAAAAAAAGAGAACCGACTTCAAATAAAGCACTAAGCCGTAAGTTATTTTATTAACGAGTGTAACACTCTCACACAAAAATACATAAACACTGCAGTTTTCGAAAGTTTTCACGCGAAAAGTCGATGGCCTTCAAAATAAAAAAATATATCTAGTTCCTAGTTGTACATATCTAGGTGTATTGTACTACTACCAATTATCACGAATCAAATTTATTAAGATTAATTAATTTGATTCGTTTTCTCGCAACAAGTCACCTTACAACAGACGCGGCTTGTTCAAAGGTTTTCATCGGGCGTAAGAAAAATAACTCTCGCTACACAGACTTAAAGCGCATTTTGATTCGTTACGAGCGCGTCAAGGACTTGTAGGCACATTTTTTGAAGGTCACGTCCGTGCTTTGCAATGTTTTATGAACATTATTGCAGTTGTTAGTTTAGCAGTTTATATTCGAATGTTTTCTTTCGAAGAGTGCATCTTCTGTACCTTGTACTATTAATTATTCTGTGGTATAACGTTTCTATGCAACAAAATTATGTAAATCTGTGTCTGAAAGGCAAGCTAATGCTTAGTATATACCTATTAAACTGTCAAATTCTAAGTGGATACCGGTGTCCGCACACCTACTGTCTTTTAATTATGTCTCTAATGACGGTATGTGAATGGAAAAAAATTTAAACGACAAAATCTAGTAATAATTTATCACTTACCATTCTTCATTGACAGGTAAATGGAAAAATGTTAGGTGTTTATCCCTTCTTTTGCTTGATTTACACCCATCTACAGCACATAAGGCACCACACGGCATCGTAATACGCGTACGAACGAACAGCACTATTAAAATTGAACGGCGTGCGCGCGCTTCGCTTGCGAAAACCGCACTGAATTTGAACCGCCGGCGGACCGAGACCGCTCAGCTGGGCGGTAGGCAGTTATAGCGCGCAAGTACATGGAGTGACGGAGGCCTGCTAATACTGCGAACAAGATGTTATATGGCTATCATATTTCACACACTTTCTCCGCGTCTGGTCTGTCGCCTGTGATAACACGACTCATTGACAAGCTGATTGCCTGCTTTAGAAAGGAACTGCCAGAGAGAGATGCAAGGGAAGAAAACAATTGACTATCCATCCATACAATCTAATAATAATAATCTATATATTATAAAATGTAACTAATATTTTCACTTTTATAAATGACATGTACAATTTGAAAAATTTAAAACCGACTTCCATTCTATTCAGTTATTGGAGTAATGTGTGACTCAAAACTCAAAAACATTAAACTGAGTGTAACTTAAAAACTACTGGACCGAATTTCATGAAATTTAAATGGGACCACACGGGAAGCACCAGCTTTCAAACAAAAGAATTTTGAGAATCGGTTTACCCTATAGAAAGTTATGAGGCTAACATTAAAAAATATAGTCGAACTGAGTACCTCCTCCTTTTCGGAAGTCGGTAGAAAATAGAATGAAATCTCAGCAACGGCTTATATATCCGATTTATATGTGGTGTTCACTAATATATTGTGGTAAACTTCACTTAACATTTAATGTTTGTTTCATGTCAATGGGTTAATTTAAAAAAAAGTGATTGAATAATAACGTATAGGTACTTTTTTTTTAAAGCCGCCGTATCCCGCCTGGCTACTCGAGAGAAGCCGCGGGCGGTTCAACTAGTATACTAAATAAAATTCTCGTGTCACAGTGTTCGTAACAAAACTACATTGAAACGTCTTGCCCGATTCTTATGAAATTTTGTGTGTGTTTTCAATAGATCTCAGAATAAGTCTTACTGTGGGCCGAGCACGAAAATTTGCTTAAGCGTAACGTTATCGTATCGTTTACGTATTCAGTACAAACTATGAGTTATCTGTGCCACTATTGTACTAGATAAATGACAGTTTGTACGAAATACGTTAACGATGCGATTACGCTTTAAAAACTTAAACAGATTTTCGTACTCGGCCCACAGTCGGTACTTTCATCACCATCCATCACTACGCGGGTGAAACCGCAGGGCGCCGCTAGTAATGATATAAAAACGTTTGTAACGCTGCTACTATGTCTGTTTGTGACCTTATCAACGGCTGAACAGAACGTAATAAAGTTCGACAAGAAGATAGATTAATATGCCGGGATATCATTAATAATAATAATAATAATTTATTTCATCACTTAGGTAGACAATGATTTCTCATAAACAATGAAAACATCTTATGCTCTTAAAAAGAACAAATATTACTCTAACTCTAAACTATTAATATTATATCTTTGTTTTCAGCTCCTGTCCCTGTTCTAGTTAAAAACTGTTGTACAGGGTACAGGACCTTCCCAGTTTAAAGAGACACAAAGCTTATTTATTTGTAGTTACTTAATGGCTAGTTAAAAACCAAATTAGTGCAAGAAAAACAAAAAATATATATATTTTTAAATAATAACCAACTACACAAATGAAACAACGGGTTTTAGTAAGTAAATTATATGTATACAGGGTTATTGGTAATTAGACCGGATCCTTTTAAGGGGTGGTAGGGAATGCCATTTGCAACAATATGACTGTACATTGTGATATCCGGAAATGAATCATTTCTGTGATATTCTTTTTTTTATTTTTTTTGGAAAACCCAGTTTTACTACTTTAAAATTCAATAAAAAAAAAGTAATCAACCGATTTCAATTCTGTTCGCAGTTTTAGAGAAACCTTGTTACAGCTCTTAATAATAAACAATAATATGGTACTAATGTAAATCCATCCAAAAACTAGAGGCTTTTTCATAATTTTTATTTGATAATTTTTGTAAGATGCTTTACAAAAACCTTTATTTTCTCTACAAAAACGATAGTAAATTAAGTCTGCATTTTATTTAAAAAACATCTACAAGTCTTTAGCTATCCAACGAGGTAAAAAAATTAGCACTTGATTGCACAATTGCAGAAATAATGCGATAACAAAGACTCAGGTAGAGACATTCCGAGAAAGGGTTTTAGACAACGGTATCCATGTTGAATGCGCCGTCTCCCTCTCGCTTATGTTTGTTGAACGAGCAATGAGAACCCAGTTTGCTCAAGCGCATCGTACTGTTCAGACGCTCTTTGGCAACCCTTTATTACGATTAAATTTCGACCTTGATAACGTTATTGGACTTGTGTAACTTTTTTCTGTGATTCGGCTAGTGAACTGGACTTTTTGATTGATTGCTTACCCGACGACTTGGCTTGTACTAAAGGATCTGATCATGACTGCGGAATCCCACGACCATCTACCTCGGCTTCGAGAGTTCACAAACGAAGAGTATGCGGACATACTGTTTTGCTATGGTTTTGCCAACGGCGTCGCTACACATGCTCGAACGGAGTATCAGTCTCGATTTCCACAGCGCCGTTTACCCCATGTGAGTGTATTTGACGGAGTGTACCGGCGACTACGAGAAACTGGTCAAGTTCAAAGACGACAAAGTGATGCTGGACGATCTCGTATTTATCATTCGGATGAAGAGGAACAGATAATTCGCATGTTTGAGCAAGATCCTACGACTTCAACAAACATCATTGCACGACGTCTTGGCATGTCGCAATGGAAAGTATGGAACACAGTGCACCGCTCAAGACTCTACCCGTATCATTTGACTCCGGTACAAGTTATCCAAGACGGAGATCCTGCACGTAGAGTCGAATTTTGCAGATTCATGTTGAACACCGATATGGAAGATGCCAATTTTTTATTAAAAATCTTATGGACCGACGAATCCAAATTTGATCAGGATGGAATATCAAATTATCATAATATTCATTATTGGGCCCCGAAAGATGACGGTAACCCAAACAAGAAAAGATTACAAGGATCACAAAGAAGGTTTTCCGTTAATGTGTGGATGGGCATTATTAAGAATCGGCCCTTTCTTTCTGCCCAACAACCTCAATGGTGAAGCGTATGAATTTTTTTTGAGAAACGAACTTTATGAGCTATTCAGTGAAGTACCCCTTGAAACCCGCAGAAACATGATTTACCAACATGATGGTTGCCCCGCACATTTTAGTTTGAGCGTCCGTGAGTGGCTCAATTGTCAGTATCCCAATAAGTGGATTGGCAGAGGAGGACCCATTCCGTGGCCGGCCAGAAGTCCCGACTTGACTCCCGTCGACTATTACGTATGGGGTCACATGAAAAGCTTGGTGTACGACGATACTCTTGGACCTGTGGCAACCATCGAAGAACTGAAACAGCGCATAATAAATGCAGCAGAAAAAATGAAAATTAATTTAAATACAAGTGTTGTTAAAAGCAATTTACGCAGACGTATGCGTCTCTGCATTCAAAATTCTGGCTCACATTTTGAGAACGAACTGTAAAAATAATAAATACAGACTAATTACATCTACTCTTTTATTTCTTTAAAAGAAATTAAGTTACCTTAAGAAAGTATTTCTTCCATAGCTACTTCTCATGGACTATTCTCATTCCTTTCTCGGCCTTTTGTAATCGCATTATTTCTGCAACTGTGTAATAAAGTGCTAATTTTTTTACCTCGTTGGATAGCTAAAGACTTGTAGATGTTTTTTAAATAAAATGCAGACTTAATTTACTATCGTTTTTGTAGAGAAAATAAAGGTTTTTGTAAAGCATCTTACAAAAATTATCAAATAAAAATTATGAAAAAGCCTCTAGTTTTTGGATGGATCTACATTAGTACGATATTATTGTTTATTATTAAGAGCTGTAAGAAGGTTTCTCTAAAACTGCGAACAGAATTGAAATCGGTTGATTACTTTTTTTTTTATTGAATTTTAAAGTAGTAAAACTGGATTTTCCAAAAAAAAATAAAAAAAAAAGAATATCACAGAAATGATTTATTTCCGGATATCACAATGTACAGTCATATTGTTGCAAATGGCATTCCCTACCACCCCTTAAAAGGATCCGGTCTAATTACCAATAACCCTGTATATATGTGTGTACTTATATTAATATATTAATGCGAATGAAAGGGTGTTTGTGTGTGTTTGTATCAATTTTGAGTTTTTGTATCATTATCCACTATTTGGTGGTAGTGCCACTCTGTAACCCATAGAGAGCTGCAGCCGAATGGGCCGGCACGACCGGGGAAGTACCACACTCCCACATAACACTGACGTGAAGATATATAACTTGCTAATGCGTTTCAGTCGGTCGTGGGTGGTTTCGGAGGCCCGATCCTGTTTTATAACAAAACTAAATGCTAGTTCTTAGTTTAAAAGATTTTCTTATAGACAAGTTTGATGATTAATGAATGGGTCGGCCCTTGTGTCGGATGCTCTACTACCTTTCTTGCTACACCCTACCAGAGTCATTATGTTAGATAGATACGTATACATATATGTACATAGGTATAGATACAGATATGTATTGTATATCTACATAAGATTGCAATCAACTATTGCGTATTGAGTGTTTACTTTATAAAAGGCTCAGACCAAATAAAAAAGTCTTTTTTATTTGGTCTGAGATAAAAGGATTAGCCAGGGAAACACGCTCGGGAAGAAAAACAATTGACGGGTATCGCATGAGGTAGGTACGAGGGTACGTATTGTCGTAGTATTGTGGTATCCGTAGGACAGTTTATCTTGCTCTAGGATTATACAGGATTGGTGTTTTTAAGGTTCTGTTCGACTATAATGTTGGACCCTATTTCTAAAACATCTTGTATATCGAATCTTGTCCTTCCTACAATTATTCTACTCCGTAATGATGACAGTTCTGTCAAAGTTTGTGTCAGTTTCTGATTGATTAACAAAAGCCAAGTCAATATGACAGCTCGATACACTAGACGTGTTCGGCGACCGTCAAGGGTGATGAAATGTAATACAAATACCGCCAAGGTTGATGAAATGTAATGACAGTTTTTTACCATGGTGATTAATTTTATTTTATTATTATTGTTAACTGATTGATATAGGTAGGTACTTGGTATTTAAATGTACTCAAATAATACTATTATAGCAATTGCGTTTGACCATATATTTTTTGACATTTTGGTATAAAGATAGATATGCCCTTGGAGAAATAATAAGCTGCTCGAAGTACTTACTAATCCTGCGCAGACGTAGTCGCGGTCACCAGCTAGTAATATATAATAGTGGTCAAATGCGAGTTCGGCTCGTGCTAATGCTTGTAACAAATATATTGCACGGTAGGTAATACGGAAGTACGGAACCGTCTTTATGATTAGGTAAGTCGTGCCAGTCTTTATTTATAAACCCCAAATCAAATTCTTGATGATCGCCCTGCTACATATATACAAGCTACTCCAATAAGTTCCTAATACAAGCTGATACGAAATAAGTTAGGTTTTCTACAGGCACGCATTTTATATTTATGTAGGTATTATGTACCTATGTATTACTTAAGTAAATTTGTTAGAAAACAGTCTCAGTTTTTCAATAAAGTTACAGATCTACCGCGACCATATACATCTAGGTTTAAACATAAACTTATTCTTCCGAGCTCTAAACTGTTGTGGTCCTCACGTAATGACTACAAAAATGATTAATCACCTACGTAGCAAAAAACAAGATGAACAAAATGTCACAAAATTTATTAAATATCGTAAAAATCTGCTAATTACTAAGCGCTATTATAATTTAAATGACTTTCTTAATAACAAATTTGATGATTATTGAATGGGTCGGGCGCTCTATTACCTTTCTTGCTATACTCTACCAGGGTCATATGTTAGATAAATAAGAATATGTATTTAAGACCTGCATGTATACCTACATATGATTGCAATAAACTATTGATTAATTGATATGCTACTTCAATACATCAACGGTCGAGTAATGTAGGTACTAGCATAGAATTTCTCATCATTAACGACATAATATGTACTCAAGTGACGAATAAGGTTTGTAAATTCCTGAAATAACACGTAAGTTCCGAATTAAAATAGACAAGCTACTCCAATACAATACTGTCTGAGACGTATTGAAATCAGGATGTTTATGTGTCTACTAACTACTTACCTATAAGTTTGTAGAAATGCTGACTCTGTTCATCGCTCGCGGTCACACAAGTATGGAGCTTTCCTGTAGAGGCTATATTATCTTTGTTTCATTGGAAGAAGCCTTACACCGTTTGAGATTTACCAGTACAACTGTTTAATAATTAAAACATTATTGTGTTTTTCTCGCTATTGGTTATACATGTGCCGCTCGCCTACTTTATGTCAACTGAAACACGATGGCATGACTGGTTTCTCTCACCATAGCTCTACCATGAGTTGGCAACATAAATGTCATCTATAGTCGATACTCTCCCACCTACCTATTAAGCTTGTGATTGGCGCACTCGCTGTCAATTTTAGTTCTACAATTGGCCGCGAGGTGGCACTGTTCTTTATTTCTTAAAATTTTTTGCGGCAGTCGATATCGAGCATCGATTAGTGACAATGTTGTAAACTCATGGCAGAGCTACTGAGCTTGCAGAATTGTTGCATCACCTAGCGGGAATGGGCAACGGTTAACTTATTCAAGTTTCTTTATTCTATGGCCCACCTAATGGATATGGTTCGTTGACCAGTCACTTGGTTTATGGCAAAGGCACGAGTGGCCTGATTCCACATATATCACTCATTGGTATTATGTTAAACCAGTCGTGCGATGCGATGAAATGCAATTCCTATTACACATGAATAATTTACAACGGTGGCTGGAGTGTTTATCTCATTGTTAAGTAGGTAGGTCACTAATCCATCACTACATGTTGTATGATCCGTCACGGCGTAAGTAGGTGCCGTTATATTCTGTAAATATTTACATGGACCTATCATTTTGACAAAAAACTCAAAACGTAGAGCAATACGTAACTTATTAGACTCCTTGCCTTATTTATATCTAAGTAGTACCTATATAGGTCGTGGTGTTAATGGTATTTTTACTATTCATAGAATCTGGCTAAAATTTAATAAAATATGTTTTTCAAATTGTAGGTTAGAAAATATTCAGTTATTAGGTAGGTACCGAAACAGATGTTAATAATAAAGATTGCTTCGTCACGGGAAGACAAAATTAGCGTAATTATAACTAGTTTGTCAATTAGCGTTACCTATCGTCTCTCCTCACGAAGCCAAATAAAATATTAACTTTCCGAGTCCCCGCCAAACCTGCGCAAAGGAATGCCCGACGGAATTCATAAGTGTGATCAGACTTTCATCTTGTTAGCGAGGAATCTACACGTAATAATAATAAAGTAACGCACAAAAATAATACCGCCCGACGACGCTCTGAAACATCGGGCTATGATAAAAAAACGCAACAGGTACTTTCTACTGAGCAATTAGAAGATCCGCACACGAAAGAACGTAGTTATTTAGCAACAAGACGTGCTGGAAACTAGAGATTTATTTCGCGGTTAATCTCTACCAGAATCGTAGGTTACCTAGTGTTTGATTTGTCACCGATTTCGGTACAGAGCGATATTTTATCACTCCGCTTTCTTAAAATAATGAGTTTCATTTTACTTCGTTAGTTATAATTTATAATAACCGCGATGGTCCGGAGTTATGACTGCATAAATATATTTAGTCAGATATGTACGGGATAACAAGCAACGCTGTGTAGATTATAGTAGCCTACCTACTACTACCTATACTATATACCTATCATCCTGATAGCTGTTTGTGTAATAAATCACTGTTACGACTTGACAAGTGATTACTTAGTGAAGGTTCGGAGTTTATGTATACCTAGTACCAAACATCGGCGTCGCGATGCAAATCGTAAGAGAGGGGGGGGGGGGGGATACCCAATTTGCTTAGGCTTTGTAGCAATGATAGCCCCAGGGGTGACAAAGGTCAGTCAGTCGAAGAGACGGCAACAAATCCACCTCAGGCTTGAGCTGTCCGTGAAGGTAGCGTCGTGATGGAATCCGCAGCATGGTGGCTTAACTACCACCTTCAAGTTTGAAAATTTGTCGCTGCACACCTAACAGTGTGTTACGGCAGTCCTTGAGAGCCATTCGCTATTCTATCAACTGTAATAAGGCCAGTTGTACAAGAGGCCGACTTAGATGGGTAGGTACCGGATACACTAGTGCGAGAATTCTCCCCTTCCAGATGTCAACTGTACTAGAAGAATTGAACCTGTCTCAGTCTGTCACTGTCTGTTCAGTATTCGAAGTTAAAGTGATAATGTATATCGCTCAATTCTGAATTCATGTCCTCAATATTGTTGTAAAATAAGATACTCCGTCCTCATGACACAGACAGTCCTAATATAAGCACAGATTACTGAATATAAGGGCTAGTGGCCACTCTACTGTCCACAATGTAAAGCTGGTAATCGATGATTTGGTTATCTACTTATTTCACGCTTACTATGTACCTTGTGATCACAATAAATTTTATTAATATAGTAAGTAAGTAGAGTTAGGGTGTAAACTACTAATTCATTAAATTACTGGCCCAATAAGAATCAAATACCAATGTCTCGTTGTTCGAGTTCGGTGCAATCTCCTCAATTCTAAACTCTCTGGGAGGCGCCGCAATTTTCATAAGCATGGCGTATATGTAGATCATATCAGGTGCAAGACACGCCCGCCTCGATATTTATTCAATTAACTACTAAGAGTAGATAGAGTTGGTACCTGCTAATACAATTATCGAACCCAGGCCATGACGTGTCCATTAAAGCATTCTTCAACCCGTCGGACCGGTCGCTGAAATATGTGGGTGTGTTCACGACAAAGCATTCGATTGCCCGAGTCTGTAACTACTTAGCTACTTTTTATAGTGAGTCCGTGATATGTTATATTTAAAGAATTATACGTAAACAAAATAGTATTATTGCTAAGGCCTGAATGGATTAGCTAACGTCTTTTGTTTCAATTTTTGGCAAGTACAAGGGGAGTGCCACCGGGGCTCGTCATGGGGCCGTGCTCTTTTATTATCCAAACTAAATTTGCATACTTGCATAAAACCGGCTTGTTTAACAGATTTTGATATGACAGGTTATTCTGTTAGTCAGTAGCTAACGTAAATAAGGAAAGTGGTTTTCGTTTCGCGAATGTTACATAACTATTTTAATAAGTTTAATATAATAAAGATGAATAAGTCAATAGTAATTCATTATTTTGCCAAGATAATTAAGAAGACGTCTCATTTTACATAATTTATCGAGTGTAACAATTCTAAGAGGTCTTAATGGCTCTAAAGATGTTACTATGATTAATTAGTTTATAGTATATGCTCATGTATACTTTCACTGAGCCAAGATGGCCACAGGTGACTGTATGATACTCGGAAAAATGTTCAAATTCAAGGACATAAACATTAGATTCTAATAATTATCTTTACGATAGCTTTACTTTGAAGTCAGAGTGTTGTTTATTACTTCATCACGCTAAAAGGCTGGACGGTTTTTGATGGTTTGCTATGGATATAGATATTTTTGGAGTTATCATTTGTGGTGCTTATATCTCTATCTTTGTGTATTAAGATTAGGCCATACTTATATTGATTCTGCAATCACCAATCTGCATTTATTTAATGTCTATCGATAACGATACGAGGGCACAAGTCGTTCGCCTGATGTTAAGCATCACTCGGGAACGTAACAATTCAGTGCCATTCAGAAGTTTAAACTACAAAAACAAAAGCAATTTGAAAAATTTAATACCGACTTCCATTCTATTACATTGGTAAAATCAGTTATTTGTGTGAATCTCAAAAACTACTGGACCGAATTTGATGAAATTTAAATGGGACCACACGGGAAGCACCAGCTTTCAAACAAAAAATAATTTTGAGAATCGGTTCACCAAAAAAAAACAGTCGAATTGAGTACCTCCCCCTTTTTTGGAAGTCGGTAGAAAACTACAACAGTGCCAAAAGTCAAATCCTGCATGCGGCAATACACTGCGCTCGTTATCCAGAGAATGTGCACTGCGCTCGTTAGAAAGATGTTAGTACTCGGCATTTCTTTGGAAATATTACCCTTCAACGAAACGGTGTAACGTTTGCACACTACCTACTGCTTCAGGGTTTTTAACTGGCAAAGGTGAGGTTAACTTTATCTCGATAATCAAGGCACTTGAGAATAATAATATGTCATATAATAATAATACCGCAGGGGCGGCTTTGTGGCGAGCCGTCGGTGAGTGGCGACACCGTGGACCCTAATTCTCCCTGGGGCTAAATTAAACCTCTGACCCCCGGCTTGCCTTGATTGGTCGTCTGGGGGTGGAGACGCAAGAGCAAAACACAAAAAGCTCCAAGGGTGGAAGTGTTAAAGGGCATAACGCCGGTAGTAGTGCTCTAGTGAAACCACAGCACACCTCTCAACACCCTTCAGCCATCCACACCAACGTTGCCCCTTTTGTCACCATTGATGGTGGCTCTTATGGGGGGCCCGTTTAGTGGGTGGCAAGTCACCACCTGCCTAAATATTTTAAATGAGACTGAAATTAGCAGATGCCGTAGTCTCGTCCATAGCCCATACTATCACCCGTACCACTAATAAGCATTACATATCAATAGCCATGCCATTTTACCCATTTTTGTAATAGTTATACCGTGTTACTTCATCCAAAATGTCTGTTTTTTTATACACCTTTGTATTTTTATACCTAACAGGCCTCTAAGTGTTGGCTACAGCTCCACTAAACTTATGCCTATGTAAAGGACCGGGTGAAACCCGTGAAATTGTTTAAACTATAATAATAATGACAGTAAATCAAAAATACACTAACAGCCTTATTTAAACATGGACTATAATTAATAATAGTCCCGAGTTTAAAGCAGGGTGTTTAGGGGAATTTCGTGCAGGACTAGGCGTAGAGTTCTGGCATGGTTTATCTACACCTTGAATATGTTTGGGTTAAAAAAGGTTTCCTTCATTTATCTATACCTAAGTACCTACTTTAAAAAATAGCTACAATCAACTATGGGTAAAAAAATGTACTTGGGTAATATCTCCGGCCAGTTTGCTTTGATATTTATTCTTACTTATACGACAATGGCGTGTTCTTACTTCTCAGCAACATTTTTAACTCGACTGCGACGAAGCCCAAAAGGATTTCATCCATATGTAGTATGTACGTACACACATCAAAAAAGATTGCGATCACTTTGAAAAATCTAAATATTTTTTGTTACGGTAGATTTATTATGATTTCTTCGTCTTTTAGGTTGCTATTGGGCTATTTCGAGTAAACCATGGGCACCAATTTGTACTGGTCGATGATAATGCGCACGCTCATGGAGCTCTACGATATATATATCGCCTAAATAATGCTGAGGTGCTTAATACAATTGTTAGATGCTTATATGTATGTTAGACTGGCCTGCCGGCTCGCCTGACTAAACACGATACGACGTCGCGTCGTACAACGATGCGGCATCGTTTCACGATACGACGTCGCGTCGTGGAAATCTACGATGAGCATCGTAAAAAAACACGACATCTTAACGTAATGTGCCACGCACGATACACGGCACGATGCCGTCGATACAGTGGGGTTAGTTCATTCCGAAAAATGGACCGCTCTAGACGCATTCTGCTTCTGCTGTTAATAAGAAGACGAAGAAAGAAAAGACAGATACTCTTCTGAGTATCTGTCTTTTCTATATATATATATTTTCTATAGATATTGGGTTCACCCATTTCTTTCAAACATGAATAACGGGAGTCACTTTATAAAGAAGTACAATGCCTTAAAAATAGACCACAACAAGTTTTTTGATTACTTTAGAATGAGTGCATCAAGTTTCGAAGAGTTACTTCATCGGATAACGCCACATATAGCAGGAAAATATGGCAGAGGCAGACCACCCATCGAACCTCTCGAGATGCTGGGATTAACTATAAGGTAAATGAAACAACAACTTTCTCATATTTTTTCATTCCACAAATCACCGACACTAAACAACAATTTTTGAAAATTAAGTTGTTAACAAAGAAAGCTTCACCTCAAATTAACAGATATTAAATCAACAACTTAAACATAATTTTAAATCAACATTACACCTTTGGATTCCTTTTTTTAAGAAAAGTCGTAAAGCGATAGGGGTGATGCTATTGGTTCACGTGATGTATTCGAATAATCATTAGATTCGCTCTCATCGCTTTGGCCTTGCTTGGCAGCTGGTGACAGTGCTGCTTCTCGGGTAGACTGTGTCGAACTTCCGGCTGTTTGGTAACCACCGTGGTAAGAACTTTGCCATGAACTTTGGGGTCTTTGTGTTTCATAGTTACCCTGGTACGAAGATGGACAATTGCTCTGAGAATAATATATAGAGGTATATTGCTGTGATTGTTCGTATAGATCCGTTAAAACTTGTAAGATCCGACTTTGGAAAATGAACGTTTGATGATCATTTAGTTTATTTAATGATGGTAATATCGCTTTAAAAAAAGATAAATGTCTGTTTTCGGGCTCTTCTAATTTTGCCATAATCTCTTCTTCAAATGTAACGACATTTCTTCATTTTCGTGATGGCTGAGGGAGAGATGGACTTTTAAATTTTCTTTTTGGACTTTCCTTTTGTGTGTTCCGATTGTTTATTTCTAGATCTAGTATACTATCATCGGTTTCATGTTGATCATTTCTTTTTTAAAAAAGGAGCTGTTTATATAAATGATATTCTTTAAGTTTGTTAGCGCCTGCTCCAGATTTATTTATTTCTTTAAGTTTTTTTACGTACTTGGCATAGTTATCTTTAATACCAGTCCATTTCTTTAACACAGCATTCCCTGAAATAATAGTATTTTATGTTTAGACACGCATAAATAAATAAATAAATAATACATTCACTCGTCCATCCCACCAACACACGCACACACACGCACCACACTGATACACATATACACATGCATACCTTCACATTATTTATTTATGTATACACTTTTAACGTGTAGTGTGGGCTATGCCTATACTACAAATTATTTCATTTATTTATTTCAGGTTTTTGGCATCAGGAAACACCTTTCAAGACATGCATTTAAACTGCTATCGTGGAGCGTCTACTATTGCTAAAACTGTAAAAATAGTCTGTGGAGCTATATGGAAGCATCTTTTGATCGAAAATATACCGAAAATAACTACTGAGCGGCTAACAAAAATTGCTGAGAAGTTTGCCAAGATTGCCAACTTTCCTAATTGCATAGGCGCACTTGACGGGAAACATGTTCGTATTTGGAGTCCCAAACATGGCGGATCTCTTTTTTATAATTACAAAAATTATCATTCTGTATTGTTGTTGGCTCTCGTAGATTCTGAATACAGATTTATATATGTTGATATTGGAGCATATGGCAAGGAATGTGACTCAACCGTTTACAATAATTCAAAATTGAATGAATTACTTTTAAAAGGACAACTTCATTTACCAACGCCAAAGCCTTTACCAGGCTCACAAACGCCTCTTCCTTTTGTTTTTATTGCAGACGAAGGCTTACCGTTAACAAATAATGGAATGCGCCCATACCCAGGAAAACATTTGACGATACAACAAAGAGTTTTTAATTATCGTTTGAGCCGAGCAAGAAGATTTGTAGAATGTGCGTTCGGTATCCTGGCTAACAGGTGGAGGGTATTTCATCGACCATTAAATGTTTCTTTCGATCTTTGCACAAATATCATAAAAGCAAGCTGTGTTTTACATAATTTCATTCTAAACCGTGAAGGAGCCGAAACATTTGAAGATATGTTAATTGACGATTCTTTTATTGAACTACAACAGTCCACACAGGAGGGTAGAACAAGAACAAGAGCTACCGAAATAAGAAATAAATTTTGTGATTACTTTAATAGTGATGTGGGAGCTCTTAGTTGGCAACTAAATAAAATATAGGATATTACTTACCATGTTTTGTTTTTTCTTGATTACTTAATTCTTGAAAACCAGGAAATAAATTTTTGCAGACCTCTTTCCATGCTGTTGTTTTTGCATTTTTATTCTTGTATTCTTCACATGTTTTGTCCCATAGTACGGGACGCTGCTCGACTAGGATAATTAAATGATCGACTTCAATACCATCCGTCATCTTTGAATTTCGAATAACAACTGCGCAGGATTGCATCGTGAGTTTCTAACGTCACGACGTCGTATCGTGCATCGACACGTTACGACGTCGTGTCGTAGATTGCCACGACGCGACGTCGTATCGTGAAACGACGCCGCATCGTTGTACGACGCGACGTCGTATCGTGTTTATGTGTGGGAGCCCTTACACCCAATAGAGCACGACCGTCAGCCACGTCCCCAGGCAGTGCCAGAGTTCAGGGAAGCCGCTATTCAAGAATGGGACAGGTTACCCCAAGAAATGCTGGTTCTCAGCATGCCCAGGAGAATCACCGCATGTGTTCGAGCCAGGGGAGGTGTTATACTACATATAATAAACCCGTAGAAGTCGATTTTTTGTATAATAAAAAACAAATGCCAAAAACCAAGTTAGGGGGATGTAAGGAGTAAAATCGAACTAATTTAGATTTTATTACATCTTTTTGTTTCATTGTCTGTTTGAACGGGCTAATCTCCGAAACGACTGGAACGATTTAAATGAAAATTTGTATGGCGGTAGCTTATATCCCTGGTCAACATATATAGGTATATACACTTTGATCCCGGTAAATGAAAGAGTTCCCGTGGGATAGTTTAAAAGTGTAATTGACCGTATCCCACGAGCGAAGCCGCTGGCGGGTCAGCTAGTATTGAATATACATTTTTTATTAATTAATTGTTGATTAAGTTCAATTTAAAATATTATAACAGCTTATGCTAGTGATCTCAAACTTTTTGATGTGTGTATGTCCGTCCTATGTCCGCTCGTAATTACTCAACTTAGGCTCCGTTCCGGGAAGGACCGAAATCACTCGCGGCGCTCGATACGTCATCAATGACGTCACCGAAAACGCTCACGCCGCGCTCACAACGCTCGCGGATCTTAGGTGGGTCTACGTGATCATTGCGAGCTGTCACTGTCAACTAAAGGGAACGGCAAACCGGGGCGCGAGCAGCGGGAGCAGTTGTGAGCGTTGACGGCGCTTCCCGGAACGCACCCTTAGTGATACATTTTACGTCATTAGATACTTCTAGATGGCGCGCAAGTGTCACTGGGTACTGGATAATTATCCGACTGCAGCGGAGGCCAACAGGCAAGCGCGCCCGTGCCCGTTGTGGGCGCGATGGGTTTACCCACAACCCTAAAAGACTTGTGACATACAGACGACACACTTTCATATTCGACAGGCTGATGATATGACGTTTTATATCCAATGCCTTAATATAAAAAATCTGAATATCCATTGGAGAAGTAACTAACGTTATCTCGATAAAGAAATCTTTGTCATCATTTTCAATTTGACATCATTTGGTAGCTTTTGTACTTAGTTGTTTCCAGCGAAAACACAGAGCAAGAACATTGTTGTAGGTACCTAGTTTTAGATTCTCACTGTCACTTCTCAGTGTCACTAGACTGTTATGGGCAAATTGGGCAAGCGTGACGCTCAACATCAGGCGAGCGTCTTGATACTATATCAATCATGACAGAGTTCAGGCTCCGACTCGTAGGTACTTTGCTGATTTTCGGGTGGCTGTGACCACAACCACAGATTATACTATATATATGGTTTTTGTGGGCTGCCAACGCCTGCCAACAGGAGGGCGGATCTTATGCACATTAATGTGCTGGCTAATTATTTCCGTAGTCGAATTATTAGAAACTTTATTTTTTCTTTGTTAATAATATTTCTGTATCTATTGAAAAAGTTTGAATATCTAATTAATTAAAATAATATACAACGTTCACACTATCATACCCTCGCGCTATGATGCCATGTGTCCCGGGAGGCACGGACACTCACTCTATAACACACCACAACAGCCATCACCCGGGAACAAGCATATCTGCTCACCACATAAGGCCCGTCCAGGGTTCGATCCTGGGACCCGGCGCTACAAAGGCAGGGTCAGAAACGTTGCTTAAATTCAATAACGTTACTTAGTACGGCGCAGAACAATTTTGTAATGCTAGTAGCTAGTAATAGCTTTAAATAAGACTTGAAAATTCAACAGAATCAAACTGGGTTCAATCCTAAAGACATACATATATTTTTCGCTACTATACAAATAACAAAGTACTTACATCTCGATAACAAATTTAAAAAATATTGTATGTACAGATTTCGCTCAGTTACAGTTTTATTATATGCATATGAGTCGATTTTTACATGATTTCAGACAAATAAAATCATCATAATCTACGTTTATCCCATATTTGAGACGGTAATGAAGTCAAAGAATTTGGTTTTAGATTTACAGATACAGATATTTATTGGTATAACCGAACAAGTTTACACGTCAAAGTTTACATTAAAGTAATAACAAAATATTCATTATGCTTAGAACTAAGCATAAGTACTATTTAAAAATAAAAATTTAACATTGAGGAATTCTTCAATGGAATAATACGCCTTGCTTATTAAATAGCATCTTCAATTTTAGCTTAAAGCTATTATGAGACGAAACATTCGTTATATAGTTTTGGACCACTCGCTTTATTGTTACACCCGCCTGTCTAATACCAACTTCTTGGAAGTTATATTAAACCCTACCCTGTAACCCATTCGCCCGTCTATTGAGCAGAAAATATATAGGGTGTTTGGTAGAGGGACCGACAAACCGAATGAGCGTGTTCGGGGGACCACTTGGAGAATACAAGTTGGTCAAAAAAAATCTCCGACCCCCAATTTTTTTTCTAAAAAGCTTGCTAGTGAGTTTTTTTATCACTGTGAAAGTTGAACCATGAGGTATATATTATTTCATATTTTAACTCTATGAGCTCTAAATCAGTTAGCTCTGTTTTGTATCCAATTTTACTTTGCGTGGCCTGAAGGTGTATTAGAGACCAAATTCAACTAAAAACATCCGATCTAAAACAGATTTTACAAATGTTATGGTGGTAAATAGGTACAATTTCGGAGAAAAAGGAAAAATACACAAAAAAAAAGTTAAAAAAATTGGGGGCTATTTTTTTTGGCCAACTTGTATTCCCCCGAACACGCTCATTTGGTTTGTCGGACCCTCTACTAAACACCCTATATATATGGAGCATGCTGCTTATTATGCACATTTCACCCCTCAGTCACCTTAATCAATTATAAAAATAAAATAATATTAAAATTAATGAAATTTAATTTAATAAAATGTCAACAGATACACAGTGGTAACTTTATAGATTCAATACAACAATATCACTTCAACTCAGCCGGCATGGCATCACCATGCAAAGCTGCTAAAATATTTTGAGCCGTTAACTCACTCATAGTATTCCTAGCTTCTATTGAGGCACTACCTATATGCGGTAGTACTACACAGTTATTTAACTTCAGCAATGGACTATCTAACGGTAGAGGTTCTGGGGTTGTTACATCTAACCCAGCCGCTCGGATATTATTCGTCTGCAATGCTTCGATCAAAGCATCCTGGTCCACGGTCCCACCTCGACTCGTATTAACAAATACAGCAGTCTGCTTCATCTTATCAAATGCTGCCATATTAAATAACTCTTTCGTTTCAGGTACCAGAGCAGCACAGCATATCACAAAGTCACTTTCAGTTAATAGCGTTTCGAAGTCAACTTTAACAGCACAAGTCTCTTTTTCCTCCGGTCGTTGGCTGCGGTTGTAGTACAAGATTCGGGCAGTGTTGAAGGATTTGACTCTGCGTGCGACTGCTTGTCCGATGCGGCCGAAGCCAACGATGCCCACAGTGCTGCCTGCGAGCCCAGGGCCCGTCATCCAAGTGGGTGCCCAGGAGACCCAGCCACCGGTTTTTGCTTCGTTCTGAGCTTCTGGTAAGCGGCGTGATGTTGATAGTAGAAGGGCCAACTGGAAAATAATGAAATTCTGTTAATTTATATATCATGGTTGAAAAAGTAAGTAAGTAAATAAGTAAGTACTAATACTTCATTTCTTTATTTATGATTGCATAATCATTTCGTATATTATTTTGTACTAGCGCGGACTGTGCCGGGTGCGCAAGTGTATTATGAAGAAGTAGCCCGGAGAATCACGAAACCAGGGTTGGCAAAATTGTATCATTTCGATTGAAATCAAGATTTATATTTATATATAAATTGTAGGGATATTCGTCGCGAATATACGTAAATCGCAAACGAATGAAAAGTGAGCGAGCGGTAACCTATTGCTATTGATTAAGTTCCGAACGCCCCGGGGGGCAGTAGGGCTAAGGCTAAGGTAGTACCAGTAGGTCTACCATGAGTTGGCAACATAAATGTCATCTATAGTCGATACTCGATCTCGCCTACCTATTTGGCGTACTAGCAATCGATTTTAGTTCCACTATTGACCGCAAAGGTGGCACTGTTTATTTTTTCATATATTTTTGCGCAGCAATCGATAGCGAGCATCGATAGGTGTCAATGTACATGTCAACTCATGGTAAACCTACTGAAAGAAACACTGATCGTAAGCGTCAACGCGTCACGCTTCGGCGTATTCAAACTATGAGTTATCTGTGTTACAGTTGCCCTAGATAAATGACAGTTTGTGCTGTTTCACGTGAAAGATTAGGTACGTTGCACTTCGCAGTTATACGTGCTAGGCCCATTGATTTTAAAGGAAAACACATAGATCCCAGTATCCCGAAACAAAGTCCCATGGTCACTATGTGGGCGGGCAGAAGCTCGAATATTATAAACACTAAACTAAGCTAAGTATGAATGTTTGAATATGTGTTACAATTTCCAGCTAAAACTTCACGTATTTTTCACGAATATCAAATTGTTCAGGATCGATAGAAAGGGATTAGCTATTTAACTATTCAAGAGAATATTGTCATGATCACGTAATAAAATAAGCGACACCGCAAAACTAATGTAGTATTAATAGGTAGCTACATATACAATTGATACTAAAATAACGTTTTCTACCGACTTCCGAAAAAAGGAGGAGGTACTCAATTCAACTGTATTTTTTTTTTGTTTGTTACCTCATAACTTTAGACTGGGTGAACCGATTCCCAAATTTTATTTTGGTTGAAACCTTCCTAAGCTTTTGCTTCCCGTGTGGTCCCATCTAATTTTCATCAAATTCGGTCTATTAGTTTTTGAGATACACTCCAATAACTGAATAGAGTGGAAATTTTTCAAAATGTACTTGTTTTACAATTATTGATTGACTATCTCATCTCACATGCTGCTCAGTGAGCACAAAATAGTCAGTGAATAAAGACATACGAGTAGAATAAAAAGCTCAACCTCGATGCAAGATTCGAATCGGCGTACGCGTGATTGGCATCCCCGTGATTGCGTCAATGCGAAAAAAAGTATTGAAAGATTTATTATTATAATATATTATTTCTTTGAATAAAATTCTTGTGCATTCTTTAAATTATTAACGCTTATTGATTTGACTTCACATATAACTAGTGCTGCCGCTAACTTCTTGAAGACTAAATAGACAAAAATCTCGTATATCCATCGTAAATCCACGATGGATATACGACGGAAAAAGTTTTGGTTAGATATATTTTCAATACAGACACTTTTTTGTAAGTCGCACTAACAACTGTTCACATTGTTAGTTTTTGACAGAGTCGCCACTTTTTCAGTGGCAGGAAACAAGCACACCGCACTCAAGGTCTCTCTCAAGGAAGGTTTCTGGACAAAGCCGAAACAATTGACGACTGTGACATTGAGAATTTACACGACTTGTCACATCAAATTATACTGTTTAATTTATTCTAATGAATAAATCGTCTTACAGTGAGTTCAGCAGTAGCATCGGTCAGCACATCCGGAGTGTACCCAATTTTGATCCCTCGTTTCTTGCACTCTGGCACATCTATATGGTCATATCCCACCGATATTGTAGCCACCACCTTCAAAGTTGGCCCGGCTGTGTCCAGAATTTGTTTGTCAATCTTGTCCGTGAGCGAACAGAAGATGCCGCTCACTCCAGGGATGGATTTGAGAATCTCTTCTCGTGGGACTGGCGATGGCTTATCCCAAAGTTTTACATCACACCTGAAATTTTTAATTATCTATTACATCCTTAAACATTACTTATTACGCTGCATTAATTGAATGAAATACTGTCATTTAATATGGTGCAGAACAGTTTTATAGTGCCACAATGCCTAATCCCGAACTGTTCATCACCATAATCATCTCAGCCATAGGACGTACACTGCTGAACATACGCCTCCCCCCTTATTTTCCGGGTAATAAAGGACCAGTTGGAAGCG
Organism: Selenia dentaria; assembly: GCA_917880725.1. Lineage (NCBI taxonomy): Eukaryota > Metazoa > Arthropoda > Insecta > Lepidoptera > Geometridae > Selenia > Selenia dentaria. The sequence goes on from OU862891.1 coordinate 5,583,627, forward strand.
GCCTGCATACAATGTTGTCCTGCGACCTTTATCAGGTCATGTGTACCTACGCTGCGCTTGCCGGTCCGTGGTCTCCACTCCGGAACCTTCCGGCCTCATCAGCCATCTGTTCTGCGTGCTATGTGCCCTGCCCACTGCCACTTTAACTGGCTAATCTTTAACTGGCTATGTCAGTGACATTCTTTCGAGATCCGTAGAAGAACGAATGTCTCCCAAACTGTTATTTTATACTAATGTTTTACTATTTGATTAGACCTTGGCAACCAGAACTATGCAAGATAAGTAGAAAAATAAACTCTGCAATAAATCTATAAGTTTGTCTTGATCAAAAAACAGGCTTAATTTTCATGCAATTGGTGACATGTCAGAATTGCAGGTTTGAAGATGTTGTGATTTAGGTTATGAAAGACCACAGAAATCTATAGATATACGAAACAGAAGAATTACTACAATAAATAATGTATTAATCAGTGATGTCTCTCTTCCAGATATGTCGCTCAACCTTTTTAGCACAATATGACAATCATCAATATCTTCATTATGGGCTCATCTTGCTAATTTATGTAGTTCAGTTCAGTTCTTAGATTATGGCTTCTGTGACTATTGTCACAATTCTGCCAGTGTCCGCTGTGCTAGTTTCATAAACCATCAGGAGAATTAACAATTGTTTAATAATATGACCGGTGGTACATAGGGAGAGTCATGCTGAGAATTAGTATCCAGATGATTTACCTAAAACAAAGAAGGACAACACAAATTGACATCACAAGGAGTTAGTATATATATAAATATATAATATAGACAAAATAAATAGTAATAAAAATGTTAAGAACATATATTGTATTTACAGTTTAATATTATTTACACTTATAAATTTACACATTAAATAATTTACTAGGGGAGAGAATATTTGGGACAGAAGGTATTTAGAGGAAACAGGTCTGGGGATTTTTAGTGGAAGCAAATCATAGAGGGAACGATGTTTGGGACAACTAAAGAGTATGTGGTCCACGTCTCCTTCATCCAGCCCGCACTCGCATATTGAGTGATCTCATATTCTCATTTTACCTAAATGAACTGGAGTGCAAGAGTGACCTAAGCGGAGGCGACAGATTGTAGAGGTGATTTGTTTATTTGCCGCTCGGAACTTAGAAAACCACGGTTTGGGCTTATCAGATCCTTGGCAGATCTGGTTGAATGTCACCGTAGTATTTGACTTTAAGTTTCATAAAAGATTCCCAATACTTTGCCCAAGAATCTCGAAGTTGGGATTTGGTGAGCAGGCATAGATCATGAGCGTAAAGGAAATGTTCTAGGGAGCCAATTTGAGATGCTGCTTTTGCACAGGAGTCAGCAGGTTCATTGCCAGGAATTCCAGAGTGCCCTGGAATCCAGGCAAGGACAATATTAATTCCTAATTTGTGACCTTCAAACAGTAGGTGTTTTATTTTAAGAATCAAAGGGAATCGAGAAATTTTGTGGAAAGGTTGGAAAGAATGGCTTGTAGGCAGCTCTTAGAGTCTGAAAAGATGATTGAGCGATTGAGATTGTGGGATTTAACAAAGAGGATGGCTTCAAAAATAGCTAGTGCTTCCCCAGTGAAAATAGAGGTATAAGGTGGGCATTTAAAACTGAGGCATATCCTTGTAAAAGGGATCCAAACTGCTGCACCTAGAACACTAGTAGGCGATAACTTAGATGCATCCGTAAAAATAATCTTCCAGTTCTGGAATAGGGAACTAATTTTATTATTAAATAACTGAACAGAGTTAGGTGAATCTTTATCTATACCAAAGTATAAAATTATATTTGGTTGAAAAATAAGGGCTTCATATGGTGTGCTATACAAAGGATTTGATTGGTATTGAGCTACATGATTACGGACTTTAGTAAATTTGATGAAGCTATGGATAGGCAAGGTATTGAATCCATATTACTACTGTGAAATAGGTCAAAAAGAAGGTTTAATGTTTGAAGAAGAGGGTGTTCCGATATTTGTATTAATTTAAAGATGAACCATTCAGAAAGAAACTGTCTACGTATATTCAAAGGAGGTTCGCCATTGCCACATTCTACTTGCATGGCATTGATGGGTGAAGACTTCATCGCTCCAAGAATAATGCGCAGACATTTGGACTGAATTTTTAATATTTTGTTTTGGCCAGCCTTGTTACATAAATTTAGTAAGAATGCGCCGTAATCAAAATGGCTTCGAACTATGCGTAATACAAAAGTTTTTGTGAGTATGGATGGGAACCCTGAGAGAGATCGGAGAACATTGATATTCTTTTCACACTTCTGAGAAATGTAATCAAAATGGCTAGCTCCTGTCATCCTGGAATCAAGATAGATGCCTAAAAATTTGGAGCTGTTGTGAAAAGTGGTCTGTGAAGACATCGAAACTGAAAAATACAAACAGTAATGTTTTTTGGAGAGTTTGTTAGCCAAAAGGCAATTTCTATCACAATGATTCGACAAATACTGATACTGAGAACTGAACCTTATTGAATGTGTAAATTTATAAGTGTAAATATTATTAAACTGTAGATACATATAAATAATGTTCCTAACATTTTTATTACCATTTATTTTGTCTATATATATTCTATCTATATATTTAGTCTATATTTATATATATATACTAACTCTTTGTGATGTCAATTTATGTTGTCCTTCTTTGGTTTAGGTAAATCATATGGATGCTAATTCTCAGCATGACTCTCCATATGTACCACCTGTCATATTATTAAACAATTGCTAATTCTCCTGATGGTTTATGAAACTAGCACAGCGGACACTGGCAGAATTGTGACAATAGTCGCAGAAGCCATAATCTTAGAATTGAACTGAGAACTGAACCAAGGATTCAGAAATTAATAAAAGGTATGGAGTTGCAAAAATAGCATTAAAATAATATAGGTATATGTACAGTCGCATGCAATAAGATGTATAGGTACATTCCGTAATTTTCTAAACTATTAAACAGTATTACATTTTATAACAATATAGATAAGTATTATTTTAAACAGTAAAATGATATAAATAGCTTCATTTTAGAATTATTTTGATGCCCATTTTTATGAACCGGATTGCTGAGGCACTTTTGAACATTTTGAAATGTATACATTTTATTGCAAGCGACTGTACCTACTTATTTCTGTAATTTTCGTCAAAATAAATATTTAAATACTGTTGTTGGCTTCGAATAATTTTATGCATGTTTTATTCATAGAAGTAAATTCAAGTACAACTCTTGATTCATTTACATTCATATCACCTACCTCCAAACATTTGGTGGTCCATAGCAAGACATACATTTTGTGCAGTAATAATTATTATTCTTTTTCCCTCGTCATCAAAAGGTTAAGAACCACTGCCCTAAACTGATATCAATACTTTTACTACCTAACTGGTATTGGAAAATGGTTCTACAAGGAAATAGGTATTTACAATAAATATAAAAGGCTTTTATAAATATAATACACACAAGTAACATAAACACACCAAGTTTTCACAAAGCACTATTATTGACTTGGCGTAGTAGTGCTACTACAACTACTACTGCAAGCCTATAAATAATAATAAATAGATAAAGTAAATTTACAACCAGTTATTCCTCTATTTCTAAGTCTGGTTACCTGACTACTTCTATTGTAAAATGTGATACAATAATGTATCGTCGCTTAAGTTCTAACACCGCGGAAGTCAAAATTTGGCCGAAATACGATATTTACAATTGTACGTCATTCGATAGGGAATCGAATGACGCACCGTTTGACCAATCAAACACGAGGATTTGAACCAATGGTAACGAGTTATTTAAAAAACAAAAAACGCCGCGGATGTCAGCGTCGTACAGAAAGCCACAGCAATACCGCGTAACTCAATTTCATTCCATACTGTGTCGTGTCGTGACAAGTTCTCCGTGGGACTTTATCGAAAACTTAGGTAAATATTATTTATATTACAAATACTATTGTTTAATTAAAGATATTATATAGTTGTAAACACTAACTAGATGTGAACTTTCGATAATGACAAATATACTTACCCTCTCAGTATGCTGCAATTTCTAAAGAGGTTCGACCTAAACAACCATTCATTGTAAATTTTTTAAATTACGATTTTTTTGATGATTACTCTAATAAAAAAGAATTTATGTATGACTCAATCCGCCCTGGTCGCGTTGCTAAAGATCCTAGAGTAACAGATATAAGAGCATTAGAGTACAGACCCTCTGGTATTATTAAATATAAATTATATTTTAAAGATGAATATGAAGAGTTACCTTGACGAAAATCTAGGCAGAAACGACAAGGCCCAAGACCTAAACTATACAATACCCACATAAAGATAAATGAAACAAAGTGGAAACATCTACAAGAATTGAAAGCAGTAATGCCTTCAGACTGTCACAATTTTTATGATAATCTACCTCATTAAAGACTGATTAATCTATTTTATGAAGAATAATTATAAGTAGATGTTTTATAGTATTTTTAACTGTTATTTTCTTGATATTTCTTTAAAAATATGTTGCTTCGGTTTGCCATCTTTAGTTATAAGAAACAGATGATAATAAATGACTAAGTTAGACTAAGACTATGTTAGAACTAAACATTGTTTTAAAATAGTTATTTCTAGATGTCTCCTAATACCACTAAGTTAATTGTACCAAAAATGCTGTATTGTGATCTCATTACCTTTATGATGCTAATTGCTAGTTACTGAATACTTACATATAAGTAATATTGAAATGTTGTGGCCAAAAATTTTAATTTGTGGTCTTAGTTTATATTAAGTTGTGATTTTTAAGTTTATTATAAAGCTAAAATACTTCAAATTACCAAGTTTGTTATAATTACACACTAATTACTACTCCAAGTATCCACTAAGAAATCAAAGCTTTTTATTCTAGCGTAAGTCCCATAAATTTACATAAAAAATATGACAACACCGCGTATGTCACCAAAAACACAAAGAAACTAATTTTATAGAATTATTAATTGTGTAGTCACATTTGTTACGTATTGTAATATTTTATTAAAATAAAATTAACTTTGATTATAGGTTTGATTTAAAATAAAACAGTTTATTTGCTCTCCTGTATAGTTGCCTGTTTTGACTTCCGCGGTGTTAGAACTTAAGCGACGGTATGTGAGAGATGTAGTTAAGTATGTATTGAGAAAAATAATTCATATTAATCCATGATTTGGATACCATCCAAACATCAGGCTTGTGGATCCCATGGCGCCTACAGAACCAGTTAATAGATAACATTAACCGGGTTATCATTAAAAAAAACCCATTGTCAGCAAGTGCATCTCATGTATAATTATTACACCCCAACCACTCCTTCCCCATTCGATGGTTAAAATCAGATAGAGTTAAAATTTGATACACAGACCTCGAGCATGCCTCGAGCCTCGGTAGCGTAGTTGGTCATGACATCTGACACGAATTGTCGGAAGACGCGGGTCTAAATCCCGTCCGAATATGTGAATTATTCTCTCTAAAAATTGCAATGTTTGATAATTATTACTTTCTAAGGATTCATAGAATAGGCATTAGGACCATCATGATACTATGTTGATTACATATGGGTCACAGGAAATAAGTCAAAATTGTAGTTAATTTTAACTATGTATATTGATGTACATTATAATTATTCAAGTATGAACTCAGTGTTACTCTTTAAAACTTACTCTTTTCGTAGTAAATCCACCCCACACGCTGGCATATCGTTGCGTGTAACAAATACCTGATGTTTTCCACTCATTTTCTTCACTAAACCACTGTTGCGCACTAAGTTAGGAGCAAATGATACTAAACTTCTAGACAGCATGAATATTTTAAACGGTTTTTACGTTTCCTAGTTTCTTGTTAACAACTGACAAGGTTATTCAGTTTTCCGGTAGATATTTTTTTTTTTTTTTTTTTTTTTTTTTTTATTATTATTTATGGCAATTGTTTAGAACATTCATGCCAGCATCATGTCAAAAGAGAAAGATATAATTAACAAAATCGGAGAAATTTAGATGTAAGTATCTGAAACAAAGGAAAAATATCTTATACTACATAAGTACTATCTACAAAATTATCAAATTACTATTTAAAAAAAAAAACTAAATAATTACATAATATACATATGGTTTAACATAAATACCAGTTTAATTTAATTTACACACAACTACAGCTTGATGTTATTTTCAGTTATGAAAGATGATAATACATTAATTGAATTAACGTTAATATTACACAGAATGTTATCTATATGAATAGGAAGAGGAAATTTAAAATGAACCAATGAACTAAATAATGAATTATGATCAAATAAGGGGCAAGAAAAGAAAATATGATTTATATCCGCATCATCCATACCACACTCACAAATTGATGAATCTTTAATTCTCAATTTCTTAAGATGAACAGCAGAAGAGCAATGGCCGAATCTCAACCTAGCTATTATACAACAAATTTTCCTATTACATTTAAATTTAAAAAACCAGGGTTTAGCTTGAATATCAGGTTGGAGTTTAGCATAATAAGCTCCTGTTCGTCTACTAGTCAGTGACCATCTTTTGAACCACCTAGACTTTAGGTCACGAATAGGGAGAAGTAAAAGGTCTTGAGGATAATTTTTGAAAGGAACTTTATCACCGCATATTATAGCTTGCTTTGCAATCTCATCAGCCTTTTCATTGCCATGTATATTATTATGGCTTGGAATCCAAGCTAAGTGAACAGAATAACCAATAGAACTACACTGTATTAACATTTCCTTGCATTTAAATATAATCCAGTTTTTGGAACCTATTTTAAATGGATTACTCTGAAAAGCTTGAAGAGCACTTAAAGAGTCAGAAAAAATAACAGTTTTCTTTAATTTGAACAGCAATATATAACTGATAGCTTCCATTATACCCCTACATTCACCAACAAAGACAGATGTTTCAGGAGGACACTTAATCTTTTGAACAATATTGTAATTTTGGTGGAATAAACCAACACCAACACACCCATTTTGATCTAATTTCGAGGCATCTGTGAAGATGCTATGCCAGCCTGGCCAAAGATTATCTTTAATCCTTAAGAAATGTTTATTAACAAAGGGATCTACTTTGCTCAAGTCCAAATTAAGATGTAAAGTGGGTTCAAATAAAATACACTGATAGTCAAATTCAAACAGAGAAATTTTAGGGGTTCTATGAGTAGGGTATTTGAGGGCTTTAATTTTTGAAAAACTCATAACTAAGCAAGGAGTTTTTTTATGTTTCCAATAAGGCTGGGAAATATAACTAAATAATAATTGTAGTTTTGGAAAAAGAGGATGAGAAGAAAATTGAAACAAACGAAACAAAAACATGTCCGAAAGATATTGACGTCTTAAATCTAAAGGAGGTTCATCACATTCCACTTGCAAAGCGTTTTTAGGAGTAGATCTCATTGCTCCAATAACAATACGTAACGCTCTTGCTTGGATCAAGTCCAATGAATTGAGCGCTCTTTTACAAGCTGGCTCATATAAAAATGAAGCATAGTCAATAACACTACGAATAATAGCATTATAAAGAAGCTTTAAATAATAAGGATGAGCACCCCACCAAACACCAGCCAAACACCTTAAAATATTCAAATTTTTTTCGCACTTAACCGAGATATAGTTTAAATGCGATGAAAAGTTCAATTTGCTGTCTAAAATAAGACCTAAAAACTTTTTTTCATTTTCGACAGGAATCCTAGTGTTGTTAACCATTATGTTAAGTCTGGGCTTTAACCGTTTTCTAGTAAAAATAACTACAGAACTTTTTAGAGGAGCTATTTCTAGACCATTGTAACATAACCAAATATTTAATGACTCAAGAGCTTGAGACAATTTATGAGCAGAATTTAAAATATCACGATCTGAAATATAAACAACAAGATCATCAGCATATTGCAATAACCTGCAATAAGGTGACACAAATTTGTTTAAATCATATGTGTAAATATTAAAAAGCAAAGGACTTAGAACAGAGCCCTGAGGCAAGCCTTTGAAGACAGATCTGCAACATTTAATATCCCCGTTTATTCTTAGTTGAGCTGTACGGTCTAGAAAAATATTAAGTATAAAATTAGTTATTTTACCAGGTAAAAACAAACTTTCCATTTTAGTTTTAAGAATAGAAAGTATAACATTGTCATATGCGGAGCATATATCAAGAAAAGCAGCAACAACAGACTCATTTCTAGAGAATGAGAGTCTAATATCAGTAACAAAAATAGACAAACTATCTAAAGTCCCCCTACCTTTTCTAAAACCATATTGACATTCAGGCAAAAGATTTCTGCTTTCGATTAGCCACTCCAGACGATTTTTAATAAGATGTTCTGTGATCTTTGTCAGAACAGAAGACATAGCTATCGGACGATAACTATCAGATCTTTCAGGATCTTTGCCGGGTTTTAAAATTGGAATAATGATTTGGGTTTTCATCACATCTGGGACAAACCCCAAATCTATCATTAAGTTTATCATTTCCAGATAATAACCTAACATTTTCTCACCAGCATTAACCAAAAAGGAATATGGAATTCCATCTGGACCAGGGGAAGTATCTTTAAGAGAAGTGAGAACAAGGTGCAACTCTTTCATGGAGAAAGGAGTAAAACTTGCATCATAATCAGAACTTGAGGTGAAAGTATCAAAAGAACTAGGAACAAAGGGTGGAGCCAGCCTGTCCATGAATTGCTCAAACCAACTTTCACAACTAGGGTATGGAGGAGAAGGTTCTCTATATGAACCACGAAACTTTCGAATTGATTTCCATACATACGAGGAATTGACACTAGGAGAAATAGTAGAGCAAAAGTTTTTCCATCCCTCTGACTTTTTCGAATGAAGGATTTCCTTTGACTGAGATAGAACATCCGTTAATGACTTATAGTTTTCATTTGTCATGTCCTTAGAATACACTTCTTCAGCGGTCTTTCTATTTGTCACAGCATCCGTACACTCTTGATCCCACCATGGAGGAGATCTATGTTTCTTATTTTGAACTTTTAAGGGAAATGAATGCTTAGCAGCAGAATGAATAATATTTATAAATGAATGAATACATTGATTCAAAGAATGGGGAAATATCAGGGGAAGATCACAAACAATTTCTTCTAAAAATGATTTAAATTTGGACCATTCATCAGAATCAGTTTTATTGCTTAGTTTATACTGTAACAATGGCTTAAATGGAGTTTGTTCAATTTTAGAAAATGGAAGATCAAATAAAACTGGAAAGTGATCACTTCCAAAACAAGATGATAAGGTTTTCCATGACATTGAAGGAGTTAAACTAGCTGATACCATAGTCAAGTCCACAGCACTAACCTGCTCATTTGGTCTTGTACGACGAGTAGGGCTCCCAGTGTTTAATAAACACAATCCCAGCTTATCCATTATATTGAAAATATAATTAGCAAGAGAATCTGAGGCTTGACAACCCCAGACTGGATGATGAATGTTAAAGTCTCCCATTATAATAAAGGGACCTTTTATGTTTGTTAAGATATCAAAGAATGTTGTTAGTATGTCAAAAGATGGTCTGGGTATATACAATGATATAAATGTTATGTTTTTAAACCTAACAGCAACAAAAGAGAACTTCTCAGAATAAGAAGATGATGGTAAATGTACAAGATGAGAATTTACAGAGTTTCTGACAAGTATGGCAGAACCACCATACCCGTCAGCTTTGTCATCCCTGAAACAGAGGTAGCGAGGAACCTTAAAAAAGGAACCAGGCTTAAGCCATGTCTCAGAGATAGCAATAACAATAGGGTCATATTTATTGATAATATATAACAAATCTGTTTTTTTACTATTTAAACTTTGGCAATTCCATTGTAGCCCTAGTGAGGGAGCCATAATGGAAAGGTTGTGATGATGGAATGGAAGAATCTAGGGCAACGTTGGACGGTACAAAAGTAGGACAATTAAGTAGCTTCATGAGAGCCTGTATGAGCTCCATAATGCTACCAGAGGAAGAAAGGGGATCAGAACCATGACAATTAAAAGCAACACCATTATTGTTGATCATAGGTGGATTCGCAACAATGGCCTGATGGGCAGATCGATCATAGCCATGCCGTTGTGGAGGAGGAGGTCTGGGTTTTATGAATATTGTTTTTTTATGTGAACTATTAGCTTTTGCAGCATAAGAATGAGAGGTAGAAGAAACACTATTAGCATACGATGTTTTTGTTGCATCACTATATGATTTACCCCTAATAGGAGAATGTAATTTGGAAGCTTCAATATAAGATACACTTTTGTCTGCCATAGTAATCTTAATTTCTTTTTGTCTGCTAAACTCTGGACAGCTCTTATTTGTAGAGTAATGCAAGCCGGAACAATAAATACAAGATGAAGTGCCCTCCTCCACATTGCATGAGTCACCAGTATGACCCTCTCCACACTTATAACAACGTGGCTTAGACCTACAGCTATTTTTTGTGTGCCCAAACTTACAACATTGGAAACATTGTACAGTAGGATAATAGTAGCGTTCAACTGGTAGAGAATTAAAGCACATGAATACCCTTGGAGGCAGAACCTGACCATCGAAAGATAACACGCAAGATTGTGACGGCTTAAATACAGGGGCACCATCAACAATTACTTTATAGTTTAAGCGCCGAATTTTTACTATGGGGCAGCCATCAAGAGGGACACGAATGTTCTCCAGTACCTCTTCTTCAGACCATTCAGTGGGGATCCCCTTGACAAGACCCAATCGGACTGTGCTAAATGATGGGATAAATGCCTTAAAATCATTTTTAATTAAAATTTCATTTGCAATGAAAATATTGGCAGAGTTTGCATCACTGAATGACAGTGATACTCTATTACGTCCAATTCTACTGACACTTCCTTCAACAATATCTTGTATCTTATTCTTACTGAGAAAGTGCCCAAAGTTAATTGGGTGCAAGAAAGTACCTGAAGTGGGAGAAGGCTCAACTTTTTGGACATGCACTGTAAAAGGCCCCTTATCGGAAGACTTATATACCTGCCTACCAGAGGGGGTATAAACTGGGATTGATGGGGTTTGCGAAATGGTTGCTGAAGGAGAAGCAAGTGAATCAGTCATTTGACAATCAGTTATCTGTGAATCTGTGATGGACTTTGATGATGGACATATTGTTTGGCCTAATGGAATAACTGAATCCTGGGAATGTTTCTTTTCTTTATTACACTTATGCTTCCTACATGTTTTCCTCCGTTTAACGGTAGAAAAGGAGCCATCGCCATGCTGATTTGGTTCCACAACATCTGAAGAATCAGAAGCGATGGAGACAAACTCAGCTGGTGAGGGGACAAAATCACGCCTATCTGCGTTAAATTCAATAGACAGGTTTAATTCTGGGGGCCTGCCGCCCCCATCGTATGTTTCCATCCGATTCGATGAAAAACAATTGAATAAAACAAATGAAGACTATATTCTATGAATTTTGTTAAAAAACTTACCAACGATGAAAAATACACGTGCTACGCTAATCAAATATTCTATCTACATACAAACACACTAATATTATACACTAAATACAGCAAAAAGATATTTTTCACAATTCAATAATCGCCAAAGCACCCGTGCTCCTTGACACAACTTTGACAATCCGGTAGATATTTAGGAGGCGTCAACATTTGTCATACACTTCACCATAGAAAAAATACAATACATTAATTCATTTTCTTTATCGTGGACTCTTACGTTTGTATTTTGGCATTCATAGCTATAAGTTATTTGGGTTAATTGTAATCAAAGACCTTAAACAGTAAGTGTAAGGTCTTTGATTGTAATCCAATTGATATAATATATATATATATATACTCTATTATTATACTTTAATTGTTTGTTAATCGTATCTATTGTTAATAAACATGTAATTTAATATATATTTTTGTAGTAGGTATATGGGTTATGTTACCTGAAATAAAGATTTATTATTATTATTATTATTATTCCTTTTATTCAAAAAGTTTCACGGATTTCATCCGGTCCTTTACAAAGGCATAAGTGGGGCTGTAGCCAACACTTAGAGGCCTGTTTGGTATAAAAATACAAAGTATCAAAAACAGAAAGAATGTTGTATGAAGGGTAACATGGTACTTATAACTATTACAAAAATGGGTAAAATGGCCAGGCTATTGATATGAACTTATTAGTGATATGGAAGATTGTGGGCTATGGAAGAGACTACGGCACCTGCCAATTTTAGTCTCATGTTTAAATATTTAGGCAGGTGGTGACTTGCCATCCACTAAACGGGCCCCCCATAAAGGCCACCATGAGTGGTGACAAAAGGGACAACGTTGGTGTGGATGGCTAAAGGGTGTATTATTATTATTATTATTATATACGTCAAAATTAGAAGAAACAAATCTAGGAGAATGAAACAAAGTTCATTGATTTTGTAATGATGATTTTGATGATTGAATGAGCCATTGTTCGGTTTTTGATCGCCGCCATTCAACACACATAAACGGCAGTGATGCTAGGCTGTGGACCTACCAGCAAGCCACCTTTTAAACATTTATAAAGTCTCGAATAGGGCCAAACTCGGCCTTAGCCTCACACAAATTTTATTATTATTATTCTTCTAATGAATATTTTATAATAATGTCTTGCCCTCATCGGTCACTATTGTATCTGGTAGGTTTGACTCTAAAGGAAATAAATAAGTATTTAAATATTATATATTAGTGATGTACCTATAAATTATTATAAATATATTATAGTAAAACCTATTGTTATAAATATAATGTAGTAAATAAATATAGCTTGAATAAAGTAAAACTAATCAAGTATAATTACAGACATGCAAGGAATGTTACAAATTATAAGCATCTAGAAAATCATCAACATCAAGAAAAATCTGTAAGGCTGTCTGTAAGCTGTTATATTTATGGCAGATTATGCGTGTGCGGGGTTGCGCATTTTGCCAATTTCGTCGGTCGGTGCTATTCAGTGTGTAGAGATTTGAGACCATATTTGTAGAAAAATAAATCAACTTGACGAATGGCGAATGTACTACCATATGAGTTCACTTATAAAAAAAACTAGTATCTGTCTGTCAAAGACATATGGCATTGACATTACAAAATACATTCAATGGAATTTAGGAATGAGGTTCTTTGTGAAAAATATCGATTACTTAATCGATTCTAATTTAACTTTACATCAGTTTTTAAAGAGACGCAGTTTATTATGTAGTAACTTGTTTGTCTCCATGTATGTTATAGTTTATTAAAAAGTACAGGTACTTCGATAATAAATGTTGGTCTCACAAAATTGGTAGCGCTGTTCTTCATAACTCAAACAAATTATTGTCTTCCTTGTAGGTATTCCTTGTCTATTGTTTCTGGAACATGGAAATCCTATCGTTCCGTGGATTACGCGGCCGGCAAAGCAAAAGATTTTGAAGAAGTGCACTCCACACTCAATATTCACCAAGAAGGCAGCTTTTACTTCATTTTATTTTCATCCCAGTCAAGGTATACTTACATATTATATGTAGATAAGATTTAGGTAAGTTCCTATCGTTTGACACGGTTGGTGAGAAGACGCGGGCTCAGTCCTACCCAAGCAGTAATTTTTCTGTCCTACATTGCAATGTTTCATGTCACTAATTGACACTAAACAGGCATATTGCTTTACAAAATCATATGGGATATTATGTCATTCATTATAATATAAATGTATCAGAACGCTGTGTTTAGATTCTAGTTTCTAAGGATGGATTCGGGATTTCTTGCTCACACATCCTAAACACGTGTTTGATTCGACTCCTAGTCGCTCTAAGGTGTATTCAAGATTTCTTCCTCGCACAAATGTGTGTGTCGGTAACCACGTGTATCGGTTCAGCTTGTTAAGGTTGATGTAGAGTAAATGAACGAAAAAGAGAAATTGACATATATTTACTATGATATAAAATATATTAGAAATTTACTGACAATCAATATATATTAGCACATCAAAACTCATTAGACTTATATGGTCTTCTATTCGTATCGGATCTTAATTCGTTGGCATTAGATTCTTCTCTCCAAATAAAACATATCTTGAACGTACTAGCTTGTTGTTTTCTTTAATCCATACTCTGTAACCTTCATCATTTTCATATTCGATCAATACAACTTGCAATCTATCTGAAGATGGATTTAAGGTATCATTCTTGCGCATGTGTATCGGTCTGTTCACAGGTTTCTGAGTTCTGAGATCATACCCACGCGACGCACACTGATTCACGTTCTAACATCGATTTGAAAATACAATCGATTCTGGAACCCTAAGATATCGATTTTCCCATGTAAAAATCCAGAACGCCACCGCTACTTTACTGATTCGATTGTTGTAAAAAATCAAAACAATATTTGGTCACCAAAACATTGATGTAAAAGGGTAATATTGTTCTGTGATGTAAACTAAAAAGTTGACTTCTTGAAAAAGATTACTTGTGTTGTTATCGTGAATAGTTAGAATAATGAAAATTCACAAAATAAAAAATGTATATTTATTATTCGTCTTGTCTGGTATGTTATCATTCTAATTACAATTTCTTTTCAATATTTTATTGCTCCGAATAGTTCATTGCCCGGTTGTACCTGAACAATTCGTATATATTTACATAATTGTGTAAAACACCAGCTTAACTATTATTCATATATTCGTTATCCATTGTATTTACCTGCTGCCTAATGTTAATTAAAATTAATACCTAAATGTACTATCTGAAAACATATACGTTTCTGTACTCATATTAAGTTTTTGTTCAAGGTTTGTTCACATTATCCCAACAATATGACATTCAAGAAGGGGAATTCACAGAAGAATCAGAAGATTTGGACATCCCTAATGTTGATGAATCAGAAATGGACACGGAATCAATTCTATCAAATGTAGTATCTGATGTAAACAAAACTCTCACTTCTATCTACAATACTGTAACTTTGGCAAATGTAACTATGGAAAACAAAACACAGACTGCAAACGAAACCCGCAAACTAGTGAAATGTAAAGAAATAGTGTATGAGAATGTTGAAATTGAACCATCAGTGGATTTGATAAATGGTTCGAGCCTCACCAGGTTGTTGCAAGTCAAACCAGATATCACAAGTCGTGACACAGAGGCAGACTGTGTGCTAGTACTATTCTATGCAGCTGCATGTCCATTCAGTGTCCATGCTGCTCCACACTTCAATGCTCTTGCAAGATCATACCCCAATGTAAAAATGGTAGCACTAGATGCTTTAAAACACCATGGAATAAATGCTAATTATGGAATAGTTGGTGTTCCAACTTTGAAAATGTTCCACAATGGCCGTCCTGTTGGAAAATTCAATGGCACAGAATATAACATTCAATCGTTTAGTAAATTCGTTCATGCTATAACTGGCCAGTATCCACAAGGCTTGTTGGTGACATCTAAAGACTTCCAGGGTCCAGTGTCGAGTGTTTTAGAGGCAGACACAGACTATTTCCTAGTTGTATCGTGGCTCTTTATTATATTTTGTTCAATCTATTACTTCATGCAATCAAAATGGTGGAAGATGATTGTGGAGATGGTGCAAAATAACTGGAGAGAATCGGAAGCGCAACATGAACATAATGATTAGCTATTTTTTAAATTGGGTATCTACTCTAAATATAAGTAATTTGTTTATACATGTTTTTTTTACTTTTAATATATATTCAGTATATCTTTTCTACAGATATTAATGATCATTGTCATAAACCCGTCCTAATTATCTCTACTGGAAGAGATGACAAATTTGAAGCAAGTTTTGTTGGTTTTTCCACCAAAATTTAGTTCTCATAATCTCAGTTGGATGCCTTGCAAATCAAACCTATAAAACTCCATAAATATGCAAATGTCAAATCAGAATTAGTCAGTAGCTATGAAATCTCATTGTCCCTACAGAACTGTTGTTCTTAAACAAGAATCAAGGCTGGAGGGTGTGTTCGCTTCTCATCCACTATCAGAACTTCTTTATTCAGGTGCATTTTTCATATCTGTGTTTAATCGGAACACACCACATGCTATCGCATGTATAGGGAGTGCCTGATGTTTATATTTTATTCGTATCTTGGTGCTTGCTGTTCAAAAACGTCAGGCAATAATACAATAGTAAATTATGCACCAAGGGTATAAAGCAGTGTCTGAAGGTCATGGGCGCCATGTTTCATCTCGAGCCAAACGAAAAATTCTATAGAGTTAACTCCTGAGCACAGCAAGTTTTCTATATAGTATTTCAATACCTGTAATGGTAGTTTTTTGTTTTATTTTTTAATTTGGGGATGGGGTGCCTTATGTAGGACGCGGATGCTATTGGTATAGTTTGTTGTACCATGACAAGCAACAGGTGTTGTGAGATGGGATTACGTACATTGGTTTTTGAGGAGAGGATGTTGAGTCAGTTGTGTGAATGTGTGGGTATGTTTGGGGGGCAATAGACCAAATTTTTTTGTATTTGCGTCACACTATACTTATCATAAATGTATATATGTGCGCCTACGAAGAAATAATATAAGAGGTGCGCACATAAGATAAGAGGAGATATATATAGTGCCAGCACAGTTGAGCACAGTAGTAGTACACCATAGTGACGACCGCCGTGGCCCTTATAGACGTGTATGCATCAGTACAGGTATACGTACACATGCTTGAAGTGAAGACATAGATATCTTGCTCAGATTGCACTGGTTGCTTTAGTAACTTTGACTACCATCAATGCCCAGGCTACCGACACTACAAGCGCGATCGATATTACCGTAAAGACGCTACCCTGGCTACCGATTCTACCCCCGCTACCGATGCTACCCTTGCTACCGACGCTATCCTCGCTACCGAAGCTGCCCTCGCTACCGACGCTATCCTCGCTACCGACGCTACACTCGCTACCGACGCTATCCTCGCTACCGACGTTATACTCGCTACCGACGCTATCCTCGCTACCGACGTTATACTCTCTACCGACGCTATCCTCACTATCGACGCTACACTCGTTACCGACGCTATCCTCGCTACCGACGCAATCCTCGCTACCGACGCTACACTCGCTACCGACGCAATCCTCGCTACCGACGCTACACTCGCTACCGACGCTATACTCGCTACCGACGCTACACTCGCTATGACGCTATCCTCGCTACCGACGCTATCCTCGCTAACGACGCTACACTCGCTACCGATACTACCAGCGGTATCGAGGGCAGATACAGTCGCGGCGGCGTTCACCTCGCTAACAGCTGTCACTTTTGGGACTGCCGTGACCACACGCATCGGCACCACTGCTGACGAGCGACGTCAGGTGGTAATTGTGTGGATAGATGCGGTGTGTGATGGGAAGAGGTGGAGTTTTAAGGAGAGGTGAGGGTATTGGATCTATGTGGGTAGGGTGATCTCATGATGAGGGGTGTGGAGGAAGAGGGCTGAGGGAGATATAGACGTGTATACATGCATATATATGTACACATGCTCGAACCCATACATTATAAACATACATATATGCACACACACCCAAATAAGTCTTATCATATATGAACACATGCGCGCGTATGTGCAGACTGTAATGCTGAGCACAGGTAATATAAATAATGATGAATAAAAGGAAGTGTAAAAATATAATAATTAATAGTATGCTAGCTGGAGTAAGAGATTATTTAGTATCAGTAAATATACAGTATAATAGTAAATACATGTATTTACCATACATAAATCCTGCCGTCCGCATCTTACGCGCACTATCGATAGTGACACATAGTTGTGCCACGGATAAGTCACGGCCTATATATACCGGCGAGTAGCATAGGAATTTTATTTATATATGATTAATGTAATATTCAATACAAATATAATACAGACTCACAGGTTTTTTTTTTGAGAGCGATAGTAGCCTAAATGGTTATCCTATAATAAGCTATCTCGGTTTCAAACTCCACTCGGTAAGACGTGATGTTATAATATTTGAACTGAAAGTCTACATTCTTCAAGTCCATCCAATCCCCTATTGCACGCTCTTCTTAGCTACACAACTAATAGTAGGTATCCGTCATCGTAGAGCAGATTATTACCAAACAGTTGTCTAGTCAAGCACCCAAGTCAGAAATAAACCAATGCTCTCGATCGATCCCGAACTGATTGACGAAAATACAGCTAACGCTACGAACAATACTCCCTTCTCGACCTTGATCGTTGCGTACTCCCTCGTCAGACCAGTCTCGGTCACGTTACTAATTAGTGTATCATCTGTGTCACGACGTGGAGAGTGACGTTACTCTAGTAGAGTCGTACTACGGCATTAGATTCTCTCGTAGATCTATTTCGTAGGCTGCCGGTGCGGGCGGCGGCGGCCGATGCTTTAGTCGCCGCCCGAACGTCCGCCGCGCTTCAGTCACAGTTTCAGTGACCACGTCGGTACTCATTTGCAGCAAGATCATTTACAATTTTCATAGTCAATACTTTAAGGCAACAGGAAAAATCGCCTGTTTTTCACTCAATTAAATTTGTAGAAAGTCTTGCGACTGAATACGTCGTGGAAAAGCCAACGTTAAAGTTTTTTCTGAACTTTCAGAGACCGTAGAAAAGTTTAGTTAGAATATGGCGAATTCGTGGGACAACAGAGTTGCGTTCGTAGTGAGATTTCTTTATGGTGAGTATCTACTTTTTATTAAGTTCTCGCTATGCCCGGAATGCCTTGCGATGTCTCTTTATTTTTCTCTATACCTGTAGTAGGTATAGCAACACATTTGAAAATCATACAATATTTTTTAACATTTGGAAACCACATTTTCACCAAAGGATTTATCGTAATTGGATATTGATAAAAGACTGAAAACAAATAAACAAACAAATATGTACTCAGTTTTAGGGTTCTGTGTCTCAACAGAAAAAAAGGAATCTTTAGGGGATTTCTTCGTAATCTGCCTCTGTCAATTTAGGTAAGGGCCTTTTTCTCAGAATCGCGAAAAGTACCAAACTTAAATTAATATTTAAAAAAAACTGGGGCTTAGAATCCCTTAGAGCTGTAAACAATAAAGAATGAAAGCCAACACAATCAAACGATACGGCCATTTTTTGCGAATATTTTGACTCTATCGCCAATAAATCAAACTATACCTTGACCACGGTAATATTATCTAAATATTATTTATTATTACTTACTAGCTGACCCGCCAGCGGCTTCGCTCGCTTAGTCTTAGTGTAGTGATGGAAGTGCCGTTTTGGAACATCGAGATTAATGCTGTATTGCTTAAAATAACTTTCTAAATAAGCCATTTTTTGTAAAATGTAAAGGATAAATAATGGTTATTGTGGGTTATCCTTAAGAGATAGATATGTACCATCGCGGACTTTTTTGTTGACCTTTTTAGGGCGTACAATACCGTAGTACATTATTTTGATTTATCTCGTGGGGTTCAGTCAGCGTTTGCAATGTAAGCGCAAAAAAATGTGCTTATTTAAGACATCACATTAGAAACCTGTAAATTCATCAGTGTTTCTATACAATATTATGCATGTATCAAACATATAAACCTTCCTCTTGAATCACTCTATCTATTAAAAATGCGCTTCAAAATCCGTTGCGTAGTTTTGAAGATTTAAGCATGTAGGTACATAGGGACGGACAAACAGCGACAGCGACTTTGTTTTATACTATGTAGTGATATCACATTTTTCGATTACGAACTTAATTTGCAGTTAGATAACTGACCGTGGCGTACGTACATTTGTATTAATAACGAAAATGTAACAAGTACCTACAATTTGAAAAATTTATTACCGACTTCCATTCTATTCAGTTATTGACGTAAGCATAGGCATGAGCATTTATTGATACCAAAAAACAACTTTGTAACTTAAAAATTAACACAATATCAAATAAAATAAATTTCAAATTTCAATAATTAGATCCTCACAACACTAGGGCATTATGGGATTCAAATATATAAAGCAATAAATAAATAAATATATAATATATAAAGCGTAACTCAAAAACTGCTGGACCGAATTTGATCAATTTCGTGTTAGACTCGCGCTTATATCCGGTATGTATCCGCATATGCTGGACCGTGTTGGTATAGAACAGCTGATTTATGGGGGATCCCAATAATCATTATCCACAGTTTTCCTTACTACCGATAGAAATTTGACATAACGTCCATACAAATAGTGTCAAATATCTAACTCTAGTGAGGTAAACCGGCGATAGATAGATTATTGGGACGGGCCGGACGCTACTAATATTTGTGCACGTAATGTTTTGTCACCTCTAAGTAGGTATATCAGTATCATAAATTTAGGCGTCGGTGTAGGAATACAAACGAAAAATATTCTCTAGTACCTAATGTTTTTTTCTAATTCTACGTCAACATCCATACTGTAAGTATGTTATTAGTATAGTATACTGTCTCTACACTAATATTATAAAGACGAATGTTTGTAAGTGTTTGTAAGTTTGTTACTTTTTTACACTGGAACGGTTAATTTGATCCATTTTGATGAAATTTGGTGTGGAGGTAGATGAAGTGCTGGATTAAAATATAGAATACTGTTCATCACCATCATCATCCATCACCACGTGTCGTTCTGTTGGTAGAGACTCTTACAACTTCTCTCAACAAAAACAACTCTTACCTCATCTTAAACAAATTCTTAGATTGTTGTATTGAAATTCTCGTGAGTTTGACCCATATTAAATTATTACTATTTACCTACAAATATTATTTATATTTACCGGCAAAACACTCACGTTAGGGATCGAAACATTATCGGTATCGAGCATCTGACATGCCCGAAACCCGGGTCGACGCATTCGATCCCTAATGTGAGTGTTTTGCCGGTAAATAGTAATAATTTTAAAATTCTTAGATGTCCCAATATATCGTCGTAAGTATATATCGGTAGAGACTGTTTAATTTAATTAATTATGTAACTAATGATAAGTAAGGCAGGAGAATTTTTTTTGTTCCATGCACCCGTTTAGTGCCTACACGTGAGCCTTAGTATTTAATAAAATACCTTTTTATTTAAATTCATAAATTTATACCAATTTCTAGCATAAATATAGCGAAATTTTGTTAGATAAATGTCTTATCTACCGACTTCCAAAAAAAAGGAGGAGGTACTTAATTCAACTGTATTTTTTTAATGTTTGTTACCTTATAACTTTCGACTGGGTGAACCGATTCTTAAAATTCTTTTTTGTTTGTTAGCTTCCCGTGTGGTCCCATTTAAATTTCGTCAAAATCGGTCGAGTAGTTTTTGAGATACACTCCAATAACTGAATAGAACGGAAGTCGGTATTAAATTTTTCAAATTGTACTTGTTTTAAGTCCGCATGTTCTTTACTGAACTCTGAACTTGTAGAGAACGCTCGGGTAGGCATAACTAATATCTAAGCCACGAAAGAGATGTGTTTCATATCTAACTGGTAAGATCTTACGAGGTTCGCTTATAATGTTGTTTATATTACCAGTGTAAATAATAATATTTAAACCTAAACAAAAGACAGGCAATGCAATGTGATGATGACAATGCTGCCAGCGTTTTGGCAACCTTTCCCTCACCATGGGGCTTATAGATTAGCTTTAATTTCCACTTTTCCGCCCACCATATATGTTATAATAGCTTAGTTTTTATTTTTAACATTTTGTAAATATTTGTACCTATAAAACAACCTCAAATAAAGTGCAGAATCAACAAAAGCCAAACAAAAGGTACATGGTGGAAAATCGTGATTTTTTCAGTTTTTTCTTTTGTAATAAAATGTGTATTTCTCATAACAGTTCTAGTAACGGCTCATGCTATGCGACAATAATGTATATACCACACCCACTCAGAAAGTGTCTCATTGTCTTGTTTATAAACGGTGTACAAAGTTCGTCATTACTCCCTTATAAATAATCCCTTAAAAAAATTTCCATAGTTAAGGAATTTCAATACTACCTTGCTAGCGTTCTTTTGTTTTTCGCAAAATCACAGCAAAAGAAAAACCAAACCAAATATCAAATAGAAAAAGAGGAGGCATTTTTTTTTCTGTACTCGATTTTCATTGAAAGGAGGCTGGCAATGTTTTTCTGCAGTACGAATAAAAACAAGCGCGGCAATTTGTATTCTTTTTGTTAAATTTTGTTTTATTTACGAAATTGATAATTATAATTGTCTTTTATTTTCCTCGTACGTGTGGCACTTTGTTTCTATGACTCGGGAGAAAGTTCTATTTGTGTTCTCGAGTTTACTGCTTTACAAAACACATTGAAGATACTCTCGCACAGAAATAGATCGTTTTCTCCCCTCGGTGTACAATGTAGGTACCTACTATTTATGGTGTGATGAAATGAAATTAAGATTTAATACTCATCAATTCAAAATACAAATCAATTAATCTTTGCAAAAACCGAAGAAGTTCCGAAAAAAGCTTGCGAGCAGATACCTACCGTGAGTTATGTGTGTCGAGACCCAGATCGAGTTCCAAGTGATCTTCTGTCATTGGTAATAAGCCGGAACGCAAGAAACGTGTGCGGAAGTGGGTAGACCGTTTCGTCTGCTCATAACAACACCTACCCGCAGATACTTCAGTTTACTCGTGAACATGGCGCATGCAACTGTGCCCAAATATCGAGAGCTCAAAATACCATACAATGTAAATATCCCGTTTGTAAATGTCCCTATATCTAATTATGTAGAGTATGTATCTTTTAGATGTTGTTCATGGACATAATTGCATTCACACACATATCAAGACACAAACGACGTGTGTGTGAGACACAAGTCCATGAACAGATAATCACAATCCGCCCTAGAACTGCCTTGATCGTGTCATGAACATGCAGCGCTGCGATTCCTTAAACTCTGATACTGAATACGTAAACGTTGTCATTGTAGTATTACCGAGAGACAGTTCGTCACATATTGCACAGTCATCCATCATCAACCTCCGGCACGTACAGCCCTGCCAAGATTTCACAACTACTTACACCATCTCAGCCCAGACAATAGGTCGGTACAGAATCGCCAATGACAACAGACAATTTGCCAATCTATCGCACCCACGCTCGCAGTAATGGCTTTCAATACTGATTAACTATTTAATTAAAGACAGGTGGACCAGTTTTTCAGGGTCACGGGTAGTAATTTTGTTGTAGTTGTAAATTGTAGTAGTAAATGATTTGAGCAGCTGTGGAGCGTTGGAGGTGCCCTTGGACATTAATTTCTTTTTCATTTTGGCTTCCCACGATGTGTGTATTTATTTAGCTACTATATCAAGCATGGCAGTATTAGGTATATACACACATCAACATGGTCTAGGGATATATAAAACTTTTTTAAATAACTTAAAAAGTACTGGCCTTACAAAAAACTATTGATGACAGATTATAAAAACATTATTAAGTTCCTTTTTTAAATTCAAATTTGTATATAAAAGGTTTTGTTTTAAGATGAAATTCGCATTCATTGGAGTTCTTCCAAAGAAGTAAATGTTCACGAACTTCTTACTTAATTAAAACTCCATAAATTTCTATAAATCTTTGTCAAACGCATCTCCGGTGTTCATTTAATCATGCCACGTAGACAGTCGACCAGGAACGAAATTGGACCATCAGTATTTAAATTGGAAATTGTAGGTAAGTGAGAATACTGTGGGTAATGTAATTGCTAGATTATCCTCAAACTCTGAAGGAGTTGATCACCTTACACTAAAAATGATACTTCTAACATTGCCTACCACACTTCGCACTATCACTAAAATTATTAATTTTTCAATAACGACTTCCACATTTCCTGATATTTGGAAAGTATCTATCATCAAACTGATTCCAAAAAAACAAAATGTTACTTCGATAACTGATTTGAGACCAATTAGTATTTTGCCGTTTATGTCTAAAATACTCGAAAAAATTGTATGCAAGCAGTTGGTTAAGTATCTCGAGTCAGAAGCCATTCTGCCCCTTACACAATCTGGTTTCCGTAGTAAACGCAGTACTGTAACAGCACTGGTGGATGTAGTAGACAATGTACTTGCAGCGCAAGATCGAGGCATGGGTACCATGTTAGTACTGCTTGATTTTTCACGGGCGTTCGATGCCATAAATATATCACTGCTTTTATCCAAGCTAACTTATTACGGCTTTGATACAAATACAGTAAAATGGTTCCATAATTATTTGCACCTCAGGTCTCAATTTGTTGAAATTACAGGTTCAGACGGTAAAATAACTTCCTCTTCACGCGTCAATAATCTTAGAGGTATTCCTCAAGGGTCAATTCTTGGCCCTATTTTATTCATTTTGTACAGTGCAGATATCATAAATTGTATCAAACATTGTCAATATCACATCTATGCTGATGACATACAAATTTATCTCAGTTTTCACCCTCAGGATACAGATCTCGCGGTTGCCAAAATTAATGAAGATTTAAAACGATTGTCACGTTGGGCTACATGTAATTGCATGGTTTTAAATCCTTCTAAGTCGAAATATTTACTTATGGGATCTAAAAAGCAGTTGTCAGACATCGTTGATCATAACCCTCAGGTTTTTATACATAATGATCCAATTGAATGTGTTTCTGAAGCTAGAAATTTAGGTTTAATTATGGATAGCCGCTTGCGCTTTGAACAACATGTGCAGGAAGCGGTACGCAATTGTTTTTATAGGTTGAAGGTACTATACAATGCTAGACCGTACCTTAGTGTCGATCTCAGAATATTATTATGCGAGTCCCTAGTTTTATCTAAGCTGAATTATGCTGACATTGTTTATGGTCCGTGTCTATTATCTAGAACAGCGCGCCTTGTACAAAGAGTACAGAATGCCTGCGCTCGCTTCTGTTTTCATATCCCTTTTCGTTCCCATGTAACGCCCTTTCTCAATGACGCAAACCTCATGAAAATGAAGGCACGACAGCAGCTCCATCTTGCCACACTATTATTTGGTATAGTTAATTAT
Source organism: Selenia dentaria (assembly GCA_917880725.1). NCBI lineage: Eukaryota > Metazoa > Arthropoda > Insecta > Lepidoptera > Geometridae > Selenia > Selenia dentaria. The sequence continues at coordinate 5,608,616 of OU862891.1, forward strand.
AAAAAACCAGAATATCTGTGGCAGAAACTGACTTGGGCTCAGGAGAAACGCTTATACAATACTCGAGCGTCAGCTTACAGGCTGGTGACACCACAACACAAAACACAAGCTTTTCGTGGCAGTTTCAGATTTGCTGCAACTCGGTGTTGGAACGATCTCCCTCCCCCAATAAGAGCACAGAAAACGTTACAAACATTTAGCAAGCATCTAAAAAATTACTTGATATATTTACAAAAAATATAAATAAGCAAAAAAATTCCCGAAGGCATAATGAAAGTACAATATGTAGTATACATTAATTTATGCTTTGAATTACATATCAAGTAGGTACTATAGTTTATATTTTGTGATACATATTTTGATATATCTACACTACAATTACTCGTTGAATGCAATTTAATACTTCTTTATTTACTATTTATTTGTTAATCAAATTATATTTTACCTAATGGAACATTGGTGTTAGGAGTTTACATAAATTTGCCATATTTATTAGTTAAGTTTTAAGTTTGGCATGCGTATTTTGATGGTTATGATATTTGGCACAACTCACTGGGCACTGACAATATTCAGCATTTTACAATAGTTTTAATAAATATAGAACTATATTGTTGGTTCTTGCTCCTGATATGTTATTTGTAATGTTTTTATACCTTTGGTTTTGTACACACTCTGTATGCTTCTTTATAATTTGTTGTATTTTCTACTCATTGTTACACTGGCGTTCGTGAAGTCGGTCATGAGTTCCGACTGAAAACCAGCGCTAAGGTTTTCAACCCTAGCATATGCTGAGGCGGGTCTCATTCCCGACATCACACAACATTACAAAAAGTGTTTTGTTTTAAGGTTTAGTTAATAACTTTGTTATCTTTGCCATGTAATTTATTGTTATGTTGTGTGATGATCTGGAATAAATCTATATTCTATTCTATTCTATTCTAAATGTTAAGAGCAGTGGGCATGATTCAAGCTGGCGCTACCCAAATTGCGGTTTCTGAAGCCATGAGGACCAGTTAGAGCGTTATATTCAGGCTTTGGTCACGTTATCGTGTCACGGGGGAAGTGGTGGAACGGCACAGAGGACCTCAACGCATTACAGCACGTGTACAGGACCGATTCATAGTAAATGCTGCACGAAGTCAACCAAATGTAACGGCGATGCAATTGGTTCAAAGTCTACAGAGAGAGAGAGTATGGTTTGCTGGTAAGCAGTCAAACTTTGAGAAGACGACTGCATGAAGTCAACCTACGTGCTCGTAGGCCACTTCGGGTACCAGCGCCAAGGAGAGGCAATCGAGGAAGAAGATTACAATGGGCTATTGCACCCGAAAACTGGAACCATTCTCAATGGTCACTTGTGCTTTTCACTGATGAATCCAGGTTTGGATTTCATCCTGATTCGCGAATAGTACGCGTTTGGAGAACCTGGACCTGGACTGCAGCACCCACAACAAGTTCATGGTTCATATCAAGGTGGCACGATTATGGTTTGGGCAGGAATTCGTCTCGGCGGTAGAACGGACCTCTTTTTTTTTGATACAAGGCAATATGACTGCTCTAAAATACCAAGATGAGGTGCTATAAGGACGAATGTGGTAATACATAATTAGGTACAATAGGGGGGTATAACTAAATGCATTGTATTGTTCAAAAGTTTGTACGATGGTCAACCATGCTAATTTCTATTTACAATTTTTCAATACTTACTTTAACGTTGCAGTTCCTAGAAAAGTAGGTTCATTTCTGCGAAATCTATTGTATTATTGGCCAAATATGGCGAATCGCGAGTCGTTAACGGGTTAAAATTCAGGCTCCACGAAAAGTCTGTAAAGCTACTTTTTGCGTAGGTAGTTTATGTATTGGGTTTATTATGCAATTTTTACTATACTTTTACATAGGTACTATACAATGGGTAGGATGGTTTTATATGTCTATAGATACTCATTCGTGTTTCTTTCAGTCACTAATAGATATATATCAATTAGTGCCGCGGGGTTAATTCGAAGCTTACAGTTTGAATAGGTAGGTACTACCAGTACCTAGTCAGTTATTAATATTATTTTGCAGTTAATTATGTAGGAATGCCAGCTATTTCTCGTTGGAATATATTTTGTGCTCGGCGACCGTCTTCGTCTCAAAATAAAGCTTGCATCTGCTTCTCAATTAGTGGGAAATCTGAATCCATTGACATTTATCTGAAATCCCAACATTTCTAGATAGGTGATGTATAAATATGAAGATCATATATAAAACCTTGGTAGGTAATCATGTCGACAACATGATGTGAAAGACAGAACAAACTCGACTCAAAACAGATAGGTAGTCGTACGTCCGGATGAAGGACATCGTCATCATCATCTCAGCCGTAGGACGTCCACTGCTGAACATGCCTCCCCCATAATTTACCAAACGTACCGGTTAGAAGCGGCCTGCATCCAACGTCGTTCTGCGAACTTTATCAAGTCGTCTGACGACCTACGCTGCGCTTACCGGTCCGTGGTCTCCATTCCAGAACTGAAGTTCTGCGTGCTATGTGCCGTGCCCACTGCCACTTTAACTGGCTAATCTTCTGGTCTATGTCGGTGACTTTCGTTCTTCTACGGATCTCCTCATATCTGATTCGATCACGTAGAGAAACCCCAAGCATATAGCCCTCTCCATAGCTCGTACGACTTTGAGCTTACTTATGAGGCCCATAGTAAGAGACCACGTTTCAGTGCCATACGTCATCACTGGTAGCACACACTGGTCGAAAACTCTTGTCTTGATGGTGGACAAACTGCTTAAAACAGATAGTCCTACGTCCGGACGTAGGACAGACTCGTCTTCCTGTAGATAATAGCACCACACACTTAGGTTTTTTATTCGATATTCTAGAAATGTAGCTCTATTGATGGACGTCTGCTCAACAAGTGTTTTACTACATATATAAATATAAATAAAATCAATGGGTATGTTTGTAATGTCAAAATAACAGAATTTTACTAAATGCATATGTTATGTACGTATATAATGCTAGCTGATGCCCGCGACTTCGTCTACGCAGTATTAGTAGGTACTTCGAGTAGCTTATTATCTTCTCCAATGCCATAATATCTTTCATTCTACCAAAATGTCATAATATTTACATGGTCAAACGCATTTGCTACTATAGTATCATATGAGCAAATTTAAAAACCTTGTAAATTAATCAGTAAATACTAATAATAAAATTACCTACGTATATATATACAATATACGTACAAATATTAGACTTTTAACACTTGATAGGCTATTGTTTGACCACTATCTCACTTGATGGTCAGCGATGATGCGGTCGAAAATGGTATCGCACTAGAATTCAATAGACATAGAATAACTCGTGGCTCTCAAGGACAGCCGGAACACACTACGCTAGCTACTAATCTAGGCTATCCAGGCGGACACCAGAACTGCCCTACCACCATGCTTAGGGTTTCATCACGTTACCTTCACCGAAAGCTCAAGCCTCAGATGGAGATCGAACCTGTGGCCCGATCGACGGCTTAGGCTGTTATCATCGCTTCAAAACTTATAACAAAAAAACAAGTATTTTTTATGTCTATCTGTAATTTTACTCCGACTAATCACCGAAACCGCTGGACCGATTTTCGTCGGTCTTTCACTGACACACAACGTTTTTTTTTTTCTGCCTGTCAGTTTACTCCGGCTAATCACCGACACGACTGGACCGTTTTTGACTGGGCTTTCACTGACTGATAGCTGATGTTATAAAGAGTGACTTATTCTACTTTTATACTTATTACAAAAATAATCAGGGTTTCTTACTTTAATCTTGATGTTATTGTTAAATTCAGCGCTGATAAAGACGCGGGCGAATCTAGTAGATAAACAAATAAGCTTTTAAATATCTAAACTAAGGGGCAGTCCATTAATCACGTGAGGCTCGAAAAGGGAGGGGGACCACGTACGGCATAAATCACGAAATATCACAGGAGGGGGGTGTAGTAAGATATCACGTGTATTTATTTTTTCGTCAAACGCGATACAATAAATATCTTCATGTTATAGTACAATAAATGTTTTTCGCATAATTACACCATTCCTTTAGTATTATTTGAAAGTCAAAAACAACCTACAACCATTCTGTCTAGACATTTTTATCATGGTCCTTAATTTTCTAGAAAAAAATATACTTTATACCTACCTGTATTGAATAAAAAATTTTTTTTTTACATTTTTTGTAGGTACTAAAAATACACGAGATTTTGGGTGGAGGTTGGGGGGTTAGTCTTAAACCTCACCACATACCACCAAGGGGGAGAGGGGGGTTAAAAAATGATAAAAAACATCACGTGATTAATGGACGGCCCCTAATGAATAAGGAAGTAAGAAACAAATCATCCAAGAATATCTGCCACTGTAGATAACAAGCTTTCCTTATTCATTCTACAGCTATTCTTGCCCAATTGTAATTAAACAAAGAATCATTGCCTATTTGTTGGCACTGACTACATAATAATTATCTTATCACCTTTCGTTTACAAAAGCTCGCAGCCAAATGGGCACATGTGTAGATCGCGATAGGTAGGTAAGGTGCCTAATTGCTTTCATAGCACTGCAAGATTGCAACATCTATTGGACGATCGATATTACCACAGAATACAGAATACCATGGTAATCTGTGACATTACGACAATATACGATGTAATGTAACAATATAGTTACTATATAATCACCATATTCGACATGGGTTGGTCACTAGCCTATCCACCAAGCTGCAATGGGCCCGCTTTGTAGATTATAGCCTAACTCATCTCTCTGAGAGGAAGGCTCGAGTTCCAGCACTGGGACCAAAATGGGCTGACTATGACGAATCGACATATACTTATAGGGCCCTTGTTTACCTAGTCTACGTTCAGGTACGTGGAGGTCATTGCCGTCGTTGGCCTAGTTTACAGGAATTAACCTGCTTGAGTATTAGAAAAACTTTGGTTACTCATAACTCGGAATGTTTACTACTTCCTGGGACGCAGTAGTAAGGTCCCAAATGTAAACAAGCTTCTGCGTTTGTGGTTTGGTAGGTATTCTCCCTTCCAAGATCCGTATGGGTTTTAGCATTACTACACCATTTTGATACACGCTGTATAGGTATAGATAGCTAGTGCCCTTGAGTTACATCATTAAAGTCATAATAATTTGTATGCATGTTTTGTGTACCTATCTTTATCTACCGTACTACCATCCTTTCCTAAACGTTTACGATCATTTTGAGCTAGAACGCGTTTGACCCCATATCGAGGCTTCATCACAGCAGACATGTAAAGAGCAGTTGTTATTGATGGATTTGTCAGACCATTCCGAGTATACCATGGGCACCAAATTGTACTGGTAGATGATAATGCGCTTGCCCATCGAGCTCAGCGAGTCAATGCTGCTCTCCGAAAATACGACCTCACAAGGTTAGACTGGGCTGCTAGCTCGCCAGACTTAAACCCAATAGAGCACTATGGTACGTATAACGCAAAGAGATTCATGTAGAGATCATTTTAGAAAATTAGATATTTTGACAGTACATCTTTCCTATACTTGGTCAAATATATAAAAGATTTTGAAACAGAGGTTGAAAAAAAAGAGCGGGAAAGTACAAGAAGGGGAGATCTCGTGACTAAAATAATTTCGAAACTTAACATATTTAAACCCAAATACGAGGCAGTAAAACTATTCAACAAATTGCCTCAAAACTTAAAGATAGAAGTTTACCGACCGCACTTAAACTTAAACTAAAGGCATTTCTTTTGGATAATAATTTTTATACCATTCAGGAATTTATGACATAACTTTAATTACTTGCCAATTTTATTTCATGCAATGACATTTAAAATTTATATACGTCTCAATAAGAATATATTTGTAATTATTGTAAGAATAATAATTGTTTTACTAATTAAGTCAATTGAGTGTGAGGTCTTGATTTTTAATTGTTCTCTTAGATATTTTTACCCTATAATCAAATACAATGCACTTTGTTTAAGAATAAATAAATGAAAATAATAAAAGAAATGAAACGCGTGGGATACTTACTCTAAGAGCTGTTAGGAACCGCCAGCACGTCCCCAGACAGTGCCAGAGCTCAAGGAAGCCGCTATTCAAGAATGGGACAGGTTACACCAAGAAATGACGGATAACTTCATTCTCAGCATGCCCAGGAGGATCACCGCATGTGTTCGAGCCAGGGGAGGAATATATTATATTGAATATAAACATTTATTAACCTTTTATTAAGTTTAAGTTCAATAAAAAAAAATATCATATCTCAAACTTTTCTTGATGTGGGTATGTTACTGTAGTGCGTTCGTCACCCTGAGACATAAGTACGAGAAGTTATTTAGTCATATTCCGTTCAGTAATTTGTCTTTATACATAATTGTGGCTTTATACAACACCTAAACAACTGAGGTACCAGTAATGGTACCTCGCACGGACTAATCTCACACGACCATATAATAAATAACAATATGACAAATAATAATAAATAATAATAATAATAATAACAATAACTCACAATATGACCTAAACACAGTAGGTAGGTACTGCTTCGAGTTTGGGTATACCCGCCAAGATGGCATGTTGCTGAAGACAGATATACCTTCTCATCAACACCCTTATTCAGAGCCTCACTAACAGCTCAGTCGTTAAGGTACTCGTTAATAAAATAAATTATATACCTACAATTAATGTTTTCTAAATCACTACATATAATAAAACTATAGAGGTCAAATTTCTGCACAAATACTGAGTCAGAGGCATGTAAGGAGTGAAATCGAACTAATTAAACTTTTAATTTTTTTTGTTTCTTTGTTTGTCTGTCTGTTTGTACGGGCTAATCTCCGAAACGACTGGACCGATTTAAATGAAATTTTGTATGGTGGTAGCTTATGTCCCTGGTCAACATGTGTAATACTTTTGATCCCGGTAAATGAAAGAGTTCCCGTGGGATAGTTAAAAAGCTGTAATTAACCGTACCCTGCGAGGCCACGCGAGCGAAGCCGCTGGCGGGTCAGCTAGTGTTTAATACAAACATAGGTAGTACATTGTATATTTGTACGTACAACTGCATGGACTATGCATGCATGCTACATGGTAGTAGCAAATTTATATGGTGTACCTACAAGCCAGAACTATATATTGAACTTCGAGATATATGTCGTATATAAGTGCTAGATACACATATATACACAGATACACATACACAGATCTAGAGAGATGCCAATCCGTGCGCAGAGTACCAAACCTGGTGTCGCAAGCAGCGGCCGTATTCCCCGATTCAACGTATTCTAACTTCAGCAAGTTCATTATCCACTGCGGTATTCAAACTTAAAGTTTGAATATTCGTAAGTACAGAGCACGCATTGTAAACTTCGGCATTCAGTAACATAATACAAAAATTGCAAACCACCGCGAGCAATTTGTTGGGCATATTGCTGCGACACGGGCCCCGTCCCCTTTTCATAAATCCCTTGTTTCTGTGAACTGTGACAATAATGCACAGAAATTTGATGATCTGTGTGGCACTGAATCTGTTATGAGCAAGTGTGAAGCTTACCATCAGGCGATCGGCTTGCGCCAACCCATGTCGAAGTTTCCAGGCCGCCCGAAGGCTTTCGACATAGCCTAACGACTGTTGTTCTAAGACAAACAACCGGGACCGACGGTTTAACGTGCCCTCCGAAACACGGAAGCGCTCAGTTGAATAATGCCACTAGCGGTCACCAATCCAAGTCCTGACCGCAAGTGTTGCTTAACTTGTTGATCGGTTAAGATCGCCAAGTCGGGCTCCGCTACGAGGGCTTTAACTGATTAAATGATGTCATATGCCAGGGACTAGAAAATCGCTATCGAGGCACAGCGATGACTATTTTATTAGCAATATAACCCAATTTATGAGCTCACTCTCTGTAATAAATGCTGGTTTTAATTTTAATGGAACCGAATATCTACAGGGAAATTTTCAGATTACCTAATCATTTTTTCTTGACACGTCGTTAAAAAGTTCACAGGGAAAGGAATGCGTTTATTATGTTATCTTAGTGAAAACATTTCGAGGGAAATCTATGACGCTGATTTAGTGTCTTGTGAAACGCTGGGAAAGTTTTTTTTTAGAATTACTGGTCCTTCGAATTTATAGCGATTAAATTCTAGTCCGTACTAATATTACGAATTGTGCAGTAAAGACGAATGTAAATGCTTATTAATTAAGATCTTATGATCTTCACATATCTTACTTATATACAAATAAGTTACGTGCTTATTATTAAAACTATAACTAGTAGTTTAGTTTTATTTAAGATTAAATAGGTACACTATCTCACTCCTAGCACAGCACCCTAACACTGAAAATTTCCAAACGAAAACGTATAATCGAATCGTTGACATATATTGTACAAACTATGAGTAGAACTGTGGTGTGGCATAGTTTGTACTGTATATGCCAGTGAAACGATTACGTTACACTTACTAAAATTTTCGGGGTTAGGGAGCTGTGCTCGTTCACGTCACGTCCCTTATCCAAATTTACGTGCAGGCAGTGATGCGGCATTGAAACTCATGAATTAATAATCTAGCCTTGCTACTGCCTCCGACAGTCCACGTGGAATAATTAAGGGCTTAGTAAAAGTTCCCTTTGTACCCTTAAAAAGTTGACTAACTGCAAACCTTCTGCTTTCAGATATAGACAACAACGGTTACCTAGACGCGCGTGACTTTGCATGCCTGGCCCTTCGCACCTGCGTGCTTGAAGGCAAGGGCGACTGCAGCGCTGCCCGCCTGCATAAGTACCAGCACGTGATGCTCAGCCTGTGGGAGGAAATCGCCCAGCTGGCGGACTTCGACAAGGTTCCTGACTATGTCGGTTACAGTTTCACACTATACGCGGTGTCGCCAGCTTTGAGACGGCTTTTGGTGTCCGCATTTTAGGCTGTTCCTAGATGTCTTGTGTTGTCTAGCATGATGAGACGTTCTGACAAGGTGTTTCTAGTAAATTTCAGGTTCCTTAGGTTGATTTGTGGTTAGGAGCCAAATGCTTAAAGTGAATTAAATAATTAACATTTGGACAAGCAACTCCTTTCAAATCAATGTAAAAAATTACAACTTACACACTTTTTGAAACTTGAAAGCTCTCATCTTTCGCAATCGTTCCAGCAGCGCTATTATGTACCTCAGTTGCAATCAAAAATAATGGCGGCTTTTGTCAGGTCCAGTCATCAATCTTACTGGAGTTGTCAAAATTGACATAGAGCCCCAATTTTTCAATTGGGATGATTGTAACTGAGATACGTAATTGCTCTGCAGGTTTAGTCGGGGGCACGGTCCAGGTTCCGAAAAATTTACACAAATATACATATTGCGTGGAGGGCCGAAAGCATCCTTGCCTGAGTCCGACTATACTTTGGCCGGTTTAAAACACTTCATAGAATTATTTCTTCCGAAAACAAAAGAAGACCACCAGTTGTTACGGCAATCACGTATTTCAATTGCAATCAGCGTTGTCTGAATTCTAAAAAAATGGCGGATTTATGTCATTTTTAACAACTCCACAAAAGCAAGTAAGCAGAAATGTTAGTAAGTTAAGAGCTGACAAAAGTGACATAAAGCCTTCATTTTTTACAACTGCGATACACAATAGCTATGTAAACAAACTTAAGATAATAAAATAAAAGTAATATCCCAGCTGGTGATAATTATGTAGGTAGAGCACGTAGAATATTTCCAGTCTCGTAGTCTGTACGCTTCAGTGACCGTTCATAGTATATCCAGGGCATGGTAGAATGAATGTGAGAAGACCTGTTCTTTCTGCTTCTGTGACAAGTTCTAGCTACTCTTCACTTCCACACACGCACACGCTCGCCGCACACATGCTTATGCTTCCTTACTCGACCTGGAGCCTTCCTGTGTGAACCCACAGTTGTTTGCAGGATGGAATGATCACCGTGGACGAGTTCAAGCAAGCGGTCATGAACAGCTGCGTGGGGAGGAGGTACGACGACTTTCCTCAGGTATGAAGTTCGGTTTTGCTGTTAACTTGCTTTCTAACTCTTGTGTATGACATACCTAATTACTTTGTTTAGGATTTGTTTGAACGGTGTTATATTTGCATAACAAGTAGTAAATCATACTTACTTGGATAAAGTGGAATCTTGATGCGGTCTATATATGCGCTATATCTATATATTTCTTATAGAAACTCCTCGATGACCTGACCACTAGTAGCATTTTACAATTATGTGCATCTGTGCATGAAGGGGCGTTAAGCTGCCGTCTGCCCAGTTGTCAGCTTAACATAATATGGTATTCCGATTGTAACTGATAGTTGCCACGGGATCACGATCTACTAAGAAATAATATCAAGAAGAGTAACTGCCTTAAAAAATGACCCAATAAATGTCGTGATGAATAAATGACCCAATAAAAACGAACATCGTTCACGCCGCTATGACTCAGCTGTAGAAGACGTTGCAGCACGCGCGTGGACCAATCCCTGCTTTCCTTCTGAAATTTAAACCAATTACCGAACATGTCTATTTGTAACCTCTGAAGTAATTCGTATTTGGAATCATACGTAGTTTTGGTTTGAAGGACCACTTTTTGTGTGTGGAATTTGTTCTGAGTTATGCTTTCTGACATTATTTCTTCGTAGATCACGATAATTTTATTCCACGCAGTCAAAGTTGCGCACATGAACTAGTAATAAATAATGTTAGATAATATTAACCATGTATTTTATTGGAACAGGCAATGAAAGCTTTCATCGAGACTAACTTCAGAATGGTAGACATAAACGCGGACGGAGTGATCGGCATCGAGGAGTACAGATACGACTGCGTGCAGAGGATGGTGGTGGACGACATCAAGGTCGTCGACGAGGCCTTTGACTCCTTGTTAACTGTAAGTACTTGCCTATTCTATAAGGGAAATATAAGGTCTATCATCTAATACACAATTTGGTAAAACCTTCTTTTCTGTCTTCAATTCTATCATTGTTGAAGATACTCAAAATTTTACGACCCGAACTTGTTCAGTATGAAATAATTTTGAATGACCATACAAAAATTGTAAATCGTTTCACAGCAGACAAAGTTAATATTAAAATCAATTTAATGTTTCTCCTTCCAAAACGCAACTTCGATAAAATTTATAAGGACCATAATCTGAAGCATGTACCTACTCGTACCAAAGAAAAACAATATCGTCAAAATCGAATCATAATTGGCGATGTATTCGCGTAGCACACATAAAAAAAAACATACCAGTCGATTTGAGAAGATCCTCTTTGAAGTCGGTTAAAAATAAGGATCTCCAAGGCTCGCTACAAATGTGGTGAGAAATTCCATTGATGCACTGTGTTAGAAGGAGATTTGTTAGAGAGGGTTGTTCTTACGAAAAATAGTTTTAGCAGCTAGAATTTAAATTTATGTTGAGTTACAATTTTAGTTTGTACGCGGTTAAATGTCGAGCAAGACAGTCGTTTTGTTAATAGCCCAGCCGAATTTAGGAACAAAGACCCAATGAATACTAGGATTCTTTGGATTTGACCCCAAAATATTTGTTTTGCGTGGTATGGTACTCGATCCGTAGTGCCATTTTCTGATTTATACATTTTAAGTAAACGAGTTGTTAAACAAACAAAAAATCAGTTCTTTCACAGTTGTTCCATTTATGAAAAATTGTTACGAACAAAGCTGTTTAGAATTTTTTTTTTTACAATTTTGGTAAGTAAGTACCTATGCATGTTTTCGTCGGATGGATATTTTTTGATTAATATCCGATATAGGTGGGGGCGAACAAAGTTGTTTAAAATAGAATTTCCTACAATTTTAATTCCGTAAAATTTTTCGGTTGGATCGATATTTAGTTCGTATTAAAAACTTTCTTTGTTCTTAGTTTGTCTATCTCTTGTCTTGTCTGTCTCTTGTTTTGATTGATAGATGATAATTTAGGGTTAAATTTGAGGCTAGGGGCTCAATTATTATTATGGGGGACCCTTAAGGAGTTTCGAAAGAAAACTGCTTCTTATACTTTTTCTTCTTATATTTTTAAAAAGGGCCAACCCATTTTGAGCTATTTCGACTGGGCTATAAGAACCATGACGGGATCCTTGGGTTAGGCCATAATATTTGGGGGTAATGGGCTGAGGAGATTAACTCTCCTCGAACAGTATCGCTCTATGCTTGAGTATAGATCTGAGTCAATTTTGTATGGCAAATTTCGTACGTCGGGATTCACAGCTGATCGTGTTTTTGAAATACCGCTCTAGGTCTTGGCATTAGCTTATACGAAACAGAAATAAAATATAAAACAGATAACTAGAAGCGCGTACAGTCGAATAGACACCTTGTGAGCGTTTTTAGCGAAAATAACGCTATAAACGCTCACAAGGGGCGTCCGAATTGGGAATCTGTGGATGAAAATGCCGTTCATGTCTCTTTTTGTACAGCGTTCGGAAAGCTGAAAAAGAGATATTTTTGCCACCAAAAAGTGCAATTTTTCGGAGCATGGTTGTTTGTGATCGTTTTTTGACAGCTATGTATTTGACAGCATAATCATGCGATTTTAGGTCTTATGCTCAGTTGAGCGTTCGAATAGGGTGTAGGCAAAAGTAGCAAAAGTGGCAAAAATAACTCTTTTGAGCTTTACGAACGCTCTAACAAAAGAGCCATCAATGACAACGCCACCAAAGCCCTAAAAGCTAAACGAACGCACCTCTATTAACGTACATGTGTTTATGATGACGCCAATATGCGTCAGCATCACTGATATACTGCATGTATACGAGTACGAGTCGTTACTAACACGGTTTACTCCATTCTAGAAATATCTATTTGAATATCTTTGACTATAAGTTGGCACCGACTCTAGACTATCAGTGACAGGGCCGAATTCGAACAGTGATCTCACGCCGGCGACACGGTATCGGAAACATTTCAGCTATCAGAGATTTACCTAATGTTATTCTTGTTTTTCTTGTCATTTACCGTGGTAAACGTTTCAAGGTACTTCTGACATATAATCAGGCGTGACTTTTGGACGGTCTAATTATTTTAAAGTGTCCCTAAATCTATAACTATCTATATATAGATGAATATTATTAAGAGGTACTCAATGTTTGTTTCTGATATGTAAGTTTGTGTGTAAGAGGTAATTTTCGGAATTCTGATTTATGTTAAGACGCGGTCCAACCCCAATTTTAAAATAATTTACGATGCTTTACGTAAGGTTGAAAATCGCTTGTTAGATTGGACGACGTAATGTGAAAATGCGTTTATTTTGGACGTTTTCTTTATATCTCTCGATATATACTAACACAATTGAAAAAACTGCTGGTTACTACTTTAGTACTATATGTTGGCTATGTATTACCTAAAAAATAATATAGTGTTATCGCTGAAAATTCTGAAAGTTTGGACGTGAAAGTTTATTTTTATGCACCATATACCTATAGGATTTTTTTCTGCAGAGAGCGAGTAATATTTATGAATTCTGTTATTACTCTTTGCCTGATCTTTTTCTAACCTAAGTTTTTTTTTTCATAGATTATTATCGAACTGTTTCGTTACACTCGATGTTTAAAGGTTCTGCTTTTTACTATTATCAGGATACGACCGCGCCTTAATAAAGGGATAAATGTATCCTATTATGAACATTGGTAAATAATGGTAACTTTATAGTCACATAGTCACAAACTATAAAACCTCCTCCCCCACAAATTTCCAAAGAGACCGGTTGGAAGCGGCCTGCATCCAACATCGTCCTGCTACCTTTATCAGGTCGTCTGTCCACCTTGTCGGTGGACGACCTACGCTGCGCTTGCCGGTCCGTGGTTTCCACTCCAAAACCTTTTAGTCCCATCGGCCATCTGTTTTGCGTGCTATGTGCCCTGCCCACTGCCACTTCAACTGGCTTATCTTCTGGGCTATGTCGGTGACTTTCGTTCTTCTACGGATCTCCTAATTTCTGTTTCGATTACGTAGAAAAACCCCGAGCATAGCCCTTGCCATAGATCATTGTGCTACTTTGAACTTGCTTATGAGGCCCATAGTAAGAGACCATGTGTGTCATATGTCGTCATCATCAACAATGTGTTTATTAACTACATAAAAAAACGGAAATCGGACAATTAAAGGGGCAGAAAAAAGTTATTTAGATAGATATATAGATTAACTCTTTATTGAAACACCACAATACAAATGTTACAAATAAAGAAATAGGTATAAAATAAAAATACAATCAATAATATTTCACAATTAAATACTAAAAATTAAAAGTGCCACATTGGGCGGTCTTATCGCTCAGAGCGATCTCTTCCAGACAACCATGCACGGAAACAAATAGGAATGAACTTACAAAGGCGGTGGGGTATAAAACAAGTGTACTAAACACTACATATAGCAAAACTCAAAAATATAGCTAGAAAAAATTACTTATAATTTATACAAACTATAATATAATTATAACTATACTTATATAATTATACTTTACATATATACTTACTACAAAATACATACATACTATACATATACCATTTAATTACTATAACAAACATTGTTATTTATTTTAGTACTCGTATTGACAAGTACCTAAGAGCTATGCGATCTATGCTTCTTAATAGCGACTGGAAAAAAGTATAATGTGAATACGTCCGTTTGCCTGTACGCAATGTACTTAAATTCAATTAAAATTAAATAAAGAGCCCAACTAACTACTAACATTTAGGCGTCGATTACAGCTTATCTTAGAATCTAACGACACATAGAGACATTACAGCAGCAACATTTATAGCTTTAGGTGGCAAAAGAACGTTGGCGAACAAAATGTATTACTTACAGGTATACTACAGATTTAGAGGAGTGATATATATATAGTAGGTGAGCTTAAAGGTTAAAGACGTAAAGCAGCAATTTTTATTACTACAATACAGGCAAAGCATCTTGATTTATATCTTTTAGTGTATATTACAACTGTAAGACCTAAATAAGAAGTAAGGATTAACTGCAACCTCCCAAAGTTATATGTAAGCGATAGCAAAGCTTCCATTCAGATAAGCGTAATTATTTAAATTAAGGAAAAAATATTATTTGCATGTCACTATTCTGATTAAGTATTATGGACCATTGTTTATATTATACATAAGATCTAAATTGTACCAATACTTATAGCATTCATTCATTCATTCATTCAAACTCTTGCCAAAAACCTAAAGTTGTTCAAAAGCATCGATTACCGCTAACTACTCCAGATTGGAGATTTTCAAATCTTTTATATCACCAAATGCCAAAAGAGGTGTTAAACTCTCTTATGTAACTTAAAGTCGAATACAAGCATTTTTATCGCTATCATTGAACTTTGAGTGCTTAATGTGACTTCAGCAATAATTTAGGAAGAGTAATAGAATTTAATAGCGCTTCTGTACCCCTAATTGATCATTCGTTGTTTATTATTAATATGGCGATGCAGGATAACCCATCTAAAAATCTATAAATTCTTACCGAAATTACGAACTTTTGTCCTCGCCCATGGAAACAACTTTAATACAAACCTATAACTATACCTATTTGATACCGAGTTAAAAGCAAACATTCAGAATAACACGTTGCATTTATATTACGAGAGATACAAATTTATGCAACAAAATGAATAAAGCGTCATCCAAAGCTCTGGCGCGAATCCAAGTGTTCTACAATAGTGAGTGAACATTTCCTTCCTCGAGACTTGAGGAAATCTTAAACATGTCTTCAGGATGATCGTAGATAGTTAACAAGGTGTGGGCGAATGGAGTTTGTTTAAACAAATGATGCAACTCAGGAATTTTAGTGGGGAAATGAGGAAATTCAGAACTCTCTTTGCACTCGTCCGTATTTCATTTCTCTGGTTGGCATTTATAGAAGTAATTGGTTTACGAATAAACACGAGGGGTGACCTATGCCTACACCAGATACAATTCGTATCGTACGAACTGTTCATATCCTGATGAAAAGCAGAATCCTGGTAAAACGCAGAATCTTTAAAAATCTAGTGTAACGAAACAAATAGATAATATTCTATGAAAATAATACATATGTTAAAAAATAACATGAAAAGAATATTAACCGAACAGAATTCATAAATACTACGCGCTTTCTGCAGAAGAAAAACCTAAATAGGCTCACAAAATCTCTCACGTCCATACTCTCAGAATATTCAGCGATAACACTATATATGTTTAAGGTAATAAACCAGCAGTTTTTTTTAGTTAGTATACATATATATGTATCGAAAAATATACGTACAAAACTAATGCATCTTCGCATTAAAACGTCCAATCTGATAAGCAACTTTCAACCTTACGTGAAACACTGTAAATTGTTTTAAAATTTAAATTGAGGATTGCATAGTATACATATATATATATATATACATACTTGACCATACTAAAAGAAAAAACCCTTTTCTACCTGTTAACATTGTCCGATTTCAGTGTTAATTTTTCATGCAATCAAACATTGTTTGCTATGCCCGTACGTTTTTATTTTTTTCAGTATTTCAAAGTAATATAAATATTTATTTTAAAACTTATAGCATGAAAAAGAAATCACTGAAATCGGTTAATGTTAAGAGGTAGAAAAGAGTTTTGCTTTCAGTATGGACAAGTGTACTGGCTATGCAATCCCCTTAACTTTATATAATTAGTCGTCGCGCGTCGTGTTAGACACCATAGGTAACACTTGAACGCAGCATAGCTAAGGCTGTCATCGGACACAATGCTGTTTTGTGTAATTACATGAATATCTAACGAACCTACCTTCTCTTCCAGGATGACGACAGAAGAAAAGGCGGTCTCACACTCTCGCGATACCAGGAGCTCTTCGCGCAGTTCCTTGGAGACCAGGCCCCCGACTGCCAGGCGAAACACCTCTTCGGGCCTTTAGAACTCTAACGGAGCTCTACGGCGACCATTATACAATGTTTAATAGATTTGACTGAAAAAATAAATCTATATACGTGTAAGTACGATACATTGTTTTGAATGGTTTTTATGAGATACAAAAATATCACTCTTATACAGGTATATACACTAGCTGCTCACAAATGTATTTATTAACATCTACAAAGGACCTTAGATCTGAGTATTGGATATGACTTCAACTTGATATCTCCACACGTTTATGAGAAAAAGGATCTTGACAGACAGAGAGAAAGACAGACAAAAAACAAAGTAATCCTATAAGAGTTCCTATTTCCTCATTCGGCACGGGACTCTAAAAATTGAAAGCTTTACTGCGATAATGAAAAGTAAAAACCACGCGTTTTTTTTTATTTTATTTATAAGCTGCATCTGACAGCGATGCTGAAAATAATGATTCGTTAAGAGTTATGCAACCGGCAAGTGTTTTGTACGAAGTAAAAATAAAATCAATATAGGTATAGCTAGATCAGAATCTGATTGTGTTGTGACCAAGGCCACAGTTTAGGTAACAGTTGCAAGGCCAACGAAATGACAGTGGAGTCGTGAGCAGCTTCATATACCCAATGCCAAATTATATATTATATAGTTACCAGATATCGTTACAAAGGTTGATATAGCTGCACGCGTTGGTGAACACTGTAAATGCAGCAAGCAATTTATATAATAAATAAATCTAATCATCATCATCTCAGCCGTAGGACATCCACTGTTTAACATAAGCCTCCTCCAAGGTTGATCTGAACCGTTGAAAAAGAACATAATATTCATAGGCTTTTTCATATCGGTAAAATCATATATAACATCTGTTCGACATACTACATATTCTTTTTTCATTAGGCATACATTTTATCTATTGCATTGGAGGTGTAGAAAAGCATGTTTTACTAGGTAGGTACCTATATATATTATAATATTTGCAAAGGTTAAAATTGTAAGAATGAACTTTAGAAACAGGATATTTACCGTGTATTGTATTTATTGTGAGCTCTCGATATTTCGGCACAGTTGCATGCGCCATGTTCACGAGTAAACTGACAGTTTACTCGTGCACTCAAATTAAATTACAGATTAAATTTAATACACGGTAAATATACCGTTTCTAAAGTTAATTCTTGCATTAGTGCCCATGTAAAAATTGTATTTCACATAGAGTGAAATGTTATTTCTTTTGAGATATTTTTTTTACCAAAAGTTGAAACGGACTTAACTTTTTGAAGTCGGTACCACGATAGATGAAAAATACCTATTATCACAATATTGTGCGCATGGTAGAACCGACTTTTCAACTCTAGAATTTAGAGAATCGGTTCACAAATAGGGGATCACAGAACATCAGAGAACATAAGTACATAAAAAACATACAGTCGAACATAGGAACTCCTTTTTTGAAGTCTGTTAAAACGCGTTTAACTCCCATCTTCGGGAAATTTTATAAAGTCAAAGTCAAAGTCAAAATCATTTATTCAATTTAGGCATTAAAGACGCACTTATGAGCGTCAATTTTTCA
This sequence comes from Selenia dentaria, assembly GCA_917880725.1. Lineage (NCBI taxonomy): Eukaryota > Metazoa > Arthropoda > Insecta > Lepidoptera > Geometridae > Selenia > Selenia dentaria. The sequence goes on from OU862891.1 coordinate 5,627,101, forward strand.
TTAAAGTAAGTACATTATTTAAAGTACATTATGTACTTTAAAGACTCTACCGCCGCGTTCCAAAATATATAGAGCCTACCGAGAAGCGGCAAGAAACTCGGGGCCATTGTTTTGATATAGATATTTACAATGTTTCTACTTAGGTACTACAAATATTACATTTTATGGGTGGCAGAGTGACAGCTTGCCAAAAGTGGTGTAGATCACTGTGAAAGTTGAACTATAAGGTAAAATTTATTTCATTTTTCACTCTATGAGCTCGGTTAGTTAGCTCTGTTTTGTATCCAATTTTGCTTTGCGTGGCCTGAAGGTGTATTAGAGACCAAATTCAACTAAAAACATCCGGTCTAAAACAGATTTTACAAATGTTATGGTGGTAAATAGGTACAATTTTGGAGAAAAAGGGAAAAATCACAAAAAAGTTAAAACAGATTGTGGGCTAGGGGATTTTTTTTGGCCAAGTTGTATTCTCCAAGTGGGCCCCCGAACGCGCTCATTTGGTTTGTCGGACCCTCTACCAAACACCCTGTATAATGTCGGACTTTATAATAAGCTTTTTTTTATTAAAACGTTTTTTACAGTCAACTTGAATTTGCCCTCTGTGAGCTCAAATATGTGTTTTTGGATTTTATTGTAAAAGCGCACACAATTTCCTAGGAATGACTTATTAGTCTTCGCAAGTCTAAAACTAGGTACAGCTATCCTATTTGTATTTCTAGTATTAAAAGGGTGGTGATCACTATTTAATTTATACGTACATTTTTAAGAACATACATTATATTTTCAAATACATATAAGGAAGGCAAAGTTAATATATTGATTTCTTTAAATAAATCTCTCAAAGATTCACGGGGACCCATTTCGTATATAGGTATTGATATTATGAGAGGAACGCTCGAATGCTGGACTAGTCAACCAAATTAAATTTTATGCGGTTGTTATTTGTATGAATGGCATTTTAAAACTGAGTGCTCTGATATGTCCGTGCTTGGGAAACGTTCAAACTTTGGTTCCGGTTGTTCTCTTCGGACAACGGTTGTTAGAAGATATCGGAGAGCTTGCGGGGTCGTACACCGATGCTGTTGACGCCGTACACTAACGTCCTATTATGCACCACCATGCAGATTATTATTTTGTGGTTGTATAGATAGTTATTATATTATAGTTATTGTATAGTTTGCAGAGTATACCACCAGTAAATCGTGGTATATTTCCCCTGTGATGTCACCGACCGCTGGAAGTCATTGTGAAAATCCTAAAAATACTGGCGTACTAAAAATATCGCCCGCTGATAGTTTTAATTTTAAAACATTGGCTCAGAAAATAACTCTTGTTTATATCGCTCCAGCTGCGCTCAGGCTGACACGTACAATTTATCAGCAGGTTAATGGTAATAGTACAATATTTAATTAATCATTATTAATAAACTTTATTGATACTTCCTTTTCAGCTGACTCCAAAAAAAACGGAGGAGGTTCTAAATTCGTCTGTTTTTTATTTGTGTAACCTCATAACTTTTTACCTAGTAAACCGATTTCGGCGATTCTATTTTTATTTGAAAGCTGGTGCTACTGATCACATAATATATCAATTTGATCAAGACCTGATCAGTTGTTTTTTTAATAATAATTTATCATCAATATCGGGTGTAATGAGGATCGGTTTAATATTTTATATAGAGTATCTCGTTATTTTATCTACCGACTTCCAAAAAAATGAGGAGGTTCTCAACTCGACTGTATATTTTTTTATGTTTGTTTCCTCATAACTTTCGACTGGGTGAACCGATTCTCAAAATTATTTTTTTGTTTGAAAGCTGGTGCTTCCCGTGTGGTCCCATTTAATATTCATAATTTCATCCAAATCGGGTCGGTAGTTTTTGAGATACACTCCAATAACTGAATAGAATGGAAGTCGGTAGATATTATTTTTTCAAATTGGACCTGTAGCACTTACAGTTAGATTTCAGATTGTATTGCTTTCCAGAGTATTGATTCTTTCAAATAACTTGGTCTATATCACCAAGTCAAAGTCAAAGTCAAAATCCTTTATTCAATTCAGGCATCAAAGACGCACTTATGAACGTCAATTTTATCATTATAATGTACTTTAAAGACTACCGCCGCGTTCCAAAATACATAGAGCCTACCGAGAAGAAGCGGCAAGAAACTCGGGGCCGTTCTTTTTATATAGATGTTTTTACAATGTTTTTACTTAGGTACTACAAATATTAGCTCCAGTGTGTTGCCTTACAAAAGCGAACATAATAATGGTATCAGTAGGGCAAGACAAGACACGCTACACTTTGACATCTTAGTACAGGAGCAGATAGATCCTGGAGTGATCAGTCCCAAGCTGTTTTATCCTCCAAGTAATCCGAAATTTTGTAATAACCATTTTGACAGAGTTTAGTTTTAATAGTAATTTTAAACTTATTAATAGGCAAATCTCGGATAACATTGGGAACTTTATTATAGAATCGTATACATTGTCCCATAAAAGAATGACTTATTCTGTGGAGACGCGTTATATGTACGGATAGCTTGTGCTTATTTTGCGTGGATTTGAAGGTTTTCAAGGACCATTATATATACTATTTCATAGCGAATAAGGCCTCAGCAGATGTATTTGCTACTCCTTTTCAGTATTGTAATCATCTGTTGGATATAATTATATGGTTTCGTGTCTCGTTTAGGTCTTACTGGTAAATATAGTATTATCCTTGATGTCACTTAGAAAGTCTTGAGAATCAAGCACTACAAGAAACCCGACTGGGCACTGCAACACTAGTACTATTAGAGTAGGATTAATCTATTCATTTAAAAAAAAAATCCACTGTTTATAGGGTTAGCTAAAACGATTATTTTGTTCTTCTTTACTCTGGGCAAAGCACTAATGCATATAGGCATTAGTTGCTGCAATCTTTCACCATACCGATAAAACTTATCACACATACCTACGTCTTTTATATTTGACATGACCAGGGCTGGGCAAAATACATGCTTTGCTTTAATTGAAATACAAATTAAAAAATACTGTATTGCAAGTAATTAAAATACGAAATACATTCAAGTACGGTAGGTATGTATCTGAAATATAAAATACCAAAAATACAGTATTTTAGCTATTTTTAATTGAAATACGATCTAGACCAGCACAGGCTGAAAAGTAGAGGAAAAGAAGATTAATTAATCATTAAAACCAGCGTTTCCTTTCATGAACACTAGATTTTTAAATGTACAGTCACACAAACAGCCTCTTGTTGGAGTGAATAAAACCCGCTAAAGGAACAATCTTTCAACAGATCAATCACAATCGCTTAATAAAGGTTAAGAGTATTTTAATGTTAAAATGTATTTTGAATCCTCGTGTATTTGAAATAGGTACTAATTACAAAATACCTCGGCGTCAGGTATTTGAAATGCGAATTACAAATTACATTTTAAGGAAGTAATACAAATGCTAAATACGTATTTGTATTTCAATTACGTATTTTAATTACAAGCAATTCAAATACTGCCCAACCATGGACATGACATAATATCACGCACATCACTACCTTTCTACTTACCTTTCAAACAACCCTTCGTATCGACCTCCAATAGGGGTCCTTGTGGCGCTCTTAACTCTATATAGAAAGACTAGTTTTTGCCCACGCCTTCGTCTGCATAGAGTAACTAGGTATATTATAATGTCATCTCCGTCAAAAATATTAAAGAACAATATTTTTTATTTTAAATGAACTATCTAAATACAAATGTTCACATCTATAACCTCTAAAACCAATGGTTTCACCTACTTTTACGTCGTAAAGGTTGAATTACGAAAACTCTTTCTTAGTACACCTCTACCTACCAAGACAAAAGCACCCTCCAAGTTTCAAGTCTCTACGACCAGCTGTTGGGCTGCGTTGTCTGTATGTCAGTCAGGACTTAGATTTTATATTGGTATAATGATTTATATCAAGCGACAGTAGACCCAAGTCGATTGCCTGATGTTTGATGATGATGAGACAGGCAAACGCCTTGTCCGATTGGTAATACTAATACCTACCACATCGAAGAACGCTGTTGAACTGCGAGGCGTTGGTAATGACGGCATTTCGATTATTTTCAGGTAGACGAGTGCAACAGTCGTACTGGTTCAATTCCAATGATCGGAGGAAACCGGAGGTAGGAAGAGATACCGGAAAGGACGTCCTCATGACTTTGTACCTATACTTACCGAGATAAATAGCGTTGCAAGAACATTATGAACTTATATTATAATTAAGTACAAAATTTAAACTAAATAACTTTAAACGGATTAAGTAATTAGTTATAATTTAATCTTGTATTTATATTATATTATATTATTTGCCCAACGTTTCGCACACTTTTCGGTGATTTAAGAAATGTCGCGGTAAAAATAACAATGCATACTCGTACTACGCGATTTAATCCGTTTGAAGTTGTTTAATTTCAACGTTTATTAATATCAAGAGCATAAGGAATTCATTACATTGTTTATCCATGCCCGTTTTCACCACCATTTTAGGTAACGCCTAAGCCAGTTAGGTAACACTTAATAGTACAAAAATGTCATCTAACTTTGCTTAGGTGTCACCTAAAATGATGGTGAAAACGGGCACTAGTATATTAAAAATATATAAGTTTTATAAGTGCCTACACCAAAATAATTAAAAAAAAAATATTTCATTGTCTTTTAAATACATAGTTATTTCATTGTGTTCAATGTCTTACATTTTTTTATCTGTGTGTTTTGTTTTATACTGATGATATTTTATGTTTACTTTTGTATTTTAAGATAGATCTTAAGCTAGCACTTGTATTTTACAAACGAATAGGAATGTGTTCGTAAACGTTTAATATTAAACTTAACGTGAAGCGTCCTTAATGTTATTAGTATTTATTTTAAGAGTCGTCTTACTAAAGCCGACGAGCAATACACTGTAGGCATAGTCCACCCGCGAACTGAGGGTCTCGCACGAAAAATTGCGTAAGTGTAACGTCATCGTATAGTTCAGGTATACAGTACAAACTAAAACTTATCTGTGCCACAGTTATCTACATCTATACTAATCATAAAGAGGAAACTTTTACTGTTTGTTTGTAATAGATAAATTCAATAACTACTTCACCGATAAAAAAATAAATTCACCAGTAGAAAGCGACCTTACTTATAAGTAACATAGGATTGATTTCATTCATCATGATCATCATCAGCTAGTGAATAATAGATATAATAGATAAATGACAGTTTGTATGTACCTATACGTCAAAAATTCGATTACCTACGTTACACTATGGTTACACTAAGGATGAATATGCTATAGCGATAGATTGCTATAGCGATAAGGCCGCCAATTGTCCAATCTACTGTAGTGCTTTTTTACTGTATTATGTTTTGTTTTCTATAAGATTAGTACTCAATAAAGATTTTTTGTATTATATTGTAATGTAATATGTTACTCTTACGCAATTGTTCGTGGTAGGCCTACTGAATGCAACTCTGGCAGTTGTACCAGTGCAGTGTGCCTAGCACGAATAACTGCGTAAGTGTAACTGAGTCCTTGGTGTAACGTAACGTATTCACGGGACACAGTACAAACTCATTTATCTAGGGCAACCGTGACACAGATAACTCATAGTTTGTACGCCGAAGCGTGTCGTGTTGACGGTTACGATGCGAATACTTTTGCGCAAATTGTTTGTGCTACGGCCCCAGTCAATACATCAATTATTGCGCGTAAAACATAATTATTAAATAAATACAATCGTTTGTTAATAAACCATGGAATGTTTCATCTAAATGTTATTATTAAGCGGTACTCCTTCGTTGTTTTGTGATAGAATGAATGGATATAAAAGCAATCATGTTATCTGTTAAGTGAGAAACTACGTCGTAAGTTCAAACATACAAAATGAATCTAGTCATCGCTATGTAAATATCGTTTAAAATAAATTTACCCAGCTAAAGTGAGCTTTTTATTTAACCCTAGAAAGATAACCATATTCTATCTTACATAAAAGATAACCATGCGCTTCGGAGGCGCCACGGTATTCAAATGCTTATATTTAAATTATTTAGCAAGATTTGTGTTATTTGATTTTACAATTTAAATGGTATTATAGATGACACATTTTTATAAACTAAAAATATTGTACTTTATATTTGTTTATTATTAATAATTGAAACCAAATGAGTAGACCTCTAAAAAACTAACAAAAATCATGAATATCGCTTAACTGTCATAAAATATTGCATTTTACTATTAATATGTATAGTATAAGTCAAATATAAGTATAAAGTCTAGGAAAGCTAATCAGTACCTTATAAATTTTTTTTTAGACAGTCATACATACGTCGATCTTGAAGATAACCATACGCCTCAGGAGCGCATCAACTCGTTCAACTCGTCATAACTCCAAAACAATAATACTTACCGCACAAAAACAGCTGGCCCTCGACGCGGTTGACCGACGACTGAGTTGGCTGAGATGCACAGATATACACGGGGTTCGTATTAAAAGATATAGTACTATTTAATTCGTGCGAGCGCCTCTGAAGCGTAGGTTATCTTTCTAGGGTTAATGTTTTGTACTTATGTGGGTACCTAAACAATGGTAAGTATACCTACTATACTAGTAGTTCTGCGAACAGTAGACCTCGCGAGCACACAGCCTTGTAAGCTGCAACTTTTCTGGAACATTACCGAGATCGTCCAGTTTTTAAACTTCACAACCTAATATCGCGGCAACCACTTACAACACCTGCTCATATTCGAAATCCCTTTTAGGTACCTAATGTTTGTACCAAATTTTATCAAAATTGGTCGGTTAATAGCGCCGCAGTAAACTTACCCATTTTAAGGAAATATACCTCCGCACGAAAAATCCGCCAACGATAAGCAATTGAATAAGTAGAACATGCATACCAAGTTTCATCAAGATCGGTTGAAAAATGCGACTTGTACAGGGGCCCTACTCCCACCTCTTAAAGTAGTCATACTACTTAAACCTTACCATAAAATTTGGTACCACCACGTCAATATAGTAAGCTTAAAATAATAATGGATTACGATAGACGTTTTGATGACATATTATCAAATAGTGCACTCAATTTGCGTACTAATACGCAACTGCGTTAGTGTTCTATTCGGGTTGGGCATTATAGGTATTGATCCTGGAACGCATCATTAGGATCGATTTCGGTTAAAAAGGAACACGCCATAAATAGTATTGAACTAATATGTTCGAACGTTTTGTGTCGGTGGGAGTACGGTAGTTTGTATGATTATTCTAAGCTTATTACAAAACGCTCTTGATTTATGATAGTGTCGTAAAAGGTGGGAGTAGCCCCCTGGTCGTACATACATCTAACAAACATACAGACAGATGAATGTCAATTTGGCCAGTTAAAGCAGAGACGCTTCGCTCGCTCAGTCAGTTAGAGCTGACAATACCTGATCATAATGTAGTTATTGAGATTAAATGTATAAACGCATTTCCTTGCAGCTCTGACCCTGGCTCTTTCAAGTTCAAGCGGGGCGTGAAAAAGCATCTCTCAGGTCGTCATAGGGGTGGCGATGCAGCCGTAAGCTGCACTAATGGTCATCGCTTCTCGGTTCCATCTTCGCTTTCCATCAGGCGAGAGGAAGTCACTTTGATGAACTATTACTTATAAAAAACTCAGTTTTATTAATAAATAAATGAGTACCTAGGTACTTTGTTTGAAACAAATGATGTAAGTAAGGCCGTATATATATAGTATAAAATAAGGCCGTCGAACGACCCAGACACAATATAAATGTCATTGTTATATTGACAATCGACTGGTGAGGGGATATTATATAGGTATATGTTTAGAATACGAGCGGGGGGAAATCAGGAATACCTGAAAACTAGTACCCAGTAAAAAACGCTATAAGTCACGTTTAATGTTTTATTAATAAACTCTATTACACAGATTACAAACAACAATGATATTTTAGTTTAAATTGTCACACATGTATGTTTTAGATATGGTTCCTTAAACTTATTTGAGTCTCATAATGTTATACTCGTATGTACAGTAACTTATATCAACCTACTTAGGATGTACGTTCGGTAATTCAAGAATACTTCTTACTAATATTATAAATGCGAAAGTTCGGTATGAATGGAGGTTTGTAAACCAATCAGGCCAGAACGGCTCAACGGGTTTGGATGAAATTTGGTCTGTAGATAGATTAGCCACTGGAATAACACTTTGATATTGAGGATGCTAGGTGTAGTTGTATAACTGGTAAAAAAATTACTGCAACATAGATCAATGTTCCTATATAAGCTGTATGAAAGAGCACTGGCTTTATAATGGCAACATATAAATACTAGCTGGCTAGCCGGTTCACAATTTTTTACGACAACCTTAATGCGTAGAGGTTCCTTAGAATCATCAAGATCCTGAAGAAGGCTTCCGGACGAAACCGAAAGAATGGTCTATCGTGATATCGACAACGCGTATGTCTCACGTTAATCCCGTTTTATTATTATAAAAGTTTACAGCGGCCGAAATAAAACAATGTTTAAACCACGCTACATGATCTGTTGTGCGGAGCGAGCATGGATTGTCGATAGGATAAAATGATCAGTAGACAACCCACGATATAGCTATCGCAGCTAGATCCATACTAGAGACGAGGTAAGATAGCTGATAAAGTCAGTTTTTCGACTTGACATGTTTATCATGAGATCCATGCTCGGACGGTTGGGGCTCTTTGCTTTCGATCATAAGTTTGAATTAAAAGTTATTCTTGTTTGGCTTAAATTGTGCTTTATAATAGTAAAAAAAACTATAGTAAGATAATTGTGTAGAATCTACACGGTTCGCTTTAAAGCTTTCACATTTATAATAATAGTCGGATTGTAATACATATGTATTAGCTATTCTAGCCTCAAAAGAAACAACCAAGACGTCCTACAAACAAAACCTTAAAGTTCCAATTTTTGCCAAGATTTACTCGGGTTCCTAAATTATATGCAAACTCGTAGATTGTATTGTGATATTAGACGATTTCAGAGGGAAAATAACTCTTGTGCGTAGATACGCTGTACCACGCTTTTTGGTTTCTAAATAGAATTATATTTAAAATACATTTAAAGTTTGATACAATATCTCTAGAATACATTGACATGTCCTTATAACTACAGCTTTATTATAGCCTGCTATTTTAGGGTGTGTTCCGTTCAAAATCATCACATTGTTAATATCCCATTCCATTCACTTACAATATCAATTGTTTATAAATAAACGGCACTAAGCGTAAGAAATCGCTTTCTCATCATTCACACCATAGCACAAAATAGAAAACATAAATGTTTTTTTTTGTATACATTAGAAAAACACAGAGAAGACGAGTAGGTAATTACCTATAATTCCTTATATATTTATAGTCTCACTGGTGGTCTAAAACAGTGGGAACATGTTACTGGATTTGTAAGCGAAATATTAACATTATAAACAAAATAATATTTGAATGAAACACACCATGGGATATGTCAGTGTACACTGATCAACCTCATTCAAACATAGCCTCTTAAATTCAAAGCTAAAAATTAAAATTTTGGTCCTAAACGTAGAATATATTCTACTAAAACAATAATACATTGTCACATTTAATGTGATTTAAATTAGGTCAGTTCACCCTGACAAAGTACAAATCAGTGTATTCCATATAAAACCAATATTTGCAGCTAAATTATTAATCGCTACAGCTCGTATTCAGCTCCGAACCGCTCTCAAACCGCTCTCAATAGATGTCTCAACAGAGTGATCAGCAGAGACACTCTTAAGATTCTCAAATAAGATATAGCACTCAACTCAAGTACTGAAATGCATAACTGAGCGAGAAATAGAAAATACTGTTTACTATAAATAATATACACTCTCTAGCTACAAACGGGTATCAACATAATTTTATTAAATTTGTTACATGAGATACAAAACACTATTTTAGTAAGTACACCGAAATTATCCCTCGAGTTCAACCGGCCAAGTCATTATTTGATTGAGCTTGAATATTGTTAACGTCGAGTGAGTGAGTTCACTTATCTTAAAAAAACTTAATCTTGATTTTACTTGTAGTTTATCACACTCGAGTACACTGGAAAAAAATTTAACGAACAAAAATTTTAGTATTAGGTACTAATAATCATAATTCCGTCAAAAATCTTTGGACATTGAAAAATACTTCACCGAAACATAACACATTATGACTATATATTGACTAAACAGCGCAAGCTGATAATTTTTTTTTATTCACTACACTTCAACTTAATTTTCTAACTTGATAAAAAGCCTTTCACGAACCGAACCCTCAATCTAATTAATAATATCAGTTTCATAATAATATATAATTATCTCTTTTTCATATGATAATAAGGGAATCCTTTGCATATAAATACAAATCCCATATTTGAGATAAGTATGACGAAAATAAAAAAAGCAGAAAGGAAGCTTTCTTTCTAAGGACCCTTCACACTGGCTTTTTATAGGCGTAGGCGATGTCGCGTCTTTAAATCAACCTTTGATTTGAAATTGTTATAGATAGAGCGATGAGTTAAGTGTTAACTCTGTGGTAAGTATGTATGAACTATGATATGTGCAAAGTAAGCAAACCCAAATATACAAATATAATATCTTGCATATTAAATACAAAAAAAAATAAACTATTTATCTAGGAGTATGATACAACATTAAGACTTTGGCAAAGTCACTTTGCCATGCTAGCGTCAAATTGACTTTCAAAGGCACAGAAACTCAGTTACAGCACACATATAGAACATTTTCCTATACACTTTTTATAACGTGCACTTAAGAGCCTTGTTTACCTAAAATAAGCAACTCGGTGCGCTTCGCTATATACATATATTGAACAAAATATCCTTGTGATAGCCATTCAAGACCCTTAGTGATAGGTTTATGCTGCATCAGCGCAAACTACATCATAGCTGCTTGTCTATATCATCATAATCTAAGGCGTAGGACGTCCACTGCTGAACATATGCTTCCCCCAGTTTTTCAAAAGGACCGGTTCAAAGCGGCCTGCATCCAACGTCGAAGTTCAAACAGTAAGCATCAATTCGAGACCTCATTAACCTCGTAAATAACTTATTGACCGACTAACTAGAGGTATTCCCAATTTGTTTGGTTTTTTTTTATAACTAGGTAATAGGGTTGTTTGACTACTTGATGGTCACTGACTATGTGGTCGAAAGTGGCAATTCCGTAGATCTAGAAAACTGGCAGACTGGCTCTCAAGGCAGCTGCCGGAACCAAACCGTTGGGTGGTTTCGGTTGGGGTTTAACCCCACCAGCAGGCGGCAGCGTGGGTGGTGACAGGCCGGTGAAAAAGTGACCTATGTCGTGGATTTCCTCACGGCGCTACCTTCACTGAATTTCCAAGCCCGACCAAGGTATGAATCAAACTGGGCGACAATCTGATCAGCGGTGGCTTCACTACCTTACTTTCCTTCCCTTACCTTCTATGCAACATAATAATTATAATGCTCAGAATCTAGCATTTTATGTCAACGTTAATTCTGCATTGTTGATGATATTTAAATATACAATTATCGAAAGCAATGAGAGGTGGTACGGACCCTTAAGTACCTATTTTATACAAAATAATACTTAGATATACACATAAAATAGAAGTACTCGTATTACATTTATATATATAACTTATCTTTATCTTATATGACCACTTAAAGGGTATGTTGTTTTGAGATCTTTTTAACATGGTTTACCCAGCCCAGCTGGTGAACGGATCGTTTTAATATATGTAATTGTATAAAATATTAATTTATATAAAGCCTCAATTTTAATAATTCATACTATACATACTAGACCCATGAACAAAAATTTTACCCTTCACAAAAATGTTTGCAGCAGCTGGAAGTCGATCCTGGATATCACGCTCCGAAGTCAAGGCTACCAACAAGGCTATTCCCGGTTGCCACCGGTATTACTTTTGTAGTGGATAATTTATATAAAACTTATCACAATGTAAGTATTTGATACTAGAGACATAGAAGAGAATATTGTAGTACCTGCTATAAAACTGAGGTATCTTATATAACCTGTAGCAATAATCTACTTACCTTATAACAGCATGATATATTACTTTGTAGCTCTGTACAGCGCATCGTAACACCAATAATATCAAGTATATATCATATTAATATTAGTTAAATATCTTATTATCTACAAAATTATATCATTATGACGTCTGGATTATATTAATAACCATACAAACTATAATAGTTTAATATGACAATCACAGAAAGGCTGAGTCTGTGACTCTCTCTAAACAGTGATGACAAATAGTAGCTATATGACCGTTATATGACTTTGGTTAGTTTGAAGTGCTTTACAGTCTATTGATTAATATGTCTTCATTTAGGTGTTGTAACTGGTACCTTAATACTATTAGTCTAAAGTAGGTATAGAACAAAATATAAATTTTGTATGGTATTCCGTATTACCAACATAAAAACACATTCCGCCTTATTTTAAAACGTGGACTGAGTCCTGAGTCTAAACCATGATTTAAGGTGGATTTTGTTTAGTCACTGTTAAGGTGCATTTTAAAATAAACACTTACAAAAACGAATAATCTGCCGTGCCGCCACTCGATGACATTATCGAGTTTGTCGTTATTGATTATGAATTAAGTTATCAATTCTATGTTTGTCCAATCGATCAGCAGATGGCGCCTGTTCCACGGCAAAAGATCGTTCAATCGGTCAACAGATGGCACCAGTTACATCTCTTCAGTAATGTTGTTTATAGTCCCGCTGGTCGAGGCGAGGGGCTCCGTGGAGTCTAGACTGCCGTAGGCGGGGCCGCGTGGCGAGAGCACCCGGACCCCCCGGCGGCGGGTTATGCCTGGCGAGGGGGTAAACACGTGTCAAGCTTGGACGCTGGGTTAGCAGGGATCTGTGTCAACTATGAACCTCTACAGTGTGTGATGGTGACATGAATTTAAAAGCCTATTGTGAATTCACTCAAATGATAGGATTTCTAGAGTTGCCAATTATACCTAATAAAGAAATAGCAGAAGCCTTTCTAATATATTGAATCTTTAAGTATGTTTTTGAAACAGGGTTTTGAAAAGTGGGAGTTTTGAATTTTGGCCACACATTACACAATAATGATAATTTGGATTTGTCTTCATAGAAAAATGTCATAGGTAGTTAGGTACCTATGAAATCCCAATTTTTGATAGATTATGCGACAAAACGAACAGCTATTTACACGGTAATAGATAATATTACCGTGCTGAGGATGTCCAGGTATGATCACAGTACACTCACTCAAATAAAGTTCATAGAATTTATTTGCTGATGCTACTAACTAGGCTTTATGAAACTTACCCAGAATGATTAAAGCAGGTATAACTGCGTTTGCGTGATGCTTATGTATTTTTCAAGCGCAAGCATATAGTATAGTGTGGTGTGTATAACATTGTAAACCTAAGAAATCTTGCATTAATAGTGATAGTGAGATAGTACTAGGTATCGCAAAATTAAGGCCACCGCAAGAATAAAATTAAGGTTTTTAAATCGTTTTGCTGGATATGAATCTCGTTATACGTTAAGTATCTACCTACTCTACATAATAATAAGCTATTAGGTATGGTACAATTTGAAATTGTATTCTTGCTGCAAGCTGCTGAAATAGATGGTATAGAAGCATATTTCCGGATTAAAATTATTAATATATAAATATACATAAATTAATATATCAAATGTGTAAGAAGCCTTCGTCGAAACATGCTTCGAGCAATTATTAGGTACTGAACATAAAACTACACAAACATTCAGACAACTTCAAGCATATCCCTAAATACAAATAAATACAAGAGAAATCCGGCCGCGGGAGTCCGATCACCTGCGGCCATGAGTTCAAAAACTACACTGTCTATGATTTAAGGCTTGTTTACGTTTTGGCCTTGCTTGCTCGGTGGGTTTGTTTACTAGCAAAACTTAGTTAAATTATAGATATTAGCTGATATAAGTACAGGTAATTAAGGCTCCGTTCATTTCGCCTTCTCAGACATCGCGTGATTAGGTATTGAACAACAGGCTAGTTTTACTATTTCACAACGTTTAACAATCTATCCAATGTTACGTTCTAATTTGTCTATCGAAATAGTATGGCTTTTTGGATAATTATCGAACGACAACTGGAGTTGAACTGCAGTTGCTGCAGGATAGATTGTTAAACGCTGTGAAATAAGTAGAATACTCCTGATGGACTATCATAAAATGTACCGTTATTGTGATGTCATATATTTCGTCGAATGTATCTATTATGTCATATGAAACACTTAATAAAATTGATAGTAGTAGAATGGTACTAAACGATTTCCAGTAATCTCTATATAAAATGGTTATCGATGTATGATAACGTTCGAGGAAGGGTACTTTATTCAAGGATTTATATTCACTGATCAAGCAGGGCTGTGCGTCTGAATCACTTAATATTAGTAACATGAATCTATTGTTAATTATGACTAATCTAGAACAATATAATTTATTGATTCAGGCGTTACTTTGCGGAAATCCATTATCAAAAAAACGATATTACAAAATATTTAGTGACACTTCCGCTGAAAAGAAAACAATGATTTTGGCCTATTTGGGCATCCTCAGGAGATGTTGACTCGTCGAGCGCTAGACCGAGTCAACATCTCCTGAGGATGCCTCGTGTAGAGGCGAAACACGTGTCGAATCGGTTTTGGTTTATTTGGGGTTTCTTGTGTTTTTTATTTTGTATTCTTCCTATTAGCATTTTATGCGGGAGGGAGGGTGGTGCACGTGCAAAATCATTGTTTTCTTTTCAGCGGAAGTGTCACTAAATATTTTTTAATATCGTTTTTTTTCTAGAACAATATTGTTTAACTCGGGAATAACATAAAGTTTACTAAAAATCAGACGTTTGTCTGCTAGTTAAGTTTAGTGTTTGTATGTAGGTCTACCATGAGTACAACATGACACCAATCGATGCTCAATATCGACTGCCGCGAAAAAATGTATGAAAAAAAGTACAGTGCCGCCTCACGGTCCACTGTAGAACTATAATTGACAGCGAGTGCGCCAATCACAAGCTTAATAGGTAGGCGAGATCGAGTATCGACTATAGATGACATTTATGTTGCCAACTCATGGGTACTGTACAAGCAAATATTGCTATTTATGTTGATGACTACTGATATTTGAAGACCACATCAGTCGGCTGTTCTTTGGGACCGTTAGGAGTTAGGACGAGACCTTTGATTCCACAAGAGGTCGTTCCGTATACAATTTTTTTATGGAAGGTTGAATTACGACCGATGTAAACAATGTCCATACAAAATATTTTAGAGCAGTACTCCGGGAAGTACTGGAACCATAACAACCGCGAAGCAGTAGGTAATACAATACAGTTCGCAATACTGTGTTCTGTGGGCCGAGCACGAATACCTGTTGAAGTGTAACGTTACCTTTACGTATTCAGTACAAACTATGAGTTATCTGTGCCACTATTGTACTAGATACATGACAGTTTGTACTAAATACGTTAACGATGCGATTACGTTACACTTAAACAGATTTTCGTGCTCGGCCCACTGGTTTGAATGGTGTGGTTGCCGGCGAAATTACAGGACAGTTATTTTATATATATTAATCATATATTAGAAATGATACAGCCCTGTTGAGATACCTCGACTATAACTAGGTAATTGAATATACACTCGATGATACTAACAAAATGATATCTCTAATTATTATGTATATGTATTTCTGATAAGTTAGTAGTAATTGACTAGTTCCTCACATTCACTTCTCTAGATAGCACAAATTCATTATTTTTATTGTAATAATGTGATCTATAATTGTAAAAAAAATTCATATCAATGGACTAATTATTAGTGCATCGTCATATTAGTGACCAAATTAGTCACAAATATGACGATATGTAAAACACTTCCAAAACAGTGCAATTTGATAAATTTTATACCGCCTTCCATTCTAGTACATCGGTAAAAATCAGTTATTGGAGTGTAACTCAAAAACTACTGGATCGAGTTTGATGATATTTAAATGGGACCACACGGGAAGCACCAGCAATCAAAAACAAAAATATAATTTTGAGAATCGGTCAACCCAATCAAAAGTTATAAGGTATAAAAACAGTCGAATTGAGTACCTCTTCCTTTTTTTGGAAGTCGGTAGATAAAATATTAGTAAACTTCTCATTCTGTTTATGAACCGACTTTACTCACATAGTTCGCAAGATGGCGTTAGTGGTCGCCGGGTTCTTGTCGCGTTAAATCCCTGAGGACGGGCATCGGACATGCCCAAAAACGGCGTCCAAAGTCTAGGTCGATAACGGCGGTTAATTAAGTGAGTAAAGTCGGTCTATTAATAAATATATTACATTATTACATAGTTGTGTACTATTTTTTTACTGTGTTTCCTAGTATTTTTAGCGATTTAGATTAGAATAAAAGTTTTGCACATTTTAATAGAAGCAATGTTTGTGAAAATTTGGTGAATACGTTGTCGGTTTAGTTTTATGAACTCTGCACTTACACAATTATATGGTTGCAATGTTGAACTAAGTTGTACTGAACTACTCAGCTTTCTATTGCTACTGATGAGTATAAGTTTATTTTGTGATGTGAAAATCTTTGTATATTTTAAATTGTCTTTATTAGATTTTAGTGCACATTGTTATATTGAAATATTCTCAATAAACTAACCGCATGGTTAATTTGGAAATGAGCCATGGGGTGACCATGAGTAATTATACACTTTATGTCCGGTACTTACGCAATTTTTGAGTAGCGTGAAGTTTTTTAAGAATATTTTCAGTGTGCTATATATTTGTAATATAGGTACTATACCTTTGTGAATATGTGCTAAATTTGCTTTCAAATAAAGTTTATTCTTACGTCGTTTTGATTGGGACTCAGAAGCTCCTTTTGCGGTACGGGAAAAACGTAATTTTATATTATACTGTACATTGGACCCTTACTTCTGAATGGCCGTTACCTAAACACACCTGGGAGGATATGGCACGCTGAAAGGTCAGTTTTTCACACATTTGACTATTAGGTACATATAAATGTAACAACTTTGCATACACACATATATAACAAGTAATACAATAGGTATTCATAATACACATAATAAATACGTAATTATGAGGTCAATAGGGTAAGTGTATACCTATGCCCTATCGATCTCATAATATGATGGATGAGGTACCGCATAATTTAGAATTTTCTTGTCGGTATAAAGGTTATTTACGTTTAATGATAACCTAGATAAATACTTTTTATCATAAATTTAAATGTAATTGTTCTTTAAATTGATATGATAAATTGAAAATAGAAGGTATGTCGATGACATATAAATATTATGAAATGCATTAATAAATAGACAATATTAAATTTATATTGAGCTCATTATGAACTACCAAAATATGAAAATTTAATCTACCAGAAACATATTCGTATACTCACACAATCTGAAGACACAGTATTTTATTGAAAAACTTAGACAAATTAAGCATTAACACCTACTAATGACTTGTCGGTATGTAAGGGAAATTATTTAACATTTATTTTTATATTCCCGTTTTCCCCCTTAAGGGGGATTTCCAGGAGGAATAATGGAATCAGCTAAAAATGCATATCTTCGGACGGGATTTGAACCCGCGTCTTCCCGGTAGGATTAATATTATAGTAAATAGATTATATAGGCTAGCATCATGTTTGTACCAATTATTGTTTTGACCATGAATGGTCATATAATATTATACCTACTCTTGAGATAAGATAAATTCAATCCCACCTCATTTATCAAAACAAATCAAGCCTTTTAGAGCACAGGATGCATCTTAGTATTGTACCTTTCAAATTGTCAGAACCCATACAGTATGAATCAGGCGGAGTTTACGCAATAAGTGTTTGGCAGACCCTAATAGTCTTTTCGGATTATTTACTAATAAGATATATATATATATATATATATATATATATATATATATATATATATATATAAATAAGAAATATCGTTCGTTATCGAATAATACACCTCCAGAATAAGGGTAGCGTCATTCTGTATATGCAAGTACATATAATTTATACATATTATGTACTTTTATATATTTCATTTGGGCCTCTATAAAAAATATCTTGATTGCCAAGTTACGATACCTACAATACAAAACCTTTACAGATTCTTCGCATTAGTTTGAGACCTTCATTTATGACAAGTACAATTAAAAAAATTTAATACCGACTTTCATTCTATTCAGTTCAGTTATTGGAGTGTAACTCAAAAACTACTGGACCGAATGAAATTTAAATGGGACCACACGGAAAGCACCAGCTTTCAAACAAAAAAGAATTTCGAGAATCGGTTCACCGTAACGAAAGTTATGAGGTAACAAACATAAAAAAATACAGTCGAATTGAGTACCTCCTCTTAGAGAGGTAATCATACAATGAATGACGTATAAACGTTAATTAACAAAATTGACCAAAAAATAGAATTTCATTCAGTGAAACAGGGGTTCTTGTCTGTATCCGAGCTTCATCCAGGTGGAGAAGGTAAGTGAAGAACTGGTCTTACTCGTTATATATAAACATTTAATAACACAACATAGTTTGAGTAAATTTTAAACAAATAGGTTTTTGATGTTTTTGTTTTATTTTCTATACTAGTATAAAATAGATACAAAGTCAACGAATGTTTTAAAAAAACGTATACTTCATCAGCGTGCCATATTTCACGGGTCCAGTACTGTAAGTAATGAATAAATTCATACTGGATGAACAACATGAACTTTTACATCCCACTATGTCACAGTCGCCTGCAGTAAGTTATGTCCGTTTCATAGTTATGAAAAATATGTCACGACATTAAATTTAAAAACACCGCATTTAAATTATATCGTTTGGGTTCTAATACTTCATAGAGTACTTGTATGTTTTTTTTTATAAAATGCATGTAACTATGACATATTTATGAAAAGGACACATCTTACTGCAATCAACTGTATACTCGCAGGGTCATACATGCAGAAAAAATATTTTCAAACATGTCTAACAATATATCTGAATTTATATAACAAGCTTTAACTAATTATGTTACCTACTATAATAATGTAATGACTAATGTATGAACAAAAACACCAAAGTGCTTTTAAATAAACTCAAAAAAAAAACATGCTCATACGCCCAGGTGCTGGCAACACTGATCACATGCAAGGGTGCTACAACTAAAAATAAAACAAAAATAAATAATTAAAAAACATACATTTATTTCTATCACATTAATAAAAAAAACTGTCGGTCGGTACATACAATAAGCCATTACCTTTGGATAATAATTATAAAATAAAACAACCCCCTCTAATTTAAGTACTAATTTTAAGTAGAGATTCCTGAATTTGCGATGAAATATTCTTTTACAATTTCTATAATCCAATTAAATAACATTATCATACAATTGAAAAAAAAACAATTAAATATAATTAGGAATATAGAGGGGCGTCTAATTTCATCTAAATCTCTTTAAATAATCACAAATAATAATACAGATCATCTCATTACAAAATTATTATAAAAAAGAAAACAAATCCATAATACTACATTAACTATTGGACATAAATATAATTTGCTCATAATTTCCATGTTACAGTCGTACCTGTAAAAATAGACCGCTTAATAGAACTCACATTTTGGATGTAACATAAAATAATCAAAGAAAATTTTTAAGTGAGTACCAACACCGAATGATTCACAACACCTACATTAGTGGGTGACTATAATACATCTTTTGCCCATCGTTAGTATAACTTAAAATAATAAAAGATGTAATACAATGTGCTTTGCATAAAGCTAAGTAGAATGATATAGTGCTGAGAAATTGATTTTTCACTTTCTGTATACCTAACACGAATAACAGCGTAAGTGTAACGTAACGTGTCGTTCACGTGAAACAGAACAAACTGTCATTTATCTAGGTCAACTATGACAGACATAACTTGTAGCTTGTACGTCAAATCGTGACGCGTTGACGCTTAAGAGGATTGCATAGCTAGTACTTTCCATGCTAAAAGAGAAAACTCTTTTCTACCTCTTAACATTGTCCGATTTCAGTGATATTTTTTTCATGGAATCATGACATTGTTTACTATGCCCGTACGATTTTTTTTTCAGTTTTTTAAGTTCTAAAAAAGGAAATTTATAGTACTTTGAAATACTGAAAAAAAGAATACGTACGGGCATAGTAAACAATGTCATGATTCCATGAAAAAAAAATCACTGAAATCGGACAATGTTAAGAGGTAGAAAAGAGTTTTATCTTTTAGCATGGAAAGTACAAGCTATGCAATCCTCTTAAGAAACTAATACTTTTTTGCAAATTGTTTATGCTACGGCCTCTGCAATAACAATAACTTATGCGAGATGAAACGGTAGGACATACTTGTGCGCCCAGCACGAAACTTTGCGTAAGTATAACGTAATCGTTTCGTTGGCGTATACAGACTATCATTTATCTAGTGCAACTGAGGCACAGATAAGTAATAGTTTGTACTGTATACATCTACGATACCATTACTTTATACTTACAGAAATTTTCGTACACGTTACTAATTCATTCGTAACTCCATCACAAGGGTGTGGAATGTGCGGTACAATGTAAGAATAGCGTTTATATCTCACAAGTCCGAATGAGGATTTCAATGGTACTGATTTAATTGTATTAACTCTTTGCGTACCAGAGACGTAAATTTACGTAGTTAATATAGTTAAGTTATATAGTTATAGTAAAGGTTACTATGATAATAAAGGTAAACATGGAGAAAATACAGATAAAATATTATATTAAATTATTTAATTTCTTTAAATCTCAAATATAACGAAGGTAATTGTTATATTTATTATAGATGTATACATGTTCTGATATATCTAAATATGTGGCCTTAAATCCCTGCATGGTAAGCACTCAAACTGAGTGCATTCGCTGTCACACTTCGCAACTGTCAGAGTTGCATTGCGTTCACTCGTGTAGATGTAAACCAACACCATTTAGTTACAAATAATATCGGCCATACAAACGCCGCTTAATTTAAATAACGTCATTTAATCATTTAAAACAGCGCAAAACAATTTTGTTGTGCGCAGTACTACATAACGTCATTTCAAGTTAAGCAGCGTTCATAAGTAAAGCGCATTATGTATAAAATATAAAGTCAATTTCTCGGACTAAACAAAAAGAACATTCCAAAAACAATGTATTAAATAATTTGATCAGAGATGTTATAACGCCAAAAAAATAATTTATATCTTCGATTCGTAAATTTTTAATGATTATCGGCCTTACTTCTCAACGGTGCTTAAATTTAAATAACGGCATTTAGTACAGCGCATAACAGTTTAGCTGTGCGCATTACTAAATAATGTCATTTAAAGTTAAGCGGCATTTATAAGTACGGCCCTAATACACTTATGTGTATTTTTACCTAAATAAATAATTTAGAACAATGTCTTGGTCTCTTTGCCTTTGTTCCGATTTAAGTACGAAATAAGTACACTGATTTCTTAAGTATTCAAAGTTTTATGTATGTTATGTTAAGTTATTGACCGACTTTTATTCTTTAATATATTCGAGAGTGAGCGTGGGTAAGTCCAAAGTGTGCAACAAAACTAAAAGGCAGTGACACTCGACATGAATAAATTAATATAACTGTAAAATAAATAAAAAAATAAAAATTTTAAATTCGAATGTAAAAGGAATGATCGCCAACTGAACATACAACGATCGATATTCATGCATAAATTACAATATAAAATATGATTTATTCTAATATTAAGGGTGTACCTTCAACCGATTTTGGGGGTACTACTTTGATTCAATAAGTTCGACATAAACGATACGATTTCAGGATACGATTCTAGTACAAATCATGTCGGAAATCTAGTAAACATTTTGTTGTTCTAATCGCTTTCTGGGATAAGGATAAATATCGTAAAATTTTCTATATTGATGCAAGTATCTATTCTTTGTATATTTCTAACGTCGTACCAAATCTTCCCAATCGTGGTCGCGTTCCGGTCCGCCGCCTTATTGTCTAACTTGGATGGCATGACATTTCATTCTCATTCCCATTGATGGTTCCAGCCAATAGGCTTGCAGGATTTCGCTCAGAATGGGATTCCAATGTCAAAATGAAGCCCATTCCCATTCTCCGTAAAGATAGACGATAAGGCCGCCGCTTGTAGATTTAAGAAAAAAATAGAAGTAAAATGGCAATTTGTAAGTGCCCTTGTAGGCCTATACAGAATAAATGATTTGATTTGAATAAAACTGACCAGTTTTCTGTACCCGTTCGTACGAAACGAAACTCCGAACTATAATGAACACAAGTAGACCCCCTTGGTTAGAAACCGTACCCTTAGTACAAAACGTGCAATTTGGAGACGACATGGAAAAAGTCGTGAAATTGCAAGCTTCCATACAATAAATGCTATTAACATGAAGAGAAAATAAAATTCTATATCATAACTATTTTCTATGCTTCGCAAACTAAGCTTTTCGCAACACACGAACACCGAAAGCTAATTTACTTACAGCTTTATTATAAGTCGATTCTATAAATATCATCCGTAGACCAAAGACTAATTAAGAAAAGGTTGCAATTAATTGTCGTAGTATTAGATTAACCTTCACCGGAAAGCATCGCATGCTTCGTAAACACCACACCTGTGTCCAGAATACAATTTCGAAGGGTTTGTTGCAAAAAGGTTAAGTTACGGGAAGTCATAAAAATAGATCCATTCAAAATCAAACGTGGAAAGAACGAACGCTCATTTATTTAATTGCATAATGACCATAAACTCGCCAACTATACTTGAAGTATGTATTAGATTTTTAAGCTATTGCATAGCTTCTATCGCGTGGCTTGAGCGTGGAGACCGAATCCAGAAATTCCGTAACGAAAATAACCTAACACCCCCCCCCCCCCACTCCGACTCCATCTATCGATGAATAGCAGAACTTTTAATGAATTTTTGAAATATCACGCTTGTCTCTTTAGTTCAGCAACTCGCCTCTAGATAGCATTGGTTAAATAATTATAATTGCATAAGTTGATTTGGCATCTATCGATGAATAGCAGAACTTACTTTTAATGACTTTTTGAAATATCACGCTTGTCTCTTTAGTTCAGCAACTCGCCTCTAGGTGGCATTGGTTAAATAATTATAATTGCATAAGTTGATAAAAACAGCTATGCAATAGCTTTACCGCGGCAGTGTCCGAGTGCCACAAGTCTTTTTTTTATATTTGTATTAGTCCGTAATAAAAGATACTATACATTTGTTCATTTTATAAGTATTAAGCAAATATGAAATAAAATAATTGAGCTATTCATAATTTCCACATACATAAATTACAGAATACCGATGTATTAGTATGGAATATCAAACGAGAATGAACAAGGCACTTGTTATATTTAATTGGGACAACAATTATAAGCTGAGAAATATGATAATAGACTATACGAATAATACTGATAAGTATTAACAACATTATATTATATGGGTCTAATAATATAAATAACTCAATTGATAACTAACGTTCAGTACGCATTAGTTCCGCATTCGGTCGATAGTGGCGGTAATGTGCACTGAGAAACACACGCAGAAATCAGCATTTGTTATCGACATTGATCTACCAATATACACACGACTATCGAGCAAAATTGAAACCACAACGCAACACTAACGTTTGAAATATGTCGTACTACACAATCAAAAATCTCGCAAAATCGTATCATATTCTCAGCCACACTGCAAACGAAATACGACTTAATTCACTGGTTGTGTAAGTTCATTCTCGCTAGTTCGCAAGCTCACGCGAGGAGCGTGTCAAAGTTATACTGTCTGTATGTTGGGGAACCATCTTTATCTCTTACTCGAGTGAGCGAAGTCTCGGCGACGGGCGCCTCCTTGCCTCGGAGCATCTGATTGGCCAGCTTCTGTTTGTTCACGGGGGAACCTGCAAAAATAGATTCAATGCGCCTGCCTGACGGTTCAATTCTGTATGGCAAATTTATAACGGATAACATTCTACTCTGCAGGCGAGAAACATTAAGGTCTAGGTATTTTTATTTCAGAAATAGCTTCCTTGTCAATGCCGTTATGGGTTTTTTGATCTACTAATATGACTAATCAACGTTGTTATAAAATGTCAGTCAGATTATTGTTCACAATACCGTCCTATAAAAAAAAACTTAACGAGTTCAAATTCAATTTTAATATAACATTAATTATTAGCTAGCTTGTTGCATCCAGAAAGAGTGAATTTAAATCTGAGACATAACTTAGAATGATAAGTCAAAGTCGCTTACATAAGAACAATATTGGTACTTCATCGCAATATTGTATCACATATTTATAAGTAACGTTAGAAAGCACATTATGACTTATCGTTTAGCCATCATCAAGTGTCAGAAATTTGAGATGTTATGATAGTTAAATGGTGTCGATTCAGCATTCTCTTAACAAAAAATCTCTAAATTATGGCAGTTCTTTTTTTTGTTTAGGCTAAAATCCAAATTAGTATAACACTTCCGAATGACAGCACTAAAACTAGCCATCTCTCTTCAACTGTGGGCATATTTTAGACAGTTCAGTCGTCACGTAACTTGGTGCTCGCTAAACTAACCTAAAATAACCCAAAATTGAATAGAATAATTCTATTTTGAGAAGTGTCATTCTAAGTGTTGAATGATTTTGGATTTTAGTGTAATAAGGACCACCACAATATATTTTTAGTTCGGTAGTTTAGTTCTACTGAATCGCTGTCTTTATCCTCTTAACATGTGGGCATACTATACTAAAAAAAGACACTTTTTTACTATGGACCTATTTTACTTTTGGTTTAAACGCAAGGAAACTAGCTCGTCGAGTGCTATGATTTTAACGTAGTTTTACAGCGAAATGAAAAAAAAAACCACTGTTTTAAAGAGTTTGAGTTCCAGTGATAACCGTAGCAAAAGACTAAGAAAGAGGGTAGATTATGTCTGCACCTAACTTTTAAACTTTTTGACCAACCACCCGCATTCTTCAGTCTTCCCGTGAACATGGTGCATGTAACTGCGCCGAAATATCGGGAGCTCATTCCACAACCTTACCACGGTAAATATCCCGTTAATAATTATATAACTAAAATGAAAAAAACTGAAACTAGGAAATTATCAAAGCATTGCCTGACGATATGACTTGGTGTCACATATATTTTCACAAATAAGTATCTTTACTACTTATCTGTTTTAAAATAGCTCAATACCTAAAAACATAATACCACTACATATTATTTCACTACAGAAAAGATCTTTATGCAAATATTTACACTCACTTATTACCAGAAAAAAATATACTTTGGAAGGTGAACATGTATAAAAACAAATGATAACGTAAAAAGGATAAAAGTAATCAAATGCAAAAAATCATGCATATCCCCCCCCCCCCCCCCCTTAACCCTCTGAAGTGCATCACTTCCACCATAACTCCGTTTGTTAGTATCGCGTTAGCATTAGCGTTAATTCGATGGTTTATGACAAAAAAGCTGTCAAAAAGGTCACTATTTTTTATAGTTTTGTAGCCAAACAAAATCATTTGAATATGGCAATACATTATACTTTTTTAAAGATTTGTATTCACCCTCCAACTGAAGCGCAGTATTTCTTATATAATTCTGATATAATAATAACTATATATATGTATTTATGTATATACACGAACTGACGCTCGTGCTATACTACAATGCGTTATACTATCGCATAGAAAATGCGTAATGTGTTGCCATATAATTGACGTATAATATATGTTGAAAATGGTCCAATATACAGTAAAATAAAAAAAATGTGCAAATAAAACAAAAATATAACATAAACACGTAAGACATTATAAAGATATTAAAACAAAACGACGTAAAAATAAACGTATAAGTATATGTACAAAAGAGGGGCGTGTGAAAATGAATGTTAAAGAGAAATAAAATTGTTAATGATCTAGAATCTTCCAACTTCCGTGAAATGAGAATATTAACCTATCCACCAATTAAATTTAATAAAATAATGAAAACTTGTTTCTCTTATTAGTAAATCACACACACGGCTGACGAACTTCGTGCATTTCTATGCAGGTTTTTGAAAACTTGTAGTTTAAAATTTTGAATGGCACTGAACTGTTATGGGTAAACATGACGCTTAAGATCATGCCTGCGACCAATTTACATAAACAAAAACAAGTACAATTTGAAAAATATGAAACCGACTTCCATTCTATTCATTTATTGGAGTGTAACTCAAAAACTACTGGACAGATTTTAATAAAATTTAAATGGGACCACACGGGAAGCAACAGCCATCAAACAAAAACGAGTTTTAAGAATCGGTTCACCCAGTTGAAAGTTATGAGGTAACAAACATTAAAAAAAACAGTCGAATTGAGTACCTCCTCCTTTTATGAAGTCGGTACAAAACTAATTATCACTATGTGCATGGAGGATATCGCTAAACGTGATATTCGCTACATTGCGCGAATTCTTGCAGTTTGTAAACAATTTCAGTGTACAAGTAATAGACTTCCAACAACGAATAGACGAAACTATTGTCATCGCTCGCACGGACATCTAAATAAATAGAGAAGCATAGAGAAGGAGCGCGCCAAGTTCGCTGGAACTTTTTACTCCGACCCGTGATCCTCTCACCATATCCACTCCTTTCCCAACTCCGTGGTTATTATCTTGTCTTATGCTATTGTTAGTGCATGAAGTAAGGGTGTGTGTGTGTGTGTGTGTGTGTGACTCACCGATATAGCTGAGCATGACAGGCAGGAAAATGAGTCCGTGCGCGGCGCCGAATAAAACTATTCCCAGATACATGCGGAAATAGAACACCTGCAAAATAATAAAAGGATTTCAGTTTCAAGTGATATTATGATTGAAACGCCAACTGGAGTGCGTTTTTCGACCGATGACGTACGATCGATCCGAGCTTTTTACCTTTATAGAGCAAGTGCCCACGACTGCCAGACCTTCGTTATTGTATAAAAGCTGAAAGTGTTTCTGTGCATGTCCCCTATACAGGTAAGAACGACGAGTTTGGGTTGTGGTTACTTGGACAGATAACGGGTAGTAAAGGTGTATAAAATAGTACCTTAAATTCGTTTAAGTATAAAGCTCAATTTTTTTATATTTTTTTCGGGATAACTTTAGAAATCTCGTCGGACACTTATGACAGTTGCTTCCTCCTCCCCCTGCCAACACCCCTAAACTTTAATAAATTATAGTTATACTTTCGTTATAGTATAAAAGCTAAATCTCGCATATGTTACGAGTACTTGGGGACCAATATAAAAATGATATCTCAAAAGCCGGACAGTTTCAATGGTTTTTACATCTTGCCAGACACATTGAAAATCCGCTGTAGGTGCGAGCGGGAGGTAACAACAGTACAAGCGGGTGCGAGTGAGATAGGGCGCTTAATCGACTGCGATTTTTAATATAATCTAATAATAATACTTTAATAATTACGTTAATATTACGCATAGATTCATATTAAAAAGCATAGGAAAAAATAACCCCAGCCAAAGATGGAAACTGGAAACCCACGCTTCGAAGGTAGGGTCACTACACTAGGAAAACGGGGCTGGACTCAAAATGGACTCTTCGTGAAGAGTTATCACTTATGATGTACATATCTTTAGCCCAATCTATCATAACATATTGTTTGCCGATTCGGGGCGGAGCTGCTAAAACTAAATTTATAGAGGTTGAAAGGGCACAAAGAAGTTTAATAAAGGTTATGTATTTTAAGCCGTATACATATTCTACTAATGACTTGTATTCATTAAGTCAGTTATTAACTGTAAGAAAACTTTATATCGTACAGATATTACTAAAAGTCCACAAAAATACACCTTATGATGCAAACATCCTTAATAAAAGAAGAAAAGATATTGTTATTAAAGTGAAAGCCTGTAAATGTTCTTACGCCGGAAATCAATTTGTAAATAATTCAGCACGGTTATATAATTTCATAAACAAAAGTTTGGATAATTATTATAGGAAATTGTATGATTGTAAAAAGCTAGTAGTCAATTGGATACGTACTAATAACTATGATGAAACAGAATCACTACTTCGTACTGACAAGTGAACAACTATAATTATGTAAGATGTACAGAAGTACATTTTTAGTTAAACATACTGGACATCACAAACATTCTCAAATGTGAAAACTTAATCTACACCCGCCACACATATACACACACGCACGCATGAAAATTATTGTATTTTAGAAATAATATGAACCATAATATAATTATACAATTATTAAGTACCTACCTGTAACCATAACATGTAATAGTATGGATATGGAAGAGCGGGGTCTTCTGACACAGGTGTTATTATACCTACTAGACGGTCCCAACCTATCTTAAGTTAAGTTAAACTTTGGCTACAGTATTAAAACATTTTTCATTTTCATAAAACATTTTTCATTTCATTTTCATGATGTTACCCAATTGGCTCCAATTGGGGATCACGTGTAGGTGTGTGTAGGACTCGCTGAAATTCCCATAGACATGAGTTGTTTGCCATGGAACGTACGCATAGATTCATATTACTTCCAGTACTATTACTATTCCAGTGCCTTACAGCATCTGCGCATGTCATTTGAACAACGCCTGCAACTAAATTGGACTACCCGTTCAATTTCACTACTCAGTGAACTGCATAGAGACTTCATAGTATATGCAAAGCTGTTAGAATCATAATCATAGAGCGACATTGATTATCCGCTTTTTAAAAACGACTCAGAAGGCCTACTACCAAAATCGAAGTACGAAGTTTCGTTTGTACAAAAAGTACAGGTAAATGTGTAAAGGCACAAATACTGTCAAGGGTGATGAAATGTAATGACATGTTTTTCCATAATGATTAATTATATTTGTATTAAGACTTATAATATATAAGTTATATTTGTATAATGTGTTTTATTAAAGGCAGTTGCTGACTGACCTTTCTATCTGCTATGAACAAAGTATTCAGTCGTTTTACTGTGAAGTAATTGTTTTAATTCAAGCATGCAAATATTCACTTGTTATAATTATGTTGTATATAATCTATATAAATAGTATATTTTGACATGAATACCACTCAATTTCTATAAAATAATATTATAGACGGTTTATACACTTACACAGATTACACATTTTTATGTTTAGATTTCATATATCGCTCATTTTTGCAACAATTATATCGCCCTCTGTGCCAAAAAGTTATCTATGAAAAAAATGTTTATATAATGGCCATTATTGTTTACAACAAATTGTCTGACCATATTAAAATGTTAGCCGGTAATAGCTTTAAAACCAGACTGCATACGTGGTAATTAAACAATTATTTTTACAGCGTGAAAGAATATCTGCATGAATATTTATTGTGACATAATTATAAGTTAAGTTAAGTATATAATATAGAAATAAACATGAATATTTGTACGGCTGCTTGCAGGTTAAATACATTGACGTTAATTATTCATAACATCTGAAACTGTGTATTCTGACAAATAAATATTTGAATATAATAACACAATTTTTAAAATATAAATAAAAGATGTCAAAATGTGCAGAATTACTATTTACATCAGGAGAAACATCAACATAATTGAATTTGTGGAGATTCGCGGCAAGACGGTACGAGTGTCGTAGAATTGAGGGAGTTATGTAGAGTCCTGAGTGAAGCGAGGGGTTCAAGCCGCTCAAGACGCAGACAGGCTTTATCCTCGAGCTGCATACTCTACTTTTCATACCTACTGCGAGACAATAAAAACTCAGAGCTTTAAAATAGCAGTTATTTGGTTGAAAGTAAAATACATTAATAGTTAATATTCATATTGAACACATTTGTACCGTTATAGAGGGACAGAGTAATATCTTTGGAAGGAACATTTTATGGAAAACACTGTTTTAGACTTTCGCGGTTGTTAACTAAGTTATAATTAGTACTCACGATTTAGTTGATTTTGGAGCACCCGATATTTCGGTACAGTTAGATGCTCCATGTTGAAATAATAATATTTTATGAAAGTTGAATAACACCAAACACCAGATCGCAGCACTTAACTTGAACTATGACCTTGAACGCGCAGAGAGGGCGTGGCGACCGCGCGACCGTGCGTAACCCACAGCAACGCGGCGAACAACAATCACTCTCCTTAGGTTCGTTCGTTTAGCAATAAGGGCATTGGTGGCGTTGCTATTGTTGGCTCTTTTGTTAAAGCGTTCATTAAGCTCAAAAACGTTATTTTTGCCACTTTCGCCACTTTTGCCAATACCCTACCCGAACGCTCAACCGAGCACAAGACCTAAAATCGCATGATTATGCTGTCAAATACATAGTTGTCAAAAAACAATCTCAAACAACCACTCTCTGGACGTGGGTCAAAAATTGCAAAATATTGGTGACAAAAATAACTCTTTTTAAAGCTTTGCGAACTGTGAAAAAAAAACAGCCATAAACTACATTTTCATCCATAGCTTCCCAATTCGAACGCACTACTTACAGTACAATCGCGCCTTTTTCTTTTTTTTTCTGTATGCTGTCTCTGTACTAAGAGTTTACCTACTAACTAACGTTCCAAATCCAAATCACTTTACACCCAAGCGAGTTTCATACAAAATTACATCCCCGAAGATAGAGTAAAGATTTGCATTACGTTGATATTGCGTGATATGTAATTGGACATTTTTGAGCAGGTATGAAAAATAATTTTATATAAAACCGCGACAAGTTTGTGTCTGTGGAATCGGACCCCCAGAACATGATGGGATAACGTACGATTTATTAAATTAAATACTAAAAATTAATTACCTGGAAGATCTGACTCTTAGCCGTGCCCAAGACGATGATCCCGCCGAACTTGGTGAGCGTGATACCCGACAAGACGGAGGAGCCCATGCGTGTGAGCGAGTCGGCCGCGCGAGCGATGCGCGACGAACCTCCCGACACGCTGAAACTGTGCACCAAGTGCGAACAGAACTCCACGGCGATACCCACCGCCATCACCTGTACGGAAATAAGAAGCTTATTGTAAAAGGTTCGTCAAGAGCTTAATACGGAACAAATTGAGGAAATATAACAATTTTTATTATATTTTAATATAATAATTTAACATTAATTACAAACGGCCCTTTTCAAGGTCACAATACTATCTACTATGTTTTTTATCTGATTCGCACATCACTATGCGGCTCCATAAGACCCACAAGTGCGAGCGATATAGGCATAGTGAAATGATTTATGGCCGCACGTTACGACTCCGTTGGTAACGCGGTGACTATAGTAGCGTTATTGCTTTAATACTGTGAGCGTTGCGGAACATTTTGAGAAAAAGAAACAGGTTTTATACGAGTGACATTGCCTCTACTTTTACATACCTAGGCGTCAAATTTAGGCGTCGTGACCTCCAGCAAATTATGATGTAAATAGATAGAATTAAAAAAAAAACTACTTCTAGACTTGACATATTATATAATGCAAATAAATATAAAATTGGTTCTTATATCAAAATGAGATGCATCAATTTCGGTAACACTTATATGGGACCACCTCTCAAACATGACCTACCAAACGAAAAATAATCATCTTATTATCGGAGTACTCGCTTTAGAAACATACAAAAAACATACAGTCGAATTGAATACCTCCTCCTTCTTTCAATTCGATTAAAACATAGAATAATTTGTATAATATTACTAGTATTATAAATGCGAATGGAGGTTTGTTACTCAATCCTACGAAGAAATAATATCAGGAAGAGTAACTGCCTTAAAATATGACCCAATAAAAGTCGTGCTAAATCAATAACATTGTTCACGCCGCTATGACTCAGCTGTCATAGTAGATGTTGCAGCACGCGCGTGGACCAATCCCTGCTTTCCTTCTGAAATTTAAACCAATCACCGAACATGTCTATTTGTAACCTCGGAAGTAATTCGTATTTGGAATCATACGTCGTTTTGGTAAGAAGGACCACTTTTTGTGTGGAATTTGTTCTGAGTTATGCTTCCTGCCGTGCGATTCTCTAATAGCAAACATCGTTGCATCTTTGACAACATCCGAGAAACAAATGACGAGTTGACAAGAAACGTTGGAAAAGCAACCGTGTGTACGAGGGCGATATCTCATAAAGTGTTTGACATCGGTGAGCTCGTCGATGAGCGCATCGACGAATCAGTAGAGAATCGCACGGCTGACTATTAGGTATTTCTTCGTAGACTCAATCACACCAGAACGACTGAACGGATTTAGATGAAATTTGGTATGTAGATAGAATGCTACGAGGCGCTGGAATAAGACATAGGACAATTTCCATCATCACCATCCATCACCACGCGGCGCTGCTAATATATAGTATATGTTAAATCGTAATATATTTATTTGCAAGAACATAGGTAATGCCAGTTGCAATAGGTAACAACACAATACATAGATACTGCATATTCTGCCTTTTAAGGCTGAAATTAATAAAATATACTGGATACTAAAATATACTGTAAGTAATATCTATAGCTCTAGTAATATATAATATCTATGGCCCCCCCGGTAGGTGGACCGACGACCTCATAAAAACCGCGGGGAATCGCTGGATGCAGGAAGCGAGTAGCCGGTCCAAGTGGCGTTCTATGGGGGAGGCCTATGTTCAGCAGTGGACGTCTTCCGGCTGATAATGATGATGATGATGATGAATATCTATATATCTATATATATATATATATATATACTTATACATATAGATGGTGGTAATATGAAACATACCAAATTGACAAGTGAGACCGCGTTGAGACTGATGCCCCACCAGTACATGAGGCCGCCAATGTTCACCACGATCATCGTTATGGTGATCACCACCACCTGAGAGCAACAAACATAATTAAACAAGAGACAGTGCTGTTTCTGTTTGGATGAGAGAAAGAAAAATATTCATTGACAAACATTAAAGTAGATATGGAAGCGCTAGTAGCGGAGCTTGACTTGGCGAAACCGATCAACAAGTTATGCAACGCTTGCTGCGGTCAGGAGTTGGATGGGTGTGTGCTAGTGGCATTATTCAACTGAGCGCTTCCGTGCTTCGGAGGTGACGTTAACCCGTCGGTCCCGGTTGTTTGCCTTAGGACAACAGTCGTTAAACTATTTCGAAGGCCTTTGGGCAGCCTGAAAACTTCGACATGGGTTGGCCACTAGCCTATACACTAAGCCGCGCTAGTCCCGCGTGGTGGATTACGTGGTGGCCCTACTCTTCTCTCTAAGAGGAAGGCTCGAGTCCCAGCAGTTGGAACATAAGGGGCTGATTATGTAAAGTAGTAGATAAATAAAAAAACAGTAGTCAGCAATGCGTCAAACTGGCCCTACCTCAGCACATATGATGGAGGAGCTGAGTTCAAGGCAAAGCGTTTTAGTGGGCCTTGCATGAAACTTTGCGTCAGTGTAAACTCACCGTTACAAACCATTGTTTATCTAGTACAACTGTAGCACAAATGCGCCACCAGTGCTGAGAGTAAATGGTGAAAAATACTCATTTACTAACTGCAAGCACCTAAAATACTGACCATTTTCTGATCAAACCTCGAGAAACACTGACCCTCCGTCGACCAATTTACCTTTTTTTGAAATATGCATGTGTTAGTTGCTGTTAGTTATATACGTATGCTAGTAATTCTATTAAATATTCACAAGGTTGTAAGTAATAAACATGTATAATGCTTGGCCTCTTTTTTAAGTGGAAACTAAAAATAATGTTGGATGAGTAAAGAGAGGCGTCCCAAAAATCTTCAATAAAATGAGTCCTTACTTTATATTCTTCACACACAACAAAACACTTCAATCTACGAAAAACGCCACTTTTATGGAAGAGTGGCCATTAAATACTGACGTATTATATGCTCTTTGAAGACTTGACTGTCCAATTTCGACCCCTGTAAATATGATTGTCGTATTGTAACTGACCAGTGCGGAGAAGAGATCGAAGCCCATGAGCACGAAGGTGACGAGGAAGATGGAGAGCACCGAAATGCCCATACTCTTGAGCGTGTCGGGCCACATCGTCAGGTACTGCTCGTAGAACACGTAGAATACCGAGTACGGGAATACGTTCACGGTTACATTCGAGCCCTGAAACAAATTAAACAAATATTTATTGAAACAGTAGTGCAAGTACCGAACTTACCGATTTTTTTTTAAATTTATAAAGAGTCTTGAATTCGTTATACTTCAAAAAAACTGGCTATATCGATCTTGTGTCGATCTTTGCTAGTTAGTTAAAAGATTAAGTGATCGGTAGACAAACTCCATAAGCTTTTACGATTATAATTTGAAAAAGACCTCGATATAGCTTATCGACAGGGGCGACGGGAATGGGGATATTGTTTAGTTGCGTTTGATCTTACTAATATTATAAACGCGAAAGTTTGTATTTACGGATGATTGGATGTTTGTTATTCTCTTACGCTTAAACGGCTGGCCCACTTTTGATGAAATTTGGCATGGAGGTAGATGGGGCGCTGAATTAACACATATGACCATAAAATTTTTATCAACATCGTCATCATCCTTCACCATGCGGGTATAACCGCGGGGCGCATCTAGTATTCAATAAAAAAATAGACTTCGGCCTTCTTTTGATCGTAGAAGAGCGAAATGCTCGTAGAAATCTTCAAATGGCAGAAGGACGCATTGTGGAATGCAAACATTCGTAATAACCGATATACTACCGACATCTTGACGAACGTATATGTCGTCGATACGACTTCCATACTTGCTAGGGGCGGTAAGATTTTTTATCGATCTAAGAGACTCGACAATTTTAACGACTATTACGGTGCTTGCACTGCAGATTAGTAATTATCAGTTAAGATACCGACAGAGTAAATATGCCAGAGAGTTTGATGTTGCGTTCCTGTAACCAGAAACGGATCGTTTTGCTTACGACTCGTAACTTATTGATACATTTTGTATGAGACAACTGTCAAAAGCCGGAGTAAATGTCGCAACGAATAAACGCTAACAGATATGTTACCAATTGATACATAATCTGTAACCATAGTAATTAATGCTTCCTATACCCTCAGACAAAATAAAAAAGTCAAAACAGAATGTTGTGAACACAAAAGTGAGGCCGGGTAAAACTACGCCTCGGCGTGTCCATACATAATTACATACAACACGTACAACGAAACTACGCCTTGACTCGTCAGTCGAACTATCGCGGTGCGTAGAAGCAACACGTAAAGTTTTAATTATGATTTAATGTACATTTATTAATTATTAATTATTTATTTATAATTATAATATAATTTGAATTATCATGGCAGTGCCGATACACGCACATGTAGTTTGGAAAACCGGCCTCACTTCTCTGTTCACAACATTCTGTCTATATTATTTTATTTTGTCTGAGCCTATACCGTGATAATTAAAACAAAAGATTTATGAATGAAACTGGCGTATATTTACGTCTCTGGGACGCAAAGGGTTAAAGTAGGTTGTTTACGTTGTTAGGAGATGATACAAGCACGAAGCCAGTCTGGTGTTAAGAGGATTGCATAGCTAGTACTTTCCATGCTAAAAGAGAAACCTCTTTTCTACCTCTTAACATTGTCCGATTTCAGTGATTTTTTTTCATGGAATCTTGACATTGTTTACTATGCCCGTACGTTTTGATTTTTTCAGTATTTCAAAGTACTATAAATTTCCCTTGTTAGAACTAAAAAAAAGTATGACATTCAAAGCCATACAAAAACCATCTATAACAACTTTCGTTACAATATTAGGTAGGTATACTATCAGTATCAGTTGTTCTTCATTTAAGTTTGTGACAACAATTTAATCGACGTTTTGTCGAAGTAATCTTTTCAATTAGATTTTTAAAAGTGTTTTGCGTCATCTATACTATACTAAATTATAAATAGGAAAGATTTGTATGTATGTATGTTTGTAACGAATTGGCTCAAAAAGTACTGGACCGATTTCAAAATTCTTTCATCATTGGAAAGCTACATTCACCCTGCGTAACATAGGCTATATAAGATTCATCATCATCACCATCATCCATCACCGCGCGGGTGAAACGCGGAGAGCAGCTAGTCATGAATAAATCACTATGTTTAGAGTAGTTTGAGTTAAAGGTTTACCACACGAATCAGAAACGCATTAGCACGGTAGTTTGTACGGGAGTGGGGCATAATTTTAATTAATATTATATTATTTTTTTAATGTACCTATATAATGATAACGAAGCCACATCGACTGAAATAAATACATAAAACACCGAATACTGACCTGTTCTTTGAGATTTCTGTTGAGCGTTTCAGTGAGGTTGGCCGCCACGCCGCGTGCGCCTCGCAACGCTGAGTAGTAGTCGTAGCTGGTCTTCAGCACCGTGTGGTAACCTGGAAACGGTCATCACCTCATCACTAATCACTTCCACGTCATTTTAATAGCTCAAAACGTGGTATATCATTGTACAGTTGTTTATTAATAAATCATTAAATTTTAATTAAGATGAACTACGAAGAAATAATGTCAGGAAGCATACGAACAAATTCCACACATTTATGCGCGTGCTGCAACGTCTACTATGACAGCTGAGTCATAGCGGCGTGAACGATGTTATTGATTTAGCACGACTTTTATTGGGTCATTTTTTAAGGCAGTTACTCTTCCTGATATTATTTCTTCGTAGAAGATGAATATAAAAAAAAATATTGGAATAATTTAAATAACGGAAGCGTATGAGTTGTTATTGTACTGCGTCTTTTTTACATACTGTCATATTTTTCCGTGTCCTCATCCCGCCATTGAAATAGAACAATAGGTATGCAATACACTTTTTCTCCGTAACTAGACAAATTTCTCGCGTACCTAAGCAGACTTGAATCATGCTGTTCGGAGTCACTATTCTGTATATGTATTGTATTATATTTTCCCAACGTACCTTGATAGTATGTAGCACCGATCTGCGACTCGTTCTTGTTGATCATCTTGTAGTTGACGGCCTGCGCGTACGCAGCGTGTCCGCCCTTCACACACCCAGAGGAGGGCGAGGGATTGTCGGACAGGAAGTAGGGCACGTAGCGCCGGAAGTCGCTGGACGACGGCCGATGTTCCGGCCCCACCAGTGGGATGTTGCACGTCTTGCAGTCCGCACTATCTGTGAACGTGGCGCGTTTGAAAATAGTTTTATTTCAGGTGAAATCAGTTTTCATTTCGACAGCATGGTAACATTGTCATTTTTAAACAAACTCTTATTAGAAAGTTACGTATATGCTTTATTTTTTAATAGGTTTAATAATTTTCTAGACAAACTTACTCAGCTTACAACGTTACTCTTTGTCAGTAAATGTGAATGTTAGTTGTAGGTTTAGCGTAGCAGTAGTGATGTTCTACGTTATAAAACCTAAGCCTTAATGGATTTGGAATAAAGAAATAATAGAAATAGATTATACCTAGGATTAACAAAATATATGCTAATTTTTATTCCGATTGACTGAGACTGTGGACTGCGATTATTTTATTCCACACAAACAGTGTCACGTACAATATTAACCGCCAGTTTCTGGAACGTTTGTCGACGTTTGATCTGACCGCTGATTGGTCACATATCGCGTCATAGAACACCATTGACCAATGAGCATTTAGTATTTAGTTGATCAACTAATCAAGGCTTTGATAAACGTTCGGGGAAACTGGGGGCTAGTATTTTAATGTAGTCAAAGGTTTAACAATCATCACCTATAACCATTACGTTTTAATTCTTAAGCTATTAAAAGTGGCGCAGTCGGTAGGATAAATACTATAACTGAACTAACACACTGACGAAAACATTGAACAAAGCGTGAATACTTACTATCACTGGGACAAAAGCTGGAATTCCCCGGGAAGTAGTTACAGCAGGCTTTTATTGAAGACCAGTCGAAGAAATCGTCCAGCCAAGAGTTCGGCGGCTGCGCAAGATACGTCTCATTTGGAGCTTTGTATGCTGAAACAAATATATTCACTTATTTAGGTACATTCAGGTTAAATACCATAAACCTCTTTATAAGCGAAGACTATTATTAGAATCTTTTTTTTTTTTAAATTTATTTTCAATAAGCTTACTTTTTATTACCTTAATCTAAATTCTGCCAAACTGCAGAACAGTTTGTCGGCAGATACACTTTCATTTCAATTTATGTTTTTGCATGCTATTCTCTATAATATACATAATTAATTCTCGCATTTATAAACAAGTGACTACTTGTTGCTAAGTAATTTCTCAATAAAGCAATTACTTGTGTACAATAGATTTTCAACATACAATCTTATTAGAATGAATCTTAGATCTCTGATCTTGAATCTCTGATCTTGGAATGAAGAATTTTGTTTTCACTTTCATAATGCGCAATGCCGAAGAATAGAACTCATTGCCGGTCTGTGCTTTATGGTAGATACCACTTATGGTCATATACTTAGATTTTTAAATCACGCCAAACTACATCTTATAGCGCATTCTAGCTTAATATCTTACAGCGTTGAGCTGTGGCGCTAAAGATAACACGTGTATAGCTTCGGATGAAAGCTGCCAGTATACAAAATAACCTCAAAGATAATGCAGCCTGACAATGATAATGAAAATAATAATGTCATGGGCTCAGCGAGAATGTGAAATTTTCTCGCTAAAAATTTTTATATTTGGGTTTGCTAAGCAGGCGTTCTGATTATTTTCAAAGAAATCTTCTTTCAAATGGATAATGCTGTCAAGCTATTCAACAGATGTCGCTCCGTTCCCATACGATAATTAAAATCATATAGAGTTTAAATTCGATGCTCAGATGACCCTTACGGTCATGGCATCTACGAGGGCTGCACTAAAAGTATCGGGAAAGGAAGATTTCCACTGTTCCTGTCATATTAAAATCTTTTTAATTGAAAATTCCTTGGTTTTAAAAATCGAATACCATTTATTTATTTAAAAGAAGATTCTCGGTCTTGTCACAAGGTTTTGTCAAACTTGTTTAGTCGTTGAGAAAATGGAATTGACTCGAGAAAGATGATTTATTATGACTTTCGAAGTGGTTTAACACAAAAACAGTGTGTTGACCGGATCATTTCTGCATTTGGTGATGAAGCCCCATCCAAAACCACAATTTATCGCTGGTTTGCTGCATTTCAACGTGGACGTGTCAAGCTCAGTGATGATCCCCGTCAAGGTCGTCCAAAAACTGCAGTCACCCAAGAAAACGTTGATGCTGTGCGTAAGCTGATTGAGGAAGATCGACATGTGACATACCGCGAAATTCAGGCAACTTTAGACATTGGCGTGAGTCAAATACAAATAATCTTGCATGAACAATTAGATGGATATCACATTCGCTCTGTGAAGAGCAAAAAGCGGCTCGCGTTACTTGGTGCGTCAGGACTCTCGAAAGATTCCACGCAGGATCCTCAAATGCTGTATACAACATCGTATCAGGTGACGAATCCTGGATGTACGCGTACGAACCCGAAACAAAAAACCAGTCACGAGTTTGGGTGTTCGAAAATGAGTTAAAGCCAACAAAAATTGTTCGTTCACGGAGTGTTGCAAAAAAATTGGTGGCCACGTTTGTCTCCAAAACCGGCCATGTTACTACTATTCCTCTTGAGGGACAAAGAACGGTTAACGCAGAATGTTATGCTAGCATTTGTTTGTCACAGGTCGTTTCTGAACTCCGTAAAGAGAACTGCAACCGCCGCATCATCCTCTATCACGACAATGCGAGTTCTCACACCGCGCTCAGAACAAAAGAGTTTTTAGAGCAAGAAAACATACAATTATTAGACCATCCGCCGTACAGCCCCGACCTACGCCCTAATGATTTCTATATTTTCCCTAAAATAAAGAATAAATTGCGTGGACAGAGATTTTCATCACCTGAAGAAGCTACGC
The DNA here is from genome assembly GCA_917880725.1 of Selenia dentaria. Classification (NCBI taxonomy): domain Eukaryota; kingdom Metazoa; phylum Arthropoda; class Insecta; order Lepidoptera; family Geometridae; genus Selenia; species Selenia dentaria. Next base: position 5,667,187 of record OU862891.1, read on the forward strand.
CTACAAAACGTCAATTTTGGAGACCCCAACTTCCGAATGGAACGGTAGCTTTAATGATTGGTTCCATTGTATGGAAAAATGTGTCAAATTTTGAGGAGAATACTTCGAAAAGCAATAAATACATTTTTAAATAGTAATGTTGTGTCACTTTCTTGATTCCCGATATTTTGAGTGCCGCCCTCGTAACACGGATTGTCGGAAGATACGAATCCCGTCCGAGGATGTGAATTTTTCTCTTGTACCTAATGTATTTGCAATACACGAAGGAGGTTATGTTTTATGCGGTACACCCTCATCGCACAATAAATCAGTCTCGAATACTCTGTTTCTGTTCGCTCCCAAAACCGGCATCTCTCTTAAAATCGTAATGTTTATTAAAAGTTTACTATAAACACAGCATTGAACTCACCAGTATAAAGCTGCATGGCAACACTATCATCTCTACAGAACCTAGTCCCACAGATCATGTTCTGCGTGCTGGCCTCCGAGTAGTCCAGGTCTCCTGTGAGCACGAAGTAGACGGGAGGGCCGATGTTCAGGTAACGGTTCAGATGCTGGAAGTACTTCAGCTGGAAACTGTCTTGGGGCATCGATAACTCCTGATCGAGACCGATTTCTATGTGGGGTGCGACCTGGGGACAAGGTTCTTTAGGTAAGTATTATACATTTTGCTACGTTTGGGTACCAAATAAATGTAGATATAGCATAATCAGATTTACCTACTTATTATATTCGCATAACTGGGACCACTCCACCAAGATAAATACCATGCATGTTTCGAGATCAATTGTGACAATTTTCTTCGGTGAGGAACAGTATCGCAGTGTTGGCCACCAGGTTACAACTGATCGCGCAATAGTGAGCCAGGCTATAGAAAACCCTTTCCTTTATAGTATTACACCTCATTAATTATCTGTTTATATGTATAATACTCACAGCAACAGAGGAGCAAAGCCAGGCGAAGAAGATGATCATGACGGAAGCGCGCACTTCCCGCTTCATGAGGAAAGGCACGTAAACCTGCTTGAACAGGTTGTAGAGGGCGCCTTCGCCGCCGCCCACTGGAGTGTCCACTTTGGCGCCTTGCACGCAGCAGAACACGTCGAATCTAAATATAACCATATTCAAATTCAGATTTTATGTAACCATTTCATATAACATAACATAACATAACATTGGCAAGTCAATATAGTACCTACATACAGAACGGTAAAATGAAACCGAATATTTAGCATTATCAAAACACATATTTTACTGTAAAACAAGTTTATTATTCGCCACGACCCTATAGTTACTTATTTTGAGTCGAAACCCATAACCATGACATCACGAACATCAGCAATAGTTTAAACAAACAACATTTTTACATTATCAGAAAAATTATCCCTGTCATGAGGCAACTCCGTGATGTGGCAAGTTTTAACATTTTAAAATCGGTGTACTATGCATTGTGCCAGTCCTTAATAATGCATTGCATCACCTGTTGGGGGTCGGCAGCAAAAACTGTTTTAATAGAATTAGAAAGAGCTCAACGCTCTGTTCTAGTTATGCTAAAAAAGCCTCGCAGATACTCCACAGAGTGTGTGTACAGAGAGGGCCAAGTGCTTAACGTGCGTCAGTTTTTTATTTTAAAGACATTCTTATCTGTGCACAAAGACGTTATTTCTTCTGAAAACTATGATTCTATATAATAACCTAAAAAATAACCTAAAACTTTGGTTACTACAAGCTTTGCTCAACGTCACGGCGAATTCATTAAAACTCACATTTAAAACATGGTCATCAAGCATTCTGACAAAAGTCTTAAAAATTTAACCGTCCGTCAAGCTAAACCACTGGTGCAAAAATGGTTATTAACATTGAACTATGATGAAACTGAAAAAAAAATCAAGTTATATAATTAGTTCCTTAGAGCAGATGTTTAATTGTTTTAGTTTTACAATTTTGTTCATATATTATGTCGCACTTAGTTTTATTTTTAAAAGTTGCATTAAGTTTTTTTTTATTTATTTTTATTATTTATGTATTATATAATAAGTAAATATCTATATTATTCTATTCATATTTAAGAACATTTGATACATTCTAAAGGGTACTCATTTACATATTAGTATTATTTCGTCAGCTGTAGTGTAATGTCAAATTAGCAAATCTGAGCCAGGTCGCCCCGATACAGGCTGAGCCTAGTGTGGCAATCATTAGATAACTCTGCATCATTATTGAAATCTCTCTGCATTAATACCTTGTATGCCTAGTTTAGTTTTAGTTTTAATTAAATTTGTTAATATTTTAGCTTAAGGTATTTTATGCAGCAAATAAATACATTTTCATTTGTTTTTTTTTTTCATTATAATAATGAAAATAATACATTTTATAGAGTGGCAAGAAAAAAACACGGATCTACAAGCACGTCAACTAATGTAGTGTAAGAAAATGAAGAATATTTTCCGTTTCTCAAGTTTTACAGTTAACGCATGAAGTTGCATCAAGTAGTCAGGTGTCTCGTCGGTGGGGGGCTGGACGTAAAGGCTCTGCCAACTCCCCAGTCCCCTTCTACACAGACGAAGCCGGAGTGCCGCTGCGTAATGCATTTTCCCAACAGGGAAAAAACAGTAGTCAGAGTCAAATCACAGTCACACAAATAAGACTGGGGCCTTATTCAATATGGCCGTTCAAATATGTAACACGATGCGATACGACATCTTCAAGGAATTATTGTATAATTGTTGAGTTCACGCCTATTTCTTGTGGATATCGTAACGCATCAAGTTACGTATTTAAATGGTCATAGCGAATAAGAACCCTGTTGTTAAGTCACTGTAATGTCTATGTCACGTTCCAGTAACGAGGTTAATCAAACATTCTCAGACAGTTGACGAGGGAAACGCACAAAGGATTTCATGAATCTGTTCACTTTGCCTACACTCGTGCACAATTACGAACACAGAACCATTAACAATCCACCAGTATCACACGTTAAAATTAGAAGAAATATAAATCTAGAAACATTAAACGAAATCAACAATTTGTTGCCATTGTTAGACTTTTCCTGTCATCCAACCACAACACAGGTGTGCGTTCCGGCAAGCGCCGTCAACGCTCACAACTGTCGCGCCCCGGTTTAACGTTCCCTTTGGTTCCACTGCTTTTAATGCTCAACCCAAATGGAACACTCAGGCAGTCGCAAAATACCCGCCAAATCTTCTGTCAAAATTAGAATTAATCATAGATGCTCTAGAGCTGGCTTACGATGATCGTGGGCTTGTAAGGGAACCAAGCAATTGATTTCGGCTCATAAAGGAACACGACCTAGGGTACATTATCCTTACCTATTAGCATTCTGTCGATGCGTGTCTATAGCGAGTAGCGCGACGAAGCAGGTGACCTGCAGCAGGAAGTCCACGAGCAGCGCCGCGCCCGCGTACAGCGCGAACGCCCTCACGGCCGGCATGTCGCTCAACGCGCCCAGGAAGAAACAAACTGACTCCGATACAGAAGTCAGGAACATTGACGGGCCCACTTGACCGAGTCTAGGGGGAGAAATCAAAAAAAATACATAATTAATATGAGATAATATATATGATGCATATGAAAATGAAACACTAAATAAAATTTTATAAGATTCTTGACAGTTGACAATGTTTCGTTTTTAATGAAATGCCAATAATCAGCGTTTTTTAATTCCAAATGTTTTATAAAATAGAGAGCAACATTTTTGCTTATTAATTATAATACTCTTCAAAAATGTACCCTCTATGAAGTAATTTATCTTCAGTTCCTCATTTACATTATTCTAAAGCATTTTTTAGCATTATTCTCTGTAAGTGTAAAAATTATACCTATTTCTTGATTTACATGCAAACACTGTCCCAGCTTGACGGTTGAAAATTAAAATGAGTTTATTGCCAAAAAAATAAAACATTACACTGTCCGTTAATCACATAAATAATATTAAAAATAGTTTGAAAGATTAATTGCTTAAATGCTATGAACTTTCTTGTATAATGTTGTTATGTAATTAAAATTTTCTTATGCTCGGGGTTTCTCTATGTGATCGAATCAGAAATGAGGAGATCCGTAGAAGAACGAAAGTCACCAACACAGCACGCAGAACAGATGGCCGATAGGGCCGGAAAGTTCTGGAATCGATAGCAAGGACCGGCAAGCGCAGCGTAGTTCATCCACCGACACGGTGAACAGACGATTTGATAAAGGTTGCAGGGCGACGTTGGATGCAGGCTGCTTCCAACCGGTTCTTTTGGAAATTTATGCGGGCGGCATATGTTCTCCAGTGAACGTCCTACAGCTGAGTGGATGATGATGATATGAAACTTACGTCCTTCCGATATGCTGTGCGACGGTCTCGTCCGGGCGGCGTCCCTCGCGCTGTGCGGTCTGCACCAGGATGAAGATGTTGTCGACCCCCACAGCTAGCACTAGGAACGGTATCACTTCCACGATGATCAGAGTCGCGGGCACGCCGCAGAAACCGAATATGCCGATCGAGCAAACCACGGACGCCAGTACTATCAGCACTCCTGTTCAAACCACAACACATATTCATTTATTACTATAACTAGTGGTGCGAACAGCAGGCCTAGACAAAAACACCGCACAAGCTACAGACAAAAATGTGTCTACGAACTTAGCGCGACGTCACGTGACTTTTCCACAGGTAATCTCAACGTCGTACATTTTGAAGTTGTCGTTTGGCGTTAACGATAACAGAAACATCTTTTGTCTAGGCCTGCAGTTCAGTTTCGCAGTACTTCATAACCGATTATCTTGGCAACCACAATAATAATTATATCTACTCGAACCATATTCATTATTCCTGTTTAAAGTCAGGAACCTAATGTAAGTACCAAATTTTATCAAAATCGGTCGGTAAATAGCGCCACAGGAAACTTCCCTCCTTTTTAGGAAAACTACCCTCCCCACTCAAAGTCGCCGACGACAAAAAATATATATTAAATAGTAAAACATGCATACCAAGTTTCGTCAAGATTGGTTGAAAAATGCGACCTGTACAGGAAGACAAACGAACAACCTAACAAACATACAAACAGATGAAAGTCAATTAACCAGTTAAAGGAGAGACGCTTCGCTCGGTCAACAAGTATTTATTGTTATGTTTGAAGCGTGTTGATAACATGAGAAGGTGCCTTCAGTCGACACCCTGTAGCATACACGTTATTAGGTATGGGACCTACCTCCCAATCCAAGAGTAACTTTGCTGTCAATGAGCAGCCTCTTCAGCGTGGTGATGTGTCCGAGAGATATCGCGATGTACGCGAACATTATAAAGTACGACACTAGAATTGTAGACACGTCCGATTGAGATTCCCTGTAACAAAACACAAATTTTACTAACTGAAAATTTTCTTTCAAGTCTTTTATCTATCTATCTTTTTGTCTTTTCTTATCGCGCGTTGCGAAAGGGGGCTAGACGGAAAAAATTCTTACGAAAAGTTGTCACGACACTTTTTGCTATAGTAAGCTGTCTGTCTGTCTCTCTCTCTCTTATAGAAAGCAAGTGCGGCGTCGCATGTTTCTCTGTCTGTCTCTCTCTCTCTTATAGAAAGCAAGCCAGATGTTGTAATCGTAGCAAGTGGCGCCATTTAGTTCCGTAAATTTATACTAGATGGCGACTCAGGTAAAGTTAGCTCGCGGAGGCATTTCATTCACTGGATGTAATATGTAATTTTGAGAAATATAATTATATTTTTTAACACTTCCCATACGCAGAAAGGAGTTTTATTGAAGTAACCCTATACGCGCGATTATCGGAACCTATTATTGGAATATTTACCATGGTTTTTTATTTTTAGCATAATTTTTTCTGATAAGGAACTTCATTCCATCCGGGTGTCCTTTGACACCTCTCAAGTTTTTATGATATATGACAAGATCGGCTTGTAAAACTTTTTTTACAGGTTCCGTAGTAGACTAATATTATTTAATTAATGAATTGAATATTAGATTAAATTAGAGAATATCATTTTTAGTAATAAGTGACATACTGGGTTATTCTAATTCACTCGGAAACGATTCCGAGACAGAAACGGGATATCCGTCTCTGTCATCCTGAATGCAGATGACAGAGACGGATATGCCGTTTCAGTCTCCGAATCGTTTCCGAGTGAATTAGAATAACGGGCCTGACCAGTCAATGGCTTCGGTGGTCCACTGTTTCCTTTTATTTTTTATTAAGCCGAACATAGGTTTAATAATGCAGTGTAATATATTAATCTGCCTTGAAATTGCACATTGAAATTAAACATACTAGTATGACATACCTGTCAAGTTCGTCTTCTATAGACCTTTCCGATGTATAAGCAATATCCATGTAGGACGGCATCTGTGTTTCTGTGTAGTTCTTCATGAAAGTAATAAACTCTTTCTCCCATTCTAAGGCCGGTTTGAGCTGGAAACAAATTTACGTTATGAGTTGCACGCATAACAGTACTACAGACGTTTTCCTTTATAAGTGGACTCTACAGGTTTCTATTTTTTTTGCCAACAATGGCTAATTGATTTTGTTCCATTTTCTCAGATTTGAATTTCTTCGTGTTTGGACATGTAATAAACATAATCAACCCATTACGTTCGCACTGCTGGGACTCGGGCCTTCCTCTCAGAAAGAAGAGTTGGGCCATAATCTACCACGCGGGCCCAGTGCGGCTTGGTGCATAGGCTAGTGGCCAACCCATGTCGAAGTTTTCAGCCGCCCGAAGGCCTTCGACATAGCCTGACGACTGTTGTCCTAAGACAAACAACGGCCGACGGCTTAACGTACGAAGCAAGGAAGCACTCAGTTGCATAATGTCACTAGCACACACCCATCCAACTCCTGATCGCAGCGTTGCTCAACTTGTTGATCATTTAATAATGGTGACTAACCGTTAATTTGTAAGTGGAGTGAGGTATTTTTTCCAAATGGAAAGGAAAACAAGGGATATAAAAATAAAGGTTTCCACCACTGTGCGAGCTAAATTGTACTTTGTTGCGTCGTTGCCTCATCACTTATATAATTGCTGTTATAAATGTTTGGTATTATGAAGTATTCCGTGAGGCAGTAGGTGGGTTACCTGTTCCTTGTCGTGCTTGTTGTTGACCAGTATGGTGAGGATGAGCGCGGTGGCCGAGTGGAACCGCGAGCGGCGCGAGAGCGGCTCGCCGGGCGCCAGGAAGCCGCCCAGCGCGACGGCCGGCAGCACGGGGCCGCCATAGTCTGACAAGCAGTCCGTGCTATACGGATTCCTGCATAACAAACGTACATTATTATACAATATTAAGTAGCGTTTCTGTGAGAACAGAACACCTCGCGAGCCTAACCATGCAACAATCCCCTCCACTCCCTCTTTTGGATTTTTTTACGATACACCTTGTGTAGAATGAAGTATTTAGTGTTCCTCTAAAATTTGATTGATTTGAAATCCGTCGATAAATAACGCTACAAACTTCCCTCTTTCTCTCAATTAAAAACTTTGTCTAAAGCGGTTGAAAATGCGACCTGTGGGCCAGAAGTGCCAAAACAGACAGACGGACAAAAGCATTTTTTGCCCATTCGTGGAACTGAGACACTTCGCCCGCTCGGGCTATAAATAAAAAAGCGTATTTATTACACAATTACAATATTATTGTGTACATAAGTTTGAAGGGTGTTTTGGAAAAACAACCAATATTACATTGATAAAATTTTACAGGAAGTTGAAATAACTTTATAAAATGGAAATCTTGGAATTGTAATAACTTATACTATTTAATTTCATACAAGTACACAAATATACATAATAATGAAAACTTTATGCATCATATCTTTTTTTTATCAATATATATATTTAGTTTAAAGTTTTTCTTTGCTTAATGTTTCCAGCAAAAACAGCCAGTGTCGTGGACATTGGTCATTCTTCTTAAGAAATTTTGTAAAGTTTAGAATCTAACTAAGTTTACAAAAGGAAGGAAGTTGTGAAATAAAATACAGAATTTCAATTTATTACTATACTAACTTTAATCATACCGCATTATCAATCACAGGCATCACTATTAGCATATTCATTGATATCAATGTCGTTTTGACTACTACCTGGGAGGACATTTCGACATAGCTCTTGATAATATTCCTTACTGGCGGGCCTAAGAACAAAAGCACTCAGACGAAGTATATCTTTTGCTTTTGCCCTGGGTATGGGTAAGCTATCCAAATAAAGCCGTGTCACCAACTTTTTTTGTTGCAAATTGTGCAGCGTGTGTACAAACCATGAGCGGCCTCTTTTTTTGTATATATGAACTGTCAAACTTGTGCAAACTGTGTTGGCTTGTCTGTCTAGGGAAAATTATGCTAAACCCTTGAAAAATAACCGCGAATTTAGAGCTTTGACACGACATGACATAACTTGACACTGGTCGGCAATATACAACTTTTTTGTTTAAGAACGGCCAATGTCCATGAACATTGGCTGTTTTTACCAGATACATTATGGACTTTGGTTGTTTTTCCAGAAACAGAGTAATTTTCGAGCAACATTTCCAGTGGACGTTGGCTGTTATTGATCTTATTGTAATAAGCGACTAAAGTACAACATTCAAAGTATCCATAGAGCTAATAAAAACAACTTCAAAAAACTGTGACATTGGTTGTTTTTCCAAAACACCCTTCGATTGTTTGGATCACTTTTAATATAGAACGATTCTTTAGGTAAAGCCTTTAGCCGTTTTAACCCTTTGCGTACCAGAGACGTACATTTACGTCCGTTTCATTCATAAATCTTTTGTTTTAATTATCACGGTATATGAAGGATTAAACTACTTTTCTAGTCCTGTGCAAATAAAAGCAGCTCTGGCCAGCAACTTTCACAACTACGTCGGCCCATCTCTCTTGCGTTCGTCCCTGTCTTCTTTTACCGAAAGTAAAAACTATGAAAATAGTTTGAAATACATTTTTTTTGTATGTGAAAGGGCTTAGTTTGCTAACCTTAGTAGTCACTTTTTTCGTTATTTTTATTTTTCCGATCTAGTTTTCTAATTTTTCTTTCTCTCATAACCTTAGTCAGACCATTTAAAACATTTTCAAATCAATACCTTAATCGGTTTAGCCGTTCTGAAGTTTCGCGCTTACCAACGAAAAGCATATATCTATATACGCTTAGCAAGTTAACTTGCCAACAAAGTATTTATTTTGAATAATACGTCTCTGAAAAGGCAAGTGAAATATCAACGTACAACAACGGTCAAAATCAGCATTTCAAGACCGCCGCCTAGCTAGTTTATCTTTTTCATCGCCATGCAATCCCAAAAGTGGGTGTTGTTGAATCCCTTTGCCTCCAGGTCGCAGCTAAATCTCTTTTGAGCTTGCATGAGAGAGATTTTATGAACCAAAAGTGCCGTTTTCGTGCTGGAAAGGTGATAACTAGTGTTAATAAATGCACTCACCTAGCACAGGCGAGTATTGTGTCCAAATACGCATTGTCGTCTGTATCGAAGTTGTCGATATTGTTCTGGAACCAGCCCCATACGCTCTGTAACGCGCACTCCTTAGGTGTGGTCGGGCCGCGGAATGGAGACGAAAGCGGAGCGAAACAGATATCCTCTATTCCGGTCGCGTTGCCCAGAGCTGTGGATAATCATGTAATCATTTCAAGGCAATCAATCAATCATAATTTATATATGTATTAGATATATATTTTAATTTATGAACCGCTCGTTTACATTATTGGGTGTAGCAAGTGCCTATAATTGTCTTATCCTGTATGTCATGATTGTATTTATTATAATTGTCTCAATGTATAACCTACATAAATAAATTAAATTACTCACTTCATGAAAATTTACGTTATAAAATGTGATTTAAGCTGATGTTTCACACCGCAGTACATAATTATTGGGATAAATATGATATCGTAGAAAACCATATTTTGTTAACCATATTTTTGGACATTCCCTTCACATAAGACCGAGTTCCAGGGACTCTAAAAAGAAGAATGGCCACAATCTATACATTTTCAAAAACCAACTCAACGCTAATATTATAATTATAAACGTATGTTTGTGTCATTAATGCTAATAGTACTGAGAAGATTTTATTGATTTTGTATAGGTAAACCATGACCTGGAGTGACACAGAGGGTACTTATCATCCCGGAAACGTCATCCTGCTGAATAGACAGACAATAGGTCAAGCATATTTGGCTGGTGAAGCCTCTTTCTTCATTGTGGACATAACCTTCCAACGAAACTGAAATATCAAGTAGTTTGATCACATACCCATGATTCTGTTCTGTAACTCCAAAACCTCCTGCATGAATGTAGCGTTGAACACGGGCCCAAATGTGATGGTGCCTCCTTGCGTCTCGTGTTCTATCTTAGGGAGACCTTTGGAACTGATGATTATCATCTCGGTCCTGAAAACAAGCATACAGTTACAGCATCAGCATCCACTCGAAAATAGAGTCTGGTAAGTAAAAGTAGAAACTGGAATGACACATTTGAAACAAGAAAACAAACTTAACATAAAGTGAAAGAAAGATAAGAGAAACCCAACCACAGAAATAAACAGCCCAAATATGTGCTTAATATCCGCCATTTTGTATAACCACGCACATGCGCCGTCAAAACGAATCTATTTGGCGTTTCAATTATTAAAATCGGTTGCGTTACGAGCGGATGTAGAAACGGCCATACATACATACACGTCAAGGGTATAACCCTTCTTTTTGCTTCGCCGTAGTCGGATAAATTCATGCCTTCTAGCATTATGACACGCTGCGCGCGTACGGGCGTCGCTGGATAGGTTAATGATTTGTTTTGATGTTTGTGTATTAAATAATTCGGCAAAAGTTTCATCTGTCAAAAGAAGTAATTGCAATTCAATGCTGAATTATTAATTTAAACGCGCAAGTATAGGTTTACATTTCAAACTCTAATGTTCAAATGTTAACAGTTATCTAATTATATTTAAAAATGTTACATATTTGCGCAATATGGTTATCTTGTACATTTACTAACTAGAATTAAGGTTAAAAGCATTTAAAACGTCATTCTAACCCTATCAACACACAAACAAAAGGAACAGAACCTTGTTTTAAATATGATTAGCGCTATGCGTATTTATTGAGAAACCGTGAAAGTGAATTTGAGAGTGTTACTGTGCAATGTTCGCTTTTATTGTGAGTGTTGAGTTAGGATAGGACCAAAAGAAAGCAAAGAACTCTATTAATGAATCATAACTTAAAATCGTGCAGGATTCTAAGTTAGAATCGCGCAAGATTCTAAGTTAGAATCACGCAGGATTCTAAACCCACGTGAAATTCAATACATTTAAGATTATTGTGTTAAATTTTCACTGTACACAGTTTTAGTATATCTGACCTGTAGAACGGTTCAAAGTGTGAGTCGAAGTAGTCCCTCTCAATACGTGATCTAGAGTTGGGCGCCGCCCACAGCTCCACTGGATTGGTCGTCACCTGCATATACTTGATGCCGTGCCCCAATCCCACCACTAAGCAGAGACCTGCCAACAAAATATCATACAACTATCAGAGCTTGAGACAGACGTCCGTATTCATTAACTAACTCTAGAAGATGACTACATATACAAAAAAAGAATTTCATTAAGGTTAAACGTTTTCCATACAAATTAAACTACGCATTTTTGAGTTCTCTGGAGCGAATTTAAAGTTATTGTGAGTTAACATTGTCCTAATTTGTACTCATATTTGCGCAAATCAATGATATAGTTAAACATCAGCGTGTTATCTTATTGTTTTACCATCGCCAAATCGTCTGATTTTACGTTTGTGTGGTTCAATTTTATACATATAGCTACATTATTATTGTACGTTATAATATCTTGACAGTGCAAGTAAGCTACGTTGTCAGATGGTGCGTGCTAGTAGAGTACATTTTCTGGGAGAGTAGGACCGCGCTATATCACGGCTTGAACGCGACGTTGCCACTCTGTGCGACATAAAATAAATTCATTTTCTTCCACTCAGTTCTGCTGTCTTTGTGTTACCAGACTCGAGCTGTTAGCTATTTTAGTTATTTTTTACGTTTGTGCACTACTTCCGATCGAAATGTATTAGTTGAGTGTTTTTGCACAAAATTAGTAATTACCATAACCTTCATTAGGTATATTATTTTACTGTTGATGTAAAAAAATGGAAGCTACCTAATGCTTAGATTTTTTTTGTTTCCAGCGACATTATCGACTCTTGTTATGCTTATTCCAAAATTACTTACATTAATTAATGACCTTGAAACACAAAAACCCAAATAAGAGAGTGCTAAAATAGTGAGTTTTTTGCCTGATATAGGTACTTATTAGATGACTCGAGTTACTTTTGACTATCTGCCACTAGCAACACTGGTTCGGACGTTTTGACAGTTTTCAATTTCATATTTTTCATATGTCATTATTACTGAAGTTGCAGTGGTGATGCTGAATTGCTGATATTTTATTTTATTCCGTGTGACTGACTTCTCGAGTAATATTCCATGTGTTATTTGTTTGTAGTATTTGTTGTTATTACGTTGTTTTTGCAAAAACTTTTGTGCGATATCATATTGTCAAATATTGTGCAAAATGCAATCTCAGAGATCCAAAGCGAGCTATAGAGCTCACAGATATTCTGGGCCTAAGAGAGGCCGTAAAGCATCCCGTGCTCAACTCAAGAGGTTTCATGGTGATACTAATAGGTACCACGTAAGTAATTGAAACTATTCCATTATATATTATGTACCTACTACATAATGTATTGAGTTTATTATTATTCACGACATTTTTTGCGATGTTCAAACTTTTCAATATACCTAGGTACTTACCTACTAAACCAATGCTTCTTTTTGATTACAGACATGAAGATTTATGGAGAAAAAAAACAAAGCCTAACGAACCCATCGAAAACGTTAAAAAAAAAAAAACCAAGGTCAGCTGCGGGTACCCAACATGAAAAAATGTTACTTTGTGTGCTACATCTCACCAGAACAACCCATAAAAGTAATAGAAATAGAACGAGATGAAGATTTTATTGCTGGAATGGTCCCGAAACTGGTAGCATTTTTAAAAAAATGTGTTTTACCAGAAATTATTCTAAGAAGGGTTAAAAAAAATGCTAAGTGCTTAGATCTATGAATATACACTATTGAAATGATGTAGACTTTTATTTATTACACAAGTGTCTGCCCGCGGCCCTGCCCGTGTTACGTCTGTATAAAAAGTAATCTTAGTCACCCTCGGAACCCTATACTACTCAAAATCAAGACGATCCTTCGCTCTGTTACAGCAACAGAAAAGACATAGGGTAATAAAGTATAGGTATCTAATTCAGGTTGAGGCTTAGGTATATTAGAATGTCACTGATAATATTAGTATCTATTCATATCGTTATCTAAAATGACGAATAAAGGTTTCTCAAAAAACTAAAACATAAATGCCCAAAAATAACACGATAAGCCCAGGTTCGAACCATGCACCTTTGTTCCCATGCGAAAATGTTTCTACGGATAGGCTAATGGGAACTCTGTGAGACGGACGAATTTGTTAAATAGCTACTACAAATTCTTAATTTGTATGTGTGCGTGCCTAAGGATTATGTACTATTACGTAATCTGTGGTATAACAAGAGTTGAGAATTATTATCCATTTTCTCGAAATCCGAGTAATAAATAGTTTCAGTTATGTTTGTAGTGTGTTAATAAATAAAGATGAAGGGCGCAAAAATCAAGCATTCTTATTTAATCCTCCCATATTTCATTAAAATAAATTAATATGCAATTATCAAGAAAACAGCGCCATCTAGTGGAATTTGTTTCTTAGCTGACCCTAACGTTTTACGTTAATGTTCAAAAATACCAATAAAACAAAGGTTTTTTATACCAACGTTTCATTAACTATATATTAAATAGCTAGGCTCCGAAGTTTCACCCTCGTGGTGATGGATGATGTTGATGATGATGATGAATTAAAAATATCCTATGTTCATCAGGTATAATGTAGGATTCTAATGGCGAAAGAATTATTCAAATCGGCCAGTGGTTTTGGAGTCTATTCGAATCAAACAAAGAAGACAGTCTGGTTATGACACCTATTCGATTATTTGTAATGCTTAGATAACCCCTAAATGACAAACAAACAAAACATCTATGTAAACTGACAACTAACTAAACAAAGAAAAAATAGAGTTATTTGAACAATACAAAATAACAATTTAGTCATTAATATCATAAAGGCCGACTAAACAATAGGACGGCTATGCATGAGTCAAAATAACTGGCGAAACAGTAATTATGTGCAAAATCCTGTGGAAAAGCAAAAGCCTATCAACAATTTTAGCCTCCAGCTCGATTTTTGATTGTGATTTGATTAATTTGATACACTGGAGACAGGATTCTACGAGTAAATATCAAATAATGTAAAACTCATGCTACAACCGCATATACCACAAGCTGGATATTTATAATGCATCAGTCAGAAATATAAATAATGTTTTACTTATTTTTTTCCATCTGATGCCTATTATAGTAACTATAGTATATATATCTAATGAACCCCTATTTTTCCTGGTCATGCAATAACTTGTGAACGGATAGAACAATCTAGCTGATTCTTTTTTTGTTGTGTTATTGTCTGGAGAAAGTTCTTAAGAAAGAAAAAGCATTAAAAGACGGGAGGTTACGGAGAGGCCGAAAGCCGAGTTTATTACATATCGCATGTATACATATACTAGACATATATATATACATAAGATTATTGTATTAGTAAATATAAACAATTTATACGCATGCTGTGTTCGAACCATGTAAGGCGTTCAGCTCTTCATTACATAAAATGTCATATCTCTGTCTTTTACTTTGTTGAAAGGTCCAGTTTGCGAAACTATTAATAAAAAAATAATGAGACTTACCTAAAAACAGTACAATCCAGGGTCTCGAAGCCATGATGGTCCCCCACCATTGGAAGAAGTCTTCTAGTTTGGTTTCAGTCTCGGCACCGAGCTTCTCGAAGAAGGTCGCCTCGCTTGCGCCCCCGACGCCGTCCGGGTGGTCGATGTTCCAACCGGCTGATGTTGGGTTTGTAGCCATTTCTTGGTTGTGGTCTGATGCTACACCTAGACATTTTAGAAGATTCTGTAGTAAGTTTCAGGTATTTTAGGATTTGTCGCCAATTGTCTAGCTGGATCGAGTGTTGACACCGAATTTACTTTAACGCGTATATTATCTTGGAAAATAAAAAAAATAAACAAATAATATTTGAACATTTTCGTGAAACTCTTTATTACAAAACGTAGGTAACAATCCGGTATATTAGGTACTTAGGTAATTGTATATTATAAGACATTATTCTGTCGAAGTATACTTTCGGCAATAAAAATAAGAACCAGCTAGACAATGCGGCTACAAATCCACAGAAATCACAGTTAACCATACGAAACAGCTACACTATACAGACAAAATAGACAAACATACTCAACAAGATAAAAAAATAAAGCTTTAGTTTAGATAACCCCAAAAAGATCCTATTTAAAGCAAATAATCGGAACATTTATGACAACTTCAACAGCTGAAGATGCTAACTAAAGACATAGCATTTAAATTACGAGTACTACAGAATAAAAACGTATACGACACTAAAACAAAGGTTTTCTATGATAATCGACCATGAACTACACCATACATATATGCAGACACGACAAGTATTTTGGTTTAGAAGGGTGGACGAACAAATAACAATACAACATACATATGTAAACATAATGAATACTAAGCTGTTGCAAAATATATTTAGTATCATAATAGAAATTTACATGTTAATGAAGAGGTTAGTATAAAATAAACATAATGACTTCTAAGGCATTGGCGACTTTTATACATTGAGAATAAACAATTTTAAACGAATTAAATCGCTTATATTTATATCTCGACGTTTCGAACACTTTTCAGTGAACATGGTCACGGGTACAGATCGCGCGGCGAGAGTTTGGCTTTGACCTTCGGGTGGAGGGGATTACTGCGCATGGGTACTGTCGCGCCATGTGACAGAGAGAGACAAGAGTCCCTCGTCTTCGATGTGACAGAGAGAGACAAGAGTCCTTCGTCCCTCTAGCCACCCTGTGATACCCAATTTTTGACTTCTGCGCAATAACGGTCAAAGCCAAACTCTCGCCGCGCGATCTGTAGACTGGATTACAGTTGTCTATTATAAAGTTACCGCCTATCTTATTTTAATCAAAACGTTCCCGATGCACACAGTAGTGATAGTGTTCAGAGGTCTTTCAGTAGTGTGCTGACCTTAATATCCAGTCTTACCCGTGACCATGTTCACTGAAGTGTTCGAAACATCGGGATAAAACAAGTACAATTTGAAAAATTTGATACCGACTTCCATTCTATTCAGTTATTGGAGTGTAACTCAATAACTACTGGACCGTATTTAATGAAATTTAAATGGGACCACACGGGAAGCACCAGCTTTCAAACAAAAAAAGAGAAATAAATTTTGAGAATCGGTGTATCCAGTCGAAAGTTATGAGGTAAAAAACATAAAAAAACAGTCGAATTGAGTACCTCCTTCTTTTTGGAAGTCGGTAGATAATACAAAATTATACGCGATTTACAAAATTATGCTTAAAATGGACCAATAACATGTTTTAAAGCGATGCAGCGATGACTGAAAGAGAATTTGAAGGATTGTCTAAGCTTTATTGTGGTGTAATAATGACAGAAAAACTTACGTAAAAAGCTATTACTGAGCTTGCATAAATGTATGACGCGTGGATGTATGAAGCGATTCTGGCGAAATCCTGTTTTATCAGCGGCTATTGTACTTCGTTTGTAAAATTACGGTGAGGTATAATAATTCCTCCATGTTACTTGCGAAAACGAAGGGAGAATCAAGAGCTTAACCCTTCATATACCGTGATAATTAAAACAAAAGATTTATGAACAAAACGAACGTAAATGTACGTCAACGTACTCAAAGAATTAAACTGCTCACAGCAGCATAAAAAAAAAACTAGGTTTAAAGTAAACTTCAAGAAAAATAAAACGAAAATTTCATAGTAAGGCAACCAAGTTCTTTTTAAATAATTGCAAAGGATATCTCGCTTGATATAGTGTGTTTGAAGATTTTTTTTCTTCTGAATGCCATATTAGACGCACATCGTATTTTCTCGATCTAGACAATGTGCTTGAAAAATGTTTCGAATACAGCTACAATCTTAGAAATCCGATGAAATATTGGACTATTTTTTTATTATACTATAATGTGTTTTATGTAAAGCTACATCGTTTTTAAAGAAGCTTGATCAGGTAGTTTAAGGATCTAAGACACTTTAAAGTTATACAGATTTTACCAACATGATTTTTCCCGAGTGTGCAAACAAAGCGAATATCTACGTAATGTAAGCAGAAGGTTGTTAAGTGGATTATGAACCTTATCCAGTGTGTAGTTTTAGAGGATAATGAACGTTATCCAGTGTGTAGTTTTTAGTGGATAATGAAGCCCCAGTGTGCAGATTTTAGAGGATCACGAACCTTATCCAGTGTGCAGTTTTTAGAGGATAATGAACCTTATCCAGTGTGCAGTTTTTAAAGGATAATGAACCTTATCCAGTGCGCAGTTTTTCGAGGATAATGAACCTTATCCAGAGTGCAGTTTTTAGTGGATAATGAACCCCCAGTGTGCAGTTTTTAGAGGATAATGAACCTTAGCCAGTGTGTAGTTTTTAGAGGATTATGAACCTTACCCCGTGTGCAGCAGAGCTTATAACAGCATTTAGCGGTAGTGTATACGTACTAGAGCGGTGAGAGTGGAGCGGGCTGGTCTCGGGTCCGCCGCCCCTTCGCGCCTCCGTCCACCCGTCTGTTCCCAAGCACCAAGTTAGCATGCCGTTTTATTCAATAACCGATCTTATTGACTCCATGGAAGAGTGTATATTGCTTGTGCCTAACACAATGAAGTGGTTTGATGTGACGTGAAAATCATTGGTGTCAATAAGTTTATAGAGACAGTTAAGACAATTCCAAAAAGTATGTGGGTTTACAATAAAATATTGTAACTTTCTTGAATTTCTACTGCTGGGACTCAGAGCAAACAGTAAACGAATATAAACATTGAATTATTCCTAGTTGTTTAGCCAAATGCCAAAATACATATTGCCGCACCTCAAATAACGATGGTCATAAGACAATCTTAAACTGTCAAATCAGAAATCACATAGCGTCAATGCGTTCATCAATTATTTTATCAATTTAAAGTCATTCGAACGACAACAATAGTAAATTATAATTAATCGTCATGTCAAAAAGTAGAATTTTAATCGTATTTCGGAGTAAAAGTTTAGTTTTGACGTTTTAATGTGCTGAATCTCTTATTATGCTCTTGTTTAGGTCATAGTTTGTAAACATTTTGTTTTAAGGCTTCTATGTTTATATCCATTCTCTGGTTCAGTTCAGATAGTATTTCGGGGACCTCGAATGTAATCATTATCATACCTCGAAATTAATTCATGATTTGTCAATAAGGTCAGTTTTCATTAATTACTAAATATCGTAATCATAATTGGATATATTCAAATTATGAGATTCCATAACTCAATCTAATCGAATGAAAAATATACTATAGATAAGAAATTTCACGTTCTCTTTATCGGAAAGATTAATGACAATGTTTTTACAACAATGAGTAATAAAAATACGGGTAACATAAGGGCATTATCCAGTCGTTGTGACTTGCATTATGGGTAAAATGAATCATACCACAATCCATTGTGGTAGACACACCGGTTCGACACAAAGAAACACTTTAGATTTTCAGATAATTAAAAATACAACTGTAGTATTTTAATTTAAAGTGGTGTTCGAAACGTGGCCATCTTTACTGCAGACCACTTCAAATCGAAATACTCTAAAACGTATATCGTCTCAAACGGACATGCTCGTATTGTACTGAATATTATGTTGCATTTAGGTGTAATTTCTATATTTTTTAAATTCCTTTTACTGTATTCTAAAAGAAACAATCACGCCAAAGTTTTTTTAGGCAGTGCCAGAAAACCAAAGATACCACAATACTATGTAAAATGAACAAGTTCAGTTGATCAGATTAGGGAATCCGACAATTATAAGACGCTGACTGTTTTTTTTCCTATTTAAGTATATTATGACGTAACTGACTCCAAACAGTTAATATTTACATATAATTGGTGGAATCATATAATATTAAAAAGTATTTCAATCCGTATTTTTATTTATCTTGTTTAAGGATATCTGACGACCAGACAAGCATATCGTTCTAACGTCTTCTAATGACAGCTGTATCTTGGAGTATTTTATTTTTTTGAACCATGAAACGGGCTCAAGGTCGACGTTCCCTTATTATGTATGGAAACCAATAAACCGCCACCTTACTTCGCCACGCACAAGTCGACACGCAAACGTTATGCCGAACAAAATTATACTTTATCTCTTACACATAAAGTGATGTATTAAGTTATTAAAATATTGCGTTATACCCGTTATTAGCATTTCTCTATTAATTTTATCAGCAAAATTTGAAAATAGAAGTTACATACCTAAATAAAACATGTACACTTGTATTTAGGTATCAAAGTTTAAACTGAACGTTTTTGTATCAGGAATTAAACTTGTGCATGGCTTAGGTCAATATTTCACTTGCATTTTCTTTAAGATGATCCAAAACTCAAATTCAACTTTCAAGTGAGTATTTTGGTAGTATGAAAACTTCGTCAGACAAATATGCTTTAAAGTTGCTATTGGCACTGATTCGCTTGTGCGTACACTAAACTAAAATTCTCTAAACCATTGTAGTTCTTATTATGTAAAAACTAAAATCTACATTCGAGTAACACTTAGAATGATAACTCTAAGCATATGATTATTCTATTGAATTGTGGGTAGTTTTACATCAGTTTAGACTAGTTTAGGGAGCACGAACTTACATGTCGACTAAATTTGCACTAAACATACCCACAATTAAACAGAAACGGCAAATTTAAGAATTGTCACTTGCAAGCATTATACTAATTTGGACTTAAGCATGAACAGAATAAGAACTACCACATATTTACTAAAAATAGATTTTAGTTCGCTAGTTTAGTTTGGTGTTCTAAACAAGCGAATTACTACCATTATCTCTCAAGGCATTCACCGCGCTAGATACTAACGGTCACAAACTTCTTTCGATTCCAAGCTCTGTGATACGATATAAGTAATGGATTTTCTAAAGCATATAAATCTATAAAATAGACACCATATTATATAGTGGAGCATTGATTATGTATAGTTTTTTCATTAAATCAAACAAGGGAAGAGTCTTCCCTTCATGGCGTATTAGCCATTGGCACAGATGCTGGTGTAAGTGTTATTAGGCGAGTGTCGGGATTTATAAATTGTCCGAAGATCCTCGCCAATGCTACTCTACTAACTATAGATGAACTATAGGTGAAATAGTGGCCAACTGCTGGTCTATCGTGGTCGTATCATGGATAAAATTACCAACTAAAAAAACGGACAGTTTACAGAAGAACGGTAATGCTCAGTTGAAAATGACACAAACGGCCACTTGATCAAGTAGTCACCAACGCAAGTTTTACTCAATCTAGCTAAGAACAGTTTAAAACTGCGTGGCAACCTACGCTCTTATGATAAAAAAACGTTATTAATCTTTTCTATACCGTGATAATTAAAACAAAAGATTTATGAATGAAACTGGCGTATATTTACGTCTCTGGGACGCAAAGGGTTAAACTATAAAAGAAATGCTATAGCGCTTTTTTCTACAATGATGGTGTTACAGAATGGAAATGAAATATTGTGTGATAAAATATAGACTCAGACAATAAACTAGGCTGTAACGTGACCGTCCTTGAATGGTATGCAATCGCGTGTTGAGACAAGCGAGGTGGTTGTTTGGTAGTCAATGCCACCCTTTTCTACTTATAACAAATTGTGCCGAAATGAACTTCTTATAACGACAAACCTTGCATAGATTATACCCTAGTAAAGTATGCCAAAATGTAGCTAGAACATTATAAATGTTTCGTGAGAATAATAAGTGTTTCGTTCTTCAGTTTATTGCGATGCACCTGTTTTATTAATAACAAAATGTTAAATCCGCCACCACCGGGCCAAATTGACCCCAAAATACTAAAATGACTCAAATCTGATTTAAAAATATATGGAGTGAAATTAATATTAAAAATATGATAAGAACAATAATATAAATATAAATAAAAGCTAGGTATATAATGGTAAATATTTATATAAATAGAAGACTGAAGTACTATGTAACTAATATATATCAGTGAACTTTATGAAAATTATAGTATTTTAAAATTATGTTCTTTGGTACCGTAATATTTCACGGTATGGGTCAATTTGACCCAGGCATTTCTAACTAGAAGAACAAACTGTATGTTTTATTTTAATTTCTCAATCAGTCCAATTGTATATCCTTTGTTTGGCGCAACGAAAACCCAAATTTAAGATATTCAGTACCCTTTCCAAATCCAATGTTAAAGTTAAATATAACATAAATATGTATTTATCCCTAGAGGCTTTCTACAAACCAGGTTGCTATGATAATGCTAAAATAATTTCCTTTTGCAACCGTAGGAACTCCAACTCCTACGGAACTGTCATACATTATACCAGCAGGGCTATTATGTATCTCAGTTGCTAACAAATGTTGATTGAAATCTTGAAAAATGGCGGCCTTATGTCAGTTTTGGCAACTCCAGTAAGCAAAAATGTTAGTAATTTGATCACTGACGCTGACAAAAGTGACATAGAGCGGCCATTTTTTCAGATTTCAATCCACATTTGTTAGCAACTGAGATACATAATAGCCCAGCTGCTGGGCTATTATGTATCTCAGTTGCTAACAAGATATACATTTCCTTAGTTTCTTATACTATACATATTGATCGATCATGTACTATATATACATATAGAACATGAGTGGTCATTAATATGCATTATCATTATTTAAATATATGGAATAATCATTTTATAACACAGCTTTATATATCCGAGGTATTATTACTACTATTATTATTTCTTAATTTCATTGACAAGAAAGCGATTAAAAAAGATACCGGTTGAGTTTCTGTCACATACACATACCAATGTCATCATCATCATCATCTCAGCCGTAGGATGTCCACTGCTGAACACAAGCCTCCCCCATGATTTTCCAAAAGGACCGGTTGGAAGCGGCCTGCATCCAACGTCGTCCTGCGACCTTTCTCAGGTCATCTGTCCACCGTGTCGGTGGACGACCTACGCTGCGCTTGCCGGTCGGTGGTCTCCACTCCAGAACCTTTCGGCCCCATCGGCGCTCTGTTCTGCGTGCTATGTGCCCTGCCCACTGCCACTTCAACTGGCTAATCTTCTGAGCTATGTCGGTGACTTTCGTTCTTCTACGAATCTCCTCATTTCTGATTCGATCACGTAGAGTAACCCCGAGCATAGCCCTCTCCATAGCTCGTTGTGCGACTTTGAGCTTATCTATGAGGCTCATAGTGAGAGACCACGTTTCAGTGCCATAAGTCATCACTGGTAACACACATTGGTCGAAGACTCTTGTCTTGTCTACCAATGTGCATTATCATAATTGGAATCTTATAAACATGAAAAAATCATTTCAGAACTCGGCTTGAATGACGCAGAATACTGTGATTTTCATCAGTCCTATATTTCAAGTATTTTTTTTTTAATTTCATTAACGAGAATTGAGGTAAGTAAAAATAGTGTTTTTGACTTTTAAGAGATACATTTCCGTTATAACAAATTAAAGATACCGGTTTCACTCCCTTGGTATTGTGCTGGTTTAAGTACAACGACGCGGCGACGTTTCGAACGTTTAAGACGTTCTTCTTCAGAGAGTGCCGGTGTCTTTTTATTTTAATTATATAAGGTGTGATACTCACGATAGTTTTCAAACTGTAAGATATATTTCCGGTTAAGTTTATGCAATCATTTCAGTGTTCCGGTTACATTCAGAAAGAAACTATTAAAACATTATTATTATTAATAATAAAATCAACACGAATGGTCGTTGTCTCTGGTGTATTTCCATACGATCAAGATTTAGAGATATGTATTTTACGTTTTCCTATATGTATATATGCCAGTAAACTTACCGACTGCATTATCCTGCTGATTGCAGCAGAAGACCCCGCTGAGGAACAGCGTGGTGAATATGACGAAGACGATGGCCATCACCACGGCGTACCCGTCCGCGCCGTGTATGGAGAACGGGCGCGGGGGTGGGGGACGCGGTGGTGGGATGGGGCATGATGCTGCGCAGTCGAGACATGAGCAGCCCGGCTGGCCCTGGAGTATAAAGGGCAGTTTAGGGTTAATAAATGACCACAATTTTGTCTATAGCAAAATATACCCGTCATTACAAGTTTCACTTATTAAAATTAACTTTTGAACATTATTTAAATTTACCTTTTGAATCGGCGATCTTAATAACCGATTAGTATTCAATAAACTTTTAATTAGTTTATGTAACATAGGATATTTAATTATTGAATGAATACAAAAGAGATTTTACATAATATTTATAGCTATATTCTGTCAATTTCTGAAATTATCATTACTTATGACATAAA
This sequence comes from Selenia dentaria, assembly GCA_917880725.1. NCBI lineage: Eukaryota > Metazoa > Arthropoda > Insecta > Lepidoptera > Geometridae > Selenia > Selenia dentaria. Next base: position 5,690,829 of record OU862891.1, read on the forward strand.
AATTAAAATACCGAAATTAGCCCGTGTTACGGGCGAGCACGTTTCCGCTATTTCGTTTGGAATGGAAGCTGAAATGGTGCCGAATATACTTATTAATAAAAAAAACACCATTAAAAGCCGTGATGTCCTGGAAATTAGGTATTAAGATTTAGCCTCAAGCACCACGTTTCATTAATATACATAACAAACGACGTCTACGTTTAGCGTAGTTCGAAAATACCTCACCTAGGTATATGTACATATATATTAGTCAAAGCTTTATAAAACCTTTTAATGAGCAAGATGCCACATAACATAGTAACTTGCTTTGAGTATGACGACGTTTATATATAAAGGTAGGTATATCAAGTTAATTTTAAAACATGTATGAAAACATTGGGCACTAAGTCATAAGACTCAAGAGCTTGCTTTCATTGCGGTCCGTTTTGCGATATTTTTGCTCACAGTGCTATCGTCTACCATAGCCGGTCCGAGACAAATATCGCGATTTTGACAGCTCGTGGCAGTGTAAGCGCGTTGATAAATCGGACCAGAGTTGTAGCAATAACAAACAACCTTTCGCGCGCGAAAAACAAATGCATAAAAATAAATGCATAGTGTGAAGGTTAACTGTGGTGCGTGTAAATTAAAAAGAAACATTAGATGGACCGACTTTTACAACTTTTACATCAAAAACAAGGGACAAAACAGTAAAGATCCTGTAAACACAAACAAACACCTGTCAATTTTGACAGTACGCTCACGATGATATTGGTGTAGAGCATGGTTCAAGTAATCGTCAATATGGCGGCTGTTATGACGTCATCGATGACGTTGCGTAGCCATCGTAATCACGCTCACGGTGAAAGGAACCGACTGTTATCGCGCTGAAATCGAATATGGCTTGATTGGGACCTCACTATTTATCTTACATTAGCGGGTCAATACAAATATAGGACTAAATTTAATAAGGATAACATTCATATCAGCTTACGCTGATGTCGCTGATTGAGCTACGATGCAGTAGTCTTTATAGTGGTAGGACTTATGCAGAGCCCGTCTGGTGAAGTACCTTTGCCAGTTATTCAACCGTAAAGCAGTAGTGTGCAAACATTACTGTGTTTCGTTGAAGGGCAATGTTTCCAGCAATATTACAGGGGTGATGATGATGATCATGATCGCGGGACGACTGAATGAATTAACATTTGGTATTGGTAGTACCATTTCTGAATGGTACTTAACTATACGGAAAAGTAACGTTCAACATCAGGCGAACGTTTTATGTGATTGCAGAATTAAAGTACGGCATAACCTTATTCACAAACAGATGTTTAAGCACCGCAAATGATAAATTTTGAAACCTAAATAAAATTCTAACATTTTGCTCGTTTGATAACAATCAGTTTCCTAGGAGAATGACCTAAAATAGAAATACAAACATTTTTATAATATGATTTTAAAGCACTAACGCCTGCTTAGCGAGACCAAACTTTGTAATTATAGAGAGAAAAAAACAATCAGAAAAAGGGTATTCAAACCCGCGACTTCCGACAATCCGTGTCAGACGCCATGACCACTAGTCCACCGAGGCTTCCCGTCCGAGTATCGAATTTAATCTCTCTAATAGATTTTTAACCGTCATAAGGAGAAGGAATAAAACCAATACTTACATTGGTGCCAACATTACACGCCCTCGTTTCAGGGTTGTAGGGGGTGTAGCCATCGACAGGGCTGTCACCGTTGACGTAATGAATCGGGAACGGCACGTAAGGGTTGTCCCCCAAGAACTCGAACCAGCGCTTCGGTGTGCAGTATTCTGACGTCCATTCGCCGCACATCAGGTCTAAGGCTACTTGGTTTGTGGTTGGGTTTTGAACCTGGAAAACCACACGTTTTTTAAAAAACATATATTATTCGCTAGAGAACGTCCTATCAAAGTCGGTCTTAGAGATTAGCTGGAATCAACATACATAGACAGGAGCACAATATTATAAAATTGTTTTTGTTATTTGTACCGTAAGTATATAGTTTAATATACATGTTTATGCGGGTGGGGTATGGCTGTGGGTTAGAGTGAGTGATGCGTGAAAGAAAGGGAAGCCAAACAGACTGGCGCCGTAACGCGTTACGTAACGAACGAATCGGTTTACCTTCCCATGAGAAGTTATCTATAACTTTTTGATATTACAGACAATTTTTATCTACTGACTCCCAAAAAAGGTGGAGGTACTCAATTCGACTGTATTTTTTTTAATGTTTGTTACCTTATTACTTTCGACTGGGTTGAACCGATTCTCTAAATTCTTTTTTTTTTTGTTTGAAAGCGGGTGCTTACCGTGTGGTCCCATTTAAATTTCATCAAACTCGATCCAGTCGTTTTTGAGTTACACTCCAATAACTGATGTTTACCAAAGTAATAGAATGGAAGTCGGTATAAAATTTTTCAAATTGCATTTGTTTATTTTATAGACTGCGTGTGTATGTAAAGAAATTATTTTTCTGTATTTTTCTTTCTAATGAGAATACTTGACGTATCATCTCTGCGTTCGCACTAACTGAAAACTTATACATATAATTTACTATTGCTGTTTTTCTTGTATTTGACGGTATCGGATGGGTCTGGATTATAAAATTGGAAGTTAATTCGCATGCTACACTTTTTGTCCGACCACAAGTACTGGTTTTGTTACCTAGTTTTTGCGTTTGTGCTGCAGGAAATTTATGTAAAAACCTATGAACAAATCCTAAGATTTCTTGTTATCTGCGTTCTCACTGACCAAAAACTTGTACAAAGTTTCTGTTTGTTGCGAGATTAACTAATACATTCGCACCATTGTTATACATGTTCTAACAGCGGTTCCGGCCTTACAAACTAACCAGCTGCGCTCCGCGGTTTCACCCGCGTGGTAATGGGCGATGAATCAAAATATATGTTACTCAGGCATAATGAAGCATTCTAATGGTGATAGAAGTTCTGTAGTTTTTGTGTTTATACGTTACAAACATACATAAATACAAATCTTTCCTCTTTATATTATTAGTATAGATTATTTAACTTGCTTGCCAGAATGAATTTAATGCACATATTGAAAATAAGTTATTTAAATTTTACGTTATCGATATATTTGCTTTGTCTGCAAGGCCAACAAGCCAAGGATTTTTTCCTTTTTTGACGGTTTACATATTATACAAATACCAGGTGTTCACATATCACGGAATCAGATAATCCACACCTGTTTCATTCATTCAAAGATAATTGCAGTTTAGATTATTATATATTTACAAACAACAATCAAGTTAATATATGTTTTTAAACTGACATGGTCACTAATGCAAGAATTGACTTTAGAAACGGGATATTTACTATGTATCATTGTGAGCTCTCTCAGTTTACTCGTGAACATGGCGCATGCAACTGTGCCGACATATCGACAGCTCACTATAAATACAATACATGGTAAATATCCCGTTTTTAACGGTAATTCTTGAATCAGACCAATGTTATAAAGTAAGAACGTACCCTTACCAACCACCCCTAATTTTACCCTCTACGAATAATGTTATATTCGTAGTTTACCCCTAAGTGACTTACGATTACATACAGTTCTTTAAACACTGACCTGTATCTCTACAAGATAATGTAACTACATAATTATTCATATGAAAATAAAGATTCAAATACTGACTGTTTCTTCGCGCCATACTAAGTTGAGCATTACGTGGTCAAGATAAAGCTCAATATATTTTCTATGTCGTCGATTCCTTAAAATTCGTCGATTCCTTACTTTACAAAATATTGTAATGTAAGGAATCGACGAATTTTTAGACATAGACATAACATTAAAAAGAAATAACACTCTTAATACTAAAAATGCGTGCTGCATATTCATATTTTCATCCAGCTTCCAAAAAAAGCAGCGCCACCTATCGAAATTGTTTGCATAACAACAGCAGTCAACAAGCTAGTCGATATGTTTATATATATTCTTCCTAAAATATACACCGCGATCACGTGCTAAACTATGGTACTAAATGACTATCATCCTTGCCCCTAAAGCGGATTTACACGACGTTAAGTCTAACTAAGTAAGTGATAACTAAATTTTAATTAAAATTGAACCTAAACATTGAGTCAATTTAGCAATAAGCTGCAAGTTAATATTTAGTGTGTAATCGAAAAGTATATACGTTTCAACAGTTCCCTGCGATTAAGTCACTTAAAATTTAGTTGTTACTTAACCACTTAACGTCATGTAAATAAGCGAAGCGCTCATAGCGATCTTAACCGATCAACAAATTAAGCAACACTTGCTGCGGTCAGGACTTGGATGGGTGACCGCTAGTGGCATTATTCATTTGAGCGCTGTCGTGCTTCAGAGGGCATGTTAAGCCGTCGGTCCCGGTTATTTGTCGAAGGCGTTCGAGCGGCCTGAAAACTTTGACATGGTTTGGCCACTAACCTATCCACCAACCCACATTGGGCCCGCTTGGTGGATTATTGCCCAACTGCTCTCTGTGAGAGGAAGGCACGAGTTCCAGCAGTGGAAACAAAATGGGCTTATTATGATTATGATGAAATAAGCCTGGAAGACTTCTAAAATAGTTTGCATTATATTAACTATGGTCTGATTTTTACTGAACAATACGGGCTTACTCACGTAATACTTATCGGGTAGATCCTTATAGTTTCGACCACATCCGGTGGTCTTTTCAAGGAGGGTTTCAACCTATGACATCACGAGCGCTACGAGCTGCCGCCCGCAGTGCGAAGCGAGACGTCATCGAAGCGGGCGTACCGAACACTCCTTGAAAAAGACCACCGAATGTGGTCGAAACTAGTACGTTACCGATGTCAGTAATTATATACAACAAAATACGAAACCAACTTGATTGTGAACAAAATTACAAAATATTTATGGCTAAACTAAAACTATTTCTAGAAAACAAATCATATTACTCAATAGACGAATTTTTGAAAGATAAATAATATAATTACTTACGATATAATTAACTATTGACATTTAAATTATTTCTACCAATATGTTACAAATTAATTTATGTTTATATAACCATAATTGCGTTTTCCTCTCTTCTAACTTTGCGGTGCCCGACAGGGTCACAGATTACTGAATACAGGGCCCATATAAGACTTTATGTACATTTTTTTTAACACCTTTACATTGTATATGGAAGCAATAAAATATCTGAATCTGAATCTGAACTATAGTCGGATCTATCCGATAAGTATTACGTGCGTAATCCCATATTTCTCAGTCAAAATACGAATAAGTGAAAACCACGTTAGTTTTATAACTATGATCTCGTGCAAAGTCTGTTATGTACAGAAGTATCTCACCTGTGCACACGAGTTGAAAGTGGCTTGCATGTATGTGTCACTCAGATAATATTGAAGCTCGTCAATGGCAGAATGTGAACCTGAAACAAAATACAACACTGTTATAATTTTTTACTACACATTTTAACTAGTACCTAACTAATTAGCTTCATTATCAAGTACAATCCATCCTCACATTACTATTATATTCTCACCCGCAGTGTCTAGAACGTTTTTCAAAGCCTTGATTAGTTGACCACCTAAATGTTAAACGCTTGATTGGTCAGTGGTATTCTATGACGCGATATGTGACCAATCAGCGGTCAGTATTCTGTTTGGTACCTCATCAAACTTTGACAAACGTTCTAGAGAGAGATAGAGACTTAATATAAGAATATCTTCCTAATATTAATTTTATATTCAGTCGTTTTCACGTCGTTTAAACTTTAAATGTACTTCATGGAAGACACTGTCTGCCTTTTGTAACTCAGTTTTTACTAAAACAAAAGGCAGAGTTACGAGGACCTCTGTATAATATGTAATTTTTTTGAATAAAGAATAATATTATTATTTTTCGTTTAGATACAATTGAAAATCCTTGAAGAAGTCGGCACTAGTTTATAAACTCCCATGTTTTGTTTTAGTATTATGCACACAATAAGCATTATGTTATGTTATTGGATTGTAACTCAAAAACTGATTGACGAATTTATTAAAATTTATATGGGACCGCCTCGGAAGAATACTTTATCAAACAAGTGTAATTTGAAAAATGTAATACCGGCTTCTATTCCATTACTTTGATAAAAATCAGTTATTGGGGTGTAAATCAAAAACTACTGGACCGAATTTGATGAAATTTAAATGGGACTACACGGGAAGCACCAGCATTCAAACAAAAAATAATTTTTAGGATCGGTCCACCCAATCGAAAGTTATGAGGTAACAAACATTAAAAACAATACAGTAGAATTGAGTACCTCCTCATTTTTTGGAAGTCGGTAGAAAAATAATCGTCAAAATCAGTTCATAAACGACGCGTTAGTAGTTATCCGCGAACAAACATAAAAATATATGGTCGAATTGAGAAACATTGTCCTTTTTTGGAGTCGGTTAAAGAGATCACAAATTACTCCTCCCCTCGACACTTAAAAAAACATGTTCGAGAAGAAATTAGTACACAACGATCACTTACTGTTGAAAGGAGTAGTTTTGAGGGGTTTCAAAAAGTCGCTCTGCGTGGGCGAGCACGTCATCCCGCAGATGTGCTTGAGGAAGTTGTCCATGCAGGAGGGACAACGCGACAAGATGTTCTCCGCCAGACCAATGTTCTGGTTGAGGTTGTTGAGGTTCTCATCGTTGCAGCATGTCACGCCGCCGGCGGCGATGTCTGGGCAGTACTTCTCTAGGATAGACTGAAACAAACAAAAAACCTTTTTAATGAGGTTGTTCCGTCACTGTCATTCTAACGCTGGCCGTGTCAACGTCACCTGAGGATGCCTAGTTGAGGCGAATGTTGAAGCGAAACACGTGTCGAAGAGTTTCTGGATGAGTGCAGGGTATGCGTGTTGCTTTTTTTGTACACTTCCTGCATGAATTTTATGTGGGAGAGAGGGCAGTGTACTCGGCATCTCTACCATAAGCAGTGAAAAAGCCACTTAATATTTCTTTTAATATTATTTTAATCTATAGCATTGTATTATTTTATAATGGTGATGGTGATTCAGACAAAAAAGAGGTGAAAAGTGTGAAGTTTTTCCTAGTAATATAGAACAGTAATTATAATTGGTTTTATTATTTAATATACCTGCGTGAAAAGTTATCTGACTGATAATCAAATCAAATAAATAAATATTGACTTCAATACCGCATCAACATCCGTTGCGTGGTTTAGGGGACGCGGAAAGCGACTGTATTTTATATGCGAAATTACGACTACGACAGTCCTGGACTTGTGAATAGGCTGTATAGGCCGCGGCGGCCTAGGGATAGCGGCGTCCTTGGGGCGGCAGATTTCAGACGCTCGCACACTCGATTTCAGAGGATAAAAGTCAAACAATGTCACTGATTTTCTCATGTTTTTTTTAAAGATTACTAGCAATGTGGGTTGCACATTACTCGTAGATCTGTTAACCTCTCTAACCTAAATATGCTTGAAATAAAGCAATGTGATCATAATAAGGCTACCTTTTTCATCTGTAAGTAGAATCTTAAATGGAGGACAAATTGCTGTGTAACTTGACATTAGGTTAAGTAGCTCAAGGTCTATATAAAATGTTTTTGTTTCGTGGTATCTTATGTGTACAGAAAGGTTTTTGGAAAATACCTGAGAGTGTTGTAAACACCCTGCTTAGTCAAATTATTATGAAGGACACTAATACGCTGTAGCAGAGATAGAGTCTCATTCATATCGTGATTTTAGTTTCGACATCGTGTGCAGTTCCCTGCTCTTCCCTACCTTGTGATGTGATGAGGCGAAATTTGAATAACACGCCTCAGTTGGCCCCTTCAAGGATGTAAAGTAAGATTTTTATTTTATTTTATTTTTACATTTGAGGAAGACCAACAGCAATATAATTTTTTGTTTACGCCTGATTACAAGAACAAAGAAGAAGTTATTAAGGTGCGCTCGCACCCTGATTAAAGAAAAAGCAGAATTTTTAAACACCTAGTGTAACGAAACAGAACGATAGTATATTATGAAAAAAATACAAAGGTCAGAAAAAGAATAGGAAAAGAGTAATAACCGAATTGAATTCATAAATATAACTCTCTTTCAGCAGAAAAAAATCCTGAATAGGTCCACAACAATAAACTTTCACGTCCAAACTCTCCGAATTTTCAGCGATAACACTATGTTTTTTTTTTTAGGTACTTATCCAACGTATAGTACTAAAGTTATAACCAGCAGTTTTTTCAATTGTGTTAGTATATATCGAAAAATATAAAGAAAACGTACAAAATTAACGCATTTTCGCATTACATCGTCCGATCTAACAAGCGATTTCAACCTTACGTAAAGCATCGTAAATTATTTTAAAATTGGGGTTGGACCGCGTCTTAAATCTGAATCGTACGTTATCACATCGCCGCCGCCAGATATAAAAATACAACGTACAAAGGCTATGTTTACGCACCGTCCAGCATTAATTGCCAATTAACTCGTGGGTTATCAAAATGGTCTGAAGCCGCAAACCAGGGAAGAGTACAGAGAACGCCACAGATAAGATATATTGGGTCCCCTTCAGGAATAGGTGATTCATCCGACAGTTGCATAATAAACTCATTCAAAATCCATCAGTGGTGGACAATTTTATGTATATTAAAGACAAAAACGACATTAGGTGGCGATATCAAATAGACAAAAAGATACCCATTTTCATAATAGCCAAAGCGTGTTGAAGTCTCGTAATAAAGCATTAAAATAGAATTTGCTAGCGGAATAGCGTTATCAAGGACAAGATGACAAAAAGGTTAAGGTAATTTGTGGCTAAATTAGCAGGTGCTAAGCTAATATAGCAATATATATGGAAACACTAGTTGAACCGCTAGCGACTTCGCTCGCTTGGGTCTTGGTGTAGCGGCAAGGGAGTTAGGGCCGTACTTATAAACACTGCTTAACTTTAAATGACGTTCTTTAGTAGTGCGCACTGCACAAATGTTCGGCGCCGTACTATGTGACGTTATTTAAATTTAAGCACCGTTTATAAGTAAGGCCGTTATTCTTTATATGTCAATAACTTTTTTTTATTTATTAAACGATTGACAAAAATTCTAATATTTTTTATTCATCATATCGTTTAAAAGTCCCAATAATATTTGTTCTCATAATAATATATCTTCCACGTACAGACAGCGATCCCTTACATTTTTATTGTAATGTAGATAATAAAAATGATATTCAGTACTTCCGCTTTGTTTTTCATTTATTTATACATGTTATTTTATCCTGAACATTTTAGCTTCGAGGCTGTTGCTGAGAATCACAGACCAATATCTGAGAATTCATTTGCCTAGCGAACCGCGCGGGCCACATCACTGAATAATTCCTAGAAACATAGGTCGAACGATAAAAAATAATACAACTGATGAAGTACCTTCCGATGCATATGACCACATCGGCGAGCTAGTTAAGTCTATCGACTCTACGAATCTTACGTGTCAGCGTTCTATATTCTAGAAACTGATACGCTGACTCAACAGACTTGGCTGATAAGCCCATCCGCTCTCACGGTTGTCTGATGTAGAGTCTTGACTCTAGATTTTATTTAGAATTAAGTTAGTCTTATTAAAGCTTTTAAAGACATTCGACGTCTTAAACAAATAAATTGTATTTTTAAAAGCTCCTCCCGCTCGCACCCGACTTGACTAGCTAGACATCTATTGTTTACAATTCATCTTAAAATGCTTTTTGAACTTGGCAATTGCACCATGTTCTTTGTAAACATGTGAGAATAGAGAATCGCTAAATAAACATAATGTTTTCCAAAAATAGTCCCATCAACTTGTTATTGTTGACAATCAACGGGTTGTACCGTCTGTCATCGCATCGACATAAAATTACGCGCGTTGCACGTTTTTCTGCACGTGCCACGACCGCGATATAGAACTAATGTTTTGCGCCTAGTGTTGACCTTTAAAATCAATTGAATTTTTGAGATACAACCAGTTTATACATACGTAATATCACGGTCAATTTATTACTGACATAAAAAAAAAATATAAACAAGTAACAGTAACTACCTAATTAAAAGTAACTACTTAACCATTTGAGTACCATTGACGTAAATTTACGTGCGTTTCATTAATATTTTTTGTTTTAATTATCACGGTATATGGTATATGCTATGATATAGGTTAAGCAACAATTTTAATTTTATAGACTAGTATTTGCCTGACGTTAGAACCTATCAAAGGCTACGAGTAGAATTCTTAGCCGAGTAATAGTCACCATTTCCTTTACTAAAGCAATGAGAACACGTCAATTTTTCGTTTTTATTACAAAAGTGAAGCTGTATAAAAATTACATTCGCACACAGTCTGAACTGTGAAGGATCTATTATGCTGTAAAAATTAAAACCCCGTGACAACAACCTAATACGATACGATACATACAATTTTGATAGGGTTATGTCATTACTTACTTTTACATTTACTTTAGCAAGTAACGTTTATTATCATTCATATCTCGACTATAGTATAAGATTTTATGTTAAAGTATTCTATCGTCAAGTAATTAGGTACTTCATTGAGAAATTATTTAGCAACAATTAATTACTTGTTTATAAATATGAATGTATTTTTTTTACTTAAATTTTGTTCACAGACTCAATGGGTCCGTGGCATTGCTTACATTTATATTTTAAACTTATATTATATACATATATATATTTTACAAGTACTAACGGAATACAGGAGGATATTTTTTTTTTCTTAACTAAACTTACATAATACATTTGTGAAGGCCTGAAGTGCACTTTGAAAAACTTACTTAGCCTAAGGGCACAATACGATAAGAGCATGAAGGGCTAAACAATTTTTTTTAAATCGCTTAGCCTGAGGGGCACATATAATTTAAAAAGAGGCCAGAGGGGCATTTTTGCTTTTTTTTGTACACAAATAGACTTTTAACTAATTTCTAAATATCGTACATACCGAGAGCATACCGGCTCCCGCAAGCAGCGCCCGTTCACGAGCTTAATATGAATGTTAGTCTTCTAGTAGTTCTTAGTCTTCGTCTAGTAATTCTAAGTAGAAAGTCTAGTAATTCTAGGTTCGGCTCTATAACCCGCAAACTCTTGTCAGAGAGAGACGCTATATCATCATTATATTTTAATACTACTTAAACAATCATACAGTAGCATTCTGAAATGGACACCAGAATAACACAACTCAACATTCAAAACCCGAAGCGCTCGCAGCGACGCTTCACTTGGCGATCCTAACCGATCAACAAGTTAAGCAACGCTTGCTGCGGTCAGGAGTTGGATGGGTGTGTGGATGGCATTGTTCTGCTGAGTGCTTCCGTGCTTCAGAGGGCACGTTAAGCGATCAGTCCCGGTTGTTTGCCTTAGGACAACAGTCGTTAGGCTATGTCGAAGGCCTGAAAAGTTCGACATGGGTTGGCCACTAGCCTATTCACCAAGCTGCGCTGGGTCCGCGTTTGGATTAAGGCCCAACTCCTCTCACTGAGAGGAAAGCTGGAATCCCAGCAGTGGGAACATAACGGGCTGATTATGTAGAACCAAGACACGAGAACAAACATTTATGCTCGTCACATAAATATTTGCTCCGGACAGGGTTCGAACCTGGGACTGCGCGCTTTGATGGCAAGGCACTAGCAACTGAGCTAATGGAGCAGTCAAGTTATATGCCAAGAATGTTACTGGATGGCACAAAAAACTTACCAATGGCTAGCATTGATTTGATTTCAATTTCCTACATTTGTGTTTCTTTTTTTATTGTTATTAGGAAACGGTTCAGCACGAGGCCCACCTGTGTTCATCGCCCGCCCCGTAACCCTGAGACATGAAGTTGTCAAGTCTCATGTGCCTGTAATTTCGTCGGCAGCCATACCCTCAAACTAAAACACAGTGGGCCTTACTTATAAACGCTGCTTAACTTTAAGCGACGTTACTTAGTAGTGTAGTAATAGTAGTTACAGATCGCGCGGCGAGAGTTTGGCTTTGACCTTCGGGTGGAGGGGATTACTGCGCATGGGTACTGTCGCGCCATGTGCCAGAGAGAGACAAGAGTCCCTCGTCTTCGATGTGACAGAGAGAGACAAGAGTCCTTCGTCCCTCTAGCCACCCTGTGATACCCAATTTTTGACTTCTGCGCAATAACGGTCAAAGCCAAACTCTCGCCGCGCGATCTGTACTTAGTACCTAGTAGTTTAGCGCCGAACTAAATGACCTAAGTAAGGCCGAGTATTGCGAACCTTCTTGATTCACTGAAGAAAAATGGATTGTATGGTTTCTATGAGTTCTAAGTGTTCTAACTAACGTATAGCAGGAAATTATTAATAATAGAATGGTGGACCGTTAAAACTACAACAATAGTACCATCCAGAAAGAGGCCCCTGACAGTTTTGCTGTTTCGTATAAAAACGGCAGGCAGTGAAAATCGTTACAATAATGCCTGTAACATTATTAGAGCGAAGAATAGAATGCTGTATGGTACCACATCCATATCTTATCGTATATTGTAATGTTAGGAATTCAAGTTGGATCGTCCGAGTGGTTGCTTTGTTTTGTTATCGTCTTTACGTCCGGAATCTGATTGTTATCAAGCATGTTTTATTGTACGGTCAGACGACGTAAACGTCATAACCGCCATTGTTTATTAACCTTCTATTTTTTTACATCTCAACAAAAACTATTCTGTGAATCTTTAACTTTGAGATTTGATTGCATTAAATTTGAAATAAAATAACTGATCTGTAGGGCTATTATGTATCTCAGTTGCTAACAAATGTTGACTGAAATCGGAAAAAAATGGCCGCTGTATTTCACTATTGTCAGCGCCAGTCATCAACTTACTAACATTTTTGCTTACTGGAGTTGTAAAAAGTGACATAGAGCCGCCATTTTTTTCAGATTTCAATCAACATTTGTTAGCAACTGAGATACATAATAGCCCTGCTGATAATTTTTATATTGTGATGAATTATTTTACATAATCTTGTGTAATCATTTAAGGAATAAGATTTCTTCAGACATAATCCTTATAAATTATGATATAAATTAAATGAAACCGAATTAAACCCAACAGCTTGTTGAGTGACACCATAATGACTCTTGCGCAGATAATACGAGACCACAATGACGTCACGTAATATTGACGCACGAAATGGGTGGACATTCGAGTACAGTAGCTAATAATTAATATAATTTATATTGCTCATCTTCAAAACGTTTCATTAAATATATAATGAGTGTATAATATTACTATGCAATCTATCAAAATGAATGTCATACGAGCATGCAGGAAGCAGAGATCGTCAGCACTTATTTATTAATACGTATGAGTGTTAAATGTCACCAATTACAAAATACCTGTTGATTTTGTGACGGTATTTCAGTGTCACTATATTTTACACTGTTAGGTATTATATTTGTATGCCCCGGGATAACACGGCACGTTAAATTATGATCAGAAAGGAATATCTGGTTGTGGTATTCGAGAACTTAAGAGGAACGTATAGCGCGTACTTATCCATACTATAAGTGTAGGCGTAATTGAAAATAAAACAAATATTTATATTTATGTATAAGTATAAAATGACAATTCATTAGAAATATGTACTATTGCGGTTTGGAATAATGTTGGAAACAAAGAATGGCAACACTGATCGGGCATTCGAACGGAGGTGGCGTGAGAAGCACGTTGCAAAGAGGATAAATACAATTCGTGCACGTTATAATAAATACTGTACTTATTGTATAATAAAATCGTATAAGTATACTTTCTCTTCTTTTCTAATATTATTGTTAATATAAGAAATAACTCTTTTCTACCTTCTTTCTTCGGTGATTTTTTTTTCATGTAATCAGCACATTGCTTATTTAGGTACTATGCCCGTTCGTTTTGATTGTTTCAGATTTTTAAATTGCTAAGAAGGTAAATTTATTGTCCTGTAAAAACAGGACAAGTTGAATAAGTATGCTTGCTATGCATTTCTCTTAAATCATCTCTATAAGTATACGTGTATATTAGGTGTCATATATATCATCAAAACCCACACAGATATTTCAAGGCCCTGATATGTCTGGTACAACACACGCATACACACACTCACACACACACGCATACACAAATGATGCCGTTACTTGATGCCCGCTGTGTTCGGGTTAAGCTTACTTTTAGATATCTGGCAATTTCTGCTTCTAACCTTATCTGTACAGTCACTATGGATGTAACGTACACTAACCGTTATCAACAATAATCAAACAAATACAGAAATAAGGGGCAAGTGTATGTTTCACGCGAAGACCATCATCAGTAAGATAGTGATAATTTTATTATGTTGTCTGATTTTAGCTAAATGCGACGCCCCACGAAAACAAAGCGGGCTAAATGCAATGAGTTCTTTCGGTCCTATACTAGCAGCGCCCCGCGGTTACGGATGATGATGATGAAGAGTATGCTTTGTCTTTCCCCGGGATATAATCTAACTCCTTGGCAAATTTTAATACGATCCGTTCACTCGTTTAGGCGTGAAAGCTAAACTCATTTTCGCATTTATATTAGTTAGGGGCCGTCCATTAATAATAATAATAATCTTTATTGGTGTTCTTACAAAACAATTTGTACATTAATAATATTTACTTACTTATTTAACATTCTGTGGATTACCACAGTTGCTTGTAGGTACCTTGCACGTATTGACCTGAAGCACAGATGAACAGATGTAAGCAAATGTGTACCTATGTGTGTTTCTTCTTAAGGCTGAAACGGCTCAACAGATTTGTATGAAATTTATAATTAAGTTACTTTACACAGGATTAACACATTGGATACTTTTTAGCGCAACTATAGGATACTGTTTTTCTTACATTTTCTTTCTTTTCTTACTTTATTTCTTTTATTTCTTTCTTTTCTTTATTTATATTTAAGAGCAGAAGAACTCATTATAAATGAGTGTCTATCGTGAATCAGTAATGTTCGCAATACAGTGTTTTGGTTTGACGGTATGGTTGCTGACGAATTACAAGCACATGAGACTTAACAACTTAATGTATCAAGGTTACGGGCTCAGTGCAGTTCCTCACTTGTAAGGAAATGCATATGCTCTAGGCAGAGCTTAACATCAGGTGTGCCAAGTGTTTGTAACTTAAAAAAACAATTCACAGGGTAGTTACAGAGGGATTGCTGAAATCTTATTAAATGCGGACGAAATCGCTAGCAGATACTAATTTGTCAAGGGTAACTACTATGCATACATAGTTTTAGACAGAGACGTCTACAATTTGTCACTAATGTAAAATAGCCTACTAATGTTTATAATTAAGAAGACCCTGCCCGCGTTCGCATCTACGGCGCTAACTGGCCTTAACTATCGCGTTAAACAACCAGTCTGGAACTAAACCATGGGCGCGATGAGGTTGTGAACATGCATAGAGGTCAGGTCATGGTCGACATAACCGTGGAACTAACTGCCAATTTAAGGTTTTTCCTTTACATCACGCAATAGTATAGTCCTCATAATATCTAATACATATATAAAATTCTCGTGTCACAGTGTTCGGTTTGACCAATTCTTACGAAATTTTGTGCATATTCAGTAGGTCTGAGGATAGGTCGTAAAGTATTACAGCATCATTAACATCATCCATCACGGTAATGGTATATAAGAATAATGTTAAAATTGAATTATTTTTCCCGACGTTTCGAACTCTTTTCAGCGATAATGGTCTCGGATAGGCTAGTGGAAATCTATATAAAACTACAAACCAATGCGTCGTGATATGTCTATGTGTGCACAAAATATTGTATCTTGACATGACACGAGCATACAAACTGGACCAAATTGAGTCACTCGGACAGTTCAACTAATATTGATGCAATTTGGAATTGTAAAATGTATGTAAGGTAAATTATAAAACTTGGTCGTCAAACTTTAAATTTATTGATTTCCCCCTGAAATTAGGTTTAATATCTACCTAGTTTTCTGTTTCGTTTTAGGTACTATCGTATAAGCACTTTTTTGTCACTTTTGCTCATGTCACACACAAAACGATAAATGAACTGCTATCCCTCTCTCAATTTTTATACGTTGTGATAAGACCCGAATATTAATTCCCAGAGGAGAAAGACGACCTTGTCTCGGCAGTCGGCACCGATAGCGAAGCCGATTTAAATATTGCTTCTACTTTTATTTGCTCTGTGCCAGTGTGGATAATATAAAATTGGATATATGAATAATATAAAATTGTATATAATGAAAATCCATATCGTTGCTCAACAGTTAGTAACATTGCAAAACAGATGGATTGATTTATTCCCAACAACACAGTTCTTTGATGAGACACTGATATAAAAATGACAAATATTATTCAGGGTGCAATTTTCTATACTAAATTATTACTGCGTCCAAACGGCGCTGTACATAAAAAATTTTTTTCGTGAAAATGTCAAGTGATTCAAAGGGAGTCCTTGAGGCGTAACCAGACTTTAGTATGTTCAAAACTTAAATGAAATATTATTATAAAAACTAACGTGGTTCGTACACATGTTTAATATGAAAAACGGGATTCACTCGCATAAGTCAGATCTTTCCAATTATAGTTTCTCTCTGACTATTTACGTGAGTGAATCCCGTTTTTCATATTAAAAATTAAATGAAATAACCTAATCACTTTCCGGAATTGGTGAGACTGATGATTGCCAGATACTCGTATATATAGTTCTAACCGAATATGTAAGAACAGAACTTGTGGATCACGTTATTCATGCGTGGAATCTAGTAGCGTGCAGCATGTAAGTTATTGCATAAGAGTCAGTAATAACACTACTGTGGATGGGACGCCAACGCTCTAAACACGTTCAAATCTGAGATTATAACCTAGCCTCTCGCGCACCATATCTGAAGAGTAAAAGAGTAAATATTC
Source organism: Selenia dentaria (assembly GCA_917880725.1). Lineage (NCBI taxonomy): Eukaryota > Metazoa > Arthropoda > Insecta > Lepidoptera > Geometridae > Selenia > Selenia dentaria. Next base: position 5,707,755 of record OU862891.1, read on the forward strand.
AGACCATACAAAACGTCCTTCGTACTTATAAGACACCAGTATTAGCGTACATTTTTAATTATGTTACAAAATTGATCGACCAGAAATTGTCTCGACTACACTACGGCCGTTCAGAGAATGCGTTCCTGACACGACGTGATTGAACTGACGACGTAACTTTGTAATTGCGTTGCAGTTACGATAAAAATATTATTGCTGGTTGTTTACCGTTTTAACAATTGATGAGCATTAAAACAACATTATTATACCAATAATCAATTAATGTTATAATTTTGTGCCAAACTGAGTGTCAAATAACTTGGTAAACAATATTTTTCTAAATCTAAACTGCGCTATTACAAGGTTATGTCAGCGCTTTATATTTGTAGTGCTGTGCTAACAATAACAGGCAATAATAGTATCGTAATCTGTTCTTATACAGTTATACTTTATAAAATAATACGTTTTGTTTTTCTTTTTAAGAATTTGAAAATAATGGAATATAAGATAACTTTTATTAAATATAAAAATAAAACTACGACCAAACCGAACGCGCGAAAGAAAGTAGCATTTTTATATTTAGGTTGAAAATGGTAACCCCAAATGGCGTTACTACCCCCCCGAAGGGTTCTCGCATTGACGTGGCGGGGGGGCTCAGTAACCGTGGCTAGGTACACCACGGTGAAGCCAAGAGGAACCCAGGGGCCGCGCCGGCGTTGGGGTGCGCTGGCCGGCTCGGGCGGGCCGCTCCTATGGGCTTTGGCCGCCGGGTCCACATAGGAGTGGCGGGGTCCGGGCGCTTTGGCGCGGACTCGAGGAGGTGGGGCCCGGGCGCTTTGGCGCAGGCTCGAGGAGGGGGGCCCGGGCACTTTGGTGCAGGCTCGAGGAGGTGGGGTCCGGGCGCTCGGCGCAGACTCGAGGAGGTGGGGTCGCGGGGGGGCTATCCCTTGTGGCTGACGTAGCAGGCGGTGGCGTTACGTATCCGACCCACCGCAGGGAGACCGCGGGCGACCAGACACGGGGAAGTCTGGCGCTCATTGTTGGCGGGTTTGGTCTCCGAGGCAGTTGCGGCGCGCCATGTGTTCTGGCGTGCCGCGAAGAGAAGGGTCCGGCAACGGACAGCCACGGCGGGTTCGCGGTCGTGTGAAAAATCTGTCCCGCGTTCCCGCCAAGGCGGCAGTGACGGAACACCCCGGGGTTTTGGTGGGTATACGGACTCCCACATAACCACCTCCCTCCCCGTGATGGGTGGTATCCATAAAGGATTTCCCCGGAACAAAAAAAAAAAAAAAAAAAAAAAAAAAAAAAAAAAAAAAAAAAAAAAAAAAAAGGCGTTACTAGCATTTTTATACTTAGATTAAAAACGGTAACCCCAAATGGCGTTATGGGCCGCCATTTTGTGACGCCGTTTCGTGCGCATAGACCACGTTCTTCAAGTGTTTTCGATCTGTTTTTATTTGATTACCCGGCTTTCGTTTAATGGACTGTTTAATGGTTACGCCGCCCGCCACAATACTTCCCCGCCATTCAGCACGAAAAAGATGATGACCCTATTAAAAGAAGCCTGCGGGAAAGTCACAAGAGATGACTGGGCAAAGGTTGTTGAGAAGACTAAAAATCTGATTGTGGAACATTTTGACCGAGATATCAGGATTGATTCTGTTATTGATAATAATATAATTATACATGGAGGCGAAGATGATGATGAAGACACCACCTCCTCAAGCGAATCGGAGTCTGATTAATATTCTGTACGCACATTCAATTCAATGTACTTTATTGCATAGAAATACAGATTGTAACTTTGTAACAAAGAATAAATAAAACAATGTTATTATATTAATATTACCCTTTTTTGGTTTCCACTTAAATAACTAAAATATAAATTTTAAATGATTCCGCCAATTTAAAACGAAAATAATCTTAAAAATAACGCGGCGGTTCATTTTGGAGGAACGGTAACGAACTCAGTGTTATGTTGTGCCCATCACTAGTCGTGACTAACTGATAGGTGTCAGGAACGCATTCTCTGAACGGCCGAACTTTAGTGCCGAAATGTCATCACATTTACACTAATATCAAAGTAAGTACATGTACAACGTCTTCCCTACTAGCGCTGAATCACGCAGGTTTGGCGCGAGACGCGTGTAGGGATGTGTCAACATCGCCACAAAACATGTGCACATCGCATCGACGTTTTGTTGGTAGCATACCTACGCAACAGAAAACAGTGATACCTAAAAACGGTCAGTTTTCAGACCGATCTACCGGCAGTCACGTAATAATTGCCGGCAAGCGTATTTATCGGACTAAAAATGTTTTAGTGACTTTTTTAGCTCTCTATCGCTAAGCTATCGTAAGGTCCGGACGAAGGATAGACGCTGAATCTGTGGTAACTACGGCTATACGTAGATACTGTCAAACTTGTTTGTCTTAGACCCACTTGCACGTTCCAGAGTTAGCTTCAATAACTCAGAGTCAACTGCTACGGGGTTTTATAATTAATTTATCTTGCACCATTAAGGGTTAGAAGTAAATTTAAGATGATATTTAACCCAGCGATGTGGGAGGGTTAAGTCTTTAACTAGGTTTAGTGAAGTTTTATGTCAAAAGAAATTGAGGTTACATTCTGCTGTATAATGTACTCTTTGGACGAAATGACACGAGACAATTAGTTTAGAATAAAAAGTCATCAAATTTCATACAACAAAGGATAAACAAGAAAGTCTATATACATTGTACTGTAGTGCCAAAGAGATAGATATAAGTTTCACTTTTTTACGAATCATTCATTATTGGTCAGGTTACAATATAAATGCATAGACAATTCAATGTTCCCATCTAAAGATTACAAATGACAGTTTAGCAAAACCGGTGATCTTTTATAGTCGTGCAAGGCAAAATGAAAGTTAAAAATTGATATGACTAACGCAAGTTTACAAACTCTTAGATTTATAAATATAAATAATAATATTAATTATAAAAATACCGTTAATAATCATATAATAAAGTTATATGATTATTAACGGGATATTTACCGTGGTAAGGTTGTGGATTTATTTATTCAACCCGAGCAAACGTGCAAGTGGGCCTTATAGTGCTAACTCTAAAGTAAAACAACAAAAAAATTTAAATGAGCCATTTCTAAAGCAAAGAGAGAATCGATCTATAGTGGGTCACATTATATTATCATTATAATAATTGTGTATTACTCATAATAGTTTCCATACCAATGTATGTAGTATGATGTCTCACAGTGATATGGTAACGACACTAAATATAATTCACCTTTTATAGTTATTGGACTTGAATTTTACCGCTATCACAGAATAAATGACGTCAATCATTAAATTACTTTCGTAGAATTGAAGTTAAATAACTTTTTACCCGATTGCGGCAAAGTCTAAAAGGAGGGTTATGTGTTTGATAAATATGTATCTTTGTATACAGTATGTATGCACGCTCGTGACTACTCAACGGCTCAACAGATTTTTATAACGATAGAGAGCAAAAAAGTGACTAAATCATTTTTATTCCTATAGTATTACTTTTCAAAGCACTAACGCCTGCTTTAGCGATCTCAAACATTGAAATTTATAGAGAGAAAAATTCACATCCTCGGACGGGATTCGAACCGAGAATCTCGGTGGCCTAGTTGGTAAATGGCGTCTGACACGGAGAGTCAGAAGACGCGGGTTCGAATCGACGATGTGAATTTTTCTCTCTATGAATTTCAATATTTTTATTCCTCTTTAACCACACACGTTGCAGTTCCTAGAAAAATAGGTTGATTTCTGCGAAATCTATTGTATTATTGGCCAACTATGGCGAATGGCGAGTCTACGGGTTAATTCCGCTTTTTGTAAAAATTTCAAATAGCGCTGGTGAATTGTATAACCTGTCTATTGGCAGTCTCGTCCGAAAAACGTGTAAGTATGAAGCTGCTGGAAACTGGTTCCATCGTGTTAAGCCTCATACCAAGTAATGCACCACTAAACATGTAAACTGTATGTAATGTAGTACTTTAACTAAATCACAGTTGGCGCGCCACTGTGAGCACAAGGTGCTGCATCGCTCAAGCGTTTGTCGCACGGAAGCCGAGGCGCGTATTTTGTAATAAATCACTCTTTCTCAACTTGATCAAGTGTTTGACATTGTACAATCGACTACATGCACGCTAGTACCATAGACTCCATTAGCTAATGTAAAACTGCTCTGAGACATAAACACAAAACACAGGCGAAGCTGCGTAGTGCATGAAGTATATATGCCAAAGAAGTACGATTGCGAATTCCACCTATCCAAGAACTTTGCGATAAAACCTGTATCTATGACATCGTATTAACAGAACGGTAAATACTTCATTCTTATCTGCATCACGTTTTACATATTACAATTATTATTATACATAACATTATGACATCATAATGTTTACCTATCTGCAGCACTTTGAACAGACTTGAAATAGCTTCGTGGCTTCGTTATTTATACAAATAAACAATTTTCAAAGACATATATACGTCATACGAGATTAATCATGTGAGTTGCCAGCTTTGTTGTGTTTGGAAGTCACTGTGGTAAGTATGTAGAAATGTAAAAATACGCGGTTTCATATAAATACATCAATGACTTATTATGATATCAATTCAGATCCATACTATCTATCTATATACTCGTATATTAAAATGAACCCCTATTTCCCCTGGTCACGCTATAACTTGAGAACAGATTTAATTTATCTTTTTCTACCGACATCCAAAAAAAGGACGAGGTACTCAATCGACTGTATGTTTTCTTTAATGTTTGTTACCTCATAACTTTCGATTGGGTGAAACGATTCTTAAAATTCTTTTTTGTTTGAAAGCTGGTGCTTCCCGCGTGTGGTCCCATTTATACATTATATAATTGCATCAAATTCGGTCCAGTACTTTTTGAGTTACACTCCAATAACTGAATAGAATGGAAGTCGGTATAAAATTTTTCAAATTGTACTTGTTATTAATGTTTACTAATACTTGGAGAAGGTCCTTACATTAAAAATATATAAATAAGATGGGACGTTATAGCGAGGCCGAAGGCCGAGCCTTTCTACGCGAACAATGTCGCGGGCAGTCACTAGTAATATTAGAAAAACGTTTGGAATTCTATCACTATGCCTATCTGTTTCTTACGTTATACCTTACTAGCTGCTCTCCGCGGTTTCACCCGCGCGGTGATGGATGATGATGATGATAATGAACCTTATATAGCCTATGTTATTAAAGGATGAATGTAGCTTTCCAATGGTGAAAGAATTTTTGAAATCAGTCCATTACTTTTTGAGCCAATTCGTTACAAACATACATACAAATCTTTCCTCTTTATTATATTATATTATATTATATTATATTATATTATATTATATTATATTATATTATATTATATTATATTATATTATATTATATTATATTATATTATATTATATTATATTATATTATATTATATTATATTATATTATATTATATTATATTATATTATATTATATTATATTATATTATATTATATTATATTATATTATATTATACCTTATACGCCTAAACGGTTGAACGAATCGTAATGGAATTTTGGAAATTAGGCAAGAATATAGATTATATCTCGGGGCAGGACATAGGATACTTTTCATCATTAACCACGCGGAAGAAACCACGGGGCGCAGCTAGTAACAATATACAACAATGACTATACATTTGTAGATATGTCATGTGAACTCTTCATGGTGATCCCGATTGAGCACGCTAAGTAATCCTACTAATATTATAAACGCGAATGTTTGTGTGTATGGATGTGTGGATCTTTGTTACTCATTAACGCACAAACGGCGGAGGCAATTTTGATGAAATTTGGTATGGAGGTAGATGAGGCACTGGCTTAACACATAGGATACTTTTCATCATCACCTTCATCCATCACCAAGGGTGAAAAAGCGTAATATGCTTGGGGGCAGCATAGACAAAATAATAGGATCTCCGCCTACGTCAAGATCGTAATTCAAATTCAAATTGTTTATTGTTCTTAGACATCGTACATATAAATATAGGTTACCCTGCCTGCTGCTTTAACGTAAGCTGTGTTGCAGCAGTCAGTGTCTTCCCCAAATAAGTAGATTTAACAATAAGCAAATATATAAACTAACTATAACTTAAATAATATAAAACAAGAAACAAATCTGAGATAATAAAACAATAAAAATACACAAAACAATTGCACTGACATGACCTGTAATGATGACAGTTATATCAAAGTTTGTGTCAGTTTCTGATAGCTCAGTCAAAAGCAAAGTCAATTTGACAGCTCGATACACTAGACGTGTTCTACGACCGTCAAGGGCGACGAAATGTAACACAAATACCGCCAAGGGTAATAGTTTTTTTCCATGGTGATTAATTTTATTTTATTATTACTGTTTACTGATTGATATACTAAGTATTTAAATGTACTCAAATAATACAATTATAGCAATTGAGTTTGACCATGTACATATTTTTTTGATTTTGGTATAAAAATAGATAATTAATGCCCTTGGAGTAATAGTAAGCTACTCGAAGTACTAATCCTGCGCAGACGTAGTCGCGGGCACCAGCTACATATACTCGTTATATATACCCGTACTGATGGCTGCTGGTACAGCGAAATCACGTACATGGTGACTGCGCAGAAACACAATACATGGAAAATGTTCAGGAAATGGGGCGCAGTTGCTTATGGCAATAACGGCTAACCTACTATTTGTGATGAGTGCGACCATGCAGTCACGCACTGATGTAGTTTCTTGCAAAATTCTCATAAGCAATATCAACATAAAATTAGTTATTTCGTACAAAAATCACAGGAAATCCACTAGTTTTTAATAGACTTTAAAAACATAAGGATGTTTCGAATTCGACAATATAATATAATTTTTTTTATGTTTGTTCGCGGATGACGTCGTCGTTTCTGAACCAATTTTGATGATTATTTTTTTCTTGATAGAGTATACTTCCGAGGTGGTAACATTTAAATGTCATTAAATTAAGTCAAGGAGTTTTTGAGTTACACTTCAATAACTGGAAAGAGTTTCGCCTATCTTGACGAAATCATCATTGACGGTGTATGCCGTAAGTAGAGGTCACTAAAAATTCAACACTAAAAAGTGTGAAATAACTTGTCGAATCGTACTATGCGCACAATATTGTGATATTAGATACTTTTGAATTATCATAATACCGACACCAACAAGTTATTTCACACTTTTTAGTGTTGAAGTCAGATTATTGGTAAATAAAAATATTATTAATCCTTGCATGCTTTTTTGATATTTTTGCTTAAGATAACAGTGAACACCTATTTTGAATTGAATAATATTCATTATTATAATCAAAAAAATATGAGCCCACTGCTATTTTACCGTTTTGTAATGGTCGCGAAAGGTGGCAGTGTTCGTCAGCGGAATACTAATTGCTGGTGGGTGAGATCGATACCACACGGCAGGAAGGGAGGCTGTCTCGAGGTCACCAGATTTAAAGGTACTCTGCTGGGAGCCCTTATACTGTCGCACAGAACATTTTGGAAGGCGGGCTTTTAGGGCGACGCGGAGTATTATTACTTGAGTGCTGTAAGCGACGCTCTAAATAACCTGAGTATTTCGAAGTGCTGTTTTGTGTACACTATCAACAACGAATACGATAATAGCTCATAATAAATACAATACATGGTAAATATCCCGTTTCAAAAGTGAATTCTTGGAAAGCATTTATTTGTTATTTATAAGATGGACCTTCTGATTACTGAGATACAGTTGACTTTTCACTACTGATGATGGTGGTGAAGATAGTCATTATATACTCGAGAGCACCTATCACAGGACACAAAAACGAAAATAGAATACTAACATCAAACTTCACTCAGCCATATCATGAGAACATCAAACTTCACTCAGCCATATCATGAGTGCCTATACATCATGTCAAGGATCCAAACAATCGGTCTCAACCTCAATATAAACAAAAGATAATGTAAGTTCCCGATACAATACTTCCAAGCCAATGGTACTCGTACTTTGAAATTCCAAACTACGAACAATATTATCTAATCTAATCCGATAATATTTAATAATTAATTATTTCAAGAGACACGTATATACTTAAACTTTCCGTACCAATCCAGTGAGATATTTGATCCGCAAGTTGGTAAAAAAATGTATACCAAAAAATATAACCTTTTGAACTATCATGGTACCGTCAGCAAGTCATTTCACACATTTGGTGTTGAAGTCGGTTCCATTTTTTGTTAATTATTTTATATTTAGGGTAAATATAAACCGTTTAAAGGTATAAAGGTTTAGTGGCCGTTGCTACTTAATACGGGATCGATTGTCATTCACCGTCAATGATGATAGCATCAAATCATCAAAATAGGCGAAACGCTTCAGATATTGGAGTGTAACTGAAAAACTGCTTGACCGAGTTTGATGAAATTTAAATGGGACGACCTCGGAAGTATACTCTTTCAAATAAAAAAAGAGTTTAAAGAATCGATCCACAAAACAGGCGAGAAATCAGTGTTCATACGTAAAAACATACAGTATACAAACATAGAACATTCTCCTTTTTTAAAGTCGGTTAAAATGCAACAACTTGGCACGCCTTACATTTTGTTAGATGATATTGACACGCGAAATAAAAAATCTTCCCCAAATTACAAACAAGACAGTTAATACTTATGCATGAAATAACTAAAGTTATACGGCGATAATCGAACAAACAAAGCACACAAGAGGTCGTAGCGTAGCACAATCAATTTGCGAAAAGGCACGCCTTACGTTTTGTTAGATGATATTGACACGCGAAAGAAAAAATCTTCCCCATCCCTGCATTAGACACGTCAAATTACAAACAAGACAGTTAATACTTATGCATGAAATAACTAAAGTTATACGGCGATAAACGAACAAACAAAGCACACAAGAGGTCGTAGCGTAGCACAATCAATTTGCGAAAAGGCACGCCTTACGTTTTGTTAGATGATATTGACACGCGAAAGAAAAAATCTTCCCCATCCCTGCATTAGACACGTCAAATTACAAACAAGACAGTTACTTATGCATGAAATAACTAAAGTTATACGGCGATAAACGAACAAACAAAGCGCACAAGAGGTCGTAGCACAAACAATTTGCGAAAAAGTATTCGTATGGTAAACGTCAACGCGTCACGCTTCGGCGTACAAACTGTGAGTTATCTGTGTAACAGTTGCCCTAGATACATGACAGTTTGTTCTGTTTCACGTGACCGACACGTTACGTTACACTTACGCTGTGATTCGTGCTAGGCCCACAGGAACCGATATAAATAAACAAGAACAGACACAGATGAGTCTGATAGAAGCGTCTCGGATGGACAATTCAATTCATTCCGCCAATGATTTGACATTAATTTACAGTCATTAGGAGCCGTGTGTGTCGAGTCGAGTTACTAGGCAATCATAGATACGAATAAGTAACAGTTTTGTTGAGCTATAGCTGTTATTAAATGACATTGTCTATAAGAAATGTCTACGATTTAAGGCTTGCGAAAGTCAAACCCGAATCTTGTTGGATGATGGTTCAGAAGTATCGTAGGCTTAATATATTGTTTGAAAGATGATTTCGAGGATTTGAGCATTTTTCATCGTTAAGAAGATTGCGAGCACGCTATATGTGAATAACGCTTTAACACATCCATTGAAAAAATAACTTTATTACAGCGAAGAGTCTATGCTTGAACTGGCCAAATTGACTTTCTGTCTTTATGTTTGTTAGGTTGTATGTTCGTCTCTTGTACAGGTCGTATTTTTCAATCAATCTTGACGAAACTTTGTATGCATGATCTATTATTTCATATATATTTTTTGTCGTCGGTGATTTTGTGTGGGGGGGGGGGGTTACTTTTCCTAAAAAGGGGAGAAGTTTGTTGCGGCGGCTGCGTCCTATTTACCGACCGATTTTGATAAAATATAGTACACATTAGAAGTACCTAAATTTAAAGTGCAATTTTAAATATGAGCATAATAGGGTAAAAAGTTTTTACCGAGATAATAGGTTGTAGTAAGTACTGCGAAAAATTGCTGCTAATAAGTCTAGTGCTCGCGAGGTCTATACTGTTCGCAGAAACTAGTAATAAATGTGCAGTCGCCCGAGCACGAACATTTGCTCAAGTGTAACGTTTACGTATTGTTGAGGTATACAGCAGAAACTATTACTTATCTAGTACAACTGTGGCACAGATAACTCATAGTTTGTGCTGTATACGTCAAAGATACGATAACGTTACACTTTAGCAAATGTTAATGCTCGGGCCACTGTTGGCATATAGCTACAGAGATCGTACAAGCACGTCTCGATATTGGTAATATTTTGAGTTACGTTTGATGATAGCATATTCGTAAGACGTCTGAAGATCCCGAACGACTCTCAATGGCTCACTGAGTAATGACGCAGTACTACCAACTATCTATCGGGTAATAATCATTCGCTTGTAAACAGTAAATAGCAAAATATGTCAAAATTACGAGCACAGTGCAAATACAACATGAAGGTGCAGAGAGATTTAAAAGAAGCTATTTATCATGCGCCCGAAATTTACTTCATACTATTCTATTTAAATAAATTAAAGGATTATTTGCAAAAACTGTGCGTTGTTAAATGCCATGCCATCAACATCATTAAATAAACTACCTATCAAATTGATTGCAGGAATTAGAATGCTAATCTAAAATTAAATATCAAACATATTATTGCAAAGCTTGCAATTTTTACTTCACCAGGAAGTGATTATATAACCTCGTTGTATAGTTTCATAAATGATTCCATCAAATGACTTCCGCTTGTCATTTAAAATCTGATATCCAATGTTTAAATTAAGGAAGCTGATTTCATCTGAATAAAAACAATGGACTGTACACGAGTGGATATCAAAACTACACTATCGTACGATAACGCAATGTTGTTGTGAAGAAAATAGAAGTTATGTGTAACTGAATGTACGGTTTGGCAGATAGCCCATTTCGGTGCTATGGCACTGGAGTGTAAACACTGAAGCCAGGCTTAATAGAATCATGGACAGCTGTTATTTCGCCTAACCAATGGTTTGTGTTCTTAATACGAAGATGCTAGCAAATGAATAAACAAAAGAAATTCGAATAAACGTACGCAAGAGATGGTAGAGTTGGCGTAAAATTTGCTTAAAACGTAGAACGTTGAATGAGTTGTTCAAAGAGTACTCCGAGCGTAAGACATAAAACACGACTGGTTCGTACTTCGATAACTACGAGTAGATGGAAGACTATAAAAATATATTTGGGACCCTAGCACTAACCTCTATATATATGTATATAGTGGTAGCTGGTTATTGTATGCCTAGCCAGCTAGCAATAAAAACAAGGAATAAAATAAGAATCCTACTAAATATAATAAAGATCAAAGCCCGTATGCGTTTGTTGCCACTCATCGCAGGAGCAGCTTTTGCTCATTTTTGGTGTCTGGGTAGGTATTGAAATACTATACATAATACTTTTTATCTTGGAAATGTTCTGGTGTTGTTAACAATCACTCACATCCCGCAAAGGGTACCTGTACTGTGCTACGAAACCACGGCGACGAAATAACGGAACGAATACTTTAAAAATCTAGTCTAGTGAGACATGTTCACAAAAATTAGTTATCCTACATATATAGTTCTTATTTCAACCAATTCAAATTATTATAGTCAATCTACCGACTTCCAAAAAAAGGAGGAGGTACTCAATTCGATTGTGTTTTTTTTTTTTTAATGTTTGTTACATCATAACTCTGGACTGGACTGGATGAACCGATTCCCAAAATTATTATTCTATATTAAAAATATTATTATATAATTTTTTCTGAAAGCTGAAAGCTTCCCGTGTGGTCCCATATAAATTTTATCAAATTCGGTGCTGTAGTTTTTGAGTTACACACCAATAACTGATTTTTACCAAAGTAATAGAATGGAAGTCGGTATTAAATTTTTCAAATTGCACTTGTTGATACACAAAAAATAGCATGAAAATATTTTAAAATATGTATACATACAATCAATAATAAATATAATATAAAGGTAACGGATCGCTGTCTGTACATGGAAGATATATGAAGAAAAATATTATTGGGACTTTTATAAACGTAAATTATTGTTAGAATTTTTGTCTCTTTATCTGTTTGTCTGTGCGTTTGTGCACGCTAATATAAGAAATGGTTTATTCGATTTAGACGTGGTTTTCACTAATATATTGTGATAAGCTTTACTTAACATCTAGTGTTAGTTTCATGTTAATCCGTTCATACATAAAAAGTTATTGAACAATAGTTGTTACTTTTATTTTAAAACCGCCGTATCCCGCGAGACCACACGAGCAAAGCCGCGGGTGGGTTATCTAATATATTTAATTATAAAATATTTTATTAATTCCATACTATTGTAATGAGATTGTTCTTTGTAACGATAAAACCGATGCTCCAACTTCTCGGGACAGATACCTACATCAAGTGCGATTATGTGATATGCCCGAATCAGAAGTTAATGCGAAATAAGTATATAGAAAACTCAGACTGATAATTCTGACTCCGAAAACTAAACTCTATAAAGGATCTACTTAACTGTACAAAACAAATAGTAATACGAATACTTGGAAGCGTTTTCTCGGATCTCGTACTCACTAAGAGTTTACAGAAATGGTTGTGAAAATTTGCATTGAAATTTCGTAGTGAGTCAGTATTCTTGAATCGGATAAATAACGTAAGTACATAGCATATATGGAACAGAACAAAGATATAATGTTACTGAAATTCACGTTCATTATAATTTCAAAATAAGAAAACGGGATTAAGGCGCGCTCGTATCCTGATATTAGTAAAAAGCAGAATCTTTAAACATCTAGTGTAACGAAACAGATCGGTAATATATTATGAAAAAAATACAAAGGTTAGAAAAGGAACAGGCAAAGAGAAATAACCGGACAGAATTCCTAAATATTACTTGCTCTCTGCAGAAAAAAAATCCTGAGTAGGTCCATAAAAATAAACTTTGACGTCCAAACTCTCATAATTTTCAGCGATAACACTATTTTTTTCATTTAGTGATACATAGCCAACATATATTACTAAATTAGTAACCAGCAGTTTTTCAATTGTATTAGCATATTTCGAAATATATTAAGAAAACGTACAAAATTAATGCTATTTCGCATGACATCGTCTAATCTAACAAGCGATTTTCAACCTTACGTAAAGCATCGTAAATTATTTTAAAATTGGGGTTGGACCGCGTCTTAACGCGAGAATTACGCGTTGTCGATATCTCAATCGACTATTGTTTCTGCTTCGTCGAAAAAATCCGAAACAATTGTCGAACGAAGCCGTTAATCCCGTTTTATTACTACAGAACAAAGATATTTCATAAAAATAATTTTAGATACTTTGCGACACCGACAGCTTCGGTTTAATTTCCGTGTTAATTGAAAACTGGTTAACCAAACAACTGAAAATTTCCTGGTTAAGTACCAGGAAATTTTATATTATTAATATTGTTTATCTAATTAATCTGTTGGGATCAGCAACCCTCTTTAGAGGCAAGGTTCATTCATAAATCCATTGTTATTTTTTGTCTTGATGCGGACGAGTTAAACAATAGTAAACAAGTCGTAAATGTATTTTCCGCGTTCGCTTCTAGCTATACGAGTATAACTTCACATCAGTGTTATGTGGGAGTGTGGTACTTCCCCGGTCGTGCCGGCCCATTTGACTAAGCCATGGTTACAGTTACCAAAAGACATGGCTTTGTAGCTAATTCGCGATGCGCCACGCACGTCGCGCCTGGGAAGTGTGGAGCGACCATAAGGTAACATATTGTGAGGGTACATTAAGATGACCTACTTCTTTATTATTTAAATAGATAGTTATTCCTGAACGCGAATGTGGCACCTGTCTCGCCAAAGACTCTTTTGTTGAAAGTAATTATGACCTCTAGTGGCTTACACTAACCGAATGATCCTCCTTTAGACTATGATATTACAGTACAGCTATTGTGCTGTGTGTGTGTGAAAGAAAAAAAAAAGAAAAAGGGAGAGGGGGAGGGGGGCAGAAGGATAGGTGTGGAGAGACCGAAGACGGGAGAGGGAGAGAAGGGGTTCGGGACTCCGGAACCTCCCTCACAGACGAAACGCAAGCTATATTACTACACGTCGGTGTTATGTCGGAGTGTGGTACTTCTCCGGTCGTGTCAGCCCATCTGATGACTGTAACTAACGAGTATACTTACAGCGCGACTGAATTTGATCACCATGAAATACAAACACGGCATGTCTAGATATTACAAAGTCGTTGTAATGGATGTAATTTACTCAGCACTATCTTGCTACAATGCTTCCGTAATTGGGATGATATTCTAAAAGACACGATAAAATATCCTACCTAATGTAATATAAAATATTTGTAACCGGAAACTAAACTATTATCATATCATGAATAGAGAATAATAAACTAAATTTGTCACTTCCTGTATGTTTTTTTCCGGAGTATAATAAATGGATTAATCTTCAGTTTTCGTACCAATATTTTTATATTTCTAAGAGCTCAGATCAAATTTAACCCGTCGTGTGTTGAACGTACACCAATTGTATACAATAAAATTTGTATACCTCTTGTTTGTAACTAATATTATCAGATCCAATGCACTCCACCGGCATAAGTTTGCTTTTAATTGCTCAAACTATTCAAGAGTAATATTTATTTATCTGAAGTTGTATGCGTAGTTCGGAAAGAAGTAGACATTGGACGGGTTAAGGTTATGGTCAAGGTTAGGCATTCATAGGAGGAATTTCGAAGTGGATTCTAAGCTTATACTCATCATCATCTCAGCCGTAGGACGTCCACTGCTGAACATACGCCTCCCCCATGATTTTCCAAAATGACCGGTTGGAAGCGGCCTGCATCCAACGTCGTCCTGCGACCTTCCTCAGGTCGTCTGTCCACCGTGTCGGTGGACGACCTACGCTGCGCTTGCCAGTCCGTGGTCTCCACTCCAGAACCTTTCGGCCCCATCGGCCATCTGTTCTGCGTGCTATGTGCCCTGCCCACTGCCACTTCAACTGGCTAATCTTCTGGGCTATGTCGGTGACTTTCGTTCTTCTACGGATCTCCTCATTTCTGATTCGATCACGTAGAGAAACCCCGAGCATAGCCCTCTCCATAGCTCGTTGTGCGACTTTGAGCTTTTCTATGAGGCCCATAGTAAGAGACCACGTTTAAGCTTATACTCATATCTAAAATACTATCACCATTGTAAAAGAACACAACATAAATAATACAATTAACTTTTAGATTAGACCAGCCGCATTTCCATGACTATTCTACAGGATCACGCTTTCAGAATAAAAAATATTTTGTCAAAAAATAGAAACTAACTTCAAAACTAAAAAGTGTGAAATAACTCGTTGAAGCCGGTACCATGATAGTTCAAAAGTATCTACCTATCAGTCTATTTATATCCGGTCTAACACAATTATTGTTAAAATTAAGCTAACGAGTTAATTTCCGAATTTTGGTGATTAATTTTCCTTCCTTACGCAAATACCAAGGCCAGAAAACGTATTATTAGCATTCGCCGAACGTCATCTAGGAATATATGAAGGAAGAAAGTGATGTCAAACACACCCACATTCTTATGAATTAGGGTATAAATTAATTCATGTTGCAACGAACCAGGCATCTGAATAATATCAATAAATTACGTAGATTTTTAGGGTTCCGTACCTAAAGGGTAAAACGGGACCATTTTACAAAGACTCCGATGTCCGTCTGTCATCCAGTCTGTATCACATGAACCGTCATAGTTAGACAGATGAAATTTTCACAGATGATGTATTTCTGTTGCCGCTATAACAACAAATACTAAAAAACCGGCCAAGTGCGAGTTGGACAAAATATAAAACTAAATCTATGAAAACGGCAAAAAATCATGTCTCGTGTATGGGAGATTTATAGGTCTTGGTACGGAACACTTCATGCGAGAGTCCGACTCGCACTTGGCCGGTTTTATTTTATATACTGTTTATAAGCGTCGAGACAGACAAGATATACTACGCCTGCCGATAGCGTCACGCTTATCTACGAGTATAACAGTTGCGCAGTGCGTCTCATATCATGTTACTTACAGACACGGTAATAATATTACCGTGCTACAGATTAATAAAATTGAAGTGTCTGATTGTAATTCCAAATTAACAAACAGCTTCTCACTAAATGCATATGAAAGTAGATACGGCACTTACATAAAGAAAAGATTTTAGAATTGTTGTCAGTTTGTTCCGGCTAATCTCAGAAGCGGCTGGACTGATATTAACGGGACTTTCACTGGCAGATAGATGATGTTATAAGGAGTAACATAGGCTATTATATTTTAGAAAAATATATAAAAACCATGATTACGAAATTATGTAGGCGAAAATAGACATTTAATGCAGAAAAAAAGGTAGGTTAAATTAATTAAAATGCACATAAAAATAGCAACAATTACTACACATAAGCGTAATTTTCTTATTTTTATTATATGATATTTTTTTCTGTAATGGCAGCAAAGAATACAATACAGTTTTTATTCTAATGCTAAACACGTTGTCGCAAATATCGACCAACCATATCTCGAGGAGTTACTTGCACAAAGAGTTTGTATGTCGAGTATTTTTGCGCAAGGAGGTTGTGTAAGCATTGAGATGAAGATCGAATATATTGGTGTATTCTAAATTCAAACACGAAAATAGTGATGATTAAAATGCCTTTTTATTCACTATTTTCAGTGAATAAAATAAGCTTTTTAGAGTCGTAACGGTATAAAATTTATTTATTTGCTAGAATACAAATTTGTATAAGGTCTTAAACTAATAATTAATACATATTATAGCATTCAAACATAAAGATATTACATTAACATTAAACACATTTTCATACAGGATGACAATACCTAATCTTGGCATACTTTTCATGCCGATCAATCAAGTCGCAAAAATCACGGTAGAATCAAATACGTTGACCTAACTCGATTTCATAAAGTTTATTTACTGAAATTGATATCTACGAGTACAACAAGAAACCATTTCATTAATGGAAGGCATAATTATACAATTTTCTATAGTAACAGCACAGCTAGTAAGTTATACAGTCAGTTATCGTGTTTGACGTTGGAAAAACCGACAAAGTCTAGACAGTTGGCGCGATGAATACTTGTAATTTGATAAAAATAATCACAAACAGATACATGGTATGGCTGGAGCTTTTATGAAACTTGTATAGATACAGGGTGGTTTATTGAGAGTGAAGCCAAGGGCGGTGATGGTCAAGTCCGAAAAAAGTCCTGAAAAAATTGGGTAACCTTTTTTTATCAAAAATTAGAATCGGCTTCTACACTAAAAAGTGTGAAATAACTTGTTGAAGTCGGTTTTCGATCGCGTAGTAATGCGATCGAATAAAAAAAAAGTTTATTTCATTAAAATATAGGAAGAAGAACCTTTTCATTTATTTTTAACACTACCGTTGTTAACCAGGTTTCGAACAATTTACAAAGGCATCACAGATTTTTATATGGACTAACACCTAACCTATCACATAGAAATTCCGAGTTGCGTTTGCGTTTTGACTACATGCCACTGGTCGTTGATAATGGGGTCGAAGGTGGTATCACATTAGATCTAAAATGTTGACCGGCTCTTAAGAACACTTACCAGAACTAGAGAATACAAACCCGGGTCCCGGATGTTGTCTGGCCCCGATAATCCCTGGACCTGACTCTCGGGAATCTCGGGAATTTCGGGATTGCCACAAACAGGTCTATTTTGCGTCAGTATGAGGAGAATCAGTATTTTAATACATTGTCGTTATATTTTAATGACTTTTCAGAATATCAGTATTTTTGTATATTTGCAAATAGTATCAGACGTGAAATAAGCCTTTTCGAAAATGGAGAAGTTCGTGGATATCACTTAGAAACAGCATATAAGTAAGTATCTATTGTCTATTCCTCCAACCAGCGCAGAAGCTGAACGAGCGTTTTCAGCTGCTGCTTATGTTGGCAATAAACTACGAAACAGGCTCGAAAGCCAACATTGTGTTAGCTTTTATATAAATAGGTATGATCCATTGTCTACATTATTTATGTTAATTCTGTATCTGTTTATTATCATGTAAACATGTTCAAACAACTCAAGAATTATATTACTATTTTGTACCACTTCGTTTGTTAATAGTAATTGTATTGGCTGCCACTCTGCGATTGTAACGACAGGCAAGTGGAAGTATTTGTTAGTACCATATCCGTTTCCGTTTTTCTAGTAGTCTCTGAACTGACTTCCACTTGTCTCTCGGGTGGGAGTAGCTACGATGATTTGTATTTTGGTTCGGAGCGTGGCATTCTAGTCTGAGCTCCGGTAGAGTGAAGACGTTTAAAGTACTTAAAGCAAGCTGAATATAAGATAATAATATATACAATTGAGTTTTACTGTTAAAAACCTTTAACCGTAAAAATTTGATACTTTGATACTTCTGTTATTGTATTTTCGAAATTTTAAATACTTTGAGTTTTCTTTATTTCTTGCAAAAGTAGTTTTATTTTGTGCTGCAACGATAATAAAAAAGTTTTTTAGTAAACTTTAGTTTTTTATTCATTTGAGCCCAATTACAAACCACAGTCTAATCCCGGGATAGCCCGTCATCCCGGGATTACGTATCAAAAATCTCGTAATCCCGGGAATGAAAACCATGCTCGGAGTTGTATTCTTTAACCACACCATTAGGTGCTACAGGGGCAACAGTATGTGATCTACTACCGCGCTAAGCTCATACACGTAATAGGGATAAATAATTATAATTACCCGTGAGCTACCATCGCTTCAAAATAATGTGAACATAACCGGTTATTTTTGGCAATATTACGAGCCCACGCCCCTAGCACCGTATGGCAGCTCCATAGCTCTGTATAATAATTCAGCTTGTTTATATTATACGAATTACGAACATATTTTACGCATGCCTTGAGCATTTTTGAACTTGACTCACAGCCCATTCATCATTGTACACAGTATAGAATCGAATATTTATGACTTCTATTTCAATTCAAACTTATACGTTTTTTTTTTCTTTTTATATTAGTTCTCTAGAGACCGTTCGTAGTTTATTATTTACTGTATACGAAAATAATAATATGTTAGAGTCTATAACGTATGGTTCGTTTCCAATGTGAATAAATTTAAAGTAACGGATACCAGTTAACAAAAAAGAATAAACATTTTCAATTTTCAAAATTTTAAAAACACAATACAGTGCTATCGCAAATCATGCAGTTTTATTTAGCAACAAAAACGTTCCAGTTAATAAATAAATGTCAACACATCTTTGCTTTCGAATGAAAGGTATAGTTCTAATTAAATTTTATTTTTAGAACGCTGCATTTTTCCATGCAACAGTTGCACGGTCCGGGTCAAGTTCTTAAAAAGTAGAACTCGGTGACGTCACGAGTCATAAGCGGGCTAAATATAGCGACTTCGTGACCGGGTCATGAATACCCGCCCTTGGTAACACGGGGGTTGAAAGCGAAACCTAACAGGTAGTTGGATCAATGGAGATTAACGCAAACTGTCTCTCCAGTGGACCCAGCACGAAAGTTTGTAGTAGCACCCCGGCCTTCTAAGCCGCTGCGCGATGGTCAAGGGTTGTCTTGTCTCTTTGATCTGTGTCTGGGTGTGTATATGACATAATATATATAATACATTGTATTTAAGTATGTAATATCAGTCATCAGGTTACCATAGTACAGGCTCTACCTAGTTTACGGTTAAGGACTTTTATTTCTCAAAAAAGAAAGAAATTCACTTACATAGAGAAATACAGGATACTTAATTAACTGTAAGTCTTACCAAATAAGTATTAGCTACTGTAAGTAGTTTGGGGCCTGGGGCCTTACTATGAGTTCTTAAAGCAAGACTTCTAGAAAACTGCCCGGTTTGTTCGTACCATGACAACGTTCTTGAATAGAAGGCCTGCCCAGGCCTACTATTCAAAAACCGGAGAAAAGCCGTTCTCCTGTTTTTTTGTATGGTCTCTCGTTAAAAATGCGCCCAATGGTGTCAAATTTTCAACTATTTCGAAAAATGTCATAATCGCTTGGCTAAGTGACATGGTTTTTTTTAATAATTTTTTTTCATAACTGATATACCTTTGCCTCTCGCCCGGTACGAGGTTATCGTTGAATTTCGGGGCACCCTGTATAGCTTACATAGAGTAGAACAATGTCGCATGTGTATACAAGTTATCAAAGACTCACCCTTGTGCCTTCCTGGATAGGCAGCGCAGTTCCGTTGTAGAAGCAGTTCTTCTGTTTCGCGTTGTTCTTATTCGCGCACACTCCATACCAGACGCAGTGGCCTTCCTCGGCGGACGCGCTTGGAATCTGAAACAAGTGGCATTTGATGAATATACAATCTTTATTAATGTAATAAATCCTATTAATATTATAAACGTGAAAGTTTGTATGTATGGATGTATGGATGTTTGTTACTCTTTCACGCACAAACGGGGGGGCTAATGTTGATGAAATTTGGTATGGGGGTAGATGAGGCGCTGGATTAACACATAGGATACTTTTCATCATCATCATCATCATCATCATCCATCACCACGCGGGTGAAACCGCGGGGCGCAGCTAGTATCTACTAATTAAACGTCCACTACATACTGCAACGTATGAAATAAATTCTAACAATATACTGCTAATTTTACACGTGTATATTGAACATAGTAATCATCTAGAAGTGCAAAAACGAAAGACGTCGACATGACATAAAATAAAAAAATACAGTCGAATTGAGTACCTCCTCCTTTTTGGACACTTTTCTTCGGTAGACAAATAGATACGAGTATAACTTCCTCCTTTATTTGAAGTGGGTTAAAAATACAACTTCATAGTAAAAATGATAAACATCAAAGTAATCAGCATTTAAATTTAACTAAAACAGACACGTGTCAACATACATAAGTACAATGTACGTATACATAATTACATGCTCGATAAAACTTTCCAACATATCGATTTTAACATTAAGTTTGTTTTGTAAAACGTACTCCCATCGCGTGACATTACGGATCAAATCAGTTCAAATACCTTCAAAACATGAGCCTCGGATATAATAATAATAACTGCCTAAGTTATTGACCGAACGAGTGAAGCGTCTCTGCTTGAACTGGTTAAATTGACATTCATCAGTTTGTATGTTTGTTAGGTTGTATGTTGGTCTTCCTGCACAGGGCGCATTTTTCAACCAATCTTGACAAATCTTGGTATGCATGTTCTACTATTTTATATATGTTTTGTGTCGTCGACGATTTTGAGTGGGGGGTACTTTTCCTATAATGGGGGGAAGTTTGCTGCAACGCTGTTTACCGACCTATTTTGATAAAATTTGGTACACACATTAGAGGGGTTATTCCACAAATCCCTATTGATGTGGATTGTGAATGGGGGTTTGTGGAATAACCCACATTAAGTACCAGACTTTAAAGAGGAATTTCGTATATGAACGTTATTGTTCAAGTGATTTGTCCTCACCTCACATAGTTAGGTTTTATTTTGTCACTCTTCGCTAATTATTTTAAATTGTTTTTACCAACCTTTTGTGAGGAAATAAATATATGTTTATTATTATTATATTATTATTATTTCAGAGAGAATAGGTTGTGAAGTAATGCAAAAAATTGACGCTGATAAAACGTGCTCGCGAGGTCTACTGTTCGCAGAACTACTAGTCATATTACACTAGTATCCGCTCGGAGCTCCATCCGCGAGGCGAAAGGTTATTCCCTCAGGAACTACAAGTAGAATCACGATGAATAGTATAAGCTATCTCCATACCCAATTTCATCCAAATCTCTCATACAGTCACTCTCAAACTTTAGTATTTAATATTTGTAAAATACAATTAAAATTAGTTAAATAAAAGTAAACAATTATTAGTGAGATAAGCACATGCAGGATACATAATTACTACGCTACTTTTTAATAAATATGTATTAAACACTACTAATACGAATTATTACGAATATGTGTTAACGTCGCGTTGATGATCTATCAAACCAGCAGAATATAAAGTTAAGATCGATCGCTGGTCAATAAAACCGTAACTGCAGCTGGACTGTTGTCCAGTAGCAGAATAAGCAAACGTATAATTCACCTACCGTTCGATTGCAGTTAGAATAAATTTCGTTAGTGGAATCGACCTCAGGACCCTCTAATCAGTGGCTGGGCTGGGCATAACAGACACTCTATAGAGTTCATTTTATGACATAACAGGCACTCTATAGAGTTCATTTTATGACATAACAGGCACTCTGTAGAGTTCATTTTATCACATAACAGGCACTCTATAGACTTCATTTTATGACATAACAGGCACTTTATAAAGTTCATTTTATGACATAACAGGCACTCTATAGTTAATTTTATGACATAACAGGCACTTTATAAAGTTCATTTTATGACATAACAGGCACTCTGTAGAGTTCATTTTATCACATAACAGGCACTCTATAGACTTCATTTTATGACATAACAGGCACTGAATAGAGTTCATTTTATGACATAACTGGCACTGAATAGAGTTCATTTTATGACTGTTACGCGGGCAAAAGATTCATATGAATATGATTTCAACACAGCTTTCTTCGTTCGGTCCGGCCCGCATATAACAGCTGGTTTGACGAAGTCTTGCACCATATGGTAATGGTGTAAGATGAGTTAATTTTAGGAACATCCCATTTTTAAATTTATTTATGTATTTCCAGCTAAGCTAGGCTATACTTAAGTACTATATTATGTATTCTGTGATTAATGATAACAGTCACGTGAGTCGCGATTTGCTTTGAAGAAAATAGATACGTTATCTACAATAATGAACCTAATCGCGTGAGTAACAAGACAAAGGAGAGAAATGTGTTCAAAACTGTTAATAAAACGACAAACAAATAAATTTGACGAATTTAACACAATTTCTTTTGAATAAGTAACAACTAAGGAGGTAGAGTAGGTGCGTAGATAGGCCGAGCTGACCCGCTCCGGTGCAGACGGACGGGGGAACGGAGGAGGCAGTTTGCACGTCTCCTTCCTCCTCCGTAGGGGGGTAGTGGAGAGTCGGGAAACTGTCCGCCGGCTTCCACGGCCCTACACATCTAGGGAATGGCCTTGGTGAACAAGGTCACCCCTTCACAGGTGCTGAGGCCCGATTAAGATCGATCAGAGCCTACCGCTGGGGCGAGATGGTGAATGCTAGTGTGACCCCATCTCGTCCCACCATTGCAGAGGACTGTTCACGGGGGGGTTTTAGTGGGTTTTTTATAGTGATTCATCAAAGTGGGAGTCACTTCTCTCGCCTGATGGAATCAAGAAGCAATGACTCCCATTAGTGCAGCTTATGGCTGCACTAATGGGAGTCATAGTTGCAAGGAAATACGTACGCCGGCAAAGCATTCCACAATTTACTTACACGACAGAGGTAGGAACTGCCAAACTTTTTGGTTCGTGGTTAGTAGTTTTGAACAGTATATGGATGCAATGCTAGGCCGGAACGAGTAGTTCGGGATCGGAATGGTGAGGAAGGAATAAGATTAAAAAGCTCTTCAGAACATTCGCCATGAAACAACCGGTAAAAAACGCTTAGAGAAGCTATAGTTGTACGCATTTGTAGATGTTCTAGGTGTTGAGTGACTTCAGTGTCTCCAATAATATGGACAGTGCGACGTTGTAGTCTATCAAGAACATCCATAAGGTACTTAGCGGATTCATCCCTGAGGTGGCAACAATATTCAATACATTGGCGCACCTGAGTTTCATAAAGAAGGCACCGCTGATCCGGAGTAAAGAAACGCCTCACTCTGTTCAGGACTCCGAGTTTGCGGGAAGCTAACTTGATAATAGGTTTGAGCCTCACACACACCTTTCCGTCATCCCCGTAGGGGAAGAACTGCCCTAGCATTTCATTATCTCAAAAAAAAAAAAACATGGCAGTGTGTAGATAGTTACATTGTTATTTTAATAAAGGTATCAATTTAATTAATGTTTTGCAATTATAAGAATAACACTCATCTCATATCTTAACATAACAATGGCCGTTTCCACTACGAGTCGTACATAAATACGTAGTAACTACTAAGTTATCTATAACAGATCAGACAGTACATGTGCCTCAATTACAATGTTTCCCAATAACAAGGAAAAATTCAACTTAGATAACGGAACTGTTTACTTTGATTGGAACTCGAATCACGAATGAAAGAATGAATAGATATTGTGTGAAGCTAGAAATTATATACATAACTAGCTGTTCTCCGCGGTTTCACGATCGATGATGATGATGAAGATGATGAATCTTACATAGCCTATGTTACTCAGGGTGAATGTAGCTTTCCAATGGTGATAGAATTTTTGAAATCGGTCCAGTACTTTTTGAGCCAATTCGTTACAAACATACATACAAATCTTTCCTCTTTATAATATAATATATATAGTATAAATGTAGACGAGTTTGTAAGTATAAAACTGCTGGTATTGTGAACTAAAGTGCGCGTGCGTAAGGAAAAGGACGTCATTTGACCGGATACTGGATATGCACGAACTGATTCATTCTAGATTTAGGTAATACAGTATTTTATATAGTTTATTGTTAAACTTCCTGGATTATTTTAGGGAAATATATGATGTGGTTTTTTTCATTGATATGACGTAATGTGTGAAATGTGTGTGGCCCATAATAATTATGAACTGACTAGCCGCACCCCGCGGTTACACCCGCGTGGTGATGGATGATGATGATGATGAAAAAGTATCCTAATATGTTGTTTCAACACGTCCAAAACAAACTTCATTTCATGAAAAGGTTCTGAGGTTTATGCGTGAAAGAGTAACAAACATGCATACATACAAAGTTAGGCGTTTATTATATTAGAGTATTATTTATTTCTTTATTAAATTATTATGGCAAAGCACACTTGTATTTATTGTTTGGCAGTTGAGGGCAAGGTTGCACATATATTCATAATCAATCTGTCTATACTAATATTATAAAGTGGAAAGATTTGTACTTTGTATGCTGTATGTTTGAAACGAATAAACTCGAAAAGTAATAGAACCATTTCATAAATTATTTCACCATTAGTATGCTTTTTTTTTGAGAGGGGAAATGCTGTGCACTTCCCTTCCGCCACGGGGGTGACGGCGTGTGGGGCTCAGACCCACTAAACCCCCCAAATCTCACCCCAGCGGTAGGCCCGGATTGATCTTAACCGGGCCTCAGTGCCTGTGAAGGGATGACCTTGCTCATTAAGGTCACCCCCTAGACGTGTAGGGCCGTGCAAAACGGCGAAGAGTCCCCCGACTATTCGCCAGTTACCCCAACACCATTAGAATGCTACATTATCTCTGAGTAACATACGCTATATATGTATTTTGAATCGTCATCATCACCACGCGAGTGAAACCGCACCTAGTAAATTATAAAAATGTATATCTAAAAGTTTCTTGGTCACGCCATTAAGACTTAAGAACGACTTGATCGATTTAATTCATGTTTTAATACTCTGTAAAATAAAATGACAGTTGCGCAGAAAATTAGGAAATTTAAGAAAACCTCCACGCGGGTGAAACCGCGGTGTTCAGCTAGTAGTACATAATTATGTAGAGGTTTTTTCAAGATTGTTACAACGACATGAACTATTGAACCAGCCTTTTATTTTTTGTTAGTTTCTCAGATAACAATCTATTTACCTACCTCAAAATATACACCCTATTTGTAAAATAAATAAAAAAACAGCACTATATGCTGCTGGCACTTAATACATACATGGGAAGAAAATTTAAAACTACTTTTAAAAAAAAATCCCACATAATCATCAATATTTGGTCAAACGTCTAGATTGATTCACACCTACAAATTTTATTCAACGCATTTCCACTATTCATTAAAATATATACTACATGCGCGCGGTTTATGCATGAAACTTAATACCCCTACATAGAAATGTATCATTCATTCATAACATTCGGCAAACTCGCGTCCTAGCTCGTTAGACCTGGCCACCGGACCAACCCCGCACCCTCCGCCCTGCCACCGCGCGGCCTTTGTTTCTTCCGAAAACGAACGAACGAAAGCCGAAAGTCGACAATCTCTTTCACACCGAACGCTCGGGTGGGGGGTGTAAGAAAGAGTAAGAGAGATATTTTTTCACTGACGCGAATCATGTGTTTTCATTAATAAGTTGTACATAGGCATGTAGTATTTTTGTTAAGATGGTGTCCATACTTTTAGATGGAATTTTCGAAAACTTTAACAATTATTAATAATTATTTCACTGTGATAAAAAAAATTGACTACATATCTACAATGTATTGACACTTTTGTACCGCCCATATTTTTTTTTTTGGTAATTATACAAATAGGGTGTATACATATTTTGGATCGGCTGTAAATGTAAGACTTCAAAATGGGATAAGTTGCTCTATTGACTGTATGTTGTTATTTTTGTAATATGTTCATTACGCGATTACTCCGCTAATTTTGTTGATGTTTTTTTGCGAGGTCATACTTAAAAGGCGGTCCCATATATATATGTCAACGGAATTGATGTAACACTTTAGTTGGTACGCATAGGTGTAGTCTAGAAGTCGGTTTTTATACTTTATCTATACTATATACTATATAACGTTTGCAACGAATCGGCTCAAAAAGAACTGAATCGATTAAAAAAATTCTTTCACCATTGGAACGCTACATTCACCCTGAGTAACATAGGCTATATAAGATTCATCATCATCCATCACCGCGCGGGTGAAACCACGGAGAGCAGCTAGTGTTATATACATAACTAAGCTTATTAGCTTCTATTCTTTCTCGCGATAACAAACATCAAACACATTCGCCGTACTTAAGAGGATTGCATTGGTAGTACTTTCCATGCTAAAAGAGAAAACTCTTTTCTACCTCTTAACATTGTCCGATTTCAATGTTTTTTTTTCATGGAATCATGCCATTGTTTACTATGCCCGCACGTTTTGATTTTTTCAGTTTTTTGAAGTTCTAAAAAAGGAAATTTATATAGTAGGTACTTTGAAATACTGAAAAAATCAAAACGTACGGGCATAGTAAACAATGTGACAAATGACTCCATGACAATAATCACTGAAATCGGACAATGTTAAGAGGTAGAAAAGAGTTTTCTCTTTTAGCATGGAAAGTACTAGCTATGCAATCCTCTTAAAGCCACGAGTTAAAAATATATTTCTACCGCCGAAAACAAGGATATTCAAATATCGATCTCCAACACGCACATGCCTGAAGCCGCTAAATATGCTCATATATATATAGTTATGTATAGAATGACGTGATTTGAGATCCCAATGCTCCCGTTGACGCCATATGCACGGTCATAAATACATAAATGTACATAAATCGGAAAGTCAACAACATCCTGTCGCTCAATGTCTTACGGTATTTTAAGTATTACTAGCGATTGCCCGCGACTTCGTTCGCGTTGTAAGTTCAGCCTTCGGCTTCGCCATAACCTTCCATCTTCATAAGAACCTTCTCGTGACAATAATTAACACAACAAAAAAGAATTAGCGAGATTGTTCCATCCGTTCTCAATTTATAGCGTGACCAGGAGAAATAGGGGTTCATTTTATATAAGTAGATAGATAGTATTATATATATATATATATATATATACTATACTAGCTGCGCCACGCAATTTCAGCCGCGTGGTGATGGATGATGATACCTATATGTTATTTCAGCGTCTCATCTATTTTCATACCAACTTTCATCGAAATTGGCCTAGTCGTTTGAGCGTGAAAGAGCAACAAACATCCAAATGCATCCATACATCCATCTAAACTTTCACATTTATAATATTAGTAGGATTAGTGAGATATATATACGAGTATCTATATAATTATATAGATTATGTTTGCGCATAAGGAAAACTTGATGTGAATGCCATCGCGGATAAGTATGTAGGTACCTAGTCTATTCCAATTGTTTCATAATTTGCGGGAAAAACAACACTAATTGTTAATAATAAAGAGTTCAATAATAAATTATATTTAATAATTAATATGTAACTACATTACATTTCATTCAGATCACAAATAATATGAACAATAAGAGTATTGTTTTTCCTTATTGACTTGTTTTTCCTTATGACTGTATACAGTCTACACGCTAGAAAAAGTAGTTTTAAAACGCTGTAATTTCGGCGAAATTACAAGTAATTAAGGCCATGATAAGCCTAGTTTAGGCGCCAGGCGTTTTAGTTATATAATTTTTGTAACATTGCCTTGAACAAATAAATGATATAGATTTTTTTTATTACAGGCACAGGAGATCATCTTAACGTCTCAGGGTTACTTACGGGCGTAGTGCAGTTCGTCACTTGTGTCGAAATGCATCTGTTCTAGGCAGAGGTTACTACTTAACACGAGGTGGGTTGTAGCGTCTCCTAATAGCGTAAAAAATGCGTAGTGTTCATGAATGCATCAGGATCTTGAGTATTTGTAATAGTTTAATAAGGATATAATCAACATATTACTAGAGAAACAGTACGGAAACTATACCTACAAACGTCGAGACGACTCACTCATACAAACATGCGCATCGACGAGAGCCCTAAGCGGTTGTCGCGGTGCTGTCAGTAGTGAGGCCGCGTCAAGACGAGTGGTCACGTATAAGTTTATTTCCTTTGAACCCAAACAATATCTATTTTTTTCGGGTTCTTTCCGAACTTCGCATAACAGTTCAGATAATAAATACTACACTCGAATAGTTTGAGCAACTAAAAGCAAATTTGTACCGGAGGAGTGTATTGGATCTGATAAAATTAGTTACAATCAAAAGGTATAAAAATGTGCATACAATTGGTGTAGGCGCAATATGGTTTAAGCACTTTTTTGTACGTACATGGTGTACGCGCGACACGCGACGGGTTGACTAGCTTAGTTTCCATACTGTTGCATTTTTATACAATGCCATTACGTTCCCACTAGAACACGGGTGGGACTGAGCTCCAGCTAGATGAAGACTCATCTGCCTTGGATGAGGACGAGGATGAGTCTTCATCTAGCTAGACCTCAGGCCTAAGCCGATATCCCAGAAGGGCACTTAGTTGTGAATCACGGCTTGAATAAAGATTTGACAATAAAATGCCATACAAAATTTACTCAAATCTGTACTCAAGTGTAAATTCATAACCGAGCGCAGCTCAGAGGCCGTAACACAAACAATTTGCGAAAAGTATTAGTATCGTAAGCGTCAACGCGTCATGCTTCAGCGCACAAACTGTGAGTTATCTGTGTCACAGTTGCCCTAGATAAATAACAGTTTGTACAGTTTCACGTGAACACGTTACGTTACACTTACGCTGTTATCCGTGCTAGGCACACAGGACCAGTTGGACATGAGATACTACGGCACCTAGTCTCGAATGATTCAGATCGCGTGTAGGCCGTCGATATGGCCAAACAACTATCGACCTAAGATAATCAGGAACTACAGAATAATAATACTACCGGCCACCCATCCAAGTAGCGACCGCAACAAGCTTTACCTACACAATCAGTTACGAATAACACGCTCTCAATCTGGAGTTGGTTTAATATAGGTAACATTCAAGGCGAACCCAAAACCATTATGCTACCTTTGCAAGACAACAGGGCTGCCTTGAAATATGTTTCTAGGACAAATGTGTTAAATAATGCATCATCGAATAACAGCAACCGAGGACACCCTGAATTAATGTCAAACGGTTGTGGCCAAAGTTTATGATAAAATAAACGGTGACCTGACATAATATTGTTTTTACAATATTACCGTAAGCATTTAAATGAATAATGTGATCTACTAGGAAATGGCGTCAAGGAAACGCTAATAGGAAATAATATAATAATACCTACAACATTTTGTGAATTAGCAATCACAATAATATTAAAGCTGCGCCCGCGCAGAATTTAACACAAATAATGATTGCGCGGAACCCAAATTTTTTAATCCTACTTATATTCTACCGACTTCCAATAAAAGGAGGAGGTCTTCAATTCGACTGTATTTTTTTTATGTTTGTTACCTCATAACTTTCGACTGGGTGGACCGATTCTCAAAATTATTATTAATATTTTAATTGAATGCTGGTACTTCCCGTGTGCTCCCATTTAAATTTCATCAAATTCGGTCCAGTAGCTTTTGAGATACACTCCAATAACTGAATAGAATGGAAGTCGGTATACATTTTTTCAAATTGTACTTGTTATTATAGAAAGTTTATATGTATGAATGTTTGTTACTCTTTCACGCAAAAACTACTGAATGGATTTTAATTAAACTTGGTATGTAGATAGATGAGATGCTGTTATTACAGCGTATCAACATATAAGATACTTTTTCGTCATCATCATCCATCACTACGCGTAGCTAGTCTAAAATAAGTTCCTCCTTATAAACATCAGCATCTACCACTGAAGGTTCCGTCACAATCGGTCCAGGCGTTTCAGAGATTAGCCAGATACCACAAACTTTTTTTTTGAAGTTTGATGTATACAGAACTGACCCTGTCTCTATGGTCTCCGGAACGGTGTGCCAAAGAAGTAAATACTACTTATGTTAAATATTTAAGGACTACGTCTACTACTGAATCTTTATTCATTTTATGCTAGCATTTCTTCCATCTAATGTTTGTAACCCTATTTTTCGTCCTCATCGAAACATTTTAGGAAAATCCATAACATATCCAAATTACTATGAAGATAATTTGTTTAATTTGACGTGACGAAAACCCTCTCTTAGCACGTGTAACTCTATAATAAGTGAGAACAATCTTCTGTACAAAGAACAATAATACAACCTTTGAAGGTTTAAGCTGTGTGTTGATTTGTCAACACGTAACGTGCTGCGTTATGATATCTTCAAAGAATGATCGTGAAGTCAATACTATTGTAATAATAATAATAATCATTTACTTGGAACCATAACACGATTTAGTTACAAACATATCGGAATCGATGACACCTGCAGAAGTATTAACTGTGTCGCAGATGTTAACGCCCTCCTCCGAAAGTAAGCTAATTACATAGTTCCTTAGTAACAAACAAAGTACAACTATAAAACATATTATGTAAATACGTACGAGAAGACTAAGTGTGGTATATTGTTATAATGCTTATAAATTATATAACTATTTAGGTTAGGGTGAGTAGGTGAAAGTAGTTGAAATGTGTTTGTGTGTGTATTTGGGGGGAGGGGGGGATAATGTAAGTGTTCGGTAAGGGTGTTTTGTATAGGTGTGGTTGTGTGGTCGGGTGTGATGTGTTTGTGTGTATATTAGTTTGTGGGATACCAAAGTAAGATGAGGTGTGGTGTTACGTTATTTTAAAACAACAAGGAGGTCTTCTGTATCCTGGTACGACAATAATTGCAACCATTCAAGCATTTTATAACCATTCCTTGAGAATATCGTAGCGTGCCGGGTTACGTGCATGCATGGTCATAGCAAACAAGGCTCCAGGACTTGTGCTTTTACACATAAATCGTTAAGACTTTCACAAACCCGCAATCTATCGTCCATATCATAAGTTATTAAATTAGGCTAAAGACATTTAAAAGAAGTGCGACGACCGCTTCATAAACCCGGCAAGGTTTATTTACCTGTGTTTGAATAGACTTTAATACATAAAGGTCCTTCAACCTTCGAAGTAAACAAAATCATTCGGCCTCCAAACGTTTTTCAATTCTGAATGAATCTGCAGAAAGCCAGCTTACTCCCAAATGAAAGGAGCTGGATGACTCGCAAGAAATCTCTTTATTTGCGATCCCATTTGAAAAGATGATCTTTGAACTTAACGTTTTAAGGGCAAAGATGATCCCTGAGGTACAGTTTTTTTTTGTTATATTGCGTTATTAAAATCAAATATAATAGTAATGTAAAGAATATTTGTCTCTGGTGGAATCACATATGATTAAGTAGAACAAATAACCCATAGCTTGAAAATAATAGAAACCTAAAAATGAGGGCGTATACATACTTCTTTAAAAATATAACTTTTCATGCACTTCTATTACAAACGCCATAATCTTCATATTTAATAAAAAATGGTTGCATTTAAAGTAGGTTTACGAACGATAATTTTACGTGATACCGTCATATGTCAAGCGGAACGCTTAGGCCAATCGTGCCTCTCTATCGCTTGTTCTTCGCTCTCGCTAGCACGCTCGGCTCAGGCGGAACGTGACAATGAGTCATACTTTTTCGTGCGTGTAACCTGCGTTCATCGATTTATAAGACGTTATCACGTCAAAAACATAAAATGTACCTACAATTAAAACAAATTTCTTATAAAGCATATTTTTTACAAATTTGATTACATTTACTTGGGACTGTCCTAAGGACCGTATCATGAAATACGCTTATTATTTTAAACAGTTACATTTTAACAAGCATTTATCTTCAACTTCATCATACAAGAAACCAATAATAATCAAAGTCTTTACATTACAAGCAATGTAAAGCTCAGTATAGTAAGTATAAAGGTAGGTACTGTTGGTGATCGATTTGTATTGACGTCCCTCCTTCGGCATCGCCGCCTCACCACCCATTCAAACCGGAAACGTGTAGCCTACATATGTTACACTCACACTTGTCATTCATGGATGTATGCCATTGGCTTCTGAAGGCACAAAGGCCTTTGTATTTCTGGCGCATAGGTCGATGGTATCGAAGAAAGCATCATTGATAAAATTTTCGAATTCGCGCTTGCAACAACATTTTTATCGCGTCCGTTTTATTATTGATTTACTAAAAACCAGGTCTTTTTGAATTAGTTAGTTCATAATAAAATAACTAGTAGTTCAGGGAACAGGAGACCTCGCGAGCACAATCTGAGCGGCAACTTTTGCAGTCTGAGACATCAAAATTATCCAGTTTTTAAACTTTAACAGTCTATCCTGGCGACCACTTGACCAATTATGCGCATGTCCGCAATTCCTCTTTATAGTCGGTACAAAATCGGTCGGTAAATAGCGCCGCTGCAAAGTTCCCCCTTTTTATGAAAAATCCCCCCCACGAACTCAAAAATCTCCGACGACAATAAAATTATATTGAATAGTAGAACACACATAAGCACCAACTTTCGTCAAGATTGGTTAAAAAATGCGACCTGAACAGGTCGATCAACATACAAGCTTTTGGCCAGTTAAAATATAGAAGCTTCGCTCGCTCGGTAGACTAATTACCTCTCTCACAAAGATAATATTCCGTTTTATATTGTTTGACAAACACTGATGAAGGGAAATGGTTGCACCTGCAAACTTTAGGCCGATTCGAAGGAGGGTTTATCGTTTATTTGTCAGTTATCTTAGAACAATAAACAAATGTCACTAATCACAGCTGCAGCTTTAAACATATATTTTTGTTTAAGAATATAATGCAAAAGGTATCGTCACAAATGGTTACAAATGTGAAAGTTTGGGTTGGCATTAGAATAGCCCAACACGAATTTGGTGATTTTAAGAGTTGGATCTTATAGATAATAATTTTCTCTACGCTTTGGTATCAATTTTAGAGCGAGGAAATGTCTAGTTTTCTAGAAAAACTAATTTCAATTTCAGATTTTTGATTCGACGATTCTCTATAAATGCGTGTAACGAAACGACTTGGTGCAATGAAAATGGTATTAAAATAAATATTTTAATTATTTGAACTATTATTTTATTGCTAATTTAATTTACAATACTTAATTACATAGTTTATAATACTTGACATCGATTTTATTAAATTAGCTTCTGTTGCAAATACTTTTTTTAAAGAATGGAACGTATGACCGCCATTTTATTTTCCATAGACGATCGACTACGCCGCCCGCGCCGCGCATTCCGTTCCTCTTCGAGTTACGTGAATGTGCTCTGTTCGCTCTCCGTGTTTTTCATTGTTTTGGCGTGGTATTTTGTGTTAATTTTTCGACGACTTTTGCCTGCTCTCTGGACTCCGATTTCTTCTTCAACTACGACTTTTGCCTGCTTTCTGGACTCCGATTTCTGTTGAACCACGACTCTTGCCTGCTTTCTGGACTCCGATTTCTGCTTGAACCACGACTTTTGCCTGCTTACTGGACTCCGATTTCTGCACGATTGATCTGCCTAGCGACATGGCTAATATTCCATCAGCAGATGAACCAACGGCTTCCACAAGCCGTGAAGATGCAGTACCAGTAGCTTCTACCAGTAGAGGTGAGTTAACTATTCATTTATTGTAATCTAAATTATTTCGCTTGATAAACCACAAAATATGTTAATCAAATGCTTGTTTTTCATTTTAGATGATTTTGAAGAAGAACCCGCATTTAAAAGGCGGAAATACGTGGGTGAAGTTTTACAAACGTGGAATATTGTAAAGCTGGCGCGTATGTTAAGTACACATGAACAAGGACTGGTTTTTGCCGAAGAGCAAGGCTTAATCTTGAAAACTAAGAAGTGTAGAATACACAAAAATCCCATGAAACTTGTTTTCAAGAACGACAAAACTATGGGCACATTTGTGTGCAGCAAGGGTTCCTGTCATAATAAAACTAGAGTATCTAGAGCCCAAGGAACATGGTTTGAGAACGTAAAACTAAAATTGGGACACATTTATTATTTAATGTACTGTTTTGCATACAACTACTCGCATGACATGGTAATACACGAAGATATATTTAGAGAAGAACATTGTTTGTCCCGGCCAACCATAAGCGATTGGTATAACTACTGCCGGGAAGTTGTGGTAATTTACCAACTGGAGAAACAAGAAGTCCGGGGCAAAATAGGAGGCCCTGGAAAAATTGTGCAAGTAGACGAAAGCAAATTTGGGAAGAGGAAATTTAATAAAGGTATTTATATAAGGCATTAATCAATTTCATTATTTTATACTTGTATTTTCAATTTAATAACTGTTTTTTAATTTTTTTCAGGGAGACACATTGAGGGACATTGGGTCCTTGGCCTCATAGAAGATGGTTCAGAGGACTTGCGGTTGGAGGTGTGCCCGGACAACATTAGGTCTGCAGAGGTGCTAATTCCCCTAATTCAAAAACATGTAGAGCCGGGCACAACCATCCATACTGACTGCTGGAGGGCTTATGATTGCCTAAGCCAACATGGATATATTCATAAAAAAGTCAACCACAGTGACCCTGACAGTCCATTTATAGCCGAGGATGGGACACATACTCAACGAATTGAGTCTCAATGGCGGGTGGTTAAAAGATTCTTCTACAAGAATAATTACAACCACCCGGGCAATTTTGCAGACTCAATTGTTGAGTATTTATGGAGGAGATCTGTGGAGGCCAGTAAGAAGGATAAGTTTTTCGAACTGATAAAAGCTGTGCAATATGTATACAAAATATAAGTTAAATACTTTCTAAATTTTGTTTTATTTTTGTCCTAGTTTTGCACCTATATGATTTATTTCTAATGTAATTCAAAATAGCTGTGACCATCAGGGCTAGCACTCTTATTCGAGTCAAGGGCACTCTAACTTGAGTTGGTTAGGTTCAAAATAAGAGACAGAGCCGACACAGAGCACCCCGACTCCACCTAGTCTTGTGGCTGACACCCCTAGATTGTATATAAAAAGTGCGGGAGCCCACCCAGAGTCAAACATAGAACACACCAAAATAGTCAGTACTCCATGTCCAATCCATTCATATTTGTAAGTAAATATAGTTAAATTCAATATATAAACGTTATAAATTTGAGGTTAAGTTCAAAGAAAATTCAAAGTAGTTTTTCGCAAAAACTAGGCATTTCCTCGCCACGAGAGTAGTGTCGGAGGACATCCCCCTCCCCCCTCCCTCCCCCCTCCCCCTCCCCCCCTTAAATTCGTGTTGGCCTATTCTAATGCAATGCCGAAAGTTTATAGGATCGTATTTAACCGCTATCTCGGTTAATGGTCAGTCGTACGTAACGTAACGTTTACAGAGGCCGTAGCACAAACAATCTGCGAAAACGTGTTCATATCGTAAACGTCAACGCGTCACGCTTCAGCGTACAAACTATGAGTTATCTATCTATGTCACAGTTGCCCTAGATACATAGAAGAAAAAAGAAGAAATGAAAGACAATATATTTATTCATGACAAACACGCAACATAACATTCCAATATAATATTACACGCATAATTAGCATATATCATGAGTTTAGATTCTGATTCAGCATTTAACTAAGATCATTAGACCTTAGTTACTGATTTTCAGTCGTCGATTTCAGTACATGACAGTAGGCACTGTTTGACGTGGATGATACTTTACGTTACACTTACGCAGTTACTCGTGCTAGGCCCACTGATAGAATTCGGATTAGCACTAAGATGCCTCGTGTCTATGAAGGCATGGACAACATCCAAAACCCGAAACAAACATTTCTGCTATAACCACACAAATATGAGACTCCGTGCTTTGAAGATAGGGTCGCTACCACTGAGCTAACGTAGATGTGAGGTAGCACACAAGACACATCTCATCGTTAGATGTTTTGCAAGTCAGGTTTTCATTCTTCAGAGTGGTAGGTAGCTAGGCAGACAAGAACAAAACGCTCTACCGCCATGGTGCGTATTTCCGACACCGTCTTGTGCCCACAAGACCGTGGTTGAAATCCCAATTACCGTATAGGTCATGAGTCACCGTCCAACTTGTTATTGTATTTCTTATTAGCCTTAATGAACTGAAACCTATGTAACGTAACGACTGTTGAAGGAAATCGATATTCTAATTACCTACGAGCTCGAGACGGCTTGCCGTTCTACTTGCTTCTCGAACAGGCTTCTTCATCAATTTTAATTACCAATAGATCGATGAAAACTAATATTAATACGACCGCTAGCGGCATTATTCAATTGAGTGTTTCCGTGCTTCGGATGGCACGTTAAGACATCGGTCCCGGTTGTTTGTCTTAGAACAACAGTTAGGCTATGTCGAAGGCCTTCGGGCGGCCTGAAAACTTCGACATGGGTTGGCCACTAGCCAATCCACCAAGTCGCAATGGGCTGTGGTGGATTATGGACCAACTCCTCTCTTTTAAGAGGAAGGCTTGAGTCCAGTGGAACATAATGGCTGATTATGTACGCATAAGATAGATAGACAGATAGATAAACTCTTTATTGAAACACCACAATACAAATAAAGAAGAATAAAATTAAAATCCAATTAAAAATATTTCACAATTAAATACTTAAAATTAAAAGTGTCACAATGGGCGGTCTTATCGCTCAGAACGATCTCTTCCAGACACCCATGAGCTACTTATTGATTTTGATCCCAGAAAATTATACTGTGGGATAGTTAGTTTCAACGTGGTTTCTGCGTAGGCAGAGCCTGAGGGCACAGCTAGTACAATCACGTAAGCAATGTGTTGAAAAAACGACTCTTAATGACTCACTTATCCCCAAATCTTTAAGTCCACAGTCCGACGTTAAATGTTTACTTGTCTTTTAATTACTTACTTAGTGTTTCTTATCTATTTTGTATGACAAAAGGTTAAAGATTTATAAGAACACTCGAAGGCTCAATGACTAATGGTTTTATTAAGTTTTTTTTAGATTATGTACCAGCAAGTGATAAGAAGGGCAGGTCGTGTGCACGATGGTAAGCACCATACCTGCCCAAAACAGTTGCAGTGTCACCTAGAGCTTTCCTTGACAGCACTGCGCTTGCCAAGCTCATAACATAGGTATAACTCCCCTGTGCCCAGGAAATAGTGATAAGTAATTGAAGTAATTAATAGCAAGAAGTTTTGGTAGCCGACCATGCGGCGATCTGAATTCTCCTTTGGGACTGAACTAATAGTGAAGGTAATTTCGTGAGGAAATCTACAGACTGGTGGTAGAACACTACCTCATCTGTTAAAAAGAAGGGGGTTCAAGAAGGGGAAATGTTCGACTGTATGTATTTTTTATGTATGTTCATTGTTCACTGATTTCCTCCCATTTATGGACAGATTCTTAAAATTCTTTCTTTTTTCATATTTTTATTTGAAAGTGTATATTCGGCTTCGCTTCGCTTAGAAGCACGCTCGGCCGAAACTTCCTAGGTAGTCCCATTTAAATTTCATCCAATTCGGTCAAGCGGTTTTTGAGTTAGACTCCAATAACTGACAAGTGTTTCGCCTATCGAGATATCCTTACTGACAATCGATCCCGTAAGTTATTCAGTAATCTGTGCCGTAAGTAGCAAGAGCCAATAAACAGGGAGGAAAAACTTTATACCAAAAAATGGAATACCGACTTCACCACTAAAAAGTTGTGAAATAACTTGTCGAAGTCGGTACCATGCGCACAATATTGTGATAATAAGCACTTTTGAACTATCGTGGTACAGACTTCAACTTACGACTTAGTGGTGACGTCACTCGGTTCCATTTTATGGTAACAGCGTTTTTAAAGATTAAAAATTTGGCGGTAAGCACCTACTTATTAGTGTGTTCCAGCTGTACTTGAGTTCCAGATGTCCCAGTTTTAGTGTGTTCGAACACATTATCATTGACCATCAATGGAATAGTGGTCAAAGGCTAGCCTTGTTTATGTTAAAAAGCTTTATGGTCGTATACTACTACTGTACTATTCTTTAAACCAACAAGTTACAAGTGTACCTATACCTCGTTATGTAGGTATACATATACACCCGTATTTGATTGGTAGTTTTATGTCTAGCCGGCGCGCCATTTGCCGCACCCGGGGTTTTAAATCAACCCTAATCAATATTCATTGCTCGTATCTTTTTCCGTTTACACAATCAACTTTCTGTTATTCAATATAAGGTTCAATTTGCAATTACAAAAGTGACGTATCTTCAATATATAGGAAATCAGTCTTAATAGAATTACCATTGGGTGGCTAATGCAATGTAACGTACTGTTATGGAATGTGCAGATGAGTCAGGGTTTTCCTACCCCTGACATGAGTCATAGATGTAGTCTTTTAGGGCATAAACAATCTTAGAACGGCAATTGAAACGTCATTGTTATTATGTCATCAACAAATATATACTCATATATGTACACATTGTCCAAATTAACTAAGCAGAAATCTAATTCCGTACGTTATTGTTAATTACAGGTATTAGCTTCTTACCCATATAATTGCCGTTCTATACAATGATGTTAATATAAACTGAGGTAGATACGCCTTACTGCGCTCGGCTTGGCGACATCCACACAAGCTAGTTGTCTTGAGTCAACTTAGTTCCAGCCTGTCTGGCAACGACGCAGCACGTGTACTACATTTAGGAAAAAATGCCTTCTTATGTGTTAGAAACTGCAGAACATATACTAAAAAACAAGATAAAGAACAAAGTAAAAAACAAGAATGATGTATCTTTTCATTTGTAAGTATTGTTTTTCTATGTTAATTATCAAAAATGGAAAATTAAAATAACTCCTGCGACGTTGCAGCTTCGCCACCCACAAGCACGAGACAAGTAGCGAGCGATAGAGATAACGAGTCTGTCGTTGGCGGTCGAATGGTCGGTCACAGGCGAACGTTGTTAATAATACCTATATTGATCCCTTTCTGACAACTAGGACTCATATATCTTCGTGCTCTTTTAATCTTGTCAATGTAGTGAATGTCGTTGTGCGAGTTGTGTACTTTAGCTATAGGTAGGTATAGCATAAAATTTGCCAACTTTATACTTCATATTTAAGGAGTAAAACGCCTCTATTAGTCAATCTCATTGGTTCTATACATAACATCTAATATTATAAAAACATATATATTTAATTAATCGTAGTGTTGACCACTATTGTAGATGCACTTTTAAAATTTTAATGGATGTTTGTTTATTGACGCCTCTGCTATATACGAGCAAACCCTAGAGATGGACATCTATGAACTCTTATCAAAAAGTTGGCAATCAGTTGTAGCTAGGTCTGGTACGTACACAATGTTCAAATGAACTTGGCTGAAATCTAATTCCGTACGTATTTGGAATCCCACGTATTAGCCTTCTAATCCATTAAATTGCCGTTCTAAACATAATCTGTTACATTATTTTTTTTAATTATATATTTTATTAAATTATAGTATTGACCACTATTGTGGATGCACTTTTTTCATTATAATGGATGTTTATTGACGCCTCAGCTATATATATATAAACCTTGGAGAAGCACATCTGTGAACTCTTTTAATGCGTTTAGATATCAAAAAGTTGGCGATCAGAGCAAGGACTGGTTATTGTGGTAACGGAGAGTTTCCAGGCGTAACTCCTGTAGTTTTTTGATGGTTCCTCGTGCGGAGATGGACGAGCG
Organism: Selenia dentaria; assembly: GCA_917880725.1. Taxonomy (NCBI): domain Eukaryota; kingdom Metazoa; phylum Arthropoda; class Insecta; order Lepidoptera; family Geometridae; genus Selenia; species Selenia dentaria. The sequence goes on from OU862891.1 coordinate 5,748,154, forward strand.
TTCTCATGAAGGAGTGGACTATAGTGAAGAATTGTAAATGATGATCGGCTCGCTGTCATACAACCGACACACAGCATAGGTATTACCTATCCGGTATTTTTGTGGCAGATCTTGCAGAACCTGTACTGAACAATGCCGGCACAGCTCCAACGTACACAAATAAGCAACTTGTTTAAATTCAGGCTCAAGCATTGACTCGATTTTGTTGTAGTTGTGAGTACATACGGTGCCGAGTGAGTTCATTTTCCGAGATTTGTTATCTTTCCAAGTTGACGTAAATGACCCGTCGTTTTATCACTTACGTTGAAGGCTACATTACTTACAGTTCAGTGTAATCGACTTTCGTCTCGGATCGGACACGAAGCTCATTGTCGAGATCAAAATATCAAGGACAGCAAAGATCAAATCAAAACGGACGGGACTGTGCGTTCGCTAGCGATACGTTGATATTGCGTGCCGTCTGTGCTGCGACGGAACTCGTTTTCGAAAATATTGCGGTTGCAATTTCGATTTTTCCATGGTCACAGAAACAGCGGTAACAAAGAAAAATCCGCCGCAAAATGTATGTCAAAGATGTAAAAAAATATATGTACTTGGAATTATAAGGAGAATTAAAGATATCTTCACACTAGCGATGATTAAAAATCGATAATTCCAGAGGTAGGAACCTACATATTATTTGTAAGCATGTACCTATTTATGAATATCCTTGACCTGACATAATCGTATTCCATTGTTAAGTGAATCATACTCCTCGTGCATAGGGAGGAATGAGTAGATATGCTTACAAGTAAAATGGTGCAGTAGTTTTCCATCACTTTCGTACTATTGAATATACAAATTTAATAGGGAATGAGAATGGAGTGACTAATTATGTCTGTTACTTCTTCACGCTGATCGTGCCAAAATCCGCTATTCACTAACGAACGGATTTCGAAGTAGACTAGAGCCAGCCAGGATGAAAACATAGGCTATATTCTTAATCCCGATTCAACTGGTAGTTCCCAAGGGATTGCGATAACTTTATACCACATAGACAAAGTCGCGGACAGATATTAGGGCTTTTGCTTTCATCTTTTTCACATCATCACAACTGTCACCAGCCGAAAGACTAGCACTTTGAACTCTCCAACCGAAGCCCGCAATAGAAAATTTGGACTCTGACGAAAGAAAGTGATACATACTTCTGTTATAGTAAATACTGTCGGACCGAAACCCACAATACATTGCAACTATGGTTGTTGTTACGAATGTTGGAAAGTGGGACAGTTACAGATTTATTGCATAGTTATTTTTTAAAGACCGTATCAAGCATTAATCCATGTATGGAGAGGAGAGTCCCATTAAACGCATACACCATTGATGCGTTGCTCTGTGGTTAAACACGATACTCTATGGGCCATTTGTTGGACAGGTAAGGAGATCTTCCTTCCAAGATCTATGATTGCTTGCAATGCTTGCCCGTTTGCTTAGAATCCATTTATATATTCATTACGCTGAGGATAGACGGTCCCTTCGGCATAGTTTCTTTCACAACCAGTTGCCAAATAATACAATAAGATCTTTCTATGCGACTATGGCCGAGCTACGAAACAATACAATTCCTGGATCCAGCCAACGTCTTTTTCTTTGCGTTAATTGACTACTTGACAGTATTGTAATGTTGACAGTAATGTTCCGTATTCATGTTCTTTTCACGAAATCTTTATAGAGCCCTCCTGGAACATTTTAGTGAAGCAAAACTTGTTCGAAGAATACATCATCGATATGTAAACTGTGATTCACGTCGGGTTATAATTTCGCCGCACACCGTCAAGGTTGGATCGACCTTCCGGCAGCGGGGATCACCTTGGGTTGGGAGGTACTGGTCAATGCTATATTACAATTTCGTCCTTTATACTGATCCACAGGGTTATTTTTTTATCTCAGTTGCTAACTAATGTTGATTGAGATTTTGAAAAATGGCGGTTCTATGTCACTTTAGTCAGCTCCAGTCATCAACTTATTAACATTTTTTATTTATTTCGGAACTACAAACAGTAGTAACACAAAAAAAATTAACATAATGAGTAAATACACAAAACATGTGTATGCCTCGAGTAATAAATGTTAGTCCCACGCCGTAGTACGCGAGTTAACAATTTGCGGTTCGTGTGTGCATGGCATTTTGCTTGACAAAACTGACATAGAGCGGCCATTTTTTAAGGCTTTAATCAGCATTTGTTAGCAACTGAGATACATAATAGCCAGCAGATTTCGATTGTTCTTGGAGGCAATATCTTCTGTTATCGCTCATTATTATTGCTGGTCTTATTATCGCTACTTTATGTACAATCCCCAGATTTTTTGTCGTGGTAGGTAGTAAGTAACGCAAGAAAATCATCAGTTTCTTTAATTAGAGTTTGAAAACTATCGTATCGTATCACACATTATCTAATATAAAGATACCTTTATAGATATAAAGATCGGTTTAAGTCCGACGACGCGACGTTTCGAACGTGTATCTTCTTCAGGGAGTGTTAACGCGCGGAGATCGCGTCGCGCAGTTTCTTTAATAACTACTGAATTAGCAAATCTGAGAACTGCCAATTTACAATTACCAATATTATTGGCGCCTCAAATAACAATTGTATTCGTAATTATTGTTTCTGTTACGATATTATTATCCACATGGATTTGGGTTTTTAGTACACGAGAAATTTATTCTCTGAAGAACATGATTAGCGAAATTTAGTTTGTACAACTCTGTCTACCCCTTCAGGTATGTAGGTAGGTTTAAACAGTCCAGTGTCTTTTCGAACTACGCATAAAAGTTCAGATATAAAATACTACACCTGAATAGTTTGACAAACTAAAAGCAAGTTTATACCGGTGGAGTGCATTTGATAAAATATCTGATAAAATTAGTTACAAACCAGAGGTATAAAAATGTGTATACATTAAGTGTACGCGCAACATGGGTTAGTAATTTTTGTACATACACATGGTGTACGCGTGACACGCGACGGGTTAAACCCTGTTTCGTCTATTTTGGTCTTATTTTATAAAATAAGCATAAATGTACGCCGAAACTACACATATTTAGCTTATTTATTCACGTTTACAATGTTTTATTAAACATCCTATTTATTTGTTTACAAGGAAGTCATTCGTTTCACATGTAACTTACAGACTAATCCAAATCATTACAAGGCAATATTAATATAAAATAAAAATAAGAAATAATTTCTGCTCGGAATTTGCCTACCCTATCACAATATATAGCATAGTATAACTCTATTTACCTATTTTAGTCACGACCATACCTGCTCTACAACATTTTTAACATTAACAAAATATGTATAAAACAACACATTAAGAGTTCATACTACCTCAAATTGCTTATTTTCAACTCCGTCGGATATCCATATCTTCCAAACTACTAAATATTTAACTTTGAAATTGATACATGCTAAAGTTCAGGACTTATTCTATCCATTATAAGTTTCGAAAACACGATTCCATAAAATTTTCTCGATAGAAAAAAATCGCAAAGTTACCTCTAAATTTTTACTAAAACCTTCATTTCTCAATTAATACATAAGTTAAGATCTTGAGATTAGGTAAAGTAATTAAACTAAGTATAAAGAACATTTTATATGTTTCGTTTTTTTTAAATAACTATTGTAATGTTTGTAAGGAGAAAATACCTACAATTCGCGCGACGAACCACCGAGCGTTCTCATTTATCAGTACCGTTTCGGCTCTCGTACGGGACACCTGTGTCGGTTTACTTTCAACATGCCGAATAAAAAGAAAAAAATTATGTGGCGGAAGAAAAATGCCCAACATATGAACGCGTTGATGAAGTAAGTAAAAAATTAGTGCCTAGTTACCTTACTAGTAAGTAGGTACCTAACCTAGTAAGTAATATCTGTGGTAATATCGTCATAAATCTACCTATTTCTTTATAACCTATCGGTTTCTTTTCTACTCTAGTTTATCTAGTCTATTGAATTTGTAATTACTTACCTAAGTACTCATATCTGCATTTTCAGAAGCCGTCGATTACAAAACCAGCATTTTGACGAACATGAGATTACCACAGAGACCACCATTACTCCAGAGTCTAGGTAAGACCCTACCTACTAAAATATAGAAGTGCACTTCTTTCCGTGGAAAATTTTATCTATCATTATAGGTGTTTTTAGGGTTCCTTATCGTTAGAATATAAAAGTTTTTCTGTGATTTTTTTTATCTACAGCATTATCGGTGTTTTTAGGGTTCCTTATCGTTAGAATATAAAAGTTTTTCTGTGGATTTTTTTATCTACAGCATTATAGGTGTTTTTAGGGTTCCTTATCGTTAGAATATAAAAGTTTTTCTGTGGATTTTTTTATCTACAGCATTATAGGTGTGTTTTAGGGGTCCCTTATCGTTAGAATATAAAAGCGCAAATGATTTTTTTTCTGTGGAAAATGTCATCTACAGCATTATAGATATTTTTAGGGTTCCTTATCTTTAGAAAATAAAAGTGCAGATAAAATCTTTCTGTGAATATTTTTCTTGACACGTGTGCCTGTTACAGGATGGAAGTTATGTCGAATAGTTTGACAAAAGAAATAAACCCGGACAAGACATATCTTCATCAATTACAAAACGTTGAATTGTAAGTAGATACTTATATATCTACTGAAATATACCTAATTACTTATAGTGTCCTAACATTTTCACGAGTTTACGAATTTTAGGGTTCTGTAAAAATTTAGCCAAGAACTATTCCTACCTTACGATACGAACACAAGCTTTTCTACTTTTAGTTCACGAAGGTGAAGTTTTTTTTATTATTATCAATTGGGTAATAATGCAATTTTTTACGAGTTATACCCTGAACGGGAGTCCTTATTATTTCTTCATTATGACTCATTCATATTACTAAGGTATTTCATATTACCTTTATTCTTGGCACGTGCGACTGTTACAGGATGGAACTTACGTTGAATGATTTGACAGATGACATAAACCCGGACAAGACAAATCGTCAATTACAAAACGTTGAATTGTAAGTAGATACTCATATATCTACTGAAATATACCTACTAACGTTTTCACGAGTTTGCGAATTTTAGGGTTCTGCATAAATTTAGCCAAGAACTATTCCTATCTTAAAAACACACGCCATTCTACTTTCAGTTAAAGACAGAAAATTTTCTTGCCAGCACCTACTTACATAAATGAGTTTTTACCTAGATTATAAATATGATTGTGTTTTAGTTTTAAATTCTTCCTTTTTCAGACAAACACACACCTCTCCAGAATCAGAGTCGGAGTGTACACAAAGTAGTCAACTTGATGAACCTGGTGATAATACTGATTGGTAATTGCACAATTTATTTATATTTCAATAAATTACAGTATTTACTTTACAACCATTGTTTAACAAACTATTTATTTCAGGTACGAAATTAGTAATAACCCAGAAAACGTAGAAAATCGTTATTCAGTAGAAGGACGAAGAATAATTGACTTCGAATATTTTTATAGAAGGCTTCAAGAAATATGCAGTCATAATAAAATGTTTGGATGTACATTGAGCAATGTTCAAATTATATCGGAAAAAAGAAAAGGATTACTTTCAAAATACAAACTGTTTTGCAACATGTGCAACATGATATTTTATCTGGATTCGGAGCCCCAAACAGCATTAGATTTGAATAAAGCCGCGGCATCTGGCATTGTATCTTCAGGAATTGGCTATTCCCAATTTAGTGAATTATGTGCGGCAATGGATTGTCCATCTTTTTCTGAAAAACATTACCGCAAAGTCCAAAATGAGACATATGATGACTGGCGAAAAACAGCTCTATGTGTGATGGAAGCAGCTGCAACACGAGAACGAAATGCAGCTATTGAGGAAGGGCGTGTTAAAAATGGTATAGCTTGCATTGATGTTATAGCAGATGGTGCCTGGTCCAAACGATCATATAGCACCAATTTTTCAGCCTTGTCTGGAGCTGCCGCTATAATTGGCAAAAGATTTGGCGAGGTTTTATTCATCGGAATAACGAATAAATATTGCTGCATATGTGCACGAGCCGAAAGCAAAAGTATCAGCCCAGTAGATCATGTATGCTTCAGAAATTATAGCGGTTCTTCTACTGGTATGGAGTCCGAAATATTGCTCGAAGGATTCAAACAGTCTATTCCCATGCACAACATCATTTATGAACGTATGGTGGCAGACGGTGACTCGAGTACCTATAAAAAGATTTTGGAAGGTCGGCCATACAGCAATTGCACCGTAGAAAAAGTCGAATGTAAGAATCACATTTTCCGAAACATGTGCAAAAAACTAAAGAGTATAACCACAGAAACCAAATATCCTGTAAATTTGAGAAAAAAAATCACAACACAAAGAATTTTGGCAATTCGAAAAGTCATTTGTGCATCCATAAGTGAAAACAGCAGTAAGGACACAGACTTTGACACCAAAGTAAACAGCCTATATACAGATATCAATAATTCTTACAACCATGCATTCGGACATCATGAAAACTGTCAGCCATATTACTGCACCACCCAAAACAATAGCGAAGATGTTACCTTGATTTTAAAGACGTGTGCTATATGGCATAGAATACAGTTCATAGTGAACACTGTAGCAGCTAAAACACGGAGTTTAATGCATAATTGTGATAGCAATAAGGTTGAATCATTCAACAGCATCATTGCAAAATTTGTTGGCGGAAAGCGCATTAACTTTTCGATGCGTCAGGGCTACCAATCAAGATGCAACGCTGCTGTTGTATCATTTAACACAAAGCACCCTCTATCCACCTTACACCGCGCTGTTTCAGGAAGAAGTCCTAGTAAGCTTGTAAAGAAATTAGAGGAGAAACGACAGAAAAGACGAGAAAATAAGTCGAAATATTTAAGAAAAGGCAGAAAACTGTTCCTAGCTACAGGGAAAAAAGATAAAGATTATGGTGAACATTGCCTTAGGCCCGACATGCCAAGCTTAGAGTTCACATTATGCAAAACAAATTTTTTGAAAGATTTGCAGTGTACAGATGATGAACGCAAAAAAATAGAAAGAGCGACAATTCTCCAACGTGATTCTAGCCAGTGGCTAGAATTAAGAAGAAAGCTTATAACAGCGTCTAATTTTGCGAAGGTGGTTAATAGGCGTCCGAATACAAGGGTAACAAATTTAATAAAGACCTTAATTTACCCAAAACAATTAAGCAATGTGCTATCTGTTAAACATGGTATTGAAAACGAGGCACGAGCTACTGAACAGCTAGCTTCCCAGCTAAAAATCAACATAGAGCCATGTGGTCTCTTTGTTGATAAAAAATTGCCTTACTTAGGTGCAACTCCGGATGGACTTGTAGGAGATGATACCATCATTGAAATTAAATGCCCCATAACAGCTTACAAAACATCGTTAGATGAAGCTATAGAAAAAGGGAAGGTAAATTTTTGGAAAAAGGGGAAAAATGGGCTTGTCAATAAAAAACACCCATGGTATATACAAGTCCAAGGACAGTTACATATAACTGGAAGAAATAAATGTATTTTCGCGGTTTGGTCTGGATCCGATAAACAGGTACCAAGTTTAAAAATAAAAACACTTGCTGACTAGTATGCATACTATTATTATAATATTATAAGCGAAATGTGTGTGACTTTATATTGACATTACAAATATAATTTCTACCGCAATACATGTTGAGTAATACAATACAATTTAATTTCAGATGAAAGTTGAGGTAATCGAGAAAGATGATCAATTTTGGGAACACCTGATGGAACCGAAATTAAAGGATTTTTATTTAACATATATGTTACCCGAGCTATGCGATCCCAGGCATGTTCGAAACATGCCAATTAGAGATTTAAATGAATTAAAATAATTTGTGATTGATATATAGATATTATAGATATATACTTAATTTGAACGATATTTTAATTTATGAAAATATATTCCTGTACATTATCATTAATATTCTATTTTCACATAATGTTTGCTTAGCAAAATTAAATTTTACTTCAAAAACCAATGTGCGGAAGCCTCACTCTATGTAGTTATTTATTTAAAAACAAAATTACACTTATGTAGACATGAACATATTGTTTATTTCATTGAGTTATAGTAGTACCAATAGTAGGTACCAATCATCGTTTGTTTCGCGCGCCGGACCCTAGTTATTGATAAACGGCTACCTGCGCACGTGCAACGATGAGTCACTAATGATTTTTAAATTTTGTGAACAAGATACAATAATAAACGTTACTTATCGATAATATGTATTTTATTGTTACTCCCTTCACTAGACGGCTCCATAAGACCCACAAGTGCAAGCGAGATAGATATAGAGAAATGGTTTATGGCCCTAAGACTCAGATGATAACGCGCGTACTATAGTAAGCATCAGTAATATTAAATTTCACATAACACTATCTTACTAAAGAAAATAATGTTCGGAACCCTCAGCGCTATAGCGACTCGCACCTGTCTAGAGTCTTGTGTTTTAGCAGATAATAATGCCTCCGTTGGGAACTACATTGAATAACAATACAATAAAATATAGTTTTGCAATTGTAAGTAGGTAAGTAGTAAGGTAATAGTAAGCATCAGTAATATTAAATTTCGCATAACACTATCTTACTAAAGAAAATAATGTTCGGAACCCTCAGCGCTATAGCGACTCGCACCTGTCTAGAGTCTTGTGTTTTAGCAGATAATAATGCCTCCGTTGGGAACTACATTGAATAACAATACAATAAAATATAGTTTTGCAATTGTAAGTAGGTAAGTAGTAAGGTAATAGTAAGCATCAGTAATATTAAATTTCGCATAACACTATCTTACTAAAGAAAATAATGTTCGGAACCCTCAGCGCTATAGCGACTCGCACCTGCCTAGAGTCTTGTGTTTTAGCAGATAATAATGCCTCCGTTGGGAACTACATTGAATAACAATACAATAAAATATAGTTTTGCAATTGTAAGTAGGTAAGTGGTAAGGTATCCATCAATACCTACCTAATAGGAAGGTATCAGAATACCTATTACCTAATAAATATGTTACAAACTTACTAAAAAATCATAAAGTACCTATTTATTTGATAATTTCGTTTTATGGTAGGCACCTAAATACCTACCTATCTTTTAGACAAAAATATTGGAGCTACCTAACTTAGATTCTTTGACCTTGCGGTTGGCGTGAACCCGAACCCATTTTGCGCGCGAAGTATAGCGCGCTGCGCCGCGCCGCCTCGGGCCCGCGCGGCCGAGTTGAGACGAAATTCGATTTTTGGCTGAGGTATGGTACCCCCTTAAACCTGTTTGCCCATGACTTTACAATATGTACATCATGTTTTCGCTTCGTTTTTCTACCAACTTCTAAAAAGGAGGAGGTACTCAATTCGACTGTACTTTTTTATGTTTGTTACCTCATAGGGTGAACCGATTCTCAAAATCCTTTTATTTTGTTTGAAATCTGGTGCTTCCCGAGTGGTCCCATTTAAATTTTATCAAATTCGGTCCAGTACTTTTTGAGTTACATTCCAAAAACTGAATAGAATGGAAGTCGGTATAAAAATTTTCAAATTGTACTTGTAATTGATAAACATTGAATGATAAAGCTACATATCATAATTATTTTCACACGTACGATTCGTTAAGTATACCTAATTCTAGTTTACGTTACCTAGATACAGATCAAGTTATGCAAATGTGCATATAGTTTTGTTTCCTCAAACATGCTTGGAAATGTGAGCGTTATTTTGACAACCTTCTTGGAAATAAATCGAAATTGCTGCACTCGCCAAATACATGCGAGCAGCAGCCGGCAAAGGTTGTATGAAAATCCATCTGTCGTGGTTTAGCGCCCCAATAAATTACATAGTAAAATCAAAATCGTATCGTGTAAATTAAAAAAAGAACGATATTTTACTCCGAAACATGGCAAGTTGGCAACCAAGGAGGTACCGTTCTTATCAAAGGCCTTGCTAATAGAATAAAAAAAAGACGTGTGGCACTCGGAGACTGCCGCGGTAAAGCTATTGCATAGCTGTTTTTATCAACTTATGCAATTATAATTATTTAACCAATGCCATCTAGAGGCGAGTTGCTGAACTAAATAGACAAGCGTGATATTTCAAAAAGTCATTAAAAGTTCTGCTATTCATCTATAGATGCCAAATCAACTTATGCAATTATAATTATTTAACCAATGCCATCTAGAGGCGAGTTGCTGAACTAAAGAGACAAGCGTGATATTTCAATAAGTCATTAAAAGTTCTGCTATTCATCGATAGATGGAGTCGGTGTGGTTGGGGGTGTTAGGTTATTTTCGTTACGGAATTTCTGGATTCGGTCTCCACGCTCAAGGCCCGCGATAGAAGCTATGCAATAGCTTAACAAATGAACACTTTAACGCGGGAAAACATATTGTTGTTCGATGTTCATCATTGATTTTGAAAAGTTTTGAAATATAGAATCACACTGAAGAGACTGCTATACAACAAACTTCGACCTCGTTAGAATTTTATTTTCCCAAACCAACATAACCCCCGGAAAGTTAACAACAAATTTCAAAAATTGTACATATGTATTCAACAATTGTATTTTTAAATTAAAAGTTCTGTCTTGGGTACATACTACATAGTTTGGATTTCCGCATATTATATGAGAAATCTTGTTAAACTGGTTATTCAACGTATGAGTAAATAAATTGATTTAATTATATGTGTATATATAACTACTCCTTTTTTCTCGTTGAAGTCACTTTCACACTTTATTGATAACTAGTTTTTATCAGAATTCCCCCGATGACAAAGAAGTTGTATCAAGTACTCGTAAATGTTAATTGACTTACTAGGTATGTGTCATGAAACTCATGAATGAACAAGTACATACATTGGCATATAGAAAACTAGTTGCGCCCCGCGGTTTCACTCGCATGGTGATGGGTGATTGTTTTATGTCTAATATATTTATTAAAAAAATTAATCATACTACCTCTTCCTTGTCTGTATATAGAACAAATGAGCCTTTTTGTTAAACAAAACCCATATTTTTTCGATGTAAAAGGCGATGTACTCCGATCAACTCGCTATCGGAAAAATCTAGTAATGCCTATGTCTAGTTTAGGATTATTTAAAAACAATTCATATTGTATGGCGATAAAAATATATAACAAAATCCCAATTGATCTAAGAAACTTGCCCTTCAATACATTTAAATTTAAGATAATTTATTGATTTAGGCGCTACTTTGCGGAAATCCATAATCAAAAAACGATATTAAAAAATATTTAGTGACACTTCCGCTGAAAATTTTTCAGCGGAAGTGTCACTAAATATTTTTTAATATCGTATTTTTTTATTTAACCCCTCACCAGTCGATTGTCAATATAACAATGAAATTTCTATTGTGTCTGGGTCGTTCGACTGATGAAGTATTAAATTTAAATTGCATAATTGGCTATTGCACAATTCCTTCTATTCCCTTGACGATTTTTTTAACTGTAAAACTAAAGTAATTAGTAATTCACGTTCTGACATCTAATGACACATTTTTAACTACTAATGTAATATAATCTAAGTAATACTGTTTATTGTAACATAATAATTTTTGACATTGTATTAAGTTTTATCGATCTATTATTATATTTTCAAACGAAATCTTTACTTTAAAAAAATTAAGACTGACCTTTATATTATGTACTTTGCTAATTCTTTAAAAATATTGTGTAATTTTAAAACAATTCTATATCTTCAATTTATATGTTTCACAATGTGTACGCCGCAAGGCAGAACATGCTGGCAACTTTATACCTCTTTAAAACGTCTTACATATTGTGCACCCATGTTTTCGACAATAAATTATCATTAGCATTATTAATCATTATCATTATGTGTTATTCTAGCGCCTAACCTATATATATATGCACTATGTAGTGCAGTTATATCTGTGCCAGCGTAGTAGAGACGCTGTCATTGACGTATACATAGGATCCAGAATGTACCAGGAAAGGAACTCTTAAGATAGATAGATAAACTCTTTATTGCAACACTACAGTACAGAAAAATAACAAAATAAAAAATATGAAACATAATTTTGTCAAGAAAACATTACGCAATACTTCGAAACTTATAATTAACGCTCTTCCGGACAACCATGCTAAACGTTACAGAGTCTGTGCTGTACGAGAACCGTCATGGCAGTAAACAGCATTAATACAATTAAGTAAATGTATTAATCACAAAATAATAATAAAATATATACAGACTGTAACTAATTAAATTCCAGAATTTCCTAGTGCTTTTGGTTTAGGGAGCATGTCCAATATCTAATCATCATCATTTCAGCCGTAGAACGTCTACTGCTGAACATATGCCTCCCCCATAATTTTCTAAAAGGACCGGTTGAAAGCAATCTACATCCAACGTCGTCCTACGACCTTTATCAGGTCGTCTGTCCACCGTGTTAGTGGACGACCTGCGCTGTGCTTGCCGCTTCGGTCCGTGGTCTCCATTCCAGATCCTTCCGGCCCCAGCGGTCATCTGTTCTGCGTGCTATGTGCCCTGCCCACTGCCACTTTAACTGGCTAATCTTCTGGGCTATGTGACTTTCGTTCTTCTACGAACCCTGAGCATAGCCCTCTCCATAGCTCGTTGTGCAACTTTGAGCTTGCTTATGAGGCCCATAGTAAGAGACCACATTTCAGTGCCATAAGTCATCATTGGTAACACACATTGGACGAAGACGTCTTGAGGCACTGAGGTATTATTTTTTCAATATCTTATACAAAAAGTAAATATTTGCTACGAAACAAAAACGAGAAATAAACGTATGTAGCGCTCTCAAATCTACGACCAGTCTCTTCCCGTACACATTCAGATTGAATATGAAAATCCAAAGGCCATATTTGGCTAGCGGGTAGTATATTTATTTATTTGATTGGGCAATGCTTCACCACTATCACTACTTTGTTAGTGATATGAGGTCGAAAGTGAGATCACACTAGATAGCGTTTCCTACCAGTGGTGCGTGTGTTATTTTATACTCATTAAGGTAAACATACTCGTATGCATAATTATATAGTGTTGCTTTATGAACTCTGCCCAAGCTCGTAAAGTTTTGTAGGTAGATAATGTATGGCAACGTGACCTGCGTAGTAGCGAAAATCCATATAGGCATATTGAACAGTGTGCCTAGCACAAATAACTGCATATGTATAACGTAACGTGTAGTTCACGTGAAACAGTACAAACTGTCATTTATCTAGGGTAATTGTGACACGGATAACTCACAGTGGGTGCGTCCGTTGTCATCTCTCGCGCCGAAGCGTGACGCGTTGACGTTTACGATACGAATACTTTTTCGCAAATTGTTTGTGCTACGGTCTCAACCGTGCGATTCTATAATCATGATGTCGACGAGCTCACCGATGTCAAATATTTTATGAGATATCGCCCTTGTACATAAGGTTGTTTTTCCAACGTTTCTTGTCATCTGTTCATTTGTTTCACGGATGTTGTTCAAGATGCAACGGTGTTTCCGCTTAGAGAATCGCACGGCTGAGCAGCATAAACAATACATGTCATGTTTTGTTTATACATTTTGTAAATAACAGGTCAACGATCACAATCATAAGAGGTAATGAGATAGAGAACCAAGGTTCAATCGACTTAGCTCACAGGCTCAGAAAGCTGAAATAGAAGCTGCCTATAGACTGCTTATATTAGTTGCAGAATCGACAACGGTTAGGGCATACGTGTGGAACTGTGGAGTTAAGGTTGTAATGTAGCAGAGCGCCCTCAGGCGGTGAACTAAAGGGAGCTTATAGCAAACTTAGCAAACCAGCTGGTTAGTAGCTGTATAAGATAGGATCGTGCTCAGTTGGGTTATTCTAATCCACACGGAAACGATTCGGAGACGGAAACGGTCTATCCGTCTCTGTCATCTACATTCAGGATGACAGAGACGGATATGCCGTTTCAGTCTCCGAATCGTTTCCGAGTGAATTAGAATAACGGGCCAGTTGTGTGCAATGGAAGATACAAATGTCCAGCATTCGTTGCTAATGAATAAGTTCAATTAGAGAAATCAAACTGTCCGCAACATCACAACGCGGAGCGCTGAGCGAAACAGCACGCAGTCTGCACATAGTTTTTATAAAGTCATTGCCTTGAGTTTTGTATGAGGAAACTGATTATAATTCTCTACATGTCGATGAGGCGTGTTGCAACGAGCCTTGGACGACCGACGACGTCAAAACTGTCATAATTGTTAAGTTAGGCTGCCTAACCGACCGAGGAAAGGGCGACTCCTGAATCATTGTCTTAGGTTGGTTTCGTGTCATATGGAATTGTTGGTTAAAGGGAATGCTGGGACACCGTCTTCGACACTTACGCAAACACGTATTTCCTGTAATTCGATGACGTCACGCAGTCGTTCGTCAAGACCAACGAGTGCTATTAAATATTTCTTTTCTTTCTATATTTTCTTTTTTCGCATAATGCAGAATGCTAATCCATTTATATATATAATTTGATACTTTATTTATTTCTAGCCTCAGTCCTTCAGTCCATATGGATTAATTATGGATAGATAGTAAAAATTGCTGTGTAATGCTTCTGGTTATCAGTATAAGTGATAAGCTCTATAATCTCGTCTCGTCGAGATAAAGCTTTCAGTACGCGAAAAAAGAACAGATAAAATGAATTCGTGAATAAAAACAAAATACGAAAGATGTTGAATTCGCAGCAGATCTACTCATTGCGTGAGTACCAATATTACAGAGCGAGCTCTATATACGTAGTAGAACCCACATACATTTGCTAACTCTTCCGTAAATAAAACATTTGGAGGCCATGTGGGGTCAAGGTCTAGACTGAACTTCAGATATTTGCAGAAGTCCCGGCGCGATGCGACTTATTCTGCGCTAACCAGAGGTGCGTTCGTTTAGCTTATGAGGGCATTGGTGGCGTTGTCATTCTCTTTGGCTTTGGAGATGGCTCTTTTGTTAAAGCGTTCGTAAAGCTCAAAAACGTTATTTTTGCCACTTTTGCCCACACCCTATTCGAACGCTCAACTGAGCATAAGACCTAAAATCGTATGATTATGCTGTCAAATAACGATCATAAACAACCAAGCTCCGGACGTGGGTCAAATATTGCACTTTTTGGTGGCAAAAATACTACTTTTTGGCGTTCGGAAAGCCAATGAAGAGGTTCATTGGCTTTCCGAACGCTGAACAAAAAGAGGCATGAACGATATTTCCACCCACAGATTCCCAATTCGAACGCCCCTTGTGAGAGCGTTTTAGTGTTATTTTCGCTAAAAACGCTCAGAAGTGATTTATTCGAACGCACTACAGGTCACCCGATTTAATTATAATTATAGCTATAAATATACACAGTTAATAATTTTATAGATTACTTTGATATTCTAATGAATTTAAAAATTAGGTTAATACTGCGCTATTTACCATTTCACAATAATTTTACAGGTACAGATGGACCTTAGCAAGCATAAGTTTAATATGCCTATTATGTTTCCCATGGTTTGACATGGGGCTTGCTCTCACTCATTCATAGAGAGGAGAATGGGCTGTGCTATAATTAACCACGCGCGATATGAGTATTGGCGGATAGATTGCTATGGAGGGTAGAGGAAAGGAGGAACGTCTTCAATGGGAGCAAGAAAAGTGTCCAGCTGTAAATAACAGTTAAAAACGTGCTAGCGTATACTAAATTGTATGGTATGGATGTAGTACTTGTAGACAGATGGATTTTGTTTACAGTTATTTTTTTTATCATTCTGATTTTGATAGTTTTGTATAAATAGTCTCTAAGTTGGCCATTTTCTCTTGTCAATATTTCGATATGCGCATAGAGTACCGTGCTCTGTAATTACTTATGGAGTGTAGTCCTAAGACATCCAGTGCCTTCCGACGCGCGGAAGCACTGCGTAGAAAATGTGACTAATAAGCGGTCACAGAAACCACTAGTTAAGCCCCAACGCCCCCAACTGAGAGCGTTTTTTCCATACTCCGATAGCGATGCGTAGCTCAATCATATTTGTCTGTATAAAATAATCATAACATGGTCATGCCGCCCAGAATATCGAAAACATTATATGCGTGCCTACTGTTTAATTATCAAACTAGGTAGGTAAATAGATAGACATCCGTTGTTCTTTCCGTTTCGTTAGTATGTGTGCAGTTATTTACAACATAATATCTCCGTGATGGTACAGAATGTCAATGCCAGACTGTAGTTTCTCGATCTATTTGGAACCTATCGTCTCCAGTTATCGTCAGGTCAATTGTGATGCCACAAGGAATAAGCCTCCAAATATAAACTCCTCAATATCATACGTTACAGATTCAGTAACACTTACTTCGTTACATATTTACGTCATCTCACCACACCATGTACCTATACCGGCCTCGACTTGTGCTAAATGAGAAATAATCTATCGAATATTTGCGAGTAATATGGCGGCCGTGAATAGGCGCCATTAAATGCAAGAATGCGTCGTAAAACGGTGCTCATGTAGCGCTCTGGATGGTAGTACCTGTTCAGAGAAACACTTTCCGTTTAAACAAACCTGTTGGCTTGCAGGGTTCTAATCTGGAATGTTACCAACGACCAATACTGGACAGTGGACACATACCTACATCTTAGATAACCATATATTAGGTACTTAATTTAAGTTAAACAAGTTTATACATATTAAATCGGGTATATTTTATATTATTTGTATTTCAATGTATCGAACACTTTTCAGTGAACATGGTCACGTTTAAAGTTTAAGTTTTTATTCTAGCAGTTAGTGTACACACAATGCCGAAGTTCCGCGGCTGATTTTACGTTTCGACGTATTCGGCTGCCAAGAGCCGAACTTACAGAACATGTTACAGAATAAGTAGTCGCTGACCTTACGCCCGACCGAAGTTACGCTGTACGCTATAACGCAACGTAATTTTGGGATAGTGTGTCGTCAGTAATTCAAATAGCATTGCAGGATTTGCAGGCGTAATCATGCCGAACTTCGGTCGCGTACCTTCGGCATAGTGTGTTTAGACACTTAGAATACTAGTTCTTCTGCGAACAGTAGACCTTGCGAGCACCTTTTTAGCGCAATTTTCCTAATCTCGGAAATCACTTGACCAAATTATGCTTATTTTCTAAATTCCAATTCAAAGTCAGGTGCCTAATGTGTGTAATAATTTTATCAAAATCGGTCGGTAAGCAGCGCCTCAGCAAACTGTCCCCCTTATTAGAAATAGTACGACATTAAAATTACCTACCATACGCAGACATACATACAAGCTAACAAACAAACGGACAGATGAAAGTCAATTAGGCCAGTTAATTTCCATGTCTTAAGAATCGCGGAAGCCTAGTATATCATCCATTATACAGAGTTACAGGAAAAGTCGAGCTACTCGTAGATCCGTTAAGAGCATGGAGTACCCACCATTTCTGACTTATTTCACTATGAAATACCCTACCCTAAACTTAACCCTTTTCGAGATATTTGACTTTTAAATTTTTTATTGAAAAATACCGATTTTTAGGCTACTAAATTTAAGTAATTTGTTTCTTATTATTATTATTATAATTGCATTTTTAAATGTGTTATAAGATGCTTTCGGACGTCAATCATTAAAATAGTGCATAAGTTAATTGAATAGGCCGTAGTAGATAAGTGAAAGTTATGAAATAAAAAAAAATATTATAAAGTTTATTTTTCTCCAAGGGATATCTAAAAAACATGACAGTTGTTCGGTAGACGTGTTTGAAAAATCTATGTTTCATCAGCTATCTAACGAGCTATAAATTTTTCTAAAGTAACACCAATGTACCAATTCACATGTCTTAAACGGACATATGTTACAAATGTCAGACCGGTCTGTATCAAAATGAACCCACATTCCCATGAATAATTCAAACCTATCACAAACAATACCAATAAAGCTCCCCTAGTCATCTTTGTCTGAACCAATTGACAACAGTTGCTTTATGATTGAGGCAAATTAATTCTAATTTATATTATGTGTCCATTGATTGACACAATGACACATGCAGGAACATTATATTGACAGAATTGGATCATGCGATATACTGCTATGGGACAGAGGATTAATTAATGCTGTTATTAAAGCCATCAATAATATTGTTTAGTTAGTTGTACTGTAGCTTGTGAAATAACCCTTGATTAAACCCCTGCACATGTTCTACTATTGGCATCAAGTGACAGACAGATATAGGAATCTCCTACTGAATTGTATCTTAGTGTGAGCAGTACAGGGTCAGGTAGGTCAGGGTCAGCAGTGCATTTAACCTTGAAGGACACCAACAAAATTGAAGGTGGAATGCCTTAGGGAGCAACTGCAATAAAATTGTTCTAGGCAGGTATCATGTCATGTAGTTTTAAGTTTAGTTGTTATTTGTTATTTTTTATGAGGGAAATAAGTTTTGCACTGACAACACTTTACTTTAATGTTTGGAAAATGTGTCTGGGACACAATAAATGAAGTAATTTCATGACAACCTCAATGTTAGTTTTATGTTTTGACAAATATCACTTGAAAACTTTAATATTAACCAATATTATTAACAAATTATTTACTTTCCATCCATTCCCTAAAGATTGTTTTAAAATGACAAGCCCAAATGGTAGGTGATGCTTCCATTCTCATTAAATATCCAAAGTTCTTCGATGGAATGTGACCAGAACATATTCTATGAGCTATAACAACTAATTGTTTTTCTATTTTATATTTATCACACCACGGAATTAGAGGCTCACATTGTTTGGTTCTATACCATATATACCTTTTCCTTGGCTTTTTTTATCAAAGTATTCTTTGAATTTATCAACACATTTTCTTTTGGGTTTATGTTGAATTTCTGCATGTGGAGTGGTAGATGACATATCATGTTCATATGGAGTGTGTCCAGAATGCAACCCAAAGGAATGAACTCATGACATCTTTAAATATAATTATTTTAGATGTTGGAGTTTTTATTGGCATTCTCTCAGAACCTGCATCAGAGGATGCAGTAAAGTTGTATAAAATGTGTAGTAGTGTGTTTTTAGTGTTATGAATGTGTTATGTTTCATATGTAAGGGGACCGATGGGAAAGACATGTTAAAAACAAAAGTCCCTAAACTAATGTCAGACATTAAAAAAAACCCAAATGGTAGTTCTACAAATGTCCACATTCAGTAACAATTTAAAATACACTATGTAATAAAAAAAATTTATGTACAATAGCAGGCAAGCGGGGAATGTCTATATTGACTATGTCTCCCTGTTCCGTGCTCCAATGGTAATAATATAAAGATAAATGTATCTTTCAATTGTAATAATATAAAGTTTGTTAGGGAAAAGTTTTTGTAAGCAAGTTAGAATAAAGTAAAATAAAATATTTGTAGGAGTATTTTAAATAGTATCTACGAGTATGTGAGCGCTCCTATAGTATTATAAGCTTACTGTGTTAGCTAGAAAAATTATAAAAAAACAAGTTGGCGCCTGGAGCGACCTCACACAAAGAAAATATATATATATATAATTAACTTTTATTACCTGGAATAGCAGCTGTACAGATTCGGAACTTCTAATCTTCAGGCGGGGGAAGATGAAATAAGTGACAAAGCATTCAGTTTAGTTCATCTTATATTTCCAGGAAGGAACACAAGCGTTACATTTAATTTAGAATTTTATATTGATTTTGATAACGTTTTAGCAATTACGTAAGGTCTGAAGGACTCTTGCGGATACTGGAATAATTAAATGGCCTGAGGGGCGCTACTAGTTTTACTATTTTCTTCTTAATAGGCGTAAACTAACATCAACCTTCGTTTACTATTGTTTTTTTTATCGTTATCTATCGTTATTGCACTCTTATTAAATACATGCATATTGCTTTCATCTATGGAAATTTAGAACAATTAAGGTGTAAAGGCATAATGGCCTAATCTGAGAATTAGTGGGAAAAGTTGCACGCAGAGCATAATATGTATTGGATGTGCCTCCAAGTAGAATATGTTTATCACAAACATATATGATGGATTATGTTAATGCTCGGTACAAGCTACCTTCACTCTAAATTGTATTCAATCAATCAATCAAGCATTTATTGCGAATATAGGTTAAGTTGTTGTTACATACACAGGTTTAGTATCACTATATTCTGCCATTCAGCATGCAATTATTTATACATATTATATTGTAATATTATCATCTTTAATTATTTAGTTATTTTACAATATTCGTATCTATAATATTCAAATTAACATTTTATACAATTATAATACAGTCACACACATATAGTAATGTCAACAATATGATAACAATAAATCTTAAATCAAATTAATTTCTAATGTCATATGAATTAAGTAAATAGGAATCAATTAAAACGGTCACTCAAATATTTGTTGACATTATAATAGGCTTTTTGCAGCAAACAGTTTTCTTAGATTAGATTTAATGTTTTGTGTTCTCAATGTTTGAGCAACTTTGAATGTCCTCGGGCAGATGGTTGTACACTCAAGGAGCCATGCAGAAAATGCTTTTATTTAATTGTGGTGTAGTGTTAGGCGGATAACAAATTTTTGTCTTATGACGCTTGCTTTTTTGATGCTCAAACATGGATATATTTGTGTATACAAAAACAGATATCTCATACACATAAATACATGGCAATGTTAAAAGTTTTAAGGCAGTAAATGAGGGTTTACATGAATCTCGTGGTTTGAGTTTGCAAATTGCTCTCACACACTTCCTTTGAGCTTTGAATGCGCTTTCTTTTTCAGTAGTGTTTCCCCAAAATATAAAGCCATACCTGAGTACCGATTCTACAAAACCGTGATAAGCCGTGATCACCGCAGACTGGTTCACAACTTTACCCAACATGTAGAGTGCATAAGAAAATTGGTTTAACCTACCACATACTTTTTCGACTTGATTTATCCAATTTAAGCAGCAGTCGAGTTCAATACCTAAGAATTTAGCATTTTTTGCTTCTTGAAACTTTTGTCCATTATAAGTTATGTCAATATCTGTCAAATTATTTTTTCTTTTTATAAATGTCATAATATCAGTCTTCTCCAAATTTAATACTAAGTTATTGCAATTTAGCCATTTAATTATTGAGTCAAGTGTATCATTCATCTGTAATTCTAATATTGATTTGTCCTTACCAGTAAATATGCATTAAATTGTCATATTCCTTGCTTTTTTTAAGGTTGTTGATGTTAAAATCGCCACGCACGTTTACTCTCCATTTTGCATAACAATATTCATTAAGTATTAAGTGTAAAATCCTAAAGAATGTTTCAAAGTTATTGTGACTATTTCATGGGGTTCTATAAATACAAATAATAATGTGTTTGTGCGCTACAATCTCTGCAGCACAGCACTCTATGATTCCGGAAAACACCATACTTTTCAACTTCAGTCACATTTTTAAATTGATGCCTGTTAAGAACCAATATACAAGAACCACCGTGTCAATTATACCGACAAAAAGAAGCCGCTAGAGAGTAATTTGCTATATATATTAATTTAGTGTCTTCTTTTAACATATTATGTCAAATCCATTCAACAATTTAGTGTAAAGAAGTAACAAGCATTCATACTAACAATGCTTCCAAGTTATTAATCTAATTATTGACATCTCGTATATCAACACAAAATCACAATACTGTATTTGACAGCCCAATTACGTTTTGCTTCTTTGCCCAGTAATTTTACTTCCTGATATGTTGACACTGGATATGTTGCCCTGAGTGGCGTAAAATAACATGTAAAAATATTGGGTCGTAAGCTTTTGTATGTATGTACCTACTTATAAGGTTTTAAAAAAAAAATCACATCTACTTATTGTCCATCTACATATTTTTTGTGTAATTTCTATCCCTTCCATGGTCCCCGCTCCTCATAAAAATCGAGTTTTTATTGTGTCTGGCATGGCATACTGTTGAAGGCTTTTAGAAGCAGTAGATTCATGTGAAAACCTGTTTAGACCAACTTTTCTGCCAATTTATGCAGATCAAATTTATTTGGGAGTTTGACTAGCTGCAATGCCTTTCAAAAGTAAAAAAATACAAGTGCATGCACACTACTACTAATACACTAGGCACCTACTTAATTCAATCTATACATCATGTACATCTGCATCAATGTAAAACTTGCATACACTTAGGCAGTTTTGCTCATTGGAACTGGTAAAACTTGTTTATTACAGTTCATTATTTCAATCTCAAAATCAAAATTGAATCTTTTGCATTTCAAATATTTTTTGTATCTTTGGATAATTCTACAAAATATGTAGCTGGCTATGGACTTCATTGTCTACATGCTTTTGCAATCATTGCCAAATACCAGCCAGAAGGAACCATCGAAGATATCATACAATACAAATAAGTGATCAATTTTTTGTATGCTTATTTTCACAAAGACTAATACGGATGAAGTACAAAATGACGTGATGGAAAATGGAATCGTGCGAAACGAGACGCAGATGTTATTTTGATTTGCCTTATTACATACGCCAGGTTTATTAGTGCGTAATGATAATACTGTATAATTAAAGATATAACTTACGTATTCTGAGAGGTGGAATAGTAACAGAAAATCCAAGAGAACTGGAAGAAATCGACGCAAAACTCTTCTGTTTCCAACCATTTTTATGCACTAAATTTCACTGTAAACAACTTTTCAGTACACTTATCTTAGCATAATTACGCACAAAAGGCAATTGTAGCCGCACCAAACAAAATATATTTACAAGAGGGGCGATTAATCGTCCGACATGCCCAAAGATGCTAAACGAAATCTGATAAAATAAAATATGATTTATTTATCTATGAAAAGAAACGAATGGAATGAAATGCACCATAGATAAATCAGATTTTTGGATTGTACTACGCTCCGAATGAAACACAAAGGGTACGTTCTGGTCATGGCAGGTAATCTTCTAATATAAAATCCGAACCTTCGTGTCTATGGTTCACATATCCCAAATGACAGAAGTTCCTCTTCTTCTTCCTTGTTTCGACTCTACCTCGTCTGGCGCCACAGATTTCTATCCTGTGGTGTGGCTTAGCCTAGCTAGATTGTGTTAACCGCTTTTTCTATTGTTTATTTTGTTCCAGTAAAGTTTTGGTTGATTTATTCATAGAAACATTATTAACATAAAGTTAATACCTAATAGTGCCATGGAACGGACATCGGCAGAATTGCAATAAGCCAAAGCGCCATAATAAGCAACGACGTCAAGTCGAATTTATCCAAGGATTTACTTCCGTAACATATCCACACAAATCCTGAATATGGATAATGCTGTTTTGTAGACTGAGCTCGTAGACGAGAGGACGTTAATTTTTATATGTTTCCAAAATCTGAGATGTGGTTACAGTGCATCAATTGTGATAGGCTGTGAAGTCTAATCTTCGAAGAACTTTGCACACAGTTTGCATCACAAAACCATTTGAAGAGATTTCCATCCATGAAGCAGGACAGATCTCGTTTTCGACCCGACGCTTATCTACATTGATTCCTGCTAGTGAGGTAGTCCTCAATCTGCTGCTATCAACCCCCAATAAAACGTATGTATCATGTGTACAAATTTGTTTTCACTACACTGTATATTGACTTGGCAGTCATTATCTGTAACAAACTACGATTATTATGCTAGCTAATCGATTTTATAAAGTCTTTTATATTAAAGTATATATCTTCTTTATTAATGCTTCCAAAATGATCATAACAAATTCTTCTAAAAAGTAAATGTTTAGAAGAAATGCTTAAATTTATTAATAAATCACTGGCCTCGAAACCTGAAAGAAAGAACACGAACGCAAATATTAAAACGATGGTGGATTCATTGTGTGAATTCTCATACTTAACTTGGATTGTTCACGAAGAAAATGTTTTCAGTATAGTTCTGCATATATATAGTAGTTACAGTACGAAGGTGGTGCACCGATGTGAATTTAATTTTGAGTAGCAAATTAAAGAAACTCTACAAAAGGGGATGTAATGTATGAAATAATAAATATGTATATTACTGCCATCCAGTGTGAAAATTTAATAACTATACAGCGCCATCCAATATTCACGTAATTGAACTAATCTCAATTGAGAGACATGAGTTGCGTTTCTATTCCCAATTGCAAGGATTCAGTAGTCTATTTGTGCATTCGAATAGGTCCTAAAACGCTCACAGAAGCGTTCGAGTTGGGTATCTGTTGGTGAAAATGTCGTTCAAATCTCTTTTTGTTCAGCGTTCGGAAAACTAAAAAAGAGGAATTTTGGCCACCAAAAAGTGTAATTTTTGACCCACGTCCGAAGCATGGTTGTTTGTGATCAATTTTTGACAGCATAATCATGCTATTTTAGGTCTTATGCTCAGTTGAGCGTTCGAATAGGGTGTGGCATATATAACGTTTTTAGAGCTTTACGAACGCTATAACAAAAAAGCCATCGACGACAATGCCTCCAATGCCCTCATAAGCTAAACGCACGTACCTAAAGAATCGTTGCCAATCTCTGAAAAAAGAAACCAATGGAAATGTTGCTAAAACATATAGGTACTTAGTTATGAAATAGTTTGAAAGACGATATATTAAACATATTGGTATCTCTATCATATGTATGTAATAAAAATAAGCCATCCATATACACAACAGTTTCGCTATATTGGCAATATTTTTCGTGACATCAGACGTGTGCCTTGTCCGCCATATTTTGACGCTGAAAACTGCAATGAGATTAACTATAGAGACGTTTTAGTCCTTGCATATGAAGTTTAACATGGCAAATTTTATGCTATACTTACCTACTGTTTAGTATACAACTCGCACAACGACATTAACTAGTGCGAGTTGTGTACATAATATGATTATGTTTATTTGCTGCAATAGCCAACATAGCTCTAATAGAACTATTATTGATCACAGGACTGAAAGTTTCTTCGTAGTCTATGCCAGTCTTTTGTTCACAACCTCTTACAACCAATCGATCTTTGTATTTACCATCATTTTTTTGTTTCAGGACCCATCTGTTGCTCAAGATTGTTCTATTACCAGCTTCTGTTCTGTCAACAAGCTCCCAGAATTGTTGTCTTTCAAAGACTGTTTCTTAGAATTAATTGCCTTAATCCATTCATCTTTTTCAGGGCCTGTTGTGACTTCGCTGTAGCTAAGGTAAGTGATATAGTCATTTAATTTTTCTGGCTGTCTTTTTTTTCTATCAGACTTGCGACTTTCTTTATTTAAGTTTGTTTCTTCTTGGTACTTTCTGTCTTCATCTTCTTCCTGTCCTCTTTCTTCTGTATTATTGTTTTCTTCTCTTCTTTCTTTTATTTTATTTTCATTTCTTCTTTTTTCTATATCAGTGTTTTCTTTTCTTCCTTCTTTTATAGTATTTCCATTTCTTCTTTCTTCTATATTAGTGTTTTCTTCTCTTCCTTCTTCTATAGTATTTTCATTTCTTCTTTCTTCTATGTTAGTGTTTACTTTTGTACTTTCGTATTCTGTGTCTTCATTTTCTTCTAACCATTTTTCATTTTCGTCGTCTTCATCTCCCTGATTGATGTCTTCGATGTCTTCTTTATGGGGTAAGTTGTTTTGATTTTTAAATATTATTTTAACGCTGTCATTACTTTTCATTTCTACACTCGGTTTTTTATTCAGAAAAACCACATCTCTTCTTATTATATTTTTTCTTTGTTCTTTGTCCCATAGCTTATAGCCAGTAGGTGTAAAACCAACCAATATATTGCTTACTTCTCTTGTCTAATTTGTGAAGATACTCAAGATTTTTACTATATACGAGTATTTTACTTCGCTTCCGAAGACTTGTAGATATTTTAAGGTGGCTTTTCGTTTCGTCCATTTTTCAGTCGGAGTGATTTCATCTCCTTTTACAGGAATCCTGTTAAGAATATAAGAGGCAGTCTTAGCAACAGACATATAAAATCGGAGAGGCTTTTTTCACAGGCTTTTTTCAATAGAAGCGTTCATAAATATAGTTGACAGGATGCGTTCCAACTTTACAAATATTATAAAATATAAATCTACAATAGACAATTACAGTATATTATTTAACAGCGTATAAATTTCTTCAACTTCACGCAGTAATTACTATAAAGTAGTAAATTCCCCTTGAAGTTCTATTTGGGCGACAATTGGGTGTACGTGATATCTACTTATTCTGTTCCTAATACGTTTACGAAGATAGTCAACAGCAATCAATCAATTTGTAAATGCGTCGATTTCGTGTACGTGTTTGTGACTGTACCAATCCGGCCAGTTTGTTTGATCAGGAGAGCACTAAACGGTACAAACTGACGATCGATTATGCGTATCGTCAGGACAGATGGTAAGCGCGGACGGTCGCGCGAGCACTAAAACCAGCCTAAGTGTTGAATACGCGCTGTATCGTTGCCAGATAGGATGGAACTACGTTGACTCAAGACAACTAGCTTGTGTTGACGTCGCCAAGCCGAGTGCAGTAAGACGTATCTACCTCCGTTTATATATAACATCATTGGTTTTGAAATAATTTGAATTTTATTTGTTTAGACAATAGTGGTGTTTTTGTCATATTTATGTATCGATATTTTCTGTGTCAAACCCCAATATCGTAGCTTTCAAATCTTTTGATTCTATATCGGAAATTCACGGAACTGCTTCTTTACTTTGATTTATTTAGATTAAATTCACATACTCTGCTAATCAATGATCGCTTAGAGTCACAAGTGCACTTGCAGTGGATTCATATAAAAGTTTTAAATATGGAACCAAAATCTTAGGAAAATAAAACTGATCATATTTGTTAAAATACAAGTATTTTTTTACTTTTCAGACGTCCACAAAGTTACCATAGCAAAAAAATTAGATTAGAGAGGGAAAGGAAAATTTAAGTTCATATTTAAAGAAAGATTCAAATTTAAAGAACATTTACATAAAATTATGTTCTTTGCATTTTGATGAAGATTCTTTCAGCTGTCGTTGGACCAGACACAATAGATAGACCATTGTTTTCCTGGTTAACGACAGTTTAGGGGCAAAACACTGGATGTTCTGCCCCTAAACTGTCGTTAACCATAAGTCATCAGATTAAGAGGTGATTCAGTGCCATCAACGTTTGTGCAGGTAAGAATTATATTACAAAACTATTCTTATTACCCATTAAAGGGTATTGATACTTTAATGGCTTCTTAACAGAATTATACTGTTTATATTGCAGTGATTTTAACGTTATGACGTTGCATTTCCTGGAAAAGTAGGTAGGTGAAATATATTGTATTATTGGCCAAATATGGCGATTTGCGAGTCAACGGGTTAATTATAAAATTTTACTGATGTCAGCAACCGTAAACTCCAACTAGCTCCAGAGATCAAAATCTAAATGCAGCCACTCAGCAGAACCTGGAATTGGTAAATAAATCCAATTAATCCTTCAATTTTTTGAGGTATATTCGTTTGTACATTCGATTGTACATTCTCATCTCGCAGAGTTTGGTTATGCCTAGTTTGTCTTCAGCAATTAAACGGTTCTTACCAACTCGGTCAACTCTGTTAATTATTAATATTTACTCTACACTATACTGATCGGCTCTTACACCAAAAAATGTCAACGTGAATGCAGCAACAGAACTTTGAATTGGTGAGTAAACCAAAACTTACGTAATTTTTTTTGGAGTTGCACATATAAACATTTAAAGCGGGGGTGCAGTTAATCGTGTTAAAAGGAAATAGTATTTTAAACGAATCTGCGCATGATGTCATTGGCATCATCATCGCCCTTACACTGTATCCACTTTTGAATTTTAACTTTGGCCATGCCCATATTGCCTATAAAAAAGGTGGTGAAAGGTAGGTCGAAAGGTGGAACTGTTAACAAAAAATATTAAAATAGTTCTTTTCAGAAATGAATAGTGCAAAAGCCAATTAACATAAATAAACAAATAGGAATATGTACGGATATTGTTTTATGTTAGCAGTTCCCAAATTATCATGGTTAATCATTTTAGGACTAGCATAACAAATCATCATCATCAGCATTCTGAATCAGGCGTGGATCCAGTCCTCAAATAAGGTTATGGGCACGACCACGTTTAATTCGGCCAGATGCGAGATGAACCGTAGCAATGATTTGTGTTATAATAGTTAGATATTAGTAGAGTTAGATAGGATAAGATAGTAGATTAAACAAAACTGCGCATGACGTTATTGGCCTCATGATCGCCCTTACACTGAATCCTTCAACAAAAATCGACCTGTTCCAAATGTCCTCATTGAATTGGTGCGCGTAGTAGGGTATAAGGGAGTATCTCCGCTGTGACGCAATGCATGTCGAAGACAAAAGTACTCTTTGGTCGATGATATCAATTAAGTAGTAGCAATTTATTCATGTGTGAGCGGCGAAAGGAGTAGGGATTTGCACAGCAACTTCAAAGACGCTATTATGTTTGATTCGGCCTATATTAGTTTCGTGTCGATAGTTTTATGGATAGGTACGGTGCAATCGATAAGTGTGGTGTGGTAGTAACAACACTAAGCCGCCATGTTTAGCTGCGTAGGTATGCACGTTTTTTTCGTAGTTATGGCATTTCCACCAATATTATAGTGTTTATAATATTTGCAATGGTCTATATTGGCTATGGTCTGGTCTGTGATGATATATTAATAATAGTTATTCTTTAATCTGATTAACAAAGAGAATATCACGCTACGCTAGAAGAGGCGGAACTTAGGAATGTCGACTTGAATGCTAACAATTGCAATATTTGGGCAACCAACAAACCGGATGTGTCAAAATGGTACATAACCATAGTGACGTGAAGTATTAGAAAAATTATCGATATTGATTGTCGATATTAGTGTTGTACCTAACCGTTCGTCGACATCGATAAACGTATTTGAAATTGTAATATTGAATGTATTTACATTCAATTTGGATTTGGAAATAAAAAATTCAAAGTTCAATACACTTTTTATTTTAGACAGTGATTCGTAACTTAGGAACTTACATATAAATAGTAAATAACGGCAGTTTTACAAAAATTCTAACCATATTCCATTATCAGTTCAAACAATTTTGTGTGTATATAGGTATAATAAGTTTATAGCTATAAAATGCCCCGGCCATGAGTGGTTTCTGGGCTATCGGGATTCGCTGAAGATTATTGCCATAATCAATGTGACTACAGCATGTAAACTGATATTTGAGTAGATAATGCAGACGGTGAGAAAACTAGTATTTACTGAGTAGAGTAAATGCAAAGCAATCAAAATACCACGCGGGCGAAGTCAGGTCACATTCATATTGATAACATCACATATTACGCAACTGCGGGCAGAAACTGACAAATCTATACATATAATAAAACTGTAGCCAAGGTGAAATCTGTACAAGAAAGATAACTTTTTTTCGGATAAGCGTATTTTGACGAAACAAAGATAAAAATCTGCTCAGGTTTTCAAAAAATATACTGCAGCAAACCGGATCAAAATCCATACAGTAGTTTTTGCGTGATGAAGTCACATATGGACAGACAGACAAAAATTCTACTAACGATATTTTTGGATTCCACTACTTTCATTTACTCACTTTTTTATATTTTAAATTATCTTTCATGTACAGATTTTCCCTTGGCTAAACAGTTTTATTATATGTATAGACTAGCTTTTGCCCGCGACTTCGTCCGCGTAGTGTAGTTTTTTTTGGGATATGAGTTATTGTTACAATATAGAGCTATATTCATGGCTATTGGCCGCCACTACGCGTGATGTTTGACAAAAGTTAATATATAGCGTATTTTACAGTATTTCTTTATACAATTTATTTAAAATTCACTAATTTGGAGGCATTCACTTAAGTAGCCAGGCTAGTTGGAGAGCGCATATGAGACGTGAGCATGCCACATACAACTGGCCGTGGGAGAAACAGTCCTGCAATACAGAAATAATAATGTTATTAGGAATAGTTTTGCTAAGTGGGACTCTTTTTCGGAGCAGTAGTATGAAAACACTTCTGTTATAAGTTTATACATTACATTATGCTACAGTGCCCTTTAGTTAAAGGGCACTGTAGCAAATTATAATTTTGGGTGAATGAGACTGAACATCTATTTCTCAAGTTTTTTTTTATTCTGTAATAATTAAAGGAGCTTTTAGCCGCATTGGTCAGTCATGCCAGCTCCATCAGTACATTCATTGCTTTTTTAGTACAATTGAAGATCTTATGGCATAACCTATAGAGTTTTCTATCAGTGTCGGATGTAGACTCTGCTAAAACACTCTGAAATACAACAACATCCAAATAATTGAGTTTATATCCTAACTTAATTCTAATTGGTTCAGTTCGGGCACATTCCATTACAAAGTGTTGGATGTCTTCTTCAATGTCACAGATATTACAGTTAGGTGAATCAGCTTTCCTCATCATGTGTTTGAACTTATTTAATGGAACATGCCCGGAGCGAAACCTACACGCCATTACTATGATAAGTCTGCTTAACTTAGTCTTATTGAAACATGGCATTCGAGGGGGCTCATTTTGTATTGAAATGTACCAGATACCTTTGTTTTGAGAGGAGTTTTCAAAATGCTTTTTCAAATTAATGAAGATCATATTTTTATGTTTAGCCAGTGCTTCTGTGTATTCCGGAGTCAAATATGTATCAGATCCTGATGTTGTTGAATCTCTGGCCAATTGATCAGCTCCTCGTTGCCATGGATGCCCACATGAGATGGAATCCGCAATCTCCGCATCAATTGCAATCTCAGAGACAGCTCATGAAAATTTAATTTTAAAATTTTCTCTATTATGGCATATGCTATCGATGCACCTCTTATTCCAGAGGAAACCGCCTTGATGTGGGCCTGATTCAGAGCATTTTAGCTGCGCCAACATCTAATGCAGCTAGGATGCTCTATCAGTCCACATATGAGATGCTCAAGGATAAAGTGTAAATATGTGTACAAAATTTTTGAGTAAACTATGGGACTGACATAGTCGGTACACGACTCAAAGTCCCTAAATTAAAAAAAAAAGAATAAAAAAAAAAAAAATTCCAGAGGCGCATTATTTCTCAAGTTGATGAGCATAGTACAGTGTTGCGCATAACTTTGTAGCTTAAATTTCTGATTGACATTGCTGTGACGCTTACCATTAAGTCAAAGATTGGCTCATTTTGTAACATACTTGCATAAAAAAAAGTTAACCACAGATTATTTTGCAAATTTGTGATATTATACCTTGATTCTTCCACAAATGAAATGGGAATCCAGACATCTGCTCATCAGTGAGTGGAGTGACTTTTAAATTTAAACAAGGTATGGCATGATTTTTGAACTTATCTTGCTTTTTGTTCATGTGAGTCTTTTTGAAATGTTCACCACATACATTTTTGAATTGGCAAATGCACTAGATCTTCATTTCCTGTAACTCGCACCCATTCTTTGCAGCTGTAAAAAAAAACTCAAGTTTTAAACAACACCAAATAAATGTAGTCTGTAGTAACTGGTCCTTTTGGAAATTTGTGGAGGAGGCTTATGTTTAGCAGTGGACGTCCTACGGGTGAGATGATGATGATAATGAAACAAAAATGTAGCTAGATATTATGTTTTCTAAAGTATATGTAGCTAGAAATATTACCTAATCACTATTATTAAAGTTATTCACCTCGTTAATCCTAGTTAATTTTCAGGTATACAAAAAAAGACAAATTATGCTTATGTGACAACTGTTATTGGCCAAATTTGGCAACAGCTATTCTGGGCATCAGGTATTATTTCTATGTACATGTTCATGTTTCTCAGGATTCATCACGCCGGTCAATAACAACATCGAATAATGTAGGCATGTATAAAGATGCAACAGTATGGAAACTAGGCCTGGTTAAGCGGAAATAAACTTATACGTGACTACGCGTCTTGACATGGCCTTACTACTGACAGCACCGCGACAACCGGTTAGGGCTCTCGTCGATTCGCATGTTTGTGTGAGTGAGCCTGTTCGAACGTTTGTAGGTAGTTTCCATACTGTTCTCTTTATTTATACTGTGATGTATGTATGGTTATTGTAAAAGGTTATTCGCATAGATCATGCATAAAATCTGAGATGCGTTGGAAGCAAATATGCAACAGCAACCCTGGCTTTTAAAAATGAAGAAGCTCTGACACTTACCGGTTCTCTTCCAGTGGATAGTTTGCAAGAAAGCGGAAGCTTTGTAAATGTGTTTCTTTGATGCCACATTATCTCGCAAGTTAGGCGACTTCTCTTTGACATTTTAGAAGTTCAAAAAGATGCTTCAAAATTTAGCGTTTTTTTTTAAATCACCACGGACACACTATGTACACATTTAAAGTATATTACGAGTGTCTGTCTCGGAACTAAATAACGAGAATGAAAAGGTTTCTTAACAATCAACACCCACGCACAAGTTATAACCTATTTGAGTCTCTGCCTCGGGAATATACGACGTAAATTGATAAAAAGTCTTTGCAATCATAACCCACAAACTATGTTCGTATGTGAATCTTTGTCTCTAGAATGTAAATGTCTCCAAATGATTTAGGAAGAGGAGAAATCACTCAACTCAACGGCTGGAACACAAAATTGGGACAAAGTAACATTATATCGCTGATATGAAATCCAAACCACCAAACCGGCACAAGAAAAACAAACAAATCAGGGACGGACATTTTTAGTGTTGCCAAACCGTTTTATAAGTTCCTACTACTTAACACTTGTAGTTTAAAGTAGTGTAAAGTTTAAAGGTTAAATAATGTGATTATATGTTAATTTTGTACGTTAAAACAATTCCGTTACAAAATAAAACAGAGTAACACTTTTCATAACCGCAAAATGCATAAAGACAAAACTAAATATGTGTACGTGATTTCAAAAATATCTTCCAGTTTTTTGTGACTGGGAACATTGGTATAAATTCTTTATGTTACATTCTGGTTGCAACGATCACCATACATTTTTTTGATACGTAGTTTCTGCCCACTGCTGATTAATTGTGAGGTGTCCAATCAAGGGGTACTATTTAGTCTGTGGTCCAATCCGGATTAATCTACGTATGAGTATGTAGTGGGTAGGTATGTGATTTCATTGTAAATTAATTTGGATTGTCTTGTTTTGATTGATTCTCATCTCAATCCCTACAGTAATTTTAGACGGCCCGATTGCCTAATTACGAGTTATCCAGCCTAAGAAGCGCCTGACTCAGATTCGATCCACTATCAACCAAGTAATAGGTATTTGTGATTGGATTGGTAGAGATCATGGTGTTGGGTCAGAAATAATGTATTATAATATCTGTAGTCATCATAGTGTGTTATATACCTCCCGCGATACAGGGATCCAAATGGAAGTTCTAGTTTAATATTGATAGGTTACATACACATCATAAATAATGAACAAGAGACAAAGACAGAGATGTGTTTACCCTACAGCAGAGCAGAAGAAAAAACTTATTGAGCTAATGGTAAAACATCCGCAGCTCGTATCAAGTAAATTATCTCCAGGTTTTAGCTACAAAGATGCTCAACAGCTTTGGCAAAATGTGGCTAACCAGTGCAATGCTATCCCTGGATCGAGAAAGACTTGGCGGCAGTGGAAGAAAGTAAGTTGGTACATTCTCTGTACTTAATATATAAGAATTCTGTACTATGTAAATATTATATTTCAGTGATATGTATAGGCAAACATACTTATACAATTTTATGAATATATTGTTTTCTTTATATATTTACATATATATTTACAGACATGGCAAGATATAAGACACAAAACTAAAAAAAGGCAAGAAGTACATGGACGGATACCCCCATCTGCGACAATGCTCACAGCATTGGAAAGAGAGGCTCTGGGTCTGAAAAATGTATCTTCCACCACCAACTGTGAAGAATCCAATGAAAGTGAGACAGTACAAGAAGCATTACATATAGAGTTAGATAACTTTGATTATTACACCAATGACATTGGTTCCAATGCATCCCTCAGTGATGCAGAATCTGTCCCGGAGGAAAAAGTTTTTGCAAGCTCTTTAGGAAAAATCAAGAAAACCAAAAGCACCAAAATATCAAACTCTGAACATTCAGAGAGCTGCATATTTAACTGCGATATGTTAGCGGTCCAAGAGCAAAAGAAAAATCAAATTAAAGAAGACTATTACAATTTTAAAAAAGAATATTTAAGCCAGAAATTATTATTAATGAGAGAACAAACAGAGGCTTTGAAAGACATAGCAAAGGGGTTGTCTAAATAATATGGGTCATTAATGTACTCGTGCCTAGTCATAATATATTTAGTTAACATTCAACTATGCCTTGTGGTAGAACAATGAGTGGTCCTCAGGAGATGTACATGTATCCTGAGTATTACTCTAGGGCCTATAAGAACTAGTTATACCAAATGTAATAGTTTGAAGTACACATTATACTTTTTTCAATTACTAGGCATCCAATTTGATACATTTTAATTACTATCCAGGCAGACATAGCCAACCATGGGGGCTGCTTAATATATAGTTACAAGGTAAGTAGTGCATGGTAACCATGCCTGCCATGACAGTTGCAGTGCCACCAAATAATTTGACATGTTACAGTGCCCTTCAAACCTTAACAGAGAAGTACTTGTGCACAACTGCTTTGGGGCCCTAACATCTAGCAGTGCAGTGGTACCAACCAAGATGGTGCCTTTTAAAAATAAAATATTTTTAAATACAATAGTTCCTTATATAAGTATATAATTATAAAAATGGAACTATAAGTATCATAGTACTGTTTGGAAGTCTCCACTTATTCTCATATGTCAATGACATGAATAATGTATTGAAATATTGCACATCATATCAATACACGGATGACGCATGTTTGATAATTGCTGAGAGGAATATTGAGAGTGCACTAGAGAAACTTCAATATGATTTCGACCGCCTTAACAAATGGTGTCATGACAACATGCTTGTCCTTGCTGCCATAAAATGCTGACAAAACCAAGTTAATGCACATTCGCTCACCCTTCCTTAAGACCTCATTTGACACAAACAAAAAACTCAAAGCTCATAACCATGTGTGCTTCCATCAAAAGGTCCAAAATTGTAGCTGCCCAGTCATTGAAACAGTCCAAAATCACACATACTTAGGATTGATTGATAGCAATTTTAACTGGTACCCACATGTACACATACAAGTATGTGACAAACTCAGAGCATTTCTAGCTAATATAAATATAATTCGAGGCAGAATACCATTTAAATATTACTACTTTTATACAACTCTAGCAGATTCCATCATTAGTTATGGTATCACCAGCTATGGCCGAACGTTCAAGACTTACCTTGATAAAATCCAGAACATCCAAATTTAAATATTAAAAAAAAATGTGTCACCCGCAATCAAAGAACTTCATAAAGTGAATGAATACTATGATCTTTTTAAGCACTGCAAAGTTCTAACAGTACATACGAAATTTCTATACTATCTTCTTAAAGGGGTCAATATAACAGTATTTGTATTTTCAGTGTCCCCTAGGAAAAAGTTATGTATTTGGATCAGTATTAAATACCGCAAAACTTCGCAATGTGTATGTATGTGTAATGTTATGGGCCAGAAGATTTTTTATTTTTTTTACGTTTTATGGGCTTAGCTTTTATGAACTTAATTAATAGATGTTGTTAAAGTAAAAATAAGTTTGCTAAATACTACAAATACTATTCAAATAACTTCACTCACTTTAGAAAATTGGAATACTAAAAAACTCCCAACCTCTTCTTACAAATTTTAATAACAGGATTAAAGAATCGGTTGAAACCTACAAATAATAATAAGTCGTTGAAACTATCATTCTCAAGTAGAGATATGAAACATTTATCATTGTTATTATTAAATATTTGTACCTACTTATTACCTACTTCTTAAAGTAAAAACAAACATCTGTATCTTCTTTATAAATAAGTACTTTATAATACATAAGTACAAAGAATATTATTATTATATAATTATTTAAAAGAAAAAAATCCAAATTTTATTAAAAGCCAACAAAGACTTTCCAATTACTTCCACTTAATTTGAAATTTACATAATGACCTGTTACCCTGCATGAATATATTGGGCACAGGTATTTTTTCGTGGTTTGTTCTTATTTAACATCTGCGAAATCATCATCTAGTTTATAAAGAGTTCCATTGTTACCAAATATCTTCAGAAAGGTCACCAAGATATCTCCTTGTTCTTCGTCAAAATCGATCGATCGAATTCAGATGAACACGCGCCGTTATGTCTATACCCCTTAAACATAAAAACAAAATGGAATCCTAAAATATCTTTGTTTTTTAATTTTTCTTGTAATATTGATTTTTTCCTGTACATAAGCGACTGTTGTAGTCTTCTTCTGATAACTCGGCTACTACTATCTCCGATTTCAAATAAATTTAATCTAATTTGTCTTCCGTGTAAACTTCTAGTAATTTATTTATGAGTAAATAGTGTTTGTGTAAGGGGCTACATACTAATTTGATCTAATACAGTGGTTCTCAAACTTTTTTGGTGACGGAAACCTTTTGGGAAGCAAAATACTTGATGGAACCCTACAGTAAAACAATAGTTTTTAAAAGTGTATTCTTTATTAATAAGCATAATAAAAGTACAATGTAACAGTTACTAATTATAACTTACTTTACCACATGGTAAGTACAATAATAGAAGTTTTTTTTTTTTTTAAATTATTATTTATGGCAATTGTTTAGAACATTCATGCCAGCATCATGTCAAAAGAGAAAGATATAATTAACAAAATCGGAGAAATTTAGATGTATGTCTCTGAAACAAAGGAAAAATATCTTATACTACATACTTACTATCTACAAAATTATCAAATTACTATTTAAAAAAAAACTAAATAATTACATAATATACACATGGTTTAACATAAATACCAGTTTAATTTAATTTACACACAACTACGGCTTGATGTTATTTTCAGTTATGAAAGATGATAATATATTAATTGAATTAACGTTAATAATACACAGAATGTTATCTATATGAATAGGAAGTGGAAATTTAAAATGAACCAATGAACTGAATAATGAATTATGATCAAATAAGGGGCAAGAAAAGAAAATATGATTTATATCAGCATCATCCATACCACACTCACAAATTGATTAATCTTTAATTCTCAATTTATTAAGATGAACAGCAGAAGAGCAATGGCCGAATCTCAACCTAGCTATTATACAACAAATTTTCCTATTACATTTAAATTTAAAAAACCAGGGTTTAGCTTGAATACCAGGTTGGAGTTTAGCATAATAAGCTCCTGTTCGTCTACTAGTCAGTGACCATCTTTTGAACCACCTAGACTAGGTCACGAATAAGGAGAAGTAAAAGGTCTTGAGGATAATTTTTAAAAGGAACTTTATCACCGCATATTATAGCTTGCTTTGCAATCTCATCAGCCTTTTCATTGCCATGTATATTATTATGGCTTGGAATCCAAGCTAAGTGAACAGAATAACCAATAGAACTACACTGTATTAACATTTCCTTGCATTTAAATATAATCCAGTTTTTGGAACCTATTTTAAATGGATTACTCTGAAAAGCTTGAAGAGCACTTTAAGAGTCAGAAAAAATAACAGTTTTCTTTAATTTGAACATCAATATATAACTGATAGCTTCCATTATACCCCTACATTCACCAACAAAGACAGATGTTTCAGGAGGACACTTAATCTTTTGAACAATATTGTAATTTTGGTGGAATAAACCAACACCAACACACCCCTTTTTATCTAATTTCGAGGCATCTGTGAAGATGCTATGCCAGCCTGTCGAAAGATTATCTTTAATCCTTAAGAAATGTTTATTAACAAAGGGATCTACTTTGCTCAAATCCAAATGAAGATGTAAATTGGGTTCAAATAAAATACACTGATAGTCAAATTCAAACAGAGAAATTTTAGGGGTTCTATGAGTAGGGTATTTGAGGGCTTTAATTTTTGAAAAACTCATAACTAAGCAAGGAGTTTTTTTATGTTTCCAATAAGGCTGGAAAATATAACTAAATAATAATTGCAGTTTTGGAAAAAGAGGATGAGAAGAAAATTGAAACAAACGAAACAAAAACATGTCCGAAAGATATTGACGTCTTAAATCTAAAGGAGGTTCATCACATTCCACTTGCAAAGCATTTTTAGGAGTAGATCTCATTGCTCCAATAACAATACGTAACGCTCTTGCTTGGATCAAGTCCAATGAATTGAGCGCTCTTTTACAAGCTGGCTCATATAAAAATGAAGCATAGTCAATAACACTACGAATAATAGCATTATAAAGAAGCTTTAAATAATAAGGATGAGCACCCCACCAAACACCAGCCAAACCCCATAAAATATTCAAATTTTTTTCGCACTTAACCGAGATATAGTTTAAATGCGATGAAAAGTTCAATTTGCTGTCTAAAATAAGACCTAAAAACTTTTTTCATTTTCGACAGGAATCCTAGTGTTGTTTAAGTCTGGTCTTTAACCGTTTTCTAGTAAAAATAACTACAGAACTTTTTAGAGGAGCTATTTCTAGACCATTGTAACATAACCAAATATTTAATGACTCAAGAGCTTGAGACAATTTATGAGCAGAATTTAAAATATCACGATCTGAAATATAAACAACAAGATCATCAGCATATTGCAATAACCTGCAATAAGGTGACACAAATTTGTTTAAATCATATGTGTAAATATTAAAAAGCAAAGGACTTAGAACAGAGCCCTGAGGCAAGCCTTTGAAGACAGATCTGCAACATTTAATATCCCCGTTTTGTTCTTAGTTGAGCTCTACGGTCTAGAAAAATATTAAGTATAAAATTAGTTATTTTACCAGGTAAAAACAAACTTTCCATTTTAGTTTTAAGAATAGAAAGTATAACTTTGTCATATGCGGAGCATATATCAAGAAAAGCAGCAACAACAGACTCATTTTTAGAGAATGAGAGTCTAATATCAGTAACAAAAATAGACAAACTATCTAAAGTCCCCTACCTTTTCTAAAACCATATTGACATTCAGGCAAAAGATTTCTGCTTTCGATTAGATCTCCAGACAAGATGTTCTGTGATCTTTGTCAGAACAGAAGACATAGACACTATTGGACGATAACTATCAGATCTTTCAGGATCTTTGCCGGGTTTTAAAATTGGAATAATGATTTGGGTTTTCATCACATCTGGGACAAACCCCAAATCTATCATCAAGTTTATCATTTCCAGATAATAACCTAACATTTTCTCACCAGCATTAACCAAAAAGGAATATGGAATTCCATCTGGACCAGGGGAAGTATCTTTAAGAGAAGTGAGAACAAGGCGCAACTCTTGCATGGAGAAAGGAGTAAAACTTGCATCATAATCAGGGTGGAACTTGAGGTGAAAGTATCAAAAGAACTAGGAACAAAGGGTGGAGCCAGCCTGTCCATGAATTGCTCAAACCAACTTTCACAACTAGGGTATGGAGGAGAAGGTTCTCTATATGAACCACGAAACTTTCGAATTGATTTCCATACATACGAGGAATTGACACTAGGAGAAATAGTAGAGCAAAAGTTTTCCATCCCTCTGACTTTTTCGAATGAAGGATTTCCTTTGACTGAGATAGAACATCCGTTTATGACTTATAGTTTTCATTTGTCATGTCCTTAGAATACACTTCTTCAGCGGTCTTTCTATTTGTCACAGCATCCGTACACTCTTGATCCTACCATGGAAGAGATCTATGTTTCTTATTTTGAACTTTTAAGGGAAATGAATGCTTAGCAGGAGAATGAATAATATTTATAAATGAATGAATACATTGATTCAAATAATGGGGAAATATCAGGGGAAGATCACAAACAATTTCTTCTAATAATGATTTAAATTTGGACCATTTATCAGAATCAGTTTTATTGCTTAGTTTATGATGTAACAATGGCTTAAATGGAGTTTGTTCAATTTTAGAAAATGGAAGATCAATTAAAACTGGAAAGTGATCACTTCCAAAACAAGATGATAAGGTTTTCCATGACATTGAAGGAGTTAAACTAGCTGATACCATAGTCAAGTCCACAGCACTAACCTGCTCATTTGGTCTTGTACGACGAGTAGGGCTCCCAGTGTTTAATAAACACAATCCCAGCTTATCCATTATATTGAAAATATAATTAGCAAGAGAATCTGAGGCTTGACAACCCCAGACTGGATGATGAATGTTAAAGTCTCCCATTATAATAAAGGGACCTTTTATGTATGTTAAGATATCAAAGAATGTTGTTAGTATGTCAAAAGATGGTCTGGGTATATACAATGATATAAATGTTATGTTTTTAAACCTAACAGCAACAAAAGATAATTTCTCAGATACAGAAGATGATGGTAAATGTACAAGATGAGAATTTACAGAGTTTCTGACAAGTATGGCAGAACCACCATACCCGTCAGCTTTGTCATCCCTGAAACAGAGGTAGCGAGGAACCTTAAAAAAGGAACCAGGCTTAAGCCATGTCTCAGAGATAGCAATAACAATAGGGTCATATTTATTGATAATATATAACAAATCTGTTTTTTTACTATTTAAACTTTGGCAATTCCATTGTAGCCCTAGTGAGGGAGCCATAATGGAAAGGTTGTGATGATGGAATGGAAGAATCTAGGGCAACGTTGGACGGTACAAAAGTAGGACAATTAAGTAGCTTCATGAGAGCCTGTATGAGCTCCATAATGCTACCAGAGGAAGAAAGGGGATCAGAACCATGACAATTAAAAGCAACACCATTATTGTTGATCATAGGTGGATTCGCAACAATGGCCTGATGGGCAGATCGATCATAGCCATGCCGTTGTGGAGGAAGAGGTCTGGGTTTTATTAATATTGTTTTTTTATGTGAACTATTAGCTTTTGCAGCATAAGAATGAGAGGTAGAAGAAACACTATTAGCATACGATGTTTTTGTTGCATCACTATATGATTTACCCCTAATAGGAGAATGTAATTTGGAAGCTTCAATATAAGATACACTTTTGTCTGCCATAGTAATCTTAATTTCTTTTTGTCTGCTAAACTCTGGACAGCTCTTATTTGTAGAGTAATGCAAGCCGGAACAATATATACAAGATGAAGTGCCCTCTTCCACATTGCATGAGTCACCAGTATGACCCTCACCACACTTGTAACAACGTGGCTTAGACCTACAGCTATTTTTTGTGTGCCCAAACTTACAACATTGAAAACATTGTACAGTAGGATAATAGTAGCGTTCAACTGGTAGAGAATTAAAGCACATGAATACCCTTGGAGGCAGAACCTGACCATCGAAAGATAACACGCAAGATTGTGACGGCTTAAATACAGAGGCACCATCAACAATTACTTTATAGTTTAAGCACCGAATTTTCACTATGGGGCAGCCATCAAGAGGGACACGAATGTTCTCCTGTACCTCTTCTTCAGACCATTCAGTGGGGATCCCCTTGACAAGACCCAATCGGACTGTGCTAAATGATGGGATAAATGCCTTAAAATCATTTTTAATTAAAATTTCATTTGCAATGAAAATATTGGCAGAGTTTGCATCACTGAATGACAGTGATACTCTATTACATCCTATTCTACTGACACTTCCTTCAACAATATTTTGTATCTTATTCATACTGAGAAAGTGCCCAAAGTTAATTGGGTGCAAGAAAGTACCTGAAGTGGGAGAAGGCTCAACTTTTTGGACATGCACTGTAAAAGGCCCCTTATCGGAAGACTTATATACCTGCCTACCAGAGGGGGTATAAACTGGGATTGATGGGGTTTACGAAATGGTTGCTGAAGGAGAAGCAAGTGAATCAGTCATTTGACAATCAGTTATCTGTGAATCTGTGATAGACTTTGATGATGGACATATTGTTTGGCCTAATGGAATAATTGAATCCTGGGAATGTTTCTTTTCTTTATTATATTTATGCTTTTTGCATGATTTTTTCCGTTTAATGGTAGAAAAGGAGCCATCGCCATGCTGATTTGGTTCCACAACATCTGAAGAATCAGAAGCGATGGAGACAAACTCAGCTGGTGAGGGGACAAAATCACGCCTATCTGCGTTAAATTCAATAGACAGGTTTAATTCTGGGGGCCTGCCGCCCCCATCGTATGTTTCCATCCAATTCGATGAAAAACAATTGAATAAAATAAATGAAGACTATATTCTTAATAATAAATTAATAATAAATATTCTAATTTTGTTAAAAAACTTACCAACGATGTAAAATACACGTGCTACGCTAATCAAATATTCTATCTACATACAAACACACTAAATACAGCAAAAAGATATTTTTCACAATTTAATAATCGCCAAAGCACCCGTGCTCCTTGACACAACTTTGACAATCCTAGAAGATATTAAAAAAGAAAAAATCTAACTAATGGGAGGTATGAAACTGTTTTTTATTTTTCATCAATTGGTTGATATTGTTGGAACTATTTGAAATGAACCAAAGAGTTGTATACTTCTAAGATACCTTATTGTTTGATCGGCCACTATTTTTATGTCAGAATATATATGATTGATTGTTGTTGTCAAAAATAATATCTATGTCTTCGTATTTTTGTTCTTGTTTATTAATTAGTAATGTTATAATAAAATACTTTTATTCTGGAGTTATTATGTGTTTATTACACTTAAGCATACTCTGAAACTTCTGGTTATGGGCTCAGAGCCGTAAGTACTAAAACTCCAGGATTCATATATGTAACATTTATTAATATCGAAGTACAAACAAAATATGGAAGGAGATTCATGTAAAACTACTCCTAATCTTGTTTATTCAAGTAATGCTGCTCATGTCATGACAACTACACCAACTTTTCAAAAATTAGAAGGACGTTGTAATTATACAACATGGGCATTTTCTATGGAAATGATGCTTATAGATTGTGGATTATGGGATTGCGTAAAACAAGCACCCTTAGAGAATAGCTCTCAAGAAATTCTACGCCGTGATGACAGAGCTCGCTCAAAAATTGGTCTTTGTTGCCATGAAAGAGTTTTTTCAAAGATTATTGGATGTAAATCTGCATTTGAAGCATGGAATAATCTAAAGAAGGCTTATGCCGATGGTGGTCTTGTAAGAAAGCTGACATTAATGAAAAAACTACTAAATACTCGCTATATTGACAACATGGAAAGTTATATCAACGACATAATGTCAACACATCAACAGCTTCAGCAAATTAATCAGAAAATTGACGACAACTTTCTTGGAATTATACTGCTTTGTGGCCTACCCGAAAAATTTAAGCCACTTGTTATGGCATTGGAGCATTCCGGTTCAGAACTTACTTTAGATAATGTAGTAACTGCACTTTTGAAGTAAGATAGCCGAGATTTGGCTACTTGCAGTAATTCTACTAATGATTCTGCTTTAGTGTCGTTAAATAAACAGTACCATAGTGTAACATTTCATTACCATTATCGCTGTAATATGCATACTTGATAAGGAATGTCCTCCTTAATATGATATTTTAAATAAGACAGAGCAATCACTTGGTACTTTACATTTTATTCAATAATTCACTAATCACTATACTTCGCATTTAATACTATTCATCTCTGTTTAACAATGTTAAACCACAAGTATAAATTATTCAAATTATTTATTTAAAGTATAACAACATTATCCCTTTAAATAAAATTATATATTTATAGTTGTTCCGACATAAATTCTTCGCTCAACGATTCCTAGTGTTCACCTCGGCTAACGAGAACAGACTGGCCACTATCCTTTTTTTTTTTTTTTTTTTTTTTTAGAACGGACTAATGCTGTTTGCCTCTACCGGCATTTACAGCGTCACCGGACGGTTGGCGAGCGCAGATGGCACTCAGCCAGATGCGGGCGCAGAGGGCGCACCGCCTAAGGCGAGCGTTGAAGACGCTTCGCCGCAAGGAGTGGAGTAGGCGACTTGCTCAAGGGCACCACTAGGGTACGGACCTCGGCTTGGGCCGTCGCCAGGAGAGAGGGGAGTAGGAGAGAATCGCCCCTAAAGGAGAGAATCGCCCCTGGCCACTATCCGCCACGCTTACTACTTTTATAATATTTTTGGCGGTAGAACAACTCCCCCTCCATGATCGTCAACAATGCCACCTTGCGGTGAACTCAGAAAACATCTACGAGTCAAATACATTCCATTTATCTAATAATACAACAATTATGCTAATTTTAACCTACTGTAAATAGTTTGTCTATAATGTATGTTTCTATTATAGTGAAATAATTATATATTGTTAACAATAGAGACTTTAATATATATTTTTAATATATTTTGTAGTTACTGTCGTAAGCCAGGACATATTAAGATGAATTGCAGGGTTCTTAAGGCTAAATCAAATAAAGAAAAGGCTAAAATGTGCGAGGTAACACTGATAGTCAATTCACAACCTGTAAGTAGAAATACATGTAATAATTTGAATAAATCAGTTATGGTTCAACCTGAAATAAATAACTCCTCGGTTGATAAGTCACTACTTGTGTGTGACTGGTATATTGATTCTGGTGCTACAAGTCATATGACAAATAGGCGCGATTGGCTTAATGATACTAAACCTATCAAAAAACAAGTTAGGGTAGCAAATGACCAAATTATTCTTTCAGATGCTATTTGTACCGTACAATTAAATGCTTCTTCTAATATTACCGACGTTCTGCATGTTCCAGACTTGTCAACGAACCTGCTTTCAGT
This sequence comes from Selenia dentaria, assembly GCA_917880725.1. Classification (NCBI taxonomy): domain Eukaryota; kingdom Metazoa; phylum Arthropoda; class Insecta; order Lepidoptera; family Geometridae; genus Selenia; species Selenia dentaria. The sequence continues at coordinate 5,792,958 of OU862891.1, forward strand.
GAACTCATTGGTAAAGGGAGGCAATGTTGTTATTTTCTCATCGTCTGGAGGAAAAATTTTGGATGCTCAATCTTGTAAGGTTTTTGGAAAAGTTTTGCATACAGCCTCAAATGTCAATGGTATGTACAAGCTTGATTTACCTATTGACAAAGCTAATCTTACTGAAACAAAAGTGAACTCGGCAGACTTGTGGCATAAACGCTTAGGTCACTTAAACTATAGGTCTATGGAGTTACTCCGTCTTCACTTAGCTATTGGTGTGAAGTATGATCGTCCTAACTGTTTAATTAAAGATAATTGTGTTGCTTGCGTTGAAGGAAAACTTGCAAAGAAACCTTTTAAATCGTCTGATTCAAGGGCGACTCATATTTTAGAATTAATTCATAGTGACGTTTGCGGACCTATGAGTAGCCCATCTTTCGGTGGTGCTTTATATTTCGTCACTTTTACGGATGATTTTTCTAGAAAAACGTTTACATACCTAATGAAACAAAAGTCAGAAGTAACTGAAAAATTTTGAGAATTCAAGAAATTTGTTGAAAAACAAACTAACAAAAAAAATAAAGCTCTTCGTTCTGATAATGGTGGTGAATACCTAAATAACAACTTAAAAGAAATTTTAAAAGAATCTGGTATACTTCATCAGACAACTGTACCATATAATCCTGAACAAAATGGCATATCAGAAAGAACAAATAGAACTCTTGTAGAAAAAGCTAGATCTATGCTCTCTGAATTAGGACTACCTAAAACTTATTGGGGTGAAGGTATTAATACCGCGACATATTTAAAAAATCGCTCCCCTACCAAAGCCATAATATGCAAAACACCAGAAGAAGCGTGGACTAGTAAGAAAGAATCTTTGAGAGATTTATTTAAAGAAATCAATAACCAATGTTTTTCGCTATGTTGCTCGAACAATCAGTTCGTTTCTGTTCGAGAGTTTGCCTGTAGTGTATACCTACTTTATATTTTTATATAAATAATCACTGCTCGAAAAAAAAAAACCGTCCAATCAGAGATAATATCAATATTTGATTAAGTAGAAATCTTGCTGTTTGTAAATATACGTTGCTTTGAATGTACCATCAATTAATTACGGATTGTCACATCCTCAGAATTCAGAATTCTTAGTAATTATATTTAATATACTCATTCCGCTTGTATGTTTGCTCAAAATTTTACGTTTTTGTATGGAAGTATGTTCAGTGCCGCTGCAATATTCAAAAAGTCTTGGCACTGAAACAATATCACGTTGATGGCTACCAAAGGGACTATAAAATGCGACTTTTGAAGCATCAAAAGCGATGTTCAAAATTAATCTTAAATACAACAAGAATGTTTGAAGGCAAATGTACCTATTGCCAAAAATAATAAAAATAATAAACATATATTTATTTAAAAAACCAAAAACCGATATTAAAAAATATTTAGTGACACTTCCGCTGAAAAAACACAGTACTAAACTATATCATAATTTTTAGTGTATTAGATGTTGAGGGTAGAACAAAAAACAATATGTGCGTAAGCAAAGTGTTGTCATTGTGTCTGTGTTAGTCTGTTTAGTGTCAGTGTGTACGCAAGAATGTATCTATGTATGATATATGAAATAAAATAATTTAAAAAAAAACAGTATTAATAATTAAACCATAGGCCTCAGTAGTTTTTCCGTTTCATTGTAGTCAAGTGTCTTGAGATATTTAGTAACTGCTTGCTTGCAGCTGTAGGCGTGGAGGGGGTATAGGTTCAGGATCTTATTCAATTTATTATAGAGATATGGGACTTGAAAACAAAAGAAATTGTGTGACAGGGAAGTATCAAGTTGCGGTAATTGACATACAGTGCCCTTTCTACGCTTATTCTTTACAAGCTCAGGTTCAAAGTGCAGCCGTGAGTGTTGTTTGAGCACCGTGTGAAGCATGAAAGTTTGCCTTACGGTAAGAACGTTCCATTTTTTGTAATATTTACTCGTTATTTTGGTTTAAGATCTTTACTATGCATGTATTTTATTTAACATAATATTTTAAATTTTTTGAAGATTTTTCATCAGTTATTTTTGTTATTCTTGTATAATATCAAATTTTATTTTATGTCCATATCTGCAGGTCTTCAATAAAATATCGTGTAATTTAAAATCATATTGAAAGCACTGATAAGTTGCAAAATTATCTATTACATTAGAAATATCAGCTGTCTATCAATATTTAGTACAAAATACTTACTTATTGGGGAAAAATTATAAAAGGTTACTTTTGACACTAAAAGGTTACTTTTAGGTCAACCTCAGATAACTATGGACAAGAACTTGCTGGCAACACTGGCAATTTTATCGTAACCTGAGATTCATGAGATTGTACCGTCCACCATACATAGATGAATCCACAGACTAACAGATGCTAACGCATGATGAATCAGACTATATCTAAATATGTGTATATATGTATATATGTGTAGGTACCATCATGAAGTTATAGATAAAAATGGAGGCCACACTTGGAACAACAACTTGAGTCAAATACCTACGTATCTCTATCTCGCTCTCTGTGGGCAGACCTCTCTTTTTAGTGTGGACTATAGTATTGCTATCTCCTTATTTAAATCTCCTGGTAAATTTTTAGAAATAGTCACCACACTAACCAAATCGCAAGTTGAACAATGTCAAATAATGTATCTTTATTTATATAGTTGAACTATGATTAATTAAATAATAAATCTCAAAATTGTAGGTCACGTATGCAGAACTGGGTTGGCGAATCAAGGAATTACTATCCCATTTCTTACGGATTCGGTAATTTGGCAACATTGGCCCTATATGTCAATATTAATCGGGACAATATGGCGACTGTTTACTTTACGGTTCACAGATTCTTTTAGGATTTTTCACGATAATCATTGCTAAAATTCAAGAAATGGTGCAAACTTGTGTAGTGCGTGGTTGCGGTAGTACGCGGTGTCCAGGAGGTGATATAAGGTTTCACGCGTAAGTGTTAAAATCGTGATTTCTGTCATTGGATCATTATAAACATATTTCTCTGCATTTTCACATAATTTCTGCCTAAAACGTTTCACCAGTGATTTCAACGTATCAGTAAATGATAACTATGTCAAAATCAAATAGTTTTACATTGAATTTCATAGACTTGGTGTAGTTTTATACTTTTTGTTTATAAGAAGTCGTACTGAAGTAGTGGGACCATAAATAAGGATATATGTGGGACTTTTCGTAGGACCTTAACTAATTGTACGTTTCTTATCCATTACATACACACACTTTTAAGGCAGACTATGTTTTTATTAATCTGATATTTTAATAACACAATAATACAAGTTTTTTTTTTAGATTTCCCAAGAATAGTACTCAGAGACAATTGTGGTTATCCAATTTACCATTGAAAATGAAGTTTTATGAGAGTGCAAGGATTTGCAATTTGCATTTTCAAGAATCAGATTATGATTCAACAACAAGGCGCTTAAAACAATCAGCAGTTCCTACAATAATAATAAATCAAGAAACAGTATCACCAGGTAAAAATTTAATATAATTTAAGTATCTATATTACTTAATATTATATATTTAGAAATACTAGTTCAAATATGTATATTAAAAATGGCAACAATTTCTAAAATATATTATAATTTTCAGACAAGTTCATTACATGAAGAGTCTATGGTGCAAATAGCTGCTCTCGCTGTACCAAGCACAAGTTCTGGCACTTTTGAAAGTAATTTTCCACTTAAGGAAACGGGAGTGAAACGTGGTGGCTGCAATGTTGAGGACCTATAAAAAACAATGTCGAAAAATACTTGAAAATATAAGCAATCTACCGGTAAGTTTCCCTTTCCTACACTAAATATTGAATACATACCTTTGATGTGTATCTATTATATGTTACATAATTTATTATTATGTGTGGTTTCAAATACCACATATGCCTACCGTCTGCGTCGTTGGTATAGTGTCTCAAGCGCTACTGCTGAGCATGAAGGCCTGGGTTCGATTTTCTATCTGGAATTTCTCAGTAGCAGTCCGGAGTCTGGATTTGTGCCTGGTTGATAGCAATAGACTCGCCCCCTGTTACATGGAACTTAAACATAACTGGTAAAATGTAGGTGTACTATAGGTACATTGCCCAACCCTACGGGGAAACAAGGCGTGAGGTTATGTTTTTTATTTTAAACTGGTTATGCCGACCGCGGTGTGGTAACCGTCACTACGACGCTAAGCATGAAGATTCTTGTTAGAGGCTTCATTTATGCCTACTCATGAAGGCCGCTCTTCATGTCTAGTGTATCATTTCTTTTTGCTAATGGAGGTGCCCCTACATGTCTGGCGCGTCAGTTCTGCTTACTCACGAAGGCGCTCCTTCAAATAATGTCATGTTATTTCTGTCTACGTATGAAGGCCTTATTGCCTATTATGTCATGTCAATTTATACTAATATTACAAAGCTAAAGAGTTATTGGTTTCTTAATTTTTTGTTTGACCCCGCTAATCTCTAGAGCCGGATTTGAAAATCTTTTTTTTGCATTTGTTAACCGAATTCTTCAGAAAGGTTAGCTAACATCACGCTAAAACCCCTAGGAGCGGAGCAATGTGGGTGAAACCGTGCGGCATAACTGGTATTTAATAACTCATTTTATTTCTTGTTTTCTTAGGGCAGCAGTGAAGACCACGTTCCCGCGAAGTTTGATAGGGGCGTGCAAGTGAATATAAAGTCTACTAAAGAAGAAATACTTCAGAAGAAAACTAAAATTCTCAAGCAAAAAGTGGCGAGACAAACTAAAAAAATTCAGGATATGTCTTCCTTAATGGCAACTATTAAAAAGTATACGCGTCAGTCAGAAATTGAAAATATTATCCAAGGGCGTTTTGCTGATATCTGTAAGGAATTCAACAAAACACAGATTAATCCACATGGTGTTCGATATAGTGAAGAAGTGAAAGCCTTTGCTTTAACTTTAAATTTCTATTCACCTAAGGCTTACGAATTTCTAAGAAAATATACAACTTTGCCTCATGTAGAAACGATACGAAGATCTTTGTCTTTATTCAACTGTAATGTTGGTTTCTTATCTGAAGTACTCGACTATTTAAAGGAACAAGTAAAATTACCTGAAAAAATATATTTAAAGAATGTTGCTTTAATATTTGATGGAATGGCATTAAAACAAAATTTAGCCTATGATCAAAAATTGGACAAAGTGGTTGGATATGTAGATTTAGGACCAATTTCTGTAAGTGATCCAGAAAAATTAGCTTCTGAGGCCCTCGTATTTCAGATAGTTTCATATGGTGTACGCTTTAAGTGTCCTATCGCATATTTTTTTATTGCAAATAGCTTGCCTGGGGAACTGCTGTCCGAGTTAATAAAAACAACAATAATTCTGCTTGATGAAATTGGTGTTACCGTGATCTTTGACTTGTGATGGTGCATCATCCAATATAAAGGCTTATGAATATTTAGGCTGTTCACTAGATCAAAATAATTTAAAACCGTCATTTCGAAACATTTTACTCCTCTTTTGCAGGAAATGTTTAACCATCCAATCACGGCCTCAATGAATTGTACTGATTTGCATGAAACTATGTTAATTAAGCAGGTAGCAAATTCATTTGTTAAAATGCGTATACGTGCTCACTTAAAGAGTCATACAGAAAATATACTCAGTGATTTACGAGGTAAGAGACAGAAACTACACAGAGCTATGATTTTCAGTCATGTATAATAGAAAAGTAAAAAATAATAAATGGTTTTAATTTGAAAAGTGTTTGTTTCCTTTGAGGTTTTTTTCATATCACCGTTCCTATTATAGTCCCGTATAGTATATGTAAATAATATTTAAAAATTGCGCACTGGTTATAACATACCCAAAAATCTCGAAAAAATCAGCCATAAAACTAATCTTCAAAATTTATGAAACATCTGATTTCTTTTTAGAGATATCAGGGTTGGCCCATAGCATAGCAAGAGTTGTTGTAAAATGATGAGTACAATGATCCCTTTTCGGTTTTGCTATACAAAAAGTAATTTTCAGTTTCTGCCCGGGGCTCCTCCCACATTCGCACCGATCTGAGTATTTCATTTCGTACCGACACGGGAACTATACCATGGTCATGGTCTATTTCCGCGCAAAATTCTGTATGTACATGTCGACGACGCCCAGACTTTTTTCGTGATTAATGCCAAAAAGCCAATTTAGGCTAGGTCTTAGTAGTAAACAGAGATGTAGTTATTTATAAATACATCACTAAATGGAAAGCAACTTCTAAAGCGATGTCCTGGGAAAAATAAAATAAAGGTTACCCTATTTAGAAAGAGAGGGTCTGCCCACATAGAGCGAGATAGTAATACATAGGTTATGCTTCAAGTAGGTATTCGAAGTGTGGCCTCCATTTTATCTATAACTTCATGGGTACCATCTAGCGTAGCGTTATAATATTCTCTTTGGGTACCAGTCTGTCGCAACTACATAGCTTGAAAACGATGTATGAAACGGGGCAGAACTTTAATGGCGGATATATCTCTTTCACTCACGCAATATATCGCTTTCTTTCTCTCTTTGTCAATATTGTCATTGAAAATCTTTGTTTACGAATTGTTTTTATAAAATAGTGCAAATATATAGTCTAATATATGTATATTGTGATGTTGTTTTATGTTATTAGGTACTAGGTAGCTAAAAACTATAAGGAAGTGTAATTATAGAAGATATGTAGTATAGAAAATGTGAAATATGCGGTTTTATATCAGAAAGGAAAGATGGTACTAAACGTTGTTTTATGGCCAGATATCCGCTGGAAAAGTATGGTAAGTAGTATATTAGTTCATAATAACGACCCCTATTCATATAATAAGAGCTAATATAGCCATAAATTCATTTTACATATACCAACCAGTTAGTTCAAATAAAATAGTGCGGTCCACAATATTTTTTTTGTAAATATCGATATCGATGGTTTTCTACCGACTTCCACAAAGGAGGACGTACTCATTTCGACTGTGTTTTTTATGTTTGTTATCCTCATAACTTTTTACTAGGTAAACCGATTTTCAAATATTTTTTTGAAATCTGGTGCTTCCCATTTAAATTTCATCAAATTTGTTAGTTTTTGAGTTACACTCCAATAACTGAATTGAACGAAAGTCGATTTCAATTTTTTTATATTGTACTTGTATTAATTAAGATGTAAAAAATGGATCAAATGTACGGACAACGAAGACTAAGTGTATACACCGATCGACAAACTTCCCTCGCCGAAAGTCTTACCCTGGATGCAGCAGATATGTCTTGACGGAGTATAGAACAGGCTATATTAAAGTTAAACCAATTTACAAAGTTTCGTGTCCATGCATTTCGCCGTTGTGGAGTTCCACTATCCACCTCCTGACTCCACTATCAGATCCTGACTTGATAATGGACCACCACGGGTGTACACTCTTACGAATGCAAAAAGATTTTTTAAATCGGTCCACAAATTGGCGAAAATATTGGTTAACATACACACAAAAGAAAAACATACTGACGAACATATAACCTCTTCCTTTTTATAATCAGTAAATAAGTGTTATGTACCGTAATCCACGGGGAACTACTTGTTCAATATAAATCTTTTTCTTATTTGATATATTATTTCGGGCGGTTCATTGATATATTATTTATTTTATGCTTTCAGCAAGAAGATAGCATCAGCATAGCTATTTAATCCATGATGCTAATTCCTGAATTTCAACACCGCACTTTACGTCATCAACAGGATTTTTATCCTTACTATCTCAAGCTACTTTTGAAAATAGCATACTATCTTCAAAGCTGTAGAGTATTCGTTTAAAAGTCACCAAATGAAGAAAAATAACGGAAATATACTTATGTTACATGAATATGGATGTATAACCTCAAAAGTTGCTGGAACGAAATTTACTTCAAGTGTCCCATAAAGTTATTGAGACATTCCATTACCATACCAACTTAAAACAATGTAAAATAAACAGTTAATTTGCTGATCAATATCAAATTTAAGTTCCATAAATAAACTGAAACTCGCTTACACTATGGCGTTTTTCTTGTTTTGACGAAGTTCTGTTGGCCTCTTACATTCTGCAGCCCTCTCATCTACACTTTTTTTTTTTGCATAGCCAATGTTTCTATAAGAAAAATATGAAAAGTGTAAAATGGAGCCCTCTCAATTTACACTTTTCATATTTTTCTTATGCAAACATTGGCTATGCAAAACAACTTAAAAGTGTAGATGAGAGGGCTGCAGAATGTTATAGGTCTCATATCTAGTAGTTATGGAATCGATATCGATAAATTTCGAATAAAAGGGGTGCACATCCCTATTTTATCCCAAATTTTGGCAGAACTGTTAAGTTCGTCAGGTTGGCTGTCGGAGGTAGCCCCGTTTTGACGTTTAAATTAGTGATGTAACGATGTCGAAATTTTTCAAACCGACTTGAACCGGTTTGAAGTTTAATGCAAACCGACTTGTAAACCGAACCGTAAAAATAGAAGTAAACCGGTTTGAAACCGAGTTACAAACCGAAATGACAAAGTAGACGCGACCAATAAATTTGTATTGCTCCTGCTAGAGTTTCATGATAAGGGAGCCTGATTATGAATACAAATTTAACTTGTTCGTTTCTGATTGAGACCAGGAACGATTTAAAATCGACTTTGACAAGTCAGACTCTTTATATTTTCGAAGCCCTGAGGGACAGTTCATTAAATACAATGCACTCACATAACAGTGACTAATATTAAAACATAAAAAGTGCAGAAATTGTAGACCCGACCTGACTTCGGCACCGGGTTGAGTTAATTGTTATTAAATTATTTATTAATTAAAACTATAGGTTTTCAGCCATAATATGATAGAATTGCCTATCATATAAAGCAAATTTTATCAAGCTTGACTAATGCTCTCATAATACAAATTGGCCATAAACACTTAACTAAACGCACTAAATCAAAAGACTGCTCATGACTAGTGGTGGTTAATAAAGCATAAAGCAAAATAAAGCACCGTGCTTATTACATATATCATATAGCAAATGCTATCGTGGCTCTCACTTGTTGCTATTTGCTTTATGCTTTTTTATATCGCACTCTCTGTCGCTGTCCGTCGCGCATCGCAAGTAGCAAACTAGCATGAAAGCAGAAAAAGCGCGGCGCGGGGCCGCGGGGTGGGGCCCCGTGGGGCAGGTCGCGGCAGCCAGTCGTCGCATGCTAGCGATTGCTATCGGTCGCGCGCGTTATTGTTTTACGCACCGCGTGCAAAGTTGCGATCTCGGGCGGCTCACGTTATCAATACATTATGCTATTTTGCTTCTTGCTTTTTAGTGTAAATAAACAGTGATAGGACTAAATATGGGTTTTTAAGTAATCAATAATTGATTACATATAAACCTATATTGTGCTAAATAAACTTAAGTATTAAAATACAAAAAAAAACCTTAATAACATTCTACAGTCCTAAGCCTGGAAAGTAAAGTATGAAGGAAAGTTTATTGGTTTTATACTGTTCCGCGTTATCGTAATAAATTCATAAACGCGACGTATTCTTATTATAATAAAGCAAAGCATGCTGTCAGTCAGTGTCAGTAACATAACAGAACAGTCACCGCACCGCGCTTGCTTTATTCGCGCCCGCCCGTAACAAACAAGTGCTTAAGCTTCGTACGCAATATAAAAAGCATGCTTTAATAAAGCATTTATAATAGCATGCTTAAAATATAAAGCATAAAGCATTAAGCAAGTGATTGCCATATAGCAACTTTGAACACTACTACTCATGACACTACGCAACTCAGTTAATCGGTTTGACGGCGGCGGCGCTAACTGTGTCGCCGACTCGACTCGCCGCAACCCGCGCGGCGCGCCGCGACTCCAGCGACATGCCGCGCCGTGCGCTCGTTCGGTTTAGCTCATGCAGATCGGTTTGACATAGGTTCAAACCGACTTGAACGGTTTGAAGCGCAAACCGGGTTGGTAGATCGAATCGTTACATCACTAGTTTAAATATTACACTTTTTGTTGTCTATGAAGTCCCGTCTCATCTCTATTATATTCTCTTTGTTGGGTACAAGTCATTTAATCTTAGTTACAAGTTTTTGTTGTTTTACACTATGAGCAATCGCTACCTCAATTTCGTGAGACCTTCATCCACTACTGAACTACCCAATCTAGCTCAGCCTGCAATAAGTGGCGAACAAGCGAGATCTATCTATTTAAAAGAAATCCAAGAAGCAGTGAATCCTATTCTAATCAAGACTTGTACCAGGTTTGAAGATAAAACACAACCTATCAATAAAACCGTAAGGCTAGATTTTTCTAAAAAAGATTTGTTTATTTGTGTTCAAAATAATGACATTGAAATGTTAAGTTACATGTTGGACACTAGCCCAAATATGGTACATATAACTGACGAGTATGGTTGGAGTTTACTCATGATTGCATGCCAGGCTAACTCTATAGATGCCGTCAAAGAACTTATTAAAAGAGGTATAGACATTTCAGTAAGGGATAAAGCAGGAAATTCAGCTCGAAGTCTTGTTATTAAGGCCAGGAACTTAGTGTTAGCTGATATTTTACTAAACTGTAAATTAAGAAAACCTGAGAATACACTCAAAAATACAAGAGAAAAAGTTGCTAACCGTAAATCAAAAGATAAGGAAAAATATTTATGTGAAACATGCAATACTCACTTTCCAGACAAAGAAGAGCATTTATCTTCTACTGTACATAATATTAGTGCCAGCAAAGGCAAGAAAATACCTACAAAGTTTGCAATTCCATCATCAAACAAAGGTTACCAACTTATGTTAAAAGTTGGTTGGGACAAAGAGTCTGGGTTAGGACCGTCTGGCTCTGGAAAGAAATACCCAGTAAAAACAGTTCAAAAACAAGATAGAAAAGGACTCGGACTTGATAAAAGGAAAAGAAAGCAACAAGAAGAAGTAAAAGAAACTATGAAACAAATGAACAGAAAATTGCTAGATCAAGTACATCAAAATAGTAAAAATATGGAAATACAATTTAGAAGACAGTTTTACTGAAAATATTTTTCATGTTGATGTTTGCCGTATGAATTCTATCTAATAAAACTTCTATACTGTATTTTGGTAGTAATAGTAAATATTTCAGATTGTTTCTCAAATCAAACTTATTTATGGCATGATATTCTAATGATGGTCTTCACTTTAAACTCTGAGTTAATATTAGATAAATTGAATTAAGAATAATTATATTTTATATTGTCTAATAAGGGCTTCTTAACCCATCTAATGTCTACTGCTTTCGGTGTCTTTTCGAACTATGCATAAAAGTTCAGATAACAAATACTACATTTGAATAGTTTGACCACCTAAAAGCAAGTTTATAGCGATGGAGTGCATTTGCGCTGATAAAATAAGTTACAAACCAGAGGTATAAAAATGTGTATACATTAGGTGTATGAGCAAAATGGCATAGCACTTTCCTGTACATACACATTGTGTATGTGCGACACAACAGGTGAAGTAATGGAACAATGGCTACTAAAATACAATGCTAGAGAGAATAAATTACACCCATACATACAAAATTCGAAAACCTCACACTTGTGAGGGAACTACAAATTGCAGTGCAGCAGCCAGGGTAACCATCCAGTATTATACATTTTCATAAAGAATAGCATATATCTGAAAAAAATGAAGCTTCAAAAATATATCTTTATTTGTCAAAGCACTGTGCACACTTACTGTCAATGTAAACAAATAAAAGTAAATGGATATCAAATAATATCATACACATTATGATTCAAAATGTTTAATAAAACTTTATATACTTGTTTAATTTTTTTCATAATAATATAATTAGGTATTGTGCACATCCTGCAATTATATAACTCATTGTCAAGTATATCACTTTGTAACAAATAGCTATCTATATAAATATAAATGTAAAGGTTTTCGTATCATAAAGTAGAAACATAATATTTTATTTATACTATATCATACATTTGTGATAAAATAGTCTACATACAATACTTTGTGAATTTATAAAACAGTAAAAATAGACTTTTACTTAAACTATAACACTAAGTATCTACAAGTACCTATGAGTCTATACAAACTTTTATACAATTTTGCGATTGATATCAAAGATTTGGAGCAACCCAATTGAGGAACTTAATGGCTAACTCAAAGCCAACAAAACAAGCAGCATTCGCAGGGAAAGCCCTAATCATGACTGGAGTCACACCTTTATAGAGAGCTGTAGGACCTTCCTGTGCCATCAGCTGTTTAAAAACATCTCTCATGCCATTAGGATATGTTCCCTCTGGTGCAGTCTGAAGCCTGCTCTTCAATACATCAGCTGGCATACCCACTAGCCAGTTAGCTATGCCAGCACAACCCCCTGCTACAATAGTTGCCATCATCTTTTTGTTTGCTGTGGCATCTTTATCTACTAGAACTTCTTTGACCAATTCATAGGTCATGAAATACATACCACTGGCAGGTACATCTCTTAGTATAGTGGCAATGCTGCCTTTGTAGATGCTCCTGATACCACCCTCAGAATAGAGCTGCCTGGCGCAATCAACCATACCTGAGTACTTTTGTGGCATGTTACCGCCTTGTTGGATCTGCAAAAGACACTTGATGCGCTCTCCTGGAGCCATGATAGATGTCGTAAAGATGCCGGAGAACGCGCCCGCCGCGAACAGCTCGCTTTTAGATAGTACCTGATTTTCATCACTTTTAATAAGTTTCTTGCCAAGCCCAAAACCGAAAAAGCTAATTGCAAAGATTGGAGCGACTCCGGTGAGTGGCGCCGACATGCCCTTGTAGAGCCCACGAAAGCCTTCCTTCTTTATTGTCTTACTAAAACAGTCCCAGGTACCCGTGTAAAGCGGCGTTTCGCCTGGTTTAGGCAATGGCATAGTCTGTAATCTTACTTTAATTGTGTCCATTGGGTGGCCTGCTAAAACTGTGCACACGCCACCGAAACCGCCACTGAGGAAATATGCTATAGGGCTACTGTTCTCGGACATTTTAGATTTGCTTTAAAAGCTGGTAGGGAATGGCAAGATAAACTCTAAAAAACTAGTTAGTCCACTTTCAATAGGTAACTTGTTTGGTCAACCAGCCAAGAGCCCAGCTGTTTATCTAACGGAAATGTCAAAGTCCATTTGCGTTTCATTTTACGTATGGTATTATTTTAATTAGTAGAGGTACCTAGTCATTCAAATCCAATAGATACCGTTTGGCACAATACGCAAGCCGCGTCATGGCCATACGTAAAAGAAAAAAAAATAGATACCGTTTGACTATTATTATTATCTTTATTTCTTTTTTCTCGGATTTCATTCGGTTCTTTACAAAGGCACAAGTGAGGCTGTAACCAATACTTAGAGGCCTGTTTGGTATAAGATATACAATGTAGTACATAAACAGCATTTGGTATGAATGTGAAAATGTAATAGCTATTGCAAAAATTGGTAACATAGTAGAGCTATTTACATGAACTCTTAATTGATAAAGGAAAAACTACGGCACCTGCCAATTTTAGTCTCATATTAAAATATTTAGGCAGGTGGTGACTTGCCACCCACTAAACGAATAAGGGCCACCACCAATGGTGACAAAAGGGGCAACGTTGGTGTGGATGGCTAAAGGCCGTCTAAGGCAAGCCGGTGTACTGTCTCTCTAACCTCAGCTCTCGCTCTGTCGGGGTTGCTCCCTATAGACCTGAGAATCCAAGAAGCAATGAGCCTGTATAGAGCCAAAAACAAACTCTCTATAGACTACCTCCCCCCGGGAAAGGAGCTCGAAGAAAACGAACGTATCGCGGACCAACACCATCCGTCCACGAGATCGTTTGTAGAATACGAGCTCCTCGAATCAGACACCAGTCACATCTCCGGACCCCAAATCTACACAGATGGCAGCAAGATAGAGGGCAAAGTAGGTGCTGCATTGACCTGGTGGGAGGAAGGAAGAGAGATTAGGTTCGCAACCTTCAAGCTGCATCCTGAATGCACAGTCTTCCAATCGGAACTTTATGCTCTCCACAAGGCGACTGAATTGGTAAAAATGAGTAAGGATCAAGTAGTAACAATCCTGATTGACTCAAGATCTTCACTCGATTTACTCAAAAGACCACTAACCAGTCACCCCCTTGCGAGGACCATAAAGGAAAACATTGGTAAGATCAAGTCTGAAGGCAGAGATGTTCGGATGTTATGGTTGAGAGCGCACGTGGGAACCGCTGGAAACGAAAGAGCTGATGAGCTCGCGAAGTCAGCGGCGCTCAGGTGCACGACTCAAGACTACGACAAAATTCCCCTGTCCTACGTCAGAAGAAGAATAAGAGAGGAAACCATACAAATTTGTCAAGACAGGTATGAGACCTCTAGCACAGGCGCAGTCACGCGATAGTTCCTACCGGATGTCAAATTGGCATTCCGGCTAACGAGAACCGCAAAACTGTCGCCAATACTCGTGCAAGCAATGACAGGACACGGTGGAATCTCCGAATATCTCCACAGGTTCAAGCTCAAGGACAGCCCAGGTTGTGAGTAAGACCCCGAAATTCCCGAAACAGTCAAACACATAATCCTAGATAGCCCCCCCTTCATTGCCGCACGGCATGATCTCGAAACAAAAGTGTGCAGGAGATTACTGGAACCTGAACTGCCACCCATCATGGCAGATACGGAAAACAGAGTACATTTCCTGTCCTTTGTGGAGAGATCATTCCAGATGGCAATAGCTAGGAACTCAAATCTTCCCCCCCCCCCCAAGCAACCAATTCCCACTACAAACCCCACAACCCCAACAACCGCACAAACAGCAAGCCAAAAACACGGAACTTTCCCAGCTGTTGTCATATGGAGAGCTAGGGGAGCCTGGAATTCATATTCGAGGCGTCGTCGCTCTCTTCATGGACAACAGCAGGGAGAGGCTAGGAATAAGTTTTTGCATATCTGGAGACAAAAGCCGAGTACGGTTATCACCCGGGCTAGCATGCCTGCTCAACGGAAGTAACTTCAAAACCACCATGAAGCGAAAAGCATTTGACGCGATGCCAGTTTTGGACGTCATGGGCTGCCCCTGTCAGCTGGTGCGACTGAAAAACAAAACAGTTGCACTAATCGAGTGGGCGGACGAGACTCCTTTCGCTAAAGCGAGCATGCTACTTTCGAAACTGGCAGAAAATGCGGTACAAGCCCGAGTGATAAGCGTGGACGCTATGGTGATAGAAGACTCCTAGGGTGAGGTAGCGGACCAACTAGGTTGTATTAGAGCCTCGGAACATCATGAGGTAGTTGTGTACGAAGACAGAGGCGAAAACCTCAGTTACCTCAGAAAGCCGATACACAACAATTCAACCGACTGTTGGGGGCACCCAATCCCCGCTTCAACCACCAAAAGCGGTTCGGAACGTCTCCAGGAAAAAGCAGAAGCAGGAAGAAAGCAGGAGCACAGCCCTACCAAGAGCAAGGGCCGAGTCACAACGTTCCTGGCATCCTTCAAAGCAGCAGCACAAAGCCTATTCCTGCAACCGTGCGAGCCAAAATTGCCCATGCCCGCAAAAAAGACTGCTCCCATTTCCATACGCCAAAAACGACCTCGGACCAGAGCTGACATGGGACAAGTCATTCCGCCAAAGTATATACCAGCACAGGAACCAGTGAGCCACGCAGCGAACGCCTTCTTCGAGTTTCTCGCTATAACGAGAGCGACAAGAGATGTCAATCTCAGGAACTGCAAGAACATCCTGCAGTCCTACAGGCGAGCAAACGAGGGCAGCATCATCGAATCTCGGCTGCTGCAGAAGAGACTCGAAGAGGCTGAAGCAACCATATACAACAACGACACATCCTCAATCATCATGGGGGCAATGTCTGGTCAGTATATGGCTGCCTACAACGCGACAAGTGGCTTTGTGTTTCTGGATGAGGAAGATACCGAACGGACTGGTAGGCCAAAATACGCAACACCACCACACGACCCTATTGTTGTCACCGCCCGGTGCACCAAGATAATGTTGGATGACAGAGTCTTGCAAATGGCGAAAGCCATTTCGAGAGACTCTGAGATCGAGACATTCTGGAAACTCTGTGAGGTACCCAAAATACAGTGGGTCAATGGAGTTCCCGGATGCGGAAAAACAACTTGGGTGGTAAGACACTTCGATGTTGACAAGGACGTTATCGCAACAACAACTACAGAGGCAGCAAAAGACCTGAGCGAGAAGTTAGCGCACCGAATCGGAGACCTGGTGAAAACCAAGGTGCGCACTATGGCCTCGGTTTACGAGGCTCTCATGAACCATTTCGGGGCCATAGTAATGGCTTCTAGGCTGTCTGGAGCTAGCGAACTTGTCCTCATCGGAGACGTCAACCAATTACCTTACATAGACAGGGAGAACCTGTTTGATCTTAGGTATAACCGCTCTAACCTGGTTACGAACATCAGCCAGGAGTTGTTGTGCACGCACCGGAACCAAATGGATGTTGCGTATGCGCTGAGGGAAATATACTCCGGTATTTATTCCTCGGCTCCCAGTATAAGGTTCCTGCGCCTCGAGAGCTATACGGGAGCGAATATCCCCAAATCCCTTCCAAACACCCTCTTACTGGTCCACACTCAGGAGGAAAAGGAGACCCTGACCAGCCAGGGCTATGGTAAGGGCGAAGGATCACGCACCCTTACCATTCACGAGGCGCAGGGACTGACGTACGAGTCAGTTGCGGTGATTAAAACTAAAGGCAAAATGAAGCTGCACGAGAGCGTCTCGCACGCAGTCGTTGCGGTTTCCCGGCACACTAGGATCTTTGTCTACTACGCCGACGACGAGGATGATGCCATCGGACGGTTTGTGAGGCAAGCGACGGTTGCGAGCGAGCAAACCATCTACGGCTATAACCTGAAGATGGCAATCAGGGATCGAAACAGCGTGGTGATAGAGGCCCTGCTTCAGCGCAAAGTGGGCAACGTGGGCTCACAATAAATGTACTAATCCATTTGCTGTAATATATGTAGTTTTTCGAATTGTTTGTAAGCTAGCGTTAAGAAATTATAACTGACAAAGAGATGGTGCGGGCATCCAGAGCAGACATGCTCACGGAAATGTGTCGGCAAGCGGTGGTGTGTGTGGCGGGTCGCCATCTTCTCTCAGAAATGGTTGAGGAAGGCGATGGCTGGCACATGCGTCAACTCGTGAACGGGTGCGTTTTGCGGGCACTGGTCTGCTGTGAATGCTTGCACCAACTCAGAATAAAATGTATCAAAAACTTTAAGTGTATTATGTTATTATGTATGTTGTATGAGTAAAAATAAAAAAAATAAAAATATGTTCCTCATGTATGTATTTTGTTGTATGTTATACATTTATAAGTAAGTTGTCAAAAATCTGTAAGTTAAAAAAAGGCACGGACCCTGGAGTCTGTGGAGCGTAGTTTTATTAATAAAAAAAAAAAGGCAAGCCGGGGGTTAGGGGTCTCATTTAGCTCCAGTGAAATATATATATTATTAATATATTTTATATAAAATAAGTATTAATATACTATTTATTAAGGTCCGAATCACTTTTTAATGGGGATCCACACGCAAAGCTCAACGCAGAGGGCGCCAGCGGCGAGATGGCCGCCGTCATGCTAGTGTCGCTTTGTTTACTTAAGGAAAAATAATATTATTTTGTATTGAAACCGATCAACCATCGTTACTTTCAAGATGTATGGAAGCTGGAAGCTTATAGAATTGAAAGCTGAACTAAAAAAACGAGGAGGAAAGATGACTGGAAAGAAAGCAGATCTTGTCGTGAGGTACCTACTATCTAATAAAATATTTACTTTTAACAATGTTCTGTTTTAGACTAGAGTTTTATTCAGTTGTAATTTAATAATAATCATTTGACTACAAACCTAACCTAAAAACCTAGAATTAAAGATTCACATATTACCTAATATTGTGGCATACATGTATCATGATGTATCTAACTAATTGATTAATTTTTGCTTATTTTTTTAAATCTTTCTGTGTACAAGCTGAGTTTTCAAATCGGCTGGTACAAACAAATTTAATATGAATATGAGCAGGTAGTACATATTATCTAGCAATGATTTAATGAGTCATTTGGAGTTTTTGTTTTTGATATTAATGACTAAAACAAAGAAGATAAACAGAAACATAGAAGACTAAAACAGAGAACGCACCTGTATATGCTGATTCTCCTACATAATCAGTTTCTTGGAAATGATTCCGACATAACCTGCTATGCTGTGTCGCTATAAAATGTTTTCGATGTATAGCCTTTTCCCACTTTTTTTAATAGTAGATCTTTGGGAAATAAATGTACACCATTATTATTACATCCTGGTACAGCACACAAAGACATATTTGGAGAAAATAATTATTTACTGCATGTAAGGTTACAAAATGTATGGAACTGGCAGCTTTCAATGGCCATCCCGACGATGCGCCATCTGGTGTGATTAATTGGCAGTGAAGATCCCCATTATTATTACTATTATTTCAATTATGTTCACGTATTTCATCCGGTCCTTTACAAAGGCATAAGTGGGCTGGGTAGAATGGCAAGGCTATTGATATGAAATTATTAGTGATAAGGAAGATAGCGGGCTATGGAAGAGACTACTGCACCGGCCATTTTTAGTATCATTTTAAAAATTATGGGCAAGTGGTGACTTGCCACCCACTAAACGGGCCCCCCATATGGGTCACCATCAATGGTGACAAACGAGGCAACGTTGGTGTGGATGGCTTAAGGGTGTCGAGAGGGGTGCTGCGGTTTCACTAGAGCGCTACTACCGGCGTTATGCCCTTTAAAACTTACAGCTTTTTGTTACTTGATCTTGCGTCTCCGCCCCTAGACGGCCAATTAAGGCAAGCCGGGGGTCAGGGGTCTCATTTAGCCCCAGGGAGAATCGGGGTCCACGGTGTTGCCACTCACCGACGACTCGCCACAAAGCCACCCCTGCGGTATTATTATTATTATTTTTAAGTAATAGAATGGAAGTCGGTATAAAAATTTTCAAATTGCACTTGTTGGTATGGAATCTCGTTAACATGACGATCTAAATCAGTAGCTCTACCATGAGTTGACAATATTGACACCAATCGATGCTCGCTAGCGACTGTCGAAGAAAATTTGTATGAAAAAAGAACAGTGCCACCTTGCGGTCACTTGTACAACTAAAATCGGCACCACAAGTTTATTTTATTAACAGTCGCTTCGAAAACGAATCGTGAGTCGATAGCGACAATCGATGTCGATACGCGATTTGCTTGGATTTTCACTCAAACGGTACCATAAGTCATTATTTTGACAATCGCCTTCGAAAATTTCGATAGACGTTAGCGACTACGCCACTCACGAGAATTTTGAGGTGTGGAATCGCGTGAAAGGGAAAATACTTACATAATCAAATAAGTTTATTTGTATTACGATAAAAATGGCAGGAATAATTTATTTGGCTTTGAATATGGTGACAGCAGCTGAAAATGAAGATCAGCAACGAGAATTCTCAATTTCAAGCCGAAATGAGAAAACAAGTTGGATGTCCACTAAACCTTAGTGAAGAAAGCTTTAAAGACTTTCTAAAAGCATCTTACCTGTGTATGCTTTTGAAGACATTTAATTGTGGATTCAACAGATTTAATACCATCACAAAGAGTCTCACTAGGGTCTAAGGTAAGCTGTAAACATATTTATTTTTTACATATTTGAGGTTATGCTAATAACTTACAAATAAAACTACAGGCTATTTATTATTATTTTATTATAAACCCAGATAGGTATACTACTTTTTTATCTTTGCATTACAGGTTATATTTGCATTGCTGTTCTATGCACGGCACGGGGAAAAGTATTTGAAGCAGCAAATCATTTTTCCCAGGAGGCAGTGTCGAATAATTAATACTCCGAGGAGATCAGTGTGCAGAATCTCCTGAGTAGCTACACAGTAAGAAAACACCAAAACGGTTGGGATGACAGGAAGGACTGTAAACATGCGAAATCCATGTTTCCAATCCTAAACAAAAATACTATGAACAAATTACTATGAATACAACGTCAGGACCTTCGCCTAATGATGGGCATTATCACTGCTCACAGTAATCTAAATTACCAGTTGCACAAGATCGGAGCTATGGACAGCCCACTATCTGGAGACTGTGCAGACTGTGTTGCTGCACTGCAGGGCTATGGAAGATATTAGATCAAAAACAGGATTACTGGAAGTCTACTCCAGAACGCATGATGCATCATCAGCATCATCGACGATTGTTCATACAACATCTCAAACTACATTGCAGCAGTTGTGCCAGCGCCCCAAGGCCTTACTCCTCTATGTGAAGAAGTTAGGCTGGCTTGAGTAAATGTTGGCAGGGTGGAATGCACAAAACACCCCAAGCGGGACGTCAGTGCAGGCCTCATCACCCCCAAAACGAATAAGAATAAGAGATCAGTGTATCTAAATAGAAGAAATCACTGTTGCTCTAACTAAACCATGTACCCAAACATCTTAAATACAATCATCAAGTTATCAAACACAAAAAAGGATAGGAATGTTATAAAACAACGGTAGGTTAATATATTTTTTATACATATATAATGAAATTTCTATTGACTATTTTTATCAGACACTCTGTTTTCAGATTTAATAGTAAATTTATAATCCCAAGGGTAATTGGATGTGTTGATGGAAGACATTTTGAAATATTTACACCCAGCTTAAAAGATGAGCACTAATATTATGGCAGGAAGTTACCCAGGTCATTGGTAGTAATTCGCTTGTTAAGAACACCAAACTAAATTAGCGAACTAAAATCTGTTTTTAGTAAATTATCATCTGTTCTGTTAATTATAATCTGTTCATGTTTATGTCCAAATTCATACAATGTTTGCAAGTGACAATTCTTAAATTTGTCATTTCTGTTTAATTGTAGATATGTTTAGTGCAAATTTAACCATCATGTAAGTTCGTGTTCTCTAAATCAGTCTAACTGATATAAAATTACCCATATTTGAATAGAATTATCTTATGTTTATAATTATCATTGTAAGTGTAACACGAATGTGGATTTTAGTATTAAATAAATCTAAATATCTTCTTTAACTGACATTTGAACGAAAAGGATTAGCTGTAAAATGTGTTGTGGAAATTATGATTGTGAAGTTACTGTAATTATAGGGGTTATTCTTTGTACTATGTAGTCATGTTTCTTTAGCAAAAATATTCCTTATGGTCTCTGCAATATCTCTTACTCACAAATTCATGTGCACACTAACAAAATTTCTTTCTTTCATAGAATCCTACTCATATGAACGTGGAGAAGTGGTGATGAAAGCAATAATTGCAGTGAACCGATAGTGTATAGGACATTGCATGATCAATTAGCTTGGAGAATAAGTAATAATATTTAGTGATAATAAATAACATCTTTATTTGTATTCAAAACGTTTTATTTCAACAAACAACTTACAGAATAGTTCAGAAAAAAACTGAGTGGCCCACATCATGGCCTACTCACCAAAAACATTAGTCTTACTTATGTAGTATGTATGTCTTTTATTTCACCTACCTTAAAACATATAGGAATCATATATCAACTTAATCCTACTATCACATCATTCAGGTACAATGATTATATTTAAAAAGCTACAAACATATATAGAAATGATTTATCTGCTTTTTATTTACAATAATATTAGATAATTTACTATGGTTGTTTTTAAAACTAGGATCATAATAACATTTACACTCATACCCCCAATAGAATTCCCCTGTGTCATGGAAGGCATGGACACTTGTGAAAAACAGTGACAAACGAGTTCCGGGCCAAATATGTCTGTCATTGCCAGGGATCAAACCTGGCAACCCTCTGTTCGAAGGTAGGGTCTAGCTAGGAAGGTAGAGTAACATGGTGGCTTGTCATGTACCTATTTAATACAATATGAGTATGAGTTTACTTGTTTTATTGTTTACTAATCATCTATTACTAATTATCTAAT
This sequence comes from Selenia dentaria, assembly GCA_917880725.1. Classification (NCBI taxonomy): domain Eukaryota; kingdom Metazoa; phylum Arthropoda; class Insecta; order Lepidoptera; family Geometridae; genus Selenia; species Selenia dentaria. Next base: position 5,814,981 of record OU862891.1, read on the forward strand.
TAAAACTTATATGTATAGGTAGTTGTGGAAACATTTGAGGAAGGCCAACTTCAACACAATTATCGTTTTCCAATAACATCAGTTAGTTTTTCTCCTAACTCCGTCCCTCAAATCAAGCTGTCTCTGCATCTTGCTGGAAAACCTGCCGTTCATTGTCAGCTTTCAAAAATGCCTGCTTTGCTGGTTTAGATTGTGAGGCTGGGTCCTCCTGCGGCTTGAAAAGGATGTGGTACCAGTAGCTCTAGTGGTCCATTAGCAGGCTTGCTAAGGTCTCCATTTCCTGTAAAGTATAAGTAACAAAATACATGTAAGTAACTCATGTAGGTGATGACTATTATTATAGGTTTACTTTATCTCCCAGATTAAGAAGCGAAGGCTAAGGCCTATGTTATTGTAGGAATTAACGTTATTATTATGTTTTTACACAAGTACGTATAGAGGTTATGTATGGTTAGTATATCTGAGAATCACAATACAATAATCCCTGTTACTTCATTTTTCACATCGTCGTCGTGTATGATTAGAAAGCAACAGTACAGTAGAGATCATTGTAGAAATAATGTAAGAAAATTGATCAATAAACTAAATCGGGCTAAGTTACTTGTACTTACTAGTTCCATGAACTCCACCAGCATAAAAACATTTGGATAGGCTCATTCTCGCCATTTCTTGATTTAAAAAGAAACACTTTTAACTGGTTTTAATATACTATTTATTGTACCATGTACTTGTTACAAAACAAAATAAATATCTCCTCAAACAATTTTTTCTTTGTCTTCTTCTCCGCAAATACCAGTCGAAAGAGGAGCTGTCAGCTAGGTACGTATAATGAATATAAATTCGAAAGTAATGGACTTCACAGTAAGTAATAAGTATATTAAGCTTATTTTATTTTGTTGGTTTATATTGACGTCATACGCTCTCCTTCTTAAGTACGTTGATAGAAAAAGACAACATAATACGTGTGAAGCTAGTTCTTAGATAATGCCAACATAAAGAAATAACCAAATCGACACGAGACCCGCTAACGAGTATAGAATTGTCGAAAGCACCTTTTTAACGACTCATGGTGCCAATTAAATCACCTCGCAATCGACGATCGTGTAGACGCTAGCGAGTATCGGCTATCGATGACGTTTTACGTTGCCAACTCATGGTAGAGCTACCGATCAGTTTATTAGCTTAGGCTTAGGCGTCTGCAATAGTGGATAAAGTAAATTGTTAGAATGCCAGAGACAATATTATCCGTTCACCTTTGAGAAAACAATATTCAAATAGGTGAACGGTTCGAATATTGTTTTGCTACATGAGCGTCATGGTATGATTTCATTCAAAACTTTTTATGTCAGGTTTAAGAACTGCACGGAACTTGCATGGTTTTAACGAAGCTGATAGTAAGGGCCCAGCAGGCCTAGACAAAATTCAAGCAAGCGTTTTTCCGCACACGCTACAGACAGAACGTTTGCGTGAGCTAAATAGTAGATAAAGTAACATGTAAACGACAAACGCCAGGGGCCTTACTATGAGCTCTTAAAGCTGGACTTCTAGACAACTGCCCGGTTTATTCGTACCATGACAACTTTAAAGCAGGCTTGCCCAGGCCTACTATTCAATAAACGCAGAAAAACCGTTCACCTGTTTTATTTGTATGGACTCTCGTTAACATGTCGCTCTACATCCACTCAGATAATTAGCTTACAAACGTCTAGGCGTCTGCAAAGTTGGCATTGGGTGGTTGTTGTTGTTGGTTTGGGTGATCGGTTGACGTCGTTTATGAAAGTCCGCAGCCAGTAATGAAACCATTATTACTGGTTAGTACTTTTAAATGGATACAATTTTTATTTTTACATCCCCCTCATAAAGTGTATCGGAGCCGAGATATTTAACTTTTAAAAACTTATTGAATTCGTGACGAAGACTCATAGTTACCAGTGCTGTTATTTATGTATCCGGAATAACAAAAAGAAACAACTTCTATCATTGCTTTTCAGAATATTCACCATGATGATCGATTCACTTTTGCATACGTTGAAACCAATTTTCATAGCACTTTTGCCATTATGGTTGGGGTATCTCTAAAACATGCACTTTGAACGCATCAAGGCTTCTTCGCGGGACGAAAATCGTTGAGCACGTAATTTATTCTTCACGCTTGGAAATAAATAGAAGTCGTTGGGTGCCAAGTCGGGACTGTACGGCGGATGACCCGTCGATCTTTTGACCTTCCAAATACTGTGTTTTTTCGGCCGACGTGTGAGAGCTAGCATAGTCATAGTGAAGAACGATTCTGCGTTGCCGGTTGTTCTTTCATATTTCTTCAAAGACTTCTGGCAAACAAATAATAATTGTCGTGTACCATTCAGAATTAACCGCACAGACAGCATAATCATGCTGTTTTAGATTTTATGCTCAGTTGACCGTTCGAATAGGGTTTGGCTAAAATAGCGATTTTGAATTTTACGAACGCTTTAACAAAAGAGCCATCAATGAAAACGCCACCAATGCCCTAAAAGCTAAAAGAACGCTCCTTGAATCACAGACAATTTTATTATAAATCTGGAACGGGGGTTTCACTTTCATACTGTCCTGTGAACCTTAGAAAGATGTGGTCTATGGTTGTGCAACCACGCTTTATTTACCACAGTTATCTATGCTATATTAAACGGTGGCCTCGTTACCTTCATTTCTATTTGAGCAAAGAGTTTGCGTAATCTCATATCGTTGTCTAATCATCATATTTTGTTTGAGAGTTGTCATTGATTGACGAACGTATGTCAAAGGTGAAAATAAAATTACTATGACCCAAATTATATTTAATTATCGTGTTTCTGTTCCTGTAATATATGTTTATACACAAATGTTGTGTAACATTATTAAACGTTGTCGGTGAGCAAAGATACTCAATCCCGCTCATGTTATGTGTCAATCAATGACAGTTTCAAAAGGGGAAGACAAGTGACGCTCCAACAAAGCAATAGTAAACCTTGGTCCCGCTCGGCTCGGCGGGCTGGCTCGGCACACGAGTACTTGGTTCCGAAACTTCCCGACGGTAAAAACACGGCACGCGTATGACAGGGAAAGAGTGAGGCGTATGAACTTTCGTTAAAACGAGTCAGATACAGGTCGGTAGTCGGAACCGAATGAAGCGCCGAACACTAACATCGTCAGACGTTGTTCATCATAGAGGTAGCAATAGCAAACAAAATTTTGGAAATATAATAAATCTTGATTTCGGTTGTTATTATTTTAATGGAATATTTACAAAATCTATAAATCGAAATATTTACAATAAAACAGCAAAAATTTCAAAGTTCCTTTAAACGCTTTCGCTGTGAAACCAGGCTCAGCATTAAATTTTTCGTAGCATTTGGTTACGTTCGAAGATGAGGTAAGGTGTTTTCAAAACTTTTCGCACGTATTTATAGCCCACTGGAGAGTAAAAATTTAGCGACAGAGCAAATTTTCTTATCACCGTGCTAAATTTCTACTTATTTCACTAAGTCTATCTTCAAGATCATTATCGTTTCTTTCAGGAATTTGCACATTTGTTCCAGTCTTTTGTGTCTTCTTTTCATATTTTTATTTTCTCTAGTAAGTTTCCTCTTGTTAAATGTAATTTTTCTAACTTTTGTTTTCAGATACGCTTTACGCGGTGTATCGAACATTGACTCCAAGTCAGAAATATTGACGTTGTGCAAAGAGTTTGGGGAGCAGGGTATTGAGGAATAATCGTATGTTTTCATAGCCATCTAAAAATAAAGGATGACTTTATAACGTTCATAATTACATTTCTATACCTTAATGTTTTGTTACCGTATCTTAATATATTTTACATTTGAATATTTTTATGCGTATTATGTTGCTTGCCTGCGAAATAGCTGAAATGGTTATGATGAAATTTGATATATATTTATATATATATACCTACATATATATATATATATATATATATATATATATATATATATATATATAAAATTTATTACGTACTTTACTTTAGGACTTAACTTAACACATACGAGGGTCACTTTTTAATTTTCGGAATGGTTCCTGAAGGGTTGGGAAAATTAATTTCAACGCGGGCGAAGCCGTGGGTGGAAGGTAGTGACAAAAATATTCTCTTAAATACTTGCAAGAAGGGTACAGCTTCTTTTGATATCCTTTTCAATCCTTTGCTGGTTTTGTATGTGTCATCTGGTTTAAAGTGAATTGAGCATACTCGACTGTATAATGAAGGTGTCCAATCAGGTTCTTGTCTTTGTTTTCGAAGAACAGCAAGCCATTTTTGTCTTTTTAATTCATCTTTGGGGGAACCTGAGAAAAAAATATTATTAATACAATCCGTAACAAAAAGAATAGCCAAACATCAGAACATTAAGTAGCCATGCTAGATTTCTTTTACAATATGTCATTAAAATAATATTTTAGTGTAATGTTATGATACAATAATTAACAAAGTAAAAAAGTTTAGATTATAAATATTTCACTGTAAAAATAGTTAAGGTCATTCAAAAATGTGTTATGAATCTACTTCTTAGGTACTATACATACATAAATAATAATACAATAGGTACTAATACTACTTCTTATGTACTAAACATACATACAACTTAATTCTTAGCTTGAGATACAGAGCTAATCTACATAATATTTATAAAATTATATTCCTCGTACCTTAGGTACTTTGTGGTACTGGATCTGAGTTTTCTTTTAATGATGAGTCTGAACTCATGAATGATCATGACCTTATCATGACATGATCATGAACTATGGAGATACTAGTTTCACATATAAGCTAACTTATCTATCTTTTATTTTGTATTATAAATGCTATCTTAGTTAAATAATAAATTAATTCCTTCACTTTTATGGAGCGGGTTGGTCGGATTTCCAATATCTAATAAAAAATATAACTACTAGAGCTGGGCTAGACATTCCTCAATTTTTTTTTGTTTTATGTTTTTTATTTAAAAAATTATTTCTTTCACATTATTGTGCCTTCTATGGAGCGGAAGAACGAACTCCTAAAACAAGCCAAAACGTTCAGAGCGGATCATTACTCTCAAAACATCAACAAGATCGCAGCCGGCACACGATGCTGGTATGAGTTTAACATACATAGAGAAATTAGATGGAAACTGAAAACACGGAAATTCATGATAGAGTGTAATGGCGACCTGTGGAGTACACTCATACGACACTGGTGAATTCTGATAAGGCATAAAGAGACCAAAAAGCAAGAGTGAGGACATGTTTGATGATATAGTTACATTCCCTGGTTCACGTGAGATATGCAAAAATGGCAAAGGAGTCATGGTAAGTTTTCAGGTCAGCTTTTGAAGAAAAAGGTCTAAACAATCGCTGCAGACTTTTGTCAAAGCTACAAGACTTAGCGAAATATGTTCAACCAACGAGACTTGCAATGGGAAACTCAAATATGTATAGAGTTGACTATATACTATGTGAAGACCAAGCTGTTACAAAGGCAGGATTCATACAGTCACAGATTACTGAATAAGAACAGATACTTCACTCAGTAGAAAATTTCCAATACCTATTACGATAATTGCCTACTCCCTCGCGTCAACAACCACTGTATGCTAAAATGCGCCTAAATGCTCAAGCGTACAGCAGTGATTGCTTCGCACCGCGCGATTCCACAGTAATCGCAGGGCTGCCTCTTCGATAAAATTAAATTAACATAACTTTTTATCTATGTTATTGAGAACTGTGAATATGTTCTGACTTTTATGTGGCAATTAAAAATTTTATCATTTATAAAATATTTAACCAACTTAAAATAAAGGAGGTGATCAGACATACAAGCCAAACTGAGATGTTTGACTTGTATGGTTTGTAGGTATGTATGTTTGTGCGCGATAATCTCGCGTTTAGCTAAACCGATCTCGATGCGGTTTTCAGAAAAGGATTTGTTACATTAGGAGAACGTTTTAAAATAAGTATAATACTTCTTTGTTTGATGATGATCTTCGGAGATGTTCACTAGAAATGAAAAAAAAGCCTTAAAAAAAAAGAGAACCGACCTCAAATAAAGCACTAAGCCGTAAGTTATTTTATTAACGAGTGTAACACTCTCACACAAAAATACATAAACACTGCAGTTTTCGAAAGTTTTCACGCGAATAGTCGATGGCCTTCATAATAAAAAAATATATCTAGTTCCTAGTTGTACATATCTAGGTGTATTGTACTACTACCAATTATCACGAATCAAATTTATTAAGATTAATAAATTTGATTCGTTTTCTCGCAACAAGTAACCTTTAAACAGACGCGGCTTGTTCAAAGGTTTTCATCGGGCGTAAGAAAAAGAACTCTCGCTACACAGACTTAAAGCGCATTTTGATTCGTTACGAGCGCGTCAAGGACTTGTAGGCACATTTTTTAAAGGTCACGTCCGTGCTTTGCAATGTTTTATGAACATTATTGCAGTTGTTAGTTTAGCAGTTTATATTCGAATGTTTTCTTTCGAAGAGTGCATCTTCTGTACCTTGTACTATTAATTATTCTGTGGTATAACGTTTCTATGTAACAAAATTATGTAAATCTGTGTCTGAAAGGCAAGCTAATGCTTAGTATATACCCATTAAACTGTCAAATTCTAAGTGGATACCGGTGTCCGCACACCTACTGTCTTTTAATTATGTCTCTAATGACGGTATGTGAATGGAAAAAAATGTAAACGACAAAAACTAGTAATAATTTATCACTTACCTTTCTTCATTGACAGGTAAATGGAAAAATGTTAGGTGTTTACCCCTTCTTTTGCTTGATTTTCACCCATCTACAGCACATAAGGCACCACACGGCATCGTAATACGCGTACGAACGAACAGCACTATTAAAATTGAACGGCGTGCGCGCGCTTCGCTTGCGAAAACCGCACTGAATTTGATCCGCCGGCGGACCGAGACCGCTCGGCTGGGCGGTAGGCACTTATAGCGCGCAAGTACATGGAGTGACGGAGGCCTGATACAGTGCAGTGCAGATCCAAGTACCAACACCAAAGATACTGCACTATTAACGTATAATTCACACTAAGGAAGAAATCTCTACAGAAAAAAGCATATATTATTGATTATTTTAATTAAATCTATTCATGATATGATAAAAGTAAAGTTAAGAAATGATAATTTATTGTAACATTTACGTAAATAAACCTTCTATTAAAATACTTGTATTAAGGTATTACTGAATTACTGAATGATACCCACTATTTTCTTCAAAACTCTTTTATTATAAATGTAAACATTTGTTCCATGCGTTAAAAAACAATTACTGATATCTGTTTCACATAATCATGATTAATATGTATATCGGCACAACTACAACAGTTCGTCGAGAATAATTAAGTTTAATCATTTGATTGCCCTAAAAATAGTTTATAAATCATCAGTTGATTATTTTTGAGTTGATTACGATGTAAAATTAATGTTATGATTGTAATTTCAATACTTTACCAACAAACTTGTAAACTCGTGCACGTGCGCCGAGTCCTATAAATACGGCCGCACTATAGGCGCTCGTCTCACCCCGCGCAGTTACGTTAGTCACCTTCAACGCTAACGGCTTTTCTAGTCAACGTGATGAAATTCACGAATTCTGTAAGACCCATCAGGTCGATGTCCTATGCATTCAGGAAACTTTCCTGAAACCGGGAAAAGCGGACCCTAGGTTCGTTAATTACCGGTTAGTCCGTAACGATAGAATGACCCATGGAGGCGGAACACTTATCTACTACAAAAGGTCTCTACACTGTATCCCTTTAGTACCTCCCCCTCTAGTTAACTTAGAGGTGTCACTTTGCCTGTTAGGGATGACAGGTCATCAACCTGTCGTCATAGCCTCGTGCTATCTCTCTCCGAATAAAGTCTTACTACGCAGCGACTTGGAAGCGCTATTTTCTATGGGTGACTCCATCCTTTTGATGGGTGACTTTAACAGTAAGCATATCCTTTGGAATTGCTCCCGAACTAACCCCAACGGTAAGATCCTAGACTCACTAGTCGACGCACTAGAATTTGATGTCCTCTCCCCTCTGGAGCCCACAAGATATCCCAACCAGGAACGACAACGACTTTCTGATATACTTGACATTGCCCTTCTTAGGAATGTAAGCCTCCGCATACGCGCCGTAGAGGTGTTACACGAACTCGACTCTGACCACCGCCCAGTCATCTTTCGACTCGGCCCTGACCCGACTGACTCTATCCCTATCACTAAAACGGTCGTGAACTGGAAGCTTTTGAGGGAGTCCCTCCGAGCGATCAGTTCACTCGCTCTGGATAGGATACCTGACGATATACAGACTGTTGATGACGTCTCCTTGGCGATCGAAGCTCTCGGCGACCACCTCCACACCGCACTAGGTGAATCCTCAAAGCAGATCAAGGTAGCGGATGACCGTCGCTTTGAACTGCCCGAGGATGCGAGGAAGCTGCTGACAGCCAAGAACGCAGCCACAAGGGCATATGACTCAACACCAACCTGCGAAAACAAGGCCACCATGCGCTACTTTCAGCGTGCTGTGAGGAAACGCATGAGTGAGCTGCGTGATCAAAGGTGGGACGACACCTTATCAGAACTCGAACCAACCCACCAGGCGTACTGGCGGTTGGCACGAGCTATGAAATCGGATGGACAGACGACTATGGTTCCCCTCCTTAGGCCCCTACCCCTACCCCTAGCATTCTTTGACGATGAAAAGGCCGAGTGTTTAGCTGATAGTCTAGAAAATCAGTGTACTCTCAATGTAGACCACGTAGACCAGGGTCACCTCTATACGGTGGACTCTGAAGTCGAACGTAAAAGCTCTGTGCCCATCTCAGACCTCCCACCCCTCCCACTAATCAAATCTTCTGAAGTGGTCGCCCTGATCAAGGATCTAAAATCCCGCAAATCCCCTGGATCTGATGGTATCAGTAATAAAATGCTGAAACACCTCTCAGTCCCACTAATCCATCTCTTAGTCAGCATCTTCAATGCGGCTATGAACAACTGCTTTTTTCCAGACACCTGGAAACATGCCATTGTAATAGGCATTCGTAAACCAGGCAAGTTGGCCTCACTGCCAACTAGCTACCGCCCTATCAGTCTCCTCAGCTCCTTGGGGAAAATATACGAGCGACTCATTGTAAGTAGACTCTGGTCCCATGTCAAATCCAACAATCTGCTCCCTGACGAGCAGTTTGGCTTTAGGGCCAGACACTCATGCGTCCAACAGGTGCACCGCATCACGGAGCACATACTCGAGGGCTTCAATAAGAAGCCAAAGCCTCAAGGGACAGTAGCTGTCTTCCTCGATGTAGCGAAAGCCTCCGATAAAGTCTGGCACAACGGCTTGATCTACAAGCTGTACCAACTCGGTGTGCCAGACCGTCTTGTACTCATAATACAAGACTTTCTCAGGGATCGTAGCTTTCAATACCGCGTAGAGGGACAGCTCTCCTCCCCTCACCCCATTCACGCAGGAGTCCCTCAGGGCTCTGTACTCTCACCCGTCCTCTTCTCGCTGTACACCAGCGACATCCCACGATCCGAACCCAATGTTCAGATTGCTCAGTTTGCAGACGACACTGCACTTTACTGCACTGGCTGGTTCAAGACCAGGCAGAGAAAGTCAGTCACAAACGCCCTGCATCGTGTAGGAACATGGTTCCGCAAATGGCGTATCGCTATCAACCCAGAGAAAAGTACAGCAGTGTACTTTCACGAGAGTGCTGGTCCACGGAAACCGCCAGATCCCATTATGTATTTTGGCGAACCGATACCATGGGCTACGTCCGCCAAATATCTAGGCGTAATCCTTGACAGGAGACTCACCTTCGCCAAACACATTGAAAGTGTTCGCAATAGGGCAGCTTTTATCCTAGGTCGCCTCAATCCCCTTATATGCAAGAGTAGTAAAATGTCCCTTAGAAATAAGGTGACACTTTACAAAACTTGCATTCGTCCGATAATGACCTACGCGTCTGTAACGTTCGGTCATGCTTCAGATAGGCACATTCATAGACTTCAAGTGATTCAAAATCGCTTTACTCGCAAGGCAGTAGGCGCACCGTGGTACTTACGGAACGCTGACCTCCACTGCGACCTAGAACTCCCCTCTATCGTACAGTTCATGAAAGACTGTTCTCGCCGCTACTTCGATGCGGCCCCACACCATCCCAACCCACTAGTGGTGCAAACCGCTAACTACTCAACACACACATCAGATCCATACTTCACCCCGCCACGCCGCCGCCCACGACACCTCCTGGATGACCCGGACGACCCCATCACGACAGCTCTGGCGTCGATCAGTCAGCCTCCTGGTAATATTGGCATTTCAGGTATTTCAGGGTCTACTCGCCGAGCCACGAGAGGTAATATGTCTATTTTGGATTTCCAGTCTTCACAGTTAGACATCGAGGTCGTCGTAAGCGACTTCGAAATAATCCTAAATCAGACACAAGGTAATATGTATTATATTTTGGTAATGTGTATTAAGGTAAAGGTAACGTATCGATTTTCGATTGAAAGTTTATAAGTATCATCAATATTAACCTGTGTTTTATTTCATTAACCTGTGTTTTGTTTTCTTTCAGACAGTGCTGGCGGCTACCGGCACCTCTATTCCCTACTAGGCAAGGGTTCGCCCTTGTCGTTGTCTAGCGCTTTATGCGCCCTTGTTGTCCCTCGGTGTGGAGTGCTGCTTGCACTCACCAACAGTCCTGTGTCGCTTTTAATGCCCGTAGTGGCAAAAAGCTCAATGTACTTCCTAAAAAAAAAAAAAAAAAAAAAAAAAGGCGCTCGTCTCAGTTGCTCTCGAGTCGCCGTACAGTACGGACCTCTTTGTGACGTTGTTACGCTGCTCGTTGAATATACGAAGCTTATAAAAGTACTTGTGAAGTTTTACTTCGAAGACCCAAAAATGAGTGATCATCATGAAAACAACAATTGTGACGTCAGCAATGCTGACGTCACACTTTTTAAAAACACTCCGGAGGTGCTTTCTTCGTCATCAGAAGTGGGATCAGAACAAGCTCTGGTCCCAACCACATCCTCATTGAATTCGGTTCAACCTGTCACGACTGGAACAGCGCAGGGCAGTACCAGGCTGATAGACCCTGCCTCATTTAACACTTCAGGAGTACCAGCAAACAACTTTAATACCGCACAGCCCATCACAACGGGAATTACCACAGGCATGACGTCCACACCAATCGCTGCGGGAATACCAGATTCCGTCGGAATACCATTCATGTCAATGGGACTCACATCTTACAATCAAGAAGTATACCTTCCAGTGGTACCCATCGCTGCTGGATCGTCCAACACAACGAATATGCATCCAACTACTCCAATAGTCGGATGCCCTCCCCAGGAGATGATGCAAAGGATGTCCGAACGGTTGTATTCTCCGCCAGAACCAATAATCAGGATCAAGGACATCTATCTACAGTCATAATCACGAAAGATCAACTAGATGATAAACTTTGAGTGGAAGCAGTGATAGGATGTATAAGCGATGAACGCTTACGTATTGAGCTGTTAAACGCAAAAGCAAACAGGTCCAGAACTCATCTCTGTGGCTTCCTCATTAAGAACCTCCGAGAACCCACGAGAATCTACGAGAACTCTAACGCCTGCGAGAACCTACGAGAACTCTAACGCCTGCGAGAACCTACTAATCTTCGAGAACCTCCGAGAACCTACGAGAACTCTAACGCCTGCGAGAATCTACTAACATTACTTAAATTACAAACATATTCTCAAAGCTGACATAGCAGATATGTTGATGCAAGTAAAGAGATCTTCGAGAGTTTACTAATCGCTAAGACTCCGAAGTTTACATAACAGTTGTGTTAATGTAACAAACAAGATAAAGCAACGTAAGTTGTTTACAGACTCACTACTCAGAGAATATCTCATTTTTCTTCTTGACCAGGATAATGGGACTTGAGTAGGGAGATTTGCTCTCACGAATGATGTTATGTTCCAGTAGTTCTTGGATTATGGTACGAACTTTCTCTCGTTCCACTGGGCTGAGGCGATATGGTCTTCTTTCCACAAATTTATCAGGGTTTTTCAGTCTGATTTCTAGTTCACCGGTGTTGACTTTCGGGAGCTCAACTCGAATACTCTACGTGACCATTATCCACTCCCATTGATCTCTGATCAGATTGACCAATTGGCAAATGGTCATTTCTACACGAGTCTTGACATGGCGGCTGGTTTCCACCAGATTCCCATTGGTGAGACCTCTATAGAGAAGACTGCCTTCGTCACACCAGATGGGCTTTATGAATACCTCACCATGCCGTTTGGTTTGAGCAATGCTTGTTCAGTTTACAAACGATGCATCAACAGAGCTTTGACATCATTATTGGGAACAGCTGCACAAGTCGACGTAGATGACGTATTGAGCAAGTGTACGGATTTCCCTGAAGATATCTCGCACCTGGAGCGAATCCTCATAGCACTGCAAGACTCGGGATTTTCTATCAACGCAGACAAGTGCGCTTTCTTCAAACGGTCTATCGAATATCTCGGGAACGTAGTATCCGATGGACAAGTACGACCGAGCCCACGTAAAGTAGAAGCCCTCGTCAAAGCACCAGTACCAAAAACTGTAAAGCAAATCAGGCAGTTCAATGGTCTGGCTGGATACTTCAGGAAGTACATTCCTGACTTTTCTCGCATAATGGTGCCTTTGTACGAACTAACGAAACAAGGAGCAAAATGGACATGGACAGACAAACACGAAAAAGCTCGTAATAACATCATCGAATGCCTAACGTCTGCTCCAGTCCTTACATTATTTCAAGAAAAGGCACCCATACTACTATACACGGATGCAAGCAGCCTTGGATTTGGTGCAGTACTAGTCCAAGTAATAGACGGACGACAACATGCTGTTGCCTTTATGAGCATGAGAACCACGGAAGCCGAGAGTCGGTACCACTCCTACGAGTTGGAGACACTGGCAGTGGTACGAGCTATAAAACACTTTCGCCAGTATCTATATGGGCGAAAATTCACCGTGATAACTGATTGCAACGCATTAATAAAAGCGTCAAAACACAAAAAGGATCTTCTGCCAAGGATTCATCGCTGTCGCAATCCAGTTGAGCTTGCAGTCAATGTTATGACAAGAGACTTGAACTGGCTCAAAATTGAACAGCGACGGGATGAAGAACTATGTCCGATAATGGACAGCCTCAGTGACAATAACCCAGTGGAAGACAACGTTTTAAAAAGGAACGTCAATGATCCTGTCTTCGGGCAGCAGCTCAGTACCGTCGTTCCCAAATCATTTCAATGGAGCATTATAAACTCATTTCACACTGCACTAAAACACCCTGGCTGGGAAAAGACACTGCAGAAGATCAGAGAAACCTATTGGTTCAACAAAATGAGTTCCACTATCCGAAGATTTGTGGATAACTGTGTTGTATGCCGAACATCCAAAGGAAGATCCGGGGCGATTCAAGCCCAGTTACACCCCATACAAAACCAACGGCCGCCTTCCAAGTTATTCATATGGACATAACAGGGAAGCTGGGCACTCCAGATGATCAACAATACGTCATAGTCACCATTGACGCTTTCTCAAAGTACGTTTTACTGTACTTCAATACCAACAAAAACCCACACAGCACATTGGCCGCTCTAAAACGCACTGTGCATCTATTTGGTGCGCCGGTTCAAATAATAGTGGATGGAGGAAGAGAGTTCCTTGGCGAGTTCAAGGACTACTGTGACGCCATCGGAATAAATATCCATGCTATCGCTCCAGGAGTCAGCCAAGCGAATGGCCAAGTTGAAAGAGTCGTTGCAACCCTCAAAAATGCTTTGGTAATGATTAAAAATTACGAAACTTCAGCTTCAACGAGAGAGAGAGTTCAACGAGGAACTTCAGCTGGCAATGAACTGTACAACCCATAAAGTCACCGGTGTTGCTCCACTGACACTTATTACACAACGAAAGCACTGTGTACCTCCTGAGCTTCTCAACCTGGTGGATATTGACAACGAAACCGTTGATATTGAAGCGCTCACTCAACAGGTGCAACAGAAAATGATTCGTTGTAGCGAACAAGACAGACAACGCTTCAACCTACACAAGGCCAAAATCCATAATTTTCAAAGAGGAGACTACGTATTGGTGAAAAATAATCCTCGAAACCAAACCTCGCTTGACCTTAAATACAGCGAACCATATGAAATTTGTAGAATACTGGATAATGACCGATATCTGGTAAAGAAAGTTGTCGGTAGAGGACGACCTCGCAAGGTTGCCCATGATCAGCTGCGCCGCGCTCAGCAACCTGGGATCAGTTGACCGTATCGGCGGGAAACGAATCACCTATTCAACGAGATCCCACTGCAGAATCAAATGAGCCCATTCCGTCGACTTCACGAGAAGGGCTGCAAGTACAGCCAAACCACGACTCGAACCAAGATGACCCATCAGAATAAATGATAAGTAACTCAATCCAAATATTTCAAATAACTCTCCGAGAACTCTACGAGACCCTTCGAGAATTCTACGAGACCCTCCGAGACTCTCCGAGAACTCTACGAGACCCTTTGAGAATTCTACGAGACCCTCCGAGACCCTCCGAGAACCTACTAACCCTATAAGCATTGTTATCCCCAAAAAGACATAGCAAACATAGCAACGCAGGTCGCTTACAGACGCACTACTCAGAGAAAGTTAATTCATTTCTTTCAGGTCTACGAGAATCAAAATAATCTACGAAAATCCATAACAATCTACGAGAACCAACGAGGCTGGTGCAGAGCGCGCACCGCCTGTCAGTATGGCCGTATCGGCGCAACTACAACAGTTCGTCGAGAATAATTAAGTTTAATCATTTGATTGCCCTAAAAATAGTCTAAAAATCATCAGTTGATTATTTTTGAGTTGATTACGATGTAAAATTAATGTTATGATTGTAATTTCAATACTTTACCAACAAACTTGTAAACTCGTGCACGTGCACCGAGTCCTATAAATACGGCCGCACTGTAGGCGCTCGTCTACCACTCGAATCCCCTCGTGGTCGAAGCGGCGAACTACTCCACCGACATAACCGATCCTCACTTCATTCCCGCCCGTCGCCGTCCAAGGCATATTTTGGGTGACCCGGGCGACCCCATCGCAGCCGTTACTTCGGCAGCTTTAGCGTCGTCCCAAGGGAACCCCGGTAATGGTTGTAGACCCGGCCAGGGCTGTGATCCCGATCGCATTGTAGGCTCCGGCCGAGATCTTCGTCGCAGCCCCAGTCGCAGTCGAGGTAATCCACACACACACGATTGTAGTCCCAGCCACGGTGCGGGTGGGAGTATACATCGCGGCCCCGGTCGCGATGTATCCTCCGGCCCAGCAAATGGCTGTGGACGAGGTAACACTGGTTTTCTATGTAGTCCCAGACACGGTACGGGCAGGAGTCTACACCGCGGTCCCGGCCTCGATGTAGACTCCGGCCCAGGTAACGGCTGTGGGCGAGGTACTCAAGTTTCTTATTTTAGCCCCACCCAAAGTACAGTCATGAGTGCACAAGTACTCCCCTCTCTCCTGACGACGGCCCAAGCTGAGGTCCGTACCCTAGTGGTGCCCTTGAGCAAGTCGCCTACTCCTCTCCTTGCGGCGAAACGTCTTCAACGCTCGCCTTAGGGCGGTTATCTTAAACTTGATTTTTAATTTCATAAACCCTGGTTTACTTAACAATATTTTAATAGATTAGAAAGAAACGCTAATTGCTACCTCGATATCAAACAGCACATCCCTATTTATCGATATCGATATCGATACCCGCGCGCTCGTCTTCCATGTCACTAATGTCACACATGGAAGATGGAAGACAAGCGCACGACTATGAACCGTCAAAGTGGATGGCACTGAAAAAATTAAACTTCCCGCTAGAGTGCGCGCAAGATAACTCTGCGCGCGGCCGAAATTGGAACTATTCGCGTGCCGCCATTTTGTCGTTTATGTCAGGTGTCAAGCGTCTGTGCTGTGTTCCGTGGTTTTATTCATTTTCAAAGTAAATATTCGCCATCATCATGCCAAAAGTGATTAAAAGTGCTAGCAGGGTCATAACCTTGAAGGTCAAACGTGCTTGTGAATAAGAACGTGATAATAACGGGCCTACAGTACCGTTTTTCAAAGTTAGAGCCCGTGTCGCATATTTGACAGGTAATTTAGGGCTGCCATAACAACAAAACTTGCCGCATTTTCTCCATTCATTATACGTTTGTAGTATTCCTCGTGTCATTAATATCACGTAATAATAATGTATTTAAAGCAGTTGTTATTTTGTTTTAGGCGTTTCCGAACGTACCGTCACCCAAATAACTCAAGAAGGTAACGTAGCAGCAGCCTCATCTTCAAAAATTGTGACCCCGGGTAAATCAAGAAACCGAAAGAAAAAAATAGACGATTTAGACGATATTGACAAGTGCGCTATAAGGCATATAACTCAATCGTTTTACACCGTGAAGCCTTCTTCAAGGAATCTCCTTAGATTCCTACCATAAACAAACTTTGGTTGCAACTGAAAGCTGATATTGATTTTAAATACGGCAGAACATCGTTGAGAAGTATTTTAAAGACTATGGGCTACAAATACAAAAAGTGCCAGTCTAAACGGAAAGTATTAATAGAACGCAGTGATATTGCAGCTTGGAGAGCAAAATATATTAATATATTTTTATAATTATATAAGGCTGCGCAAGAATCGTCAGGAAGAAAATCGACCTGTCATTTATCTTGACGAAATATATATACATGCTTCATACATCCTCCAAAAATGTTGGCAATCGGAGGAACAGCCTGGTATTCTTGCGTCTGATAGCGTCGGTGCAAGATGGATTATAGCCCATGCTGGAGGTAAAACTGGGTTTGTTGAAAACGGACTGCTACTGTTCAAATCTAAATCCAAATCGAGTGACTATCATGACGATATGAATTCTACGAACTTCGTGCGGTGGATGAAAAAAAAATTATGCCGAATCTACCATCGAATTGCATTCTAATAATGGATAATGCGTCATAGATAGATAGATAGATAGATAAACTCTTTATTGAACACCTTAAACAAAAACAAAATTTAAAAATATTTAGCTTATATTAGTGAACAATAGGCGGCCTTATCGCTCAAAGCGATCTCTTCCAGACAACCTTTGGATGGAGAGGAGCAAGTTTTGACAAGGGATGGCGGTGTACAATATAGTTCATAGTAATTATATTTATAAATATCTACAATATTATATACAATATAGATAATAAATATGTTCTTACACAATATATACATACAAAAATACATACATATATACTTATATATATAAATATATATAAACATATAAATACGATGTTTACACGTATGGAGCTTATACTAGCACGACAGGTAATGATCCTTAACTTTGTCTTTAAAAACATTTAAGGACGGAGCTCGCTTGGTATCAAGTGGCAATGCATTCCAGAGTCTGACGGCTTCGACCGAAAACGATCGGTCATAAAACGAGGTAGTGTGTGGAGGGAATTTAAGCATAAGATTCTCTGATGACCGTAAGCAAAGAGAATTAGAGGCATTAAGGTATTCGAAACGCTCTTTAAGGTACTGGGGTGAAGAAGGGTTGTATAAAATATTGTAGAGAAGAGGTAGGAAGTGAGCATTCCGGCGATGTCGTATAGGAAGCCACTTGAGCTTAGTGCGAAATTCAGAAACGTGGTCGTATTTGCGCAAGCCAAATATGAACCTTATTGAAAAGTTTTGAAGACGCTCAAGTTTGTTAAGCTGGTCCTCCGTAAGGTCTAAATAGCAGGCGTCTGCGTAATCAAGAATCGGTAACAGAAGAGACTGTGCAAGCGCAACTTTAGTGGCTGTTGGCAAAAAGTTTCTCAGTCTTCTGAGTGAACCTGCGGCAGCAAACGTTTTACGGCTAACGGTTTCCAATTGTGGGATCCAGGTTAGGCATTCATCAAAAATAATCCCAAGATTTTTTACTGTTTTGCGTCATACCACTGCACGCAGATAAATAAGGCGCCTACAATGGGCAATACAAAAGCAGAGCTCCAAGAGTGGCTTACGAAAAATCATATCGAATTCGATGATTGTTGGATAAAAGCGCAATTATATGAATTGATCAAAAGACACAAAGGGGACCCACAATATGAAATAGAACAAATGTTAAATGAAAATGGACATGAGGTTCTTCGTTTACCGCCTTACCACTGTGATTTAAATCCCATTGAAAAGATTTGGGCAATGGCGAAGAGGCGCATTGCAGAGAAAAATGTCGCACAAGCTCCTAGCGAAATAGCTGCAATTACTGAGGCGGCGTACAGCACAATAACCACAGAATAATGGCTCAATGTATGTCTACATGTTGACAAAATAGAAGATAAATATTTCGAATCAGACAGGCTAATGGATATGGAAATGGACAAATTTATTATTAATGTTACAGGCGACACATCCGACTCGTCTGATGAAGAGTCTAGCATGGATTCTGATGAAGATGTTCAAATGGAAGGCATTGATCCACTGCAAGACCATCGTTACACCAAATTTATAAATACTACTAAGTATTCAATAAAAGACTTACAAGGTTTTCATGGAGTTTTAATTTCCATTTTTATATTCTAATCATCATCATCATCATCATCATCTCAGCCGTAGAACGTCCACTGCTGAACATATGCCTCCCCCATGATTTTCCAAAAGGACCGGTTGGAAGCGGCCTGCATCCAACGTCGTCCTGCGACCTTTCTCAGGTCGTCTGTCCACCGTGTCGGTGGACGACCTACGCTGCGCTTGCCGGTACGTGGTCTCCACTCCAGAACCTTTCGGCCCCATCGGCCATCTGTTCTGCGTGCTATGTGCCCTGCCCACTGCCACTTCAACTGGCTAATCTTCTGAGCTATGTCGGTGACTTTCGTTCTTCTACGGATCTCCTCATTTCTGATTCGATCACGTAGAGAAACCCCGAGCATAGCCCTCTCCATAGCTCGTTGTGCGACTTTGAGCTTTTCTATGAGGCCCATAGTAAGAGACCACGTTTCAGTGCCATAAGTCATCACTGGTAACACACATTGGTCGAAGACTCTTATCTTGAGGCACTAAGGTATTTTTGACGAGAAGACTTCGCGAAGTTTCCGGAACGCTGCCCAGCCGAGTTGGATTCGACGATTGACCTCTTTCTCGAAGTTGGACCTGCCTAGTTTGACTGTCTGTCCCAGGTAGATATACTCGTCAACAACTTCGAGAACTGAGTTCCCAACTGATATTGGGGTAGGTACAACATGGGCATTAGACATAATTTTCGTCTTGTCCATGTTCATCTTAAGACCTACCCGTTGGGAAACTCGATGGAGGCCTTCGAGCATTGTACTGAGGTCTTCCATGGATTCTGCCATGACTACAATATCGTCGGCAAATCGAAGGTGAGTGATGTATTCGCCGTTAATATTGATGCCAAGTCCTTGCCATTCCAGAAGCTTGAAGGCGTCTTCCAATGTAGCGGTGAACAGTTTCGGAGATATAACGTCTCCCTGTCTCACGCCTCTTTGCAATGGAATTGCCTTCGAACTCTGCTCCTGTACTCGGACTGACACGTAGGCGTTTTTGTACAAACACTTCAGCACTTCAATATACCGATAGTCAATACGGCAACGCTGGAGAGACTCAAGCACTGCCCACGTCTCGATCGAATCAAAGGCTTTCTCATAGTCCACAAACGCTAGACAAAGAGGCAAGTTATACTCTTCGGTCTTCTGTATAACTTGCCATAGCGTGTGGATGTGGTCTATGGTACTATAGCCTTTTCGGAAACCGGCTTGTTCCGGAGGCTGGAATTCATCAAACCTGCGACTGAGACGGTTCGTTATGACCTTCGAAAACAGCTTATAAACATGGCTCAAAAGCGAGATGGGTCTGTAATTTTTAAGTAAAGTGTTGTCACCTTTCTTGAAGAACAGCACCACCACGCTTTTGTTCCATGCTTCTGGCGTTGAACCTTCGAGTAAGACGGTATTAAAGAGCTTCTGAAGGACTTTAAGTACCGGTGTTCCACCCGCTTTCAGAAGCTCAGATGTGATACCGTCGTCACCAGGCGCCTTGTTGTTCTTAAGCTGTTTCAAGGCCATTCTAATCTCGTACAGGCTGATGTCCGGGATATCTTCGGTATAATGTCGGGTCAGCTTGGCTCTTGGGTCTTTGGCCGAGCTGCTAACAGGTTTAGCGACCGAGGTGTATAACTGTCCGTAGAAACTCTCGACCTCTCCTAACACTTCCGCTTTGGTCGACGCTACACTGCCGTCTCCTCTCTTCAGCTTCGTCAACTGGCTTTGCCCAATAGACATGTCTCTTGCAAACACTTTGGAGCCTTTTCTCCGCTCTATCGTCTCTTTAATACGGTTTGTATTAAAGATCCGAATGTCGTGTCGCAAGGACTTCCATATTCGTCTATTGAGCAGCCTATATGCTTCAGCATCATCCGAAGACTGCAGTTTCAATGAGCGTCGTTCAGCCATGAGGTTGAGGGTATCGTTGGAGAGTTTCTGTGGCCTATTTGTACGGTGGGGTTTAAAGTACTTGGAACCCACTGTATGGACAGTTTCTACTAATCTGTTATTGATCTCGTCCACTGAAGCGATGTTCTCAAGGCAATCGAAGCGATTGGATAGCTCAAGTTGAAAGCTCTCGGGGTCTTGAATATGGGCACGAGTAGGTCGGAGCGTAGACTTCATCAGACGAGACCTCTCCAGTTTGACATTAATATTCACCGTGCCTCTTACCATTCGGTGATCACTACCGGTTTTAACCCTGTTGATCACGGAGACATCAGTGAATATTTGCCTTTTGGTGGTCATAATGAAGTCAATCTCATTTCTCGTGGAACCATCGGGACTCAGCCAGGTCCATTTCCTGTGAGGTGGCTTCTGAAAGAAAGAGTTCATCATAAAGAGTCCCTCTTTCTCCAGGAAGTCGGCCAACCTCAGTCCCCTACGGTTCCGTTGTCCATAGCCAAATTGCCCCACTTTCAACTCATCCTCGCTTCTCTTACCCAACTTCGCGTTGAAGTCCCCCATAACAACTAGAAAGTGCGTTTCAGAGGTATGTATGGCCCTCTAATATGTTGTTGAAAATAACATGAATTAAAATCAATAAAATATTTATTGAATAGGCACAAATAATGCACTTTTAAACCTCAAATACACACGGTATAAAATAATATACTTTAATTGAACCTAGCTAATAAACTTCAGTTATATTTAGTTTGAGTAACGAAAGATATTTTTTGATTAAATTAAAGAAAAAATGTTAGATAAGCTGGTAACATTAAGTACGCCATCAGTCGCGCGCAGAGTTATCTTGCGCGCACTCTAACGTTCCGTTGTTTGATTTAGTGATTGCCATCTATCTTTAGATTGATTCATTAATTCTAGCTTCTAGCTTAGCGTTACGTTATATTCTCTTTGTTTTGTTCTGTCTGATTAATCTATGATCCTGGCGCAAGCGCAAGAAAATCAAACTAGAGAAAATTCTATTAAAATTTAATTTTTCGAAGTTTATCTTTGCGCTCAACGTTACGATACATTATATCTATGCATATCTATGGCTTAAATGGTTGTAGGTATTAAAAGAGTAATGGCATGCAGCAAAGAAGAAATAGAGAGGAAACGTCTCGCCGCACTACAAAAACGCAAGAGTAAAATAGTGTGTGAAAACAGCCCTACAAAGTTTAGTTCTGCGAATACATTTTACGGAAAGAGTGGTATAACTACCAGTGAAAACAAATTTCAACAGTTCCGTTCTATTACTAAATTTCCTGTTCTGGCTCCATCTGACCCATCACAGGCTGGTCCTATAAAAAACTTCTCCAATAACGCGCAGAAGAGTTTTCATCCGTATGCCAAGTCTGTTAGAGAGACGGATAACTTTCCAATCGGCAAAGTAATTAGCGGTACCATATACTTGATATCTGAAGACAGATTTGAAGTGAACCCGTCTGAATTCTGCACACCGCTTATCAACATTTTCAAAACATTGCCTACAAAGATCTATGGTATGTATAATTATTACCAACTGGCCACCCTACTGAGAGCCTTTCTATCCTTACTTTCTTTGTAAACAAATTTTTCAAAGCTCTATACACATACTGTTGAAAGATATAATAATAATAATATAATAATAATAATCTCAGTGCCGGGTAATGCTTGTTGATGTCATCATTCCTCATGATGAGAACCTCGTGAAGGCTAAGAAGGACAAGCATAGCAAGTACCTTGACTTGGCTCATGTGGTGACCGCCATGTGGGATGTTGATTCAACAATAATTGTCCCGGTAGTAGTTTCAGCAAACGGCCTTATAGCAACAAGCCTCGACCAACATCTTAAGAGGCTTTCACTAGACGGTTGGATCAAGGGACAGATACAGAAGGCAAAACTTCTTGACATGGCACGTATTGTCAGGAGGATCCTCAGTCTGCAGCCCTAACCACTGGTAGTTTGGGTCATGCCCCGCTGCCGATGGCAATCTAGGATTAGGTTTTTTACAATGTTTTTTATTAATTAAAATTTATTGTATATAGAAATATTGTAAAAAAAATAATTTTAAGAAAAGGAAATAAATAATGTGAATAATAATAATAATAAGCCTTTATTGCCAACCAAATAAGAGTTACATAATTTTTCAACTTAAGGTAAAATACTTAATAATTTTAACAATCTAACTATGTAATTGTATTTAGTTATTGGGTGTTGGCGTGTCGCGACACAAAAGCCTCCTCCAGCTCTTTCTACTCTCCTCTATTCTCAGTTATTCTGTGCCATAGTGAACCTGCAACTTTTTGATTTCATCAGACCACCGTTTTCTTTAACATTCTCTTTTTCTTTTTGTTTTGAATCTGGGGGTCCATTCTGTTATATTTTTTGTCCATTTATTTGTAGTCTCTCTCATCATGTGGCCCGCCCACCTCCATTTAAGTTTTTTGGTTTTGTCAATAATGTTTTCAACTTTTGTTATGTTTCTTATATCTATGGCTCTTTTTCTGTCTCTTTTTGTGTACAAAAAGAGACAGAGAAGAGTACAAAAAAAGAGTTGAAAGATTGATTGATGTTTTTAGCTGTGACTATATCACAGCTAAAAACATCAATCAACTTAAGAACCATTCAGACAAACGCATGATGGACTGTAAATATAAATCTTAATTAGGAAGAGTAGGATACAGGCAATTACAGATCGCGCGGCGAGAGTTTGGCTTTGACCTTCGGGTGGAGGGGATTACTGCGCATGGGTACTGTCGCGCCATGTGACAGAGAGAGACAAGAGTCCCTCGTCTTCGATGTGACAGAGAGAGAGACAAGAGTCCTTCGTCCTTCTAGCCACCCTGTGATACCCAATTTTTGACTTCTGCGCAATAACGGTCAAAGCCAAACTCTCGCCGCGCGATCTGTACCAGTTGCATTACTTGCTAGCCTGTCCAATAAAACAATATATTGTACACAACATCTTTTGGCCCTTTTTATCATCGAGTTTCAGTTGACTTTTCCATGCATCTCAACAGACCCTTGAGAGTTCAAATCTAAACAGTCATCACTACACATTACCATAAAGTTGTGACTCAACAACTTTGCTTTTCCATTGTTACTATAATTACAATGGAATAGCAAAGTTGTTGAGTAGTACTACAATTTCAAATTAATATGTTTCCAGAGTCCTGTAATAAAACTTGATGACGACAAAAACATGAAAGTTTGTATTTGAACATAGACCTTTGACAACAAGTAGACTTCAGCAAAAACTTTGCATCACAAATATTCCTGATCAGGCCCCTAATGATATTAATTTATCATAGGTTATTATTATCACTTTAGTTCAGTATCAGTACCTACTGCAGTAGTACAGTAATGCAAACAAGAAAGAAGTTCTAAATTATTTTACTTATATTATGTGAAGTTAGGTGACTGAATCTCTAGACGTATTAAAAAAATTTTTAGATGTATGATTGTTTTTTAGGAACTGGCCAAGATTTGCGTAATGTTTACTGGTTTGTTTTTACCAGTTTCGAACTTATGTGATTTCTTTGTCTGGGAATCACTGTTGTGCATAGCGGTGACTCACTGCATCCTAACTCAATAGGGCACACATATGAAAATACTATTTGTAAGGCTGATTTAGTTCTGCTGCACTTTCTGTAAAATAAAATTATTGATATAATCATGTTACTATGGATCTGTTAGTCTACATCATATACTTTCACAGCATTTTGTCAAGGATTATTGTTGTGGGGTGCAGCTGTTGATATAGATATGTTCTACATTCTGCAAATACAGAGCAATTTATCAAGCAATATACAAAATAGCTCCTCGTGAATCTTTAAGAGATGTATTTAAAGAAATAAACATGCTAACAGTGCCTTTCTGATACATGCAAAAATATACAAATATTATAGAGCTATTTGTACAAAATTTGTTTTCTAGTGTCTTACTACTGGTAGTAGGTAATTTATTGTCACCACTAACTGCTTTAAGGTGCGTTCAATTAGCTTATGTGGGCATTGGTGGCGTTATCATTGATGGCTCTTTTGTTAAAGCGTTCGTAAAGCTCAAAAATGTTATTTTTGCCACTTTTGCCCACACCCTATTTGAACGCTCAACTGAGCATAAACCTAAAATCGCATGATTATGCTGTCAAATACATAGCTGTCAAATAACGATCACAAAAAACCATGCTCGGGACGTGGGTCAAAAATTGCACTTTTTGGTGGCAAATATTCCTCTTTTTTAGCTTTCGGAACGCTGAACAAAAAGAAACATGAACAACATTTTCACCCACAGATTCCGAATTCGAACGCCCTTGTGATCTTTTATAGCGTTATATTCGCTAAAAACGCTCACAAATGATCTATTCGAACGCACTATTTGTAGTAACACTGGATTTTTCCAAAATCTTTGTGACAAAAATGTCAAATTAACATTCAACTAGAAAATAACACCAATTTAGGTATTAGCTGTGACAGCTGTCAAAGTGACAGTTGATGTCATATTTTATGATTTTGATTTCACAATGGTGTTCCTTAATATTTTTTGACAGAGATTTCAACAAGGGGCTTAAACTTTGTATGGCAATTTATTTAATTAAACCTATAGGTGTGAAATAAAATAAAATAAGTAAAATTCTTATTATTAATTTCATTTCATATTTTTTGATAGGAATGACTTAGAGGGGTGAAATGGGGGATGAAACTTTTTACACAAATTTATTAATTGTACTTGAACTTATAGTTATGAAAATTTGTATTTAGGTAGATCATCTACCTATATATATATATAAAACAAAGTCGTGTTAGTTACACCATTTATAACTCAATAATGCCTGGACCAATTTATATGATTTTTGTGCTTTTCGTATTTTCATAACTTGGGGAAGGACATAGGATAATTTTCATCATCATTATCACCACGTGAATGGAACCGCATTGCACAGCTAGCCCTTAAATTTTTATGGCATGTTGTCATCTGCCACCCATAAAATGTAATAATAGTAGTACCTAAGTAGAAACATTGTTAAAATCTATATGAAAATAAGGGCCCTGAGTTTCTTGCCGCTTCTTTTCGGTAAGCTCTATATATTTTGGAACGCGGCGGTAGAGTACATTATAATGAATAATTGACATCATAAGCCTCGTTAGATATTTGGGGTTCAGACTAGTAATAAATAAAAGGTTTAATATTGTAAGGGTACGGCCTTGTGTATGTAGTGTATAGGAAAGAGGGAGGAGGTTTATATCCGTACACACCGACTCTCCCATCCCCGCCCGTAGACTCGGACATAACCTGAGAGATACTGGTCTTCTGGGGTATCCATAAAAGATTTCCTCCTCCCGAAAAAAAAAAGATTGACATTCATAAGTGCGTATTTGAAGTCTAAATTGATAAATGATTTTGAATTATAACCTACTATTAACAAGCAAAACACTCACGTTAGGGATCGAATACGTCTCGCCGGGTTTCGAGCATGTCCGATGCTCATCTTCAGGGCAAGTGCGCAGTAGCGTCTGCGAGTGCCCGCCGGAAGCTCACAGACGCCGCTGCTCACCTGCAACCCTAGTCGTATTCGATCCCTAACGTGAGTGTTTTACCTGTTAATAGTAATAGTTTCATACGTGCAAAACTCAAGAGAATTTCATTACAAGAAATATTTTGACTATTTGACTATTGACTTAGATTTTTTCGATTTTTTATAACTTGGAGAAGAACATAGGATACTTTTCATCATCGTCATCAACTGTCACCACGCGGGAGAAACCACGGGGCGCATCTAGTTTTTAAATAATTTATCATCAACATAGAGTTTAATAGAATGAAAAGTTAACACGTTTTTTTAAACTACCTTTCATTCTCTCGTATTATACTCGATATTGGAATAAAATACAATATTAATGTTACACTTTTATGAGTTGGTTGGATCTCTTCTTTTCAGATCCCAAATCAAAGCTATGGAATTTTTCATTAGATGATTATGAGTCGTTGATGTCAAAGGTGGCTCCACTAGCCCCGCATGTGGTTCTTGGGCCACTGCCATCTTATGTGTTAAAGGTAAGCAAACCCATTACAAGAACATTTTGGCTAATATCGTGTAAAATCCGCAGCACGTAACTTTAACCAAAATAACTATCTTGTGCACATACTTGTGCTACAGTTATGAACAAATGTGATAGACGAATACTTATTCGTCTATCACATTTGTATCACAAACCAATTAACAAATTAATATAAAAAACCTACAATCTCGGATTTCCTTCTAAATCGTTGTATTTCTCGAACCAAGTATTGTGGGAAGTAATTGTTAGGTAATGTTAAATAGAACAATTATAGGAATACTAATCTTAATCACTATTACTCATGGGCATAAACCATCTTTTCAGAATCACTGCTATCAGAATCTCCGACTGGGTTATAAATTCTTCCGTCATATTATCGATGACGTGGTTTCTTTTGACGGAAGCTCCTTTTTTATTGACGCATAACTAGTATAATCATTTATGTGGTTTTCTCTTAAAAAATAACTATATCATGCCAATACAATTCCACTTGACTGTCTCCTTAAACTTGATTGTGGTCTTGTCATTTTCTTGAAATTAAATTTAATGATGTGATCATCATTTGATAGATATATTAGTCAAATAACTGAAACCTTTTTGCTCGATTGTACTCCTGGATAACGCGAAGTGTGCGTGTGTAGCGAAGGGCGGAGTGTGATTGTTTGGGAGCAAACGTCACTGCGTTGCTATGGTAACACACGGCCCCTTACGCCGCACCTCATACCTCACTTCGATTGAGACCCCAAAAAAGTGTTCTGCGCATTCAAGGTCATAGTTCAACTTACGCGCCGCGATCTATACTATATATGTAATAATGGTATTTGTATGTAGATGCGCAGAAGAGGTTTCTTTTGTATTGGGAACTTATAAATTATGAAATGTTGCCTATAAATTAGATAGGCTTTATCTGTTTTTTAAATAAGTAGCAATAACTAGTTGTAAGTGTTTCTTCACCATGGACCATCTCATTCGACCCAAATAACTTATACCAAACACCTCATAAGTACAGAGCCCCTTTTTTTTTCAATTAAAAGCTTGTTTTCATATATGAAATCATTAAATACTTTCTACACAACATGGACAGTATATTTATAAGGAAAGAAAAGACAAAATCCACGTGAGGCTACTCAATACCAATATGTCGCGCGCCCAGGCCCACCAACACTAATACAGCACATCACTTCATGAGTAGCAGGGTAGTCCATAACTGGAACAGATTACCAGAAGAAGTTACTGCCACTACTCTCAACTCCTAAAAATAAACTCCATAATTGGTTACGTATCACTGAAATCAAATTATAATGAACAAACTTGAACAATAGTGGACAATATTTCGTGCGATATTGACACATCAGCAGTCATGCTGTGCTCGTCTATAAATAAATAAATATGTATATGTTTAATAATACTGCCGCTGTCATACAGTTATACGATATAACATCTAAGTCCCCAGTACAAACATCATACAAATATTTGCCCTTGTCAGGGATCGAACTTGGTACCCATCGCTTCAAAGGGTTACCATATCTGAGGATCTGTCCTGAGATCTCAGGATTTTTGACTCTTCTCAGGATTGCGGCTGGATTTTGTAAATCTTAGGAAATCTCAGGATTTATAGAATTAACACAAAATAAAATACATTAAAAAAAGTTAAACAAACTAAAGCGGCTAGGGGCGGTGCGTGGGAAGGGGGTGACGCTGCCTTCCCCGCTGAGTGCGACGTGCAACGAGTGAGCGATACCCCCCTAGATTCGCAATGTAAAGAAACCATAATAATAAAAGCGTTTTAGATGACTCGCTCATGAGGTATACGACTTGAGTTTGAGAGAAAATCTCAGGGTTTTCAATGGCAATCAGGCCATCTGGTAACCCTATACCCGCTGGACTAACTGGGCCGTCAAATATCAAGCTGCCATAATAATTCTCCACAATCATAATATCTTAATAAACTTCAATTACGATTGTCATGTGCATATCATTTTATGATGTAAACTCAAATCATAGAAGATATCTTTAGTCATCTGGACCTTGTAATTAATGTAATGCCCTATCCATTAACACTTTTTTGTGTTTTTAACATTATCCTGACATATGCGATGTTTAATATTGGAGTTGGGATTTTGAACCTTGTTCTTGGTGGATACTGTAACAAAGACACATACTATGACTCGTAGCAGTAAGGTGTGAGCACTGTTTAGAGTAGGTCATTAGCATGTGTGCAGTTACTGCGTTATTTCACAAAGTTCGACAATACAGTAAAAGCTCCTTATTCGCGGGGTATATGTTCCATAAACATGCCGCGAATACAGAAACCGTGAATACGGAATGGTAATTTATATGGAATTATAGGGGATACGTTCCTAGGTGACGAAATAAAAAAAAACAAATATATAAGAAAAAAACAATTTAATTGAAGTTTTTGAACATTTTGATTAATTATAGGCTTAGGCAATGGTTTGAAGAATTTTGTAATTTTCTCTTGCTTGGCAGTTTTTAAAAGCTCCTTCAATTCAGACTGATACGCTGCAGTCACACTACCAATTTGCCTCTTAAAATAAGAGGCAAGGTAAGTAGAGACGTGTTACTCGATCATAATTTTTGTTAACGAATGTGAAAGACGAAACAATAAAACACGCAAAGCGGCTTGTACCATAGAACGGAACAGCAACATAAAAAAATATACTTTATTCATTGAGAAATAAGGTTGCTTTCATCCTGTTTGTTTACATTCTCCAAAACACCGATCGCGGAAAGGAGAGTTTATGTCAAAGTCATCGGCGATATCATTTAACAACATACATATGGCCAAGTTGTAATAAGATCTATTTTACTCTTTTTATTAGTCCATTTGACTGCATTTACGAAGAATATTGGGTTGGATACATTTTTGAATTCTTTTATTATGTACCTATGTACTTATTAGATCCGCGAATAAAGAAATTTTAACCGCGAATATAGGAATTGGGTCGCATTTTTTTTGATCCGCGAATAGTAAAAACGCGAATGAAGGAAGCGCGCATAAGGAGCTTTTACTGTATATCCCGCTGCAACTCCAGTTAAAGCTCTTGTTGTCGTTAGATCATTATCCAAAGAGCCTTTCTACGATTTCTATAGACAAATTGAAATGTAACGTCACGTAAACGCTATTTTCTAATAAATATTATATTAGACACTACTGTATAAGAATATGAGTTAGCATCACATTCATGATCTATAGAGTTAGCATAATATAAAGTTTTGATCGATCTTGACTCCAATAGTATAATAGTAACTAGCTGACCCAGCAAACGTTGTTTTGCCATATACATAAAAATCGCGATTAAAAACAGGTGTTGATCGAAGACGGGTGAAAATTTGAATTTATATGTATTTTTCAATACTAAATCATAATAAAATAAAAGCGTATAATAGAAGAGGCCAATATCCAGCAGTGGGCACTGCTCTTGCTGCTTGATGATGCAGAATTTTGAAGCTTTGGGTAATACTGTATCTGTTAGGGGCAAACAAACTCCCAGTCTTAACATAAAAATGGTTTAACATAAATGAAAACTCACTGGAATTTCAATACATTTTAGATTTTAAGAGAAAATGTAATGGATCCGAATAACGTGGATTTAAGTCCTGTGGAAGCAACTTTGAGGCACAAATTGATGCCGTTTCAAGAAGATGGAGTAAGGTTAGTTATATTTCATAACCAGCTCAAAATTAAGCTACCTATATCCATTTAATTTGATTTTATCAATAATTTGTATTAATAAAGAATTTGACAAACAGCGGGCGTGGTGGGGCGCGACGCTTTCGGGTTGGCGTTAGTGTGGCGTTTTCTGTGTGACGACACATTAATATATATGCTTTCCATAGTAAGCACAGTTAGCGGCACGAAACTCTAGCGCTGACCGTATTCCGCAAAAGTCAAAAATTAGGTACTACAGGGGAGCTAGAAAGACGAAGGGTGAGCGTACGTAGCGCCGGTTGGCTAGCCTGTCGTATTCCATGTAGAAGACCCCCAGAAGCAACTAGTGTTTTGTTCAGCCATGCGAATAGCAGCACGATAAGATAAACTGCAGACATTATGAAGACGGGGAACATGAAAATAAACGATATAATCAGTTGTTTGGGTAAAAAAAAGACAGCAGTGCGTGACTGTAACCATGCGCAGCTATCCCCTCCACATTTGGATCAGCGCTAAACTTACGTGCCGCTGCCAGTAAGCGCGCCAAAAATAAAGTCGCGCGCCACCTTCGTTCCGCTACGCCCGCTGTTTGCCAAAACCTTAAGGCGTAGTCTTTGGTAGATCCAATGTCGAAAAATGGCACAGGGTGCAGCTGTGCAGAGAGACCCAAATGACCTGATTACTGATATTGAATATTTACGTTACTTGAGAAACGGCTAATGTACAACCGTAAAAGTCTTATTTGATTTTGAGGAAGAATTTCCTATACGACATTGATCTTTGCCCAACTCGTAAGAATGTCCTCGCGCGAGGGAGATGTTTTCATGCGTCTATTCAGACACACCATTCAATGCCACATACACCACCAATCTTGGAACTCTTTTCATGATATCGGTGAAATAACTTCGTGTCATGTACGTAGATTTTTTGCTTATGCTTCTTCACTTATAGGTACCTTGAACTGTTACAGGTTTGCTATAGCCAGAGGCGGCAGATGTATGATTGCCGATGACATGGGGTTGGGAAAAACATTCCAAGCTCTCGCAGTGGCCAGTTATTATCGCCACAACTGGCCACTTCTTATCGTCACTACTTCTTCGATGAGGTATGTGATCGTTTAAACTACATTAGCTATTTTATAGGTACGATTTCACAAGATAATTTACCACCAATTTGCATTTTTAGAGAAAAATAACTAATCCTCTTACGGGATTCAAACCGCGTCTTCCGACGATCTGTGGCAGATGCCTCGACCGCTAGGCCACCGAGGCGATCCGTCCGAGCATTTTAACCGTCGTATGGGGACGGACCGACATCTATTGAATATGTCTTAAAAAAACTAGAGAGTTAAATTGCTAGGACAGACCGCCTCGGTGGTCTAGTGTTCATGGTGTCGAATCCCGTCCGAAGATGGCAATTTTTTCCCTCAATTACAAAGTTTGGTCTCGCTAAGCAGGCCTTAGTGCTGTAACAATCATATATGTATGTATAACAAAAAATAATGTCGTATAATGTGTTTATGAATTTTTGGCTTTTATTTGCAAAAATAGGTTATTGTTAGTCTGGCTTACAATATAATATTTATTGCGTTTTTCACACTTGCATTAATAATATAAGTTTTTAAACTATCATGTTCACAAACATAAGAGGTATTCAAATTATCAACGGGATAGTTACCATATATATTTTCTGTGAGTTACCTATATTTCGGCACTGTTGCAAGCGCTATGATCACGGATGAACTGAGGAATTGCGGGTCGGTGAATGTTTACAGGCAGACGAAACGGTCTACCCTCTTCCGTACTCGTTCAGTGTCAGGTTCAGTGAATTATGTTTATTCCAAACAGAGAAACATGGCAGAGCAAAATCCACGAGTTGCTCCCATCCGTGCCGTTGATGAATATAGTCACGTTGGCCAGCAGTAAGGACGCGCAGTTGGTCGCTGACAGACAGGTAACATTGATAAACAATAATAGTGGGGGTGGAGATGCAGGAGCAAGTAACAAAAAGCTCCAAGGGTGAAAGTGTTAAAGTGCACTTGCCGGTAGTAGCGCTCTAGTGAAACCGCAGCACACCTCTCGACACACTTTAGCCATCCACACCAACGTTGCCTCTTTTGTCACCATTGATGGCGACCCTTATGGGGGGCCCCGTTTAGTTGGTGGCAAGTCAACACCTGACTAAATGTTTTAATATGAGACTGAAATTGGCAGGTGCAGTAGTCTCATCCATAGCCCACTATCTCTCTTATCACTTATAAGTTCATATCAATAGCCTTGCGTTTTTGCCCATTTTTGTAATAGATATACCATGTAACCATCCATCCAAAATGTTTCTGTTTTTCATACTACTTAGTATTTTTTTTATACCAAACAGTCCTCTAAGTGTTGGCTACAGCCCCACATTGCTTCTGTAAAGGGCCGAATGAAATCAGTGTATGAAATGTAATGAGATGATAATAGTATATCAATGTAGCCAGTCGAGTTAGCTCGAATAAGCGCCAAACCCCTACGAATAATAATAAGTCAGGAAGCATAATTCAGAACAAATTCCACACAAAAAGTGGCCCTTCAAACCAAAACGACGTATGATTCCAAATACGAATTACTTCCGAGGTTACAAATAGACATGTTCGGTGATTGGCTTAAATTCAGAAGGAAAGCAGTGATTGGCTCACGCGCGTGCTGCAACGTCTACTATGACAACTGAGTCGTAGCGGCGTGGACGATGTAATGCAACAAGTGGATTGGACCAAGTCAATAATATACACAATGTTTTTTATTTGTTTTTTTATATCGGTTACTTTTTAAAATTCAGTGAACTTTATGTCCCGCCAAATATTAAGTTTTCGTCTAGAAGTAATTAGAAGAGACTCTTTTTCCGCAAGTGAGATTAAATTACCAAAAATATATTTAACTAGCTGGTGCCCGCGACTACGTCTGCGCAGGGTTAGTACTTCGAGTAGCTTATTATCTTCTCCAAGGCCTCACCCTGACCAGACATCCATCTAAAAATACCAAAATATAATAAAATATGTACATGGTCAAACGCCATTGTTATAATAGAAATCCAAGAGAAAAAATAAATACTAAGTGTATCAATCACACACACTAAGCCGTGCATAAGACCTAAAATCGCACGATTGTGCTGTCTAATAGATAGTTGTGTCAAAAAATGATCAAAATCAACCGCAGCTCCGGACGTGGGTTAATAATTGTACTTTTCGGTGGCATAAATAACCCTTTTTTAGCTTTGCGGACGGTGGACAAAAAGAGCCCTAAACGACATTTTCATCCACAAATTTCCAATTCGAACGCCATTGTGAGCGTTTTAGCGTTATTTTCGTCAACTTGGGGCTATTCGAACGCACTATATAATCTATCAGAAACTGACACAACTTTGACAGAACTCTATTAACAGAAAGTAAGTCATCATTACGATCTTGGCGTCGGTGGAAATCTTGTTATTTTGTCTATGCTGTACCCAAGAATATTAGGCCGTTTTACCCGCGTGGGTGTTGATAATGATGATGAAAATTAACCTATGTGCTATTCCAGACTATATTCTATCTCTGTGACAAATTTCATTCAGATCCGTTTAGCCGTTCTGCTGTGATTGAGTAACAAACATTCATTAAAATCATCCATCCATCCATCCACACTTTCACATTTATTATATTAGTGGGATATAAGTAGGAAGTAGGATAGGATATTCGTTATTTGCCTGGTGGACGTTTTTCAGTGGTCGCAGAATACCTTCATTATCAATTATTTTAGAAAAGCATTATGTTGATATTACTGACAGATTTATGAGCAACTCAAGAAAACCACTTAAAAATTTGCAAAGAGGGTGAATTTACATTAGCTTGAAAAATTAAACGTACTTACGTAATTCAACCAAACACTGAACTATTTTTTAATGCTATATTATGCAACTGTAGGTAATCGGTTATTACTGTTAATTGTTCATTTTCTGTAGTATTTTTTTAGAGATGTTGATTTTTTTCGGGACTAATCATCAGCGTTAAAATGCTTAATATAAGATTTGATATACATAATAATATAACTAAAAAAACCAGAAGTACTTACTGTACAAACTGGGAGGATCTGCAGTTTTGTGTAACATGGTACATATACAATATCTTTCAATTTGCTTTTTTTTTTTTCCTTCATAATGAACGGAGTATTGTTTAAAATGCTGGTTTTCACAGGCATCTAGTCATACTTTTGTCTTTCTAGCTTAAGTGCAGAGAGGCATTTATTTTACTGCATTGGATCGGCAAGGAAATGAAAATAAAACAAAATAAGCAAAATACATTGCTGTTAGATTTCAATATTCAGTTCTGTAAAAAAATATACATTAAACAAAAATAGACTGACTTTATTTTGCATAGTATTGACCATCTCGGTTTGTATACGTATTTGAACATCTTTGAATATAAATATAATTTTGCTACTACGTACTAATAAAAGTGATTCCTGGACATTTTAATCTTGTATGGATCCTGCACCACTTCACAACACATGCTGGCATGATGATTCACAGCTGTAGTTCACAATGATATAAATTAAAATGTATGCGAAGATTTCACGTGTGCTCGCTTGCAAGAAAAATGTCCATGATGAATGTGAACACGACTTTTAAGCCCCGCCTACTTGAACACGACTTTTGTTGGGTCATTTTTTTAACGCAGTTACTGTTCCTGACTTATTATTATTCGTAGCCAAACCCAGAAAATTTGTAGCGAGTTTAGCAAAAAAGGTCACTCGATCCGTGCGTCATCCGCCATCTTGAATTTAAACACCTTTCCAGCCTCACCCGGGAATCGAACACAGGACCTAGAGATTCAAAAACGACGCTTCCAACAAGCGAGCGAAGCCGCTGGCGTTTCAGCTAGTCATATAATAAAAAATATGTGAAGGGTTGCGACATTAATACGACTTTCTTTCGGTTGGATAATACTTATCAAACTATCCAATAGATGTCGCTACGTCCCCATACAACGTTAAAATCAACTAATTCGATGCTTGTACGGATTACTGCAGTGGTCTAGCGGTGATGGCGTCTGACATGGATTGTGTGAAGGTAAGAATGCGAATCCCGTCCGAAGATTTGTGATTATTAGGGTTCTGTTAAACAAACCGAACCCTTGCCGTTCGTCTGTCTGTCAAGGCCCTTTTTTCAGGAACCCGTAGAGGTAACAAGTTGAAAATTTTGTTAGTTTAAATTCGTAGTAATTACGTTATCTTTTAATGTTTTCTTTTCAGACAGAAGTGGTGATAGTGAGTTACAAAATCACGTCGATGCACACTGAACTCCTGAAAAATAAGAATTTTGGATTTGTTATAATTGTAAGTAGCACAATCAAACTTTCTATAAACTATGTATATTATTATTGTCTTGATAGCGTTTGAACTCTGTCTCAATTGATGGTCTGTGATGATGCGGTCGAAGTTTATAGTAGCGTAGTACAAAACTAAAAGGCACTCGGCGTTAGATTCCCAATCTTGGGGGAGGTGGGGTGGCACTAGTGTGACGGAGTGAATTTTCTCATCATGCGACTCTAACCGGAAGCGCAAACCAAGTATATTTCTGGCTGTTTCAAAATAATGCTACATTTAAGAAAACTTTGGTACTTTATGGTGTGCCATGCCGCAAGCACTGCTGTACAAATGCCTCCTCCTTTAAATAGAAACTTCTCCTTTTGAATTACACTGCATTGATAACCTTAATTATCAAGAATAGAGCCTATACCAAAGACCTACACATTAGCTTAAAGTAAATAAAAAGGAACATTAGAGATATATGAATATAATAGTTAAATAACTTGATCTGGGAATTCACTTCACTTTTCACATGTAGGCTAAATAGGCGACACCTGATCACTCTTCTTCTTTCTCCCACTTTGACTTCTTTGTCATTGCATCATGTTATTTTTAATTTTTAAAATTTCACGAATTGTTGGTCAGTGTCGAAACAGTTTTAATATAAACGTGACAGGATTTAATCGATAAATGAGATAATATCTATACTAATATTGTGAAGAGGAAATATTTGTATGTAAGTATGTTTGTAGCGAATTGGCTCAAAAGGTACTGGACCGATTTCAAAAATTCTTTCACCATTGGAAAACTACATTGACCCTGAATAACATAGGCTATGTAAGATTCATCATACATCACCGCGCGGGTGAAACCGCGGAGAGCAGGTAGTGACAAATATATTACGACATATATTTCACAAACCAACCAATATGTGCAACGATTGATGAGACTTGACGAGCGTCAGTTGTGGGGAGCCTGCACAGGTACAGTCGTGTATAAATTAGGTATCTGTACTTTGTATATCTATTCAGGGATTTTTTCATGACAATCGGAATTGGGTGTAGTAATACTATTGGAAAATTCTTATTATTATGATCATAGATGGCTGTTGATTGATGTTCTATTCGTAACATGGAATTGTAAATACATATATTTTATCGCTTTGTCAAATTCATCATTATTTGCTTCATTCACAATTATTTTCTACAGACTTCCAAAAAGGAGGAGGTACTCAATTTGAATGTTTTTTTTTTATGTTTGTTACCTCATAACTTTCGACTAGATTAATCGATTCTCAAAATTATTTGTTTGAAAGCTGGTGCTTCCCGTGTGGTCCCATTTAAGTTTCATCAAATTCGGTCCAGTAGTTTTTGAGATGCACTCCAATAACTAAATAGAATGGAAGGCGGTATAATTTTTTTTCAAATAGTACTTGTTTTTACAGTTATTAATGACGTTTTAGTTGCGGCCGCTGTACGCATTTGTACCGGCTTAAAATTTTGCACACCATCCTTTGCTTGTATTAACACTTTGACAGCGGATCACGTACTACGCACGTGACGCTTATTTTATGCTAATTAGCCGCATACATAATTAGCGTACCATTCTGGGCACGCCGGCACTTTTTGACCATTTTGTTACTTTTATAGAAAAAAGACTATAATAGTTGCGGCCATGATTTTATTTTCATTGTATTGAGGGTATCTTATATTATTATATAAAATAAGAAAAACATGTATTATTGTTTTTTTTTTGTATAATTTTTATGTATAAAATACATAATAACTCTTACATCTACAATTTTCAAATTTTATGCCGTGTAGTCTTTCCTGGTGTGGTATTTTTTGAAGCACGGGTCATAACATAAGGGTACGTTGCAATCTGGGCAAAAAATATCGTTTCCTTGCGATCTCGCTTGCCCGTTTCCTTCTTTGTAGTATCAGCGCAGACTTTGCAAACTCTTGCCACTTTCGTTTTCGATCCTGTCGCTGGTATCCTTTCCATGAAGTGTCTCCCTGTTAATCTGGACGTCATACCAGTATGTTGTGGACCACGAGATGGGCCTGCATCATCGAAGGATGCATGCTGCACCAGTTCTTCACCACAAGTCATCAAAAACTGCGAAAATCGCAATTTATGACGTGTGTTGTTCCTACTTTTGTTAAAGATTACGAAAGAATTGACTAAAGCCCTCGCAACCAGATTGAAAAACATCTTCTTCCACCAAAAAATTGTCACACGTCTCGATCGCTTAGCTACGCCGGGGCAACTGGCGCGCGAGAGTCGACCCGGCTCGGGCGATCCTTTGTTTCCCGCACCCCACACACCGCAAGTATTTGAAGTGCGTTTGTGTGTGTAGCCTAAATATTCATCTAAGCATTGACGTGACGCGGATCACGCCTACAGGCCGTTGTTTTAAAGTAAACAGTATTGAAATTCACACACGTACGCAGTACGTGATCGGCGTCTCTAACAAAAAAAACTGTCACGGACAGGGGACGTGATCGGCTGTCAGAGATTGGAAATAAATAAAATGCTTGGCTGTCAAAGTGTTAACATAATGTACGTCGTAAATCATCTTCCTGCTTTGTCTCAATGTTTTACCTCAAAGCATAATCAAAATTTCACATAGTTGCAATCGTTCAAGTCTCATTTTTAGTGGCACGCATATACCCATAATCCGTATCCGTCATGACTCCATAATCCACCTGGATTCTCCTCCTTGACAATCCAGGTGGATTTACGGTTC
Source organism: Selenia dentaria (assembly GCA_917880725.1). Taxonomy (NCBI): domain Eukaryota; kingdom Metazoa; phylum Arthropoda; class Insecta; order Lepidoptera; family Geometridae; genus Selenia; species Selenia dentaria. The sequence goes on from OU862891.1 coordinate 5,853,347, forward strand.
GCCCAGGAGCTCAATTCTCAATTGTTTATTGCAACATATGTAGCTACATGCAGGTCTTATTTAACATGTTTGTGTGTGTTATACATATGACCCTATAAGGGTATGGCAATGGTAGGAACGGAACGATCTATTTATATATCATTGAATTTATCATTGAAGAATTCGTCTAAGGTATAGTAACATTTAGATTCAAGTAAAGATTTTAGGTTTTTTATGAGCTCAAAGTTCATAATGATTCATTCTGATCTGAACCACCGTAAGAGGCCGAGGCGGGCATTTGAACGATTTCATATTTGGCCATAATAAACATTTCAAAAAATCTAATGTGTATAGTATTATCTGAACAGTTCCAACGATTTTCATGAAATTTAGTATGCAGGGAGATTCAGGGACGATAAATCGATCGATCGCTATAGGTTTCATTTTTAGAAAATGTCGTTATATCCGTGTTTTCAGGCAATGAAATTTACCATCAAGTAGGACTTATCAAAAGTATACATTCCTGGTTGGAAAAACATTGGTACCCAAACTAGGAGACCTGTGTTATGGCATACCAATGCCCTCCGCCTGGATTATAGTGTTAGATCTAATTACATTTGTTGACGTAATCTTTAATTAATTAATAAGGAACAAAGTGTGTAGGTATACTTTGGCATTATATAATAATACGTGTTAAGGTGTGAGTGTGTATAATTGTGTGAGAGATAGATGAATATGAAAGTGAGTGTATATATGTGTACGTGTCTGTGAGTTTATAAATTAATATATTAAGGACGGTGAGAGAGTGCGTGTGTGTGAATATGTGTATTACGATAAAATCATTAAGATCGATTCAGTATTGATGTAATCTTGAGTAATTAGCCATTTTTTTAATAACATTTTGCAGGCGATTCTGTTCATAGGATATATACTCAAAATGTTGTTTTTATTTATTATAAATGTAAGCACCTAGAAAGTAGGGGTGTCTTCGAGCGAATGCCGTCCGACATAGCCTTGTTACAAATATATGCTCTAGAACGAGCGCGCCAAATTCGTCCAAGTGGGGTTGAAGTCAAGTCAAAGTCAAAGTCAAAATCATTTATTCAATTTAGGCATCAAAGACGCACTTATGAAGGTCAATTTTTCATTATAATGTACTTTAAAGACTACCGCCGCGTTCCAAAATATATAGAGCCTACCGAGAAGAAGCGGCAAGAAACTCGGGGCCATTCTTTTTATATAGATGTTTTTACAATGTTTTTATACAAATATTAGCTCCAGTGTGTTGCCTTACAAAAGAGAACATAATAATGGTATCAGTAGGGCAAGACACGCTACACTTTGACATCTTAGTACACGAGTAGATAGATCCTGGAGTGATCAGTCCCAAGCTGTTTTATCCTCCAAGTAATCCGAAATTTTGTAATAACCTTTTTGACAGAGTTTAGTTTTAATAGTAATTTTAAACTTATTAATAGGCAAATCTCGGATAACATTGGGAACTTTATTATAGAATCGTATACATTGTCCCATAAAAGAATGACTTATTCTGTGGAGACGCAAGGTTTCTATGGTTAACAAGATTAAGGATGAAAAGTTGTCGAATCATTTCGAAAGTTCGAAACATTGCATTCTGAGTATACTAATTGTTTACATACGAGCATCCAAGTACTTTAGTTAATATCTCACACACAGCTTGTTATATGATGTCAGGACGAGTCCCACTACCTGAAGTCTCACAAGGCGCAGTGCACGGTCGCCTTGACGGGTATCACTCGGCGCTGTGCGCGCGCGGTGCTGCTGAGCGGCACCCCCGCGCTGTCGCGTCCCGCCGAGCTGTTCACGCAGCTGTCTCTCATAGAGCCGCGTCTGATGCCTTCCTTCACAGAGTACGGTACGAATCCGTCACGTCCTCTCCATCAACTATTCATGGCACTGCTATTGATTTGATTGTGCGTACACTAAACTAAAATTCTCTAAACTATGGTAGTTCTTATTATGTTAATACTAAAATCTACATTAGTGTAACACTTAGAATGATAAATCTAAAAATATGATTATTCTATTTAAATGTGGGTAGTTTCACATCAGTTTAGAGTTGTTTAGAGAGCACGCACTTATATGACGAATAAATTTGCATCGTAATTGAACAGAAACGGAAATTTTGAGAATTGTCACTTGCAAGCATTATACGAATTTGGACTTAAGCGTGAACAGAATAAGAATTACCATAATTTACTAATAAAATATATTTTAGTTCGCTAGTTTAGTTTGGTGTTCTGAACAAGTGAATTACTACCAATGTCTTCCTAACTATAACTAATTAAAAATCATTGGTTGACCGGTTGGCGCAGTTGGTAGAAACCTGCCTTCTGAGCCGCTGGTCCCGTGTTCGATCCCCAGAATGGTCAAACATTTATGTGCACGAGCAAGTCTGTTTGATTTTTAAAGCACTAACGACTGTTTAGGGAGACTAAGCATTGCAATTTTAGTAAGAAAAAATAACATTTTATCAAAAAAAACAATGGTTTCTGCCCCCAGGCAAACGGTATTGCGACGGCAAACAGACCAACTTCGGGTGGGACATGACGGGCCAGTCCAACCTCGCCGAGCTGCAGATCGTGCTGCAGAAGCGGTTCCTCATCAGGCGCACCAAGGAACAGGTCCTCACCACCTTGGAGAGAAAGACCAGGTTACCTCAATTATATCGTAATACATCAAAAACGTTTGTACTTTTGTGTATGTATTATGTTATCCCCTGATTTCCGATTCAAGTCAAAATTGATTTTGGCTCTGTGATCATCATTCCAAATCAACGAAATCGCGACTACGTAGACGTCATGGATTGCGTCACCGAGGACGCTATTTTGCGATTTTAACGACCACGGTACGAACGAAATCACCGTGAAAAGTTCTGTCAAAAATGACAGTTCGTCGATTTGTGCGTCATGCGCTAGTATACATAGCATACATATATATAACATAGTATACATAGTATACATAGCATAAACACACGCACACATGAGTGTGCGTGTGTTTACTTTTATTGTTCCGGCAAAACAAAAGTGTGTGTGGCCTGTTTTAATAGTAGATTATGCACCGAGGCAGTAAAGCAGTGTCTTACGTCACACACGAGCGGCAAATTAGAGCCTGAGCGTAACGGGGACTCTAGAGCTAATACCTGAGCGCAGCGAGGAGATTTAAATTTAATTAATTAAATTAGTTATGTAAAGTCCTGAGTGAGCGAGTGGTTCAAGCCGCCTAAGACGAAGACGGGCTTTATCCTCGAGGTGAATACTCTGCATTTCATACCTACTGCGTTCATATTATGTGTTGACTCCACTCGGAAAGCAGTAATCTTCTAAGGATCGGCAATGGTAAATATATATAATGTGTTGCTATATTGACAAATAATTATATTTTATAATTTCTGTCACATAGTAGATACAAAACTATTCTTATTACTAAACAAATTGCAAATCAAGACGGCCAGAGGCCAAAAGGCCGTCTTGGGTGTTAACACCACAGTGCCAGATATTAAATTCTGGCGAGAAAATACTAAGTGCGTAAGCGTAAGCAGGCGTTAGTGCTTTAAACATCATATTAAAACAAGTAAAATTTGAAAAAATTAATACCGACTTCCATTCTATTCAGTACAGTTATGTATCTCAAAAACTACTGGACCGAATTTGATTAAATTTTAATGGGACACGGGAAGTACTAGCTTTCAAACAAAAAAGATTTTTGAGAATAGGCCCACCCAGTCGAAAGTTATGAGTACCTTCTCCTTTTTTTTGAAGTCGGTAGAAAATAGTGCGCAAGCGTTACTGTGTTAGGGTGTGAGTGAAAGGCACTGTAGCAAGTTAAATTACTGGTCGATAGAGATTCAATAACCAATATCTTAGGGAGATGAATGCCAACCACTGCCACGGCAAACTGTTACTCAAAGCTCTGGGTGGAGCTGTATAGATAGTTTGTACTGTATACGTCAACGATACGATTTCGTTATATTTACGCAAATATTCATGTTGGCCCATAAATTATAGCAGTAACCTCTGCCCAAAAGAGATGCATTTCGTCAAACGTAAGCGGCTCATGGGGTGACCCACATGGCTTAAACGGTACAGTAAAGAAAGGCTCACAGGAGAGCCCTGTGGCCGTTACGGAAAATCTTTATTTTTCCTACGGCGTTCAACGTGTTAAATAATATATAATACTATTTTCGGTTCACAGGGAAACAGTGCTCCTAGACCAGACGCTCCTAAACTTCAGTGCCGAGGAGAAAGCGGGCTTATCGCAAGCGGCAGAGTGCTACCGGAGCACCAAGCCATCGGAGCGTCACGCAGCGCTCATCACTTACTTCAACGAGTCTGCAAGAGTCAAGATACCGGCTATCTGGTAAATATATTATTGTGTCGAGCTTGGGGTTCGCGATAAATAAATCTGCACTATTTCACCAAATTGACACTTTTATTTACGTTATCCCAGTTCACAATCCCTGATACATAATGTTCACAGTTCACAACACTAATCACATCACTTGGCACTTATTATCTCTGCACTAGTACAAAACATTCCACTACTGTACAGCACTGTGTCGCGTCGGAGAACTTGTTCCGCACTGTATCGCAATTCAAACTGAACTACGGTTGTCGAACTCCCGGTATTTAGGTCCAGTCATTAGAATTCCAGAATATTGGATATTAGCCAAGAAACAATAACGGTCTCGAACCATACAATTTGGTGTAAACAACTTTTTCTAGTACAAATTATTGTCAAGGAACAAAGCTTATGTCTCTCGTTTAAGGTTTTATTGCTCGCATTTGTCTTTAATAATATTATAGACAGACATTCTCGAAAGTACCGACTGTTGTAAACAATGACAGATGTTTGTCGTAGATCTCGACAAATATCTGTCCTTATGGTGTATAACGTTCCTTATGGTGTAACATTATATTATACACATATTGGCTGATTATGTAAGCAGATCGGGGTATAAAAATCATTAAAAATAATAACGTAATGTTTTTGTTTTCTTTTCCAGCAAATACATCCGCCAGTTAGTTGGCGAGCACGAAGACAAGTTCCTGGTGTTCGCGCACCACCGCTGTGTCATCGACGCCATCTGCAACGAGCTGGACGAGGCGTCTGTGCATTACTGCTCCATAGTCGGCTCCACGCCGCCCGCTGCTAGAGCGGTAATATTTATGTACCTACCGCTGCTGCGTGCTGTCCGTCGCCGCGGGACGCAGTTGTAGTACATAAAATATACGTGTGTGTGCAGGAGTTGGTGGACAAGTTCCAGCACGTGCCGTCTTGTCGCTGCTGCGTGCTGTCCATCACCGCGGCCAACTCGGGCCTCACGCTCACCGCCGCGGGCCTGGTCCTCTTCGCAGAGCTGCACTGGAACCCAGGGGTCAGTAACCAAAAAGTTTTGCAAAACGTGGACTTTAGCAAGTTCCTAGTCTAAGTCATGACTTAAACCAGGGACTACCTCATATGTGATTTCCGCTAAACAATGGTTTAAACACGGGTCTACGGGTCCTCATAAATGAAATTCACTTAACCCTTTGCATCCCAGTGACGTACATATACGTCAGTTTCATTCATAAATATTTTGTTTTAATTATCAAGGTATATAAAGGATTAAACCAAGGTCTATACTCGGGATTACCACATTTATAAATTTCATATATGGAATTCCCTTACAACACGGGACTACCTCGTATATAAACTTCACTCAAACAACGCATTTTTATACAAAAGGTAGCACACTCAGTACACAAATCAATTGCGGCCTCTGATAAGATGTCCATAATACCCTCGCAAGACGAATACCTAAATCAATACCCTATCCATATACAAACACGTGTTTCGCGCGCCGCTTTGGTGATTACCTCAGAGCTAATGTTTACAACGTTGACAAAATTTACAACCTAAGAGGAAAGTCAATGTATGAAGTCAGGAGAATACTTCGTAAAGGTCTTGGTTCTATGAGTTATGAAGAAACCGAAAATTTATTATAAATTATTTCCTAAAGCCAGGGTCTGCATGCTTGTGACAATGATATAAATGTATCGGGCTTGAAATTAGTAAAAAATATATTTTATGAATTTGCCATATTGATTACAGATATGTGTCCGCTCCACATTACTCGACGGCTCAACAGATTATGATAAATCATACGTCATTAGACTCTTATAGATGGCCCGAGTGTCATTGGGTAAATTGCTTAACAATTCAGATATCTGGCGCTTCAATGTGACTGTTAATATGTTCCGTGGTCGCGTTAATTAACTTAAGTTTTTCTTGTTTAACAAAACGTAGCTATTAGTTGATAACTCAGGCAAGACAACGATAAATTAATAAATATTTATTCGTAAGAAACATGAGTAACAGAAATGATCATTCCTAATTTAGGACTAAACAATAAATAACTTATTTGCTCCAAGTCGGCGTGATTAGAAACTATAGTCCAGCAACGTGGTGCGCGATCGTCCTACAGGATGACAGACGGGGGCGGAGGTAGCACGTCATTCTAGCACACGGCTACACACGTTACCCCACTTTGCTACACCACCCGCTACCCGCTGCGTCTTCATTACCTCGTCCCCGCCACCGTCTGTCACCCCGTAAGACTACCCGCGCACTACGTTCCTGGATTATACTACACCTTATTTCTTATCATCTCTATACAAACCTATGTTTCGCTGAAACATCTATAAATATTGTGCCTATATATTTCCCAGTTTGAAATTATCTAATAAGGGAAGGAACTGTCTCTCTGTAACACAGTTACTGGGGTTACGACTTAAAGTTAATAGCCAAAATGTTTACTGTATGGCAATACGCGTGTACAATCATTTACCAGACAAATTCAAAACTGAAGGCTTAAATTCATTTTGAAGGATAATTTTCAAATTCTTAATCGATAAATTTTATTATTTGGTCAAAGACTTCTTAAATGATAGCAATTTAATGCATCAAAGGTCGCACGGTCAACCACAATAGAAATTTCGTTGTTATAATGACATCGACCCTTTTAGGGATATGTAATTAATTGCTATGACTTAGATTTATCTACAGCTTTATTAACATTATTCTGGACATTACTTTATTAGGTTTTGTTAAAGTAATTACTTTGACATTAATGAATTATTATTTTAATTGAGTATGAAATGACAATCATTTAAATATGTTAGTTATGTAAGCAAACGTTTTATTCTTTCTATTGTCAATAATATTGTAACCTTCATTAAATTAATATTTATACGGCTATTAAGGCAGAATTTTGATGGAACCTTAGCATTAAGAACTTAGCTACTATTGTGTATACTTACCCAAAATTGTTACAAATAAATAAATTTTAATTGAATTGAATTTGAATGGGGTACAAAGATTCCATATCGTTGTAACAAAGGTAACCACATTTTTTTATTATAATTTAAATTTCAATGTTTTTATTTACGAAACATTATACATAAAATAAAGTAATTTTATAATTATACTATAGTTAACTAACCTATGTTTATAAAACTAGCCCTGACTGTATGTCAACTTGTGACCACGGTCTATGCAACTCCATAGACAAGTCGGCTTAATCAAAGTGATATTTTCTCAAAACGCGAATTCAGCAGTCAATAGTAATCTATAAAATATTTTATTAATTACAACAGCAAGGGCTTTTACGTATCTCAGTTACAATCAAATGTTGATTGAAACCTTGAACAATGGCGGCTCTATGTCAGTTTTGACAAGTCCAGTCAGCAAAAATGTTAGTAAGTTGATGTCTGAAGCTGACAAAAGTGACATAAAGTCGCAGTAAGTTTTCTTTAGATTTCAATCAATATTTCATTGCAACTGAGATACATAATAGGCCTGCAGATGTAAACAAGTTGGTTCTAAAAATGTCAATAATACAAAAAAAAAATTAATTTGTTGCTATGTTTGTTTCGTCGCAGATATTGACGCAAGCGGAGGCGCGCGCGCACCGCATCGGTCAACTCGGCACAGTGAGCGTGCGATACCTGTTGGCCGCCGGGACAGCTGACGATCTCATGTGGCCAATGCTGCAGGATAAACTTAATGTAAGTGCGAACAACATAGCAAAACAGTACAATTTGAAAAATTTAATACCGACTTCTATTCTATTCAGTTATTGGAGTGTAACTCAAAAACTACTGGACCGAATTTGATGAAATTAAATGGGACCACACGGGAAGCACCAGCTTTCAAACAAAAAAAGAATTTTAAAAATCGGTTCACTCAGTCTAAAGTTAGGAGGTAACAAACATAAAATAACAATGAATTGAGCCTCCTCATTGAAACATCCTCCTTTTTTGGAAGTCGGTAGAAAATGGCTCTTAATTTATTGTTTTTCAGTTGTATCGAGTCGACGTTCACACTTGACAGTTGCGTGACACACAGATAACAGCTGGTTTGTGCGTCATATAAATATCTGAATGTTAGTTCCCCGTAACGTCACAACGGATCTCTTTTTACACACACTATCTATTAGTTATTTTCTTCTCTATTTACTGCCTGCAATAAAATGTACACATTTCACTATTTCCAATAGTGCCTCAGTATTCAATTTCATAACATTTTACACTAAAAAGTACTCTAAAATGAAGTTTATTCTAATATTTTCCAGCTTAAAATAATTCTTATCAAAATTGCTATAAATGTAGGACTGTATAATAGTTTTGAAAATTATTGTTGTGTTTACGTCTTATTGCAGGCGACTGTACCAAAATGTAATAGTATTGTTTTTTATTAAATAATGACTATATTGTCTGCAGGTACTGAATAACGTAGGACTTAGTAAAGACACCTTTGAAGACACCACTATGAAACACCAGGTAAGTAATTTTGCACTATATTACTAAACGGGGTTTTATCTATCTACTCTTACTAAACGGTAAGTAACGGATATTGGTAGCGGTTCAATTTTGCAAAAAAAACTAAAATAAACTAGCGAACTGAAATGTAATTATGGTAGTCCTTATTCTATTAACACTAAAATCCAAATTATGGAACATTTCGAATGTTAGTTCTAAAAATAGTGCTATTACATTGTGGGTAATTTGACGTGACTTTAATAAGCACCAATGACTAAACTGTCTACAATATATCCACAATTGAAGAGAAATATGTAACATTAGTGCTGTCATTCGGAAGTGCTTTTTAGATTTATTAAATCATTTAAAAAAAAATTTTGATTAAATTTAGATTTTAGCCTAAACATCATAACTGCCATAATTTAGATATATACACCCTATTTGTATAATTACCAAAAAAAAAATGGGTGGTACAAAAGTGTTAATACATTGTAGATATGTAGTCAAATTATTTTATTACTTCACAGTGAAATAATTATTAATTGTTAAAGTTTTCGAAAATTCCATCTAAAAGTATGGACACCATCTTAACAAAAATACTACATGTCTATGTACAACTTATTAATGAAAACACATGATTCGCGTCAGTGAAAAAATATCTCTCTTACTCTTTCTTACACCCCCCACCCGAGCGTTCGGTGTGAAAGAGATTGTCGACTTTCGGCTTTCGTTCGTTCGTTTTCGGAAGAAACAAAGGCCGCGCGGTGGCAGGGCGGAGGGTGCGGGGTTGGTCCGGTGGCCAGGTCTAACGAGCTAGGACGCGAGTTTGCCGAATGTTATGATTATGAATGATACATTTCTATGTAGGGGTGTTAAGTTTCATGCATAAACCGCGCGCATGTAGTATATTTTAATGAATAGTGGAAATGCCTAGAATAAAATTTGTAGGTGTGAATCAATCTAGACGTTTGACCAAATATTGATGATTATGTGGGATTTTTTTTAAAGTAGTTTTAAATATTCTTCCCATGTATGTATTAAGTACCAGCAGCATATAGTGCTGTTTTTTTTTGGTAATTATACAAATTAGTTGTATAGCTTAGAGAAATGGTTAAAAAATCGACATCGTGTTTAAGTTTTGCATTTATTATAAAATCTATTTCCTAATTAAAATGATGATAGTATGTATATATATGTATCTGCCGACAAACTGTTCTGCAGTTTGGCAGAATTTAGATTAAGGTAATAAAAATGTATGCTTATGGAAAAAAAATAATAAAAAAAATATGTCGGCAACCAATTCGACAGCTGATGGTTCGATTAGTACCACAGGCTTTCGGGGCAGGTTAGATCGTGACGAAGTCCACAGCATGATGGTAGTGCTCTCTCTGGTACGCCCCAGTCTAGCTACCCACAATTTAGATAATCTATTACAAAACACCTAATGGTGTGTTCTGGCAGCATTCCATGAAAGCTATCTCCAATCTAGATCTAGTGAAACACCATTTTGACCGCATCCCTGAACATCCTGTGTGATTGTGGTCAAACGCTTATCGATTATGACAAACTTCTTAAACTAAAACTTTATATACAGCGTGTTACAAAAAAGTATAGTGATACTAAAACCACACACGCAGAAGCTTGCATACAATTGGCACCTATAACTACTGCGTTCCAAGAAGTAGTAAACGTTCCGAGTTATGAGTAATTAAAGTTTTTTCAATACTCAAGCAGGTTCAGCCTTGAAAAACTAGGCTAAGACGTCAATGACCTCCAGAATGTAGACTAGGTAAACAAGGGGCCTAGGCGGCTTGAGAATTGCAGAGCGCATTGACCCCAACAAACTCCAAGAAATACATGCCTATGTTAATAGTGCTGCACAAAAAAATTATAGGCTGTCCAAAAAAAAGATAATATTTTTCCTTTGCATGAAAATAATAATAAGCGATTTAAATGTTGATACGAGTGTGAATCCTGGCTAGGTACACACATTTCAGTATCAGTACACCTTTTTGGTACACGCTGTATATAGTAGCTTCCCGAATTACACTTCAATAAGTACAGGAGCGAGTTAACTTGCGGCATCAGCGAGTTAAGTTATTATTGTCGTTTGAACGGAAAAAGCCAGTTAAGTGGTAAGCTGATGATTAAGTTGGGTTGAATAGATCGCAATCCTATTTTTGGCTAATCCAGTGTGAAGTAGGCCCCTCTCTCGCGTCTGCCGCACCACGCCAACCTATCTGGCAGACGGGCGCGTTTAGTACTGTCCATAGATTTGTAGACAAGAAGTAAGTAGAAAATAAAACAGCAGACGCGACTAGTATTCGTCTCGAAACGGTAACTTATGACTACTTACTCGCCTACGTTTGGACGCTACTTACAACTTACTACTTGGTACTTAATTGACTGCATTCTTGACTCGCTACTGTACTTATTGATGTGAAAATCGGGTTTTACTCAAAGTACCCAGGTCAGCCGTAACTAGTTAAAAATTATATCATGACTTAACTTACTTTATACTAACAAAGTCTTCCAGGCTAGGATCACAGAAATAATCATAATAATAATAATAATGATACCGCAGGGGCGGCTTTGTGGTGAGCCGTCGGTGAGTGGCGACACCGCGGATCCTGATTCTCCCTGGGGCTAAATGAGACCCCTGACCCCCGGCTTGCCTTAATTGGCCGTCCGGTGGTGGAGACGCATAAGCAAGTAACAAAAAGCTCCAAGGGTGGAAGTGTTAAAGGGCGTAACGCCGGTAGTAGCGCTCTAGTGAAACCGCAGCACACCTCTCAACACCCTTCAGCCATCCACACCAACATTGCCCCTTTTGTCACCATTGATGGTGGCTCTTATGGGGGGCCCGTTTAGTGGGTGGCAAATCACCGTCTGTCTAAAATATTTTAAAATGAGACTGAAATCGGCAGGTGCCGTAGTCTCGTCCATAGCCCACTATCTCCCGTACCACTAATAAGTTAATATCAATAGATATGCCATTTTACCCATTTTTGTAATAGATATACCATGTAACCATCCATCCAAAATGTTTCTGTTTTTATAATACATTGTATTTTTATACCAAACAGGCCTCTAAGTGTTGGCTACAGCCCCACTTATGCCTATGTAAGGAACCGGGTGAAACCCGTGAAATTGTTTGAATAAAAATAATAATAATGAGACGACATATACTCTCAGTTGTGAATATCGACTTAAACTTACATAGATTAGGCGTAACATGCTTTGTCTTGCTTTCACGCGTGACATTTACTGTAAGCGAAAAATTGACAGATAGATGTTTTAACTACTCCGGGTACTTGGTACTTGGTACTTGGTGGGCTGGCTCTTTTCCGCAACCAGGCCGCTGTGGCGCGGCCCATTTTGCGTGATAGCCGGGTGTCGCTGATCAGTCCAGCCACCCGGTGTCGCCCAGGAAAGCCAGCAGCTCCTTCGGCTTGGCGCAGGCTTCCCACACTGTCCTCGGCGAGCCGAGGTTAGCTGCCCTTTGTGCCGCCACGCTCCTGCATTCGATGAGCAGATGCGCAGCTGTTTCTTCCGCCTCCATGCAGCCTCTGCATAGGGGGCTGTCTGTAACACCTAGATTAAACAGGTGTTTGTTTAAGGAGCAATGACCGGTCATAATTCCGACGATATGTCGTACATTATTTCTTTTAAGATTGAGGAGTTTTCTGGAGAATTTCAGATTTAGAATCGGAAAAGCCTCCTTCGACTGCCTACAACCCTCGATACTTGCCCAGTAGTTCTGATGCTGGTCCTTAGTTTTTTTGCGAATCCATGCACGAATTTGACTGAAAGGTAGGGGGATCATTGGTTCTGGTCCTGCACACGTCATACCGGAACCTCTCCTTGCTAGCTCATCAGCCGCATCGTTACCTCTGGAATCGCTGTGCCCCTTTATCCATTGGAGTGTGACATTATTGTTATGTTTACTTACTTCCTCCAATAGTCGGTGACATTGTATGATCAGCCCCGAAGAGTGGTCGTATCTATTTAGGGCTCGTATTACCGCAGTGCTGTCGCAGAGTATCCTAATATTACTATTGGTTACCTTCCTGCAAAGTACTGCTGCTGTGGCTTGGATGACACCCACACATTCTGCTTGGAATATAGAGTTGTGTTTACCTAGCCCTGTTGCTATGTGTATGTTTAGTTCCTCCGAGAACGCTCCCGCTCCGGTGCCTGTTGCCATCTTGGAGCCATCTGTGTAAATTCTGACTTCATGAATACCTGAGCAGTCGCTTGGCTCTTCATTTAGTTGTACGCGGTAGCTCTTTGTAAAGAAGTGTTGCTTTTGTACTCTATCATAGATAGACTTTATTAAGGGGTTTCCAACTGCAAAGTTTTCTATGATTGTTGTATGGGGTGCTAATTGATCCTGATACCAGAGGTTCAGTGCCTTTAGCCTGTACGCAGCCGCCGCGGCCTCTTGTTGTATGTATAGGTGTAGCGGGGTCAGGCCTATCAGGGCCTCAATCGCGGCGGTTGGTGCAGTGCGCATGCAGCCTGTTGTGGCTACACAGGCAAGTCTCTGAAAGGTTTGTAGCTTGGTTTTGGTGGTGCTCAGGGTGGTTCTGGGCCACCACACAATTGCACCATATGTTAGTGAAGGTCTGATTACCGTTTTATATAGCCATAGGGTGATCTTAGGGCTTAGTCCCCATGTTTTACCTATCATCCTTCTGCATTGCCAGAACGAAATACTGGCTTTGATTAACTTGTTCTCTAAGTGCTTGGCCCAATTCAACTTGCTGTCTAGTGTGACTCCCAGATATTTCACTTCTTCTGACAGTTTCAGTTGCTTGTTAAATAGGCTAGGTAGTGTAAACCTGCCTAGGGTTCGTTTGTTAGTGAACATCACCAGTTCGGTTTTAGCTGGGTTTACGGAGAGTTCGTATTCTATGCACCATTTTTCGACAACCTTTAACGCATTTCTCATCAGGTCACATGCCACACTGGCAAAATGGCCTGATATTAGTATTGCGAGGTCGTCTGCATACCCTACCGTGAAGAAGCGACTTGTATTCAGCCTGGTGATTAGATCATTGACTACTAGATTCCATAGGAGCGGGGACAGGACACCTCCTTGGGGGCACCCCTTGGCCACCACTCCCCTGGTCGTGCCGTTTAAATCAATACGTATCGCCCTTAATTCTAGCATGTTAATGATCCAATCGATCAGGGTCAGGTCTACTTTGTGTTTAAGCAGTGCTGCTCTAATGCTGCTAAAGTTAGTTTTGTCAAAGGCTCCTTCTATATCAATGAAAGCTCCTAGACATAAATTTTTACTTTTAATATCTCGCTCTACTTTGTGTATAACACTGTGTAGGGCGGATTCGGTAGATTTACCTGCGCTGTAAGCGTGCTGTTCTGGGTGAAGTGGCGCGGTAATGAGAACTGTGTCTCTGATGTACCTATCACAGAGCCTCTCCAGGGTTTTCAGGAGAAAAGACGTAAGACTTATCGGTCTATAAGCCTTTGCTTCTGTGTAGTCACTCTTACCCGGCTTTGGTATAAACAAGACCTTAACCTCTCTCCACCCTTTGGGCATGTATCTGTGCGCCAGACATGCCTTGAAGATAGCACTCAATGTCTCGTTTATATGATATTCACTCCATTGTAGGAGTCCTGGGAATATCCCGTCCAAACCTGGCGTTTTGTACGGTGTGAATGTGTTGATTGCCCAGTTTAGTCTCTCTCCTGTAACAACAGTCTGTGCAACAGCCCAGTCTGTCGCTGTAGGTGGTGCCATGGGGTGTTCTGTCCAAACATTTGAGTCTGATATTAGACACCCAGGAAAGTGTGTTTTCAGAAGTATTGTATAGGTTTCTGTTATAGTTTTAGTAAACGTATTGTCGCTTTTCTTTATGGAGCCGATGTCGCGGTTCGGGTTACTAGCGAGTATTTTCCTAACCCTATTCGCTTGTCCATTCGACTTGATGCTGGTGTTGTAGTTTTTCCATGACCTGCGTGACCTGGACCGTATATTTTTCTTATATTTAGCCTTGGCTATTCTATAGTTGTCCCAGTCCTCGTCCATGCATGTATTCATGGCTCTATTGAACAGCTTGCGTACCTTCCGCCTCTGTCGTTCCAGTGCTTTGGTCCACCCCTGATTGCCTCCCCCAGCGTTTGGCAAAGAGAGGGGGCATGCGCTTTCAAAACTCATAGTGAGACTGTACGTGAGTTGTTCAACAGTTTGCTCTATTTCTTCTATGTTTACTAGTTGCGTGTTCGCACTTACTGTGTTCATGTTTTGTTCAAGGGACCTAGTGAAGATCGTCTTGTCGGTCCTGCGGGGGTTGCGGATTGGTGTTAGTATCTGTTTGCTTATTTTTAGTTCATACCTGATCCACCTGTGGTCGGAGCCGGAGTATTCGCCTGATACTTCCCAGTTCTCTATGAGGTTTGTATTACCTGAGACCAAGGTGAGGTCGATGATAGTACGGCTGCGTTGTCTAACAAAAGTTGGTTCCGCGCCTGTATTTGCTATAAGGAGATTTGTAGTAAATAAAAAGTTTACCAGGTCCTCCCCTCTGCTGTTTGACGTGGGCATACCCCATATAGGGTGATGGGCGTTTGTGTCTGCTGATATTACTAGTTTGAAGTCATTGAGCTCGCAGTATCTTACCAGGTCCGCAACGTCTTTCGATGGGATCTCCTCGTCGCCGGGCATGTAGGTTGACGCGACGATCACGTCCCCAGCTTCCTCCCCGAGAACACCCCGGAGCCTGGCAGTAGCCAAGTCTCTGGAACAGAACTCGGTTAGAGGCAATGAAGCAAGGTTGCTTGGTACATATATACATGCTCGAATGTTGTTTTTGGAGGTGTTGTCATATATTAACTTACCCCTTAGATTATTGAGACCACACACACGCCCCGCCCTGATCCACGGCTCCTGGATCAAGGCCATGGTCTCCTCGCTGTCATCCCCCAGCACTCTGCGCAGGTTAGCCGTTGCAGTGAGGCTGTGCTGGAGGTTTGTCTGGATGACCTTACACATCATGGAGGATTGGGTCGCCATCATTCAAGCTACCCTTCTCCTCTGACTCAGCCGTGTTGGCCCCGTTTGGATCCCTCCACTCTCCTCTGGTAAGTGGTCAGGATCCACACTCATATCCTCCGTCGTCTTTGAGGACGATGGTTTGGGCGATGAGTGTGACAGCTCGTCCGGAGTTTCCCCCGTCTTGCCGTCTGGAGCCAGCATGGTATCCAGCTTGTCTGCCGGTGTGGGCTTGCTTGCTGGTGCAGGTGGTTCGTCCTGAAGAGACCCGTTCGCTGCATAGAATCGAACGTAGACATTCCCCAGGTTGAAGGCTAGCCTCCGTCCTTTCTCTACGAGTGTAGGTATAAGGGGTTTGGGAATCCCCAACGTGAGGAACATCGTGTCGTCTCCGTGCATGCTATGCGCGAACAGTCTCCAGGTGTTCACCTGGGCCCACTTGTTCTGATCCGCCAGAATCAAGCTCGTGTCTTCGACAGAGCTATCACATTCCGGGATGAACAGTGCTGCTCTTACTACTCGGGTTAAATCTCCCTGTCGTTTGACAGTGAGTTTAACCCCTGAGTCAGCTGAAAGACTGCTAACTGCCTTGTTGAGCCACCGTAGTGAAGCATCATCCTCACACCACAGCTTCAGGGCTCCATCTGCAATGATGGGCTTCCCTCTGAAGCAGGGGGAGAATGTGATGTTAGGATCTTTAACATCAGCTAGAATCCTGTTGACCAGGTACTTCTTCACTTTGGTGGCTTGCTCTTCTTTCAGCTCTTGGCTTTCCCCCGTCACCGCTACGCATAGCTCATTCTGAGCAATGTCTGCGTAGCTGGTCAGGGTGCGCCGTGAGCTGTCCAGTTTGGGTCTTTTGTGTTCACCTCTAGGTGACACCGTGTCATCCAACCGGGTACGCTTGCCGGGCTCAGTGCGGGGAGGGGCCTGTGCAGATTTCGAAATGGCCACTGCCCCACGCCTCTGGCGATTGTACCGGTTGCTGTGTTTAGGGTGCGACCACTTGCTCTGGACCCCTGAAGGTCCTGGTTCTGCCGTAAGTGGTGCTCCAGTCTTCAGTGGTTTGGCAGGTGGTGCGGTGCTGTGTCCTGCTTTTTTAAAGAAGTAGCTCGGGCCAGGTGCGCCGTTACTGGCATCTCCAGTCGTCTGCTTCTGTCCTTCCGGATGGTCTCCTGCCTTGGGGACTCCAGCCTGAGGCTTAAGTCCCGTTAGGCTAGATCCCGTACCGGTGTTTTCAGCTTCTGACCTTTGACTAGCCAGTCGCGCTTCGGCCTTTTGCTGCTTCTTTAGCTTCTGCCTCATTCGGTTTCTTTGGTTTTTGCTTAGAGTCTCTGGGAATCCAGCCTCTGGCTTAAGTCCCTTAGCGTTGGCGTGGGGGAATCCAGCTTCTGGCTTAAGTCCCTTAGCGTTAGCATGGGGGAATCCAGCCTTCGGCTTAAGTCCCTTAGCGTCAGCATGGGGGAATCCAGCCTTCGGCTTAAGTCCCTGTTGCTTGTCTCTTGCTTTTTTGCCCTTCGGTCCAACAACCGTCCAGGCAGAGGTGCAGGGCTCCGGGGCCGACATGGCCGCCACGAGCTCCTTCACCGCTTCACCTAAACCCGTGGGGGTTTGCTCACCTCTCTCTTCTTCCACATCGTGCAATACTTTGCCCCCCCCAGAATACGTGGGGCAGCCCGAGCTATGCTCAGGGAGGGATTCTCCGGGTAAACCGGTACCCTCCTGGGGTAGTTCATTGTTTGAGTTTGCAGCCATAGTGTGGTCGGATTTTTATACAGGGGTTTCCTTCCCCCGGCCAGTTTATCGGTTTTGTGTATGTTCCCTCGCCCATTCCGCCCATGATCCGGGTCTAGCTACGAAAGTAGCCCGTCCCATTTCACAGGCGGCGCAGGAGCTGGATATATCACTTGGGCGCCGATGATTCGCCTTCGCACTGCATACTTGGCTATTATGGTCACGAGGTAGATGTTATAGGCGGGCTCGTTGGGGACCATAACATTGCCCGGGGAGGACGACCCACAAAGATGTTAGTATGTGGGCCCAGCCCTAGACCGCGGCGGCAGTCTAAAGATGGCGTGGACGTGTATGAAGCACTTGTTGGTGCGCGCCTGTAGTCTAGATCCGCACTTCTAGACGTACGCAGCTGGCATTACTTAGCATTTTATAGAGGCATGTTCTTTGGCCTTGAACATACCCCACTAAGACCAAAACCAACCCGTTCCTCCCTTTAACTACTCCGGGTTTATTACAAGTTTATTAATAAGGCCGTAAAATGTCATACACAATTTACTCAGATCATACACATTTTACTCAAGCGTAGATTCAATGCTTACTTCTGGAATGTACCGAATAAAAAATTTGCGTTATCGCGGTGATCTGAGTTACTGGTACATGTGTATGCTACGGTCAAAACCACTTTTGCCTGCAAAAATCAGGCAAAACTAGTTTAGAACGATGCCTTTAGTTAAAAACAATTTTGTCTGCCAGCCTTTTTGCAGTCCAAATTGGTATTACCCGGTAATGAGATTTGACTGTAACACATATAACTTAGAAGAGCTCGTAGCGGAGCTTGTCTTGGCGATCTTAATCGATCAACAAGTTAAACAACACTTGCTGCGGTCAGGTGTTGGATGGATGACCGCTAGTGGCATTATTCAACTGAGCGCTTCCGTGCTTCGGAGGGCACGTTAAGCCTTCGGTCCCGGTTGTTTGTCTTAGGACAACAGTCGTTAGGCTATGTCGAAGACCTTCAGGCGGCCTGCAAACTACGACATGGGTTTGTCACTAACCTATCCACCAAACCGTACTATGCCCGCGTGGTGGATGGCTATGGCCCAACTCCTCTCTCTGAGAGGAAGGCTCGAGTTCCAGCAGTGGGAACAAAACGGACTGATTATGATATATAACTTGACTTAAAAATCTGCAAACCTCTTAAAACAGCAGTGTGAGCATGGATTGTCGATAGGATAAAATTATCGGTAAAGGACAGCTCGCGTTATCGCTATCGCAGCTAGATACTAGTATGTATCTAGCGGCGATATCGATAACAAAAGGAACAAAAGGACAAGGTGAGATATTAGGTAGCTTATAAAAGTCAGTTTATCGACTCTACAAGTTTATCGTGAGATCCATGCTCGCACCACAGGGTAGATATGTTTGGTTCTCATTGATATGGTAAGTACACCTTATCTTTGCCAGTCATGCAACTGTGAAGCAGTAGTGTGCAAGCATTACTGTGTTTCCGGTTACATGGGATATGTTTCCAGCGAAATCATAGTCACGTGACTTTGAACTTTTAATTACAATTATTTTTGTTAGTAAATAAGATTTAGTAAATTATACGCTAGTAGCAATGCTCATGCATAATCCGTATGAGTAAAATATTATACTGAAGGAATACCATTTGAAATAATACTCCCACTTCCAATTAACTTGTTCAAAATAAGACACTTGTATTTCATTTTCTCCATATTGATCTTTTGTGACTATGTTCTTTCTTCCCCTGATCCTTCTTATGTTCTACGCACACTCACCAAATTATTTGGTAGTTTTTTCCTAATCGAATTGAGCTATCGGTTTTTTTTTCTATGACAACATTATCTCTGGAAAACCTTTAACATTATTTATTATAGGCTTGAAAATCGGCCATCATACATTTTTGTAGTCTGTGTGAAAATAAGTGAATTTTGGCACCTGTTGGCAAATCTTTACATATCTCAAATTTTCGGGATTATCAAAACTTTTATTATTCTTGTTGTCTAAAGTATATATTTTACTTATATTCAGTCAAATTTTAATATTGAAATATTTTTTATACATGTTTTTTTTTTTATGGCGGTAATAATATTCCCTCTACCTTTGCAGTCCAATTTCCTTTCCTTGTGGCTTGACCATGTTATGCATGTTTTTTCTTGTTGTGTGTTATAGACTGTCTTGTCTGAAAATGAGTCTGAGCAGAAGAATGCTCAACGATTTGAAAGTGATCAGTCAATATGAAGATATTTTTGGCCCCCGATGATTCCAACTTATCGGATGATAATTTAGAATCAGACGAAGATCACTCAATACATCACCAGGAAACTTCAAAGAGTTCTTTATAATTTGTTGAGCCTAATGACGAGCTTATAGCACCGACACCCAATCTAGCTTATATTTCATGAAACGCTCGATACTTGAAATTCAGTCTGCCCAGAACACAATGCTTCGCTTCATTTCACAGGGAATAATCAGATGTACCAGAGCCAGACAGGTAGAGGAAATATTCTTCCCATCATATAAATAGTTTTATTGTATCACCTCTAGATATAATTATTTATAAAGGGCTAAACAATGCTAGTTTTAAATTCTGTTTATTCTAGAATCCACATTCGTGTAATATTTTTAGAATGACAATTCTAAACATATGATTACTCTATTCTATTGTGGGTAGTTTTAGATCAGTTTAGACTAAAACACTGTTTTAAACTATCACGGTTGTTCTCTAAAATTATATGATTATTAACGGGATATTTACCGTGGTAAGGTTGTGGAATGAGCTCCCGATATTTCGGCGCAGTTACATGCACCATGTTCACGGGAAGACTGAAGAATGCGGGTGGTTGGTCAAAAAGTTTAAAAGTTAGGTGCAGACATAACGATCTACCCTCTTTCTTAGTCTTTTGCTACGGTTATCACTGGAACTCGAACTCGATCCTAAGTCCCGACAAAACACACTCACTGTATCACTGCGTATAGTATTTTGAACACATTTTGAACGCGGACTTTTATTTTTAAAACAACCTAATACTGGATTCCACGCACTGGCGAGTTGAAAACCATCACCTCGATTGAAATTCTGGCATTTCGAGATCTCAATAGTTTCCTTTACTAGCCTTGGTATGTAATGGCGTTCGGTGGACAAGATTTTAGGGTTATGGAATTCAATCCAGTGGTTAGGACCCGCGTCCAGCAGATGCTCAGCTATGAACATGGTGCATGTAACTGCGCCGAAATATCGGGAGCTCATTCCACAACCTTACCACGGTAAATATCCCGTTAATAATCATATAATTTTACAGTTTAGACTAGTTTAGAAAGCATGTTACATGGAGGATAAATTTGCACTAAACATACCCACAATCGTACAGAAATGGTAAATTTAATTATTGACATTTGCATGCGTTATACGAATTTGTACTTTATCTTGTACACAATAAGAACTATCATAATTTTCTAAAAATATATATTTTAGTTCGCTAGTTTGGTCTGTTCTGAATAGGCGAATAGCTACCAATATCCCATAGAATACTGACAGCAACAGTCACGTGACTTTTTTGTTTCAGGAGAGCAAAAACCACATAGCACAATATCTCACACCGCCAAAACACTTCAAAAACAAAAACGACTACATCCCCGGTACCAACATTAGGAAAAATGCTAAAACACACCCAGAAAGTGGTACAAATGGACATACATCAAATAGTTATTTCAATGGACAATCATTAATAAGTGATAATAATTCATCAAATAGTGGTAATCATTCGTCAAATAGTGTTCTTAATTCGTTAAATAGTGGTAATAACTCTGTAAAAAGTGATAACAATATCTCAAATAGTGATCTTACGGATGGAAATTTAATTAGTGATATTAGTGATGTTTTCGAAAAATCTTTTTTTGATGCAGACGAAGATGATGAGTTACTGGCAACGATTGATTTATGATATTTTTAATACTTTACAAATAACAGGTTATTTATAAATTTTTGGTTATATTTCGGATTTCGAATAGTTTTATTTTTACCTATCCAACAAAATAGGCGTGTTGTAGGTTTGACGTCTGTCTGTGTGTCTGTCTTTACTGTATGTCTGTGGGATTTAGCTCTAATATGAGTTCATTCAATTTCAAAATGTATTGTGCACATTCTTAAACCAGAACAAATTATAATAGGCCGTAGCATAGGCAAACTCCTAAAAACGCTAAGAAGTTTTGTTTGACTGATTTCGCGTTTTCTATTGTGGAAGTTAAAAAACACAAATACTGTCAAGGGTGATGACATATTTTAAATGTATTTGTGTAGCTATGTTTTTTATGTAATATTTACTGATTGCTCTACTGTATGAACAAAATATTCACTTATAAGATACTGTGTACAAATTGTTATAGTTCGAGCATATAAATATTTTAGAACATTTTTGAAATGTTATATTTTCTTTAATTATATGTTTTGACATGAGTAGGAACTATTCAATTTCTAAAAAGTTGATTTAGACTGCGTACACAAAATCAAACTTTTACAAACTACATATGGTATTCAGATTTAATATGAAATATAAGTGATGATGATATATTATCATCACTTCGTGAAATATGTCTAGATTGTCTGTTTTAAATCTGTCATTACATTTCATCCAAAACAAATACATAGATATACAGTCATTATCCTTGTATCTATGTGTTTGTGCTTTTTAACATTCACAGTAGAAAACACGAAATTCGTCAAACGAAACTTCGTAGTTCGTTTTTGGGTAGGCCTCCTATCAGATATGAACTTCAAATTGAGCTCAAGTTTCGTGGTGTAATCCCTTCCCATATGTCTGGTCAGATGTTGACCAGGTCGGGAGTATGTAGAACTGCATGATGAAACTTCGAATCGCAACACGAACAAATATTTTAAGTTTGCAATTCTTAGACTGTGTTTTTTCCTTATGATAGTCAGGTAAACATCAGTGTGTAAAACCAATTTGCATATCTGAGTCGGCAGTTAATTATTTTAATTTAAGAGTGTTAATAAACGTACTACTCCGAATCATAATTTAGTTCAACGTTTAGCTATGACGCTGACACTGACTTATGACGATACAAGCCTAGATACAAGGGTCGTGCTATGCTTCCGTGCGCAGAACAGAGATAGCGATACCGGGCATTTGCAAGTTGCA
The DNA here is from genome assembly GCA_917880725.1 of Selenia dentaria. NCBI lineage: Eukaryota > Metazoa > Arthropoda > Insecta > Lepidoptera > Geometridae > Selenia > Selenia dentaria. The sequence goes on from OU862891.1 coordinate 5,876,098, forward strand.
GCTGTGATGCGATAGATGACCGTCTCCATACGACGACGTTTACAAGAGAAGAGATGAAATCGATCTTCAGAATGGTGTCGCGGTGGCCTAGCATTCATGGCGTCTGACATGGTTAATCAGAAGATGCTGGATTTTATCCAGTCGAAGGAAAACATTTTCTTCAAAGTTGCAAAGAAATATCAATGTTTTTACTTTAACAAGATCTTAACCCGTCTCGTGTCGTGTACACCATGTGTAACGTACAAAAAAGTGCTATACCATGTTGCGCGTACGCCTAATGTGTATACATTTGTATACCTCAGGTTTGTAACTAATTTTATCAGATCAAATGCACTCCACCGGTATAAACTTCTTTTAGTTGTCAAACTATTCAAGATTAGTATTTCTTAGCTGAACTTTTATGCGTAGTTCGGAAAGACACCGAAAGAAGTAGACATTGGACGGGTTAATATTTCATTCCTAATCCACATTGGTACTCAATAAGGAGACTTAAAAGAAATAATAAGTATGATACTTATATAGTAAAGTTGCCGTGGCGGTGCCGGCTTAGAATAGCACCCCCCCAACTCTACCCGTGGGTGCCGTAGAAGCCGGCTAAGGGATAACAAATCAGAAGGTGGGCAGCAGCACCTTCCCAGTCAAACACACACAAACTGCGCTCGCCAACCCGCCTGCCAAGCGTGGCGAGTATTGGCAAAAACCCCTCAATGGATTGGACAAAAAGAACCAGGCCCCCAGTCCCCGGCAGCCCCGCTATTCCTGGCTACGGTAGCGGCCACGGTAACGGTGGGGCAGGGGGTGCTAAGAATCCCCGGCAGACGCCCGGCTACCACCCCCAACGACGACGACTGGCCCTGGTAACACACAACATACGCACGATGAGGACAGACGAGAAGATATATGAGCTGGAAGAAGAAATGAGTAAGCTACGCTGGGACATTGTGGGGTTATCTGAAGTCCGTAGAGCGGGTGAGGACACGATAACCCTAAAATCAGGTAACCTACTCTACCACCGGGAGGGCGACCAACAGTCCCAAGGTGGTGTCGGGTTTCTCGTCCACAAGTCCCTTACTAACAACATAGTTAAGATCGATAGCGTTTCCAATAGGGTCGTATACCTAATACTCAGAGTATCCAAACGATATTCGCTGAAGGTCATTCAGGTATACGCACCGACGAAGTCGCACCCGGATGATGAGGTGGAGGATATGTATGAGGACATTAGTCGGGCCATACATACCTCTGAAACGCACTTTCTAGTTGTTATGGGGGACTTCAACGCGAAGTTGGGTAAGAGAAGCGAGGATGAGTCGAAAGTGGGGCAATTTGGCTATGGACAACGGAACCGTAGGGGACAGAGGTTGGCCGACTTCCTGGAGAAAGAGGGACTCTTTATGATGAACTCTTTCTTTCAGAAGCCACCTCACAGGAAATGGACCTGGCTGAGTCCCGATGGTTCCACGAGAAATGAGATTGACTTCATTATGACCACCAAAAGGCAAATATTCACTGATGTCTCCGTGATCAACAGGGTTAAAACCGGTAGTGATCACCGAATGGTAAGAGGCACGGTGAATATTAATGTCAAACTGGAGAGGTCTCGTCTGATGAAGTCTACGCTCCGACCTACTCGTGCCCATATTCAAGACCCCGAGAGCTTTCAACTTGAGCTATCCAATCGCTTCGATTGCCTTGAGAACATCGCTTCAGTGGACGAGATCAATAACAGGTTAGTAGAAACTGTCCATACAGTGGGTTCCAAGTACTTTAAACCCCACCGTACAGATAGGCCACAGAAACTCTCCAACGATACCCTCAACCTCATGGCTGAACGACGCTCATTGAAACTGCAGTCTTCGGATGATGCTGAAGCATATAGGCTGCTCAATAGACGAATATGGAAGTCCTTGCGACACGACATTCGGATCTTTAATACAAACCGTATTAAAGAGACGATAGAGCGGAAAAAAGGCTCCAAAGTGTTTGCAAGAGACATGTCTATTGGGCAAAGCCAGTTGACGAAGCTGAAGAGAGGAGACGGCAGTGTAGCGTCGACCAAAGCGGAAGTGTTAGGAGAGGTCGAGAGTTTCTACGGACAGTTATACACCTCGGTCGCTAAACCTGTTAGCAGCTCGGCCAAAGACCCAAGAGCCAAGCTGACCCGACATTATACCGAAGATATCCCGGACATCAGCCTGTACGAGATTAGAATGGCCTTGAAACAGCTTAAGAACAACAAGGCGCCTGGTGACGACGGTATCACATCTGAGCTTCTGAAAGCGGGTGGAACACCGGTACTTAAAGTCCTTCAGAAGCTCTTTAATACCGTCTTACTCGAAGGTTCAACGCCAGAAGCATGGAACAAAAGCGTGGTGGTGCTGTTCTTCAAGAAAGGTGACAACACTTTACTTAAAAATTACAGACCCATCTCGCTTTTGAGCCATGTTTATAAGCTGTTTTCGAAGGTCATAACGAACCGTCTCAGTCGCAGGTTTGATGAATTCCAGCCTCCGGAACAAGCCGGTTTCCGAAAAGGCTATAGTACCATAGACCACATCCACACGCTACGGCAAGTTATACAGAAGACCGAAGAGTATAACTTGCCTCTTTGTCTAGCGTTTGTGGACTATGAGAAAGCCTTTGATTCGATCGAGACGTGGGCAGTGCTTGAGTCTCTCCAGCGGTGCCGTATTGACTATCGGTATATTGAAGTGCTGAAGTGTTTGTACAAAAACGCCTACATGTCAGTCCGAGTACAGGAGCAGAGTTCGAAGGCAATTCCATTGCAAAGAGGCGTGAGACAGGGAGACGTTATATCTCCGAAACTGTTCACCGCTACATTGGAAGACACCTTCAAGCTTCTGGAATGGCAAGGACTTGGCATCAATATTAACGGCGAATACATCACTCACCTTCGATTTGCCGACGATATTGTAGTCATGGCAGAATCCATGGAAGACCTCAGTACAATGCTCGAAGGCCTCCATCGAGTTTCCCAACGGGTAGGTCTTAAGATGAACATGGACAAGACGAAAATTATGTCTAATGCCCATGTTGTACCTACCCCAATATCAGTTGGGAACTCAGTTCTCGAAGTTGTTGACGAGTATATCTACCTGGGACAGACAGTCAAACTCGGCAGGTCCAACTTCGAGAAAGAGGTCAATCGTCGAATCCAACTCGGCTGGGCAGCGTTCCGGAAACTTCGCGAAGTCTTCTCGTCAAAAATACCTCAGTGCCTCAAGACAAGAGTCTTCGACCAATGTGTGTTACCAGTGATGACTTATGGCACTGAAACGTGGTCTCTTACTATGGGCCTCATAGATAAGCTCAAAGTCGCACAACGAGCTATGGAGAGAGCTATGCTCGGGGTTTCTCTACGTGATCGAATCAGAAATGAGGAGATCCGTAGAAGAACGAAAGTCACCGACATAGCTCAGAAGATTAGCCAGTTGAAGTGGCAGTGGGCAGGGCACATAGCACGCAGAACAGATGGCCGATGGGGCCGAAAGGTTCTGGAGTGGAGACCACGTACCGGCAAGCGCAGCGTAGGTCGTCCACCGACACGGTGGACAGACGACCTGAGAAAGGTCGCAGGACGACGTTGGATGCAGGCCGCTTCCAACCGGTCCTTTTGGAAAATCATGGGGGAGGCCTATGTTCAGCAGTGGACGTCCTACGGCTGAGATGATGATGATGATGATGATAGTAAAGGTGTTCAATAATTTACTTACTTAACAAACAGATATAAAAAAATTATACAATGTGTCTGTTTACCAGTGTCGGAGACTTAAAGGGGGTAAAATATGGTATTTTTTATCGACCAATCACTATCTCAATTTTCTCTTGCCCCCTCTATAGTAAAAACGCAGCCATTTTGTTTTTTTTACCTCAAAGCTCGGGCGCCTGTACTGTTCTAATTATTGCTATCGATGTAGACGTCCTAGGAAGACGGAAGAAATCTCATTTGAAAGCTAACAATGTAGACCATCAACTAATGATAAATTTTATTCAATATATTTTTCATAAAATAACATAAAAGGATTGAAAAAATAGAAAACAATATTTTATCCTTAATTTTTTTAACTTTTTTTATTTTTCATGAAAACTGACATGTCAAGCTACATTTTTTTGGTTGTCTTCAAGTTAGTAGTGATAGCGATTTGTCGATAAAAAATACCATATTTTACCCCCTTTAAGTCTCCGACACTGGTAATCAGACACATTGTATATATGATAACAATAGTCACGATCATACCAACACAACACAGCAAAAACGTAGAAGTTTATTCAGACAGAACACTATTTTCATTATAATTTTTTACATTCGTAGGTACATATAATTATTACTTACTCATTAATAAACAATACCACGAAAAGCAGTGGCATGATAATTTGAAAAGGTTAAATGAAAAGCAGTTGCCACTAGTGGATCTATTATAATTACTTATAACCTATTCAACATGACAATATTGCACAAAATCCTCTAAATCATTGTTCCAATGATATAATAACCATAGTTTAAGAGTAAGTAGAGACACTTAACTTCTTGCATAGCAAGGCGCATGTCTAGCTAAAGTGACTTCATCGCCAGCACAATCCAGCAAACACGTGTTTTGATAAGTAATTCCATCCGAACCACAAACCGGTTTATTATGTGTAGGACAGGAACAAGGAGGCTGGTCACCAATGACTGAGTTTTCATCTTTAACGCTATCATGGCATTTCCCTCCGTGCTTAATGCTCAAACTTGAGTCTTTAGCTGTAGCGCAGTCAAGAGCGCACACATTGTCGTAAGTGCTGCCGTCGCTTCCACAAACGTAATCCAATCCTGTACAAATGCAAGGCGGTTCTGCGATCTTAACCTCGTCGCTACAGGAGCTATCAGAGACTACATCGATGTGCAGATACAGGAGGGTGCTGCTGCTTGGCACGGGCCGTCTCCATCGATTGTCAGTTCGGTGGCGCCTTTGTCCTTTTCGCAGTTTAGATAACATTCGTTGGCGTAAGTCTTTCCGTCTGAACCACAGACAGGTTGGAGAGTCCGGTAGCAGACGCAGGGAGGCGGTGCGAACGATTGCAGCGATACTAGGGCGAGGATTTCTGAAATAAAAAGGCATACAAAGTTTAACAAATTTAATATAAGAGTTTTTGTGTGTCTAGGAAGTAGAAACGAGATGGCGGAAAGCGAGGGCGTATAGTCCCGGTAGTTTTGTCGCTGGCGTTATTATAACGCATGTTCTGTGAAGTACGGAGAGTCATAGTACGTGCGCGCACTGCGGTGAAATAAACGCACGGGCATGCGGTAAAGTCACCGCTGCAAATTTGCGGTGACACTACCGCACAACATTTTGTATCACATAGATGTATGTAGAAAGGATGCACCCATACAGTTTAAGTACCCTTTTCTACGAAATAATTAATATATCCACTATAATTACACAATTATAGCGACTGTTATTATTATATATATAATAATATAAGATATATACTATATATTATAGGTAGTATATAACGATGTGGTATAGGACCCACGGCTGTAACTTGAAAAACTTGATCAAAACGTCCGTTTTTTTCGCCGCCGTGCGCGGACACCGCAACCGCAGTGACCAATAGGTAACTGGGCGATCAAGGCCGCACCAGGTGGAACCCCCGCCTACACGGGTGAAGCCCAGTGGACCGATCGGCTACACAGTCGCTGGCAGGGGGCAGCACTGATATAGCCGTGGCATCCGAACTCTCTTCTGAGTCTTGGTCTTGGTTTTTGGTGTCTGTGGGAAGCAAGGCCCGCGGTAGTGGTTTCATCTTCCGCCTGCCTTTTTCGTCAGGCGGTGCGTGAAAGGGCGCTATTTCTCTCAAGCTCTCATGGCCGTCTGCATCTGCTCTGTTGAATCTTTGAGGCGAGTTTCTTCGCGATCACAGTGTTTGTGAAGAAAGTTTGGTGATAGCTGGTGTCGTTACACCAGCTATCAATGATAATTGAGCGTGGAACTAGTGGAGCGAGTCCTCGCCGGCAGTGTGAAGTAACAGTCAGCGATCAGCTAAAAGGTAAATAATAATTATTAGTAAACTAAAATTGATTAATGGCGCGAATTGCTGAAACGATTTTTTACTTATTACTAATATTTTAAAGTTTTGGATATTTTCTGCAAATTAAACAATTAAATCTTTCTTTTTACATTAAATATACCACTTTCTGATATGACTGATAAAACGATAAGGGCCAGTAAAATTATAGCCCTTCTTGAAGAAAGATGTTCGCAAACTTACGTGTCTCAGCGGATAAATGTGAGTCGTTCAACTGTCCAGAGTACTTGGCAGCGGTATCAATAGACCGGCAGGGTTATTATGTATCTCAGTTGCTAACAAAAGTTGATTGAAATCTTGAAAAATGGCGACTCTCTGTCAATTTTGGCAATTCCAGTAAGCAAAAATGTTAGTTAGTTGATGAGTGGAGCTGCCAAAAGAGGCATAGAGCGGCCATTTTTCAAGATTTCAATCAACATTTGTTAGCAACTGAGATACATAATAGCCCTGCTGTTCGATCAAGACCCATTTCGGGAAGAAAACGGTGCACAGAACCAAGAGATGACCGCTTTTTGGTGAGTCAGGTGTTGCGAAATCGTAGTAAGGCGTCAAGTATGTACCTGAAGAAGAGCCTTGAATAAGTAAGAGGAGTAGAAGTTAGCTTGTTGCAATCAGGAGGAGGCTTTTGGCTGCCAATATAAGGAGTTACCACCCGGCCCGGGGCCCTAAATTACTCTGAGAACACCGTGTTGCTAGACTTCAGTTTGCTCGAAACTGTACTTCATGGCCTCTGGAGGACTGGAGAATAAAGTATTGTTTTCTGGTGAAGCTAGAATTTCTTTGTGTGGAGAGGAACAACGCCTAAAACGCCTTTTTGTTTGAAAGCTGATGCTTCCCGTGTGGCCCCATTTAAATTTCATCGAATTCGGTCTTGTAGTTTTTGAGTTACACTCCAATAACTGAATAAAATGGAAGTCGGTATTAAATTTTTCTAATTGTACTTGTAAGTATACATATGGAACTATTGCGTTTATTTTGGTTATTATATAACGTATGTTTACTTTGAAATTAAACCACTTAAAACGTTTTAAGTAGTTTAATTACAAAGTATACGAATCGCGAAATCCCAAGAAATCAGTACGTTTCCTGTTTATAATGTTCAGTTACAATTTTATTATCACAAAAGCATTTGTGAAAAGTTCTTGTTATAAAAATAATTGTAATGTGTGTGGTGTGATTGCGCGAACGTTATGAACTATAATTGGTGATTATTATAATAATTTGACCTGTTATTCCATTAGACCTTGACATTAATAAAAACGACTGACTCGGTTACGGAACTAAAAATAACATGTAATGGAGGTAGAATTTGTATCAGGACGTAAAAGTATACGATAACATTCTTAAATATTTGCATCCTAAATCTTTTACTTTGGCGTAATCCTATTGTTGATTTAAGCATAGGCGTAAAACGTGATCTCTAACTTATTTCTGATTTATCTATGGTCTTGGGCCTTATGTGTAAGTTCAAAGTCGCACTATGAGCTATAGAGGGGGCCATGCTCGGTTCGGCATTTCTCTACGTGATTGAATTAGAAATGAGAACTGCGTAAGTAAGAAATGAGAACTCGCAAGGCAACGTTGGAGGCAGGTCGTATCTAACCGGTGCCATGTAACTTATTTAATCTGTGCCGGTGCATTTGGAAATGAATAAGGGAGACGTATGTTCAGCAGTGGACATCTTACGATGATGATGATAAATATATATATCAAAAATGTATCTTGTTTAGTATTTTCGGCCGAGACGCTGGGCGATACACCTTTTACCTTTCCAGAATTGCTTCAGATCGCATAAAGTGGTTCAGTTTTCCAATCTGTGCGCCATAATAGGTACTTACTTATCTACTCGTATAATATTGTGTGTTCGATATCAACTCAAAGTCGCACAACGAGCTATGGAGAGGGCTATGCTCGGGGTTTCTCTACGTGATCGAATCAGAAATGAGGAGATCCGTAGAAGAACGAAAGTCACCGACATAGCCCAGAAGATTAGCCAGTTGAAGTGGCAGTGGGCAGGGCACATAGCACGCAGAACAGATGGCCGATGGGGCCGAAAGGTTCTGGAGTGGAGACCACGGACCGGCAAGCGCAGCGTAGGTCGTCCACCGACACGGTGGACAGACGACCTGATGAAGGTCGCAGGACGATGTTGGATGCAGGCCGCTTCCAACCGGTCCTTTTGGAAAATCATGGGGGAGGCCTATGTTCAGCAGTGGACATCCTACGGCTGAGATGATGATGATGATGATATTGTAACCCCCCCCGATCCTAACTCTTGTATGATAAAAAGTAACTAGCCTACTCGTCCCGTAATCTAAAGTTCTAATCCTGGGAACGGTACTACCAATTGTAACTACCCCTAATCTGAGCTAATAATATCTAGATGATTCCGGCCTACGTTTTTTTTAATTCCTCAGATAAATAATTACACATAATTAGATCGAATCATAACTTAACATTATCCAGACAATAAATCTAAACTAATGAATGAAGAACTGATTAAATATATGGCCAAGGTGTGATCGTCTAGCTCATAGTGGAAGGACCGAATATTATGAACCGTGGTTACTCAAGTTCTTTTCAGGAAATACTGAGACAATCCTAACCTAATTGTAAGAGAAATAAATTATTATAACGATAAAATTGTACTTAGTAAGCACATGAAGACAAATCTTATTCCTACTGCAAGGGTTCATTAAAATGACCCTAATTCTGTTATACCATTTTGACCCCAATCCTGTCGTTACTATTAGAGATTATATTTCGCCATAAGATTTCTATAAATTCGCAAAGCATAGATTGTAATAACCTCAAGTAAATAACTTCAAGTAAACACAAAATCAAATATTTAAATGCAGAACATTTGTACCTAGACATGGAATGACACAGAAAATTATCACACACAATAAAGTAATAAATCATAAACTTAATTAGTTAATTATTGTTAATAACTAAATGTAAATATCCATAGTTGTATTTGTTTGTTTTATGATAGTCAAATGTTGTTCAGTAAAGGTAATTATTTTCATGTTTTCACCTAAAAATTAGAATTCTACGGATATTTATCATTGTAGATAACCAGAGCTTGGAAAACATTACGGGCTTGTGACCGTAACGCTGGGTTAAGAGCTCTTGACGTAATTACAACACTCTCCATTGCTTTTCTAGCTCAAATTACCCCCCTTAACACTTATTTCTAACGCTGAATAAGATTTGGAAACACAATGCTGAGATAAGAATATTTTTTCTAAGTTTTGTTAAAGCTTTGTTTATTTGATTCTGTATAAATAATTTGTTGCTCCTGTGTCTCATTTCACCTCCTTATTTTATCTGCAGGACTATCTTTAATTCTATAAAACAGTCACAATATCCAGACAGATAAATGTCTTCAACATAACATGATTAATTGACAAATATTTATTGAACAATTAACTGATAACTGATAATATTAACCAATGACTTGGACATCTCTAAACCGTCTTTTAGTCTACGAGAAATCCAAAGAGCAAGTGTCTCTATTCAATGATCAATTCCATCAATCATAACTCCATTATTTTAGAAGAGTAATTTATTAAGTTTAACATTTATCTTGGAGACATCTCATCTATCCGGAAAAGTCTAAAATGCCTAAATTCTAGGACTTACGTGAGTAAACTCGTCCAACAGAATCAATCCAATCCCCTCTGGCAGGTGGCAATTCACTAGCACTTACACTTCACTTTTCACAGACACTTCACTTTGAATATTTCACTTTTCACTTTATCGCGGACAGCAACTTTGGCTTCTAGACGGTAACTGGTTTGGACGGCCCATTCGTCCCCTTTTTATACTACCCAAGTGTCCGTATCTGGTCTCCAACCTGTCTCCGACTCAACCAATCAAACTCCTTGAGTATCCATTTCGACCAATAGAAATCTCGTTCCATTTTCAAATATTGATGAGCCATTATTAGCTTTCCAATTTTAAATTTATTTGAATTTAGAATAATGTACGTAAGTTGTCCTCATCTTGTCTCCGACCTAACCAATCAGATCCCTTGAATACACATTTTGAACCTACGTTCCTTTTTTTAAATATTTATGATATGTTATTTTGTTTTATGAGTTTTATTTGAATTTGGAACCTGTCTTCAAGCGTTCTCAGCCTATTTACATCATTCAGCTGCCGTGATTCTGAATTATGTTAGTTAGTTAATTATTTAATTTGTTAGATCTAATCTGTTAGTTTTAATCATTTCCTAGTATTGGAAATCTATACATAGAAATGGAATCGTTAGTTTGCTAATCGTGGGGATATTAAGAATCTTAGTTACTGCATAAAACCTCTTTGCATTCACCTTGTTTTTATTAGATATACTTTTGCATAAAATCCTGACTTATTGACTTCATTGACAGAAAGTTCTATAGCTCCATGATCTATGTCTGATAGTCGAGATTTAGTCTATTGAGATATAACTTTTTAGATATTTAATATTTCCAAAGGGTGCTATTAGATTAGATTTCCATCATACTGATGTATCTATATATTTGTGAACGTAGCGGAATGCATTGCGGACCGTTACAATATCAACTAACCCAACATTTGTATATGTATAAACGTTTGGCTTCGAGCTATCACCGGCCTGCTAGACAACTAAATCAACCTTGAACATTAAAATAAAATGCTCACCTATTTTGTAAGTCATGTTGACACCGTGTTCTTCCTAAACAACTGACAGATTACTAAAAATCTCAGCACGTTAATCGTATTTATATTATACACGTATCGCTAAAACACCCAAAAAAAAAGATGTACGGGAATTATGATGTTTTGAATCTGTTCGGCGGGTATGTACCTATAGAATTGATTTGTTTCCGAAGCGGGAAACTGCAAAGTTTTCATTACGTTACATGCGCGTCAACAAGCTCGTCTTATGGGGGATCCCAATAATCTATCTATCCACAGTTTTCCTTACTACCGATAGAAATTACGTCAATAGACATAACGTCCATACAAATAGTGTCAAATATCTATCTCTAGTAAGGTAAACTGGCGATAGATAGATTATTGGGACCGGCCGTTAGTCAGTAACTATATTGGTACCGTCAATCACCCAGTATTCGCCTGGTGTGCCTTAATACGCTATTTTTTTTAAATGACCATAATACGAACTATTAAAGAGCTTTCAGGGTAGAGGACGAAGGTTAATGAATAAGTGGCATGATAGGCCAGCTAAAATAGCCGTTTTTGGTCAACATCGCACTAAATTTCCGATCCAATTTTTTTTATAAGGTTTAGTTACTGAGCATAAAATCACAAAATGCTGACAGATCCAGGTGGAGCTTCAATCGCATTTTTGAAACAAAGTTTTTGGCCGATATCTCGGAAACTATGCACTTTATGGCAAAAATTATTGAGTCCTTGGTGACTCTCGTCTTACTGCTGAGCGGACACTTTTTAGCCTTGAGAAACGTATGTTACGTAATCCACATTTTCGTGAAAAATATATAGACTTGACCTCAGCCCGTGAGTTGAAATCCCAACTCAAAGGTCGGCCGGTGGTTACTAACTTAGAAAATGGACTTCTAACTGCCCTGAGCTCTTAAGTTAATTGCCTAATCATCTACAAAGCCCTCGTCAAATCACTGACCCGGAAAACCCTTAAGTGGTTCCAGTATCTACTGGGTGTGCAGTACAACCCTGTGACTGATACCTTTTCCTATAAGTCCTTTATTCCCCCTGAAACGTGTGTGACTAAGCGAACTGTCCTGTCGCTTATTGGGCGAACCTATGATCCATGTGGCTGGATCGTGTTTAGGGCCAAAGTTTTTATGCTGAAACTTTGGTTGTTAGATGGGACAACCCTCTTGTAAAAGGTTAATTGAGGATCACACCTGCAGTGTTGACCAATATAATTTATAGGTCAGTGCGGTGTACCTCGGAGTAAATAAAACAAAGGCCCAGCTCCATTTAACACAATATTTATATAAAATATTGTTAAATAAATGTTCGTCACAAGAAATAAGAGGATTAAAATGGATGAGATTAGCAGACAGATTTAATTTAGTACTACAATCGTAAAAACAGAAGGGCAGAGAGACTAGACACAGATACGCAAGAATACAGAATGCGTAGTACTATTAACTATGTCACCATAGACACATAGAGAGGTCGTTCAAAAACCTATATTACAACACCTCTCACTCCGGACTTATTACATGAGTGGAACACTTGTGTCGTTGACCTCCCCAATATAAACCGTGTGTCTTTACCCCGTCGTATTTTCCGTCCCTACTGGGTATCCTATTCCTTGCACGCATTTTCGGACGCATCTCTTGCTGGCTTCGCAACCGTGGTATACCTGAGAACGGAGGATTCCCTTGGCAACGGCTCTGTCCACCTCCTTATGTCCAAAACTAAAGTTACCCCTGTCTGGACTCGCCTTACAATTGTCAAATTGGAATAGATGGGAGCTGTCCTTCTTACAAAATTAGTCTTGCACATCGTCCTTCAGAAGTCAATTGTGTTCTGGCTTGGATAAATTCTCCGCCTCATACCCTTCAAACCTTCAAAGCTAACCGAGTTAGTCAAGTGGTCTGCACAGACCTTCAATCTACCTTTCGTTTCGTACCCACTAATTTGAATCACGCAGACGGGGCCTCTCGTGGTCTATCAGTTACGTCGTTAGTTGAACATTCTCTATGGTGGGCTCCTCCTTGGCTATGTCAACCTCCTAACCTTTGACCATACCCTTACCTCGTGAGTTGCCTGGAATGCGCTGCTTGTTAGCCATAGCTGAGCCTCCCCTCCCTGACCCGACCTTCCTTCTGGAGCGATTTAGTTCCTACTCAAAGATTTTTGGTGTTGTAGGATTTATATTGAGATTTCAGCACAATGCTAGGAACCCCGGGTCACGTCGCACAGATCCTTCACTTTCTGCGTTTGAACGAAGAGATGCCCTATTGTTTCTCATTAAAGTCGTTCAACAAGTTGCCTTTCCTGAGATAATCAAATCTCTGCGGTCTAATATGCCTATTCGTACCGCCATTAGACCTCGTTTTACCCCTTTTCTAGATGAAAATGGTCTGATTAGAGTAGGAGGTCGTCTACGACACTCTGACTTACCCTATGATTCCCGTCACCCCTACCTTATGCCTAAAAATGGCCCCTTTGTGCGCTTGCTTATACGTCACTTTCATGTAGAAAACTCTCATACGGGTCCAAATGCCTTACAAGCTATCCTGTCCCGAGAATTTATGGATCCTATCTGCCCGACGCATAATACGTTACATAATTTTCAAATGTATGCCTTGTTACCGTCTGAATCCTAAAACAACCACACCTCTAATGGGTGATCTTCCCAGAGACTAAGTTGTTACTAAGGCTCGTCCATTTGATAGAGTGGGACTGGGATAGACTTAGCTGGCCCATTCTATACTCGAGTTCAAACCTACCGAAATAGGAAAATCGTCAAATCCTACCTTTGCGTCTTTGTGTGCCTAGCTACAAAGTCTGTCCACCTTACCGCCGACGCCTTCGTAGCTGCCCTGTCTCGTTTACTCGTATACATGGGTGGGATTTTTGAAGCAGCGGTGAAATCAGCCAAAAAACTTTTGAAATCCGTAATTGGTGAAACCAACACCTAACATTTGAGGAACTTGCAACAGTGTTTACGAAGATTGAAGCGGTGTTGCATTCGCGACCCTTGTGCCCTATGTCATATGATGACCCTAGTGATATTGAAATACTTACACCTCGGAATTTCCTTATTGGTCAGCCCCATAATGCCCTACCTGAGTACCCATTAACTGACGTAAAAATTTCAAATTTAAAAAGGGATTAGCTCATTCAAAAATTACCCAGCATTTCTGGAAGCGGTGGCATACCCAATACTCATCGACCCTACAGTCTCGACAGAAGTGGTCAGACCCTTGTCAACCCCCTACAGTAGGAGAACTTGTTTTATTTAAGGATGATAATCTCCATATGATTATGATGATTATGATTATGATCATCCCTTTGAGTGGCGACGCGGCCGCATTTTAGAGGTGCACCCAGGAAATGACAATATCATTCGGGTAGTTGATGTTCGGACCTCTACTGGGGTTTTAACTCGATCTCTTTCAAAACTAACCCGCCTCCCCCTAGAGTAGCCTTTATCGTAAACATTAGATCATGTTTAGGGCGGAGGTTATGTTCAGGCCAAAATCGAGCTTAGCGAACCATTTGCGCAATTGTGTAGTTTCCTTGTCTTCGACCTATGTTTTGTCCCGCTCCCACATAATCCTTTTTCCTACCCCCCGCCCTAGTACCAATGAGTCTCTGCGTGTACGTCAAACTGACAACGGTGTGCTCGCGACGTGAAATCTCTTCCGCGGTCTCAACCTGTGATCCTGTGATCTATATGTGCCTACGGCTCAGTGCACGACATAAGATAACCATCCTTTATCATTTGTGTTGTGAAAATCCCGAGTGATCCATTCCCGGCCCAAATCTATGGAGGAATGCCCGACCGCCGACCTGCGAGACGATGACACTGGTACGTCCTACTTTTTAATTCCTTACCCTATAACTCGCGTATACATAGTAGTTCTTATTATGTTGGTACTAAATAATAAATTCGTATAACGCTTGCGAATGACAATAAGAAATTTCAGTTCTATTGTGGGTATGTTTAGTCTTTATGTAACTTCGTGCGCTCTATACTGATGTTTGTTTTGTGTCTAAATCTACCCACAACAGGATAGAATAATCATATTTTTAGAATTTTCATTCTAAATGTTATACGAATGTGGTTTTATTTTCATCAAAATAAGAACTACCTTAGTTAAGAGAATTTTAGATTTTAGTTCGCTAGTTTAGTTGATAGTGTTCTGTATAAGCGAGGTAGCAACCTACAAGACAGAGAGGAAGAGAGATAACGATACCGGGCTCTAGTTAAAAAATATGTTATAGGTATTGCAGTTGTGATGCGATAGATGGTGCTTCGTCTCGACGGTTAAAAGTAGAGATGAAATCGATTTTTGGAATGGTGCCTCCGCGGCCTAGCAGTCCTGGCGACTGACACGTTTAATCAAAAGATACTGGTTTTAATACAGTCATATAATTGTTCTCTTAAAATTTGCAATGAAATATGAATGTAGTCTTTTTTTACTTCAATAAGATCTTAATATACTTATCATTTCTAATCCACATAGGTACTCAATAAGTAGATGCAATAGAAATTATTCAGTAAAGGTGTTTAATAGTTTATTTAACAAACAGACATTAAAAAAATATGTATTTATTATAACAATAATAGCGATCATACACAATACAAATCAGCAAAAACGTCGAAGTCATTCAGAACATTTTAACTTTTAGACTCATTATACATATAACTATACTTACTAATTAACCATACAACACGAAAAGCAGTAGCATGATAATTTGAATAACTTGAATGAACAGCAGTTGCCGCTAGGGGATGTGGGTATCATAATAATTATATCCTCTTCAACATAAGCGTTTAACACAAAATCATGTCTAAAACATTGTTCCAATGATATAATAACCATAGTTTTAAACTTAACTTCTCGCATAGCAAGGCGCATGTCTGGCTAAGGTGACCTCACCGCCCGCACATTCCAACAAACACGCGTTTTGATAAGTATTTCCATCCGAACCACAAACCGGTTTTATATTTCTAGGACATGAACAAGAAGGATGGTCACCAATGACTGGATTTAAAACTTGAAAGCTATCTTCACATTTCCCTGCTTGCTTAATGCTCAAACCTGGGTCTTTGGCTGTAGCGCAGTTAAGAGCGCACGCATTGTCGTAAGTGTTGCCATCACTTCCACAAACTGGTCTCAAATCATCCGTGCAAAAACAAAGTGGTTCTGCCACCTTAACCGCGTCATTACAGCGTCCTTGATGATTGATACTCAGCTTGGAATCTTTGGCTGTAGCGCAGTTAAGAGCGCACGCATTGTCGTAAGTGTTGCCATCACTTCCACAGACTGGTCTCAAATCATCCGTGCAAAAACAAAGTGGTTCTGCCACCTTAACCGCGTCATTACAGCGTCCTTGATGATTGATACTCAGCTTGGAATCTTTGGCTGTAGCGCAGTTAAGAGCGCACGCATTGTCGTAAGTGTTGCCATCACTTCCGCAAACGTAATCCAACCCTTCTGTACAAATGCAAGGCGGTTCTGCGACCTTAACCTTGTCGCTACAGGAGCTTTCGGAGACTACATCGATGTCCGGGTTTGCAGATCGTTTGCACATTAATGAGCATCTGTTAGGATAAGTGTTGCCATCATTTCCGCAGACGGGCTTGTACTCCAATGTGCAGATACAGGAGGGCGCTGCTGCTTGGCACGGGCCTTCTTTATCGATTGTCAGTTCGGTGGCACCTTTGTCTTTTTCGCAGTTTAGAATACATTCGTTGGCGTAAGTCTTTCCGTCTGACCCACAGACGGGGCGTAGGTTCCGTGTGCAGACGCAAGGCGGCAGGGCGGACGCGGTGAACGCTTGCAGCGCTACTAGAGCGAGGATTACTGAAAAAAAAAAGGCAATATACTGTAACTAATTCCATAATAGATACGAGTTCTTGTCGGTTTATGTCAATAGTGGCTCTGTTTTAAAAGTTATCATTAAGAACCAACGTTACAACGAACTATCGACTATCGCCTACGCAGATGATTTGGCCATAATGGTATCTTTTCGAGTAGACTCTCTGCGAAAAAAATGCAGATGTCACTTCGAATTGTCGAGGAATGGCGTCACAGCCACGATTTATCAGTACTTAAATCCAAATAAAACAGAAATGGTACTGTTCACACGTAAAACAAAGGTAACCAAACTTAAACTACCTACGCTATTTAGCAAAGAGCTAAGTGAGAAAGTTAAGTACTTGGGCATTTGGATGGGATAGTAAACTTTTAAAGGGAACATCTTGAACATATTACCAGAAAAGCAACAAATATTCTCATGCAGAGCACTAGCTCTGAAGAGAATGTTTGAGAATATTTGTTTCGAGCAATAGCGCAGCATGAGAATATTTAGAGACCTAAAATTTGTTAAGTTAGGTAAGTGCGCCATACTGGCTGTCCATATGGCACAATTTCCCGCAATCCAGAGGTTACAAACTTTTTAGACATGACAGTGTTTTTAACTGTCCAAGTGAAGCAAAGGTCTGTGTGTTGGATGCCCGAAGCATGGGATTGTATGTATGTACCAGTATATAGTGTAATGTTAGTAAGTTTAGATGACGCAACACCTTTCGAACACCTGAAAGGTCATGCTTGCACTTTTGTTATTTATCTACTAAGCATAAAAAATGTGTAAGTTGCTAGTTGGGTGTGGTTAAAAGAGTTGTTAAAGAGTTAGGTCTTCAAAATATGCCGCAAAGAATTTACAACTTGGATGAAACCAGTTACCTACTGCAGCGATCAAAAATTAAACATGTTAGGTCATGCTAAATGAAGACTGAAGTTAAGTAAATAAATAATACATAATATTTCTAGTGATCCTAAACAGTATGATCTTGCGACATATCGCGCCAAAACAAAAACTTTTTATTAAGTATCAAGCCAAACTTTTCGATACATAATAAAATAATAATGACTGATTTAAAATATTATTACTTTTTATTTATGTCCTTCTATTAATAATGATGTAGTAAGTGCATTTCCATGAAAAAAACCTTTACCCTGTTACTCCACCGTCTATAAAAGACAAATAAGGATACAATCCGCTCTCTCAGAGTCTTTAAGAAACAGCAGTGCAAGTACCGAACTTACCGATCGATAAATAGGAATCTTGAATTCGTCATACTTAAAAAAACCGGCTATATCGATCTTTTGGCAATCATTGCAAGTCAGTAACAAAATTAAGCGATCGGTAGACAAATTCGATAAGTTTTTACGATTATAACGGTAACCCTAGCATGGAACTGTAAAATTACGTTTGAGATCGTCGATAAGATCAATATTTAATCGATTTTAACGATTGTTTTGTCAGCTTTGAAAACGACCTTGATATAGCTTATCGACAGGCAACAGGGATGGGGATATTGTTTAGTTGCGTTTGATTTTACTAATATTATAAACGCGAAAGTTTGTATTTATGGATAAATGTATGTTTGTTATTCTCTTACACTCCAACGGCTAGCTCAATTTTGATGAAATTTGGCATGGAGGTAGATGGGGCGCTGAATTACACATAGGATATTTTTCATCAACATCGTCATTATCCATCACAATGCGGGTGTAACTGCGGGGCGCAACTAGTATTCAATAAAAAAATAGAATTCAGTCATTTTTGTGATCGTAGAAGAGTGAAATGCTCGTAGAAATATTCAAAAGTTTGGACGCATTGTGGAATGCAAACAATTCGTAATAATCGACATACTGTCGACAATTTGACGATCGTTACTAACTACCGTTTTCAATAATCTATCTATCCACAGTTTACCTTACTACATATAGAAATTTGACATATGACTTTCAAACTTGCTAGGGCCGGATACGATTCTTTAAATTTATCAATCTTAGCGATTTGACAAATTTAACGAATATTACGGTACTTGCACTGCTGATCAGAAAAATGTTCTCAGCCCCTGTTTTACAAATGTATGGCTTGGTATTGCGCTCTTACCCGAAATTCGATTATATAACAGTAGATACTTCTAGAATAGGTCAATGAAAAAAAACTAAACGATATGCGTTTTGTTTTTTAATGAACAATTAAAAAATGTAGTTGTCTTATTCGAATCATTAATTATTGCGTTTTATTTCTACCAGGCGCAATTCATCGATTTGTGTGGAAAGTGCGTCTAGAGTACAAATTTACTAATTTCCTTTTAAAATTCATTAGTTTCCTGTTACATTTCATTGACATAACATGAGTTGTATTTCCAAAACATCACAGATTCTTAAACTTTCAGTTTCATTGGTGGACCCAAAAGCAGATATGTTTCTACTATGAAAAAAGTATGGCGCAGTTCACCCCCTTGATCTTACAATACATACCTACATACATATTTAAAAACAAAATAATACCAGTCCAGTGCTTAATAAGTTTGAATAACATGCCTAAAGAGCTAAAAAACCGTAATAAACATCTTTAGGGGACTTGCATACATTTAGATTAATACGAATTTATGTAGGTAGGTACCTATACCTACTAACATTGTAACTCATAACTGGTATTTGCATACATGACATAAGTATGCGAAAACCAGTTATGAGTTAAGATATGCACAATGAGATTGGCATCGTTAAGGTAATAAAATAACAAATGAACTCAATGTAGGTCAAGTCAAGGTATTTATTTATATATTTAATACCATGCGTATGTATGCGCATGCGCCTATACAAAGGCATAATATATTAGCATGTAGTTTTGGTGGGATGGTAAAAATAACAATGACTGTATTTAACATGAACATAAATATAAGTAGGTACATATGTAAGCAAATGACGCAATAGGAGTCTGTGGCACAAGAAAATAGGTTTTCGATGTAAGTAGAAGATAAGGTCCCAAATGCAAATTGCTAATTATGTTCTCAAAGTGTCCCGATCCGTATATACAAGATACTTTGTGGTCCCTATTTCAAGACATCTCGTGTGACAGTTGTTAGGTACCTAAACGGTTCAACTCAATACTTTTCCATCCAATTCAACGGCACGAGTTAGCAAAAATCAATTTGTTACCGTATAGGTAATGGTTCATAAAGTCCGAATTATTTATTATTTAAAACACAAGGCACATAATAGTGATGTTTCTCTATAGAGGATCCTGAGGGTGTGAAAAATACTGTCTGATTGTATGGTTACATATTATAGAATCAAAATTGCAAAAAATAATTGATATCATAATATGTAACCATACGGTAACACATTGCTTTTTTCCATTTATTAGACACTAGTGTCTGCCCTTCGTTCTGTTAGACTAGGTTCCCGACTTGTTTTAAAAAAACAAGATTTATGGAAACAGAGATTTATTAACACTTTTATTACTATTATTTACACTTTTCACTTATTTTCTCCTTGTTGGATCACTCGGGTTTTAAATAATCGCGCACTACTTTTACTGATGAGAGGCAGAGTAACCTTGTAAAATTGAATAACAATGAATGACAATAATATCCAAAAATTATGGGTTTATATACAAAACAATATTGCTGACTTGTTGAAATGCATTGACGTCAATCGCTAGAATGCGAGTGTGGTCGATTGCAAGATCGGCAGATATTAGGGTTGTAACATTTCCCCCCTTTAAGACGGAACATACTAAACGGATAGTATGTGAGTAAGGATTGATCCAACAGAGATTACAAGATTGAGACAATGAAATACAGGACTAAGAGACATAATGGAATAGTAATTAATTAAAAATAACAATAAAGTAGTAAACAATTAGAAAGTTGCAATGAAAAATAGAAAAATAAGATTAACGATTAGATAGTAGAAATTAATTGAAAAGTAAAACTAACAATTAAGTAGATAGTAGCAATGAACTAGGACAATTAAAATTAACATTGTAAACATAACGGTTTAGCAATAGGATAAGAAAAGTACCAGACATAAATTTAATTATATTTCAAGATTCCTTCTTGGAGATGACATAGAAACACTAGACATAGAATTAGAGTCAGAACTAGAAGTTTCAGAGTTGTGTCCAATAGTGGTCATCTCAATATTTGACCTAGAATGAATATGAGACTGAGGCTTTGAATAGCATTTATTAAATATTTTAACACAACATCCGGAAGTAGTAGCTCTGCGTTTAGGGCAAATACACAAATAAAGTTTATAAGACAAAAATGAAAAAACAGATAAGGATAACAATGTTGTCAAGATGCTGAAATAGTATCCATATTTAATGTGATAAGGCTGATTTTCGATCTCTGTCAACTCGTCATTGAATTGGTTTAGTTTATGAGTCGCGTATTGTAAGGAGTCCAGATTTATATGAGACAATCTTATTGGAGTTAAATATGGAATACTATTATTAATTTTTATTTTAGAACAACAATCATCGTTGATGATGTTAAAGTTAGGTGATGGTATATAAATTTTTGTTTCGTATTCATTACTGGGAACAAACTGCATTAGTTTGTGATATGCTTTACAATTTTTAGGAACAGTTAATATTCCTGTTCCGACTACGTCATGATCGACAATATTACCATTGCAATTAAGAGATAGCCTTGCGATATCTGACTGAACGTAAATCCACTTATTGTTCAT
The DNA here is from genome assembly GCA_917880725.1 of Selenia dentaria. NCBI lineage: Eukaryota > Metazoa > Arthropoda > Insecta > Lepidoptera > Geometridae > Selenia > Selenia dentaria. Next base: position 5,897,403 of record OU862891.1, read on the forward strand.
TAGTTTTTGCCAGATATCGACATTACCGTACATTAGTTTGTAACTGCAAGAGTCTGGGATATCACTTAGAAATTCACTGAAAATAAGCACTTCACAGATAGGATTTGAAACACTAGATTGTACATTAGCTAATTTTCACAAATAATAGTTATTCTCCATTAATTTACACTCACTTAGGTCGTCCATTGCAGAATACGTCAATTTGTCTTCAGTTATTGCTAAGTACTTTGTGGATGGGCTTATTAAAGCAAAAGAGTTTGGTTTATGAATATCATGAGGTGTAGGGAGAGCATAAATGTGATAGAGATTATAATCTACGAGCAAAGCTATGGGTATTTTTACTACGAATACTAATTTACTATCGCTAACGAAAGAAGATACATCTGCTATATCTATGAGAATATGAATGTTATCTAGAGTTAGCTCGATTGGAAAGTTGCGAATTAGATCGTTGTTTCTTGAATTTAATTCGTTAAGCAATTGCATGGGACTTAGTATAGAAGGATGTACTACATTTTGTTTACCGAAAAGTATAGAATCTATAAGATCTTTCAGTTTAAAATTAAGAATCATGAGAGAGCTTTCTAATGCACTGAACGTCATTGCGAGATGCGAGGTAACTTCGAGTTTATTGGTGCTGGTTGAAATCGTTTCTAGAATTGAGTCAAGTTTAACCATGTTTTCGTTAAGTGCGGCTTCGTTATGGTTTAACCTTTGAATCGTATTATTAAAAGATGAAATAGTAGATGAAATAATATGGATGTTCTGTTTCATTAAGGAAGCTAAGTGACGTTGATCATCTTGGACCGCGTTAATGGCGTCAGTGAAAGCTTTGGCATCGTCTTCATCGAGAGAACCGAATAGCTGTTTAAGGATAGGACCGCCTATACCAAACCAAGCGGATCGTCTAAGTCTAGAGCTAGTATTATTATTAATAAGATGAGATAGAGAATTATAATTAGAATTAACACTATAACATAAGGTTTCTAAAGGACTAAGAACATTAGAGCAATCTATCTTAATATCAGGATAAGAATAGCAAATACGTTTAGAACTCGCTAACATTTTATTAATAGTTTCTAGATGAGGCTTAAAGTAAGAAATATCAGTAAACGTTAAAACATTCCAATAGTTATTATAATATCTTAGAGTACCTAGAGGGTCAAAGTAAAGACCGGGACTGTTGACGATAGGCGACGTTAGATTGGAGTTGGAGACGGAGACGACTCCTGGCGTGATGGCCCTGGAAGAGGATTTTCATGAGCTAACTTGATTTGATCGAAATGATAACGTATATGCCTACGATTAACAAGAAGTGTGACATTGTTATTATTATGGACCTTAAGGACTCGAAAAGGACCTTTCCATATTGAGGACAGTGCTTTGCGTAATCTATGGTGTTGTTTTAGGTAGACCATGTCTCCGACATTGTAGGTAACGTCTTTAGCATGTTTGTCATAATATGCTTTTGATCTTTCTTTGTTTCGAAGGATGTTTTCGCGAGCTATGTTTCTAGAGTTGATTAACTTTTGTTTTAAAGTTTTAATGTAGTCAGGATAAGTAGCTGTAGGATCAATATCATAGATGGAGCTGGGAATGTTAGGCTTGCAACCAAATAATAATTCATGAGGTGTAAAGTTAGTAGATGAATGTACACATGAGTTATATGAAATGATAGCAGTAGGTATGAATTTATGCCAGTCGTTTTGATTTTCATTGACATAGGACTTAAGGTATTCCTTTAGAGTAGCATGACTTCTCTCAAGAGCACCGTTTGTCTGAGGATGGTATGGCGATGAGAATAAATGTTTGATTTTGAAGAAAGTGGCAACTTGTTTGTATACATCGGCAATGAAATGAACACCTTGATCTGAAAGAATGGTTTTTGGAATCCCGTAATGGCTGATGAATTTAATGAGACATTGAGATGTCTGTTCTGCTGTAGATTCAACGATAGGATAGGCCATGGAATATTTAGTTAAATCATCTTGAAACGTGACGATGTACCTGTACCCTTCAGAACCAGACTCAGGAAGTGGACCAACTATATCGGTGCAGATTCGTTGCAGAGGCTCAGAAGATGTGGTAGTGATCTCCATGGGAGCTTTGTTGGTTTTTCGAAGTGCTTTGTTTTGTTGACAGGATGTGCAGTTTCGAACATATCTCTCTATTTCGCTTTTCATACCTTTCCAATAAAAGGTATCCTTTAATTTATTATACATTCGGTTTGAACCTATATGACCACCGATAGGAGAATCGTGATTTTCTTTCAGGATGATAGGGACTTCGCTTGGGGTAGGATATCGAACTGTGTTATGGTAAACATTTACTTTGATTTGAGTTCCGTGAAAGATATAAGCTATCATCTCATAGATGAGGAGGAATTTCAACTTATCGAAAGGGTTGGCAAAGTCCGATAAAGCGATTTCTTTGACTTCGGAATGAAATATGATAAGTTGGTTTCGTAATTCTTTCAGGACATTAAATAAGTCTTTATAAGTGGCTGACTCAAAGTGGTGTACTTTAGTGAAGAGATGGAAGAAAGTCTTATTATTGACTGTAGAATTTTTTACGTGATGTAGTTCCTTTTCAGATTTTATGAAGTCTTCTTTATCTTCAAGAAGGTCAAGAATATCTTTACAGTATAAGTTGGATTCATCAAGATCAATTGAAGTCGGATAGGCAATTATAGGGCATGACGTCTTTAAAAGATTTTGGTTGTATTCAAAAACTTGGGTATCGTAGTTGGTAGGGCTTGAACGTGATTTTAAGAATGATTCGTAATTTAGGTTATCTGTTAGGTCTATGTCAAAATCATTGATAGCATTAATGGGCGGACGAGAGAGTCCATCGGCGTTTGAATTAATTCTACCTTGCTTGTAGCTAATTTGGTAGTCGAATTCTTCGAGTTTTAATCTCCAGCGAACTAGTTTGCTGCTGGGGTCTTTGCAGTTCATGAGCCAGATTAAAGGACGATGATCAGTAACGATCTTGAATTTCCTACCGTAGAGGTAAGGTCTGAAAGTTTGAGTTCCAAAGATGATTGCTAAAAGTTCCTTTTCCGTAGTGCTATAATTACCTTCTGCACTATTAAGCGTTCTAGAAGCATAGGCGATGGGAAGATCATTTCCATCTTCACACTGGGAAAGGACAGCACCTAATGCATAGTTAGAAGCGTCTGTGGTTAGTACAAATGTTTTGCTGAAATCTGGATACTGCAGAATTGGAGCATTGGTGAGCAAGTTTTTAAGCGTAATGAATGAATGATTTTGAGAATCACCCCAAATGAATTCAGTGTCTTTACGAAGTAGTGATGTTAAAGGTTTAGTGATTTTAGCAAAGTCTTTTATAAATTTACGATAATAACCAACCAAGCCAAGAAAGCTCTTTATATGTTTAGGGTTTTTGGGAGTTGGATAATCAAGAACAGCTTTAACTTTATCGGGGTTTGGTGAGACACCTTTATCGGTGATGATGTGACCAAGATAAGCGACTTCCTTTCTAAGGAATTCGCACTTATCTGGTTGGAGTTTGAGGTTGTGTTTTCTTAGGGCATCGAAAACAAGTTTGAGCTTTTGAATATGCGAGTTTAAGTCATGGGAGTAGATTATGACGTCATCGAGATAGATGAAGCAGTGTATGCCTTGTAAGCCTGAAAGGACAGTGTTCATCAACCTCTGAAACGTCGCTGGAGCATTTTTTAGACCAAAAGGCATTCGAGTATACTCAAAATGCCCATTGGGAACTGAAAATGCAGTTTTAGGAGCATCAGCATCCTTGACTCGGATCTGATGGAAGCCAGATGCCAGATCTAACGTTGTAAAGTATTTGCTATGTCCTAACTGGTCAAGAATATCGGTGATGTTTGGAATAGGATAAGCGTCACCTATGGTAACATCGTTTAATTTACGATAGTCAACTACGATGCGCCATTTCTTTTCGCCGGAAGCATCTTGCTTTTTGGGGACAATCCATATAGGAGAAGACCAAGGAGAATCGGAGGGTCTGATGATTTTCTGGTCTAGCATCTTTTGAATTTGTTTGTTGACTTCTTGTTTATGGATCTCGGGATACCGATAGGTTTTCGCATGGATAGGTTGGGAATCAGTGGTTTTGATTTCATGTGTAAGGGTATCCGTGCAAGTAAGGATATCACCTTCTAAATGAAACAGATCAGAATAATCAGAGCATAGCTGTAAAAGGGCTTTTGACTCTTCGTCATTGAGATGGGAGGATCTGACTTGATTTTGTACATTTTTAATCCGATCGCGGGAGTTAGCTGAAACGGTCTGTGTTACTGTGTTTACTGAGTGTATTTGATTTCTAATGTCTTCGAGAGTATGACAAGGGTGAATTTCAACATTGAGAGATTGAATAATGACATCGCGATGTGTGGTGTTTAAAATGGATACATTTGCATGTTTATTAGGTTTCACTCTAGTTAAACAGCTGGCTAGATAAACACCATTTTGGATTTCAGATTTTTCCACAAATCCATATGTGATCTCTGGGTTTGAGATAGCACATTCAATGACCATCTCTGAACGAGCTGGAATGGTGTATCGAGGCTTTGTAAAGTGAAGGTTGAGCTGATATTTTCCAATAGTCAGAGTGTTGCTTTTGTAATCTACGTTACAATTATAGAGCTTCAGCAGATCATTTCCTATAATACCATCAAAATGAATGTCAACTTTATCCGATATAAGGTGAAAAGTGCTGTAGATAGTTTCGCTTTTGGAGACTTTGAGGTCAAGTTTAAAATTGCCAAGAGTGGATGAATAATTGGCGTCGCTATCGATACCTTTGAATTTAATGACTGCAGGATCAAGAACAGGTTGGATTTCAAGGGCTGATTTCTTAACAAATGAAACAGTGGAACCAGAATCGACTAAGAATACTAGCGGTTTACTAGAATATTGGCTTGTAACGTATATGTGAGGTAGGTGAGTTTTATAATTTATGTTTACCTCATAACTAGCCTCACATTCATCTCTTGAGTTAGGAACGGATTTATTAGATGCAGTGGGAAGTGTACGAGATCTAGTAGGTTTGGTAAGCTTATTTAAATCAGGAGAGATAGTAAATTTACTACTCGTGGGTTGAGTAAGAACTTTTGGACTAGTAGGTTTGGAAATAGAATCAATGCGTTTGGGTACAGTGAATATAAAAGGTTCAGTAGATTTGCAGAATTTAGTAGGTTTATTGTACTTGGTAATTTTTGCAGATTTAGTAGGCATCGTAAAATTTGTAGATTTAGAACATATATTAGAACTGGTAGAATTGGTAGGACTAGTAGATTTGGTAGATTTAGTAGACATAGTAGATATAGTAGACATAGTAGATTTAGTAGATATAGTAGAATTAGTAGGTTTAATAGATTTAGTAGATATAGTAGGGTTGGTAGATTTAGTAGAATTGGTAGGTTTTGTAGATTTAGTAGGGTTGGTAGATTTAGTAGAATTGGTAGATTTTGTAGATTTAGTTGGAATGATAGTCTTCATAGATAAATCATCAAATAAAGAGTTCATCCCGTCGGCGTCGGTTTGAGTTGCGGATTCCGTACGACGCGGGACCGGAATCATAGTCAGTTTAAATCAGAGCGTGAATCAGAATCAAAAGAATCTTCCCGGATGCTGCGATCATCCTCATTGTGGGAAAGATTATGAATCTGTTTTGTAGATTTGGTATGCTGGTGACGTGAATTATTGAATTGTCTCTTACGACATTCATGAATCTCGTGACCCAGGTTTTTACAGTATCTGCATACTTTCACTGGGTTTTGGGGTACAGTGGCTGATGTAGAAGGATGTTGAGGAATGTTATTATTGACGTTGTGCACAGGGCGCTCACGAAAGGAAATTGGACGCTCGCGATTAAAGCAGTTTCGATCAAGATGCCCTGTTTTGCCACAGATTTTGCACTTTGGTCTTAATTGGTTAGCCGTTTGAGTTTGTAGGGCATAATTATGCAGCTTCTCTTCTTGAATGGCAAGGTTAACCGCTTCGTTTAGGTTCGAGGGATTTCTACACCTAAGGATTGTAGATATATGACTCGGTAACCCTAACAAGAAAGTATGAAGCGCTAAGTCCTCGGTATTTGCAATACGGCCTTTTAATTCGGAAGGATCTCTCGTAGAGTGTGTGATGTCAGTCTGTAATCGTGTTAAACATGTCTCTAATCGTAAACTATACTGACTGACAGATTCGTTATATTTTTGTTTACACTGTTGTAGATCTAAAAATAAATGATCTCTATGTTTGGTTTCGCCAAAAGTGGTTTTTAGAAACGATTTCAATTCAGACCAATTTTCGAATATTTTTAATGCACAAGTGGATTCCGCTTTGCCTTCGAATTGTGACAATATGTATTTAAATAGAATGTCCTTTTGTACAATTGAAGCTAACGACAATGCACTTTCGCAATTACGCAAAAACGAAGTCAATTTATTTTTATCACCATCGAAAGGCTTAATGAATTTAGTAAGGACCCCGAAATTAATATTTTCCTCTAAAGGTACTAAGGAACTGCTGGAAGACATTTTTTTATCACCTTTAAGACTCTCGTGAACCATTGTTAAATAAGTATTAGAAAATAGAAAAAACAATCACAAAGTACTCAGACAAAACAGAAAACAATAATTGTAAAATCACTTACAGAACGATGAATAGTAGAGACGTCATTGGAGTTAGCTATGCGGAGTCGGGTTACGGCACGAGCCGTCGCGTCGGTTGACCAGGTGGAGTGTATCGTGTTACACAATACAAGGTGCCGGTGCGATGACCTCGGTGATCACGGGCAGTATGCGCGTGATAATGAATTCCCTCAGAGCCTCGTGGATGGCTTGGAGCTTGGCAGGCATCCCAAGGGAAGAGTAGAGTAGGGTGGCTGGTTACTCTTGAAGTCCCAATCAGCAGGGTGACTCGGTGTAAGGGTAGGTGACCCACAACACAGTGGAGCCACGTGTAGTTTTCGAGCCAAGGGTCAGCAGGGGTAGCTCGGTGTGATGTGAATACACGGTGGAGCTAGGCTGACGGGCTCGGTAGCGGCGATGCAGTGGCGTAAACAAGCTGGCGGTAGGCAGTAGCGTGCAATAGCCAACTTAGAGCCACATGCGATGAGACGAAACGTCGTGAAAGTGCAGGAGGACCCTCGTCAGGTAGGGGCGACCAGGGGACAGTAATTATCCCTTTTGTTCTGACACCAATAATGTTAGACTAGGTTCCCGACTTGTTTTAAAAAAACAAGATTTATGGAAACAGAGATTTATTAACACTTTTATTACTATTATTTACACTTTTCACTTATTTTCTCCTTGTTGGATCACTCGGGTTTTAAATAATCGCGCACTACTTTTACTGATGAGAGGCAGAGTAACCTTGTAAAATTGAATAACAATGAATGACAATAATATCCAAAAATTATGGGTTTATATACAAAACAATATTGCTGACTTGTTGAAATGCATTGACGTCAATCGCTAGAATGCGAGTGTGGTCGATTGCAAGATCGGCAGATATTAGGGTTGTAACAGTTCGCGTAGTAGACTCGGCCGTCGGCCTCGCCATAACCTCCCATCTTTTCTTATTGTTCTTAATGCAAGAACCAAAAACAACGCTGGTTCTTCTAAGGCAGGAGTTAGAGCACCGATGTATTTCAATTGATATACGAGTTAATAAACGTACTAGGTTAATAAACGATTACATATTATTATATAAAAGTTAATAATTGTGCCTATCCGTTCAGTTTGACAGGCCGGTTGGCGCAGTTGGTAGCACCCCTGCCTCTGAGCCGCTGGTACCGGGTTCGATCCCCGGACAGGTCAAACATTTGTGTGCATGAACATGTCTGTTTGCGAAAACTGCTGGTTACTATTTTAGTACTATATGTTGGCTATAAATGACCTAAAAAATATAGTTTATTGCTGAAAATTCTGAGAGTTTGGACGTGAACCTTTATTTTTGTGGACCTGTTTAGGATTTTTTTCTGCAGAGAGCGAGTAATATTTATGAATTCTGTTCGGTTATTACTCTTTTCCTGTTTCTTTTCTGACCTAAGTATATTTTTCATACAATATTATCTAAATGTTTCGTTTCACTAGATGTTTGAAGATTCTGCTTTTTACTATTATCACGAGCGCGCCTTAAGTTTACTGTTAATAATGTTCAATTACAATTATTACAAAAGCATGTAACATAGTTATATTAATAATAATTGTATTGTGTGTGTAGTGTGATTGTGACCATTTGAACGATAATTGGTGATTATTATAGTAACGGAAAATTGACCTTCTGTTATTATATTAGACCTTGACATTAATACAAACGTCTGAGTCGATTACGGAACTCAAAATAACATGAAATAAGGCAGAATTTGTATCGGGACGTATACGATTACATATAAGTACCTAATTATATATTTGCATCCTGAATCTTTTACTTTGGCGTATTCCTATCATTGATGCAGTACGGCGTATAACGTGGTCTCCAACTCATATATTAAGATTTATCTATGGTCTAACTGTGGTCCTTATGTGTAAGCTCAAAGTCGCACAACGAGCTATGGAGAGGGCTATGCTCGGGGTTTCTCTACGTGATCGAATCAGAAATGAGATCCTTAGACGAACGAATGTTACTGATATAGCCCAGGAGATTAGCCAGTTAAAGTGGCAGTGGGCATAGCACATAGCACGCAGAAAATGTAGTTGGGGCCGGAAGGCTCTGGAGAGGAGACTACGGACCAGCAAGCGCAGCGTTGGTCGTTCACCGACAAATATGGACAGATGACTAGGTCGCAACGAAGGACGACGTTGGCAGGCTGCCATACGGTTCTTTGGAAATTTGTACTCGAGGCGTATGTATGTATAAGTTCAGCAATGGACGTCCTTCGGCTGAGATGATGGTGATGATAAATATTGATCACAAATATAAGTACACTTCTTATTTTGTATTTCGGCCCTAGCACTGGGCCACACTAGGCGTAATAGTCGCTCGTAGTGCGCAAAACTATGGACGTTATTTCAATGTCGTTCTTTCCAGAATTGCTTGCGGATCGCATATAGTGGCTTATTTGTCGATGCCCCTTAATTTTTTTAAAGCGCACTCGTACCTACCCTGATTAAAGAAAAAGCAGAATTTATAAATACCTAGTGTAACGAAACAGATCGATAGTACCTATATTATGAAAAAAATACAAAGGTTAGAAAAGGAATAGGAAAAGAGTAATATCCGAATAGAATTCATAAAAGTAATACATAGCCAACGTATAGTAGGTACTAAAGTAATAACCAGCAGTTTTTTCAATTGTGTTAGTATATAAAGAAAACCTACAAAATTAACGCATTTTCGCATTACATCGTCTAATCTAACAAGCGATTTTCAACCTTACGTAAAGCAACGTAAATTATTTTAAAATTGGGGTTGGACCGCGTCTTAATTAGGTATGTGTTTGATGAAAACACAAGACAATTGTATACTTAAATGTTAGAATAGAATAGAAAATAGATTTATTCCAAATCATCACACAACATAACAATAAAGTACATGGTAAAGATAACAAAGTTTAATAACTTTACTAAACCTGAAAACAAAATACTTTTTGTAATGTTGTGTGATGCCGGGAATGAGACCCGCGTCAGCATATGCTAGGGTTGAAAACCTTAGCGCTGGTTTTCATTCGGAACTCATGACCGACTTCACGAACGCCAGTGTAACAATGAGTAGACACAACAATTTATAAAGAAGCATACAGAGTGTGTACAAAACCAAAGTTATAAAAAACATTACCCAGGATCAAGAACCAGTAATAAGTAGTTCTTGATTTACCTATTAAAAGGATTGTAAAATGGTGAATATTGTCAGGTGCCCAGTGAGTTGTGCCAAATATCATACTAGGTACCATAAAAATACGCATGCCGAACATAAAACTTAACTAAGAAATATGCTAAATGTATGTAAACTCCTAACACCAATGCTCCATTAGGTAAAAATATAATGTTACGAGTATGTTATGTCCGGCTTGCGCGACAAAAGTTGACAAAACATTTCGACACTCAAACAAGCGGAACGGAACTAAAATAAAATGCTCACCTATTTTGTAAGTCATGTTGACACCGTGTTCTTCCTAAACAATTGACAGATAACTAAAAATTTCAGCACGTTAATCGTATTTATATGACACGTATCACTAAAAGGTTATCACTCCTCTGCTTTATTTGTTTTGCTTACGATATTCGTGGAAATATGCCAAGATGCAGGGGAATTATGATGTTTTGAAGCTGCTCGGCGGGTTTATATAGAATTGACTTGTTTCCGAAGCGGGAAATTGCAAGGTTTTGGTTTGTTTGGTTTGTGAATCCCCGTGCACGTCAACAAGCTCGTCTTACTCAGTAACTATTACTCATCTGTGGGACTAGTACCTTTTTGAATCACAGAATAAATAATAGTGGGTGCTACGTACAAACACACTATGTTGACTTTTCTAGCAGACATTGCACTATTCTGTATTCTGTGTCTTTCAACGGCCAAACAAGTGTTTATTATGTAAGAAGCCAAGGAGAAAGCTAGTCGTTGCCAGGAATAAAACATAAGAAGGTAAATAAGAAAATGTGTGATCCCGTGAATAATTAGGAAAAGTTTCTATTTTTTTGGATGAATCAAATAGGTCAATAATTACAATTTTTTATTTTATTTTAGTTTATCGTCAAAGTTTATAATGTTATTAAAATATTAGTTGTTATTTCTAGTTAACTAAGGGTTTTGATGTATATATTACCTTAAATATCTTAGTTTAATAAGATTTTAATTTTCGCATGCCAAATAGGCAAAAGTTACTTAGCATTATAGCTACAAGATCTCTCTACAATTTAAAGCGAAATAAATGTCTTGAACTTGTAAGAATATACTACTGACTACTACTGAATACTGACTGATCTTTAGCCTCGTTAGTGACCTTGTCAAACCTTCCCCTCAAAGCGAAGAGTCCCAGAATAAAATATCTGTTGCATTCCGGTGCCACTGGATGCCGCTAGTGTATTATATCCATATACCTATGTGTATATGGAAACTTTTACTTATATTTTAATACTTATATATTTTTACATCATGATATAATATGACAAAACGTTTTTAGATCATCAAACAAGGAATGATGTCTAGTCCTACCAGCGCCAGCGTGGTAAGTTGCATAGTTAGTTTCTATCCTGCTGTAAGAAATGTTATAGGTAAATGTAGTAACACATTATTATGAAGACGATGCTTGGAGTACTCCACCTCAGCTATATCCACATCTGCAACCCGTAGGTACATGTAACTATTTGAGGATTGCATAGCATGCATGCATTTACATACTTGTATATACTAAAAGAAATAACTCTATTCTACCTCTTAACATTGTCCGATTTAGTGTTTTTTTTATGTAATCATCACATTGTTTACTATGCCCGTACGTTTTGATTTTTTCAGTATTAAAAATTTACTATTTAGAACTAAAAAAAATTAATAATAGTTAAATAATTTCTTTTAGTATGGTCAAGTACTAGCAATGCAATCCCCTTAAGATTGTAATAAACATGTAATACATAGTAAAAACATAATAAAATTGACAAGCACAATTTGAAAAATTTAATACCGACTTCCATTCTATTCAGTTATTGGAGTTTATCTCAAAAACTACTTGACCTAATTTGACGAAATTTAAATGGGACCACACGGGAAGCACCAGATTTCAAACAAAATATTTTGTTTTTGTTGAAAGTTATGAGGTAACAAACATTTAAAAAAACAGTCGAATTGAGTACCTCCTCCTTTTTTTGGAAGTCGGTTCAAAGTCAAAGTCAAAATCATTTATTCAATTTAGGCATCAAAGACGCACTTATGAACGTCAATTTTTCATTATAATGTACTTTAAAGCCTACCGCCGCGTTCCAAAATACATAGAGCCAACCGAGAAGAAGCGGCAAGAAACTCGGGGCCATTCTTTTTATATAGATGTTTTTACAATGTTTTTACTTAGGTACTACAAATATTAGCTCCAGTGTGTTGCCTTACAAAAGAGAACATAATAATGGTATCAGTAGGGCAAGACACGCTACACTTTGACATCTTAGTACACGAGTAGATAGATCCTGGAGTGATCAGTCCCAAGCTGTTTTATCCTCCAAGTAATCCGAAATTTTGTAATAACCTTTTTGACAGAGTTTAGTTTTAATAGTAATTTTAAACTTATTAATAGGCAAATCTCGGATAACATTGGGAACTTTATTATAAAATCGTATACATTGTCCCATAAAAGAATGACTTATTCTGTGGAGACGCGTTACATGTACGGATAGCTTGTGCTTATTTCGCGTGTTGATGGAATGAGCATCACTCCTTTTATCAAAACTGCTAATGTTTTTCTTTACATACATTAGATTTTCATAGATAAACTGAGAGACAACAGTTAGAATGTTTATGTCTTTAAATTTCTGTCTTAGGGAAACTCTGGGAGCCAAACTGTAGATTGCTCGTATAGCCCTTTTTTGCATTATAAAAATAGAATTAATATCTGCAGAACATTTGGTTGAGAAGAATGGCCCCAAGTCTTATCCGTTATTCTTGGTAGCGTCATTATTATTTATTTTGGAACTCTGCAGTAAAGTAAGCATACGAGTATTTTGGATAATAGTAAACTACGTTCAGAATCTTTGATGCCTAAATTTAACAAATCATTTTGCATAGATTATACTGAGGAAAAATAATAATATTATGATCTTATTAGATGGCGGAAGTCACACCAGCTTAATGTTAAAATGGCGTAAAATCGTTTCTGTAATTTTATAATTTTAATATCATACAATACATGAAGTTAATAGCATACTTAAACTACATGGAAGTTACGCGAAGACAGGTAGAATGTATGAGTATATTTCCTACGTCAAGATGACATCATGTTCCTGTCGTGACAATATAGTTTGAAACAGTTAAATAACAATGAAATTTGTATTGTGTCTGGCCGCGTGGCCTTTGATGGAATAAGCGAGTTGATTATTATAGAGCTGTTAATTGTGTAAGTACCTACCTACTTGGTTCTACGAATATGGCGTAGTAACACAATACCACCTATGTACACTTAAGGTGGCTGAGTTCGTCAACCGATCAGTTTTATGTGGGCCCATATAGAGTCGGCTCATTAAAAGCCTAGTCGATCAAATGAAAATAAAAGGATAATTTATAATATTATTATCTTTTAACGATTTAACTTTTAGCCAATATTTCCCAGCAGGTATTATCTACTCAGAAAAATGATGGAATACAACGTTCCGATTCTATTACTAGTAGCTCTACCATGAGTTTGCAACATAAATGTTAATGTCATCTATAGTCGATACTCGATCTCGCCTACCTATTAAGCTTGTGATTGGCGCACTCGCTGTCAATTTTAGTTCTACAATCGACCGCAAGGTGGCACTGTTTATTTTTTCATACATATTTTAGCGGCAGTCGATAACGAGCATCGATTGGTGTCAATGTTGTAAACTCATGGTAGAGCTAATGGATAGGTTTTTGATGTGACCTATCAGTCTTAAAAATGTTTGGTAGTGTATCCAACAGAGTTATTCTAGTTTGGCAAAAAATTTATAAAATCAAGCGTAATTTAAGGTGACTGCGTACAATAGGTAGCTATCTATATACCTACTCGTATAATAATCATCTTTGAATGTGTGGGGTGTACGCCCCATCTAGCACTAACACAAAAAAATACATTTACAAACTTAAACTAGAGTTCGTCTATGTGTTTTGTCTAAAGAAGTCCTCGATCAATCCATAATCATAATTATTTAAAATTATCAATCACTTCTAAACTTATATCACTTAACCCCTTGCGTACCAGAGACGTACATTTACGTCCGTTTCATTCTTAAATGTTTTGTTTAATTATCACGGTATATTTTATATCCTACGCAATATCAGTTTTGTATCCTATTTTAAATAGGGTACAATGGGATCCTATTACCATAGCATAAAAAGTAGATGGCTGTGCAACTAAGACTCCGATATCCGTCTGTCACCAGGCTGTGTTGTGAACTGTGATAGATATACAGTTGAAATTGTCACAGATGATGTATTTCTGTTGCCGAAAACAAATACTAAAAAAACAGCCAAGTGCGAGTCGGACGATAATTATAGTAAAATATAAATACGGAAACGGAACTCTTCGTGCGCGAGTCCGACTCGCTCTCGCTGATTTTTTGTATAAATGCTGTTAGGTCCCGTGAGAGTAGTTTTTAAAGTTTTAAGTTTGCAACGCCGAAAACCCTGTGCTACATATATACAGGTCACTCAAAAAAGCTCGAAATTCTGGCACTTGTTTCGCCTTTTTTTAATCTACACTCAGAGAGTTGAAATACAGTGGCTCTACCATACCAAAATATGAGTTGGCAACATAAATGTCATCTATAATCGATCCTCGATCTCGCCTACCAATAGGTAGCTTAATAAAGCCTGTGATTGGCGTACTCGCTGTCAATTTTAGTTCTACAATTGACCGCAATGTGGCACTGTTCATTATTCCATACATTTTTTAGCGGCAGTCGATAGCAAGCATCGGTTCGTGTCAATGTTGTAAACTCATGTAGGCCTACAGGTAATAAATCTTAGACTACTTATACTTTACTAACTACTAGGTAATAGTAACAGCATTAAGGCATCGATCCGAACACACTCCACTAAAAAAAAATATGTAGGTTACCTGTTTTTAAGGATGTCTGAGACCCGTATGACCTGTAGGTACCAGGCAGTCTTATAGGCACCTAGTATACTGGACAATAATAATGCCTAAGTGTACGTATTTTTTCTTTAGTCCTCAAGAGGAAATCATACGGATTTAGACGGAAGAGATTCAGCTTTTCTGTCGGTTAAGCAAACATTTCTCCGGTTACTACTGGGATGGGTGACACTAGTGGTTTTTTTACTCGCTTATTAATAATTATACGAGAAGCATCGTAATCGCTTATGTGGATAGTGTGATTCTTCTTTCGATAGTTCATAGAATTATTAATTAATGACAGCACCTAATGGAATTAAATAATTGAGACTTAAATCTACCTACCCATACTGTCCGGAACGCTTGAGTACCTGAACGGATACCAATTAAATAGATACAAGGAAAACGACTATTGAGAGGTAAACCCTGGATATTGAGTCAATATTGAACTGTTTGCATGAAGACGATAACCAGTTCGTTTCGAAGAAAATTGTTGAGGATACAGCAAGTTATATAAATAAGTTTTACTCGCATAACATTTGTTTACATTATTATTACACAAAATGTTTTACTATTTTGTCTGTGGTCAAAAATTAAATTTTATTCTACCGTACGTATATTATATACTGTCCTATACAGCACCCCTAGCACGCGGCGGAGAGTAATAGTCTTTCCACCGTTTTTATCCACCTGTCAGTGGAAATAATTGTCTTCTCCACCTTACAGAGCACGGCAACTGGGGAAAGAGATAAATTTTTTCCTTTTGACGTCTCGTAGACAGTATGTCCCGCTATTCCCGCTACAGAGCACGGGCTCGTCGAAACGTGGATATAATTCTCTCCGATTGACATAACACGGAGAAAGGTTATCACCTTCTTTGAAGGTGGTGGATAAAAGTTTATTTTCATCCAAAAATGTCTCGCGCTTATATATAGCACATGCTACTCAGAGAATTTTGTTACATTTGCTTTATATGGCACCTACGAAGTACAAACCATAGGAAACCCTACTCCCGCCGTCTAGGCACGTGGATAAACTATCCTCTGGCGTTGCCGTGCTCGCAAGGGATATAAAAATGACATGGTGGAATAGATTTCTTTCCTCTCCACGGGGAGAAATAGCCCACTGCCCGTGTTAGCCCTGCAGGAAGTCAAGGGTCCGCGCTAGGCTCAGCGCGCACGTTTGATCATGCGTTGCGTTTTTATAACGCATATTCTGCGAAGTACGGATTGTCATAAATGTGCGAGCATTACTGTAAAACACATGTGCATGCGGTTAAAGCTATCGCTGCAAATTTGCGGTCAGTCTACCACACGAGTGTTTGTATCGCATAGATTTATGTAGAAGTGATCCAATACACTTTGGACACCCTTTTTCCGTTTGTACGTGATGCTGATGACGTGCGGTGTGGGACCAACGACAGCTACCTAATAACTAAACGTGCGGTTTTTTTTCGCCGCACTGCGCGGACACGGACCCGTGACTCCGTTTATTCTACCGTATATGGTAGAATAAGTGCACCGCAAGGCAGTGCGCGACAGCCCTACGCCAGTTCTACCGTAACTACCTTATTAGTTAATTACCTATACTTGCTTATAGGTACTCTTGTTATTTTAGTTAATTTCATAAAAATGATTATCGATGCAGGAAAAAAAATATAGTATAAATTACACTGAGCTGAACATAAAACGGGCCGATTATAAAAAAACACCCAAGTGCGAGTTGCACCGAGGTTTCCGTACATTAAGAAAGCATCAAACATTATTGCTCTAACCTAACTAAAAGACGAACTCAGAGCTAAAAGAAGCTTAACTTTGCCGTTCGATCGCTAGACACGACTACTGCATCAACCGCAAACTATAAGTTTTTAAATGTTTGTTTTAGGTAATAAACTACATAATATTTACGGTTTGTAGTTTTTTTTTCTTTTGGGTATATGTGCTGTAAGACATTGCTTCTTGCCGAATTTCATGATTCTAGTTCAACGGCAAGTATACACTATATACCCTATAGGTTCTATCTAGTTTGACTGAGGTAGATGTATTCGTCAACAACTTCGAGAACTGAGTTCCCAACTGACATTGGGGTAGGCAGAACATGGGCATACTTAGGGCCATCAGCGTATACAACAACTAAACTGACCGTTCACGAAAGTTCACGAGAGTCTGTTGAGAAACGCTTCCTTTAGGTCTACCATGAGTTTACAATACTGACACTAATCGATGCTCGATATATCGACTGCCGCAAAAAAATGCATGAAAAAAAGAACAGTGCACCTCGCGGTCAATTGTAGAACTAAATTTGACAGCGAGTACGCCAATCACAAGCTTAATAGGTAGGCGAGATTGAGTAGCGACTACCTATAGAGGACATTTATGTTGCTTACTCATGGTAGAGCTACTAGGTAGAACAGCCGGACATCCGGATATACATTTTTGGCCATTACTCGTATTTATTTATCAGACGCATCGCAGTTCACACTCGCTAGGTCGATTAAAAGTATAATCTAAGACGCCATTTTCTATCTAAGTAGGTATATCAATGTTCCTATAAACTTAAGGCGACGTCGCGTCCTATATACTTGAATAATGCACAATAATATAAAATATAATGCACTGAATGTCTTTATCTATAAAGGTATTTAAAAAATTAACCTCTATTTCGTCACGCTATAACTGGAGAACGGATGGAACAATCTCGCTAATTCTTTGTTGTGTTAATTATTGTTAGGAGAAGGTTCTAATGAAAGAAAAACCGAGATAAAAGGGAGGTTATGGCGAGACCGAGCCTACTACGCGAACGGAGTCGCGGGCAGTCGCGCGTAGTGCTTACACATAATATGTGTAACATCAATCTGCGTCTTAACACTAAACAAAAGACTATTGACATAGGCGCAGCCAGGTTGGGCCTAGTTTTGCAGTGCGGTGTACATATAATGTCGTTTAGTTCAGGCGCGTTTATAAGTAATTTAAGTCCGTAAGGCTAGATCTATATATATATATATAACAAGTACAATTTGAAAAATTTAATACCGACTTCCATTCTATTCAGTTATTGGAGTGTATCTCAAAAACTTCTGGACCGAATTTGATAAAATTTGAATGGGACCACACGGGAAGCACCAGCTTTCAAACAAAAAATTTTAAGAATTTAAAGAATCGGTTCACCCAGTCGAAAGTTATGAGGTAACAAACATAAAAAAGTAATACCTACCTACACCTAACAAACCTAATTACGCATTACAAACTATTTTGCGGTTATTTCATGAATATAAATGTAGCATACATTTATATTCATGATTCACAACTACTCACAAGGTTATCTCTATTCTTTAAATTCAAAAAAGTTTAAATATTGACAAATACTTATAATTTTGTTGAATAGTAGGTAACGAGACGCTGAAGTCGTTCACCTGATGATAAACGTTACACCTGCCCGTGTCAGTTACAGTGCGGCCCAGATGTTGAAGATTCAGGGTTCTGCCACAGATTATGGTTCTGCGTGGCACTGCACATTTATGCCCGATACTTCGAGGCATTATTGTTCAGGTCCGTTCGCCCCGTAATTTCAATTGCTACCGTGCCCTTCAACTTTAACACTACTAACAACCTGCCGTTTCGAGGAAGCATATCTTACGCTGCGGTACCTACCAGACAGACTCGCGAAAGTGTCTTACTACCTAGCTAGAACAACCATACTTTGATTAAATATTACTTATTCCGTGGTAACAGATACGTACTTACGCAAATATGTACTTATGATTTAGATTAATTTAATTACCATAGCATTGCCACATACTATGTAGGTATTTTCTACTTATTGTTTTTGGTTGTAAAAAACCCAAGTAGTAAAATAGGCTTGATACGTAGGTAATGATAATTGTAATTATCATTACCTACTAAGCCAAGAACAGTTGAGTGTCTCACGCCAAGATCAATATCAAGTCTTTTGCAATTGGTGCCTAGTGATATAATACGAGCAAAAAGCAATGAGCATTAAACTTCTTAGAGGCGCGATAGTTTAAATTTGGTTTTGATACCCAAAAAAAAATTAAGAACATTTCATGGTGTTGTTGCGAACGTGTGGCCCTTATAACTTGACGGTCAATTATTAAGAATAGTATAATAATTCAAAACTCTGCTCTTAGTAATAGACTAGTATTTGTGGCAGCTTTGTGCTTTATTATGCGTCTTCTAGATACATTTATTTACTTACCTTCCAGGTAAATTCATGTAGGTAACTAAGTAACACGTACTAATCATCATCACAATCACAAATTTCAAACAATATCTACATATTGTTTGAAATTCATGGGAATTTAATACAAAATATCATATTTCTTATTTAAAAAAAACTACTGTAAGTATTCACTTAATTAACCGACATTAATGACCCAGCAATAATTGCTATGATTTTGCAGCGTCAATCTAAAGGCGGTCCTCGGACATGTCGACACCTTAATCAATAACATCGATTTATTAAATCGGTTTTGATACTCTAACTGACCGAGCGAGTGCGAAACACGAGCGAAGCTTCTCTGCAAGAGCTTATGGCCGAATATGCTTTGTATGTCCAGATGTCCGGCTCTATTCTCGTAGAGGTCGTATTTCTCAACAGATTCTCGTGAAGGTGAGCTGCGATAATTATATAAATATATTTTTCAGTTCAGTTTTTTGATTATTTCCATTTTAAGTTTTTCGAATTCGTTATTCGTTACAGCTTGTAAGCTGTAAACCTTGCAAGTATGTACGACGACAACTATACAACTGTACAGCCGGTCTAATATAGGTAATATAGAAAATGTTGCATATATTTGTAGTAGGTATTAATAATAAATAATTAAAAATATCGATGTAAAATAAAGTAACTACACTTAGTAAGAACGCGAGTACGCAGTTTACGCACTACGCAGCTGTATATGCGTAGGAGTTCATGATTTAAGGATATTTTCTAGAGATGTAGGTAGTAAGCTAAGAGCTATTAAAGGGAAATCTTAAAGGGAAAATATAAAGCTATTGAATGGGGTACCTGACGTTAAATGCGAATTTGGATAGCCTGGCACGGCAATAGATCTCTATGAGATATAACGTCGATGATTGTTTTGCAACGGTTTTACGTAAAAATTCATTCAGTGGCACCGGTGGGGTAGATGTGTGATGAAGATTAAATACGTTAAACTTGTGTCGTTTTCCTCAATCAATATTATGTTAGCACTTATGCAAAAAGACAAACAGATTGAAGATTGCATTCAGTAGGTACAGCGCCATAGATATGATATTAGTTACTTTATACATGCATTGCTATTTGTATAATCTTATTGGTTGCCATTAGCTACAGCGTGATGTTTTTACTGCAGCCACAGAAAAGCTAATGCCTTAGGAATCTCTCTAATTAGTGGCTGCAGCCGCATTTAAAAAAAATACGACTTAAAACCAAATACTTATCAGACCAGACTAGTTGACGTAGCCGTTGTGGGATCTCGCAAGGAAGCATTTTGAGACCTCCTATACACATAATATAAGTAGATATATATTTATTTATACGAAAGATATTTTTTTAAGAAAGATATAGGTATATATAATATAATCCTATTGTATCTATGCATAATAATAATAAATCTCTATTTCCCTTGGTCTTGATCGCATCACGCGCGAATAGATGGAACAGTTTCGCCAATTCGTTTTTGTTGTGTTAATTATTTTGTCAATAGAAGATTCTTATGGAAGAAAAATCAAGGAAAGACGGGAGGTTATGAAGCTGGCTGGCTGGCAGGACTGAAGGCCGAGCCTACTACACGAACGAAGTCGCGGGCAGTCGCTAGTAATATAGTAGGTAGTATAATATAGAGGGCGCATTATAGCATTATTTTGTTCGAGAAAGTGTTTATGATACACTTCGTAATTGTGTAAAGTATGTCAATATAAACTCGTTTTGAAGTTTATAATTCCAATTTTACGATAATGAGAGTAGATAAAATATTTAATGTGGCTTAGTTACAGTTTAATACAGCAGATATATAAGAATATAGACATTCGTAGTGTCGTACATTGTTAATCGTTGGATTGGATTCTTCTGGGTGCTTTAAATAAGTACATTTATTTCTGTATCAACTCAAATGCGCATCAACTAAATTTTTAAACTTTTTCAATCACATCATTCAAGGAATTCTAGGAAAATATTATTTAAATAATTCTGTATAAATACCAGAGTATTTCTAATTGATAAGTAACTATAACTAGGTACCTAATAAGCCAATGTTCAATTTAATTAACTTTAGTAATAATTAAAGTTTTTCCTACAGTTGGAATACAGTGACTGATATGTTATATAAGTATATATTTCTTATCCCACAATTAATTTCATAATAAATTGTTTAAAATGGTGGTTTATTGCATATTTGTTTTGTTGCCAAAACATGTAGGCATACCATACCTATATTACGTCACTTGAGTGGTCTAGGTAGAAGTCTATTTTATTGGACGATTGATCAAAATCTATCACGACAATCCTTAGAATTTAACATAGTCGTACATACAAAAACATAACCATTCTCTTCCAGTCGGGTAAACGCAATATGATGTAGGTAAGTAGGTAGGTACTGCTGAAAATGTAACTATAGGTACGACACAATAAGAATTATTATATGCAGCAAAATAAACATAATTTTATAGAAAGTAATATTAGTGATTTTTTTTATGTAATTAAGTAGGTACTTACTCTTATGTATATTGAGTATGAAGACAATTTTATTTTGAAAATGATGGAATGTAGGTATGTTGAATCTTATTACTTATATCTACTATAAATTATATCTACAAACCAATTATTGTATACTAGCTGCTCTCCGCGGTTACACCCGCGCGGTGATGGATGGTGATGGATCGTATATAGCCTATGTTACTCAGGGTTAATGTAGCTATCCAATGGTGAAATAATTTTTGAAATCGGTCCAGTACTTTTTGAGCCAATTCGTTACAAACATACTTACTTACATACAAATCTTACCTCTTTATAATATTATATAGTATAGATCGACGTTAATTATTTGCTGTAGTTACATATCAGTGTTGCTTGAAATAAGATTCAACATAATAAGCAATACATATTAAGCACACAGAGCAAATTACACACTAATGATATAAACCCACTAATAATAATAATTACTTTTATTTTGCATAAATATATTACATTTTATATTATTATTCCATAGGCTCCCGAACTAGTTAAAAACTGTGTTTCGGGTGCCAGTGGCTTCTCCCATCTAGATTTATTTTAAAATGTTATGCTTACAAATACATATATCGCACCCTTAGTCGAGTAAGTGACGTAATTCAAAATTCGTGTTTGTTGGGAAATTAAAGGAATGTGTTTGTGTCCATGTAGTTTTCTGATAAAATATACCACAACTTCATGAAATGAAAAGTTATTTAAAAATTCAAAATGTTATGTATACTTTAGACTAAGGCTAACTCATAGTGTTAAAATTGTGATTCGAAAAAGTTAAAATAATGCGATAAATCGACCCCCAAAAAAAATACCAAAAATGAGTCACTTTAGTACTAAACAAACTTTTTAGATAATGACATATTTACAAATAGGTCACTTTGATCCTGAACTTAAAACCTTTTTTAGGGTTTAATAATGATAGATGCATGCTGTTTTATAAAACCATTGTTTTATATCATTACGTATTATTTTATGTATAATTGCAAATACGTTCATATTAATAAATAAATATCAATATAATAACGCAGATAGGTGGGTACATTTATAGTTAGGTATAGGTACAGTTTTAAATTTGGCTAATTTAAATAATAAATTAATCCCTTTTAGGCGTTTCATAATAAGGAGCCATTTATTTTCTACCTACTTCCAAAAAAGGAGGAGGTACTCAATTCGACTGTAAGTTTGTTACCTCATAACTTTCGACTGGCTGAACCGATTCTCAAAATTATATTTTTTTTGTTTGAAAGCTGGTGCTTCCCGTGTGGTCCCATTTAAATTTCATCCAATTCAGTCCAGTAGTTTTTGAGATACACTCCAATAACTGAATATAATGGAAGTCGGTATTAAATCTTTCAAATTGTACTTGTTTGAGTCTTAATTGTTAGTTTAAAATATAAGACCTTCCAATGATTGGATAAAGTATTATTACGTGACTCCAGGGCTCAGTCCCATGTGTCATACTTCTCGGCAAGTAAAGTCCCGACACGGAAGTCTAGCTCACTAATATATGCGCAAGTTAACGGAAAACGTTCGACAATGCGATGCGTTGTTACCAACAACATGCTGTGTTACATTGCAAATTGATAAATATCTACAACGAGTATTTAATCGGTAGTCTCATTATCCTGGCTGGATTATCGGAAGGAAATGTGCAGATAATAAAGGCTCGTTAAAAGCTGAGCCCGTATAAAATACTTAACGTAGGTTATTGTGAAAGTGTATCGAGTATTGGCCCCGCAGAGCGGACGATCCGCACAATTATAGAGCGAACTGTTGGGTTGGGTGAAGTAAAACAATACTATGGATTATAAAATTGGTAAGTTTTTCCTCACTTTTGAAGATAAGCAGGTTCCAGTATTGGTCGTGCTTAAAGAGAGGTTGGTCTATGTCTTCGCGAGACACTGCGAGTTTCTATGATTGTAATGAAACCCGAGAATGTTGTAAAAATATTGTATTTCTTCACATTTCATATTATTAACGCAAAGGTTAGACATGACATCTTGAATGAAGTTCGAGTTCACTTTTTGATCTCTATACAATATAACTATGATTAATAGTGGGTAGCATTCCGTCGGTGGTTGTAGAAAAAGTTTATATATGCTTTACTTATTTTATATATATATATATATATATATATATTACATTACTTGTGCTACATGTTTATTGTGTTAAAATTTATGTAATTTTAAATTCAAACAATTTGTATATTAAAAATTAAATAATAAAACCATGGTATTTGCAAAAAGGTTAAAAGATACTTTGACAGGAATGCTGAAAGATTTAAAGTTGAGATTATATTTTTAGTTCAAATAAATTTAATTAATTTAATATATTCGCGAAATAAACTCCTTAGGTACAATACAATTTATTGCAAGATATAGGATTGTTTGTGGCAAATGTTACTGTTGTGCTATTTATGATTATGCTGTTTTTGATGTAACCGATGCCTCGAATACCTGTTCACCGGTCGATACCTAAAAATCTAAGATCCGTACGTCTCAACGGAGAACACTGTGGGGCAGATATAAGATTTTAAATGTTTGGCTGGCAGCTTTATTGTCAATGAATTACATGAGGCACGAGATATTGGGATTCGCATATTTAGTGGCCTTTACCAGGCCCGAGAGTTCTACAAAATATAAATAAATTATTGTAACAAACATATAAACTTATACATATATATAGAATTACGAATTATGTGGTAACAAAGAACATTTTGGTGGTTTTTTTTTGGAAGACAAAACGAATAAGTTTCTAACAAAACTGTAATTCCTGTTATTATAAGTATATTGTACACAATAGATGTAAATATAGTTTGGAAAGTGATTATTATTTAATCTAGTGTATTAATTTTGCGTTAAAAGTCACTTGTGAATATATTCCATACCTAACTCAACTCGCGCAAAACCTTATAAAACAGGCATTGTTTCATTCAATGTCTAATGCTACGAGAATCTTTACTCAATAGTCTTAATAACGCTTATACTCTGCACTTTGTATTACGTGTTAACAAATATTTTATATTCGTCTTTATACTTTGATTGTTTTCAGCACTTTGTTATCATTAAATTGACAGAAGTGCAATGAATGGTTTTATCACCCACATACAAGTTTCCAGTAAACAATTTCATGTCACTGAAACTATGCCCTAGTAGTTATCGTGATGATATAAACACCACTGGCATTCTATCTTGACGCATGAAATTTCCACTCTACAAAATGTATATTAATATTATGGGACAACATCCACACAAAGGTCTTCAGGTCCCAAATTAGGCAGAGCCTGTACTATGGTAACCTGATGACTGATGATTACATACTTATATATGATATTTAATACTTATATACATATAAACACCCAGACACAGATCAAACAGACATGTTCATGCACACAAATGTTTGACCTATCCGGGGATCGAACCCGGGGCCAGCGGCTCAGAAGGCAGGGGTGCTACCAATTGCGCCAACAGGCCAAAGTTTTTATGGTTTTCAATTAAGTATTGTAAATTCAAATATTATTTTTGATAAGTACCTACTTACAGTCAACCTGAACGCGCGATCCGCTCAGAGGTTCACGCTGTAGTGTTCCCAACCGATAGCGAGATCGGAATCTACGTAAGAACAAGAAAAATAAATACGTGGATGCATCTGGTTCGCGATTCGTTATGCTAAATAAATTTTTACCAAAAAATGGAACCGACTTCGTGTAAAATAATTTGTTGTAGTCGGACCACCGCACCGACGAAAAATGTCAGCTATCATGGTACCAACCATGATGGTTTACATTTTTCGTAAACAGTTTTTTACACCATTTTTAGTGACCCTTGCTACTTACGGGATCGATTGTCATTCACCGTCAATGGTGATATCATCAAGATAGGCTTGACTTTTTTCAGTTATTTTACTCAACAACTGCTTGACCAAATTTGATAAAATTTAAATGGTGGTCCCATTTAAATTTTATCAAATTTGGTCAAGCCTCGGAAGTATACTTACTCTACTAATAAACGAAAAAAGAAGAGTATACTATAAACAAAGAATTTTGAGAATTGGTCTTTAAGAGGAGGACAAATCTGTGAACATACACAAAAAATACATACAATCGAACATATATAACCTCCTCCTTTTTTCAAGTCGGCTAAAAAGACGAGTAAGACTCTTAGGCCGGTATTCCAGAAGGGCGCTCTGTTGAACCTCGACATGACAAAAGAAAGTAAAGATTTGATAGTAAATGACAAAATCTACTCAGATCTGTACCCGAGCGCACTTCTGGAATACAACCCTCAGGGTCCAGCGAGCCTAAAACGCGCTGAACGAGACAATCCCAACAGCTTATACTCGAACTGCCTACCTTCAATACTTCGAGAGGAAACTCAGGAATATATTCTCTGAACACATCTTGTTAGTACGACTACATACCAAGGCTAGGCTTACCTACCCTCAGTTTCTAGAAAGTTTGTCAAAGCCACCGTTAGACAAACTAAATACTAAACGCTCATTGGTCAATGGTATTGTATGACGCGATGTGTGACCAATCAACGGTCAGTATTTTCAGTCTGTTAGCTGATCAAAATTTGAAAAACGTTCCAGAAACCGGAGGTTACAGACAGAACAAGGCTGTAATAAGCCTCATAAGACTGACCTTGCGTGTACATCACGAAGGACATCAACACTACACTTTACATTTACAATTCCAGCGTTTCTCCTGACATTGATGGTGACATCATCACTTTGTGCGTCAGCTGGCATGCCGTCGTGTGCTTGCGGCAGGATTTACTCCCCGGTTTGCGCTTCGGACTGGATCACGTCGAACAATTACTGCGAGTTTGTCTGCCGAGCTGATTTCATGTACAAGAAATATGGAAAACAGCTCAGGGTTTTGAAGGCTGGACCATGCGATGCACCACATCATTGAGATTATTATGAGTGTCATGCTTTAGGATAGGTACTCGTATACACCTTTTACTCTGTACATACATAGTTACATTTATTTAATTTAACCACATATATTGCAATTTATTTGTTTTTGAAACAAGATATTCCCCATGAACTTGACACATTTAAACTCCGTATCATCGGTAGAATCGCGGGTAGGACAGTCTTAACCCGTCCGAATCAGCAACTCTCATTCCAGGCAAGTTTCATTCATAAATTTATTGTTATTTTTTGTCCTGATGCGGACGAGTTAAACAACTTCTTGGCATAAAAACGATGTAATTATAGTTTGAAATATGCTATTTGTTTAACGTTAACGATTACGTCACCTTGCAAATTACTCGTACTTGGTAACCCAGTGCCCAGTGCCCATGCGAGCTAGAGGCTCGATCGGCCTACGAGCGACCCGTACTTTACTTTACCTATATAACACTTTCTACATGGTTTATTCAACATTGCACTGCGCTTGTGTGTATGACTGTACCCACTCTTATTCCGTTTGCTTGTTTGCTTGAAGATGCAAAAATACCGTCTGGATCAAATATACCTTCTATAGGTATATTACTTTTATAGGTGTAGGTTGATTAGCCATTACATACCTAGTTACCCACAGCCGGGCGTCCCTCACAAAGATAGTGATCCACCATGCGGGCCCATGGTTGGTCATGACTTGGTGGATAGGCAGAAGTTTTCAGACCGCCCGAATGCCTTCGAGATAGTCTACCAAGGACAAATGCATGGAAATACTGTGTAAATATGAAAAATGTCAGAAACGGTCACCCATCAAACCCGTGACCGAAGCAAGGGTTTCGTAACCTTGTTCATAACGGCTATACCAGGTCCAGCCATCCCACCTAAACGGAGAAGAAAAGCTAAACTCTGCGCGCGATTGTTTTTTGTTTATTGATATTATTTGATTATGTTAAAATGTTTATTAAATATTTTTAGGGCCTCTAAATTGTCTTGCCTAACCTGTGTCACCAGATTAGCATCACCCGGATCACATTTAGGGACTCAAATGAGGGTACTAGGCCACAGGACACATCTGCAACGGAAGATGGATTAATATTTACTATACTAGCAAGATATATTATCATGAAATTTTTGGGTGAATGAGTCTGAACACATAGAGAGCTGAGCACATATAAGCCAAGTTTTGTTTGTATGCACATCACAGACAAACTTCTAGCTTGGTTTTTAGCTTAGTGATGAATATCACACAGTACATATTTACTTAAACTATAACAGGCCTAGCATAGGGCTACCATATGCTAAGATGCTGAGAGGCCGGAACATTTGGACTATAAATCGAGTAAATTATGGATACCTACTTAAAAAACTTTATAAATATTAAGGAAACTTGAAAATTAAAAAAATAGTTAAAGTTAATATTTTTTTTATTATTATCTATGTAATTCTAAAAAAATGTTTTAGGTATTATATGGTTAACCATATGGAACATAGTAACTATATCAACTGCAGCCAAAGAGAGTACATCAGACGCACCTAAAGTGACAACATCATATGCAACCAAAGCTCCTACAACCGCCATGCCTACCTGGAGCCCGGTGCTATGCAAGTTCTGCACCATTCAGTATGACCCGGTCTGCGACTTGTACCTCCGTAGATTCACAAACAAGTGCTACTTACATTGTTTCAACATCTTCTTGCTATATTATAAATTCCAAGCTTTACAAATGTATGATTGTATTAAATATATACCAATCACTGATAAAACATTAAGTCCTATAAACTCAGATCAAACAACTACTATGAAAAGTTCAACGGTTAGTTGAAAGATGCTTTAAGACATGTATAGGGTGCATTCTTTGGAATAAAAATCGTTAAGTATAGTAAATCTGGTTTTATTAAATATGCTTATATTAAATATTTAGATGATCTATGTGTATATAAGTCTTTACTGAATGATCAAGCCAAAGGGGCTACAAACTTTAAATTTTTGGCAGTTATCGACACCTTTACTGTTGTAGGAAGTTTTTTTGAAATTTCACCTCTATCACAGTGAACTAATTTTATTAATATATTAGATTATAATATATTTAATAATTAATAATGATATAATATATAAAATATATAAATTACTTCATGCCAACTACTTACATAAATAAGTAAGATCAAGCCTGTCATATTTTTACAATTAGGTAAGTTTGTAGGTACATAGGTATATCCTTTAATAATTATATTGTTCTAATTTATAGGAAATAATTATGAATTTGCCGAACAATCATTTTATAACATTAATATTTTGAATAGGAAATTATATTACTATTTGTCTTATTATTTCTATAATTAGTTACATCAGTTAGGTACTTTTTAAACTTCAACATATGTATCAAATGTTAAACAATATTTTATCTAACCCATATACATGTAAGTATATAATATAGGTACTACTTACCTACTTTAAAGTTTTGATGGGAGCAATTCATCCAATACGAAAGCTTTACTCATAAAATTAGGAATGTAAAAATCGTTTGGCAAAAAGCTCATCAGAAATATATGAGTTATCATGCCGGTTATACCCCATATTTTATGTTTTCCGCACAAATATACAGGCAGCGGCATATTTTTAAACATAAAATGAGCATGATTATTAGTATCACATAACATATCCATAGGTACCGTAAATACTTCGTCAACTTCATCTGAGTTAATTAAAAGATTTTTCTGATCAAAGTTTTTTAGGAGACCTACGATGGGCGTAATTACCAGATTCTTGGCGCGACCTTGCACAGGATTCATTTCCGTCCAAATGTCAACATTTTCGCGCGGGAAACCTATCTCTTCTTCCGTTTCCCGTAACGCTGTATCAATAATGCTTTCATTTTTGTCCTGTTTCCCGCCTGGAAATGACACTTGTCCGCTGTGAGCGCTCAAATGAGGCGATCTGAGGGTATATAATAGACAAACTTCTCCATTGATCTCACATATAGGGATCAAAACTGAAGCATTTTTTATTTCGTATAAATTCTTGTTTATGAACGTTGGCGACTCCTTTAAATTGGCAATGCATTGTGTCCGAGCTGCCCTTGAGAGTAAAATTTCTGGACGTAACGCCATGGTTCACATTTGACATCACCAAAGTTACAAATAAATACGTAAAGTGCAAAGTCTATCTGATAAAATATCTAGGTATTCTATTTCTTAGATTAGGTTGTGGCCTCTGCGCACCTGCGCTGCGCCAGGCCAGCGCAGGCCTGTGCTGCCAACCCTCAAAGTTAAATTTCCCCCAGGGTCAGCGGAAAATACCCTAAAATCAATTTTCGCTAAATTTTCCCCTAAAAATTACAACAAATTAAATCAGTTAAAACGTTGTCAATTTTATTATCTTATTCTTAAACTATCAAATTCTTGCAAAGTTACGGAGTCGCCCTCTTCTACGATACTTATTTTATCATATATGTGTGATTTTTTTCATCATAAATTTCTGATGGTTCAAAATTAACACAAGATTTATAATTGAGCTTTAGACTATAACAGATCAATATATTTTGCATCATATCTAAAGCCAAAACGATATCATAAATATTGAATATATAGATAAAGCCCTCTCTCTACCATACTATTCGACATAGGCATGGTTATGACGCCTAGCCAAATTTGTAAATGGCATTGAATCGCTTATTTCCTCCAGCATCTAGATCTTCGTTTACTTCTGCCCAAAATGCCACGCTGGAACAAGTTTTTCGTTCGATTTTATTGTGTGAACTATTCCACTCATTTTCTGTATAACTTCCTCCCGTTGAAAATATTGCAGAGAAGAGGTTAGGTTATCCTTGATCTGTGGTGTTGCTATTTTAGGTGTAAAGCTTGACGCAAATTTTAAAAAGTGCATTTATTCAGGAATCCCTGCTTGC
The DNA here is from genome assembly GCA_917880725.1 of Selenia dentaria. Taxonomy (NCBI): domain Eukaryota; kingdom Metazoa; phylum Arthropoda; class Insecta; order Lepidoptera; family Geometridae; genus Selenia; species Selenia dentaria. The sequence goes on from OU862891.1 coordinate 5,927,684, forward strand.
AGTTCAAAACATAATACCACAAAAAATTCACACAACAGTCATGAAGACCCCTTTTATCAGTTTCATCAAGTTCAACAGTTCGCGGCATAAGCGTTGTCGTCGTTTTAGTTACTTAAATGAGTAATGATTTGTGTCGTGTATAAGCTCAAAAACAATGTGAAATAACTGTTGCATATACACTAACGCCACGTCGTTGTTCAAATTATTTGCCGCGAAATATGTGCACATAGGTATTATAATAGTGTCCAACATATATTTTACACTATTTTAGACCTTATTTTGCACTAGCGAATTAAAGAAATCGTAAGAGTGTATCGTCCCAGAAAAAAAAGTTTCGTTTTATTTAGTTTCAACCATTGATTTCTTTGCAATGTTTCAAACATTATTAAAATTATTCTTTCAAAAAATACGCTAGACATTTAAAAATCCCCTATATTTAGGGTAAAATGCCCTAAATTGTGGTGAATGTGTGGCGCAGGCGCTGGAAACACAAACTAGTATAGATGCTACACATGCTGGAAACAACTGAACAAAGCCATATTCGTTAGTGAAAATATGTATTATCTGTGCGGTGTGCACCAAGGGGTGTTGCCAGATGTCTGCAAGGTCTTGTCGCCCAATTTGGGATCTAAGATAGCCCAAATCGCCCAAATCGCAAAATAGTTTGAGCGAGACGACGCGTCCGACGGCAGTGTGTATGGAGGCAAACGATGCGACTACTACGGCCGTGCCGGAACCGGTTTCAGTAAATGCACAGGCACAGGCACCGAGCAGCGAGCCGATACTTACGTCTGATTCAATGAATAGATCAGCTGTTGCTTTTGTTTTACGGATTCGCAGCAAATATGAGACCCGAATTGTAGTTTGTTAGTTAGAAACTGTGTACAGATACCGGATAAGGACTCGGAGTGGCAGGTTGTGCAATCTAAATCAGTTAAAATGTACAAACTATTGGGGCAAAAAGGTGTTAGAACTGGCCACTGAAATTATTATAAGAAAATAGGTTTCGAATAATTTGAGTTGATGTTGTCAGATTCTGAAGTAAGTTTTTAAAAATGTGTCACTCGATCAAGTCTCGTTTTTCTTATATATATTTCTCCAAATATAATTTATAACGTAGTTAATATAGTTTCCATCACAAGCTTCCACCAATACGCGTGCTCTAACAGGTTATGTGCGCAGCAATAGTAAAAAATGGAAAATTTAACGACAAAGTTTCAAATCGGACTACTTGAAGGAAAAGTCAATTGGTCAACTTGGAGGTATAAAATATGCATTCTTCTAAAAAGCATAAACGATGCTATGGATGTAGTCGAAGGAAAACTTAGGAGACCTGAACAAGTGCAAGTTGGAGCAGGTGACGTAGATGTCAATAAGTACAAATGTGAACTCGTCAGATTTGTAAAAGCGGACAGCAGCGCTCTACTCCTTCTTACAACGAACATGAGTGAAGACACACTTCGAAAAGTCATGCGATTTACGAGCGCCTACGAGGTATGGCTAGAACTACACAGACTGTTTGGAGGTACGTCGGAAGACAAGTCATATAATCTGTGTATGACATTTTTCGGATTGAAAAGAGACCCAGATGATGATATAGCAACACATATGTGTAAGTTAAAAAATATTTGGACTGAACTGAATCAAGAGTTATACAATGAGAGTAAAGAGTTACCGCAACTTTTGTTGGTTTGTAAAATTCTGGATACGCTCGGTGAAGAATATTTCTCATTTCGAAGCAGCTGGCTCTTAATACCTAAAACAGAGAGAACTGTAGAAAATCTTACTAGCCACTTATGTGCGTAAGAAAGAGCTTTGTCAAGTAAGCACGTACCTGAACAAGAAGCTATGTCAGCTAATACGAAAACGCAGAAGCACATCAAGAACAACGCAAAGGATAAGAAGCTTAAATGCAATTATTGCTCCGAGATTGGTCATCGTGTTAGAAATTGCCAAAAGTGGATCAGCGACGGTCGACCACCGAAGAGTGATAATCCTAATCGTACCAGGGAAGGTGCCAACATGACTTTGATGTCTGTAAACACAGTACAGGCAATGACGGCGGTTTTTTCGGCAGAATGCGACAGAAATAATTGGTATGTCGATAATGGAGCTACGAGTCACATCACCAACCGAGGCGATCTATTTCAAAGTTTCGAGAATTTCCATGAATATTCTACTGTCACAACAGCGAATGGAAATACGATTCAAGCGAAAGGAAAAGGATCAATTATAATTGAAGCGAACGTTAAAGGTAAAATCGTACCGATAACTCTTCAAGATGTGTGGTTTGTTCCATCAATTCAAAAGAACTTATTCTCTGTCCTTGCTACTCACGACAAAAACCCACAAAGTGAATTCTCTTCAAGTCCAAATAAATGCAGCATGTCTATTAATGGAGAACTAAAACTGATTGGCGTACGATGTCGCAGAGGTGGACTGTACAAACTTAACGTCACGAATGTACAACCATTTAGAAAACTAGAAGTTTTTATGACATCACAAACTCAGTTATATCATGAGAGACTCGGCCATCAAAATAACAGACACGTAAGAGCTCTTGTCAAACGCGAACTAGGAATTGAGCTACCAGTTGAACGTGAACTCCATATATGAAGGCTGCATATATGGAAAATCTCATAGATTGAAATTTGGAACGAGAGAAAGAGCCTTAGAAGCAGGCGAAATAATACACAGCGATGTATGCGGACCATTTCCGAATTCGATTTCGAAATATCAGTATTTTTTGCTATTCAAAGACGATTATACGAGCTTTAGATACGTCTACTTTCTGAAAGAGAAGTCAGAGGTAAGTAAATATTTAGAACAGATGATCGCTGAAGCAAAATCAAATGGCCACGTTATTAAAACTATCCTCAGCGATAACGGCGGAGAGTTTGATAACCAAAAGGTAAAAGATATTCTGGCTAGACATGGTATAAAACAGAGACTAACAATGCCATACACACCAGAACAGAACGGTTCCAGTGAGAAAGAAAATCGAACACTAGTCGAGACTGCTAGATCGCTTATGTATGCTAATGAGACGCTGCCACAATACCTATGGGCAGAACTTGTGAACGCAGCAGCATATATATTAAATAGAACTGGTCCAACACGTGTAGATGGGAAAACGCCCTATGAACTCTGGTTTGGAAAGAAGGTGAACATAAAACAATTGCGCATCATTGGTAGCACGTGTTATGTTCATATTCCGAAACAAAAGAGAAGGAAATTAAACAAGAAGGCTGTCAAAGGCATTTTAGTTGGATATGATGAAGACGGATATCGTATATGGGTTGCAGAAGGTAACAATAATCGCCTTGTTAGATCACGAGACGTAAAATTTGACGAGAAACCATTATCAAAATTAAATACGAAGGATAATGACAAGGACAGCACTGAAAATGACAAAATCATAAATGAGTATGATATTAAAGTGTCATCAGATTGTATACCTGTGGAACCGACTATTGAAGTTGAGTTTGACAATCATCATAACAGAACTGATGAAAGACAAGACTATCGATTGAGAGATGAAAGTTACATACGACCGTTTGAGGGAGAGAATATAGTTGAAGATGAAGATGTCGTTGATGCATTTGAAAACGAATACGAAAATCAAGTCAATGAACCTGAGGACGAGTTTCTTGATACCGAAGAAGAACCCGAACCTTCGAGGCATTATGATTTACGTGACAGATCTACTCTTCAACGTCCAGCAAAGCTCGACGGCTATGTAAATTCAGTACTCATGAGTACTATGGCTGAACCGCAGTCTTATAAGGAAGCCATAAACAGTAACGAAAGGCAGGAGTGGGTAAATGCTATGAAAAACGAACTCAAATCGTTACAAGAACACGGTACATGGACTTTACAGGACCTACCGACAGGAAGGAAAGCGATACCTTGTAAATGGGTCTTTAAAGTCAAGAGGAACTGTGACGGGTCAATTGGGAGATACAAAGCACGATTAGTAGCCAAAGGTTTTCGACAAAGAAAAGGAATTGACTACGAGGAAACATACAGTCCTGTGGCAAGAATGTCAACTATACGCTCTCTAATTAGTGTGGATGCTAGTGAGAAAATGTATTTGACCCAATTCGACGTGACTACAGCATTCCTCTACGGCAAACTTACGGAAGAGATGTACATGACTCAACCCGAAGGTTTCGAAGATGGTTCAAACAAAGTATGTCGCCTTAAACGAAGCTTATATGGCTTGAAACAAGCTCCACGATGCTGGAACTATTGTGTTCATGGAATTTTACTTGAGCTTGGTTTCAAACAAAGCATTGCGGATCCCTGCCTATATATGAAAGGGACTGGTAATGAAAAGATCTTGCTGACACTGTATGTTGATGATGGTCTCGTAGCTGCGTCGAGTTCGAGATTAGCGAATGAATTTCTACACGATCTGGGTAAAAGGTTAAAGATTACGAAGAATCCTGCCACATTCTACCTAGGAATGGAAATTCAACAGTACAGTAGTGGAAAAATTGTTCTCAAGCAAGAGACATATACAAAGAAAATATTAGAACGATTCAATATGAACAATTGTAATCCTATAACGACGCCAATTGATAAAGAATCAGGGAGAGATTTAGATGATTCTGTAGAGTCTGAAAACTTTCCATACAGAGAAGCTGTAGGCGCCTTGGCCTATTTGATGGTTGGCACGCGCCCTGACATTGCATACGCAGTAGGAGTGGCGTCGCGTAAACTAGAGAACCCTACAAAAGCTGATTGGCTCAGAGTGAAACGAATTTTGCGATACCTTAGAGGCACGAGTTCACATGGTATTCATTTTAAGCCAAATTATCTACCAGGCGTTCTGGAAGCTTTCAGTGATGCAGACCACGGGGGTGATGTAGCGACAGGTCGTTCAACAACTGGTGCTGTTTGCCGCTACGCAGTGGGACCATATCTTGGCTGAGCCAAAGACAAGCTTCCGTAGCTATTTCGACAACTGAAGCGGAAATGGTTGCTGCAAGCGAAGCTGCTCGAGAACTTGTGTGGCTTACGAGGTTATTGAAGGAAATGACTTCGCTAAAATGTATCCCTACACTTAGTGTTGACAATGAAGCAGCAGTTCGTTTGGCTCACAACCCAGAGTTTCATAAGCGCTCGAAACACATTCGAATCAGGCACTTCTTCGTAAGAGAGCTTGTACTTGAAAATGAGATTCAAGTCAGTACTGTAATCCAGCTCGCAGATATTATGACGAAAGGATTACCTAGACCGAGATTTACTGGCCTGAGGGAAGCGCTTGGAATTGTGATTGCTCCGCCTATTACTTAAAGAATATTCAATGAGGGAGAGTGTTAGAACTGGCCACTGAAATTATTATAAGAAAATAGGTTTCGAATAATTTGAGTTGATGTTGTCAGATTCTGAAGTAAGTTTTTAAAAATGTGTCACTCGATCAAGTCTCGTTTTTCTTAGATATATTTCTCCAAATATAATTTATAACGTAGTTAATATAGTTTCCATCACAAGCTTCCACCAATACGCGTGCTCTAACAAAAGGCTGCGCAGCTACACAACAGCATCTGATGTTAAGTTTAAGGCCGCGGTTGTGAAAATTCCTTTGTTTTTTCGAATGAAATGAAACTAAAGTGAATGAGGTTGTATCATTAAAGAGAATTAAGGAAATCAGATAGAAAATATAACCCGTACAAATTGCTTGTGTCCAGGGATAGACTGCACATATTTTTAAAGGATGAGTTTTGGCCAGATGGCATCATTGGCAGCATTTAGACGTTTCCTGCATTTTATGTATGGCACAAAACAAGAAGGGCGTAAAGTTAGAGCTAGTGATTAAATATTTAACTATGGATTGTAACAATAATATTTACAGATTTACTAGCTTAAATTGTCACTCATTTAAGAGTTCAATAGATAGATAGATATATAGATAGAAAACTCTTTATTTGTACACTATAATAAAATATAACAGAGAAAAACATACGATAGAAAAAATATTACATAGTTGTACAAACGGCGGTCTTATCGCTTAAAGCGATTTCTTCCAGACAACAGATAGAATAGTATTTTCAGGGACAGTGGTGAATAGTATCAGCGTAAGTATAGACAATATTGAATAGGTACATGTACCTAAACTGATTAAAATATATATAATATGTATTATTTATATATATAATATATACAGTATATATAAATGTGTATTGTGTGTATTTTATTTTAATTAGTTCTTGGCGTCGGCGCATGGGGTTGCTGGCATTGTCTCTGTCATTCTTCATAACGAAGGTGATGAGGCGAGCATACCTTTTGTGTCAGATGCTAGGGCAGTTTGGTCGACCCTTAACTCAGGTGTCGAAAGCCCTGCAGCTCCTCACGTACAGCGTGCGTGGGACGATGTTGGAGCTAATCGAGTCCAGAAGCAATTGTTGAGCGAGGCTGCGGGGGCGGATTTGGCAAGACTGAGGGCTGTATCGCGGTCAGAATCCGGGGCATGGTTGCACGCTCTTCCGTCTCCACACCTGGGCACCTTCTTGGACGATGACTCTTTGCGCGTGGCAGTAGGTCTCCGCTTGGGCTGCAAGGTGTGTGAACCACATACTTGCATCTGCGGTTCCGTAGTGGAGGCCGATGGCCACCATGCATTGAGTTGTCGTCGGTGTACAGGAAGGTTTCCGCGTCACCATGCCCTCAACGACATAGTCCGGAGAGCCTTTGTCTCGGCAAATATACCTTGCGTTCTGGAGCCACCGGGTCTCAGTAGGTCTGATGGCAAGAGGCCGGATGGTCTTACTCTGGTGCCGTGGAAGAATGGCAAGTGCCTGGTGTGGGATGCCACATGCGTCAGCACGGTTGCCGCCTGTCACCTGAGTCGCTCCATCCACTCCTCAGCGGCGGCTGCTGAGGACGCTGCGTGTCGGGAGCGTCAAAAATATGCGGCTTTGGAGGCACAATATCTTTTTGTGCCCATCGCTGTTGAAACTTTGGGCGCTTGGGGGACCGAGGCCAGGGTGTTGATTCGACAGATTGGCCAGCGGATAACGGGAAAGTGTGGTGACCCCCGCGCCAGCTGTTTCCTGGAGCAAAGATTGGCCATTGCTATTCAACGGGGTAATGCGGCCAGTGTTTTGGGGACCTTTGCTCCGGGAACAATTAGGGGCGGGTTGTTTGACTAATTTTATTTTTAGACATTATTGTATTGACTATTTTAATTAATATGAAGATTAAGTGATTAGGCAGTATGTATACTATATTATACTATGTAGGTATTTATGTATAATCTGTATATATCTATATATAATCTATATATATACATAATAATACATATAAACTACAAGCCTAATATAATACAATATAAGAACATATATAATAATTATAATAAGTGTCAAAAATAGGTTTGAAATTTTAGCAAACACCAATCTGTGACAGATATAATATTTAATTCGATCTTTAAAAATATTTAATGAGGGATTGTATATACAATACATGATGTAAGCTTATGTAAGGTGTCCACGGTGGTGTGTCTGCAGGAGACGCTTCTTAGTCATGATTTACCATTATTGGGAACAGTAAGTAACGATTTTGAGTATACTGGTAAGTCTGCTGTGGACACATCATGCCTAATGTCCGCTCCTTGTCGCACTCACCTTTATGAAGCGCGACTCGCTCCGGCATCTGCATGTTCAACCTTTGTCGCTCTGATGACTTGGTGACCCACCCCCGTATTTAGAAACCACATGCTGCGTGGATCTTGGTCACCTCCTCGATCAGTTGACCGGCTTTCTCCACGTGCTGACCAGGTAGTCATCCATGTAATGTTTAGACTTTATGGCTTTGACCACGTCTCTGTGTGACTCTTGGTACTCACCTGCATTCTTGTTGAGCACATAGATCGCCGATAACTATGAGCTATGGGCTATGATCTATGAGCTATCTCTCTCTGAGCTATGGTCGATGTATGATGCTCAATAAGGGAGAATGTGCTCCCATAAGGGAGAAGATGCGGCGCCGAAGATCATGGAGCTCATAGTGAACACTTCAGGGTCTTTCTGTCGATCTGACCCTCGTCACATAAAGAGTTGAGCTCCTTGGTCTCCCGGCCTGATCTTTATACGCAGGAACATGTCAGCGATGTCCCCTGAATACGCTATGGGCCCCACTCTAAACTTGAACAATACGCTCAGCAGTGAATTAAGCAGGTCCAAGCCCGTGAGCAAATTGTCGTTAAAACAAGTGCCTTGAAATGTAGCTGCAACGTCAAATACTAACCTTAGCTTCCCGGGCTTGTTAACATTTACCACACCGATATGTGGTAAATACCAAACCCGGTTAGCATTGATGCCGCCGTCCACTTTCCTCGCGTAGCCTTGACTTATGAGCCGCTTCACTTGCTTCGTATAGGCCTCTGCGAACTCAGAGTTCCGGTCCATTTTTCGCTCGATCTTGCTAGCGTTGACGAACAAGACGGTAGTTGTCCGGCATCTCGACATCATCACTCTTCCACAATAAACCTACCTCCCTTTGCGCGCCATCAGGTGTACGCGGCTTGTGCGGTCTAAAATGGCTATGGCTAGATCGAGATCGAGATGTTGTCGTGGGTCCTCGGAGATACCTATCGCCTCCAACTCGAACTGGGCCTTAACTACATCGTGAAGATCGGGCAGAGAAACCGCTAAACAAGTTACCGTATGATCACCACCCTGCAAGTTTCCGACTAGACCGTGGATAACCCACACTAAATCAGTGAGAGAGGCAACTGGCTTACCGGATTTTCCACGGCGGACGTCCTGGCCGACGAGAAGCTCCCAATTGTCCTGACCCAGCAGCAGCATTGGCTTGGCTCCCTGCATTTCTTCGCAACCCAGACCGCAGAGGTGAGCGTTATCCTCAATAGTGGCCGCCGACAACGACTGTGACGGCAGGTTCATATTGGCGAGCGTTCTGCACTTCACTTTGTGATCTCGCCCGTTTGGTCCGTGTAAAGTCACTGTCACTATGCGTGATGATTTGTCCAACACTTCGTGTCCACTTTTAATTATTAGTATTACGGTCCTTTAGCGTCACCAGCTAATGAACTCTTCAACAACGACACTGTAGCTCCATCATCCAGGAGCGCGTAATACTGTGTGTCCTGTTTCACACCACTAACGTCCGTGATTGTTACCGATATCACTTTTAACAAGGCCTTTGCTTCCCGCTCCCCCACATTTGTTACACTCTCAGTTTTTCTTGGTTTGTCCGTGTGTAGCATTACATGGTGGGAGAAATTACACTTCTCGCATCGTTTGGAACTGCACATATGTCTTGAGTGTCTCTTTATCAGACACTTGAAGCACAACCTTTGCTTCTTCACCGCCTCCCATCGATCGTTGATACTCAGTTCAATAAACTTGTTGCACTTTGTGATGTTATGGTCACCGTCACACATTGAGCACTTGGTTTTTGTTTCTTCTTGCTGTGAATCCCCTTTAGTTGTCTCACTCTGTACATGAACGTGCTGAGCTTGTCGCGTCGGTATGCCCCTTTGATTTTCCGTAAATGACGCAGATTGTCCAGTTGCTCCTGACGACAAGTCCATTTGCACGTAGTATGCGGCGTGCAAAAGGTGCTCCAAAAGTTCCGCAAATATTTCGAGGTTGGGAGACACTCTTAGGTCCACGCCCTGTCTATGGTCCAATCCCTTCGCGAAGTCGCCATACTTTTCTCGCTGACTCTGCGTCAGTTTATTGAGTAGCTCACTGACTATTAGCGGATTGTTCAAGTATCCGCTAGCTCGGATGTTCTTCAGTAGAGACACGCAATTGCGCACCGCTGTGGCACATTGACGTAATTCCCGTCCACTTGGTGAAAATTTCGGTAGATTCTTTATCTTGTTCAGCGCACACTCGAGGATCAAGTTAGGGTGTCCAATGTTTCTTTCTAGTGCCCTCATAATCTAATTTGGATTCACCGATGAGCACAACAAATCTTCTACTGCGGTTTTGACCTCGCCTTGTAGTGAGGTTTTGAGCCGGGCCATATTCTCATGCGGTTTGAAGTCGTAGATTCTTGTTGTTTCTTCGTACATGTTTTTATACGAAATCCACTCGGCTGGAATACCATTGAAGAAAGGTAACTTGGTAAAGGTAACTAACCTGTCCCGCACCAGGTCGTACGCCTGGCGCGGGACCGGCCTTGGTCGAGCCAAATGTGTGATGGCGTCAGCAAGTTTATCGATCCGCTGGTCTCTTCTATCACTGGAGAAATCTATTTGTTCGAACCTATTCGGTGGTAACCTATATGGTTCGCCTCAATTACCAGGCTCAAAGATAAGTATAGACCTTCTTATGGCACCGTTAATCTACAGTCCATACTACGAAAAGCACTTGTTTTTCGATTTACCGGGCAATGCAAAATACAGTTACTTTATACATAAATTGACTCTAAACAAAGTTATAATGATTTAGCAATCTCATCAACTCGACCGCGGTAATTAATGTTAAACGAACTCTAAGGAGATTACTAACTCGATATAACATATCTTATATATATCATATAAAAATTAATTGCAAAATGTGTTGGTAAGCACATAACTCAACAACGCCTTGACCAAGTTGGCCAATTCTTTTTTCTACATGTTTGTTGAAGTCGAAGCATTGCTTTTACGGCGATAATTCGAATAATTGCCGGGAAAACCCTAAAAACAGCCCTTTTCATTTTCTCATAAAAACGTGTTCTAACTAAAATGTAGAGTCAATTTGAACTTTATTGCTATTCGATAAAGTTCATATTAAAGTACTCACTGTTGTCTAAGTAATGTAGGTGTGTTCCTAACGCCAAAGAGTCAATTTGCACTTTATTACCACCGCACAAAGTTCAAAATCAATCATATCTATCAAAACAGTGTGCGTTGGAGGATCTAATGTAGCGTTCCGAAACTCAACAAAAATGATAATATCGCGAACCCGACCTTATTGAATAGTCCCGAAATGGCAGAGCTATAGAACATTAGTACTGATTTTCAATTTGGTTGGCTTCGCGATATTTTTTCTTTTGTTTTAGTTTTAGCATAGATAAAATAACAAGATCTCCGCCTAGGTCTAGATAGTACTGATGACTTATTTTCTGTCAATATATTTCTGTCAAAGATGTGCCAGTGTCTGATAAAATCAAAAAGCTCGCAATAATTTTGACAACGTGCTCGGCGATACAGTCTGCATGTCATCCATCTATCTTTGTTGTTCAGCCGACTGTAGTCGAGCGATTCTTCCATCACCACGGAGGTGAAACACCAGTGCTCCCCACAGGAGTTCTCTCTGACGTAGAGACACACACCCGCTCGTGGCTAAAAAGTATGTTCAAGCTTATACCTCGGGTATGTCACAAATGATATGTCTGTCAGAGAGCATATCCGCGTCTCGAAAAGAAAGAGCAAGGCTGGCTTCGCAGTCTCCAAAGGTAATGGACAGTGTTTAGTACTACTGATTCAACAAATTTTCGGCCTATTTCTGTACTACCTACACTAAGTAAGGTTTTCGAAAAAAAAATATTAAGTACAGCAATTAGAAACCAAGGTCATGGTGGTGGATAGAACTGGGAGGTTGGAACTCACTGGCGCATTAGGACTAGAAACAGTGGACAACTTTATATACCTGGGTTCCAACATCAGCAACGATGGTTCGTGTGAGAAGGAAGTGCGCAGGAGAATTGGCATGGCTAAAAGCGCTATGTCTCAGCTTGGAAAAATCTGGAGAGATCGCAACATTTCTGTAAAAACTAAAACCAAACTGGTACGGACTCTGGTTTTCTCGATCTTCTCTTATGGAGCTGAGACCTGGACACTGAAAGCTGCAGACCGAAAACGCATCGACGCCTTTGAGATGTGGTGCTGGAGAAAGATGCTCAGTATCCCTAGGACAGCATTCCGGACCAACGTCTCCATATTGCGAGAACTCAAGATCTCTTCGCGGCTGTCATCCGAATGTCTACGCAGAGTCCTGGAATATTTCGGTCACATTGCTAGGAAAGACAGTGGCAACCTTGAGAAACTCATTGTGACCGGAAAAGTAGACGGGATAAGGCCTCGTGGTCGCAGCCCAATACGTTGGTCCGACCAGATCCGCACCGCGCTCGACTCTACGTTTCACAACGCCCTCCACGCCGCCAGAAGCAGAAACAGATGGAGAACAATCATAAGACAGAAGGTGATTCCGAAGGGAGGTCACGACCCTCATCACTGAGGAATACGACTCAAGGAGGAGGAATTAGAAACTCATTTTAGTGCTAACAAAATTTTCCATAAAAATCAACTTGGATTTACAAGGAATCGCTCTACTATAGACGCAGGTATAGAACTTATAAAAGATATGTTTGATGCCTGGGAGAACTCAAAGGATGCCTTAGGTGTTTTTTGTGACTTATCTAAGGCATTTGACTGCGTCCGACATGATATACTTGTCAGGAAATTACAACATTACGGTATTAGGAACATGGCTCTCAACCTTTTGACTTCATATTTAAACGATAGAATTCAAAGGGTTGAAAAAAATCTCAATGGGCGTTCCACAAGGTTCAATACTAGGGCCATTCTTGTTTTTAATCTATATTAATGGCTTACCTTATTATGTAGAGAAGAATCACGAGATTGTATTGTTTGCAGTTGATACTTCACTGTTATTTAAAATAAAAAGGCAGTTATTAAACTATGACGAAGTTAACAATGCATTAGCTAAAGTTGTGAATTGGTTCAATACAAATAATTTTCTCCACAATGAGAACAAAAGTAATTGTATTAAGTTCTCGCCACCAAATGTGAGACAAGTAGAATCCAATATACAATTGAATGGAATAGGGTTGGACCTTGTGGAGTCAACGGTCTTTTTGGGAATTACTATAGATATTTTAATATTAAATATTTTAACTATTTCTTTATTTAACTCCACTTAGAGAAATCATCGTGTCATCAGTGGTAATTATTTGCAACATTGCATCATTTAGATCCGCAATAATGTCATTGCTCTCTAAAAATATCATTGTTGGTAAGTAGCAACTTATTTAAAAAATTGACATTTTTTTCTAAAACCAAGGCCGGATCCGTATGCTTAATAGATTAAAGTGTTCTTTATCACCAAAAGAATTATCTCCATACAAAATGTAACGTATATAGGGCAGGTGGCCCTGTTCTGGCCATTTTAAGCGTTTCTCGCCACTCAAGCGTTTGGTGTTCCATTTTTTTAGTTACCTCGGACATAATTTTCATACCAAGTCATCAAAAATATATTATTTTTACCTTATAGAACCTTCTAGTCACTAAACTCGCAAAAGATGCCTGATTTTTTGTAAAAAAAACTCAGAATGGGTCCAAGAGCCACTTTTGGCCACATTTTACCCATTTGTGGCCACACTGTGTGCCAGTTCTGGCCATTATGAAATAAAGCATCAATGAATTCAAAATCAACGTAGTATTTATTACAAAGTCACTGTAACAACAAATCTTACAGGCTAGACAGTCTCAAAGGCTCAAAGTTTTTATAAATCTAATCATAATTATTTTACCTTTATATATTATATATATCAGGTAAATATTTCTCCATCTCCAAAATTTTGAAAAAGCCCCTGTTATTATGCTTAACAGGGGGACTTATGGTTTCCACAATATCACTTATTGTGTACCAGATTTTATCTGGCCTTTCCGGCCATCTAAAGGTATTCCCGGTAGACAGTACCATAGTACTGATTTCATAGACACCTCCTTCTTTTTTCTCAATTTTACCTGGAAAGTATTCCCCTTCGTACTTAATAATAACATAACAACCATTTGTTAAGTTTTTATACCTCTTTTCATTAGTGGTAGAGTTTGCTATCTTACTCAAAGGTAGTTCTGATTCAGAAGTACTGTCCTTGGTCACAGACCTCTTCCTTTTCCTGTGCTCGGAACCTTTTCTCAGTTGATTAATTAGTTTAGTTTCTCGATCTACCATCATTTCTTCGCCATTTGAAGAAGTATCACTCTGTTCATTCCATTCACTTTCACTACTTTCGACATAATCAACTTCACCATTTTCAGAGGAGGACGAGGTTTCTTCGAGCACTTTTTTCTTCTTAGCCTTCATTTTCTTATATTTTTTCTTTTTGTTAACCTGTTTTTCTTTCTTTTTGTTTTCGGCTGCCTTCATAACTCCACCATCTTGTTCACCATCTGCCTCCATAACTTCGCCATCTTCTTCGGAAGACGTTATTTCTTTGGTCACTTTTTTCTTTTTAGCCTTAATTACTTTAGTCTGTTTTTTCTTTTTGTTGACTTGTTTTTCTTTTTCGGCTGCCTCCATAATATCTACCCATTTGTTTGAAGTAATAATGGAAGGAATGTACATTGCGGTCTTAGTTTTTTTAGGTACCACTTTCCCTGGATACAATACACATTTTTCCACTAACTCTCTTGCCGTGTATTTTTTCTCGACTTCATCATTTTGTACCGTAACGTCCTTTTGATTGGAGGTATCAAGATTAGTTAAAGTAATGCAAGGATCTTTGTTAGAGTTGTAATCATCCAGAGTGTTCTTTTGTTCTGGAGTGCGCAAGTCAGTGTTTTCTTGGTCACAAGACTCACAAGTAATAAGATGGATGGTAGATGCGCAAGGTTCTTCAAAGCAATTGTCATATTTTAGGGTAGGATCCTTTACATTGCATGTATTATAGTCGTATCGAGTGCCAATGTCTTTAACAGTGCCCTCTTGGTCACGGGTATAAACACCACGGGAAGAAGATGCGCAAGGTTCTTCAAAGGTATTGTCATCTTTTAGGATAGGATCCTCTTCATTGCAGGAATTATCGTTGTTTCGAGTGCCAGCCCCTTTGATAGTGCCATCTAAATTGCAAGTATCAAGAACCGATGGAGACGTACAACATTCTTTGTGGGGATTGTCCTCATTACGGGTATCTCCTTGTTTAGCAATGTTCTCTTCACTATCTCCGGGATAACGAAGGGCTGAAAAATAAGGATCTTCGACCTCTTCCGATATGACTGCCTGATTGGTTCGCGTCTTCGTAGCGGTGTTGTCATTTTTAAAAGCCAGCCAAGTATCATAAAGCATTGATGCTTCCTTATTTCCTTCCCAATCCGTGCCAAATTCAAATGTAGCGTAAAAGTCTTTCAGAAAGTTCGGATTTATTTTACTTTCTAGATATGTAAGATAACTTGACTCAGAAATGGTAAGCCTCGTGACGACGTCATGGTTCTCTTTTGTGTCGCTGTGTTGTTTCACAATTCTTTTGTAATTTACAAAATCAGGCCCGAATGGATACAAACCACATGTCTTAAATCCTGCTTTAATATTGTTTGCAAACGTTTCGTTATTGATTATTAAGCTATAAAGAGCTAAAGGAAGGTTATACTTTGTAATTTCTTTTCCATCATTTTCTATACGCCACTTCTTCACGAGCTTACGCCAGTTTTGTTTTAGAGGATAAAACACCGCGACGTCCAAGGGTTGTAGCATGTGAGTTGTGTTTGGAACAAGCGCGACCACGATGATTCCATTTTCACGACATAATTTGCTAAGTTGCATAGTCAGGTGAGATTTGTGTCCGTCCAGGAATAAAATTATAGGTAATTCTATTCCTTTTTCTTTCAGGTGGGGAATAAAGACGTTTCCAACAAATTCATAAAAAGCCTCTCCTGTCATCCACCCTTTTTCAGTTTTTCCGACTCCCCAGCCGTCTGGTGCATTTTGAACGACTTCACTACTCATCCTTTTGTACTTGTAAACAGTTGTAGGAGGCGCATACTCGCCAAGGGCATTTACAGTAAAAAGGGTCGTAATATTTTCTTTGTCGCTGTTCTTTGAAGTATCATAGACATGCAGTCCTTTTTCGGCTAATACGAGACCTCCTTTAGGTGCTAGAAAGAAAGCAGTTTCATCGCAATTCCACACTCGCGAGGGGTCTTCTAGAATTTTCAGATCTGCTGTGCCTAATAGTGAAGAGACTTTCTGAAACCAATTTCTTATTTTTTCTTCGGTAATTAATGATCGAGCTTTATTTATATATTCCGCATGTTTTTGTCTGAGATCGGGATGTCTGGCCATAAACGCTTCGAACCAGGATCTTGAGGGCCTGTTATTTATAAAAGGTGTCTTAAGATGTCCCTACTCCACGATTTTTTTGACAGAGTCTAATAACCCTTCTTTGTTGATGGGAAACCCATTACGAGCAGAATCTTTAATCCACGCTACAAGTTCATTTTCGATTTCAATTCCAAGAACTGCTTGAGGTCCCACATGTCCAGAAGTTTCAGGTGCATCACCAGAAAGTTTATGTCGCAATGTCGTTCGAGGAACATTAAAGTTCTTACTAGCAGTGGATACTTTCATTCCATTTCTAATAGCGTCTAACGCTAAGCCTACTTTGTGTGGAGAGTACTGAAATAATTTTCTTTTTATTGCGTCTTTTTTGCTTGAATACGACATCTTTCCCAGAATCTGCAAGAAAATAACATTAAACTCATTCAAATAACAAATACATTACATAGGTACATTAATACATTACATAGGTCATATCAGCCGTAAGACGTTCCCCAAGCAGATATTATTACATTTATTTTGTCGTGTTTCAGTAAACAACTACGAAAATGAAATGCCGGGTTTACTTCTTTATTTTAGTAATTAGTACATCTACAGCATGAACGACAAACAAAAAAAAACACATGGTTAGTTTATAAAAGACCACGTTCAACATTAAATGGCCAGAAGTGGGGTTTCTACGTGTGCCACTTTTGGCCATCGACTTGGCCAAAGCTGAGAAATTGTATAAGATATGCCCCATTAGTGGCCATCGGATTATAACCTTACTTCTCGTAAGAATGGCAGGCAAATAACTAAATTTCTACTTAGACAGTGTGATTTGAATGTAATACGAACATTAACATTAAAAAAAAATCAAAGATTCCAGAGATTGTAACTGATTACTCACCCACTGTCCTTAGTAGTTTTATTAACAATTGAACACGTTTCACGCACATTGACACCGAATGGCTGCTGTCGTCTCAGTGACGTTAGATACATGACAGCTGACAACTATATTTGTGTTGCCATAATTCGTTATTGTAAATACCTTATACAAGAGACTTGTTTAGTTATCTGTACCTTGTTAGCATCGCTTTGAAGTTCAAAATGGCCAAAAAGGGGTCAGTGGCCAGAACCGGGTTGCCTGCCCTACCTAGGTTTAAAATATCATCGTTTTTTTTTTTAAAATAACATTTTGAAGAAAACCACCCAGCAAAGACCTTCTTACACTTACTAAAAATGTCAGTTACAAAATAAAAAGTTTTGTTACGTAACCACAACTTGAGTTTCAATAAAAAAATCTTTTCGGTAGTTATTTAAGGTCATTGGGCAAATCGTTATAAATACGAATACACATAACGTGGCAGTTTTTATTATACACTGCGGTCTTAGGTATTTTTGGTAAAACAAATCTATCAGGACGTCTTGTGTTTGTGGGGTACATTTGCTGAGCGGTTGTAAACAACTCAGGGTGCTCCTAAACAAATTTACCGCATTCGAAAATATATACGATATACATAAAAGGCAATGTTAATATTTTGTATGCCCTAAATAATGGTTTACATGATATACATGTTAATACATGGTTGTATGGCTTACATGATTATGTCAAGATGATAATGTAAAGTATAATAAAATACATGGGTAGATTGGCGCAGAGTGGTGAGATCAAAGCTTCTACTAGCAATCGTTGAAGAGTTTTACTTTTGCCTTCTCATCGAACGCTCATCACCAAAAATTTAAAATGTTTAAATATTTGTTGTACAACATATATGTATTACAAGTGAATTTTATTAAAATCAGTTCAGTAGAAGTAGAATTATTATGTGAAAAAGCTGTTGCAAGATTTGAATCTTCAAGATTAATAGGTTAATACGCACGTACGCGTTCTGATGATGTATTCGTTACCTGAGGAAATATTGACGGAACAGCATCAGGTTTTAACATTCTCCTAGTATAAACAGGAATAAAGTTGTCACATTTAAAATGCGCTCTGTAAACGGCAGACGATTTTGACATTTTTCCAGGCAGTGCATTTTCCCAATTCAATTTCTGGTTTTCATTTTTCGGAAATCTACAATACAAGAAATATAATTTATAACAACCAACATCATCGGTACAAAGTCGAAGGACACGATAAAACGACAGAAAATGTTTATAATAAAAAAAAAACTAAGTTTTGGGTTTGTCGTTTGTACACTCTGACGGTGACTGGTTCATCCCCAATTTAAGACAGTCGGACAGAAGTGTCTAGTGTAGATACCTACGTACTATGAGAATACTTAGGAATTGCAAAAAAATCTTAGATCAACAATATCCATGGTTACCTTAAAGAATTTTCAACAAACCACCATCTTGCAATTGAGATTCCCAAACATTTGAGTAGGTACTTACTACTTTTTACTCAATATTAATTAATTACTTTTTAAAGTACAACGAATTAACGAATGCATAATTAAGACTGTAGAATATTTCTATCAGATTCAAAGTTTATGAATCAATCGTTAATTTAAAAAAAAAGAAGTATATACAATTTTCAACAATTTCTACCTAAACAGATGATTAGTTAAAATGGCAAGACGTCAGACAAGGACACACTACCAACGGGAGCCCTCTCGCTTTACCGCTTTTAGCTAGCTACCGCCTTTAAGGAAATAGCTGCCCTATTATTAAGACAATAGTTTTCATTTAGTTAAACAAAAATTATTGGTACACAGTCTAGTTAGTAAGTGTAAGGTCTTTGCCACCTAGTACTCTTATAGCCATGTCATTTGTAATCAGTTATGTCAATGTCAACATGACGTCGCTCACACACAAACGAAAAAATCAGATTTATCATTACTTACAAGAAAAATAAATTCTAAATTTGCTAGATTACGATTTGAAATTTTTAACATAATTATGAAATAGGTAAATTGGTATATAATCAAAATGAGTAGTAGAGTCCCCCTCGCTATACAAAATATGTTTTTGCAAACGTCTCGCGAGCGATGCATGTCAAATTTGAACAGTATCGTAGTTCCAAAGTTCGGAAAAGTCCCCACAACTAAAGCGTCTGTTTTAGTGCCTTTATGCAAAGTAGACGAAACACCTTCTATATTGTATACTGTGCGATCGGCAGATCTGCGAACTAACAGTGGCGAGATTTCTTTTCCTGGTGGCAAAGTAGACCCTAAAGAAAACGTCACACAAACAGCATTGAGGGAAACTGAAGAGGAAATAGGACTTTCCCGAAATAAAATAGATGTGTGGGGCGCAGGCCCTGCAGTGCCTGGCCGCAACAACAAGATATTGATTACCCCCATTATAGGATCTATTGCAAACCTCACTCAAGAAGACCTTAATATCAACTCAGCAGAAGTGGCGGAAGTTTTCACTGTACCGGTAGAGATCTTGTGCGATCCTAAGAATCAGTTCCACACCCAGTTTAAAAATGGGTTCTTATTACCTGTATTTATAGCAGAGCAATATAAAATTTGGGGAATAACTGCATATATCACACATGCCTTCTTAAGCTGCATATTACCAAAGGAAATATATCACAACGACTGGATGAAAAAGAGAATTGTTATCGACAAGCAATTTGGTTCATGAAACTTATATGCGCTACACAAGTTTGCAGTAGATAGATACATAATTATTTACAAAATTTTATTTATTTATGATTCATATTGTTGTAATAAATACAATTTTACTGTTTTCTTTAAAAAATATTTATTGTGTTACTGTTTGCACTGCCTAAACATTCACTCTCTTTTCTGTCTGTATGGAATAGGGTTCACATTGTCACATGGTAAAGATAAATAAGTTGGACACCAGATGTGTATGAACACATTTTACAACAAAATTTTCTAAACAAATCTTGAATCATATGACATTTTCTTTGATAATTTACATTAGGTACTATCACAAGCTGTAAATTTGCAAAAAAAATTGGATTTCAAGGAATGAAAAGTATTTATTGTTTTTACCAGCAAGTATTGCATTCATAAACCTTATACAATCTGAGTGATTTGCTTATCCAAGATGTGCACAGCTATGACTATAAATGCTATGCTAAACACAGACAACAACATATCTTGAAATCTGTTCAGTAACCTACAGTTTTCTGCAGTGGGAATGCAAATCTTAATAAAACAAGTTAAGAAATTAATTTTGTATGAAAAGTTTATAAATACGACATGTATAGCGAAAACTCACAGTAAAAGACTACAAATTATCACAATCAAATGGCTTATTACAAAATTGGCAAGTTAAATACTAGCAAGGCACAACAAAGCTTTATATAATAATTGGCACTTATGAATGCTATTGGTTGGCAAAATATAAAGCAATAAAGAGAAAAAGAAAGGGACCCAACAAAATATAAAGGAATATGAAGATAAACAAATAAAACACAAAGAAAAAAATAATAATATTTATCCAGGTTTATTCCTTAACATTTACACTATAATCTAGTATTAATCTTTATACATTGTCCAATTGACACATTGATCGTCTCTCACCCTTGTCTCTATTGTGTATCTGTACTATTAAATGTGATATTTGAGCATATATCTTTTCTACATATTGAATCACATTTCTATAGAAAGTATCACTTTGTAGACAAGATACATTCACCAAGTGTCTACTATTCAAATAGGTGGTCTAACTTAAAGCCTCACAATCAAATTGCAGGTCCAAAAATATAGAATATAACATGAAAATAATAATGTAAGTAACAAAAAGTAAATAAGTAGGTATTTATGTTATAACTACCTGAAAAGGTAACAATGCAGGCAAGAGCGCTCAAAATGCTTCTAACATACCACTTTAGGGAAAAACAGCATCAATATACAACTTAATAATTAAATTAAAGTATGAGGCAGAGGCAATCAAATTAAAATGGCGGTGTGAACATGTATCTATTATATATAAAATAATTAGTCTCAAGGAGTCCAAAAGAACAAAAATAAACAAATTCTGTAACAAATCTTATATCTATTTAGATATACATTATATTCTTGCAGGTCTATTCGTTGTGTTTGAACACTAATCACCTAAAACTATCATGAAATAAATACCCAGATGATAACTTAAAAAAAGCCATTAAAAATTCTAGCTTAGACTAGGTACAGTCCTCTGGGTACTTCTTTGTCCCCACTCTTAGAGCCGTAAGGACTAATTTCGTGTTTAAAAGAAGGCCTCAAGTCTATTACCGGGAATGACAACCTTATTAATATTATGTAATAATTTAATAAGACAAAAAGTAAGTAGAGGATAGTAGTCTGCGCTCTATCTTAATTTAAGTATTGTCAGTACCTCTGCCAAACAAAAATAAAGGATAATGATATAAATATATATAATAAAGGGCATTATTTTGCAAACTACTTTTACCAAAATACAAATGGCCACTGTCACCTCTCACAAATAGCGTATTAAATCAAAATATCTCTGAGAGGCTCTCTAAAATGCTTCAGGTTTATAATTATGATAAATTTTCGGAATAAATTACCCACAGTTACATCATTATCGACACATACAGTAAAAGCATAAAAACTTATATCTGATTGCACCAAACCATACATTCAATCTCATAGATTTTGTACCAATTACACAACGATAAAAAGTTGAATTATTACACATTTTCTTTTACTTCTCTTTGTATAATATAGCGACATGATTTAAAGTCAATGTCAGCATCCATCAACATCAAAAATGACAGTTAAAATTTGTTATTATCAGCAATATAATAAATGTATTAACAGATTTCAGTTCCGAGAAATAGAGGCCTTGCACAACGGCTTGCTTAATTGAATTAATGATAATATATAAATATCAATTGTTTCAATTGTATGAATTACCGCAATACAGCGTCAATTGAACCCTTTCCCCCAGTCGGATGGTACTAATTTGTACCATATCACTTACACTTAAAACAGTAAATCGGAGAACAATTGAAATTCACTGCTCAATTACAATGTTGAAAGAAAATTATTGTAGTAATATTATCAAAAGTGTTTAGAATTTATATAAGTAATATTAAGTTTGCCAATACTATTTTAATATATTACTAGTTCTCTTGTAGTAGATCTAAATAAAAATAGTAGTAGATCTAGATAAAAGGTAAAAATGACATTTTGTTAAGTTTTTCATATAGAAAGTAGGATAGGGTTAAATTTTTGGCACTAACCGCTAGCAAATAACTGCTCAGGTGCCCTTAGTAACACTGAAAAAAAATGTATCCAAAAAGACAAATTCAATGTTGATACAACCCTGCATTTATTTATTATTTTTAATACGAAACCAAGCCATGCTAATGGATATTTGCATAAATACTGCATTGGCTTTGAAACATTTATTCTCGGTTTTTCATAAATCATTATCAGTCAGATATCGACCACTGCTGGCTACATGACACAAGTTATTAAATAAGGCATCTGTCACATCTACGAGTCACAGATGTTGCTAGTTTCATTTTGACACCTACTTTACACGGTTAAGTTTAGTATAAAAACTCTACGTCTCGCACTGAAAAAAGATGACAATAATTATAATTAATAACAGTTAACCTCAGTTTATTTTTTCAACTGGATTGATTCACAATCGACGTGTCATATGTATGGTTACTGAGGCATATGTAAGTACTCATATATCGAAATGCGTATGTGTATTGTACCAAAAGCTGGTCTCGACGCGTAGCGTGGCGTATTACTCGGTTTGGCTCAGGTCGTTAATGTCAACTGGGATCGACGTCGTAAATGTGGGCGTCTCGAGTTCTTCGTGTTTCTTCATTTTCAAAGCCTGTGACAAAAATATTGTG
Organism: Selenia dentaria; assembly: GCA_917880725.1. NCBI lineage: Eukaryota > Metazoa > Arthropoda > Insecta > Lepidoptera > Geometridae > Selenia > Selenia dentaria. The sequence continues at coordinate 5,950,508 of OU862891.1, forward strand.
CAACGTAAGTAACCTTAGAATCAACAAGAATGTATATAATAGTTTAACACCACCACAGAATAATAGTAGTATAGTGGGCCAGGCCAAAGTGGGTTTATTTATACATTATGTCTTTATAGACTAAATAAAGGACACTGAAAATAATCGTACGAAACAATACAACATCAAAGAACATAAATATATATATTACAACAAGTTAGCCTTTGTTAGTTTTAAACATCACCACCCAAAAATCCCTCAGAGTTTGTGAACTGTCCCAAAACCACCAAATGCAAGTAGATACATAGTGAGAGCGATAGTTTTATATATGTGTGAGTGATAGATAAACAGTGATATGCATGTAACATAAAATAATAAATTTATTGTATCGATTACAAATTTTAATTTATTTAGTGAACACGAAATAATATAATCTGTATAAATGCACGAAATAAATAAAATGTGAAACTTTACAACATATCAAATTGAATAACAAAGCGTTATTTAATCTTCCGTTATAAGGTACGTAAGCAGTCTTCAAAACTATCTATGAAATGTAAGCAAGGCTCGTATCATATTATGTTGGTTTTTAACAAAGTTATACATATTTTTTACACATGCCAAGCCCCACATTATTATGTCATGGAGAGTAAGGTAGTGTCTTTTCCAAAAAAACTATAAAACGTGGGGGCTTAAGAATATTTAATAATGACAAAAATAGCTCTCAACAAATTTTAGTCCGGTGACATGGCAGTCAAGTCATAAGAAACTCTAATTAACCAACTTTGCAGTTAGAAACAAAAACATAGTTAAAATTAGATTACAAAGTTTAATACAAATAAATTAAAAAAAAATTTAGATTACTTGTTACGATTTTAGATTACTTGTTACAAATTTAGATTACTTGTTATAATTATAGATTACTTATTACAGTTCAAGATTAGTCTGTATGCAGTGTAATTATCTGTCTCATGTATGAGGTATGAGGTGGACAGAGATACAAGATGCGATGTTATGATAGTCCACAATCACAATCACACCTCACGTACCGATTCTCGCTCGTCCTCTTTCCGTTGCCGCGTCAGCGTCGGCGACAACACGAGACCCTTAGCCGATAGCTGCAGGCGATAGTAACACGTATTTTCATAGGTGGAAAAGTTGGAAATTGAAAATGCCCAGTTTCATAATTATAATATATATAACTTATAATAAAATATATACTGTAATAAATATGTCGAGAAAGAGATAGCCGAATAGCTGCAGGCGATAGTGACACGTATTCTCATAGGTGGAAAACTAGGAAATTTAAAATACCTAGTTTTCATAAACTTACAACAACATGAATACTCTAATAAATATGTCGAGGAATATATAGCTGGATAGCTGCAGACGATAGTGACACGTGTTTTCATAGGCGAAAAGTTGGAAATGCCAGAGATTGCATACAGTACATAGGAATACGTAAACAAATAACAAAATATAGAACCTAATAAATGTTAAGAATAGATATAGTAAAGTATGAACCTTTAAAACTTTGTAATCAGTATCAATAATTAATTGTTATTTATCATTCTACATAGTTACTTTATTATCAAATTCAATCAAGAAAACACAATTATCGATACGGAACACGCCATTTTACTGTTACCTGATAATGATAATTCATGTTGTAATTTTATACTAGTTATTACCCAGCCCGTTACAATTATCCTTATTTTTCAACTTTGATAATTCTAACCCCAGCCTAAAGAAAAAAAGATATTATGATCTCCAAAAGATTAGTAAACCAAAATAGTATAGAAGGAAGAAGAGGCTTTATGTATTATTGGCTCTATATTTATATACGGCTTTATTAAGGGGATGGAATAAATGAATATTCTCTCCGCCATTAGGGTCCGAATATTAAGAGGCAAGAAACCCCGAGTAACTGCCATGTAGGTCTCTTGTCCATAAGGCCTACTTGGCAATAGTATATTATCAAGGTATTGTAGTATTATCAATTCCAATAAATCACTAAATGTATCGCTTCAGTACAAGAACCGATTTTCACCATTACGTATTAGTGATTTAGATTTCGAGAGACATTCAGTCAATTGTCGCGTTTTGACGATAAGAGTTGACTCTGACGTAGTATACTGACGGTCAGTCTGATGGTACTCGTATTGTGGGAACCGGATATTTGAATGCACTCGGACAATAATTGTTCGCGATCATAGTATACTAGGACCATACTCTATTTTAAGAGTAAGCTCTTATCGAAATGTTGTAACCTCACTTTTTTCAGTGTGAAAAGTTTGAATCATTTTTGTAATTTTTTTAATAATCTTGTGTGATGTCATACGCGGAGACTATAGAAATAGGTAATTGAAAAATGGCTGATTCTTCCGGTCCTCTTTTTTACGTGCTGGTGCTGGAAGCTGTTTTTCAAATCATTAGATTAGTAGACTGTAGGTGTATGCTACTCTATCATAGTACGCTCGTAGGAGTCAAACTCTTATCGTCAAAACGCGGCCATTATTGTAGGTTAATTTAGAAGTTTAATTCTTGTGTGACTTCACTATCACACAGTGTAGCGACCTCTGCCGCATTCTACTTAAAACTCATCGTATCCTTCATGTCTGTCGCCAATAATTCACAACTTAACTTATGCAGTTTACTGCTAACTTATAGCACACCTGTTATTCGTGGATGTAAGTATGTACTTTATCATTGTGCGAACAATGAGAGCAGCGCCTTTTTGATTCATCCCCTGGAACCCAGTGATGAATTGTGTTTCTATATGAGAACGGCCTACGACTTCCTTTTTGGAACCAAAGTAACAGTTTGTTTTTATTCTTAAATCTATTACTTAGTCGCCTTGTAATTCTAACTTTTAATTTTACAGTAAGGTCAGCTAGACATTCGTCCTACATGTGATACTAGACACGACAGCAGTGTTGTCCCGCTTGTGACCCGTATATGATAGTCCCATCTTGCTTTGGTTTCACTTGTGACCCGCGTGACATGATAGCCTCATCCCTTTTGACACCCGTCACATGATAGTCCCGTCCTACTTGTGACCGTCACATGATAGTCGTGTCCAACTTTCGTCCCACTTGTGACCCGTCACATGATAGTCCCGTCCTACTTGTGACCGTTACATGATAGTCGTGTCCAACTTTCGTCCCACTTGTGACCCGTCACATGATAGTCCCGTCCTACTTGTGACCGTCACATGATAGTCGTTTCCAATTTTCGTCCCACTTGTGACCCGTCACATGATAGTCCCGTCCTACTTGTGACCGTCACATGATAGTCGTGTCCAACTTTCGTCCCACTTGTGACCCGTCACATGATAGTCCCGTCCTACTTTAGTTTCACTTGTGACCGAATTGTTGATTGTTAATACCTGTTGCAGTTTGTAATGGTTGATGATGTCCTGGTCGGCGGGACAGCTTTGCGTGAACGCGTCCAGTTGGTACATGTGGTACATGTAACGCCACAGGGCGCGGAAACTAGCCTGTAACAAATAACGTCAGCTCATTTTCATATCATCACATTCCTATAATTTAAGCTATAACTTACTAGGTGATGGATGATGAAATGTATCCTATGTCCTTAACCGGAATATATCCCCTTGCTAAAAGTCATTACGGTCCGTTCAGCCGTGATCTGTAGGCCGAGCACGAAAATCTGCTTAAGTGTAACGTTATCGTTTCGTTTACATATTTAGCACAAACTATGAGTTAACTCATATCATCATCTCATCTCTATCACATCATCTCTCTAAATCAGGTAACCTACTCTACTACCGGGAGGGCGACCAACAGTCCCAAGGTGGTGTCGGTTTTCTCGTCCACAAGTCCCTTACTAACAACATAGTTACGATCGATAGCGTTTCCAATAGGGTCGTATACCTAATACTCAGAGTATCCAAACGATCGCTGAAGGTCATCCAGGTATACGCACCGACGAAGTCGTACCCGGATGATGAGGTGGAGGATATGTATGAGGACATTAGTCGGGCCATACATACCTCTGAAACGCACTTTCTAGTTGTTATGGGGGACTTCAACGCGAAGTTGGGTAAGAGAAGCGAGGATGAGTTGAAAGTAGGGCAATTTGGCTATGGACAACGGAACCGTAGGGGACAGAGGTTGGCCGACTTCCTGGAGAAAGAGGGACTCTTTATGATGAACTCTTTCTTTCAGAAGCCATCTCACAGGAAATGGACCTGGCTGAGTCCCGATGGTTCCACGAGAAATGAGATTGACTTCATTATGACCACCAAAAGGCAAATATTCACTGATGTTTCCGTGATCAACAGGGTTAAAACCGGTAGTGATCACCGAATGGTAAGAGGCACGGTGAATATTAATGTCAAACTGGAGAGGTATCGTCTGATGAAGTCTACGCTCCAACCCACTCGTGCCCGTATTCAAAACCCCGAGAGCTTTCAACTTAAGCTATCCAATCGCTTCGATTGCCTTGAGAACATCGCTTCAGTGGACGAGATCAATAACAGGTTAGTAGAAACTGTCCATACAGTGGGTTCCAAATACTTTAAACCCCACCGTACAGATAGGCCACAGAAACTCTCCAACGATACCCTAAACCTCATGGCTGAACGACGCTCACTGAAACTGCAGTCTTCGGATGATGCTGAAGCATATAGGCTGTTCAATAGACGAATATGGAAGTCCTTGCGACACGACATCCGGATCTTTAATACAAACCGTATTAAAGAGACGATAGAGCGGAAAAAAGGCTCCAAAGTGTTTGCGAGAGACATGTCTATAGGGCAAAGCCAGTTGACGAAGCTGAAGAGAGAAGACGGGCAGTGTAGCGTCAACCAAAGCAGAAGTATTAGGAGAGGTAGAGAGTTTCTACGGACAGCTATACACATCGGTCGCTAAACCTGTTAACAGCTCGGTCAAAGACCCAAGAGCCAAGCTGACCCGACACTATACCGAAGATATCCCGGACATCAGCCTGTACGAGATTAGAATGGCCTTGAAACAGCTTAAGAACAACAAGGCGCCTGGTGATGACGGTATCACATCTGAGCTTCTGAAAGCGGGTGGAACACCGGTACTTAAAGTCCTTCAGAAGCTCTTTAATACCGTCTTACTCGAAGGTTCAACGCCAGAAGCATGGAACAAAAGCGTGGTGGTGCTGTTCTTCAAGAAAGGTTACAACACTTTACTTAAAAATTACAGACCCATCTCGCTTTTGAGCCATGTTTATAAGCTGTTTTCGAAGGTCATAACGAACCAGGTTTGATGAATTCCAGCCTCCGGAACAAGCCGGTTTCCGAATAGGCTATAGTACCATAGATCACATCCACACGCTACGGCAAGTTATACAGAAGACGGAAGAGTATAACTTGCCTCTTTGTTTAGCGTTTGTGGACTATGAGAAAGCCTTTGATTCGATCGAGACGTGGGCAGTGCTTGAGCGTGGGCACCGCTGGAGAGATCCAGCGGTGCCGTATTGACTATCGGTATATTGAAGTGCTGAAGTGTTTGTACCAAAACGCCTACATGTCAGTCCGAGTACAGGAGCAGAGTTCGAAGGCAATTCCATTGCAAAGAGGCGTGAGACAGGGAGACGTTATATCTCCGAAACTGTTCACCGCTACATTGGAAGACGCCTTCAAGCTTCTGGAATGGCAAGGACTTGGCATCAATATTAACGGCGAATACATCACTCACCTTCGATTTGCCGAGGATATTGTAGTCATGGCAGAATCCATGGAAGACCTCAGTACAATGCTCGAAGGCCTCCATCGAGTTTCCCAACGGGTAGGTCTTAAGATGAACATGGATAAGACGAAAATTATGTCTAATGCCCATGTTGTACCTACCCCAATATCAGTTGGGAACTCAGTTCTCGAAGTGGTTGACGAGTACATCTACCTGGGACAGACAGTCAAACTAGGCAGGTCCAATTTCGAGAAAGAGGTCAATCGTCGAATCCAACTCGGCTGGGCAGCGATCCGGAAACTTCGCGAAGTCTACTCGTCCAAATTACCTCCGTGCCTCAAGACAAGAGTCTTCGACCAATGTGTGTTACCAGTGATGACTTATGGCACTGAAACGTGGTCTCTTACTATGGGCCTCATAGATAAGCTCAAAGTCGCACAACGAGCTATGGAGAGGGCTATGCTCGGGGTTTTTCTAAGTGATCGAATCAGAAATGAAGAGATCCGTAGAAGAACGAAAGTCACCGACATAGCTCAGAAGATTAGCCAGTTGAAGTGGCAGTGGGCAGGGCACATAGCACGCAGAACAGATGGGGCCGAAAGGTTCTGGAGTGGAGACCACGGACCGGCAAGCGCAGCGTAGGTCGTCCACCGACACGGTGGACAGACGACCTGAGAAAGGTCGCAGGACGACGTTGGATGCAGGCCGCTTCCAACCGGTCCTTTTGGAAAATCATGGGGGAGGCCTATGTTCAGCAGTGGACGTCCTACGGCTGAGATGATGATGATGATGGGTTATCTGTGCCACTATTGTACTAGATAAATGACAGTTTGTACTAAATACGTTAACGATGCGATTACGTTACACTTAAACAGATTTTCGTACTCGGCCCCAAGGTAACAAACAGAGAGAGTGACAACGTTACGAAGATTTTTAACCAACTTCAAAAAGGAGGAGGTTATATGTTTAACTGTATGTATATTTTTTTTGTGTATGTTCAATGATATCATATAGATCGATATCCAATCACCATTTGTGGACCGATACTCAAAATTATTTTTTGTTTAGAGTATATTTCCGAGGTGGTCCCATTTAAATTTCACGCTATTCGGAGTTTTTGAGATACACTCCAATAACTGAAAAGTGAATTTTGATGATATCATCATTGACGGTGAATGACAATCGATCCAGTCACAAAGCGTCAGCAAGAATCACTAAAAAGGGTAAACATTTTTTTTATCAAAAAACGAAACTTTTTGGTTTTTAAGTCGGATACGTTGCTTTTTTTGTTTTTTTTTTTTATAATAGTATGTAGAACATGACTGACCGGAATCTCGAAGTCGACGAAGTACTTCCCTGCGACGCGAATGTGCTGCAGACGCGGCATCAGCTCGCAGTCGAAACAACACATTGTGTCGCCTGTCAGGAACCTGCAACACGCAACAATCAATATTATATTAGGGCTTAGCTTTCAATTTCAAGATGTTCTAAATATAATAAAAGAAAATAATAACGTTTACACAATCACAGCCCGCACTATTCCCTCTGTCCCGGGTCAGGGATCGAACCTGGAACCCCAGGCTTCTAAAATCGTTTCGCTACCAACTGAGCTATAGCTAAGCTAAAGAGGCCAATAAATGAATTGTCAGATCAGAATGTTGGTTAAATGGAGGAGTTTAAAGGTAGTTTATATTCCATTTCATAATACATTTAAATAAAACCGGCCAAGTACGAGTCGGACTCGCGCACGAAGGGTTTTATGGTATAGGTTGGCAAACGAGAAAGCGGCCTTCCTGATGGTAAGTGATACCGTCGCCCACGGACATCCACAATACCAGAGGTCTCGAGGATGCGTTGCCGACCTTTGAGAAAGAAAGAGATAGAAGGGGTGAGGATGGAAGGAGAGGGAGAACGGGGAAGGAAGGAAGCGGGCCTCCGGAACCTCCCACAAACCGACGGAACGCAATAGCAAGCTATTTTACTTCACGTCGGTGTTATGTGGGAGTGTGGTACTTCTCCGGTCGTGCCGGCCCATTCGGCTGTGGGGTTACAGCGTGGCACTAACACAAAACCACCGGTTCCGTACCATTATCTATAACTATGGTCCGACTGGCACTTGGCCGGCTTTTTATTATTTGTTGTCATAGCGGCAACAGAAATACATCAACTGTGACAATTTTAACTGTCTAACTATCACAGTTCATGAAATACAGCCTGGTGTGATGACGGACAGCAGAGTCTTAGTAATAGAGTGCCACTTTACCCTTTGCGTACGGAACCCTAAAAATTTAAAAATGTATTGCGTTCTTATAGTTTTCTCTTAGGAATTACTGAACTTGATAAACATATTTGTAGCTTAGCTTGGTGTTAGTTTCTTAATAACGATTCTTTTAAATCGCATTATTGGTATAAATAACACATAGATGTTTAGAATTCGCCCCACGTATTAAAACCCAAAAAAGCGCGCCGGCACACCGGGGGCCAAATCCAAACTTGCGTAAAGCCGCGTCGGTACACCGAGGTACCGCAGTCCAAACCCATATCAGGACTGAACGTAAACGTTAACTGTTCAAATATATAATACATATCGGATTATTACATGTTTTTTTTATACTAATAAGCGCCTAAAAATCATTTTTACATAGAAATTTTAAATTTTTAGTAGGTTATCAGTTGGGTAGTAAAAAATATGCGACGATTACATTTCTCCGAATCTTTGCATGTGTGTGTTGTTTTGGTATCACTCATCGTCTCTGTTATAGTAAAATCTATATTCGGTATGTGTGGGTAATATGAAAAGATGTGTGGGTAGGTACCTGGTCCCCCGACGCTCGAGCAGGCCATCGATACGCGCGAGATGCGAGCGCAGCGCCGCGGACTTCTGTTCGTCCTTGCGCACCAACACCAGCTTCAGCTTCGAGTACAGGTTCTCGATCAGGGACGCCACCTCTTTGTCCTGCAATATAATATCATACGTCACATACTCTCTTACCTATTCTCTGCATTATATACAATACGTTACATACTCTCTTGTTCTTACTCCGCGCTAAGTCCTGCACTGACGTCCCGCTTGGGGTGTATTGTGCATTTTTCTAGTCATAGTAGTTATATACATAGTAGTAGCTGGGTGATATTATTTTGTCAACTTTGACTCAAACTACATTAATATGTAATAATAAATAATTTAATAATATAATTATTAAACTCACTTATCAAACTTTTCTGCTCAATTTGTGACTGCGAATCGTTAGTACGTTTATTCATGTCAGTGAAAAAACACCGTGTAAACGTGAAATTTGTTGCCACGGGACCTGAATATAATGGTATATATACGGTAACGATTGACGTTCATAATAAGTACGTCTTTCTTGCCTGAATTGAATAATAGATAAGGATTTATTTTTTTGTATTATATTTCCACCGCCAGCTCTGAGCTATCCCAACTCCTTAATGTAACAGTGACCGAGGTCGCTGCCACAACTGCTCCAGTGATATTCGTGTGCCGATGATGATCTAAAATTATACTGATCTACAAGTAGTCCGGTTGCGTTCCGTATATTTACGGTAGCCATGCACTGCAACAGCGCGTGACCCACGGTTTCGTCCTGCAAACATCCTCTGCACAGTGGAGTGTCCGTTGCACCAGCCCTACCAGTACATGCTCTCTTATTGACGTGACTTATTTATGTGACTGTAACGTGATTGTGACTGATTACTGTAGTAAAATCTCACTTGATGCAACCATAAATATTTATAAAAATAACTCCAGGAATGGCAAATGTGCAAAACGTAGTAGTTGTAAAAGAAAAATCTCTTATTCCCGGCCTGTTATACAGCGTGCAATAAAAAGGTGTAGAAACACTGAAAGGTGAGATTGAAGTAACAGGCAGCCCACTATGTAGCGGCTGTCTGCAGGAGGACGAGACTGTAGAGCATGTGTTGCTGCACTGCAGGGCTACTAATACCTAGTCAGGATTCACATGGCAAAGAATCAAAAATTTTTTTTATGGGACTACATCCACACAAAGGTCTTCAGGTCCCAAACTAGGCATAGCCTGTACTATGGTAACCTGATGACAAATATACATACTTAAATACATATACACACCTAGACACAAATCAAACAGACATGTTCATGCACACAAATGTTTGACCTGTCCGGGGATCGAACCCGGGACCAGCGGCTCAGAAGGCAGGGGTGCTACCAACTGCGCCAACCGGCCTGTCAATTTAAATCGCTTCAAATATTTTCTTATTTAGTTAAAAACATAACCGATTTTTTTGTAAGCCCTATAAGACATGTGACAACAAAAGCCACAAAAATCCGGCTCGTAAAAGCTTTGGTGTTTCCCATTTTTCTATATGGTGCTGACACGTGGACCTTACGAGAGAGTGAGAAGAACAAGATCGATGTGCTCGAGATGTGGTGCTTCAGGAAAATGTTGGGAGTGTCATGTACACTAGATCACTAGGTCGCGAGGGAGATCACCGATGCGATGGACCGACCTGATACGAGCAGCCATAAACCGTCATCTACATGCGTGCACGAGGAAGGTTGCAGCCAGGGAGGAATGGCGACGCATTGTTCGGCGTGTTACACAACCTGCTATGAAGTGCCGACCACGACCGCTCTGTCAAGACCGTAGCAACGAAGAAGATAAGACATGCCTGTTCTTTGAGTTTGAGGTCAATGCGCTCTGCAATCCCCACGCCACCTATTCATTTAATCTCCGTCCCCCTACCCTGTATGCGCTCCCTTTCCGCGCCGCTCCCCAGCCAGGCCCCACTTAGGCCCCTAGTTTACCTGGTCTACGTTCTGGAGGTCATTGTCTTTGGCCTAGTTTTTCAAGGATGAACCTGCTTGAGTATTAGAAAATCTTACGTTACTTATAACTCGGAATTTTTATTACACATTTACTTTATTATTAAAACCTGGGACGCCGTAGTTAGGTCCCAATTGTATGCAAGTTTCTGCGTGTTTGGTTCTAGTATAACTACACCTTTTTGTTACGCGCTGAATATTAAATCTATCCTTTACTTTTGTATTGACCCGACTGTTCTTTACATGTAATAGGTAAACATAAAATAAATAAAAAGTTTGCCTCACAGGCAAACTCACACGCAGCTCTCTACGGTTTTCTATTTATTCCACGATGGAGCCATGGACACCAACCGGGGTTAACGGTGTTAAGAGGATTGCATAGCTAGTACTTTCCATGCTAAAAGAGAAAACTCTTTTCTACCTCTTAACATTGAACACTGAAAAAGAAGAACTGAAAAAATCAAAACATACGGGCATAGTAAACAATGTAATGATTCCATGAAAAAAAAATCACTTTAATCGGACAATGTTAAGAGGTAGAAAAGAGTTTTATCTTTTAGCATGGAAAGTACTAGCTATGCAATCCTCTTAATGGCTTGTTATATCGTCTCCTTTGAGATATATCAGATAAATAAAGATAATTGGCCTTAGTTATAAACGATGCTTAAATTTAAATAACGTCACTTAGTACGGTGCAGAACAATTTTCCTTTGCGTAGTACTAAATAACGTCATTTAAAGTTAAGCAGCGTTTACAAGTAAGGCCATATATACCAGATTTTCGGTGAGTTATGAATGCTCAGAACTCGACGATGAAAGCGTGATGACGTCATATGGTCAACAATTGATCAGATCAGATTTGTGAACTGTCAAGTTGATTCTGAGTCATCTATGTTAAATTAAGAATATATGGAAGGCCTTCAGATGCCGAATAGTAGCAGACACATAAAAGTAGAATATTCAAAATACATATAGTAAATTTTACAACACATAAAATTAACATAAATCTCTCTGATTTAACTCTATATGATTAACATATTTCAGATTATGTGATAAAACGTGTTTCGGAGGAAACGAGTTCTAAATATTTAGGACGTAACGGCTACTTTTTACGAGTTGTCTCGATGTGGTGCAGTCAGAGAGCAGTGCTTCACACGACCGGATAAAAACAGGTCTGTTTCAAACTTTATTCTCTTGGAGAATAATAAATTATCCCGAATGAGAGAAAGATGTGCCAAAAATTTACTCCGAATTAATTCGGAATTCTGAAGAGTCGGAGTTCTTAAGAGTCTTTGAAAATCATTTATCTGCCAGTGAAAGCAAAGCCATCAGACAAAAACGACAGTTTCAAAATGTTAGGCTGTTACATGGGACTACAAAAATAACAGATTATTATTTTCGGCATTGTGGTAGAAATAATAACTTCTTGAGGGCAATGACAGAAATATACTATTGGAGACATATTTTGGTATTCAAATGATTCTAGAACAAGTATAACAAGCACGTTATCAGAGAAAAATATCTAAATTATTAACCCTAAACATGTAACTACAATATTCAAACTTTAAGTGTCTACATTGCCTATATATTCCGGGGCACTGTCTGACTCTTTCCAATCTGAATCTGCAAGTTTTGTGTGTAAAGTCAGTTGCCTCACCTGTACGAACAGATTGTGTCCCCCGGGCACCGATTTCATGATGTGCCTCTCTATCTTCTCATTCTCGAGTATGGCGAGGCCGTTGTCGATCAGTATGGGAGGGTGGGTCGCTTCGAAGTTCGTGCGGAAGTCTGGAGGTGGCTTCTGCATGTCCACTGTTGTCACCTGGAATCGTTTATTCAATGTTAGGATCAAGGACACTGTTAGTATTATAACCTAGCTGAGGCCCGCCGTTTCATCCGCATGGTGATGGATGATGATGATGAAAAGTATCATAGGTATGTGCTTTACCCGGTAATCTATAACCTACCCAAATTTGATTACGATCCATTCAGCCGTTTAGGCGTGATAATGTAACAAACAGAACAGACCAAGAGTCAAAGTTTTACATTTTGTTTAAAATAAAAGTAGCCTAAGTTACTCCCGATAACATCAGCTATCTGCCAGTGAAAGTCCGGTTAAAATCGGTCCAGCAGTTTCAGAGATCAGCCGGAACAAACAGACAGACGGACAAAAAATTTAAATATGTTTTTTATGTATGTACCGTATATACTTTCATATGCTCGGTTCTCAGTAAAAAGTTATAATGTAGAGTCCTGAGTGAAGCGAGGGGTTAAAGCCACCCAAGACGAAGACCGGCTTTATCCTCGAGGTGCATACTCTACTTTTCATACCTACTGCGAGACAATAAAAACTCATAGCTTTAAAATAGCAGTTATTTCGTTAAAAGTAAAATACATTCATAGTTAATCTTCAAATTGGACACATTCGTCCCGTTATAGAGGGACAGAGACAATATCTTTGGAAGGGAATTTTATGGAAACACTGTTTTAGACTTGCGCGGTGCGGTTGTTAACTAAGTTCTAATTAGTACTCACAATTTAGTTGCTTTTGGAGCACCCGATATTTCGGTACAGTTACGTGCACCACGTTGAAAATAATAATATTTTATGAAAGTTGAATAACACCAAACACCAGAACATAGATGAATATAATACCACCGATCACAACACGTAACTTCAACTACGACCTTGAATGCGCAGAGCGGACCGTGCCGTAATCCATAGCAACGCGGCGCGCCACAATCACACTCCTTAGGTTCGTTTAGCAATGAGGGTATTGGTGGCGTTGCTATTGTTGCTTTTGTTAAAGCGTTCGTAAAGCCCAATTTTGGTGGCAAAAATAACTCTTTTTTTAGCTTTCCGAACGCTGAACATAAAGAGCCATAAACGACATTTTCACCCATAGATTCCCAATTCGAACGCCCTTGCGAGTGTTTTTAGCGCCAACTATTTTCGCAACTTAGGGCTATTCGAACGCACTACCAATAATACAATACCGCCTTTTTTCTTTTTTTTCTGTATGCTGTCTAAGTACTATGAGTTTTCCTACAACTAACGTTCCATGTCCAAATCACTTTACTCCCCAGATAGTTTCATACAACTTTACAGCCCCGCGTATGTAATGCCTTGCTTTACGTAGAGATTGCGTGATATGTAATTAGCATTTTCGGGCAAATGGTATGAAAAAATATTGCATACTGGAGTTGTCAAAAGTGACATAGAGCCACCAATTTTCAAGATTTCAATCAACATTACGTTTAACTGAGATATGTAATTGCCCTGCTGCTCAAACTGTGATGGAAAAGCAACCAGCTTAAGGCACATGTTCCAGAAGGACACTCAGTAATAAACCTGAAACCTTAGGGTGCGGTCTAATCCCAATTACAAAATAATTTTCGATGCTTTACGTAAGGTTGAAAATTGCTATCAGATTGGACGTAATGCGAAGATGCATTTATTTTGTACATTTTCTTGATATATGTATATACTAGCACAATTAAATAAACCGTTGGTTACTATTTCAAAACTATATGTTGGCTAAGTGTCACCAAAAAAAATAAGTGTTATCGCTGAAAATTCTGGGAGTTTGGACGTGAGATTTTAATTTTGAGGGCCTATTTTTTTTCTGCGGAAAGCGAGTAATATTTATATATATTTTTCAAAGAATATTATCGATCTATTTCGTTACTCTAGATGTTTAAAGATTATGCTTTTTACTGTTATCAGGATATATATGAAATTTCCCAGAGTTAATTCAGAGCATACTCATTTACTAAAGAAACTTACAACAACTTTAAATATTAGAAGGCTGATAAGAAAGGGAAGGAATAGCGCCATTGATGCTTCTATTTCTCCAAAGAAAATTAAACGAAGACAATACAAGGAGTGATCAAGTGATGACCCGAGAAATTATATTCATCTCTGCGCTCTTTCACATTGTATCAACTTTTACAGACAGTCACGAGTGCCTTTTACGGTACTTGTCGTATCTTTATAACGCATCGAAAGTCGTCAATCTCGAGATACTCGAGTGTTATTTTGCAGAGCTACTTCGTGACTCATCAGTGACCTCAGTTGACACGCTGAGCGCAGGATTACAACTGAAGTCTAAACTGACGCGATCGAATATAGGCTTGAGATCGAATTACAACTGTTTTAGAGTCAAGTGTAAAGTGAGTCTGTTTCTACTGTGACCTTCATACTTATTTGCAAAATAAGAATGAGAATGCAGTTGTTAAGTCACACACATTTTGTGTGCCACTCATAAATTGAAATAAAGTAAAAGTATGATTAATTCTAGAGCAGGTCACCTGTGCACCTTATTAGGTTTAAAATATTGTATATATTACGTGCAATAATTAAAGTACGTACGTTGTCAGAATTGAGTAGATTTGTTAAGAGAGTCTTCGGTCATACGAAATGGTACCAGAAATATATTTACAGTTCGAACAGTTCGAGCAGCTATGGGTATTTTTAAATGAAGCAGTTTTGCTGAAAATTTGTTTAACCCGTAGACTCGCGATTCGCCATATTTGGCCAATAATACAATAGATTTCGCAGAAACCAACCTACTTTTCCAGGAACTGCAAAGTGTGTGGTTAATATTATCAGTACAATATTTTAAATTATGTGGATAATTAAAATAGATGTTCACAGAACGAAAGTTGAAGTTTTTACTTGCTTCCGTTGGAATTATTACGGACAATATTTTTTATTGCAATTATCAGCAAATCGGATAAACCTTTGTTTATAACGGTACGATACAAAATGAATGATCCCGAGTTTTGAAGCCAGAGAGTATAATTATATCAGTAGGTAGGTAAGTTCTCCCGGTGGTAGCTGGCATTAACAAGTAAGACTTGAAGCCGTAGCACAAACAATTTGCGAAAAAGTATTCGAATCGTAAGCGTCAGCGCGTCACGGTTCGGCGTACAAACTACGAGTTATCTGTGTCACAGTTGCCCTAGATACATGATAGTTTGTACTGTTTCACGTGAACGATACGTTACGTTACACTTACGCAGTTATTCGTACTAGATCCATTAAGCGCAATCCTTGATCCGTAAGTCGTGCACGGAATGCGTAACCTTTATCCTACACAGCTTGTGCACGAGGCACTCGATTTGGCACAGATGACCTATTGTGGAACAACCTTGCATTGTCCTAAAGTTTGACTGTTTTTGACTGAACTAGTTTAGTCAAGAACTACACATAAAACATGTCTGAACTACATAAAAAAGGCTCCCGTAAATTGACAGTGATTCATACAGTCTGACTGCTTCTGTAAATATTTCTTTAGGTTATAGGTCCTTGTTATTGATGTTGATAACTTGATAGAAGGATGATCAGTATGTCGGATGCGATAGATCGACCAAATCAAGTGTGCAGTCGGTGGCTCCTTGCATGATTGCACCAGAATGAGCGCTAACAGGCAAAAATGGCGTGACATCGTGAGACGTATAACTTCTGGCCCCATCAACACTACTACATGGCGATCCCGACCGCTCTGTCAAGAGCGCAACGAAGAAGAAGAAGAGAAGGATGATTAGATGTAATAAATATCTGAAAGTTTGAGCTTTCTGTAAAAGCGCAACATCGTGAGGAAACCACAGCATGTTAGGACATTTTCTAGTGTCCACCTGGCTAGCTTTTTCAATTGTTATTGTTCATTATTGATAGAATATAATCTGTAGTCACAGTTTCAAAGCTACCACCTGTTACTAAAGTGAACGTCTGAAGCTTAATTTTGTCCATAGATAATACTAAATATTTTCGTAACCTCAGTTCGACCTCTATCGCGCAACCTAACGGATCTCTCCTTTCGAAAATTAATAATTCGGGGTTCATTGGAGTTGTTTCGACTCCCTTTCGCATAATCTTCTCAGGCGATTACGCCAATTTATCGAAATACAGAAACAAACATTCAAAATATAGTGAACCTTCTGACTCCCGGTGCAAATTTGTGGTGTACTTCAGCAACAGCCTGGATGCCTGTAAAATAACGCCGCCTAGTTGGTACCCAGGTAGACTAAGTATAAGAACAGGCCCTAGTACTATATCTTAGGTTTACTGCCCTAAGACGGGCGTGTCTAAAGCCAAACACAAAATAATATCTGGTGAATCCTTCCATACTTATCGTATTAGATACCCCCTTGTTTCGACAATCAAATAAAAAATACAGTCCATTATCATACAGTTATAGATCAACGTTATGCCACGACCTAGCCTGCTGTTAAGCGATGGTGCGGTCGTGGATGGAGCACGTCGATATCGCGATGCCTCTATTGTGCTTCACAGGAAAAGCAGAAGTCGGCAAGAAGTTCCGTTCCAGGGCTGTACGCATTACAACGAGGAACAAAATAGTTGCGTAAGTATTTCTTGAACTTCCACGAGATATGTCATTCAGTCAATCATTCTGCTAGTCCTGTAGTAGAAGAGGGAGGGTAGGTTTAGGTCTTGTAGCTCTTACGCATATAGCTATCACATTCGGTACTAAAAACCTGTCACTAAGCACGCAATTGTATATTGTTCTGACAGAATTCCAACCTCGGTCTAGTCGGTCCTCGGTCTAAGGCCCTGCTTCAGCGCAAAGTGGGCAACGTGGGCTCACAATAAATGTACTAATCCATTTGCTGTAATATATGTAGTTTTTCGAATTGTATGTAAGCTAGCGTTAAGAAATTATAACTGACAAAGATATGGTGCGGGCATCCAGAGCAGACATGCTCACGGAAATGTGTTGGCAAACGGTGGCGTGTGTGGCGGGTCGCCATCTTCCCTCAGAAATGGTTGAGGAAGGCGATGGCTGGCACATGCGTCAACTCGTGAACGGGTGCTGTTTGCGGGCACTGGTCTGCTGTGGATGCTTGCACCAACTCAGAATAAAACGTATCAATAACTTTAAGTGTATTATGTTATATGTATGTTGTACGAGTTAAATAAAAAAAAAATTGATATGTTCCTCATGTATGTATTTTTTTGTATGTTATAAATTTATAAGAGTTGTCAAAAATCTGCAAGTTAAAAAAAGGCACGGACCCTGGAGTCTGTGGAGTGTAGATTTTTAATAAAAAAATAAAAAAACCTCGGTCTAGTGAGGTACTTACTATACTTGGTATAGTATGTGGTATGCTTGCTATGGTACCTCACTATACTTATATTGGAATTGTAAATTGTCGGTCAAAATAATATATAAAATACTTTGATCTAAAACATCAATCGAGAGATTGCATTTTTTAGACAGAAAAATTCATATCAGACGGGATTAGAACCCGCGTCTTTCGACAATCCGTGTCAGAGCAACTAGGCCACCGAGGCTCGAGATCCGAGCTTCGAATTTAACTCTCTATCTGATTTTAACTTTCGTATGGGGAAGGAGCGTCATCTATTGAACTGCTTTGACAGCATTATACAACCGAAAGAAGAAATTTTAAAATACTTAACTTTCGTGTTGATGTCACAACCCTTCATAATTTTAATAGTATTACTTTTTAAATCACTGACGCCTGCTTAACGATCTCAAACATTGCAGTTTTTAGAGAGACTAATTCATATCCTCGGACGGGATTCGAATCCCGTATAAAAATCAATTGAGAATACTATAAAAATTTGAGTAAGTACTCAAACTCTATACTATCAGATAACTAACAAATTAAACATCATTTTAAAAAATGCTCAGATAGAATGTACAATGTAGAAGGATTACCTTGAGGCTGATGGTTTTGAGTTCAGCTAGCAGGTACAGGTCCATGAAGTACTCCTGGCAGAACAGGCACGCACCCTTCCGTCGCCCGTCGATTGTCGACGCCTGAAACATTACAGAAAATGCACTGTCAATTCATGAACATAATTATATCGTCAGCAAATATTTCGCAGGTAATGTCCAGAGTATATGATTGCACTCAGGTGTTTAAAAAAATCGGCTTTTTTTCAACCGCACGAGTAAAACAGCAGTCTGTCATAGGATCATTGCGCCATCTTTAATTTAGACACAATATAGATTTAGTGGGTTGCTGAGGCCGTAGCGCAAACAAATTTCCGAAAAAGTATTCGTGACACAAGCGTCGGTAACGCTTCGGTACAAACTACCTGTTATCTGTGTCACAGATGCCCTAGATGACAGTTTGTTCGTTAGTTATTCGTGCTAGGCACACTGGTAAAGAATTATACTAATAGGTACTATGAAATAGTCCGCGACGTCGTTCTCGTGGCATAACTTCGTGGGAACTTTCCGTTTAAAGGTTTTGAATGAAAAAAGAATGTGTTGCCTAGTTAAAAAAATACTGGAAAATGGAATGTGTTACCTAGTTAACACCTGTGTGCATGGGTATATGCTATTTACATTTTAAATTATTTCACTTTAATGCGACGAGCCGTTTTAAGAGGACAGTGCGAAGAAATGTTA
Source organism: Selenia dentaria (assembly GCA_917880725.1). NCBI lineage: Eukaryota > Metazoa > Arthropoda > Insecta > Lepidoptera > Geometridae > Selenia > Selenia dentaria. The sequence continues at coordinate 5,969,396 of OU862891.1, forward strand.
CTCAAGCTGAGATGTGAGCGCGCGACAGTTTTATGTTTACTAACTATACTAGTACAACTGCTGAGACTAGACAATTCTTACTTACGATTTTAAGACGGTACTATATTAACTGATATGTGTATTTCTTTGTTATGTTGGATACCAATAAATCTGTACTAATATTATAAACAGGAAGGGTTTGTTTGTTTGGTTGGTTGGACTGGTTTTATACCCTGTCGGGTCGATTCTGTTAGTTATATCAATCTTGCCTTTTCCTAATCCATATGAAAGTATATGCCGTGCATACAAAAAAACTTAGTAGAACACCATTCTACGACAATTATTATTCAATTCGGTAAATTGAGGTGTTTGTAAATTTATATCTCTGTTTTGAATTATCTTGAAGCTGACCTAAATTATCTATATTAAGATTTACAATCCCACAATCCGTAATCACAAACCGAATCAAAACTACTTAATTCACTAAAAATGTACACTAACCGGTAATTTATAAAGCTGTCAGAAGCGAAAATTATATTCGCAATGCAAGAAACAAACACAAAAAAGAAAGTAGTTAAAGAAATATGTTGTTACGATTTATTTTCCCAAACGGCAATTATATTCGTATAATGGCAACATTAATCGGCGCCCGAGTATATTTAATACGGCGGTTAGTCAAAGGCATTTAATTAGAATAGCTAATTAAGAACTATTATGTGTTATTTCCGCACGTTGAGAAATATGAAACTAAGACTAATGTAATAGTTGCGAACTGCGATTCATGACCTGCTCCTTCAGATGCGGTAATAATAAAGTATTATTGACTGACCGAGCGAAGCGTTACTGCTTTAGCTAGCCAAGTTAACTTATTCATATGTCCGTATGTTTGTGAGGTTGTACCAGTGTACAACCTAACCTGCCTGCAAAAATAATCACAGTAAAAATATCACAGTTTTAACATTGCAATAACTTTTTAAGTAAATTTTAATTGTGTACATGAAAACTTCAAAGTCGGTAAAGTCGAGTGCCCAAGATTTGGCCTGGAAAGGATAGATTTGGATTCTAGAATCCAGATCATGTTAGATCAATCCTCTCTCCCGACCATCATGGAGAGCCAGGCCACTAGAACACCCTTCTTGGCATTTGCAAGCAAGGCTGCCAGAATCGCAGCGGCGAGGAACAAATAAGGTTGATTTGTGCTAAGTAGATTAGAGCTGCTGGACGACTCCGACGAATAGTATACAATCCTCTCTAGGACTTTAAATAAATCTAAAAAGTTTAAAAAAAAAAAAAAAATTACGGTGTTGAAATTTTATTAAAATCTTGTATTACCAAAGGCACGGATCTTCGTCTGTGGATCTAGCAGTTCCTAAAAAAAAGTCGGTAACCTTCTTTTTAGAAATGGCTGAAAAAAACTTTAAAATTAAAAATAATCCTTATCAAATTACAATTTTACGATTAATTGTTTTGTTTCTATTTTTGTTTTCAATTTTTTCTTGATCGATGAGTGTTGTCACAAAAGCTAAGTTAGACAACCAGCACATATACTTATTTATCACGCCTCTTTCACCTGAAGAATGTGCTAGGATCATGACTTTTCTGGAACTTTCTGGAAATTCTTTGCTGCGGCGCTATTTACGGACCGATTTTGATAAGATTTGGTACACACATAAGATACCTGACTTTAACGAGGAATTTCGAATATGAGCATAATTGGTCAAGTTGTGGTTGTGAACTGCAAAAATTGCCGCTGATAGGACTATGTACTCGCAAGGTCTACTGTTCGCAGAACTTCTACTATTATGATTTATCCTGTGGTGATGACAGCCTTTACATGTTTGCACTGTCGTATTAAGAAGTCTTAGAGAAAAAGTGTCAGGTATTCTGCCTCTACGCAAGTACTTTTTTGAAGTTAGGAAAGGGCGTAGTTGCTAGTGTATATTAAACAAGCTCACAATGTCGAAGCCTCTTAGGGTGAAGAGTTAAATGTTGATTACGATCAGGCAAACGACTTGAGTACATAAATAAAACAAAATAACTACTACACACCGATCCAAGCAGTACTTTTTTGCTAGCTTGCGTTTTACAAAGCACAAGTGAGACCGCATATGGAGTACTGCTCACATCTATGGGCCGGGGCACCCGCTTACCAGATTGACCCCCTAGACTCTCTCCAACGTTGTACCATTCGTATGACCAGACGGTCTGGAATAGCTTAGTCTTCAGAGAGACTTTGCGTATTCTAGCGTCTGTACAACGGCGTGTGTTCGGAGGAACTGTTTGATATGATGTCAACGCCTCCCTTTCACCACCGCACCGCTCGCCATCGGCGGGATGTTCACACGCATTACCTTGACCTACCTAGTTCTACTACGTAACGGATCTCAAGAACATATATTCCGCGTACAACAAAAATCTGGATATAGCTTCCCGCCCAGTTTTTCCCTTTGCGATACGATATGGGGGTGTTTAAAAAGGGCGTCATTAAATTTCTTGTCGGCAGCGCGTTGGTAATGCCTTTGCAAACGTCTATAGGCGACGGTGACCACTTTCAATCAGGTGGGCCGCCTGCTGGCCAGCCTACTTTTGGCAATAAAAAATTGTACCTATAAAACTCAAATTATCATCACGTCACATATCAAGTAACCTTGACAACAAAAAACAAATAAAAGGAGATAATTTGGACAAGCTTACTCAGTAAGTGAATTCCAAAGTAAACGCTAACTACTAATAGAGCACAGATTCGCGAAATGTGTATATAAGAAATATAAACAAATATCAAATAGTAAACATTTGATTAGTAATACTATACATATACTGAGAAATTGAGAAATTTCCAACGTTATAGTTAACATGTATAATCATTTAAACGACTTCATCAGCCAGCCCGTTTTAATATGCAACTTTTTTTTCTATTGGGTTTTATTAAGAGAAACTGTATCAAAATCTATCAAGTAGTTTTGTACGCTAAATATTTATACAGACTAAAAACAATAACAATATATATTTGATGTAAGTATCTTCTTCTTTCGATGTGTGGTCAAATTATGAAGTTGGGTTGAAGCTTGAATAGAGATGTTCATTTAGATTTTAAACAGTATCTACATTCTTATGGACAAGTAAGACCGCAGAATAAATATCAGTACTATACGGTTATATTTATATCATATAAAAGTTCATGGCATAGTAGTGGTAGATTCATTCTTCATTGGCCATATTCGGCCAATAGCATAACAAGAAGAATTCCAAGAAATGTAACGCAAAAAAGTAACATTTATTCTACTAGTCTTGTGTGTGTATTATATAGTACAATTTAAAACTGCAACACTCACAATCAATGAATTCTAGCAGCATCAAATGTATAACCCTTCCCTTATTATCCTGCAGAACTTAGCAGCTTTTCCTTCACTATCAGTTCTAGCTCGCCAACAAAAAAGTGCGTAATTAACATAAAAAAAAACTACATAGCGTAGTTTCTAAGCGTAAACAAGATGGAAACCTTGTAAATATGCATGAGGTCCATTGTTACACGACAGGTGGAGTCGCGGTCGATTGTTCTTACAACTCTCGTTTTTAAATATACACAAGGACAAAACTGTTGGTGATAAACAAACAAGATCACAAAGTGTACAGAGAGATAAGAGCTGGCGTTCGAGAGAGCAGTTAATGGAACAAAGTAAAGTGCAGCAGGAATGCCAGGCTGCAATCGATTCAATAACGTGGGCAACAGCTTTACGTATGTGTGGTGAGTCATATTTACAGTCAGTATCAGAAGGGGTGCTACGAGCTTAACTAAACTATATAACATATTAAAGTAGTTCTGCGAACAGCAGACCTCGCGAGCACAGTCTTATCGGCAATTTTTCGCAGAACTTCACAACCTTTTATCTCGGCAACACTTCACCAATTATGCTCACATTCAAAATTCCTCTTTAAAGTCAAGTACCTAATGTGATTACCAAATTTTTATTAAAATCTGTTCGTAAATAGCGCCGCTCTTGTTTTAGGAAATGTACACTCCATTCAAAACTCGCCGATGAAAAAATTAATTGAATAGTAGGACATGCATACCAAGCATCGTCAAGATTGGTTCAAAATTGCGACCTGTACAGGAAGACCAACATACAACCTAACAAACATAGGGACTGATGAAAGTCAATTTGGCCAGCTAAAGCAGAGACGCCTCGCTCGCCCGATCAATTATCGACTAGCTGATACGGCACGCTCCTTTTAAATAAAAGCCTAAGTTAATCCTCATAAGATAAGCTCTGACAGTGTATGACCCGGTGAAATCGCTCCAGCCGCTTTTGAGATTAGCTGTAAAAGACAGACAGGAAAGGAATATAAAAATAGTTACCAAATATACTTTATTACTATACGCATTTAGTAAAAACCCTATTACTTTGACATTACATACACTGCAATATAATTGATTTGTTTAGATTTCAGACAGTTCCAGTTAAGTATACACATTAGCATTCAAGTAGTGTTCATAATTAAGCAGGAAATTAAGGCACATATTCCTTGAAGCGGTCGAACCAGATTTTACTTAGTGGTTCTTAAATGATACAAGCTAAATTTTATCTGGTCCCGGATGGGTCTCCGCTAGTGGCATTTTTATCTGAGTGATGTTACTGCGAGCACGGCAATATCAAAGGTATTCGGAAGGTATGAAATTTCTGTTGTTAAGGTTGGCTACAGCTTAACCGGCGTGATGCACTGAATTACACCTCTTTGGCTTTTGTCAGTTAGGCCATTCGGTGGAAACTTGAGGGGCTGACGATTGCATAAGTCCCGTGGACAGACATATATAATACGCAATGATGGTAGTGACATTGATATTGGTGGCGTCATTGAAATACGGTTATTATAATAACATAGAGAATATTATTAATTAAAGCTGCCTTCTTATTGTTATTCTGTATGGGGGCTATACTATGGGTATTGTATTGGTATAGTATACTCATACACTATGGGCCTCATAAGCAAGCTCAAATTAGCACAACGAGCTATGGAGAGGGCTATGCTCGGGTCGGGGTTTCTCTACATGATCGAATCAGAAATGAGGAGATCTGTAGACGATTGAAGTCACTGACATAGCTCAGAAGATAAACCAGTTGACGTGGCAGCGAACATGGCAAAATATTTCTGGAGTGGAGACCACGGACCGGCAAGCGCAGCGTAGGTTGTGCGACACACCGACAAGGTGGACAGATGATCTGATCAAGGTCGCAGGACAGCTTCCAACCGGTCCTTTTGGAAATATACAGGATGTTTGGTAGAGGGACCGACAAACCAAATGAGCGTGTTTGGGGGCCCACTTGGAGAATACAAGTTGGCCAAAAAAAAATCCCCGAATCCCCAATTATTTTTAACTTTTTTTTTGTGAATTTTCTTGTTTTCTCCAATATTGTACCAATTTCGCTTTGCGTGGCCTGAAGGTGTATTAGATACCAAATTCAACTAAAAACATCCGGTCTAAAACAGATTTTTCAAATGTTATGGTGGTAAATAGGTACAATTTCGGAGAAAAAGGGAAAAATCACAAAAAAATATATTGGGGGGTCGGGGATTTTTTTGGCCAACTTGTATTCTCCAAGTGGTCCCCCGAACACGCTCATTTGGTTTGTCAGTCCCTCTACCAAACACCCTATATAACATAGACCGCCCCTATGTTCAGCAGATGATGAAGATGATACGGGGGCAGTCTTACACAGACGTCCCGCATGGGGTATTAAGTGTATATTAGAGGTACATAATGTAATTTTTTGTCATATACCGTATATAACAGAGTTCCGCGTAAACGTGATTAATATCCAATGGCAACGATTGTTGTGATTGGTGCAATATAAAGGACCGCTTATAATATTGACTCAAATGTTATGTTATGCCAACCTTGAATTACCGGATTAACTCCGTTTAACATTGTTCGCAGTCAGTTACAATGGTGAAAACCGACCTAGACAGTTCATGAGAGGATCCTGACATTTTTATACGGCAGCTCAGGAATAATACAATAAGTTATTTATAGTTCAGCAAGATTCATCACATCAATCACAATAATTACCAACCTAATGTAGTTAACACTATACAAATTGTGTTTCTCCTGTTTAATTCAGACATTCACACATTTCTTTGTTTAGCGTGTACTAACATGATAACCAAGTTACTGACTCGTTCGAGAGCGCTTTGTCGAATGCTTCTCGCCGTGACTCATTGACTTGTGGTTGGTCTACGATTCGGGTCAAAGGGCTTTCAACGTTGTGCAAGCGGACCGCTGCCAACTTTCTATAGCCATTTTAAGATACGTAGAGAAATACGTTGCTTGCGAGAAATTGCCAACAAAATGTACTCATAAAACGGAAATAAATTTAGAAAAATAGCATATTAATAATGTTCGGAAAGATGTGCACCAAATCACTGACAGATTATTACGACGTTTGCGTCTAGGTGGTTAATTTGTTAAGTTGGTTACAAAATAGACCTTGGGGACTCTAAGACAAATTATGTAAAAGTTTTTTTTTTTTTTACAATAATGGGATTATTATTCTTACTGACAACGGAAGGATTTTCATCTAGTTAACCACTAATAATTTTACCAACTGCGTTCTCCAGGTTTCTGAAGAGTGAGGGGGTTCCTGGCTGTGGCGTTCGAGTCTCCGGCATCTGATAGTTGGGCGCCGAGCTCAGAGACTTATCGAGAAATTCTCCAGATTTTGTTTTTTTTTTAACTTTAAAACTTAAATTTCTTCTCCCATTTCTTCCGGTTTTTGAAAACCGTGGCGTTCATATATTTTTCCTAAATCGGAGAGGTGGGCGCCGCACTCAGGTACTTCTGGGGAAATTGACCAGAGCCACTGTTTGTGTCAAGTTTAATTAATTCTCCGACCTCCCCGATTTCTGAGAGGGATCCTCATATTAGTAGACCGTAAGTGAGTATTCACTTGATCCAACAAAACTATCACAACAATAGGAAACCGCTACTGCATCGTATACAAACAGCAAACAGGCATCGAATCGAACCAGATTTTCCAACGAGGCCATGGCCCGTGGCATTGTTACTTGTACTGCCGATGTTACGGTCAAATGGCCACGGTATATCAATAAGGTATAAATTACAATCGCGACTGAATGCATACAGTTACCGTAACGAGGTAATTGAATTTATTTAATACTAGTGACGAGACGGGAGAATTGTTTGCCTCATGTTTATGTACTTTACGTGTTCCCATGACAGTTGCAGCTTTAAAATTCAAACTGCCTTGTGTTTCTTACTCTGAGAAATAGTAGACTATTCAGTCCCATTCGCTCAATAGTAATTTCACTCGCTACAGGACTCTTCAACATAAACACAGGAGTTCTTGATCACAAAAGTAGTAGTACTGCGGTTGTACTCACTAAGTCGGCAGTTGCAGAAGTGTCTAACGACCAAGTACACCACCTGATTAGCACCTCCCAGTAACCACGCGTGGGGAATATGTCTTATTAGTTCACTTTGTCGGTGGACACAACGGGTTGACAAATTATTCTTACCAAGTAAACGTAAAATAACGATCGATATTCTTTGAGTCTGGTGTTTCTGGATAGCTCACAGTTCCCTGTGACCAAAATACGAAAACAATCTATAGAAATATCAAAAACAGTACTAAATTTTTATAATATTGAATAAAATTGATATTGACATTTAAGAACCAGTTCTCAATATGCCCGACTAATCAGTCAGTAATAATTTATTTTGGGAGATGTCTATATTTGCAGGAGACGTTTTCCGAGCAGCCATTGATGTGATATTATCATTTTAGTGTGATCAGGTGACCAACTGAGAACTGAGTCTTCCTCGATAAATAGATACTATGCTTATAACTCACAGTGTTCACCGACAATGTACTTGTTAAATGAGGCACTGTCATATAAGGGATATTTTAAGCAAGTTGTTAAGGAGACACGATTCATAAATGCCCGCCAAGTACGTCACCATATTACACTGCAGAAGTGCAAGAGAGAGCGAGAAACCGGAAGGAAGAGGTTGACCAGATAACGCATGTGCGTTATCTTAGATTATTAGACATAGACTGCGTTAGTTTTTTCATCTTACTGATAATTTACTATTATAATTTAATACAAATGTCATATAAAAAAATATAATTAATAACAAATGTCATGAAAGCCACCTATTAATGGTGTCAGTGGCAAGAGCTCCAAGTGGAGTAGAAACCTGGTGGTGCGATGGCGCGTGACGCAACCTACATACGAACAGACATGATCATCGGCCGCCATTCGATGGACTGTGAAATTTTCTCGAACATTATCACGGTATTTGTATTTTTTTTCGTTTGAAATTTTTTTTCTAATACGTCTATGAAATAGAATGATTGGTCGATGAAATCAAAGTCAGTGAAAACGTAGTCCTCTTCTTGAAACTGAAATCTTAAACTGTACAATTAGCTACAAACCTACGATGGTTTTATAGTGTTTTGTATAATTGTGTTCAATTTTACCTGCTTGTCAGTGCTCTCTAATTTTTGAGTAAAGGAGTACGCTGAAACCAGCCCTGTAAGGACGACACGCTAAAACAGCTTCGTGTGGAGCGTACCTCTATTGCCATAAAACAACTATACAATTACTATTTAGGTAAAATCCTTATACTTTATGGGCAACAAATACTCTTATATTTTTATATTCGTTTATCTCATATAAGCTCTCTCTGATCTGAATTTTCGAACCCTCTGCATACTGCATAATGGCCCCGAACCTAGTGACCTGGTCACCAGATCTCAAGGTTACCTCCGGCACAGACTGTTTTAAATCTACGACAGGCAATATTTGAACTCCACAACTTGAAGACAACATTTGTGAAGTGATGCGCTACAAATAAGGAACTAAACGATTCGATTAAAAATAAAACTAACTGAATTCGAACTCCTAACAGCACCAGTAGCTCAAATTGAAAGGACATATTTAGTATATTTAAGAGCTTAGAGATAGGTGACCCGTTTTTAATAAAACATGGCTAAGTAACATCTCGTAAAAACATTTCTAAACTTTGCAAATTAACCGCACCTGCTGTGCATTGCCAATAATCAAAGATTGATGCCAGAATAGGCATCAATCGTTGCTCATCTCCAGTTAGGTTACGTATAACGTGCTAAATTTAGAATTACGTGATGGACCGCATGTTATATCACTTTCTACCTATGGCTAATAGTAATAAAATCTACTATTATACCGGAAACAAAGTTTCTACGCGTATTTAGCGCAATAAAACTATCTTAATGGCGAATAAACAGAAAGTGTACGCAATAATGTTATTTAATTTACAAATAACAGTGCAGAAACAGGTTGAAATAACATACGTTTCAAAGAATAAGGTAAAGTCAGAGTAAAAGCAACGATGATAAATCACGAAATCAATGTTCCATGATTAGTATAAGTCATGCTTCACACATGGTAACTAACGTGGTGGAAAAACACAAAGAAGCTAAAGAGTAGTAACGGTGGCCAACGAGGCGAGACCCGTCACACTACGAAGACAGGCTGGTAACAAAATAAATTGCAACGCCAAATTACAGCATTCTAGTTTACACGATAGGATAAGACTGCCAGCCGCTAACGATATATAAACCAACCAGCCGTGACAAACAAACAATAGAGTCAACGACATCACCCGAACATATACAGCACTTTCAGTTTCGTGAAATCGAAAGTGGCACATACATCTCCGGTGCAAGACTCGCCATTTTCACCAGCATGGCGGCGAAAAAACTAGCTGATCCGTCATGGAACCGTGCTATCTAGCGGCCATCAATTTGTCAATGTGCCACAATTGCTGCACCGGCTGCTACATATTCCACCGCATTGTTCTGTGATACATCAGCATTTCAGACACTCTATCCGTATTAATTTCCATTAACTTCATGAGTGTTGTGTTAATAGATGTTTCCTTTAATAATGCACAATTTAATGTTTACAATTCTATTTGCACTGTTTTGTTTTGTTAGCGGAGAAACTTTAACAACATCAGAGAGTGTTATGTTACTGAGGCGTGCCTTTTTGAAATATTGTATCCAAACAAGTAATTAGAACAGCTTCCAAGTGCAGTGACCCGCGCCAGTGAAATGCAACTGTACTCGACCAAGGCCCAGTTCGGCATAATCACTGGCATGAAGGTACGCGTATTGCCTGTGTCTCTCAGTAAGTAAACGGAACTTCAACACAACAAGCGATACAAAAAGCATTTTCGCGCCAATTCTTGTACAATTACGTAATATTACACGTGTTGTTGGTGAATTGGTTAATATGAATTGGATCGCGTGCCAACGTCTTTATCAATCCGAGTGAAACTCCCGTTGCGATGTGCATTGCTCCTGTCAGCCGCTGTCACTTCCGCGTGATTTACACACCACGCCATATTTACGGCCTTGTATCACTCTCGCTTATGCAACATGATCAATATATAGTTATCAACTCGTCTTTCACGTATACGGTATACCATTGAAAGAAATATGACAGGGATGCATATGCATGAGCAGTCACATTTTGTGTCCCAGTCCATCGGTCATCATTGTCTCATCACTATTCCAAGAGCATTCGACGTGCATGTTAAAATATTAATTTATTAATTGCATTGGAACGGTGCCAATATTGAAATAACAACGCCTATCGAATTGAGTGAAAAATACTTAAAGGTTAAAAGCAAGAGAGTGCAAAATTTATTGCTTTGATTCCATCAGCTCAGGTTATTCAAATTAATGTTGCAGGAAAAAAATAAAGATAGATAAAGCTAGTTAGTGAACGCGTATACCTTCGTATAAACATAAAGAACGATGGATGGACCAGGTCAACGGTCTTGGTGCTCTCGGTAAATGATTGATTAGGTCTTTACTAACGGGAATTCTTGAATGGTAATCTGAGAGCATTGTGCATTGTCAGTTGCCTTTTGAATTTAAAGGATATTAACATGGAAAAACTGTGTCAGCCCGGAAACCATTGGGCGCGGCGAATTGCACAATGCGCTATCCGGCTTTAATACATGCAGTGTATGTGTTCCATGCAGTAATCAAATAACAGGGTCGGGCCTCATATCTGCACGTCCACAGATAAAAATGCTGTCTACAAGATTACAAGCCATTCGATTTGGTGCACGTACACTAACAGCGATGCGGCGACGTCCAACAACAATCTAATTAAGAACGATTCAACTTGAATAAGGAATGAAATGAGTCGTTTAAATTCTGATCGCGTCTCGTCTACCACTTCTTTAACTAACGGCACGCGGGAAAGGTTTAAAGACATGCACGCACCATCGCAAAGCTAGGAATATAAAGGTTCGTTTGGACCGTAATATTTGAAAATCAAGCATTTTGTAGGTACTGTGTTGACATTGCATTTCTCTCATGCATGAAGGCTTCGCTATATTACAAAATATATTATCTTTTTTAATGTAACAGTATTTAAATTTCATCATTAACCTTTATAAGCACTTTAACCGGTAAGTCAAAAGATGAATAATATTTAACATTCGATTCAACACGTGGGCCCATTTCACATACTATCTTATCTTTTCATAGATCTGCCCATTCCTTTACTTTATTATTTCGCACTACATTAATTTTATTACCGTCGCTAAAGTCTAATAAGTGGGATCCGTACCTTATATTCAGTTAAGGACATGGAATGTCAGAACAAGCTGCGGGGCTTCGGTAGGATTCTCAATAGCTTTATCCGAGGAAGTCTATGATAAGGGCACGTCTTCATATCTGTTGGAGAATGTTTACATAGAATGCGAGGACAATTATGTTTAATGTAATAATTGTATATTGAAAATAAGTGCTGACAGTAAAAATAATTGTTTTATTCGGTAAAATGTGAGTTAACGCTTGGTGAAATTGCTTTCGATAATTTGAATAGCCGAAAATGATTTACGTTATATGTGTGGGATCATAATGTTTTCGAACCCTATTGGAGTAAAAACTTTCTGTGTATTTTTAGAATCTTAGTAATTTTAGGTTTTTCTTATATTTCAAATATGATTTCGAAATAATTTTGAAATGATAAGGCCAATTTTTCACACTGTTTCAACTCTCACAGGAACACTTTTCCTTCTTTAAAAGTAGCTAATTATTATATTAATGGGATGCCAAATCTATTCCAAATTTACGTTTATTATTTTCCAAATTGAGCATGGCGGCGTAAAGGTGAAGACAAACAAGTTTTACACACCACTGACAATTTCCGTTAATCATTAGAGCTACGAAATGTATATTGCCCGACTCTATCACTTGTATCACCTATTTCTCCAAAACGACTAATTCCAGTTACTGCTACTGCTCTGTTATTACATTATGTTATTATTCCAATAACTGCAGTTAATGCCTCTGTTACGTTAGAATCCACAATTAGGTTCATGAATAAGTTTGATATGACGCACAAATTCCCTGATGAGCTGCAGATGGCCTTACTAAGTGTTTACACGACGTTGTTTCCCGCTCGTATATTAAGTTGTGATGATCTCAGCTTTATTACAAGTAGTCATACGTTGTCGATGACAATGACATCATGACCTTCACTCGGTACCTTCTATAGTGTTTATTTTATGCCATTAATATTCCTTACTTAGAATCTATTTTATTTTTTTCACTAACGAATTGAAAATTCAATCTAAATAATAATATATATGTTGATATATACATATACAGACTAGCTCCGATAATGTTGATTGCATTCTCCCTTATTGATATTTGATGAGAGATTTGAGTTACATTTCGCTTTAGTTCAATTTTCTCACATTAAATTCAACCCGTAGACTCGCCTGTCGCCATTTGGCCAATAATACAATAGACTTCTCAGAAATCAAGAAATATAAATTTCGACTTGTATGGTTAAAATACATTATCTACGATATTTTTGTTTTAATCGATTCACTATTTTTATGCACGATTCAATGCTTTTAGGTTTCACCTAAAGCACTCGAAGCAGACAGAAGTCTACATATTTTTATATTTTTGAGAAACTAAAATGAAATAATACGTATAAAGGAGTATCTATAGCTTATAAGCCCATGCCAAATATTGAGTTTAATCTAATCACTAAACCTGAAGGCAAGTACCGCAAAAGTATGTAAGTACAGTTTGTTAATACGATGTAGCAAGAGTTAGAAAGGGCGGTTCGTGACCGCGACCTCACGATGCCGTCGTCAACCGCAAGCCAGTTGATCTCTTAGAAAGGACATTGTGCAATGTTAAGCAAAGCCACGTGTAAAGGACAACATGCTATTGTTCAGTGGGTTAGTAGTATGATTTAAAACGATGAAATGTATTCGTTTCTCTATTATTTCTATCGCTCGGCAAGTTAACATCTCCTGAGAATGGCTTGTGTAAAAGCGAAAACGTGCCGAAGACTTATTGGTTAATTGGGCTGCTTGTGTGTTGCACTGCATCTCTGTCATAAGCATTTTTCCAGTGAAAAAGTCACTCAATATTTGTTTAAATATAATTTTACTGAAGTACATAATAAACATAAATTTATAGCACGTAGGTATATATATATATATATATATATATATATATATAGAATAATAAGGTAAATAATAGGTAGGTAATAGAAATCTGCTGGTAATACAAATAACTAACACGAAGCTGTCTACAAAGGATATATTTTCTAACGTGTACAATTTACTCATCATTATCAACCGCTCAACGGTACGTCAAACAGTTGCAACTACCAAAGTGTCATTAAATATCAAACAAAAGACAATCAACCCGCAATAAAAAAGCATTTGGCACGTACGAGAAATAAACTGACATGTTTGAAGAGGCAGGTGCAGTCAATTAACTTCGTATAGATAACTCGATAACTCTTTGGTGCAGTTGAAGCACTATATTAGGACTGACGGTGTAATAACAGGCTTCATGAATGCCGCGGTAAAGCCTTTAGGGTGCATTTTTACTTTCGGTTGTTGTGTGTGTGTAACTCTGCAATGAAAAAAATATCCAGTCTAAACTCTACTTGGTAGAGTCTAGTCTAAGTTCTCTGTACTAATAAGTTATATGATTTGATAATGTTTAAATGGATATGGGGATTATAGTTAAGATAAAGGTCCAAAACCATAAAAGTCGTTTGTGCCTTTGTGGCTGATGGTAATGATTCACCCGAAAACGGAGAAAATCCGAGTACGAAGTTAATCCGACGGAGTTGTACAAAAAAATCTCTAATATCATTTTCTCGTGGGTATGGCTGCATATACGAAAGAAAATTGCCACATTTTTAACTCACTGAACACTCAGTGTGTGTGTGTAATGTTTTGTAATTCGTGGAATAAAGGGAAAGCTGGTATTATAGCTGTGATTACATGAACTTATCATGCAGGCCCCTCTTTTGTCACATTCAAAGTATTGATTGGCAATGGACACGTGGTTCTTAATGTTCCTTATGGTACTTACGATTAAAACTTAAAAATATCTGACATGAGCAAATCACATACATATTTTGCTCCCAAGCTATTCCTAACTATAAGACTCTACTGCCAGGGTCTAACTGTACTGGAATGAATGGGCTCTGTCTGAAATGTCTTGTATTTAAGAAAATAAGGCTTGTCGTTGAAGATCCACCAGAATCTGAAAATCATCTCTAGAAGGCTCTAGATAAAGTTAGTAGCTTTCGGTTCAAGTGAAGGTGCAAGTTGGTAGCCGGCTACACGTAGCAGCAGCAGACGACATGTCGTTGCTTCATGTCGCCGCGACACGTCGTCGCTTCATGCCACTGCAGTCATGATTTCGAACACGACCGCAGACGACAACTGCAGTTGGCATAAACCATTCGAAAAGCGATACAAAAGGTTTTGTTTAAAAGCTTTTCAGTTGTTTTACTAGGTAGATTGGTACCCACGAGCGGCGCTACTGATCTGCGGTCGGGCGACAGTGTCGTCTGCCGCTCGACGACGCGACGCTAGCTTCGTGTCGCTAACTACGATAGAAATTTCATAGAAATATCATTTGTGCGCTGCGTGCGACACGTCGTTTGCTGTTGACCAAAAGAGAGACATTTGAGAACCGAAAGAGAAAGTACATTAGAGACCATAAAACGCTCAACGACAAGCGAGCTGTCAACGATATCAAACGTCCACGATATGTGCCAAGTATCGAACTCGTATTGACTATCCAAAAGCACTTAATGCCTGACTATGATAATTAGTAATCATTATACGAGTGCTCCTTTTGCATAGAAAGCCACCTTTATGACCACAGAACAGGTTTTTCAAATGACCGTGACTGTCGATAATATGTATTTGTTTATGCAATAGATGAGATGAACGTTTTGAATGTATCTTACCTTGGCTTCTATCTATCTATCTCTAAATGGTTCTCAACTAATAATTTACTTCTGAATTAAAAAACGACAAAATGTTTGAAGTTTTCTTTGCCTACTGTTCCATATTTGGAGTCCAACGTTACGCTTGCTGGAGTTAAACTCGTAATGGACAAGGCAACAGTCTTCCTAGGCATTAAAATTGACGCAAAATTACAATGGGGTCCTCATATAAATGCCCTGTCTGGGAGACACAGTTCTGCTGCATATGCAGTACGTAAAATAAGAGAGCTAACAGATGCTTCTACGGCGCGGTTAGTGTATTTTGCATATTTCCACAGCGTAATGTCATATGGGATATTGCTATGGGGTTCAGCGGCTGATATAGAGACCATATTTATCCTTCAGAAACGTGCTATTAGAGCTATATACGAAATGGGTCCCCGTGAATCTTTGAAAGATTTATTTAAAGAAATCAATATATTAACGTTGCCTTCCTTATATGTATTTGAAAATATAATGTATGTTCGTAAAAATTTACATAAATATAAGTTAAATAGTGATCACCACACTTTTAATACCAGAAATACAAATAGGATAGCTTGGTACAGCTATCCTATTTGTAATTCTGGTATTAAAAGTGTGGTGATCACTATTTAACTTATATTTATGTAAATTTTAGACTTGCGAAGACTCGAGAAGAGAAAACGCACGTTGTGCACGTATGTGCGTTTTTACAATAAAATCCCAAAGCACATAACTGAGCTCACAGAGGGCAAATTCAAGTTGACTGTAAAAAACGTAGGAATGACTTATTACTCTTCGCAAGTCTAAAATTTACATAAATATAAGTTAAATAGTGATCACCACACTTTTAATACCAGAAGCGTTTTTACAATAAAATCCCAAAGCACATAACTGAGCTCACAGAGGGCAAATTCAAGTTGACTGTAAAAACGTTTTAATAAAAAAAGCTTACTATAAAGTTCGACATTATATAGAAGATAAAGATGCTTGGAATACTCCACTTCTGGTAAGCTGTCTCTCTGCCACCCATAAAATGTAATATTTGTAGTACCAAAGTAGAAACATTGTAAACATCTATATAAAAAGAATGGCCCCGAGTTTCTTGCCGCTTCTTCTCGGTGGGTTCTATATATTTTGGAACGCGGCGGTAGAGTCTTTAAAGTTCATTATAATGAAAAGTTGACGTTCATAAGTGCGTCTTTAATGCCTAAATTGAATAAATGATTTTGACTTTGACTTTGCTTGTTGAGTTACCTTTGACTTATTATATATCCAGTATATGTACTATCAATAAAACAATTTAATATTTCATTGATTGCGCCATTTGCTTGTGTAGGAATTCCTCAAGTGTAAGCTCAAGTATTCGTATCATAATAACAGAGTGGTCTGCATATTCAGATATATAATGCGCATGTATTTATGATGAAGGGTTTCGCTCGACTTGAGTGCAGCATTTATACACGGTGTGATTCAGGACCGAACATAAATAATACAAAAAATATATCAGAAATAGTGCTCTGGCCGTCATTGGCATCTTAATCTTTCATATACCGTGATAATTAAAACAAAAGATTTATAAATGTAACGGACCTAAATGTACGTCTTTGGGACGCAAAAGGTTAAGGGCACTTTTTGATATATAAAACGCAAGCCAGTCCATTTTTAAAGTTTGATGATTTCATTTTCCCAGTTTTACCACCTATATTTGTTGTTTTCATGTAGAAGTTAGTGTGTTAGAAGGATAGTGTGAGTTTTCGACACCCGTCTACGCCACCACCACGTTTACGTATTTGCACAGAATACAAAATAGTCTGAAATGAAAATAAAAATGGACATTGTCATACAGACTATTACTTATTCTTTGCTATACTTGTACGCGCTAGTAGACTTAACGGACGTGAAAAAACGCACACTAGGCATACTGCAGTATCATAATCATCATCACAGCCGTAGGACGTCCACTGTTGAACATATGCCTCCCCCAAAACAACCAGTTGGAAGCGGCCTGCAAAATTACTTCTTCGCCAAATTTTGAAAAAAAATAAATAAAAAATTGGTAGATAAAAATAATTACATTACACAGCATTACAAGAGTATTGTAAATATTTAATTTTTTTTTTCTATTTGAAAATTTTGGGTGGTAGAACTTTTTTACACTCATAATTTTATTCTTTAATAAATTGTTTGTTAGAATGTCCACCGTAATAACAGATATCGGAGTACGCGCCCGCGTCTCCGTGTATCTCCGAAATAAATAGGATCTCATAATATTTTACGGAACCCAAATCAAAATTGCGAACATTCAGATCGAGGGAGAACATTGCGAATAGCATGTTCAGCCGTAATATAAACAGTTCTGCAACACGACATTAGAGATTTCTACCAATTCCGAGAACCATCCGCCGGCCGTCGCATCGGCAGTACAGTGGTAATTCTAATTATCACAATTGCTGTTGTTATCAGGTACTGTTAGATATGTTGTGGTGACATTGGTGGCTCAAGCGCCGTGACTCCCACGATCAATGATACGATCTTGCAAATGCCTTTTCATTGGATTCCGACTGGGAAATTGATATTGTTTTCTTTGTTGACTGCTGACGTGGTAATTGTTTATCCTCTCTTCTTTGAGGCTTGAGTTTATCTTAATAACTTCACTTAATGAAGATAATTTACAAATATTATTGTTGTCGTGCGGAGCAGATATATTATATTATAGAATAGATTCAGTCATTAAGAGTTGCTTTGTTCAAAAAACTGTGTCCGTAGCACAATTTGGGAATAGGTTTTCGTATCGTAAACGCCAACGCGTCAAGCTTCGGCAAACAAACTATGAGTTATCTGTGCCACAGTTGCCCTAGATAAATGTCAGTTTGTACTGTGTCACGTGAACGTAACGTTACGTTACACTTACGCAGTTATCCGTGGTTCGAACAAACCAGAGATACGCAAGTAACGTACATAGATCAAGCGTATCTGAAAGTCGCACAAGCTCATTTATGAACACATTTTATTTCGAATGAACAGTTATTGTTCGATTAATTGAATACGAGTAATATATAAAACTAAAAAATGCGGCATTCATTTCTTTTTTGTATGTTGACCAATTGGGATGTAGGCGCAACAACCATAGCAAGCACGGTAATGTTATAATCATATTACCGTGTCGTAAGGCTACGTGCGTTACTTTTGAACGTGTTTCATCTTCCTTCGATATTTTACGTAAAAAGCAATCCACCAAAAGCTGCTCGCTTGGCAATATTAATCACCTTACCTTGCAATATTGTGGCCGCACCGTGCAACTATAAAACGTTTTTACGATGTTATATTTGTCCGTGCACCAAGCACGACATCGCATCATCTTACCTGTAAGAAAAGAAAATGTATCATTACTTGGAATGGTCATGAAACTAAGAAAAAAATTAAATAAACAAGCAAATTATTTTCAATTAAAACTACAATACTAACGGCATTATGCACGATAATTTGAAATGCGAATGAACAAAGGCGACTTATTTAGGACTTATTTCTAAAACGCCAGGATTATTTTTTATATCCGACTGGCACAGACATGTGCTAGCGTAGTATACGAGATACTAGGCAAAGACAAAACTTCTGACTCTCATAGACAACCGCTGAAACACACCGTTAGATGGCCAGCGACAGATTTTCAATCTTGAGGAGAAAAGCCTAGCCTCGTTAGCACTTGAAAGTAACCGTGTGTATGTATTTGTTTATGGTTTTTTGCTAGCTTTGACTGATGCTTGATCAGTAGAACCTTCCGGCCCCAACCTCCATTCCAGAACCATCCGGTACTGGAATGATCACGGACCTGCAAGCGCAGTGTAGGTCGTCCACCGATACGGTGGACAGACGACCCGATAAAGGTCGCCGGAGGACGTTGGATGCAGGCCGCTTCCAAACGGTCCTTTTGGAAAATTATGGGGGAGTCATATGTTCAGCAGTGGACGTCCTAAGGCTGAGATGATGATGATCAGTAGAAGTTTTAAATCTTATTTCAGCGGCAGCATTCGCAAGCTGTAGCACAGCCATACGAGAGCGATGCGATTGCTATACAACTGCGATTGAAAGCTAGATCTAACACACTACCGAATTTGACATTAAGAGCAGTTCAATCGCAGAAGCATCGCAGTAGTATGGCGATTTGTCAATAGCCAAGAGACTTTGGCTTCTGTTCCGTGGACGACAATCACAACCCGTAAGCTACCATCGCATGAAAACTGACTTTCCCATTAGTCTGACAACAGTGTGCAGTTTCTAATTGGCTTGCTTTCCCTGTAAACGCGATGGACCATGAAGAAGCCTAATTTACGTTGCTTTCTCCGATCGTTTTGTGCGAGCTTTTGTTGCGAGCGCCGTTACTGAATCTGTGACACAGTCTCTTTCACCGACACTAATTCACATGGTCCATTTACTTTATTAGCCTTTAATTCTTAAGATTAAGCCTAAAGCTGTAAGTAGTATTTGAAAGCAAAGTAATCCCCAAAGAGGTACTTTGTTCTAAAGTGTGATGACTACCTACAGTTATTTTTAATTAGAAATACGGGATTACTCACGTAATACTTATCGGATAGGTCCGACTATAGTTTCGACCACATTCGGTGGTCTTTTTCAAGGAGTGTTCGGACGCACCGCGTCGATGACGTCTCGCTTAGCACTGGCACGCATACCTACCTACAGCTAGTTTTAAGATCCCATTTTTTCAACCCTAATGCATGTTTTCAATCAACCTTTTTAGGGAAGCCTTACACAAGTTAGGTGACACTGTACTTCAACAACTGGCTTAGATTGGGAAGGTTCTTAATTTGATGCCTTGAGTTCTAAAATCAAGAAACGTCCATGTCCATAATATTATAAAGAGGAATGATTTGTATTTTTGTATGTAAAGAATAAACATAAAAACTACTGGACCGACTTGGAAAATTCTTTTGCCGTTAGAAAGCTACATTATCACTGAGTAACATTGGCTATGTATAATATTTTCAAAAAAGTTAAGGATCCATCACCGCGCGGGCAAAACCGCGGAGTTCAGCTGGTACTATTATAAGGCTCGACATTTTCGATACATCGGTCAACAAAATTAAGAAATTTATCCTAAGCAACCCCATTTCTTTGTAACACAACCATTATTTAGATTTACATTTTAATATTTATCTTTAGGTACTTACTATAATAATACCCTTATAAATTTGTTTTGTTATATTGATATGCAACTAGTAAAGTTCCATATTTGAGCATTAGATTCATATGCATGTTGTGTTTGTACTTAAAAGGATGTTCAGCCTATCATGTATTGTATTCTTTAGCTATTGTCACATCTAAATGCTGTAACATCCGGTTTGCAAACCAATAAAAAAAAAAAAAAGGTAAGGTCAAATTTTCCTCGTAAGGCATGAAGAAAAGTTAGATTGAACTTTTGTTTTACATTGCATTTGTAACATTAATTCGTAGACTTACAAATAAGTAAATTTTGGATAGATAACCAACTGTAGTCACGGGACGTACGCAACGCGTTTGCTATTGCGTGCTTAATACAAAATGCTAGTTATCAGTATTACAAGATCTCAGAATCCCACATCAAAATGTAATTGTAAAGTTGACGTTACAAAATCAAAGCGTCGGCGTCGATACCGGCGAGACAAAAGTGGAGCGCAATATCGAGCGACGTGTCTAGCGACTTCGCCAGTATCTCAGACAGATGCTCATAGTTGTGAATCATTACTTGAGTAAAATCTCCAGATATTACAGTGAATCCCATACAAAGTTTACTCAGTAGGGCTATTATGTATCTCAGTAGCTAACAAATGTTGATTGAAAACGTATAAAATGTTTACCAAAAAATGAAACCGACTTCCAAAAAGTGTGAAATAACTTGACGTCGGTTCCATGATAGTTCAAAAGTAGGTACCTTTTCAAAATATTGTGCGCATGGTACCAACTTCGACAAGTTATTTCACACTTTTTGTTATTGAAGTCGGTTCCATTTTTTGGAAAAAAAATTTAGAGTGTATCTCAAAAACTGCTTGTCCGAATTTGGAAATTTAAATGGGACCACCTCGGAAGTATTTACTCTACCGAACAAAATAAAAATATAACCTCCTGCTTTTTGAAGTCAGATTGAAAATGGCGACTCTATATCACTTTTGTCAACTCCAGTCATCAACTTACTAACATTTTTGCTTACTGGAGTTGTCAAAACTGACATAGAGTACATAGAGTAGACCATTTCTCAAGATTTTTATCAACATTTGTTAGCAACTGAGATACATAATAGACCTACTGATCTGATGATGTTCAAGCATAGATTCAGTATAGGGTTTACTTTTAGAATATAACCCTAAGATAACGTGCGGCACACAATATCGAGGAGTTCAAATGGAAACGTAATGAACACAGGGGTTCAAAATGTAACACTTTACAATTGACATGGAATAAAGTGTCCAATTACGACCTTGTTACAGATGTTCGTGACATATATGGTAAAACATTCAAACTATAGATGGTAACATGACTAATATGAATTTCTTTGAAAAGGTCACGTCACCTGCTGCTCACGTATTATCACCAGCTCATTTATCTTCTATATATAATTAGTTGTCTGTGTGTGATGTCTGCATACATTCACATACGCGCGCGCCACAATGTAACTGTCTAGCACCTCGGCCAGAAATGCAGTAACTACAGAATATAAAAAGCCAAGTCATTCCAAATTAGCATATGCGTTTAATACGTTTCATAATCTTTTATGAATATTGTTAGAACAAAATGTTAACAAAATTCTTACCACGAACCAAAAAGTTTGGCAGTTCCTACCTCTGCCGTGTAAGTAAATTGTGGAATGCTTTGCCGGCGTACGTATTTCCTTGCAGCTATGATCTGGGTCTTTCAAGCGGGGCATGAAAAAGTATCTGTCAGGTCATCATACGGGTGGCGATTAGTGCAGCTTACCGCTGCACTAATGGTCATTGCTTGTCGATTCCATCTTCGCTTTCCATCAGGCGAAAGGGAGTCACTTTGGTGAACCATTATAAAAAAATTATAAAAACAATAAAAAACATGCCAGTTTGTACTGTTTCACGTGAACGTCACGTTACGTTATCCTAACGCAGTTATTTGTGCTGACGCACAGATATTTATGGGTAAAACCGAATACGTTTACACGTCAAAAGGTCAACTTATTAATAAACAAGTACAATGTATCATTGAGGAATACCACAATGGATTCCTACGCCTTGCTTATTAATAACATCTTCAATTAACGCTTTAATATAATTATGAGACGAAACATTCATAAAGAATGTTTCGTCTCAGTCTCACCGAACTGAGTCAGCTCTCAGTTCGGTGGTTATATAGTTTTGGACCACTCAGACTTACAGAACACAGACTTTTTGAATTTGTATAAAGTGTTCGTAGTTTGCTTTTGCACCTGATCCCGTAATTATGGGTTGCTACAAGGTTTTCGAACCTTTGTGGGTTTACTGTAACAAATCTATCTATACAGATAATAAAAATGTAACGTAGGTATCCCTTCTGTACATGGAAGATACATATATGAGAATAAATATTATTGGGACTTCATTAAACAAAAAATAGAATTTAATATAAAAAAAAGATGTTGAAATTTTTATCCGATTTAGACGTGGTTTTCACTAATATATTGTGGTAAGCTTCACTTAACATATAGTGTTGTCAATCAGTTCATAAATAATACATTAACATACGAGTATAAACACATCAAAAAAAGTTTGTGATCATAGTAAGTACTTATAGATAGATTTTTTTAAATTGTTAATAAACATTTTATTGATAAAATGCTTATATTCATTATAATATAACTCCTCCCGTGGCTCGAACAAATGCGGTGATCCTCCTGAGCATGCTGAGAATCAAGTTATCCAGCATTTCTTGGGGTAACCTGTCCCATTCTTGAATAGCGGCTTCCCTGAGCTCTGGCACTGTCTGGGGACGTGGCTGACGGTTCCTAACAGCTCGCTTAAGAGCATCCCACGCGTGCTCTATAGGGTTTAAGTCAGACGAGCCTACAGGCCAGTCTAACCTTGTCGTATTCTCGGAGAGCAGCATTGACTCGTTGAGCTCGATGGGCCGGCGCATTATCCAGTACCATTACCAGTACAAATTGGTGCCCATCGTTTACTCTAGTTTTTACATGGTTTTTTAAATAAAGAATCTAAAAAGACTAAGAATTCATAATATAATCTACCGCAACAAAAAAAGATTTCGATTTTTCAAAGTGATCGCAAACATTTTTTTGATATGTGTATGTATAGAGTTGAGCGTTCTATACAAAGCTAAAAGTTTGTATAGAACGTTCTATGTATTCTTGTTTATCTGTGCTGCCGACCTTGGACGAAGAGACGAGCGTGATGACGTCACGTTAACCGACGTTTCGCAAATCGCAGGGCTATATATTGATTTAAACGTATTAAATCGCTGTCAAGCAGTCTACCCGTGACCATTTTGAAGTGTTTCCGATTTATTTATTTTTATATAAATATAATTTTATTTTTAAATTATTTCATTAGCTAGGACTTTGTATTGTTTCATTTAAGAACTAATAATATGTATAATTGCAAGTGCGTTCATATTAATAAATAAATAAATAAAATAAATTAATTTCAACAAAATATATATTTCATAGAAATTATAATTTATTACTGACGCACAATCAACCCACCATGTAACAAGGATAAGTCCACCAAAATTAACACATATCCGTACGAACTGCGAATAGGCAATTGACGCTCCAGGAAAAACGTTTTAATATATGAGGTGACGTCATTGAAGCCAGGCGTTTTCACATGCGACAGAGAAGTTAGTCATGACTTCGAGTTTACCACTTGGACTTGTGATAATTGTGTTGGCCTTGGTAGCGATAACCACACGCAGAACCACACTTGTGATGGCATATTGTGTGAACAGTAACGACTAGTATAACCCTTTTACACTACAGGATATTTAGGGCCCTGTGGGCCTAGCACGAAAATTTGCGTTAGTACAGTTTATACAGTACAAACACTTTTCTAGTACAACTGCGGCACTGATAACTCATAGTTTGTATTGTATCGTTCTCCATCGTTATTCCATCGTACTCCCACCGACACATAAAGGTCAACCACATTTAATGGTAAGATTGCAATATGACTATTTCATGAGATGGGTGTATGGATCTTCAAAAACTTTAGCATTGGAACAATGAAACTTATGGGGGATCCCAATAATCTATCTATCCAGAGTTTTCCTTACTACCGATAGAAAAACATAACGTCCATACAAATAGTGTCAAATATCTAACTCTAGTAAGGTAAACCGGCGATAGATAGATTATTGGGACCGGCCGTTAGTGTCTAAATACACGTCAAAGTACGCGAATTGAGTGAAATATTTAATACTATACGTCATCAAAACGTCTATTTTAATCCTTTATTATTTTAAAGTTACCATATTGCCGTGGTGGTACCAAATTTAATGGTAAGGTTGAAACATGACTACTTTGAGAGGTGGGAGTAGCCCCTGGAAGATGTTCCAAACTAACCAATGCTGAGAAAAAAATAAAGAAAATAAGTCATTCGAACAATTTATATAGTCGGATGCTGATACGGAATACACGTTATAAACAACAAGCTGCTTTACTAACGATATTCAAATTAGATCTAAATTGATATAAAATGAAGTAGCGGATAGAGAGAATGACTACCAATTTGGTGACGTCTATAAGCTATAAATAATCATCAGCTACCAGTGATAGTAAACACAGTTTTTACACTGCAATGTGAACAATGCATACAATACTGTTGCATAATCACTTGCACGGCCTCTGTACACCACGTACTTACGTAACTATTTAATGTTATGTAGAATTATACTGTTTATGACAAGGGCATTCTATGTTATCTTATTATTATCTGTCAACTGTCTTATATTATGAACCAATAGCCATTGGCTAGTAAAGGGGGTTTCAAGAGCGATCCGCCTCGCCCTTAGGAAAGTTTGCAGACCCCTGGAGTATACTGTTAATTATTCCTTGAAATAAAACAAGCAAAATTCATTGGCTAGCAAGTAATTAGCTTCAGTCTTCATACGCCCTAACAGGTAATGTATATATATGCACTTCAAATTAGTAGGATACATACAATATTCTATTTATCTTGTCTGCAACATATATCTAAACTTTACTTATAACTAGCGGCCGCCCACGACTTCGCGTAGTAGCCTCGGCCTTCGGCCTCGCCATAGTTTCTCGTCTTGTCTTGGGTTTTCTTTCAAACTTGCATGACAATAATTAACACAACAAAAAAAGAACTAGCGAGATTGTTCCATCCGTTTTCAAGTTATAGCGTGATCAGGAGAAATAAGGGTTCATTTTTATATTTATAAATTATACTTTATTACAAATATAATAAGAATTGAACATCTTTATTTACTGTGGTGTTTTTAGACAACATTACTTTTGAAGCTTTAGTACCATGGACAACATAATTAGAGTCTGTATTATTAGTGTTATTTATGAACTAGATCAATTAATCACTCTGCAAGTTCTGTAAGCAGAGATTAAAGATTCTTAGAGACGCGTTGAGGCAAGTTGAAAGCGAACTCAACTGACTGGATCTAACACCAGACAGGTTGAACGAGGTTTTTGCAATTACTACGTTATTCGCTTTCTAGATACAGTATGTCAAAGTTGTAACGACAAAAATCGCATTCTCAGACCAAACTAGCTGCGGCGCGCGGTTTCACTCACGTGGTGATGGATGATGATGATGATGATTATCCTCAGTCTTTCCCCGGGATATAATCTATCTCCTTTGAAATTTTATCATAATCGGTTTATTAGTTCGAGATCACTTTCTACAAACAAACTTACAAGTTTTAGCTCTATATAATACACGAGTCCTTATTATGTTACATATTTTATGACAAGGATGCATGTATATGTGTATACTCTTACAAAGTACAAATGTTGTCAAATATTTTGGTGCCGTAATAAATGAAAAATTAACTTATCCGATGCATATTAACGCGCTATCGACTAGGGCGTGTAAAATAACCAGCATAATGAGGAATTTGTGTAATGTGGCATATAATATAAACCACAAAATAAGAATGTGTAATAAAAAATAAATATTTAAAAAAAAAATGTGTCTTTTTCGCGTTAGGTCAGTCTCTCATCTGGCGTATAGACGACGCCATTTTCTACGTCACCGCACCCGCACTTGGATTGCCTATGTTGCGGGAGCCATGATATACACATTAATTCATCACAACACCAGCCATGCGATTCTCTAAGAGCAAACATCGTTGCAACTTCGACAACATCCGTGAAACAAATGACGAGATGACAAGGAACGTTGGAAAAACAACCTTATGTACAAGGGCGATATCTCATAAAGTATTTGACATCGGTTAACTCGACGATACACAAATAATTGTCCCGTCCGCAGAACCTTGAGGTTCCAAACTCCAAAGGCAAAGTGGCTACAGACTGCGCTAACGGGACGGCAAAAATATTCGTCAAATAATAATAAATCGAATATATATAGGAACAAGTCACCGACATAGCCCAGAAGATTAGCCAGTTGAAGTGGCAGTGGGCAGGGCACAAAGCACGCAGTACAGATGGCCGATGGGGCCGAAAGGTTCTGGAGTGGAGACCACGGACCGGCAAGCGCAGCGTAGGTCGTCCACCGACACGGTGGACAGACGACCTGATGAAGGTCGCAGGACGACGTTGGATGCAGGCCGCTTCCAACCGGTCCTTTTGGAAAATCATGGGGGGGGCCTATGTTCAGCAGTGGACGTCCTACGGCTGAGATGATGATGATGATTTAGGAACAGATGACGCCATAAATTAAGCTTACTTAGGCCCGTGTTCACCAACACATGTTTCAACTGTAAACGGACGTTTAATTCTTAAACAACCGTTTAGCAATATTTTGCTGTTCACCAAACAGTAACCATTGATTATGTACCGTAACCGGCTGTTTAAGTTAAACGATGTCTTCGACCTTGTTTACCCATTGGTTATTGTTTATTTACGTGGAAATGTCAGATGCTCTGAATTATATCGTTGAAGAAAATAACGTGTTCGATGATTTTGAAGATATTGAGCGAATTTTACGCGCACCCCGTGATTTCCAAAGTGGTCACAATTATTTAGAAGAAACTGATGTAAAAGCATTCGTTACAAGATTTCGTTTATACAAACATAGTAATAATAACCTTGGTGCCAACTTGTAATATAATAATATCCCTAACCACTTCAATAAAACTCACTTGAATTTTAAATTTAAATTACCACAAATCGACTCTGACGCCAACAATACAAGCACATGGAACTTCGAATCGAACTTTGATATTACCATAAAAAGGGTGCTGAATTAGAAATACATACAACTTGTAAACATACCATTGACTTGTCACGCATTACATTTTGTAGTATATTACGAGTAATATTACCTTACCATATTTGAATGTAGCTCGGGTAAATGTAAATGGTACAAGATAATATAAATAAATATAAATATAAATAAATATTCCACAACTATCACACAACGATACGAATAATAATAATATAATGATACGCTACCATCTTTTTAAAAGTTGGTGAACTCCAGCCTTAAGCGTATTTGAATGGAACTGGGCTAGACATATCCAAAGATTAGTAGACAATAGATGGTCCAAAATAGCAACTGACTGGTACCCTGCAGGTAAAAAAGCGTAGACCAGACAGACGTTACAAAAGATGGAGCGACGATATTGCAAAAATAGCAGGTATGACTTGGAATGGAAGCTAATGGAGGAGGCTTTTACTGCTCTAGGCGGTCCTTGCAGATAGGACTTGAAATATAAATACAATTTATACTTATTTAATTAAGTTTGTGAAAGAGAAATAAAGCTTATAAGCGTAATTATATTAAGGCGTTTAAACAACGACAGACGCCATAGCAGAGCACAAGATAATCCAAAACAATTTAGATTCAGGGTAAACGGCCGGAGAGCCATGAGAAACAGAGTCCAAGCAGACAAACGGTAATATAATAGGACCAACATAGTAAAGCTAGAGACCGCAAATACAGATTAGGCTTATAATATAAGTAAATTAAGCCAGAGTTCTTTCTTCTGCGGTTCCATTCGGTTCGGTTATTTGAGATCGACGATCATTAGTCGATTTGAATAGCGGAAAATGAGAAATACGAAGACAAAAAAGGAGATAACATGCAAAATGTTGAAACAGTTATACCTGGCGTAGTAACAAATTCTAATGATCGTGAAACCATAACGATGGTAGTCTGTGTAGTTCTGTGAATCATAATCGGCCCATTTTGTTCCCACTGCTGGGACTCGAGCCTTCCTCTCAGAGAGGAGTTGGGCCATAATCCACCACGCTGGCTGGCCCAGTGCGGATAGGTGGATAGGTTAGTGGCCAAGCCATGTCGGAGTTTTCAGGCCACCCGAAGGCCCTCGACATAGCCTAACAAACAACCGGGACCGACGGCTTAACGTGCCCTCCGAAGCACGGAAGCGCTCAGTTGAATAATGCCACTAGCGGTCACCCATCCAAGTCTTGACCGCAGCAAGTGTTGCTTAACTTGTTGATCGGTTAACCACACACATTGCAGTTCCTGGAAAAGTAGGTTGATTTCTGCGAAATCTATTGTATTATTGGCCAAATATTGCGAATCTCGAGTCAATGGGTTAAGATCGCCAAGTCGAGCTCCGCTACGAGCGCAATCAGTTCTGTAAATGACAGCTAAAATTATCATAGAGAGCCACGGTGAGATTATGGTAAATAATATAATCACTAGTTTTGTCCTGTTTCATAAACGCAAAGCCTAAACAGCTAAGGCTAAAAACATGTCATTTTGGACATATGATCTCGGCATTAATAAAACGCCTATCCAAGAGACGCGGAGGATTCTTGAAATGTGAAATGGGCAAAGCCGTCGAGTCAGCTAGTAGAATTTATTGAAGCGTATGCGCCTTCGTTCTATTGACCCTGTGAACAAAATACTGTAAAAGGAGGTGAACCTACAAAAAGTCAATTCATATTCAGTTTACACGCGAACGTGAGCGTGACAAGATTCGGTTAGAAAAAATCATGACTCTAATATTGAGGTCACGAGTCTGCCGCCTTTACAGACATCGATCAAACTTTTTTTGCCTTTTTTATACTATCAAATGACGAGGCTGGCAATTTGTGTGCCTGACAAGTAGCGCTTCCCTCAAAACAGTTATGTGAGCCTAGCACGAATACTTGCGTAAGTGTAACGTAATTCGTGGTAGGCCCACATAACTGTTTTGTGGGAATTACTTTTGCGTTTGCGTAAGTGTAACGTAACGTGTCATTCACGTATACAGTAAAAACTATGAGTTAATATATACGGTAAATGTACCTTCTATATACCTGTCATCTATATGCCTCCAACGAGTACTCGAGTACTTCGGTCATATAGCACGCAAAAAAGGCGACAAGCTAGAGAAACTTGTCATCTCATGCAAGTTGGAAGGCAAAAGACCAAGGGGAAGAAGTCCATAATGCGATACACGCTGCTGAAGATAGGTCAAGGTGGAAAGGCTTCGTCCGGCAGAAGGTGATCCGTGGCAATAAAGGCAATGAGAAAAACGACGCTAGGAGGAGAAAATGTACCTTACAATACAAACTGTTATATACATTATTATATGTATTTTAAAATGTTGTACAGTTAATATAATTAAATTAAAATACCTTACGGTTGGTCGGGGACAGTTTAGAGATAATTTACATCGCTTTACGTAAGGTTGAAAATTGCTTATCAGATGCAGAGAGAAGATGCATTAATTTTGTACGTTTTCTTTATATTTTTCGATATATGCCAACACAATAAAAAAAATGCTGGTTACTATATTTTAATATTATACGTTAGCTATGTGGTACCTAACAATATACATAGTGATATCGCTGAAAATTCTGTGAGTTTGGTCGTGATAGTTTATCTACCGACTTCCAAAAAAGGAGGAGGTACTCAATTCGACTGTTTTTTATTTGTTTGTTACCTCATAAATTTCGATTGGGTGAACCGATTCTCAAAATTCTTTTTTCGTTTGAAAGCTAGTGCTTCCCGTGTGGTCCCATTTATATTTCATCCAATTCGGTCCAGTAGTGTTTGAGTTACAATTTAATAACTGAATAGAATGGAAGTCGGTAATAAATTGTTCAATTTGTACTTGTTTATAAAATATTATTGATCTTTTTCGTTACATTAGATGATTAATGATTCTGCTTTTTACTATTATCCGTGCGATTCTCTAAGATCAAACATCGTTGCATCTTTGACATCATCCGAGAAACAAATGACGAGATGACAAGGAACGTTGGAAAAGCAACCTTATGTACAAGGGCGATATCTCAAAATATTTAACATCGGTGAGCTCGTCGACAAATCAACTCATCGATAAATCGAATCGCACGGCAGGATACCAGCGCGTGTTAAGTGTAATCATTGCCAGTTTTCTAATTGTACAAAAGTTGATATCTTTACATGGATGATGGATACGCCTTGTCTTTGCATAAAGAATCTAATTCTGCATGAACACAATAAGGTATATCAATCAATAATCGTAAATTATTACAAGAAAGGAAAGTTTATTTTGATTACATTCTTGGAACATAAACTTATTATAAAATTAGCTAGTTAATCAATAATTTTCAAGGTAAAGATACTTTACACTATCAGCAAAGTAATAAGTGCCGCTGGTACCCGATACCAAGATAAAACATTTTATCTTCGAATTGCGGTCAATATTACATCCTTTTAAACATCCTGTCAACTTCTTTCAAGTAGTTTTCACAAATTTCAACCCACATTTTTCATACTAGCAGTAACGACACGGGTATGTAAGCACCACATAAAGGGAAGCGCCAGACCTACCAAATTCCGACGCCATCCACAGCTTCAAAACAAACTGCGAAGTTTGGCACTGCATCCGCCACTCGGAAATGAAAAACCTTCGTAATTAAGGCCACTATTCCAGAAAGATCTCCATAGGTGAAGGTTTGAAACTATTATCTTACAAAATATACTCCGATCTGTACTTTAGCCTGGATCTACTGCTAAGTATACTGCTGGAATACGTGCCTTAACTTCGCCCAGTAATTTCACTTTACTTCAGTGAACAACGCCTTTCAAACCGCAAATTCAGAGTATTGCACACTACATGGATCACTCTGCATATTCTACCGCATAATATCACGGGATGTGTTCCAGGAACTGTTCGGTCTAATACTTCCAGCTGAATTTTATCGGACGTCACGACAGCACATGAAATTTCATAGAAACCGTGTTGACGTCTGGGAGTCCAAAACCGCGCGATTCCGACGGCACTTCCACTATGTGGAACCAGCTGCCTGTTAAGATATTTCCGAACCGATTCGAATTTGGAACCTTCAAGAAGAGGGCCTATTCATTTCTCAAACGTCAACGCATCCTCGAGACCTCTGGTATTGATGTTCGTGGGCAACGGTGAGTTGCACCCTCGTTTGCCATCATATCTCATAAAAACCCTTCTACTTCGAACCCGAATATCAGACAATAGTACCCACACCAAGACGGTCTCTTGCACGAGCCATCTTGCACATCATCCATTTGCACCTATCGCCGTACACTTATGGCAACAGGACGGTGATATCTTTGGCCAATTTTTAAATCATAACACAACACTCATCTTTTATTCAATCTTGTACAACATAATCATTTCACATCCATCCACGACACGATGATCTGATTATGCGTATTCTTGACCTTGTCACCTGCTAATCAGGTTTTCCTAACTTCTGGACATATAAGCGCCTATATGCATTGATTACCACATCCAAAACATCAGGTAAAGAAAATCCAAAATATTAATATATAAGTAATCATATTTGGAGCAAATATTTACATTCGCCAACAAGTTTAATCTTATCGGGCAAGTAGTTATCATTATCAGAATTATCGTGAATTGAGGTGCGTACAAAAACAAAGTCACCGTTACACCTGTGCCGTTACCGGTGGTGATGCAACTTTGGGCACATTCTTGGATAATCGGGTATGTGGGTCACAAAATGAGGCAAAGTTTGCCGTCACACGATTGAATCACAATCAAAAAGGGAACATATGAAAAAAATTGTGGCCGGTTAGCACAGTTTGTTCACATTCTTACTGAGCCGTAGGTCCTGGGTTCGATAGGTCAAACAGTTGTGTGCAAGAACATGCCGGTTTACAGGTGTCTGGGTGTGTGTATGTATATCAGTCATCAGGTTACCATAGCACATGCTCTGCTTAGTTTGGGACCTGATGACCTTGTGTGGATTTCTATTACTAACGCCTGTTTAGCGATACCAAATTTTGCAATTTTACAGAGGAAAATTAAATTACACATCCTCAGATTCAAACCAGCGTCTTCTGACAATCCGTGTCAGACCCCATGAGCACTAGGCCACTGAGAATATCCTTCCGAGCATCGAATTTAACTCTCTGGTTAATTTTAGATAAGCTATTGAATAGATGTCGCTCCGTCCCCATACGAAGGTTAAAATTATTATGATTAATCAGTGCGTCTAGCTATTACATAATATCATTTCTGAACAGGGCAAAATTATTTGTATTGAGCAAATTTATGGGGCATCTTGGATGTTTTTGGTTGTTTATGTATGTGACTTTCCGCGTAAGGTTTTATAATCACCCCCCAGATCTTTATAATATGTATTTGCTGAGCAATGGGTATAAAAGATCGATGGTAGCCACACCTGCGAAACCATTTCACATCGACACCATTGGCAATTGGATTTAAACATGGTATAAACTCAAGACTAAATGGTAGAGAGTAATTTATTGGGAATTTACTTTTTCTTTTCGAACTATTCTAAGAAGTTGTGCGATAAAACGCGTAGCTTTATGAGAATTGGAGCGATTGGCAACACTGCTTATAGCTCGCCTGCTGATTGAGTAATGATAGTTAGTTATGTCACTGCGCTGCGGTAAAGCATGCTCGTTATAGTTTCTAAATTGGTAGTTCTCAATTCTGAAGAATTTCAAGATTGCTTCATTCAGATATCTTACTTCCTACATAAGTTAGAAATTTGGGTAACCTCTTCGATATTTTTTATTGTCTGCTGACATTTTACCACCATAAACTTCAGAGTTATGCGATTCTGTTCGCCCGTAATTCGCAAGACATATAACTATTTACACATTTACGACGAAATTACGTAAAGATTATTTAAAACATGTAATATTCAGATCATACAGATCAGATCATGTAATAAATATCAAAGTTTGTTTCTATGAGGGTCATTGTAGTTCAGAAGTTACATGACGTCATTTAAAGTATTCATTAAAACCCGCGGACTAAATCTAGACACGGATGTATTCATTTCTTTCCATTCAGATTTAAATGAACTCGCTTTTTAGTAATCTTGAGCACAATACATATCTTAATATATCTTAAACATATCTGCACGTCTACTTTAACCCATCCGCATCAGCGTAAAAAATAACAATAGATTTATGAATGAAACTTAACTCGAATGAGTCTTGCTGATTCGGACAGATTAAAGAAAAACTCCAGTATTGTTAATATAACAGAGGATTATCTGAAACTTTTATTTACACAAACATAATACGAGTATACATTACTACACGGTAGGTTTGTTATGGATGAGACCGTCTTGGTCTGTACCTTCCTAGTGCCAGATGTCCTGCCGCGAATATTACTAAATTCCTGGGCAGATGATACTCAAAAACAAATGTATCAAGGTGACGATCATAGTAAAGTATAGGTAGGTGATGTGCAAGCAAACCGATTAACTTATTTCAAGATAAGATTTTTTATATTATTACTAGCTGGTGCCCGTGTCTTCGTCCGCGCAGAATTAGCTCTTCGAGTAGCTTATTATCTTCTCCAAGGCCAATTCTACCTTTATAACAAAATGTCATAAAATACAGTACCTAAGTACGTACATACAAATATAAAATTAATCACCATGGAAAAAAAACTGTCATTACATTTCATCACCCTTGACGGTCGCCGAGTACGTCTCGTGTGTCGAGCTGTTAAAATAGCGTGGTTTTGACGTAGCTATCAGAAACTTACACAAACTTTTACAGAACTGTCATCATTACGATCTTGAGGTAGGCGGATATCTTATTATTTTATCTATGCTGTGCCCAAGAATATTGCGCTTTTTCACCCGCGTGGTGATGAATGATGATGATGATGATGAAAAGTATCCTATGTGTTAATCCAACGCTTCATCTGTACCTCCATACCAAATTTCATCAAAATTGGCCCCGCCGTTGAATCAAATCAAGGAATACAACAATTACACAGAAAATCGAAAGCTATTTAATTAAGCCATTGCTTACTTTTGAGTAATTAATATGCATAAAAAATACTTTTCATCATCATCATCATCCATCGCCACGCGGGTCAAACTGCGGAGCCCAGCTAGTAATAACATAAATAGGAATGTGTATGGATGGATGTTTGTTACTCAATCACGTCAAACGGGTGAAGAGATTTGATTTAAATTAGATGGATGAGGCGCTGGAATAACACGATATAATAATAATATCGTAGGGGCGGCTTTGTAATACCGCAGGGGCTTTGTGGCGAGCCGTCGGTGAGTGGCGACACCGTGGACCCTGATTCTCCCTGGGGCTAAATGAGACCCCTGGCATCCATACATCCATCCATACTCACAAAATTTCGCGTTTATAATATTAGAAGTATATGTTAAATTAGACAAAACATCGCTCGACGGCATCTCCACTGAGGACTTGATATTGGTTTTGTTTACTCACAGAATTAGCATTCAAGGACTTCGCAAAGTAAATATTGCCTTAACCAGTGGCTGTCTACTGGAATACTAATATTATTAATATGCTCGTGTAACAAGTTTCCACTGGCGATAGATCTCGGTTCAACTAGTTTGTACTTCGTATCGTGTCTCGCCGCTATAGTTTTATAACAAGCATATCCACAGGCGTAGCCGTCACTTAGATATTCATATAACTTAAGAGGATTGCATAGCTAGTACTTTCCATGCTAAAAGAGAAAACTCTTTTCTACCTGTTAACATTGTCTGATTTCAGTGATTTTTTTTTCATGGAATCATGGGCTTGTTTACTATGCCCGTACGTTTTGATTTTTTCAGTGTTTCAAAGTACTATAAATTTTCTTTTTTAGAACTTAAATGCGTATTAATAAATAAATAAAAAATTATGATGCTACAAAGAAGTATTGAAAACAATTTTATTTAGCATTTTTTTCATTATACAGAAATTCGACCTCTACAGTTTTATTATATGTATGTATATAGATTTAAGATTTAGGAAAAAGTGGTCGACGCGATTTTGCAGAGTTAACTCCCTGAGAAACGGCATATCGGACATGCCCTGAATCTATGTCGATAACGGCGGCCAATCGGGTGAGAAAAGTCAATTCTGATCTAAGAATAACTACCTACAGAAACCAAGTACGTGCGCTAAATGTAAGTCTTAAACGGCTCACTTTGCTTACACCGTCGGTACAGCAGTAAACGGCTATACTAATAAATTTACATAAATACTGCTAGTTTTTTGTACTTCAAATGTATTTTTTAATTTTTTGTGTACTTTTAAATCAATGTACGGAAAACATTTTATATACCAAACAACCACCAAAGTTATTTAGGAAAGCATTTTACCAGAGGATATAATGTTTGCGACTGTGTGTGTGCCAAGGCCAGTAACCACAGCACACATGCATTTTGAGATAACGTTTGGAAAACTACCTTCTATAAGTAGTTATTCTAAGGTTCTGATGTAAATTAAATTCTGAAAACAAATAATACAGTCAACTTAAAGTCCCTGTTGTCGAAATATAAGTTCCGAAGAAGCGTCAAAGCCTCCGGTAGGTTCGTGCAAAAGCTTCTCACAACTAATTTCGCAGTGTTCTGACTAAGCTAAGCTAAGCTATAGAGCTGTAGAGGACATTCGGAATGGCCGGAGGAGGTCGTCGTGAGGTCGACGACGTGACTCATCGTCAAACCGGATACGGAGTGCGCGCGTTCAGCCGCCGCCAACCACCTAGCTTTCAGCGTTAGAAATGCTTTAGCGTATATTTTGCGCGGTCCTGACCGGATATCAAATTGAATTCAAGCTATGTAATACTAATACTACTTTCTCCTTGAACCACTACCAACTATTTTCTATAGTGTACCTATCTACAGTTTGTATTACGAGGTATACATCATCATCATAATCATAATCAGCCCATTTCATTCCCACTGCTGGGACTCGAGGCTTCCTCTCAGAGAGAAGAGTTGGGCCATAATCCACCACGCGGGCCCAGTGCGGATTGGTGGATAGGTTAGTGGCCAATCCATGTCGAAGTTTTCAGGCCGCCCGAAGGCCCTCGACACTACACCACGATTAGGCAGGTACAACTGTACATCCCGTGAGTACTAATTATAATTTGGTTAACAACCGCAAAAGTCTAAAACAGTGTATTATTAGGTATCTATCTATACTAATATTATAAAGAGGAACGATTTGTATGTATGTTTGTAACGAATTGGCTCAAAAAGTAATGGACCGATTTCAAAAATTATTTCACCATTGGATAGCTACATTCACCCTGAGTAACATAGGCTATATAAGATTCATCATCATCATCCATCACCGCGCGTGTGAAACCGCGGAGAGCAGCTAGTATTTCATAATTTTAAGAGCAGTAGAGCCCTCTGTGAGTGAGCTCGACCGGGTTAGTTCTGCCACCATAACTTGTTCTACCGTGAAGCAGTAATGTTCGCAATACTGTGTTTTAGTTTGAAGGTACGGTTGCCGGCGAAATTACAGGCACTGAGACTCCACAACTTAATGTCTCAGGGTTATGGCGCAGTGCAGTTCGTCACTTGTGCACGAAATGTATTTGTTATAGGCTGCTTGGACAATTTACCTAACAAGATACAAATTACATATTTCTGTATTTAATAGAACTAACGGTCGAAAAATTGGTTATTTATAAAGCGGTCGTAAGTAGGAATAAGTTGGTTTTCATTCCAGGCCCGTAATTTTTTTCTCACTATACATTTCCAAGCCAGTCAGGCTTGGAAATGGCCACATTGTGTTCACATGTTCACATTCGTTGTTTTGCGAGCCATCAGCCCCCAGAACAAAATAATTCCCCAGAAAGACTAGCCCGCCAGTTTAGGATTATAAACGCCAATAATCTTGCCCATACTAACTCTGTACTTCGTTTCCAACATCAAGTACATTTTATTTTACTATTAAGTAACTAAAACGAAATAACATTTAAAACGCGTCAAAACCAAAGCAGCAAAACTCTGAAAACTAGAAAATTAGGGTTGGTGCGATGTATTTATTCATTTTAAATTAACCAAAAACCTTGAACTATTCCCTCCACACATGAAAAAGATCGAATGTGGTCGAAACTATAGTCTGACCTATCCGATAAATATTACGTGAGTAATCCCGTATTTCTAATAATTAAAAACATTTTTTTTCCAACCACACCACGTTTGTTTTTATAACAAAACGTACTGTCATGTCATGTTAACTAATATATTTTACGTACATAATGCAACTGCAATAGCTATACAGCAAAATGCATAAAGTACACAAAACATAAAATTCAAGAAGATTTTTTAATTAAGTACGGCCTTACAATAAAGACATTACAAATACTTTAATTTTAATGTCTTTTTTGTCTAGCATTTATTTGAAACCTAGATTCTTCGTATTTTATTGCGACGTCAAAAAATATCGGCTCAATTTAACAGAATTCACAATTCGCGAATTGATCTCGTTTAATTAGGGTGTAAATGCACGTTACACACAAATTCCGTAAAAATGTAAAACCAAAAGATAAAATGTGTGTAAGTAGCATTTAGTTGTACCGACATAAACGAGTAGGTAATTAAATTATTAACAGGAACGTTGAACAGTTTACGGCGATGGCGACAGAATCCTAGATAATCGAATGTCAAGAAATGTACAAAGGAAAACTTCGCAAAGTCTGATAATGTAACCGCATACTTTTCGGCCTTTATTAATAAACGTTGCGTAAACCTATATTAGGCGTAACATGTTTTGTCTTGCTTTCACGCGTGACATTTACTGCAAGCGAAAAATTGGCAGATATATGTTTTAACTACTCCGGGTATAAGCCAAGTTTATTAATAAGGCCTTTAAGTTAAAGAGTTTATCAAACGGGTTTTAAGGTCCTACAAAAGCACACTTTTAGGTAAGTATTTGAGCGGGCCAAGCACTGGCCGTGACAGGAACAAGCATGCGTCTGTAAACACGATCACTTTTAATTTGTTTAAAAGCAATAGAAGCCACCAGGGTTAAACCATCCAAATATTTCTTTAATTTTATCATTTATCTTTTTTTCTGATTACAAAATATATTAGTAGTTGTCGATCAAAATATTGACAAATTCCAAACGAAAGATTTTTCTGTCGTTTAATTTGCGTTTTTTTCTTCAAGGTGCCAGATACATATTTTGTCAATATTATTATATTATTTTTTTTATTTTACCTATGCACTGTATTTTTTTCGACGACGACGTGTGCGACGAAAAACACAGCGTTTTACGGATCTTTGGCTAAGAATGTACAAGTGTTACCACTATAGGTTATATATAATCTATACATAGTTATGCGCCTTCTATTATATCCATTTTTTCCAATAAGTATGAATATATAATAAAAAGATTGTCTTGAATAAATGAGTTATCATTCCAAATGCGTTCATTTACTACAGTTTTGGTTATTTTGAATGTATAACGTTCGCCGTTGAACAAAACAGCTGTCACCTGGCGAAGGCGGCATGTGGCTAGCAGGACAGGCCCCATGTGGCAGGAGTCACCCTACACTGTCCACCTACCGATATAAAACGCGATAAAGCTTAACGTTATTTAATGTTTGAACTACCGCTTTTTCTATCAAATCAGTAAAATATTCAGGCTAATTAATTGCTATAAAAATATATAAAAGTGCTGTTTTGGAAAATTGTTGCAAAGTGCTAAGGTGTCACTTTAGTATTTGCAATCAACCATTTTGTTACGATTTAAAAAGTTTAGAAACTTTAGGGACACTAATAATACTAATAGTCGCAGAAATTGATGTCCATAAAGAGGCACTTCACGACATGCGCTTTTTCAACTTTCTTCGATACTAGCTGCAGCCAGCGGCTTCGCTCGCGTGGGCTCGCGGGATACGGTAATAATTACAGATTTCAATGGGTCAGATTTCAATTAGGGGTCGAATTTCACAAAATCTCGTTTTAGTGAGTACATAGGTCCAAAAAAAGAACCCCCATGCAAAATGTTAAACTTTTAGAACTCGCAGTAACGAAGTTTCATACAAACTATCAACCCCAAAAAAACCCCTTAAGAGTTGAATTTCATAAAATCCCCTCTTAGTGAGCACCTACGTCCAAAAAGAACCCACATGCAAAATTTGAAACTCCTAGCACTTGTAGTTTCTGAGAATTCGTGATGAGTGAGTGTGTTAGAACGAGTGAGTAGCCTTTCGCTTTTACGAGTATATATATATATATATATATATATATAGATTTTACATCAATCCACCAAAAGCTGCACACAAATCACCTTACCTTGCAATATTGTGGCACCGTGCAACCATAAAACGTTTTTACGATGTTATATTTGTGCGTGCACCAAGCACGACATCGCATCATCTTACCTGTAAGAAAAGAAAATGTATCATTACTTGGAATGGTCATGAAACTAAGAAAAAAATTAAATAAACAAGCAATATCATTGAAACTACAACAGTACTTTGTTATTACTACTGTAGTTTTGCGAACAGTACCTCTACCATGAGTTGGCAACATAAATGTCATCTATAGTCGATACTCGATCTCGCCTACCTATTAAGCTTGTGATTGGCGTACTCGCTGTCAATTTTTGATCTACAATTGAGCGCGAGGTGGCACTGTTCTTTTTTTCATATTTTTTTTCGCGGCAGTCGATATCGAGAATCGATTGGTGTCAATGTTGTAAATGCATGGTAGACCTTCAGTAGGCCTCGCGAGCACATCAGTCTTATCAGCGGCAATTTCTCGGAGTCTGAGCTCTCTGCAGGTCACGAAATTCAGAAAAAAAATGACAAATATTTATTTCGTCAAGACCATGAAATGATTTGCAAATTTTTTTTATGTTATTGTCGTATATTACCACAATCGTCCAGTTTTTAAAACGTCCACCATTATCCTGGCAACCACTTGACCGATTATGCCCATACTCGAAATTCATACGCGTTTGTAACTCTTTCGCGCTAAAACTTCTAAACCGTTTTGGTTGAATTTTTTCACATATGTATATGATCCTGATGAATTACTTGGATTAGCATATAGTTACTTCCCGAAAAAGAAACCTGTGAGCTAGTCAACTATACATAAGGGCGGAACCGCGGGGCGGATGTAATACCATAATTATTAAGATGAGTTCAAGTTACATACAATTTAGTTTAGCAATTTAATTCCCACATGCGCTTATTTTATTCAGCAATAACAATTATCAATAACAAAAAGCCACGTTAGAATTATCGATAAAAATAACACACAAAAAGTGTAACAAAAAGGTGCGCGTGCGCAGCTTTCCCCCCCTCGTTTAAACATGCCGCTCTCCTGCACACCTGTCCTGCACCATGTCTATAATAATAAGTTGGAACAGAAAAAGAAAACTTCAATAAACCCGTGTATCAAATATCTCAGTAATTAAAAATGGCGCAAGGGAATATTTATTGCCTTGCGCCATCATCACAACTTCTACTACATATTTTCATCGCAAAACTTTATGTCTTTGGATTTCAGTGAGTGTTTAATAATTTCTTCAAGGTAAAATGGATTTGGATGAAATTTGGAATATGGATATCGCTTAAACCCAGGATTATCATAGGCTATAGATAATATATTTTTCCCGATTCAACTTCCTGAGAGATCACGTATTCTTTTTTTACGCGGACGAAATTGCTGGCTACAAATTTATAATAAAATCAATCTAATCAAATCATTTATTTTCTAGAACACATGAAAGGTAGAGATCTTACAGTTAATACAGAACACTATTCTGTCTGCTGGCATACTAACATATTTTGTATAAAAACTATACAAATAAAAATATTAAAAAAAATCAAACACAACACTACCGAAATTCCTTTCCACAGATCCCAAACTAGGGCAGAGCCTGTACAATGGTCACCTGATGACTGTTATACAAACTTATATATATGTAATTATACACACCCAGCCACAGGTCAAACAGATATGTTCATGCACACAAATGTTTGACCTGTTCGGGGATCAAAATCTAGACCAGCAGCTCAGAAGGCAGGGTTTTTACGAATTGCGCCAATCGTCCAGTCAAATAAAAACCTAATCAAACATTAATACTTCCCCTACCGTGATAATTAAATCAAAAGATTTATGAATGAAACTGACGTAAATTAACGTCACCGGTAGAGGAATGTTGAATTTTGCGATGTGTCAAAGATACACAGGTTATCCACACATCTGGACATAGATAAAAACATTAGCAAACTTTATATTTAAAGCAAACTAATTAAATACTCGTATCTATAAGTAGAACGTATTCTGTGGGCCGAGCACGAAAATCTGTAGTAGCGTAGCGTAATCGCATCGTTAACGTATTTAGTACAAACTGTCATTTATCTAGTACAACAGTGGCACAGATAACTCATAGTTTGTACTGATTACGTCAACGATACGATAACGTTACACTTAAGCAGATTTTCGTGCTCGGCCTATCCTTCTAGTCTTTAATCACGCAAATTTGGCGAGAGCCGCGTGTAGGAATGTCAACATCGCCACAAAACAAGTACACATCGCATTTACGTTTTATTGGTAGCATACCTACGCAACGGAAAACAATGACATTTAAAAACTGCTAACCCCGACCGCTCTGTCGGCATTCACGTAATAATTGCCGGTAAACGTCCTGCGTCCCCACCCACCGCCTCTTCCCACTTTTATCGCGATGACGTTACTACTTACTCGGGGCCGCGCGGTCTACGTACGCGGTACTTTGCTTAAAGAAACTGGATATATATATGTATAACCAAAACCGGTAATTTCATAATGCAACTGTTGACAGAGGCAATAATGTTAATGTGAAAAACGATCCATACAAACATCACACGGCACCTGGCAGCCGAGAAGAAATATTATAACCTACTGGTGTCAATAAAAGTTTATTTTTCTGTACGCACAAGAATTAATGAGCCTACTTAAAATGTCTCGTGAAACTATAGTAAGCTGGACGAATAATGAAGATATTTTAAATTTCCCTTATCAGATAGATATATATAACCGCCTCCCGCGACACAGGGTATCCTAGTGCGGGTCTGACTGTTTAAACGTTACTTTTACAGCAGCATGGTGAAATCGTGATAGATGATGAAAGTGTATCCTATATGTTATTCCAGCGCCTCGTCTATCTAAATACCAAATTTCATTAAAATCCATTCAGTAGTTTTCAATTATATACTTAAATGAAAATAAACTCAATTACATCCAGCGCGGAAATGCAGCCAGCGTCATGGGCGCCTTTGCACCGGGTACAGTACGGGGTGGGTTATTTAATTGATTTTATTTTTGACCGTTGTGTTTGTTTATTTATTTGTAATTAGTGACTTATTTATGTATATTGACATTTATGAAATAAAAATTTGACAATTAAAAAAAAAAATTATATACTTTCATATTCTTATTCGTATTGGGGGCGATGAGGCCTGCACTGACGTCCCGCTTGGGGTGTTTTGTGCATTCCCCCTGCCCGCGCATTTACTCAAGCCAGCCTAACTCCTTTACATAGCAGAGTATGACCTTGGGGCGCTGGCACAACTGCTCCAGTGTTGTTTCATCATCATCATCATTATCAGCCGGAAGACGTCCACTGCTGAACATAGCCTCCCCCATAGAACGCCACTTGGACCGGCTACTCGCTTCCTGCATCCAGCGATTCCCCGCGGTTTTTATGAGGTCGTCGGTCCACCTAGCGGGGGGCCGGCCTACACTACGCCTTCCGGTGCGTGGTCGCCACTCGAGAACCTTTCTTCCCCGTCTTCCCAGTGTTGTTTGCGATGTTGTAATTATATACTTTAATTAAGCAATTACATTACCATTGGCAAGAAATGGTCCTTCGTCATTAAAAGGTTAAGAACCAATGATTTAGAACAATGCAAATGTACGTGGAATACCGATTTTGAAACATTGAACAGCAGTGCAGTAGAATCCGTGATCCGACCGACTCGGCCAAACGAGCGTGATCATCGATTCGTTTAGCACGATATTAAAAATCGAATGTTCATTCCTCTCACTTTCAGTTGGAAATTGGGGCATCAATTTTCACAGCCCAAATAGCTGCATACGCGTATTGAACGACTTTGTACGAGTATGTAACTAGGTGAACCGCCAGCGGCATCGCTCGCTTGGTTTTATGGATACGAGAATCCACAAAAATTAACTTATACAGAAAATCTTCCTTAGTGTATGCTTATAATACAAATTCAATTTGAAAAATTTA
This sequence comes from Selenia dentaria, assembly GCA_917880725.1. Classification (NCBI taxonomy): domain Eukaryota; kingdom Metazoa; phylum Arthropoda; class Insecta; order Lepidoptera; family Geometridae; genus Selenia; species Selenia dentaria. The sequence continues at coordinate 6,013,334 of OU862891.1, forward strand.
ATACCTACTTCCATTCTATTACTTTGATAAAAATCAGTTATTGGAGTGCAACTCGAAACTCTTGGACCTAATTTCATAAAATTAAAAAAAAAAATTTTGGAAATCGGTTCACCCAGTCGATAATTTTTTTTTGTTTGAAACCTGGTGCTTCCCGTGTGGTCCCATTTAAATTTCACCATATTCCGTCCAGTAGTTTTTGAGATACTCTCCAATAACTGAATAGAATGGAGATCGGTATTAAATTTTTCAAATTTACTTGTCCAACTTACGTAACAGTCTGTGTTGGATCGTGACAGACGCAATAAAACATATTTATTCTACAAATCAATGCCAACATTGGCAACCAGAGCCGCGTCTCAATATCAATGATGTAATTCGTTCTTTTGACACAGAACATATATATAGATTGCGACTAGCCTCACTAGAATTTTGTAATTCTTAATTTCTACCGTCGGTTCCCCGCACGCCTCGTATTATAATAAAATCTTGCCTGTTAATCATTTACATACAAACTTGTATAAAAACTCTTCTCGTATAATTTTTATGTTGACAAACAGTTGCATCAAGACTACATAACGCCTTTTGACCGCAACCAAACAATACACATATTTAAGAAAACATGTAAATTACAGCAATCTTTTGAAGAAACAATGGTATAATGAAAATCCCAGAATATACATTGTGTGAATCGAAGGCCTTGAGAGAAGGCTCTACTAATAAGGCGCACATAAATCCACGAGATTGCAGATCTGAGTAAATTTTGTATGTTTTTTGCCAAATCTTCGCTAAGATATATTTAGAAGTATAAGCAATACTTAATTTAACTTTTTACAAGTAATACTTAATAGACGACTTTCGTAACTGAGCGTATGTGTTTCATGCAGCGCATGTCACAAACGCATTATTTTCAGGTGGCATTTCTCCATTCTATTTGACAATTATCCTCATTGTTCGACCAATAACATTTACAGCTATAAATGAAGCACCTAAACTTTCCACAAGAATTACTCTATCTACGGCCGATATAATAATTACATTTTCTAAAGTTATCTGTAGATCTAGATACATCTATATGTATATAAATGAACCCCTATTTCTCCTGGTCATGCTATACTCTAGAGAACAGATGGAACAATCTCACTAATTCTTTCTAATCAAGAAACAATGGGAGGTTATGGCGAGGCCGAAGGCAGAGCCTACTACGCGTACGAAGTCGCGGGCAGTCGCTAGTATATGTATAATAGGCGGTTCATAGACACGCATTTTTTGTATATATATATATAAATCCTTACTTTTTACTGGGTTATCCATTATCGAAAAATTATGGTTACAGTGATGTTTCTGAGTTACATAACAGTGTTAAACTTACATTATAAAGCACGTATTAAAGACATTTTATACTTTTCGGCAGTGGACGTGCAGTTTATATTTTTTTAAACCATTACTTGTACCTATACCACGTACTGATGATATTAACAATTAATATTACAATATACATTTTTGTCAAGAGATTTCTCAATTTTGTGGCAATAAATTGTGTCATTTGAACAATATGCGTGTACTAACGATGTATCCTACCTAATTACGGCCAATTGCAATAATCTATCTATCCACAGTAATTTTCCTTACTACGGATAGAAATATGACATAACGTCCAAACAAATAGCAAAGTAAGCAAATATCTATATGTAGAACGTCTTCCTTCGTCGTACTAGCGTTGACTCACGCAGGTTTGGCGCGAGACGCGTGTTAGGATGTCAACATCGCCACAAAACAAGTGCACATCGCATCTACGTTTTGTTGTTAGCATACCTACGCAACGGAAAAAAATGACATTTAAAAACTGCTAACCCCGACCACTCCGGCATTCACGTAATAATTGCCGGTATAAGCGTCCTCCGCTCCCACCCACCGCCTCTTCCCCACTTTTATCGCCTAAATATCGCGCTGACGATTTACTTAATACTCGGGGCCGGTCTAACACTCGTATTTATAAACAAGTACGTACTTGTTGCTAAGTAATTTCTCAATGAAGTGATTACTTCACGAATCTATCGTACTTCAACATACAATTTTATTCTATGTATAGTCGAGCAATGAGCGTTACTTACTAAAGTAAATACATGACATAACCCTATGAAAATTGGATGTATCTTTTACACTTGTATTAAGTTGTCATGGGATTTTAATTTTTACTTCATAATAGATCCTTCACAGTTCAGACTTGTGTGCGAATGTCATTTCTATACAACTTCACTTTTGCAATAAGAACGAAAAATTGACGTGTTCTCATTGCTCTTATTAGCTTGTTCTCAAGCAAAGGAAATGGTGGTATTAGGTACTCGGCTAAGAATTATAGCCTTTGATAGTTTTAATTTCAGGCAAATTCTAGTATATAGAATTAAAATCGTTGAAGTTATTACTTTTACTTGTTTATAAATACGGCAGTAAGTACTTTGCAAATAGTATCAAATACTTATCTCTATTATGGCACACCGTAGATAGATAGGTTATTGGCACCGGCCATTAGAGGAATGTTGAAATGCTGTTGACACAACAGACGCAACACGCGGAACATTCTTGGACAAACGATGATATCAAAATGTGATTTACTGAGATTATCTACCGGCACCGGGGCTCTTCCATAATTGGCAGCAGTCACGATATTGTCCGAAACACGTAAGCGGTTTCATTTACTGCTAAATCATACAAGTAATTACATACTAGACTACAGTCTTACTTACATACTACATTACAGTCGGAAGATAAAGCAGTTTTAAAGCCCATGAGTAGGATGAAAACCAAAATGTTACATTACGAAATAACTAGTTCACCCACTACCCTATGCACTTTATTAATACTTTATGAACGTATACTAATATATTATCTTCTAGGTACCTATACAAAAAATATCATACTAATATTATAAACGCGAAAGTTTGTGAGTATGGATGTTTGTTACTCTTTCACGCTTAAACGGTTGGACGAATTTTGATGTAATTTGTTATGATGATAAGTAAAGTAAATGAGGCGCTGGATTAACATAAAACTGGATGCGAGAAGCCCAAGATAGACCTAAGTGGCGTGCAATTGGAGAGGCCTATGTCCAGCAGTGGACTGCTACAGGCTGATGATGATGATGATGATGATGGATTAACATAGATACTTTTCATCTCGGTGATATCCATCACCACGCGGGTAAAACCGTGGGACGCAACTAGGATAAGATAACGTAGTTTTAAGGCCCACGAGTGGGATGAAAATTCATTTTTAGTAATTTATATTTCTTTGCGAAGATTGATGATTATCAGCAACAGAATTCATTAGTTCAATAATACAGGCTGTCCTTTTTTTTTAAATCATTCAGGTCGATTTCCGTCAAAGTAAAAGATTTAAAAAAAACTAAATATGCAGTTATTGTTTTCTTATAAATCGAGGGCATGTCCCCTTTTACGATTTTTCTCTAACTCTCGTGGTTCCGGCCTTGGCCATGGCCGCCCTTCTCAAAATACCAGCCTGTATATAGATTATGGTGATTCTGGCGCATAAGCCAGATTGAACATGAAAGTTAACGTTTGTTTTTTAAATAAATTAATGAATAAAATAATCGACCTTACTTATAAACGTTGCTTAAATTTAAACAACGTCGTTTAGTACGGCGCAGAACATTTTTCCTTTGCGTAGTACTAAATAACATAATTTAGAGTTAAGTAGCGTTTATAAGTAAGGCCGTTAGTGTCTAGTTTACATCTTCGGCTGTAAGACTGACACGTCGACAGGCGTAACGACTTTAAGGCGCACGTGAATTCGCCGTCTAATATGCTCAATTGGCGAAGACATTCCCCTTATCTTCTCTTCTCCTCGTTCCCTCACTGCTGAGGATCGCGACCACGTACAATCAGTCTCCATTGGGTGCGGTCATAGGCTGTGTGAACCGCACATTGTATGCGCGTGAATTCGCCGTCTAATATGCTCAATTGGCGAAGACATTCCCCTTATCTTCTCTTCTCCTCGTTCCCTCACTGCTGAGGATCGCGACCACGTACAATCAGTCTCCATTGGGTGCGGTCATAGGCTGTGTGAACCGCACATTGTATGCTACCACCCACCGCCTTCTTAATCGTGTCGGACCATCTTACAGGCGCCCTTCCCTGACCACGTCTACCGCACATTTTTCCTAAAAAATAGCTTTCTTCAGACAACAGCTTTGAAGACCGCATAATATGTCCGAAGAAGCTGAGGGCTCTTTGTAGGCAGATAGTGGAGAGCCTTGTGGTGATTTTAAGCTCATTTAGTACGGACTCGTTGGTTCTCATAGCAGTGCAAGGTATACGTAGCAACCTTCGCCAACACCTTACGCCGATTCCCCTTATATACCCTTATATTCCTCTAGGTGTAAAACTCGATTAAAATGTAAAAATAATCTCGATTAAGATTTTAATAACCTAATAAAAATAATCACTAAGACGTGTAAAAGATATGGAGGTGTTCAACGGTGCAAATCTACGAGTGAATGGTACGGGTATGATTGCAATAAACTACAATGTATATTGCTCGAAGATTAAAAATCTGTATGTACTGTTATTTGCAACACAATCGAAGCACATTTGAATGTATCTAACCAATCACAAGATTTGTTGCAAACTAACCGTTATCATATTGAAGTCGAAAAAATATACAGTTGGTTTGATTGCTTTGTTGCTATGTTGTACAAATTGGTGATGCTTTCTCTTGGCGGATGTCAGTGCCGTTTATGGTCCGATCAGGAGTTATAAATTGCATCTGCCTTTTTATACAAATAGCAAAGTAAGTAAATATCTAGAAATATGTAGAACGTCTTCCCTACTAGCGTTGACTCACGCAGGTTTGGCGCGAGACACGTGTAAGGATGTCAACATCGCCAAAAAACAAGTGCACGTCGCATCTACGTTTTGTTGGTAGCATACTTAAGCAACAGAAAACAATGACATTTAAAAACTGTCTGACACAAATCTGTTGCTAAGTTGTACAAATTGGTGATGCTTTCTCTTGGCGGATGTCAGTCTCGTTTATGGTACGATCAGGAAGTATAAATTGCATCTGCCTTTTTACTTTTGTCTGCTTTGGCTATATATTTCCAGCCAAATCAAATCTTAAAAAAGACCACCGAATGTGGTTGAAGTATATAAGTTGGAAAGATCTGTGGGCCAAGCACGAAACTCTGCTTAAGTGTAACGTCATCGTATCGTTAACGTATTCAATACCATCTATGATTTATCTCTGCCACTAATGTACTAGATAAATGACAGATTGTACTAAGTATGTTAATTATACACTCTATATACGATAACGTTACACTTAAACAGATTTTCGTGCTTAATTACGTGAGTGATTCCCGTTTTTCATGTTTAAAAAAACGAATTTAATCATTTATATGTAAGAATACACATTTACATTTGCATATGTTATGAATAATTTTGTGTCTATTTATTCAACCTGCAAACAGACGTACAAATAATCATGTTTATTTATAAATTAGACAATTCAAGTATTATAATATTATATAATAAATGCAATAGTTAAAGCCCGGTACCCGAGATACTTTTCATTCTACTTCGTCTATTCGTTAAAGTTATTTCACGTCTTATCCGGTAATACAGTCGGATAGATAAACTATAATTGATATATGTGTATATCTATATATGATAAATTTTGAATATATGATAAATTTTCCAGGCGAGACAACGACTCCATACAGCGCCTAGTCGTCCAAGGCAGAGTAGAAGGCACCAAACAGCGCGGTAGGTCACCGATGCGATGGACCGACCAAATCAAGTGTGCGGTCGGTGGTTCCTTGCATTAATGCACCAGAATGACCGCTAACAGGCAAAAATGGCGTGACATCGTGAGGCGTATAACTTCTGGCCCCACCAACACTACTACATGACGATCACGACCGCTCTATCAAGAGCGCAACGAAGAAGAAGAAGATAAACTAGAGTTAATGTATGTTAGATACTCAGCGTTAGCGAGCATCGTACATAGTAAAATGCAGTAGAGCCTTTTTATTATATGCTTTATATATTCTATATATATAGCTCTATCTAATATAGCTCGTTACTAAACTTTGCACATTTCGCTTTATTCCATGTCGTAGACATTCGAAACTTTGATGGTCAACGACCTTAACTAAGCTAATCTAGGGCTGACTTGCACTGCAGTACCAAATCTGACTCCATTTTATATAACTGTTAATAATATATACTTAATACATTTAATTTTATTTATTTATATATTTATGTCATAATTAGTACCGCTTTAGAGCGAATTACACTAAAGATTAAGAAATTAAATGTCTTACCAATAGAAATAATCACAATAATAACCACATTCAGTCAATAAAAAGATTAACTTAAAATACTACAAAATAAAACATGTCAACAAAATAAATTTAAATTAAAAAAAAACATAATGTTCCTATTCTATAAAGAAACCGTTATTATGAATAAATCTTATAGATAAAAACCAATTGGTGTTCGCTAGTCTCACTAAAATTCGATAATGGCTTGACCGATTTGAATAATTCTTTTTTTGTTTTATCCGTTCTGATGCTTATTAAGATAAAAATAACAGTACAATTTGAAAATTTTTATACCGACTTCCATTCTATTCAGTTATTTGAGTGTAACACAAAAATTACTGGACCGAATTTGATGAAATTTAAATGGGACCCCCACACGGGAAGCACCAGCTTTCAAACAAAAATTTTGAGAATCGGTTCACACTATCAAAAGTTATGAGGTAACAAACATAAAAAAAAACAGTCGAATTGAGTACCTCCTCCTTTTTGGAAGTCTGTAGAAAAACAATTATTATCATCAATAACCACGCAGGTAAAACCACGGATAGCATCTAGTATCTGATAAAAATTGCAGGTGCTCTCATATCCAGGGTATTGATGGGTTATTTTAACATAATCAACGGTATCATGTACAATGAATGTTTGTTGTGTTTAAATAACTGCTATATTTGGAAAATGCTCACACATAGCGTAAATTTCACTTGTATTTAAACTAGGGCAGCACTCATCCATTGCCCGGTTATCATCACAACATTCAACCCCCGATCAAAAACATTTCAAATCATCATATTGACCCTGGTCAGGAATCGAACCTGGAGCCCAGGCTTCGAAGGCAACGTCACTAAAAACTTTTTTCTTTTTTTATTATTAACGTGTGGGGAATGTAGTTACACATACCCGCCAACCCGGGGGGATTCGACTGGGTATGTCGGACTCTTCCTTTACGTACCAACTGCACCCATAGCAGCAAGCAGACCATACCGACTTAACCACCATACGGTGTTTCTCCGGGCGCCTTCATGTCGGGACAACGGGCACGCTTTTGCAATCGTCCGAGGTCTCGGCGGCGTTGGCCCTCCCATGAGGACCCCATCCCGGTGGAATTTGTATTTATTTATGGGGGATGGAGAAGGGCTTGATATGCCCTCCTTCTGCGCCCGGATCTCCGGGCGCGGATCGGAAGAGTAGAGGAGCACTCCTCGAGCGTATGCTGCGCCGTATCTTCATCACAGCTACAATGATGACACTATCCATTGTCGGTTCTCTTCCAGCGATGCGACACAGGTAATTCCAACGTCGCTAACAACTGAGCCAACGGAGCCGTTGAAAAAGTAACGCTGCTTCCTGCGAATTAGCGTTACGAGTCGCATTCGCAAACACATGAACACGAGAGTAGTGTTGAAGCAAAGTTTGTGGACGTGTGTGTTGGAGCCACTAAGCAAATATAGCTCGAGTGTAGAGGCAATATTGGCGATCTTTATTTGCACGGATTTATGGACTTAACACGAGGAGGTGGGTATTTTACGCCGGTACGGTGATAGTGGAAATTTTACGCCAAGCTGGGATTTATTTTTCAGACATTTATAATACTTAATTAATATTAATATAGGAATAATATTATGAAACCGGTTTCCGCTATTGAAGTATGACGTCCGTACAATACATTACTGTTATTAATAATAATATATTCTAGTACATATACTAGGAGCATAACTCCAAAACTATTTAAGCGACATATTTGTTTTTAACCCGTAGCCTCGCCAATCGCCACATTTGGTCAATAATACAATAGTTTTATTAGGATTCATACTACTTTTCCAGGAATTGCAACATATCTGGTTATACTATCATGGTAACAAACTATGGCTATATAGATTTCGCACAACGAGCTATGGAGAGGGCTATGCTCAGGGTTTCTCTACGTGATCGAATCAGAAATGACGTGATCCGTAGACGAACTAAAGTCACCGATATAGCCCAGAAGATTAGCCAGTTGACGTGGCAGTGGGCATGCCACATAGCACTGGAAGGTTCTGGAGTAGAGACCACGGACAGGCAAGCGCAGCGTAGGTCGTCCAATGACAAGGTGGACTGACGACCTGATAAAGGTAGCAGGAAGAGGACCATGTTCAGCAGTGGACGTCCTACGGCTGAGATGATGATGATGATATAGATTTAATATTTTTCCGACATTTCGGGATCGTTGCAAACGCCATGATCACGTATGAACTGCAACAGTGCCGAAATATCGGAAACTCAAACCATATATTATATACATGGTAAATATTCCGTAAATAATGTGCACATTTCTAACTTTCAAGTGACGTTGATTACATTTTATAGCGAGAACTTGAAGATATAAACCTTTCCAACAAAAAAAAACACATTAATCCATCAAAGGTCGTTGGTCATCATGCGGCCAGACACAATAGAAAATTCATTATTATAATATAACGACTCTTGAAGGGTTAATATCAATTCACAATCGATGAACGAATGGCGTAACATACAAAAAATCATACAACTGAATTGAGAATAGTTTTTGGAAGTCATTTAGAAGAATAGATGTGATTGCGAGTGAGCGTGTAGCGGTATACTTTTTTCTTGACAATAAAAAGAAAAAAAAACTCGTCAAAGGCATCGAAATGAATAATGGTACAACCACGGAAAAGCCGAGTCTGTTCTCACTCCGTTTTCTATGAGAACAACTATGTTCTGATTACTTTATGCTCTCAAAGTAATAACTACTATACTTACTAGAACATTTAACATTAAAAGCAACTTTATTAAATAATTTAGTCGCTTTATCAGTACAGCGTAAATTGAGGAAAACCCTAATGTTTCCCATTTCTCTGTTCGGTAGAGCGCAACCGTGGGTTTTTTTGAATATCAAAAACAGAACCCAAAAAGTATATAGGTGTACATGTAGGTATGTAATGTTTTAGATCCGAATTCGAATACTTCAAAAATTAATAATTTGTCGCTTTATTACTTGTACAGCGTAAATTGAGGAAAACCCTAATGTTTCCCATTTCTCTGTTCGGTAGAGCGCAACCGTGGGTTTTTTTGAATATCAAAAACAGAACCCAAAAAGTATATAGGTGTACATGTAGGTATGTAATGTTTTAGATCCGAATTCGAATACTTCAAAAATTAATAATTTGTCGCTTTATTACTTGTACAGCGTAAATTGAGGAAAACCCTAATGTTTCCCATTTCTCTGTTCGGTAGAGCGCAACCGTGGGTTTTTTTGAATATCAAAAACAGAACCCAAAAAGTATATAGGTGTACATGTAGGTATGTAATGTTTTAGATCCGAATTCGAATACTTCAAAAATTAATAATTTGTCGCTTTATTACTTGTACAGCGTAAATTGAGGAAAACCCTAATGTTTCCCATTTCTCTGTTCGGTAGAGCGCAACCGTGGGTTTTTTTGAATATCAAAAACAGAACCCAAAAAGTATATAGGTGTACATGTAGGTATGTAATGTTTTAGATCCGAATTCGAATACTTCAAAAATTAATAATTTGTCGCTTTATTACTTGTACAGCGTAAATTGAGGAAAACCCTAATGTTTCCCATTTCTCTGTTCGGTAGAGCGCAACCGTGGGTTTTTTTGAATATCAAAAACAGAACCCAAAAAGTATATAGGTGTACATGTAGGTATGTAATGTTTTAGATCCGAATTCGAATACTTCAAAAATTAATAATTTGTCGCTTTATTACTTGTACAGCGTAAATTGAGGAAAACCCTAATGTTTCCCATTTCTCTGTTCGGTAGAGCGCAACCGTGGGTTTTTTTGAATATCAAAAACAGAACCCAAAAAGTATATAGGTGTACATGTAGGTATGTAATGTTTTAGATCCGAATTCGAATACTTCAAAAATTAATAATTTGTCGCTTTATTACTTGTACAGCGTAAATTGAGGAAAACCCTAATGTTTCCCATTTCTCTGTTCGGTAGAGCGCAACCGTGGGTTTTTTATATATCAAAAACAGAACCCAAAAAGTAGGTGTACATGTAGGTATGTAATGTTTTAGATCGATTCGATTCGAATATTCCAAAAATACTACTTCTCCAGTCTACATTTTTGCACAACGCCTTGTAGTGCTAAAAAACTAAACGGTGGGCAGAGCAGCTGGGCTATTATGTATCTCAGTTGCTAACAAAATATGTTGATTGAAATCTTGAAAAATGATGGCTCTATGTCAGTTTTGGCAACTCCAGTAAGCAAAAATGTTAGTAATTTGATCACTGAAGCTGAAAAAAGTGACATAGAGCGGGCATTTTTTCAGATTTCAATCCACATTTGTTAGCAACTGAGATACATAATAGCCCAGCAGGAGGCCAATTCTACTGTTTCACAACGTTCAACTATCTATCCTACTGCAACTGCAGTTCGACTCGTTCAACTCCTGTTGTCGTTCGATCATTAGGTACCCAAAAAGCCGTTCTACTATTTCTAGAGGCAAATTGGACGTAACGTCATCTTAATCACTACAGTCGATTAGGGTAACTTTCAACGTTTTTTACAGTATTTGTGATAATAAACTATGATTTATATTTATTACAGGTTTATTTTATTTACAATAGTGTATTTTTGAGTTGATTTATTTTTCTAACACATTAAATTTACGAGATTTACTTTATTAACAATAGCTTATAATAAAATTGATACGTATGAAAATGATATAAATAATACTTTGACTTTTGTAGTATCTTAGCTAAATAATAATAATTTAAAAATTAATTAGACGAAGACAAATATAATGCATTTCAGCCAACGTTTTGATAATCCATCTGACATAACATTTAGCTACGAAAATAATAAAATTATGCAGTAGAAAACGCAAAATTTTTAGGAATAGTTAGAGACAAGAAGTTTAATTGGAAATCACATATAGAAGAGCTTAGTAGAAGAGTTAGTAGTTGGGCGTACGCTTTATATAAACTCTCTGCAACGTTGAATATGGATTAATTACTTCACGCCTACTATGGCCTGATTGAGTCTGTAGCACGTTGCAGTTCCTGGAAAAGTAGTATGATTTCTGCGAAATCTATTGTATCATTGGCCAAATATGGCGAATCGCGAGTCGACAGGTTAAGGCAGTAAAAAGTAAAATAAAATTACTTTTCTCAAAAATAGTATGTAATGTTGCCATAACATCTCTGAAAAGTATCCAGAAAGTGAACTCTCCCGGAGACTTATTCACAACTGTCCAGTAAGAAGCGAGATTTTAAATTTGGAATCTCCTACTGTCCAGTAAGTAAGTATGTAATTTTCTTACTGGACAGTAGGTCATCCTCATTAGATCTATAGGTCTAGTACCAGACACAGGTCAGATTTTAGCCATTATAACATGGTTAATAAGAGGGAGGCTCCAAATATATATCTATCTCTCTTTTTTTCTATATGACATTTTATGAAATAGATATATTTTTGGATTCTTAAACAGCCATTTTATAGCCTGTGACACATAACGCGACGCACAAAAAGTATGCACCTGCGGTTCGGTCCGATTAACTTACATACTTGGCCAGGAAGGCTTACTTAATGGATTCTGCAGTAATGTACCTACTATACTATTACCAAGTGAAGCTCCGCCGCGAGCGCTTCCAGTACATTAACGAAGGTAAATTTTAGTTATTTAGTTTAGAGAGTACAGATTACATCGAAGGCGAAGCCGCGCGCCCATACTAATTAATAAGTGAAACATTTATTTATATAATCCGGAAAGATTATGCAATGTAGATAGGTCTCCGCGAATTTGATTATGATCGTGTGTTCATATCATTATCAGTTGACGTCATCATCGTCTTTATCGTAAGTCTTTATTTTATATGTAAGTAACATTCAGGAATTACTGAATAATAATAAAATAACATTAAACCTTCCTATACTCGTGCGTTGGTCTGTGAGACTGACGAAACATATTTTCGTAATTATTTATTAGCATGAAAATCCTAAGAAATCGAGTTCCTTGCTAGCTGCCGGATTTGTTGCTAACTTCATTCATGTGATTTAACATAGTATTTGCCAGTATAGGTGTTACAAAAATTGGCGCGAGTATAGGAAGGTTAAACATTCACACCCTGCCCTATGATTCCCTGTGTTACGGGACGCGTGGTCACACTTTGACACATCACAAACATCCAGGCACCAAAAACTATCACAATCACAAAAACAATACACTATCTAAAAACAAATGCCTGAATTCGAAATTGAAGGTGCAAGTTGGTAGCCGGCTACATGAATTATGGTTCTATATATTCCTATGAAATACCATTCGTAGTTAGCGACACAAAGCTAGTGACGCGTCGTCGAACGGCAGACGTCACTGTCGCCCGACCGCAGAGATCAGTAGGGCCGCTCGCGGGTACCAATCTACCTACTAAAAAACTGAAAAGCTTTCGTATCGTTTTGCAAATGATTGATGCCATCTGCAGTTGCCGCCTGCAGTCGGGTTCTAAATCATGACAGCAGGCAGCGACATGAAGCGACTGCTTCTGCTACGTGTAGCCGGCTACCAACTTGCACCTTTAATTAACACCGCTTTTAATAAAACTTATTTGAATTTCGAATTGCGATAATTAAATCTGAAAATGCTGGTTACAGAATGTTCCATTACATAGGTAAAATACCTCTTATTTTTTCGCTGCCAGGGGACGAACTTGGGACTGCGCTTCAGATGCAGACCAACCAACTAAGCTTAACACCAACGGGTCTTGACTGAAATCTAATGATATGTTTTGTTTTTATCATATCGTGCGTACCACCAAGGTACTCGTATCTTTCTCCGAGACCTGTATTTCCCGAGAGGTATACACAATTTGGATGTCAATAAGTTAAAAGAGTATTTCGGTATCTCTAACCAAACGTGCCACATCATCGAACGCATCGTTACTCAATATCAGGCGAGGTTATGGTCAAATCAAATGCAAGTCTATTAAATAAAAGGTTATGTGTTATTTAAGTTAATTTTAAGTTCATGTCAATTCGGACTAAGCCTGAGAGTCCTTAAAATATAAGTAAGTATATTTAGTAAGCCTACTAATGTTATAAACGCGAAAGTTTGTGAGTTTGGATGTATGGATGTATGTATGTGTGGATCTTTGTTACTCTTTCACGCTCAAACGGCGGGGGCACTTTTGATGAAATTTGGTACGGCGGTAGATGAGGCGCTGGATTAACACATAGGATACTTTTCATCATCATCATCCATCACCACGTGGATGAAAAAGCGTAATATGTTTGGGCACTGCATAGACAAAATAATAAGATCTCCGCCTACGTCGAGATCGTAACGATGACAGTTCTGTCAAAGTTTGTGTCAGTTTCTGATAACTTAGTCAATAGCCAAGTCAATTTAACAGCTCGATCCACAAGACGTAGTATGTTCGGCGATCAAGTGTCCAAACACCCTTTCATCATTTCATCAAATGCAACACGAATACCGTCAAGGGTGATGAAATGTAATAACAGTTTTCTCCATGGTGATTAATAATTTTATATTTGTATGAACGTAAGTCCTGTATTTTATTATTAATGTTTACTGATTGATATACTAAGTATTTAAATTTACTAATATAATACTATTATAGCAATTGCGTTTGACCATTAACATATTTTATGACATTTTGGTATAAAGATAGATATGCCCTTGGAGAAGATAATAAGCTACACGAAGTACTAATTCTGCGCAAACGTAGTCGCGGGCACCAGCTACTTACCTATAACTGTTATAATAAAAAACTTCTAACACCTAAGAAAACGACACCCGCTAAATTATAAAACTATGCGGACTAACCGCAAAGAGCTTTGTCTTTTTCTTCACGTGAGCGTTTTCACTTTGTGAATATACCGCTCCTTATGGTACCAATACTGTCAGCAGCAAAATCACATTGACAATTTATCTAATTTCTATATTTACAGCGAATATATTTACTGGAAATGGTACGAACCATCGTTCATCATTGTTACGTTATTGAACGCAACTAAGCGAGCTGTTGGCGTGTCAGATGATGAGGATCGACTGACAGGCAAAAATGGAATATAATTTCAAATGTCTAAACGTTGCGTCGATCCTACGTGATCCTCAGTTTTCTCCGCAAGGTGCCAATCAATATGACGCTTACGATAATTAAAACTAGCTGTAATAATTATAAGTGAACTGATAATAGCACGAAATGATAATTATTTATCTAGACAACTATCTTGATAACAATCAACGCTTTCTAAGATAGTTTGACTTAACGTTTATATTTCTTATTTACACAATTTGTAACTAATTACCTATAACGGATGAAAAGGTCAATTGAGCACAGAGTGACAGGTAAACGGAGCGTGGGTTTGAAGACTTCTAAGATAGTTTGACTATGAACGCCTTAAAAATATATTTACAAATGTTTCATATTAATTAATTATCAATAACACACCATGTAATAAACACATAGGAACAACATTAGGCCGCTTTCAGTGCTCGTACGTCGGTCGCGCTTGTCATTTGTGTGAAAACACACTTGTGGTTACAGTGCTCGACCGACCGTCCGCACGCGTATATTGCTTCGCAATGCGTACGAGGACCGTCGGTCAAGCGCGTCATGCGTACTATCGGTCAACCGCGTCCGCATGCGTGCCGTCGGTCGACCGACGCGCTATGGAAACATATTACGCGTTCAGTGCTACACCGATCGGTGGACCGACCGTACGGATGCGTATATCATCGTCAAAAAAAGGTAGTAAGCAGCAATTTAACAATTTGTAAACGCGTCCATTCCGTGTACGTGTTTGTGAGTGTACCAGTCTGGCCAGTTTGGTATATCAGGAGATTACTGAACGGGACAAACTGACGATCGGTTATGCGTATCGTCAGGACCGATGGTGCGCACCGACCGTCCCGACGGTCGGTCGAGCACTAAAACTGGTCTTAGGTAACTAAAATCAGTACTAGCTCTCAAGAATAGCTGCCATAACACACGGTTGGAATAACATCACACTTACACTTCAATAGTTTATGAGTAGCCTTGATATTATGATATAATTACCAGTAATACTTATAATTAAGGAGGAAGCACACAAACACAATAAACACAGTTCACGCTATAGCTCGGGATTCTGTTCATTCAAATATTTAACGCACAATTTATAAAGGTACAAGCTGGTGCCAGCGACGACGTCTGCGCAGGATTAGTATTTAGAGTAGCTTATTATCTTCTCCAAGGCCATATCTACCTTTGACGGTGTTTGTGTTACATTTCATCACCCTTGACGGTCGCCGAGCACGTCTAGTGTATCGATCTGTCAAATTGGCTTTGGACTAAACTATCAAAAACTGACACAAACTTTGACAGAACTGTCATCATTACGATCTTGACGTAGGCGGAGATCTATTTATTTTGTCTATGCTGTGCCCAAGAATATTACGCTTTTTCTCCCGCGTGGTGATGGATGATGATGATAAAAAGTATCCTATATGTTAATCCAGCGCCTCATCTACCTCCATACCAAACTTCATCAAAATTGGCTCCGCCGTTTGAGCGTGAAAGAGTAACAAAGATCCACACATCCATACATCTATACTCACAAACTTTCGCGTTTATAATATTAGTAGGAAGTAGGATTTGTTATAAACTGAGGTGACATAGAAGTGTTAGCGCGGCTTTAGTAATAGAATCCCGTAATCTCGTACGGAACTCTAACAATGTAATTAGCTATAATAATACACCAAACCAGTCAGTTCAGGAGGTCATTCTACTATTTCACAACGTTCAACAATCTATCCCACTCCAACTGGAGTTCGACTCCGTCATACAATATAGCACAACGAAACACACGATTACAATTTAATTCAATGCGCCGGCTATAGCCTTTCACACGGAGGACTCTTTGAAGCGGCGGCGAAATCAACAAAAACACTTGAGCGACGCGCATTAGGAGAAGCACGACTTACATTTGAAGGGCTAACTACATCTTTTACAAGGGAGTTTAGAGTCAGTGATGAACTCACGGCCCTTGTGTTCTTTGAGTACAGATCCGAAGGAGCTTGAAGTCCTGACACCCGTTCATTTTTAATAGGGCAACCTCTAGTTTCCCTCCCGGAATATTCTTATACCGAAATTAGTATGACTCGATTATCTAGATTTCAACAAATCCAAAAGATAACACAACACTTTTGGTCTCGGTGGAGGACCGAATATCTTCATACACTTCAGCAACGCTGTAAATGGACCTCACTAACGGAACCTTCTAAGCTTAGGACTAATAAAGGACTTAATACTAATAAAGGAGGATAACACCCCCCTCTTCACTGGAAGCGCGGTCGGTTGACAAAATTACTGCCCGGGAAGGATGGAATTATTCGAATCGCGGAAGTAAGGACTCAGAATGGTGTCCTCCTGAGACCCACTTCGTGGAATCGGCTCCCAAGTAATTTCAGTTAGAGAGAACTAGAACTAGATTCTAATTCCTATGTTTATCTAGAGAGGTATAATCATGTGTCGTGTGTGCCCACAGTCCGCACAGATCTTGTTACATTATACTGTATGATTTACGAGGCATAATATTAATAATTGAATATTAGTTGACGTGTTGAAGCTCATTGGTATGCGAGGTTAGCATGCTAATCAGTCAGCCCCCGAGGCACGAAGTGTCGCGTGAGGCGTCACTTTCCCCTGGTCTGGATAGTGAGAGGTTTCTCTCTCGCGCGGAATGCCCCTACTGGTTACTGGTGACGGATCAATGTGCCAGGATTAGAAACAAATGCCGAATCAAGCGCTTTGCAGACGACGGGGCGGGCCGGGGCGGTCAATTTTACCGCAAACGATAGCGCAAAGGGAATCCTATACTACCAACGCACACGGAGGGCAAAGAGACCGCGCCGCGCCGCGCCGGCATATCCGTAGCTACGTAGAGGCGGGGGCATCGGCGGCCAGACGCGGTCTTTATTTCTTCGCGGTCAAAAAGACCGCCCCGCCCCGTCGTCAGCATAGCGCCTTGGAGTCTCAAGTCTGCTTTCCAATATGACAACATGCTCGCTGCGTGAACGTCGTCGTTGACAGGTTTGGTAGTCTAGTAATTATAATAAGTATATACTATAGTAATACTAGCTGCGGTCCGCGGTTTCGCCCACGTGGTAATGGATGATGATGAAGATGAATAAAATATAGCGTATGTTACTCAGGCATAATGTAGCTCTAAACTCGTGAAAGAATTGTTTGAATCGGTTAAGTAGTTTTACGTGTATGCATTACAAACAAACAAACGATCATATATATTCCTCTTTATTATTAGAATAATGAGGATTCATACCAAGGAACCTAAGAATAATGTGGCCTGGATTGTGTTTATATTATATTATTATGTTATAATATTATATTGCATATTTCAAAGTGAAAATATATTGATTGTGACATAACTTCAATAGGTAGACATTATGGTAATGTGGACTTCTTTGTAGATATTGACGTTTTCTATAAAACTGTAGTACGTCACTTTGCTATATTGTCAATAGTGTCAATACCATAGACTAAATGGTCAATAGTTTTCGCAGCGTACGCGATATAAGGAATTTTTTAGTATTTTTTCCACACCTTGGGTTACATTATCAAAGTTTTCATACTGGTCCCTAATTTTTTTTAAATATTTTACAGCCTATGTGTATCAGGAAAAATGTAGGATTCTTATGGTAAAAGAATTTTTCTAATTGGTCTAGTAGTTTTGGAATCTATTCATATCAAACAAACAAATCTTTCCTCTTTACAATATTAGTGTAGATGCAGATAATGTAACAAACTGACTGGTTTATCAACGCAGATACTAAACAGCTGTTATGTTAAAACTTTACCGCTAAGGTTAGAAGGTAGAGCGAAGCCGATGGCGAGTCATCTAGTGTTTTATGGAATTAAACAATAATAATTATGTGTAATTTTTGTAGTCCGCCAGCACCTGACATGTCAATGGCGCATAGCGGCTTAAGCGCTCTGCAGACGAGCGACGGGGCGGGCTGGGGCGGTCAATTTTCCCGCGAACGATAGCACAAAGGGAATCCTATACTACCAACGCACACGAAAAACAGTGCGGTCTTTATGGCTTCGCGGTCAAAAAGACCCGTCGTCTGCATAGCGCCCTAATGGCAAACGATATCGAAAATGTAGTAATTTGATTCAAATTTAATTTCTGCTATAGTAGATCCAACCGTTTATCCTCTTTTTGACAGCACCAATAGAACGTAACATGACGATGTTACGCAAAAGTTAACTTATAAATGCGAGGTTTTAAAAATATGACAACTGCTTAAATTTGCTCCTTGATCCCGTATAATAATCATCTTTCACAAAATGAGTCCATAAGTGCAGTAGTTTTTTTATAAATTCCATAAAATAACAAACGTTTTTAAAAAATTACGTTCTATGGCTATCAACATAGTGATGTTACGAAGTTACGATTGAGATATCGATATTGTTTATGAACTATTTTTACACGGGTGTTTTCCGTTCTCGGCACATAATATCGGATTTATTTTTATGTAAAACCGTTATATTGATGCGCCTCAGGAAAACATACAGCATTATTTGAAGACGTGTTTATCTCCTGGTGTATATCCAAAAAAGAACAAGGTTATGATGACTATGATGATTACAAGTACAAGTCATACTTGACGAAGCTGTTACCGGTTAAATCTGGGATGGCCAGCGAGCAACACGGAAGGGAGTAGGCATACACAGCGTTTCCCCTCTGTCAAAGTACAAGTCCGCATGGACCATGGAGTTTGATAATATACTGTGGGGTGAGGGCGGGGCTAGATTTGTGAATGGTGCTTTATTTTTTATGTGTTAGTGATTTGGTTGTGTGAGTATGATCGGCAATGGATCGGTACAGGTATGTTTTGTATGTAATAGTGCGGCTTTGCGCTAGTGTGCAACTTCCCCTCCCGCAAGAAATGACAGAAAGATTTGAACAATATTTTTTAGCTAAGGCTACTCCCTTCCGTGTTGCTCGCTGGGGATGGCAGACATTAAAGTCTGCCGTTTGGTACCAGAAAATAGTAAAGTTTGAGCAACCCCAATTCCAATTTAAGCAAACGAAATCTAATCTTTTATTTTTATTTATTTATTAATCAAAATCAGATTCATCGTTGCTGTCACTCGAGCTATTGCCGACATTTATAATTAATTGTTGACTCATATAATCTATCGCCACGTGTTTATCCCAATCTGCCATTATAGTTTCTTGTGTTTTTTGAATTACATTTTGCCAGCTTTCCGCAGTTACTTTCACACATGCATTTTTTAATAAATTTACCATTTTGTTTGCCGTGAATGGGGGTTTTGTGTTATTTCTAGCAGCGTGTCCTTTAACTTGAGCCCATATTAATTCAATGGCATTGTATTGACAATGATAGGGTGGAAGTCTAAGAACCCAATGACCATGTTCTGCAGCTATTTCGTCGATCACATATCGTTTTGGGAAGTGTTTTTTTGTTCGTAATATATTTAGTAATTGTACTTTTAGTAAGGAGTTATCAACATTTTCACCATGTCGTTGAAGCCAGTCAATGATTACTTGTTTTTTGTCGGCCTGGGTCGGCATTTTATCAATTTGGCGTGAGTGATAGGATGCGTTATCCATAATAATAACTGACGGTTCTTCCAATGATTGTACCATTTCCTTAAACCAACTTTCGTAAACCTCAGAATTCATTTCTTCGTGGTACTCAACTGTTTTTTTGGATTTAAAGGCCAACAAAGCATCTGGCATGAATCCTTTCACAGACCCTGCATGGCAAATGATTAGACGTTCTCCTTTTCCCATCGGTACTGAGGTAGTGGAAGCAGCGGTGTCATCAGTCCAGCTCTTAGACACTGTGTGGTTCGCATTCAGCCAAGTTTCGTCAGTGAAAACAACATTTGACCAATCTGTAATTTTTTTGGCTTCGCTCAAAAATTCGCAACGAGCAAAAGCTACGTCGCGACGCTCCATCAATATTTTGCGTTTGTCCGATTTTTTATAAGTAAATCCAATTTCATTCAAGACCTTTACCAATGACGATTTTTGACCTCGGAACAAATCACATTCACGCAAAGAAGCAACAAGTTTTTTAAGT
Organism: Selenia dentaria; assembly: GCA_917880725.1. Classification (NCBI taxonomy): domain Eukaryota; kingdom Metazoa; phylum Arthropoda; class Insecta; order Lepidoptera; family Geometridae; genus Selenia; species Selenia dentaria. Next base: position 6,033,780 of record OU862891.1, read on the forward strand.
GTTGGAACTTCTTTACGTAAGTAATAGTTATATATATGACGGCGTATAGCGTCTGCGTCAAAGTTGTCAACCGAAGTCACACGACGTGGTTGGCGTTTTTTCTTCGGCGTACGAAGCTTATTCTCCTGCATGCCGCTTGTTCCGTAGGCTTCGGTAGTAATTTTTGTAATCGTAGATGCACTAATACCTAACGCGGCCGCAACGCGCTCTCTCACTTGCGACAATGGTAAAAGCGGGCCGCCATTTTGATACTCTGCTTCAAAGTAATTACGAAGCTTGATCACCATTTCTCTCGTCTGTCCTTTCAGCACTGATCCTTTCGGCATTTTATAGTTCCAATATAAAACTCAGCAAATAATTACTAGCACGGGCGTCTTGTTGCGAGTGACAGTGACAAATACAAAACGGCGGTGGACCATTGAGTTTTACTACCTTGATAAAATACTACTGCTTACCCATAGACAAAAAAATTGGCAGTCATAGGAATTGCCGATAGAAGTGAAAACTTATAACTCAGAATTTGATAGCTTACCTTGGAAACTACACGGGTGTAACCGGACGGCGTGGCCTCGCCATCTGGGCATGGCCATCTAGAAATGCGTCAGCATTTCCCATTGGCTGATGCGTTTCTAGATGGCCATGCCATGACGGCCTGTCCACGCCCTTTCAACATTCCCCATTGGCTGACGTATTTCTAGATGGCCAATAGCCATGGTCATGGCGCCATTCCTAGGACTATTCTCTTTCCGCACAGACTCGATAGAAAAATGAATCGAAATCGTGTCCACTATAATCACTTGGTCACAACACTTTAACTGACAAATTAGATCTGTCAAAAAGAGGATAAACGGTTGGATCTACTATAATACCAACACCAGGCCGAGCTACAGAAAATCTGAGTCTGCCCCACCGTCAATTTTCTGGGCCAAATATATGTAGTATACGACATACGAACGCTATACGAACTTTTGGTTTTATCTTATTGGATCTACTCAGTCTGTTACTGGACTGAACTGAATCTGAACATGAATTAGGTAGGTTTAATACTGATATTGAGGTACTCATAAAAGTCAGTGCATTAAGTTTCCAACCAATAGTCGGAAAACAGAGTTGCCCGTAATGTAAATCGATGTATGGGAGAATAATTTTGTACTACGAGTACCTATCTTTTCGTGCCAGGCTCGCATTTGTGCTGTTATTGTTTGCTGTATGTATAAAAGTGCACCGTTTTATAAAATATGTCCGACAAAGCGTTTCATCCGTATTTGTGAATTATGCAACAAAATTATGGAAGGTTTTAAACTTTCATACCGATAAATCTTAGTAAAAGATAGTTGTTCTGTGATTGTATTTCAAAACTAATTAGAACTTCTTAATGGTTATAGTACATAACTTGTATACTGCTTCAAAGAGAAACTGCAAGATAGTTATGACACTCTAGTTCAAAAATCGTACATTAAACTTTCAAGGTCAAAGGCAGTTGCGGAACATGTGGACACTGTCCAGAAGTTGGAATAACACGTTTTTTTTTCAGTATAAGTCAACTTTATTTCACATATAAAATGTCTTAGGATATAATCAGCCTTTCTTAAACTAAAATTATAGTTCCAATATCACATATTACTTACAAATACAATCAACCTTTAGTAAAACAATAAAAGCAACGAATACTGATAAATTAAACTAACAAATCGTTACATAGATTCACTGTTACTCAAGTATAAAATGTACAATTATCTAATCGTGGCAGGGTTTCGGTAATTGGATTAGGTTTAGACAGGGGTTATCCATCCTTATGTATAGACACGAGATGAGCTATAATCGATATATGTAAAACTACTAGCTGCAATCCGCGGTTTCACCCGCGTGGTGTTGGATGATGATGATGAAAAGTATCCTATAGTTAAATAATCTTAATAAAGTAGTTCGGTCCAGTAGTTTTTGAGTTACACTCCAATAACTGAATATTATAATAGTCAGTATAAAATTTTTCAAATTGTACTCGTTTTGTACGTTAAACAAATCAGGACACCGAAATACACACCTAGCATATTTTTTAATATTTTTTAAAAGAACTCTAAACAAAAAAAAAGATGTTTTTATTTCAACTTTCAAAATTGGCGCTAAAACATTATTCAATGGCGGCCTATACGTCGCATGACGTCACTAAGGCAAAAACAAACAGTGTTGTTATAATGCGTTTTGCTTGTTTGGAGGTTGCTTGCTTGAACATGCAGATGGCGGGAAAAATCAACAATGATAATTTAATTTATTTTCTTTGTGTTTATTCTCAAGTTTTGACGTGTAATAGTGGTGGATTATTAACCGTTGATGTTCACAACGGTGCACAAGTATCGGTTAAGTGCATAAAACATAAAACAATATTTTTGTTTTTTTTTTCGTCAATCGTGTTAGCAAGTTTTAGTAATGTATCCACGTGACTTATACAAAACAGTAGTTAAATAACTGACTTATTTCTTAGAACAGATTCTAAGTACCTACTTGAATTTTTTTTATAACTCTGCAGTTAAAAAAATAAACCTACATTTTAGCCGCAATATTTGTTCTATGTAGTGTTGTCCACCTCAAAAGGACAAATCAACCCTTATCAGATCACTTTGTTAACCGTCTGTTTGTCTGTCTGTCTGTCAAGATCCTTTTTCATTTATAAAAAGAAAAAATCTGAAATACAGAAATGTGTAACAACAGTGATAACAAGAAAAATGAATTCACTATTAAATATTAATATAAACTTAGGTATTTAATTAAAGTTTTGTACACATTTTGTTTATTGAAAATAAACTTAATCCAATGCATATTAATTTTTTTTTTAATTAAATGAGTTATTTGCTCCAACTAATAATAAATTAACATTACATTGTAATTTATTTTTGACTAAAATCATCAAAATCATCTGTGTCAACTACTCTATTGATACATGATAACTATTTAACTTGAAATAACTATATTCATTCTAACGCATCAACAAGGTCAACCCTTGCTTGGGTCACTACTTTGATGGGTGACCGCTAGGTCATGATATGGTTTATTCCTTTATGTTTTTACACTATTTTGCAGGAATAAGTTTACCTGGTCTATAAAAAGCGCGGAGACGGTCAGGTGTAGCAGATGCAGCCGCGGCATCGGCAGGTGCATGGTAGTTACCTATTTATAATTTAAGGGGATGCAGCGTAACCTTAATTGTAGTGTAGTGAGGTTTTTGGCGAAAACATGACAAATTGGCAAGGTAATTGGCAGTTTGCATGTCAGAAAAATTTACTAAACATTAATTTCATTCATCGGGTTTAATTAAAATCAGATGTTCCAGTAAAAAAGTCATACACATAAACAAATACGCATCTATACTACATGAGGGCATTCTCCTTCTTTTGGATGTAAGACATACATTGAAATGTTGAAAAAATATATACTGTAAACAAAATGCTGGGGACAGCTAGTTAAACATAATATATTGGGTTTAATTCACTTGTTCAAAAAACTAAATTAAACTAGCAAACTACAATTTTATAGGTATTTATAAATATTTATTTATTTAATTTTATTATTTAAATTTTTTATTTTATTAACTCTAAGGTTTCAATCAATCAACTTTGATATTGTATCCGCACGTCTTCATTTTTTACAGGTTAGTCTGCGTTCAAATGCTTGCATATTACATGTATAAAAAAAAACTTTTTTCAAACCTGGACCATGTTCTAGATTAAAGGAGATAGATAAGATACTAATTGTTACTGAAACAGCTACTCATCTGTTGCAATTCCTGGGCCAAACATCATGCACACTTAGCAAGGCCAAGCAACTTTAAAGACTTCCATTCCATAACCCCTTGCCATAGCAACAGTCTAACTGATTGTTACACAGAAGATAACTTGACAAATGTAGGTGCTTACACATGCCTGTCAATATTATGTTTGGGGAAAAAAAAAAATAGTGTCAAGGATTATCTAATTTCGGCTTAAATTAGTTGAGTTAAGAGTAAGACTTTGCCTTAGAATAGGATAGTAATTTATGTCTGCTTTTACTGTTTCTTTTGGAGTACTGTACGGTACTGATCTCTGATTGATTAATGCTAATTTATCAAGTAGAATAGTGAAATCTTTAGGGATACTTTGCAGTTTCAACAGGCTTTAACCCTTTCCCGACCGAGGATGTAGACATTCAACATTTTATGAATGAAATCTTTTGTTTTAATTAATTACTCCAGGGGAAGGGTTATGCTAGACATATGTGAAAAGGGGCTACAAGGGTAATGGTTTTATACATGCACATACATACTTTAATTTTTTTTATTTATTTATTTATATGGAAAACCAACAGGTAAACATAATGAGAATAATTACTTAATTAGATACAGAATGCCAATTATATGGTCTTCACGGATAGACTTACAATATAATTAAAATTATAAATGTGAACACTAATGCGAACACCCTGATCTAACTTAACTGCAAACAGAAAGTAAAAAATAATTAGAAAGTATAAATAAATTAATTCTGGATATCAAAAAAACTATCCCTTATGGTGCAACTTGGATACACTACTTGAGAAAGACATTGAGGGTCCACATCATATAAACTACTGAATTTATTAAAGGTTCTACTTGCTCGCACTATATACAAATTCTGCCTATAGTTTGTAGCGGATCTAGGGACTCTGAGAAGAGGATTCGCTCTTAGTGACTTCTGTGGAACATTGTAGTTAAGTTTGTTCAATAATTCAGAACAGTCTATATAGGATATGAAATTTTTTGCATAGGTCAAGATACTTATTTGAACTAAACGGTACTTTTAAATGAAAGCACAAACATTTAATAAAACATTTCTGAATAGCTTCTAGACGATCTACATACTTATCATAACAAGAACTCCAAATTTAAGAAAATGTAATAAGTTTAACCATTAAAGGATTGTCAATACTACATAATTAATACTGGGACTTGGTTATTTAAACGGTACTCTGCATTTGATAAGGAACATTGTGGAATAGAGTGAGATGTAAAGTATTGTAAAGGGGTGTGTGGCTTGCTTTCAAGCTTCTCACTCTCACACAATATACTGTAAAAAAGTTAATATTATTGGAATCTTATCTGTAAACACAACATTGTAAGTAGGTGGATGTCACTAGATGTAAAGAATGTAAGTGACCTTGACACTACAATGCATTTAAATAGTTACCTACACCTACCCACGTCGGCAAAAAGACATAACGACTTACGAGTACTTATTGTGGTTGTACCATTCTACTATTCAAATCAAAACAACACGTTGCTGACAATAAACAGTCTTGAATGACCTAAATAACGCGCATTACGAGCGCAGTAATAATATACTTTCATGCATATGAGATCCCACAAGAAAATGACGTTGACTGACGTTGGCTATGTGGTGCGTGAGTGTGCCGCACCAAACTACCTATCATTTGCTTAAAAAATCTGTGAGACATTTGGCGTAGTTAGATAAATAGAACCCGCACTCTACGTAGGTACTAACATTTAGTCATTTACATCACGTTTGCCACATCTTCGCAATCTTCTTACAATCTCCGAAGGCCAACAAACGCGTGCGCCGTGCCGCGTTAACCGATTTAGGCAGCTAATCTTGTGCATTACACGTGTAAAACCTACCTTTATGATCAGCTCGATCTCTGGGACGTCTCCGTTCGCTGTTCCATTCTCTGCGATTTCATCCGACATCGTGAATTCCAAAAACACTTGAAATTGTCAAAAATATAATATTTTTATACACTTCCTCCACAACCGTCACTGTTCCAAAACACGGACAAACTGTCTCGCATTGCCTTTTTCTATTGGTCGGTGCTGGTGCCTTGCATCACTCTCCTCACTTCACTCAATTAGATTTTGTGTTGCCTAGGCCATTGATTAAAAAGTTACGTTGCGCTTTTTGAAAAGTTACCGTTTTACTCACTCGACTTATGTGTATAATATGGTTGTTGCTGCACACTAGGTACACAATTAATATAGTGTTCACTGACAATCAAAGAAGATATTCCTAAGAAAGAAAAGTGTACGGCAGGCGGCCGAATATAAAATCAAAGTCAAAATGTTTACATTTTATGCATATTGGTTAAGCAAAATCTCAAATAATATCTATCTATATACCAAAATGTCATAAAATATTTACATGGTCAAACGCAATTGCTATAATAGTTTAATATGAATAAATTTAAATACTTAGTAAATCAATCAGTCAACACTAATAATGAAATTCAGTACCAACGTACATACACATATAAAATTAATACCCATGGGAAAAAAACTGTCATTCCATTTCATCAGTCTTGATATTTCTGTTACATTTCATCATCTTGTCGGTCGCCGAGCACGTCTAGTATACCGAGCTGTCAAAATGATAGCGTGCTTTTGACTCAGCTATCAGAAAATGACACCAAATTTGACAGAACTGTTATCATTACGATCTTAACGTAGGCGGAGATCTTATTTTGTCTAAGCTGTGCCCAAGAATATTACGCTTCTTTACCCTGTGGTGATAGATGATAATGATGAAAAGTAGCCTATGTGTTAATCCAGCGCCTCATCTACCTCCATACCGAATTTTAAAAAAACCCACCGTTTGAGTGCTAAAGAGTAACGAACATCCACACATCCATACATCCTTCCATACTTACAAACTTTGAATTTAATAATAAGTACGATGTTACTGAGGGATAATGTAACATTTTAAGGGTGCAAGGATTTTTCAAATCGGGTCAGGAGTTTCTGAGTTTATTCGTTACAAACATGCAACATACACATATATACAAATCTTTCCTCTTAAAGTATAGACTAACTGCGTTCTGTGGTTTCACCCTCGTGGTGAGGGATGATGATGACGATGATAAAGATTAATCAAAATATGTTACGTATGGATAATGTAGCAATCTTAAATGTGTAGTGAAATCATTTTTGAAATCGGTCCAGTAGTAGGTTTTATGCTCATTCGTACCAAACATACAAAAATACAAGTCTTGCCTCTTTATTATTATTTTGTTATGAAGTTAGTAAAGATTGAGCTGGTAATAGTGTTACCAGCTCAATGCTAAATAAACCCTAGTGGCAACTATACACCAGACATCAAAGTCATCAAAGTGTAGGTACTAACTTAGAGTTAAGTCCATGAAATATTGGCGGAGTAAACTTATAAAATGGTGGTCTTGGATTATGCATGATGTTCCAAGTTCTTTATATCCGCGTAATGAAATGTTTAATAATGGAGGAATATTAGAGGTGATGGCATAAATTGTACAAAATTATGAATCAGCCTTATTGTTTTTGTACTTAAACATCGCATTAATGGAACCTGACATCGACAGAACAGTGACTTGTACGACATACTTATGTGCGACTGTGACTTGACTCTACCTGATTCTACTTGACTACCTAAATAAAAATCTAAGTTGATGAGTTTTAGTAGTAGTTTAAGTAAAATAACTTGAGACATTAACAGCAAAATGTACACCATAACGTCCAAATGTTTTCCTTTTATATTTGGACTCATACGGTTGCAGTACTGGCCTTTGTGAGGTTTCAAGACTCTGCCAGTGTAGAGTCGTGTCAGGTCAGGTCAAGGAGGAGGTTGTTCCTGTAAATTTTATCTTTTGGTGTGAGACAATAAGAGACACTGAAAAAGGTAAATAATAAAACACAAATTTGCGTGATGATGGCTGCGCAGAAGTAATTTTAGGGGCCTCAACCGATGTATTCTTTTCACAAGGTGCCAGTTATTTAAATCGACATTTATTGACCTATAATTAATATTCGTTTATCTGATTAATCAAAATTTTTAGATTCATATGATAGTATCTATCATAGCGATAAATATGTTGTTACCATAACTGGCAGAAACTAATACGGTACGTACCTATATATATATTTTATAATGCAAATTTTTGGTCTTGTTTATTTTAGAAGATTTGGTTAATTAACGGTAAGGAAGTAAATAAAAAATATGGTACAAATCGGAAGGGAATAGGATATCCCATTAAAATAATCATTACTTATTTAGCTATCGCAGATTTATACCACAGTTTATTTATGTAAGAACAGCAAATTTACTCTGCGGACGCAACCACGATACATAAGAAATCACTAGGGTACCACCTATATAGGCAAATACAATGCCTACTTACTACTTACGCTGAGAGAGTCCCTAAATCTTTACTTACGCTTAACCGTTTTTATGCACCTACAACTTTAGGACTTCTGGTTTGCGCCCTATAATTTTATTATTATTTTAACTAATCACAATGCTACTTCCATAGCCGTGTTTGGCGTAATGAACCCTATTTTATCATGTGCCTACTGTTAAGGTTGATGTAGAATAAATAAACGAAAAGTAGAAATTGAGATATGTTTACTATAATATAAAATATAACAGACTTTTACTGACAATCAATATAATATGTAACTATGGTTACACGAACTGTCAAACTGGTACAAAGCACTAACGAGCACTAAAGAGTTCCTTACTCTTAACATCTTCTCTCTTTGGTGGTTCTCAGGTTGCTCATACCAATTCCTGTACATAGCATAACCAATCTTGGTTTATACAGAGGTTTCGTCATCATATCGGCTAACTCAAATTCTGTAGAGACCTTCTTAACACACAATATACCTTCAGCCACAGTCTCTCTTACAAACGCCGAATCCTTATATGTTTAGTTCTCTGATGCAGTTCAAATGAAGGATTGTGTGCAAGTTTAATCGCTGAGTCGTTGTCTACATACAACACTGGGAGAACATCAGTCGATAAATCAATGCGTCTTAAGCCGCGTACAGATTTGCGAAACGTAGCATGCAATGTAACATGCAATGAAAGAATTTGCCGTCTACATTGTCGCAATGTATCATGCAAATGTAACATAATTCCCATAGTGTGGACGGCTTGCGCGCACGAACCATGCTCAATACGTGCACGAACAGAGCATTTCAACTCGTGCGCACCGCGATCCACCATTTGTAGGTTTTTTTAACGAACTCAAAGGGGCGCGCAGTATGCACGGAGCGTCAGTGTGGACGGGTTGTGTGTGTCTGTACTGCGGAACGCGCGCGAACTATGGAAGAAAACAGAGCTGCTGCAGAGGCTACAGTTGAATCATGGAGTGAAGAAAAAGTAATGCAGTTAATTAAGTTGTACAGAACAAGAGAAATTTTGTGGAATCCACAAAATATATCTTTTACAAAAAACATCTGAAACTAGATGCGTGGTTGGAAATTGCCAAGTCTGGGCTATGTTCTCCGCGCGCATGCCGGAAACAGATGTGAGTACGTACATGCTCGGTTCGTGCGCGCCCTGCGTCCACACTTATGAAATGCTCCTTTCATGTTACATTGCATGCTACGTTTCGCAAATCTGTACGCGGCTTTATAAGTCTCTTTAACCAAATCATTTCTCTAGCAGTCTCACTTGCAGCTACTATTTCTGCTTCAGTAGTAGAAATTGCGACGGACGTCTGTCTGTGGCCCCGCTATGATACAGCTGCCGCGGCAAACATACAAATCATTCCAGTTGTAGAACGTCCTGTCTCTAAATCTCCACCGTGATCCACGTCACTGTAGCATTTTAGATGTTTATTACAATATCTTTTGTATTGTATGCCCAAATTTAAAGTTCCTTTTAAGTAGCGTAGTACACGCTTCACTTTTACAACATCTTCTCGTGTTGGGTTTTCTAAATGCCTGGATGCAACACCTACAGAATAAGCTATGTCAGGCCTCGTACCAATAGTTAAATATGCTAAGGCACCCACGGCTTGCCTATATGGAAACTTCTTCTCGATTTCAGAAATATCTTCTCTTTTTCCTGCAGTATTATCATTTATGATAGGTGTCGCTACTGGTTTACAACCTTCCATATAGAATCTTTCTAGTAGTTTCTTCGAATAGGCAGTTTGTGTCTGATTTATAGAGCCATCTTCTTCCCTCCCAATTTCTAGACCTAAGAAGTAGGTAGCTGGTTTCGATTTATTTTGAATCGTCCCTTCAGTTTCTTTAAAAAATTGTCTAATTCTTCTTGTTGGGTAGAAGCAAGAAGCCCATCATCAACGTAAAGGACTAGTATGAGTTTTCTTTCTCCTCACTGCCTCATGAATAGGCATGGATCAGCTTTACTTGCGAGGAATCCAACCTCTTCCTTCCAGAAACTCTGTAACGCAGTTATTCCAACAACGAGGAGCCTGTTTTAATACGTATAAACTCCTTTTATATTTGCATACATTGTTAGAGCCATCGTTATAACCTTCGGGTGGTTTCATATATATATATCCTCACTTTGGCTTCCATACAGAAATGCTGTAGACCCATAAAATTGGGCTAAGAACATATTATCTCTCGCAGCAATGCTCAAAACCGCTCTGATAGTGCTCATTTTAGCAACCGGGCAGAATGTATCATAAAAATCTATGCCCTTTTTCTGCGAATAGCCTTTAATCACCAGTCTAGCCTTATAACGCTCAACTGTACCATCTGCATTCATCTTCACTTTGTATATCCATTTACATGGAATAGCTTTTTTATTATTTGGTAGTGGTACCATAACCCACGTTTTATTTATTACTATTAAGTCTTAGTGATGAAATCTCATCATCCATAGCCATCTTCCACTTTTTGCTAATTTTACTGCGGATAGCTTCATGATAAGTTTGAGGTTCCTTGATTGCATTCATATAATCTACCGCACTCATGATAAATTCCTTAAATCTGTCTGGAGGTCTAATAGTCGACCTGTTTCTGAGTGTCATTATACCTTCTTCCTCTATTTCTTATTCAGGTAAAACTCGTTCGATCAATTTAGCTGTGTCCTCATTTGAATGAACAGATTCGTAATCACTTTGAGTTTCAGGCTCATCAACATCCTGATTGTTATCTGGTTTGTCTTTATATCATGACTTGTGAATGATGATGATTTTCCAGATTCATTGAATGGGCATGAGCCCTGCGCTGGTGCAGATATTGATGAATCTTGAATTGACGTGACATTATCTGATGTCACTATTTAAAGAGATGTGTGTTGTTGTTATACATAGGTATTGGCACGTCAAAAGTCATTGGACTTGTATCTTTTATTGGTATTGGATCTTGATTCGTTGGTATTAGAGTATTCTCTTCAAATAAAACATCTCTTGAGCGTACTAGTTTGTTGTTTTCTTTTATCCATACTCTGTAACCTTTATCATTCTCATATCCAATCAATATGCCCTGCACGGCCTTTTTGTCAATTTTTTTCCTGGTGACCTTTGGCACGTGTGCATAGCAAGTACTACCGATTATTCTTAAATGTCGGATCCTTGGCATCTTATTGTACCATATCTCGTATGGACTTTTCTACATTATCGGGTCATGTTGAATTTAATTATCGGTTGTCTTCTTAGAACATCAAGAATCTCTATGATTGTCTCCTTCCAAACATAATGGCGCCTGTTGATGTCTAACCGATTTCGCTTTCTCTGCAAAATAAAAAAGTATAATTATTAAACATAAATATGTTTGAATGCTAAAATGAATTCTATGCCTTACCAGAGGTTCCAGGAGAAGTTATTGAAATTAAATTAACGATTTCCGATAGAATGAATACAGCATACAGCAATCTTCAAAAGTTGTGATTTTTTAATCACGAAATATCCCTCAAAATGTTTGTGATACACTTGCAAGGTACTCGGTTTACTCTCACTTTTATTTTGTAATGTTTAATAAATCAAGCCATTTTTGGACTCATAAAGAATTTTTGGAAAACTTGTGTGGAATAGCGTCCTGTCGCGAACTTCTACACATCTATCTCTCTCTTTCACAAGAATTAGTTACTTATAAAATAAAACTGAAACAAATTCGCTGTGTAGATAAATTGCAATTAATTCACATTTTACGTTATGTCTGACCTGATACTGACTTACATGACAAAATACAAATCCTAGTAGAGAAATGCAGATTATTGCAAACGAGGATAAGTACAATTACAAGGACTGCAAAATAGTCAAAGACCTTACACTTACTAAGTAAAGTTAAGTAAGTAAGTTAAGTTAGTAAGTGTGAGGTAAGGTCTTTGAAAATAGTGGAGAGGGAAAAGGGTGGGCGAGGCAAATGTCCTAAATTATTTTAATATAATATGACGTTCCTCGTGACTAGTTTTTTTACTAGGTAGATTGCTTCCCAACCATTGGTGATTGTAGTGCAGTACTCTGTGGTTGTAGTGCTTATCTATGGTATGGTAATCTGTAGATCATTCTTTTTGGAATAAAAATTGGAATGTTTTGCTTTACATATTTTAAAATATCAATTTGCTTTGCGATACTGTTCTGAAAAACCCATGTAAAATGAGTTCCACTACAGAAGAACCTTCCTCAACATCAAAGGAATTGTCCTTCGCTGAAAAGCAAGCAGAACGAATGAAAAGGCTGCGCTCATTGCACAACGCAAGAAATGAGGCAAGGACACACAACCACCAGGAAGTGGTGGCAGAAGAGGCTAGGAATAAGTTGCCGCCGAACTACGAGGCCAAGAGGAGGCAAGCAGAATGGCTACTGGACGATCAACAGAAACGGGATGACGCTCAGAAGGAAGGTAAAGACTACGATCGAGTAAAGCTTCTGAACATATCCGCGACTGAAGCAGAAAGATTAGAACGCAAAAAGAAGAAAAAGAACCCTGATCAAGGTTTTTCAACATATGAACAAGCGACAATACGCCAATATAATAGACTTGTTAAAAACATGCCAGAAGCAGACATGGAGCAATATGAGAAACAGAAACAAAAGTATGGAGATGCATTTTACGGAGGACCTAATGTTATCATACACGGTATGCATGTTGATCGCAAGGATGCCATTGACAAAATGGTTGATGACATTGAAGGGCAAATATCAAAACGGGCTAAGTATTCCCGTAGACGTACACATAACGATGATGCAGATATTGATTATATAAACGAAAGGAATGCCAAATTCAACAAGAAATTAGAGAGGTTCTATGGCGAGCACACGGCAGAGATTAAGCAGAATTTGGAGCGAGGTACAGCTATATAAGCTGTATACTTGTTACTTTTTGTAAATATTATAATGGAGAGTTAGCAAAGTTATATTATAGGGCACACATATGCAAATAACGATTTGTTTTAAGAGTTTAAATAACTAGAATATGAGAATTTTCTAAATATGAATAGAGGAAATTGTGAATTGAATTTATGCTTATGATAATTCCATGTTATGATACTGTTAGAAAGCCTTCTGAGTCTTGTAACAAGTAATTGGTAACAATAGATGTCAGTTGTACCCGTATCTACATAGGTATTATGACAATGCAATGATCAACAATATTTGCAGTGCTACACTCACAGTTTATAACTGTAGTTGTATTTCACTCAGTGGGTATTTTTTTGTTTAGCATTTTATTTGGAACACCATATTATTGATTTGAATATTTGTTCTAAACAAGAAGTTACTCACATAAATCAAGAACCTATGCCTGATGTGTTTACTTGTGGCTTATCATACTTAAGCTCATAAATTGGTTTTTTGTAATAAATCCCTCAGTGCTATATAACATCCGATTGTCTATAGTTAAATATAGTATTAGAGCATCTAAATAATCTTTGTCCTACATGTAAGATTCAAGAAAAGAATCGTTTTGTATATCATGAAGATATGCACCAGACGAGTTACATTTATGTTATTAATATTACTTCATCAGAATGTTGGTGATATCCAACTTTACTAAACACCTGTAGCCTGGAGGAACTATAGCTAGATCACAGATTAAATAATAATTTAATCTGTGATAGCTTCTGCTGATTTGTGTTGTGGTAGCATACTTGCAATTATGGCTTCTTATTTCTCTTAGGTTTTTAGGTAGGTATACACTAAATATTGAATGCTATAGAAACACAGCTTTGGGTACATATTTTATATTAAATATCACAATTAAAACAAAGAAGTTAAACAATTTTAAATAACAAGTTTATTTTGATATAATATGTGCCAATTAAATAAAAATATTAAGTACATATCAAATATATAATACCTGTATAATACACAATGTAATATAATTATAAACTATAAAAGCACTAAATACTTTATATTATACAAATGTGCCAAATGTAGTGCAAGTACAGTTAAGTAATTAATTCAAATAAATAAGTTTAATCACACATGTTGCAGTTCCTGGAAAAGTAGGTTAATTTCTGTGAAATCTATTGTATTATTGGCCAAATATGGCGAATCGCAAGTCAAAAGGTTAAACAGAAAATAAATGTGTTGGCATACAGTTTTCTATAAATGTAGGCTTAGTTTTTGTCATTTAACTATAAACTGATTGGTTGAATTGAACCTCCATTTAATTTACTATGATCAATTTAAAAAAAAAAAAATTAACAAAAAAATAGTATGTTTAGTTTTATCAAAATAATTTTGAACAAAAACTGAGCTACTATTGAATTCATATTGCTGTCCCATGTATAAGTATAGTATGCTAGGTTATACCATACAATATTTATGCATATAAATGAACAAAACATTGATAATAATACAATACAACTCTATCTATACTTGCACTACAATGATTTTCTATGCAACTAATCACATAGTGTAGGAGCCCATGTCCTTCAAAATTACTAATCAAAGTTAATAAATTTTCTCAATTCATGGTTGTCCCACCAGTACAAGAAAGGTTTTTTTAAATTTATTTCATGAAAGGATACAAGTGTTTAGACAGTGTTGCCCCTCATTGCGATTGTGGTCGCGAATTGTTGCTAGCTGTGTACTACATAATCATATATGATTTTTTTGAGACTGACTTATTAAATTTTATACATAGTAAGTAACATTTCAATTGTTAAAGTTTTTGATCCTTTTGGTTGCAAAAGACATGGGGCCTCCGACTAAAAGAAGATACAAACATAATTATTACAATGTTCACTACATATACTTATTATGTACAATAATGTGAGCACAAGTTTTAACATGTAGAAATGCTTTTTGTATACATCCAAGTTAAATGAAGAGTAAAGAAGTTTCGACTAGAAATCACAGTGATTAATTATTCCATTTCTTCCCTCTAAACAGCCAAAGTTTCATTTTGGGAAATATTTCCGAGTTCAGGCATAGCGTTGAGCTGGTAACATTACTAGCTCAATGAAGCATAGTACAAAAAATGTTACGTGTTTCATGACGTGTTCTGACTTGATTAGGTTCTAAGAATAAAGTTATGAAATTGTTGCAGCAAGAACTCTGATTGGTGTCCAGAGTTCAAGATTCTTTTTTTATGATAGATCCCTATGGCCTGTATTTTGTCTGTATATGGAATATCATTATTTATATACCTAACATAATGATTTAGTATTGAATTAGGTAGGTAGCTGTAAACCTATAAATCGACATGATAGTCTTGTATTGAAAGTGTATATATTTTTTATTTATTATGTCCAAATGTTTAAGAACTAATTGATTTCGAATTTATGCATTAGTATAATAAGTAAATGTAAGACTAATAAAGTAGCATTATATGTAACATATGTAGGTGCTGTATACTTTTCGTAGTATTTCTTTGAAATCCTTTATCAGTAAGAAGACATATAATTATATATATAATAATAAAGCAGAATCAAATAGTCACTGCACATTTTAATCTATGACTATTGCACGATTCACTTCAGATATTATGTTAATAGATATAGGTGCTGTTTAGGACATATACTACTAAACATAGACCTATACAAGTGTCTACATAATTATTATAGGTATTGCAAATTGACCTTAGGCAGCTTGGGATAATTTAAAAAGTGTTATAAAATCACTTTACTGATGTACCTATTTGTGTTTTCAAAAGTATCAAGTCTTTCGCCTTATTAAATTTAAACCTATGAGTTATCTGTGGCACAGTTGTACAAGATAAATGATAGTTTGTACTGTATACGTCCAATACAATTCCGTTACACTTGCGTTTCGTGTTAATCCCACTAATCGTAGGTCTACCTTGCCGAGTACGGCGAGTACTTATATGGTGTAGATGTTTTGCCATAAGCCTTAAATCTATTTTATTGAGTAAATACTCTGCGGTTCCCTTATCGCTCACTAGATGGCGATGCCAGTCGACGTTCGCTCAAATTGTGCAAGCTGCGAATACTAAGGAAACCATTATCGGCTTAGATTTAAACTAAAAGAAACAATCCTGTTGACAGTTAGTGCGTTGAATAACCCCAAGTTGGCGAAAATAACTCTAAAAACTCTCACAAGGGTGTTCGAATTCTGAATGTGTGGGTGAAAATGTCGATTATGGCTCTTTTTATCCAGCGTTCGGAAAGCTAAAACAGAGTTATTTTTGCCAACCAAAAAGTGCAATTTTTGACCCACGTCCGGAGCATGGTTGTTTGTGATCGGTTTTTGACAACTATTTGACAGCATAATCATGCGATTTTAGGTCTTATGCTCTGTTTAGCGTTCAAGTAGGGTGTGGGCAAAAATAACGTTTTTGAGCTTTACGAACGCAATAACAAAAGAGCCAACTCATTGTAAACGAACGCACCTATAATGTTAGCATGTAATGTGTATCATGTGTTCAGTCTCACTAATAAAGAGTATACTGACACTGAACTTGGTATATGGGTTCCCTACTTCGTAGACAATATTCAGTATGAATATAGTATCAAGTATGAAGATAATCTGTAAAATTTAAACTTCACCATGCACCGATGGTTATCAGCATATAAATCAAGACTTATATTCGTTCAAATAGTTTCGGTTATTTGGCAAGATAAATAGCATTGCGTTTATTAGAACTTAAAGAACATTTGGTTCATGGTTGGAAACACCTCTGAATAAATCGCATTTTGTATAACAAATTACAATAGTAAGTAGTTTTAAAGAACATTTGGTTCATGGTTGGAAACACCCCTGAATAAATCGCATTTTGTATAACAAATTACAATAGTATGTAGTTTTGAAAGGTGTCGAGTAAGCGCAATATTATGTAGTCAGCAAGTTGTACAAAGAATAGGTACAGTCATTTCAAATTAGCCTATATTTTAAAAGTATAACCCTATGGTGCACCCTTGTCTGGTCTAATCTGTTTGTAGAATTAGCTGACTCACAGTGCGTGGAAACGAGGCGCGTCCTATGATTGGCTCGTTTGTGGAGGGCGCGAAACTAAGCATTATACATTTATTTTCATTTGTGTGTGAAAAATTGGAAGTGTAAATGCGGGTTTTGTTTTCATTAAACCCTACTAATACCAAAATATAAGTCTCCCAGATGCTCAGTAAACAAATACGAGTAGTAGTCCTTTGAATAATGAGGAATTTTCTTAAAGCTAAGTTCTAAGATAAATGGGGTTGACAGCACATGCGATTGGATTATTAACATTTATGGTTGACGGTACTCTGACAAATTTTCCAAAGTTAGACTTTGTGACACATCGCTGAGGTCATGTTTCGCTGACCGAAATTATTCTTCTTATCTATCCAACGGTCCCAATAGGTTAGTATCTAAGTAGTCTGTTTCGCCAGCACCATCTATAGAACGGAAATGTATATATATTTTTAATTCATCAGAGTTAGAGAAAGTTTTAATACACCCCGAATTATTGTCCACTATTTTTAATTCACATATATAGCTATCAGAAAATCCCCTTTTGCAGATAAAGTTAAATAATAATATATTACGCGTTTGGCAAACGTCGGTTATCGGCACTAAGGGTGTTTTTAATACCGTGCGGATTTCATCACACGCACGCGAAAAAATTCACGGAGCGTGAGACATGTTAGCCCACTATTTAGTTTTTTGCGTGCTGCTATACATTGTTGTACAATGGATGACAAACTCAGAAAATTATTGATCATATAATTAATTTACTATACAGGGAATAAGAAGACAACATCAATGTATGCACTGTTATTTGAAAAGAGGATTCTTGCTGGAACGTATGTCACACGCTATGGCAAATTACGGAAATTTAAGAGATTATTTCGAATTTCCATTACATAGTGCTTTTGATGAATTGTTTGGAAGAACTGAACACAGGCTACAAAAATACAATTCGAGAAAAAATTCCATCCACCCAATGAAACGTCAGCTGTCGCTTTAAGGTAAGTAGATTCCTCTCTTCAGTAAAACTTTCAAAATTTGGTTCTAGTTTCTTTAATATTTCTTTCCAGGCACCGTCTCTAGCATTTCTGTTTTTATATAATTCATGCGATTTATCCCATAAGCAAGGCCGCAGATGCACTTCAATTAAAATAGACATTAACTTAATATAGCACGTTCCGAGTCAATTTTCATTTTTGATCTGTCTGTACTACGCGCGTGTGCACCCCACATGACAGTAAAATGCACACTGGTTCATGAAAGCGCTCACGCACGCGGTGTCCCCGCAAGGGGCTTTGCCCAGGATCACGTCCCGCGTGTGTATTCCACGCATTACAACAAAATACTTGTATGAAAAAGAAAACTTGCAACAACTTGAACTTGCGGGTGTCACGCGTGCGGGGCAATCCCGCATGCTGGATGAATTACGCACGATATTAAAACACCCTAAACTTGCTAGCTATGCCAATGTGGATAGGTAAATCGTTTCGTCGGTTTCGTATTCGTATGTAGGACCTATTTCACTAACGTTGAACACCAAAATTGTTTTAAGGTAGGTAACTAAAGTTATATAGGTATATATATTATTTTAGAGTGTATTCCTGTATCCAATATTTCAAAATAAAAAAAATGGTTTTATACCTACGAGTACGTAAACAAAATCGAATTTATATAGACAGGCAGCGAAGACAAGAGATACAGTATATTTTAATTTTGATATTTTTTAGGAACATCGAAAGATTTTTGGTAAGTATTCTAATTATATAATTTTACTATATACAATAATAAATACACTTTTAAGTATTTTATATATACTTTACATAAACAAATAAAAAGCAACAAAGATTCTGAGTAAATTTTGCTATTTTACACTTTTCTACCGACCCGTCTATAGTCAAAAGGTATTTTAAACTCTATAGAAAAGCTTTTTTGTATATAGTAGACTGATACGTAGGAACTCATATAAATGTAATTGATATTCTACATAATAGTGAAATAGGGACACCATCGGATTGTACTATGAGGAAAAATGTGTTACCTGATTGTCAAAAAAACATTTTCACATACATTCTTAGGACAAAAATGCAAAGTTATTTTTCTTGTCTAACAAAAAGACAACATTTTTGTCTCTTGTTGCGTGTGAACAAATACTATACTTGTTAAAGTACCTATCAAGAATTTTATTTTTAGAAATATAATTGTTAAATATTTGATTAATTAATTTTAATTGTTATAATCAAGATTTTGCTTTACTTTAGTTATATGCGTATATTGTCAGTATATCAATACCTACTATGTACACGAGTATATACTTATATTGATAAATATGAAACAAGCAAGTATTAGCATAGGCTTAGTAACAAGTAAGAGCCCATACCAATTGGAAGAAGGTATCGCTCGTTATGGGTAGGGAGTTAGAATGATAAATTGAATTGTTCCGCGAACTATCACATTTACCGGTAAAAACTTGACTTCTTTTTTTTTATAATGTCTTCTGTGGCTGATTGCATAAGGTTGCCAGTATTTTGGGACAAAATGGCACATCTTTTTATCTTTAATATGTATGTATTTAGAAATATATAAGTATGTTTATCAGTTGTCTAGTACCCATAACACAAGCTCTGCTTAGCTTGGGACTAGATGGCGTTGTGTGATAATTGTTGAATATTTATTTATTTTTAATAACACATTTTTCCTCGATGTGCATTTTCAATTCGTTGTATTGAACAGACGTGTGAAATATAGGAAGTATATAATACATTATATCAGTATAATCAAGATAATTGCGTAAGTATAAATGATAAGTTTGTTTTGATGCGACATTATCAGTAGTTCCGTTTAAGACTAGAATTTAATAGAGTTACAATAACAAATCAATAATAAATAAGTTTTGCCTTTACACATACGTAGGCATTAGTTTTAATAAACATTGGCAAAGTTCTCAATATCGATAAACCAGTTTTTAAAATTTATTAATTAAGTTTACACCTACATATTTTATAATAAGTGCACCTCGTTAGGAAAAAGTAATTTACAATTTTGTGTATGTTAACCATAATTAAGTTACAAGTAAAAATATTTGAGTCATATAGGTACTTGTTAAAGTTTTGATATTCGAATCAAAGGTCCAGTCTTAAGTTTAGCCGATCGTAGCAATGAGGGGCAGATAACTTACAAAATTTTTGAACTACATTTTTAGTTTAAAAATGATGGCAATACAAACAACTTTGTTTATCAGATTTATTCAGTTAATGGATAATGACTAAGAAATCCTCTGCGTACAATTTTATCAATATTGTGAACTGTGCCAACAAATAGAAGAGCTCACGAATAAATATGTTCACCTATTCCTATTCACCTTAAGTGCAGCAGTGCATTCACTATCCGCATTTGGTACTGGGCACTCGGCGTTATAGGATAAATGTTGATTCCGTTTTATCATCTCAAGATATATTTTAACTGACAGATAACATCGGATATACTATTTGTTTTTAAGAGCTTATTTAAATTGAACATTGTAATGATTACAAAACTTTGTTAGAACACGATTAGCTATTGGTTAGCTATTTTTTTATTGCTAATTGATAATTTTGTTACTTCAAATCTTCTTGGATAAGTACAAGGTACGTTGACTACCTAATGAAATACACAATAATCATTACAGAATTATGGAATGTATTGTTTCAAAAATATTTTTAAAATCAGACTTGTAACCAAATGCGAATATCACAGATATGTTGTTGTACTACTTACTGCACTTAAGGGCCGGTCACATCAAAATAAGCCCTAGTTTCACAACGCTGACTATGCTTTTGTCGTATATTAAATATCAGACATGTGATTTGTTTGGATATGTATCTAATACCTAATTTATATATTTGCCATACCATCTAGTCTAATATTTAATATAAAATCAAAAGTATGCTGAAATGTGTAGATGTTGTGAAACTGGGCCAATCTGTATTTTAAACTTAAACTTAAATTTCAATATTTAAATCTAAGTTCAAAATCATATGAACTTTTGATGAATTCTGGAAACTCGACGACGCCTCAGAATTAAATCTCGATGTTGTATTTCATAACACCCACGAGCGAGATATTTCTGAAATTACAAAACTAATATGAATTCTGAAATATTAGCCATACAATTTTATAAGGTCCAATTCGGTATGTAAAGTTTTTTTTGGTATTTTTTTTATATTTTTATTTCGTAGATTAGGTCATTATAAGAAACTAATTTCAATATTTTTGTTTTATATTCAGTAGTTATTTTATAATATTTTTTTGAAAATTTGCATCCTATGACGTCACTTTTTTGCACAAATATGTAGTTGCGTTGAGGAGCCAAGAAAAGCACGCGAGTAAAAAAAAAGAAACTAGAACACTTGACAGTGACACCTACTAATTCGTAAGTCTCTATTCAATCAAAACAAAAGTGCAAAAAAGTGACGTCATTTAGAGGTCAATGAAAGTCGAATTATTTCATCGTTTTTTGTTAAAATAAATGGCATCTTATCGTTTTAAAAGGTCAGAGTAGAAAAATAAGGGTTTGTAACATAAAATCTCGAAATGGTTTCGGAATTGGCATAGGTTATTTTTTTTTAGCATACCGAATTCGTAAAACTTTACTGAATTAGTCCACGCGCTACATTCACGTACGGAATTATTTTAAGGATGCACAATGTTTTATAGGCTTAACATTATAAACCCTGCTTAATACGTCATTTTGCACACTTTACTTCAGAAGTAGTCAATTACTGCGCAGTATTTAATGGCGCTACATAAAATTAAGGAGCGTTTATACTTATGTCGTTTGTATGCAACATTCTCTAAATCTAAAATATTCAAATAATTTTAGACAATTTGTGATTCTACAGTTTTTTCTTTATGCAATATTGTATTATAATCGTGCCCTATTTTTTCACGCTGTATAAAGTATACTTAAACCTAAATAATATTACAGCCGAGGGAGCAGAGCAGGAAATATACATACATTACATACAACTGAACCATTACCAATCTAACAATAGTTACTTGGTGCTTGAAAAGTCATGAACCAAGTTATAACCTTAGAATGATTATACTATTATTATTAAATAACTTTATCATATTGTACCATCGAGACCAAATTAATACTACTTATTTTTCAATATTTACTAGCTGCGCCCTGCTATTTCATCCGCATGGATGATGATGATGAAAAGAATCATTATGTCCTTTCCCGAGATATGACAAATCGAAACTCGCAAAAATCATAATAATTGGTCGTTCTTAAGTTGTAAATGGTTTCACTGACACGACTTTGTGTTCATAGATATTGCTGAATTGGTGTGGGATAGAAGATGCTCAAATATGAGAGGAAAATAAATTAAATACTTACTCCGTCGTCCCGGCATGAGTCGTACAGTTATTCCATCCCGATCGCGCACTGTACAAAATAAACATATTCATTGTAAACATAAACAATTCTAAAAACCCTCGGAGCATTACGCAACTCTAAATAGTATCATAGTCAATTCCTTTGACAAAATATCGCTATACCTGTGACAAAAATGTATATAAGTGTATTCTAATCGCACGATATTATTACAAACAATATTTAAACGTATCAAACATTAGGTAAAACGACACTCGTTAATAGTTAGAAAAAATAAACATTCCACGTCACAACATCGTGTTAAAAAGATTAATAAAGAAAACACCTTACCTTGACGATTTCCTGTAGAATTTAGCAGCGCTGATGGAGTTCTCTTAGCGACATGTATCATTGGTAAAAAAATGTTCTAAGCTAAGCTAATGCCAAAGATATAAGACACTTACCTCCACTTTCTAGAACGTTAGTCAGTTTGATCAGCTTACAGACGGAAAACTGACCGTTGATTGGTCACATATCGCGTCATGGAATACCATTGACCAATGAGCGTTTAGTAATTAGTTGGTCAATTGATCAAGGCTTTGACAAATGTTCTAGAAACTGGGGGTAAGGATATTACACTAGCAGCACATTTGAAGGTTCGACAAACGCTTTTCTCCGATCGATGACTTTTCAGTTGTCAAATATTAGCTACTCTACAATATCGAGTAAATATCTGACACGTAAAATAGTAGTACTAATTAATCTTATGCTTGATAAACTAGTAAAAATATAATAGGATACGGACATTCGAACAGAAAACCTCCTTTTTTAAGTCGTTTAAAAATTAAAACTTACGTGACATCTTACTAAGCGATGATTTCCGAGCATCCATCCTTAACATTGTATTGTATTTGATTCACTTTAATATATTGCACAAACAAAAATGTAGCATGCCAACATAGTAAAACCAGAAAATTATTTTTTAACTAATAACTGGACAGAAAATTAAAAGAAAAAATATGTTATTATTTATTACGATAATGTCCATATTCACTGCTCCATTAAGAACAATTGTGAGGCCGAACCATAGATCTAAATAATAATACCTTTAAACGAGTAATTCTTATATATATATATATAATTTGAATCTCAAAAACGGCTCAAATATTTTCATGAAATTTAATATGAAGGGGTTTTCGGAGGCGATAAATCGATCTAGCTAGGTTTCATTTTTAGAAAACTTAAATTTATCCGTTTACAGGCAATAAAAAACGGCTACAACACTAAAGCTACTTGACAATAGATGGCGTTGTTAAGCAACACAAAGCCAATGAGTATTTGGTTTGAGTTTGACCAAGAAAAACAATTATTGTTTAGTTACAAGCAAAGCTCGACCCAGGTACTTGAGTACTTATTATATTAAGTGCGGTGCGTAGAACTGTTAGGTAATCTATGTCTCGTAATCGTTCTTAGCGGAGGATCCTATACTATTCATCATAATAAATAAAGAAAACGTTAGTATTTCTTTAAATCGTAAGTCCCTTTAACGATTTCTAATAGCCCCGTTCAATATTGAACTACAATTATATATAGCGGTTTGGTCCATTTATTTTCGAACCACCAAAAACCCTAATACAATCGTCTTCAATCAACATAAAAATCGAACTACCCTGCTGAAAATCTAACAAAAGATAACATTTTTCACCAATCATAAAATTATTTATTCTCTCATCATAACATACATAGAATAATATTAAATCATCACAATAGTAACTAGCTAGGAAATAATCAGTAACTTGAAACAAATTTCAACATGAACAATTGTAAAAACATCAATATAATAATTGTAACTAACCCTACCTAAAGCTCATTTTGTGCAAATATGCCAATTTTTTATACCATATTAATATACCTTTATAGTTTTAAAATTTGTGTATTATAATTACCAAAGTAGAATATTTTCTCGATACATAAAAAATATCTCGAGTTCTATACTTTCTCGACATTAATAAATGTTCTAGCTTAACATTTAATAAAATGGTTGTCTGTAAAGTCGGTTTACGGATGACAATTTTACGTGATAACGTCATAAGATATGCCGAACGCTTAGGCCGATCATGCCTAGCTTTCGTGCGGAACAAGCGATAGAGAAGCACAATCGGCCTAAGCTCAGGCGTAACGTGACACTGAATCATGCTTTTTCGTTGGTGTAGCCGGCGTTCATCGATTTATAAGACTATATTTATATTAATATACATATATCACGTCAAAAAAAGTTAAATAAGTATAGTAGTTCGTACTAAATAATCTGCAATAAATTTTTTCTAAAACAGTGGTTCATAACAGATGTATATCAGTATATTTTAGACAAAAATTATAAAAAATATTGTTCAGTTATCACCAATCCGTTTTTTCAGATCCGCTAAATCTTGCTAGAACATCCATCAAGCTAACAGCTTTTGACGCTACGTGTTTGAAGCCGAGGTGTGTTTTTTACAAAAGCTACTTGTCTAGGTTTTATAGGAAAGTATAAAAAACATTATTTTTCTGATAAAAGCAAGTCTCCGAGTATTTTCTCTAAGAGCTCGTCATTCCTGTCGGATGGCATGTATTTTATCCGGTAATTACACTGGCCTGCTTTTGGCCTTTCGAACCTAATACAAAGCCTATGGAGCCTGCTTTAGGTTCATTAAATACCTACATGCCTGTAAATTTATTTTATCATGTACCCTGATCATAGTTTTTTTTTGTAATGTTAGGGTGGAGACTGGATTTCATATTCACCTAGTTTGATTGCATATAGTTTCATGTTTATATTGACAATTGTTTTAAATTTCTTGGCAAGGAAATATTTTTTGTAGTATCGAGAAAATAGCCTAATAGGAAAAAAATCGACATTTTGTTTATATTTCACGACGTATTAACCTTTATTTATTTCTACTTCTCTTAAAATAATTCAATGATAAATAAATATACTTATATACATATAAATCAGTGTTGATAAAATCAAACGATAATTATCAATCATTATGCCTCTTTCATAACTTGTGATTTTTTTATACTAAATCTGTTTATTCTTTATTTTATTATAACACATTTGAAATCAGAGCCTTTTTTATAAAATCGAAGGTGTGGAAGTTTATATAGTATAATAGAATTATACCCATTCTCATTCAACATCCTTAACGGAAGACACTGAATAGCTATAAGTTACATATCAAAATAATCCTAAATTTTTAACTATACGGTTCTGTTTGCATCCAAGAAAAAAAACACTAGGGACATTTTAAACAGGAATAACATAGGTTACTTACTGAAATGGATAAAAAGGTCGAAAGCAGAAACTTTATTTAGGGCACATTTTCCTCAGAGGAACTATTTTAAAGTAGAACAATTTACCGATGACAAAAACATGCGAGCTTAAACAACTTTTTTTTAAAATAGATCGTTATTGTATAAGTAAAATGTGCAATCAAAGGTAGATAATTTTATCAGCTTATTCTGTTGTACTACAAAGTAGAAAAACAGAATTTTCTATGACATTATCGTCATTTCGAGAATTTTCTCTCGATAACTCAATAGTCAAAATATGGGACTTTATTTGTGCTTCGTCCCTGAGGGCTTACCTCAAAGAAATGGGGATGTTCAGTATGTTTGTCTCCTTACTAGTCCAAAAAAAGTTCAGAATTCTAAGTTTTTACTTTCGACCTGTCCGTCGGACGTCGCCCGTTTTAATGGTATACGCACGCGTTTTGTACGCAATGACGACTCAGCAACAATACAAATGGTCGCGCGACATTTACTATAAGTGTCTTCAATTGAGAACGCAATGCCACATGGGTTATTTAAGTACGCATAAATGTACGAAGCCTAAGCCTATCACAGTTAAATTCGAAATCTTATAACAAGTACCTGCTTTGAAAAACATTCCTCTTTAGTACAAAATATGGCTTGGCTTCTGTAAGCCATAAGTATTGACTGTCTTGCTTATTTTACGATATATATGATAATCTGAAGCGCTCGTAGCGGAGCTCTACTTGGCGATCTTAACCGATTAACAAGTTAAGCAACACTTGCTGCGGTCAGGACTTGTATGGGTGACCGCTAGTGGCATTATACGGAGGGCACATTAGGATATGTTAAAGGCCTTCGGGCGGCCTAAAAAATTCAACATGGGTTAGCCACTAACCTATCCACCAAGCCCCACTGGGCCCGCATTGTGGATGATGGCCCAACTCTTCTCTCCAAGAGGAAGGCTCGAGTCCCAACAGTGGGAACAAAATGGGCCGATTATGATATGATAATCTAATTCGTGTGAAACCTTCTCGTGTAGACTAAATGACCAGTATCTGTGTGATTGTTTTTAACCAGCCCCGAGTGCCCTTATTTAGGGTCTGTTTTTTTTCTAAACGAAGGCCCTTGTTCTAGAAAGGCAGGTAAAATTAATGGCATTTACTATCTTACTCTCTCCACTCAAATGTACAACTGAGCGCCCTTATGGAGTACGAGCGTAAAAGAACTACCGTGAATTACAGCTTAACGTGACTTATAAGGGACTTTTTACTACACAGCCACCCCTCGTAAAGCGGGCGACCCGCTGTAGATCGAAAAACGGCTCTAAAACATACCGAGATGAAGACATAGGAAAATATTATGAAGCATGAGCCTCATAATATTTTCCTAAACTCGCAGTAAAAAGATTTTTTTTATATGAATAAAAAAAAGCCTCTTTACTGCGAGTATAACCGTAATAATAATTAAAATATTTAAGATTTTTTTACATACTATAAGTCATAGAGCAGTTTTTTTTCAGAATTGATTTGAATTTTTAAAGAAGCTATTTATTGTCTTTGACCATTGGTTTTTTTAAATAAGCAAGACGTTAGGGCAGCACCTACCCATTTAGCAGCATTTACTTGATGTGATCAAATAAAAGAAACATCAAAGAAAATATGTAGCTCTAATGGACATACATTTAATTCAAAGCCTGAATCCATATTTTGTAATAAGGAGGGCGAATGTGTTCACTAATTGCTATCAATAAATTGATGAGGAAAAACTGTAATTAATATTATTTAGAATTAAGGTGCGATTTGGTAGCCGGCTACATGAGGCCGCAGAAAACGACGTGTCGCAGCGACACTACTGGTTCCTATGTATTTCTATGTCGCGTCGTCGAGCGGCAGACGAAACTGTCGCCCGACCGCAGATCAGTATAGTACCGCTCGCGGGTACCAATCTGCCTAGTAAAACATCTGCAAAGCTTTTAAACTAATACCTTTCGTATCGCTTTTCAAATGCATCTGAAGCCGGGTTCAAAATCATGACTACAGCGACATGAAGCATCGTCTGCTGCTGCTACGTGTAGCCGGCTACACCTTTAGTGCTAATAGTCTTAACGTAAGTTTACATTAATCTAGTCAATAGCCTGGTTTACCGTTGGAATGTATTTTAAATCTCGTTCCATTAGCTGGAATTAACGACTAGGTCAATGCAAATAAGCACTAATATATATTGTGATATGATCGAACGAGTAAGATACTCTTGAGCAAACTTTAATTTCAAGGCTAAACTTTTAAACTGGCAACAAAATAGTAAAATCATTTTTAGGAGCTACTAGCTACTAATACAAACTTGTAAGTATAGTTTATACAGGACAGAGATCAGTTTATTGATTTTACTTTAGTTTTATTGTAACCAATAAAACCTTATAGTTTTTACTTATACAACAACTGGAGGATATACAAAACTACTTTTATCCAAAATAGAACATGTAAATGATTTGGTACTTAAACAATATCGCTTAGTAGTTACTCGACTTTTGGATTAATTTGATGAAAAAGGGTGGAAATCGACCAAACTCGTATAATTCAAGATATATTCAAGAGGTTTTTCCACGATTATATACGTTATTTTAATTTAATCCAATTTAGCTTAAACGAGAGTAATTTATTTATAAAAAGAAAAAAAATATATACAAAAGAACGGTTCAAGTATGTATACGAAAGAAAAAAAAAAAAAAAAGAACACTGCCACATTGACGCTTGTACGTTTGTTACTGCGTAGCGTTTTTATAACGCATATTCTGTGAAGTACGGAATCATGGAAGTGCGCGCACTGCGGGGAAATAAACGCACGGGCATGCGGTAAAGTCACCGCGCTGCAAAGAAGATCGGTCATCTGGGTACCCACTGAGAATGAAAACCACGGAGAATGAAACTATGCCAAATTTATTTATTATTAGTAGATTCAAATAATTCATATATTTAATTAGCACTTGCTAAAAATGAGAAAACCTAAATGTAACACAATAAAATGAATACGCAGACGATGTTTGTGGGCAATAACGAAACGTTATTCAGTTCATAGTCACTATAAGATACTATAAAATTTCTTGATACTGCATATATTCTGCCAAAAGAGTGGAAATGAAATGACAAAGTGACACCAATAGTTATTTCCTTGTCCTCGTTGTTGGACTCGTACGTTTTGTACATTTACCATTTCTCAAGTTAATTTTATCATGTTATCGCATAAAATATAATTGTAGTTGCATCCATATCTACGATAACGATGCCTAATGCCAAGCACCCGTTTCTCTATTACGATAGATTTATTTTGAAAAACCCAGTCAGTTATTTTAAGCTAAAGAATTCTGCCTATCTAACATAACGTAAAAAAAATATCAATGCAATATAACTCCCAACTTCAAAAAAATATGGTACAATTTGATAATATCTTGGTCTTACTAAGGACTACTGGTTTTGCATGGTTTCCTTTCTCGTGGGTACGTCTAAGTAGGGTACCCAAAACACACATTGAGGTTTGCCATTCTTCTTTGCGGTGAGTCTACCGCACAAAATTTGTATCGCATAGATGTATGAAGAGGGGATGCACCCATACAGTTTAAGTACCCTTTTTACGTAATAATAGTAAGAGTCGTTATCTGAATATCATTATATTCAGATAGCGATGTGGTATAGGACCCACAGCTGTGGCTTGAATACCAAAACGAGCGTTTTATTCACTACGGTAGAATAAACGCACCGCAAGGCAGTGCGCGCTAGCCCTAAGTATTATGATGGGTATAGGCAGGGCCGAGCGCACTCCGCACTTTGGGTACGAAGATACGAATACAGCGGCGCTTCACCTGGCGGAAAGGCGGAACTAATTTGTTGGTAGGGCAGCGACAAAGGTAAGGGTTATGTGATAAGAAGACAGGCGCCCTGTATGTGAATATAGTGAATAGAAGCTTTTAGCACTGTCCGAGCTAAATTGTGCTTTATTACGTTCTATCCAGAGAAGTTATTTATTTAAATAATGTATTTTTAGTATTCTAAGATAGTGAATCGCACGCGACCTATGTGAAGCAGTGTCTCTTCAATATATTCATTATCATCTATACTATTATAAAGAGAAAAGATTTGTATGTAAGTATGTTTGTAACGAATTGGCTCAAAAAGTACTGGCCCGATTTCAAAAATTCTTCCACCATTGGAAAGCTGAATTCACCCTGAGTAACATAGGCTATATAAGATTCATCATCATCATCTTCATCCATCACCGCGCGGGTGAAACCGCGGAGAGTAGCTAGGTATTGATATTTTCTTATATTTCTATTTAAAATGTTATATCATCCTTATTTTTATCGTAGTATGGTCGAATTCAATGCGTACCAATAAGGTTTAACATGGGCACGGCAATAAATACGAGTACAAACCTATATGTATCCTGCTTGGGACAAGTTAGTTTTTATACAAATCAGCTCCACATTCAATTAATTATTTATTTGGCAAGGCGCAATAAATAGTCTATACATGAGATCTTGTGATGTCTCGACGTGACCAGTCAAAAAAGTGATGTTTTTTTGTAAATTTTCTGCCTATTTAAATTTCAAAACAATAAATAATATTTTCACATATAACTATAAGTACTACCTAATAATTTCTTCGAAACTTAAAACTATTTCAAACGAATATACATATCTCTCATTTAAGTTATATAGCTAATGATATTATTTAATACGCTATCAACACTTTTCCACTTATATTAAGGCACAATCAAAGACACTATATTTCTCACTTTCTAAGCATACTCTTAAATCTATTTTTAAATGTAAGGGCTAACTTTCATTACATTACATTAACATATTAAACGATCAATAAAATAATAATTTTTATTTCTGTTTTTTCTTAGGAGTTGATAGAGACAGCATGATGTTTTACGTTCTACCGACTTCCAAAAAGGAGGAGGTACTCAATTCGATTGTATTGTTTTATGTTCGTTACCTCATAACTTTCGACTGGGTGAACCGATTCCCAAAATTCTTTCTATTTCTTTTCTATTCTATTTTTTGTTTGAAAGCTGGTGCTTCCCGTACGGTTCAGTAGTTTTTGAGTTACACTCCAATAACAATAATAAAATAATAGAAAGGAAGTCAGTATATTTTTTTTCAAATTGCACTTGTTAAACTTCTTGATCGCTAAACGATATTGATGAACATTGTAGATCTTCGTGTAATTATGTAAATTTCAAATATTGCAAAATATATTCGCTGCGTTTCGACCAAAACATTTGTTTAAAATATTAATTTAAATTTTTCATTGCGTGTATTTATTTAGCAACAGTATGTGCACTATACGTTTTGTTTTACCTTGAAGCAGTATTGTACATACGGTACTGTGTTATGGTGCGAAGGGCACTGTAGCATATACTCACTTGTCAAATGTAACTCAAATAATCCCGCGATTGCAGACGTAGTTTAGTTTCACGCAATACTTCAGCTTCAAGTTCTGGGTAACACTGCAACTGTCACGGACAGTGCGGTTACCATCAGTCACAAAACCTACCCATATAGTCACTTGATATAATTAAAAATACATTATCTTTCAAACGGCAGAACTTTTGTAAATCGACCTTTAAAAAATAATTATACGTATTGAACCCCCAATTGGAGTTATTATATGGATACCTAAAGGTATAACACAGACCTGGAACCTTTCAAACCAGCACAAATAGTGTCACACCTTTATCTAGAACTATATCTGCAATTCTCAGTAAACCCTTTTCCGAATCATGCGCACGTACGACTTATCAAACATTTATCACGCCCAGATGATTGGACAGCCCGCAACTTATCTCTACTTAGAATATACAATATTGTACACACAAATAAGGAAAAATGTTAAAAAGTTAAAAAGTCCATTAAAAAGAAAACTGTACAACATACATGCACTGTTCCGAGCATTAAAACACAAACACTGGCAGAGTCGAAACAAGTTTAAATATTTCAGCCACGAAAACCACTTCACTGATAAAGTTGATGTCATGCTAAAACATGCCGGGTTAGATCACACTGAACACTTTGAAAAGTTCGATCAACAGTTGAGTTGTGTGGTCGAACGTGTGTATTCGACCATGACGTTGGATAAGCTCGTGCTTCCAAAAGTCCGATCAAAAGTTGAGCTGTGTGCCCAACGTGTGTGTTCAACCATGACGTAGGATAAGCTCGTGCTTCAAATGTTCGATCAACAGTTGAGTTGTGTGGTCGAACGTGTGTGTTCGACCATGACGACGTCGGATAAGGTCGCGTTTTGGATCGCGTTCCGATCGCGGTCGCGGAACGACCCGAATCCGGAGTCGTGCGTCCTCGGCGGTGACGTACCTACGAATATCCGCGGCATGTCGCACTCCTCGCACTTGTCGAGCAGTGGATGGTTCCTGAAGGTGCACATGTGGCATTGCCATGACGACGGCGGCCGCTGCCCCGTGTATATGTTGCTGTAGAAGTTATCAGCGTCCTCCGGTTCTGTAACATACGAACGCGTGCTCTTTCATACCTATTACTGCACTCGACAGATATGACAAACAATAGAAAACAGACGCAATAGAGACAACTGCAGCTTGGAACGAAAATATGTACCTATTTAAACGTACACAAAATCAACGTTTCGTCACGGTAATGTGATAATATTACCGTGGTTTCGTTGTCCCCTGATTCCTTATCCAATACTTGCCGATTTAACTAGTTTTTTCGTTAAAAATTCAAGAAAGGCTGAAATGGCTGTAGTCCTATGTTTTCTTTTTTATATAATCTAGTCAAATTTGTTTTCGGATGTTTGAACACAGCGGAAAATCAGGCCAATTTTTCAGGTTTGTAAAGGTACATGTCTTTTTTTAATTATTAGTTTATGAAAAGAAGGAAAACATAGGGACATGCTAATGGAGGCCGTACATTATTGGAAAAAAATAATTGTTCTACTGGTATTATCCAGGGAGGAAACAAAGGGACTACGCTTGTATGAAAAAATGGCCTTTGTTTTTCCTCTTAACGCTCAGGATGGCACTGCTATCAACATGAGCCGGCCCGGTGTTTACCATTAGGCTCGCGACTTACCAATCTCGTCACTAAATAGCATAAAATAAATAAACTAATATAGTTTACACACTCAAACACCCGCACCAATCACCCGTGCCACGGGCTGCATGAACACACACAATAACACACCCCAGACATAACAAACATTTATGCTCATCACCTAATCATCATCACCATCCTCGCTCAGGGATCAAACCTGTGACCCAGCGCTACGAAAGCTATATAAGCAACAATATTTTCCCCTTTATAAGTGAACTCGTACGTTAGTTTGATATCCTAAAGTTATTTATAGTTTCGTCAAGTGAGATTCCCTTAAAATAGTCACAGCCACACAAATAAGTCTATATTGTCCAAATCACATTTTAGTAAAGCGGTGGATACATTGCTGAAACATTCTAAGACATTAAGTCCATTATTAGCCATTGTTGGGGGTTTTCCCGCCATCGAGACAATGCTTCCACCTACAAAAAGAAACGAGTGTTTCGATAATAATAACAGCCGCATGCTACATGAACGTCAGTTAACAAAAACTAACAGAATATAGATCATTAATATAATAAGTTGTTATGAGTATAAAACTGTAGTCCGAAATCATGTGATGTCCAAACAACATAGAGTTGGTAAAACCCGCTTTAGTGACGTGAACATTCACTGAAGTATGAATAACTGCCTAAAATTACATCTTTGCACGAGCTATGGAGAGGGCATGCTCGGGGTTTCTCTACGTGATCGGAGAGATCCGTAGACGAATGAAATTAACTGACTTAAGAGAAGAATAAGCCAGTTAAAAGTGGCAGTGGACAGGGCACATAGCACGCAGAACAGATAGCCCATGGGGTCGGAAGGGTCTGGAGAGGAGACCACGGACCGGCAAGCGCAGCGTAGGTCGTCCACCGACACCGATAAAGGTAGCAAGACGACGTTGCATGCAAGCCGCTTCCAACCGGTTATTTTTGGAAATATATGGGGGAGGCATACGTTCAGTACGGCTGAAATGATGGTGATGGTGTCACACTCATTGAAATAAACGACAATCGAATTGGATGTTCAGTTTAATGCCTGAAATTATATTTATTACCCACTGCTTACGACTTCGTGCGCGTGGAGTACCTAAGGTTATAGCGATCCCTCAGCAACTACGACCTTTTGTACAAATGGAAATTTAGACACCAAACGAAAAAATCGTTTAACTGACATAATAATAAGACACTTATTTACATTTATAATAAATAAGTAAGTATTGATATACTTAAATCTTACAGTTTGCTAATTATTTGAGTACTAGTATCTGATATTGGTCCATAATATTATTAAGTAACATTCTACTGCGTGGCTTTCCTAAGTAGGACACAACTTGTCTTGAATGGTTTTACACTTCTGTTTGCCATATTTTGCTATATCTTTTTTATTATATTGCTTATCTTATTATTTTTTTTGTACTAAATCAGTGGATATTATTATGATACAACAATGTTCTGGTTCTGTTCTACAGGATTTTGCTTTTTAAATTATTTATGACAAAAAATAATTTTATATATATTACAGGCGACTTACATATGATGACTACAATGTGCTAACAGGAAAAATAAGCACTCTATTTCCTAAGGAGACCGCAGGCACCTATTTTACTAGGCCAGTTAAAAAAACTCATTCGGCAACTGGTAAATCCATCGCAGCCCGAGGAAAACTTGTTGACAAAGTTCGAAATTTTCTGTTCCAAAGCACAGATCGAAAACGAGGTGTTGAGAGTAATGAAGATGGACCAGCAAAGAAGCAGAAATTGAATGATATTTTGCTAAGTAAGTACTTGTAATAGACATAAAATTATACTTATTTATTTTTAGTTACAAGTTTCCATGGTTTATACTAATATTAGCTTGACCTGTGTCTAACATTGTTTCACCAAATTTAAGAAATTAAATTATCTTCAAATTGGCACATATATCATGACAATACAGAGATGTTTTTAACCAACTTCCAAAAAGGAGAATATTCTATGTTTGTTTGTATGTTCTTCGATATAGTTGTAAACCAAATAAAAAAAATATTTTTGTTCGAAAGGGAAAAAAAATACTTCTTACGTAGTAACTTAAGAGTGTTACGCCTATCTTGATGATTTAATTGTTGACAGTGAATGACAATCAAGGTTCACTAAAAAGGATGAAAAAGTTTTTATTCAACAATTTGTTTTTCATTGTAGGTGTTCACGAAGATGATATAGAGTGGCTGAATAATAATAAGGAACCTATATCAGTAGTCAAAGAAAAGTGGAAAAATACTTTTCGGATTCGACACGAACTGGAATATGATGATGTCAATGATTTTTTGACCAAGTGGAAAGTTTTACAGCTACCAATTGGAGCAGAGTTGGTGAGTAGTATGATATAATATATTCATTTGAATGCTAAGAGCAAGATTATTTAATAAAAATACAATGGATAACTAAGCTACTATAAAGATATTGCAATTAAATCACTTATGTAAAATATACAGGGATATAAGAACTTTTATTGTAGGATCAGACTGTGTGTGGGACCATCCCTGTCAGGTTACTCCATGTTAGTTAGGTATCTTTATCACTTAAATGATACAACTGCTCCGGAGACTTAAATCATCTCAAACCTATGACTGGAAAACAAAAGATACTGCATGTGTATATTTTATTTCAGGAAATTAAGTTTTGCCATGGTGCCCATTGGGCAGCATTTAATAGTGATAGGATTTTTGCAGAATCAACCTGAAAAATACCACACCTTATAGGTTTATGATGACCATTTTCATTTGATATCAATAAAGCAGAACACAAGGTATTTAAAAATATATGTCATGGTGTGTTGTGCATTGTGAATGTTTGCATTTTTACTCATAATATAATTTATCTAGCTTAAACTAACCTACTAGCTTAAACTAACACACATATCTTACACACAGGGATATTTTTAGTTTTTGCTTACTGTGCTTGTTCTTTGCTATCACTGTGACAGGCTGAATGCCAAGTTCTTCATGCTACCTCTTAAAGGGTCAAGATACATGCGAAATTTTAAATTATACAAGTCTTAAGAACTGCAAAATTAATTGCTAAATATTTCGATTACATAATATGTCGGTTCCAAATCAACATTGTATTATTCTATATGTTTTTGAACCAACATCACCAATCAGGGTCATTAATGTACATTTCTATACTATATGGGGTGAAAAATAATCTTCAGATTCCGCTATTTTCATTATAATATACAATTACGTGGTATAGATACAATACTCAAAAAACTGGTATAATTTCAAATTTCGTGGTCTTTTAGAATAACATTTGTTTAACTAATTACATGCTATAGTATAATCATAAACATCCTAGAACAAAAGGTAGACACTAACTGCTTAGTGAGCCATTTTTTTTTCGTAATAAATTCTGCATCTCATCCATGCGCTGCCGGTGTTCGTTATTTAGCTCCTTACTACCCATTACTACTTATTACTGAGTTATCGCTGAGATAGCATGTTTTGTAGCCTCGCCCACTGATAAGTTTGTGCTGTCAAGGAGTATACCCTTAAATTTCTGTTGTTTAATTTTCAGATCGAAGATGATTTTGCAAATATATATCCTGACAAAGTGCACTCTTTTCAAGAGAATTGGAAGTCATTTATAAAAAAAATTATAGATTTGAAAAAAAATGCTATAAATTCAGACGAACACAAAGCAAACTTGTGCATTTCCTTAAATAGTTTAGATGGTGATGGTATGTAACCATAGCGTTTTCAACTTTCTACCAAACTTATAAAATTGAAATCAATGTCTCTCTGTACATCTATAAAGGGTTACTATATAGTATTATAGTAATCAGTTAGCACCCTTTTAGGGGTGGGTTTAGTAGGTACATCACAAGAACACAAACAGCTGACTTTTATTATGATCATAATAAAAGTCAGTTGTAGCATTATATTTGGTTAAAAGTAATTATTGGTTATATCTAATTTACAATTTCAGCATAATTATTGGCTTTACTTTCTTGAATAGTGGTGGATTGTTAGTCTCTTTAAAATGATTCAGCATTGAGGCAAGCTTGCTTATCACATTTGCCACAAGCAAAAGTGCACTGCAATTCTGATTTTCTGCATTCATAGTTCATTCTTAGTCACTTGGACCGGTAATTATAATGTTGTCATAGGTTCTATAAAACATTCGATTCCATTCAAAACATTCGAATTAACAATTTTTTTTATTTGGTAGTGATTTATTTTGAACAAGATATGTAATTAATACTTTATATACATTTCAGATGCAATTCCAACCGAACTTACATTAATAGCCAACGTTGTACCACCCAAAGGGCGTGTATCAAAAAAGGGAAAATTTTCCACACAAGAGTGTTTAGACAGCATTTTAGTAATAGTTGAGGTGAGATTTTTGTCATACATAAATCACTTTGATTATAAATTTAATATGTGAGTAAAAAATAGTATAACGGAAATAGTGCTTGGGTAAACAAACTATAACTTTTTAAGCATTCATGCAATGGAGATTTCATCTAATAACAAATATTTCCTATAGCAAGTTATATGAAATGTATCCTCCCCATTTTCGTTTGATATAGCGCTTTTATTTTTGTTTCTTACCCACCACGTCTTTGTGTCTAAGATACAGTATTTTTTTTCAGAACCCTGGTGACATCAATTCAACTGTTCAGAAGCAGATTGAAAAAGCTTCCAAAAGAAAAACGAAGGTTCAACCATACGTTATATTACTTGGGACACTTCATAACATCAAACAAGCGTATATCGTCATAGATAACATAAAGTACGCGTTCAATTCCGTGACACAGGCATTTGACGTTCTTTTCAAATCGTATCACGTTTTAAACGCCCGATTCCCTAAGCCGAGCGAACACATTCATTTGATAATTCAACGGTGTGTTTATAACATCCACACCAAATTTGATAATCTAGTCCCTTACATAGCAGATATTTTGGCCTTGACGTGAAACATGACAAGTTGCGTCTTTACGCTCAGTTAATAATTATTAGTTTACAAGTATGTTATTAGAAGCAACCTTTAAATAATTCCTCACAATGCAGTGTCGTAAATGCAGCACAGCTTTTGATGACTTTCAAAAATATTGTTTTCACTTACAATTTTGCTATAAAACTACTTACTATTTCCCATGTTCTTCTATAGGTTGTGAGAGAGTTTTTAATAAAAAGCGCTCTTTGAATCGTCACTTCCAATTGGACCATACTAAAACTAACCCTAAATCGACCAATTTACCAGACGAGTCCAACAATTCACCAGAAAATGATTTTATTAATAGCACTTTTGTTAATAATGAAAACATTCAGACAACAGATTCAGTGAATCAAGATGAGAATTTTGAACATTGGCTAAATCGGTTAATTAACTCCTTTGTTGCTAAACTGTATGACAGACTTAATTTAACTAAATTGTTCGTACAAGAAATTATAGTAACAGTGAAGCAAATAATTCAAGATATTGCTATCAACCTGAAGTCAGTCCTCTCAAATAAGAGTGACATTGTGTTTGAACTTGATCTGTTGTCTAATTGTTTCACTCATGTTGATACTGAATATAAAAGGCTACTATATTTTAAAAATCAGAAAAATATGTAAAACCAGTATTGAAAACTGTTGGTTCAAGTCAAGAAAAAGCAAAGAACAACGACAGTTCCGTTATGATTATAAAAGAAAAGCAATTATGTTTTATACCAATGAAAGACAATCTGAGATTATTTTTAGAGTTGCCGGGCGTATATGATAAGATATGCAAATATCAAATAGAGTTGAGTAATGAAAAAGATATAATAAGAAACGTTGTTCAAGGGACAGTGTGGAATGATAACAGAGAAAAACACAATATCCCTTTAATAGTATATTTTGACGATCTTGAAACAGGCAACCCTCTGGGCAGTCACGCAGGTAAAAACAAAATAGGAGCAGTGTATCTTTCTATTGCTACGATTCCGCCAGAATATGCCAGTAGGTTAGAAAACATACTTTTGGGAACGTTATTTTACAGTAATGATAGAAATTTATTTGGAAATAGTGCCATTTTCGAACCGTTGATTAAAGAAATAAATTCTCTTTATGATGAGGGTATTAATATAAATGTTAACGGGTCTATAAAAACTGTAAAATTTACATTGGTTTGTGTCTCAGGTGATAATTTGGGCATCCATAGTGTAATGGGATTTAATGAGAGCTTTGCATCATTAAATTATTGCAGGTTTTGTCTTTTAAGTAAAGAACAATGCAAGTCACAGCTCAGTGCTATTGAGAATGTTAAACGTAGCTTAGAAAATTATAATGACGACGTCAGCAATCGAAAAGGAGTTATAGAGGTGTGTATCTGGAATGAAGTTAGAGAATTTCATGTGTATAAAAAATTATATTGTGACGTAATGCATGATTTTTGTGAGGGTATATTGCGGTACGGAATGGCGCTCATAATTGACAAATTAATTGCAGAAAATTTTTTCATACTTGAACATCTTAACCAAAGAATAAAATTTTATGACTTTAAATCTAGCAATCCACCACCTCTCGTCACAAAATCTCACTTACAGCAAGGATCGATTGTAGTTTCAGCCTCGGAAATTATGTGTTTAGTTAGGAATTTCCAATTTCTTGTGGGTGATTTAGTACCGCGCGAAAATGTTACTTGGCTTTACTATTTATGTATGCTGGAACTTACTAATATTGTTATGTTACAAATGTTCAGTTCCGATCTTTTGCAGTACTTACGAAGCCTAATTTGTGAACACCACGAACGGTACATAGAGTTGTTTGGTAGCCTCAAACCAAAACATCATTTTGTAACTCACTATCCAGACGTGATTACAAAAATGGGCCCACTAATATTGATAAGCACATTCAAATATGAATCTAAACACCTCGACTTAAAAAGAATTTCAAACTCTATTAACACTCAAAGAAATGTACCATTGTCATTAGCAATAAAATATCAACTTAAGTGTTGCTATAGATATTTATCTCAGAAAGGCCTGCCTGATTGTGTAGATATTGGCAAAGTTAAAAACATGCAAATGCTCTCCAATGGCAATGAAGAAAATGTAGTTTATAGTAACGTCAATTGGATAACATTTAATGGCTTAACATACTCTGTTGGCGATTTTCTTGCATACGATTTAAATGATGATTGTGAACCTTGTTTTTGCGAAATCGAACAAATTTTATTAGTTAAGGAGAACTGTGGCGATTTTTATTTTTATTCGACAAAATGTAAAACTTGTTATTTTGATTATCATTACCAATCTTTTGTTTTAGAAGAATTACAAGATAACTCTTGCTTAATGCGTTTGAATGAATATTTTAACATAATTCCAATAAAATTACGTCTGATTTCAGGTAATAAATATATTCATTACTATGATTGATTCTCAAATTCTATTAATTCTCAAAGAAATGTAACTTTGGCATTAGCAATAAAATGTGTAACTATATATATAAATTCTCTCTATAAATTTCAATGTTTATATATATAAACATATAATAATTAAGTGTTGCTATAGATTTTCATCTCAAAAAGGGCTGCTTGATTATGTAGAACTTGAGAGTATTACCATTTGTCCCTAAGTGTCTGTGGTATGTGGCGAAAATGAGATTTTCTTATCATCTGTCCCCAAATTTAAAAAATGAGGAACGGGAAGTAAACCTTTTATCCCAAATGTCTAATTTATTAATTTCGAGAACAGACAGCTAAAACTTTGACTAAACATACCAACCGTTATTTTTAATTTTCGGGGCAGAATAAGAAATTATGATTTTGCCCCATTTGGGGATATCTATCCCCAAGGATAAGATAGAGAATGAAAGGATAAGAAGAGGAGGAAGATGGGAATTTTCGTGTCACTCAGGAAAAATGGGAATAAATGATGTTTGTAATCCTCGTTTTTGCAAAATTACTATTAAATATTATTTTATTAAACAACTATTGTTAGATAATGATAATTGTGCTGAATTTATTTGTTGAAATCTAAAACTTGTTATATTACTAGTCTTAGGCTGACCCCCCAATGCGTGTGTGCGTATTAAATATATTAATTAATTATTATCATTGATTCATGTCTTTCTCTTTCCACTCCTCTATTTTACCACAAATCAATAAGAAAACTGATAATGCGATGCTGTTTGCTTCTGATTTTAAATAGTTTACTGAAATATTCGTTGTATTTATTTCCAGATACTTAATACGTCACTGAGTAGGTATATTTAATTTATTGAAGCATAACCCACTCGGATCATCGTTTACTCTCAAACTAAAAGTGTGCTTTTATGTGATAAATTATAGCTACACCGGTTAAAAGGGCTACCTGAAAAATAATCGGCGTTGGTAACAATATTTTCTTGATAACTCACTTTTAGTTACGTAGGGTTCGCTGGGGTTACCACAGGTTGTTAAATCACCCCCCCGAA
Source organism: Selenia dentaria (assembly GCA_917880725.1). NCBI lineage: Eukaryota > Metazoa > Arthropoda > Insecta > Lepidoptera > Geometridae > Selenia > Selenia dentaria. Next base: position 6,075,062 of record OU862891.1, read on the forward strand.
GGATTCTCGCATTGACGTGGCGGAGGGGCTCAGTAACCGTGGCTAGGTACACCACGGTGAAGCCAAGAGGAACCCAGGGGCCGCGCCAGCGTTGGGGTGCGCTCCTATGGGCTTTGGCCGCCAAGTCCACATAGGAGTGGCGGGGTCCTGCGCTTTGGCGCAGACTCGAGGAGGTGGGGCCCGGGCGCTTTGGCGCAGGCTCGAGGAGGTGGGGCCCGGGCGCTTTGGCGCAGGCTCGAGGAGGTGGGGCCCGGGCGCTTTGGCGCAGGCTCGAGGAGGGGGGCCCGGGCACTTTGGTGCAGGCTCGAGGAGGTGGGGTCGCGGGGGGGCTATCCCTTGTGGCTGACGTAGCAGGCGGTGGGGCTACGTATCCGACCCACCGCAGGGAGACCACGGGCGACCAGACACGGGGAAGTCTGGCGCCCATTGTTGGCGAGTTTGGTCTCCGAGGCAGTTGCGGCGCGCCATGTGTTCTGGCGTGCCGCGAAGAGAAGGGTCCGGCAACGGACAGCCACGGCGGGTTCGCGGTCGTGTGGAAAATCTGTCCCGCGTTCCCGCCGAGGGCGGCAGTGACGGAACACCCCGGGGTTTTGGTGGGTATACGGACTCCCACATAACCACCTCCCTCCCCGTGGTGGGTGGTATCCATAAAGGATTTCCCCGTGGAAAAAAATAAAAAATAAAAAAAAAAAGTTGTTAAATCAGCCTTGTTGCATAAGCTTGTCTCTTTCATAATAGATAGAAAGTGACAAGTATTTTACTGCAACAACAACACTGTTTTAAGATTGCGTATTGGGCGCACTTCCTTCGCTCACCCGTTTTCATGTTCTTTTTAGTATAAAATCAATAAATACATTTTAGATAAATGTTTGTAAATGAATAATAAAACAATATTTAAATATATTTTTAAAAGTATTCCCATTATTATACTACTTTCTTTCACCTAGGAGTTTTAAGAAAGTGTTTTTTTTTCATATGTTTTGAAACTCCTCACTGAAGAGACGTAAATAATTGGGAATACTTAAAAAAAACTTAGTTCAAAATATTCTCTAAAATTTCATTTAGGAACATTGTTTGAAATATAATTATGATTTTATATTAAAAAAAACGTGCAATCCTGTTAGCGAAAGGGTAGCAAGTTCGATGGGATAAAGCCCTGAGCTGCTTGGTGGTGTTTTGCCCTGATAAATTAGCTACTTCAGTGAAGCTTCTGTCAGTTTCCTTGTAAATCCTAGAATAATTGAGCTAATTAAATATATCTTCAAAATAAATGAATATTAAATTGAAGCAATTAAAGCACAATATTGAACGAAATACCTATGTTTCAACCCGATAACTTGGTGATATTTGGCTGAAAAGGTTGAAATCTTTTAAGAACCAAATATTGCTTTGTATTAATACGTAAGATTATAATATTAATTTAGGTTAACACACATTTATATTGCTACGATAACATTGTATATTCAATCAATGTTATGATTTCTTTGGTTTAAAAAAGCCTCAGGTTTTAAAATCTCATACGAATCAATTATTACTTTCTGCATAATTATTAACGTTATTAATGGAACTATATATACGGTCACGGCAAAAATATTTATTTTGCAAGAGTAAAATATTATATTCAGTCAAAATAATAATTTATTTGACCTCAGATTTTTTTTTATCTAAGATACAATGACTTTAGCACGAACATTTCTTGACTAAATTAAAGATTTAATTTCTTTCTATAAAGATTAATACCCTTAATTTAAGCACGCACTACTTGGCACAAGATATCAATAATTTTGATTGTACGAAGCGATGGTTTAAAAACAGTAACTGAGATAAAGTATTGATTTGATCCAATACGGTAAATTCTCAAGTAAAATTTTTTTACAGTATTAATTCTTTTTGAAAATATTTTGTTTTTTAGTATACATACGTCGCAACTTAGAACAAGGTATTGCATACTTTGATTGTAAGAAATGAATGTCTTGAATCGTAGTTCCTAAATCATTAATTCTAAATTCTAACCAAGACAATAATTTTCTTAATTGAAGTTTTTGATATATCGAATCAATTGCCAGTGTTATTTTGATTGAATGCAGACTATATTGTTTTAGGGTAATATTTATTTGAAATTCAACAAAATATATCGTCTTAACTTAAGACAATTTACTGCATTGTGCATATATATGCGAATATTTGCTTGGATCAAGCAATCCTTTTTTACCGTGTCGGTAAGTCACGTTTTCAATTATCTATCTTCCTTATGGAGTGAAGATATTTATTTATAGATACGTGCGAGTCGTAAGAGACCAGGAAGCTCTACTTACTAGCTGATAGTCTTATGTAATTGGCCTTCTTGGTTGTGACTACTGTAGTGCCAGATATTCAGTCGCGAAGCAATAGTGCGTTAGCATTACTGTGCTGAGAGTCTGATGGACACTGTATCCAGCTAAATTACTGATGAATGAAACTCAAAAACAATACCATTACTAAACGAGCGCGATGCAGTGCTACGCAAAACACCAGTTCCGAGTTCTGGGTCGCAATGCAGCCGCCACGGACAGGCGGAGTGCTTCCGTACTTGATAGTTAAAAATGCAGGTGAAGCGTGTGCTGAGGAAATTATTATGCTCAATCTATACGAAAGAATTATGCGACGTAATTTAAATAGTTCTGTGTTTATGCACTCATTATAAAAGTACTAAATTACATACCTCGTCGTAAGCCCGTATTAACAATGTGTGCTACTCCTACCTATTATTAGTCAATTCACCAGCATGTGTATAACTTTAAAAATATAGGATCCACCTTCAAAGACTTATTCAGCTACAAACACAGAAATGGTCAGGTCCAGAAATGATAATAGTGTACGATTCTCTCCACATCCACTGCGTCCTTAAGGTCATGAACCCACCACCAGCGGTTAATCGGACTATGAACTTCGCCAGACCAAATCCAGATACAAGTCTTTGAATGATTGCAGACGAGCAGGAATGATGATAATATGCTTTTATTTAAAAATAACTCGTATCAGATTTGGTTTGTCGAATGGTGGACGCTCGACACAAAAGAGGTTAGATAAAAAAGTACTTTACCACGTACCGTTTCCGGACATCTCCAGTCGTTTCGCGAGGGTATTGCACTGGTCCCGTAGTCGGTCCACGTAGTCCCGTAACCGATGCGCCGCAGAGAGCGTGGGGGGCGGCCCGGCTAGGATCTGGGTCTCCCGGTTCAATTGATTTAGCCGCCCCCTTTCTTGGGCCAGAGCCATTGCGAGCCGCCCCAATCGCTCTTTCTGTCGCTCGATCAGTGCGCGGTCTGCAACAGTGGAAGAGCGATAGTGGCATTTGCTGGGCTTGATTTTTTTAGATATATTCACATTATTTCATGAATAATTATAAAGAGTTACAGAATAGACAGGTGTAAAAACATTGGCATCAGAAGTCAACCGGATAGACTTGTACTGAGTACAATGTATAGACGATGGGAGGAGATCGCCGCCTAGTACCTAGTAGAATTTATAATTATTAAGTACCACATTCTATTCTATTCAATATTTTGTTTTCAATGTGTATTGAATTATCGATAATGTGTGTACATACAGGGGTGGACATTGTGTCAGCAATAAAGAAATATTGTTATAATTATTAATTACCATGTATAATTAAGTTAGTTTCTGATATTTCAGCACTTTTGCCAATGTGGTCAATAAACTGAATATCTATAACTCGAACCAATTACAAACTTATAAAGTGAATATTTCTAATGTGTGACTATGATACTTATGCAGCGTAAGTCGTCCACTGACATTACTCTATAATGACAAGGTGGACTGACGACCTGATAAAGGTAGCAGGATGACGTTGGATGCAGGCCGCTTCCAACCGGTCCTTTTAGAAATATGTGTAGGAGACCAATGTTCAGCAGTACGGCTGAGATGATGATGTTGATGAAAAGAGACGTTTGACAGTAGGGGTCGTAACATTTACGCCTATCGTGAGATTTATAATGAACAACTGGTTATTACATGTTTTTATATTAAACTGTTGCCTTGAATCTAGCTATCACATATACATAGTTCAATTTCATTCCAAAGCTGCACGAATTGACTCATTTAGTATTAGTGTTTGATTCAGGTTTTATAAGTACACAACACGCGTTCTGCACGTGAACGTGTTTTAAAAGACGTGGAAATACGAAGAGGCGGACATGCCGTTATTTCACAACTAAGCTTGAAGTAATAATGCAGTTATGATAATGTGTGACGCATCAAACAACTTCTACACTCCAACTCCAATGTTTACTGATTCAAGAATCGAAAGTTAACACGACGCGCGAATTTGTCTATTGGATATAATGATTTTAAAAGGATGGATTAAAAGATTTGGAAGTTGGGTCTGGCAACGGTAGCGACACAGAATAGTGATTTTTGTCCGTGTGCTAAATTACTATCACAAAAACACACTATAAAAAGCAATCTCTACATTAAGATTTTAGAGAGAAAATCTTCGGCTTCAGGATTTGAAACCGCGTCTTCCAATAATCCGTGTCGGATGCCATGACCACTAGGCCACCGAGGTTTACCGTCCGAGTACAGATCTAGGAAGCGAGATCTCTCTTCCTAGACCCGTGCATGTTTGTAGTGTTTGGTATCGCTATGCAGCGTTAGTGATTTAAAAATCATATTATAAAAATTATGAAGGCATTATGCATTACATCAATACGAAAGTTCAGTATTTGAAAATAGTATATTATGCAACTAGTGAATAAAGGACGGATTTCATGCGAGGGCCATAGATGAATCACAAGTAAGTGAAGGATTCTAAGGAGTAAGTGAATCCGACCACAGGGAGTGATTCGTGATGATTGAATCACGAGCGTAGCGAGTTATTCAAGTGTTAGAATCCTGAGCGATGCGAGTGATTCATGGCCCTCGATATAAATCCGTTTTATTCAAGAGTTGCATACTATACTTTATACCTTGCCTACGAGAAAAAGAAATAATTTAAGCGAAAATAGACATTTAATGAAGAAAAAAGGAAGGTTAAATTAATTAAAATGCACATTAAAATTAGAACAATTACTAAACATAAAAGTAATTTATTTATTATTATTATATATTTTTTTCTATAATCGCAGCAAAGAACACAATACAGTTTTTATTCTAATGCTAAACTCCTTGTCTCAAATATCGACCAATCAAATCTAGAGGAGTTACTTGCACAAAGAGTTTGTATGTCGACTATTATTTGCGTACGGAAGATGTATAAGCACTGAGATGGAGATCGAATATATTGGTGTGTTCGAAGTACAAACACCAAAACAGTGATTAAAATGCCTTTTTATTCACTGTTTTCAGTGAATAAAATAAGCTTTTTAGAGTAGGAATGGTATAAAATCTTTTGGTTGGATAATGCTGACAAGATGTTCAATAGATTCTTATACGACGGTTAGAATAATTATAGAGTAATTCAATCTTGGGCGGTAACCTGGTTGGCCTAGATGGTCATGGCGTCTGACACAAATTGTCGGAAGACACGGGTTCGAATCCCGTCCGAGGATGTGAAAAATTCTCTACAAAATTGTAATGTTTGGTCTAGCTAAGCAGGCGTTAGTGCTTTGAAAATTATTTATGATATAATTAAAACAAACAATCTCTACATGTTAAATCTGATTATAAGCTAGATCAATCCCGAATTTCATATAAGCCGTAGGGGATCCAGAGTGATGACCAGAAATTGATAGTGTCATATAGATTAAACATTGCTCTGAAGATCATGAAGCTGAAATGGCACTGAACTGGCCAAGTTATTAGAAATGGGCCGAGGAGATCATACTTTAGCACTATAGGAACAAAATAAAAGGTGGAAATAAGATTTTCCAAAATAATGGCATATGCCATTATGGCACAGAATGGCCTGAGATTAAACTCAATGACAACTTCTGGAAAAGATCTGCCCACTTTCAAAGAGAATAACTGATTGGAAATTGTACTGTAATTCTTTCATATTAATCTTAATAATGTGATATAAGAGCTTCATAAAACATTAATTAGAACTTCAATAGCAGAACTTAATCTTGTTCAGTAATCTATTAGCTCACTCAAAATAATAAATATTAAATTAATTACTATGAATTTACAAAGATTCACTTACCTACATCCATAAAAACACTTTGCTCATTACCCATTATAAGTTATATTAAAATTAAAATATAAGAAATTGAAATATTAATAATTTCATTTGATCATGACATCAAAATATTAAAGATAATTATACTGTGTCAATGGCAGATGATAAAGCTTAAATAACTAAAAATAGTTCAAACAGATGTGATAAGCTTCAGTGTTATCAATATTTTACTGTTAGTAAATTTTTTATCAAAACACATGTTTGAATTTTTTGTAGTCACAAAGCTATCCTTTTAGAAACTTAATGTTCTAATTTATTACTAGCAACTGCCCGCGACTTCGTTCACGTAGTAGGCTCCGCCTTCGGCCTTGCCATAACTCAAAATTCAAAATTCATAATTCAAAAATTATTTATTCAGTTTAGGCATCATAGACACTCTTATGAACGTCAAAAATTTTTAAATGATTCTACCGCTGTCTTCGGAAAAGAACCACCGCCGAGAAGAAGCAGCAAGAAACTCGTGGGCCATTATTTTTTCAAGTCTTTGTACATTGAGGTTACATATGAGTAGTATTAAAATAACAAATTTATTCAATAGTTGGCTATTAGGCAGAAGTGGAAAGCTTCCAGGCATCTTTGTCTTCTAAGTAGTGACTCAATTTATAATAGGCTTTTTTCATTAGTATATTTTTGACACGTAACTTGAATTTCCCTTCAGTGAGCTCAGTAATGTCTTTCGGGATTTTATTATAGAAACGTACACAATTGCCTAAGAAGGACTTATTTTTAGTTTTCGTGAGTCTAAATTTAGATACAGCTATCCTGTCCTTATTTCTAGTATTAATATTATATTTTTTTGCAATATAAAAACTGTCTCTATGTCCGCCGCTGACCCCCACAGCAGGATACCATATGACATTATGCTGTGGAAGTAAGCAAAGTAGACCAGTCGAGCAGTAGCTATATCTGTCAATTGCCTAATTTTATGAACCGCATATGCAGCTGAGCTCAGTCTTCCAGATAGTGCATCAATATGAGGACCCCATTGTAATTTAGAGTCTATGCTAATACCTAGAAAGACTATTGCCTTGTCAATTTTCAATTTATTTCCGTCGAGTAATACGTTTGGCTCTATATGTCTTACATTAGGCATGGAAAATTTTAAACATTTCGTTTTCTTTGCGTTGAGAAGCAGGTTGTTTGCGACGAACCAATTTGAAACAATAGTTAACGCGTTGTTGACTTGAACTAGTTCTCTATCTTTCCTATCTACTTTAAAAATCAGAGAATCATCCGCAAAAAGAACTATGTCAGCAAGGCCCTCAACCATATGTGGTAAGTAAGTATGGTGTGTGGTAACTTAGCACCTTTTCTTGGTTTTTCTGTCATAAGAACCTTCTTCTGACAATTATTAACACAACAAAAGAAGAATTAGCGAGATTATTCCATCCATTCTCAAGTAATAGCGTGAACAGGAGAAATAGGGGTTAATTTTTATATGTAAAGATTTGAGACTTTGGAATCATACATGGACAATGTCGGTACCATGGAGCATATAACTCATAGATTTATAGCATCTTATAAATTTTAGACCACAATTATAGCTTGTCAGTGTCCTGATAGAACAACCTAGCTTCACCCAATGTTGCCTCAGCTAGGCCTATAGACTGGAATAGACCCATATCAGACTGGCAAACATTCACTCATTAAAGTTAGTTTATTAGTTTGTTTTCTGACATATACCCCATTTCTAAAGTTAATTCTTGCATTAGTGACTACATCAGTTTAAAAACTTACATTCTACACACTGTACATATAATATGATCATGTAAATTAATACGGTTCATAAAATAATAATTATAATTATCTCACCATATACAGATGGGGGTGGCTCTGGAGCAGCCCTCGAAGGTCTGGGGGATTCGATCCGTGAGGGCTGCTGTGCTGTCTGTGGTGGTGGAGGAGGTGCACGCCGTCGTGGGGGGCGGCCAGTACTCGGGCTCACTGTCACGGTGACATGGCCTTCAAAGCCCCCTTCATCTTCTCTTGTATCTCGAACAGGGCTGGCCATGTTGGATGTGGGTGTACAAACAGTTAAATTCACAGATGTAATAGCCCGTGGACTCTCATATTCTTCTAACCATGGATCAGTATACCCTCTACTTAAGTCCATATGACAATTCACATTCACAGATAAATTTACAGGATACCCTCGCTCGGGGCGGTATGGTTGCTTCACTTCTTTCTCAGGCTGGTTATTTTTCAAAAAAGATGGTGCAGGAGACACAGTCTGACATGGTTCTGACTCAGGCGCTTTCAATTTTTGTTTAAATGCAATATCTGGATTAGGTTTTATAAAATCTAGAGTTTTGGGCCGGTTTTGTTTTTCTAAAGGAATTTGTTTAGGTGGCTCTTCCTTTTTCACTTCTTCTTTTTTGATTGTTTTCTTTTCTTTTCCTTTTGCTAGTCTTTCATTTAAATTTAATATTTTGTTACTTTTAAGTATTTTGTAATTTGTGCTTTCCGATTGTTCCTGTATTTCTTGTGGTGTGGGTTCTTTCTCTGTTGTATTCTCATTTACATTTTCATTAGTAAGTTCAAGATCACTTGGTGAGTCTGCATTGTATTTTGCTTGGCAGTTATCAATGTTTATGACAGTCACAGGTGAAGTATTGTTGTTTCTGACAATCAGTTCATTCTTTGCTTCAACAATGTTCTGATTAGCGTCAGTATTGGGGGTGTTCTCTTTCTCAAGAGCATTGCTCAATATACCCTTTTGTGGTCCCAGGACAGGGACAGACGTGAGAAGTGTGGGTTTTACCGCTTCATGCTTGACAATCGGCTGATTCCTACATTTGAGTGGTGGGTCAAGCTTGACCTGGTTGAGCTGACGCGCAGCTGCTGATGAAGAGGCATGGTAAGCGTGCGTTAGGGAGGCCTTGACTTCGCTGTGCAGGTGTTTCTCGCATGCTTGCTTGTCGTGGCAGTACAGTTCGATCGTGTTGGACACGACATGGTCGGGGACACCCGGAAACTTTTGTTTTAGCTCGTGGAACAATTGCATAAGCGATATATTGGTACATGCGCACGGCGCAGGGCTCGCAGCGCTCTCAGACGGGGCAGACATCGCCGCCCATCCTAGCGGAGCCCCACCGCTTCGCCCGCCACTCGTCCCTTGTATGTCCTCGGCAACGCTCTCGAACTTCACCGTCTTAAGCGATGTAACATTTTATATCTCGATTTACGGTGTAAATACAGTCTCTATATTTTGTGACGTCACAATCCAAAAAATCACGCATACAGAACGTTACGTCTGCATAACAGAGCTTTTGCGGGATTTATCGAACTCTCCTTCCTAATCCCCACGGTATACATATGACGAAAGAGAACACATAACAAGACAAGGCTGAATTTTTCTATCTTTTGTTATCATACCAAAGCTACATTTCGGGAAGTTGCAGCATGCATGTAATCGAACAATATGCCAATTCGATAGAAGTAATAAATTAACGATCTCACATCACATAGCTAAATTTAAAAACACTGTCGTAAATAGACATTGAACTAAATCCACAAAATTATACGAAAATCGCACGACTGTCATGTCAATCCGATTCTGCCATTTTGGCAATAGACAATTAAAAAACTTTTTTAGTTTTTAATTTCTTTCCTGACGTCCCAGTCATGTCTTATGTCAAATTTTGTTTCCAATTGAAGTCAAAATCGGTTTTGGTGTGATCGTCATTCCAACACTGAGGTCCGTTTCGCGATATTTTTGCTCACAGTGCTATCGTCTACCATAGCTGGTCCGAAACAAATATCGCGATTTTGACAGCTCTTGGCACTGTAAGCGTGTTGATCAATCGGACCAGATATGTAGCAATAACGAACAACTATTCGCGCGCGAAAAAAAATGCAATAAAATAAAGTGCATAGTGTGAATTTTAACTGTGTGGTGTGTGGATTAAAAAGAAAAATTATGTGGACCTACTTTTACAACTTTTACATCAAAAACAAGGGACAAAACAGTAAAGACTGTCGTGTTTTCTAGTAGGTAGGGATCCACAGACAATAAATATTATAGTACCAAATTATTAAAAGTTAGATTAAGACCTGAGTTAGGGAAAAAAGGTTAAATGAACTAGAAATATGCACTTGTTACCTTTTATTTACATATGGTAAATAAACAAATAATTGCAAATAACACTATGACAGACAAACAGACCCTTCCAATAAAGTTATTAAAACCAGTTAAGTACATTTTAGTGTGGTCTTGGTCTTCAAAACGTGCAAGAGTCAGAGGCCCTCCTCACCAGGAGGACGGCATCACCAGGGCAGCAGGCACACCCGTGGATGCAGGTAGCACCCTCAGCACCCAGGGCTCTCGAATGAGGACCAACAGGCTCCCCAGACTTCTTGTAGGTTGGAGTAGAGGTCTTAAACGTAGTATTATTACGGTTGACTCAAAAAAAAGAAAAGAAAAGCAAAATGAATTAAGGTCGAGTTTACATTAGACACAATTTAAAAAATCTAGTCCAATATAGAGACACTAGATATATAGATATACTTGAATGTCACTTGAATAGCAAGCCCGGAATCTCAACCTTGAAAGTGACTTGAGTGTATAAACTAGATTTTACTTGAAAATCTATGCCAGAATGTCTGAGTTTATAAACTTAATTTTTGCTTGAAAATCTATGCTGGAATCATAGTCTGATTAATCTATGCTGGAATCTCCAGAATAATCCAATGTATGGCTTTTATATAAATACTCATTTCCGAAATTAAAACAAAAAATTTTTGTTATGGCCAGTAAAACGTAACGAAAATATAACAGAAACTCGTTTAAAGAGGCAGAAAAGAAATAACATTTAAAAATTGACAACTTCAACCTGCCAAAGATGTAAATAAATATTAAATTTCCCAAATCAAGCAAATATCCTTTTTTACCCATTGCCAGTTAAATCCTATAAAAATATAACAAAAACTTCTTGCAGAAGTGGCTGGCGTCGCTGTGAATTTGATTTAAAGATACATGTAAATGGATGCAGAAATCCTGCAGAAAATACTATATGGACGAGAATTTCAGAAGTCTTTAATGACTTGCCACATTTGGGGGATCATCATCATATGATTATGATGATGATCCCCCAAATGTGGCAAGTGAAAGCCTATGTTTAGCAGTGGACGTCTTCGAGCTGATGCTCGAAGACGTCCACTGCTAAACATAGGCTTCCCCTACTCCCGCCACTTGGACTGGCTACTCGCTTCCTGCATCCAGCGATTCCCGGCGGCTTTGACGACGTCTTCAGTCCACTTAGAGGGGGGTCAGCCTACGCTTGTTTTTTGCGGGATACATTTATTTATTTTATAGGAAAACCAACAGCTAAAGTAACTTATGGATGCAAAAGTAGTTATTTCATACATATTTTTTCTAATAAAAGGCATAGTTATACTTTTCTTAGCAGTTCGTTTTTTCTTAGTAAAAATAATTGACACAACATCATTGTTCCTTCCTATCAAATATTCTTTAGACAAGAAATAATGATTTAATAACATATAGGTATTTTTATTGTAGTTTTGCTGTGCATCTAAAATCTATATTGTCTCTCAGTCTCAGTAGGTAAAGCTGACTCAGTGAAGGCAATTGCAAGATATACTTTTTGATATTTGGACAGAATTTGAGCCATTTTCATACACGTGTGCAGGCGGTAGTGATCAAACGTGGATTGAAATTGTGATCAACGCTACAACGTAAGTAGTGTACGTCCAACTGCTACGATAGCGTTGGAATAGCATCGTACTTTGGCAACTTATGAACTGAAATCACCGTGAGCAGTTCTGTCAAAAATCATAGTTTGTTGATGTGTGCGTGTGTTTACTCTTCTTCGTTCCGGCAAAACAAAAGTTTTATATTCTGGTTTAACCTTATCAGAGTTCATAGTTTTTTATATTGTTTCCATACCTTCTCGTTAATAAGAAGCGTGTAACAAATCACTGCGCTGTCAGCCATACCATGAGTAAGGTAAGCGTGATTTCAACTCATTCCGAATGGCTGCCAGCTGTCAAAAGCGCGATATTGAATCGGAATGAAGAACAGTGATAAGATTGCCAAAATCGATGTTGACTTCAATTGGAAGAGTGAAAGAGACTTCTTTTTTTTAAAGGTCTTTGACTATGGGTGCGTGACTGGTGTATGTGAACTTTTCATAACAATTTTCAGGAGTTCAATATTTTTTTGGAGTTCTAGTAGCATCCCCAACAGTTCACAATATTATTATAATAATATAATATTCAACCCGGTCACAATATCTGTGCACCTGACCTCGTGACGTCATATCGGCGGTCTGGGTACGGTGTGAAAAATAGTTTTTTCGAGAAATGTGGAGGTAAAAAAAAATTACTAACCTTTTCAAATCAATTTATTATTGATGAAGGGTTTGTTATTAAAAACAATAATTTTGATTACAAAAACATATGATATCCCAGTTGCAGCACAGGTTCGTTTCACCACTTGGTCTACAGGTATGGTGTACTGTTTATTTGCTTTCTCCGATTCAAAAAACTTGAGCACTTTCAAGATTAAATTTCTTGATTCGCTGTGTATTGTTTTTCCCATGACTTCAGTTTAACAGCTACAACAATTTTAATAACAACCAAACCAGTCCAAACTTAACAGTAAACAGTCTAAACTTAACAATAAATATTAAAAAAACAAAACAACAACAAAGCGAAAATATCAAAATTATCGGGACGTGTATCGGCAACGAAGATGCTAACCGTACTGTCGCACCGGGGAGTGCGCGGAGAGGTGACAGGGGAAGCGAGAGAGGCGCCGCATTCCAGCGAGGTGCACAGATATTCTGACGGGGTTGTATAGTTCCTGATGTTATTTTTGTTAAATAATATACTGTAATTGTCTATTGTAGATTTACATTTTATAATAATTGTAAAGTTAGAACGCATCCTGTCAACTATATTTATGAACGCTTCCATTGCGAGAAGCCTGTGAAAGAAGCCTCTCCTCTCTATTATATTCTCTTTGGCCTCTCCGATTTTATATGTCTGTTCCCACTGGGGGTTATCTGTGGTCTGTTCCGTACCTACATGTTCAATTGTTCTTGCTTGTGTGGATAAATAAAACTGGATTTCTTTATTGAAAACGTGTATTAAAATAAACCTCTGACTCTTAAAACCCATCAATTTTGAATACCTAGTTCACCTAATATTGACAGGGAAATCGAATTTAAAAAATGAGATGTTAACTTCGTATGCCGTCACCCAGCATCACAAAAATTTTCATATTTTAGACCACAAATATGGTTGAAAATACAGAATTCTATCAACTGCCGATTTTCCAACAATAGTTTAGTAAAAAACAATAAAAAATCTTTTTTTTTATGAGCGCATCTCATAACTTCAATACAAATAAAATGAGAACTTCACACACCCAATCTCTTAGCATCTCAAGAGTTCTGAAAAGTTAGATCACAAATATGCTTAAAAATAAAGCAATAAAATAATAACACCCTAAACATTAAAATAATAAAATATTAATAAAACCTTTAAGTCATGAGATGCTGCACTATAGCTTGCAGTCCTACGTAGTGCTACAACATTTTATTATTTTCTTATGTCTATTTACGTATTATTATATTTCATATTTTCTATACGTTGTTGCAGTCGTGTGAGTTATAAAATATAATCTATATTTATTTCTATCAACAAGGTTAAAATAAGATCAAAATTATAGACTTACGAATGAAAGGTTATGTTTTCGTCTTTACTTTTTTTTTTTTTAAAACTTTACTCCACAGACTCCAGGGTCCGTGCCTTTTTTCAACTTTTTAGATTTTCAAAACTTACGATTAATTTATTACATGCAACAAATATACATGCATGGGGAACATATTAAACTAACTATTTACTAGATTATATACTAATTTTATTAACTAATACATATTTATAACTAATTTTTATTATTACTGGCCACCACGCGTTATCAAAGGCGCCCTCTATGTCCAGGGAGACAAGGAATACAATTTGCTTATTGTTCACTCCGTTCTTAACATGCTCCAGCAGGTCATAGAGGGCGTCCTCGGTTCCGCGTTGCGGCATGAACCGGTACTGCTTTTGACTGAGTGTTGGGAGGAGGTGCCATTGGAGTCGGCCGACCAAAAGCTTTTCGACGATTTTTCCTAGTACAGACAGGAGCCCTATTGGCCGGTATGACTTTGGATGTGTGTAGTCTGCCTTGCCAGATTTCCTTAGGATGATGACGTGTGCCTTTTTCCATTGCTTCAGAAAGTATTTAAGCGACAAACATTTGTTTGCTATTGCCATGAATACTTCCCTATCGCTTTGGATTGCTGCGGCACATATGTCGGCAGTTAGCCCATCCGGTCCCGGGGCTTTCTTCGGATTCAGTGCTTGAAGCACTGATTCCAGTTCTACCGAAGTGAACGGTGGGTCATCATCTGGCAGGGCGGATGGTAGGTCTCCTGTCTGTTCTCGGATTTCCGAATGGCACGGATGGTCTGTGCTTTCAGTATCGTCTGGGTAGAAAGTACTGGCTAGGAGCTCTGTGCATACTTGTGGAGACAAGGTATTACCGTCGGTGTCCCTCAGTAGGATGTCCTCATTCCTTCTTGAAGTTCTCCTAATGATCCGGTATATCTTGTCCCACATTATGCTGTCAAATACATAGCTGTCAAAAAACGATCACAAACAACTATGCTTCGGACGTGGGTCTGGTATTACACTTTTTGGTGGCAAAAACTTCTCTTTTTTAGCTTTCCGAACGCTGAACAAATAGAGACATGAACGACATTTTTACCCACAGATTCCCAATTCGAACGCCCTTTGTGAGCGTGTTTAGCGTTATTTTCACTAAAGATGATCACGGAGGACCTATTCGAACGCACTACTAATAATATATCCTGGCCAAAAACCAAAAAGACCGTAGGAGTTGGTTAGGAAAAAAAAGTTACCTTATAAAATAAAATGGTCGACGATCTTAGAAAATATTTAAATCATTTACTTGAAAAGTTAATATTACCTCACCTATTATCTTCACAATTTTTGTGCATGTTTGTAGTATGTACTGTAATTAATTTAATCTTTGCAGAGTGAATGGTCTTCACTGTATTCTAATAACTGACCGAGATGGAGTGCCCCTGGTACGAGCGGTCACTGAGAGAGCGCCTCAATTGGCGCTGAGACCAAACTTTATATCGACATTCGGTATGGCAACGGATCAAGCAAGCAAACTTGGGCTCGGCAGAAATAAAACTATAATTTCTATGTATTCTAGCTATCAGGTTAGTAACTTTGTTTACTGCATGTGTGATATTGTTACTAAAGTTTTTTCGCTTAAAGGTTTGACCTACTGGCAAACTTTTAACAACACATGAGTGATCATGTGTAGTTAAAAGTTTGCTAGTAGGGCCATGATTTCTATCAGTATTTGTTAGCAACTGTGATACATATTAACCCTGCAGGTTAAGGTTATCAATTTGCCCTCCACTTCCATAAGTTGCAGTCGGACGGAGGTGGTATTTGTACAAAGGTTGGTGTACTGAGGGTCAGATGAGGGTGCCATCAAAATATTGGGGTCAAATGCGGTTTTTTTTTTATTTTCCGATCATGTTTCTACATGATCTGAGAATCTAAATGCCAAATTAGTATACCGTTCCCATCAAAACAAAGTTTATCCAGGATTATTTAATCTGAGCAAAGTCCCTATTTTTAGGTGCAATGACAAGCAAAGCAAGGAGGAGTTTTATTTTGTTTAACTTTATTAATGGTGACCACTTATCACACAAACCAACTAAGTGAAGCGAGCATGCTGTGGTACAGAGCAGTAAACTATTTAAATTTTCGTCTCTGAAGACAGTTATTTTTGCCAAACACACGATGAGGTATTTGCTTGCCTTTGTGCGTATTGGTATGTCTTTCTAATCAGCCCTGAAATGGTTCAGTTAGTTAAAATATGTATATAGGTATAATTATTGGGCCCTATACTAGTTGTAATTCAAACATGCAAAGTCACTGGAATTACATTGTATAACACATAGTTACTATTAAATCCCATTTTATCATTCCAGGTAATACAAATGAACAAACTCCCCCTTGTGATAACGTTCATTGGCAGCGACAATTGCAATACAGGCCACATTCTGTCCCTTGAGAGTCAGATAGAGCCGTACCTCAAAGACTTGGCTGCTGTTGTTGCAGATGCACCATGAGTATAGACTTGCATGTACTGAGAAATGATAGAGGTAATTTTTTATGTATTTATAAAAATTGTAAATACTCTATGTAAGCAACCTGATAATGATTTAACCATTTTGTTACGATGACTGGCATTGACTTGTAAAGGACTGAATAGGGGGATACTAGTGTGCTTCAATGTAAAAATTTAAAATATATGAAACATTTAAAACACAAGTTCAATGATACTCTTTGTTACTAATTTTTTTTGTATCACTTTAGTCTTGTCTAGTTGATAGAACAGAAGTTTCTTCCTAGCTAGATAACCAGTTGCCAAAGATCTTATCTTGTTTAAGGACCAGTTGCAAAAGGTTTACTTTTCCGGTTCCACGACTGTAAACTCTTCATGCTAAACAATATGAAAACAAGAAAAAACCTAGAATCAGATTAATAAATGATCAAGAATCATTAATCTCACTATTTGAGAAGATAGTCTTAAGTTCTAAATCATGCTGGTGAATTTTTTGTAATATTACAATCACAAGCAGGTTGCACTATCCATGTATATTCAGACTTGGCTAGAAGGCCTATAACTCCTTTTGCCCATACTTGGTGGGCTGGCCGCTTTCCGCAACCAGGCCCCTGTGGCGCAGCCCATTTTGCGTGATATGAATCCTTTTGCCCATTTAAATAAGCCAATATTTCTAATAGTTGTAATCTGCAGAAGAGTATTCCTCTATTGCAAATATGCTTTTATAAAAGTTCCTGTTTTCGAAACAAAAAAGTGTTTGGTAAGTGATTATCTAGCTGAAAAGTTTATTCTGTTTTGTGAACTGTTTGCAAACTCAGTTGCTATATCAGCCATGTCTAAACTTTCGGATATCAAGGAATATTTTATAATACAACTGTTAATTGTATTGTGAGCAGTGTACAGTTCCGTGATCTAAGATAATATTGGTTCAGTCTCATTAAGTTTGATAAATTTGTTATGGCACTTACCTAATAATGTACAGGTACACATAAAATATAACAGTTATTAATCTGTCCGACTCAGCAAGACTCGTTCGAGTTAAGTTTCATTCATAAATCTATTGTTATTTTTTGCGCTAATGCGGACGGGTTAAAGAAGTATTCTTTGCGCATAGAAAATTAATGTATGTTTATTATATATTAAAGTTTTATATTGTTAGATTTAAAGATGTAAATAAAAATATATTTCTTTAAAATATTTTATTTCTTTACTATATCTTATTGTGTAAAATAGTATTCGAACACAAATCACCACCAATGCTACCATTAACCACTCGTACCACGGACCATTGCTTAGGAGTATCATTTGAAATGGATAGAAAGGATAATCAAATAGAGCTATTGTATATATTATTTTAAAATGTTTAAATAGCTTGAGCAAAATACTTGACATAAGTCACAGAATAAGCCCATGTGGTTAGGTGCTACTGGACCCGGTTATCAACTCAATTGTAGCATTTACTACTGAAAAAAACCTAGTCCCAACCCACTGGAATGATCCGAGACTGTAGTAGCAATCCCATTGCAAACACAAAACTGAACTAGCAAAATTTTTTTTTTTTTTTGTAAATTATGGAAGTCCTTAGTTATTCTTTTCGTTCTAAAATCCAGATTCATGTAACACATGATTTGACATATTATGTATTGTGATGTGTTTACGCAATATATGCCCGGCCATACATTGTAAGAAATTTCTGTTATAAAAATCTAACGCGCAAATCTCTAACTCGGCGCATAAATTTTGTACACGATCCCGCAGACTATTCGCTTCAGAAATTTTCTGATGGTCTATCTTAGTCATGTAACTTCGTGCTCTCCAAACTGTGTAAAACTACCCACAATTAAATTATTCTAATCATATTTTTAGAATTGTCATTCTAAATGCGATATGAATGTGGATTATAGTATTAACAAGAAAGAACTACTACAGCTTAGAGGTTTTAGATTACAGTTCGTTATTTCAGTTCGAGTGTTCTGCACAACGGAATTGGCACCAGTATTGCCATTACTAACAAAATAATTCTTCTTGCATGACAGGAACCAAATAAAATTACCAAAACTTATTTAAAACCTTGAAGCATTTTTCCAGGTTTTACAGTATTCACAGAGTATGTAAGAGTTATCACAGGTCAACTGGTGTAAGCAGAGGTTTTCCAGTGAGCGCGTTGATGACGTTGTTGGCCGCCAGCACCCCCATATCGCTGCGTGTGCGAAGCGTGGCGCTTCCGATATGTGGCAGTACAACTGTCAAATGAAACATTAAACAGATATTACAGGATCAAATAATAGTATAATAAAAAATCTGCCAGGTATAAGTGGGGCAGATGATATTGTTTTATTGCAGTCTACACATAAAAATCTCATGTGTCCCCACCACCGGGGGCAGACTAGTGGGGTCACAGGGGAACAACCTGGTATAAGACCTTTAGCACTAAAACCCGTTTGTAGGACACCACCATAGCGCCAGAAGTTCAGTGAAAATCTTCTCTATTGAAATTAGGATGTTATAGGTAAGTAACCTTTAACATAATATATGGCGTATACAGTAATGCCTCTCTTCGATAAGGATTTACAGGTACAATTTGGTCTCTAGAGTTCCCTAATTCACATGATTCTGTCTTCAGTACAAAACGATTTAATAATAATATATACCTACCTAAACAATGGTTTATAATGGTTTATTAACTTAATAAGTAGGTAGGTACAGAAAATTAAAAAACTAAAATTAACTATTCTATTTTAACACTGTAGGTCTACAAATTATATTAACTTTATAGCAATACCCATGCTTTGAGTTTTCATCAGGTATTTTATTCTCTCTGAAATTGCGATATTTGCGATAGTGCTTTGAAAGTGAATTATATGCATATAATTAGATTTAATATGCATATGCATATAATTAGATTTAAGTTAGCACAAATGTACAAACAGCATTATACAACACAACTATGCTATAAGTAAACAACGAAATTAAATGTAAGATTCACATCTACCCTCCGCACTAGTTTGCACTGTACGACGGCAGGGCAGAGCATTCATCGTCCACAAAACACGTTATTATTCACACACAGTATATGCGCGGTTACTAGATCAATCAGTTTTTTTTTTTTTATCATTTTAATATAATTTTAAAAACTTATGACAGAAAACAACAATCAATGTTAAATAAATTGTGGTAAGTCTAATATAAATCATTAATTACTATAAGATATATAAACTTTTAGGTTATACATTTAATATTAGACATTTGTTTACACTTAGTTTAGATATAAATTAATGATTAGCATAAGGTTATAATCTAACTAACTAAAATATGTATTTAATACATATAAGTATGGATATATATTCCATTGTATGTATATATACTTAAGTGTTCTAAGCACGTAATGTGTGGTGTATAGTATATATATTGTGTGTTTATTTATTATGAATAATATTGTGTATTTTGTAATGTATGCAGTGTATGTGTTTTGGAATGGATACATTGGAACAAAGTAGTTTGAGACAGTAGGCAATCTTTTGAATTCCCAGAAATGAAAAAGTGTTATTATTAATAAAAAATAAAAAATAAATAGATAAAATAAGTAATTATTTTACCTATATCTACTTCAAATTTTGTAATTAAAGACTATTTTATTTGCCAGAAATATTAATTTTATTATTACGATACAACGGTCATTAGAGCTTCCGTGTCATCGTAACTCAGAGATTTCAGATAATTCTCAAGCGTTTTTTTGCAGTTATACATAGTTGAATCAGATATTTTAACATGATAATTAATTGCATTGTATACATAGGGACCCAACCAGTACGAAAAGTTTTTGATAAACTGTGTGTTGCATGTTATAAGCTCGTATACTCTGTCACTTCGACGTTTATATTGGTGACCAGTTATCATTGGATATTTATGTTGGTTTATTATCACTGATTTTATAAAAAGTTGACGAACATTGAGGACATTTGTGTCAATATACAGTTGTTGAGTGGGATATCGGTAAGGCTTGTAGAACATAACTTTCAAAACTGCCCGCTGGGCTCTTTCTAAGTGAAGAAGTAATGTTTTGTTCGCTCCTCCCCAGGCAATAATACCGTAGGATAAAACTGACTGACATAAGCTAAAATAAACATTTTTTAAGGTGTCAATATCACCTATATGTCGTAAGTTTTTAAATATATAAATTAATTTCCTTGTTCGTCCTGTAAATAAACGTATCTGAGGTTCCCATCTCAGGTATTTATCTATTACTATGCCTAGGTACTTGTTTTCATTAGTAGGGCTTAAAAGGTAGCATTTACATTTATTAAAATTCTTGCAGGAATGTGCCTTCAATTCAAAATTATAGTCTGGTTGCAAGTTTTCTTTTATACTGAATGTAATATACTACGTTTTTTCTAAATTCAAAGTTAGTAAGTTGTAGTCCAACCATTTCATTATTGTAGCAAACCCCTTTTCAGCAAAATATTTAGCCTCATCCCATGTATCACCATCAAATAAAATCACGGTATCATCCGCAAAAGTTATTATTTCAGCATTATCGAGCTTTTTTCTACACAATTCATCTATATATATCAGAAATAACGTGGGCCCGAGAACGCTTCCCTGCGGGACACCGTAAAATACAGTTTCCTCCTCACTAAGCACTGATCCTATCCTTACTGACTGTTTTCTTTCTTCTAAATAACTTCTAAGAAGCTTATGCGGAGTTCCTCTCACTCCCATCTCTTCCAGCTTCTTTAATAGCAGTGGAATAGAGACAGTATCGAATGCCTTCGCCAAATCAAGAAATATACCTATACATTTTTTAGATTTATCTAATTGTTTAATGACATGTTTAACCAGTTTGTTAATAGCATCCGAGGTCGATTTTTTAGGTCTAAATCCAAACTGGTTTGATGAGATTAGTTTATATCTTTCTAAGAAGTCCAATAATCTGCAATTGATTACTTTTTCAAAAATTTTTGAGAGTGTAGGTAATAGTGATATTGGCCGATAGTTATTGATACTATCTCTATCCCCAGCTTTATGTATTGGAATCGCAATAGATTTCTTAAGTTCCGCAGGGAAAACACCCGAGTTCATGCATTCATTGCAAAGAGATGCTATTGGTGCCGCTAGAATATTCATGCCTTGCTTAAAAAGAGTTGATGAGATACCATCCCATCCAGAAGATGAGGTATTCCGTAATGAAAGGATATGTTTTTTAATTTCTGCTTCATCAGCCGGTAAAAATACTATAGAATTTAGAGGGTTGGGCTTATCCTCCTTAAGCATAGTGAGATCACATTCACTAGTTTTAAGACTTTTCAATATTTGTGTTGCAAGGGTTTGACCTACACTTGCAAAATGACCATTTATTTGTGAGATTAAACATTTTGAGTCAGCTGTCACATTAAGAAGCTCAGTTGGTGATTTGGAGGACTGTTCCATGTTACAAATATTTTTGATTATCTGCCAAGTCTTTTTCATATCCCCTTTGCTTTCATTAATTTTCTTTCTCTCATATTGTTTTTTTCAATTTTTCCAAAATGCGGTTACAGTGGTTTCTGTATCGTAAGTAAGTTATTCGTAATGATTCATCGTAGGGTTTTTTCTTTGATCTTAAATGTAATATATCCCGAAACCTAATGCAACGAAGTATACCTGCTGTAACCCATGGCTTGATAATTTGCTTTCTCTTAGGAATAGTAACTAATCGAGTGTGCTTATTTAGAACACGTTTAATTACTTTCAGAAATTCGTTAGTACTTTCACTAACATTCGAAAATTTAGAAAAAGTGATTTGCCAGTCAATAGATTTTAGTTCTTCAATGACTGAGGAATATTCCACTTTTTTTGCTGTTATTGTAGAATCAGTTCTTTTGTTAATACTCTTATTTTTGATACAAGATATGATAGTATAATGGTCCGTTACCGTGGATAGGCAAACAATAGTACTGACCTCACTTTTAGTCCTAATAAAACAATGATCCAAGCAATTATTTATTCTTGTTGGAAGCAAATGAGTTGGCATCAGACCATTCAAAGCTAAGACGTTCAGATATTCCGTACATCTTCCATCAGTGTTGCCTTGCTTGATATCAATATTCATATCTCCCGCTAATATTATATCTTTAAAAATTTTAAGTTGAGATATGATTATGTCCAACGATGGCAAAAAACAGTCTATTGACTTGAAGGATGGCGGCCTATAGATACCTAACACAGCAGTATGATTTCCTATTTTTACTTGCAAGCAATTCGCGTCATCTAAAGATGGCTCACTTACTTTCACATTTGTAAGATTATCCTTTACATAGATTACTACACCACTGTTTTGATTAATATTTTTTTCTGTACAGTAAGAGGTATAACCAGGTAAGATATTAATTTTAGGAGTTATAGAAAGCCAACATTCTGTCAACACAATTACGTCAGGTTGAATACCGCAACGTGCCAAATAAATTTCGAAGTCACTGAAGTTTTGGTTTATGCTTCTAATATTCTGAGACAATACGGTAAGAGATTTTCTAGGAGAATTTAATAGATTCTTACACTGTTCAGGATCATTCAACAAAGTGACACTACCCACATTGACTATTTTGTCAATGTCAGGCAGAACGTTATTTAAGATGTTATCATCCATTTTCATGTATAAAAAAGTTCGTATTAGATTTTTGCACAAAGTGTAATGATCTCGACAACTCAAAAAACTCCAAACAAGTTATAATCTTTGTCCATTTTAATGTACTCCAGGATGTGTGAAATAATAAATGAGATTTTGTGTTTAAGTGTGATGTGTACTTACATAAATAATCTGTTTTTGTAATTTGATGAGAACAGTGGGTTATAATCGAATACATATTACTATTACATTTAAGATTAACTAATTCTAAAAAAATATTATGCTTACTAAATACCGGAGCTAGTCAATCGAACTGAGCACACAGCTCTTGGATTTGTTTCAGGGTCTTGACAAGAATCGCTGGCTTACCATCATCTTTACGCAGGAGCACTCTGCCTCGTGATATCCAGCAGTATTTGTAGGTGCCAGATTTTTTTAGGTTACGGCCATGGAAATAGATTTTCCTGGCAAGTGCTGTCAGAGAATCCGAAAGATAGATTGGGCGCTGATCCCCTTCCAATCCAATTTGTTGTGTATTTAGTTTTTGTCCTTCAGATTTATAAATGCCTTTGACGGCCTTAAGCACTTCTAACTTTTGTTGAGTTTTATGGTATTCAACAACAATTGTAGATTTTTGCACTCCTTTAGTTATGAATGCTCGCTTGACATCTTCAAACGTCACTTTTGCGTCAACTTTGAGCAATTTATGCATGTTTTCTAAAGTTTTGAGTACGTTGATATCTACATTTGTTGGTAGGTTAGTAATTTCTAGTACATTTTCCTTGTCTTTCTCTGAAGTACTTCAATTTGCTCTTCCAAGAAAGATATTTTATTAGACTGCTCTTGAGAAACAGCAATTAGACGCTTTTTTAACTCTTTTACTTCCGCTGAATGAGTCTCTATTATTTTGTATAATTGGCTATTTGCATTCAAAAGTTCTGAAATTCTGTCATTCATGTCTTGAATATTTTTGGAAATCGTCATATCCCTCTCATCACCACTCTTCTTCCAGTTCAACAACATATCTTTGATTTCGTCTCGATAAATCGAAAATTCATTTTCAGCAACTTTACGCTTTACTGATCGCTTGCCAATGGCGGCACTGGGGATATTATCTGCACTTCCACAAAGTGCCAAATTTGTCAAAGAAGATGACTTCTCTCCTGCAGCAATGGATATTGGTACAGACGACATTTCGTCGGACTTTTTTGCGTTTACTATGTAATGCACTGGCTTATCTGAGATCGTTTGTGTCAGTGTCTTAGAAATAAAAAGACTTACGTGCCAATGATCCGTATTACAAGATGGGACCGTAATTATTAATACATAAGTCTTAGTTTAAATTGAAAGTTTTCATTGAAACACTTTATAAAACAGAGCTGTCTAAACACAACCGTACTCATTGACGTTCGGACGACCAATCACAATCACCAATCAAATAGTATAATAAAAAATCTGCCAGGTATAAGTGGGGCAGATGATATTGTTTTATTGCAGTCTACACATAAAAATCTCATGTGTCCCCACCACCGGGGGCAGACTAGTGGGGTCACAGGGGAACAACCTGGTATAAGACCTTTAGCACTAAAACCCGTTTGTAGGACACCACCATAGCGCCAGAAGTTCAGTGAAAATCTTCTCTATTGAAATTAGGATGTTATAGGTAAGTAACCTTTAACATAATATATGGCGTATACAGTAATGCCTCTCTTCGATAAGGATTTACAGGTACAATTTGGTCTGTATCTCTAGAGTTCCCTAATTCACATGATTCTGTCTTCAGTACAAAACGATTTAATAATAATATATACCTACCTAAACAATAATACCTTTTAACAAAAAAATTAAACTGTCTTCCGTTCTATTATACGCAATTTTGTTGATGATTTATTATAAAAAAACTACTGGTCAGATCTTGACCTAATTTAAATGAGACCACGTGAGAAGTACCAGCTTTCACATAAAAAAATAATAATCAAAAATCAGTTCACTAGGTAAAAAGTTATGACAACACACAAAAACACAGACGATTTGCGAACGTCCGTCTTGTTCACAGACCATATACTTAAGTCTTAACCACTTGACTGCGTGTAGGTCAATTTCTTCTAAGAACACAAGTCACCACTGCGGGACGGGGGGCTACGTACCAATTTTGATTGGCCGGCTCAAAATGTAGCTCTACTCATAGTACCTAAATAGTGTTGTGGTACAGCATTATGTAATCACCTTAGTTGTCGATAAAGTTCATTACAAATTATCGTTTACCTTAACTGTACAAAAACCTGAAATATGTATGTAAGTATTAAGCAAATAAGGTTATGTAAACAAAACTTCAATTAATGAAATTATTTTAATAATTCATTCGCTGTTTCACGGTGAAACAGAACACATTGATCTGAGTATGTTTATTTTGCGTTTTAAAAATAGTTATCACTGTCTGTTTATTGTATTCTTATTGATTATTCAGTATGTAAGTACTTAATTACTTACCACTATAAAATAATTATATATTGTTCACCATAGTAAAACAACATCGTTATAATTTTAAAATACTTTTAATTGTACAAATTATCCAAAGCCTTTACACAATATGTGATTAAATAATTATTGTAAACAAACAATTAGATTATATTTATATACTTTTAGGGGGAACTGTATATTATACAGTCATTAGGATACAAGGATACAACACCTCATTCTATACAATACTGGATTTGTACGACCGTAAAATTTGTCAATGTAAGGACGACACCTACAAATTATATATATTTTTAACTGACTCACATTTTTTACTTTTAGAAGCCGGTTCCATATTATTGTTAAAAAAACTATGTGTGTATGTCTAAATCATATAAAGAAGATGCCAGCTGATCAGAGGAGAAGTAGTAGAATCATCCAATTAGTCAAACTAAATAGTCACTTACAGAGGCACACACAGAGTAGGTGCTAGGTATAGTGATTATATTTAAAAAAAAAATGAAGTATATTATATTTTAAGACCATTATTAATTATATTTCACCTTACACTCGGGTTATTTCGCGTGTATATTTACATTATTATTAGATAAGATATTACATAAATGTTACTACAAAATTGATGATAACGTGAAAGTACATCTAAATATAAATAAAACACCGAATATTTATTTGTATTTTTATACACTCTTAAAATAATAAATGTATTGTATAGAAGAATTATTTTCCTCACAGTCGATATATACAATCGATAAGTTGCTCGTCAAAATGGGAGTACCGCACTAATTTACACGTGCCAGTGGGTAAAAGAGACGGCGTTATCTACAACTGCAAAGAACAGTACGGGATGTCAAAATACATCAACGCGTTCCCATATTTTTTTTATTTTTGAGTCGCTGTTTAATTACTTCATTTGTGTATTTTGTTTTTTTCTAATAATTAATAAACTAAAATTATCTGTGAAATGTAATTCCATCCTTTGCATACCTGGATGTATGCCTGATTTTTCCATACCACTTTACTGAACAATAAGGCATAATTTGATTTGTTTTAATTATTTTTCATCCGCTTGTTCTCCACGCGAAGTCAAACTGGTACTGACGGACGTGTTGGTGCGATATGTTAGCCTTTTATTGTCATAGTCTTGGCAGCTGAGGGGAAGCCCTATGAGCAGTCAAGTGGTTATATGGTCTGTGGTCTTGTTAATTGCTTGCAACAAGTGACAATTTCAATTCGGGGGCGGGAAGCGCTCGCGACGTAGAATGAAGAGCGTGGGCGGAGGTAACTGCGCGAGAGCAGTCTACAGCAGTGTTGCCAACTCAGTTTTTTAAATAGAGCTAGAGTACCTTCGAAAAAGAGCTAAAATAGAGCTAAATTTTTGGAAAAAAAAAGAGCTAATATAAAAGAAAGTTTAAAAATCTACATTTTAATTATAAATATAGAAAAACATAACTTGTTATTATTTTTTGTTACATTAATGAGAGTTTTTTTTATTCGTCGTCAGAACTATCGAAATTGTGGGTTACTAATTGTAATCCACTTGTGCTTGGTCCTGAGTTTTCCACATCATATGTTGCCATGGTACCAATTTTATTTATGACTTCTTTTGGCACTTCATAGTCGTGGCAGCATTTTTTTGTCCGTCGTAATCCAGATCTGACAGTTAAAATCGCATTGGTGGTGTCATTTTTAAGTCGATTTCTAGATTTGTTTTTGACAATATTTAGTTGGCTAAATACTCTTTCTACTTCTCCGTTTGACCATGGCAATGAAATCATTGCAAGAGCAAAAGAACAAAGTTCTTTGAAGGGATTTATGTCAGCCGCATTTTTGTACTCGAAAACTTCAGTCCAGAATGCAATTGTGTTCTCCTTCTTTTGCCATGGCACCAGGGTTATGCTGTTCCATTGCATTTCTACTTTACTGATAAATTCTTCATCGTGGCCCATTTCCTGCACCAGTGGTGCAATATTCTCTTTGACTTGTTTTAATGTGTTTGAAACTGATAATTGGTTCACTTTTTTTAAAATACGGTAGTTGTCTGGCAACCTTTGTTTGAGCTGTTTAATTAACGCTATCGTAAAATTTACGCACTTCTCTCGGAATTGTTTTTCATCTTCTGCTGAAAATCGATTAGTGTTTCTGATCTCTTGGATTTTGCTCTCTATTCTGTATCCTAAATAAGGATGTGGAATCAAAAAATCTTCTAAATGTTGAACTTCGAATATATCAATTTGTCTGTTGGGGTTAAGGACCTTTTTACCAAGAGATTAAATGGTAATTAAGAAATCATTTAATAATTTACTAGGGTCAATATTGTTCGATTGGAATATTTTCACGGGACTTTGCAAATGTTCCAAAACAGAATGAATATAAAGCAAATACGCTTCATTTGTAGGATTTTGGTATAGGTTGTATAGAGTTTCTGCGGCGTAACAATTTTCACTACGTCTCGTGAGGTTAAAATGTAATTTTAATTCTGTCCACTGGTCCAATATTGTTTTTACTGCTGGTCCTATTGAAAGCCATCTCGTGGCACAGGCTTGAGTTATTTTTAAATTTCGTCATTTATAGTCAAATAAAAAAATTTGTACTCGTTTTGCCTGTTTGAGGACTTTGAAAACCAATTATAAGTCTCATGAACTAGATATTCTAAATGTCTGGGTAAGTGTTCGGCAGAAGCATGAGAAACAGCGAGTTGTATAGAATGACAAGAGCACTTGATCATAATAAGATGAGGTACATCCAATTTTAGTCTTTGGTATACTCCATTGTGTATTCCTGTCATAACATTTGCATTGTCAACTCCAATACCACAAAGTTTTTTGATCTCAAGTCCATATGACAGCAAAGTATTTTTTACAGCTTCTGTAATAGATTCAGAGTCCCCTTTGTTTAACTCTGCTAACGTAAGAAAGGAAGTGACAATTTCGAATGATGTTTTGCTAAAATATTGCACTACTATTCCTAGTAACTTGGTTACACTTATATCGGTGCTCTCGTCAAGCAATAAGCTATATGGTCCATCTCCAATATCATTTCGTAGGACAGAAATAAAATGTGGTGCAAGTACATTCTTTATTACTGCGGTGCACTTAGTTCGGTGGATTTTAATTTTGCTTTTGAATTCTTTTTTGCAAAGAACTCCAAGATGATCTACCGACAATATAGAAGTATGAGCAGCTATGAATAATGATAAACAAGCCTCAGCTGAACTTTTTGCATCGTCAAATTTAGGTTTGGGTTGGAAGACCAATTTCTGTTGTCGTGATGTAAATGGCTCTGCAGCTTTGATATGTTTTTTGCGTGTAATGTGGTTCAATAAATCATTTTTTTTTCGCATTTAATTTACATCGACAATAGCAGCAATACGCTTTGGTTTTGTCATTACTAACTTCTTTCAACCAACCTTCAAAAACAGTCTCGGAGAGCCATTCTTTACGGAACTTTTGTGTGTATGGCTTACTCGATGACATTTTGCTTGTTGCACTTTCATATACTAATTTATTGTAATTCGCACTACAACTACACAAATAATCAACACAGTACTCCACCACGATCGTACACCAATTACCAAAATCAAAGAATGAATTATCGAACGAAACGTAGTAAGTACATAAATGAAACGAACGAAATAAAACTATACGGTAATTCCCCGCCCGTAGTTCAAATCACAGACTAAATATGGCTCGATGTATTATTTTACTCGTTGGTCTGCATGAAATTCGGATACACATCTAACATTTTGAAGAACAGAAGTTTGTTTTTCATGCATTAGAATGGAGCTGAAATTTTAAAATTAAAGAGCTAAAGAGCTAACATGGTTTTTATGGAGCTGATTAATTGAAAATAGAGCTAAATTTAGCTCTAAAAGAGCTAAATTGGCAACGCTGGTCTACAGCTCGAGCAGTCCGTCTATGCCTGGCGACTGCTTGACAGCCAACCGCCCGAAGCATTTGCAACTGTTCAAGCGGTTACGTGTATGTGTGTACGTAGAAGACTGTAGTTCACTGTGCAGTCGCTGTTTGAAACAGTTCATGCTCACTGCTTCGAGCTGCTCGTGTATCTGGGGCCTTAGACATACGCGTTGTCTACATCAAGACCGACATCATTGCAACGAAATCTTGAAGAAGGCGCAACAATTTTACTGTCAACTTACGTATTGTCGTGATATCGACAATACTTAACATACATCTTATTTATTAATATGAACGCACTTGCAATTATACATATTATCAGTACTTAATCCTTCATATACCGTGATAATTAAAACAAAAGATTTATGAATGAAACTGACGTATATTTACGTCTCTGGGACGCAAAGAGTTCAATGAAACAAAAATATTGATTATATACACGATACACACAATACATATTCAACTATTATTATTAACCGGCAAAGCACTCACGTTAGGGATCGAATACGTCGACCCGTGTTTCGAGCATGCGTAGTGGCGTCTGCACTGCACTCGCCCTGAAGATGAGCATCGGACATGCTCGAAACCCGGGTCGACGTATTCGATCCCTAACGTGAGTGTTTTGCCAGTTAATAAGAGTTGAATATTATTTACGTGGTTTGTTTGAAGAGACACAGAACTTACTTTGAAGATATTGAGCCGGATTCTTCAAAGTATATATTATAGGGTAGGGCTTTTCAGTCTACATCTCATAGTCCTGCATTAGTTTGATTTCATCAGGCCGTTTCTAATATTTTGCTAGTTGATCTGTTCAGTATCTACTCAACTTTCAGTTGAGTATTATCAAAAAAAAATATACCAAAATGGAACCAACTTCAACATTTAAATAGATATATAGATAGTTCAAAAGCACCTATTATCACAATATTGAGTGCATATGGTACCGACTTCGACAATTATTTCACACTGTTTAGTGTTGAAGTCGGTTCCATTTTTGAGTAAAAAAATTGGTTTCACCCTTTTTGATGACACTTGCTATATACTGGATTGATTGTCATTCACCTCTACCAAACAAAAAAGGATCATTACACTGAAATTGGCACAATATGCAAGCCGCGTCAATACGAAAAGGCTGATGAATGCTTGCAATCCATTCCATCTACTGTCTCACAGTCTGAACAACGTAATACTTACAAATATTAGACAAAGTCAATAGTTTGTGGTCTTTTGGGAGAGGTTCTGGTGTAGTCACATCAAGGCCGGCTGCGTATATCTGATGGCTCTTTAGTGCGTCGTACAGGGCGTCTTGGTCTACTAGATCTGGAACAGAAAACGAATTAAAAAGCTCTACTCAATTTCAATGACCAACTAATTGATGAGATGTCACATAATTTGCTCATTGAGCTGTGTCAGTGATGGGATTAATTAGTTTAATGCACGGATTAGGAAAGGAGAATAAATGCCTCGCGCCATATCCCCTCCCTTTCTAAATCCGTAGTTTAGCTAATTAAGTAACAACAATTAGATGTACTGGTTCAAAAATAAACGAGTAGTGTAGCAGTAGCTCTTCTCAACCTTAAAATTACTAATATAGGTACTTTCTAGTACTTAAGTAATTTTTAATATGATTTTGAAAAAAAAAGCAATATAGCGGCGGGTCGATATGATAGATAGGTTCAAAGCCCTTTGCACAGATGATGTATTACTTTTATCGCTATAACAACAAATACAAAAAACCGGACAAATGCGAGTCAGACTCTGGCACGAGGGGTTCCGTAACTTCGTACAAATGGCAAAAATATCATGTCTGGGTGTACAATTACCCAAGTTTTAGGGAAAAGCAGTGACCTGTGCATATTATGTTTGCGTCTGTGTTCGTGACGAAGCAAGTAAATACAGAACATATAGCGAATTTTGTAGCGCGCTTTTTGAGAAGACGTTTTGATGCAACCTACCCTCTATATGTAATTCTTCTAAGCCTATCTACTCGTACAGCCCGCGGCACGTAACTCTAGCGCGGACCGTTATTGCGCAGAAGTCAAAAATTGGGTATCACAGGGGGGCTAGAGGGACGAAGGACTCTTGTCTCTCTCTGTCACATCGAAGACGAGGGACTGTTGTCTCTCTCTGTCACATGTGCGCGACTGTACCCATGCGCAGCTATCCCCTCCACATTTCGCCCAGCGCTAGAGTTACGTGCCGCGGGCTGTATCTTCTAATATGTTTTTTTTTTTTTTTAATTATATAATACCTACCCCTATTTATTATGGGGTATCATTGAATGCAGTTATTTTAATTTACATCGTTACAATCACCTTGATCCTAACTTATTTCTACTTACTAGCTAGGCATGCCTATGCGTCATCCTTGGCATTGACTGATGGTATCAGTCAACGCAAGGCTTTTGCAAATAAATAAAGCATGCATGGGAAATACCATCATGCACAAAATACAAAGTGTGTTCCCATTCCTAAATATCTAAGTTGACAGCTACACTTGACATGCGGACTTATGTATACGTGAAAGCTTGGACACTAGATCCAGGAGAACTACCTAACTATTAACATTGCTCGGTCTTGCTACACATAAATTGTAGTCACCTGCTTATATAAATTTGCCTATTAACTCGAACTGAAACTGAATATGCCTTCAGCGGAGCCGAATAATAAGACACATAAATTGATTACATAATTAACTAGAATAATCAATCCAGGATTATCTTTGGTTCAACTACTGGTTTGTTAGTAATTTCATATATTAAACTTTTTTTTTTTTTTAGAATTCTGTGTATAATCTTTCAGCTTACTGAAACCTACAGATAACAGTTGTTGTAATAAAATTAGATCAAAATAATAAATCAAGTAAGCTACCAGATACAACAATAATAAGTTAAATTAATTGAACAAGATCCATTATTCAATTAATTCCAATACATTGGTTAATTCGATAATATAACTTTATATCAATACTACCAGGTAAAACAATAATAAGTTCAATTAATTGAGCTAGATCCATTATTCAATTAATTCCAATACATTGGTTAATTCGGCAATATAACTATATCAATTAGTTAATTCTAAAATGTATGTATAACATTATTTATAATAAATTAAATCAAAATAATAAATCACGTAAAACAATAATAAGTTATTAAATTAATTATCTTCTAATATGTTGACAGTGACAGCTCGCAATGACCGCATAAACCCACCTTCCGGGGGACGTGAGCGTTTTCGGTGACGTCGATGACGTATCAAGTTCTGTCACGATGATCGTGGGCTTGTAAGGGAACGGAAGTGCGAACGACGCGATTGATTTCGGCTCATAAAGGAACACGCACGACGAAAGTGTTTTACAATAAAATCCTAAAACACATAACTGAGCTCACAGAGGGAAAATTCAAGTAGACTGTAGAAGATATTTTAAGAAAAAAAGCTAGAAAGACATTCTATAGAAGACAAAGCTTGGAATACTCCACTTCTCGCAAGTTGTCATCTGCCACCCATAAAATAAAATAATAGTACCTAAGTAGAAAAATTGTAAAATCTATATGAAAGGATGGCCCCAAGTTTCTTGCCGCTTCTTCTCGGTTGGCTCCATAAATTTTGGAAAGCGGCGGTAGTCTAGTGTATTAGGCTTTACAGAAACGTGGCTAAAACCAGATAAAATGTTATTTAATGTTACACATTTTGAGGTAGCCAGTGCGTTCAACAGAATATCTGCTGAAGGGGGAGGGTGTATTATTCTTTGTAAAAGAAATATAAAATTTAAGGAACGGTCTGACATAGTAGGTTTTTCTGTTGAACGTGTCTGCGAAATTGCTTGTGCAGAACTGGAAAGTCATATATTATTGTGTGTATATCGGCCACCAGCATCTAATTTCTGTAATTTTATGTCCATAATGGAATGTGTACTCAAGAGATTAACTAAAAGCAATAAATCAATCATTGTATGCGGTGACTTCAATATTGATATTTTGGTAGATTCAACTGATAAAACTAATCTTATCTCTTTGTTTAAATCTTTTAATTTGAATTTTTTGTTCAGTGAGCCAACTAGAGTAACCGACTCTTCATCCACTTGCATTGATAATATTTTTTCAAACTGTAAGACTACAGAAAAATCAGTAATGGTGGGAGTTAGATCAGACCACAATGGCCTCGCTATGAAATTCGAAATCGGGAGAACTAAGAAAAATACCATTATCGAACATAGGCCGCTAACAAAAGGTAAACTAGAAAAGCTTAAGGTTAAACGTTTTCCATACAAATTAAACTACGCATTTTTGAGTTCTCTGGAGCGAATTTAAAGTTATTGTGAGTTAACATTGTCCTAATTTGTACTCATATTTGCGCAAATCAATGATATAGTTAAACATCAGCGTGTTATCTTATTGTTTTACCATCGCCAAATCGTCTGATTTTACGTTTGTGTGGTTCAATTTTATACATATAGCTACATTATTATTGTACGTTATAATATCTTGACAGTGCAAGTAAGCTACGTTGTCAGATGGTGCGTGCTAGTAGAGTACATTTTCTGCGAGAGTAGGACCGCGCTATATCACGGCTTGAACGCGACGTTGCCACTCTGTGCGACATAAAATAAATTCATTTTCTTCCACTCTGTTTTGCTGTCTTTGTGTTACCAGACTCGAGCTGTTAGCTATTTTAGTTATTTTTTACGTTTGTGCACTACTTCCGATCGAAATGTATTAGTTGAGTGTTTTTGCACAAAATTAGTAATTACCATAACCTTCATTAGGTATATTATTTTACTGTTGATGTAAAAAAATGGAAGCTACCTAATGCTTAGATTTTTTTTGTTTCCAGCGACATTATCGACTCTTGTTATGCTTATTCCAAAATTACTTACATTAATTAATGACCTTGAAACACAAAAACCCAAATAAGAGAGTGCTAAAATAGTGAGTTTTTTGCCTGATATAGGTACTTATTAGATGACTCGAGTTACTTTTGACTATCTGCCACTAGCAACACTGGTTCGGACGTTTTGACAGTTTTCAATTTCATATATGAAAATTACAATAAATCAGTTCGTCCATCTGGCTTATTCATAGACGAGGAATATGGGTTTTTGGGAGCAAGTCCAGACGGTAAATATGCAACAATTTTGTAACCAAGATGTATAATATAAAATAAATTTTGTTGATGCTATAAGTAATGTGAAATTTGTTTCAGGGGTGGTGATAAATGAAGAAGCAATTCTTGAAATAAAATGCTTTCCTTCACTGGCCAGGCTGGATATGAATATTGAAAGAGCTGCACAGGAAAAAATATATTTCCCACTTGTATTGAAAGATGGAAAATTGGAAATGAATAAAAATCATAATTATTATTACCAGGTAATTGCTCAATAAAGTATCAAATTGTGATATTGGATATAACCATGAATATAAAATTAGAAACTACTGGCTGCCCAAGTTGTTTCAGGATAAATAGTAGCCTTTGTATAAGTAAAGTATGTACAGTATTTATTGCAATTCTGGAAACTAATATATTTTTGCAGGTGCAAGGTCAGCTGCGGGTAACCAACATGAAAAAATGTTACTTTGTGTGCTACATCTCACCAGAACAACCCATAAAAGTAATAGAAATAGAACGAGATGAAGATTTTATTGCTGGAATGGTCCCGAAACGGGTAGCATTTTAAAAAAAATGTGTTTTACCAGAAATTATTCTAAGAAGGGTTAAAAAAAATGCTAAGTGCTTAGATATATGAATATACACTATTGAAATGATGTAGACTTTTATTTATTACACAAGTGTCTGCCCGCGGCTTCGCCCGTGTTACGTCTGTATAAAAAGTAACCTTAGTCACCCTCGGAACCCTATACTACTCAAAATCAAGACGATCCTTCGCTCTGTTACAGCAGCAGAAAAGACATAGGGTAATAAAGTATAGGTATCTAATTCAGGTTGAGGCTTAGGTATATTAGAATGTCACTGATAATATTAGTATCTATTCATATCGTTATCTAAAATGACGAATAAAGGTTTCTCAAAAAACTAAAACATAAATGCCAAAAATAACACGATAAGCCCAGGTTCGAACCATGCACCTTTGTTCCCATGCGAAAACGTTTCTACGGATAGGCTAATGGGAACTCTGTGAGATGGACGAATTTGTTAAATAGCTACTACAAATTCTTAATTTGTATGCGTGCCTAAGGATTATGTACTATTACGTAATCTGTGGTATAACAAGAGTTGAGAATTATTATCCATTTTCTCGAAATCCGAGTAATAAATAGTTTCAGTTATGTTTGTAGTGTGTTAATAAATAAAGATAAAAGGCGCAAAATCAAGCATTCTTATTTAATCCTCCTATATTTCATTAAAATAAATTAATATGCAATTATCAAGAAAACAGCGCCATCTAGTGGAATTTGTTTCTTAGCTGACCCTAACGTTTTACGTTAAACAAAATATAGAGTTGAAACTTAGTCTGGTGGAATTCACTTCTGAAGATCCACATGACATTTATAGTACATTATTTTCATTAGTAAGTACAGAATTTAATGAAATCTGTCCGAAGAAAAAACTGCAGCTCAACGGTAGGTTACAATTTGGTGACTGGTCAACTAGAGGTATTCGAAAAAGTAGAGACATAATGTTTGAGTTATATCACAAAAAATCTTTAACTTCTAGTAAAGATTTTCATGATTATGTAAGAAATTACTCAAAAGTTTTTTAAGTCAGTATGCAAACGCGCAAAAGCTTTGTTTATAAGGGATAAAATTCGAAAATCTAATGACAAAATTAAAACAGTTTGGAAAACTATTAATACAGAGACCGGCAAAAGTAAATCTTTTAATTCAGAATATGTGCTAGAAATAGATAACCAAAAAGTTTCAGACCCAAGTCATGTTGCGAATTCATTTGAAAATTTCTTTTCTAACATACCACTAGAAGTCACCAAATCTCTTGATTCTTGCCCTTGTGTTGCAGTGGGCTTTCTGAAAGACAATTTCCCGCTCCAAATTCCTGAGTTTAGGTTCCGACATATATCTACTTTTGAAATAATAAAAACATTTAAAAGTTTAAACGTTAAAGCAACAGAGGATTTATGGGGATTATCCGTAAAAATGCTAGAGTCAATAATAGAAGTTATAGCGCCACATTTGATGATCATATTTAATTTATGTATTGATAGAGGTACATTTCCTGACCTAATGAAAATGAGTAAAATCACCCCTATTTTTAAATCAGGTAGTAAGGCCGACCCCTCAAATTATAGACCGGTCTCTGTGCTTCCGGCTTTGAGCAAAATATTCGAAAAGATAATGCTTCAACAACTCTTGTCTCATTTTAATGAACATAGGATTTTACACGAAAATCAGTTCGGTTTCACGAAAAGCAGATCAACAACAGATGCAGGAGTCCAGTTAGTCAAGCATGTGCTGGAGGCTTGGGAGAGCTCACAGGATGCCATTGGCGTATTTTGTGATCTCTCCAAAGCTTTCGACTGTGTAGAGCACCGCACTCTAATTTATAAGCTACACCACTATGGAATTCGTGGAGCTGCTCTGAATCTTGTAGAATCATACTTATATGATAGGCAGCAAAAAGTTGGCATTAATGGCGTGACATCTTCTGGATCTTTGGTCAGAATGGGGGTTCCACAGGGGTCGATCTTGGGTCCATTCTTATTCTTAGCATATATCAATGACTTACCACATATGGTTGAGGGCCTTGCTGACATAGTTCTTTTTGCGGATGATACTTCTCTGATTTTTAAAGTAGATAGGAAAGATAGAGAACTAGTTCAAGTCAACAACGCGTTAACTATTGTTTCAAATTGGTTCGCCGCAAACAACCTGCTTCTCAACGCAAAGAAAACGAAATGTTTAAAATTTTCCATGCCTAATGTAAGACATATAGAGCCAAACGTATTACTCGACGGAAATAAATTGAAAATTGACAAGGCAATAGTCTTTCTAGGTATTAGCATAGACTCTAAATTACAATGGGGTCCTCATATGCACTATCTGGAAGACTGAGCTCAGCTGCATATGCGGTTCATAAAATTAGGCAATTGACAGATATAGCTACTGCTCGACTGGTCTACTTTGCTTACTTCCACAGCATAATGTCATATGGTATCCTGCTGTGGGGGTCAGCGGCGGACATAGAGACAGTTTTTATATTGCAAAAGCGGGCAGTTCGAGCCATCTACGAAATGGGTCCCCGCGAATCCTTAAGACAAATGTTCAAAGAAATTAATATATTAACTCTTCCATCTTTGTATATCCTAGAAAATATAATGTACGTTCGTAAAAATATAAAGAAGTTTAGAATAAATAGTGATATGCATAATATTAATACTAGAAATAAGGATAGGATAGCTGTATCTAAATTTAGACTCACGAAAACTAAAAATAAGTCCTTCTTAGGCAATTGTGTACGTTTCTATAATAAAATCCCGAAAGACATTACTGAGCTCACTGAAGGGAAATTCAAGTTACGTGTCAAAAATATACTAATGAAAAAAGCCTATTATAAATTGAGCCACTACTTAGAAGACAAAGATGCCTGGAAGCTTTCCACTTCTGCCTAATAGCCAACTATTGAATAAATTTGTTATTTTAATACTACTCATATGTAACCTCAATGTACAAAGACTTGAAAAAATAATGGCCCACGAGTTTCTTGCTGCTTCTTCTCGGCGGTGGTTCTTTTCCGAAGACAGCGGTAGAATCATTTATAAAATTTTGACGTTCATAAGAGTGTCTATGATGCCTAAACTGAATAAATAATTTTTGAATTTGAATTTGAATTTGAGTCTTTATAGTATATTATAATGAATAATTGACGTTCATAAGTGCGTCTTTGATGCCTAAATTGAATAAATTATTTGACTTTCTCTTTGAGTGATAATTAGCACAAAGATATCATGAGCTTGTTTACCTCCACGGCCAACATTGACGACAATAGCATTCTTCTTCATTTTGGCGAGGGTGTCTTTATTGATCAGGTGCTTGGTCTCATTGGTGAGCGGGACTGCCAGGAGGATGAAGTCGCTCTCTCTTAGCAGCTCGTCTTGGCTTACAAACTGCGCGTTCAGAGCTTTAGCTGAAAACAAGATCTTATTAAGGGAGACGGAGAGAAAAATACGAGTAAAGATGTTGAAGTTACAAAGTTAGGTATTAAAAATTAAACCCGAAAGGGCATGTACGCAAAACTAGCTGCGCTCCGCGGTTTCACACGCGTGGTGATGGATGATTATGATGATGACGATGATGAAAAGTGCCTAAGTATTATCTACGGGTTTGTTCCCAGAAATGCTCAAACAGGCAATAGTTCGACCTCTGTATAAAAAAGTTGATAAACTTGACATGAATAATTATCGCGGCGTCTTATCACCTATCTTTTCGAAAATATTTGAATAAGCTATGCACCATCGTATCGATGACTATGTGGTGTAGTTTGGTATTATCAAGGAAGAACAAAATGGTTTTCAAAAAGGTAAATCAACAACTCTAGCAGCTTACATTCTTATTAAAGTAGTAGAACAAATTGATAAACGTTTTCCTATTTCAGTGCTCTGTTTCGATAGGCTTTTGATTTCGTTAATCATAAAATGCGAAAATGATGGACTTCGAGGACAGTTCTTAACTTGCATCATAGTTACCTCAACGGCCGTAAGCAATCTGTTGAGACAACTTCTCTTAAAAGGCAAATTTCAACATCTTATAGATCTGCTTACCAAGTTAATAGCAGTGGTGTACCGCAAGGTAGTATATTGGGCCCACTACTGTTTTTACTGTACATAAATGCCTTGCCGTCGGCCGTTGACCATAAATGTATACTTTTTGCTGATGATGTATCAGTTGTTGTACATGACAACAATAAATCCACAACTGTTAAACATAGAGATCTGTTAAAAGCTACTGATAGTATAGTTACTTGGTTAGACTACGAGTACAACAACTTCCGCGCCAATATCTCGAAAACTAGTTATATAAATTTTCGTAATTATAAATCAGTTAATGGAATGTAAGTTAATCAAAAAACTAATAGGTAAACAGTTATAGTTAACCATTTTTTATAAATAATTGAAATAATTTAAGTTTTCAAGGTTTTCCTTTCATTGAATTGAACAAGTTTGTTAGAGAGATTGCATCCTTATAAGGATATAATCCCACCTTGACGATCGATGCAATAAAAGAAGAGGGTGTAATTTTTATAGATTTTAGTCGGTTCGATTCCCGGGTGTGATAAGCGAATTTTCGAAAATTATTGATAGTAGTTTTCTTTCTTTTCAAAAATAAAGGAATGTTTTTTTGGTATTTTTTTTTAACTACTGTATTAAGAGTACTTTCCTTTCAGGTGGCATTACAAAATTCCACCCTGTATAATATAAAGCCTTTGCTGATGAAGTCGCGTGTAAACGCTAGTCGAAAATAAGAGTCAGTCCCACTGACGAAGATTCTGACATGTGAGGTATATCATATCAGTGGCCAGTTCTGGCGGTTGTTGGGCTTCTCTGCCCACATGCATATTTATGATATTCTTGGAGTTAAAACCACAAGTCGTACATAGTGCTACTAGTGCTTCGGTCAGTGCCAGTCGGTAGTGTAGTTACCTTCAGGTTTTTCTCTATGTCCAGAGTAGAGGAACCGTGCCACCTCAAATCCCACCAGTCTCTTGGCGGTCGCCTGCCCGATGCCGCCAAACCCAATGATTCCAACTGTGCTGCCGCGTAAGTCCTGGCCCAGCACCTTGTCGAAACCGATCTCCCATTCTCCCCTGCAAAATAGATGTTAAGGGCACTGATATACCTCTCAGAATATGACGGACCCACATAGGTATCGATGATTTGATGGTGGGGAAGAAAGGTAGGCCCCCACTGGATCGACCGACGATATTGTGTCACGCCACTAAAGGCGTGCGATGTATGGTAAATAGCCGTTGAAAAGAGGATGCTTAGCCTATTTTCAAAAGTAGACGTCTTCTAGATGCTATTGACGCCTTTCATAGCTCGCTCGTGTAAGTATATAATGTTATACGCTATACTTGTAAGCAAGGTATATTCAGATACTTCTCTTGGTTAGTACCAAGTACTCTTTAGTAGCCAGATACCGCTTTCCATATTTGGTAGTCTTGTCATTCCACATTAGTTGGTGGTTAGGTAAAGAGCTATGGCTTCTATTTCGCTTGAACATTCGTCGTAAGATTCCTTTAACACACGATGCGACCATAGCTGGGATGCCTACTCGTAGGGATACCTTGGTAGGGATAAGTAGGTATACCAGGTGGAACCACCGGCCTGGAGACCACTAAGTGGGTTTTGTTTCTCATTCTAACACAACAGATCTGCATTATAAAATGAAATAGCTATCAAAGGGTGTGCCAACACTATATACGCCAAGGCACAGAATGGAATTTTGGTTTTTCTACCTGCGCACTTGGTCCAAGTTCTCCGTGAATCTTCTAGCAGCCCCCAGCATAAGGCTGACTGCTATCTCGGCCACCGTCGCGCTCAGAACATCAGGGGTGTTGGAGAGCTTGATGCCTCTTGCTTTGAGCTCGTTTGCGTTGCAGTGATTGTACCCGGCAGATACTGTTGCTACTATTTTCAGTTGAGGACCTGGAAAGGTAAAGTTCGTTTTGAAACTTCTGCAGAAGTAAGCGACTGGGTTCAGGAAATGAAATATACCACAAGATCCACGTGTATTTTAAATATTGGTTTTCTGTACGTATCTGCGTACAATATTCGAGTAGATACATTATCTAAATGCTATGACAGCGAGACTAAGATAACCCAGTAATGCAATATTATAAAAGAAATGTGTATATACATAACACCTAGGCAGTCATGCAGTCCTATATTTATTTGTTGACTTTCTTACCCGTAATATAGTTTCTGAACTTTATTGAGCGAGCGAGAGAAGCGTTTCTGCTTAACTGGCCAAATTGACTTTCATCTGTCCGTATGTTTGTTAGGTTGTATGTTCGTCTCTTGTACAGGTCGCATTTTTCAATCAATCTTGAAACTTGGTATGTCTGTTCTACTATTACATTTTTATTTCGTCATCGGCGATTTTTGAGTGGGGATGTACGTTCTTCACAAAAAGGGGGCGAAGTTTGGTGCGGCGCTATTTACCGGCCGATTTTGTTAAAATTTGGTACACACATTAGGTAGGTACCTGACTTTAACCCTTTGCGTCCCAGAGACGTAAATATAAGTCATTTCTCATATCATTTCATTCATAAATCTTTTGTTTTAATTGTCACGGTATAGGAAGGATTAAATAGGAATTGCGAATATGAGCATAATTAGTTGCAGAGTGGTTGCAGAGATAACAAGTTGTAAAATATAAAATTGGGCGAAAAGTTGCTGTTGATAAGACT
This sequence comes from Selenia dentaria, assembly GCA_917880725.1. Taxonomy (NCBI): domain Eukaryota; kingdom Metazoa; phylum Arthropoda; class Insecta; order Lepidoptera; family Geometridae; genus Selenia; species Selenia dentaria. The sequence continues at coordinate 6,116,793 of OU862891.1, forward strand.
GTGCTCGCGAGGTATACAGCCGTGCGATTCTCTAACGGCCGGTCCCAATAATCTATCTATCGCCGGTTTACCTTACTAGAGTTAGATATTTGACACTATTTGTATGGACGTTATGTCAAATTTCTATCGGTAGTAAGGAAAACCGCGGATAGATAGATTATTGGGATCCTCCTTAAGAGCAAACATCGTTGCATCTTTGACAACATTCGTGAAACAAATGACGAGATGACACAACCTTATGAACAAGGGCGATATCTATTATGAATTTGGCGTCGGTGAGCTCGTCGACGAATCATTAGAGAATCGCACGTTCGCAAAACTACAAGATTAGGTAGTTATAGATTATGTATTATTAATACTCCACAAAATCTGAACTGTCATTTGGGATGGCGATGATTTAAGATTGCATTAATAGCTTATCACATTGCCTACTATTAACAAGTTCGTAGTAAAGGTTTGCTATCAACATCGGCGATAAGCTTATCATACATCGATAAGATCTCTCCAAAACTATGGATATAGCCACCAAATAATGCAATCTTTTTTATTATGTTGTTAGATGCATTATATGAGTAGGTAGAGGTAGGTACCTACTTGTAAGCTTTATTTTGCTCGGTGCGTTGCGTATATTGTAGGTTCCTATTGACTATAAATATAGTTATTTATGTTTTTATTCTTTTTTTATAAGTTTTCATAATATTAGCATATAATTTTGCAACTCTGTTACAAATAGGTAGGTACCTAAAAACCCAATTCCTATATTAAAACAATAAAAAAAACTAAAGAATTAAAAGGACGGTCTCATGTTCGGAATACGCACAAAGTAAAAAAACACACATATGAATTTAAAATACATACCTACTTCCATAAATAAATGTAAGGTCTCAACCCGACCAATTTGTTTGTAATTAAAATTAATAAGAATAAAAGGCATGAATATTTGAAAAGAACAATGCCCACGACACGATCCATATATGCGTTGACCTTTCATTCTGATTTTTATGCACGTGATGTATATTGATTGTTAGTGCAGTAAATTATGTATTAGTGATTACTTTATTAGATATATAAATATTTTTCAATTTGTCAATAAGGAAAAAGGTACAATGAAAACAATTCTTGAGGTTACTAACTACGAACTACGAAATACGTAGTATCTTATAGTCTGTGCTACGTAGTTTTGTTTGACGGATTTTACGATTTCTACTGTGAAAGCGAAAAAGCTTAAATACTGTCAAGGTTGATAAAATGTAATGACAGGTTTTGTTCTTAATGATTAATTATTTTAGTATTTAGGTACTTAATAAGCTGCTGTTAATTGATCTAGGTACTATATGAATAAAGTATTTAGTAGTGTAGCAATTGTTGTAGTTTAAGCATGTAATCTTTAACGCAATCTTTAAGATAATGGAGGAGGATAAAGTAAATGCACAACAATAAATTATTATACAGATATATGTACAAAATTTCATCCCTACGTTGTTGTTTTAAACCTTAGTATTTTTGATTAAGGACATAAAACCTTCTAATCCGCTTATTAGATGTAGGTACCTAACTATTTTGCTCTATCAATATTCAACAAACATTATGAAACAAGCCTACCTTTTTGATGCATACTTAAATTTCCTATTTCGAGGTGACATATTTTTTTTTAAATGTAGGTATAATTGTACCTAGTATTTACCAGCAGGTCTAGCAAGAGAAATGGCTGGAGCATAGGGCGGACGATTTTGCGGGCGGCAAATTAGAGCCAAATGTTTTTGAGTTTAAAAGATATTAAAAGAATAATTTATATTTATATACTCAAATGATATTAAATCCGTACAAGCAATTCAGCATGTAATATGTTTCACTGCTTAAATAGCTTTTGAGTTTTCACTTTTGGCTGCGGTGCGGGAAGCGACGTCACTCACAAAAGATTAAGCTAAGGGCTGTTACACATAAACACGTTACGATACTATGTCGTGGTACGTTGCGATATTGTATCGCGATCTTTTACGTTCCTCTGCGTAGATTTTCACGATACGAAGTCGCATCGTGAAACTCAACGCAGAGCATCGTGAAACCGTGTCGCGTTGTAGCACGACGTAGATGTCGTACACAATTTTTCGTTTTTATGTGTAAAGTTTCTAAACACACTATGCCGAAGGAAGTTACGCGACCGAAGTTCCGCGGCTGATTTTACGTTCCGACGTATTCGGCTGATATGACACACCATCAGTGCGGTCCCAATTGAGCCATAATCGACATTAGCGCGATAACAGTCGGTCCTTTTCACCGTGAGCGTGATTACGATGGCCCACGCTACGTCATCGGTGACGTCTTAACTGCCGCCATATTGACGATTACATGAACCATGCTCTACACCATAATCGTCGTAAGCGTCCTGTCAAAAGTGACAGGTGTTTGTTTATTTCTACAATGTCTTTACTGGTGTCCCTTGTTTTTGATGTAAAAGTCGGTCCATCCATTCCATTGTTTCTTTTTAATCCACACACCACATAGTTAACCTTCACACTATGCACGATATTTTTATGAATTTGTTTTTCGCGCGCAAATGGTTCGTTATTGCTACAACTCTAGTCCGATTTATCAACACGCCACGAGTTGTCAAAATCGCGATATGTCTCGGACCGGCTTTGGTAGACGTTAGCACTGTGAGCAAAAATATTGCAAAACGGACCGCTGTGCATCAAAGCCGAACTTGCAGAACAAGTTACAGAATAAGTTGCCGCTGAAGTTACGCTGTATGCTATAACGCAACGTAATTTTGGCATGGTGTATCGTCAGTAATTCAAATAGCATTGCATGCGTAATCAAGCCGAACTTCGGTCGCGTACCTTCGGCATAGTGTGTTTAGACACTAAGAGCCCTTAGGTGCCTTAAGCAGAGAATAACGTTACAGTAACCTTAGACCAAGATAAACTAAACGCCTTAGCCATGATATCATTACCGTGCTTTAGCTCTTTTGTGCAGCCAGGTACCTATAATGTAAAAATTTCAGACCTTAATAATGAATTTCTTGAATTTAATTGTGCCGGATTGCAGATAGTTAGTTACTTATCTATATATGTTTTTAAACTGTAAGCAACTGTACTGTACAAAATAATATTTAATTACCTTCACATAGTGTACATTTTATTAGGGTTAGGTTTTATATATGTATATAAAACCTTGTATGTATTTTTTTCTCAAAAAAGACTAGTCACTTCCATGAGAACAATTATTAATAGTAAGGAACAATATAAAATAAAATACGTCGTTCACCTGTATTTAGGTAGTTAGCCATTACGTGATGAAGCACTGTTTTTACTCACCAGCCCTGTCCAGAAGCTCTTTAGTAATCGGCAGGTTGGAGACCCACACTAGTGCTGATACGCCTGGAATGAGCTTTAGCAGGTCCTCCCTCGTCCGTGTTAGCCCTTCTTCCCCGAAGTTAGCATACTTGGTTTGGAGAACTGTGAAACTGGTAAATGGTTGAGGATTAACGTTTGTATTAGCAAGAATTAAATCTTTAAGGACGTGTTTTTTTTATTAGGAGACGGTACAAGCATGAGGTATGGTATTAATAAACATCTGCCTATCACAGATGCATTTCGCCACAAGTGCATTGCACTGCGCACCTAATTCTGAGACAAGGCACATCCCTAAGCGAATTACCTTCAGAATATGATTCGAGAGGTAACTGCTGACTGCCTCGCGAACTCTGCCCACGGCCCTCTGCCGAAACTTTTCATAGATTTTTGTATAGTTGTTTAGAAAAAAATGGTCTTTTGAATAATATATAAGCTATACCTATGTCCAGTTCAAGTTTCCGTCTCAATGAAATCTGTTGAGAGTTTCTGCGGGAAAAAGTAACACAATGTTTCACCTCACTACAGCGAGGAAAATGCTAGGTGCAAAAAACAGCTTAGTTACCTACTAAATAATATTAGAATAGGGTGACCAATGAAAGACGTAATTAACGATTTATAAAGATTAATTTATTTATATCGTTATTTAACAGGAGAGGTGTGTGCGCGCTCTCTACTGCCGAGTTCTATCCAGGCGGAACGCAGAGTTGTAACAAACTGAACTGTGCCCTTCATACTTAAATATTATATTAAACTATATAAGGGCTGTTATTGTGTAAATACGTAAGAAAGAGAAATACTCTCATACTACTTACTAGAGTGGGACGGATTTATTTTGTCATACATATTCCAACAAATAAGACGTTTATTAATTTCACAAATTAAAATTAAAAGTACTGCAAATGGTTACATTGATACTTAGGTATCATAAACAATGCCGAACAGAATGCATTTTCATTATCGTCCTGCTTTGTGGCTCAGTGTTGTATTTATCTATTAGGTACCTACATGTAAAAACGAATCTGATACTAACGAAACCTCGTATGTTATTGTATCACACAATATCGTAAACGTTATCAAAGTTGGATATACAGTTTATATGTTTTCTCGATGTAGCCTACCATCACGAAATACGGCTATAAGTAGGTACCTAATAGTAAGTAGGTACTATGCATACCTACTATTAATTATTCTATGCTACTAACTACTACGTTACATAAAGCATGACGTTTCTGATATGTAACTGCGAAGATAAGAACAATTCTGTCAATCTGTTATATTATCAAGGCCTTCCTGACCATTATACTTACCGATCAGCCGTGCTATTCTCTAATGATTCGTCGTTGCGCTCGGCGACGAGCAACATCGTCACCGATGTCAAATACTTTATGGGATATACGCGCGCAATGGGCAACGCGTCACGCACAGGCTATTTGCTACCTATAAGTGTGCTGCAACCAGGCGCGGATCCAGCCCACAAAAAAGGTTGTGGTCACAGCCACCCGAAAATCGGCCAAGTGCGAATCAGAGTATGAACTCGCTCATGATCGATATAGTATCAAGTCGCTCACCTGATGTTAAGCGACGCGCTTGCCCATAACAGTCCAGTGCCATTCAGCATTTTGAACTGGGAACAACACTTTAAAACCCTACATGGCAATGGCAATTACAAAGGATATCAAATGATGTCAAATTAAATTCTGATACTTATATTTTTTTTTATAAGTGATTACTTACTTAAATTACAAATGCAAGGTTACATTTCTTTTTTGTGAAATCGTTAATAATTTCATCGATATCCAAAAAAGGTCATAAGTGATTACATTTATTGTAAGTACATTATTATATTAAAATTTTTAAATATTATATCATCTTCTTGTGGATCTTGGGATTTTTTGTAGGTTTACTACACTAACTTATCATTATGGCATAACCTTTTACAAGTTTTGGTGAGAGCGTACGTGAGCTGCGGTTGAGCGCGTGGTAGGCGCTGCAGGTGGCGCGGGTGCAGTGCTCATGAGCTCTGTTTTCGGGTGTTTGTCACGCATTTTCGGGCTTTCGGGCGGATACCTTGTCATTATAAAAGATTACATAAAAAATTCTTCATAAATAAAAAAATATTGACTCCAAAAAAGTTGATAATTTCGCCCAGCCGCCATCTTCGATTTCAATTTTGTTAGCACTATCGGCTTCAACGCCCTCGAAAACCATAAAAACGACACCCAGTACGATATAGTTCATAATAATATTATAATCTATTGCAGCCGTCATCTAAAATTTCATATTTTAGATTATATAAAAAAGGTTATGATGTAAAAAAAGTTTGTAACACTCACTACGGACGGCACCGCGAGAACCGCTTAGGGGACTCGCCAATGCGCATGTTTATGTCAGTGGGCCGTTTCGAACGATTGAAGGTAGTTTCCGTACTGTTCTCTATATATCTACTGTGCTTTTAGGGTTGTGGGCATGCCCACCGTGCCCACAATACGGTGGAACCGCGCTTGGCTGCAACTGATTACATATTAGTAATTAGTACCTACTGTATTGTGTTAAGTAATTGCTTTTTCCTTCATAAAAATACTCGTATTATTTACCGATATTTTTACTAACGCAATAATATTATGAAGGAAAAGCATTATCACACATTCCTAACATCTCGAGTGCAATCATTCAGACATTTAAAAATAGAACCAAAAATTCACAACGTAAAAATAGAACTAAACATTATAGCAAATAAAATTTCAAGATTTAATTTTATTTGCTATAAGGTTCTGAAAAAGATGTTGACTGCAAAGACTCATCATAACTTAAGAGAGTGAGAGAGAGCGAGAAATTAAGCATCCAATTTGACCACATCAACGTTCAATGTCAACACCCATCATCGCCATAATCAACGTGCTGATTATTCCGAAAGTTATCCCGAGAAAAGTGGGACTACACTTGATGTTGAATGTTGAATGTTTGGTCGATATCAGCGCTCTACGTCAATGCCCATCATCGCCATAAACACTTTGAGTACCCGGTCAAAATCAGCGCTTATTGTCGAAACCCATCATCGCCATAAACAACGAGCAAAGTATTGCGATAATTTTATCATCCCGAGAAAATGAGTGGCCACACTTGAATGCCCGGTCAAAATCAGCACTCTACGTCAATACCCATCATCGCCTTAAACAACGAGCTATATTTTGTACTATTATCGCGAGAAAATGAGGGGCCACACTTGAATACCCAGTCGAAATCAGCGCTCTACGTCAATACCCATCATTGCCATAAACAACGAGTTAATTATTGCGACAATTATCGTGAGAAAATGAGTGGCCACATTTGAATACCCGGTCGAAATCAGCGCCCTACGTCAATACCCATCATCGCCATAAACAACGGGCTCATTATTGCGACAATTATCGCGAGAAAATGATTGGACACACTTGAATGCCCGGTCAAAAGAAGTCAAATGTTTAAACTTTTTTTAGCGTACTTACGCCATACTTTTTGAGTTATAAAATACGGAAATTTAGGGCGAGGTTAAATTCTATATTTTAGTGCAAAGAGCCGTTCCTTTGAAAATAGTTATGTTAACGTTGAAAATAGTATGTTTTAAACAATTTATAATTAAAATGTACTATAAGTATTAGGTATCTTATGATTAGTCTATCTTAAATTTAGATAACTTTTTACGGCACTGTTCTTTTGACCTGTCCACCGATTCCGTCATAATATTTATATGTTTGATTACGAAACAAATTACTAATACCTACGAGTATGTGCGAAGAATGTGTTTAAATGAAGCAAAAGATGAGAGCTTAAGAGGCCGATATGATTCGTTAAATTTATCGATCTTAGCGATTCGATAAATTTAACGACCATACTACGGCAATTGCACTACAGGATCGTAACAGTCGAAGTCCGTAAAGTGTAATCCGTAGGGTCGAGAATCAGGGTAACAAGGCGTGACGTATTTATATATTACGTATGTATATATATATAAATAATGTATCCACTTTTTCCCCCACTGCTCAATTAGATTGCTCAATTGCATACATAAAGTTGAGCAGTGGGTAATACCAACGGTTTAACTGCGGTAATTGCCTAACTACGATTAGTTGAGCACTGGGTAATATCTGCTGACCAACTCCCTCCTTCTCTACCGTTCAACTAGATTGCTCAACTGCATAAAGTTGAGCAGTGGGTAATACCAACGGCTTTACTGTTAATTGCCCAACTTTGAATAGTTGAGCAGTGGGTAACACCCACTGATCAACTCCCTCCTTCTCTACTCCTCAACTGGATTGCTCAACTGCCACTTCTTATCTACTGCTCAACTAGATTGTTCAACTGCATAAAGTTGAGCAGTGGGTAATACCAACGGCTTTACTTCTAATTTCCCAACTACACTACACTAACCATACCAAATTTCATCGAAATCTGTGTGGTAGTTTTTAAGTTATGCAAGAGCATATATACAGGCACAGACCTTTTTTTAAAAACGTATTTACTTTGTTCAGTAGGCAAGTAACTTAATTTTACGTCTTCGGACCCATAGGTACTTCTTTTGAATCCGAGCACAAACTTTTTGGCATCTCATCATCATCATCATCTCAGCCGTAGGACGTCCACTGCTGAACATAGCCTCCCCCATGATTTTCCAAAAGGACTTTGGCATCTACTTCTTTAAAATAAGTTCTTATAGATAACTAGTTACTCTGGTCGCGACTTCTCGTGGATATGCCTATCGCGTCGCGATCCCTCGGAAATTTAGAACCGGATAAAAATTACGCTACTTTTTATAAGTGTCTGTTCATCGCGGGCAAAAACATCTCTTCAAATTTCATCCAAATCAGTTTGATCCGATTGAGTAACGAACACACATACATCCAATCTGTCACATTCAAATATTAGTGTTGTGATTTGTAAAGCAATTAAAACAACCAGTTTCACTAATAAGTCGTTGATTTTAGTTTTCGGGGGTCGAGGCAAGCAGCTAAGTACCTACATAATTATATTACCTAAATAACTTTTATTAATATGAGTTCGTCGCACCCACTGGTAAAAATGTACACATAATTTATTTTTTTCATTTTCCCTCCTTAGAGGGTTATGGTCCCGCACTTCTCGTGCATTTGCCAGTGTCAAGTTATTTGTATTACAAAGTTTTAGTAGAATATTCTGGTGATAATTATTAGTCGTAGTCTATGTAGACTTCTATGGAGTTTTGGAAACAACACGGTAAAACACGTTTCATCACATTATATCACTTGCCCACACTCATGCACGTAAAACAGCACTTAATGAGTAAAACGCCACCAATTTTAAACATTAAAACTGAAAAAAGCATAAGTTTTGATAAATAACTTCTATAATGCAAAAACGTTGACTTTTCCGCGTTCGCGCCAAAACTCCACATAACTTCTACGAATAAATAATAATAACTGATTATTTATTCGTAGCATAACTAACAAATCATTATTATAATTCAATTGTTTCATTATGCTTGTCGACATTCAAAACAGGCTGAAATAAAGTACAACTACCACAGTATTTTTATCACAAATACAACGGACATAATCTTAGCCATGATAAGAGAAACACTTCATAACATAAATCCATAATTTCATCAGTTGTAAAGATGATTGGGATATAACATTGGAACATAATGAAAGATTAGTAATCCGCAGAAAATCTTGTAAATTTATTATAACCTCTTCTATAACTTATTTTTCGATAACAGATATATAACTAAATCATAGATTTAATAATAATAAAGCATGCATTAGACACTTACTGTTCCTGTAGCACCTTCAACCCACTCTCAGGATAATCATTAGACGAGACTAAAACTTTCAAATTCTTCGTCATCGTGTCGTTCGCTCCACAGCTCAGCACAATACTAAATGCAACCAATACTGAAGCCACGTGCGAATTCATTGTTGATTTATTATCTATTATCTTGACAGCTCTCAACAGCCTTGTAGGCTCTGCAGTATTTTTCTTTTTATTATTTCGCTTATGGCTTCTGTGTTATACGCACGTCGGGTTCCTTAAGTAAACTAAGTCTAGCCGAGCTTGAGGCCGGCATGTAATGTAATCTACCGGTCATAAGGTTCAAGGTTGCCCGTTCCAGGGGACGAAAAAAACTAGATTGGAACGTTGTAAATGTTATTTAATCTGTGACGAGATCGTTAGCATGTGTTTTTGTCGACATTCATTTTTAAGTAATGCAATTATCAGATTGTTGGAATCTTAGCAGGATGAATAGTAGATACCTACGACAGGCCAAAATACACCAAATTGTAATTAAAGTACTACTCTATAATATGTTAAAAAATTAAATTCTTGTTGTGGCTCGCGGTTTCACCTGTGTGGCGATGGAAGATGATGATGATGAAAAGTAGATAAGTATATTTAACACAAATAGCAGTAACCAGAAGTGTATTTACCCTAGGGACATCCGGGCCATGGCCCGGGACGCCAATCTGCTAGGGGCGACGTAGTCGCTCTTGGCTCATTGCATTTTGTTTTGGTTTTGGCGCCATTTAACAAACTTTTTTATAATATATGTTTGCAAGAATCACATGAACAAACACTAACCCAACCTAAAACTACTTACTACTAACACTACTACTGGTTCTGTGACAATATCTTCCCAAAATGCTTTATCGAGTAATTTAAATTTAAGTGGATCACTGTCTGCTCGCTCGTAGCGGAGCTTGAGTTGGTGATCTTAACCGATCAACAAGTTAAGAAACACTTGCTGCGGTCAGGAGTTGGATGGGTGTATGCTAGTGACATTGTTTCAGTTCATTTGTTCATTATTCAGTTTCATTCTGAGCGCTTTTGTGCTTCGGAGGGCACGTTAAATCGTCGCGGTTGTTTGCCCTAGGATAACAGTCGTTAGACTATGTCGACAGGCCTTCGGGAGGCCTGAAAACTTACGACATGGGTTGGCCACTAGCCTATCCACCAAAGCACCGCACCGGGCCCACGTTGTGGATTATGGCCCAACTCCTCTCTCTGAGAGGAAGGCTCGAGTCCTAGGAGTGAGAAACTGTCTGCAGACAGTCATAATCAGCCCATTATTGGCCATCGTGAGATTCAACATGCAAAGGTGCACCTTTGGATGTTGATTCTCACGATGGCCATGATCACGACTCTGCTTCCACTAGCAAACCAAAAAAACACATTTTTGTGTTGTAATGATAGCTGGTAAGGATGTAAGGGGCGAGCCAACATCTTTTGCCCCAAGTCAACCTCACCTGCACGCGGTGCATCGTGCTGATCGACGAACGAGGCTCTGACAACCGACCGATGGCGGTATACCCATCCCAACAGGCGTCGCTAAATGCAACAGGCCGGTGACGGGCTGCAGCGTCACCGGTGCGAGAAGCTACGCCCTGCGATCGCCAACCCGCTTGCCCAGCGTGGCGATTACGGGCAAATTCCTTCAATGCAGGACAACAAGAAGCCACGGCCCCTAGTTCCCGGCGGCCCCGCTATTCCTGGTCATGGTGGCGACCATGGTAACGGCGGGGCGAGGGGTGCTAAGAATCTCCGGGCTACGGGAGGCCACCACAAACAACTGACCCTGGCGAAGTATAACGGACGCACGCTACGGCTTGACTCGCATCTGGCGCAACTCGAGGTGGATCTTGGGAAAATTAGGTGGCACATACTGGGGTTGAGTGAAGTCCGAAGAGAGGGGAGGACACCTTAACCCTAGAATCGGGCCACCTAATGTACTTCCGGGAGGGAGACCAACAATCCCAAGGTGGCGTTGGGTTTCTGGTAAACAAGTCCTTTTTTGACAACGTTGTGGAAGTGTCCAGTGTGTCGAACAGGGTAGCGTACCTTATTGTAAAGCTCACCGAGAGGTATAGCCTCAAGGTGGTGCAAGTGTACGCACCGACCTCGACACACTCGGACGATGAAGTTGAGGATATGTTCGATGACATATCGAGGGCCCTCCATTTCACTACAAAGACCCAGTACACCGTTGTCATGGGAGACTTTAACGCTAAAGTGGGAGTACAGAATTTCAGCAAATCGGTAGTAGGATGCCATGGCTTTGGACGCAGAAATCATAGGGGGCAAATGCTCGTCAACTTCCTCGAACGGGAGGGGCTCTTCTTGATGAACTCCTTCTTTAAGTAACAGCCCCAAAGGAAGTGGACGTGGCTTAGCCCCGACACTAGGACTAAAAATGAGATTGACTTCATCATGACGGATAAAAGGCACATGTTTAGAGATGTCTCCGTGATCAACAGGTTCAATACCGGTAGCGATCACCGACTTGTCCGAGGCTCTCTGAATATCAACTTTAAGGCACAACGAGTCCGTCTAATGAAGTCCAGGCTCCGACCAACACTGCTCCAAACCATGGCAGGATCTGAAACATTCCAGTTAAACCTGGAGAACCAATTCGCTGCCGTGGAAACCACCACAGACGTATACCAGAACCTCGAAAATGTGACTCGGGTCCTCAGGGAAGAAAGTACGAGATTTTGTTACATGCAGCGTAAGGGCAAGAAGTCCAAGCTTTCAGAAGAGACTTTGGGGCTAATGAAGGAACGACGTGAAAACCCACCCATCACTTCGTCAGAAAAGCGGACTCTAAACCGAGAGATCAACAAGAACGGACGACACGACCTCCGGTGCTTCAATACTCTTTCGATCGAAAGAGCGATCGAGCAGAATCGGGGGTCAAAGGTGTTCGTACAATCTCTTGGAAGAAGCCACCTGACGAAGTTGACCACAGCTAGTGGAGAAGTCGTTACTGCGAAGCCGGCAGTCCTTTCGGAAGTGGAGGACTTTATGGCCGATTATACGCATCGCATGCATCTCGACCTGATCCCGAAAATGATCCTAGAGCCACGTTAACACGCCATTTCACCGAAGACCTGCCAGAAGTCAGTATTGGCGAAATCGAGATCGCTCTTGGACAGCTTAAAAATGGAAAAGCCCCTGGAGAGGATGGCGTTACAACAGAGCTACTAAAAGCAGGAGGTAAACCCGTACTGAGGGAGCTCCAGAAGCTTTTTAACGCTGTCCTGTTCGAAGGGAGAACTCCAGAGGTGTGGAGTAGGAGTGTGGTCGTCCTGTTCTTCAAAAAGGGAGATAAGACCCTGCTGAAGAACTATCGACCCTGCTAAGCCCCGTCTATAAGCTGTTTTCAAGAGTGATCACGAACCGTCTTGCGCGTAGACTCGACGAATTCCAACCACCGGAACAGGCTGGGTTTCGGAGCGAATACGGCACCATAGACCACATTAACACAGTGCGGCAGATCATACAGAAGACCGAAGAGTATAATCAGCCCCTGTGTCTAGCATTGGTGGACTATGAGAAGGCCTTTGACTCGGTTGAAATCTGGTCTGTTCTGGAGTCCCTGCAGCGTTGCCAGATAGATTGGCGATACATCCAAGTGATGAGATGTCTTTACGAAACCGCCACCATGTCCGTCCAAGTACAGAATCAGCAAACAAGTCCCATACCGTTGCATCGAGGAGTGAGACAAGGGGACGTTATTTCCCCGAAATTGTTTTCAAATGCAATGGAGGATATGTTCAAGACGCTGAACTGGAAAGGACGTGGCATTAGTATCAACGACGAATACATCTCTCACTTGCGATTTGCTGACGATATCGTCATCGTGGCAGAGACGCTGCAGGACCTGCAACAGATGCTGAACGACCTGGCTGACTCTTCTATACGCATCGGCCTACGGATGAACTTGGACAAAACCAAGGTCATGTTCAACGAACATGTTCTACCGGAACCGATTGCGATACACGGCGCCGTTCTCGAAGTTGTTCAAAAATATGTGTACCTCGGGCAGACATTGCAGTTGGGAAAAAACAACTTTGAGAACGAGGTGAATAGAAGACTTCGGCTGGGCTGGGCAGCGTTTGGGAAGCTACGTCGAGTCTTTACTTCGCCGATTCCACAGTGCCTGAAGACGAAAGCCTTTAATCAGTGCGTCCTACCCGTCATGACATACGGAGCCGAAACGTGGACACTGACGGCTCGAATGGTCCACAAGCTTAAGGTCGCTCAGCGGGCTATGGAAAGGGCTATGCTCGGTGTTTCTCTGAGGGATCGCATCAGAAATGAAGTGATCCGTCAGAGAACCAAGGTCATCGACCGGATCAGCAAGCTGAAGTGGCAGTGGGCTGGCCATATTAGCCGTAGAACCGACAACCATTGGGGTAAACGAGTTCTAGAGTGGAGACCGTGTCTCGGCAAACGTAGTGTAGGACGTCCTGAGGCGGTGGAGTGACGATCTGCGCAAGACGGCTGGCAAAAAATGGATGCGAGTAGCCCAAGATAGACCTAAGTGGCGTGCAATTCGAGAGGCCTATATCCAGCAGTGGACAGCTACAGGCTGATGATGATGATGAATGATAGCTAACGGCTTTAATCATAATATCGAAGATGAAGACTATGCAAAATCGAAACGAAAAGCAGGGGACCAATTCCGCTATCTGAAAAAAGATTTATTTTAAATCGATAAATGGAGAAAGGGTAAACCGAAAGTACTTGATTCATTCAAAATCGTTAGGGTCTGTGTTTTGTGGGCCATGTAGACTGATTTAACTGTGGATTTAAGTCCCCTCGCCAGAAAACCAGGTTTCAGTGACTAGAAACATGCGTATGAAAGGGTTCAAGGTCATTAAACTAGCTTGGGGCACAAAAATTGTATTTTAAAAATTTAAATTCGCGGGCAAAATAAAGCCAGAATCGGCTCTAAATAATATGAGCAAACAGAAGATCAGAAAATATATATTTGCGAAATGTGTTGGATAGAGTGGTTGTGGGTGGCGGTAAAATCACTAGTTCCGCGAGGTCTTTCTTTCCGTGGCAAGACAAACAAATCCGGAGCAAAAAATAATGGCAACTTTATGATGCTTATAGAGGCAATTTTCGAATTTGACCTATTTTTGGCGAAGCATGTAGAATGTTCAGGAAACCCTTAGATAGAAGCGTAGATTCAACCACTGTTAATACTGATATTGATCAGCTTTTTTCGATTGTCAGATTTGTTCAAGATAATACAGAACCAATAGCCACTGTTACCAATTTTTTTAGGTACATATCCTACCTCGATCTAAGGCAAGCCCTAGGGGTTGAATAACGAAATTAAATGCGAATACATTTGGGAGGATGGTTTTATTTTCCTCCAAGCTTAACCTATTTACAATTTGGTTTTAATATTAATTAATTACTAACTATTTAATCAGTGTTTTTTGGCTTTCTAGAAACACCGGTCACAAATCAGAAGACATGTTAGTAGCCGTCATGGACATCTTCAAAACACTCATATTTACATTCAAAATTGCAGAGGCCCGTCTTATGGCAATGCGAGATGCGAGCAATATGACTGGACAGTATGGCGGTCTACAAGCTAAGATCAAAGGAAAATGTCAGTATGAGACATATACATACCGTGCGCTGCTCATTCTTTGAACTTGATTGGTACATCGGCAGCTAAAAGTTGTTTCTGAACAACTTTTCAATTTTGATCTATGTCACGGCACCAAATTGTAACAACCCCCCCAATATTTTTTTATTCTAATTCGTTTTGGCCAATGATCGTCTAGTCTAGGAGGACCCTAACACTGTGTACCGCTGCTGTAACCTTACTCTTTTCGGAAAGAATTGAAACAGAGAAAACTATTCAGAACTATAGATGCCTAGAGAAACCAAAAGCAACGCCTAGGTATTCTGATATTACGATGGATAACCTACTACTACATTACTGAACTGCTAGCTGATAACGAAAAATTGCGATGAACATACTAGATTGCAAATACTTAGTTCTTACAGACTGACTGACTGAGCTGATCCTAGATTTCTAGCTTATGTACTTGATTTGACTTCTAGTCGTGGAAGATATTAATCATCAATATAAGTTTCTGAATTTAAGGTCTATGTTATTTGACCATAGAACATAGAAATAGTAGGTTATTTGCAAGTTTTCTATGTAATTATTAGCTTGCAAAACTACCTGTTATATCTGATAAATCAGTTTTGATTAGTGAAATAATATATAAACAACTCCATTAAATAATATCAGATATTTGCATGATATTCGTTATTATTAATAACAGTTATAAACCTGTTAATTATATAACTAACTTTCTTTATAGATTTATGTTTGTTGCTATGAACATTTAGCTGTTGATAAGATTGATATAATCTCTTACAGACTAAATGTCTCTATAATATATACTATTTGTTTCGTTTATGAAAACTGCTAGGAAATAAATAACAAAAGTAAAGTAAAACCTCGCTTTATATGCGCTTTAGAAATATTTTGTGATCAGTAGCTACTACGCTGATTATCCAATTCCTTTAGATAAATATTATCAGCCACTATTCCCTGAATAGTTCAATTGTTCAAGTTTAATCATTTACTTGTTTACTGAAGCAATATATGGGAAATAATATCAGTGACTTAGAGAAATCTCTAGACCCTTGTTAAATTAAATCCTAGAGGAGCTCGCGTAAGCGTTGCTCGGAGCTTGTCGGAATCCGTGGCGAAGGTGGTAGCTATGAATTCCCTTAAATCTTGGGAAGAATTACTCACTTTTCCTATTATACGTTTCATATTGCACCTGACTCGAACCATCGCTCACTTACCTCAGCCATAAAATTCAATACGTCCCGCCAATCCTTCCCATCCCACCTCATTTGTCCGGACTCGCCTAAAAGTTCATATTCAATAAAATTAATTGAAAATAAATTATCAGATGGAAACGTCAGAGGAGCAGCCAAGCTGCTTTTTTCCGATGACTCCCTCGCCACGGATTCCGCCGAGACTTTTTCAGCTCTTTGCAGCAAACACCCAGCAGTGTCGCTTTCCACCCAGCTCCCAACCCCACCGTCCTCAGAAACACCTCTGCACATCGACGAGGAAGCCACTCTGCAGGCTATCAGATCTTTCCCAAATGGTTCTGCAGGTGGTTTAGATGGCATAACGCCTCAACATTTGAAAGACCTTACCGATCCTCTCGTCGGTGAGGCAGGTAGCGGTCTTCTCCGGGATTTAACCGCCCTGGCAAATTTTATGCTGGATGGTCATGTCCCGACGGAGATAGTCCCAATATTATATGGTGCAAACCTAGTAGCACTAGCAAAAAAAGACGGTGGGGTTCGTCCGATTGCCGTGGGCAGTACCCTGAGACGCCTCACATCTAAACTTTGCTGCCAAAAAATACAGAACCGTCTGTCGAAAAAATTTCAACCTCGTCAACTTGGTTTTGGAGTGAGAGCCGGATGTGAGGCTGCTGTGCATGCCGCGCGTACTTTTCTGGGGTCAACGGACTATGAAGTTTTTATAAAAATTGACGTCAAAAATGCTTTTAATAGTCTAGACAGGGGTGTCCTTTTATCTGAAATTCAAAAAGAAATACCTGAAATTTATAACTACATGTGGCAATGCTACGGAGCCCCTTCAAAATTATTGTTTGGTGAAAAAGAAATTGCATCATGCGTAGGATGCCAGCAAGGTGATCCGCTTGGCTCTGCTATCTTCAGCTTGGGGATCCATCCTATAATTTCGGAGTTAAATTCAAAATTCAATATGTGGTATCTTGACGATGGCTCTATTGGCGGGGGTGCATCTGAGGTTTTAGAAGATCTTCAATGTATTATCCAACGTTTCAACTCCATTGGTCTTACACTAAATTTTGATAAATGCGAAATATATTTCCCTGACCATATTCAAAATAATACCCGTTCCTCCATTTATCAAAAGTTTGTTTCTTTATGTCCAAATATTATACAGCAAACTAAGACTTCACTAACCTTGCTTGGTGCCCTAATATTCTTGGAAGCAATCCCGCCTTTACTGACATCAAAAATCGAAAATTTTATTAATAATTCACATCGCCTTTTCCAAATTAAACCACACATGGCAATCTACATACTTCGTCTCTGTCTTTTTACTCCAAATTCACATATTTGTTACGTTGTTGTCCTTTGTGGTATTTTCACTCGATTACTGATTTGGTCGATTCTACATTGAAAAACACAGTTACCAAAATTCTAAACCTCCAGTTTGACAACCGCTCGTGGGCACAGGCTACCCTTCCCATTTGTTTCGGTGGGCTGGGCATTCGACGCACTTCTAGTGTAGCACTTCCGGCTTTCTTAGCTTCCAGTCACGTTTCGCAGACCCTCATCGGCATGATCCTTCAGAGCCCAATAGCCGATGTTCGGGTTGCAGGCCAGACGGAAGCCTTGGCTGCCTGGTGTGCATCATGCCCAGGTGTCAACCCGCCCACCGATATGGGGTTGCAGAAGTTATGGGATCTTCCACTCACCAAACTCACGTATACAGCCTTACTGGATCAAGCTGTGGATGACACGGACCGTGCGCGTCTCTTGGCCGTGTCAGTAGCGGAGTCGGGTCACTGGCTGCGCGTACTCCCCTCTGACAATTTGGGTACTGTCCTCGACCCCAGTTGTCTTCGAATTGCGGTGGGTCTGCGTCTAGGTACGAAGTTGTGTGAGCCTCATCGCTGCCAATGTGGACGAGCCGTGGACCAATTTGGACGCCACGGGTTATCGTGTGTGAAGAGTGCCGGCCGACTATATCGTCATTGGGCTATTAATGATTTAGTCAGGCGGGCACTCTCCACTGCTTCCGTGCCCTCGACACTGGAACCGAACGGTATGACTAGAGACGATGGCAAGAGACCAGACGGAGCCAGTCTGGTACCTTGGTGTCTTGGCCGAGCCTTGGTTTGGGATGCCACCTGCGTGGACACCCTGGCTCCTTCTCATGTCGCCAGTTCTGCTCGCAGTGTCGGGGCTGCGGCCGAACAGGCCCAACTGAACAAACACAGGAAGTACTCACAGCTAAGCGCACATTATGAGTTTGTGGCGCTAGCTGTAGAGACACTGGGCCCGTGGTCGTCCGACACAAAAAAAATCTGCAAAGATATTTCGACTAGGCTGGTCCTCGCCTCGGGGGATCCTAGAGCTGGCGCATACTTTTCTCAAAAGTTAAGTATTGCTATACAGCGGGGCAACTCTGCCAGTGTTCTGGGAACCCTGCCACACGGTGGTGATCTCGACGGCGTTTTTGTTTTGTAGTAGATACATGTTTGTATATTTTATACATTGTTAAAACATGTATAATAATATTTAAATATTGTATATATTATTTCATACTTAAGTAATACGTACGTTATTATTTACTTGCTTACAAATTAAAATATTAAATTGTATATTTAAGTACATATATTTTAACAAATAAATATTATTTTGATCTTTATTAAAACAGTAAACCTAATATTGTTTCTAAAATTTTACAAAGCGTCGACACAGACGTTGAAATTAATTCCAAGCTTTACGACTCATTGATATCGTTTGTAGAAGAGAAAAGATATTGCTTTGATGCTTTTGAAGAGGCAGGGGAAAACCCTCAGAAGAATAAAAAGCACTCAAAAAAGACTTATAGGAAAAAAGGAAGAAAATTGACGACGAGTCGAGCGAGGGAGAAGTACTTAATTAAATTATTAATACTTTATTTCATGTATGCGACCAATTGTTGCGCGAGCTAAAGCGGAACAAGACTTGATATGACGCAGTAACCTAACATTTCGCATTTTTGTCTAAAATTAATATATTGTCAGAAGCGCAAGTTCGACTTTACGCCAAAAATCTATCTCAAAAAGGTATCTCTAGCTGTTCCGATACCTGATCCGTCCATCGCTGGTGTCTTGGTCTCTTGGTCTTTTACCCTCCATTTTACCAGTTACTAGTAGACGCTCAAGGTTGTCAGAGCTCTACACGCAATATGACCGAAGTACTGTAATACTCGGTGTTAGCATATTGCAGAGTCTTTGGGAACGTTCTAAATTTCTTCTTCTATGACAAATACATTTGTGCGGCGAGCTGTCCATGATATGCGTATATTAACTCATTTAAATACTTAACACAATTTTAGAGCGAAAAATCATATCTTCGAAAGGGATTCAAATCCACGTCTCCACCATTAGGCCAACAAGTCTTAGGTACCGTCTGAGCATCGAATTTTAACTCTATGTATATGATTTTAACCCTCGTACGGGGACGAAGAAACATCCACTGAACAGCTTTATCAAATGTGATTTTTTCGCTAATATGTGCAATGTTTTGTCTCGCTTAGCAGGCATTAAATGCCCCGGAGACGATAATTCGCAATTGTCAATTTGCACGTCATTGACCGTTTCAATTGAAGGTGCGGATGAGGGAGCTACATACGATGCGTCAATTGCTCGCCCGCAGTCAGCTATGTTTCTCGACTAGCGAGCGAATGACTGACATCTGTCAATTGCACAGCGAGACGTTCAATTGATTACGTCATTTGCGATTGTCAATGGACTTCAATCAAAACTTCCATCATTCGCCTTCAATCGCGTAGTCGCGAATGACAATGGCTTCAATTGCCTTTGTAAACGATACGTAGGTACGTCGTGAAAATTGACAATTGCGAATGATCGTCTCCGGGACACTTTAGTGCTTTAATTTAATTGTCCGAGGCGAACACTAAGTACCTGCCATATTGCAGTATAAAATAAGTAAGAATCCATGTCACAGGGATCGTATCGTTAGGTAAATAATAAATTGTGTATCACATTTAGCTAAATACTATTGGTTTATTGGTTATACTAGTGAGGTATACAACGGCAATTCGTCCATAGACAATAAAAACATAAATTTATATGATAGGGAAAAGCATAGGTTTTCCTTGTAACCCCGCTACGATGTTGTTGGCCGCGATGGACGCCATCTTGTTCCTGGTTTGAACCGTCGCACTGCCAACGTGAGGGACCAAAACTGGAAGAACGTGTCGGTAGTTAGAGATTGTGACGCGGAATATACAACCTACAAACAATATGTAAATACGATATTAAAATAAATATTTAGTGATACTTCCGTTGGAACATGCTTATGAAAGAGATGCAGTGTGCACCCTCCCTCCCGAATAAAATGCGAATAGGAAGACAGAATAAGCAACACACAAAACGGCCCAAAAAACGGAAAACGATTCGACGCGTGTTTCGCCTCTACTCGAGACGAGGCATCCTCAGTAGGTCTACCATGAGTTTACAACATTGACACCAATCAATGCTCGATATCTACAGCCGCAAAAAAAAAAAATATGAAAAAAAAGAACAATGCCATTTCGCGGCCAATTCTAGAACTAAAATTGACATCGAGAAAGCCAATCACAAGCTTAAATAGTTAGACGAGATCGAGTATCGACTATAGATGACATTTTAAATGTTGCCAACTTATGGTAGGGCTACAGGAGATCCGCGAGCACTTCACTCGCATGTCACCCTGGTTGATTGGGGCGGCCGCTGCCTTAAAGCGACTGATGCCCAACATTGGGGGACCGAGAGGAAGCAGTCGCCGCCTGTATTTGGAGGTAGTGCGATCCATGGCCCTGTATGGGGCCCCCATCTGGGTGGATGCCCTAACGGAGTCAAACATCGCTCTGCTGAGGAGATCTCAGAGAGTGATGGCCATCGGGGTCGTACGTGGGTACCGCACCACCTCCTACGAGGCGGCGTGCGTATTGGCGGGGTCTCCCCTCTGGGATTTGGAGGCCGAGGTCTACGCAAATATGTACGTGTGGCGCTCGCAGCACCGAATCCGAGGGGAGATTCTCCCGCCAAGAGAAGTGCAAGCATGGCAAAACCGCGCTCGACAGTTCCTTATTGGGTGGTGGAGGGAGCGGCTGGACCAACCTAGGGCTGGCCACTGGACTGTTGAGGCCGTCCGACCCGTCCTTCAGGACTGGTTGGACAGGGAACACGGGTCACTTACCTTCCGGTTGGTGCAAGTCCTTACGGGCCACGGGTGCTTTGGGAAGTACCTGTGTCGCATCGCCGGAAGAGAACCGACAACAGAGTGTCACCATTGTAGCTGTGACGAAGATACAGCGCAGCATACGCTCGAGGAGTGCCCAGCTTGGGAGAGCGAGTGCTGTGAACTCGTCGCAGTAGTGGGGGACGACATCTCGCTTCCGTCATTGGTCAAGGCCATGGTGGAGAGCGAAAAGTCGTGGGACGCGGGGCTAGAATTCTGCGAACGGGTCGTGTCGCAGAAGGAGGCTGCCGAAAGGGAGAGGGAGATCACCTCTACTCTTCCGATCCGCACCCGGAGACCCAGGCGTAGAAGGAGGGCGTTTCAAGCCCTCCTCCATCCCCCATAACAGAGGTCTCGGTGATGGACACGGGGGTGTCTGTCGCCATTTAAAGACCTCGAGGTGGCGCGCTCGGTGTTTCCGCGTGCCCCTCATTGATGCTGGGGTGGAGTGACTCCTGCTCCATCCCACCGGGATGGGATTCTCATGAGAGGACCAACGTCGCCGGGACCGCGGATGATTGCAAAAGCTTGCCCGTAGTCCCGACATTAAGGCGCCCGGAGAAACACCGTGTGGTGCTTTAGTCGGTATGATCTGCTTGCTGCTATGGGTGCAGTTGGCGATACAAGACGAGTCCGACATACCCCGTTGAATTTCCCCGGATTTAGCGGGGATGTGTAGGTGCATTCCCCACACGATAATAAAAAAAAAAAAAAAAAGGGCTACAGGAGATGTTGACTCCTCAAGCGCTAGACAAACAGGTTGTCGATGGGTTGTTTGCTTATTCTGTATACTTCATATATGTATTTTATGCGGCAGGGGGAGGATCTACCATAAGCATTTTTCCAGCCGAAGTGTCACTAAATATTTCTTTCATCAAATTTGGTCCAGCAGTTTTTGAGTTACACTGCAAGTGTTTTTCGTCTATTTTGATGATTTGATGATATCATCATTGACGGTGAATGACAACCGATCCCGTAAGTAGCAAGGGTCTCTTTTACAATAAGTTGGAACCCACTTCAACACCAAAATGTGTAAAATAACTTTTCGAAATATGCAAGAGACATGTAGATACTGATGATGTTGAGAAATCTATGCTTGTAGCGCATAGCAATAGCAATGTTAAACTGTTCCTTATTTCCCAGGTGTTGGGACTGCAGGAAGTGTGCGTCCTGGTGGATTCCACCGCTATGCCGAATATTCTAGCTAGCTTAATGTGCAAGGTAAGAGCGCAGTGTAGTGCGAATACTACATAGTAGTGCGAGTAATTACGGCGAGTTTTATTCATAATTATTCTTATTATTATTTGAGTTCTAGACGGTTAGCGAAGCGCTCGCAGCGGAGTTTGGCTTCAACAAATTAAGCAACGCTTGCTGCGGTCAGGACTTGGATGGGTGTGGGCATTATTGGGGCTATGTCGAAGGCCTTCGGGCGGCCTGAAAGTTTGACATGGGTTGGCCTATCCACCAAGCCGCGTTTAGGGCCGCGTGGTGGATTATGAACCAACTCCTCTCTCTGAGAGGAAGCATTGAGTCCCAGCAGTGGGACCATAATGGGCTGATTATGATATTTTTATAACTTACAGCAATTGGGCAGCGCAACTATGGGATGTTCCTTATAAATCGGCTCAGGATCCACCACGTCGAGACCGGCTGCAAATATCTGGTTCACTTTGAGGGCTTCGTATAGAGCGTTGGTGTCCACCACTCCTGGAAATTTAAGACTCTGTTACTGAAGAGATTGTCGTGCCGCTGTTAAGTCGCGGTCCAACCCCAATTTTAAAATAATTTACGATGCTCTACGTAAGGTTGAAAATCCCTTGTTAGATTGGACGATGTAATGCGAAAATGCATTAATTTTGTACGTTTTCTTTGCATTTTTCGATATATACTAATACAAATTGAAAAAACTGCTGGTTACTATTTTAGTACTATATGTTGGCTACGTTTAGGGCCCATGTATTACCTAAAAAATATAGTGTTAAGTATCGATGGACATTCTGAGAGTTTGGACGTGAACCTTTATTTTTGTGGACCTATTTAGGATTTTTTCCTGCAGAGAGCGTGTAATATTTATGAATTCTATTCGATTATTAATATTTTCCTATTCTTTTTCTAACCTAAGTATTTTTTTCATAGAATATTATCGATCTGTTTCGTTACACTAGATGTTGAAAGATTCTGCTTTTCACTGTTATCAGGATACGAGGGCGCCTTAGGTAAGTAATGGTTAGAATATTTCTAAAATGTAGATTGTTTACCGGATTATACGATTTTAGTGTTATTTTTTTTGTTAGATAGGTTAAAGCTCCAAATACAATTAGTTTACCTACATCGCATCCCTCGACTTTCATAAGTAGTCATCACTCTCCTAGTAAACTAACTTAGTTTGGCACATGCTTCATCAACGATGCAGGCATGTTAGGATATGCCCATACCAAGCCAAACGATTCCTTTCCAAGTTTTACATCACTGGTACTACTTTTAAGTTCTCTCAGCCACATAGTAAAGCACCCGAAAATAGCGTAAGTACCTTAACTATAAAATAGGTGCATGGATCTAAACATCATCGCATATAGGTACTGCTATATGACGCAGTATTGCGCACTATTATTCAACGACGACTTATGTTCTAGCTACCAGCTCAGGTATTTCACCTCCTCTAGCAATATTGACTAAGACAGCATTGCTCTTCATAATCTTGAGTGTGTCAGCGTTGATGAGGTGCTTCGTCTCCGGCGTGAGGGGACAGCAGAGGATCACGAAGTCACTATCTTTTAGCAACTGTTCCAGAGACAAACGCTCTGCTCCGAGGGTTTTGGCTGAAAACGAGAAAATTGGAGCTTAGAGGTTTTGGAATCAGGCAAGTAGGTAATATTGGCCTGAGTCATTCGCGTCCATAGTGGATATCCTTTTTTAAGGTCGTAGTGCTACGCTGTAACCCCACAGCCGAATGGGCCGGCACGATCGGGGAAGTACTAAACTCCTACATAACACCGACGTAAAGTAATATAGCTGTTGCTATTGCGTATCAGTCGGATTGTGGGAGGTTCCGTAAGCCCATTTCACTCTTCCCCTCTCCTTCTCCCCTCCCTTCCCCCTTCCACCCTCACTACTTCTACTCCTGTTAGAGGTCGGCAGCGCGTTGGCAACGCCCTTGGTGTTGCAAACGTCTATATAGCTAGGCGACGGTAACCACTTTCCTTCAGGTGCCCGCCTGCCTGTCTGCCTACTTTTGGCAATAAAAAATAATGTTTAGCAAATCCCTGTTCTCTGGCGGTGTCAAGCAGGTAGCATACTGACTATTTTTGGAGTCTTCTGAAATACCAGTCTTGGTATCAATAAATCAAAAAAATCAAAAAATATCAGATATTCTGCATTGAAGCTGTGAGTGCGTAGTGCAAGCATCAAGTTCAGAACTTGAACGGCACTGTACCACATAAAAGCTGAGTTTGTCTTCCATCCGACTGTATTTAGTGTACCATGTGACATTACTGGGTTATACCTGGGTTATATACGAAGAAATAGATAATATTTTTTCGTAGGTTAAATAGGAATAAAGAAGTAAACCGTTATTAAAATTTAAATTCAAAACGCATCATTCGAAATACTAATATATTTATATACGTTTTCATATCAGACTAATAAGTCCGGTATGAAAATAAATTATTGCAAAAGGGAAAAGCTCGGCTGCAAACCGATAGCCTGAAAAAGTTACTGTGCTATGTACACCTAGATTAGTAGATACACAACGGACATACAACAATATTTGATATTTTTCCCATTAAATAAAAACAGCTATCTTCGAATCCTTGGTCAGACTATCTTAACACAAGCCATTTAAATATAAAAAGTTAAAAAGTTGAGCATCATATTTTGTCCAAAGATTATCGACCGTGTACTCACTGTTCAATGGACATGGTTGTACCTACAACTTATTACGTATATTACTAGTTAGTTTGCCAATTTTTTCACCGTTACATTTGTCAGATTTACTCGTCAAAAATCAATTATCTAAAATCTATTCAGTCATCTTACCACTGCCTGTCCAACACCATCTAAGCTAGGTATCAATGCCGAGAAGACCAACGTCTCAAATCCTTACTTATGGACACATTTTAAGTTTCATATACTCTTGCAAATAAATAAAATAATAATAATAATAAACATTATGTTAATTTTAACACCATAATTATTGGTAGCAACAATTAGGCCAAACAATTTAGTGATGTAATACAATATAGTAGATTTAGTATAGTTATAAGATTTTTTTCATGTACTACTAATATTTTGCAAGAAATGAAAAGGCTTTTTTATACTTACACTAGCAAACCCGGCGAACTCACCAGATGGCTTGTATGTTAAAAAAGATTTTCCCGCTTTGCTGTTTTTGATTTTTTTCTGAATTTTCTATAAACTTTTGCTATAAACCTCACGGAGCCCGAGACCTTTCCAACGAATGCAAAACCTTGGAAATCGGTTCGTGCGTTCTGGAGTTATAGCGTCAGGAAGGAAAACCCGACTTATTTTTATATAGTAGAATACTCACCTCACTTCATTCATATTTCATACACTCATAGATACATTTTAAGTTTCTCACCTTCAGGTTTATCAGATCTTCCGGTATACACAAACCGTGCCACGTCGAACCCTTTGAGTCGCCTCACTACTGCTTGACCAATACCGCCGAAACCAACAATGCCGACCGTGCTTCCCGCTATGTCCTGCCCTAGGGACCACTGCACACCGTACTTCCAGCTCCCACTGGAAAGATTAATGTTGAAAATACTCTAGCACTCTTTAAAAGGGACCTTGCTGATCAAGCATTACTCTTTATAGTGCATTATATGCACTTATTACATTAAGGAGTTGGGATGGCTCGGGTAGAGGCTGGCGGGGGAAATGCACAATACAGCCCAAGCGAGACGTCAGTGCAGGACTTAGCGTCCCCAATCAGAATAATAATAAGAATAAGTGCAGTATAGGCGATGATGTTTGTCAAGTATCGCTCCCTCTTTGAAGAAGATCCATTATCGTACTATTCACTTCACGACTCCCAGGTAGAAGTTTTCGGGAAATGCCGACGCTGGTAAATAATGCATTTCTTCATGGCGTTGGCATAAATTGCAGCGAAACGCTTGCTTGCGAGTTTGCTTCGTACTTGTTATTTCTAAATGCGTAGCCAAGCGTTTCGATTCAATTTATGCATATAACAATACGAAACCTAGGACTTAAGTATCTGTGATAAGTTTCATAGAATTTGATTTAACAAGTAACTATGTAGTTTAAGAAAATGTTATTGTCACCCAGAGCGACCTATTCGCTTATAGACAATAAGCTCTCTAATTGGGAAGTAAAGAAAATCTTATTAAGTTTTCATTGTTGGGTGTAATATTCTAATATAAAAAATAAATAAAAAACTTCTTATTGGCCTCTATTTATTTAGAAACAGTATTTTGTTTGTATGTTTTAAAAACTAGATTATAATTATTCCGTTAAGCGTTTAGGAGCGTTCTCGATTTCTGCTTAAAATATGATTGAAATTGACTTATGAATCCTTTGCTCGATTTTGAGTGAATAGAGAATATTGGTGTCGATATTGTAAACATTTTGTAAACTCAACATCTGTACGTTAGGGCTTGTTCTTATTCTGTTTAGGATAAAATCCAAATAAGTATACTTAACACTTCTGAAAGACAGCACAAAAAATCGATATATCTCTTTAATGGTGGGTATATTTTAGAGAGATTAGTCGATACGTAACTTGGTAGAGTATACTCCAGGTCCCATTTAAATTTCATCAAATTCGGTCAAGTAGTTTTTGAGTAAGACAACAATAACTGAAAAGTGTTACGCCTATCTTGATGATATCATCATTGCCAGCGAATGACAACCGATTCGTTAGTCGCAAGGGCCACTAAAAACAATGAAATAACTTCTCGATGTGTCGGTGCGCACAATATTGTGATAATAGAGTTACATTTGATTTGAACTATCATGATACCGACTTCGACAAGTTATTTCACACTTTTTGGCATTGAAGTCGCTTCCACTTTTTGGTAAACTTTTTTTATAGTTAGGTTCACATACCTACTTCTTTATCCATACAGATTTTTTAATATGAGTAGACTTTACCCTAAAATGGAATAACTTTTAATGTGGAAAGTGGAAATAGACCAAAGTTTCTACTTTTAACACTAATTTTCATTCTAAGTACTTGTGTTTATTAATGCTTACCTTGTTGTTTTGTTCAGCCCAATATATTATGAATAAGTACTTTTTAAGTAAGTTTATTCGGAAGGGAGAGTGCAGCTTGTTCATATTGTTTCTATTATCTACACAATAAGAATATTGTAAAGCTGGAGATTTTTTGTTTGAACGCACTTATGTCGGGAACTACTTACTGGTTTGAATTGATAAATTGTTTTAGTCTTGGATAGCTCATTTATCGTGGAAGGCTACATCAAGCTATGCGAGCGAGGCCGCTGGCGGGTTAGCTAACTTAAAAAAATATTTTCTTATTAGAAAATCGTGTTATTTTTTTAGATACATTTACTCGTATCTTACGTTTCCACTTCCGCGATGCCTTCTTTGAACCTTCTCGCAGCACCAATCATCAGACCTACTGTGATATCAGCCACAGCATCATCCAACACCTGAGGAGTGTTCCCCAGAGAGATGCCGCGCTTCTTCACCTCGTCAAGATCTATATGGTCAAGTCCTGAAGACATTGTAGATACGACTTTCAGCTGGGGCCCTGGAATCATAACATAAGGTACCTAAATGAAGTGAGTATGAAGGATAAAATATATCAACGAACATTTACTTTCTTCAGCTGGAAAACTGTCGCGAGCTTTGTTGCCCTTAACCACCAACCCAAGAGCTCAGAGGGCTTTAATGAAAGTAATTTTATGCAAACCTTACAGGTATCCTACTAACACCTTGTATGATGATTTCAAAGTACTTAGGGTTCGTCAGTTATTTGTGTACAATGTCACGCTAAAGGTCCACAACAGTTTGAAACTCCGTTCTGACTACGAGGAAATACTTAATAGACGAGTGTACAAACTTCCACTTCCACAAGCAGCAAGACGCAGTCCCTATTACTCACATCCTTGTACATATAACAAAGTAAGCGATATTTTGAAAATCAAGACTCTTTCATTCACTCAGTGCAAAAGAGCTCTCAAAGAATGCCTCTTCCAACTCTCTTATGATGAAACCGAGGAACTTATTTAGCTGCGCAAACACAGACTTACATAACCCTCCACTCAATACTATACTTATATATCTCCACGACATTCCGTCCTTATTTACTCACATAAAATATGATTACTTCACATCCACACTCACATTCACTCACACTTACACATCTCCCTCCACTCCACATACATACACTCCTTCCTTACATCCTTAAATTCACAACAAACCTTCACACTTATAAATATATTACATTAAATCCATTTTAAAATATATCAATTTATATGTAATAATCTTAAATTGTAAAAAACTAAAACTTTATTTATGTCTTACTAACTTTGTAATTAATTTACGTTGTAATGTGATGTTGTAGTCGTATACTTAGTTAAGATAAAATCGCACTCGGATGCCAAGATACAGGCCTTGTGCTTAGTTTGGGGTCCGCTGAGAATCAGTATGACTGAAATTAATGTCTTAAGTAAACTATGTATAAATTAAGTCTTTTTGAAAAATAAACATTATTAAATAAATATTAAAATAAAAAATAAACATTATCTTAAAATAATATCACTGAGTTAACTATTAGGAACTTTTATTTAGGACTCGTGTGATATTTGTCGGAATTTTGTTCTTACAGTTCGAACTATTTATTTTCTTAAAAATAATCGAACGCAGGAATATCTTTGCTAATCATTGTAGGTACGTGGCATATGTTTTTGAATGTTTTTGTAAGGAAGTTTGTAAAATAACGCCTTGAATTCTAATGACTACTTGTTGATGAACTGAGTTCAGATAAAGGCACGCTGCGCTCGGTACACCGTGTCCCCAGCACTCGCTCTCCTCTCTAGTTCGCTTTCACACTTTCCATCTTTTGTAACTTCTTCTGACATTTCGCCTCCAATCACAATATTGCTTTCTGTCCTACTATCATCTCAAACACCATAACTTACTACATATTACTAACATATATTTTCATTCCCTTACTTTCTAATGCTCCTCGCATAATAGTTATCATCTCCATTTACGACGACGCAAATATACACCTACCTGCTAAATCCAATATTTCAGCGTTGAGCTTATGCTTCGTGTTCCAGATGAGAGCATTGTAGCCTTTTATGTTATTCTTCGTATCTGCCAAGCTTTCCGGGAAATGGTCCATGATTGGCAATACGGTAGCTTGGAGGCCACTGAAACAACATATTTTTTTAGGTGGTTAGTATTAGGCCTCTTGCACAAGAGGCCTAATACTCTGCCGCGTCATTGCCAGATATTCTGCCGCGATGAAGCAATAATGTGCAAGAATTAATGTGATAGGGTGTGAAATGTGAATGGTACTGTTGCAAGTATTACTGGACAAAAAAGACTCAAAAACTAATGTCTCCTTGTGATGAGCAGCCGTGCGATTCTCTAAGAGCAAACATCGTTGCATCTTTGACAACATCCGTGAAACAAATGACGAGACGACAAGAAACGTTGGAAAAACAACCGTATGTACAAGGGCGATATCTCAAAAAGTATTTGACATCCGTGAGCTCGGCGACAAGCGCATCGACGGATCATTAAAGAATCGCACGGCAGTACAGCCACGCAAAATTACCGCTCTGATCGCTGGTGCTGCAACTGCCACAGGCAAGTATAGTGCTTTATTTAAGCGCCATCTACTTTTTTTCTTCGTAATGTAGGTAGATGGCGCTTAAATAAACTATATTTCAACTATGGGCAACACACACAGCTGATTGCAGATCAATAGCACAGCGCAAAATCGAAAAAGTACAACCTACTGCGAATTAGCAAGTGCAATAATGTATAAATTGTTTTATTATCAAATGGTCGGACGTACATTTCATCCCTTAAAATAATATGTCGGCTGATGTGTGCGAATGAGAGGTTAGGAAAACAGAATACAAATAATGGTATTTAATCAGTTTCGGACTGAATTAGACTCAATTAAAAATACCGATGTAAGCTACACAAATTTTTAAGAAAATTATTATTATACTCACTTGTTTTTCAGTATTTCCAAGCCAGCAGCTGGATAAGTTTTGTTTACAATCAAAACTCTTTTCAATGACATCTTGCGTAATTTTTCAAAGTAGTGCGTAGCGCGTTAACAAATTTGGCGGAATGAGTAAAAAAATTATATTTTATGACCTTGTAGGGTAAGTAGGTAAATGAGATAAATAGGTGAATTAAATGTAGAATAAATATTGGGCTTAAAGTAATGTCATGCGTTATAAAATTTTACTTTAAAATTACGTGCAGGCCGCGACAGCGTTGAGCTATTGAATAAATAAGTACCTAGGTAGATAGTTAACTGTTTCTGTCACCGAACCGAACACGAGTTCTATCAATTAATCTAACCTTGGGTTAGCCGTCTGGTCGGCATATCTATCTATATAATCTGTGGTGTTGAATACTCTACTCATGTCGTGGTAGTGGTAAAGTGTGTGGTAGTCGTGCCGGCCTATAGCTACTGATAAAACTACTGACTGTTTACGCAGTTTACGTACACTTTGAGCATGCGCAAAGATATAATAGGCACTAGGCAGTATATTATCTAATAAACTTATAAGTATATGTTTACATAGACTTAGTCATTGAGCTACCTATTACCAGTGGCGGACTAAGCCCGTCAGAGGCCCGGGGCGACAAAGTTAAATGAGGCCCCCAGCTTTAAAAAAGTGTAGACGTACAAGCTTTTTAATCAGTTCACATTTGTATGTATTAATAAATGTTTATGTTTATTTTGCTAAAATCTGTCAAGTGAAACTTAAATTCGACTTAAATTAGTAAGGTTAAATAAACATACATACCTACAATATGGAATAGATATGGGTGAGGAAAATAAGATACGAATCGTACGACAAAAAATTGGTAAAATAAATCATATAAAGTTTTTTAATGTTTGTAGCATGTTATGTGTTTTCGTACTTTTCGTACCTTCATTTTACTGAACTCCTTAATAACTTCTGTGAAATCGATTTCTTTTGAAATTATTCTTTCTATTGAAAGCACGGCTAGATTAACCAGTCGCTCTTGACCTATTGTAGATTGAATATAATTTTTAATTAGTTTAAGTTTCGAAAAACTCCTCTCGCATAATGCAACCGAGATGCAAATGGTCAAAAAGTATTGAAGTATAAGCCATATACATGGTAACGATTCACTGAAGTTTTATATTGTTTAAAAAAAATTAAACCCATTTTATTTTAAATTGAAGGCTTACTTGGGCTCTCCATTTGGCAGCAACGACCATACTCGTATCGGTGGCATTTACATGCCTGCGGTACCTTTTTATTTCTTGGGAAATTTACTTCTTGTCAAATTCACCATACATTTGTATCAAATTGTCAACTGCTACAGCTAGAGCGTCATCTGAAGCTTCTAGCATAAACTTTGTTTCAATAATTTGGAAAGTATTATTGATTTCTTTCATGGTCCATGTTCGTGTCGACAATTCTTGTATAAATCTGTCTATACATTCATACATTGACCGACGTATTTCTTCTTCAATTGATATTCTAGCATCATGAGCTGATTCACCCGGCATCATTCTTTTTACCTTCCTTCTTCCTCGTTTCTCGATGTTGATGTCCATGTCATTGCATTTTTTTATGGCAAAAGTTATAGCATTGTCTACAATCGTAGTTCGTTCGGTCACTCATTCAAGGCGTTTAGTTTGGTGATTCCTGTATCCAGAGTCATTTTTGGAGACAGTAAATATTGTTGTACTAAATTTACTTCCTCCAGTATAGAAAGCCAGAATTGTATATAGGTTAGAAAGGTAAAATCACAAACAGCCGCCAGGAGCAGGCTTGCTCCTGATCTTGTATCTAGAAAATGTTCCAAAGTACTCACAATTGTCTGTATGTTTTCTTTTACGACTTTTACTGACTCGTAATGAGCGCTCCAGCAAGTATCCGATAAACATTTCCGATTCAAGGAATGCTTAGAACAAGGACTAAACAGTGCCTTTGGATTTAGTTCTCAGATTTTACGTTGCACCCCTCCATAGACACCTGACATTGACGCGGCGTTGTCATAACCTTGAGCCCTGCACAACGCAATATCCAGTCCATTTTTTCCCAGCTGTTGCTGAATGTCTTTTGACATATCCTCAGCAGTTTTTCTAGACATTAAAAAAACCCCAAGATTCTTGTACTTCCACAATGTCATTCTATATTTGAACGAATCTAATGATTTGACTCATTTGGTCTATTTTATAGCTTACAAAGTGAGGGTTCTCCTTGGCTCAATTACAGACTATGAATTACTAATTATAAGAATCAATAATAAAAGCTGTGAACTTTTGTTAAATAAATAAATTAATTTTACTTTCGTCAGGAGTGCTATCAAAATGATTCCGTAATACTTAGCCTTTTTAATATCTGTAATATTTTTTTGCCTTATATGATCACCCAAACATTGATGACAGAGATGGGAATTCCTCCAGCGTATTGGACACGTTCCGCAAAGTTAAAAGAACATTAGCATTGCGTAAAAAATTCTAGATGGCTATAGTGTTTTGATCTTGATGAAATTATATAGGTGACTACTAAGCACATTTTTAAAGTCTTGTTTAGGATTTGATCAGGAGAACGCCGAGGCATTTGGGGCCCCCCAAAGACTCGGACTGGCCGCCCCTACCGCCTCCCTGTTATTCCGCTACTGACTATTACTGTAGTAATATTACATCAGTGGATTCTTATGACATTATTCCATCGCGGCACGAGCTGTAAGGAAGATCGGGTAGGTAATTTATTTAATTGCATATAATATTATAGTCCCGGGACCTATCACCTCCTTTCTCCCTCAAGTGAAGTGATTCAGTGAAAATTATTTTAGTAATCTAAATTATTTTCGCTTAGGTACAAAGTAGAAATTTGGCAAGTAGGAAGTAGGTACCTATTTATACCTAGGTTTTCTTGGGGTTTTGTCTTCCAACATTGAAAAGTCAAACACCGCTAAGTAAGAATGAAGTAAGTACATAAACGTTTATTTTAGTTACCTTACCCTCAGGTTACAGAACAAAAGGAAACAAACCTTTTGTTCTGTAATCCTACTCCTAATCTGAGACCTTACCTATATAAAGGGGGTAAGTATCAATTTTTTTTTTAATTTTAAAATTACCTTAAATATAAAATTGACGTCTAGGTAATAATTTTCGGTACCTAGATAACGAAAGATAAGGGATGAAGGGTTGTATGGGACAGTTAACTTTTTTAATAAATTAATATTATTTGGCAAGTGCTACACAGGCAGTACGCACACAAGATAACCCTATACAACACAACACATAATTCTGTACCCAAGATACCTCTGGAAGATACCCCTGGGGGTGTCACGGGAACTTGGATTAGGACCCGTGGCACCCCCAGGTCCTGATATTTATACATCTGTGCACCAGTGATATCACGGGTCCTATTTACTAGTTCCCGTGAATCCACCAATCGAATAGTGATGGGACATATTATGTATGTCGTAGGATAATTTGATAATTCGAATCTTCGCGAAAATCCTAGGGGTTTTGCGAAAACGCGGATAATTAGACATAGGCGAAAAATTATCTTATCTTAATTACTGGACAAAGTCAGGATTTTTGCGAACAGCGCACGCTCGCTGCGCTCGCTCGGCTCGCGCGTTGTGGTCACAAGTAACCTAACACTCCTCCTCGCTTCGCTCGTCGTCGTACCTATTTGTGACTTTGCCTTAGACTGGTTTACGTTAATTTTAGGTATTAGGCACTTTTCGCACTTTTCGCAAAAATCCTGACTTTGTCCAGTAAGATTTGATAATTTTTCGCCTATGTCTAATTATCCGCGTTTTCGCAAAACCCCTAGGATTTTCGCGAAGATTCGAAGTATCAAATTATCCTACGACATGTACACCAGTACAAAATAGTTTCAATAATCTAAATTTAATATGAATTTAACGCAATTTCTCAAATGCATTGCCTAATGTTATTTCTCTTATCAGAAATTGCAATCGAACGTACACGTCGACGAGCGTAGCGAACGTGCCGCGGCAGCGGCCGGCGATGCGATGCGCCAAAATCAAGCTTTACCTCGATAAATATATAACGCAGCACTTTTGAGATAAACTATTTGTCGAATGTATGTCCTGTCGAAGCAATGACTTGTCGATATATTTTTTTTGTTTGAAAATTTTGGTGATGCTATAATGGAGTATTTGTGGCGACAAAACTTTAATAAATATAAAAAAGACCCATTTTTGGAAATGGTGGAAGCCATTAAATATGTGTACAAATTAAAGAAATTTTAAAACATGTCATTTTGGTGTTTTACTGTCGCAGTCGGTGACTGTTCAAAATGACTCTATCCCTGATGCACATAGGCTATTTTGACTCATCATCATCATCCATTCACACGCGGGTGGAACCGCGGAGCGCATTTAGTTAGAAATAAAAACGAAATCATATATTAGTAAGAAGGAATACATTGTATACTTTTAATACCATGTGTGTTGTATAACATTGGTGGTGGCACCCTCAGGGGTATCTTCCGGGGGTATCTTGGGTACGGAACGCAACACATAATCCGGTTCGGGCATAGACATAGATGATAAAGTCCGCGGTGCGCGGGCCGTGATGACGGCATGTTAACAAAGGTATGCCATATTATAGTGCCATCTAGCGTCGAGTAGTTCTACTAACAGCACATTATTATAGCTCCAACTAGATGCTCTGCCACAGCAAGCAACCTACGGCTTCTAGATAAAGCTATAATAATAGTACGCTAGTAGAACTATTCGACGCCAGAGGGCACTGTAATGTATAGCCACAAAAACCGCACAAAAAAGATTTATAGCTCTAGGGTAGGGTCAAGCACGAAAATCTGTTTAAGTGTAACATAATCGCATCGTTAACGTATTTAGTACAAACTGTAATTTATCTAGTACAATAGTGGCACAGATAACTCATAGTTTGTACTGAATACGTAAACGATACGATAACGTTACGTGCTCGGCCCGCTGCAACTGTTGACTCAACGTATTAGTAATTTGCTAAAACAGGACGAAGTTTCTCAATTCGGCCGTATATGTATATTGTTTTTATGTTCGGTAATCGTTTATGAACCGATGTTGATGATTCCTTGTTTTCCTTTGTTTGGTAGAGTATACTTCCGCGGGTTTAATAGGACTAAGGGGCTAATGGGAACACCCATTTAAATTTCATGAAATTCACAGTTACACTCTAATCACTGAAAAGTATTTCGCCTATTTTGATGATATCACTGTCACTAAGACAAGTGAAAAATTATTTTTACCAAAAAAATAGAACCGACTCCATGATCAAAAAGTTTGATCTAAGTAGGTACCTAACTTGTTGGAAGTCGGCACCATGCGCACAATCTTGTGATATTAGTGCCTACCTACTTTTGAGCTATCATGGTACCGACCTCAACAAGTTATTTGATACTTTTTGGTGTTGAAGTCGGTTCCATTATTTGGCAAAAAAAAATTAAGTATATGGACTCGTACGTTTTATATTTGGCACAAATATTTATAGTTGTAAAGTCACTTAAGTAAATAATAATATGTCATAGTATCAGGGGCCTTACTATGAGCTCTTAAAGCAGGACTTCTAGACAACTGTCCGGTTTATTCGTACCATGACAACTTTAAAGCAGGCCTGCCCAGGCCTACTATTCAAGAACCGCACAAAAACCGTTCACCTGTTTTTTTGTATGGACTCTCGTTTACATGTCGCTCTAAATCCACTCAGTTTATCAGCTTACAAACGTCTTGGCGTCTGCGATGTTGGTTATAGTAAATTGTTAGACAACAGAAACAATATTATCCGTCACATTTGAGAAAACAATATTCAAACAGTTCTCCTAAATTAGCGTCATGGTATGATTTCAAACAAAACTGTTTATGTCAGGTTTAAGAACTGCACGGAACTTGCATGGTTTTTACGAAGCTGATAGTAAGGCCCCTGTCCTATCTTTGACGAGTTTTATTAAAGCAGTGGATGCACTATAGCTACTTAGTAAAACTTTGTAGGGCGATTGAAGAAGTAACACAAGAGAGGGCGGGAGAAAACCCTATCGCTTATTATTCCTAGCTTTGTGTTTGTTTAACCCGTCTCCAATGTCTACTACTTTGGGTACTTTCGAACTACGCATTAAAGGTCAAATAAAGGATAAAGGAATATAGGATAATATAAAGCGATTATCAAAAAGTGGGGCAAATATCCTCGGTTTACATATATTTGTTATTTATATATCTTAGTAGGTTATTATACCAAAGCATCTACAAAAAAATATCATTTACCTACATACTTTTTGACCAGACTTATTAATGTGTCAAATAGTAGAGTACACTACTTATATAAAAGATTCCATTCCATGGGTAAATTGAAAGTATCAATAATTAACATTATCTATCTGCCTGAACATCTGAGATTTAAGGAGAATATTGAGAAAATTCAAAAAATATCGAAAAGGCTCAAAGTCGCACAACGAGCTATGGAGAGGGCTATGCTCGGGGTTTCTCTACGTGATCGAATCAGAAGTGAGGAGATCCGTAGAAGAACGAACGAGCTGGTTAAAGTGGCAGTGGGCAGGGCACATAGCACGCAGAACAGATGGCTGATGGGGCCGGATGGTTCTGGAATGAAGACCACGGATCGGCAAGCGCAGCGTAGGTCGTCCACCGACACGGTGGACAGATGACCTGATAAAGGTAGCAGGACGATGTTGGATGCAGGCCGCTTCCAACCGGTCCTTTTGGAAAATTATGGGGGAGGCCTATGCTCAGCAGTGGACGTCCTACGGCTTAGATGATGATGATGATGATTCAGAAAATAAGGGGAATATTATTTTGTGTCGACCAGCATGCAAGGAAATAATAATTTATTGATTCAGGCGTTACTTTGTGGAAATCCATTATCAATAAACGATATTAAAAAATATTTAGTGGCACTTCCGCTGAAAAAAAACACAATGATTTTAGCTTATTTGGGGGTGTGCACGACCCTCCCTCCCAGTCAACATCTCCTGAGGATGCCTCTTGTAGAGGCGAAACACGTGTCGAATCGTTTTTGGTTTATTTAGTTTTTCTTGTGTGTTTTATTTTGTATTCTTCCTATTAGCAGTTTGTGCGGGAAGGAGGGTGGTGCACACCCCCAAATAAGCCAAAATCATTGTGTTATTTTCAGCGGAAGTATCACAAAATATTTTTTAATATCGTTTTTAGGAAATAATAATTATATAGTAGGTAAGTTCCTAGTAGTAGGTACCTACTTCACAACTTTAGACTGTCTTAGGCACAATCACAGCATAAAATCGTATATATAGACTGTGGCACTATCATAATCGAATAGTTTGTCCTTCTTACTACGTACATGCTAGGTACATACGAGTACACATAGGTAACAATGTTCCTAGTAAGCATTTCCGGGATAGGGATATCAAACTTGGCATGGTTGCCATAGGGTAACGTATCGACCGGGTTTTGGCGCCATTTTGGCGCCGCGCTCTTCGGGTTTTCCTTTTATTGCTTAGCTTTACAGATTCCTTTGTACGGAACATAAGGTGAGATGTATAATGTAATGTCCTCTTTAACCCTTTGCGTACCAGAGACGTAAATTTACGTGAGTTTCATTATTAAATCTTTTGTTTTAATTATCACGGTATAGTAAGGGTAATTACTTTCTACTACTTAGGTTACGATATAGGAAAATATCTTAAGCAAAACCGGATTGCTTGAGTCCCTAGCTACCTACCCTAATCAAGGCATTTGTGTCATTACTAAGTCGTAAAGCTATGAAAATTATATAAAATTATTAATTTATGGTCTTGAATTTCTATTCCGATCCATACTACGGTCACAGATCTAATAGTAGACTAGGTTCCTTGAAGCACTGGCGGGTTAAGAAGCCATAATATGTAATTTTGCTCCCCAAACTCGACCTAGAACTCTGGTATCTACGAGGGACAGGAGTTAGTTTGTTTTTTTAAATAAAACTTTGACGTTTATTCTTTAGTTCTGAAAAAACGATTTGAAAAGAACATTGATAACTTTTTTATTGAAAAATGCTTGTTTCTTACATGGTTTTATCCAGATCTCAGGAATCCGACGGTAATTCAAGATGATTTTTACTTTAATAAGTAGGTAATATCTATTTCTTCAGTTCTGTAAACCATTTTTTTTATTGCTATAGTAGTTTCTTGTAATAAACAATTTTATGATTTGGCGCAACGTTGACAACGTTTGCTGCGCTGCATGCACTGCTGTCAAGATTGGGATGGGTGACCGCTGGTGGCTCTTGCAACTTAGTAATTACTTATGTGCTTCGGAGGGCACTATAACTCATATTAAATTATGTTAGTGTCATTCGGGTTCGAGTGACATGCAAAATATAATGTAAAGATATATGGCAGATTATAGAATTACTAGACTCGCGTAGAGACCGACCCATATTCCTCTCACCGAGAGTAAAGTCTGTGTCGCAGGTCCCAGCAGTAGGTCGTAATAATTTCAAACCACGGTACCAAACTTGACAATGTACAAAAAAGAGAAAAACACGTTGTTTTTTTCTCACTCACTCCATAATACAATAGAGTTATATAAGTTATTAATCGTGAAGTACAGCAGAATATTATTACCCACCAGTTCAATTATAATTTTATTCTAATTATATCAATGTTTGTATCAACAGTTGAGCTTTGTAATTCGTGCTCTTGACGGTGTCGCTTGCCCACCCAGACCTAGTTTTGCATGACACTGCACTGCGATCGTCACATTACCACTTGGTTTTTGAGTCTTCATCGCCCAGTAATTTGCTACAGGGCCCTTCACACCCTAACACAATAAAGCTCCGTTTACACGACGTTAGTAGTCAAGCAGTAGTTAACTATATTTTCTACCGACTTCCAAAAAGGTACACAATTCGACTGTTTTTTTATGTTTGTTACCTACCTCATTACTTTGGTTAGGGTGGACCGATTCTCAAAATTATTTTTTGTTTGAAAGCTGGTGCTTCCCGTGTGGTCCCATTTTCATCAAATTCGGTCCAGTCGTTTTTGA
Source organism: Selenia dentaria (assembly GCA_917880725.1). Classification (NCBI taxonomy): domain Eukaryota; kingdom Metazoa; phylum Arthropoda; class Insecta; order Lepidoptera; family Geometridae; genus Selenia; species Selenia dentaria. Next base: position 6,156,263 of record OU862891.1, read on the forward strand.
GATACATTCCAATAACTGAATAGAATGGAAGTCGGTATTAAATTTTTCAAATTGTACTTGTTACTTAAAACTCGTAAACAGTCTATTTGGTGATAACCTGCTAGTTAAGATTTAGTACACAATTAATCGAGTGAAATACAATGTTGTCTATTTTTTGTCAGGTATAGGTGGCATATTACTTAGGTGCGTGACTAGTTTGAACGTGGACTTTTTTAGTTAATATTTTGAATTAAGAAGTGCTCGAGATTATGGGAAATTTTCAGTTTTCTATCCAGTTTTTTAGGTATAGTCGCTTCTCTTAATATTTATTTCTTTATTCCCTTCAAAATACAATGACAAAATTTACTATTTATTTTTGTGCAGTTAAAAGATTGGCTAAAATTAGGTAAGTTAGTGATAAGTAACTACGTATGTACGTTTGAACATGCGATTAAGTCAAAGTTAGTTAAAAGTTACTTGTTACTCTACTTAACCACGTGCAAATGAGATTACATAGCTATTAGTACTTTCCATACTAAAAGTAATAACTCATTTCTACCTCTTAACATTGTCCAATTTCAATTATTTTTATTTCATGTAATCATCACATTGTTTACTGTGCCCGTACGTTTTAGTTTATTTAAGTTCTAAAAAAGGAAATTTATTGTATGAAATACGGAATAAATCAAAACATACGGGCATATTAAACAATGTGATGACTAAATGAAATAAAAAAAACACTGAAATCGGACAATATTAAGAGGTAGAAAAGAGTATCTAATTTATTTTAGTATGGAAATCTAAGTCTCGCGTAGGCACAGAATAAACAAAAGTGCGTAGGTAATATTCGCACTATACCGGTACACTTCGCGGCAGAATATCTGACTGCAAAAGAGCCCCACCAAGGAATTCAGGTTTCCTCACCTTTTAAGATTTAGATCCCGACAGTGGGACAATATACTTTTACTAACCCTATAACTGAATTATTTAGTAATTGAAAGTTAATTAATAATTCAACAATGTTCCTGCCATTACTTAATTTTCCAGGTATTACGAGTACATCAAGCATAGGCGCCGAAACAACGCCTTTTAAGTCGAAATACTGACCATTCTGGTACAAACACACACACACACACACACACACACACACACACACACAAAGTCACAAACCCGTAACATGACTTCCACGTACAATTATTATAATACCTATTACTTGCTGCGCGGTTTCAGCCGCGTGGTGATGGGTGATGGATGATGATGATGATGAAATGTATCCTATGTCCTTCCCCGGGATAATACTCGTATATTGGCAAATATCACTAAGATACGTTCAACCTACAGACCAATATATCCACATGTGGATATATTGGTCTGTGGTTCAACCGTTTAAGCGTGATAAGGTAACAAACAGACGGAGAGGCAGTTACAAACGTTTAATATATAGGTAGGTACAACATATAAGTATCTACCATGTTCGTAGTAGACAATCTGACACTCACGACAAAGGCTATCAGGTTATGACAAAAGTTCAGAGATCATCATCATACTAAGACCTCACCTCATGAATGAACACGCGTTTCGCCACGACCGTGTAATGTCCCTCGAACACTTGTCTACTAGTAACCCCAAGGCATGACATGCGGAATTTCCGTTTGGGATAGTTCCGTTCTGTCTCACCTGTCGTCGCAAGGTGGCAGTCTGTGGCAGCGGCAGCCTCGCCACGTGCCACGTGCCGCCCTTTTGTGCAAACCGCCCGAATATCGGCACACCTGTAACGCTATGCACTGCGATCCAGTACTCAAGCTAGTGCCAACTGTGTACAATAGTCTTAACATAGGGAACCGGGTAGGACTAAAGTAATTGACTTTCCATACCACCTGCTCGGCAATATCTAATTACATTATCACGTAATGTCGAAGTAAAGCAAGGCATTATAACCTTTGGGATTAAAATTTAGAAACTCCGAAGAGATGTAATTGTGATTTGAATTTGGAACGTTAAGAGGATTGCACAGCTAGTACTTTCCATGCTAAAAGAGAAAACTCTTTTCTACCTTTTTAACATTGTCCGATTTCAGTACTATAAATTTCCTTTTTTAGAACTTAAAAAAACTGAAAAAATCAAAACGTACGGGCATAGTAAAAAATGTCAGGATTTCATGAAAAAAAAATCACTGAAATTGGACAATGTTAAGAGGTAGAAAAGAGTTTTCTCTTTTAGCATGGAAAGTACTAGCTATGCAATCCTCTTAACGTTCGTTTAAAACCTCTTAGTATAGATACGGGCATTGTAAAGAGAGTTTATTCGAAAACTCGATCTCAGGCAGCACACAAAAAAGGCGCTATTGTAATGAATGTGAAACAAAAGACGGTGTGTTATTTTAACAATTCTTCTTTATAATCTGTTTATTATTTATCATTCACTCATTGACTCCAAATATCACTCTGTTTTCCATAGCTGGACTAATGTGTCCAATATGAACTCTTAATTTTTTTTTACTTTAATCTAAATAAATGCTTTATTTATGTAGTCCTGGGGTTTTACTGTCTCACATCAGGTATTCACCTCTGGGTAAATGTCTTCTTCTTACCCCTCGCTTCACTCAGGATTCTACATAACTGTAGTACGTAGTAGGTACTGGTTAGTACTCTTCGACTCTTTTACTTATTATGTGTACAAATAAAGTATTGTTTTGGATGACTGAGTAAATACCTACCTCATACTAACTCGTAAACTTTGGCAGGGAACAATGAATGAACTAGCTTGTAGTCTACAGTCCTAACCATAGCTCAAGTTTATCTCAAGTTTCATCTCAACAATTTGCTACCCATAATAGCTAATTCAGGCAACATGTATACTAAAACTATATCTCTCTTATAATATATATCGAATATATCTATGTTACTTTCCCAAGATGGCAATATCAATATCCCTACTAGAACTTCTATCATTTAGGTCGGTAAAAAGATGACATGGTGGCACTGTGAATAAAATGTGGAGGTCTCACAAAGTACTCTTGCAAAATCATTGACCATTTACAATATTTGTAGGATTGAAAAATAAAAGAAAATGACTCAAAATTGTGAACCACCTTAGGCCATTTCTGTACCTAAATAAAATAAATATGTAAATTTAACCTGTAAACTCTGAAAACTCAATATACGGGGGTATTGATGTATAGATATTTCAATTTGGAGACCTACCTACTACCTACTTCTGTACCTACTTATTAACTTAATAAACGTTATTCTTATTCTCTTATTCTTATTCTTTGACTCTAGCTAGTGTTACACGTTACGCTCAGAGTCCAATATGCCGCCAGTGACATTAGACATTGCTTTATCCCCTTCGTGAATAGGTATAGTATTACGCCCGCTGTATCTGTGCCAGTGACTCCTAAACGAAAAACTCCAATACGGTCAGAAAATATGGTCGAAGAAAATTTGTGGTAAATATGATTAATGCGAATCGTAGCCAGTTCCTAAAAAAAATTAACAAAATTGCGATAGTTTTCTATCTCAACTATGTAGGATTATTATTTATCATGATAATCAGTAGTAACTTATTCAATCTAATTCTTCTTCTTCTAATACCTCTAATTCTAACCTACATTATTATTGTGCATAACATTTATTTAATAGGCTTTCGATAATGTACCGCAAATTTATTTAATTTCAATCAATCAATATCAGTACAATAATTAAATTATGAATAACGTTTGTAACCACAGTTTGCTATAGTGGCGCGCATAACACATCTCACACACCCTAGATCCGAGAACAAACTTTTCTGCTCATCATACAAAATATTTGCCCATGCCAGGGATCGAAATGGGCCGTCAAATAATTCTAGGTGTATATTTTATATACGAACCTACAGGCGTGCGCACTACTGCGCAAAATATTTTTACGATAAAAAGTAAAAAAAATCTGCGTCCACATGCGCAGTAGTTCGAAATGGCCGCATCCTCCGGACGGCAAAGTTAAAACGGCCGTAATATAAGTACTGAAGTATTAGAAATTTACTCTGGTAAGAATTTCTTAAAGAAATATGCTATGTTTCATATTCCCACAAATAAATCGCGAGCGATTCATTGTGTAGCTATAATTATTTGAGTTAAACACTGGACGGATGGATTATCTTTTATATAATTTGTTTAGTTTGCCGGTGGCTGGATGCTAGTTTGATATTGCATGAATATTAGCAGCGTCATGATTTACCAGTAACTCAAAAACACTTTACTGCTTTCGCTATAAAGCCGATAATTTTTAATATACACAATAATTTGGGTATGTGTGTTAAACTGAATTACTTTAAAAATAAACAAATTGTTTTGGATACGACTCGTAGCTTTAAGTAATTTGTTTAATTTTAACAGTATCAACACTCTTCCTTAACATAACCCGGGTCGGTTATGTATAATAAAATAGGCACGCATATTTTTATGGCAATTAGACAGCGATTTGTTAGAACCTGTATTACTGTGTTACACTGTGCTTGCAGCAGACTGTATCTACCTATCAGATGGTATGCACGTTGATGGCATTATCTTTGTTATTTTAAAGTAAAATAATGTGGAAAGAACAAAGTGTATTTTACGCCTAGATATTCTTAATCTTAATCTTTTAAATTGGGTACATCTTCTCTTTTAAAACTCTTAAAGGTGTACGTAACACCTGCAAGGAAAATAGAAGAAAATAAAAAATACGTAAATACCTACTGCCTCAAGACAAGAGTCTTTGACCAATATGTGTTACCAATGATGACATACCTATGACACTGACACGTGGTCTCTTACTATGGGCCTCATAAGCAAGCTCACAGTCGCACAAGTAGCTATGGAGAGGGCTATGCTTGGGGTATCTCTAAGTGATCGAATCAGAAATACATAGCCCAGAAGATAAGCCAGTTGATGTGGCAGTGGGCAGGCTGCGCTTGCATGTCCGAGGTCTCCACTCCAGAACCTTCCGGCCCCATCGGCTGTCTGTTCTGCGTGCTATGTGAACTATTAGTATACCATTTTAGTCCCATTTGCCCAACCAACCTTGAGATGATTTTATTTTAGGCCACCACAAGTAAAAGGTCCCGGTGATGGACACGAGGGTGTCCGTCACCTTTTAAAGACCTCGAGATGAAGATAGTTTCCGCGTGCCTCTCAAGGATGTTGGGGTGGAGTGACTTCTGCTTCAATCCACCGGGATGGGGTCCTCGTGAGAGCGCCAACGCCGCCGGGGCCGCGGACGTATGCAAAAGCGGTTCCGTAGGTTTAGTCGTTGTGGTCTGCTCGCTGCTATGAGTGCAGTTGGGGTAGATGTCGACTTGCAGATGACGATAAAATCACAGTGTTTGTAACAAAACACCTCCGAAACGGCTTGACCCTTGTTTCTGTGATCTGTGGGCTTGACATCATCATCGTCCAACACAACGCGGGTGAAGCCATGGGACGCAGCTAATAATTATATAGAAAAAGCTTCCCATCATAATTTCTCATTCACATAATGAAGGGAGCATTTACACGTCAAGAATGTAATTTTAGAAATAAAAACCATAAATTTAAGGACTCAAGGGTTAAAGGTTACAGAAATATCCCATAACTTATTAGTTAAATCAGTGTTTCATAATTCTTGAAAATAAGGTTCAGTTTAGCTCCGTTATTCAGTTCCTAAATATTTATCTAATGACACAAAATATTTAACAGAATTCGTGGATTCCAAAAGTCAAGATCTGTTCAGAAAAAAATATGCTCGTTAAACTCAATTTTCGACTCTGAATGGTACACGCAAGGAAGAAAATGCAAAAATAATACTTATGCATATGAATTCTTAGGGTCCCGCAAGCAAAATGGCAAATTAAAAGTAACTATAAAATATTATTAAGTGTCGATACGTCGGGATATTTAAAATATTACCAAAAAAATTCGTATGATTTCTGTCTTGTAGCATATCGTTGGAAAGGGTAATAATTAAAGAACTTTTTAAAAGAAAGCTAAATTCTAAATGGCTTTAGTAGTAGTTTTTTTTGTAAAGAATTACAAGTTGTCACTTTTCATAAAATTTACACAGATTTCCCACTTTGAAAGCTCAGAAGTTTTTTTTTTATATTAATTGTATCAAGTAATAATTTATTTAGAATGAGGATTCATTGCAGAATACAAGCATAAGTTATTTTGTGGTATTACACCACAAACCAAAAAGTTATGACGGTTGAAAGGCAAGACTCCGGGTGATTTAAAAAAAAACTAAAAATAACATATCTAAACTACCGTGACACTTAGGACACTTAGGATCGATCGGGGAAAACTAGCGCATTACATCACGCATATTTCATCTAATTTCGTTGGGATGTTTAGCTTCAATATGTTGGAAATTTATAGGTACAATCACTTACAAACTCATAAACTTTCGTATTTATGACTGCGATATGATGTTCTATGAAAAACATTGTAGTAGGCGCGGTCTAATCCTAATTTTAAAACAATTTACGATGCTTTACATAAGGTTGAGAATTGCTTACCAGATGCAAAAATTCTATTGAATACGTGCTAATACTTTTTATATTTATTTCGTACAATCAAATTATTAAATGTTAATGATAAAGGAGTCCATAGTTCACTAGTAAATTTCATTGGGAATTCGAATATGATACATTCATTGAAATATATTTGCTCATAATCAAATAAAAATGCTTTTTCCCAATAAGCGCGTAAGAAAAATTACAAAATTTAGGGAATGTCCGATTTTTTTTCTATCGAGCCAAGTTTGCTCAATCGTGTATTGGCTCCCATACCTTATAAGGACGTATCTTTACACTACGTTTTTTTTTTTAAACTTCGGTTATTACGTGCCTCAAAAAACTAAGTTTTCGCGAAGTCGAATCATGAAATTTGGAACTCATTTCGTCGCGTACATTTTTCAGCAGCATTCTATTGTTTGCTGAAAGCGCAGCTTGTCGCTACGGAACCCTCTAACGCTCATATGCCTTTCCCACTTAACCAGACAATTGGAGATCGTTTGAGTGTCGAGAACCCACATGTGCAGCCTGTTGCGAGTCGTTAGTTTACTTTTTACATGTTCCTTGGCAATTCCGTGTCAACACAAATTGACACAGATGTTCCACTAATTTATTATCGAGTAGTCTCTCGTGGAACGATGGTGATAATTTAACTTTTTAAGCAAAACAGGTGATATGGTTTATATGACATTGTAATAATTTGCAATTAGTTTTTTTGTATTTTAAATAAGCCTTATCCCTGTAGATCTTATTATTAGACCTTAAACATAATAGTGTTAGTGGAGGTGATATTTTACACGTCGTAAGTGCCTCCACTAAATTTGAACCAATTAAATTAAGTAGTGTTCCTGTGGGTCGAGCACGAAAATCTGATTAAGTGTGACGTTATCGTATCGTTTACGTATTCAGTACAAACTATGAGTTATCTGTGCCACTATTGTACTAGATAAATAACAGTTTGTACTAAATACGTTAACGATGCGATTAAGTTACACTTAAACAGATTTTCGTGCTCGGCCCACGGATCTCACTTGTGAAATAGCAAAGTAACTAAGTGTGTGCTATTCAATAGGGTTTTTTTCAACTTCTTGTGTCTCACATTCTATCACTTGAGTACGTCTAGAGCCTGCACGTTTTTCATTCTTCCAAATAAGTATCTAATAACTAGTAATACTTACAAAATCTAAAAGTTATGCACCCAAGTTCATATTTCCGAACAATTTTTTTTCAGGATGCATCCTGAAAAATCAAATGACGAAATATAGAAGGACCATGGAACCATCTGACCCATGGAAATGTCAAGTTACACCTTAGATTATAAAAGAAAAACCTTTTGTTTTATAATCTGAGAGTTACACCAACTCAATAGCATGAGTTAAGGTGCAATTTCTTGGCCCAAGGTCTATGTTCAACACATAAAGGAATAGTTTGTCCTTGTTTCTTAGGTTAAAGTTGTGCATGTCCTTATTCTTAGGTAAACTTTCCTTTTCTGTATGTAATACTTAACGTACAACTGTAATCCAGTCTACCCGTGACCATGTTCACTGAAAAGTGTTCGTAACGTCGAGATATAAATATATACAAAATTATACAAGATGTAATCAGTTTAAAGTTGTTTTCAAATTTCAAAGTTTCCGCCTGGATCAATTTGTATTTATCACCTTAGCATTTATTTATTTTATTTATTTAGAGGACTTAATGCTAGGGCATTATCTACCAGTCATCCAGCAGCGGAAAAGAAAATGGTTGTGTGCATCAATGAGGGGTAATGTTAGGGAGGTATGAAATATAAAAAAAAACAGTCGTAATAAAACTAATACTTTGTATTCTATACATAATTATATATATAGATATACATTACCTATAAATGTAATATATACATATAGAATCATGATAGTATGTATATTATGTTTACTAAAAAATCCCCAAAAAATAAATAGGTATACATATATAATATAGTTATAAATTCACCTTTATAAGCCGAATGCAATATGCATCGTAAAATATCGAAGAAGTCACAAATTGACGCAAAATACGTAAAATAAATATTCTTAACGAAGACATAAACCTCACGTGTCACGAATTTTTTGTTGAATTTTGTACATTTTCCACTTTCGTATTCCTGTCTTATTGAAACCCTAATTTGAGTGGACAGGTCCTAATATGGTGTTCTTAGCAAAAACTGCAGGAAACCTTTTGATGAATTTATCCTCGATGCTTTTGATAAATAATGACATTAAGGTGGTTTGTTTCGCCTAGAGCGGGATAAACAGTTTTTTGTCACCGCGAGACTCGGTTTATTAGTCCCTTTTGCTCAGTAAGTACACTTACTTGCTACAGTGCGGTACACGCCCTTAAACAATAATTATGCTTGCACATTATTGCTTCGCAGTAGGATATCTGTGGGCCTCAGGGGGCCTACTCCCATATTTTACGAAACTATCGCAAATCAGGAGCGTTTTGTAAGCTTGCTTAGAATAATCATACTTACTATCGTACTCCCACCGACACAAAAAGGTCTAACATATTAGGTACTTCAGTACTATTTACGGCCAGTTCCTTTTTAGCCGAAATCGATCCTAATGGTGTATTCCAGGATCAATACCTATAATGCCCAACCCGAATAGAACACTAACGCAGCTGCAAGGTAGGGGCGCGAATTGAGTGCGCTATTTGATAATACGTCATCAAAACGTCTATCGTAATCCATTATTTTAAGCTTGACGTTGTGGTACCAAATTTAATGGTAAGGCTGAGCTGTGGGCCTATCACGAATAACTGCGTAAGTGTAAAGCAAAGTATCGTACACGTGAAACAGTATACAAACTGTCATAGCATGGTATAGAATAGGTAGGTAGACCTCTTGCGCAAGATAGCTATGGAACCCAATATTTAGTGTTTTTAGGAGACGAAGACAAGGATGAGGCCCGCCTGGGGGCCGATCCCACTAATTAAATTGCAATCGAACCGTAGCTGAACGGCAACTTTTATGTGTTTTCTTATTCTGCTATCGAAAAACAGTCCAGCTGCAGTTACGGTAGACTTGGTGGCCCTCAGTCAGCTTTTCAATGTTTGGTAGTCAATTTTGAGATACGAGAAAAAAATACTTTGATTTAAGTAACACCTATCACATATTTTTTAATTAGAAATAAAATTTTTAAATTTAGAAATAATAAAAATACCACCGAATGTGGTCGAAACTATAGGCGGACCTATCCGATTACTATTACGTGAGTAATCCTGTATTTCTTATTAAAATGAGTGAGAACCGCGTTAGTTTTTTATAACAAAACCTCTCACATTGTTTTATTCATTTCAACATCTACCCACTCGTATTAAGAACCCTTTTGAACTAGTTACCTATAGTACTAACTAGAATTAATATGCATTAGTTCTATATTAGACATTTCAGAATTTTCAACTGACTCGGTCTATAGTAAAAGTGACTGTTGTTAATATTATGATATTGCAGCTGGAGAGATCAGTGCTTTTTATAAATCAAACAGTAGGTAACCTATATATAAACTGGTTTAGGTCTAGGAATAGTGTGTCAGCTACCGCCACCTGGCCGCAAGGTGTGATACTACGCGTGGAAACAGTCGCGTGCTCTAATACCTACCTTTACCGTATGTGTTATTCCATAGAGGTAATATTTTCTCAGATGTGCATTGCTTTTGAATCTTTGATATGAAAATATTGACCCTTATTTATTACTAGAAGTTCTGCGAATAGTAGACCTCGCAAGCACAGTCTTATCCTCGGCAATTTTTCGCAGTCTCAGCTATCTGCAGGTTACGGAAATAAAAATAAAATTGACATTTTTTTTTATTTCGGTGGGACTTTATACCAATTTTCAATTTTGGTAAAATTGTATATGTTATTGATAACAAATGTTTTGCTGAATATTACCAAAATCGTCAACTTTTGAAACTTCACAACCAACCACCAACAACACAAACGTGGTTGCCGCGATCTCGGCAAGTAGTGTATTATTGGGCGTCCTACTCCACCGAGAGTGGATGAGGCGAACGGAGTGAGCCTCAGAAACGGAAGTACTTAATAATACTTCGAGATCGTGCAACATATGAGCTTACCTTGATTAAGATATCATCGAGTGTTTGGTCTGGCCGCTGTTCCACTGCACTACTTCACTACATCAACAAAGATTTACAATTCAGCCCTATTCCACTTTTCCAGTTTTTAAACCTAACCGGATTTATATTATTTTATATATGTCGATGTAATAAATGAATCTACTCATTATTAATCAAACCATTTCAACCGGTGGCCATGAAATTTGTAAAACAATCACAATCGTTAGATTTAAACAGAATCTGCGTTGAGGCTGGAAAGTCTGATTTACGTCATGGAGAATTATTGCCTAATTCGGTTCGGTGCATTATTTGTGGACCATCAAATTGTGGAAAAACTAATTTACTGATTGGTCTTCTAATACATGAGAATGGTTTAAGATTTCAAAATGTGTATGTTTATTCAAAAACCCTGCATCAACCGAAGTATATTTTTTTAGAACGAGTTTTGCAACGTGTACCAAGCCTTTCATTTCAGAAATATTGTGAAAATGAAGAGGTATTAAGTGTTCAAGACGCAAAACCGTATTCTGTTATCATATTTGATGATGTTGCATGTGAAAATCAAAATAACATGCGTGATTATTTTGCGATGGGGAGACATAAGAACATTGATTGTATTTATGTGAATCAAACATACACTAAAATCCCGAAACAGTTAGTAAGAGACAACGCAAATGTTATCGTACTTTTTAAACAAGATGAAATAAATATGAGGCACGTATATGATGAACATGTTAATACAGACATGACATGGATTGAATTTCGTGAAATGTGTTCTAAAATATGGAGGGAACCCTTTAATTATGTTGTTATTAATAAAGACTGTCCCAAGAATAAAGGTTGTTACAGAAATAAATTTGACACTTTCGTAGTCTTTGATTAGGAACATGAGTTATATATAAGACCGTTACCTGTGCGGTAATATTATTCGTCAGACAACCCCTAATCAATTGTGACCTATTTTAAAAATATGGATAAATCATTGAAAAGGCAAATTGTTGATGCAGCAGAAGCTGTGAAGAAAAAAGTACGAAAAATGAGAGATGATGAGATTAACAATAAACAAGCACTGGAATCGGTTTTCAAGCCTGTAACAGAACCTCTCAATTTAATTGCTAGCGCCAGTCAGCAAACTCCTCTCGTGCATGCTATGGAAGATGAAGAGACCGAAGTTCCATTTATTGATAAAACTTTGCACAAGGAACCTGACTATCAAAGCAGCAAGGAAGATGAAAACGAATACGAATCTGATAGCGACAGTGACATTTCATATAAATCAGTAGGTGATACGTCATCCTGGTCAGTATCTTCAGATGCGTTAACAGACATACTGTTTGGTGTTAGTGTAGAACGTGGGAACCTAATGTTAGGTTCTGCTCGCATAACTATCAATGATCAATACATCATCGTGGCAGGACGTAAATACCGTAATACGCCTGGTTTGAAGCAGTTGCTGTTAAAGAAAGACGTGGACCTGAACTTGGTTACAGATAGTGATATGCAACATTATAAATCGATGCTAATCGAAACAAATGCACATCGACGAGGCTTTGATCCAAGTAAGCCAATAAAAAGTTATAAGGGACAAAAATATTTGCAAGTAATTAAACCTCTTTTCAAACTGCGAAATACAGTTCAGGGTATCCAATCGAAAGGAAAAGGACTACCGCTGACAAAAAAATGGAAGAAAAACGTAGATTTTGTGTATTGGGATGATCCGAACGAATTAGTGGAAAGGCTAAAATTATTAATTGCATCTCGAGATGCTGGTAACACAGGTTTAGACAACGAAATAATATCTATTATTGAAGAATTACGTGAAAGTAAAGTAATAAATAAGTAAAGTATTTTTTTTATGTTTCATTTTATCATTGACCATTCATTACAATACACCCTAATCATGAATGTCGATAAGTTCGGTCATTTTATTCATAAAAGAATGCGTTTATCAGAAATATTTGACTTTAACGAAAACGCATTACTAAAATCAGAAAATGGAAATTTCAATCTGAAAAATTCTAGATTGGGAGGAATTAAACCTCCCGTAGAATTAGACGATGCTGTTAATAAGGATTATGTGGATCGATTGAATACTAAAACGATAAGAGAATTTGATAAACTGATTGGTTCATTACGATCTCGAATCATATTAGACGTACACAAGATAGCTCAGGATACTTTAAAAGCAAAGATACCTGAGGTTTTAATTCAATTGGAAGATAAGTTTTACACTAAAGCAGATGTAAATAAATTAATAAAAAAGACTCCGTAATGTCAAAACAGCAAATTGTAAATGAAATACACAAAGCAGCAAGAAGAAATTTTCTTCGACGTTGTGTTATTCTTAAGGGAATTGACGACTTGTGGCAAGCAGATCTTATGGACATGCAAAACTTGAGAACGTATAATAAAGGACATAATTACGTTTTAGTAGTGATTGACTGTTTTTCAAAATACGCCTGGACAGAGCCATTAAAATCGAAAAATAAATTTGAGGTTAGTAGGGCATTTGAACGTATACTGCTTAGCACTCATCGGCATCCTGTTAATTTACAAACTGATATGGGGACAGAGTTTTATAATAGCACGTTTCAAACGCTCATGAAGACGTACAACATTAATCATTACTCATCGTTTTCCACAAAAAAAAGCTTCGATCGTAGAACGACTGATTAAAACGGTTAAAAATAAATTATATAAATCTTTTAGTTTCAATGGAAACTATAAATGGTTAGGTTCAACATTAGAAGATATACTGAAGACATATAACAACACAATCCATCGAACTATTAGATGTAAACCGGTTGATGTGAATAAATCTAATGAATCAGTAATAAAAGAAAATATTAAAAAAACATACAAACATATATCCATCAAACGACTGCCTAAGTTCAAAGTTGGTGACTGTGTTCGTATCAGTAAATACAAACACAATTTCGAAAAAGGTTACACCCCCAATTGGTCAACTGAACTATTTACTATTAAGAAGATAAATAAAACCATATTAGTAACATACCACATAGAAGATCAACGAAAGAAAGATATAGTAGGAGCATTTTATGAGCAAGAACTTCAAAAATCTAATCATCCTAATGTTTATTTGATAGAAAAAGTTTTAAAAAGAAAAGGACGTAAACTGTTCGTCAAATGGTTAGGTCTAAACGATGAAGAAAACAGTTGGATTGATAAAGCTGCAATAATGAGTTAAGATATATAACTAATGCTGATGTAACATTCCTATCATTACACTTCGAGTAATGCAGGGTGGTGGACTAGTAAATAACATAATCAATAATCTACCGTTTGAAGTTCATTTGCCTGGATACAATTATTGCGGACCAGGAACTAAACTTCAAAAACGTTTATTACGAGGTGATCGAGGTGTAAATAAGCTAGATGAAGCTTGCATGCACCACGACATTGCTTACGCAAATCATACAGATCTATCCCATCGTCACAAAGCTGACTTACAATTACTCAACATGGCCAAACAAAGACTTAAATCAAAAGATGCGGGAAAAGGTGAAAAGTTAAGCTCATGGCTAGTGAGCAAGGTTATGAAAGCAAAACTGAAGTCTGGTTCCGGAGTTAAAACCTTCAGAAGCTTGGTTTCAAAAATAAGAGCAAAAATAAAAAAATTGAAGCCTAAGAATAGTAAAACTTTGATTAAAGTTGCTTATTTAGCAGCTAAAAAAATGTTTCCAGAAATTAATCGAATTCGAGTACCGCGAGTAATACCTTTGCCAAAAACTGGAGGGGTCCTGCCTTTAATCCCTATTTTCGCTGGTTTATCAGCTTTAGGCGCTTTAGCTGGTGGTGCTGCTGGTATTGCAAAAACTGTAAACGATTACAAAGCAGCTCAGCAAAATTTGCGAGAAACAGAACGACACAATAAGGCTATGGATGGTTCGATGCTGGGCAAGGGTTTATACATTAAAACGTACAAAAATGGTAAAGGATTGTTTATAAAATCATCAAAAAACTAGAAAGTTTGCTACCTGATCGTCCTCTGACTAATGTAGATATTCAAAAGTATGCAAGAGACATCCCATATTTCCGAGGGATCTACATGAAGGATCAGTTACCAAGAAAACCGAAGAGAATTGAATGCGCTATCGTAAACTTAGACGATTCTAAGAACGAAGGAACTCATTGGGTAGCTTATGTTAAATTATACAAGTATTGTGAATATTTTGATAGCTATGGAGATTTAAAACCTCCAGCAGAATTAATGCGATATTTTAAGAATTGTAATGTTTATTATAACTACACAAGATATCAAAGATTCAATACAGTAAATTGTGGTCACTTATGTTTAGAGTACCTGCTAACTTTTTGGAATAAAAAATTATAAAATGTATGTTTTTCTTTGAATTCAAGCATTATCACAATGTCACTCACATTGTCAATAACTGGAAATTCGTCAACGTTATCTACATACTATCCAAATACATTGCAACTAGATGGTGCTTATGAGTGTGCCTTATTGCAATTTTCAACATTTAATTCAATTCCAAATGTTGACAAAAGTAATAATAAGTTTTATTATGGCTCTAACGAAGTTATTGAAATACCGGAAGGCACTTATGAATTGCAAGATATCAGTGATTATTTAAAAACTGAAATAAATGATGCAACTATAAAACTACTGTGCAATAACAATACGTTAAAAACTACTATTTTCTGTACAAAAGACATTGATTTTAACAAAGAAGGCTCTTTCAGAAGACTGTTAGGATTTAATAAGCAGATTTTAAAAGGTAATAAATGGCATGTATCACAGTTCCCAGTCAACATTTTACCTACGACCGTGATCAGGGTTGAATGTGATATTGTTAGTGGGTCGTTTATAAACAACGAACCAAGTCACATCATTCACGAATTTGCACTCAACGTGCCACCTGGATACAGGATCATAGAAATACCGAAGAACGCAATATACTTTCCGATAAATCAAAACAATATAAGCTGTATTCACATTAAGCTATTAGATATAAGGAATCGCTTAATAAATTTACGTGGTGAAGAAGTGCAGCTGTATTTGCATCTCAGACGAAAAAATGATTGACTACAATAAATATGTACCTCAACAAGTAAAAAATATCAGTTCTACTCGAGCTATCCGCCATACAAGACCCCGCTCTAAGAAGAAAATAAAATTAACCAAAGACAATAAAGCATTCCTGAAAGCAATCGGATTACTAGAATGAATATCTTAGACGTTTTATCCACTCCGACTTACGACACCACGATAGAAGGCATAGAATTTCATTCTTACAAACCCTACGTAACAAGTTTTAATAGAAATGATGAAATACGTATACCTATCAACCAACAGGACCTGTACATATTACCGTCAGCTAGCACTTTATATTTGGAAGGAACCGTTATAGTCAGCAAAAAGGATCCGAAAGACAAAGCTACTAGTGTCCAATTCACCAACAATGCTCTACTTTACCTATTTCAAGATATTAGGTATGAGCTAAATGGAGTAGAGATAGATAAAATAAAAAATGCTGGTATAACTACAACCATGAAATCGTTAATATCAATGAATGAGAGTGAATCAAAGATGTCTAACGCCTGGGGTTGGAATATCGACGGTGTAAAAAATATTAACGAAGGAAGTTTTTCTGCTTCTATCCCACTTCGCAATATCCTCGGTTTTGCGGAAGATTTTAAAAAAGTCGTTATAAATAGTAGACACGAACTGGTACTGTTACGAAGTAACACTAATTTAAACGCTGTAAAACTTAACCCTGGGGAAGTAGTGGATGACATTCACATCAACAAAATCATATGGCGTGTACCACATGTTAAAGTATCAGACAAGGAAAAAATTTCTTTGCTTAAACTGTTAGAAAAAGATCGACCGCTTCAGATGATTTACCGAAATTGGGATCTGTACGAATATCCAGCTTTACCTAAAACTACAAAGCATACATGGTCTATCAAAACTGCATCTCAAATCGAAAAACCAAGATACGTCATTATAGGCTTACAGACAAATAGGAAAAATAGTGCAAGTTCTGACATGTCTCAATTCGATCACTGCAATGTTCGTGACGTAAAAGTGTACCTTAATTCAACTTATTTTCCATATGAAAGTCTTAACGCGAATTTTGCTAATAACAGGATTGCTTTATTATATGAGCAATATATCAGATTTCAACAGTCGTATTACGGACGTTGTCCACAACCGTTGTTAAGTGAGAAACAGTTTAAAGATTTAGCACCGCTGTTTGTGGTTGATTGCTCTAGACAAGCAGAGAATCTAAAGACGGGTCCTGTTGTAGATGTAAGAGTAGAAATTGAGAGTGATTCGGAACTACCAGATCAGACAGCCGCTTATTGTCTCATTCTGAACGACTGCATTGTTGAATACAAACCATTAAGTAGCATCGTAAAGAAGATATCATGAACGTAGATACCATCATAGTTGACCTCCAAGGATTTAAAGATATTCAAAATAATTTTATCGTGAAGGAAGTGGCCATTGTAAGTCAGGAGCTTACACAAACATTCTTAGTAAAACCACCATATTCGTTTCATTATTTGTCTGATGAAGAAAAGATGCAAGTAAGATGGTTAGAAAGAAATCGAGGAATTTACTGGAGTGAGGGTTACATAGATTATAGAGAATTTCTACGTGTTATAGTATTATATCTCGAGAATAAAAAAATAATGACAAAGGGTTTGGAAAAAATACAGTGGATTAAAGAATTGTGTACAAAGTGTGAAGTGATTGATATTGGTGAAAAGGGATGTCCTAATCTTCCAACATTAAAAAAAAAAAATTTAAAAAATAAAACTGATTTTAACTGTGTGCATCATAAAATTAACTGTGCATTAAATAATGCTATATGTATTAAAAAATGGTGTTTTGATAATCACATGTATATGTTTGATTTGTTTAGAAAAAATAAAACATAATTGATTTATAACTAATAGCAGTTTTATTTATTATATCATCATACCTATACACTAAACATACAGTGTTCATATTTCATTATCATAAAACTTAATAACAAGAAATTAAATACTTATATACTTTAACTACTTACTGCATAAATTTAAACATTTTGATTACATCTAAATTCTTAATTATCTACAGTAAATGAAATTAAAATAGTAACATTTCTTATACCAACACACCTTTAATATTTACACATAACTAGAGTCTTCACATAGTTTTTTCGATATTTTGTTCACTAATCTTTCTGCCTCATCCATAATGTTGTCCACTGATTCACTCACTACGTATTGCGCACTGATCAGTATATTATTATCATCTTCACTGAGGTCTACCACTTGTATTTGAAGGAGTCTTAAGCCTTTTTTCTTTTGATTATTGATCACGTAAGACAGATAACTATTAAGTTGCTTCCGTTTTTGAGGCTCCCGCCTCGTCCTTGATTTTTTATTGACCGGTTCGTCTTGTGGTTCAGGAATATGCCAGCTTGGATTTGGGCTCGGAAATCTTTGACCATACTGAGAGAAAATATCAGGTGAATCATTCATTATTGTTGATAATCTGAAACAATAATAGAAATTATTTATTTGTACATATAAAAGGTAATCCTATAATCATAAGATTCGTAAAATATGTATAGGTACTTACGATTTATTAAATCGATGTGATCACCACAACAAGCACCAGCTTAATGATTAATAAACTAATATTATTGTACGGCGAATGCATAGTGTAACATAAAACTTATGACACAATTTGATGTTTCCTTCCAACAAGTTTGAACTTGTTTCTCGAGCACAATGAGTGTTGGAAACACCTGACTAATATTATATTTCAAAACTTTATATGTTTTGTATGGCAGTTACTTACTGAGAAAAATTATATCATGTTTTGACAGGTTTGTAAATTATACAACAGGTTTCAACTTGTCTTTGTAAGTGATATATTTCAAAAACTTTATAACCTTATTTTATACCAGTTAATTACTGATTAACAATATCATCGTATGTCAACAGGTTAAAGCTTGTAAATCCTTCGACAAGTTTGAACTTCTTTCTATATATTTTGTATAGGTACCTACCAGTTAAACACTGAGAGACAATAATAACAACAGGTTTGAACATGAATGCCAGTTAATTACTGAAAACAATAACAGGGTACCTTTTTATTGAATGTACGACTGGCTTCTATTTGGTATAGTACATTCATAGACGTGGTAGGTAGGTATTACTTAAATGGATAAAAATAAAAGAGTCTATATATTCACACAAATGTATTTATTTTCACATAAAACTTACAATTTATTTTACTACACAGCTATTTTTAATATCTTTAAATAATATTTACGTTACATTAGCACATAGTATTCTATAACTATTTATTACTCTGTATACAGTAGAAACATTTAATTTATAACTAATAATTTAGAAATATATAGATACATTACTTCCGCCGTGGCGGTGCCGGCTTAGAATAGCACCCCCCCAACTCTACCCGTGGGTGCCGTAGAAGCCGGCTAAGGGATAACAAATCAGAAGGTGGGCAGCAGCACCTTCCCAGTCAAACACACACAAACTGCGCTCGCCAACCCGCCTGCCAAGCGTGGCGAGTATTGGCAAAAACCCCTCAATGGATTGGACAAAAAGAACCAGGCCCCCAGTCCCCGGCAGCCCCGCTATTCCTGGCTACGGTAGCGGCCACGGTAACGGTGGGGCAGGGGGTGCTAAGAATCCCCGGCAGACGCCCGGCTACCACCCCCAACGACGACGACTGGCCCTGGTAACACACAACATACGCACGATGAGGACAGACGAGAAGATATATGAGCTGGAAGAAGAAATGAGGAAGCTACGCTGGGACATTGTGGGGTTATCTGAAGTCCGTAGAGCGGGTGAGGACACGATAACCCTAAAATCAGGTAACCTACTCTACCACCGGGAGGGCGACCAACAGTCCCAAGGTGGTGTCGGGTTTCTCGTCCACAAGTCCCTTACTAACAACATAGTTAAGATCGATAGCGTTTCCAATAGGGTCGTATACCTAATACTCAGAGTATCCAAACGATATTCGCTGAAGGTCATTCAGGTATACGCACCGACGAAGTCGCACTCGGATGATGAGGTGGAGGATATGTATGAGGACATTAGTCGGGCCATACATACCTCTGAAACGCACTTTCTAGTTGTTATGGGGGACTTCAACGCGAAGTTGGGTAAGAGAAGCGAGGATGAGTCGAAAGTGGGGCAATTTGGCTATGGACAACGGAACCGTAGGGGACAGAGGTTGGCCGACTTCCTGGAGAAAGAGGGACTCTTTATGATGAACTCTTTCTTTCAGAAGCCACCTCACAGGAAATGGACCTGGCTGAGTCCCGATGGTTCCACGAGAAATGAGATTGACTTCATTATGACCACCAAAAGGCAAATATTCACTGATGTCTCCGTGATCAACAGGGTTAAAACCGGTAGTGATCACCGAATGGTAAGAGGCACGGTGAATATTAATGTCAAACTGGAGAGGTCTCGTCTGATGAAGTCTACGCTCCGACCTACTCGTGCCCATATTCAAGACCCCGAGAGCTTTCAACTTGAGCTATCCAATCGCTTCGATTGCCTTGAGAACATCGCTTCAGTGGACGAGATCAATAACAGGTTAGTAGAAACTGTCCATACAGTGGGTTCCAAGTACTTTAAACCCCACCGTACAGATAGGCCACAGAAACTCTCCAACGATACCCTCAACCTCATGGCTGAACGACGCTCATTGAAACTGCAGTCTTCGGATGATGCTGAAGCATATAGGCTGCTCAATAGACGAATATGGAAGTCCTTGCGACACGACATTCGGATCTTTAATACAAACCGTATTAAAGAGACGATAGAGCGGAAAAAAGGCTCCAAAGTGTTTGCAAGAGACATGTCTATTGGGCAAAGCCAGTTGACGAAGCTGAAGAGAGGAGACGGCAGTGTAGCGTCGACCAAAGCGGAAGTGTTAGGAGAGGTCGAGAGTTTCTACGGACAGTTATACACCTCGGTCGCTAAACCTGTTAGCAGCTCGGCCAAAGACCCAAGAGCCAAGCTGACCCGACATTATACCGAAGATATCCCGGACATCAGCCTGTACGAGATTAGAATGGCCTTGAAACAGCTTAAGAACAACAAGGCGCCTGGTGACGACGGTATCACATCTGAGCTTCTGAAAGCGGGTGGAACACCGGTACTTAAAGTCCTTCAGAAGCTCTTTAATACCGTCTTACTCGAAGGTTCAACGCCAGAAGCATGGAACAAAAGCGTGGTGGTGCTGTTCTTCAAGAAAGGTGACAACACTTTACTTAAAAATTACAGACCAATCTCGCTTTTGAGCCATGTTTATAAGCTGTTTTCGAAGGTCATAACGAACCGTCTCAGTCGCAGGTTTGATGAATTCCAGCCTCCGGAACAAGCCGGTTTCCGAAAAGGCTATAGTACCATAGACCACATCCACACGCTACGGCAAGTTATACAGAAGACCGAAGAGTATAACTTGCCTCTTTGTCTAGCGTTTGTAGACTATGAAAAAGCCTTTGATTCGATCGAGACGTGGGCAGTGCTTGAGTCTCTCCAGCGGTGCCGTATTGACTATCGGTATATTGAAGTGCTGAAGTGTTTGTACAAAAACGCCTACATGTCAGTCCGAGTACAGGAGCAGAGTTCGAAGGCAATTCCATTGCAAAGAGGCGTGAGACAGGGAGACGTTATATCTCCGAAACTGTTCACCGCTACATTGGAAGACGCCTTCAAGCTTCTGGAATGGCAAGGACTTGGCATCAATATTAACGGCGAATACATCACTCACCTTCGATTTGCCGACGATATTGTAGTCATGGCAGAATCCATGGAAGACCTCAGTACAATGCTCGAAGGCCTCCATCGAGTTTCCCAACGGGTAGGTCTTAAGATGAACATGGACAAGACGAAAATTATGTCTAATGCCCATGTTGTACCTACCCCAATATCAGTTGGGAACTCAGTTCTCGAAGTTGTTGACGAGTATATCTACCTGGGACAGACAGTCAAACTAGGCAGGTCCAACTTCGAGAAAGAGGTCAATCGTCGAATCCAACTCGGCTGGGCAGCGTTCCGGAAACTTCGCGAAGTCTTCTCGTCAAAAATACCTCAGTGCCTCAAGACAAGAGTCTTCGACCAATGTGTGTTACCAGTGATGACTTATGGCACTGAAACGTGGTCTCTTACTATGGGCCTCATAGATAAGCTCAAAGTCGCACAACGAGCTATGGAGAGGGCTATGCTCGGGGTTTCTCTACGTGATCGAATCAGAAATGAGGAGATCCGTAGAAGAACGAAAGTCACCGACATAGCTCAGAAGATTAGCCAGTTGAAGTGGCAGTGGGCAGGGCACATAGCACGCAGAACAGATGGCCGATGGGGCCGAAAGGTTCTGGAGTGGAGACCACGTACCGGCAAGCGCAGCGTAGGTCGTCCACCGACACGGTGGACAGACGACCTGAGAAAGGTCGCAGGACGACGTTGGATGCAGGCCGCTTCCAACCGGTCCTTTTGGAAAATCATGGGGGAGGCTATGTTCAGCAGTGGACGTCCTACGGCTGAGATGATGATGATGATGAGATACATTACTTTAATATAGATGCATTACCCCAAGCTAAAGTAGATACTTTATCAGGTAATAGCAAACGTTTATCGTCATTGCTAGAAAGTGCTATTTTATTAACACTCTGTGTAAATATTTCATGTTTGATTGACCTAAAGAGTAAATTTTTCTTGCGGATGACATTACAATTATACAAAACATTTTTATAATCTATCATATGTAAATTTTTCGTTACACTTTTTTTTGTTCCCTTTGCTTTCTTTATTGTTTTGTCTAAAGTTTTTATACAGTATAGCTTTGAACGCAGTCCTACAAATTCTTTAATTATTTTACCTCCCATTTCGTCCTTAAAGAGCCCAGGTACTTTTTTATTAATAATTGGCAGGCCAAACTTGTTATCAGAATTGTAATTGCTAGTATCAAAATATTTAAGGAAATAATTTTTAATATCTTTGTAAAAGTCATTCGTATTTACATTATAAACAAGACTATCAGTGTCAGTATAGCATAATTCAACATTATTGCCATAAAATGGTTTTATAGTAGAATAGTGAAAATCGTACATATGACTCTTTGATAATTCTAACACAGCGAAACCTATGTATATCGGTTTATTAAGAATAACACGCGAAGGTTTCATTTGTATTGCTACCAAATCATCTGAAAATACTGAAGCACTATGAAAATATGGGCTGGCGATTAGTTTTTCAGCACAGGTTGATTTCTTGGTCTTATTTTTTAAATCATGCCATTTGTTTACTAACTTTAAATCAATTTTATGCTCATTGTTTTCTAGAGTTTTACCAAAAATACTGTTGTTTAGTAATTTAAAAAAATCTTGTTCAAACTGTGACTCGGCTTTTTGACGTAAATGAGTGTTAAGATCAATATATTTTTAAAAAAAATTACTTTGCTTAAAAACGATAGCGCGATGGATCTTTTTCAATATTAAACCGTGACGTATGCATGTTTTTAAATGAGTATAATGAATAACATAGTGGTATTTATCATACAAGTTTGGTATTAGTTTTTTATTCTTACCACCAGGGGGCAAGCACTTTTCTGGACAAAATGGAAAGTCATTGTGTTCAGTGTGTAAATTCTCAGGGTATGTTAAATCAACTTCGAGAATATACCCATATTCCGCGTTATCACTAATATCAGTCAAGTTCAAATGTAAATTATCTATTTCATTGCTCGACATAAATCTAAAATCTGAATACGGCAAATATTGACACATGCTATGTCCATATAAATTGTTACAGTCTAAATAAACGATGAATGAATTTTGACGAGTCTGATCGTAAGTATCTAAATATTTGTGATTGGCTTTTACGTGTCGTTTGAAACACATACAAATACCTCCGCGAATACCTTTTTGTATCATTCTAAAAATTTCTACATCGCTAATAAGGTCTAATTTAACGCTTGTTTTCAAAAGCATTGCATCGAACGATAGACTTGGTGCTGTCAGGTAAAATGCCGGATCAAGATTATAATACCGTTTGCAAGTTTTTCTAAAACTTTCAAACACGTCTGCGAGCAATAACACATCGGTTTTAAGATATAAATCTGTGTACATACCCATATTTTTTATATCAAACTCTAACCAAATGGAATGCGCGTGTGCATAGTCGTCATCAGTGATAAGCTCATTTGTCAAGGAGTTATAAAAATTAGTTTTGCTGGGCAAACACGTATCTTCATAACGGTTCAATTGTGACATATAATCATACGGATATACTCCTTTTCGAGTAAGGAGCTCAAATTGTCTTGTATCAGGAAAATACGATTTGAGTAATTTAAACTCTTGTTTTTTCATTGTATTAACTAATTTTTCTAAACTAGTCCCTAAAAACTTGAAAGAATCTACAAAGCGAACCTTTATACTTTCTTCTTTCGAAATAGGAATGAACTTTGTGAGCGAAATATAGTTTTCTTTTGTTTTAGGTATTACTTTTAAAGACCCAGGAGCTTTGCCTAATTCTTTAATGAAAAGGTGACAGTCATAACCTGATAAATTATGAAAAAACACTGGTAAAAATGTAGGCAATTTATATTGCAAGTTACAATAACTATGAGCCGTGCCGCGATATTTACCGGTCAAATGACAGTGGTCTCGGACCTTATCACCAAACAATAAATTCTCACAAATATGACAAGTAACCGAGTTATCAAAGTCATGAGCATTAGTATCGGTGTAAATCATAGGAACTTGTTTTTTAAAAATATTGTAAATTTTTTTTTGCATCTTTATAAATAGAATTTACAAATTTTGATATGCAATCCAAACCACGGTAAGAAACGTACCTATTGTATTGTTTGTCTAGCGCACACGTAATATGATAAGCAAAAGCGATAGGCACATGTCGTTGACGTGTTACCGTATGCGATTTACTCGGATCAGGGTCACAGGACTGAAATCGTTCTAGCATTGTTTCAAAGTCTGCGTATATAACAAATGGTACAGTTTGCTTTCTGCTCTTCTTTTAAATTGTATAAATGAGCCCTTTGGGGGTAGTTCCGTAGCGACACCTCCACAACTATGTGAATCAAGGGCATCGTATGTATTAAAAAATATTAAACACACATCACAAAAATGCAATTTACCGTGATGTTTTGTGATTTGATTTTTAACAAGTCGCGGTAAATCTTTAATTAGACAGTAATGTGACAAATCATTGCTTTCTAGATAAAGTAAATGAATAACATTTTTCTTTAAATTATTTGATTTATAAAGCGGTCCTACTACAGTATATTTTTTTAACCCATAGATATAAACACAAATTTCAGGATTATTTACTTCAAACTTAGCAATATCTGAGAAAGTTAATGGAAATTGTATGCCTTCTATATTTAACACATCCCGAAAATCAGGGTAAGACGATACTCTTTCAGGATGACTTTTGGCTGGGTATAACGCTGCAACGACTGACCATAAAAAGCAATAATCATCCTTATTTCGAATATTTACACAAGCTTTTTTAGATTTTATAGTAGCCGGTAACTCTATAAAGCCTGAACCATGCAAAGGTTGATATTTGTTAATATTTACTTCTAAGTGTGAGCTACTTAAGAATGTCCAACCACTATCGCGATCCTGAAATTCTTCAATCTTTTTTGTTAAAATGTTTTTAACTTGAGATATTAAGGGTTCGTATTCATAGTTTTGATGAAGTGTATAATTTTTTGTAAAGAAGGATTTCATCTCTTGAGAGTCATTTTTAAACATTAAAAACAAAGCAAAATATTCAAAGTTAATTTTCACGCATATATGTTGTTTAAGAGACAAGGTTATTAATGACCTAATCTTTTCATGAATGTTATTTAAAAATGAAATCAAAGAACAGTTTTCATATTGATTTACAATTCTATAGGACGCAATGCGGTTTCGAAATGCAGAATTTATTAATTCAACACCATCACAGAAATAAGAAATACTTTTATTCTTGTGATTAGTACTACGTAAGTGACCTACCCAGTGCTTGCGCTCAACAGATGTATTACAGATAGTACAGAAAGGCATTTTAGATGGACGAAAATGGGATTAGAATAACTTATTAAGTATCTCAATAAAAGTACAGTGCTACACAATAAAAAAGAATGATCTAATTAAAATCAATATTATCGCTAAAGTACGTAGGCTCTGTGTTATTAAATAAAAAAAAAGGATGATCTAATTGATCTAATAATATCGCAAAAAGAACAAATTACCTAATCTATTTAAAATTAATATTATCGCTAAAGTACGTAGGCTCTGTGTTATTAAATAAATCATGTGCTCGTTGCATGAATTTTTGCAGCGCATTCCACTGCACAGAGCCTCGGTCTAATTGAACTTTTAACGCTACTAACGCCTTTCTCCACCGATCTTCGCGAGGGATGGAGATCACGTCGCTCTTAGCGTAAACTTTGATGTCTACGTAAAATTCTCCCGACAAAACCGCTTGTCTTCTCACCTTCCCGTTATCGACGCGGGTCACGAGAGACGAGCCGAGATCACTGTGTGTAGTAGGGGGTCGCTCCACATCCACTTCTAGGCCGAAGAGATCAGTGGGCTTATTTCCATTGTCAGAGTTTTTTCTGTAAATAAAAATAATAAATTACTACCTATTGCGAAAGAGCCTAAGGTTGAGATCTATAGATGTTTAATAATAGATTGAAATGGACTAAGTTAATTGACAGTTATTACCTAGGTATATTTTATTTAAAGTTTTAATGTTTATTTGTTACACTATTTAATTAAGGTACTAGGTAATGTGTCCATGGATCAGGGTGAACAGTACTATTGTTCAATATTAAAACCAAAAATTACAAATTAATTACGTTCTAAATTTAGATCGGGTTGAAGCGCGGTCACGTGCTAGCTCTACGTACAATTTACTACATCAACAATTTAGCCCACTCGCCTGTGTGTCCCTACATCAACCCCTTCCTTTTTTCAAATAAGTTTTTTACAACCTTGCTGGTTGAAGTTTATATCTACTACGCTATAAGTACTAACTAACACAGTTAAATTGTAGTTTCTATTAATATCTTGTACTTCGTAAAAGTACCATACACTACGAAACAGTAACTCAATTAAGACAATTCTTGAAAATGTGTATTTTCACTAATCTATGTTACTCATAACCATCTTATATTATATATATATATATATACTCGTTTTAGCATAAAATTATAATCGCTTTAGTTTATTGACTTTAACATTTTTCCAATATGAAATTTATTAGTATACTACATCACTGGACACAAATAATATTAATTTACGTATAAAGTAGGTAATACAAAGCAAAACATTTTCAAAGTTAACACAAGTAATAGAATATACTCGATGAAATAAACTTACGTATAACTGAGATATTTGGTTCCCACTTTAACATATTGCATATGAATTCAAATTACAGCGTAAATACAACCTGTTGTGGATTTCGCGTGACATTGGCTACTTCCACACATGGTTTATCGTTCACTAGCTGCGCCCCGCGGTTTCACCCGCGTGGTGATGGATGATGATGATGATGATGATGAAAAGTATCCTATGTGTTAATCCAGCGCCTCATCTACCCCCATACCAAATTTCATCAAAATTGGCCTAGCCGTTTGAGCGTGAAAGAGTAACAAACATCCATACATCCATACATACAAACTTTCACGTTTATAATATTAATAGGATTTGTCCTCAGAGACGTTTTAAGCAATTACTATCTCCTTACTGAATGTTTTACCCATGATTAACCTTAGTGGTTTAACGTTGAAATAACTATATTACCTACTAAAAGTTTTGTACAAAAAGAGAATCTTTAATATTTGTTATGTGTTTTAAATCGGAGTAGAAGACTTATATGTATAATTGTAACGGACTATATCTAATACTGGAAATGTAAGTAATGTAAGTAAATTACCTTAATTTTGACTCGTGAGGCTTGGAAACGGTGACACTGTTGGATGTACTCGTAGCTTGTGAATCGGTCACTTTGCGTTTCGTCGCCCTTTTCTTCAGCTGCTTTGCTTGCGGCGGTGCTTCAACCACTACGGAATGGCTGTTGTGAGAATATTCGCTTTCGGAGGTAGACCTGCAAATAAGACACAAAGATTAATAATTTATAAAACACCAACTTTGTCTGCGACCTAATCCTGGTATCACGAGAAAAGATAACCTATATGTTTCATTAAAATCTGTACAAATATATTTTTAAACATCCAAACATTGCACTTATAATGTTAATAAAGATTGATACAATCACTAAGTATTGTTAATAACTTAGTTAATGATTAGGATTGTTATTCATTAAACCACAAACATGATTATTTAGATAGATAGCACTTACTTACATTTTCGTTGTAGCTTTCAACAGTTTTTAAGCGCGTAGCAGCAAGTATATCCAGCCGGTGGCAGCGGGCAGAAACCAGGATCCGTAGTTGTCACGTTAAGACAAAGGAGTAAAGTAATTTATCAAACCAAATTGATCGAGTTTTTATATAGAGAAATCGTCCATTCAGCAAAACTATGTTACTTTGAAAATATACTTAAAGTTCTTTGTTTTAAAGAATCGTGAGTAATTATTGTCGGTTACGACCATTTAAATTAAATCTTTCCCATCGATTCCGTCAAATTGCACGAGCAAAACTCGTTCTAAAAAAATATACTTCGGTTGATGCAGGGTTTTTGAATAAACATACACATTTTGAAATCTTAAACCATTCTCATGTATTAGAAGACCAATCAGTAAATTAGTTTTTCCACAATTTGATGGTCCACAAATAATGCACCGAACCGAATTAGGCAATAATTCTCCATGACGTAAATCAGACTTTCCAGCCTCAACGCAGATTCTGTTTAAATCTAACGATTGTGATTGTTTTACAAATTTCATGGCCACCGGTTGAAATGGTTTGATTAATAATGAGTAGATTCATTTATTACATCGACATATATAAAATAATATAAATCCGGTTAGGTTTAAAAACTGGAAAAGTGGAATAGGGCTGAATTGTAAATCTTTGTTGATGTAGTGAAGTAGTGCAGTGGAACAGCGGCCAGACCAAACACTCGATGATATCTTAATCAAGGTAAGCTCATATGTTGCACGATCTCGAAGTATTATTGGGCGTCCTACTCCACCTTCCGTTTCTGAGGCTCACTCCGTTCGCCTCATCCACTCTCGGTGGAGTAGGACGCCCAATAATACACTACTTCGGCAATCACGTCTTGATCAATTATGCCCATATTTTACATTCCTTTGTAAAGTAAGGTACCTATTGTGTGTACCAAGTTTTATCAAAAACAGTCCTTAAATAGCGCCACAGCAAAACTACTTCCTTTTTAGGAAAAGTACCCCGTCCCACTTAAAATAAAACGCAGTAGAAACTGCGTGGCGCATCTAGTGTGTCATTAGTTAGGAAAAGTTAGAAGTGTTATATAAGTTTCAAATTAGAACGCTTTTCTGTTATATTGTACTAGCTGCTCTCCGCGGTTTCACCCGCGCGGTGATGGATGATGATGATGATGATTAATCTTATATAGCCTGTGTTACTCAAGGTGAATGTAGCTTTCCAATGGTGAAAGAATTTTTGAAATCGGTATAGTACTTTTTGAGCCAATTCGTTACAAATATACGTACAAGTCTTTCCTCTTTACAATATTAGTATAGAAGTATAGATTATAAAAATATATTTTCCACAAATTAATGAATGCCACCCCGCCTCTAAGGAGCTATTAAATCGATGTAATATCTCCAGGCTATCCGTCTATCTTGTACCATAGTAGAATAATAAAAGTGAGTACCTGGTAATACTAATCGCACTAGGTACTTGCATGTTGATGTTCAATTTGCTTTATGCTAGTGAATTTATGACGTAGTTTTTAATGTAGCTATAAAAAAAAAACGCTTACTGCACGTTCGTATTTGCCCGATTTATAAATAATTTACATGTTCGATTTTTTGGTTTTATAACCGACTTCAATACATGTTCCCGTGTAAGTATTTTTTATGTGTATGTTAGCCAATTTCTCCCCCATTTGTGGACCGATAATCAAAAATCTTTTTTGTTTGGTAGAATATACTTCTGAGGTGGTTCCATTTAAATTTCATCAAATTCGATCAAGCAGTTTTTGAGTAACACTCCAGAAACTGAAAAGTGTTAAGCCTATCTTGATGATATCATGCAGGTTGACGGTGAATGACAATCGATCCCGTAAGTATCAAGGTCACTAAAATAGTGAATGCGCACAATATTGTGATAAAAGGTACCTACTTTTGAACTATCATGGTACTGACTTCAACAAGTTATTTCAAACTTTTTGGTATTGAGTGGTTCAATTTTTAGGCAAAATTTTATTATAAACATTAATTTAACAGGTTATTTGAATATAGTATAAATACTGCTATGACAGTTACCGTGACACACGGAAGTTTATTGTGGCATTGCACTGCCTTCAAGAACTTGAAACATACGCTCAGTCAATTCACTTGCGCTAGTGCTTTTCAAAATATTTTGCCGTTTGACAGAGAAGCCTACTACGCGATATATGACGTGATAATAAACTAAATACTCGTATTACTAGTTTTTAAACTGACATGGTCACTAATGCAAGAATTAACGTTAGAAACGGGATCTTTACCATGTATTTATTGTGAGCTCTCGATATTTCGGCACAGTTGCATGCGCCATGTTCACGAGTTAACTGCGATGCAACTGTGCCGAAATATCGAGAGCTCACAATAAACACAATACATGGTAAATACCCCGTTTCTAACGTTAATTCTAGTAGTTCTACGAACAGTACACCTCACGAGCAGTTTTCAGCGGCAATTTTTCGCAGTCTGAGCTATCTCCAGGTCGAAATTCAGAAAAAAAAAATACAAATATAAAAATTACGACAAGACATTGACAAATTTTATTAAAATTGTATGTGTTGTTGGTACCATAATATGTTGAGGTGTTGATAAAGTTGATATGGTCTTGTCTTCCTCGATTCTACCATTACGGCAAATCAAAGGTGAGCGATTCACTGCCTTTAGGAGCCTTTTTTGCAATTTCGTTTATGTGAACATGCACATGTTTGAGCATATTGGAGAGCATCACGAACATTCTACACGTTACAAACACAAACTTGTGACAAGTGCACACCAGCTAAAGAAATCGGAAACGTCCGTATATGTTTCAGGTACTTCCATGTACAATAAGATACCCAACAACATTAAAAATGCAACTTCCGTATTGTCTTTTGAAATTATGGTTGACTAGACCATATTACTCGTATTATCTACATACATTTTTTAAATTTGTTATAAGTTTTTATTGATGACGTTTTGATGAAGGAAATTTAGTCTATTATTTATACAAAATTGTACAATCTTCAAAACAATTAATTCGGTATGCTAAAAAAAATTAACCTATGCCAATTCCGAAACCATTTCGAGATTTTATGTTACAAACCCTTATTTTTCTACTCTGACCTTTTAAAACGATAAGATGCCATTTATTTTAACAAAAAACGATGAAATAATTCGACTTTCATTGACCTCTAAATGACGTCACTTTTTTGCACTTTTGTTTTGATTGAATAGAGACTTACGAATTAGTAGGTGTCACTGTCAAGTGTCAAAGTAAATTCTAGTTTCTTTTTTTTTACTCGCGTGCTTTTCTTGGCTCCTCAACGCAACTACATATTTGTGCAAAAAAGTGACGTCATAGGATTCAAATTTTCAAAAAAATATTATAAAATAACTACTGAATATAAAACAAAAATATTGAAATTAGTTTCTTATAATGACCTAATCTACGAAATAAAAATATAAAAAAAATACCAAAAAAAAACTTTACATACCGAATTGTATTACTGAAGTCTAGGAGTCTTATAGGAAAATTGCTATCAATAAAATTTTCATTTTTATTTTCATTTCGTTTGGTTGGATATGAATATTGAAGCCAAGTCCATTTAGGATAGAGGTCCATTAGGAAATTAAATCAGTCTTTCAAAGCACAGTATACAGAGAACAGTTTTGGAGATATATATTTATTATGTGTCCCTGTCTCCCGCCTCGTTGTCCTCTTTTTTTCTCTTCTTCTTTTCTGCCTTCAAATTCAGCTCCTATAATACTTCAACTGGCACGGTGGCGTTATTCTACAAGCACTAGGTACAGAACTTATGTAATTGAAACGTCTATGTAACTGTAATAAAACGACAATTATAAGCACACAAGTTGGGAATTGGCAAAACATCTGACAAATAAAAAAGTCTGACCTATTGCCCACCGTTATTATTGTAATAGTCGAAGAAATTACCCTACACTATTCTATGAGACCAAGGTGTGACGCAACTGTCAACTACAGGTGACCACGTCAGGTGTAAATCCACCCTAAACATGCAACCCCTACCAACATAATAAACACAATTATCCAAACTGGATATGCCCCTATACTCTTTGGAATAAAACTCAAAATGGCACAAGCGATAAACCAAACAGCCACCGTACTAAATTGCTTTTTAAAAACCTTTGTTAAAGAAGACACCTTTGAGAACATTTGCCACAATTTAAGGTCATATGAAAATAAATTTGTAATTAAAATAACGTATAATAGTGGTTATTTATGAGCTGTAATTATCAATGTATCTTTTTAGACTTTTTATCGATCAATGTCTGTCACACTGCGCTAATATGAAATTAAATGCTATAATCCGATGTTTTAAATGTTCTATTTCTGCAAAATATTATCTGTGCTTGGTTATGATGGCCACCTTGTAGAATAACCTGAATCATCTGTACACAAATTTAAACGCGGTCAAAGGAAGAGGAGTATCTACTAGCGGGAATTCATATTTAGGTCCGTCATATTTCCTAAAGGGAACGTCAGCTGTCTATAACCAGGATAACAATAGATTTTCTATTGTTTCTGATACCTGATACTGTTGAAGGCTTACGAACTGAAATTTAAACTAATAGTTTTAGAGATAGTATAGAAGATATACTGGGTGGCGCAAAAGTACTGGCACTAAAGAAAATACTTTTTTTTTTTTTTATTTGACATATCCTGTCATTCTGTTTTTGTAAATTGTGTAGTGAACAAATGTAAAATACACTGAAAATAAACATGAACCGTTTTACTCCCCAAGAACGTGGAATAATCGTGTCAATGTTCTTACGGAATAATTCATCAGTGATAAAAACAACGTGAATTTCGTCGACGATATTCCCACCGTCCAGCACCGATGGGTCGCACAATTCGACGCTTTGCCACACGCCTCGAAGCAACTGGCTCAACAAAGGATAGACCTAAGTCTGGGAGACCAAGAACAGGCCGTTCAACTGAAAATATCGATGCTGTGCGCGAAGATGTGGAAGAGTGTCCAGAGACATCAACGAGGCGACGTGCCACGCAATTGGGCATTTCCAGACGGACCCTGCAGCGTATTTTGGTGACAGACTTAAAGATGTTTCCGTATAAAACTCAAATGACTCATCAGTTGCTGCCTACTGACCACCGAGCTCGTCTAGAATACAGCCAGCGCGTCATAAACCTAAACCTTGAAGAGGATGATTTTTCTTCAAAATTGGTTATGAGTGACGAAGCGCATTTCCATCTCTCAGGGCATGTTAATAAGCAGAATACTCGGTTCTGGGGCACTGATAATCCGTGCATTATTCAAGAAACACCTTTACACCCACTAAAAGTTACTGTATGGTGTGGCATCTGTGTTGACAGAGTAATCGGACCCTATTTTTTTGAAGACGCTGGAGGCAATGCGATAACTGTCACTGGAGAACGCTACAGAACCATGTTACGTGAGTTTTTGATACCCAGTTTGGACGAATTGGGGCTAGAGCAGATCTGGTTTCAACAAGACGGCGCTACGGCACACACAGCGCGCGACACTATGGACTTACTGAGGGACGCTTTTCCAGGCCGAGTTATCTCTCGTTTTGGCGATTTGCCTTGGCCTGCAAGATCACCCGATCTGACCAGTCCAGACTTCTTTCTTTGGGGTTTTTTGAAATCTCGGGTGTATGTGAACAAGCCACAGACTCTCGCAGCTCTAAAAGAAAACATTTATCAAGAAATAAGGAACATATCGCAGGAAGTGTTACGGCTAGTTATGCAAAATGTCATAAATAGGGCTCAGATGTGCATCAACTCTAGAGGTCACCATTTAAAAGACATCATCTTTAAATCCTAATGGTACGAAATTTAATGGCACAAATATACATTTAAAATTACCTTAATCAAGTTTTCTAATTTAGAATTTTTTTTATAACTGAATCAAATTGAGTCTTTACTTTTGCGCGTACTTCTAAGCGAAGCGAAGCCGAAGGCCGAGCATGATTCTAAGCAAAGCGAGGCCGAAGGCCGAGCGTGCTTCTAAGCGAAGCGCGGTCGAGTTTTGAGCCCACGAGGAAATAGAAGCCTTTCATGGCGAGGTCGAACGCCAAGCTTTCGCTAACTTTATTTCAAAATGTCAATGATCTTCATATATATATATATATATATATCTTCTAATCAACCTGATTCTTTGTTACATGATATTATGCTCAAAATTTGATATGATATTTTATCTTATTTATATATTTTATACGTATCACTTTTTATTTGATTTCTTTCTTTTAAAACTGCCTCATTTTGCCAATGTTAACATTACCGGCGCTAAATATGGGTTACACATAAAAATATTTATACGTAATATAAATATACATATAATAATAATACGAGTATATAATAAAATGAATAAGTATATTTATTATATAATAGCGGGATTTTAATGTTATTTTGACGGTTTAACTTACGAGGTAGGTATAGTCGAGTATCTCGACCGGTTTCGTGACCGTACTGACCACTTCATAGTCACAGATAGATAGATAGGTAGAACTCTTTATTGAAACACCACACTACGAATATATGTTACAAATAAAGAAATATAAAAAAAAAAATTACACAACAATTCGGAGAAAATAGGGCGGTGTTATCGCTCAGAGTCATTTCTGTTTTTAGGGATATTGATGTGATACCGGGCCCGCCCATTTTCATATCTCCCTTGTTTCTCATCTGTAGAGCCATCTCTTTCAGACAACCATACATAGAACTAGGACACTCGGCTTAGGAAGGCGTGAAATTTACTATCAAGCGCACGGCTTGTTTATCTCTTCACGTAATAAATAAAAAAAATGTTATCATAGTCACTAATCAGGTGATCGCCGCTACATGTAGTTTTAGGCCTTAGTCGGCCTTGAGCTGTCGGTGAAGCTCATATCGAGGAGAAGAAATCCACAGGACACAGCATGGCGGTAAGCCAGTTTCTTATGCCACCTGGTAGTACGATACGTAGGTGACGGAAACACATTTGAGAACCAGTGGCCTCACTGTCTATCTTTACGGAGAACGGGATTAGGATTCATTTTGAAATTTGAATTCTCGGCGAAACCCTGCAACCCTATTGGCTGGAACCATCAATGGGAATGAGAAATCTACCAGACTTTAGGTCTAGTATGCTACCAACTGTGAAGGTATCATTACTGAGCATTAAGCAATGATCTTATATTAAAAGGAGGTAGATATGGTCTCGCGCATAAATACGGCAACAGCAAGTGTTGCTGTACTGCCACATTTGTTGTTGAACGATATATGCTATCTGTCATAGAATGCGGTCATCAAATCATTGTATGCGGTGACTTCAATATTGATATTTTGGTAGATTCAACTGATAAAACTAATCTTATCTCTTTGTTTAAATCTTTTAATTTGAATTTTTTGTTCAGTGAGCCAACTAGAGTAACCGACTCTTCATCCACCTGCATTGATAATATTTTTTCAAACTGTAAGACTACAGAAAAATCAGTAATGGTGGGAGTTAGATCAGACCACAATGGCCTCGCTATCAAATTCGAAATCGGGAGAACTAAGAAAAATACCATTATCGAACATAGGCCGCTAACAAAAGGTAAACTAGAAAAGCTTAAACAAAATATAGAGTTGAAACTTAGTCTGGTGGAATTCACTTCTGAAGATCCACATGACATTTATAGTACATCATTTTCATTAGTAAGTACAGAATTTTATGAAATCTGTCCGAAGAAAAAACTGCAGCTCAACGGTAGGTTACAATTTGGTGACTGGTCAACTAGAGGTATTCGAAAAAGTAGAGACATAATGTTTGAGTTATATCACAAAAAATCTTTAACTTCTAAGTAAAGATTTTCATGATTATGTAAGAAATTACTCAAAAGTTTTTAAGTCAGTATGCAAACGCGCAAAAGCTTTGTTTATAAGGGATAAAATTCGAAAATCTAATGACAAAATTAAAACAGTTTGGAAAACTATTAATACAGAGACCGGCAAAAGTAAATCTTTTAATTCAGAATATGTGCTAGAAATAGATAACCAAAAAGTTTCAGACCCAAGTCATGTTGCGAATTCATTTGAAAATTTCTTTTCTAACATACCACTAGAAGTCACCAAATCTCTTGATTCTTGCCCTTGTGTTGCAGTGGGCTTTCTGAAAGACAACTTCCCGCTCCAAATTCCTGAGTTTAGGTTCCGACATATATCTACTTTTGAAATAATAAAAACATTTAAAAGTTTAAACGTTAAAGCAACAGAGGATTTATGGGGATTATCCGTAAAAATGCTAGAGTCAATAATAGAAGTTATAGCGCCACATTTGATGATCATATTTAATTTATGTATTGATAGAGGTACATTTCCTGACCTAATGAAAATGAGTAAAATCACCCCTATTTTTAAATCAGGTAGTAAGGCCGACCCCTCAAATTATAGACCGGTCTCTGTGCTTCCGGCTTTGAGCAAAATATTCGAAAAGATAATGCTTCAACAACTCTTGTCTCATTTTAATGAACATAGGATTTTACACGAAAATCAGTTCGGTTTCACGAAAAGCAGATCAACAACAGATGCAGGAGTCCAGTTAGTCAAGCATGTGCTGGAGGCTTGGGAGAGCTCACAGGATGCCATTGGCGTATTTTGTGATCTCTCCAAAGCTTTCGACTGTGTAGAGCACCGCACTCTAATTTATAAGCTACACCACTATGGAATTCGTGGAGCTGCTCTGAATCTTGTAGAATCATACTTATCTGATAGGCAGCAAAAAGTTGGCATTAATGGCGTGACATCTTCTGGATCTTTGGTCAGAATGGGGGTTCCACAGGGGTCGATCTTGGGTCCGTTCTTATTCTTAGCATATATCAATGACTTACCACATATGGTTGAGGGCCTTGCTGACATAGTTCTTTTTGCGGATGATACTTCTCTGATTTTTAAAGTAGATAGGAAAGATAGAGAACTAGTTCAAGTCAACAACGCGTTAACTATTGTTTCAAATTGGTTCGCCACAAACAACCTGCTTCTCAACGCAAAGAAAACGAAATGTTTAAAATTTTCCATGCCTAATGTAAGACATATAGAGCCAAACGTATTACTCGACGGAAATAAATTGAAAATTGACAAGGCAATAGTTTTTCTAGGTATTAGCATAGACTCTAAATTACAGTGGGGTCCTCATATTGATGCACTATCTGGAAGACTGAGCTCAGCTACATATGCGGTTCATAAAATTAGGCAATTGACAGATATAGCTACTGCTCGACTGGTCTACTTTGCTTACTTCCACAGCATAATGTCATATGGTATCCTGCTGTGGGGGTCAGCGGCGGACATAGAGACAGTTTTTATATTGCAAAAGCGGGCAGTTCGAGCCATCTACGAAATGGGTCCCCGCGAATCCTTAAGACAAATGTTCAAAGAAATTAATATATTAACTCTTCCATCTTTGTATATCCTAGAAAATATAATGTACGTTCGTAAAAATATAAAGAAGTTTAGAATAAATAGTGATATGCATAATATTAATACTAAAAATAAGGATATGATAGCTGTATCTAAATTTAGACTCACGAAAACTAAAAATAAGTCCTTCTTAGGAAATTGTGTACGTTTCTATAATAAAATCCCGAAAGACATTACTGAGCTCACTGAAGGGAAGTTCAAGTTACGTGTCAAAAATATACTAATGAAAAAAGCCTATTATAAATTGAGTCACTACTTAGAAGACAAAGATGCCTGGAAGCTTTCCACTTCTGCCTAATAGCCAACTATTGAATAAATTTGTTATTTTAATACTACTCATATGTAACCTCAATGTACAAAGACTTGAAAAATAATGGCCCACGAGTTTCTTGCTGCTTCTTCTCGGCGGTGGTTCTTTTCCGAAGACAGCGGTAGAATCATTTAAAAATTTTGACGTTCATAAGAGTGTCTATGATGCCTAAACTGAATAAATAATTTTGAATTTTGAATTTTGAAATGACGTCTTAGCTCCGTAATATCTGCCGTGCGATTCTCTAAAGATTCGTCAACGAGCTCGTCGACGATCCGATGTCAAATACTTTATGAGATATCACCCTTGTACATAAGGTTGGTTTTCCAACGTTTCTTGTCATCTCGTTATTGTTTCACGGATGTTGTCTAAGATGCAACGATGATTGCTCTTGGACAATCGCACGGCAGGAAGTGGACAGGGATTTAGACCGTGGAGCAATTGTTTAGATTGGCGAATGATAAGGAAAATTTTAAGAAGCTGACTGCAACCTTCAGTAATGGAGAGGCACTTAAAGAAGAAGAATATAGAATGTCCAATCCCAATAATCTATCTATCCACAGTTTTCCTTACTACCGATAGAAAATTGACTCAACGTTCAACCAATAGTGTCAAGTATCTATCTCAGTTAGCGCTCCGCGCATGTTAGAGTGGCATCACGTTGAACCGCTCCGCATTTATTTAAATCGTAAACGTGGATAAAGTGGATCTTTATCGGTGTAACTTATATTGCTGTGTAGATTAAAAAAAAACAGTTACAGTGACGTTTATCCCAGCTAAATCGTGCAAGTATTCGTGAAATTGGAAGCGAAGAACCGTTCATATTATTACCAACGGTTTCGCGGCATCCTATCGCTGCGCATGCGCGCCGCCCGCTGTTGCTCGACCGACGTCACTGAGTCATCGTCGGCTCGCCTGCTACCGCCCGCTGCACCGCCACAGCCCCCGCCACAGCCCCCGCGATACCTGCTACGCTTGCAATCAGCTGTGCTTTGTTTACACTACAAGGCGCTATCTGTTTTACCTGCTCCGTGCCTCGGTTTATGAGTGCTGTGCTGTTCTTTATTCTATAAGCGTAGAAATGGAGTGTGCTGCTTGCCAAGGTATTATATTAGGCGAAGAGGAGTATGCGCGCTGTACGGTACGAGAATGCAATAGATCATATCATGCTAATCTATGTAGCGGAGTGAGAGACTATGCAAGCTTGGATATCGTAACTTGGATCTGCCCGGAATGCAGTTGCTCTGCTAAAAGGGGCGGTGATAACAGCTCGACCCCTGTTGGAACTCGCAAAAGGGACCCAAATGTTACTGTTAGATCAAAAGGATCTCGCGTTCAGACTGACAATGAATTAATAGAAAATCTGATGTATGAAAATTCTCAGGTACGTAGCGAACGGAATGAATTGAGTGAACAGGTAGTTAAGTCGAACTTGCTGTTGTCCGCCTACGACACAAAGCTTAAGCAATGCACTACTGTTTTAGCTGATTATGACAAACAACTTTGTCGCTCTGTTTTGCTTAACGAATCTTATGAGAAGAAGTTAAAGGAGTATGCCGGCTTAGTTGAAAGTTTGATAAGCAAATTAAGAGTATGTGAGAACAGAGCATATATTGAACCAACCCTACCCCTGACGTCAGCGGCACCTGCGGTGTCTGTTCAAACTCATAATCCTAAAACTGGAGAAAGACAACCACGCTTGCGGAAAGAAGAGGGTAATTCATATGGAGATATTGCATCGGGCCCCGCGCGTATTAAACAACAGGCCATCGATACACCTTCTGTGCTGAATTCTCTTTGCGTTTCGACTGCTGAGATTACATTGCCGGACGGAGGTACATTAGCGGAATCCCAGCCGGTCTCTAGGGAGGAATCTTGGAGTGAAGTTCGAAGAAAGCGACCGCGGCAATCGTTATCTCTGCGCTGCGTCGCTGGGCCTGCTGTGACGTCACTGAAAGCTGCGGTATAATATGCTAATATAATATGATGCGGTATGCGGTAAAGTACGCAAACACTTTCATTTGTGGAACATGTTGTCAGGATTGGATGAGGTCAAAGCATACCTAGCTGAGCTCTGTCCACAGAGAGCTGTGACAGTAGAACAACTAAAAACATCTAAAAATTATACTTCTTTTAAAATCGGTGTTCCGGAAGATTGTTACGATAAATGCTTATGTGTAAATGTCTGGCCAGAAAATGCGCGGGTCAAAACCTGGATAAATTTTAGAAGACCAATTCGAAGGCCCAGGGATCCTGAGAACAGCCAGTCGTTTCGAGGAGGTGTCGGCACTAAGCGAGCCGAGCACTAGTGAGTCATCCCTTATAAATATTTTTTACCAGAACGTCAGAGGAATAAAATCGAAAAAAAAAATGGATTCGTGGTACGCTAACATGCTAGTATCAGACCATTTACTCGTCGCAGCATCCGAAACGTTTCTTGACGGGTCAGTGGAAGATGCCGAGCTGGTTCCAGACGGCTGGACCCTACTGCGTCGCGACCGCGACACTCCTTGTGGAGGAGTCCTGCTCGTTGCAAGACCTGGAGTCAACCTACGTCGCCGGCGGGACCTCGAGTCAGAACATGGCGAGGATCTTTGGGCTTCGGTGACCCACCGCGGGACCTCTTTTAT
Source organism: Selenia dentaria (assembly GCA_917880725.1). NCBI lineage: Eukaryota > Metazoa > Arthropoda > Insecta > Lepidoptera > Geometridae > Selenia > Selenia dentaria. The sequence goes on from OU862891.1 coordinate 6,196,667, forward strand.
AGTTTGTGTAATTTATATAAAGCCTAAGGCCAAAGATGCTGTGTACCTAAACATGTTTTGTAAAATAGAATCTTTTCTGGGTAATAGGAGAGATAATAATATTTTAATTTTAGGTGATTTAAATATGAATAGTTCTTCTGATTCCATAAAAAAATATTACTTTTATTTTTTGACATTTTGTAATTTAATAGAACATAATAGAATTGTGAATGATAATGGCGGAATTCTGGACGTAGTGTTGGCGCAAGACTGCACTGAGAGTGTGTCGCGAAAGGTGCGCGTCGCGAAGGCTGCGGAAGGGTTTGTCAAGGTCGAGAAGCTTTACCACCCAGCGCTCGAGATAACGCTCTTTTTCCGTTTACTGCATAGTCGCTGCGCTGGCCTCCCCCCCAGTAACATTGATACAACGCGTGACTGGAATTTTGCTAGGATGGATGTTCCTCTTTTTCTGTCATCCCTCGCCGAAATTTCGTGGACGCCTGTTCTAGATTGTAGCGATGTGTCCACGGCGACCGAAGCTTTTTATGGTATCATGTACGAGACATTCGACTTGTCAACACCAAAAAAAATTAGAAAGACTGGTAAATCCCGCAGGTATCCCGTTTGGTTCAATGCTGATATTATTAGGGGCATTCGGCGTAAATCCAGATTGCACAGGGCCTGGGTAACATCCAAGAGTGACGAGTCATACAGGATATTTTTGGAATTTCGAGCAAATATGAGATTCCAAATCTCTCAAGCTTACCTAGCTCATAAAGCTAGAATAGAGGAAAATTTACAGCAGCGCCCACAGATGTTTTGGAGCCATGTTAATTGTATGAGGTCAAAGGGTGGTTATGAGCCCTGCGTTTCGTATAGGAACTCTGAGTGCACAGGAGTTGAAGCTGCTGAAGCATTTGCATCCTATTTTTCTAGTGTTTTCTTAGTGGAATCTCCATCTTTAATAGTAAACTCGTGTTCTGAATTTGGGCTAAGAGGTGGTTATGTCAGTTTTCCGGCTGTGACTCCGGTGGAGGTTGAGCGCAGTCTGAATAAACTGAAATCAAGTAGCTCACCGGGCCCCGATAATTTACCCAGTTCCGCTCTTAAACTCGGTAAAAAACACGTGATTCTCCCACTTTTTCATTTATTTAATCTCTGCCTTAAAACAGGAAAGTACCCAGTACAATGGAAGTTGTCTAGAGTTACTCCTATTCCAAAAAGCAGCAAAAGAACGCTAGTGGAGGAGTATCGCCCAATAGCCATTCTGTGCGCCCTAGCGAAAGTATTTGAATATATACTTCACAAAGAGATATATAGGCAAGTGAGGCACCAGATTGGCGAAGAGCAGCACGGTTTTAGGCCGGGTCGCTCCGTGAACACGAACTTATTGTGCCTGACTGATTTCATATCGGAGGCTCTAGACCGCAGATCGCAAGTTGACGTCATATATTTCGATTTTCAAAAAGCCTTCGATAGAATTGATAACGATGTTTTACTCAGCAAGTTAGCTGCCATCGGTTTCACCCCTAGCTTACTTAACTTCTTCGCTGACTACCTAAAAGATCGTCACCAATATGTGAGGTATGGCATTCACGTGTCCGACTCATATCACACGAGATCAGGGGTAAGTCAGGGTTCGATCTTGGGTCCCTTGCTTTTTCAGATAATGATCCATGACCTGCCTGAAGTTCTGATGACCGCGAAGTGCCTCTTATATGCCGATGATCTTAAACTATTCCTAGAAATAAAATCACCCCTTGACTGCTACGGCTTGCAAAAAGACATTGACCGAATATATCATTGGAGTAACATTAATAAATTGACATTTAATATTAAAAAATGCAATGTTATGACATTTAATCGCAAAAGAAATAGTATAATTTTTAATTACCATTTGGATAATGTAACAATAAATAGAGTCAATAGTGTTAAAGACCTCGGAGTAACCTTTGACCGCGGTCTCACCTTCCATGACCACATATCTGACCTCGCTAAAACGTCTTATCAGCGGTTAGGCTTTGTGCTGCGAAATGCCCAAGATTTTGTGAACCCGCAAGTACTTAGAACACTATATAACTCTCTCGTTCGTAGCAAACTCGAGTCAAGCGCTTGCGTTTGGAGCCCGCATCACGTCACCTACACGCGAATGCTTGAAAAGGTCCAAAAGGCTTTTCTCAGGTCATTGTACAAGAAGCTGTACGGCTATTACCCTTTCATGTACCCGACAAAGTTCTTGCTGGGCCAGCTCGGCTACAACTCACTTGAGTTGAGAAGGACGCTGGGTCAGCTCATTGTTGGTTACAAGGTGCTGAGAGGGTTACTAGATTCCGTTCAGCTTCATGACCTTATGTGCACTCTATTCGTGCCGCACGACCCATGGACCCCGGCAAATAGGCGCGGTAAGGCACATGACCTTTTCCATGTGGACGCTGGTCGTACTGTTGCGCGCTGTATGTCCCCGTTAGTTAGGACTCACCGCCACCTCAATGCAGTTCTTGCGACCAACACTGAATGTGACATCATGATTGACTCATTAAAAACTGTGTGTGAAATATTTACCAAATATTGTGAGAATTTACCCGACCAATGGGACCGATGTATTAATAGAGATAGCTCACTTGAGCTGGAGAATAATTTTGACTAATAATTTTGTTCTGTGCTGTATCTGTTATCTGTCGTGCTTTGTGACGTAAAATTATATTTTTCTAATAATAAGTTAAGTTTTTAATGTGACCATGTATACAATGTTTGAAATCAATTTTTGTGAGGTAAATGTAACTGATTGACTTCGTTTTTATCTCAATAAATAATAATTTAATTTAATTTAATAATTTAATTTAATTTAATTTAATTTAATCTCTAGTGAGGAAAACCCACGATAGATAGGTTATTGGCACCGGCCGTAAGAACCTCAGCAAAATACGTTCTTATATGCGCGAAAGCTGGGACAACTCACAACATTGACTTTGTGTCAGTTCTAACATAACGTATCTTCCTCTTTTTAATCTAAGTAATATCATAATATAATTCATTAATTAATGAATTAATTTAGGTTATGAATTATATTATTGATCATTGGCATTAATTAATATAGATATAAAAGGTTAGCCTTTCAACTATAAAACGTATTCTATATAAGTACCTTATTAGGCAAATTAAATTAAAAATAAATTAAGTGAAGACGTTTCGCGGATCGACCCCACGCATGCGACCGTTACAAAAATTAATGCCTACGAACCAGCTGTTCGATAATTAAATAACTTCAGGAAATGTATCAACTTGTACTCTTTAATTTACCTTATTTAGGCCCGCTTGCACGTTCCAGAGTTAGCTTCAGTAACTCAGAATCAACTGCTAAAACGGGGTTTTATAAATAATTTATCTTGCACCATTAAAGGTTAGGAGTAAATCTAAGGTTATTTATTGAAATATTTAACCCAGCAATGTGGGAGGGTTAAGTCTTTAACTAGGGTTAGTGAAGTTTTTTGTCAAAAGAAATTTACAGCGGTTTTAGCGGTTACATTCTGCTGTATAATGTACTCTTTGGACGAAATGACACGAGACAATACGAATAGAATAAGAAGTGTGAAATTTCATACAACAATGGATAAACAAGAAAGTTTATATACATTGTACTGTAGTGCCAAAGAGATAGATATAAGTTTCATTTTGTTTTCGATTCATTCATTAAATTAATGGTCAGGTTACAATATAAGCGAATAGACAATTCAATGTCTTCTAAAGTTTAGAAATGTCAGTTTAGCAAAACCGGTGATATTTTATAGCCGTGCAAGGCACAATGAGAGTTAACAATTGATATGACTAAAGCAAGTTTACAAACTCGTAGACTTATTTATTCAACCCGAGCAAACGGCGTGAACCTGAGGCCAGTACTTCTGGCTAATAGCGTACACATAAGTATAAAATTAGGAAATATTGTTCACTAGCAATAGATTTATGTATTTACAAAAGAAAAAAAAATAGACTCACTTTAGTTTTTAAGCAATTTCCACCATAGAATGTTTATTGTGATGTTTGGAGAACGAATCTCAAAGAAAAATGTAATATAAAAAAAAAAACTAATAAAGGTACGGACCAAAGAGTCTGTAGTGTGGAAGAATAATTAAATTAAAATAAAATAAAAAATCCGAGCAAACGTGCAAGTGGGCCTAAATGTGTACATAATATTGTCAATTTCTTTTTTTCCTAATGCAACGGCCGCATACTCTCCCAACTGCCGGCTGTATTACAGTCGCTCTAGATAATAACGCGCTAGATTGACCAGGTGTCAAAGCCAAATGATTCACGAAAAAGGTAAAAAACGCAGATCACCCGGCTTAAAAAATCTGTGCAGGTGCTTGTCAAAAGTTGGTCAGGCGTGCTGCGCAGATGTCCAAAAGGAATTAAGCAAAACATTAGTGCGCAAAGGCATGATCATTTAAGTTCTGTTCCTAAATAATCACCAGTTGGGGCTGTGATACTGTAAATGGTCTACATTTACGTTATTATCAAAATTATAAGACAGATTTCGTCAAATTCCACAACACAATTGGGCAAAGGTCAAAGTTTTTTATTCTCTAGAGCCAAGAAAACCCGACGTACTAGGCAGTATGCCTCTTATGCAAGAGGCCGTCTTGCTTGGTATCACCGCGGTGCCAGACATTCTGTCGCGAAGCAGTAGTGCGCAACCATTACTGTGTTAGGGCGTGAAGGGCGCTGTAGCAAGTGACATTACTGCGCGAAAGAAACTCAAAAACCAATGTCTTGGGGTGACGAGCGCTGGGGGCTTATTCGCTATGACCATTTAAAAAGCGCTCATAGCGGAGCTTGACTTCCTTGATCATCAAGTTAAGCAACTTTTGCTGCGGTCAGGATTTGGATGGGCGACCGCAAGTGGCATTATTCAATTGAGCGCTTCCGTGCTTGGCATAGAACAAGAGTCGAAGATCTTCTCGGGCGGCCTAAAAACTTCGACATGGGTCGGCCACTATAACCTATCCACCAAGCCGCACTGGGCCCGCGTGGTGGATTAAGCCCCAACTCCTCTCTCTGAGAGAAAGGCTCGAGTTCCAGCAGTGGGAACAAAATGGGCTGATTACGATGACTCAACAAGTAAAGCACTGCGTTATGATATCTGCAAGGCATGATCGCAGATTTGTATTGTTTTCACGGATATCATAGCACGCCGCGTTACTTGTTTGAGTGGCCATAGCGAATGACGTCACAGTTCCGCTTATCAATTAATTATATCATTACTCTATTAATTATTAACCGAATGACTATCTCTAATATTCTCACACTCAGAACCACGATTACAGCATAATATGTTTAGTCTAGAGTCCGCACTTCGAAAGAAGTCCCATAGACGCGGCGCTAGTATTTTTTTTATTGTCATGAGTAGTCAGACAGGCAGGCAGACCACATGATGGAAAGTGGTTACCGCGCTGCCGAACTATCAAAGGTATAAGGGGTGAGGGTGTATGGGGGAAGGGAGAGAGGAGGGGAGGATTGGGCCTCCGGAACCTCCCACAGACCGACTGTAAAGCAATAGCAAGCTACGAGTATATAACTACACGTCGGTGTTATGTGGGAGTGTGGTACTTTCGCGGTCGTGCCGGCCCATTCGGCTGCAATGTAACCCATAGGGTTACAGCGTGGCATTACCACCAAAAAGCCGTACATTGATGATACATAACATACAAATTTAATGATTTCTTCTTTTTTCTGCGGAATATGATGTCGTGGCGCGGACTCTATGTAGATTTAACGTATGTAATTGAGTCAGTAGGTATATCGGATACTCTGGTTCCGTTAATAAATAACAAAGACAAAAACTGTAGCTGACGTGACAAAGGACCAAGTCAAAAAAGATTGCCTTGAATGCAGTTTATGCAGTCGAATACATCATTAAAGTAAATGGGCATTTCACATGCAGAAAGCCCAGGCAGATAAATGATGTTTATAATAACAGTAATAAAACGGAAATATGGCTTCATTCAGAGATATTTTGATCATGGTATGTAACACGTGTAGGCGGTAGGCAGAACCAGCTGTCTGGTTCTACTCAACGGCATTCTTTATTATTCGCCAAAGGGACGGTAATTGAAGGAACTCTATCAGCTGATTCGAACAACAGCTGATTGTAACGAGTTTTATTATGTTTGCCGGTTCCTCTTATTAAGCCGCGATTGTTCGGTCTGTGTGCTATATGAGTGAGGTATTTGTTACAGAGAAATTTCACTTTTTACATGCTTAAGGCTTATTCAGTAATCTGTGCTTAAGGCCACACCAAACGCAGGACGTGCGCGATGCGTTCCGTAGACGGAACGATTTGTAACAACGAAATGTTACAAATCGTTCCGGACAATATATATCTAACACGGCATATCAAATACGGTAGCATAGGTGCGGCGGCCGTGCTTAATTATTTTGCAAACTAGAAAATAAATAAACATTATATAGTACCATAAATAAATCAGATTGGTTAGTACGAAGCCGCAGTGCACGGGATACCGATGGGAATTTTATTTTAAACCGATTGCAGTTTGCGAACTTTTTCCACAAGTACCTTCTTACTACCTACTTACCTACTCGCCAATGATAAAGAATGTCAATAGGGGTTTGTAGATAATTCTGCCATGATGGTTTATGCAGGAGATACTAGCTAAAGGTGCGTTAAGAATATAAGTAAATTATATAAACTGGCTCGCACTGAATAATATTATTCCTGGCTATTTGTCAATCATTCGTCCATCGTTCTGCGAAGACATGGCGCTCGACAAATTTGGGCCCTAATTAAAATAAACACGTCTTTGGCCTTCGCAGTTTCAGGGTATCGCAATATAAACACCGGAACCTGCCGAGCGATTCTCTAATTATTCGTCGATGCGCTCGTCGATGAGCTCACCGATGTCAAATACTTTATGAGATATCGCCCTTGTTCATAAGGTTGTTTTTCCAACGTTTCTTGTCATCTCGTCATTTGTTTCACGGATATTGTCAAAGATGCAATGATGTTTGCTCTTAGAGAATCGCACGGCTGAAAGGATATTTTCACTTCAAGCCCTGTCCCCATAGCTTGTTTTACGAATCTAAGCTCATTTAGAAGGGTCACAGTTATAAAAGAGTGATGTTTAATATATTGTCACTTGAAAACAATACATGTTAATACGTGATGGAATATTTTTCCAATTATGGGATATATCCATATATTAATTGGAGAACAATCCTATTTCATTTTGAATCTTCACTATTTATATAGGTACAAATTGTATGATGTCTTTTGTTTGTTGTATGCATAATAATACTGTTGGAGCCAAGTGTTTACAATTGGAAAATGAAAACATGTCACTGTCCACAGATACGATGTGTTTTTTTGCACATAAATGTGAGGACGGTATAGAGATATTCGTTACTAAGTAATGTAAAACTAAAACTTTGCCTTCCATCAATCCAATCAGAACAGAAAAATGACCAAAAAAATCCATACGATGCATATTTATTTCGTAGACAAATTTAACAGCATTTTTCACTCTAGTAAGCTTATTATTTTTATTTAGAGACAGAACCCAAAGGGACACCAGTTCAATCACACTTTAGTACTTAATTTATAAAACTTTTATTGTACGCTCTTGGTGGTATACAATAACACGAGAGAAAGGGCACATGCTTCAGATCGATTTTTTTATATTAATTTTGGCACAGGTGGTCCGTTGTCAGCCGCCACACCGCCATGATGGGGTATCGACATTCGACGCTGCATACTTAGCTTTTGTGTTTATACTATTGGCAACAGTTCTTAAAATAAGAAGTGTTTTTATATAACTTTTGGTGAAAATTGTTCTTTATAATATTTATTATTTACTTATCTCATGTTTAACCTTGAATTCATGCAAACTATTTCTTATAGTTATATTTTCAATTAGGTATATACATACTATACATACTATACCGGGGCGCTCGCAACGTAGCTTGACTAACTAACGTCCGGTTTCAATAATCTATCTATCCACAGTTTTCCCTATAACGGATAGAAATTAGGCATAACGTCAATACAAATAGTGTGAAATATATATTACTCGTACTAGTAGGGGAAACCGTCGATAGATAGGTTATTGAAATGGACCGTTAGCGATCTTAACCGATCAACAAGTTAAGCATCACTTGCTATCAGAAGTTGGATGGGTGTGTGATATTGATATTAATCAACTGAGCGCTTCCGTGCTTCGGAGGGCACGTTTAGCCGTCGGTCCCGGTTGTTTGTCTTAGGACAATAGTCGTTAGGCTATTCGAAGGTCTACGGGTGGCTTTAAAACATAGACATTAGGTTGGCCTCTAGCCTGGATAGGCTAGAGGCCAACCCATGTGAATCCATTGATGGATACCAAGCCACGCTGGGCCTGCGTGCTGTTTTATGGCCTATATTATATGGTATGAAGCGGGTAAAGCATGCCACGTATATGAAATACTCGTACCAAAGATATTCAACATTGACTTCATTAAATAAAAAACTTTGTGAAGAAAATTTTATTATTTGAGGAGGGTCCTACACATTTCAGGTAATCAAGATTTGCCCCCATAAGATGGTTAGAGAGACACATTCGACCGATGCCCCCATGGCCAAGCAGTTTTGGCTTTAGACGCGGTTACTCAGAAGACGAGAGTTCTGATCTCGCCTGAGGACATAATTTTAAAGCCAGATTTGGGCAGTAAACGTTTGTGTAAAACATGAAAAGAAAATTGGTCGGTACTATGTTTCTATAACCGCAATTTTCTTTCACGCGACACAAAAAGATCGTTCATGTGAAGGACTGGATACATTATATGGCTTTTTTATATAAAAAAAGTATCTAGATTTGCATCTTATTGTATACATCATAGGTGAGAGTGAATTAACTGTAAAATACAATCATCACGGCCTGCACCCATAATGCTCCCACTATGCTGAACCTGGAACGACCCTCTCAGAGAGACAGAGACAGAGACCGAGGATTATGTCCCATAACCCTAAAATAGTGTAGCTTGGTAGTGGAAAACACAATGCAATCAATAACTTCCTAGGTAACCAAAGAGATAGCAATAGTACATTGTACGCCGAGGGCAGGGGAGAAAACGATCTATTTCTTCCGTGTGATTCTCTAAGAGCAAACATCGTTGCATCTTTAAGAACATCCGTGAAACATATGAAGAATCCACAAGAAACGTTGAAAAAACAACCACACAAGGACGATATCAAGTATTTGACATTGCTGAGCTCGTCGATGACTCGTCGAATCATTTGAGCATCGCACTGTTTAAGCCCGACGCGCAGCGGAGGTGTCTTATGGTCCTCTTGCTTGGTACTATCAGCTTGCCAGATACTCTGCCACGAAGCAAAAGTTCGCAAGCATTACTTTGTAAGGGCGTGAAGGGCACTGCAGCAAGTTAAATTACTGGGTGAAAGAGACTCAAAAACCAATGCGTCGTGAGCACAGTGCAGTGCTACGGACTAAACGTAGCAACTATTAGTTATAAGTTCTAAGCTCTGGGTGGCGCGGCAACTGTGGAATGGGCAAATCACCACTCCAGGCCCTCACTAACAGCCGCGCGGCTTACACACATAAAAAGTTCTTTTTAGTTTAGTTTACCTAGTCTCAAATTACTTTTTGATTTCTCTCCTGCCTGTGCTACCAGATAAAATAATAATATAACCATACTATAAGGTTGATTAGCGGATTGCATCTGCTGGAGACGCGCCACGCGACGCGACGAGAGAGTGCATTCTGTTGGCTGCAGCAGACTACGCGCCGTGTTGGCGCCGCGACGCATATCTGTACTGCAATCACGGCAGATTGGTCGATGGTCTTGACTACGTATATCTGGGGTTTCATCATCATCATCATCATCATCATCATCTGAGCTGAAGGACGTCCACTACGGAACATATGCCTCCCCCATAAATTACCAGTTAGAAGCAGCCTGCATCCAACGTCGAAAAACCCTTGTTGGTCGACGACCTACAGTACGCCGGTCCATGGTCTCCACTACAGAACCTCCCGGCCGCATCACTGCCAGGCTTACACCTTTATTTGGGTAACCCTCGATAATACTGGCGATTTTCTACGAATAATTCGTAGTTCTCGTTGCGACTAAAAATCACCGGTGTTATAAAAAAAGATGTTAGAAAATGCTTCCAAAATGTATTGCAAATTATTGTAGATCAATAGGACAGACATTCAAATACAGGCATTCAAATACATGCCTGTATTTGAAATTCAAATACGTTTGAGACATGAAAAGTTTCGCATAATCATCGTTGTTTGTCTCTCGAGATATTAAATAGTTGGATGAGTTTGCAACAAAGACCAATTCTGTGTAGTAGGAGTAGAAGACGCGTGCTAATCGGTGACGAATCTGTGAAATTGGCTCGTCGTGGCCGCGTGCTCACTAGATACACCTCGCGCGCCGTGTGGCACAAGCGTTAGCGGGGCTATAAGCTCAGCAAAGGCGCTAATCAAGGCAAACACAGCGCAACGCAAAGCAAGGTGCTAAAATAGCCAGTGATGAGTCAATTCAGCCTGCGGATTAGTATATTTGTAATTTTTTTGTGTAATTATTTACTAGTAAAAGTATAGCGTAAGGTATCGAATATGTATTTTGAGTATCCTAATTAGCACTTGTTTCTCCTAACTTGGATCCGCCACTTTATGCATTACAAACATTTTTACTGTGGCTGTAGTCTCAGACACCACATCTAATTGCGTAAACGAACCCAATAAAACTTATTATACTAAGAATACGAACGATACGAACTAAGAATAACATTTTGTAATTATACTTTTACAGCCTACACCGGGGATCTTACTCGATGTTTCCCGCTACTCACTTGTCCTCATATCCATGCAGTTATATAGATATTCATCAATGTTAGAACTAAAATTAAAAAATGTATATTAAATTAATATAATATTTTATTCTTAAACAAAACTAAGTGGTTTCACCAGATTCGCAAAATATGATATACAATAATTTAATATTTTAATAACAGAGTATAATTATTAAACGAATAGTTAAAAATAAACACCTGATTTTGCAATAAAGTTTTTTGTATTATACTTAATTACATGGGAACTCACCTCTGCGCGGATGCGGATAGTTATACGGCCGTTTCCCCGCTTGCCTCTCGTATCTTGGACGGCAGTTCACGCATTACACGCGCATTTTACTGCGACTGCAGTCTCAGACGCCGGATCGGATTGCGTACATAAACCTATTGAAGTTGATTTAGTTTACTTTAAGGCCTTGTCTGGCGCTCTTACCAATCTGTGCTCTTACCTCTCTCCCTGCCACCCAATGCGGTGTTACCATGTGATTGATACCAGCACGTCAAATTATATTTATTTTAAATGAATCATTCTTATGTTTATTTACACTGTCGTTTGTTTTGTTAGGTAGATACTAGCGACTACCCGCGACTTCTCTAGGCTCTAGGCTGGGCCTTCGGCCACATAATTTCCCATTCCATTCATAGTGAATTAGTTTTATTGTAATAGGTAGATTTATTTTATATCAGTAACTATGTACTTAGATTAAACAAAATAGTGAACAAAATCAAAGATAGATATAGAGGTACTTAACATTGAAATTTATGAGAGAAAAATTCACATCCTCAGACGGGATTCGAACCCGCGTTTTCCGACAATCCGTGTCAGACGCCATGACCATCTAGGCCACCGAGGCTCGAGGTCTGAGCATCGAATTTTATATCGAATATTACGGGGACGTAGTGACATCTATTGAACAGCTTTGACAGCACTATCCAACCGAAAGAAGAATTTATGTAGGATGTTAATTTTTCTCTCAATACATTTCAATGTTTGGTATCGCTAAGCAGGCGTTAGTGCTAAAAAGTAATACTATAAAAATAAATGTACTTACTCATACAACGTAAATACGTAAACAAAAAAAGTAAATACTTTAGATAGCGGTTAGGTTCATAAGAATTAAGCCCTCGTATTATGGCGAAAATTGCTTTAAATAATGTTTCACACAGCTACATTTAAAAATATGCAACAGAACTAGCTGTTGCTGAACAGTTCTGTTGCATATTTTTGTACCATTATTTTATGTATTTAATTGTTAGCTTATAGTTTTACAATAGTGGTTATTTTTTTCTACTAAATACTGTGTGTATGCGCCTTTATGATAAATCACAAACAATAGTCCTGTCTGTCCACTAGTTTTACTATTGTTGCTATTTTTCTACCGATTTCCAAAAAGGAGGAGATACTCAATTCGTGTTTTTTTTATTATGTTTGTTACCTCATAACATTCGATAGGGTGAACCGATTCTCTAAATTAATTTTTTTTTTGCTTGAAAGCTGGTGCTTCCCGTGTGGTCCCATTTAAATTTCATCAAATTCGGTCCAGTAGTTTTTGAGTTACACTCCAATAACTGAAACGTGTTGATTTATCTTGATGATATTATCATTGACAATATAATTGATCCTGTAAGTAGCGATGATCGCTAAAATGATGAAAAACATTTTTTTTACCAAAACATGGAACTGACTTCAACACAATTCAAAATAAAATTAAATGAAATGGTCAGCATCATATACCTATACCTAACGTAATACAGCCTTCTGTAACTGAATGATTATCACATTATATCACTAGGAATAAGGCTACTTGTACATAGTTTAGGATTAGTGGGACGTATCAGGATGCTTCTGGATTGGTTCCATTTTTGATTATATTGGTGCAATTTACACCTTTTTTAGTGATCCTTGCTACTTAAGGGATCGATTGTCATTCAACGTCAATCCCGTCCGGTGACGCTGTTAATACCGGTTGAGACAAACAACATTAGACGGTTCGAAAAAAAATTCAACTTCAATTACGATATTGAGATAGACGAAACACTTTCTAGTTATTGGTTTGTAACTCAAAATCAGCATGCCGGAATTTGATCAAATTTAAACAGAACTACCTAGAAGTGTACTCTAACAAACAAAAAAGGTATTATCAAATTCGTACTACTCTTTAAAAAGTTATGCGTGTTCATACAAAAATATACATACGAGTCGACTTGAAAAACCCTACTTTTGCAAGTCGGTTAAAAAAACGATTACCTACTTATACAGTGGTGGACATATAATTAAGAACGATTTAAAGTTCATGTTTTTTAAAATATAAATCATGTCACGTATATTTATGTGTTCCTTCTTAGAAATAACTAGGTATGTTATGAAATAGCCACATGGATAGAGCAAAGGGGAATACAAATATAAAATAAAATTGCTAACATTTTTTATTTAATTATACTCTATAATAACAAATTCATATAGTAATGAAGCTGGACAAATAATTAAGAACGAATTATTAAACTGTTCAAGAGTTGTTTTATATGAAACTTAGATTAAATAAATCACATTAATATGAAGTGCGTAAAGGAAAAAAAGAACAATTTATTACATTTAAACTAAAATTAATAGTTAGTAGCATGTCCACGGCTTTTAATTACTGCTTTACACCGGCGAGGCATTGACTCTATCAATTTTTGACATTTCGCAAGAGATATAGAGTTCCATTCTTCTAAGAAAACGTCGTACAGTTCTCTTAAATTGCCACACTGTCGATCTGAAACCTTTTTCTTGACTTCGCACCAAAGATGCTCTATTGGATTTAAATCTGGGCTGTTAGCTGGCCAATCTAAGACAGAAACTGATTGCGATGTGAGAAATTCCTTAACTGTGCGTGCAGTATGCTTTGGATCATTGTCATGCTGGAATGTCCAGATAACCGGAAGCACGTCTTCAGCATAAGGTAACATTGTTTCTTCCAGTATATTTTTGTATTGGAATTGATCCATGTTTCCTTCTATCAACTTAACAGGTCCAACACCATACCCAGAAAAGCACCCCCAAATTTTCACATTTCCCCCACCATGCTTTAATGTCACTTTTGTGTATTTTGGGTCAAATGCTTTATTCGGAGGGCGTCGTACATATCGTTTTCCGTCAGAACATACCCTATTTATTTTTGTTTCGTCAGAAAAAAGAACATTTTTCCACTGACTAACTGTCCAGTTTTCATACCTTCTTGAAAATGCAAGCCGGGCTTGCCTATGGCACCGTTTCAACATGGGCACCTTCCTTGCTATCCTTCCGTGCAACTTTTCTTCTACCAAACGCCTTCGAATAGTGCGTGCCGAGATTGCTGAAGGGTTGTTTTCACCAAAATATTCTTTTCTCAGCTCATTAGACCCTTTAAAAGGATTTTGTTTTGCCAAACGAACGATATTGCGATCATCTCGACGAGATGACTTTCTCTGTTTAGGTACACGGGGAACTGTTGAAGTAGTTTGATACATGGCAAAATGCTTCACAGCGTGGAAAACCATAGTTTTTGAGCATTGCAGATGGTCGGCTATCTTTTTATATGACCAATTCTTGTCGCGAAGTTTTATTATTACTTCCCTTTTAGATTTATCACAACTTTTATTTTTCCCCATTGTTTTTATATGAAGCAATCACCTTTAAGACGTTTACAGCACTAAATGGCGCCAAAATTATACGAATAGTGCCCAAGAACCACAGAGCAACAGAGTGTTCTCTATTTAAATTTGAATAAAAAAATAAACTATTCAGCGTTCTTAATTATGTGACCAGCCAGTAAGTAGTAATACTAGGCTCAGATCTAATGTATAAAGTTTATATATGAATTTTTTAGCCAATCATGTGTATCAATGAATGTACCGCTAGTATGGAAAAGTTTTGCGATACCAAGAGAAATACAAAAAAATACATGCAATTGGTTATACTTGTTAGTTTGAAAAAATCTTCCCTTTAAATTAGCGTTCTTAATTATATGACCACCACTGTATATAGTTGCACAGGTTTAAAAGTTTGTTATAATTGAATAATGGCTCCAATGAAGCATTTTGCTCTTTAAAGTATGTTATTTTACTACTATGTTATGTTAGTCTCGTAAGAAAGCTTCATCTGAGTTATTTTATAAAAGTACTCAAAGGTTGCCTGGAAGAGATAGCTTTTAGCGATAAGACCGCCCATTTGTGCCTATTATTTAAGTTGTTTTATTATTATGTGATTTCTTTGGTGCCATTAAAGAGTTTTTGTATTGTATTGTATTGTACCTAGTTCTGATTAATTTTAATGTTTCTTTCCGTCGTCCCATCAATGAGACGTCCAATGGCACTATGGTAAATGACTGTGTTATATCTACAATCGTAGAATCGAGATGTGATACATTTTATTACTTTCATTTTATGTTTAAAATATTAATTTCAATGAATAAATAGCCTCAGGCAGACGACCAAATATGTTTCAGTTAATTCATTTAGCAAAGGTTACAAAAATAATACAAAGAAAATCGTTTAAGTTTAACATCTGCCTGCGTCTACACGTGTTTTATTGTTTGCATATTAAACACCATCTGAATTGCTTGCATATGGCAACAGTGGAATAACCATTGAATTGAACGAAAAGCATCATTCACCTAATTGCCTCAGAAATAAGAAGGTACTAGGAGTAGTTGAGGAGGCCCTAAGAACTGATTCATTTTTAGATATTTTGCCTTCCACTTTGCTTTTTATTATTTAATTATAATGATCTTTGAGCTCTATTGCTTACGTAGTGAAACCAATTGTATGCAAAGGACAATGACCTATATATAAATAACCATGTGAAGTGCCGGCATTAAACGTAGATTTACGTTCTACCTATACGTCACTCGCACCATAGACTAAAATATATAATAGGACTCACACCACGGAATATGAAATCAATTATAAAACAGGATATTATCAAAATAAATATCATTTAAATTAACTTTTGATAGATACACCTTGATACAAACATACAGGACAGTAATTATATTAAAATCGAAGTTGAATTATTGATAATATTGAATTTTGATGGGAAACATGTTTACGGATGGCCGAAAATGGAGAATGTCCTTTAGAGAGAGTAATAAAGATTTTTTTGGACTGCATTCGAACCAGCATTTTCAAACATACAAGTCAATAACATAGGTATAATGAATAAGTAAATGGAATGTTTTGAAAAATCAAGATGACTTATTACATAAACTGCCCCGTAGTTTAAAAATAAGACCAGTCAGGGGAAGATTGCGTGATGCTTTTCTCAAAATTGAGTTGCATCAAAAATATTTTTATTTCACAAATATCGCAAAATATTTTGACTTGTATAAACTTTAGCCTATCAAAAAAAATATTTTAAATAAACATCCGGTACTACCTACAACGTGCAAGATGTATCGTTGAATTGAAATATATAACTACTTATATGTAAAAAATATTATCTTTTTTCTTGGTCATCGCATCATGCGTGAACGGATGGAATACTTTTTTGTGTTAGTTATTGTCAGGAAGAAAGTTGGTATGAAAGAAAAAGTTGTAGCTTTTTCTTTCATAAGAACGCGGCGGGGTTATGGCGACGCCGAAGCCCGATCCTACTACACGAACGAAGTCGCGGGCAGGCGCTTTACTTATTATAAATGTGTAATACTTACATAAGTTTCAAACAAGTTAAAACTGTAGGTACATTGTAAAAGTTAGACACAGCATAAGCAACTTATGCTGTGTAAACTATGTTGTAAAAAATTATTGGCCTTGCTTGATTAACTCAAGTATAATATATTGTATAGTATACCATTTTGTACCTATCTTTTAAGGTTCCGTTGGGATCGTTTTGTGCGTCTGTCTGTCCGCCTGTCTGTCCTAATCCTTTTAGGTACTTCTGCAGTTGTATAACTTGAGCGCAAGTAAAATTAGTACGCTGTAAGTAGCTAGATAAGAAGTAAATTAATTAATTCAATTAATAAATTAATCTCAATATCAAAAATTTTAATAACAATTGAATAAATAAAAATTCCGCCGGGATTAAAATCAGTCGTGTGTATAATTCGGATCGTTCCAATCGCGCCTTGCAACCTCAGATCATCATTACTTGTTTGTATGATCTGGGTCCATACTCCCACCTCTTAAAATATTCATGTTTCAACCTTACCATTAAATTTGGTACCACCACGTCAATATAGCAAGCTTAATATAATAATGCATTACGAGAGACGTTTTGATGACCTAGTATCAAATATTTCATTCAATTCGCGTACTTTGACGTGACTTTTGACACTAAGTTCATTGTTCCAGTGTCAAATTTTTGAAGATCCGTACTCCCATCTCTTAAAGTAGTCATATTCCAACCTTACCATTAAATTTGTTTGACCGTTTTGTGTCGGTGGGAGTAGGATAGTAAGTATGATTATTCTAAGCTTATTACAAAACGTTCCTGATTTATGATAGTTTCGTAAAAGGTGGGAGTAACCCCCCTGAGCTTGCAACGATATGGTTACAAGGTGAAAAGCCTCGCGTGCGCGTCTCCCAATCTCCTAAAATAAAACTTTTTATACTTGATGTGGTTATTGCTACAAAAATAGTACCTATAGTTGTATTGGAAAAGGCCGAGATATACCCGTAAGCGATTCTCGTATATTATTATAAAAAATGTGTCAAATCAAAACCACGTTAGAAAACTCGCTAAGAAACTTATTTTTCGTTCTAAAGTTGGTTTAAAGCATTCATTTTCGTCAAAATAAAGTACCTACCTATATCAAACAGGTGGATCTTTTAAATTATAAAATTCATTTTAAAAACTCGAAGAGTTGCCTTTTGGTCGTCTTAAATCATATATCAAAATCGCAGAAGCCTCATTCTGTGGGCGTTGTTAGTACGATTATTGTGGATACGCCCCAAATATATTTATTACTTTAAATTGTTTGTAGCTGAAGCTGAATACTTGCTTTTTTCCCTGACTAGAATGGCAGTATTAATCTAACGTAGGCGCTTGTCTGTCTGTGTGTCTAATATTTTTCGCATCGTAGTTCCTATAGAGAAGTACCAAGAGAAAGTTCTGAAGAGCTTTTTAATCTTATTCCTTCCTCACCATTCCGATCCCGAACTACTCGTTCCGGCCTAGCATTGCATCCATATACTGTTCAAAACTTCTTACCAAGAACCAAAAAGTTTGGCAGTCTGTCCTCTGTCGTGTAAGGAAATTGTGGAATGCTTTAGCGTACGTATTTCCTTGCAGCTATGACCCTGGGTCTTTCTAGCGGGGCTTGAAAAAGCAACTCTCAGGTCATCATAGGGGTGTTCCATCTTGGCTTTCCATCAAGCGAGAGGGAGTCACTTTGATGAACCATTATAAAAAACCTAGTCCGTTACAGAAACGTGATACGTCACAATATTAGATTTATTATTAATTAGCTGCGCTCTGCGGTTTCACGCTCGTGATGATGGTGATGGATGATAATGATGAAAGTATCCTATGCGCTTTGCAGAAATATAAAAAAAATATAAAAATGAAGGAGCCATCAAACATCCAAGTATTTTTTGCTATTTTTTTCAGCTAAGTAAGTAAGCAAGCAAAGTTAGCTTGACGTATTTTTTTCATGTAATGAACTATCGAGACGGGCAGTCGTGCGCCTGATGGTAAGCACTACATTTGCCCATGACAGTTGCAGTACCACCCAGAGTATAGGAAAGCATATTTGCGTCACACCGAGACATTGATATTTGGGTCTCAAAAATCAAGCTAATCAAACATGAACAAGACAAGTTCCTTACTACTTGTATTTGTTGCTACATTTTCAAATGGTATGCACTGATTTATATGTTACAGTGATGGTATGTCTATATATACCTTTCACCCGAACAAGGTCAAAACACGAAATGACAGCGGTCGCGGTTGAGTCAAGCGGCGCAAGCGCAGGCGCCCGCTGCGTACGCCCTAATTTGAGGGCGCTTTGATCCAGCGCAGGTTCGATTCCTAACCGTGTTATTATGTGTTTAGTCGCCTTTTGGAAACCATACATGGGATACCAATCAGAACTAAATGTAGGTAGTTGTTATTTGATAATTTAGAGCAGATGAGCTACATAGATTGAAATGTATGTGTGATAGGATGGCATATTTGTTTTATTATTTTCTTCTGCTACTAGTTACTGCCCATGACTTCATCCATGTCGTATTAATTAATATACGATAACAAGCCTGAATGTTAGCTATAAGTATGTAATATAATATAGTAACAATGAGATAGGTATAACATCATTGGTAAGCAAGTCCATTTCGAATATCACCGGAACTCACTCACAAACATTCGCATTTATAATATACTAGAATCACGTCACACTATTTATATAGTGTGATGTGATTATTGCTCAAATTTCTACCAAAGTTATAGCCTCATGATAAAATTGTTTAAATATATAATATAGATCCTTCCTATTTAATTCTTTTATTTACCGTTGGGGTCAAAGTCGCACAACGAGATATGGAGAGGGCTATGCTCGGGGTTTCTCTACGAGATCGAATCAGAAATGAGGAGATCCGTAGAAGAACGAAAGTCACCCAGAAGATTAGCCAGTTGTAGTGGCAGTGGGCAGGGCACATAGCACGTAACAGATGGCCGATGGGGGTCGGAAGGTTCTGGAGTGGAGACCACGGACCGGCAAGCGCAGCGTAGGTCATCCACTGACACGGTGGATAGACGACCTGATAAAGGTCGCAGGACGACGTTGGATGCAGGCCACTTCCAACTGGTCCTATTGGAAAATTATGGTGGAGGACTATGTTCAACAGTGGACGTCCTACGGCCGAGATGATGATGACCGTTGGGGTGTATTGTGAATTCCCTTGCCAATTGCCTAGTACGTTACATGCAATATACATTTGTTTCATAGTAATAATATAGATTTACTTATTGTTCTGGAAAATACAAAATATACACCTAATAAATGTTATCCCAAGAAATCGAGGGATATTATAACGTACCAAAATTATGTTGATGTACTATACGAGTACGTCATCAGCTGTCGGTACATCTCTAATACGAGTACATTTGACAAATACACTGACTTTGACCGTCGACCGACGACGGCTTAACGTGTCCTCCGAAGTATGGAAGCGCTCAGTTGAATAATGCCACTAGCGGTCCCCCATCCAAGACCAGACCGCAGCAAGTGTTGCTTAACTTGTTGATCGGTTAAGACGGCCAAGTCGAGCTCCGCTACGAGCGCTTCTCTATTAAAAACAACACTTTTGTTTTAAAAACATATGAAACTAATATCACAAGTCACGGATAGCACATTTACACTTAAACTTTTTGATCAACCTAGCATACAACCCAATTTTTATATGAGGTTTAGGCTCACTTACTAAGCATAAAACCACAAAATGCTGACATATCCAGGTGGATATAAATCGTAAGCGGTAAGTTCTTCAAAAAAGTTTACAGGAAATAAAGCCAAATTTTATTCTCTACTATAATGGTCGTAATAACTTTTGCCCTAAAGTGCATAGTTCCCGAGATATCGGTCAAAAACTTTTCTTCTAGATGGCGCTTGAAGCTCCACCTGGATCTGTCAGAATTTTGTGATTTTATGGTCAGTAAGTGACCCTAAACCTTGTAAATAATTGGATAAGATATTTATTGCGAGGTTAAATTCTATTTAGACTGGTCTATAAATCTTGTTATGTATGTAGTAGGAGGAATACCCATAAATATATAAACGTTTTCGATTCCAATGGTGCAAGAGATACTATTGTTTATTCTGTGGCAAGGGTAAGTATCAAAGTCAAACATGTATAACTACTATCCTACGTGATTTTATGAATGAAGCGTCCCACACCATCACTCAATCCAAAACCCATTTTAACCCCTACACTTTAGAATCTATAATTCCCAAAATCTAACATTCATAGTATCCTGGGAAAATTTGGAAAGGTCAATACGAACGGGGGCTATTTGCGTGTTTACCCGACCAACTGGAGGTGTCAACATGTTACCCATTCGTGAGGGCACTAATACCGATTGTATTTGTTTGCTTTATAAACGCTGAGGTTACAATAGCCATGATTTGGGGAATCGGTTGGATCTCCAGCAGCTGGGAATAAACCAGCTCCGCTTTCGTCAGACGGCCACGAGAGCCAGAATGTTGGAGATCACTGGTTCACATAACGGCGAGAAGGCAGACGACTCGCAGACAAGCTGCGCGGCGTTCTGTCAGAGTTGGGTAGCGTCACGAGGCCTGTAAAATCCACCGACATAAAAATTACGGGTCTGGGTGATGCGGCCACGAAAGAGATGGTGTCAGTGGCAGTTGCAGAAGGGGGTCGGTGCAACGTAAAAGCTCGTAAAGGCCGGGGAGATACGCACCGTCATCAGTCAATTATCAAAGTTTGAATTATGACTAACTAGGTTATTTCAACCTTGCTGCGTTCACGACTTAGATGGGTCTTAGGATAATATTTGTTAGGCAATGTCGGAAATGCCATTCTTTGATAATATGGGATATCATGTGTCATATTGTTTTTAGCATTATATTAAGCTTCTGATGGCCGAACAATAAACGGCGGTAAAATTATACTCCGCGTTATCACGCATGACGCATGTGACGTGGTCATTTTTGAAGTAATTCTAGTCAGAGTTTGTTTCGCGTGTTTTTGGACTTTCTCGGAACTCGAAAAAGCGAGTTTCCAGCACCATACAAAAACCTGCTATTCGCATTTCGAGAAAATTATGGAAAACCGTGAACCAAACTAATACCAGACCTACTATGTGCTTAACCTCGTATTGCGTCTGACAGAAAAGAGCGATTGGATCTCACCATAAACTGAAAAAAAGACCATGAATAAGATTTACTCAGTGATATAATTGTCGTGTAACCAGTAGACACTTAACAATAATTTTCATACCACCTACTCAAAAATGTCCAATTACATATCACGCAATATCAACTTAATACAAGGCATTTTAAATACAAAGTTAGTTACATACAAAATTACATCCCCGGGGATGTAATTTTGTATGAAACTCCCTTGGGTGTAATGAGATTTGGAAGGTTAGTTGTAGGAAAACTCTTAGTACGGAGACAGCATACAGACAAAAAAGTAAAAAGGCACGATTGTACTATAGGTACTGCGTTTGAATAGCCCTAACTTCGCGAAAATAACGCTTAAAACGCTCGTTCGTTCGAAATGGGAATCTATGGGTGAAAATGTCGTTTATGGCTCTCTCTAAGAGTAATTTTTGCCACCAAAATTGAGTTTTACGAAAGCTTTAACAAAAGAGCCAACAATAGCAACGCCACCAATGCCCTCATTGCTAAACGAATTCACCTAGGAGTGTGATTGTTGTGCGCCGCGTTGCTATGGGTCACGCACGGCCCCTCTACGCGCATTCAAGGTCATAGTTGAAGTTATGTGCCGTGATCTGGTGTTTGGTGTTATTTAACTTGCATAAAATATTATTATCTTCAACGTGGTGCATGTAACTGTACCGAAATATCGGGAGCTCCAAAAGCAACTAAATCGTGGTCTACATCTCGTGAGTAGGTATTAATAATAATAACTTAGTTAACAACCGAGAAAGTCTAAAACAGTGTTTTCCATAAAATGTTCCTTCCAAAGATATTACTCTGTCTCTCTATAACGGGACAAATGTGTCCAATTTGAATACTAACTATTAATGTATTTTACTTTTAACTAAATAACTGCTATTTTAAAGCTCTGAGTTTTTATTGTATCGTAGGTATGAAAAGTAGAGTATGCACCTCGAGGATAAAGCATGTCTTCGTCTTGGCCGGCTATAACCCCTCGCTTCACTCAGGATTCTAAATAACTCCCTCGCCTTAATCCCCTCGCTGCGCTCAGGGATTAACCCTAGAGTCACTCAAGGTTCAATATACTGCCCATATGACGTAAGACACGGCTTTACTCCCTCGCTGCATAATCTACTATTACCTAGATGGATTCTTGTTTCTAGCATTATCAGCAACAGGTGTACAAAAATGAGGCTCGCAGGTGTACAGGAATTGAGAAAAAAAAACTTTTTTATATGTAACCTCCGACGACTATACCAACGGGGTGTTATAACTTTGACGTGTGTGTGTAGATGTCTGTGGCATCGTAGCTCCCGAACGGATGAACCGATTTTAATTTGGTTTTTAAGTGAATTAGTCGGCAGTGTTTTATCTATGTTTGATGTATATCGGTCCAAGATGGCAGCCATAAACTGGCGGATTACCTATATACATGTTTTTTTCACAACTCCCTCAATATGGGTATCAAATGAAAGAGCTTGACTAGTAGAATATTTAATAAATTTCAAATCCAAGATGGCCGCCACAGCAAAATGTCGAGTTATTTTTTGAAACAACTTCAATATGGGTATATTTTAAACAATTTTTATTAATTTGTGAGGGAAGGTTTTATAAATTTTATTAATTAATTATTTTTACTTTTTCAGATCAATCCACCCAGCCCCACTGGTGCCGCACGGTTAAGTGTTTCCCAGTGAGAACGTCGTGAGCTGATTATGCTAAGCTAATAGCATCGTTAATTTTGCTCTAGCAATATCATACTTATTTTATATTTTACTTACTACTACTTACTTATTTTAAGTAGGTACCTATGGTTAGCCTAATATTATTAAAAAACTTTAATTACCTAATAGTAACAGTGTTACATTAATAACATTACTCATCATTTTATTTTATTTTATATTTTATTCACATCTTTCCGACTTCCGTGACTTGTGGCGTTATTCAGTACAATAAGGTAAAATCCGTAATACAAAAATGTCTTCAAAAATGAGGCTACCTACATGGCCACCCTAGTAGTTGAACTCCGTATTTGACAAGTCCGAAGCCAAAGAACTCAGGGAAATGTCAACAACATTGGCCCGTGGGTGAAGGGTCAGGTAGGGCCTCAGAAAATTAGGAAACGCACTGCCTACGGGATTCCAGTGTTCTGGCAAATATTTGGACTGTTCTGAGGCGTGTTCATAACAATGGCTGGCCAATGACTTTTTACTTTGATGTGGTTGGATAATTACGAGAGTAATTATTTCATAGCAGACCTACAGAAATCTCTGAAAGTCTCTGGTCACACTGATAAAGGAAAGGAAGTATAAATTTACAAGCACCATTATAGTAACTTAATACTAATGCGACACAGTAAAAAAAAACAAATTAAATTATAAAAAAAATATTAAGAATATAAAAAATATATTATATTAGACTAATTAAATTAATAAAAAACCTCAAATTAAATTATTTTCCATTAACGATTGCGCTGCTTCTGTGAATTTCCTCAAGCTGCAGTGAAAACCTAGTTGCTGAACCTAGTTTTAGACTTGCGAAGACTAATAAGTAATTCCTAGGAAATTGTGTGCGTTTTTACAATAAAATCCCAAAACACATAACTGAGCTCAAAGTGGAAAAATTCAAGTTGTCTGTATAAAACGTTTTAATAAAAAAGCTTTTTTTTTTGACAACATCCACACAAAGGTCTTCAGGTCCCAAGCTAGACAGAGCCTGTACTATGGTAACCTGATGACTGATATACATACTTAAATACATATTACACACCCAGACACAGGTCAAACACACATATTCATGCACACAAATGTTAGATCTGTCCGGGGATCGAACCCGGGACCAGCGGCTCAGAAGGCAGGGGTGCTACCAACTGCGCCAACCGGCCTGTCAAAGCTTATTATGAAGTCCGACATTATATAGAAGACAAAGATGCTTGGAAAACTCAACTTCTGGCAAGCTATCACTCTGCCACCAATAAAATTTAATTTTAGTAGTACCTAAGTAGAAACATTGTAAATATCTATATAAAAATAATGGCCCCGAGTTTCTTATCGCTTCTTCTCGGTAGGCTCTATATATTTTGTAACGCGGCGGTAGAGTCTTTAAAGTACATTATATAGAAAAATTGACGTTCATAAGTGCGTATTTGATGCCTAAATTGAATAAATGATTTTGATTATGATTCCCAGTTTTTGCTATGTAGTTACTCATACAAGCGTCAAACTTGGTGTGATTGTAATGCAATCTATCTATGTGGAATAAATATATGTAAATAGCAAAAGTGGCCAAGGGCCAATCGGTAATGCGCGAATAAACGTGAAGGTAACATAATGATGGAACAGCACTTTCTGTTGCTCGCTGGCTAGCTACCTCCCTCAAGATTGAAAACCTGTCACTACCACCTTACGGTACGCACCATGCCATTGATATCCAAACACCATTCTAGACCTTCGATCGATCACATTATTACCGACCATCTAGTGAGATAGTAGACAAACACTAGTCTGTAAAAAACTGCTTTTGTTGTTGTTTTGTAATGCCTATAACTTAAAAGGGAATCAACTGTCAAAACTTGAAGTTTGTAGCTTACGAATTAAAGGTAATTATAGAAATGTGACTATTCTATCCAGAGTAAAATCATTGTCTATTGTTACTTATTAATTAAAAGTGCTTACCGAAATATAACAAGTCTATCCAATGTAAGAAAAAGTGTCTGTTGTTACTTAATAATTAAAGATGGTTACTGAAACTTATCTAGTCTATCAAGTTTAAAAAATGGTTGTCTGTAAAGTCGATTTACGGACGATAATTTTACGTGAAAACGTCATAAGACAAGCCGAACCTTTAGGCTGATCGTGCCTCTCTATTGCTTGTTAACTTTGACTGCAGATGCGTTATTGACAAGCCTACAAGAACACAAAGCGCTAGTTCATCATGTATTGATAATTTTATTGTTAATCTTGAAGCTGCTTATGGAACGGTTTTGGATTTGAAGCTTTCAGACTACAATGTAATTATGCTTAAAATACCAAGTCAATATAGAAAGAATAAAATTCAGGCGAATGTTCCAATATACACACGAATATTTTCTAAGAATTATTTCAGTTATTTTCATTACCTCTTTAATAATGACTATAAAAATATATATGACCAAATTTATAATGCAAAAAATGCAAATACCTAAATGAATATTTTTTTTGAGTCTACTTATACTGCTACAATATCGCGTTTATAAAGAAAAAAATACGAAGAAAACAATTTAACCAAAAGCTCACAAGGACAGGCATTGATATATCAAGAAAAAAATTTGCAAAACTTGAAATGATCCAAAATTTGATGCCAACCGAACAAAGAAAAATTAAAATTAGGAAATACAGAATTTTTTTAAGAAAAGTATTGAAGTCAGCTAAAAAATTTAAATACTCACAGAGAATTAAATTGGCAAAGAATAAAATTCGTGAGACATGGAAAATAGTTAATGAACAAGTTAAGTATACAATTAGAGTCAAAACCAACGTCAAATGTATTAAAAATGATAGTGTAAAGATAGCAGATAGTAAATTAATTGCAGATTTGTTTTAATAGTTTCTTTTTAAATATTGCCATAAACATGACCTTACGAAAAGTATCCGGATAGAATAAAGATAAATGTTTATATTATTTAAATAAGGTATGAAAACCTATGTCTATGTATGTGTGTAAAATTTGAAATGTTAGGTACGGATGAGCTAAGAAAAATAGTTCTGAACATGAAAGGCAAGAAATCGTTAGACGTTTACGGTATGCATACTAAAACAGTAAAGGAAATTCTATTGAGAAATCATTTACTACTGGTACTTTTTTGTCAGGTCATTAACTCATGCTTAAAAGCAGGTGTTTGTCCTGATTCCTTAAAGTTTGGAAGAGTTTTACCTCTCTATAAAAAGGGTGAACACGACGACCCAAAAAATTATCGACCTATCTGTATATTTCAAACCTTGTCAAAAATCTTAGAGTTGATAATAATGAAGAAAATTCTAAGCTATTTTGAAATAAATGAGTCGCACCAGCTCAATTCGGGTTTCGAAAGAATAGATCCACGGAACTAGCCATTAGGGAAGTAGTACTCTACATTTTACAGAGTTTTTTTATGAATCACAAAAATGTGCTAGCATATATTGTGACTTATCAAAAGCATTTGATTGTTTGCGACATGACATACATTGTCATGACATTATCCTTAAATTAAAACACTATGGTTTTTGTGGAGTAGAATTAAATATGATGATTTCATATCTGTCAGATCGATCACAGATTGTCAGTGGTAGTGAGTACAAATCTAAAGTGGGTCATTTTGATATAGGTATCCCTCAGGGCTCAGTACTTGGGCCACTTTTGTTTTTAATATATGTCAACGAAATCGCAAACTGTCTTCCTGAATGGTTATTATCAACCTATTTGCTGACGATACCCATGTAGGCATATAAGACCGAAATCATTTTGAATGATTTCGGTCGAATGAAATCATTTTGAATGAAATTCGGTCGAATGAAGTCATTTTGAATGAAAAGATAATTAAGGCAATGGTAAGTTTGCAAACTTGGTTTGAAAGTAATGGGATAGTTTTAAACAAAGATAAAAGTATTATAATGAAATATTATACTAAAAAATTTAAACAGTACAAAGCTACAACAACTGAAAACGTGTTTCTCGGCTACACAATTGACTATACATTAAGTCATGCTCCTCATATTGGTAAAGTATGTCAAAAATTATCAAGTGCGAACTATGCCCTTTTGAAACTTAAGCCCCTTGTTAATAAAACAACGCTTATATCTCTACACTATGCCTATGTTCACTCTGTGCTAAGTTATGCAATAACAATATGGGGAAATGCTTCTGATGTGGGTAAAATATTAAGATGTCAAAAGAGATCAGTCAGAATAATTAATGGACTGAAAAGGAGGGTATCAGCAAAGAAGTAATTTATTCAAAATAAAATCATGACAGTTATATCCCTCTATATATATACCTGTTTATTACAGATACACCTTGAAAAAGATAAATATCTTAGGAAAATGGACACTCACAGTAATAACTTAAGCAATAAGGAAAAACTTCACAAACCTAAGGTGAAGCTTGTAAACGTAAAAAAGCAAGGTTCCTACAACAAAATAAAAATGTACAATAAACTGCCTATATCAATAGGTATCAGATTTACCTATGCTAGATTTTAAACAAAATTAAAAGTATTTTTCCAAAGAAATCCATTTTACAATTTAAGTGAGTTTATGGATATGAAAATTAATGAATCCTCTTTTATAAACATTGACTATTAAAATACATTTTAATTAATGTTACTCTGATAGATTATAATTGCCTAACTAAGTATTTGACATATTTTAGAATATTGGATGATACTTATGTACTTACTTATCTTAATTTAATGTATAAATTAAAAAAAATCTATTGAATAATGATTCTTTTATCAATTTAAATTACCTACTTGACATACTTATTTAAATAATTATTATGCTGATATACCTACTTACTTATTTTAATTCAATGTATAATTCTATACATTTTGTAACTATATTAATTAATGACATTATTAATAATAAGAATCTATTGTAAAATGACATACCTAATATAACGTTCATTGTTATAAGACAAATAAATAACCTGAACCTGAACCTGTTCCGCGCTCTCGCTTGCACGCTCGGCTCAGGCCGAACGTGACAATGAGTCATACATTTTCGTGCTGCCGGCGTTCTGCGCTTTATAAGACGTCACGTCACGTCAAAACAGTGCCTATTGTTACTTAATAATTTAAAGTGCTTACTGAAGTATAAACGTTGATATATCCGTTTGTCGGCGAGATGCATCCAATCGGATGTTACTAAACAATACAGAGGCATCATACAATTAACATTAATTGGGACGGTTCTGTTCGTTTCCTGCCACTTCTGTACTCTCTAGCTTTTCCTTTATGTTGTTAACTATTTCCTGATTGAAATTCAACATCATTCGAATTAAGTCGTTTAGTTTATATTATTTTTATCCCGATGTTTCCAACACTTTTTAGTGAACATGGTCACGGACAGTTGTCTGTTATTGAGTTATACGAATTATTTAAATGTTGAATGTGTCTATCATATTGTAATTAAAACAAGAAACGGATGTAAACCATATAAAAATACACGATTTTAGAAGTAGCTCTAGAGCTGAGTCTCCGTTATATATTATAGTTGCTCAATGTTATATTTATATACAGGATGTTCCGAAACTCAACGATAACCTGGTACCGGGCCGAGCGAGAGGCCAAGGTTATATTATAGTTATAAAAAATAGATTTTTTTTCTCCGTCCAACACGGTGTGTCAAAGTTAAGCGACAATAAGTTTGTAAATCAAAACTCTTCAAAACTTAATTTACTTTACTGAGTTAACAACGGTTATTAATTACTTTGAATTGTGGTTGTGATTAATATTACTGTTATTTGAGATTACATTATTATAAAATCATTGCGAAAATTTTTCATATGTGTACTGCATGAATGTTGCGCACTGCATGTTTTATCATCTGGTATGTTTACAAATAAAGTAAATGGTCCTGAAAAAAGGGTAAAAATTGAAATCAAATAAGTAGAAAATACAATAAAATATGACATACGAAAATTACAAAGTTTTATACAAACCAGGGCTGACATTAATTTTAGTATGGTGTGAATCTTGTGAACCAAAACATACAGCGTCCAGTAAGTAACCAGTCGCTTAGCTAAGTAACCTCAGAAAAAATAAAAAAGTCAAGACAGCAAGTTGTGAACAGAAAAGTGAGGCCGGCAAAGCTACGCCTCGCTGTGTACATACATTATTACATACAACACGTACAACGAAACTACGCCTTGACTCGTCAGTCGAACTATCGCGACAAGTGGAAGCAACACGTATAATTTTAATTATCATTTAATTTAAATTTATTATTATTAATTAATTTTATTTTCATTTAAATTATCATGGCAGCGCCGATGCACGCACTACATGTTTAGAAAACCAGCCTCAACCACAGATTACTGAATAACCTCAACTCTAAGTAGGGCTATTACGTATCGCAGTTGCTAACAAATGTTGATTGAAATCTAAAAAAATGGCGGCTCTATGTCACCTTTGTCAGCTCCAGTCATACTTACTAACTTACTAACATTTTTGCTTGCTGGAGCTGCCGAAAGTGACATAGAGCCGCCATTTTTCAAGATTTCAATTAACTTTTTTTAGCAACTGAGATACATAATAGCCCTGCTGTTCACAACATTCTGTCTTTTTTTTTATTTTGTCTGAGTAAGTGACATGGATTTATTCCTTTTTTTTCATAACTCTTATACCTTGACCTCTCGCCCGGTACCCAGGTTATCATTGAGTTTCGGGACACCCGATATACATATAACATTGAACACATCGTATAGATTACTATATTATATAGATTATAGATTATATATATTATATATCTAGATATATACACACTGGATCGCAAAGTTAAATTTAGTATTTTGTAGCTCTACATAACAGCTGTATCAACTTGTGGTGGCAATACTAAAATGTGTAAAAATGCATATAAAATAGTACTTGCCGCAGCACATTTTTCCAATTTTTTTTGTAATCTAGTGAAAGTTTGTCATTTTATAAAGCAATGAAAAAGTTTATACCATTCCCACTCTAAAAAGCTTATTTTATTCAGGGCCTCAGATTCATAAAAAAGCCTTTTAATCACCGTTTTGGTGTTTGAATTTAAAACACACCAATATATTCGATCTCCATCCCAGTGCTTATACATCTTCCTTACGCAAAGAATAATCGACATACAAACTCTTTGTGCAAGTAACTCCTCGAGATTTAATTGGTCGATATTTGAGAAAAGATTCGAAAAAAAACTGTATTGTGTTCTTCTGCTAAAAAATAATAATAATAATATATAAATTAATCTTATGGTTAGTAATTTTCCAATTTTAATTAATATAACCTTCCTTTTTTACATTAAATGTCTATTTTCGCTTAAATTATTTCTTTTTCTCGTATACATGGTATAAAGTATAGTATAATAGTATGCAACTCTTGAATAAAACGGATTTAAATCGATTTATTATACTTGAATAACTCGCTACGTTCGTGATTCAATAATCACGAATCACTCCCTGCGGTCGTGATTCAGTCGTTAGAATCCTTCACTTACTCGTGATTCATCTATGGCCCTCGCTTTAAATCCGTCCTTTATTCACTAGTTGCATAATATACTATTACATCATCCTATATTTTAATTAAACTTTAATTTAGTTTTAATTTTAATAGGATTGCTCAAAGATTTGAATGATTTTCGCAATAAACACATTTTTATTAACGACCCGCTTTATTTGCGGTTCCTTATACATAGAATGGTAGATAGATTCGACATGTTTGTGATAGTAACTCCATGTTTCCTCAGAATAACTTGATGTTGCACCGTTACGTCGTCTATATAAAAGTATAAGTCTATATAATAATAATAATTAATAGAAAAGTAATTTCAAATTAACAGCTTTTCACTAAATGCGGAAAGAGTACGGTACTCACACAAAAATATAAATTTTTAAATTTATGGCTGTCTGTCTGTCTGTTTGTTCCGGCTAGTCTCTGAAACGGCTGGACCGATTTGAACGGGACTTTCACTGGCAGATAGCTGATGTTATCAGGAGTAACTTAAACTACAATTTTTTTAAAAGAAAAGAATTATATTTATTAAACTCTGTCTTTCTGCATGTTTGTTACTTTATCACGCCTAAACGGCTGAACGAATCGTAATCAAATTTGGCAAAATTATAGATGTATGTATCCCGGGAAAGCACTTAAGCACTTTGCGGGTGAAACTGCGGGGTGCAGCTAGTCTCATCTAAAAATCGACGATAGCTATAATGTATGTTTATAATAGTAGTTGTGTGTAGGTGGTAGGTTCCTACCAGTTATCGAGTATATCTTTAATATTTCAGTTTATTTGTATAACATTACTTTATTTCATCATTACTTTATTTTGCTAATTAGTAACCTCTTGAGAATTTTAAATACTAAGTATATAATTAATAAATTTTGAATATTTGTACACCGGAAACGGTAGAATGTTTGAGACATCATTTTTATTATTGTACACAAGAACTGTAACAAGAAACAATATTCTTACAAATAAACAAAGTCAAAGTCAAACGTACTTCACTACTACTTTTGGAATACGTACTTCAGTCAATATATGAATAATCATAATCATAATTGATAAAGTGCATTCCCCACACAGATAGGCTAATGGGTAACCCATGTCGAAGTTTGCAGGCCGCCTAAAGACCTTCGACATAGCGTAACGACTGTTGTCCTACAAACAACCGGGACCGACGGTTTAACGTGCCCTCCGAAGCACGGAAGCGCTCAGTTGCATGGGTAACCACTAGCGATTACCCATCCAAGTCCTGACCGTAGCAAGTGTTACTTAACTTGTTGATCGTCAAGATCGTCAAGACGAGCTCCGCTACGAGCGCTTCTTGAATAATAATGAAAATATATGTATAATGAATAATAGTACGAGTGTACTATAGAATGGCTGTAACTTGTTCTATGGTAGGTAATAATGGTAACGACTTCACCGTTGTTCTAAGTATGCCCGGAGGTGAGGTTACAGTTCACACAATTTGGATTTAATCTCCTACAATCTCGATATCGTGTGAAAGTACACCGCATGCTAATTTCACAGCGACTTTGAAAGAGATTAGGAAGAAATTTGGGTGTAAACCGACGGATGTTTTGAGTCGATTGCATTGTGGGCAAGGTGAGTAAATATCTAAAATCGGGGCCGCCTGGTCTAAGTAGGTACTTTGTTATGGGGAAGTAATCCTCCTTCATCAGCTTTCTACTTATTTATAGCATTGGTTCTCACTGGCTTTTCACAGTATAAATGACCATTCGCAATTTCTAGTTTTTGTACTCACCTACAGTACCTACCTACACTAACGACCGTATTTATAAACAAATACCTACAATTTCTATAAAGACAAGTACAATTTGAAAAATTTAATACCGGCTTCCATCCTATTCAGTTATTGGAGTGTATCTCAAAAACTACTAGACCGAATTTGATGAAATTTAAATAGTACTACACAAGAAGCACTAGCTTACAAACAAAAAAGGAATTTTGAGAATCGGTTCACCCAGTCGAAAGTTATGAAGTAACAAACATAAAAAAAGTAACATACAGTCGAATTGAGTACCTCCTCCTTTATTGGAAGTCGGTAGAAAAGTGATCACTTAAGCAACGATTTTAATTCTATTTACTAGAATTTGCCTGAAGTTAGAACTATCAAAGGCTAAAATTCTTGGCCGACTTATGGGGGATCCCAATAATCTATCTATCCACAGTTTTCCTTACTACCGATAGAAATTTGACATAACGTCCATACAAATAATGTCAAATATCTAACTCTAGTAAGGTAAACCGGCGATAGTTAGATTATTGGGACGGGCCGTTATAGTCATACTCTAATCTATGGTTATAGTCACATCGTCACCATTTCCATTGCTTAAGCAATGAGAACACGTCAGTTTTTCGTTCTTATTGCAAAAGTGAACTTGTATATATACTTGACATTCGCACACAGTCTGAACTGTGAAGGATCTATTATGCTGTAAAAACTGAAATCTCATGACAACAACCTAATACAAGACATCCAGAAGTCCAGTTTTGATTGGGTTATGTCATGCATTTACAAGTAATTACTTGTTTATAAATATGGCTGTAAATATATGTTTTGTTAATTTGATTACATTACCTATACTTGTAGATGCTAGATGCATTATTATAGGTATGTACTTACTTATTATTTTTCCTACATGTCATAGTAGGTAAGTAGGTACTCTTATTTATTTAATCTACGTAAGTAAGTACGTACGTGAGTACTTTACGACACATCAAAAGCATCCAAGAACTGAGAACAAAAATGTCTGTCACACACATTCCATTTCTGGACCGCACGCCGAACCAACGTATCCATTCTGAAGGAGCTCGGAATAACCACCAAGCTATCCGCTATCTGTTCCCAGCGGATACACAAATATTTTGGACATGTCGCTCGTAGAAACCCTGACAGCCTAAAGAAGCTCATAGTAGTTGGTCAGGTCGACGGGAAAAGACCACGCGGTCGCTCACCTACCCGATGGTCAGACGTAGTAATAGTAGATTATGAACCGAGAGAGTAAAGCAGTGGCTTACGTCACGGGTGGTATATTGAACCCTGAGTGCAACGGGGACTCTTGAGATTCATAGTTTCTTAAATTTCATTTCCGAGCGAAGCGAGGGAGTTATGTAGAGTCCCGAGGGGGTTAAAGCCGCTCAAGACGAAGACAGGCTTTATCCTCGAGGTGCATACTCTACATTTCATACCTACTGCGAGACAATAAAAACCCAGAGCTTTAAAATAGCAGTTAGGTATTTAGTTAAAAGTAAAATACATTAATAGTTAATATTCAAATTGGACACATTTGTCCCCTTATAGAGGGACAGAGTAATATCTTTGGAAGGAATATTTTTTATGGAAAGCACTGAAAGACATTCGCGGTTGTTGACTAAGTTTTATTTAGTACTTACGAGATGTAGACCACGATTTAGTTGCGTTTGGAGCTCCCGATATTTTGGTACAGTTACATGCACCACGTTCAAAATTATAACATTTTATAGAAGTTGTTAACAAAGACTACAATGGTTTTTAAAATAAAATAACACCTGTGAATAACACCAAACACAAGATACGTAACCCATAGCAACGCGGCGCACAACATACTAATTTGTTTTTTAATTTATTACATAGCCATGGATACAAAGTCTTTCAGCTAACAAACCTATTCCCTATAACAGTGTTGCCAAATCAATGAAACAATAAAAGGCCAAACACTTTTAAAAAGGTTAGAATGTAAAAAAATCTTACCCTGAAATGTGGCTAAAAGTAATTTTACTTAACCTTGTCAGTAGTAAAAAAGCTGCTAAATATGTAGCTAAAACGTTTAGCCAATAGTATTTTATATTTTTGCTACATTGCTATAGTACAATCGCGCCATTTTTTTTTCTATATATGCTGTCTCCGTACTAAGAGTTTATCTACAACTAACGTTCCAAATCCACATCACTTTACACCAAAGGGAGTTTCATACAAAATTACATCCCCGGGGATGTAATGCCTTGTTTTACGTTGATATTGCGTGATATGAATATGGACATTTTCGAGCAGGTGGTATGTAAAGTAGCTTACCGACCTGCCAACCACGAAAGAATCACGTGGAATCACAAGAGGAAAGTACATGTACCTACACTACATCTCAAACAAATATTTGCACCAGCTCAAGACCATACCAAACGCTTCAAAGACTAGGTAACTAATAACTAAACAAACTGAGAAAATTGCATATTAAGTCATGATTTTAAATTATAAATTATACTTTTCTGTGCCGCATTTCCTTAAGAACAGTCTTCGGGTCCATTCTGACTTTGACTCCATAGAAATTACTTCGAGCTCATGTGGCCACTCCGTGACTTACACGTTATTATCAGTATCGTAGTTATCAGAAACTAAGATAAGCATCGTATCACGCCTATGTAGAGCGATCAGGCGCGATTTGATCTCAACGGTGGTACGGATAGCAAATACATTTAAAATAAATTATTAAGTTTATAATTTATTTTAAATGTATTTGCTATACAGAACAGGGTCGATGTCATTAAAACAATGAAATTTCTATTGTGTCAGGTGTCCGTGTGACCGTCCGTGTGTTTGATGCAATATGCAACAAATAGTTCACGGATTATAGAAATAGCATGTGTCCAAGTCCTCCCTCATTAATATCGTGTAGAACTTTTTAGAATGAGTTCTAAATCAGTTAAGGTCGCACAACTGAGTTTTAGTTTGAAGGTATGGTTACCGGCGAAATTACAGCCACATTATACTTAACAACTTATGCATCAGGGCTACGTGCGCTGTGCAGATCTTCACTTATGACGAAATGCGTCTGTTCTAGAAAGAGGTTACCATTTAACATCAGGTGCGCCTCGTGCTTGTATCGTTTTCTAATAACATTAAAAAATGCTGCCTAAAGGACGGAACGAGATGACAATAGGACTGCACCTATTACTTGATAGTTCTTAGTAAGAACTTCTTACATGAGATAGTTCTTCTCATGTTATAAAAGTATGGCTTAAGCAAAATGTGGACCCCTGAGACTTATAAAGATGCGATGGCATTATCTCTGTTGAAGGATGCAAAGTTAGTTAATAACGTGCACTAAGCCTACAAGAACAATTGATCTCACCTTCTTTAGTCCAACTTCTCGATTTATTGATGAAATAATTCAATATAATTTAACAGTTAAAATACTGAATTTACAAGCGTTCAACTTTTTTGTCCACGACCTTTACTTTCTACTTCTTCCAAGCTATTTGCATGTGTCTGTATTCCTTTTTCTACTTCGTACGATGGTTAACTTGTTAACTTGTTATCTTGAAGATGTTTTGGCCTTGGATACGGTATTTCTCACTATGAAATTGTCGCTTTGATAGGCCCTCAATTCAACTGTTTTTGTATGTTTGTTACCTCATAACTTTCGACTGGGTGTACCGATTCTCAACATTCTATTTTTCTAAAGCCGGTGCTTCTCGTGTGGTCCCATATAAATTTCATCAAATTCGGTCATGTAGTTTTTGAAATACACTCCAATAACTGAATAGAATGGAAGGCGGTATTAAAATTTTCAAATTGTACTTGGATTATACTATTATACATTATTATATTTTTAAGATATTTGTTTTACATATGCTTTAGGGAATCGAGCAGTAGTTTAGCTAGTAGTTAGTAGTAGGCGGGCCGCTATACCAATGTTGCCGATAAATAATACCACCGTCTCGAGAATTTGTGGTCGTGATAGGCGGGTATTTATTAAAGTGCTATCCGTACCGCGTCGACTGTGGGAATGTCTGCGCGTGATTCGCCCGTGGCTTATGACAATTTGCATTTTTTTGCCGACGGTACCAACCGACCGCTTAGGTTCATGTAATTTGAAAGCCGTTGGCGATTTCTTTCAAAGTATGTTTATTGTATATTTTGAGTCATTTAATACCTTATCTAATTAAATGATTAGCTGCTGCCGCAGCTGCACGTGCTTTAAATAAGCATGCCAAATACGCGCCTCAAGACAAGAGGAAGGTTAACTTTGTTCCTGTAGCAGTAGGTCTACCATGAGTTTACAATATTGACATCAATTGATGCTCGGTATCGAATGTCGCGAAAAAATGTATGAAAAAATTAACAGTGCCACCTTGCGGTCGATTGTAGAACTAAAATTGACAGCGAGTGCGCCAATCACAAGCTTAATAGGTAGGCGAGATCGAGTATCGACTATAGATAATATTTATGTTGCCAACTCATGGTAAAGCTACAGGTGACACAACAGGCAATTAGGGTGGCGAAGCCATTGAGCATCAATATCTAAATTGGCTGCCGATTGAGGGACATAGATCTTGGCTCTCGTCTAGGGTCGTACCTAGTACACAGATCGGCCATAGCAAGTTAGAGAGGAAACGCTGCTGGTGTCCCGTCATGAATCCGTCTGTTTCTGGGTGTGTATATGTATATATGTATGTATTCAGTCATCAGGTTACCAGGATCTACCTAGTTTGGGACCTGAAGACCTTGATGTGACCAAAAACCAGCATTTGGTCCTTTTTCGAAATTTGACATGTTTTGAACAAATTGTTGTAATTATGTTTTTCTCGAGGTGTTTTTAAATATACAATTTAATACTAGATAATACAATCGCCACCTCTTATGCCTTCCCCCACACATGACCCGCGGCGTCGACTGCTCTCCGCTTACCTTTCTATACATTTGTCAGATTGCCACTACGTTCTGATATACTAATAGCCTCTACATTGCGTGATCACATTTTGTGGTGTTTGATCTAATGTGCACTTAAATGTCTTAGAAATTTTAGAACGAAAATTTTCATCCTCGGACGAGATTGGACCTGCGTTTTCAGACTAACCAGGTCACACTCCGTCACACCATGACCGTTAGCATGGTGGGCTAGACGGAAGATTGGA
The DNA here is from genome assembly GCA_917880725.1 of Selenia dentaria. Taxonomy (NCBI): domain Eukaryota; kingdom Metazoa; phylum Arthropoda; class Insecta; order Lepidoptera; family Geometridae; genus Selenia; species Selenia dentaria. The sequence goes on from OU862891.1 coordinate 6,234,463, forward strand.
TTTATCTCTGTTATTGTTTTAGCAGTCTCATTTATGGAGTACGGAGCCAAGTGTATCGAATGGATTGAAAAGCTTAATCTGACCTGATGAAACCTGAAGAAGAATGGTTTACAATCCCTCTTCTTCAGGTCCTTTACCTTTCTTGTTTCCTAATATTTTTCAATTTAGGGCTCCTACATTTTATATTTTATTCTGTGACAACAGTAGACCTCCCAAACCCTTATGACCAATTTACCTATGTTGAAGAGCAAGTAGAAAATACCCATACCCACCCCACATCACCTCTCACCCATCCCCTAATGACAACCCCTTTATTTGTTGTCGCAGTGATATCCTTTATGATACCACCGGCCCTGAGGGGAGCAGGTGGTTATGTGGGAGTCTCTGTAGCATATCCACTAAAACACTGCCGCTTATGGCGGGAACGCTTTCGCACCGCGAACCCGCCGCGGCTGTCCGTTGCGGGCCCTTCTTCTTGCAACACGCCAGAACACTTGGCGCGCCGCAATCGCCTCGGGGGACCGAACCAGCAAATGGACGCCCAGACTCCCACCCACAACCCCTTCCGTAGGTTATCTTATCTTGTGTAGGATGAAGACCTTAGTGTGCTTCTCAAAGAATGAAACTCGTCGATTAATAAAGCTGCAGCAAACTTCCCCCTTTCCGCCCCCTATTTTTCCTTCAACCAAAAATCGCGATAGCCTAAAAAGTTAAATAAATCCAGGAACTTGTTCCAATCCCACTTGTTCCCAATTTTCACCTAAAGCGGTTGAAAAATGCGACCTGTAGGCGAGACAGACAGACTGACAGACATAAAAAAATATTTTTTTGGGCAATCCCGAAAGTGAGTCACTTAGCCCGTTTGGTGAATTATTGTGCGCCACAATAGGGGGCACGAAAGTTTCTCTGATAGGACTTAAGGGTAAATTATCACACTATCACATTAATTATTAATGTGAGTGCGTGAATGAGGATTACTTTTCACTGTGCATCGGCTCAACTGATTTGGATGTGATTTTTTTTTCTGTGTGTCCCAAACAACCTTCATAACTCGATTTTACTGTTATTAAAAAACAAATTGTACCTTGGCGTTTTAACTTTTGGTCGCTACTCCACTATCTCTTAATGTTTTCGAGTATCATTGTAGAGTATTAAATTTTAAGAGGTAATTTCGAATATATGTGGTCGCTGGAACACCCTCTACACTTTTCCTATCAAACTGACTCAAAAAACTACACATATGCACATACAAGTGGCCACGGCCATTATGTCACAGAAAATAATCTTATATACTAGCGACTGCCCGCGACTTTGTTCGCGTAGTAGAAGTAGTATAATGCCCCATCTTTTCTTTGTTTTTCTTTCATAAGATCCTTCTCCTGACAATATTTAACACAAAAAAAATTTTTTTCCACACATTCCACGAAATTTCTATCGGTACGAGTATGTAGGTACGACTATAATAAGTTTGACTGTGTTGATTGTGTAACTTGAATGTACGACAATTGTCTATACTTATACCTAATCCCTAATGCTTTGCTCGCGGCGGACTCACATTGTAAATTAACTTAGAGAAATCAATATCATAACATAGCGCCTAAAATATTGTACTACGCAATCATAATCTTTGACCCGCAGCTACGAGCGTCTCGACATTATCAAATTGTTTTCTTTCCATCGCTGTTTTTCATAATTATCTTGTTGAACCAGCCTACTAATAAAAATTTTGACCCATTCACTTTTCGCTGACAACCAAACGTTTTTCTACACTTTGCAGTCATCATCATCATCATCTCAGCCGTAGGAAGTCTATTGCTGAATAAAGTCCTCCAATAGTTTCCAAAAAAAAACGGGTTGGAAGCGGTTTGCACCCTACGTCGTCCGACCTCTATTAGGTCGTCAGTCCATCTCAGCGGTCGACCTACGCTGCGCTTGCCGGTTTGTAGTCTCCATCTTCCAGTCATCTGGACCTATCCATTACCGCTTTTACTAGCTAAGCCAACCTAAAGCTAAAGCCACCGACATAGCCCAGAGGCTATGTTGGTGGCTTTCATTCGTATACGGATCTCCTCATTACCGATTCGAGCACGTAGAGAAATCCCGAGCATAGCCCTCTCTATAGCTCGTTGTGCTACTTTGAGCTTAGGCACTTATGAGGCCCATAGTAATAGATCACGTTTCAGTGTCTTATGACACTGAAACTGTATTACTACTATCTATATACTGTCATCACTGGTGGTAGACTTGAGTAACTGGAAACTGGACGAGAAGACTTTAAGAAGCTTTCGGAACGCTGCTAAATGACTTTGCAGTGTGAGCACGTTATTTTAAATTAACTTCCTTCGATGTTTTAACCAACCCGCATAAATCTGCTCCATACATACAATACATACACGAAACACAAAATTACAGGCACATGAGACTAAACAACATGTCTAAGGGTTACGCAGGCAGATACCCTTTCTCTCCCACTCTGGAGAGCGCGGACACGGAGGCGAGCTGATCAGGCTTGCACTCCGTCTCCGATAAGAGGTCCTAGGGCATCGGCTGTGGCCGGTGCCCGATTAGGATTAGGTCCTAACGAGGTGTGGATGGCCCGCGGGTTCCGGGGCATCACACTAGGTGGTAATGGGCAGGGCTCTTTACACCCCCCAGAGACTGGGCCTGCGTAGGCGGGCAGCGACATCGATGGGGGCTGTGGTGAATGCCCAAACGGTCCCTCGGCCCCCGCTACCAGTCAATGACGATGGAACACCGAAGAGGTTTGGTGGGTATTCTGCCCTTCTAGCGGAGACTCCCACACGCGCACCAGCTCGACCCTGGGCTGGAGATCAGAGTATAAATTCTTCCTCTGCTTAAAGCAGTGCCGGTCGTCACTTGTGAGTATATACATCTGTTCTAGGCAGAAGTTACCAATTAACATCAGGTGGTACTCGTGCATGTACAGTTTCCTAATTCAATTCCAAAAAGAAAACCTACATATTATAACTTCTTGAACCAAACAAGCAATGTATGCTGGTCAATACATTAGTATCGCTGTTGGTGTTGAAGTGACAGCTGAATTGTGTGCAAGTAAATCTTTCTTTCGTGGGAAAACCCCTTTGGCGGCTCTGTACGACGAATTATCTGTCCTAATATCGACGCAGTTCATACACTTTTAGTAAGAGCACAGAATACTTACTTATCACTAAAGCCTAGTTCGGACTAGGCTAGTAATTTTCTAGAGTAGCGGTAATTTAGTGGCTAAACTATTCGCTACTGCCCAGAAATCGTTCGCATTACGGTTAAGTACAGTACACAAGTGAGTGGTGTTTTGCAGAATGAACGGGCTGCATTTTAGCGGCCTACTCGACAACTCGACTAATCTACAGGTTCGGACTTGATTAGTCGGTGAACCAGAAGGCACGGACGCGTGGTGGGAGGTGCTACTCGCCCGAAAAAATAGAATAAAATGGATCGACTCGACTAAACCGTCCACTAAACTACTAGACTAAATTGTTGTGGTTCGCACACTTTTAGCCACTAAATTACTCGCTACTCTACTAAATTGCTAGCCTAGTCCGAACTAGGCTTTAGTAAGAGTAGTGTAGGACGTGGTGCAAGTGGCCCTTACGTAAAGTTGTAGGTATTTTCATGCTGTCACGTTATCACATAAGAACATTATGATTAGAGAGTGACCGCCGTGAAAGGTCATGCATAATCCTACTTTATCAATGGTTACGTTACACACGCTTGTATTATTACAGGCTACGTGATTATTATTGATCTATTACAGACCGCTCTCTCTCGCATCTCATGTCCATTATTTGGACATCACATACCTGATTATATTTTATTATGTTATTAGTAAGCAGCAGCCATATTATCTACCTTTACGGAGAATGGGGATGGGCTTCATTTTGACATTTGAACCCCATTCTGGGCCAAACCCTGCGAGCCCATTGGCTGTAACCATCAATGGGACTGAGAATGAAGTTTCATTCTCATTTAAGTTAGACAATAAGGCAGCAGTTTTAAGTTTAAAACGATTTTGTTGAATAAATAAAATAGCTTTTATAATTACCTACTTTAAGCAAGCATTTTTAGATATTACCTTAAACAATGATAAATCCAATTATAATAGGTATTGCATAATAGCTATGTATTATATAATTAGATGTAATTATTTACTTATAATACGAATATTATAATATAACGAATAATTGACATGAATATATATATATGTCTTATTTTTAAAATTTTATAATTATCAATTGATTATTTTAATACTTATAATAATTTCTTAGTTTATATAAGGTACGAGTAATTGGCCTGGATTGTACCGGCGTAACTATTGCATATTTCAAAATGAAAAAGTATTTATTGTGACATAACTGTAATAGTAACAGATAAAGTAATGTGGACTTCTTTGTGGATATTGACGTCTTTTATAAAACTGTAGTACCTACGTCACTTTGCTTTACTGTCAATAGCATAGACTTAGGCTACGTTCCGGGAAGCGCCGTCAACGCTCACAACTGTCGCGTCCCGGTTTAGCGTTCCGGTTAGAATTAATGCATGCAATGTTCAACCCAAGCTGAACGGTTACGCGGTCACGAAAAGCGCGGCAACTTTTCTGTCAAAAATCGATAGAATCCTAACATTTGATGCTTGACAGCTCAGACCTAATAAAAAAGTCAAGGCAGAATGTTGTGAACAGAGCAGTGAGGCCGGTTTTCTATGCATGTAGTGCGTGAATCGGTGCTGCCATGATAGTTTAAATTACCCCATAAAAATAACGTTATCAAATTATTAACGTTATAAATTTAATAAAGTTATAACGTTATTAGTTTTAATATAATAATAGGGTTCCTACATTAGGTGTCGGTAAAAAGTAGTGGCATTGGGTAGTGAAAGAGAAAAGACAAAGAGTTTCAGAAATAAAATTACTCGGTGTAACTGCTAGTTTTATTTAAAAACCTTTATGCTGAATTATTTTTTTGTACGCTTGTCGTTTACTTTGCACTGATTTAGAAATACTTTCTAATTTAGCAATATGGTGGAATCTAATGTTTAAATATTTCTCAATTACACACCGTATTAAATTAAGTTTGTTCCTGCCCAACATATTCATGTTTTGACTCTAAATTGATAAAAATCTGATTGTTTCCAATGAATTTCTTTAATATGTTCAAGACTATAGTTTGGTGTTGATTTTCTGCGGTTATTGCAATATTTTCATTCAATAATTTTCGAACAACTGCTTCACAAGTGACACAAATGTCAAAAAGATCCTTAGACGGGAAGCGAAAACCGCCTTTGTTTTTTAAACTAATGAGCTTGTGAAAATAAAGTTTCTCATCAGTCTGCAAGGCATCTTAACATTTAGAGCATTTTATGGTTTTAACAAGATAGTGCACTGTACTTCCAGATATGTAACCAATTATCATTTTTCTGTAGTCACCATAATATGAATTGTCATGTAAACAACTGGCCCAATCAAATGATTCATTAACAATTTCATTAAGAAGTTACAACGAAGAATTTTCAATGGTTTCTTCTTCTTCTTCGTTTCTATACGACGATGAAGTGCTATTTATAATTTTAGTTGTTGAAGTGCAATTAAGTATTGCTATGTGTTCTAAAGGAACACAATTACTTTTTGCAAGACATTTTAATTCTAAATGACATAGTATTTTTTGTAGCTTGCTTGTAAACTGTCTTACGTTAGGGTTATCGTTGAACCCTCCATGCATCCTAATAGACGTAAATAGAATCTCCAAATGATCCTGGCTTAATTTATAAGTAGATAAAAAAACAGCCTTTTTTCATATTCTATGTACTTCGTATAAAGCGCTTTTAAACTTTCAATATTTATTAATGTACCTATGAATCCTGCTTTGCATTTTTCTTCTACGACTGGTTTATAAAATCGCGTGATGACAAAGACTGGTCGACCATCTCGTATAACTTTCCGCATACTAACTACACACAACAACATTCAATATAGATACACCCTAAAAACATAAGACTTCAATAGAAATATGGTTTATTTTTACAAAAATACATAACCGCCTTCAATATGTACGAAATTGAAAATCCAGTGTGAAATTAATGCGAGTCCATATTAATGGTATCAGGTTTCCAACAAAAAAATAATTGTTCAAATCGGTTTATAAATAACAGACTTATGAGATAACAAGTATTTAAAACAATAGAACCTAATTGCGAACCTACTCCTTTTAGATGTCGGTTGAAAATAAACTAAAAATAAAAAAAAAGAATTGCCTATTTTTTTAATTTTTTCAAACGATGGAACCGGTTTTGTATAAAGATATTGCGTCGAGTGTCATACAATATTATATTTAAAGAAAAGTCTAATTGAGAACCTACTTCTTTTTTGAAGTCGGTTAAAACACGTTGATAAACTATTATAAAAACGTACCCGTATTAACGTAACATATATACTAAATATTAAGATTACCCAATAATAGGGTAAACCTTACAGGCTTTACCATGGCAACACTTTCTATGTTCCAAGCAATAACCTTTTTTTTTTTTTTTAAATATTGCTTTCCAACTTACGTGTGAAATGTGATTCCATCCTTCTTTTTATATTTTGATGTTTGTTTTAACACCGTTTCACGACACAATTCGGCATTTTGACTGGTAAATTTGTTGATTTAGTTTACGTGTTGCTTCCACGCGCAGCGATAGTTCGACTGACGAGTCAAGGCGTAGTTTCGTTGTGCGTTTGTGTGTGTAATTGTGTATGTACACGGCGAGGCGTAGTTTTACCGGCTTCACTTTTCTGTTCACAACATTCTGTCTTGACTTTTTTATTTGGTCTGAGCTTGACAGTGACAGCTCGTAAACGACCGCGAAAACCCACCTACGATCTGCGAGCGTTGTGAGCGTTTTCGGTGACGTCATCGATCATCATCGATGACTATCGAGTTCGCTCACGATGACTGTGGGCTTTTAAGGGAATGGATGTGCGAACGCCGCGAGTGATTTCGGTCCTTCCCGGAACGTAGCCTTTATCTTCAATAGTTTCCGCAGCGTACGCGATATAAGGACTTTTTTTGGTATTTTTTCTACAGCTTGGGTTACATTATCGAAGTTTTTATACAGATCCCTATTTTTTTTTTAAATATTATATAGCATAGCATATGTTCATCAGGGAAAATGTAGAAAAGAATGTTTCTAATCGGTCCAGTAGATTCGGAGCCTATTCAATACAAACAAACAATTTTTTTGTTTGTATTGAATAATACAAACAATATCTTTCCTCTTTATAATATTAGCGTAAATAGTGTAGATGTAGATACATATAACATAATATAAGTAGCGTACCTCACTATACAGGGTGTTTGGTAGAGGGACCGACAAACCAAATGAGCGTGTTCGGGGGCCCACTTGGAGAATACAAGTTGGCCAAAAAAAATCCCCGACCCCCCAATATGTTTAACTTTTTTTTGTGATTTTTCCCTTTTTCTCCGAAATTGTACCTTTTTACCACCATAACATTTGTAAAATCTGTTTTAGACCGGATGGTTTTAGTTGAATTTGGTCTCTAATACACCTCCAGGCCACGCAAAGCAAAATTGGATACAAAACAGAGCTAACTAACTGATTTAGTTAAAAAAAATTGGGGTGTCGGGGATTCGGGGATTTTTTTTGGCCAACTTGTATTCTCCAAGTGGGCCCCCGAACACGCTCATTTGGTATGTCGGTTCCTCTACCAAACACCCTGTATATGTGTAAGAAATAACATTTCTCTTTCTCTCACCATTAATCAAAGAATATCAATTATATAGCAGTTAACAGCTGGTAATAACTGTGTTAAATCCAGTAGCGGCGAGCCGGATACACAAATCACGTTTTATCTGTTATTATTAACTATTCATTTTTTTACTACTGGTTAATAACATAACAGTAATAGTTTAATTCCGGATGGAAAACACACTTTCCGGAATGAAGAGTATTATTTTCTAGTTTTTTTTTCGATATACCTTCTTTAGTTTTTTTTATATACTTGATAGACTAGTGATTGACTACTATCTCACTTAATGGTCAGTGATGATGCGGTCGAAGGCCACACTTGATTTAGCATGGAATTTGGTATTTGATGACATCTGCCGGAACACACTGTCAAGAGGTTAAGTTTTCAATGCCAAGAAGGCACCGAAATATGCTTTAGGTAGCCAACCAGGCCCGAAGTAGGAACGAAGGGGGTAGGCTCTAAGCCGTCGAAATGTCGGTCGACCCTCACACCCCTATATGGACTACTATCGCTTCCAATTTTGTTTCACCATATAATAACCGTTTCAAGTGCAATTTTAGAAACTCGTGTGTCCTCTATTATTTTTCATTATGCAATTTTCATATATATTATATTTCATAAAGTTATCACATTAATAGTCGACTATACACCAAAGGAATGATTTCTCCGGCAACCGTATGAAAGAGTTCTACTACTCTCATATATATTAATAAATAATTATGTAAGCATATCATTTAGAGGTACCAATCAGCCCATTACGTGCCCACTGATATAGGACTTGGGCTTTCCCACAGAGAGAGGAGTATGGGCGTTATTCCACCACAAGGGCCTAGTGTGGCTAGGTACGAGTAGATAGGCTATAGTGGCTAAGATCGAAGTTTTCAGGCCAACCGATGGCTTCCGACATATTCTATTCTAACGACTGTTGTTCGAAGACAAACTAGCAAGCCGGTGGTTTAAATGCTCTCCGCAGCACAAACGCGCTTAAACGGGTAGTGGCTCTTTCAACTGAAAAACTCTCTACCGACCACCCATCCAAGCCGTGATGGGAGTAGATAAAGTTTGCTTTTTAGGTGATCTGTAGAAAGCGACAAGGCAATCTTCACTGTTTTTTTAATAAATTATGAACATATATATATAAGTACAAAGTACTAAAATCTTGCGATCTCTCACACAGTTTAATGAGATATATATGCATACATGCATATAGAAAAAAAGATCCAACTCTGCACAACTTGTCAAATTTTGGGAAAAAACACAGGTAAAAATTACAGCAATTTCATAAGTATCTTCTGAAAATCAACTCGACTCAACAACTCATGAAATAATCCGTTCCCACAAGACAGTAAACCTCTTTGGTATGTCCAACGGTGTTCAGCTTGGAATGGACTCTTCGCGTGGTGGCCCCAGGGGTTCCCACGCTACGAAGCCAGTAGTTACTCAGGCACTGTGGCCGTATTCTGTGGCTGTAGGCTACAGATGGTAAAGTATTGGTGGATTAGTCTTATTCGGCTGTCCAAAAGAGGATCATGTTTTATGGTGTTTGTATTTATATATGATTGCTAGGCCAGGTCCCACAGTATCTCGATGTTGTGATATGCCTCTCGTGACATAAGGAATCCTAGTGCGGGACTAGTGTGTAAACGTTATAAAAAATAATAAACAAAAATAGTCTACACATGCATAGATTTGGACCTATGAATTAAAATCTGATATTAATTTAATAAGTTGTTTTTGCGGCTGCAAATCATCATATTGGATTTTTACTGAAACTGGACTGCCGCTGGAATCGTTCGCAGCGGAGCTTGACTAGGGGATCTTAACCGATCAACAAGTTAAAACTGAGCGCTTCCGTACTTCGGAGGGCATTGTAAGTCGTCGGTCCCGGTTGTTAAGGCTTTCGGACGGCCTGAAAGCTTCGACATGGATTGGCCACCAGCCAATCTACTCGTACCTAGCTGCACTGGGCCCGCGTGGCCCAACTCTTTCTGTCTGAGAGGAAGGCTCGATTCACAGCAGTGGGGACATAAGTCTATAAGTGTACCTACACAAAAAAAGCTATAAGATGCCATTGTAAAAGTACATTAACTACAACGAAATAAAGTAGTGGTCTTGTAAGTGTTGTCGGTGGCTGTCTCTCTGTATAGTAGTGTATACGTTTGTCGCACGGATTGTAACTGATACTGTGCTGATACTTAGACTAAACTGTAATAGAATAGACCCATGGGGATTAGTCTATCCAGGAAGTGGACGTCGTAATGGACAGACTCGACCAAAAAGTAAAACGCTTCGTAGTACTGAAACGAATGACTCTATTTTGTTGCGATTTTGAGTGCTTGTTATCGTCGAGAGGTTTCTGTATATTGTATTTTACCAATATTTAATTTAAATTACTTCAGTCATCTTTAAGATGTTCGGATTCACGCACGTCCTTAAAATAATCTTCGGAAATATTCACAACTGGAACTACTGCACTTAGTAACTTCGAAATCGTGCTCAAATGATTAGTCCCTTGAAATAGCTTTGACATCTCATATTAGGCATGGTAGTGATTTGCACACGAGCTCATAGATCTGAGATACAACGCAAGACAACAATTGAGTTGGAGCATAATCACGGGGAGTAGCAACAGCATCCAAAAAGTTGGTGGCGGAAAGGAGGCGGATGACCTAAAAGCGTTTGCCCTGATGTATCTCGCGCGGGCAATGATTCCATACGAGATGCCTCGTAAGGACATGAACCATTAATTTAGTTGTATATTAACTCTGATAACTTGTAACAAAGATGGATCGATTTTTGGCTGATATAAACGCATTTTAATTGAATAAGTATAGCTTCCTGTGGGTCTAGGACGAAGATTTGCTTAAGTGTAACGTAATTGTATCGTTGACACATACAGTACAAACTATCATTTATCTAGTACAACTAATAGTGTGTACTATACTGCGTGCAACAAAAAGTGTAATAATACTAAAACCACAAACGTAGTAGCTTGCATACAAGGGACCTAACTACTGCGTCCCAGGATGTAGTAAATATTCCAATAAGTTTTTCTTATACCTACTCAAGTTGTTGACTGGCGGTTTAATATAAAATTATAAGTCACTGCATTGGTACACGTATGTTTCTAATACAATATTAATATATTTTCATTAAAGGCATTGATAAAATCATATACAATATAGAGAACAGAGTTAAACAGTTCTATGGGATAAACACAATAAAATTGGCAAAATTGGACGAATCGTTTTAAAAAATTCGTGACTTGACTACTGGCCAGCAGCTATGCGCCAATCAAAATGAAATCTAAACGCACCAATAAAAAGCGATCCTTCCCTGCATCGCAGAGTTCAGTACAAAAAAACCTTGTAACCTAAAAAACAGTTGAACGTTGTAGTTACTGAATGGTACAGATAATACAAAAAGTTGTTTTGTATATGGTATGATGATTTTCTACTTTCTGCCTGTTAGAACAATAGAGAGTTTTTTTTGTACACTACAATACTCTAAATGAACCTTGTTTATCATAATATTTAAAATGACTTTGTAAGTATTGAGGTATACTAAATATAGCAGCGTGTTAATTTAACAAATTAATGAAATACTTACTTAAGATTGATAAACAATTGTCCTTTGTCATTACTTTATATAGTCACTATTTAGTAATTTCTCCTTAAAGGTGGTTTCAGTTGAGTTAGTTATGACACCAAGAACTTCAAAACTCTAATTCCAACAAATGATAGACGATATTGGTTTAATTAACATGTTTAGTTATGGAACCCTAAAACGTGCCGATCGAACTTCTTCGCGTGACGTCTACTGGCTAAAGCTACTGATTACTGAATTCCTATGCACTTTTCATATTACAAGATCGTAACATGATCTTCCTCGCCCCATTCCCTCTCACATTCTTGGGGCAGTTCAGGGGAAATCAAACCAAATTGAAGGGTCTTCTTATTTTAGTCGTTGGACGTCGAGCGGCTTCCAGATTTGAATATTTAGGATAAATGCTAGCAAAGTCGTGTCGATGTCGCAGGTTTGGATTCCATTCTCACGAAACATGAATTCAGTCCAATTTGGCTTGTTAGGGTTTCTTCATATTATGCCGCGTCTGGCAATGCTACGTGGTGATAATAAGGCCTTCCTCTCCCCTCTTTCAATTTTCATTTGTAAGCTTCTGAGGGGAAATTAAATATAAGTCAAGGGTCTTTCTAATTTGGTCATTTGAACGGTCAGCAGCTTCCAGATTTGAATATTAGGCAAAAATTGGCGCAGTCATGAGGATGTCACAGATTTGAACTACATTATCACGAGGGCAATTATGGTGCAATTTGGCTTATTTAAATTTTGTTAACGTCCGTTCACCTGCGAAGCAAAGTAGTAAAATTAGCATTAGTGATTGTACTTTCGGATAACAACTATAATTTATACCCGTAGATATCATGCGAAAGAGGAATCTGTAGTGTTTTGAATTTAATGAAGAGATTGAAAAATAAAATGAGTTATTTTATATTTCATTTTCGTTTTGCAATATAGTTTTTAAACTCTATACAAAAAGCATATATTTTATAGCTTATACGATTATATGTACAGATATTACTTTATCTTTATTTATAATATAAGCCTTTTTTACGTTTGTCTATGTTATTTATTAGTAAGTTGACTTAAAACTTCAAGCCCATTACGAGCATTTTAGATTACTTTATTATTTTTATATTATTTTTAAATCTCATAGAAGTCATATACAACCTTCAATTTCTGCCGATATTTTTTTTTTACCAAAAAATGGAACCAACTTTAACACCAAAAAGTGTGGAATAATTTGTTGAAATCGGTACCATAATAGTTCAACAGTAGGTACCTAACCTATTTTCACAATATTGTGCGCATTGTACCAAGTTATATCACACTTTTTAGTGTTGAAGTCGGTTCCATTTTCTACCGACTTCCAAAAAAAGGAGGCGGTACTCAATTCGCCTGTATTTTTTATGTTTGTTACCTCATAACTCTCGACTGGGTGAACCGAAACTCAAATTTTTTTTTTGTTGATAACTGGTGCTTCCCTTCATACGCGTGCACTTATAAATTTCATCAATTTCAGTTTAGTAGTTTTTGAGATACACTCCAATAACTGAATAGAATGGAAGTCGATATAAAATTTTTCAAATTGTACTTGTTGGGACATTTTTCTCTCCATTTTTATTTTAGTACACTTACAATATCGATTGTCAATGATGATATCATCAAGATCAACACTTCTTAGCTTTTGGATTGTAACTCAAAAACTGCTTGACCGAAAATTGATGAACTTTAAATGGGACCACCTCGGTATACTCTACCAAACAAGAAAGAGTTTTGAGAATCGCTCCACAAATGGGGGAGAAATCGGCAAACATACACATAAACAAGTGCAATTTGAAAAATGTAATACCGCCTTCCATCCTATTACTTTGGTAAAAATCAGTTATTGGAGTTTAACTCAAAAACTACTCGACTGAATTTGATGAAATTTAAATGGGACCACACGGAAAGCACCATCTTTCAAACGAAAAAATTATTTTGAGAATCGGTCCACCCAATCGAAAGTTATTAGGAAACAAACATTTAAAATACAGTCGAGTTGAGTACCTTCTTTCTGGAAGTCGGTAGAAAATACATACACAGGAACATATAACCTTCTTCATATTTGAAGTCGGTCAAAACGGCATAACATGATGGCAATTTCTAAATTCAAATATATATATTACATACCAAACACTGATAGAAATAAAATAATTTTTGATGCTTATTTACATGCAATGTCACACATACACGAACCCTTTCAAGAGGTGTTATTTCGCAGTTCTATTCCAAATTCAATTATAATTTTAATGGCACAATGCGGCAAAGGACCGCTGTCAAAACAGCCGCATTCGCGCGCCTTTGGCCACTTGACTTTTTTTCTACGTTTCACAGGTGCACGACGAAAAAAATTAAAAAGATTTTATGGCGGCGCTTGAAAGGCTTACCTGAGATGGCGCTCAGCAGAAAGGAGGCAAAAAGTTTTTAGTTATGCTAACGTATAAAATATATTTACGTACTCGAAGAGGCAATTCTGCTATTTAAACAGGTTTAAGTACCTCACATAAAGTATGTGAGGTACGTCCTATGTTTAACAAATGTTTTCTGTATAAGGGAATTCAATAGACGAATACGTTTTTTTTGCCAGTTCTTTCAAATTTCTGTCCCCTACCTATATATTCCTTATAATATTTAATTTAATGAATCTTTTTAATATGAACCTTTTTAGTGACCTTTCATACTAACAGGATCGATTGTCTTATCACGAGTTTATACATGACAAATGACGCAACACCAATAAACCCTTGTGACATGTGATATTATGATTTCATAGATACTCCAGAGTATCACATTGATAGATATAGGTCAAACAGATCCCATAGCACACAGGAAGCTAAAATGCAGTAGTCAAACACCGTAGATTAGTAAAGGAAACGATTAATTAGTCGAGAATGCCCTTCCGCTATAAACTTGTGGCGTCCGCTAAGTGCAAGTATTGCCCATAGACAAAGTGACTGTTGTTGAATATAGAAAAAAAAATACTATTTTTAGAGTGCTCGTAGCGGAGCATGACTTGGCGATCTTAACAGATCAACAAGTTAAGCAACCCTTGCTGCATTCAGGATTTCGATGGGTGACCGGTAGTGGCATTATTTAACTGCGCGCTACCGTGCTTCGGAGGGCACGTTAAGCCGTCGGTCCCGGTTGTTTGTCTTAGGACAACAGACGTTAGGCTATGTCGAAGGCCTTCGGGCGGCCTGAAAGCTTCGACATGGGTTAGCCACTAACCTATCCACCAAGCCGTACTGGGCACGCGTGGTGAATTATGGCCCAACTCCTCTCTCTAAGAGGAAGGCTCGAGTCCCAGCAGTCCCAGCAACCCTTACGGATACATGCAGACAGACGAATACTAAATACCTACTTACATAATGTCCATGTTGAACTTGTTTTCGTACAGACAATACTTCCATGATCTGCTTCAAAACTGCATTCATTTTAACGATTCTTTAACTATGATAAAAAATCACGTTTGTTGTTTGGGAGTTCCCCTTAAATATTTATTTTATTTTAATTTAATTATAAATTTTTAGAGTTAAAAATATAACTCAATATTCTGTGAATATTTCAATCGTGTACTTGTCGTTATCAATATCGAGAAAAAAGGAAAAAACGAGCAAAGAAATCAAGTTTGTCTATAGGAGCCTCCCTTAAATATTTGTTTTTATTCATTTTATTTATTTTTAAGGTGAAATAACTTAATACTCTGTGAATATTTCAAGCCTCTACCTGTAGCCGTTATAGATATCGAGCAAAAACGAGCAAAAATCACGTTTCTTGTATGGGAGCCGCCTTAAATACTGATATTGTTCTGTTCTAGCATCGAGCTATTATTATACGCAGCAATAACTTCTCTAAGGATTTTATTATTTATTTTTACAGCGGCAACAGAACTACATCATTTGTGAAAATTTCAAGTGTCTTACTATCACGGTTCATGAGATACAGCCTGGTGACAGACGACAGACAGACAGACAGACGGACAGCGGAGTCTTAGGGTCCCGTTTTACTCTTTGTGTTCGGGTCCCTAAAAACTCGTCTTTGCCGTAAATGGCTTGAAGAAGTCGCTTTTATTCTTGCTGTTCGCGTGTAATATGTAAGTGAGTATATGTTGTGGTTAGTAGGCAATACATACTTTGTAAACTACGAGAGGTGTGCTGTTATGCATACTGTGGCGAGAGTTAAAATATGGAGAACTAAGAAAGAATAAGCTTATCCGCCAGCGGCTTCGCTCGCAGTGGCCAATTGTGGCTATGGGGATGCTATGGTACATTATTCCATTCGTCGAATTTGTTGCGCCAAATTTCTAGGTTCAACATTTCTTCTAATTTCTTTGACGGGTACCCATTCCACTCGTCTATTCTTTTTTGTCGAAGATATTTTTGTAATTTGTGAGTTAATTACTTTCATAAGCATCGATCAAAAATATCATCACCATATACGGTACTTATACAAAAAAACTAATATTAATTATATTTTTATCTGCCTGTCTGTTTGTTCCGGCTAGTCTCTAAAACGGCTGGACCGATTTTATCGAGACTTTCATTGGCAGATATATGATGTTTAAGGAGTAACTTCGGCTACTTTTATTTATAATAAAGTATAAATTGTAATAAACTCTGTATCTCTGTCTGTTTGTACCTTATCACGCCTAAACGGCTGAACGGATCGTTATCAAATTGGCAAGGGTAGGTATATCCCGGGGAAGCACATACGAGTATGATACTATTCATCATCATCCATCATCACGCGGGTGAAACCGCGAGGCGTAGCTCGTTGATAAAAAAGTGTTCTAATGAACAAATTCTATAGTTTCAGGCGTAACTGTAGCACGTCAGTAGTGGACTGCAGTTTCGCATTTTTAAATAACTCCTTGTAGTCTGCTAGCAAACACACCTACATCAGGAGTGGTGGTAACCATTGTTTCCCACTTTTCTTTTTTTCGTTTCTTCTTCTTCTTCTCTCGGTGCCTCTTCAGTCAATGAAGGTTGGCAATCAGCTTTCCGTACTCGTCTTTATCCTTGGCGAGGCGAAAAAGTTCAGCGGCACTCACTATCCCTGTCCACTCCCTGATGTTTCGTAGTCATGATTTCTTCCAGCGACCACCTCGTCTCTTTCCTGCAACTTTTCCCATCATTATTAATTGAAGAAGGCAATATCTGTCATGTCTAAGTACATGGCCCAAATATGCCATTTTTCTTGTTACTAAACAAACCCGTAAAGTATGTAGAGATCACACTTACGTAAACTCTACATGCAGACAAGTTGTTGAGTTTGCCAATTAACGTTTAATAGTGTTACCATGTTTGGAGATCGATTAATAGAAATATTTTAAGTTACGACTTGGATTTATCGATTATCAAATTAAATTGATAAGGTTATTCGTATGTGTATAAATAATTTATTTTAGAGATATTTGCGTTTAAATTTCTACTATGGTAATCTTTTTTTATAGTATAACCAGCCTCCACAGACTCCAGTGTCCGTGTCATTTTATTGTTTTTTTGCGAATTTATTACATCTTAATGTAATTAAAAACAGACAACAATATACATATACTTTAAATTACTTATGGGCTATATTATTTCTGAGTTTGCATCAGCATTCAGAGCAGACCGGTCTCCGCAGACAGCACTCGTTCACAAGTTGACGCATGTGGCAGCCATCGCCTTCCTCAACCATATTTGAAGGATGATGGCGACCCGTCACTCGACGCGAACGCCTGCCGACACCTTTTTTTAAGCTAACTATGTGTCTTTAGTAAGCTTATAAACAGCAAACGTGAATATTTATATATTAAGAATTAGATTGGTACTTTCGTAAACGTTAGAAATTCTTATTACTGTTATATATTATTATTATTTATTATATTCGAGTAGTTGTCAGTGCAAGCAAGTGCGTGAATGCTATATTATATATTATCAAGAATGGTCCCGGGTGGTCTCGGATCCTGTTCAGATACTAGGAAAAAAAAGACTATGCGCACACGCGTTAGATAAAACGTAACATTGAATAAATATAATATTTAATTATTTCCATTAATGTCAGAAGAATTATAAAAACAAGGAGTACTTAATATTAAACGACATAAATGTTTAATTTTATTGATATGAGTATGCATATTGTAATTCTTTGCACATAACACTGATAATTAAAAAAATACCCTTATTTTACGAGCAGGAGGCGTCCGTCAGGATTTTACTTTTTATACTGTGAAAGAGAAAAAGTACAAAAAATCAAGGGTGATATGCTGATGATATGCAATAACCGCTGGTGTTAAAGTGTTCTATGTCAAAGGGATGATGTTATACCTTAAATAATAATGTATAAAAGTTTCGTTTTGTTTAGCGTAGATGCGTAAATCGTCTTCCATATTATGTTTAGAAAATTTAAATATAATATATAATTGATATAAGATGATAATATAATTTATATTATCATCTTATAGAAATAAATTAAAACGTTGGCTTATTGAGCGGACCTTCTATAGCTTTGAGGAATTCGGTATGCTAAAAAAAATTAACCTATGCCAATTCCGAAACCATTTCGAGATTTTATGTTACAAACCCTTATTTTTCTACTCTGACCTTTTAAAACGATAAGATGCCATTTATTTTAACAAAAAACGATGAAATAATTCGACTTTCATTGACCTCTAAATGACGTCACTTTTTTGCATTTTATTATCTGTGTGACTATTGAAGTAAAACTTTATCTAACAACACGAGCGGACTTTTGTTTTGATTGAATAGAGACTTACGAATTAGTAGGTGTCACTGTCAAGTGTCAAAGTAAATTCTAGTTTCTTTTTTTTTACTCGCGTGCTTTTCTTGGCTCCTCAACGCAACTACATATTTGTGCAATTAATTATAAAATAACTACTGAATATAAAACAAAAATATTGAAATTAGTTTCTTATAATGACCTAATCTACGAAATAAAAATATAAAAAAAATACCAAAAAAAAACTTTACATACCGAATTCATGGATCAATCTTCAACTTGAAATCAATCAATGATTTGTGTTGTTAATTACTTAAGTATTATATTAGTTAAGTGACATTGATCGATAACCTCGAATTTTGACATTGTTTACATTTTTTCTTCATTTTCTTATATGGAGATATATTATTAATATTATTACTTTATTGACATATACTATTAATTATTGAAATTGCGGAATGCAGTGCAGAATTATTTAAATTAATACTTTTGCATGTATACTTGAGTATACATTCTACCGTTAATGCCATGTAATATTATTTACGAATAAATTACTATTGACTAACATATAATGTGTTAAATCGTCATAATTTATTTACAAGCTCATACTATAACAATCGCTACACAGTATTATATATGAGTATATACTTTGTTCATAGATTGTGGATCAATTAGTAGGTAAATACTAATAAACACTACATAAATACAAATGTACTGATGTTATAATCAACAAGGAAAAAAATACCAGTCCATTACATTTCATCGCCCTTGCCAGTATTTGTGTGTTTAACTGTCACAGTAGAAAATGCAAAATCCGTCAAACGAAACTTTGTAAGTACCTAGTTTGTTTTGGGAGTAGGCCTCCAGGTATAGTATTATAGTCAAACGCTGCATTAAAACCTTTTTCACCTTTTTAAAACTTTCAATGAAAATATCGTTAAAATATGCGCACGGTGTTACAACACTAAAAAACTTGCAAATGAAGCATCCCGCGAGAAGCCCGACTTAATTGACCTGCTTCTCAATTCTCGGTAAATCAGTGATTTCGAGAACCGATTCATTACGGTCTACCTACGCTCTTTGTTCCGTTATCTGACTTTTAGGATTACTTACCCAAAGGGTAAAACAGGACCCTATTACTAAGACTCCGCTGTCCTTCCGTCTGATTGTCTTTCACCAGCACTGGAAAAACAAATTAACTTAAATAGTAATATTAATAAATTGCTAATACCACTCTGTGAGGTTATGTGCATCAAAAAATAACCAAAAAGTTGAGCTATTAATAACCGAATAGTGAGGTTATTTCAGGCAAAACAGCTAAACTATTATGCTACCCATAGCAATGCAGTAAGGTTATGAATACAATACGATTACAATTAATAACAAAGGTGGTAGGCTAAATGTAACAACACTGTGCTCACAGCTGACACATGGTTTGGTAATACGCTGCTAATGAGTTTGGGTAAATTTAAATAAATATTTTAATTATTCATAACATAACACTAATTTACAAAACAAAATTTGGGTACTAGTTACACTATTTGTGTAGTCACCATTTTGTGTAGATAATAACCAAAGTTTTTGTTATTAATCATCAAAAAGTTCTTTCAGTGCTGTATCTCATGAACTGTCATAGTTAGACATTTGAAATTGTCACAAATAATGTTGCCGTTATAACAACAAATACTAAAAACCGGCCAAGTGTGAGTCGGCCTCGCGCACAAAGGGTTCCGTAACATTATCTATAAAAACTATAACATCATGTCTGTTGTATGGGAGATTTATAGATACTGGTACGGAACCTTTCGTGCACGAGTCCGATTCGCACTTGGCCGGATTTATGTTTGTCTTGTTTACGTACTTGTCATTGTTGGTACTCGTATTGGTAGAGTGTTTAAAAAGCACAAAGTTGTTATGGTTCGAAGAGTATATAAGAGTTTTAATCATGTACTTTTCTTTATACAACTATACTATTATATTACTAGCGAATGCACGTGACGTTGTTTGGGTAGTTGGCTCGGCCTTCGCCGTGACCTCTCCCCTTTTCTTTCATAAGAACCTTCTCCTGTCCTTAATTGACACAACAAAAAGAGAATTAGCGTAATTGTTCGATCCGTTCTCAAGTTATAGCGTGACCAGAGAAATAGGGGTTCATTTTTATATAATATATAGATTAACTATTACATAATCGTTTATTACATAATCGTTTATTACACTATAACTCTGCGAGATAGAAATAAAACTGAATTAAGATCCCGTATTGTACACATTTCACTAACGTAGTTAAAATCACTGTTTAAAATGTACATAAGTATTTGATATTTCAACAACATCTAAGCACTCGTAAAACAAATTTTTCAACAGTTTGTATATTTGGGAGCTTAAACACTCAACTATACCCTTCAGATGATAATGACCATTCTCGGGTATTACGCAGCCACGACTTCTTTCTACGTCCAACAGCTCTTCTTCTACATATTATGAGTTCTCGCGGTGTTTTTTTTTGTTGCCAACCTACTTAACAGGTTGCAAGTGGTATATATTTATGCTTCAAATTTGGCAATTCGTCCCTACCAATATTTAAAACTAGACATTTGAAATTGGTTAGTAGACACAAGTAGACATGATTTTATTATGTGTAAGAAATACTTTATTCGGGTATGTTCACCGAAACACGATTAAAGAAATTTGGTTTCATAGAAAAAACGTACCTTTCATATTTTTTTAAATAAAAAATGGAATACTAAAAAGTTTGAAATAAGCAACTTGTTGAAGTCGGTCGGTCGGTCGATAGTTCAAATTTAGGTGCCTATTTTATATTATCACAAAATTGAACGCATTCCGACTTCGACAAGTCTTTTTAGTGACCCTTGCTACTTACCGCGGATCGATTGTCATTCACCGTCAATAACGATATCATCGAGATAGGTGAACACTTTTAAGTTATTGGATTGTAACTTAAAAACCGCTTAAACAAATTAGATAAAAAATTAAATGGGACCACCTCGAAAGTATACAAAAAACATCAAAATCTGACAACTCTGTAAGGAGTTATGCGTGTTCATACATAAATAAATATACGCGTCGACTTGAAAACCTTCTCCTTTTTTTTGGAAGTCGACTGAAAAACACCCTAGAAGACTTTTGCGTCTATGGAATCAATCAACTCCATTCAAACTATGGAAACGTTCACCTGTTAGTGCTCGTGACTGTACATAATTTTATCAAAATCGATCGGCTAATAGCGCTGCAGCAAATTTCCTCTTTTTTAGGAAAAGCACCACCCCAATCAATAATATCCGACGAATTAAATAATAGATATAATAGTAATGATACATACATACCAGGTTTCGTCAAGATTGGTTGAAAAATGCTACCTGTACAGGAAGACCAACGAACTATCTACGAGTACATACGGACAGATGAGAATCAATTTAGCCAGATAAAGCAGAGACGCTTTGCTCGCTCGGTCAATAAAAAGTAATATCAAAATTATCAATTAAAGCAAAAATAACAATAAAATTACATGTAGAAATCAACAATAGATCTTTTAGAATAGATTATAACAAGTCAACACCAAGGTGTATCCCACTGGTTTTTGATTATCTCACAATATCGTAACAATACACACACAACTATTTGTCAATTTCTTTATAAGCGTCAATGAGTGCATTGCACTGTAGTTTTTCGTCACACTGCAATTATCATTCGTAAGCGTAGTGCTTAACATCAGGACTCACAAAATGTTTAGCAAATGTTAATCACATACAAAAAAAGAATCTGATTTCCCTCTTTTTTGTTTGTCTTGAACGGTGTCGCATATTTAATAACATTTCCCACAGTATACCCCCCGCCTTGTACTGTTGGAGACACGCGCCGCACGCGTACGCGCGTTATAACGTAATCCGCATTAGTGTAGCATTAACATTACCCCAATGTGCCATCATGCTCAGCTGCTAAAGCACAGATGTCCCGAGCAAATTAATTGGAAATGTCAAGTGCAGAGGGACGCCATCTTGTCCCCCCATTCTTTATTTTTTTCGCGCGCGCGTGCCCTTATTGCTAGACAGCTGGGCGATAGTACGGTTTTTAAATGCTGAGTATGGTAACAGTGGACGCTTGCATTTGAACATTTAATTTACTATTCGTTTACTTTTATATTAGTTATACTCGTACCTAATAGTTGATCCTACTAATATTATAAATGCGAAAGTTTGTAAGTATGGATGTATGGATGTAGGATGTATGGATGTGTGGATCTTTATTACTATGGGATATGGGATATTGCTATGGGGTTCAGCGGCTGATATAGAGACCATATTTATCCTTCAGAAACGTGCTATTAGAGCTATATACGAAATGGGTCCCCGTGAATCTTTGAGAGATTTATTTAAAGAAATCAATATATTAGTAATTTTTAAACTTTCGCGATTTGAACACATGTTTTAAATGTTTATCGGGACTTATCACGTATTATTTAATATAGGTAAAAATATGTACCTTTCGCTCGACGTTTCGACCATGTTACAATGGCCGTGGTCACGAGCTGACTGAAAACTGCGGGTGAGTCCGGCGAGAAGAGCGGGTGTTTTGTTCTTCTACCCTCACTTGATCTTGAAAAATCGCAGGGTTGTCACTACGACACACAACACTGACTGTATCGGTAAATGTCCTAGTACCTACACCGCGGTTTGTACACTTGCTCACTACGGGATTCCACGACGCCGCTAATCTAAATCCATCCATGGATTTAGGTCGAGCGAAAGGTACATATTTTTACCTATATTAAATAATACGTGATAAGTCCCGATAAACATTTAAAACAATCAATATATTAACGTTGCCTTCCTTATATGTATTTGAAAATATAATGAATGTTCGTAAAAATTTACATAAATATAAGTTAAATAGTGATCACCACACTTTTAATACCAGAAATACAAATAGGATAGCTGTACCTAGTTTTAGACTTGCGAAGATTAATAAGTCATTCCTAGGAAATTGTGTGCGTTTTTACAATAAAATCCCAAAGCACATAACTGAACTCACAGAGGGCAAATTCAAGTTGACTGTAAAAAACGTTTTAATAAAAAAAGCTTACTATATAGCTCGACATTATATAGAAGATAAAGATGCTTGGAATACTCCACTTCTGGCAAGCTGTCTCTCTGCCACCCATAAAATGTAATATCTGTAGTACCTAAGTAGAAACATTGTAAACATCCATATAAAAAGAATGGCCCCGAGTTTCTTGCCGCTTCTTCTCGGTGGGTTCTATATATTTTGGAACGCGGCGGTAGAGTCTTTAAAGTACATTATAATGAAAGTTGACGTTCATAAGTGCGTCTTTGATGCCTAAATTGAATAAATGATTTTGACTTTGACTTTGACTTTGACTTACTCTTTCACGCTCAAACGGCGGGGCAATTTTGATGAAATTTGGTATGGAGGTAGATGAGGCGCTGTATTAACACATAGGGTACTTTTCATCATCATCATCATCGAAAAGCGTTATATGCTTACCATGCTTGGGCGCAACATAGGCAAAATAATAAGATCTCCGCCTACGTCAAGATCGTAATGATGACAGTTCTGTCCAAGTTTGTGTCAGTTTCTGATAGCTTAGTCAAAAGCCAAGTCAATTTGATAATTAAGTTAAGTAATTAAAAGTAAGTTTGTAACTGTAAAGTTAATGTGACAAAATTAAAAGAAAATTGTTACTAATCTGCAATTTATTCTGTAACTCTAAATCTGCAAGATAAGCCGAATCTGGGTTTCGAAATGAAACAATAATGCTACATAATTGAAATTCAAATATTTGATATTTGAAGATTGTAAACTGTGAGTATTGTATCGAATGTAAATAATAATGTACTAATAGTATATAATAATAATAATCTGATCTAGGCCTACTACCATGATGAAGTACAATTTTTCAATGAGATTTATTGTTAAATAATCTTTCAAGTCGAGATTTACAACTGAGGTTCATTCTGGTACAGAAGCCGTAGCACAAACAATTTGTGAAAAAGTATTCGTTAACGTTTCACCGTCAAACTATGAGTCATCTGTGTCATAGTTGCCCTAGATAAATTATAGTTTGTACTGTTTCACGTGAGCGACACTTACGCAGTTATTCCTGCTAGGCTCACTGGCATAGGGGAACAATAGTCCTAGATTAACTAACGGCTCTTAACACGGCTACGAGCTAATCGAAATGTATTAATATATTTATAAATAGTATAAATATATTAATTATAAATTCCATTTTAGTTATGTACATATATCATAATGATAATCATAATCAGCGCATTATTTATTATTGGAACTCGAGAATTCCTCTCAGAGAGAGGAGTTGGGCCATAACCCACCACGTGGGCCCAGTGCGGCTTGGTGGATAGGCTAGTGGCCAACTCATGTCGAAATTTCAGGCGGCCCGCGCTGGCCTTCGACATAGCCTAACGACTGTTGGCTTAAGACAAACAACCGGGATCGCCCTCCGAAGCACGGAAGCGCTCAGTTGAATAATGCCACTATCGGCCGCCCATCTAAGTCTTGACCGCAGCAAGCGTTGCATAACTTGTTGATCGGTTAAGATCGCAAAGTCAAGCTCCGCTACGAGCGTATAAATAAATAAATATTCAATCTTAAGGTTGCTAGCTATAAAGCCAGCCGCTAAAAATGGCTTTACCACCGTATTACTATTCCCTTTTAAACCAAAGCTAAGCCTTCGATTAAACATATTGATTTAAACAAACTCGCACACTACACAGATGTCTAACATCTCTCTTTTTTTTTCGTGAGTAATATTCATTCTCATCATCAGACAAAAAGTGCCAAGAATGGGAAATTATTCTATTTGTAATTCAAACATCCATTCTTTAAAATATCCATATCTATATATTATATATCCATCAATAAAATACAAACAATACTCAGTAGATATAATTTTGGACCAATTCAGAAATAATTATTTGGAATTGAAAGCATTTTCGGATCGTAATAACTTAAACTTAACCAGACATCTGCCACCCAGCCAAATATAGTTAACTTCGCCAATTTTTATGGCCACGGTCGATAAGTGATTATAAAAATTGATATCGACACCGCAAATATCCGTAGAGAAGTCGAAACATTAAAATATGGTGTAATTAAGGGGGTTGGGGATTCCGAAATGTATGACCACACATAGCAATTTTGTTCGGACTCTGAACAAATTGGAGTAAAGGATAATCAACTGTGATAGGTGTGTATAAAGTAGATTTTGTTTTGCTCAGGAATGATAATACTGGTCGATTACAGCCATGTGTGGATCTTACTTGACAAAAGGACAAGGTGTTGCCATCATCAGCTGCGAACACCGCCTACGATCAGGTGCTCGAATTTCGTAAGGAAAGGTGTTCAGAAGGAAACAAATTATTTTAAATAAAAAGCGGACGCGATCTGTGATCGCCTTTTGGCGTAATGACCGGAAAGACGCTGGTTAATTACTTTTTACGTGCGGTGAAATAGGTCATTTGACTGAATAGTCAAAATTCAATTAAAATAACGACGTTGCGATCTTAACACAAATATTTGTAAGTTATTATAGTTAATTATAGAGAGGTGGATGACGAGCTTTCCAATTATGTTTTTTTCTTTTACTACTGCGCGGGAAATGAATATCAGACATTTTTCAGCAGTTGCGAGGAGAAAGGCATACTACGAAAATTTTGTACTTTACACACAGACTTTCGCATTTGTAATCTTACTTGTGAACTGCATGCTTAGGATATTTATCATCATTGATCATCATCATCATTATCAGCCGGAAGACGTCCACTGCTGAACATAGGCCTACCCCATAGAACGCCGCATGGACCTGCTACTCGCTTCCTGCATCCAGCGATTCCCCGCGGTTTTGACGAGGTCGTCGGTCCATCTAGCGGGGGGCCGGCCTACACATCGTCTTCTATACCGGATATTTTTCCCGGAGTATAAATATTCTTTGCGTTTCCGGGCGGCATGCTATATACTCTACTACTATACTCGCATATCAGGTCTGACATACAGACTGTCTGTGTGTTAGACAGACATCGAAGTAACCATCGGCCAAATTATGTCCTCATTTCATCTGTGAATCCAGACCATTGGCCGCTGACTCGCTAAATGCGAAACAAACATAAATGTTTGCGAATGATATCATCGAGAAACATAGGTAAGGGTACATATACTTGTATAAAGTTTTAGGATAGAATTAAAAACAGTTTGAAGACATTATTACGTGATATTGTTTTGCTCAGAGGCCGTAGCACAAGCTATTTGCGAAAAAGTATTCGTATCGTAAGCGTCAACGCGTCACGTTTCGGTTTATAAACTGTGAGTTATCTGTGTCACAGTTGCCCTAGATAAATGACATTTCGTATTATTTCACGGGAAAGACACGTTACGTTACATTTACTGAGTTATTCGTGCTACACCCACTGGAGACCTTGACCTATGGTTATTTAGCTCAAAATAATTAAAACATGATTCTTGTATGGACCAACCACCCAAAGGTTTTTTGGATTTTGTTAACTAAATAAGATAAGTAACTATTTATTATAGGTAGTAAGATACACATCATAGTAACACATTGTGGGAAAATTTCAGTTGACTATCTTACATACAAAGATACAGCACTGTAAACTGTAGACTGCAATGGTTTTTAAGTCCCTTTCTCCTGAGTAATTTCACTTGCCCTTTACAGCCAAACACTTGCGCGCTTTGTTACCACCGTAGTGCTAGATATTCTGTCACGAAGCAATCAAGAAACCTACTTAGTAAATCGAGTTTCCTCACCTCTTAAGATTCGCATCGCGATTGTCGAAGGAATATTCTGTAACTACGTCCCCTCACGCAGCAAAAACTCCGCGATTCTGATGGAACAAAAAAACTCTCTATGAAAAATTTAATTTTCATTTTCTTATATCCGAGGAAAATGCGTGGAAGGGCAAACTTAGTGCTTCACCATATGCCGCGATCCTAGCAATGTTGATCATTGCACCTGTGTTGTATCAACACGGCCGACAGTAGACACATTGTGTGATTTGTGTGTGATTGTTTTATGATGAATCGCTGGTACGTTTCAAGTCATCGTACTATACATACAGCTTGTTTGCTAAGGCTTGGTGACTCTGGGGTCCAGCCGTGCGATGCTGTAATGATTCGTCGACGAGCTCACCGATGTCAAATACTTTATGAGATATCGCCCTTGTACATAAGGTTGTTTTTCCAACGTTTCTATTCATCTCGTCGTTTGTTTCACGGATGTTGTCAAAGATGCAACGATGTTTGCGCTTAGAGAATCGCACGGCCTACGAATATTTCTTCGTAGCGCACGGCAGATGGAAACGTAACTCAAGCTAAACTTTGCTCAGTAAGTTGAGTTGAGTTTTGTGGCTGACTGTGGCAAATTAGTCGCCCAGAGCTACGCCTACCTACTACCCCTGCGGATTTATAATAAATACTATTTTTGTATATCTAAGATGTAGGCAAAAAGACCTTATTTTGTATAATTTATAATATTGCATGTGATGTTTCCCTTTAACAAATAGTGCATTAAGCAACTTAGTTAAGAATATGTATAACACACAAGAAGTAATGTAACTATTCATGGGAAACCAAAATAAATAAATAAATAAATGATGATGAAAAGTATCATAGGTGCTACCTCGGGATATAATCTATAACCTTGCCAAATTTGATTACGATCCGTTCAGCCGTTTAGGCGTATTAAGGTACCTAACATAAAGACAGGGTTTAATATTTAATTTCAAAAGTAGCTTAAGTTACTTCTTATAAAATCAACTATCTGCCTGAGAAAGTTCTTTAAAATCGGTCAAGCCGTTTTAGAAATTAGCCTGAAATTACAAACAGAAACTTCATTTTTAGTAGTTTTTAGATATAGTATTTAGATTTTCGCAATTGGTGAACTCTGTAAAATTATTTTTTAAGCTCAAATTTGATTGGCAAAGCGACAAAACGGTCTGTAGTCCTCCGTTCTGGGTTGCTATGTACCCATATTTTCGCATCCAAAACAATAATAGTACTTATTTTTTAATAATATATTTAAAAGAAAGGAGGAGGTACTCAATTCGACTGTATTTTTGTTACCTTTCTTCTTCTTGTCTTTATGTTTGTTACCTCATAACTTTCGACTAGGTGAACCGATTCTCAAAATTTTTTTTCGAAAGCTGGTGCTTCCCGAATAGTCACATTTTAATTTCATCAAATCCGGTTCAGTAGTTTTTGAGATACACTCCAATAACTGATTTTTACCAAAGTAATTGTACTTGTCTAATAAAAAATAAAAATTCTTTGTTGAATTACAATCGTTGCAAATCAGCAGACAAAGTAGCCGGCAAACCTCCTTATAGCGTACTTGTACTAAGTATAGTTGATGAAGTGGACACTCTGTTCAAGATACTAAGGCCTTCGATCGGTCACTGATCAATTGCCAGTGTTTTCAAAGAAAGCATCCGAAATGGCCTAACGGTGTCCTAAGACAATAATCCGAGACTGATGACGTAACGTTCCTTTCGTAACTCGAAAACGTCCAATTGAAAAAGCCACTAGTGATGTCATCCATCGAAGTAGTAAGCGCACACTGAGAAAAACCTAAAGCTGAAAGCGTCGTAACAACGGCCGGTTTGGTTGGTATGACGGCAAAAAAACCGACCAAACGTAATACGAGTACGAACAAAATTGCCTTCTATGCAGAAAGCGATAAACGCCTTAGTTTACGGCGATTTCAACTAGTAGAATGCGGTTAATATGACTTGATATACTATTTATTTCGACGTACTATTCGAACAGATTAGCCGTAATGAAAAATCAGTAAGCATGGTAAGTGAGGTTAAAAACGAAGTGCTGACGATGATTTTAAACCGCTGTAAGGCGATTTTAACCGTACGTAAGTTAAAATGAAACTTTCTTACTACAATATTTACTGCATATAAGGTTATATTTGACTTTCGTGAGGCGTTTTATACCCTTGTTTACTGTTCAATACGCCATACATTAATATTAAAGCTGTTCTATAGTACCTATAGAGGCGCTATTTATCGTTAGTAACTGTGTACCATACCTATACTCGAATAGGGCTTATTCAAAAGTATTGTAGACCAGCACCCGCGACCGTAGCGCTCAGTTGACTGCCAGGGACTACCCTACCACCTTCAGGATTTCAATGAAACCACTTCCAGTGCCTGCACCTGCACTCTTTTATTCGAAACAAATACTGTTTTGTATTTCTTGTTTACTCAAAATTAGAATTTGGCGCTAAGTCCACTCTTTCTCGGATACAAACACTTGCGTGTGTTAGAGACGAACAGCGCCATCTAGCGTGGTCTATAGTAGTGACATATTGGCTAGCTAGACGATAAGCTGAGAATGGAGTTAATATATAGGTAATGTTTTACACTTAATTTAAATACTTACGGGGAAAAGCAAGTAATCACCGAAAGTTAATAAGTGGTGCCCTGCTCACATGTACGATAATAATAAAGAAGCTTGAAGCAAAATTATTTTTTGCGATTTCACGATGGTCTTACATTGAGAGTGTTTAGCATCTTAGTAAGAGCACTTTATACCTTTCCATAACATAAAAATCATCTTCCGCCGTTAGTAAATGCCGCATATGAACGTCGCTTCCTAACTTAAGTTTACGTTTGTTTAGTTTTTATTGCGAGCGTATTTCATGTTACTTAATAAATAATCAACCTTTTCATAAGGCGAATATTGCCGTATCACGATGATTTTCGCCGCATATTAAGCGTAAACGTAAGGTGATTTTAACAGTATAGACTGCTTATTTAACCGGTGTAGGGTATATTTGGAAAATGCCTGTTACGTAAGTAAGTACGTTTTCGCTTAAGAAAGTAAAAATAAACGTAAGCCTTACAAAATCACCTCACTTAATTAAAATTCAGCCGTGTACGAACGAATTCACCTTAGCTCAGAATTCGATTCTCAGTGCAGAAAATGCAACAAATGAAGACGCGATTCCAGGAAACAACTTCGAAGAATTAGTTAGAAGAAAGATTTAAGTTGAACGGATTAATTAGATAGCTCGCTACGAGCGCTACAACTAGGCACAGTACCTACTGCTAGCTACGCTAGTAATATAATACGCGAGCTACAGACTCCTTCAGGAGTGCCCTGATATGTTATCAAGTACTATACAATAATTACCTTATTGGCATCACTGAAGGTCACAAATTGGAAGGATTCACTGAAAAGTATCTTCTTACGAACGTGTGTACTAAACTACGATATTGTTACCGAGGACTGCAATCGTTTTAGAACATTTAGTAAAATATACCGTATATTCTTACCATTTTTGAAAATATTGTTACAATTTTGCGAATTGGGCACGTAATTTTGTCATCATATACTATTTCGCATGACCTTTGTGTGCTATATAACACATTACTGCATTATGAATAAGTATACAAATATAACATAATAATCAAGTAATACAAAAATCAAGTTAAACTATTGCAGCCTCACTGTATTGCATCCCGCAGAACAGCAGCAATTAAGACAGAAACCATCACCAAATATTTTCAGAACTCTTCACCAAATTGATTGCATTCAGGTCGGATGATGTCATTGAGTAAAGAATAATTATACAAATCATCGATATAAATGTCAATCATGTGCAATCTCGAGAAATGGTCCCCTTCTTTCAAATACAGCAATTTATTCCCGTAGATGTTACCCCTCTGGAGGACGGCACGCGAATGACGCGTGGCAGTCGCGTGGCACTTTCTATACGCAATCTCATAATACAAAAATGAGGGTAGTAAAATATTTTTTCCAACGTTGTGATGTTTATAGATTATATATAAAGAATATAGTTCTTATTTTGAGCTTAGATAGATGAACAATAGATGAACTAAAGGGGTGCCTGGATAGAATCAAAGTTCCACCCCTAGTCGGAATTATGTTATAGTCTGGTAGTGACTATATCACCATCAAAATCAATAAATTCAATCGGTTACATTTATTCTAAATAAATTTGGAAGATTCCTTATTTTAGAGCATACCTTGCACATAAATTCTACCTCAATAGCTGCCCATAAATTGCAATATCAATAGACTAGGAATATAATCGATCTTGTGAGCATTATATTTGACACGTTAAGTCATTTTAAGATACACGTAGTTTGAGTTAGAAAAGTATTATAAGCGAGTTTTGTCCTTAATTCCATATTCATATCATGCGAGTCCTAGCCGGTTCGTAAAGGACTTAGATAGATGTTTGATAATTGATAGTTATGGTTTAATAAAGGCATAAATAAAAAAAATTATAGGTGGAAAAGCGCACATAGCAACATTTTCTACTCGTGGCTTGGTCATATCTTTTATCTAGGAGACCACAGCATTACAGAGATCGATTCTCTTATAAGCACTCAAAATATCCGATCCATATCCAACTGTAGTGAGTTCGGAGGGACAATGAGCAAGCTATAAATACTCCGATGAAGCCAGATGGTCAGGATATCCTGTGGAAACAGATTGCCCGGTAATAATAGCTGAGTAGCGCGTGCGAGGGGGTATTACCACTTGAGGAGGCATGGTAAACAAATAAGGAACTCAGCAGGCGTTGGATTACCTATCTTTAGCATATAGTAAAATGTGTCTATACTCAAGTACAGTTGAACAGTGACTGTACGAGTCGGAAAAGTTTTTTGTCTTTATTACATGATCTAAACCAATCAAATCGTATGATAGAAAATAAGAAGCGTCTGTGATTGGCAAATGAAAATGTCAGAGGGTCAACGAACATATTAAGATGTCTGGGCTGCCATGCCTGAAAATAAATATAGCATTTAAGTTTGTGTTAGGTCTATTTTGCTTTTATTCAATCACCAGCATCGACTAGTTGTTTAATTGAATTGTAAAGACTTGATAGCCGTTTTTTTTAAATTCTGAATCGATTATTTTGGAAATTGTTAGTTCAACATAATAGACACTTAAATATTTTGAGACTCGACATTTTGTGATTCTGAATCCAACATTTTGGGAACTAACAGTTCAACATATAGAAAATTCATTTTATTGGGACTCAACATTTTAAGAATTCGACATTTTGAAAATCAAGACTTTGCGAATTCAACACTGCAAGAGTTCAACTTTGTGTACCTGAAGGAAAATTATGACAAATGACAACTCAAAATTAAATCAACTCAAATTAAAACTCATATTTGAATTATAATTAATAAGACGCCAGCAATTTTTTTCTGTGGCTTCAGCTTTCGGTAAAGTTTTTAAATACTGACATTACTTATGTAATTTTTAAACGATCATGGTCACAAACATAAGAAATGTTCACATTATTTACAATATATTGGTATATGCACTTATACCATTTCGTCTGCTCCTGAACATTCACCGATCCGCAATTCTTCAGTTCTTCGTGATCACGGCGATTGCAACAGTGCCAAAATATCGGAAACTAAAACCAAATATACAAGGTAACTATGTATTAAATAATGTGACTATTTCTTACATATAAACGGTTCTCAGAGTGAAGAACATGTTTATATTTTCTTTTACCAAAAACCGGAACCGAGTTCAACACCAAAAAGTGTGAAATAGCTTGTCGAAGTCGGTACCATGCACACAATATTGTGACAATTGTTACGTAACCTGGCAATATTCATATTTATGCACTGGCAATCCTAACCAAGTATTTTTGCAATGGCAACACTGAAGCCTGAATACTAGCAACGCCACCTCCTTTCCGGTGACGTTGCCCGACGGCTGTCAAGTTGGTCTCCTGTCTGGAGGGGTTGGCTTTGCTCATCATTCGATCGCCGACAGTCGCCCAGAGTAACTGTGCCAAGGAAAATAGGTTATGTTGAGTCTCGAATAAGTTAGCTTAATGGGGACCCCAATAATCTATCTAACCACAGTTTTCCTTACTACCGATAGAAATTTGACATAACGTCCATACAAAATATAATGTCAAATATCTATCTCTAGTAAGGTAAACCGACGATAGATAGATTATTGGGACCGGACATTGGTGAATAAACCAAGTGATTACAAAAAGTCCAGTTTTCTTGTTATATACTTCGCAACACAATAGACACTTTTGAACTATCGTGGTATCGACTTAAATTATTCACATTTATTAGTGACCCTTGCTAATTCGGGATCGACGTCATTCACCGTCAATGACGATATATTCAAATCATCAAAATAGGTGAAACAATTTTCAGTTATTGGAGTGTAACTCAAAAACTGCCAAACCTAACCTAACCTCGGACCTCGAGCCTCGGTGGCCTAGATGGTCATGGCGTCTGACACGGAGAGTCAGAAGACGCGGGTTCGAATCCCGTCCGAGGATGTGAATTTTTCTCTCTATAAATTTCAATCCAATTTGATAAATTTTCAATAGGACTACCTAGGAAGTAGAATTGGTCCATAAATGGAGGAGAAATCGGTGAAAATACACAAAAAATACATACAGGTTGGTATAACCTCCTCCTTATTTGAAGTCGGTTAAAAAGTGTTTTATGACAAATTTGTCGGAACTTCTTCGCCTACCTACATAATCGTTTAAGAGGTAGGCATTAAAACAACATTCAGCGGTTCAGCTGGCGATATGATACCATCTTCATTTCGCAAAAGCGTGTTTGTCGAGCCTTATACACGAAATTGGTCTCCAAGAATCTCTAAGAGATGTCTTTAAAGAAATAAACGTACTAACTTTGTTTTCTTCGTGAATATATGAAAAATTTAGTAAGTACTTGAAAACGTATATAAATTTAAAGTTGACATTGATACGTGTAACACTAATACGGATAGAATAGTAGTTCTAATTTCATAGGCTAGCGAAGACGAATAATTATTTCTTTATTAAACTGTGGGCATTTTTATTATAAATTAAATTCCAAAAACACAAAACAAAAAAGAATAAGGAACATTTAGATTTTTAAATTTTTTATCCTAGGGTGTATTTTTTTTCTAACCCGCCGGACGTGCAACCAACGAGATGACAACCGTGAAGCTGAGAACCGGATTATCTAAGAGCAAACATCGTTGCATCTTTGGCAACATCCGTGAAACAAATGAAGAGATGACAAGAAATGTTGGAAAAACTACGAGTACCTTATGTACAAGGGCGGTATCTCATAAAGTATTTGACGTAGGTAAACTCGTCGACGAATCATTACAAAATCGCACGGCTGAGCTCAAAAATTTAAAAGTTTCGAAATACTAAATTTGTCAATAGCTATGAAGATTTTTGAAAGTTGTATCGCTTTTTCGGCGCTTTCCGATTTTCGGTAGTAATACCGGCGGCCATGACAACGCGCGAGGAGAGAACTTGAAAACCAATTTTTTTTGTAAAATCGCAAATTACACTGAATTAGTTCTTGCCACGCTGCAACACCACACTCGAATGGGCCGGCACGACCGGAGAAGTACACTTACTACACTCCCACATAACACTGACGTTTAGTAACATAGCTTGCTATTGTGTGGGAGGTTCCGAAGGCCCGATTCCCCCCTTCGTCGTTCTCCCTCTCCTTCCACCTCCACCCTCACCTCTTCCTTCCTATCATCCTTCCTCAAAGGTCATCCCCTAACAACGCATCCTCAAGACCTCTGGTATAGTGGATGTCCGTGGGCGACGGTATCACTTACCATCAGGTGAGCCGCTTGCTCGTTTGCCAACCTACCCCATAACAACCGCGTCTAAAATTTCACAAAATTTAAATTGGCCGCTATATGTTGGAATGAAAACACATATTAGGTATGTAGTAATAAATTATTTAGAAGGCATAAGTTTTATCAGATCAAATGCACTCCATCGGTATAAACTTGCTTGTAGTTGGTCAAACTATTCAAGAGTAGTATTTTTATCTGAAGTTTTATGCGTAGTTCGGAAAGACACCGAAAGAAGTAGACACTGCGGACGGATACCTAAATTGAATGATTGATTTTGATTTGATTTCATAATTTCTGCATATACTTTTTAGCATTTAGAAAGTACTTAGTTCGTTTCAGACTGAGAAGATGCATTGGAGTAGATTTTAGGCGAGCAGTGAACGTTTTCTAACCGATATGATAATGTTACAAACTACAAATATTTTAACCTCAATAATAGTATTATTTATTCTGTGTCCAAAGCCTTGGAATAAGTTTTTAACTAAATACAATGAGCCGTAAATAAATGGTTAAACAAATTCGATATCATTTATAACACTTGAGCAAAAATATAAATATAAAAAATGAATTCAATTTTATGCCAATCAAAGATAGTAAGATACTTCTTAGTATCTTTGATTGGCATAAAAAATATGTCTTTGACAGTGACGCGTACCGTCCGCGCCTAATTCGGCCGCGCGCTTACCACCCGCGTGGCCGAATTACTGCCGTGAGCACGGGCCATCCACGCGTGCTATCGTACGATTCTCTAATGATTCGTCGATGCGTTCTGTTACACCGCGTATATTGCTGACTAGGGGCAAACCCCCATCGACTTCATTCAAACACTGTCAGCAGTATATGTTCCTATATAATCCGCGCTTTCCAAATTAAATTGCCTTTTGTTTTGTGTTCTTCAGTGTATCAACTAATTGCTCTTAAAGCCGTCTTGCTGCCAGTTCAGTAACAGTAAAGTGAAGTGCAGGAATTTATTCCCTTATGTGTAAAAACGTGTAAATATTAAATAAAATAAAATAAATGTTTGTGTGTGTGTGAATGGTTGTTTTTTTTAGACAACCAGGAAGAGCCACACAACATTTTGGTGTCAGAATCAAAGGGGATCTAGTCCCTTGGCCGCCCTACCTGACGAGGTCGTCCTACTGCACGAGAGTGGTTGAGGCCAATTTCTTTGGCTTCGCCGCACTGGTCTCCAGCTGTCTACTGCCGCCCTACCTTCGAGGAGTTGGGTGCATCATCGTGACCTGCTGGAATTGGCCTACACACACAACGGAGGAATATTGAACTCTGCTAAGCTGAGGCTTTCTGTCCAGCTCTGCGCCTCTTCCTGCATCAACACCTGCTGTTCTACGCTGTGGCTTGAGCTGCCCAGTGCCCGAGGTTCACTACCCGAGCGCTGAGTCGAGCCAGTCGAACACTAATCGCTGCCAGGTTCTATAGTCTGGTTCCCTTTCAGACGCTGAGCCTAGCCACCCGCTATCTGAGTTGGAGTACTTGGTTCACGACTGAATACCCGACCCGATAGCCTAAACAAGGATCAAAACATAAGGACAAACCCCGGTGAACAAACACTATCACCGACTGCACGCGCCGAAATCTGCTGACGCTGAAACAAGAGTCGGATGTCGACCTACATTCTACAGTTCCTGTAAGTGCTATTGTTTCACATAACTTATCGTTTTTATTGCTATTTTGTGTTGTGTATGTTATCATTGTAAATAACTATGGCTCATTCTCACGATAAACTGAAAATGGAGAAATCCAATATCACAGTTTCCGACCCTAATGTTCAGTTCAATATTTTAATGAAATTTATAAAACCTTTTGATGGAGAACGGCATAAGTTGTCTTCATTCATAAAAAATTGCGACAATGCGATAAGCCTATCATCGTCATCACAAACTGACCTTCTTTTTAAATTCATACTATCACAATTGGAGGGTAAAGCCGAGTTAGCATGTTCCCTTAAAGTTTTCGAAAACTGGCAGGAACTGAAACTATTTCTGAAGGCCACATTTGGGGAAACTAAACACCGCGATCACCTTTTATTAGACCTCCAAAACTGTAAACCCAAGGCTTCCGAAACAGTTTCACAGTACAGCCTCCGCTTAGAAACCTGTTTAACTCGACTGCAAACCGACATTGCCCATTCTACTCAACATCAAGACGAAATGAAAGGTCGCATTGCCAACACTGAAGACTTAGCCTTACATACTTTTATTATAAGTCTGCCAAGTCATATATCCACTATTGTTAGATGTAGAAATCCAACTAATTTACACGATGCCATTGATTTAGCAATACAAGAAGAAAAATTACAAAATTATATTCAGTCTTCTTCAAGGACTACTGAACCGAGGTCTCACAAATGCAAGACCTGCGGTAAATCAGGACACTCCGAGAGGAGCTGTTACCTAAACAGGCGTCCTATTCTTTCTATACCTGAACCGCCGCATCCAAAGCCATCTTATTCAAGTTCGCCTCAAACAAGTACTATATCCTGCAGATACTGCAAACATATTGGCCACGACATATCACAATGTCGTAAGCGCCAATATAATAATAATGCGCGCCAAAATCAAAAGCCGAACCCTTACAACCATACAAATAAGGTTCATTTTTTATGACGAAACGTCAAATACTAGTGATAATGATTTAAACTAAAGGGGATTCCGGTTACGCGTCGTACGGAATCAGCTACTCAAACCGACGTGATATATGACGACTCACTTGGCTTTGTTTCTATGTCTTCTATGTATGCTAACTCTAATGAACATCGTCCTTTCATGAAAAATAACTTACCTCTATCGTATAGCTCTAATAAATCTTATTCTAAATCGGCTCTATCTAATACTAAATCGGCTCAATCTAATACTAAATCGGCTCTATCTAATACTAAATCGACTCAATCTAATACTAAATCGGCTCTATCTAATACTAAATCGGCTCAATCTAATACTAAATCGGCTCTATCTAATACTAAATCCGTTCAATCTTCTACTAAATCGTCTCAATCGTCTCTTTCTACTAAATCAAAGCCATCTCAAATGATGTGCTTTACTAAACCGTCTCAATCGTCTCTTTCTACTAAATCAAAGTCATCTCAAATGATGAACTTTACTAAATCGACTCCATCGACTCAATCTACTATAACTTTGACTCAATCGCCTCTCTCGACTCAATCGACTCTATCGCCTCTATTGACTCTATCGCCTCTATCGACTCAATCGACTCTATTGACTCAATCGACTCTATCCTCGAATCAATCGAATCTCTCCCTGAATCAATCGACTCCATCGTCTCAATCGACTCAAACTATGTCTCACTCGTCTCAATCCAATTACCCGACTCGTTCATCGAAATCGAAAGCCAAATTCAAAAATTCAAAATTGTTTTCAAAGCAACAATGCAGTAGTTCAACTACAAACATTAACCCTGATGATACCACATCGCATCAGGTTATTTATGAGGTATCATACAACAATAAAATTCATTTACCTCATGTGTATGTAAATTCTAGTTACTCGAATAAGCCGCTAGTGCTTCTAGTTGATTCTGGTGCAGCAATATCGCTTTTAAAAAAGTCATCTCTACAAGCCTTGCCTGAATTGATACCAAATAAAATCAAGTTCAAAGGAATCGATAAAAACTCTGAGTATACAGAAAGCTTTGGTCAATTTCCATTTGATATTAACTTACCAGGCCATACTATACTCAGTGATTTTAACCTAATACCGGATTCCGTTGATATTAGTTTTGATGGAATCATTGGCAATGACTTTCTTAAATCCAAAAACGCTGCAATCAACTACCAGTATAATATTCTACAGATAGGGATACACTCCCTACCTCTTAATTTTACCAAACCAGAATATACTATTCCTGCACGCTCTGAAACAATTATTGAATGCAATGTTTCTAACCCTAAAATATCCACCGGTTTCATCGACAAATTTGAAATTGAAATAGCTGTGTTTATATCAAGCTGCCTAGTCTCAGTCAAACCCAATAATCATGTTAATGTCTCAGTCCTTAACACTACCGATTTCAACGTCAAAATCACATCCTTATGTGTTGAACTAAATCCATGTGATCTCCCTGACGACATTCAGATTAGTCATATAAATCCTACATCTCAAACTCCTGACAGAATTCATAAGGTTAAAGAACAGATCAGATCTTCTCACCTTAATGATGAGGAATCCCGAGCACTTCATAATCTATGCACGGAATATTCTGATCTCTTCCACCTTGATGGTGACCCTCTGACTCATACCAATACCTTAGAACATGCTATCAAAATAAACTAGTTCACAGCCGATTCATACAAAAACATATCGGTATCCCGAAGTTCATAAGGATGAAGTAAACAAACAAATAGCTAAAATGCTTGATCAAAAGATCATCAAACCTTCCAGTTCTCCCTGGTCCTCCCCTATCTGGGTAGTCCCAAAAAAACAAGATGCTTCTGGCCAAAAGAAATGGCGAATCGTAATCGATTACAGAAAGCTCAATGATATTACAATAGGTGATGCATATCCTATCCCTAACATAACCGAAATCCTTGACCAACTGGGACACAGTAAATACTTTTCAACCCTAGATTTAGCATCTGGGTTCCACCAAATCAAAATGAACGACGCTGACGCAGCTAAAACTGCATTTTCCGTTCCTAATGGACATTTCGAGTATACTCGAATGCCTTTTGGTTTGAAAAATGCACCTGCAACCTTCCAAAGACTAATGAACACAGCGCTATCTGGTCTACAAGGTCTGCACTGCTTTATATATCTAGATGACGTCATTATTTACAGCCATGACCTCTCCTCACACGTACAAAAGCTCGAACTTGTTTTCAAAGCTCTAAGAGAGCATAACCTCAAATTACAACCAGATAAGTGCGAATTCTTACGTCGCGAAGTAGCTTATCTTGGTCACATTATCACTGATAAAGGTGTCTCCCCAAATCCGGATAAAGTCAAAGCTGTTGTCTCTTATCCTATTCCTAAAAATCCAAAACACATCAAAGCTTTTCTAGGCCTTGTCGGCTATTATAGGAAGATCATTAAGGACTTCTCAAAAATCACAAAGCCTCTTACTTCCCTGCTCAAAAAAGACGTTGAATTCGTCTGGTCCGATGCTCAAACCCAAGCATTTGAGACCCTCAAATCCTTATTAACCTCTGCTCCTATACTACAATATCCTGACTTCTCTAAGGAGTTTATCCTCACTACCGATGCATCAAATTATGCCTTAGGTTGCGTCCTCTCCCAAGGTGAAATAGGCAAAGACCTTCCCATCGCTTACGCGTCCCGCACCTTGAATAATGCCGAAGGTAATTACAGTACCACAGAGAAAGAACTCTTAGGTATTATTTTCGGTGTTAAAACTTTCAGACCCTATCTCTATGGTAGGAAATTCAAAATCGTCACTGACCATTGTCCCCTAGTCTGGTTATTTAATTGCAAAGACCCCAGTAGCAAACTGGTTCGTTGGAGATTGAAACGGGAGGAATTTGATTATGAAATTATCTATAAACCAGGTAGGATTAATTCCAACGCTGACGGACTCTCTCGTCCTCCCATCAACGCCATCGACGATCTTGACATTGACTTGACTGTCAACTTGACTTACGAATCCTTCCTTAAGTCCCGTTCCAGTCCTACTATCTTTGATACCCAGATTATCGAACACAATCAAAACCTATTGAAAACCACTTGTTCCGCCATTGCCTATCCAACGTCCATTGATCTAGATGAATCTAACTTTTATTGTGAAGAAATTCTAAATCTTCTCGAGGACAAACAAGATTTCATACAGTCCGAAAGAGAACTTCATCATGTTAAATCTACCACAGTAAACAACAAAACATTTTTCCATCTCTTTACCAAAATCCACCATTTTGAATCCGCATCTTATAAAGACGTGTTCACAGTACTCAAAGAGTTACGTAACCAACTCATAATATTTCATCCTGATGTTAGAGAAATTGCTATATCTGACTTTGCTAATCCTTTTGACAAATTAAAATTTCTTCTTATTTATGAAATGATAACATATCTCTTTAACAACACGCAAATCAAAATCAACATCTTCCACAACAAGATCATATATCCTACTCCAACCGAAGTCCCTACCATCCTCAAAGACAATCATGATTCTCCTGTAGGTGGTCATATAGGTACAGCTCGAATGTACAACAAACTTAAAGACCTATACTACTGGAAAAATATGAGATCCGAAATTGAATCATATGTCAAACACTGTTCCCATTGCCAACAAAACAAAGCTCTTAGAATAACAAACAGAGCTCCTATGGAAATAACTTCCACATCTCACGAACCTCTACAACGTATCGCGACAGATATTGTCGGTCCATTGCCTGAATCTGGTCCTGAAAAGTACAAATACATAGTAACTTTTCAAGACGATCTCACTAAATACTCAATGGCATATCCCATCACTAATTCAACAGCCGAACAAACATCCCAATGCCTTATTAAATTCATTTCCCATTTCGGCATTCCTAAAACCATCCTTTCAGACCAAGGTGTCCACTTCATAGCCGAAGTCTACAAACAAATCACGTCCCTATTCAAAATCAAGCATCTTTTCTCATCTCCTTACCATCCTCAAACTAATGGTGCTCTCGAAAGGGGCCATTCTACACTTAAGGAATACCTTAAGTCTTATGTCAATGCTAGCCAAGACGATTGGCATAAATACCTTCCCACTGCACTAGTGTCATACAACTCAAGTGTCCACTCATCAACTAACTTTACTCCTCACGAATTGCTTTTCGGTTGCAAACCTCACATTCCCAGTTCCATTTACGATATTTCCCCTGAAGTGACTTACCCTGACTACATCAAGAAATTGAAACACAAAGTTGCTATGACACATAACCTAGCCCGCGAAAACCTTCTTAGAAGTAAAGAAAGGTCCAAAACTTACTATGACAAACACTCTCGCACCGTATCGTATGATGTCGGAGACGATGTCTATGTTAAGTGCCATCACAGACTGCGTAAAGCTTTGTCACCAGTCTGGAAAGGCCCATTCAAAGTCATAAAAGTTCACAGTAATCACAACGTCACAGTCCTTGTCAATCGTAAGCATGTCCGATACCATTTCGACGAAATAAAACTTGCTCACAATTCTGTTCCAGGGCCATCGTGCCAGGAATAACAACGGTAATATCACTTTCACTACCAAATCTCACAACGCCGATCATCAATAGTCCCGGTCTCTTCTATGATCCTATCGGTACTGTCAAATATTATAATGATTTTTACAATGTTATAACCTTTTCTGATCTGTCCTATTTTAAGCCTCATATCGATAACCTTAATTCTATTTTAGATACTTCTAAGTCAATTTGTTCTGATTATCCTTCCTATCAAACGCGTATCGACTGCATTAACGTATTAAGTCCATTAGAAATCATGCTTGACAATGTCAATAATAACTTTCATTCATTATCTCACTTAACATCAACTAACTCTACTAGATTCAAAAGAAGCGCTTGGTTTGGCTTCGGAGGTCCAATCCTTAAACAATTATTCGGATCCTTAGATGAAGACGATGCCAAGGCCTTCACTGACGCTATTAATAGTGTACAAGACGACCAACGCCATTTAGCCGGTCTCATGAAAAATAACATTCATGTAATTTCCTCTACCATTTCCACATTTAATAAAACCATCAAAAAACTTAACGATAACGAAATTAATCTTAACGAGAACATGCAAAACCTTAATAAAGTTCTCGAAACAATATCAGATGACTCAAATCGATTTCAGGCTAGTATTCACTTAGCTATGACTTTTAGTGCTCTCGAAAGTTCTTTGATGATTTTGAATTCTAACATTAAAGACCTCATTGACGCTATTCTATTCGGTAAAATCAATATCGTTCACCCATCAATTCTAAGTCCTACTCGGCTTTTTAATGAACTGTCATCTAATCCTAACATTCATCATAACTTTCCTATATCTGTCTCAATCAATAGCATCCATATGCTCATGGACATCGCAGACGTAGCATCTTTTGTGAATGATGATAAACTGGTCTTCGTTATCAAAATTCCTCTAGTATCATTAACTGAATACAATCTCTTTCACGTATACGCTCTACCGACTCCTCACGATATTCAAAAGCCTAATTCATTTGCAATGATAAATCCGAGCACCAAATATTTAGCAATAACCGACGATAGGTTATTATATACTCTAAACGACAATCTCAGTGAGTGCAAAGTGATTCCCAGTAAATACTATTTGTGCAAACTTAACAATGTATATTCTAGTGTCTCTAATCAATTGTGTGAAGTGTCAATTCTTACGAAACACATCAGTGCTATTCCCAATACGTGTAATTATAAGTTAATAATAGGTAGTATAGATATCTTTCAGAAAATAAGTAATAATAGATGGTTATATGTTCAGTCTGATATAACGAAAATAACTGTAAAATGTACAGGTTTTATTAATGACTATGATATCGTTGGTTCAGGTATTCTTTCAATCCCAAGAGATTGTAAGGGTTATTATAAACTTTTACAATTTACTCCATCAAATGAATACGACGTACAAATTCATTTGCCAACTCCTAACTTCAATATTATAGAAGATGACTGCTGTTCAAAGCAGAAAGTCAATAAGAGTATCTCTTTCTTAACACCAATTAAACTATCTCACATAAATCTTGATTCTTTACAGTATGCCTCTCACAACCTCGAGCGGAGTGTTGATGAGTTGAATAAAATTGAGACCCAACCATACCATATCACTTACGGTTACTATTTCAGTATCCTTACAACACTTCTTTCTATTTCTGTATTTTCATTTATATTCCATAAAATATACCGCTGTTTTTGTAAAAACAACCCTAAAGATGGGTGTTGTATTCAAATATACAATCATTGTAATTCTAAATCTAATACTTGTGTTAAAAGTAAATCGAGTTTTGAAATGACTGACATCGAGTTCACCTCCGAAGACTCAACTTCTCCAAAAACTTTGAGGAGGAACCTCGATTTTAATTTATAGTATTCTTATTCTGCTACTATTTGTAGATCATAAGTTAAATTTTAATTCTAATTTAAAATCTTAATTCTAATACTAAAATCTTATTTCTAAATCTTAATTCTAGTTCCAATTCTAAATCTTGAATCTAAGATCAGTTCTAAATCGAATATCTTTTTATTTTTATTTTATTTTATTGAAATAGGTTCGGTTACAGGCATTAGGTCATTTCACATACAGGTATATAATATCAGTACACATAACATATTAAACCTAAAGTCCAATTAAAACCGCACACAACTTATATATAGAATAAAAATATTGACACAAAATGTTAAACAGAAAGTTTTTTTTTTTTTTTTGTTTGTTAGTTATTAGGAAATAGTTATGAAGAAAATATATGCTATTGATTAATTGAAAATTTGAAGGACAAAAAACTGCATGAAAACATGTCTCTGGGATCACTCAATTCATCGTATCTACGACACATCCTGGTTAGAGGACTGTTCCGCGAGACATTATTGTTGGCAGGTGGTATGTTAAATAACTGGAATTTTCGAATAG
The DNA here is from genome assembly GCA_917880725.1 of Selenia dentaria. Classification (NCBI taxonomy): domain Eukaryota; kingdom Metazoa; phylum Arthropoda; class Insecta; order Lepidoptera; family Geometridae; genus Selenia; species Selenia dentaria. The sequence goes on from OU862891.1 coordinate 6,278,860, forward strand.
AACGTGAGGGTACTTTAAAATTGACATTTGACAACAATTCACTACCAGACATACCATTAACAATCTTGTACAATGTACACAAATCAGTCGAACCTCTTCTATCATGAAGGCTTTTCATTTTAAATTTATTTAACCTGTCCGAATATTCTTTAATCTTCCGCCTTAGACCAAGTCTACTGCACAGTGACCGCAAAAATCTACGCTGAATAGCCTCAATTCTGTCTACATGCGTATCATATATTGGATACCACACAGAAGAGCAATATTCCAGAATTGACCGCACCAAGCTATTATATAAAATAATCCACGTGGCACTATTTTTGAAAGGTTTAGCTGTACGCAAAATGAAACCGAGCATTCTATTTGCCTTATTAGTAATGAGATCGTAGTGAGGCCTAAAAGAGAGCGTAGAATCAAACATGACACCCAAATCGCGAACGACTTTAACATGGCTTAGGACAGTTTCATCGAGGTGGTAATTATAACAAATGGGTGATTTATTTTTAGTAAAACTAATTATTTGACATTTACTAGCATTAAGCGACATATAATTAATTACGCACCAGTCACTAATCAAATCAAGATCTTCCTGTAGACGTGCACAGTCAATATTTGAGTAGATTTGACGAAATATCTTGATGTCATCTGCGTACGCCAGGAAGTTACAATCTAACTGATCTAGGAGATCATTAATAAATGCCAAAAATAGCAATGGACCAAGGTTTGAGCCCTGTGGCACACCTGACGAAGCTATGAATGGTACAGAATCATACCCATATAATGACACCAGCTGAGATCTATTCAAGAGATAAGAACTTAACCATCTATGCAGATTTCCATGAATGCCCAAGTGATTCAACTTTATTAATAACAATTGGTGATCGACTCGATCGAAAGCTTTTGAAAAATCTGTGTAAATGGCATCCACCTGGACTCCATCCTCAAAAGAGTCACTTATGAAGGTAGTATACTCGAGAAGATTGGTGGCTGTAGATCTACCCGTGATAAAACCATGTTGATTGGGATTCAACCTATGTTTTAGATGGTAATAAATGTGATCGTATGCTATGCCTTCAAATATTTTAGCAAAACAACTAAGTATACTAATTGGTCTATAATTGGCAGCATCACATTTATCGCCAGACTTGTAAACGGGCGTTATTTTAGCTAATTTCCACAAAGATGGAAAAGTACCTTCAGCTAAAGATTTTGAAAAGATCAGTGACAATGGTTTAACTAGAGCCGGTGCACAAAGTCGAACAAATATTGGAGGAATACCATCCGGCCCTGCCGATTTAGCTGTGTTAAGGCTTTTTAATCGGGTTAGTAAGTCGTCATCCGATATAACTATAGAATATGTAGAGAAACTCGTTGGTACAAAGTGAGGATAATACTGGCCGTTAGATGGAGTGCTGTATACCGACGAAAAATAGTCAGCAAATAGGTTCACAACATCGTGTCCGGTATCAGCAACTCTGTCTTGCAGTTTGATTTTACTCGGAATAGTGTTTGTGACTCGTTTACTCTTGGTGTAACGCCAAAAAGCTTTTAAATTACTGGATAATTCATCCTCAATGCGTTGAATGTATTTTTTGTAGCAATCGTCCATATAGTTCTTAACGGTATTTCGGAAGTACGAATATGTGTCGTAGTCTCGTGGGTTACCGTATAGTTTGAACTTATTGTGGTACTTATCTTTTTTATTTAATAATCGAATGAGTTCTTTAGAAAACCAAACAGGAAATTTGCAGTTACGCGCTTTACTTTTGGGAGTATAACTTTCAATAATTGAATAAAGTTTATTGTAAAAGAATTGAACAAAGTCTTCGCAGTTTAGACTTTCTGAATGTTCATTCCACTTCACAGAATTTATCTCACTAATGCATTTTTCGTAATCTGTTTTATAAAAGCAAAGCTTCTCTACTTCTCTATTTTCCAGTAAAGTGGGGAGAAAACAGCAATATATTATCTCAAGGGGAGGATGATGACTGTCCAGGCGACTAACTGTTGGAGCGCTTGATATAGCACAGTCCTCCGGCTTGTCAAAAAGAACTAAGTCTAGCATTCTGTTATTGTGATTGTGAATATAATTAAGTTGATGAAGTGCAGTTGCCTGCAGCAGTTCATAGAGAGCTTTTGACTTATCGCATGTAAATGTTATTGGGCAGCCTGACTCTTTAGACCATTCTAATTCTCTCAAGTTGAAATCGCCGATAATACAAGTAGGGCAACTGGCAGAGCTAAGCACTTCCTTACAGCGGCTTAAAAAGTCTGTATAAATCGAAGACGGTAAGTATTCTGGTAAATAAACCGTACACAGATTCATTATTAGTTTATTGTCAATTTTTATTTGTACCCATAGATTTTCAACTAAGTTTAATTGCCAATCAGATCTTACTTGAACATCATATTTTTTTAAAATCGCTATTAACACACCACCACCATACTTTTTGTCAAACCTTTTCTTAAATAATTCACAACGATCCCAACGCCATACTTGATACCTGCTATCAATAATTTCAGCAGAATTAATTAAGTCATCCAACCAAGTTTCACAGAGACATATCACATCGTAATTTTGACATAATACCGAATTATATATTTCATTAACCTTAGTTCTCGAACCACGTATGTTTTGATAAAAAATAGATAAAGCCATTGAATGACTAAACCCAGAATATAGAGTAATGTATACGTAACATTTATAAGCAAGACACAAATCAAAAAGGGAGAGAAGAAAAAAAAAATGGCTTCGTTAGTACAAAATTACAGAAGTTATGAAATTACACCACTTAAACTCATTTAAAAACTAAAGATAAACGCATTTTTAAGTAGGTAGTTAATTTAAACCATTATTACCAATACAAATTTGTATTGGGTGTTTCAACTATACTGCGTAATGGAAACAAACAAAGAAGTACATTATTTGATTAAATCTAGACTGTTAGAGTTTTTTATAAGAATGTATTGAGAATCAGCATCTTTCCTAGCGTATATGCGACCATTGCGCACCCACACAAACTTATACGACGCTGTCTTGGCTCTCTTCCTAGCCTCGGCATGTAGAACCTTGTTCAGTGGCGAGAGATGCTCCGAAATATACACAGGGATTTTGTCACCAGAATAACCCAGCAAGTTGGTGTTGAGCTTCTCCTTCGGATGAGACTTGTTATATCTGTGCACTGCAGAGTAAAATTCATCTCGGCGGCCTACGCTCTTAAACTTCACGATGATTGTACGCGGTAACTTGCTGTCTCTGTTTTGTTTCGCAACTCTGATGCAGTTGACAACATCCTCAGAACTCAACTGGTAGTTGACAACGTTCGCGCATTGTTGCAGGACACTGCCAATATTCTCAGAGCGGTGCTCCGGTATGCCATGAATTTCTATATTATTCTCCCGCAGGTGCTGCTCCATGTTGTTCAGCCTTTCAGACATATCAGTAACTGTGAAGCGTAGAGCACGGTTTTCCGTAATAAGGTGGTTGTTAACGTCTTCGAGCACATTTATGGATTTCTTCATCTCCTCCTGATTGCTACTGAGGACCAACACCGATTGTTGGAGTTCATTTAAACTCCGGATATCATTTCCAATTGGTTCAAGCTCCGTTTTCAAAACAGCTGCCAACAGAGACGGAAGTTCTAGTTTAACAGCCGCAATTATTTGATCTTTAATCGCTGTAATCATACCCTCGTCATAAGATCGCTCAGCAGGAGAGTGTTTTATATTGCACTGAGTAACCGAGTCACAGCATATTATGGGCTCAGGATCCGTGGCACTAGTGGCGCCCTCTGGTCGATTTCCGGTTTTAGTATCGCGGATTGGTGTGTTAGTATTGTCACCTCGAGGTACTTTGCTCTTACAGAGGTCACACTTCCAGTCATGCAGCACAATTTTATTATTGGTAAACTGCTTTTCCGGAACGTTAGCGCACTGCAAATCATATGTCTGTACACAAACCGAACACTTTATGTATTTCCTCTCTTTGAAGGGATTCAGGCAGCCAGCGCAAACATTTGGTCTAGACGCCATCTCCAAGTATTTCGATAATATTATCGATTATTATGATTTGTTGACAGGTAATGAAACTTGGCTAATAACTCCTAGGAATTGTAATTATATTAAATGTTGTGTCTCACAAAATTATTTTCCTGGGTAATCGTCATACAAAAAGAATTCAGCTCATCGGATTCGAGTCAGTACGGTGACATCCCGCATAGTTTGGAACTGAACTATGAAACCACTAGGCCAAACGCTTCGTTACTGCAGTAGCAAAATTTAGCGTATAGTATGAATACACGCATTTAATCAATTCCAATAGCGGGTAGATCAATGGATTAATTATTTTCCAAACTGAACTACGTATTATCACTGTTGCATATAGCACTGCTTCGACGTTGTTTTAGCTAAATTTCCTCAAGAATTAGTCTACTTTGATTCTATTTATATTAATTCACACTCTAGTTTACAACACAAGTACGATAAATCACTTTAAACAATATTAATTAATTTATTTAGTCGGATACTATACAATCACTTCCACTCGTGTCGAGTACCAAGTACCCACCTCTACCTATCTTAATTGCAATTTCATAACTTTAGTTTAATGCCTAATTCTAATGCCTTGATTTAATATGTAATACAATTATTAGTTAATGTTTACTCTCATTCTTATTCTGATTTTTACTTCTAAATCTTAACAATATTTTTCATACAATTTCTTAGGTTCTAACTTTATAGAGTTTAACTAAATAATGTACTTAATATTATGTGTAAGTTCATACTTTACAGTGTAACCTTTATAGCACGTGTGTGCATCATGATACCTGTAATGAGATATCTCCATTGTTTTATTTTTGCTAATGTGTATGTCGAAATATGTTTTAGTTAGGTATATTGCGAATACCAGCTGATATTTATTGTTTAAATGTTTATGTCACTGTTTTCTATATTGTTTCTAATGTCTCAATAATTTCCAATTTCTATGTTAAAATTACTGCACTTTACAAAATTCCTTTTGCTATTCTATTATATCAATTAATATTCTATATCCTTTAAATCTATTTTTCTATTTTCTACTCACATCCTAATTTTATTTTTGGATGTTCCGTTTTAAAGGAGGAAGGTGTTACACCGCGTATATTGCTGACTAGGGGCAAACCCCCATCGACTTCATTCAAACACTGTCAGCAGTATATGTTCCTATATAATCCGCGCTTTCCAAATTAAATTGCCTTTTGTTTTGTGTTCTTCAGTGTATCAACTAATTGCTCTTAAAGCCGTCTTGCTGCCAATTCAGTAACAGTAAAGTGAAGTGCAGGAATTTATTCCCTTCTGTGTAAAAACGTGTAAATATTAAATAAAATAAAATAAATGTTTGTGTGTGTGTGAATGGTTGTTTTTTTTAGACAACCAGGAAGAGCCACACAACAGTTCGTCGACGAGCTCACCGATGTCAAATACTTTATGAGATATCGCCCTTGTACATAAGGTTGTTTTTCCAACGTTTCTTGTCATCTCGTCATTTGTTTCACGGATGTTGTCAAAGATGCAACGATGTTTGCTCTTTGAGAATCGCACGGCTGGTATGTAACGATCCTAGAGACGCAAAGTTCGTGGCCCGCGACGCTTACCAACCGTACTGGTGAAAGCGTCACTGTAAAAAAATGTTTATCAAAAAATAAAAACGACTTCTACCATAAAAAGTGTGAAAAAAATTTGTTTTATCAACAAATAGAACCGACTTCTACACTAAAAAATGTGAAAAAAATAGTTTTATCAAAAAATAGAACCGACTTCTACCATAAAAAGTGTGAAAAAATTTGTTTTATCAAAAAATAGAACCGACTTCTACACTAAAAAATGTGAAAAAATAGTTTTATCAAAAAATAGAACCGACTTCTACCATAAAAAGTGTGAAAAAAATTTGTTTTATCAAAAAATAGAACCGACTTCTACACTAAAAAATGTAAAAAAAATAGTTTTATCAAAAAATAGAACCGACTTCTACCATAAAAAGTGTGAAAAAATTTGTTTTATCAAAAAATAGAACCGACTTCTACACTAAAAAGTGTGAAAAAAATTTGTTTTATCAAAAAATAGAACCGACTTCTATCATAAAAAGTGTGAAAAAAAATTGTTTTATCAAAAAATTGAACCGACTTCTACACTAAAAAGCGTGAAATAACTTGTTGAAGTCGGTACCATGATAGTTCTTCAAAACACGAGTGCATAGGTATCTTCTGGGTAAGCGCGCTCCATCATCGATCGCATCATCACTTAGCATCAGGTGAGATAGTGGTCAAGTGCTACCCAGATCGGTATAAAAAAAATTTAAAAAAAAAAGTTCAAAAGTACCTATTATCACAATATTGCGTGCATGGTACCGACTTCGACATGTTATTTCACAACTTTTAGTGTAGAAGTCGGTTCTATTGTTTGATAAAATAAAAAAAAATCACTCCTTTTAGTGACTTTGGTACTTACGGGATACACCGTCAATGATGATATCATCAAGATAGGCGAAGCACTTTTTAGTTATTGAAGTATAACGCAAAACTGCTGGACAGAAGTTGATTAAATTTATATGGGACCACCATGGAAGTATACTCTATCAAACAAAAAAACCATCAAAATCGGTTCATAAACGACTAAGTTATCCGCGAACACACGAAAAAAAATATATATGGTCGAATTGAGAAATCTCCTCCTTATTTTGAAAAAAAAAAGCAACATTAACCATTTCATTACTTGATATAATTGTAATTTTTCACATTCACATTTCCGTTGTTTGTCGATGATTTATTGAAAGGGATACTGCCCAAGACGACAGTATGTTCTTGTTCACGCCCTGGTACGGACAAATTCGTCGGCGGCGGCGTGTGGCTTCCGTGTGCTTCCGTCTACAACAGATTTGTGTAAAAGCAGGAGTTCTCAACAATTCATGTTTCGATCAAATATCTTATGAGTGGGATTAGAGCTGCATTATTTGCATTATATTATTAAGTTTGCTTTTGCGCTTTTATGTTTGTAGTTACTTAGTTTATAGTCTGACCGAAACCGCTGTACCGCACCTTAGGTGTAACAGATGTGGTGCGGAGAGGAAAAGCCTTTATAACTATGGTTTCATCCGTGGCAGTCCGTGGCAGTCAGCGAACACGCGGGCGGCGGACATACTAATAGCACAGCATAAAATCGTAAGGTTTACATAGATTGTGCTAAAAGGGTAGTTGACACAGTCAAAAATAAATTCAAAGTAATGTTAACCTAATAGTGGTTGGAGCAAATAACTCAATGAATTAAATAAAATAACATGCATTTTGTTTTTAATAAACAAAATGTGTACAAAAGTTTCTAGAAGTCACGTGACCAAAAACGGAAGTAGCTGCGGAAATCCCACTAATATTATAAATGCGAAAGTTTGGATGGATGGATAAATGGATGTTTGTTACTCAAAAACAGCAGAACGGCTGAACGGATCTGGATGAAATTTGGCACAGAGATAGATCAGTCTCAAATAGCACATAGGCTACTTTTCATCATCATCATCATCCATCACCACGCGGGTGATAAAGCGTAATATTCTTGGGCACAGCATAGACTAAATAACAAGATCTCCACCTGCGACGAGATCGTAATGATGACAGTTATGTCAAAGTTTCTGATGGGTTAGTCACAAGCACGCTATCATTTTGACAACTCGATACACTAGACGTGCTCGATGCCCGTCAAGGGTGATGAAATGTAATGACAGTTTTTTTCCATTGTGATTAATTTTATATTTGTATGTAAGTAGGTACTGTATTTTATTATTAGTGTTTACTGATTGATTTACTAAGTATTTAAATTTACTAAGACTATTATAGCAATTGCGTTTGACCATGTAAATATTTTATGACATTTTGGTATCAAGATAGATATGGCCTTGGAGAATAAGAGATAATAAGCTACACGAAATACTAATCCTGCGCAGACGAAGTCGCGGGAACCAGCTAGTGATGGCATAATGGCAAAAACATGATTGTGTCGTGTCTTATAAACTGATTGAGAATCAAGCAAGTGAAGAAAGCATCTAATATTATTGCTTTAAAACTGAATATATACTAGGTCACAGGACAAACTGTCGATCTATAAACACGGGTATTGCCGCAACTGCAAATAATAAGTTTGTTAATTTTTTTTTTATTTTAATTAAATACCTAAGTTTATAATAATATTCAATAGTAAATTAGTTTTTCTTGTTATCTAAATTTTATGTTACATATTTATGGATTTCAGTTTTTTTTCTTATTATGAATGAAAAAGTGTCTTGACAGACAGATGGACGAACAGACGGACAACAAAGTGATCCGATAAGGGTTGACTTTTCCTTTTGATGTGGACAATCTTACATAGAACAAATTTGGCGGCTAAAATGTAGGTTTAATTTTGTAACTGCAGAGTTATAAACTTAGGCTGGAGTTCACCAACTACAACTTAATCATTGATTACCTAATCGCTCCCTTAAATTAAAGCAGTTGTTTAAACGTGTCGTGTTTTTTTGGTGTTCACCATCTTTTTAAAGCGTTTTTGAACGAATGAGTCGAAAATAATGAATGGTATAATTTTACTTTGAAAAGATGATAGCGTAACTTGTAACATTTACATTTACCCGTGCTACATTCAAATATGGTAAGGTAATATTAATATACTACAAAATGTAATGCGTGACAAGTCAATGGTATGTTCACAAGTTGTATGTCTTTCTAATTCAGTACCTTTTTTATGGTAATATCAAAGTCAGTTCGATTCGAAGTTCCATGTGTTTGTATTGTTTGCGTCAGGGTCGTTTCGTGGTAATTTTAATTTAAAATTCAAGAAGTTATATTGAAGTGATTATGGATGATATTATTTCTACTTTCTTTCAATTAAATCAAGTTATTCGAAGGCACTATGTTTCTATAAACGATATCTTGTAACGAATGCTTTTATGTTATATTCCTCTTAATAATTGTGTCGACTTTGGAAAAAAGGGGTGCGCGTAATATTCGCTCAATATCTTCAAAATCACCTAACACGTTATTTTCTTCAAAGATATAATTCAGAGCATCTGACATTTGCACGTAAATAAACAATAACCAATGGTTAAACAAGGTTGAAGACATCGTTTAAATTAACAACCGGTTACGGAACTTAATCAATGGTTACTGCTTGGTGAACAGCAAAATATTGCTAAACAGTCGTTTAAGAATAAAACGTCCGTTTACAATTTAAACATGTGTTGGTGAACACGGGCCTTAGTGTTTAAGTAGGTAGTTAGGGTCTGTTTTAAGAAATAAGTCACTTATTGACCTAATTACTGTTTTGTATAAGTCACGTGGATGAGCTAACACGATTGACGAAAAAAAACAAAAAGAATGTTTCACGATTTTATACACTTTATACGTTATTTTTATTTAATTTATTTTGTTATTTATATTTAGTATATGAACATAAATATTATGTTAGCATATATATTTTGAGATGGTTTCTAAAATTTGAGGACATTGGATAACCCGTGAAAGCGTGTCAAACTGAAAATTAAAATCAAGACGCGCAAAGCCATACTCCCTGAAAAACAGGGAAAGGAAAAAAAAAAAAAAACTGTTGACGAGCCCTGACAGTCCTGGTACTTCAGGATGTCGGACTTCCGAACAACTGTTCAACCTTAATCGACACTGAACTGAGTGATGGCGTTATTTGTTTATATGTAGACAAAAATAAAACATTTTAAACCGACGTAAATAAAGACGGACGCAAGCGTCAAGATATTAAATTTTAAATTAAAAAATATGTGTTGAGGACGTCACACACGGTACTCGCCTGGCATTGTCTTAACTTGAAAACAGTCAATCATTTAGCGTTAACTTAATGTGCTTCCTAGGACTGGGCTACACGGCACTTTAATTGCTTTAAGGCTTTGCCACACTGGATGCGGTCTGCAGTGAGGTCAAATTGAACGCAGCTCGCAGTATGTATGATCAACATTGTCGGTCTTTATATATTTTGTATAGATATGCGTTCTGACCGGAATGACGCGTACGGGCAGGCGGGCAGCGGGCGGTGGACAACTGGCGCAGTAAACATAATAACACAATATTTTCTTCTTCCTCGGTGATCATTTTCGTGTTTTAAAACGAAACTTAAAAAAAACAGGATAACTATAACAAGCTTAATTATTAAAAGATTTTATTATAAGGATATTTTTTTTAATACCACAACCATATTAGTTATCTTAATTCACTAATTAATTAACATATCGTAAATTCTTGTTACCTAATTCGTTTAGCGTCTGCTGGCAAGTTAAACGTGGGGCCAATTTCGAACTAATTATGCTTTACATCCGGCTCATTGGCTGTCAAATCTTTGGAACATAAGCTTTTTCTGTATAGAGCGGTGCAAAGAGATATGTTACAGCTTAGTGGAATCCTGTTTGTTAGACATTTTTAGTGGTTTTGCTAGGTAAAGGTTTATGTGGATATGCCAAGGCCGTAGATTTAATGTTCCCATTTAATTTAATAGTTCGATTAATGTTGCGCTCCAGTCTGCCCATAACAATTGTAACAATCACTTAGATTTATTGCCTTATTTCTTAGAGGTCGATATGTGAACATTCACATATTAGGAGGTAACGTATGAAATTGCTATTTCGTACTGAAAAGTTTAAACAATTTTTACATATGCAACCCTATCAAGTGTAACAAGTTAGAAGAAAACAAGAGATCTACAATACGTACTCCAGTTGAAATTTAACAGTGGTAATCAAAGATGTACTCCAGTTGAAATTTAACAGTGGTAATCAAAGATATACTCCAGTTGAAATTTAACAGTGGTAATCAAAGATGTACTCCAGTTGAAATTTGACAGTGGTAATCAAAGATGTACTCCAGTTGAAATTTAACAGTGGTAATCAAAGATATACTCCATTTGAAATTAAACAGTGGTAATCAAAGATATACTCCAGTTGAAATTTAACAGTGGCAATCAAAGATGTACTCCAGTTGAAATTTAACAGTGGTAATCAAAGACTTCTTTTTATATATATAATATCATTGGTAGTAATAATGAATATGACTTATGTTAAGTAGTAACCCATATGACGAAACTTACTGTAGGTAAGCATATTCTACGTTTCGGGTCACCTTCCGATTGGTGCAAGTGCTTTCCGGGCATGGTTGTTTCGGAAAGTATGTGCACCAAATCGCAAGACGAGAGGCGACCTCAGCCTGCCACGAATGTGCGGCGCCGGAGGATAGGGCGCTCCATACGCTGGAAGTATGTGCTGCATGGGGCCCGCAGCAGCACACACTTTCAGCGATAATAGGCGGAGATCTCTCGCTGATCGTGGATCGTGGCAGGCGGTGGCCACCTTCTGCGAAGCGGTGATAGCGCAAAAGGCGGGTCAGAGAAAATGATGTCCGAGCTGACTCACTCCGGCCTAGACGAACGGGGGTACGGCCCGGAGGACGCAGTTCGCACGCCACCTTTCTCCGCCGTAGAGGGGTCACTGGCGGAGGGTCGAGGGACTCTTCGCCGGCTTGCACGGCCCTACACGCCTAGGGGGTGGCCTTGGTGAGCAAGGTCACCCCTTCACAGGCGCTGAGGTCCGGTTAAGATCAATCCGGGCCTATCGCTGGGGCGAGATAGTGAATGCTAGTGCGACCCCATCTCGCCCTATCTTGGCGGAGACTTGGACCAGATACCACCTTCCGTCACCCTCGCTCCTTTCTTTTTTCATTTCGTCCCTTCTAAAAACAATCCTATGAGACGATTAACCAGTTGTTGTTACCTCGTTTGTTTGTATTTTGCCTAAAAGCGAACTACAGAGTCATTTCCGATAGATATAATATTTTACAAATCGTATCTGACCGCACACCTGTTTGGTTTCGAGGATTTATAATTATAAATATAAATAACAATCGCTGATAGCATCCAGGTGTTTGGAATTAAGTCCACGTGCGAATGAGATAAGGAATTGTCAGTTTTGATGGACTTTAGTATTAGTATATATCGTTACACTAACTTCAACACAATAACTTCTAAGAGCTCTTACATACGAACGGCATGTTGCCAACGGCAGAGATAACTACTTGCCGCCGACCTGTAGCGACACTTGCAGTTGTAGCGTGCCGCGTCCACCGTTTTGTCAGTCGACTGCAAATAGTTCAAGAGCGCACATACGTCGGAAAATTGTAAAATTATTCCTGAGTATAGATAACTAGGTACCTACTGTTAATAATGATTATTGTTCCTATAGGTAGTAAGTTGCTTGCTTTTTATTTCAAACTATAAGCTTTGTATATTGAATAAAAAAATATGTACAATTATGTTTATCTCATTAAAGTAATAATCTAAATTACTTATACGCGTATCTTTTTTTCCTCATCCCAGATCCCTTCCTCTTCCTTCTTCCTCTTTCTTGTCGAATTCCTTCTCTTCGTTTCTTCGGGAAATCCATTCTGCAACTGACTCCTATACTATGTGAGTGGATGACGGCTGCCGCTGATCTTCAAAGTTAGAATGTCGGCTACCGTCGACACGTTAACGACTGCCGTCGACGCGTCGGCGGCTGCCGTCGTCCCGTGTCGACGGCTGCAGTTTTTTCTGCCGTTGGCAACGTAACGCTCGTGTGTAAGAGCTCTAAGTCTCTCATCTGTGTCTAAGACATTAAAGTCAAAATACTTAATACTTAACAACTTAGAGTACTATATATTAGTAAGAGCGGTAGAAGATGGAATCTCTTTGTGAATGAGTACGTCCGGGGAAATACTGCTACTAGACCTTATTCCACAGTGGAGCAGTAATGTAATGGTTTGATTTTGGCTCTGGAGCCGATTCCACTAATAAAATTGCATTAGAACCCGCACCTGAAGGGTGGCTTTTATGTGATCTTATTCTGCTATTCAAAAATCAACCAAGTCCAGCTACAGTTACATTTCTGTTGACGCCAGCGTTCGATCTAAAATTTACATTCAGTTAACTCGATAGATAATGAACGTGACGCGAACTCATATTTGTACGTAGTATCGTTTAATGTATATTTAATATGTAGTAGTATTTAAGATGACATTACGTTTCAATAGCAGAATGGGTTTTTCGATGTAATAGTACCTATGTTATGCAAAATTTCATGATCTTATATTTACTACCTTAAGCTGCATATGATTCTGAATCTGATGGACAGACAGAACGATCTTACGCAGCGTCGTTGTATACTATGGAACCATAAATTAATATACGTTTGAAGTAACTGGAAGAAATATGCAAGAGTAGTCGTATCCTCACTATTCCCACATCCATACACTTTACACCGGAAGCGCTCGTCGTTATTTCATCCGATGACATGTGTCGGGGATCCACATGTCGCGATTTGGAGCCTGGCGTGATGACGTCATTAGTCATGTGAGTAACTGCATTTTTTGAACGTCTGCGGTGGACCTCACACGTGATGTTTCCGCAAGTTCCGCCCACACACTGGACACTTGACATGCAGGTTAACTTAGTTTCAAGTTGGCTTTTGACTGAAAATAAAACCAGGAAATTATTAAACCTGCTTCACAGGACATACTGGTTATACCTGAATTTTTCATGTCCGTGATGATTCTCCCTAGGTATTCCATTAATTTGTTAGATACTACATTCTACATTATTAGTCATGTTTCTTCCTCAGTAGTAGCTAGTAGACGTAAGTGGTACGTAAGAAAAGATTTTACTTATACCCCCTGGATAGAATTCCTGTCGCGGGATTTATTCCTGGGAGTCGAGCCTTCCTCTCAGAGAGAGGAGTTGGGCCATAATCCACCACGCGGGCCTAGTGCGGCTTGGTAGATAGGCTAGTGGCCAACCCATGGTCAAGGTTTTCAGGTCACCTAAAGGTCTTCGACACAGCCTGACGACTGTTGTTCTAAGACCGGTATCGACGCCTTAAGGCGCGGTCCAATCCTAATTTTAAAACAATTTACGATGCTTTACATAAGGTCGAGAATTGCTTCTCAGATTGGACAATGTAGTGCGAAGATGCAATTGAATACGTATTAGCATATTAAAAGTATTAGCATACTTTTTATATTTATTTTGTACAATCAAATGATTAAACTTTAATGATAAAGGAGTCCATAGTTCACTAGTAAATTTCATTGGGAATTCGATTATGATACATTCATTGAAATATATTAGCTCATCATTGAATAAAAATGCTTTTTCCCATGAAGCACATAAGAAAAATTACAAAATTTTGGGAATGTTGCCTATTTTTTTCTATCGAGCCAAGTTTGCTCAATTGTGTATTGGCTTCATAAGAAATTGTATTCAATGTACACTACGTTTTTTCGAACTTCGGTTATTTGGTTTAAGCGTCGAAAAACTAAGTTTTCGCGAAGTCGAATCATGAAATTTGGTCGTAATCTACAGTCATTTCGCTTTGCGGTCCTATGTATAATGCCAGTAGCATACATCCATCCAACTTCTGACCGCAGCATTGATCGCTTAAGATCGCCAAGTCAAGCTCCGCTGCGAGCACTTCGAGGTATGGACACACACACAACAACCACAATCCGAGATTTCAATTCAGTCTAACATCATTGTACATTACACAAACATTTGCTCAGGGGGCCTACTCCCACCTTTTACGAAATTATCATAAATCAGGAGCATTTTGTAATAAGCTTAGAATAATCATACTTACTATCGTACTCCCACCGACACAAAACGGTGAACCAAAATTAATGGTCATATTGCAATATGACTACTTAAGACATGGGAGTAAGAATCTTCAAAAATTTTACATTGGAACAATGCAACTTAGTGTCTATATAGCCATGAAAAAGTATGCGGATTGCGTGAAATATTTGATAATACGTCATCAAAACGTCTCTCGAAATCCAAAATTATTTTAAGCTTGCTATATTGACGTGGTGGTACCAGATTTAATGGTAAGGTTGAAACATGACTGCCTCCTGAGGTGAGAGTAGGGCGGGCCCCAGGTCAAGGATCGAATCTGGGACCCCGCGTTTCGAAGTCAAAGTCAAAGTCTAAATCATTTATTCAATTTAGGCATCAAAGACGCACTTATGAACGTCAACTTTTCATTATAATGTACTTTAAAGGCTCTACCGCCGCGTTCCAAAATATATAGAGCCCACCGAGAAGAAACGGCAAGAAACTCGGGGCCTACTATCAACACCTACTTACTATCAACTTAGCTAACAAATCTATCTCCGTTAACTCAGTTTGTATCTCTGTTCTTTAAGAATAAGATACGTAGTATGTAGAGATTCTGAGAGGAAGGCTCGAGTCCCGGCAGTGGGAACACAATGGGCTAATTATGTTTTATGTTATGTTATATTAACGTCCATATGAAGGATGGTACCCTTAAGTGGCCATGCCGTAGACCCTAAGAGCTCAGATATAGTTGGGGGTGGGGCCCTAACTATCTCATCAACGAGCTCGAGGAAGACAGCGGCATGATATGGCAATTGACACCGTGCCATCTTTAGAAGAAGGAGATGCGAAATGCTCTCAGAGTCGAGCCAAAGGGCATGTCTTGATGGTCCCAGTGCGTTCCTATGGAGTTTCTGGGGTCATCAATAAGACATCGAAGAAGGCCACCGAGGGGGTTTTAGTGGAAAGTCCCACATAACCCGAACGCTCCCCATAGTGTCCGGGTACCTATCTAATAAGATTTCCCACTCGTAAAGGTATATAGGCCCTCCAAGAGGAACACGTCGGTCTACATCTTGGAGGGTCTATATACCTTTAAGATTTATGATACAAGTAAAGTTAAAATAAAAATCACTTTGTGAATTCTACTCAAGACGTAGTCCAGGCATAAAATACTTAAAGTATTTTATTTTTTATTTGGTGTTCTCGGCTCCGCATGAAGGATAGTACTAATAATAGTAATATTGATCAACATCCACACAGTCTTCAGATCATACTATGGTAACCTGATGTTACACACTTATATACACATACACACCCAAACACAGGTCAAACAGACATGCTTACACACACAAATGTTTGACCTGTAGCCCGGACATGAATATTTAGACATTTTTATTTCGTAGTTAGTCTTTAGTTTCTAAGTCTAGCATACCAATAGATTGTATTGATATGACGAATTCATTATTGAAACCTACGTCTCTAGTGGTAGACACCACTAGCGCGTGAATTTACTTATTTGCTCCCGATTGAACCATCACGAAGTTAATGTATAACCCGGCAAACAAAAATACTAGACCTAGACCTACCTAAATAAATTCATAGTCTGCTAAAGTGTGTGTAAGTCCCCAACAAACCCCCCAAAGTTAATTGCGCATGAGCTTTCATCCCCCTGATAGGATGGCTCAAGTTTGATCCCTAACTAGCCTCTAAAGTTCGGTGCCAAGCCGAGAATCGAACCTATGGCCCCTAGGGTGTCCAACTCCACGCACGGAAATAGTCGCGCGACTATACCGCTATAGCCGAAGCTATGGAAGGCTGCAGAGCGACGTTCTAGTATGAGAGGAAATAAATAAATATAATACATAGAAGACACTTCCACTGGAATATTCTTTCCAATCGAAGTGAGGAGCAGTTAATCGTACCCATTGCAATAGGTTAAAGCGATTGTTGGCTCGCTCCCAAAAGTGTCCAACTCTAAGGATTGGGCGTTCCCTATCGAGGTGGATCTTAGTTGTCACCGTGAGGTATCCAACCCACGTCCGGAACCATGTCCGTAGCAGAATATATTATCTCACGGAAGTTCGAGAATTTAATAAGCATTTTCTCGGTCTTTCTACTGCTTATATACTTTCTCAAACTTGACAGTGACGCCGATTTGAGGCCGATAGGTATCCAATCAATGCCCTTTCTATCGGCGTCAAAACGGCTTCAGATCCACCTCAGCCAATCTCTGCCCTCCAGCGCATTCCTATTCTAATTTCAAATTCTCATCAAAATCCGCTCATGACAACACATATTTTGAATTTCGTATGACGCCGATCAGAGGTACGTAGATCCAATCAAAGCCCTTTCTATCGGCGTCAGATCGGCGTCAATACTCATTTGTTTTAGGGTTCATTTTGATGAAGCAAACTCAAATACACGGGACACATAACGAAAATGTGTTCCTCACATTACCTTTGTATGGTTAGAAATATCAATGCTGCTTATTTTCATGGTAATTTTATTAATTTTACTTATAACTTTTATGTATTTAAAGGATTACTCAACATTTCCTTTTCCTTGAAGTAACTTATCAGTTCTGTTTGAACAATTGATTTAAATGGTTAATACATAGAATATCTTGATATCTGAAATATTCTATGCTGCTTATCATTTTCAGTAAGTATAGTCTTGCTATAAGAAATACCTATCATCTAAATCTCAACATTACACATTAATGCTTTCTTCTACTTTTGATTGTCTAAATTTCATCAATATTTGTTCATAGCAAGATACTTTTTAAATGTCTCTATATTTGTGAATGGGGACGGAATCCTCATCCAGAGCCTGTTCCGTTACAAGGTTAATTGCTAGTGATTACGCGCGGTTCTGCCCGGGGATGTGGTCCGCTTTGTCGGTAGGCACTGATTTTGTTTTGAAATAAGTTCATCAAGATTCGCCTATATTATGAGCACTTATAGGTTACTCTTAACACACTTATAGGCTTGGTTAAACTAACTGACTTCATTTACAAAATTTAACCGGTGTAGTCGCGACTTGTCAAACTTCATGACATTCTATGACTCGCGAGGTGTCAACAAAATGGCGGTGATGACTCCTTCACGTATTTTGACTTGTTAGTGAAAATCAACAAGAGAAAAACAATTGAATGTCCATGAACACTAACTGACATGAATCTATTTTTCTAAAACAATATCGCATCACATTTAACTACCAAATGTAGAGAAACGGCGCCATTATCTTACAAAACTGACCAATAGACCAATAGAGCTCTTGGTCAGCTCCGCTATAAGAGCTTCCTCTAAGTTATTGTAATTTGTCCAACGTCACCTCAGATTATAAAACAAAAGGTATTGTAAGGTTTATAATCTGAGAAGGTCACATTGTGACTATATTTTTGTTACCTCAGACTGTAAAAACTACATTAAAATTACGATCCATTCGTTACGTGTTGCTTCGGACAAGTCGCGTAGGTATAGCACTAGCGCGGGTTTGTATTTGCTTTTGAATTTGTATTTGCTTTGGTGGCGACGCTCGCGTATTCCATCTGCCTTTTGTTTTATAATCTGAGTTTGTTACTATATAGAATAACGTTCGGCCGCTTTGTAAATTTTGTTATAAGATTAGGGTAGAGAGCAAACACAAGGCCCACCTAGTGTTAAGAGGTAACCTCTACATTTAAAAGATGCAGTTCGTCATATTTATGTGTCGTGTCTCATAGTCACAAATTTTACCGGCATCCACACCCAACCGAAACACAGTAATGCAAGCATTACTGCTTGTCGGTAGAAATAGTTATGGTGCCAGTACTTCCCCAGAAAAACTCGTTCACAAAGAGTTCAGTTTCTAAGATATACAGTCGCAGTGCAGTTCGTCACTTGTGATGAAATGTTCTACGCAGAGGTTACCACTTAACACCAGGTAGGCCTTGTGCTCGTATGGTCTCCTAATAACATAAGATACAAAAGGCACGCGGTGTAATAAAAGTATTATATTTAAATTGAAGATGTTTCTGATTGATATGTCTGTTATTCTATTGATTCTAAATATAAAATACTAGCGACTGCCCACGCTTCGTTCGCGTAGTAGCACATAGCCTCCCATGTTGGCTGGGGTTTCTTTCATAAGCTAAGTTAGGAGGTAACAAACATTAAAAAAAACAGTGAATTGAGTCATCATCATCTCAGCCGTAGGACGTCAACTGCTGAACGTAAGCCTCCCCCATGATTTTCCAAAAGGACCGGTTGGAAGCGTCCTGCATCCAACGTCGTCCTGCAACCTTTATCAGGTCGTTTGTCCACCGTGTCGGTGGACAACCTACGCTGCGCTTGCCGGTCCGTGGTCTTCACTCCAGAACTTTTCGGCCCCATCAGCCATCTGTTCTGCGTGCTATGTGCCCTGCCCACTGCCACTTCACTTCAATCTTCTGGGCTATGTCAGTGACATTCGTTCTTCTACGGATCTCCTCATTTTTGATTCGATCACGTAGAGAAACCCCGAGCATAGCCCTCTCCATAATTCGTTTTGCGACTTTGAGCTTATCTTTGAGGCCCATAGTAAGAGACCACGTTTCAGTGCCATAAGTCATCACTGGTAACACACATTGGTCGAAGACTCTTGTCTTGAGGCACTGAGGTATTTTTGACGAGAAGACATCGCGAAGTTTCCGGAACGCTGCCCAGCCGAGTTGGATTCGACGATTGACATTGGCCTAGTTTGACGGTCTGTCCCAGGTAGATGTACTCGTCAACAACTTTCAGAACTGAGTTCCCAATGGGGTAGGTACAACATGGGCATTAGACATAATTTTCGTCTTGTCCATTGTAACCTGTTAGTGTGGTTCAGTAATTAAAAATTAAAATATTAGAAAATAATTCTAGCCAATATAATATACAGAGGGCGCTATTGCTAATAAAGCAAGAATATACTCACCTGTGGCTAAGAAACAAATAGAGCGAGGTACTGTACTTTATGGCCAAAACTGGTTTTAATATAATTTCCCCCCGCAATTCAGCTCTCTTTATCTAGAAGAGCTTTTAAAATTACCAAATAAGGTTACGCGCGATCCAAAGGCGAAAAAGGGGAGGAGCCTATGATGACTCACGAGCGTCATGCGAGGAATGCAGGCGGGTGACAAGCCAATGTACTTTCTTTACGACGCCAGCCACCGTCTAGTACAGAGCTCTTCAGCAGTGATTACCAAGTGCTGTGACCCATTGGCAATTGTGGGACGTTGTATCGTCCTAGTAATTTAAACTTAAATTCAGTTTAGTCCCCATCTCGGGGATCTTACGGCGGGCTAAACCTACTGCTGGCCCAACTTGAGTGGAACCCTCACTGGCTAGACGGCGGGGCCAGTACTGTGCACATCGCCGGAGCGGCTACCAGCTACCACAGGACCCTGAATTCTGCTGGGCGTCTGGGCTAACCCGACAACTGCGGCTGCCCGTTTCCCGTTTTTCTCGCTACTGTCTTCTGCCGGTTACTGCACTACCCACACCATCGCGTCGAGGACTTCACTGCTATTCTGAGATAAGTCCCCGTAACAAGGGAGGCTATTGCATCATCTGTCTGTACTCACGACCCAGCTCTGGCCTTTCTAGAGGCTAATAAACGTCTAGAACTTTACCTGACTTTTACGAGTATGATAATCTCCCAACCGTCTAGGCAGGTAGGTTGCACCATGTTCATCTTAAAGCCTACCCGTTGGGAAACTCGATGGAGGCCTTCGAGCATTATACTGAGGTCTTCCATGGATTCTGCCATGACTACAATATCGTCGGCAAATCGAAGGTGAGCGAATTGAGTACCTTCTCCTTTTTGGAAGTCGGTAGACAAAAGGTAGTTCACAGCTTTCAAATTGTAACTCTCTGACGTAAAGCATATTGATTTATGTGCTGCCTGTAAATATGTATCGTATGACATTATGGTGAGGTCAGTGACGAGTACAGCCGGGGGCGGACAGGAGTCACGACCGGTCACTGAACCAGCATGGGCTCTCGGACCAACCATCATAATAATATATGGAAACATTAATGCTATTCAAATGTAGGCATTACCAGATTCTTATATATGACAGCCGTATACCTTTACCATGTATTATCATCTATTCTTTAGGGTCTGATCAGAATGCGGTCACGCGTTCACGCATTTACGCGGTCAGTTTTGCATTCAGTTGCGTTGGTTATATCTATGTAACGTAATACAACACAACGAACGCAAAGCTGACCACGTGAACGCTTGAACGCGCTGACCGCGCTCTGTCTGATCAGACCCTTAAAATAAAGTTTCTTCGCGTGGTCTGTCTATATCTCCTTTTGTTGTACCCCTCCGTTTTGAGAATACTTCCCTAACTTTCTCAGCCAGTATCGGAATTCTTGGCGTTGACATTTTGAGCGTTCGTCAGTTTCGCCGGCAATTATATAGACGGATAAATTAGGTTATGAGAAGCTTTGTGTCCTTGGAAAAACGAGATGGTACTTCACGTCAGCTCATCGCCTGCAACTCTATAAGGCTCAAGTTCGGCCTCACATGGAGTACTGTTCTCATCTCTGGACGGAGGTCCCCAGTGCCAGCTCCTTCCATTTGACTGCATTCACGATTCGAGTCGCTCTGCGGGCTCGAATCGTCGTCGACTAAGCTCTCTCCGATCGTCTCGACTCTTTCGCACTGCGTAGAGATGTTGGATCTTTTACCGCATTTAACACGGGGGATGCCGTCCCATAGCGAAATTTAGCTGCAGGTATTAGACCGAAAAGTTCATCCGATGAACTTTTCGGTCTAATACCTGCAGCTAAATTTCGCTATGGGACGGCACGACAGAAAATGAAATCCAATTGAAATGACGTTGAAATCTGAGAGTTCACAACCGTGCGATTCCGCCGGTACTTTCTATCTCACACTACCACTATATAGAACCAGCTGCCACTTGAAGTATTTGAGGTCTGTGGGCGACGTTGATCACTTACCATCAGGTAAAAAAGCAAGCTTCATATTTCACCTGTTTTTAGGGTTCCGTACCAAAAGGGTAAAACGGGACTCTATCACTAAGACTTTGCTGTCCGTCCGTCTGTCTGTATTCCTGTCTGTCTGTCCGTCTGTCACCAGGCTGTATCTCATGAACCGTGAAATTTTCACAGATGATGTATTTCTGTGTAAAAACGCAAAAAAATCATGTCTGTTGTATGGGAGATTTATAGATAATGCTACAGAAACCTTCGTGCGGGAGTCTGACTCGTACTTGACCGATTTTTTACATTACACCAGTGTGAATCTAGTACATGCACAAACATGACGATTCAGCTTCATTAATTCCACTGATCCCGATGCTCACGATGCTCAGAGTTGTTCTGTGTAGATGGCACGACCAGTGCCAAGAAGGCCAATGCAAACATAGAGGGGAGTGTCGTTGTAATCACGTTCATAATGGCGCACTACAGAGTCGCGGTAACGCTTAGCTAGTTCCAAAAAAATATAATTAGACATATTAAACTACTATATAGTTGATCCGCCGAAAGCTTCGCTCGCTTGGTCTTGGTGTAGTTGCGAGAGAGTTATTCAATACATTTCAATAACTTGTTTATTTATGATCTGATTGACATGAAACATGTTAAATGTTCTTCTTCTTTAAGTGCCTCTCCATTACTGAAGGTTGGCAGTCACCTTAAATGTTTTCTTGTCTCAGCGCCAATCTGAACAATTGGTCGACGGTCCCCTGTCCACTCCCTGATATTACGGAGCCAAGACATCTTAATGTCTTATGTTAAATGTTAAGTGAAGCTTACCACAACATATTAGTTAAAACCACATCAAGGCGCGCACCCGTTCGTACCCTGATAATAGTAACAAGCAGAATCTTTAAACATCTAGTGTAACGAAACAGATCGATAATATTGTATGAAAAAAATACTTAGGTTAGAAAACGAACAGGCAAAGAGTAATAACCGAACAGAATTCATAAATATTACTCGCTCTCTGCAGAAAAATCTTGAATAGGTCCATAAAAATAAACTTTCACGTCCAAACTCTCAGAATTTTCAGCGATAACTCAAATTTTTTTTAGGTAATACATAGCTAATATATAGTACTAACTTAGTAACCAGCAGTTTTTTCAATTGTGTTAGTATATATCGAGAAATATAAAGAAAACGTACAAAATTAACGCATTTTCGCATTACATCGTCCAATCTATCAAGCTATTTTCAACCTTACGCAAAGCATCGTAAATTATTTTAAAATTGGGGTTGGCATAAGTCCTTTCTGAGATAATCAAACAGATAAACAGACAAACAGACGAACATTCTAACAATATTTTTTCTATTACTGTGTTAAGGTGTGAAGGGTACTGTAGCAAGAGACATTACCGGGTGAAAGACACAAAAGCCAATGTCCCGGGGTCACGTGCGCAGTGCAGTGCTACGCAAAACTACAGGTGTAGGCTCTGGGTGCCACTGCAACTGTCATTTGAAAGCGTAATGCTCGCCATCAGACGCACGATATACCGGTCACGCATAGAAAATAAAAAAATAGCCGAAGAATTTAGAGGTTGTTTAATATTATTTCCTGAATGCGCTGGACAAAAAACTAAAATTATTTAAAACACAGTCAGTGTCTACATTGGGAACATAGTAAACAATGTGTTATTACATGAAAATCACTGAAATCGGACAATGTTCAAAGGTAGATAAGAGTTCAGATAATTTATTGATTCAGGCGTTACTTTGCGGAAATCTATTATCAAAAAAACGATATTAAAAAATATTTAGTGACACTTCCGCTGAAAAGAAAACAATGATTTTGGCCTATTTGGGGGCGTGCACCACCCTCCCTCCCGCATAAATGCTAATAGAAAGAATACAAAATAAAAAATACAAGAAACCCCAAACGCCGGTCTAGCGCTCGACGAGTCAACATCTCCTGAGGATGCCTCGTGTAGAGGCGAAACACGTGTTTTTTAACACGTTTTTTTTTAACACGCTTTAAATTTGTTGCTGAATCTGTGACGAGCTTATAATCCTTAAAAATATGTTTTTACAATACATAATATATTGATATGACAGGTTTTTGCTAATTTTAAACTATGGAGTATATAATAATATAAAAAATATATAATAATGTGATAATAAACTAAATAATATAGAAGGTCGCTGCTGAGCATTTGTCTAATTCTCTATTTTTTCACCAAAAAATCTACTAGTATTGGCAAATTCCCTATCACGTTCTATTCGAACGGAATAAGGCTGCAAACCGAACGCTACTTATATTTTGAGGGTAGATAAACAATTTAGGGAATGGTAGCGGTATTGACGCGTTGTTTGCTGGACACTGCCCTGTCTTGTTAGTTGTTACCGTGTTATTGGCTAATAGACGTTTCCTATGCTGGCTGTACGCAATTTGCTTTATATACAGGTACCCATAGGTATTATATTATGTGACTTGTGTTTAACTAATGGAGACCTTTTTAGGGTTCCGTACCCAAAGTAAAACGGGACCCTATTACTAAGACTCCGCTATCCGTCCGTCTGGATGTCTGTCTGTCTGTCCGTCTGTAACCAGGGTGCATCTCATGAACCGTGATAGCACAGGTGATAGTTAGACGGTTGAAATTTTCACAGATGATATATTTCTGTTGCCGCTATAACATCAAATACTAAAACACCGGCCAAGTGCAAGTCGGACTCGCGTACGAAAGATTCTTGACCATTATCTATAAAAATGGCAAAAAAATGATATCCGCTGTGTGGGAGATTTATAGATAAATGGTACGGAACCCTTCGTGCGCGAGTCCGACTCGCACTTGGCCGGTTTAATGTTATGATAACGACACTTTCGTGCTGTCATTACTTTACGTACAAGCGAAGCGAGGAGTGAACCAAGCGGTATCAAAGTCACGTTTCCAGGACTTCATTTGTTCAGCGGATTTCACGTTTGCTAGCATACACTTTGTCAATGCGGCCCCACTTACATCTCAAAAGCCGAATAGATTAGAATTAATCAATACATATTATGAATTCTCGTAGCAACCCAGCCATATACTTGTTTCCCAATATTCCCCGATATGATTAATTCTAATCTATTTTACGAGGTTTTTGTATCCATGCGCGCGCATTATGCATGCGGATTGTGGATTCTTCCACCGCCATCTGCATGTCACCTTCGAGTTGACAGGTCAACCGTACCCCACTCGTAATCTTCATGTAGGACCACCATGATGACATTTATATACTTAGAATATTTAATTTTATCATGGATGATGATAATGATGAATCCAAATATATAGCCTGTGTTCATCAGGGATAATGTAGGATTCTAATGATGAAAGACTTTTTAAAATCAGTCCAGTAGCTTCGGAGTCTATTTATTTAAGACAAACAAAATAACAGACAAATCTTTACTCATTATAATATTAGTTATTTCATAGAAATAACCGTTGTTTGATATATATGTTTGATAAAGTAAATAAGCAAGAATCACTCTCTAAGACAGGTCGAATCGTTCCAACTATATGTTGATCCTAATCTGAAGGCCCCTCCCGAGGAGAGTGCGGCACTCTCAAGCAGGTGTCGCGCCTCGTTAGCGTTCTCACCCTGGTTGGTTGGTTGGTAGTTTTCTTTAGAGCACATAGATCCTGGCTCTTATGTAGGTTTCTAAATATTTCGTGGTACGACGTAGTATACATAGAATAAGTCATTATTTTATGGGACAATGTATACGATTCTATAATAAAGTTCCCAATGTTATTCGAGATTTGCCTATTAATAAGTTTAAAATTACTATTAAAACTAATCTCTGTCAAAAAGGTTATTACAAAATTTCGGATTACTTGGAGGATAAAACAGCTTGGGACTGATCACTCCAGGATCTATCTACTCGTGTACTAAGATGTCAAAGTGTAGCGTGTCTTGCCCTACTGGTACCATTATTATGTTCTCTTTTGTAAGGCAACACACTGGAGCTAATTTTTGTAGTACCTAAGTAGAAACACTGTAAAAACATCTATACAAAAAGAATGGCCCCGAGTTTCCTGCCGCTTCTTCTCGGTAGGCTCTATTTTTACCACTTTTGCCACTTTTGCCCACACCCTATTCGAACGATCAACTGAGCATAAGACCTAAGATCGCATGATTATGCTGTCAAATACATAGCTGTCAAAAAACGATCACAAACAACCATGCTACGGACGTGGTTCAAAAATTACACTTTTTGTGGCAAAAATTCCTCTTTTTTAGCTTTCCGAACAAAAAGAGACATGATCGACATTTTCACCCACAGATTCCCAATTCGAACGCCCCTTGTGAGCGTTTTTGGTGTTATTTTTGCTAAAAACGCTCACGAATGGCCTATTCGAACCCACTATAAGTAAGACTATGTGCTCGCGAGGTCTACTGTTCGCAGACCTAATAGTTTTTAATAAGTATTAGTAAGAAATCGGCTTTACATAAGACGGTAATTGTGTTAAATATACATAACGTTAGCAGTAAACTTCATCATAATTACATAATTAATTGATACATACCATCCACCTGTGCACAATCGGATGATAAAAAGATTAGTTGAACGTCTCGCAGTCACACCTTCGTCACAAAAAATGGATTCAACCTCTCCTTCACACACGAAATCAGTAGAGCTACATAACTGTGTAGACATGACAGAATAAAATTCAACAACTTTATAAACGGTTTGAGCATCTTTTAAACTGTTTGTTTTTGACCTGATAGCGAAAAAGCATGACTCATTGTCACTTTACGGCCTATTCAGACCTGAGCGTTATTCGCTACCGCTGTGGGTAACGAAAAATACCACGCGGAACTCGATGGGTAAATAGTATGAAGTTCCATAACTGTAGCGAAACTTGTACCGCCTAGTGAGGCGGTATTTTCTCTCGTTCGGTGAAACTAGTTCCGCCGCCCCGCTAACCGCTGCCCACGAATATCTCTACCGCGCGCGGTATCGATATCCGCTTTGGTGTGAACAGTGAAATTAACGCATACCCTTTCGGATTTCTCTATCGCTCGCGGTAGCGAATAACGCCCAGGTTAGAATAGGCTTTTACGTTGTCACGTTTTGCCAGTAGGCCTACCATGAGTTTACAACGTTGATATCACTCGATACTCGCTATCGACTGCCGCAAAAAATGTATAAAAAAATGAACAGTGCCACCTTGCAGTCAATTGTAGAACTAAAATTGACAGCGAGTACGCCAATCACAAGCTTAATAGGTAGTCGAGATCGAGTATCGACTATAGATGACATTTATGTTGCCAACTCATGGTAGAGGCACTGAGCTTAGGCCGATCGTGCCTCTGTATCGCTTATTCCGCGCTAAGAAGCACGGTCGGCCTAAGCGTTCGGCTTTTGACGTTATCACGTAAAATTACCGTCAGTAAAATTTATCACACACAACCATATTTTTGTGTCATTAGGTTATGGAATAAGCACGAGGCCGACCTGGTGCTAAGTGGTAAACTATGCTTATAATGCATGCAATGATGCATTTTGTCACATCTGACAAACTTCACTACACCAATTACCATGAGATTTAAGTTGTTAAGTCTCATGTTTCTACGATCGGCACCCATACCCTTCAAGCCGGAACACAGTAATGCGGGTATTACTGCTTTGTGGTTAAAATAGATATGGTTGCAGTACTTCCCAGGACGACTCGTTCACAAATTATTATATTGTAAATAAAATCCTTTAGATAATTAATATTATAAACGAATAATCTTCATTCCAAATAGTATTTAAATGAATTCACTCAATTCAAAGTAAAGAAGCAATTCTTATTAACCTACTCTCACTTACCAAGTCCATCTAATCGACAACATAAGTAGGTATCCTAGCCAAATAAACAACTACAATAAGTACATACTTAACTATTCTATTGCCTTAGTTATTCTATCAAAGTATTTACTTGGACACTTTTCAGAATAACAACAAACTATGAAATAAATATAATTTTGGGAAGAGGAAAACGTGTGAAATAAATTAGTCGGTATAACATTTTTCAAATTGTACTTGTTTGTAAGTTAACTTTATAATATAAGAACCGAAGTAAGAAGAAACGAGTGGGTAAATAATCAGAAATAGGGAAACCTTATATAAAAGAAGTGCGATTTAGAAACATCACTACAGGAAAAGATAACAAAAATATAACAATAATAACTTAGCGGAAGTGACTACATTCTTTTATACGCCTTGTAATAGATAAAGTTGTCATTTTTATCATTTCAGTGATATAATCGATAAAAAGTAATACGATATTATAACAAGCACATTTAGCGGGCAACTCCGCTGGAAATTTAATTTTTGCAAAGATGCAATAGGGACCCCCTTCCAATCGCTTATAATGCTTGCACGAATCATAGTAGAAGAATCATTGCAGGCTCTATATTTTGGAACGCGGCGATAGTCTTTAAAGTACATTATAATGAAAAATTGACGTTCATAAGTGCGTCTTTGATGCCTAAATTGAATAAATGGTTTTGACTTTGAGTCATTGCCGAGATTATTATCAATAATAATAAAAATATTTTGTCAATAAAAATACGGTGTCACACAGCAAGATGGACTGCTGCTAAAGAGAAGAGCCCCTCCTTTTGACAGGTACGATGTTCTTGAAGAACCTGTACTTATACAATTCACAAGTTATGTGTGAAGCACAGTGTGAAGGATATTTGGTTGTGTTTTTAATACTTGATAGATTAGCGTTTGACTACTATCTCGCTTGAAGTGATGATGCGGTCGAAAGTGGTATGACACTAGGCTGGCTCTGAAGGATAGTTGCTAAAACTCTCCAAGTACTTAGCAACAGGTTTTTAATGTTGGAGGTAGTAT
Source organism: Selenia dentaria (assembly GCA_917880725.1). Lineage (NCBI taxonomy): Eukaryota > Metazoa > Arthropoda > Insecta > Lepidoptera > Geometridae > Selenia > Selenia dentaria. The sequence continues at coordinate 6,307,378 of OU862891.1, forward strand.
TAAGCCAGGCGGGCTCCAGAACAGAAGGTTCCTTACAAACATGCCGTGGTTTCATCACGAAGTTACCTTCAACCACAGCCTTCAACGAAAGCTTAAGCTCGAGTGATCAATCCTGTGGACGTTAGGTTGGCATCCGAACCTCTTTACCCATGAGTCATTGCTTCATACATACATAGTAAGCATTAGTAACTCAGATATTGGACATAGATCAAAAAAATAAAAAAAAAAACATACCACCTGCTCGAAAAATGTCCAATTACATATCACGCAATATCGACGTAAAGCAAGGCATAACATATCCGGGGCTGTAATGTTGTATGAAACTCTCATGGGCGTAAAGTGATTTGGATGTGGAACGTTAGTTGTAGGAAAACTCTTAGTACGGAGACATTATAACAGAAAACAAATGAAAAAAGGCGCGATTGTACTATAGGGAGTGTGATTGTTGTGCGCCGCGTTGATATGAGTTACGCACGGTCCCTCACTGCGCATTTAAGATAATAGTTTAAGTTACGTGCCGCGATCTGTAATGAATTTGGAACAATTACACGGTGTGTATTTATGTTATGTTATATTAATAATTTCCATAAAATGTTATAACTTTTAACATGGTGCATGTAACTGTGCCGAAATATCAGAAGTTCCGAAAGCAACTAAATCGTGGTCTACATCTTTGTGTGAGTATTTAATTTAGTTAACAACCGCGAAAGTCTGCAACAGTGTTTTCCATAAAAAGTGCCTTCCAAAAATAGTTGTGAATAACCACCTCTAGTAGCTCGTAGGTCTACATTGCACAAAGGGCTTAGGGATCCGTAGGTGGGCACAAAAACTGAAAGGATTCTCGCAGGTGCCGGCGCACGGTGCATCAGCTCAGGTGCGGAATTGGGTTACCCGACTATCCTATTAGAAATGTTACACTCCATTGAAAAGGTTAGCTTAGTTGTACAACATTGTACAAACGGCCTTTGTGGAAATATGCTAGGTGGTGGCGGTGGTGACGCTGGAACTATCATGTACACGAGTTGGTTTAGTAGCGAAACTTTTTTCTAATTATTGGATAAAAAACCTTTTTGAGATTTGACGTTTGTATTATTTTTATGTTCGCTGCTAAAAACAAAAGAACGCTAGGGTAGGAATAGATTTTCATACAACATTTCTACCCTGCTACGGAGGGCAGAAATGAAATTCCATATAACTTTTCCCGCTGTAATTTATAAGGGAGAAATGACAAACTTTGTAACCCGTTTATGAACGAGTAATGAGACACTTTCTGAGTGGGTGTGGTATAAAATAATATTGTACGATGGTCTGTAGAGTTATGGTTAAAAATAAAAACGTATTTCTAGAAGAAACAACTTTTCCTGTATCAAGTGGGGGACTTCAATAGTGTAAGTGTGTTGTCCGAGCCAGATTCAAAGGATGCCAGGACGTTGTTCGATGTAAGTATACCATGCAGCACTCAAAGATTCAGATTTGAGACCAAGTTTATGATCTACCCACCCAATTGTTAAGTTATAATGCCACCCGCATATAGACAGTAGACCTCGCGCGCACATTGTCTTATCAGCGGCAGTTTTTCGCAGTACTTCACAACCTATTATCTCGAAAACCAATTGACCAATTAAGAGAGGTACCTAATGTGTGTACCAAATTTTATCATATCGGTCGGTAAATAGCGTCGCAGCAAACTTACCTCCATTTTAGGAAAATTAGATTCCCCACCACTCAAAATCGCCGACGTCAAAAAAATTATATCAGAATATTAGAAATCAGAATGCATTCCAAGCTTCGTCAAGATTGGTTGAAACATGCGACCTGTGTATAGAAAACGTACATCCTTATCAGCCTTATAAACATATGGACAGATGAACTGCTCAAGGGGTGTGAGCCCCACATACCCCCTTCCGTCACCCTCGCGGTGGAAGGGAAGTAATCTCTTTATTTTTGCTATTTTTAACCCACGTTCAGAGCATGGTTGTTTGTGATTGTTTTTGACAACTATGTATTTGACAGCATAATCATGCGATTTTAGGTCTTATGCTCGGTTGAAAGTTCGAGTAGGGAGTGGGAAAAATGGCGAAAGTAAAGTTTTTGAGCTTTACGAACGCTTTAACAAAAGAGCAAACAATAGCAACACCACCTGCCTTCATTGCTAATAGAACGCACCTAAGGAGTGTGATTGTTGTGCGCAGCGTTGCTATGGGTTACGCACCGCTTCTCTCTGCGCACAAGAGAAAGGTCATGGACCATGACCTTAAATGCGCAGAGACTTCAACCATGACTCATGGTTGAAGTTACGTGCCGCGATCTGGTGTTTGGTGCTATTCAACAATTATAAAATATTGTTATTTTGAACGTGGTGCATGTAACTGTACCGAAATATCTGGTGCTCCAAAAAACCACTAAATCGGTGTCTACATCTCGTGAGTACCTACTAACCATAACTTAGTTAAATACCGCGAAAGTCTAAAACAGTGTTTTCCAAATAAAATATTTCCAAAAAATTCCAAAGATCCCTCTATAACGGGACAAATGTGTCCAATATGAATATTAACTATTAATGTATTTTACTTTTAACTAAATAACTGCTATTTAAAGCTCTGAGTTTTTATTGTCTCGCAGTAGGTATGAAAAGTAGAGTATGCACCTCGAGGATACAGCCTGTCTTCGTCTTGGGCGGCTTTAACCCCTCGCTTCGCTCAGGTCTCTACATAACGCCCTCGCTTCACTCAGGAGTCAATTGTAAATCCCCTCGCTGCGCTCAGGGTCTCTAATTGTACGAGAGTTACGCTCAATATGCCGCCCGTGTGATGAAAGACGTCTTCGTCTTGGGCGGCTTTAACCCCTCGCTTCTCTCAGGATTCTATATAACTCTACATAGCTTCGCTCGGGAATTAAATCTTAACCCAAAAGTCCCCGTTACACTCAGGGTTCAATATACCGCCCATGACGTAAGACACTGCTTTACTCCCTCGGTGCATATATGGGTACGTAAGGGCTAGATGATACTAGATTGCTATAAAATACAATCAAAACGAATCTCCGAGATGCTACCGTTATTGAGACTATTCCAATGTACGAAGTCAGCTATGGATAATATCTCATCCCTTCTCTCAATAATAATAAATGATATTATGATACATTCATTCTTATGTCTGGCCGATACTTCTATACGGATGCGAGGCCTGGACTATAAAAGAGCAACTCAGGGAACTTAAAGAAGCATTCGAGATGTGGGCCTACAGGCGCATGATGGCGATTACCTGGAGTCACAACCTGGACAGGTATTGCCTTCTTCAATTAATAATTATGGGATAAGTTGCGGGACTGAGACGAGATGGTCGCAGGAAGAAATCATGGTTACGAAACATCAGAGAGTGGACAGGTATTGCGAGTGCCGCTGATTTTTTTTTTCGCCTCGCCAAGTATAGAGATGAGTACGGAAAGCTGATTACCAACCTTCATTCATTGAAGAGGCACCGAGAGAAGAAGAAGATTATGATATCCCAAATTTCTAGCCTATACCATGACTACTATACACCTGTTAATTCGACAAGAACCAAAACATCCACCCACACGCGTCCGTTGTTGACCCTACAGATGCGGTGACAGGTAGCGCTTTGTTCTCGAACAATGGACAATCAGACAGACAGACAGTTTTTGTTTACAATACAAGAAATACAGCTGATTATACTTTTGGAACCCTTTTACAAGTTCCACGTTAACTGAAGAGGTTTACGGATTGTCACGTTTGGGAATCACAAAATTTGAATTTTTTCTTTACAAGTACAATACTTAATTTTACATGTACAATTTGAAACATTTAATACCGACTCCATTCTAATCAGTTATTGGAGTGTAACTCAAAAACTACCGAATTGACCGATTTTGATGAATGTGACCACACGGGAAGCACCAGCTATCAAACAAAAAAAAGAATTTTGAGAATCGGTTCACCCTATCGAAAGTTACAAACATAAAAAACAGTCGAATTGAGTACCTCCTCCTTTTTGGAAGTCGGTAGAAAAATATATAGTCATCTAATTGTTATGCCAATATTCTATTATATTAAAATTAATAAGATTGACAATGAAATAAGGTCAAAATACTCTTTCTTGCTATAAAAACACTTGTCCGATAACCATGACATGCTGACTGCATAACATGGTTATCGGACAAGTGTTCTCAATCTACTCTTAGAAAGATCCGTTAAGTTTTTTTTATCTTCGTGTAATTTATTATACAACTAGCTGCACTCCGCGGTTTCACCCGCGTTGATGATGGATGATGATGATGATGAATCAAATATAGCGTATGTTACTCAGGCATAATGTAGCTCTAAACTCGTGAAAACATTGTTTGAATCGGTTTAGTAGTTTTACGTGTATCCATTACAAACAAACAAACGATCATATATATTCCTCTTTATTATTAGAATAGATAAGAATTAATACCAAGGAGCCTGCGAATAATGTGGCCTGGATTGTGTTACTATTGCATATATCAAAGTGAAAAAGTATTTATTGTGACATAACTGTAATAGACATTATGGTGATGTGGACCTCTTTGTGGATATTGACGTTTTCTATAAAACTGTAGTACCTACGTCACTTTGCTATATTGTCAATAGGTACTATAGGCGAAATGGTAAATAGTTTCCGCAGCGTACGCGATGTAAGGACTTATTTTGGTAATTTTTCCACACCTTGGGTTACATTATGAAGTTTTCATACTGATCCCTAATTTTTTTAGGATAATATTATACAGCATATGTTCATCAGGGAAAATGTAGGATTCTAATGGTAAGAGATGTTTCTAATTGGTCCAGTAGTTTCGGAGCCGATTCAATACAAACAAACCAACAAATCTTTCCTCTTTATAATATTACGGCCTTATTAATAAACTTGTAATAGGCCCGGAGTAGTTAAAACATCTATCTGTCAATTTTTCGCTAGCAGTAAATGTCACGCGTGAAAGCAAGACAAAGCATGTTACGACTAATCTATGTTTACGCAACGTTTATAAATAAAGGCCTTAGTGTAGAAGTGTAGATTAGTGTAGATTATACACAGCTATACACATATTAAACATTAATTTTGTTTAATAGATATTTTTATGGCAAGAAGATTGATACAATAGGTATGTGTTCGAATTTTGCACGCGTCTGCCGAGGCATTATCTCATGGCTTTTTTTAAATACCTATCTATATTTATATGGATTTACGGATTAACGCATATGATACTTTTCATTATCATCATCCATCACTACGCGCATAACCACGGGCGCAGCTAGTCAATAATAAGTGGAAATTTTGCTCGTTGACAAAAAAGAGAGAAATGTCTTAATATTAATAAAGGAAGATATTCCAAACAAAACATTAACGAATATAAAACGCTTTAGCTAATTATTGAGTCATTCGCAATTAAAGAATTATTGTTATGCAAATACAAGGAAAAAAATTAAAGACCCGTTAATTTTATCTGTATCGCGTCCCCATTACGCAGCCTCTGTCACTGATACGCCTTTAGTACTGTATGCACATCTGGGAGCAATGGGGAACTAAACAAAACCTAAAGAACTTAAGCACCGGTTATACCTCATCGCATTCAAGACTTTAAGTTATACACGATAGGGTTTCATTCACTGTGCGCATAAATAAAGAAGCTTACCGAACACCTGTTTCAACCGCATCATTTATTCTAAAGTTGTTTTAGTGAAATTTCAACTTTATCGTATAGTTTTAAGGTTCAAATTTGTTCAAGTTTCTGTCGTCGCTGCATTCCTGTTTCTTAGGGATGTTCGCATAAATTATCGATGTTTCTCCGCGGCTCCGCACTGCTGCGTCTGTCTCTTTTCGAACATTTGTTTTTGTTTCCTTTAGCCGCGAGATAAGCGCCGCATACGCGTCGAGTATTCAGATTTTATTAATTCAATACAGTTTTATATATAGATTTATACACGTTATACATCAAGCTACCTATTAAATTATAATTAAATATTTGAATTTAAAAATATGAAACACACCCATCTTTAATTAACATTAATATTAATCAGTACCTGAGCATTTGCTTAGAAACGAGTTACTGGTATTGGTTCATTTGCTGAGTCAAATACCAGTTGATCGACGCCAGGTCACGGGGCTAGTCCATAATACACGAGGTGTTGGCGGCCAGCCGGCGCCACGGCGATTGCGGCGCCTGCTATCCTGTCACTCATGCTCCTCCCACTTCCAACAAAAACCAACCTTAACACATATATCAATACAGCCTTCATTCCCATACACAATACATATCAACCACTACATCTTTATCATGACAATTGATTCTTTAACGTTCTGAGAATAGAGCTTCTTTTCGTTTTAAAATAAAAGACTTTGATATTCGCTCCTCGATTTTGAATTCCGAGCACCGACTAAAAGAAAGCGATTCTTAAGGAAGTGTCTTTTGTCGTATCGCTTGGTTTAGCTTTTTCACAATATTTTTTTATTATTTTGACATCGTAACAAACACATTATTACGGGTTGAAACAAACCCTAACCCAATAACCAATGATTATTAAAATACAATACAATTCGGTATGTAAAGTTTTTTTTTGGTATTTTTTTTATATTTTTATTTCGTAGATTAGGTCATTATAAGAAACTAATTTCAATATTTTTGTTTTATATTCAGTAGTTATTTTATAATATTTTTTTGAAAATTTGAATCCTATGACGTCACTTTTTTGCACAAATATGTAGTTGCGTTGAGGAGCCAAGAAAAGCACGCGAGTAAAAAAAAAGAAACTAGAATTTACTTTGACACTTGACAGTGACACCTACTAATTCGTAAGTCTCTATTCAATCAAAACAAAAGTCCGCTCGTGTTGTTAGATAAAGTTTTACTTCAATAGTACACAGATAATAAAATGCAAAAAAGTGACGTCATTTAGAGGTCAATGAAAGTCGAATTATTTCATCGTTTTTTGTTAAAATAAATGGCATCTTATCGTTTTAAAAGGTCAGAGTAGAAAAATAAGGGTTTGTAACATAAAATCTCGAAATGGTTTCGGAATTGGCATAGGTTAATTTTTTTTAGCATACCGAATTGTATGATGTTGTGGAGACCCTTACAAACATCTTTATACCGTGAGCAATTGGAGGATTGCATAGTACTTGTCCACACTAAAAGAAAAAAACTATTTTCTACGATTGCAGTGATTTTTTTCATGCAATTTGCTATGTCCGTACGTTTTGAATTTTTCAGTTTTATTAAGTTTTGAAAAAATGAATTTATATTACTTTGAAATACTGCAAAAAAATAAAACGTACGGACATAGCAAACAATGTGTCGATTGTATGAAAAAAAACTGAAATGTTAGAGGTAATGTAGAGGGAGAAAAGAGTTTATATATTTATTTCTCTAAAGAATATGAATTCATTTCACAGAGAAACACAAGCATACTTAAATTTAGGTAGGTATACATTGCAATTGCGATTGTTTTTTCTTTTATTGTGGACAGAACAAGTACTAGCTATGCAATCTTCTTTAGGATGAACTATATAGGCACTGCATATCTAACCAATTGTAAGATAGTGTACTGCCTGTAGAGAGGCGAGTTATATTTGAAACGGCTTGTGCCAGTGCCAGGTGGTTCACCACTTGTGCATTGACCGGCTATTATTTTACCGGTAAATCTTAGAGTACTTGCTTTGGTAAAGGCAAGTCAATTTGAAAGTAACCTGTTGTTTGACAGATCATTCAGTACGGTTTTTTTTTTCTTTTTCGAATGGCCATGACGCGGCTTGCGTATTGTACCAATTTCAGTGTAAATCTTCATTGCTGTAATGTCATCTTCCGTAAAATTCTGTTCTTCTTCATTATTGTTCAGTCCTTTACTTGTCTCATGGTTTTGATATTTTTATGTTGTTTGCAATATAAAAACGGGGAAACAGGAGATATTTATATACGGAAAAGTAATAAATTGATCGCAGTAAGCTGTAAGAAAGTGTGTCTTAAGCTACGACTAGGTAATTATATTCAGTACGTTTTTAGCATGTAAGAAGCAAGGTACACTAAAATGAGTGTAAATATTTTTTACCAAAATGGAACCGACTTTGACATTAAAAAGTGTGAAATAACTTGTTGAAGTCGGTACCATGATAGTTCAAAATTACCTATTATCACAATATTGTGCGCATGATACCGACTTCGAGAAGTTATTTCACATTTTTTAGTGTTGAAGTCGGTTCAATACTTGGGTAAAAAATACCCTATTTAGTGACCCTTGCTACTTAATTAAATAACGAAATCAAAATAGGCGAAACACTTTTTAGTTATTGGATTGTAACTCAAAAACTGATTGATCGAATTTAATTGGGAGTGACCACATCGAAAGTATATTCTACCAAACAAAAAATATCTAAATATGACTTCTCTATAAAAAGTTATGCGTGTTCACACAAAAAAATATATATACGATTTGAGAACCTCCCCTTTTTTTTGGAAACAGTTGTAAAGGAAATTATGATATCTTCATACCTTTGGAAAGTATGAATAAGAACTGTGGATAATTTACGCGATTATTGAAATTTATTATCTTAAGAAGTTTGCATCTCATGGCTAAAAACATTTAGCTTACCATCAGCATCACATTTGGTGGGTTCAAGTTTTTACCAACATTCAAACAAAAAACTGTACATGTTAAATAAAACGCGACAAGATTAACACCCGTTTCTTTGGAGCTGCCTCTAGGTGTCAAAAGCTTTACCTGACCGCTTACTCCTACACACCTCAAACTTATACCACTTTATGCTGGACTGATGTTTGCTATCTCAGAGACATTCTGTTTGTTTGGGAGTTATCCTTTCACACCTCAACCTCAACACTGGACCACTACTCAAATTATTGTTTAAACATCAAGGATCAAATTTTTCAGAATAACACGTATGCATTTGCTCATTTTGAGAAACGTGATCTGGTACGAATTTGGAGAATGTATGGCAAAAAAGTGTCATGTTAAAATTTGTACGGAGTGACATAAATATATATTCTTATTTTTTATTTATTAGACTTTACTTCTTTGTATGTAGCGCTTCTGTTTATTGCGATTCTGCCAATGTCCGTTCCATGGTAGTTTCATAGATATATAGATAGAACATTCCTTATTCGACAAAAATAACATTACATAGGCGAACTTAATGTTAATTAGCATTTTCTTCCAGCTCACCTTTGTGTGATATGGAAGTGTGTTTGGTAGTGCTTTATTTAAAACTTGCGAGTTTCTATAGAACAGATATGTTAGATAGAATATTAATAAATAATAAACTGTTTATATATTAAAACTTTACATATACATATATACAGATATGTAAATAGCATACATATATTTTAACTAAAACCTCAATTCGGTTTATTATTTTGCAAGGAAAGGTAATGTTGATAATAAGTATATATCACATTGGATTTGAAGGTTTCCAAGGAAGAATTTCATAAACAATTTGGAGGTTGTTTAGACTAAGAATATGATGGGTGAGTTACAGGAAGAGTTTATCAGACTTCTTAAGATCCAATATGATTATACTAAAACAAATGTGTTCATTCAACACTTGACATAACATGTTATGATAGATTGACATTTTACCACTATCACAGCTGATGTTAAAATGACGAAGTGGTTTACGATGTTTTACGCCTACCTACTTATGATTATGTATGATCTGTATATCCTGTTCATTCGTGACTTGCACCTAGATTGTATCAATATGGATCGGAAACACAGACTCAGGCAATGAATTCCAAATCTCCAAAATTACATAAGTTTAGAAACACTGCGCTTATAGTTGTTGATTACTTACCTCATGATTCGAATTAATGCATTTACCTCTGATGGAGGCCATAAAAATTCAACGACAAAACCTGTATAAACGGCTGGAGGCAAAACTCGGTTGTTTTGCGGCTCGTTCCCCGAAATCGAGGAAACCTCTGAGCAAAAAGTCGACGGAACAGGATTTTGTATCGGCGTTGCCAAATCTGGACGCGTTAAGAAATGATAAAGAGGACGCCGCCGCGCCGCTCCGCCACAGCCACCCTGCACCGGCTGCAGGCTACATTCTACAACACACATAATATGGTGATATTATCACTCTAATATAAATAACACAACAATAGTAATAATAGAGGGCTATGCTTGAGGTTATCTACGTGATCGAATCAGAAATGAGGAGATCCGTAGAAGAACGAAAGTCACCGACATAGCCCAGAAGGTTAGCCAGTTAAAGTGGCATTGGGCAGGGCACATATAGAAGGCCGATGGGGCCGGAAGGTTCTGCAATGGAGACCACGGACCGGGAAGCGCAGCGAAGGTCGTCCACCGACACGGTGGACAGACTACCTGATAAAGGTCGCAGGACGACGTTGGATGGAGGCCGCTTCCAACCGGTACTTTTGGAAAATCATGGAGGAGGCTATGTTCAGCAGTGGACGTCCTACGGCTGAGATGATGAGGATGATAAATAATAATATTATATTTATAAACTATCTGCGCCCCGTGGTTTCACCTGCGTGGATGAGGATGATGTTGATGAGAAGTATATGTGCTTCCTCGGGATATAATCTATAACCTTGCCAAATTTGATTACGATCCGTTTAGCCGTTAGCGTTCAATAACAGCTGAAGTAACAAACAGACGGAGAGACAGACTTATAATTTTTTTCTGAAATAAAAGCCAATGTTACTCCTTATAACACTAGCTATCGGCAAGTGAAAGTCCCGTTAAAATCAGTCCAGCCGCTTCAGAGATTAGCCGGAACAAACAGAGAAACAAACAGACAAAAATTTGTTTTATTTTTTTTTATTTTGGTAAGTAGCGTATATGCTTTCATATGCAATTAGTGAAAAGCTGTTAATTTGGAATTACAAACAGACATATTGTCATAGAAACTTCCGTGAGAACTCATAGTTAAATGGTAAAACCGGCAAACACTCACGTTTATCATCTAGTCGTTCTGTCTGCTAGACCACGCTCTCCATGAGGATGGGCATCAGTACTGCCCGAACACCGGTCGGAATATAACGACTAGATGATAAACGTGAGTGTTTGCCGGTTTTACCATTTAATTACAAACAGACACTTCAATTTTATTTATCTGTGTAAATATAGATTTCAAAAAAGGCTTTACTGTTACATAAAATATTTTTTTGTAGCGGTAGAACTTATACAGAGTCCGAGTGGTAGAAGAAGTAGAGAGTAGGTACCACACCTTTGCCAGATAATCAATTCAAATTATAAAATTCAATTGAAGCAGTGCAAAAATTACTATTCGTTAGAGGGCAATATTTTCAGCAAAATTACAGGGCAAGAGATTTAACAGTTTATATCTTAGCATGACAAGGGCAGTACAGTGTCATGAAAGGTTTTAACTCTTGTAGATTAAGGCATTGAATGGCACTGAACTGTTATGGGCAAGCGTGATTATAGTATTGAATGGCACTGAACTGTTACGGGCAAGCGTGATTCTAATATTGAATGGCACTGAACTGTTACGGGCAAGCGTGATTATAGTATTGAATGGCACTGAACTGTTACGGGCAAGCGTGATTCTAATATTGAATGGCGCTGAACTGTTACGGGCAAGCGTGATTATAGTATTGAATGGCACTGAACTGTTACGGGCAAGCGTGATTCTAATATTGAATGGCGCTGAACTGTTACGGGCAAGCGTGATTCTAATATTGAATGGCGCTGAACTGTTACGGGCAAGCGTGATTATAGTATTGAATGGCACTGAACTGTTACGGGCAAGCGTGATTCTAATATTGAATGGCGCTGAACTGTTACGGGCAAGCGTGATTCTAATATTGAATGGCGCTGAACTGTTACGGGCAAGCGTGATTCTAATATTGAATGGCGCTGAACTGTTACGGGCAAGCGTGATTCTAATATTGAATGGCACTGAACTGTTACGGGCAAGCGTGATTATAGTATTGAATGGCACTGAACTGTTACGGGCAAGCGTTATTCTAATATTGAATGGCGCTGAACTGTTACGGGCAAGCGTTATTCTAATATTGAATGGCACTGAACTGTTACGGGCAAGCGTGATTATAGTATTGAATGGCACTGAACTGTTACGGGCAAGCGTGATTCTAATATTGAATGGCGCTGAACTGTTACGGGCAAGCGTGATTATAGTATTGAATGGCACTGAACTGTTACGGGCAAGCGTGATTCTAATATTGAATGGCGCTGAACTGTTACGGGCAAGCGTGATTATAGTATTGAATGGCACTGAACTGTTACGGGCAAGCGTTATTCTAATATTGAATGGCGCTGAACTGTTACGGGCAAGCGTTATTCTAATATTGAATGGCACTGAACTGTTACGGGCAAGCGTGATTCTAGTATTGAATGGCACTGAACTGTTACGGGCAAGCGTGATTCTAATATTGAATGGCGCTGAACTGTTACGGGCAAGCGTGATTATAGTATTGAATGGCACTGAACTGTTACGGGCAAGCGTGATTCTAATATTGAATGGCACTGAACTGTTACGGGCAAGCGTGATTATAGTATTGAATGGCGCTGAACTGTTACGGGCAAGCGTGATTCTAATATTGAATGGCGCTGAACTGTTACGGGCAAGCGTGATTATAGTATTGAATGGCACTGAACTGTTACGGGCAAGCGTGATTCTAATATTGAATGGCGCTGAACTGTTACGGGCAAGCGTGATTATAGTATTGAATGGCACTGAACTGTTACGGGCAAGCGTTATTCTAATATTGAATGGCGCTGAACTGTTACGGGCAAGCGTTATTCTAATATTGAATGGCACTGAACTGTTACGGGCAAGCGTGATTATAGTATTGAATGGCACTGAACTGTTACGGGCAAGCGTGATTCTAATATTGAATGGCGCTGAACTGTTACGGGCAAGCGTGATTATAGTATTGAATGGCACTGAACTGTTACGGGCAAGCGTGATTCTAATATTGAATGGCACTGAACTGTTACGGGCAAGCGTGATTATAGTATTGAATGGCGCTGAACTGTTACGGGCAAGCGTTATTCTAATATTGAATGGCGCTGAACTGTTACGGGCAAGCGTTATTCTAATATTGATTGGCACTGAACTGTTACGGGCAAGCGTGATTATAGTATTGAATGGCACTGAACTGTTACGGGCAAGCGTGATTATAGTATTGAATGGCACTGAACTGTTACGGGCAAGCGTGATTATAGTATTGAATGGCGCTGAACTGTTACGGGCAAGCGTTATTCTAATATTGAATGGCACTGAACTGTTACGGGCAAGCGTGATTATAGTATTGAATGGCACTGAACTGTTACGGGCAAGCGTGATTATAGTATTGAATGGCACTGAACTGTTACGGGCAAGCGTGATTATAGTATTGAATGGCACTGAACTGTTACGGGCAAGCGTGATTATAGTATTGAATGGCGCTGAACTGTTACGGGCAAGCGTGATTCTAATATTGAATGGCACTGAACTGTTACGGGCAAGCGTGATTATAGTATTGAATGGCACTGAACTGTTACGGGCAAGCGTGATTATAGTATTGAATGGCACTGAACTGTTACGGGCAAGCGTGATTCTAATATTGAATGGCACTGAACTGTTACGGGCAAGCGTGATTATAGTATTGAATGGCACTGAACTGTTACGGGCAAGCGTGATTCTAATATTGAATGGCACTGAACTGTTACGGGCAAGCGTGATTATAGTATTGAATGGCACTGAACTGTTACGGGCAAGCGTGATTCTAATATTGAATGGCACTGAACTGTTACGGGCAAGCGTGATTATAGTATTGAATGGCACTGAACTGTTACGGGCAAGCGTGATTATAGTATTGAATGGCACTGAACTGTTACGGGCAAGCGTGATTCTAATATTGAATGGCACTGAACTGTTACGGGCAAGCGTGATTCTAATATTGAATGGCACTGAACTGTTACGGGCAAGCGTGATTCTAATATTGAATGGCACTGAACTGTTACGGGCAAGCGTGATTATAGTATTGAATGGCACTGAACTGTTACGGGCAAGCGTGATTCTAATATTGAATGGCACTGAACTGTTACGGGCAAGCGTGATTATAGTATTGAATGGCACTGAACTGTTACGGGCAAGCGTGATTCTAATATTGAATGGCACTGAACTGTTACGGGCAAGCGTGATTATAGTATTGAATGGCACTGAACTGTTACGGGCAAGCGTGATTATAGTATTGAATGGCACTGAACTGTTACGGGCAAGCGTGATTATAGTATTGAATGGCACTGAACTGTTACGGGCAAGCGTGATTCTAATATTGAATGGCACTGAAATGTTACGGGCAAGCGTGATTATAGTATTGAATGGCACTGAACTGTTACGGGCAAGCGTGATTCTAATATTGAATGGCACTGAAATCTTACGGGCAACGTGATTATAGTATTGAATGGCACTGAACTGTTACGGGCAAGCGTGATTATAGTATTGAATGGCACTGAACTGTTACGGGCAAGCGTGATTCTAATATTGAATGGCACTGAACTGTTACGGGCAAGCGTGATTCTAATATTGAATGGCACTGAACTGTTACGGGCAAGCGTGATTATAGTATTGAATGGCACTGAACTGTTACGGGCAAGCGTGATTATAGTATTGAATGGCACTGAACTGTTACGGGCAAGCGTGATTCTAATATTGAATGGCACTGAACTGTTACGGGCAAGCGTGATTCTAATATTGAATGGCACTGAACTGTTACGGGCAAGCGTGATTATAGTATTGAATGGCACTGAACTGTTACGGGCAATCGTGATTATAGTATTGAATGGCACTGAACTGTTACGGGCAAGCGTGATTCTAATATTGAATGGCGCTGAACTGTTACGGGCAAGCGTGATTCTAATATTGAATGGCACTGAACTGTTACGGGCAAGCGTGATTATAGTATTGAATGGCACTGAACTGTTACGGGCAAGCGTGATTATAGTATTGAATGGCACTGAACTGTTACGGGCAAGCGTGATTCTAATATTGAATGGCACTGAACTGTTACGGGCAAGCGTGATTATAGTATTGAATGGCACTGAACTGTTACGGGCAAGCGTGATTCTAATATTGAATGGCACTGAACTGTTACGGGCAAGCGTTATTCTTAATATCAAGTCGAGCGTCTAACTAAAGTAACTTACTCGTCTCGTCACCAATTAGCCATAACAAAAAAAAAAGTATAATTAATCAAGTAATATTTTAGCTGTTTTTCAAGTGTTTGGTACAGTTATACAATTATGTCGCCTTCCCGGTAGGGTTCCCTAAGTCTGTGAACGCTTTGTTTATATAATACATACGTAGATATAGATATACGTATGTATATATTTTTTTTTTTTTTTTTATATATTTTAATAACTGCCATCCATATGAAAATTCTCCGTGATTCCGAGGGCACGTTAAGCCGTCGGTCCCGGTTGTTTGTCTTAGGACAACAGTCGTTGTGCTATGTAGAGGGCCTTCAGGCGGCCTGAAAACTTTGACATGGTTTGGCCACTAACCTATCCACCAATCCGCACTGGGCCCGCGTGGTGGATTATGGCCCAACTTCGTCCTCTCTCTGAGAGGAAGGCTCGAGTCCCAGCAGTGGGAACAAAATGGGCTGATTATGATTATGATATGAAAATGGTCATGAAAATACCGACTCAAAATATTTACGTTACTATTAATAACTTTTACTCTATTTCCTACCATTATGTACATACATAAAATATCACAAAACAATATCATATCATTAACTGATACGTTTGTTTTGTACATTGTACTTACATAATGAAGAGTTTAGCGCAGTAACAAAAAATTAAGTTATAAAGAACGCATTCAGAGTCCCATCGCGCCTATTTAGCATGCCACAGCTGGTTGCAAATAAATAACGCGTAATAGAGCACGACTCGATATCGATTATCCAAATAGAATTCTGATAGATTTGGGCTTGTAGATGCGAGTTGTGTGCGAATAATGGGTACTTATTGTATAAGCGAATGCGTGCGTGAGTCACGGATGCGCACATGTGCATGTGGAAATAGCCTGTAAGTTTGAACAAATGTTCGGATACAGAGTGTATAGTGCGGTGCGGTGTTGTGTGGCGATCCTCACGACAACTCGCCGCCGCCACCGCGCGCCGCCAGGGAATGCGACCGGCTGGCGCACCAGTGCTGTCAATTATCGATACTCATTTTTTTATCGATAACTTTTGTATCGTTTTATTCGTGCCACTTTATCTGATTTACAAAATATACAACTTTTTAAACTATTATGGTCAATATTCACCTTATTTTATGTTACATCTATACAGTTGCCATGTATATTTGATTTGAGTTTATCAGCCTAGTTTGGGGCCCACTGTTAATTCGAGTCAGCACATATAGACAAATATTTGTTATAATTATGTAGTTAGTAAGTAGATATAAATACATAACTTAAAATATATGTACAATTATATTTCTAAATAAATAATATAAATATAGAATTAAAAATGTATACCTATTAAGTAGTAATAGTATTTGTAGATCAAATGTAATAGCGGTGTTGCTCTTGTATTCATGTCTAAGAAAGCAGCTTATCAGACATAACACTGAGTGGTTACATATACAATAGCACACCTGACAGCTATACTTAACTAGTTAATTACCTAGTAATAAAGAAACAAATTTGTCTATGTGATGATGAAATCTGTGTATGTATGATCTGAGTAAATAAAAAAAAATATTTAAATATGTATTACAAGCGCCTCGATCACGGATGTACTGAGAATTTGGTCGGTGATTGTTTACGAGTAGACGAAGCGGTCTACCCTCTTCCGTACTCGTTTATTATTACATTTTTATAATTTTTTATTACACGAGGTTGTGTGCACTGTTATTTTTTTATTTTATCACGATACACAACACTGGCTGTATCAGCTGAAACTTCGGGAGTAGCACTATTTTTGTTGTTATAAAAAACGAACCACTGGATGGTCAACTGGGTTTCAATTGTCAAATAGGTAGCTCCATTTGAAAACTTTCCTATTTTGCATTACCTCGTAAAAATATCAGTCAACAGTACCTTACAACGGTAGTTTAGTTGTTACTTACAACAGATCCTAAAATATGAATTAATAAATACAATAAGTAATGATGAATATACGAGTATCCATCTATCATTACTTATTTTATGCTTTTTTTTTAACAACGGTAGAGTCTTACCACAACTATAGATTTATATAAGTAACAATATCATGAGTCATGTAAAATAGATAATATTGTCTTAATTGAATTGCTATATAATAATTATGTCCGCCTGTTTAGCCTATCCTGACAATCAATATAACTGCCTTGATATAATTATGTGTAAATATTTGGTTTTCACATATATTTATATACGTACGTCAATGTCACTGTCACTACCGTTTTTTAGTTTACTACACTGACGTAAGTGACAGTTCCGATGAATAAATCTGACAGACACAGCGCCAGTTACGTGCTGTGGCCCGCGCTCGCCGCTGTGCACAAGAGTGACTCCCAGAAGAAGAACTTCAAATAAGTTCGAAACTGGTCGGAGAATATTTCCGGTAAGTATTAAGCGAGTCCTAGCCGGTTTAAAAGCGAAATTATGAACATAACTCGCGATAGTTTTCTATATTTTATAAATATATTATATATATTATTATAACCTAATTAGCCCAAAATAATTAACATTTATTTTGATCACGTATCGATTATAAATCGTCAGCGTTTTATAATTAATCGATAATTGCAGTAAATTTAATTATTACTATTTTATCATTATAAATAAATAATTAGAGTAACCGCTAAGTCAAAAACGATATTAGAAGAAATATTTTGTGACATTTCTTCTAATATCGTTTTTATAAAGGATTTCCGCAAAGTAACGCTTGATTCAATAAATTATCTAACTGCTAAGTTATTAGCACCCACATAGTTTTCGGTCTGTAAATGTACATTGGCTTATTAATCTATAGCAAATTATTACTTCAGTTCAGTCTTTCCTAGACTTCAATATTGTCAAGAAAATGCCGTACGATACGTTTTACAGATATGGGTATCGTGCACATCTCTAAGGGCGAGACCGGGCTGGCGCCGTGCTTTTTTACCCCGGCTCGGGCACTCGGGCCAACTTTATAATACTACTAGCCGTCAGTTAAACGCAACGTGCCGAGCGGAGGGGATGTGCATGCACGCATCCTAACTTACGAACTCGTGCGTACGAAAATGACTTTATAACAGTGCTTTATTATTACAAAATTTAAACTATTATAAATAAAACTGTGTCTTATTAAGTGCCAATAATAAATTTGTTAAGTGTTGAATTGTTGTTGTTGACTTGGATTGTTTGTTGGAGTTTTAACTGGATTTCATGAAAATGTCCACCACTTCAGCTTCAGGAGATTTGACACAAGCTGCTGTTAAAGGTTAGGAACTTGTTTAATTGTAATCATAATTATTTATTGTTTATAGTTATACATATACAGGGGTACTGGTAATCAATTAGCATTCTTTTAAGAGCATAATATTCTGTTCATCAAAACAAATATCTTTTAATTAATGTATAGGTATTATTATATTTTCCAATGGAAATTGCTTTTGATATAAAACTATTATTATATATATTATATATAATTATTAAAAATAGTTTGAACACCACAGTTTAAATAATTGAAATATACGTACTTATTTTTATTTAATAGACTATAGAATATATTAAATAAAAATTATCTATGTTATATGAACTTATAAATATAACAATAATTGATAGTTTTCTAATAGATATTAAGGGTTCTTTTGGGTTATCTTTATTGTGTAAATTATATCCCATTAAGTAAATTACTCTTAAATATTTGCGGTACTAGTTAGGTATGAAACAACTTCAAATAAAAATACTAATAAAATTCACAGTTTCGGTGAATACAATTTAACATAATAAAATATATTTACTTATTTGAATAATTATTTGCATCCATATTGCATAAACACATCCTTGAGGTCTGACCGAAGATCTCTTGATTTCACAATTGTGAGGTCATCTGGGAAAAGTGCGCATTCCGATCTGACCATTATCAACTTCTGTTTGAAGATTTACTTTGAATTATGAGATTTTTAACACCTCTACTTCGACTAAAAACGACTGTTTCTAAACTGCAACTTATAAAATATAAAATACTTATGAAGTATATTAAATATAGTACCTATATTTAGTAAAGTAATTAAATTTAAGTATTTAAAGTATATGAAATATAGTAAGTACCTAAAATTAACATGTGTTTTGAAGTCACATGAAAAAATGCTATGCACTACAAGAAACCTCATATAAATCCGTTCAATGGTTACCCTTGGTCTGAAAAGTGCATATAAGTAGGTAAATTTACAGTTCAATAAGTATTGTTTACTTCTGACCGTAATCGCTACTTTAGTTTGTAATGTCAGATTCTCTCTACACAGCCAGCCAAAGTTTTATAGTAAGGTTAAAGTAAGTATACAAATTCTGTCACTTTAACGAAATTCCATATTGGTTTCATTGATTCGCGATTTTGTTTCTAAACTGTCGCAACAGAATCGGATTAACAGATGTCAAAAATAACAGTCAAGTTGTTACATGACATTTATTTTTGACATTTATTCTGTTCAATTAACTGAGCGCATGCTGTGCAAGACTTTTTGACGCAGACTTTCGCATAACACTAAACTTGTTTAAATTTAAAAAAACGAAGATTCATAATCCATTTACTTTAGAATATATTGGCTTACATGAAAAATTTGACAGCAAAATAGAGTAAGTACTTACTACTTTTTCTTATAAATGTGGACGCTGACGGTTGTATATTTGCCATTCATATAGTCCTTAAATATTAAACTATGCCCTTGCATATTCAACAACCAAATTCTATTTAACTACTGAAAACTACTTTTACTACGTTTTTGAACCGGATTCGCTGTTTTTTTTGTTTAACTCTATAATGTAATTTATAGAGTTAAAACCAAAACAGCTAACAAGACGTGCGCATACGCAGGACATAAAATTTTGCCGCCGTCGGCTGTAATAATGCTTTACTTTACATTTATGATGTTACATTATATGGTATAAGAAGACATTACTAAGGAGAATAAGTAATGCAAATCTGTACCTAAATATATATTTGAATAGGAGTATCCGTCTTGTAGGGTACTACAGACAGTGTCTGATACGCTTCATCGAGGCTGCGTGAAAGCCTTACTGTGTTAAGGTTGGAGGTAACTGCAGCAGGTGACATTATTTGGCAAACGGAACAGCTATGTGTCGGGTTGACGAGCATAGTACAGGAACTTTGAAGATTAAAGGGTTTTAGATAGCACTGTAACCGTTATGAGCCGGAAACCCTCATGAATAGCTAAAGAAGGTATGCGCGTATTATGTTATCTTGCGTCACAAAGTTGAGTACATTGCAAGTCATCACTACTCTTCAAAAAAATACACGTGCATAGTACAAAACGATATGAGTCCAATATTGGCTCTTATCACGTCTTATGAAAACTGAAGGATGCGTCATCATATAATATACTAGCCGACCCGCGACTTCGCTCGCATGGTCTACAGCACACAAAACTGCAGAAATAGAATGGATAAATATCTATACTAATCTCTACGAAGAAATAGACTATTATTTCTTCGTAGACTAATCTAAACTAATATTATAAAGAGAAAATATTTGTTTGTTTGTTTCGATTGATTACACTTCGAACTAATAGACTGACATGAAAAATTATTTTACAATTTAAGTCGGGAACTATCCCTGATGAACATAGGCTATTATAATTGGCTTCATCATCAACATCCATCACCTCGCGGGTGAAACCGCAGAGCGCAGCTAGAGATTAAATAATTATTAGGTAAAATCTACATGCTCCTTAAAAGACCAGTCTGCCAGTGAAATGCCCGTCAAAACTGATCCAGGTGCTTTATAGATAAGTCAGAAAGACACAGTAACATAATAAAATATACTTAAATGTTTGTTCATAAGCTACAAGTTTGATATCACAAACACTTCAATCAATCACTACACTTCAGTTAATTTATTTTTATAGATAATAAGTGATAATAAATATAGTTAGTAATTAGTAAGCACCGAGTAGACGATTTCAGTAGGTAACAGACTTAAAACCTCTTATCTTATACAAAATGAATCACTCTGCCATCCCTTATCCCGCTTGTTTAGGGTCGGTCTTATCAAGGTGGAACCATTATAATATTATTCATTCTGGATTCGCTCTATTTATTTCGGAACGAAACTGTAGAGTCATTATAACTTGCCCAGTTTTCTTTCTGGATTTTATGTATACCATAAAATACCATTGATACCACTGATATAAATATATGTATGTGTCCGACTATAGTTTCGACCACATTCGGTGGCCTTTTTCGAGGAGTGTTTGGGACGCCCGCATCGATGACGTCTCGCTTAGCACCGAACACTCCTTGAAAAAGGCCACCGAATGTGGTCGAAACTATAGTCGGACCTATCCGATAAATATTACGTGAGTAATCCCGTATTTTTTAATTAATAATGATTGAAAACCACGTTAGTTTTTATAACAATATATATGTATGTGTTTTACAGATACTTAGTTGGCTTTTTTGATAAGTAATTTCTAATAGGGCGTATAGTGCCCGCAGATAAAAGAAACCATACTAAGAAATTATTGAGCCATACCTTGATTATACCTCTTAGTAGTTGTAAATAATAAGAAAAAGGCAGTGGTGTCGATGCTGTACGCATTCTCTTAACTAAACATGTCTTAATTATGGCAGTACTTATTTTGTTTAGGCTAAAATCCAAATTAGTATAACATTTTCGAATGACAGCACTAAAACTAGATATTTCTCTTCAATTGTGGGCATATTTTAGACAGTAGAATGACACTTCTTAAAATAGGATCATTCTATTTTAAGAAGTGTCATTCTAAATGTTAAATGATTTTGGATTTATTGTTCACAGAATAAGGACCACCATAATACATTTTTGGTTCGGGAGTTTAGTTTAGTGTTTTTGAACAAGTGAATCACTACCAGTGATATCATTATCTATGTTTCCTCTTAATAGTTCATGAGAGAAACTTCATGACAGAGTCTTACCGCCAAAACCACAGAATACCACATATTAGTTTGACACATATTAAACTATTACTATTAACCGGCAAAACACTCAAGTTAGGGATCGAATACCAGTGTGGCCGGGAGTGCGCAGACGCCACTGGGCATTGGCCCTGAAGATGAGCATCGGACATGCTCGAAACCCGGCGAGACGTATTCGATCCCTAACGTGAGTATTTTGCCGGTTAACAGTAATAGTTTAAACGTTTATTCTAACCATATAATATAGTTGTCGAATCTAAACCCTACATTATAGTCTGTCCCTTCTGTTCAAAACAAGAAACAAATGTTGCCATCCTTTATTTCCCTTATTCCAATTTTACCTGCCATCAGCGTCTTAATACAAGAAACAAACAATTAGAGGATTGCATAGCTAGTACTTTCCATGCTAAAAGAGAAAACTCTTTTCTACCTCTTAACATTGTCCGATTTCAGTGATTTTTGTTTCATGGAATCATGGCATTGTTTACTGTGCCCGTACGTTATGATTTTTTCAGTTTTTTTAAGTTATAAAAAAGGAAAATTATAGTACTTTGAAATACTGAAAAAATCAAAACGTACGGGCATAGTAAACAATGCCATGATTCTATGAAAAAAAAATCACTGAAATCGGACAATGTTAAGAGGTAGAAAAGAGTTTTCTCTTTTAGCATGGAAAGTGCTAGCTATGCAATCCTCTTAACCCGTTTACTCGCAATATTTGGCCAATAATACAATAGATTTCGTAGAAATCAACCTACATTTACAGGAACTGAAACGTGTGTTAATAAAAAAAACTACCTCTAGCACTAAAAATTACTTCATAATTCCTATCTTCAAATTAACAAGTGAACAAAAACGTTATCCAATAATGTAATCATCAATAACGAATAATCTAGTAAAAGTATGGTTTGTTTGTCCTGACGCAACTTATGTTGATGAAACTTTCCCAAAGATCACCTATAGGCTAAGGGGATAAAAAAGGCTATGTCACTGTGCTATGCGTATGGAAATAACAATGAGACGCAGCTAATATAAAAAAATGAAACACTGCGTCCTAAGGACCTTCATATAAATTCGGTTAAAATCCACGCACTTCACAGTTTCTTTTGTGCCATAAGTGACACCTGACCACACTTGACTCGAGTACCATATTTGGCAAGCGCGGAAGTTTCAAATTTAAATACCCTGTTTCGAATTCATATTAGGCGCCATTTAAGGCAGGTTATAAATTAATCTATTTTGTATTGTAACCACTGACGCTAAGGACAACGACGTAGGGGAAAAATAATATGTGTAAATGGCTTTACTACGAATCAGTTATAAAGACTTATCTATAGTTGCCGGATAATAAGATCTAAATGATGCTCAAAGTCTTGTGAAGAGCAGCTATGCGATTCTCTAAGAGTAAACATCGTTGCATATTTGACAACATCCGTGAAACAAATGACGGGATGACAAGAAACGTTGGAAACACAAACTTATGTACAAGGGCAATATCTCATAAAGTATTTGACATCGGTGAGCTCGTTCGACGAGTGCATCGACGAATCATTAGAGAATCGCACGGTAGGCATCGTTGCATCTTTAACAACATACGTGAAACAAATGATGAGATGACAAGAACCGTTAGAAAAACGACCTTATGTACAAGGGCTCTCATAAACTATTTGACATCGGTGAGCTCGTCGACGAGCTCGTCGACTCGTTAGAGACTCGCACGGCTGCGGTGAACCTGAAAATGTTAGTGACAGCCCTAAGCCCGCGCTCTGCTCACATTTCTCTATGGCGCGCTGGTTGATAATAGTAAAAAGCAGAATCTTTAATCTAGCGTAACAAAACAGATCGATAATATTCTATTAAACATTTTTTGTCAGAACAAAGAAAATTATAACCGAATAGAATTCATAAATATTACTCGCTCTCCGCAGAAAAAATCCTAATTAGGCCTACAAAAATAAAATTTCACGCATCGAGCTATTATATATATTACTATATATATATAATATATATATATATATATATATATACTATATATAATATTACTACGTAAATAATTTCTCTAAGCTTTTACGTTACTCTGAATTTTCAGTGATAACAATATATTTTATTTAGGTATTACATAGCTAACGTATAGTATTAAAACTTTAACCAACAGTGTTTTTAAATTGTATTACTAAGTATATTGAATAATATTAGGAAAACAAAATTCATGTATTCAACAAAACGAATCTATATAATGACGGATCATTTATCAATATTATCATTTTTGCAATTTTTACCCGACTACGGCAAAGCCCAAAGGGGTATGTGTTTAACCTGTATGACGGCTGAGCTGATTTTGATAAATTATTCGTCATATAGATTCGTTTTGAAATGGCTGATTTAATGCACTTTAATCCTTCCTATACCGTGATAATTAAAAGAAAAGATTTATGAATGAAACTGACGTATATATACGTCACTGGGACGTAAAGGGTTAATAATTTCCATTATTTTCTTGCTCAATACTGGAATCTAGGGTTACCACCTGAGTAAGATAAGTAATAATAAAACCATATTACTAATTATATGTAGATGCTGTTTAAAATATTTTTTAGACAGCTATAAATTATTTTTTCTGTGTAATAAAATAAAGATTACATAATTAGCCAGTCCTATTTCTAGCAAGAATTAAAAAATCTTTACATCTCCGGACCCCATGCTTATTCAATGACATGTGAACAAATACACCCCATAAAAGTTAAAACCGTGCTACTGTCAAATTAAACCTTATGCCTTTCTAATAAAGTGTATCAGAGAGGTATTTATAAATTTGTGATTCAATACACTTGTTTCTTCGTATGGGGTTTTCACCCCTGAACATGTGCATGGTTTTTGTACCCTTCTGTTTTTGTTGAAAAGCGATTAACGATATTAAGGGTTGATTTTTTATATATGTATTGAAAATCGTTTCTCATTTGTATTGGATAATTAGTTAATTAATTATATAATATAATAATAGATTAATTACATTTTGGCGAATTATGCGTAGGAAACAGCATGCTCGTCAGTTTCCAACATAGAAACAGTTATAAAACTTCCTAATTACATCGCGGTGCATAAATGCTCGATTGGCAATGCAGTTCGCCTTATCTTTTTATTAGGTAAGTATCTAATCATTCACAATTTTTCATATAAATTTGCTTTAACTTCCCAAAGGTAATCCTACCGCACTTAGTTCTATTATTTATTCTTTGAACATAAAGCTCAAATACACAATAGCAGACAACACTAATAGTGTGTTCGAATAGCCTCTTGTTGGCGAAAGTAACGCTAAAAACGCTCACAAGCGATTACGAATTGGGAATCTGTGGGTGAAAATGTCGTTTATGGCTTTTTTGTTCAGCGTTCGGAATGCTAAAAAGAGTTATTTGTGCCACCAAAAAGTGCAATTTTTGACCCACGTTCAGAGCATGGTTGTTTGTGATCGTTTTTGACAACTATGTATTTGACAGCATAATCATGCGATTCAACCCTTTGAGTACCATTAACGTAAGTTTACGTACGTTTCATTCATAAATCTTTTGTTTAAATTATCACGGTATATGAAGAGTTACTCGACTCGTAAGGTCTTATGCTCGGTTGAGTGTTCGAATAGGGTGTGGGCAAAAGTGTCAAAAATAACGTTTTTGAGCTTTACGAACGCTTTAACAAAAGAGCCAACAATGACAACGCCACCAATGCCCTCATTGCTAAACGAATGCACCCTAATTAGGTACCTATATTGGAAAGCAATTAAAACAAGTGCAATTTGAAAAATTTAATACCGACTTCCATTCTATTACTTTGGTAAAAATCAGTTATTGGAGTGTAACTCAAAAACTACTGGACCGAATTTGACGAAATAATATAAACGGATAATAAACGGAACCACACGCGAAGCACTAGCTTTCTAACAAAAAACAAAGAATTTTGAGAATCGGTCCACCCAATCGAAAGTTATGAGGTAAAAATAATTTTAAAAAAATACAGTCGAATTGAGCCTACTTATCTACCTCATCCTTTTTGGAAGTCGGTAGATAAAAATGGATCCATATATGATTAGTAAACTAACTTTATTTTTATTTAATGCGCTTAAGCAGTGCTTAGTGCTTAACACTTGAAATATGTATATGTGTTAGGTATATTAATCTGATTAAAGTATTAGGTACTTATACAATACTTTAGTCAGTTCCAGCATCGCATGAACTATTAGTTAATCTGTGCCCGCATATGCTACCCAGTTGCAGTGTCCTTTAAAAATGAAAACACACACAGACACCCGCTCCAGCTCTATTATTAATTTGAACAAACAAAAAGAAACAATCGTACAGCAATAAAACTGTACATTTGTGTCGCCACATGTCACGTGACGTCACTACTGTTGGCGTCCAGATGTGGCCGACAGCGCCAGATGTGGCCATGCTCATGTTTGTCAGTCTCGAACTGTTTGACATCTGTATCTTTATTGATTAGTAAAAAGCGTGGGGGACTACCGTGTAGACAATTTGTTAATCTAGCACTAAAACTAGTAGTTCTGCGAGCAGTAGACCCCGCGAGCACAGTCTTATCAGCGGCAATTTTATGCAGTCTGATCTCGATCTCTCTCTCTCTCTCTAAGTAAGAACCTTTTTGAGGTTTGACGTCTGTATTATTTTTATGTTCGCTGCTAAAAAACAAAAGAACGCTACCAGGGCAGAATTGGACTTTCATACAACATTTCTACCACAGAGTGGTTATATGGTCTGTGATTTCTACCCTGCTACGGAGGGCAGAAACAGAATTCCATATAACTTTTCCCGCCGCATATTTATGTAATAATCATGGTAATGATCATGCTTTCAAAGCGAGAGGTCCCCGGTTCGATCTCTGGCTCGGGAAAATAGTTTTGCGATAATCATATATGTTAGTTCTCGGATCTTGAATGTTTGTGGTGCGAGTGTAAACGTTTGAACGTTTATTTATTAGGACTGATTATGCTGACATGACTATGCTACTAATAAGTAGCTTATTAATAAAACAAGTCCTATTGTACTATAGCCTAAATCAATACGTACAAATTGTACAAGGTATTGTGAGAAATAAGGGAGAAATGACGAACTTTGTAACCCGGTTATAAACGAGTAATGAGACACTTTCTGAGTGGATGTGGTAAAACTAATTTTTATCTATCGTATCTTGTCTAGCTGGATCTACCCGCGATAGCTATATCGCGGGCTGTTTTTTATAATAATTAGTGTCAAATTTTATCCTATCGATAGTCCATGCTCGTAGTGTTTTTCGTACTTTCTAAGTATGAGAATTGAAAAAGTAAGTGTTACATTAAATGTTTCTAAAATGCCACCCGTTGAAACTCAGGACAGATGTCAACGCGGCACAATATAATTATTAATTTTATTGATCTTGCAACACAATAAATTAATGTGGATAAGAAAGTCTAGACTACCGTGACAAATATGGCATCTTATACAGGCAATTTGGTTTAAATTGTTCTTTTGTAGCACTTGCATTGTAGCTCAGTTTGCCTGGTCTTAAGTAATTCTTCGTTCGGATGATTTTTGCCATCGTTTTTCAGAAGGCATTATTGGCCATCATTTTTCAGAAGGTCGTAGCACAGACAATTTGCGAAAAAGTATTGCAAGCATCAACACGTCACGCTTCGGCGTACCAACTATGAGCAAACTGTGTCACAGTTGGCCTAGATAAATGACAGTTTGTACTGTTTCACATGAACGACACACTGTTATTCTTGCTAGGCCAACTGATCAATATCTAAGGAGCTGTGAGTCCATGTTTCGGGTGGTTTAAATTAAAAACACACTGGGAACCGCCAACAGTTTATTTTCCAACCGGTATTGAAGCCGTGTGGTGAATAATGGCGCATACTGCCTGATAGCAAGACCCATGTTACAGAGTTGGGCATAGCCATGACAGCTCAAGAGCCAAGTCATTAAATGACAAGGAAAAAAGTATTTCAAATTACATGCAGTTTAACTATAAAATAAAAGTACCTATGTAAAAGATTGTAAATCTAGATAAATAAAATGAAATGTATCTTTCCCTTGCTGGTCATCGCATCACGCGTGATATACTTGGTAATGACCATGCTTTCAAAGCGAGAGGTCCCTGGTTCGATCTCTGGATCGGGAAAATAGTTTTGCGATAATTAGAAATGTTCGTTCTTGGATCTTGGATGTTTGTGGTACGAGTGTAAACGTTTGAACGTTTATTTATTAGGACTGATTATTCTGACATGACTATGCTACTAATAAGTAGCTTATTAATAAAACAAGTCCTATTGTACTATAGCCTAAATCAATACGTACAAATTGTACAAGGTATAGTGAGTATGAAGAAATCACTATCTAATCTGCGTATTACATTTTATAAGGACAATTATGAAAGGTGTACTTTAATCTGAGATAAACCAATGACTCACCGGATATTATGTCAAAACAGGTGCGAATGCAACTTGGGCACACGATTTAGTCGACGAGACTTTCTGGCCTTCGCTCGAGTTTTCTTTTACCATCAACAATTAAAAATATAGATATGTATAAGAAAGGAAACGTGTAAAAAATATGTACCAATTGGGATGTTTAAGAATTAGTTTGCTTCAGTGCGTAGTTTGCTCGTGGTATTGTGATGAGTGAGCGCTACGTCACAGTGGCTTGTAGTTTATCATAAATTTACTAATTATCCCTGATAACGGCAGCACGAGTCGCAATGATAACAAAATAAATCTATTAAAAGTTAGGAGTTTTTGAAATAGAAAACCAACAATGTGACATCCAATTCAAAACCTTTTCATAGGCATATCTGTACAGAAAATAAATAACGTAGTAGCGTATTTTATTGTGTACATATCTTATGCTCTCCTAATCAATCAGAAATCCTGCAGGGTCATGTGGGAGAACTTTCGAAGGAAACAGAGACTTTATTAACATTCTTACTATGTGCCTACTTCATTGCGTTTCTAATTTGAAGACACTGCTCATTAAACTAAATTTGAGTACATATTTATCATGTCTCCTTAATCAGTACAAATGAACAGGTCGTGCTAGAATAAAAAAGATAGCTACTACCACCGAGACATCGCAATAACGTCGCAATACGTATTTCACACACTTATTTTATTTAAATTACATGTCTCTGTCTTTGATATCATTGGTTTTGATTAAAAGTATTGCAGGCGATACTGGAATTTTATTATTACATTCAATTCTATAATTTCGGGCTGAAGTTTCGTTTAAACCAGATTTTTTTAATATAATTGTAACAAATAAAAGC
The DNA here is from genome assembly GCA_917880725.1 of Selenia dentaria. Lineage (NCBI taxonomy): Eukaryota > Metazoa > Arthropoda > Insecta > Lepidoptera > Geometridae > Selenia > Selenia dentaria. The sequence continues at coordinate 6,336,837 of OU862891.1, forward strand.
ATACGCCACTGATGTTGTATTCTCTTGGCGGGAAATCCTCTACTGTGCTCATCATTTCAGTACAAACTGTCATCTAGGGCGATTGTGACACAGATAACTCATACTTTGTACGCTGAAGCATGACGCGTTGACGCTTACGATGCTTTTTCGCAAATTGTTTGTGCTACGGCCTCTGATCTAAACCTTTATTTCTTGTTAATCTGCACGGCTTATCTTGCTACTTGTTTGACAAACAAACCGGGCAAACTATGTGCTGTAACACGTGTATAACTGCACCACAGAGGCAAGGATGCTATACTACCACTAGTAGAAAATTATCAGAAAACGTGTGCAGTTCTCGTTCAAAACAATTCACGCAGACTCTGTGTCCAGAAACTTCTGGCCACACAACAGACAACAGTTTCTGGAGGCAGACAACGCAATCTGTCATGTTAATGTGATAGTATTATATCTAGCTCAAAGGGAAAAAAACTTACTAAATCAGAAAATATAAAAAAAAAACTAGTTACGTAAGAGAAGCGTTTACTCGTATATCCGATCTTGCGAAGTTGTTCGTAACTTGTCGATTCAAGTCCTATTACATTTTTTTTATAATTCAAGTATAAAAAAACCGTAAAAAAAGATATAACAAAGAATAATGGATTAAGATAATTATTATTTTTTCAATTTTAACCAATAAAGTTCTTGAAATCAATACTTGAATATGTGATTGGCACTTTCAGCTGAGTTCTTTCATGATTTGGAGGATAAGCCTCGTGAGTACAGTACTTACTACTTAAATGTAGTACTTTTCATAATAATATAAATACATAGAGTACTTTTCATAAGGTATCACTCGTTTGACGATGGCGGAAGCACGTATAGGTGAGGGGCGTCCATAAATTATGTGAGGTGTTTTTTTAATTTTTCTGTCCCTCCCTCCCCCCCGTGGTGAGATGTCGTGAGATTTTATTCAACCCCCTCCCCCATCCCCCAATCTCACGTGAGATTTTTCAAAATGTGGGAAAAAAGAAAAATTTTGAGTAATCTGCATTTAAATAGCGTCAGAACATTTGGCAACGTTGCGTAGCGCGCGAGCTACAGACCATTCAGTAAATTCAAACTAAACTTCAATGCTCTTATGTTTTTCATACATACTTATAAGTTAATTTATTGTTAACAAATTTTCACATTTCATAATTGAAAAATAAAACAATAATAAAAAATACTAGCATTCCTGCCATGAGACATAAATTTTTTTTTTTTTTCAATCAGAAAAAAAATTGCTTGATATTTGCCGAGACCCCCCCTCTCTCCAACGTAAGATTAGATGAGATTTGACTCGACCCCCTCCCCCCCTTAAACACCTCACGTAATTTATGGACGCCCCCTGACAAGTGAATAAATGTTAAGCACTTAACTAACATGTTGGAAAATATAAGATGTTCCGTTAGAAATTTGATCAAACACATCTGGTGATTGAAAATAATTTTCGTGATCAGAAAACCTTACCTTACCTTAACTTAAATCATTCTACAAAGATTTGTCCAATTAAAGTTACAAGATACTTTCAAGTTCAATTCGAAAGAAGCACACGTTTTGGACTAATCCTGAATGAGCTTTTGAGTGTTTAAATTCGAGTTTCGGTAAAACCAAGGCCGTAGCACAAACAATTTGCGAAAAGTATTCGTATCGTAAGCGTCAACACGTCACGCTTCGAGGAACTATGAGTTATCTGTGTCACAGTTGCTCTAGATAAATGCCAGTTTGTACTATTTCACGTGAGTGACATGTTACGTTGCACTTACGCAGTTATTCGTGTTAGGCCCACAGAATGAAACATACGATTAAATAAGTATATTAGCCCGTCCAATGTCTACTTATTTCGCTTTAATTTCGAACTCCGCATAAAAGTTCAGATAAAAAATACTACTCTTGAATAGTTTGACCAACTAAAAGTAAATTTATACGGGTGGATTGCATTGGATCTGATAAAATTTGTTACAAACAAGAGGTATAAAATGTGTAAAACATTATGGCCTTTATTAATAAACGTTACGTAAAACTATATTAGGCGTAACATGCTTTGTCTTGCTTTCACGCGTGACATTTACTGCAAGTGAAAAATTGACAGATAGATGTTTTAACTACTCCGGGTGTAAGCCAAGTTTATTCATAAGGCCGTTGGTGTATTAGCAAAATTGCTTAGAACTTTTTTGCACGTACACATGGTGTACCTACGCGCAACATGCGACGGGTTAAATGACATCCACATTGAACATCACGTTGCACACAATACCAAATTGCCAACCATAGACTATAGTATATATGTATACTGGAATGCCAACAAAGCAGTGTAAGCGAAGATCGCATTTTTTGTCACCTCACGATACCGCGTGATTACGTTATGGGAAAACCCCCGGCCTTCTAAAACCCAACGTTTCGATCCAAACAAGATCCTGCTGTTATGTCAAACATTGGCGCCGGCTTGATAATTAATATGGCGAATTCCTTGGAAGTTTTCGAATAAGCATTCCAATAAATTCACATATATAATTCGCATTGATGTCCAACGTGGCAATGCTGCCAGCATTTTGGATCGGCACTGTTGTTGTGGTTTATTAAACTTGTCATTATATTTTTGTTTTCGTGTTTAGTTATATATTTAGCTAGGCTGGTTGACGAAGATGTTACGGACCTGCCATCTGAGCCACTGGGTTCGATTTAACATTTGTGTGCATGAACATGTCTGTTTGAGCTGTGTCTGGGTGTGTATATAAGTATGTATATCAGTCATCAGGTTACCATAGTGCAGGTTCTGCATTGTTTGGGATCTGAAGACCTTGTATGGATGTTGTCCCATATTATTATTTGTGTATTTGTTATTCTTTGGATTCAATCTTCCAATAATGTAAGTTGGTGTAATGAATGTAATTATTTAGTTATTTAGCTCATCATGGAAGCTTGCGATTTATAATATCCAAGTTTACTCGCTTTATTTTTTACTAAAGGAAACTGAGACTGTTTTTTAAAGCTTTACCGTATACTACACAAATAACAAAGAAAATAGTAAAGCTTGAGCTTTTAGTGAGAGTAAGTTTGTTAAGAGTCCAGCTTGTCTGTCACAAAGCTCCTAAAAGGTTTAGCTGTCCTTCGAAGCTTGTCGACATTCATGGTCTGGTATGTTGAATTCGACCGCATTATCACAGGCCATCATTGAATAGTAGTGGTCCAACACTAACCCATCAATTTAAAGAAAAATGTAGACTGATTTAGGCGTTACTTTTTGGAAATCAAGCAGTATGCACCGCTCTCCCTCCCGCATGAAATGCATGCAGGAAGTATATACAAGATAGGCAACACGCATCCTCAGAAGATGTACACTGTACACCCCCCGGCAGTGCACACTGCATGTCTGCCATAAGCATTTTCCAGCAGAAGTGTCACTAAATGGCCCCGAGATTCTTGCCGCTTCTTCTCGGTAGGCTCTATATAATTTGGAACGAGACGGTAGAGTCTTTAAAGTAAAAGTAGTGAAAAATTGACGTTTATAAGTGTGTCTTTGATGCCTAAATTGAAATTAACTTTGACTTTGACTTTGCAAAAATGTTTTCCTTTAATATTGTTCAAAATAAATTTAATTACAGATTTAATATATACGTATCTGAGCAAGAAAGTACAAGATCTTAGTTAAGGTTAGCACATGTAATATATGTGTTTACTAACATGTTTGTCTGGAAGAGATCGCTCTGAGCGATAAGACCGCCCATTGTGACACTTAATTTTAAGTTTTTTATTTGTTTGTTGTACTTTATAATGTGGTGTTGCAATAAAGAGTTTATCTATTTATCTGCAACCACTATACACACATTAAAATAGCATTCGTGAATACTTGTATGGTGGTCACGTGATCACGTCCCTCACGTAGGGAAGACCTAAAATTCGTTGAAGTACACAAAGGGAGGAAGCCCTCGGGTGGTCAGCGGCAAAAACGAAACTTCCCATACAATCAGGATACGAAAAAAATCTGGTGGTAAAAAATCATGCTTGATTTTTAGAGGACTTCATTAAATAAGTACTCGAGAAATCAAACTATAATATGTATTATGAAGTTTAGATGTTTGATAATAAATCACGCAAAAATAGTGATCTTACTTTTTATTCCGATTTAAGTGGAATTGATTATGTTAGATTTGATTCATAAGCTAATTACTATTAATATTAATTGTTATTTTATTATTATATTATTTTACTAAATTATTAATTGTTTAGAACAAGTAATTTGACAACTATTTTTTTTGTTATATTGACATTATGTAATACTACTAAATACTGACTTGTAATATTATTTTTACCAATAAATGATTGATTGATTGATATTAATATACCCCCGTTGAATAGGGAACCGTGGCATAATTATTATTTTAATATTAAAAATAAATCCAGAGAGTTAACATTCTTAAATAATAATTGTTATCTATAAAAACAATTCATGTGTGTGTGTGCACTAGCGAAACATCCCCTACATCAGTGTCCGCAAATTTTATCTAACTAAAATAGTATCGGAGAAGAGTTAAAGTGTGTGAGCCGTTTCTACTTGAAGACTTGGAAAGGAAGTACGTAAATTGAGCACTCACCTCAAGCCGCAGCTGTTTTTTGGACTAATATTGCTGAAAGAAGATATCACTCATCGTTGGTTTTCTCGAAATCTCAACCCACACATCCACACTGCACGTAAGCACTCATACTTGGACCTGAGCAATAGCCAATCATTTCTCGACACCTCACAACTGAATACCGTCCCATTTTCATTATTTTTATGACTTTTATCATAGTTAACAAAGTCACCATCACAACAACAAAACTAGATAAACGTCAAAAACTAGAAACTTCTGATTTGACAGGAGACGACGTTGACTTTGACATTTCAAAAATAAGAAATATTGCCAGGGTTACCAGCTAGGCATAAAAGCTACCATTTCCTACCATTTTTTTCTACCATTGGAACTCGGTCTTTTAAATCATGTCAAAGGAGAACACAAATGATAGCTTGCCTTCGGCCAACATGGCCACCCCTGTAGTCTGTTGTTCTGGATGTAAGGGAGCGCTTCGCCACACAGACGAAACCATTGCGTGCACCCTTCCTAAATGTGAAAAAAGATTTCACAAAGAAATCTGTATTGGCGGGTCTGCACCGCGGCTCGAGGATTTACCCAAGTGGATCTGCCCGCAATGTAGGTGTGAAGCCAAACGAGGAGGAGATAACTCTTCCACACCGGTCAGAGGTGCCTCCCAACACGCATCCCCCGATGTAAATGTAACGGTGCGGAACATGAAAAGGCCTGCGACAATGTACGCGCCTACAAAAATAAACCTTCCAGTCTCGGACGCAGTATCCCCCCGTTTGCCATCACAGGACCTGCAGGCGCTTACTAGCGAGATTAGACTATTGCGCGAGGAGGTGTCCACCTTCAACGCGAAACTTGAGAATGTTTCCTCTGCCATGGCTGGTCTTCACGAGCAGATGCATCACTTGGTTGCCCGCGTTACAACTTCAGATGAGAAAGTCGACCAGCTGGAAGAGCGTTACCAAGCTGAAACAGCGATGCTCAAGAGTTGCGTCCAAAAACTGGAAAACCAGCTTAACTCCCAGGCGCAGGCTTATTTAAGGAACGAAGTAGAAGTCATAGGCATCCCCGAACGTCCGAATGAGAATCTTCACCACTTGGCGCTCGTTGCGGCACAGAGGCTTGGTGTGGAGCTTAAAGAAGAAGACATTGATTGGGTGCTACGTGCTGGTCCTAAACGAGGCCCCGCAGCATCCGAATCCGCCTCTACCGCTGCTTTCAGCAGACCTGTTGTTATCCGGCTCCTTCGTCGTGTGAAGCGAGACAACTTTCTGAAGTGCGTGAAGACCCGCAAATCCATTACAACTCAGGATCTCGGAGTGGACGGGCCCATAAGAAGGATCTACTTCAACGAGCGTCTGACTCGTGAAAATCGACATTTATTTCGAGAGACTCGCTCTCGGGCTGCCGGCGCTGGGTACAAATTTTGCTGGACCACAAACGGGAGCATCTTCGTGCGGAAACAGGAAGGCAGTCCACCAATACGCATCTGGAACCTCGTCGACTTGGAGGAACGCCTCGGTCCAACCATCGCATAATTTGATATTGCCAGTGCTTACTCTACAGTGTTATCACAAGTTTCTACTAGATTTTTTATTGTTAAGTTGCATGTTCACTTTCAAATCTATCTGCAATCAGTTGCGCTATTCAGACAAACACCTTCCTTGTGTCACATTAATTATAAGATACCTTATTTTCAGTATGATTCAATGTTATGCTGATTCATCACTGTCTTCTTCTGTACCTCGGACTTATTGCAATGAGAGTATTTTTATAAGTGCGCAGTCATTAATTCACCTTTCACTTTTTATTGACTCCAGTAATTATTCACCATGGCCTCCTTAGTAGAGCTACTGACTGATTTTGACGAAGCTCTTGATGTTGACTGCCGCCTTTGCGATACTCCCGAATCGTGCAAATACATTATAACAAATCAGTTCAATCTTAGATTGCTCACATATAACATCAGGAGTCTGCAAAAAAACTTTGATGAGTTCACGATACTTCTGAAAAGGTTTTCTGTTCCATTAGATGTTATAGTACTGACTGAGTGTCACCTTGGATCATGTTCCCTGATAAGATCACTTCCCGGCTACTCCCATTTCAGCTCCAAACATGTGAAGAACAAGGCAGGTGGCGTGGTTGCTTATATCCGCGCGGACTGGAGCGTAAATGTAAGCGAACCATCCCTATTGGAAACTGACTCCTTGTTAATTGAACTTCCAAACTCATCGCAGATCCTTGGACTTTACAGGTCCCCCTCATTTTCTAATATCAGTCCGTTTATTGCGTCTCTCGATGATTTCTTTAGAGAAAATCCCAAGGTGAAGTCCGACCTTATTATGCTGGGTGATATAAATATTAACACTCTACCTGACTCGCCTTCTCCTCATCCGCAATATGATGACTATTTGTGTTTTCTGGCTGAACTTGGACTTAAAAACATCACCAGTGTCCCAACCAGGGGTGAATCATGCCTAGATCACATTGTTGTGGGTTTAAAGTCTAAAGCAGTGAGTGTTGTCTGCAAATCTGGTATTACAGATCATTTTCCCGTCTTGGCAGGCATAGGCACCCCCCAAATCTGCACTAGGCTTAACATGGTGTCTAAGACTGATTTTAACTCCATTCTCCATGAGTTAACTAGTGAAGACTGGTCTAGTGTATTGTCGTCCGAGGATGCCTCGTCAGCTGCCGATTTGTTCTCAACTAAAGTTAGTGATACAGTTACCCGTAACACAAGACAAGTGCGTTTGAGTCGACGTAGAATAGTTCAGAAGGATTGGGTCACGACTGATTTAGTGAAGTCTATGAAGCGCAGGGACTTTCTCCACCTTGAAGCCAAAAAGCAGCCATTTAATGTTGCGTTGCAGACTAAGTACAAAACGCATCAGAACAATTTTAATGTACTACGGAAGATTGCTAAAAAACAATACAATAAAGAATTATTAAATAGCAATAAAAACAACCCTTCTAAAATGTGGAAATCTATCAAGAAAATCTGTGAACTAAATAAGAGTAAAGACGCCAGCTCTTCTTTATTACAATCGAAACCAACTATTAAGGAGTCTCTTAACTTTTGTAATGAATACTTTGTTCAAGTGGGCTCAAATCTTGCGAGCAACATTCTGAACGGCATCCGCTCCACCGAAGAAGACCTAGCTGCATTAGTGTCAATCCCTTTCCAGTCATCCTCTTCTTTTTTTATGTCTCCCACTAATAGCTCTGAAATCTTGTGTCTCATCAAAGACCTTAGAAATAGTTGTGCCCCGGGTATTGACGGTATCACAAACAATCTCTTAAAAACTCACTCGCACCTGTTCATTGAACCTTTGACTCACGTGATGAATCTTAGCTTGTCCTCTGGCGTTTTCCCTCTTTGTTGGAAAGCGGCACTGGTCATCCCAATTCACAAAGCTGGCTCCAAAACACTACCGTCCAACTATCGCCCCATCTCTTTGCTCTCGGTATTTTCAAAGTTACTTGAAAAATTGGTTAATTCAAGAGTGACGAAATACCTTGAACAGTATAAAGTCTTATCTCCTTGTCAGTTCGGTTTTAGAAGGGCTAGGTCCACTGAAGACGCTGTACACACTCTACTCGAAGGAGCAGTCTCCGCTCTAGATTGTGGCAAAAAATGTATCGGCGTCTTCTTGGATCTAGCAAAGGCTTTCGATACTGTATCTCCCAAAATTCTATTAAGGAAGCTCGAATGTCTTGGCATCAGGGGCGTTGCTCTTGACTGGTTTAATAGCTACTTGTCGCAAAGAAGTCAATGTGTGTCTGTCGATGGGCAAAGAAGTGAATTCCTCAACATCCGCTTTGGCGTTCCGCAAGGAAGCATCTTGGGTCCAACCCTATTCACTATTTACATTAACGATCTTATTGGGATTTTTAAAGACTCGGTCTCTACGAAGATTGTCTGTTACGCTGATGATACTGCAATTATTTTCATGGGAGAGACATGGGCAGAAGCCTCCCAACGCGCGGAGAAGGGTCTTGCCCTGGTCTCGGAGTGGTTGAATGCAAACCTTCTCACTCTCAACTCCAGCAAAACCAAATTTTTGTGTTTTCATAAAACGCGAGTGTCTGCTCCCTCCAACCTGAACTCTTTACAGATTCACAAGTCTCCTCCCAGCGCTTCTTGTCCATCTGGGTGCTCGTGCCCGCTAATAGAACGCTCTGCCACTATCCGCTATCTAGGTCTCCTACTAGACGAGAATTTGAATTTTAAGTCTCACATTAGTGAGCTAGCTGGCAGGGTCAGAAAAATGATTCACATAATGAAGCTGCTCCGGGAAGGATCTGACATAGAGACACTCAAGCTTGTTTTCACTGCGTTGTGTCAGTCTATATTGGGTTACTGCATCACTGTTTGGGGTGGAGCCGCGAAGACACACATGATAACAGTAGAGAGAGCTCAACGCTCAGTCCTTAAAGTCATGTGTCGGCTCCCTTTTAGATTTCCAACGACTGCTCTTTACGCCTCTACCCAAATTCTTACTGTCCGGCAGCTTTACATACATCGGGTGATAACCGCCTACCACCAGACTTATCGTCTCCAGTCCTCGTCAGCCCCACCTAGTTCAAGCCGCCGTCTCAAAGTAAAAGTTCCTTCCGTTAAGACAAAATTTGCAAAACGATTCAAATATCACTCATACCCATTCATATACCGCTGTGCAAGCAAACACTGTGAACTAACGTGCTCTCTCTACGGTGTCAAAGAGAAAATACGAAGGTGGCTGCTGACCTTGGACTACGACAACACCGAGAGTCTCCTGGCAACCATTGCTTAGTTTGACAACATTGAGTACCTTTATTAATCCTTTTGTTTTAATGTAACCCCCCCCCCCTTAACTAAATTGGCAAGCACTTTTTATTTATTTTTTTTATATCTTCCTCTTAACTTTTTGTTTTTGTCTTCATAATCATCCAGACTGGAATACGATTGTCAGCTGAGCTAAGCTAGGTTCTAATTTTATTGTATTTTATGGTATTTACAGTTATATTTGAGGTACTTTTTCTTTTTCTTTTTTACTTATTGTTATGTTTACTTTATGCAGTTTGTCTGATTTGGAATTAGTTTTATCTTTTGTATCTTTACTTACTTTTATGTTAGTGTACACATACCCTTGCTCTGGTAACCACAGCCCGAGTCGATCTCCCGCGATACAGGCCTGGCCTAGTGCGGGGATCACCAGTAACTCCTTTTTTACATAGATTTAAGATAAACCTTAGCTTAAGTACTATGTTTTTTTCTTATATTTATGTTAATGTAACTCTTCTTGGTAATAAAATTATTTGTATTTGTATTGTATTGTAAATTGTTTTCGCGAATATCGCTAAAACTTAGAACTAGCAATGCTGAGTTGGGACCGATTTGTAACATTTGACATTGTTATTTTTCTTGATTACTTTTGTCTCTTACTTTGTTTTATATTTAGCAATGTTGCTGTTACAAATAAATATATTTTCATTCATTTCATTTCATTTAGAAATTGACCATATTGTTTTTTTTGTGACATCACAAGTCTTAGGGTATGCCCATCATGCCCACAACGGTGGAGCGCTTGGCTCACAGTGCACGGTGGCACGGTGATAACAATGTCCTCCTTTACGTGATTCATCCTTCAATTTGCTTATACAATATATACAGTTTTCTCAGCGGTTATGCATAAGGATAAACATGTAAAAGAAACCATTGTATCGGTATACAAATGTCAATGATTTGGAAATCACTTCCGGAGGATATTGCGTTTATGGTTTTACGACGTAGAGCGTGAAATCGCTTGATAAGCCGATAGTGAACTGAAAACTGTAAAACACCGTTTGCAAAACAACACGTACGCGATTGAGTTTGACCAAATGTTTTAAGATTTTTTTGTACTTACTATGTAAGAGACAAGCTAGTCGTTCGCTTGAAGGGAAACGTCATGTTTACTAATGACAGTTGCCTTGTCATTATCATAAGAGCATAATCAGCTATCCATACATAAAAAATGAAATTGAAGTGTCTTTTTTTATCCCTTCAAGAGTCGTTATATTATAACAATGAAATTTCGATTGTGTCTGGCCCTATGATGACCTTATGATGGATTATGGGATAGGTTGGCAAACGAGCAAGCGGCTCACCACATGGTAAGTGATACCGTCGCCCGCGGACATCCGCTATACCAGAGATCTCGAAGATGCGTGTCCGACCTTTGAGGATGATAGAAAGGAAGAGATAAAAGGGGTGAGGGTGGAGGGGAGGGGACAGAGAGGGAGAATAGGAAAGAGAGGAATTGGGCCTCCGGAACCTTCCACAAACCGAAAGGCAATAGCAAGCTATGTTACTTCACGTCGGTGTTATGTGGGAGTGTGGTACTTCTCCGGTCGTGCCGGCCCATTCGGCTGTGGGGTTACAGCGTGTCACAACCATACCACCTTACAACGTAGTTTTGTAACGTCAAAATAAAAACTTTTTACTAAAAGCAAATGGGAGCATTCATAACTAAAAAAACGGTTTATAAATGTTGTTCTGTTTGTCCCGGCTGACCTCCGAGGCTAAATTTATTTTGTAAGGATTACCACTAGTAGATTGTGAACGTTTAAGGAGTACTTTTACTTTATCATTTATAATAACATTATACAACTTATTTCTGTGGCTTCGTATTCTGCAGACCAAGCGAGCGAAAACGCAAGTGGGTCACCTAGTAGTAATATACTTAGCTATTTCAGAGAGAAACTTTATAAGATAAAAGATAAACTAAGTATAAAAAAAATTACACAACCTCGGCCAGAACTTTTTTGGTCTCGCTAAGCTGGCAGTGCTTTAAAACACATATAATTAATAAATAATTTCCAGTAAAACATTGAGATTAAAAAAAATACTAAAACAATAATGGATAATTGTATATAGTCATAGTATGACATACTGTTATGAGTGCATGACCACACCATTTTACTGGTCTACTAGCTAAACATGCACCGCGGCATTTCACAGATTAAATATCAGTCTAAATTTAGAGATGCAGATCAATTTAATAATTTCTTATTGCAGTTCTAAATAGTTTCTTATGCTATTCCCAAACAGGACCAACTATTCCTTAAGCTGTGTCGCAACTTAGCGGGTTTGCACATGCGCAGGTAGTACCTGCATTAGGCAGTACATGTGTCAGAGGTTTTTACTTTTAATGTTCTATATGAACTTATATAGGCAGTATTTTGCGATCGAGGGTACGTCAAATTACATGTCCTTTTGCATGAAACCACGGTGAACCGGCACGGCATGCGAAGGCGTGAATGACACGGCACAGCCTTGTAAGGTCGTCAGATCGCGTTTATTTATTTATCACGGTTCGCTGCTTCCGTGGTACAGGCAGGACAGGCAGGCTGTTTACGACGGTTTACACTAAATGGAGGCTTCAATGTTGAAAATGTTTATTTCTCAGACATGTTTGGAAATTAGAGCATTATTTTGACAACCTTCTTCGAGATAAATCTAAATTGCTATACGGCCAAATACATGCGGGCAGCGGTCGGAAAAGTTGTATAAAAATCCATATCTGTCGTGGTTTAGCGGCCAAATCATAATATATGATTTATCTATGGGCCAAATAAATTACATAGTTAAATCATATCTGCCGTCTAGTTTAAAATTGGAACGATCTTTTACTCCGAAACATGGCAACCAAGGAGGTAACTTATCAAAGGTTTTACTTATTTTAATTTCGAACTGGCTTGCAAATAGAAAGCTGTTTATTGAAAGAAAAACACATGAACACTTAACGCGGGAAAAAATATTGTTCGTTGATCGTCATTTATTTTGAAAAGTAGTTTTAACTTCCGCGCATTTTTTGAGAAAAGTACTATACATGCCTTGCCCACAACTAGGTATTGATAGACTTACGTATGAACGCATTGACTTCGCTTCGGCCCACATTTACCTACACGTTTGTCGCGCCGAAATTAATAAAATAAAAGAACTCATTCGTTTTATATGAAGTGTCAACAACGCGATACAAAGTATTGTGTTAATTGTTTATGTTTACAGGCGATGTATATTGTAGGATGTAGCTACCTGAAATCAATGACATCAGCACATACCACAACCCACCTATTATAAATGATTTATTGTTCGAAGATAATCTCATGTCTCATGAAAATGTAATCATCTCACACTTCAGTACGTTCGCACTTAATATGATAAAATTCCGAATAAGATTAAAATGAAAATTTTGTGTACTTGAAAGTCATGAATGATAATGATACGGTAATTTAAACCTTAATTTTTATACTATCAAGTGACTGGCACATCGTTCTTCTGAAAATAAACGCCACGTCTATCCAGGACAGTTGCGGTGCTTAACCCTTTGCCTACCAGAGACGTAAATTCACGTGAGTTTCAGTCATAAATCTTTTGTTTTAATTGTCACGGTATAGGAAATAAATAAATCGATAAATCGATCTAGCTTGGTTTCATTTTTAGAAAACGTCGTTTTATCCGCGTTTTCAGGCAATGAAAGATTGTTCAAAATCTGTTTTACCGACACAGTAACACCCAAGTTACAATAGATGGCGTTCGCAACGCTAAGCAATGGGTGTTTGAGGTTGAGGCTTATTCAGTAATCTGTGGTTGAGGTTAGACCAAGGTAATCAATGGTTTACTTGCGAGCAAATATCGATCCAGGTACTTTATTATTAAGTCTGATTTGCTGTTTGTTATAGGAACTATCAACTTATACATCCTACCATAAAGCCCACTTGCTACTGGGTTCTTCAAATCTTACATATCTTACATATGGCACAATTACTTGGTACGTCTTATTATTGCGATGGTGCCAATCAAGACGGTATCTTCCTCAAGACGCCTTCTATAATAATAATATATAGACGACAAATTCAAATAAAGAAATTAATATGTATAATCCCACTTAATATTATAAATGTGAAAGTTTGGATGGATGGATGGATGCATCAATAGATGTTTGTTACTCTTTCACGCTCCAAACGACTAGACCAATTTGATGAAATTTGGTATGGAGGTAGATGAGTCACTGGATTAACATATAGGGTACTTTGCATCGTCATCATCATCATCCATCACCACGCGGGTGAAAACGCAGGGCGCAGTATATTATATTGCTAAATACTTCGGCAATTTTAACGCTCTTTTTACACGCTCGCCTTCGGCGGTACACGACGCAATAAAATAAAGTACGTTAGTACGAAAATAAAACACCTGACGGTAAAAAACTGTATTTATTCAATTTTTATCTACTAGGACTTCTTCCGTTCTTAATATGCTTACCATCCTTAGAACGCAGAAGGATTACTTAAGCCTGCCTCACCAAGTAATAAATATAAATTAGTATAGGGAAGGGGTAAAGAAAACTAACGCATGTATATTCCTGAAGGATGTTCAGTTGTATTTCTATGGCATTTATAATTATTTCAAGAAGAGATTTACAACTCAGTTTTTTGAAATACCGTCCTTAAAATCTTCTAGAGCTCGCCTGGCTATCACACTAGTTGTCATCTTTCACCAAACAGCCGTGCGATTCTCTAATGCTCCGTCGTTGCGCTCGTCGACAAGCTCACCGTTGTCAAATACTTTGAGAATCTCAATTCCTCTGAATCTGAAAGAATCTATTTTTCCAACGTTTCTTGTCTTCTCGTCATTTGTTTCACGGATGTTGTCAAAAATGCAACGATGTTTGCCCGGGCGACACGAGGCCAGAATCGTACGACTGATGTTCCAGAAACTGTCCTAGAGTCTCAGATACCGTTTTATGTCTAGATTGCATTTATCTTCGACCACGTCTTTATGTGACCATAATTATAAAAAAAAATAATTAACGACTAGTAATAAATTGAATATTTGTCTAAGTAGCCGTTTAAGTCGTGTTTCATAACAGTTTTAAACATAATTTTGAATATTTCGGCGCTCCAAACTTTGTCCGGCTTGTAATCGGTCTCGTTATGAAGCCATTTCAAGCGCATTATGTAGGCAGGTATTTGTGTTAGTGAATTAATTTTGGCGCCGCACAGTTTCTACTCAAAAACGAGTTATATTCTACTATTAGAGTTATAATCGAAACTAATATCTAAGTATATGTGTTCCATATGCGGGAAGCTAGAAAACAAAAAAATATCATCTTTCTAAATAGATTTACTGATTTCAAACTAGAAATTCAAATTATGAGCGAGTTTATGTCCAAAAATTACAGATAATTTGTTGATTTTTATGGGATAGGTTGGCAAACGAGCAAGCGGCTCACCTGATGGTAAGTGATACCGTCGCCCACATCCGCAATACCAGAGGTCTCGAGGATGCGTTGCCGAAAGGAAGGATGATAGGAAGGAAGAGATAGAAGGGGTGAGGTTCGAGGGGGGAAGGAGAAGGAGACCGGGTAAGGAGGGAATCGGGCCTCCGAAACCTCCCACAAACCGACGAAACGTAATAATAAGCTATGTTACTGCACGTGGGTGTTATGTGGGAGTGTGGTACTTCTCCGGACGTGCCGGCCCATTCGGCTGTGGGGTTGCAGCGTGGCACTACCACAAAGATTTATAAGCATAGTCATATATATTATAGTATAGTTTATCAACCAATTATAAACTAATTCAAATACTGAATTAAACAAGCAGCGTACCGCGAATTCTTCGGCGTGGCTAAATATTATTGAATAGGAAACAATACATATGTTTTGATACACAACTTATTTCATAATTTCAGCTAGATCGGTGCATAGCATCGGAATAAAAACAATAAAAACTTACCAACCTAACAAATATTAGTGCGAAATTTGCGGAAATTATATTACTTATACCAACCACCAACGAAACCAAGTATCTTTCACATTCTGTGATCGCCTGTGTAGATTTTTCAGCGGATGGCTCGCAAGTTAAGGAATTGTACACAAAATGTAATATTTCATTTTTTACAATGCAAATAACAAATAATATTTAAAATTAACACAGCCTAATTATAATGCACTGTCTAGTCAAGCCATTATTCTGAATAACAATATTCTGAATATAATCGATGCACAAATAAAAATAATCTTAACGTATTCCGCGATCAGTAGGGCTATTATGTATCTCAGTTGCTAACAAATGTAGATTGAAATCGAAAAAAATTGCCGCTCTATGTCACTTTTGTCAGCTCCAGTCATCGACTTACTAACATTTTTGCTTACTGGAGTTGTGTAAACTGAGAGCCGCCATTTTTCAAGATTTCAATCATTATTTGTTAGCATTTGAGATACATAATAGCCCTGCCGAGCACAACTGAAACTTGAGATGATCTTTAAATGTATATTACCTACGTAGATAATACGCATTATTTATTTTTTCTAGCTACACCTTCATTATCATATCATTTTGTTAACTTACAAATGGGTTAGCGCAGTTCTGTAGAATAAAAATGCCATCTGTAACTGCCGGCATGCCATCCGCCATGCCACATGCAAAATGTATGAATAACAATACATTTTTTGCATCACAAAGTTGTTTTTGGATGTTTGACAAATTTCCTGAATGCATAGCTTCGCTTTATCTTTATATTAGGGCTGTCAAAATAGAGAAAAAGTCGAGTACATCTGTTGCAGCTCCAGCTTCCAGAGTTCTACATAAGTAACTTATAACTGCCTGTCATTTTGACACAATTTTGATTATAGTAACTTATGGATCAGACAGTGCGTGACTTTAATAAACGTTAACCATTAAATAATTTGTTAGATATTCGATTAGGTAATCACAAATGTATTTTTTTACTGTACATACAACTGTTATGTGGTCAAATTTGTTTGTAAAGTACTTACCTAAATAAAACAACTGTCTTAGTTTTAAAAAGCCTTAAATATTTGGTGAAATCCACATGCAACAACCCTATTATCACGCATAAAAAATTGTATATGACCTCAACTCAAAACGCATAATAAAGTTTTTCTGCCTAAAATATATTCCAAATACTAGGCTTTATTCAAATCTAGACCAGAAAAGTCTCAAAATTTATGGTTCCTGCCAAAAAAGTAGCGAAATGCAATTTTTCTCGATTCACCAGGTGGTTGATCCATAATACATCGTTTTACAGATGAGGGAATTAGATGGGTTATGCGTTTTGAAATTGTAATAGGTTACTTTAATGGTATGAATACGAGTTTGCTTTACCATGACAGTTCTCTAGGTTCTGCTGAAATGTAGGTACCTTATGTTAGTACGTGTAGGTATATAAAAATGTATATTGAGGAAAGCTTGTTATGAAGTTAGATATTTTGACGACAATACTGTCTGGAGCAGACTGTTTCTATCATATTAACAACTGATGCCTGAGTTATTCATAAAGTATAAAAAAATTATAGAACGCTAAAAGAACTGCCACGAGTTTCACGAGTAAAAGTAGAAGTAAAAAATATAGTCGTTCGAGTGAAATAATTTTATGTGGTGCCGTTTTGATTCTGAATTTACATCTGGAAGTGTAACAAGAGCTTTAAATTTTTGGTACTCCTTGATACCCGCACTTTCTTCTTCCTATGTTATTTTATAAATACATTAAAACACATGCGAGACAGTCTCTGGGGACTACCAATAGAAGTGAAACACGACGCGGGCGTCCCGAACACTCCTTGAAAAAGGCCACCGAATGGGGTCGAAACTATAGTCGGACCTATCCGATAAATATTACGTGAGTAATCCCGTATTTTTAATTAATAAAGAAGTGAAACTATTCGAATTATTTTTTAGACACACAATCAACATCAATAGGTGAAACCCATTTTTGCGTCTAATGAAGTTTTCACTTCAAAACCACATTATCTATGACAAAGCGTTACGTACGTGACAATGATGTGAGTTCATTGATTTTTCTTCACCCAAAAAGCCGATGACGATGACGCGAGTTCCATGATTTTTGTGCTCAAAAAGTGCGCCCAAAGAAGTTTTCACAAAAAAACTTCAAATTCATAATCATATTTCTTTTCTGTATTGTAATCCTGGTGAATTTGACACCTATAAAACTATTATTTATTTTGCAAAACACTTACGTTACGGGATCGAATATGTTGAGTGATTTTTGAGCATATCAGATGCTCATCTTCAGGATACACCGTGTAATAGTTCCCAGCAGTCGACGTATTTATCCTTAACGTGTGTGTGATGCCAGTTAACAGCTGGAAACTCTTCATTTGTTTAAAATTAACTCGTTGACTCGCGATTCGCCATATTTGGCTAATAATACAATAGATTTCGCAGAAATCAACCTGCTTTTCCAGGAACTGCAACGTGTGTGGTTATAACGTGATTATAATCCAAATGAATCCCTCAGGGGATCCATGTCAGGGGAGCCAAGTGGACTGAAGGTAATAACCTGCTACAATATCACGACAGTATGACGCGCAACCCAAAGAAAATGTTGGCTAAATGTTGTCGTATCAGGCTCGGGTTAATATGTAACTTTCCACAACGCAAACATGATAATACCGCAAGTAACGCACGTGTCATCCAGGTGCACCACAGACAGAATGTTGAGTCTACAGATACGGAACAATGGGGTATTTTGACTCGCGGACACTCCACACAATCGACTGCCGTGTTTGAACAGTTGCTGACAATAGACCCTCCAGTACAGCAATACATTCAGTTGTAGTTGCTGCTCTAGTTATTGATAGGGTTGCGTTGCTACTAGCGGAATAGGTTATGGGCCCAGTTGCAATATTTCAATTAAGACACCTATTTACATAAATATTTGTTTTGATTTAGCATTAGTGTAAGCGTTTTAATTTAAAAAGTGAGATACCAATGGATTTATATTACATCATTTGTTACTAATATTTAATTTTTCGAAAAACCGTTTTTATGTATACCGTATTACTGACTTAATAGAATTTAACTTAATGGCCCTATTTTTAAATTACTCTTTTCATATATATTATAATGTGTAATATTACTAGCTTAACTTATGCAGTCGATATTCAACTAATAAAATAAATAAACAAACAAGACACTTTCAATAAGTGCCTCAGTCTTACTTCTGTATCTAAGTAAATAAAAATTAACCCCGTATTTCTCCTGGTCACGTTATAACTTGAGAACGGATGGAACAATTTGCTTATTCTTTTTTTGTTGTGTTAATTATTATCAGGAGAAGGTTCTTAGCAAAGGAAAACCATGAAAAGATGGGAGCGATATACGAAGTCGCAGGCAGTCTAGCTAGCTAGTTACAATAAATTACCCGCGAGGGCACATCTTTTACAAGTCAAAATCTATACAATACTTATGTCTGGAAACTTTTTTATAGTTAAGCAATCCAATTTCTGACAGCTCGTTCATAATCTTACGTTTTGTACGTTGCTCGCGTAACTTTTTGGTAAAGTAGGCAAAAAGTTTTCACGATCGATCACAACTTTTCGTATATTGTCTGAACTGCCAGTATCTTCTAAATCTACTTTTTATGTAGAAAATACATCTAAAGCAGTTTCATACATATTCAGTTGAGTTACTTAAAATTCTTCTTCGGGCACTATTCTAGTTAATTCAGCATGAAGTGCTGGTGCTATATAAAGGCAGCCGATACAGATGTCCTGATCGATAGCACGAAATTTCCAAGAAATACTACCCCCCCCGTGTGAATACGTGATAGCTATCACACGACGACGGCTAAGCACATGTACTTACAAATAGCAACGGATTCGTTGAACTTAAATTATTAACTTGGCAAAGGTATTTGTGCGGAATCGGTGATAAAGTATACCTTTTGAAGAAATAAAAACTACTTATATTCTATTAGTAAAAATATACTCAAAAATTTAAGGCCCGATGTTGTTAATAAAATGTTATCCATGAATACTACTGGTTCGATTTTGATCAAATTTAATGACCACAAGATGCACCACTAGAAAACCTTTCTTCCCCATCGGTTATCGGTTCTGCGAGCAATGAGGGCTGCCCATTGCCACTTCAACTTGCTAATTTTGACAGCTACATCGATGACTTTAGTTCTCCTACGGATCTCTTCATTTCGGATCTTATCACGCAGGGAAACTCCAAGCAAAGCCCTCTTCATTGGTAGTTGAGCGACTTTGAACTTGTTAATGAGGTCAACAGTAAGAGACCGTCACAGTTACTTCACTTATAATTTTGTTATTATATATCTAAGTCACCTTCTAGTGGTTCACTTTGAGGATCCAACGGACTCGCTTTTTTATTTATGATCTAAAATTAAAATTCATCCTCGCTGTTCACCTTTTTGAATTGATTTACTTTTCCTTGACATACTTGAAATCAGTTGGCGGCGTCTTTAATAAAGGTCTGTCTTGGTGGGGTATCTAATACTGCAGTGAGATATCCTACCACCCAGCAGTAGCAGGCAAGCAAGTAAAATTACTGGGCAATTTAGTAAAGAGTTAATGTGTCGAGTTGATGAGCGTAGACTACTGAAATTGTAGGCTGTCATTGCGCTTACTGTCAGTCGAATGACTATCACGTCTCATTACGCAACATCATTAAAAAGCAGATAATACAAACAAGTTGTTTTAGTTGAGTTTTTCTTTATTTTTATAGTAGTAGTGTAGGGACTTACCTATGGTACCTATCTCTTTACTTCTGCTATTTGTACTTATTTCAACTTTATATCGTTCGAAAATAACTTAAGAACAAGGTTACTTAGGCAGCAAATTTAAGCGTTTATTAATTGCTAAAATTATTTCTAATTAAAGATGTTTGTGGAAGTTCTAATGTGAGTGGTGTGGAGATCCGCAGGCAAAAGCTAGTTAGCCATAAAACATGTCGTAATTGCGTTTCTGTACGCAAAAAAGCATATGTTAAACATCACTACAAATATCAAACAGTATGGACATTTCGAAAAAATGGGCCGCGATTAGTGCTAGATTGGCAGAGTAGAGTACTGCAACTAAACTTTTCTCCCTAAAGACTTATTTCAAGGGAGATTGTAAGCAACAACCTGATCAGGCTGCTACTGTTCATCGCACTAATCGGATCAGTATGTCACAGCGAGACAACATGCATTTTATTCTTCTTCTTCACGTGCCTCTTCATTACTGGAGGTTGGCCGTCAGCTTAGCGAACTTATCCCTATCCTGTGCCAAGTGAAATAGATGTTCTAGTCTGGCTATGCCGGTCCACTCCGGATATTGAACAGCCAAGACATTTTTCTTCTTCCAGCGCGTCGTTTACCTACAACTTCTCCCATCATTATAAGCTGTAGAAGCTTGTCTGAAATCTGAACTATCTGTTCTCTAAAATACCAAATTCTCACTGCTGACTTGCCCTCATCCTCGTCCTTTATACTTTATAAATTACTACTGTATCATCAAAATCAGTAGATTAGGTTCCTATATAAGATGATGCAACACTTTTATGTTTCGCTTTATTGTTCCATACTGTATGTATGTTCCTCAACAGTGCCATATAGGTGGCGTCAGTTTGGCGCCCAAAGGTTTGTCGCATCGCACGTTGCATGGAATAATCGAACGTAGCTATAACCGGAACCATCTGCAATTGGATGTCGATTCAAAGATTACGAGTCAGTTACTGTGACAAATTGATAGTTTGCAATATAAACTTTTAAGTAATCTGTAACCTTATATTTTGAGGGTAGAAAAGTATGGGGAGACCCCGACGAGGCTTATTTCTTATACGATATTTGCCAAAATTTTAATATGAACTGAAGCTTCAACTTTAAAGTTAAAAAAAAGTGGAACGATTTTCATTCTTGCTTTCATTTCTTTAACCTTAGAGCTAACCACTTATTACACTACAAATTACACAGATCAAATCCAGACATTTTGCCAAACTCGGGCAGAATATCTGTAACATTTTTGAAATTTTTTGGGTAAATTAGTAGGTACATCAAGCCAATTCGACCATTGCAGCTAGATAATGACGTGAAATGTTAGCAACAGTATTGTACCAACCCACGGCACCACTGGACGTAGCAACTACTGCGCAATCTATGTCAGTCTGTAACATTTGTACGGTGAAAGTCGTATCATCACGACTTCCCATACATTAACCTCTGCAACCGTGCGAAAGGTAAATGGAGACAACTATGGCATTACTCTATTTTTTACGTAAGTGACCGCTCATCATATTCTCATTTGGTCCGGTAAAGTCGCAGAAATTTGGTACTTAAATGAGTGAGTACCGTTATGGTACATTACTATTGCGGTTTGGATGAAAGATTCGAGAAATATACCTACCGAAAGTAAGAGAGAGATCGTTGAAGAGCTTACATGAAATATTTGTGATATGTGATATTTATGGACATGAAAAGTTCGTGTTTTTTGTTTTTTGAATGTTTATATGTACTTAAATGGAAGTGTTTACAGAGCGTTTAATTACTTGTGTTATGTATGTTTAAGTACAATAAATTTAAGATAAAAAAGAAAAGAGAAGAAAAGAAAAGAGCTCTATTTTTCTATCGACTTCCAAAAAGGAGGAGGTACTCGATTCGACTGTTTTTTTTTTAAATGTTTGTTACCTCATAACTTTTGATAGGGTGGACCGATTCTCACAATTGAATAACTGAATAGACTGGAAGTCGGTATTAAATTTTTAAATTATACTTGTTATGTAAAATATTTTTGCTACAAGTAATGTATACATTAATCATATGATCCTAAACATATATGTTTATATTTTCACTACAGAAACATAAAATTGTAACGAAAGGCTTAATTATTTTCAAATTTTGTTTTGACTAGAAGGAAAATCAAATTTAAACAATGCTTTTGGTGTTGTAGATAGACTACCTAGGCCGAGTAGCTATTCTCTCTGTATACATCATCATCATCATCATCATCTCAACCGTAGGACGTCCACTGCTGAACATATGCCTCCCCCATGATTTTCCAAAAGGACCAACGTCGTCCTGCGACCTTCATCAGGTTACACATTTTCACCTTCATTACCTATTGTACATAAAAAAATATAATTTCTTAATTTTGTTTTGGATTTGTTTTAAAATGTTTATGTATTATAACAAAAGTGCTTAGATCACTTCCTATTTAGTGTCAAGCCTCGCGGGGCTTCGGCGCTGTACAAAGGAAATATCCATACATAAGTAACAAAGGCCCGAAGTAGTCCCTGACCAGATTATAAAGGTAAGTCACTATTAAGGCGCTATTCGTTTCTGTGAAATTTGGCGCCAGATTGGTCCAGAGATTGGTATCTGAAAGCCATAAGTGGCGTTGAAGTCTCTAACTAAGCGGGCTCTTTGGTAGAGATGGTAGATTCATTTTTATTTTTTTGGTTTTAGCTTGGTGCTCCATTATAATGAAGAAGTTACATTTGTGTTTGGGAAATCATCAGATTTTTTGTTATTTGTATTTTACGAAACGTAATAAGTTTCTTATTGTTTGAAGCATTAGTTAGGGTCTTATTCGCTAGGACATTAATAATATAAATTTATTAATTTAATAATAGGAAATATTTTTTTAACATTAATACAGTATAATCTATATATATAGTAAAAAAACTGTTATTTAGACATACAACATATAATTGATTTATTTATATTAAAGATCTTACATATTACATTTTCTGTGAGTTAGTGCCAAAATCGTCTTAAGAGGATTTGAGACTTTTAGGCTCGTAATCCCGTTTAGCGTGAATTTGTAGTCCCAAAGGGGATTTTGAGACTTTTAGTCTTACATTCCCCTTAAATGGGGATATCTAAAGGGGATTTTGACACTGACCCATTTTCTGCTACAAAAACGGCATCGCCGCATTGAAAATATATATGATAGCGGTGCATGGCTTGATTGAACTTGGGTAAACTGGAAATGGTACTGCATATAATGGTAACATTACCATTCCGTACAGACATAGATACATACATTTATAGACGAACTGAGGCGGGGTAAACGTATGCTTATCAAAATGTATTAGATTAAGTGTTAATTGTCTATAAATGGGTTGCTGGAAGAGATCGCATAGAGCGATGAGACCGCCCGTTGTCACACCTATAGTTTTAGGTACCAGTGATAAGTTATTAATGTAATATCTCAATAAAGTGTTATCTATCTATTTAAACTTCAATAATTTCATAGTAGGCGGTACGGACAACCACGCATCTAATCTTTCTATAGATAAAACACCTGTGGTGTGGGAAGCTTGCTTCGTAAACGCCGAACACAGTTCAGTCCAGTCGCCACTCTGCCAATCAAACTTTGCCTGCACGAAAGTTGCTGTAGTCCGTAAAACCGAAGATATAAAGTGCGTTTTCGAAGACAGTTCTGGTTAAGTGGATACTTTGGGTGGTGTTTAGTAACGCCTTCTCGGCGCCTCTGACGGACTATTATGAGTAATGTACTAATTCCGGTAGCTTGGCCATTAAGTACGATAATCCATATGGGAATGTTGGTTTCACAAACTTCTGTTTCCCATACAGTTTTATATAACTAAGTCTGTATGGAATAAGTATGTCCGTTTCACTTTTACGTTGGTATAGTTGAATGATTTCAAACCTTTGTTACTAATTATTAAGTACCTATTATTAATGCCCTTGATAATTTGACCTGTATTTTGCACAAAACATTAATATCTGTGACATATATCATCCAAAATATGTCCTACGTACCACACACTTAAATATTAATAACGTTTATTTCAGAAAAATAAATTGTACTTAGGTCTAAGAAAATACAATCGTTCATCAAGAACTTAAAGTCCTTAAATACATTTTATGTAGATAGTGCAGAGGTATTCATGTGCATATTATATTGTATATAAGATATAGGTTCCTATATACTCTGGTAGGTATATCCGCAGCTTTTCTTTCAAATAACTTTAGATTCTTAATATATATGTATATAATATGTGTTTATATATATAGTTATTTGTTCTGACTCACTGATTCATCAATACATACTTGAAATTTTACTAGATAATGTTGTGACCATCCGCTAAGAAAGGAGCTTTCGAAATTTCTGCTCAAAAAGCTTAAGGCGAGAAAGCCTCTGGCGGGTCCGTCAAAGCCAGTGCTGACCTGCCAGCAACATATTATAGGTATTTATCATCTCCCTTAGTCCCAGGTTTAAAACTCAATATTACCCGCAACTATTTAAAAAACTCAACAGTTTTTAAATAAAAAAAAATAAAAATATCTACTTCTACCTGAATGAATCACGTGAGTAAAGCAGACAGTGCCTTATTATCATCCTATCATCATGATCAGCCCATTATGTTCCCACTGCTGGGACTCGAGCCTTCCTCTCAGAGAAAGGAGTTGGGCCATAATCCACCACGCGGGGACAATTCGGCTGATGGACGGGCTACTGGCCAACCCATGTCAAAGTTTACAGGCTGCCCGAAGGCCTTCTACATAGCCTAACGACTGATGTTCTAAGACAAACAATCGGGACCGACGGCTTAACGTGCTCTCAGAAGCACGGAAGCGCTCAGTTGAATAATCCCACTAGCACACACCCATCCAAGTCCTGACCGCAGCAAACGTTGCTTAACACGTTGATCGGTCAAGATCGCCAATTCAAACTCCGCTGTGAGCGCTTCTTATATATATTACCTTATTATATACTATATCAGTATTTTTTTTAACAATCCACTCCCAATCACTAATTTATATTGTTTAAATAATTTATTACCTGTCAAATTGTTAATGACATTGTTGTTTTAAGCTTAAGAACATCCTGTAACTTAATACCATGCAATCATGTGAAATACAACACCCTTGCTGTGATGAATTGGGAAAACCATTGCCGAATCTTAAGTTTTTATATTATAAAGTCTATTAATAAAGAATATTTTAGTGTGGAATGCGGTTTAGAGGTTGTTATTGTAATGTTGTTTATTAACTAAGTGTGGTATGCGGATATGCTTATGTAATCGCACTTTGAAAATAAGCTACTAAAGTATCGTAGTATTGTAGTTTGATTTTTTTTAAAGATAAAAATGTCTAACTAAAAGTCTAAATGTGCTAACGGGGTTTAATCTAATAGGTACTCTAGACTCTGGCTAGAATATTGTTCTTTACCTTTGCAAATCAAGCTCTAGTAGTAATATGAATTAGATATTTGCATGGTTCTGAAAATGTATGTAATGTAGGAGAAGAAAATATTTTTGACTTCATTTTGCATCAACTGCAAGGAAACAGCACCAACTGTAACTGTTATTGTGTTAAGGCGCGCTCGTACCCTGATTAAAGAAAAAGCAGAATTTTTAAACACCTAGTGTAACGAAACAGATCGATAGTATATTATGAAAAAAATACATAGGGTAGAAAAGGAATAGGAAAGGAGTTATAACCGAATAGAATTCATAAATATAACTCTCTTTCAGCAGAAAAAAATCCTGAATAGGTTCACAAAAATAAACTTTCACGTCCAAACTCTCTGAATTTTCAACGATAACACTATATTTTTTTAGGTAATACTTAGCCAACGTATAGTACTAAAGTAATAACCAGCAGTTTTTTTCAATTGTGTTAGTATATATCGAAAAATATAAAGAAAACGTACAAAATTAACGCATTTTCGCATTACATCGTCCAATCTAACAAGCGATTTTCAACCTTACGTAAAGCATCGTAAATTATTTTAAAATTGGGGTTGGACCGCGTCTTAACTGATAAACAGCGGCTCTTACCAGCAGTCGCATGAATGAATGGTTTCTTTGCTATAAGTATTGACATTGGTACAATTTAGATCTTATGTATAATATAAACAATGGTCCATAATACTTGACCAGAATAGTGACAAGCAAATAATATTTTTTTTCCTTGATTTAAATAATTACGCTTATCTGTATGGAAGCATATTAAGTACCTATTAAATTAGATTATAATTATACATTTTAATTGAAATATAGAACGACTCTTACTCGTACCTTTTAACGTGAAAACGTCCGCGTCGTAAGAAAGATGAAGAAACATAGATAACGTAGCACAAACAATTCCGAAAGAGTATTCGTATCGTAAGCATCAACGCGTCACGCTTCGACGTTCAAACTTCGAGTTATCTGTGTCACAGTTGCCCTAGATAAATGACAGTTTGTTCTGTTTTACTTGATAGACATATTACGTTACACTTACGTAGTTATTCGTACTAGGCCCACATATGTCAAAAGAAACCAAAACTAGAACTATAGACATGTTAATATCAACTGACTCCCCTTCTATTATTGTATCCCACGTACTCTCCCATACGGCAGATCAACAGCATCGCATTACTGACGCACCGACACACCGACATATATGTATATACATTATGTTTATAAAATAACAATCAGTGCTGACCATATGGAATGAAACCTGTTTGTATTCAGACATGCATACCGCTGTGATACCCGCTACACGTGAGGTTAACCTCGCGAGATATTTCGTCGGACCTTTTGAAAACTTAATAAGCAATAAGAAATATTTATTGACCTAAAACTATTCATTCCAGTTTGAATAAATCTGGCTCAGTAACATGTATCCAGGCAGGCATAGGCCATCGATTTCTTAATCATCACTTATTATCAGGTGGGCTAATGGTCATGCAAGCCTAACCCGAGCTAAAATCATACCCAGAACCTGAACCTAAAGAACAAGATAAATAATTAACTTTAGAAACGGGATATTTACCATGTATTGTATTTATTTTGAGCTCTTGAATCGGAAGTCCAGTGGTTAATCTCTGCAAAACCCGAAGAAATTCCGAAAAAAGCCCGTTAGCAGGTGCTGTCAGTTATGTGTGTCCGAGACCCAGATAGAGTTCCAAGTGACTGTTGTGTCAATGCACTGGTAATAAGACGGAACGCAAGAAACGTGAAAGGAAGAGGGTAGACCGTTTCGTCTGCTCATAACAACACTTACTACACGTATATCCCGTTTCTAACGTTAATTCTTGCACTAGTGACCTTGTTTAAAAAGTTATAACTACAGCAATGCTTGCGCGTAGAAGCAGATCACCAGACTTTGTTGTGGTGAATGAGTCCGTTAACAAAGCACCACGTAGTCTCTCGACACATCGCAAGACCGTTCATCTCGTGTGCGGCGGCGCGTGACGTCACTTGCGCAGGCGCCGGCGCCTAGTGACCGGCGACGCGGACCGTCCTTGTCCTTCCTATTCTGTTTAGTTAGAAAACTCTGTTGTAATACTTATCGAAAAACAAATTTAATTAAAAAATAATCTGTCAAGAATATCCTGGTCACAAGTTCACAACACAACATGTAACAGGGTCGCGTCCTCCAAGCACACTTACTTAGCACAATACTTTATCCTATATTTTAATGAAGTAAGCTTTAATTTAGTTTTATATTGAAATGAAGGTCTAAAATATTATAAGAAATCGAAATGTTTATCCCTTTGAGGCCCAATGTTTATGTATAAATTATATTCCATTTTTAGATAAAAAACAATCTTTGTTTTTGGTGACCCTTGCTATGTACGGGATCGATTGTCATTCACCGTCAATATCATCATACGCGTAACACTTTTCAGTTATTGCAGTGTAAATAAAAATTAGCTTGAACGAATTTGATGAAATTTAAATGGGATCACCTCGGCTAGGTACTTAACCAAAAAATAATTTTAAGAAACGATCCGCAAATGGGGGATAGATCCGTAAACATACACAAAAAAAATACATACAGTGGAAAATATATCCTAACAAACATATATCCTGTACCTCCTAACGAACATATATCCTTCTTTTTTGAAGACGGTTAAAAATAAATAAATTCGATATTAGTACCGACAACTTTCTGCAGGTAGGTACTAGCCACTTGTAGCTGCTTAGTACGCAGCCGACGTCCTTTCTATAACGAGACACGACTGTCGGCAACGTTTATACGTCGCCGGTTCCACGCTTTTTTACGCTCTTCCATCATTTAGGACTACTGGTAATTGTATATAGAATCACTTGAAGTGATGTTGAGGCTGTCTTCGTGACTTCATGGGACGTGAGCTGGAACTTTAGATGGCTAGAAATTATTCTATACTAGCATTCGGCTTCACTTATGTGAGTCGAGTACAAAAGCTTGTATATGTACAAGCACTAAACTTGTAACTAAACCCCCCCCTCAACTCGACGGACGTTAATGGAAAGTCGTACCAAGAGCTATTCTAATTCTTTACCCTAATGTTGAAGAAATGAGATATTGAGGAATAAGCAAATTGTGAATACACGAGGTGTGGTGCGTCAGCGTCCCTTCAAATGACTCGGTGCCACCCGGTTAGAACTACATGTAGAAAAAGTCCTTTCGAGGCAATTAAGCAGTTCAATGGAGATGCTAGGAAAAACCCGACAGGCTGGATTTCAATATAGCCCGGAGTTTGAGCATACGTTAGTGACTTACAATAAAAGTATGTACATTCAAGCTTACTGTCCTTGAAAGAGAAGAATTGTTGCTACTATGCTTGGATCAGTGAGGATCAATGAAAATAGAAGAGATCGAAGTTGTTCAAGTAAAGTTAACCCTTATTTGTTCTTGTTACAGAACGCATCATAGAACGTGACGCCGGCTTCGTATCTGGTGGAGATGACGACGACTCTTGCTCAGGGCCTGCGCATTCTGATGACTCTGGAGTACGCCTGGTTGAGAGCGACCTTAAGAGGACCAGGGTCCCCGCCAGGCTGCAGCCTCCGAAGAAGCGCATCCGTCTAAGTTCTCAAGAGGATCTGCCTAGCCCAGAAAGCGACGCCTCTAGCCCATTTCGGCCGTGGTCTTTTACAGGTAGGCATCCACACGTATTTTGAGTTTATGAACCCCTGGTAGATCTTTTCAGTGACATGTATTAGCCAAGTATTAAGACTAAGATAAAAATAATAACTTGTAAAAAGTTTCAAAGCCAATCCATTTAGTACATAGTTACCATCTAACGAGATAAGTTCGTTCAAAATGTATTTCTCTACCAGTAGGTCACTCAACTAACAAAATTAGTCTTCTTTATTATTATCGGACATCACAATTCAGAAAACGTCCAGCGTTCAATGAATCCACCCATGACAATAAACTCTCGTTCTCTTTTTACAGAAGAGCCGCAGCGCGAGCCTCTATCTCTAGTCAAAAAGACCGGCGAGTGCGAACCAAGGCAGAGGAGACGACCTCTAGAACCTCCGCCACCCATTGTGCCCCCTCCACTGGTCGAGCCTCCACCACCAGGCCCACCGCGCGTGCCACCACATCCCGCCGACGCTGAACATTACGACAGGAAGCCAAGGGAACAGCGGAATTACAAGAACATGACGCGTGAAAGGCGAATTGAAGCGAACGCTCGGGAACGAACTCGCGTTCACACCATCAGCGCGGCCTTTGACACGTTAAGACGCTCTGTACCAGCTTACAGCCACAACCAAAAGCTATCCAAGCTGTCGGTCCTCCGAATAGCTTGCGCCTACATCACAGCTCTGTCTACAGCAATAGACCCCGATGCCGACTTATCCACAGCGGTGGATAGCGTAACCCAAACTATACACACGGAAGGGAAATTAAGAAAGAAAAAGGACGATCCTTGAAACTGTTTCGGATTTTACTGATTAAAATAGCTTCAATTGTGAAGAAGACTGGTTATTATACGACGAACTACCACTTGTTAAGATGAAGATGGAGTTTACGTTGGCCGTTTTTTCGTTTAGCACATACGTATGTTATAAATATGTCGGAAGAACGGAATCAGATATGGTTATTAACAGCGGTAGTTGGGGTAAACGTCATTAAGTTGAACGGTACGAATCGTTCAATTTCTTCATTCATTTCATGACGTTCCTATTTCAGAGATGCAAGAATGAGTATGATAACGATTAGTGGTATTTCGCAGTACCAGTTTACATGACCGTCCTGAAAAGGCTTAACTGTGGTACTTAGTTTAGTACAAGTGACAATAATATTGAAACCATTTTCATGTAAAATAAACTATTTATTGGATGTTTAAAGAATTTCATGGTGTTTTTAATTGAATCTCAACAGACTGACAAAAGTACTTATATCGTGCCTTTGGTTAAATGTTACCTATGTAAACTGTTTGATAAACTATTTTCAAATGTGGTACAGTTATCAGAAAAATTTTATGCAGACATGTTTGCTTTCAGTGCTTTGTACACTTTATATCGGACAATATAACTTAGTGCATGAAAATAATTCGGTACTTATAAATTTTCTATCAATCATAGTCCGCATAACATCCTTCTTATACGTATGATAAAGAACCTACGTGCTTATCTACCATATAAATTATCGTTAAATAACATCTACAGATGCATTTTCAGTATTTATATACTGTTACCTAGATAAGTGCCTATTTAATAAGGTTAATTGAATGAAACTTTAATAAGATGTTCCTGTAACATATTTTCGGATCTCTAATCTTATACTTAGCAGATTCCTATTAAAATATAGACACCTTATAAGACTTAAAACTCAATAGACATTAAAATATATTAGTGAATAAATACAGTAAATTAAGTTCATATCTCTTACATTATGCATTCTCAATAATAATTAAATATATTAGTTACTTTAGTTTGGAGTACGGGTAAGTCTATAGTCCAGGCTAAAATAACTGAAAACTAATCTGATTTGAGTGTGCAGGCATTGAAGAAAGTAGTAAAAAATTGGAAATTTAAAGCAACCTACATAGTTATCCCTACTACATTTTTACACTTGCTCGTAAAACATAAGGTATGACTTAAACCATGTTTCTTGCTGTGCTGTGGTTAAGTAAAACTTGTATCTGAAATGTTATCAATAGTACCTATATGTAGTTTTCTTAGTCATTAGAAAAAAAAGTTCTTAGTTATTTTACCTTCTTTTTTCTTTTCCGTAATCTATTGAGTTTTAAGCTTTTTAGCAACAATACGATGTTCACCATTCCTCAGTCCAGTATTAAGTACCTATATAAGAAAGAAAGCAAATTATATGACAAAATTATACATATATAGAAAATATGTTTAGGCTTTAATACGATATTCTTATATTTATTATATAAAAATCGAGTCAGTAATTTTAAGGCAATACACAGAACTGTATTTTCATGTGAGTACCATAAAGTGAATTGCATTTCACTGTATTTTAATAATTGTAAATTTTAATGTAAATATTGTTTTGTTTGAACTCTAGTTTATATATTGTAGAAGTCAAGGCATGAGTTAGTGTTGAGAAATAGCATGAAATTAGCTAGGCAGTCTAGGTATACAATTTTGTTTCTCTATGTCCTACTTGTGGGTAACATATTGTTAATTCTAGCTGGCGTCTCGGCAAGCACATATTAATAATATTAATTATAATTTGTGAAACGGCTAGGATATTTATTCGATGGTGTGATATTTACTGGAAATTTCCTCTGACTAGTTTCGAACTTATTCCAGTACTTATTCGCAGTAACTGACACTTGAGCACGCTCTTGCCGCTGTGCACAACAGTGACTTCGAAACAACTAATATTGGTCGGAGAAATTTCCGGTATATATCACGCGAGTTCTAGCCGGTTTCTAAATAATAAAAATAATACGAAATAAACATTTTGATGACTTATTAATTGTGCCTGTATTGATTGGAAAATTTATTTGTATTTTTTTTCATTTAAGCATTAAGCTTTGCCTTGGACAAATTGTGATATAATTACTGTATATATAAATATATAATAATTTAGCAATACTACATCTACATAGATCAGTTTCGTCATTGAATTGAAAAGAATAAATAAACAATGATTTAAATATTACTTTGTTTCATTAATCATTCGTTCTAGTTTTTTTGTTTGTTGGAAAACTGGGTAGAGCCAGTAGGTCTACCACGAGACACCAATGCTCGATATCGACTGCCGCGAAAAAATGTATGAACAAAATGAACAGTGCCACCTTGCGGTCGATTGTAGAACTAAAATTGACAGCGAGTACGCCAATCACAAGCTTAATAGGCAGGCGAGATCGAGTATCGACTATTGATGACATTTATGTTGCCAACTCATGGTGGAGCTGTACTATGGTAACCTGATAACTGATATACATACTTATACACACCCAGACACATGTCAAACAGAAAAGTTCATGCACACAAATGTTTGACCTGTCTGGGAATCGACAGAAGACAGGGAAACTACCCACTGCGTCAAACCAGCCTGTAAATTCTCCAATCTTTCCTCTTAGATAGCGGATTATCGGCGAATATGCGTCAAAAACAATAAGGATCAAACACGCAGACCCAGTGCGGGTTGTCGGATAGGCCAGGCGCGGTCCAACCCCATTTTTTTTAATAATTTACGATACTACGTAAGGTTGAAAATCGCTTGTTAGATTGGAATATGTAATGAAACAAACCAGAAAATACATTTGATGCTATGAGGGAAGTAAATGAAGACCTGGACAGAATATATAACTGGGCTCGGAAGAACTCTTTGGTCATAAACCCAAGCAAGTCAAAATTTATAATTCTAGGCACAAGAACTCAAATAAGTGAAGTGCTGTGCTATGACCCTAAATTGACGATAAATGGTATTTATATACCATTGGAGTCACATCTAAAAATTTTAGGATTGATTTTGGATCGTGAAATGAGATTTGAAAAACATTTCAACGAAAAAATTAAGAATGCGTATTATAAACTAAAGATTTTGTACTCCATAAGAAAGCATATCTCAGTAGAGGTAAGATGTATGCTCTGTGACCTTATAGTGCTATCGCCATTTAATTATTGTATAGTGCGGTATATGGTCCAAGACTGTGGGCAAAAACAGAAAAAGCCATCCAGCAGCGCGTGCAAAATGCGTGCGCTCGCTTCTGTTTTTGTATTCCTAGGAGAGAGCATATTACTCCCTATTTAGTTCAAAATAGAACGCTTAACATGAAGGCCAGAAGAGAACTCCACCTGGCATGTATTACTCAAAGGGTGTTATACAGTAAGAAACCAGAATATCTTTTTGAAAAAATTACGTGGGCTAAAGATATTCATCAGCTTAATACCCGCTCTAAACATGGAAATACTTTAGCGATTCCTAAACATTCTACAAAAGGTTTTAAAGGCTGCTTCAAGTACAGAGCGTCTAAAGTCTGAAACGATATCACACCACCGTTGAGAAAAAAACTTTGCAACCAGACTTTCAAAATTCATTTCAAGCTAAATTTACTACTTCGACCAAAACACAACCTCGAAGCAATCTTTAAAATCCAGGGAACTAAACAAATGATTTAAGAAACCAAGTCAATACACGTGTAATATTTGATGAATGCACATAAACACACACTCACACACACGCACCTACACACACCCACACACAACACACTCTTGCCCACTACTCCTCTCTCTCTCTCTTACACACACACACACACACACTCATACACCACACAACTCAGTTATTTAAGAAATAAATAGGGGCTAGTACGGTGGCTGTTCTGTTTGTACGAGAAATAAAAGTAATTATTTTAAAGTAATCGATGTAATATAGTGTGTTTCACCTGTGTTTTTTTTTGTTACTTAAGTATCTCGGCCAAAACCTAAGCCCGAGCTCAGGGGTAGACTGAAAAACAGCTCACATCGAAGTGTGAACATAACATATGCTGAGTTTACCCCTATTGCCCTAAGATATTAATTATTTCAATAATATTAGTAAGTATGTTAAATTTTAGTTTATATTTTCATCATAACTTTTAAGTTAATTTGATAGTGTGAAATGTTTTATTCTTTAGTGGCAATAAATGATTTTTTATTATTATTTTATTATTATTATTAATGCGAAAATGCATTATTTTTTTACGTTTTCTTTATATTTTTCGATATAATATTGTATGAAGAAATACATAGGTTAGAAAAGGAACAGGCAAAGAGTAATAACAAAGATTTTTTTAATTGTGTTAGTATATACTAGCTAATCTGCTGGTTACGAATTTAGTACTATATGTTGGCTATTACCTAAAAAAAAATAGTGTTATCGCTAAAAATTCTTAGAATTTGGACGTGAACCTTTATTTTAGTAGACCTATTTAGGATTTTTTTCCGCAGGGAGCGAGTAATATTTATAATTTCTGTTCGGTTATTACTCTTTGCCTGTTCCTTTTCTAACCTATGTATTTTTTCATACAATATTATGGATCTGTTTCGTTACACTAGATGTTTAAAGATTCTGCTTTTTACTATTATCAGGATACGAGCGTGCCGTTTTCAGACCCACGACTGTTGTTCTTAGATATCAACCAAAATTTAACGTGGCCTCCGCAACACGGAACTTAATTCCAATTATCATCTAACTGAATAGTGGCCTTAACAAGGTCCGAATGGCACAGTTACGAATAGGAAGCTACTTTGTGACACCACACTGTTACCTTTGACATTAGTAGTATAATAGGTATATTGTGATGATATACCACAATACAGGTAGTTTGGCAAGAATAGCTTAAGACTTTTCATCTATACTATATAATCTATGGAAAGATTTGTATGTTTGTTTGCAACGAATTGGCTCAAAAAGTACTGGACCGATTTCAAAAAATATTTCACCATTGGAAAGCTACATTCACCCTGGAAAACATAGGATTTATCATCATCATCATCGATCACCGCGCGGGTAAAACCTCGGAGGAGCGGCTAGATAGGTATATAATTAAGTACGTAAATTCTAAGATTAACGAAATATACGTAAGTACCATGTTACTTTTATTGTATTATTGATTCCTCATATAATAAGCAAACAGGCAGGAAACGAATACGAACTGATAATACTGCTATATAATATACTCCATAAGGATTTAATACTGCTGTCTAACTTTGCAAAGTTTGATAACAATCATGATTATAATGTAGACGGATAGAATATTTTCTCGGGGGAGCTCAAACCCGCGTTTTTTCACTTTCTGTGTCGAATGCCTTGCCCACTTGTTCTGACGCACTGTATATACCGGTAATGTAACAATTGGGGGTTTCTTTCAAAATTATAATTACATACATTATATTTTTTTTATATGGGCTTTTTATTGGACTTCAATTTAGCCTGATAGAAAGCGAAGATTAAGAATCAAGAAGTGATGACTATTATTATGCCCGTAACCTACGCTAATTGCCATCCATTGACCACCAGATAGATTATTTTTCACGCCCCTCTTGAAAGGCGCAGGGTCTTAGCTGCAAAGAAAAACGTACGCCGGCAGAGCATTCCAGAATTTCTTACACGACAGAGGTAGGAAGTGCCAAACTTTTGGTACCTACTTGTGGTGATGTAGCTAGAACCTACGGCTGTCTAGGTATTTAGAATGACATTCTACATAAGTACAACCGAATTGCCGGTTGGCCCAGTTGGTAGATCCTTGCCTTCTGAGCCGCTGGTCCCGGGTTCGATTCTCGGACAAACAAACGACAAACAGTGAAAAATTTTCGTCCAGGAACATGTCTGGCCGGTCTGGATGTGTATATGTGTCCTCAGATTACCATAGTACTTACATGCTACCTAGTTTAGAACCTGAAGTCCTAGTGTGGATGTTAATAGGTAATTATAGATACCTAAGTACCTAACTTACTCACAAAGAAAATCTGTCACAATTTTAAGCGCACAGGTAACGGTGTGCTGAAGCACCTGTAGGTCTACCATGAGTTTCCAACATTGACCTTATTATTATTCGTAGATTGACACCAATCGATGCTCGATATCGATCTCGAATCGATGCCGCGAAAAAATGTATGAAATAAGAACAGTGCCACCTCGCGGTCAATTTTAGGAATAAAATTGATACCGAGTACGCCAATAGGTAGACGAGATCGAGTATCGACTATAGATGACATTTATGTTGCCAACTCATGGTAGAGGTACAGGCCTCGACGATAACTATCATTATCGACACAACAGGTGTCACAACTAATTACCTACGTACCATTTTAAGTCTAGTGTTCATCACAATTTTCGACTGCATTATCTCACATCAAGAAAGATAACATGATCAAAAGTTAACCTATCAATTAAGTACCTACCTACATAAATTGTGTGAGACTCTTAAATTTTTACCAAAAAATAGAACCGACTTCTACACTAAAAAGTGTGGAATAAATTGTTGAAGTCGGTACCATAGTACCTTTTATCGCAATATTGTGAGCATGTTACCGACTTTGACAAGTTATTTTACACTTTTTAGTGTAGAATCGGTTCTATATTACGGTAAAAAGAAATCCCTCTTTTTAGTTACATTTTTAGATACACTTTTAGTTAGATATCATCAAGATAGGCGAAGCACTTTTCAGTTATTGAAGTACCTATAACTCAAAAACTGCCATATTTGATGAAATGTACTTATATGGGACCACCACGGAAGTATACTCTATCAAACAAAAAATAACCATCAAAATCGGTTCATAAACGATGAAGTCATCCAGGAACGCACCATAAAAAATACATACGGTCGAATTGAGAAACCTTTTTTTGAAGTTGGTTAAAAATATAAGTATTTTATTTTTTATATTATTTATGTTGTGTTGAAATTAAAAAAACTTGCAATGGATTAAATCATGTATAAATTTATATAGTTGGATACCTACTATCTGATTGGGATCCAGTGATCAAGCTAATGAAATCCCGCTTCCAGCACAATACTGCAAGAACTCTGGACACTGAGTGACTACTGCGTGCATCGGGAACGTTTAGAACAAAATATGATAGACAGTACATAATAGCAAATTTTGCACCGAGTGAGAAAAGCAGTGTCTGTCATCACACGGGCGGCATATGGAGCGTAATTCTCTTACAATTACAGACCCTGAGCGCAGCGAGGGGATTTACATTTGACTCCTGAGTGAAGCGAGGGCGTTATGTAGAGACCTGAGTGAAGCGAGGGTTTCAAGCCGCCTAAGACGAAGACAGGCTTTGTCCTCGAGGTGATACTCTACGTTTCATAACTACCTACTGCGAGACGATAAATACTCAGGGCTACATAAAAAGCAGGTGTGTAGTTAGAAGTAAAATAATTACAATGCCGTGCCGTAGAGTTTTGCCTACAAAATTTAACGTTCCAAATCTAAATCACTTTAACCCCTTGGGAGTTTCATACAACATTACATCCCTAGGGATGTAATGCCTTACATTACGTCGAGATTGCATATATGTAATTGGGCATTGTCGAGCAGGTGGTATGAAACTATAATTTCGATAACTTTATATTAACGAACAACTGCTATCCAGTCTACCCGTGACCATGTTCACTCAAAAGTGTTCGAACGTCGGGATAGTAAATATAAAATTATGCTTACACGATTGAATCCGTTTAAAATTGATTAATTTCAATGTATACAGGATGTCCCAGAACTCAACGTCAAGCGGGCACGGGGCAAGAGGAGGGGTCATACCAGTACCAGGAAAAATAAAATAAAAATTCTATATCAGTTGGTTAAGTTATAATTGGCAAATTTATGAAAAAGAGGAAAATCGACACCTTTATTCATATCTTTAGTTATTCTGACCTCAAAGTTAACTATTTTACAGTGTTTTTTTACTAACGTGGTCTTTAATAAACATGCTATCAATTGCAATCACAATTTAAACAAAAAGAGTTGCTATGTTTGTTAAAATTATCGCATTTTCTTTGAGTTGTGGTTGAAAAAATAATATCAACTAACCTTGATGGTTCAGTAAAAAAAAAAATATGGTACTACCCTAGGCAAGTTACTTCAAAAGATGGCCCATTTAGTCAAGCTTTCAAAATGATACAATACTTTTAACTTTTCTACCTATAACAGTTCGCTTGACGTTGAGTTCTGGGACAACCTGTATAAGAATCCCGAAGCTTAAGAAATCATTATGTAGGTATGTGTAAAAATATACCTAATTATCTACTCGTACTTACTTGGACTTTGCATTTTAAAACCGAAAGGTTATTGCAAAGCATATAGGTACATAATAGGAAATAACCTTGCACGCACATCTGTCAGGAAACACAGGAACTAAACGACACAGAGAACAGGGCGTTTTGTTATCAAGAGCCAGCTGTGCCGATAGCAGACACGAGTCAGCTTTGATCTGAACCAACTTTGTTCATTGTTGCCAAAAAATTTAACAGACAGGGTCACTGTTATCTCTTTGTTAAAAGACCGTTTGGCACGCGTGGTGTGGCTGTGGGGTGGGAATAGGCCTATGAGTGTAGTACCTAGCTACTACTTCCGTGCTATAGGGACTGCACAGATAATATTCAACGTAAGCGTTATTAATAAATATTAGTAGGTTCTTACTCACCTATTATTATTATTACTTGTATTCAAAAAATTCCACGGATTTCATCCGGTCCTTTACGAAGGCATAAATGGGGCTGTAGCCAACACTTAGAGGCCTGTTTGGTAAAATACAAAGTAGTATAAAAACAGAAACATTTTGGATGGATGGCGACATGGTACTCGTATATACTCGTATACAGGTTGGTTTTTTGAGAAGGGCGGTCATGGCCAAGTTCGGAACCACGAGAGTTAGAGAAAAATCGTGAAAGGAGTCATGCCCTCGATTTATAAGAAAACAATAACTGCATATTTTGTTTTTTTTAAACCTTTTACTTTTGACAGAAATCGACCCGAATGGTTTTTGAAATGGAACAGCAAAATTTATTTCAGAAACCAGCCCTTTTTTCATTAGTTTTGCCCTGAAATAGTGGTTAAGATCACCTTCTTTAAAAATATCCATCCAAAAATATAATAGGTACTTTCGCATTTTATATTACTAGTAGGTACTTAGTTACTAGCTTTTATCCATGCCGTAACTTCGTCCGCGTGAAATGAAACAAAATAATTTTGCGTGAAACTCTTTCCTTTTCTAAGATATTTTGTCTTTTCAGAATAAGAAAGTAGGTATATTGAGATAAAAAGATATGAATCCGCCCTCAAATTTGTCTATACAGTCCAGTTGTAACCATTTCTCTTCATTAGTTATCCAAGTCGGTACTCATCAAAATAATGTGAAACTGAATTAACTACCTATATGATAAATAATATATTATTTTTTTGCATATTATATTATTTAATGGAGGTATACTTTGATAGCTAGGTATTTATAATTACGTGCCCAAGTGTTTTTTTAATTTTTTTGTAGATATGGTGGATTTTACATTTTATTTGTAGCGATCGCCGTAACAACGCGGTCGATACATAAATTAGCTCGCTTAAAGGGTAATAATAATCACGGTAAATACTGTCATTCACTCAGTAAAACACGACCATATATAAATACAAAACAAAGTCTGCTATTTTGAAGTAATTCGCGCCAATCTTCCACATTTTGGCGCAAATGTATATATTATTGATAGCGCCATCTGCTCTAAAAGGAGTTCAAATACCAACGTCATTCCAAACCTTGGATACGCAAAAAGCTATGCTATTCGCCGTTAGATGGCAGAGTGTACTAACATAAATGTTTCAGTACTCACTCCTAGATGGCGCTGCAATAAACTATTAGTAGTAAACTACGAGAATCTAGAATTAAAAAAAAAACTGCGCGGGAAATAAGAATTTTTGTCACACCGAAAGAAAACGCCTTGTTGACTAAAGAAAATCACATAAAATTTATCAAATACTTCGTTTATTCAAATTTGTAATTATTATAGGGCGTCAAGCAGTCCATTTCATACATCGTGTGTCGAGGTGAGTGCCCAAACACCGGACGGAGCAGTATCGAGCGCCGCAAGGTATGCAAGTGTATTTTGATGGGAACCCGCAAACCGCGCAAAAATGCCGCTCCGGGAATCTGAAATAGATAAATTGAATTGTTAAAAATACAAAACATGTAAAAAATATAGCACTGGTGATTTTAATCAGCAACGGGCCTTGTGTATAAGTATAAACTATGTTGTTCATTCAAAATTTAATCT
This sequence comes from Selenia dentaria, assembly GCA_917880725.1. Taxonomy (NCBI): domain Eukaryota; kingdom Metazoa; phylum Arthropoda; class Insecta; order Lepidoptera; family Geometridae; genus Selenia; species Selenia dentaria. The sequence continues at coordinate 6,377,203 of OU862891.1, forward strand.
AAATCCAACGCAGCATAAAAATATGCCAATCTTTCGGGTTTATAATAGTATCGTGCATAGAATCGCGCTTAAGGGGTCAGCAGAAGGCGTGGGTGCAGCGAAGTAGCGAGAGGGAAGGAATAAGCACTCGTTCGCTAGTCATCTTTTACACAATAGCACTGTATTTTATGATGGTAATCTAGGCTAGATGTCTGTAGGTAATAATAAAAGTAAATAATATTATCGTACAGCCTATTCACCAAGCCAGGAATTGTATAATAACTATGCCAGATGATCTACTTAGATATATTTCAACAGATGCACGTTATTCACGGACGGTTTAGTCCGGCGCGGTAATCGTTTTATTTTGTATTTGTTTTTAGTTTTTATCCTACAGTCATGCTGACGAAATGCTTTTTTAGCGTGGAAAATGCTACTCTCAGTAGAGCCAGCCCCTATTTTACTAAGTCAGTCTGACTACCCTAGACAAAGATATACCTACACTGTGCCGTTTTTTACATATTATTTCAGGGATAGTAAGCTGTCCTTCCACGCTCCACGGCTTGTCTATTTTCAGTTTGTTTTGTGAACCAGGGTGCATTTGATAGTTGTTCTAGGATGGAGTTTTATGCCCCTTGTATGGTCATGTTGGAAACACTGGGAGAACCCTAAACCTATACCATAATGTATCCATTTGGGTTATAGTATTTAGAGTAGATAGAGTAGATTTTTTTTCCATCAACCAATTATAATCCTTGTACTGAGGTTTATTTTTTGTTGTTTTGTGTAGATCTATTCCTTCCAGGTAAGCCAATGATGACTGGGTCTAACTAAGTACTTCACTTGCATTGTGGTGTAGTTGTTGGTCGGTTGATCAGTAATCGGATTAAATTTATAAATGTAAAAGTTAGTGTGTATGTATGATTATTTGTTTAATATATTTTCCCTTGGGATAGTCATGGCCTCATAGACTTACAGATACAGTTTAGTATGAAAAACTGCACAACTCAGACCCCCGTATTCAAATTAAACTCATGCAACAGTTTTGAACGGTTTCCGGCTAAGGGAAACTGTTAGTGTGCTTAATTCATTAATTATACAGCTGCATTTAGGTACCTAATGGCTTCAATACCATAGCAAGGTGTGGAGTTTTGTAGCAAGCAAGCTCAGCCAGCAAGTTGTTTGTTTGCTGAGCTTGCATTAGATTAGATACTCATACTAGCTGCTCTCCACGGTTTCACCCGCGCGGTGATGGATGATGATGATGAATCTTATATAGTCTATGTTACTCATGGTGAATGTAGCTATCCAATGGTGAAAGAATTTTTACTTTTTGAGCCAATACGTTACAAACATACATATAAATCTTTCTTCTTTATAATATTAGTATAATAAACCGACATGATACCTAGTGAGTGCAGTCGATATCTTTATATTACACTAGATATAATTTAAAAACATGCAAGTTTCTCTCACACAAAACTAACGGTGAGCCTAGCACGAAAATTTGCTTAAATGTAATCATATAATTAATATATACAGTACAAAATATGAGTTATCTGTGCTGTAGTAGTTGTACTAGATACACGATAGTTTGTACAGTGGGCCGAGCACGAATGTTTGCTTCAGTGTAACTCTATCATATTGTTGATGTAAACAGTACAAACTATCATTTATCTAGTACAACTGTGGCACAGGTAACTCATAGTTTGTACTGTATACGACGATACACTGAAGCAAATGTTCGTGCTCGGCCCACTGGACACGTACGTACGATTATTTTAAACATTGTAATATTTATAAATAGCTCTATAGTCATCATCATTATCATTACTGAGAGACGGGTTCTAAAAGTCATTCTAATTTTTAAGTCCCAATGTTGAAAAAATTAGCTATTGAGAAATAGATACAGTAGAATCCGTTTTTTATGACTCCGCTTATATTGACCGACCGCTTATTATGAAGTAACTAGCTGACCCGCCAGCGTCTTCGTACGCTTGGTCTTGGAGGTTTCATTATCAATCCCAAAAACAACCCTTAGGGGTCGAATTTCACAAAACCATGTCTTAGTGAGTACATAGGTCCAAAAAAGAACCCCCATGTAAAGTTTTAAACTTTTAGTACTCGCAGTGACGAAGTTTCATACAAACTATCAACCTCAAAAAAAACCCTTTGGGGTTGAATTTCATAAAATCCCGTCTTAGTGAGCACCTACGTACTAAAAAGAACCCGCATGCAAAGTTTGAAACTCCTAGCACTTGTAGTTTCTGAGATTTCGTGATGAGTGAGTGAGTGAGTGAGTGACCTTTCGCTTTTTATATAGATTACACAGCGAAGTTTGGTTTTCACATACAATATTAAGTATAAATACGTCGGATATAATGACTTCGCTTATTGTGACGATGTCAATATGGCCATGTCATTATAAACCGATTCCACTGTACGCAATTCGGTATGTAAAGTTTTTTTTTTGGTATTTTTTTTATATTTTTATTTCGTAGATTAGGTCATTATAAGAAACTAATTTCAATATTTTTGTTTTATATTCAGTAGTTATTTTATAATATTTTTTTGAAAATTTGAATCCTATGACGTCACTTTTTTGCACAAATATGTAGTTGCGTTGAGGAGCCAAGAAAAGCACGTGAGTAAAAAAAAAGAAACTAGAATTTACTTTGACACTTGACAGTGACACCTACTAATTCGTAAGTCTCTATTCAATCAAAACAAAAGTCCGCTCGTGTTGTTAGATAAAGTTTTACTTCAATAGTCACACAGATAATAAAATGCAAAAAAGTGACGTCATTTAGAGGTCAATGAAAGTCGAATTATTTCATCGTTTTTTGTTAAAATAAATGGCATCTTATCGTTTTAAAAGGTCAGAGTAGAAAAATAAGGGTTTGTAACATAAAATCTCGAAATGGTTTCGGAATTGGCATAGGTTAATTTTTTTTAGCATACCGAATTGTGAATACGAGGTGTGGCGTCAGCGTCTTTAATGAATAATAATACGGTATCACCGGTTTAGACTACATGCGGAAGGTAGATGACATTAAGCAGTTCAATGAAAGAGGTATAAGTCATAGAAGCAGTAAGTTACATGGACACATCCGCTGGAGTGTAGTGAAACTTGGCCAGTGGCCCGAGCAAGAACATTAGCTAAAGTGTAACGTTATGATATCGTTGACGTATACAGTATAAACTATGAATTATATGTGCTACAATTGTACTAGATACATGACAGTTTGTACTTAATACGTCAACGATACGATAATGTTACACTTTAGCAAATGTTCGTGCTCAGGCCACAGATCATATTTTAGATTTATTATAACTATATTTATTTCTAGTCTCTTTTTTATTTCTCTTTTTAGTGTCGACACTATTCTTTTTGGTAGCACTGCAATGTTAGGTCTAAACGGCCGTAACATAACGCAAGTTTTCGTGCTAGGTCAACAGTACTTCATAATTACATACATAGATGGCGGAACTTGTACAGTTAGGTAATTAGGTGGATCCGGCCTGAACCCTGCATCCTCCTCCACCAGCTGCGCAAACGTCTTCCTAAACCTCATCTTGTAATATTCAGCACTTTTTGATTTCTTCTTCTTCGTTGGCTTATCGTTGGAGTCTGCGAATTTGGGCACTTTCTTGGACATCACTAGGTCCGCGTGGGGGTCCTCGTGGAAGTTGTCTTGTTCGAGGGCCTCCACTGCCTTCCTGGCTCGACGCTTCCTTGCTGCATCATCGAGGACCTGAAACATCAAGATCATCATCTACATATACGTTCCCACTGCTGGAACTCGAGCCTTCCTCTCAGAGAGAGAAGTTGGGCCATAATTCACAACGCGGGCCCAGTGCGGATAGGTGGATAGGTTAGTGGCCAAACCATGTCGATGTTTTCAGGTAGTCCGAAGGCCTTCGATATAGCCTAACGACTGTTGTTCAAGCAACCGGGACCGACGGCGTAAAGTGCCCTCCGAAGAACGGAATAATGGCACTAGCACACACCCATCCAACTCCTGAACGCAGCAAGCGTTGCTTGTTGATCAATTAAGATCGCCAAGTCAAGCTCCACTGCAAGCGCTTCTTCTACATTTACCTGATGAAAGACATAAAATGACATCTCTACTGACATCATCATGAGCACCTATTCATCAACATATAGGTTTCTCTTCTAATATATACCACAAAGCTAAGTCTGCAGCTTTCTGCATCTACTTGCTGTCAGGCATCTCTTCACGTGGCACTCATTTTTCCAGCGGGAGTGTCACTAAATATTTCTTTTAATATCGATTTAAAAACCTACCTTACGTCTCTCTGCATCTTTAACTCTTCCACTCTCTCTAGCCGCCATTTACAGTCCTTTATCATGCACGGGTATACTCAGTTGGTCCATCAAATCATCGACCCTGGCTTGCAGTGTCTCCACAATGTCCGATGATATGAACAGGTGTGTCTCGTCCAGGTCTTGGAGGATGAACTTCCTTCCGAGGGCCAGGGTTTCATCAAGGTGAAGAAGGAATTGTTTCATAGCCGGATCACTGGAAAGATAAACAGTCAAATTATAACAGAAACACAAAAAGCTGAGGCTAGCTAGGCTAGCTTCTAAGGCCTTAGCACAAACATTTTGCGAAAATGAACTCGTATCGAAAGTGTCAACATTTCACGCTTCGGCGTAAAAACTATGAGGTATCCGAGCCACAGTTGTTCTAGATACAAGATACACGTTCCTCAGGAGATTCCGGGGTCATCTGTAAGGCAATGAGGTAGGCCATTGAGGGGTATTAGTGGAAAATCCTACATAAACCGGATGCTCCTGATAGTGTCCAAGATATAATCTATCTCCTTGCCACATATCATCACGATACGTTCAGCCATTTAGGCGTGATAAGGTAACAAACAGATTTTATGGCAAACGTACTACTCAATATATCATTCCTAAACTCTTAAACAAACTTCCTTCTGAATTAAAAAATGAAATAACAAATAAAAATATTAATCACGTGTTAAAAAAATATTATTTCTAATGTCAAACAAAAAACTCGTACGATTGTAAAAAGCAGGAGCATCCTGTATCTGTTGCGAATGCACGACGAACACGAGTGACACTGCTGAACGCCGGTAAACATGGGAGGGGATGGTACTTGCTCGGCAACAGAGCGGAATCTAATACTTTGTGAGCAGGATAACAATACGTGAAGATAATTCTTTAAGTTCTAAGACGAGTGGAATGTTATTATAAGTTGTTATACGCATTACTCAAGCTGTGAAGTGAGCGCGCGACGCAATGTTACTCGTATTTGTTTTGTGTAATGACTATAGGTATTTACTTTCTATATTTATGTACCTATTCGAGAACACTACTGTCTAGACAAATCTTTCATAGATTTTAAGACGGTGTCATTCAAACTGATGTGTATTTCTTTGTGATGTATAATAAATAAAAAAAATAAAATAAAAAAAAATGTAATGTGTTGTGTATGTTATGTTACATAAGTACTTACCTAATAATAATGCTAAACACATTATATTTAAGTTGCAGTTACACAAGCATAAAAGATGTCAAAGAAGAGAGGACTTAGTGCAGAAGAGAAAAGGACTAAAATGCTTGAAATATTCCACCAGAGCAAAGATTTCTTTCAACTAAAGGTAAGATAGTTACTTAGGTTTAAGATGTCAAAGAGATGGTGTAAAGACGAAGACTAAAACACCGTGGAGTTGGATGACGATGATGAAACGTATCAATGTGCTTCCCAGCGACTATAACGAGCCAAAACGTTGCCAAAGCGTTTACAAGATTTTTTAGAAAGTAAAAGTACCTAGTAGCCTAAGTTACTCCTTATAATATTAGCTATCTGTCGGTGAAAGTCCCGTTAAAATTGGTCCAGCCGTTTTAGATGTTAGCCGGAACAAACAGACTAAAATTTTCATGTAAAAACCATGCATACTTTCATATGTATTTAGTTAAAAGCGTTCGAATGAAATTTCAATATATAAATGTATCACATGTTTTTTTTAAAACTCGCTAATTCCTTAGAAACCTTCAAATCCAAACTTTATCAACAGTAGGTACATAACCTTGCAAAATAATAAATCTAAGTAATTGAGCTATTTTTGAGTTGAAACACCAATTAGTATTAGGTTCGCCTATGTACTTTTAGTATTGTGCAATAAAGAATTTTCTATCTATTTATCATTAAATAACTGTCCTCGAGCTTATTTGCTGGATATAGCTTATGTAGGACACAGTTGTTTTTCGACAGGAGCTGGAGAAAATAGCTCCCAAAGAGAAAGGCATCACCATGCAGTCTGTGAAAGAAGTAATTCAAGGCCTTGTGGACGATCATCTTGTGGACACTGAGAAAATTGGGACCTCAGTCTACTTTTGGTCTTTTCCGAGGTACAACATTATATTAAGATTTTGTTGTTAATTTAGTTGTTCACCAACACACTTACTTACTCAATGTTTCAGCAAAGCAAAGAATGTCAAAAAGAGAAAACTAAACGATTTACAAGCAGAAGTAGATGAATGTGTCAAGAAATTGAAGAAAGTTGAACATACAATCGTCACTGAATCTGTAAGTCAGCTAAAATTTATCCACCAAAGTCTAACATATTTCATCTTTTCTACAGCTATTTCTATTGTTAGTATAAGCAATTCAGAATTATAAAAACTATTGAATATATGATATTAGATCGGAAGAGAACCAGATGAAGAAAGAATGGAGACATTGAAAACCCTGGAAAAACTGAAGTTGCAAGAAGAAGGGCTAAAGAAGGAACTTCAGAAATACAGGGATTTAGATCCTGACTATATTGCAGATATAAAAACAGAAACTGAAGTAAGTAGCTTTCTATAATGTATGTCTATTATGTACCTATATAGCAGATGTACCTAATATCGCTTGTGAACTATGAACTTCTCGAGATAAAAAAATGTTAGTCATATAGAGTTAAAATTTGATGCTCGGACCGAACCTCGGTGGCCTAGTTTGGTCAATGGCGCCTGACACGGAGATCAGAAGACGCGGGTTCGAATCCCGTCCGAGGATGGAATTTTTCTCTCTATAAATTTCAATGTTTGAGATCGCTAAAGCAGGCGTTAGTGCTTTAAAAAGTAATAATATAAAAATTACAAGGGCTTTGATGTCAATACGAAAGTTTAAGTATTTCTAAATAATGCTTCTTTCGGTTGGATGGTACTGTTAAGCTGTCCAATAGATGTCGCTCCGTCCCCGCAAGACAGTTAGTCATATAGAGAGTTAAAATTCGATGCTCGGACCCGAACCTCGGTGGCCTAGTTGGTCAATGGCGTCTGACACGGAGAGTCAGAAGACGCGGGTTCGAATCCCGACCGAGGATGAAATTTTTCTCTCTATAAATTTCAATGCTTGAGATCGCTAAAGCAGGCGTTAGTGCTTTAAAAAGTAATACTATAAAAAAATGTGTTAATCCTTGGTATATAAGTATCTCCATTCTAAAATTCAACCATCTCTGCCAAGCTGATGCTGAAACTAATATACAAACTCCCTCGCATCAGCCATAAATACCACATTTTTATTATCACCAAAAGGAAAATACATACTGCTGAACATAATTGTCTTGTCCCTAAAATTTACGCATTTTACAAGCACTGTAGAATGTTCAAATCTGTATATGGGGCCGTTTATTAATCATGTGATGATTTTTTTAGCATTTTTTGACTAACCCCCACTAAAAATCACGTATATTTTTAGTAACTACAATGAATCTTAAATTTTTTTAAATATTATCTTGTATAAAGTATAATCTACTATTATTCTAGAAAATTAAGGACTACGATAAAATGTCTAGACAGAAAGGTTGCAGGTTGTTTTTGACTCGCATACTTGCAAATAATATTAAAGGAATGGTGTAATCAGGCAAAAAATTTACATTGTACAATGTCTCTTACTTTACACCCCCCTCCCTCCTGGTGATATTTCGTGATTTTTGTCGTACCCCCTCCCCCCTTTTCGAGCCTCACGTGATTAATGGACGGCCCCTTTGTATTTCTATTTACAGAACTTGAAGTCAGCCATCAACAGATGGACAGAAAACATCTACGTAATGAAGTCATACATCAAAAATACATTTCAAATGGAAAATGATGTAGTTGATCAAAGTTTTAACATACCAGCTGATTTAGACTATATTGAAATTTAGAAGTTATAAAGGTTCTTGTCTCTTTACAGTTAATTGAATGTTTTTTTGTCCTAAAAACAAGTTATTTTTAGAAAATATAAATATTGCTTTTGTTTTTCCGTACTGATATGATATTTTCTCATATCAGACATGGAATTAATTGAGCCTGACTTGGTTGCACTCAATTTGTTACAGTCATTTATTTTTCAGTTCCAATCAGTTCATCATCATTATCATGACGGCTACCTTATTGGTTGTCTTCTACAGTCACTTTACACTTCCACAGGTCTTAAAGTTTTTTTCCAAAATATAACATTATATGTTTCATGTATTCATAAAAAAATTATAAAAAGTAGGTACCTAGGTAGATACATACTTAAAAGTACAGAAAAGTGAGTCCAGGGTCCGCCTACCAAACATACTGAAAGGTTTGATAATGAAATGTTTAACCTTGGGGTTACAGAAGTTAGAACATAGAACGATATCCCAGAGGACATCATTCTATCTTGCAAGTATTTATACATTTAAATTTTACTGAGATTTATCAACTTTGTGGTACTTGAATATAAGTGTGATAAAACATTATGCTGTGTATCACATAAAAAAGGAGCACCCTACTAGCTAATGCCTAGGTTCAGAATATTTCTAAACTAAAGAATAGAGGAGTTTTTTTTTATAATGATATATTAAATTATAGTGGAAATAAAAGTAATACAGTCACAGCTATTACTTTTAATTTCATCATTGGTAATGCAGATTTTAATGAATTGCATAGTTTTTACAATTTTGACATCCAAAGAATTTAGGCAATGTAATTGGGAATATAAATGTGTAGATTCATTATAAAAACTCCAAAAATTCTTATAAAAATAATATTAATAAAGTAAAATAAATAAAAATATAAATAAATGAAAGCAATAAAGTATCATTTACAAGTACGTTAACACATCCAATGCTTTTTGAACAGTTTTCAATACTTTTACATCAAAGTTAAACTAAGACAGAGCTGACATGAATACTAAATAAGAAAATATTTTTCTAGGACTTTTTTCAACATACATTAAGTCTTTTCAGGTCAGGCAGTACTAACATAATTTGGGCACTCCCATATATAGTTTCCCATACATAGTTTGGTCCAAAGTATTTAATGAAACTGAATAGTCGTACCAGAATCAACATGCTAAAAGTCTGCCCAACACTACAGTGTATATATACATCCAAAGACAGTGAGGCAGGTCACTAAATGCAACCAAATAGCTGAAGCAGTGAAGGCAGGCATGCATGTTACAAGACAAAGACCTACAAATTGTTACAGCAGATGAGGGTTATACTTCTGGCAGGGTCCAACCCTATACTGGAACTGTACCACTACCCAACCAACCGGTGCCAATCATGTTGCAGATTTGGTCATACCAAAATGCAATGTAGATCCAAACCTAGATGCTTACCTAGTCACCCCTGCACTAAAGAGCATTCGAGTGACAGCTGTAAAGTCAATGAATAGGACTCAACATGTTTTCATTGCTCTGGAAGTAATTTCTCCAGTAGTAAAAACTGTATTGAACTGGAAAGACATAAGTCAATCATAGCTGTCTTGGCCCAAACTAGCATATTAAATTTATAAACACATAACGCAGGAGAATATTAAATTTATAAACAGCAATATCATTTTAAAGCATCAAAGACTAGTTTTTATATTCGCTAAACGATTTGATCGACTAGTACTCCCACCACTCGATTCACTTAAATACTCAGTGACCCAGTTCAGATGACACAGTCACAGTCAGACGGAGCTCCCATGACTTGATGTCAATTCTAGGCTGTCACTATGCCTATTTATGTATTGAAATAATACATTAATTGATAGCAATTTAACAAGTTATTTTATTGATGAATTAGGTGATTAGTCACAATTTCACCTACACTTAAATATTTATTCAATATAAATATTTTTGATTTGAATGAACTTGTATTTTTATTTACGCCATCTTCCACAAGCATATCTTATGAGGTAGCTGCATCCCAGTTCCGATAAAAACCAGATCACATGCTGAAGTATCTCAAAGAGACCCCTCTACTCTGCTCGTATCTCTACAAACTTCCAACCCTCCAAATTCTTCCCAATCTCAACCCTGACAATATTATAAGGCTGCCCAAATGAAATCACTTTCACAGTTTCAAAACGGTTGTGCATTAGGCAACATTAAATCTTAAAATCATCTGCACCAGACGAAAACTTGTTAGAAATACTGATCTCATTGATGATCACAAACCTAATTTTGATAAATTCTTTCTCTTTACAAATAAACTTATAAAGAAACCAATACTAACCACTCCACCAAGACACCTTTCATAACATTCACCATTGTTCATCTTATAAGTACTTATGTTGAGAAAATATTGAGTTATATTATATTAATTCTTATTTTTCAAAGCACAGGGGATTGCAGGGGATGATATAATGTAGTTTAGAAGACGTTCAAATACATAGCAAAGCAATGAACTGCTCAACTCGAACTCAAATGTACTCTCCATAGACTAAAATATATGTACCTACTCTCAACCCAGTATCACAAACTATAGTAATAACCCAGTATCACAAACTATAAGATACTTTTCTCTATGGATACTACGTATCAGACGGACCTCTGCAGTATATTCTTTGCTAGACACGAGTTCTGCGCTCTGATTGGCTACAGCAAAATGATGTATGACAGTTGATTTTTTTATTTTGCAATGGGTGTTCTACTTACGTACCGTAAAAAGGGGTGAATAAAATCGCGGGGGTTAATAGATACAAAACTAAAAAAGTTTTTCTACAGACTATAGCCAAATATTTTGAAAGAAAATAGTTCCGATATTTGTAATTTTTTAAACGGCAGCATTAATTTTTCTTGAAATAGCAACACTGGATTGACGTGAAGTTTGGCTAACATAATAAAAAAGGTCTTGAAGCGAGTCCCTTGAATGTAGGTTAAACGAGGTCTTGTAAAGTTTATTATTTTCATTATGAAAGGAAGTGATTCGTGTCATCACAACTTGTTAACGTATTCCTTGTGACCCGGATTAATAAAAAGATAAGTGCGTTTGAGATGTAAATTTCGAACTATTTGTAAAATTGTTAACCAAGTCATTTTTCATTTGTGATTGAGGTTAATAGACACGAGCAAGGGGCGAATAGATACGTAGTAAGGGGTCAATAGATACGTAGTATGGGTTCAATAGACACGTGAAAGGGTTCAATAGAAACGAGTAGGTGATTAGAAAAAATATGTGTTAGGGCTGTTACCTATTGAAATATTTTTTTATTTGTTAGAAAATGTATAATTCTTGGAAGTTGTATACGTACCTACTGTTTAAAAATTTAGGTCTATGTACCTGTAATATGTATATCTAGATTAATGCCCGAACGAGCTTATTAGGTATTTATAAATTATAAACTTCTAAGTCAGGATGTAAATCCTGATATATGTACAATGTTACTAATTATGGAGATAGATAAATATTTGCATCGCCTACATAAATATTTTCTTCTGTTATAAGTAAAAAATATGCCGCGTGTTTATAAACCTGATCCTAGGGGGAAAAGTATAGAAAGTACGATAAATACATCATAAACGAAGCAGTTGCCGCGTATGCGAATGGCAAATTCTCGTTAAAGGCCATAGCTGAGAAATATAACATCGATAAATCTGTAGTTTTTTTTCCTTTTTGGTTCGGTTATGTTAATTGTTATAGGAGTAGTAAATGTTACATAATGATAGAAATATCATTATGTAACATTTACTACTTACCTATTTTTCACATTTACGTTAGGTAGGTACCTACTTACTTAGTCCACTTAAGCTTTAGATATTGCCAACCCTAGCATTTTTTTTCTAATCACCCCATACCTCGTGTCTGTTGAACCCATGTCAATAGAAACAAACCATATTTTTGCATATTGTGCCGTAAATAAGGAATTATTGCCACTTTAGATGACTAAAAACTATTAAAACAGCTAAGAGAAATAATATAAGCACAACATAAAGTTCTCATGACTATTGAAAACATCTATAAAAATGAAGTCAAAGTTCAAAATTGTGTCTATTCACCCCGTTTTACGGTACGTACCTATGTAGGTTGATAAGGTGCATTACAGTAACCTGACCCAAAGACCTTATACTTATAACTAGACTGTGTACCAATAATTTTTGTTTATAGCATGTTTATCATAGATATATTATAGTCTCTGTAAATAGGGCGAATTCTGTGGTGTTTATAATAAACAAATCATCTAGATTAGAGTAGGTACCTATGTAAAACAAATAAAAAAAATAAGATCCAAGGGGAGGTATCCTGTATGTACGAGATTTTACCATTGCACACACGAGCAAAATTTAGATGTGTGTAGCGGAATTGTATGTACTGCTACAGCGATAAAATTTAGACATTTATAGGGAAGCAAATTCGTTCCATAAAAATTTATTCGGTACTATTTTTAATAAAATACATATTTTACTGCCACCAAACGTTTCATAATATGTTTTATTCTTTTACCGTTTTTTGTTGTACAAAATACATAAAAGAAGCTAACATTTTTTTTAAAAACAATATTATAAAACTAGCTCCAATTTTTGAATTCATCTTGCAACACTCGAATTGTATGTCAGCAAGTTGATCAAATTCAATTTGAACATTTACGTTATAAATAAGTTTTACATTGCTGATATTTCGTATTTTCGTGGATATTTCATGTTATTATAGTGACCCTCCTTTAATGTAAGCTTCCGCAGAACTATCCAAGTATAAGAAACATTTAGGGAATATAAATCGCGAACTCAAATAAAATGGATTACACGGTAAATATCCCTTTTCTAATGTTGTCCCTTGCAAAAGTGATCGTAATAGTTTAAAATCTTATAAAATCTAAGTATGTCTACGGACATGTACAGAAAATGTGCAAAATGTGGAGCAACTCCTGTTCAAGATGGTGTGGTCTCATTTCACCGTTTCCCTAAGCCTGGTAAAACGAATGTTGAACGGTATGTTAATCATATATATTTTTATGCTCATATATGCTTTATCTTGCTTATATTGAAAAACTAATAATGCTATTAGTTTTTTAGTTAGTTAGGTACCTACTCTTGTTTTCAATTCTACAGTAGGTATTATTATTACAGTTAGATAAAAACATGTAATTTAACTTTGATCTCCATGTGATACCTATAATAAGATCATAAAGGTACTATGTGCCTGTACCTTCGTCTACCATATTTCATATTTTTCTCTAGTCAGATTGCAGTAATGTAATTACTATTGCTTGTGGGCTGATGGATGACACAACGGGGCCTACTCCCACCTTTTACGAAACTATCATAAATCAGGAGCGTTTTGTAATAAGATTAAAATAATCATACTTACTATCGTACCAACACAAAATGGTTGAACAATATTACTTCAATATTATTTACGGCGTGTTCCTTTTTAATCTGAAATCGACCCTAATGGTGCATTCCAGTAAACACCGCCAATACAAACGACTGTCGTGCCCCAGTTTCGTGTTTCCTTTAGGATGAATACCTATAATGCCCAACCCAAATAGAACACTCACACAGTCGCAAAAAGTGCGTCATATTTTCTCTCAATTAAATCAAAATGAATCTTAAACCTATTTGATATTTTGACAGTAACAGCTCACAACAGACAGAAGCATAATTAAGAACAAGTTCCACACAAAAAGTGGTCGTTCAAACAAAAGCGACGTATGATTCTAAATACGAATCACTTCTGAGGTTACGAATAGACATGTTCGGTGATTGGTTTAAATTCAGGAGGAAAGCAGGGATTGGTTCACGCGCGTGCTGCAACGTCTAATATGACAACTGAGTCGTAGCGGCGTGGACGATGTAATGCAACAAGTGAATTGGACCAAGTCAATAATATAAACAATGTTTTTCATTTGTCTTTTTTTATATCGGTTACTTTTTAAAATTCAGTGAACTTTATGTCCCGCCAAATTTTAATATGATTAATTTATTAAGTTTTCGTCTAGAAGTAATTAGAAGAGTTTTCTTCGCAATGTAGTGAAGTTAAATTAAAAAAAAATCGCATATTCATTTTACCAAAAATATAATTATCTAGCTGGTGCCTGCGACTACGTCTGCACAAGGTTAGTACTTTGAGTAAGTTATTATCTTCTCCAAGGCCTCACCCTGACCAGACCTCCATCTATCATTATACCAAAATGTCATAAAATATGTATATGGTCAAACGCAATTGTTATAATAGAAATCCAAGAGAAATGTAAATACTTAGTGTATCAATCAGTAAACACTAATAATAAAAGACAGAACTTACAAATATAAAATTAATTACCATTAAAAAAAACTGTCATTACATTTCATCACCCTTGACGGTATTTGTGTTACATTTCATCCCCCTTGAGTCTAGTGTATCGAGCTGTCAAAATAATAGCGAGCGACACAAACTTAAGGCACAAACAAAAAAAAACAAATTTAAATGTAGGCGTTGAAAACACCGCTGCTTACCCCTTCGAGGATTTATTGGCGAAACCATTTGTTATGTTGTGTTAAAAAATAACATGTAAGTATTGCGGGCGATTCACTCAAGACCGCTAGATTGACGTTTCACCTCCGTCGTGATGGCGGAATCGCTCGACTACAGTCTGCTGAACAACAAAGACGGATGACATGCCAACTCTATCGCCGAGCACGTCTAGTGTATCGAGCTGGCAAAATCATTGCGTGCTTTTGACTTGAGGTGCATTCGTTTAGCAATGAGGGCATTGGTGACGTTGCAATTGTTGGCTCTTTTGTTAAAGCGTTCGTAAAGCTCAAAATCGTTATTATTGCCGCTATTCCCACACTCTACTCGAACGCTAAACCGTGCATAAGGCCTTAAATCGCACGATTGTGCTGTCAAACAGATAGTTGTCAAAAAACGATCAAAAACAACCGCAGCTCCGGACGTGGGTTAATAATTGTACTTTTCGGTGGCATAAATATAACTCTTTTCTAGCTTTGCGAACGGTGAACAAAAAGAGCCGTAAACGACATTTTCACCCACAAATTCCCCATTTCGAACGCCATTGTGAGCGTTTTTAGCGTTATTTTCGCCAACATGGGGCTATTCGAACGCACTATATAATCTATCAGAAACTGACACAACTTTGACAGAACTCTATTAACAGAAAGTATGTCATCATTATGATCTTGGCGTCGGCGGAGATCTTGTTATTTTGTCTATGCTGTACCCAAAAATGTTAGGCCGTTTTACCCGCGTGGTGATAGATAACAATGAAAATTAGCCTATGTGCTATTCCAGACTATAACCTATTACTGTGACAAATTTCAATCAGATCCGTTCAGCCGTTCTGCCGTTATTGAGTAACAAACATTCATTAAAATCATCCATCCATCCAAACTTTCACATCATTTATGATATTAGTGGGATATATAAGTAGGAAGTAGGATAGGGTATTCGTTATTTGCCTGGTGGACGTTTTTCAGTGGTCGCAGAATACCTTCATTATCAATTATTTTAGAAAAACATTGTGTTGATATTACTGACAGTATTTTTAATGTTTGTTACCTCATATAACTTTTCACTAGGTAAACCGATTTTGAAATATATTTTTTAAAGCTGATGCTTAAATTTCATCAAATTCGGTAGTTTTTGAGTTACACTCCAATAACTGAATTGAACGAAAGTCGATTAATTTTTTTTTATATTGTACTTGTATTATTTAAGGTGTAAAAAATGGGTCAAATATACTTACAACGAAAACTAAGTGTATTCTGTCCGCATCAGGACAAAAAATAACAATAGATTTATGAATGAAACTTGCCTCGAATGAGGCTTGCTGATTCGGACAGATTAAACACCGATCGAAAAACTTTTCTCGCCGAAAGTCAACCCTGTGTGCAGCAGCTATGTCTTGATAGAGTATAGAACAGGCTATATTAAAGTTAAACCAATTTACAAAATTTCGTGTCCATGCATTTCGCCGTTGTGGAGTTTCACTATTACTATATTATTCACAAATTAGCGAAAATATTGATTAACATACACACAAAACAAACATACAGACGAACATATAACCTCCTCCTTTTGATAATCAGTAAATAAGTGTTATGTACCGTGTGTAATCCACGGGGAACTACTTGTTCAATATAAATCTCTTTCTCATTTGAGGAGGCGGTTCATTGATATATTATTATTTATTTTATGCTTTCAGCAAGAAGATATCATCAGCATAGATATTTAATCCATGATGCTAATTTCTGAATTTCAACACCGCACCATACGTTACCAACAGGATTTTCATCCTTACCATCTAAAGCCACTTTTGAAAATGGCATACTATCTTCAAAGTTGCAGAGTATTCGTTTAAAAGTCACCAAATGAAGAAAAATAACGGAAATATACTAAATGTTACATCAATGTAAATAAATAGTTAGTTTGCTGATAAATATCAAATTTAAGTTCCAAAAATAAACTAAAACTCGCTTACACTATGACGTTTTTCTTGTTTTGACGAAGTTCTGTTGGCCTCTTACATTCTGCAGCCCTCTCATCTACACTTTTTTTTTTTGCTTAGCCAATGTTTCTATAAGAAAAATATGAAAAGTGTAAATTGAGCCCTCTCAAATTACACTTTTCATATTTTTCTTATGCGAACATTGCCTATGCAAAAAAATTTAAAATGTGTAGATGAGAGGGCTGCAGAATGTAAGAGGTCTCATAACTAGTAGTTATGGAATCGATATCGATAAATTTCGAATAAAAGGGGTGCACATCCCTATTTTATCCCTAATGTTGGCAGAACTGTTAAGTTCGTCAGGTTGGCTTAAGTAGGTAGCCCCGTTTTGACGTTTAAATATTACACTTTTTATTGTCTATGAAGTCCCGTCTCTTCTCTATTATATTCTCTTTGCCGTTAGGATACATTATTTCCATCAAAATATATGATTATTTATATGGTCGGATTGTCAAAGTTTTGTCAAGGAGCACGGGTGCTTTGGCGATTATTAAATTGTGAAAAATATCTTTTTGCTGTATTTAGTGTATAATATTAGTGTGTTTGTATGTAGATAGAATATTTCATTAGCGTAGCACGTGTATTTTTCATCGTTGGTAAGTTTTTTAACAAAATTCATAGAATATAGTCTTCATTTGTTTTATTCAATTGTTTTTCATCGAATCGGATGGAAACATACGATGGGGGCGGCAGGCCCCCAGAATTTAACCTGTCTATTGAATTTAACGCAGATAGGCGTGATTTTGTCCCCTAACCAGCTGAGTTTGTCTCCATCGCTTCTGATTCTTCAGATGTTGTGGAACCAAATCAGCATGGCGATGGCTCCTTTTCTACCATTAAACGGAAAAAAACATGCAAAAAGCATAAATATAATAAAGAAAAGAAACATTCCCAGGATTCAGTTATTCCATTAGGCCAAACAATATGTCCATCATCAAAGTCCATCACAGATTCACAGATAACTGATTGTCAAATGACTGATTCACTTGCTTCTCCTTCAGCAACCATTTCGCAAACCCCATCAATCCCAGTTTATACCCCCTCTGGTAGGCAGGTATATAAGTCTTCCGATAAGGGGCCTTTTACAGTGCATGTCCAAAAAGTTGAGCCTTCTCCCACTTCAGGTACTTTCTTGCACCCAATTAACTTTGGGCACTTTCTCAATAAGAATAAGATACAAAATATTGTTGAAGGAAGTGTCAGTAGAATAGGACGTAATAGGGTATCACTGTCATTCAGTGATGCAAACTCTGCCAATATTTTCATTGCAAATGAAATTTTAATTAAAAATGATTTTAAGGCATTTATCCCATCATTTAGCACAGTCCGATTGGGTCTTGTCAAGGGGATCCCCACTGAATGGTCTGAAGAAGAGGTACTGGAGAACATTCGTGTCCCTCTTGATGGCTGCCCCATAGTAAAAATTCGGCGCTTAAACTATAAAGTAATTGTTGATGGTGCCCCTGTATTTAAGCCGTCACAATCTTGCGTGTTATCTTTCGATGGTCAGGTTCTGCCTCCAAGGGTATTCATGTGCTTTAATTCTCTTCCAGTTGAACGCTACTATTATCCTACTGTACAATGTTTTCAATGTTGTAAGTTTGGGCACACAAAAAATAGCTGTAGGTCTAAGCCACGTTGTTACAAGTGTGGAGAGGGTCATACTGGTGACTCATGCAATGTGGAAGAGGGCACTTCATCTTGTATATATTGTTCCGGCTTGCATTACTCTACAAATAAGAGCTGTCCAGAGTTTAGCAGACAAAAAGAAATTAAGATTACTATGGCAGACAAAAGTGTATCTTATATTGAAGCTTCTAAATTACATTCTCCTATTAGGGGTAAATCATATAGTGATGCAACAAAAACATCGTATGCTAATAGTGTTTCTTCTACCTCTCATTCTTATGCTGCAAAAGCTAATAGTTCACATAAAAAAACAATATTCATAAAACCCCAGACCTCCTCCTCCACAACGCCATGGCTATGATCAATCTGCCCATCAGGCCATTGTTGCGAATCCACCTATGATCAACAATAATGGTGTTGCTTTTAATTGTCATGGTTCGGATCCCCTTTCTTCCTCTGGTAGCATTATGGAGCTCATACAGGCTCTCATGAAGCTACTTAATTGTTCTACTTTTGTACCGTCCAACGTTGCCCTAGATTCTTCCATTCCATCATCACAACCTTTCCATTATGGCTCCCTCACTAGGGCTACAATGGAATTGCCAAAGTTTAAATAGTAAAAAAACAGATTTGTTATATATTATCAATAAATATGACCCTATTGTTATTGCTATCTCTGAGACATGGCTTAAGCCTGGTTCCTTTTTTAAGGTTCCTCGCTACCTCTGTTTCAGGGATGACAAAGCTGACGGGTATGGTGGTTCTGCCATACTTGTCAGAAACTCTGTAAATTCTCATCTTGTACATTTACCATCATCTTCTGTATCTGAGAAGTTCTCTTTTGTTGCTGTTAGGTTTAAAAACATAACATTTATATCATTGTATATACCCAGACCATCTTTTGACATACTAACAACATTCTTTGATATCTTAACAAACATAAAAGGTCCCTTTATTATAATGGGAGACTTTAACATTCATCATCCAGTCTGGGGTTGTCAAGCCTCAGATTCTCTTGCTAATTATATTTTCAATATAATGGATAAGCTGGGATTGTGTTTATTAAACACTGGGAGCCCTACTCGTCGTACAAGACCAAATGAGCAGGTTAGTGCTGTGGACTTGACTATGGTATCAGCTAGTTTAACTCCTTCAATGTCATGGAAAACCTTATCATCTTGTTTTGGAAGTGATCACTTTCCTGTTTTAATTGATCTTCCATTTTCTAAAATTGAACAAACTCCATTTAAGCCATTGTTACAGTATAAACTAAGCAATAAAACTGATTCTGATGAATGGTCCAAATTTAAATCATTTTTAGAAGAAATTGTTTGTGATCTTCCCCTGATATTTCCCCATTCTTTGAATCAATGTATTCATTCATTTATAAATATTATTCATTCTGCTGCTAAGCATTCATTTCCCTTAAAAGTTCAAAATAAGAAACATAGATCTCCTCCATGGTGGGATCAAGAGTGTACGGATGCTGTGACAAATAGAAAGACCGCTGAAGAAGTGTATTCTAAGGACATGACAAATGAAAACTATAAGTCATTAACGGATGTTCTATCTCAGTCAAAGGAAATCCTTCATTCGAAAAAGTCAGAGGGATGGAAAAACTTTTGCTCTACTATTTCTCCTAGTGTCAATTCCTCGTATGTATGGAAATCAATTCGAAAGTTTCGTGGTTCATATAGAGAACCTTCTCCTCCATACCCTAGTTGTGAAAGTTGGTTTGAGCAATTCATGGACAGGCTGGCTCCACCCTTTGTTCCTAGTTCTTTTGATACTTTCACCTCAAGTTCTGATTATGATGCAAGTTTTACTCCTTTCTCCATGCAAGAGTTGCGCCTTGTTCTCGCTTCTCTTAAAGATACTTCCCCTGGTCCAGATGGAATTCCATATTCCTTTTTGGTTAATGCTGGTGAGAAAATGTTAGGTTATTATCTGGAAATGATAAACTTGATGATAGATTTGGGGTTTGTCCCAGATGTGATGAAAACCCAAATCATTATTCCAATTTTAAAACCCGGCAAAGATCCTGAAAGATCTGATAGTTATCGTCCAATAGCTATGTCTTCTGTTCTGACAAAGATCACAGAACATCTTATTAAAAATCGTCTGGAGTGGCTAATCGAAAGCAGAAATCTTTTGCCTGAATGTCAATATGGTTTTAGAAAAGGTAGGGGGACTTTAGATAGTTTGTCTATTTTTGTTACTGATATTAGACTCTCATTCTCTAGAAATGAGTCTGTTGTTGCTGCTTTTCTTGATATATGCTCCGCATATGACAATGTTATACTTTCTATTCTTAAAACTAAAATGGAAAGTTTGTTTTTACCTGGTAAAATAACTAATTTTATGCTTAATATTTTTCTAGACCGTACAGCTCAACTAAGAATAAACGGGGATATTAAATGTTGCAGATCTGTCTTCAAAGGCTTGCCTCAGGGCTCTGTTCTAAGTCCTTTGCTTTTTAATATTTACACATATGATTTAAACAAATTTGTGTCACCTTATTGCAGGTTATTGCAATATGCTGATGATCTTGTTGTTTATATTTCAGATCGTGATATTTTAAATTCTGCTCATAAATTGTCTCAAGCTCTTGAGTCATTAAATATTTGGTTATGTTACAATGGTCTAGAAATAGCTCCTCTAAAAAGTTCTGTAGTTATTTTTACTAGAAAACGGTTAAAGCCCAGACTTAACATAATGGTTAACAACACTAGGATTCCTGTCGAAAATGAAAAAAAGTTTTTAGGTCTTATTTTAGACAGCAAATTGAACTTTTCATCGCATTTAAACTATATCTCGGTTAAGTGCGAAAAAAATTTGAATATTTTAAGGTGTTTGGCTGGTGTTTGGTGGGGTGCTCATCCCTATTATTTAAAGCTTCTTTATAATGCTATTATTCGTAGTGTTATTGACTATGCTTCATTTTTATATGAGCCAGCTTGTAAAAGAGCGCTCAATTCATTGGACTTGATCCAAGCAAGAGCGTTACGTATTGTTATTGGAGCAATGAGATCTACTCCTAAAAACGCTTTGCAAGTGGAATGTGATGAACCTCCTTTAGATTTAAGACGTCAATATCTTTCGGACATGTTTTTGTTTCGTTTGTTTCAATTTTCTTCTCATCCTCTTTTTCCAAAACTGCAATTATTATTTAGTTATATTTCCCAGCCTTATTGGAAACATAAAAAAACTCCTTGCTTAGTTATGAGTTTTTCAAAAATTAAAGCCCTCAAATACCCTACTCATAGAACCCCTAAAATTTCTCTGTTTGAATTTGACTATCAGTGTATTTTATTTGAACCCACTTTACATCTTCATTTGGATTTGAGCAAAGTAGATCCCTTTGTTAATAAACATTTCTTAAGGATTAAAGATAATCTTTGGCCAGGCTGGCATAGCATCTTCACAGATGCCTCGAAATTAGATCAAAATGGGTGTGTTGGTGTTGGTTTATTCCACCAAAATTACAATATTGTTCAAAAGATTAAGTGTCCTCCTGAAACATCTGTCTTTGTTGGTGAATGTAGGGGTATAATGGAAGCTATCAATTATATATTGCTGTTCAAATTAAAGAAAACTGTTATTTTTTCTGACTCTTTAAGTGCTCTTCAAGCTTTTCAGAGTAATCCATTTAAAATAGGTTCCAAAAACTGGATTATATTTAAATGCAAGGAAATGTTAATACAGTGTAGTTCTATTGGTTATTCTGTTCACTTAGCTTGGATTCCAAGCCATAATAATATACATGGCAATGAAAAGGCTGATGAGATTGCAAAGCAAGCTATAATATGCGGTGATAAAGTTCCTTTCAAAAATTATCCTCAAGACCTTTTACTTCTCCCTATTCGTGACCTAAAGTCTAGGTGGTTCAAAAGATGGTCACTGACTAGTAGACGAACAGGAGCTTATTATGCTAAACTCCAACCTGATATTCAAGCTAAACCCTGGTTTTTTAAATTTAAATGTAATAGGAAAATTTGTTGTATAATAGCTAGGTTGAGATTCGGCCATTGCTCTTCTGCTGTTCATCTTAAGAAATTGAGAATTAAAGATTCATCAATTTGTGAGTGTGGTATGGATGATGCTGATATAAATCATATTTTCTTTTCTTGCCCCTTATTTGATCATAATTCATTATTTAGTTCATTGGTTCATTTTAAATTTCCTCTTCCTATTCATATAGATAACATTCTGTGTAATATTAACGTTAATTCAATTAATATATTATCATCTTTCATAACTGAAAATAACATCAAGCTGTAGTTGTGTGTAAATTAAATTAAACTGGTATTTATGTTAAACCATGTGTATATTATGTAATTATTTAGTTTTTTTTTAAATAGTAATTTGATAATTTTGTAGATAGTATGTAGTGTAAGATATTTTTCCTTTGTTTCAGATACTTACATCTAAATTTCTCCGATTTTGTTAATTATATCTTTCTCTTTTGACATGATGCTGGCATGAATGTTCTAAACAATTGCCATAAATAATAATAAAAAAAAATAAAAAAAAAAAATTTATATGGTCACAACACAACACAAAACGAAATGTTTTATAAAAAATGTGAGATATGTGGAGTAAAATCTGGACGAGATTCTGGAGAAAAGAGAGTATTCATGGCTCAATTTCCGCTAGATGAGGATCGGTAAGTAATCCAATAACATTAAACATTGGTGGTTTAAATGATATTGTTGCTTGAGTTATAAAATAGGTATAACCTATGTATTTTAGTAGGTTAATTTTAATACTCCAGGGTTTTGAAATTAGGAAAACAACCTAACAATAACAACCTTTTACTCCATCCTAAAGCAATGTAATGTTTTATCAGGATGAAAGAAATCTTGTACTTTTTTGGTTGTCAGTGTATCATAATTATCCTCATAAATATTATGAGGCACTTAGAGTACCTATTCACTAATCTCGAAACATTATTTGTCTGTCTATTACATTGAGCATGCTATTAGCTCAATAGTCTTCTAAAGTTAAAATACAGTGTTCTTAAACTCATTGTAGGTACAATTTTGAGCTTTGAGTAAAACATCAGGGGCCTTACTATCAGCTTCATAAAAACCATGCAAGTTCCGTGCAGTTCATAAATCTGGCATAAACGGTTTTGAATAAAATCATACTATGACGCTCATTTAGGTGAACTGTTGAAAAATTTATTTTTTGTATTTTATTATTATTAACCGGTAAAACACTCACGTTAAGGATCAAATACGTCGACCCGGGTTTCAAGCATGTTCGATGCTCATCTTCAGGGCGAGTGTGCAGTGGCGAGCTTACAGACGCCACTGGATAATGTTGTCTCTGGCATATTAGCAATTTACTATAACCAACATTGCGGATGCCTAGCTGATAAACTGAGCGGATTTAGAGCGACATGTTAACAAGAGTCCATACAAAAAAACAGGTGAACAGTTTTTCTGCGGTTCTTGAATAGTAGGCTGGCTGGGCAGGCCTGCTATAACATTGTCATGGTCAGAATAAGCTGGGCAATTGTCTAGAAGTCCTGCTTTAAGAGCTGATAGTAAGGCCCCAGTTCAAATTGTTGGTTTAAAAGCGAGTCTTTTGTGAATGCAGGTGTAAACAATGGGTGAAAATGACTGGGAAAGAGGATCTAGCATATGTTCCAATAGAGAAACTGCACACATTGAAGTATGTATGTGGGAAACATTTTAGGAAAAAAAACTTTAACAGAAAAAATACTCGTCTTAAGAAAACTGCTGTACCATCAGAGGAATTAAAAAGTGATCCACTTCCTGATGAAATGTTGAAAGACTTTCCTTGCCATATTGCACAAGAGCATGTGCATCATAAAGCCGGATCTAGTGTTTTATGCCTTACTGAAATTCATGTCAACCCTGGTCAGTATAAATCCCAGTATGATTTATTTTATTTCAATCTCATTTTGATTAAACAATGAATAAACCATCATAACACTCATGGAAGCGAACCTTTTTTTAGGACTATCTACTTCAAAGTTACTGGATGCTGTATGTTCACAAGGTTCACACCATACTAAAATTAATGTCGTCCCTGGTTAGTACAAAACTTTGTAATTTTCTCATATCATACTTATGTTATTTTATTGTTTTTTCTACCTATTTGATTAAAAAAATTTACCCTTTTTCCAGGACCATTTACTTTATTTGTAAACATACCAGATGATAAAATATGCAGTGTGCAAGGTTCATGCAGTTCACATATTAATGGCATTCCTGGTAAGTGTAAATTTTTTATAAAGTGCATTTTGCCTTGTTACAGTTTTTTTTTATTTCTAACTTCTTTTCCTATTTCTAGTTATTTGATTTTAATTAATTACCATTTTCCAGGACCATCTACATCAAAAGTACCAGCTGATGATAAAACATAGTGTGCAGGGCTCACCTCTTACTTAAAGTCAAGTTGACCATATTGTAGAATACATGTATGTAACATCTTTATTTTATTTAAATTAATGTAGTACTTAACTCAGCCTCTCTACCTTTTGTGTAAAATGCCAGAGTTAACTAAAATTCATACTAACAATGTGCTAATTTGTGATTTAATTAGCAAATTATTTTTTTACTATTTGGATGACACCCATGCCCATTCATCAGATTTAGATATGACGCCTCATTAACAGAAACGCACAAAAATGTTAAAGAAATTAAAACAAGCTGTGAAGTATCTGCGACAAATATAGTAGTAGTCTCATTAATTGAAAAGCCCGATTCGAGCTTACACGCTTAATCATGGAAAGAAACCTCAAACCAAAGATTGGACTTTTCTTGCAAAGGAACTGGCCTTGGTGATTTACAAGAAGTCTCCCAGGACATATCGATATTTAATCTGTCCGCATCAGGTTTACACTAAAACAAAAGATTTATGAATGAAATGGAGGCTTGCTGATTTGGACCAATTAATACATTTCATTGAACTTCCAAGCCCAAGAACACTGCCGACACTTCTATAAAGCATTGAAATAGAACCTGGAATAAGCCCAGTCAACCATTTTAAAAAGACTGCTGAGAAATAAAATGGCAAAGATAAATTGTGTGGTCTCTAATTTTTGATGAGATCTCTTCGATGGAGATTTAGTGAAGATTTGTAGATTTTGGAGACAGACAGTATAGATTACCTGAAATTTCAGATCATGCATCTGTATATGCTTCAAGGCATCCACAAAAAATATAAGCTATCAATAGGATACTACTTTGTGAAAGGAACTACATCCTCGCAAAGCTTGGCCATACTTATAAAAAAATATAGTCCGAGCTGTTACAGATGCTGGATTTACAATAACAACAATGTGTCACCAAAGTACAAAAGTTTGAGTAACATTCCTGTTGAATCAAATTATTTTCTAATCGATAAAACTAAAATTGTCATGTTTGATATTCTCCACCCATTTTAATCCACTCGGAATAATTTTCAACAAGCTGGAGAACTAATTATGGATGGCAGTGAAAAGGTACAAAAAAAGGAGGAAAGGGCAAGTGTTGTCAGTTGCCACCTTGAGAACAATAAAAGCACATTACATTTTACCAAGATAAACTAGCTTAGCATGTTAACTCAAATGTAACCCAGAATTTCGAGCTAAAATGAAAGTCAAACTTGCTGCATAGGTTTTGAGTAACACTGTAGCTGCAATTCTTAAATTAATGCACAATCCTACGTAGGAGATAATGAGAAAAGTAAGTACTTACTCCTACGAGTAAGTTCTACTGTAATATTATATTTATGTGGTATTCAGGATAGATATTGTTGTAAAATAAATAAATAGTTTGTCTATACTGTTAGGTCTATACTATAGTTAGGTTGTAGACTCTTGTCTTGTTGAGGGTCATGGTTAGATGCTACAGAAGATACCAGAAATTCTGCGATGAAGCAATGTTGATGTAAAAGTATTACTTACAAGTGGAATTGCTGGGTTATTAAGACTCATATCAATGTCTCAAGAGTACAGGTTCAGTGCAGTACATCACAAAACTTCAGTCACTATAATTTTTGTGGGCATCCGTGGCGCTTATCATTAAGCACACAATTAAGCGCCTTTCACCAAAATACACTGATCAACTTTAATTACTTCAATGCAATAATGCTTATAAACTTACTTCTAGGTTTAATATCTATAGTCCATCAAGAACTACTGAAGATACCAACAATCATGCACTGTGAATAATTACAAAATATATGCATATAAATTATACTTTTCTTTATTATTTTTGCAGGTCGTGAAATTCAAGAAACTGCTGAAATAATTGAATACATTGATGAATTATTTGATTGCCCTGATGCCCTTGCATCAAGACATGGTATCATCATGGAATGAGAAGAGAAAATGTTTCAGCAAAAGTAACCATTTTGAAATATGGCAATTTCAAAACGAAAACTCAAACATTACATCTTCTGAAATCGGATAGTCATTTAAAGTTAAGGAATGTAAGATATGTGTATGGTTACTACATTTTCATTAACTACTCTTGAAGATATTTGGAAGTTATTGCAATCAAAAGGATTCAAATACCTTAACTTGTATCAGTAAAATCAAGATGCTCTAGAAAATCTCTTTGGCGTGATAAGGCACCAAAAGAAACCCAACATGTCTCAATTTTTCAGCTGAATTGAAGTCAAATATTTTAACTAAATTGAGTACACCTGTTAATAGGGGAGGTAATTGCGAAGAAGATAATAAAAGACTTTAGTTTGATGAGTGATTAGTTTTTACACCCTCCTGAGAGTTACCAATCTGAAATAACGAAAGTTTCTCTACACCATCAATAAAAATGACATTACAGCAATGATTACAGCATTGTAATCATTGCCGATTCCACCGAAGAGACAGACATGCCTGTGCTTCGTATACCGGAAATCGACGTAAGAGACCTGCAACTTGAAAATATATTATTCACAACTGAATGAACAAAGTTGGAAAAACAACCTACAGTGCATGTCGAGTATTAAATAATTTCACTGGGAACAGTCAATTACTATTTGTTATCATTACTTTCAAATTACCTGGATGACCAAGCTTTGCTCGTAAGAAAACAATTTATTTTATTGGTCTAACCTCAAACTAAACACTCATTGGCTTAGTGTATCTTAACAACGCCATCTATTGTCAAGTAGCTTTAGTTTAGCTGTATTCATTTTTAATTACCTAAAAACACGGATAAACGACGTTTTCTAAAAATGAATTCTAGCCAGATCGATTTAACGCCCCCAAAACCCCTTGCATACTAAATTTCATGAAAATTGTTTGAGCCATTTCCGAGATTCAGATTACAATTATATACAAGAATTGCTCGTTTGAAGGCGTTAGATAGACAATCATAGTTTGTCTTCTTCCCAAACTGAATAGTATTATATTTTTTTATTCACTGAAATAATATTCAGTTTCACATTTAGATTCAGTATGTACCCAAAGGTTTCTTTCAGACGGAAACTAGTTGTCATGGCAAACAGTGTTGTCACAACATTGTCAGAGGCCGCCAAGTTGTTAACTGATAAGAACATGGCTGTCTATTATCCTATAACAGTTAGCTACATGATATTTGAGTATTATATTACTATATAGCTTTTACACCATATTTGGCTAATCATTTCATATATTATTTGTCTGTAAGTTAGTGTGTAGTAAAGCATTTTTCTTTATAGGTTTAAAAAAATCGACAGGGGCAGTGCGAAAATGCGGGGCAAGTTTATAGGTTAACCCAAAGCAAAGTTCCATATCAGACTGCGTAAATGGTAGCAAGAAAAAAGATCCCCAATGATGTTAATATAAACTGAGGTAGATATGCCTTACTGCGCTTGGCTTGGCGACATCAACACGAGCTACGTGTCTTGAGTGAACTTAGTTCCAGCCTGTCTGGCAACGACGCAGCACGTGTACTATATTTAGGAAAAAATGCCTTCTATAAATATGTTCAGAAACTGCAGAACATATACTGGAACAAGTGTAAAAAACAAGAATGATGTATCTTTTCATTTGTAAGTATTGTTTTTCTATGTTTATTCATAAAAATGGGAAAATCAAAAATTGTATTTTAATTTAAAATAACTCCTGCGACGTTGCCGCATCGCCACCCACGAGAACGAGACAAGTAGCGAGCGACGGAGAGAAAGATTCTGTCATTGGCGGTCGAATGGTCTTTCACAGGCGAACGTTGTTAATAATATATTGATCCCTTTCTGACAACAAGGATTCATATATCTTCGCGCTCTTTTAATCTTGTTAATGGCGTGGTGCGAGTGTACTTTAGTTATAGGTAGGTATAGCATAAAATTTGCCATGTTTATACTTCATATTCAAGGAGTAAAACGCCTCTACTAGTCAATCTCATTGCTCATACCCAACAATAAATCTATGTTATTTGCTTGATATGGCTACCAGGACATTTGAAGAAATTTAGCTCTGGCAACCAAATAATGATATCGAATTTATACCTGTGTTACCTTATGTCTGCAACAATGCTTACAAATGCATATTTGTACAATTTTAGGTGCCTATGTTAGGTATTAAGGGTATTTATGTATGTTACTAAGGGTTTTATAAAAAGAAAGATTGCGTTAAGTTATAGGGAGTATCAAAACAGATTGGAAGTGAATGTTAAAAAAGACCCCAAATTTTTTTGGAACTTTTTAAGGCGTAAGAAATCTAAACGTAATATGACAAGAGTTACAAAAGACGGACAATTATCGAGTGAGGAAGAGTGTGCGGAATCTTTTGCGTCGTATTTCTACTCTGTGTACAGCACGGTGCGGCCGGCGCTTGACCCTTCGGAGGCGGAGCGCAGCGCAGGCGCGAGGGCCGGAGCGCCGCGCGTGCATGTCCCCCGGCTCAGCGCAAGCGACCTGCACACCGCGTTCCGACGCCTCAAGCCTAAGCATTCGGTGGGCCCGGACGGTATACCACCGTACATCGTGAAAGACTGTCGCGGGGCCTTTGAAGAACCATTGCTCCATATTTTCATTTTATGTTTGCGGGAAGGGCACTATCCGGACACGTGGAAAATCACTCGAGTGATCCCAGTTCCAAAACGAGGTTTACGTACCGACGACGTGAATGAATATCGCCCGGTTGCGATTCTGTCTGCTTTCGCTTAGGTGTTTGAGTCCGTGCTATATCAAAGTATTTACCCACAAGTGAGCTCGCAAATAACGGACGCTCAGCACGGTTTTCGGTCAGGTAGTAATACGGGTAGTAACCTGCTGTCATTTGTGACTTACTTAGCGCCAGCCATCGACGCTGGGGGGCAAGTGGACGCCGCATACTTGTGGCAAGTGGACGACTTTCGAAAGGCTTTCGATACCGTTGATTACGACGTCCTGTTATCTAAGCTAGCTATGATGGGGTTCACGCCCTATCTTATGAAGTTCTTTGCGAGCTACTTAAGGGAACGTCAGCAGTACGTCGAGTACGCAGGATACGTATCCAGGCCGTATTATACGTTTTGGGGCGTCAGTCAGGGTTGCAAACTCGGTCCGTTGGAGTTCATCTTGATGATAAACGACGTGCCAGCTGTCGTGCAGGAGGTGAAGTGTTTGCTATTTGCAGATGACCTCAAGTTGTTTATCTCAGTAGCAGACATTTCAGTCTGTGAGCGGCTCCAACGTGACATTGATAGGATTGTGCATTGGAGCAAAGCAAACAAGTTGTACTTTAACGTATCAAAATGTTCGGTGATGAGTTACAGCAGAGCACGCGAGCCGCTGCAACAGCAGTACGAGATGGACGGCGCCGTCATGTCGCGCGTGAATAACGTGAGAGATCTGGGCGTCGAGATGGTGTCCGAGTTAACTTTCCGTAAAAATATTATTGAAATTTGTGGTAAAGCAATCAGAAATTTAGGGTTTATTCTTAGACAATGTAATGAGAATAAAAACATCATCATCATCATCATCAGCCTGTAGCAGTCCACTGCTGGACATAGGCCTCTCCAATTGCACGCCACTTAGGTCTATGTTGGGCTTCTCGCATCCTGTTTTTTAAAAAAAAAACATTAATATGTAATTAAAATACTTTACAATGCGCTCGTCCGAAGTCACCTTGAAACTAACGCTGTGATATGGAATCCGATTGAGGCGAAATATAGCCTCATGGTGGAAAATATTCAAAATAAATTTACGCGTTTTCTATACCTAAAGCAGTTCGGCGTTTATCTATACTATCCGTTGATATACCCGAGCTTGTTTGTCATAGGCATGGTCGGGTACAGTCGACTGTCGGTTAGGAGAGACATATCGCTGTTAAGGTACGTGTGGTTGGTACTGCCAGGGCAGCAGCACCACTCGGAGGTGCTGGCGGAGCTGCAGCTGCGTGCGCCGGACGGATGTGTGGTGGTCTGCCGTCGCCCTACGTTGCTGAATGTGCCAACAGCGAGGACCAACCTACTTAAATGTGCCCCTATATCACGAGCCATAGGTATGATAAATCAAATATCTACCCATGTTGACGTTTATCACTGCAGCTTGAGGAAATTCACAGAAGTAGCGCAATCGTTAATGGAAAATAATTTAATTTGAGATGTTTAATTATCTTAATTATTTTAATATAATTTATTTTTCATCATCATCATCGTCATCATCATCAGCCCACTGCTGAACATATGCCTCTCCTAAAGTACGCCACAGAGCTCGGTCTTCAGCTCTCTTTATCCAGTTACTGCCAGCCGCCTTCCGCAGGTCGTCTCTCCACCTGGCCGCAGAGCGTCCTACACTCCGTTTGCCTAAAGGTGGTCTCCACTCAAGAACTCATCTACTCCAGCGGTTATCGGTTCTTCGTGAAATGTGGCCAGCCCATTGGCACTTCAGCTTGCTTATTCTTTGAGCTATGTCGACTACTTTGGTTCTCTGTCGGATAACTTCATTAAGAATCTTATCTTTCAGAGAAACCCCGAGCATAGCTCTCTTAATAGCTCGCTGAGCGACTTTAAATTTGTGTGCCTAGTCCCACAGTGAGTGTCCAAGTTTCAGCTCCATAGGTCATGTCGGGTAGGACACACTGATTAAATACTTTCGTCTTTAGGCACTGTAGTATGGACGACGTGAAGACTTAACGAAGCTTGCCGAATGCTGCCCAGCCCAACTGGATTCTTCGGTTGGCTTCCCTCTCAAAGTTGTTTCTACCTAATTGCAAAATTTTCTGAAGGTAGACGTAGTCGTGGACAACTTCGAGAGTTATACCATTGACGATATCGGGTCCGGGTTAACGAGATCGTTAAACATGATCTTAGTTTTATCCACGTTCATGCCGAGACCGTTGCGTCGTGAACAATCAGCTAGGCCAGACATCATCGATTGCAGTTCCTGCAGCGACTCCGCCATAAGGACAATATCATCAGCAAATCGAAGGTGTGTGATGTGCTCTCCGTTAATATTGATGCCCATACCTTTCCAGTCCAACATCCTAAACATATCTTCCAGGGTACTGTTAAACAGTTTCGGAGATATAACATCTCCCTGTCTAACTCCCCTTCGTAATTGGATATGTTTAGATTGTTGGTTCTGTACATGGAGACTCATGTTTGCGGCGTCATACAGACACCTCAACACCTCGATGTATCGTCAGTCCACTTCGCAACGCTGCAGAGACTCCAGAACAGCCCAGGTTTCGACAGAGTCAAAGGCTTTCTCATAGTCCACGAATGCAAGACACAGTGGCTGGTTATACTCTTCGAACTTCTGTATAACCTGCCTAACTGTGTGTATGTGGTCTATGGTGCCAAACCCTCGTCGGAACCCGGCCTGTTCAGGAGGCTGGAATTCGTCAAGTCTTCTTGCGAGACGATTTGAGATGACCCTCGAAAACAACTTGTATAGACGTGGCTCAGGAGTGAAATAGGTCTATAATTCTTCAAGAGGGTTTTGTCGCCTTTCTTAAAGAACAAAATGACTATACTCTTGCTCCACGCCTCCGGAGTTCCACGCCTCCAGAGCTTATAACAGAATTGAATAACTTCTGGAGCTCCCGCAAAACAGGTTTACTGCCCGCCTTCAACAACTCCGAAGTTATTCCATCTTCACCAGGGGATTTCCCAGGTTGAGTTTATTGAGCGCCATCTCAAGCTCGTCTAGGCTGACGTCAGGCAGTTCGTCGGTATAGTGACGCGCCAGTGTAGCGCGGGAATCCTCTGGACTGAGTGTTTGGATCTTACAGCATGCGAGTCGTACAATCAGCCATAGAAATCTTCGATCTCGGCAAATTTATTTTTGTATATACTTAATAAATTTTTTAAATAATTTAATTTGATTTTTTTACTGTATCGCATTTATTAAATTACTGTAAAGGTACTTGTAATTTCTTTAATAAATAAATAGAAAAAAAATTTGGGTAGGCATGGAACTTGGCTAGTGAAGATGGATTAAGGATGTCAACGAATCAAGAATCACGAGCAAGTGGAGGATTCTAACGACTGAATTACGACCGTAGGGGGAAGATTCATGATGACGAACGTGGCGAGTGATTCAAGTGTTAGAATCCTGAGCGTCGCAAGTGATCCATGGCCCTCAATATAAATCCGTACTTTATTCAAGAGTTGCATACTATACTTATAAGTTTACACCATAACTGCGAGAAAAAGAAATACTTAATTTAAGCGAAAATAGACATTCAATAAAGAAAAACGAAGGTTAAATTAATTAGAATGCACATAAAAATTGGAACAGTCACTAAAATTAAGAGTAAGTATTTTTCTTATTATTATATTCAAAACAAAATCTCGGATTTCATCCGGTCCTTTACAAAGGCATAAGTGGGGCTGTAGCCAACACTTAGAGGCCTGTTTGGTATAAAAAAACAGAAAAAAGTGTTAGATGAAGGGTAACATGGTACTTATAACTATTACAAATATGGGTAAAATGGCCAGGCTATTGAGATGAACTTATTAGTGATAAGGAAGATAGTGGGCTATGGAAGAGACTACGGCACCTGCCAATTTTAGTCTCATGTTAAAATATTTAGGCAGGTGGTGACTGGCCATCCACTAAACGGGCCCCCCATAAAGGCCACCATGAGTGGTGACAAAAGGGGCAACGTTGGTGTGGATGGCTAAAGAGTGTCGAGAGGTGTGCTGCGGTTTCACTAGAGCGCTACTACCGACGTTATACCCTTTAACACTTCCACCCTTGGAGCTTTTTGTTACTTGCTCTTGCATTATTATTATTAGGATATATATTATTTATATTATTATTATTATTTATATTATTATTTTAATTCAAACAATTTCACGGGTTTCACCCGGTCCTTTACATAGGCATAAGTGGGGCTGTAGCCAACACTTAGAGGCCTGTTTGGTATAAAAATACAAAGTAGTATAAAAACA
Source organism: Selenia dentaria (assembly GCA_917880725.1). Classification (NCBI taxonomy): domain Eukaryota; kingdom Metazoa; phylum Arthropoda; class Insecta; order Lepidoptera; family Geometridae; genus Selenia; species Selenia dentaria. Next base: position 6,410,848 of record OU862891.1, read on the forward strand.
ACTTTTGGATGGATGGTGACATAGGTATATCTTATTATAAAATGGGTAAAGTGGCAAGGCTATTGATATGATTTTATTAGTGATAAGAAGATAGTGGGCTATGGAAGAGACTACGGTTATATATTATATATTATACTACTACTACTACTACTACTACTCCTACTACTACTACTACTCCTACTACTACTACTACTATTATTATTATTATTCCTTTTATGTATTCAAAATAAATCACGGATTTCATCCGGTCCTTTACATAGGCATAAGTGGGGCTGTAGCCAACACTTAGAGGCCTGTTTGGTATAAAAAATACAAAGTAATATAAAAAAAAAACTATTATTATTAGGATGGTCAACTGAAGCTATATTTATTTCCTGTCGATAGTCAAAACTTTCTGCTGGAGGGAACTCTGGGGCATCTATGGACGTTAAAGGGCGTGGAGCCCATCTTAAGGTTTCTTCAGGTTTATGCTGCAGGCTGCGTTTCAATTTATTTTCGATATAACCTTCAGCCACGGTAGTAGATTTCCATCCGTCATGTCGCCATAATTCCATCATATCTGCACCCGTGTTCGCTTATAACGTTGCAGAGGTCCTTCGGAAAATGCATGTCTCCGTATACATCTCGGGATTTGATAGCTCTAAAAATGATGCAATTTCTTTTGGCATGGAACCAATTTTATTTGATCCAATCGGGTTTTTGTACATTTATTTTTTGAATAGAACAAAAATAATGTATTGTGTTGTTTGCATTCTGAGGACGAAAACATTGATGGTTTTCTACAATTTTCATGTAATCACCTCGGATTACGAAGGTTCGGTCGATTTTCGTTTTCGTCTCACTAAAAGTAACCAGTAAAGCAGTGTCAGAGATCGTTTGCACATCATCCACCTACTGTGAGTTTAACAACAGACAACAGGCTCCACTAATACCGAGAATCAACGCAACCTGTAAACAAAAATAAAAAATCTGTAACAAAATGGACGTTGATAGGTTTACAATTAAATAGTTCTCAACTACTAGGTTGTTGAAGATTACTTACTTTTACTGCCAGCAAATCACGAGTCTGGCGCTTCATTCAAAAAGCTTTCAACATTTTGATCGGTAAAAACCAGGGATTTTTTCGGTTTGTAGCCTTCTGATAGCTTTTTAAGGTAGGCTTGCAGCTTCGTGTATGTTTTTATGTCAATGTTATGCTTTGTTTTTATAGTACACCGTAGCATAGAATACATACTCTACAATGTCGATGACTTCTTTTTCTTCGGCAGTTCATTAAAATAAGTTAGGAAAACAGACTGAAAATGTGCCCGAAGCTTGATTTTCATTTTTCCGTTTGTAAAACTCATCGTAGGCTTTGATGTAAACCAGCCGTGATTTTAGATAATTTATTGATTCAGGCGTTACTTTGCGGAAATCCATTATCAAAAAAACGATATTAAAAAATATTTAGTGACACTTCCGCTGAAAAGAAAACAATGATTTTGGCCTATTTGGGGGGCGTGCACGCACGATATCGTTTTTTTCAGCCGTGATTTGTTGGGTAGCAAGTTTTGCCATGGGTAACATATTTTCTTCATCACGCGTAAGTAGTGTTATAATCTCTTTGATTTGAATGCATATTTAATCGATTTATCATAATGTAACACTAAACTTTGTGTTCGTACAATTTACAGTAGGTATTCAGATATATAAAATGGCGCCAATTACCGCCCTAGTATAAAAAGCTACCTACTCTATGACCGCCAATATACAAATATATTTTTTTGTAATGGTAGCAAAGAACGCAAAACAGTTTTTATTGTAATGCTAAACTTGTCGCAAATCGCAACTAATCAAATCTCGAGAAGTTATTTGGACAAAGAGTTTGTAGGTATGTCGAGTCGAGTCACGGTAATATATTAAGCACCGTGGTCGAGTATCATTTGCGGAAGGAGTTTGTATTGAGTATTTTTTGCGCATGGAGGTTGTATACATTGAGATGGAGGTCAAATATTATATTGGTGAGTTCTGAATTCAAACACCAAAATAGTGATTAAAATTCCTTAAAAATAAGCTTTTCAGAGTAGGAAATGGGAATGGTATAAATATAATTGAACAATATTTCAGTAAAGGTACATATTATAAAGGTATATATTATTATACTTATTACAACATTTTATTACAGGGTTTATTATACAAATTGTACAAAGATGTATGTATCCATTACTATAAGTGTAAGTAATATAACTACTAATTCAAATAAAAGCTAGACATGTGAAATTTGTACATAATGACTAGAACATGCAGGACTTAAAAACAAACGTGAACGTGTGAGTATTATACCTACAATGATACATTTAACACGTTGCTTATATTTTAATAAGAAATATAGCATTTAGATAGAAATTGTATTTGTGTCTCATTTTTTATATTCCTATATTATTATTCACAAACTTATAAGTACTTAGGTATAGGTAGGTGTATACAGATACCTATATAAAAATACTTACACCTGTGTTGCGTTCCAGCCAGCCACAGGACAAGCCAAAATTTGGCAAAACTGCCGGTCCACGGCGCATTTAGGCCAAAATTTGCTCGGATCAAGATTTGATCACTCTCGTTTCACGACACCCTGTCAGCACAAATTTGCTCCCGACTGGCCAAAATTGTTCTACCTTTTAAGAGAGCCAAATCTTGGTCGGCTGTCAAAAGTGACAGAGTGTTGATAGTGACTAAGTATTTTGTTACATTAAAGCATTTTGACGACGAATGGACAGGATTGTTTGTTTGTATTAAAGTCAAAGTGCCTAATTATATATTCTTGACCGGTGGAGAGTAATTAATATCCTAAAATTAGTTTGTTTAACCAACCAACTTTTAATTAACCAACAAAGCTAAGACATAAGTTATTTATGTCAAACCTTGTTTTTGACAGATAATGGTAAAATACATTCTAGCAACGCTCGATTAAATCTTGGTGGTTGGTCGAAAGCTTGCCGGAACGCAGCCCTGGTGAATAGAAACTGTCAGTGCTGCTAACGTTAGTATTAAGGGCGTGTTTGCCGTTCTCGTGTTCGCAACATTTTGGGAAAGGAGGCACGTTATCAGGTTTGTATAGGTAAGTTTTGCTGTAGTTGTGTTTGGTCCGCTCCTGGTTGTTGTTAGCGGCTCGATGGCCGGAACACCTTCCTCAGAGCTTCGAAGAACCGTTGTTAAGGAGGCGAATGCTGCTCTCTCTGCCAACACTTGTTCTATAACAAACAAAAATATTATTAATTGAATGTTTTTTTTGATGGGTCTAAATGATGTTTGCTTCTAATGGCATTTACAGCGTCACCTGGCTGGTGGCGAGGCGAGTCGCACCCAGCCAAGCGTGATTATGGCCCCCGCCGTTGAAAGTGGGCGTCAAAACTGTGAGCGATGTAAGTAATTAAAATTTAGACCGCAGTAAATGCGAATACACACAAAATATTAATCACGAATTACGTGGGTGTTAGTTATTAATTATCAGTAAAATAATTAAAATGTATAAGTATGTATGTATACGGTACCTACGCATCATTACAATAATTACTTTATGCTTGGAGCCCGGATCATCATACAATTTCATTTTATTTTTTATTTAGGTACCTACATTTATTTATACAGCGTGTAACAAAAAGGAATAGTAAGTAATACCTACTAAAACCACACACGCAGAAGCTTGCATACAATTGGGTCCTAATTACTGCTTCTCAAGAAGTTGTCAAAATTCAGAGATACTTATGGTTAGTTTTTCTAATACTCAAGCAGGTTAATCCCTGAAAAACAAGGACAAAGACGACGATGACTTCCAGAATGTAGACTAGGTAAATAAGCGGCATAAGCGGGAATTGGGCTGGAGTGCCGCGCGGGGAGAGGGCGCATGCAAATATTTATTTGGATTAGATTTTGATATTTTGCCTTGTGAATCCCAAGTACATATTATGCATGTTTCAGTATTACTTTACTACCTTTTTAACACATGCTGTATACTTGCATAACTTTATTTTCATGCTTTATTGAAGAGTATTTTTACCTTTTAGCTGTCTTGTTATTTAGAATTTGTGGACCAATGATCTCTTGTAATAAAATAGAGACTTCCAATTTCTCAGTGTATAATTTACATATTAAATAATAGGTAATAGGTACCTAAGATATTTTGGTTAAATGAAACTATAGTCAGTTAATATTCGTATGTATTACCATTTTTCAAAAGAAGCATAAAAATAAATAAACGTGACGTAAATAGGTCAGTCAGGTAGTACGAGTAGGTAAGTACTTATGTAAAATAAGATTTCGTTTACATGAACATTCGTATTGGAGAAACGAGATGTGAATGAAATGTCAAGTCAACCAAATGTGCGATCGAGGCTCAGTGGAGCGTCAATCGTACGCGATTGGATCCATTCAGGTATATCCAATTCTTAGATATTGGGAGCAGGGAAAAGTCATCACAGATGTTTATGTTAACTTAGTGCCTGGGGTTTGGTTTGAGCATACTTTTTTATCTTACAGTTACGAGCAAGTTAAATCTTACGTGATTTTAAAGTGAGAGAGAGAGAGAGTATTTTACTTAGTTTTTGCGAGTGTAATAGACCAATATAACACCAGGCATAAAGTTATAACAACCTGGTTATAACACAGTTCTATGTTCGTTTCTTTCGGAACCAAAATCCTTACGATTTTAGCATGAAGCGGAAAAGATTTTAATTGAATAGAATAGAATAGAATTATTTATTTGTAAAACATGCTATGTATACACTTACAAATGCATACAGGATGGTATATTCAAATTTTAAGCTTCGTGTCAAATTTATCACTAAAAAGTCAGTTACACGTTAGTACACAAGTAAATCAATAAGTAATGTAGGTATTTAATATATTCTTAAACTGATCATTTTTTAATTATCTAATACTTTTTAGTAGGTATTTGATTATATATAACTGGTGCCATGTACTAAAAACACTATGGTGTTGCAAAGCAGTTTTAGAGCTACGTACATACAGTTTTGTAATGTCTCGCCTGCTACGAGTATTAGTCGACGCTTCAATATAAGTATTAAATCGGTCTGGGTTGCTTTTACAAATGTTGCTATTTCAATAATATACAGTGAAGTTAATGTCATAATTCTATGTTTGAGAAAGTATGGCTTGCAGCTATCGGTCTTTTTTAAATTGTATATTTCTCGTATGCATCGTTTTTGTGATTTTAATTATGTTCATGTCCATCAAGTAGGGTTTGTTCTAAGCTCACGACGTCCCGTCTACTTATGATCTATCAACCGAGACATAGATGACACATTATATGTATAACTTTAATATTAAAATACTACACTATTAGCTATAACTTCAATTATTTTAGCAAATCTTTTGTTCAGAACTTTGATCTTTTGCGTGGTTTCTGATCGACTTCAAAAAAGGAGGAGGTTCCCAATTTGACTGTTTTTTTATGTTTGTTACCTCATAAATTTCGTCTGGGTGGACCGATTTTAATGATTTTTTTTTTATTTCAAATCTGGTGCTTCCGTGTGGTTGTCATCCAATTCGGTCAAGCGGTGTTTGAATTACACTCCATTATCTGAAAAGTTTTACTCCAATCTTGATGATATTATTATTGACGGTGAATAATAATCATTCCGTTGGTATATTATATATTTTTTATTATCAAAAATATTGAACCGACTTCAACTCTAAATAGTGTGAAATAATTTATTGATTCAGGCGTTACTTTGCGGAAATCCATTATCAAAAAACGATTTTGGCCTATTTGGGGGCGTGCACCACCCTCCCTCCCGCATAAAATGCTAATAGGAAGAATACAAAATCAGATCTGACCAGATCTGTCGGTCTAGACCAGATCTGTCGGTCTAGCGCTCGACGAGTCAACATCTCCTGAGGATGCCTCGTGTAGAGGCGAAACACGTGTCGAATCGGTGTTGGTTTATTTGGGGTTTCTTGTGTTTTTTATTTTGTATTCTTCCTATTAGCATTTTATGCTGCACGCCCCCAAATAGGCCAAAATCATTGTTTTCTTTTCAGCGGAAGTGTCACTAAATATTTTTTAATATCGTTTTTTGAGGTGAAATAACTTGTCAATGTCGGTACTATGAGCACAATATTGTGATAATAGGTACATTTGAACTATCATGGTACCGACTTTAACATGTTATTTCACGCTTTTTATTGTTGAAGTCAGTTAATTTTTTTTTGGTATTTTTTACCCGTATACCAAATTAGTAATTTTTTTTATTATATCATGCCATCACAGTATTTCTTCAGCTGCACGCGTCACGTAGATGTGTATAGCACCTCCTCCGCATGGAGCCCTTACGTTTGAGAGACAACATTAGTTTCGGTGCTTTTTAAACATTGAGTTAGTAAAGAAGTATGTGAAGAATCAAGAATGATTTTATGCCTATTCGTTAATAGTAAAGTTGTTAATTTTTAAATAGAGTTTTTGTTATTAATAATTGTATTACAAAGCTAATTTTAATTTCACTCTATACCTACATAATCATTAATCAAAATTAAAGCCAAGGTTCCCCTAACAGAAAAGGATAAGGGAGCGATGGCTCTTCGATGTTTCGAAGAGGCGCTAACGAGGGTAACCTGATCGTAACCTGATCCTTTTTTTGATAGCAATCGCTGTCTGTGCCGTTAAGGAAAATATGAGATAATGGGTTTTACAATCAACTAGTAAGTATACAAAACCCCTAAGTATAAGAAACTCTATCTCAGTGTTTTCAAGTCATGACTGAATATAATATGATGAGAGATAATGGTCATATCCTGGAAATATCTTGGCGTGAACATAGGCTATGATTAGTTCGGGTAAGTAGTATTTTGCAGATACTTATAGTGACATCACAGCTCGTAATAATTTTAGAATATATAGTTTACTCCTTATGTATTATTTTTTATTATATATTTTTGTAATTTTTGTAGGTTTTTAAGGTTGCGAAACCTTTATCGTAAAAAATAATCACTTAGTTTGGGCATCAACCATTTTCTACTACTGCGTGGGACAGCCTGGCTGGAATGCTTCTGGTGCAAAATGCAGAAGCATTTTGCACCAAAATCGACACTAAGTATTTTTATTTATACCTATACACTTTTCCAACGTATCGCCTTTTTTGTAATTTGTAACATAAATAGGTATAACTTACGTTCTAGGTACCATGCTGACAGTTGTTTTTCTGCTGGAGTGTAGCCTTCTCGATGTAGAGAGAGACATAGATCCTTTGGGAGCATGGCTTGGACCGCCGCGGCACAGAAGGTATCTAAAGCATACGTCACAACATCTATTGAGCTAATTCAATATCTAAAAGGATGAGGACGATGAGGAATTACACAAACTGAAAAAAAACAATTGAAATGTAGTTAAATAGATGCAAGCGATTTCGGTAATCGCGACTTCACGAGAATTATCCGTTGAGCTGGGATACTATTTTGATTAACCTTTACGGGGTAAATCCAAGCAATTTACTGATGGATTGGGGAAACTTTACTGACATAGGTAGGTACTAGTAGCTTTTAGAGCTCAAAAAATATGCATAAAGGCTATGTGTGGTCTGAAACGAAGACAATCAAGTAGGTACCTAAATAAGCATTTATAAAATTGAATGTATTAACTTTACCATGTTTATTATATAAGTGAAATCGCCATTTTAAAAAAAAACCCATCCTTAAAAAAAAATATCTGGTAGTCGACGAAAAAAATTTGCCTTGTCTTCATATATTAAAACATCCATGATGACAAAAAGTGTATTTTGTAGAACACCACTTATCTAAGTATAATAAGTTGCCATTATCTATTCGTGACTGGAGTGATTCAATAAATTAAAAAATCGGCTTTTTGAGTTCCTTTCTAACAAGGCATATTATTCCCTAGACGATTTTTAAATGATAAAAAATGGAAATTTGATTTTAACTCTGTTTTATATTTTATTGAAAAAAAAATTTTTTTATTGTGTATACATTCTATGTACTAAATATCGGGAATTTGTCAATAAAACAAAAAATACAAATTATTCATCTAAATTTATTTTATCGCCTTCAAAGTAGGCCCCATCGCTTGCAATACAACATCTCCAACGCTTCACCCAGTCTTCCATACATTTTTCATAGGCTATTTGCGGTATGGCCTTTAGCTCATTCAGCGAATTTTCTTTTATGGCTTCTATCGACTCAAAACGTTTTCCTCGAAGTGGTAATTTTAACTTGGGAAATAAAAAAAAGTCAGACGGAGCCATATCAGGTGAATACGGTGCTTGGTCGAGAACTTTTGTTGAATTTTTCGCTAAACACTCTTTCACTATAATGGCTGTGTGTGATGGTGCATTATCATGGTGCAGCATCCATGAGTTGTGTTGCCACAAATCTGGACGTTTTCGGCGGATACTCTCACGCAAACGCTTCATGACGCCTAAATAATATTCTTTATTCACTGTTTCTCCCTCTGGAAGGAATTCGGAGTGAACCACACCACGGTAGTCAAAAAAAACTGTCAGCATCACCTTGATTTTGGAGCGACTTTGCCGCGGTTTTTTGGGTTTCGGCTCGTGTTCGAGACGCCATTCTGAAGACTGTTGGCTTGTTTGCATGTCATACTCATAAACCCATGTCTCGTCGCCAGTTATTATACGTTTCAAAAAGGTCGGATCCGTAGAAGCTCGGGAAAGCATGTCTTCAGCGACATGCTTTCGCTGCGCTTTTTGAACAAAATTGAGCTCTTTTGGAACTAGTCGAGCGGCGACGCGTTTTGCCTAAAATGTCAATGAGAATGTTGTGGACGGACTTAAAAGATATGTTCACCTCACTAGCCAACTCTCTCAGACTCATACGTCGATTTTCGAGCACTAGCTTCTTGATTCTGTCGATGTTTCCTTTGGTCGTAGCGGTTGAAGGTCTACCAGAATGAGGCAAGTCTACTACTACTTCTCGGCCTTCTTTAAAAGCCTTATACCATTCATAAGCCCTTGTTTTCGATATACACGATTCGCCGTAGGTATTTCGCAATATTTTTAGTGATTCACCACATGAAATATCATTCGAAACACAAAATTTAAGGCACACTCTTTGTTCAACAATATTTTCCATTGTAAAAATCGCCGAGAACTCTAAACTATGACCAACAAAAAGTGTAGTTTAAAACAAATTAAATGACAGATCCCGCTCAAACTTTGCACGCTAAATCAGTACAGTGCTACCAACATGCAGTAAAAAAATTAGAACGACCTCTTTTACACGGGTCTTTTTATACAGAGTAGTATGCTTTTTCATTAATAATTACTGTTTTTTAAGTATCAGCTTGTATGCTATTATAGCGGGACCTGGATAACCGTACCTGTATACTCACTAACTCTGTAACCCAGGCTCACAGGCTTAATAAAGAATTTGAATTTGATGTACCAAACATCGAAATCCGTCCAGCAGTTTGACCGTTATCTAAACGTATAACAGACATTCGTAGACCTAAGAGAGTATGATATGCACACAAATTTTGATACGTACTAAATAAATGACTATCTACAAAATATGTGTTTTTCGTGTCCCTATTTTGTCATTTCTACACAATAATCATTAGTCATACTGTTGTAATTATCTATGTGACTAGTAGTATCTTTAACTTAAAAGTGTTTCTTAACGATACCTAGAAGTGACCTGCTTGCTAAAGTGTCTCCTAAAATGCAAATGGTATTTTTTATATTACTAAATGTTTTCTCAAATTGCTCACGTCCTTCCTACATTGACATTACAAATTGTTTCGTAATGATGTGGTTCCTGAGTAAATTCTGTTAAAGCGTATCGGATTATTCTTTTAATTTGATACATTTACTAAAATCTGCTAAAGTGATGGCTGATACATTACTGGGGAGAATGATCCAGTTGAAGTCTGTCCCGAAGATACCACTCATGCAGAACAAAGCTGGCTAACGCAGCTGTTGCAGAAGGACATTTTACATTAATCTTACTCGTAAACTCCTGTAAAAAGTTTTCAAAGATATGGCTACTGGCTCATATCTAATAAAGAAGTGCTTGATATATCAAGAAAACTTTAACTCTTTATCTTCTAAAGTGATTACTGAAACGTTACTGAGTATGAGTTGTTGCGGAGTGACCACTCCTAATTGATGAATGGTTTCCAGAAGAGACTATCTCGAGTACCTCCTACATTACCCTATGCTCCTTTTTGAAGTGTTCTAACGATGTGGCTACCAACTCACTGAGTGAAAGTGTTTTTTGATTTTTAGCCCTGATTTATATCTGTTTAAGTGATTGTAGCAAACGATACTCCTCATTCTTACTTGTTAAAATGTTTCCTAAAAATGCCACTGGTGCAGTACAAAGCGATAGGATTGACGCAGCTGTTCAAAAAAGACAGGCAGAACCCGATGATCCGAAGTGCATGCCACCACCCGTTGTAGTCTTCATTTGCTGTTGGGCTGAAAATGAAAAAAAAATACCTTCTTATAACTTCGGCCAGTAACACTGTTTAGAAATTTGTAGGACGTTCTTATAGAAGTTATATAGAACGAATGCATAAAAATAAAAGCTACGCCCAACGATAACATTCAAAAATATTCTCTAGCACATATGAAACCTTAAAAGCGGCCCCAACGCAGTCCAAATGCTGTTGAGGTGGTCATTTGCTTACGCACCCTCCGAAGCACGTATAAGCAGCAAGTGCGTTCGTTTATATACATAGTTACCGATTGAATAAAAAGGTTTACCCATTCAAGTGATGAGTTGGGCATGTCTTGCACTTGACGGTCAGAACTACGACATAAGCAAGAGCAGATCTTTCAGATTCAAAGTTTCAAGCTGAAGATTGCGTGGAACAGCAATGCGGAAATATTTGTGGTTAGTTGGCTTGGTTTTTTGCGGCTGATAACTTGTTAGAGGGCATTGTTCATCCTAATGCAGTAATGTTTATGTATTATTGCTTCTTGGCAAAATATCTAGTGGAAGTGCGGTGGCATTTAATACTACGTTGGTATTAAGTATCAACCAGAACAACAACAAGACAATAGAAGAGGCCTACCGCCTAGTAAGTCAGGTTATATTGCCTCTTAAGATTCTCAGCCCATGAAGGAGGGGAATTACTTAATTTCGTCAGCAAAACTTCGCCACTCGATCTACCTGTATAGGCGAGCTCCACTACGAGCTACTCGTATGTTAATAGTATAGGTGTGCGTTTTAAAATTTGTGCTTGCCCCATAGGTGGCCCCTCCTCAGGCTGCCTTAGTGTAACGCATGTATAGTAGTATAAACGCTTGTTGTTTCCTGCAACGCATGGCTTGAAAAGGTAGTGTGGAGGTCGGTTGGGTGGATAGGTGTAGGTAGTAGTAGGTGTGTAGGTATCCACGTTGAAGCGCCTCCATCCAATAGGGAAGTACTTCCCACTGAGCCAGGTGTTGTTGGCCCAGGAACAGCTGTCCTCTAGTTCATCGTTGGAGGTTGTATATAGGTTGATGTGCCGTGTAAACTTCGTCATCGCGATTCAGGAAATTGACACTTTTTGTGTTGATATTAACGCCATCTGTCAGACTCCTGACGTACGATCAATGATTGTTGAAAGGCGCTTAGTTACATGTGTAGCGACGAGCTGTGAGTAGGATGCGGCAGAGTCGCTACAGCAGTATAAACAGAGCCCTTAAAAATACTGCGAAGACATTGAAAGAAATAAAAGCCTTATCCTTATCAACGTGAGTCACTGGAGCTACCACCCGTAACTATAAGTCGACTTATAGTTGCGAGTGGGGGCTGTACTTGGACTGTACCTTGTACAGTAACATTATACTATCGTCTGTTTTACATTTATCTTAAGATTGACTCCCCGAGGACGTAAACGAAACGTGCCTGTGCCATGAAAATTTCACACGTCTAACGAGAATTGGACTCGAAACCGAATGAATCATGTCTACTTTATATGGAAAGCCAATCTGTGAAATCAATTTGAGAATAAAAAGTTTACACATGTGTGTGTATATTATATTGTATACCCCATCATACTTTGTACATTACGTAGGTATACATACACGAACACAGGATGGATTAGGTAGGTGCTTGGAAAAATGACTGATACATAGTAAAATTGCCTTAATATGATGACTGCAATACAGTGACTCCCAAATGAGGAACTATAATAAGTAGGTACGAAACTGGTCCAAGGAAATTTCCGATTGGTAAATATCATGCGAATCCAAGCTAGTTCGTAAAATAATATTTATAGGCATCATATACGATGGTTAACTCAAAGAATTTACATTATGCATTAACCAATGAACACAGTGCGAGCATTGATCTATCCGCGATATACTTGTCACATCTATCGTGCCTTGTCTCTAGTAGGATTTAGCCGCGACAGCTATATCGAGAGCTGTCTTTTATCGATAATCCATGCTCGTAGTGCTGTGATTATTCGATCGATATGAACTTACCAAAAGTAGAACCACAACATGAAGACGTGTAAGGGTAGAAAGCACGCTGCGAAGACCAGCACGAATGCCAGGACTGTCATGGCAACTTTTCTCCTAGCTCGCATCTATAATCAGAATATTATAATATATTAATCTATAACTTTCATCGGACTAAAGCTTGATTAGCGAAAATCGAACATTATATATGCAGAGCAAATTGATGTGCCAACTAGATGGGGACCCGCGTCTTCTGATTTACCATGGCAGAGACGCCTCGAACGCTTACCTGTCTATGTATTATGTGTAGGCACCCAATTGATGGGAAGTTTAGACGGAGGAGTTGGTGTAATTAGTGTTAATTATGGGCATCTCAGACAGCATTTTTTGGTAGTTACGAAAAAGCTCGACACTGCTGCTAGTTCGGTCGCTATGACCAAAAGTAGTCTAGACACATAACTACACATTTAATTTTGTGTTTGCATCAATGCAACTAATTGGGAAAAAGTCTTCAAATGTCAAAACGTTGTATTCGTGCCATGTCTGGTTTGGAAAAAGCTGAAAGCTGTCTCACATCCTAAGGAACTAAAAGTGTAACTATGCCTTCACTATATATAAGTATATACGAAATATGTCTCTTTATTCGACTCAATCCTAAACTAATAAATAATATAATAAATAACAAATTTTTATTTCCAGTTCACAATAACACTTACACTTGGTTCGACGAACATCGGCAATGAGATTTACTAAACTATTTGATAATAAACTATTTGATAAACTATTTTAAAATGTTTTGAGGTCTCGAAACCTAACTGTTTTGAGAAACTTAAATTTCATTAATCATAAAACGAGTCTTTTTGGTTCTTTTTTGTTTGAAAGCTGGTGCTTCTCGTGTGGTCCTATTTGAATTTCATCAAATTCGGTCCAGTAGTTTTTGAGTAACACTCCAATAACTGAATGGAATGGAAGTCGGTATAAAATTTTTCAAATTGTACTTTTTCTTATTTTTTAACTTTAAATCCGGCGTAAACGACATGGCCTTCATTTTAATTGATTTATTTTAATGTTCTTTAGTATAATTTGAAAACTTTATTATTTGTATGCCAAAATGGCTGATCACGGCTTGTAGTACTTACCTATTTAATACCCCAGCTTCGCCTCCTGGCCGAGGAAAATGTTTGTTTGATCAGCAGAATCGTTCTCGAATGTTGGTTGTTTTTTATGTGTCAATATGTGTGTGGGCAGTGCGAGGCTGAGTATTTGTAATTACCGTATTGAAATAATATGACTAGGGTTAGTTTTAACGTGAGTTTTACTTGTCTCTGTGTTCCTTGCATCTCTCCAGGCATGTTTTGAGTGCTCAGCACCAGGTGACGTGCCATCATGGCGTAGAACAGTGCGATGATGCCCAGAGGTAGTGAGTAGTACACGATGAACTTCATCAGCACCATCATCTGCACCAATTCCTCTGGATACGGGTAGCATACTCGAAACTGTGGATGATCACAATGTGAAATTGCTTGTAATGAGTTATTTGAATACGTACTTTTACTAATGTTTTGACTGGCTGGTTGGCGCAGTTGGTATAGCCTTCTGAGCTGCTGGTCCCGGGTTCGATCTCCTGACAGGTAAAACATTTGTGATCATGCACACATTTATTATTAGTAAAAGTATCTATTGTATATTGCAGTTTGACCTGTGTCTGCGTGTGTATAAATACTCGTATATACGAGTAAGAAGGCAATGTAGGTATGTATATCAGTCTTCAGGTTACCATAGTGCAGGCTCTGTCTAGTTTGGAACATGAAGGTCTGGTGTGGATGTTATCTCATTTCTATTACTGGCTTTAACTTGTTTCTTTTATTCTTGCATATTAAACTATATGTAGGTATATCTAGCACCGATTTTAATTATTTACTTGGTAATTGTCAAGATAATAATACGAGTAAGATAATAGTATTGTCCATAAAAGGTAACAAATTTTAACATAGTCGTAACCCTTTGCTTCCCAGAGATGTAAATATACGTCAGTTTTATTCATAAATCTTTTGTTTTAATTATCACGAGGTAGGAAGGATTAAGCAATACCTACTTATTAGTTAGTAAAGAGATTTATCAACGACCCCCAAACTGAGCACCTGGCCTGCATCTTAGGCTCGAGTGCGGTTTACAAAACGCGTGATAGAATCATAGTAGAAAGCGCGAATGGGAAATCATATTAATTGGATTTAAAATAGGAAAAAACAAAGGCAAACGAAATGAGAAGACGCTGTATGGTTGTATTTAATTACATTTTATTACATATTAAATTTAATCATTATTATATTAAGTCTAATTTCATTAACACCAACTCTCAATTTCGGCTCCTATATTTAGTCCAAAGCCCAGCTTGCCTCAAAAAAGCTTGGTGTTTTGGCCAAGGTGAGACAATACTTCACGCCGGGACAGTTGCTTAATCTTTATCAAGCCCAAGTCCGGTCGTGTATGGAGTACTGTTCTCACATTTGGGATGGTTCTGCCAAATACCAGCTGGAGACACTGGAAGCTATTGAGAGGAGAGCCAAGAGACTCATTAACGACGACCACCTAGTACGCAAGAGACTCCAGAGTCTCGAGCATCGCCGCAAAGTCGCTTGTTTATCGGTTTTTTATCGGATACATTTCGGTGAGTGTGCAATGGAACTTCACAATTTGATTCCGCCATCCCCATTCTATAATCGGACATCCAGAGATACTCAGAAGCGCCACCGCTTTATGGTGGATATTCCATTTACCCGGACGAAGCGATTTACTTCTTCGTTTATCATACGAACCGCTAGGGAATGGAACACCCTCCCTGAGTCGGTGTTTCCGGTTAAGTACGATATGGGGGTCTTCAAAACACGAGTGCATAGGTATCTTCTGGGTAAGCGCGCTCCATCATCGATCGCATCATCACTTAGCATCAGGTGAGATAGTGGTCAAGTGCTACCCAGTTCGGTATAAAAAAAAAAAAAAAAAAGTCAGCGTGCACTCTTTGAAATATTTTCATTATTTCATATATTTTAATTTATATAAATTGTAATTGAACGCTTTTTCAAAAACTGAGTTTACTAAAGTATCTGTATATTTCTTGGGATTACACACGTTTTAGTAAATATATCTTCCATAGAACCTGAATGGAGTTAATTCATTCCATCGACGGTAACGCTCGTCAAGAGAGTTTTTTTTGTTAAGTTTCCTATTTACGATTGTTTTTCTATCGAGCCTATTTTCGTTATTCATGTATTGGTGAATATAAAATCCGAACAAAGAATTTTGTGAACAAAAAAAGTCCATTAACCGTTTTCAAATGTCTAGTTTTAAATAATCGTGAGGCCTCATTTTTCAAATTTGAAGCATATTTCGTCTTAAAAATGTTTACAAACAATTTGCAATAATAATTGTTACAAAAAATATACGTTATTAAAAGAAGTATACTTTTGAGCTATGATAGCTTTGGCGTAGAGATGATGAGCCACCATACTATATATAAAAATATATAAACAAATAATATGCACCACTACCGTGGATGTATAACAAAGTTTCTTTAATAATTATTTAAAAATAATAGCAACCTTTCGAGGTTACCTTATGATTTAGCTCGTATTTCTCTAATACGACCAACATTTACTCACATTAACAAAGTCACACGTGGAATCCGAGATAACTAGGTAGCTTTAAAAACTAAAGTTACAAATACGGCGGAAACTTACTATTCGCCTAGAAACTATATAAGCTGTAGGTACACAAACTTGAAGACTAAACTCAACTGAAGCTGTGACTGAAGCAGAAGAAGACCTTTATAAGATGATATCCTTCGTACGTACAAAAACCAGTCGGTGTTTTGAACCAAATCCTTTTACCTACGTCTTGTCGCAATCAAAGAGTAGAAGTGCCTGTAGATATTATTTACGTCTTATTGCATTCAAAGAGTGTGCCTTTGGATACCATTAACTAGATAATAGCGTTTTCGCTACTATACACGCAGTGCAAGCATAGATCTCTCCGCAATAAGCTTGTCACGTCTACAAAATGATTTTGGTCTATTTTCACTTGTCGTATAATAGCATGGTATTTTATCGATAACTAGTTGCGCCCCACGGTTTCACTCGCGTGGTGATGAATGATGTTGATGAAAAGTGTCTTATGTCCTTCTCGGGGATATATTCAATCTCCTTGCCAAATTTCATCGAAATCGGTAAAGTTATAGCGCGACCAAGGACAATAGCTTGGGGTTAATCAATCAATCATTCTTCAATCAGTATATATAAGAATCTAAGTCCTGATTACTGACTGACAAACAACGCACAGCCTACACGCCTGGTCTTTGAGACTTAAAATTTGGAGGGTGTATTTGTCTTGGTTGGTAGTATTAGGAAGGGTTTTTCGAAATACGGGTTGTATTAAGGTTGTACTAAGGGGGTGAAAATGGTTAAAAAGTTTGTTTGAAAGTCCTTTGTTTTTGAACTTACAGGTGTGAAAATTTGTAGTTAGAGAGTTCATTTAAAATAAAATATTTTGTTCTCATATTTTTTGACAGGGATGATTTAGAGTGTGAAATGGAATGGTGAAATGGATGAAACTTTGTACGGAGAATGTTTTGATTTTAAACTTAATCGTGTGAAAATTTTGTAGTTAAATAGTCATTTAATACTATGGTATTTCTGTAAATATTCTTACATAGCTCTATTGTAACGATATCGTTACAATAATTCATATCTAAAAAAAAACTCGAAGGCGAAGTCGTGAGCAGAAGGTAGTTTTATATATACTGATTACTGGTACTAATTTTACCCTATAGACAATCCATGCTCGCAGTGCAGATATACATATACACGTTTAAGACAATATTTACCTTTGTGGTAGGATTGACAACAAACTCTCTAAGGTAGGAGTTGAGATAGGCCGGCGCGGCGAGTGAGGCCGCAAGCACCCATATGCCGAGCGCTGTCGCCACTGTCAGTCGCGTCGCTCGTTTACTGCCACCTGGAATACGGAATGAAATTACTACTGGATCTAAACTTAGACTGCTTTATCAACATTTTAAAAAATAAATAATCAAGACACAATAATTTTTAGGGACCTAAGTTTACTAGTAAATTGGGTATTCTCATTTAGAAAACAAGAAGAGCAGGAGAACTCTTCTATATCCAAGGTAGTATTGCCTCCATACCTTTTCTATCGTGAAGCAGTAATATTTGCAATACTGCGTTTTGGTTTGAAAGTATGGTTGCCGGCGAAATTACAGGCACATGCGAGTTAACTTAATTTTTATGTATGGGATACGGGCGCACTGTTTTTCGTCCCTTGTGAGGCAACGCATCTGTTCTATGCAGAAGACACCACTAAATATCAGCTGGACCTCGTACCGTTTCCTAATTACTTGAAACAAAAGGATTAGCATCACAGTCTAAGATTTTACGATAGCGCGGCCCGCTACGAGGATAGTTGCAGCTAAGGTAAATGTAGTCTCTGACGACTTAACGACAATCGTTACGGTCGCTCACTAGTGCTAACACCTCAATACTACCGGCCCAATAAACCTAATATAGATACCTACAGCGGTATTTCACCTTTCTTTTTATGTACGAAATTTCCTTTCGGAGTGGTTGGTTGGTTAGCCTCGTTTGTAGTGGAGTACTTTTGCAGAGTCGCTGGGGAAATACATAACTTTTGCCAGTTAATCAATCGGAACTGCAGTAGTGTGCATAAATTACTGTGTTTGGGTTGGAAGCGCAATGTTTCCACCGAAATTACAGGGCAAAAGATTTAAGATCTTATATCGCAAGGTGACGAGATAAGAATAAGAGATCTGGTTTCATCTCGAGGCAGATTAAGACATTCAAGGACCCGAAAGTAGTAATTCCTCTGTATAACAGTCTGGTTAGAAGCACCCTCGAATATAATAGCTCAGTATGGGCACCCTCTTACACTGTGCATATAAATAGACGAACGCATCCAGAAAAGATTTTTGTATCAATTGACATACGCCATTAATAAATGCAATATTTTTGTATCATACGAGTCAATATTAGCCTATCACAAACTTAAAACTCTAAGCGTGCGAAGGAAGGTATCTGACATAATATTTTTGTATAAGGTTATTCTTGGTCTAGTTTTATGCCCAGATTTCCTCATGAGCATAGACTTTGAAATTCCACGAGTAGTCGTCTGAACAACCGAAAGACTTTCAAGTTGCCGCGTTGCCGCACTAATGTACGACAGCACTCACCTCTATACAGAATGCTAGTGAGTTGTAATGCAATTCGTTCATCCTGGGACATCTTCGATGGTTCTTTAGCCTCAACAAAGATCAAACTTAAAAAACTCATAAACTGACAAATCGATCACTGTTAATTGTTTCATGTTTTCTATGTATGTGTATATATATATAATTATATTATATATTATTTCATTTATTTTTAATTGGTATGTAGATGTATACTGTTTCACTTCGTAAATGTACCTAACTATAAGTTTAACAGTCTTATTCATTTTTGCATGCTGTGTTCACAGCTTTTAGAATGGACACTGAATGTTCCTTACATAATATATTGTGTAGTGTTAAAGGTGTCACATTCAATTAGTGATCCGTATAAAAAAAATTAAAAAAATTAGAACTATGCCACGCAATAGTACCTACAGTTCTACACTCCAAATAGCACTGTAACTGTCGTACAGACACACACATTTTTTAAGAAGTTCGCCCTTATTTTTGATCTTGGATATGCGTTAATATATATATGACTCTGACACTCTCTGACTGCTTACGCGATGTACTTATCGTTCTTATTATAAACTGAACAACAAAACAATTATTAATTCAAGACACGAAAGGCATAAAAAATATCGAATAATCAACAAACATCCAAATGTTAAACGGATACCGGCAATGGACGGCTATAAAACGGTTCCGAGGCCGTTAAAGAGATTCGACGTTTATTCTATCATTGTTTAGTGCTGCCATAAAGAAGGTTAAATATACAAGCAGTCCCTTTACCGGTAAATCGTTAATCTGAAGGATTTAGTAACCTCTGCCTCGTTTTCTGGACTAATGTCTGCATATTAGGGCGCAGTAGGCTATCAATAAGAATAGAGGATTAAAACATTATTGTTTTCGAAACACACCTGTTTATTGGAAGTGTTGGATCTGCTGGGCTTTTGCCTATTAGGCAGAACGTACGTAACTCAGTTGCAAAATCAAATGTAGTTTTTTTTATATGGTTGTTTTTGTCACTTGTCAGCTCCCAGTCAACAACTTACTAACATATCTGTTTACTTGAGTTCACAAAATATACGTAAAGCCGCCATTTAGGTTTCAGCCAACATTAGATTGCAACTGAGATACGTAATTGCCCTGCCGTTGTTCTGAAATACCTAATTAATTCCCTTATTCTCAATGGCTTAGACATGAACAAGGTGATTTCCTGTTAATGTCTAAGCCATTGAGCTTCTTGAATCCGAACCAAATTGAGTTTCTCTACGCAAATTAATTGACGAGACAGGCAAGTCGCACGCCTGATGGTAAGCATTACGCTAGCCATATTATACTTGCAGTCCCATCCAGAGCTTATAACTGTAGTTTTGCGTAGCACTGCACCGTGCTCGTTACGCCGAGACATTGGTTTTCAGTCATTTTCGCCCAGTACTTTCAATCGCCACAGTGCCCTTTACATTCCAACGTAGTGAAGCTTGCGCACTAATACTTCACAGCCGATTATCATCGTGGCACCAACTGAGATGGAATAGTTATAGTAGCACCCACTATATCACGTTTATAATGCGGAATGCTACAAATCTGCGTATATTTAACAGATTTATGTGTAACGTCGTTAAAGCTGCTGCAGTTTGCCAGCTGCAGTTAGCTTTTTCGCTGAAACCGAGCAGATTATATGAATCCCGAGACTTGTATACATATTTGCGGTGTTAGGGCAAAGCAAAATCAACAATGAACGAGTTATTTTGTCGATAACGTAATGCAAATATTTGCAGTATGCGAAGCAAGGTTGTGCAATGTAGTGAATGTTGCGAAGACGCAGCGAAGATGAAATATGTAGATATAGTTCGAAGCATGTAAGTTGAACCAAAATGGTAGTCGTCTGCGCAGGTACAGTTATGGACAAATGTGTTAGACGATTACTTATTCTGCGGTCGTTAAAAATTAAACCGAAGTTAAACCAAATATCAAATTTTATAAAAATAATCTCGGATTTCCTTTCAAATTATTGTATTTCTCGAACATAGTGTTGTGGGAAGTTACAGTTAGGTATTATTAAATAGAACTATTATAGGAATACGAATCTTAATCACTATTATTTAATTAAAACTATTATTTCACCTACATAAATTTTAAGTGATATTTTAGAACTTGGGCAAAAAGTTACGATTTAATCTTCTGCGTCAATTGAAGAATCCAACTCAGCATCACTGCTACCAGAATCTCCGCCTGGGTTATAAATTCTTCCGTCATATTATCGATGACGTAGTTTCTTCAGACGTATAAGCTTCTTTGATTGTATTGACGTTATAGTTGAACTAGTATAATCATTAATGTTGTTTTCTCTTAATTTTTTTCTTTTGTTAAGATAATCACGTCACACTAATATTGTAAAGGCGAAAGTTGGCGAGCATCTTTGTTTGCTTCTTCATGCTCAAACGGTTGGATCATTTTCATGAAATTTATTAGGTATAGAGGTAGATGAGGCGCTGGATTAACACATAGGATTTTTTATTATTATATCATCATCATCCATCACCATACGGGTGTAACCGTGGATCGCAGCTAGTACAGAATAAAAATTGTATCAGCGATATTTTGGAAACAATAAATTATTTACAAAATAGACACTGCGAAATGTATGTCCTGCAGGGCTATTATATATCTCAGTTGCTAACAAATATTGACCGATATCGTGGAAAATGACGGCTCTGTCACTTTTGTTAGCTCCAGTCATCAACTTACATGTCAAAACTGACGTAGAGCCGACATTTTTCAAGATTTCAATTAACTCAGATACATAATTGCTGATCCTCAGTTTATATACAAGTCCTTGTCTAATACTCGAATATCGTGTCAAATATCAACTATGAATAGGTAATAATGTTAAGTAAGTAAATAAATACTTTTGTTGAGTGGAGCTCTTTCAAAATATTATGTATGTTTTAATTTAAGAAGCCTATAAACTATGTCTGAGCAAAGCCTTATTATAATTTTTGTTCGTACTATCAAGTGACGAGACAAGTTGTACCCTTAGAGCCGATATATACGGACCGCTCTTGCAGTCATAGTCAATAGCTTGAAGCTGCCGTTGATAAATGCTCGAGCAGATGGTATTAACTGCTAAACACAACAAGTCACAATTTCAATAATTCAGGGGCGGGTAGCGCGCGTGACTGGAATAAACATCACCCACCCCTCTATTGAGGGGAGCAACATAAAAAAATATTCAAATCGCTTTAACCGTTTTTGAGTTTAGCGAGACTAACTAATTGAAGAGAGAGACTAAATAAATTGATTTTTATATGAAGATTGGGTCGGTTCGTCAGCACTAATAACAAACATCTTTAACAATATTATGTCGAGAATTTTAAAGTCTGAAGTCAAAATACAACTTTGCCTATTTGAGAGATTAGATTTCAATACTCGTACAACTTTGCCTATTTTAGAGATTAGATTTCTGCCATGTGAGCCCCATTATATCTGGCTGAAATTTGTAATATCGTAAAGTATTCATATGTAATTGTTTTAAATTTAAGTAAAATCACCTAGAACATGTTTAGTGTTTTAAAAACTTAGTTTGGTGTCACGGGCATTGTCGATCTACAATACGTCTTACTTTCATTGCGTCAATTTCGTGTTAGTATCGTATTTTTGTAGGAGGTCCATTTACTTTTCATAATAGGTTTCGTCTTCGATGGCTTCATCAGCTCAGTTGGTAGCGACCTAGTTTACAAAGCGAGAAGTCCCAGATTCGATCCCTGGCCGAGGCAAATATTTGTGGGATGAGCAGAAATGTTTGTTCTCGGGTCTTGGATGTTGTCATGTGGTGTGTGTGTCCATGTCTCCTACGGCACGGCAAGGCAGAGTCTGTAGCAACTTCACTAACGGAGGCGTCAATATTGTATTGCGTCGAATAATAATAAATGTCCCATGACAACAACCACACAAGGTCTCCGGTACCCAAATTAGGCAGAGCCTGTTAGTCCAGGCCTTACAGGCCTGTACAGGTCAGTGGTAACCTGATGACTGATATACATACTTTATACATAAACACACCCAGACACAGGTCAAATAGACATGCACACAAATGTTTGATTGAACCATGTCTATTAATCTGAAAGGCTTTGCCAGAAAACCATCGTCAGATGTCAGGGTTCACGGACGTCTGACATATTATGTGCGAAGGACGCCTGTTCGACGTATTTATGTCACTATTGTTTTGTTATAATACTGTTAGGCATCTAACTGTTAGAAAAAATGAAAAAAAAACATATTTATTTAACACACAGGTTAACCTGTGTGTTATATAATATAATACGTTCACGAGTTGACGCATGTGCCAGCCATCGCCTTCCTCAACCATTTCTGAGGGAAGATGGCGACCCGCCACACACGCCACCGCTTGCCAACACATTTCCGTGAGCATGTCTGCTCTGAATGCCCACACCATCTCTTTGTCAGTTACAGTTTTTATGAGAACTTAACGCTAGTTACATGTTATTGTGAGCCCACATTGCCCACATTGCGCTGAAGCAGGGCCTCCATCACCACGCTGTTTCGATCCCTGATTGCCATCTTCAGGTTGTAGCTATAGATGGTTTGTTCGCTCGCAACCATCGCTTGCCTCACAAACCGTCCGATGGCATCATCCTCGTCGTCGGCGTAGTAGACAAAGGTCCTCGTGTGCCGGGAAACCGCGACGACTGCGTGCGGGACGCTCTCGTGCAGCTTCATGTTGCCTTTTGTTTTTATTACCGCGACTGACTCGTACGTCAGTCCCTGCGCCTCGTGAATGGTAAGGGTGCGTGATCCTTCGCCCTTTCCATAGCCCTGGCTGGTCAGGGTCTCCTTTTCCTCCTGAGTGTGGACCAGGAAGAGGGCGTTTGGAAGGAATTTGGGGATTTTCGCTCCTGTGTAACTCTCGAGGCGCAGGGACCTTATACTGGGAGCCGAGGAATATATACCAGAGTATATTTCCCTCAGCTCATACGCAACATCCATTGGGTTCCGGTGCGTGCACAACAACTCCTGGCTGATGTTCGTAACCAGGCTAGGGCGGTTATACCTTAGATCGAACAGGTTCTCCCTGTCTATGTAAGGTAATTGGTTGACGTCTCCGATGAGGACAAGTTCGCTAGCTCCAGACAGCCTAGAAGCCATTACTATGGCCCCAAAATGGTTCATGAGAGCCTCGTCCACCATCAGGCGGACGTAGCTCTCATTCTTTTTAAAACCATTTACTAAAACCGAGGCCATAGTGCGCACCTTGGTTTTCACCAGGTCTCCGATTCGGTGCGCTAACTTCTCTCTCAGGTCTTTTGCTGCCTCTGTAGTTATTGTTGCGATAACGTCCTTGTCCACATCGAAGTGTCTTACCACCCAAGTTGTTTTTCCGCATCCGGTAACTCCATTGACCCACTGTATTTTGGGTACCTCCCAGTGTTTCCAAAATGTCTTGATCTCAGAGTCTCCCGAAATGGCTTTCGCCATTTGCAAGACTCTGTCATCCAACATTATCTTGGTGCACCGGGCGGTGACAACAATAGGGTCGTGTGGTGGTGTTGCGTATTTTAGCCTACCAGTCCGTTCGGTATCTTCCTCTTCCAGAAACACAAAGCCACTTGTCGCGTTGTAGGTAGCCATATACTGACCAGACATTGCCCCCATGATGATCGAGGATGTGTCGTTGTTGTATATGGCTGCTTCAGCCTCTTCGAGTCTCTTCTGAAGCAGTCGAGATTCGATGATGCTGCCCTCGTTTGCTCGCCTGTAGGACTGCAGGATGTTGTTGCAGTTCCTGAGATTGACGTCTCTTGTTGCTCCCGTTATGGCGAGGAACTCGAAGAAGGCATTCGCTGCATGGCTCACTGGTTCCTGTGCTGGTATGTACTTTGGCGGACTGACTTGTCCCATGTCAGCTCTAGTCCGAGGTCGTTTTTGGAATGTTGAACTGGGAGTTGTCTTTTTCGCAGGCATGGGCAATTTTGGCTCACACGACTGTAGGGATAAGCTTTGTGCTGCTGCTTTGAAAGACGCCAGGAACGCTGTGACACGGCCCTTACACTTGGTAGGGCTGCGCTCCTGGTTCCTTTCTGCTTCTGCTTTTTCCTGGAGACGTTCCGAACCGCTTTTCGTGGTTGAAGCGGGGATTAGGTGCCCCCCTGTTTTAATGCTAGTAAATTAAAAAGCTAAAAGTTTGTTGCCAAAACATTGTTTTATAGTTTTATCGAGTCACACGTTACAGTTGCGTAACAGACAGATAAAAGCTGGATTGGGCTGCCATATCAATATCACGTAACACCAAGACGGTTTCTTTTTGCACATACTCTAGGGATGAAACTACCAATCACGATACGGGTATATCTATACCGATATTGGTGACACAAATTGCAACCCTTCACTTTTATTAGTGAGTAAATAATTTTGAATTTGAATACCTGTGGGTTTTGGACATATTCCTATATGTCCAAACCCCACGTAAACTGGTAACTATTCCTTTATTAATTCCGTAAATATTCGGTAAATTATGTAAATATGCCTGTAGGTATCACTACAAGCGAAAGATATGATAGGACAGTAAATCGAAGTAGAAATTTGTACTTATGCTTCGAAGCTGTACTGCGGGACCGTTATTAAAATACTAAGTAAATATATATAACTATAAGTTTTCACAACCTACTGTGAACTAGTGCTTTACACTATAACTTAAGTCCTAAGATGGGTCTTCAAGCCGCTTACTGTGTCTAGTTCTTCAAACTAACTTGAACCTTGTTTTCAATGTTCTTCCGACAAACTGTGTGCGGGTCATGTTGTTACATCCTCAAAGTTCTATCGGCGTTCAGACTTCACGACGGTAGCTAGGACCTAGTGGGATGCGACCGCAAGTGCCGATGAGGAAGTTAACAACCAGAACACCATGTGCATTCCAGGATTCTTACCACCGGTTAGTAGGCTGCCAGAACCCAACCGCTGCTATCGCTGTTCGCTCCCGACTCGGGACCCGCTGGTTCTGTTGGACATCTGAGCCTTAACCTGCACTACGGGCCTGTATTCCTTCAGGACGCTGCAATAGCAACAGCCCACACCGTCGCGTTGAGGCTTTCGTCTGCTACCTACTGAAAAACTGAGAGGCCTTCTATATACCTTCACGACACGTCATCCCCTCCAATTAAGATAAATTTGGGCGGTACATTTAAAGAAGTACTTATGTAGGCGATAGAGAGATAGATAGACGGAGTGGTTCGAGGTCTGACCATGGACTCCGTTGGTGGGCGTTATGCTGCACTCACTTTGTGCAGCACTTTGTGGGCGATTGCGTGGGCGCGGGTAAATTAGTACTAGCGACTCGCGTGACGTGAACTGGTAACTGCACTCAAATTCAAATTAAAATTAGTTTATTTCTCTTTAGTACATCATTATACATTTCGGCTGTATCTGCCAAACTGGACGTATAATACACACGTATCTTGGTAGATAGTTCCTTCCAAATAATTACATTCATAATTTCGTACTTATTTTACAACATCAAAATTACATGAAATTACTACCTAAATTATATTTTATCATTAGAACAAATTATTATTAGAATATTATTAGAACATTAAAATGTAATTTAAGGTAAATTAGACATCACAAATTATTACTAACTAAATAAAAAAATTACAAAGATACAATAAAATACAATATGGAACTCGGATATTTATCAGTATTTATGAAGATTTTAATTTATTCATTCATTCATTCATCCATTGCATTCAACATATAGACTGATTAGTGGTACATTATTTAGTATGTTGGGTTAAATTGAAATTAAATAAGAGTATAAATATCATTAACAAATAAAAACTAAAATTTTATATTATACAATGTTTTTGATCTACACATTGTTAGGTTTTGCGAAATTAAGATCATTTATCAATGTCAAACTGACATTATGTTTGACAGATTAATCGACTATTGTATATTTTAGCCTGGCAACTATTTCATATAAAACCTATACTTATCTCTGGTTCAGTTGTCAGGTTGTCTATGGTTGCAGCCAATCACAGAGCTGAGCGTTCCTGCCGCAAAAATGGCGGGAGATAGCTTGGCTGGTGATTGGTTGATGTCGTGGACGAATGGTAGCTGAGTATTTCAAGCGGGCTTGAGAAAAATAACGGTGGTGGGTGACACATTTCGTTGGCGGACGTCGAGGAGAAATATTGTGTACAGGCATAGTGTATAAACCTACTTGTTAGTAACCCTGGTGCGCCATTTGCAATAAAGTAATTAGATTGTGACTGCATCTATTCTTTACGCAACCCGGAATAGGATCGAGTTTAACATCTCAGAAGTGTGACGACGACTAGCATTGTAAAATGTAAGTACTACGCCCTATTATAATATTAATAAGTGAGTGACTAAAAAAGAATTGGCTTTCGACTTTTTACTGCTGCTTAGTTGTTCATTGTTCAGCATAACCAGTGACTGTTGCTTATTCGTTATTTGCGACAGCGTAACAAAACGGTAACGTACATGCGGCAGATAGGTTTGTTACTTATAATTACATGTGAATATTGTTACGAAATCTTTGCCGGCCTCGCAAGGCGATACCTTATACCTATATTAACCCGTCCACTGTCTAGTGTTTTCGGTTTATTTCCGACCTACGCATAAAAGATCAAATAAAAAAAATACTGCTCTTGAATAGTTTGACCAACTAAAAGCAAGTTTATACCGATGGAGTGTGTTGGATCTGATAAAATTAGTTACAAACTGGAGGTCTAAAAATGTGTATACACTTTGTATATGCGCGACATGGCTTAGCACTTTTTTTAAACGTACACATGGTGTACGCGTGACACTCTATGGGTTAACAAGGCCTGTCGAATGTATAGTGATTGGAATAGTAGGTTTTTCTATGGAGGTTACTACTAAAAGGTTCATAGTGAACTTTTTACTTTACTAAGTTACTTAAGGTCACACTTTATTTAAGGTCTACTGTTTGATATTTCATGGTTGGCTCCTTCCCTTTTCATAATTTATTTTGTTCCAAACCTAAAGCCTTATAATTATTTAGATAATTTGATATCTGAATATCTCTGATTTAAATAAAATTATTATATATATATATACATGTGTACTAATGGCGTTTTTCTGGCGTTGCTCTGCAACGCGACAATTTCAGCCAATGGATGAGTCGAGTCACAGGAGTCGGGACAGAGAACGGACCAGTCGTAGACGAGATAAACCAGTCGAAAAGATTCTTCGCTCTGTTTCTCGAAGTTGAAGCCGCATCCGAACTCTGACCCCAAGCCAGTCTGAACGTGCCTGACACCAGGGGCAAACGGGCCGAGATCGAATCAAGCTTTTGGAAAGTCAAAGGACACCGTCGCTGCCAGCCAACGTGCATCGTGAAGGGCGCCGCGACCGCTGGGTGGATCAAGATCATCGTGCGCAACAACGTGAAGAATGCCATCCAGAACCACGTGCGACGCAGGACAATATAAAAGGTCACGTAGCTTTTCATTTTCTAAGAACGATATTATGGATCTTAAGTTTGAAACATGGTTTTACCTCTCAGCCTCCTTCTCAGGCAGCACAGTCTTCTCAAAAACTTGATCATAAAAATATATTACCTAACTTTGATCCTTCTACTAAAACACAATGTACTGATCTGTGGCTGAAGAAGGTTAAAGAGTGTGCCTCTGTATACGGCTAGGATGATAGAATCACCATCCATTTTGCCATGCAAAAACTACAGGGCCGGGCCAAGACCTGGTACGAAAGGTTGAATTCAATTCTTTTCTCTTGGAAAGGATGGCAAGAGAAACTAGTTAATGCATTTCCTTTTGAGCAGCATTATGGCTAGGTCTTGGAGGATATGTTAAAAAGAAAGATCTACTCTTTCATGATTCATTTCACTCATATCTTTATCATGAACCAATAGAGATTTACTATTACGAAAAGTTGACACTTCTCAACCAGTCTCATTGTAGGGAAACGCGCGGTAGTTTGCGTCATTCACGGTATTAGTTATCGTACTCTGAGATCCGGTGCCTTGGCGTTGCGTTGCTTAGAACTTGATCACCTCTTACAATATTTAGTCAGCTATAAAGATTCTAACTCATCGGCAGTAGATCGTACTGCCTACAAGTCTAAAAATCCTGACAGTTACAACAGTCATAATTTTAGGCCTAAGTCTGCAGGAATGAAACTTAACCGTCCAACTGGATGCTATAACTGTAAAGAGGCAGATCACAGTTTCTTGTATTGTCCCAAACCCATCTCTACATATTATAAATGTAGTTTGATTGGCCATACAACCGATGCTTGCCGCCGCGCATCAGCGTAGACAATGCTAAACCCGTGGCCACTATACAAAAAAAAAAATGCGCATCAATACTTTTAGTGAACAGAGTATTTTAAATCCTAATGCGAAGTTTACAAAAGAGGTGAAGGTAATATGGATTCTCCGAGCCCTTCAAGTCTTTTGTAGATTTTGGTAGTGATGTAACTTTAATAAAAGAATCGTTGGCTCACAGTTTAGGGTTGGCTCAGAATAAAGTGTCATCAGCTATGAAAGGTTTCGGTAATGAGATAGTGGAGTATTTGGGGGAATTATCGCTTGATTTGAGCATCGATGAAGTTAATGCGAATGTTATGGGCAAGGTTGTGAGCGACGAATTATTAGACAAACCATTGTTGATAGGCCAGTCATATACAGAGCAGCCTCATATTATAGCATATAAAAATGCGACCAAGCTGGAATTTTTTGACATCGGTAATGAATTGCCGCAACCCGATATTGGCGTATAGAGCATATATGAATATGAATATAGAGCATTCAATAAAGGCTAGATTTACTGTTAATCTAAAGCTTTACGGTACAGCTACCGTTAGATTACAGGTAGATCCATCTCCCACAGTCAGTGTTTTGGTAACAAACAGCGTAGCTGGGAAGCCCAATAGTCAATACTTTGTATTTGGAAGCATTTATGCTGCTAAATATGGTCGTATCGACATATCAGTCACCTTATGTTTAGATTTTTGCCAGATTTCAAAAGGTTCCGTATTCTGTCGTGTTGATCGTGTAGATTTTGTAAATATAATTATTAAAGAGCCATCAGAGATAGGATCTACAGTTGTTGTAGAAAGGTTTGATGAAAGTCAGGTTAAATAATAAAATGCTAACAGAGAGAATTTAGAAAACACTTAAAAAAAATCGTCAGTCTATTAATCAATTAAAATTATCGTGTCGGCGAGCAGAGTTAGCGTCTTACGGCGTTCGTCACTCTGGACGGCCAGTACGAATTCAATCGAATGCCGTTCGGCTTGGCGAACGCACCAGCCGTATTTCAAGGTATGATAAATACACCCTTGGGGTCCGCCCGTTTCGGAAGGCAACTGCGTACATCAATGATATCCTCATCTTTGGCAGTCATCCTGCTTGAACTTCTCAAGGAAATTTTGCAAATGACAGAAAAGGCCAACTTCACACTTAACTTGGGCAAATGTGATTTTCTCCGTGACAAGATCAATTATCTTGGTTACAAGATAAGCGCTACTGGTATAAGGCCAGGCGAAGGTAAGATTAAGAGCGTACATAACTTCCCACGGCCTGAAAACGTACACCATGTTCGGTAATTTCTTGGGCTTGCAAGTTATTATCGAAAATGTATCAAGGACGTTGCATTATTAGCTTTCCCGCTCAGCAAGCTCCTTAAAAAGGGTGCTCTGTGGGAGTGGCGTGAGAGTCAGGAGCAGGTTTTCGAAGATCTAAAGTCCAGGTTGACAGAGAGGCCAATACTTGCCATATACTATCTGTTAGCAGGAACCGAGCTACACACTGAAGCGAGCAGGATAGGGACTGGTGGCATACTTTTGCAGCGTACAGTGTCAAGCAAACCGTTTCGCCCAGTAGCTTATTATAGCAAGCAGACTTAACACCCGTAGATCAACTCCTATCCGTAATGATCATCACTAGCGATGATTGGCTGCATACGAACTTGAAGATTCAACTTGAAGACTCTGAGTTATGTAGGATCCGTAATATCTTAAGTAGTAATGTCGACGAAAAGGGTCTCAAGTATATAACTGATAATTACGTCATAAAGGACAATAAATGTTTCGTTGTGTGGGTGGCGACAAGGAAAATGTTCGGTGGGTGTTGCCAAAAGGTGCGCGATGGCAATTGGTCATTTTGGTGTTAAGAAAACATTAGAAAAACTAAAAAAGACTTATTGGTTCGCCAAAATGACCAAATTCGTTAAGAAATACATAAACTCCTGCATTCAATGCGATTATGCGAAGCATAACTCTAGCGATTTTGAGGGCTTCCTCCACCCCATTTGCAAAGGTAGAGGTTCCATTACACACCCTGCACATAGACCCTCTTGGCCGTTTGTGAAATCTAGTAGGGGTCATACCCATTTGCTTATAGTCGTTGACGCATTTACTAAATTCTGTTTCATTAGATGTAATCTACGTCAATAAACGTTATTATTATTATTATTATTATTATTCCTTTTATTCAAAATAAATCACGGATTTCATCCGGTGCTTTACAAAGGCATAAGTGGGGCTGTTGCCATCACTTAGAGGTCTGTTTGGTATAAAAAATACAAAGTAGTATAAAAAAAAAACAGAAACTTTTGGATGGATGGTGACATGGTATATCTATTATAAAAATGGGTAAAATGACAAGGCTATTGAAATAATTTAATTAGTGATAAAAAGATAGTGGGCTATGGAAGAGACTACGGCACCTGCCAAATTCAGACTCATTTTAAAATTTTTGAGCAGGTGGTGACTTGCCACCCACTAAACGGGCCCCCCCCCATAAAGGCCACCATGAATAGTGACAGAAGGGGGATTTTAACATATTTAATTATTATTATTATTATTAGACCGGTACGAAACACAACACACAAAATGTTTCCAGAGCTTTAGATGATATATTTTATACATTTAGGCTACCTGACCGTCTTATCAGTGACCGTGGCAGCGGTTTCACTTCACTCGCCTTTAAGAAATTTGCCCTTGATAAAGGCTTCAAGCACATTTTGAACGCAGTCGCTGGTCTTAGATCCATCTGTCAGGTGCTACGGAACGCTATAATTGTACCATTCTTGATTCCTTGAAAGTGTTAAATTTAAGCCATGGTGACTAAGGATGGGATAGGCATTTGGGTAAGATTCAGTGGGGACTTAACAATACACTCCAGGAAACTACATGTAGAACTCCCTTGGAGGTGATGTTCGGTACTCACATGAATCTCGAGATTAGCCTGGTACTAAATTAAATTTCCCAAGAAACTTGTGAGCTTAGCGATCTTGCTACCATACTTAGTGAAGTTAAAGATAGGATAGATAGAGAGCAAGTTAAGCAGAAAGAAATATATGATGAAGGTAGGAGACCAGCTAGAGTTTATAAGGAGGATGAGTTAGTGAAAATTACCAAAACTTGTTTCAACAATGATGGGCAGAGCAAAAAGCTCATGCCTTCATATGTAGGTCCATATCAGGTCGTCGAAGTTTTGGGTAAAGATCGATACAAGATGACTCCTATCCCAGGGCTAGGGTCCACAAAAAAACAAACGAAGAAACGAAACAAAAAGAAGCTTATAGCGGTCTACGAGTGCTATCATCCCGCATTTTCACTTACGTCACAAACAAATAATTATGACGAGTATTATAAAAGTTATATAATTAACTTGTGTCTTGGTAAAAACGAGGAGAAAGAAGGCCCTTTAATGAATACGAGACAAATTTGATTTCATACAATGCAACAGTTACAGATATATATACAGATGTCGTATAAGTAAAAATAGAATAGAGATATTCCACTGTCTGAGAACAGGCCACCATTTTATATTATGGTGTTTCTACTTATGCTCTCAGCTCTACCCTAGCATTTTTCATAAAAAGTGTGTGTACTCATGTATGTAGTGGACTTAAACCACTACGTTACGTAACGTATTCTGAAATTTAATACGAATATTTTACATTTGATAGGCTAGTGTTTGTTCATTATCTTACACGATGGTCAGCGATGATGCGGTCGGTGGTATCACAACTACACTTAGAATTGCGACTAACTCTCAAGGACAGCTGCCCCAACACACTATTAGGTTCTTAGCAACATATTTTCCAAGATGGTGGTAACTATCCAAGCGAACACCAGGAGTGCCCACTACCATGCTGTGGGTTTTATCACGATTTCAGCTTCACATAAAGCTCAAGCCGAGTCCCGTGGTGGTCTATATGACGACCCATCCTTGTTCCTCCTGTGGGCCGGTAGTCTCGACGTGTTAGCTAGAGTTAGCTACCATAACGACAGTTGCTAAATTGACACAGCCTAGCATTTTACGTTAGCGGGGCCTGTTACGAAGATGGCTGCAGCTAAGGTACATTTCTAGCCTGTGGCGACTTACTGACCGACTTTGGTTGTACCGTTATCGCCATCTATGTAGAGTTTTCCACCCCTGGGTATCATCGCTTCAAGTAAGTATTTGATATTTGAATTATTGTTTATATTGAATTATTTTAGAGAAAGCTTAGCAGAGCTATTATAGAAAACGAACTCAAACTACCTATATATATTTAGCTATATAAATATGTAGGTAGTGACTACGCAACATTATGGCGATTTTATCTGTTGGCGCAACCTCGCTTACTGAACGGGCATAACGCCAACTTAAGCGTACACAGAACTCAGATTGCGATCAACAAAATCCTTACGAGTTTGATCAAATGCCAATAGAAACAAAGACGTCTGATGCAACATTAACGAACGTTTTATTGTCGATCAAAAACAGCTTAGTGATACACGTTTGATCGAGATTGTTATTTTTTATTGTACGACTTGCCAGTGCTGTAACAAAGATTCAATTCAACAATGCGATCTTGGTGAAGATTAAGAGTGTTTTTGATTGGGCAATAAAAATATTTTATGACATGAACACTTAAAGCTAATGAGATTTTCTTAGGGAAAAAAACAGAACAATGGCTATTGTTGATTTTGTTTAATTTTTCTAGATTTGTGTTTCTTCGAGTGACGTGTAATGGTTAATGGTAATATTATTAACCGTTAAGTGTTCATATTGGAGCAAGAGTGTAGGCAAAGTGTGAAAAATCACGAACGTATTTGTATTTTCTTCGTCAATAGCGTTAGAACGTTTTATAAATAGATCCACCGCATTACTAGAACTTACACATAGTCAGGACAGTGACTAAATGACCTACTTATTTATCAAATGAATTATATCTACCTTCATCAATTGAATATCGCACAAAACGCAACATTCTTGTGTAGTAGGATATGTTGTGTATAGGTACTTAATTCTATTAAATGGTATTTATATTGCGATTATTTAATTCACAACAATAGTTATTGTACATCTAAACATCAAGCATTATTTACTCTTGATTAATATTGTATAAAATAATATACTCTAAACTGTAGTAACTACAAAATATCGTACTATTATATAGATAGATACACTCTCAATTGCAAACCACATTTTAAAGTAGAATAAACAAAGAAATAGGATAATATAATATAAAAACATAACTCAACCATGAAAAACTTAAAATTTAGTGTCACAACAGGCGGTCGTATCGCTCAGAACGATCTCTTACTGACATATATGACATTATATAGTAAACTAATAAAGGAGAACCCTGTGTGAACTCACTCGCTGTACTGGTGCTACACGCGATGGAAAATTTAATCTTTCTCACTTTATATAACTATATTTTTTAACCAAATAAATTAAGGAATTTTAGATAAAGTGAAAAGAGTTTTACATAAAGTGTTTCTTACAACACCATATTATGTTGTTTATTTTAATGGAATAGTGCCCGGACAAGTGTCACGAATAAACTCAAAAACTTCTAATGAACACCTCTCTCCTGACCACACTACAACTTGAGAACGTATGGACCAATCTCGCTAATTCTTGTTTGTTGTAAGTATTAATAATTATTGTTAGGAGAAGTTTCTTATGAAAGAAACACAAAAAAAAGCTGTGATGTTGATGTTGATGTGATGTTGTCAACTGTCACTTTGACAGCTGTCAGAGCATAATCCTATTTTTGTGTTATTTTCAAGTAGAATGAAGTCTAAGTGTGAAATAAAAATTATTAATGTCACTTTGACAGATGTCACAACTAAGACCTTCATCCGTGTCATTTTCTAGCCGAATGAAGTCTAAGACTGAAACCAAAACTATAAAATCCATCATCAACC
Source organism: Selenia dentaria (assembly GCA_917880725.1). Lineage (NCBI taxonomy): Eukaryota > Metazoa > Arthropoda > Insecta > Lepidoptera > Geometridae > Selenia > Selenia dentaria. The sequence goes on from OU862891.1 coordinate 6,445,741, forward strand.
GTCAGTTTGATAACTTTCACAGCTAAGACCAATATCGGTGTTATTGTCGAGTAAGATGTAGTTTAAGTGTGAAATCAAAATCATAAAATACGACATCATCTGTTATTTTGACAGCTTTCACTTCACAATCATCTATGAGACGCTATAGTATAATAAAACCATAGTGTAACAAACATCAACACGGAAACCTATAAACGAATTGAATATTTACGAAATAATGTTTGGTAGTGCAGCAGGGAACGGCAATGTATGCAGGTTCTAAATTTCCCACGACACTACCAGCTGGGAATGCAGTGCGGAATGACTGGAAAAGAAAAGAGCCCAAGGCGAGGCCGAAGGCCGAGCCTATTACGCGAACGAAGTCGCAGGCAGTCACTAGTATAATATATTTTGTCATCATCATCATTCACTACCACAAGGGTGAAACCGCGGAGCGCCGCTAGTATTTTATACTTACAGATTGGCACAGCTGGAGTTATTATTGTTAACTGTTGTATCATAAAATGATTTCAACTGTAAAATAACAATCATTACCGCTATGAGTTACGTTCGCATAAATTCATGTCGGATAAAATCTAGAAGACGAATGCATATTTTTTTTGCATTTTTGCCTATAAATTATTTTTTAATTCTCATAACAAATCTTTTAAATATTACTAAAAATAATTTATTAACTGCTCAGTATTAGATTGCAGACGAACGGCGTATCAGAAAGTCAATTATATTCATCAGTTCAATGGAGATCTACGAGTATTCCATATATCCCTATATTGACGATTAAAATTATCATCTTCCAAGCACATCTGGCTGCTCTACTCGAAAAAGAACGTAATAAAACTCAAATAAAACGAGATAAAAATACTTATTATCATTTGTTTTCGTGTGAGGTGAATGTTAAATTAATTAGTGCAGTGTAAAACACCGCACTGTATCTCTCGTAACTTTTTTACGTGAGATAAAAATAAAAGTGTTCAGAAGAATTTTGCATTTTTAGAGTTCTTCACTAAAATATATATTAAACGTTTTATCACGATCCATCCAAATATTATATTGAATTTGATTAATCGATCTCTTTGTATGAATATCGTGTGGTATGCATGGCAAAGGCACGAGTGATACACAAACAGACTGACAATATTCTATAACAAAAATGTATATGTTCGGTAAGGAACAAATAAAATTAAAAAACCAAATAAAAATAGCTCTTTAGGATTTGTAAATATATTTTTAGAGTTTTATATTATTTATTGGTATCATTACTTTACTTATTACTAATATTAGAGGAAAGATTTGTAGTTTTGGATTTTTGTATTATCACGAATAAACATTATAACTACTAGCCCGAGTTCAAAAAATTATTTTGCCGTTTGAAAGCTACAGTATCACTGAGTAACTTAAGCTACACAATATTTTCAAAAACGTTGGGGATACGCATCAAATTTTGATAATGTAACCCAAGGTATGAAAAAAATACCAGAAAATATCATTATATCGCGTACGCTACGGAAACTATTGAAAATAGAGAAAAGCGATGTACTGCAGTTTTATAGAAAACATCAAGAAACACAATATAACTTGTATTACCATATGTTTTACTATCATAATTATGTCACAATTTTTATGTCACCTTTTCATTTTAAAGTATGCAAATAGAAACGCTGGAAAATCTTTATATCGCGTACACTGCCGAAACTATTGACAATAAAGCAAAGTGATGTATAATTGTTTTATAGAGGACATCAATGTTTACAAAATAAGTAGGTATTACCATAAGCCTCACTATTACATTTATGTCACAATAGCTAATTTTCTGTTATTAAAGTATGCATCTCGCCGTTTTAAACTAGGCCATATTATTCGCACCTTGGTGTTAATGTTTATCTACTCTAATAATTAAAAGGAAAGTTTTGATAGTTAGTTTGTAACGGATAATTGCGAAAACACACACACACACACACATTTTACACATCCGGTTAAAAAAATATTTTACGAGTAGAAAACTATATTATTTGATATTTCTAAGAAACAACATACGGTATATTGAATTCATAATCATCATCATCCATCACCACACGGGTGAAACCGTGGAGCGCAGCTAGTCTACATTACATTTTAATGTATTAATGTAAAATGTATTTTAACACCTAAAGCAAAATGAGGGGCGTTATGTGTTAGGCGTGACTGTCTGTGGCATCGTAGCTCCTAAACGAATGTACCATTTAGGAAGCGATTTTTTGGAATATAATAACTGTGTTATTATTTTAGGCAGTTAGCAATATATTTACCTGATGATATATATCATGATAGCCTTATATTGTATTGTACAGAACGGTTTCGTAACCCCAGATTTACTGATCTCTGCGGCTGTAACTTTAGCCTTTAATTGTTGTTTTAAGAAAGATTTGGTCAGTAGTAAGATTATCCATGATTTAAGTAAGTATATAAATAATAATTAATATGGTTATCTGCAATGAACTATTGCATTGTATTATTTCTAGATTCTAGATAAAAAAATATTTAGAAAATTATTAGTAAATAGTTAAAAGCATCCTAATTACAAAGAATTTAGTTATCTCAAACATTGAAATTTATAGAGACAAAAATTCACATTCTCTTTTTTTTCTCTATAAATTTTAATGTTTGCTAAAGCAGGCATTAGTGATTTAAGAAGTAATTCTATAAGAATTTAGTTGTATAATAAATTGTACAAACCATTTGATGTGAATCCTCTAGTAGTTGACCAACCTACGCACATTTTCACAGTTTCGTCGGTTTAATTTTCTCTATTAGCTTATTATAATATTGTAAACATATGCATGGTTGGCGGTAGATTTTTTAAATACGCTGAAAAGTAACTTCACAAAATTTACGTTATTGAGTCTTTTAACGCCGTGAGCTTTTTATCTAAAATTTTAATATATTTCAAAAACGTCGTATTCTTGTTCAGTACGTAATTTTAAGTCTTCTGACCCACTTTTATTTTAGTCTAAATACAAAATTTTTGGCTTCTACTCTTACTTTTATTACAGGTATAGATAATAATATATCATCGTTGTTGTAGGTCATTATCCAAAAACAACCTTTTCCATATCAATAAACACATTTAAAGGTCCCAACCCCACTTATATAGGTACTGAAGTTCAAAGCACTTGAGTTCAGTTCCTTCACACCTCAATATTCTTTATTTCACCCAAATATTAAACAGTCATCTCATGCATACATAAATAGAAAGCTTACTCAACTGGTTTTTGGACTTAATGACTTGCTCTTCTTAATTCTCTGAGCTTTGCACTTGAGTGGATCCATTCCGCCGTATCCGTTCAAACAATGCCGTTCAGAATGCGTGGATAATACCTAGGGAAGATTAGGGAGTGAAGGAGATTATATTCAAATGGCTTTAAATTTATGAAATACATGTCTTATCGTAGCTAATGAATTAATGTCTTTCCGAATCCGTATATTTATTATATTGCATATGTTGGACCTTTTTAGGGCTTTGTCTGCTCTATACGGAACTATGGAATTCTAAGCATACGTCGTCCGTCCGTCTGTCTATTGTCTTAATCTTAATCTCTTTGTAATCTTTTAAACCGTATTGGATTATCGTTATGCTCGAGGTTTTTCTACGTGATCGTATCCGAAATGATCTGATCCGAAGGCGGACAAAAGTCACCGACATACCTAGCTCAGAAGATAAACCATTTGATGTAGCAGTGGGCAGGGCACATGACACGCAAAGCTATGGCCGCTGGGGCCGGAAGGTCATGGGGTGAATAAAACCACAGATCGGCAAGCGCAGCGCAGGATGACAACCGACAAGATGGACAGACGACCTGATAAAGGTTGCAGGACTACGTTGGATACAGGCCGTTTAAGTGGATATTAGGTGGACATCCTACATCTGCGATGATGACGATGAGGTAGTCAGTTAAAAGTTTACATATTAGAAACGTGTATTTTTCAACGTTTTTTGTTTACGTTTCGTGCACAGCGTCAAGTTGGTATACCTACCTATGAAGGTAGGTATACAGAACATTGGTCGATGAGTCTGATTCGTTCAGTACACTAACTGCTAGCAAGCCAAGAGCATATAATTATGTTTGTTAACATGAATATTTATGTTAAAAATACCTAAATTAAAAGGAACTGAACTTTATGACAAATTGGTAAATCGGCAAAGATTCCCGTCTATCATGCAGTATTTATTACTTGACTGGTATACGGGAAATAGCATTCTACTAACTAAACTGGAATTGGACCGTACCTATACGGTGACTTATGCGTTTTCTTATTCTGCTACTGAAAAACGGTCCCGCTGCAGTTACGTTTAGTATCACTACCGTACCGCGAGGAATACTTAGATAGAGTGAACTTACTAATTTGTTAATAATCACCTTTTTCGAACTATTAAGAGCTCCATGAAGACAGTATCTCCCGTTGGGTAGCTCAATAGGATGGACCAAATCCTCCGGCTTAATTAAAATTTAGATGCTTACAATCTCCATAGCCTTTCGGACCTTACGTGACACGGAAACACTTTTCCCTTGCATACTCGCTCTAGAGCCCGAGCTCCATCGAAGCAGAATAGTGAAGAGTATCGGTGTTCGAGAACGTAAAAATATACCTGTCGCGTGTAATTTCCTCAGTGGATCCACAATCGCGAAGTATCTATCAGCTGACAGCGCTGTCAGCGTGAACACTGACACTCCGATACTGATATCCTTGGCGGCCTCAGATACTCGACACACCGTCGACCCCCACGGCCAGGACTCCAGGGTGTACACGATGGAGGTGAATGGCACGCAGGTGATGATGACGAGGAGATCCGCCAGAGCCAGGGATAGGATGTACCTGGAAGAATTGGTTTGATATAGAGATGAAATCTGTTAAGGGATGTGTGAACTTGGTTTCCAATTGAGCCTTTGCAATTACTCAAAATTAAATATTTTACGACAATGGGCCTACCTCGTAAATTTGCGTAAGTGTAACGTAACATATCGTTGACGTATATATTACAAACTGTGAGTTATCTGTGATAAAGTTGTACTAGGACCACTGCTTATTTACCAGTTAGTATGGCAAATTGTACTGAGACAAAATTACATTTTGGCTTACAGTATATAATTATGATGATCTAGAGACTTGTGAAATAACCAAAATACATCCTTTTGTGGATGCTTATCCACATTTTAGTAGATATACAGCTGTATACTAAAATGTGTAAAAATTGCTTATTTCATAATATGACACATTTTTGGAAACCTAGTACATAATACAAAACTTTTTATTTTCATGGGATAGGTTAGCAAACGAGAAAGCGGGTCACCTGATGGTAAGTGAGACCGTCGCCCACGGACATCCGCAATACCAGAGGCCTCGAGGATACGTTGCCGACCATTGAGGAAGGATGATAGGAAGGAAAAGATAGAAGGGGTGAGGGTGGAAGGGGAGGGGAAAGGAGAGGGAAAACAAAGGAAGGGGGGCCTCTTGAACCTCCCACAAATCGACGAAATGAAATAGCAAGCTATGTTACTTTACGTCGGTGTTATGTGGGGGTGTGATACTTCCCCGGTCGTGCCGGCCCATTCGGCTGTGGGGTTGAAGCGTGACACTAACACAAAACAAGTGGCAGACCTGTTTCCTTGGCGGCCCAGTGTATATTGTACACTGGGCCATGACGTATAACATGCATCATGGCCCCGTATATACATCATGATGATGCGATACAACAGGCATCGTCTGCCAAAATTGTAAGCTTGTAACATTGAGGTACAATACGTCAATAGCTTCAATAGCCCGAGCGGTCTGCGTTGATGAATCAGTCGTCAGTCAGGACAAGAGTAATCATGTACGATTGATAAATTGAAGATAAATAATGACCTTTTAATTTGGAAGGAATATTTTATACGGTTTAATTCTTCAATAAAACAGTGCTTTAACTTTAAAAAATATTAGAAACTTTCAATCATTAGTATAAGAAGCTGGATCATACAAAATTCTTGATTGTGGCAAAAGTTTTTCTATTTTGTTGACTTTACAATTGCCTCTAATATTGCAAGGTTTTCTAAAGCTTCTTTGTAGTTATTCCGGTTCGCTTTATTAAATCTTTACTGTAAAAACTTGGAGTAAATTTTATTTTTAATAAAGTTACGCCATTTCTCTTGGCTCAAGTAGCGTGTACGGAACACAATATAGATGCTATCGTAAATGTGGACATTGAAACTTGATATCGCGCCAAGGTGGTGTAGTTACGGCTTGCTTGCGTTGATTTTATAAACAGTAAACCATTATTTTAAAGGCCTGTTTTACGTTTTGTGTTCTAAAATCTATTCTACATTTTTTATCATGGATAAATAATAAATATACGTTTTTTAACCATTATGGACACAAACATTCGAAATGTTCAAATTACTAACGGGATAGTTACTATCTTCTTTGAGTTTTCGAAATTTCGGCACCGTTGCAAGCGCTATGATCATGGATGATCTACCTTCACAGTTGGATTATTTTCCTGAAGATCATAAAATAAAACAAATCTGCGTGATTGATATATTTTTCAAATGTAATGCACTGCATGTAATCTTTCATTATGACCTTGTGAAAAAATAAACTTTTATACTATACACTACTACTACGAGTACTAACAAGGATTCCTTGCGCAGTGGGAGGTATGGATATACTCAATAACACATAACAACACCTAAGTCCCGAGAACAAACATTTCTGCTTATCGCTCAAATGTTTGACCTGGTCGGGCATCAAACCTGGGACTCCGCGCTTCGAAAGCTTACGAAACCACACCAAGCTTCGAAACCACTACACTAACGAAGCCGTCAGTTACAATACGTTTTTGTATGAAGACCTTGATATTTAGTTTTGTTTTCTAATTATTTGATAGGACATCTGCAATAAATATATGCTGTGATAAATTCAACCGTTAATCGGTTAAAATCGCCAAATCAAGCTGCCCTGCGAGCGCTTCATATGTCATATAAATATATATTCCATGTATATTTATCATCCGTGCTCAAGGTGCTTGCAAAAGTGCCAAATATCGGAAACTCACCAAATATGAGTATACATTATAATTATTCCTTCTCAGTTCCACCGTTAGCATTTACACTTATGATTTTGAAATTATTATGTTATGACCAAAGAAATGTATGTACAATAAATAACGCAATGCGTGTACTTCCCGCATCCGGACCCCGACCAAGCGTCAAGGTTAAACGCCGCTGCTTACAGTCCGTGCGCGTCTATTGTAGCAGCCGGATACAGTTGAATTCTAGTTCCAGGGGTTAGAGTGAAATCATTTGAATCGTAGCGAGGCGGTCCACGTCATTGGTGTCTTTGAATCGGTTTGAATTTCCCGTTACATAATTAATAAAGTTTGTAAAATGTAATGTTAAAGTCAGCACGCTTGGTTTTAATACAAATCGTTATACATACGTTATCGATTGTACATATTTATATTTATCTATGACCAAAGAAAGAGAAACCTAAATTACTATATAGAATTGCACAGAACCTTTATAGTGAGTGATAATGTGGCCGAAGTTAGTAGCAATAAATGTTATCAACTTCTACTTCAAATAGAGTCAAAGTCAAAGTCAAAATCATTTATTCAATTTAGGCATCAAAGACGCACTTATGAACGTCAATTTTTCATTATAATGTACTTTAAAGATTACCGCCGCGTTCCAAAACATATAGAGCCTACCGAGAAGAAGCGGCAAAAAACAACCATATGGTTTCATAAAAATATATCATTAACATATTCAAGAAAAACTTGTCAAACAATTTGCATGACTTTGAAATATGTATTCTTTTACAAATTTGATTCTAAATTATTAATAAATGTTCCATGATGTTTTTAACTGCAATGTATCTAGAAGTGTTTACACAAATACGTAGGAACTTTAACCTAAATATTAATTATAGTAATAATATATTTACTATTTAAATTTACCAATTAAGTTAACCGAGCTATGTCGGAGCGGGTTATAGCTTAGTAACCCCTAAGGTTAAGTTAAATATTAATATATAACACCAAGATAGGTAGTCAGTCAAAAATATATATACCATTGCTCTCTAGATACCTCTAAACTAGGATTTGAGAAAAATAGGATGGCTCGCGTCCTTTTTAGCGTAAAGTATATGGTAGGTTCATAAAACTGCCATCGCCCTAAGCTATAAAATACAATTTTACTCTCAGCGAAGAATACTGTGAGATATTGCTTAAAAATGTGTTGTACCTACTACACTATGATTTTCATTTACACATAATTTTAATTTAATCAAAACGCTCGCTGGTAGAAAAGCAAAAGTTTATTTGGCAGTCGTTCATATCTTTGTTCTGTTATTACGAAATTGAACTGATTTTGCCAAAATCTTTCACAAGGTTAGATAAACTGTATATCTAGCTGAAATTAAAACACATTTAATATACTACTATGTAATCGAAACACTTACGTGTTGGGCACATTCCGCATAGCCTTATGCCTGACAAAGACCGCAACCAGCGTCCCATTACCCACCACGCCGATAATGAAGATTAGCGCAAACAGTAGTGGAACGATGTAAGTCTCAGGTCGCTTGTAGTACGGCATGAATGGCTCTGAGGTGTTTGTGCCGTTCCCCATTACGAATGTGTCGTTTATTTCCTCCATGGCGCATATTACCTGAAATAAAGAGATCTGATTTAGATTCACAGTCGTCAATTAAAACAGCAATTACTATTATGGCATATTTATTCAACTTTTTTTTGCGGCTTCGTTCAGCCGTGCGATTCTCTAATGATTCGTCGATGCGCTCGTCGACGAGCTAACCGATGACAAATGATTTATGAGATATCGCCTTTGTACGCAAGGTTGTGTAATATAATTTCATATATGATCATATTTAATTGCATACATCTTTATTTGATTGATATATAAAAACTATTTCGATACTGACCAAAAATATGGGCAATTTAAAAATAATAAAGAAAAATGATGGAATGACACAGAGAAGACGTCACAGAAAAATGATTTTAATTTGGATTTTAAGACAGAGAGAACGGATTCCTGAAAAAGAAAACCAATTGTTATTTTGACGATTGGATTGATGCTAGAAGGCCAATAATAATAAAATGCTTACTGCGTGTCGTATATTCCCATAGAAGAATGGATTTGAAATGGATAGGCTTTGCCATCTACCATGGAGCCATTGGGCTTGAGAAGGACTGGCTTGATGTCATAGGCCAATAATAATGAAGAGTTCGCCGTTATAAAAGGGACTCCGTAAAGTGAAACTTGGTCAGAACACGTAATCTATTTAATATATTTATATTACTAATCTTACTTTTTATTATTTATTAGCTAGCTATAGGTATTCGTCTCAATGTAAATATCTATTACATTACAGTTGTTTTTACAACGTTTCTTGTCATCTCGTCATTTGTTTCACGAATGTTGTCAACGATGCAACGATGTTTGCTCTTAGAAAATCGCACGGCAGGTTATGTCAAGTAAGGTTTAGCGAATGAATGCTGCTTGCTGAATGCTGTTACCTCTACCGGCATTCACAGCATCACCATATTGGTGACGCTCTTCAAATTAAGTACTTTATTAAAAATCAATACATTTAGTAAAACCTATATAAGCTATATACCTATAAGAGTACAATATGCACACACTAGATGTCAAATGTCAAAATTTGTTTTAATACGCATAAATGTATATTTATGCACAATTTTTCTATCTGACACCCGTTTATACTACTATAATATATTTAATTGGCATTATAGCTTTAATGTGCCATTTCAGAAATCTATTTAATACAAATATTTTACAATGCGTTTAGCGAATATTTGGAAAAATATTGCTCGGTTATGATGCGACAGCATTTGTACTTGATAGTTACCAAGAAAACGGATATATATCCGTTCAAGTATTATATCCTTTTGTACAAGAGGATGCTTGGACGGATAGATATCGCCATATGACCATATAGGTTCAGATTATCTAACTACCTACTTTACCTTTTTATTATGAAACCTACAATCAGACGGCCGTCGCTTACGCGGCCACTGTCATTATTCCTCCTATAAATCTGGATATATAAGTATAAGTAACATGGGACAGAAATGAGAAACATTGAATGAACAACAAAAATACATCGCACCACAGAGCGGGCGTGCTGTTTAAGCTTCGGGTATTGGCTTCCTAGAATATCTGGCAAAAATTATAAAACATCTTATTATTACCATTAAAAAAACTTGTGAAATTGGATGTGTGGTGGAAATTCCAACAGCCTTGACCTTGATATGTCAATTTCTCAAGAAAATGTCAATCTGAAAATGACACGCAGGTGACACATTTCTTGTTTTAATTATAACGGTCCTCTCACTTGAAAATAGTGAATTTTTTCGTATTAAAATGTTTGTGAGTTTTACATAATATATTAAAACATTCTTTAACCTGCAAACCCCATATGGTTTTAAGGGTTTAATTTGTGTAAAAACATTTTGTTAGACCCAAGACCTGCCTCAATGGGTGTGTAAAAAGCAGAGTTTATTCACTGTCAGCTGGTCTGCAATTAGGGTACTAACACTCCCGGTTTTCTCCAGAATGGTTCCGGGTTCTGCATAAGTTAACAAGATTTCCAGTGTGTGGATTGTGCGTTTTCCAAATCCGAGAACAGATTGCGGCCACTTCGTCTAAATGCCAATAACAATTACAATTTTACACCAGTTAGCTTCAGCTGTTCAAAAGTAGCGTATTTATATATTAATTTATTCAAACAAATTACAGTGAGCCATGTCGATCAAATTTTCAAGTCAAGGTCAATACATGTATGCCAAAGGTTAGAGCTCTAAAGACACAGATTGGCCATGTCAATCTGTTATCAAAGAGAGCTTTTCTATGGACTTAAACAATATGCAAATAACGTTCCTGTTCCAAATAAAAAAAACTAAATAACGCTTATAAATGCCTCCCACAAGAGATAGCATCAAGCTTTGCACAATATTTCATGTTTGTACAAAAAAAGCATATATATTTAGGCGCGAAACAATCCTCTTACGAGCGTAATACACACATCAACATGGTCTAGGGATATTTCAATTAAACCTAAATAACTAAAAATCTATTAACTTTTGTTAAGACACCTACACATTAAAATAAACCTTGTTTAATAGCCTATCTAATCTGATAATAAACTTTTAGATAAAGTTAAATTTTAAAAAAACTTAGGAGAAGAGGAAAAACTCAGACAAAATTTCATTTTTAACTTTATTTTTGAAACATCAAAACCTAAACAAAACAACTATTTTTTTAATAAAAATTGTTGAAAATTTAAAATTAATGTGGATCCACCTAAGACTCTCCTGACACATCTGCAACGGTTCTGCATACTCAAAATAAGGGTGTCTATATCCTGTTGTGGAATGCTGGCCAAGTCCTGCTAAGATGCAAGAAAAGCTGGTTTTCATGCACAATATCTTCAGGGAAATTCCTAAGAGCTCTTCTCTGAAACATATGCCAGGCATGCTCAATAGGATTTAAGTCAGGGGATTGTGCAGGCCAGTGTAAAGCTTGGATATCATGCTGTTGTAACCAACTTGTAACGATACGCGCCGCATGTGGACGGGCATTGTCGTGCATTAGCTGGAAATTTTGTCCCATTTGCTGTCTGTGGGACAAGATTACAGGCTCTAGCACCTCATCTCGGTATTTTAGGGCAGTCATATTGCCTTGTATCCAAACGAGGTCCGTTCTACCGCCGAGACGAATTCCTGCCCAAACCATAATCGTGCCACCTTGATATGCATGGACTTGTTGTGGGTGCTGCAGTCGATTCCAAGGTCCAGGTTCTCTCCAAACGCGTAGGTACTCTTTGCGAATCAGGATGAAATCCAAACCTGAATTCATCAGTGAAAAGCACAAGTGAGCATTGATAATGGTTCCAGTTTTCTTTAGGTCCTGTACACGTGTTGTAATGCGTTGAGTTAACATTTAGTTCCTGGTCAAGTGTCTACGTGGCATGATATACCGGAGATGCGTTTGACTAAGATTTATAGAAATTTATGGAGTTTTAATAAAGTAAGAAGTTCGTTGAATATTTACTTCTTTGGAAGAAATTCAATGAATGCGAATTCCATCTTAAAACAAAACCTTTTAAATACAAATTTGAATTTAAAAAAAGGAACTTAATAATGTTTTTATAATCTGTCATCAATAGTTTTTTTTTGTAAGGCCAGTACTTTTTAAGTTATTTAAAAAAGTTTTTTATATCCCTAGACCATGTTGATGTGTGTACTTGTGAACACTTAACACACTTCAACAGTCATTCACTTTTATATTAAATGAGACTGTTTTATTAAAAGCCTTCTTTTGTGTGGAAATAAACGAGGAATCTTAAATTCCTGCAGGCGTTTGGATCAAGTCGCAAATTAATAATTAAACAGTGCCTAAAGTCTAGAGGTCATACGTATCTACATTTTTATAATTTAATTTCACCCTCACATATCGGCAATGTGGGATTGAGACCTGCAGGCACTCGAATCCTAGTACAGAATATAATAGCTAAACAGTATCTTAAGTCATGAGGTCACAGGATTGCCTGAAAATGTAAGGCAGAGGTTACAATTATCTTATTAGGTAATAAATTCGTATATATAAGTAGTAGGTAATATATAAGTATTAAATCAAGGCATTCAATACTCCCTACGCTCATTTATTTCTATAATAATAACGTCTTCCATCAAAAATTCCTCAGTGCCTCAAGACAAGAGTCTTCGACCAATGTGTGTTACCAGTGATGGCTTATGGCACTGAAACGTGCTCTCTTACTGTGGGCCTCATAAGCAATGAGGAGATCCGTAGAAGAACGAAAGTCACCGACATAGCCTAGAAGATTAGCCAGGACAGTGAGCAGGGCACATAGCACGCAGACCAGATGGCCGATGGGGCCGGAAGGTTCTGGAGTGGAGAACCCGGACCGGCAAGCGCAGCGTAGGTCGTCCACCGACACAGTGGACAGACGACCTAATAAAAGTTGCAGAACGACGTTGGATGCAGGCCGCTTCCAGCCGGTCCTTTTGGAAAATTATGGGGGAGGCGTATGTTCAGTAGTGGACGTCCTCCGGCTGATATGATGATGATGATGATGATGAATCAATGATACCATCATAGATGAGAACAATGGCTAGGCCAATCCGGTCTCAGCTGGTTTATACATCAATCAAACGATCCGATCTATGGTTGACCTATTGTTGAGCCATTGCTTATTTTGCGGTTTGGGTGATCAAGTGCTCTCTGCTTGATTGGCTTGATTATTAGCTATAATTAGCATACGAGGATTAAGTGGAACTTAATGCTTATTTAGTATATATTGTGTTATTAAAAATGTCGAGATGATTCGATTTTTAACTAATTCTTTTTACTTTTTTTATTTGAAGTTCGTATAACGTGATATACGTAACTTTTAAAAATACGCTAAGAAAGATATTTTAATAAAGTTTAGCGTTACAAAAAGATTAGGTAAAAAAACTAAAACTATGCATTTCGTCACTCTGTACATAAATTATATTATAGTGATTACTCGGGAATTATCTGTTCAATAAGATAAAAATTGTCTGGTTTCTCTATGAAAGTAGTAGGATTTTTATAAATTAATATAATGGTTTTTGAAAGACTACACCTGCTTAGCGATACCAAACGTCACTAAGCGAGGTGCCATCTGGGTCGGATCTTGCTACGGAATTGTCAAGCTACGCCAGTAACGTCCGCTACGACTTCTACACCTCTACGAGTCTACGCCAGATATAAACATTGCTGCTCACTTATCACTTAACATCAGTTAGTTGTTATATATTATTACATTGTAATTTTGTAGCGTTAATGGTTCTTATGGAAAAAATCCCTTAGCAAACAATGCTCCTTCGATGGATTTTTATTAGATAACATCACAAAAATACGCGTTATACTAACTATAGCCACAATACTAGAAAACCTAAATATTAAAACTAATTTCTATTCTTGTGCTTTAGCTATTCTCTAACAGCTACGGAACCCTGTACTACGCATGGACCAGCATGCTCTTGTCAAGTTGTTATTTTAATTTACTCTAGATACACACTATGGTATTTATTTCATAATGTTATTTGGTAACGGAACAAACGCGAGGCCCATCTGGGGGCTGATTCCACTAATTAAATTGCAATCGAACCATAGCTGAACGGTGAATTTTATGCGTTTTCTTATTCGGCCATTGAACAACAGTCCAGCTGCAGTTACGTTTCTGTTGACGTCAGCGATCGATCACAACTTTATGTTCAGATAGCTAGATAGATCATGAACGCGTTGTTAACTCACAATTTGTGTTTAGTAGTATCAATTGTATATTTATTAAAAAGTAGCGTTTATGTTATGTTTAAGTGACGCTACAATCCAATTTGTCTACAGAAATAGTAGAATGGCTTTTTGCCAAAGTATCGAACGACAACCGGAGTCATACTGCAGTTGCAGCGGCATATATTGTTGAATGTTGTAAAGTAACAGAATTGGCCTCCTGGTGTCAAGCGGTAACCTCTGCCTATAATAGATCCATTTCGTCACAATTGACGAGCTGCTCTCATTTATATGTCTCATTTATTAACATAATATATTATGTTTAAAAAAGCCTTTAATAGTTTTACATTGTGTACATATACTCTTAGTTGGCATAGAAAATTATTTCAAAAACACGATTCAGAAATCGTAACCAACTTGTTGGAACGAAAGTGCTTGGGACTCTTTCAGAATGCACGTCTTGCATTATTTATTGCTTCATATTTACCACACAATTCGCAATTCCCGGAAAAGTAGAATGATTTATGCAAAATATATTGTATTATTGGCCAAATATGGCGAATGGCGAGTCTACGAGTTAAAAGATAATTTAGCACAGATCCACTCTGTTGCATTCAATTAGCTTTGATTTTAAGCTTTTTGTATTTTAATACGATATTAGAAATTCGAAGGTATGTTAGTTGATTTGTTTATTATTCTTACACCTAGTAAACAGTATGGAAAAGGACGTAGGATAACTACTTTTAGTCTCAGTGAAGTGTTCCTATGGGATACTTAGCATGCACGCAGGCGGAGCCGTGGGGCGGGTTACTATAGCATTTTCAACTTGTGCCTACTGAATACATATGCTCTATTTAACTAAAAATAAATGAATAACGTAGACAACATATGAATCAGTCATATGATACGTAAAAGTAGAAAAATGCACGAAGTGGCGTCTCACTAAATAAGCTTATCACTAAACAATATCAAAATATTGTTATATCTTTGTCTTTTGTTTCAAATCTGATAGAGACAGAATGAAGTTCTAAACACATTCAAACCTGATCGTGATTAGGATGACTCGTGCAAGACGGCCTCAGGGGCTTGTTTAAAATGCTGCTAAGACCTGACTATTCTATGAAGTGTTGTATTTATATTATTTTAAAATGAAAATAAATAGTAGCCAAATTGATTTTTTGCGTTGTTCGGCGTTTTTGTTTCGCAATAAATATAGGTATCTTTGTTTTATAGACTCCGTTTGCAGCCTTCAGAATGCAAGGTGGGGAAAATATTTGTGTAATCAACAAAAATGTTTGCTCTCGGGTAGTGTTATTTCTTGATGTGTGTGACCGTGCCTTCCGCGGTACAGAGCATCCTAGTGCGGCGGTACGAATTTAGGATCTATTTAGCCTAGATTCGTAAACATATGTAGGAGTAACATTATAAATAAACATTCGTCTCACAGACGAACACATGTAGGTATGGTTAGTTATGATTTTGTCAATAAAAGAAAACAAATACATCTATGTATTGCCTAACTCCTTCATTGAGCTATTTAAAACTTAAGTCATAACACAATAATATTTTTATTCTGAACCTTCTAAACACATCAGGCCACGGTGGTCCATACATATGAAATTTTTACAATGGTTAGATTGGAACCTCTTCATTTGACGCCTTTTGTAAAAACATAAGCTACAAATCTTTTTGGGATCACTGGGACCAGGCGTAGGGCTGGTAGGCGTTTTAGCACCATCCTCATCTTGACTCTTATTGCCGTCGGAAATCTGTTGGGATCTCTTTTTTAATATCGACGTGATCCTCGATGTCACTCAATCCTGCATCTCCTCAATGAGTCCAGGGATAATCTACATCGTCAGAATCGTATAAACAATACTCTATTTGCCAGTTTGAGCGTCCAACTCGAAAATAAAAACAAAATGGTTTGAAGGAAAAATTCTATTTTTACATGTAGGTATAATAATTATGACAAAAATATTATCACAAACTTACCGAGTATTTAATCAAACTAGAATTCTTAAAAATCGTGTTTCAAAATTTGCAACGGTACTCACCGATTGTGTATAAATTCACAAACATTCGTCCCTTAAACGAATATAAGTTTCTAACTTCTTATAGAGACGTCACAGCAAGTTAAATGCACTCGCGATACTAATGGTCGTATGACTTAGAAAGGTACTTAAGGTCAGCTTTCTAACTCTTTCACTCTAAATATAATTTTTACGTTTCACGCGCTCCGTGAGACAAATGTTTATGAATATAGGGTTAAAAGAAATGTATTAAATTTCAAATGCGGTAAAAAAAAACCCTTTATTACGAAAAGTAATCGGACGATACAGTAAAATGTAATACCTTTTATTAAACCCCTATTTGATTGGAATACAGTGAAAAATGAGGTATGATTTTCGAGTCGACAGTGAATTATTCATACAGGCGTTACGTTGCGGAAATCCATATTAGTATAATACTTCTGTCTCCCTCATTAAACGTATGCAGTAGTTTACAGTATAAACAACACACCTGCAACTCACACAACCACAACTTTTCGACACATATTTCACCTCTACATGAGGCATCCTCAGGAGACGTTGACTCACCAAGCGCTAGAACGACAAACGTCTCCTGAGGATGAGGTGAACAAGTTTCACCTCTAAACTACACGACTACTAAACGACTCGAAAATATTTCGTTAAGGGAGTTTTATTTGTGTTGCTTCCTAAATAAACGGCGGTGCACACGACATCTTCTGCCATAAGCATTTCCAGCGTTAGTATCACTAATTATTTCCTTTTAATATCATATCGACAGTTTATTATAGGCTTTGATAGTACAGTGATAGTACTACTCGTATTATATATAAATATATATATATATATATATATATATATACGTGGCGCTATTTTCGGTCAGTATATATATATACTGACCGAAAATAGCGCCACGTTGTAAACAATTTACTTACAGAACATACAGCATGTGCTCACATCTAGTTAAATGGAAATTATGTCCGATAGTGGCAGTATAGCAGACGTTTTTACGGTAACGGCCAACGAGGTTGACCCATGTCTGCGTCGATACAATTTATCAATAGCTTAATAACTTGATATACTGTTTTCGAAGTGGTTACTTTAAGTGGAAGTCAAATATCCTTCGCAGGCATTTGTAGGCGTAGATAGTGTTGGATACTTGTCCAGTTTGAGTTCATTGAGAACCGATTGGTTGGTTCTATGCGCATTCCATGGAATCCGCAGCATTATCTCCAACACACATTTCAAAGGCATTTATGCGTTGCCGGTCTTTAGCTTTCAGTGTCCACGTCTCCGCTGCGTATAGGAATATGGAGAAAACTAGAGTGTTGACGAGGTTAGTTTTTGTCTTATGGTGATATTTCGATCTTTCCATATCCTGTCGAGCTGAGACATTGCACTTTTAGCCATTCCAATTTGACTGTGAACTTCGTCCTCATAAGAACCACTGGTTGCTAATGCTAGAGCCTAGGTATATGAAGTAATCAACAAATTCTATATTGAGAGTCCCACTGAGCTTTGTCTTATATGCACGATCCACTACCATGATTTTGGTTTTAGACCGATTTATGGTCAGTCCCATCTCCATGCTACAGTGCTACATTTTATTTATGAGCTTGCACATTTCTGCCTCATCAGCTGCGAAAAGATGGTATCGTCGGCGTAGCGAAGATTTGTATTTTTGTACTGTTGATGGTGATTCCTCCATTCAACTCACCAACTTTATCCTTATAAAAGTATAAAAGATAATCTTAGCTTAGATCTTCTTTGATTCAAACTCACTAGTACGAGTACTACTTATTCACAGTACACGGATGGCGCATGCCTTATTGAGCTAACTCGCTTTTTTGTTCTATTATTCTCCAAGGATAAGTCGATAAGTTGAATCGGTCCAAATAACATTTCCTAAACTAAATCTACAAGAAGTGAGTCCGTATTAAAGATAACAATACACCTCCAATTAATATAGGTTGTGTTATAACATCAATATAGTACCCAGGTTATACTTGAAGGGCGGTAGCTAGTATATAATAATCATATAAAGGCAGATTTCTTTTATGGAGATTTGCCTTCTAAGATTTATTATTTTCTGCCATGAAGATCTTGCGTGTTTATATTTCTAAACTGTGGCTGCTTGACAGGTGTAATAAATTACTAACAATATACATATCTCAATATTATATATCTAAAGTGTAAAGCAGCATTCCGGAAGCTAAGCAGTCTTCTCGTGCTAAACGACCTCAGTGCCTCAATATCAGAGTCTTTGACTAGTGTGTGTTATCATAGTGATAACTTATGACACTGACACGTGGTCTCTCACAATAGGCCTCATACAAACAACTTTAAAGTCGCACAATGATCTATGGCGAGGGCTATGCTCGGGATTTCTCTACGTGACCGAATAAGAAATGAGGAGATCCATAGACGAACGAATGTCGCCGATATAGCCCAGAAGATAAGCCAGTTGAAGTGGCAGTAGGCAGGGCATATTGCACGCAGAACGGATGGCTGGCCATAAGGTTCTGGAGTGAAGATCACTGACTGGTAAGCGCAGGGTAGGTCGTCCACTGACAAGGTGGACAGACGATTTAATAAACGTCGCGGGTCAACGTTGAAAGCAAGCCGCTTCCAACCGGTCCCTTTGAAAATCTGTGAGGGAGGTTTATGTCCAGAATTGGACTGAGATGATGATGATAGTGTAAAAGTAAAATAGGATTAGTCTTTTTTCACTCACATAGTATGCTACGATGTATATAAACAATATTGTTATATAAATGGCACAAAACTTGGAGTAGGTGAAGAGTAGTTTTATTTAAAAAAAACAATAAAAGTTACGCGTTCTTGATATTACGATCGGAAATTGTTTCAACTTTGTTTGGAATCCTCTTTTAGCATTTTGGGTACAGTATGATTGTCATTGCGTCCCAACAAACTCATCGACAACGCGTGAAAGAAATACTTTGATGGTAAAAGTGT
The DNA here is from genome assembly GCA_917880725.1 of Selenia dentaria. Taxonomy (NCBI): domain Eukaryota; kingdom Metazoa; phylum Arthropoda; class Insecta; order Lepidoptera; family Geometridae; genus Selenia; species Selenia dentaria. The sequence continues at coordinate 6,465,080 of OU862891.1, forward strand.
GTAAAACGTACTCGATTATTATTAAACGATACCGGCAAATGTGAGAAAATTTAAATTAAGCGCCTCTCAAAGGCGCGACCGGAAAGCGGAATCTAATTGAATACGGGGAATATTTCCTGCGTGCCAGCAGTTGATTATCAGAGTTGTGTGATGAAACTAATTTGTATCTACGAAACTAAACTAATATGAGTTGAGTTGGCGAAATAAGGTATGGTAGCGCCATATTCCTCTTGAATTAACAAACTCATATAATACAATGTCTACCAAGAGCAGTTTGTTTTTGTACGTGCAAATGTTTCTTCTTTCTCGTTTTGGGTAGCGAAATTAAAAAATAAAAATAATGGCGGCTGTGTTATTATTTAAAATTTAGGATAAAATGTTATAGTTTTAGTTTAATGATAACTGAAAGATGTATATTAAATTTAAATCACAAAGATTTTATATACGTCGTGCGTTTTGAACACAATATATAAAAATATAAATTGTGAGTTTACTTTAACATGCTTTGGATCGAAAACTGTATAATGTATATTATATTGGCTTGAATCATTTGTTTTCTTTGACACAAATGCAACAATGACATAAACGCACGTTGGCTTAGAAGTTGTATAGACATAGCGGAGACATACAGGCATCCTGATGATACGTTATATCCCTAAGGGTGGGAAAATGGCACGGGTTGAGAAGGTGATCAAGTTATTTTATGCAAAATATTGTGCAAGTCTTAATAATATATTAATATTGGAGTACGAGACAAATTTACAATGATACACATAACCAAAAAAAATATTCTGTTTATAAAAACCCAGAGCTTTCTGGAAGCTTAATTCCCTTAGCCATTATGTTACAGTTTACATTCATACCTCAATAGCCCTACAGGTTATTAAGATTATCATTACAATTCAGAAAGTTATATTCTAAGTATGTTTTTTTTTCTCTTTAATAAGTTACAGGTTGTGTTAGACCTTTGGGCATTTAGGTAAGGCAGTAGTGAGTGAGTGAAGTGCCACCCATAACGCCAACCCAAAGCTCTAAATGGCACTGCATCTATCATGGATAGACATGCGCATTCGAAGCACTATTTGTTACTAGCTGCCCGCCAACGCCTTCACTCCCTTAGAGGTGAAATTACCAAAAATCCTTCCTGTGATTGTGATTGTGCTTTATAGTGAATGTTGACTGCAACTGGCACAATTTAAAGTTTGTATTCCCAGCGGTTTAAAAACTGCATTGATCAAGCAGTCAGTCATACAGTAATTGTATTCTAGAAGATGGTAAAAATAACTATATTGAAGATATGTATTTAAGTAATACAAAAGTCACATTTATATGAAAAGAATATCCAACATGTCAAGGTTTTACAACTATTAGGTGGGTATAGACTGGACAAATCGTAAAAGTCACTCGCATGTAAAAATTTGCCATTGAATGTAGCTATAAAGTTTTATAGCGGTCTAATACAAGATCAAACTTTGATATTACCATTTCAATACTCCGTTTAATCGAAGTTTGGGACCTTTATGAATATTGTTGGGAAGTACTGAATCATCAAATACTTGAATGATCTTGGTTCGCTCGCAATGGAGTGACTTAAATTACATACTGTTGAAGTTTAAGCAAAAGGAAGGGAGGGTTATGTGTTTGACTGGTATGTGAGTATGAATGTATGTTCAACTGTTCCCTCATCACTTTAAAACTTCTTATCACAACTGAGGTATCGTTGGAAGTGTCTTGTTTGTCCTCTGGTTATAGGATAAGTAGCGTCACGTTAAATTGAATACGGTGCCCTCGCCCGTGTCCCACCGCGTCATGTATGGTATGGTACACCATATATTTGGCAAGCTTACCGTTTGCGATATATATCTCGTCAAATTCATAAAAACTATTCTTGTAACTTATGGATTAGATACATGTAAAACAACTAGCCTTTTTAAGTATCTTCCCTGATTACTCAAAGACGGCTGGACCAATTCCAGAAATTTTACACTAAATAGTGTATAGAACTAATGCAAAATTTAGACTGAAGATGCCATAAAGGCTTTTTGGCGCTGTCAAAACAATTTGTCGATCTTGACATCGATAACGCGTAAGTCTACAGCTACCCGTCACGTCATAGAGAGGTGTTAGTCACGTGATAACATAGGACATCACGTTACAGGCTTCCTCATACGGACGGAGTGGTAGCTTCGTATTTTACCTACTTCCATTAATTGCTTCAGAAAATGGACGCCGCCATTTCAGTGATTATTTGCCGCGCCCGCGTTTACTTTGGAGGTGAGGTCGGATGTTACTAAGGACTCGTCTGGCGTTCCCTTTACTTAGCGCTTTTTCTTCTTGGCCGAACGCTTTAAAAGTTAAGTTTCATTGAAAGAACATTGATACGCGCATGCGCTACAAAACGGCTGATGGTAAAAATACAACTAAATAAATAATACATTAGCCAGAATGCTTTAATTATAAATATACATTAATTAAAAGGTATATTATAGACATTTCATAGACAGGCAAATACCCGAGGAACAGGCAGGTTTTGTAAAGGGCAGAGGTACTCGTGAACACATACTAAACATCAGACAGCTCATTGAAAAATCTTATGAGTTTGACACACCCGTAATCTTGTATTTTATCGATTATAGCAAGGCATTCGATTGTGTGGATTGGACACAATTATGGAGGGTATTGACGGAGCTAGGGGTACCACGCCACCTTATTGCACTTGTTGAGACCTTGTACTACAACAGCCAGGGCGTTGTAAGGATAGACACGACAACATCGAATCCTTTCAAATTTCGCAAAGGCGTGAGGCAAGGTTGTATACTCTCTCCATTTCTGTTCAACGCATACGGGGAGTACATAGTGAGACGCACGATGGAGGGCTGGGAAGGAGGCGTGAGTGTGGGAGACGTAAGGCTCACTAACCTGCGCTTCGCCGACGACATAACCCTATTAGCTGCGTCGGAAGCGGAAATGACGACCTTCTTGGACAGAATGGAAAGAGTCAGCAATGAACTCGACCTACACATAAACAAGTCCAAGACAAAGGCAATGGTAATAGACCGCACCAAAAAATTGGAGCACAGAGGGACATTACAACTAGACTACGTACAGGACTTCATTTACCTGGGCTCCAACATTAACAACACTGGCTCCTGCGAGACCGAAGTGTGGCGGAGGATTGGTATGGCCAAAAATGCGATGACCCAACTAGCCGGAATTTGGAAGGACAGACATATCAGCAAAAAAAAACCTGGTTAGGAGCCTAGTGTTCTCCATTTTCCTATATGCGGCTGAAACTTGGACGCTTAAGGCAAACGACCGAAAACGCGTAGATGCCTTCGAAATGTGGTGTTGGAGGAAAATGTTGCGCATCCCTTAGACAGCCAGAAGAACGAACGCGTCGATACTCGAGGAATTAAGTATTACCACTAGGTTGTCATCTATATGCCTCCAACGAGTACTCGAGTACTTCGGTCATATAGCACGCAAAAAAGGCGACAACCTAGAGAAACTTGTCATCACAGGCAAGTTGGAAGGCAAAAGACCAAGGGGAAGAAGTCCAATGCGCTGGTCGGACCAAATTCGTACCGCACTTGACAGTAAAGTCCACAGTGCGATACACGCTGCTGAAGATAGGTCAAGGTGGAAAGACTTCGTTCGGCAGAAGGTGATCCGTGGAAGGCGTCACGACCCTCAGCAGTGAGGAAAACGACGCTAGGAGGAGGAGGATTATATAATATAAAGTATAATCTTTATATTACTATACAAATAATAGACTTATTATTATTCGTAGATATTACTATATAATCGTATTTATTAGTGAAGTAGTAAGTATTCACTTAGATACAGATGGTAAGCAGCTGTACTAGATAACTGATAGTTTGATTAGTATACGTCAATTGTACGATTACGTTACACTTGAACACAAAGTCTTGAAAGCAAGATAGAGTAATATCCTGAAAGAGCGACGGGCGATCCTTTAGGGAACCGTAAAGGCTGGAGTGTGACGGTTATTTTCTTAAACCTCACCTTGTGTGTGACCTCATCGAATAACGACATACTCACTCCTGAGCAATGCTTATAAACTCTGACATGCCTCAAATTATCTAGGGATGATATTAGCTTGGAATTTACTTACACTCGTAGCTTGATGATTCGTAAGAATCATTTTGCGCAAGACTCGAAAAATTTTATCGGCCGGAACAGGCCGAACACAAGGAGATATACATATGAATTGGTACACATGATTTCAATTTAAATAATACGAACCGCTAAAACATTTTGGCAGATCGAGTTTATCCGCCCTTTTGATTTATCACCAGTAATTCAAACTGGATGGGCCGCTTAAACCGCAACATTTCAACTTAATGTCCCAAACATAACGTTAACGAGAGAAAAATCTAATTTTGAGGACGTTATTGTTCGTGTTGGGCCGTAAATGGTAAAATTGTGATTTCATAAGAGTAACCTTTGGTTTTGCATGAGTTTGGGGCTATCCGATGTTTGATAATCTTAATGACTTTTGTTCAAAATTTATATTAAGTATTTATAAATATTATTAAAATTCAAGTGTCTGTTTTCAGTCAAATTACAGGAATTTACTGAATCCTTATATGAAAGTATATTCGTTACCTAAATAAAAGAAAAAAATATAAATATATATTATTCTTCGAAATGGCTTGACCGATTTTGATTCAGGACTTTCACTGGAACATAGCTGATGTTAAGGAGTAACTTAGGCTACTTTTATTTTGGAAAAAGGAATAAACAAACACAAACACACACACACACACACGAACATGTATCTATACAAAACACGAGTGTAGTTGTGGGCTGGTCAGCTAGTCTTCATCTACACTATTTATATTATAAAAAGGAAGGATTTGTTTGTTTGTTTATATTGAATAGGCTCCTAAACTACTGGACTGATTAGGAAAATTCTTACCCCATAAGAATCCTACTTTTTTCCTTATAGGCTATATAATATTTTTAAAAAACTTAGGGATCCGTATTTGGACATCGGTGAGCTCGTCGACGAATCATTACAGAATCGCTCGGCCGTCCTATGGGAATCCTGATCTACTGCAATAATAAAGAGGAAATATATATAAGTGTTTGTTTCTTTATAATGGATACACGTCAAACTACTTAACCGATTCAAACAATAATTCTTTTACGAGTATTAAGCTATATAAAACAACAATATGCCTGAGTAACATACGCTATATTTGATTCATCCTCATCATCATCCATCACTACGCAGATGAAACCACGGAGCGCTGCTAGTTATTATGTAAACATATTTTCTTTTTAACCACAGTTTTTTAAACAAATGTCTATAAGCTTGATCTGATTATATAATAATATGGGACAACATCCACACAAAGGTCTCCAGGTACCAAACTAGGCAGAGCCTGTACTATGTAACCTGATGACTGATATACATACTTATATATGATATTAAATTCTTATATACATATAAAAACCCAGACACAGATCAAACAGACATGTTCATGCACACAAATGTTTGACATGTCCGGGGATCGAACCCGGAACCAGCGGCTCAGAAGGCAGGGGTGCTACCAACTGCGCCAACCGGCCTATCAATTTGTCGATTGGAAAATTCCTATACTAGCCCGTCCAGTGTCTACTTCTTTCAGTGTCTTTCGGAACCAGGCATAAAAAGATACGACACTTGAATAGTTTGACCAATTAAAAGCAAGTTTATACCGATGGAGTGCATTTGATCTGATAAAATTAGTTACAAACAAGAGGTATAACAATGTGTAAACATTATGTGTACGCGCAACATGGCAAATCACTTTATTGTACGAACACACGGTGTACACGCGACACGCGACGGACTAGTTTGGTTTAATAAAGGGTGAATTTGATTAAAATTGTATACTTTGTAAATTTGAACTTAGTAAAGTGACTTCACAATTAAACTGATATTAAATAGACAAAAAATCGAGAGGTTTCATAATTCGCACTGAAACAATTCAACGGCTTTCGATGAGATCGCAAACCCATCTGTATAAAATATCGTTAGGGATCGCATTTATTTATTTTCACGTGGACGAAGCCAGAAGCTATATGTTATACCCACGTATGATGAGAATAACGTATTATACACTCATATCCCACAATGCTGCACGAGGATTCATCGTAGAAGAACATTAATACATCACAAACATACAAACCTGTGAACAACATTAATGCTCGTCATATTCATGCCAGCGATTGAACGTGGAACCCCGCGCTTCAACTACACAACCAACTATACCCCAACGGGGCTATCAAAACATGTCACATATGAAAGTTGTGGATAGTGGCGGCAAAGCAATAAATACTATACTCGGTGCCGCGCGCTCCAAGTACTTTGGTGCCGGTATCAAAAATAGAAAAGTATATCTTTCTACCAATGCTATCAATCATCGTTGGATCCTGTCAACTGCACGTCTTCATAGATAAGGTAAGAGATACGTACGTGAAAGTACCTGCCTCTATTCTGCATATTTTGCCTATGACAGTAATCATCGGGTGCCCAATACCCCGTGATAATTGTTTCACCCCTGAAACGAGTGACGTATTTTGTAACAATCGATAATAATACCATAAACAATAACAAAATGTAGCACTTCAACGGAGACCTCATAATATATTTTTGGTGATAAAGTTGGCGCCATAAACATGTAATAACTTCATAAACAGCGATATACATCAGTTATATATAGCTCTTTCGGGTTATATTTCTTTCGCCAGGCATTTTGGCTTATCTCTATTGGGAGTATCTCTCTTAAAATGCTCGTTAAAGGCGAACACCGGTTCGAACTTGGCCGCTGTCAGGTCCTCTAGTTTAACCATACTGCAAAAGTGATGTAGGTTACCACAACTACCTACACTACTATAAGTTTTTTTAATGACGATTTTAAAACCAAACAAGTATAAACAATGGCATAAACAAGCTTGTGTTATATGTATATTGTCGGAGTCTTGTTTTATACCTCTCATGCTTCGATGTTCTACCATTCATCTTGCATGCCGATAGACGCTCTCTTGAATAACAGAATTTATGTATTAAATATTCGAGTTACGCGCTATGCAGAGTGGGAATCAGGATTTAGACACGATATTGTTTTGCATAGGTAGAATTCTTAAAGAAATAAAAATGTTTTCATTTGCAATGGAACACAGTTTTTTTTATATGTGGGCTCATAAGTTTCTACTATAGAAATTCTCCTAAAGTTTATATACTAGGTATTTAGGTAAATGTTTATAGTTGCATCAAGTGAGTTTTTATTTAAGTGATCAGAGTCCTGACTGCGTCACGTTCTAGTAAAGCGATGATACATTACCAAAACTTTCTAATGCGATTAATGCGGAAAATACAATAAAACAAAGTTTCATGATTTCATACACTTTGCCCACACTCGTGCACCGTTACAACCAGTTAATGGTAAACAATCCACGACTACTGCACGTCAAAACTGGAAGAAACAGAATCGAACAGAATCGATGACAGCCATTGTTGGGGTTTTCCCGCCATCGTAGAGCTCAGGTGCTGACTGGAGCTGTCAAAATTGGCGTTAGGCCGCCATTTCACAAAATGCCTTACAAATAGCGCTGCACACTATGTTTATGAGGATTCGCCCAAAGAGTATCGACTGGGAGATGTGCCATGGAGTCAATTACATACTTCCACATTCTTTATATCGACTTAGTTAACTTGGCTTTTTACCTGACTGACTTGCTAGGTCAGGCAGGTAGCCTCATACGGATAATAGACACACAAATAATATTCGATCCGAACCTTGCATTCGTTTCTACCATATGCAACACTTTAATAGTATTTTTGTTAACTGCATAAAACTTATGCAGTCAATTGTGTCTATAGCTAAATTGAGGCCTGTTGTTAGTATAAGAATTAAGAAATAAATAATTAACAGATCACTTTAATTTATAAAGGCGGAAGTTTGTAAGTGTGTTTGTATGTTTAGACCTATTTGGATGAAACTTGGTATGGAGGAAAATGAGGCGCTGGATTATACATAGGATGCTTTTTATCATCATCATCAACAACAAATCAACTGCAGCTAGTTTTTTTAGAAATATATTCCGCGCTCTGGCTCGCACCTGGTACAATGGTTGGCCATAGCCATCCAGCGTGGCATGCAGCCAGTGTGATGAGCCTCTTTGCATCAGGTACGGTTAGAGGTGGGTTGTTTAAAATAAAAATAAAAATTGTTTTTGTAATGTAGTTTTTCTATATAGTTATGCTATACATATATAGTTCTATTTTGATTTTTTTTTATGTGTATTTGTTATTGGTAATATTAGCAATAAATAATTTATTCCTTGCATGGATAATGTATATTTAAAGATTAAAATAATTGATTACAGAGTTTATTATATATTTCTTTATTTCGACATCTTCACCTCCTCCTCGTTTATTTTTCTCAATACGTCCGTAGCCCTGTAGGTTGTGTTTTAACGCCACAAGCAGCTCACGCAGGATTTATGTGTTTTCGGCATTAAATTCCATTGAGTTATTCAATTTAGTCTATTAAGTATATATTCTAAATAATTTGTAAAACAATGGAGTTGTTGTTATTTCAAGTTCATTTGAGGTTCAAATAAAAAAGGTATGTTAAACTCATAAAATACTTTAGTAGTCAAACATTAAATAAAATAACTCACGCTTTTTTATAATTTATTTCAACTATACAGTATTATCACAATGTGACTACTACCCTATCCCACATAATGTTGACATATTTATTCTTGAATATTATAAAGCACAATTTGTTTCGATCCTGTCACTTCATATTCACGTCACACAGCAAAAAGTAGCAATTACGCCTTTTGAATACAGTATTATAAAAAACAATTCAAGATTGCATATAATTCTAACAAAAAAATAAACGATTAATCTTCTACAACTGCTCGCCAAGAAAAATTTGCCTTCACAAGTTAATTGAAAAGTAATTTTACTGCAATATGGTGCATGAAACTGTTAAGAATGTTCTCCATTTATCATGCAATAACTGACTGAGCAAATAAGAACGTTCCAAGTGAAAATCCGAGAGTCATTACGCGGCAATTTATCCGTGCAGATCGGAGTTCACATACAAATCACACACACACACACACACACCACACATTGCTGTTCGTGAGATAAGAATTTTTGTTTGTTACAATGAAACTACATTACCTAGAAAACTGTTGCTGGATTAGAAAATAGAAGGATATTTCTTGGTTTGTTATTACACGTTGTTCTTTCCTTGTATATAATTCTATCTCGGCAAGATTCGCTCCGTAAGGACGAAGTTGAGAGTTGTATCCTGTTATGTCTGCATGCGACTTTGTAAGAAAAAAGTTTACATGTTTCCTCACATATCAGCCTAACTGCACACTGAATCAAAACTATCATGCTTAGAAGGTTGAGCCTGCTTCAGCCTCCCAAGAATCATAATTATTGAAACAAAAATCCTGTGACCGAAAGCATTCGTGCAATAAGTCCATTTCCATCATCATGTTTACGGTTATGTTGAAATATCACGATTCAATGATGTGTAGAGCAAAACACAGTACACACAGGCAGATGTGGCTGAAAACGTTTTTAGAAATTTACGCAGGTAAACGTAATTACCTACCTACGTATTACCATTCCCATGCACCTGCTGTCGTACTTAACCCTTCTGTTGCCGACGTAATATCAGCCGTATGGATATGGCCAATGTCGCCTTGACGATAAAAACTGATAAATTTATTGCCGCCCGGTTATATTCAATATTAACGTTAGAATGTATGTAAATAATATACTATGTCCTTAAAATTTAAGCTTGCATATATGCTAGTATATATATTTTTTATAATACAATGCTAAAATAAACATGCTAGGAGTTTTTGGTTTTGATATTCAAAATTCATTAAATCTATCTATTTTATATATCACGTTATATTTTCTACAACAAAGTATTGCGTATCTGATATTGTCAGTGGTTTAGTTTTAAAGAAGCACAACAATGCTTTCGCGGATCAAAATTCGAAATGTGCCAAAAATAGCGGTAAACAAAATACGGCTAACACCACTTCTAAAGACGATTGTAAATAATAATACGATTTTCAGCTGTTTTCTCTCATACAATTCATCTATACAACATGGAATTATATCGGTTTTGAGTCACAGTCACCCATTTTACTTGATACAGTCACAGAATAAAATAATAATAGAACTACGTATTACAGTGCCCTTCTAATCTTACCTGAGTTGTGTTTGCAAACTACTGCTTCAAAGTGAAGTACTTGTAACTACAGTGATATTACTAACAATCAAAATGGGCTCTTGTAAAAGAGGCCTGCTGTCCATAATACGTCTAGTCACCTCGTCTCTTATGATTCCGACGGCAGCATGGATATGATTTTATTAATACCACGTTTTTGTTAATAGATAAAATAGTGATCAAAAATGATAACACAGAAATATAAATATTTCATGAGGGTTTAGACATTAGACTGTCCTGACTGTATTTATGATTAGTAGACGGGTCTATGTAAAGGATACATGCCCGGATTCCTCACCTCTTAGGATTCACATCCCGAGATAAGAAGAAAAATAGGAAGGATTTTTTAACTTCGTCCCTGACGCCCACCAGTAAACAAGTTCCACGTTTATAAACGTGAAACAGGTTTGTTCAAAAGGGTCCCCTAAACAAATACACATTCCAAATTGAGTTAGAGTGAAATTACATAGTTCACATTCATATAAATAAATTTATATGCGTAAAGGCGTCACGTAACCATTTTGAAGGGACCGGAAATCAATCCCTTAAGGTGGGACCGGGTAGTTCCGGCAATTGTGAGCAAGTAAAAAACTTTTTAACCGCCTTCAAAAAAAGGAAGAGGTTATATATTCGATTGTATGTATTTTTTTGTGTGTGTTCATTGATTTCTCTCGTTGGAGCGATTCTTAAAATTATTTTTTTGTTTGGTAGAATATACTTCAGGGGAAGCGGTTTTTGACTTACGATCCAATAACTGAAAAGTTGTTCGCCTATCTTGATCATATTGTAATAAGTGCCAAATGTCATTCGATCCCATTAGTAGAAAGAGTCACTAAAAATAGTACTTTTTTATATTTACCAAAAATGCAACCGACTGTAACACCAAAAAGTATGGATCTTGTCAAAGTCCTATGCGAACAATATTGTTATAATAGGTACTTTTGAACTATTAAGGTACCAACTTCTACTAGTTATTTTACTTTTTATGATGTTGAAGTCAGTTCGAAGCGCGCAATAATGTAATAATAGATACTTTTGAACCTTTGAACTATCATGGTACCGACTTCAACAAGTTGCAGTGCTATAGACTTGCTCGGAAACTCGGAGACTCGGACCCAGATAGGAGTAGAAGTGACTATGCACTGTGTACTTACACCGGCAAACTATTGCTGAAAAATCACTTGGGTGTATAACATAGTTAAAGTAAGTATCTACTTGTACTTACTCGTCTTATGTTTCTGTCACGTTCGAACGTGTATAAACGTTCAGAGCGTTCTTGCTGCCTTACTGAATTAGTTCATATATCATTCAAAGATTTGGCATCGGTCTTTTAAGCCAGCCAACATAATATCTGATGTCAACGTTCTTTCAAAATTATCATTAGTAACACAATTTACAACAGGGTAAAATTACTGTCACCACCCACTCCCCTGTCACAGAATAAGTCCCTGTCTACTGACGAGACCACTTTTTATATTTGCCTCTTTGTGCGCCCATGGTACACATTCTGCTAAAATTGCTACTTTTGTAAGCTAATTCAACATTGTGTTGCAAATGATATTCAACAGTCTAATTGCAAAAATACCTACAATTTTACAACACGAGCTCTTTAAAACAACATACCACAACGCTTACATTGAATACTTTTAGAAACATTTTTCTTCTGACTAGCGTTTGACTACGAGTACTACCTCACTCTATGGTCACTGATGATGCGGTCGAAAGTGATATCACTAGATCTAGAATTAGCTCTAAATGACAGCTTCAGGGCCATGCCGTTAAGTGCTTAGTGACAGGTTTTCAATCTACAAAAGTGATAGCTAGCCAGGCGGACTATACAAAAAGTGCTCAAGCGCCGTTCTGTGTTTTAACAACGATTTACTTTCACGTAGTGCTTAACCTCGAGGAAGGCGTCGATTCGGCGGCCGACCTTCCCAACTCCTGGACTATCCTCGTTTTGAATTAATTAGTAAATATTATTAATTTTAAGCTTGAGTCAGAACTCAATGCGTTTTGGCTTTTCATATCATTACGTTTTTCATCCGCTCATAAAGCGTTGGTTTAAGTTTGACTATAATAAAGCTTATAGGTAAACATTTATATTTTTATGTTTACGTGGTAGACTGTACCGCCTGCTAAATAAAGCCTTTCGTAGGCAGAAGTGATAGCACCTTATATTGGCAATAAACTTTAATTAGACGACGTAAGTAGGCTTCCATGAGAGTATGAGTAGAGTGAGGAGAGATAAAGCCTGGCGTGGAGTATTGATCTTTCTCGTTTCAAGTGCTCATTAGGGTAGACAGGAGAGTGGGATCTAATTAATCCAATGGTAAATCGATCAAGTATAACTGGCACGTTGTTAGGCGCGGGGGCTTATTATATATAAACCTGTGGTTTTAGCAATGATACAGATAAAAATATAGATATATTTAATATACTTCCGGGGAAGCGGTTTTTGACTTACGATCCAATAACTGAAAAGTTGTTCGCCTATCTTGATCATATTGTAATAAGTGCCAAATGACATTCGATCCCGTTAGTAGAAAGAGTCACTAAAAATAGTAATTTTTTATATTTACCAAAAATGCAACCGACTGTAACACCAAAAAGTATGGATCTTGTCAAAGTCCTATGCGAACAATATTGTTATAATAGGTACTTTTGAACTATTAAGGTACCAACTTCTACTAGTTATTTTACTTTTTATGATGTTGAAGTCAGTTCGAAGCGCGCAATAATGTAATAATAGATACTTTTGAACCTTTGAACTATCATGGTACCGACTTCAACAAGTTATTTGCCACTTTAAAGTGTTAAAGTCGGTTCCAATTTTCTGGTGAAAAATGTAGACTGCGAACTTATGAAAGACTTACACGAGCAACCTGTGACTTTAATTAAATAAAAATCTTGATGCAATTGTGAAATATTTACACAATTTACTAATTTGAAAATTGTCGAATGTACAACCGAACGAGTCCACTAAAAGTACATTGTTCTATATCTGTCTTTGTTGTGTTGATTAAGAAAATACAGAACGCCAATTGTCTATGCCGTTTAATATAAGTGATTAGATTATTGAACTTAATAATATTAAATGTCGTGCATGACTGCCTTACTTTAAGTACCTACGTATTTTTGCAACATCAGCTTTTGGCTACATTTGTGAAATTATTACTTGATTGATTTTTAAAAAAGAAATTGTATATTGAAAAATTAAAAAAGTTCTATAAAATTACAAGTCTTTGGTTGTCATGTTTCCAAAATGAGTACTACTGGAGATGCAGCTATTCTCCGCCCATGAAATGCAGGACAGTAAAAGAGATAACTGTATGGAAAATAAATTCTTCTATAAATATATTGAGACGAATGTCGTAAGGACGAAAACATCAGGGAACGAATGTATCCCAGGCACTTTTTTGATAGTCTTACGCTACATTATTAATATCTATATTTTTATCTGCATCATTGCTAAAACCACAGGTTTATATATAATAAGCCCCCGCGCCTAACAACGTGCCAGTTATACTTGATCGATTTACCATTGGATTAATTAGATCCCACTCTCCTGTCTACCCTAATGAGCACTTGAAACGAGAAAGATCAATACTCCACGCCAGGCTTTATCTCTCCTCACTCTACTCATACCCTCATGGAAGCCTACATACGTCGTCTAATTAAAGTTTATTGCCAATATAAGGTGCTATAACTTCTGCCTACGAAAGGCTTTATTTTGCAGGCGGTACAGTCTACCACGTAAACATAAAAATATAAATGTTTACCTATAAGCTTTATTATAGTCAAACTTAAAGCAACGCTTTATGAGTGGATGAAAAACGTAATGATATGAAAAGCCAAAACGCATTCAGTTCTGACTCAAGCTTAAAATTAATAATATTTACTAATTAATTCAAAACGAGGATAGTCCAGGAGTTGGGAAAGTCGGCCGCCGAATCGACGCCTTCCTCGAGGTTAAGCACTACGTGAAAGTAAATCGTTGTTAAAACACAGAACGGCGCTTGAGCACTTTTTGTATAGTCCGCCTGGCTAGCTATCACTTTTGTAGATTAAAAACCTGTCACTAAGCACTTAACGGCATGGCCCTGAAGCTGTCATTTAGAGCTAATTCTAGATCTAGTGATATCACTTTCGACCGCATCATCAGTGACCATAGAGTGAGGTAGTACTCGTAGTCAAACGCTAGTCAGAAGAAAAATGTTTCTAAAAGTATTCAATGTAAGCGTTGTGGTATGTTGTTTTAAAGAGCTCGTGTTGTAAAATTGTAGGTATTTTTGCAATTAGACTGTTGAATATCATTTGCAACTCAATGTTGAATTAGCTTACAAAAGTAGCAAGTTTAGCAGAATGTGTACCATGGGCGCACAAAGAGGCATATATAAAAAGTGGTCTCGTCAGTAGACAGGGACTTATTCTGTGACAGGGGAGTGGGTGGTGACAGTAATTTTACCCTGTTGTAAATTGTGTTACTAATGATAATTTTGAAAGAACGTTGACATCAGATATTATGTTGGCTGGCTTAAAAGACCGATGCCAAATCTTTGAATGATATATGAAAAAAACAGTAAGGCAGCAAGAACGCTCTGAATGTTTATAGCTACACGTGACAGAAACATAAGTCGAGAAAGTACAAGTAGGTACTTACTTTAACTATGTTATACAACTAAGTAATTTTTCAGCAATAGTTTGCCGGTGTAAGTACACACTGCATAGTCACTTATACTCGTATCTGGGTCCGAGTCTCCGAGATTCCGAGCAAGTCTATAGCACTGCAAAAATGCTAGGCAGACGAGACTCGAACACCATATAAGGGTTTCATTTGTTTCCCTTATGTGTCGATTTTATTATAACAATGAAATTACTATTGTGTATAAGTTTGACTCTTGATGGACTAATTATATGTGATGAAAAGTGAACCTGTTAAAGGGTAAAGAGATTATACATATGAATGTGTTTATAATAAAAAAAAAAACACTATTGAAATTTTATTAACTTTGACACATGTTAAAATGTATATATTAATAAGAGTGATTCGCTATAATATAATTATATTATGGCAAACCACTCTTGTTGTCAGGTATCGAATATGTTGACCCGAGTTCATCACAGCGTCACCGCAGCGGGCAGCCGAGAGCTTACAGAGACCATAATCGTTGCTGACTTCGAGCTTCGTGAGTGCTCTTCCGGTAAATAATTATATACACTTCGAAATAGTACTGATAATTTCTTTGTGCTTGCAATTACAGAAAAATCTAACTTTAAAATTTCTGCAATTTCAAGCACAAAGTAATTATCAGTACTATTTCGAAGTGTTAGCAAAAGTTTATAAAAAAATATGTATACGTTAGGAGGAGCTATGTCGTTGCATAATTTTTTTTTTCATTATAAGTTTCGCTGAAGTCTACTATATATAGTATTTGTTAAGTAATAAAATTATTTTTTATGTATGAATAAACCAGGGTAAGATTATTAATTTGGCAATGGCTTTCACATGTTAAGTAAGATATGGGTATAAATATTGTTTCTCATTTTTTATTTTAATCTTGTACGCCCATTACAAACAAGGCTCGTACTAAACTACATACTTAATATCATTAATCTTAATCACAAATTATTAACAGCTACAAACAAAACTAACGCAATTCAGCAACTAATTGAATTTCGCGTAAACTTATCTTTTACTTGGGATTTAACATCGGAATTTGTTTTAGTAGTCGTAGCGAAAAGTACGTGAAAAAGCCCTTAAACTATTCATTCAGTTACGAATTGTTCAGTATGCCATAATGAAAAATAATAAGATTATTCATTAAAAAGTTAGAAATCAATTTAAATTCATCACGTATAATATTTGGGCTTAGGACGTTCAAATTGAACAAAGATCTGTTGAAATAGTTAACACATTTATGCTTTTTGCAAAGTAAGTAAATTAGAGTAAACTTATAAGTAAAAAAGTTTGAATTTTTGTCCTTATCTAAAAACTTAATTTTATCTGATTTATCTAAACCTTCCATAAATAAATCATCATAGTAATAAATCACTAAACTAGAAATGTTGGCTTTGACGTTTTTTTATTGCTATTAGGAGATAATACAAGCACGAGGTCCATCTGGTGTTAGGTAAGTACCTCTGCTAAGAACAGATGCATATCGTCACAAGTGACGAAGTGCACTGCGTCCGTAACCGTGAGACATTGAGTTATTAAGTCTCAATTACCCGTAATTCCACCGGCCACCATACCTTTCTAACCAGAATACAATATTGCGAACATTACTGCTCTGCGGTAGAAAATAGGTGGGGCGGTAGTACTTCACCGGACGAACTCATTCACAAACAACTCTACTGCACTACAAGTTATTTATGTTGTTAGCCTCCAATAAGGGGGTGAAGCGAGCGAAGCTGTTGGCAACTCGGCTAGTGTTATAATAAAACACAAGATGAGCAATCAATTTGCCTCATAAATTTTGCCAAGCAAGCCCCGCACTTTCTGATCACAGTTGCAATCCCTCTTGACGTGTTTGTGAATGTTTGACTTAAGAGTTTGGCAACTAAGCGCTTAGCAGTAAAGTCTATAATAGACTGCCTGGGAGATTATAAGACGTGAAAACTGATATTAGAACAGCCTTTTACAGCGTTGACGAATTTGGATTACCGGTATCGGAATGAATTGGAATGAATGGAATCAGTGTTATAATTAAATAGTTAAATAACATCACTACGAGTAAATAGGTCTTTTTATACTAGTTAGCGGCACTAGTTCTACGCCTGGTGTACAAGGGCGATTTTTCACAAAGTATTTGACATCGGTGAGCTCGCCGACGAACGCAACGACGAATCATTAGAGAATCGCACGGCTGGCGATAAGCGTCAAGTTTATCTTATGACAGTGCCATCCACATCTTTTAATTAAACGACTTGTAATGATGGATTAGTCTACATACTTATAAATTGTACGCCATGGTTTATAGTGGCGACACGATGACTGTCATAGCGCTACTCAGATGTATGTGCAGTTATTTTTTCTCATCACCGTCTACTATCTAATCACTCCTAACTCTTTAGGGTTCTTGACCAATAAATTCAAAATTGCCTGTTGTGTAAAACAGAGGGGCACAACCAGTACAGTATAAATTTTTTTTTTTCATTTCATCTGTTTCAGTCAATGTCAATTATGGCGAACTCAACGAAAATAGCCACAGAAATCCTAAGTTAATAGAGAACTAGCCAACGATAAATTCAAATCTTGGATCTACGATTTAGAATTAAACTAATGCAAAATTACAATCTCTCTTGTGCACATCAATTTATGTTCTTTGTGAATAAAAAGTGCTTAACATTTTATTCTATCACGATTCTACCAGAGTTGGTCGAAATATTGAATTTAAAAGCAGTATGTTCTTTTGTTGATAGTGTTCAAACGTATAAGCGTTTTCGACAATTAAACGTTTATAATATGATACAACATCTACACAACGTGTTCTGGTTCTAAACTAGGCAGAGCGTGTACTATGGTAATATGAAGACATATACATACGTATATATATACGTACACCAAGACACAGGTCAAACCGACATGTTCATGCACACAAATGTTTGACCTGTCCGGGGATCGAACCCGGGACTAGCGGCTCAGGAGGCAGGGATGCTATCAGCTGCGCTAACCGGTCAGTCAAGGTGGTGTCAGTATATAATTAGAACGGGTAAAGATATCAAATCGATTATTTTATAAAAAATAATGAATTAGCGTTTATGTGGAAAGTATGAGGTTGACCGGTTTAAACGCTCTCGAATCCGTTGAGAGACGATGCTAAAATGTTACCAGCGACGACTCTCTAGTCAAGAAGTTAGTGGTATTAATTAGTTGATATCATTTGTTGCATAAGTGAAGATAAGCGGCAATGGACTAAATTAATAAAACATACGCTCGAGCTTTGTGGAACACCGAGTTGCGGTAGATAGTAGAAGTCTTACGTTGTCTAAGTGTAAAACCTTAGTTAATTCGCTAGCTGCTATATGTAGCTGCGACCCAGACCAAGATCTCTTTCAATGTTTGTCGCACCAAATATACGAATATATATTATCTTTCTTTGTTTTCTTTCACCTGAGGTTACAGTCTGAGTTTTCGTTACAAGCAGAATGTTGAAGTAAAGAGAAGTGAAGTTCGAGAATGAGCTCTCGAACTCGAAACTTTGAACTTCGATAAGTGTAAGTTTCACTCTAGTCGCTTAAGCAAGTGTAGTCAAGTCACTATTAGGGTTTCGTAAGTTGTCAAAATGATGGAAATAAATGACAATTACTTATATTTATAGTATTACTTTTATAGTACTAACGCCTGCTTATATAGCGATAACAAACATTGCAATTTGAGATAGAAAAAATCATATCTTCATACGGGATTCAAACCCGCGACTTCCGACAATCCGAGTCAGACGCCATGATTAACTAAGCTACTGAGGCTCGAGGTCCGAGCATCGAATTTAAACTCTCTATCTGATTTTAACCATCGTATGGGGATGGAGCGACATCTATTGAACAGCTTTGACAGCATTATCCAACCAAAAGAAGAATTTTGATAAATACTTAACTTTCGTCTTCATATTTTTTATAGTATTACTTTATAAAGCACTAACGGCTGCTTAACGATACCAAACATTGCAATTTTAGAGAGAACACGGATTGTTGGAAGACGCGGGTTCGAATCCCGTCTGAGGATGTGAATTTTTCTTTCTAAAATTGCAATGTTTGGTTTATTAATTACTTATCTCTTTCGTCTGCGTTTGTGATCACCACATATGAACTAACCCGTATAGTCATATAAATATTTATTAAATTAATATAATTTTTCCCGACTTAATTGATATAACTTATTTGTGGCACTCAGATATGCATTTAAAAAGATCTGTTAGGAAACCGAGAAAAGACTCAAATTATTTTCTAGCCACAACTATGTAACCGTTTATTCAAATTTGGGAAAAATCACGGGGAACAGTGAAACAAACTCAGATTCCGGCCCCTCATTTTTGGTTATAACAAACAAGGTTACTTTATGTCCACAATTAAAAACAAAAAAGTATATACGTTCGTTTTATAAGGCTTACAAAATAGTTTTACACCTATAATTTTTATATAATATATCATCTTTCAGACATCTTGTGAAGTTAAACTAAAATCTGTTACGCCGTTTCAGCATTGTGTTAGCACACAGTGCTGAAACGGCTAATAACCTCACGCAACTTCGCATCTACTAGCAGTGGTAATAAATCGATAGTTTCATAATATAAAGCTGTGTATGAGTCATGACATGTGAAGAATGAAGTGACAGGAAAATAATGCAGTTTGAGATTAAATCCGGCGATTCCCCGACGGACTCGACGTGATGTCTCACAATAGATTCCATTAATCTAGCTTCCGGAATCCGAACTGGGCACAGGGCCCTTATTCAGAACCACAGGTTAGTTTAGTAGTTAGGTCAAGGTAGTTTATTAGTTCAGTTGTGGATGGATTCTGTTACGTATATAATATCTAGCATTATTTTAATGTTGTTATATGTTAACAATTAATTGCAATAGTTTTCGCTACTAATCTCGTTATCAATCGAGAACATTTTCTACTTCGATGCGGCCCCACACCATCCCAACCCACTAGTGGTGCAAACCGCTAACTACTCAACACACACATCAGATCCATACTTCACCCCGCCACGCCGCCGCCCACGATACCTCCTGGATGACCCGGACGACCCCATCACGACAGCTCTGACGTCGATCAGTCAGCCTCCTGGTAATATTGGCATTTCAGGTATTTCAGGGTCTACTCGCCGAGCCACGAGAGGTAATATGTCTGATTTTGGATTTCCAGTCTTCACAGTTAGACATCGAGGTCGTCGTAAGCGACTTCGAAATAATCCTAAATCAGACACAAGGTAATCTGTATTATATTTTGGTAATGTGTATTAAGGTAAAGGCTAGCGCTTTATGCGCCCTTGTTGTCCCTCGGTTGAGTGCTGCGTGCACTCACCAACAGTCCTGTGTCGCTTTTAATGCCCGTAGTGGCAAAAAGCTCTATATCCTTCCAAAAAAAAAAAAGAGAACATTTTGATACGGAAACAATGGCACACGCTCTGAATAACTTGACACTAAAACTAAGCTACAGTATTCATTTTTGATCAAATTTAACGGAAGATTCTCAATTGAAATAGGATAATACTGAGAACAAATTATTAGCTGAAGTTCATTACGTCATGTAGAAAATGTTTTAAAAATAAAGTTATGAATTAGAACTGAGACCGCTCATCATTTATAAATATTATTTCATAATGTTCAGTTCTTGTGCAACTTTGTACTCTACGCCAAACACGCATCTACGTTACAACTCAACTTCAGCCTTTGTAAAGGTCCTGACATTAAATCCTTGAGATAAATTAATTAAGACAAATAAAACTTTAAAATGTTCAGCCGTCTAGTATTTTCTTTAGAATTACTTTCAGATGTTCAATTTTAAAATGTAAAATGGAAGTCCTAACCAATTCAACATCTGAGTTAATTTGCCAGGTGTTGATATTGTCATCAACTATTTTGCCAACATATTGTAGAATTCAGAGTGACTTTAACCAGAACAAAAGTGAGGTCTAAAATGTATGGTGACAATGATGGTTCGGCTACAGAAATAAGTATTGCCTAGAGGAACTTCCTCTACTTCAATAGTCCTTGCAGATTTATTTTGGATGATTAATTTGTTTTATTTAGTATCCTATAGTCCTCCAATGTTCACGTTGTTTATTTTTTAAGGGTTCCGTACCTAAAGGGTAAAACGGGACCCTATTACCAAGACTCCACTGTCCGTCCGTCTGTCTGTCTGTCTGTATGTTACCAGGTTGTATCTCATGATTTATCTTGACAGTTGAAATTTTCAAAGATGACATATTTCTGTTGCTATTAGAACAACAAATTCTAAAATACAGCATTAAATAAATATTTAATGGGGCTCCCATACAACAAACGTGACTTTTTTGCTCGCTTTTGCTCTATATTTATAACGGCAACAGGTACACGCTTGACATATTGAGAGAATACTGAGTAATATTATTAACTTTAAAAATAAATAATGAAATAAAATACAAAAAATATTTAAGAGGAGCTCCCGTACAAAAAACGTAATTTACTTAATTTTTTTCGCGGTCGTAATAACGATAACAAGTAGAAACTAGAAATATTTATTATAGATAAGTACCCTTATACGGAACCCTCCGTGCGCGAGTCCGACTTGCACTTGGCGGGTTTTCTTAATACGTTTTTGTATCGCAATGTACATATATTATTATATGCAACGAACTGTGCGGTGTCGCCGAGTGCCGCATCTCTTCTAGGACGTTAAGTATCTCTGCTGAGGTTTGTGAGGTCATGACTATGGGATGCGATTGAAAATCAGTGAGGAAGGTTTCTGTCCTTAGATTAATCCATTTCAGAAAAATGGCGGTAGATAACAAGCTTAACTTTTTGGAGAAGCATTTGACAATCTTTTGTGAAATGGTAAGCCATTTGTTATTTACTACGTCTCCTGAATCAGTAAAAAGTGAGGAAAAAAAAATATTTTGTAACTTAATTTATTGCAATCTTGTGGCATATAATAAACCCATATTTTAAGTTGGATATATGAATTACTTTGACTTTAATCAAGACATGAAAAAAATATTTATATTAATTGTGTGATAGGTATATACTTGTAAGTGTGTGTGTGTGAGAGAGAAAAGCAAATGAAACTAACATCTTTAATAATGTTCTTTTACCATTTTATGCCACCGCTACAATTTGGTACTCTTTCACGCAAAAAGATGCACGAGTTTGGATAAAATGAAGAGTAAGGATGGTTTGTACCTATTTTTATGTAACACTTTATATTTATACCCATGTTCATGACAAATAAATAAATTTGAGTTAGAATTTGAAGAACTTAATTATCTTCGCAATACTTTATTTTTAAACAATGTACACAAACTAACGCTTTCGAAGCATGACAAGTATATTAAGTCATTCTTATTAAATACATGCCATAGATTAATAATTAAATATACTACGTAAATTTTTAATTCAATTAGCCGTCACTTTCGGTTGAATTATTTCACTACTTTATTACCTTCCAAATCGCAGAATCGACCTAGAAAAGTATCAAGTCATGAAAGTAAACGTACGCCTTTTAGCCCGTTTTAGTTATAATACTCGTAATTAGACGTCAGATTTGTTTTGTGCCAGTAGATAACTATTTTCGTCATGGCTGATAACCTTGTATTTTCTTTGTAGGTAAATAAGATATGTTTTCCATAAATACCTTACGGGGGGCGGATATGTGTATGCATCATGCATTAAGTGTATCTATTGTTTTAATTACTTACGTGTAATTATTATAATACCGTTCAAACACGTACAACCCGGTCAGAATGTCTGTGCACCTCGCTGGAATGCGGCGCCTCTCCCGCTTCCCCTGTCACCTCTCCGCGCACTCCCTGGTGCGACAGTACGGTTAGCATCTTCGTTGCCGATACACGTCCCTATAATTTTGATATTTTCGCTTTGTTGTTGTTTTGTTTTTTAATATTTATTGTTAAGTTTAGACTGTTTACTGTTAAGTTTGGACTGGTTTTGTTGTTATTAAAATTGTTGTAGCTGTTAAACTGAAGTCATGGGAAAAACAATACACAGCGAATCAAGAAATTTAATCTTGAAAGTGCTCAAGTTTTTTGAATCGGAGAAAGCAAATAAACAGTACACCATACCTGTAGACCAAATAGATCATCTAGCAGATGACAACATCACACAACTTTAAATATCACTAGGGGAAGACAGTTCGGAGAGTTCAGAAAGTGAGAGTGAGGAAGATACAATGTCAGGCATAGAGTCAATATTTTATAGTGACTGAGTTTAATAATAAATGTTTAAGTATTCAAAATTGTTGTTTTTTTAATAACAAACCCTTCATCAATAATAAATTGATTTGTAAAGGTTAGTAATTTTTTTTTACCTCCATATTTTTCGAAAAAACTTTTTTTCACACCGTACCCAGACCGCCGATATGACGTCACGAGGTCAGGTGCACAGATATTGTGACCGGGTTGTCACCCCCGCGCCTGGAGTCACACACATGTACACATCATATGCATCCAACACCCGCAAAAAAACACCTAACATCACACAAATACTAGGTCTAGCTAGGGATTGAACTTGGGACTTCGCGATTCGAATGCAGAGTCGTTACCAACTAAGCTAATTGGGTCATCACGGTCTGAACATGTTGGCAAGTCGTGTTTGATACGTACATTATTAGTTTAAAATCTATCAATACATTTACAAATAACTCTAATAAGATTGTTTTAATTTATATATACTACCTTATAAACTGTGCTATAATGACAATCTTAATCTACAGAATATTTGCATTAAAATTTAAAACTTGGTTACAAACTTTATGACAAAGAGGGTCAAACTAAAATAATGTTCTTTCTCCTTACCTTGAAAAACTGGCATTAAAATAGTTTCTGCAAGAATTTCCTCAGGGATGTCTATTTTCACCGCCGTTATTCGCTCACGAACGTTTTAATTTACATGAAATTTGCATAAAACGTTTTTCAGGCCTATATATACATAGTTACCTACTTATCATTGCCTCAAAGGCATTGTTAAGTACAAAGTGAGCGTATTTGTAGCGGGCTCACCATTAATATTTGTGCAACCTTTTTTTTTATTATAATCGATAGGCCAGTGTTTGATCAACGTGCAGTATTTATTTCATAAATATCTATTTTGATGTTGCAGTATATACAAGGTACTAGCTAGATGATAAGTGAAGCTACCACGCTATTCCTAGAATTGTGACAGGCTCTCAAGCGCCGGGATTCAATTTTAGTTGCATATCGGTGGATTTAAAGTGATGGCAGTACCTGCCCAGCAGACACTAAAATCTGTCCCACGTGCTGTGTAAGTTCCCACAATGTTATTTTCATCGCAAGTTTGAGCCAAAGGTAGAATTCTAACCGGCGACCGGCTGGTCGGCAGTCGACGCTCACTGATTGTGAGCTATAAAAGTGTTTTCTTCCAGCAGCACCAATTTCGACCACATTATCACAGACTTTCAAGGTGATATAGTGATTCTATGAAATATAAAAAAAAATCTCCCGTTTGTCTCAGAAAAAACTGGTTGCAACTCGTCTACCTACGTGTTTATGACTAATATTTATTGCTGTAACTAAAATTAACGTACATGTGATAATTGAAATCAACGGTTATAAAATTTTACTAGCGTACCCTAGCGTAATATAAATACATAATTTCACGATTTAATCATAAAACGGGCGATCCTATTAATTATTACGGCAAAGTTCGTGGATTTAAATCGAATATTGTGATGTTTGTGTAGGGATATGTCATTGAGGTACTAAAATGTTTCGTAAGAGGACACGTATTTATTAATTTTGATATGTAGAAGATATTCTTTACTAATAAAAAAATAAGTTTATGAAATGGAGTTGACGATGTATGAATAAATGAGTCTAACATCATAGATGCCAGTATAATAATATTCCCGTGGAGTAAATAATTCTAGATATCCATACTTAGCATTCGGTTTTGACTTTGTTTAGGCGAAATACACAAATTGTTTGAATCCAAATCTTCTGAAATATGATCATCTAGTACACAAATAAAATAAAGATAGATACTTGTCAGTTTATTTATTTATTTCATTTCGATTATTCGACATCAAATCGATTATTATTTCAAAAGCTGACCAAGCGAGAATCAGGCTATGCTGTATAATTCTCCGAACATTATGACTAAGTTACGTTTCCTAACTTTTTATTTAATTGAGTAATGTGTGTGTCGGTTGCTTTCCGTATATTTGGTATTTAGATGTAATGCATACGGTAAAAATGAATAAATTTGTATAATATGTACTCTACTCGGTGAGTTCTGAACAATGGCCGATCATATGTCTGGGTAAAGTTTTTTGTTACCATCCTTATGGTATTTTACGTATACTCACGTATTCATATTATTCTATCTTATTTATTTATTTATTGTTAAGCACAATACAAATGTACAAGGACGACTTAATGCTCAGTAGCATTTTCTACCAGTCATCCTAGAGGTGCAAGAAAAATTGTAGTGGTGCAGTAAAGTGTAATTGTAGAGAGATACTAAAAAATATAATAAATACTATAAACATTTGTATAGAACCACCATAATATAATAACAACATATAAAACATATACAAAGAAGAACTTATATATAAAGACAAGTTTAGTAATAGACGTCAAGCAATTAGGTACCTTTCTCAAAGTAAGTTTTTGGTCAAACTGTGTATGCCTAATAAAATCTTAAACCTAAGTCGACGTTAACAAAATCCACGTAGAATATGAATCAGAAATATCCTGAAACCAGAATCAAAGTTGCTATAAGTGCAAATAAACAGATCCCTAAGCGAAATTGGATCGCTGATATATCTAACAGTATATGACCTCAATGGAACTATTTGAGTACCTACACTAATATGTGATGTGTTCTGATCAATTAAGGTGTTTATTTGGGAAGTAATTGGATGCCGGATTTCACATTCACGTGTTTATTTTGGTATGTATTCAATTAAAAGTCTGCGATTGATGTAGAGTAGCGTTGTGTACTACATAAAGTAGGAACGTAGTCATTATCTTACATTATATAACGATGGTATTTTGAGATTTCTTTATTTCTTTATTTCTTTTTATCAATTTATACATGTAACTTACAGACTAGAATCCAAGACATTACATGGCGCAATTAAACTAGGTCAGAAAACCTGAATATGCCTACCGGAATATGTCCAGATCTGGATTTTGAGTTAAAATCTTATTAATATAAGTGATAGCTCTCGGGGTAGGTGCATTGTGTTCTCGTACAGTGTGAAGGCTGGGGGGCAGTGCCAACAGGCGGTGCAGTCGGCGCGGGCCGCGTTCTGCGTCGGCGCCGCGCAAGTATCCCGAGGGAACGTTCAGGCGCAGGTTAGCTAGCGTGCGAGGGTTGTTGACGCGATTGCGTATGAGTAGTAAGTAGTGCAGGATGAGATGCATATTTCTCCGTAATTCTAAGGTATGCATACCAACTATTCCTGATACAAACAGGGATGGGTACATGTATGGGTAGTAACCGTATTTTTTTTATAGATATAGCGTGCAAATTTACGCTGTATTCTTTCAATCATTAATGAATATTTTGTCTCATAAGGATCCCAAATTATAGCGTTATATTCAAGCTTGTTTCTAACGTAAGCTGTGTAAAGTGATATAGCTGCATTTACATTATTAACCCGTCCGCATCAGGACAAAAAATAACAGTAGATTTATGAATGAAACTTGCCTCTAATGGGTCTTGCTGATTCGGACAGATTAAAGTCATAACAAGTACGCATTATGAAGCCTAACATTCTATATGCTTGCGTACATATATCCGTAACATGGTCTCTGAAATTTATCTTGGAGTCTATAAGTAAGCCTAGGTATTTGATTTTGTCTACTCTGTCAATAGAGATGGTTTCAGATAGTCGATAGTCATATAAAGTCGGGTTTAAACCTCTAGTTATAGTTATCATCTTACATTTACGAGCATTAAAATTCAGACAATTTCGTTCACTCCAAGCTGCGATACGGTCAATATCGCTTTGAAGGGCAGTGCAGTCCGCATTGTTATCGACCGAGGCGAAGAGTTTGAGGTCATCAGCGAATATAAGGCAATTTGATGACCTGATAGTCTTCGGTAAATCGTTAACCATGATTAGAAATTGAGTTGGACCGAGTGTAGAACCTTGACTCACACCAGATCTGGTATAATAACGTGGAGAACTGTAACTGGAAAGCTGCACATACTGTGAACGGTTTTTGAGGTAACTAGCGCAGAGGCTAAGCAGTTTTGGATTAAAACCAATAGATGCACATTTTTTTAAGAGAATGTCGTTGTCCACGCGGTCAAATGCTTTTTGATAATAAAAATATACTACATCGACCTGCGGACCGGCATCCATCTTTGCGGTGACATAATCAACAAAGTTAATATGGTTGGTTACAGTCGACCTGCTCTGAAGCCATGTTGGCTATCGTCTAGATAGATGTCAATCTGCTGAACTAAGCCAGCATTAAGGACTGTTGAACAATTTGCCAAACACTGGCAGCACCGCTATAGGACGACAATTCAAAACTTCGCTTCGTTCTCCTGCCTTGTGAACAGGTGTGACTCGCGAAATTTTCCACAAATCTGGGTATGTGGAAGTGTGGACGGAAAGGTTAAATATGTGTAGAAGAGGCTTGAGCAACGCGGACTTACAGTCCTGGACAATAAAGGGAGGAACTCCGTCAGGTCCAAGAGCGGAATGCGCTTTCAGCCGTTTAATAGCATGAATAATCTCGTTTATGGATACATTATTGATTGATATATGAGCAGATGGCATAGAAATCAATTATA
This sequence comes from Selenia dentaria, assembly GCA_917880725.1. Classification (NCBI taxonomy): domain Eukaryota; kingdom Metazoa; phylum Arthropoda; class Insecta; order Lepidoptera; family Geometridae; genus Selenia; species Selenia dentaria. The sequence continues at coordinate 6,492,852 of OU862891.1, forward strand.
CTCGCTGTGGAATGTGTTCGCTACACTTGTAAGGTTAATTTAAACAAATACACAGGTTCTATGTATAATATCTTTTATATCATCATAATTACCATCTTTGCAGTCATCACCACAATCATCATCGTTTCCCCACCCTTGTCCCAGTTAAGAAAGTAGTTAAACAGTTAAGAAGCCAGTGCGATAAATAACCCTATCTTACTTGTCCTAACTGATTCGTCAACGCAGATATTGCAGTTAGTGCCTTTTATTTTATAAGTACACCCAAGGGTTTCTGTGAATTTCAACCCTAAGGGGTGAAGTGAGCGAATTCGCTGGTGATTCAGCTTTAACGTAAATCTATTCATATCGAAATGACATATATGTATGTACAAAATAATAAAAGTAACCTAATAATAAGGAAACGGATTCAACAAACAGAATGATAAATCATGTGTAAGGTGGAGCTTACGGATCTCGGACATCGGGCAGGCGTCCAGTCATTAAAGACATGTAGGCCCGTAACATCATCCGCACTTTAATCCATGACTCTTAGTTTAAACCATTTCTATCGTTTGATTCGCAATCCTAAAAAAAGTAACAGCTGATAATTACTCATCATCATCATCATCATCTCAGCCGTAAGACGTCCACTGCTGAACATATGCCTCCCCCATTATTTTCCAAAAGAACCGGTTAGAAGCGGCCTGCATCCAACGTCGTCCTGCGACCTTCATCAGGTCGTCTGTCCACCGTGTCGGTGGACGACCTACGCTGCACTTGCCGGTCCGTGGTCTCCACTCCAGAACCTTTCGGCCCCATCGGCCATCTGTTCTGCGTGCTATGTGCCCTGCCCACTGCCACTTCAACTGGCTAATCTTCTGGGCTATGGCGGTGACTTTCGTTTTTCTACGGATCTCCTCATTTCTGATTTGATCACGTAGAGAAACCCCGAGCATAGCCCTCTCCATAGCTCGTTGTGCGACTTTGTGCTTTTCTATGAGGCCCATAGTAAGAGACCACGTTTCAGTGCCATAAGTCATCACTGGTAACACACATTGGTCGAAGACTCTTGTCTTGAGGCACTGAGGTATTTTTGACGAGAAGACTTTGCGAAGTTTCCGGAACGCTGCCCAGCCGAGTTGGATTCGCCGATTGACCTCTTTCTCAAAGTTGGACCTGCCTAGTTTGACTGTCTGTCCCAAAATCTGAATATCAGTTGGGAACTCAGTTCTCGAAGTTGTTGACGAGTACATCTACCTGATAATTACTAATGGTAATAAAACAAAGTAATTACAAAGAACGGGTGTCACACGAGGGAGCAAGTCTACTTAGGTATATGATAGACTAGACAAATAGGAAAATTAGCAGAACGAGGGCCGTATTATAGTATTTTAGGAAGGAAACACACTGTAGTTTAGTCTAATTGCATTTTTCTCATCATCCTGCAATTTTTCTATAGCACAATGCTAACGAAAACCAAATTAAGTCTTGCGAACATGCTTTGCACCTACCTATAATTGGATATGTACGGTACCGGTACTACGGTATGGTATTTAAATACTTAAAAGAGATATTCTTATAGCGTTTTTTTTCCCATTACAAGAAATCTGTCTCAAAAATACATCTTCCCACACTCGAGCATACTCCGAATTCAGAAAGTGGTATACCCAATGCTTTTAATTCAGTCGTCGGCGAGTGACAAATGAATGACATGACCGCCCCGGGTGGGCGGTCATGTCTTCGCTGATAAATACCCTCGTGAGGGAAATGACAGATAAATGTAGGTACCCTTGGTATTATACGTAGCTATTCTCTGCTTTGTATATAATATAATATGGATAATTAGTTATGTACATAAAATAATAACTGTTAAGAAGTGTACTCTGAGAGACAGTGCAAACAGTGCAGCTCCAAATTGTTATAGTTATTAGACAAGTTTGTCGTTTTAAGTTATATCTTTAATAAGAACTCAATATTAATTTTTAATATTAGTTAATTCATTATTTTAGGGCAATAATACGGGACAGGTGCAGAGGAGAAAGAGTTCGGAGAGTAGGTAAGCCATCTGTCCCAGTTGTTGATCGTGAAAGCTTGTCAAAGATCTCTAACAAATTCCTACTAACTACGATTCAAAGATATGCAGCGCAGTTTGTTAAATAATGGGAAGGTAATAGGTATGTTATTTAAGAGGACATTTTGCAGTCATTTTCGCCCATGGCTTAGCTCACGTTAGGCTAAGCACCACTCCGTAACCGTTGAACGGGGTTTGATAAATATATTATTAGATAAATTTCATATTTTAATAGATGCATAGGCTGCTTTCTACCCCGATAGACGTGTATAAAGTCGAGGGCAGAAGTTTTTGGTTACAAAATAAAACAATACCGTATAAAAGTATGCTAATATACTGCGCTAACAGTGGAGACTTTTCACTGGCTTTATGTCATCCATGCAAATGTTCATAGCTTGAACTATATAGTCGATAATGTTCATAAAATTAATAATATAAAATAAATATAAATATAAGTATACAGTGGCACTCATCTGACACATTCGATCAGCATTGTTTGATTAGAACGAATCGAACTGATCACGTGAAATCATGACAAGCTAATCTGTTATCACGGTCCAATGCTGACATTTCAGTGCTTTCAGGGTTGCCAACTTGCCAGTAACTTCTTTTAACAAGAATAAACAAAGCAGACAATTGTATCTACTTTGTGCCAAATGATACTGAGTAGTTTTGTAGTGGTAGAACTATTACAGACTCCGCCTTTTATTTCTTTTTTTTTTGTCCGCCACTGCCGCTTTTGGCGGGAAAGCGAGACAGCTTTCGCCCACGACCGCCAGAACACATGGCGCACCGCAAAGGACTCTGAGACCAAACCCGCTAATATGCGCCAGACTTCCCCGCATCTGAACGCCCGTGGTCCCCCTGCGGTAGGTCGGATACGCCACCGCCTGCACGTCAGCCACAGAGGGTAGGCAGCGTGTGTGTGCAGCATGCGCAATATATATTCATCCTTATTAATGTATAGATACATTAGATTATATCGAATAATCCATATTCCGTAACCTCCGTGCTCGGGAGCGGCTGCGTTTCTGCGTAGCTCCATGATTTTTCGATCTATTTATGTAATTGTGCATTAATGGAAGACATTGGTGAGCTTTTGATTTTTTCCAAGTTTGGTGACAAGCTAGTAAGTTTTGCTCACTTGTGTGCTTTTTTAATGACTTGTGAGCTTTTGGTTACTTTGATGCTGAGCTTGATGATCCTTGTACGATGACAAGGTGACAGAGATTCAAATGAGTAGGAAAAATGGAACATATGAGAGTGAGTTTATCTCAGGGTTGGTTAATGAAATAACTTAGTTCATCTAAACCACTGTATTGTCACTGTTAGTATGATTACATTTATTAAGGTTCTATAGCCGGATTAAAGGTATGCGGACAATAAACTATGACTAGCGTTAATATTATAATGATGCGAGATTACTTGACGCTCGAGCGAGAAGCGCGCGCGGATACAACGAGAGTTGGCGGCGGACTAACGAGGCGGGAATGCTGACGACGGCCGTTACCGCCAAGTGCAGGCGGCGGGGCGGTCGCCTGCTATTGGTTCCCGAGAGAATCACGCCACATCAGGTGATTTACACTACGTCTCTCTCTATTCAACGTACCGCGAAGGCAAGCGCCCGCGGGACGCTCGGATTGGCAATGTATTGCCAGGTTTAGTGTTTGCTATATACTCCCCCTCTAGTCCTGGAGAACGACCTCGCTCCTGGACTAGTAACCCATCAGCCTTAGCTGGACGTCCACGCTTCTTCTTTGGGACCACGGGTTTAGGTAGGGTGTCATCGTTACCTAGGTAACGGGTTAGGTCTTGACAATGATATTTCCCTAAAACAACATCAGGCTGTTCAATGCTCGTGATATTATAAGTTGTAGGACTCACCTTTTCTGAAATCTGGTACGGTCCATCGCGACGTGGGAAGAACTTAGCAGTGAGATCTTTTGAACCTTTACTGAGCAGGTGGGACTTCAGTAGTACTAAATCACCTACCTGGAATGCGTCAGAAGGTCGGCGCGATGCATCAGCGTAATGCTTTGTTTTATCCTGCTGGATCTCTACGCGTTCTCGGACAGCTGACATTGAGTTCAGAAATTTCCTGAGATAAGGAGTTATTTGTGGTACAAAATTTTCTTTGTTTAAGATGGTACGCAGGTCATGAACGACCTCTGTAGGAGACCGCATTTCTCTACCGAAGCAATCACGCTTTGTGCTCTGTAGTAGGTCATCGATGCGTGGCATCGGGTAAGTATCGGACTTAGTGACTGCGTTCAAGCGCCGATAATCGACGCAGAACCGAATACCACCATTGGACTTCGGCACCATCAGTGCCGGTGAACACCAAGCCGATTCGCATTCTTCTATTATGTCGTCCTTGAGCATTTTGTCTATTTCCGCCTACATCTGTTCTTTCTTTGACGGATTTAGACGGTATGGAGGTACTGCTATTGGAGGATGCTGACCTGTTTCTATCCTGTGCTCAGCATAGGGTGTTGGACCTCCCCCTGCTTTAAAGACGTGCGCGTGTCTGGAGAGGACGTCAGCCAACGCTTGTCGCTCAGCTGGACGAAGTTGTGTACCTTCGTCATCTCGAAGGACGTCCGTAGACGCACAGGACACGCTACGTGAGGAAGGTTCAAAGCACAGGCTATACTTTACCTTACTGTTATTGCTGAAGCACCAAACATCTTTCTGAAAATCGATAGCCACTCCTGCAGCTGTAATAAAATCGATGCCTAGCAAAGTCTCGTTATTTGTAGAGTCCGGGAAAATTAAGAACGGGGTCGTAATAACCATTTGTTCTAGCGTCACTTCTAATGACGTGGTAAGCACTTCCATTTTTCGGACTATACCATCAGCAAGTTTTATTTCCCGCGAGGAAGAGTAAAGCGGGTGACCTTGACGTAGAAGGAGAGCATATAGCGTATGGCCGGCAATACAATGCTTCGCGGCCGTATCTATCAACGCGGTGCCGTTAAACCCCAAAATTTTTATGTTAAAAATAGGGCGTGCGTTTCGCCCATTAGTGGGTCGCATAAGAACGTTCTCGCGCGTCAAATCATCTCCACTACTAATACAATGATCAAAATCGTCACCTGCATAAACATTCTCAATTTTAGTAAAATGTGAGTTAGGCATGTTTACTATATTGCCGTTAGTCGGGCAAGTACAATTTGACATTACATCACTTGTTTTGTTGTTACCATCGTCATATACAATGTAAGGCGGGTTATCAACTTTCACACAATTATCAAGCGGGTTAAACTTTGACATGTCATAAAACGGGTTAACACCTTTCGTGCCCATAAATAAGTTAACATCAGATACAATATCACCATTGCCAGAGTTAGATTTGTTAGTGAGGTTACCCATAAAAACTTGACGATCAGCGTTTTCATAACTGCAATATACATTATTTTGCATTTCGGAAGACTCCAACAACTCAATATTTTCGTTAGAAATATGGCCCTGTGAAATACTATCACTATTATTTACATCACTTAAATTATTTTCGTTTATTGAAATTTTTGATTTATGGCATTGTTTAACTTGGGGCTCGACATATTCTTGATTTTTCGAAAATTGTGAGTTGTGTCTTTCTTCAAAGGAAGGTTCGACATGTTTACAAAAAGTGTTGTGTGTCGAACATTTTTGTTTACTGCGCGCGTTTTTTGCACTCGGACACGAGTTTGAACAAAGTAGTACTACGTCGCACTTTTCGCGAGAATATTCGGAACAAAAATGTTCGGCACCTGTAGGTATAGAGACATGGTTAGTCATTTCGGTTGACCTTTTCTCGTAACATGCAATATGACCACACCGGTTAGTTGGTTCGAAATAACATAAACATTTAGTGTTCGTCGTGTTACATGCAGTAATATTATGATGACAGTTTAGGTTTTTAGTACCATTGTGTGGTAGTACTTGAGACTGTTGCGAAGTACCGAGATTTAAGCAAGCAAAATTATTATTTTGCTGAGAATGACTTGGCTGACAAGATGCGAGTTTATTATTAGTGCATGTATCACTAATGGTAGAAATAGGCAAGTAGGTACTTTGATTAACAATCTCAGACTGCAAGTTTTTTGCGTTATAACGTTTACGAGTAGCATCATTGTTTGATAATAGACACTGATCGGGGTTAATGTTTGACGATGCACACTGATCACGCGCGTTTAGAGAACACGACCGGGATTCGACACTATAAAAGCTATGAGCACTTTTATCACCGTTAGCACGCACTTCGTTAGAGTTATTATGAGGACGGGACTCACCTTGGTTCAATAACTTACGGCACTAGTCCTTGGAGTGTCCAAACCTTTTGCAGTACGTGCAGACGGGCCGCTGCTGTTTCCTGGTAGGGCCCGAGCTGTTAGCAGCTGTGGCGGCATCGGGCGGCGCTGTTTGCGACGGCGGCACCTGGATCGCGAGCGGCCGTTGCGCTGCGGTCGCGATGGTGCCAGACGTCGAAGACGACACGCGCGCGTCGTGCGGTGCGCGGGACGTCGCAGTTGGGCCGCGCGGTCCAGGGTTTGCAGGGCGAGCGGTCATAACCGTTGTCGCTTTTTTCTCATCATCGTAAGAGTCTTCGATGTTACGTGCATGAAAAAGTAGATCGGCGAAACTTTCGAAATCTTCTCTTCGCATTCTTTTCCTGATTCTACCGTGTATGAGCCCGTAAGTAATATCCAGCTGGGCTTTTAATGATAAATCTCCTTCTGGGATTTTTGCTAGTAAGGCGCGGATGCGCGCTACAAATACGTCTGTATTTTCGTTTTGTTGCGGTGCCGCGAATATTTCGCGATAGATACGGTGGGGTGGTCGGCGGTCACCGTAGGCACTTATAAGGTTATTTTTGGCCTGTAACCATGATGATACCGTACATTTAATACCTTGCCACCATGTAGCCGCCTCGTCCGTTAATAGGTACGCCAGTCCTCGTAATATATTGCTGTCAGTCACTTGCGCACATTCACTATATGCTTCGACGGCGTCAATGAATGCCTCTACAGATTCCTGTGATCGGCCGGAGAAAGTAGCTTTGCAGCGAGTGAGCGTACCCTGTGCCGGTGCAGCGAAAGAAATAGGTGTCGACGCATTTGCCCGCGTCACTGTTTCTAACAGCTCTTTGAAGGCTTCCGTTTGAGAGCGTTGCAGTGAGGCGATTATTGAGGCTACGTTTTCCGTGGAAAAAGTCATGTCGGCACCTGGAGCTTGAGCGGGCGGCGGTTCACTCGTCGGCGTTGTCGGCCGCGGGAGAGTAGGTACACATACGTCACTCTGCGTTGGCGGCGTATTGTCGTCGTCCCGGCGACCTAAACTATTCGCTCGGCTTCTTGTCACTGGCATTTTATATATAGCACAGGTTATAGCACACGTAGATTATAAAAACAGTCACGTCCCGTAATTATTGTCACACATATAACGTTGGAGCGCCACATATGAGAGTGAGTTTATCTCAGGGTTGGTTAATGAAATAACTTAGTTCATCTAAACCACTGTATTGTCACTGTTAGTATGATTACATTTATTAAGGTTCTATAGCCGGATTAAAGGTATGCGGACAATAAACTATGACTAGCGTTAATATTATAATGATGCGAGATTACTTGACGCTCGAGCGAGAAGCGCGCGCGGATACAACGAGAGTTGGCGGCGGACTAACGAGGCGGGAATGCTGACGACGGCCGTTACCGCCAAGTGCAGGCGGCGGGGCGGTCGCCTGCTATTGGTTCCCGAGAGAATCACGCCACATCAGGTGATTTACACTACGTCTCTCTCTATTCAACGTACCGCGAAGGCAAGCGCCCGCGGGACGCTCGGATTGGCAATGTATTGCCAGGTTTAGTGTTTGCTATAAACATCAATTAAATATTTTATTCTAAAAAAAATATGTAATATGTGAAAATTTTATTTCACTATTTTAATTTTATTTTTGGAATGCTACGATTACTATTATCATCTTTCTTGTATGGATCCTTTATTAAATAAATATAGTAGATACATAATTTTTTGTTGAGATGTCCCGTAGTCTTAAAAGGGTCATAAATTACACATAAATGTATGGCCCGGGTGCATAGCATTTCGTGTTCTCATACGCAGACTTCTGGAAGCGACTGTTTTCACCGATAGTAATAAATCTTAAGGAGGGCTGGCAGACGGCTGAATGTGGCCATATCTCCGAATTGCTAAAAAGCGACTCATAAATTGTACCGGTCACGACAGCTGGTATACGAGTGGTGTAAGATTGAATAGTAGTGGGTGGAAGTGGTGGTGAGTGAGTGGTATAAGATAATTATATCTTAATTTTCTTCGTTCAAATTTGACAACCCTAAGTAACGAGTTTTAAAGGTCAGCTGCTTGGAATCAGCGGACATCGCGCACAGACTGAATTAGGATATTCTTTGTCGACCCATAACCCATTGTTGTGTGAACAAAGACCTTTATGTATGAGTTGGACAGGATGGGACCTGTTATAAGCTACGGATCATCCGATCAGTCTTTTATTATTCGTTTGAATAAATAGGAACCTTAAAAATTTGCATAGTTATGAATTCATCAACCATCACCTTTGCGAAACAATTTTCGAATTAAGTTGCATTGAAATACCTACAGTTCATATCCGCACGCACTACATGTTGTATGTGCGGACCAGCATCCCGTTCAAAAACCCCTAAATCAGGTCTTATCAACTTTGTCGATTCAAGGAGTAAAAGTGGGGGTTTTTCTTAATTAAAAGGTTTAGGTACTTATAACCTTACGTTTCGATCGCACGATTCGAATTGGTAATTAACGTAAAGGCCGAACCTTACTCAATTCCCTAAATTAAATATTACATCTGGCAGGTTAGCTCTCTGGCTGTGCCAATATTTTTGTGTTGAGCAGAAATGTTTGTTCTCGGAGGTTGAATATTTGCGATGTGTACGATAATTATGTGAACCCGCAAGACGTGTCATATAAAAAAATAATTAAATATGAACTATACATTACGGTACAAGTGTGTAATGTTGGTGATGTCCGCTGAGGTGCCGTTGAGGTCTTAAGAGAGCCGAGGACGGTAATCATCAATACACTCGTGTATCATACGACGTTATTCAACACACTTGTGATGAAAATAATACAAAAAATCATTTTGTTGAGTAGCGGGAAAATTAATCATTTCTCCTATGTGCACGCAACTAGCAATGGCGATTGGCCATAGACGTAGAGTGAGATATCCTTTTTTTTTTCGCTGATTTAGCCACACAAAATAGAAAAATTAAGTTTAGAGAAAATAAAAATTTTATTTGAGTGAATGTTATAGTAACTAAACACGTACAAGTTGAAATTACTTAATACAAAGTTGCATAAAATGAGCAAGCAAAAGGTACATCAATTTATTTGTACTAAATTGAACACGATCTTTTTTGTATCGAAACTTTTTTAAGAACAAAGCAAGTCAACCAATAAAATAAAAAAAAACAACTATAGAGTTGTGAATAATAGCAATGAACAAGTCACAGCTTGATTACAGGCACAGACAATTATATGAACTTGTATCGTCATCAATTCATAGTTGGCTAGTTAAACGTTTTCATTACGATTTCATTACGTTTGCGAAGCACTTTGTATGTTAAGACATGTAAAGACAAACAAGCGCGATGAAAAGCGCAAACGGGCTTCCTGGGGCGGTTCGGTCTGGTAATCGGCTACGCTCGACGACGCCGTCAGTGATTCGGGTGCCCGTGCCATGGCGTGACGTGCGCTCCCGCAGCTCAAGTAGAACAACTACATTGCAAATGGCGGATGTGCTACTATTCTCAAACGGAAAATAAATACAATAAGTACTGGGGTGAAGGGTTGTGTTGGAATCAAGCGTCAGCTGGAGCTGATGAGAGCCGTGGGGACATCTTTTAGTTAAATCTGCTAATCATCATCATCATCATCATCAGCCTGTAGCAGTCCACTGCTGGACATAGGCCTCTCCAATTGCACGCCACTTAGGTCTATCTTGGGCTTCTCGCATCCAGTTTTTGCCAGCCGTCTTGCGCAGATCGTCACTCCACCTTGCCTCAGGACGTCCTACACTACGTTTGCCGAGACGCGGTCTCCACTGTAGAACTCGTTTACCCCAACGGTTGTCGGTTCTACGGCTAATATGGCCAGCCCACTGCCACTTCAGCTTGCTGATCCGGTGGGCTATGTCGATGACCTTGGTTCTCTGACGGATCACTTCATTTCTGATGCGATCCCTCAGAGAAACATCGAGCATAGCCCTTTCCATAGCCCGCTGAGCGACCTTGAGCTTGTGGACCATTCGAGCCGTCAGTGTCCACGTTTCGGCTCCGTATGTCATAACGGGTAGGACAGACTGATTGAAGACTTTCGTCTTCAGGCACTGTGGAATCGGCGAAGTAAGGACTCGACGTAGCTTCCCAAACGCTGCCCAGCCCAGCCGAATTCTTCTATTCACCTCGTTCTCAAAGTTGTTTTTTCCCAACTGCAATGTCTGCCCGAGGTACACATATTTTTGAACAACTTCGAGAACGGCGCCGTGTATCGCAATCGGTTCCGGTAGAACATGTTCGTTGAACATGACCTTGGTTTTGTCCAAGTTCATCCGTAGGCCGATGCGTATAGAAGAGTCAACCAGGTCATTCAGCATCTGTTGCAGGTCCTGCAGCGTCTCTGCCACGATGACGATATCGTCAGCAAATCGCAAGTGAGAGATGTATTCGCCGTTGATATTAATGCCACGTCCTTTCCAGTTCAGCGTCTTGAACCATTGCATTTGAAAACAATTTTGGGGAAATAACGTCCCCTTGTCTCACTCCTCGATGCAACGGTATGGGACTTGTTTGCTGATTCTGTACTTGGACGAACATGGTGGTGGTTTCGTAAAGACATCTCATCGCTTGGATGTATCGCCAATCTATCTGGCAACGCTGCAGGGACTCCAGAACAGACCAGATTTCAACCGAGTCAAAGGCCTTCTCATAGTCTACGAATGATAGACACAGGGGCTGATTATACTCTTCGGTCTTCTGTATAATCTGCCGCACTGTGTGAATGTGGTCTATGGTGCCGTATTCGCTCCGAAACCCAGCCTGTTCCGGTGGTTGGAATTCGTCGAGTCTACGCGCAAGACGGTTCGTGATCACTCTTGAAAACAGCTTATAGACGTGGCTTAGAAGGGATATGGGTCGATAGTTCTTCAGCAGGGTCTTATCTCCCTTTTTGAAGAACAGGACGACCACACTCCTACTCCACGCCTCTGGAGTTCTCCCTTCGAACAGGACAGCGTTAAAAAGCTTCTGGAGCTCCCTCAGTACGGGTTTACCTCCTGCTTTTAGTAGCTCTGTTGTAACGCCATCCTCTCCAGGGGCTTTTCCATTTTTAAGCTGTCCAAGAGCGATCTCGATTTCGCCAATACTGACTTCTGGCAAGTCTTCGGTGAAATGGCGTGTTAATGTGGCTCTAGGATCATTTTCGGGATCAGGTCGAGATGCATGCGATGCGTATAATCGGCCATAAAAGTCCTCCACTTCCGAAAGGACTGCCGGCTTCGAAGCAACGACTTCTCCACTAGCTGTGGTCAACTTCGTCAGGTGGCTTCTTCCAAGAGATTGTACGAACACCTTTGACCCCCGATTCTCTCGAAATCTGCTAATATTGTTAGTTTACACTATATTAACAAACAGATGCTCTGTAATCGCTTTGGAGTTTATAAAATTCCATCCCCATATGTTGTGATTATATGATAACGCAACAGTACTACTATAGGTCTCATTGTGCCTAATTGCAGTAAAATTAGAACCACTTTATGAGAAAGTATGTTGAAAACGTTATTCATTCATATCTTCACATCAACATTGTACTTGTTTATTATCTTACGCAAAAAAGAAAACAAATGAAGTAAATTTATTTTTTTCATACCACCTGCTCTAAAATGTCCAATTACATATCACGCGATATCAACGTATCTCTCTGCGCATTCAAGGTCATAGTTCAAGTTACGTACTGCGATCTGGTGTTTGGTGTTCTTTTTAAAAACTTCCAGTAAATGTTATAATTTTAAACGTTTATTTTTAAATTACTCAGTCCCCCTATGTCGAGGCAAATGTTGAAATTCAAAAAAAAATTATGAAACGAACCATAATGCGGCCTTTGGAGTGACCAACTAATAAATCTCGATCCTTCGGAAGGAAATAATATCTCGCCCTTATCTTTTCTCTCTTAGCCGTGGCGGTGCCGGCTTAGAATAGCACCCCCCCAACTCTACCCGTGGGTGCCGTAGAAGGCGGCTAAGGGATAACAAATCAGAAGGTGGGCAGCAGCACCTTCCCAGTCAAACACACACAAACTACGCTCGCCAACCCGCCTGCCAAGCGTGGCGAGTATTGGCAAAAAACCCTCAATGGATTGGACAAAAAGAACCAGGCCCCCAGTCCGCGGCAGCCCCGCTATTCCTGGTTACGGTAGCGGCCACGGTAAAGGTGGGGCAGGGGGTGCTAAGAATCCCCGGCAGACGCCCGGCTACCACCCCCAACGACGACGACTGGCCCTTTTTTTTTTTTTTTTTTTTTTTTTTTTTTTTCGCAGAGGAAGATTTTATACCCTGGTCACCAGCTCTGGGGAGAGCTGGTGCGCGTGTGGGAGTCTCCGCCAGAAGGGCGACCTACCCACCAAACCTCTGCGGTGTTCCTACGTCGTCGACAGGTGGCAGGGGGCGCGGGCCCGCTCGTGCATTCAGCCACAGCCCCCACCGACGTCGCTGCCCGCCTACGCAGGCCCAGCCTCTGGGGTGGGTGTAAAGAGCCCACCCCATTTCCGCCTCGTGAGATGCCCCGGAACACAGGGTACATCCACACCTCGTGAGGACCTAACCCTGATGGGGGGCACCGGCCGTCCCCGCAGCCGATGCCTCAGGTCCTCGGAGCGGAGACGGAGTGCGAGCTCGATTGACTCGCCTCCGTGTCCGCGCCCTCCGGAGCGGATGAGAGAGAGGGTTTCTCTCCCTCTCCCGCTCCTCCGCCTCCCTCTGCGAAACAATAATTTCGCAGAATGAGGCCACTGCTTCCCACGACCTCTCGTCACCGACCATCTTCGTAATAATGGCCGACAAGGAGAGATCGGATCCTACAACCGCGATCAGGGATCGCCGCGGTCCCGCTCCTCCTGGGCATGACTCCAGCGCATGCTGGGCGGTGTCCTCGACGCAGCCGCACTGGTGGCATGCCGGGGTGGGCTCTCTCCGTGCGACGTTGCAGAGGTATCTCCCAAAACAACCATGTCCTGAGAGAACCTGTGTCAGCCGGAAAGAGAGGCCACCATGCCTTCTTCGCACCCACTCTTCAAGTACAGGCCGGATCGCTTCAAGGAGTCGTTGAGCGCCGGCCCCCCTCTGTGTAGGCCCTGCAAGAAGCCTATCCCTCCATGTGGCAAGAGCTGACGCCCTGGCCCGATCACGCCAATGCGCCACCTCCCGCGGTGCCGGTCGCTCGTCCCGCTCCCGCGCTTGCGCTCTGCGCTGATAGACCGAGGCCAGGACATCCGCCTCAAGGTCCCATGGGAGCAGTCCGGCGAGAACACACGCCACCTCATGTGAGAGTGTTCGGTATCCGCGACATACCCTCACCGCCATAACTCTCTGGGCCGCCAGCAGGACGGCTATCCCATTGCGCCGCAGGGATCCCGCCCATATGGGGGCACCATAGAGGGCCATGGAGCTAACCACCGCTGTATAGAGGCGGCGGCAGCTACTTCCTCCTCCTCTGGTGTTCGGAAGAAGGCGACTCAATGCGCCAGCTGTCCCCAAAAGTTTGGGGGACAGCTGCCGCATATGCGCCTCGAACCTCCACTTGCTGTCAAGGACGACGCCGAGATACTTCAGCGTCGTCCTGACTGGAATAGAGGTTCCTCCCACCACTATGGCAGAGTTTGCCGGTGGCGCCCGCCGGGGGCCGTAAAAATATATGGCCTCGGACTTATGGAGCGCCACCACCAAACCTAGCCTCCGGATTCTGGCCACGACTGTCGCGACAGCAGCAGTGGCCAGAATCGACGCCTCCGAATACGTCTTTCCCCGGGCAGTAACCAATGTGTCGTCGGCATAACAAACGATGCCGACGCCACGGAGGTTAGCGCCACGAAGCACCCAGTCGTATCCGATGTTCCATAAAAGAGGGCCTAGAACGGACCCCTGTGGAACGCCGCACGACATGGGACTTCGTCCCTCTCCGTTCATCGTAGGGAAGACTACCTCTCTGTTGGAGAGATAGTCCCCGACGAGGCTTTGGAGGTACCGGGGCACTCGGTGGTGTTCCAGTCCTCCGAGTATCGTGCTCCAGGGCAGCGAGTTAAAAGCGTTGGCTATGTCCAACGACACAGCGAGTAGCACGCTACCACTGGAGCACGCCTCCTCGGAGAGGCCGCGGACGCAGGATATGGCGTCCAGCGTCGATCGGCCTCTCCGGAACCCGAACTGAGTAGGAGCCAGGTCGGGCCCTGTCGTCTCAAGGTGCTTAACGAGGCGGGCAGCGACAACACGCTCCAACAGTTTGCCCGCCTCGTCAAGCAGCACAATCGGGCGGTAGCCCGAGGGCTCATCCGCGGGACGGTTCTCCTTCCTTAGGAGGACGAGCTTGCCCTTCTTCCACCGTTTGGGGAACTTTCCCTCCCTTATGCACCTGTCAAACAGGGCCTTCAGGTGGGGTCCCAGGTGCTCAAAGGAGAGGGCCCAAGCACGACCTGGGATGCCATCAGGCCCAGGTGCCGTGTTCTTGGCCTTCATTCTGAGCATTGCAGCACCCATCTCTCCGGCTGAGATGGGGGTAAGCTCGTCCTCAGTCACATTGGGATTGCTCGACGAGGCCAGTATCGCGGTGGGAGGCGTGAATTCGGTCCCCGGTGCACCGGGGAACAAGCCCTCAACCACCCTCTGGAGTACAACTGGCTGGAGCGTGGCAGTGGTGGGTGGCGCCCAAGGGCGGAGCTTTTGCCTCGCCCAGTTATACGGGCGGCCCCACGGGTCACGCTCAAGCCCCGCCAGCAGTTGTTCCCAAGCCTGCTTTTTGGCCTCATTGATTGCCACGCTCAGTGCCCTCGAAGCCTCGCGGTAGGCGGCGTAAAGAGACTGTGACACCTCACTCTCCCGCCGCCTTCGCCTCCGATACCGCTGATATCGGCGGCGCCTCATCACGCAGTGTCGGCGTAGTTCGGCAATCTCCTCCGACCACCAGTAGACTTGACGTCTGGGCTGACGGGCTCGTGCGCGCGGCATCGCAGCATCACATATGACTGACATGGCCTCGCACAGCCCGTCCGCTGCTAAGTCCACGTCCACTGGGACCTGCCCTGGAGGAGAGTAACTCCACGCAAAGACGAGGGCCGCTTCCTGCAGTACTTCGGCGTTGAGGTGCTTCAGGGCCCATCGCGGGCCGATCTCACGCAATCCTTCTCTCACTGTGTCCGTCAGGGACGAGGAGACGCTGAACCGAATATACCGGTGATCGGAAAGCGTCTCCTCGTCCACCAGCACCTGCCAGTCGCGTATATAGCAGGCGAGGTCTGGGGTGGTAAACGTCAAGTCGACGATTGAGCCACCCCGCTGACGGACGCAAGTGTTCTCCGTCCCGCGGTTTAATATGCATAAACCAACCTCAGTCAGCCACTCCAGTACCGTGCGGCCCCGCGGATCCGTCGTCGGAGAGCCCCACGCCGTGGATTTGGCGTTGAAGTCCCCAAGGACGATCGCGGGGCGGGGGCGGGCCTGAGCAATGATGGCCCCTACCTCGCCGAGGAGGGTCTCAAACTCGTGCAGGGGTCTGTTGCGGGAGTGATAGACCCCCACGACCAAAGCGTGTCCTACTCTAGCTGCGACAAATCCCTTGCCCCTCGTCACTCCTTCGAGTGAAGGGGAGTGGGCCGGTGATTGGGTGGTGATTGCCACCAAGCCATCAAGGTCCCCTATCCAGTCAGATCTGGGTGGGACCGAGTATGGCTCCGAAATCACCGCCACCTTAATCAATCGCTGCGCCAAGGTCTGCAGCAGAAGAGCCTGAGCATTGGCGCAGTGATTGATGTTAGCCTGAAGGAAAGTCAGGGCCATAACTAACTTTCCTCCATGCGCACCACCTGCCCCGTATTAGGGCCAGGCGGCTGCGTCTTGGCCTTAGCCTCAGACGCAGCAGCCTTGCGCTTTCTCCTTATTTTAGCCGGGGGCTTGGCGCAAGCCTTGCCCCCGGAAAGGTGGTCCGCCGCCTTACCCGCTGCAGCACAGAGGGTGCAGCGAGGAGCGGCAGAGCACTCATTGGCCTTATGGCCTTTTTGACCGCAGCGATAACACTCATCACTGCGGTCAACCTCGGACTTGCACTGGGCCACAACGTGGCCAAGTGCAAGGCAACGGTAGCAGCGGCGGGGTCGAGCTTCTAGAACCCGGACCTGTGCCGCCACCCAACCAATCAGAAGCCGGCCTCCACTATCCCGTATCTTTGCGGCTACTGTCATTGGGCACCGCACAAATGCGGCTCCCATTCCACCAGCGCCTCTCCTGATCGCTCCGGCTTTGACAGCCGATGGAGCGCAGCCGCCAGTACTGGCTATCACATCCACCAGCTCATCAGGGCTGATTGAGTCGTCGAGACCACTCACACGCAGATCTGCAGTGGCTACTGGTCTCGATACTCTCACCTCAGACCCCTGGAACACCTCTTGAAGCTTTTCAGCCAAGGAGTCCGCCTTTATGCCCTTGTCCACACCCGGAACCTCAAGGATGCGGGCGCCAGTGGCCGCAGTCCTGATTCTCAGGGGTGGCACAACTAGGACCCCAAGGTTGATGCGGCTTTTTGCCTCCGCCAACACCTTTGCGTAGGTGACTCCTTTCTCCGCCGCCCCTGGTTGCAGTGTGAGAACCACAGCTGCAGTACGTGGAGGCCGGAGTTTGGGTGCCTTCGCATTTGCGGGCTTTGGCGCCAATTTTTGCAGCTTTGTTCGCACCAAAGAAGTTGGCCTCGACTCCCGATTTCGTGCCACCTTCTCACGCTGTCTCCTGCTGGAGCCCTTCTTTACTACCGTCGTCCATTCCGGCTCTACAACAGGACGAGGAGGCTCAGCATTACCAGCAGTTGCCTTCGGTGTGGCTGCCACTTTCCCTCTGGGATTAGGCGTGGGCGCTGTGCTTGCTGCCACAGCACTTGCCTTCAGCGCGATGGATCCTTTCCCTCGGGGCTTTGGCGTGGGCGCATTTCTTGCTGTCACAGCACTTAGCGCCTCGTTTCGCCTGTCAGCGGCCAGGGGAGGTCTCACTGGTTTTTCGGGTAGGAGCCTCTCCTCCAGGTTCTCAAGGCAGGCGGTCACCATGGTGCCGACCTGCTCCATTATTACCCGCGTCAACTCCTCTGTGGTGGGCCCCTGCCTGGGCTCCGTTCTGGCAGCTCGTAGCTGCTCCATTTCACGACGGAGGGCTTTGACCTCCGTCACGAGCCTCTCATTGGCTTTCACTAGGAGCGCCACTTCCTCGGGCATCGAGCGGACCCTTGATTCCTGGAAGGACGCCTTTATCGTTGCCGCGGCGTCCTTCAGGGCCTTCACGTTTGTGCCCTTGAGGTTTTTGGATGTAGTGGCCACTGTCACGATCGTGTCCACTGAGGCCAACACTAGTGCTTCCAGCAGAGTTGCATCCTTCTCACTAAGCGATACAGATGTAGTCTCAGGTGGACGCACCTTCCTGAATTGGGCAGCTGTTGTTGCCAACCCCTTCTGGCCCTCGCAAACCTTCTGTGAGGACGACGACTGGCCCTGGTAGCACACAACATACGCACGATGAGGACAGACGAGAAGATATATGAGCTGGAAGAAGAAATGAGTAAGCTACACTGGGATATTGTGGGGTTATCTGAAGTCCGTAGAGCGGGTGAGGACACGATAACCCTAAAATCAGGTAACCTACTATACCACCGGGAGGGCGACCAACAGTCCCAAGGTGGTGTTGGGTTTCTCGTCCACAAGTCCCTTACTAACAACATAGTTAAGATCGATAGCGTTTCCAATAGGGTCGTATACCTAATACTCAGAGTATCCAAACGATATTCGCTGAAAGTAATTCAGGTATATGTACCGACGAAGTCGCACCCGGATGATGAGGTGGAGGATATGTATGAGGACATTAGTCGGGCCATACATACCTCTGAAACGCACCTTTAAGTTGTAATGGGGGACTTCAACGCGAAGTTGGGTAAGAGAAGCGAGAATGAGTCGAAAGTGGGGCAATTTGGCTACGGACAACGGAACCGTAGGGGACAGAGGTTGGCTGATTTCCTGGAGAAAGAGGGACTCTTTATGATGAACTCTTTCTTTCAGAAGCCACCTCACAGGAAATTGACCTGGCTGAGTCCCGATGGTTCCACGAGAAATGAGATTGACTTCATTATGACCACCAAAAGGCAAATATTCACTGATATCTCCGTGATCAACAGGGTTAAAACCGGTAGTGATCACCGAATGGTAAGAGGCACGGTGAATATTAATGTCAAACTGGAGAGGTCTCGTCTGGTGAAGTCTACGCTCCGACCTACTCGTGCCCATATTCAAGACCCCGAGAGCTTTCAACTTGAGCTATCCAATCGCTTCGATTGCCTTGAGAACATCGCTTCAGTGGACGAGATCAATAACAGGTTAAAAGAAACTGTCCATACAGTGGGTTCCAAGTACTTTAAACCCCACCGTACAGATAGGCCACAGAAACTCTCCAACGATACCCTCAACCTCATGGCTGAACGACGCTCATTGAAACTGCAGTCTTCGGATGATGCTGAAGCATATAGGCTGCTCAATAGACGAATATGGAAGTCCTTGCGACACGACATCCGGATCTTTATTATAAACCGTATTAAAGAGACGATAGAGCGGTAAAAAGGCTCCAAAGTTTTTGCAAGAGACATGTCTATTGGGCAAAGCCAGTTGACGAAGCTGAAGAGAGGAGACGGCAGTGCCGCTTCCAACCGGTCCTATTGGAAAATCATGGGGGGGCCTATGTTCAGCAGTGGACGTCCTATGGCTGAGATGATGATGATGATCTTTTCTCAGAACCATTAATGCTACATCAATTTTGTGCGAAGATTTCAGTTTGGTTCATACATAATAAGTAGTAAATAAACTCGTCGAACGTATTTCTTACTATCTGGCAGACAAACTGTCTGACTTTTTTCTTGACAGCGTAAAAGTCAAAGTCAAAGTCAAAGTCAAAATCATTTATTCAATTTAGGCATCAAAGACGCACTTATGAACGTCAATTTTTCATTATAATGTACTTTTAAGACTACCGCCGCGTTCCAAAATATATAGAGCCTACCGAGAAGAAGCGGCAAGAAACTCGAGGCCATTCTTTTTATATAGATGTTTTTACAATATTTTTACTTAGGTACTACAAATATTAGCTCCAGTGTGTTGCCTTACAAAAGAGAACATAATAATGGTATCAGTAGGGCAAGACACGCTACACTTTGACATCTTACAGTACAGACAGTACACGAGTAGATAGATCCTTTTTTTTTTTTTTTTTTTTCCCGGGGAAATCCTTTATGGATACCACCCACCACGGGGAGGGAGGTGGTTATGTGGGAGTCCGTATACCCACCAAAACCCCGGGGTGTTCCGTCACTGCCGCCCTCGGCGGGAACGCGGGACAGATTTTCCACACGACCGCGAACCCGCCGTGGCTGTCCGTTGCCGGACCCTTCTCTTCGCGGCACGCCAGAACACATGGCGCGCCGCAACTACCTCGGAGACCAAACTCGCCAACAATGGGCGCCAGACTTCCCCGTGTCTGGTCGCCCGTGGTCTCCCTGCGGTGGGTCGGATACGTAGCCCCACCGCCTGCTACGTCAGCCACAAGGGATAGCCCCCCCGCGACCCCACCTCCTCGAGTCTGCGCCGAGCGCCCGGACCCCGTCTCCTCGAGCCTGCACCAAAGTGCCCGGGCCCCCCTCCTCGAGCCTGCACCAAAGCGCCCGGGCCCCACCTCCTCGAGCCTGCGCCAAAGCGCCCGGGCCCCACCTCCTCGAGTCTGCGCCAAAGCGCCCGGACTTCGCCACTCCTATGTGGACTTGGCGGCCAAAGCCCATAGGAGCGGCCCGCCTGAGCCGGCCAGCGCACCCCAACGCCGGCGCGGCCCCTGGGTGCCTCTTGGCTTCACCGTGGTGTACCTAGCCACGGTTACTGAGCCCCCCCGCGACGTCAATGCGAGAACCCTTCGGGGGGGACGAGTAGATAGATCCTGGAGTGATCAGTCCCAAGCTGTTTTATCCTCCAAGTAATCCGAAATTTTGTAATAACCTTTTTGACAGAGTTTAGTTTTATTAGTAATTTTAAACTTATTAATAGGCAAATCTCGGATAACATTGGGAACTTTATTATAGAATCGTATACATTGTCCCATAAAAGAATGACTTATTCTGTGGAGACGCGTTACATGTACGGATAGCTTGTGCTTATTTCGCGTGTTGATGGAATGAGCATCACTCCTTTTATCAAAACTGCTAATGTTTTTCTTTTCATACATTAGATTTTCATAGATAAACTGAGAGACAACAGTTAGAATGTTTATGTCTTTAAACTTCTGTCTAAGGGAAACTCTGGGAGCTAAACTGTAGATCGCTCGTATAGCCCTTTTTTGCAGTATAAAAATGGAATTAATATCTGCAGAACATCCCCAGAGCAGTATGCCATAAGTCATAACGCTATGGAAATAACTAAAATAAACTATTCTAACTGTGTCTACATCAGTTAATAGTCTAATTTTTTAACAGCATAAGCCGCTGAACTGAGCCTACTAGACAATTTTTTTATGTGGGGACCCCATTGCATAAAGTAAATCAAAGTGAAATAACAGGCAACGCTTGCTTGTTCCAATAAGACGCGTATGTATACTCTCTTGTCTACCCTACACTTTATTTTACATTAGAATAATAGTATCACATAATACTTGTATATAAACGTAAAATTTTTGATGTATCGATGTTTGTCACTCAATCTGCTGAATTGGTTTAAATGAAGTTTGGAGTGGAGAAGGTTTGTACCCCGGGATTAACACATAGGGTACTTTTTAACCTGATGCAACGAGTAGTAGTTTGACAAGTTGAATTCCTCTAAGATACAAACAATGTGGGAAGCACATTTATCGGATTATCACTATATGATTCTATTAACCTATTTACGTTTTTAAAATTGATAAGATAAAAGCCCTAAATAACACTCCAGATATTAGGAACAAGTGTATATAATAAAAAAACACCTACGCGTGTCATAGGAAGTTCGAAAGCTCGGAATATTAAAACTTACTTTAACGTACCTATACCTATGGCTTTTCAATGTGTAAAATTATATAAGTACGATGATCGATGACCTCTTTTTCTATAAGCATGATTAAGTATTTGAAAGAAAGAAAGAGCTTTGTTGTTTCGCCCATTTTTTTATTTTCGTTAATATTTATACCAAACTAAGTAACTTGGCGGGCAAGTAATTCGCCTGATGTTAAGCGATGAGTTGCAACCCAAACCTTTGGAGTCACAGCTACGCTCAATACTATCTGCGTATAGCACCCTGAGGCATAGATTTCCAATATAGATAGCAGACCCAGCATGACAGCAGTTTTTCTTGCTACGGTGCCTCTCATGCCTAACTCAGTAGTACTGTCACAAAACTTACATAATATCTGATATTCTGATGGCACCTAGTATCCATAGAGACCCTTACCTAAGAGTCTGGTCACAACTCCACACATAGTTACTTTGTTCAATTCATTTACATGTCGATTTTTTATATGTTAAATCATTACATCATGTCTAATCATCAAACTCTACAAAAACTACTCTACATTAACGAAATTTTAATTGCATATGAAAGTTGGCTGTCGTGATCTCCCACGCCCGTCAAATGCAGGTAAAATAAAAATGTGTAAAAATAAAAATAGTAAGCCTATGTAAAAGTTGAAGAAGCAACGCTCCCCATTTCGTATTTAGTATGTATGAAGCGTGAAAAAGTAACAAATACATCTACACTCGGTCAGTGGCCTCTCTAGCAGCCAGTCAAGTTTCTCGCCAACATTCGCATCCTCGACGATGTGAGTGGGTTTGTTAGTTTTTCTATAATTTTGGGTTAAGGTTTTACCTTATGCATCCTTTCTCAGACCCAGCATACAAAGTGACGCGCAGTCGACAGCTATATACATGAGTACACAAAATCATTGAAATAACGATCGTGATTCAGTGGACTGCTAACGTAAATGGAGCTCCATTCGAACTCTACCATAAAAACTTGTGTTATCTCCGGACCGCCCCCGCCTCTTATTCTGTTGCCTAGTATTATAACGTCATCAAGTGCGGAGATAGGCAAGTCGTTTGCCTGAACACAGTGCCAATATCTGTTGCAGTGACACTTTTTCACATTAACCTTTATACGCTCGAGTAATCCTGATGTCAATATTTTCTTTCACACCCGCATACTTAGGGTTACATCTGAATAAGGTTCGCTCGCCGCTACTATTTTCAATTTTATGAGCAGTCTACAAAAACCACAAAGGCACAACTGACCGTCTTTTGAGGAGTGGTATGATGCCGACATATAAATTATGATTATCATCGACACCGAATAAATGCGTATGAGTAATATTTTTTAACAAAATACGCACTGACATAATCGATCCCTACCGTAAGTGTATTGCAGGCTCGTTAATTGAGTTAAGCTCACGATAATTTTAATATTTACAATGATATATGAGCATTGAGAAATTTGTGAGGTATGTATGAACACAAACACAACAATATAATAAAATACTACGAATAATATGGTCACTCTCTGGTACGTGCAATTTGCCGTGTAATCAAAAAGGTTTTGGGTTGTAAGTTCATCTATTTTCTTCCTCCTACGTAGTGGGGTCACTGGTAGAGAGTCGGGGTCTCCGCAGGTTTGCTTTGTCCCACTGCATCTAGGGTGCCTTATATCTAGCCTTAGTGACCAAGTTCACCCACTAGATATAGTTGGATCAATTCCCACACACCACCTTTTGTCACCTGTCAGTCATCCCATCTCAAAAAAGATATAATTTAAAACTTTATGTAAGCTTAATTTAACGTAACTTTATTTATGTAAGCTGAAATACTACAGTTAGTTAACTGTAGTATTTCAGCTTACATAAATAGCGTGACTACAATATTTTTCGTGGGATTTAAAATAACGTACTCATTTTAAACTGGAGCGTACAAATCTTTCAGACTACGTAGACAGCTAGCTAGGTAGGTGAACATCCAACATAACATAATAATAGTCCAGTCATTATCTAAGTAATATTAGAACCAGATGATAATTGCCGATATCTTATCTAGAGTCTAGCCGTAGTCTACCTGCTACTTGACTTCCGATGTTAATACAGAACGCTCAAATTGTTAACTTGATGCGTGAGTATTTTACGGTTTTTATGCAAAAGACTGGCCTTTTAAAAAACATAATAGTAGCTTGGTTCTCTTAACGCCGCCGTTATTCTGCTTCCGCATTTGTTATAACTATACGTAACGAGAATGTCCCTTTAAGATAACAACTTAATTTATTCCCAGTGATATTCTAAAATAAGACTTATTAGAAATATGTGACTTTTAACCATAATGTTCAATCACTCGGAGACAAATATGGTCTCTAGGTCGTGGTTTTCGTTTTACTTTAATATAAGCGAACGGTATAATCAAGTTTATACTTAACATATAAAATCGCGTGTTATAGCTATTCAAACAATCAACAGTCTTGAAGCGTTATTTTCGAAGCCCTCATGTAGCGTACATATTTTATCTTCCGAACAAAGGTCTCTTTCATTTACATTTAAGACGGTTTTCCACCGCGAGCGGATCAAGCCCATTAATAATTCATTGATATAGCGTGATAAATATAACAAAAGATTTATGAATGAAACGAACGTAAATGTACGTCAATGGTACAAAGGATTAATGACTCCGTTTACCTCGCAATACAAAAATGCATACATATGTTTCCACCAACAAAGAGTAGAGCGAAAATGACAAAGAGGGCAAAAAGAGTAAAAATGTGCTTTCTCATTTCAAGAGAATGGAGAGAACTAATTTATAAGTCCTTTCAACACGCATTCGAGTTTTAAAAAGTAGTGTTTCCACCGAGAAAGAGGTGAGCGAAAATGACGAAAGACTAAAAATGTTTCAGCTGCGTCGCAGTCTCGCCAATTAGTTTAAAAGTGACTCATATAAGACTCTCAGCACTTGAGTCCGAATCACTCGGCATTGCGACACGACCGTAACCAGTTAGTCGTAATCTTCAACTGAGGTCGCACGCTGTGGATTCATTTCTCAATTTCAGTTTACATCGCTCAGCTTTGCTCATTCTCGTTGGCGGTGGAAAGACGCACTCCCGAACTCTTTCTCGGTGGAAAAGCAATCCTATTTTATGCACACGAAGACTGCTCCGCTAGGCATCCCTAATTCGTTCCTATTTGTCGGTGAAAAACGGGCTTGACGTGTACCGCCCAAAGATAATTAAATAAAGCAAATGGATAGGAAACCGCCCACGATTGACTTGGATCCATGAAATCTATGAAAGTCAAATGTGAAACTGGGGTATTGGCCGCTATTCTCTTAGCTACTGAGCAATTGCCACACTACTGCAACGCTTCTGCGATTGTACTGCTTCTCATGTCAAATTCGGTATTCATATTCATATTCATATTCAATATTTTATTGCATCATATAAGTAACAAGGATCTTACAATTTAGTTACTAAGTACACATATGACCCTGAAAGGGTATGGCAATATGAGTTGGAGCGGACCAATTTGTCTTATTAGCACATTTACATTATTATATTTACAATCGTTAAAATAACCTAATATTATATAATTAATCCTTAAAAAATTCGTCCAAGTCATAATAACATTTATTTATTAAAAATGTCATTAAGTTATTTTCAAAACACCTGTCATTCTCTTCTGCCTTCAAATTGTCTGGGATTTTGTTATATATTTTAACGGCCATGATGGTAGGACCAGAGCTATGTACTTTTAAAGCCGAAGCAGGAAGTATTAAATTATGTTTGTATCTAGTTTCGTAACGTCGCGGTTGGTCAGGTTTTTTGTCAAAGAAATTAACAAATTTGCATATCTCAAGGATGTATATACATGTCAAAGTTAGTATTTTCAGTTTAATGAAATAAGGTTCTGTTATATGTTGCTCTTAATTGCAATTGCGTCGCTATTGTATGACCCATAGATTAATCAGACTATATCTATGGCCGTGCTACGGCTTGCGAATGTTGCCACTCAAATAAGATTGAGCCTGTGGCTACGAATAATAATAAGTCAGGAACAGTAACTGCGTTAAAAAATTACCCAACAAAAGTCGTGTTCAAGTAGGCGGGGCTTAAAAGTCGTGTTCAGTACGTCATCAGTCGGACATTTTTCTTGCAAGCGAGCACACGTGAAATCTTCGCATACATTTTATTTTTTATCATTGTGAACTACAGCTGTGAATCATCATGCCAGCATGTGTTGTGAACTGGTGCAGGATCCATACAAGATTAAAATGTCCAGGAATCACTTTTATTAGTACGTAGTAGCAAAATTATGTTTATATTCAAAGATGTTCAAATACGTATACAAACCGAGATGGTCAATACTATGCAAAATAAAGTCAGTCTTTTTTTGTTTAATGTATATTTTTTTACAGAACTGAATATTGAAATGTAACAGCAATGTATTTGCTTATATATTTTGTTTTAATTCCACTTCCTTGCCGATCCAATGCAGTAAAATAAATGCCTCTCTGCACTTAAGCTAGAAAGACAAGAGTATGACTAGATGCCTGTGAAAACCAGCATTATATACTTACTCCGTTCATTTTGAAGAAAAAAAATAAAAAAAGGCGTGTGGCACTCGGAGACTGCCGCGGTAAAGCTATTGCATAGCTGTTTTTATCAACTTATGCAATTATAATTATTTAACCAATGCCATCTAGAGGTGAGTTGCTGAAATAAAGAGACAAGCGTTATATTTCAAAAAGTCATTAAATGTTAATTATGTATAATTATTTAACCAATGCCATCTAGAGGTAGTCTTGAGTGAATCGCCCGCAATACTTAACTACATGTTATTTTTAAACACAACATAACAAATGGTTTCGCCTATATATCCTCGAAAGGGTAAGCAGCGGTGTTTTCAACGCCTACATTTAAGTTAAGTTTTATTTTTGTTTGTGCCTTAAGTTTGTGTCGCTCGTATTTTGACAGCTCGATACACTACACTTAAGGGGGATGAAATGTAACACAAATACCGTCAAGGGTGATGAAATGTAATGACAGTTTTTTTTAATCGTGATAAATTGTATATTTGTAAGTACTCGTAATTCCTGTCTTTTATTATTAGTGTTTACTGATTGATACACTTAGTATTTTTTTTCTTGGATTTCTATTATAACAATGGCGTTTGACCATGTACATATTTTATGATATTTTGGTATTTGTAGATGGATGTCTGGTCAAGGTGAGGCCTTGAAGAAGATAATAAGCTACTCGAAGTACTAACCCTGCGCAGACGTAGTCGCGGGCACCAGCTAGTTAAATATATTTTTGGTTATTTAATCTCAGTTTACTAAATTGCGGAAAAAGAGTCTCTTCTAATTACTTCTAGACAAAAACTTAATATTATGCGGGACATAAAGTTCACTGAATTTTAAAAAGTAACCGATACAAAAAAAAACAAATAAAAAACATTGTGTATATTATTGACTTGGTCCAATCCACTTGTTGCATTACATCGTCCACGCCGCTACGACTCAGTTGTCATAGTAGACGTTGCAGCACGCGCGTGAGCCAATCCCTGCTTTCCTTCTGAATTTAAACCAATCAGCGAACATGTCTATTTGTAACCTCGGAAGTAATTTGTATTTGGAATCATACGTCGTTTTGGTTTGAAGGGCCACCATTTGTGTGGAATTTGTTCTGAATTATGCTTCCTGACATAGTATTATTCGTAGGCCTGTGGTGTAGTTCTCATCATCAGCTCAGCAGATATCGAACCTGCAGCCTCAGTGCTATGCGCAGGATTCGAACCTGCACCCTCTCAGCTCCGCGCCTATACCCGCGCGCCCCTCGCAGTCAACCCAGCAGCTATCGAACCTGCAGCCGCAGTGCTATGCGCAGGTTTTGAACCTGCACCCACTCAGCTCCGCGCCTATACCCACGCGCTTCTCATCCTCAGCTCAGCAGATATCGAACCTGCAGCCTCCGTGCTATGCGCAGGTTTCAAACCCGCACCCTCTCAGCTCCGCGCCTATACCCGCGCGCTTCTCACTATCAGCTCAGCAGGTATCAAACCTGCAGCCTCCGTGCTATGCGCAGGTTTCGAACCTGCACCCTCTCAGCTCCGCGCCTATACCCGCGCGCTTCTCACCATCAGCTCCGCAGGTATCGAACCTGCAGCCACCGCACTATGCGCAGGTTTCGAACCTGCAACCTCTCAGCTCAGCGACTATACCCGCGCGCTTCTCGCCCCCACCTGCGAAGGTATCGAACCCACAGCCTCTGTGCTATACGCAGGTTTCGAACCTACAACCTCTCAGCTCCGCGCCTATACCCGTGCGCTTCTCGCCCCCACTTCAGCAGGTTTCGAACCCGCAACCTCCGCGCTATGCGCAGGGTTCGAACTCACGACCTTTCAGCTCCGCACCAAGACCCAAACAGGGATCGAACGCGCAACCTCACTATGGTGACAACCATTGCTACCCAAGGTGTAATGTAAAGGGTCACAAGCCTCGGGTATGTACCCGATACTACGCACCACCAGTGCGCTTATTGCCGGTACAACAGCGCGAGGTACCACGGCGCCGTCCCTCACCTGATAGGGGCCAGATGGTGTACTCACGTCGTACTCCACCGCGCACTACCTCGCGTTCTTCACCGCCGCCTAGGCAATGACTAGGACGGCACATTCAGCACATACCGACTCAGCCCACAAAGAATCAGCACATATCAGCTCAGCTCATAGCTAATCAGCACAAATCTCAGCACGCAGATAATCCGTACAAATTTTACCTGCCCACAATTCTTCAGCACACACACACAACACGACGACAAACTGTCGCCGCAAACACCTTAAATCAGCTAGGTGCTGATATTCTGCACTCACCCTTACGCCAGCAATTCTGGACGTTATCAGCTCGTCGCGTAATGCGACATCGAGTATACAAATGTATACAATGTTTACGTTTTCGCGCTAAACCCAAGGCTCCGTACATGACCGACTTACCCGCCGACCGCGTGATTGCTAAGCTTGTATTAAGCAAAGTCACAACGTTATTTAGATATGATTGCGGTACAATTTATGTAGGCGCTAGAATTGAACTTAGGGAAATACAAGACTTTCTTGCAACCAATAATAACAATATCGCACCTACACTTTCAGCTCTTTTAACGCGCATTGCAGCCATGCTCAATGCACGCCCTCTCAGCCCACTCTCTCTTGACCCCGCGGAATTCGAATTACTCACCGCGGGTCATGTCCTAATAAAACGTCAGCTCAACGCCCTACCTGAGTATTCGGTAGGAGGACGAGCCATTTCTGCACACAAAAAGGTTCAAGCTCGTCCTACCCTTATCCCAACACCTTTGGCGATCCTGGTCCAAACCCTACCTTCACACCATCCAAACCCGCTCCAAACGAACTCCCCGATCCAGCCCACCTCGAGTCGGGGAACTGGTCCTGCCAAGTACCGCCTCTACACTGGCGCATGACATGACATGAGCCACAAGACGAACCCATGAAGGGATGGCGTCACCCGAGTGGTGGAAATCAAGATCGACCACCTGACTGTCGATTGACCACCACACCACACCTTTGCCGCGTGGGGAATATGTTCACGCCAAAGCGTGACGTCACCTCAAGGTGCGCACCCGCGCCCGCGTGCCCCACCGCCGCTGTCCTGCAGTTGTCATAACTAGAAGCAAGCGGCTGAAGGGAAGCGGATATAGTCACCATTTTATAGTCGTTACTGGCGGACGTGTACCGCTGCGCTCCGCGTAGCGACCGCATGGCAACCGCCATTATCAGCACGAGTCACCGCGTTTGACTTCGCCGCGAGTGACCTTCAGGGTGTGTTCGGCACGGCCACACACCACCTCCCAAATCAGCCCGTGTTTACGCGTAAACCAGTGCACAAACCATAAGACAAAACAAACATTATAACTACAAGTGAACAGTTCTTCAGCCCCTTCAGCACGACGTCGACAGCAAGACGCCTCCACCTAGGACTCACGGTCACCAGCCCTCAGGTATTTACCAACAACTCTTCCCTACCTATTGTATGGTTGCAGGAAACTGCTCAACCATATTTCACACCCCCTTTCAACTATCGTATGGTGGCATATTGCCTCACCAGGCCATCTGTTCTGCGTGCTATGTAACCTGCCCGCTGCCACTTTAACTGGCTAATCTTCTGGGCTATGTCGGTGACTTTAGTTCGTCTACGGATCTCATTTCTGATTCGATCACGTAGAGAAACCCCGAGCATAGCCCTCTCCATAGTTCGTTGTTCAAGTCACTGTCCTGTTTAAGTTACGTTCTAGTAACGAAGTGGTTCCATTACCAAGACCAATTACCATCGTCTCATGATTCTAGTCACTTTGCCTACATTCCTGCACCATTACGAACATTTAATGGTTAATAATCCATCACTACTACAAGCCAACACCACAAAAAACCAAAAGTAGAAAAATTAAACAAAATAAACGACAATCATAATTATTGGGCTTTGTCCCGCCATCTTTTTAATACTTTTATGAAGCATCGAATACAGACGAAATAATCTACATCGTCTTTGGCTCAAAAAAAAGTCAGTCAACAACTACCTATGTCTCAGAGTAAGTATAAATATAGAGTTGTCACGGTAGTAATAATACACTTAGCAAGTGTGCCAAACATTTGTAAAAGATTTTTGTAATTCTAGTGAAATCTGAGTTTACAATACAACGGTCGGTAAAAAAAAAACGGTCTTGTATTGTTATCGAATACAAGATTTGTTAACAACGAAAACATAACCTTTTATTCGTAAGTCTACAATTTTTACCTTATTTTTACCTTGTTAATAAATATAGATAAATATAGATTATATCAAAACTTCCGGACCCATCGGCCATCTGTTCTGCGTGCTATGTGCCCTGCCCACTGCCACTTTTACTGGCTAATCTTCTGGGCTATGTCGGTGACTTTCGTTCTTGTACAATTTTCTTTCAACCGGTCCTTTTGGAAAATTATGGGGGAGGCTTATGTTCAGCAGTGGACGTCCTACGGCTGAGATGATGATGATGATGATGATATCAAAACTTGCATGACGTTGCATGACAACAATGTAAATAAAATACCAAATAATATGTAAATCAGCCCAAGAAAATAATCGAATTTTGTAAGGCTAGTAGGGAAGCGTTCTACTTATAGATATTTTCTTACTTTGCTTTAATAAAGAAGTATTTGACGTAACTTACTACAAAGTAGCGCCATCCGCAATTGTGAATTATAAGGTAGATTAAGAAATAAAGTGCTTGTGTAAAGATAAAGTACCTACTGTTATCTACTATCGCTCTGGCGGCGACAGTTTGGTAATAGCGCTTTGTTGTAACTTGCCTGCTGCAAACAAAGTAGAAGCATAAATAAGTTAATAAAATTACGGACAATCAATATGGCAGTTTATAGTATTAATTTTAAGTTCTTATATTCTAAAATTCAAATTTAAGCTATCATGTATTTATTAAATATAAACTTGTGTGTTGCTAAATACAATTGTATAATAGAAAGTACTTACATTATTTCGCCACTGTTTCTTGGTAAATGTATTGTTTTGTAGCCCACGCGCCCCAAGGTACATAAGAATTCCAAGAAGTGTGTGTTTACGGGTTACTAAATAACTGTATTTATTACTTACTTATTTTGTATTATTTTAATCTCAATATTTCGAACCTTTTTCTGATTACTTGTAGACTAGGATAGGTACGTGTAACCCTTAGTTAACTTAAATCTTTAAATATCAATTATTTCACCAACACTCATATAGAACAAAGTCTTTGCAATCAACTTCAAGATCTCTTAAAGTATTGGACTCAGAGATTAAACCGAGAATAATTTATTTCTACTTAAATTAATTACTGAAAATGTAAACGAAATTCGGAGCTAGGGATCAAAGGATACCTTTATTGGTCAAGGGTATTTACGTATTTGTGACGGCGTGGCCATGAACAATGTTTCTTCTCCGTGCAAGCGACAGCGTTTTGTTGTTGTCGACAATAATTTTATTTCAGGCAGCAATCGATCCATTTTTTAATTGTTATTACTTATTTAGTTATTAAGTTGGTCTACGAACTATATCGAACAAACTATATCCCTTTGCAATCACGGCGTAAAATACATAAACTTATAATTTAAATAACACTATTAACATTTACTCTCGTGAAACTGTCGCTTCTGCCGCTCAATACTTTTACATTCTATTGACGGATGAAGTGTGTCTGTACAACCACATTTTTTATTGCCTAGTTCATATCCGAGTACTACATCTGCCTATTTTTAATATAAGATCATTGGTTTGTGTTGAATAATGACTTGACCTTTCTTTGGTTTGACGTCACCTTACCAACTGTTTTCTCTCGAAAATAGGCCGCCCTATTGCAATTTAACTTTAAGAGGCAGCTAAACCTGGGTTCGGGTCTGCTTAATTTGACAGCTATATTAGTAGCTACTTAGCAGGTTCTTGACTTTAAGAACTATTTATACGTAAGATTTTATTTTAATTAGCTCCTAATCTGCGTTTTAACTCTAAGCAGCATTTATAAGTAAGGCCGTACATGGTTTATAAATAGTCATAGTTTGAAACCATGTTTATGTGTCAAAGAAATAACTCGTTTAAAATCAAAGCCAAATTACGATGTGAAATAAAATTTTCCTCCCTTACTTTTTTAGCAGAAAAACAAAAGCCTATCTATTGGCGGATCTTTGTTGGTTTCGTTTTTTTAATAGTAATTATATTAAATGAATAATATTGCTTTATACTTAAGTTAAAAAAGTTTACAAATTAATTGTAACCTTAGCTTTACCTTATTTAGTTCCTAAAGCTTTGAAACCGCCGGCACGGTTTGGATAACCCGCAGTTTTGTTATATGAATGCAAAACCACGTTGAATTAAATTATGCTCTCAGACTTTATTATATATTATGCAGCGCAAGAAGCGCGGGATTTATTTAATAATTTCATTCTTAACGCGGAACGAGAAAATCATTTCGTTTTGAAGTCCCGGCGTTTATTTAAATCTGACGCATTACTTGTGTGCGACTGCGTGTGTATTATTACTGTAATAGAGAACTCTAAAAATCATCTTTATTTTGTTTAAAACATACGGTACAGACGAAAGACAAACATCATTTTAAAGATATATTTTACTATATGCTGGGTGATAAAGAATTTTCATTGTATAAACCGGATTCAAATCATCAAAAAGGCCTGTCCTGACTGAAAAAGAGAGATCTGACTTGCTAGTTGGCACGTTCGTTGTTCTTTACTCGCACAGGTAGATATAAAAAGATCATACAATCGGAACGCAACTTTACCTAGGTCTTTGTATTCTTCTTCTATTAAAATATCTCCAGATTTCCCATCGACATTCGGGTGGAATTTATATGATACATTTTGGTTAGTGGTTGGTATTACGAGTACATACCTCACAGAGGATCAAGATTTATCAAATATTTTATAACCGCGTTTAGGCAAAAAGCGAGGGATGGCATTGTCAATGACCATCATTATTAGTTTCAAATGACATTAAAAACATGATATTTTTGTCTTTCTTCGCAGTTGGGATAATAATTTATTTGTTATAATATATTTTTTATTAATTATATTTATTAAGAAAAGTAATTATCATGTTTTGGGGTGGATAAACCAATCCAGATAAAAAGTCAGGATAAAAGTGTTCTCAAATAAAATGTATATCCTAATTAATATTATTAATGTGAAAGTTTGTGAGTATGGATGTGTGGACCTTTGTTACTCTTTCAAGCTCAAGCGGCGGGGGCATTTTGATGAAATTTGGTATGGAGGTAGATGAGGCGCTGGTTTAACACATAGAATACTTATCATCATTCATCACCACGCGGGAGAAAAAACGTAATATGCTTGGGCACAGCATAGACAAAATAATCTCCGCTAACGTCAAGAACGTAATGATGACAGTTCTGTCAAAGTTTATGTCAGTTTCTGATAGCTTAATCAAAGGCAAGTCAATTTGACAGATCGATATACTAGACGTGCTCGGCGACCGTCAAGGGTGATGAAATTTAATGACTGTTTTTTTCATGGTGGTTAATTTTATATTTGTATGTACGTAAGTCCTGTATTTTATTAATAATGTTTACTAATTGATATACTAAGTATTTAATTTTTTTCACATAATATTATTAAAGCAATTGCATTTGACCATGTACATATTTCATTATGTTTTGGTATAAAGGTAGATATGGCCTTGGAGAAGATAATAAGCTACTCGAAATACTAATCCTGCGCAGATGTACTCGCGGGCAACAGTAATATATACATGTAACTAAGAGAAACTATAATTTTAGAAATATGAGTTCATAAGTTACTATAAAAAAACGAATCTGTCAGTCTGTTTGTCCAATCCCAAATTGCTACACTGGTTTTGATGGAGCTATCAAATGGCAGATAGCTGATTTACCAAAAAAGTAAAATATACGAAACGGAAATACGCCGGCATTCCGAAGACTCACCACTAGATGTGGTTAAAAATCTATTGAGGGTAATTACGTAATTCCGTATTGTTCAGTTATATGAGTGAAAACCACGTAAGGTTTTATAAGAAACGTCATAGATTATCGCAACAGGGGCCTGAAAGTGCACAAAGTGTGCCACAGTATCAATAAATTGCTACTGCTTGGAGGCAAATAACTGTCAAAAGTGTATACTTATACTATATAAAAAAGTTTTTCTCACGAAACAAAGTTTACAATGACCTGACATGGTTAAGTTTCGAAGAAACCGTCGTACCAACTACAAAGTTTTTCAACTTTTTATATCATGCAAATGTTTACCAAGTAATTTCCATTATTCTTTTGCTCGGAAACCTCTATAAAACTTGGGTTATGATGTTGACCGATATAACCGAGATTTATTTATTTAGGTTATTGTAATGATGAGTCATCGAATATAAAATTATGGCCACTTTCTACTTATTGCTTAAGAATTTTATTTTTAATTTCAGTTTCAAACGCATGTAGCGTTTTAAACTAAATTTAGTCTCATATCCAATTAATAAGATCTCTTGTGCGACCAACGCGTTTAATGCGCTTGATAAAATGCTATTGGGTCCTTTTTGAAGATAATTAACCATCTGGATACTGTAGTACCACATATTCAGCTTTATGGAGTAGTGAATGAATGAGTTTTGATAATGAAGACATTTATTAAAACACCGTTATTAAATGAAATTATATTAAAATTAAGGAATATAAAGTACAAATGGGTGTCATGCACATGGAGCTCAGCATGATGCTGCAGTAATAGCTACAGCGCTGTTGTTAAGCTTAAACCTTGGTGACGCTAGTTGAAGTATTAACAAATAGTTAGTGATTATTAATTTAATTCCGTCGTATTACTGCTGCAGAATAAATAATACTTAGTACTACGTACAGACGCCCTGCGGCCAGGTGGAGCGACGACCTACGGAAGGCGGCTGGCAGTAACTGAACTCAGAGAGCTGAAGACCGAGCTCTGTGGCGTACTTTGGGAGAGGCATATGTCCAGCAGTGGACGAATGTGGGCTGATGATGACAACGTACAGATGGAACACTTCCATAGATAACTCAAAGTAACATAAGTAGCGGTCCATACGAGCCTATATATAACTAATTATACACTAACTTCTAATAGGCACTAGGCTAGTTTAAGTAATGGTGCCACAGCCAACCAACATATTATACCCCTCTAATCAAAAACGCTGAACATAAAGAAATAAACTACTGAATTATGAATTCTGTATACCTAATTTAGTCAAGATTAGCGGAACTTATATTTTGGACAATTTGTGTGATGAGGGAGAATGTTTGTTTTACCGACTTAGATGTTTGTGATCTGTTATTGTATGTGTGCACACCACCCGGGGCACAAGAGATCCTGGTGCAGTAGCATGAGTGTGTGAAAATTATAACATTCATCATCATCTCAGCCGTAGAACGTTTACGGCTGAACATATGCTTCCTCCATAAATTTCCGTAAGGACCAGTTGGAAGCGGCCTGCATCCAACGTCGTCCTGCTACCTTTATCAGGTCGTCTGTCTATCCTATTATCGGTGGACGACCTATGCTGCGCTTGCCGGTTCGTGGTCTCCACTCTAAAACCTTCCGGACCCATAAGCCATCTGTTCTGCGAGCTATGTGCCCTGCCCACTGCCATTTTAACATTATTTAGAAACAGAAGAAAAATGTATTGCTTGAAATGTTTCGAATAAAATACAATGAACGCTCTCGTAGAGTACTTCCACTTTCTCATACAGCTTTCAATACAAGTCTTGTTTGTTTTTCAAAACGACACAACATGTTGTGAGGACATTTGTGTTTAGGGATGTGACGATAAACTTTAAAGACATATCAATGTCGATGAAAATTGATATTTTTGTCTATGTTACGAAAGTAATAATGAATAAGGTTATGGTTACTGAAAATTTAATCTGGATTAAAATTATTATTAAGAGCTGCATTACCACCAAGCGCCATGAAAGCTATACCTTTGTGAATCCCTGCATTGTGATTGTCAAGTTCTCTGTCTCATCCAGTTATTATAAAGGTAAACTATATCCACCATACACCAGTAACCCATAGCCATTCAACCACTACTTACAGCTATGAAACATAGTCTTTGGTACTGTGAGGGTGCTAGCAATATACTCTTGTGTACAAAAAATGCTTCACAGTTTAGTACGTCTAATTTTTACGAATCTACAATTCGCGTCTCGACTGGAGGGACGATGGGACGTCATCAATTGACAGTACGATATTTAGACGTAGTATTTATTGATTTATCGGGTGTCGTGAACAAGAACAATATAATTAAAATAACAGTGGATTGTGTTCCTCGTATGACCGGCCACACCCACCGTGACTCTGAACTTTATATAGGTATAAAATTCATTATGTTCAAGGTAATTGTCAAAACTCTGTACTGTAACGATTAAAAATTAATAACGTTAAAACATTTTTACAAAGTAACGTTTTTTTCGCATATTTCAATTATATGTAATTATTTTTCAACCTCTATATACGCACAGATGACATCGTTAGATTAATTATTATCGATACGTAAAGTATTCGTATCTTTGCTTTTCACATCACTATCCAGAAGCTTTTTATTGTTTTCAGTGTGGAAATATAAGAAACGAATGACAGGACAGGGACTTGGTTCACTTCGCACACTCGATCAAATATTATGTAAATATTGTGTTATTTATTGTATATAATATTGTATTATATCATCATGTATGGCATTGCAACCATCGCAGTGCCGCAGACCTGAACGTTGAAAATCACATTTTGTCGTTCCATGCCGAGCATATTGCCGCCCGTAAATGCTTTATACTCGTAGCATGCATACTAAAACAATTTCATAATTGTGGTCTACTAAATTTGTGTAAGCTACTACGGGACGGTTGCATTAGGAGAGGCTTATGTCCAGTAGTGGACTAATACTGGCTGATGACGATGAAATTTGTGTTAGTCTATAATCCTTTTTGTGTTGTATTTTGTTTAAGATAGTCATCATGGGGAATTCTTAATTTCTATTCGTTTTTCTTTTCTTTGAATCACTGAGCATATTCTTCGACTGCAACCTACAAGTTCCTCACGGTTTATGACACTAGAATGTACGGACAATGACAGAATTGTGACAGTTAGTCACAGAAGCTTTCTATCAAAGAAGTACAATTGTTAATATTCCCGCTATGTATGTAAAATGTAATTTCACTTTGACATTTTGTTGAGATCTCAAAACGACAATTTGGCCCAGTTTTCGTTTGTAATTAAAAGCTTAAATGTTTTTGGCAGACGCTTCGTCCATTGTAGGATTATTGTAGCCTGGAGCTAGCTTTGTAATGAACTGCTTGTCAATATTTCAATACAGAATTATGAACATTTCAAGTTTGTTTCAGCAAATTTGAGACAAATTTTAGCGGAGTATTAGCAAAATAGTTCTTAAATAATAATTATTCGTAAAACTTGCTAACTTGTTATTTAGGTTATATTTTGTGCAATACTGTTGAATTAACACACTCACTGAACTAAAGGCTGGTATTTAGAGCAATTGGGAGAAGTTTTTCAATTATGTTAAACAAAAGACGAAAACCGTTTTCTTATGAAAACTCAATCACCACTGCGAGCAGGTTATGTTTGTACCGCAAAACGAGTGCATGCAATATACAATATATCAAACGTCAGCAGTAAATTGTATACGTGCAGGGAGTGAGTGGTAGCAATATGTGCAGTCAAAGGGTTCATTGATCTGTGATACTAACTTGTAACTAACTTTGGCAACTTAGAGAGTTGCCAAAGTCAATTGAGAATACTTCAACTAATAACTAATTCGGTCGGAATATAACGACTAGATGATAAACGTGAGTGTTTGCCGGTTTAACCATTTAAATAACTAATTAAATTAAATCACATTTTGTGAATGTCAAGTACCTATTTATTTTTTACATTAAAACTGTATCCTTAACTGATATTTATTAATAGGAATTATTTTACTTCATATCACTCGAGTACTTGTAGATAAAATTTGTTTGAATAGACAACAACATAATATGAATAACATATCTATACCTACAGAAAGTATTTTTAGTTTATTAATCTGATCCGCACGCGGCTCTGCGTACGTTGTCTATGGTGTTGGTGTTGTGTTCTAAGAAGATAATTAATTTAAAAAGTATTAAGACTTGTTTGTTTTTAAGCTTGTGGAACCTCTAGAGTTTAGAACTAGAACGAGGACACCAATACTTGATTCGAAACTCTCGTTCCAGTCTGAGATCCACTTAATTTGTAAATCACACACAAAACAAACAGTCACCACACTACGGACGAGCTGCAATGACGGCCTAAGGAGGGGTCCTTTTGCCGTCATTGCATCACAGAAGAGTGCCCTCGCCCGTTTTGATCTCTCACAGCCGAGCATGGAGTTAAGAAATCAGACCTACTCTAATTCACATCCTGGACGTCTGACAACTCGGATATTAGGGTTAACCACTAGCCTTTACCAACTAAACCACTAAGGTCCTGCGCGGTAGATTAAGACCTCATTCAATCTCTCTCTGAGTTGACCGTTCATTTATCCCTGCAGTATTGATTGTGCAGCTGTACAATTACTTACATACGCAAGGAATTAGAATAATTTAATTCTGTAGCAAGTAACTGTGTGATAGTATTGATTATAATCCAGGTTCGATATGCGGGTTTGTAATCTCAGTATCACATTATTATAATATTATTTGAAGAATTGAGATCTCATCCATACCCTAATACAATTATAAAATAATATCCGTCCAATCCCTAGTAATCCTGCAATCATTTATTTTATTTATTTATTTTATTTATTTATTTATTGCAATCAACAGCGTAATATATTAACTAATTACAATTCTTAACTATATAAATAAAAATAAGGCCAAAAGTGATTACAAATTTGAAAACATAAATAATTATAATTTTACGTATTCAAAAACTATGTACGTGTGGCACACGGAAATCAATAATTATGCGGATGATGTATTTATATGCTTGAGTGTATATTGAGTGTGTGAGTATATGGGTGTGTGTGTGTGCATGTGTAATTCTGATTAGGGAGGGTTTGACTAAATCATTATAATTTTTTGTTTATAAAGTCTGCACGTGAGACTTTTTTATCTCAATTTTTAGGGCATTTCTTGGTAAGTGGAAGATATCTAGTTTTGAGTAACGCTTATTATAAGTTTCAGCGGTGCGACAGAGGACAGAATTACGAGCGTAGTTAGTGTGTACATTAGGTACGTGCAACAGTGGTGTGGAAAATCGACTTCGACGATTTGGAACCCGTATTGCGATGTTAGTCAATAGTTCACTACAGTCAATTTTCCCAGAGAGTATGTCGTGTAGAAGTACAACGTCATATTGTTCTCGCCTCTGTTCCAACGTACCCATGCCGTAATATTTGCAAACTTTAGTATATGAGTCGAAGGTCCTAAAGTCTTTAAAGCTTAAAAATTTCAAAAACTTATGTTGGATGGATTCTAATTTCTGGATGTGGACATTATAGCAAGGTGACCAAATACTGCAGGCGTATTCTAAAATGCTTCTGACATACGTGTAGTACAGAACTTTAATACAGTCGATGCTTTTAAAAGAATTGCATACTCGCTTGATGAAACCCAGCTGCTTGTAGGCTTTGTCTATAATAGTGTCGATGTGCTCAACCATCATCATTCTCGAGTCTAATCTAACGCCTAAGTCTCGCACTGAGTGAACCTTTTGGATTGCGATGTTATTAAAGTAATATATGTGATTGATTGCCTTTATTTTTCGTGTAAAAGTTGTTTGAAGGCATTTAGTTATATTGATGGAGATTCTATTTCGTTTATAAAAACGAGTCAGGTTATTTAAATCACTTTGAATTTTGTCGCAATCATGGACGGTTTTTATTTTAAGGAACACTTTTTTATCGTCTGCAAACATAAGGTATTTTGAATGTATCAGGCTGTCGTTTATGTCAAATAAATACGCTATATATAACAGTGGACCTAGGATTGATCCTTGGGGAACTCCAGAGCTTATAGTAATGAAGTCACTACGAGCACTGCCGATCACTACCGCTTGTCTTCTATTGTAAATGTACGAGCTGAGCCATCTATGAAGGTCTCCTCGTATCCCCAATGCATAGAGTTTATGAAGCAGGATGATGTGATCCACTCTGTCAAATGCTTTCTCGAAATCTGTATATATCACATCAACCTGCGACCCTTCATCCATGCTACGATAGACGTAGTTTGTGAAAACAGCAAGATTAGTGACAACAGAGCGATTAATCATGAAGCCATGCTGTTCACTTGGGATAGCTTTAAATATTGTTGAACAAATGGTTTTATAAATAATCTTTTCAAATATTTTGCTAAATATGTTTAATATAGATATAGGACGATAGTTTTCGACACGGCCTCGTGAACCACTCTTATGTATTGGCACAATCCTTGCCTCCTTCCATATCTCAGGGAATATACCAAAAACGTTGGCGGACAATGTAAATATAATACAAAGAGGTTTTGTTAGGGTTTTAGCACACTTTTTTATGAAAAGCGGGGGAATACCGTCAGTGCCAGGACCTTTGTTTTCGTCAATGGAGTTTAGTAATTTTAAAACGGTGCTTTCAGATATACTTAATTTGTGAACTGTACCTTGAGACTCCGGGTAAGAAAGCAAGCACTCGTTATATGACGGAGCAGGTTTCTGGAACACGCTTTCAAAGAAGTCGTTAAAGCCTGCACATATTTCAGATTCAGTATTTAAAGTTCTATCACCCCATGCAATAGTGTTTGGGTAGCCCGAATTATTGGCTCGTAACGATTTTAGATACGACCACAAACGCTTTGGATTCTTTTTGAGAAGTAGTTGCATGT
Organism: Selenia dentaria; assembly: GCA_917880725.1. Lineage (NCBI taxonomy): Eukaryota > Metazoa > Arthropoda > Insecta > Lepidoptera > Geometridae > Selenia > Selenia dentaria. The sequence goes on from OU862891.1 coordinate 6,533,632, forward strand.
GTTCTTTGTATGTTTTAAAACATTTTTTCTGTATTTTCTTTTGTCTGTCTCGTAGAATAGAAAACTCGTCATAATCTCGAGGGTTTCCGTGTGTTTTCCATCGAGAATGGGCTTTTATCTTGTCTTTAATGATATGAATTAGTGATCGTGAGTACCACATTGGATACGTGCCCGTATTAAAAGTAACTTTTTTCGGCACGTGTTCATCTATAGCCCTACGAAGATGAGAATAAAATTGCTCGGTTACTATATCCATAGAGTCGCCGTCTAGTGCAGTGTACCAGTTTAAATTGGAGAAATAGTTATTAATACTGTTATAATCTGCTTTGTAAAAGCAAAATTTGGTTGAACGTGAACGTTTGAGGCAGGGTAACATCAGATCAGTCGCATCTAATTCCAAACTGGGGTGAAATATATCTTCTTTTTTAACAAGTGAAAAGCGAGAGCGTGATACTTCTATTTGAGTATTGCTAAATATTAGATCTAAAATATTATTACTGAAGTTCTTATGCAGATTATACTGCGTTAATCCTGAGAGACTACAAGCACTGATTAATCTAATTGCCGCCTCTTGTAGTTCAATGGTGCCACGTTTAGTATATATCGGACCCGATGACGACCAGGACACGCCAGCGCATGATAGGTTAAAGTCACCAGTTATTATAAAGTGATCGTTGGAGCAAGAAATAAATACTTCCGTTAAAAGATTAGTAAAAGCAATTAATCGGGATGCATGGTTACCGTTACCGACTATATAAACCGCACAGATATGCAAGTTTCTCTTATCGCCCGCGCCGAGCGAGCGCGCAGGTACAGTCACCCAGACGCATTCGAGGCCGGCGCACGACCACTCCGGCCTCTCCTGCGCATGCAGCGTGCGTCGTATGCATATCATGGCTCCGCCACCGGTGGTTTTGGATGAGGTAACTTTGCTACGGTCACATCGAAATACATCATATCGGTTGTCGCATATCTCACCATTATAAACACTATCGGGTAACCAAGATTCTGTTATCAGTATGACGTCATAGTTATGCGTAAGTATATTTTGTCTTAATTCAGGCGTTTTTGTGCGTAGCCCTCGAACGTTCTGATAAAATAGATTTAACTTAGAAGAGAGCATTATAGCGATTTGTTTGAGTACGTAAACATAAAAACCAACATAAATTATATGTATTGTAATAAAAAGTTAAAAACAAATTTCCTATCCGTATGCCCGATTTTTGTGTATTAACGTATCTATTATTAATATAGTTATGTGAATATATATATGTGGTTAAGTTTAATTTGGATGTGACTGACGTATTGATAATATAATGTGTGTGAAATGTACTTGAAGGTTTTAATAAGTATTGTAGGTAATTATAAATATAACTGTTAGTGTAGTGGTAGGTAGTATGTATAGTGAATGATAGTGTAAATATTACGTGTGCACTGTATTTTTGAAAATATTTTTTATAGCTAGTATAAATTATATTTGCTAAAATTAAATCGAACAGCGAATAATATATTAACAATACTAATCGTTTTAAGGGGTAATCAATCTGCGAGCGTACAATATCACCAATTAATTTACTTTCTATGGTTACATTATTGAAATGCTGTATGGACAACAATACTAAAACGTGGTAGGTACATGGTATTATGTAGGTATGTACAACGTCTGAGAATAGTTTAATTTTCAAGCAACACTTACATAGAAAACGTTTGTTAAGTATGGATTTTGCTCGAGTTATACTTGATAGGTAAACGATGTAGGTAATAATTAATACACATGCAATGCTACAAAAAATTAGGGACCAAACACCTAAAAGCGTTTTGAGTATTAGATAATTTTTTGCAGGTCTTTTGACGAGCCTATCGCCACCACAGGAGACTCCTCGTTTTTTCTTAAAAAAATATTGCAATTTCGGACCCAAACAAACTTGTAGGATTTATCTTTGGCGAGCGACTTTGTCGCATTAAAAAGTTGTTTATTCTCTGGGGTTAGATGCTCATTGACGAAAAATCTCCTGTCCGCTCCACCTAAACCTAAGTGACGCGTAGTAATGCCCTTGGTTTTACGAAGACCGGAAATGATTTGATCTTTTAACATTCTCGTTTGAAGTTTCACGACGATAGGTCGCGGCCTGCCTTCTATCTTCCTCATGGGCTGGACACGATGCGCCGACTCGATCTGAATGCGCTGCAACTGAACCCCAGCGTGAGTAGCTATCTTCACGGCCAAATCAACTGCTGACTCGTTAGGCGTCTCGGGGAGGCCAACTATTTCTAAGTTGGATGATCGTGCTAACTGTTGCTGTTTATTTATTAGTGCTTTAAGGTCAACAATTGTATCGCCATCAGCGTCTGTTTTTTTCTTGAGAGTGTCAAATTCTGTTCTTAATAAGTTATGGTCTTCTGATAGCTTCGTGTGCGAACGTTCAAGACGGTCATACTTGGCGGAGATGGCTTTTAACTCTTTCCGAAATTCGACGGTTAAGGAGTTTTTCAGTTCATTAAGCTTAGTGTCCAGCATTCGCTCGATCTCAGCCACCAGGCTTCCATCGTGATTGCATCCGCTGTTATTGTTACTGATAGAGCATATCTCTGTGGACGGGGAGCCGACGGCTGGACGCTTAGAAGCGCGGGGGGTTGTACCAACAGTTGACGTTAAGGAGCTCGACGGGCCGGTCACTAATGAGCTATCGCTCTGTTGCTTTGTTCTGCAGGCGGGACACTGCCAATCTAGGTATCTTGTTAGGTCAGAGGACGCTAGTTTCACGCATGCGGAGTGATATATGGTTTTGCAAATCACACATAATATTTGATTCGATTTAGTTACCTCCTTTTTACATGTTCCGCAGTTAGATTTCATTGTGATTGTTTACCTGTGTTTTGTGGCCAGTCAAGATGTTGTGCAATCAGTGATTCAGTGAATGATCGTGCTTTCATCAACGGGGAACGAGTGATCAATAGGTAATATTACATACGAGGAGGTTTATTGCTGTTTGCGAATCATTTCGTAGATGTCCACATATGTGACGTCAGTTACTGACTTGGTACAGTGCTTGCCCGTGACTTGGAACGCGTGGAGTTTTTAAAACATATTAAAGAAGATTCAGCCTCTTTAGTCTTCAAAGTTTCAAAGCTATCCTATTTCCATGTTAGTTCAGGCTATCTTTGTGACATGTTTTTAGTGAATCGAGAGGGTTAGTAAGCAAAAAACGATACAAACATACAGCTTTTAAAAACTATTTAATAAGTATTACGTATTAGGTAGATATAAACATTTACCCCCCCCCCCCCCCTATTTTCGAGATATTGGATAATACATTACCTATTTACTTACTCACTACTAGCTGCAAATGAAAACTTTTGACGTTTGGTTTTTACCGCAATTTCTCGAAAGGTGCGGAATCGGAATCTTTCAACGCAGTTTGGCGCGGTCAGCAAAAATGGCCGCAATAGGTTTAGTTGTTTATTCTTGAATGTAATTAAAATAAACATAGATATAAATCGCTTTTGCATTAAATTTTTAATTCTATATTGATGTGAATTAATTTAATTTGCAAGGGGTACGCAAAGGGCTGTACCTAGTTTTAGACTTGCGAAGACTAATAAGTAATTCCTAGGAAATTGTGTGCGTTTTTACAATAAAATCCCAAAGCACATAACTGAGCTCACAGAGGGCAAATTCAAGTTGACTGTAAAAAACGTTTTTATAAAAAAAGCTTACTATAAAGTTCGACATTATATAGAAGATAAAAATGCTTGGAATACTCCACTTCTGGCAAGCTGTCTCTCTGCCACCCATAAAATGTAATATTTGTAGTACCTAAGTAGAAACATTGTAAACATCCATATAAAAAGAATGGCCCCGAGTTTCTTGCCGCTTCTTCTCGGTGGGTTCTATATATTTTGGAACGCGGCGGTAGTCTTTAAAGTACATTATAATGAAAAGTTGACATTCATAAGTGCGTCTTTGATGCCTAAATTGAATAAATGATTTTGACTTTGACTTTGACTTCTTTTGTTGGCCATTAATAGAGTCGATTGCTATGATATGCGTGAAACTGAACTATGTAAAAAGAAAAAAAAGAACAACATCAAAATTTTGAGGATGTAATAAAATTATTTTAAGTACGTATATCCATTCCTGCTAAGCTTGGTCGTTTTGAAAAGTTTAAAAAGACGAGTTAATTTGATGATATAAAAACCCAAAGTGGCAACTAAATACGATAGATATGTCTCATGCACCATAAGAAGTAATACAACTGCAGATATTCCATTAGATTCTTGGTTTTGGTGATCTTCGAACTCTGGTGGTTATTGGTATTTTATTGTTAAATGTTGTTTTTTTTTGTCCCTTTTCCAAATATATTGATACAAAAGCCCTTTTCTCAATTTTAGCTTAGGCCAGTCAGCATCTCATAGAACTTTTACCGAGTCCGCCTGGGGAAGTACCACACTTTTGCCAGTTTTTTCAACCGAGAAGCTGAAGTATAGAAACATTACTGTATTTCGGTTTGAAAGGAAAAGTTTCTGGTGAAATTACAACACGAGAGATTGAGAATCTTAGGGTAACAAACTCAGTGCATTGCCATGCAGGGCTGAGAAGTAGTTAAAATAAAATTCAGAATGGCACTGAGCTGTTATAGGCAAACGTGGCGCTTAACATCAGGCGAGCAGGCTTGGCTCAGCACCAGTTTCATAAAAAAAGCATCACATGTTCAATTTACCCGTCTCGTTACTTAGTAATAAAAAATATTAGAAGATTATTTATGGTTACTGTAGTTAAAAAACAAGTCAACAGTATTTTGAAAAAGTGCTTAAAATGCGACCGAAATAAAACTAGAGCAGCTCTTACGTTCTAGGACTCTCATCGCAGCCTCCATTGATGGAGAGCCGCGTGATGCGCTGCTAGTGTATACGGGCCGCTAGTTGTACCTAAGCTTGTTTGAAAGCTTAGCTGCTTACTATCACGTGTTAGATAGAAACCACTTCAGACTAGTCCAGGCTTCTCGGACGACTTTTTTCTCACTGCGTATATAACTAGTAAGACGTACTTCTAAGCAATTTTTGCACTATTTCGGCATTTTTGTTGTGCTATTGCTTTAGATATTTATTTAAAACATGAAAGCCTATACAGTCAATTACGGAGCAATATTTTAGTCAGTGTCTCAAAATTAACACTAACACAGTTCAAGTACATATACTGAAATATGTCAATATATCTATCAGGAGTACTGCGCTCGTCACCCCGAGACATTGGTGTTGAGTTTCTTTCGTCCAGTAGTTTCACATGCTACAGTGCCCTTCACACCCTAACACAGTAATGCTTGCGCATTATTGCTTAGTCACAAAATACCTAGTTATTTCTACCGAGAAGCAGTAATGATCGCAACACTGTGTTCTGGTTTAAATGGTACGTTTGCTGGTGAAATTACAGGCACATGAAACAACTAATGTCTATTTGTTCGCGCAGCGCAGTTCGTCACATATGATCGTAATGCATCTGTACTAGGCAGAGGTTATAAAAATACAAATACAAAATTACAAAATGTTTATTTTTTGTTCATACATATAAGAACTTATTTACTATAGTTGGATTGGAACCCTACCTACTGTCTTCCCCTAATTACTTTGATAATTTCATATGGATGACAATATTTAATATGAAAACATAATGAGTTTTCATATTAAATATTGTCATCCATAATGATCCATAATCATCGTAAGGAATGTGCTTTAAATAAAGTTTACTGTATTATTTTTTAATTGTTTAAAATTATGTAACTACATTATGTTGTATGTGTGTGTGTCTGACATGATATCCTCCTGCAGTTATTCGCATTCCGACGGTGAAGAAAAATATATTCTGCTCCGTTCCCTCTCAGAGAGTATAACATAGACATAGTTAACTACTGGTTATTGGTAGAGGTGATGACTGGATACTTTGGTCATACAATTATTCGAAGCCAATAAAATAAAACTACGGAAGCGGCTCGAAGAACTACAAGCGTGGACAATATCCGGCGCCTAATACATATAAATTTCGCAGTAAACTACCACTTCGGGAAAAGATCGAGTGTTCATGTTTTTCAGCAACGCATCATGCCCACACTTACATACGGCACTGTAACCATAGCACTCGACATCTACTGCACAACAATCCAGGGTGAAATTCACGAGGAGTGGCAAGGAAGGAAAGAAAGAAAAATGCTAAAATTACACTGCACGACTGATAAGCCAGGGTCGGCTTCGAAAAAAAATTCAAGTGACAGATAGTACAGATACTATACAGCGCAAAAAAGTGAACTTGAAAACGTATTTCAAAAATTGAAACGAACTCTCGACTGGAGCTCTCCTAGTCAAGCGGTTCTTTCAGCCTATAATAGGATTCGTCCCTTCTCATTCACTCATAACGGTCGAGACTGGAGTTCGTTTCCATTCTTAAAATGTGTTTTCAAGTTCAGTTATTTCGCTCTGTATAGTATCTGTACTATCTGTCACTTTAATTTTATATCGGTTTCATGTACAGGAATAGATCATGAAAAGACACTTGATGATCCTATTCAAAACCAGCACCCGTCTGCTTTGGCGACCTTACAGCAATAATCAAAAACCCGTTACTTGTAACAGACTTGAATTTCGAGGATATTGGATCGTCTTCCGATGATATGTAAAGCCTCGGGCTTGACTTTAGCAGATAAGTATTAAAAATACGAAGAACTTCTTACGCGGCTGCGTCAAACTGTGATTTGAATAGAATAAGAAGCAGTTCTATAATAAAACACCGTCTCAGCTTTGCCAAATACCCAAAACTTTTACTTTGCATTAAGTAAAATATCACCTGGTAATTTATTAATTCAGGCGTTACTTTGCAGAAATCCATTGTCAAAAACGATATTAGAAGAAATATTTAGTGACACTTCCGCTGAAACAGTTTCCGATTTCAAGGAAGTGTCACTAAATATTTCTTTCTTATATCGTTTTTTTAAATATCGCCATTATGCATCCCTACTACGAGTACTATTTACTAACACTTGATCTTTCGGCTCAGAGTAAGGAGTAATCTACCCTGGGCCTGCGGCTTTAGGGATAGGCTACGCGGCCAGCCATAATGTAATTCCATGCTTTTCGATCTGGGTGGAAGACCAAATCTCAATTTTGAGGCATTATGAAGAGGTACTTGTAAATGACACTGAAATCGTGCATGAATTTTTTATTAATATAGGTCTCGTATTATCGTACATTTGCCATTCTTCAATTGTGTAAACATTTGTATTTGCATCCAGTGTTGTTATTCAAATAGTCAGAGTCAAGTGATGTGTACATTGTGTCTTTCATTAAGCCACACTCTTCAGTGACTAAGACAGTCACGTTTTAATAAAGTGGATGCATTACTAAAAACTTTCTACGGCGATTGACAAGGAAAGCTCAATAACAACATTTCATGATTTTGTACACGTTGCCCAGCACTTGAAGAATACTTAACCTCTAATAATCTACCACTAGTACACGTCAAAAGTAGAAGGAACACTAATCCAGATAAATTAAACAAAATCAATGTTAGTCACTGTTGGAATTTATTCCCGCCATCGACCTCGAATGCCCTTAATAATAATAATAATGTTCTTTATTTACGGACAACAAAAAGATCCATTTTTTTGTTAGTAACTTACTTAACTAGAGACTAAACTTAAAAATAGAACTAAGGTTAGTACTTATATAAGGAAAACAGTGCCTCCGAAACAAATCACAAGCCAATATTACGAAATATTAGTGTGTCATGTATTTCGGAGGCATCTTCTGCGAAATCATGGTTCGCACAAGATGCCTGAATATATATGCATGTGGGTCATCCGCTATGACTTTCAGGATGCTATTGTCACTCTCCCGAAGCCTTTTCACCAGAGAAGCCACCTTTTTTCTAATGAGTGCCTAGTAACCTTAGCAGTCGTGGTATCTCTGTAGTCTGACCCATAGACAGCAAATACGTTTTAATTTATTAAAATGATTGTTTATACGCAAAAGTACTTACTAAGTTTACATTCTCGTGCCCGTATTACCCGCGCATTGATGTGGTAATTATGTAATTAGGCTGGATGTATTATTTATTTAATGTTTTTAAATAGAGTTTCTAAAGCATCAATCCTAACTTTTAGGTTGAATTTGTGGTTTCCGTCGCAAATTAGTCCCTATTAGCCGAGCACATTACTGAATAAATGACTATTATCAGGTGACCTAGATTATAACTCAATTGATTTGGCTAAACTTTAGACCTTCTAAAATCTATCAACCAATAAATAAAATCTAAATGTTATAAAATAGCTTAACGCACAAACATTCTAGGCACTCGAATAAAAAAGTATTTCATTAATTGGTCATGATATAATGTTTAATTTGTTTTATATAATTACATTTCTAAAGTTAATTCTTGCATTAATTAATTTGACTACGAAAAACGTGTAGTAATGTAGTGTGAGAGTTAAAAATAAATTTCATTACCCAGTTTATATTGGCAATAGCAGAACTGTTAAGTATGTATTTATGTTATAAATGACTATGTAGATATAAAAATAAATAAATACGAATATGCAAAATATAACATTTTGTGATATCTACTTGTTAGGTTTGCTACAATCACTCCGCTGTCAGTGTTTCATCTGTAAATACGCTCGATTTGCTGTGATGGCATTCCCTGTTTCCAAAATGTACACTCGTATAAATATTTTAAAACGAATAATGTCATTTATTTTGCTACTTTTGCCGACCCTGTAATCATACATGAGCCTAAAATAGCATAGTTATTTCACGGGCAAGGGTTGAAAATGATTGACATTATGAAGCTTTACAAATTCTCCAAAATACAGCCACCTCGTTCAATATTGTGCACTAATTGACAAAGGCCCTAATATATATGCATAGGTATAATAATTGAAAAATCTAAAGACCTTCTTTTAACCTTTTTAATTATAGACTCCATTCAGAAAGCTTTAACTAATAATTAATGAACAATTTATGAATGTCAAGGACTGATTTATTTTTTACATGAACACTGTATCCATATCTAAAATTTAATAATAGCAATGATTTTACTCCATAACACTCGACAGGACACTTCATACTTGTAGATAAGATTAGTTTTGATAGACAACAAGTAGCAACTCACGTTCAGCGAGCGTGGGATGATGTTTCGGTGAAGCGGATCCAAGGCAATTGATTGGAGGCTGCTACGGGAGTTGATACGGTCAGACTGCGGGCTGTGTCGCAGACAGAATCTGGAGCATGGTTGCATGCGCTGCCTTCACCTAACCTGGGCACCTTACTTGACGACGACTCTCTTCGTGTGGCGGTGGCCCTCCGCCTAGGCTGCAAGGTGTGTGAACCTCACAGATGCACCTGCGGATCCATGGTGGAGACCAATGGTCATCATGCACTGAGTTGTCGTCGTTGCACAGGGAGGTTTCCACGACACCATGCTCTCAATGACATAGTCCGTAGAGCCCTTGTATCAGCAAACGTCCCTTGTGTGCTTGTGCCTCCAGGTCTGAGCAAATCTGACGGTAAGCGGCCTGACGGGCTGACCTTGGTGCCGTGGAAGAAGGGCAAGTGCCTGATTTGGGACACTACTTGCGTCAGCACTGTTGCCCCCAGCCACCTGACTCGCACCGTCAACTCCCCGTCAGCAGCTGCGGAAGACGCCAGCATTAAGAAGAGGCTTAAGTACGCTGCCTTGAAGCTGCTTTACCATTTTGTGCCCGTGGCTGTGGAGACCATGGGCAGTTGGGGGGCTGAGGCTAAGAGCTTTGTAGGAGAGTTAGGTCGAAGACTCTGTGACATCACCGGTGACTCCTGCTCCGGTTCGTTCCTGCTGGCCATAGCTATTCAGCGCGGGAACGCGGCGAGTGTGATCGGCAAGTTTCCACCGGGAGCGGACAGGGGCGGGTTATTTAATTTTGACTAGAAGGTTAATCTAGCCTTTGTAATTTATTTTATATTTTTAATATGTGTAATTGTAATTGACTATGTATAGTAAAATTTATTCTGTGACAAAATATATGAATAAATCCATACCTATTGAAAGTATTTTTAGTTTATTACTAGCTGACCCGCACGCGGCTCTGCTTACATTGTCTACGGTTATTTTTACTTTACTTTACCATTATTACTTAAATACGCATACAATTGGAATAATTAAATTGTGAAGCAGGAAAATGTGTTATAATATTGATTTAAATCCAGGTTTGAAATGCGGGTATATAATCTTGGTAATTCATTATTATTATGTTATTTGAAGGATTGAGATCTAATCCATACCCTATTATAATTAAAGATTAATAGCTGTCCAAACCCTTGTAATCCTGTGATCAATAGGTAATATTATATCCGGGAAAATTTATTGCTGTTTGCGAATAATTTCGTAGATTTCCACATATATGACGTCAGATAGTGACTTGGTAGTTGCTGGTGGCCGCAACTCGGAACGTGTGGAGTTATAAAACATAAGGATATTTACTCTCTTTAATTTTTCATGTTTGATCAAAGCTATCTTATTTCCTTGTTAATTCAAGCTATCTCTGTGACAAGTTTTAACGAATCTAGTGGTTCAATCAGTCAACAACAACATCAAGAGAGCCACATATATTGAAAAAGTCCCTACATTGTTTTTATCGCCAACATAGAACAGTACTATCGTTTAAGATATCAATCTTTACTCAGCTGCCACCCACTTATTACTCAAAGGGTTGATTATCTATATAGGTTCTACAGATGACTGTACTGACATTCAATAACCTAAATAAAAAAGTAAAAAAGTTCTAGGTACCCAGTCCATGGACATATAAAGGTTAAAGCACGCTGTAATTCGCTCCTATAAACTCAAAGGCTAATTTCACTTGCTATAGTGCCTCTCACAACGTACATTTTAGCTTCGCGGCAAAATATCTGGCACTGAAACAACCAAGACGGCTTCTTGCACAAGAAACATACCAACAAGTAGGTAGTCGAGTTTCCTCGCCTCTTACGATTTGCATCCCAACGATTTAGCGGATGGAATACCCTACTCCGATTCCTCTCGGAGAACATAACATAGACATAGGTTACTTGTAGAGGTGATAACGGAATAACTTGCTTATAAAATTTTTCGTAGCTAATTAAATAAAACTACGGAAATGGCACGAAGAACTACTTGCGTGGGCAGTATCCGGCGTGAAATACACATAAATTTTGTTGTAAACTACAACTTCAAATACTATAGTTTTTAAGCAATGCGTCATGCCCGTACTTACATACGACACTGTAACCATGGCACTCGACATTCACTACGTCCACGTTGAAGTTTACGCAGAGGCAAGGCAAGAAAAATGTTGGAAATACACCGCCCGAATGAAAAGCCAGGGACGGCTACGAAATAAAATGAAAGTGACTGATCTGCTGGATATTACATGATATATAGATACTTTAAAGATACAGCGCGTAAAAAGGCATTTGAAAACACATTTCAAAAATGTAAACGACCCGCTGGCTAGGAACTCTCCTAGTCAAGCGTTTCTTTCATTCTCGACCGCCCAGAGTGAAGGAGAATTGACTAAGCCTATTTATATAAGAACTAGCTGATGCCCGCGATGTCGCCTGCCCAGGATTAGTACTTCGAGTAGCTTATTATCTTCTCCAAAGATATTATCTATCTTTGTACCAACATGTCATAAGATATGTACATGATTATATGAGTAAATTTAAGTACCTACTTAGTAAATCTATCACTAATAATAAAATACAGACCTACGTGCATAAAAATATAAAATAAAAAAATATACTGTTAGCCTTTGTTGCGTTTTATTCCTGCCATCGACCTTCAGTGTCCCAAGTATAAATACAGTCGTGGGTCGTGGCATATCTATGGTCCGAACCTTAAACAACAAGTCGGCTACAGCTTTTAATTTATTTAAATGATTGTTTAAAAAGTACTTACTTAGCTTACATTTTCATGCCAGAGTTACCCGCGCTTTGATTTGCTAATTATGTAATTAGGCTGTGTGTGTATTTATTTAATGTTGTTGTATAAAGTTTGTAGACGCCCAAAGTACCAGTTCTCACGTTGAGTTTGTGGTTTCCGTTGCAAATTAGTCTTTATTTTCAAGTTACTGAGTCTTTGAAATGGGACTTTATCAGGCGACCTAGAAGATAACTCATTAAATTTGCTAAACTTTAGACCGTCTAAAATGCGTAAATGTAATAAAATAGCTTAATGCACAAACATTCTAGGCACTCGAATGACAAAGTATTTCATTAATAGGTCATGACATTTATGTTTCATTCGTTATAATATCATTGCATTCTAAAGTAAATTCTTGCATTAATTAATTTTAGTAAGAAAAATGTGTAGTAAGGAAGTGGTTAAGTAATGTAAAGGGTTAAAAATAAACCAGTGCCTCCATACCATATTACGATAATATTGATCTAGCCGTTTGAGCGTGATAGAGTTATAAACATCTTTACATCCATACACACAAACTTTCTTGTTTATAACATTTAAAATTTACATACATAAGTCTTTCATGACAAGTCGTTTTATCAAATTTACAGTTTCAGAAATTTATAGAAACAATAAATAATGAAAATGTTTGCCCTTGATTGTTTGAAATAATACCATTAAAATTATAAACAATCTAACTGTATCCCAAAAGCATGATTAAAATAAAATGAAAGGAAACCCTTATCATGCAACCATGACGTAGAATAAAAGATTTATCATTTATTCAACGTAGAAGAGTCATAAATATAGGTTTTACGCTAATTACTTCATAAATTAGCTCAGAATTACGAAGCACTCATAATTGTGGTTCTAAACGCAAAGATTGTTTCATTTCCAAATTCTTTTTTTTCTTGTACTTATCCAAAGATATTTTGTTTGCATAAATATAAAACAATAATTTATTATACTTTTGTAATTAAAAATACAAACTCGGAATCGACTGCTCACACTATATTATGACAGCCTCTTTAGCAAAGTTGGCAGTGCTTTCTAAGTAACATGTCTCCGGTTCGATCCCAGGTTGGGACTGGAAATATTTGATGAATGAGCAGAAATGTTTGATCTCGTATTTGGATGTTTAATGTGTTAATGTATGTGTCCAAGCCTCCCGCGACACAGGGAATCCTAGTCCGGCAGTATCAGTGTGTGAACATTTAGTTTTATACAAAATTGTAATACCGCTTAGTCGAAATACATTGAAAAAAATTACATACATACATGTTAGTCTCTATAGTTATTATAATGTCTTATATAAATGACTAGCATAATGTGTAGTGGTAGGACTTTTGCAGAGTCCGAGTGGGGAAGTACCACACCTTTGCCAGTTCGACCGCAAAGCAGAAGTGTGCAAACTCTACTCTGTTTCGTTGAAGGGCAATGTTCTGAACGAAATCTCAGGGCAAGGGATGTAACATGTTATATCTCAGGGTGACAATCGCAGAGCATTACCATGCTTTGCTTTGAACTCTTGTGCGTTTAAAATTGTGAATAACATTGAACTGTTACGGGCGAGCGTGACAATTGACATTAGGCGAGCGACTTGCTCGGCTCGTCACTGATGGACATAAAAACGTACATAAGACAGTTCCAATTTGTAAACCTTTACAAACTCTTCTCATTACAACTACAAAAATATCAGTTCAAAGATAAAATTCTCCAAAATTAACTATGCAAATTCAAGGGGCGAAATTTGTGAAACATAATACTTAAGAACAAAAAAATAATTTCTATTGCCTCCTCATTATTACAACAATGCTGAAGGAAAATAATACGAAAAACCTCCCGGAGCTTAGTCGAAATAATTATAATGATAGTTATGTCTTTATTATTTTTACACAATTAAGTAACGAGTCAGATAAACAAGAACAAGCGAGACGGGCCAGTTGTGCGCTTGATGCTAACTACTTGCTCAAAACAGTTGCAGTGCCCCACGCAGATATTATGAGAAGTTGTAGTTTTCCGTGGCACTGCAGTGCGCTCGTCACCCCGGTACATCGGGTTTCGAGTTTCTTTCGCCCAGTAATGACTTGCTACAGTGCTCTTCACACACTGATACAGTAATACTTGCGCACTACTGCTTCGTTGCAGAATATCAGGCACTTTAGTAGCACCGACCAATTACCTACACTACCTTTCCTTAGCCTTCATTCTCTTATGATTTAATAATGATTTCTACAGGGAAGGAATTTCAATAAGAGAACTCGAATTAATGCCCATAAACTAACAGCAAGGGACCCAAAGCGGCTTGGTGGATAGGGTTCAGTAACCACCCTAAATTAGATTTTTGCATCACCCGCTTATAAACCTGCTCGGTTGGTAATATTAAGAAAATACAGGAAGGCTCAAATAAAGAGCACCTTTTTTTTTGTCCCGGGGAAATCCTTTATGGACACCACCTACCACGGGGAGGTAGGTGGTTATGTGGGAGTCCGTATATCCACCAAAATCCCGGGGTGTTCCGTCACTGCCGCCCTCGGCGGCAACGAGGGACAGATTTTCCACACGACCGCGAACCCGCCGTGGCTGTCCGTTGCCGGAACCTTCTCTTCGTGGCACGCCAGAACACATGGCACGCCGCAACTACCTCGGAGACCAAACCCATCAACAATGAGAGCCAGACTTCCCCGTGTCTGGACGCCCGTGGTTTCCCTGCGGTGGGTCGGATACGTAGCCCCACCGCCTGCTGGGGACACATCAGCCACAGGGGACAATCCCCAGCGACCCCATCTCCTAGAGTCTGCGCCGAACGCCCGGACCCCACCTCCTCGAGCCTGCACCAAAGTGCCCGGGCCCCCCTCCTCAAGCCTGCGCCAAAGCGCCCGGGCCCTACCTCCTCGAGCCTGCACCAAAGTGCCCGGGCCCGAATCCTCGAACCTACGCCAAAGCGCCCGGGCCCCACCTCCTCGAGTCTGCGCCAAAGCGCCCGGACCCCGCAACTCCTATGTGGACTTGGCGGCCAAAGCCCATAGGAGCGGCCCCGCCTGAGCCGGCCAGCGCACCCCAACGCCGGCGCGGCCCCTGGGTTCCTCTTGGCTTCACCGTGGTGATCCAAGCCACGGCTACTGAGCCCCCCCGCCACGTCAATGCGGGAACCCTTCAGGGGGGAAATCAAGAGCACCTTTTTTTTTTTTTTTGACCCGGGAAAATCCTTTATGGATACCACCCGGCTCCGGGGGGGGGCAGAGTGGTTATGTGGGAGTCCTCGCCTGAAGGGCCTTACAACTAAGGAGGTTACCCACTAAAAACCCGGGATGAGCAGTCTGCCGCCTAGTCAGGGCGAAATGGGGTAGCGTTAGCAATCACCATCTCGCCCCGGCGGTTGGCCCGTCACCGGTGACGGGCCCCGGCCAATGGAGGGATGACCTGGCTCATTGGGGCCATCCCCCAGACGTGTGGGATCGTGCAAGCCAGTGGAGAAACCCCGACTCTCCACCGGTGATCCGCACAGCACTAGGATAGAGCGAGAAGGCGCCCAAATCGCCTTCTCCTTCCCCCAGTTCGTCTACGCCGGAGCGGGTCGGAGAGGACGTCTTCCTCCCTCACCCGCTCCGCGGCCTCTTTCTGCACCATCACCGCCTCGCAGAAAGAGACCACCGCCTGCCACGCTCCGTCGCTGCCGAGCATAGCTTTAACCACGCTCGGCAGCGACAGATCTGCGCCTATGACCGCTGTGAGGGCGCGCCGCATGGGACTCCATGCGGCGCACTCCTCCAGCGTGTGGAGCGCCGTGTCTTCTGGTGCTCCACACTCGTGACAGGCAGGGGTCGCCTCGCGTCTTGCGATGTGATGCAGGTACTTGCCGAAACATCCGTGTCCGGAAAGCACCTGCACCAATCGGAAGGTGAGCGACCCGAATCGCCGCCCTACCCACTTCCGGAGGACCGGGCGAATGGCATCCACCGTCCTCTGTCCAGGGACCGGTGGAGCCAGGTCCTCCGTCCACCGCCCCAACAAGGCGGCCCGCGCCCGCCGTCGAAGGCGCGTCACCTCCTCCCACGCTGGAGGCTCCCCGCGGGATCTCCTCGCCGCCACGAAGTGGTACACCTCGGCGAGGATCTCCGCTTGGAGCTCCCAGGGGGGATCACCGGCCAACGCGCATCCCGCAGTCCAGGACACCGTCCGGTACCCGCGTATCGCCCTCGTCGCGATGACTCGCTGCGGACGACGCAGCAGGGCCTTATTGGCGCGACCGAGGGCGTCCACCCAGACAGGTGCCCCGTACAAGGCCATACTCCGGATCACTCCGGAGTACAGGCGACGACATGTGGCGCTCGGGCCGCCAACGTTGGGCAGCAGCCTCCCAAGGGCGGCTGCGGCGCCTATGACTTTTGGGGCCAGTTGAGTGAAGTGGGCCCCAAAAGTCCACCGCCCGTCCAGGATGAGACCCAGGTACCTCATTTGGGTCCCAACCCGGACCAGGACCCCGTCCAGGTCTATCCGCGTTCCTGGAGGGGGTCCCCCCCGAGGCCCATGGAACATTAGGGCCTCGGTCTTGGAGAGGGCGACCTCCAGCCCCAGGGCACGTATGCGGCCGACCACGAGTGTTGTGGCCACCGTGGCCCGCCGCACCGTCTCCCTGAGGTCCCTCCCCTTGACTACGACTAGGGTGTCATCCGCGTAGCACGCAACCAGCATACTTGCGGGAAACGTGCCGCGGAGCACCCAGTCATAGCCAATGTTCCACAGGAGCGGTCCCAACACCGATCACTGTGGAACCCCGCAGGACACGCGACGTCGCCTCAGACCGTCGCGTCCCTCCACCAGGACCTCGCGGTCCTGGAGGTAGTCGGCTAACAGCCTACGCAGATACAGGGGCACTCCGTGATAGCGGAGCGCCTCCCGTATCGTTCCGTGCGGTAGGCTGTTGAAGGCGTTGGCAATGTCCAGCGAGACAGCCAACGCTTTTTCCTCCCCGCCGACCACGTCCTGCGTCCACCTCTTGATCCAGAGCAGGGCGTCTATCGTCGACCGCCCTGCTCTGAATCCGAACTGGGCCTCTGAAAGTCCAGGCCCAGTTCCCCCCAGGTGCCGGATGATACGGGAAGCTACTATTCTCTCCAGCAGCTTCGCCGTGTCATCCAGCAGCACGATTGGCCTGTATGCGGCGGGCGAGTCGGCGTCTCGCCCTTCCTTCCGCAACAGGCACAATCGCCCGTCCTTCCAGAGCTTCGGGAACTGACCCGACGTGAGGCACGCGTCGAATAGTTCCCGAAGCTGACCGCCCATCTTCCTGAGGGCGATCGTGAGGACCCGACCGGGAATCCCGTCTGGTCCCGGGGCAGTCTTCTTGCCTCTCAGGCGAGAGACTGCTGCCTCCACCTCCACCTCTGAAACAGGCGGAATGGAGGCCGGGTCCTCCTCCTCCTGGAAGGAGGGCGTGGCCATCGGTGGAGGGGTGTAGTGGGGGTCGCTGTCGGGGAATAGACCCCCCCAGCACTCTCTCCAGGAGCTCTGGCTCCAGGGACTCCGCGATAGGGGGCGCTCTGCCCCGGAACCTATTCCGGGCAGACTTATACGGGCGCCCCCATGGGTCCCTGTCGAGGCCCTCCAGCTGTTCACTCCAGCCTAGGGCCTTAGCCCGGCCGATGGCCAGCTTCAGCTCCTGTTTGGCTACCTTAACATCACCATACAGGAGCTGCTCGGCCGCCAGCTGCTCCGCCGGCAGCTGGTCATCCCTCCGGCCGTGGCGGCGCCTCCTGCAGTGGTAGTAGAGGCGCCGCGTCTCCGAGCATCGCGCTCGGAGATCCTCAATCTCCGAGCACCACCAGTAAACCTGGCGGCGCTCGGAAATCAAGAGCACCTACCCCAAACCGACGCAACCGCAAGCATTCTGCACTCTCTTTGAGAAAGACCACCGGATGTGGTTGGAACTATAGTCGGAAAGATCTGACTTTAATACGTGAGTGAATCCCATTTTTCATATAACATAAGAGTTTAGAAGTGTTTTATTTATTTTAAGCGTTAATTTAGCAATGAATGAGTTAATACCTAGCACCTATCAAAATGGTTAGGTACCTACAGTTCTACTAACTAGGGAAACTATTGTCTATACTGTGCGATACAATCTCAAAATGCAGACGCGAAATTGCAAATAAGCTTGTGTTATGTACGCACGCGCTTGAAATGTCAACAATGCAACACACCTATAAGTAAACAACCTATACCTTGCACTGGGGAGGTAGATACTCTAAAATAAAGCAAATATTTTGGTCACGTCGAATACACTTTGATAAGTTATAACGAAATATGGTGAGTTTCTTGTCCCCACGGGCCCAAAGTATTCTACTATCCCAATTCGACACTCTTAATGTTAGAATGCCAATAAGAAAAACTTCCACACGACTCATCGCTCATTACAGTTTCCTGACTACTCTAAAAATCTAAACAGACTAGTTAACTCCCACATTAACGACGGATTCCCATTGCGACCAGATGGTAAGAGCGATCTCAATTCATAATGTTTCTCACTTTCCAACAGATGTTAGTACGATTTCTATACAAATGCTTTCAAGGTCCTAAATCGTGCCGTGGATGGTTTGCGTTCCACGACTTTATTGCTTCACTGCTTGTCTATTTAATTCGTAATCTGACGTTTATTATTACTTAATGGAATGTGGAGGAATTGCTACATTTGGTTTTTAGGCGAAGACACAGCGCTCGATTGTATTGGATTTATTTTGTTTTGTTTAGCTCATCGACATAATATTATTGAACTTTTTGCAGAAGTTGGGCACGTTCTTCTTATTTTTTGCAAATCTCATCTTAATGTGTTTATAATGAACTAACTGACCCTTGAGCCGCTTTACCGGTTCTCTTTCTCTCATAGTGGTTTCCAAAATTCCTTCCTTAAGTAAGCATCCAGTTTACAACTGAAAGACATTAACTGTAAAATTGTCAAGTTTATAGTCCCACCGGGTTGGGCTCTGCTTTGGTGAATCAGTCAGTTAGTCAAGACAAGTAATTTTGAGATTAATAAGTGAATTAAATCATTATTAGTTTATCGAAACTATGGAAGTGAATCATGACTAATTAATATTCTTTTAATCCCTGTTGGGACACTTTTCAGTGATAGAAGTAACCGGTAAACTGATACATGTATTGCTGCGATTGAATAATTGAAACAAAATAAAACGTGATATAATATTTTAGTTCAAGTGTACTGTTTATTTATAATATTGGCACTTTTTTATAAATGAACACGTACAGTTTGCCATCCGTCAAGAAGATCTTTGTTTAGTTAAGCTTTTACTAAAATAATCAGAGAAGTCTCAATCAGAGTAAGGTCCAGCCAATAAGTTGCAGGTCCTGAGCATATTGATTGCCTTATATAAACTTTCAAGGGGGAACTTTTACTCCTAGTTACCCATTGCCAGACTAGTGGCCAAACACCCTTAAAATGAATTTGTGAAATATGAAATGTAATTGTATATATGGTACCATTTTTAAAACATTTTATATTTTCAAAATATATCTCAGCTCGATTTTTCTTTATCCGTTGAAACATTGTGAGCTCAAATATATTGAACTCCTAAAATACATACCGGTTAAAAGGCATAAGAAAAATGAAAGGCTATATTAATGGAGCCTAGGTACGTAGGCCTCAAGATATTACTAAGAAGTAAATATACGAATGATTATTATTATCAGAGGAGATCTGATTTGATCGATTACAGAATCTAGATTTTTTTTTGTATCTTGAATAGTTAACCTGATCTTGCCTCTAACACGAAACATACTAAACGTGTTATTGTTTACAAGTATTGCTAAAGTGAGCTTAATATTCTAGTAATAACTCCAAGAACGTAGATATCACTAGTGGTAAGATTTTATCAAAAATCGGTTGCACGGATTGGAAATATATAATATAAATAAATAACTAACTAATAAATAAATAAATAAATAACCCAAATAACTAAGAAGAGGTAAATCAATGAACCGAATACATTTTTAAGAACTTATATAAGTAAAGCAATTTTGAATATATCCAAATTTTTCGCGCATTTACGTCATTCCTATGGCATGACCTGCGCTACGAGCATACTAGCAAAGTGTATAATTGTAGCTCCGGTTTCTGCAGGCCTAGACATAATTCAAACAAGCGTGTTTCCGCACACGCTACAGACAAAAATGTGTCTATGAACTTAGCGCGATCGCGTCGTTTGGCGTTAACGATAACAGAAACATCGCTTGTCTAGGCCTGCAGGTCCTTCACGCTAGTAAGCATTTAGGACCACGCCAATGACAGAGCTGCCATGTTAGAAAAGTAATAGTGTAAGATTCAAAAGCAATGTTGCAGTTTAATCTGTCCGAATCAGCAAGACTCATTCGAGTTAAGTTTCATTCATAAATCTATTGTTATTTTTTGCGCTGATGCGGACGGGTTAATAAAATTGTTGGTTTTAATGGTTAAAAAAATAATTTAAGAGTTGGTTTATTTGTGTAGAGTCAACACTCCAATATTAACACAATTGAAAAATACATATTAAATTATTAACATTGCAGGTTCATTCAACTCTCTTTACTTAATTTTCCTAAACTTTTTCTAACAACGAGTGAATGTCTAAGTAATTTATTTTGAATAAGAAAACTTATGAACTTTTGAAAGCAAATAAGCGAGTTAACAATACACATTGATAAATAGATGTCTATTTGCACACACCGCCTTGAAGCTATTATATTTTCAAAATGCACGCAGCGATTCAGTTATAAGACAAAGACGATACATACAAGCTTATCAATTTTGGCATTGTATTTTAATAGTAGAAAAGGCAAGGAGTTATTCGATTTTATTCTTACTGCTGGCATAGATCTAAGAAATGTAACAGTATATCAGTATGGGTCATAGATAGGCTCATACTGACATACTGGTATACATTTTGCAATCTAGACACGCGGCAAGCTTTAATATATTATTCTAAGCTATAAGAAGAAATGATGTCTTAAGTTGCTCTAAAATATTTTTTGTTGTTATAAATGAGTTTCAGGACTAACTGTTGAACTTGCCATCCATTTAGATCTCACTTCTTTTGTCGTTCAAGTGAACAACCAAGGCATATATCATAATACTGAACTTGGCTCTCATTTCATATTAATGTTTTTAATGGGATACAATCTACGCGGGCTCAGAGGGTGGGTGAAGCCTCCGGCATAGGTGAACGTCTGACAATAACCGGGGACTAACGGATGCCCGAACATACATACTGCTATTTTATCGAGTTTGTTGTATATGTTTTATTTAAAGCTGACTGATAAAAAGTGCGTAAAATAAGCTCTCCTGTTTACTTCTGATGCAACGTATGTATTTTTAGATAGTCTGTGTGAATGCGTCTGATTTCAACGATATTACAGAGCGATAGGTGCAAAACTACACCCCACTTTTAAATCCCTGAACAAAGTAGACGGAGCCTTACAAATATTTAACTGACTGCCAAAGTAGGGTTACGTTTTTTACGAATGTGTAGAGACATGTTTGGAGGGTTATTGGAAAAATGCTGTCAACCTTCTAAGTTTTGTACATCACAGCTTTTGTTCTGCGACTTTTATTATTCACAACTTTATCCATCCGTATAAAGTGGTGTGATGGGAAACGCGGAGGCTGAATGGAAGACCATCTTCGAGTTTGAACACGTGTTTGCGCGAGTCTCGAAGAACATAAGTTATTTGTTGTGAAGTAAAGAAAGTGCCCTCAGGTGGTTGTGCGCATTTTTACGAAAACTGCAATATCTAAAATTCGTAGGAGCTGTTTGATTGATTTGGAAACGATATCATTAAATTTATTTCAGTCATGCGACTGACATAGGATAATAAAATTATGATCTGTCAAAATGAATTCAAAATCGTTGCCACCATATTGCATTTACAATAAACAAAACATTATCAAATACTATCGAGTATGGTATCACTATCAAAGTCTTCAAAAACCTTCACAAGGATAACTGCTACCTTTATCAGGTTGTTAGTGAGCTTTGTCAGTTGACGACCTACTCTGTGCTTGCCGGTCCGTGGTCTTCACCCCAGAACCTTCCGGTGCTATGTGCCCTGCCCACTGTCACTTTTAACTGACTAATCTTCTGGGCTATGTCGGTGACTTTCGTTCATCTGCGGATCTCATCATTTCTGATTCGATCACGTAGAGAAAACTCGAGCATAGCCCTCTCCATAGCTCGTTGTGCGACTTTGAGCTTGCTTAAGAGGCCCATAGTAAGAGACCGCGTTTCAGTGTCATAAGTCATCATTGGTAACACACATTGGACAAAAACTCTTGTCCTGAAAAAAGGATTATTAATTAAAATTAGGACGTAGATACTATAATCGTAAAATCCAAATGCTAAAATGCATACAACAAAACCCTTTGATAAAATCTAAATCACATTATTTTTAAAATTATTGAATTGATTTACTTACCTTTCATGTTTATTGATTTTGTTAATATACGAACGATTGATCTGAGATTCTGAACTGATCTTTTAACATCAACATAATTTATTGGAACTATAAAGAAATTAATTTCCATTCAGGCATCTGTTTTTCTCGATTTTAGACGGTTAGGCTCGTTGCCCACTTCACGGACTGCGCTTGCATGACTAATAAATGTATAAACATGTTTAATCCTTCTTATACCGTGATAATTAAAACAAAAGATTTATGAATGAATCTGACGTATATATACGTCTCTGGGACGCAAAGAGTTAAGGAAATTCAATAATTGAATAGCGCGCCGCACTGTCATTCGCACTGTCAATTAACAATTACCACAGTTTATTTTATGTAAAATTGTATTCACGATAGTATAAGTTTTCATTTTCAACAATTACTTGTGGTCAGCATCGAAACCAAACGGCACGCTCATTGCACACCACGTTTCTTGTAGTCCAACAACTTTGTTGTAGTAGCTTAAGGTAAGAACATTTGCACCAAACAGTACAATGCTAACGCGTTCTGTATATTTAAGACAACAGAGTCTGACAACACGTTTCCTTGCGATTTGGCCGCGCGAACTCAGACTGTACAATAAACTAGTTGACCGTACAAAGCTTTGCTCGAGTGTTGCTCTCGCCTCGAGTTATTCCTTATAACATGAGATATCTATCGGTGGAGATCCGGTATAAATCGGTCGCGAAATCTGGAGATAAGCCGGAACAAATAAACAGACAATCATTTGAAAACCAGTTTTCATAAGCATTTTGTGAAGAGCTGTTATTTTGTCATTACAAACAGACTATTCAATTTATATTTAAATTTAACTAGCTGCGCCCCGCGGTTACATCCGCGTGGTGATGGCTGATGATGAAAAGCATCTTAAGTGTCAATCTAGCGCCTTATCTTCCTCGATACAAAATATCTTCAAAATTGGTCCAGGCAATGGTCGCCGCGATCTGACAGCGTAAACTCCCTGAGGATGGGCATCGGATATGCCCGAAATCTAGGTAGATAACGTCGGCTAATGACGTGAGTTAAGTCGGTTTTGATATTAAATAATATTGGTCCAGCCGTTTGAGCGAGAAGCAGTAACAAAATTAAAAACACACTCTAACACACTCTAATCACACACTAAACTTTCACCTTTATAATGTAAGTGTGATTACATTAAAATAATATTAATATGTAGTAGATACATTTGTTTAATATGGTTGTGTTCACACATCGTCATATGCCTGATTAATATTGATTTGATGTATGTGAAACAAAACACAGATATTAACGGTTTCAAAACACTTTTTTCCCATTTTCTAGAAAGTACGCATGTTGGAAAAACATGTTAAAAAGTCACAATTATTTAATTAGTGAGCTCCAAGCTGACTATGGTCAAATTTGCAAACCAGAGTTGCAAAAACACCGCAAAAAAATAAGTGACTGTCGCTTTTTCGTTGATATTACCGATCTGGTATCTTTCAAATGATAATATGTTATGTAAAAAAAATTCCAGGTCCTTTACAGCATAAAAAAAAAACAAAACATTTGCTGAAATCTATTGTATATTTGAATAGATAACATTTTTAATTGGATCCTTATTTGATTTGGCGGCATTACGGAATGTTTTTTGGCATACAGGTATGCCAAGGCAGCTTTACGGGCTAAAGTTGCATTTGTGGGAAATTTTACGTCGGGGAAACGAGAAGAAATATCTCCACTACATTTCTTGAACATATACGCTCAATAAAGAATGTAGAACATAATCTGCTCTTTGCACAGAGCTCGGGTCTTGGCGAGAGAAAAGTTCTACGTGCCGCGCAAGATCCTAGAGTTGGTTGAGGTTGGTAAGCGGCCAAACTTTAATCGAGACGGAGGATGCTAACTAAGGGAACCGTCAACCTGAACCGAACTAATTTTGTTTAAGTCGGTCGCGAGGCGAACAAGTCGCTCGCATACTTTAAGCGTCATGCTTGCTCTTACATTGAAATTTATAGAGAGAAAAATTCCGTAATATAATAAGACGGTTAGTCAAATAGAGAGTTAAAATTCGATGCTCGGACCCAAACTTCGGTGGCCTAGTTGGTCAATGGCGTCTGACACTGAGAGTCAGAAGACGCGGGTTCAAATCCCGTCCGAGGATGGAATTTTTCTGTCTATAAATTTCAATGTTTGAGAGAAAGCAGGCGTTAGTGCTTTAAAAAGTAATATTATAAAAACGCTTGCTTTTAATAGTTTAGTACTATTCAGAATATTATTTAGTTCATAATCCTGCATGGCAATGCACGTCATCCTAAGATATAATATGTTAAATCTCTTGTCCTGTAATTTCGGCGCAAAATCCACCTTTCTACGAAACACAGTTTCGTTTGCACACAACTACTGCACTGATGACAATGACAACTGGCACAAGTGTGGTATATACTTCCTCGGGCAGACTCTTCACAAGTCCTACCACTAAAGATCTTTTATGGCAGGCACATATTTATTTACCATCAACAAATATGTTCACATTTCTCAGCCCATGACATGTTAATAATGATAAATGATGATGGAATAAGTATGTGATAGTATTATGGACTTCCTCTACGTTTTTAGTGTTATCAAGTGACGAGACAGGCAAGCCGTACTCCTGATGGTAAGCGCTACACTTGCCAATAACATTCTCACACGAGACATTGGTTTTGAGTCTCTTTCGCTCAGTAAGTTCACTTGCTACAGTGCCCTTTGAACCCTTAATAATTTATAAAATACCTATTTTGCTCAAAACATTCCCTATAATTCTATTGATTATAAATCAATTTTATAAAAAGTATAATTTTCTAAAATAAAATTTCGTAGAGAAAGTACGCGAAATTGCTGATTGAACTTGTTTTACTAAATGAAACAAAATTGATTTTGATTTGAGTTCAATTTGTGACTCCTCTACGATGTAACCCAACTATATCTACTCCCGTTGTGAAGGTGGTTCTTAATTCGTCTGCATTTTGTTTGTTTCGAACTTCGTTATACATTTTAAGTAGTTATTAAACAAAAAATTCAAAACCGTCTTCCATTCTATTATACCTAATGTTGATGATATATTGTTATCTACAATGAAACTCGCCAGAACTTGATCAATATAAATAGGACATGAGATGAGCACCAACTCTCAAATTAAAAAAGAAACATCAAAATCGATTAATTATGTAAAACGTTATAAGGTAAAATACAGATGAATCCTCTTCTTTTTGGAAATTGGTTAAAACGCATTGGTCCAAAACTTCACACTTCATAATATTTATAAACTCGTTCACAAGTGGTGGTGCTCGTGGCGGGCTTTGCCTCTATAGTTTTTCTTTTGTTTCTGATTGTGTTAACTTATCTGCAGTCACTACTTGATTGGATGCCGTTTGTGGAATTTTCAATTACGCGTATCCATGTTTCAGAGGCCACGTTAAAGCCGTCGACCACGGTATTATACATTTAAGTATGTAAAAGATTTAAAGTTCACTTCAATACTGTTGAAATAAACAATTCCCAATATTCCTTTTCATTTATAGCAAAATAAAAACCTATTATAAGATATGCAAGGTCATGGTCATGATGTAAGCCATTTATATAAAAATTATGCTAAAAACATGTTTAAAAAATGATTTGAAACGATGATATAGCCATGGGGTAATGGTAGTCAGCTACCAGTCTGACGTCTGTTAGATCGATCTCTACAACGTATTTTTGACATTTTGGCTTTCTCTCCATATTACCTTCACTGAAAATTCAAGTACTATTGTGATCGTGGCGCTTGCAACAGTGCCGAAAAATAACTCATAGAAAATATACATGGTAATTATCCCGTTGATAATTTGAATATCTCTTATGTTTGTGACCATGATAGTTTAAAAACTTATATCAAGTACTTTTATCTGTCCAGTACAAAGTAAAATATCACAATATTTAAAAAAAATTGTGACATTTATGTGTGCCTTACATATAAATTAAAAGTTAACACCTTTTATTACCGTTTCCATACTTTTGTGCGAGCAGAAAATGTTTGTACTCGGGTTATGGATGTTTCGTAATGTGTTGTGTGTGTTCACACTTTGACACAATCGAATACAAGTACCAGTTGTTTGTTGGTAGGAATATCGTAAGTGACGATTGTATTTGGGAAATACAATATTTTTATGCAATTTAATAGTTGACAAACATATAATTAATACCTTCTTTCCATAACATAAAAATAAAAATATTAAATAAAAATAGATCAGGATATCATTTTGAAAGGTTTACTATTTTTTTATTTTTCTAATTAGGTTCCTTAGGAAGTTTTCTTTAAGCATTTAGAACTTTTAATTAAATTATTATTATACTCTTAAAGAATACTCATACATTACTTTTATTTAATTTAACTAAGATTTCTCTTAGTTAACGTTAAAAGTAATCGAAATGTATCCTTTCAGTTTTGGAAAAAATACTAGTAACCGGACTTGAATTCACAATAACAAAATTGTATATCAAAATATATTACTAGACCATGAGTTTTTTTTTTTTTCGTCCATCCATATTATTTTTTTCTGATAAAGTGGTTTACTTGTAAAGAAACTGGGCAGGTAATTAATATTCTCAACTCAAGTTCATTAGCTACTTCGATTGCTTAACTTTCAAGAGTTTCAACTAACTCCAGCTCCTGAATAGAGTTAAAACAAACATAACTACTTTATTCCTTAACCTTAATAATAATTCTTAGCTACTTACTTATTTATCCACAGGCTGAATTTTCGAACACTTTTGAACATGAATCACTTTCATCGGAGACAAAAATATATTTCAGATAATTGTCGCGAAAATGAACATTTTCACATTACACATCACACAAGCAAACACATTTTTTATCTTATGTCTTAAAATACTGTATTTGTAAAGTAAAGTATACTCATTAAAATTTAAAAGTATAGATTCACTTCCGGTCGTAAGGTTTGAAAAAAAAACGAACACAGCTTAATTTTAAAAGTATAGTAGTTCTCATCAACAATGCACTTCAAAATTTAAAACAGTTGAGTTATTAAGGAGTGAAGAAGCTGAATATAATATAATCGTGGATGTAAAACTTGGCAATGTTCACACTTTCGCGCGATGTACGCGGCGTTCCGTAGAACGCTCGGCCGACTAGCGACCGCGGCAGTCGCGCTTCGACTGTACACTTCAGCGAAAGTTCAGCGCTGTAACGAAGCTTCGAAGCTTTTCCATAGATCGTGTACTTTGATATTACAGGTTATAAAGTAACTGGTATTTAAACTGTGGTCTAGTGCAGTTAAGTCATTATATCAGGATGTGAGAATAACTTCAAATACTTTTCAGTAATGTGTCAATGTTAACGTAACGCTTACTTTCTTCACTTGATATTTAGATATCAGAAGAAAGGCGATTTTATGGTTGTTTACACGTTGTATGCCCTTATCTGCTATGACAAACCAACCAAGTTACGCGACGCGTTACGATATCTTCAGGGATTTTTTTAAAATACATATTGACTTTGTTATCATGAAAACGCTGAAAGCGCCGCGTTCCTTGTTTTAAAGGTCATAGCGAATAAGGCTAAGGCTAGTTTGATGAAAAATAAATGTTACGTTTACTTTGAAAAATTGTTTCTGTCTAAAGTTTACAATCATAAACAATACTGTTATGTATTTATAATCATAGGTTTATGCGATTATTGAAGCGTTCGAATGGATCTTGTTTTGTCGTACTCAATTATATTAATCAACAAGACTAAGCACGCTACGATCTACGAGTACAACCTTGCTACGGTCAGGCTTGGATGGATGATCGCTAGTGGAATTTTCATTAGTGCAATTTAGAGGGCACGTTCAGGTGTCGGTCCCGGATGTTGCTCTTATGACAACAGTTGTTAAGCTACATGAGTCATTCAGGCGGTTTGACTAGAACTGGCTACTGAGACTTATTCCAACGGTCAGAACACGATCAGATGATTTTAATGTATATACAGTACAATGAAATTGTTTAAGTTTTAAACGAAATAGACTGTGTATATTCTATATTTGTCAGTTATACCGATGTTTTGAACACTTTTCAGTGGTCGTAGTCACATGTTAAGTAACAGGAAATAAGTATTACGTGTAAAAATAGACCAGTATTTTGAAACTGGTGTTATGAGCGAGGCTCATCCATGGTTCCAGTGGCCAAGCAAATAAAAAGAGAGTTTACTCCGTTACATTCGACCCTCCTGCAGCATTTTGTGCGATGAACACCTCTTCTTTTTCAATCGCTGTATTACACATTTTGTGTTATTTTTATTTCCATTTATGTTGTTTACTTTATGAAGATTATTCAACACTCCTCATGTTTTCGTTGCTCGTGTTACTCTTCCATTCGCTTAGTTTACGTTTATGGAAAGTAACGCGATCCACTTGAGTGGACCCTGCCACTAAGGCCCCGTTTGAACGGGGCCTTAGTTGGCAGGGTCGCGATGTAAGGTTCGTTGAGGGGAGTTCTATATGTAAAACGACCGGATTGTTTGGAACTATCTTTATTACTGCCCAAATAATAATAGTCCCCAAATACCTATAATATTAATAGTTGAAGTTTTCGACACGTGCTGTGTTGCATAAGCCTTCACTTGACTCGGCACTATTCTGTGTAAAGAAGTTTGTCTACTATTGGGGTTTATTTTCTAACAAGATCCGGACAATGTACTGCTTATTTGCCTCGAAAGGACTTTTCCACATGTAGGTCTAACCGGGCGACACCGGATTATTCCTCAAATAGAGGCGCTGACGCACCACACCTCGTGTATTCACAATTGCTTATTATTCCTCAATAGCTTCATTGCTTCAACTTTAAGGTTAAGAATTAGAATGGCTCTTAGAACCCAGCCTCACCATTTCCCTGTGTAGACACGGACATGAAAGAGATAAAACAACATTGGATGAGTGTTAAATCTTGAAAAATTATAAACATTACATAAGCACTCACATAATAATATATTATCTGACTATTTAAGCCTGTTTTTGGACTTCACTCATGACATATTTTATTGTATTATAATTTGCAGGTTTGGGTTTATTTGCCTGAAATAATTATATTTGAAAATTTTAAATAGTTGTAAAGAAATGGCTAGTGTTAATTCTGGTCAGTTTAATTAATAATGGGACGCAAATTAAATAACAAGAAAACAAACTAAAAGTCTACTAAAGGCGATATTAATTAGCCCCCACATTTAAGCGCAGAAAGTTAGCCATTTATTTTTTTAAAGGTTTATTTCCCTTTTATTTTATCATTTAAACACGGTATCAAGTACTCGGGCATAATATACCTAGCTTTCTACTGGTGAATTTTTTTTTAAACCGGTAATGTATTTTTTGCGTTTACCCGTTACAATACATACTATCAAATCTTTCCCCTTTATTATAAGAGTAGATAAGGATTAACACCAAGGTATGAATGTGGAAAATTATTTAAAATGTGTAATATGTGACCTAGTTAGCACCGGCGTTAATATTCCCTTTTTTTGACATAGAAAAGTAGGTGTTGTGACATAACTATAATAGTAACACATGGTGTTGCAGATTTTTTTGTAGATATTGACGTCTTCTACAAAACTGTGCTAAGTCACTTTGCTCTATTGTCAATAATTTCTGCAGCGTGCGCGATAAAAGGATTTTTAAGCATTGCTATCGCATATTCAAATATGTAATAACGCTGAAAAATATAGATAAAGAGGAAAAACATGTTTGTTGGTTTGAATTGAATTGGCTCCGAAACTACTGGAACGATCTGAAAAATTATTTCGCCATTAGAATTCTACATTGTACCTGATGAACATAGGCTAGACATTTTGATTCATCGTCAACATTATCTATCACCACGCGGGTGAAACCACGAAGCGCTGCTAGTAAAAAGATAAAAAATAAGAATTAGCTACGAAACAAATGTTTCCCGTCCAGTAAATCTGCGCGTTTTTGTTTGGCCAAATAACAAAGGCCCGAAGACAAGTAGCAACATTGTTCTAAGCTTTATAATTGTATTATACCTATTGTCCGTAGATACAAGGAATGTAGGCCCTCTTGTAACTTAATCATCAGTGGCAATTACGATTCATCTCAAGTTATTCAATGAAAATGTGTTCAGTTTACTGTGATTGTTTCCTTGTAAGTGGACTCGTATGGTTGTACATTTGCCATTCCTCTAGTTATATAAGTATCCCAATATTGTATAGTGGTATCGGTGAGTATTATTGTTCAAGTAGTCAGATTAAATGAGTCAGCGATTAAGTCACTGTATAAGTCACGTTCTAGTAAAGTGGCGGATGCATTACTACAACTTTCTTGGGAAAACCGAGGAATACACAACATAAAGGTCAGTTTTGTACACTTTGCCTGTTCTCGGACACCATTACGAACACTGCAATGACCACTTTCTAAGTAACCATTATTACACGTTAAAACTCGTGGAACAAGAGATTTTTTTTTACATGATTGGCTTTTTCACGCTTTACTGTGACATAAGTATACATGACAAACATGTGACAGTTAGTGTACAATTGTTTTAACAATAAATAATACAACATCCATACAAGGTCTTCATGTCGCAACACTATGGTAACCTGATGACTGATATATACAAACTTATAGAGAAATGTTCACGCACACAAATGTTGTCTTGTCCTATTGACCTGTCCGAGGATCGAATCTGGGACTTGGAGCGGCTAAATGAGGCTGGGTCAATAGAAAAAGTCCCGAAAGCTTAGTTGGTATAAATCCTCCTTCAAAATTCAAATCCCGAGGCCCCAAGTCCAAGTTAGTTTTCTGACAGGCAAGTATTTGTGTGATGGGGAAAAAAGAAAACAAAGTAAAATTTTAATTATCCGACTACGAAAATAATTAAATAGCAGATTAAATAGCATGCATAAATTTGCAATATTTGTGTCTCATCTCGGGTTTTGAGCCTTCTGCCACATATAGAATTCTAACACAAAGTTACAAGTGTGTGAACTGTGTATTTCTCGTACGAGATAGACTATCGTCGATTGTGCAGTTGCGAATACTGAAGTTCTTTGGGCATATCTCCAGAAACATGAACTCGATAGAGAGGCTTGTGGTACAGGGCCCAGTAAAAGGCAAGCGTAGCCCTGGTCGGTCACCAACTCGCTGGACTGACTCCATCAAAAATGCCACGCAGTCTACCATGGTGCAGTGTACTCGCAATGCAACCAGCCGCCAGAAATGGAGAAACATTGCGAGACGAGCGGCAGCCCTGGGAAGAGACGAAGACGACAGCGAGGAGCCTTGATGTGCCATCACCGCAATCACGACCACTTTGCCAAGAGTGCACGACTAAGAAGAAGAAGAAGAACGGTGTATTTAACACTTACTTTAGGGGCAAAAATAACATATCCTCACACAGGTTTCAAAACTTCGTATTTGGATATTCCGTGGTAGACGCCATGACCACCGCTACTTCTTCCAATACCACTACTTTAGATATTATTCTGATTCTAGAATCAGGGTACGAGGTACGAGGAGTTTGTTTCAGTTTCCCATTCATATATTTTGTTACAATATCCACAAAAGATCTTCAGGTTCCAAACTAGTCGAAGCCTGTAGTACTATGGTAACCAGCTTAGCTTAACATAGGTCAAATAGACATATTTATGCACACAAACGTTTGATCTGTGTGCTATCTGCGGCTACAAATGTTTTCAAGGTGCTACTAACTGTGCCAACCAGACGGCCAATCAATTGAATAAAAAAAGTCGTATCTAAGCGAGGAAATTGTTTGGAAGTAATTATTGCTTACAAAATATTCTACGTGAATATATGTGCGAAGTGTTGGCAATCTCAATTTGTAACGTGAAGGGGAATTCACAGCCGCAGTCATATTTCGTCGCGGTGCTCCTTTGAGATGAAAGTATCCAAGTCTCCAAGGTAATGATTTTGGATCGCGTCTTTTTCAATTTTGCTAAGTTGAAGGTCGCTATTTGTGTTAAAGAAGCATTAAATTGGATTCTTAGCAATTTAATGATGGTCTTATGCTTTTGCAATTCAAAAAAAAATTACAACTTTAAAAGAACTAGTTTGACATGGTCACATAACGTGAACATTGATAAAAATACATGTTTAGTACATAAGAAAAAAATATCTTCTAGACTTACCAAATTAAACTTAAAAATATATACCTACCTACCTAAAAATGGAAACGTCTTCAACAATAAAAAGTATGAAATAACTTGTTGAAGTCCGCACATAGTACCGACTTTGACAAGTTGTTTCACACTTTTTATGTTGAAATCGGATCCGTTAAAGTAAAATAAAATATCACCCTTTTTAGTGATCCTTGCTAATTACGGGATCGATTGTCATTCACTGTCATAGATGATACCATTAAATGATCAAAAATAGGCGAAACACTTTTCAGTTATTGGGGTGTAACTCAACAACTGCATAAGAACCGAATTTGATGTAATTTAAATGGGTCCAACTTGGAAGTATACTAATACCAAATACCAAACAAAAAATATTTTTTAGAATCGTTCCACAAATTGGGGCAAAATCTGTGAAGTTACAAAAAAATACGTACAATCGAACATAGAACCTAAAAATTTTTTGTAGTGGGTTTAAAGTATCCTAGTTTGTTTTAACTCGAGCAAGACACGATCACGTGAAATGTCCTGAAACTGTAAAACACTTCTGGGCAGTAACACAGTATAAGCTGCCGTTAAATATGTCGGTCCAATTGTAATATCACAAGCCAGAGTGTTGGTGACTTTGGCGATACATCATTTAATTATATACACCGGGCCGCAAAGAACGCGCGTGAGCGAACAGTTATAAGAAATACGATAAATTTTAATATATTTGAGCAATCCTTCCAAAAACAAATTAATTTATGTTTATTTCTTACACTATATACCTAAATATGTTAAACTTTTTTTATAATTTGAAAAGTATTTATTATATTTAAAAAAATGTGCTACGGTTTTGATTGTATTATGCAGTTATTACACATTAACGCTTGCGCACCATTACTACGCGGCCCAATATATGGTAATACGGTGGATCAAGACAACCTCTTACACAAGAGGCCTACCACCTAGTACGTCGGGGTTCCTCGCCGCTTACGATTCGCATCCCGACGGTGGAGGGAATATTCTACTCCGTCCCCTCATTTTTAGATTTAACATTATCAGATCAAGTGCAAAACACAACAACTGAGTGCATTATTACGCTAGGTTACATACGTAAATTTTATTCTAAAATTATGCTTAGATTATCAATGCGAAAAATTGTGTGTAAAGTATATTTGTCCTCTGTTTACACTGCAACTGCGGAATAGATTATAATAAAGCATATAAGGATTAACACCAGGTCCAGCTATTAAAGCATGTAACTAAGTAAGTAGCGTCAACAAGAACTTACTTATTAAGTGCAAATACGTACATGACGTCGCCGTGGGATACCGGCTTAGAATAGAACCTCCCCAACTCTACCCGTGGATGCGTAAAAATCTGCTAAGGGATAACAATCGGAAGGTGGGCAGCAGCACCTTCCCAGTATTAAAACCTCAAAATTGCGCTCGCCAACCCGCCTGCCAAGCGTGGCGAGTATTGGAAAAATCCCCCCAATGACAGACACATTAGGAACCAGGCCCCCAGTCCCCGGCAGCCCCGCTATTCCTGGCTACGGTAGCGGCCACGGTAACGGTGGGGCAGGGGGTGCTAAGAATCCCCGGCAGACGCCCGGCTACCACTTCCAACGACGACGACTGGCCCTGGTGACACACAACATACACACGATGAGGACAGACGAGAAGATATATAAGCTGGAAGAAGAAATGAGTAAGTTACACTGGGACATTGTGGGGTTATCTGAAGTCCGTAAAGCGGGTGAGGACACGATAACCCTAAAATCAGGTAACCTACTCTACTACCGGGAGGGCGACGAACAGTCCCAAGGTGGTGTCGGTTTTCTCGTCCACAAGTCCCTTACTAACAACATAGTTAAGATCGATAGCGTTTCCAATAGGGTCGTATACCTAATACTCAGAGTATCCAAACGATATTCGCTGAAGGTCATTCAGGTATACGCACCGACGAAGTCGCACCCGGATGATGAGGTGGAGGATATGTATGAGGACATTAGTCGGGCCATACATACCTCTGAAAGGCACTTTCTAGTTGTTATGGGGGACTTCAACGCGAAGTTGGGTAAGAGAAGCGAGGATGAGTTGAAAGTGGGGCAATTTGGATATGGACAACGGAACCGAAGGGGACAGAGGTTGGCCGAGTTCCTGGAAAAAGAGGGACTCTTTATGATGAACTCTTTCTTTCAGAAGCCACCTCACAGGAAATGGACCTGGCTGAGTCCCGATGGTTCCACGAGAAATGAGATTGACTTCATTATGACCACCAAAAGGCAAATATTCACTGATGTCTCCGTGATCAACAGGGTTAAAACCGGTAGTGATCACCGAATGGTAAGAGGCACGGTGAATATTAATGTCAAACTGGAGAGGTCTCGTCTGATTTATTTATTTATTCATTTATTTATCAAATGCATACTGTGCTTACAGGATACCCAAAGCGCACAGTAGGCCAGCCCTAAATTAACACTCACTTATCTGTCTTTAAATCTACTCTTATAAAATTTAGAATCACTAAAAAAAGTTTGACAACACAACAATACATACTTTTACTCGGAAAAAAAAATGTCAAGGTCTGGCATCTGAGCAATCATAGCATTGAGCAAATGAATGGCCTGTGCAGTGGGAGCGTACTGTGCCGTTTGTGTGCGCACACCCGGCACCGCCGCAAACACCCGGCGTGCACTGCACGCGCGCGACCCGCGGACCCCGTCTGGCACGACCAGTGACAAGCGAGACAGCGCGCTGGGATTGTCGATCAGACCGTTCAACAACTGATAATAATGCAGCAATAAAGTGCACTTACGCCTTACTTCAAGCGTATTGATGCCTACCATTCCGGATACGAACAGAGACGGATACAAACATGGATAATATCCATACATTTTTTTATACAGATACCGAGCAAATTTCTTTTGAACTTTCTCAATCATGAGCTTATACTTATCTTCGTGCGGGTCCCATACTATGGCATTATACTCAAGTTTACTGCGCACCAAGCAATAATATAACACAATTATAGCACTTCTATCCTGGAATCTCGCTGTCTGGCGCATAACAAAGCCCAGTGATTTGAATGCTTTATTGCAAATATGCTCAATGTGCGAATTGAATTTAAGCTCTCTGTCTAATATCACACCTAAATCTCGGATTTCTGTAAGTCGCTCCAGACTAGCCCCAGACACCTTATAGTCGTATATGATGGGTGTACGCAGTCGTGTAAATGTAATAGTCTTATACTTGAAACTATTAAATTCCAAGTGATTACTCACGCCCCAATCCACCACTCGGTCAATGTCAGCCTGAAGCGCATCACAGTCCTCAACAGTTCGAACACCTAAGTACAGCTTCAGATCGTCGGCGAACATAAGGCACTCAGCCGTTCTAACTACTTTCGGCAGGTCGTTTATCATTATCAAGAACTGGGTCGGTCCTAGGGTACTTCCTTGACTAACGCCAGAACAGGTCATATAGGGGTCCGAGCGGTACCCACATATCTGCACATACTGCAACCGATCCGAAAAATAGCTTGCAAAAAGTTGCAGCAGCGATGGCGTAAATCCAATTGAGGCAAATTTTTTTAAAAGCACGTCATTATTAACACGGTCAAAAGCTTTTTTGAAATCGAAGTATGCTGTATCTACTTGCTTCCTTCGATCCATCTCAGTGACTGCATAGACCACAAAATTGACCTGGTTAGTGACAGTGGACTTGCCAGCTCTAAAACCGTGCTGGCACTCGGTTAACTGAGTTTGGACCTGCCTGGTGATCTGGCGATTCAGGATTGACTCGAAAACCTTGCCGAAAGCCGATAGAATAGCTATGGGCCTATAGTTCTCAACCAATTGACTAACGCTGCCCTTAGGTATCGGGGTGACTCGCGACGTTTTCCAGATGTCAGGGTAGGTAGCCGATTTTAAAGCCAAATTGTATATGAAGATGAGAGGGGACATGAAAACTGATTCGCAATCTTTCAGCAGAAATGGTGGAATTCCATCAGGTCCTGCAGACGAATGAGTTTTCAGGCGGCGGATAGCCATTGATATATCGGCTGGGGTAATACTCTCAATAGCAATACGAGAAGAGCATTGCGTGGTCGCAGACTCACGCTCGGCGTCAGCTGCTGAAAGCGTAGGTCGTTGAGGCAGAAACACTGAGCTGAAATACGTAGCAAACGCGTTAGCCGCATCTAAATCTGATACAGATTGCCCATTAAAATAAATTCACTACGTGATTGCCTAGAAACCTGCTGGTCCTTTACAAATGACCAAAAAGTTTTTGGGTCCCTTATTATATACGTCTCCGTTCGCCGTATGTAATTGGAGTAAGCAACATTAATTAGGTACTTTGCACGGTGCCTATAAAATTTGTATAATTCACGATTAAAATCCAGGCTAAAACATTTATATTTTTTTAAATGGAAATACTTATTATTCAGTGTGCGAATTATTTCTGAATTAAACCAATTCGGATATTGATATTTATAGTTAATATGACTTTTGTTTTTGTGACGGATGTGACGGTCGAAACATTCGCCAAGCTTATCATAAAATATCGAAGCAGCATTATTTACGTCAGTTGTTTGAAACAATTCGTCCCATTCAATATAATCTAAATCTGCATATAAAGACACGAAATCGGCTTTGCGGAAATTCCACTCGCGGTATGAGTCACCGTCGGGAGCAGCCGGCGGCGGATGCAGGCGCACCGCGCGGCGTCGCGGTGGCACCGGGCGCGCGCACCGTACGCTCACCTCCAGAGGGAGGTGATACGCATCCTCCTTATCTTCTACCATGGGCTCTGTGTCCCCGCTAACGTCAATCCACTCATTGCCAAGACTGCTCAGGACCAAATTGTGTTGTTTCAGCTTACAGCATTCTAAAAAACACTTATAGTGCCTAATTACGTTTTGACTGCACGAGTTTAGATTAAAATCACCAAAAATTAAAATATCCAGTTTCGAATACTTTGCTACAAGATTTTCGAGAACAGTAAACGTATTGCAGTATTTCACGTCCCCGGAACGAGGAGGAATATAAACAGCACAACAAATAATCTTTTTATATTTTAGCGACATAATGCCTATTAGTACCTCGACATCAGAATCATACCCGTCTATATCGACTATTTGTTTGACAGTATAGTGATCGCGCACCGCGAGCAAAACGCCACCCCAGCCGGCGTCGCGGGCACGGTCCCGCCGGAGCACTGTGTATCCCGGGGGAAACAGCTCAGCGTCACTTACACTACTAATCAGAAACGTCTCCGTAAACACAAACACATCTGCCGATTTAGCTAATACGGATGTTTTACACTCGTCAAGTTTAGTCCGTAGACCTCTAACATTTTGATAAAAAAACATATATGTCTTGAATGGATTGGTTCTATTTGTTTGCTTGTTGTTGTGGGCTTCGAAACCCACTACGCCACGGCTTGATGTGGACGTCCTCAGCCCAGCACTCGGGTTTCATATACTTATCGAGGTTCCTACTAGGGACTGTCAACTTAAATGACGCATAATCACCGCGCGATTTTAATGCTTCGGCTGAACATTTATCACCGGGACAGATAGATTCCAAATAAGTAACTACTTGCTCTGTTGTTGTACCAATCTGGACGAAATACAAATGTAAGTAAGCTTTTCGCTCGGCAGCAGATAAAGGACAAACAGCTGATCCAGGGGCCGCCGTTCCACGAGTTACATTGCTCGGTGCTCGACGCGATCTACGGTTAGTGACTTCGACCCAGTCATTGTTAGATACATTTTGTTGCGCAGGTTGTACGGCAATAATATTTGCATCTGGGACTTGCAGCGATAACGGTGGCAGCGTACTAGCGGCCGGGGCTGTCAGGGCTGTTGGGGTGGGAGGGGCGCTATGACTCGATGACGTGTTAGGCTTCGCTGCGCGAGCATCCGTTCGTATAGCAGAGCGAGCAGGCGACACTCTGGACACTGCGCCACTTTTTGTCTTCTGAGCACCGGCGCTCAGCGCCGAAACGGCCCGAGCGCAAGCTTTCCGTATTGGTCGTTTACCTGTTTGCGCACTGACATCATCAGATTTAACGTCAACTGCTTCGCTTCGGGACAATTTTGTTGAATCCCTACTAACTTCACGATCACAAATGAGGATTTTTATCAGCGAATTTTGTTCAAGTACAATCTTCTCAAGTGAAATTATTCTGTTTTCCATAGATTGCACAGTTTTAAGAAGTTCGCGGATCACACAATCATCAGATTCTACTGACATTTCAAATATTTATGAGTGTAATTATGCGGAGCAAAACAAACAACGTCCAACCTCGGCAAGAGCGAGAGGTGAGATGATGAAGTCTACGCTCCGACACACTCGTGCCCATATACAAGACCCCGAGAGCTTTCAACTTGAGCTATCCAATCGCTTCGGTTGCCTTGAGAACATCGCTTCAGTGGACGAGATCAATAACAGGTTAGTAGAAACTGTCCATACAGTGGGTTCCAAATACTTTAAACCCCACTGTACAGATAGGCCACAGAAATTCTCCGACGATACCTTCAACCTCATGGCTGAACGACGCTCACTGAAAATGCAGTCTTCGCATGATGCTGAAGCATATAGGCTGCTAAATAGACGAATATGGAAGTCCTTGCGACACGACATCCGGATCTTTAATACAAACCGTATTAAGGAGACGATAGAGCGGAAAAAAGGCTCCAAAGTGTTTGCAAGAGACTTGTCTATTGGGCAAAGCCAGTTGACGAAGCTGAAGAGAGAAGACGGCAGTGTAGCGTCGACCAAAGCAGAAGTATTAGGAGAGGTAGAGAGTTTCTATGGACAGCTATACACCTCGGTCGCTAAACCTGTTAGCAGCTCGGCCAAAGACCCAAAAGCGAAGCTGACCCGACATTATACCGAAGATATCCCGGACATCAGCCTGTACGAGATTAGAATGGCCTTGAAACAGCTTAAGAACAACAAGGCGCCAGGTGACGACGGTATCACATCTGAGCTTCTGAAAGCGGGTGGAACACCGGTACTTAAAGTCCTTCAGAAGCTCTTTAATACCGTCTTACTCGAAGGGTTAACGCCAGAAACATGGAACAAAAGCGTGGTGGTGCTGTTATTCAAGAAAGGTGACAACACTTTACTTAAAAATTACAGACCCATCTCGCTTTTGAGCCATGTTTATAAGCTGTTTTCGAAGGTCATAACGAACCGTCTCAGTCGCAGGTTTGATGAATTCCAGCCTCCGGAACAAGCCGGTTTCCGAAAAGGCTATAGTACCATAGACCACATCCACACGCTACGGCAAGTTATACAGAAGACCGAAGCGTATAACTTGCCTCTTTGTCTAGCGTTTGTGGACTATGAGAAAGCCTTTGATTCGATCGAGACGTGGGCAGTGCTTGAGTCTCTCCAGCGGTGCCGTATTGACTATCGGTATAATGAAGTGCTGAAGTGTTTGTACAAAAACGCCTACATGTCAGTCCGAGTACAGGAGCAGAGTTCGAAGGCAATTCCATTGCAAAGAGGCGTGAGACAGGGAGACGTTATATCTCCGAAACTGTTCACCGCTACATTGGAAGACGCCTTCAAGCTTCTGGAATGGCAAGGACTTGGCATTAATATTAACGGCGAATACATCACTCACCTTCGATTTGCCGACGGTATTGTAGTCATGGCAGAATCCATGGAAGACCTCAGTACAATGCTCGAAGGCCTCCATCGAGTTTCCCAACGGGTAGGTCTTAAGATGAACATGGATAAGACGAAAATTATGTCTAATGCCCATGTTGTACCTACCCCAATATCAGTTGGGAACTCAGTTCTCGAAGTTGTTGACGAGTACATCTACCTGAGACAGACAGTCAAACTAGGCAGGTCCAACTTCGAGAAAGAGGTCAATCGTCGAATCCAACTCGGCTGGGCAGCGTTCCGGAAACTTCGCGTAGTCTTCTCGTCAAAAATACCTCAAGACAAGAGTCTTCGACCAATGTGTGTTACCAGTGATGACTTATGGCACTGAAACGAGGTCTCTTACTATGGGCCTCAAAGCTCAAAGTCGCACAACGAGCTATGGAGAGGGCTATGCTCGGGGTTTCTCTACGTGATCGAATCAGAAATGAGGAGATCCGTAGAAGAACGAAAGTCACCGACATAGCCCAGAAAATTAGCCAGTTGAAGTGTCAGTGGGCAGGGCACATAGCACGCAGAACAGATGGCCGATGGGGCCGAAAGGTTCTGGAGTGGAGACCACGGACCGGCAAGCGCAGCGTAGGTCGTCCACCGACACGGTGGACAGACGACCTGATGAGGGTCGCAGGACGACGCTGGATGCAGGCCGCTTCCAACCGGTCCTTTTGGAAAATCATGGGGGAGGCCTATGTTCAGCAGTACACGTCCTACGGCTGAGATGATGATGATGATGACGTACATGACATCACGAGCTACATTAAAATCATACCTTCATAACTACTCGCATAAATCCCTATAGCAAGATCAACTTTGACAACTGAACGTCTATCGGTACTTGGTCTCTTTTTAGCGTTCCGTTGAGGACCCAAGACGGAAACGTAATTAGTTTTCCATCTGTCTGCATTCTGTCATGACTCCTTTTCTCATGTCACATATATACGTCTACAATTCCTTAGAACTGTAAAGCAATCAAGTCTCTAAGTCAATGTAAAATGAGGAAAGAGGATTCTTTATAGGGTATAGCGTGCGTGCGATGTAAATATAATTTATAACTCATTTACCCTCACTCCACGATCCCCTGTGTCGTGATATACATGGGCACACACCATAACACATCACAACATCCAAGACCCGACGGCAATTCCTGCTCATCACGCAAATATTTGCCTCAGCCAGGGATCGAACCTGGGAGACCGCGATTTGAAGGCAGGTACACTACTAAGTGAGTAAACGGATTTTTGATTAAAATATCACAGCGATAGGAAAAAAATCTCCATGTTAGACAACTATCACGCAGTCTATCTAAGAATATGATTACTGAAAAGTATCTGAAACTACGGAATTAAAATAATTTATTTGTGTACGTTAATTTGTCGGTTTGTCAAAAGAGAGTTTCTGTGTATCCTTTATATATGCCGAAGCCTATAGTAGTTATCTTCAATTACTACGTATACGTAGTAATTTTATGTATTTTGGTAGATATTCGTACGTTTAGTTCGTAAAACACGAACTTTCTCCAGATATAACGATTTTGAAAAAGCATCGCATACATTTCATTTTGGTAATGGGTAAAGTTTAGAACGTTTATAAGTTCTTAGTTACATTACCGACACTAAATAATGGCACGTCATAAACTAGACCCTACTAATTACCGGGTCGAATAATTACCTAACTCGTCATATCGAGACGATGTAAGGCTCGCGCCACTTAATTAGCAGTGTGACGTCACACCTTATGCCTTTTTACTTATTAATTCCGTTATACTTTTAGCTTGTCATTAAAAGTTTTTTTTTAAATAAGGTAAGTAAGTAATGATAATTGACAGGAAAATAAATCCCAATAATGGCTATCGTTGATTTTGTTTAATTTTCGTAGATTTGGGGTATTTTTAAGGATTGACGATTGAGGATTGATAGATTTGACGTGTTATAGTAGTGGATTATTAACCACACATGTCGCAATTCTTGAAAAAGTAGTATGATATCTGAGAATTGCATTATTAGCTAAATGTGGCGAATGGCGATTATACGGGTTAATCTGTTACGGGCAATGTGGAAACCGCTTAACTCAAGCGTTATTTAGATTGGACAGTCTGTTGTCACAATTTATGTTTTTACAAATAGACTAAAATTGTGAGATGTTAGTTTTTAAATAATGGACATGATTCAATGTAACTATCACGGTTTATGAGATACAGTGTAGTGACGGACGGACAGAAAAACAGACAGACAGACAGACAGACGGACGGACAGCGATGTCTTAGTAATAGGGGCCCGTTTTTACCCTTTGGGTACGGAACCCTAAAAAGAGATTGCACGCTTCGGTAGTAATACATCATGTTATATCATCCTTCTCTTCATTTTATAAGTAAATACGTATGTATTTTGCGTCCACGTGTATTACTTAAGTTCGCAGCTTCGATCGCATGGCCTCGCCAGATACGACGCCTTCAAAACAGGAGCCTTAGTTACTCCTTATATTATCAGCAGTATTATGCTTACGGAAATTCTGTCAATATCGGTCTAGTCGTTTGGTAGATTAGCTAAGATAAAAAGACAGCAAGACAAAGATTGTTTATTTTATAACTGTCATACTCGTAGTACAATAACATAACATCATATGCATTTTGAATAAAGCTGTTATTTGGAACTGTTGTATACGGGCTTTTCTTTTCGAGGCCACTCATTTAAAGTGTAATCAATAACTTTTGTAATATATCATCACTTTTTACAGCGGAGCGTAGCTCACTACTAGTTACCCTTATTGCAAGGAATCTAGCTACCGCA
Source organism: Selenia dentaria (assembly GCA_917880725.1). Lineage (NCBI taxonomy): Eukaryota > Metazoa > Arthropoda > Insecta > Lepidoptera > Geometridae > Selenia > Selenia dentaria. The sequence goes on from OU862891.1 coordinate 6,576,663, forward strand.
AGATTTGAGCATCAGGGTGAGTGGAGACAAAAGATATAGTTTTCTCAGTTTTGCAAAATATAAAGTGCATAAGCCCCGCCCTCGCAGAAACGGTTTTCAAGAAGGAGCGAGACGTATACAGAAAAAGATCTTTCCTGACTGCTCACGCGCAAGTAAGCCACGCCCACTTCTAGCATTAGACAGTGGTAGTATTACACGCACATACGTATACTACATATATTATCGGGTTTTACTTTAACTCAAATAGGCCTACGAGACGTCCCGGCATCATGATTGGAAATGTGCAGCGCTCTCCTCCGGCTAAAGTCAGCACACCTATCCAGTCTGCGTCAGAGTCTGACAATGAAAATAAAAAACTTCGAGGGATAGATGGACCCCAGAAGAAGGGGCCCCTACAAAACCTAACAGCCCGCCAAAAACGGCGCAGAGCCCCTGAAGAGGACTTATGCGACTGCGCCTCCCTCAGGGATGAAATTAGACAAATGATGACTGACATGTTATCTAAACAAAGCGAGAGGTTGGAGAGATTGGAAAACCACCTAAAAGACCTGAAACTACAAGGGGAAAATGACACAAAAGATATCAAGGCCAGGGTAGACCAAATACAAATCTCGAATACTCAAATAGAAAATGGATTAAGCCACTTAGCCGACCAGATCAAAATGTTTGATGGAAGATTAGATAAGCTGAACTCGGAATGTAAATTGATTGAAAAAAATGTACTTATTCTAGAGGACAAGTTAGAAAATATAGAGCGTTTCTCACTAAAAACTGCTATCGAAATTAGAAATGTTCCAAAAAAACCCAGGGAAAGTAAAGATAGTTTGTTACAGACTTTACACACCTTGGCCACTTCTCTGGAGGTCAAAATTGAGGACTATGAATGTAAAGACATATACCGGCTGCCGGCAAAGCCAGATTTACCAAACTCGACTGTCGTAGTTGAGTTCACTAGCACATGGACGAAAAGTCGTTTCCTGAACGCTGTCAAGCGCTTTAGGAAAACCAAATCGGATCAACTGAACTCCAAGCACATTGGCTTCGAGGGACAGGCATCGCCAGTGTATATCTCGGAACGACTGACTTCTAAAGCTAAGCGACTTCACTTCCTAGCCCGTGAGTTTGCTAAAACAGAGGGTTACGCCCATTGCTGGGTTGTTAACGGGAAGGTATTTATTAGGAAACAGGACGGTGCCCCTTTTATTGTTCTGAAGAACGAAGATCACTTGCACTCCCTGAGATCAACCCAAGCGCGATGACTAGATAAAATAATAATATTTACAACTTACCGCTTTTACTGCACTATAGATAAGGTTATCGTACACATGTCAACACTGCAATGGCCACATACAGAGTTCATATACCAAATTTCACTTATTTACTTCATATCCTGCTCACACTTTACCCACATGCACGTATTAAACTACACCGTAATAATACCAGGGTACGTACTCGATTCGACGTCCTTATCCCATACCATTCCGGGCATAACTAAACTAGATATTAAATCTCACCTAGCCTTGTGTACAATGCAATTATTGCATCATAGCGCTAAGCCCTCTAAGCGTGCCCTTGAACTTGAAGTTGTCGATTACTTGCGGCTAATCTGTGGCACTAAATGTGTTTCTTGCAGTAAATCAGCTGGCAACAACGTAATGAAACGTATATACCTTACTAATTTACTATGTATATTATATCTGACTCTGTTGAAAATAATAGATTCTTGCAATCAGGTATATACATGTTGGCTCCTTAAAACGGTTACCTATTCTCTTTTGATAATTACTATACTTGTAACTATAACGAACGTAAGTTTCTCAAGCCTATGCGCAAATAATTTGAAAATTGACAAAAAATGCATTGTGATAAATTGTGGGAATATTTGTTTGGTCTCGTTTAGAGATATGATGTCAATTATAATACGAGTTTGTTTTATTATTATTTATTTTATTTTATTACATTTATTTTATTTTATATTTTGCTTTATTATATGTAATGAAAACTTACAGCTACGAGCAAATTATAGGTTAAGATATATGTATGCTACTAAAAGCATGAAGGCCAATTACAAGCTTCCGCGGATAAGTATCTATGGTTATGTTCATCTTATAATTAATATTACTATCATATTTTATATCGAAAAAGTAATACGGCATCATACAATACGTGTAACTCTTTCTATAGGACTTTATTATGGTGATATTATAGTATACAAGACAAAGCGAGCGAATGGCCTGGCGGGTCAGCTTGTAGTACATTATGTCGCTGCTTTTTACGTACTATTGTTACTATACACTAATGAACTATGTGATAAATATTATGCTGACACCAGCCTTGCTTCTGTTGTGTGTAATGCTCTTTGGAGATCTGGAATGCTGCTTAATTGTATTAGAACACTTAGACGTTGGTTTTACTATAGGGTATATTTATTTATTGGACTATTCAACTATCATCTACTCGTACATAAATATAAACAAAAAATATTATGGATAGTATGAATATATCACTGTTACTCAATAATGTTGATAATTTAAGTCCTTCAGACGCCCGAAGGTGCGAACCAGAGCAGTGTAAGCTCCTTATTAAATACCCAGAAAATAAAATCAAAATACTTTCACAGAATATAAGGAGCGTTTCTTGCAACTTCTCAGGGTTTTTAGTATTATTGCAAAGAATACAGATTGATCCCGATGTAATCATACTCACGGAATGCTGGCTTGCCTCTAACTCAAACATTCCTTTATTAGATGGGTACTACTCATGCAGCTCGCAACGATCATTCAACCTAAATGATGGGCTAATATCCTACTGCAAAAATGGTCTTGTGACTGAAACTTATGAACAAATAGTCACCGATGGTACATGCCTTGTTATTAAAATTAATAGTTGTTTTATTATCATAGCAATTTATCGTTCTCCTTCAGTTAAAAATATTCTTCCGTTTTTGAACTCTTTAGATGAATTGTTAAACTCTTTCAAAAATTATAAAAATGTTATTATAACCGGGGATTTAAATATAAATATATCAGCAGAACCTCTTGATCGTTTTGCTAGCGAATATCTTGACTTAACAGCAATGCATGGAATTCTTCCGGCACATATTTTTCCGACCAGGGAAAACAGCTGTTTAGACCATATCATGTTGAGATCATCGTTTGACTGTCAAACATTAGTAATAAACAATACCCTCACGGATCATCTCACCTTATATTTACTAATAAATACGAAACAAAATAGCGTATTTTCCCCCACAACAATCTCAAAAATTAACCAACTTCAATTAAGTGACCTCTTAAAAGTTACAGACTTTTCAAAAATAATGTCTTCAGATGACTGTAACGTTGCTACTAATCTTTTTATTCAGATTATGACCCAAATTATTGCTAAAAGTACAATTACCTCATTAGCGCCAAAGAGAAGTACCGCTCGTAAACCATGGATTACTTTAGGGCTAATCAGATGCATGAGAAATCGGGACAGGATGCATTTAAAACTCCGTAAACAACCTGATAATATTATTCTACAAAAAACTTATAAGAGATACCGAAATTTCTGTACCGCCATCATAAAAAAAGCCAAAGCTAAGTATGATTATGAGTGTCTGAAAGTTGCTAGCAACAGTAATAACTTAAAAAAAACATGGAAGGTTATTAACAACATAACCAGTTATAAATCAACTAAAAAATTACCACATGATCTTCTTAAATTAAGCGAGGTTCCTAAGACGTCCGTAAACTATGTCAACAAATATTTCGCCAATGTCGGGGAAAATCTTGCACAAAAAATTATATCCACCGAAAATGTCCACTGCAATCCAACTCTGACTGGAATATCATCCCAAAGCGTAAATTCTCTTGTGATGCTCGATACAGATGAAAATGAAGTAACTCGCATTATGAGCTCCTTAAAACCTGACAGTGCGGCAGGGTGGGATAATATATCGTCCAACATTTTTCGTCAAAATAGGGAAAGCTTGGCCCCAATTATAACTCACCTGGTTAACCTCTCTCTCCACACCGGTTGCTTCCCTAAAGCTTTGAAACATGCTATCGTAGTACCGATACACAAGAGTGGCGACAAGTTAGTAACCGGTAACTACCGACCTATTTCTTTGCTCACTTCTCTGACTAAAATATTTGAACGCATTATAAACAAACGTCTTATAGAATACTTAGAAAGTTATAATTTACTGTCAAAAAACCAATACGGGTTCCGAAGAAATAAATCAACTTCAGATGCAGTTTTGAGACTTACAGACATTATAACAAAAAATCTTGACACGCAAAAAAAAACAATAGCTATATTCATCGACCTGGCTAAGGCTTTCGATAGTGTGTCTATACCTTTACTATTAAAAAAACTCGAAGTAATTGGTATTAGAGGAACTCAATATAAACTTCTAAGTGACTATATGCAGGAAAGGACACAAAGTGTCAAAATAGCTGAATACATTAGTGAACCTTTACCCGTGAATTTTGGCGTTCCGCAAGGAAGTATACTCGGTCCAACACTCTTCTTGACGTATATAAATGACCTGTGTAAGATAAGTATTGACCACGGCAATATAATTACCTATGCGGACGATACCGCCATTATTCTCCAGGGAGATAGTTGGGAGGAGGTGTTCCGATCTGCTCAGCTGGCGATGGATAGGATCTCTTCCTGGATGAAAACAAACGTCCTATCGCTTAATGTTGAAAAAACAAAATATATCACTTTTACTTTGAGAGCATCACAACCCAAAGAATCTTTTTTGCTTGTGGTACATAAAAATTCCACTTGTTCACACTTATCACAACCTGAATGTAACTGTCCTATTTTAGAACGTGTAAGCACTATAAAATACCTCGGAGTCACAATTGATGAGAATATGACCTTTGCACCTCACATAAGCCAAGTGACGAAAAGGGTTCGAAAACTTACAGCAGTTTTTAAATCTATCAGAGACTGTGCAGATTGGGAAATAATAAAACTCTTGTACTTTGCTCTCTGCCAATCTATCATAACTTATTGCATCACTTCGTGGGGTGGTACTTACAAAACCACGCTGCTGCCACTAGAAAGAGCCCAAAGAGGCCTATTAAAATGTAGCACTAAACGCCCTTTTAGATATCCCACAGTAGACCTTCATAGAGAATGCCAACTTCTTACAGTTAGACAACTTTATATACAACAAGCAGTTCTCTTTCAGCATATATCAAGCTCATACGATCCCATAGCATTACAAAGACGAGTCATACATAATGTTTTTATTATACCTAACGTTAATACTACTTTTGCTACTAAATTCATGCATTTTCTTGGTCCGTATATGTACAACCAAATCAATAAAAAATATAAAATCCATTCTCTTTCAAGTTACGAGGTTAAAAAAGTTTTATTTCGTTATCTAGTTGCCATGGATTATAATGATACTGAAAACTTACTTTTCTCATCAAGTTAGTTAGTCAACAAGAAAAATTATACTTTCACAACATACAACACACATATACAACACTACTCACATTCACTGACTACACTCACATCTGCACACTAGTCAAATTACCCTCACAGACACTTGCTATTAAATCTGATTAAATCGCACACACACGTTCCTTGCACATATAGCTCCATAATGTTTGTATTTTAAATAACATATAACGTGTTAATTATTTTACTTATATTTAATAAACTCTTGGTATAATACTACTTTATACTACAGTTTGGTTTTGTTATTAGTATTATTTTTTTTGGAATTAAATATTTGTTATTGTTATGATTTTAAGATTTTGTTATCTAATATTACTTTTATTGGAATGCAATGTTTGTTAATATTTGATCTTGATTGTGATTTTGATCTTATTATTAATCTGATTTTTATTTAAATTTAAATGTTAATATTAATTCTAATCTGAATTCTATATTTAAATGTAATTTTAATTCTAAGTTTAATGATATTGTTATTTCTTATACTAATTTAAATTTTCTTTTTATTTTAAATTTAATTTTAATTTTTATTGTATAAGAATTTAATGGCAATGATTTATCGGTTCACCGACGAGAGAGGCCTGGATCCTATCACACAGGCCTTTATGAGCCTAGTTTAGGAACCAGGTATTTCATTTATATAATTTTTGTCACATTGCCTTGAACAAATAAATGATTTTGATTGATTTGATTGAGTTATAGGTAAACTTCCGTCTAATACGAAGTTTATATACGCCGCACGGTCCTCACCTACTGAGGAGTCCGCGCGCACGTCTTGCTCACGCGCCGGTAATGTAAAAAACTGCAAACTTTTCTGCTAACGGCATTGCCCATATTTTTACACCAGTATATCACCCCTCCAGTAACGGCAAGCCGAAAGCGCCGTAAAAGTTGTTAAAAATGCGATAGAGTTTAATATTAACCGGTCAAACTCGTAGCAAAATTGATAGTGAAATAAATAGATTCCTTTTTAACTACAGAAATTCAAAACATAGCGCGACGGAACAATCGCCCGCTTATCTTTTGTACGGGCATCCACTAAAATGCAGCTTAGACTTGCTGTCATTAGGTGAGTCATCATCGCAACCCTCCCGTCACGTTTCTCATGTAGTGGCGCGCAATCAGTGCTTACAGGATAAATATTATGGTGGTCGCGACAGAAAAGGTTTTGAAGTAGGAGTTACGATTATGTTCAAACAATTCAAACAAAACAAAAAGTTTACTTAGTCCATACGGAAAAAAGAAGAAAAAGGGCCAAATAATGTATACAATTTTTGATCCAGAACTTGATTGCACCATAGTTAGACACAGGGATCAAATCAAGAAAAACACAGCAGTCGCCCTAGGAGGCAGCCCCGACAAGGTTGGTCGGTTGACCTAAATTTGATGAACCAGAAGCCCCTGATGTTAGTCCCGGATTAGCAAGTCCTGGAATATAATATATTAAATGGAGTGGTAAGGGTGGCGTCGCCGATAATAAAAACACCGCAGCAGGTGCGTGACGTAGGAGACACCTATGATGGAAGTACCGATACGGCGCGAGCATCACCAACACCGCCATTGTCGACGCCACCGCAGCCGTTGTCAACACCGTCGCGGCCAACGCCTGAGTCACCGCTACCACCGCCCGCAGTTCCAGAGTCACAGACATCTAGTAGCCTGTTGCGCAGTGCAGCCGACGCACCCGCCGCATAGTTAATTATAAAGAACCTAGCTTAAGATAAGATGTAAAAGGGTAGGAGTGTTGTATACGGGCTTCGTCCCGCAGCTGGACCTACAAATATTGTCATTTACGCAATAAACGTCAGTGCGCAATTAGCCGCGGTTTAGTTTACACGCATTACCCTCTCACGATATACTTAACAGAAACTTAAACACATTTTAATTTTATTTATTTGTTATAGATAATGAAATAACTCATATTTTCAAAGTGACTAATTATAGTTAATCATTAAAGTATTTGAGGTTTCCCTTCTTATAACTGTATTTTTCTTAGTGTTATGAATTTATTACGTGTAATGCCCAATTCTGAAGGGAAAGGGTTAATATTGACAGGGTCTGGTACGACAGTTTTGCTATAAGCCCGCTGGCTCGTGCTCATAGATATTAGAATTCTTGAAAAAAAAAATCGTTACGATTTGTCCTTGATAGGTTTTCGGCCAATCAATTTTATTGACAATAAATGCAGGCGTTGGTTCTCTCTACTACTCTCTTCTTGCTGCTTAGTATAAATAATTTGCTTAAGCACGCTATCATTGAATATGCAGACTAAATTACAATTGTAGAGAGGTATTAGGAGGAGGCAAATCCATTCTCGTAGAGCGAGGCGATGGACGACAAATAAATTTGGCCCTACAGGCCGTCTCCAAATGAGATGCTGGCAATTTGGGCAATTTTTCGACGCATCAACTCAAGCGTGTTAATGCTACGCAAAGTCCTTTTAAACTCACTCCTGTTTCTCAAAGTGGCTTGTTCCTATAACTGACCAACTCAAGCTGTTCTCTCAATTTTAATGTAAACATCGAATCCAGCTTTAAGTTAGCCGCGAAAAAACTGGGAGTACTTTGGAAAGTGCGGTGGTATTTCACATAAGAACAGATTTTAAAGCTGTCTGAAGCTTAAGTCTGCTCTTGTATGAAATACCGACCCATATCTGGGGTGGTGCTACTGCCCACCTTTTAGTTGTTACACCATAGCCTGAGCTTACTATTCGAAGCCGACACGCCACGTCCAGTTAATGTGTCAGTGGCAGAGAACATAGCCGAATATATATGGCCGAACGGTTCTAGAGTGGAGACCACGGACCGGCACGCACAGCGTAGGTCGATGATTGGGTACTACTAATATGACTAGGTAGTACTCTGATAGGGTAGACAAACGACCTGATAAAGCTTTGCGACGACGTTGGTGCAGGTCTTTTGCCTCCTTTTGGAAATCTATGGGGGAAATCTCGCCATGGTCAGCAGTAGACGTCCTACAGCTGAGGATCTCGAAGACTCGTAGATGTATGATGATTACTTACTTATTCTTCCATAAATACTAATTAGATTTCGTTAGTCTTGCTGAAACTAAAAAATGGTTTTATTTTTTTAAGGTGGTTACGGAATGATAAAGTCATAATCAACATCATCCATCAACACGTGAGTGAAACCGCTGGGCATAGCTAGTTTATTATAAATATAAAAAAACGTTATAGTTAGATCTATAGTTAACACATATTAACATTTCACAAATCTAAAAGCCGAGAACAAACATGTTTGCTCATCACACACATATTTGGCATAGTCAGGGATCGAACCTGAAGCCCCGCGTTTGGAAGGCAGGGTCAATATCAAATAGGTCAATAGTGCTGTTTATCATAGCGTTAAGATGTTCAAAGGTTATGTACTTACTCTGATTAAAACTTTGAGCGTCGACATTGCCACCAGATAGAAAAGTTTCTTGGAAAATAACTTTCAGTATGTATTTCAGAGTTGTCTGAGAGAAATCTGATCGATTCATGAAAAAACATTTTTGTGGGTTTTGCCCTCTAAAAATTTACGAACAAAGCCTTAAAAAGGGCATGTTAAGAAATATTTCACCAATATTTCATTTTAACGCCTTCTTAACTTGAAAGTGGCATTGAACTTAATCTACGTTCTTTTGATGGGAATTATGATTAAATTATGTTTTTATGCTCATGGAAATAATATTGTTTAGGTGGCCACAATAAAACGATGTGTGAATTTCTTTACAAATAGTTTTAATATCCAATCAAATTCGCATTAATAACCTAACATCAATACAGAAGTCAACGTTAACAATATTTTTTATCTATTATCTGTGCCACGGTTGTATTTGAACAATTATACATTTTGCTACATTCATATTTAAATAACTTAGATAAACTTACGCGATGTCTATATCCCGATCGACATTTGTTTCGACCTCGTCCGGAAGCCACCTTTAGGATTTTGAGTGCGGTGCGCTCGTCGTTGCGTCCCGATTTGCACTACTTCACTCTTCCACAAATTATTCGTGCAAAACCTAAAGTAAATATTCTCGTCATGGTCTATATCATTACACGATAAGGTAATTAGATCAAAAAGGAAGGTTGTCATGTATTCAAGACAACTACTTTTTAATTCTTTAATTATTAACTACACATGTCGCAGTTCCTGGAAAAGTAGTATGATTTCTAAGAAAATAATTATATAATTGGCCAAATATGGCGGTGCATTTTACCAAACAACATAACAGTTGAACAAAGCACTAGCTGGTTTGGTTTTGGCGTTGGTTTTGCAGCTTTTTTATAATTTTATCGTATATATATATATATATATATATATATATATATATATATATATATATATATAATCGTATGCTTCTTTGCAGATAATAGTAGTACAGATTTCCAGTAATCACAAACATGGGGTCGACTAGGGATAAAACGATCCAAACAGAGAAAGTTTACGAACGATTTTATAATAGCGATAACGATATTTGAATTTAGTACCAGTTGGTGTTCCGCACCAGGGAATTGCTACTATTTGAGATTCAGTGAATTCAATTTTGGGTATGCTTTACGCAGATTTAGGTAGCGTTCTTCGTGCTCGGACTGATGTACAATTACCCACAATGAAACAAAATAATCATACTTTTAGAATTCTCATTTCTAATATTCTTAAACAAATTTGGATTTCTGTATATCGACACACTATATCTCAATAAAATTGTCACCAAACATTGATTGCCTCGAATTACTTAACAAAATAAATATGTTTAAGCTAGCCAAAACTCTCCGTCATAGTTCTTTGTTTAATTTTCCCTGCACTACCAAAAGTTGCCGCAATAACAGCTATTTACACTGCAAAACCTTGAGTGATTACAGCAAGCAAATATATATCGATAATTTCTCGAGATTGCGACGTAACAAAGCTTTTTTTGGTTCACATAGTGACCTAGGTTGATTAGATTTCAATGCCATAGCGTTTTTTGGGCTGACATTCTTCCTCCGCCGCACCAATGCAATGTCACGTTGTAAAACGCTCAGCATAAAAGTTTTCAATATTCACCTAGTGGTCAGGACAACTAATTAAATAATATGTTTTACTTTTGTATAATGGACATTATCCACACAAGGTCTTTATATCCCAAACCAAACCAGGCAGAGCCTGTACTATGGTAACCTGAAGACTGATGTACATACTAATACGTACATATACACACCCAGACACAGGTTAAACAGACACGTTCATGCACACAAATGTTATCTTGTGAACTCTTTCAAATATATAGAAAGTAAGTATTACTGGTTACACAATAAGCGTGTCATCAGTCATTGCCATTAATTAAGTTTCATTGTAAGAGGGAAACGATAATATCCCGACAAACGTAAGGAGGAAGTCGTCGTGTTTCTGAGGACGTACTCAGGATTCGATTAGATTAAGGGGTTAGCCAGCAACAATACTTTTATTTTGCCTTAGTTAAACTAAAGATTTTATCATGTTTATTTTCTTACCAGTGTCATTTTCAGATATCTTTAAGATAATGAACTACTACTTACCTTTATGCCTACTGAGATAAGAACTGTGTGGTTGGTAGTAGCAAAGTTGGTTTTTGTTAGTGTAAATACGTCTAGAGTCACAGGTTGTAATTTTTATTAATGTTCATGTTCATATTCATTTATTACAAGAAAAAATTAAATACTGGGAAGAAATCAATTTATTTTATTTGCCTCTATCTATATACGGGTATACACAACTACACACACATACACAAGGAGCTATACAGATACATAGATTAAGGATTTTAACATCCTGTGGTAGTTTTAGGGGAAATGACACCCTAAAATAAGTATTTTAATTTTTACGCAACATTCTTAATTCATACTCTTTTTTCTCACTTTGTAAGTAAATACGCAAAACTTTTTGATTAAGTTAGTGAAATTAGCGTTTGCATTGGTTGCAACTAAAGCACTTTTTCTAATATAAATCTTCTTCTTAGTCGGGCACTCTTGGCAGATTGGTCGTGGTCATGGTCTCCATCGCCAGTTTCCATTTCCAGGGCTGTCGATCTGCTTGCGATGTCTTTCCATTTCTGACGGTTAGTGGCATTGCGAGCAAATTGTACAATGGTGGAATTCGTGGCCTTTTTAATAGTCAGTCCAGAAAAAATTAATTCATTCGAGTATATAAAAAGAAAACGGCGGACGCCCCACTTACATCCTTTACTACATACTCCTACGTAATCCTTTTGTCTAATCCGGTCACGTAACTATTATAACACGGTCCTTATAACTCAGATCGTGTCTTTCATAAAATATCTTTCATGTAATAGTGAGGCAGCCTTATTTGTACATCCAATGATATTGACGCGTAGGTGTTTGTAAAAGAATATTTTCAAAAAATAGGCTTTTAAGCTTTATTGCGAAGCCCACCAAAGCCCATACGCTACTCGTCCTGTCCTTTAAACCTTGTATCCTAGCTAAAATCTTTTGTATGGCAACAAGTAGTCTGTTGAAATAGACATAAACATCTTAAGGAATAAACATACAATAAAAATAAGCCCCTTGATAAGACGGAGTTAGAGAATATTTTCTCCGCCGCCGTTGACATTTCAATTGTTATAGGGGCGAAGAAACCTGACTCACTTGGGGAGGCTCATCTTGTGCAAGAGGCCATCTTAGTTGGTACCAGTTACAGATATTCTGCGCAATAGCAGAGAATAAACAACACTACAACAATAATACACATTCATGACTGTGTTAGGGTGTGAATGGTAATGTTGCAAGTAATACTTGTGCTCAAAGACTTTTGAAAACGACTAGACGAATTAAGAAAATTAAGGGACTTAAGACGCGGTCCAACCCCAATTTTAAAATAATTTTCGATGCTTTACGTAAGGTTGAAAATCGCTTGTTAGATTGGACGATGTAATGCGAAAATGCGTTAATTTTGTACGTTTTCTTTATATTTTTCGATATATACTAACACAATTGAAAAAACTGCTGGTTATAACTTTAGTACGTTACACGTTGGCTATGTATTACCTAAAAAAAATATAGTGTTATCGCTGAAAATTCTGAGAGTTTGGACGTGAAAGTTTATTTTTGGGGACCTATTCAGGATTTTTTTCTGCTAAAAGAGAGTTATATTTATGAATTCTATTCGGTTATTACTCTTTTCCTATTCCTTTCCTAACCTTTGTATTTTTTTCATAATATACTATCGATCTGTTTCGTTACACTAGGCGTTTTTAAAATATTGTCTTTTCTGTAATCAGGGTACGAGCGCGCCTTAAACCCAATCTCTCAGGGTGACGAGCGCAGTGCCACGAGAAACTACTGTTCTGAACTCTGGGTGTCACTGTTACTTTTACCACCAGGCGCATAACTTGCCCGTCGCCTCACTTGTTTACTTGTTTTAATGTTGTTAAACATAACTTGACACAAAAACAAATGAAAACGGTAACACATAGGTACTACGAATACGAGAGCAGTGTGGATTAATACAAGTTGGTGTAATTATAAGGAAAATTCTAAAGGGAATTAACAAATTCATACAAGTAGAATAAATACATAAAATAACTGTATTATCATAATCACACCGTCATCGTCATCACCATCAGCCCCCATCAGTCCGCTGGCGGACATATGCCTCTCCTTAAATACGCCACAAAGCTCTAAAGTGTGATCAGATCGTAGGTTAGAAAATTCGTGTCAATCTGCTGGTTCGACTCTCAACCAGAAACCTGAGGGATCTGAACTCAGAACGAAATAAACGACGAACAACAGTGAGTGAATCGCCATTTTTAACAGATTTCAAAATGGATGCAGTTATATGTTCGTGTGTATGTATTTTTTTACGTGTATGTTAATCGATTTCTCCCGTATTTGTGGTACCGATTCTTAAAATACTTTTAATCTTATTTTAATTATTTTTTGTTGGGTAGAGTATACTTCCGAGGTGGTCCTATTTAAATTTCATCAAATTCGGTCAAGTACTTATTGAGTTGATTTCCAAAAACTGTTTTTTATGCTTATTTTGATGATATCATCATTGACGGTGAATGACAATCAATTCGTAAGTAGTAAGGGACAATAAAATTATGAAAAAAATATTTACAAAAATGGAACCGACTTCAATACCAAAAAGTGTGAAATAACTTGTCGCAATCGGTGCCATGCGCACAATATTGTGATAAAAGGTACCTGCTTTTGAACTATCATGGTACAGACTTCAACAAAATATTTCACACTTTTTAGTATTGAAATCGGTTCCATTTTTGTAACTTTTTTTAGTATGTTTTTACACAGAACGTACGCTGCGAACACGTGAAGCATTCCATGGCGATTATATTTCTACCTTCCCATTTCTAAACAAGTTTAACTCCTGTAGCGTTGTGTAGTAAACGTCCACAGCCCTGTAATGGGACCGAGCATAATAAAATTACAAGTGTTATTTGCGTGCTTGGGTAGGTATTTAATTTATTTCGCCCAAGAAAACTATCCAAGCTGTTAAATGTATCGCTATAAATCGTGCTAATTGAGCGTCGCAAACCTAAACCAGTTCTGTAAATTGGACAGTATTTATTATGTAGGTACAGTGTAGCGGAACAGGAAAGATCCGATCCGCTCGTGGCTTCTCTCGAATCTCTCACAGAAGCGAAACACGAAACAAAAGAACGAGGAGTCTCAGAGAGAGAGAGAGAGAGACAGAGATGTACTGTGATTCATTTTCGAGAAAAAAATTTAGTTACCCACGTTACAGATGTAAGCAGCGCCGGCTTCCTATAGTAAGTACCGGACTATAAAGGGAATCAGTCACTGAGGATTACTCTATGGTATATATCTCTATATACAAGGGAATTACTCTATTGCAAGCAATAGAGTAAAAAATGGACACATGCAATGTGAGTTGTTCGTTCAAAGTGTATACCTTGTATCTATGTGCCAAAACAATAAGTGATACAGCAAAAGTCTCAGTACTATAGTTCTGCACATACATACAAGTAAATAGCCTTGGTATGGTCTTTTGAAAAGGCACATTTTATAAAACAAGTCACGTGGGCGTCTTTTGTATTCATAATATTCTTTGTCATTAAAAAGTAACTTACGTTGCAACGTCTTTAACGTCGATAGTTTAGTAGGTAGCGACTCTCCCTTCGTAGCGAGAGGTCGCAGGTTCGATCCATAGCCTATATGTGTGTGATGAGCAAAATTGTTTATTCTCTGGTTTAAAATATTGTGATGCGTTATGTGCGTCCCTGCCTCCTGCGACACAAGGAATCCTAGTGCACGGGTATAAGTTTGTAAATGTTATAATTTTTATTAGTAATCTTAAATAATACTCTAATGGTTCTAAAAACAACAGACATAAAATCTTAAACTAAATAATTATATTAATGACCGCATTTTTGGTCAATGAACTATATAATATACACATCGTATTTATAAACTAATATTATATATGATTACAGTGATGCGTGTATGTGCATAAAATATTACATTGTGAATAGTAGACGATCACGAATTATATGTACTACATCTATAAACATGTATTTCTTTTTTGAAATATGTATATGGAGGAGGCATATGTACAGCAGTGAATGTCCTACGGCTGAGATAATAATCATAACTAAGTAGGTATCTGTAGGCATCACTTTTCACCTTTATCATTCCATGTCGTTTCAAGTATGAGACAAGACTATTAAACAGTTTTATACTATAACTTTCAGCTTGGCACTTACCCGTCACGAATGAGTGAGGACTCACGTTAATAAACGCTTAGGGCCTTTATTAATAAACGTTGCGTAAACCTATATTAAGCGTAACATGCTTTGTCTTGCTTTCACGCGTGACATTTACTGCAAGCGAAAAATTGACAGATAGATGTTTTAACTACTCCGGGTGTAAGCCAAGTTTATTAATAAGGCCGTTAGGTACTTCACTCAGAATACGAGAATTGAACAATAAATTTACAACGGGAGTAAGCTATTTTATCTGAGAAGAAACACTGAATGGAGTTTCTAAAGAAATTTGCGGTAAATTTTATACGTCACTGTATTTATGAGATTTAATTACGTCTCATTTTGACTTTGCTTTTATATTACTAACTGCGTCCTACGGCTGCGTCTACGTGGAATATGAAAATATGAAAATCCGCCAGGAACAGATGGCGTTGATACGTGAAGAGAAAACAAGGAATCAAACTAAAAGTTGAATAACCCGACTGCAGAAATCGTTAACCGGGTCGAGTTATTATGTATCCAGTGACACTCGCACGTTATCAAGACAAATCCAATGACGCAGCTCGTATAGAATAAACTTAAAAATAGTGACATACTTACTAGTGGTCAGTATCTAGACACATGAAAAATTTCGGGTATAGTTTCAAAATTCAGAGAAAAAAAATATATAATAATATATATATCATATGGTTGTATGGAAAAAACGCCTAATATGTTGTAACTAATTACTAATCTGTGTTCCGTGACTTTTCTCCTAATAAAAAGGACACGCACTTCAAACTCAGCACTTTAACATAAAAAAGCGTTCACCACTTCATAGCGAACATTAAAACGGCCTCTTTCATTCCACTCACAAAAGTCGGCAGTTAATTTCAGAAACTTTGTTTGTTTACCTCTATAGTACTTTGATGGAAAACTGTTTTTCGATCATAGTTTAACGAGCCAGATGTTGGGTGTATAAAACGAAGTCGTTTTTAGTTTTATGAGTATATGATATAATAACAAGTCATGGTTATGTTATGACCCTTGGAAAAAAATCGCTTGAAATACAAGAACCTACCGATGAAACCATTTTAAGAGGCCACTGAGTTAAAAAAAGAGTTGCCATAATAATCAAGCGGGACATCGAAAAACGGAAACACCAATTTCTCTTTCGTTACTGACACTACATCCAAGATACAGGCTCTGCTTAGTTAAGGGGGCCGTTATGGAAACATTCTTTTTAGAACACTTAGGTATAATATCATCTTGTGCGTATCAATAATCAGGGCAATTTTATTGAAATTTTATTTTATTTTATTTTGTAAAATTTAATTTTACTTAAATTTATTATTATATTTTATTTTATATTTTTTTAATAATGGCGCCGTAATATATTATGAAATTAAAAAAAACGGGTCAAGTGCGAGTTGGACACGCTTACCCAAGGTTCCTTACATATCCTGGATGGGGTCCCCGTCCCGGTTGGGGCCCAGATAAAATATCTGGGCCTCATCCTGGACGGAAGGTGGGCTTTTGGGGTCACTTCGCCCGACTGGCCCCGAGGGTCGTAGGAGCCGCGACCGCCTTGGGAAGGCTACCGCCCAACGTAGGTGGTCCAAACGCCAATTTCCGCCGGCTATACTCCGGAGTAATCCGGAGTATGGCTCTTAACGAGGCACCGGTCTGGGTGGACGCCCTCAGTCACGACAATAAGAACCTGCTGCGACGTCCTCAGCGGATCACCGCGACGATGGCAATACGTGGGTACCGGACGGTGTCCTGGACGGTGTCCTGGAAGGCAGCGTGTGTGCTGGCCAGTGAACCCCCTGGGAGCTGCAAGCGGAAATCCTCGCTGAAGTCTACCATTTCGTAGTGGCGGGGAGATCCCGAGGAGCAGCCCCAGACTGGGAGGAGGTCACAAGCATGCGGCGGCAGGCGTGAGTCACTCTGTTGCGGTGGGTAGATGACTTGACTCCGCCGGTCCCTAAGCAGTGGACGGTGGAAGCCATCCGCCCGGTCCTCCAGAGATGGATGACGGCCTTTTGGGTCGCTGTCCTAGCGATTGGTGCAGGTACTCTCCGGATATGGATGCTTCGGAAAGTACATGCACCAAATCGCGAGACGGGAGGCGACCCCAGCCTGCCACGAGTGTGGTGCGCCCGAGGATACGGCCCACCACACGCTGGAAGTGTGTACTGCATGGGGTGCAGTGGAAATAGGTGGAGATCTCTCCCTGCCGAGCGTGGAGATCTCCATGCTCAGCAGCGAGAGAGCACGGCAGGCGGTGGCCACCTTCTGCGAAGCGGTGATAACGAAGAAGGAGGCCGCGGAGCGGTTCAGGGAGGTCGGAGCTGACCCGCTCCGGCGCAGACGACCGGGGGAACGGAGAAGACGGTTTGCACGTCTCCTCCCTCCTCTGTAGTGGGGTCACTGGCGAATAGTCGGGGACTCTTCACCGGCTTGCACGGTCCTACACGTCTAGGGGGTGACCTTGGTGAGCAAGGTCACCCCTTCACGAGCGCTGAGGCTCAGTTTACCCGGGCCTGCCGCTGGGGCGAGATTAGTGAATGCAAGCGTGACCCCATCTCGTCCCACCTTGGCGGAGGACTGCTCACGGGGGGTTTTAGTGGGTCTGATCCCCACACGCCCCCTTCTGTCACCCCCGTGGCGGAAGGGAAGTGCTCAGCATTCTGAAAAGTTTAAAATAATGTTATCTCTCCAATTTCGAAGTGAACCAATCACCGTAAATCTTCTGACCATTTCGACAAATAATACTGCTTCACCGGTAGGCTCGCATTCCTGGAACACTATTACTAGCAACAGTGCTTAAAGGTATTTGTGTACATGTCCATACCCGTATATACCTGCAAATAGAAATGTAACACAAACAAAAGGAAACAATCTGAGTCGCCGTGACGTCTGTAGACAATAATCAGTAAACAAATCTCAAACATGAAAACAAACGGTAAGTTAATATTTGTTTGTATATACATTCTGTTTGTGGAGCGAAGAATATACTTTCAGACAAATGAAAGTAAATATTAAGATATGCCTATTTTGTGATCGGAGATTCAGGAGAATGAAGAATTTAAAATAATTTTAGGCATATTATCTTGGCAAATTATATCAACAGTATTTACATTTATTTTTTTATTTAACTTTTTATATGTTTATATATTTTTTTTCTTTAACAACACTTTATAACTATCTTATTTCTGCTTTTTCGTCGAAACCCGCGTTGCACTGAAGAAGGGCCCCCCCATCACCGCCGCGTTCCTGTCCCTGATGGCCATTTTCTGGTTGTATTCTACTATGGTTTTGGTCATTGCAACCATCGCTCGCTTCACAAATCGTCCAATGGCGTCATCGTCATTATCGGCGTAGTAGATGAAAGTCCCCTTGTGTCTGGAAATCGCAACGACTGCATGCGGGACGCTCTCGTGCAACTTGTCGTTTGTAACATGTGACGTTTTGTTTTGATGACTATGACTGACTCGTATGTCAGTCCTTGCGCCTCGTGTATAGTGAGAGTGCGTGATCCCTCACCCTTTTCATAACCCTCGCTAGTCAGGGTCTCCTTTTCCTCCTGTGTGTAAACGAGGAATTCGGAAGGGTCTTAGGGATTTTTGACCCTGTATACCTCTCGAGGCGCAAGGACTTCACATGGGGCGCCGAGGAATATATACCGGAGTATATTTCCCTCAGCGCATACGCGACATCCATCGGGTTTCGGTGCGTGCATAACAACTCCTGGCTGATGTTGGCTACCAGGTTTGGACGATTGTACCTTAGCTCGAACAGGTTTTCCCTGTCGATATAAGGTAATTGGTTGACATCTCCGATGAGGACAAGTTCGCTAGCGCTATACAGCCTGGAAGCCATTACTATGGCTCCAAAATGGTTCATGAGAGCTTCGTCCACCATTATGCGACCGTAGCTCTCATTCTTTTTGAAACCATTTACGAGGACTGAAGCCATAGTGTGCACCTTGGTTTTAACCAGGTCTCCTATTCGGTGCGCTAGCTTCTCCCTCAGGTCTTTTGCTGCCTCCGTAGTTGTTGTGACGATAATGTCCTTGTTCACATCGAAATGTCTTACCACCGAAGTTGTTTTTCCGCAACCGCGTACTCCGTTCACCCATTGTATTTTAGGTACCTCCATGTTCCAGTTCCAGAATGTCTCGATCTCAGAGTCCCCCGAAATGGTTTTAGCCATTTGTAGGACTCTGTCATCGAGCATTATCTTGGTGCACCGGGTGGTGACAACAATGGGATCGTTCTGTGGTGTCAAGTATTTGAGCATGCCAGTCCGCTCTGTCTTCCCTTCGTCCAGTTCCAGCACAAAGCCACTTGTCGCGTTATAAGCCGCCATATACTGACCAGACATTGTTCTCTTGATGATCTGGGATGTGTCGTTGTCGTATATAGCGGCTTCGGCCTCCTCGAGTCTCTTCTGCAGGAGGCGGGACTCGACGATGCTGCCCTTCTTTTCTCGCCAATAGGACTGCAGGATGTTGTGGCAGTTCCTGAGATTGACTTCTTTTGTCGCTCTGGTTATGGCGAGAAACTCGAGGAAGGCGTTCGCTGCGTGGCTCACTGGTTCCTGTGCCGGGATTCTCGTGAAATTTTGTGATCAGAATCGATAATTACATAGATTTATTTTACTGATTCAGATTTTGGTAATTTTGAAAACAAAATTATAGTCACAGGTTTCACGCAATGACATACTCGCTAGGGCTGCAGATTACAGAGCCAGTAGTAAGTATGTTTATGCATACGGAACCAGAAAGCATTAGAGACGCTCGATGTTGCGACCTATATAATATTGTGCTATCACTCACACAACACACGTTTGCTGTTACAGGGTATTTCGACCCTTTACGTGATGCTGCTTTTATGAAGGCGACTGTATCTATTAACATCGGAGTATTCGTACTTGCCCACGTAAAGGTCACGTGACCCCGTGACCTTATTGAATCGCACTATGACTACTATCTTGCTCTGTCCCGGAACGTGTCAGTGCTAGCACTTGACGTTTTGTCGATTTAAATTGGAATTTAACGTTGCTTATTAAATTTCTATGAATATTAGAACTTATTCTCCGTTGCAAAGTAAATAGTATATACGTAATAAGTAATATACGTAATAAGAAAAGAAACAGAAGCAACTGATTTCTATATTGTATTTTTCCTTCTACGGTCAAATGAATGAAAACATTGGAAGGATAAGGTCTAAGCGAACCTTCCCAAATCAGATTGATAACGTTCTGAAGCAGGGTCAGGTCAAAAGTACCTTAAAACATATTGACGCTCATGTATGAATGGATTGATGAATGTTGATGAAACGGAACAGGTTTGTTAGGGTCGTAGCAAGTGTATAGCTGTGGTCAGTACGGTTAACAATTTTTATATAAATTAAAAAAGGGCGAAGTGTAGGTAAATGTATTTATAATATTTGATGGTTCTATGCGTAAGTACTTAAAATAATAAGTACTTAAAACATATTTACGCATTATATACAATATACCCATCATTTTATGTATGTAATAACGTACATAAAATTATTTGAAGATGAAGAATTTAATAAAATTAACTACCTATATATGAACGTACAGGAAGTGTTTCGTAAAATATTAATAACCACACAATATTTACACTGTGGCATCTCTTTTTCCAGCAATCAAAAATATTTTTTTTATTAAATCATATATATATGATTTAGGATGTTTAAATAATCAAAAAAAAAAACCAAAAAAACTCCTTGTATATAATATTAGATGAATAACTTTATTGCATTTTATTCTATGACATATTCTATGATTTAAAAGCAATACACCTGCTAAGCGAGACGAAACTTTGTAATTTGTTCAATCTAAAATTGCGAGATAAGCATATTTCTGTCTGTAAGAAATATATCATCTGTGAAAAGATATATATTTATAACGTATACAATATTTGTTTACAATCTAATTACACATACATACATTGTTTATAAAGCTCGTTATTATTTTTATCCTAATTATGTATGTATGTATGTACGAGTATGTATTCATATATAACTATTTGTATTTATGTATTAGAAATATACTAATATATGAGATAATAAATTAAAATTACATAATATTTAATGCCACATGTCTATTACTTATACAAACTTTATTGAACAGATGTGACGCGTACCATCAGATGAAGGACTTGGACCTTCTGTCACAGATTGTCAGGAGATCTGTATCTGAAGTAATTACTTTCTCTAAAAGTGCTAAATAAGCACCTCTTGTCCCTTACTAGGTAGGAAAATAGTATATTGTATACACGGGGCTAAAATTACCCATTATGTTTAAGGTAGTTTTAAACCCGAGGGTGTATAACCTTTTATAACTCGGGTGCTATTTAGCAACGAGTTATATTATAATAGTTTTAAGTGTCCCGTGTTACACTCTAATTATCACTACGATTGCGAGAAAAGATATTAACCCAATATTCGTAAGTGAAACAACCATAAAAGAAGACTCAATTTATTACTGTTTCATAAAAAAGAAGAACATATTAGTTTTAATTTCGTAAAAGGAAATAGGAAAAGCATCGATCTCTTTGGTACAATGTGTACATTTCGTTGTGGCAACAGATGGTATAATAAAAATATATTGACCCGCAATTTTTTTTAATTTTCTTTAATTACAAATTGAATCGGTGACTTTTATTTATTTTTACAAGATTGACAGCATCATCTTTATATATACCTATTAGTTTATACGCTCGTTGGTGACAAAATAAAAAAAAAGCTTTTGCCCCTAGAGGTAAATATGCTACTCGTATTTATCCTCGTTCTGGTAGATGTGCCACATGACATGAAAGTTTAGTGAATCCTATTAATATTATAAACGTGAAAGTTTGTATGTATGGATGTATGGATGTTTGTTACTCTTTCACGCACAAACGGGGGGGCTAATGTTGATGAAATTTGGTATGGGGGTAGATGAGGCGCTGGATTAACACATAGGATACTTTTCATCATCATCATCATCATCATCCATCACCACGCGGGTGAAACCGCGGGGCGCAGCTAGTATGTATATAAAATTGTTTTGACGTCTAACTAACGCGGTATTATCTCGAACGGTTTCGTAACCTACTTACGAAAGCTTCAATCACGTTATACGTATTTGGTTAAAAAACTTACCATTTTGTGAACGCTTGTATTTTATGTCAGGACACGTTTTTTATATTAATATAATCAATTCCATTCTTATCCATGTTTATTGATAAGGAAGATAGAAGATCCACAAATACCATCCCTCACTTTGTTATGTATTTTTTTTTCTTACTCTGTGTGTTCATTAGCTGAGTACGTACTTTATTATTCTGTAATTCAATGTCTGAAGAAAATCTGCTCAGGCAAGTTTTAAGGTTGTACTATTCATTGTTTACATTTAATAAAACGTGTAAAAGACTGGTTGGATTAATTAATTGTTTTTCCGTACAAAATGTATGGGTGATTTTTTTTGCGTTATCTATAATTTCATTTTCTAGTATTCAAGCCTAAGATGGTCCCATAGAGTGCAGTTCAGAATATCTGAAAAAGTTATAGATGGTCTCTAATGAAAGGTTTCCTGTGACTATAACTATTAATGCCCTTTACTTTCCCGTCTGTATAATCAACTACATCCAAATACAAATAAAATAGTAACAATATTTAGTTACTATTTAATTTCAGAAAAAATAAATATTAAAGATAGGTATATAATGACACTTCCGTTGGAAAAATGCTTATGGCATAGATGCAGTATGCATAACCCTCCCTCCATAAAATGCAAATAGGAAGTATACAGAATTAGCAACACACCAACAACCCAATCTTTTAAAAGCGATTCTTATTACTTTTTGTTTAACGGTATTTGTATTAATGTTGCACTTAACTAACAATAGTTCCAAATCCATCTACACAGATAGAGAACATAGCAGGTAAACTTACACATATAATATTTGTTTTATTTCTAATTATCATCTAGCCTCTGCAGAGGTTCTGGTTCCAAAAATAGTTTTATAAAGTGAGGCAAAACTTGAAAGAAAGCATACGTTGCCGTGCTCGTCTGGAAAACATGCTTTTAAGTGCTTAGAGACATATTTTCAATTATGAAAGAGGTAGCTGTCTATCTAGGCGAGCACCAGAAGAGCCTTACTACCATGCTGTCGATTTCATCCCGATGTTACTTCACTGAAAGCTCAAGCCTGAAGTTGGAATCGAACCAACCGTGGCCGACCCAAGTTACCCCTGAGATATCTGTGGTTTTGGTAGTCGATAAAGGTAAATGTAATTATTCTACATCAAAGAGCCTTCACGACAGACCGTTCTGAATACTTTATTGACACAGTTTGGTGCCCGCGTCAAAGGAAACGTCGGATCCTTTTAAATATCTCCTGGCACGTGACAGCCGAATATAGATAAAATTAACATTACGTACAATTTTAAACCGGTCGTGATCAGCATTAGGCAAAGAGTATTCTTATTATGTTATGTGACCCTTAGAGTCGATGACATTTATTTTGTATAAATCAAAAGATAAAATTATTCTAATTTAAAGAGTATAATAGTTTTAAGAACTAGCTTCGCCTGCGGTTTTACCATTACGGGAGAAGTTGATGATGTTCTTTTTTTTTTCCAAAACCATTTGCATTGAGACACTCAAAATAAAACTTGTAGTGTTGGAAACGTAAACCTCGCGAGCACAGTCATTTTCAGTCTGAGCAGGTCATCGAAATTCAGAAAAATGTGACAAATCTTTATTTTGACAAGAACTTAACCAATTTCGCTTTCTTATGCCAAGTTTCGTCAAGATTGATTAAAATGTGTGACCTTTACACGAAGACCAACACACAATCTAACAAACATTTGGACAGATGAAAGTCAATTTGACCAGTAAAAGAAGAGACGCTTCGTTCGTTCGCTCAAAAAGTGTTATTGATTTCTATAAAGTCGTTCTCAAGTTAGAAGCGTGACCAAGGGAAATAGGAATTAATTTTAATACAATTAAATATAGATTATAGTCACCAGCGTGAAAACTGAATCACTGAAATCTAAGAAGATCCGTAAAACATCAGCTATCTGCCAGTGAACATTCTGTGAAAACTGGTTCTGCGGCTTTCGAGATTAGCTGGAGCAAACAGACATACAGCAATAATGTATAACTTGTTTTAGGTATAATTACCGTATATGAATTAAGTTAAGAGCAGCTGTTATTGGGATATATAACAAATGAACACTTTGATTTGATTTATTTTCACAGATTAGATTTGGCGTCTACTCATCAAAAAACAGGTATATATATATTAAATAGACTTGTCGTGACGCATAGATATGCTGCCTAATTATAAGACTGCTTCAAAATAAGGACTTCATTAATAAACTATAAGTAATTTACACTGAAAACGAAGTAATTAGAATTAATTTTGAAAGTATTCAAATTCTAATAACTTAGCGACAAGCCACTCCTTAACGATTAAATTTTCTTACTTCGGCCACTGACAACTAATTTACAAAGTTCGTGGCTACTTCTACTTTCGGGTGACTTATTACGATCAACCAAAGATGAGCAAAATTTAAAGAAACTACATGATATAACTGATTTTTCATTCATATTTTTGTTGTTTGAGGTGAACATTTTAAGGGCTGAACATTATCCAACTGAATAGTTGTGATTTACTAGACTTTGTAAATTTTGTTTACAAACAGTAATGCAACGAATACCGTACAACTAATTCCTTACCTTAAAAAAGGAAAAACAAACCCTTGAACTTTGTTGTCCGTCTGTCCGTTTGTCTGTCTGTCAAGACCATTTTCTCAAGAGTGCGTAGAATTTTCAATTTAAAATGTTTATCACATACTTGGCTCTACAGTTTCTTTTAGTTTTAAAATATTCTAACTTGTAAGTCAAACGATCGAAAGATATGACCTCGATGATCACAAAATATGCGAAAGTATGCCACATGAACGTCGCATATTTTCGTATATTTTGCGATTTCGCAAGGGAATCAAAACTCATGGAGAATTTCCGTTGACCTAGAACCATAAAATTCGACAAGAAGATATTTCTGGCAGCAATATAAAAAAAAACATCAAAAAAGGCCCTTTAAGAGTCGATGTCATTATAACAATGAAATTTCTATTGTGTCTGGCCGTATGACCTTTCATGGAATATACAGAAATATGAACTTAAATAACAAAAAAGCGGAATTTACTATTAAAATGTAATATTTGCGGTACGTGCTATATAATCATGTCTAGGGATTGAACGGCAAAGTTAAGTTATTTTTTTGAACCAATTCTGTCTTTTAGTTAAAGTTGTGTTAGATTGTTTTTTAATGTATTGAACCTTCAGTACACGAGTCCAACTTGAACTTGGCTGATATTTATATTTTTACATAATGGTACATCAAGGTGATGTAACTATTTTTAGCTAATGGAAAACAAAGTTTGAGTCAAGAAACGATGACTAATAATGCTGCCGTAAGCTATGCTAATCATCATGCATACAATTACCAAAAAGATACTTCTCGGTGCATTTTCCACAAAATTTTAATAAATAAGTAGTATATGAGCGTTACCGCGAATCCGAACCACTAGGTCGGTTTCTATTAATTGTTGTTTTAATTTAGAGTTTGTTTATTGTTTTCATGTTTTTGTTTAGCTGAACGAAAGCTAAACAGAAATATGTATTATTATTATTATATATATCAAAAGGACATTGTTCAAACATAAGGGACTTTGGGCTAAACGTGGACATTTAACTTCAATGATATTATGTATTAAACTTGATAGCTGTTAACAGTAGTAATCAGGATATAATAATTTGGTAGTAGCAGAAAGGCTACTTTAGCATATTTCCCATATGTAAAGTATTTGTTGACGAGGTTAATTTTTAATAAAACTACAACACTTTTTACAGGTTTTTTTATTATCAATCTGAATTGTAAGTCAAAAGAACATTATCTAGAAACTGAGCAGGAGGATTGATATTGTTTTGATGCCTTGCCCAGCCCAAATACCACATAATGGTCATGACGTGAGCACAACAACCTACTGTTCTTCGGCCCACAATGCAATTACAACAATATTGTATTATTGCTTTCCTTCCTTCATTATTATCATATACTATATACACAAAGTATATTTTACGGCTTATATGCCGGCTTTGTATTTTTGCTCGCAACAATGTTGCATTTTGAGCTGAAGGAAAACCTTCTAGTAGGCTGCTGGTTGCTTCCTCTCTACATACCTCAATGGTATAAGAACCATCATTTCTAATATGCTCACCATAATATGATCTCGCTTGTTTAAGCTGATATGTCCCACATGCAATTAATATCAAGTCGCTATATTCCATTGTGGGGAAATGTACACCATGAATGTTAACATCAATATTAACAAACTGTGAGCGCCTTCTATTTAAATTATTTTGTTCTGCAAAATCTGCTAGCACGTTTTGTCTTGAATAATTTTGATTAATAATTTCAAGAATTGCAGCTGCATCTGGCCTGTCACATACCCTTTGGTGGAACTTGTTGATTAATGCAGCTGCAACTCTAAAATCAGTCATGGCGTGCTTTGAAGCCCTATTAAAAAATTCATGTCGAAGAAGCTTGTATGACATTTTAAATATGCCATTAATAGCTTCCACGACCCAGCGACATATAGTTACAGTTCTTGACTGATTTGCTGCCTGGGTGGATAGCTGAGTTTCACCTTCTTCACGGGATGCAGGTACATGAATAGAATATTGTAATTCTTCTAACAGAGGCACACAGTCTCTGAAGCCCCTGTCTAATATGAAGACATCACCCGGTTGAAAATACTGCCGTAGAGGTTTCGATTCATTATTGAACTCATTTAAAATTATATTTGCATCAGATGATGTGGCCGGGTAGGGGCCCAAAACATCAATTATGTAGCCGTCTGTACAAACAATTACAAATGGTTTCATTAAGTTTCTGTATTTGTGTAGGGAGTAAGTATCCTTTTGATACATATAATTTGAGCTTTTTTGGACATATAAATATGTGCCATCCATGATAATGATTGGCTTCCCTTCACCACCAAAAAGGCCGTTTGGGATTAAAAGATTTCTTTGTGCTATTTCTGTTCTACTTATATGGTTTATTCCCAAGTTTCTTGGGACAAAATCATCATTTAAAATTGTGCGAGCCTCATTCATAAGTCTCATTAATGATATACGAGAAACATTTAATAATTTTGAGATCCTCTCATCTGTGTCTCCTGTGCGCAATTTCATTAAATAGGCAGCCAGTGCCAACTCTCCGTTTTTCCGTGGTAATCTTGGAATATCACCATAGAGCTGCCGAAATTGCTGCTTCGATAACCCAACCCAATAGTACAAAACATCATCTGCCAACGCATCTATGTTGGAGAAATCCAATGTTGGGTTTATTTCATTTACAAATGTTGCAAAATCTTGTATTTGAGTTGCAGTGAAACTGTGAATTGGTTGTTGAATGCTCGACAAATGAACCCAATTGTCATTTTGTAAATGATAAATGCAAATTCTGCATCCAGTAGGCACATAATATTTAAAATCTGCAAATAATTTTATTCTCAGCCACTTTGGGACTCTTAATCTTTCATCTGAACCACATTCAGGGAAGAAGCAATGGGCCTGAGAATCTCCTGCTCTCGTTAAATCGGGCAAATTAATTGTTGCCTCTCTTGAATGAGTGCTCGGTGGTTCTGAGAGTCGAGATACTGCACGACGACTCCTCTGCCAGCAAGGATGGCAAATATGTTCAGATCCCCGTAACTGAAATGAAATAGATTATTTATTAAGACAACAAAAAAAATATTTTAGTCCATTTGCTTATTCCGATACTTTAATCTTCAGCTAGCTGAATAATGTACATAATGCAAAAATCATGTTGCATTTTAATGAGCTGTTATTATTATATAGATATTAATTATATAATATATTATAGTAGATCCAACCGTTTATCCTCTTTTTGACAGATCTAATTTGTCAGTTAAAGTGTTGTGACCAAGTGATTATAGTGGACACGATTTCGATTCATTTTTCTATCGAGTCTGTGCGGAAAGAGAATAGTCCTAGGAATGGCGCCATGACCATGGCTATTGGCCATCTAGAAATACGTCAGCCAATGGGGAATGTTGAAAGGGCGTGGACAGGCCGTCATGGCATGGCCATCTAGAAACGCATCAGCCAATGGGAAATGCTGACGCATTTCTAGATGGCCATGCCCAGATGGCGAGGCCACGCCGTCCGGTTACACCCGTGTAGTTTCCAAGGTAAGCTATCAAATTCTGAGTTATAAGTTTTCACTTCTATCGGCAATTCCTATGACTGCCAATTTTTTTGTCTATGGGTAAGCAGTAGTATTTTATCAAGGTAGTAAAACTCAATGGTCCACCGCCGTTTTGTATTTGTCACTGTCACTCGCAACAAGACGCCCGTGCTAGTAATTATTTGCTGAGTTTTATATTGGAACTATAAAATGCCGAAAGGATCAGTGCTGAAAGGACAGACGAGAGAAATGGTGATCAAGCTTCGTAATTACTTTGAAGCAGAGTATCAAAATGGCGGCCCGCTTTTACCATTGTCGCAAGTGAGAGAGCGCGTTGCGGCCGCGTTAGGTATTAGTGCATCTACGATTACAAAAATTACTACCGAAGCCTACGGAACAAGCGGCATGCAGGAGAATAAGCTTCGTACGCCGAAGAAAAAACGCCAACCACGTCGTGTGACTTCGGTTGACAACTTTGACGCAGACGCTATACGCCGTCATATATATAACTATTACTTACGTAAAGAAGTTCCAACACTTAAAAAACTTGTTGCTTCTTTGCGTGAATGTGATTTGTTCCGAGGTCAAAAATCGTCATTGGTAAAGGTCTTGAATGAAATTGGATTTACTTATAAAAAATCGGACAAACGCAAAATATTGATGGAGCGTCGCGACGTAGCTTTTGCTCGTTGCGAATTTTTGAGCGAAGCCAAAAAAATTACAGATTGGTCAAATGTTGTTTTCACTGACGAAACTTGGCTGAATGCGAACCACACAGTGTCTAAGAGCTGGACTGATGACACCGCTGCTTCCACTACCTCAGTACCGATGGGAAAAGGAGAACGTCTAATCATTTGCCATGCAGGGTCTGTGAAAGGATTCATGCCAGATGCTTTGTTGGCCTTTAAATCCAAAAAAACAGTTGAGTACCACGAAGAAATGAATTCTGAGGTTTACGAAAGTTGGTTTAAGGAAATGGTACAATCATTGGAAGAACCGTCAGTTATTATTATGGATAACGCATCCTATCACTCACGCCAAATTGATAAAATGCCGACCCAGGCCGACAAAAAACAAGTAATCATTGACTGGCTTCAACGACATGGTGAAAATGTTGATAACTCCTTACTAAAAGTACAATTACTAAATATATTACGAACAAAAAAACACTTCCCAAAACGATATGTGATCGACGAAATAGCTGCAGAACATGGTCATTGGGTTCTTAGACTTCCACCCTATCATTGTCAATACAATGCCATTGAATTAATATGGGCTCAAGTTAAAGGACACGCTGCTAGAAATAACACAAAACCCCCATTCACGGCAAACAAAATGGTAAATTTATTAAAAAATGCATGTGTGAAAGTAACTGCGGAAAGCTGGCAAAATGTAATTCAAAAAACACAAGAAACTATAATGGCAGATTGGGATAAACACGTGGCGATAGATTATATGAGTCAACAATTAATTATAAATGTCGGCAATAGCTCGAGTGACAGCAACGATGAATCTGATTTTGATTAATAAATAAATAAAAATAAAAGATTAGATTTCGTTTGCTTAAATTGGAATTGGGGTTGCTCAAACTTTACTATTTTCTGGTACCAAACGGCAGACTTTAATGTCTGCCATCCCCAGCGAGCAACACGGAAGGGAGTAGCCTTAGCTAAAAAATATTGTTCAAATCTTTCTGTCATTTCTTGCGGGAGGGGAAGTTGCACACTAGCGCAAAGCCGCACTATTACATACAAAACATACCTGTACCGATCCATTGCCGATCATACTCACACAACCAAATCACTAACACATAAAAAATAAAGCACCATTCACAAATCTAGCCCCGCCCTCACCCCACAGTATATTATCAAACTCCATGGTCCATGCGGACTTGTACTTTGACAGAGGGGAAACGCTGTGTATGCCTACTCCCTTCCGTGTTGCTCGCTGGCCATCCCAGATTTAACCGGTAACAGCTTCGTCAAGTATGACTTGTACTTGTAATCATCATAGTCATCATAACCTTGTTCTTTTTTGGATATACACCAGGAGATAAACACGTCTTCAAATAATGCTGTATGTTTTCCTGAGGCGCATCAATATAACGGTTTTACATAAAAATAAATCCGATATTATGTGCCGAGAACGGAAAACACCCGTGTAAAAATAGTTCATAAACAATATCGATATCTCAATCGTAACTTCGTAACATCACTATGTTGATAGCCATAGAACGTAATTTTTTAAAAACGTTTGTTATTTTATGGAATTTATAAAAAAACTACTGCACTTATGGACTCATTTTGTGAAAGATGATTATTATACGGGATCAAGGAGCAAATTTAAGCAGTTGTCATATTTTTAAAACCTCGCATTTATAAGTTAACTTTTGCGTAACATCGTCATGTTACGTTCTATTGGTGCTGTCAAAAAGAGGATAAACGGTTGGATCTACTATAATGTAATATAAGTTTTTTTTTTTTTTTTTTTAAATAAAGAGTGAGCCGAGACGAGACGAGCAGGACATGTGCCTGATGGTAAGCAACATGCCTGCCACATGACAGCACAGTAAAACGCAGCTATTGGAACATAAAAGAGTCCAAATCATTACCTAGCACTGCACTGCGCTCGCCACCCAGAGATCTAAGTTGTTACATCTCTAAGCCCTGTAATTTCTCTGGAAACATTGCCCTTCAAACCGGAACACAGTAATGTTTCCACATTACTGCTTGGCGGTAGAATAATTAGCAAAGGTGTGGTCCTTCCCCAGGCGGACTCTGCCAAGAGTCCTACCACTACTTATAGGTATATATTTCAACACATAGTTCTCATTGTGTTTTAGTTTTTTTTTTAACATAAATAAGTAACTTGCTTACCTCCCGTGGTTGTATCCATTCCATGATAGTATTTCTTATAAGTAACTCTCTTTCAGAGTCTGTGCGTAAAATGTGTGACCTTGTTCTCATAATTGAAACCCCGCAATTTACGCACACATGTCGATGGTGACCACTAGCAGAAAGCTCCATATTTCTATTTGTATCTTGCCCGCGGCATTCTTGTAATGCAAAACTCCAGCAAGAGTGACATACTACATTCCTTTCATCAACCTAAAATGATAAGAATAATGTTAACAACGTAAGTAGAGGTATTGTTATGAGTGTATGTATACCCCTCTAAAGGGAACCTCTGTTTTAATAAGAAATAAAAGATTTTGAGTAAAATGTAACTTACAGTTCGTGGAGCAATCCATCGTCTTATGACTAACTGCACTTCTATGAGATTCAATCCATGTCTCCTCCGATCTCTGACGTCAGCGCCACAATTAATGCAACGAGACATCAAGGATTCCATATCATCCGTAGCCGTGCCGAAGTCTTCAGAATTAGTATCAGCGGAGTCCATACGTAAGCCGGGGTCGTCGGGAAAAGCAGGGGTAACGGAATCAATTGGAGGGCCAGAGTCATCATGCGTAGAAGAGTCGTCGATATCCGGGGGCAAGCTATGGTCGTCAAAGCGCATTTTTAAAACTCGAGTACACAAAACAACAAACAATCCGCAAATCCAAAACAACGCAATAACATTTCAAAACAAAACGAAACTTTTTTGGCGTATTCAGTGCTGCCATAGTAAAAATATTGGAGTATCGATCTGAAAAAAAATCGATAATAATAAGATGGCTGAAATCGATACTATATTCTTAATGACTATTTTTTTAATATTAACAAAAATGTATTCCAGACAGTAGTTAAAATAAGTATGACAACGGAGCTCCCTTGAAAATAACAATTAGTCAGATTACATAAGTACAGTCATATTCGGTTGAAAACATTAAATATCAGTCAGCCGTCAAAGAAATAACAATCTCTTTGTTTTTGGTTATCATCCCTTAATGTAAGTTAGACGACACAGTTACACGCGCACTTACTTATATATTATATTTTACTACTACGAGTAAGATACTACTCGACTCGTTGGGTGTCGCCCTCACTCCGAATAGGTATGAAGTGCCAAACCTGGAAAAGTCGGCTGCGGCGCGAGCCGAGATCGTTGCCCTCTCGGGGCGCTCTCACGCGCGCGTTGGTAACACGTCACCACCCGTTGCGACATGCGTAAAGCGGGCGAGCTCGATAGCACTTGACAGAGTGCTTGCACTCGGGTATGTACGTATGGAGAAGTCAGATACATAGTTCGATCTTAGGTTTTTTCAAGTATCAGCAGGCCTACTACGAAGTCCGAGAATTCCAACGTTTCTACGGACGTTTCCTACCTCGAAAGACAATCTGTCGGTTGATAGGATCGGCCGTTTCGTTCGATCCGACCCTCATTCGACCTAAGTCTATAACTTCCGACCGAGATGTATCGATCCGACTGTTTTTCGTGGTAGGCTACAATCCGATTCAGCTGTCGGTCGGATCCGATCATTCCGAGTTTGTTTTCGTAGTAGACATGCTGGTTGTATGCCATAGCGTAAATATGTTAGGCTTAAGTTAAGTTTTAGGTGAGTCCTGCGCCTCCGCGCCAACCTACACTCTCAGCCACACTCATACACTCACAGCCAGCTACTATAGATGGTTTGAAAAAAATAAAAACAAAACCTTGGCAGTTATAGGAACTGCCGATTGAAATGAAAACTTATAACTTAGAATTTAATAGCTTACTTTGGAAACTACTCGGGTAAAACCGGAGGGCGTGACTGTGAGCATGGCCATGTAGAAATGCTGACCCATTTCTAGATAGCCAATGGGAAATACTGACGCATTTCTAGATGACCATGGTCCCGAGTTTAGCCGAAGACCTCTTATCATTCCCGATCGTGATGCTAGAATTCAATTCACAACCCACGAATAATCTGTATGTGCCGCGCCAAAAGAAGTTTTCACTTCAAAAAAACTGGCCCAGCGTGGTGGATTATTGCCTTGACTCTCTTTGCGAGAGAAGGGCCCAAGTCCCAGCAGTGGGAACATTTAATTTTAGTGGGCTCTTTATGATTTACATTACTTCTTTTATGAATATTGTTGTGAAGAATCGGACAATTTTTGTATCGATTTAAAGATTAAAATGGGCAAAATCGATTTTATCAAAGTTTTTTGACTGGCAATATAATTTGTCAACGAGTTCGGAAATAATGAAAATATCAATTAAAATACTTATATATTTCACTTTTATTTTATTAATCTGGGTACTAAAACAATGTATGATGATTATTTACTAAAATAAATATTGTTTTTGATTAGATCAAATACTCAAGAGCATCTTGTCCACGAATAGCCCAATTTGAACAATGTCCTTTATTTAATATTATATGACAAAAAATGCTTGTGCTTTGAGACCTTGCTTCTTGACAAAACTGACGATTTTAGGTGAAGTTTCACTGGCACGCTGACGGTATAAGATTTTTTTTTGGTAGCGGCTAGGTCCACAGATATAAGGTCCGTACCCTTGGTAATACAAGATTTTAATAATTTTTACCACTAAATTTGAATTATTACATTTTTAAACTTTTTAATTTTATTTAAAGTCCTAGACATGATTATGCTATTCCAAATAGGTTTCCAAGGGATTTTTTATCATTTAAGAACTACTCCTTAATAACTTCTCACAAATACTTAATATCTAAACTTATTTAGTACAAAAACTTATAAATAAAAGTAATAAGGTTTGTGTTTTTTTACTCATTTTGTTTTTCTCTTTTTTTCCCATCTTTTTTGTTCTTCTCAATTTTTTTTCCTTGTTTTACAATTTAATCTTATTTCTTATTATATACATTTACAAATCAAATCTAATAAGGAGTCGTCCAGCAGCTTTTATTTACTTAGCACAAAACAATCTTACTTGTGAGGAACAAGGCAGCCTTTCTCGCAAATGCTAAGAAGGGTGCTCTAGTGGCCTGGCTCTCCATGATGGTCGGGAGAGAGGATTGATCTAACATGGCCTGGATTCTAGATTCCAGATCTATCCTTTCCAGGCCAAATCTTTGGCATTCGAACAGTATGTGCCATATTGTTTCGTCACCATGTCGTCGTAAGCTGTATCGCAGACTAAAGAGGGACTGTCTTTTACATGGAACTGATGTAGGTACGCTGCGAACCCTCCGTGTCCGGTCAATATTTGGACATGGATAGGTGTTAGTACCATGTACCAAGATGACGGTAGGAAGGGAAGCCTTCGTGACCGAACCTGTACAAGAGGATTCGTAGCGTTCCTGCCACCTTTTGACAGTCTCCTCCTGAATCTGTTACCTCACGAACGATAACGGCACCTCGTCATAGTCAGCGGCCGTCTTAGTAAATGCTACTAACTTAGCAAGTTCGTCTGCTTTTTCGGCCCCCGCGGTACCTACATGGGCCCTCAGCCAGAAGAGCCTTACGGTTTTCCAGCATCTTGGATGTCACGCACGAAACTCTTGAGCGCGAGAGCTAGAGGGTGGGTGGCAACAGGACTCGCCAACAAATCGAGCGACCATCTTGAGTCGCTCAAAATGTTGAGACAGCCCCTCTTCAAATCTCTCGCCATCTTAACGGCTCTAAAGAGTGCGTTCATTTCCTACTGGAAAGCGGTGTTATGGTACTTGAGGCAAAAGGTGGAGAACTTGGTCTTCCTGCCTTCGTCCCACCACGTAAGGCAGCACCTACTATCCCATCAATCTTGCTGCCGTCGGTACAAATCTGGGGGCTGACTACGTGGTGGTCTTTCACGGTTTCGGGACCCATATTGTCGATGCACTCATACTCAGTTCTTATGAGTAGAGATGGGTGGGGGTTGTCGCGATATCCCCCCTTGCTCTCCACCTCTCTGTCTGGTGGTAAGTAATCGTCGGACTACCTCTTTGTGATCTTAAAAAGGATTGCAGCCTCGATAACTCGGAAGGTCCAGTGGTAGTTGGCCCGACAGTATTAATGCCGATGTCAGAGAGAACGTGCGATATGCTTTATAGATCTTTTGCGCGAAGACTCTTTGCAGCGAGCCTAGCTGGTTTCTGGTCATAATTTTCTCGCCGCTGGAGACCACGCGCTTGCCGCATACAGCACGATCGGCTCTACCTATCTCCGACACGTAGATGGTTCTTATGATGTCGGTGTTAAGAAGTCATCTTCGAGGCGCAAGCAACTTGTTTATAAATGTTCGTAGCATTCCGGCGGACACGTGCGCGTTAAAGGTGAGCTTGGAGTCCGTAATGAGACCCAACAGTTTAATCTCGTTGATGAGATTCAGCCGAGTGCCGGATATGTGGATTTCCGGGATATCAAACTTGAGCTTCTTTGTGATAACCATCGCATTTGTATTATGCGCAGTTTATTTCGGACATCCCATTCCACAACAGCATCTAAGGTGGTATCAACTGTCTGCTGAAAGGTCCTTTCCACTTGACCAGAGAACACCAACACTACTATCTACTATATATAATACTACTGTCCTAAGACAACCGGGACTGACGGCTTAACGTGCTCTCCGAAGCACGAAAGCGTTTCGTTGAACAATGCCACTAGCGGTCACCCATCCAAGTCCTGACCGCATCAATCGTTACTTAACTTGTAGATCGGTTAAGATCGCCAAGTCAAGCTCCGCTGTGAGCGCTCTATAAATAAATATCGGCCCTTTAATTAAATTCATGCGGGTCAGCTAGTCCAACTAATCCCACTAATATTATAAATGTGAAAGTTTAGATGAATGGATGGATATTTGGATGTTTTTTTACAAACACGACAGAACTGCTGAACGGATCAGGTTGAAATTCGGCACAGTGATAGATTATAGTCTGGAATAGCACATCATTCATCATAATCAACATCCATCACCGCGCGGGTGAAAAAGCCTAATATTCTTACACAGCACAGCATAGACAAAATAACAAGATCTTCGCCTACGTTTAGATCGTAATGATGACTTATTTTATGTCAATAGACTTCTGTCAAAGATGTATTGTGTCCGTTTCAAAGTCCGTTTTGTGTGCGTAGTCAAATCACGCAATTATTTTGACAGCTCGATACACTAGACATGGTCGGCGATAGAGTCGGCATGTGCATCCATCTTTGTTGGTCAGCCGAGTAGTCGAGCGATTTCACCATCACCACGGAGGTGAAACATCAGCTAACAGTATTGAGTAAATTATCCTCAATACTTACATGTTACTTTTAAACAAAATATAACAAATAGTTTCTCGTATATATCCTCAAAGAGGTAAGCAGTGGTACATTTAATAGGATAGGATATTTAATAGGATACTTTTCCTCATCATGACCACGGAGGTGAGGCTGGGTGGTAACATCAGTCTAGCGGTCTTGAGTAAATACTTAATACGACACTTTTGCTTATATAATCCTCAAACGGATAAGCAGCGATGTTTTCAAAGCCTACGTTTCGCCATATATGTTTTTGGTGTCATGTGATCATGTAACAGGGGGGCCTTTTGCCATCTACAGGGCACTGTTCTTGTCTCCGGACTGTTACTGAGAAAATCTTTCTTTCTCAGAAAAACCCAATAACTGTCCAACCCGGGGATCGAACCCATGTCCTCAAGGTTCCAAAACGGCACTTCCACCACTACAAGAAGACCAAGCGAGCGAAGCCGCTGGCGGGTCAGCTAGTTTAGTTATTAGCTTGGACACAACTTATCTCTCCGTAGACGTAGCCGGTAGCGTAAATTGCTACGTCGGTGCTACGAGTGCACTAGTGAGCGCTACAACGGCCGGCGGCGCTACAACCACTATGACAGTCTAGGAGCATTAGCTGAGAAGTAGGTATTCAGGATCGTTTGATCACCTTATTGAATTAGGATTTGACCCGTAAATAATAATTTTTCATACTTGCTACCGTGATAGTACTTGGCACACACCAAAACAAACGCTCAATTTCGAATATGAGCATAATTGGTCAAGTTATTTCCGAGTTATTAGGTTGTGAAGTACTGCGAAAAATTGCCGTTGACCGAGCAAACGAAGCGTCTCTGCTTTAAGGTGCTGCCCAAAGCTAAAGATCCGTAAAACGCTATGTTTTGTCGCACAGCTAAGGCATACCTAGTTAATGATAGAAACATGACAAAAATACCGTGCATGAATAGTTAAGAGTTTGAAACAGGAACTTGTAAAATAATGTTACAAAGTACGTATCTGGCATCGTTAAGAAAAACATTGCAAATAAAATTACAGAAAAAATCTTTCGTATCGCATTTTTCAATATTTTGAGCACCAACTACTATATTTATTGTAATTAGAAACAAGCTAATTTATTAAATTAAAGAACTATATATATTTCACTTCTTTATATTCTCTCGGCTCCTTTTAATTTTAAAGAAATTAAACTGCGAAAAATGTATCGTGTTTACAGATGCACGCTTTGTCTCGGCCAGTGCTTCACCCGCTCAAATACCAAAAACTTTACTGTTGCATGGCTTTAACTGGCCAAATTGACTTTCATCTCTCCATATGTGTATTAGGTTGTTCGTAGGTCTTCCTGTACAGATCGCATTTATCAACCAAACTTCACGAAACTTGGTAAGCATATTCGACTATTTAATATAATTTTTTGATCGTCGGTAAATTTGAGTGGGGGAGGGAAACTTTTCCTATTAAATCCATTCCATACCAAACACAGTTTGCTGCGGCGCTATTTACCCATTTTCAGAAAATTTTGTACACTCATTAGGTAGTTACCTGATTTCAAAGAGGAATTTCAATATGAGCGTAATAAAATTGGTCAAGTGGTTCCCGAGATAATAAGATATAAAGTACTAAGAAAAATTATCGCTAATAAGACTAGGTATGTGCTCGCGAAGTCTACTGTTCGCAGAATAACTACACGGAGAAAAAAAAATAACAAAACTACTAGAAAGTCCTGTAAATAATAATCTGGCGTACAGAACAGAACAGTAACAATCAGAATTTTGTCAGTTAAATCAGAATGTACCATTATGATTGCTAGAACGATCTATTAGAATAGTTCTTGTACCTACAGGATAACTACCGTACTTTTATGATTACTTTAATCAATAGGTAAAGATAAGTAAAAATACGAGTACTTGTTTCTGGACAAAATCTTAATATCGTAACGTTAACCAGAATTATAAGTGAACGGTACAAATCATCTTTTTACAACAAAATGTAAAGTTACGAATAACAAAAGTTCTGATATAGATAAAACAAATGTGATTGGTGTACCTACATAAAAATAAGTTTTCGTTTACGTATACTAGAATGTTTTAACGGTGCATCAGTTTATTTGTTGTCATTAACACGCATATTTTTACTTTAAACAGTTTATATTTAAAAGAATGCGCACATTTGTTGTAAATATAAAAAATTGTTATTAATAACGATTTTATACGGTATTGTTTACATAAATATAGTACACATAAATGTATATTTTTAGAGTGAAACTAAACGCATATAATCGGCACCGTAATAATTAGTAACCTGCAAAAAACATATCATCATCATCATCATTTCAGCCGTAGGACGTCCACTGCTGAACATAGGCCTCCCCCATGATTTTCCAAAAGGACCGGTTGGAAGCGGCCTGCATCCAACGTCGTCCTGCGACCTTCATCAGGTCGTCTGTCCACCCTGTCGGTGGACGACCTACGCTGCGCTTGCCGGTCCGTGGTCTCCACTCCAGAACCTTTCGGCCCCATCGGCCATCTGTTCTGCGTGCTATGGGCCCTGCCCACTGCCACTTCAACTGGCTAATCTTCTGGGCTATGTCGGTGACTTTCGTTCTTCTACGGATCTCCTCATTTCTGATTCGATCACGTAGAAAAATCCCGAGCATAGCCCTCTCCATAGCTCGTTGTGCGACTTTGAGCTTTTCTATGATGCCCATAGTAAGAGACCACGTTTCAGTGCCATAAGTCATCACTGGTAACACACATTGGTCGAAGACTCTTGTGTTGAGGCACTGAGGTATTTTAGACGAGAAGACTTCGCGAAGTTTCCGGAACGCTGCCCAGCCGAGTTAGATTCGACGATTGACCTCTTTCTCGAATTTGGACCTGCCTAGTTTGACTGTCTGTCCCAGGTAGATGTACTCGTCAACAACTTCGAGAACTGAGTTCCAAACTGATATTGGGGTAGGTACAACATGGGCATTAGACATAATTTTCGTCTTATCCATGTTCATCTTAAGACCTACCCGTTGGGAAACTTGATGGAGGCCTTCGAGCATTGTATTGAGGTTTTCCATGGATTCTGCCATGACTACAATTTCGTCGGCAAATCGAAGGTGAGTGATGTATTCGCCGTTAATATTAATGCCAAGTCCTTGCCATTCCAGAAGCTTGAAGGCGTCTTCCAATGTAGTGGTGAACAGTTTCCGAGATATAACGTCTCCCTGTCTCACGCCTCTTTGCAATGGAATTGCCTTCGAACTCTGCTCCTGTACTCGGACTGACATGTAGGCGTTTTGGTACAAACACTTCAGCACTTCAATATACCGATAGTCAATGCGGCACCGCTGGAGAGACTTAAGCACTGTCAACGTCTCGATCGAATCAAAGGCTTTCTCATAGTCCACAAACGCTAAACAAAGAGGCAAGTTATACTCTTCGGTCTTCTGTATAACTTGCCGTAGCGTGTGGATGTGGTCTATGGTACTATAGCCTTTTCGGAAACTGGCTTGTTCCGGAGGCTGGAATTCATCAAACCTGCGACTGAGACGGTTCGTTATGACCTTCGAAAACAGCTTATAAACATGGCTCAAAAGCGAGATGGGTCTGTAATTTTTAAGTAAAGTGTTGTAACCTTTCTTGAAAAACAGCACCACAAAGCTTTTGTTCCATGCTTCTGGCGTTGAACCTTCGAGTAAGACGGTATTAAAGAGCTTCTAAAGGACTTTAAGTACCGGTGTTCCACCCGCTTTCAGAAGCTCAGATGTGATACCGTCATCACCAGGCGCCTTGTTGTTCTTAAGCTGTTTCAAGGCCATTCTAATCTCGTACAGGCTGATGTCCGGGATATCTTCGGTATAATGTCGGGTCAACTTGGCTCTTGGGTCTTTGGCCGAGCTGCTAACAGGTTTAGCGACCGAGGTGTATAGCTGTCCGTAGAAACTCTCTACCTTTCCTAATACTTCTGCTTTGGTCGACGCTACACTGCCGTCTTCTATCTTCAGCTTTGTCAACTGGCTTTGCCCAATAGACATGTCTCTTGCAAACACTTTGGAGCCTTTTTTCCGCTCTATCGTCTCTTTAATACGGTTTGTATTAAAGATCCGGATGTCGTGTCGCAGGGACTTCCATATTGGTTTATTGAGCAGCCTATATGCTTCAGCATCATGCGAAGACTGCATTTTCAGTGAGCGTCGTTCAGCCATGAGGTTGAGGGTATCGTTGGAGAGTTTCTGTGGCCTATCTGTACGGTGGGGTTTAAAGTATTTGGAACCCACTGTATGGACAGTTTCTACTAACCTGTTATTGATCTCGTCCACTGAAGCGATGTTCTCAAGGCAATCGAAGCGATTAGATAGCTCAAGTTGAAAGCTCTCGGGGTTTTGTATATGGGCACGAGTGTGTCGGAGCGTAGATTTCATTAGACGAGACCTCTCCAGTTTGACATTAATATTCACCGTGCCTCTTACCATTCGGTGATCACTACCGGTTTTAACCCTGTTGATCACGGAGACATCAGTGAATATTTGCCTTTTGGTGGTCATAATGAAGTCAATCTTATTTCTCGTGGAACCTTTGGGACTCAGCCAGGTCCATTTCCTGTGAGGTGGCTTCTGAAAGAAAGAGTTCATCATAAAGAGTCCCTCTTTCTCCAGGAAGTCGGCCAACCTCTGTCCCCTACGGTTCCGTTGTCCATATCCAAATTGCCCCACTTTCAACTCATCCTCGCTTCTCTTACCCAACTTCGCGTTGAAGTCCCCCATAACAACTAGAAAGTGCGTTTCAGAGGTATGTATGGCCCGACTAATGTCCTCATACATATCTTCCACCTCATCATCTGGGTGCGACTTCGTCGGTGCGTATAACTGAATGACCTTCAGCGAATATCGTTTGGATACTCTGAGTATATGACCCTATTGGAAACGCTATCGATCTTAACTATGTTGTTAGTAAGGGACTTGTGAACGAGAAAACCGACACCACCTTGGGACTGTTGGTCGCCCTCCCGGTAGTAGAGTAGGTTACCTGATTTTAGGGTTATCGTGTCCTCACCCGCTCTACGGACTTCAGATAACTCCACAATGTCTCAGTGTAACTTACTCATTTCTTCTTCCAGCTCATGTATCTTCTCGTCTGTCGTCATCGTGCGTATGTTGTGTGTCACCAGGGCCAGTCGTCGTCGTTGGGGGTGGTAGCCAGGCGTCTGCCGGGGATTCTTAGCACCCCCTGCCCCACCGTTACCGTGGCCGCTACCGTAGCCAGGAAATGCGGGGCTGCCGGGGACTGGGGGCCTGGTTCTTTTTATCAAATCCATAGGGGGGATTTTGCCAATACTCGCCACGCTTGGCAGGCGGGTTGGCGAGCGCAGTTTTGAGGTTTTAATACTGGGAAGGTGCTGCTGCCCACCTTCCGATTGTTATCCCTTAGCAGATTTTTACGCACCCACGGGTAGAGTTGGGGGGGGTACTATTCTAAGCCGGTACCCCACGGCAAAAAACATATACTATACTATAATATTTTTATTTTATAATTTTGGTAGCTTAAGCTAAGTTTAGTTTATTGCATTGCGCCATTTGCGCCGTTGTACGTGCATGTTGTCGTGAGTACCGCGTTTAAAATCATTTAAAATCCAAATCAAGCGTTTATTATTTTGCCTCTTCTTGTGTCTGGACCGGAAACCAATGGGCTATGTACGAAGACGTTATTAGTCTTCTAGACTCATGGGGCCTTGCAGATTATGTACTTACATTTGCCTCTAAGTTTTTTTAAATTTGATACCATTTTATCATACTTTTATCATTTGTGTAGATAAAGTCAAATGTACTAAGTTCATCCAGTTTCATACAGGACGTAAGCAATTTCACGAAAACATTTTATGTACTTATGTACTAATGCAGTATTTTTTTCTTTTTCATATTCAGCCGGTCATGTTTTTAATTTTTTTTAATTGTAAGTTTCAGAAAAAGAAATATAGTAATGTATAATATACTAACAGCACGCTTATTTAAGGCCTATTCAGACCTGAGCGGTAGCGATAAAAACCACGCGGAACTCGATGGGTAAATAGCATGAAGTTCCATAACTGCAGCGAATCTTGTACCGCCTAGTGAGGCGGTATTTTCTCTTGTTTGGCGAAAC
Source organism: Selenia dentaria (assembly GCA_917880725.1). NCBI lineage: Eukaryota > Metazoa > Arthropoda > Insecta > Lepidoptera > Geometridae > Selenia > Selenia dentaria. The sequence goes on from OU862891.1 coordinate 6,619,379, forward strand.
TAGTTCCGCCGGGCGACGCGGGAGCAAGTAGCGAGAGCGACATGCTTCCTGCCCTCGCCCCGCTAACCATTGCCAACGGATATCTCTACCGCGCGCGGTAGCGCTCTGGTGTGAACAGCGAAATTAACGCATAACCTTTCGGATTTCTCAATCGCTCGCGGTAGCGAAAAACGCCCAGGTCTGAATAGGCCTTTAGTCTCTAAGATTTAGTCATTATTTACTTACTTTGTGTCTGCCAACATAATGCAAACACAGCAATAAAACAGCTAGAAACATAGTAAATTTAGAATTACGTTATTTATTACTTAATTTTTTTTTATTTCGGTAATTGGAGTGGAGAACATTTTCAAAAAATGGGGGAAGTTTTCTGCGGCGATTATTCGATATCTATTCTTTACTTTATTATGATAATCGATATTGATTGGCGGATTTTGATAAAATTTTATACAGATATTAGGTATCTTACTAAGAGGAATTTCCAAAATGACCATAATTGGTCTTGTGGTTGCCGAGTTGCCATTGACCAAAGGGCGTTAAAGATGTGGTTACACTGCAAGTGTCACGAGCAGACGTGAAATTGACTATCAGTCGAATCGCTCGTCCTGAATCATTCTAGTATAAAAACACCATATATATATTTATAATAACATGCGGTGTTAATTCCCATAAACTATTTTCTACAGTAGGTACCTAACACAGTATAAAATAGGAATATTAAACAAAAAGTGTGTCACTTGTTTAAGTCGGTACCATGATCATGAAAGTTAATAAGTACCTATTATCACAATATTTTGCGCATGGACTTAACACTTATATACAATAAATTATATATACTTACATACAATAAATACTAGTTACTACTCATTATTTTAGTTACAATGTTTAGTATTTACATAACTTTTTTTTGGCAATAAAAACATCTTGTACTTTTTGTATTTTTCTACCGACTTTCAAAAAAGGAGGAGGCTTAATTCAAATTTTTTTTTATGTTTGTTACCTCATAACTTTCGACTGTGTGAACTGAATCTCAAAATTCTTTTTTTGTTTGAAAGCTGGTGCTTCCTGTGGTGTCAATTTTAACTAATTATATCAAAATATTATCAAACCGAATTTAATTTTATCAAATTCGGTTTAGTAATTTTTAAGATCACACTTGATTCACAACTCACGTTTAACAAACATATCACAGAGTTATGTAAGCGAGCTTCTAAGTCCTTAGGATTCGTGATGAGACAGTCGGCTAGGTTTGATGATGTGCAAGCTTTACTGTCTCTATTTTATGCTTTAGTCCGCAGTAAGTTAGAATACAATGCATTGATTTGGGACCCTCACGAAAAAAAGTATACGCTGCTAATTGAGCGGCTTCAAAGAAAGTTTGCTAGGTTTATTTATAAGAAACTGTACGGATACTACCCCAGTTGGACATATCCTTCTTTATTTGTTAGTGGTATGGTTGGTGTGAACACGCTGGAGCTGAGGCGAAAGTGTGCACTGTGTTGTCATTATTATCTACTACTAAACAACAAAATAGATAATCCTAGTGCATTAGCTCAGTGTGCACTATACATACCAGAGCGAGAGTCGCGAGCGCGTGCACAGAGGCGCGGCCGTAGCGTGCCCCTGTTCAGGCCGCTTGTTACACCGCGCTCGGACACCGCACGATATGCGCCGACACACCATGCACTCACACTACTCAACTTCTTAATTATTTGTGAATCTGATATGGATGTATTTAACACCAATCTTAATGCATTAATGATAAATTATTGTATACGTTATTTACCCCAATTGTGTCACTATAGTTAATATATAACCATTAATTGTTATTACATTATTCACGTCTGACTCAAAAACGTTTTGGTTCTTAAACTGTAAGTTTTTGATGTAATTATTATTATAAATAAATAAATAAAAATAAATAAATAAAAGATACACTCCAATATCTGAATAGAATGGAAGCCCGTATTAAATTTTTCACTTGTACTTGTTCTTCATTGTTTAAGTGGCCCTTGCTACTGACGAGATTGCAATCGATCAGTATATACACTCGAGAGCAATGAATCCGGGTCACTTAAAGAATCCTAAAAATCTCGGAAACTAAAAATGCTAGGTTAATGCAATAAATTGTATTTAATAGACAATGTAATACTCCTTAAATGAAGGTATTAAAACTTCTTAGTTATTGTAAAGTTATATCATAAAAAATCAAATTTGAAAAAGGGCCACTTTCGAAGATGAAACTACGAAATTACAGCATTTGGTTTTGCTTTTGTTTGTAATCTGTCATTTATGTGGGTACATAAACCATGTTGATAGTGCTCTATATTCATTATTCAAGCTGAAATTATGTCGCTTACGCCTGAAGAATGCACCAGAATACTTACAATACTGGAAACCGGCCGGAGTCAGCGCGATACAGCCAGGACTGTCGGTGTGTCGCTGTCAACAGTACAAAGAGTTCTCCGACGTTACGAAGAAACTGATTCTAACCTACGCAGACCAGGAACGGGCAGAACCAGGTGTACCACAGCACGAGAAGACCGATACTTGGTGAACACCATGCTTCGAAATCGCTTTCTCACAGGAACTGAACTCACAAATCAGTTTCGACGCCTCGGAGGAAGTAACCCAAGTGCATGGACAGTAAGACGTCGGCTTGCTGAATCTAACTTAAAACCCCTTAGACCTGCAAACGGCCCTAAACTGGAGCGTGGGCATCGTATTTCAAGACTAAGATATGCCCAGAGCCACGTAAATTGGAGTATTGAAGATTGGTCAAAAGTTATGTTTTCCGACGAATCAAAATGTATGCTCTACAAGCACGATGGAAGACACAGAGTGTATCGAAGACCAGGGGAAAGATTCAAGCAAGCATGCATCGAAGAAAAAGTAGCCTACGGTGGTGGGTCTGTACTTGTGTGGGCCGGAATTTCTTCTGAAAGGCGCACAGAGCTGGTGATCATAGAAAACGGCTCTTTAACTAGCGAAAGATATGTGGAAGAAATCCTCAATGATCACGTTGGTCCATTTATGGTCAATTTAGGTGAGGATGCTATATTTATGCATGACAATGCCCGACCTCATACAGGTAGGATTGTGAATGACTACCTTCAAGAGATGAACATTACTCGTATGGAGTGGCCAGCGTGCAGCCCGGATATCAACCCGATCGAGCATGCTTGGGACGAGCTAGGCAGATGCGTAAAACAACCAAACCTTCCCCAAATCACGCTTCGTGAGCTCAAAATTGCTCTCACAGAGGAATGGGAGAATATTCCCCAAAATCGTATAAGGAACTTGGTGTACAGCATGCCAAACCGCGTAAACGCAGTAATGGAAGCACGAGGAGGCAATACGAAGTATTAAAGTTCAAGAAAATCGTAATAAAGTTCAAAAATTTCATGTTTCCTATTTTTGTTTTAAGGAGAGATCAGCAGTTTTTTTCTTTATGTAATTTTGTGTTAATAAAATGTATGGTGACTCATATTTTTTTTACTTTCATTTAAGGAGTATTACATTGTCTATTAAATACAATTTATTGCATTAACCTATCATTTTTAGTTTCCGAGATTTTTAACATTCTTTAAGTGACCCGGATTCATTGCTCTCGAGTGTATATATCATCCCGTCAGTAGCAAGGGCCATTCTCCGTCAATGATTATATCATCAAGATAGGCGTAACACTTTTTAGTAATTGGAGTGTATCCCAAAAAAATGCTTGACAGAATTTAATAAAATTTAAATAGGACCACCTTGGAAGTATATTCTACCAAACAATGAAAAATAATTTTAAGAATTGGTCCACAAATGGGGGAGAAATCGGTGAACATACACAAAAAAATCATGCATTCGATCATACAATATCACAATTATTGTGAAGGCTTCGTCCGGAAGACTTCCGCGTGCGGAGCGCTTGCCGGGCTAAAGATACGTGTCTCTCCATATAATAAATCTTCCAGTCCAGTCAGTCAAAATCTAAGTACTTCCATTTAGTTTTTGATTTTTAGGATTGGTTCCTTTATAAAAAAAGGTATGTTATTTAATTTATTTTTTATCTAATTTGAATGAAATATAATTATTTGGATTATTTTTATATGTACATAATGTAATTAATTGTGATTGTTGTTAATAACTTATGGTTGGTCAAAATAAACGATATTATTATTATTTTAAAGTTATCGTTTTTTTATATTCGAACCGTTTTTTTTTGCGGTTCAGCGTACGGTAGTACAAACACTACAAGTATGTTATATTTTAAAAGACGCTGTATTACTGAATAATATAAAAATAATAATTACCTAGATAAAAAGGTATTACCTGTCTACTTGCTGGTGGTACTTGAATACTATGTTTTGTACAATATGTTTAATTCTGTGTCGGTACTCTAAAAAAAATTCTTTATCGTGCTGTACCGATATGTGTATGCGTATGGCGTATAGAGCCCTTCGCCTGTCGATAACATTCGCGTGCACACACGCATGAAGCGTATAAGGCGCGCTGCCGGAAGTGACTCTCAGACTCTAGACTAACTAGCAAAAATTGGCAGTCAATTTAGTATATGCATCTCTATTTCTGAGTTGGACAAACAGTTCATCAGGAGTCATTAACGATAGCAATCATGGCTACGGAACGTAAGGGGGTGGAATTATTTTTATTTAATATGCATACATTTAATTTTATTTTTTTATTTTGGAGAAAAATGTACATACGCAGTAGTTTTATCACCCTTCACATTCTACTCAGGCTAGATAACATTACCAAACATTTATGTTAATCCACCACAATTTAACGAACTATCTACCACATCGAACACTTTGTATAGTTTCAACTTTATTTCGTAGACATTTAAATTTCAATTACATTTTAAAGGGAGCACGTAAATTAGTATCGATCAGGAATAAACTATCGAATGTCTTTGAAATTGTAGGGTAATTAATGGGTAGGTAAACCTTAGGTCTTAAATAAACCTAGATGAGGGGCCAAAGACAATACCTAGGTATATTTATCCATAGGCTACTATACTAGAATTTCATTATAGGTTTACATGATGACATAGGGTGACAAAGATTTCGTCGGGTTCTTTATTTTCGAAGGTGGAATTAAGCACAAATATAGGGATTCATGGTTTTCTTTACTGTATCGCCATTTTTGTCTGTGCATATGTGTGTTTGAGAGAACTACCCTTTCATATGGGGATAAAAAACTAGCCTTAATGTCTCATCTAAAGAACAAGCTAGTATCTCCATTCCGAACTCGTTAAGCCATATCAAGTATAAACAAGAAGGGAGTAATAATCACACGCACTCACCGAAGTCTTATTAACTTACAAACTTTTCCATTTATACCATATTTAAGTGTGTGTGAAACCAATAATTATAATGTAGACAACTGTAGCTGAAGTACCTCAGTACTGTGGAGGAAGAAGTGTATTCAGCGGCTAGGTAACCATTTAAGTAAATATTATTGCCGTCACCACCTTGTTTGGTTGACATCTACTGGCATTTTCAACTTATCGTTTTTGTCCATCGGAAGTTAATCATGGTAAAAGTCATGAGGCAATATCAGAGCAATTCAGGCTGTTTGAAAACGACACTGGTCGATAATTTCTATCTGAAAGAAATGTCCATGTCACAGTACAGATTCTGATCTTGTATAAAATATGTTATCTGGTTCCTGAGTAATCGAGGCTTAGCAGATTTTAGACCTAACACGTGGGAGCATGTTTAGCGGTTGTGTAGAGCGGTACACGCTGGTGGTGCTGCAAATGGACGCTGCACGCGCCAGGTCGGTGGTAACCGGTTATGTTGTGACTATGCTATTTAAACTGCCAATACTTACCTAGATCTTATAACAACATCAAATATATAATATTTCATTTTACGAAAAGCCCAAAACATGGGTTGAAATTGTGGTTGTTCGCTATCGAAACCGCACTTAGAGCAAAAGTCGTTTGAAAACGCTTTCACGTCGATTCTCGATTGGAATTTCTTCATTATTTGTTCATCTCTAGAATCGCCTTGACGTTTTGACCAATCCGACAATGATAGATCTTTTTCATTACACTAAGTACTAACTATTTTCTTGATAGATGAAAGTGTCTTCGAAGATATACTAAAATAACATACGGCAAGTAAATTGAATTATTAACTTGTCACAATCATATTTAAATCATTGACAATTACTTAGATATATTTGCCTTGTTATTGTGATATAATAACAATAATAAGCCGAACTAAGCAACGAACAAAAAATAAGTGAAACCTTCTAAATAAGGCAAACATTTAAGCAAAGTGTGCCAACACAAGAGTAATGAAATATTTTAATATTTAGTAACAAAAATACCATAAAGAATTATGTAGTAAATTTTACTATTACGTCACTTGTTTACAGTTAAAATTCACCTGATTATGTAATAAACTTTAATTTATTTATTGATAACTAGCGACTGCGTTAGCGTAGTAGGCTCAGTCTTCAGCCTCACCATAACCTCCATTTATTTTCTTGATATTTCTTTCTTATAAACCTTCGCCTTACAATAATTATCACAACAAAAAATAATAAGCGAAATTGTATCATCCGTTCACACATTAAAGCATAACAGTAAGCCAGCTAAAAACAAACATACTGTCATTTTGGAAATTGCAAATAAAACATATTATAATTTTATAACAGGTCCCCAACGGCACCAAATTTGAGTAACAGACAAATCTGAGTAAGAGAACTTCTGTCGTTAACGAATAGCGTTGAATTAAAATGTATGTATTAGATGCAATTAAAGAATACATGCTACATTATCAAACTTGCTATCTAAAATATCAAGGTTCACATAATATGCCCTATACTAACTTAAAGTTGGTACGAATCAGAGCACAGCAATTACAGCTTACTACGCATATGCATATTCTTGGTTAAATTACGGAATTATCTTATGGGGAAATGGAACAGGAGTGGAAAATTTATTTAAAAAACAGAAAAAACTAAATTGAATAATTGCCAATATTAACAATACTGACTCGAGCAGGCCACACTTTATAAAATACAAAATATTTACACTTACATGCATGTACATATTTGAGTTATGCAAATTTGTTCGAAAGAATCAAATAATATTAGAAAGCGCAAAACCGAGTCATAATAATCGTTGTGCTGTAAGAACGAACCGTGTAAACAAAATGTCCTTACCGAGAATTCGCCTAGAACTGTATGGTAAAAGTCCCTACTGCTCTGCAATCAAAGTATATACCTTCCAAATGATATAAGAAGTGAAGAAAATTTAAAAAGATTTGTAAATAAAATTAAATGTATGCTTATTGATAAATGTTATTATAATTTGAAAGAATATTTTAATGATAACTTAACATAATTATAATGTAACTTTTAATTTATTTAGATTAATACGATTTTTTATAAAATATGAATTTATTCATTTTAATCGAATTTATATATATATTCAATATAATATACATTCTTAACAAACAGTACTAAAATCCATGGCTGTTACACGCGAATTCCAACTATGTATTATTAAACATATGTTCATATATTATACAGCATGCCGCTCATGGTAATATTGCTATACCCAAATGGGTTTCATGTATGTTTCTGTATTGTTAATGTCACCTTGTATACTCATGAATGCAATAAATCACTTTGACTTTGACTTTGACTTTGATCTGATATGAGATTAATGGGTAAATTAAAACCATGCTCTAAGGCTCGGTAAGTTAAGGGTAGTGTCACCCAAAACAAAATAATCTAAGAGGTGATCAATAATAAATATCGGGTGCGACATTCGTGAGATGATGGCGGGATGTAATCGAACCATCGCATATTAATTGATTACCTATATATAACCATACACAACGTCCGTCGGGTATAGATTTTTCCTTTATGGTACATTAGTCTATTTTTAAATTTTTTCAGAGTTATGGTTTCCTATACTTAATTGTAAGTTTGCCAACTCTAGCGAACAGATTAATAAAATAATGAAAAAACTAAAAATGTGATGCTATAGGCGAAAGGGAAGTGCACAGCATTTCCCCTCTCAAAAAAAAAAGACCTAAGACCTGATGGCCGTTTGTGGATGTTGCCACATACTATAAAAATATATATTAGATTTTACCGATAATCTATCTGTACTTGAAATGTTTGGTACACATGTGTACCTTTCGCATAGCTTTAAGGCGCGGTCAAACCTCAACATTAAAATAATTTACGATGCTTTACGTAAGGTTGAAAATCGCTTGTTAGTTTCGATGTAATGCGAAAATGCATTAATTTTGTACGTTTTCTTTATATTTTTCGATATATACTAATATAATTGAAAAAACTGCTGGTTTCTACTTTAGTACTATATGTTGGCCATGTATTACCTAAAAATAATATAGTGTTATCGCTGAAAATCCTGTTAGTTTGGACGTGAAAGTTAATTTTTATGGACCTATTTAGGATTTTTTCCTGTAGAGAGCGAGTAATATTTATGAATTCTGTTCGGTTATTTCTCTTTGCCTGTTCCTTTTCTAACCTAAGTATTTTTTTCATACAATATTATAGATCTGTTTCGTTACACTAGATGTTTAAAGATACTGCTTTTTACTATTATCCGGATTCGACCGCGCCTTAACATGTCGAGGTATTTTTTTTCTGCCTTAGTTGTATTTGTTTTCTTGTACTTTGTAGGTTAGCCGTCCAGTATTTTGGTTTTGTGTTAATTTATGCAACCTTTATATACGAGTATTATGTCATACAACGGTCTTATATAAAAAAAATATGCATTTTACTATATGACATTATTATATCATTGATGTTATAATTAAACTGTGTACTTTTGCTGTAGATTACAAAACGTTTATATAAATAATACATATTAAAAGATGACGGCAAATAATGATCTTTTTAGACTTCATTATCCTCAATTTCCTAAAAGTTTAGTACTCTTAATTATTTTTAACGAGGCACTTTCCAACATTAATTTCAGAATACATTAACAGGCTCAAGTAGGGACTTTAAAATTAGCTAAATTAGATGCTGAAATTTGAAGTGAAACACAATTTGCTTTCAGTTTTAAACAAGTCAAAGAATATTTCAAGATACTTACTAAGTAATGTGGAATAATAGAAATTTTGGGTGGACTGGTTGGTTTTTTTTATTCTGTATAGGCTACGGGGCACTCACAAATTGTCATTTTATATTAGTTTTTTCTTAAATCTACAACTGAATCGGAACGCGACCACGACTGAAAAGATCCGGCAAGAAACTCAGCGGGCTTGTCTTTTTAAATTTTTTGTATCGACAATTTCTTAAATGATATATAACAAATGTTCGCTTATTTTTAGCTCCAGTGTGTTGCCTTCCAAAAGAGAACATAATAATAAAAAAATAAACATAATAACATAATAGTAGGGCAAGACACGCTACACTTTGACATCTTAATACACGAGTAGGTACATCCTTGATTGATCAGTCCCAAGCTGTTTTATCCTCCAAGTAATCCAAAATTTTGTAATAACCTTTTTGACAGAGTTTAGTTTTAATAGTAATTTTAAACTAATTAATAGGCAAAAAAGTCGGATAACATTTGGAACTTTATTATAGAATCGTATAAATTGTCACATAAAAGAATGACTTATTCTGTGGAGACGCGTTACATGTACGGATAGCTTGTTCTTATTTCGCGTGTTGATGGAATGACCATCACTCCTTTTATCAAAACTGTTTTTTACATACATTAGATTTTCATAGATAAACTGAGAGACAACAGTTAGAATGTTTATTTCTTTAAACTTCTGTCTAAGGGAAATTCTGGGATTCAAACTGTAGATAGCTCGTATAACCCTTTTTTGCAGTATAAAAATATAATTAGGATCTTGCAGAACATCCCCAGAGCAGTATGCTATAAGTCATAATGCTATAAAAATAACTAAAATAAACTATTCTAGCTGTGTCTATATCAGTGAATAGTCTAATTTTTTTAACAGCATAAGCCGCTGAACTTAGTCTACTAGACATTTTTTTAATGTGGGGACCCCTTTGCAATTTATCATCTATAGTAATTCCTATAAATACCGTTGACTCCACAAGGTCCAACCAAGTTCCATTCAATTGTATATTGGTTTTTAATTGTCTCACATTTGGTGTCGAGAGCAAAATGATATACCGGAGTTTTATAGAAAACATCAATATCTACGATATCATATGTCTTACTATTACAGTTATATCACAACAACTACTTATCATTTAAAATATGCAATTGTAACGCCGAAAATTCCTACAACTTTAACTTTATACGATCAGTTTTCTTCTGATTGAGGAGAATATTATTTGTATTGAACCAATTTACAACTTTAGTGAGTGCATTGTTAACATCCTCATATTTTAATAACTGCCTTTTAAATAAGAGAGAAGTATCATCTGCAAACAATACAATATCGTGATAATTCTCTACATAATAAGGTAAGTCATTAATATAAATTGAAAACAAAAACGGCTCTAGTATTGAACCTTGTGAAACGCCCATTGAGACTAGAGAGCCGGGCGATTTTTTACTATTTATATCAACTCTTTGAATTCTATTGTTTCAATATGAAGTCAAAAGGTTGAGGGCCATGTCATTCTATTTGTGATTTTAATTCTAACAAGTTATGATGAGTATTTCGCAATAACGCCAAGTGATCCCGATGGTATCATGGACGTCTGACCAGTTAAAGTTCCACGGCAAAAGTGTTGTGTGTCGCTAGAGATACACCACCACTGCACGTCTGTACTATTCATCTTCCACCGCTCAACAGTATCACCTGCTAGAAAGAAGACTAAGGGTCTTAGCACACTTAAACGACTCCTACCACCCGGCAAAAAGAATATTATTCAAATTTGGGCTTTAGTTATTGCTGTTTAGATATACTTTACATTGGCCACATAAAATTAGCAGATAGCTCGCTGTCAGCGAGCCTGCTGCCGTCAAACTGCTCGGGTAGTTGACGCCTCGCTTACCACGCATTGCAAGAAAGCGGTCTGCGAGAAGTCCGCGCGCTGATTCCTAGTGAACACAGCATTGCTTCAATGGGAACTGATCACGAACTATGTTTATCACGGAAAACGAAAGAGGTCGGCGCGCGGACTGTTGTATGCCTACTAGCTGTAGCCGCGTGGACTGCAAGCAGTCGCCTTAGTTAAGGGCGGTGTTGGGTGAGAGCGGTGTTGGATCAGAGCCGTATAAATGTGCTATGACCTTTACGCTTATACGGTCTGTTATATTACCATTAGACCGTATACCATTTTACGGTCCGTTCCCTTCCGAATAGAAACAAAGTTACTGTTTCGACTACTCCAAAGTTGCCAACTGAAATAATTAGCAACATCCGTTTCATAGACAACCTGACACCACCTTTTTACCAATTTCACTCGAGAGTCATGGCAGCTTGAGGTTTCTGTCAACAAAATTCATATTCTATCCTCGCACTGGCTAGTTCTAGGTAAGTATGCTACCATATACACACCATCAACACTGGCACCAGGTGGTGGAGGTGATCGCTAAACGCTATATTATCAGTTCTAACTAAATAATAACAAAGTATTAGAAGAAAAGTAATCGTGGTTGTTTGCCATACTTATAACGAAGGTCTCAATAAAATCTTAGCAAACATATTATGATGGTATCTAATATACTGCATCAGCTGCGAGATTATTATCAGCTGTCATCTTCAAATATGCGCACTATATTCATATTAATTGATCGTATATAGCCAATAAAAAATAGGTAACGAAATTTTTATACGGCTTTTCAAACGTAAACAATATTGAATGGCAAAATTTACATTTCACTTTCATTGATAAATTTGGATGAAGCAAAACAGGTTTGTCAGGATCAAAGCAAGTGCATAGTGGTCTTTGCATACCTCTAAGGCAAACAATTTAAAAGAATGAGGAAATTTAGGTATTTAATTATGTGATGGGTAGGCGTTGTAAACAGTTTAAAAGTGCTTACACATTTTCCGTGTAAACCTATCATTAAATTGTATATTATTATTTTCTTCAATCAAACGTACATAATGTGTGGCAATAAATATTTAGAACCACTCATTAACACTGTGGCATCTCGTTTTTCTGAAATCTAAAAAGTAAGTATGAGATAAATGTTGTCGTACATAAACTAAGTTTACAACAAAATACGATATACTTGTATATTTTGCGTATATTTTTCCGAAATTTTTGCGAATCCAGAAATTCCGTAACGAAAATAACCTAACACCCCCCACTCCGACTCCATCTATCGATGAATAGCAGAACTTTTAATGACTTTTTGAAATATCACGCTTGTCTCTTTAGTTCAGCAACTCGCCTCTAGATGGTATTGGTTAAATAATTATAATTGCATAAGTTGATAACAACAGCTATGCAATAGCTTTACCGCGGCAGTCTCCGAGTACCACTCGTCTTTTTTTTAGCTAAAGAATATCTGATCTCTGAAAGGATCTTTATTTACGACGTGGTGGCCTTTTCAAGACCTCCCCCATTTATGATGGATACATACTTGCACACAATTTGTTTAGGTAACAAAATATGTAACAATACACCTTGCCATAACTTAATTAGCAACAGTATACAAGAGCACCTTTGTTTGCCCTGTCACTTAAAAGCAATTTACAGTCGCGGTTTCGTCATATATTTTACCATCCACGTACTTTATGAAATCTAGGTCGCGGAGAGACGCGACCATAGATTTTAATTTGAGGCAGAGTAGAGCTAACTACATCTATTACAAAGCTCTGTAGTGGAGACTCTATCACAAAACATGAGCACTCTCTTCTTCAGTCGTTTTTCACCTTGAGTCAGTTGGATGATCGGGTTGGTAATACAGTGCTATATTTTTAACAACAATTATAATTTTTTGAAGTTTTGTAAGGAGGGGAGCAAATCGCATGTCTGATGTCAAGCATCACGTTTGCCTGTAACCTGTGTTGCCAGTTCAGTAACATTCAGAGTTTTCATGCAACACTTCAAAACTCTGCATGCCCTGCATGGCAATAAATACACTGCGCTCGACACCCTGGAATATAAGATGTTAAATCTCTTGCCTTTAATTTCACTGGAAGCATTGCCTTTCGAACCAAAACATAGTAATGTTTGCTAACTTAATCACTTTCACTCGTTGAATAACTGGTAAAGGTGTGGTACTTCCCCAGACGAACTATGCAAAAGTCGTACCACTGATGTATTATATGTATTTGACTAACTACACATGCACAAAGTGTTCATGCGGATCGTTATTATTTTTATCCTGAATATGTATACATATTATAGCTGTTATGTATTCCTTTATAGGTATTAGTATTTATATAAACTCTTTTTCTCTCGAATGTATGTGTAAGAATATTATATAAAATAAATCGTTGACATAACATAATATTATATACTTTACTTTAATTACTTTTATCATACTGAACAGATGTGACGCTTTCTCTCAGAGGAAAGACTTGCACCTTGTGTTAACAATATATAAATTATTTCACTATAATAGAAACATACATTATAGACAAACTATTTACAGTAGGTCTGCGCTCGCCAACCGTCCGGTGACGCTGTAAATGCCGGTAGAGGCAAACAGCATTAGTCCGTTCTAAAAAAAAAAAAAAGGGGGTAGCGGCCAGTCTGTTCTCGTTAGCCGAGGTGAACACTAGGAATCGTTGAGCGTCGAATTTATGTCGGAACAACTATAAATATATAACTTTATTTAAAGAAATATGTTGTTATACTTTGAATAAATAAATAATTAGAATTATTTACACTTGTGGTTTAACATTGTTAAACAGAGATGAATAGTATTAAATGCGAAGTATTAGTGAATTCTAGAATAAAATGTAAAGTACCAAGTGATTGCTCTGTCTTATATAAAATATCATATTAAGGAGTACATTCCTTATCAAGTCCTATCCTTATCAGCGATAATGGTAATGAAATGTTACACTTGTGACACGGATTATCAGAAAGCGCCGGACGAGAGATATGTATTTTTCTCTCTATAATAACAAAATTTGCACCTCTTGTCACTTACTATTAAGATAAAGATACCAACATAATAACGTAGTTTATATTTATTTTAGTAACATTTTATGAACCGGAAGGTCACGAAACAGCCCAGACACTATAATTATAGACATTATTGACACACTTGATTGTACCTACCGCGTGAGTAAGTCACAATAATAACACAGTCTATGTATATGCTGTGATAATAATATGAAAGTGGCTAATACTTACGAAAGATATAATGTATTTTGGTTAAAACTTATTTTTTTAATAAACTGCTACACAAGTATTAAATATAAGTCAGTAGACAACCTAACTCTATTAATATAATCAATTCCATTCTTATCCATGTCTATTCATAAGGAAAATAGAAGATCCACGAATACCGTCCCTTACTTTGTTAGACGCTGTCCATTAGCTGAGAACGTACTCTGTTCTGTAATTCAATCACTCTCAAGAAAATCTGCTCTACCAAGTTTCTATGTTGTACCATCCATTGATTACAATTTATAAAACAGATTAAACACTGGCAAAGTCGTTTAATCGCTTTCCGCGATTTGAAACATTTCTAGTTCTCAAACCATTGAGTTTTTGATCCCGATTTAATATGATATCTATTACTTTATCCCTGTGAATGCAGTTCAGCTAATCTCAAAAAAATATGAATGATCTTCTATATGAAAGGTTTCCTGTGACTACAACGGCTAAGTTCCTTTACTGTCCCGTCTCAAAAATCTACTAAATATATCCAAGGACATAAAATATAACAATAAAATATTGAGTACTAGCTGCGCTCCGCGGTTTCACATGCGTGGTGACGGGAGATTTTATTGACGTTATTTTTTTATTTTAACCACTCCTGTATAAGAGCAAACAAAACGAAAAAATAATTATTTAAACCGGTCAGCCGTTTTCAAGTTGTAAATAGTGTATAGTCCTATTTTTAGTCTTATGTATAGTCATCTACGTCATTTTTACATATTCCACAAATAGCAATAGGGGTTATCATCTTATATCACACCACTATCATAATTGAAAATTGTGTGTCTATGTATATTTTAATCATCCACGCCACAACAGATTTCTATAAAATTTGTTGCGGTTGTACCCTTTATTTAACCTTGTATGTTTATGTTACGTAATCAATAATTTTTTTACAAATTGTTTGCGCTACAGTGACCTTTAAAAACTAAACAATTAGGCCTGTACTACGAAGAAATAATAGTCAAGAAATAATAGTCAGGAAGCATAATTCAGAACAAATTCCACACAAAAAGTGGCCCTTCAAATCAAAACAACGTATGATTCCAAATACAAATTACTTCCGAGGTTACAAATAGACATGTTCGG
The DNA here is from genome assembly GCA_917880725.1 of Selenia dentaria. Taxonomy (NCBI): domain Eukaryota; kingdom Metazoa; phylum Arthropoda; class Insecta; order Lepidoptera; family Geometridae; genus Selenia; species Selenia dentaria. The sequence continues at coordinate 6,634,754 of OU862891.1, forward strand.
TGATTGGTTTAAATTCAGAAGGAAAGCAGGGATTGGTTTACGCGCGTGCTGCAACGTCTACAATGACAGCAGAGTCATAGCGGCGATGGACGATGTTATGCATCAAGTGGACTGGACCAACCTAATAATAAATCAATCGTAAATCTCGTATGTCTCGCGAAATATGATTAATTTATAGTAATTTAAGTTTTTGTCTAAAAGACATTAGAAGAGATTCTTCGCAATATAGTAAAGAAAGATTATGAAACATTTTAGGCTTATACACTAAACCAAAAAAAACAAGTCGTTATTTGCCAGCTGGATGTTTTTCAGTGGTCACAGAATACCTTCATTATCAATTTAGAAAATTCAATCAATTTATAAAATTACTTTAGAAAAGCACTGTGTTGATATTACTGACAAATTAATTAGCAACTCAGCTAAACCACTTTAAAATTTGCAGAGGGTGAATTTTCATTAGCTTGAAAAATTAAACGTGCTTTAATTTGACCATACAATGACTTTTTTTTAATGCTATTTAGTTACCTATATTACATACCAACTGTAGGCAATCGTTTATTGTTCATTGTCTGTAGTATCTCTTTAGAGCGTAAACGCTTTGGAAGCGCCGCTTTTTGCTGAGTGTTTGAAGGGTCACATAATAATGATTGATATAGTATATTATGTCAATTATTCTTACCTGATGTAATAGAACATTATTTGATTAACAAGTTCAAGTTCCATAGACTACATTTCGAAATTGTTTACTAGTTTGTTATTGCCGAGCGGTTTCTACACACTAAATATTAGTGCGCTTAAAACTTCCTGCTACTTATTGAGGTAACATTTCTAAGTGGGATTCTAACAAATAATTTTATCATCATTAAATTTAAACATCTAGTGCATCAAAGGTCAGACACAATAGAAATTTCATTGTTATAATGACATCGAGCCATGAGTGGCTAGTATTTTGCTATTAACCAGATTTCTTATATGCTTATACTTGGTATCCAGGAATCCATGCTGGAGTCGTAAACTGGTAGCAGGAACTATGTGATGGTTAATAGTAGACACACCATGTTTGGGATCGTATGAATCGTCTTCGCGATACCTTTTTTCTAGCTGGTGACCAGGACCTGATGCTGGATCCAGAAACTGGTAGCAGGAACTGTTTGATGGTTGTTTTATTTGCTATTCTCATCTTTTTTTGGTAGGCACATGAGTTAAATCTTACTTTTTTCTAGTCTATGCTCTTGTAGATAACATGTACTTGATTAATAATTATCATATTATGTTAATTAATGTCAATATAAAAAAAAATGCGTACTGCGTGATATTTTATTTCACCTTTTTGACCTACGTCTATTTGTGACTGTGGGGGCAAGGATTGCTTACGCCGCGGTTTGCGTTTGCGCACCGCCGCCCGCACCTTGCCCACACAGTCGTCTCCCCGCTTTTGTCGCGCAACATTGTCTTTATATTTGAAGAATAAAAAGTGTTAAATTGGAACATAGTTTTTGGCCTTATAAAGAAGATCCCACATCATAGGTAGTTCAATACGCATAGGCAGTCTCCCACCTGCTAACCATCCCCAGGTCCCGAAAGTGACATAAAAACCAAAGTGGATAAAAAAAGATCCAAATATTAATGCGCACTATTTTACGCAAGCGGTAAGGCCACTGCCGCAGGGCGCGCTACTAATTAACTCGCTAATGTAAAATACTTAAACTCGCGCAGCGCTGCGCAGAATAAAGGCTCTTAAAGATGTTGATGTTTCTTCGGGACAAATCATCAGCATAAAAAGATAAATATGATATTTTATATAACATAATTTAAAAAAAACAGTAATTACTTAGTGTACCAACTGGTAGGTAGGTACTGCAGTTTTTTAATAATTTTTTTATTAACTATAATTTTATTGTTTTCAGTCAAAATTAACGTAGTATAACTATGCTGGTTTTCACAGGCAGTCATACTCTTGTTTTGTTTAGCTTAAGTGCAGCTAGGCACTTATTTTGCCGCATTGAATCGGCAAGCAAGCGAGAATAAAACATAACAAGCAAAACCATTGCACATTACATACATTTCAATATTTAGACCTGAAGAAAAAAATACATCCTAAATTAAATAAAAATTGACTGACTTTATTTTGCATAGTATTGACCATCTCGATTTGTTAACGTATTTGAACATCTTTAAATAATTATAATTTTGCTATTATTTACTAGTAAAAGTGATCCCTGGACATTTAATCGTGTATTGTTTGTGCACCACTTCACAACGAATGCTGGCATGATGATCTACAACTGAAGTTCACAATGATAAAAATGAAAAAGTACGTGAAGATTTGAAGTGTGCTCGCTTGCAAGAAAAATGTCCGACTGATGACGTACTGAACACGACTTTTAAGCCCCGCCTACTTGAACACGACTTTTGTTGGGTCATTTTTTTAACGCAGTTACAGTTCCTGACTATTATTTCTTCGTAGGGCCTGTACGTAGTTTTGTTATTAGAAACCATTGTTAAAACTGAGATAGCTTTTAGTCTCTCATATATTTATGATCATCTAGATACCCATAAATACCTAGGATCTGGTGATGCTCATGTGTAATGGATATAATTATGTACTGAATACGGTGTTTTGTTCTCTGGACTAAGTTGACATGCAGATAGTTTTTTAAATGATATTGAGAGACGGTACAAGCATGAGGCCCTACTGGTGAAGTGGTAACCTCTGCTTATAATAAATGCATTTCATCACAAATGCGCCCGTAACGACATTTAGTTCAAAGATATATACTTTCAAATACTATGTATGTTTTTAAGGTATAATGTATATAAGCTACAAAATAAAGTAAACCAAATTATTGACTAAGTTACGCAAGGCCTATCGAACGGTGTATCGAAATAAAGGTATTTGAAACAGTACATTATATCTAAAGATGATCTTTAACGGCCCCTTGAATAACTAACAAATTTTCATATTATATGTAAGCAATTACAAGTTCTAAATATTCCTTTCTGATGTTTATCCCGTACTCCAAGTAAACTTTCAGTAAAGTCTCCGCTATTCACATGTTTATAGTTAAGCCTCAAGCTTAAAGATAAGCCCAATTGTAGTAGTTGTATTAAACTTTCCATCGCTGGCAGCTTGTAATTAATGTGTATAATGTTACATAGATGTTACTTGAAGTTAGACATTCTAAGGTTTAATATTATTTTCTTTTATATTCCTTCTGGTGTAAGTATACATATTTTTTTAAGAACAATAATATTTTAGTACTTTTAACACTTGATAAGCTTGCGTTTGATAACCACTATCTCACTTGATGGTCAGTAATGATGCGATCGAAGGAGGTATCACACTAGATCTAGAAAAGAGTGGCTCTCAAGTAAAACTGCTGGAATATTCCCTTAGGAGCTTAGTGACAGATTTTCAAACTTGATGGAGGTAGCTAGCTAGGTGGACATCATAAGTATCTTACCACCATGTTGTGGATTTCATCCCGATGTAAATTCACCGAAAGACCAAGCATGAGGTGGGAATCGAACCTAAAACCGTCTTATCGATAGTCGACCCAGGTTACTCCAGGGCTACTTTAGCTTCTAAAAATATAGTATCTTTAGATTGTGGTAGGTGGAAAGTTGCCAATCTGTACGTGGTACTATTAATTTTGATCTTTTAACTAACTTAACTTTACTAGTCGATGAGTGTAAATTAGATTATTCTATATCAACGAGCCACTACGAAAGATCGTTCTGAATACTTAATTGACACAGTTCGGCGCCCGCATCAAAGAAAGTGTTGGGTCTCAAAGGTCTTTAAAAATCTTTACGTCTGTGACAGCAGAATACAGGTAAATTAATATTAAGTACAATTTTAGATCAGTCGTGATCAGCATTAGGCATAGAATATGTGATAGTATCCCTTAGAGGGTTGATAACATTTGTTTTGTAGAGAGATACGTCATAAGATAAATTTATTTTAAATCAAAATGTCTTAGGAATTAACTGCGCACGTGGTTTCATCCGCGTGACAACTGAAAAACTCACAACTCAGACTCAGACTATATATACTCCGTATAACATCAACTACCAATGTAAATCTTATGAAACCCGGTCCAGCGGTTTCGGAGAATAACTGGAACAAAAATTCATTCGGACAATATTTTAAAATAGTTTTGGTTATAAGTACAGAATATTCTTTCACATGAATTGAGTAAAAGGCATTTATTATGATATTTCAAAGGAATACTACGATTTGATTTATTTTAACTATTTATTTTTGATTTATTTAGATATTGGACGTCTACTATCTAATTAAAGTAATAAGAAACAGATAATACATTAAATAGACTTGTGCTGACGCGGAGATATGCCGCTTTATTTATACAATGCTTTGTAATAACGACTTCATTAGTAAACTACGAGTAATTACGGACACTAATAACGAAATACCTAGAATTTATATTGAAACTATTCAAACTCTAAAACTTAGCAGCTAGTCACTCCCTATTTAATTTTATTACTTTGCCTACTAAAAATTAATTACCAAAGTTTGTGGCTCTGACAATTTATTGCCATCAACCAAAGATAAACAATATATAAAGAAACTACAAATGATTACTGGCTATTTTATTTATTGTTTTTGTCGTTTGAGGTGAACGTGACTCCTTTTAACGGGAAATGCATGTTTTTTGTTAGGCGGTACAATTATTCAACTGAATAATTATTTGCGAGACTTTAAAGATATTATTTACTAACAGTAATGCAACTAATTACATCTTTTTCAGGTTCCGTACCTTAAAGAGGAAAAAGAATCCCTTATACTTTGTTGTCCGTCTGTCCATTTGTCCGTATATCGAGATTTTATTCTCAGGAACGCGAAGAGTTATTAATTTATAATGTTTATCGCATTTTTGCAAGAATCAAACTTCTAAGTCAAACGATAAAAGATATGACCGTTAATGTCGCATATTTTGCGATTTTGCAAGGGAATGTAAACTCATACAGTGTTACTAATAAAATATCATTATAGCTTTCTTGTTTTATAATTATTCTTGATATACATATACTAAGCATAAGGCTATAGTAATGCGATTGTTACTTATCAAGGAATGCGTTATAACATTGACATAAATATACCAAATTTATTTCAGAATAACCTAACGGCAACGTCGCATTTTATCTCTGAATAAGGAAATCAATATTCAGAGTATTGCATAGACACATCTGAAAAATAAATAAAAATTCCATTATTATGTCTAGTTCTTATCCTAGCTGTCATTGTCACTCACTGTGGATGACAGTTGCATATTAAAAAGTTTTACTGCAAGTCGTTTTATGGCTTGTCCACATCAACATTCTACGTCAATGCCCATCATTGCCTTAAACAACGTGCTAACTATTCCGTTAATCATCGCAATCAATTGAGTAGCCACACTAGAACCGTCAACGTCAACGCTCATTTCATAGCCGATAATGTCACAGAATAACTTGTTAGTTATTATATAGTTTCCATATTTAACCAGAGTTATTTTTACTATACGAATGTACTTTTTGCACCCCTCGGTTTTTTATCCACGTGTTGATGGATGATGAGGATAATAAAAAGTATTCAATTTAAGAACCAGAGCCTCATCTATCTACTTACCAAATTTCATCCAAATATGTGAAAACGTTATGCGTAATTGAGTAACTGACATCCGTACATTTCAAATTTTCACATTTACTAGAACTCAATGACTCTTTCATTCATCCACTCCATAATTGGCGTGCGATGTCTTTGCGATCACGGTACGTAATGACAAACCTTGGTGTGGCCGCTTCAACGCAATAAGCTCTAATAAGAGCTCGACTTGGCGATCTTAACCGATCAACAAGTTAAGCAACACTTGCTGCGGTCAGGACGTGGATGGGTGATTGCTAGTGGCATTATTCAACTGAGCGCTTCCGTGCTTCGGAGGGCACGTTAAGCCGTCCAAAAAGAATAAGAATAAGAACAGTCGTGAGGCAACGTCCAAGGCCTTCGGGCGGCCTGAAAACTTCGAAAGAGGTTGGCCACTAACCTATCCACCAATCCGCACTGACCCGCGTGGTTGATTATGGCCCAACTCCTCTCTCTGAAAGGAAGGCCCGAGTCCAAGCAGTGGGGACAAAATGGGCTGATTATGATGATGAAGCACATAATAATTAATAAGCAATTCTCTGAAAATGAACAAGGAGGTGGTCTGTCTTTTATGGATCGGCTACATCAACGCGAAATGCCGTTGATTATCGCCATGATGGACGTTAACCGTAAATAGGAAGTCATAACTTTTCGCGATAATTTAACAACGGCATTACCATTGCCGTTGCCGTTGGGCCATGAATCAGATGAAGGTATTTTTGGCACATCAATAGATTTAATAATTAAAATGTTGAATTTTATTTTTAAATAATTTGCGGTTGGTGCAATAATCATGTCATCTTAACATTGCCGTTCGAACCCAAATCGACGGACAATTTAAGTTTGTCTTTTAATCTAGTTTGTCTTTAAGTTATTTTTTAATTATAATTATTATTTTTATTATTTATTATATTAGATTATAGTTTAGTGTACGGAACCCTCAGTGCATGAGTCTAACTTGAACTTGGCCGGTACTTATATTTTTTAATAATGGTTCATCAACGTGACTTTTTCTCGATGATTAAAAACAAAGAAGGCGTCAAGAAGCGATGACCATTAATGCAGCCGTAAGCTATACTAATTGTCATGCATACGACGACCAAATGATAGTTCTTGATGTATTTTTACATAATTAATCTACGTGATACTCGTATACGATTGTTACCGCCAGCCCGAACTAGGTCGGTTTTTATTCATTGTTGTTTTACTTAAGAGTTTGCAATGTACTGTTATTTAGATAGCTGAACTAAAGCTAAAGAAAAAGAAAAATAAGTTTTTATTAATGTTATATAACTTATATTATAAGACTTTAGCGAAAAGGGTCCATATTTTCGACTGGTATAAATGGTAACATACTGTGTGCTACTCTTTTAACTGCATACACTAGAGACCCCATTTCCGTTTCCCCTTTTTACAATGATTGAGGTTATGTTTAAAATATCTCACTTGTAACTTTAAAGTCTTGTAGAACTTATCGTTTTTGTCATGTCGATAAATATGGCTCAATTTAGTTTCTTGGAGCCAGCTCTCATAATTGTTGTGTAAACTGTCGGACATTCATGCCGATATTACAAGTAGCAAAACCTCCACTACCTGTTTATAATTAATCAAGAAGTGCCATAATTTTGTGTTGGTCCGTGTCCGCCATTTCAAGGCTGTACTGAAAGTTTTGAAGAAGGTAAGCTAGCGAGCCAACTATAAACTGAGGTGGACTTAAATATCGTCTTGGTAACCCCATAGGAAACTCTGGTGAGTCGCACAAATCCTGTATACATTTTGCCCCATCTCTTATATTCGTATACAGTCCATTACTTTATCGCCTACATATCGTCTTAATATTTATCGTGTGTAGATTGAATAACATCGGAAATATAACAATACCTTAAATGCTTATGCTGTGAGGCCTTGCTTTTTGACAAAACTGACAATTCAAAGTGAACTTTCACTATCACATAGCTGATGTCGTAAAGATCAACTTAGGCTTACTTGTATTTAATCTTTAATTAAATTCAGCCAATTAATTTATGTGGCTTCGTATCCCGTAGACAGATCGAGCGAAGCCGGAGGCGGCTTAGCTAGTGTCTCGACACCACTTATCTCTCCGTAGACGTAGCCGTAGTACGTCTACACTTAGCTTGCTACTGCGTCGGTGCTACGAGTACACTAATGAGAACTGCGACAGCGGCGCTACAACCACTACGACAGGTCTAGGACTTAGGATCATTGTTTACTTGCTACCGTGTTAGTACTTGGCACACACCAGAACGCTCTTCAAGAGGTTTTCTAATTTTGACAGTATGTCTTAGCATACAATTACTTTCGTGCTTTTTGTATACATACTCATAAAAAGACGTAATTAATGAAATTATATCGTCTCGGGATTTAAAGTTTGGTCAGCTTATACAGAGTGGGTCATTTAGATGGGCCTGTATGGGTAATTCTGAAAGTATAAGACACACAAAGATCTCTTCAAGGAACCTGCATGTCATCAATTTTAGAGACAAAAAACGACTTTCATAGATTCTAAAAAACTGTGCTTAGTTCGGGAATTAACCCCAATGGTGTATCGTATTGAAGAAAATCATACGTCATTTCTATTTAAATAACGATTGTGTAGGTCTTAAGCAGTAAATTGTTATGAAATATGATATTTAAAATTATAGCGGCCCTTACTCATAAACGCTGCTTAAATTTAAATAACGCCACTTAGTACGGCGCAGAACATGTTTCCTTTGCTACTACTTACTATAACTATAACGTCATTTAAAGTTAAGCAGCGTTTATAAGTAAGGCCCTAAATGTTCTAAATTCTAACTCTGTATAGTGTAACAGTTTATTGTATTTTTAAGGTGGGGCGCGTCATCCGAGGGGGGCACAAAGACCAGCGTAGAGAGGCATGGGCCATTAGTGCAGTGAAAGACCTTATTCATCGAGAATCTAAATCTTTGCAAAAATTATGCAAGCTCAATCATCACATGCCAATAATAATGTAGGTAAAAGCTAGTATAACGAATGTGTTTTGGAGATATACTGGTAATCTTAATACGAAGAGTATGAATAAATGTCTTTACATACCACCTGCTCGACAATGTCCAATTTTATCACGCAATCACAACGTAAAGCAAGGCATTACATACCCATGGAGGTATCGTTTTATAAAACTCACAAGGGTTTAACCCATACATACTATATCGTGATAATTAAAACAAAACATTTATGAATAAAACTCACGTAAATTTACGTCTCTGGCACGCGAGGGGTTAAAGTAATTTGGAACGTTATTTGTAGAAAAACTTTTAGTACGGAGTACGCGGATACGTGCGTTTATTTGCAATTCGAACTGGTCACGTCAGACAGCATACAGGGCAAAACTAAAGAATAAAGGCACGATTGTAATGAATTTGAAACAATAGACGGCGTTTGGTGTTATTTTAACAATTTCCATAAAATGTTCTTAACAAAAATATTAGTCTGTCCCTCCATCACTGTACAAAATATGTGTGCAACATTGTTATTAACTTTTAGTTAATTTAACGTTTAAATAAATATTTTTATATGAAAGTTTTTATTGTCTCACAGTAGGTAAGAAAAGTAGAGTATTCACCTCGAGGATAAAGCTTGTGTCCGTCTCGGGTGGCTTGAACCCCTCGCCTCGCTCAGGACTCTACATGACCTAAGTTTAAGTCCCTTCGCTGCACTCAGGAATTTCCTCTTAAATCACCGTTACGCTTACGGTCCATTTTCTGAATGGTGAATTAGTGCTGAAGGCCAATATATAAAATTTCGACCATCAAAATTAAAGGGACTAAAATCTCCAAATTAAAATTTAATATTTCTATCCATTGCTATTGATGATAAAGATGTTTGATTTTTCCGAGACCAACTTTCTGAAACATGTTTTAAACCACTTTTTAAACAATTTAGACTACGTTGTGACGTTTAACGCTAAATAAAATTGACCAGTTGAGTAACCACTTTGTCGCGATATGGCAATTTTATTCATTACATATGAATTATGTTTAACATTTATGGGGCCACCCCAAATAAAATTTTGTTACATCTTTTTTACTTTGTATTTTTGTTGTATAATATCACATATTAACTAAGAAATAGTTGAATGGGGCAACCCTAAGCCCCTTTGTATCTTGCCATAGGTTAAGCCAATTAAAAATAGGTACGGGATATAAAGTGTTGTTCTTTTTTCCCATAATCAACCCATTAGGTAGAACAGTTACATAACACTGCAGTAGCAATTACTACGCTTTAATATGACTAAGTAGTGAAGAGAACTACGCTACACTATACTGGCTGCAATGAGTAAGCTTAATAGTGGAATTGTGAACAAAAAAATTTGCAAGTTCTGTAAATAGTTTTATTTTTCCAATCTTAGTATATTTCAATAAGTGCAATAAGAGCAGTGCTTGGGGCTGTAAAGCCGCTCCCATACTTGGAATCTGTCTTCAAACAGTTTCTCACGCACACTGAAGCCTTCATCGATCCGCAGAAACTGACGCTCGCGGTGCGTCATCCGTGGCCATGTGAAAGTCAACTCGGGAGTCACCGGCGTCGGGTTGGGGTTACTGAAATATAGCACATAAAGGATGTTACCTATTTTGACTTTGAATTTTAAACGGTCTACGAACGCTATTCAGCCACAAGTAGCCTCCCAATTTCAATGTTTGAGATCGCTAAAGCAGGCGTTAGTGCTTTAAAAAGTAATACTATAAAAAAGCAGCCTCCCGCTTTGGCTCATGTACGAACAACGACTACATTGATTTTGTCATATTTCATATCGATTAAACTATTCTAATACGTGTAATACGTGTACTTACATAAAAATATATAGGAACGCAAATGTGTCATGGACTCGAAGACCTTGCTTTGCTCGGTCAAAAACAAGTATTGATTCTATTTTACCCAAAATAAAGGTAATTTCAGGAAGATGAGGCTCCTCTTAGAGGATATATAATAGGTTTAGGTAAATAATTGCATGTTGAATGGCAGAATATAGTGATACTATAAAATCTATGTATATAACATAAACTAAACCTATATTCGCAATAAACACTTGTTTGATTGATTCAAAAATCATGCTCTACGTTACCCGAGTGTTACGAAGTTGTACCAGATGTGCAATCAGTATGTCTTACCCGTGTATAGCGAAGTTGTACCAGATTGCCGTCATCCTGTCCACCTGCTGTGAGTCCCGGGAGGCGGACACCGGGATGACGGGGAACGAGGCATTTATGGAGAACAAGTAGATCAGATCAGCTTGGTGCGCTGCCGCTGCACATGTGAGGTAAGGGAAACGGATCGAATTGCTTTCACACTTGAACTTTTAAAAATAGACTAAACAATAACGAAGCTCCGAATGACTAAATAAAATAAAGAATCAGGGATCTTGTGTGTTTACTTCTGAGCACATTTCATCACGTCCTTTTATTTAATATCTTTACTTTATTCAATGAAATATATTAGAACTGTAGCAAGTTTCGCATGTTTAATAGTAGTTTATGCAACTGTCATATAATAGAGGGTATTAAAACATGAGTGTAGTTTTTGAAACGAGCCGCGGGCGAGTTTCAAAATAAGATTACACGAGTGTTTTAATACCTAATTATATGCAGTTGCATACACTACTTTATTTAATCTCATGACATTTTTGCTACTAATTTAATTTATTTTTTTAATTTTCTTAAAGAAGTATGTAAATAAAACATGCCAATAAAAGTCTGTATTTCATTTCATAATTAGAATATTACCGAATGAGATTATATAAATAATATTATGCAGGTTGCAGCAGTTTCTATGATACTTCCTGCGCCCCGTGATTTTATCCGCAGAACCCTTTCGTTTTATGTGTGTAAATATCCCGTATGTAACACAATAATATTAGTCATCACTGTGTTAAGTTTCATCAACATCTGTCTATTGTATATACATCTGTCTAGTAGCTTCAGAGTGATGCGCGCACTCTGAAGCTACTGGACAGATGTATATGCAATTTATAGACAAACGAACAGACAAACATTGTGTATAATATATTTTTGGGTTCTATATCGACAACGAGGTGTACTCTTCACCTCGTTTATAATTTACATAAATATTTAATTAACAGATTTGCCTCAGTTACAGGTTTTTTTGTAGAAGACCGACAGTAGTATACTTTTCTAAACATATCGAATAACAACAGAAAGCCTACTACAGGTCCTCACGGTCAATATAAAAAAAATAACAGGTTATGAACACTACATAACAGTCTAAATATTATGGTAATGAAATGAACTTAAACAACTTAGTAAAAGAACCTGCTCAACAGCTGACTTACCGATACCAAATTAGTGCAGAATAAGTCTAAGCCAACTCGCATAAATGTTAGTAGTAGTTATTATAGTTTTTACTTACTCTGTACAAGTATAAAATGTTGTGTGTAGTTACTTTACAATTAAATTGGAAGTAATTTTAAACAAGTAAGCAATATTTGCCATTTCTGTCCTTATAGAGAGGAAGAATGTGATTTTTTTGAAAAAACCGAACTAAGTATGTAAACTAAGTACTTAAGTTTCTTGTTGAAAACTTAAGTACTTACTTTATAAATATCAGTTGGATACTCACAGCTCGCTTGATATATATTTCATACCGTGGGTTCCATAACTGTGAAATATATTCGAGTATACTGCTGTTTTATTATATGTATAGATAGAAAGGGTAAAGATAGATTATAAATAGATTGGAAACTGCAGCAAAGTTGAAGTTGCAGTCTGAAAAAATATGCAGGTTACATCAATTTTAATACGAAATTCTTGTCTTGTAAATGCAGCAACGTTTGCAGGTGGAAAGCTTTGACTGGGTTCTTACTCACCTATGGGCCTCTTGGTGCCGGGGTCCACATACAAGCTGTTGTTCCCGATGTACCCGAACTCGTAGTAGTACACCGGGTGCTGGGAGTATACCGCCATCAGGTTGACCAACCTGGAAGAACGATGCTATGCTGTTTCGCATTTAACTTCCAACGAAAATGAAAATTTTATAAATCCATAGAGATATACAAACAAGAATATATTTGACAGGCCGGTTGGCGCAGTTGGTAGCACCCCTGCCTTCTGAGCCGCTGGTCCCGGGTTCGATCCCCGGACAGCTCAAACATTTGTGTGCATGAACATGTCTGTTTAATCTGTGTCTGGGTGTTTATATGTATATAAGTATCTAATATCATATATATGTATGTAATATCAGTCATCAGGTTACCATAGTACAGGCTCCGCCTAATTTGGGACCTGAAGACCTTTATGTGGACATCCATGTCTTATATAATATGAATAATTCGCCAATACTAGCCATTTCTTTGTGTGTACGTAATTCGATATGTATTTGACGCATCGTAGCCACTGAAGACCTGTCGCAAGCGCTTTACAGTGTATATAGTGAGTTTTCTTCGAGTTATAGGCATTTCTTATTATTGGTTGATGAGTTGCCATGTTCAATCGCATCATTACATATAAAGTGGTGAAATGATAGCTTATCAGATATGAAGTTCATTTGGAAAACAGTTGGAAGACGTCTACTGCTGTACATATGGATCTCCTTTTGAATGGCACTATAACAGCAAAACAGGGTTAAAGGAGCCGCCGGGCAAATATCCTGCAGTCATCATGCAAGGATATAATCATAATCATCCCCAGGCTTGGCAGTTGGTGCCACCAGATTATTAGCATAGGAACGTACGTATGAACTCCAAATCCGATAACGGCATTACTGTACAACTTCCCTAAGCCGTCAGCAGTGGCGGAGTCGTTGACCAGGAGGCCATTAGCGTGCGGGAGGTAGTATGAGCGCAGCGCGTAGGCAGCGGTGCGCGAGGGCGGGGGAAGGAAGAAGGAGATCGGCGCGATGCGGTACCATTCCGACTGCATTGTTACCCTCAGGGTCTCGTTGTTAAGTACATCTGGAGAAAACCTGGTCGATTAGTATGTTGCTCAACGACAAGAAGTATTAAGTAGTAGCTATTGTATACATCAGGCGATGGATACAATAGCTCTCGTGGTTTTTGGTCCTATTAATTAAAGCTGCCTTAGACATCTGCTATTGCATTCCTAAATATTCTACCTCTAAACGATACCTGTAAGTAAAAATAGCACTTTAAGAATACTTTAACAAGGCAAATTACAAGAGGAATTTTAAATTTTGAGCGTAAACACATCAAGCGTTAAAATTTACAAGTATTTTTTTTTTTAATTTTTATTAAATTTAGTAGGTGGTTTTTTACAGGGTGCGTCCTCCCTTTATTCTTTAGTAACATTAGTAAGCATTCCGCCGTCAAACTACTCTAAGATCTCCAATCAAAGAAACTGCCTAAGTGGAAAACTAGGCTGTTGTGTAGAAGAATCTTACCGAAAGCCTTCCAGAAAAACTCGTCTTGCGTTTGACTGATGATATACGGCACGGAGTGAATTCTCCCTGCCTTCACTGACGTCAGCAGATCTTCAATGAGAAACCGCTCTTGGCCGAAATCTAGTTCAATGATCGGCCCCCAGATCAACACTGGGTCATTCGCAAATTCCTTGAAAAACATAAGATAATAGTTTGAAAAAAGTTTTTGAGACTAGTTACCTATATTGAGATTTCGAATTGGTTTATATACATTTTAGAAGTTTGTTTCAATTAGATTCTGATTTCCCTTACGAGACAGATTATTTATAATGAAGAATAAATATTGAGAAACTAATAAACAAAACCAGCCAAGTGCGAGTTGGACTCGCTCACCGAGGGTTCTATACAGAAAGCGTCTAACATTATTGCTCTGAGGGAAATATACTTCGGTATATATTCCTCAGTTCTCCGTTGAGACCCTGATCAGCCATGGCTACGGAAACGGAGAAGGGCCACGACGATGACAACGAGAGGGGTTATGACTAGGACTGAAAACTAACAAACTCAGAAATTATATAGCCTTTACGTAATTTAACATAAAAAATTAAGTATGCATTGTTGTGTCTTTATAAAATTATATTTAGATGTAATAATGTTTCAAATAACTATTACATTATACAGGCACGGACCCTGGAGTCTGTGGAGCCTAGTTATAATATATAAAACGCAAAAATTATTGTTCTAACTAAAATAAAAACTAGATTAGAGGACAAACCGAACCTTGCCTTCGATCCTTAGACGCGAATATTTTACTAACTGCAAATAAAAAGTTTGTTAGTATACTAATTACTACACAAAATTTATTAGTAAATTCGTTTTTATGTTATTTAACTAAATTTTTACAGTGTTTTTGTTTATTTCCCAGTTCAACTGGAAGGAGTTCATGGTACATCTCGATTTACGTATATTAAATTACTTAAAACAAATCTTGGCATGTGTATAGGAAATAGACCATAATGTTTACTTACAAAGAACTAACCAATCGAGTCTCTCAACTATTAAGCAATCTTCATCTTTAGACACTCCAGGATCACTTGGAAGGAGTTTGTTGGGCACTTAGTCCTACATGAAATCATTTATGAAAGAAAATTGGCAAGTGTTGAGAACCAAATAAAAAAATCTTAAAACTTACAAAGAACTGGTTAAGTGAGTCACCCAACTCCTTAGAAGTCTTCGTCTTTAGACACTCCAGGATCACCTGGGAGGAGTTGACGGGGCAGTCTAGGAGTTCCGCTTGCTTGACAGCGAGGTACTTTTGGTCATGGGAGACGTCTACTTGCGATATAGGAGACCCACTCATTGAGATCGCTCGGTGGAACAGACCTGGTCAGGAAAAAAGGCTCGTGTAATAAGATATATTTTTTAAGAACAGACCACACCGAAGAGATTTGGATCTATTAATTATGTACATATTACAAGTAGTGTGCTTAATGTTAAGCAAAACATTTGCCTATGGCATTTGCAAAGTCAAGTGCCCATAAACTAACTCAGCAACTTATACGCAGTATTGCTTTGCAGCTCAATTTCTCGTCCTGTGATGGGACCGAGCAAGAGTCTCTTACACAAGGTGTTAAATATCAAATAATATTCCTTAGAGCAGGGGTCCTACTCCCACCTCTTAAAGTACTCATATTTAAAACTTACCATTAAATTTGGTACCACCACGTCAATATAGCAAGCTTAAAATAACAATGGATTACGATAGACGTTTTGATGACGTATTATCAAATAGTGCATTCAATTCGTGTACTTTGCAACTGCGTTAGTGTTCGGGTTGGGCATTATAGGTATTGATCCTGGAATAAGATTTCGGCTAAAATAGGAACACGCCGTAAATAGTATTGAAGTAATATGTTCGATCGTTTTGTGTCGGTGGGAGTACGATAGTAAGTATGATTATGCTAAGTTTATAACAAAACGCTCCTGATTTATGATAGTTTCTTAAAATGTGGGAGTAGGCCCCCAGGCCTTTATCACCATCTTGTATGGGGCACTGTTCTAACCTTTGGAATGGATCAGCCAAATACTAGCTTCCGGCACTTGAATCTATTGAAAAAGTGCCAAGAAGATGACCAGCTGTTCGACAGAAGGCTTCAGAGCCTAGATCATCGTCTCAAGATCGCAAATCATGTCTGGGTTATCGGTTTTTTTTTACTGTCAGTTTTCTATGGAATTTATTTTGTTATACGTCCTCAGTGTGTCACGGAGTTGCATGGCTTATTCCCAACATCTTCATTGTACCACTGACCTACTAGACTAACTGCCATACATCATCGTATATAGTAAAAATCCAAATAGAAGCACGAATCATTTTACTTCCAATTTTATTATGCTTATCACTATTGATTGGAACTCCTTGCCCGAGTCTGTGTTTCCCGAGATACCTATAACTTGGGAGTCTTCAAGCCAAGCGCAAATAGGTATCATCTAGGCATGCGTGCCATATTTTTGACCGCACCGTCACTTAACATCTGGCGAGATAGTGGTCAAACGCAAGCCTGTGAGTGAATTGCACCAAAAAATAATTTCTGCACTTTGCTGCACACCTTACATGAGTTTATTAGCAAAAAATTTAAAAAAGTAGTGTTACATTCTTATTTATAACTGTTCAGCCGTACCATAGCAGGTAATGCGCACTGACCAGTCAAACAAGACTCCAGTTTTATATGAGACCGTGTTTCATAAAGAGATCAAGCTGTCATTTTGGATTTATGTGACGGATCCAGATAAAACGTTTATGTTTGGGAGCTCCGGGCTACTTATATTCTATATATATATATAAAATTGCATCCAAATATGTGGTGTAGTTTTTAAGTTATGCGAGAGTATACTAGAATGTCATATACCTTTGCTCATAGGCGAGACCATATGCAACATGACACTGATGGAGCCGGCGCTGCCCCCCGCGATAGTGACAAGGTGAGGGTCGCCCCCAAATGCCGCGATGTTCCTCCGCACCCAGCGCAGAGCCATTACCTGGTCCTTGAATCCATTGTTCCCCGGTGCGTGCTTGTCACCTGTACTCAAAAATCCTAAAGAAAAACTATATTAAATCTTTGATTCTATGCATGTTTAAACGTAGATGCTTGAAGTTGCACCTATACTTAACATCTGCCTCCCAAGTCACTGTTTAAGACTGTTGTAAAAATATGGCTCTGAGTTTATACCAGTTTTTCTTGGTAGCGGCTGAATTTATAATCTCTAGACAATTACACCATCTCTTCGAGCCCTACACAACCAGAAGTTTAAAATATTTTATCAGCACAATGAAGATCATCATCGTCACATCACAGTTTGATAAAAGCAGTCAGCGAGTTCATGATCAATAATAAATGACATAGGGCAGACCAAGCCAGCGACTTCGCTCGCATGGTCTGTACGAACTATATTGATAAATAAAAGGTGGAATTTCGTAATACCCTTTCTTAATAAACCACACGTACACTTCACTTCACACTGAGAACACACCTTTAAAATTTTATGTGTCTACGACCAGCAGTGTAGGTCAGTCAAGACTTTGAATTTTATATATATAGTTAAATCTTTACAATGTCGAGTGACTAGTTGTTACCGCCTCAATGCAACTGCAGGAACATGCTTACCAAGAGAAGCGAGTCGGTAGTTGATGGTGACGAGCACTACGTCTCTGTCTAGCAGGTAGCTGGGGCCCGCGATGTCGCTGCGGCCAGAGTACGAATAAAGCCCTCCCGGGTGCATGAACACTATCACAGGCAGGGGTTTGCTGCACAATAAACATATATAAGTTGGTATATAGGATTCCAAAACAAGATATCTTGTAATGTAAATCAAAGTCACAATCATTTGTAGAGGTACGGTTATTGCAGTGTCCGTCTGTGGAAGTTCCAGTTTATGTTTTTAAGGGTAATATAACTAGTGAAATTTTAACAAGAGATTTAATTCTTATAACTCGGGGCGCAGTTTAAAACTCTGAATGGCGCAGAACGTTATTAGCAAAACTAACGCTTAAAATAAGGCATGCGACTTGCACGTCTCTTCGTCGTTTTTAACGATATTGATGATTGATAACGATTTTAATGATGATTATTCGTTATCCGGATACCAGCTCAGCATGGCAAACATCTGCTTCAATATAAGTCTGGTCAAAATCTTCATCTAGGTTTTTATAAACAAACCTGACGTATAGCTGAAGAATTAAGACAGTGAAATGACCATTTTACTCTCTTTGCCGTTGTAATACAAGTAAATAAACAAGTAAATTACGCTGCAAGCTGCAAGGCCACTGCAGGCTGGTACATCTCCCGTATACGCGGAGATTGCCCGAGCGTTGGTGGTACTGTAGTCGCCAAACCAGTTGTCTAATTGTTGGCATGGAGGGGTTAAGTCTGTGCAAGTGTGCTGTGTACACTTCCGTGCAGGATAGCAATACATCTACTACTGCACATCCCTACTTTTTTAACAACGCGCGTGACGATTACTATAGGTTTTCGTCAGGATTATCTGTATTATCGCGGAATGTGCCGGAGATAATACTGCTGACTGTGCCATACTTCTAGCATTTGCAGAGTTGAGGTAGCAATAAGAATTAGGTGTCGTACAATACCTCCTCACCTAATCGTTCCAGGAGCATAGACGTTAAGCCGGAGACAGTCTTCATCCATGTAGTAATCTCCGAAGGTGGGTTGTGGACAAGCGGGACCGTCTACAGTGCCGTTCACTTCGCCAGGGTACTGCGTGATTAGCTGCGGGGGCTGGAAGAGTGAAATGGATGCAAGGTCTGACTCAATAGCAGGCCTACTAAACGGACTCGAAAAGCAAGACCTCAATGTATTTAGAAGTAGGTACAGGGACCTAGCTGGTGGCATAATGATATCGTGCATTTGTTTCCTCGACAAAAAAAAACCTATTATGCAATGACATACATACCGGTCACACTGTATGCTAACATATTGCCTCTGAAAATCTATCATACCTAATAGATGTCGTTCGGCCGATTTGTATACACATAAGATAATAAGTCTGTGTGTATATCAGCTTGTCTGGCATCATGTCTGGATGTTTTAGGTTAATGCTTCAAGACTTGAACTCTTGAAGGTCATGCTGATGAGCTGGATAATTTAGTTAGATTTCAGTGAGGGCAAAGACGAATTAAACTCGAAATTTGACTTTAGAATAACGTACTCAGTAAACTTTGTCAGTGCCATTTTTACTCCTACTGATGAACAAAGAAAATTCAATAGAGTATTTATTAATCATAAACTTAAACCTTTGAAGATAGCTGATCCCTTAAAATACCGTAAAATTAATTTAAATTAATTCAAATTTAAACATGGCTTTGTTAAAATGTATTAATAGTATTAACAAGTTAAAAATAAATAATAGTACAATTAATATACAATTAACTCAATCTTCATTATTAGGATGTATTCAACGTTCTTATTTTAATTATTATAATGAACAATTAAATATTGATGTTGAGTTTTAAACATATTAATTTTTAATATATAAACATTAAAAAATAGATTAACAGAAAGTTTAATTAAGTAAAAAGATTAATGGGACCACTTTGTTCTTTGTTTATTTCATTAAAAAGTATTTATTCATTGCCACTGTAAAAAAAGACGTGTGGCACTCGGAGAGTGCCGCGGTAAAGCTATTGCATAGCTGTTTTTATCAACTTATGCAATTATAATTATTTAACCAATGTCATCTAGAGGCGAGTTGCTGAACTAAAGAGACAAGCGTGATATTTCAAAAAGTCATTAAAAGTTCATCGATAGATGGAGTCGGAGTGGGGGGTGTTAGTTTATTTTCGTTACGGAATTTCTGGATTTGGTCTCCACGCTCAAGGCCTGCGATAGAAGCTATGCAATAGCTTAAAAATTGGTTAAAGGAGTCAAGATTTTTGTTTAGATTTAAATTTATTACAGATCCAAGTCTTTATTTCATTAGGTAGGTTTATTTCATTATACATTCTGAATGTCATTACATAGTTTTTTAACATGTTATTACAATTTCTTCACAATGAATTTAAAGCGCAGAACCGTTCATTCCGTAGAAGGTTATCATTACCTTGAACCTGAGTTGTCCTACGGGCGGTTGCGCGTACCTGAGGCCGCGGTAGGCCTGCACGGCCCGCCCGCGCCTCGTGTACAGCCAGGCGCCGCGGATAGACCCGCTCGGAGTCTCCGTTATGGGGTCTGACTTCAGGTTTGGTGGTGCTGATGGTGTTCCAGAGATTCATATAAGACCATTTCGTACAAGATTATGATTGACAGCGTTGATGGATCGGGCATGCATGAGACATGACAGTAGATGCTGTGAGTGCAATGGCTTCTCCCTAATATAGAAGTGGGTTGTTTGACGAAAGCATACACATTAAGGTTTTAAATTCCAAAGTGTAATACGGGATTAATTCTTACAAAATATGTGGAATTAGGAACTGAGCTGTGAGGACAAGCTAAAGTTATTTAATTAAATTGTACCACAAATAAGTGTAAAACGGATTGGCAAGAATAATGTCCAAAAAGAAACATGTCCAAAAAGTATGAATGCATTTCACCCATTTGCGATTCGCCATATTTGGCCAATAATACAATAGATTTCACAGAAATCAACCTACTTTTACAGGAAATGCAACGTGTGTGGTTAACAAAAATGCCCAAAAACGAAAAATATCTAACAATAAAAATATCTAACAATTAAAATGTCAACAAATGAAAATATCCAACCCTATTTATGAACCAATAAACAATTCACAAGTGCAGCAATAAGTACCTAGTGTAAGTTACTTATTTCTACTAAACTATAATACAGTTTCTACTGAAATTGTCTAAATGCGTACATGCCAGCCATATCAAGAAACAAACATAATTTTTGTAAAACACTGGCAGCATAAATACCCGTCGTACTCCCACAACCACCGTGGTGCTGATATACTGTCTGCTGACAGTTGGACGTGCGGCCCGCCACCGCGGCGGTCACCGCTGCAACGCAGAAAAATAATACTCCGCGCATGTTCCTGTTTACTCACAACTGAACTGATGACTCGTCTGCCGGCTTTTATATACAAGCAAACACAAGGAGGATTCTGAATATTACTGAATATTAGGGTTATTTTAGGGTACCGTACAAGTCTTGAACTTGACTTGAAAATCAAATAGACTAATTGTATGAAGTTTTCCGATCCTACTGTTTACATAATTAATTATAAACTTAAATTATCGGTCTATCTTTGAGCGATTTCTTAAAATTAACTAAGGCCTTATGAACTCGTGAATAGCCTTCCTGGAGGCCTATTCCACTAACTACAATGAAAAAATCTGTCTTTATAGCCTAAAGGAAGAGCAGGCAATTAACAGACTAAAACGAAAGGACTCTTGAAAATCCCTTCTTAAAAAAATTGATTCTTTCGTTTGATATACATCTATGAATCAGCTGTGTATGTAAAGAACAATGTTGAAAATATTAGTATCTTGAGAAGTAAGCGACACAAAAACAGGTTACAAATAGCGGGCTCCAAAACTGTACTGAGTAGTAACAGCAAATGTAAAATGAGAGTGTGATAATGCATTATCAATACGTTTATTACAAATAGATATTATTGACATTTTTTTTAATATTAATTATTAATATAATTATGATTCATAAATGTCAAATAAAATTTAATTATTTTAAGACTTTGGATATACCTAATTGAAAAGACATATTATAGAATATTTAAATGATAAAGGCATATAAAGTAAGTACAATAATGATAAAACCATGTAATTATCAAGATATATTTGCAAAATAATATATTACTTTACATGCCAAAGCAGTTAAAGCATGGCGATCTAATAAGCTTATAATAACTATGAATTTAACGGTGACCTTTAATACAAGAATGAACTTTAGAAACGGGATATTTACCATTATATTGTATTTGAGCTCTCGATATTTCGGCACAGTTGCATGCGCCATGTGCACGAGGAAACTGAAGTATCTGCGGGTAGGTGTTGTTATGAGCAGACGAAATGTCTACACCCTTCTTTTCACGTTTCTTGCGTTCCGTTTTATTACCAGTGACAAAAGTCTAGTAATAACTACAAAGTCACTTGCAACTCTATCTGGGTCTCGACACACATAACTCACGGTAACTGCTCGGAACTTGTTCAGTTCTTGCACAGATTACCCACTGGATTCCAGGTTCTCGACAGTTGAAACCCATCCTCTCTGATTAAATTCCTTTATTCGGTAATTTTAATGGCCTCCCTTATCAATCTAGGTATATAGTTAATACCACACATGGCAAGTATTCAGTTTCTCAAGTTAATTCTTGCATTAGTGATCATGTCAGTTTAAAAAGACCTTTATAAGACAAGACTTATCAGGTACACACCACCATGTCATTATGTTACTGGTAATTTTGATTGTAAACGAAATTGTTGTTCTTTAAATGGGTACGTTGATAAGAGTTTCTAGATTACAAGTACTCAGAATATATAGAAGTTCTTCCGAATGTTTCGTTTAATTAAAATATTAATTTTCCAGTCGCCCCAAAAAATGATGTGTGTTTTTAACTTTATTACAAATTGTCTTTAACATTTGCTGCAATGTTTTAAGAAAATCATCAATATTATTGTATTTTGGAATTACGTATGCACAAATTATGATCAGATTGAAGTTCAATAGTTATACTCGTACCACAATATTAGTAAGTGCTAGGCTTCGCAAACTCTTCAAATATGTAACAATTTTCAAAGCATTATTTTTCACTGATATCCATGTGCCACCGTTTTATATTATCTCTGCTAAAAGTTACAGCTGGTTTATATTGCCACAGTAAAATAAGTATCGTTTTCAGCAGTTAGAAACGTTTCTGAAAGTAAAAAATGACGTTGACGTCTTTAGTGAGGTCAGATAAAAATTTTAAACCAAGTTCTATCATCTTTTTTGGATTCCAGCAATATTCTGGTACACTTAGAATTGCTTAAATTCGAAAAAACGTATTGTTTATTGTTGTATTTATAAGATTCAATTGGTCCATTGGTTTAATTGGATGGTTCTGTGTTGATACATTTTCGTTACTGTTGAGTGATGTTTATACATTTTGGTACGTTAGAAATATGTACTGGTTTCGTTTATTTCTTTGGAGTGTATTTTACTTATTCTTACGAGGTGTTGTTCGAAAAGTATGTGAACAAGAACTATGCACGTACATGTACGTGCATAGTTCTTTTTCACACATTTCGGTTCGCTAATGGAGATCATTTGCGTCATGACTTACGAAAAACTTGAATCTTTAGTACAATTATATTTTGACTATCTGTGTCCCACGGTTCCATCCTCATAGTGATGGATGATGATGATGATGATGAATAAATATACAACAGTATATTCTAGCGTCTCGTCTACATACCAAATTTCATTGAAATCCATTTAGTAGTTTTTTCGTGAAAAAGTAACAAACATCCACACAACTATACATAAAAATAATTGCGTTTGTAATATTAGTAGGATAAGAAACCGGTATATATAATTACTGAAATACGAATGCATTTTTTAACATTCTTATCTAAACCCTTATTAAAACAAAATAACAATGAAGGAATTCAATGTAACTCATGACATAAACATTAAATGTAATTTATAGGTCTTTGAGAATATAATAATTTGACCTCGGATTACAAAAATGTACTAAGTCTTCGGATCACTTACTCTGTGGCCTTCACAGCGTAGTACTATTATTTATTTTGTACCTTCATAAAGGAATATAATATATATACTAGCTGACCCGCCAGCGGCTTCGCTCGCTTGTTATTGGTGTAGTGATGGAAGTGCCGTTTTGGAACCTCGAGGTCATGGGTTCGATCCCCGGGTTGGAAAGTTATTGGGATGTTCTGAGAAAGAAAGATGTTCTCAAATAACATTCCGGAGACTGGAACAGTTCCCCGTTTCCCGTAACAGATGGCAATAGGCTCGCCTCCTATAACATGACCATATGACCAAAAACATATACTTATGGCGAAACGTATAAAGGCGATTTAAATACCGCTGCTTAACCATTCGATGATATAGGCAAGAGTATCGATTCACTCAATGATGGTGGTGATGGATAGTGATGATGATGATGATGAAAAGTAGCTTATGTGCTACTCCAGATTATAATCTATCTCTGTGCCAAATTTCAACCAGATTGGTTTAGCCGTTCTGCCGTGATTGTGCAACAAACATTCATGCATCCATCCATCCATCCATCCAATAACTTTCACATTTATAATAAATAATACAATACAATATATAGTGAGATGATATTATATATATATATATATATATATATATAATTCCATATAATATATGGAAAAGAACGGATGTACCAATCTCGCTAAATCTTTTTTTTGCAGTGCTATTCATTGTCAGGAGAAGGTTCTTATGAAAGAAAAACCAATAAAAGACGTTACGGCGAGGCTGAAGCCGAGCCTACTACGCGAACGAAGTCGCGGGCAGTCGCTAGTATTACATATTTTTTTATGGTACATGTTTATTTAAAATGTCATAGTATAAACTATATAACATATAAATTTTAATAAATATCTAAATATGATATTTTTTGGGTAAATATTTTAACTTATATACATTTCTCTTCACACAAAAGTTGTCAAACAAACCTGTATCGTATCAACTGTTGTTTGTAAACCGGTTTATTATAAAATTTCAAAAAGTAAGGCTGTCAAATTATATTATCAATAAAAAGGCCCAAAGGACCTTCAAAACAAATGTTGATGTACATAATATTTGTTTAGTAATGAGATAAAATGTTACGCTTTGATATTTAATTTGTATGTGCACCATAATTAATATTTTTAGAAACATAAAATCAACCGGTGTTTTAAAATGATGTTACATTGTAAAAGTAAATCAGACAGACGGAAGGCATTGGATTAGCAGTAGCCCTTTATTTTGGTTCTTTATATATAGGAATTTTCAAAATAGTGATCAGTACGAATTTTAATAAGTAACCTTTGTATGAAGATGTAAATAAATTGTAATCTAGAAACTTTCGTAGGTATTAGACATTTAATATGGCCGGTTGGCGCAGTTGGTATCTACCCTGCTTTCTGAGCTGCTAGTCCCGGGTTCGATCCCTGGAAAGGTGAAATATGTGTGTGTATAATAATGTATTTTTCAGCTGTATCGGGGTGTATATATGTACACAAGTACATAATTTTATATTCATCAAGTTACCACATTACAAGCACTGCCAAGTTTAAGATCTTTAGACCTTGAATGGATGCTGCCGAAATAAAAAGCATATTTAGAGAGTTTAACTTGCGCGATTCAATCGAATTTGTGTTGCGCGTTTCAATCAGAACTCGAACGGTTTCGCCACCTTCCGGATTGCTGAAACTTGGATAAGTGGGAACTTAAGGGATCTTTAGTTTTGTATCACGAAAAGGGGGTTTTTATTTACCCATTTGCCCTAACTATGCAGGTTAACAAGACAGTGGTCATATTTATAGAGAGTATGAGAACAAACGAAGTAAGTATGGAAGGGATTAGGTTGTTTGTAAACAAACGCATCATAACTTGTCTACAGCTTAATTACGTTAACGGCAGTTAGAAGATCGAAAAAAAACCGAAATGAATTAATATATTTAATTAATTAAAAAGAATAAAACTAATTTACAATTATTTCCTAATGAATAACCATTCCGCTTCGAAGTAGGAATATGGAATGCTTATTCTTACAAATAGATTCAACACGCAGTGTCCGATTGACGTCATTGCTGCGTCGGCGAATTAAATGTGTTCAATAATTATCGGTGCATCTGCAACGTCGGCGATCTTCATATAGTAGACCTACGTAATTCCTCCACCCCTAGAACGGCGCCTATTTTAGCACGTTGAGTGAAAATGTTGCCGGAATAGTGTCGGGATCTTCCTTCTTCATTAGTGCTGTTGGGGGTTTCTGGTCCGTTTTCGTAGGTGTGTTACATCTGCACACGTAGCGTCGGGTCACTAGTATGATAGTGAGTACAGCTGCGCTCGATAGTACTACGTAGAATGGAATGGTTGTGTGGTAGAAAGCATCTGATTTCAAATTGTCCACACGTAAGGAAGGCTGGATCATTAGTTTTTCTTGGATGCTGTGCAGCCCTTGGAGGTCAATGGAGTTCAGTTTAACATGGGTAGCTAGGTTACTTTGTTTCTCCGCGTCGTAGGGGATGTTCATCAGTTTGAGAGGTTGACCTTTGATCTCATCATTGTCATTTGCAATAGTAAACTCTTGTGATTTCAGGTGACATCCAGCGGGTATCGTAGCGAGGTAGCTTCCTTGCAGCATAGAGTAGTTCTTCTGGTTACAGTTGAGTTGTACCTTCGTTTTATGAGGGAAGGACAGAACATAGTGTTGATCGTCAAGTTTCTCCAGAGCTT
Organism: Selenia dentaria; assembly: GCA_917880725.1. NCBI lineage: Eukaryota > Metazoa > Arthropoda > Insecta > Lepidoptera > Geometridae > Selenia > Selenia dentaria. Next base: position 6,661,227 of record OU862891.1, read on the forward strand.
CTCTCGTCAGGGTGACTGTCGTGAACTGGCAGGATTCCTGGATAACTTGATTGTGAATCAGCTCCTGGATGCAGTCAAATTTGGTTCGTATCTGGTGAGCGATTCCTTTTTCACAGAGATACCATTTTTTCAGCTTCAGGCATTCTGCCTCTATGTACATGAACGTCATCTCGTTAGTTGCTAGGAAGGGGAAGGAGGGGGTAAGAGCCTTAGCGTGTTTGTTAGGTACTACTGATAACCTTTAAAAATCATAACTATCCGTAGAAAAAATTGGAAACTTAAAAATAAAAACTATCTGCTTATTAATATAATACGATCCAGGTTTAATGATATCGTAATATTCCCTAAGTTCTAAATCTAAAATGTGCTCTCTGCCATAAATTAATTTAAGTTTCGCAACCATTGACTCTAGTGTCTCTATAATATCTATAGTCGAATGGTGAGTACTAGAAGCTCGTATAAAAGCTAAGCTATTTTCTATCATTATTAACTCCTCAGTTAAGTCCTCTACGTTTTCGCTTATAACTTCTAAGAGTTGAGCGAACTTAGCATACTTAATTAGGTTGTTTTCTCTGTATGCGTCACTCTTCAGTATCAATTCTAAAGTAGAGTTGATTTTATATTCGTTACTTACTATCTGTGCTATTACGTCATTATGTTTGGACATCCACTCCTTACTCATACTGATATGTGCGTTGAACTCATTTACTATTTTATCTTGATTGGTTTCTAAAGTTTTAATTGCGTCATTATATCTTAACGCATCGGCGTGCTCTAGGTTTCCGGTTAGGCTTTTTATGATTGAACCTAATCCGTCTACAAGACCTCTTTTGACTCTATTGGGCCCTAATGATTGTAATTGTTTTAAGACATTGCCAAGCTTGCTAGTAAGATAATCTATTTGAATTTCGTACAGTGAGTAAGTGTCGTTAGTCATTTGCTTTTGACAGTTTAGTAACTGAGTCTGTAGTGAGTTAATGTTATTTTCAATGTCATCTAGTTGAACGTACTGTAGAAACGTATGATGATGATTTGTAAGTCTCATAAGTCCGAGTTTGTACGGCAGAAGTCCTGGTCCATCGTCAAGGCTCTCAAGTTTTATCTGCTGAGGTCGCGTCATTGGAAGGATTGAGATAAGCAGAATCCTGTAACAAATTGGCTGCTTTAGGCACGCGCTTAAGTCTCGATTTTGCTATGGGACCACGCTTTTTCGAAGTATAGATGTGGATTGGCAGGTCAGCTAAAACTGTATCTTGAGTATATCGAGGGGCGGTCTTTTGTCGATTGGCAAGAGGATTTCTTACAAAGACTTGCTGTTGAGGTGCATATTCCTTCTCGGGTTCTCTATTTTTATTTCTGTTCTCGATTAGTGAAGTGCGATTAGCAAGTGATGAGGAATTGATAATATCGTAAACTTGTTTCATACGGTCTCTATGAACTTGGGTATACTGTTGTAACAGTTGCTGTGTTATGTCAATGTCATTGCAGTCTCTAGGGTCAAAATGTCCGGTCAATAAGTCAAACGGTCGGCATCTTGTAAAGCTATGTATGTAACTGTTGTAGGCAATAATAGCGTATGGCATGAGATTTACTATAGGCTCGTCTTTGTGCTGTAATTTTAGAATTCTAAGATGTTCTAAGAGTGTGGAATGAAAGCGTTCAATATTACCGCTGTCGTTAGGTGAGTGAGCTAATATTTTATGTCGTTATAACCTAAAGCTACGTTTGAAGCGTCAGTCGTTAGAATAAAATCTTTGTTGAAGTCAGGGTATTTGAGTATCGGGTCATTTGTCAGTAACGTCTTACATTGTTCAAAACTTTTGACATAGTCAGGGTCAAACGCAATTTTATTACCCTTTTTCAAGCACTGTGTCAAGGGTTTAGTGATACGTGAAAAATCTGGTATGAATTTTCGATAGTAACCTAAGAGACCTAAAAACTGTTTAATTTCTTTAGGAGTTTTAGGCATCGGATACTTCTGTATTGCCTCTATTTTGTCAGGGTTAGGTTTCACACCCTCGCTGCTAATAATGTGACCCAAGTAGGCTGTTTCCAGCTTCAAGAACTCGGACTTGTCCATTTGTATCTTGAAGTTGGATTCCCTGAGTCTTTGGAACACTTTCTCAAGATTCGTTATGTTCTCCTGCAGTGAGGTACTGAATACTATTATGTCATCCAGATATACCAAGCAGATCTGGTTCTGGAGACCTCTGAGGATATTATCCATAACTCTTTGGAATGTGGAAGGTGAGTTCTTCAATCCCATTGGCATTCGGAGGAACTCAAAATGACCATGTTCCACATTGAAAGCGGTCTTCTGAATATCGGTGGGATCCATTTCCACCTGGTAGAAGCCACTGGCCAGGTCCAGGGTACTAAAGTACTGACACTTCCCCAATTTGTCCAAAACATCTGCTATGTTAGGGATAGGATACTTGTCATCAATGGTCTTTTCATTGAGCTTTCTAAAGTCAACTACTAAGCGCCATTTTTTTTTGCCCGAGGCGTCCGTCTTTTTCGGAACTATCCATATTGGTGAGCTCCACGCGGACTCGGAGGGTCGAATAATGCCTTGAGCTAACATTTTATTGATCTGGTCGCTAACCTCTTGTCGATGTACAAAAGGGTACCGATAACTCTTTGTGTGAACCGGTATTTCATCGGTTGTTCGGATGTGATGTTTTATTTGGTTCGTGAATGTTAGATTTTCACCTTTAATATAAAAAAAACATCCGAATATTTCGAGCAAAGAGCTATCAAATTAGCCTTTTCTTCTTCGTTCAAGTGGTCAGTACGTAACCGTGAAGTAACATCTCGTGCGCGGGTCGACGGTAGCTGCGTACGCGTGCACTCGGTATTAAATAATTCCGCGTGAGCTGGCCGATTGAGCGAGAATATTATATCGTTCGGTGTCGGGTTCTCGACTTCTAAATAGCCGCGATTATTAGTGACAGTGGTGACACATTCATGAACTATGCAATTACAAAGGACTTGCTCCGTAATGAAAACATCACCGTCACTAGAATCTACGGGGATGCGAATTACTTTAGAAGTCCCCGCTGGTATGATATCTTCGTACAAGTTCACATTACATGAGTTGTACATCCGAATAGGGTTCACAGCGGTCCGTGTTAAAAGTTGACCTTCTCTCAAATCGATTCGGGCCTCCCAGTTACTAAGCAAATCTAAACCTATCCTAAAAAGTTTAAAACTATCAGGTTCACTGAACTCTGCAAAACACGGTAAAGTAATAGAGTAATTATTTTTACTTGTCGCGTGTATGTTGGTTACTTCGAATGGGTCAAAATTGAGAGGATATTCTGAAAAATATTTTTTTACGTCCTCGGGGCTAATAAAAGATTGGTTAGCCCCAGTGTCTAAAAGTAGTTTTAATGGGGCGTCTGCAATTTGAATATAAGGCAATTGCCTCTGCGTTTGAAGGTTTAATTCTATGTTGGTTTTGGTGAATTCGAAACCACCTGAAAATCCTCTTCATCATGACTAGTTCCTGCCTGTGGTTGATAATCGTCAGATACTTGGTTGTTAAAAGTCATGTCATGATAAGTCGAGTCACAAGCGAAACCGGTGGCAAAATCACTATAGTTATAATCAGTGTCGTAATTGTACTCCGGTTCGTAGTAATTGTAATACGAGTCATTATGAGCCGCGCATTCATTCATATGCATTTCGCGCGATTTAAAATAATTAGACGGAGGTGGGTTACCATGCTTATTCCAATCATGTCCAGTAAGCATTTTAGTAGGGGGCAGCGGTTTAGGAGTGAAGCGCTGAATTCCGCTCATAGGCTGAGGGCCTTGAGTTTGGGGCGGAACATTTCGGGGTGGTAACCGAAAAACGTTACTACGTGGGTTATAATTAGGCGGCGGTGCAGCGAACATTCGTTGCGTATTAGTTGGCACACGATATGCGTTTGGCTCAGCAAATTTAAAAGGTTGGGGCGCATGCCTATAGGTGCGGGCCAGACAGGCATCGGTGCCTGGAAGTTCTGAAGTCGCGGTGGCATATAAGGTATAGCGGGAAGCGCGGGTGAGACCTTAGGGGTCTGCGAATTTCTAGAGCCTTCGTTTCGCGATTGTAAGTACATGATGTTAAGCTCTTCTTGGACATATTCAAGCGCCTTCTCGATTGTCGCAGGGCGCATGCATCTAATACGAGAACCTAAAGGTTCTTTAAGACCGCGAACATAAGCCTGCATTGTAACCTTTTTGTATAATTCACGCTTCGCCTCTATAGTAGTGTGTATAGGCTCGTGTAAGCTTACATATGTCATAAGTGTACTGAACAGAGTTTGGCAATGGTCATAAAATTCTTGTGGTGATTTTGTGCCCTGTGCAGCTAAAGAAAGGTCATTGTACAGTGCCGTTTCGTCACGCTGATCCGAAAAGTTATTTATTAACGCAGTTCGGATACCTAGCCAACTCTCTGGTATGCCGTTAGAATTTATAGTACATGCAGCGGTTCCAGTTATTTTATTTAAAATTCCGTTCAACAAACATAAGTTGGAAAATTCACTTCCGGCCGCGTCACTTAGGTACTTAGTCGCTAATGAGTCACAGATTTTGACGAAACGTGTGAGCACGTTAGGGTTGCCATCAAAATCCGGGACAAGGCGGAGGGCCTTGAAGATTGTGTCCGGGTCGTGAGACATGTTTAAAATTGAGTTATCTATTTCTAAATTATCTACAACTATATCTCTATTACTATCTACTGTTCGCTGGCGGTCCTGGCGTGATTCAGGTTCTCGCGAACTAGAGGCTCTGGGATGGCAAATCTTGAACACACGAGAATAATTCAAGTGTACTTACATATATTTCATCTCTGGTTTTCCTCTGTGAATCGATTGCTAGATTCTCCTCTGTCCTGCCGCTGGTCCGTAAGTTCAGATATCCAAAACGGTGCTTGACAGCCACCCGGGAGTTTTATCGTCCTGGTTATCGATATGAGATGGAGTCCTGACGTGTTCCCGTGGATATCCTACCGACTGCGCTAATTACGTTAACGGCAGTTAGAAGATCGAAAAAAAACCGAAATGAATTAATATATTTAATTAATTAAAAAGAATAAAACTAATTTACAATTATTTCCTAATGTATAACCATTCCGCTTCCAAGTAGGAATATGGAATGCTTATTCTTACAAATAGATTAAACACGCAGTGTCCGATTGACGTCATTGCTGCGTCGGCGAATTAAATGTGTTTTTTATTAAAATGATTATCGGTGCATCTGCAACGTCGGCGATCTTCATATAGTAGACCTACGTAATTGCTTATACATAAATTGTCCCACTTATTATTACTATTGAGCTATAAAGTTCTAATTAAAGAGGTAATCAAGTCAATATCAGTATCAAGTACTCAATAACAAAGGTATTTTAATGCAAAAATCTCATTACAATTATCAATAATAGAGGTTTCTCCCATTTCCAGGGCCCACTTATCCAGGTTTTAGTGTAATTACCCGTATCTAGCAAAGTTGTAGAAGAGCGCAGTCATGTGGTCGACGAGAAGACAGTCTGGGACGTCAACTGCGATGGCGGAGAAGCGGGACGACTGCGAGAACAGGTAAATCAGGTCGTTGTGGTGCGTCGCACCTGCAATACCCCAACAACCCCAATCTGTCGAAAAGTTGTCATGGAAGTCTAGTCGCAACATTAGTCGCCAATGCTCGACGAAACTTATCACGGGGCGGCACAGATCAGCCGTTTTCCGTGGTAGTTTCCGTTATGCAGCGACTAAGTGTTGGAACAACATTCCGCCGCCGATAAGGAACCTGCAGAGTATAAACACTTTCAGAGCTAAATTTAAAATATTATTTTGCTCTCCAAAGAGAGGAAGAGCTTCGAAACGACACCAGTGCTATCTAATTAAGTACATATTGTAAAAAGGAGTATAAATAAATCTGTAACTGGTTTACGTTCAATGGTATGTAAGCTTAGTTAAAGGTTTTATGTAATGTTATAAGTACATATATCTTACTCGTTATATATATTATAGGTTTATTATTGGGTAGGTATTGTTTTTATATTATAATCATTGTGTTACATTGGTTAGTGGTGCATAACTTGTTTGATGTTTTCTGTTATTGTGACTGTCTTTGTTTGTTAGCTCGTACGTGCACCGTGTGTTCCACCCGTGCGTGAGGTCACCGGCCGGTTCCACGGAAGACTAGCGCTGGTTTTAGACCAGCATCTGCTGAGTTGGAACCGGTTTGTGGCAAAAAAAGCAAATTTTACTTCATTCATTTTATATCTTGTTAATGTGTGTATCTTTTTATGTTTTTTGCTACAAATAAAATACTGTCTATTGTCTATTGTCAACAATAACTAACTAAATAAACAATTGAGATGGGCCCAAAATTGCCTGTCATTGATTGTGTATAGTTCTCAAGATTTGCATTTTTTGGTAGCACATAATGATTAAACGATTTGTTACACTATATAGGTTCTGCGTCCGGCGGTCCGGTCAAAGTAAATGCACCTGCATCATGTGCGAACATCAGTTGGCAGTCAAGGCAAGAGGTCAGTAAGGACTTTTAAAGTTAAAAACCGACTGTAGAAAATAAGAAGGAGCAAAGAGTCAATAATTTCTTTAGAAACATTAAAGCATATCCCAAACTTGTGGGATACTATTGTTATCTATTGGAAGCAGAACGTTACGCGTTGGTTACCTGTCATGGAATCTTTGTACCTATTAGCTATGCTGGCCGATGTAGCTGAGCTCGTAGAAGCCTGGTAACGAGGAGTGGCGACACATCAGGTTCGCGAGTCTGCAAAATGTTGTATTCTTTAAGCTGTTGTTCTTACACATACCTCACAAAGTGTGTCGCGTAACATCTGCATAAGCGCAATGACACGCCAACTTCATTAGGTACTATGCTCTGGATACCATTGCATTTGTCATGGGCACGTGCAGCGCTTACCATCAAGTGAGCGACCCCATGTAATTACTCATCTGATTACTTGATTACAATAAAAAGACTAGATAACAATTAGTAGTAGGTATACATGCCATACATATACAGTGTGTAATAAAATGACATAGTAATACTAAATCCTAACACGCAGAAGCTTGCATACAATTGGCACCTATAACTACTACGTCCCAGGAAGTAGTAATCATGCCAAGTTATGAGTAATTACAGTTTTTTTAATACCCAAGCTGGTTCAGCCCTGAAAAACTATTCCAAAAACGGTAGTGATCTCCAGAACGTATACTAGGTAAACACAGGGCGTGGGCTAGGTTGCGACGCGGGAGAGGGCGCATGCAGGGTAAAAGGACGGATCTGTATGAATAGGTAGTGTATATTGTAGAGCGCATTGACCTTATCGAACTCTAAGAATAGGCATGTCTAATAGAGCAGTTCAAAAAACTTTCTGATGTATGTAAAAAAGCTTTTTTGAGACTTTTGTATGTGAATATTGACTAGGTTTCAGTATTACCATAACATTTTGTTAGATTATTGACAACCTCCAAAGACGGTGTTGGCAAAATCGAAGGTAAAAGACCGTGAAGATATAGCCCGTAACCTACCGTTTGACCTAATCAGGAATCGCAGCAGCTAAATTTGGTAGTCGACGTGGCACTTGACGTAGGGCAGCCAAAGCTCGCGAAATTTGGAGAAAAATCATGGAGGCTATTTAAAGCAACCACGATCCTCAACAATGAAGGTATATTGAAAATTAACAATTTTACACGGATTAAATCGCGTATAATTTTATATTATTTTATCCCGACGTTTCGAACTCTTTTCAGTGAACATGGTCACGTGCCAACCTACGATGGCAGTAGTCTGTTACACTTACACTTATCAAAACTAGAAAACCAAGTTCGAGAGCTTGACCTCGCTTGTCAACAAAAAGGCAGACTAGAGGCTCTGTCAAGGGATCAAACCTGGAACCAGCGGCTCTGATGGCGAGAATCACCAACTACGTCAGCTGGCCAGTCAACAGCGAATATAATAAGTGAATAATAACATAATTATGTGAATAGTTATGAAATATCCTTCGATATCATATTATATCTAAATAATTATAGGGTAAAGCTAGGTTGCATTGCTATTGAACCCTCAACGTATCTATAAGCCCATACTTTACGTTATTGTTCTTAAGAAGAACAATGAAAGGAAAACGAAACTTCGTAATAATAGGATTATTAAGATTAAATAAATACTTTCTTACCTTCCTAAACCTTATTGTTTGAAACATCCAAAGTTTCAATAATTAGAACTTTTGTTGCAAAATTATTTGTAAGATCTTTGTAAATTAATTCATTATATTTTATTAGAAAGTAAATTCTGAATGTTTCAACTTAACGTCCGCTTGACCTGAAAATGAACTACGCAGTCCGGTAATAAAATGTTCTTGGAAACAGGACCCTATAGACTATAAGAGTTATTTATTCTGCAATACAGAAAATAAATTACAAACGATAGAAATGTAATTTGTAGGCAATGTATAAAAAGATATACTTTTTAAAGCTTCAACCAACGACCAAATAGCTTATTTTGGGTGAAAAACAGGCACTGTAGTAAATTATCGTACCTAATAGGATTTCGCAACGGGAGGACTATCCCGAAAGGGTATCTATTAAGAATACACAAACACATGTTTAAGTACCCATCATCCCTGAAAACTAAGCCCGAAGGATCACTGTACTCGTAGAAATTGTTATTATTATTTATTACTAAATAGAATTATTTCTTATTATTAATATTGCTTATTTACGTTCTCATAGCTAACAGGACACGAAACTTCTCACTGAGAGTACCATGAACCATAATCCATCATCACACGGGCTCAGTACGGTTTTTGTTTAATTTAATGTGTTATTCTTCCAACTACTTTGCGTGTTGTCCCGTTACTCTCCGCAGGTCTCAGCATCTTCTAGCGTCAGCAGTTTACGAGTTAGCGGGCGTTATGATCTTCCAGCATCTGGTCGTGCCTGTTGCATGCATGGGCTAGCCCATATGTAGCCCATAGAAGTGACAGTGCGGGCCGTTGGCCGCTGCGTTAAACATCTTTATTGACATGTGGACTACAAACGCCTTCATAAATTACATTTTGGTATCTTTAACTATAGTGCTATTACTCAACGCACGCACAGAATAATTAATAGTACTACCTAGTCGGTCACGCATAAGGTATGGCTTTGTATTCATACTAGCTACGAAAACTTAAAGAACATATCGTGAAGTACACGTCATATAGCTCCAGAGAAACCTCACCCCTTACAATGTTTATATGCGTGCCATCTCTGGGGCATCAATTAAGTTGTAGTATGTAGTTACCGATATTGACTCCACAATTAAGCGTGAAAATGTACGTGTGTGTGTTTAGTCCAGTCAATATTCTTATATTATTACATTTGGAAAAGAAAGTGAACCGGGATAGCTAAATTTTGGATATTACGTAGGATCCCCTACGCTACGCCTACCTCGCTCACTTGGTCTTGGTGTAGTGATGGAAGCGCCGTTTTGGAATCTCGGGTTCGATCACCAGGTTGGACAGTTATTGGAATTTTTGACAAAGAAATTGTCAATGGCAGTCCACAGTCTGGAACCATGTCCCGTAGATGTTAGCCCCCTATTACATTATCACATGACCAGAGAAAGAGGTTCGTCTCCCATGACATGGGACCAAAAGGATATCCGGTGAAACGCATTTATTTAAAACACTGCTGCTTACCCCTTCGAGGATATATAGGTGTGACGATCTGTTATGTTGTATTTAAAATTAACATATTGTGCATTATTTTCGTTAAAGTTTACTTTTACAATTTTTTTAGTGAATTGCACCAGACATATTTTTTCCTTATAATAATTTCTGAACTTTACTGCACACCGTAATACGGGTATATTTGCTAAACATAAAAAAGGGTTACATTCTTAAATATAACGGGTTTTAGCCGTACCATAGAAGTTCATGTGCGCCGACCAATCTATCGAGACCCCAGTTTTATATGACACCGTGTGGCATAGAGAGATCAAGCTGCCATCTTGAATTTATGTGACGGATTAATTAATGTAAAAAGTATAAGTTATAGTTTCTTGCTCCGGGCTCTCTATTCTAACCGTACACCAAATTTTATCGAAATCTGTGTAGTAGTTTTTAGGTTATGCTTAAGCATACATGCAGACAGACAGACAGACAGACATATTTTCCAAAAACGTCATATTCTTGTTAAGTAGGTAATTTTACGTATTCTGACACATTTTGTTTATTTATCTTCCAAGTTCAGGGTTTTTGGCTTGTACTCCTTTATTATAAGTATAGATATTTATTATAAGTCGTGATTCGAACAGCACAAGCAGACTAGTAATGCTATGTAATGTTTTACTTAACAAAATCTTTAATGCTTACCCTCTACCTTATATTATCTATTATAATAATATAAAACGACACGGACGACAACATTGTGATAAACATATCTATAAATTTCACTATTAGGTACGTACTTTGGCTCAGCGGTATTACAAGCATTTTTTTTTTTTGTCCCGGGGAAATCCTTTATGGATACCACCTACCACGGAGAGGTAGGTGGTTATGTGGGAGTCCGTATACCCATTAAAACCCCGGGGTGTTCCGTCACTGCCGCCCTCGGCGGGAACGCGGGACAGATTTTCCACACGACTGCAAACCCGCCGTGGCTGTCCGTTGCCGGACCCTTCTCTTCACGGCACGCCAGAACACATGGCACGCCGCAACTACCTCGGAGACCAAACCCGCCAACAATGAGCGCCAGACTTCCCCGTGTCTGGACGCTCGTGGTCTCCCTGCGGTGGGTTGGATACGTAGCCCTACCGCCTGCTACGTCAGCCACAGGGGATAATCCCCAGCGACCCCACCTCCTTGAGTCTGCGCCGAGCGCCCGGACCCCACCTCCTCGAGCCTGCGCCAAAGCGCCCGGGCCCCACCTCCTCGAGCCTGCACCAAAGTGCCCGGGCCGCCCTCCTTGAGCCTGCGCCAAAGCGCCCGGGCCCCACCTCCTCGAGTCTGCGCCAAAGCGGCCGGACCCTGCCACTCCTATGTGGACTTAGCGACCAAAGCCCATAGGAGCGGCCCCGCCTGAGCCGGCCAGCGCACCCCAACGCCGGCGCGGCCCCTGGGTTCCTCTTGGCTTCACCGTGGTGATCCAAGCCACGGCTACTGAGCCCCCCCGCCACGTCAATGCGGGAACCCTTCGGGGGGGAGCGGTATAACAAGCTTGGCTCAAGAATTAAAGACTCCACGTTTGATTCTTATATCGGCCTAAAGATTTTTAAATTATTTTGTCAACTTTTATTCATTCATTCATTTATTTATTTATTTCAGGAACCCATATTGCATAAAGTTACACAAAAAAAACATAATCTACAGTCAAACTAAATACAATAAAATAATAATATGAATTTAAAATCACAAAAATCAATCAAATAATCATAGTCACAAGTTTAACATAATATACAGTCAAAATAATATTAATAGAAAATCACATAAGCAAATAATAAATATAGTCGTAAGTCATAGGAGGGTGTCAAACTGATATTAATATCTCCTCTCCGACACTGCTGCTGAAACATGTCTCTCATAGCAATGCCGGAGGTAAGGGCAGTCAAACCTGGCAGCAATCATATCTAGGATGGTGTTGGAGCTGGTCCCAATTCTGCATACAAAAGACGCGGTGCGCAAACGCATGGTCGCATGAAAGCATGTAGTGTGCGCGCCCGCGTTCATACCTGAGGCGCTGCAGAATCGGGGCAGCCCCAACAGCATCCTGAAAGCATTGTACACAACGCGGAGCTCACTATACCTCTTTTTACTGTAATCAGCCCACAAGTTGCATGTGTAGAGGGATGTACAGAATGCTCTAAAGAGTGTAATCTTCACCTCTAATGAAGAACGTGCAAACCTGCGGGCTATCATGTTCGCTCTAATAGAGAGTGATCTGCGCTCCCGCTCTATATCCTCGTTGTCTTTGAGGTCGGTAGTGACAATATGCCCCAGGTATTTGAATTGCTCTACCCTCACTAGGGGAGTACTGTTAAGCAGAACAGGCAGTCCTGAGGACATTTTCCAGTTGACTCAAAAACCATCCACTTCCTTTTACTTACATTATACTGTAATCCGTGACCAGACGTGTACTCATCGCATGTACGAATCAGCTTTCTCATGCCGCAGATCGAAGCGCTCAGCAGCACCATATCGTCTGCGTAGCTCAAGTTGTTGACACAAATACCGTCAATATGGCAGCCGAAATGCTGTCCGCTGAGCGCCACGATCAGCCCATTTATATATAAATTAAACAGGGTTGGAGATGTTAATCCACCTTGCCTGACACCGCACTGTAGCTGATACGCATCCGACATTGTCCCCGCTGTTGGTCTGGTGCGCATACCAATACTGAAACAGGCCGAAAATGATATGGTATATCAGCTTTTCCCACAGTAGGCCATACGACACCAAATCAAAGGCTTTTGACAAATCAAAGAAGCACGCATATACTGGAGTTTTACGCTTAGTATAGTATTTGACGGTACGGTATTAAACTTATAAAAAAATCGTTTTAATTTTTTTATCAGGTTGTCCGTCACCTCATCGGTGGACAATTGACGCTGAGTTGTAGTCCGGTGATCTGGGTGATAATACGTGCCCTACCCACTGCCACTTCAACTCGCTTATCTTCTGGGATGTATCGGTGACTTTCTTTCTTTTACGAATCTGCTCACTTCTGATTCAAAGACGTAGAGAAACCCCGAGTATAGCCTTCTCCCTAGCTCGTTGCGCAACTTTGAGCTTTCATATAAGGCCCATAGTGAAAGACCACGTTTCAGTGCCATAAGTCATCACTGGTAACACACACTGATCAAAAACTATTGTTACGAGGAACTAAAGTATTTTTGACTTCACCAAGATTCCGGAACGCATTCTTTTAATATATTATTGCATCTTAGTTTTGAAGTGCTAGAGCCTGAGCGAATCTTATTATAGCGCGTATTTAAGTCTTCAAATAATTAATACCGCATGCACACTGTTTCTTTTTTATATTTTGTGTTTTAGTACTAGAATTGTATATCAGGAATACGAGCCTATTGATGGCACTCTTTGATGAAAGCTTCAGAAGATTTGCTTCGAACAGTTTGGTTCGCTTTGAGATTAGAGAGGATTAGATTTAGATTATTAGTTAATTCATTAGATGCCAATTCAAAATCATCTTAATTTAATATGCTATTACTGCACCAATATTTAAATTTTCAATAAAATTGCCGTGATTATTGATAAGGGATTATGACATGATGATTATTGACAAGGCGATAATAAAGCTAAGGGTTCCGTTCTAAAAAAACATTTCCAACGAGCCCTAAATTAAGTGAAGCCTGTATCTTGGATATAGTACTAAGACTGAGAGGAAATTAGTATTTCCGTTTCTCCATGTCGCGACGAAATATGTGCAACTCAATTTCTAAAACAGGTACCTCTCAAATTCGTTTCATCAGTAGGTTCTTGTATTTCAAGCGATTAATTGTCAAGGGTCATAACATAACCATGATTTGTTATATCATAAAAAGCTAAAAACGAATTCGTTTCAAACACTAAACATCTGGCTTGTTAAATTATGATTGAAAAACAGTTTTCCATCAAAGCTATACTAAAGTAAACAAACAAAGTTTCTGAAATTAACTGCAGAATTTTGTGAGTGGAATGAACAAGAGGCCGTTTTAATGTTCGCTTTGAAGTGGTGAACGGTTTTTTATGTTAAAGTGTTGAGTTTGAAATACATTGTCCTTTTTATTAGGAGATAATGTCACGGAATACAGATTAGTACCCAGTTACGACATATTGGGCGTCTATTCCGACGTATAATATATATATTTATACTACACCTGCTCGGAAAGTACCTTGATACTTTATCAAATTTACGGTAGAAAGTACGTCATTGCATATCGAACAAATATGCGGCGAGAAAACGCATCTGAGCGGGAGAGAAAAGTGTATGAAAATCCATTTCTTACGTGGTTTTTCTTTTTTAATTTTGGGTAAGACTATGCGCTGGTAACCTAAATATCAAAAGCCAAAAAGTTTTTACAGTGAGTTTTTATCTCCAAGTTCGCAAAATGACACTGGCCACTAGCTGTGTGTTGGATGGTGTCAAACAATTTGAAAAAAGAACATGTGAAAATTGCAGACGCCATTGGCGCCATTTTCAATTTGTGTGTTGTTTGAGGATTCAGTTTTCGTAGAAAAGTAAAATAAAACTATCAAAATGATAAGTAGTGATAGTGATGATGAAGATTTTTTAACTCCGCCGCAGTTGAAGGAAACAGCAAAAAAACTGATTGATAACCTTTTACCACAGAAATCAATTAAAAAATATAATAAAACTTATGACGATTTTTTGCAATGGAAAAGTGAAAAAAATGCGGCATCTTTTTCTGAAACTGTTTTGCTAGCTTATTTCAGTGAAAAAGCGCAAAAATACAAACCAAGTACGTTATGGTCTATGTACTCAACGTTGAAAAGTGCTATATTGACAAGAAACGACATAAATATTCAAGAATACAAAAAACTTACAGCATTTCTGAAAAGAAAGTCGGAGGGATTCCGTAGTAAAAAATCAAAAGTGCTTACTACAAAGGATGTTTATTCCTTTTTGCAGAATGCTCCAGATGACAAATATTTGTTGATGAAGGTAAGTTTATGAACAAAATGCACTGGTTTAAAATTTATTATTAAAATTATTATTACGTACCTATTTATGAGTAGAAATCTACTAGGTTTTCATGTTTGATATTTTTGTTTACAGGTTATTTTGATTTTAGGAGTAAATGGGGCCTGTCGTTCGCAAGAACTTGTGGATATGACAACAGACGATATCGAAATCCTCGAAAATGGAATAATCGACAATATTCCTAACACAAAAACCAAAATTCAGCGATCATTTGTTATATCGGGCTTATTTTATGAGATAGTGAAGAAATATAATGAAAATCGCCCCAGTGACCCCAAAACCAATCGGTTTTTACTACAATATAAAAACAAAAAATGTACGAAACAAGTAATTGGGAAAAACAAAATAAGTACTGTGCCAAGAGAAATAGCTTCGTACCTTAATTTACTCAATCCACTAGAATACACTGGCCACTGCTTTCGCAGAACTTCAGCGACTATTCTTGCCAATACTGGTGCTGATTTAACCACAATAAAACGTCACGGTGGTTGGAAATCGTCCGCTGTTGCAGAAAGCTACATAGAGAATTCCGTAGAAAACAAAACACGAATAAATAACCAAATATCGGGATCGATTAATGTGCATCAAGACTCATCTCCTCAACCATCAACGAGCGCGGCGATGCCCCTCAGCAGCCAGTTGCCCCTTTGGCACCACAGCCTTCTACGAGCGCAGTGCCAACAGCACAGCCAGTTATTCCTCCTACATTATCGCAAACATCTCAAACAAACATTAATGGAAAAAGTGTTACATTAAGCTTCACTAACTGCAACAATTTCAATATAAATTTCAATTAGTAAAGATTTAGTTTTTTATTTTCCTCGTAGGTGTTTCGATCTCGGGTGTTTTAAAGCCCTCGCCTACGGCTCGGGCTTCAAACGACACCCTCGACGGTAATCGGTCACTTTCTCCTCTCGGTGAACAATGTACTATTCCTCACTAAATATTGAAACTAGACTCGTATTTTTTTGTTACTTAAATACTTACCAATAGTAAGCATATGCCCCTATTTTTATTCAATACAGCCAGCGGTTTTGCTCGCTTGGTTTTGGTTTAAGTAGTGGTGAAGGCGCCGTTTTGGAATCTCGAGGTCTCCTGGGTTCGATAACCTGGTCGTACAGTTATTGGGATTTTTAACAAGAAATTCCTAATAGCCGGCTCAATAAAAATCTGGAACAGTGCCCCCTAAATGGCAATTGGCTCGCCCTCTATTACATGCGACCAAAAGCATATCTCACACACATCAGTGTTTAAAACACCGCTGCCTACCCTATGGAGGATATTTAGGCGTCACGATATATTATGCTGTATTTAAAAATAACACGTATTTCACTATTTATGTTAAAATATTTTTTTCATATTATACATTTCTGAACTTCGATCTTTTGCAAAAATTTATAATACGTGTTAGGTACGAGCACATATTATTAATAATTAAATTATTTTCACGTTATATTTACCTAGGTGACTTTACGCCACCTATCGCTTATCAGATTGTGCATAAATTCCAGTAATATAATTTAGTACAGGGTATTATTATAACGAAATAAGTCAAAGTCAAAGTCAAAATCAAAGTCAAAGTCAAAGTCAACGTCAAAGTCAAAGTCAAAGTCAAAGTCAAAGTCAAAGTCAAAGTCAAAGTCAAAGTCAATGTCAACATCAAAGTCAAAATCAAAACCAAAGTCAAATTCAAAGTCAAAGTCAAACCGAAAGTCAAAGTCAAAGTTATAATCATTTGCTCAATTTAGGCATCAAAGACGCACTTATGAACGTCAATTTTTCATTATAATGTACTTTAAAGACTACCACCGCGTTCCAAAATATATAGAGCCTACCGAGAAGAAGCGGCAAGAAACTCGGGGACATTCCTTTTATATAGATGTTTACAATGTTTCTACTTAGGTACTACAAATATTACATTTCATGGGTGGCAGAGTGACAGCTTGCCAGAAGTGGAGTATTCCAAGCTTTATCTTCTATAGAATGTCGGAATTTATAATAAGCTTTTTTTTATTCAAACGTTTTTTTACAGTCAACTTGAATTTGCCCTCTGTGAGCTTAGTTACGTGTTTTGGGATTTTATTCTAAAAACGCACACAATTTACTTGGAATGACTCGTTAGTCTTCTCAAGTCTTTAACTAGGTACAGCTGTTTGTATTTCTAGTATTAAAAGGGTGGTGGTCAATATTTAACTTATATTTATGTAATTTTTTACGAACATACATTATATTTTCAAATACATATCAAATACATATTACGTACATACAATATTATTATTATTATTATTTGACATATTTCACGCGTTTCACCCGGTCCTTTATATAGGCATAAGTGGGACTGTAGCCAACACTCAGAGGCCCGCTTCGTATAAAAATACAATGTAGTATAAAAACAGAAACATTTTGGATTTAATATATTAATATATTTAATATTAATAACATTAATAACGTTTATTTCAGAAAAATACATTGTAGGTCTAAGGAAATACAATCTTTCATCAAAAAAACTATAAAACTAAAATACATTTATGTAGGATTTTGTACAGAGGTATGTACATGTGCATCCCGGGCCATACCGTTAAAAAAGCCCCACGTCCCTGAACTATGACTAAACTTGTAAAAATAATAATAATAATAATAATTTATTTATTGACACACAGATTTAACAAGTACTGTTCTTAAATACAAACTTAACTACTAAAGTAGGTAGGGATACAATTGAATTTTTTTAATAGGTATCTACAATATTGTTTTAATTATATTCCTAGGCCATTGTAGAGAAATTATCGTTACCCGTGGGCCCCAAACTAGGCTAGGCCTGTATCTTGGGCGCCTGAAAAATGTTCTCTGAAATCTTTTGACGTAGACCGTTACAAGATGTACGTACCTACGGACTCGATAATACATTGGTGCAAATACTAGTAGGTAGTAGCTAACATCACATGCTTGTGTTTTGGTGACGGAACTTTAACATGGAATGAGTAGTAGGTAATGAATAACGTAACAATACATTAACATTGTGAATCGTCTTATTTTTAAATTAAAGTTACGTAGAATAACTGTTGGTATGTAGATGAGTTAATAATTACCCACGCTAAATAATTCTTAATAATGTTTCAGAGCATCAAATTTAGGTAAAGGACTTTGAAGTAGTACCCGTAGTCAATCAATATCTGAACATTCGATTATTCTCCTGTTCTCAGCGTATGCAAGCTCAGGTCCTATTTTCACTTACTTACAATCACAAAAATGATATTATAATTTTAAACTTAAAATTTAAAAATTAGTAGGTATTGATACCATAATTAACGACACAGTAGCATTGCAATATGAAGTTACGTCATACCAACGCGGCCCCCCACCGCACCGCGCGGCTCGCTCCGTGCTCCGGGAACTGGTTTTGCCCGAGCTACCGCTTACGTGCGAAATGCCTGAAGATAAAGCTACTAGATGTGGCCTGTAAGTAAGTGCGCTCCAATACACTGAGATATTCTCTAAACATATCAATTTCTGTTAAAAGCATATACATTACAGGTTCTGTTGTGATTTAACAAATACACGTATAAATACTTATAATTATAATAGTAATAAATAACAATTTTGATTTAATAATTAAATAATAATTACCGGCTTATTATACTGTGTTATTGATTATTATTAATTCATCCATTAAATAATAATTACCGGCTTATTATATTGTGTTATTGATTATTATTAATTCATGGAATAAAACTACGGTGGTTGATAACAAGTATTTCCTATTAATTATGTAAGTATGTAAATGACAATTGTTATTTATTTGACTGATCAAGTCCCTATTATTTTATGATAAGTTATGCTTATAATATAAAATAGAGACATCAGTAAAATATTACGAATATAGTAGTAAATTGGTAATTTAAAATACACATATTATTATTTAAGATTCTGTTTTTTATAATTCAATTTAAATATTTTCTTCAAATGCTGGTGAATGTTTTAAAATACGTAACAAATTGTATGTATACGGTGCGTGAGGATGTGTAGATGTGTGTAGTAGTGAAAGAGTAGGTATAGGTGTGTGAGGTAAGGGTGTATGTGAAGCAGGATAAGTGAGAGTATGTTAATATTAGTAGTCTAAAACACGTAACATCGCGATTAAAAATTTGTAGTTACTGCGGTAGGGTTTGAGTTTGAGATTTATTGGTTTTTTATTTTCTGGTAAAAGCAGTACTTACTAAGTTTGAAGTTTTTGATGTTTAACTGAAATTTTTAATATTATGTTATGGTAGCGCTATGTTTATTTCTAATTATTATATATAATAAAAATCATGAATGAGAGCAGAAATAATATTTATAGTTGAATAGTTTGATGGATGGTTACATGGTACATCTATTAAAAAAGTGGGTAAAATGGCATGGCTATTGATATGTACTTATTAGTGGTACGGGAGTGGTGCCAATTTCAGTCTTATCTTAAAGCAGGTGGTGACTTGCCACCTACTAAACGGGTCCCCCATAAGAGCCATCAATCAAACGATCAATGGTGATAAAAGGGGCAACGTTGGTGTGGATGATGAAGGGAGTTGAGAGGTGTGCTGCGGTTTCACTAGAGCGCTACTACCTGCGTTATGCCCTTTAACACTTCCACCCTTGGAGCTTTTTGTTTCTTGCTCTTGCGTCTCCACCCCCAGACGGCCAATTAAGGTAAGCCGGGGGTCAGGGGTCTCATTTAGCCCCAGGGAGGATTAGGGTCCGCGGTGTCGCCACTTACCGACGGCTCGCCACAAAGCCGCCCCTGCGGTAAATAAATTATTATTATTATAATTAGTTACGAGGCAACACAAACATAGAACGATGCTTTATATTTATTTAGAGCTAAATTACTCTATCAATAAAACTATTCACATTTGTACTTGAAATACGAAAGTTTGTATGTATGTGAGCTTGTTACCCGACCGCAGCGTAGCCCAAAACGAGGGTTATGTAATTGAACTGTATGTATTTATACTCATACTGCTCGTAACTATTCAACGGATCAACTGATTTTGATGATGGATAATGTCATTACTCGTTTTGATGGTGCATAATTACCCGACAGCGTTTAATGATTTATCTGGTCGGATTATTAAACTTATGGTTGGTTTTCTTGTTTTCTCTTCACGTATCAACACCATCTGTTCCTGGCGCATTTTCATATTCTACGTAGACGCAGCCGTAGGACGCAGTTAGTAAAAGCATATCCATGTATGTTTGGATGGATGAATGGATGTTCAAAATGAGACGTAATTAAATCTCATATTCTCTATCTGATCTGATATCTCTGAGTGCCATCTGCGCTGGCCACCCATCCGGTTACGCTGTAAATGCCGGTAGAGGCAAGCAGCATTAGTCCGTTCGGAAAAAAAAACTCATATATGCTGTGACGTGTAAACTTTACCGCAAATTTCTTAAGAAACTCCATTCAGTGCTTCTTTTCAGTTAAAACAGCTTTCTCACGTTGTAAGTACATAGTTAAATTCTCGTATTCTGAGTAAAGTACCTAAGCGTTTATTAACGTGAGTCCTTACTCATTCGTGACGGGTAAGTGCCAAGCTGAAAGTTCAGGGTTCCGCTATAAAACTGTTTTATAGTCTTGTCTCATAATTGAAACGACATGGAATGATAAAGGTGAAAAGTGATGCCTACAGATACTTAGTTATGATGCTCCGTGGTTATGATCATTATCTCAGCCGTAGGACGTCTACTGCTGTACGTATGCCTCCCCCGTATACATATTTCGAAAAAGAAATACATGTGTATACTTAGATGTATACCTATACGATCGTCTACTATTTACCATGTTATATTTTATGTACTCGTACATACACGCATCACTGTAATCATTAATATAAGTTTTTAAACTATCATGGTCACAAACATTAGAAATATTCAAATTATCAACAAGATAATCACCATGTATATTTTCTGTGAGTTTCCGATATGTCGGCACTCTTCCGGAAGAGGGAAGACCGTTTCGTCTGCTCGTAAACATTCACCCACCCGCAATTCCTCAGTTCATCCGTGATCATGGCGCTTGCAACAGTGCCGAAGTATCGCAAACTCACATAAAATATATTTACATGGTAATTATCCCGTTGATAATTTGAATATTTCTAATATATAATATAAGTTTACGCTGTGTATATTAATAGTTCACTGACCGAAAATGCGGTCATTAGTATAATTATTTAGTTTAGGATTTTGTGTCTATTGTTTTTAGAACGATAAGAGTATTATTTAAGATAACTAATAAAAATTATAACATTTACAAACTCATACCCGCGCACTGGGATTCCTGGTGTCACAGGAGGCATGGACGCACACAATACAACATTCTAAACCAGAGAACAAACATTGTTGTTCATCACACACTTATACGACCCCAGGCTATGGATCGAACCTGGGATACCTCGTTACGAAGGGAGACTCGCTGCCAACTGAACTAACAGCGACGCTAAAGACGTTGCAACGTAAGTTACATTTAATAACAAAAAAATATTATTTTTAAATGTGCCCTTTCAATAGACCATACCATTTACTTGTATGTATGTACAAAACTATAGACTTTTGCTGTATCACTTTTTGTTTTGGCACATGGCATACAAGGTACACTTTGAACGCACTATTTGCACTGCATTGTTTCGATTTTCAGTCTATTGCTTCCAATACATTGACTGACTCCCATTATAGTCCGGTACTTACTATATGAATCACGGTCCATCTCTCTCTCTGACACCTCGTTCTTTTGTTACGTGTTTCGCTTCTGCGAGAGATTCGAGAGAAGCTACGAGCGGATCGGATCATTGTTGATCCACTACACCGGACATGATAAATACTATCCAATTTACAGAACTGGTTTGAGTTTGCGACGCTCAATTAGCACGATTTATAGCGATACATTTAACAGCTTGGATAGTTTTCTTGAAGGAAATAAATTAAATACCTACCCAAGCACGCAAATAACACTTGTAATTTTATTATGATCAGTTCCATTAAGGTTGTATTGCAGGGCTGCGGACGTTTAGTACACAATGCTACAGGAGTTTAACTTGTTTAGAAATGGAAAGATAGTTATTATATAGAGATGTGAGTAATGACAAACTGACATCGTGATCGATTGCATTTAATGTTAATCTATATACAGGATGGGCCAGAATGACGTATGATTTAAAAAAGAGTAAGTCATTGGAACGGTGTGAGAGAGCGGTGCGCGAGAGGAGTGGATAAGTGGCTCGATTCACGGAAATGTTGTCGCCATGGAGTACTTCATGGGTGCGTAGTGTGCGTTCTGTGTAAAAAAATATTACAAAAATGCAATTTGATAAAATTAATACCGACTTCCATGCTATTACTTTGGTAAAAATCAGTTATTGAGGTGTAACTCAAAGACTACTTGACCGAATTTGATGAAATTTAAATGGGGCCACAAGTAAAGCACTAGCTTCGAAACATAATTTTGAGAATCAGTTCACCCTATTAAAAGTTATGGGGTAACAAACATATTAAAAAAACAGACGAAGTACCTCTTCCTTTTTTTGTATGTCGGTAGAAAATGGCGATTCACTTACTCGTACTGTTCACTACTCATGTTCATGTTCACAACTCGTGTTGTTCGTCGATTATTTCGTTCTGAGTTCAGATCCCGCAGGTTTCTGGCTGAGAGTCAAACCAGTAGGCTCGAATTTTCTAACCCAAGACCTAATCTCACTTTCGAGCTTTGTGGCGTATTTTAGGAGAGGCCTATATGACCGCTAGTGGACGAATCCGGGCAGATGATGATGACGATGACGGTGTGATGATGATAATACAGTATATATTTGTTAATTCACTTTAGAATTCTACCTTTAATCACACCATGTTGTTTAATTGTATCACACTAATCTTATATTCGTATTACCTATGTGTAACTGTTTTAATTTGTGCTAAGTTATGTTGAACAACATTAAGTTACGTTATTTGTAGGTATAAAGCCTTGTCTATACAATTTTTATAATTGACGGTGACGGGCAAGTTACGCGCCTAGTGGTAAGTACCCAGTTACACTCCTACCCAGAGTTCAGAACAGTAGTTTCTTGTGGCACTGTACTGTGCTCGTCACCCTCAGAGATTGGCTTTATGTCTCTTAATTTTCTTTATTCGTCTAGTCGCTTTCAAAACTCATCGCGCAGAAATATCACTTGCAACATTACCATTCACACCCTAGCACAGTCATGCACGCGCCTTATTGTAGTTCTGTTATTTGTTCTCTGCTATTGCGCATCTGTCACTAGCACGACCTAAGATGGCCTCTTGCACAAGATGAGCCTCCCCAATTGAGTCAGGTTTCCTCGCTTCTAACAATTGAAATGTCAACGGCGGCGGAGAGAATATTCTCTAACTGCGTCTTATCGAGGAGCTTATTATTATTGTGTGTTTATACTTTAAGATGTTTATGTCTATTTCAACAGACTACTTGTTGCCATACAAAAGATTTTGGCTAGGCTACAAGGTTTAAAGGACAGGATGAGCGGCGTACAGGATTTTGTGGGCTTTGCAATAAAGCTTAAAAGCCTAATCTTAGAAAATAATATTTTACAAACACCTACGCATTAATATCATTGGATGTACAAATAAGGCTGCCTCACTATTACATGAAAGATATTTTGCGAAAGACACGATCTGGGTTATAAGGACCGGGTTATAATAGTAACGTGACCGGATTAGACAAAAGGATTACGTAGGAATACGTAGTAAAGGATGTAAGTGGGGCGTCTGCCTTTTTTCTTTTATCGAATTAAGTAATTTTTTCTGGACTGACTCTATTAAAAAGGCCACGAATTCCACCATTGTATAATGTGTTCGCAATACCACTAACTGTCAGAAATGGAGAGAGATTGTGAGGAGATCGATAGCCCTAGAATGAAACTGGCGAGGATCCGCCGTTTACCGTCACCATGACCACGACCACTCTGTCAAGAGTGCCCGACTAAGGATACGATTTATTTTTTTAATACATACAGCACAGAGTTTTCGCCTCACGAATGTGCTTAAGTTGCAACGAATGCATAAGGCAATTTCGCTAACTAAATCGAAAATTTTTGCTTATTTACTTACAAAATGAGAAAATGAGTTTAAATTCAGAATGTTGCGTAAAAAGTAAAATACTTACTAACTTATTTTAGGGTGTCATTTCCCCTAAATTTCACAGGCTGCTAAAATAGTTAATCTATGTATCTGTATAGCTCCTTCGGGCGTGGTTGTGTGTGTGTGTGTGTAATTGTGTATACTCGTATGTAAATAGAGGCAAAATAAAATTAATTGATTTCTTTCCAGTATTAAATGGTTTTCTTGTAATAAATTGAATATTAACATTAATAATAATGTAAACCTGTGACACTAGACGTGCTTTAACTGACAAAAACCAACTACCAAATTTACTACTTGCAACTACAGAGTTCTTATCTCAGTAGGCATAAAGGTAAATAATAGTTCATAACTCTCTATCTTAAAGATTTCTGAAAATGACACTGGTAAGAAAATAAACATTAAAAAGATATTAGTTTAACTTAAGCAAAAATAAAAGTGTTCTTGCTGGTTAACCCCTTAAACTAATCGAATCCTGAGTACGTCCTCAGAAACACGACGTCTTCCTCCGTACGTTTGTCGAGATATTATCGTTTCTCTCTTACAATGAAACTTAATTAAATGGCAATGACTGATGACACGCCTTAGCACTTAGCCTCAGCCTTATTGTGTTTCGTTTTTGTGTTACAAGTAATATATTCTATATATCTGAAAGAGTTCATAAGATAAAATTTGTGTGCATGAACTTAACATGTATGTTTGACCTGTGTCTGGGTGTGTATATATAAGTATAAGTATGTATATCAGTCATCAAGTTACCAGGCTCTGCCTAGTTTGGTTTAGGATGTTGTAGTGTTCGCAGCCCGATGGTAAGTACGAGGCAAACACCGCTTCTAGGTGGGTACGTAGTCACAGGCTCGACAACAGACGGTATGTACAAGCGGCACGCCTACACTCGCCCACGGCTCTCGTAACACTGGCCGTGCCGCCTTACCCACTCGCTTGCCCGAGACTGTGTATGTATTAGGTTATGTCTAACACACAAACACTACAGATGTGAAGACCTTGTGTGGATAATGTCCCTTGACCAAAAGTAAAATTTATTATTTCATTACTTGTCCTGACTGCTACAGTATTGAAAATTTTTACGCTGAGCACTTTAAAACGTGACATTGGTGGGGTTGTGAACGAAGAGTTTCTTCCCAAACGCTATGGCGTTGAAATTTGATCAATGGTGAAATGTAGCCTAGGTCACTATGTGAACCGAAGAAATTTTTGTTACGTCGCAATCTCGAGAAAATATCGATATCCATTAGCTTGCTGTAATCACTGAAGGTTTTGCACGCTCTATGTTGCTGGCTGTTATTGCGGCAACTTTTGGTAGTGCAGGAAAAATTAAACAAAGAACTATGACGGAGAGTTCTGGCTAGCTTAAACATATTTATTTTGTGAAGTAGTTCGAGGCAATCAATGTTTGAGGTGATAATATTATTGAGAAATAGTATGTCGGTATACAGAAGTCCAAATTTGTTTAAGAACATTTAGAATGGCAATTCTAAAAGTATGATTATTTGGTTTAATTGTAGGTAATTGTACACCAGTTCGACCACGAAGAATGCTACCTAAATCTGCATAAATCATACCCACAATTGAATTCACTAATTATCAAATAGTATTAAGTAGCAATTCGCTTGTGCGGAACACAGACTAGTACTAAATTCCAATATGGTTATCGCTATTATAAAATAGTTCGTAAACTTTCTCTGTTTGGATCGTTTTATCTAGAGTCGATCGCATAAATAGGCGATGTGAATCACTGGAAATCTGTGCAACTATTATCTGCAAAAAACATACGAAAAATCATAAAAAAGCTGCAAAACCAACGCCAAAACAAAACCAGCTAGTGCTTTGTTCAGATGTTCTGTTGTTTAGTAAAATGCACTGTTAACCTGTAATGTTCTTAACTCGCCAATCACCAAAGGACATGTCCAAAAATGTATGGACCAAAAACCCAGAATCGACAGGAATGAAATGTATACCAGTGGATTGACATTGAAATATAATATAATGTTACCAAGGGGCAACCCTGAAATCGTTATAGTATAGGAGCTAGGAGCAAAATAAAATAAGAAAAAAAATTCGTTTAAAACAATAATAAAATAAGTTTACGTCATGTTGTGGCTTAATATGACGTTGTTTTAATGTTGTATCACTTGTGATAATTATCATCAACACATTTCACAAGCAACAGCAACATAATAACAACATCATATTAAATCACAACATAACAAACACTCTGTTTTTTGTATATTTTTTTCTTTTGGCCCATAGATACAACAATCGTTACAGTACTGTGTGTATTATTGGTAATTCTGTGGCTAAAGATTGCAAATATAAAAATAATCGGTATAGTATAGGAGCTAAGAGCCATGTTGTGGGTGAGAATATCGTTGTAAATCATTTATTTTCATATTGTAAGTCTTATTGTGATAAGTTCTAATGATATTTCCTATAACAACAACGACATTCTAATCCACAATAACTTGTGTTACACATGAATGTACAAGCAAAAGAAATACTCTAACTTTTATACTTATTTTTGTTCGCTCATAGATACTACAATCAACGTATTGTGTGTTATTGGTAATTATGTTGCTTTGTATAAAAAAAAACAACAATTATTTTCATAAAAACTTTATTGCCCAAATAATCAAAGAAAATACAGTTTGGAACTATACACAAACTATACACGAACTAAAAACATGTACGCGGTTTTGTTGTAATTGTAACAGTAATCTCTTTTATTTATTAATTATTTTCTATGTCCAAACATACTAAGTCTAAAAATCCCGCAGGTTGAAAGAAATCACCATCGTTCCTCGCCCATGCAAGATAATATATGATACTTATAATATGGGCACAACTACCTAAAGTGCGACGCCCATGTATACAACTACAATAGTGCTCAGTGACCGCGTGACTATTATATGCTATATAACAATAGTATGTTCTTGTCGTAATGTGTCTTGAATGTATTCTGCATCGCATTAATGTGTGTTCCCTCTCTTCATTAAAATTCACTCTTTCAGGATGCCTGTACACTTCTATTGAGTACACACCTGTTTCTCTTATATGTTCGTAGCAGTACGATCGAGCTTGTTTCACATGATATGTACCGATGGCAAAAATAAGCAGCTCATCAAATCAAGTCATTCTTGGGAAATCTACAACATCCGTTGCCTCCGTCCTGGTAAACGTAATATTTCTTTGTGCGTTCAAACGGTTATGATCGACATATTCGGTCAGTTGGTTTTGTCTATTTATGTTTCTTTCGATCATTTCGATGAAGTTCGCAGTCAGGTGACTGTCCCCATATGGTTCTTGCGTTGCGTTAACAAGTGCTGCAGCTATTCTGAAGTCTGTCATTGCCGTGGTTAAAGTGTTCTTAAAATATTTAGAAATAAATATTTTAATAACGAACGACGAAATCACGTTTCATTCTTCCGTTTATTGTTTCTACCACCCATCGAACTAGCTTCACTAGTCTCGACTTATTAGCAGCTTCAGTGCTCAGCTGACTTTCATGTCTACTTAATGTCTGTGGCGTGTAGACCCTGAATACACATTCCTCTGCATCTGGCAGAGCGTCCCGAAACCCCCTATCTAAAACCATGACGTCGTCGGGTTCAAAAAACCATCTTATCGGAGTTTCTTCCATAGGTTCGCTGTGATTATCCAAGATCTGTTTCAATATTGTTGCATCGGACGTTCTAGCATTATAAGGTCCTGTCACTTCTATTATATGTCCATCGCAACATACAAGCATAAATGGCTTTACTAGATTGGAATATTTATGTAAACTGTAACTCAATCTCTGAAATAAGAAGTTTGAGCTCTTTTGTATGTATAAATATGTCCCATCCATAATAACAATCGTGGAAACTGTCCAAGCGGTTGGGTCCGAATTCTGTGAGACCAAACGCCGCAGGAAAGCTCAAAAACTCTCAAAAGAAACTCTGAAACTAATGGCAGAACGGAGCGAAATGAGACTGCAGTCCGCAGTTGATATGTCGGATTACGGTAAACTCAATAGACGAATTTGGAAGTCCATGCGACACGACTTGCGTGCTTATAATACTGCGCGTATTACGGCAGCAATTGAGCGGAACCAGGGATCTAAACTATTTGCAAAGGATTCGTCTATTGGGCAAAGCCAAATGACAAAACTGAAGACCGAAAATGGCAGTATCGTTTCATCCAAGCCTGAGATTCTGAGAGAGATTGAGAGCTTCTATCGACAGTTATATACCTCGACGCGCGAACCCGTTACTGAAGCAGCTCAGGACACCAGAGCAAAGTTAGTCCGACACTATACCGAAGACATCCCGGACATCAGCCTGTACGAGATTAGAATGGCTCTCAAACAGCTTAAGAACAACAAGGCGCCAGGAGAGGACGGAATTACGACTGAACTTCTGAGAGCGGGTGGTAGACCGATACTTTTAGTCCTCCAGAAGTTATTCAATTCTGTCATCTTCGAAGGCAAAACGCCGGAAACGTGGCACAAGAGCGTGGTGGTGCTGTTCTTCAAAAAAGGTGATAAAACTTTATTGAAGAATTATAGGCCCATATCGCTCTTGAGCCACGTGTACAAGCTGTTTTCGAGAGTCATCACGAACCGTCTCGCACGCAGGTTTGATGAGTTCCAGCCTCCTGAACAAGCCGGTTTCCGAAGAGGCTTTAGCACCGTAGACCATATTCATACACTACGGCAGATTATACAGAAGACCGAAGAGTATAATCAGCCACTGTGTCTAGCGTTTGAGGATTACGAGAAAGCCTTTGATTCTATCGAGAAGTGGGCCATACTGCAGTCCTTGCAGCGATGCCAAATTGACTATAGGTATATCGAAGCGTTGAAGTGTTTATACAGCAAGGCCACTATGTCAGTCCGATTACAGGACCAGAGTACGGAACAAATTCCATTGCAGAGAGGTGTGAGACAGGGAGACGTCATCTCTCCGAAACTGTTCACTAACGAATTGGAGGATGTTTTCAAACTTTTGGACTGGAAAGGATGTGGCATCAACATTAATGGCGAATACATCACTAACCTTCGTTTTGCCGATGATATAGTTATAATGGCGGAGTCGCTCGAGGATATCGGCACCATGCTCAACGACCTCAGTAGAGTTTCCCAACAGGTTGGTCTTAAGATGAACATGGATAAGACGAAAATCATGTCCAATGTCCATGTTCCACCTATACCGGTTGTTCACTATTCGTTCTAGTTTCTATAATTATAATAAATTCAAATTCGCGCGTATTGCTCGTGGGTCTAGTGGTTAGCCAATAACAAGGCTCTTGGTCCGGAGCGTACGCACCTTTCTGGTCTCTGATTGGCTCCGGCAAACTGTGCTTGATGGTTGAGTGAAATGAAGAGCGGCCGAATCATTCGATGTCAACAAAGGTTGAAAAACACGTTACATATTAACTGTCAATCGAAAACCGACAACCTAACGTTTTTGGAGTGGATAACTGTGTGTAGTGTGGTGCGAACTATCTAAAACCCATAATAAACAAGTGAAGAACCAATCCGCGGATGGACATACCATTACAGTAGATAACGACGAGTAATAAGACTTCGCTAAAGCTTGGGAGGCACGTTTGGAGGCTGGATGGCTAAGATAAGGTGCTGTATGTACTTGTTATCAGGGCATCTAGACTACTGAACCACGGTCAATACCTATTACCGGCGGAGATTCTGTTTTGATTCATTTTCCGACCCAGAGTGACGTCGAGGACCCCTTACGGCAGGGCCGTTTCGTCACATCTTTATGGTGCCGAAACCCGGGACTCGTCTCTTGACTTTATTCGAGGTCATATTTCAAATTGCATCACTACATAGCTGATATCTTCACTTGGAATGAAATTCGTAAATTGTAACTGAGTACCTATCTACCTAGCTCAGACAAAACAAAAATATTTGTCTGAGCCTAGAAGTTAGAAAATCAATTATGGTTGAATAAATCAAGTTATGAAATATATTCATGAAATGTATTGTCACGTTTGCTTGTGGTAAAAACTAAACCTATCGTCTAAATAATTATATCGGTTTATCATTTTCATGCGGACAATGTATTTTATTAATCGAAAGTGGGTACAATATTGATACTTTTACTACCTAATCTTTTCATAAACACAATCATTACTTCATTCAACCAGATCCGTTCCTAACATATAACCCTTCGTTCATTCATACACAGCTGCCAATGCCATAGAGTGTTGGGTTTTTTCTTCTTGTTCTAGACTCGCATGATTTGTGCATTTGCTGTAAGTGGCCAGAGAGTATTTTATTGTTTACTTTTTACTGAGCTCGCACTATTTGTACATTTGCCAAAGGGGTTTATTAGCGGAGGTCAGGTTACTAAAGAATTTACCCGACCACATTGTATGATCAGTTGGATTTGGGTTTTGTTCATAATCTATTTAGTGAATATACGAATTGTTGCAGATCATATACGTAACTATATTTATCCTACTAGTGGATATACATGTATATATAAATACATATAACTATCGCCTAACTAACTGTTCCGTTTTAGAATAATTAGTATTTGGTTACCAATAATTCATACGTTAGTCACAGGTGATTTGTTAAAATACGTCACTCAATAGTATATCGGTGAACATGCGTTTGTGTGCCACATACAAATCCATCACATTTTAATTGTTTTGCGGTTTTCAACTAGTCACGTTACTCGTAAAGGTTCGCTGAATGTTCATTCAGTCGAAATTCGGTCAACACTCGTTCGAATCGTGGTAGTTCCCTACAACTTAGCCATTTATACATATAAAATATTTAAATATTTATCCTAGATAACTTCTATTATTAGTGCTTCCATTTTTAGAAACTGTAGTTATGTCTTTCAATCCTAAACGTACTATCCGTAAACTTAGTTCAACGAGCAGGTCCAAAACAAAGTATGCGGGAGCAGATAGCTATTCTGTTCAAGATTTGCCGTCATTACGTCGAAAGCGTACTATAGCATTGAAGCGGATATCCAAGGCACTTGAGGTGGGTAAGGTAGCGAGATGCGACTTAAACCAACGCGACTTATTTTTTTCTTATTGTGAAAAACTCGAGGAGTATACAATCGAGTTCGAACACACACATATGGCCATCTTGGAGTTATTAGGTGCGGAATCCGAGGATGGCCCTGTTGATGATGAGGAGGTACGAGCTCGTTTTGATGATACATATTTTGAGGTTATGTCAATACAACGTAATTTATTAAAGAGCGATTCAATTTTGTCTGATGCTTGTGAGGACTTAACTAAGCCCTCGTCGATAGTCCACGTGAAGCTACCGAAAATACCGTTGCCGACGTTTTCGGGTCATATTAAACAATGGCCTGAATTTATTGATACTTACAATGCGCTCATACATGAATGTCAGTCGCTTAAAGATGTCGAGAAATTTCATTATCTGATCGCTTCTTTAAGTGGTGATCCCTTAGCCCTTATTCGAACGTTTCCTGTGACAGGTGATCACTATGTGGATGCGTACGCGGAATTAGTTGCGCGTTACCAAGACAAGCGAGAGCTAGCCTTTACTTGCTGGAAGGATATTTTGAACATTCACTTTAAACTTCAGAATGCAAATGAGTTTCGCAGAACGTTAGATTGCATCGATGAGAATTTAAGCATTTTGAGAAAACTCAAACTACCGGTTGCACAGTGGGATTTTATTATGGTTTATCATGTTTTATCAAAATTGGATTCAAAATTGCGTCGTGAGTTTGAAGAAAGGTGTGTTCACATTGAGTTTCCGAGCTATAAGGAATTAAAGGATTTTTTACATTCTAAGTGTGAGGCACTTGTGCCTGATAACCATTTTACTGAACTGACTAAGGTGGCACATCCCATAAAAGACTCATCTAAGGCACCCGTTCATAACTATTCGAATCGTTCTAATACATCTCACGTTCTTATCGCGGATAATTTGAAGGTACCGGTGACACATCAAACTAGTAAATCTGTATCAAAATGCTCATACTGCGCCGATAGTCATCCTATCACACAATGTAAAGAATTTCTAGCCAAATCTGTAGATGAACGGGTATCTATTGCTGGCGAAAGGCGATGGTGTTTTAACTGTCTTAAATTGTCTCATCATTTAAAAGATTGTAGTTCTATGTTCAGATGTTTGAAATGTAAACACAAACACCATACGTTGCTCCATAGGGATGAAGCTCCTAATAAGTCAAACGTAGACACACACAGCGCGGGCTTTCAAGCCGTATCGCTATTTTCAAAGGATTCAATGGCGACATCAAGTACCAAATCGTTAACAAACACAACTGTACTGCTAGCTACTGCTATAATACAACTTCAAGATTCGGATGGCAAGTATCATTCGTTCCGTGCATTGTTCGACTCTGGCAGTCAAAATAATTTTGTTACTAGTGCGGCAGTGGAATGTTTGAACCTAAAGCTAGTCCCATCTACGACAAATATCAATGGTTTGGGAGGCGTTGCAGCTGATATTACTGGCCTAGTCCATTGTACTATCGCCTTGAACCATGACAAATTATTTGATGTAGACATGCACGTTATTTCACATATTTGTGGTGATCAACCAATCGCTAAATTAAATACCGCGGGTTGGTCTCATATACAATCGTTACCGTTGGCAGACCCAGGTTTTGATATTCCGGGTCCTATTGACATTTTATTGGGCGCAGATATATTTGCAGAATCGCTTCTTAGCGAACGCATTAAGGGAAACGTAAATCAGCCTTTCGCAATTAACTCTGTCTTTGGTTGGCTTTTGTTGGGTAGAACGCCACTTGTCACTTCTACTTTGTTACAAGTTTTATCGAATTCGGACGAGCTGGCCTCAATGGTTCAACAATTTTGGGAAATCGACGATGTTCCTAAAGCTTCGCCTCTTACACTAGAGAAAAATTTTTTGAGAGCAAGCCTATGCTACAGATCATTGCCGTGATTCGTCTGGAAGGTATGTTGTACGGCTTCCATTCAGAGATGGTGTGGAACCAGTTTTTGAGGGCTCTCGCGAAATTGCTCTCCGGCGATTCAAGGCTATCGAACGTCGCTTGTCGCGTGATCCCGAATTGCACAAGCAATATTCTGAATTTATGGATGACTATCACCAGTCTGGCCACATGACTTTGGTTGATCGTAAAGAGCTCCATCTTGGGCGATACTTCATACCTCACCACTGCGTTTTAAAACCAGACAGTGTCACAACAAAACTACGTGTTGTTTTTGACGCCTCTGCGAAGGATGTAAAAAATAAGTCACTGAATAGTACGCTGCTAAAGGGACCTAAACTTCAACCTAACATAGTTGGAATTCTTCTACATTTCCGGATCCATACGGTTGTCTTTATAGCTGACATACGTCAAATGTACAGACAAATTTGGTCGCGCTCTAATGATCAGAGAGATTATCAGCGGATCTTATGGCGAAGCGGACCAAATCAAACTTTGCACGAGTACAGATTAAATACTGTTACAAACGGTGTTTCCTCTGCACCTTTCCTCGCTTGCAGACATAGTATCCGGTTGTGATCATCTAGATGATGCGCTAGAATCTAAGTCACAAATCATTAAACTCTTCAAGCTAGGCCATTTCGAATTAAGAAAATGGGCCAGTAATGACCCTCACTTATTGACAGATATTCCAAAAGAAGACTGTCTTCTAGATCATATAACGTTTTCTGATGGTCAATCTTCTACTTTGAAGGTTCTGGGACTTAAATGGGACCCCGCATCTGACTCTTTTTTGTTTGATGTTAAACCATCAAACAGACCATGTACAAAGCGAATTATTCTCAGTGAGATTGCAAGAATTTTTGATCCTCTGGGTTTCTTATCGCCTCTAACCATCCAGGCTAAATGCTTATTGCAAAAACTATGGGTTATTGGAATTTCATGGGATGAGGATCCTCCTGAAGAGATCACTAACGTATGGAAATCTTTTTGCGATCAGCTTCCTTTTGTTCAGGAGCTAAGAATACCTCGCCACGTCACCAGTTCTAACGCTCAATCCTACGAACTGCATGGCTTTTCTGATAGTTCTGAACGAGCGTATGGGGCTATAATTTATCTGCGTGTTTTGTGTCATGATGGATCTATTCAAATTCTGCCATTATGTGCCAAGGCTAGGGTAGCACCAGTCAAAAAGATCTCCTTGCCTCGATTAGAACTTTGTGCAGCTGTATTGCTTGCAGATCTGGTTAATCTTCATTGGATTGGTCTTCATGTTTGGTCTGACTCTACCGTGGTTTTGTCATGGCTTCGCTCTCATTCTTCTCGCTGGACCACATTCGTAGCAAATCGAGTCAGTCACATTCAGGATATCATACCTGCGGAGTCTTGGCATCATGTTTCCTCAGTTGACAACCCCGCAGATGTGTGCTCACGTGGGCAGCTTCCACAAGATCTGCTTCACAGCTCGCTGTGGTGGTCAGGGCCATCTTGGTTGTTAAAAACCCCTGACCAATGGCCATGCATGAAGATTCCAAAGGTAACAAGTGACGATGAAGAAATCGTTAGAAACGAAGAAAAGAGTTCTCTTGTGTTGGTCATTGAGTCTGGTACCCAACCAGTCACTCCAATTGATTACCTTTTAAACCGATTTTCGTCACTTGATAAAATTACGCGAATCGTATCCTACATGCGAAGGTTCATTCACAATGTAAGGAATCGTAACGACCGTCAACTTGACTCGATTTTAACTGAAGTGGAAAATCATAGATCGTTGCTTCTTATCGTAAAGTTAGTCCAATCGAAATCATTCACCAACGAAATCCAACAACTGCAATCGAAACGACTATTATCGAAACCTTTTCGTAAACTTAATCCCTTTCTGGACGAAGAGGGTATTCTCAGGGTGGGCGGTCGAATCGCTCGTGCAGGGCTGGAGTACGAGCATAAGCATCCTGCGCTTCTCCCTGGCGATCATTCTTTTACGTTCAAACTGATTGAATCGATTCATCGTCAACATTGCCATACGGGACATAATACAACACATTATTTACTTTTACAACGTTTCTGGGTCTTATGTGCGAAGCGAGCTATTCGCCACTGTCTCTCGCAATGTATCCGATGCTATCGAACGCGCCCAAAACCTTTAGAACCTTACATGGGTGAGCTCCGATCATTTCGTATAAATCAACTTAAACCGTTTTCTGTGGCTGGTGTAGATTTTGGCGGACCGTTCCGCATCAAACTCGGGAATCACCGAGGTGCTAATATGGACAAGGCTTATCTCTGCTTATTTGTTTGCCTTGTAACTAAAGCGGTTCATCTTGAAGTCGTATCTTCTCTTTCAACTGAGGGCTTTCTTGCTGCATTGCGTAGATTCGTGGGTCGTCGGGGGCGTTGTAGCGCTATCCATTCGGATTGTGGAACAAATTTTATAGGTGCTAGCAATTACTTATCGTTACTCGAGCAGGCGTCGCAAACTCAAAGTATAAGGTTCTATTTTAATCCGCCTTCAGCAGCTCATTTCGGGGGCGTGTGGGAGATACAGATTAAAGCTGCAAAGGTGCACTTATATCGTATAATAGGCCATCAAGTGTTGACGTTTGAAGAACTTTCAACCTTATTCATTCAGATCGAGGCTGTTTTAAATTCGCGACCATTGTATCCATTAAGTTCTGATCCGAATGACTTAAACGTACTGACCCCTGGCCATTTTCTAACTTTGGAACCGCTAACTACCGTCCCAGACGAAGATTATTCTCATACTAATTTAAACAGATTAAATCGTTGGCAGCTTATCCAATCGTTTCTTCAAAACTTTTGGCTACGTTGGAAGAACGAATATCTGCATTCTTTGACACAACGTGCAAAGTGGACTAGATCGTCAAAACCGTTATCGATAAATTCTATGGTAGTGATAAAAAACGATAATAGAGCCCCTTTGCATTGGTCTTTAGGAAGAGTAACCGAATTACATCCGGGTCTCGACGGCATCGTTCGCGTGGCAACTATTAAAACAAAAGACCATTTGATCAAGCGTCCTCTTGTCAAATTGTGCCCTCTTCCTGTAGAATCGTAACCTAATAATTTTGTCTTATCGATTACATATTAGCTGTTAGTTTTATAGATATTAAGTTACTTTTTTTCATTATCATGTTCAATTTCTAATCTGAAAATATCAGCTATATTTTGGTGGGCGGTATGTTTACTATTCGTTCTAGTTTCTATAATTATAATAAATTCAAATTCGCGCGTATTGCTCGTGGGTCTAGTGGTTAGCCAATAACAAGGCTCTTGGTCCGGAGCGTACGCACCTTTCTGGTCTCTGATTGGCTCTGGCAAACTGTGCTTGATGGTTGAGTGAAATGAAGAGCGGCCGAATCATTCGATGTCAACAAAGGTTGAAAAACACGTTACATATTAACTGTCAATCGAAAACCGACAACCTAACGTTTTTGGAGTGGATAACTGTGTGTAGTGTGGTGCGAACTATCTAAAACCCATAATAAACAAGTGAAGAACCAATCCGCGGATGGACATACCATTACAGTAGATAACGACGAGTAATAAGACTTCGCTAAAGCTTGGGAGGCACGTTTGGAGGCTGGATGGCTAAGGTAAGGTGCTGTATGTACTTGTTATCAGGGCATCTAGACTACTGAACCACGGTCAATACCTATTACCGGCGGAGATTCTGTTTTGATTCATTTTCCGACCCAGAGTGACGTTGAGGACCCCTTACGGCAGGGCCGTTTCGTCACGGGGTGCTTGGTCAGAATACCTCCCCGTGTGCCTTAATGCTACTGGTCTCTTACGGATACTTTTTATCCGGGGAGTACAGAAGTGTTTGGGCCGGTGCACCCTGGGCAGCAGTCAATAACTTCTCTATATGGGATCTTGTTGGCTGCTGGCTAAAATTCTGACACGTAGGTGCTCTCCGCGTGTCCCTATGAACTTAGCATAGGGCACAGTGGATGAGCAGGCGGTTCATCTGCGGAGGTGGGGTCCCGAGAAGGGACAGCGGACCCGTAGGGTTGTAGGATGGCCGGCCTACAAGGCTGGTGGTACGACAGGTTTTACCTGTGCATGAGGAGGAGCTTCGTCGCTTTTGACGGTGGGCGCGGCAAGGAGGGTCAACTCGGCCACCCTGTCGGGCTAACTAACAGTTGCAGTGGACCTTCGGGTCGTAGGATGGCCGGTCTTCAAGGCCGGCGGCGCGGCAGGGAGGGTCAACTCGGCCACCCTGTCGGGCACACTCGGACGGCAGTCGCGTTACAGCGACTGCAGCGGACCTTCGGGTCGTGGGATGGCGGGCCTTCAAGGCTCGCGGCGCGGCAGGGAGGGTCAACTCGGCCACCCTGTCGGGCATTATGTGTCTCCAAATCCCGTTGTTTGGTGCCCGCACAGGGGATGTATAGTCGGGGGGAACCCGGCGACGAGGGCACCACAAGGGGACCTCACCCCTTCAAAAAGGAAAACAAAAACATGGACAAGCAAGCGATTGAAAACAGTCCCCAGGTGGGTAAATCCCACCCTTCGAAAGAAGGCTGCCCCACCGTATCTGGGGGGGGCAACAACCGCTTCGCGGGCTCCGGCCCGCGCACCAACGAAACTGGCACGATAACGGACACCGATTCTGCAAACACTGACAAACAAGGCAAGATCACGGACTGCTCGGAGAAGGAAGCACCATCTAGGTGCAGTGACCTGGTCCCGTTTTTAAAACGGGAACCACGTGTTGTCCTGGAGCGCTTGGGCAGCGCCAAACCAGGCACTCAGTCAATAGACGTGAGCGAGGCGGAGGCAGTGAGCGTCTCTTCTGCGTCCGAAGCAGGCGCAGGAGTGACCCCACTTCACAAAGTGCTTCGGATCCCGTCTCCGAATTTATCGGAGACGGAGTCCGATGCCATGACGTGGGAGACCGTGTCATCGCGCGGCTCCAAAAAGAGGAGGAAAAGACGACTGGAGGAGGACGAAGGGGACCTAAGTGACCCTTTACCGTCACCTAAGGTCCCAGCCGCGCGACGCGGCAAAGGACGTGGCAGAGGAAAGCCACCCACAACCGGTCAGTATGTCGGTCTGGCGAAAGCCAAGGCCGAGCTGAACCGGGCGCGTGCGGAGGAGCTGAGGCTCATGGACGAGAAGGAGCTGGCGGATGAGCTGCAGCGGAAGAGGGTGGCATCTACGGCCGCCCAGTTTCTGAGGGTACCGGAGCCTCCGGCTACCAACCTGAGGCTGGGCAACTGCGATGCCGCTCACCTTGAGGAGATCCTCCTGGACTCGGTGGACACTGTCCTTACAGTGGCCACCAAGTCCAAAAATCTGAAGGGCACATGCGTGAGGGCCCTGAAGAACGCTGCGATGACCATCAAAGCGTCCTTCCAGGAATCCCGGTCCCGCACGATGCCCGAAGAGATGGCCTTGCTGGTCAAGGCCAATCAGCAGCTGGCGGCGGAGCTAAAGGAGCTCCGTCGCCAAATGGACGAGATGAGGGCAGCCCGGGCTACGGCGCCAGTTGCGCAGGCCCCCACCCCCCTCGTCAGTGACGAGGCGATGCGGAAGGTCATGGTACAGGTGGGCACCATGATCAACGCTCGCTTCGAAGGCTTAGAGGAGCGGTTGTTGCCGGCGAAGACCCTCAGACCCCCTCTCGCTGCAGATCGGCGAGGGGTGTCTGAGGAGCAACCGACAGCGTCTACGAGTCGAGAAGCTGCCCCGGCGGTCGCCCCGGTGCAGAGGAAGAAGCCTGGCTCTGGGGAGCAACCAGTTGCGACCACAAGCCAAGGAGCTGCCTCGGTGAACACCCCGGGGCAAAAGAAGAAGGCCAAAGGCAAGGCTGTGAAGGGCCCTGCTCCTGCGGTCGTCACGACTGAGGCGTGGCAAGTGGTGGCCAGGCGCGGCTTGGAACGAAGGAGGGACAGGGGAGTGGAGGCGGTGCGGGCGGAACCCAAGGAGAAGGGGCCCGCTCGTCCGGCTCCGACACCGAAACCGGTCCCACCTCCACCACCGCCCACCAGGAAGAAGCCTGCCCCGAAGACAAAGGGCACGGCTAAACTCCGCTCGCCCCGGACCGCAGCTGTGGTTATTACGCTGCAACTGGGGGCAGCGGAGAAAGGGTTGACCTATGCTGGAGACTTGGCAGAAGCCAAGACTAAGATCAAATTGGGTGAACTCAAAAAAATTGCCGACCGACTCCAGGAGGTGTTTAAGGAACAAGCCGAGGTCAAGATTTCCAGGCCAACCACCACCGCTGACTTGAGGGTCACGGGCCTGGACGACTCGGCCTCCTCCGAGGAGTTGGCGAATGCGCTGGCGTCCCTGGGCGAGTGCCCCGTGGCGTCAGTAGCCATCGGCCCGATACGTCGGGGACCAGCGGGGATGGGAACGGCGTTTGTGCGCTGCCCCGTCTCCGCAGCGAAAAGGGTTGCGGCCAGTGGGCGCGTTCTGGTGGGCTGGGTGTCGGCGCGAGTCGGCATCCTTGATCCCAGGCCACGTCGCTGCTTCCGCTGCCTTTCGTTGGGCCACGTAGCGGCCCAATGCAACGCCGAGGTTGACCGCAGCGACGAGTGTTACCGCTGCGGTCAAAAGGCTCACAAGGCCCGCGACTGCTCCGCTGCCCCCCGCTGCTCACTTTGTACAGCTGCGGGTAAGCCAGCGGACCACCTCTCCGGGGGCAAGGCATGCGCCAAGCCCCCGTTCAAGCCAGGGGCTCGGCGGAAGGCCGTCGCGACTGAGGCCAAGGCCCAGCCGCGACCGTCTCCCTCTAAAGAAGGAAGGGCGGACAGCATGGAGGTAGGTTATATGGTATTATATGTATGGCCCTAACCTTCCTCCAGGCGAATGTCAACCACTCCGCCCGCGCTCAGGATTTACTCCTGCAGTGCATGGCGGAGCGGTCGATCAAAGTGGCAGTGGTTGCCGAACCGTACACGGTCCCACCCAGGAGTGACTGGGTGGGGGACCTTGACGGCTTGGTGGCAATCACCACCCAGTCGCCGATTACATCCCCCCCTCTCGTAGGGGTTGCGAGAGGTAGGGGTTTCGTGGCGGCAGGAGTGGGCCCTGTCGTCATCGTGGGTGTTTATCACTCCCCGAACAGGCCCCGTCACGAGCTAGAGGCTCTTCACGGCGAGGTGGGGACCTTCATAGGTCAGACCCGCCCACGCCCCGTGATCGTCATGGGGGACCTCAACGCCAAATCCTTGGCGTGGGGGTCCCCATCGACCAGTCCGCGGGGCGTCACAGTGTTGGAGTGGCTGGCCGAGGTGGGCCTCTGCGTCGTGAATACGGGGAGTGAAAACACCTGCGTCCGCCAATGGGGTGGATCAATCGTCGACGTGACGTTTGCCACCCCAGACCTCGCCTGCCAAATTCGCGACTGGCAGGTGTTGGTAGACGAGGAGACGCTCTCCGATCACCGGTATATCCGGTTTAGCGTCTCCCCGTCTTCGGCGGACATGGTGAGGGAGGAAACCGGTGAGACCGGTCCGCGATGGGCCTTGAAGCGTCTCGACGCCGAGTTGCTGCAGGAGGCGGCCCTCGTCGAAGCGTGGAACGGCACTTCTCAGGAGGGTGACCCCGTAGACGTGGATGCGTTGGCGGATGGACTGTGTGCGGCGTTGTCGCGTATCTGCGATGCCGCGATGCCGCGTGCAGCAGCCCCACGGTCCAGACGCCAGGTCTACTGGTGGTCAGAGGAGATTGCCGAACTCCGAAGACGCTACGTGAGGAGGCGCCGCCGATACCAGCGGTATCGTAGGCGAAGGCGACAGGAGACGGAGGTGAGCGAGTCTCTGTATGCCGCCTACCGAGAGGCTTCGATGACCCTTCGCGTGGCCATTGACGAGGCGAAACGGCGCTCCTGGCAGGAGCTGCTGGAAGGGCTAGAGCGTGATCCATGGGGCCGCCCGTACCTATGGGCGCGGCAGAAGCTGCGTCCATGGGCCCCCCCCGTGACCGCCTCGCTCCAACCAGCTGTTCTCCAGAGGGTGGTGGGAGGGCTGTTCCCCGGTCCTCCGGGAGACGATTTCTCGCCACCTTTCGCCGTGCCCTCGTCGACTGACCTCGCCGAGGTGGAGGAGGACGAGCCTGCCCCAGTCTCCGAAGGGGAGCTGGGCGCAGCAGTGCTCAGGATGAGGGCCAAGAACACGGCACCCGGGCCAGATGGCATACCGGGTCGTGTGTGGGCTCTCTCCTTGGAGCACCTGGCCCCCGCTCTCAGGGCCCTGTTTGACAGGTGCCTTCGGGAGGGGAAATTCCCCAGGAGATGGAGGAGGGGCAGACTCGTCCTCATACGGAAGGAGGGACGTCCTGCGGACGAGCCTTCAGGCTATCGTCCGATTGTCCTGCTCGACGAGGCGGGAAAGCTGTTGGAGAGGGTGATCGCTGCCCGCCTCGTCAAGCACCTCGAGACGTCGGGACCGGACTTGGCGCCCACCCAGTTCGGATTCCGGAGAGGTCGCTCGACGCTGGATGCCATCTCCCGCGTCCGCGATTTCTCCGAGGAGGCGTGCTCCAGTGGCGGCGTGATGTTGGCGGTGTCTTTAGACATCGCCAACGCCTTCAACACGCTGCCCTGGACCACCATACTCGGTGGTCTGGAGTACCACCGAGTACCGCCGTACCTTCGCCGACTCGTCGGCGATTACCTCTCCTATAGAGAGGTAGTCTTCCCGACGACGAATGGGGAGGGTCGGAGCCCCATGGCGCGCGGCGTCCCTCAGGGGTCTGTTTTAGGGCCCCTGCTGTGGAATGTCGGCTATGACTGGGCCCTCCGGGGTGCTGGCCTTCGTGGCGTCGGCGTCGTATGTTACGCTGACGACACGCTGGTCACCGCCAAGGGGGACACCTACAGGGAGGCGGCAATCCTCGCCACGGCCGGAGTCGCGATGGTCGTGGCCAGGATCAGGATGCTGGGTCTGGAGGTGGCGCTCCACAAGTCGGAGGCCATTTGTTTTCATGGTCCCCGGCGGGCGCCACCTGCAGACTCATCCATAGTGGTGGGAGGAACCTCCATCCCCGTCAGGAAGACGTTGAAATATCTCGGCGTCGTCCTTGATAGCCGGTGGAAGTTCGAGGCGCACATGCGGCGGCTGTCCCCCAAATTGTTGGGGGCAGCCGGCGCACTGAGTCGCCTCCTCCCCAATATTGGGGGTGGAGAGGGCAGCTGCCGCCGCCTCTATACAGCGGTGGTCAGCTCGATGGCCCTATATGGAGCCCCCATATGGTCCGGGGGGCTCGATCGGCGGGAGACCGCCCTGCTGATTGCAGCCCAACGGACCATGGCTGTGAGAGTGTGCCGGGGGTATCGGACACTCTCACACGAGATGGCATGCGCCCTCGCTGGTCTTCTCCCCTGGGACCTTGAGGCCGAAGTGCTGGCCTCGGTCTACCGCCGGAGAGTGCGAGCGCGGGAGCGGGACGAGCGACCGGCGCCGCGAGAGTTAGCGCATTGGCGCAACAACGCTAGGGCGTTGGCTCTCGCAAGGTGGGAGGAAAGACTTCTAGATGGGTCCATTTAAAGGGGGAATAGTAGTCGACGGCTCCTCGATGCTATTCAGCCCGTTCTCCGCGAGTGGATCACTCGGAGACATGGGAGGCTCTCGTTTAGGCTGACGCAGGTGCTCTCGGGACATGGTTGTTTCGGGAGTTACCTGCATCGCATCGCCCGACGAGAAGCCTCCCCGGCATGCCATCAGTGCGGCTGTGCAGCAGACACTGCCCAGCACGCGCTGGAGGCGTGCCCTGGAGAGGACGAACCGCGACAGACTCTGGTCGCGGTCATTGGGACGGATCTCTCATTGCCGACCATCCTAGCCAGGATGGTCGCCGATGAGAGATGTTGGGAGGCAGTAGCCTCCTTCTGCGAGATTATTGTCTCGCGGAGGGAGGCGGCGGAGCGTGAGAGGGAGAGAGACCCTCTGTCTCTTCCGCTCCGGAGAGCGCGGACACGGGTGCGGGCTAACCGAGCCCGCACTCCGTCTCCGCTGAGAGGGCCTGGGCCGTCGGATGCGGGGGCATCCGGCACCCTTCAGAGATAGGTCCTTTCGCGATGTTGATGCCTCCCCCGTGTTCGGGGGGCATCACATGAGGTGGAGGGGTGTTCCCATTGACACCCCTCACCGAGGAGGGCCCGCCACTTTACAGCGGGCAGCGGCGTCGACGAGGGCTGTGGTAGAATAATTCGGTCCCACGCCCCCCGTCATCAGTCGAAGACGCTGGAACACCGTGGGGTATTTAGACGGTATGGGCGCCTTTAGCCGAGTCCGTCATACCCCGTATGCCCCCCGCATACGGCAATGCGTAACAGCATTTCCCCACGTAGAAAAAAAAAAAAAAAGGGCCGTTTCGTCACACCGGTAATTGTTGGAAACGATACACTCGAAGTTGTAGACGAGTACGTCTATCTGGGACAGACTGTCCAATTAGGTAGGTCCAACTTCAACAAGGAGGTCGCACGAAGAATCCAGCTCGGATGGGCAGCGTTCGGGAAGCTTCGAT
This sequence comes from Selenia dentaria, assembly GCA_917880725.1. Taxonomy (NCBI): domain Eukaryota; kingdom Metazoa; phylum Arthropoda; class Insecta; order Lepidoptera; family Geometridae; genus Selenia; species Selenia dentaria. Next base: position 6,704,550 of record OU862891.1, read on the forward strand.
CCATCTTTTCGTCCCCAATACCTCAGAGCCTGAAAACCAAGGTTTTCAACCAGTGTGTGTTGCCAGTGATGACCTATGGCACTGAGACGTGGTCCCTTACTGTGGGCCTCATTAACAAGCTTGAAGTCGCTCAACGAGCAATGGAGAGGGCTATGCTTGGGGTTTCCCTGCGTGATAAGATCCGAAATGAGGAGATCCGTAGGAGAACTAAGGTCACCGACATAGCTCTCAAAATTAGCAAGTTGAAGTGGCAATGGGCAGGCCACATCGCTCGCAGAACTGATAACCGATGGGGAAGAAAGGTTCTCGAGTGGCGACCACGCACCGGAAGGCGTAGTGTAGGCAGGCCCCCCACTAGGTGGACCGACGACCTCATAAAAACCGCGGGGAATCGCTGGATGCAGGAAGCGAGTAGCCGGTCCAAGTGGCGTTCTATGGGGGAGGCCTATGTTCAGCAGTGGACGTCTTCCGGCTGATAATGATGATGATGATGATGATAATAACAATGGCTTTTGTATGATCTTCAGTTCCAAAAATATAATTAGGTATAATTATATTTCTTGCTATAACTTCATTCCGGGTAATATGGTCAATTCCAAGATGGCGTGGAACATAGTCATTATTGAGACATTCTCTTGCTTGTTTCATTTTTTGACATATTGCTGACTTGGATAGGCCAAAAACCGTCTCCAGTCTTCGGTAAGGTGCACCGCTTCTCAGTTTAGATAAATAGATACCCAAGATTGTGTTTCTGTTGGATCGTTCTTGTAAAGAAAAGGTTTCTTCTAATATGCTATAGAATTGCTGGTGACTTATACCGATCCAATTTTGAAGTTCGGTCGGACTTATTTCATCATTTTTTTCAAAATCCAGCAGCTTTTTTTTTTCGAGAGCCTGAGTGTATAACTCTACTATATCGCGTAAGTTCTCGCCTCTGAAATCGTCTTGACGTCTGGCGATGTTTCCTGGTAAGTCCTCCCAAGTAGTATTCCAGTGGTGTGAACATATCCGTCCAAGAGGTGGTATGTATAAATGAAAGTAGCTTAAAATATATACTTTCATTGAATTGGGCACAGCGCGAAGTTCCAAACTCCTACAAACGTCGACAATACATCGTCTTGACGTGTTTGCTGCGCGTGCGGAGCCAGGTGTAGATATCGATGCAGTTGGAGGTCTGGGTGGTGGTGGAGGAGGTCGTCTTAAGCTATAGTCTATGCGCTGCCAGCACGGATGACAAATAGCTCTGGAGCCATCAAATGCAATCTGAAATAAGCAATAACATTCCCTCGTTAGTCTCACATTCATTTTAAAGTACCTATTGTTTATGGAATACTATCTGATATGTATACAACGCGAGTTTTACATCTATAGCGAACACATGAAAATACGCGAAACTAGACTCATTATTATAGCATACCTAATAGGTTGTTGATGAATCGACGACGAATATTACTCGTAGTTATTGTGCGTTGTCAGTTGTGTTAGTTTAATAACTATTCTATACTTATCCAAATAATACATGACGCAATATGATAACACGCCGTGTCGAGCGACGCCGCTGACATGGGGGTGTCGCCTTGATTATAAGTTAAGATGAAACTACATACTATATTATATGTAATTGAGTAACCATAGTACTTACTTCTTGTGGCGCTTGTAAAGTGCTGAACATATGCTCCACGAAGTCCCGGTGTGACTCCAGAAACTCGAGGGACAAAACATGATAGCGCCTTTGTAGAACAGAACGGGGACAAGTCACACAACGGTTACATTCATCCATTTTAAACAATATCCAGTCGCAAAGAAAATCGAAGTCCGGTTTAACGCGCCACAGTTTCGAATCAACAAGAAAAATCAGTGTCCAGTATACAAAAGCAGAGGTCAAGTTAAAATCCACGAAGTAAAACAAAGCACACAGATCACAACGAAAACAAACGAAGGACTGCGACGGGATATGGTCGTTAGTCGTTACCTGCCTGCCACACCGCCCCGCCCCCCACGTCACCCCGTCCGCCGCGCCGCGCCCGGGCATAATAGCCAGTAGCAACTGTGTATTTTTTTATTTGCAATCCTTAGCTACAGAATTACCAATAATACACACAGTACTATAACGATTGTAGTATCTATGGGCCAAATAAAAATAAAAAAACATAAAAAAAAAGGAATTTTTTACTTATTTTATTTTGCTCTTAGCTCCTATACTACAACGATTTCAGGGTTGCCGCTTTGGCAACATTATATTATATTTAAATGCCAATCCATTAGTACACAGTTCATTTCTGTCGATTCTGGGTCATTTTTTGGACATCGTCTTTGGCCAATAACACAATTGTTTTCTCAGGAATCATACAATTTTTCCAGGCGACATGTGTAGTTAATAATTATAGAATAAATTAGTTGTCCTGAGCAAATGACAACAATCCTATTTGATCTTATTACCTTATCGTGCAATGAGCATGACAATTATAATATTTACTTTAGGTCTCGCACGAATAATTTGTGGAAGAGTGAAGTAGTGCAAGACGGGACGCAACGACGAGCGCACCGCACTCAAGATCCTAAAGGGGGCTTCCGGACGAAGCCAAAACAACTGTCGATCGGGATATCGACATCGCGTAAGTTTATCGATAAAGTTATTTTAATAAATATGAATGTATCAAAATCTATAATTGTTCAAATACAACCGTGGCACAAATAATAGATAAAAAATATTGTTAACGTTGACTTCTGTTTTGGTATTAGGTTATTAATGCTGATTCGACTGGATATCAAAACTATTTGAAAAGAAATTCAAGCATCGTTTTATTGGGGCCACCTAAAGAATCTTATTTTCATGAGCACAAAAACATAATTTAATGACAATTCCCATCAAAAGAACGTAGATTAATTTCAATGCCACTTTCAAGTTAAGAAAGCGTTAAAATGAAATATTGGTGAAATATTTCTTAACTTGCCCTTTAAGGGTTTGTTAGCAATGTTTTAGAGGCCAAACCCACGATGTTTTTTCATGAAAAGATCGGATTTCACTGCGACAACTCTGAAATACATAGTGAAAGTTATTTTCCAAGAAACTTTTCAATCTGGTGGCACTGTCGACGCTCAAAGTTTTCATTAGAGTAAGTACATAACCTTTAAATATCTTAATGCTAAGATAAACAGCCCTATTGACCTATTGATATTGGATCCTGCCTTCCAAACGCGGGGTTTCAGGCTCTATCCCTGACTATGCCAAATATTTGTGTGTTGAGCAAACATTTTTGTTCTCGGTGACACCTATTGCGGGGTGTGAATGTGTGAATGTTCATATATATGTGTTTGCAAATGATAGTATGCACTAGAATCTTGTAGACGGAAGTTACTAATCCAAATTAGCACAAGTATATAATCTTGAACTTCCGTACTTTATATAAAAGTTTCATTAATACTTAAAAGTCGTAAACTCACTGAATTTAGCTCCATACTACATACTTACTACGCCTGCATTTTAAACTATCGCCAGAACTTTTTTTTATATGCTAAACTTACATTTAAGTTTAAAGCTATTGTTGCTTTAAACTTAAATGTAAATTTACATTTCACTTAAGATCTGACTATATATTTGACTAAGTATTATAGAAAAATAAGCAAGTAATCATCATACATCTCAAGTCTTCGACATCCTCAGCTGTAGGACGTCCACTCATGACCAAGGCGAGACTTCCCCCATAGATTTCCAAAAGGAGGCAAAAGGCTGGCACCAAAATCGTCGCCAAGCTTTATCAGGTCGTTTGTCTGGAGGTGGACTACCTAGTCACATATGTATTACCTAATCGTCAACCTACGCTGTGTGTGCCGGTCCGTGGTCTCCACTCTAAAACCGTTCGGCTATATATACGGCTATGTTCTCTGCCCACTGACACTTTAACTGGACGTGGCGTGTCGACTTCGAAAAGTAAGCTCCGGCTTTGGTATAACAACTAAAAGGTGGGCAGTAGCACCACCTCAGAGATGGCTACAGTAATTCATACAAGACCAAACTCAAGCTTCAGACAGCATCAAAGTCTATTCTGATGTGAAATACCACCGCACTATCCAAAGGACTCCCAGTTTTTTCCCGGCTATCGTAAAGCTGAATTCGACGTATACTATAAGCTTGAGAGAGCAGCTCGAGTTGGTCATTTATTAGACAAGCCACTTTAGAGATCACAGGAGTGAGATTAAAAGAACTTTGCGTAGATGCTGCATTAAGACGCTTGAGTCGACGCGTCTACTTTGCCCAAATTGCCATCATCACATTTGGAGACGACCTGTAGGGCCAATTTGGTCGTCCATCGCCTCTCTCTCCGAGACTGGATATGCCTCCTCCTACAATTACTGTGCTTACGTCTGCATATCCAATGATAGTGGGTTTGAGAAAATTATTTATACTAAACAGCAAGAAGAAAATAGAAGAGAGAACCGATCCTTGCATTTAAGGCCAATCGATTGGCGAAAATATCAAGAACAACTCGTAACGATCTTTCCTTCAAGAATTCTTATTTGTATGAGCACGAGCCAGCGGGCTTATAACAAAACAGTCGTTCCAGACCCTATCAAAAGCTTTTAGAATTGAAGAGAAACGGCGATGACATCTCCTTATTTATCAATGACCTCGCTCCAGATATGAGTGGTAAAAACACAGTTGACCGGTTTTCGGAGAAACCCGTGCTATCGGAATGCTATCGTAAAAAGGATATCATTTGCTTCCAGGTATGCGAGGAGCCTATACATGTTTCACACTTTTAGAATGTATTGATGCGGCGACCGTTGAAACTGAGTCATACTTCTTCAAACAAACATGGAAACCCATTTTAGACGACATAAACCTCTTCAAATTTATGCTCGTTTTACACATAATCAAATATTGGAGCTTACTAAAAGTTCTTCAAAACATCAAGATAATCTTTCTAATTCTAATAATCTTTACTAATTTTTTACTTTTCTGCGTGTAAATATTATTCTCTTTTTATTTGTCCACAATATTTCTTGATGATACTTTAAGTAACATTTCTAACGATATTTTCTTGAAATTCTTACAAATCGAAACACATTATCTCGTCTGCTCTCAATGCCCTTGATTAGTTCAAATAATACCTATATAAAATTCTTGGTATCGAGTGCCGAGGGAGGAGGGAGGGGGATCTCGAAACTTTTTCGTTCTTCGGATATTGGTCGTTGAGAACGCAACTCTACACTTCAATGTAGAGTAAGAGAGATACTTGCATTTGAACATGTTTACATCATTAGAAACAAAAATGGTTCTTCATGTTAAATTAACAACTTCTGACAGAATTTGGCATTACACATAATAAATACTTAACAATTAGAAATATACAGTTAAAAGAAAGGAAACCTCAAATACTTTAATGATTAACTGTAATTAGTCACTTCGAAAATAATGAGTTATTTCATTATGTATAACAAATAAATTAAATTAAAATGTCTGTAAGTTCCAAATAACAGCTTTATTCAAAATTCATATGAAGTTATGTTTCGGCACTATGATAGTTTTAAAAAAACAATCTTCGTCTTGCTGTCTCTTTATCTCGACTAATCTACCAAACGACTAGATCGATTTTGATAGGATAATAACTGATAATATAAGGAGTAACTTAGGCTCCAGTTTTAAAGGCCGGTTTAACCCGTAGTGTCGCCATTCGCCATATTTGGCCAATAATACAATTGTTTTCTCAGATATCATACTAATTTTCCAGAAATTGCGACATGTGTGGTTAAATCCACTACTATAACACGTCAAATCATTCAATCTGCAATCATCAATCCTTAAAAACACCCCAAATCTACGAAAATTAAATAAAATCAACGATAGCCATGATTGGGATTTATTTTTCTTCCAATCATCATTAAGTACTTACTTACTTTATTTCAAGAAAAACTTTTAACGAGAAGGTAAAAAATTATAACGGACTTAATAAGTAAAAAGGCATAAGGTGTGACGTCACACTGCTAATAAGGTGGCGCGAGCCTTACATCGTCTTGATATGACGAGTTAGGTAATTATTCGACCCGGTAATTAGTAGGGTCTAGTTTATGACGTGCCATTATTTAGTGTCGGTAAAGTAACTAAGAACTTAAAACGTTCTGAACTTTACCCATTTCCAAAATGAAATGTATGGTGCCTATGAAAGTTATCAAAATCGTAAAATTTGCAGAAAGTTCGTGTTTTACGAACTAAACGTACGAATACCTACCAATATAGATAAAAGGTTTACGTCTACGTAGTATCTGAAGATAACCACTGTAAGTTTAGGCATATAAAGGAACATACACAGAAACTCTCTATTGACATACCGACAAATAAACGTACACAAATAAATTATTTTAATTCGGACTTTTTCGACATTTTCAGTAATCATATTCTTAGATAGACTGCGTGATAGCTGTCTGTTATGGAGTTTTTTTTCCTATCGCTGTAATATTTTAATCAAAATGACCGTTTACTCACTTAGTAGCGTTTCTGCCTTTGTAGCACGACCACCCAGGTTCGATCCCTGGCTGAGGCAAATATTTGCGTGATGAGCAGAAATTGCCGCCGGGTCTTGGATGTTGTGACGTGTTATTGTGTGTGTCCATGTCTCCCGCGACACAAAGGATCCTAGAGCGAGGGTATGTGAGTTATTCATTATTTTAACGTCACACGCACGCAATAACTTATAAAGAATCCTTTTTTCTCTTTTTATATTGACTTGGAAACGTGATTGCTGTACTGCTGTAGTTCTAAGGAACAGTAGACCTAAATATGTCATATTAATTTCAATTGGATACCTCTACACACTGGGGAAAAAATGGGTCGATTTATGGTCAAAGTAAAGCCGTGTAAACCCGGTACTGCAGTTGCAACCGCGTTAACGCGGGAAGGGTCTGTGGGTTTAGCTGACACGGTTACAGTACATACACGGTTCAAATACATAGTACGTGGCTATCGCTGCCAAGTTTGTTTAAGCATACAGCTCGTCGGATCATGTGTCAAACACTTACTCTACAGTGTTTGTTTTTCACACTAACCAATGCGCTGTTTCAGCACTGCTCCGACAACCGTCTTAAAGCGTAGCCGTGTATTTTTGCACGGCTACGATTTTCAAACAGCTGGGATAATATTTGAAACGGTAAAGGTAACCGTTTATACTAGCTAACGCAACCGTGTAAGTGAGTGTGACGTAGGCGTGTTTTAGATCGAGCCGTGTACACAGCGCTTCACACGGCTGACAAACGCGACTAGTGCAGCCGTTTACATGGCTATAGGAATCGTAGCTGTGCTTAAAAGCCGTGTATTTTTTCCAGTGCACATTCTTGAGAAAGGGAGTCATGACATAATGTCGACAGACGGACAACAAACTGATTTCGTTTCCGTCTTGGGTCCTCAACGCAACGCTAAACAGAGACAGAGCACCGATAGATGTTCAGTTGTCAAAGTTGATCATGATATAGAGATATATACGAGTAGTTATGAAGGTACGACTTTAATGTAGCTCGTGATGTCATGTACGTACTTGCACTTAACAAGCAAGTTCTTGTTGACGCTACTTAATTACTTACATGCTTTACTGGCAGCACCTAATGTTAATTATATGCTTTATTCGATCCAAATTTCGTCCTTATTCGTTCTGCAGTTGCAGTGTAAACAGACGACAAACATACTTTACACACAATTTTTCGCATTGATAATCTAAGCATAATTTCGGAGTTAAATTTACGTATGTAACCTTACGTAATAATGCACTCAGTTGTTATGTTTTACAATTGATCTGAAAAGGTTTAATCTATAAATATAAACGAATGGCCGAGCACAATTTACAATAAATGAAGTGATGAAAGATCCACTCTACTAGCAAAGATGCTGGAATATAAAAACGTACTCGCGCTGTTAAAACATTAAAATGTTTTATTTATTTAGTCACATGCGCGATTGGTCTGAAGAAATGTCTATTTATAGTCTGTGCATTAGAGGACGAAAACATTTCTATTTTATTTATTATTTAATTTTAACTTAATTTAAATTTAAACATTATTATTTAATATATAAGAATGGGAAACTGAAACAAACTCGTCGTATCACACAAAATTATTAAGACTCACCGTTAGTTAGAGCTGTGCCTAGTATTTATACATAAAATGTATATATAAAAATCATTTTATTTTAAACACCGTGCGTGGTTTACAATAAAATTCCAAAGTACATAATAGAGCGATTGCGGTTTGCCCTTAAAAAAAGATTTTTAAATAGAAGAAGCATGTGATGAAATAAGACATTAATTAGAAGACAAAGATTCTTAGAATACTCCAAGTAAGCCAAATCGACAATTCCATACTCAGCCTCACCAATTGCCCATTTACCTCCCTCCTTCCTATATAAATATACATTTTAATAAGAAAACATTATTAAAGGCTATTTCAAGATAGTCGCCGAGATCCTTCACGCTTCCTCTCATAATACTTTGCTACTACACAGCTCTTTTTGTTTTAGAACACGTCGGTAGAGTCTAATTACATTAATGAATCATTTAAATGAAATTATTTTTGTCAGGTGCTATTTCAATTTTCGGCAAGACAACCTTAGACATTTTCAATTACCTATCATATATTTTGCCCCTTAAGTAAGTAAAGTGCTAATGTACACCGTTCACACACTTGTAACTTTGTGTTAGGATTCTATATGTGGCAGAAGGCTCAAAACCCGAGATGAAACACAAATATTGCAAATTTATGCATGCTATTTAATCTGCTATTTAATTATTTTCGTAGTCTTATAATTAAAATTTTACTTTGTTTTCTTTTTCTCTATCACACAAATACTTGCCTGTCAGAAAACTAACTTGGATTTGGGGCTTCAGGTTTTTGAATTTTGAAGGAGGATTTATACCAACTAAGCTTTCGGGACCTTTGTGTTTGATATTCAAAGCTCAGATATTATTTTTCTATACATCACATCTTATATATATCTATTCACATATTACATTTATCTATTCTATCGTAAAATTGGTATAAATTAAAAATGATCAGTTAAAATATATCTACGGCCATTTTTCTAATCCACTGACTTATTATATACGTTTCAACTATTTCAAAGTGTACCTCTTTTAATTTCGACTCATTAGTTCGATTCAAAATTGTATGCAAACTTCTGCGTGTGTTGGTTTTCGTATTACTTGTAATGCCCTAAAAATAAACTATATAAAACATTGATATTTGTGACTAGCCGGCACAGGCGTAGTAGGTGGCTGGGACATCGAGCGTCTTAGCAGGTAGGGGACCCAGCCTCCTGAGCCGCTCGATGTCCCAGATTCGATCCTCGGACAGGTCAATAGGACAAGACAACATTTGTGTGCATGAACATTTCTCTTTGACTTGCGGCTGGGTATGCATTATGTATATAAGTATGTATATATCAGTCATCAGGTGACCATGGTGTTGCGACATGAAGACCTTGTATGGATCTTGTATTATTTATTGTTAAAACAGCTTTACACTTATGTCACAGTAAAGCGTGAAAAAGCCAATTATGTAAAAAAATATTCTGTTGTTCCACGAGTTTTAACGTGTAATAATGGTTACTTAGTAACTGGTCATTGCAGTGTTCGTAATGGTGTCCGAGAACAGGCAAAGTGTACAAAACTGACCTTTATGTTGTGTATTCCTCGGTTTTGCCAAATAAAGTTCTAGTAATGCATCCGCCACTTTACTAGAACGTGACTTATACAGGGCAGTGACTTAATCGCTGACTCATTTAATCTGACAACTTGAAGAATAATACTCACCGATACAACTATACAATATTGGGATATTTATATAACTACAGGAATGCAAATGTACAACCATACGATTCCACTTACAAGGAAACAATCACAGTTAACTGAACACATTTTCATTGAATAACTTGAGATGAATCGTAATTGCCACTGATGATTAAGTTACAAGAGTGTCTACGTTCCTTGTATCTACGGACAATAGGTATAAGTAATACAATTATAAAGCTTAGCTGCTTAATTGCTAGCTATCTTCGGGCCTTTGTTATTTGGACAAACAAAAACGCGCCGGATTTACTGGACGGGAAATATTTGTTTCGTAGCTAATTTTTATTTTTAATCTTTTTACTAGCTGCGCTCCGTGGTTTCACCCGCGTGGTAATATATAATGTTGACGATGAATCAAAATGTCTAGCCTATGTTCATCAGGTACAATGTAGAATTCTAATGGCGAAATAATTTTTCAGATCGTTCCATTAGTTTCGGTGACAATTCAATTCAAACCAACAAAAATTTTTTTCCTCTTTATCTATGTTTTTCTATTTTTTATATTTGAATATGCAATAGCAATGCCGAAAAATCCTTATATCGCGCACGCTGCAGATACTATAGACAATAGTGCAATGTGATATAGCACAGTTTTGTAGAAGACGTCAATATCTACAAAAAATCTGCAACACCATATGTCTTACTATTATAGTTATGTCACAATAACTAATTTTCTATGTCAAAAAAGGGAATATTAACGCCGGTGCTAACTAGGTTATATTACATTTTAAATAATTTTCCACATACTTCCATACCTTGGTGTTAATTCTTATCTACTCTTATAATAAAGAGGAAAGATTTGATAGTATGTTTTTAACGGGTAAACGCAAAAACTACATTACCGGTTTAAAAAAATATTTCACCAGTAGAAAGCTATATTATGCCTGAGTACTTGATACCGTGTTTTTTTTTTTCAAAATATAAAATAAAAATGATATAAACGTTTCAAAAAATAAATGGCTAACTTTCTGCGCTTTAATGTGGGGGCTTATTATTATCATCGCCGTTTGTAGACTTTTAGTTTGTTTTCTTGTTATTTAATTTGCGTCCTATTATTAATTGAACTGACCAGAATTAAAACTGGCCATTTCTTTACAACTATTTAAAATTTTCAAATATAGTTATTTCAGGCAAATAAACCCAAAATTTACGTGCAAATTATAATACAATATAAAATGTCATGAGTGAAGTCCAAAAACAGGTATATTCTTGTTTAACAATGTGCTATAGTCAGATAATATATTATTATGTGAGTGCTAATGCAATGTTTATAATTTTTCAATATTTAACACTCATCCAATTGTACTGTATGCCCAAATTGTATGCGTGTAAGTATATCATATTATTCACTATTATTATTTGGTCAGTAATAAAGATACTTCTAAAGGCCCATCTCAAAGCTCTGTATCGTGGCCAAAGTCTTTGAGAAAATAATTCATGAGCAATTATACGCCGCTCTTAAGCACTATTTTTTACTGCAGAAACATGGGTTTATGAAGGGCAGATCGACTTGTACCAACTTAGTCTCTTTTATCGATGTGGTGACTGCTGGTATGGAGGGCGGGGGACAAGTTGATGCTATATACACCGACTACTGCAAGGCATTTGACCGGATCGACCATACTATCCTGCTCGATAAGTTATACTTAGCAGGTATAAGAGGTGACCTGCTCAGGTGGTTCACGTATTATGTTACGAACCGGTGCCAGGCTGTGGTGCTGAATGGATATTCGTCTGCTTTGTATCCTATCCATTCAGGCATTCCGCAGGGGTCAACATTAGGTCCTCTCCTATTTAACATATTTATCAACGATATCGGTCAATGCTTTCAGCTCTCCACTGCCAATCTTTTCGCTGACGACATGAAAATCTTCAAAATCATAAATAATGAAGATGATCTCATGCTTCTACAATCTGATCTTGACAACCTCCACAGTTATTGTGTTCGTAACAAGCTTGACCTTAACATTAGCAAATGCTGCTGCATCACTTTAAGTAGATCCACCAGGACCCTGAAAAATGACTACTCGATAAACGGGCTAGTACTTAACAGAGTTCATTTGGTCATTGATCTTGGTGTCACCTTGGATTCGAAACTACTAATCAATTAACACATAGAGATCATAGTAGCTAAATCTTTGAGAACACTTGGGTTCTTGATAAGAGTATCAAAATAATTTAAGATAATTAAAACCCTAAAGATTCTCTTTTGTTCGTTGGTCCGTAGCCAACTGGAGTACTGCTCTCAAGTCTGGAACCCGAGATATAATGAATACATCACTACTCGAAAAACCGCAACGCAAATTCCTTCGGTTTATTAACTACAAAGCGAGAATCTCAAACGCAAACTTTGATTACGAAGCTACCTGCAAACATCACCACTTATTACCCCTACATATGAGAAGAGAGGCTGCTGACCTAACATTCATGCTCAATATCCTCTCGAGTAAGGTAGATTGTTCCTCTTTACTGTCTGAATTTAAACTTGTCACTCCGTTTTGCTTGTGTCCCAGGAGAAACCACTTATACTTCTCTGTTCCCTGCTGTCGCACCAATTACAGACAGAATTCGTACATTCCACGCACAATTCATTATTTCAATAAGAATTATACAAAACTTGTCGACATATTCAACATGAGGCAAAATTATTTTTATTCAATCATTAATAAAAAAAATTTCTAAAAAAGTAACTCATATGGCTTTGATTGATTGTTTTAGATATTTTTATAATTTTAATTAAGTATAAAGTGTATTGTTTTAACTTGGTATGTAGGTATTCTAAATTTGTTTATGTACAAAATAACTGTGATTTTAGAAGTGATGAACAGTAAGGCCAGGTGTTGATGGTCTCCTCTACATAGTTATATATAATTTGGCTGTTTGTTCGTCCAATTAAATAAAAAAAAAAAAAAAAAAAAAAAAACAATCCGGTCGTTTTACATATAGAACGCCCCTCAACGAACCTTACATGGCGACCCTGCCAACTAAGGCCCCGTTTGAGAGGATCGCGTTACTTTCCATAAACGTAAACTAAGCGAATAGAAGAGTAACACGAGCAAAGAAAACATGAGGAGTGTTGAATAATCTTCATAAAGTAAACAACATAAATGGAAATAAAAATAACACAAAATGGTAATACAGCGATTAAAAAGAAGAGGTGTTCATCGCACAAAATGCTGCAGGAGGGTCGAATGCAACGGAGTAAACTCTCTTTTTATTTGCTTGGCCACTGGAACCATGGATAAGCCTCGCTCATAACACCAGTTTCAAAATACTGGTCTATTGTTACACGTAATGCTTATTTCCTGTTACTTAACATGAGGCTACGACCACTGAAAAGTGTTCAAAACATCGGTATAACTGACAAGTATAGCATATACACAGTCTATTTCGTTTAAAACTTAAACAATTTCATTGTACTCGTACTGTATACCTATACATTGAAATCATCTGATCGTGTTCCGACCACTGGAATAATGGTCTCAGTAACCAGTTCTAGACAAACCGCCTGAATGACCGACATAGCTTAACGACTGTTGTCATAAGAGCAACAACCGGGACTGACACCTTAACGTGCCCTCTGAATTGCACTAATGAAAATTCCACTAGCGATCATCCATCCAAGTCTGACCGTAGCAAGGTTGTAGATCGTAGCGTGCTTAGTCTTGTTGATTAGTATAATTGAGTACGACAAAGCAAGATCCATTCGAGCGCTTTACTAATCGCAAAAACCTATGCTTATAAATACATAACAGTATTATTTATGATTGTAAACTTTAGACAGAGACAATTTTCCAAAGTAAACGTAACATTTATTATCCATCAAACTAGCCTTAGCCTTATTCGCTATGACCTTTAAAACAAGGAACGCGGAGCTTTCAGATTTTTCATGGTAACAAAGTCAATACGTATTTATAAAAAATCCCTGAACATATCGTAACGCGTCGCGTAACTTGGTTGGTTTGTCATAGCAGATAAGGGCATACAACGTGTAAACAACCATAAAATCGCCTTTCTTCTGATATCTTAATATCAAGTGAAGAAAGTAAACGTTACGTTAACATTGACACATTACTGAAAAGTATTTGAAGTTATTCTCACATCCTGCTATAATGACTTAACTGCACTAGACCACAGTTTAAATACCAGTTACTTTATAACCTGTAATATCAAAGTACACGATCTATGGAAAAGCTTCGAAGCTTCGTTACAGCGCTGAACTTTCGCTAAAGTGTACAGTCGGAGCGCGACTGCCGCGGTCGCTAGTCGGCCGAGCGTTCTACGGAACTCCGCGTACATCGCGCGAAAGTGTGAACACTTTGAAGTTTTACATTCACGATTATATTATATTCACCTTCTTCACTCCTTAATAACTGTATTAACTTTTGAAGTGCATTGTTTATGAGAACTACTATACTTATTTTTAATAGCTGTGTTCGTTTTCTTTTTTCAAACCTTACGACCGGAAGTAAATCTATACTTTTAAATTTCAATGATTTTACTTTACTTTATAAATACAGTAAATACTGTATTTATAAAGTATCTTAAAATTAAGACATAAGTTTAAAAATGTGTTTGCTTGTGTGATGTGTAATGTGAAAGTGTTCATATGAGCGACAATTTTCTGAAATATATTTTTGTCTCCCATGAAAGTGATTCATGAAAAGTGTACGAAAATTCAGCCTGTGGATAAATAAGTAAGTAGCTAAGAATTATTATTAAGGTTAAGGAATAAAGTAGTTATATTGGTTTTAGCTCTATTCAGGAGCTGGAGTTAGTTGAAACTCTTGAAAGTTAAGCAATCGAAGTAGCTAATGAACTCGAGTTGAGAATATTAATTACCTGCCCAGTTTCTTTACAAGTAAACCACTTTATCAGAAAAAAATAATATGGATTGACGAAAAAAAAACTCATAGTTTAGTAATATATTTTGATATACAATTTTGTTATTGTGGATTCAAGTCCGGTTACTAATATTTTTTCCAAAACTGAAAGGTTACATTTCGATTACTTTTAACGTTAACTAAGAGAAATCTTGGCTAAATTATATAAAAGTAATGTATGAGTAATAATTTAAATAAAAGTTCTAAGTGCTTAAAGAAAACTTCCTAAGGAAACTAGTTATAAAAATAAAAAAAATAGTAAACCTTTCAAAATGATCAGGATGGTATGGCAAGAAGGTATTCATTATATTTTTATCAACTATTAAATTGTATAAAAATTTTGTATTTCCCAAATACAATCGACACTTACGATATTGGTTAGTATTAGAGAGTCCTACCAACAAACAACATGTTCGCCCTCATACCCCTGGTACTTACGTAGTAAAGTATAGAAACGGTAATATAGGTTGTTAACTTCTAAATTATATGTAAGGCACAATTAAATGTCACAATTTTTTTTAAATATTGTTTCATTTTACTTTGTACTGAAGAGATAAAAGTACTTGATATAAGTTTTTTAAACTATCATAGTCACAAACATAAGAGATATTCAAATTATCAACGGGATAATTACCATGTATATTTTCTGTGAGTTATTTTTCGGCACTGTTGCAAGGGCCACGATCACAAAATTACTTGAATTTTCAGTGAAGGTAATATGGAGAGAAAGCCAAAATGTCAAAAATACGTTGTAGAGATCGATCTAACAGACGTCAGACTGGTAGCTGACTACCATTACCCCATGGCTATATCATCGTATAAAATATTTTTTTAAACATGTTTTTAGCATAATTTTTATGTAAATGGCTTACATCATAACCATGACCATTGATATCTTATAATACGTTTATATTTTGCTCTAATTGAAAATGAATATTTGGAATTGTTTATTTAAACAGTATTGAAGTGAACTTTAAATGTTTTACATACTTAAATGTATAATACCGTGGTCGACGGCTTTAACGTGGCCTCTGAAACATGGATAATTAATATAATAAGGTAATTGAAAACTCCACAAGCGGCATCCAATCAAGTAGTAGTAATAATAATAATAAAATAAAAATAATAATAATAAAACCAGCAGGGGCGGCCTTGTGGCGAGCCGTCGGTGAGTGGCGACACCGTGGACCCTGATTATCCCTGGGGCTAAATGAGACCCCTGACCCTCGGCTTGCCTTAATTTGCCGGCCGGGGGTGGAGACGCAAGAGCAAGTAACAAAAAGCTCCAAGGGTGGAAGTGTTAAAGGGCATAACGCCGGTAGTAGCGCTCTAGTGAAACTGCAGCACACCTCTCGACACCCTTTAGCCATCCACACCAACGTTGCCCCTTTTGTCACCACTCATGGTGGCCTTTATGGGGGGCCCGTTTAGTGGATGGCAAGTCACCACCTGCCTAAATATTTTAACATGAGACTAAAATTGGCAGGTGCCGTAGTCTCTTCCATAGCCCACTATCTTCCTTATCACTAATAAGTACATATCAATAGCCTGGCCATTTTACCCATATTTGTAATAGTTATAAGTACCATGTTACCCTTCATCCAACATTTTTTCTGTTTTTTATACTCCTTTGTATTTTTATACCCAACAGGCCTCTAAGTGTTGGCTACAGCCCCACTTATGCCTTTGTAAAGGACCGGATGAAATCCGAGATTTTGTTTTGAATTAAAGAAATAATAATAATAACACTTTATTTCAGATTCATGATCCATAAAAAAAGTAGTGAGTAGTGACTGCAGAAAAGTTAACACAATCAGAAACAAAAGAACATCTATAGAGGCAAAGCCCGCCACGAGCGCCACCACTTGTGAACGAGTTTATAAATATTATGAAGTGTGAAGTTTTGGACCAATGTGTTTTAACCAATTTCCAAAAAGAGGAGGATTCATCTGTATTTTACCTTATAACGTTTTACCTAATTAATCGATTTTGATGTTTCTTTTTTAATTTGAGAGTTGGTGCTCATCTCATGTCCTATTTATATTGATCAAGTTCTGGCGAGTTTCATTGTAGATAACAATATATCATCAACATTAGGTATAATAGAATGGAAGACGGTTTTGAATTTTTTGTTTAATAATTACTTAAAATGTATAACGAAGTTCGAAACAAACAAAATGCAGACGAATTAAGAATCACCTCCACAACGGGAGTAGATATAGTTGGACTACGTCGTGTGAATGTAGAGGGGTCACAAATTGAACTGTTGGTAACCAACTCGGGACAATCAATCTTGTTTCATTTAGTAAAACAAGTTCAATCAGCAATTTCGCGTACTTTCTAAACGAAATTTTATTTAAGAAAGTTGATTTATAATCAATAGAATTATAGGGAATGTTTTGAGCAAAATAGGTATTTTATAAATTATTAAGGGTTCAAAGGGCACTGTAGCAAGTGAACTTACTGAGCGAAAGAGACTCAAAACCAATGTCTCGTGTGAGAATGTTATTGTCAAGTGTAGCGCTTACCATCAGGAGTACGGCTTGCCTGTCTCGTCACTTGATAACACTTAAAACGTAGAGGAAGTCCATAATACTATCACATACTTATTCCATCATCATTTATCATTATTAACATGTCATGGGCTGAGAAGTGTGAACATATTTGTTGATGGTAAATAAATATGTGCCTGCCATAGAATATCTTTAGTGGTAGGACTTGTGGAGAGTCTGCCCGAGGAAGTATATACCACACCTTTGCCAGTTGTACAACAGTGCAGTAGTTGTGTGCAAACGAAACTGTGTTTCGTAGAAAGGTAGATTTTCCGGCGAAATTACAGGACAAAAGATTTAACATATTATATCTTAGGATGACGTGCATTGCCATGCAGGATTATAAACTAAATAAAATTCTGAATGGCACTAAACTGTTAAAAGCAAGCGTTTTTATAATTACTTTTTAAAGCACTAACGCCTGCTTTCTCTCAAACATTGAAATTTATAGAGAGAAAAATTCCATCCTCGGACGGGATTCGAACCCGCGTCTTCTGACTCTCAGTGTCAGACGCCATTGACCAACTAGGCCACCGAAGTTTGGGTCCGAGCATCGAATTTTAACTCTCTATTTGACTAACCGTCTTATTATATTACGGAATTTCTCTCTCTATAAATTTCAATGTAAGAGCAAGCATGACGCTTAAAGTATGCGAGCGACTTGTTTGCCTCGCGACCGACTTAAACAAAATTAGTTCGGTTCAGGTTGACGGTTCCCTTAGTTTTAGCATCCTCCGTCTCGATTAAAGTTTGGCTGCTTACCAACCTCAACCAACTCTCTGATCTTGCGCGGCACGTAGAACTTTTCTCTCGCCAAGACCCGAGCTCTGTGCAAAGAGCAGATAATGTTCTACATTCTTTATTGAGCGTATATGTTCAAGAAATGTAGTGGAGATATTTCTTCTCGTTTCCCCGACGTAAAATTTCCCACAAATGCAACTTTAGCCCGTAAATCTGCCTTGGCATACCTGTATGCCAAAAGACATTCCGTAATGCCGCCAAATCAAATAAGGATCCAATTAAAAATGTTATCTATTCAAATATACAATAGATTTCACCAAATGTTTTGTTTTTTTTATGCTGTAAAAGACTTGGAAATTTTTTTCACATAACAAATTATCATTTGAAAGATACCAGATCGGTAATATCAACGAAAAAGCGACAGTCACTTATTTTTTTGCGGGGTTTTTGCAACTCTGGTTTGCAAATTTGATCATAGTCGGGAGCTCACTAATTAAATATTTGTGTCTTTTCAACATGTTTTTCCAACATGCGTACTTTCTAGAAAATGGCAAAAAAAGTGTTTTGAAACCGTTAATATCTGTGTTTTGTTTCGTTCGGAAAGCTTCGATCCATCTTTTCGTCCCCAATACCTCAGAGCCTGAAAACCAAGGTTTTCAACCAGTGTGTGTTGCCAGTGATGACTTATGGCACTGAGACGTGGTCCCTTACTGTGGGCCTCATTAACAAGCTTGAAGTCGCTCAACGAGCAATGGAGAGGGCTATGCTTGGGGTTTCCCTGCGTGATAAGATCCGAAATGAGGAGATCCGTAGGAGAACTAAGGTCACCGACATAGCTCTCAAAATTAGCAAGTTGAAGTGGCAATGGGCAGGCCACATCGCTCGCAGAACTGATAACCGATGGGGAAGAAAGGTTCTCGAGTGGCGACCACGCACCGGAAGGCGTAGTGTAGGCCGGCCCCCCGCTAGGTGGACCAACGACCTCATAAAAACCGCGGGGAATCGCTGGATGCAGGAAGCGAGTAGCCGGTCCAAGTGGCGTTCTATGGGGGAGGCCTATGTTCAGCAGTGGACGTCTTCCGGCTGATAATGATGATGATGATGATATGACGATGCGTGAACACAACCATATTAAACAAATGTATCTACTACATATTAATATTATTTTAATATAATCACACTTATATTATAAAGGTGAAAGTTTAGTGTGTGATTAGAGTGTGTTAGAGTGTGTTTTTAATTTTGTTACTGCTTCTCGCTCAAACGGCTGGACCAATATTATTTAATATCAAAACCGACTTAACTCACGTCATTAGCCGACGTTTTCAACCTAGATTTCGGGCATATCCAATGCCCATCCTCAGGGAGTTTACGCTGTCAGATCGCGGCGACCATTGCCTGGACCAATTTTGAAGATATTTGGTATCGAGGAAGATAAGGCGCTAGATTGACACTTAAGGTGCTTTTCATCATCATCCATCACCAGGGTGTAACCGCGGGGCGCAGCTAGTTAAATTTAAATATAAATTGAATAGTCTGTTTGTAATGTCAAAATAACAGCTCTTCACAAAATGCGTATGAAAACTATTAAAACTGGTTTTCAAATGTTTGTTTGTTTATTTGTTCCAGCTAATCTCCATATCTCGCGACCGATTTATACCGGATTTCCACTGATAGATATCTCATGTCATAAGGAATAACTCGAGGCGAGAGCAACACTCGAGCAAAGCTTTGTACGGGTCAGCTAGTTTATTGTACAGTCTGAGTTCGCGAGGCCAAATCGCAAGGAAACGTGTTGTCAGACTCTGTTGTTTTAAATGTACAGAACGCGTTAGCATTGTACTGTTTGGTGCAAATGTCCTTACCTTAACCAACTACAACAAAATTGTTGGACTACATCAAAACGTGGTGTGCAATGAGCGTGCCGTTTGGCTTCGATGCTGACCACAAATAATTGTTGAAAATGAAAACTTATCCTAGCGTGAATACAATTTTACATAAAATAAACTGTGGTAATTGTTAATTGACAGTGCGAATGACAGTGCGGCGCGCTATTCAATTATTTATCAGACTACGTCGCATAAACAATTACTTTTATTTGGAGGTTGGCACCTAACCAAGCTTATTCAGATAAATTTTAATAGTATATACAGATTACGTGAAGCAAAATTTATTATCTAAATTGTCTTAAATATTGTATCTGAACTTTGAAATTAAACAACTATCACTTAAATTGAACACGAGTAGACCACATACAACGAGTAGACCACAACGAGCTATGGAGAGGGCTATGCTCGGGATTTCTCTACGTGATCGAATGAGAAATGAGGAGATCCGTAGAAGAACGAAAGTCACCAACATAGCTCAGAAGATTAGCCAGTTGAAGTGGCAGTGGGCAGGGCACATAGCACGCAGAACAGATGGCCAATGGGGCCAAAAGGTTCTGGAGCGGAGACCACGGACCGGCAAGCGCAGCGTAGGTCGTCCACTGACACGGTGGAAAGACGACCTGATGAAGGTCACAGGACGACGTTGGATGCAGGCCGCTTCCAATCGGTCCTTTTGGAAAATCATGCGAGAGGCATATGTTCAGCAGTGGATGTCCTACGGCTGAGATGATGATGAGACCACATAACGCTTCGGTTCAAGCTTGATAAACAGTAACATTTTATATGTACCTATCATATTCAACAAACATTCCTGATGGACGCAGTGATCACTCACGGTGTATAGATGGCTTTCAGTACTGTCCTGGTCTTGGGGGTTTATTAGCTTAATCAGATCATTGGCTCCCCAGCAAGTGATACTTCCAAAAAAACATTTATTTTCACAAGTCTATCGACTTGTTAAAGTAATTGATATCATTATCCTACTCGAATTATGTTTTTTGATTAATCTGCCAAACCTACCTTATGAGATAAAATCGAGGTGTGCTGCAGACGTTCGCTCAATAGCCCCGGGTAGTCCTGTGAAGCTGTTTGTTGGTCATACATTCCTTATGGGTTTTGGGATGACGGGGTGATCTGACACTGTAAGGTTTCGTCATCCATGTTGGATTGAAATTTCAGTGGATCGAGGGATGCTCAACAAAGAGCACCAATCCATGGACCTTATGATTATGCCTCGTCCTTGGCCCGCTGCTTTCAGCAAGAAGGTCTTTAAGATGTTTATTTAGGTTCTTTAACTTCGGTGGTATGTATTTACTCTTAATAATGTTCTTCTTTGCTTGTCTCACTTTACTTACCAATACTTAACTCATTTGAATTTCCTTAACTCTTTGCGTCTCAGTGACGTATATATACGTGAGATTCATTCATAAATCTTTTGTTTTAATTATCACGGTATAAGAAAGATTAAACATATTTATACATTTATTAGTCATCGCAAGCACAGTCCGTGAAGTGGGCAACGAGCCTAACCGTCTAAAATCGAGAAAAACAGATGCCCGAATGGAAATTCATTTCTTTATAGTTCTAATAAATTATGTTGATGTTAAAAGATCAGTTCAGAATCTCAGATCAATCGTTCGTATATTAACAAGATCAATAAACATGAAAGGTAAGTAAATCAATTCAATAATTTTAAAAATAATGTGTATTAGATTTTATCAAAGGGTTTTGTTGTATGCATTTTAGCATTTGGATTTTACGATTATAGTATCTACGTCCTAATTTTAATTAATAATCCCTTTTTCAGGACAAGAGTCTTTGTCCAATGTGTGTTACCAGTGATGACTTATGGCACTGAAACGTGGTCTCTTACTATGGGCCTCATAAGCAAGCTCAAAGTCGCACAACGAGCTATGGAGAGGACTATGCTCGGGGTTTCTCTACGTGATCGAATCAGAAATGATGAGATCCGCAGATGAACGAAAGTCACCGACATAGCCTAAAAGATTAGTCAGTTAAAAGTGACAGTGGGCAGGGCACATAGCACCGGAAGGTTCTGGGGTGAAGACCACGGACCGGCAAGCACAGAGTAGGTCGTCAACTGACAAAGCTCACTAACAACCTGATAAAGGTAGCGGTTATCCTTGTGAAGGTTTTTGAAGACCTTGATAGTGATACCATACTCGATAGTATTTGATAATGTTTTGTTTATTGTAAATGCAATATGGTGGCAACGATTTTGAATTCATTTTGACAGATCATAATTTTATTACCCTATGTCAGTCGCATGACTGAAATAAATTTAATGATATCGTTTCCAAATCCATCAAACAGCTCGTACAAATTTTAGATATTGAGGGTTTTCGTAAAAATGCGCACAACCCCCTGAGGGCACTTTCTTTACTTCACAACAAATAACTTATGTTCTTCGAGACTCGCGCAAACACGTGTTCAAACGTGAAGATGGTCTTCCATTCAGCCACCGCGTTTCCCATCACACCACTTTATACGGATGGATAAAGTTGTGAATAATAAAAGTCGCAGAACAAAAGCTGTGATGTACAAAAGTTAAAGGTTGACAGTATTTTTCCAATAACCCTCTAAACATGTCTCTATACACTCGTAAAAAACGTAACCCTACTTTGGCAGTCAGTTAAATATTTGTAAGGCTCCGTCGACTTTTTTCAGGGATTCAAAAGTGGGGTGTAGTTGTGCACCTATCGCTCTGTAATATCGTTGAAATCAGACGCATTCACACAGACTATCTAAAAATACATACGTTGCATCAGAAGTAAACAGGAGAGCTTATTTTACGCACTTTTCATCAGTCAGCTTTAAATAAAACATACAACAAACTCGATAAAACAGCAGTATGTATGTTTGGGCATCCGTTAGTCCCCGGTTATTGTCAGGTAACAGACGTTCACCTATGCCGGAGGCTTCACCCACCCTCTGAGCCCGCGTAGATTGTATCCCATTAAAAACATAATTGTGAAATGAGAGCCAAGTTCAGTATTATGATATATGCCTTGGTTGTTCACTTGAACGACAAAAGAAGAGAGATCTAAATGGATGGCAAATTCAATAGTTAGTCCTGAAACTCATTTATAACAACAAAAAATATTTTATAGCAACTTAAAACATCATTTCTTCTTATAACTTAGAATAATATATTAAAGCTTGCCGCGTGTCTACATTGCAAAATGTATACCAGTATGTCAGTATGAGCCTATCTATGACCCATACCGATATACTGTTACATATCTTAGATCTATCCCAGCAGTAATAATAAAATCGAATAACTCCTTGCTTTTTCTACTATTAAAATACAAGCATGCCATAATTGATAAGCTTGTATGTATCGTCTTTATCTTATAACTGAATCGCTGCGTGCATTTTGAAAATAAAATAGCTTCAAGGCGGTGTGTGCAAATAGACATCTATTTATCAATGTGTGTTGTTAACTCGCTTATTTGCTTTCAAAAGTTCATAAGTTTTCTTATTCAAAATAAATTACTTAGACATTCACTCGTTGTTAGAAAAAGTTTAGGAAAATTAAGTCAAGAGAGTTGAATGAACCTGCAATGTTAATAATTTAATATGTATTTTTCAATTGTGTTAATATTGGAGTGTTGACTCTACACTAATACACCAACTCTTAAATAATTTTTTTATATATTAAAACCAACAATTTTATTAAAGTGCAACATTGCTTTTGAATCTTACACTATTACTTTTCTAACATGGCAGCTCTGTCGTTGGCGTGATCCTAAATGCTTACTAGCGTGAAGGACCAGCAGGCCTAGACAAACGATGTTTCTGTTATCGTTAACGCCAAACGACAACTCCAAAATGTATGGCGTTGACAATACCTGTGGAAAAGTCACGTGACGTCGCGCTAAGTTCATAGACACATTTTTGTCTGTAGGGTGTGCGGAAACACGCTTGTTTGAATTATGTCTAGGCCTGCAAAAACCGTAGCTACAATTACACACCTTGCTAGTATGCTGGTAGCGCAGGTCATGCCATAGGAATGACGTAAATGCGCGAAAAATTTAGATATATTCAAAATTGCTTTACTTATATAAGTTCTTAAAAATGTATTCGGTTCATTGATTTACCTCTTTGTAGTTATTTGGGTTCCAATCCGTGCAACCGCTTTTTGATAAATTCTTACCACCAGTGATTTCTACGTTTCCGGAGTTATTACTAGAATATTAAGCTAATTTTAGCAATACTTGTAAACAAAAACACGTTTAGTATGTTTCGTGTTATAGGCAAGATCAGGTTAACTATTCAAGATACTCGTACATAAACAAATCTAGACTCTGTAATGGATCAAATCAAATCTCCAAAGATAATAATAATCATTCGTATATTTACTTCTTAGTAATATCTTGAGGCCTACGTACCCAGGCTCCATTTATATAGCCTTTCATTTTTCTTATGCCTTTTAACCGGTATGTATTTTAGGAGTTCAATATCTTTGAGCACACAATTTTTTAAATGATAAGGAAAAATCCAGATGAGATATATTTTGAAAATGGAACATGTTGTAAAAAAGGTGTATACCATAAAAACAATGAAGTTTTATTTATTTTAAGGGTGTTTGGAGAACGGTTAGTGTCTGGCAATGGGTAACTTGAATTAAAAGATCACCCTAGAAAGTTTATATGAGGCAATCAATATGCTCAGGACTGCAACTTATTGACCTTACTCTGAATGCGACTTGATTCTGATTATTTTAGTAAAAGTTTAACTAACCAAATATATTTCTTGACGGATGGCAAACTGTACGTGTTCACATATAAACAAATGCAAATATTATAGTTATAATGTACACTTGAAATAAAATATTATATCACGTTTTTTTTGTTTCAATTATTCGATCGCAGCAATAGATGTATCAGTTTATCGGTTACTTCTATCACTGAAAAGTGTCCCAATAGGATTGAAAAGAATATTAATTAGGCAGGATTCACTTCCACAGTTTATCATTAATTCACTTATTAATCTAAAAATTACTTGTCTTGACTAACTGACTGATTTTTTAACGCAGAGCCCAACCCGGTGGGACTATAAACTTGACATTTTACAGTTGATGCCTTTCAGTCGTAAACTGGATGCTTACGGGAACTTGAAGGAATTTTGGAAACCACTAAGAGAGAGAACTGGTAAAGCGGCTCAAGGGTCAGTTAGTTCATTATAAAAGTACACATTAAGGTGAGAGTTTCATAACATGCAAAAAAAATAAGAATATAGGTGCCCAACTTCTGCAAAAAGTTCAATAATATTATGTCGATGAGCTAAAAAAAAACAAAATAAATCCTATACAATCGAGCGCTATCTATCTTCGCCTAAAAACCATATGTAAAAATTCCTCTACATTCCATTAAAAATAATAAATGTCAGATTACGAATTAAATAGACAATCAGTGTAGCAATAAACTCGTGGAACGCAAACCATCCACGGCACGATTTAGGACCTTGAAAGCATTTGTATAGAAATCGTACTAACATCTGTTGGAAGGTGAGAAACATTCTCAAGTGAGATCGCTCTTACCATCTGGTCGAAATGGGAATCCGTCGTTAATGTGGGAGTTAACTAGTCAACTGATCAATGTAAATCGTCTGAATCTCAATTCACATTGCAAAGATTCCCCCAGTCGTTTGGTTTACTTCCTACTGACTGTACAGAGATTTACACGACAATTAATAGTCTTAAGTCCGGCAGCTCAATGGGGCATGATGGTATCCCTACTTTAGTTTTAAAATATACTAAAGATATAATTGTTCCATACATTACATATATATGTAATCTTAGTTTCACCACTGGCTATTTTCCTAGTTCATTTAAAACTGCTCTTATTAAACCCATTCATAAGAATGGTGACAGAGATAGTATCAGTAATTATCGCCCAATTTCTATCCTTCCTGCATTGTCTAAAATTATAGAGCGTCTACTGAGCAAACGACTGCATTCGTACCTCAATAAATACAAAATTATTTCAGAAAACCAATTCGGATTCGTATCTGCAAAATCTACTGAAGATGCAGTTTTAGAACTAACTGAATATGTAATTCGTCAAGTAGATAAACAAAAAAAAATGCCTGGGTATTTTCTTAGATCTTGCAAAAGCGTTTGATACTGTCTCTGTCCCCATCTTACTTAACAAGCTGGAGAGGATAGGAGTTAGAGATATTTCGCTTAAACTTTTTACAGAATATCTAACTAACAGAAAGCAAAGGGTAATGATTGGCAACTACGTAAGTGAAGAGACTTCTATCAATTACGGTGTACCTCAGGGTAGCATTCTCGGCCCGACACTCTTTTTGATATATATCAATGACTTATGTAATTTGAAACTCGAAAATTCTAAACTTGTAGCTTACGCTGATGATACAGCGCTCATTTTTTCTGCGCCAACTTGGAAAGAAGTGACTGACCTGGCTGAAATTGGTCTCAAAGAAGTTCTGTCCTGGCTCCGCAATAACCTTCTTACACTAAACGTTGGCAAAACAAAATTCTTGTC
Source organism: Selenia dentaria (assembly GCA_917880725.1). NCBI lineage: Eukaryota > Metazoa > Arthropoda > Insecta > Lepidoptera > Geometridae > Selenia > Selenia dentaria. The sequence continues at coordinate 6,730,978 of OU862891.1, forward strand.
ATTCTCCAACTCCTCCGTTTGCAAGCCTGACAATGTTTTGACACTAAAAGCACACCGTTGTTCCGTTCCATCTTCTCAAAACTGTTCATGCTCTTCTTTAGAACATGTATCTTTTATCAAATATCTGGGCATAACTGTAGACGAAAAACTGAACTGGCATGAGCATATTAAAGTTTTGACTGGTAGGGTAAGAAAACTCATTGTGATATTCAAACGGATAAGGCACATAGGAGACTTAACGTTGTTGAAGTCAACCTATTATGCTCTTTGCCATTCAATTTTGGCTTACTGTAGTACTGTTTGGGGAGGAACATTCAAAACCTTCCTATTGCGAGTAGAGCGATCCCAGCGGGCTGTATTGAAGGTCATGTTATCAAAACCGTTCAGATACCCTACTAAACAACTGTACGCTGACGCTAAAGTTCTTGCCGTAAGACAAATATTTATTTATAAGTCTGTATTAAAAACTCATCTAAACACTCCTTATGATCCAAACAAGTATCTGTCTACACGTCGTAAAGATAGACTAGTGCTTCTCCCTGATGTCTCATCGGAGTATGCGCGAAGACATTTTAGATATCTAGGTCCATATCTTTATAGAGAAATTAGTAAAAAAATTAATATGTATCCATTAACATTACAAACATGTAAAAAGGTTCTGAAAGAGTATTTGCTAAGTTTAAGCTATGCTGAAACCGAAAACTTACTTGTTAGACTAAATTAAGTAAACTATTTTTTATTGTATTTTTATGCTCTGCACTTTATTACTCTTAACTTAGGTATATATCATGAACATGAACTACATTAACCTACTAATCATGTACATGGATATTGTTAATAAAATAAATTTGTTACATCATAATAATTTTCGAACATATACCTATATAAAAGTTCACACTCACACTCACTCTCACACGCACACCCTCATACACCCACGAGCACTCCCTTCCTCCCTACAAACAAAAAATAATAAAATAATATAGGTCTAAGTATGAATCAAATTATGAATACTCATTAATTTTAAATTGTCAAATTTTATATTGTATGCTATTATTTAATTAGTCATTAGAACTTACGCCAATTCAATGTCCCACAACTATTGTCATTAGTCAATTATTTATACCAGTACTAAATCTATTAAGCATTCTCAGGTTCCTCTTTTCGTGAACCGCGCAATGCAGCGAGTAACTTAGCGATACTAGAAACTGGTTATCCGCATGCATAGAATGTTTTACTTGAGCCGATATCTACCGAATTTGGCATAAACAAAATGCACTTTAACGCTACGTTATTAAGGGTGACATTTTATTTCACATCGGCAAAACTTTGCGTGTGCTGATAAATATGTATTACTTTATTAGTGTATCGGTTTAGGTATTGTTAATTAAGAGCTAATAGCTACTTACGTTGTTAATTTTGTTGTTTTGCCTACCTAGGTTAAATCAATCACAAAATAATTTAAAACAACAAAATATGGAGGTAGGCATGAGAAATTTTAGTCAAATCTGGTATGTATTTATTTAGATGGGCGTTACTTGGATAGGCGTTTAATTTTGTAAATTAATGAACCGTCTGAACTGTTACTATACTGGAGGAAGACATTGACAGCTGTAACACAGGTACGACCTAGCACAGTTGTCAATGAATATCAATTGTACCTACAATTGTACTTACCACAGTTTTGTGTTAATTATCTAAATTACATACTTTATTAATTAGAGGTATAGTTAAGATATGTACTTTGTGATCTAAACTGAATAAACATATATTATTATTATTATTATTATAGTCTGTTTAAATTTTTTTGAGTAGTCAGGAAACTGTAATGATTGAAAAGTCGTGTGGAAGTTTTTCTTATTGGCATTCTAACATTGGGAATGTCGAATTGGGATAGTAAAATACTTTGGGGACAAGAAGCTCATCATATTTCGTTATAACTTATCAAAGTTTATTCGACGTGACCAAAATATTTGCTTTATTTATGAGTATCTACCTCCCCAGTGCAAGGTATAGGTTGTTTACTTATATGTGTGTTGCATTGTTGACATTTCAAGCGCGTGCGTACATAACATAAGCTTATTTGCAATTTCGCGTCTGCATTATGAGATTGTATTGCACAGTATAGACAATAATTTCCCTAGTTGGTACAGCTACAGTTCAAAGTATTAGCCATTTTGAAAGGTGCTATGTATTAGCTTATTCATTGCTAAATTAACGCTTAAAATAAATAACACTTCAAAATACGCTAGCTACCGATGTCAGTTTGACACCTGTCACATTATCTTATCGGCCGACTAACTTTCTGACAGCTGTCTATGTGACATGTTTTAGTTTATTTGTGATTGTAGTAGTTCTTACTACCACTATGTACAATAATTTCTTTAGGTGGAACCAATAGTATTATATATAAACGGAGGGGTGGAACACTAGACGAGACGGTACGGTAAGGTATCAGTTAAGGTACCAACGAGCACCCCCAAGGAGGATCAGCGTTCGGCAGGTGGCCGCCACACAACCGAAGCCACACATTTTTAATAACATGTGCATGTGTCGTTGGCGAAAGACACATTGTACCGACCTAAAAGGTGGGATTCGAGTAGGATATAGGTGATCGGTATCGGTTATTGTTCCATAAAGCCTCGATATATCTCTCTTTGCTTGTATAATAACAGTACTTATTTGGTATTTAGATTGATAAAAAAGTGTAACAGATATGATACTTTTCATCATCATCATCATTATCCATCACCATCTAATGTAAAATATACGCCATTTAATCCGTTTAATTTTAAATGGACCAACCCACTTGTAAATTATACGAGTATGTACTCGTAGGAATCGATATGTTGCAGTTAGATTGAAGGAGTTTGAGGCTTGAGGCTCAAAGCGAAACTTGAAACTCACTGCAGATACTAGTGTAATATTAAATCGAAATCGCCAGTGAAGGTTTTGAAACTGATGACATTTTCAAACTAAGTCAAGTTACACATTGTCAACTAGGCATACAAAAATTAATGGAGTTAGATTGTGTAGTACTTACAAGTTACAATATAAAATTTAGGTAATTTGTATTTTAATTTTTTTTATTAGTTTGATTTAATATTAATAATTGTATCTATATGATAATAGCGTGTTTAAAATGAGGCTAAGGTTACTCGTTCATAAGTGGTAGAATGAACTTAAACATTAAATAGTTCGGGATAACGAGTATGAAGTGCAGTACCACGCGATACTAGTGGAAACTCTATGTGTACCTCTACATCTGTCATAGGAAGGTATGATGCTTACTATCAGGCGCACGAGTTGCACGTCTCGCTAGTTGATAGAATAATACAATATGACCTACAAAATTTATCCAAACAATTTTAATCTTGCTTGTATCCAAAGGGGTGTGCAGATCAATTCCTACGATCATGGTATTTTTTACCTTTTATTCTATATTAATTATTATACCTACGTTAGTCAGTTTAGGATAGATAATGATTATGATCTGAGCCTTCCTGTATTTTTTTTAATATTACCAACCAAGCAGCTATATATGAGCCGCTCCAAGCAGCTCTGGGCCTCTTGGTGTTGATTTACGGTCTATATTCCGAGTTCCTCAATTGAAATTCCTTCCCTTCCCTTCTGAATTCTGAAGTTTGTAATTCTTCTTATATATGTCTTCCTTTACCTTACCTACTGAAATGATAATATATTTTTGTATTACATCATAAGAGAATGAATAGATAGGTAGTGCTAGAGGCCGCCTTGGTCTTCGCTACTGTAGTGCCCGATATTCTGCAACGAAGCAGTAGTGCGCAAGCATTACTGTGTTAGTATGTGAAGGGCGCTGTAGCAATTCAAATTACTGGGCGAAAGAAACTGAAAATCCGATGTATCGGGATGATGAGCGCACTGCAGTGCCACGGAAAATACAACTTCTAATATCTGGGTTATCACTGCAACTGTTTCAAGCGCACAACTGGCCCATCTCGCTTGTTCGTGTTTATCTTACTTATTACTTAATTGTATAAAAATAATAAAGACATAACTGTCATTATAATTATCTCGACTAAGCTCCGGGAGCTTTACGTATTATTTCTCTTCAGCATTCTCTTCATAATAAGGAGGCAATAGAAAAACAGTTTTTTGTTCGCATTTTTTTTTTACAACTTTTGGCCCCTTGAACTTGCGTAATTAATTTTGGAGAATTTTATCTTTGAACACTTATTTTTGTAGTTTATATGAGAAGAGTTTGTTAAGCTTTACAAAGTAGAACTGTCTTATATACGTTTTTATGTCCATCAGTGACGAGCCGAGCAAGTCGCTCGCCTAATGTCGATTGTCACGCTCGCCCGTAACAGTTCAATGTTATTCAGAATTTTAAACGCACAAGAGTTCAAAGCAAAGCATGGTAATGCACTGCGATTGTTACCCTGAGATATAATATGTTAAATCCCTTGCCCTGTGATTTCGTTCGGAACATTGCCCTTCAACGAAACAGAGTAGAGTTTACACACTACTGCTTTGCGGTTAAACTGGCTTAGGTGTGGTAGTTCCCCACGCGGACTCTGCATAAGTCCTAGAGCACTACATATCATGCTAGTCATTTATATAAGACATTCTAATAACTATAGAGACTAACATGTATGTATGTAATTTTTTTCAATGCATTTCGACTAAGCGGTAATACAATTTTGTATAAAACTAAATGTTCACACACTGATACTGCCGGACTAGGATTCCCTGTGTCGCGGGAGGCTTGGACACATACATTAACACATTAAACATCCAAATACGAGATCAAACATTTCTGCTCATTCATAAAATATTTCCAGTCCCAACCTGGGATCGAACCGGAGACATGATACTTCGAAAGCACTGCCAACTTTGCTAAAGAGGCTGTCATAATATAGTGTGAGCAGTCGATTCCGAGTATGTATTTTAAATTACAAAAGTATAATAAATCATTGTTTTATATATATGCAAACAAAATATCATTAGATAAGTACAAGAAAAAAAGAATTTGGAAATGAAACAATCTTTGCGTTTAGAACCAAAATTTTGAGTGCTTCGTAATTCTGAGCTAATTTATGAAGTAATTAGCGTAAAACCTATATTTATGACTCTTCAACGTTGAATAAATGATAAATCTTTTATTCTACGTCTTGGTTGCATGATAAGGGTTTCCTTTCATTTTATTTAAATAATGCTTTTGGGATACAATTAGATTGTTTGTAATTTTAATGGTATTATCTCAAACAATCAAGGGCTTAAAACGTTTCTCATTATTTATTGTTTCTATAAATTTCTGAAACTGTAAATTTGATAAAACGACTTGTCATGAAAGATGTATGTAAACTTTAAATGTTATAAACAAGAAAGTTTGTGTGTATGGATGTATAGATGTTTATAACTCTATCACGCTCAAACGGCTAGGTCAATATTAATGAAATACGAGTATGGTATGGAGGCACTGGTTTATTTTTAACCCTTAATATTACTTAACGACTTCTTTACTACACATTTTTCTTACTAAAATTAATTAATGCAAGAATTCACTTTAAAAATGCAATTATATTATAACGAATGAAACATAAATATCATGACCTATTAATGAAATACTTTGTCATTCGAGTGCCTATGTGAATGTGTGTGCATTAAGCTATTTTATTACATTTACGCATTTTAGACGGTCTAAAGTTTAGCAAATTTAATGAGTTATCTTCTAGGACGCCTGATAAAGTCCCATTTCAAAGACTCAGTAACTTGAAAATAAAAACTAATTTGCAACGGAAACCACAAACTCAAGTACTTTGGGCCTCTACAAACTTAATACAAAACATTAAATAAATATACACACAGCCTAATTACATAATTAGCAATACAAAGCGCGGGTAACTCTGGCATGAAAATGTAAACTAAGTAAGTTCTTTTTAAACAATCATTTAAATAAATTAAAAGCTGTAGCCGACTTGTTGTTTAAGGTTCGGACCATAGATAGATATGCCACGACTGTATTTATACTTGGGACACTGAAGGTCGATGGCAGGATTAAAACGCAAAAAAGGCTAACTGTATATATTTTATATTATATTTTTATGTACGTAGGTCTGTATTTTATTATTAGTGATAGATTAACTAAGTAGGTACTTAAATTTACTCATATAATAATGTACATATTTTATGACATGTTGGTACAAAGGTAGATAATATCTTTGGAGAAGATAATAAGCTACTCGAAGTACTAATCCTCGGCAGGCGACGTCGCGGGCTTCAGCTAGTTCTTATATAAACAGCCTTCGTCACTTTTCCTTCACACTGGGCGGTCAAGACTGAAAGAAACGCTTGACTAGGAGAGTTCCTAGCCAGTGGGTCGTTTACATTCTGGAAATGTGTTTTTTTTTCAAATGCCTATTTACGCGCTGTATCTTTAAAGTATCTATATATCATGTAATATCCATCAGATCAGTCACGTTCATTTTATTTCGTAGCCCTCCCTGGCTTGTCAGTCGGGCAGTGTATTTCCAACATTTTTCTTGCCTTGCCTCTGCGTAAATTTCAACGTGGACGTAGTGAATGTCGAGTGCCATGGTTACAGTGTCGTGTGTAAGTACGGGCATGACGCATTGCTCAAAAACTTTAGTATTTGAAGTTGTAGTTTACATAGAAATTTATGTGTATTTCACTCCGGATACTGCCTACGCAAGTAGTTCTTCGTGACACTTCCGTAGTTTTATTTAATTAGCTACAAAAATTTTATAAGCAAGGTATTCCGTTATCACCTCTACAAGTAACCTATGTCTATGTTATGTTCTCCGAGAGGAATCCGAGTAGGATATTCCATCCGCTAAATCGTCAGGATGCAAATCGTAAGAGGCGAGGAAACTCGACTACCTACTTGTTGGTAGGTTTCTTGTGCAAGAAGTCGTCTTGGTTGTTTCAGTGCCAGATATTTTGCCGCGAAGCTAAAATGTACGGTGTGAGAGGCACTATAGCAAGTGAAATTAGTGGATGAAAGGGACACAAAAATTATGTGTTAGGTTGATGAGCGTAGTGCAGTGCCATATAAGGCTTCAGTTCTAAGCTCTGACTGATACTGCAACTATCATGGGCATACGTAGTGCTAAATATCAGGTACACGACTTGCTCGTATTGTCAATTGCATAATAAAAAGTAATTGGAATTGCAGTATATCTAACGAAGCCTTTGAGTTTATAGGAGCGAATTACAGCGTGCTTTAACCTTTATATGTCCATGGACCGGGTACCTAGAACTTTTTTACTTTTTTATTTAGGTTATTGAATGTCAGTTCAGTCATCTGTAGAACCTGTATAGATAATCAACCCTTTGAGTAATAAGTGGGTGGCAGCTGAGTAAAGATTGATATCTTAAGCGATAGTATACTGTTCTAATGTTGGCGATAAAAACAATCTAGGGACTTTTTCAAGATATGTGGCTATCTTGATGTCGTTGTTGACTGATTGAACCACTAGATTGGTTAAAACTTGTCACAGAGATAGCTTGAACTAACAAGGAAATAAGATAGCTTTGATCAAACATGAACAATTAAAGAGAGTAAATATCCTTATGTTTTAAAACTCCACACGTTCCGAGTTGCGGGCACCAGCAACTACCAAGTCACTATCTGACGTCATATATGTGGAAATCTACGAAATTATTCGCAAACAGCAATACATTTTCCCGGATATAATATTACCTATTGATCACAGGATTACAAGGGTTTGGACGGCTATTAATCTATAATTATAATAGGGTATGGATTAGATCTCAATCCTTCAAATAACATAATAATAATGTATTACCAAGATTACATACCCGCATTTCAAACCTAGATTTAAATCAATATTATAACACATTTTCCTGCTTCACAATTTAATTATTCCAATTCTATGCGTATTTAAGTAATAATGGTAAAGCTGCAATCAATACGTTCCAACGACTGCAGGGATATATGGACGTTCTTGTCAGAGAGAGAATTCATCGCCCAGGACCTTAGTAGTTTGATTGATAGGCTAGTGGCCAGCCCAAGTGTTGCAGTTGCAGGATGTTGATTCTACTATTTCACACCATTCAACAATATATCCCGCTGCAACTGCAGCTTCAACTCCTGTTGTCGCTCAATCATGCCCAAAAAGTATTTCTAAAGACAAATTGGAATGTAACGTTTTATGTGCTACTATATACTAATATGAGTTAACGTCGCATTCATTATCTATCGTATTAACAGAATATGAAGATTTGATCAATTGCTGGTAACAACAGACGTAACTGCAGCTGGACTGTATTTCAATAGCAGAATATGAAACATGTAAAGTTACAGTTCAATTACAATGTATCGCGTGGAATTGGTCCCCTAAACGTGGATATAAGTAGGACTCATTTCCTTAACTCCATCTTCGGTTGTGAGAGATCGAAGATCCTAGGGCACTTCTCTTTGGAGCAATGATAGCCAAAATCATCCTTTGATCATCATTGCTACACAGAAGAGGCATCTTTTCCGAAGTGTGGTCACTGTTTGTGATATACAAATCAAGTGGATCTTAGTGATTGGAACGAGAGTTTTGATTTAAGTATTGGCGTACTATATAGTAGTCGTTCTAAATCCTAACTCTTGATGTTTAAATACAAACCTATTTAGTTAGTGATGTTCTGAGATAACGTATACCATAGACAATGTACTCGTAAGCAGAGCCGCGTGCGGGTCAGCTAGTAATAAACTAAAAATACTTTCAATAGGTATGGATATGTTATATTTTGTTGTCTATCAAAACTAATCTTATCTACAAGTATGAAGTGTCCTGTCTAGTGTTATGAAGTAAAATCATTACTATAATTAAATTTTTGATATGGGTACAGTGTCCATGTATAAAGTAAATCAGTACTTGACATTCATAAATTGTTCATTAATTATAAGTTAAAGCTTTCTCAATGAAGTCTATAATTAAAAAGGTTAAGAGAAGTTCTTTAGATTGTTTAACTATTATACCTATGCATTATCATCATATATTAGGGCCTTTGTCAATAAGTGCACAATATTGAACGAGGTGGCTGTATTTTGGAGAATTTGTAAAGCTTCATGATGTCAATTTAGGCTCAAGTATAATTACAGTGTCGGCAAAAGTAGCAAAATAAACGACATTATTCGTTTTAAAATATTTATACGAGTGTACATTTTGGAAACAGGGATGTCATCACAAAATTCGAACGTACACTCGAGAGCAATGAATCCGGGTCACTTAAAGAATCCTAAAAATCTCGGAAACTAAAAATGCTAGGTTAATGCAATAAATTGTATTTAATAGACAATGTAATAAATGAAGGTATTAAAACTTCTTAGTTATTGTAAAGTTATATCATAAAAAAATCAAATTTGAAAAAGGGCCACTTTCGAAGATGGAACTACGAAATTACAGCATTTGGTTTTGCTTTTGTTTGTAATCTGTCATTTATGTGGGTACATAAACCATGTTGATAGTGCTCTATATTCATTATTTAAGCTGAAATTATGTCGCTTACGCCTGAAGAATGCACCAGAATACTTACAATGCTGGAAACCGGCCGGAGTCAGCGCGATACAGCCAGGACTGTCGGTGTGTCGCTGTCAACAGTACAAAGAGTTCTCCGACGTTACGAAGAAACTGGTTCTAACCTACGCAGACCAGGAACGGGCAGAACCAGGTGTACCACAGCATGAGAAGACCGATACTTGGTGAACACCATGCTTCGAAATCGCTTTTTTACAGGAACTGAACTCACAAATCAGTTTCGACGCCTCGGAGGAAGTAACCCAAGTGCATGGACAGTAAGACGTCGGCTTGCTGAATCTAACTTAAAACCCCTTAGACCTGCAAACGGCCCTAAACTGGAGCGTGGGCATCGTATTTCAAGACTAAGATATGCCCAGAGCCACGTAAATTGGAGTATTGAAGATTGGTCAAAAGTTATGTTCTCCGACGAATCAAAATTTATGCTCTACAAGCACGATGGAAGACACAGAGTGTATCGAAGACCAGGGGAAAGATTCAAGCAAGCATGCATCGAAGAAAAAGTAGCCTACGGTGGTGGGTCTGTACTTGTGTGGGCCGGAATTTCTTCTGAAAGTCGCACAGAGCTGGTGATCATAGAAAACGGCTCTTTAACTAGCGAAAGATATGTGGAAGAAATCCTAAATGATCACGTTGGTCATTTATGGTCAATTTAGGTGAGGATGCTATATTTATGCATGACAATGCCCGACCTCATACAGGTAGGATTGTGAATGACTACCTTCAAGAGATGAACATTACTCGTATGGAGTGGCCAGCGCGCAGCCCGGATATCAACCCGATCGAGCATGCTTGGGACGAGCTAGGCAGATGCGTAAAACAACGAAACCCTCCCCCAATCACGCTCAAAATTGCTCTCGCAGAGGAATGGGAGAATATTCCCCAAAATCGTATAAGGAACTTGGTGTACAGCATGCCAAACCGCGTAAACGCAGTAATGGAAGCACGAGGAGGCAATACGAAGTATTAAAATTCAAGAAAATCGTAATAAAGTTCAAAAATTTCATGTTTCCTATTTTTGTTTTAAGGAGAGATCAGCAGTTTTTTCTTTATGTAATTTTGTGTTAATAAAATGTATGGTGACTCATATTTTTTTTACTTTCATTTAAGGAGGAGGACAATATTACATTGTCTATTAAATACAATTTATTGCATTAACCTATCATTTTTAGTTTCCGAGATTTTTAACATTCTTTAAGTGACCCGGATTCATTGCTCTCGAGTGTATTTACAGATGAAACACTGACAGCGGATTCAATCATCAATTTAACATACAATAATTTAATTAATATTCGTAGTTACAGAAAATATCTGATATCTAACAATTTTAATTAATTTTATGTCAAGATTACCTAAACCTAAATATTAGTGTAGTTGGTCCATAAAATTGAACATACAATAAATTAATAAATAGTTATAGAAAATAACTTAAATCTAACAATTGTAATTAATTTTATATGAAGATTACCTAAATATTAGTCTAGTTGGTCCATCAAATTGAACATACAATAAATTAATTAATAGTTATAGAAAATAACTTAAATCTAACAATTGTAATTAATTTTATGTCAAGATTACCTAAATATTAGTGTAGTTGGTCCATCAAATTGAACATACAATAAATTAATCAATAGTTACAGAAAATATCTTAAATATAACAATTTTATTAATTTTATGTCAAGATTTCCTAAATATTAGTGTAGTTGGTCCATCAAATTGAACATACAATAAATTAGTTAATAGTTACAGAAAATATCTTAAATCTAACAATTGTAATTAGTTTTATGTCAAGATTACCTAAATATTAGTGTAGTTGGTCCATCAAATTGAACATACAATAAATTTATTAATAGTTACAGAAAACATCTTAAATCTAACAATTGTAATTAATTTTATGTCAAGATTACCTAAATACGAGTATTAGTGAAGTTGGTCCATCAAATTGAACATACAATAAATTAATTAATAGTTATAGAAAATAACTTAAATCTAACAATTGTACCTTATTTTATTTTAACATTACCTACATATTAGTGTGAGACATCCAATCTAATTGCATAATTATCACATCAATGCACGGGTAATACGGGCACGAGAATGTAAACTACTCTCCGTACATCCATTTTTGCGTGATCCAGTAACATTTTTGTGCGATCTATACACAACTTGGGAGAGGTATATACTAAGTGGACTGTAGAGGTGAGTACTGAGTTTAGGTGAGGAACTGATCTTCGATCCCTGCAAGCTTCAGAGTGCAATATGGAGACTTCACCAACCTTTTATCCACGCCCGCCGAGGGCAGAAGCATCCGTCGCAGACCAGGCACAGCCAGCCAGCACAGTCGGTATCACGGTGATCCACTATTGTCTCCTTAGTTTACAGCACTTCTACACCATTCCTTACTTCACTAGGTAGATGAAAAAGGTTCCAAATGACACAGCACAAAAGGATTGATCCCGGCAGGTTAGAGTGCAACGTGCACTCGGCTCGGGTCGCAATGACAGAGTGACAACCACCGTTCGACGCTAGTAGATTGTAAGAATTGATGGAGTTTTTCCAACAACCCTCTTTAGCTTACAAAGATCGAACATACCCCCCACCGAATTCATCATGAATGAATTCCCTACATAAATGTGAATGTAGTGATGGAAAGGGATATACAATCCTTAGGTGTATACAATTTGATTAAAATATAATAAAGTTTCGAGACTTATTATTAGCGAAGTGTACCTATATCTAAGTGTTTAGTGTATTGATAGTAAATATACTAACTAACATTGAGGTAAAATTAAACAACTTAAATTATTTATATTATAATAAAGAGGTACCTAATAATTATATAGGAGCTAATTAATTTGCATATGGTAGTGGGCAAATTTTGTTAACTGGTCTTTTAATGAGACCGTGTTTTGTTCTCAGAGTGACAACACGAACTATTTTGTCAACGCCAGCGTGGGTCAATTCAATCCTACCGAGTGGCCACTGTAAGGGTCGAGTTAAATTAGATTTAAGTAAAACTAAATCACCAACTTTAAAATTGGGTGGCGAAGAAAACCATTTCGCTCTCTGCTGGAGAGTGTGAAGGTAATCATTTGACCAGCGCCTCCAAAATGATTGTGAGACCTTCTGAATTAATTGCCAACGTGACAATCTATTTTGAGGAACTTCTTCAAACTCATATTCCGGTACAGCCACTAGGCTTTGACCTATCAAGAAATGACCTGCGGTTAGCACATCAAACTCGTTAGGATTATCCGACAATGGACATAAAGGCCGCGAGTTTAAAACTGCTTCAACTCTGCAGAATATTGTTGACAACTCCTCAAATGTAAGAGATCTTTCTCCTGCTGAGTGGATAAGTAACCTTCTGGCCTGTTTTATGCCTGCCTCCCAAAGACCACCCATCGCCGCAGAATTTGGTGCATTTGTCCGCCATCCTACTTGACGTGTTGTCAATCCACTAAGAATAATCTTCTTGATTCTTCTTATTATTTATGAAGTTCGAAACTTCCTTGAGGTGCTTAGCTGCTGCGATGAAATTTGTGCCACAGTCAGAATATAAACACGAACAGAGTCCGCGGCGAGCTACAAATCGATCGAAGGCAGCTAAGAAACAATCACATGACAAATCGGTCAGTACTTCACAATGTACTGCCTTTGTTGAAAAACATATAAATAAGCATAGGTATGCCTTGTATACCTTTGCATTCCGACGTGTACTTTCCTTAACGAAGAATGGGCCGCCCAGGTCACAACCAACGTGGTTGAACACCTGTGCAGGCTTGAGTCTAGGTGCGGGTAACGTACCCATTTGAGGTTGTACCACAGTTGGGTTACACTCGAAACATATTTTACATTTCGATAACACAGATCGAATAATACTACGAGCACCTACTAGCCAATAATTTTTGCACAATATCCCTTGTAACGTACGAGGGCCTACGTGTAGGTAAATTTCATGAAAATACTTTATCAATATTTTGCTTGTATGACATTTTGGAAGCAACACCGGGTGCTTCGCATTGTATGGAAGGTCACATTGTGAAATCCGACCCCCCACCCTGAGGAGTTCATGTTCTACGAAGGGTGACAACTTTCGTAGGGACGCTACATATTTACCCTTTTTCAAAGAGGATATTTCTGAATTAAAATGATTCACTTGAAGAACACGAACAATAGTGTTGTGAGCCCGTTTTAGCTCGGAAGTGTCCAGCGGTCCTATGGACCGATCCAAAGATTTATGTTTCAGGTTATTAACGAACCGATGACACCACGAGATTACACGCTGTAATCTGTTAAAAGAAGAAAATCTTTCAAAAGTTTCTTCGAGATCATTACAGAAGACATTTCTGTCTTCACACGAATTAAATGCAAACGTTGCACTATTTGATTTAAGCTCGGGAACCTTAAATTCCCTTTTAACATAAAATGGCTTAATAGGCCAATTATGTCGTTCATCATACAACCACTCGGGACCGTTCATCCACTCCATGGCCACCTCCACGAAGCGAGCAGGTAATGCGCCACGAGAACAGATGTCTGAACTGTTATTTTCGCCTCTTACGAAAAACCAACAGTTTGGTTGAACCACAGCGGTTATCTGGCTAACACGGTTAGCTACAAAAGTTTTCAACATGTAAGGTTGTGTTTGGATCCATGCCAATACATTTTTTGAGTCGCTGAGGGCAACTATAGAAAACTTTAAATTATTTAAGTTTTGTACGACAAAACTAACAAGCCTTGTTAGCAGCACGGCTGCTTCAAGTTCTAGTCTAGGTATTGACAGGAGAGGATTTAGCGGTGCGACCTTTGACTTGCTAGCCAACAACCTGACCTTAACCTTGCCTTCATTATTAACACTTCTTAAGTAAATATTTGTTGCGAAACCACGTGATGACGCATCGCAGAATGCAATTAAGGTAACTTCACAATGGTTAGGTATTAATACGTGACGCTCGAAGCGCAAATCAGATAACAACGGTAAATCGGAAATAAATCGATTCCACTGAGAGCACGGCTCCGGTGGCAATTGATCATCCCAACCAATTCCTAATTTCCAAAGATCTTGCATGATACACTTCGCGACAAAAGTGCAAGGAGATATAAAACCTACTGGATCAAATATACTCGCGAGAAGTTTTAAAACTGATCGTTTGGTTTGTTTGGTATCAGTCAGTCTATAATTGAAGGCAAAACCATCATAGCCAAGTCAACCCTAAAACCTTTAGAGACGATGTTAATGTATCGTCTTGAAAGTCGATAACCGAAACATGATCTGACTGCATCCTAGTCAGCAGTTCAGGATAGTGACTCGCCCACTTCCTCAATTCGAACACACCACTTGCAAGAAGCGATGTCAAATCATCTTGCAACTTGCAAGCTTGTTCCTTTGATGTACATGACCACAAAAGGTCATCAACATAGAAGCCGTCCTTGAGAACCATTGCTGCCTTAGAGCGTGGCTAGAGCTTTACGTATTATTTCTTTTCAGCGTTCTGTTTATAATAAGGAGGCAACAGAATTTTTTTTTTTGTTTTTAAGTATTATTTTTCACAACTTTTGGCCCCTTGAACTTGCGTAATTAATTTTGGAGAATTTTATCTTTGAACTGTTATTTTTGTAGTTTTAATAAGAAGAGTTTGCTAAACTTCACAAAGTAGAATAGTTTTATGTAAATTTTATGTCCATCAGTGACGAGACGAGCAAGTCGCTCGCCTTATGTCGAGTATCACGCTTGCCCGTAACAGCCGTGCGATTCTCTAAGAGCAAACATCGTTGCATCTTTGACAACATCCGTGAAACAAATGACGAGATTACAAGAAACCTTGGAAAATCAACCTTGTGTACAAGCGTGATATCTCATAAAGTATTTGACATCGGTGAGCTCGTTGACGAACGCAACGAGGAACCATTAGGGAATAGCACGGCTGGTCTCTGGTCTGAACCTAAATCCTAGCTCCGAGCTCGTCTACGAGCGCAACAACGAATCATTAAAGAATCGCACGGCAGTTCAGTGACATTAAGACTTGAAACCACAAGAGTTCAAAGCAAAGCATGGTAATGCACTGCGATTGTCACCCTGAGACATAACATGCTAAATCCCTTGCCCTGTGATTTCGATCGAAACATTGCCATTCAACGAAACAGAGTAGAGTTTGCACACTTCTGCTTTGCGGTCGAACTGGCAAAGGTGTGGTACTTCCCCACGCGGACTCTGCAAAAGTCCTACCACTACATATTATGCTAGTCATTTATATAAGACATTATAATAACTATAGAGACTAACATGTATGAATGTGATTTTTTTTCAATGTATTTCGAATAAGCGGTATTACAATTTTGTATAAAACTAAATGTTCACACACTGATACTGCCGCACTAGGATTCCCTGTATCGCGGGAAGCTTGGACACATACATTAACACATTAAACATCCAAAAAGTACGAGATCAAACATTTCTGCTCATTCATTAAATATTTCCAGTCCCAACCTGGGATCGAACCGGAGACATGTTACTTCGAAAGCACTGCCAACTTTGCTAAAGAGGCTGTCATAATATAGTGTGAGCAGTCGATTCCGAGTATGTATTTTAAATTACAAAAGTATAATAAATTATTGTTTTATATTTTATGCAAACAAAATATCTTTGGATAAGTACAAGAAGAAAAAAAAACAATTTGGAAATGAAACAATCTTTGCGTTTAGAACCAAAATTATGAGTGCTTCGTAATTCTGAGCTAATTTATGAAGTAATTAGCGTAAAACCTATATTTATGACTCTTCTACGTTGAATAAATGATAAATCTTTTATTCTATGTCATGGTTGCATGATAAGGGTTTCCTTTCATTTTATTTAAATCATGCTTTTGGGATACAATTAGATTGTTTGTAATTTTAATGGTATTATCTCAAACAATTAAGGACTTAAAACGTTTTTCATTATTTATTGTTTCTATAAATTTCTGAAACTGTAAATTTGCTAAAACGACTTGTCATGAAAGACTTATGTATGTAAACTTTAAATGTTATAAACAAGAAAGTTTGTGTGTATGGATGTATAGATGTTTGTTACTATATCACGCTCAAACGGCTCGGTCAATATTAATGAAATACGAGTATGGTATGGAGGCACTGGTTTATTATTAACCCTTTACATTACTTAACCACTTCCTTACTACACATGTTTCTTACTTAAATTATTTATTAATGCAAGAATTCACTTTAGAGATGCAATGATATTATAACGAATGAAACATAAATATCATGACCTATTAATGAAATACTTTGTCATTCGAGTGCCTAGAATGTTTGTGCATTAAGCTATTTTATTACATTTACGCATTTTAGACAATCTAAAGTTTAGCAAATTAATAAGTTATCTTCTAGGTCGCCTGATAAAGTCCCATTTCAAAGACTCAGTAACTTGAATAAAGACTAATTTGCAACGGAAACCACAAACTCAACGTGAGAACTGGTACTTTGGGCCTCTACAAACTTAATACAAAAACATTAAATAAATACACACACAGCCTAATTACATAATTAGCAAATCAAAGCGCGGGTAACTCTGGCATGAAAATGTAAGCTAAGTAAGTAATTTTTAAACAATTATTTAAATAAATTAAAAGCTGTAGCCGACTTGTTTTTTAAGGTTCGGACCATAGATATTTTTTTTTGTCCCTGGTAAATACTTTATGGATACCACCTACCACGGGGAGGTAGGTGGTTATGTGGGAGTCCGTATACCCACCAAAACCCCAGGGTGTTCCGTCACTGCCGCTTTTGGCGGGAACGCGGGACAGATTTTACACACGACCGCGAACCCGCCGCGGCTGTCCGTTGCCGGACCCTTCTCTTCGCGGCACGCCAGAACACATGGCGCGCCGCAACTGCCTCAGAGACCAAACCCGCCAACAATGGGCGCCAGACTTCCCCGTGTCTGGACGCCCGTGGTCTCCCTGCGGTGGGTCAGATACGTAGCCCCACCGCCTGCTACGTCAGCCTAGGGGGATAACCCCCCCCCCTCCTCGAGTCTGCGCCGAGCGCCCGGACCCCACCTCCTCGAGCCTGCACCAAAGTGCCCGGGCCCCCCTCCTCGAGCCTGCGCCAAAGCGTCCGGGCCCCATCTCCTCGAGTCTGCGCCAAAGCGCATAGACCCCGCCACTCCCATGTGGACTTGGCGGCCAAAGCCCATAGGAGCGGCCCTGCCTGAGCCGGCCAGCGCACCCCAACGCTGGCGCGGCCCCTGGGTTCCTCTTGGCTTCACCGTGGTGATCCAAGCCACGGCTACTGAGCCCCTCCACCACGTCAATGCGGGAACCCTTCGGGGGTACCATAGATATGCCACGACCCACGACTGTATTTATACTTGGGACACTGAAGGTCGATGGCAGGAATAAAACGCAAAAAAGGCTAACTGTATATTTATATTTTATATTTTTATGTACGTAGGTCTGTATTTTATTATTAGTGATAGATTTTCTAAGTAGGTACTTAAATTTACTCATATAATCATGTACATATTTTATGACATGTTGGTACAAAGATAGATAATATCTTTGGAGAAGATAATAAGCTACTCGAAGTACTAATCCTGGGCAGGCGACGTCGCGGGCATCAGCTAGTTCTAATATAAATAGCCTTCGTCACTTTTCCTTCACTCTGGGCGGTCGAGACTAAAAGAAACGACTAGGAGAGTTCCTAGCCAGCGGGTCGTTTACATTCTTGAAATGTGTTTTCAAATGCCTTTTTATGCGCTGTATCTTTAAAGTACAATAAGTTCGTGACTTTTGGAATAAAACACAGATTTTTTGATAAATAAATCATTTTATTTTTCAACGTAGTCTCCCTTGAGCTCTATACACTTTGTCCAACGCTTCTCCAATTTTTTTATCCCTTCCAAAAAATATGATTTGTCGAGGTCCTCAAAATAGGCCTTTGTTTGCGAGATGACTTCATCATTGGAGTCAAATCTTTTTCCACCAAGCCATTTCTTCAGGTTTGGGAACAAGAAGTAGTCACTCGGAGCCAAATCTGGAGAATAGGGCGGATGAGGGAGCAATTCATAGCCCAATTCATGGATTTTTGCCATGGCAACTGCACATGTGAGCACCCTTGCATTGTCTTGGTGGAAAAGAACTTTTTTCTTGGCCAAATGAGGTCGGTTTTTTTTCAAATCGTCATTGAATCGGTCCAATAAGTTGGCATAATATTCCCCATTGATTGTTCTTCCCTTTTGAAGGTAGTCCAAGACAAACCCACCTTGGCCTTCTTTGGCGCCGATTCACCCTTAGGAACCCACTGTTTTGACTGTTGTTTGGTCTCTGGTGTATTGTGATGGATCCATGTTTCGCCCACGGTTACAAAACGGCGCAAAAATTCCTCCATATTGCGACTAAACAACGCCAAACCTTCCTGTGAAGTTGTTACACGATTGCGTTTGTGGTCAACTGTGAGCAAACGCGGCACCCATCTTGCGGAAAGCTTTCTCATGCCCAAGTGATCATTCAAAATTGAAACCACTGAGCCATGCGAGATCCCTACGGCTGTCAAAATCTCTTGCACTTTCAATCTTCGGTCGGCCAACGCCATATCGTGTTTTTTTACGATTGTTTCGGGTGAAGAGACCTCAACTGGGCGTTTAGGACGTTCGGCATCTTCAGTGCTTGTACGGCCACAACGAAATTCAGTAAACCACTTTTTTACCATTAAAATCGATGGTGCAAAGTCCCCATAGTATTTATCAAGCTTAGCCTTGGTCTCGGTAATGGTTTTTTTCGCAAAAAATAATGCTTAATAAGCACACGAAATTCACTTTTTTCCATTTCTTCCTCAAATTACTGGGTAGTCTGATAAAGATAGCTGTCAAACACAAACTAACTGACGCAGCAAGTTCAAATTTTGACAGAAGTCAACTGACAGATGCTTGTTGACAGGAGTAGTGTTGCTTTTTCAGTAAAGAGGTCAGAAATTCAAAAAATCACGGACTTATTGACCCGCCCTCGTATCTATATATCATGTAATATCCATCAGATCAGTCACTTTCATTTTATTTCGTAGCCTGCCCTGGCTTGTCAGTCGCGCAGTGTATTTCCAACACTTTTCTTGCCTTGCGTCTGCGTAAATTTCAACGTGCACGTAGTGAATGTCGAGTGCCATGGTTACAGTGTCGTATGTAAGTACGGGCATGACGCATTGCTCAAAAACTTTAGTATTTGAAGTTGTAGTTTACAACAAAATTTATGTGTATTTCACGCCGGATACTGCCCACGCAAGTAGTTCTTCGTGCCACTTCCGTAGTTTTATTTAATTAGCTACGAAAAATTTTATAAGCAAGATATTCCGTTATCACCTCTACAAATAACCTATGTCTATGTTAATTTCTCCGAGAGGAATCGGAGTAGGATATTCCATCCACCAAATCGTCGGGATGCAAATCGTAAGAGGCGAGGAAACTCGACTACCTACTTGTTGGTAGGTTTCTTGTGCAAGAAGCCGTTTGGTTGTTTCAGTGCCAGATATTTTGCCGCGAAGCTAAAATGTACGGTGTGAGAGGCACTATAGCAAGTGAAATTAGTGGATGAAAGAGACATAAAAATAATGTGTTAGGTTGATGAGCGTAGTGCAGTGCCATGTAAGGCTTCAGTTCTAAGCTCTAACTGATACTGCAACTATTATGGGCATACGTAGTGCTAAACATCAGGTACACGACTTGCAATTGTCAATTGCATGATAAAAAGTAATTGGAATTGCAGTATATCTAACGAAGCCTTTGATTTTATAGGAGCGAATTACAGCGTGCTTTAACCTTTATATGTCCTTGGACCGGGTACCTAGAATTTTTTACTTTTTTACTTAGGTTATTGAATGTCAGTACAGTCATCTTTAGAACCTATATAGATAATCAACCCTTTGAGTAATAAGTGGGTGGCAGCTGAGTAAAGATTGATATCTTAAGCGATAGTACTGTTCTAAGTTGGCGATAAAAACCATCTAGGGACTTTTTCAAGATATGTGGCTCTCTTGTTGTCGTTGTTGACTGATTGAACCACTAGATTCGTTAAAACTTGTCACAGAGATAGTTTGAACTAACAAGGAAATAAGATAGCTTTGATCAAACATGAAAAATTAAAGAGAGTAAATATCCTTATGTTTTAAAACTCCACACGTTCCGAGTTGCGGGCACCAGCAACTACCAAGTCACTATCTGACGTCATATATGTGAAAATCTACGAAATTATTCGCAAACAGCAAGAAATTTCCCCATATATAATATTACCTATTGATCACAGGATTACAAGGGTTTGGACAGCTATTAATCTGTAATTATAATAGGGTATGGATTAGATCTCAATCCTTCAAATAACATAATAATAATTAAATACCAAGATTACATACCCGCAATTCAAACCTGGATTTAAATCAATATTATAACACATTTTCCCTCTTTCACAATTTAATTATTCCAATTCTATGCGTATTCAAGTAATAATGGTAAAGCTGCAATCAATACTTTCCAACGACTGCAGGGATATGTGGACGTTCTTGTGAGAGAGAGAATTCATCGCCCAGGACCTTAGTAGTTTGGTTGATAGGCTAGTGGCCAGCCCAAGTGTCGCAGTTGCAGGATGTTGATTCTACTATTTCACACCATTCAACAATATATCCCGCTGCAACTGCAGCTTCAACTCCTGTTGTCGCTCAATCATGCCCAAAAAGTATTTCTAAAGACAAATTGGAATGTAACGTTTTATGTGCTACTATATACTAATATGAGTTAACGTCGCATTCATTATCTATATGATAATATTAACAGAATATAAAGATTTGATCAATAGCTGGTAACAACAGACGTAACTGCAGCTGGACTGTATTTCAATAGCAGAATAAGAAACGTCTAAAAGTCACCGTTCAGTTACAATTTATCGCGTGGAATCGGCTCCCTGAACGTGGATATAAGTAGGACTCATTTCCTTAACTACATCTTCGGTTGTGAGAGATCGAAGCAGCCTAGGGCACTCCTCTGTGGAGCAATGATGGCCAAAACCATCCTTTGATCATCATTGCTACAGAGAAGAGGCATCTTTTCCGAAGTGTGGTCACTGTTTGTGATTTACAAATCAAGTGGATCTTAGTGATTGGAACGAGAGTTTTGATTTAAGTATTGGCGTACTATTTAGTAGTCGTTCTAGATCCTAACTCTTGATGTTTAAATACAAACCTATTTAGTTAGTGATTTTCTGAGGTAACGTATACCGTAGACAATGCACTCGTAAGCAGAGCCGCGTGCGGGTCAGCTAGTAATAAACTAAAAATACTTTCAATAGGTATGGATATGTTATTCATATATTTTGTTGTCTATCAAAACTAATCTTATCTACAAGTATGAAGTGTCCTGTCGAGTGTTATGAAGTAAAATCATTACTATAATTAAGTTTTAGATATGGATACAGAGTTCATGTAAAAAATGAATCAGTCCTTGACATTCATAAATTGTTCATTAATTATTAGTTAAAGCTTTCTGAATGGAGTCTATAATTAAAAAGGTTAAAAGAATGTCTTTAGATTTTTTAATTATTTTACCTATGCATATATATTAAGGCCTTTGTCAATTAGTGCACAATATTGAACGAGGTGGCTGTATTTTGGAGAATTTGTAAAGCTTCATGATGTCAATCAATGTTCAACCCTTGCCCGTGAAATAACTATGCTATTTTAGGCTCAACTATAATTACAAAAGCAGCAAAATTAATGACATTATTCGTTTCAAAATATTTATACGAGTGTACATTTTGGAAACAGGGAATGCCATCACAGCAATTCGAACGTATTTACAGATGATACACTGACAGCGGAGTGATTGTAGCAAATCAATCAAGTAGATATCACAAAATGTTATATTTTGCATATTCGTATTTACTTATTTTTATATCTACATAGTCATTTATAATATAAATAAATACTTAACAGTTCTGCTATTGTCAATATAAACTGGATAATGAAATTTATTTTGAACTCTCACACTACATTACTACACGTTTATCGTAGTCAAATTAATTAATGCAAGAATTAACTTTAGAAATGTAATTATATAAAACAAATTAAACATTATATCATGACCTATTAATGAACTACTTTTTCATTCGAATGCCTAGAATGTTTGTGCGTTAAGCTATTTTATAACATTTAGATTTTATTTATTGGTTGATAGATTTTAGAAGGTCTAAAGTTTAGCCAGATTAATTGAGTTATAATCTAGGTCACCTGATAGTCTCATTTATTCAGTAATGGGCTCGGCTAATAGGGACTAATTTGCGACGGAAACCACAAATTCAACCTAAAAGTTGGGATTGATTCTTTAGAAACTCTATATAAAAACATTGAATAAATAATACATCCACCCTAATAACATAATTACCACATCAATGCGCGGGTAATACGGGAACGAGAATGTAAACTAAGTAAGTACTTTTGCGTATAAACAATCATTTAAATAAATTAAAACGTATTTGCTGTCTATGGGTCAGACCACAGAGATACCACGACTGTACACATAGACTAAGGGCATTCGAGGTCGATGGCGGGAATAAATTCCAACAGTGACTAACATTGATTTTGTTTAATTTATCTGGATTAGTGTTCCTTCTACTTTTGACGTGTACTAGTGGTGGATTATTAGAGGTTAAGTATTCTTCAAATGCTCGAGGCTGGGCAACGTGTACAAAATCATAAAATGTTGTTATTGAGCTTTCCTTGTCAATCGCCGTAGAAAGTTTTAGTGATGCATCCACTTTATTAAAACGTGACTAAGACAGAGTGTGGCTTAATAAAAGAAACAATATGCACATCACTTGACTCTGACTATTTGAATAACAACACTGGGTGCAAATACAAATGTTTACACAATTTAAGAATGGCAAATGTACGATAATACGTGACCCATATTAATAAAAAATTTATGCATGATTTCAGCGTCATTTACAAGTACCTGTTCATAATGCCTCAAAATTGAGATTTGGCCTTCCACTCAGATCGAAAAGCATGGAATTACATTATGGCTGGCCGCGTAGCCTATCCCTAAAGACGCAGGCCCAGGGTAGACTACTCCTTACTCTGAGCCGAAAGATCAAGTGTTAGTAGTTAGTAGTAGGAATGCATAATGGAGATATTTAAAAAAAACGATATAAGAAAGAAATATTTAGTGACACTTCCTTGAAATCGGAAGCTGTTTCAGCGGAAGTGTCACTAAATATTTCTTCTAATATCGTTTTTGACAATGGATTTCTGCAAAGTAACGCCTGAATCAATAAATTACGAGGTGATATTTTACAAAGTAAAAGTTTTGGGTATTTGGCAAAGCTGAGACGGTGTTTTATTATAGAACTGCATCTTATTCTATTCAAATCACAGTTTGACGCAGTCGCGTAAGAAGTTCTTCGTATTTTTAATACTTATCTGCGAGGCTTTACATATCATCGGAACACGATCCAAAATCCTCGAAATTCAAGTCTGTTAAAAGTAACGGGTTTTTGATTATTGCTGTAAGGTTGCGAATGCAGACGGGTGCCGGTTTTTAATAGGATCATCATGTGTCTTTTCATGATCTATTCCTGTACATGAAACCGATAAAAATTAAAGTGATACAGATAGTACAGATTCTATACAGTGCGAAATAAATGAACTTGAAAACACATTTCAAGAATGGAAACGAACTCCAGTCTCGACCGTTATGAGTGAATGAGAAGGGATGAATCCTATTATAGCTACGAAGAAATCTTATTTCTTCGTAGTATTATAGGCTGAAAGAACTGCTTGACTAGGAGAGCTCCAGTCGAGAGTTCGTTTCCATTTTTGAAATACGTTTTTAAGTTCACTTTTTTGCGCTGTATAGTATCTGTACTATCTGTCACTTAAATTTTTTTTCGATGCCGTCCCTGGCTTGTCAGTCGTGCAGTGTAATTTCAGCATTTTTCTTTCTTTCCTTCCTTGCCACTCCTCGTGAATTTCACCCTGGATTGTTGTGCAGTAGATGTCGAGTGCTATGGTTACAGTGCTATATGTAAGTACGGGCATGACGCGTTGCTGAAAAACTTGAACACTCGAACTTTTTCCGAAGTTGGTAGTTTACTGCGAAATTTATATGTATTAGGCGCCGGATATTGTCCACGCTTGTAGTTCTTCGCGCCACTTCCCTGGTTTTGTTTTATTAACTTCGAATCATGTAATAATGACCAAAGTATCCTGTTAACACCTCTACCAATAACCAGTAGTTAGCTATGTCTATACAATTTTCTCCGAGAGGAAACGGAGCAGAATATTTCCTACACCGTCGGGATGCGAATTGTAAGAGGCGAGAAAACTCGACTTCCATCAGTTGGAGGCTTCTGGTTGAGTCAGTGCCAATTTATTTTGTTATTAGGAGACGGTACAAGCACAAGGCCGACCTGAAGTTAAGTAGTAACTAATGAAAAAATAGAAAATATGTTCATTAAAATCCGAAACATGTCAGCTACACACACAACATAATGTAGTTTGATATTTGAATAATTTTAAAAAATAAAATTAAACAAACTTAATTTAAAGCACATTTCTTACATAAGTTTCATATTATATAATTTCATGCATACGAAATTGTGAAAGTAATTAGGGGAATGTCTTCCCCTAGGCGTAGGCAGGGTTCTAACTATAGTAAATAAGTTTTTATATGTATGAACAAGAAATAAACATTTAGTATTTTTATAACCTCTGCCTAGTACTGTAGCATGGAAACTATCGGGTGAAAGAAACTCGGAACCAATCTCCCGGGGTGACGAGCGCAGTACTCGTCGTTTATTGATTTATTGACATATTTCAGTATGTGTAGTTGAATTGTATTGTTGTTAATTTTGAGGCATTGACTAAATAATTGCTGGGTAATTGACTGTATAGGCATTCATATTTTATATAAATATTTAAAGCAAAAGCACAACAAAAATACATAAATAGTAAAAAAATGGCTTAGAAGTATGTCTTACTTGTCTTATACGTGGTGAGAAAAAAGTGGTCCGAGAAGCCTGAACTAGTCTGAAGTGGTTTCTATCTATCTAACACGTGATAGTACGCAGCTAAGCTTTCAAACAAGCTTACAACTAGCGGCCCGTATGCACTAGCAGCGCATTACGAGGCTCTCCATCAATGGAGGCTGCGATGAGAGTTCTAGAACATTGTAAGGGCTGCTCGACAGCTCTGCTTTTGTTTTTTTGTGGTCACATTTTTAGCACTTTTTGAGAATACTGCTGACTTGTTTTTTTAACGACAGTAACCATAAATACTCTTCTAATATTTTTTTGTTACTTAGTAACGAGACGGGTAAATTGAACATGTGATGCTTTTTTTATGAACTTGGTGCTGAGCCAAGCCTGCTCGCCTGATGTTAAGCGTCACGCTCGTCTATAACAGCTCAGTGCCATTCCGAATTTTATTTAAACTACTTCTCAGCCCAGCATGGCAATGCACTGAGCTCGTTGCCCTAAGATTCTCAATTTCTATACTTCAGCTTCTCAGTTGAAAAACTGGCAAAAGTGTGACACTTCCCCAGGCGGACTCTGTAAAAGTTCTATCACTAATATGATGATGCTGACTGACTTAAGCTAAAATTAAAAAAAGGGTTTTTGTATCAAGATATTTGGAAAAGGGACAAAAAAACAACATTTACCGATAAAATACCAATAATCACCAGAGTTCGAAGATCACCGAAACCAAGAATCTAATGCAATATCTGCAGTTGTATTACATCTTAAGGTGCATGAGAGATATCTATCGTATTTAGTTGCCACTTTGGGTTTTTTTATCTCATCAAATTAACTCGTCTTTTTAAACTTTTAAAAACGACTAAGCTTAGCAGGAATGGATATAAAATAATTTTATTACGAGAACATCCTTAACATTTTGGTGTATACTTTTGTTCTTTTTTTTCGTTTTACATAGTTTCACGCATATCAATAGCAATAGACTCTATTAATGCCCAACAAAAGACCCTTGCAAATTAAATAAATTCGCATCAATCTAGTATTAAAAATTTTATGCAAAGGCGATTTATATCTATGTATATTTAAATCTACGAAATGATTAGCAAACAGCAATAAACTTCCTCTTTTGTGTTATTACCTATTGATTGCAGGATTACTAGGAATTGGTCGCACATTATTCTATAATTGCATTAGGGTATGGATGAGATCATAATTCTTCAAATAATATTATAATAATAAGATACTGAGATTACAAACCGCATATCGAACCTGGATTTAAATCAATATTATCGCACAGTTATTTGCTACAAATTAAATTATTCCAATTCCTTGCGTATGTAAGTCAGTAGTCAGTAGTACAGCTGCACAATCAATACGTTTCCACGACTGCAGGGATAAATTGACGGTCAACTCAGAGAGAGACTGCATGGGGTCTTAATCTGCCGCGGAGGATCTTAGTGGTTTAGTTAATAGGCTAGGGGTTAACCCTAATGTCGGAGTTGTCGGACGACCAGGCTGTGAATTAGAGTAGGTCTGATTTATTAACTCCATGCTCGGCTGTGAGAGATCAAAGCAGGCGAGGGCACTCTTCTGTGCAGCAATGACGACCAAAGAGGGGCGGTAGCTCGTCCGTAGTGTGGTGACTGTTTGTTTTGTGTATGATTTACAAATCAAGTGGATCTCAGACTGAAACGAGAGTTTCGAATCAAGTATTGGTGTCCTCGTTCTAGTTCTAAACTCTAGAGGTTCCAGAAGCTTAAAAACAAACAAGTCTTAATACTTTTAAATTAATTATCTTCTTATGCATCATATGCCGTAGACAACGTAAGCAGAGCCGCGTGCGGATCAAATTAATAAACTAAAAATACTTTCAGTAGGTATAGATATGTTATTCATATATGTTGTTGTCTATCCAAACAAATCTTATCTACAAGTACTCGAGTGATATGAAGTAAAATAATTCCTATTAATAAATATAAGATATGGATACAGTTTGAATGTAAAAAATTAATAGGTACTTGACATTCAAAACGCACATTTTTAGTCCAGCATTTATTTGGATGGAAACATATTTAAAATCATAAGTATTTGGCAATTCTTAAGTAGCCAAAGTTAGATACAAGTTTATTACAAGTATCACAGATTAATAAAACAAGTTGACTGCATTTATTGCTACCATTCACTCCCTGCACGTATGCAGTTTACTGCTGACGTTTATTGTATATTGCATGCACTCGTTTGGCGGTCCAAACATAACCTGCCCGCAGTGGTTACTGAATTTTCATAAGAAAACGGTTTTCTTCTTTTGAGCAACATAATTGAAACACTCCTCCCAAATAATTACCAGCCCTTAGTTCCATTTAACAGTATTGCACAAAATATAACCTAAATAACAAGTTAGCAAGTTTTACGAATAATTATTATTAAAGAACTATTTAGCTAATACTTCGCTAAAAGTTGTCTCAAATTTACCGACACAATCTTGAAATGTTCAGTAAATCTGTATTGAAATATTGACAAGAAGTTCATTACAAACCTAGCTCCGGGCTACATTAATCCTACAATGGACGAAGCGTCTGCCAAAAACATTTAAACTTTAAATTACAAACGAAAACCGGGCCAAATTGTCGTTTTGAGATCTCAACAAAGGGAATGTCAAAGGGAAATTTAATTTGCACTTTGTTGCTATACATAGCGGGGCTATTAACACTTGACTTCCTTAATAGAAAGCTTCTGTGACTAACTGTCACAATTCTGTAAGTGTCCGTACATGCTAGTGTCATAAGCCGTGACGTTTTTGTAGGTTGTAGTCGAAGAATATGATCAGTGATTCAAAGAAAAGAAAAATGAACAGAATTTAAGAATCCCCCAACACACAAAGGATTAAGACTGACACAAATTTCATCATCATCATCAGCATCCAGTATCAGTCCACTGCTGGACATATGCCTCTCCTAATGCAACCGTACCGTAGTAGCTTACACAAATTTAGTAGACCACAATTATGAAGTAGTTTTAGTACGTATGCATTCTATAAAGCATTTACGGGCGGCAATATGCTCGGCATGAAACGACAAAATGTGATTTTCAACGTTCAGGTCTGCGGTACTGCGATGGTTGCAATGCCATACATCATGATATAATACAATATATATACACTAAATATACACAGTACGTATCTACATAATAATTGACCGAGTGTGCGAAGTGAACCAAGTCCCTGCAATGACAAACTTGCTGTCATTCGTTTGGATGTTGGTACCCCGTACATGCCATATTGTTCAGCTAATCTTGACCAAATTAGGTATACAGAATTCATAATTCAGTAGTTTTTTTCTTTATGTTCAGCGTTTTTGATTAGAGGAGTATAATATGATGGTTGGCTGTGGCACCATTACTTAAACTAGCCTAGTGCTTTTTAAAAGTTGGTCTATAATTAGTTATATATAGGCTCGTATGAACCGCTAGTTATGTTCCTTTGAGTTATCTATGGAAATGTTCCGTCTGGTCGTAGTATTGTTTATTCTGCGGCAATAATACGACGTTATTAGTGAAGTCAAATAATCACTAGTTCTTTGTTAATACTTCAACTAGCGTCACCAAGGTAGCTAAACAATAGCGCTGTAGCTATTCCTGCAGCATCATGCTGAGCTTCATGTGCATGACAGCCATTTCTACTTTACATTAATTTAATACTCGTATAGTTTCGTTTAATAATGGTGTTTTAATAAATGTCTTCATTATCAAAACTCTCATTTATTCACTACTCCATAAAGCTGAATATGTGGTACTACAGTATTTATCCAAGAGGGAACTTTGCTTAAGAATCAGATGGTTAATTATCTTCAAAAAGGACCCAATAGCATATTATCAGACTCATTGATCGTACAAAAGATTTTATTAATTGGATAATAGACTAAATACAGTTTAAAACGTATATGAAAATTTAAAAAAATCTTAAGCCATAATAAGAAAAGTGGCCATAATGTTCTATTCGGTGATTCATCATTACAATAACCTAACTAAATAAATAGCGCTCGGTTACATCGGTTGTATTGGCAATCATAATAACCCAAGTTTTATAGAGGTTTCCGAGCAAAAAAATGGAAATTACTTGGTAAACATTTGCATGATATAAAAAGATGATAAACTTTGGAGTTGGTGCGACGGTTTTACCGAAACTTAACCATGTCAGGCCACTGAAAACTTTGTTTCGTAAGAAAAACTGTTTTATATAGTATAAGAAGGTACACTTTTTACAGTGATTTGCCTCCAAGCAGTAGCAATTTATTGATACTGCGGCACACTTTGTGCACTTTCAGGCCCCTTTTGCGATAATTTATGACGTATCTTATAAATAAAACCTAACGTGGTTTCAATTATTGAACGATACGGGATTACGTAATAACCCGCATTAGATTTTTAACTACATCTAGTGGTGAGTGTTCGGAAAAGCCAGCGTATTTTCGTTTCGTATATTTTACTTTTTAGTAAATGAGCTATCTGCCATTTGATAGCACCATTAATCTGTCCGAATCAGCAAGCCTCATTTGAGGCAAGTTTCATTCATAAATCTATTGTTATTTTTTGTCCTGATGCGGATAGATTAAAACCAGTGTAGCAATTTTGTGGATTGGACAAAAGACTGACAAATTCGATTTTTTATAGTAACTTATGTAGGTACTCATATTTCTAAAATTATAGATCATCTTAGTTACATGTATATATTACTGTTGTCCGCGACTACATCTGCGCAGGATTCGTATTTCGTGTAGCTCATTATCTTATCCAAGGCCATATCTACCTTTATACCAAAATGTCATCAAATATGTACATGGTCAAATGCAATTGCTATAATAGTATTATATGAAAAAAAATTAATACTTAGTATATCAATTAGTAAACATTATTGATAAAATACAGGACTTACGTACATACAAATATTAAATTAATCACCATGAAAAAAAAATTGTCATTACATTTCATCACCCTTGACGGTCGCCGAGCACGTCTAGTGTATCGAGCTGTCAAATAGACTTGCCTTTTGACTAAGCTATCAGAAACTGACATAAACTTTGACAGAACTGTCATCATTACGATCTTGACGTAAGCAGAGATCATATTATTTTGTCTATGCTGTGCCCAAGCATATCACGTTTTTTCTCCCGCGTGGTGATGGATGATGATGATGATGATAAAAAGTATTCTATGTGTTAAACCAGCGCCTTATCTACCTCCATACCAAATTTCATCAAAATGCCCCCGCCGCTTGAGCTTGAAAGAGTAACAAAGATCCACACATCCACACATCCATACTCACAAACTTTCACGTTGATAATATTAATTAAGATATACATTTTAACTGAGAACACTTTTATCCTGACTTCGGCAATCGGGTTAATCATTTCTTAACAAAAAAAATATAAATTATAAAAAATATAAATATAACAAATAAATTATTATCTCAACTGCGAAGAAAGAAAAAAATATCATGTTTTAAATGTCATTTGAAACTAATAATGATGGTCATTGACAATGCCATCCCTCGCTTTTTGCCTAAACGCGGTTATAAAATATTTGATAAATCTTGACCCTCTGTGAGGTATGTACTCGTAATACCGACCGCAAACTAATATGTATCATATAAATTCCACCCGAATGTCAATGGAAAATCTGGAGATATTTTAATAGAATAATAGAATACAAAGACCTAGGTAAAGTTACGTTCCGATTTTATGATCTTTTTATATCTACTATGCGAGTAAAGGTTAGCTGCTCCGAGCATAACGTAAAAATATGTGCAATGCTTTGTAAAGACGATCATGAAAGCTCTTAAAATGGCCGTATTCGTTGAATCTATTTTTTAAAGTAAGAATTTATATAGATTTGCCGTAACAATTTGTTTTCATTTAAGATGTAGCTCTTGAGTTGTGCAGTGCCTTACTAAATGTTCGTATATATCATTACAAACAATTTCATACTTACGTAGGTACAGTGATCAGAAAGGCCTCAATGCAATTATAATAAGAACTCAAGCGCATCCGCTTCTGTAACAAAGTCTGCGATTACATTTAATGATTAGAGGAGTGTTTAAATATGTGTACGTTAGAATATAATATACTACTTAGTTGCGCCCTACGGTTACACCCGCGTAGTGATGGATGATGATGATGAAAAGTATCCTTTAGGTGTTAATACAGTGCCTCATCTACCTCCATGCCAAATTTTATCAAAATTGGTCTATTGGTTTGAGCGTGAAAGAGTAACAAACAATCTATCCATCTATCCATCCAAGCTTTCACATTTAAAATATTAGAGAGATTATTTTATATATCATTCCATATTTTGTTCTTATTAGTGCTTGTGTTATTACATCTGTTGCTAGTAGGCATTAGTTTTTTTGCCTGTCGTTCGCGTTATTGACGTACAACAGGCAAAGTTACTCGTAAAGGTATTATGTAAGGATTTGTGTGCATGTTTGTGAAATGAAATAACATTCAATGAGCGAGGCGCAGTTCAGCTGTTACGCCTGAAATTGCCGAACTAGGCATAAGTTATTACTAACAAGCGCTACTACACTAAAACTTATATGTAATCTTAAAACATTAGATACTGCAATCTTAATAATAAAAACCATGTTCTTTTAATCTAGTATGTTTTTCGTTTATATAGTTTACATATTGTTATGGAAATATTAAGTATTAACTAGAAAACCGAGAATGATAATAGATTCAGAATTTGTTTTCTTATCCTAGCGTAATACAAAGCTATGAAATAGACTAGTATATAGATGTAGCTTAACTTTTCCTTAACTGCAAAGGATAATACAAGAAATAATTACGAATTCACTCCAAAATATTGATTTCTAACCAGCTGCTCATATGCATGTGACGTATCCCTGAGAACAATGAGTAGCCTTATGTACAACAACAAAGTAAGTGACTGCTATTGAATGTAACATGATAACATTTATAGAATACGGCTAATATCGGCGTGCTCCGCAACGTGGCTGTTATGACAGGTGGTTCTTTCAAGTTAAAACTAGAAATGAAATAAATACAACATCGGTCGAATGATTTTTAACCTTCAATATTTTCACCTGTCTATTTCTACACGTTGTAAATATATAGACCGTAGCTTTTAGATGGAACAGTAACTTGAAGCAGAGTTTTTGCAGCGCAAAAAAGAAATAGTATACCGGTTAAGTATTGCAAGTTTGTCCGAGGGCTCCGTACTTGTTTACAACAATATAATATATGGCTTTGAAATAAAATATTATACATAATTATATTTGTTTCGCTCGTGCACTTGTAACTAGAACAGACAAAAAATAATAATAATAAATGTTCCTATAACCACATCTTTAGATATCATATCATTGTGCAGACTGAAATAGATTTACGGTTTACGTTTAACGCCTTCTAATAAATCATTTCATGGAATATTTCTGGTATTGTGTGATAGCCGGTATCGAAATAAAAAGGTTCGATTTATTTCAATGGAATACTTGGCGTGGTTGTGAAGGATTCAGATCAGTAAATTATTTCATTCATTAAATCATAGATTATTAACATACTCAATTTAGGTGGTAGGATTTAGTATATTTAATCTGTGGGTAGGGCTTTTCAACGAACGTCCTTTTGTCAGGGTACAAATTGTCAGATTTGTCAGATATTCTGGCAGTGGTGGTGCCAACTACGACGGCCGCTAGTATAAGCCAACTAGTAAGTCAGATCCCTCTTTTTAGTCAGGACAGGCCTTTTCGATGATTTGAATCCGGTTTATACAATGAAAATTCTTTATCACCCAACATATAGTAAAATATATCTTTAAAATGATGTTTGTCTTTCGTCTGTGCCGTATGTTTTAAATAAACTAAAGATGGTTTTGATTAGAGTTCTCTTTATCAGTACCCAGGCGCACACAAGCAATGCGTAAGATTTGAATAAACGCCGGGACTTCAAAACGAAATGATGTTCTCCTTCCGCGTTAACAATGAAATAATTAAATAAATCCTCCACTTCTTGCGCTGCATAATATATAATAAAGTGTGAGAGCATATTTTAATTCAACGTGGTTTCGCGTTCATTTAGCAAAACTGCGGTTTATCCAAACCGTCCCGGCGTGTGGTTATAAGTTTCAAAAGCTTTAGGAACTAAATAGTCTAAGCTATAATAAGTTGGTATATTTTTGTAACTTAAGAAAAATAAAGCAATATTATTTATTAAATACAAAAAAATATTAAAAAACTAAAACAACAAAGATCCGTCAATTAATAGGTTTTTGTTTTTCTGCTAAAAAGGTAAAGGAGGAGACTTTTATTTCACATCACAATTTGGGTTTGACTTATACCCGTTACTTTTTCGACACATATACATGGTTTCAAACTATGACTATTTATAAATCATGTACGGCCCTACTTGTAAACGCTGCTTAAAGTTAAGACGAAGATTAGGAGCTAATTAAAATAAAATCTTACGTTTAAATGTTCTTAAAGTTAAGAGCCTGCTGAGTAGCTACTAATATAGCTGTCAAATTAAGCAGACTCGAACCCAGGTTTAGTCTTAAAGTTAAATTGCAATAAGGCGGCCTATTTCTAGAGAAATCAGCTGGTAAGGTGACGTCAAATCAAATAAAAGTCAAGCCATTGTGTGTAATTTATTCAACACAAACCAGTGATCTTATATTAAACATAGGTTTAGTATTCGCATATAAACACGGCAACAAAAAATGTGGCTGTACAGACACATTTTACCCGTCAATAGAATGTAAAAGTATTGAGCGGTAGAAGCGACAGTTTCACGAGATTAAATGTTAATAGTGTTACTTAAATTAGGAGAGAATTAACGCGAGAATAATTGCGTTGAAGCGGTATCAACTTTAACGTTTACCAATGTACACCGTGATTGCAAAGGGATCGCACGCGTTTTTACAAAGGTAATAATGGAGTGGATGAATGAAAAATTCAAGTTCTAGGAAATCTACACAGAGTCAATCTAAAACTTTGTATGTATGGATGTCAGTTACTCAATTACGTAAAACGGGTTAATAGATTTGGATGAAATTTGGTAGGTAGATAGATGAGGCACTGATTTACACATAAAAGTACTTTTGACACGCCTCTCAGTTCCAATACTAATATTTTCAAGGAATTTTTATACTAGTATATAAATTCTTTGAGCTATACTATAGTCTAGTTTGTCAAACCAGTCAATCTCTGCCAATGATCCTATAATCTTGCATTCCGATTAACTCCAGATCTTCTAATGTGGTCCTTGGCCGAGCCATTCTACCACAATAAAAACACTTAAGGGACTTTAACATTCATGTTTACATTTTAAGCTCTATACATGTTTAGCGAAGCGATGATAGCCAAAGACAATTGAGGGTCGGCCAGCAATCTGACGGCCGTTGGATCAATCCTTATCACAGAGTGTTTGTAAGGTAAAGGATAACAACCTGTTGCTACGCACCCAATGATATGATCAGGCACCTGATATTAAGAGCCAGTTGTCATTTTAGATCTAGTGTGATACGCACCTTCAACCGCGTACATCACTGGCCATCAAGTGAGATAGTTGTCTAACACTACCTTTTTACACTTGATATGCATCAATTATAAACAAAAAAAAACTTATTCTTTGTCATTTCAATTCACTTAATAAATCAGAATACATTTATTTAATTTTACGAACGTAAATTAATTAAATAATTAATTTTGTAACAAAAGAAAATTTCATACAATTAATTTATTCCTATATAAAAATAATTATCCTATTATGATATAACTTTAATCGCTTGGTCATAAAGATATAGAAACACATAATGATATAATTAAACTTTTTGCTTTTGGCTCAAAGTTTCAAAACTCTCTCAAGTTTGGCCACTAAGAAACCGCTTGTACATTGAGGCGGTATTTTTTTCGCTCTGGTGTTATTAAGTAGTCTTGTTTTGTAGGTTTTGTGGATGTGCCACCATAATTTTGCCGGTGTCAATAGAAGCATTGTACGGGGAAAAAGATTTTTCGATCTCGATCGAATTTGAATTTTATCGGTCAACACTGGAAAAACATCTGTTTAGTCACGTGACGAGCAAGGCGTTTGTTTTATGGTAAGCAGCCCATAAGCGCTTACTCACCGATGCAAAAGAGTACCTACCAACGATGGAGCGATCATTTTCTTACTAGTGATTCGACAGAAAGAGTCTGTACAAGGAACCAGTTTTTTGTTTCTTTATGAGTGGACTCGTACATTTGTATACATTTGTCATTCCTCCAGTTAAAACATGTAAACGTATAGTTGCATCAAGTAAGATATAGGTATATACAGGGAGTCAGTGTCAAGTCACAGCCACTCGTAAATACGAACGCCATAGAATTGCGATTGACGAAGACAACACAAAAACAACTTTTCACCTCTTTCACATTCACAATCTCGGATAGATTATGTTTGTCATTAGAAATCTGAGTGCAAAATTGGATTTTGTGAGCGAACAACCACATTTTTGAAATTCGAACCTTTCTATTCCAGCCTTTTCTCTACCGCAAATGCATAAACTACTGTTAGTGCGTCAACCTCATTTCTTTGAACAATCGCACTGTCCAGCCAAAGGTTGCAGCACTGGACTGAATGAAAAAAATAAAAAAAACACTTATCTAGTAATAGTTCGCCAGTTACAATTACAAGTATTGTTCCTAAAACTTAAAGTTAACAAGTATAGTTCCAAAAAAATTCCAAACAAGTTCCAAAAAATATAAATATCAATATTAGCAATTGTAGTTACTTTAATTTAATAACCAAGCCGTTTTTGCACCTAGTGTTTTCCTCGCTGTAGTGAGGTGAAAATTGTGTGTTTCACTCGGCAGCAATGTTATTTTGCATCTCGTACCTTTGAAACCCTCGCTACGCACATGATTTTATATTTGCTAAGATCCTTTCCTTGCTCAGGTTTCAATATAGGTACCAAAAACCAACATTGCAGCCTTGCATAACAAATAACTATTTTATAACATTCTTAACTTTACCTACATTGGTGCAACAAAACGAACACATAACGGCTAATCCACCATAATTACACGTGCAAATCTGAAGAAACAAAAATGTAGGAAAGTATTTTTTCTAAATTTACAATTAATAAACAAAATCAATGATAACCATTATTTGGCTTTTATCAGCCATCCCGTAGCTAATAATAATTAATCAGCATATATTTTTTTATTTTCCTTGACCTCACTTTGATGGTACGTACTGAGGCATTATGGGCGGATAATGATTTCTCACCACACACGGACGGAGAAGCCTCGTAAGTACATGACCTATTAGTTTGTCATATTAATAATTCTGATATTTTTCATAGTTCGTAGACCAACGTTTTATACTATCTAAATAAGTACTAACAAAAAATGGATCGATTGTTGCCTGAAATAAAATCATTGTCGAGAAGCAACATTGTTCGTGGCCACACCGTCACAAATACGTAAATACCCTTGACCAATAAAGTTATCCTTTGATCCCTAGCTCCGAATTTCGTTATGTTAACATTTTCTATACTTAATGTAAGTAGATATAAATTATTCTCGGTTTAATCTCTGAGTCCAATACTTTGAGAGATCTTGAATTTGATTGCAAAGACTTTGTTATATATGAGTGTTGGTGAAATAATTGATATTTAAAGGTTTATGTTAACTAAGGGTTACACGTACCTATCCTAGTCTACAAGTAATCATACTGAAAAGTGTTCGAAATATTGAGATTAAAATAATACAAAATATTAAGTAATAAATACAGTTTATATATAATTAAGTAACCCGTAAACACACACTTCTTAGAATTATTATGTACCTTGGGCCGCGTGGGCTACAGAACAATACATTTACCAAGAAACAGTGGCGAAATAATGTACTTTCTATAATACAATTGTATTTAGCAACACACAAGTTTATATTTAATAAATATGATAGCTTAAATTTGAATTTTAAAATATAAGAACTTAAAATTAAATACTATAAACTGCCATATTAAATGTCCGTAATTTTATTAACTTATTTATGCTTCTACTTTGTTTGCAGCAGGCAAGTTACACCAAAGCGCCATTTTCAAACTGTCGCCGCCAGAGCGATAGTCGATAACAAAAGGTACTTTATCTTTACAAGCACTTTATTTCTTCATCTACTTTCTATTTCACAATTGCGGATGACGCTACTTTGTAGTGAGTTGCGTCAAATACTTAATAAAAGTAAGCAAATATCTATAAGTAGATCTTCTTCCCTACTAGCCCTGATTCATGCTCCACGTGAAATCAAGTAATAAAAGTATCATAAAATTGGAACTATTTCACTGCTTATTCGAGATACAATACTTTACAAAAAATTACTATTTTATGACATAACATCAACTTATTTTTTAATTGGAAAAAGTTTGTCTATGCGCGCACTAACACTTAAATAACAATATATTGACTAACCTCAACGTTTTGACCAAGTCGCATTGGCCATAGTGACGAGCAGACTCTCTGCTTATGTCTGAAGTTGTATGCACTTATGATTGAGAAAACGTGTGCTGGTAAGTAAAGTTTGGTTTACTTATTTTCCTTAAAAATTAATAGTTAAATATATTTCCTTTAAACCAGTTATTTCATAGGTACCTAGGTAAGGAATTAAATAAATCGCTTTTGATGTGATGGTTCGTATTTAAGCTACAAAAAAGCGCTATTATTCTGTCCGACATTATCTCCTGCACTCCTCCCATCTACGTAAGAGTGAAAATATCACACCAGTCTCCCAATTTCACATTCGACTTTCATAGATTTCATGGATCCAGGTCAATCGTGGGCGGTCTCCGGTCCGTTTGCTTTATTTTATTATCTTTGGGCGGTACACGTAAAGTCCGTTTTCCACCGACAAAGAGGAATGAAATTAACTAGGGATGCCTAGCGGAGCAGTCTTCGTGTACATAAAATAGGATTGTTTGTCGACTGAGAAAGAGTTCGGGAGTGCGCCTTTCCACCGCCAAAGAGCGAAGCGAAGAATGAGTGAAGCTGAGCGAGGTAAACTGAAAATGAGAATTTTGATTTCCACAGCGCGCGAGCTCAGTTGGTTACGGTCGTGTCGCAATGTCGAGGGATTCGGACTCAAGTGCTGAGAGTGATTATGAGTCACATTCAAACTGGTTGGCGAGACTGCGACGCAGCTGACACATTTTTACTCTTTCGTCATTTTCGCTCACCTCTTTCTCGGTGGAAACACTACTATGTTAAACTCGAATGCTTGTTGAAAGGACTCATTAAAGAGCACGTTACGTTCTCTAGAAAAGAGAGAGCTCATTTTTACTCTTTTGGCCCTCTGTCATTTTCGCTCGACTCTCTTTTGGTGGAAACATATGTATGCATTTTGTATTGCGAGGTAAACGGAGTCATTAATGGGCTCGCTCCGCTCGCGGTGGAAAACCCCCTTAAGAGTAAATGAAAGAGACCTTTTATTGGAAGATTAAATATGTACGCTACATTAGGCCGTCAAAAATAATGCTTCATGAGTGTTGGTTGATTGAAAGCGCATGACAGTTACAACGTGCGATTTAAATGTCGAGTATAAACTCGATTATACGATATGTAAGTACGCGGGTGTGAAAGAAAATATTGATATCAGGATTGATAATTCGAGTGTATAAAGGTTAATGTGAAAAAGTGTCACTGTAACAGTTATTGGCACTGTTGTCAGGCAAACGACTTGCCTATCTCCGCACTTTATAAAACACGTTATAAAACTAGGCAACGAATTAGAGGCGGGGGCGGTCCGGAGATAACACAAGTTTTTATGGTAGAGTTTGTGTGAAGATCTATTTGTATTTGTAGCAGTCCATTGTCAAGACCGTTTCTGTTTTGATTCATTAGATCGCGACAACCTTCTTTTACGTACTAATACAATTTTGTTAATGTAGAGTGGTTTTTGTAGAGTTTATGAGTGAACATGGTGAAATTGATACCATTGGTGGACAAGTAAAAAAGTCACATAAAATGAATCAGATGAGTAATTATCCGTAAAGTTGTGACAAGACTCTTACGCAAGCGTCCGTCCGGATAATAGGTACCACAACAATATCAGATATTATACGAGTATAATATCTTTTGTGACAGTACTATTAATTTAGGCATTGGTGCAAGGGCACTGTAGCAAGTTAAACTGCTGGCCGAATGGAACTGAAAAGTTATGTTTCAGTGTGCTGAACGCAGGTAGTATTGAGTAGATCTTTGACGCAGGAAGGTTTGGGTTCTATGTCATTGCGTAACATCAGACCAAGGATGATATAGTAATAGTATCATCTTTGATTAGACGAATTACTTGTCCGTAAAGTAACTTACAAGTATTAAAAAATCACGAACATAAAAATGATATGGGCGGGACAACATAGGTATAAAACTTACTTTAATCGTTTTTCTTTCAAATACTTTATTACATTTTTAGAAAAAGATTACATTAGATTTACTTTATTGTTATGACCGAGTGGACGGGTGAGGGGATAGTTAAAGAAAGTTTTAATATTCCGAGCTTTCGAACTACATATAGCATTCGCAGGTGCTTTTTTTATTATATACACTTGTTCCCAATATCTGGAGTGTTATTTAGGGCTTATATCTTATCAATATCGAAAACGTAAATATGTTAATAGAATCATACCGTGATAACACGATAAATGTGTATTTCCCGCATTGTTTCGTTGTTGTTGATCTTAGAGGAATTCAACATGTCAATTCAGATCAATGTTATATGATGTATAATACACTAGTATTCGCTCGAGACTTTGTTCACTTGGAATACCTTTATCGCGATCCGTCGGGAACCGTCCGTTGATGCGGGATAAAAAGTAGCCTTTGTGTTAATCCCGGGTACCAAACCATGACCACTCCAAACTTTATCCACATCTGTTCAGCAATGTTTGCGTGATTAAGTAACAAACATCCAAATTTTAACATTTATATATTACTAGCGACTGCCCGCGACTTCGTTCGAGTAGTAGGCTCATCCGTTATAACCTCGGTGGCCTAGTTGGTCAATGGCGTCTGACACGGAGAGTCAGAAGACGCGGGTACGTATCCCGTCCGAGGATGTGAATTTTTCTAAAAAAATGCTACCTTTCTTTATCAAAAGACTTTGTATATATGCCTGTGACTTTTTTTGGGTGTTCATAGAATTAATAAAAAAAAACAAAAGGGTCCTAATTAAAGTGTGAGCGACCATTTTAATTCATTTTACTTGCTTTGTTTTACGGTTTTTTTCGTTGAATAAAAACCAGCACAATATTGATTTAAAGATATGAATAAATAACAATTATAAATACATATTGCATGGTTATTATTTTTTATTTGTTGACCGAGCGAGCGCGAAGCACAAGCGAAGCGTCTCTGCTGTGGCTATGGGCAAAAGTGCTTTCGTATGTCGGGATGTCCGGCTGTTTACTATACAGGTCGCATTTCTCAACTGACCCGCGTGAAATTTTGTGAGCGATTAATAAATATTATTTTATCTATTTCATTATTTGTCTTTTCTATTTTAAGTTTTTTAAGAAGCTTTTTTATTTAAAGTTTTAAGAATTTTATTTTTAGGTCCGCGGTGAGTATATCCGGGTAAGGTCTTGAATCGAGTCGCCTGAATTTAGGGGGGGGAGGGGAAGAGGAAGGTGGGGGGGAGGGAGGGGAACCCCACCCCACCATTTTTCCCTGCCGGAATCGCGTAGTTTTTTTTAAATTTAATATCAAAGATCAATTTTTCTACTCTATTTAAACACTTTTACATTTAACTTTGGGGGAGGGGGAGTAGGTAGGAGGGGGGGTTGGGGGCAGGGAACCCCCCCCCTATCATTTCCCCTAGCCGGAACCGCGTAGTTTTTTTTAAATTTAATATCAAAGATAATTTTGTCTACTCTACTAACACTTTTACACCTAAATTTGGGGGGGGGGGAGAGAGAGGGGGGGGGGGGTCAGAGTTGGATTTGTCACTAATTTCGACCTAACCGGTCTGACTTGGACTCCGGGTGGGCTCCCGCCAGAAGCTCTAGCGGTCGCCCCTGAACGTTGCTTCGCCACACTCAGCCGTCCTTTCGCTACGGAGGTCGCCGGCTCGCTTCGCTCGATCAACTCGACTGCATGCGGCGAAGCAACGTTCAGGACCTCCCTTGAGCTTCTGGCTCCCGCATTATTTATAAACGCTCTAGGGGTAGTAGCCACAAGAATAGGTGGAGTCGGGGTGCTCTGTGTCGGTTTTCTGACTACTTTCAACCTAACCGGTCTGAGTTGGTCTCTGGGTGGGTAGGGAGGAAAATAATTTTCACAAAACTATGTAGGAGTAATTATTTTATTTTGTAAACATAGTTAATTACATTGATCAACTCGACAAAGGGATCTTTTTTCTGCTTGAATAGATCTCGCCTCCACAAATATTCAACTATAGCATCACTAAAATCACACGGATTATTATAATTGTCTTTTTTAAAAAACCTTTTCACTCAACGTCACATACGTCAAACACCACAAACCTCAAAAATAGCGATCAAAACGTTTCGTTTCACGAACATAAACATAGCAAACGTTCAAATTTATGCAATATTTCCTGATATTGCGTTCCGTTTCACGCATCCGCATGTTTTTCGTGTGAAATTACAGAAACTTTAAATATTAATTTAAAATACTTTCGCGTAACTCCAGCAGCCAAAATCGAATTGGGAGGGTCAAGACAAAGCCCCTTGACCATTCCACAGTAGCAGAATCCTCAAATTCAGGCGACTTGATTCAAGACCCGACCCGTATATCCAGTGTAAGCTATGCAAAAACATAACCGCAAGGTCTACAGCTCATAGAGCCACTAGTTTTTTTTCCTTGCACTAGGATTCCATAAGCTGCGAAGGTATGCATGCGGGTTCACATACACATCATCATACACATCAAAAATATTCAAGACCTGAGAACAAAGATTTCTGCTCAATACAAACACATTGCCAGAGAGCGAACCTGCCAAAAGTAATATTTAACTTAGTGAATTGGCAAACATTTATGTTAATTACCACTCCGAATCGTGCTTTTGAAACGTAAAGTCATAAGTACCAAGATAAACATTTTCAATTGGGCAAATCCCCCATTTTACTCCTTGAATGAATAAAGTTAATAATACCTGTTTTAGGATTTTCGATCGAGATGCTGGTCTTTACAGCCAACATGTAGTGCATGCGAGTATGAACGGTATGTATTTCAATGCGACTTACTTCAATTTTTTTTTAAAAGGTATCAATTTATTCAAACGACAATAATAAAAGACTGATCAGATGATCCGTAGCTTATAACAGGTCCCATCCTGTCCAACCCATACATGTCTTTGTTCTCACAACAATGGGCTATGGGTCGACAAAGAATATCCTAATTCAGTCTGTGCACGATGTCCGCCGATTCCAAGCAGCTGACCTTTTTTTACTCTTTACTTAGGGTTGTCAAATTTGAACGAAGAAAATTAAGATTTAATTATCTAATCAACTATCATCTTATACTACTCACTCACTCACCACCACTTTCACTACCATTCACTCTTACCACTCGTATACCAGGTGTCGTGACCGGTACAATATATGAGTCAGTTGAGATATATCAACTTAAGATAATATAAAATGACTAAAATAAGGTATATAAAATAACAGATTAAGATTTATCCTTAAGATAAGACTATCGGTGGAAACAGTCGCCTCCAGAAGTCTGCTTTTGAGAACACGAAATGCTATGCACCCGGGCCATATAGTTATGTGTAATTTATGACCGTTTTAAGACTACGGGATATCCCAACAAAAAAAAAATACTATATTTATTTAATAAGGGATCGATACAAGAAACTTGATAATAATATCGAAGCCTTCCAAATATAAAATTAAATAAGATGAAATAGAATTTACTTTATATTTTTCGAATAAAATATGAAATTGATGTTTCATTTTCCTACTCAATTGAATCTCTGTCACCATGTCAACGTACAAGGATCATCAAGCTCAGCATCAAAGTAACCAAACAACTCACAGATCACAACTCATTAAAATACTCACTAAAAAGTCACTAGCTTGGAACCAACCTTGGATTGAACAAAAGCTCACCAATGTCTTCCGTTAATGCACAATCACATAAATAGATCGAAAAATCACGGAGCAACGCAGAAACGTAAACGAATATGGATTATTGAATATAATCTAATGTATCTATGCATCAATAACGATGAATATATATTGCGCATGCTGCACACACAGGCTGCTCTCCCTACCCTCTGTGGCTGACGTAGCAGGCGGTGGGGCTACGTATCCGATCTACCGTAGGGGGACCACGGGCGTTCAGATGCGGGGAAGTCTGGCGCATATTAGCGGGTTTGGTCTCAGAGTCCGTTGTGGTGCCCCATGTGTTCTGGCAGTCATGGGCGAAAACTGTCCCGCTTAAAGCGGCAGTGACGGAATACCCCGGGTTTTGGTGGATATACGGACTCCCACATAACTACCTACCTCATCGTTATAGGTGGTATCCATAGAAGATGTCACCGGGACAAAAAACAAGAAATAAAAGGCGGAGTCTGTAATAGTTCCACCACTACAAAACTACTCGGTATCATTTGGCACAAAGTAGATACAATTGTCTGCTTTGTTTATTCTTGTTAAAGGAAGTTATTGGCAGTTTGGCAACCCTGAAAGCACTGAAACGTCAGCATTGGACCGTGATAACAGATTAGGTTGTAAGGGGGTACCATTTATGTCATTTACTTCATGTGATCAGTTCTATTCGTTCTAATCGAACAATGCTGATCGAATGTGTCGGATGAGTGTCACCGTATACTTATATTTATTTTTATTTTATTTTATTCATTTTATGAAGATTATCGACTATATAGTTCAAGCTATGAACATTTGCATGGGTGACATAAAGCCAGTGAAAAGTCTCCACTGTTAGCGCAGTATATTAGCATACTATTATTCGGTATTGTTTTATTTCGTAACCAAAAACTTCTGCCCTCGACTTTATACAAGTCTATCTTGGTACAAAGCAGCCTATGTATCTAT
This sequence comes from Selenia dentaria, assembly GCA_917880725.1. Taxonomy (NCBI): domain Eukaryota; kingdom Metazoa; phylum Arthropoda; class Insecta; order Lepidoptera; family Geometridae; genus Selenia; species Selenia dentaria. The sequence goes on from OU862891.1 coordinate 6,775,603, forward strand.
TGACATATGAAATTTATTTATTAACATATTTATCAAATCCCCTTCAACGGAGTGGTTCTTAGCCTAACGTGAGCGAAGCCATGAGCGAAAATGACTGCAAAATGTCCTCTAAAATAACATACCTTCCCATTATTTAACAAACTGCGCTGCATATCTTTGAATCGTAGATACTAGGAATTTGTTAGAGATCTTTGACAAGCTTTCACGACCAACAACTGGAACAGATGGCTTTACCTACCCTCCGGACTCCTTCTCCTCTGCACCTGTCTCGTATTATTGCCCTAAAATAATGAATTAACATTAAAATTTAGGATATAACTTAAAACGACAAACTTGTTCAATAACTATAACAATTTGGAGTGCAGCTCCAAATTGTTAAAGTGTTCTGTTTGCACTGTCTCTCAGAGTACACTTCTTAACAGTTATTATTTTATGTATACGAGTTACTAATAATTATCCATATACAAAGCAACGAATAGCTACGTATAATACAAAGGGTACCTACATTTATCTTTCATTCCCCTCATGATTTCCTAGCTAACTTATGGGTCATTATTACTTATCATCCAGAGCGTAGGGCGGGTGGGCGGTCATGTCATTCATTTGTCACTCGCCGTCGACTGAATTAAAAGCATTGGGTATACCACATCCTGAATTCGGAATATGCTTTCGTGTATGTGTGGGAAGATGTATTCTTGAGACAGATTTCTTGTAAGGGAAAAATCTTGTAATGAGAATAACTTTTTTCAAGTAAATAATTATAATAGTAGTATCTATTATATTTCCAATTATAGTTGTTGTTGTGTACAGCAAGTTTGCAAGGCTAAATTTGGTAATTTTTTGTTAGCATTGTTCTATAGAAAAATTGCAGGATGACGAGTTCAATGTAATAAGATTAAATTGTTAGTTAGTGTTATTCCTTCCTAAAACGCTATGATACACCCCTCGTTTTATTCATTTTCAATTTTTTCTAGTCTTACATATACCTGAGTAGACTTGCTCTCTCGTGTGACATCAGTTCTTTGTAATTCCCTTGTTTTGTTACCATTAGTAATAATCAGCTGTTACTTTTTCAGGATTGCGAATCAAACGATAGAAATGGTTTAAACTAAGAGTCATGGATTAAAGTGCGGATGATGTTACGGGCCTATATGTCTTTAATGACTGGACACCTACCCGATGTCCGAGATCCGTAAGCTCCACCTTTCACATGATTTATCTTTCTGTTTGTTGAATCCGTTTACTTATTATTGGATCGATAATTTTTATTATTTTATACATACATAAAAGTAATTTCTATATACGAGCTGTTTTATGTTCAAGCTGAATCACCAGCGGCTTTGCTCACTTCACCCCTTAGGGTGGAAATTTACAGAAACCATTCCTTTGAATGTGCTTATAAAATAAAAGGCACCAACTGCAATATCTGCCTTGATGAATTTTTGGACAAGTACGATAGGGTTCTTTTATTGCACTGACTTCTTAACTGCTTAACTACTTTCTTAACTGGGACAAGGGTGGGGAAACTATGATGATTGTGGTGATGACTGCAACGATGGTAATTATGATTATAATAATGACGACTACAAAGACAAAACCTGTTTATTTGGCTAATTTAACCTTTAAAGTGTAGCGGATACATTCTACAGCGAATTTAATGTATTTCAAAATACCATCATTACATACTGTAAGATAATGACTACGTTCTTACATTATCTAGTACACAACGCTACTCTACATCAATCAAAGGCTTTTAATTGAATACATACCAAAATAAACACGTTAATGTGAAATCCGGCATCCAATTACTTCCCAATAAACACATTAATTGATCAGAACATAATATCATATATTAGTGTAGGTACTCAAATAGTTCCACTGAGGTAATATACTGTTAGATATATCAGCGATCCAATTTCGCTTAGGGATCTGTTTATTTGCACTTATAGCAACTTTGATTCTGGTTAAGAATATTAATGATTCATATTCTACATGGATTTTGTTAACGTAGACTTAGGTTTAAGATTATATTAGGCATATACAGTTTGAGCAAAAACTCACTTTGAGAAAGGTAATTGCTTCAAGTCTTCTACTGAACTCTTCTTTATATAAGATAGAATAAAATGATTAGGTACGTGAGTAAACGTAAGATACCATAACGACCTAAACAAAACAAAAAACCTTACCCAGACATAACGATGTGCTATTGTTTAGAACTCATCGAGTAGAGTACATATACAAATTTATTCATTTTTATCGTAGGCATTCATCTTAATACCAAATATACGGAGAGCAACCGAGACAGACATTACTATATTAAATAAAAAATTAGGAAAAGTAACTTAGTCATAATGTTCGGAGCATTCTACAGCATAGCCTGATTCTCGCTTGGTCAGCTTTTGAAAAAATAATCGATTTAATCAAATGAAATAAACAAATAAACTGAAAAGTCTTCTTTATTTTATGTCTTTATTTATTGTCTTATATTTATTTTATTTGTGTAATAGATGATCATATATAAGAAGATGTGGATTTCAAAAATTTGTGTATTTCGCCTAAACAAAGTCAAAACCGAATGCTTAGTATGGATACCTAGAATTAATTACTCCGCGGGAATACTATGATACTGGCGTCTACGATGTTAGACTCATTTATTCATACATCTTCAACTCCATTTCATAAACTTATTTTTTTATTAGTAAAGAATATCTTCTACATATCAAAATTAATAAATACTTGTCCTCTTACGAAACATATTATTACCTCAATGACATATCGCTACACAAACATCACAGTTGATTTAAATCCACGAACTTTGCCGTAATAATTAATTCGATCGCCCGTTTTGTGATTGAATCATGAAATTATGTATTTATATTGTGCTAGGGTACGCGAGTAAAATTTAATTACCGCTGATTTCAATTATCACCTGTACGTTAATTTTAGTTAATGCGATAAATATCAGTCATAAACACATAGGTAGACGAGTTTCAACCAGTTTTTTCTGAGACAAAGGCGAATTTTTTTTTATATTTCATAGGATCACTATATCACCTTGAAGGTCAGTGATAATGCGGTCAAAAGTGGTGCTGCTGGAAGAAAACATTTTTATAGCTCACAGTGAGCGTCGACAGCCGACCAGCCGGTCGCCGGTTAGAATCCTACCTCTGGCTCAAACTTGCGATGAAAATAACATTGTGGGAACTTACACAGCATGTGGGACAGATTTTAGTGTCTGCTGGGTAACATCCGACAATGGACCGGGATAAGAAGGGCAGAAGATGAATTTAGAAGGATGACGGCCATCCTCCGTGGAGAGGCACCCAAAGAAGAAGAAGGGCAGGTACTTCCATCACTATAAATCCGCCGATATGCAACTAAAATTGAATCCCGGCACATGAGAGCCTGTCACGATTCTAGGAATAGTGCTACCACGCGCACCACTTATCATCTAGCTAGTACCTTCTATATACTACAACATCAAAATAGATATTTATGAAACAATGCACGTTGATCAAACACTGGCCTATCGATTATAATACAAAATGTTGCATGAATATTAATAGTGAGCCCGCTACAAAGACGCTCGTTTATGTAGTTAACAATGTCTTTCAGGCATAAGTAGGTAACTATATCAACGCTTGAAAAACCTTTTATGCAAATTTCATGTAAATTAAAACGTTCTTTTAGTTTGACCCTCTTTGTCAGAAAATGTGTAACTAAGTTGCAAATTTTAATGCAATTAATTAGATTAAGATTGTTATTAAAGCATAGTTAACAAGGTAGTTTAAACAATCTTATTAGAGTAATTTGTAAGAATAGATCTTAAGCTCTTTATGTAAGTATAAAAAAGCCAACAACATGTTCAGATCGTGATGACCAAATTAGCTTAGTTGGTAACGACTCTGCATTCGAATCTTGAGGTCCCAAGCTCAATCCCTAGCTAGGCCAAGTGTTTGTGTGATGTTATGTGTTTGTTCGCAGGTGTTGGATACTTGTGATGTGCACGTGTGTGTGTCCATGCCGTCCGCGGCACAGTGACTCCTGACGCGGAGGTGTACGGTATTAGAATAATTACACGTTAGTATACAACAACAATATGTACACTTACAGTTTTATTTCATAAATGATGACGTGAACATTATCTTATTTGCCTACAAAGAAAATACAAGGCTACTTACTGGCCATGACAAAAATAATTATCTGCCGGCACAAAATAAATCTGACGTCTAATTACAATAACTAAAACAGGCTAAAATGCTTTCGTTTACTTTCATGACTTGATCGACTTTTCTAGGTCGATTCTGCGATTTGGCACGTGATGATTTGCCTATGGCGTGCACAAAGTAGTCAAATATTTCAAGCGAAAATGACGGCTAATTGAATTAAAAATATACGTAGTAAATTTAATTATAAATCTATGGCATGTATTTATAAGAATGACTTTATATATACTTGTCATGCTTCGAAAGCGTACGTTTATGAACATTGTTTAAAAATAGAGTATTGTGAAGATAAATAAGTACCTTGACTACCTGACCTACGACAGGATAAAAATGATAAGTTTAATTGACAACGTAAAAAGTAAAACCTGTAACCACGTATACCATACTTCGTGCTTGTTTTACGGTTTTATGCCATAATTGGAGGTAAGTTAAGAGTTTTTTTTATCAGTGACGTACTTATGACTTTTCTATTGTAATAAACGACGCTTAATCGCTTAGCTTTAGTCGGAGTTTTATAAACTTACACGTAACAAATGTATGTAATCTTTGGTAGAAATGTAAATCTATATATGTAGGTATATGTAATTATTTGTGCTGACTGACGTGACTGATTCGTCAATGCAGAACCTACATCGCTGCGGTACAAACCTGATGTTGGTAGTTAATGCTTTTTAAGTTATGTAAGCGCCCACTAAGAAGGGATTTTGTAGATTTATTCCCGAAGGAGATGATTTTAATATATTACTGGGGCTTCATATCTAATCGAAGCCGCTGGCTAGTCAGCTAGTAACGTAAAGTGTTTACTATGTGTGTGATTGTGACCATCAGTATGATTTTAAAGGGTTGTGTAAAACATTTGAAAATCAATATTATTCAAAAAAATATTTATTGTTATCTATCTCAGTAGGACCAGAGTTGCCCTTTTTTTCAGTCAAAGTTTTTTTTTTCAAAACATTTCAGTCCAAAATGAGCTGCAAGCAGTTCAAGTTGATTGATGTGTAACTCTTGTTCTGACTCTGACCACAATCCACCAACACTCTCGCCATTGCAATGAGCTCCCCAGCCTCTTAACGAGCTATCTGTTAACATCTGTAACTTATAGTTTTTAATAAGAAAGGTTTTCTTAGCAAACATAATGTTATCACACCACCAGTGGAGGTCTGGTAGAATACCCCGTGATAGTTGCATGTTTGCATCATAGTTGTTATCTGATACTATGAGTGCCGAATATTTTTCTCTTTCCATTACTTTAGTATGCAAAATTCCGTAGGCAACTGCTGGACTTCCTGCTATCAATGTACCTAGGAGTCTTGCAAATTCCCTAATCTTGCAACTCTTTAGTGATATTAACTTGTTAGCTAGACTCTTTATAATTGTCTGTTTTTCCAATGGTAGCTCTAAGCACATATTGTTTGAATTTATTATAAAGCCTAGAAATTCGCAATGTGTCATATGTACCAAATTACTTTTCTCCCAATTTATAATAAACTCTAGACACTGAAATACCTTTAATGTTGCGTTCATACTAGTATTTTCCATACATTCATTGTAGGTGATATGTTAACAATGTGGGTAGGTGGCGTAGGGTAGCAATGTAAAGATAATATACGAGTTAGTCACTGCCAACGTCTAGTGTTTGATTGAGCTCCGAAATCTACATGTAATAGTATCTAGATACATAGCAGTAGGTGCAACCTATACATAAATAATCATCTATGTAAATATAGCAATTTGGTAAACACACTAGGTGCTGTGCACAGTCCATATGGTACTGCTGTAAATTCATACAGTTGCTCATTAAATACAAAACGCAGGTATTTCCTGTGACTCGGAGCTATTTTAATTCAGAGATATGATTCTTTAAAATCTATTGTACACATATAATACTTGTGATTTATTAATCTAGTAGCTGTTCTTATATCTTCCATTTTGAAATGTTCCAACTTGATAAATTTGTTAAGAGGCTTTAAATTTAGTATAAACCTAAATTTTCCATAAGGTTTTGGTCTCAGGAAAATTTTAGAAATGAACTGTCCCTTACTATAGGTACACAGTGAAATAGCTCCAAGATCTAATAAGTCATTAATAATCTCTTGAATATTATTAGCCTCATTTGTAGAAAACTGTGTGCTGGGTACAATTGTTTGGGTTACTTCGCAAATGAAAGGGATTTCATATCCCTTAACCCATTCTAATATAACGGGGTCGCTTGTTAATGACTTCCAACATTTTAAGTTATTACTTATGTTACTTGCATGTACCAGGGGCCCTTATACCACCTCTTAAAGCAGTCATGTTTCAACCTTACCATTAAATCTGTTACCACCACGTCAATATAGCAAGCTTAAAATAATATTGGATTACGAATAGACGTTTTGATGACGTAGTATCAAATATTTCACGCAATTCGGATACTTTTTCATGACTTTAGACACTAAATTTCATTGTTCCAATGTCAATTTTTTGAAGATTCGTACGCCAATAACTTAAAGTAGTTATATTGCAACGTTACCATTAAATTTGATTGACCGTTTTATGTCGGTGGGAGTACGATAGTAAGTATGATTATTCTAAGCTTATTACAAAACGCTCCTGATTTATGATAGTTTCGTAAAAGGTGGGAGTAGGCCCCCTGGTTAGTAACTAGCGTCTGTGGTAGGCACTACTACTAACTAGTTGTTGTGCAGGAGCTGGTCGATGCTGGTAATGCGATGGCTGAGTTCCTCGGCCCCTGGGTCCGCCTCGTGCCATCGCTCTTGCTGGTTGATGCTGCAGGTTCTGACGAGGTGGACCGTTCTTGTTTTCGACAGTTCTAGTTTTGACATTGGATTTAGCAGTTGCTTTTGGGTTTGGTTTTTGAAATTGTATGGATGCCGATGATTGCTGCATTTGTTTATTTGTCTTTATTAACTCTGCTATGTTTTCGCCACAAGTACTGGTCTCTATTTGATTTTTCAATCATTTGATTGAAACTTTTACTGAGAAGAGGAGAAATGAGTAGTCGTCTTGTCTTAGTATGCTGCTGGTTCAGGTCATTTAGTAATTTTGTTGCATCACTAAGAGATTTAAAAATCTTACAATCAGTATTTTCTTTTCCGATTAGTTTGGACATAACTTCTTCAATTATGCCCGTAGCTAATCTCAGCTGTCTTTGCTGATGCTCTATGGCTTTGTACCTATGTTTGGAGTTTTCAGTTAAGGCTTTATTTAGGTTAGTAACGGGGCCTGAAGGTAAGTACAGTTTTGAAGAATCTAATAGGACTTTCTAATAAGTATTTCTCCTTTTTCTTCTTTTGACAGACCTGAGACTAATATTTACTGCCAACATTTTGCAATATCTTCATGGATAGTGCCTTCAAATTTCTTTGGTTCCTCATAATTTTTGCCAAGTAGTTCTCGATATGGTTTCAGAAGCTTAGCCTCCTTGTCTTGTGTCGATATTTCGACAGGTGTTATTTCATCTGAAATGTACACAACTTGTAATGAAATACATCGCCTGTGCCACTGTATCGCGTACAGATCAACACACGACAATCAGCTACATAAATACTTAGTACTTTTGTTTGATTGTGCACAATATCGTAAAGATATTATCATCAAATGATGTATCTCGTACAATCGATTGATCTTCGTGTTAAGTATCTCGTACTACACGGAAAGGCGGAATAATAATGAGGTGTTAGCTGCAGTATCAACCACGAAATACCTAAGGTTTCCTTATGTTAAACTGGTTTATTAGTGAGAGAAATTACTTTCATTATTCGCAGGCGGCGACATTGGGGCCAATGGTGGTGTCTCCATAAGATGACGTTCCCTAGGGCTCTGGTTGTGTCGGTGAGCTGTGGTGGCGTCGCCACATGACGACGTCGAACTTGCAGAGGACTCCGGCTTCGCGATATCGACGCACAACCGAACCCGTACTGCGTCGTCTACAGCGTTTCAAACGATATTGATATTTCTTTATCTTTCTTAATATTTTTTTCTTCTTTAGGCATTTTTGGTATAGCAATTACCAGACAAAATGATTTTACCACGATACCGCTCGAGAGCGCGAAAAAGAAGTGTCAAAGCAGTGCTGTCAGAGTCATAGAGTATACATATTTTTTTTAGTTATGTCTCTTAAACGCGATACCAACGAATAGCGGAGAAGATACCACACTGTTAACAATTATATTTCAGATCATCGTGACATAAATATATCATAATATTTAAATACGCATCACGTAACTATTAATCTTTTATTTAAGTATTGTTCCAATTTGTACGATAATCAATATGGTTCAAATTAAATTATGTATAGTTAAGGATTGACATCAAGGTAATTATGTAGTAATTAGGTAAGAGACAAAATGTTGATGTTTCGTGTACGTGTAACTATAAGTAAGATAAATAGTTATTTGAATTACTTGGCTTGTTTTATATTAAGAAACAGCAAACGGCCATGTCGTGTGACTGACAGTTAGCGCTACGCATTCCTAATATAAAACTATATAGGTAAGGTAAAAAAGTTAGTTTCATTTGTGTTTCTCACACACACACACTTACAAGTATATGCCTTTCACACAATTAATAAAAATATTTTTTTCATGTCTTGATTATAGCCTAAGTAATTCATATATCCAATTTTAAAAATGGGTTTATTATACGCCACAAGATTGCAATAAATTAAGTAACAAAATATTTTTCTATTCCTCAATTTTTACTGATTCAGGAGACGTAGTGAACAACAAATGGCTTACCATTTCACAAAAGTTTGTCAAATGCTTCTCCAAAAAGTTAAGCTTGTTATCTACCGCCATTTTTCTGAAATTGATTAATCTAAGGACAGAAACCTTCGTCACTGATTTTCAATCGTATCCCATAGTCATGACCTCACAAACCTCAGCAGAGATACTTAACGTCCTAGAAGAGATGTGACACTCGGCGACACCGCACAGTTCGTTCCATATAATAATATATGTACATTGCGATACAAAAACGTATTAAGAAAACCCACCAAGTGCGATTCGGACTCGCGCACGGACGGTTCCGTAAAAGGGTGCTTATCTTTAATAAATATTTCTAGTTTCATTATTACAAACAAATTATTTATTTTTAAAGTCAATAATATTACTCAGTATTCAATATGCCAAGCGTGTACCTTTTGCCGTTATTAATATGAAGCAAAAGCGAGCAAAAAAATCACGTTTGTTGTGTGGAAGCCCCATTAAATATTTATTTAATGCTATATTTCAGTATTTGTTGTTCTAATAGAAACAGAAATATATCATCTTTGAAAATTTCAACTGTCAAGATAAATCATGAGACAAACTATTGACAAACAGACGGACGGACAGCGGAGTCTTAGTAATAGGGTCCCGTTTTACCCTTTGGATACGGGACCCTAAATAAATAAAAAACGTGAACATGTACAGGAGTGCATTGGCAACACAGACTATAGGATACTAAATAAATCAGTAAAATAAATGAATCATCCAAAATATATATTAAATTCATCTGCAAGGGCTATTGAAGTGCTGGAAGTTCCCCTAGGCAATGCTCATTTCTGTGGCCGAACCTTTATTGTCACCATACATTATAGACCTCACTTTTTTCAAGTTAAAGTCACTCTGAATTCTACAATATTTGGGCAATAGAAGAAAATACTAGACGGCTGAGCATTTCAAAGTTTTATTTGTCATAATTAATCTATCTCAAGGATTTAATGTCAGGACCTTTACAAAGGCTGAAGTTGAGCCGTAACGTAGATGCCTGTTAGGTGTAGAGTACAAAGTTGTACAAGAACTGAACATTATGAAACATTATTTATAAATGATGAGCGCTCTCAGTTCTAATTCATAACTTTATTTTTAACCCATGGCGTGTCGAGCGTACACCATGTGTACGTTTAAAAAAGTGCTAAGCCATGTCGCGCATACACAAAGTGTACTTATACATATTTTTATGCCTCAAGTTTGAAACTAATTTTATCGAATACAATACACTCCACCGATATAAACTTCCTTTTAGTTGGTCAAACTATTCAAGAGTAGTAATTTTTATATGAACTTTTATGCGCAGTTCGGAAATAATCCGAAAGAACCAGACATTGGACGGGTTACAACTATTTTCTTCATGACGTAATGAACTTCATCAATTCAGGTAATTAATACCGAGTTATTCAGAGCGTGTGCCATTGTTTCATTATCAAAATGTTCTCGATTGATAACGAGATTAGTAGTGATAACTATTGCCATTAATTGTTAACATAATAATATGTTATATAACAACATTAAAATAATGCAAGATGTTATATACGTAACAGAATCCATCCACAACTGAACTATCGTGTGGTTCTAAATCAGGACTTTGGGCCCCGGTTTGGATTCCGCAAGCTAGATTAATGGAATCTATTGTGAGACAGATCCCGTCCGTCGGGGAAGCACCGGGAATAATCTCAAACTGCATTTTTTCCCCGTCACTTTTATTCGTCACATGTCATGAATTCATGACTCATACACAGCTTTATATTATGAAGCTATCGATTTATTTCCACTGCTAGTAGATGCGAAGTTGCGTGAGTTTGTTACCACACAGTGTTGAAACGGCGCAACAGATTTTAGTATAGTTTGGTTTAACTTCACAGAACGTGTGAAGGATGATATGATATTAGATGTATAAAATTATTTTGTAAGCTTTATAAAAGAATGTATACAAAATTTTATAATATAAATTTATAAGTAACTAGCCAGGCGGACTATACAAAAAGTGCTCTAGCGCCGTTCTGTGTTTTAACAACGATTTACTTTCACGTAGTGCTTAACCTCGAGGAAAGCGTCGATTCGGCGGCCGACCTTCCCAACTCCTGGACTATCCTCGTATTGAATTAATTATTAAATATTATTAATTTTAAGCTTGAGTCAGAACTCAATGCGTTTTGGCTTTTCATATCATTACGTTTTTCATCCGCTCATAAAGCGTTGCTTTAAGTTTGACTATAATAAAGCTTATAGGTACACATTTATATTTTTATGTTTACGTGGTAGACTGTACCGCCTGCAAAATAAAGCCTTTCGTAGTCAGAAGTGATAGCACCTTATATTGGCAATAAACTTTAATTAGACGACGTAAGTAGGCTTCCATGAGGGTATGATAAGAGTGAGGAGAGGTAAAGCCTGGCGTGGAGTATTGATCTTTCTCGTTTCAAGTGCTCATTAGGGTAGACAGGAGAGTGGGACCTAATTATTCCAATGGTAAATCGATCAAGTATAACTGGCACGTTGTTAGGCGCGGGAACTTATTATATATAAACCCGTAGTTTTAGCAATGATACAGATAAACATATAGATATCAATAATGTAGCGTAGGACTATCAATCATTAATATATTATATTTATACTATGTAGGCGCAAAAAAGTGCCTGGGACACGTTCGTTCCCTGATGTTCTATAACCCTTATGATGTTCGTCTCGATAGTAGCTATATATTTATTTTCCGAATCCGAATTTATTTTCCAAACAGCTATTTCTTTTACTGTCCTGCATTTCGTGGGCGGAGAAAAGCTGCATCTCCAGTCGTACTCATTATGGAAACATGACAACCAAAGACTTGTTATTTTATATAACTTTTTTAATTATTCAATTTATAATTTCTTTTTTAAAAATTAATCATGTAATTATTTCACAAATGTAGCCAAAAGCTGATGTTGGAAAAATACGTAGGTACTTAAAGTAAGACAGTCATGCACGACATTAAATATCATTAAGTTCAACAATCTAATCACTTATATTAAACGGCATAGACAATTGGCGTTCTGTATTTTCTTAATCAACACAACAAAGACAGATATAGAACAATATACTTTTAGTGGACTCGTTCGGTTGTACATTTGACTATTCTCAAATTAGTAAATTGTGTAAATATTTCACAATTGCATCAAGATTTTTATTTAATTAAAGTCACAGGTTGCTCGTGTAAGTCTTTCATAAGTTCACTGTTTACATTTTTCACCAGAAAAGTGGAACCGACTTCAACACTTTAAAATGGCAAATAACTTGTTGAAGTCAGTACCATGATAGTTCAAAGGTTCAAAAGTATCTATTTGTTCGCGCCAACGCGACGTCACTTCAAGGAATTCCCCCCGCGCGCCCCACCGCCGCTGTCCGGCAGCTGTCAAACTCCGAGCAAGCGGCTAAACGAGCCAGCGCCAACAGTCACCAATTTAAAGTCGCTGCGGTTACCGCCCCGCGCCCCTGCGCTGCGACCGCATGGGAAACGCCGCCACGTTACCGGCACTCGTGATCAGCACAAACCCTTCGCGTTACGCGTCAGCCTAAAGTGACCTTCAGGGTGTGTCGGCACGACCACACACTATCAGCTCAAATCAGCCCCGCGTTTACTCGTCACCCCAGTGTACGCGAGTGCGCGATAAACTTAGTGCATAAACATTACACCTACAAGTGACCCAGAACAGCTCAGCACGCAGTCCACAGCCGGACGCTATATACAGAAGACTCTCAAGGTCATCAGCCCGCACGACCCAGAGTCCCGACTATCCTGTAAGTACATACCATTCTTTCCCTACATATCTCTCCTAACACCTTTTACAACGAGCGTATGGTTGCAGATTGCTTAACCACTATTATTACATTATTTTGCGCTTCGAACTGACTTCAACATCATAAAATGTAAAATAACTAGTAGAAGTTGGTACCATGATAGTTCAAAAGTACCTATTATAACAATATTGTTCGCAAAGGACTTTGACAAGATTCACACTTTTTGGTGTTAAAGTCGGTTGCATTTTTAGGTAAATATAAAAAGGTACTATTTTCAGTGACCACAGTTATTGGATCGTAAGTCAAAAACCTCGGAAGTATATTATACCGAACAAAAAAAATATTTTGAGAATCGCTCCAAAGAGAGAAATCAATGAACACACACAAAAAAATACATACAATCGAATATATAACCTCTTCCTTTTTTCTAAGTCAGTAAAAAAGTTTACTTGCTCACAATTTATAGTGCTTATCCTAAGTTTGCCGGAACTAACCGGTCCCACCTAAAGGGATTGATTTCCGGTCCCTTCAAAATGGTTACATGACGCCTTTACGCATATAAATCTATTTATAGGAATGTGAACTATGTGATTTCACTTTACTCTTTTTGGAATGTGTATTTGTTTAGGGGACCCTTTTAAATAAACTTGTTTCGCGTTTATAAACGTGGAACTTGTTTACTGCTGGGCGTCAGGGACGCAATTAAAAAATCATTCCTATTTTTCTTATGGGTCGATATGAGGTAACTTCATTAATTGGCTTGCCTGGTTTGTGGGTCATGAGGATTATCGAGACCTTCCACAGTTGTGGAAAGTACTGGACCCTAAAAATTCCATTGTATAAGAGAGTAAGAAAAATTGAAGCTTTTTTTGGAAGTTGTTTCAGTACTTCCTTAGGTATTAGATCGAAGCCAAGAGATTGCTCTAAGATATCATCTACATCTTGATCTGAGTTTTGATGGTGTAGCTCATTTGGTGTAAATACTGTAGATAAATGGATCGCAAGGTCGCAGTCAGAGAAGCCAGCTTTGTGTTTAGAGTGTCTTGCCATTCCTGTAGCACAGTTTTTAGTTTTGCAATTGCTTCATTTAGTTTGGTTCTATCCTCTTTAAGTCTGCTTTGTTGCCAGATTCTGCGCAGTTTTCTCTTATACAGGAACATTTACATTGTTGGTGCTTATATTAGTTGTGGAGGTAGACAACCAACATGCTTCTTGGATCAATTGGGTTATGTAAATCACAGCTCTATATCATCAGATGACTTTAATGCAACTTTCAGTTCAATATTTGTGTCTATATGTTCACGGAACGCTTCCCAATCTGTATGTTTGTTGTAGATAGTTTCAGGTTCTTCATATTGTATTAGTAAGCTACTAATAGTCAGTAGCACTGGAGAGTGGTCAGAGGAGTCATCAAAACAGGATTCCACCTTGGAATAATGGTATGCCACTCCCTTGAAAATGAAGAAATCCAATAGGTCTGGAGTTTTGTTTGGATCTGTCAGTAGCTCCGTGGAAACTGCTCTTTTTTGGCGTTATTGCTTGTTAGGTCAATGGTCACGTCGACGTTGGGGTATCGTTTTTCTTTGTAATTTGGCATGTTTACTTTTTGTGGTTGAGATGTCTTATCTATTAAGTTAATATTAGGTTGAGAAGCTACAATTTCTTTCTCTTTTTTGCTGTACTGCTTTCCTCGCCTTGCTAATATTTTTCTATAGACTTCACAGCCTTTGTAATTTGCTGGATGAGATCCTTGACAGAGTGCACAGGTTGCTGGGGTATTGCGATCTTTTTTTGGGCACTCAGAAGTTTTGTGTGATTGAGCACATTTGACACATCTATATGGGCGCATACAATAATTTTTAGTGTGTCCATATTGTTGGCATCTTTGGCATTGTACTATTATATGTTTTTTTTTGGATCTTCTATAGTAATTAGTTGATTGTAGATATATTTAATATTTTTAACATTTTTATTGTTTGGGCTAGGTAATAGAGTGACAAAGAATGTGGATGTAGGTAACTTCTCTGGTCCATATCTAGCATTTATTATTTCTCCGGTTACTTTATTTCCAGTGGCTTCAATTTCATCTTTAAAAACATTTGTTGGAGTTGTTGGGTGTAAGTTACGGATCACAATTATATAGTTTCTTTTATATTTTTTATTGAATGTATATCCGATAAGTCCATTTTCCCTGACAATATCTATCAGTTTTTTTATATGTTTCTATTTCTAGAGTATTTATTCTGATTTGCTTTTTATTAACTAGCTTATAGGTGAATTTGTCATTCCCTACTTTACCATTCAATAGTTCGGTCAGTTTCTGAACATTATCTACTTCATCTAACCTCCTTTCTTTTTGGACTTATGTTATCGATTCAGTCGATTTAGGTTTTCAATCAGATGCTGCCTATTTCGATTTTGGCGTTTGACACTGTGGACAATGATATATTGATTCAAAAGTTCTCTAGGGCAGGATTTACTCTCCCATTGTTGAAGTTTTTCTGTTCATATCTTCGAAACCATCGGCAGTATGTCCAGTATAAAGGTTACGTGTCAGAACAGTACTTTACTTACTCTGGAGTGAGTCAAGGTAGCAACTTAGGGCCGTTACTATTTTTAATCATGATAAATGATTTGCCGGAAGTGATAAAAGCCGCTCGTTGCCTGTTGTTCGCTGATGATCTAAAACTATTCATTGAGGTGCGTGATAAAGACGATTGCTATCTGTTGCAGGATGATATTGATAATGTGAAGCATTGGAGTGAGGCAAATTAGCTTCTATTTAATGAGGAGAAATGTGCGGTATTATTACCGCACATTTCTCCTCATTAGGACGCCTTAAAAATATAATCTCATATCAGTATATTCTTGGTACCGAAGTGATTCCAAGAGTCCATAGCATAAGAGATCTGGGAGTGATGATGAGTGAAGATATGTCATTTCGTTTGCATATCTATAAGATTTGTGGACAGGCATTTCGAACTCTAGGGTTCATCATTAGACAGTCGCGGCATCTTGACAGTATACCAGCAATAAAGAGTCTGTATAATGTATTTGTCAAGAGCAAGCTAGAATGTAGTGCAATAGTATGGTGTCCGTATGAGCATAAATATATGGAAATGGTAGAGAAACTACAAAGAAAGATTTTGAGATGGCTTTACCAAAAGCAGAACGGGTATTTTGTCGGATATCCATTTTCATATCCAAGTAGTTTTATCTTAGGAATGATCGGGTATAATACCCTGGAAGTAAGGCGTGTTGTTTGTCTAATGGAGTTCATATTAAATATTTTATTGGGGCGTAAAATGATTCCGTTTCTATTAGAACGAATATATTTAGCGGTACCAGAAAAGTATATTAGAGCCAGATGGCACAATTTATTTGCGTGTCGAATTGCCAATACACAGCTTAGTCGCCAGTCCCCGATGTACCGGGCGTTGCGATTACTTGATCTTTTATGCAGACACCAGTCCCTGGACCTATTCCACTGCAGCCTGGATGCAATGGATTTCCTTACTGGACAGGACCTTATTTTAATGTAGTTTTGTAAATTAGTTATTTATCATGGATTGGAAATATAAATGTATGTAGGTGTATTTGTTTTGTGTATAAATATTTTACTAAAGTATCTAGTTTAATCTCTCTTTTAGTTTTTAATAAGTATTTAAATGGGTTTTTATAGAATAGATAATAAGTTTTGTGTATTTTTTATGAGCCTTGGGTAAGTGAATTGGGTAACTGTCATGCATACCCAAGAGCATGTATATGAAACAAGTAAATAAATAAATAAAGAATTATTGGTGGTGGTTTACAATTTTTTTTATTGTCTGTTGACTGTTTATTTTCACTGCCGTCTACTGGCAGATCAGAAAATCGGTTGTGTGTTGGGATGGGTTTATGTGTTGGACTATTAGATTGATCTGGTTTCCTTCTCTTTGGATTTCGTTCTATTGGAATACTTTCCCAATCTGTTGTTCCTGCAACTTTTTTTCCTCCGTCTTTAAAGTCAGCTAGAGATTGTTTGAATATGTTTTCTGTTGAAGCAGACTTTGGTCTCGTTATGAACAGGCTTGGATGGAATGCCTGCTGCACATACTTTTTGTTACTGCTGCTGCTGCCTCCATTAATGCTACCAGTAGCACTTACTGACACAGGAGCCTGGTCGCCCGCCCGAGCGCAGTGCAATGGGACCATTTTAGGCAAAACGTTGCCCCCCCCCCCAGAGTACGAGGGGCAGCCTGAGCTAGGCTCAGGGAGGGATTCTCCGGCATGGCCGGTACCCTCCTGGGGTAATATCTCTTTGGTTTTGATTCTATAGTTTTAGTATATTTTTTTTTTGGGGTTAATTTCCCCTAGCCAATTATTCGGTTTAAGCGCCGAAGACTCGCTTTTCGCCCTTCACATTTCGCTATTACGGTACAGAGGTGTCATATCGACCCATAAGCCTATTGCCAACTATGTCAAAAGTTTTCGAGAAGTTACTCTTGAAAAGAATAACTCCAATACTGGAAATTAATAAAATTATCCCTAACCACCAATTTGGATTTAGGCGACAGCATTCCACTATTGAACAAGTTCACCGTGTCTATGAACACATAAGAAAAGCGCTAGAAGAAAAGATGTACTGTTCCGCGGCATTCTTGGATATACAGCAGGCTTTCGACAAAGTATGGCACAAAGGCCTGCTATGCAAGATAAAGTCTGCTCTACCGCATAGTTACTACCTCCTAATCTACTCCTACTTAAAAAATAGACTGTTTCAAGTGAAAGAGTCAAATGCCACTTCAGAATTCTTTGAAATCGTTGCAGGAGCCCCGCAAGGATCCGTCTTGGGACCTCTACTATATACCATTTACACAGCAGACTTACCTCAAGCTGTTAATATCACCACAGCCACATTTGCCGATGACACAGCTATTCTTGCAAGTTTTGTAAATTGAAACGAAGCTTCTGAAACCCTGCAAATGAGCCTTGACTTAATAACCAAATGGCTTCGGAAATGGAGGATCAAAGCCAGTACAACAAAATCTGTGCATGTCACATATACACTAAGAAAGGGAAACTGTCCACCTGTCCAACTGGAAAACGTGCCTCTACCTCATCAAGACAAAGTCAGATATTTGTGCCTCCACCTCGATCGAAGGTTAACCTGGAAAAACCACATTAAATCTAAACGAGAAGAACTCAACTTACGTTATAAAGGCATGTACTGGCTTCTTGGCCGAAATAACAAGCTATCTATCGACAACAAACTGCTCATTTACAAATGCATCTTAAAACCCGTTTGGATGTACGGAATTCAGCTGTGGGGCACTGCTAGTGACTCAAACATATCAATGCTTCAAAGAATGCAAAATATAATCCTGCGTACAATAAGCAATGTACCATGGTACATAACCAACAAGGAAATCCACGCAAATCTTGAGATAAAAACCATTAAGCAAGAGATTAAGAATGCCAGCAACATCTACAATGATAGATTAATGAAGCATCCAAACACGCTAGCGGTTAATTTAACTTCGCAAAGTTACGAGCCAAGGCTTAAGCGCAAAGCAGTTCTACCTTCTAATCAAAAGAGTAGTATCTAGATCTCAAGAGGAGTAATACTCAGTGGAGTGTACCCTATACAAGACAAGCTGCCCTCAACACATCTGCTTATAGTACACACTGATTGTAGATATACAATAAGAAAAAAAAAAAAAATTTTCTTCTAATCTCGGGATGTGAATACTTCACCTAAGAGGTGAGGAATCCGGGCATGGACCCTTTACATAGACCCGTCTACTAATCATAAATACAGTCAGGACAGTCTAATGTCGTCTCGAAATTCTGGTCTTGTACTTTATTAAAGATGTTATTCTATTCATTTCATCAAAAAAATTAAAATATATACTAATTTTCAGTTACGCATAGATCTAGCTCTTACAGCCGTATTTATAAACAAGTAACTACTTGTTGCTAAGTAATTACTCAATGAAGTAAGCCCTTGACGATATAATACTTCAACATAAAATCTTATTCTATAGTCGAGCAATGAAAGTTACTTACTGTAAATGCGTGACATAACCGTATCAAAATTGGATGTATCTTTTTACACTTGTATTAGGATTTTGTCATGGGATTTGAATTTTTAAAGCATAATAGATCCTTCACAGATCAGACTTGTGTGCTAATGTAGTTTTTATACAACTTCACTTTTGCAATAAGAACGAAAAACTTACGTGTTCTCATTGCTTAAGCAATGAAAATGGTGACTTTTACTGGTCTAGTAGCAGTAGTTCGGTTGTTAGTCCGGTTGACCGAACTATTGCAACTTTTTAGTGGCAATAGTCCGATGGGTACAAAGCACCGAACTATTACTACTCTTTAGTAGCAGTAGTTCGGTTGTTAGTCCGGTTGACCGAACTAGTGCAACTTTTCAGTGGCAATAGTCCGGTTGATACTAAGCGCTAAACTATTGATACTCTCTAGTAGCAGTTGCTCGGTAATTAGTCCGGTTGGCTAGTGAAAAAGATAAATAAATAAATAGAAGATAGAATAGAATAGTGCACAATCTACGCTCTGCCTTCTCGATTTTTTTTTGTAAAGAAAACGAAAATAATGGTTGTAGGTACATACTTTTCTTATATTTTAAAATGAACTGGTAAAGAGAGCAACTTTGTATAAGAGTAGTGGCAAGAGCTTTGTCATCTTTCAGTAAGTACGTGTTGTAGTGTTACAGCCGTTCATACCTACACTGCATTGCTGTCAAGAATAGAAGAATAATAGAAGAGACACTAAATAAGAAAAATAAAAAGACTTTAGAAATCAATATAGATGTAATAAACCAAAGACATGGCCTAACAAAGTTTCAAAATTCACTCCAGCTGATATGGGTCCGTATAATAAAATACGTTTATTTGTTTACCTCTTGCATTGATTAAGTACATTGCTTTATGCTTCAAATCAAAGTCAAGTGAAGTCAAACGTCAAATCCAACTCGGCTGGGCAGCGTTCCGGAAACTTCGCGAAGTATTCTCGTCAAAAATACCTCAGTGCCTCAAGATAAGAGTCTTCGACCAATTTGTGTGTGTGTACCAGTGATGACATATGGCACTGAAATGTGGTCTCTTACTATGGGCCTCATAAGCAAGCTCAAAGTCACACGAGCTATGGAGAGGGCTATGATCGGGGTTTCTATACGTGATCGAATCAGAAATGAGGAGATTCGTTGACGAACTAAAGTCACCGACATAACCCATAAGATAAGCCAGTTGAAGTGGCAATGGGCAGGCCACATAGCACGCAGAACAGATGGCCAATGGGGCCGAAAGGTTTTAGAGTGGAGATCACGGACCGGCAAGCGCAGCGTAGGTCATCTACTGACAAGGTGGACTGACGACCTGATAAAGGTAGCAGGATGACATTGGATGCAGGCCGCTTCCAACCGGTCCTATTGGAAATTTGTGGGGAGGCGTATGTTTAGCAATGGACGTCTTACGGCTGAGATGATGATCATGCTTCGAAAGGATTTTTTTTTATGTATTATCTAAACCGGGAGATACCGGATTACTTCTTTTTATAAGCGCCGACATTACACCCGTTCAGGACCCTAGGCTCAACTGCAACACTTAACTAAAATTGTATATTATTCCTCAATTGCCCATTGTTTCAACATTGGAGTTTACTTTACATTATATTTTTTCAGAAGGCAGAGTTTAGATCGTTTACTATTCTTTTCGTTCTATCTATTCTTTTCACTAGTCAACCGTACTAACAACCGAACTACTGCTACTAGAGAGAGTATCAATAGTTCGGTGCTTTGTATCAACCGGACTATTGCCACTGAAAAGTTGCATTAGTTCGGTCAACCGGACTAACAACCGACCTATTGCTACTAGAGAGTAGTAATAGTTCGGTGATTTGTTACAACCGAACTATTGCCACTGAAAAGTTGCAATAGTTCGGTCAACCGGACTAACAACCGAATTAATGCTACTAAGCCATTCTACGTAAAATGATCCATGATTCAGTATAGAATTATTTAGCTCTAAAGTGTATCTGCCAGAAAAGCTGTCTTAAATGACGACGGATATATTATTTTGATACAACTCCTAAAATGGCCTTTTCCCTATAGACCTATAGACAACCTCATTTGTAGGCTTTGTAGATATGATCAAAGTTAATTTAAAACTATTTGAACACTCATGAAATATTTATATTTCTGTGTTATCATTTTCGATCACTATTTTATCTATTAATAAAAACGTGGTATTAATAAAATCATATCCATGCTGCCGTCGGAATCATAAGAGACGAGGTGACTAGACGTATTATAGACAGCAGGCCTCTTGTACAAGGGTTCATTTTAATTGTTAGTAATATCACTGTAGTTACAATTACTTCACTTTGAAGCAGTAGTGTGCAAACACAACTCAGGTAAGATTTGAAGGGCACTGTAATACGTAGTTCTATTATTATTTTATTCTGTGACTGTATCAAGTAAAATGGGTGACTGTGACTCAAAACCGATATACTTCCATGTTGTATAGATGAAACGCATGAGAGAAAACAACTGAAAATCGTATTATTATTTACAATCGTCTTGAGTGGTCAAAGTGGTGTTAGCCGTATTTTGTTTCCCGCTATTTTTGGCACATTTCGAATTTTGATCCGCCAAAACATTTTTGTGCTTCTTTAAAACTAAACCACTGACAATATCAGATACACAATACTTTGTTGTAGAAAATATAACGATATATATAAAACATATAGATTTTGAATATCAAAACCAAAAACTTATAGCATGTTTATTTTAGCATTGTATTATAAAAAATATATATGCTAGCATATATGCAAGCTTTCATTTTAAGGACATAGTATATTATTTACATACATTCTAACGTTAATATTGAATATAACTGGGCGGCAATGAATTTATCAATTTTTAGCGTCCCGGTGATATAAGCCATATCTGGCTGATATTACGTCGGCATCAGAAGGGTTAAGTACGACAGCAGGTGCATGGGAATGGTAATACGTAGATAGGTAATTACGTTTACCTGCGTAAATTTCTAAAAAGGTTTTCAGCCGCATCTGCCTGTGTGTGTTGTGTTTTGCTCTACACATCATTGTATCATGATATTTCAACATAACCGTAAACATGATGATGGAAATTTCAAATAAATGCACGAATGCTTTCGGTCACAGGATTTTTGTTTCAATAATAATGATTCTTGGGAGGCTGAATCAGGCTCAACCTTCTAAGCATGATAGTTTTGATACAGTGTGCAGTTAGGCTGATATGTGAGGAAACATGTAAACTTTTTTCTTACAAAGTCGCATGCAGACAAACCAGGATACAACTCTCAACGTTGTCCTTACGGAGCGAATCTTGCCAAGATAGAATTATATACGAGTACATGGAAAGAACAACATGTTATAACAAACCAGGAAATATCCTTCCAATTTTTTATTCCAGCAAAAGTTTTCTAGGTAATGTAGTTACATTGTAACAAACAAAAATTCTTATATCACGAACAGCAATGTGTGTGTGTGTGTGTTATTTGTATGTGAACTCCGATCTGCACGGATAAATTGCCGCGTAATGACTCTCGGATTTTCACTTGGAACGTTCTTATTTGCTCAGTCAGTTATTGCATGATAAATGGAGAACATTCTTAACAGTTTCATGCAGCATATTGGCAGTAAAATTACTTTTCAATTAACTTGTCAAGGCAAACTTTTCTTGGCGAGCAGTTGTAGAAGATTAATCGTTTATTTTTTTTTGTTAGAATTATATGCAATCTTGTATTGTTTTTTTATAATACTGTATTCAAAAGGCGTAATGGCTACTTTTTGCTGTGTGACGTGATTATGAAGTGACAGGATCGAGACAAGTTGTGTTTTATAATATTTAAGAATACATATGTCAACATTATGTGGGATAGGGTAGTAGTCACATTGTGATAATACTGTATAGTTGAAATAAATTATAAAAAAGCGTGAGTTATTTTGTTTAATGTTTGACTTCTAAAGTATTTTATGAGTTTAACATACCTTTTTTATTTGAACCTAAAATGAACTTGAAATAACAACAACTCGTTTGTTTTACAAATTATTTAGAATAATATATACTTAATAGACTATATTGAATAACTCAATGGAATTTAATGCCGAAAACACATAAATCCTGCGTGAGCTGCTTGTGGCGTTAAAACACAACCTACAGGGCTACGGACGTATTGAGAAAAATAAATGAGGAGGAGGTGAAGATGTCGAAATAAAGAAATATATATTAAACTCTGTAATCAATTATTTTAATCTTTAAATATACATTATCCATGAAAGGAATAAATTATTTATTACTAATATTAACAAATAACAAATACACATTAAAAAAATTCAAAATAGAACTATATATGTATAGCATAACTATATAGAAAAACTACATTACAAAAACATTTTTATTTTATTTTAAACAACCCACCTCTAACCGTACATGATGCAAAGAGGCTCATCACACTGGCTGCATGCCACGCTGGATGGCTATGGCCAACCTTTGTACCAGGTGCGAGCCAGAGCGCGGAATATATTTCTAAAAAAACTAGCTACAGTTGATTTGTTGATGATGATGATGATAAAAAGCATCCTATGTATAATCCAGCGCCTCATTTTCCTCCATACCAAGTTTCATCCAAATAGGTTTAAACATACAAACACACTTACAAACTTCCGCCTTTATAAATTAAAGTGATCTGTCAATTATTTATTTCTTAATTCTTATACTAACAACAGGCCTCAATTTAGCTATAGACACAATTGACTGCATACGGTTTATGCAGTTAACAAAAATACTATTAAAGTGTTGCATATGGTAGAAACGAGCGCAAGGTTCGGATCGAATATTATTTGTGTGTCTATTATCCGTAGCTAGGTGAGGCTACCTGCCTGACCTAGCACGTCAGTCAGGTAAAAGTTAACTAAGTCGATATAAAGAATGTGGAAGTATGTAATTGACTCCGTGGCACATCTCCCAGTCGATACTCTTTGGGCGAATCCTCATAAACATAGTGTGCAGCGCTATTTGTAAGGCATTTTGTGAAATGTCGGCCTAACGCCAATTTTGACAGCTCTAGTCAGCACCTACGATGGCGGGAAAACCCCAACAATGGCTGTCATCGATTCTGTTCGATTCTGTTTCTTCCAGTTTTGACGTGCAGTAGTCGTGGATTGTTTACCATTAACTGGTTGTAACGGTGCACGAGTGTGGGCAAAGTGTATGAAATCATGAAACTTTGTGTTTTTTGTATTTTCCGCATCAATCGCATTAGAAAGTTTTGGTAATGTATCATCGCTTTACTAAAACGTGACGCAGTCAGGACTCTGATCACTTAAATAAAAACCCACTTGATGCAACTATAAACATTTACCTAAATACCTAGTATATAAACTTTTGGAGAATTTCTATAGTAGAAACTTATGAGCCCACATATAAAAAAACTGTTCCATTGCAAATGAAAACATTTTTATTTCGTTAAGAATTCTACCTATGCAAAACAATATCGTGTCTAAATCCTGATTCCCACTCTGCATAGCGCGTAATCCGAATATTTAATACATAAATTCTGTTATTCGAGAGAGCGTCTATCGGCATGCAAGATGAATGTATAAACTTGCTTTTAGTTGGTCAAACTATTCAAGTGTCGTATCTTTTTATGCCTAGTTCCGAAAGACACTGAAAGAAGTAGACACTGGACGGGCTAGTATAGGACTTTTCCAATCAGATCAAGCGTATAGACATTTGTTTAAAAACTATGGTTAAAAAGAAAATATGTTTGTATTTACTAGCTGCGTTCCGCGGTCTCATCCGCGTGGTGATGGATGATGATGAGGTTGAATCAAATACAGCGTATGTTACTCAGGCATAATGTAGCTTTATATAGCATAATACTCGTGAAATAATTGTTTGAATCGGTTAAGTAGTTTGGCGTGTATCCATTATAAAGAAACAAACATTTATATATATTTCCTATTTATTACTAGAGTAGATAAGGATTTCCGTAAGACGGCCATTCATTCGTACCAAGGTACGAATAATATGGTCTGGTTTCACCACTATTGCATATATCAAAAAGAAGAACTATTTATTGTGACATAACTGTAATTGTTAGACATATGGTAATGTGGACTTTTTGTAAATATTGACGTCTTCTATAAAACAACTATTTCACAAATTTCAACAATCCATTCCGCTGCAACTGCAGTTCGACCCGGTTGCCGTTCGATAATTACCCAAAATGCCATTCTACTATTTCTGCAGAATTGGAACATAACGTCACGTAAACGTATCGTCAACGCTACTATATTCGAGTTACCATAATATAAAATATTATTCGATCGCTGGCGTCAATAGAAACGTAACTGCAGCTGCACTGTTTTTAATAGCAGAATAAAAATGTGTGTAAATCAGCTACGGTTCGATTGTAGTCAAAACAAATTAAGTTAGTGAAATCGGCCCCCTGTCATCACTTTGTTCTATTGTCAATAAATTCCGCAGCATACACTATATACGGACTTTTTGGTATTTTTTCCACACCTTGGGTTACGTTATCGAGGTTTCGGATCCCTAAGTTTGTTGTAAATATTATATAGCCTTTGTTCATAAGGGGAAAAGTAGGATTCTAATGGTGAAAGAATTTTCCTAATCGGTCCAGTAGTTTTGGAGCATATTCAATACAAACAAACAAATCTTTCCTCTTGATAATATTAGAGTATATGTAGACTAGCTGACCACCCCACTGCGCTTGCATGTTGTATATACATATTTGTGTGAGTCATTGTGTGTGTGTTTGTATATCCCATTTTCCAAAATAAAAGTAGCCTAAGTTACTTCTTATAACTTCAGCTATGTTCCAGTGAAAGTCCTGAATCAAAATCGGTCGAGCCGTTTGGAAGCAAAATATATATTAATATTTGTTTATTTTATTTAGGTAACGTATATACTTTCATAAATGGATTCAGTAAAATCCTGTTATTTCGACAGCGGACAACAGACACTTGATTTTTACTTATATTTATAAATACTTAATATGAATTTTCAACAAAAGTCATTAAGATTATCGAACATCGGATAGCTCCAAACTCATGCCAAACCAAAGGTTACTCTTGTGAAATCACAATTTTACCATTTACACGGACAGTAACGTCCTCAAAATGAATTTTTTCTCTCGTTAACGTTATGTTTGGGACATTAAGTTGAAATGTCGCGGTTTAAGCGGCAGTTTGAATTACTGGTGATAAATCAAAAGGGTAGATAAACTCGATCTGCCAAAATGTTTTAGAGGTTCGGATTATTTACGAGTAAATTGAAGTCATGTGGACCAATTCATATGCAAATCTCCTTGTGTTTGGCCTGTTCCGGCCGATAAAATTTATCGAGTCTTGCGAAAAATGATTCATACGAATCATCAAGCTACGAGTGTAAGTAAATTCTAAGCTATTATCATCCCTAGATAATTTGAGGCATGCCCGAGTTTAAAGGCATTGCTCAGGAGTGAGTATGTCGTTATTCGATGAGGACACACACAAGGTTAGTTTTTTGAAGAAAATAACCGACACACTCTAGCTTTTACGGTTCCCTAAAGAATCGCCCGACGCTCTTTCAGAATATTACTCTATCTTGCTTTCAAGACTTTGTGTTCAAATGTAACGTAATCGTACAATTGACGTATACAAATCAAACTATCAGTTATCTAGTACAGCTGCTTACCATCTGTATCTAAGTGAATACTTACTACTTCACTAATAAATACAATTTTATAGTGATATATAGATTATACTTTTTATTATAATATATAATATACCTTATAAATAAATGTATGTTTATAATTAAAGCATTTTGGCTAATTTATTATTTATTTAGTTGTATTTTTACTATCAGCCAATTAGTAGCGCATGCGTGTATCAATTTTCTTTCAATGAAACTCGACTTGTAAGCGTTCGGCATTTAATAGAAAAAGCACTAAATATAGGGAACGTCAGACGAGTCTTTAGTAACATCCGACCTTACCTCCAAAGTTAACGCGGGCGCGGCAAATAATCACTGAAATGACGACGACCACTTTCTGAAGCAATTAATGGAAGTAGGTATATACGAAGCTACCACTCCGTTTGTATGAGGAAGCCTGTAACGTGATGTCCTATATTATCACGTGACTAACACCTCTCTATGACGTGACGGGTAGCTGTAGACTTACGCGTTATCGATGTCAAGATCGACAAATTGTTTTGACTTTGCCAAAAAGCCTTTATGGCATCTTCAGTCTAAATTTTGCATTAGTTCTATACAAATAGTGTAAAATTTTTGGAATTGGTCCAGCCGTCTTTGAGTAATCAGGGAAGATACTTAAAAAAGGCTAGTTGTTTTACATGTATCTAATCCATAAGTTACAAGAATAGTTTTTATGAATTTGACGAGATATATGTCGCAAACGGTAAGCTTGACAAAAATATGGTGTACCAAACCACATATGACGCGGTGCGGCACGGGCGAGGGCACCGTATTCCAGTTAAGGTGACGCCACTTAGTCTATAACCAGCGGACGAACAAGACACTTCCAACGATACCTCAGTTGTGATAAGAAGTTTAAAAGTGATGAGGGAACAGTTGAACATACATTCATAATCACATACCAGTCAAACACATAACCCACCCTTCCTTTTGATTAAGCTTCAACAGTATGTAATTTAAGTCACTCCATTGCAAGCGAACCAAGATCATTCAAGTATTTGATGATTCAGTACTTCCCAACAATATTCATAAAGGTCCCAAACTTCGATTTAACGGAGTACCAAAATGGCAATATCAAAGTTTGATCTTGTGTTAGACCGCTATAAAACTTTATAGCTACATTCGATCACCAATTTTTACATGCGAGTAGCTTTTACGATTTGTCCAGTCTATATCCACCTAATAGTTGTACAGCCTTGACATGTTGGATATTCTTTTCATATAAATGTGACTTTGGTATTACTTAAATACATATCTCCAATATGGTTATTTTTACCATCTTCTATAATACAATTACTGTATGACTGACTGATTGATCAATGCAGTGCCTAAGCCACTGGGAATACAAACTTTAAATTATGCCAGTTGCAGTCACCATTCACTATAAAGCACAATCACAATCACAGGAAGGGTTTTTGGTAATTTCACTCCTAAGGGAGTGAAGGCGCTGGCGGGCAGCTAGTAACAAATAGTGCTTCAAATGCGCATGTCTATCCATAGATGCAGTGCCATCTAGAGCTTTAGGATGAAGTTTTGGGTGGCACTGCAGTCTCTCAATACTGCCTCACCTAAATGCCCAAAGGTCTCACACAACCTGTAACTAATCAAAGAGAAAAAAACTACTTCGAATATAACTTTCTGAATTGTAAAGATAATCTTAATAACCTGTAGGGCTATTGAGGTATGAATGTAAACTGCCGAACGATTCTCTAATGATTCTTCGATGCGCTCGTCGACAAGCTCACCGATGTCAAATACTTTATGAGATATCGCCCTTGTACATAAGGTTGTTTTTCCAACGTTTCTTGTCCTACTGTCATTTATTTCAAGGATGTTGTCAAAGATGCAACGATGTTTACTCTTAGAGAATCGCACGGCTGTAACATAATGGCTAAGGGAATCAAGCTTCCAGAAAGTTCTGGGTTTTTATAAACAGAACATAATTTGTTGGTTATGTGTATCATTGTAAGTTTGTCTCGTACTAAAACACTAAAATATTATTAAGACTTGCACAATAATTTGCATAAAATAACTTAATCACCTTCTCTGCCCGTGCCATTTTCCCACCCTTAGGGAGATAACGTCAGGATCATCAGGATACCTATAGGTCACCGCTATGTCTATACAACTTCTAACCCAACGTGCATTTGTGTCATTGTTGCATTTGTGTCAAAGAACACAAATGATTCAAGACAATATAATATACATCATATAGTTTTCGATCCAAAAGCATGTAAAATTAAAATATAAATTGTGAGTAAATATTCTGTGTTCAAAACGACGTATATAAAATGTTTGTGATTAAAATGTTATATAAATCTCTCAGTTACTAAGAAACTAAAACTGGAACATTTTATTTTAAATAATAACACAGCCCCGATAACTTTAATTTCGCTAACCAAAACGAGTAAGAAGAAACATTTGCACGTACAAAAACAAACTGCTCTTGGTAGACATTGTATTATATGAGTTTGTTAATTCAAAAGGAATATGGTGCTATCATACCTAACTACGTCAACTCAACTCATATTAGTTTAGTTTCGTAGTTACTAATTAGTTTCATCAGACAACTCTGATAGTCAACTGCTGGCACGCGGGAAATATTCCCCGTATTCACTTAGATTCCGCTTTCCGGTCGCGCATGTGAGAGGCGCTTAATTTAAATTTTCTCACATTTGCCCAAATCGTTTAATTATAATCGAGTACGTTTTACACACTTTTTCCATCGAAGTATTACACGCGTTGTTGTTGAGTTTGTTATGACGCAATGACGATCACACTGCACCCAAAATGCTAAAGGAGGATTCCGGGCAAAGACATTTTCAATTGACAAGGACAAGTTTCGATTGTAATATCAAGAACGCGTAAGTCTACTTATTAGTTTTTTAAATAAAACTACTTTTCACCTCCAAGTTTTGTGCCATTTATTGAACAATTTTGTTATTATACATCATAGCATACCATGGGAGAAAAAACAGACAGATAGTCTAAAAGTTAAATAGGATTCTATTTAACTTTTAAATAGGATTCTATTTAACTTTTACACTATCATTATCATAATCTCAGTCGTAGGTCGTTCAATGCTGAACATAGCCTCCCCCACAGATTTTCATAGGGACCGGTTGGAAGCGGCTTGCATTCAACGTCGAACGGTGACATTTATCAGGGCGTTTGTCCACCTTGTCAGTGGATGACCTACGCAGCGCTTACCAGTCCGTGGTCTCCACTCCAGAACCTTACGGCCGGCCATCCGTTCTGAGTGCAATATGCCCTGCCCACTGCCACTTCAACTGGCTTACTTATCTTCTGGGCTATATTGGTGACATTCGTTCATCTACGGATCTTCTCATTTCTTATTCGGTCACTAGATATATAGATATATAATATTATACATATATGTATACGTATGTATGTATATTGTTAGTACTTTATTACATCTGTCAAGCAGTTGGAATTGCAATAATAAATAAAAGGCATAAATGCCACATTTATAAACACGCAAGATTTTCATAGCAAATCAAATCACAAAAGGCAAATCTTCGTAAAAGAAATCTGCAAGTATAATGGGTATACTTTATTGATATCACAACCTTTATTAATTGTAGGTGTATTGTCACCTTAAGTACGCATTCACTTCTTATAGATTTAGTTCAGGAAATGTTATTTGGAGCGATTCAACTTATCGACTTATCCTTGGAGAACAATAGAACAAAAGAGCGAGTTGGCTCAGAAAGTCACGCGCCATCCGTGTACTGTGAATAAGTAGTACTCGTACTTGTGAGTTTGAAGCAAAGAAGATCTAAGCTAAGATTATCTCTTATACTTTTTTAAGGATAAAGTTGCTGAGTTGAATGTAGGAATCACCATCAATGGTACAATAAATACAAAATCTTCGCTACGCCGACGATACCATCCTTTTCGCAGCCGTCATCAGCTCTGCCTTATGGCAGAAATGTGCAACCTCCTAAATAAAATGTAGCAGTGTAGCATGGAGATGGGACTGACCATAAGTCAGTCTAAAACCAAATTTAATATTTATTTAGGGGACAATATTTGTGTAATCAACAAAAATGTTTGCTCTCGGGTTGTGGTATTTCTTGATGTGTGTGACCGTGCCTTCCGCGACACAGAGCATCCTAGTGCGGCGGTATGAGTTTAGGAACTAGTAACCCTAGATTCGTAAACATATGTAGGAGCAACATTATAAATCAACATTCGTCTCACAGACGAACATTCTTAGCAACATTTTTAACAAATGCCTGAGGCCGTCTTGCACGAATCATCCTAATCAGGATCAGGTTTGAATGTGTTTAGAACGTCATTCTGTCTCTATCAGATTCATATTTTGATATTGTTTAGTGATAAGCTTATTTAGTGAGCCGCCACTTCGTGCATTTTTCTACTACTGAGTATCATATGTCTGATTCATATGTTGTCTACGTTATTCATTTATTGTTAGTTAAATAGAGCATATGTATTCAGTACGCACAAAATTCGTTGAAAATGCTATAGTAACCCGCCCCACGACTCCGCCTACACTTCACTGAGACTAAAAGTAGTTATCCTACGTCCTTTTTCATACTGTTTACTAGGTGTAACAATAATAAACAAATCAACTAACAAACTTTCAAATTTCTAATATCGTATTAAAATACAAAAAGCTTAAAATCAAAGTTAATTGAATGCAACAGAGTGGATCTGTGCTAAATTATCTTTTAACTCGTAGACTCGCCTTTCGACATATTTGGCCAATAATACAATATATTTTGCATAAATCATTCTACTTTTCCGGGAATTGCGAATTGTGTGGTAAATATGAAGCAATAGTAAATGCAAGTGCATTCTGAACGTGTCCCAAGCACTGTCGTTCCAACAAGTTGGTTACGATTTCTGAATCGTGTTTTTGAAATCATTTTCTATGCCAACTAACAGTATTATGTTAATAAATTAGACATATAAATGAGAGCAGCTCGTCAATTGTGACGAAATGGATTTTTATAGGCAGAGGTTACCGCTTAACATCAGGAAGCCAATTCTGTTATTTTACAACGTTCATAAATATATCCCGCTGCAACTGCAGTACGACTCCGGTTGTCGTTCGATACTTTGGCAAAAAGCTATTCTACTATTTCTGTAGACAAATTGGATTGTAGCATCACATAAACATAACATAAACGCTACTATTTAATAAATATATGATTGACACTACTATACACAAATTGTGAGTTAACAACGCGTTCATGATCTATCTAGTTATCAGAACATAAAGTTTTGATCTATTGCTGGCGTCAACAGAAACGTAACTGCAGCTGGACTGTTGTTCAATGGCAGAATAAGAAAACGCTTAAAAGTCACCGTTCAGCAATGGTTCAATTGCAATTTAATTAGTGGAATCAGCCCCCAGGTAGGCCTCGTGCTTGTTCCGTTACCAAATAACATTATGGAAAAAACATACCCTAGTTTGTATCTAGAGTAAATTAAAATAACAACTTGACAAGAGCATGCCGGTCCATGCATAGCATAGGGTTCCGTAGCTGTTAGGTAATAGCTATAGCACAAGAATAGAAATTAGGTTTTCGATTCTTGTGCTATAGTCAGCATAACGCTTATTTTTTGATGTTATCTAATAAAAATCCATTGCAGTAGCATTGTTTGCTAAGGGTTTTTTCCATAAGAACCATTAAATTAGTACATAATGCCTAGTTTATCTCAAGCACGTTTACTATATTCTTGTATGTGTTCAAGGTGCAAAGCAAATTTAATATTTTAGTTAATATAGACTTATCAATAGCGACCACTACAAAATTACAATTTGTAGTAGATTAGTAGCCAATGGCTGTAAGGCATTGCACCCTCGAACTATAGGCGCACGAGTGCAGCGAGGGCTAAATATCTCGGGCTGCAATTGATGCTTACACCCGAGCTAACTACTCTGCTTTACATCTTAATTGTGAAGTAAGTAGAAAAAAAAGGCATTACAAAAATAAAATTAATGACTATGGTGAGGCAATATGCCACCATACGATAGGTAGGGAAGAATTAATGGTACCTGGGTTCCGTGGGGTATGTCGGGAGACTCTGGAACTGGTGAGAGCTGGTGACCGTGGGTCCTCGTGGAGGCGTCCTGCTGTCGACGGCGTGCTGAATGAGCTGAAGGCGATTGTTCACTTGTTCACTTGTGTTTGTATTGTCAGTGTCCCCTTTATTTGTGCACTCGCGTACGCGTATGTGTCGTCGGTAAAATTATTGGGGGCGTTTCCGACTCGTGGCAAAATGGCGGCGGTGCAGAGCGGATTTCACTTCGTTTTGCGTGCGCGCGAGCAGAAGGCGTGTCGCTCAGTCGTGGCGTGCGAGAGCCGCCGCGTTTGACGTTTCCCCTTACCGGCGGGTAGCGGGGGACGCGCAGTGGGTGAGGTGACGTCACGCTTTCGCGTGAACATATTCCCCACGCGGCAAAGGTGTGGTGTGGTGCTCAATCGATAGGCAGGCGGGCGATCTTGAGGACAGGTCGCGTCAGTATGCCCAAAGTCGTCTTGAGTTCCACCACTCGGGTGACGCCATCCCTCCCCGGGAGCGTCTTGGTGATGCGGCCCATGCGCCAGTGTAGAGGCGGCACCTGGTCGTCCACTATCAGTACCAGTTCCCCGACTTGAGGTGGGCTGGAACGGGAAGTCCATTTGGAGCGGGTTTGGAGGGTGTGCAGGTAGGACTTGGACCAGGATCGCCAAAAGTGTTGGGATAAGGATTGGACGAGCTTGAACCTTTTTAGTGCAGAAATGGCTCGGCCTTCTACCGAATATTCAGGTAAGGCTGTGAGCGGACGGCCAATAAGGAAATGACCTGCGGTGAGAGCATCAAGATCCGCAGGGTCAGAAGAGAGTGGGCTGAGAGGGCGTGAATTGAGCACGGCTTCAATGCGTGCTAATAGAGTTGAAAACTCTTCAAATGTGAGGCGTTGTTCGCCGACCACACGGTACAGTAGTTGTTTAGCTGACTTTACCGCTGTTTCATGAAGTGCACCGAACCAGGGTGCCTTTGGTGGATTTAGCCACCATGTTATGTGCTGTTTAGAAAGCGTATGTGCGATACTGTCATTATTGGTTGCAAGAAAGGCCTGTATTTCCCTAAGTTCATTCCTAGCGCCTACATAATTTGTACCGCAATCAGACCTAATTAACGTCGGTACACCGCGCCTAGAAACAAAACGCTGTAATGCCGCAAGGAACGCTTCCGTGGATAACTCAGATACCGGTTCGAGATGGACCGCCTTCGTGGCTAGACATGTTATAACACAGAAGTAGCCCTTTAATAGCTTGGCGTTTCTAAGTGTACTGGATTTTATCAAAAATGGTCCAGCAAAGTCCGTCGTGACTTTGCTAAATACGGGCTGAACGTTTACGCGGTCGGCGGGTAGGTCGGCCATGTACGGGGCCTTAGTTTTAGCGCGGAAACGAAAACAATGTATACATTTGTATACTCGATGGCGAATAACGCGGCGGGCTGATAATATCCAGAATTGCTGGCGTAAGAGTGAGTGCAGAGTGTCCGCCCCTGGATGACAGTAAATTTTATGATAGTAGTCTATAATGAGATCAACTAGTGGACTCGAGCTGGGTAATATCAGTGGGTGCTGAGCGTCGTAACGCAGAGCAGACTGAGTGAGTCGACCACTCACTTTCAGTAAGTCGTTCTCTAAGAATGGTGACAGGCGTTGTACACGTATCGTACATTCTTTGTTGTGTTTTAAGCGATGTATGTCTTCAGCAAAGCAATTGTGTTGTACTGAGCGCACCCAATGTAAAAGGGCTTCCTTTCGTTCGCTAACCGTAATGGGCCCAGCGACACGCGCAGAGCGGCCCTGTCTGCAATTGTGTATGAATCGTTTTATACACGCCGTTACACCTATCAGTTTATCTAGTGAGCTGAATCGTGTGAGCAGAGTCTCGTCGAGGTCAGGTACCGCTATGTGGGCGACGGCCTTCTTTGGCTTGAGGCCTGGTAGGGCGTGATGGCCCAACGCGGGCGGTAGGGCTGGCCATGTTTGTGGCGGGTCCTTAAGCCAGGACGGTGACCACCACATATCATGCTTCAAGAGATCTTGAGCTGACATGCCCCTGCTGGCACAGTCAGCAGGATTTAGGGCGGAAGGTACATGTCTCCACGTGAGATTGCACGTATTTGCCTTGATTGAGGAGACTCTGTTGGCTTCAAATGTCTGAAGCGATTGTACAGGCGTGTTCAGCCAGGCCAGTACTATGGTACTGTCTGACCAACATATGTGCTGACGAACGGTGATGTGAGCTGATAACTGGGCCGAGACATGGGCCATGAGCTTAGCCAACAAGTGGGCGGCTGAGAGCTCCAGTTTAGGAATGGTTTGGCGGTTTTTAATAGGAGCTACCTTTGATTTGGACATGAGCAAGTGCACATGAACCTGTCCATCAGGTGTAGTTTCGTGGAGGTAAATAACCGCGGCGTAGCCGAGTTCTGAAGCATCCGCATATCCCTGAAGGGTGTGTGTGGATGCCTTGTTTGAGCAGACGTTTCTTGGAAACCTGAGCGCTGAGAGGCGTGGTAGGTCACGATAGATA
Source organism: Selenia dentaria (assembly GCA_917880725.1). Taxonomy (NCBI): domain Eukaryota; kingdom Metazoa; phylum Arthropoda; class Insecta; order Lepidoptera; family Geometridae; genus Selenia; species Selenia dentaria. The sequence goes on from OU862891.1 coordinate 6,810,728, forward strand.
TTCTGACACTCAAGAGTGACATCACTGGGTACTCGTTCGTCCCAATCGAGTTTTAAGGTCCACAACCTTTGAATCAAGGTTTTAGCGCGGAAGATGACGGGGCTGATCCAACCGCATGGGTCGTACAGACGCGCTATGGTGCTGAGTATTGACCTCTTGGTGAATCCATCTACCGTAGGTACTGAGACACTGTAGGTAAATTCGTCAGTTTGTGGTATCCATTGTATGCCAAGGACTTTGATGGAGTTATCGTCTGGGCTAACGTCAAAATCTTTCGACATCTCGCACTGGTCATCTGGGAACCTTTCTAAGAGCTGGCGTGAGTTGGATGTCCACTTACGCAGTTGGAAACCCCCCAGTGCGAGTAGGCTAATCAACTCGGTTTGTAAGTTCATGGCTTCACCGACAGTATCATGTCCGGTGAGCACGTCGTCAACAAATATTGACCTAGAGAGCACCTGAGCGGCTCTGGGATAGCGTTGCCCTTCATCCGCGATCAACTGCTGGATGGTGCGGTTCGCTAAGAATGGGCTGGAGCGTAATCCGTAAGTCACGGTGGACAATGCATATGTTAATAAGGGCTGATCTGGCGATGAACGCCAGAGAATGAGCTGAAACCGTCTGTGGTCGGGCTGAATCATAATGTTTCTGAACATCTGTTGTATGTCTGTGCTGAAAACGACCTTGTGTGTTCGGAAGTTTAAAATGATATCCGTGATATCTCGCTGCAGGGCCGGTCCCGTATGTAAGGTGTCGTTGAGACTAGTGCCATTTGCGCTTTTACAACTAGCGTCAAAGACTGTACGTAGCTTGTCTGAATTGGCCTTGAAAATGCCATGGTGCGGTATGTAGCAGTGGGGCTGATCGCGGAACGTGTTTGGATGGCAGGGGTTCATGTGACCTTTATCTAGGTACTCCTGCATAAACGCTACATATTTTGAGCGGAGTTCGGGGTTTCGTTGGAGTTTCTTTTCGAGGTTGAGAAACCGCCGAAGTGCTATAGCGTGCGTAGCCCCTAGTTCGGGGGCATCCGTAACAAATGGTAGCGCGACTATATATTTACCAGACTGGTCCCTCGTGGTGGTGGACTGGTATATTTTTTCGCACTCTTCGTGCGCTGATGTACCATCGGGAATGGTATTACTGACTTCTTCTACTTCCCAGAATCTCTCTAGAGCTGACTGGATGTCTTGGCTGGACTGTAGTGCCAAGTCAGTATGGTCAATTTGAGCTGAGTTGATTTGAGGCTGAGTGCCCGTATCTTGTGATACTGGGCCTAATAACGTGAAGTTAAATATCGTGCCGAAGGCTATGGGTCTGCCGGGCCCTAGAGAAATTTTAGTACCGTCTAAGATGCTACCTAATATGTCTGACCCTAATAAGAGGTCAATCGGTGCAGGTATATTAAAAGAAAAATCTGCTAGTGGAACGTAATTGGTGCTTTCATCCAAACCAGGCAGTTTAGTGTGCGGTAAAACTCCCGTTACGTTTTTGAGCACATATGCCTTTGTCCTTATTACGGGCCTGTCCGTATGTACAGGTCGAAAAGTAATGTCGACATATGACGAAGAATTTTCTGAGTGCTGATCACCTATACCTTTTATTTTTAATTGGGTGCGCTGAGTAGGTAAACAAAGTCGCTTTACTATGTTTTCGTCTATTAGTGTTATCATAGAGCCACAATCCAACAACGCTCGTGCTTGTTGAAAATTGCCCTTGTAGTCTGCTATCTCGAGTGAGACTGTAGGTAGTAGGACAGGTCTATTATGCATACTGTTTGGCGTTGAGATGTCAGTAGTATGACTCAAGGTGTTTGCGACGACATTTTGTCGTCGTGTTGTGTGTGTAGTTGTGGGCTGATAATCTGCGCGCTGCGATGTGTGCTGATTAACGTTGCGCTGAGATGTGTGCTGATTATCTTCGCGCTGGGATGTGTGCTGATTAGCTTCGGACTGATGTGTGTGCTGATGATTAACCGTTAGCTGGGCTGATATGTGCTGATGGTGCCGCCCTAGTCACTGCCTAGGGGGCGGAGGCGAACGCGAGGTAGTGCGCGTTGGAGTACGTCTGAAGGACACCATCCGGTCCGTATCAGGTGAGTGACGGCGGCGTGGTATCTCGCGCTGTTGTGCGGGTAGTAAATGCGCGGAATTGTGCGTAGGTGAGGTACACCCCAACCTGTGCAGGGTCGTGTGGTGGTTTGCACTGCCGCATGTTTTGCATAGGCCCGTTGACGTGCACTCATCGTCATAATGCGGGCCTAGACATTTGGCGCAGCGGTTGCGCGCGTAGATAAAATCCCAGCGACCCTGCACTGGTTGTTTGTTATACTGTGGGCACACCCGTAGCTTGTGGCCCCGGGCATTACACCACGGGCAGTAATGATTACCTCGAGAAAATGTCTGCTGAGGTGGGGGCGAGAAGCGCGCGGGTGATGGTGTCAATGCCTGTGTATAGCGCGGCGGTTGCGGGTTCGATCCCTGCCGAGGTGGGGGCGAGAAGCGCGCGGGTCGTGCGGTTAACGCCTGTGCATAACGCTGAGGTCGCGGGTTCGAATCCTCGGAGTGTGTCGGGGATGTGTTCGCAGTATGTACCCGTCGAGCCTGCGCGTAGTCGTGGTGATACTTGCGCTCGCGTTGTGCCCCGGACGGTGACGCTCGGTTTGCGTTTGGTCCGGGCGTGGGCGGAGCTATGGCGGTCGATACGCTGACCTCGTTGCAGCGTGCGTGATGCTCGAGGAAGGTGACGAGGTCGGCTAGGGTCGGGAGTCGGTCAGATGACCCGTGTTGACGCTCAAAGAAGGACCTAAGTTCCCCCTTGAGTTTTCGTACTACGATCGACACTAAAATATATCCACTATCTCCAGTAGTAGATAAGTTTAAATTGGCAAGCGCGGATTGTGCGGATATGAGCGGAGTTAGGAACTGCCTCCTGATTTCCGAACGCGACGATATAGTGGGCAAATCGAAAATTACGTCCACGAAACGATCGATGAGCAGCCGTCGATTTTCGTATCTTCGAGTCAGGATATCCAAAGCTACTACGTAATTTTCGTTCGTGATCGTTAAGTGTGCAATGAGCGACCGCGATTCCCCCGCCAGACAGGAAAGTAAATAGTGCAGTTTTACTGCACCCGTAAGGTTGGCCATGTTATCGGTCAAGCTCTTAAATACCGATATGAAGGAGGGCCAGTCCTCGAGTCGCGAGGTAAATTTGGGTAACTCGATTTGGGGCAAAACCGAGTTTACCGTAGCTGGTACTGTGACGTTTCCCGGGTTGTGTGCTGATGGTACCTCGTCACTTTGGGCTGATGGCAATATATTAATATCTACATGTGCAACCAGAATCGCGTCATAGGCTTCTATTGCCCGTTCGTATTGCTCCATGTAGAATTTCTCCTGGCCGTCTGACAAATCGTCGGTATCTAATATTTCGTAGTATACGGCGTCGAGTTTATCACGCATGGTTCTCACGTCCGCAACCTTCGCGTTGAAATCTGCGTTCGTATACTTCTGTTTCCCTTCTCGTAACGACGTCGCAATTTCCGAAAGGGCAATTAAAGCGCGTTGTCCCTCTCTAAAACGAGCGGCCTGCGATTTGGAAGGCATCGTAACGTCGACGGCGAAGTCAGACACAAGGAGAGAAAAAAAAAGAAAAAATAATTAAAATTATTAAATTATTTAATTGTCGGTGAAATTCCGCACCTCCTTTTTCGGAAGTCGGTTAAAATAACGCCTAAATAAACCTTATAAGAGCTGAGGGTTTAATTACTATATTAATTGAAACCTGTAAATTCGTTCGGTACTAAATATTTAACCGTACTCGGTACAATCCGTATTAAACTTAATAAATAAACTTAATGTCGTAAGTTTCGCAACTGGCCTTAAGAATTCTTAATTACTAGGCTTTCTTGCAACCACCATTAACAACAATCGTAAATAAATACACAGCGTGACTAAAAACACCGTTATCAGTCGCCGTTAATCACTCAGTAATGTTAAGCCAGCCACTCAACAAAATCGCGTATCGCGCTAGCCTAATCCGTAAAGAATTTAGCAACTCTCATGTATTCTTGGCGCGTGAGTGTCAACAGTCTAATTGATTTGTATTACGGGGTGGATTTAAATTAAATTGAATCTATAATAAGTAGTTTGTAAATTAAATAGGGCTTATATGGGGGGGTGGACTGTATTAAAAGGAATTATTATTTTTTACAAGGGGGGGATAGCACTGGTTCTTTTATCCGGCAGCGAAAGAAAATATGTTGCCGGATATCCGCGCTCGAAGGAAATTATGGTGAGGCAATATGCCACCATACGATAGGTAGGGAAGAATTAATGGTACCTGGGTTCCGTGGGGTATGTCGGGAGACTCTGGAACTGGTGAGAGCTGGTGACCGTGGGTCCTCGTGGAGGCGTCCTGCTGTCGACGGCGTGCTGAATGAGCTGAAGGCGATTGTTCACTTGTTCACTTGTGTTTGTATTGTCAGTGTCCCCTTTATTTGTGCACTCGCGTACGCGTATGTGTCGTCGGTAAAATTATTGGGGGCGTTTCCGACTCGTGGCAAAATGGCGGCGGTGCAGAGCGGATTTCACTTCGTTTTGCGTGCGCGCGAGCAGAAGGCGTGTCGCTCAGTCGTGGCGTGCGAGAGCCGCCGCGTTTGACGTTTCCCCTTACCGGCGGGTAGCGGGGGACGCGCAGTGGGTGAGGTGACGTCACGCTTTCGCGTGAACAGACTATTATACTCATACGAAGACAAGGCTGAATAGCGAAGCGACCTCTTTTGTCATTGGTCTGAATGCATGATGTCTATTGCCAGTATGATTGTTAGATGTACGCGAACGTTTCGAAAGAGTGAACTGTTTTTTTTTTAAATTACTTACCGCCCTAGGGCTTTTCTAGCTACATTATTAACCTAGAGCGCTAATTGGTCACCTACAAGCCCCATTTGGAGGTAATAAGGACCTACTTACCGAAAATGAGAGATGTAAACCGCCCTAGGGCTTTTCCAGCTACAGTATTACCCTAGAGCGCTAATTGGTCACCTACAAGCCCCATTTGGGAGTAATAAGGACCTACTTACCGAATATGAGAGATGTAAATAATACTACTACTAACTTATGATGTTAAATGGCAGTGCGTAATGGTCGTATCTGGCGTAGACTCGAAGAGCTGTCGAAGTCGTAGCGGACGTACTGGCATAGCTTGTCAATTCCGTAGCAAGATCCGACCCAGATAGCACCCCGTTTACTGTAGTTTGGTCTCGCTAAGCAGGTGTAGTCTTTCAAAAACCATTATATTAATATATAAAAATCTTACTACTTTCATAGAGAAACCAGACAATTTTTATCTTATTGAACAGATAATTCCCGAGTAATCACTATAATATAATTTATGTGATAAAATAAATTATATTATATTATTACATTGACAAAATTCAAAACTTTAACTCAGTTTCGGACCGCCTACTAAAAATAAATTGTCACATGGCCTATTTTATTATTCGATATTGCCTTTTTGTCCCTAAATTTATGTATTCTCTTAGATGTTGTCAGTTTTGGAATCATCCTTTACTTTTACAAAAACTTGACAACATCCAGAGGGATACGCTCACTACCATACTTAACACACATTTTGACGATCGAACTTGGCGCCAGGCCTCACTACCTGTTAGGTGTGGAGGTTTCGGTATTCGCAAAATTTCTAGTGTAGCATTACCCGCATTCCTTTCATCAATTTTCAGTACTCAAAAGTTAGTAAAGGCAATTTTATCGCCTTCTATTCAGATTAGTTATATGACTGAGGCTTTAGGAAACTGGAAAATAGCTTGTCCAAGTCAGTCCCTGCCCAAAGCTCCTGCTTCTCAGAGGCAGTGGGATGGGCCGCTCTGTGAGTTAGAACTTGAAAACCTGATCAATTCAACTAGTTCTTCCGCAGAGCGTGCTCGCCTGTTAGCTGTTACTCGATGGGAGTCGGGGCTTTGGCTACATGCTTTGCCGTCTAAAAATGTTGGAAATCTTTTGGACAACAATACTTTCCGAATAGCCGTATCCCTACGAGTAGGTGCCCCTTGCCAGGTCCCTCACCGTTGTGTCTGCGGTGAAATGGTGGATCGGTTCGGCCACCACGCACTCTCATGCGTAAAGAGCGCGGGGCGCATACCGCGGCACGCCAGCTTGAATGATATCATCCGTCGGGCATTTGTCAGTGCTGGAGTCCCGTCAGTTTTGGAACCGAACGGATTGATGCGGGATGACGGCAAGAGACCAGATGGGATGACTATCGTCCCGTGGAAGATGGGACAGCCCCTGGTTTGGGATGCTACATGTGTGGACACACTGGCGCCGTCTCATCTCCCTGGGACGATTGATCGGGCTGGCGCTGCCGCGTCTAAAGCGGAAGACCTCAAACGTCATAAATATGTGTATTTAGACAGAATGTACATGTTTATGCCGTTTGGGGTCGAAACTTTAGGCCCATGGGGGCCGTCCGCTCTCAACTTGTTTAGGGATCTGGCGAAACGTTTGTTTGAGGCGTCGGGTGACCGAAATGCTGGCGCCTATTTTGGGCAAAAACTTAGCATTGCCATCCAGCGTGGCAATGCCGCCAGCGTTTTGGCCACTTTTCCCCCCACCATGGGGCTTATAGATTAGAATATTATTATTATTTTATTTAATTTTTAATTATTAACTGTACAGAGTGACGATTTGCATAGTTAGAATTTTTTTACCTAACCTTTTTGTAACGCTTTATGAAAATATCGTTCTTAGCGTATTTTTAAAAGTTATATATATATCACGTTATACGAATTTCGAATAAAAAAAGTAAAAATAATTAGTTAAAAATCAAATCATCTCGACATTTTTAATTACACAATATATACTAAATAAGCATTAAGTTCCACTTAATCCTCGTATCCTAATTATAGCTATTAATCAAGCCAATCAAGCAGAGAGCACTTGACCACCCAAACCGCAAAATTAGCAATGGCTCAACAATAGGTCAACCATAGATCGGATCGTTTGATTGATGTATAAACCAGCTGAGACTGGATTGGCCTAGCCATTGTTCTCACCTATGATGGTATCATTGATTCATCATTATCATCATCATCATATCAGCCGTAGGACGTCCACTGCTGAACATATGCCTCCCCCATAATTTTCCAAGAGGACCGGTTGGAAGCGGCCTGCATCCAACGTAGTCCTGCAACCTTTATTAGGTCGTCTGTCCACTGTGTCGGTGGACGACCTACGCTGCGCTTGCCGGTCCGAGGTCTCCACTCCAGAACCTTCCAGCCCCATTGGCCATCTGGTCTACGTGCTGTGTGCCCTGCCCACTGCCACTTTAACGGGCTAATCTTCTAGTTATGTCGGTGACTTTCGTTCTTCTACGGATCTCCTCATTGCTTATGAGGCCCACAGTAAGAGAGCACGTTTCAGTGCCATAAGCCATCACTGGTAACTCACATTGGTCGAAGACTCTTGTCTTTAGGCACTGAGAAATTTTTGATGGAAGACGTTATTATTATAGAAATAAATTAGCGTAGGGAGTATTGAATACCTTGATTTAATACTTATATATTACCTACTACTTATATATACGAATTTATTACCTAATAAGATAATGTGTAACCTCTGCCTTACATTTTCAGGAAATCCTGTGACCTCATGACTTAAGATACTGTTTAGCTATTATATTCTGTACTAGTATCCGAGTGCCTGCAGGACTCAATCTCACATTTCCGATATGTGAGGGTGAATTTAAATTATAAAAATGTAGATACGTATGACCTCTAGACTTTAGGCACTGTTTAGTTATTAATTTGCGACTTGATCCAAACGCCTGCAGGAATTTAAGATTCCTCGTTTATTTCCACACAAAAGAAGGCTTTTCAAAAAACAGTCTCATTTAATATAAAAGTGAACGACTGTTGAAGTGTGTTAAGTGTTCACAAGTACACACATCAACATGGTCTAGGGATATAAAAAACTTTTTTAAATAACTTAAAAAGTACTGGCCTTACAAAAAAAACGATTGATGACAGATTATAAAAACATTATTAAGTTCCTTTTTTTAAATTCAAATTTGTATATAAAAGGTTTTGTTTTAAGATGAAATTCGCATTCATTGAATTTCTTCCAAAGAAGTAAATTTTCACGAACTTCTTACTTTATTAAAACTCCATAAATTTCTATAAATCTTAGTCAAACGCATCTCCGGTATTCATTTAATCATGCCACGTAGACACTTGTGAACTCAACGCATTACAACACGTGTACAGGACCTAAGGAAAACTGGAACTATTCTCAATGGTCACTTGTGCTTTTCACTGATGAATTCAGGTTTGGATTTCATCCTGATTCGCGAAGAGTATGCGTTTGGAGAGAACCTGGACGTTGGAATCGACTGCAGCACCCACAACAAGTTCATGCATATCAAGGTGACACGATTATGGTTTGGGCAGGAATTCGTCTCGGCGGTAGAACGGACCTCGTTTGGATAAAATGCAATATGACTGCTCTAAAATACCGAGATGAGGTGCTAGAGCCTGTAATCTTGCCTCACAGACAGCAAATGGGACAAAATTTCCAGCTAATGCATGACAATGCCCGTCCACATACGGCGCGTATCGTTACAAGTTGGTTACAGCAGCATGATATCCAAGCTTTACACTGGCCTGCACAATCCCCTGACTTAAATCCTATTGAGCATGCCTGGCATATGTTTCAAAGAAGAGCTCTTAGGAATTTCCCTGAAGATATTGTGCATGAAAACCAGCTTTTCTTGCATCTTAGCAGGACTTGGCCAGCATTCCACAACAATTGACACCCTTATTTTGAGTATGCAGAACCGTTGCAGATGTGTCAGGAGAGTCTTAGGTGGATCCACATTAATTTTAAATTTTCAACAATTTTTATTAAAAAAATAGTTGTTTTGTTTAGGTTTTGATGTTTCAAAAATAAAGTTAAAATTGAAATTTTGTCTGAGTTTTTCCTCTTCTTCTAAGTTTTTTTTAAAATTTAACTTAATCTAAAAGTTTATTATCAGATTAGATAGGCTATTAAACAAGGTTTATTTTAATGTGTAGGTGTCTTAACAAAAGTTAATAGATTTTTAGTTATTTAGGTTTAATTGAAATATCCCTAGACCATGTTGATGTGTGTATTACGCTCGTAAGAGGATTGTTTCGCGCCTAAATATATATGCTTTTTCGGTACAAACATGAAATATTGTGCAAAGCTTGATGCTATCTCTTGTGGGAGGCATTTATAAGCGTTATTTAGTTTTTTTTATTTGGAACAGGAACGTAATTTGCATATTGTTTAAGTCCATAGAAAAGCTCTCTTTGATAACAGATTGACATGGCCAATCTGTGTCTTTTGAGCTCTAACCTTTGGCATACATGTATTGACCTTGACTTGAAAATTTGATTGACATGGCTCACTGTAATTTGTTTGAATAAATTAATATATAAATACACTACTTTTGAACAGCTGAAGCTAACTTGTGTTAAATTGTAATTGTTATTGGCATTTAGACGAAGTGGCCGCAATCTGTTCTCGGATTTGGAAAACGCACAATGGAAATCTTGTTAACTTATGCAGAACCCGGAACCATTCTGGAGAAAACCGGGAGTGTTAGTACCCTAATTGCAGACCAGCTGACAGTGAATAAACTCTGCTTTTTACACACCCATTGAGGCAGGTCTTGGGTCTAACAAAATGTTTTTACACAAATTAAACCCTTAAAACCATATGAGGTTTGCAGGTTAAAGAATGTTTTAATATATTATGTAAAACTCACAAACATTTTAATACGAAAAAATTCACTATTTTCAAGTTAGAGGACCGTTATAATTAAAACAAGAAATGTGTCACCTGCGTGTCTTTTTCAGATTGACATTTTCTTGAGAAATCGACATGTCAAGGCTGTTGGAATTTCCACCACACATCCAATTTCACAAGTTTTTTTAATGGTAAAAATAAGATGTTTTATAATTTTTGCCAGATATTCTAGGAAGCCAATACCTGAAGCTTAAACAGCACGCCCGCTCTGTGGTGCGATGTATTTTTGTTGTTCATTCAATGTTTCTCATTTCTGTCCCATGTTACTTATACTTATATATCCAGATTTATAGGAGGAATAATGACAGTGGCCGCGTAAGCGACGGCCGTCTGATTGTAGGTTTCATTATAAAAAGGTAAAGTAGGTAGTTAGATAATCTGAACCTATATGGTCATATGGCGATATCTATCCGTCCAAGCATCCTCTTGTACAAAAGGATATAATACTTGAACGGATATATATCCGTTTTCTTGGTAACTATCAAGTACAAATGCTGTCGCATCATAACCGAGCAATATTTTTCCAAATATTCGCTAAACGCATTGTAAAATATTTGTATTAAATAGATTTCTGAAATGGCACATTAAAGCTATAATGCCAATTAAATATATTATAATAGTATAAACGGGTGTCAGTTAGAAAAATTGTGCATACATATACATTTATGCGTATTAAAACAAATGATGACATTTTGCGTATTATGATCTAGTGTGTGCATATTGTAGTATGGTTTTACTAAATGTATTGATTTTTAATAAAGTACATAATTTGAAGAGCGTCACCAATCTGGTGATGCTGTGAATGCCGGTAGAGGTAAAATCATTCAGCAAGCAGCCTTCATTCGTAAAACCTTACTTGACATAACCTGCCGTGCGATTCTCTAAGAGCAAACATCGTTGCATCTTTGACAACATCCGTGAAACAAATGATGAGATGACAAGAAACGTTGTAAAAACAACTGTAATGTAATAGATACTTACATTGAGAAGAATACCTAGCTAGCTAATAAATAATAAAAAGGAAAATTAGTAATATAAATAGATTACGTGTTCTGACCAAGTTTCACTTTACGGAGTCCCACTTTATCGTGACCTGACGAAGTTTTACTTTACAAAGTCCCTTTTATAACGGCGAACTCTTCATTATTATTGGCCTATGACATCGAGCCAGTCCTTCTCAAGCCCAATGGCTCCATGGTAGATGGCAAAGCCTATCCATATCAAAGTCCATTCTTCTATGGGAATATACGACACACAGTAATAAGCATTTTATTATTATTGGCCTTCTAGCATCAATCCAATCGTCAAAATAATAATTGGTTTTCTTTTTCAGGAATCCATTCTCTCTGTCTTAAAATCTAAATTAAAATCATTTTTCTGTGACGTCTTCTCTGTGTCATTCCATCATTTTTCTTTATTATTTTTAAATTGCCCATATTTTTGGTCAGTATCGAAATAGTTTTTATATATCAATCAAATAAAGATTTATGCAATTAAATATGATCATATATGAAATTATATTACACAACCTTGCGTACAAAGGCGATATCTCATAAATCATTTGTCATCGGTTAGCTCGTCGACGAGCTCATCGACGAATCATTAGAGAATCGTACGGCTGAACGAAGCCGCAAAAAAAAGTTGAATAAATATGCCATAATAGTAATTGCTGTTTTAATTGACGACTGATAATCTAAATCAGATCTCTTTATTTCAGGTAATATGCGTCATGGAGGAAATAAACGACACATTCGTAATGGGGAACGGCACAAACACCTCAGAGCCATTCATGCCGTACTACAAGCGACCTGAGACTTACATTGTTCCACTACTGTTTGCGCTAATCTTCATTATCGGCGTGGTGGGTAATGGGACGCTGGTTGCGGTCTTTGTGAGGCATAAGGCTATGCGGAATGTGCCCAACACGTAAGTGTTTTGATTACATAGTAGTAGATTAAATGTGTTTTCATTTCAGCTAGATATACAGTTTATCTAACCTTGTGAAAGATTTTGGCAAAATCAGTTCAATTTCGTAATTACAGAACAAAGATATGAACGACTGCCAATTAAAATTTTGCTTTTCTACCAGCGAGCGTTTTGATTAAATTAAAATCATGTTTAAATGAAAATCATAGTGTAGTAGGTACAACACATTTTTAAGCAAAATCTCACAGTATTCTTCGCTGAGAGTAAAATTGTATTTTATAGCTTAGGGCGATGGCAGTTTTATGAACATACCATATACTTTACGCTAAAAAGGACGCGAGCCATCCTATTTTTCTCAAATCCTAGTTTAGAGGTATCTAGAGAGCAATGGTATATGTTTTTTGACTGACTACCTATCTTGGTGTTATATATTAATATTTAACTTAACCTTTGGGGTAACTAAGCTATAACCCGCTCCGACACAGCTCGGTTAACTTAATTGGTAAATTTAAATAGTAAATATATTATTACTATAATTATTATTTAGGTTAAAGTTCCTACGTATTTGTGTAAACACTTCTAGATACACTGCAGTTAAAAACATCATGGAACACTTATTAATAATTTAGAATCAAATTTGTAAAAGAATACATATTTCAAAGTCATGCAAATTGTTTGACAAGTTTTTCTTGAATATGTTAATGATATATTTTTATGAAACCATATAGTTGTTTTTCTCTTTGAAGTAGAAGTTGATAATATTTATTGCTACTAACTTCGGCCACATTATCACTCACTATAAAGGTTCTGTGCAATTCTATATAGTAATTTAGGTTTCTCTTTCTTTGGTCATAGATAAATATAAATATGTACAATCGATAACGTATGTATAACGATTTGTATTAAAACCAAGCGTGCTGACTTTAACATAACATTTTACAAACTTTATTAATTATGTGACGGGAAATTCAAACCGATTCAAAGACACCGATGATGTGGACCGCCTCGCTACGATTCAAATGATTTCACTCTAACCCCTGGAACTAGAATTCAACTGTATCCGGCTGCTACAATAGACGCGCACGGACTGTAAGCAGCGGCGTTTAACCTTGACGCTTGGTCGGGGTCCGGATGCGGGAAGTACACGCATTGCGTTATTTATTGTACATACATTTCTTTGGTCATAACATAATAATTTCAAAATCATAAGTGTAATTGCTAACGGTGGAACTGAGAAGGAATAATTATAATGTATACTCATATTTGGTTGGAGTTTACGATATTTGACACTTTTGCAAGCACCTTGAGCACGGATGATAAACATACATAGAATATATATTTATATGACATATGAAGCGCTCCCAAAGGAGCTTGACATAGTAATCTTAACCGATTAACAAGTTAATCAACGCTTGGTGCGGTCAGGAGTTGGATGGGTGGCCGATATATATAGGTGGCATCATTCGACTGAGCGCTTCCGTGCTTCCTGAACGTCGTTCACGTTAAACCCTCCGTCCAAGTTGTTTATCTTAGGACAACACAACAGCTGTTGTCTTAAGACAAACAACCGAATGTCTATATAGAAGGCCTTCGGGCGGTCTGAAAACTTCGACACGGGTTGGCCATTAGCCCATCTACCAAGCCGCACTCTCACAGCTTTTCTCTCTTGAGAGGAAGACTCAAGTCCCAACAGTGAAAACATAATGGGCTGATTATGTATATGAACAAATTGAAATATGCGTCCTAAATTCCTAATAATAAAGTGAACATTTTGAAAATCTGTATTTAATTCAGGATAATTATAATATATATATATATATATATTTATTAAGGATAGTAAGGACACAGAAATTCACAAAACAAACAACATCTACCTGCGTAGCTGACATATATCCAGAGCCAATTCAATTCAATTTCAATTTTAAAAGACCTTTATTAACATAAGGATAAAATAAACAGTACTAAAATGCTAGTGTTAGTAAGCTCCTTAGCAGTACATTAATATTGATTATAAAATACGTTTTTCGAGTACCTAGACTCATATAAAACTTTTGGCATGATCCGTACAAAAAACATAATTTGAAAGCGGTAGTAAGATTACCTATACCATAGGGAATGTTTCACGTTTATAAATATAAGTTATGTAAGCGTTTTAGATTTGCATTACATTTGTTAAATTGTTTTTATAAGAGTATGAAGGCCAAAAGGCGGTAGATAAATAAATCTTTCGACGCTCTAAGCAACGGCGGCGGTCCGCAAAAAGCAACAGGAACGTAAACAATGTTATCTGATCTATCATTCAGCAAGCGCATGCGACGCGCTGCAGCGCGAGTCGCGTACGCCACTCCTACCGTCCTACCTGATACCAGCTGGTAAAACGGGCCGGCACCGGCCAGCGGTCCGCATGCGCTTACACGATGACTCAACCTATTCATCGTATTTTAGAAATAGGTGATGCGGTAGTTTGTATCGATTGTATTTGTCGATAAATGTTAGACTTTTATTACGTGTTTTGCATAAGTTTTGAATTAATGAGTTTTTATTTAGAGGGTTTTTATGCATATAGATTTTTTCTGATAGCTTATAAATATACACGTCAATTTTGGGCAATCCTATTTCTAGGTGCAATTTATGTAGATTTGTGCGGAAAGGGGTATTGAAGGCATACTTGAGTGCCTTATTCTGTATAACCTGTAATTTTTTAATGTTTGTTTGGCAGGTGCTACTCCACACTGGACAAGCATACGTAATACAAGGTCGGACAAGCGTGCGATATATTCGCAGCTTTGTGAGGCTACTGAGACACGAGCGTCTATTCAGGATTGGATTTAGTGCATTTAGCGCCTTGGTTCCTTTGATACAGAGCTTCAAAGTATTTTTTGTCCAATTGAGCTTAGTGTCGAGTGTTGTTCCCAAGTATTTTACAGAGAGACTCCAAGGAATACTAACATTGCATACTCTTAAGGTTCGTGAAGGTGGCGTACGTTTTCTACTAAACATGATGGCCTCAGTTTTGGAGGCATTAATTTTTAATTTCCATTTCTGGAAGTAGTCCAGCAAACGGTCAAGGGATAACTGCAAGCGGCCAATGACCAAGTCAACGTCGGAGGAAGATGAAAAAGACGCTGTATCGTCAGCGAAACAGGCTATATTGGTCTGGGACTGGACCGGTATATCGTTAAGATATAACAAAAATAAATATGGTCCCAAAATTGAACCTTGAGGGACACCAGCAGGCACCAATTTAGGGTTAAAAGAAGTCTTATTGACGTGAACACTGAAAGTACGATTTGTCAGATATGAGTTTATCATTTTAACCAACAAAATGGGTAAGCCAATTGATATAAGCTTGTGCAAGAGTCCATTGTGCCAGACCGTCTCAAACGCCTACTCAATATCTAATAGGAACATGCCTGTAGAATGTTTAAGATTGAGGTTGTGCGACACTGTTTCCGCGACTCTGGCTAGCTGTTGGACGGTTGAGCGACCTTGCCGAAAGCCAAACTGTTCATCTATCAAGTGATGGTCTGAGAGCTGCTGTAGGCGTCGGTAAATTATTTTTTCAAACAGCTTGCCAACACATGGCAAAAGGCTTATAGGACGGTAGCTGATAGGATCTGCTGGGTCTTTTCCAGGTTTGTGGATTGCTATTACTTTAGCCACTTTCCAGCAAGATGGGAAATAAGAGTGAATAAGACAGGCATTGAATATTTTAGTAAGTAAGACGATACATTTTTGGGGGATGTTTTTGATCAAAGTATTAGAGATTTCGTCCAGGCCAGGGGCCTTGCGAGGTTTTAATTTTGAAATGTGTCTCTTTACCTCAGCAGGGTGAACCAGAAAAGAGCTCTCATTGGAGCTGGTTTGATCTGCTAGGAGGGCTATTGAGTGGTCTACAAGTAGTTGCTCGTCACTGTGCCACTCATGGGTCAGCATCATGCTATTAAGGAAGGCTTCAGCTAAAGCGTCACATTGAGATTGCTGGTTAATGGTGAGAGAGCCATCTGCAGATTTAAGAGCGGGAATTGTCACCGAGGATGATCTCATGCTTTTGACTAAGCGCCACAGATCGTTACTGGGATTATCAACCTTGTTGAGTTTGCTATTCCACGCTTTGTCGTTGCATAGTCTTATGGCATGGGAAATTTCTAACTTTAGCTGATTGACTTTTGAATTAAATATTTTACGCATAGAAGAAACAGGCTCCTTTGCAGCATACCTACGTAGGCGGTTTTTGTAGTTTATCATACGCCTAATATGTCGTGGCAAAGAGCGAGAGTTCCACGGTTGCAGAGTAGATAGTGGCACACATAGGTCTCTGGCTTCTATTAGCGAGCATTGGAAGTGTTTAATGGCAGAGTCGATATCGACCGGGGAAGCATAGACTTGTGGGGTGAGTTTCGTGCTATGGTTAAGAATTTTACGGTATGTGGTCCAATCGGCTCTGGAGTAATTAAACTTTAGAATCGGGGTTCGCATAAACTTTGTGTCAAATGTAGCAAATACCGGAAAATGGTTAGAAGACAATGCCGGAATGGTTTCTATGTCACTTGGTAGGTAGAAATTTTTATTTAACATTATGTCAGGGATGGAGGGGATAAAATGTGGACAGTAATGGACTAAGGTAACGTCGCTAGGCGCATGAATTATATAATCGTTGAGAAGCATGTGCTCGTAAAGCTTATTACCCCGTGTATTAGCGAGACCGGGCGACCACAGAGGATGCTTAGAATTGAGGTCACCCATGGCAAGAACTTTTGAGCTGGCCGACATAATACAATCAATGTCGCTAGTGATTATTGGAAAATTAGGCGACTGATACACAGAATAGATTGCAATATTGTGATTGATAAGGGCCACGTAAACACCAATAGCTTCCAAGCGATTTGTCTGCGGAGCTGGAAGTACGTTGTGCGTTATATCAGCACGGACGAGTATGGCTACACCCTTTTTTTTTTTTTTTTTTTTTTTCCGCTGGGAAAAATGCATTACGCATCCCCCCCCGTTGGGGATGAGGGGGTATGTGGGACTCCCCGGCAAGTGCCAGTATACCCACTAAACGACCCAGCGGCACTCCGGCTTCGTATGTGTGGAGGAGAACTGGGGAGTCGGCCGAGCCTTTACGTCCAGTCCCCCACCGACGACCGCCCGCTTTTACAGCGGGGCCTGCACGCCCCTCCCACCAGGAGGAGCCCGGGAATGGCCAGGAGTGCTTGGCCATTCCCGCCCGACGGGGGTGGTGAATGAGTGCAATGCGAGAGAAGGCACCCCCGCGCCTATCCCTCGCTATTTACCACCGGGGAGAAGGCGACTATCATTCAATCGCCTTCTTCCACCCCTTCTTCGTCTACGCAGTGGCGCCGCAAGGGGGTCATCCTCCCTTGCGCGCTCTGCCGCCTCCTTTTGGGACATCACGTCTTCACAAAAGGAGGAGACCGCTGCCCAGTTCCCCTCGCCCTCCAGCATGGCAGTGACAACGCTGGGGAGCGAGAGGTCCGGCCCGACTATGGCAACCAAATTGTGGCGCAGCTCGGACCACGACGGACACACCTCGAGGGTGTGCTGCGCCGTGTCTTCCGCCACGCCACAATCATGGCATGCCGGTGTTTCCTCCCTTTCGATCCGGTGCAGGTATGATCCGAAGCATCCATGCCTGGATAACACCTGCACCAGACGGAATGATAGGAAACCGTGGGACCGCCGGAGCCAGTCTTGTAGGACTGGCCCGAGAGCGTCCAACGTACGGCGGCCAAAAGTGGCGGTGGCAAGATCCTCCGTCCAATGATGGACGACTGCGTCCCTCGCCTCACGCCGGACGGCCATCCGCTCCTCCAAGGAGGGGCACTCCCCGATGGCCTTACGCCTCGCCGTCCACTCGTACACTTTGGCGAGCACCTCTGCCTGGAGCTCCCAAGGAGGGGTGCCAGCCAAAGCGCACGCCGCCGCAAACCCCACCGACCGGTAGGCCTTCGCCACCCGCAGTGCAATAGCCCTTTGGGGTCTGCGGATTGCAGTGGCGTTCTCCCTCCTTTGGAGGGAGTCAGCCCAGATAGGGGCCCCGTAGAGGGCCATACTCCTCAAGATGCCGGCGTATAAGAGCCGGCACCGCGCTTTGGGCCCCCCCAAATTCGGAAGGAGCCACGAGAGGGCGCCCGCAACCTTTAGTAGGCGCGTCGACAGCCCGCTGAAGTGCGGGCCGAAGCGCCACCTGCTGTCGAGCACTAGGCCCAGATATTTCATCTGGGCCTTTACCTCAATCCTGACCCCCTCCACGATAATGTGGGCGTCAGGGGGAATGCGCTGCCGAGGCCCGTGGAAAAACACGGCCTCGGTCTTATGCAGTGCCACCTTCAAGCCAAGACGGCGGATCCTTCCCGCGATCAGGGATCCGCCGGCCGAGGCCAGACTCGCCGCCTCCCTGAAGTTCCTCCCCCGGGCAGTGAGTAGAGTGTCATCCGCATAGCAGATGACACTCGTGCCACGGAGGAGAGTTCCCCGCAGGAGCCAATCGAATCCGATGTTCCACAAGAGTGGTCCTAGAACAGACCCCTGTGGAATGCCGGACCCCGCACCGTACCGGCGAAGTTGGCCCGTGCGGTCTACGAGGAGGACGGCTCTGTCCTCCAGATAGTCGGCCAGAAGCCTCCGCAGGTACTGAGGCACACCGTGGTAGCGGAGTGCCTCCAATATTGTCGAGTGAGGGACGGAGTTGAAGGCGTTGGCTATGTCAAATGACACAGCCAAAACTCCGTCCCTTGCCTCCACCGCCTCCAGCACTTGGCCCCTGAGTAAGGCCAACGCGTCTACAGTCGAACGCCCACTTCGAAAACCGAATTGGGCGTCCGACAAGTCCGGTCCGACCTTCCGCAGGTGGCCATTCAGCCGCTTGGCGACGATCCCCTCGAACATTTTACCGACCTCATCGAGCAGAACGATGGGCCGGTATGCAGATGGGGAGTCCACCGGGCGTTCTTCCTTCCGGAGAAGGCACAACTGCCCCTCCTTCCAAGGTTTCGGGAACCTCCCAGACGCGAAACATGCGCTGAATAGGTCCCGAAACCTCTCCTCCATCTGGGAGGCGGCGATGGCCACCACCCGTGCAGGGACGCCATCCGGCCCAGGGGCCGTCTTCTTGGCGCGGAGGTGGAGAGCCTCCCCCACGAATTCGGCCACCGTGACTGGAGGTGCCTCCTCCTCCCCATCTTCCGGCGGAAGTATGGCTACACCCTGGCCAACACCGTTACGATGCTTGTCCGAGCGGTAGCATACATAGCCGGGAGTATTGAGGTTAAGTCGGTGGGTTAGCCTAGTCTCGCAGAGGGCTATGACATCTACGTTTAATTTACTCACCGCGAGTTCAGCGAGTTCCTGTTGCTTTTTGGAGACGCCATCAGCGTTCCAGTAAAGTACGCGTAGTTCATGGGAACTAAACATAATGACCGAGGTGAGTTACTATTAGAATCACTTTATCCATGAAAGTCTTGCATTTGGTAAACTCTTGCTTGATGGTTTGGATGGTAGCAAGAATTTCCAGCATTTCCACGGTTTCAAAGTCTTGAGGAGTATCTACAGATGTTGCACCAGCACGTAGAATTGGTTGGGCATGTTTCTTGTTTATTTGTATTTTTGGAGGCTGGGGTGGTTTGGCAGACCACTCCGCTGAGCTAATTTTAAGGCTTGGTGAATAATCGGTTTGAGTTTTAGGCGTTGGTTTACTTCCTGTGCCGTGGCTTGTAATCGTTGCCCAAGTTTGAGGAGCACAAAGATGGGCGCATGCAGCATCATTAACTAGTGTCTTTCGAGTGATTTCACGCCTGGACTCAATCCGGTTGATATATTTGAGCCGTTCGTCACATTGAGTGAAGTTAGCTGGATGATCTTGCTGACAGTTGCAACAACGAGCTGGGGACTCTCTACCCTTTTTTATACATTCCCATGTGGGATGATTCTTTGCGCACTTCACGCATCGTGCTTGGCGGTTGCAATTGCGAGAGGCATGACCAAAGCCTTGGCACCTAAAGCACTGACTGCCGGGCTTTCTTGTCGGCTTATAGCGCTCAACCACAACGACACAATTGGACAGGTATTTTATCTGTTTGAACTTTGTCATGTTGGTCCCGCACGGTAGCTGCACTAGAACTGGCGGACACTCGGACGGGTACAAAGTTTTCATCTCTGACACTGTAGCTCCGGAGAATCCCAGGGTGGATAATTCCTTCGCGACGTCAGTATGAACAAATTTTGGCAACCCTATGATGACTGCTTTAGGAAGCTTTTCGTCTTTTCGGGTGAAAGTGTGAAAGGCGACGTTTTCCTTCACGAGACCATCTTTAAGTTCCTGGTGATTTTTCGCAGAGTAGCACTGCACTCTTATGATTTTACGGCCTTTGTGCTGTACGTGGAAATCCTTTACGTACCGTTCTAATGTGGCTCTGATTTTCTGGTGGGTCCACTCACCTTCCAGCTCGATTACTATTGGAGGAGTGTTGTTCACCGCCTTCTTCTTAGTCGCGATTTGGAATAAATCTGGCACTGCCTCGTCAACAGGGAGCTCACTGAATCTGTTACTAATTGGCGTACGTTCGTCCTTGGCTGAATCCTTTGGGTTTGCACTAAACTTTTTCGGGTGCTTCCATTTATCTGGAGGCGTTGAGTCTTCTCTAGGTCTTTTGCTGACCACACTGATATTGGGATCTGATCTAGTCAGGTATTTATCCATGGTAGGCGCAGGTATCAACTATCGACAACTTGTCGATAGTACCTTTTCCATCTCTAATTCAGTTTAACCGAGACAAAAACGGAGTGTCATTTAAAAGCGTGCGGTCGCAGTGACAACCGAGCGCTGAATGAACAGAGCCAATTACGAAAATCGCGGTCCTTTCACAGACGTAAGTGCCTCACCTTACTTAATATCTAATGTACGTAAACCACTCTGTGGACAGATATGCTAGCTTTTCTCTGTGCATTTATAATGGAGACTGTCAACCTATCCCAAGGGTTGAAGGGATGTTTTTTTTGAGTTCTGTACAAGACAACAGGACCCCAGACATTACTAATCATATGCTGTTCCACTGTATCTTTCTAACTTGTATTCAAAGAGCTATATCTCTGAAAATGTAACAGGTAGTCCGATGAATTTATCACAGTATATATTTATTGCGGATGTCGTATCAAATAATTAGAAAACGAAAAGTAAAAATCAAGGTCCTCGTAAAACGTGTTATTACTGACGGTTCCGTTAGTGTAGTGTTAGTAGCTTTCGAAGCGCGGAGTCTCAGGTTTGATTCCCGGCCACGTCAAACATTGCGCAATATGCAGAAATGTTTGTCACACGGGTCTTGGGTGTTGTTATGTGTTATTATGTATCCATGCCTCCAACGACGCAGGAAATCCTAGTGGGCGTGTAAACGTTTTACTTTCATAAGGGAATATTGAAAGTTTACATGCAGTGCATACACATTTGAAAATTATATCAAGCCTGCATATTTGTTTTTTTTATGATCTCCAGGAAAATAATCCAACTGTGTATGTAGATCATCCGTGATCATGGCGCTTTCAACTGTGCCGAAATATCAAAAAACTCAAAGAAAATATACATGGCAGCTATCCCGTTAGTAATTTGAACATTTCGAATACTTGTATCCATAATGGTTAAAAAACGTATATGTATATTTTATCCATGATAAAAAATGTAGAATAGATTTTAGAACACAAAACGTAATACAGGCCTTTAAAATAATGCTTTACTATTTATAAAACATTACGCAAGCAAGCTGTAACTACAACACCTTGGCGCGATATCAAGTTTCAATGTCCACATTTACGATATCTATATTGTGTTCCGTACACGCTACTTGAGCCAAGAGAAATTGCGTAACGTTATTAAAAATAAAATTTACTCCAAGTTTTTACAGTAAAGATTTAATAAAGCGAACCAGAATAACTACAAAGAAGCTTTAGAAAACCTTGCAATATTAGAGGCAACTGTAAAGTCAACAAAATAGAAAAACTCGCAATCAAGGTTTTTTTTTTTTTAATCTTTATTTATTAGGGACTTTTGTCGCTTTGCGACGATGTCAGCCCCGTGATGACTATTATTTTATCACGCTAACTTTTAATGATTTGATAGATCATGCCACAGAGCGCCCCAGCCGTTTCACTCAATGGATCGGCTAAGACACTCTGCAGCACCCCCACATCAACTGGATTAAGCCCGTATTGATTCCACTAGAAGGTGACGGACGTCTTCAATGGTTCCGCATATCTCACAATTAGGTGAATCTGCCACTCTCATAAGGTGTTTAAATTTATTTAGTGGGACATGCCCGGACCGCAACCTATGAGCCATTACAATATAGCATCTTCGTAGCTTGCTACTTGCAAACCAGGGTATACGAGGAGGTTCATATTGTATAGTTCTATACCAAATGCCCTCCACCCTCACCCCTTCTATCTCTTCCTTCCTATTATCCTTCCTCAAAGGTCGGCAACGTATCCTCGAGGCCTCTGGTATTGCGCATATCCGTGGGTGACGGTCACTTACCATCAGGTGAGCCGCTTTCTCGTTTGCCAACCTATCCCGTTAAAAAAATGTATTATGTACTAGGTTTCCAAAAATGTGTCATGATATGAAATAAGCAATTTTTACACATTTTAGTATACAGCTGTATATCTACTAAAATGTGGATAAGCATCCACAAAAGGAGGTATTTTAGTTATTTCACAAGTCTCTAGATCATCATAATTATATACTGTAAGCCAAACTGTAATTTTGTCTCAGTACAATTTGCCATACTAACCGGTAAATAAGCAGTGGTCCTAGTACAACACCAGCACAGATAACTCACAGTTTGTACTATTTATGTCAACGATATGTTACGTTACACTTACGCAAATTTACGAGGTAGGCCCACTGTCGTACAATATTTAATTTTGATTAGTTGCAAAGGCTCAAATTTCCTACCAAGTTCACACAGCCCTTAACAGATTTCATCTCTATATCAAACCAATTCTTCCAGGTACATCCTATCCCTGGCTCTGGCGGATCTCCTCGTCATCATCACCTGCGTGCCATTCACCTCCATCGTGTACACACTGGAGTCCTGGCCGTGGGGGTCGACGGTGTGTCGGGTGTCGGAGGCAGCCAAGGATGTCAGTATCGGAGTGTCAGTGTTCACGCTGACAGCGCTGTCAGCTGATAGATACTTTGCGATTGTGGACCCACTGAGGAAATTACACGCTACAGGTATGTTTTTACGTTCTCAAACACCGATACTCTTCACTATTCTGCTTCGATGGAGCTCGGGCTCTGGAGCGAGTGTGCAAGTTAAAAATGTTTCCGTGTCACGTACGGTCCGAAAGGCTATCGAGATTGTAAGCATCTAAATTTTAATTAAGCCGGAGGATATGGTCCATCCTATTGAGCTACCCACCGGGAGATACTGTCTTCATGGAGCTCTTAATAGTTCGAAAAAGGTGATTAGTAACAAATTAGTAAGTTCATTCTATATAAGTATTCCTCTCGGTACGGTAGTGATACTAAACGAATTTGCAGCGGGACTGTTTTTCAGCAGCAGAATAAGAAAACGCATAAGTCACCGTTTAGGTACGGTCCAATTCCAGTTTAGTTAGTAGAATGCTATTGCCCGTATACCAGTCAAGTAATAAATACTGCATGATAGACGGGAATCTTTGCCGATTTACCAATTTGTCATAAAGTTCAGTTCCTTTTAATTTAGGTATTTTTAACATTAATATTCATGTTAACAAACATAATTATATGCTCTTGGCTTGCTAGTAGTTAGTGTACTGAACGAATCAGACTCATCGACCAATGTTCTGTATACTTACCTACCTTCATAGGTAGTTATACCTACTTGACGCTGTGCACGAAACGTAAACAAAAAAACGTTGAAAAATACACGTTTCTAATATGTAAACTTTTAACTGACTACCTCATCGTCATCATCGCAGATGTAGGATGTCCACTTAATATCCACTTAAACGGCCTGTATCCAACGTAGTCCTGCCACCTTTATCAGGTCGTCTGTCCATCTTGTCGGTTGTCATCCTGCGCTGCGCTTGCCGATCTGTGGTTTTATTCACCCCATGACCTTCCGGCCCCAGCGGCCATAGCTTTGCGTGTCATGTGCCCTGCCCACTGCTACATCAAATGGTTTATCTTCTGAGCTATGTCGGTGACTTTCGTCCGCCTTCGGATCAGATAATTTCGGATACGATCACGTAGAAAAACCTCGAGCATAACGATAATCCAATACGGTTTAAAAGATTACAAAGAGATTAAGATTAAGACAATAGACAGACGGACGGACGACGTATGCTTAGAATTACATAGTTCCGAATAGAGCAGACAAAGCCCTAAAAAGGTCCAACATATGCAATATAATAAATATACGGATTCGGAAAGACATTAATTCATTAGCTACGATAAGACCTGTATTTCATAAATTTAAAGCCATTTGAATATAATCTCCTTCACTCCCTAATCTTCCCTAGGTATTATCCACGTATTCTGAACGGCATTGTTTGAACGGATACGGCGGAATGGATCCACTCAAGTGCAAAGCTCAGAGAATTAGGAAGAGCAAGTCATTAAGTTCAAAAATCAATTTGTTTAAGCTTTCTATTTATGTATGCATGAGATGACTGTTTAATATTTGGGTGAAATAAAGAATATTGAGGCGTGAAGGAACTGAACTCAAGTGCTTTGAACTTAAGTACCTATATAAGTGGGGTTGGGACCTTTAAATGTGTTTATTGATACGGAAAAGGTTGTTTTTGGATAATGACCTACAACAACGATGATATATTATTATCTATACTTGTAATAAAAGTTAGAGTAGAAGCCAAAAATTTTGTACTTAGAACTAAATAAAAATAAAATGTGAGATAACTAAATTCTTTGTAATAATTAGGATGCTTTTAATTATTTACTAATCATTTAAATATTTTTTTTATCTAGAAAGAAGTAATACAATGTAATAGCAGATAACCAAATCAATTATTATTTATATACTTAAATCATGGATAATCTTACTACTGACCAAATCTTTCTTCCAAACAACAATTAAAGGCTAAAGTTACAGCCGCAGAGATCAGTAAATCTGTGGTTACGAAACCGTTCTGTACAACACAATATAAGGCTACCATGATATATATCATCAGGTAAATATATTGCTAACTGCCTAAAATAATAACACAGTTATTATATTCCAAAAAAATTGCTTGATAAATGGTCCATTCGTTTAGGAGCTACGATGCCACAGACAGTCACGCCTAACACATAACGCCCCTCTTTTTGCATTGGAGGTTAAAATAAATTTTACATTAATACATTAAAATGTAATGAAGACTAGCTGCGCTCCACGGTTTCACCCGTGTGGTGATGGATAATGATGATTATGAATCAAATATACCGTATGTTGTTACTTAGAAATAATATAGTTTTCTACTCGTAAAATATTTTTTTAACCGGATGTGTAAAATGTGTGTGTGTTTTCGCAATTATCCGTTACAAACTAATTATCAAAACTTTCCTCTTAATTATTAGAGTAGATAAGTATTAACACCAAGGTGCGAATAATATGGCCTAGTTTGGAACGGCGGGATGCATACTTTCACACGGAAAATTAGCTATTGTGACATAACTGTAATAGTGAGGCTTATGGTAATGCCTACTTATTTTGTAAACATTGATGTCCTCTATAAAACAAAAATACATCACTTGGCTTTATTGTCAATAGTTTCCGCAGTATACGCGATGTAAAGATTTTTCAGCGTTTCTATTTGCATACTTTAAAATTAAAAGGTGACATAAAAATTGCGACATAACTATGATAGTAAAACATATGGTAATACAAGTTATATTGTGTTTCTTGATGTTTTCTATAAAACTGCAGTACATCACTTTTCTCTATTTTCAATAGTTTCCGCTAATATTTTCTGGTATTTTTTTCATACCTTGGGTTACATTATCAAAGTTTGATGCGTATCCCCAAAGTTTTTGAAAATATTGTGTAGCTTAAGTTACTCAGTGATACTGTAGCTTTCAAACGGCAAAATAATTTATGAACTCGGGCTAGTAGTTTTTATGTTTATTCGTGATAATACAAAAATCCAAAAGTACAAATCTTTCCTCTAATATTAGTAAGTAGTAAAGTAATGATACCAATAAATAATATAAAACTCTAAAAATATATTTACAAATCCTAAAGAGCTATTTTTATTTGGTTTTTTAATTTTATTTGTTCCTTACCATACATATACATTTTTGCTATAGAATATTGTCAGTCTGTTT
This sequence comes from Selenia dentaria, assembly GCA_917880725.1. Taxonomy (NCBI): domain Eukaryota; kingdom Metazoa; phylum Arthropoda; class Insecta; order Lepidoptera; family Geometridae; genus Selenia; species Selenia dentaria. Next base: position 6,836,819 of record OU862891.1, read on the forward strand.
GTGTATCACTCGTACCTTTGCCATGCATACCACACGATATTCATACAAAGAGATAGATTAATCAAATTCAATATTATATTTGGATGGATCGTGATAAAACGTTTAATATATATTTTAGTGAAGAACTCTAAAAATGCAAAATTCTTCTGAAGACTTTTATTTTTATCTCACGTAAAATAGTTACGAGAGATACAGTGCAGTGGTTTGCACTGCACTAATTAATTTAACATTCACCTCACACGAAAACAAATGATTATAAGTATTTTTATCCCATTTTATTTGAGTTTTATTACGTTCTTTTTCGAGTAGAGCAGCCAGATGTACTTGGAAGATGGGAATTTTAGGGTTAAGAGTGAACCTAAGCGGGTCAAGAATAATTTTAGCTACACGTTAGGAATAATTAGTTAGATAAGTACGTAAGTATTAAAGCTCGTGCATCTTTTACTACCGTATTTAATCTACAATGAAATTCTCAATGAAAGTCGGTAGAAGGTTTCAAAACGTAAAGTTAAAATAACACAGACTAGTGATAGTTAGTTAGATAGATAGTACACAGACAGAGGGCTCTTACGAATGAATAAGGCCAAGAATGAGATAGACAAACCCCAACGTACAGATGTACGTTAGGGTTTAAAGTATTTGGAACACACTGTATGGACAGTTGCTACTAACCTGTTATTGATCTCGTCCACTGAAGCGATGTTCTCATGGCAATCGAAGCGATTGGATAGCTCAAGTTGAAAGCTCTCGGGGTCTTGAATACGGGCACGAGTGGGTTGGAGCGTAGACTTCATCAGAGGAGACCTCTCATGTTTGACATTAATATTCACCGTGCCTCTTACCATTTGGTGATCACTATCGGTTTTGACCCTGTTGATCACGGAGACATCAGTGAATATTTGCCTTTTGGAGGGTACTATTCTAAGCCGGTACCCCACGGCACCTACGGCACAGTAATTTATTCACTAAATTAAATTAAGGAAATGTATAATATGTTATATAGAGGGAGAAAAGTTAAATTTTCCATCGCGTTTAGCACCAGTACAGCGATAGAGTTCACACAGGGTTCTCCTTTATTAGTTTTCTAATTAATGTCATATATGTCTGGAAGAGATCGCTCTGAGCGATAAGACCGCCCATTGTGACACTTAATTTTAAGTTTTCCATTGTTGAGTAATGTTTTTCTATTATATTGTCATATTTGTTGGTGTTGCAATAAAGAGTGTATCTATCTATATAATAGTACGATATTTTGTAGTTACTACAGTTTAGAGTATATTAATACAATATTAATGAAGCGTAAATAATGCTAGACTCACTAACAATAATAAGACGTACACTAATTATTGTTAGTGAATTAAATAATCGCAAAATACCGTAATACCATTTAATATAATTAAGTGCCTATACACAACATATCCTACTACACAAGAATGTTGCGTTTTGTGTGATATAATTCATTTGATAAATAAGTTGGTCATTTAGTCACTGTCCTGACTATGTGTAAGTTATAGTAATACGGTGTATCTATTTCTAAAACGTTCTAAGGCTATTGACGAAGAAAATACAAATACGTTTCGTAATTTTTCACACTTTGCCTACACTCTTGCTCCAATATAAACACTTAACGGTTAATAATATTACCATTAGCCATTACACGTCACTCGAAGAAACACAAATCTAGAAAAATGAAACGAAATCAACAATAGCCATTGTCCTGTTTTTTCCCAAAGAAAATCTCATTAGCTTTAAGTGTTCATGTCATAAAATATTTAATTGACCAATCAAAAACACTCTTAATCTTCACCAAGATCGCATTGTTGAATTGAATCTTTGTTACAGCACTGGAAAGTCGTACACTAAAAATAACAATCTCGATCAAACGTCTATCACTAAGCTGTTTTTGATTGACAATAAAACGTTCGTTAATGTTGCATTAGACGTCTTTGTTTCTATTGGCATTTGATCAAACTCGTAAGGATTTTGTTGATCGCAGTCTGTGTTCTGTGTATGCTTAACAAGAGCGCCAAGTTGGCGTTATGCCCGTTCGGTTAGCGAGGTAGCGCCAACAGATAAAACCGCCAAAACGTTGCGTAGTCTCTACTTAGCTATATATTTAAAGGTAGTTTACGTTCTTTTCTTGAGATAACTCTGCTAGGCTTTCGCAAAATTAGATCATTTAAAAACTTAAATATAAAATTTGGGTTTATTCGAAGCGATGATAGCCCAGGGGTGAAAGTCTCTACATACGAGCGATTCCTTTACAACCGACCTTATGGTCGTTAAACCGACACAGACTAGAAATGTCCCTCTAGCTGCGCCCATTCTCGTAACGGGCTACGCTAAAATCCTAGATTGTAGCGATTTAACGACTCTCGCTACGGTCGCTAACAGATTGAGAATACCGGCCCAGGAGTAACAAGGGTGGCTCGTCAATTAGACGTCCACGGGATCGATCCCCATCTCGGCTGCAGTTTTCATTGACTTTCAACTAATGAGAGAAACTGATTTTTACTTTCATTGATTTTTCATTTTTCATTGAGATGAAGGAAAAATACCACTTTACCATGCAAGTAAATTTTGTTTTTGTTCCGATATAACCGATACCCTATGTATTCAAATTCAAATTTATGTATTGCCTTTTAATACAGAGCGTTATAATTTGCGGCTCTACCTACCAAACTGGGTATAGATATACCCGTATCTTAATTAGTACTCTCATCCCTATGTTAGAGTCTGTGCAAAAACAGAACCATCGTGGCGTTACGGTGAACTAATATTCAGATTTTTATATAGCAGCCCATTCCAGCTATTATCTGTATGTTACGCAACTGTCAAGTGTGACTCGATAAAACTTTATAACAGTACATTAGTAGCATATTTGTCACCTGTATTATTTACTTATTAAAACAGTCAATTAGTTCACGCGCGCCCTCATTTCCTAGGACACTTCTCGCACAGTATTATAAATCTGTAAGTGTTAAACATTCGCTTGAAACTAGATTGATTTGACTGAGTACAAATGTATTGATCAAGGAATGAACTTCTTTCGTTTTATAAATTAGTAGGTATTGCCTGCTCGCATTCGAAGGACTTGCTTCCCTCAGTAAATTGGCTGTCGCTATTTATCTAGTCAAAGCCGTTTCTCGTTATTGGCTTCTCGTATTTCAATCAGGTTGGTTTGCACCAATCAACCTTAGAAATATATTAGATCACTCGACATTTTATCCTCGAAATAACTTCCTCGCTTTGTTATTTTTGTAGCCTCACTGCTCACAGTTTGATGAAAAATTAAAACGAAATCAAAATTATTGCATGAACTTTGACAATATTAATACCATTTGACTTGTTAACTACTTATAGACATATATATTTGATATTCGTTAACGAAAACAAATCGTTAAGAAACCGAAAGTAGTAGACATTGGACGGATTAAGTGCCGAGTTATATAGAATAAAGATATAGAAATAGATGTAAATGAATATTTAGAAAAAACAAATTTTTTATCAAGCTGGTCTCTACTAGACCTCCTTCAAAAATAGCCGTGGGTATGCCAATATATGTGCTGGTAAATTAATAAGATTAACTCGCTACAAAATAAGGAAAGATAACCCATAAACTCTTAATATCTTTCATAAAGGCCCATAATCCTTTATGTTTAATGAACACATAATCTTGAAAGTAATTATTCGTCCAGGACCATAAACGTTTATAGCAAAAGTATGCACCTATTCTACGTCTTCTTGTTGTAAGTATAATTATGAAAGTGCGTAGGCTTGACTGGCCGGTTCACGCAGTTGGTAGGAACTCTGCCTTCTGAGCCACTGTTCCCGGGTTGGATTTCCTGACAGGTGAAATAACGAATGACAAAAAAATCAAACATTTGTGTGCATTTCTATTTGACCTGTGTCTGGGTGTGTTTATGTATAAAGTATGTATCATATGCTCAGCTATCGTGTTCTATCAATCTATCTTGTGGGGAAATGCAAGCACTGCGCCGTCTTTATTTACCCAGCAAAAGAAACTAGTGAGAACAAACCGACAGTTGCAGACCACACTTCCAAAGACTTAAGATACTCACCAAGTATCTACATATTGGAAGTGTGCAAGTTTGTAAGAAGATATCTGCGTTTCTTTACAAAGCGCCTAATCAAGATTATTTAAATGAGAATTTTTATAATTAGAATAATAAAATATTCATAATAAACATTTTACCTACATATATGTCTTCCTCTCTCCTAATTGCTGTGCCCGACAGGGTTCACAAGCACATTATTTATTAAGACCTGTGATACGATTGTGAAATGGAATAAAATTTGAATTTGAATTTGAATTATAAAGTCCTCAGGTTACCACTGACTTGGACAGGCATGTAAGGCCTGGACTAACATGTGTACGTAAACGTATATGTACAACTGTATGGCTCCCATTGTTTTCAATAAGATACCAAAAACAATTAGAGGATTAAACAATGGTATGTTTAAAAGTTAATTAAAGAAATTGCTTGCAGAAAAATGTTATTATAGTATTATCGATTTCTTAAAAGACAAATCCATTGATAAATATTCAGTATAATTGTAATTAATTAAATTATGCATGTGTAAATATTATAAAATATGACTAATTCTTAACAATAACCAATATATGACATATAATTACCTATTTTAAAATTGAATTTGCACGCCTAACAGGTAAGGACATGTGATCTATTCATTAAGCCTTTATAAGATCTTGTATGCCTCTCTGTATGTTGTATATCTACCATGTTCCTAGCAAATAAATAATTTTGACTTTTGACTTTAACAGGCTCTGCCTAGTTTGGGTGCTGGAGACCTTGTGTTGTTGTTGTCATGGAACAATTATTATTATTCGACGCAATACAATATAGAGGGCTCCGTTAGTGAAGTTGCTAGAGACTCTGCCTTGTCATGCCGCGGGAGGCATGGACACACAATAACACATCACACCAACCAAGACCCGAGAGCAAACATTTCTACTCATTACACAAATATTTGCCTCGGCCAGGGATCGAATCTGGGACTTCTCGCTTTGTAAAATAGGTCACTACCAACTGAGCTGATGAAGCCATTGAAGATGAAACCTACTATGAAAATACGATATGAAAGTAAGACGCATTGTAGATCGACAATGCCCGTGACACCAAACTAAGTTTTTAAAACACTAAACATGTTCTAGGTGATTTTACTTAAATTTAAAACAATTACATATGAATACTTTACGATATTACAAATTTCAGCCAGGATATAATGGGGCTCGCATGGCTGAAATCTAATCTCTAAAATAGGCAAAGTTATATAATGAATTCAGACTTTAAAATTATAGATATAATATTGTTAAAGATGTTGTATTATTAGTGCAGACAAGCCGGCCCAATCTTCATATTCTCCTTCATATTTATATACACATCAATTGCAATTTGTTAGTCTCGCAAAAAATCAAAAACGGCTACAGCGATTTAAATATTTTTGTTATGTTGCTCACCTCAATAGAGGTTTAGGAACGAAAAAAGAACATCATCAACATCATCTATAATTACACGGGTTAAACCGCGGGCACACCTGATATAGAATAAAAATTGTAATAGCGATAATGTGGACAAGAAACTAACATTTATATTCTCTTCCAAAACATGCAGAGTATTTTTAATAAAAAACATACTTTAGAAACTTTTTGGACGAATCAAAAACACCAAACTTTCAGGCGCTGTGCATTACGGAAACATGGCTATCCTCACAAAAACTACAAATATTTAACTGCAATGGTTACAAGTTAGCGTCGTCATACTGCAGACAGAACTACGAAGGAGGCGGCGTGTGCATATTGCTACAAGACGAACAAGAACAATTGTACAAGACGGATTCGACTTTATAGAAAGGAAAGAAATAGTGGACATGACCGTAGAATATGTAATAGAAATCAGTGCAATGCTGCTACCAAAGTATAATCTTTTGCTAATCGTAATGTATTGGAATAGTAGACAGACCGATATATTCTACAATCAACTACAAAAAACACTCGAATTAATACTAAAAAAATATAATACGCTAAATATAATAATTGGCGGAGATTTTAATGTAAATATTTTAGATAAAAACCAACATTCATCTAGATTACTAAACATTATGCTGGAATATAACTTTAACCAATACATAAATGATCCAACCCGTGTCACTAAATTAACGGCCACATGTTTAAATTTAGTGTTTGCAAATTTTAATAAAAACAACATAAGTACACGAGTACACGACTATGGCTTCTCGGACCATAAAGGTATAATTTTGACATTAAATCATTCACATAAACTACATAAAATCAGAACATGGACTGTAGAAAACAGACTATTCAATTCCAACAACATAAACAATTTTAAAATCGGATTACAAAATATCGATTAGACGAATATACTAAAACAAGACTTAACAATTAATCAAAACTATGACATATTTCAAGTCATTCAGGTATACGCACCGACGAAGTCGCACCCGGATGATGAGGTGGAGGATATGTATGAGGACATTAGTCGGGCCATACATACCTCTGAAACGCACTTTCTAGTTGTTATGGGGGACTTTAACGCGAAGTTGGGTAAGAGAAGCGAGGATGAGTCGAAAATGGGGCAATTTGGCTATGGACAACGGAACCGTAGGGGACAGAGGTTGGCCGACTTCCTGGAGAAAGAGGGACTCTTTATGATGAACTCTTTCTTTCAGAAGCCACCTCACAGGAAATGGACCTGGCTGAGTCCCGATGGTTCCACGAGAAATGAGATTGACTTCATTATGACCACCAAAAGGCAAATATTCACTGATGTCTCCGTGATCAACAGGGTTAAAACCGGTAGTGATCACCGAATGGTAAGAGGCACGGTGAATATTAATGTCAAACTAGAGAGGTCTCGTCTGATGAAGTCGACGCTCCGACCCACTCGTGCCCGTATTCAAGACCCCGAGAGCTTTCAACTTCAGCTATCCAATCGCTTCGATTGCCTTGAGAACATCGCTTCAGTGGACGAGATCAATAACAGGTTAGTAGAAACTGTCCATACAGTGGGTTCCAAGTACTTTAAACCCCACCGTACAGATAGGCCACAGAAACTCTCCAACGATACCCTCAACCTCATGGCTGAACGACGCTCATTGAAACTGCAGTCTTCGGATGATGCTGAAGCATATAGGCTGCTCAATAGACGAATATGGAAGTCCTTGCGACACGACATTCGGATCTTTAATACAAACCGTAATAAAGAGACGATAGAGCGGAAAAAAGGCTCCAAAGTGTTTGCAAGAGACATGTCTATTGGGCAAAGCCAGTTGACGAAGCTGAAGAGAGGAGACGGCAGTGTAGCGTCGACCAAAGCGGAAGTGTTAGGAGAGGTCGAGAGTTTCTACGGACAGTTATACACCTCGGTCGCTAAACCTGTTAGCAGCTCGGCCAAAGACCCAAGAGCCAAGCTAACCCGACATTATACCGAAGATATCCCGGACATCAGCCTGTACGAGATTAGAATGGCCTTGAAACAGCTTAAGAACAACAAGGCGCCTGGTGACGACGGTATCACATCTGAGCTTCTGAAAGCGGGTGGAACACCGGTACTTAAAGTCCTTCAGAAGCTCTTTAATACCGTCTTACTCGAAGGTTCAACTCCAGAAGCATGGAACAAAAGCGTGGTGGTGCTGTTCTTCAAGAAAGGTGACAACACTTTACTTAAAAATTACAGACCCATCTCGCTTTTGAGCCATGTTTATAAGCTGTTTTCGAAGGTCATAACGAACCGTCTCAGTCGCAGGTTTGATGAATTCCAGCCTCCGGAACAAGCCGGTTTCCGAAAAGGCTATAGTACCATAGACCACATCCACACGCTACGGCAAGTTATACAGAAGACCGAAGAGTATAACTTGCCTCTTTGTTTAGCGTTTGTGGACTATGAGAAAGCCTTTGATTCGATCGAGACGTGGGCAGTGCTTGAGTCTCTCCAGCGGTGCCGTATTGACTATCGATATATTGAAGTGCTGAAGTGTTTGTACAAAAACGCCTACATGTCAGTCCGAGTACAGGAGCAGAGTTTGAAGGCAATTCCATTGCAAAGAGGCGTGAGACAGGGAGACGTTCTATCTCCGAAACTGTTCACCGCTACATTGGAAGACGCCTTCAAGCTTCTGGAATGGCAAGGACTTGGCATTAATATTATCGGCGAATACATCACTCACCTTCGATTTGCCGACGATATTGTAGTCATGGCAGAATCCATGGAAGACCTCAGTACAATGCTCGAAGGCCTCCATCGAGTTTCCCAACGGGTAGGTCTTAAGATGAACATGGATAAGACGAAAATTATGTCTAATGCCCATGTTGTACCTACCCCAATATCAGTTGGGAACTCAGTTCTCGAAGTTGTTGACGAGTACATCTACCTGGGACAGACAGTCAAACTAGGCAGGTCCAACTTCGAGAAAGTGGTCAATCGTCGAATCCAACTCGGCTGGGCAGCGTTCCGGAAACTTCGCGAAGTCTTCTCGTCAAAAATACCTCAGTGCCTCAAGACAAGAGTCTTCGACCAATGTGTGCTACCAGTGATGACTTATAGCACTGAAACGTGGTCTCTTACTATGGGCCTCATAGACAAGCTCAAAGTAGCACAACGAGCTATGGAGAGGGCTATGCTCGGGGTTTCTCTACGTGATCGAATCAGAAATGAGGAGATCCGTAGAAGAACGAAAGTCACCGACATAGCCCAGAAGATTAGCCAGTTGAAGTGGCAGTGGGCAAGGCACATAGCACGCAGAACAGATGGCCGATGGGGCCGAAAGGTTCTGGAGTGGAGACCACGGACCGGCAAGCGCAGCGTAGGTCGTCCACCGACACGGTGGACAGACGACCTGATTAAGGTCGCAGGACGACGTTGGATGCAGGCCGCTTCCAACCGGTCCTTTTGGAAAATCATGGGGGAGGCATATGTTCAGCAGTGGACGTCCTACGGCTGATATGATGATGATGATGATGATGATGATGATGACATATTTTCTAGTATATTACAGGAATTGTTGAACAAATTTATACCGAAAAAAATAATCAAATTAAACACAAAACCTCAAAAAAAGTGGCTGACCAACGGCATTGAAAAGTCATGTAAAAATAAAAGATTATTAAAATTATTAATATCATACAACAAAGATCCAATACTCACAAAATACTATAATCAATACACTAAAACATTAAAACGAATAATTAGAAAATCTCGAAAAACACAAAATATATTAGAAATTACTAAATCACAAAATAAAACTAAGTCCATGTGGAAAATCATAAAAGACAATACTAATAAAACCTATAAAAAATCACAAAATAATATAACACTGCATATCCATAATGTGCTAACATCTGATCCGATACAGGTAGCGAACTCATTCAACGAGTACTTCGCTTCGGTGAGCTCGGAACGAGTTAGTGGCGGGCACACGGTGGAACCGCGCGGCCGCCCTGTGCGCCAGCCTTCAGAGAACTCGATGTTTTTGAGCGCAGTCCAACCACGTGAAGTATACTTAATCTTAAAAAACCTTAAAAGTAAAAATAGCTGCGGGGCAGACGAAATCCCGCCCATTTTAGTCAAGAAATGTGCACAAGAGTTAACTCTTCCATATTGTTTACTCATAAATCAATCCTTTAACGATGGCACTTTCCCTGATGAACTTAAAAAATCTGTAATTAAGCCAATCCATACAAAAAATGTCTAAATACACACCTAGCAATTATAGACCAATAGCTATGTTACCGACATCTTCATAAGTTTTCGAAAAAGCCATGCAGTGGCGCTTAAATTCCTTTTGTGAAAAATATAAAATATTTGACGACGCGCAAAACGTATTTAGAAAAAATCGCTCCACCGCTCTTGCCGTGTATAAATATATAGATAAAATACTTGACATTCTTAATAATAAGCATTATGGCGTAGGTATTCTTCTTGACATGTCCAAAGCATATGACAAGGTAAAATTTGACATCTTATTAAATAAACTGTATGGTATTGGAATTCGCGGAACTGCACATGACTGGTTTAAATCGTACCTACAAAATCGGGAACAAATTGTTGAGGTTGAATTTTATGACATAATTAGCGGAAAAATTGACATAATAATATCTGATATTAAAAAAATCCACAGTTCTATCCCCCAGGGCAGCGTGCTTGGGTGTACTTTATTTTTAATTTATATAAATGACTTACCTAAAATACAAAACGACACGTGCATTCTATTCGCAGACGATATTTCACTACTTACATCATGCAAAAATAATAACAATTTAAATTTGACCCTAACTAACACTTTCAACACTACTGTAAAATGGCTGTCGGATCATAACCTCGAAATTAACTTTTCAAAAACAAAAATTATGCAATCTATCTGTTATGCTATCTCAAAAACAACCTCTTGACATAAATTTCTACTATAATGGCACAAAAATTAAATGCGTTGAAACTTTTACATTACTAGGAATAGATATTGACACTCATATAAATTGGAAGAGCCATATAAAAAACATAAAACATAAATTGTCTAGCTTCACATATGCACTACGAGAAATAAAAAAAGTAACAGACGCGAAAACAGCACTGTCTGCTTATTATGCTTATGCAGAAGCCTGGTTGCGATACGGCGTTATACTATGGGGTAACAGTGTTGACGCACAAGACATCTTTATTATGCAAAAAAAATGTATACGTATATTAAGTAACATTAAAGAACCAGATAGCTGCAAACCTCATTTCTTCAAACTTAAAATATTGACATTAACATCAATTTACATTTTAGAGATTTGCAAATTCGTCAGAAAATACCCTGTATTTTTCGGCAAAAAATTGACCAACCGCGACGTTACGAAACTAGATATAAACATAATTTAATACTACCCTCTTCAAGATTAAAAATACACAGTTCTGGCCCAAACACCATGACTGTAAAAATTTATAATAAAATTCCGGATACGATAAAAGCCCAAGATAAAGACCAAATATTTGAAATTAAACTTAGAACTCTATTACTCACTAGAAGTTATTATAGTCTAGACGAATTTTTTAAGGATAAATTTTGACGAAAAATGTAACAATATATCGGTCCGCTTCTACACATATTGCAATGCCCTGAATTGGGTACATATATGACTCAGTATTGTAATATTTAAGATCCCCGTTACATGTATGATGCAATAAATGATATGAATATGAATATGACACTATAAATTATTAGACATCAATAGACACATAAATCTTTGGCCTGATCCTCAGTGGTGGAAATTATAAGTTATTTAACGAAAATAATAAATTTTCACCATGCGGTTGCTGGATCTATGATTGTATTCTAATATTTTTGGGTTGACAATGACGAGGGGAAGCTGTGTGTCGGAAGGCCAGAGGTTTAGATCTAAATACTGAAATACAGGTGATTGTACATACCAATGTATCGCTTTCAGCAGGTATCCGTCGCGAGTCCTGGAGGACCCAGCTATCCTGGCGGTCGGCGTGTTCCTTCCTTTCAGTATCACCTCACAAATTCTTATATAATTTGCACAGCTTCGCGAAGAGATCAGAGAATCGTTTATGAAGTTATTGGGGTTAATGTTTATATCTAATAAGATGCGCACGCGCGGCAGTTTTATAAGCGGTGAAAACTGTCTGGTCAGCTTGAGTGACAGCTGAGTACTGATTGTTGCGGATTGATGTATTGCCAGTTACGGGCTTAAAGATGCCGCTGGATAATCCAACCCGCTACTAAGATCTAGCGATATATTAGCATGTTTATAAATCACCAAATATAACAATAAAAAACACCACTCAGTTTATATATTCGTCTATCCAATGCTCTCCAATACTCGTATATCAACCTTAAATATTAATGGGCATAAATTATAAGCAAGGAAATACGAGTAGATACTTATGTAAGGAGAAACTTTTTCAAGATTATTACCTATGTATGGGTTGTTTTATGAAGCTTAAGAACTGTCTGGGCAAATACATAAATTCATTTAAGTTTTTCATACCATCAAGTGACGAGAAAAGTCGTACCCATAAAGTAACCATCACGCGCCAACAAAGATCAATAAAGACGAAAAATAAGAAGAAGAAGAAGACGAAGAAGAAGAATAAATAAAAAGAAGAATAACAAGTACAGAGCGAAAAACTGAAGTTTTGCGCGGCACTGCACAGTGACATCTTCACAACATTGATATCTGAGTACAATTCACTTCATGCAGTGCTCTTCACATCCTAACGCAGTAATGCTCGTTCTTTATTATTTCACGGCAGAATAGCTCGCACTGCAAGTACTTATCAAGAAAGCTCAAGATCCCTCGCACGATTCAAGATCTTATGGTGATACGGAAACCTGCTACGCAAAACTACAGTTCTAAGCTCTGAATGGCACTGCAACTGTCATGGCAAACGTAATGCTTACCATCAGGCGTATGGCTTGCCCGTCTCGTCAATTCATTGTCTAGAGAACCAGAATTTGGTGCGGAGCCAAAGAAGCTGTGACCTCCTGTTAATGTCTAAGCCATTGAGAATAAGGGGATGAAGTGTTTCAGGTCAACGACAGGGCAATTAGGTATCTCAGTTGCAATCTTATGTGGATAAGAATCTTTAAAAACGGCTGCTAGTTACTTTTGAAAATTCAAGTAAGCAGAAATGGAAGTAAGTTGCTGTTTGGAGATGACAAAAGTGAGATAAGAAACATTTTAAATATTTCAATCTACTTTGGATTTTACAACTGAGATACGTAATGGCCCACCAAATCACCACGGCTAATCATCTGTTTCCAGAACAATAATGTTGTAATCCCCTATTATAATTGATAGTCCACCGCGCCCCAACATGCAGACATTAGTCCAGAAAACGAGGCCCAAGTTACTAAATCCTTCAGATTAACGATATTTACAATTTACCGATACCGGTAAAGGCACTGCTTGTTTATTTAGCCTTCTTTACGGCAGCACTAAACAATGATTAAATAAACGTCGTGATCGCGCCAAAGGCGCGACGTCACCTCAAAGAATGCTCGCCGCCCGCGCGTCCCGCCGCCGCTGTCCTGCAGCTGTCAAACTACAAGCAGGCGGCTGAAGGGAAGCGGAAACAGTCACCATTTTAGAGTCGAAGCTAGCGGACGTATACTGCTCCGCTTCCACGTCGCGACCGCATGGGAACCGCCATTATCAGCCCCACGTTTACGCGTCAGCCCAAAAGTTACCTTTAGGGTGTGTCGGCACGGCCACACACCACCTCACAAATCAGACCGAGTCACCGCGACTAACTTCGCCGCGAGTGACCGCTAATCAGCCCGTGTTTACGCGTAAACCAGTGCACAAACCATAAGACAATACAAACATTATAACTACAAGTGAACAGTTCTTCAGCACGACGTCCACAGCAGGACGCCCAACCCGAGGACTCTTAAGGTCATCAGCCCGCACTACCAAGTCACCCCGACCTACGTAAGTACCTAATAATTTCCCTAACGATCGTATGGTTGCAGAACAATCTGCTTAACCACGTCGAATCTCTTTAACGGCTTCGAAACCGTTTTATAGCCGTCCATTGCTGATATCCGTTTAACATTTTAATGTTTGTTGATTATTCGATATTTTTATGCGTCTCGTGTTTTGTCTTAATAATTGTATTGTGGTTCAGTTAATAAGAAGAACGATAAGTACATCGCGCAGGCCGCGTGTAATGTGTTATTTATATATAAACGCATATCCAAGATCAAAAACAATGGCGACTTTCTTATATTTTTTTTAAACTAAATTATGTGACATCACAGGCAAGTCGTGCGCCTGATGTTAAGCACTACGCTTGCCCATGACAGTTGCAGTGCCACTCAGAGTGTAGGATTGTAGTTACTATTGAGTGGTACTACTCTGAGCTCGTCACCTTGTCATATAAGATGTAAAATCTATCGCCCTGTAATTTCGGTGGACACATTGCGCTTTAAACCAATATATTTACAGTAATCTTTGCACACTACTGGCATTTCCCCAGCAGACTCTGCAAAAGTCCTACCACTACAAACAAAGCTTACTAAGCTCTATTCTTAACGCCAACCAACCACTCCGAAAGGAAATATCGTACATAAAAAGAAAAGGTAAAACACCTTTGTTTTACTTTACTATTTTAGATTTACTGAACCTATAGTGTCGATATATCACAGACAACGATTGTCATTAAGTCGCCAGAGACTAAAAGTTTACCTTGGCTGCGCTAGCCGCGTAGAGGCCGCGCTAACGTTACATCTTGCTGCGGCGCTAATCATTTTTTATGTTATTAGGAAATGGTTCAAGCTTAAACAGATGCATTTCCTAACATGTGACGAAGTACACTGCACTCATAACTCTGACACATTAAGTTGTTAAGTCTCATGCGCCTGTGATTTTGCCAGCAACCGTACCGTCAAACCAAAACGCAGTATTGCGAACATTACTGCTTCCCGAGAGAAAAAGGTATGGTATACCCCAGATGAACTCATTCACGAAGAGTTCTATTGCTCTTGACTTGTTTTCTAAATTTTCTTTCAGTCTTTCTTATCCTTGACCAATTAAGAATTAACTTTTTACTTGTTGTATATTAAGTTGAATGAACCCTTTCAGGTGGCAGTAAACGAGCGACGCGACTGACAGTGGCGACAGCGCTCGGCATATGGGTGCTTGCGGCCTCACTCGCCGTGCCGGCCTATCTCAACTCCTACCTTAGAGAGTTTGTTGTCAATCCTACCACAAAGGTAAATTTGTCTGTCTTAAAACTTCTGTCTTGGTGTTTGTCTTAAACGTCTATTAGTATCTGCACTACGAGCATGTAATGTCCATAGGATAAAATTTTACAGTAGCCTGTATATGGAATCCCTATTTCCGGTTTTCACGCCATATCTTGACAATGACTTTACCGATTTTGATGAAATTTAGCAAAGAGATAGATTATATACTAGAGTATAGTAAGGTTTCCTATGTAATGTAAATAAATAGTCTGCATTCAGCGGAATACAACATAAGGCTTTTTAAATTTTCTGCAAATGAATATTCTATATATTTAGATTTATTATCAAGATTTTAAATCTCTTTCACATGCGTCTTTGTCTAGTTGCAAAGTATAATGATGTTACTATACATTAATATTATAGACAATAACATCAAACCTTTCGTTTCGTAGTCGGACGATTGACTCACTTTTCTAACCGTTATTTTAATTATATAGATATCTACACTATACAACTGTTTAGCATATCAGTATTGTTTTGAACACGTGTTCCTAGGGAGAAAAACAAACATTATATATTTCGGATAACCAACAAAAACTGTGAAAGTGGCAAAAGGAAATTGTTGACATGTGATACGACTGCCGGCTTCGCAGTAACGACTTCTCCACTAGCTGTGGTCAACTTCGTCAGGTGGCTTCTTCCAAGAGATTGTACGAACACCTTTGACCCCCGATTCTGCTCGATCGCTCTTTCGATCGAAAGAGTATTGAAGCACAGGAGGTCGTGTCGTACGTTCTTGTTGATCTCTCGGTTTAGAGTCCGCTTTTCTGACGAAGTGATGGGTGGATTTTCACGTCGTTCCTTCATTAGCCCCAAAGTCCCAAAGCTCTCTTCTGAAAGCTTGGACTTCTTGCCCTTACGCTGCATGTAACAAAATCTCGTACCTTCTTCCCTGAGGACCCGAGTCACATTTTCGAGGTTCTGGTTTACGTCTGTGGTGGTTTTCACGGCAGCGAATTGGTTCTCCAGGTTTAACTGGAATGTTTCAGGTCCTGCCATGGTTTGGAGCAGTGTTGGTCGGAGCCTGGACTTCAACAGACGGACACGTTGCGCCTTAAAGTTAATATTCAGAGGGCCTCGGACAAGTCGGTGATCGCTACCGGTATTGAACATGTTGATCACGGAGACATCTCTTAATATGTGCCTTTGATCCGTCATGATGAAGTCAATCTCAGTTTTAGTCCTAGTGTCGGGGCTTAGCCACGTCCACTTCCTTTGGGGCTGTTTCTTAAAGAAGGAGTTCATCAAGAAGAGCCCCTCCCGTTCAAGGAAGTTGACGAGCATTTGCCCCCTATGATTTCTGCTCCCAAAGCCATGGCATCCTACTACCGATTCGCTGAAATTCTGTACTCCCACTTTAACGTTAAAGTCCCCCATGACAACGGTGTACTGGGTCTTTGTAGTGAAGTGGAGGGCCCTCGATATGTCATCGAACATATCCTCCACTTCATCGTCCGAGTGTGTCGAGGTCGGTGCGTACACTTGCACCACCTTGAGGCTATACCTCTCGGTGAGCTTTACAATAAGGTACGCTACCCTGTTCGACACACTGGACACTTGCACAACGTTGTCAGAAAGAGACTTGTTTACCAGAAACTCAACGCCGCCTTGGGATTGTTGGTCTCCCTCTCGGAAATACATTAGGTGGCCCGATTCTAGGGTTAAGGTGTCCTCCCCCTCTCTTCGGACTTCACTCAACCCCAGTATGAGCCACCTAATTTTCCAAGTTCCACCTCGAGTTGCGCCAGATGCGAGTCAACCCGTAGCGTGCGTCCGTTATGCGTCGCCAGGGTCAGTTGTTTGTGGTGGCCTCCCGTAGCCCGGTGATTCTTAGCACCCCTTGCCCCACCGTTACCATGGTCGCCACCATGACCAGGAATAGCTGTCATGGTGGCGACCATGGTAACGGTGACGCTACAGCCCGTCACTGGCCTGTTGCATTTAACGACGCCTGTTGGGATGGGTATACCGCCATAGGTCGGTTGTCAGAACCTCGTTCGTCGATCAGCAGGATGCACCGCGTGCAAGTGAGGTTGACTTGGGGCAAAAGATGTTGGCTCGCCCCTTACATCCCTATACAAAAAGTGTCCGCAACGTCAGGATTAAAATCAATTGAAAATTGCGCTAAAATTCTTTTACTCCTTACTCGGTTTAATTGATTCGAGATTTTATGCTTAACTCTACTCACCAGTTTATATTATATTAGGATTTTTTTTATCGAGGTTTACATCTCTAGCATTATTTACTCTGTGACGTAGGTACCCTAATGCTACTAAACACTGCGTTACCAACTGATTCGTGCAGCCATCAATCATTTCACTATGTCTATCTTGCTCGCACTTGTGGGTCTTATGAAGTCGCATAGTGATGTGCGTAAGATGGTTATAAGCGCATATCGATAAGAATAAAATCAGATAGAAACATAGTAGATAGAATTGTGGCCCTGAAAAGGGCCGTTTGTAATGATTGCTAAATAAATACCATTTATTGTTCCTTATCGGAACCTTCATCCTCTGTATCGTCCTGTAGATTGATTAAGAATGGTGGTTTATCTCTCATAATGGCTTTCTGTAAGTAAGTGTTTTGAAGTTCCTTTGCATGCTTCACACACTTGACCCAGTCTTCCTGTGTAACATTATCAACAGCTTTGTGAAGGAGGCTTTCAACGTCTGCTTTCTTGAATGTATTATTATTCGTAGAGACTTCTCCTTCGACCTGAGCCTAGATGAGTTCTATATAGGGTTGTATTGGCAGTGATATGGTGGTAGCTTTATTATTTCGTGACCCCGTTCATTTGTTAGGTTATCTATGACATAGATCTTCTGAGGGTTGCTAGCCTTCACTTTTCTTAATAGCTCTTCTTTTATTTGACATTTGTCAAAATTAATATTTTTCGTCAACCATTCATGGATATTACTTTTCTTGGTATTTGATTTCGGTATCTTTTCAAGTTGCATGGAATGATGCACTATCTATACATATATAGCTTGCACTATCGATGATGATAACTGAAGGCTCTTCGAGAACGTTTACCATAGTAATTCAGAGAACGAAGCGATATATGTTTCACCGTCCAGTTCGGTGTGGTCAGCGTTATTAGATATAACAGGTTTAAATACCAATTTCGCATCCGGTACAAAACCAGTCTTTGCAGATCCAGCGTGGCAAACAATGAGCCTTTGCCCTTTTCCTACTGGTTGATTCTTAAAGCCGCTTTCATCATTGCTCCCTAGCCACATGCGTTTTTTTAAGTGGTTATGATTAACCCGTGTCTCATCAAGATAGAATCGCGGCCTCTGGTCGTTGGTTTTCCAACATAAATACGTTATGAATCACTGTCAGAGTTTGAGGCCTAACATCAACTGTAACTTCTTGAGGTCTACGTTACAAAATAAATTATTAATTGTGAGCGACGAGACTTGACGAGAGTGAACATGAATGTAATCACAAGTCACAAATACTTATAGCAAAACAACAACTTTGCGGCGACGACGGCAGCGCGGCGGCATGATGTTACGACCAATCAGAAGCTAGCGATAAGCGAGCGCTAATGAAGGTCGAATGCAGGTAGCGGATTATCGATAACATGTTAGGACGCCTTGCACATTCTTATCTCTATTGACGTTTATGGCCCTACGGCTCAATTGGTAACGCGGTGACTATAGTATTATAAACGCGGAAGTTTGTATATGTGGAATGTTTGCTACTCTTGCAAACTAAACTGGCAGGACACATTTTAATAAGTTCAGTATGGAGGTAAAGGAGGCGCTGGTTTAACCCATAGGATACTTTTCATCATCATCATCATCAATCACTACGCTGGTGAACTGAGTAAATTTTGATGATATTTGGTATGGAGGTAGATTAAGTGCTAGATAAACACAGAGGACACTTTTCATCATAATTATCATCATCCATCACCACGCGGGTGAACTAGGCCAATTTTGATAAAATTTGGTATGGAGGTAGATGAGGCGCTGGATTACCACATAGGATATTTTCATCATCATCATTTATCACTACGCGGTACTAAAACCGCGGCGCGCAACTAGTATATCATAATAAAGAAAAAAATCTTGTTCTTTTTGTTAATACATACAGTCACGTAGGTATACGCCAAATATATCATTGCTGTTGGAATATTCAATCGGACTGTTCAGTGAAATGAGACTATCGTATGAAATATATCATTCCACTTCATGACCGCAATAATATTGGAGTAAAATGAAGTAAATGTTTACGGTCGACGCACACGATAACTTCTCAGCACCGCCTCGATAAGTTTTGTCGGCGCAGCATCAATAATCCATTAGCGCAACTGTCCATCCGATATTCATAGTCGAGAAGAGCCGACTGGTGGTCGGTGTGGTATTAGAAGGCATTGTATACCTCTCATCAAAACCGTGTCACACTATCGCACTTCACGCTAATATTATAAAGGCGAAAGTTTGTGAGCGTGTGTTTGTGTGAGTTACTTCGTCACGCTCAAACGACCAATTTTGATGAAATTAGGTATGAAGGTAACTAGATGAGGCGCTGGCTTACACATAGGGTACTTTTCATCATCATCATCATCAACCATCACCGCGCGGGTGAAAGCTCGGGACGCAACTAGTTGAATAATATATAGGTACTCCAATGTGGTTTGAAGCGTGATGAAGAAAGCAAGGTTCCCTCTTGGTTGGCACCATCGTTACCTAAGCACCAGTGCTAATATTCTAATTCGAAGTAGTGAGCAAGCATAACTTTAAGGTTTGGGCGTACCTAGCAATTGATGTTATTGGGTTTCTGAAGCTCTGAACGTCACTCCAATGATATAAAAATATAAGATATTGCATACAAGTACAAAACCGTGCTTCCGTACACCCTTATTGGGACGTCGTTCAATTATTCCTCTCGGGACCGCGTGACTAGCGTGATGCCTCGGAATAGTTAACTCGTCATGTCTAGGATGCGCATCGTGGCTTATTCCTAGCACAATCATTTACATCTGTAACTCTCAAGTATATCCTTGGAAAACTATTTTTCATTCTTATCCAATGGTTTGGTACAAACTAGGTGTCTAATACTAAAACATTTGAATTAATTTACCGTTTATACCTAAGCTTTAAAGGTAGCAAAAGGGAGTCAAAACTCCGAAAATAATTGGATACCAACTTTGAACCCACATAGCTCCTGACTAGTAACTAGTAACTAATAACTAGTCATTAGTAAACCAGCAAAATCTATTTGATTGAAGTTAATAAAATATAAGTCCTAACGTTTTCTCTTTAAGTCGTTGTAATAAAACTTCAAGAGGCCTCTTTGTTTGAATCGCAAGTTTGTTTCTTTGTACGAGGCATCTAATATAATAAATTTCATTTGAATAGTCTCTCATTATTTTAAAAGTCTCTACGAGAGACGCGGATTTGGTATATGATCCCTCATGCAATATATAAAACACATTTTCTATCATTTGTTTAAACTCACATTGTTCTTTTCAACTTTCTAAAATGTTAAGTATTGCGTTAGTAGGTACGAATGCGAATATTAAGTCACTTAACACCTAAAGGCACTTCTACGCTTTGAATGCAACAAAACATAAAAAATATCTAAAGGCGCTTCTACACGTTGGATGCAACAAGACGAAAATAGTATCTAAGGAGCTTCTACTCTATGATAGCAATAAGACGTAAAAGGATTTGCTTTAAAATACGAAAGGTTTATGTTTGTAGGAAGGATCTTATCATATAAAGGTATTTATCTGCTTCAGCCACAGCTTCAGTTGAGTTTAGTTTTACAGTTTGTATAAGTACAGCTTGTATAGTCTCTAGGCAAATGGTTAGTTTCCGTTGTATACGTTATTTTAGTTTGTAAAGCTTATAAGTTATCTCCGATTTCACGCGTAACTTTGTTAATCTATGTAAATGTTGGTCGTATTGGGAAAAAGCAAAATAAACCATAATGCAACCTCGAAAGGTTTGTTTTTATTTTAATAATATTATGTGTATACAGGTTGAATTTTTGAGACGGGACAGTAAGGGCAGGTACCTTAACTGTTATAGTTACAGGAAAACGTTTTTAGGAGACTATCCATAAATTTAAGGTATTCTGAACTGCAATTACAGATTTTGGAAAAAATGTACAGTCAAGCAAATGGTCATTTACACAAAAACTGTTTTTAATGCCAATCGATCCTGTTTCTTATAAGGATCAAAAGTATCTACTGGACCGACTGAGGTTTGAGTATTAGAAATGTCAGATCTCGTGAAAAACTTTTTTCATACATTTCGGTAAAAGAGACAAACTTTTAAGTAAGCCAAACTTTTTGTTATGAGTAGATCCGCTATAATACGTTATTAAGAAGACTGAAATTTCAAACTTCGAATTCGATACGATTTTTTGGGTTATTTCAGGTCATTATTTATATATTTCTTGTTAAAAATATCTTTAACCTAGTGAGCTCCCGACTATGATCAAATTTGCAAACCAGAGTTAGAAAAACCCCGCAAAAAAACAAGTGACTGTCGCTTTTTCGTTGATATTACCGATCTGGTATCTTTCAAATGATAATTTATTATGTAAAAAAAATTTTCAGGTCCTTTACAGCATCAAAAAAACAAAACATTAGCTGAAATCTATTGTATTTTTGAATAGATAACATTTTAAATTGGATCCTTATTTGATTTGGCCTTGGCATACCTGTATGCCAAGGCGGTTTTACGAAAGTTTGGTTTGGCATACAGGTATGCCAAGGCAGCAAACGTTTGAACTTTTTAAAGCGTGTTTTGTTAATAATAGGAACACGGAATCTGCATTAACAATCTCAGATATCGAAGAGGAAAAATACCCTTTTCTAGATGGGAGATGAAAAATACTTTATTCTGATATGTTATTGATACACGATTTAAGAAATTTGTTTCGATAGAAAAAATATCGGATATAAGAAACATTCCCAAAAAACACCCTTGAGGAGAGTTCCCGTCGATGGTTCTATGGAAAATATATTTACATTTTTTATTGTAATCCTAAGAAATATACAAATATACTTTAGTGAACTCAGTTTAGGTTATTATTTTTAGACAATAAAATAAATAAATATTGAAAATATTTTAAAACGTGCGCGCTGATTTAATATAATAATGATTTGATGATATGTAATAAAATATAATTTAATACAACCATACAACGTCTCTCTCATTTCGCCACATGCAATAACGTACACGGGCGATTACGTTGCTGTTGTTATCCTACATATAAATGCAAATTAATATGAATTCACATTTGCACTTACCAATGGTTCATACGCGTTTTTTAAATGGCACTCGAGTCCAGATAATCCAGAGAGATGCAGGCCTATAATGCTTAGTTTGGCGGTCGTCGATAATTCTCCATATTAACTACTGTGCATTAATTATTCCACTGCGTATTGTTCAGTTAAATATTCCAGTGCGTTAAAATTTGTTAACTTTTATGGGCAATAAATTGTATCTTATCTTCACAATAGCTACATAACTAAAAGTAGAGCTATAGCTAGGTTGATATTGAATAATATAATTACTTATAAACATAGACACACCCAGACACAGGTCAAACAGACATATACAATGGGTACTTTTACTAATACTAAATGTTACTAACCCACATATAAATATGTCATCATCATCATTATCAGCCGGAAGACGTCCACTGCTGAACATAGGCCATAGAACACCACTTGGTCCGGTTACTAGCTTCCTACATGCAGCGATTCCCCGCGGTTCTGACGAGGTTGTCGGTCTACCTAGCGGGGGCCGGCCTACACATCGTCTTCCAGTGCGTGGTCGCCACTCGAGAACCTTTCTTCCTCATATATAAATATGTGCATTAACAGAATGTGTGTCCGAGGATCAAACCCGTGACCAGCAGTTTAGTAGGCCAGTCAGGCCAGTAAATAGTTATTTTCAAGCAATTTCACTTTGTCACCACCCACAGTTTCGAGTATGCTACCCGTATCCAGAGGAATTGGTGCAGATGATGGTGCTGATGAAGTTCATCGTGTACTACTCACTGCCTCTGGGCATCATCGCACTGTTCTACGCCATGATGGCACGTCAGCTCGTGCTGAGCACGCAAAACATGCCTGGAGAGATGCAAGGAACACAGAGACAAGTAAAACTAATGTTAATACTAATACTAGTCATATTATTTCAATACGATAAATACAAATACTCATAGCATCGCACGGCCCCCACACACATATTGACACATAAAAACAACCAAGATTCGGGAACGATTGTGCTGATCAAACAAACATTTGCTTTAACCCTTTCTACCTACTAAGTTAACGAGGTCCCGAAGACCCAATTCTAGGGGCAAAGTCTGATGTGCTAATCTAGGGTATAAGCTCTCTCTATTCCAAAGTTCACTCCAACCTGTTGATTTGTTTCAGCGTGAATAAATGACAAACATAAACACACACACGCACACACAAACTAATTATTATAAGGTACATGCGCATTTATAATGGTCTGATAAAAAGTATATATCTTTAAGTGACTGAATGGATCATAAAACAGTTAGTGCTTTGTGGAATGGATGGATGTTTGTCGTTCTCTAATGGCAGATATACATTATACAAGATGGGTGATTTAGATAGATTAGTATGGGCAAGACTGAAACTATAAAACGTACACAGTTGTCTTCTTAGGAACCATGGTATCGATTTTAGTGACAAGAAAAACTGCATTCATACATAACAAACAATACTTAGCTAAGGTATCGAGTCCGATCGTATTGGAAGAACTTACATTATTTCTATAAGAATATCGATTGTGTAGGTCAACAGCTGTACCTATAACTTGATATAAAACATGATATTGTAAATGAACACTTTTGTTCAACACAACCTACGTTAATTATATAATAAGCGCATGAATAAAAAAAAGAAGGAATTATAAGTATCTGGTAGTTGTTGCAGACTGAGAATAATGTATAAGCTCACAGCGATGTAAATACAAAACCAGATGTAACTGTGTCTAGATCGTCCCCACTTTTAGTCGTAGCGACCGATCTAAGTCGACTTACCGACCAAAAATGTGTTTAGTATCGACGCGACAGTGTCGAGCTTTCCGTAGTACCGACCTCCAAAAAGGTGGAGGAACTCAATTCGACTGTATATTTTCTTGTCTTTGTTACCTTATAACTATCGATGGGGTGAACCGATTCGCAAAATTTTTCGTTTAAAAGCTGGTGCTTCCCGTGTGGTCTCATTTAAATTTAATCAAATTCGGTCCAGTAGTTTTTGAGTTACACCCTACGCTTCAAGGGTCGATGTCATTATAACAATGAAATTTCTATTATGTCTGGCCGTGTGACCTTTGATGCAATAACTGAATAGAATGGAAGTCGGTATCAAATTTTTTAAATTGTACTTGTATTTTTCGTAACTGCTACCAAATAGTGCTGTCTGGGATACCCATAGTTAACATTAATTACCCCAACTCCCCATCTAAACGTTCCACCAATTGGATGCCTATACTTAGACAGGTGAACGTTCGAGGCGTCTGTTATGGTAATACAGAAGACGTGGTCACATTCTCGTTCGCACATCATATTTCTCTGGATTTATAATGTTCGATTTCCGCTTTAGTACGATGAAAGTTATAGATTAATATTTTTTTAATATTCTGATTATAGATGCGAGCTAGGAGAAAAGTTGCCATGACAGTCCTGGCATTCGTGCTCGTCTTCGCAGCATGCTTCCTACCCTCACACGTCTTCATGTTGTGGTTCTACTTTTGGTAACTTCACATTGATAGAATAATGCCTGTACTGCGAGCGTGGATTACCGATAAAAGACAGCCCTCGATAAAGTTATGGTGGCTCGATCCTTACTAGAGACAACGTACGATAGATGTGACAAGTCACACTGTTACAGCGAATGGTGCATTGGTTGATTGATTGAAAACTATTTATAGTTGAAATAAAAATGTTGGTACCCATGTATACTATTAGTCATTCTGTGACTTGGCTGAACTAAGTCATGAAGAATACATACTTATAATTTCAGTTAACCGCAGAATGACTAATTTTTAACCTCGATGTAACGTGATGGATGTATGCAGTATTACCAAAAAGTTTGTGCAAAGATCTTTAGAAATACAAATTATATAATGTTAAATCTACACCAAATAACTAGTTCTTGTTATGTATTGTATGAACGAAAATTGCAAATAACAATAGTATACATATTATATTCAACCAATATTTTTAATTCTCCGTATCCAGAGTATCATAAATACTTGTAATGTACGTTATTAATTACGAGTATGTTAGAAAACCATCGTGAATGATGTTTATAGTAATTCTTTAAGAACTGGCTAAGACTCGCATGATATTTACCTACCGAAAATTTCCTGGGTCCAGTTTCATACTTATTTAAAGTTCGAGATCAAGCGCTTTCACAGATTGGCTGTCCCTATAAAGTAGGCATGTTCATTCGGTTTCAAGTTCATTACTCGTTAGACGTGTAAATTTTCGTGGTACCGGCACGTTTTGGGTCTTCGACTCGTTTCGCGAGCCTCTACAGGTGTTTCTCTGGTAGTTCTAATCGGGTGACACAGTAGTAGGACTTTTCTGCAATTATCAATCTTGGTCCAGTTCACCGCTAAACCAGATGCAGATTTATGCAGGCAGTTTTGAGGCAGATTCTGCCTCAAAACTGCCCTCTTTAATCTATTTATTTAGGGAATAGCAGTAAAGTCTCAAGAGCAGTGCAGTTCAGAGTCGTGCAGAACTTTGAAACTTCAAGAAGTGGATCACATTCCAATTTTAGTCCGCAGCTTGAAGTTTACAATCAATAGAGCGAATTTACGTCCCATCACTATTAGCTAAACAAAACATAGGTACCTACATACCCTTACGTACTGACCTGACACAAATCAGCAAGTGTTTTTCATTTATTTGTTATACTTTTAAGGTCATGATAGTTAAAGGTTTCCGATTTGGCGACGCAACCACATCCACATTGTTATCACAACCACATTTGGTTAAACTTTGGTCTACCGTAATAAACTCGTAAATTGTAAAACTGTAAAAAATGTTCTCACTTATGGTGGCACTTATGTATTCACAGCTCGTAGTGGAGCTCGTTTTCAGTAGATCAAGTAGTTTTGCTGACGGAATTAAATGATTACCCCTCCTTACGGGCTGAGAAATTTTAGAGGCGATATAACCAGCTAGCTATAACCTTAGATATAATTTAGCTTGAAACTCTGAATCTGAAAGATCTACTCATGCTTATTTCGTAGTGCTGATCGTCAAGTACAAGACTTGCCCCTCTCATCACAAGAATGGGTTTTTTTTTAAATCGGCGACAAGACTTGTAATTATTGCTTATACGTGCTTCGGAGTGTGCGTAAGCAATTAACCACCTCAACAGCATTTGGTATTTTAATTTTTTTTTTCTTTTTCAGCCCAACAGCAAATGAAGACTACAACGGGTGGTGGCACGCACTTCGGATCATGGGGTTCTGCCTGTCCTTTTTGAACAGCTGCGTCAACCCTATCGCTTTGTACTGCACCAGCGGCATTTTCAGGAAACATTTTAACAAGTAAGAATGATGAGTACCGTTTGCAGTAATCACTTAAACAGATATAAATCAGAGCTTAAAATTTTCACTCAATCAGCTACATCGTGAGAACACTTAAATATGTAGGAGCATAAGGTAATGTAGAAGGACCTGCTCAAGTGGCATATTCTGGACACTTTATCAAATACACACACTAATAATACTGGTCACTCTGCAACAACTCACTCAGCAACGTTTCAGTAGTTATTTTAGAAGATACAAGTTAAGTTTTTCTTGATGTATCAAGCAACTCTTTGTTAGATATCTTTGAAATCATTTTATAGGAGCTTACAAGTAAAATAATGTAAAAGGTAAGATAATGTAGAACAACTGCGTAAGCCAGCTTTGTTCTGCATGAGTGGCATCTTTAGGAAAGACTTCAACTGGATCATCTTCCCCAGTAATGTTGCAGCTATCAATTTAGCAGATTTTAGTAAATGTATCAAGAATAATCCGAAACATTTTTATAGATTTTACTCAAGAGCCAATTACAATTACGAAACAATTTGTAGTTTCAATATACGAAAAACGTGAGGCATTTTAGGAAACTTTAAGTTAATAAGAATCACCATCGCATTTTGAGGAGACACTTTAGCAAACACGAGTCACTTACAGTGGTATCGTTGGGAAAGACTTTTAAGTTATAGGCACTACTAGTCACATACATAATAAGAACGGTATGACTAATTTGTATTGACAAGAAAACGACTATACTGTAGTAATTTATTTTGTACGTATCATAATTTGTGTGCATAATCATACTCCCTTACGTCTACGAATGTTTGGTAACATTTAGGTACCTAACGATAAAACTGCTGGACGGGTTTCGTGTTTGTTACATCAGTAAATAGCTTGGATTTACCCCGCGAAAGGTTATTTAACAACGGATAGTTCTCGAGAAGTCGCGATTGCCGAAATCGCCTGCATCTATTTACATTTGTTTGCTAAGTATATGTATAATTCTTATGTCTCACGACATATGTATGTACTTCATTCTTTTAGATGCTGAATTAGATCAGTTGATATTGTGACATATGCTTCAGATACCTTCTGTGCCGCGGCGGTCCAAGCCATGCTCCTAAAGGGTCTATGTCTCTGTCTACATCAAGAAGGCTACACTCCAGCAGAAAAACAACTGTCAGCATGGTACCTAGAACGTAAGTTATACCTCAATAATGTACCGAATTACAAAAAAGTGTATTAGGTATAAAAATACTTATTTAGTGTCAACTTACTTTTTGGTGCACAATCCTTCTGGTGGATGCAATGTGCACCGGCCTACTACGCATGCAACCACCCGCCGGTGACGCGGTAAATTCTGTTAGAGGCAAACACCATTTAAACCCATCAAAAAAAACATTCAATTAATAATATTGTTTGTTTGTTCCAGAACAAGTGTTGGCAGAGAGAGCAGCATTCGCCTCCTTACCAACGGTTCTTCGAAGCTCTGAGGAAGGTGTTCCGGCCATCGAGCCGCTAACATCAACCAGGAGCGGACCAAACACAACTACAGCAAAACTTACCTATACAAATCTGATAACGTGCCTCCTTTCCCAAAATGTTGCGAACATGCGAACGGCAAACACGCCCTTAATACTAACGTTAGCAGCACTGAAAGTTTCTATTTGCCAGGTTGAGCTATCGGCCTAGCATAAAATAGGTACTTGCATATGTTCTTGCCTTGATACAGTGATGGTGTTTAAAAAATACTTGAATATAAAAATAATTACTTATTAGTGGGGTATCAAAAGCTAAAGTTTATGATAATTAAGTTATGGAGGTTGTGGATATAAGGTTATTAATATGTTATCTGTCACATAATGAAAAATATTCTGCTGTTTGCAGTTTTCTTAAGCTCTATAAATTGATAATATCGACATCAAGGGAGTTGTATAAAAAAGGTAATGAGCTATATTGGAGCAACGGCCAACGTGAAATATTAAAAATCTGGGTAACCAAGTTTATTATCTATACCATTTTGTATTATTTATAAATCCAAGGATGTGTACAAATTTCAGGTTAATCGATTGGGGAAAGTGGCCTGGTATAAAATTATGTCACTAGATTTAACCCAATTTGAGTCCAATGTCAAAAATACTAACAGGGGTTACCAATTCGTATACATAGTTGCGAAATCTGTCTAATTTGCTTGAAGTTCGTATCTTTTTATTTTTTTATTTCTTTCAATCAATCAATCAATCATTTATTGATAACGCCAAGTTACATTTCGTTTCTATTTGACTCCTTCGTATATAAATTTCATTTTCAACCACGTGGCTGCCGTTGTTAACGCTGAACTAGGTCGAACGAGATGTGAACGAGTCGACTATACCGACCTCGTGCGAGACGAGTTAGGTCAGCCGTTCGCGACAAAACAACAGTTGGTGGATGCGGTAAACCGCGAATTCGTGATTGCGGCGAGTAGATGCGGCGCTCCGGCTGCCGACGGAACCAGAGCCTTGGCGACTCTAGCCTCTAAATCATCAGCCAGTGATGTCTCGATTAGAGTAAAACTGTTCACTCCCTCTGAAATATTAACAATCGCTACAACACAAATTGCTCCGAAAAATAGCACTGACATATACGGTTTATCCGCCAACCTCATAAAGACTGCTATTAGACCTCTTGCGTGGATTATTACGTACATGTTTAATTTATCTATTCGGGAAGGAGTATACCCGGTGGAACTTAAAAAAGTAAAAAAAAGCCCTCTCTATAAGGGTAAAGGTAAAAAGACCGATATTAAATCGTATCGTCCCGTATCCCTCGTCCCGGCTATAAGCAGACTGCTTGAAGTCGGATTAAATAATAGACTCCTGACGTTTATAGCGAGCCGCGACGTTCTTACAGATAGACAATATGCTTATCGTGCGGGGCGTGCGACGACCGATCTGTTGCGCGAGGTAGTGTGGCGGGTGTTGAGCGCGCGCGAGGCGGGACACCATGTCGCTTTGCTGTGTTGCGACCTCTCGCGCGCGTTTGATACTGCAGACCATGCTCTTATAGCAGACAAGTTGCAGTTTTACGGTATCCGGGGACCAGCTCTCTCCTTATTAACCTCGTTTATGTCCAAAAGGACACAAGTAGTAGTAGGTGATAGAGGTCGAGCGATCTCTACCGAGATGCAAAACGAAATGGGAGTTCCACAGGGGTCCTGTCTGTCGAATTCTTTGTTCAGCCTCCTGCTTAATGATCTACCTGGCGCCATCGAAAACGCGGAAATATATATGTATGCAGACGATGTAGCCGCTGTCATCACAGCGGCCACCAGTTGTCAGCTAGAATGTCAAGTGAATTCGGTTGTGCAGAGTCTGGACAGGTGGTTCCGATCAAACGGGTTGGTGCTGAACAGAGAAAAAACATGTTTTATGACTTTTGGTCTGAATGGCAAATCCTCGCGACCTTACAGGGTGGTTGTCGCAGATGATGTTATTAAACAAGTCAATTGTGCAAAACTTTTGGGATTTTACATCGATAGCGGGTTATTGTGGGACACACATATAAATGAGTTGTGTGGAAAACTTGGACGTACGAGCTACGCGTTGCGCAGGCTCGCTAGTACAGCGTCCCGAACTGTGGTGCGATCTTGTTACTTCGCGACCGTCCACAGCGCCCTCACATACGGTGTGGAGCTGTGGGGCCGCGCTGCCGATACTAACAGAGCATTCATAATGCAAAAGCGAGCGGTGCGTGCAATAGTTGGAGTCCCGGACGACTTTTCTTGTAGAAACCTCTTTAAGGAGCTAGGAATCCTCCCCCTACCGTGCGAACTTATCTACCAAGTAGCTCTGTACACTCACACGCACATAAATAAATTTCGTCGTAGGGGTGTAAATCCATTGGTAGCATTGAGAAGTGATAAATATAAAGACCGTTTGGTGACACCTTCACATAGGCTGAGGAAATCTGAGCGGTCTGTCTTTGTAATGGGACCTTCGGTGTACAATAGACTACATGCGATAGTACGAGATGCAGCCTCCATTAGGGTGTTTAAAATAGATTAAAAAAGTGGTTATTAGAACACGTTTTTTACAGCATCAACGAATTTTATAAATTACCCGAAGTAATGTAATTATAAAACTATTTATATTTAATAGAACAATATAATTAATTATTATGTTAAATTTACGCAATTTTTTCGTTTGACTTGTAACAATGGGTTATGAATAAATAATTTGTATTTGTATTTGTTTATCGTTCATAGAAGAGTGGGTTCTGCCCACTCTTCTGGCGTAGGTAATTACATCTCCTGAGTCAGTTTTTTTTTTATTAGTAGTAATAATATTTGTTTTAATTATTGGACCTACATATTAGCATTGAGCTTAAGTGCTGCCTTACTCGGGTGTCATTCATATTTCCGTTGTTTTCGTTAAACCCTACCCTTACGTCATCGTGGGCAATGTCATTCCTACATAAAGTAACGTGTCTCCCAAATTTTAGGTCGATACATAATACTTAGGGTATGGAATTTGACCGATACGAAATGGGTTCTATTTCTTTACTACAATATCCTAGTTACAAGATTTTGGTATTGTTACATCGTTTATTATTGAAACTTACATGAAACATTGGCGGATATTGAATGGATAAAAAAGACAATTAATAATCTAATCTCTAAAAATATGGCAACCAATTTTAGGTAAAAAGGAAAAAGGGAAAGCGCAATATGTATAACGTTTCATGTGGGTAAAATAATATATGGAAATCGAAAGGATTGGCTAACCTTCGAGAATAATCTGTGATCAGCTTTTAATCCGTATACTGCAGGTAGGTAGATATTTAATAAAGAAAAAATAAACATCAGCGTATCATAAAGGTTCCTTTATGAGCCGAAATCAATTGCGTTGTACACACAGTCGATCTCTTTCAAGCTACAATCATTGTAAATGCTCTCGATCGGTCGAACGGTTGAACGCTAAGGATGGTTCAAACCAGCTTGCTTGTTTAACAACCTGATAATTCTAGCCATGTTACCCCAATCGTCGTGTTCAGTGAGCAAAGCATAGACCAACATTCTGATATTAGTATACCTACTTTTTTAAATTAGGTTGTAGAATATTATATATCATATAACTTAAATAGAAAAGGTTTCTAAGCGATTTTGTTTATACAAGCTTTGATATATGTTTGTTATATGTAGGTTATACCAAATATCTACCTATTATAAAAGTTGTACAGATAGGTATTAGTAAGTAGGTATAAAATATGATAAAATGTGTCCATTAAAAAAGTATGTATTATATATACCCAATAAGTATTAGTAAGTTTGTGAATAATATTATAGAAAACAAAGAAATGAGAGACAGGAAGGTAATTTATTATTATAAGTACTTATTATTAAAATATTAGGCACGCGATATATCATTGCATAACAGTTCACGTGTAAAATCATTGTTAGGTTGTTTTTAAATGCTGCATGTTCTAGTCAATAGGAACAAATTACACATGTGTAGCTTTTATTTAAATTAGTAGTTTTATTATCATATATACATATTCTAATAGTTACATACATCTTTGTACATTTGTATTATAAACTCTGAAAATTTGTAAATAAAAATGTATACCTCTATTGTGTGTATTTTACTGAAATTCTAGTTGAATTGTATTTTACAAGCCATCCTTTTCATTCATTCCATCTTTCAGCCTACTCAATTTGATAAAAAACTTACTAAATTTACAAATTTTGCAATGCAGGAAACGTTATGACGTATCACATAACTTATTTAACATTTCTTTCAAACCGATTTCCATTCTACTCGTATTATACCCGATATTTATGATAAATTGTTGTCAAAACAAACTTATGGTCAGGTCTTGATCAAATAAATGGAACAACATGAGAAACATCAGCTTACAAATAAAAATAAACATCGAAATCTGTTTACTTAGAAAAAAGTTACAATGTAACACAAATATAACATTTTATCGAATTCAGAAGAATTCCTACTTGGAAGTTGGTAGTAGATAAAGAATTTTAAAGAAAATAAGGTAAAGTGCAAAATAAAAATAGACAAATTGTTTTAAGAGAATATCGAGACTTTTACGGGCACAGATTATTATCAAAACATAAATTTTGACCAAACTCGACGTTCGATCTGGTTGCATAGACCGTTTTCCGTAGTAGAATTAAAAAAACATAAGCATATGAGATATAATAACTTAATATTAACCGGCTGTTTGTTTCGCCTGGTGATACCACTTATTCATGATTGTAAGGCTTAAGTATAAACTAAAGCTACGCATGTGTGAGTATCCTAGACTAATATTATAAAGAGGAATATAATATTAGTCTATGCTATGTACAATAAAGCAAAGTGACGTACAGATCGCGGCACGTAAGTTGAACTATGCGCAGAACACATTTTCGGGTTCGGGAAGTGCGGAGCAAGGGGCCGTGCGTAACCATAGCAACGTTGCGATGCTTGCTTCCGAACAATCACACTCCGCCCCGCACTACCTACGCACGTACAATTATATATCTGTCAAATGTGTGATCATTAAATTAAATTGAAGAAATGACAAGACCACAACCAACTTTCAACAAACTCTTTAAGCAGACAGGCGACTGGAATTGTTTTAACGTATGTAATAATTTTATAAGAGATAACAACATAAATGTTAATGCTTATTTTACTATAGGGTCAATACAATCGAAGAAGCTTACGTTAAAGCAGACCACGTCATCGGTAATATGACGGAAGAATTTATTACCCAACAATCGGAGATTCTGATAGCAGTGATTCTGAATTGGATTCTACAGCTGACACAGAAGATGAAATCGCAACTCTTTGCCAAAGATCTAGAATATCACTTATGAATTATGTAGAAGGTTATGCCATGAAGTATAGTGATAAAGATTAGTATTCCTATAATTGTTATATTTTATAATACCTAACGATTACATCCCACTACACTTTGTTCGAAAAATACAATGATTTGAAAGGAAATTCGAGATTATTTTTATACTACGAGTATTCAATATTTGGTTTAACTTGCGTTTCATTTTTAACGACCGCAGAGTAAGTATTCGTCTATCACATTTGTCCGTAACTTTACCTGCGCGGACGAACACCATTTTGGCTCAACTTACGTGCCTCAAACTGTACCACAGTTTTATATAGAAGAAGACGTCAATATCTACAAAGAAGTTCACATTACCATAATGTCGATGTATTAGTAAGTCGAGTTATGTCACAATAAATAATTTTTCATTTTGAAATATGCAATAGTAACGCCGGTACAGGCCACAAATGATTTGCGCAAATGTATTCGTATCACAAACATCACCGTTCAAACTATGAGTTATCTGTGTCACTGTTGTCTTAGATGATTGAAAGTTTGTACTTTTCACGTGAACGACACATTACGTTTCATTTACGCAGTTGTTCGTGATAGGCACACAGGCCACATTATTCGTACCTTAGTATCAATCCTTATCTACTGTAATAATAAAGAGGAAATATATGTGATTGTTTGTGTGTAATGGATACACGTAAGAATAGTTAAATAGTAAAAATAGTCTAAAAATACAACAAAAAAAGTAATACAGATATAGAATAATTAATAATTTACATTTTTTAGATTAAAATGTAAAAAACCCAAACCATTTTTACTAATCTACTGGTCTGAATAATTGTGTGACTTTTGTAAATTACTGTTTTTCCTAACTTCCGTAAGAATAGTTAAATAGTAAAAATAGTCTAAAAATACAACAAAAAAAGTAATATAGATATAGGATAATTAATAATTTACATTTTTTAGATTAAAATGTAAAAAACCCAAACCATTTTTACTAATCTACTGGTCTGAATAATTGTGTGACTTTTGTAAATCACTGTTTTTCCTAACTTCACATCTGTTAAACTTATGAAACGTATTAGCGGATCGCCAATTGCCTTGACACAAGATGTCGTCTGAAGTATTTTCAAACCAAATTTGTCAAGAGACCGCAGAATGGACGCAACCTGGAGAAACCGTGATGCTGGCTTCTAGATATAAAATTTTACCCATCCTGCTATCACTGTACGTGAAGCAGGCAGATTTAGAAGCTTCTCTAACTGTTATAAAAAGACGATGACTTTGTAGTTTTACATCCTTCG
Organism: Selenia dentaria; assembly: GCA_917880725.1. NCBI lineage: Eukaryota > Metazoa > Arthropoda > Insecta > Lepidoptera > Geometridae > Selenia > Selenia dentaria. Next base: position 6,871,323 of record OU862891.1, read on the forward strand.
CTTTATAGTGTCACAGTTTTATCTATCCAGCAAACTGGATCGAAATAACGCATACTCGAATTTGAATAACAGCCAAATAGATTGTGTATAGTTCTCCGTATCAGTTTTTGAACCAAACTCTGGCAATAATAATATACTAGTGTTAGTTTTCGTGAAATGTTCAGCATCAACTTTTAACAATGTCAAATCATGGACTTAATACCGTATTGACACAATCCTATTTTTATACATTCACAATCTGATACATTCCTACAACGACACAATAAAGTCAAAAGAGACCTTAAAGTTTAATTTATTTTTATCCTGAGGTAGAGCATGCTAAAGAGCTCTCTGGTAGGTTATGACATGTATGGGCACAAAATATGTCTTTGATAATAAAAAAATCAAAGACATGTGTATATATTTTCATGTTTCATATTTACTTTACCTACTTATTTATTTGTTATGAAAGTTTTAGAAAGTGTCATGCGTGTTTTATATACCATATATCTAGTTTGGGCCCTATGCTGGGCATAGCACAAAAATGTGCGTGCAACGTAATCTAAGCGTAAGCGTATCGTTGACGTCTACAGTACAAACTATGCGTTATCTGTGCCACAGTTGTGCTAGATAAATAATAGTTTGTACTGTATACATCAATGATACGATTACGTTACACTTGCGCAAATGTTCTTGCTAAGCTCACTGAACCCCTCGAGTGGATGTTGTCCCATAATATTTTATTATTATTTTTATTCAACCAATTTCACGGGTTTCACTCGGTCCTTGACAAAGGCATAAGTGGGGCTGTAGCCAACACTTAAAGGCCTCTTTGTATAAAAATAAAATGTAGTATAAAAACAAACATTTTAAATAGTTACTTGGTATATCTATTACAAAAATGGGTAAAATGGCATGGCTATTGATATGTACTTATTAGTGATACGGGAGATAGTGGGCTATGGACGAGACTACGACACCTGCCAATTTCAGTCTCATCTTAAAAATACTATTTTAAAAAATATTATTATTTCTTTTATTCAATACAAAATCTCGGATTTCATTCGGTCCTTTACAAAGGCATAAGTGGGGCTGCAGCCAACACTTAGAGGCCTGTTTGGTATAAAAATACAAAGTACACTCGGTTCCAAAAATAACGGGTCAGTCACAAAAATTTAAATACCTCCAGAACTGTAAAAGCTAGATCAATGAAATAAAAAACAGAATAAAGACTTTTTAGTTGCGCTTCTAATAGCATATTATTTAAACTGGTTGATGAAAAAAACTTCATTAGAAAAACAAAATTTAAAAAAATGACTATTTTTAAAAACAAAATTTTTGTTTCATGTCATTATGGATGCTTTCCATTTCTATTCTGTCACAAAAAAAAATATCGTGAACGTCTTCCACGTGCATAATTATTATTCTGTGAGGTGAAGCATGGCAGTCACGCTAGAGGAATGTACCAGAATCCTAACTTTTTTGGAACTTGGGCGGAGCCAGCGTGAAACAGCCAGAAACATTGGTGTATCTTTGTCGACTGTTCAGCGGGTAGTCCAGCGGTACCAAGAGACCGGATCACACCTTAGAAGACCAGGAAATGGCAGACCAAGATGCACAACGGCCAGGGAAGACAGACAACTGGTGGCTACAATGCTCCGAAATCGTTTTCAAACTGCTGTTGGTCTAAAAACTCACTTTATTCGCTTTGGAGGTGGCAATTTAAGCGCTCAAACAGTAAGAAGACGTCTTGCTGAAGCAAATTTGAAACCATTGAGGCCCGCAAATGGCCCCAAACTGGAACGGGGACATCGAATTGCAAGACAGAGATACGTGCGCGAACACCTAAACTGGACACTAGACGATTGGTCTAGGGTAATGTTCACGGACGAGTCTAAATTCATGCTTTATAAGCATGATGGTAGGCAGTTGGTGTACAGAAGACCAGGGGAGCGCTTCCATCAAGCGTGTGTGGAGGAAAAAGTGGCGTACGGTGGAGGCTCCGTACAAGTTTGGGCTGGGATTTCTGCTGAGGCCCGCACCGAGCTGGTGCTCATTCAAAATGGAACTCTAAATGCAGAGAGGTACGTGGAAGAGATCCTCAATGAACATGTAGGTCCTTTCATGGCCAGGATGGACCGGCATGGCATATTAATGCATGATAATGCGCGTCCCCATACCGCCAGAATTGTACATGACTACCTTGAAGAGGTCGGTATCGAACTCATGCAGTGGCCAGCGCGAAGCCCGGACTTAAACCCCATCGAGCACGCCTGGGACGAGCTTCAGAGATGCGTCAAAGGTCGAAACCCCCCACCAATCACGCTTCCATGTTACAAACAAATCCCATGCGGATAAAGTCGAAGTACAAAACTATTAAATGTTAGAACTCTAATATCACTACAAGTATTTAACTTACAGAAACGCGACGGAAATGTCAAAGTTACTGACGTCTTTGTTTTAGACATTTTAATTTCCGCGCAGTCGACGAACGCCAGTTGGCCTCAATTTGTTTAAAGTGGGATATCCTTTTGTATATAAAAATTCGACAGCTGGAGTAATACCAGTAAACTAATTTTATTGCGGATTGTTTTAAGTGTTTATTATCCCACTTCCATAAACTGTTGTAAGTTCGTATGTACCTAATAACTGGTAAAAAATATCAAATATTTTATCTAGTAATATAAGAGTAAGTAGGTATATAAAGAAAAATATGTAGTAACCCTTTGCGTCCCATAGACGTACATATACGTCAGTTTCATACATTTTTTTTTGTGTTTATTATCACGGAAGGATTAAACATAATAGTATAAGTAAATAGAATTGTCTACGAAATCATGTAAAACATTCTGAAAAAAAACATGCTCGTTACACAATACATACTACATAATATATTATATGATGTAGATTTGTATCAACTTCATAGTTCTTGAAAACCATAAAGAGTGCATCATACAGCCTAAACTAGTTCACTTACTGAAAAAAACATTAATTCGGCTGGTTTGTAGTTTACTTTACACCTTCAAACCAAGTTTCTCGCTTGTACAATGCACAACTTTAAAAATACGTTTTTGGGAGTTGGGACCTTTCCTTTTATATTTCGTCTTTTAAAATATTGATGGCTATTCTCTATTAAATAATACACATTCTATTAGCATTTCAACTTACTGCCTAGAACGGTTCAAAAATACCCTTTAAAAGTAGTACAAACGATCGGAATAGAATTAGTATTAAAATCCTGTAGTCTCGTATATGGAACCCTAAAAGTTACCTTCTTCCTTAGCCAAATAATAAAATCCTAAATTGTCAAAAGAATTGATTCAATAGTTCTTTAATAGGTTAACATAGGTTAAACATGCAAATTTAAACTCATTCTCGAGAACGTGAGATGATTTCGAACGACTTCTGCTACGTGGTTACATTATGATGTACAGAAGTGTAGGGATACGAAGGCGTTACCTAGATCAGGATAAGTACATACGTCAATTTAACTACTCGGAATGATTACACTTCGCTTGTGTTCTCAGGATTTAGCGTGGTGATATGTTAAAGCGTGAACTTATGTTTTCTTATTCATTGTAATCGCACCAGGAACTTATCTCAAATTGGAATGTTATACAATATTCGAATGAATGTCACATGCTACCTTAGCAACCAAGTATTTTCCGTTAACCGTAAACCATTCAATAGAAGGCATAATTTAGATATATTCTGATTAATCTATGGGCATAATACGGCTTCGTACGATGTCCACGTGGTCGAATACCGCTTAGAAAAAAAGTAAAAATGTTAAAATATTCTTGATTATAATTTTAACTTCGCAGGTAAAACATTTAACCTACCTTAGAACATTATGCTATATGTGCGTGCGTGTTAAGGAAATTACACATATACCACGTACAGACGCGTGCGTTTTGAGAAGACGTTTGGAAACCTACATACTATTTAAGGTAGTTAGTATGGGTATTCTAAGCTTGCCACTAATGTTATAATGCGAAAGTTTGTGAGTGAATGAGTTAGGATGTGAGTGTATGTTTGTTTCTTTTCTTCTACATGCTCAAACGGCAATGGCAAAGGATTCAAATTACATTTGGAAAGTTTACCCAGTATTAAGATACCCAACGAAGTATTAACACATACGAGTAAGTTACTTTTAATGCTGATTCAATGCGTAGTTTTCGAGGGATCACGAGAATCTCAATCCAGGCGGACGAGGTCGCAGTAACCTAGTAGAGCATTATGAATATTTAAACTTACAAATATTATAGAATGGTAGCTGATGCCCGCGACTTGGTCTGCACAGTTTAAATACTTAGTGAATCAATCCGTAAACACTTCTAATAAAATACAGCACCTATGTACATACACATATAAAATTCATATCCATGGAAAAAAAACTGTTATTGCATTTCATCAACCTTGACGGTCGCCGAGCACGTATAAAGTATCGATCTGAAAAAATGATAGCGTGCTTTTGACTAAACTATCAGAAACTGACACATCTATACAAAACTCTATTGACATAAAATAAGTCATCATACTGTCTTGACGTAGACGGAGATCTTGTTATTTTGTATATGCTGTGCCCAAGAATATGAGGCTTATTCACCCGCGTGGTGATAGATAATAGTAATGATGATGATGATGAAAAGTAGCCTATGTGCTATTCCAGACTATAATCTATCTCTGTGCTAAATTTTAACCAGATCCGTTCAGTCGTTCTGCCGTGATCGAATAACAAACATCCATTTATCCGTCCATCCGTCCATCCATCCATCCATCCAAACTTTCACATTTATAATATTAGTGGGATAGTGGGATTATATTGGTTTACCTGAAATATAATTATACGAATTGCTGCACAAATTGTGGAACACGCAATCTTAGTTAATCCATCATTGTTCGTTTTTAACGTGGCTGCGTATTTGTAAAGTCCGATCTACACGTCATGTCTTATTTCCACGTTAAACGGAACAGACGCAAAGACTACGAAGAAATAATAGTAATAATAATAATAGAAATAATAACTATTATTTCTTCGTAGCGCAAAGATATAAATAAACTTCGCCGACACGTATTGCACGTACCCGCCCAATGGTGCGTAAAAACCATTTTTGCATGCCTTTACTTATAGCTTCACTTCATGTATATAAACACAAACTAAGTGTCCAGTAGCTTACAATGTGATACTACAGCATAAACCAATTTATTAATGAACATAAAGGCCTATTCAGACCTGAGCTTTATTCGCTACCGCTGTGGGTAGCGAAAAATACCACGCGGAACTCGATGGGTAAATAGTATGAAGTTCCATAACTGCAGCGAAACTTGTACCGCCTAGTGAGGCGGCATTTTCTCTTGTTTGGCGAGACTAGTTCCGCCGCCCCGCTAACCGTTGCAAACGAATATCTCTACCGCGCGCGGTAGCGAATAAAGCCCAGGTTTGAATAGGCCTTTATATGGGTTTTAGAACATACTAATTTCTATATATTTTTTTCAATGATTAGCTTTTCATTATACTAGTAGTTCTGCGAACAGTAGACCTCGCAACCACATAATCTTAACAGCGGCAATCTTTCGCAGTACTTCACAACCTATTTGGCAAATAGCGCCGCGGCAAACTTCCCCCTTTTAAGAAAAAGTATTTTTCCCCCCTCCACCAAATGAAATCGCCGACGACAACAAAATATATTGAATTGTACATACATACCTAGTTTTGTCATGATTGGTTCAAAAATGCGATCTGTACAGGAGGACCAACATACAATCTAACAAACATGTAGATTGTAGGTAGATGATAAGTGAATTGGGCCACCCAAGGCAGAGAGGTTTCGCTAGTTTCGCTCGCTCAGCTAACTCTGGATTTACAAATATGGTTTTCTAGCGACTACCAAAAACCAGGAGGTACTCAATTCAACTGTATGTTTTTTTAATAATGTTTGTTACCTCATAACTTTCGATCGGGTGAACCGATTCTCAAAATTCGTTTTTGTTTGAAAACTGGTGCTTCCCGTGTGGTCCCATTTAAATTTCATCAAATTTGGTCTAGTGGTTTTTAAGTTACACTCCAATAACTGAATAGAATGGAAGTCGGTATAAAATTTTTCAAATTGTACTTTTTATCTCGTAAATATGATTCGTGTCATAATAATAATAATAAAAATAATATACGCTGCCATAATAGCACCTTCACACCTCTTTAAAAAAGTTCCATGACAGTTTCGAGTCCGACTATCTGACAGCCTTATAAAGGCAATTCGTATACTCAAGGGATGTATCACAATAAAGGGTTTTTCAACAAGAATTATGTTGGTCGATTTAGTTTTTTGACGTATTCGTAGTAGATTCTTTCGCAATTGTTTCAATGAATTCAATTTTGCTCGAAAAACGCATTGAAATAATTAAAATTCACTACAAAAATGGTGGTTCTGTTAAAGTTACATGTCGTAAAATTCGTGATATTTTCGGACAACACAATGGGACAGTCCTTGTGAGACCGCTATTATGCCTATTATTGATGACGCTATGGCATATTATTGATGACGTGGATATCACTGACATGGTTTTTCAACAGGTTGATGCCACATGTCACACAGCCAATGAAACGATAAATTTATTGCAAACCAAATTTCCCGATCGCTAAATTTCACGAAATTCAGCTGTTAAGTGACCAGCCATATCGTGTGACACCACAGGATTATATTTTTGTGGAGCTATGTTAAGGACAGAGTCTATACGGAGCCAATTGAGTCGATTGCAGCCTTAAGAGGATTGCATAGCTAGTACTGAGTAGGACTGCAAAACGTACGGGCATAGAAAACAATGTGATGATTCCATGAAAAAAAAGCCACTGAAATCGGACAATATTATGAGGTAGAACAGAGTTTTCTCTTTTAGTATGCAAAGCACTAGCTATGCAATCCTCTAAAAACCCAAAATCCGTGATGTGATTAACGAAATAGACGCACCATTTTGCCGAGAAAGAATCGACATCTGCCAGCATGGTCATGGTGGACATTTGCCAGATATCATTTTTCATTCATAATTGCCGAACTTTTCTATTCGAAATACAATAATAAATTGAATAAATTCTTTGTTTTATTTTGTTATAGAAAACAAAGTTTTGTTGAAAAACCCTTTACTTTGCGTAATATAATTGGTAGATTTTTTCATGGTATAGGTTGGCGAACGAGCAAGCGGCTCACCTGATGGTAAGTGATACAGTCGCCTACGGACATCCGCATTACCCGAGGTCTCGAGGATGCGTTGCCGACCTTTAAGGAAGGATGAGGGTGGTAGAGGAGGATGAAGGAGGAGAGAGGGAGAATGGGAAAGGGGGAAATCAGGCCTCCGGAACTTCCCACAAACCGACAAAACTCAATAGCAAGCTATGTTACTTACTTCACGTCGGTGTTACTCGTATGTGGGAGTGTGGTACTTTCCCGGTCGTGCCGGCCCATTCGGCTGTGGGACTACAGCGTGGCACTACCACCGAAAGGAAATAAAATCCTCAATATAAATTCTGAGCCTTATTTAAAAAAGTACTGAATCTAAAGAGTTAATAAATGTATCCAATACATACCTTGTAGGCGAATGCATTATCCCTTCCTATATACCGTGATAAGTAAAGTAAAAGATTTATGAAACTGACGTATATTTACGTCTCTGGGACGCAAAGAGTTTTAACCCTTTGCGTCCCAGAGAATAAAAAAATAATTTAAACAGGATTTTGTAATATTTTTGTTAAAACAAGGTAAACCTCTCTGTATATGTGTTTTATATAAGAGGGTTCATTAATGCGCTTTAGTTTACCGCTCCTTTCTGGTCGGATATTTAAAGCCACTCTAAAGTTTTTTATTAGTCTACTCAAATAAAAAATATGGAAGGAAATGCTTTCCGGCCATTTCGGTTTTAACGATCATTTGGATTACTGCAGAGGGTGAAAATAACTCGAAAATAGTTACATTTATGTTTAGAAGTTTGTAATATGAAATGTCATTTGTAGTCAGTAAGTATAGTATTTTATGATGATGTGATTCGTTACTGATGTTACTACCAGTAGTAACACGGTGGCATTTCACAGTTCCCACTGGGAAAGAGGCCCCTCAGCACAATGAAAATGTATTGAATATGTGTACGTATGCTCCGCATCTTGCCCCTCTGATCCGACTGGTTTGCGTAAATACAGAAATTTCTACACAAGGGCAACAATATTAACTACATATGTAACGAGTTATCTACACTTAGGAATAAAATTGCTATTTACAATAGCATAACTTAGACCTAGATTTTCGGATAAATATCAATTTACGTATAGCGTAAAGTTAACCTAAATAGGTGTGTAATATTTGTAGATGGAGGTAGCAGAATTTTTTAAATATGTAAAACTTAACTGTACAGAAAACTTGCAGAAAAATCCAATACAAAAAATAAATAAAGGAACGGAAAGTCAAACAAAAGAATAAAACAAGTTAAATAAAGGCTTGTAAAATAATGGATTTCGTACTACGTTCGTCGACAAAGATGAATAATACACATACAATACAAATTCATGGTTTAATTTTAGCAAAAAAGTACCTACGATTAATCTTCACCTTCTTGACGACTTCACGACTGTTCTCAATCTTTTGTTAATTCACAATTTAAGTACCTATATAGTAAGTAAGTGAAAAAATCACAGCTTACATAAGTGGTTTTGGAGATTGCAAATGAAGAATATCATAAATTTATGACAGGCCCCCGACGGTAACGAATTCGGATAACAGACGAGAACTTCTGTTGTTAAGAAATGGCGACTTGCCAGTGGGAAATTTGTCATGTTAATCACTGTTCCGCTCGTTTGTTTCAGCTAAATGTGTGGGTTTGTTTATCCCCTCTATTTGGCTATATCTATAGCACTTAGTATCTAGCACATTGGCATTGGTATTCAATCAAGTGACGTAGACAATATAGCTATCGAACAAGCCCGAACTACTCGTTCCGGCCTAACATTGCATCTATATACTGTTCAAAACTTCTTACCACGAACCAAAAGTTTGGCAGTACCTACCTCTATCGTGTAAGTAAATTGTGGAATGCTCAGCCGGCGTACGTATTTCCTTGCAGCTATGACCCTGGGTCTTTCAAGCAGGGCGTGAAAAAGCATCTGTTAGGTCATCATAAAGGTGGTGATTAGTGCAGCTTACGGCTGCATTAATGGTCATTGCTTCTTGATTTCATCATCGCTTTCCGTCCGGCGAAGAGTCACTTTGATAAACCACCATAAAGAAAAAGCCAATTAGTTTTTAATTAATAAAGTAATTTTAATCGTTACTTTTGTTCAAAAAATCACGTAAGTTTGACACTAATGTATATATTTTATATCAAATCCGACTTTACTTACGTAATTAGCTAACGTTATTGACCTAGGTTTCGGGCATCTAATGCTCACTCACCCCAGGGTGTTTACTCTTCAAATTCAAACAGTGATTTAGCAGCAATCTTTCAGCTTTTTTTATATACTAGCATCAAAACAGTCAATTACCGCAAGCGCATTATTTATATATAATATAAAAGATATATTATATATATATATACAGGCTGACTTGTTGAACACTTTACATATTGATATATAGTGCTCAGTACTCGATTCTCGTTCTAATTAAGAAAAAATAATAGGTGCCTAATATTTACCTAATTTAACTTTAATTGTCTACTCAAAACAATAAACATGGTCACTCGCGGCGCGCGTGTTGTAATAAAATTTGCCTTAGCGCGGCAAGGTAAGTACTTGTTTGTTTACACCGGCGCGGCGCGGCCGGGCGGGCGGCCGACGATCGCGGCATCCTTTGATTCCTGTGAACGCGGCGCGGGCGGCGCGGCCCTTTGGGTCATTAACCCCGTTCGGACGCAGCTTGATTCCTTTGAACGCGGCGCGGCGCTTTGGGTCATTAACCCCGTTCGGACGGTGTCCATAATTTTCGAGTTATAGCACATTCATAGAATGAAGGTTTCCTCTGTAGTTTAACGGTATTTTTTTTATTTACATTTTTTAAACGTTTCATGTGACCATGAATTATCATGTCCTTGTTTATGTAAAGTGTTTAACCAGTCAGTCTGTATATATATATATTATATATATTATAAAAGCGAAAGGTCACTCACTCTCTCACTCATCACGAAATCTCAGAAACTACAAGTGCTAGGAGTTTTGCATGCGGGTTCTTTTTAGGATGTAGGTGCTCACTAAGACGGGATTTTATGAAATTCAACACCTAAGGGGGTCAAAAGGGTTGAAAACGTTTGTATTCTCCTTTGTTTTTGAACTTATAGTTGTGAAAATTTGTATTTGGATAGGTCATTCAAAATAAAAAATGTTTGCCTATTTTTTTTTTTGTGGTGGTTTAAGAGAGTGAAATGGAAGGGTGAAACTTTGTATGGAAAGTTTTGTGTTTTCGAACATACAGTGGTGAAAATTTGCATTTGGACAGTTTAAAATGATGATTTCAATATTTATTGACAGGGATAACTTAGGGGGGTAAAAGGGTTCTTTGTTTTTGGAGCCACAATGATGAAAATTGATAACTGGATATGTACGAGTAATTTAAAATAAATAGTGATGATTTCAATATTTTTGTCAAATCAAATCAAATCAAATCAAATAATTTATTTGCAAGAATACAATCATGTATGTACATTTTGAGTTCTTGTGTAAAATGCGTGGTCGCTGTATTCTGCCTGCAAGCAGACGTGCAAATATTTAAAGCTAATGCTAAAAATACACTAGTAATATTAACAATTTAATCTAAATATTAATTACATCTATGTCTTACTAAACCTCCATATATTCTTTAACGCTATAAAAACAGTTTTCTAATAACCACTGACTTAGCCTATTCCTATAAACATGACCCTCTAATATCTTTATTTCGTCTGGTAATTTATTATAAACAGTTATGCACATATTATAAACATTTCTCTTATATATATCTTTATGGCAGCGTGGTTGATATAATAAGTTTTTGAAACGATTGCGTTTTTGTCTTGGAAAAATTTCGCTACGAGCTTTGAAATAAGAAGAGTTTTGTTTGACAAATATGCATAAATCTCTGATATACATGCATGGAAGTGGTAAAATATTATTAAGCCTAAATAAAGGCCTACAGCTTTCCAGATACCATGCTTTATTGATAACTCGGACGCATCTTTTTTGCACTTTGAATGCCTTCTCTGAGTCTACTGAGTTTCCCCACATTATGAGACCATAGTTGAGGACCGATGAAATGTATCCGTGGTAAGCTGTTAAAGCAGCTTCAGCAGAAACGGTTTGCCTTAGTTTCTTCAGTGCAAAAACGAAGCGATTTAGTTTTTGACATACAGCAGAGACGTGATCTTTCCAGTTTAGGTGTATATCTAAAATCAATCCCAAGAATTTGAAACACTGTACCTCATTTACTTTTTGATCTTTAAATGATATGTCAAGATTAAATGGAATGGAATTATATGAAGTAAATTGCATAATATTTGTTTTATTCATGTTTATATTTAAATTATTAATTTCCGTCCAATTAATTACGTCTTCTATAGTTTTACGTATAACTTGTTCAGGAGATTCATTTTTGTCACATTTTATAATAACTGTGGTATCATCAGCAAATAGTATACAATTATGCAAAGTGAAATCCGGAAGGTCATTTATGTACATAAGGAATAGTAAAGGCCCTAGAATGCTGCCCTGAGGTACTCCGATATTATATACAGTGGATTCAGAGGAGTACTTTTGTTTTATGAAGTGTTTTTGTTTATTTACCACTCTTGTAATTTCAGTATACTGTTTTCTGTTTTGTAAATAACTAATTATCCAATCCAACGCCATACCCCTGATACCATACCGTTCCAGCTTATTTATAAGTTTATAAGTTGTCAGTAGTCAGGGATGACTCAACTCGTCCGCATCAGGACAAAAAATAACAATGGATTTATGAATGAACCTTGCCTCTAAAGAGGGTAGCTGATCCCAACAGATTAAGGGGGGTAAAACGAGGGATTTAAAAACTACTACATATTATAAACTGTCGAGGTCAAATTTCTATACAATAAAAACTATGCTAAAAACCGATTCAGGTGAGTGAAAAATACATTCAAATTGTTATACGGGTTGTTATACGAGCTAATCTCCGAAACGACTGGACCGATTTAAATGAAATTTCGTAGGGTGGTAGCTTATATCCCTTATTAATATATAGGATATTTTTGATCCCGGTAAATAAAAGAGTTCCCTTGGGATAATTAAAAATCTGTAATTACCGTATCCCGCGAGGCCACGCGAGCGTAGCCGCTGGCGGGTCATCTAGTAAATAAATATGTATTAAACATTCGCTTGAAACTAGAATGAATTGTTTGAGGTATGTACAAATGTTTTGATCAATGGGTGAACCTCCCTTGTTTTCTAAATAAGTACATTGCCTGCTCGTATCAAAGGACTCACTTCGCTCAGTAAATAAATTGGCTGTGGATATTTATTTCTCCAAAGCCGCTTCTCGTTATTGGCTTCTCGTATTTCAATCAGCTTAGTTTGCACCAATCAACCTGGGTAATTAATTAGACCAAACGACATTTTATCCTCTAATAACTTTCTTGCGTTGTTATTTTTGTAGCCTCATAGCTCACAGTTTGATGGAATCATTTACATGAAACCAACATTGCTGGTATAACTTAAAAAAAATACTACCGTTTGATTGGATAACTAGATACACAACTTTTATTGTTATTGTTTTGGCGTCGAATTTAGCCGGTCGAATTATGACGAACATTTTTTCAAGAAAACGTATAACCAATGCGTAATTCTAGTTCATTACTTACCTATGTTGAAATATTAGCAAAATTTGTTTAGTGGTTTTAACGTGAAAGTCAAAAAACGTCCATTCATTTTCCATCAGATAGTTAACGTTTTTTATAGTTAGAGCTACTAAAAGTACCTAATTTATTTAAAGATACTTTGTGGGCATATATAAATAGAAGATTAGTGACACATTCTCTTGAAAATGCTTACGGCAGAGATGCAGTGTGCACCTCCCTCCCTCTCGCATAAAACAGGAAGTATACAGAATGAGCACACGTATACAATTCAATCAACCAAAGCTCTTCGATACGTGTTTCTCCACTGCAAGAGGCGTCCTCTGGAGACTCACAACGCGCAAAAAACTTGAAAGAGAGCCCTTGAAATAGTTATAGTTCCTTCTTTGAACAAATTCAATACTAAACTTTGTTTTCCAATTATTATTAAAATTAGTTCCAGTCAGCCGACTTAGATGTATAAGTAAATGGAGTAGATTTTTTGAAAAACCTAATTGTGTATCTGGCCTCTACTAGGCGTCTCCTCCACACAAACCCGTGGGTACGTCAACGTGTGCGCTGGTGAATTAATAAGATTAACTCGCTACAAGGGAAGGAAAGTTATCCCATAAACTCTCAATATCTTTCATGAATGCCCATAATATTTTGTGTTTAATGAGCACATTATCTTGAAAGTAATTATTCGGCGGGGACCGTCAACTTTGATAGCAAAAGTAAGCACCTGTAAACAAAAAGACTTTTGTTGTATGTATATATATCATTGAAGGAGTGCCTATGGTTTGACTGGTCGGTTGGCGCAGTTCGCCCTGTCTTCTGAGCCACTGATCCCGGTTGGATTCCCCGATACGTGAAAGAAAAAAAAAATATATTTGACACACAGGTTTTAAACATAATCATAATCATTTATTTCATAAGTTTAGGTACAAAAGTTCATATATGCTTTGTCCAGCCAAAACTTGCCTTTGCAGAGTTTGCAGGCATACAAAATTTAAGTTTAATCCTACTCATTTTAAAAAAAAATTGGTATGGAGGTAGATGGGGCGCTGGATTAACACAAAGAATAGTATCTCAATGGTGATCAGCGTAGTGGTAGTGCTTAAAACCCCTTTTCTACCGACTTCCAAAAAGGAGGAGGTACTCAATTCGACTGTTAATTTACTGTACCGTTCGTTACAGGAAAGCTGGTGCTACTCGTGTGGTCCCATTTAAATTTAATTAAATTCGGTCTAGTAGTTTTTTGAGTTACACTCCAATAACTGAATATATTGTAAGTCGATATTATTATTTTTTTCAAATTGTACTTATTGACATTGCAACTGAAATTTGCAGATGTACGCGATTTATCTTGCCAGTTTCAGTACCTAAATTGCTTTACAAAAGATACATGCTACTTACTTCAACTTAGCTGCGTCTTCGCAACGTTAACTGCAGAATCTTGCTTCGCATACTGCAAATATTTGCATAGCGTTATCAACAAAATTAACTCCTACATTGTTGATTTTGCTTTGCTCTTACACCCCAATAATTTATACAAGTCTCGGGATTCATATAATCTGTTCGGTTTCAGCGAATAAGCTTACTGCAGCTGGCAAAATGCAGCAGCTTTAACAAGGTTACATACAAATCCGCGAAAACTACGAAGATTTGTAGCATTCAGCAACATTTGAATAAACAATCCGTTCTTATAAACGTGATATAGTGGATACTTCTATAACTATGCCATCTCAGTTGGTGCCACGATGATGATATTCTGCTGTAAAGCATTAGTGCACAAGCTTTACTGTGTTACAGTGTGAAGGGCACTGTGGCGATTGAAATGACTGAGCGAATAAAACTGAAAAACCAATGTCTCAAGGTGACGAGCACAGAACAGTGCTCACGAAACTACAATTCTAAGCCCGGATTCTGGATGTCGCTGCAATTCTCATGGCAAGTGTAATGCTTACGGTCAGGCGTACAGCTTGCCCGTCTCGTCAATTTCAATTCGTTTTCTATTTGCAACTGAGATGCGTAGTAGCCCATCAGATCCAACGCTGCTAATCAATTGTTTCCAGAACAATAATGTATTATTTATTTCCTATTATTATTGATAGCCCACCGCGCCCCAATATGCAGACATTGGTCCAGAAAACGAGGCACGGGTTACTAAATCCTTCAGATTACCGATATATACGATTTACCAATACCGGTAAAGGCACTGCTTGTTTATTTAGCCTTATTTACGGCAGCACTAAACAATGATATAATAAACGTCGAATCTCGTTAACGGCCGCGGAACCATTTTATAGCCGTCCATTGCCGATATCCGTTTAACATTTTGATGTTTGTTGATTATTCGATATTTTTTATGCGTCTCGTGTTTTGACTTAATAATTGTTTTGTTGTTCAGTTTATAAGAAGAACGATAAGTACATCGCGCAGGCCGTGTAATGAGTTATATATATATAAACGCATGTCCAAGATCAAAAACAATGGCGACCTTCTTAAATTTATTTTTTCTAAAACGAAATTCTGTGACATCACAGGCAAGTCGTGCGGCTGATGTTAAGAACTTCGCTTTCCCATGACAGTTGCAGCACCACTCAAAGTGTAGGACTGTAGGTCCTATTGCGTGGTACTGTTCTGAACTCGTCACCTTGTCATATTAGATGTTAAATCTATTGCCCTGTAATTTCGGTGGACAGATTGCGCTTCAAACCAATATACTTACAGTAATTTTTGTACACTACTGCCATTTCCCCAGCAGACTCTGCAAAAGTCCTACCACTACAAACAAGGCTAACTAAGCTCTATTCTTAACGCCAATTAACCACTCCGAAAGGAAATGTCGCACCTACATAAAAAATAATAGGTAAAACACCGTTGTTTTACTTAAATATTTTAGATATACTGGGCCTATAGTGTCGATATATCACAATATCAGACAACGATTGTCTTTACGTTGCCAGAGAGTTCGCTAGAAGTTTACTTTGGCTGCGACTATCCGCGTAGAGGCCGCACTAACGTAACATCTTAGACTGCGGCGCTAATCTTATTTTATACTCGTATTATTAGGAAATGGTTCAAGCTTAAACAGATGCATTTCCTCACAAGTGACGAAGTACACAGCACCCATAACCCTGAGATATTAAGTTGTTAAGTCTCATGTGCCTGTAATTTCGCCGGCAACCATACCGTCAAACCAAAACGCAGTATTGCGAACATTATTGCTTCACGGGAGAACAAGGTTCGGTATTACCCCAGATGAGCTCATTCACGAAGAGTTCTATTGCTCTTGACTTGTTTTCTAAATTTTCTTTCAGTCTCCTTGACCAGTTAAGTAGTAACTTTTTACGTGTTGTATATTAAGTTGAATGAACCCTTTCAGGTGGCAGTAAACGAGCGACGCGACTGACAGTGGCGACAGCGCTCGGCATATGGGTGCTTGCGGCCTCACTCGCCGCGCCGGCCTATCTCAACTCCTACCTTAGAGAGTTTGTTGTCAATCCTACCACAAAGGTAAATTTTTGTCTTAAACGTAATATCTGCACTGCGAGCATGTAATGTCGATAGGATACAATTTGACAGTAGTATGTACATGAATCCCTAGTTACGAGTATTTCCCTTGATCACGCCATAACTTGACAATGACTTTACCGATTGATGAAATTCAGCAATGAGATAGGTTATACCTGTCCTAGATTATAGTAAGGTATCCTATGTACTGTAAATAAATAGTCCGCATTCAACGGAAAACAACTTTAAGCTTTTAAAGTTTTCTGCAAATTATAATTCTATATTATTCGATTTTTAAGATCAAGATTTTAAATCTCTTTCACACGCGTCTTTTGTCTAGTTGCGAGATATACTGATATTGTACTATACATTAATGTTATAGATAACAATTAACCTTCCGTTTCAAAGTCAGACCATTGAATTACTTTTTAACTTTAATTTTAATTAGATATTTACACTAACCAACTCATTAGCATGTAAGTATTATTTTTACCTATAATTTGAACACGTATTCCTAGTGAAAAAAAACCAATATTATGTATCGGATAAGCAACAAAAACTGTAAAAGTGGGATCTGTTAATAGGATCCAATAAAAGGAAATTTGTTGTCATATGACATATATGTATATGTATTATACGACAGCTGTCATAATAGGATTTCGAATGGAAAAATAACAGGTCAAATACAAATTGAGCGCATACAATTTTGGGTTTATTTATATTCCTCTTATCTGTCTCTTTGTTACTCGGATCTTTATTTTTATTTGTGAAAGTAACATTAATTTCTTATAACACTTACTCTGCAATTAACTCTATTTGGAAATCACCTAATTAACACTTTACGTGTAGATGATGACAGAGTCCCTTAGCGAAGTCTGAGAATAAGCGATTAACAGTTCAACTTAAAATGGAGTTCTTAGTAACTCAAACATACAAGGTTACTTCAACACTGCCTATACTTAACAGTATTTTCTATAGCCGATCAGTTGACAGAACTATATAGCAGTCAGAACTTTATAGAAGTTTAGTACTTACTAGCTAGCCTCAGTGGACAGAGTATAAAAACTTCTACATCCCTATTATAGAATACATTAGTATTTAATTAAATGTTCTCATTAATCTTTCCTACGCAGATCTGCGGCTTAGTTAACGCAGTGCAGACCGTAAAAAACGTACTTAAATTATTAAATCCAGTCTAACAATAATTTCGATCACATCGATATTTAGGTCACAATCTTTTAGTTAAACGACTCAGTTGTAGAACTGGATGGAGATTAATAATTTGAGTAAAAACAATTTTGTATCAGGCTAGCCTCTACTAGACCCCATAACAAACCCCTGGCTACTATAATGACCTCACGAGACATTTACCAAACTTGATCTAATCCCCAGAAAGCTCCTGTAGCAATCAAACACAAAACTCGACAGACCTAAAAGTTTCTCACATGAGAGGGCAAGTAAATGTTGTTCATGAATCCTAAACCGATTTAAATAGTTGGTGACTCCGTCCAAAGTTAAACAAGCTTAACGCTCAATATAATGTGGGTCACGTTTATATAAAGCGTGATAACAGTAAGGTATATTTACAGAAAGAGATATCGTATGTATCAATGGCAATGAAAAGAAAACTTACGCGACGTTACGCGAGACTACTGTAATTAAAAAAAATCTTTTATTTTAAATAACTTACGCTGAAAAACATTTCACAACCCGTAAGTGACATCTGCCGACCAGTCTTAAGTTAAACCATGACCACTTAACGGAACTAACTTGGAAACGTCAGGATTAAAATAAATTGAAAATTGCGCTAACATTCTTTTATTCTCGGTTTAATTGATTCGAGATTTTATGCTTATCTCCACTCACCATATTATATTATATTAGTATTTTTTATCGAGGTTTACACCTCTAGCATTTTTTACTCTGTATCCCTAAGTGGTACTAGTATTATACAACCGAAAGTTGTATATATGGATAATATGTTTGCTTGAAGTGTACAAGCTAAAACGGCAGGACACATTTTAATAAGACAGTATGGAGGTAAAGGAGGCGCTGGTTTAACCCATAGGATACTTTTCATCATCATCATCATCCATCACTACGCTGGTGAACTGGGTCGATTTTGATGATATTTGGTATGGAGGTAGATGAGGCGCTAAATAAACACATAGGATACTTTTCAACATAATCATCATCATCATCCATCACCATGGGGGTGAACTAGGTCAATTTTGATAAATTTGGTATGAAGGTAGATGAGGCGCTGGATTAACACATAGGATACTTTTATCATCATTATGCATCAACACGCGGGCTAAACCGTAGCGCAACTAGTATATCATAATGAAGAAAAAAAGTCTTGTTCTTTTTGTTAATACATACAGTCACGTAGGTATACGCCAAATATATCATTGATGTTGGAATATTCAATCGGACTGTTCAGTGAAATGAGACTATCGTATGAAATATATCATTCCACTTCATGACCCCAATAATATTGGAGAAAAATGAAGTAAATGTTTACGGTCGACGCACACGATAACTTCTCAGCACCGCCTCGATAAGTTTGGTCGGCGCAGCATCAATAATCCATTAGCGCAACTGTCCATCCGATATTCATAGTCGAGAAGAGCCGACTGCTGGTCGGTGTGGTATTAGAAGGCATTGTATACCTCTCGTCCAAACCGTGTCACACTATCGCACTTCACGCTAATATTGTAAAGGCGAAAGTTTGTGAGCGTGTGTTTGTGGTAGTTACTTCGTCACGCTCAAACGACCAATCTTGATGAAATTAGGTATGAAGGTAACTAGATGAGGCGCTGGCTTACACATAGGATACTTTTCCATCATCATCAACCATCACCGCGCGGGTGAAAGCTCGGAACGCAACTAGTTGAATAATATATAGGTACTCCAATGTGGTTTGAAGCGTGATGAAGATAACAAGGTTCCCTCTTGGTTGGCACCATCGTAACCTAAGCACCAGTGCTAATATTCTAATTCGAAGTAGTGAGCAAGCATAACTTTAAGGTTTGGGCGTACCTAGCAATTGATGTTATTGGGTTTCTGAAGCTATGAACGTCACTCCAATGATATAAAAATATAAGTTATTGCATACAAGTACAAAACCGTGCTTCCGTACATCCTTATTGGGACGTCGTTCAATTATTCCTCTCGGGACCGCGTGACTAGCGTGATGCCTCGGAATAGTTAACTCGTCATGTCTAGGATGCGCATCGTGGCTTATTCCTAGCACAATCATTTAAATCTGTAACTCTCAAGTATATCCTTGGAAAACTATTTGTCATTCCTATCCAATGGTTTGGTGCAAACTAGGTGTCTAATACTAAAACATTTGAATTGATTTACCGTTTATACCTAAGCTTTAAAGGTAGCAAAAGGGAGTCAAAACTCCGAAAATAATTGGGTACCAACTTTGAAGCCACATAGCTCCTGACTAGTAACTAGTAACTAATAACTATTAACCCTAGAAAGATAACCATATTCTATCTTACATAAAAGATAACCATGTGCTTCGGAGGCGCCACGGTATTCAAATGCTTATATTTAAATTATTTAGCAAGATTTGTGTGATTTGATTTTACAATTTAAATGGTATTATAGGTGACACATTTTTATAAACGAAAAATATTGTACTTTATATTTGTTTATTATTAATAATTGAAACCAAATGAGTAGACCTCTAAAAAACTAACAAAACTCACGAATATCGCTTAACTATCATAAAATAATTATATTTTACTATTAATATGTATAGTATAAGTCAAATATAAGTATAAAGTCTAGGAAAGCTAATCAGTACCTTATGAAATTTTTTTTAGACAGTCATACATACGTCGATCTTGAAGATAACCATACGCCTCAGGAGCGCATCAACTCGTTCAACTCGTCATAACTCCAAAACAATAATACTTACCGCACAAAAACAGCTGGCCCTCGACGCGGTTGACCGACGACTGAGTTGGCTGAGAAGCACAGATATACACGGGTTTCATATTAAAAGATATAGTACTATTTAATTCGTGCGGGCGCCTCTGAAGCGTAGGTTATCTTTCTAGGGTTAATTAGTAAACCAGCAAAATCTATTTGATTGAAGTTAATAAAATATAAGTCCTAACGTTTTCTCCTTAAGTCGTTGTAATAAAACTTCAAGAGGCCTCTTTGCTTGAATCGCAAGTTTGTTTCTTTGTACGAGGCATCTAATATAATAATTTTCATTTGAATAGTCTCTCATTATTTTAAAAAACACTACGAGAGACGCGGATTTGATATATGATCCCTCATGCAATATATAAAACGCATTTTCTATCATTTGTTTAAACTCACATTGTTCGTTTCAACTTTCTAAAATGGTAAGTATTGCGTTAGTAGGTACGAATGCGAATATTAAGTCACTTAACACCTAAAGGCACTTCTACGCTTTTGAATGCAACAAAACATAAAAAAATATCTAAAGGCGCTTCTACACGTTGGATGCAACAAGACGAAAATAGTATCTAAGGAGCTTCTACTCTATGATAGCAATAAGACGTAAAAGTATTTGCTTTAAAATACGAAAGGTTTATGTTTGTAGGAAGGATCTTATCATATAAAGGTATTTATCTGCTTCAGCCACAGCTTCAGTTGAGTTTTGTCTTACAGTTTGTATAAGTACAGCTTGTATAGTCTCTAGGCAAATGGTTAGTTTCCGTTGTATACGTTATTTTAGTTTGTAAAGCTTATAAGTTATCTCCGATTTCACGCGTGACTTTGTTAATCTAAGTAAATGTTGGTCGTATTGGGAAAAAGCAAAATAAAGCATAATGCAACCTCGAAAGGTTTGTTTTTATTTTAATAATATTATGTGTGTACAGGTTGAATTTTTGAGACGGGACAGTAAGGGCAGGTACCTAAACCGTTATAGTTACAGGAAAACGTTTTTAGGAGACTATCCATAAATGTAAGATATTCTGAACTGCAATTACAGATTTTGGAAAAATTTTACAGTCAAGAAAATGGTCATTTACACATAACTGTTTTTAATGCCAATCGATCATGTTTCTTATAAGGATCAAAAGTATCTACTGGACCGACTGAGGTTTGAGTATTAGAAATGTCAGAAATCGCGAAAAACTTTTTTCATCCATTTCGGTAAAAGAGTCAAACTTATAAGTAAGCCAAACTTTTTGTTATGAGTAGATCCGCTATAATAAGATATTAAGAAGACTTAAATTTCAAACTTCGAATTTGATACGATTTTTGGGTTATTTCAGGTCATTATTTATGTATTTCTTGTTAAAAATATCTTTAATCTAGTGAGCTCCCGACTATGATCAAATTTGCAAACCAGAGTTGGAAAAACCCCGCAAAAAACAAGTGACTGTCGCTTTTTCGTTGATATTACCGATCTGGTATCTTTCAAATGATAATTTATTATGTAAAAAAATTTTCCAGGTCCTTTACAGCATCAAATAAACAAAACATTAGCATCTATTGTATTTTTGAATAGATAACATTTTTAATTGGATCCATATTTGATTTGGCCTTGGCATACCTGTATGCCAAGGCGGCTTTACGAAAGTTTGGTTTGGCATGCAGGTATGCCAAGGCAGCAAACGTTTGGACTTTTTAAAGCGTGTTTTGTTAATAATAGGAACACGGAATCTGCATTAACAATCTCAGATATCGAAGAGGAAAAATACCCTTTTCTAGATGGGAGATGAAAAATACTTTATTCTGATATGTTATTGATACACAATTTAAGAAATTTGTTTCGATAGAAAAAATATCGGATATAAGAAACTTTCCCAAAAAATACCCTTGAGGAGAGTTCCCGTCGATGGTTCTATGGAAAATATATTTACATTTTTTATTGTAATCCTAAGAAATATACAAATATACTTTAGTGAACTCAGTTTAGGTTATTATTTTTAGACAATAAAATAAATTAAATATTGAAAATATTTTTAAAAGTGCGCGCTGATTTAATATAATAATGATTTGATGATATGTAATAAAATATATTTTAATACAACCATACAACGTCTCTCTCATTTCGCCACATGCAATAACGTACACGGGCGATTACGTTGCTGTTGTTATCCTACATATAAATGCAAATTAATATGAATTCACATTTGCACTTACCAATGGTTAATACGCGTTTTTTAAATGGCACTTGAGTCCAGATAATCCAGAGAGATGTAGGCCTATAATGCTTAGTTTGGCGGTCGTCGATAATTCTCCATATTAACTACTATTCATTAATTATTCCACTGCGTATTGTTCAGTTAAATATTCCAGTGCGTTAAAATTTGTTAACTTTTATGGGCAATAAATTGTATCTTATCTTCACAATAGCTACATAATTAAAAGTAAAGCTATAGCTAGGTTGATATTGAATAATATAATTACTTATAAACATAGACACACCCAGACACAGGTCAAACAGACATATACAATGGGTACTTTTATTAATACTAAATGTTATTAACCCACATATAAATATGTCATCATCATCATTATCAGCCAGAAGACGTCCACTGCTGAACATAGGCCATAGAACACCACTTGGACCGGTTACTAGCTTCCTACATGCAGCGATTCCCCGCGGTTCTGACGAGGTTGTCGGTCTACCTAGCGGGGGCCGGCCTACACATCGTCTTCCAGTGCGTGGTCGCCACTCGAGAACCTTTCTTCCTCATATATAAATATGTGCATTAACAGAATGTGTGTCCGAGGATCAAACCCGTGACCAGCAGTTTGGTAGGCCAGTCAGGCCAGTAAATAATTATTTTCAAGCAATTTCACTTTGTCACCACCCACAGTTTCGAGTATGCTACCCGTATCCAGAGGAATTGGTGCAGATGATGGTGCTGATGAAGTTCATCGTGTACTACTCACTGCCTCTGGGCATCATCGCACTGTTCTACGCCATGATGGCACGTCAGCTGGTGCTGAGCACGCAAAACATGCCTGGAGAGATGCAAGGAACACAGAGACAAGTATAACTAATGTTAATACTAATACTAGTCATATTATTTCAATACGATAAATACAAATACTCATAGCGTCGCACTGCCCACACACACATATTGACACATAAAAACAACCAAGATTCGGGAACGATTGTGCTGATTAAACAAACATTTGCTTTGGCCAGGAGGCGAAGCTGGGAGACCCCTTTCTACCTACTAAGTTAACCAGGTCCCGAAGACCCTATTCTAGGGGCAAAGTCTGATGTGCTAATCTAGGGTATAAGCTCTCTCTATTCCAAAGTTCACTCTAACCTGTTAATCCGTTTCAGCGTGAATAAATGAAAAACATAAACACACACACACACACATACACACAAGCTAATTATTATAAGGCACATGCGCATTTATAATGGTGTGATAAAAAGTATGTATATTTAAGTGACTGGATGGATCATAAAACAGTTAGTGCTTTGTGGAATGGCTAGATGTTTGTCGTTCTGTCTGTCGGCAGATATACATTGTACAAGATGGGTGATTTAGATGATTAGTATGGGCAAGTCTGAAACTATAAGACGTACATAGATATCTTCTTAGGAACCATGGTATCGATTTTAGTGACAAGAAAAACTGCATTCGTACATAACAAACAATACTTAGCTAAGGTATGGAGTCCGATCGTATTGGAATAACTTACATTATTTCTATAAGAATATCGATTGTGTAGGTCAACAGCTGTACCTATATCTTGACATAAAACATGATATTGAAAATGAATACTTTTGTTCAACACAACCTACGTTAATTAAAATACGAATGATTAAAAAAAAGAACGAATTATAAGTATCTGGTAGTTGTTGCAGACTGAGAACAATGTAAGCTCACAGCGATGTAAATACAAAACCAGATGTAACTGTGTCTAGATCGTCCCCACTTTTAGTCGTAGCGACCGATCTAAGTCGACTTACCGACCAAAAATGTGTTTAGAATCGACGCGACAGTGTCGAGTTTTCTACCGACTTCGAAAAAGGTGAAGGAACTCAATTCGACTGTATTTTTTCTTGTGTTTGTTACCTCATAACTATCGATAGGGTGAATCGATTCGCAATTTTTTTTTGTTTAAAACTGGTGCTTCTCTTGTGGTCCCATTTAAATTTAATCAAATTCGGTCCAGTAGTTTAAGGGAGTAACACTCCCTTCAAGGGTCTATGTCATTTTAACAATGAAATTTCTATTGTGTCTGGCCGTGCGACCTTTGATGCAATAACTGAATAGAATAGAAGTCGGTATTAAATTTTTAAAATTGTTTTTGTTTTTTTCGTAACTGCTACCAAATAGTGCTGTCTGGGATACCCATAGTTAACATTAATTACCCCATTTCCCCATCTAAACGCGTTCCACGAATTGGATTCCTATACTTAGACAGGTAAACGTTCGAGGCGTTTGTCATGGTAATACAGAAGACGTGGTCACATTCTCGTTCGCACATCATATTTCTCTGTATTTATAATTTTCTTTGACAATTTGTACACATGAAAGTTATAGATTAATATTTTTTAATATTCTGATTATAGATGCGAGCTAGGAGAAAAGTTGCCATGACAGTCCTGGCATTCGTGCTCGTCTTCGCAGCATGTTTCCTACCCTCACACGTCTTCATGTTGTGGTTCTACTTTTGGTAAGTTCACATTGATAGAATAATGCCAGCACTGCGAGCGTGGATTGCCGATAAAAGACAGCCCTCGATACAGCTATCGTCGCTCGATCCATACTAGAGACAACGTACGATAGATATGACAAGTCACACTGTTACAGCGAATGGTGCATTGGTTGATTGATTGAAAACTGTTTATAGTTAAAATATAAATTTTGGTACACACGTATACTATTAGTTATTCTGTAACTTGGCTGAACTAAGTGATGAAGAATACTTTTTAATAGATTCAGATTCAGATATTTTATTGCTTCCATATACAATGTAAAGGTGTTAAAAAAAATGTACATATAGTCTTATATGGACTCTGTCGAGCACCGCAAAGTTAGAAGAGAGGAAGACGCAATTATGGTTATATAAATATAAATTAATTTGTAACATATTGGTAGAAATAATTTAAATGTCAATAGTTAATTATATCGTAATTATATTATTTATCTTTCAAAAATTCGTCAATTGAGTAATATGATTTGTTTTGTAGAAATAGTTTTAGTTTAGCCATAAATATTTTGTCATTTTGTTCACAATCAAGTTGGTTTTGTATTTTGTTGTATATAATTACTGACATCGGTAACGTACTAGACGAGTGCGTCTGCAGCCGGGATTTGGGTAACAATAACCGGTTCCAATGTCGAAGTGTAATGTGAGTTTTTATGTCTTGCCGAGCTTTATATAAATGAGGGTTATTGCGTACAAACTTACAAATTTCGAAAATATATACCGAGCCATGGTTAAAATTTTGAATTTTATAAAATATGGTTTGCAACTATCGAGCTGTTCTATGTTAGCTAAAATCCGGATGAATTTTTTCTGCATTATAAATATATCGCTCGCAGCGTTGCTGTTACCCCATAGCACGATACCATAACTTATTCTTGAATGGGCATTCGCATAATATGTTGCAATTGCAGTTTTCAAATCAGTTGTCTTTTTGAGTTCGCGAAGGGCGTACGTGAGAGATGAAAGTTTAGATTTAAGTTTCATAATAAGTGATTGCCAGTTTATGTGGGTATCAATTTTTATTTCTAACAGAGTGAATTCTTTGACTGTTTCTAATTTTGTGCCGTGAAATGGAAAAATTCAAATCAAGTGATGGTTTTTGGTACGGGTGAAAAGTCATGATTTTTGTTTTGGCGAGATTGAGTTCAAGGTTATGTGTATGCATCCAGTCTGTAGTTTGTTGGAGCATTGTGGTGAGTTTGGTATGTACATTCATGCTATTCTTTGTCGAAGTTAGGAGGGAGATATCGTCAGCGAAACAAACACAAAAAAATCAGACATCGAAGAACGCTTCCATGGGGAATAGAAGAGTTAACCTTAATTGTATCGGAGCGGACATTTTCAATGATATTATTTTTATGATTATAATGTACAATTTCTACTACTTATTCTCGATTTTTCAAATATGATTTGAACCACTCAAATGCTATGCCGCGAATCCCTACGCCATATAGTTTATTTAATAGTATTGCGAACAGGACCTTATCATATGCCTTCGTCATATCTAGTAGTATACCTACCGCGTACTCCTTTCTATCTAAAACATTGAACACTTCCTGCATGTACTTGTAGACGGCCAGAGTTGTCGACCTTTTTTTACGAAACCCGTTTTGGCAATCATTACAGTAATAATTTCAGTAATAATTTCAGTTAACCGCAGAATGACTGCAGTATTACCGAAAAGTTTGTGCAAAGATCTTCAGAAGTACAAATTATATAATGTTAAATCTACACCAAATAACTAGTTCTTGTTATGTATGAACGAAAAAAAATATCAAATAACAATAGTATAACATATTATATTCAACCAATATTTTTAATTCTCCGTATCCAGAGTATCTTATATATTTGTAATGTACGTTACTTATTATGTTTGAAAACCATCGTGAATGATGTCTATAGTTAGTCTTTAACAACCGGCTAAGACTCGCATGATATTTACCTACCGGAAATTTCCTGGGTCCAGTTTCATACTAACTTAAAGTTCGAGATCAAGTGCTTTCACAGATTGGCTGTCCCTATAAGTAGGCATGTTCATTCGGTTTCAAGTCCAATTCTCGTTAGACGTGTAAATTTTCGTGGTACCGGCACGTTTCGGGTCCTCGGAGAGTTCATCTTAAGATTAATGTAAAAGAAACAATAGACGTTACTGTACCTACTTGACTTTTAAGTAGCTACGTGTGGGAACTCGGTGAGCTCAGTTCATAAGGGTATTCATACGGGTACTCATAAGGGTTCAGCGAGCCTCTACAGGTGTTTCTCTGGTAGTTCTAATCGGGTGACATAGTAGTAGGACTTTTCTGAAATTATCAATCTTGGTCCAGTTAACCGCTAAACCAGATATTCTGCCTCAAAACTATAATCTATTTATTTAGGGAATTGCAGTAAGGTCTCAAGAGCACTGCAATTCAGTGTCGTGTAGAACTTTGAAACTTAAAGAATTGGATCACATTCCAATTTTAGTCCGCAGCTTGAAGTTTACAATCAATAGAGCGATTTTTCCGTCCCATCACTACTGGCTTAACAAAACATAGGTACTTACATACCCTTACGTATTGACCTGACACAAATCAGCAGTTTTTATTTATTTGTTATACTTTTAAGGTCATGATAATTACAGGTTTCCGATTTGGCGACGCAAGTTATCACAACCACATTTGGTTAAACTTTGGTCTACCATAATAAGCTCATAAATTGTAAAACTGTAAAAAAGGTTCTCAATTACAAACTTTTAAGGTTTGTTTTAGAATATGGTAAGGCTTTTCAAGAGACATTATATTTTTGTCCTGGAACAAGTTATATGAATATCCCAACATTTATTTCGTTCAAAGTCTTCGCAGTGGATTTTTGTAAACTCTGGTTACTGCTTGCTACCTTATTGAGCCACGATTTGCAGGAAACAAGAAGCATTTATACTATGCATGCGCTACACTAAGGTTGTCCGAAAAGAGGCCTCTTATGGGGCAAGCACAAATTTTAAGTGGCACACATGTATCTACAGCTCGTAGTGGAGCTCGTTTTCAGTAGATCAAGTAGCGATGTTTTGCTGACGGAATTAAATGATTCCCCTCCTTACGGGCTGAGAAAATTTAGAGGCGATATAACCAGCTATCTATAACCTTAGATATAATTCAGCTTGAAACTATGAATCTGAAAGATCTACTCATGCTTATTTCGTAGTGCTGAGCGTCAAGTGCAAGACTTGCCCCTCTCATCACATGAATGGGTTTTTTTTTAAATCGGTGACAAGACTTGTAGTTATTGCTTATACGTTCTTCGGAGGGTGCGTAAGCAATTAACCACCTCAACAGCTTTTTTGGGCTGCGTTGGGGCCGCTTTTATGATTTAATACGTACTAGAGAGTATTCTTGAATGTCATCGCTGGGTGTCGTTATTATTTTTATGTATTCGTAAGTAATGAGAAGGTATTTTAATTTCTTTTTCTTTGTCAGTCCAACAGCAAATGAAGACTACAACGGGTGGTGGCACGCACTTCGGATCATGGGGTTCTGCCTGTCCTTTTTGAACAGCTGCGTCAATCCTATCGCTTTGTACTGCACTAGTGGCATATTCAGGAAACATTTTAACAAGTAAGAATGAGGAGTACCGTTTGCAGTAATCATTTAAACAGGTATAAATCAGGGCTTAAAATTTTCACTCAATCAGCTACATCGTGAGAACACTTAAATATGTAGGAGCATATGGTAATGTAGAAGGACCTGCTCAAGTGGCATCTTTTGGACACTTTATCAAATACTCACTATTAATACTGGTCACTCTGCAACAACTCACTCAGCAACGTTTCAGTAGTTATTTAAGAAGATACAAGTTAAGATATAAAGTTTTTCTTGATGTATCAAGCAACTCTTTGTTAGATATATTTGAAATCATTTTATAGGAACTAATATATTACAAGTAAAATAATGTAAAATGTAAGATAATGTAGAACAACTGCGTAAGCCAGCTTTGTTCTGCATGAGTGGCATCTTTAGGAAAGACTTCAACTGGATCATCTTCCCCAGTAATGTTGCAGCCATCAATTTAGCAGATTTTAGTAAATGTATCAAGAATAATCCGAAACATTTTTATAGATTTTACTCAAGAGCCAATTACAATTACGAAACAATTTGTAGTTTCAATATACAAAAAACGTGAGGCATTTTAGGAAACTTTTAGTTAATAAGAATCACCATCGCATTTTGAGGAGACACTTTAGCAAACACGAGTCACTTACAGTGGTATCGTTGGGAAAGACTTTTAAGTTATAGGCACTACTAGTCACATACATAATAAGAACGGTATGACTAATTTGTATTGACAAGAAAACGACTATACTATAGTAATTTATTTTGTATGTATCATAATTTGTGTGCATAATCATACTCCCTTACGTCTACGAATGTTTGGTAACATTTAGGTACCTAACGATAAAACTGCTGGACGGATTTCGTGTTTGTTACATCAGTAAATAGCTTGGATTTACCCCGCGAAAGGTTATTTTAATCCCAGCTCAACGGATAGTTCTCGAGAAGTCGCGATTGCCGAAATCGCCTGCATCTATTATTATGCCTGCATATACTTTTTTTTTAGTATATGTGTAGTTCTTTTGTCTGAAGACATCTGTATGTACGTCCTACTTCATTCTTTTAGGTGCTGAATTAGATCAGTTGATATTGTAACGTATGCTTCAGATACCTTCTGTGCCGCGGCGGTCCAAGCCATGCTCCTAAAGGGTCTATGTCTCTGTCTACATCAAGAAGGCTACACTCCAGCAGAAAAACAACTGTCAGCATGGTACCTAGAACGTAAGTTATACCTCAATAATGTAACGAATTACAAAAAATAAAAACAGGAAATACGTAAAGTGTATTAGGTATAAAAATACTTATTTAGTGTCAACTTACTTTTTGGTGAACAATCCTTCTGGTGGATGCAATGTGCACCGGCCTACTACGCATGCAACCACCCGCCGGTGACGCGGTAAATTCTGTTAGAGGCAAACACCATTTAAACCCATTGGTGAGGCAATATGCCACCATACGATAGGTAGGGAAGAATTAATGGTACCTGGGTTCCGTGGGGTATGTCGGGAGACTCTGGAACTGGTGAGAGCTGGTGACCGTGGGTCCTCGTGGAGGCGTCCTGCTGTCGACGGCGTGCTGAATGAGCTGAAGGCGATTGTTCACTTGTTCACTTGGGTTTGTATTGTCAGTGTCCCTTTTATTTGTGCACTCGCGTACGCGTATGTGTCGTCGGTAAAATTATTGGGGGCGTTTCCGACTCGTGGCAAAATGGCGGCGGTGCAGAGCGGATTTCACTTAGTGTTGCGTGCGCGCGAGCAGAAGGCGTGTCGCTCAGTGGTGGCGTGCGGGAGCCGCCGCGTTTGACGTTTCCCCTCACCGGCGGGTAGCGGGGGACGCACTGTGGGTGAGGTGACGTCACGCTTTCGCGTGAACATATTCCCCACGCGGCAAAGGTGTGGTGTGGTGCTCAATCGATAGGCAGGCGGGCGATCTTGAGGACAGGTCGCGTCAGTATGCCCAAAGTCGTCTTGAGTTCCACCACTCGGGTGACGCCATCCCTCCCCGGGAGCGCCTTGGTGATGCGGCCCATGCGCCAGTGTAGAGGCGGCACCTGGTCGTCCACTATCAGTACCAGTTCCCCGACTTGAGGTGGGCTGGATCGGGAAGTCCATTTGGAGCGGGTTTGGAGGGTGTGCAGGTAGGACTTGGACCAGGATCGCCAAAAGTGTTGGGATAAGGATTGGACGAGCTTGAACCTTTTTAGTGCAGAAATGGCTCGGCCTTCTACCGAATATTCAGGTAAGGCTGTGAGCGGACGGCCAATAAGGAAATGACCTGCGGTGAGAGCATCAAGATCCGCAGGGTCAGAAGAGAGTGGGCTGAGAGGGCGTGAATTGAGCACGGCTTCAATGCGTGCTAATAGAGTTGAAAACTCTTCAAATGTGAGGCGTTGTTCGCCGACCACACGGTACAGTAATTGTTTAGCTGACTTTACCGCTGTTTCATGAAGTGCACCGAACCAGGGTGCCTTTGGTGGATTTAGCCACCATGTTATGTGCTGTTTAGAAAGCGTATGTGCGATACTGTCATTATTGGTTGCAAGAAAGGCCTGTATTTCCCTAAGTTCATTCCTAGCGCCTACATAATTTGTACCGCAATCAGACCTAATTAACGTCGGTACACCGCGCCTAGAAACAAAACGCTGTAATGCCGCAAGGAACGCTTCCGTGGATAACTCAGATACCGGTTCGAGATGGACCGCCTTCGTGGCTAGACATGTTATAACACAGAAGTAGCCCTTTAATAGCTTGGCGTTTCTAAGTGTACTGGATTTTATCAAAAATGGTCCAGCAAAGTCCGTCGTGACTTTGCTAAATACGGGCTGAACGTTTACGCGGTCGGCGGGTAGGTCGGCCATGTACGGGGCCTTAGTTTTAGCGCGGAAACGAAAACAATGTATACATTTGTATACTCGATGGCGAATAACGCGGCGGGCTGATAATATCAAGAATTGCTGGCGTAAGAGTGAGTGCAGAGTGTCCGCCCCTGGATGACAGTAAATTTTATGATAGTAGTCTATAATGAGATCAACTAGTGGACTCGAGCTGGGTAATATCAGTGGGTGCTGAGCGTCGTAACGCAGAGCAGACTGAGTGAGTCGACCACTCACTTTCAGTAAGTCGTTCTCTAAGAATGGTGACAGGCGTTGTACACGTATCGTACATTCTTTGTTGTGTTTTAAGCGATGTATGTCTTCAGCAAAGCAATTGTGTTGTACTGAGCGCACCCAATGTAAAAGGGCTTCCTTTCGTTCGCTAACCGTAATGGGCCCAGCGACACGCGCAGAGCGGCCCTGTCTGCAATTGTGTATGAATCGTTTTATACACGCCGTTACACCTATCAGTTTATCTAGTGAGCTGAATCGTGTGAGCAGAGTCTCGTCGAGGTCAGGTATGGCTATGTGGGCGACGGCCTTCTTTGGCTTGAGGCCTGGTAGGGCGTGATGGCCCAACGCGGGCGGTAGGGCTGGCCATGTTTGTGGCGGGTCCTTAAGCCAGGACGGTGACCACCACATGTCATGCTTCAAGAGATCTTGAGCTGACATGCCCCTGCTGGCACAGTCAGCAGGATTTAGGGCGGAGGGTACATGTCTCCACGTGAGATTGCATGTATTTGCCTTGATTGAGGAGACTCTGTTGGCTTCAAATGTCTGAAGCGATTGTACAGGCGTGTTCAGCCAGGCCAGTACTATGGTACTGTCTGACCAACATATGTGCTGACGAACGGTGATGTGAGCTGATAACTGGGCCGAGACATGGGCCATGAGCTTAGCCAACAAGTGGGCGGCTGAGAGCTCCAGTTTAGGAATGGTTTGGCGGTTTTTAATAGGAGCTACCTTTGATTTGGACATGAGCAAGTGCACATGTACCTGTCCATCAGGTGTAGTTTCGTGGAGGTAAATAACCGCGGCGTAGCCGAGTTCTGAAGCATCCGCATATCCCTGAAGGGTGTGTGTGGATGCCTTGTTTGAGCAGACGTTTCTTGGAAACCTGAGCGCTGAGAGGCGTGGTAGGTCACGATAGATATTCTGACACTCAAGAGCGACATCACTGGGTACTCGTTCGTCCCAACCGAGTTTTAAGGTCCACAACCTTTGAATCAAGGTTTTAGCGCGGAAGATGACGGGGCTGATCCAACCGCATGGGTCGTACAGACGCGCTATGTTGCTGAGTATTGACCTCTTGGTGAATCCATCTACCGTAGGTACTGAGACACTGTAGGTAAATTCGTCAGTTTGTGGTATCCATTGTATGCCAAGGACTTTGATGGAGTTATCGTCTGGGCTAACGTCAAAATCTTTCGACATCTCGCACTGGTCATCTGGGAACCTTTCTAAGAGCTGGCGTGAGTTGGATGTCCACTTACGCAGTTGGAAACCCCCCAGTGCGAGTAGGCTAATCAACTCGGTTTGTAAGTTAATGGCTTCACCGACAGTATCATGTCCGGTGAGCACGTCGTCAACAAATATTGACCTAGAGAGCACCTGAGCGGCTCTGGGATAGCGTTGCCCTTCATCCGCGATCAACTGCTGGATGGTGCGGTTCGCTAAGAATGGGCTGGAGCGTAATCCGTAAGTCACGGTGGACAATGCATATGTTAATAAGGGCTGATCTGGCGATGAACGCCAGAGAATGAGCTGAAACCGTCTGTGGTCGGGCTGAATCATAATGTTTCTGAACATCTGTTGTATGTCTGTGCTGAAAACGACCTTGTGTATTCGGAAGTTTAAAATGATATCCGTGATATCTCGCTGCAGGGCCGGTCCCGTATGTAAGGTGTCGTTGAGACTAGTGCCATTTGCGCTTTTACAACTAGCGTCAAAGACTGTACGTAGCTTGTCAGAATTGGCCTTGAAAATGCCATGGT
The DNA here is from genome assembly GCA_917880725.1 of Selenia dentaria. NCBI lineage: Eukaryota > Metazoa > Arthropoda > Insecta > Lepidoptera > Geometridae > Selenia > Selenia dentaria. The sequence continues at coordinate 6,904,769 of OU862891.1, forward strand.
GCGGTATGTAGCAGTGGGGATGATCGCGGAACGTGTTTGGATGGCAGGGGTTCATGTGACCTTTATCTAGGTACTCCTGCATAAACGCTACATATTTTGAGCGGAGTTCGGGGTTTCGTTGGAGTTTCTTTTCGAGGTTGAGAAACCGCCGAAGTGCTATAGCGTGCGTAGCCCCTAGTTCGGGGGCATCCGTAACAAATGGTAGCGCGACTATATATTTACCAGACTGGTCCCTCGTGGTGGTGGACTGGTATATTTTTTCGCACTCTTCGTGCGCTGATGTACCATCGGGAATGGTATTACTGACTTCTTCTACTTCCCAGAATCTCTCTAGAGCTGACTGGATGTCTTGGCTGGACTGTAGTGCCAAGTCAGTATGGTCAATTTGAGCTGAGTTGACTTGAGGCTGAGTGCCCGTATCTTGTGATACTGGGCCTAATAACGTGAAGTTAAATATCGTGCCGAAGGCTATGGGTCTGCCGGGCCCTAGAGAAATTTTAGTACCGTCTAAGATGCTACCTAATATGTCTGACCCTAATAAGAGGTCAATCGGTGCAGGTATATTAAAAGAAAAATCTGCTAGTGGAACGTAATTGGTGCTTTCATCCAAACCAGGCAGTTTAGTGTGCGGTAAAACTCCCGTTACGTTTTTGAGCACATATGCCTTTGTCCTTATTACGGGCCTGTCCGTATGTACAGGTCGAAAAGTAATGTCGACATATGACGAAGAATTTTCTGAGTGCTGATCACCTATACCTTTTATTTTTAATTGGGTGCGCTGAGTAGGTAAACAAAGTCGCTTTACTATGTTTTCGTCTATTAGTGTTATCATAGAGCCACAGTCTAATAACGCTCGTGCTTGGTGAAAATTGCCCTTGCAGTCTGCTATCTCGAGTGAGACTGTAGGTAGTAGTACAGGTCTATTATGCATACTGTTTGGCGTTGAGATGTCAGTAGTATGACTCAAGGTGTTTGCGACGACATTTTGTCGTCGTGTTGTGTGTGTAGTTGTGGGCTGATAATCTGCGCGCTGCGATGTGTGCTGATTAACGTTGCGCTGAGATGTGTGCTGATTATCTTCGCGCTGGGATGTGTGCTGATTAGCTTCGGGCTGATGTGTGTGCTGATGATTAACCGTTAGCTGGGCTGATATGTGCTGATGGTGCCGCCCTAGTCACTGCCTAGGGGGCGGAGGCGAACGCGAGGTAGTGCGCGTTGGAGTACGTCTGAAGGACACCATCCGGTCCGTATCAGGTGAGTGACGGCGGCGTGGTATCTCGCGCTGTTGTGCGGGTAGTAAATGCGCGGAATTGTGCGTAGGTGAGGTACACCCCAACCTGTGCAGGGTCGTGTGGTGGTTTGCACTGCCGCATGTTTTGCATAGGCCCGTTGACGTGCACTCATCGTCATAATGCGGGCCTAGACATTTGGCGCAGCGGTTGCGCGCGTAGATAAAATCCCAGCGACCCTGCACTGGTTGTTTGTTATACTGTGGGCACACCCGTAGCTTGTGGCCCCGGGCATTACACCACGGGCAGTAATGATTACCTCGAGAAAATGTCTGCTGAGGTGGGGGCGAGAAGCGCGCGGGTGATGGTGTCAATGCCTGTGTATAGCGCGGCGGTTGCGGGTTCGATCCCTGCCGAGGTGGGGGCGAGAAGCGCGCGGGTCGTGCGGTTAACGCCTGTGCATAACGCTGAGGTCGCGGGTTCGAATCCTCGGAGTGTGTCGGGGATGTGTTCGCAGTATGTACCCGTCGAGCCTGCGCGTAGTCGTGGTGATACTTGCGCTCGCGTTGTGCCCCGGACGGTGACGCTCGGTTTGCGTTTGGTCCGGGCGTGGGCGGAGCTATGGCGGTCGATACGCTGACCTCGTTGCAGCGTGCGTGATGCTCGAGGAAGGTGACGAGGTCGGCTAGGGTCGGGAGTCGGTCAGATGACCCGTGTTGACGCTCAAAGAAGGACCTAAGTTCCCCCTTGAGTTTTCGTACTACGATCGACACTAAAATATATCCACTATCTCCAGTAGTAGATAAGTTTAAATTGGCAAGCGCGGATTGTGCGGATATGAGCGGAGTTAGGAACTGCCTCCTGATTTCCGAACGCGACGATATAGTGGGCAAATCGAAAATTACGTCCACGAAACGATCTATGAGTAACCGCCGATTTTCGTACCTTCGCGTCAGGATATCCAAAGCTACTACGTAATTTTCGTTTGTGATCGTTAAGTGTGCAATGAGCGACCGCGATTCCCCCGCCAGACAGGAAAGTAAATAGTGCAGTTTTACTGCACCCGTAAGGTTGGCCATGTTATCGGTCAAGCTCTTAAATACCGATATGAAGGAGGGCCAGTCCTCGAGTCGCGAGGTAAATTTGGGTAACTCGATTTGGGGCAAAACCGAGTTTACCGTAGCTGGTGCTGTGACGTTTCCCGGGTTGTGTGCTGATGGTACCTCGTCACTTTGGGCTGATGGCAATATGTTTATATCTACATGTGCAACCAGAATCGCGTCATAGGCTTCTATTGCCCGTTCGTATTGCTCCATGTAGAATTTCTCCTGGCCGTCTGACAAATCGTCGGTATCTAATATTTCGTAGTATACGGCGTCGAGTTTATCACGCATGGTTCTCACGTCCGCAACCTTCGCGTTGAAATCTGCGTTCGTATACTTCTGTTTCCCTTCTCGTAACGACGTCGCAATTTCCGAAAGGGCAATTAAAGCGCGTTGTCCCTCTCTAAAACGAGCGGCCTGCGATTTGGAAGGCATCGTAACGTCGACGTCGAAGTCAGACACAAGGAGAGAAAAAAAAGAAAAAGTAATTAAAATTATTAAATTATTTAATCGTCGGTGAAATTCCGCACCTCCTTTTTCGGAAGTCGGTTAAAATAACGTCTAAATTAATAACGTGTGTACGAAACCTTATATGAGCTGATGGTTTAATTACTTAATTAATTGTATTCCGTAAATTTCGTTATGCTATTTACGTAAATTCTGTACGGGACCCTAGGACGTTTTGTGCTGGTCTCTTAAATGTAAACAATTAACTTACATTAATTATTTCATGCTAATCACGAACACAAGTAAATGTTTTAACAGTACTTAGTATTATTTTATAATTAAAATCAACAAAGTACCTGGCCTTGAGTTATGTTATTTACGACTTTCTTGCAAACAATAGCTAACAATCATAAAAACAAACGCCTCATTAACGTTATCGTTAACGAGTTTGGAATTTCAAACCAAACAACTCTGCAGTATTATTGTCTATTCTGTGGCGCGCGAGTGTCAAACGAACAAAAGCTAATCGCTAGTCGGGGTTTGTTCGATAAGCAAATACCTGAGTTAATTAGGTGATTTGTATGGCGTAAGGGGATTTAAATTAAATTGAATCTATAATAAGTAGTTTGTAAATTAAATAGGGCTTATATGGGGGGTGGACTGTATTAAAAGGAATTATTATTTTTTACAAGGGGGGATAGCACTGGTTCTTTTATCCAGCAGCGAAAGAAAATATGTTGCCGGATATCCGCGCTCGAAGGAAAAATATGGTGAGGCAATATGCCACCATACGATAGGTAGGGAAGAATTAATGGTACCTGGGTTCCGTGGGGTATGTCGGGAGACTCTGGAACTGGTGAGAGCTGGTGACCGTGGGTCCTCGTGGAGGCGTCCTGCTGTCGACGGCGTGCTGAATGAGCTGAAGGCGATTGTTCACTTGTTCACTTGGGTTTGTATTGTCAGTGTCCCTTTTATTTGTGCACTCGCGTACGCGTATGTGTCGTCGGTAAAATTATTGGGGGCGTTTCCGACTCGTGGCAAAATGGCGGCGGTGCAGAGCGGATTTCACTTAGTGTTGCGTGCGCGCGAGCAGAAGGCGTGTCGCTCAGTGGTGGCGTGCGGGAGCCGCCGCGTTTGACGTTTCCCCTCACCGGCGGGTAGCGGGGGACGCACTGTGGGTGAGGTGACGTCACGCTTTCGCGTGAACACCCATCAAAAAAACATTCAATTAATAATATTGTTTGTTTGTTCCAGAACAAGTGTTGGCAGAGAGAGCAGCATTCGCCTCCTTACCAACGGTTCTTCGAAGCTCTGAGGAAGGTGTTCCGGCCATCGAGCCGCTAACAAAACAACCAGGAGCGGACCAAACACAACTACAGCAAAACTTACCTATACAAATCTGATAACGTGCCTCCTTTCCCAAAATGTTGCGAACATGCGAACGGCAAACATGCCCTTAATACTAACGTTAGCAGCACTGAACGTTTCTATTTGCCAGGTTGAGCTATCGGCCTAGCATAAAATAGGTACTTGCATAATGTTCTTGCCTTTATACAGTGATGGTGTTTAAAAAATACTTGAATATAAAAACAATTACTTATTAGTGGGGTATCAAAAGCTCAAGTTTATGATAATTAAGTTATGGAGGTTGTGGATAAATATGTTATCTGTCACATAATGAAAAATATTCTGCTGTTTGCATTTTTCTTAAGCTCTATAAATTGATAATATCGACATCAAGGGAGTTGTATAAAAAAGGTAATGAGCTATATTGGAGCAAAGGCCAACGTGAAATATTAAAAATCTGGGTAACCACGTGTATTTCCTATGCCACATTGTATTATTTGTACATCCAAAGGTGTGTACAATTTTCAGGTTAATCAATTGGGAAAAGTGGGCTGGTATAAAATTATGTCACTAGATTTAACCCAATTTGAGTCCAATGTCAAAAATACTAACAGGGGTTACCAATTCGTATACATAGTTGCGAAATCTGTCTAATTTGCTAGAAGTTCGTATCTTTTTATTCTTTTATTACTTTCTATTTGACTCCTTCGTATATAAATTTCATTTTCAACCACGTGGCTGCCGTTTATCGTTCATAGAATAGTGGGTTCTGCCCACTCTTCTGACGTAGGTAATTACATCTTCTGAGTCAGTTTTTTTTTAATTAGTAGTAATAATATTTGTTTTAATTATTGGACCTACATATTAGCATTGAGCTTAAGTGCTGCCTTACTCGGGTGTCATTCATATTTCTCTTGTTTTCGTTAAACCCTACCCTTACGTCATCGTGGGCAATGTCATTCCTACATAAAGTAACGTGTCTCAAAAATTTTAGGTCAGTACAGAATACTTAGGGTATGGAATTTGACCGATACGAAATGGCTTCTATTTCTTTACTAAAATATCCTAGTTACAAGATTTTGGTATTGTAACATCGTTTATTATTGAAACTTACAAAAAACATTGGCGGATATTGAATGGATAAAAAAGACAATTAATAATCTAATCTCTAAAATATGGCAACAAATTTTCGGTAAAAAGGAAAATGGGAAAGCGCAATATGTATAACGTTTCATGTTGGTAAAATAATATATGGAAATCGAAAGGATTGGCTTCGAGAATAATCTTCGATCAGCTTTTAATCCAGATACTGCAGGTAGGTAGATATTTAATAAAGAAAAAATAAACATCAGCGTATCATAAAGGTTCCTTCATGAGCCGAAATCAATTGCGTCGCACACACAGTCGATCTCTTTCAAGCTACAATCATTGTAAATGCGCTCGATCGATCGAACAGTTGTACGCTAAGGATGGTTCAAACTAGCCTGCATGTTTAACAACCTGAGAATTCTAGCCATGTTACGCCAATCGTCGTGTTGAGTGAGCAAAGCATAGACCAACATTTTGATATTAGTATACCTACTTTTTTAAATTAGATTGTAGAAAATATATATCATATAACTTAAATAGAAAAGGTTTTGCCAAAAAGGTAAAAAGGTAGGTTATACCAAATATCTACCTATTATAAAAGTTGTACAGACAGGTATTGGTAAGTAGGTATAAAATAAGATAAAATGTATCCATTAAAAAAGTACGTATTATATATACCCAATAAGTATTAGTAAGTTTGTGAATAATATTATAGAAAACAAAGAAATGAGAGACAGGAAGGTAATTTATTATTATAATAACTTATTATTAAAATATTAGTCACGTGATGTATCATTGCATAACAGTTCACGTGTAAAATCATTGTTAGGTTGTTTTTAAATGCTGCATGTTCTAGTCATTATGTACAAATTACACATGTGTAGCTTTTATTTAAATTAGTAGTTTTATTATCATATATACATATTCTAATGGTTATATACATCTTTGTACAATTTGTATTATAAACTCTGAAAATTAGTAAATAAAAATGTATACCTCTATTGTGTGTATTTTACTGAAATTCTAGTTGAATTGTATTTTAACAAGCTATCCTTTTCATTCATTCCATCTTTCAGCCTACTCAATTTGATAAAAAACATACTAAATTTACAAATTTTGCAATGCAGGAAACGTTATTAATGACATATTATATAACTTATTTAACATTTCTTTTAAACCGATTTCCATTCTACTCGTATTATACCCGATATTTATGATAAATTGTTATTCAAACAAACTTATGGTCAAATAAATGGAACAACATGAGAAACATCAGCTTACAAATAAAAAATAAACATCAAAATGTGTTTACTTAAAAAAAAGTTACAATGTAACACAAATATAACATTTTATCGAAGTCAGAAAAATTCCTACTTGGAAGTTGGTAGTAGATAAAGAATTTTGAAGAAAATAAGGTAAAGTGCAAAATAAAAAATAGACAAATTGTTTTAAGAGAATATCGAGACTTTTACGGGCACAGATTATTATCAAAACATAAATTTTGACTAAACTCGCCGTTTCGATCTGGTTGCATAGACCTTGTTCCGTAGTAGAATTAAAAAAAAAATAAGCATATGAGATATAATAACTTAATATTAACCGGCTGTTTGTTTTCGCCTGGTGATACCACTTATTCATGATTGTAAGGCTTAATCTGTCCGAATCAGCAAGACCCATTAGAGGCAAGTTTCATTCATAAATCTATTGTTATTTTTTAAACACAAAAAATAACGGTAAAAAATAACGGTAAAAAATAAAGGGTTAAGAATAAACTATAGCTACGCATGTGTTAGTATTCTAGACTAATATTATAAAGAGGTATATAATATTAGTCTATACATACATACATACATAAAATCACGCCTCTTTCCCGTAGGGGTAGGCAGAGACCACGGATTTCCACTTACAACGATCCTGACATATCTCTTTCGCTTCATCTATACTCATCAATCCTTCCATACATAAGCGTCGGTTTAGGGTACTTTTGACCTGGCCTTTTTTCAGAACGTCTTCAATCTGATTTCGGAACGTTCACCTAGGTCTTCCCCTTCCAACACTTCCGTTTACTTGTCCCATGTATACCTGTTTAGTCATTCTCATTTCATTCATTCTCTCCACATGTCCAAACCATCTTAACATACCTTACTCGATTTTTGTCACTACACCCTCATTCACACTACATCGTTCCCTTATCACACTATTCCTTATCCTGTCACTCCGTTTCACTCCAATCATGCTCCTCAATGCTCTCATTTCCACAGCATTTATTCTACTTTCATGTTTTTTCTGCCACACCCAACTTTCACTACCATACATCAGTGTCGGAACCAACACTCCCCCATGAACAGCCAGACGAGCCTTTTTAGACACCTTCTGACTGTTCATAAAAGCGTGCAATGCTCCGTTTACCATGTTTCCAGCGTTCACTTTCCTTTCTATATCACTTTCACACTCACCATCTTTTGTAAACATGGATCCCAAGTATACAAACTCTTTCACTTGTTCCACTTTTTCACCCCCAATCACAATATTGCAATCGGTCACTCTATCATCTCGTTCAAACACCATCACTTTCGTCTTACTTACATTTATTTTCATCCCCTTTCTTTCTAAAGCCTCTTGCATAACATTTACCATCTCCTGCAACTCTTTTACCGACGACGCAAGTATCACTTGGTCATCAGCGTAGAGAAGACATTTGATGAGTAACTCGTTCATTTTTAATCCACATTCACTGTCTTTCAGGTTTGTCAAACAGTTATTCATGAATAAGTTGAACAGCCACGGCGACGCTACACATCCTTGTCTAACACCTTTTTCGATGTTAAACCAATCAGTGTATGTCCCATTTATCCTAACGCAAGCACTGGAATCCTTATAGAGGGATTTCAGCGCTTGGATCAGGTTATTATTCAGCCCATGCATAGACAACGCTGACCACAGTTCATGCCTACTCACCCTATCATAAGCCTTTTCTAAATCTACGAAAGCACAATAGACCTTTTGGCTTTTCGCCAATCATTTTTCGGCTATACATCGTTAAGAAAAGACCTGATCCGTACATCCCATTCCCTTTCTAAACCCTGCTTGTGCATCCCACACTTTCTCATCTGTCTCTTTTATCACTCGTTCAATCAATACTTTCGCATATAGTTTACCGACAACGCTGAGGAGGCTGATTCCGCGATAATTCTTGCAGTCTTGTTGCGACCCTTTTCCTTTATAAAGCGGCACAATCACAGCCTTGCACCAGTCACCTGGTACACGGCCGCTCCTCCATTACATATTAAAAAGGCGGTGCAACAGACTAGCTATTATGCCTCGCCCAGCTCTCAGCATCTCGACTGACACTCTATCATATACTGCAGCCTTTCCTAATTTCATACCCTTTAACGCTTTCAAAATTTCATCCATACCTATTTCATTTTCATCATCATTCATATAGGTTTCCGGAACCTGTCGGAATCAAGCCTTTCTTGCAGCTTAATAACATACTGATTTGCAACATCCTTCTCTTGCAAATTTTCAACTTTCACTCGTTCCAAACAATTCACACTTGTTGGTGCACGCACTCGGTGTCGCCATCGATTAAAAAGGCCATTTACACGTGTTACCACCAAGTAGTGGTCTGAATCGATGCCGACTCCGCGGTACGCCCGAGTGTCTTATATTTTCGTCCTCAGCCTTTCATCCACAATCACAAAGTCAATCATACTTCTTGAATCACCTTCTTCACGCAGAGATTCCATTCCAGACACAAATCTAGCAAACTTATTCCATTCTCATTCACTAGTTCATCCCCAAAAGCACCAAGAACCCTTTCATATCCATCTCGCTTTATTCCTACGCATCCATTAAAATCTCCTAACAATACAATCCTTTCATTATCTTTACATATTTTTAAAATATCGTGCATACTGTCCCAAAACTCCTCTCTTTCTTTTTGGGCTTTTGGGGACCCCCTCGAACCCATGTCCGTCGGTGCATAGACACCGACCACAAATAGTCGAGTAAGTCCAACTTTTAGCCTCACCCAGAGAAGTTTTGGGCTCACGCATTCATACTCGATCATACATTCATTCATTCGTGCAGAAAGGATCACACCAACGCCCTGACAGGCTCTGTTGGTCACAGGTACTCCCGACCACAGTGCTGTATAGGAACTATGTTTGGTGGTGTTAAATCCTTTCCGTTTCGTCTCATTCATACACAAAACATTTATGTCTCTTATGCATCATCTGGCATACTTCATCCACTTTACTATTCATTCCACCTCTTACATTCATCGTAGCAAAGCGGCTCTCCGTGGGCCGCTTTCCGCCCCCGCGAGGAACGAGATGTGATGGATGGCGAACCTCATCGCCGCCATTTGGGATTTTGTTGCGAAAATAGAAATCCATGCGGTTCCCACGAGCAGCAAGGGAAAAAATAGGTCCATCCTGACAGAGCCCCGCATGCCAGGATAAGGCCAGCCGATTTCTGGGTTCGCCAGGTCCCAGGGCAATTTGGCACGCTTGAAACTAGGCACGCCCCTAGCCACGCATCCATAGGCACGGCAGACCCCGGATTGGCGGAGAGGGAAGGAAAAGGGGAAATGGAAAGGACGAGGAAAGGATGTCTATGAGTTTGGGTAGGAAATAGGTATGTAGGATACTACTACCTTGGAAAGGTATTGGTAGAGGTAGTAGCAGCTAGGACGCCGGGGTCGCATACCCGCTTACCATCACAAAAACCGGACAGGCAACTGTAGATAGGTATGTCCCTGACGAAGTCATTAGTCTATGCTATTGACAATAAAGTAAAGTGACGTACAGATCGCGGCACGTAAGTTGAACTATGCACAGAACACATTTTCGGGTTCGGGAAGTGCGGAGCAAGGGGCCGTGCGTAACCATAGCAACGTGGCGATGCTTGCTTCCGAACAATCACACTCGGCCCCTCAATATCACGCACGCTCCGTGTGACTCTGGAGTAAAATCGGGCAAAAAGGTTTCAGTTCATTGACATTTATATATCTGTCAAATGTGTGATCATTAAATTAAATTGAAGAAATGACAAGACCTTAACTAACTTTAAGGAGAAAGGCGACTGGAATGTTTTTGACGTATGTAATAATTTTATAAAAGATAACAACATACTTGTTAATGCTTATTTTTTTATAGCGTCAATACAATCAAAGAAGCTTACGTTAAAGCAGATCAATTCATCGTTAATATGACGGAAGAATTTATTACCCAACAATCGGAGATTCTGATAGCAGTGATTCTGAATTGGATTCTACAGTTGACACAGAAGATGAAGTCGCAACTTTTTGCCAAAGATCTAGAATTTCACTTATGAATTATGTAGAAGGTTATGCCATGAATTATAGTGATAAAGATTAGTATTCCTTTAATTGTTATATTTTATAATACCTAACGATTACATCCTTCCTTTGTTCGAAAAATACAATCATTTGAAAGGAAATCCGAGATTATTTTTATACTACGAGTATTTGATATTTGGTTTAACTTGCATTTCATTTTTAACGACCGCAGAAAAAGTATTCGTCTATCACATTTGTCCATAACTTTACCTGCGCGGACGAACACCACTTTGGCTCAACTTACGTGCCTCAAACTGTACCACAGTTTTATATAGAAGAAGACGTCAATATCTACAAAGAAGTTCACATTACCATAATGTCGAACTATTAGAGTTATGTCATAATAAATAATTTTACATTTTGAAATATGTAATATCATTATTATTATTGTTACACTCTGCACTTCATGTGAAACGGACACTTTTAGCATTTTTTAGTTACGTATTATGACAGTACTAACTGCATGACTATGTCACAGGGAAACTATTTGCAGAAACTATGGTATTAACTAATAGATATTAACAATTCAAAGGTAAGGAAAACCCGAAATACGTGGTCATCACGAAATACAAATTATTCAAATGCTTTTGCAATATCTCTCCCTTGTGTTTTATATCTTTCTTTTGCGTTTTTCACGGACATTGCATAGTGAACATGCGCACAGACAATGTTTCCTGTAGTATTTCAAGTAGTCTTTAATCAGAATATTGACATCTGTGAAATGCGCACTTTAATAATCACTAAACCATGTTATGTTTATCAATTTATCAGTAAAATTATCTACAAAAGTCAGAGCCATGATTGTCTGCCTGTTTCTTAGATTGAAGAGGAATCCAAACATTAGTCTCAGACGCAGTCGGAGTACTGCCTATTAATGTAATTAATGCGATGTCTAGTGATTATGCGCAAATGTGCCCCGTGCCTACCGATAACTACTAAACATACTTAAGTACCTACCTACCTACCATAGTTCCCGAGGCGTGGCCTATATTACAAACAAATCCCATGCGGATAAAGTCGAAGTACAAAACTATAAAATGTTAGAACTCTAATATCACTTCAAGTATTTTACTTACAGAAACGCGACGGAAATGTCAAAGTTACTGACGTCTTTGTTTTAGACATTTTAATTTCCGCGCGGTCGACGAACGCCAATTGGCCTGAATTTGTTTATAGTGGGATATCCTTTTGTATATAATAATTCGACAGCTGGAGTTATACCAGTAAACTAATTTTATTGCGGGTAGTTTTAAGTGTTTATTATCCCACTTCCAAAAACTGTTGTAAGTTCGTATGTACCTAATAACTGGTAAAAATATCAAATATTTTATCTAGTAATATTAGAGTAAGTAGGTATATAAAGAAAAATATGTATTAACACTTTGCGTCCCATAGACGTACATAAACGTCAGTTTTATACATAAATCTTTTGTGTTTATTATCACGGAAGGATTAAACATAATAGTATAAGTAAATAGAATTGTCTACGAAATCATGTAAAACATTCTGAAAAAAAACATGCATGTTACACAATACATACTACATAATATATTATATGATGTAGATTTGTATCAACTTCATGGTTCTTGAAAACCATAAAGAGTGCATCATACAGCCTAAAATAGTTCACTTTCTGAAAAAAACATTAATTCGGCTGGTTTGTAGTTTACTTTACACCTTCAAACCAAATTTCTCGCTTGTACCTTTGTTTATGCGTTTTTATGATAATGCACAACCAACTTTAATAAATACGTTTTTGGGAGTGGGGACCTTTCCTTTTATATTTCGTCATTTAAAATATTGATGGCTATTCTCTATTAAATAATACACATTCTGTTAGCATTTCAACTTACTGCCTAGAACGGTTCAAAAATACCCTTTAGAAGTAGTACAAACGATCGGAATAGAATTAGTATTAAAATACTGTAGTCTCGTATATGAAACCCTAATAGTTACCTTCTTCCTAAGCCAAATAATAAAATCCTAAATTGTCAAAAGAATTAATTCAATAGTTCTTTAATAGGTTAACATAGGTTAAACATGCAAATTTGAACTCATTCTCGAGAACGTGAGATAATTTCGAACGACTTCTGCTACGTTACATTATGATGTACAGAAGTGTAGGGTAACGAAGGCGTCACTTAGATCAGGATAAGTACATACGTCCATTTAACTACTCGAAATGATAACACTTCGCTTGTGTTCTCAGGATTCAGCGTGGTGGTGATATGTTAAAGCGTGAACTTATGTTTTCTTATTCATTGTAATCGCACCAGGAACTTATCTCAAATTGGAATGTTATACAATATTCGAATGAATGTCACATGCTACCTTAGCAACCAAGTATTTTCCGTTAACTGTAATCCATTCAATTGAAGGCATAATTGAGATATATTCTGATTAATCTATAGGCATAATACGGCTTCGTACGATGTCCACGTGGTCGAACAGCGCTTAGAAAAAAAGTAAAAAAGTTAAAACATTCTTGATTATAATTTTAACTTCGCAGGTAAAACATTTAACCTACCTTAGAACATTATGCTATATGTGCGTATGCGTTAAGGAAATTATACATAGACCACGTACAGACGCGTGCGTTTTGAGAAGAAGTTTGGAAACCTACATACTATTTAAGGTAGTTAGTATGGGTATTCTAAGCTTGCCACTAATGTTATAATGCGAAAGTTTGTGAGTGAATGAGTAAGGATGTGAGTTTATGTTTGTTTCTTCTACATGCTCAAACGGCAACGGCAAAGGATTCAAATTACATTTGGAAAGTTTACCCAGTATTAAGATACCCGACCAAGTATTAACACATACGAGTAAGTTACTTTTAATGCTGATTCAATGCGTAGTTTTCGAGGGATCACGAGAATCTCAATCCAGGCGAAAGAGGTCGCAGTAACCTAGTAAAGCACTTTGAATATTTAAACTTACAAATATTATAGAATGGTAGCTGATGCCCGCGACTTGGTCTGCACAGTTTAAATACTTAGTAAATCAATCCGTAAACACTTCTAATAAAATACAGCACCTATGTACATACACATATAAAATTCATATCCATGGAAAAAAAACTGTTATTGCATTTCATCAACCTTGACGGTCGCCGAGCACGTATAAAGTATCGATCTGAAAAAATGATAGCGTGCTTTTGACTAAACTATCATCAGAAACTGACACATCTATACAAAACTCTATTGACATAAAATAAGTCATCATACTGTCTTGACGTAGACGGAGATCTTGTTATTTTGTATATGCTGTGACCAAGAATATGAGGCTTATTCACCCGCGTGGTGATAGATAATAGTAATGATGATGATGATGAAAAGTAGCCTATGTGCTATTCCAGACTATAATCTATCTCTGTGCCAAATTTTAACCAGATCCGTTCAGTCGTTCTGCCGTGATCGAATAACAAACATCCATTTATCCGTCCATCCATCCATCCATCCAAACTTTCACATTTATAATATTAGTGGGAAAGTGGGATTATATTGGTTTACCTGAAATATAATTATACGAATTGCTGCACAAATTGTGGAACACGCAATCTTAGTTAATCCATCATTGTTCGTTTTTAACATGGCTGCGTATTTGTAAAGTCCGATCTACACGTCGTGTCTTATTTCCACGTTAAACGGAACAGACGCAAAGACTACGAAGAAATAATAGTAATAATAATAATAGAAATAATAACTATTATTTCTTCGTAGCGCAAAGATATAAATAAACTTCGCCGACACGTATTGCACGTACCCGCCCAATGGTGCGTAAAAACCATTTTTGCATGCCTTTACTTATAGCTTCACTTCATGTATATAAACACAAACTAAGTGTCCAGTAGCTTACAATGTGATACTACAGCATAAACCAATTTATTAATGAACATAAAGGCCTATTCAGACCTGAGCTTTATTCGCTACCGCTGTGGGTAGCGAAAAATACCACGCGGAACTCGATGGGTAAATAGTATGAAGTTCCATAACTGCAGCGAAACTTGTACCGCCTAGTGAGGCGACATTTTCTCTTGTTTGGCGAGACTAGTTCCGCCGCCCCGCTAACCGTTGCAAACGAATATCTCTACCGCGCGCGGTAGAGATATCCGCTTTGGTGTGAAAAGTGAAATTAACGCATACCCTTTCGGATTTCTCTATCGCTCGCGGTAGCGAATAACGACCAGGTTTGAATAGGCCTTTATATGGGTTTTAGAACATACTAATTTCTATATATTTTTTTCAATGATTTGCTTTTCATTATACTAGTAGTTCTGCGAACAGTAGACCTCGCAACCACATAATCTTAACAGCGGCAATCTTTCGCAGTACTTCACAACCTATTTGGCAAATAGCGCCGCGGCAATTTTCCCCCTTTTAAGGAAAAGCATTTCCCCCCTCCACCACTTGAAATCGCCGACAACAAAATATATTGAATTGTACATACATACCAAGTTTCGTCATGATTGGTTGAAAAATGCGATCTGTACAGGAGCACCAACATACAATCTAACAAACATGTAGATTGTAGACGATAAGTGAATTGGGCCACCCAAAGCAGAGAGGTTTCGCTAGTTTCGCTCGCTCAGCTAACTCTGGATTTACAAATATGGTTTTCTAGCGACTTCCAAAAACCAGGAGGTACTCAATTCAACTGTATGTTTTTTTAATAATGTTTGTTACCTCATAACTTTCGATCGGGTGAACCGATTCTCAAAATTCTTTTTTGTTTGAAAACTGGTGCTTCATGTGTGGTCCAATTTAAATTTCATCTAATTTGGTCTAGTGGTTTTTGAGTTACATTCCAATAACTGAATAGAATGGAAGTCGGTATTAAATTTTTCAAATTGTACTTTTTATCTCGTAAATATAATTCGTGTCATAATAATAAAAATAAAAATAATATACGCTGCCATAATGGCACCTTCACACCTCTTTAAAAAAGTTCCATGACAGTTTCGAGTCCGACTATCTGACAGCCTTACGGCCGGTCCCAATAATCTATCTCTCGCCGGTTTACCTTACTAGAGATAGGTATTTGACACTATTTGTATGGACGTTATGTCAAATTGCTATCGGTAGTAAGGTAAACCGTGGATAGATAGATTATTGGGACGTGCCTTTATAAAGGCAATTCGTATACTCAAGGGATGTATCACAATAAAGGGTATTTCAACAAGAACTAAGTTTTTCGATGGGGGCAACACCATCAACATGACAGTTTTGACATTTAGTTTTTTGACGTATTCGTAGTAGATTCTTTCGCAATTGTTTCAATGAATTCAATTTTGCTTGAAAAACGCATTGAAATAAATAAAATTCACTACAAAAATGGTGGTTCTGTTAATGTTACATGTCGTAAAATTCGTGATATTTTCGGACAACACAATGGGACAGTTCTTGTGAGACCGCTATTATGCCTATTTTTGATAACGTTATGGCATATTATTGATGACGTCGATATCACTGACATGTTTTTTCAACAGGATGATGCCACATGTCACACAGCCAATGAAACGATCAATTTATTGCAAACCTAATTTCCCGATCGCTAAATTTCACGAAATTCAGCTGTTAAGTGACCAGCCATATCGTGTGACACCACAGGATTATTTTTTGTGGGGCTATGTTAAGGACAGAGTCTATACTGAGCCAATTGAGTCGATTGCAGCCTTAAGAGGATTGCATAGCTAGTACTTTCCGTACTAAAAGATAAAACTCTTTTCTACCTAACATTAAACTTAACAAAGCACTAGCTATGCAATCCTCTTAAAACCCAAAATCCGTGATGTGATTAACGAAATAGTCGTGCCATTTGCCAAGAAAGAATCGACATCTGCCAGCATGGTCATGGTGGACATTTGCCAGATATCATTTTTCATTCCTTTGCCGAACTTTTCTCTTCGGAATACAATAAAAAATTTAATAATTGGTCTAAATTCTTTGTTTTATTTTGTTATAGAAAACAAAGTTTTGTTGAAAAACCCTTTACTTTGCGAAATATAAATGGTAGATTTTTTTATGGTATAGGTTGGCGAACGAGCAAGTGGCTCACCTGATGGTAAGTGATACAGTCGCCCACGGACATCCGCATTACCCGAGGTCTCGAGGATGCGTTGCCGACCTTTGAGGAAGTATGATAGGAAGGAAGAGATAAAAGGGATGAGGGTGGTAGAGGAGGATGAAGGAGGAGAGAGGGATAATGGAGAAGGGGGAAATCAGGCCTCCAGAACTTACCACAAACTGACAAAACGCAATTGCAAGCTATGTTACTTACTTCACGTCGGTGTTACTCGTATGTGGGAGTGTGGTACTTTCCCGGTCGTGCCAGCCCATTCGGCTGTGGGGCTACAGCGTGGCACTACCACCGAAAGGAAATAAAATACTGAATATAAATTCTGAGCCTTATTTAAAAAAGTACTGAATCTAAAGAGTTAGTAAATGTATCCAATACATACCTTGTATGCGAATGCATTATCCCTTCCTATATACCGTGATAAGTAAAGTAAAAGATTTATGAATGAAACTGACGTATATTTACGTCTCTGGGACGCAAAGAGTTTTAACGCTTTGCGTCCCAGAGAATAAAAAATCCTTTAAACAGGATTTTGTAATATTTTTGTCAAAACAAGGTAAACCTCTCTATATATTGTGTTTTATATGAGAGGGTTCATTAATGCGCTTTAGTTTACCGCTCCTTTCTGGTCGGATATTTTAAGCCACTATAAAGTTTTTTATTAGTCTACTCAAATAAAAAATATGGAAGGAAATGCTTTCCGGCCATTTCGGTTTTAACGATCATTTGGATTACTGCAGAGGGTGAAAATAACTCGAAAATAGTTACATTTATGTTTAGAAGTTTGTAATATGAAATGTCATTTGTAGTCAGTAAGTATACTATTTTATGATGATGTGATTCGTTACCCATGTTACTACCAGTAGTAACACGGTTGGCATTTCACAGTTCCCACTGGGAAAGAGGCCCCTCAGGACAATGAAAATGTATTGAATACGTGTACTGATCTGACTGGTTTGCGTAAATTCAGAAATTTCTACACAAGGGCAACAATAATAACTATGTAACGAGTTATCTACACTTAGGAATAAAATTGCTATTTACAATAGCATAACTTAGACCTAGATTTTCGGATAAATATCAATTTACGTATAGCGTAAAGTTAACCTAATAGGTGTGTAATATTTGTAGATGGAGGTAGCAGAATTTTTTAAATATGCAAAATTTCAACTGTACAGAAAACTTGCAGAAAAATCCAATACAAAAAATAAATAAAGGAACGGAAAGTCAAACAAAAGAATGAAACAAGGTTGGCTCAGTTTTCCATTGCCTGACGTCGGTTTGAGGGTTGATATTTTTTTCACAGAAAGGTCACGTTATTATATGAACACACGCCAAGTTTCAATACCAGAAAACGCGTAGTTTTTGAGAAAAAAATTATTGAAAATCAATTATTTTTGCAATATTTACGTGAATCCATACCACAGATTATGTAGAATTCTCGCAATTGAACGTTTCGTTTTAACTACAGTTAAGTTGTGGTACATTCGGTAACATTTTATTTTATATAAATTTACGTAAATAATTATATTTTGAAGTTATTTCAACTGTTTTTCATTACTTTTACGTAAATAATTATATTTCGTACTTATTTCAGCTGTTTTTCATTACTAGCTATTAAAATGGGTAGTATTTACCGTCTCTTGCCGGTTTGTGAAACGAAACGTAAAATTGACGCCATTTCGTATTGTCATTGTCATCGTCAGTCAGTCATCTTTTGTGTTCCTTGCAGTTGAGCGCGTTTTCGTACTCCTGTCGGTAAACAACATTTGACTACTAACATGGCGTCTCCGAAGCCCCAGGTTTCGTGTTCTGCCGTGCCGTCTGAAGAATCGAGTATAGTGGAAGTGTTGGACTCTAATGAGCCACTTGTCGCGAGCTCTTCTTCAGGCCCCTCGTGTGGTGCCGTTCCGTCTGTAGAATCGAGTGTAGTGCTAGTGTTTTGGACTCTGATGAGCCACCAAGATTGGTGGTCCAGGCAAAATAGTGCAAATCGACGAATCAAAATTTGGAAAAAGAAAGTATAACAGAGGGAGACATATTGAAGGCCACTGGGTGCTAGGCATGATTGAAAATCGGAAAGATGATCTGAGATTAGAAGTGTGTCCCGATAATGTTAGATCTGCAGAAATGTTGGTGCCGCTAATACAAAAGCATGTGGAGGTAGGCACTGAAATCCATACTGATTTTTGGAGAGCCTATGATTGCCTACCTCAATATGGATACTTGCACAAGAAGGTCAATCACAGTGACCCCATAAATAAATTTGTGACACCAGACGGGACACACACTCAGAGAATTGAAAGCCACTGGCGAAATTTAAAAGTGATGTTTGGTAGGGATGGTTATAAGGGAAACTTCACAGACTGGTTAATAGAATATTCATGGCGAAGAAAAATAAAAATAGCACATAAAGATGTTTTTGAAGAACTAATAAAAGCAATACAATATGTGTATAAAATTGATTAATAAATTATTAATTAGTATTTAATATGTTTTATTTTAACAGTACCTATTAGGGCAGATATCAAATAAAGGTTAGGTTCAACTTAAATCAAAGAACTGAATTGATTGACTCTCACTCTACTTGGTACGAGAATGTCCTACCTCTAGTGTTTTTATAAAGTCTGAAGCGCTTAGCTGCCTCTGCCTGCTGTTTGTTATAATTGTAGGCATCAGACGAGCCAGAGCCGCTGAGGCTGGTTGTCAAAGGTGACCAACAAGCTGAAGCTGCGGAGGTGATGGTCTTACCTTGTTTTTTACAATTATTATTAATTTTGGGTTGAATTATGAATTGACTGGCACAAGATTGATATTAAATGTTGTGGGGATGGGTAAGGGTTTGGTCTCTGATGGTAACAATAACCCTCTTATGCATATTTTACAAGAAAACAATATACAGAAATTTAACGACATTATAAATAAGAACACCACACGAAAAAAAATTAGGTTAGGTTGAAACTGCGACAACCAACGCGCGAGCCGAGCGAGCGAAGCGAGCGTGCCGCGGCAGCGGCCGGCGAAGCGCTAAAAAGTCAGTTACACATCCAACAAAACAATAAATTAGATCAGCGAAGTGTTAAATAACGTGAGGTCATGATTTCACAAAAATAAGCATAACTCAAAAACTATGCATTACCTTGTAATAAAAATGGTGAAAAAGGGAGGGGAGGACCCTATCCTTCCCCCCTTCAACCCCCTATTTCATGCCAATCTATTAAAAAATATTATCTTAATTTTAATCCATAAAATTAGGAAAATTAAAAAAAAAGTAAAAAAGGGGGGGGTTCCCGTGCTTATTATTAGAAGAGGGGGGGGGGGAAACCCCCCCCCCCCTCCCCCCCCCCCCCTCCCCCCTTAATTCGGCGGCAGTCAATGGAAAGTCGTACCACAAGGTTAAATAAAGGCTTGTAAAATAATGGATTTCGAACTACGTTCGTCGACAAAGATGAATAATATGTTATTCATGAGTTTAATTTTAGCAAAAAAACTACCTACGATTAATCTTCACCTTCTTGACGACATCACGACTGTTCTCAATCTTTTGTTAATTCACAGTTTAAGTACCTATATAGTAAGCAAGTGAAAAAATCACAGCTTACATAAGTGGTTTTGGAGATTGCACATGAAGAATATTATAAATTTATGTTAGGCCCCCGACGGTAACGAATTCGGATAACAGACGAGAACTTCTGTTGTTAAGAAATGGCGACTTGCCAGTGGGAAATTTGTCATGTTAATCACTGTTCCGCTCGTTTGTTTCAGCTAATTGTGTGGGTTTGTTTATCCTCTCTATTTGGCTATATCTATAGCACTTAGTATCTAGCACATTGCCATTGGTATTCAATCAAGCGACGTAGACAATATAGCTATCGAGAAAGCCCGAACTACTCGTTCCAGCCTAACTATGCATCCATATACTGTTCAAAACTTCTTACCATGAACTAAAAGTTTGGCAGTTCCTACCTCTATCGTGTAAGTAAATTGTGGAATGCTCAGCCGGCGTACGTATTTCCTTGCAGCTATGACCCTGGGTCTTTCAAGCAGGGCGTGAAAAAGCATCTGTTAGGTCATCATAAAGGTGGTGATTAGTGCAGCTTACGGCTGCATTAATGGTCTTGATTCCATCTTCGCTTTCCATCCGGCGAGAAGGAGTCACTTTGATAAAGCACTATAAAGAAAAAGTCAATTAGTTTTTAATTATTAAGTAATTTTAATCATTATTTTTATTCAAAAAATCACGTAAGTTTGACACTAATGTATATATTTTATATCAAATCCGACTTTACTTACGTAATTAGCTAACGTTATTGACCTAGGTTTCGGGCATCTAATGCTCACCCCAGGGTCTTTACTCTTCAAATCGGTCTGACAGTCGATAACGTCGGCTAATTACGTGAGTATAGTTGAGTTTGATAAAGTAGCATATATTCTTTAATGTATCTAATATATACATTTAGATTTAACACCATTCCTTAATATGATAAAAAATCTCGTCTGTTACTAAAATTAGTTGCCGTTGGGGGTCTGTAATAAATTTATAATATTGTTCATTTGCAATCTCCAAAACGACAGCATTCTGTGTTCGTTTTTAGCTGGCTTACTGTTATGCTTTAATGCGTGAATGGATGGTACAATTTTGCTAATAATATTTTGTTGTGATAATATTATTGTAAGGCGAAAGTTCATAAGAAAGAAAAATCACGAAAATAAATGGAGATTTTCGTTAGGCTGAAGACGCTAACACAGTCGCGGGCAGTCGCTAGAGATCAATAAATAAATTAAATTTATCATATTATTATAACATAATCAGTTGAATTATAACTGTAAACAAGTGACGTAATAGTATACTTTACTACATAATTCATTATAATATTTTGTTACTAAATATTACAATATTTCATTACTCTTGTGCTGGCACTCTTTGCTTAAATGTTTGCTTTATTTAGAAGGTTTAACTTACTTTTTGTTAGTTTCTTAGTTCGACTTATTATTGACATTATATCACAATAACAAGGCAAATATATCTAAGTAATTGTCAATGATTTAAATATGATTGTGACAAGTTCATATTTCAATTTACTTGCCGTAAATTATTTTACTAAAACTTCGAAGACAATTTTATCTATCAATAAAATGGTGAGTACTTAGTGTAATGAAAAAGATCTATCATTGTCCGATTGGTCAAAACGTCAAGGCAATTCCAGAGATAAACAAATAATATAGAAATTCCAATCGAGAATCGACGTGAAAGCGTTTTCAAACGACTTTTGCTCTAAATGCGGTTTCGTTAACGAACAGCCACAATTTCAACCCATGTTTTGGGCTTTTCGTAAACTGAAATATATATTTAATGTTGTTTTATGATCTAGGTAAGTATTGGCAGTTTAAATAGCATAATCACAACATAACCGGTTACCACCGGTCTGGTGCGTGCAGCGTCTATTTGCGGCACCACCAACGTGTACCTACACAACCGCGTTTAGCATGCTCCCACGTGACAGGTCTAAAATCTGCTTAGGCCTGATAACTCAGGAACCAGATGACATATTTTATACAAGATCAGAATCAGAACTGTTACATGGACCTTTCTTTTAGATAGAAATTATCGTACAGTGTCGTTTTCAAACAGCCTGAATTGCTCTGATGTTGCCTGATGGCTGTTACCATAATCAACTTCCGATGGAAAAAAGCGATTAGTTACATAATATAAATTTAAAAAATATCGTCTTAACTTACTCTGACCGAGCGAGTGCGAAGCACTAGCTAAGCGTATCTGCAGTATTAGCTTGGGCAAAAATACTTTCGTATGTCTGTCTGTCCGGCTGGTCTCTTCTATCGCATTTCTCAACCGATTCTCATATACGATTCAATGATTCATTCGAAAATCGTGTAGACTTTTTATTGATTCAGTTATTGAATGTTTTTAAATAAAATCTATTTCATAGGTTTTTAGTACCCTTATATGAAACTAGATGGCGTTGGCAATTTGAAGAGCGCGATAAATATGTATTCAGTTTGAAGCTATGCAAAGACATACTCGCAAGGTCTACAGCTCACAGAGCCACTAGTTTACTATTATGTTTATGAGAATTAGTATTCAAAGCTTTGAAGTTAGCATGCTCGACGTTACTAAAATGAAAGTACAAAACCTTCTAAACCAGGTACATAACAGTTTTTGTTTCTTGTATCTACCTGTATATCTATCATCCCTCACGTAAAGCACGTATAAGACGGATCACCTGTCTACACGTTCGAGACGCCTTCTATATCCCGCAGGGATTTAGGCCTAGTCACAGCGCGAACGTTTACTTGAGTAGAACTGAAAATATCTTACACACTTGTCATACTCGTAAATACGCAAAGGTCGTAGTCATAAATATTTCTATTTGTGGTTAAAAATTTTAAACACTTTAGACGAGAAGCAACCTTACTTAATATAAAGTGGTAATTTATAGTGTGTGCCACGAACATGATACATACGACTGTCTATGATGATACAGTTGGTATGATTGATATAGGTACTATTTCACCTGACTGGTTTACTCGTAGCGCAGGCGAACGATATAGAATGCCAATTGGTTATCAAGGGTAGCTGCTGCAACATACGCTCCCGCTGGTGGCACTAAGCTTGATGACAGATGGAGTGCTTCCTTCATGAAGTTTAGCATTTGTCTTATAATAGTTTGCCGTGAATAAAATATCTAACTACTCTGCAACGGTAGAGCTGTCATGTGACGTCACTTCAACGCTCGTCGAAGCTCTTCTGGTGCGCAGATTAGCTAATGGTAGAAAGGTTGTTTAATGAGGATGACTGCATTTTTCAAGCTAATATAATATAATTTACGATGAATGAAAATTTAACAGACAGAAAGCTGAGAAAACAATAAACTAAATGAATAAACCCGAAATGTTATTATTCTATCACAAATGAAAACATTCGATTTCACTGTGTCTAAATGTAACATTGATAAACGAACAATAATATGGTGGTTGAATATCAAAATCATTAATTTCGCAAATTGCGTTTGATATTACAGAATATGTAGGTAAAAACCACAGACCATATAACCACTTGACTGCGTGTAGGTCAATTTCTTCTAAGAACACAAGTCACTACTGCGGGTCGGGGGGCTACGTACAAAAAAGGATTTTGATTGGCTGGCTCAAAATGTAGCTCTTATCATAGTACCTAAATAGTGTTGTGGTACAGCATTATGTTTCCTTTTATTTGTGTTACATTTCTATTTGCAGGTATATACGGGTATGGACATGTACACAAATAATGCCTTTAAGCACTGTAGCTAGTAACAGTGTTCCAGGAATGCCTACTGGAGAAGCTGTATTCTTTGTCGAAATGTTCAGGTTTGCCGTGATTGGTTCACTTCGAGATTGGAGAGATAAGACATTATCTTTTCATGTTTAAGATTCCGTGCCTCAAAAGAAAAAAGGAAACATTACAGGAATGCGTAAAAGTTTCAATTTTACATGATACCAATAACTCGGGTCTAAGGTATCATTTGGCTGTGAAAAATGGATTATAATACGTGAACGTATATTATTATGTCGCATTTTTTGCATATTCAGCAATTTAAAAAGTGAATCAAAACCTGTAGGGTACTTCCCGTTGACCTAGGTTTTTAAAATTTGGCACAAATCTAACAACACATACAAAGGAAAAACATCTAAAACCAGAACAGGTTAGTTTACTATTACAAACCTATTATTGGCGGTTGGTACAATAGGTTGGTAGATCGAATGGGAATGTGAAGTTTGTCCTTTCACCTATTTTGTCTTTGGTTAGAGCAATAATGTTAGATGCTTAATGCACTTAAACTTCAGTAAGCGAGTCCAACTCGCATGTGGCCGGTTTTTTAAATTCAAAATATATTACGGCGCCATTATTTAACCCTTCAATAAAATTGCCCTGGTTATTGATACGCACAAGATGATATTAAATCTAAGGGTTCCGTTCTAAAAACAATGTTTTAATAACGGCCCCTCAACTTTGCGGAGCCTGTATCTTGGATGTAGTGTCAGTAACGGAGGAGAAATAAGTATTTCCGTTTTTCCATGTCGCGCCTGGTTATTAAGTGCAACTCTTTTTTTAAACCATTGCCTCTCAAAATGGTTATATCGGTAGGTTCTTGTATTTCAAGCAATTATTTTCCAAGTAACATAACCATGATTTGTTATATCATAAAAAACTAAAAACGAGTTCGTTTCATACACCCAACATCTGGCTTGTTAAACTATGATAAAAAAAACAGTTTTCTATCAAAGGTAAACAAACAAATTTTCTGAAATTAACTGCTAACTTTTGTGAGTGGAATGAACAAGAGGCCGTTTTAATGTTCGCTTTGAAGTGGTGAACGGTTTTTTATGTTAAAGTGCTGAGTTTGAAATGAGTGTCCTGTTTATTAGGAGAAAATGTCACGGACCACAGATTAGTACCTAGTTACAACATATTGGGCGTCTTTTCCATACAAACGTATGATATATATATTTTCTTTCTGAATCTTGAAACTATACCCGAAATTGTTCATGTGTCATAGATACTGACCACTAGTAAGTATGTCACTATTTTAAAGTTTATTCTATACGAGCTGCGCTCCGCGATTCCACCCGTACGGTGATGGATAATGATGAGGATGAAACAAATACAGCTTATGTTACGCAGGCATAATGTAGCTTTATACTCGTGAAAGAATTGTTTGAATCAGTTAAGTAGTTTAACGTTATCCATTATAAAGAAACATACAATAATATATCTTCCCCTTTCAGCATTAGAGTCGATAAGAATTAAAATGCAATTGTTGGCCACAATATTCGTACCTTGGTAGTACGAATAATGTGGCCCACAATAGCATATTTCAAAATGAAAAAGTATTTATGGTGACATAACTGTAATAGTTAGACATATGGTAATGTGGACTTCTGTGTAGATATTGACATTTGATGCAATTTAAAAGCTAATGTAATAATGTGTAGGTTCGATCCTCACAACAGAGAAACAACTTATTCATTCCAAATTCAATATTTCATTAATTCATATAATTATTTCTGTCTGTGATAAGTAAGGAAAATCTGTATACTTGTACGAACATATAGTAAGTACGGCGATATTAAGGAATAGTTAGTTACTAATTTGTCATAAACATTAAACTTAGCAAAATAGCTATTGCGAGTTTTCAACCTACTTCCAAAAAAGGAGGAGGTTCTTAACTCGACACTAGGTATATTATTAGATTTTTGTACTTACAACATACTTTCGTATTTTAACTTTGTTCCATAATTTCTCCTCACCATAACTTTTTTCCAAATGAATCGATTTTAATGACTCTATTTTTATTGGATAGCTGGTGCTTTTCATGAGGTTTCATTAGGGTAGGATTTTTTTTATTATTAATCAATCATCTACATCAGGTAAGTATTGGAAACGAACTAAGTTTAAAATTTCCTTTGAGAACAGTTATGCACACTAGTACAATTTGAAAAATTTAATACCTACTTCCATACTAAGTATTCATTTATTGGAGTGTAACTTAAAAACTACTGGACCGAATTTGATGAAAATTTAATACATAAAAATAATTTTGAGAATCGGTTTACCCTATCAAAAGTTATTAGGTAACAAACATGAAAAAATTGACGAATTGAGTACCTCCTCCTTTTTGGAAGTCGGTAGATAATTTATTAATATCACTACTACCCTTCGACGAAAAACTTCATCTGAATATATATAAGTAAGTTAGTAGTATATTGTGTGTGTTATATAATATAAAAACTTGTTAGGTGTAGAACTTTATGAGAGTTTAAGGGAGAGAAAGTTGGTCGATATTAATAAAATTCGATCGCGGTTAGTCAAATGCCTAAAATAACGTTTGCCTAAATTT
This sequence comes from Selenia dentaria, assembly GCA_917880725.1. Classification (NCBI taxonomy): domain Eukaryota; kingdom Metazoa; phylum Arthropoda; class Insecta; order Lepidoptera; family Geometridae; genus Selenia; species Selenia dentaria. The sequence goes on from OU862891.1 coordinate 6,931,320, forward strand.
ATGGTATGGCCTATATCATTTTATATCTTAAAAAGTTCCCGCCTACTTATTTTGACAAATAGAAGTAAAGCATAGGTTGGAAGCCTGAACACCACAAATTAAATATATTTTACGAGAGTTTTGCGTTGTCTATCGCATTTAGAGTTTGACCTCGAATAAAACAATGTATATGGTTTCGTTAAGACGCGGTCCAACCCCAATTTTAAAATAATTTACGATGCTTTATGTAAGGTTGAAAATCGCTTGTTAGATTGGATGATGTAATGCGAAAATGCGGTAATTTTGTACTTTTTCTTTATATCTTTCGATATATACTAACACAATTGAAAAAACTGCTGGTTACTACTTTAGTACTATATGTTGGCTATGTATTACCTAAAAAATAAAATAGTGTTATCGCTGAAAATTGTGAGAGTTTGGACGTGAAAGTTTATTTCTGTGGACCTATTCAGGTTTTTTTTTCTGCTGAAAGAGAGTTATATTTACGAATTATGTTCGGTTATTACTCTTTGCCTGTTCCTTTTCTAACCTATGTTTTTTAATTCATAGATTATTATCGAACTGTTTCGTTACACTCGATGTTTAAAGATTCTGCTTTTTACTATTATCAGGGTACGACCGCGCCTTAACCTCGAAATCAGGCTTTAAAAATGTAACTTTCTTTGTCGATAAAAAATGATAATAACTACGTCCGTGAGGTATTATAGCTAAAACATATGTACAGATCAGACTGAAATCAAATTAGTAGTCTATCATATTCATATTTATCATATTTTTTTTTTTTTTTCGTGACCAAAATTCATTCTTATATCATCTTAAACAAATATAAATTAAACAACATAAAATAAAAATAACGTAAGATATACATGCAGCCCTAGCTCTCACAGTAGGATAGCCTGTGTTTGTGAGAGCTAGTTTACTCCCTTAGGTTATCTTAATTAAGACAATTAATTCTTATATATAAAAAGCAAATGATGTTTTTATTTTAAACGTTTATAGAAATAACCACGAAAAAATAATAATAATAATACAAATAAAATTAATTAACATATATTCCTTCTTCTCTTTTATGACTTTAGTGTGTCTATATATTGATTCTAAGTAAATCTTCAGTACCCTTGAAGCCCAATGCTAGTAAGTGGTTTTGGATTTTGATTTTGCAAGTTTGTCTCGTGTCACCTACTATGTCGAGTATTTTGTTTAATTGCTTGTAGATATAAGGTCCCAAAAAGTTATAGCATTTTTGTCCTATTCTAGTTTTAGTACTTGGTCCCAACCATGATAGTTTGCGCCTGGATTTTATTTTTGTTTGATCACTGTTCGTAAGAGCTGTTTTATGGAACCTCAGTGCACACGCTAATACAAATATTTGTCTAACTCTTAATTCTTTAGTGTCGCTGTATAAATCGTCTGTTGGATATCTGTAAGGCTTTTTGTGAGCAACTTTCAAGATGACTCGTTGTGCTCTTTCGGCTTTTATTAGATGTGTAATATAGGCCGCGCCCCATGATGTAATGCCGTAGCTGATTACTGATCTGCATAATGCAGTATACACAACATTAATAGTATCTCCATCTGCCACTTTTCTCAACCTTTTGAAAATATGTACTAGTTTCCGTAGTCTACAACTCAAAGATTTTATTTGTTTGATCCACGATAAGAGCTCGTCAATATATATTCCTAGATACTTGATGTCACTGACTTGCTCTAGCTTAGGACATGTACATATTTGTTCTATTTTAGCGTCGCATGTGTGAAGATTAATGCATAAGGGATTAGGAGGCGCGGACCGACACGACACTCTAAATGCTATGATTTTCGTCTTCTCCGCATTCAGTGTTAGCAAATTATTTTGCAGCCACTTCACTACTTCACGAAGACCATCATTAGTTACTTTTGATAGTGACTCCCAGTTTCGATCGTGGAAAATAATAGCGGTGTCATCAGCGAAGGCAAACATCTTGGCTTGACCCACTTTAAGATGGCAAAAGTGATTAAGGTAAGCAAGAAACAGGGATGGTCCGAGTACACTGCCCTGTGGGACTCCAAAGGAAATATCTTGGAACTCACTATAGTGGTCGCCTATCTTTATTCGCTGTCTTCGTCCAGTAAGGTAAGATTGAAACCATTTTAACGCTGTCCCACGTACACCAATGTATTCCAGCTTTTTTAGTAGTATCGGTCGTGATACAGTGTCAAATGCTTTTGCTAGGTCAAGGAAAACGCCAATGCATCTCTGACCTATGTCTAGTTTGCCTGCAACAAAGTCTACTAGTGAAGTAACAGCGTCCGCCGTTGATTTTCCTGCGCGGAACCCCCATTGACAAGGAGAATGAATGCGTTCTCTCTCTAAGAATGACATAAGTCTTTTATTAGCAACCTTTTCAAGGATTTTAGCTAAAGAGCTGAGTAGCGATATAGGCCGATAGCTCGAGGCCTGTTCCTGGTCTCCTGTTTTGTAGATAGGACAAACATTTGCATCTTTAAGTGAGTCTGGGAAAATGCCACTTTCGAGGCTAAGATTACATATGAATGCAATTGGGTTGGCGAGAACATGCTTGGCAGATTTTAACAATTTATAACTAATATTATCTGCACCTGGAGCAGATGTAGTTTGAGTGCTGAAATTATTTGTGCAATTTGAACTGAATCAGTAGGACCCAAATATAGGGATTTAGAAGGGGACTTATTTGGCTTTACGGCGGCTGCTAGATCGTTTTCGGTAATATTTAGCTTACTTAAAATGTCACTTGCCAGTGTTTGTCCCACGGAGGAAGAGTATTGATTTACATCATTTAGGGCTTGTTTTGGAGTAGGTGCTATTTTAATCAGATTTTCGTTTTTAGTGTGCCTTGTGCGAGTATTTATATTGCACATGTCTTTTATTACACTCCATAACTTTTTTACTGTTTCCTTTGTTATTAATAATTTGTTTACAGTCATGTTCATTTTTTAAATTCTGCAGAATATTATTGCAAACGTTACGGTATTGAGATAGAAAATCGGTAGTGACAGTGACACTGAAAGTGACATTGACGTAAGTGACAGTTCGACGGAAAAAAATCTTACAGACACAGCGCGACCGTCGCAGCGCCAGTTACGTGCTGTGGCCCGCGCTCGCCGCTGTGCACAAGAGTGACTCCCAGAAGAACTTCAAATAAGTTCGAAACTGGTCGGAGAATATTTCCGGTAAATATTACGCGAGTCCTAGCCGGTTTTTAAGCGTAGTTACGGTATTTCTTATATTTATTACGTAGTTTTACATCATTAGGTCTTTTCTTGCTTTTTTGTTGTAAGAAGTCTCTCTTCTTCATACATTTGATAAGACCAGGGGTGATCCATTCCTTACGAATGTATTTAGAATTTCGAATTAGTTTGACATTAGTATGTTCATCAATTGACTGGTTTATAGTTTGCACAAAATAGTTTATTGCTATGCTAGGATCAGTATGACTATATAAACCCGTCCAGTCAACATTTTCAAGGTCTTTGACGATGCTATCATAGTCAGTCTTTTTAACCTGTCTATTGTCTTGGCATTCTTTATCACAAACTCCACTGTCAAAACCAATAAGCACTGCATTATGGTCTGTAACATCATTTGAGCAAACTACTACCGTCAATTTTTGCGTGCTCCTAATGAATGCATGGTCAATACAATTATGTCCATGAGTTGGTATTTGATGACCATAGATATAACCCTTACACGCTAGTAAATCTAGGTATTCGTCAGCTTGTGGATCTGTGGTCGTCAATTTGATATCTATATTCATATTTACCTATTATAACAGCGGTCGAGCCCTTCAGTTCATACAATATCGTTTCCAACGAAGTACGGAAATTATCTATATTATAGACTGAGGGAGACCTATATAATGCTAGGATTGAGTATTTGCTTGAGACATTTACTATGAGGCCAGATGATTCCAATAAAGGTGGTTCCGTTATGCTTATATGCAGACCCGCCCTAGTCATTACAACAACACCGTCGTTTTGATTTAAGTAACGTTTTGTAAATGAACAGCGATAGTTATCCAATGAAATTCCCGTGAACGTATCGTTTAGCCAGCATTCGGTAAAAATGATAACATCTGGTAAGAAATGAATACGTGATAGAAAAACAATGAAAATGTCAAGATTTTTGCGTATACTTCTTATATTTTGACATATTATTGTGAACTTACCTTTACTTTCTTCCAGCTGTAGGTATATTTTGCACATTTCTGGTATAAAAGTATAGTAACTACTTATTATTTCAGTGTTATCGATTTCCTCTGTTAAGTCGTGCCTATCCATAATAAGAAGTTATATGAGATACACGGGTGCGAGAGTTGTGACGGTAAGTGAGGGACAATATTTTTTGTATTTTTATAATTAACTGGTTCGTCGTATTCTGCAAAGAAAAAATCGTACAGTTTGTATATCGTTAGACTTCCGCGGGTTTGAGCAGAGCATTATAAGAAAAGAATGTCGTACAATTTCTATGGACTGTCTTAATTGATAATACTTCCATAGGTTGGAACAGAACATTAGGCACAGAACTGTCTTTTATGGCTAGTTTCCGTGGATCCCGGAGCGAGACGGTCGTGCGCAATATCATCATTGTTTCCGAACTACTAAGTAACATCACATATATCTTTGTCATACTACTCGTATTTAGATATAGTACCTTGCATATTCCTGCTCCAATCACGTTAGTGCGGTGTATCGACTCAGTTAGGTAGTTCTCTAAACAATCAATTGAATAAGACAATAATAATGAATTTAAAAGGCTATGGTGATAAATTTGCATTTGTATGTAGCTATAAGTAATTTTTATATGACAGTTGACAATACCTACATCGTTGTAGCGTGAACCTAGTTTTAGTTGAGTTTTTATAAGTACTGGTGTTGATATTATGTGTAGTGAATTATATAATCGCCTGTTACACGTTACAGGTGCGGGTGAAACCGCGGAAAGCAGCTAGTTATTAAATAATTGTGTTGTAACAGAGGATTTCCTAGAATTATCCTTTATTTTTAGAACTTATCTGGAGGATAATAACTGATGATTGACAGGTCGTGAAACAGGCGTTTACCCTGTAACTTTTTAATGAACATTTAAAAAGATATTATGAAGCAAATATATTTGTGCGTCTGTCCGACACAATACTAATATTTTGTTTATATCAAACTTGTTTCGGCAAATTATCATATGTCAGACTGTATTCGTATTGTTTTGTTAAGTTTTTGTTTTGTAGTTATTAGACTCAGAAAACTCAAATTTTTGGCGAAACTTAGCGCTGTGAAATATGACTAAATAGTAGATTGTATCATAAGGGAGCAAAATAATATTTTTACGGCGAGGGCGCTTTTTTGAATCCAGAGCAATGTGAGGGATTCTAGAGTAGAATCCCGAGCGTAGCGAGGGATTCTTTAGTAGAATCCTGAACGTAGCGAGGGATTCAAAGTACGTCGCCTGAGCCAAAAATATATTTTGCGCCCGAGTGATACACATTCCGTCATTGGGGGGATTTTGCCAATACTCGCTACGCTTGGCAGGCGGGTTGGCGAGCGCAGTTTTGGGGTTTTAATACTGGGAAGGTGCTGCTGCCCACCTTCCGATTTTTATCCCTTAGCAGATTTTTACGCACCCACGGGTAGAGTTGGGGGGGTACTATTCTAAGCCGGTACCCCACGGCATCTAACATCAATACAATAACAATACGAATCTAATCTAATAACAATACGAATAAAGAAAACATTCGGCCAATCTCAGTTACTCAAATATGTTATTCTGTACAAGAAAAACCTTAAGAGACCTAGATGTAGCGCGAGGATTTTCTCGCATAATACAGCCCTAAGTTGGTTGTTGGTGGTTGGTTCGGTAAAACAATGTTCCAGAAATATCTACGAGATGGAAAAACAAGATTACATGTTTAACACAGCTTGCGCCTGCTTGTTTGTCAATAACAGGAATAAGTTACTTGGGCAACTTCTGACCAAAGTGCCAAGTTTCCCTTTTGAGGCTGAAGTTTTACCTTTAACTTTTTCACAGCGATTTTATTTATCTGCATGAATGAAAAGGTTTCAGGTAAACATCGTTGTTGGTATAAGTATATAGTCGTAACATAGCTGACTCGATTAACATCTTTGCATATGTACGTCTTCCTTGCAGAAATGCCTGATGAAAAGATAATAAAACATAAAGATAATGGCCGACTAATCTAAAAGTAAGAGTTTTCCTTTTGCTTTAAAGATGATAAAAGTTAAAGAATGAGGTTCGTTTCCAACCCACTGCTCAACTAAATTGGTCAACTGGTTGAGCAGTGGAGCAGTAGGACCAAGTTTGTATTACCGAACATTTTATTCTTTATAGCTCAACTCTTTTTTGCTCAATTTTTTGCTAAGTAGGTCATCCTGTTCAACTTGAGCAGTGGGAAATACCAACAACTCAACTGGTAAAAGTCGAGCAATGGGTAAAACCAACGTCACAACGGGTAATTCCTCAACTATGAATAGTAGAGCAGTGAACAGTTATATATATATATATAATAGAAATAAAAACTTCCAACCTCATAATTGACCACACTTCACCCGCTACAAAATTAAAAGAAAAATATATCCACTCATTCTTTAATTCACCTAGTTGAGCAATCTAATTGAGTAGTAGAGAAGAAGGGAGTTCATTAACGGGTATTATCCACATGTCAACTATTCGTAGTTGGACAATTACCGGTTGAACCGTTGGCCTTACCCAATGCTCAACTTTATGCAGTTGAGCAATCAAGTTGAGCAGCGGAGACGAAGTAATGAAAGGATATTCGATAGGTATTCCCCTGGTCTATATTTATGATGTATGGAGTTCATTTTTCTTAAATAACTCAGTACTAGACAAGCAACCCACTCGCCTGATGTTCATTGTCACGATTGCCCGTGACTGCTTTGTAAATTACAATTCAAACCCTTGCATGGCAATGTACTGCACTCGTCACCTTACATATAAGATGTAAAATCTGTACGCTGTGAAATTGGTAGAATCATTGAAACAACTGGAAACAACGCGCACTGGAAACAACATGTTCAACGCAACAAAATAATGTTTGCACACTTCTGCTTCACGGCTGAATAACTGGTAAATGTGTGGTACTATCTCAGACAGACTCTTAGCAAGCCCTACCACTACAAATGTATATTAATCTTATTGTGCTACAATGTGTATATGCAATCAAACCGGTGTAATGTACCACTCTAACACTATACACGCAACATGGCCTACAGCGTGATCAATTTACACATCAAAGTTACTTATGCATTTCACCAACAAATATGGCTCGCAGCCATTTTTCTCAAACGCAAGCTATTATCTCAACTTATTTCAACAAAATTCAATTTGCAAGTTATCTGCTGTCATAGACAACACCCAGTATGACAGTATCTGTCAGCCCAAAGAGTGGCATTCCAAAACAATACAATATCCAAATCGTAGACGGAGGAACCGTTTTTTTTTTGTTTTCTCTGTCTACGATCCAAATCTATCTATGTCAGAGTTCGGCACCAAACAAGTTGGTAGCAACATAATATTTGCGAACTATAAACGTATTTACAAAACTTAATTGGCTTAACTATCGTGTTGATGCTTATTACAGAAACAGAACGAATATAGTATACATTGGTTTGTATACTCTACGGTATGCATACATTGAAGTTCGTGACTTTAACCCATAAAGACTTTGGACGACAATTTTATTCAATCGTTCAGAGGCTGTGTTAACGATAATTATTACTACGAAACGAAATAAGAAATGTTTGGAATTGAATTGACTGAAAGAATTTATTTTTAATAGCAGATTATATTTTAGTTTGGTAAAATAATCAACTTGATTATAAGTAAGGGTTGGAACTTGGAACACTACTATTAGTACTATTGATTTTGATAAAAGGCACTTTAGGAACATAAGTTTAAGGTGTAATAATTTCGAATATAAGCATAAATTAGTAAAGCGGTCGCCGAGAAAAAAGAAAGCAAAATTGGTTAAGTTCTTGTCGAAATAAAGATTGGTAAAATTTTTCTGAATTTCTATGACCTGATCAAATTGAAAATTACTGTGCTCGCGAGTTTTACTGCTCACGAAATTTACTAGTTTTATCTTGTGTGTCTCAATGCAAATGGTTTTGAAAACAAAAAAATCATCAACATCTCCCGTAATGGTGCACGCAGGTGAAGCCGCAGGGGCAGCTAGTTCTTATATCTTTTACACTCTTTGAATTAGAATAATTTTATCTTTTGACGTATACAAAATAAATGTCATTGACCCACTAAGGGTCACATAACATAATATACTCTGTGCCTAATGCTGATCACGACTGGTTTAAAATTGTACGTAATGCTAATTTTATCTATATTCTGCTGTCACGTGCCTAAAGATTTTTTAAATGATCCGACACTTTCTTTGGTGCGGGCGCCAAACTGTGTCAATTAAGTATTCAGAACGGTCTGTCGTGAAGGCTCTTTGATATATAATAATTACATTTACCTTTATCGACTACCAAAACTACAGATATCTCTGGGGTAACTTGGGTCGGCCACGAGTTCGATTCCAACCTCAGGCTTGAGCTTTCGGTGAAGTAACATCGGAATTAAATCGACAGCATGGTGGTAAGGCTCTTCTGGTGCTCGCCTAGATATATAGCTACCTCTTTCATGTTTGAAAATCTGTCTCTAAGCACCTAAAAGCATGTTTTCTAGAAGGCCACGGCAACGTATTCTTTCTTTCCTTTTTTTGGCTCACTTTATGAAATTATTTCCAAAAATAATTTCATATAAATCTAGCTTTTGCAGAGGCTAGATGATGACTAGAAATAAAATAGATATTATATGTGTAAGTTTACCTCCATGTTCCCTTATCTGTGTAGATGAATTTGGAACCATTGTTAGTTAAGTGCAACATTAATACAAATACCTCTTTATTTTTTTTTATTATTGCTTTTATTCACAGACTCAATGGGTCCGTAGCATTGTTTACATTTATATTTTAAACTTATAATTTATGATTTTATAATTACTAACGGAATAAAACACACTAACTAAATACAAATACCTTTAAACAAAATGTAAAAACAATCGCTTTTGAAAGATTGGGTTGTATGTTCTAATTCTGTATACTTCCTATTTGCGTTTTATGCTGGAGAGAGGGTTATTCATACTGCCTCTAAGCCATAAACATTTTTCCAACGGAAGCGTCATTATATATTTCTTTTAATATTTATTTTTTCTAAAAGTAAATAGTAACTAAACGTTTTTATGTTTGTATTAATTATATTTTCTGTATTTGGATGTAGTTGAGTATTCAGACGGGAAAGTAAAGAGCACTAACCGTTATAGTCACAGGAAACCTTTCATTAGAGACCATCCATATCTTTTTCAGATATTCTGAACTGCACTCTATGGGACCACCTTAGGCTTGAACACTAGAAAATTAAATGTTAGATATCGCAAAAAAATCACCCTGACTTTTTGTACGGAAAAACAATTAATAAACTCAACCAGTATTTTACACGTTTTATTAAATGTAAATAATGGATGGTACAACCTCAACAAAAGCCTAAGCTGTTTTCTTCAGAGATGGAATTACAGAACAATAAAATACGTACTCAGCTAATAAACACAACGTCTAACAAAGTAAGGGACCATATTCGTGGATCTTCGTTCTTCCTTATGAATAGACATGGATAAGAATGGAATTGATTAGATTAATAGAGTAAGTTCAAAAACGTGTACTGAAATTAAATACTTAACAGTTCACAAAATTGTAAGTTTTTAACCAAAATACGTGATTGAAGCTTTCGTAAGTAGGTTACGAAACCGTCTGAGAACTAATTCTGTTTAATAGAAGAGAAAATTTAAAAATATTGCGGGCCAATACGTTTTTATTATATCATCTGTAGCCACAACGCAATGTACACATTGTACTAAAGAGATCGATGTTTTCCCTATTTCTTTTTTCGAAAATGTAACTAATATGTTCTTCTTTTTATATGAAACAGTAATAAGTCGAGTCTTCTTTCATAGATATTTTACTTACGAATATTTGGTTAATTTCTTTTCTCGCAATCGTAGTTAAAATTAGAGTGTAACACAAGACGCTAATAGTAGATTATGCACCAAGAGAGTAAAGCAGTGTCTTACGTCATGGGCGGTATATTGAACCCTGAGTGTAACGGGGACTCTTGGGTTACTCCAACTACATAGTTATGTAGAGTCCTGAGTAAGGCGAGGGATTAAAGCCACCCAAGATGAAGGCAGGCTTTATCCTCGAGGTGCGTACTCTACTTTACATACCTACTGCGAGACAATAAAAACTCAGAGCTTTAAAATAGCAGTTATTTGGTTAAAAGTAAAATAGATAATATTCAACTTGGGCACATTTGTCCCGTAATAGAAGGACAAAGATAATATCTTTGGAAGGAACATTTTATGGAAAACACTGTTTTAGACTTTCGCGGTTGCTAACTAAGTTATAATTAGTACTCACGTTTTAGTTGCTTTTGGAGCACCCGATATTTCGGTACAGTTACATGCAACACGTTGAAAATAATAATATTTTATGAAAGTTGAATAACACTAAACACCAGAACATAGATGAATATAATACCACCGATCGCAACACGTAACTTCAACTATGACCTTGAATGGCGGACCGTGCCGTAACCCATAGCAACGCGGCGCACAACAATCACACTGCTTAGGTTCGCTTAGCAATGAGGGCATTGGTGGCGTTGCTATTGTTGACTCTTTTGTTAAAGCGTTGGTAAAGCCCAATTTTGGTGGCAAAAACAATTCGCTCTTTTTTTTTAGCTTTTCGAACGCTGAACATAAAGAACCACAAACGACATTTCCACCCATAGATTCCCAATTCGAACGCCCTTGTGAGCGTTTTTAGCGCCAACTATTTTTGCAACTTAGGGCTATTCGAACGCACTACTAATAATACAATCCCGGCTTTATTCTTTTTTTTTCTGTATGCTGTCTACGTACTATGAGTTTTCCTACAACTTAACGTTCCAAATCCAAATCACTTTACTCCCCAGGGACTTTCATACAACTTAACAGCCCCGCGTATGTAATGCCTTGCTTTACGTAGAGATTGCGTGATATGTAATTGGACATTTTCGAGCAGGTGGTATGAAAAACCTATTATAACTCGGTTGCTATTTATACGGGTTTAAAACTACCCCGCATATAATGGGTGATTTCGGCCCCGTGTATAACAATCTACTATTTTCCTACTACCTAGTAAGTGACAAGAGGTGCAAATTTTGCGCTTTCAGAGAAAATAATTACTTCGGATGGAGGTCATATGAAGATGCAGATCTCCCGACAATCTGTGACAGAAGGTCCAACTTCATCATCTGATGGTACGCGTCACATCTGTTCAATATAGTATGTATAAGTTATAGACAGGTGGCATTATATATTATGTAATTTTAACATATTATCTCATATATTAGTGTAGAAAATAAAAATAATTAGATACGAATACATACATAGTTAGGATAAAAATAATAACGAGCTGTATTGCTTCTCACTTGCCAGTCCCAACGGAAGATCAGCGCTGATTGATTACAACCAGCATTATGCTGAGTTGGAACCGGTTTGTGACAGAAAACTTATTAATTAAGTAGGTATTTTAATGTATAGTGAAATTATTATGTATTAATGTGGTTTCTGTGACAAATAAACTGTATTCTATTCTATTCCATTCTATAAACAATGTATGCATGTGTAATTAGATTGTAAACAAATATTCTATACGTTGTAAATATATATCTTTTCACAGATGAGATATTTCTTACAGACCTAAATATGCATACCATGTAATTTTAAATTTAACAAATTACAAAGTTTCGTCTTGCTAAGCAGGCGTTATTGCTGTTTAAATCATAGAATATGTCTTAGTACAAAATATGAAATAAAGTTATTTATCTAATAGACAATAAATATCTCAGAAATAAGGAGATTTTTGCGTTTTAATTGATTATTTAAATATCCTAAATCGTATATTTTTGATAGCGTGAAAAAGAGATACCACACTGTAATTATTGTGTGGTTATTCATATTTTACGCAACACTTCCGTACGTTTAATAGAGGTAGTTAAGTTAATAATGTACATAAAATGATGCGTATATTTGTATATGTAATGCGTAAACAATTTTTTAGTACTTATTTACAACGCCTATAACTATCAAATAATATAAATACCTACACTTCGCCCATTGTTTATTTCTTAGAGACCACAGCTATACACTGGCTACGATCCTGACAAACCTGTTCCGCTTCATCAACATTCACCAATCTATACATACATGAGCGTCAGTTTGAGATACTTTTGACCTGACCCTGCTTCAGAAACTTATCAATCTGATTTGGGAAGGTTCGCTTAGACCTTCCCTTTCCAATGATTCCAATCATTTGACCGTGGAAGGAAAAATACAATACATAAATCAATTGGTTCCGTTTCTTTTCCTTTACGTACTATTTACTTTGCAACGGAGAATAAGTTCTAATATTCATAGAAATTTAAGAAGCAACGATAAATTCCAATTTGTATTGACAAAATGTCAAGCGTCAACTGACACGTTTCTGGACAGTGCAAGATAGTAGTCATAGTGCGATTCAATAAGGTCACGGGGTCACTTGACCTTTACGTGGGCAAGTACAAATACGCCGATGTTAATAGATACAGTCGCCTTCATAAATGCAGTATCACGTAAAGGTTCGAAATACCCTGTAACAGCAAACGTGTGTAAGTGATAGCACAATGCGAACATTTCTATAGATTGCAACATCGAATGTATCTAATGCTTTCTGGTTCCGTATGCATAAACATACTTGACATTACTACTACTGGCTCTGTAATCCGCAGCCCTCGCGAGTATGTAGTTGCGTAAAACCTGTGAATATAATATTGTTTTCAAAATTTTCAAAAACTATATCATCAAAATAAATCTATATAATTTTTGATTATGATAATTATATAGATTAATTTCACGATTATCGTTTAAGAAACATGATATATAGAGAGGAACAACCGGACATCCGGACTTACGAAATCTTATTTGTCCATGCTATCTCAGAGACTCTTCGTTTGTGCTTCGTACTTGCTCAGCCAATAAATCGTTATCAGCCACGTTTGCAATGTCTAGCGACATGTCTCTAGTAGCTCAATGTCTGGCTGGGCGTCGTTTCCTGTACAGAGCCTTTGCCAGTTGACAATTTTAGCATATATTTTCTATGTATACATACAAGAACTCTATTTGCAAAGTAATTTTTATATTATAGAACAATGGTTATTATGCCAATTCATATAAGATTTTAAAGCATTAACGCTAGCTTAGCGAAACCAAATTTTGAAATAATAAATAGAAAACTTACATCCTCAGACCGCGTTTCTGACTATTCGTTATTAAATGATTATTTGTAATGAATAAACAATGGAGTCTCCATGCCCAGTGCTAGGCCACTGAAACTCCCGCCATAGCATTCAATGTATCTCTATAGTAAGTACATATCCGCTGTCCGTACATATCCCTATAATTATTTTTAAAGTTTACATATTTTTTCAAGCTTTTTGTTTACATGTTACAACGATATGTGTTTAATTGTATGGTTAAATGTTTAAATAATTTTTAGGACTTCTTCAAAACATAAATAAGCCTTTTACTTTATCCTTCCGGATGCAGTTTTACAGGCTAGTAAATCATTTTAAATAAAGTGAAACGTGAATTTTCCCATATAATGTTGTTAACGTTTGAAAAGCCGTATAAAAATGTTGTTGCCTAGTTTTTAATGGCTCATACATTTTAATTTATGATTAGTTAATATTAATATAGTGCGCATATTTGATGATGCCAGCTGACATCATTTTACACTTGATGCTGTGAATCAGGTATCTACTTTGAGTCGTATATTACTCAGCCCTTCGGTATAAGTACTTTGGAACGATTTAGTTCGAACTGATAATATGTCATTTAGCACTCACCTCCACTACATGATGCCAGTGTTGATGTTGTGTATATCTACCTAGAACGCTGACTACCTATCCAAGATGAGAAACTTGAACATAACGTTAGGTGCTTAAAGACAAACTTCCAACTTTGAGGGTAGTAGTAATCTAAAAAAAATATGCTAAAATCAGATGTTCGGACGACGAGCCTCGGTGGCCTAGGGCTCATGGCATCTGATACGGACGGAAGACGCGAGTTCGAATCCGATCCATCCAAGGATGTGTATTTTGCTCTCTGATGTGTATCTTGCAACTTTAAAAGTTCGTTCTAAGGCAGTTTAACCATTATGCATCCATCGACGTTAGTTTTATTCATAAATCTTCTGTTCTGTTTTAAGCGTCAACAGGATGCCGAGTCATTAAGCGTAACTACCGCAGCGTCACCACGTCAGATATTGTTATATAAACTACAATAAAAAAAACATGTTTAGCGAAAAATTGATTTTGATGCAATACTAAAATATTAATAAAAATGTCATACCGCCTGTTTCCTGAAGGCAATGGGGTATGCACTTATAACATGAAAGCTGCATAATCATATATCCGAGCCATGTTATATTAAAATGTATTATTGTACAATGAACACATCAAACGGTACGGTAGGTAGGTATTTCAACACTGTTCATTCATGCGAGTACCTATCCAAGAGCTCCAGAAGCTTTCGCGAGTACCCACAAGAACTCAAATGAGGATATATGGTTCATTATTACCACTTTATACGAGCTGGATAATTAAAAAAAGGTTGATTGTAAATTATTCACGAGTAACTAACGTTGCTGCTGAAGTGAAGGAAAGGGAAGCGAGGCAATGTTTGTTGTACTTTGTATTATACACGTAATTTGTATAATTACCAAAAAAAAAAACAGCACTATATGCTGCTGGTACTTAATACACACATGGGAAGAATATTTAAAACTACTTTAAAAATGGTTACTAAATTTATGGTTTTCACCACGCTAAATGGCGTTCAATTAGAACGAGTACATAATTTTAAATATTTGGGGCACTGGGTTACTGACGACCTGAAGGATGATTTAGATATGGAGAGGGAACGCAGAGCGTTGTCTGTCCGAGCGAATATGTTGGCCCGCAGATTCGTTAGATGTACAGATGCTGTAAAGGTTACTTTGTTTAAAGCGTATTGTACGTCTCTGTACTCGGCGAGTCTGTGGTTTAACTATACTAAAAAGGCTTACAACGCTCTGCGAGTCCAATTTAATAATGCGTTTAGGGCGTTGTTGTGGCTTCCGCGATACTGCAGCGCTTCACAAATGTTCACGCAAGCACGCACTGACACATTTGATGCGGTTTGGCGTAAAAAAACAGCGTCGCTGCTTAAAAGACTACGCTCAAGCCGGAACAGCATCTTAAACGCAATAGACGAAAAATATAACTGTCCTTGGTATATAAACTCATCCAGAGGACAAACTCTCTTTTAGTTATTAAGTACTAACGTAATTCTAAGGTGTTACTAACTAAATATAATTTATTATTATTATTCCTTTTATTCAAAAAGTTTCACGGATTTCATCCGGTCCTTTACAAAGGCATAAGTGGGGCTGTAGCCAACACTTAGAGGCCTGTTTGGTATAAAAATGCAGAGTATCAAAAACAGTAAGAATGTTGGATGAAGGGTTACATGGTACTTAAAACTATAACAAAAATGGGTAAAATGGCCAGGCTATTGATATGAACTTATTAGTGATAAGGAAGATAGTGGGCTATGGAAGAGACTACGGCACCTGCCAATTTTAGTCTCATGTTAAAATATTTAGGCAGGTGGTGACTTGCCATCCACTAAACGGGCCCCCCATAAAGGCCACCATGAGTGGTGACAAAAGGGGCAACGTTGGTGTGGATGGCTAAAGGGTGTCGAGAGGTGTGCTGCGGTTTCACTAGAGCGCTACTACCGGCGTTATGCCCTTTAACACTTCCACCCTTGGAGCTTTTTGTTACTTGCTCTTGCGTCTCCACCCCCGGACGGCCAATTAAGGCAAGCCGAGGGTCAGGGGTCTCATTTAGCCCCAGGGAGAATCAGGGTCCACGGTGTCGCCACTCACCGACGGCTCGCCACAAGGCCGCCCCTGCGGGTTATTATTTATTATTATTATTATTATAATCATCAATATTTGGTCAAACGTCTAGATTGATTCACACCTACAAATTTTATTCTAGACACTTCCACTATTCATTAAGATATACTACATGCGCGCGGTTTATGCATGAAACTTAACACCCCTACATAGAAATGTATCATTCATAATCATAACATTCGGCAAACTCGCGTCCTAGCTCGTTAGTACATATTATTATTCATTCTGTGCGCTCGGGCATTCTGGCAAGACCTGGCCACCGGACCAACCCCGCACCCTCCGCCCTGCCACCGCGCGGCCTTTGTTTCCTCCGAAAACGAACGAACGAAAGCCGAAAGGCGAAATGAAAGCTCAGCTCAGTCGCATCGCTCGTGTCGCACGCGTCCCATGCGCCTAACCTTCATTAACAAAGTGATTATTTTCTGTTTGAACACGCCGCGATCTGATAGCCGTTGCGATAGCTTATCAATTTTCATCTCGCGAATACACTCTTATGTTTCGTGTTTACATTCTGTCTGGAGAAAACACTAGTGAAGCTTTGAGGGTGTACCGCGAACTGTACCCTAACTCTCGACAACCAAACCACGCTATAATGTCAAGTGCCTACCAACGTTTGCTGGACCATGGATCTGTTTACACTCCGTCACACGCACAAGGGCGAGGGAGACCTGCGCTCTCACAAAACGTATACGACGATGTCCTTAGCTACTTCGAGGAAGACCCTCGGAGAAGTACCAACGATGCCGCTCGCCATTTTGGAATTAGCAAGTACTGCGCTTGGAGAATAGTAAGTTCAGCAGGCATGCATCCGTACCATTACCGGAAAATGCAGGAACTTACTACAATAGACCGAAGTCCAAGGATGGCGTTTTGCAACTGGATTCTGAGCAATTGCGATGCCAATGTACTATTTTCAGATGAGTGTTTATTCACAAGGATTGGCCTGTTTAATCAGCACAATGATCATTGGTGGTCGATTCGAAATCCAAAGCTGACGCGAGAACATTCGTTCCAACACCGGTTTAGTGTAAATGTGTGGGCGGGAATTCTGAACGACAGACTCATCGGCCCGTATTTCATTGAGGGGCGTCTCACAGGAGAAAGTTATTTGAGCCTTCTTCAGACGATGGTATCATCTATGTTAGACGACGTACTGCTAGCATACCTGCAAGGATTTTGGTTTCAACAGGACGGTGCTCCACCACACTATCACCGGGCAGTGCGAGAATACCTAAACGACCAGTTCGGAAGCCGTTGGATTGGTCGTGGTGGACCAGTAGCGTGGCCGCCACGCTCACCGGATTTAACGCCAATGGACTGTTTTCTATGGAGTGAAATAAAACGCCGTGTTTATCTCAGTGAACCTGACACAGTGGCAGTGCTAAAACAGCGAATTATTGACGCTTTTGATGAAGTGAAAAGTCTAAACGTGTTAATATCATTACGAAACAATCTTTCAAAACGTGCGCGAGTGTGTTTTTTGCGAACAGTTATTAAAATATTTGTAAGCACCGAACTAATACCTAGGTATTACATCGATGCTTATACGTTAATTTGTTAAGTGAGTACTGTTTTGTAGGATCCACGCGCTTTCTAGGCAGTTTTTTTTTTTGTTTACACTGTGTAAACAAATAAGTCTGCCTAGAAAGCGCGCGGATCCCACCAAAACAGTACTCACTAAACAAATTAATGATTGTTGTGAATTACTGATACTAACTTTTTAAATACGCCATAATTACTTTATTAAGTAAGAATTACAAACTTATCTATCGTTCTTTATGTCAAAAATAATTCAATACCTAACCACCTTACAAATAAAGTAATTTTGTCGGTCCTAAGCCCGCCAAAGTATGAAGGAATAGTTAGTATTTATCAATTATAAAGTTTCAATGCCAACATTATTTTATTTATCTACAAATACCTACCTACCTACCAACATTATTGTGAAACTCGACAATCTCTTTCACACCGAACGCTCGGGTGGGGGGTGTAAGAAAGAGTAAGAGAGATATTTTTTCACTGACGCGAATCATGTGTTTTCATTAATAAGTTGTACATAGGCATGTAGTATTTTTGTTAAGATGGTGTCCATACTTTTAGATGGAATTTTCGAAAACTTTAACAATTAATAATTATTTCACTGTGAAGTAATAAAAAATTTTGACTACATATTTACAATGTATTAACACTTTTGTACCGCCCATTTTTTTTTTTGGTAATTATACAAATTACGTGTATATGAGCCAACCTTATGTGAACATAGAGAATAAGAAAAAAGTAATATGGGGCAATATTTATAATTTTAAACATAATTAATACTAAAAAGGATTTTTTATGTGTGTTTTATGTATTTTTAACCTCTTCACACGACCAACGGCTCGACCAATTTTGATGGAATTTGGTGCAGAGGTAGATGAGACGCTGAATTAACACATAGGATACTTATACAGCTAGGCTAGGCAGCATTTAGAAAACTTCGATTTAAGGTTGCTCAGCAAGCTATGGAGAGGGCTATGCTTGGGGTTTCTCTAAAGGATCGTATCAGAAATGAAGTGAACCGACAGAGAATCAAGATAACCGACATTGCCCAAAGAATTAGTAAACTGATGTGGCAGTGGGCTGGAGTGACTACAGCAAATTGATGAACCGTTTAAACTACAAGGAAATCTTACATTTCACACTGAACTTTGTAATTATATATTAGCATAGATGAAAGATGATGTATGATGATGATACTGATGATAAAAAGTGTTATATTTGTTAATCCACCGCTTTATCTACCTCCATACCAAATTTCATCAAACTTGTACCAACCGTTAGAGTGTATCTATTCCTGACCACATACAACACTCACAAATATATTCACCTTTGTAATATTAGTGTTATGGAACAACATCGTCCCAAACTAGACAGGGCGTGCACTGTGGTAACCTGCCGACTGATGTACAAGTATGCACCCAGGATTAGGATTTAGGATACGAAGCCACAGAAAATAATTGAATTCACCTTAGGGGGGTGTAACTTCTAAAAAATCGTCCTTACGCCATAAAAGGT
The DNA here is from genome assembly GCA_917880725.1 of Selenia dentaria. Classification (NCBI taxonomy): domain Eukaryota; kingdom Metazoa; phylum Arthropoda; class Insecta; order Lepidoptera; family Geometridae; genus Selenia; species Selenia dentaria. The sequence continues at coordinate 6,950,513 of OU862891.1, forward strand.
CAACTGCCGAAAGTTCAAGTTCGTAGCTCTAGCGGTTTAGGCTCAGCGTTCAACCAGACAGCCAGAATAAATAATTTTAATAGGATATCTAGATCCCACGGTGATGGATAACGATGATGCTTAACCGGGTAAGATTTGTACGATAGTTAAAATTGCGACCCAGTGTTCGCAATAACCCCGCGAAAATACGCCATTTAAAAAAATGCGCGCGGTTGCGGTAATTTAGTCGTAGTAAATTATCTATTGAAGCAATTTTGGATCTGTAAACGGTATAAAGTAACACTACGTATAAGTATCATCATCATCAGCCAGTATCAGTCCACTGCAGAACATAGGCCTCTCCTAATGCACGCCACTGAGCCCGATCTTCGGCTTTTCTCATCCAGCTGCTACCAGCCACTTTGCGTATGTCGTCGCTCCACCTAGCCGGAGGATGTCCAACAATATGTTTACAGAGTTGCAGTCTCCACACAAGAACCAGATGATACTTTTTATCATCAGTATCATCATCATACATCATCTTTCATCTATGCTAATCATCATCATCATCATCAAATCATCAAAATTTGGTACGTAGGTAGATGCATAAATATTAAAAATCTTTTGTTTTAAATAAAATAGATTGACTTGGCAATCGCATAAAACACAATGTATCTCACTAGTATTACATAATTACCTTTATAAATAAGATTGTTTAGTGCGATTGCCAAGTCAATCTATTGTATTTAAAACATAAAATATTTTTAATATTTATATGCTTATTAAAAGATGTTGTAAGGTCAGCTAATTACGCAATAACTTAAAACAGAAGGTCTTTTAAGTAGGGACTGAATAAATTAACCTACTTGCTATTACATGGATCTCACTACTTTTTACGATAGACAGATGGTATGTATGCTATGTGTGGATGTAAGGTAGAGAAGAAATTGCGAGACTTGGTTTTTTACAGGTTTTGTTTTTGATGGCATAAATTTAACCAGAACAGGTTAATTTACTAATACAAACTTATTATTTGCGGTTAATACAATAGCCGTATCTAGGGATCAAATGGCCAAGTTATGTTTGTCCTACCACCTATTTTGTCTTTGATTAGAGCAATAATGTTAGATGCCAGGAAACTTGAGTAAGCGAGTCCAACTAGCACTTTGCCGGTTTTTTAAATTTCAAAATATTATATTACGGCGCCATTATTTAACCCTTCAATAAAATCGCCCTGGATATTGATGATATCACGCAACGCAAGATAATATTAAAGGTTCCGTTCTAAAAATAATGTTTGCATAATAGCCCCTAAACTATGCGGAGCCTGCATCTTGGATGTAGTGTCAGTAACGGAAGAGAAATTAGTGTAAGTTTCCGTTTTTCGATGTCTCGCTTACGTTCGCGCGAAAACAGTGGCTTCTTAAAATGGTTTCATTGGAAGGTTCAGGTGTATTTCAAGCGATTTTTTTCCAAGGGTCATAACATGCTATGACTTGTTATATCATATAAAGCTAAAAACGAGTTTGTTTCATACACCCAACATCTGGCTCGTTAAACTATGATCGAAAAACAGTTTTCCATCAAAGTACTAGTTACTACTAAAAGTTTCTGAAATTAACTGCCGACTTTTGTGAGTGGAATGAAAGAGGCTGTTTTAATGTTCGCTTTGAAGTGGTGAACGCTTTTTTATGTTAATGTGCTGAGCTTGAAATGCGTGTCTTTTTTATTAGGATAAAATGTCACGGACCACAGATTAGTAATTAGTTACAACATATTAGGCGTCTTTTCCGACAAACGTATGATATATATATATATTATATTTTTTCTCTCTGAATCTTGAAACTATACTCGAAATTTTTCATGTGTCTAGATACTGACTAGTAAGTATGTCACTATTTTTAGGTTTATTCTATACGAGCTGCGTCATTGGATTTGTCTTGATAACGTGCGACTGTCACTGGGTACATAATAACTCGACCCGGTTAACGATTTCTGCAGTCGGGTTATTCAGCTTTTAGTTTGATTCCTTGTTTTATCTTCACGTATCAACGTCATCTGTTCCTGGCGGATTTTCATATTTTCATATTCCACGTAGACGCAGCCGTAGGACGCAGTTAGTAATATGAAAGCAAAGTCAAAATGAGACGTAATTAAATCTCAGAAATGCAGTGACGTGTAAAATGTACCGTAAATTTCTTGAGGAACTCCATTCAGTGTTTCTTCTCAGTTAAAACACTCCCGTTGTAAGTTTATAGTTCAATTCTCGTATTCTGAGTGAAGTACCTAAGCGTTTATTAACGTGAGTCCTCACTCATTCGGGATGGGTAAGTGCCAAGCTGAAAGTTCAGGGTTCCGCTATAAAACTGTTTAATATTCTTGTCTCATAATTGAAACGACATGGAATGGAGGTGAAAAGTGATGCCTACAGTTACTTAGTTATGATCATTATTCCAGCCACAGGACGTCCACTGCTGTACATATGCCTCCCCCATATACATATTTCGAAAAAGAAACAAATGTGTATACTTAGATGGTACTAACCTATACGATCGTCCACTATTTACCATGTTATATTTTATGTGCATAGACGCATCACTGTAATCATTATTATAATATTTGTTTATAAATACGCTGTGTATATTATATAGTTCATTGACCGAATTTGCGGTCATTAATACAATTATTTAGATTTTTGGTCTGTTAATTTTAGAAACATTAGAGTATTTTTTAAGATTACTAATAAAAATGTAACATTTACAAACTCATACCCGTGCACTAGGATTCCTTGTGGACAGGAGGCAAGGACGCACATAACGCAAATATTTTAAACCAGAGAATAAATAATTTTGCTCATCACACACATATAGGCTATGGATCGAACCTGGGACCTCTCGCTACGAAGGGAGAGTCGCTACCAACTAAACTAGCGACGTTAAAGACGTTGCAACGTAAGTTACTTCTTAATGACAAAGAATATTATGAACACAAAAGACGCCCATGTGACTTGTTTTATAAAATGTGCCCTTTCAAAAGACCATACCAAGGCTATTTACTTGTGTGTATGTACAGAACTATAGTACTGAGAGTTTTGCTGTATCATTTATTGTTTTGGCACATAGATACAAGTTAAACACTTTGAACGCACTACTCACATTGCATTGTGTCCATTTTCACTCTATTGCTTGCAATACAGTGACTGATTCCCTTTATAGTCCGGTACTTACTATAAGAAGCCGGTGCTGCTTACTTCTGTGACGTAGGTAACTTAAAATTTTTCTCGAAAATGAATCACAGTACATCTCTCTCTCTCTCTCTCTCTCTCTCTCTCTCTCTCTGAGACTCCTCGTTCTTTTGTTTCGTGTTTCGCTTCTGTGAGAGATCCGAGAGAAGCTACGAGCGGATCGGATCATTGCTGATCCGCTACACCGGACGTGATAAATACTGTCCAATTCATAGAAATGGTTTGAGTTTGCGACGCTCAATTAGCACGTTTTATAGCGATACATTTAACAGCTTGGATAGTTTTCTTGGGCGAAATAAATTAAATACCTTAACAAGCACGCAAATAACACTTGTAACTTTATTATGCTCGGTCCCATTACGGGGCTGTGGACGTTTACTACACAACGCTACAGGAGTTTAACTTGTTTAGAAATCGGAAGGTAGTTATTATACATATAGAGATGTGACTAATGACAAACTGACTTCGTGTTAGATAGGATTTAATGTTAAATTACGAACAGGATGGGCCAGAAAGACGTATGATTTTAAAAAGAGTAAGTCATTGGAACGGTGTGAGAGAGCGGTGCGCGGGAGGAGTGGATAAGTAGCGTGATTCTCGGAAATATAATCGCAATGGAACGCTTCACGTGTTCGCAGCGTACGTTCTGTGTTAAAACATATTAAAAAAAATGTCAAAAATGGAACCGATTTCAATACTAAAGAGTGTGAAATATTTTGCTGAAGTCTGTACCATGATAGTTCAAAAGCAGGTACCTTTTATCACAATATTGTGCGCATGGCACCGATTGCGACAAGTTATTTCACACTTTTTGGTATTGAAGTCGGTTCCATTTTTGAAATTATTTTTTTTATAAATTTTATTGTCCCTTACTACTTACTGAATTAATTGTCATTCACCGTCAATGATGATATCATCAAGATATGCATAAAAACAGTTTTTGGAGTGTAACTCAATAAGTACTTGACCGAATTTGACGAAATTTAAATGGGACCACCTCGGAAGTATACTCTACCAAACAAAAATGAATTAAAATAAAATTAAAAGTATTTTAAGAATCGGTCCACAAATGGGGGAGAAATCGATTAACATACACGTAAAAAAATACATACACACGAACATATAACTATATCCTTTTTTGAAGTCGGTTAAAAATGGCGATTCACTTACTGTTGTTCGTCGTTTATTTCGTTCTGAGTTCAGATCCCTCAGGTTTCTGGTTGAGAGTCGAACCAGCAGATTGACACGAATTTTCTAACCTACGATCTGATCACACTTTAGAGCTTTGTGGCGTATTTAAGGAGAGGCATATGTCCGCCAGCGGCCTGATGGGGGCTGATGGTGATGACGATGACGGTGTGATTATGATAATACAGTTATTTTATGTATTTATTCTACTTGTATGAATTTGTTAATTCACTTTAGAATTTTCCTTATAATTAAACCAACTTGTATTACTCCACACTGCTCTCATATTCGTAGTACCTATGTGTTACCGTTTTCATTTGTGTTTGTGTCAAGTTATGTTTAACAACATTACAATAAGGAAACAAGTGAGGCGACGGGCAAGTTATGCGCCTGGTGGTAAAAGTAACAGTGACACCCAGAGTTCAGAAAAGTAGTTTCTCGTGGCACTGTACTGCGCTCATCACCCTCAGTGATTGGGTTTAAGTACCTTAATTTTCTTAATTCATCTAGTCGTTTACAAAACTCTTGCGTAGAAGTATCACTTGCAACATTACCATTCACACCCTAACACAGTTATGCTTGCGCTTTATTGTCGTAGTGTTAATTATTCTGTGCTATTGCGCAGATTATCTGTCACTGATACGAACTAAGATGGCCTCTTGCACAAGATGAGCCTCCCCAAGTTAGTCGGGTTTCCTCGCCTCTAACAATTGAAATGTCAACAGCGCGGAGAGAATATTCTCTAACTCCGTCTCATCGAGGAGCTTATTATTATTATATGTTTATTCCTTAAGATGTTTATGTCTATTTCAACAGACTCCATATTGCCATACAAAAGATTTTAGCTAGGATACAAGGTTTAAAGGACAGGACGAGCGGCGTATGGGCTTTGGTGGGCTTTACAATAAAGCTTAAAAGCCTAATTTTAGAAAATAATCTTTTACAAACACCTACGCATCAATATCATTAGATTTACAAATAGGGCTGACGCACTATTACATTAAAGACATTTTGCGAAAGACACGATCTGGGTTATAAGGAGCAGGTTATAATAGTAACGTGACCGGAGTAGACAAAAGGATTGCGTAGGAGTACGTAATAAAGGATGTAAGTGGGGCGTCTGCCCATTTTCTTTTATCGAATTAAGTTATTTTTTCTGGACTGACTCTATTAAAAAGGCCACGAATTCCACCATTGTATAATGTGTTCGCAATGCCACTAACTGTCAGAAATGGAGAGAGATTGTGAGGAGATCGATAGCCCGAGAATGAAACTGGCGAGGATCCGCCGTTTACCGCCACCATGACCACGACCACTCTGCCAAGAGTGCCCGAATAAGGATAAGATTTATTTTTTAAATACATACAGCACAGAGTTTTCGTCTCACGAGTTTTCGCCTCACGAAAGTGCTTAAGTTGCAACCAATGCATAAGCCAATTTCGCTAACTCAATCGAAAATTTTTGCTTATTTACTTACAAAATGAGAAAATGAGTTTGAATTCAGAATGTTGCGTAAAAAGTAAAATACTTACTAACTTATTTTAGGGTGTCATTTCCCCTAAATTTCACAGGTTGCTAAAATACTTAATCTATGTATCTGTATAGCTCCTTCGGGCGTGGTTGTGTATGTGTGTTATTGTGTATACTCGTATGTAAATAGAGGCAAAATAAAATTCATTGATTTCTTTCCAATATTGAATTGTTTCCTTGTAATAAATTTAATATTAACATTAATTATAATTTAAACCTGTGACACTAGACGTGCTTTCACTGACAAAAACCAACTACCAAATTTACTACTTGCAACTACGGAGTAGTTTGCCGTGGCGGTGCCGGCTTAGAATAGCACCCCCCCAACTCTACCCGTGGGTGCCGTAGAAGCCGGCTAAGGGATAACAAATCAGAAGGTGGGCAGCAGCACCTTCCCAGTCAAACACACACAAACTGCGCTCGCCAACCCGCCTGCCAAGCGTGGCGAGTATTGGCAAAAACCCCCCAAATGACAGACACATTAGGAACCAGGCCCCCAGTCCCCGGCAGCCCCGCTATTCCTGGCTACGGTAGCGGCCACGGTAACGGTGGGGCAGGGGGTGCTAAGAATCCCCGGCAGACGCCCGGCTACCACCCCCAACGACGACGACTGGCCCTGGTAACACACAACATACGCACGATGAGGACAGACGAGAAGATATATGAGCTGGAAGAAGAAATGAGTAAGCTACGCTGGGACATTGTGGGGTTATCTGAAGTCCGTAGAGCGGGTGAGGACACGATAACCCTAAAATCAGGTAACCTACTCTACCACCGGGAGGGCGACCAACAGTCCCAAGGTGGTGTCGGGTTTCTCGTCCACAAGTCCCTTACTAACAACATAGTTAAGATCGATAGCGTTTCCAATAAGGTCGTATACCTAATACTCAGAGTATCCAAACGATATTCGCTGAAGGTCATTCAGGTATACGCACCGACGAAGTCGCACCCGGATGATGAGGTGGAGGATATGTATGAGGACATTAGTCGGGCCATACATACCTCTGAAACGCACTTTCTAGTTGTTATGGGGGACTTCAACGCGAAGTTGGGTAAGAGAAGCGAGGATGAGTCGAAAGTGGGGCAATTTGGCTATGGACAACGGAACCGTAGGGGACAGAGGTTGGCCGACTTCCTGGAGAAAGAGGGACTCTTTATGATGAACTCTTTCTTTCAGAAGCCACCTCACAGGAAATGGACCTGGCTGAGTCCCGATGGTTCCACGAGAAATGAGATTGACTTCATTATGACCACCAAAAGGCAAATATTCACTGATGTCTCCGTGATCAACAGGGTTAAAACCGGTAGTGATCACCGAATGGTAAGAGGCACGGTGAATATTAATGTCAAACTGGAGAGGTCTCGTTTGATGAAGTCTACGCTCCGACCTACTCGTGCCCATATTCAAGACCCCGAGAGCTTTCAACTTGAGCTATCCAATCGCTTCGATTGCCTTGAGAACATCGCTTCAGTGGACGAGATCAATAACAGGTTAGTAGAAACTGTCCATACAGTGGGTTCCAAGTACTTTAAACCCCACCGTACAGATAGGCCACAGAAACTCTCCAACGATACCCTCAACCTCATGGCTGAACGACGCTCATTGAAACTGCAGTCTTCGGATGATGCTGAAGCATATAGGCTGCTCAATAGACGAATATGGAAGTCCTTGCGACACGACATTCGGATCTTTAATACAAACCGTATTAAAGAGACGATAGAGCGGAAAAAAGGCTCCAAAGTGTTTGCAAGAGACATGTCTATTGGGCAAAGCCAGTTGACGAAGCTGAAGAGAGGAGACGGCAGTGTAGCGTCGACCAAAGCGGAAGTGTTAGGAGAGGTCGAGAGTTTCTACGGACAGTTATACACCTCGGTCGCTAAACCTGTTAGCAGCTCGGCCAGAGACCCAAGAGCCAAGCTGACCCGACATTATACCGAAGATATCCCGGACATCAGCCTGTACGAGATTAGAATGGCCTTGAAACAGCTTAAGAACAACAAGGCGCCTGGTGACGACGGTATCACATCTGAGCTTCTGAAAGCGGGTGGAACACCGGTACTTAAAGTCCTTCAGAAGCTCTTTAATACCGTCTTACTCGAAGGTTCAACGCCAGAAGCATGGAACAAAAGCGTGGTGGTGCTGTTCTTCAAGAAAGGTGACAACACTTTACTTAAAAATAACAGACCCATCTCGCTTTTGAGCCATGTTTATAAGCTGTTTTCGAAGGTCATAACGAACCGTCTCAGTCGCAGGTTTGATGAATTCCAGCCTCCGGAACAAGCCTGTTTCCGAAAAGGCTATAGTACCATAGACCACATCCACACGCTACGGCAAGTTATACAGAAGACCGAAGAGTATAACTTGCCTCTTTGTCTAGCGTTTGTGGACTATGAGAAAGCCTTTGATTCGATCGAGACGTGGGCAGTGCTTGAGTCTCTCCAGCGGTGCCGTATTGACTATCGGTATATTGAAGTGCTGAAGTGTTTGTACAAAAACGCCTACATGTCAGTCCGAGTACAGGAGCAGAGTTCGAAGGCAATTCCATTGCAAAGAGGCGTGAGACAGGGAGACGTTATATCTCCGAAACTGTTCACCGCTACATTGGAAGACGCCTTCAAGCTTCTGGAATGGCAGGGACTTGGCATCAATATTAACGGCGAATACATCACTCACCTTCGATTTGCCGACGATATTGTAGTCATGGCAGAATCCATGGAAGACCTCAGTACAATGCTCGAAGGCCTCCATCGAGTTTCCCAACGGGTAGGTCTTAAGATGAACATGGACAAGACGAAAATTATGTCTAATGCCCATGTTGTACCTACCCCAATATCAGTTGGGAACTCAGTTCTCGAAGTTGTTGACGAGTATATCTACCTGGGACAGACAGTCAAGCTAGGCAGGTCCAACTTCGAGAAAGAGGTCAATCGTCGAATCCAACTCGGCTGGGCAGCGTTCCGGAAACTTCGCGAAGTCTTCTCGTCAAAAATACCTCAGTGCCTCAAGACAAGAGTCTTCGACCAATGTGTGTTACCAGTGATGACTTATGGCACTGAAACGTGGTCTCTTACTATGGGCCTCATAGATAAGCTCAAAGTCGCACAACGAGCTATGGAGAGGGCTACGCTCGGGGTTTCTCTACGTGATCGAATCAGAAACGAGGAGATCCGTAGAAGAACGAAAGTCACCGACATAGCTCAGAAGATTAGCCAGTTGAAGTGGCAGTGGGCAGGGCACATAGCACGCAGAACAGATGGCCGATGGGGCCGAAAGGTTCTGGAGTGGAGACCACGTACCGGCAAGCGCAGCGTAGGTCGTCCACCGACACGGTGGACAGACGACCTGAGAAAGGTCGCAGGACGACGTTGGATGCAGGCCGCTTCCAACCGGTCCTTTTGGAAAATCATGGGGGAGGCCTATGTTCAGCAGTGGACGTCCTACGGCTGAGATGATGATGATGAACTACGGAGTTCTTATCTCAGTAGGCATAAAGGTAAATAATAGTTCATAACTCTCTATCTTACAGATTTCTGAAAATGACACTGGTAAGCAAAAATAAAAGTGTTGTTGCTGGTTAACCCCTTAAACTAATCGAATCCTGAGTACGTCCTTAGAAAGACGATATCTTCCTCCGAACGTTTGTCGGGATATTATCGTTTCAGACAAAAGTTACTAATCCAAATTAGCACAAGTATATAATCTTGAACTTCCGTACTTTATATAAAAGTTTCATTTATACATAAAACTCGTAAACTCACTGAAGTTAGCTCCATAATACATACTTACTACGCATGCATTTTAAACTATCGCCAGAACTCCTTTTTTATATGCTAAACTAACAATAGCTTTAATTTTAAATGTAAATTTACATTTCACTAAAGATCTGACTATAATTTGACTAAGTATTTATAGAAAAATAAGCAAGTAATCATCATACATCTCAAGTCTTCGACATCTGAGGAGCTGTAGGACGTCCACTCATGACCAAGGCGAGACTTTCCCATAGATTTCCAAAAGGAGGCAAAAGCCGGCAACAACATCGTCGCCAAGCTTTATCAGGTCGTTTGTCTGGAGGTGGACTACCTAGTAACATATGTATTACCTAATCGTCGACCTACGCTGTATGTGCCGGTCCGTGGTCTCCACTCTAAAACCGTTCGGCCATATATACGGCTATGTTCTCTGCCCACTGACACTCTAACTGGACGTGGCATGTCGGCTTCGAATAGTAAGCTCCAGCTATGGTATAACAACTAGAAGGTGGGCAGTAGCACTACCTCAGAGATGGCTACAGTATTTCATACAAGACCAAACTTAAGCTTCAGACAGCATAATGTTCTGATGTGAAATACCACCGCACTATCCAAAGGACTCCCAGTTTTTTCCCGGCTAACGTAAAGCTAAATTCGACGTTTACATTAAACTTGAGAGAGCAGCTCGAGTTGGTCAGTTATTAGACAAGCCACTTTAGATGACAGGAGTGAGATTAAAAAAACATTGCGTAGCATTAAGACGCTTGAGTCGACGCGTCTACTTTGCCCAAATTGCCATCATCACATTTGGAGACGGCCTGTAGGACCAATTTGGTCGTCCATCGCCTCTCTCTCCGAGACTGGATATGTCTCCTCCTGGTACCTCTCTACAATTATTGTGCTTACGTCTGCATATCCAATGATAGCGGGTTTGAGCAAATTATTTATACTAAACAGCAAGAAGAAAATAGTAGAGAGAACCGATCCCTGCATTTAAGGTCAATCGATTGGCGAAAATATCAAGAACAACTCGTAACGATCTTTCCTTCAAGAATTCTATCTATGAGCACGAGCCAGCGGGCTTATAACAAAGCAGTCGTACCATACCCTATCAAAAGCTTTTAGAATTGAAGAGAAACGGCGATGACTTCTCCCTATTTATCAATGACCTCGTTCCAGATATGAGTGGTAAAAGCACGAAAGGCTCCAGTTGACCGGTTTCGGAGAAACCCGTGCTATCGGCTAAAAAGGATATCATTTGCTTCCAGGTATGCGAGGGCACGTTTCACACTTTTAGAATGACATGTATTGATGCGGCGACCGTTGAAACTGAGTCATACTTCTTCAAACAAACATGGAAAACCATTTTAGACGACATAAACCTCTTCAAATTTATGCTCGTTTTACACATAATCAAATATTGGAGCTTACTAAAAGTTCTTCAAAACATCTAGATAATCTTTACTAATTTGTTACTTTTCTGCGTGTAAATGTTATTCTCTTTTTATTTGTCCACAATATTTCTTGATGATACTTTAAGTAACATTTCTGACGATATTTTCTTGAAATCGTTACAAATCGAAACACAGACGAGATCGTCTGCTCTCAATGCCCTTGATCAGTTCAAATAATACCTATATACAATTCTTGGTATCGAGTGCCGAGGGAGGAAGGAGGGGGATCTCGAAACTTTTTCGTTCTTCGGATATTGGTCGTTGAGAACGCAACTCTACACTTCCATGTAGAGTAAGAGAGATACTTGCATTTGAACATGTTTACAACATTAGAAACAAAAATGGTTCTTCATGTTAAATTAACAACTTCTGACAGAATTTGGCACTACACATAATAAATACTTAACAATTAGAAATATACAGTTAAAAGAAAGGAAACCTCAAATACTTTAATGATTAACTATAATTAGTCACACATCACTCTTCTAATATGAGTTATTTCATTATGTATAACAAATAAATTAAATTAAAATGTATGTAAGTTCCAAATAACAGCTTTATTCAAAATGCATATGAAGTTATGTTTCGGCACTATGATAGTTTTAAAAAAACAATCTTCGTCTTGCTCGCTGTCTCTTTATCTCGACTAATCTACCATACGACTAGATCGATTTTGATAGGATTTCCGTAAGCATATAACTAATAATATAAGGAGTAACTTAGGCTCCAGTTTTAAAGGCCGGTTTAACCCGTGGTGTCGCCATTCACCATATTTGGCCAATAATATTATTGTTTTCTCAGATATCATACTAATTTTCCAGAAATTGCGACATGTGTGGTTAAATCCACTACTATAACACGTCAAATCATTCAATCTGCAATCATCAATCCTTAAAAACACCCCAAATCTACGAAAATAAAATAAAATCAACGATAGCCATGATTGGGATTTATTTTCCTTCCAATCATCATTAAGTACTTACTTACTTTATTTCAAGAAAAACTTTTAACGAGAAGGTAAAAAATTATAACGGACTTAATAAGTAAAAAGGCATAAGGAGTGACGTCACACTGCTAATTAGGTGGCGCGAGCCTTACATCGTCTCGATATGACGAGTTAGGTAATTATTCGACTCGGTAATTAGTAGGGTCTAGTTTATGACGTGCCATTATTTAGTGTCGGTAATTTAACTAAGAACTTAAAACGTTCTGAACTTTACCCATTTCCAAAATGAAATGTATGGTGCCTATGAAAGTTATCAAAATCGTAATATTGGCAGAAAGTTCGTGTTTTACGAACTAAACGTACGAATACCTACCAATATAGATAAAATGTTTACGTCTACGTAGTATCTGAAGATAACCACTATACATTTAGGGATATAAAGGAACATACACAGAAACTCTCTTTTGATATACCGACAAATAAACGTACACAAATACATTATTTTAATTCGGACTTTTTCGACATTTTCAGTAATCATATTCTTAGATAGACTGCGTGATAGCTGTCTGTTATGGAGGTTTTTTTTCCTATCGCTGTAATATTTTAATCAAAATGACCGTTTACTCACTTAGTAGCGTCTCTGCCTTTGTAGCACGGCCACCCAGGTTCGATCCCTGGCTGAGGCAAATATTTGCGTGATGAGCAGAAATTGCCGCCGGGTCTTGGATGTTGTGACGTGGTATTGTGTGTGTCCATGTCTCCCGCGACACAAAGGATCCTAGAGCGAGGGTATGTGAGTTATTCATTATTTTAACGTCACACGCACGCAATAACTTATAAAGAATCCTTTTTTCTCTTTTTACATTGACTTGGAAACGTGATTGCTGTACTGCTGTAGTTCTAAGGAATAGTAGACCTAAATATGTCATAATAATTTCAACTGGATACCTCTACACACTGGGGAAAAAATGGGTCGATTTATGGTCAAAGTAAAGCCGTGTAAACCCGGTACTGCAGTTGCAACCGCGTTAACGCGGTAAGGGTTGGTGGGTTTAGCTGACACGGTTACAGTACATACACGGTTCAAATACATAGTACGTGGCTATCGCTGCCAAGTTTGTTTAAGCATACAGCTCGTCGGATCATGTGTCAAACACTTACTATACAGTGTTTGTTTTTCACACTAACCAATGCGCTGTTTCAGCACTGCTCCGACAACCGTCTTAAAGCGTAGCCGTGCATTTTTGCACGGCTACGTTTTTCAAACAACAAAACAATATTTGAAACGGTAAAGGTAACCGTCTATACTAGCTAACACAACCGTGTAAGTGAGTGTGACGTAGGCGTGTTATAGATCGAGCCGTGTACACAGCGCTTCACACGGCTGCCAAACGCGACTAGTGCAGCCGTTTACATGGCTATAGGAATCGTAGCCGTATTTAAAAGCCGTGTATTTTTTCCAGTGCACATTCTTGAGAAAGGGAGTCATGACATAATGCCGACAGACGGACAACAAACTGATTTCGTTTCCGTCGTGGGTCCTCAATGGAACGCTAAACAGAGACAGAGCACCGATAGATGTTCAGTTGTCAAAGTTGATCTTGCTATAGAGATATATACGAGTAGTTATGAATGTACGACTTTAATGTAGCTCGTGATGTCATGTCCGTACTTGCACTTAACAAGTAAGTTCTTGTTGACGCTACTTACTTACATGCTTTACTAGCTGCACCTGTTGTTAATCCTTATATACTTTATTCGATCCAAATTTCGTCCTTATCCGTTCTGCAGTTGCAGTGTAAACAGAGGATAAACATACTTTACACACAATTTTTCGCATTGATAATCTAAGCATAATTTTGGAGTTAAATTTACGTACGTAACCTAGCGTAATAATGCACTCAGTTGTTGTGTTTTACACTTGATCTGAAAAGGTTTAATCTAAAAATATAAACGAATGGCCGAGCACAATTTACAATAAATAAAGTGATGAAAGATCCACTCTACTAGCAAAGATGCTGGAATATAAAAACGTACTCGCGCTGTTAAAACATTAAAATGTTTTATTTATTTAGTCACATGCGCGATTGGTCAGAAGAAATGTCTATTTATAGTCTGTGCAGTAGTGGACAAAAACATTTCTATTTTCAACATCCTATTAACAGATGAACAATATCTTCCAACTTATATGTTTTAATTCATATTTGTTAACCTAAGAGCACCATTTCACACCGTGAGGGGACGGACTAGAATATTCCCTGCGCCGTCGGTATGCAAATCGTAAGAGGCGAGGAACCCCGACGTACGTGATAGGTCTCTTGTGCAAGAGGTCGTCTTGATCCACTGCAGTACCTAATATTCATCCGCGTAGCAAAGGTGCGCAAGCGTTAATTTGTAATAATTGCATAATATATTCAACACGTAGCACATTTTTGAAATATAGTAAATACATTTCAAATTAAAAGAAAAAACAGTTTAACATATTTATATATTGTAATAAAATAAACTTAAATTTAGTTTGTTTTTGCAAAGATTGCTCAAATATATTAAAATATATCGTATTTCTTATAACTGACCCGCTTTCTTTGCGGCCCAGTGAATAAAACTAAATTATGTATCGCCAAAGTCACCAACACTCTGGCTTGTAATATTACAATTGGACCGACATATTTAACGGCAGCTTATACTGTGTTACTGCACAGAAGTGTTTTACAGATTCAGAACAATTCACGTGATCGTGTCTAGCTCAAGTTAAAATAAACTAGGATACTTTTAACCAACTTCAAAAAATTTGTAGGTTCTATGTTCGATTGTACCTATTTTTTTGTATCTTCACAGATTTTGCCCCAATTTGTGGACCGATTCTAAAAAATATTATTTTGTTTGGTATTTGGTATTAGTACACTGGAAAAAATTCACGGGTTTTAAGCACGGTACGATAGCCATGTAAACGGCTGCACTAGTCGCGTTTGGCAGCCGTGTGAAGCGCTGTGTACACGGCTCGATCTATAACACGCCTACGTCACTCACTTACACGGTTGCGTTAGCTAGTATAGACGGTTACCTTCACCGTTTCAAATATTTTCCCAGCTGTTTGAAAATCGTAGCCATGCAAAAATACACGGCACGGATATTTTATTTTATTTTAACGGATCCGATTTCAACATAAAAAGTGTGAAATAACTTGTCAAAGTCGGTACTATGTGCACAATATTGTGATAAAAGGTACTTTTGGACTAACATGGTACGGACTTCAACAAGTTATTTCATACTTTTTAGTGTTCAAGACGTTTCCATTTTTAGTAGGTATAATTTTTTAAGTTTAATTTGGTAAGTCTAGAAGTTGGATTATATTTTTTTCTTATGTACTAAAAATGTATTTGTATCATTGTTCACGTTATGAGACCATGTCAAACTAGTTCTTTTAAAGTTGTATTTTTTTTAATTGCAAAAGCATAAGACAATCATTAAATTGCTAAGAATCCAATTTATTGCTTCTTTAACACAAATAGCAAGCTTCAACTTAGTAAAATTGAAAAAGACGCGATACAAAAACATAACCTTGGAGACTTGGATACTTTTATCTCAAAGGAGCACCACGACGAAATATGACTGCGGCTGTGAATTCCCCTTCACGTTACAAATTGAGATTGCCAATACTTCGCACATATATTCAAACAATTTCCTCACTACTATACTAACGTAATACGACGTTTTTTATTCAAGTGATTGGCCGTCTGGTTGGCACAGTTAGTAGCACCTTGAAAACCTTTGAAGCCACAGATAGCACACAAATCAAACATTTGTGTGCATGAATATGTCTATTTGACCTTTGTTAAGCTAAGCTGGTAACCATAGTACTACAGGCTTTGACTAGTTTGGAACCTGAAGATCTTGTGTGGATATTGTAACAATATATAAGAATGGAAAACTGAAACAAACTCGTCGTATCACACAACATTTTTAAGACACACCGTTAGCTAGAGCTGTGCCTAGTACTTATACTACCGAAGGTTAAAAAGCATTTCATTTTAATAACCGTGCGCGGATGACAATAAAATACCAAAATATAAAATAGAGCGATTGCGTTTTGCCGTAAAAAAAGGATTTTTAAATAGAAGAAGCATGTGATGAAATAAGACATTAATTAGAAGACTAAGATTCTTAGAATACTCCAAGTAAGCCAAATCGACAATTCCATACTCAGCCTCACCAATTGCCCATGTACCTCCCACCTTCCTATATAAATATACATTTTAATAAGAAAACATTATTAAAGGCTATTTCAAGATAGTCGCCGAGCTCCTTCACGCTTCTTCTCATAATACTTTGCTACTACACAGCTCTTTTTGTTTTAGAACACGTCGGTAGAGTTAAATTACATTAATTATTAATTTAAATAAAATTATTTTTGTCAATTGCTATTTCAATTTACGGCAAGACAACCTTAGACATTTTCATTTACCTATCATTATATTTATACAATAAAAAATATTTTCAACGTGCTGTTTCTTTTATATAATTTACAAGGTGTATCTTAAGTTCAATTAACTTTGATGACAGTGTGACGTAATCATTACATTACATATCAGCTTGTGCCTAAAGAAAATCTATTTTCTCCTAAATTAAATACAGAGCAACCTAAAGTTGACCTCGAAATATATGTCATTGTTCACTTGACAGACTTTGATATCTAAGAAATGAGTGTAATATTTTGGGAAAATAAATGGACATGTTATCAGTTCATTCAGTTCACTCAAGTCTAGTAGGTTTGGCGATTAATCAAATTGGTGTATCACTGTCCAATGATAGTGCGAGTTTGTATTATCTATTGATAGCAATATGAATAAAGAAAATAGGCTGTGATTCGTAAGATCTCTCTTAGTGGCAGAATAAAGCCGTTACATATTGCTGGAATATATCATCAGTGTTTATACTATGATTCTAGAATCAGAATAATATCTGAAGTAGTGGTATTGGAAGAAGTAGCGGTGGTCATGGCGTCTACCACGGAATATCCAAATACGAAGTTTTGAAACCTGTGTGAGGATATCTTTTTTTTGCCCCTAAAGTAAGTAAATTGCTAAAATACACCGTTCACACACTTGTTACTTTGTGTTAGAATTCTATATGTGGCAGAAGGCTCAAAACCCGAGATGAATTACAAATATTGCAAATTTACGCATGCTATTTAATCTGCTATTTAATTATTTTCGTAGTCGGATAATTATATTTTTACTTGGTTTTCTTTTTTCCCCATCACACAAATACTTGCCTGTCAGAAAACTAACTTGGACTTGGGGCCTCGGGATTTGAATTTTGAAGGAGGATTTATACCAACTAAGCTTTCGGGACCTTTGTGCTTGATATTCAAAGCTCACATATTATTTTTCTATAGATCATATCTTATATATATATATATACATAGTACATTTATCTTTTCTATCGTAAAATTGGTATAAGGTAATAATGATCAGTTAAAATATATCTACAACCATTTTTCCAATCCACTGACTTATTATATACGTTTCAACTATTTCAAAGTGTACCTCTTTTAATTTCGACTCAAAAGTTCGATTCAAAATTGTATGCAAGCTTCTGCGTGTGTTGGTTTTCGTATTATTTGTAATGTCCTAAAAATAAACTATAAAAAACATTGATATTTGTGACTAGCCAGCACAGGCGTAGTAGGTGGCTGGGACATCGAGCGTCTTAGCAGGTAGGGGACCCAGCCTCCTGAGCCGCTCGATGTCCCAGATTCGATCCTCGGACATGTCAATAGGACAAGACAACATTTGTGTGCATGAACATTTCTCTTTGAAAATTTCACTAGCGATCATCCATCCATGCCTGACCATAGTAAGGTTGTAGACCGTAGCGTGCTTAGTCTTGTTGATTAGTATAATTGAGTACGACAAGGCAAGATCCATTCGAGCGCTTCACTAATCGTAAAAACCTATGATTATAAATACCTAACAGTATTATTAATAATTGTAAATTTTAGACAGAGACACATTTCCAAAGTAAATGTAAAATTTATTTTTTATCAAACTAGAGCCTTACGAGTATTCGCTATGACCCTTCAAACAAGGAACGCAGCGCTTTATGATTTCTCATGAAATGATCACAAAGCCAATACGATTTTATAAAAAACTTAATTGGTACGTAACTTAGTTGGTTGGTCATAGCAGATATGGACATACAACGTGTAAACAACCATAAAATAGCCTTTCTTCTCTTGATATTTAAATATCAAGTAAAGAAAGTTAACGTTACGTTAACATTGAAACATTCATCATCATCATCATCATTATCAGCCGGAAGACGTCCACTGCTGAACATAGGCCTCCCCCATAGAACGCCACTTGGACCGGCTACTCGCTTCCTGCATCCAGCGATTCCCCGCGGTTTTTATGAGGTCGTCGGTCCACCTAGCGGGGGGCCGGCCTACACTACGCCTTCCGGTGCGGGGTCGCCACTCGAGAACCTTTCTTCCCCATCGGTTATCAGTTCTGCGAGCGATGTGGCCTGCCCATTGCCACTTCAACTTGCTAATTTTGAGAGCTATGTCGGTGACCTTAGTTCTCCTACGGATCTCCTCATTTCGGATCTTATCACGCAGGGAAACCCCAAGCATAGCCCTCTCCATTGCTCGTTGAGCGACTTCAAGCTTGTTAATGAGGCCCACAGTAAGGGACCACGTCTCAGTGCCATAAGTCATCACTGGCAACACACACTGGTTGAAAACCTTGGTTTTCAGGCTCTGAGGTATTGGGGACGAAAAGATGGATCGAAGCTTCCCGAACGCTGCCCATCCGAGCTGGATTCTTCGTGCGACCTCCTTGTCGAAGTTGGACCTACCTAATTGGACAGTCTGTCCCAGGTAGACGTACTCGTCTACAACTTCGAGTGTATCGTTTCCAACAATTACCGGTATAGGTGGAACATGGACATTGGACATGATTTTCGTCTTATCCATGTTCATCTTAAGACCAACCTGTTGGGAAACTCTACTGAGGTCGTTGAGCATGGTGCCGATATCCTCGAGCGACTCCGCCATTATAACTATATCATCGGCAAAACGAAGGTTAGTGATGTATTCGCCATTAATGTTGATGCCACATCCTTTCCAGTCCAAAAGTTTGAAAACATCCTCCAATGCGTTAGTGAACAGTTTCGGAGAGATGACGTCTCCCTGTCTCACACCTCTCTGCAATGGAATTTGTTCCGTACTCTGGTCCTGTAATCGGACTGACATAGTGGCCTTGCTGTATAAACACTTCAACGCTTCGATATACCTATAGTCAATTTGGCATCGCTGCAAGGACTGCAGTATGGCCCACTTCTCGATAGAATCAAAGGCTTTCTCGTAATCCACAAACGCTAGACACAGTGGCTGATTATACTCTTCGGTCTTCTGTATAATCTGCCGTAGTGTATGAATATGGTCTACGGTGCTAAAGCCTCTTCGGAAACCGGCTTGTTCGGGAGGCTGGAACTCATCAAACCTGCGTGCGAGACGGTTCGTGATGACTCTCGAAAACAGCTTGTACACGTGGCTCAAGAGCGATTTGGGCCTATAATTCTTCAATAAGGTTTTATCACCTTTTTTGAAGAACAGCACCACCACGCTCTTGTGCCACGTTTCCGGTGTTTTGCCTTCGAAGATGACAGAATTGAATAACTTCTGGAGGACTAAAAGTATCGGTTTACCACCCGCTCTCAGAAGTTCAGTCGTAATTCCGTCCTCTCCTGGCGCCTTGTTGTTCTTAAGCTGTTTGAGAGCCATTCTAATCTCGTACAGGCTGATGTCCGGGATGTCTTCGGTATAGTGTCGGACTAACTTTGCTCTGGTGTCCTGAGCTGCTTCAGTAACGGGTTCGCGCGTCGAGGTATATAACTGTCGATAGAAGCTCTCAATCTCTCTCAGAATCTCAGGCTTGGATGAAACGATACTGCCATTTTCGGTCTTCAGTTTTGTCATTTGGCTTTGCCCAATAGACGAATCCTTTGCAAACACTTTAGAGCCCTGGTTTCGCTCAATTGCTGCCGTAATACGCGCAGTATTATAAGCACGCAAGTCGTGTCGCATGGACTTCCAAATTCGTCTATTGAGTTTACCGTAATCCGACATATCAACTGCGGACTGCAGTCTCATTTCGCTCCGTTCTGCCATTAGTTTCAGAGTTTCTTTTGAGAGTTTTTGAGCTTTCCTGCGGCGTTTGGTCTCACAGAATTCGGACCCAACCGCTTGGACAGTTTCCACCAACCCGTTGTTCAACTCATCCACTGTGTCGCATTCAGCTAAGCACTGAAAACGGTTTTGAAGTTCAAGTTGAAACTTTTCGGGGTTTTGGATTTGGGCACGATTTGGACGGAGCGTAGACTTCACCAGACGTGACCTCTCAAGCTTGACATTGATATTCAATGCGCCTCTTACGATGCGGTGATCGCTGCCGGTTTTTACCTTGCTGATCACAGAGACGTCATTAAATATGCGCTTATTGGTCGTCATGATGAAGTCGATCTCGTTCGTAGTGGAACCGTCGGGACTCATCCACGTCCACTTCCTGGATGGCCGCTTCATGTAGAAGGAGTTCATCATAAAGAGTCCCTCCTTCTCCATGAAGTCAGCCAGCCTCTGTCCCCTCGAGTTCCGCTGCCCGTATCCAAATGGCCCTACTCTCAACTCATCACGTTTCCTTGTGCCTAGCTTTGCGTTGAAGTCTCCCATTACAACAGTGAAGTAGGTTTCAGAAGTATGCATGGCCCTGGATATATCCTCGTACATACTTTCTACTTCATTGTCCGAGTGTGCCGAGGTCGGTGCGTATACCTGTATAACCTTCAGCGAATACCGTTTGGTTATTCTGAGTATAAGGAACGCTACCCTAGCCGACACACTATCGACTTTCAGTACGTTGTTAACGAGAGACTTGCGGACGAGGAACCCGACACCACCCTGGGATTGTTGAAACATTACTGAAAAGTATTTGAAGTTATTCTCACATCCTGCTATAATGACTTAATGGCACTAGGCCACAGTTTAAATACCAGTTACTTTATAACTTGTGATATCAAAGTACACGATCTATGGAAAAGCTTAGAAGCTTCGTTACAGCGCTGAACTTTCGCTGAAGTGTACAGTCGAAGCGCGACTGCCGCGGTCGCTAGTCGGCCGAGCGTTCTACGGAACTCTGCGTATATCGCGCGAAATGGTGAACATTTCGAAGTTTTATTTCCACGTTGATATATTCATCGTTTTCACTCTGTATTAAGTTAACTGTTTAATTGTTGAAGTGCACTGTCAATAAAGTTGAATTTTTTTAAATACGATTTATGAGCTGTGTTAGTTTATGTGTTTTAAACGTTTGAGTGACTTACAAGTCAAATCTTACGACCGGAAGTGAATCTATACTTTTAAATTTTAACGATTTTAGTTTACATTATAAATAAAGTATTTCACAATTAAATGTGCTATGTGATATTGTAATAGGTTGTGTAATGTGAAAGTGTTCATTTTAGTAAAAATTTGCAGAAATAGATTTTTGTGTCCGATGAAAGTGTTTCGCGAAAAGTTTTCGAAAATTCAGACTGCGGATGAATAAGTAAGTAGCTAAGAATTATTATTAAGGTTAAGGAAGAAATAGTTTATTCATTTAAACTCTATTCAACCGACTGGATTCAAAGTAAACTAAAACTCTTGAAAATTAAGCAATCGAAGTAGTTAATGAACTCGAGTTGAGAATATTAACTACTTGTCATGTTTCTTTACAAGTAAACCACGTTATAAGAAACTCACAGATTCGGAACAACTAATTGGTTGTCCCGGTTGGTTAGCTGTTTCATTTAGTAAAAACAAGTTAAATCAGCAATTACGCCTACTTTCTTTACGAAATTTTACTTTAGAAAATTATACTTTTTATAAAGTTGATTTATAATCAATAGAATTACAGGATTTTATTTGAAGAAAACAGGTATTTTATAAATTTATATAAGGGTGCGAAGGACACTGTAGCAAGTGAAATTACTGAGAGAAAGAGACTTAAAAACCAATGTCTCGGGGAGCACAGTGCAGTGCAATGCAAAACTGCAGTTGTAAGCACTGGGTGGCACTGCATATGTTATTGGCAAGTGTAGCGCTTACCATCAGGCGCACGGCTTGCCTGTCTCGTCACTGATAATACTAAAAACGTAGAGGAAGTCCATAATACTATCAGATACTTATTCCATCACCATTTATCGTTTAATAAACATGTCATGAGCTGAGAAGTGTGAAAATAATTGTTGATGGTAAATAACTATGTGCCTGCCATAAAAGATCTTTAGTGGTAGGACTTGTGGAGAGTCTGCCCGAGGAAGTATATACCACACCTTTGCCAGTTGTTCAACAGTAAGGTAGTTCTGTGCAATCGAAACTGTGTTTCGTGTTAAGGCTATGTTTCCAGCGAAATCAAAGGACAAGAGATTTAACATATTATATCTCAGGATGACGTGCATTGCCATGCCGGGTTATGAACTCTTGTACGAGTAGTATAAAATTTCTGAATGGCACTAAACTGTTATGAGCCAGTGTGGAGCTTAACGTCAGGCGAGCGACTTATTCGCCTCGCGACCGATTGGCAATTGGTTCGGTTGAAATTGACGGTTCCCTTAGTTTAGTTAGTAGAGTTAGCGAACATACTTATCACCATCCTATGTAATTGCATTATATTTTTATATGAATATATTTATGCTTTGGTTTTTTTATTTGTTAGTCTTCAATATACACGTTTAGAGGTGGCATAGATAAATTAAACTTCTATTAGTTTATCTATGGTGGTATTGGTGGTGGCATGGTTTTTAATATCAAGAATACAAGACAGCACTGAGACGGCTGGCTGATTTTAATGAATTTAGTAATGAAGACCATGGAGTAACACGTTTTCTTGTGTAACTAAGTGAAGAGACGGGCAAGTCGTGCACCTGATGTTAAGCATTACGCTTGCCTATTTTATACGGTACTTATATATTTACTTTATTATATAGGTACTTTGGTCTGTTTGTTTATTCCATCTCCGAAAAGGGTGGAGCTATTAGTGTGCGACTTTCAGTGACATAATATTACTCGTATTATCGCTGTTTATGTAATAAGTTATTTAGGCATTTATTTTACTCAAGTTGAACTTATCACCAAATCTAGCAAAATAAATTAATTATAATACCAAAAACACTAAATGACTACCAAAATGAAAACACTAATTTGATTTGAAATTAAATATAATATAATCTAAATTAACATAACCCAAAAATGTGTTGACTATTTGATTTCTTTCGTAATTCGGTTTACAAATACAAACATTTGGTGATCATTTACTTAATTTGTCCTTCGGTGACATTTTGAAATGCAGTCATAGACAAAATACAAAATATCTAGCACCATTGTAATTTCAGATTTAGATTTTATGGAGTTGAGTACATTTTTTGGAACGAAATCTTATGGTGACGTAGTATATTTTGCCCTGTTATGCAGCAAATCTAAGGAAATTGAAAGATCGCACGTAAAAGCAAACTATTATAAATCATACAACTATCGTTAGTAGTGTGTTTTAATATAATGTTCTAGATAGGAAAACATTTAGTTTCACTGTTAAGTCTTCACAAAAATCATTCACATCCGTATACCGAACCCATACCTATATAATAATATATAAAGTTATTTATGGTCAATTCTATGGCTATAACAGTATAATAATATATTATATAATACATATCTAATTGAACACGCGGTATGAATCGATAGAAGCATATATCTGCCATGTTGCAGAGTGCGCTAATATAACTCTTATCTCAATGATATTTGTACAGTTCCGTTCAGGCGTGTTGTTTTAAAGCTTATAGAATGAAGTATCTCGACTTGAGGTGACGGATGCAATTTAGAACTGAACACAAAGTTAACAATCAAAGCGATGGATGCATTACAACAGCTGTACAGTAAGGCGTGACGCTTACGTCTAGGTTTATGTAAGTTTCTCGATTCGTCACTTAATAACGTACAAAAATAATTAATTTCGTACGTACTTATATTTACGAAAGTAAAATATGCGTCTAAGGATCTTTGTCCGCTACAGCAAGACATACTATAAAGATACGCTTGAAGCAAGAGGTATGTGTTTAGAACAGTTTTTCTTGACATAATTAATATTTGTTAGCTTTTATATAAATAGGTATGATCCATTGTCTACATTTTTTATGTTAATATCTGTATCTGTTTATTATCATGTAAACATGTTCAAAGAACTCAAGAATTATATTACTATTTTGTACCACTTCGTTTGTTAATAGTAATTGTATTGGCTGCCACTCTGCGATTGTAACGACAGGCAAGTGGAAGTATTTGTTAGTACCATATCCGTTTCCGTTTTCTAGTAGTCTCTGAACTGACTTCCACTTGTCTCTCGGGTGGGAGTAGCTACGATGATTTGTATTTTGGTTCGGAGCGTGGCATTCTAGTCTGAGCTCCGGCAGAGTGAAGACGTTTAAAGTACTTAAAGCAAGCTGAATATAAGATCGTTGAAATCAGACGCATTCACACAGACTATCCAAAAGTATCTACGTTGCATCAGAAGTAAACAGCAGCGCTTGTTTTATGCACTTTTTATCATCAGCTTTAAATAAAACATACAACAAACTCGATAACACAGCAGTAGGTTTGTTAAACCATCCGTTAGTCTCCGGTTATTGTCAGCCGTGCGATTCTGTAATGATTCGTCGACGTCAAATAAGCTAACCGATGTCAAATACTTTATGAGATATCACCTTTACACAATGTTTTTGCTTTTTTGTTGCTTTTTCAACGTTTCTTGTCATCTCTTCATTTGTTTCACGGATGTTGTAAAAGATGCAACGACGTTTGCTCTTAGAGAATCGCACGGCTGGTAACAAACTTTCACCTATGTCGGAAGCTTCACCCGCCCTCTGAGCCTGCGTAGATAGTATCCCATCAAAAATATAAATGTAAATTGAGAGCAAAGTTCAATATTATGATGTTTGGCTCAGTTGTTGACTTCAACGACAAAAGAAGTGAGTTCTAAATGGGCGCCAAGTCCTGAAATCTATTTATAACAACATAAAATATTTTATAACAACTTAAAATATCATTTCTTATAACATATGATTATATATTGAAGCTTAAGGTCTGACTTGGCTAGTTCTCATATACGCCGCCGCGTGTCTAGATTGCAATATGTAAACGTCCAGTTTATCAGTATGAGCCTATCTATCACCCATACTGTTATACTGTTACATATCTAAGATCTATCCCAGTAGAAGGAATAAAATCGAGTTATTTCTTTCCGTGTCAACTACTCAAATACATGCATGCCATAATTGATAAGCTTGTATTTTTTTTCTTATAAACATATCATTGTTTCAAGGCATTTTGTGCAAATATACATCTTTTTATCAACATGTATTGTTAACTCACTTATTTTCTTTCAAAGGTTCATATGTTTTCTTTATAAAAATAAATTGCTTAGACATTCACTCGAAGTAAGAAAAAGTTCTAGGAAAATTAAGTGAAGAGTGTTGACTCAAAGCTAACACCTACTCTTAAAATAATTCAATCAACAATTAAACTAGGATAATATATTGCTTTTCAATCGTATGTTACATTATTACTTTTTTTATAACGACAGCTCTGGTCTCTGGTCTGGTCCTAAATCTTTACAAAGCGTATAGGATTAGAGCAGAGAGCGCAGGTGATGCGATAGGAATGACGTACATAAGTGCTAAATTTGTACGAATATTTATTAATTTAAATATTTAAACATGTTTGTAAACATGTAATTGTCAGTTTAATTAATGTTTTTTTGTTATATGGGTCCCAATCTGTACAAAAGCCTTTCTATAAAATTTTACCACCAAAAACATTCCTAAGAGACTTGTCTAAGACAAGTGATTGTGATTTGAATTTGAATCTTACACTATTTTTTTTCTATCATGGCAGCTCTGGTCTTTGGCGTGGTTCTAAATGCTTACTAAGCGTGAAGGACCAGACCAGAAATTGGAGCTGCAATTATACACCTTGCTAGTATGCTCATAGCGCAAGTCATGCCATAGGAATGACGTGCTTTTATGCGCGAAAAATTTGGATAAACGTTAAATATTAAAAAATGCTTTATTTCCTTATGATCCTAAAAATGTATTCGGTTCATTGATTTACCTCTTTTAGTTATTTAGGTTCCAATCCGTACTGCTTTTTGATAAATTCTTACCACCAGTGATTTCTACGTTTTCGGAGTTATTACTAGAATAGCTTACTTTAGCAATACTTGTAAACAATAACACGTTTTGTATGTTTCGTGTTATAGGCAAGATCAGGTTAACTATTTAAGATACATAAAAAATCTAGACTCTGTAATCGATCAAATCAGATCCCCAACGATAATAATAATCATTCGTATATTTACTTTTTAGTAATACCTTGAGGCCTACGTACCCCGGCTTCATTTATATAGCCTTTCATTTTTCTTATGCCTTTTAACCGGTATGTATTTTAGGAGTTCAATATCTTTGAGCACACAATTTTTCAACTGATAAAGAAAAATCGAGATAAGATGTTGAAAATGTAACATGTTTTAAAAAAAGGTGTATTCCATAAATACAATGAAGTTTTATTTAAGGGTGTTTGGAGAAAGGTTAGTGTCTGGCAATGGGTAACGTGAATTAAAAGATCACCCTAGAAAGTTTATATGAGGCAATCAATATGCTCAGGACTGCAACTTATTGACTGGACCTTACTCTGAATGCGACTTGATTCTGATTATTTTAGTAAAAGTTTAACTAAACAAAGATCTTTCTTGACGGATGGCAAACTGTACGTGTTCGCATATAAAAACATGCAAATATTAAAATTATACTAGTTCAAATGTATATAATATTGATATAATATTTTGTTATATAATATAATATAATTTTGTGATATAATATTTTGTTTTAAGTATTCGAACGCAGCAATAGATGTATCAGTTTATCGGTTACTTCTATCACTGAAAAGTGCCCTAATAGGTTGATGTCTTTCAGTTGTAAGCTGGATGCTTACTTAAGGAAGGAATTTCGGATACCACTAAGAGAGACATAACCAACCACGCGGACTCTGCATAAGTCCTGGAGCACTACATATCATGCTAGTCATTTATATAAGACATTCCAATAACTATAGAGACTAACATGCATGTAATTTTTTTTGAATGTTTTTCGATTAAACGGTAATACAATTTTGTTTAAAACTAAATGTTCACACACTGATACTGTCGCACTAGGATTCCCTGTTTCGCGAGAGGCTTGGAAACATACATTAACACAATAAACATCCAAGTACGAGATCAGACATTTCTGCTCATTCATCAAATATTTCCAAGTCCCAACCTGGGATCGAACCGGATACATGTTACTTCGAAAGCACTACCAACTTTGCTAAAGAGGCTGTCAAAATATAATGTGAATAGTCGATTCCGAAAATGTATTCTATATTACAAAAGTATAATAAATTATTGTTTCATATTTATGCAAGCAAAATATCTTTGAATATGTACAAGAAAAAAAAAATTGAAATGAAACAATCTTTGCGTTTAGAACCAAAATTATGATTGCTTCGTAATTTTGAGCTAATTTATGAAGTAATTAGCGTAAAACTTATATTTATAACTCTTCTACGTTGAATAAATGATAAATCTTTTATTCAACGTAATGGTTGCATGATGAGGGTTTCCTTTCATATTATTCATGCTTTTGGGATACAATTCGGTTGTTTGTATTTTTAATGGAATTATCTCAAACAAACAAGGGCTTAAACGTTTTCATTATTTATTATTTCTTTAAATTTCTAAAAAATGTACATTTGATAAAACGACTTGTCAAGAAAGAATTATGTACTTATGTCAACTTTAAATGTCATAAACGCGAAATTTTGTGTGTATGGATGTATGGATGTTTGTAACACTTTCACGCTCAAACGGCTAGACCAATTTTGATGAAATTTGGTATGTAGGCACTGGATTAACACATAAGATACTTATCACAATCGTCATCGTTATTCGTCACCATGCACACGGAACCGCAGGGCGCAACTATAGTAATAACTTTAAAAAAATCCCACCCAATAATCTAACCATTTAGTAGTTAGATCCAGACTCAGCATAGAAACACCACAGTACAAATAAAGCAATACGAAGACATTGCGTAGGTACACAAAAAAAAAATTTATATGGGAAACTTTTCCATTCTTCATAATTCTTAACTATATACCTAGTAGGTATTGTTTTTAAGCAACGAATAAAATGAATCAGAAATGATCTGAAATTTACAGTGACTTCTTGTAATGTTGTCTTTATACGTCGCCTGACGTTTTTCTGCCAGTGTCAATCTGCAGCCAGTGTATGGCTAAAAAATAGTTATTGCGCAGTATGAGAAATGCGTTCATTATCATCGAGCTGCGCTCCGCTGTTTTACCGGCGGGGTGATAGACGATGATGATGATGAATTAAGCATAGCTTACGTTACTCAGGCATAATGCAGCTTTTTACTGGTGAAAGATTTTTAACCGTTACAAACAAACAATCACACCCTTCCTGTTTATCAAGGTACGAATAATGTGACCTAGTTTGTATCGGCTCGCGGATATGTATATGCAATAGTAACGCCGCGACGTTACGTTTGCATATTTTAATATAATATGAAAAAGTAGTTATTGCGGCATAACTGTAACATATTTTTGTATTAAAATTCTCGTAAATTTGACACAATATAGGTATTAAACTATTACTATTTGCCGGCAAAACACTTACGTTGGGGATCAAATACGTCGACCCGTGGTTCGAGCAATTAGACATATGGTATGATAAACTTTTGTAAATATATTTTTGTAAATATTGATGTTCTCTATAAAACTGTTGTGAATCACTTTGCTCTATTGTCAATAGTTTCCGCAGCGTACGCGATATAAAGAAGTTTTTTTATGTTTTTTTCACACCTTGGGTTACATTATCGAAGTTTTCAACCTATTTGAAAATATTATATAGCCTCTCTGACATTGTAGCCTTCATAAATTTATTCGTCATAGATTAGAGTATGTATATTGGATATTCGTAACATACAAAAATACAAATCTTTATTTCTAATATCAGTACAGATAATTAAAGGTAGATAGGCAATTGTACTTTTGCAACATAACAGCTAATAATACTAAAACATTCAAACGAGCGTTAGAGTTGGGAACCTGCGAGTGAGATTGTCGTTCTTGGCTGTCTTTTGTAAAAGTTGTAAATCTTCATGATGTCAATCATGATGAAATCAATTTTCAACCTCTCGCCTCTGGAATAACTGTGCTATTTTAAGCTTAATTGTAATTACAGAGTAGGCAAAAGTAGCAAAAATAAACGACATTATTCGTTAGAAAATATTTACACGAGTGCATGTTTTGAAAACAATCACAGTAATTTGAACGTATCTATGGATGAAACACTGACAGCGGAGTGACAGCAACTCTCTGACTTTTGCATACGGAAATGTATAAAGTACTCAGTAGGATTGTACCAAACCAAATAAACAAGTTGGTAACACAAAATGTCATTTAATGTATACGCCCTTAACGGATCTAGCACGACTTTTCCTGTAACCCTGTATATATATTTATTTATTTTACATCCAAAAAATCATTTCTAATATAACATACTTAACCAGTACTACTATTGCCAAAGTCAACTATGAAATGAGATTTATTTTTAACCCCTACACTACATTACTACACATATTTGAATCCTTTTTCTTACTCAAAGCAAGAATTAACTTTAAAAATGAAATAAAAAAAAAAATATAAATAAAAAAAAAAAAAAAAAAAAAAAATATCAATGAAGCATATTTAGTTTAGTTAACATCTATAATTTTGTGTTTGAACCTTTGTTGGTAATAAATGATTTGACTTTGACTTTGAAAAAAAAATATAACAAATTAAACATAATCTCATGACCTATTAATGAAATAATTTGTCATTCGAGTGCTTAGAATGTTTATGAATTAACATATTTTCTTACATTTACGCATTTTAGACGATCTAAAACTTAGCCAAATATAATGAGTTATCTTTTAGGTCGCCTGATAAAGTCCCATTTACTCAATAACGTGCACGGCAAATAAGGATTAATTTGCAACGGAAACCACAAACTCAACGTGAAAACTGGTACTTTGGGCGTCTACAAACTTAATACGAAAACATTAAATAAATAAGCCTAATTACATAATTACCACATCAAAGCACGTGTAACTCTGGCATGAAAATGTTAACTAAGTAAGTACTTTTTTGAACAAACAATCATTTAAATAAATAAAACCTTTCACCGAATTGTTGTTTAAGGTTCAGACCATAGAGATGCCACGACCGTATTTATGCTTGGGACACTGAAGGTCGATGGCAGGAAAGAAACGCAATAAAGGCTAACTTTGGGTTTGTTTAATTTATTTACATGACGTGTGTTTCTTCGACTTTTTACGTGTACTAGTGGTGGTTATTAACATTGCGTACAAAATCATGAAATGTTGTTTTGCGTGTTTCTCGTCAATAGCCTTGGCATGTTTTAGTAATGCATCCACCGCTTTACTCGTACGTGATTTAGACAAGATAGTATATAAGACTTGACTCAGACTTTGAATAAAAAGCACACTGCTACTAAATTCAAGCCCGAGGCTATAGATACCATCGGAAGACTTGCCAAAATACTCAAAAGTCAAGTCTGTTACAAGTTACGGATATTTGATTATAAGTAAGGTAAGGTCGCCAAGCCTGGTGTCGGTTTTTTATCTTGTCTGTCTTTTCATGATATATTCTCATATAAATAGGTTTCGTCCCTTCTCCTTCACTTATAGCGGTCGAGACTGGAACAACCGCTTGACTAGGAGAGTTCCAGTCCAGCGGTTCATTTCCGTTCTTGAAATGTGTTTTCAAGTTCACTTTTTAGTCGCTGTATATAGTATCTGTACTATCTGTCACATTATTTTACTAATTTTTTCGAAGCAGTCCCTGGCTTTTCAGTCGTGCAGTGTAATTTCAGCATTTTTCTTTCTTTGCCACTCCTCGCGAATTTTACTGTGGATGGTTATGAAGTGGATGTCGAGTGCCATGGTTACAGTGCCGTATGGGCCATGGTTACAGTGCCGTATGCCGTACGGGCATGACGCGTTGCTCAAAACTTTTTCCGAAGTGGTAGTTTACTGCGAAATGTATGTGTATTTCACGCCGGATACGCCCACGCTTGTAGTTGTTGCACCACTTCCGTAGTGTTATTTTATTAGCTTCAAAACAGTTTTATGAGCAAGGTATCGCGTTATCACCACTACCAATAACTAGTAGTTAACTATGTCTATAGTATTTTCTCCGTGAGGGAACGGAGCGAAATATTCCTTTTTCCACTATTGATATTCCACCTGCCGTCGGGATGTGAATCGTTAGTGGCATGAAAGCTCGCCCTGCTTGTTGGTAGGTTTCTTGTGAAAGAGGCCGCCTTGGTTAGATGTTTTGCCACGAAGTAATAATGACAAAGCAGTACTGTGTTATTGAGTGAAGACCACCATAATATGTGAAATTACTGACCTAGCTCAAAAACCAAGGTCTCGGGGTGATGAGCGTAATGCAGTGCCACGAAAAACTACAGTTCTAAGCTCTGGTTGGCACTGCATATGGCATGGGCACGCGTAGTGCTTAACATCAGGTGCAAAAATACCGAAGTAGTTAAAAAATGCCTTAGACATGTATTTTAACACACACTTACTCAGAAAGTGTTTTACTCGTTCATAAACCATAAAATCATAACCGTTCTTTTGATTTTAGCAGCGGACATAATAAGAATACAAGCGTCAAATCTCAAAAAGGTTTCATATTCCTAAAAGTTTCTTATTTACATTTTAAATTATTTTTAATTAGAAAAAAGTGGTGGAATTATTTTATTGTACTCTATTTTCAATAAAAGGAGGCTAGCAACCTTTTTTTGCATTACGAAAAAATATAGGGCCATTAGTTATGTATTTTTATATGTAGTTTTTTGTTTAATTTATAATTTAAGTTTTTGATTATTCTAAATAATTTTCCAGAATATCACCTAATAGACTTAGTGAAAGTGAAGATTTTATAATGATTAAGCCATCGGATAAAGATGTCTTTGAGTTCTCACAAAATGTCTAGTCAACAATTATTTACTCGTACTAGAAGGTAACTTTTTTATTTGCCTCGTAGATGCATAAGTATCACTCGGGAGTATATAAAGCAATAAGTATCACTCGGGAGAAAGTTATATTTCTGTTCTTGAATTTTCTTTAAGCCCTCCACTGCGCGTCGGGCTTAAACATACTTTCGATCATAAATAGATCGTTTTCTTCCCTCGGTGTACAATGTACTATTTTGTTTTATCCCTAGTGAGAAAAATGTATAGCTAGGGCTAATGTAGGGCTTCTAGATTCAAGGTTTTTTTTAAATAAAAGTCTACTGTCAATTTGAACAGTCGCCGAGGCGACTGCGACAACAAATGCACTATCAAATAAAATACCAAAATATCATCGTATAAAATTATTTTAATTTGTACACATATTAATGGCTATTGTATATTGTACAGCCCGTATTCCGTGTACACTGTCAAAAATTATGCCTCGTTTACTTTGTGCGAGTAGAGTACAAAATGCTATTGATTTATTAATCCATGATTGATTATGAATTAATCTTACGTATATTCACGTCTCTAAGACGCAAAGGGGTAATATACAGTGAAGCGAGCGGTTCGATTCTGGCGCTTCGCCGGCCGCTACCACGGCTCGCTCGCTGTAGTAACAATTAACCTAACACTCCTCCTCGCTTCGCTTGTCGTCGTACCTATCATAGATTAATCAGACTATATCTAAAGAGTACCTATATATGACTTTGCCCTAGACTAGTCATGAAAGTACTACATTAATCTCAATTTTCGGAATTCATAATGGAAATGTATTGGTCACCAACTTGAAGCACCCGCACTAGCTTCAGACGGCACACGCTCCCAGCAATGACGAGTGCTATCACACATTATACTAATCACTTATTACTACTTATCACAAGATGGAAGCTAGACAAGGTCCGTCCTCAAGTTACATCTCGATCGCTTTATACTGACACTCACCGGACAGGAATAGAAATACACAACTAAAGCTAAGGAAGATTAGTAAGGACATACTCGAGTCGCCATATCCAGCCGTACTATCCAGGATAGATATATTACATTAATTCACATCTACGTAGAAATTAATGCAAAGGCGATTTAACTTTATGTACTTTTGTTACATTCACGAATACACAACTAAACATTTTGTGGCACTTTGCAGCTTAGTAGTACTAAGCATTTTGCAGCTAAATAGTTTTGTACCGAACTTCATCGAAACATTTCGATTGTGCATTCCTCGAGAGATCGTGGTAATTAAATCTCATGTCAAAAGTTTTAGTTTGCAGCTAAAAAAGTAATATCCAATATCTCTCTCTCAATATCTTTAATCTGGGTGGTTATTTTTCTCATGTCTACCTAATACATATTAAATGGTCTTTAAAAGCTGTGTTACGTGTTTTAACTGACTAACCCACTAGATTCGATAATATGTACTTCTCAAAGAGATAGCCTGAACTAACATGGGAATAGCATAGCTTTGATCAAAATTAAAGAGGGTATATCTCCTTATGTATGCTTTTAAAACTTCACTTGTTCTAAGTCGCAGGCAAGCAGTGTAAGTTCCAATCACTAACTGACGTCACTTATGTGAAAATCTACGAAACGATTCGCAAACAGCAATAAATTTCCCCGGATATAATATCACCTATGGATCAACAGGATTATAAGGGATTGGACGGATATTAATCTATAATTATATTAGGGTATAGATGAGATCTCAATCCTTCAAAGAACATAATAATAATGTTATATACTGAGATTACACCCGTATTGAAAACCTTGAATTAAATCAATATTATCTCACAGTTACCTGCTTAACAATTGTATTTATTCAAATTCCGTAAATATGTAAGTAATTCTACAGTGACACTATGAATACGTTCCCACGACTAAATGGATATATGAACGTTCCTCTCACAGGAGATTGCATGTGTTCTTAATCTATTGCTGCAGGATATTAGTGGTTTGGTTAATAGGCTAGTGGCCAGCCCTAATGTCGGAGTTTTCAGACGTTTTGGTCGCAGTTAAAGTAGGGCTAAATTCCTTAACTCCTAGCTTGGCTGTGAGAGATCGAGGCAGGCCAGGGCACTCTTCTGTGGAGCAATGATGGCCAAAGAAGGGGAGGCAGCTCCTTCATTGTGTGGTCACTGTTTGGGGTTTACAAATGTAAGTATTGGCGTACTCGTTCTAGATCTAAACTCTAAACGCTCTAATATCTTAAAAACAAACAAGTCCTAATGCTATTTCAATTAATGTTGTCCTGAGACAACGTATACCGTAGACAACGTACGCAGTACAGGTCAGTAATAAACTAAAAATACTTTCAGTAGGTATAGATAAGTTTATTCATATATTTTGCTGTCCATCCAAACAAATGTTATCTACGAGTACAAGTACTTGAGTGTTATGAATTAAAATCATTGCTATAATTAAATATCAGATATGGATATACAGGTTTCGTGTAAAAAATAAAAGGTACTTGACATTTGAAAATATGATTATTTATTCAATATCCCATAAGATAATATCACAGCTACACACAGATAAGTGTAATGAACAGACCACCAGCACCTTGAACCTTTTTGATGAGCTAGCCGGAAACAAGTTGGAGTGCTCTTCAGATATTGTAAACATTGATCTTACCGGAGATAAATCTGTTTGTAAAAGCCCACTTTTTAAAAGCTGAAATAAAATAAAGAAATATATTAAAGTTAAGAAAACTCTCAAAAAATGTCAAAAGTTATTAAAAAAATAAAGCTATTTTGTCAAAAATGTTCAATTAATTAAAGAAAAGTTGTTACTAGAGGAAAGAATTCAGAATTGTTTGGAAGAATTGGAAATAACTCGACAGTTATATGATAATGACACACTGGAACTCCGCTCTGAGCTGCTCCATAAAGAAAAGATCTTGCAGGACGTATTTACTAGCTACAAGACAGCTCAAGTTCAACTAAGTGAGCATTACAAGACTGCAATTGAACTAACGGACCTGGTGGCTTTGAACGTGGAGTGTGTGGAGGCTCTTGAGAATAGTCACTCGAGCTGCCACATTCAACCACAACCAGACTGTACTAGCGCACTCTCAACATCTCTGTCAAATCAAAACAGACCAACATTGATCACAGACACGGTCCCAGGCGGAGAGCAGTATGTCAGCTCTAATCCAGTTAAACCGCATAAAATCATGGTATTTTCAGACAAAATAGGTGTAGGCTTTGGTTCATTATTAAGTAACTCAGTGCAGTGTGCTGTGGAGAACTATTGTATGCCGGGAGCAACCTATGCTCAGATTGAAAAAACAATATTAAACTCAAAAATAGATAATAAATCAATAGTTGTTGTCTTCTTAGGTCATAGTTTAGGTATTGATAGAAAAGAGGTTATTACTAGAATAACCACTTTGTTAGAACTTAAGGCATGTAAAATAATGTTATGTGCCTTCCCTAATTCAGATTTATTGTCTGAAAAAGAGAACTTGCACATACACTCACTCAACACATTAATGTATAACTTGACATGTCGTCATAGTGACAAACTTTTATTTTTTGACTGCAATAAGTTTATTTGTAATTTTAAGTTGACATGGGACAGCATGTACTGTCCTAAAAAATCCAGACAGCTAATTGCTACTTTGGTAGCTTTCAATATTGAGGCAGTTATAGGAAATATAACAAAGAGTAGTGACAATGTTGTAGTTTTTAGTACATGTACTAATAATAGTAATAATGTAGCTTTTAATTGTTTAAACTTCTAAACAAGACAACAGAGAAGTGTGCTGACATCTTATCGCTATTTTATCAAAATATTAACCGCTTCTCTGGCAAAATATTAGACATTGAACTTTTATTAGATAAACATAGATTTGATGTATTAGGCTTTACAGAAACGTGGCTAAAACCAAATAAAATGTTATTTAATGTTACACATTTTGAGGTAGCCAGTGCGTTCAACAGAATATCTGCTGAAGGGGGAGGGTGTATTATTCTTTGTAAAAGAAACATAAAATTTAAGGAACGGTCTGACATAGTAGGTTTTTCTGTTGAACGTGTCTGCGAAATTGCTTGTGCAGAACTGGAAAGTCATATATTATTGTGTGTATATCGGCCACCAGCATCTAATTTCTGTAATTTTATGTCCATAATGGAATGTGTACTCAAGAGATTAACTAAAAGCAATAAATCAATCATTGTATGCGGTGACTTCAATATTGATATTTTGGTAGATTCAACTGATAAAACTAATCTTATCTCTTTGTTTAAATCTTTTGATTTGAGTTTTTTGTTCAGTGAGCCAACTAGAGTAACCGACTCTTCATCCACCTGCATTGATAATATTTTTTCAAACTGTAAGACTACAGAAAAATCAGTAATGGTGGGAGTTAGATCAGACCACAATGGCCTCGCTATCAAATTCGAAATCGGGAGAACTAAGAAAAATACCATTATCGAACATAGGCCGCTAACAAAAGGTAAACTAGAAAAGCTTAAACAAAATATAGAGTTGAAACTTAGTCTGGTGGAATTCACTTCTGAAGATCCACATGACATTTATAGTACATTATTTTCATTAGTAAGTACAGAATTTAATGAAATCTGCCCGAAGAAAAAACTGCAGCTCAACGGTAGGTTACAATTTGGTGACTGGTCAACTAGAGGTATTCGAAAAAGTAGAGACATAATGTTTGAGTTATATCACAAAAAATCTTTAACTTCAAATACAGATTTTCATGATTATGTAAGAAATTACTCATAAGTTTTTAAGTCAGTATGCAAACGCGCAAAAGCTTTGTTTATAAGGGATAAAATTCGAAAATCTAATGACAAAATTAAAACAGTTTGGAAAACTATTAATACAGAGACCGGCAAAAGTAAATCTTTTAATTCAGAATATGTGCTAGAAATAGATAACCAAAAAGTTTCAGACCCAAGTCATGTTGCGAATTCATTTGAAAATTTCTTTTCTAACATACCACTAGAAGTCACCAAATCTCTTGATTCTTGCCCTTGTGTTGCAGTGGGCTTTCTGAAAGACAATTTCCCGCTCCAAATTCCTGAGTTTAGGTTCCGACATATATCTACTTTTGAAATAATAAAAACATTTAAAAGTTTAAACGTTAAAGCAACAGAGGATTTATGGGGATTATCCGTAAAAATGCTAGAGTCAATAATAGAAGTTATAGCGCCACATTTGATGATCATATTTAATTTATGTATTGATAGAGGTACATTTCCTGACCTAATGAAAATGAGTAAAATCACCCCTATTTTTAAATCAGGTAGTAAGGCCGACCCCTCAAATTATAGACCGGTCTCTGTGCTTCCGGCTTTGAGCAAAATATTCGAAAAGATAATGCTTCAACAACTCTTGTCTCATTTTAATGAACATAGGATTTTACAAGAAAATCAGTTCGGTTTCACGAAAAGCAGATCAACAACAGATGCAGGAGTCCAGTTAGTCAAGCATGTGCTGGAGGCTTGGGAGAGCTCACAGGATGCCATTGGCGTATTTTGTGATCTCTCCAAAGCTTTCGACTGTGTAGAGCACCGCACTCTAATTTATAAGCTACACCACTATGGAATTCGTGGAGCTGCTCTGAATCTTGTAGAATCATACTTATCTGATAGGCAGCAAAATGTTGGCATTAATGGCGTGACATCTTCTGGATCTTTGGTCAGAATGGGGGTTCCACAGGGGTCGATCTTGGGTCCGCTCTTATTCTTAGCATATATCAATGACTTACCACATATGGTTGAGGGCCTTGCTGACATAGTTCTTTTTGCGGATGATACTTCTCTGATTTTAAAGTAGATAGGAAAGATAGAGAACTAGTTCAAGTCAACAACGCGTTAACTATTGTTTCAAATTGGTTCGCCGCAAACAATCTGCTTCTCAACGCAAAGAAAACGAAATGTTTAAAATTTTCCATGCCTAATGTAAGACATATAGAGCCAAACGTATTACTCGACGGAAATAAATTGAAAATTGACAAGGCAATAGTCTTTCTAGGTATTAGCATAGACTCTAAATTACAATGGGGTCCTCATATTGATGCACTATCTGGAAGACTGAGCTCAGCTGTATATGCGGTTCATAAAATTAGGCAATTGACAGATATAGCTACTGCTCGACTGGTCTACTTTGCTTACTTCCACAACATAATGTCATATGGTATCCTGCTGTGGGGGTCAGCGGCGGACATAGAGACAGTTTTTATATTGCAAAAGCGGGCAGTTCGAGCCATCTACGAAATGGGTCCCCGCAAATCCTTAAGACAAATGTTCAAAGAAATTAATATACTAACTCTTCCATCTTTGTATATCCTAGAAAATATAATGTACGTTCGTAAAAATATAAAGAAGTTTAGAATAAATAGTGATATGCGTAATATTAATACAAGAAATAAGGATAAGATAGCTGTTTCTAAATTTAGACTCACGAAAACTTAAAACAAGTCCTTCTTAGGAAATTGTGTACGTTTCTATAATAAAATCCCGAAAGACATTACTGAGCTCACTGAAGGGAAATTCAAGTTACGTGTCAAAAATATACTAATGAAAAAAGCCTATTATAAATTGAGTCACTACTTAGAAGACAAAGATGCCTGGAAGCTTTCCACTTCTGCCTAATAGCCAACTATTGAATAAATTTGTTATTTTAATACTACTCATATGTAACCTCAATGTACAAAGACTTGAAAAAATAATGGCCCACGAGTTTCTTGCTGCTTCTTCTCGGCGGTGGTTCTTTTCCGAAGACAGCGGTAGAATCATTTAAAAAATTTGACGTTCATAAGAGTGTCTATGATGCCTAAACTGAATAAATAATTTTTGAATTTTGAATTTTTGAATTTTGATATATCCTTACACAAACATCAGAACATTCGATTTAAATCAAAGAACTTTGCCGTGATAATTAATGTGAACGCCCGTTTTGTGATTAAACCATGAAATCATATGTATATGTATATTACGCTAGGGAACTCCAGTAAAATTTTATAACCGCAGCTTTCAATTATCACATGAACGTTAATTGTAGTTATTGCGGTAAATAGTATTAAAAACACATAATATGTAGATAAGTTATAAAACAGTTTTATTAAGACTAAGAACTATTTTTTTTTAAATTTCATAGGCAGTCATTTGATCACTATGTCACCTTGATGGTCAGTGATAGTGCAGTCAACATTCGTAGCATACCAGTCTTTTATTGACAAAGTCAAGGACGTCATTAGTTTGAAGCTCAGAGTCAGTGAGCGTCGACTACCGACCAGCCGGTCGCTGGTTAGAATCCTACCTCTGGCTCAAGCTTGCGATGAAAATAACATTGTGGCAACTAACACAGCACGTGAGGCAGATATTAGTGTGTGCCTGGGCAGCTACCACCCTCTCTATTAAGTTGCTGATATGCAACTTAAATTGAATTCCCGCACTTAAGAGCCGGTCACGACCCTAGGGCTGTAGTGTGGTTGCAACACTGATCATCTAGCACCTTCTGTATACTGCTACATCAAATAAGATATTTACCTAACACTAGACGTAGATCAAACACTGGCAAATCAAAAAAAAAACAAAAAAAACACCAATTTTCGACGATGGCCCAAATGACGATGTTACAAAATTGATGTTACAAAGTCGCATATATAATTGACAATGCTATGAAGGTCTTAATAAGTAGGTAACTATATCTAGTAATGAATACAGAAGTTTTTTTAAAATTTTATGTAAACTAAAACACCGCGATTTAATAACAGCAGTGAAAATAGACAACCTTCAGAAAATTCTTGCAGAAACTATTCTAATGCCAGTGTTTCAAGGTAAGGAGAAAGAATATTGTTCTAGTTTGACTCTCTCTGTCATAAAATTTGTAACCAAGTTTAAAATTGTAATAGAAATATTATTAAGATTAAGATTGTTATTATAACGGAGTTAACAAGGTAGAATAATCAGGTTCATTATTTTATTTGATTTTTACATTTAGGGAAAACAACCAGCTTATAAGATTGAGCTAATAACATTAAAAATTTAGAAAAAAACTAGCCTAAACAGTTTCCACACATAAAATAATTATAACATACTATTTAGTTGTTAGTTAGATATTGTTAAAAGATCATACATTCTTTATGTTTTAATCATAAATCGTCCAGCGTCCTGTTAGAAGGACTTTCTGTCCTGCCGGTAGGACGCAGCTTAGTTTGGATTAGTAGTTAGTTAGTACCAAAAAACTGCGGCGGCGACTGCTGCGGATCCCTTGGACAGCGTTTCGGACCAATATCTCGATCTTGGAGGAACTAAAAATCAAGGAAAGATTATCGTCGACTGTGCAAATACGAATCCTCAAATACTTCGGACACATTGTTCGAAATAAAACTCCATGGTATGACTCGTGGTCCAGGGTCAAGTAGAAGGCAAGCGGTCACGCGGTCGATCACCTACGCGTTGGACAGACCTCATGAAAGCTGCAACACAAACGTCCGTAGTCCAAAGTACCCGAAACGCAAAAGACCGCAATGGATGGAGGCGCATCGCGAAGGCTGCATTATTTAAAGAAAGGGCATCGTCTTCAACCACGACCACTCTGTCAAGAGTGAACGACTAAGAAGAAGTACCAAAAAAGCATCATCCGATAGTCTGTTTCTTTCTCTTTATAGACTAGTTCCATCATCGTACCGTTAGTGTCAGCAGGATGGCTGCGGAGTTTAGACGTGGGTGGCGTAGGTATACAAATATTACATTTTATGGGTGGCAGAGTGACAGCTTGCCAGAAGTGGAGTATTCCAAGCATCTTTGTCTTTTATATAATGTCAAACTTAATAGTAAGCTTTTTTATTAAAACGTTTTTACAGTCAACTTGAATTTTCTCTCTGTGAGCTCAGTTATGTGTTTTGGGATTTTATTGTAAAACGCACACAGTTTCCTAGGAATGACTCATTAGTCTTCGCAAGTCTAAAACTAGTACAGCTATTCTATTTGTATTTCTAGTATTTAAAGTGTGGTGATCACTATTTAACTTATATTTATGTACATTTTTACGGACATACATTATATTTTCAAATAAATATAAGGAAGGCAACGTTAAAATATTAATTTCTTTAAATAAATCTCTTAAAGATTCACGGGGACCCATTTCGTATGAAGTGGGTGTCGGACTTGCGCACGAAGAGTTCCGTACAATGGTACTTATTTATAATAAATATTTCTAATTTCTATCTGTTATCGTTATTACGACCACGAAAAAAAATTGAAGAAAATCACGTTTGTTGTATGGGAGCCCCTCATGTATAGATTTATATGTGCCACTGGTGTACTGGCGCGGTTTTATAGGTTAAATATTATTTATATCTAGATTTCATTATTTATTTTTAAAGTTAATAATAAAACTCAGTATCCTGTGAATATTTCAAGCGTGTACCTGTTGCCGTTATAAATATGGAGCAAAAACAAGCAAAAAAAAACACGTTTGTTGTGTGGGAACCCCATAGCAACAGACATACATCATCTTTGAGAATTTCAACTCTCAAGATATCACGGTTCTTGAGATACAACCTGGTAACAAATGTACAGACAGACAGACGGACAGCAGAGTCTTAGTAATAAGGTTCCGTTTTACCCTTTGGGTACGGAACCCTAAAAAAATAAACAACGTGAACATCGGCAGGAGTGTGTTGGCAACAGATTATAGGATACTAAATAAATGAACAAAGTAAATGAATCATCCAAATTAAATCATAAATAAATCTGCAAGCTACTATTGTAGTTCCCCTAGGCAAGGCAATGCTTATTTCTATCGCCCAAGCTTCCTTGTAACTCTACACTTTAGACCTCACTTTTGTTCAAGTTAAAGTCACTTTGAATTCTACAATATTTTCTACCGACTTCCAAAAAAAGGAGGAAGTACTCAATTCGACTGCTTTTTTTTATTATGTATGTTACCTCATAACTTTTGATAGGGGAACCGATTCGCAAAATTCTTTTTTTGTTTGAACGCAGGTGTTTCCCGTGTTGTCCTTTTTAATTTTTATCAAATTCGGTCCAGTTGTTTTTGAAATACACTCCAATAACTGAGTAGAATGGAAGTTGGTATTATTTTTTTCAAATTGTACTTGTTTTTGATATATGCCATATCCGTCCCAATGAGGTTCGGCCCACGCAATAAAATCTGCTTTCGTCCCAGATTGTATGCCCTATTGGCCCCAATTAATATTTGAATCTAAACATTCTTATCCCATCCCACTTTTCAGGTCCACGTTCGGCCCAAGTTTTTTCTATGGGTAAATTATAATAATTGAAGTACACTTCTCTTCACGTGACGTT
Source organism: Selenia dentaria (assembly GCA_917880725.1). NCBI lineage: Eukaryota > Metazoa > Arthropoda > Insecta > Lepidoptera > Geometridae > Selenia > Selenia dentaria. Next base: position 6,993,133 of record OU862891.1, read on the forward strand.
ATGCCTTTATTTAAAAAACGTATAAACTATATACAACACTGCAGCTACTACACGAAAGCATTTAGGCATCCTAAAGGCAATTATATGAAGGCTAATTCATGGCCTTAGACGGCTTAAATTTTAAGTTTGATTTCCCGCACAAGCCCAAGCGACGCGGGGTGAGGGAAGAGGTCTAGCTCCTTTGATAAAATAGGTGATGACAATATTGTCGCTGAGAATATCAACAACTGGCAAGTTAACTCAGAGTCGATTTGCTTAGGACTTCCGTCTTCATCATCATCATCATCATCTCAGCTGTAGGACGTCCACTGCTGAACATAGGCCTCCCCATGATTTTCCAAAAGGACCGGTTGTAAGCGGCCTGCATCCAACGTCGTCCTGCGACCTTCCTCAGGTCGTCTGTCCACCGTGTCGGTGGACGACCTACGCTGCGCTTGCCGGTCCGTGGTCTCCACTCCAGAACCTTTCGGCCCCATCGGCCATCTATTCTGCGTGCTATGTGCCCTGCCCACTGCCACTTCAACTGGCTAATCTTCTGGGCTATGTCGGTGACTTTCGTTCTTCTACGGATCTCCTCATTTCTGATTCGATCACGTAGAGAAACCCCGAGCATAGCCCTCTCCATAGCTCGTTGTGCGACTTTGAGCTTTTCTATGAGGCCCATAGTGAGAGACCACGTTTCAGTGCCATAAGTCATCACTGGTAACACACATTGGTCGAAGACTCTTGTCTTCCGTCTTATATTATGTGAATATCTGAAAGTTATTCTACAGAAAATACTAGACAGCTGAGCATTTCGAAGTTTTATTTGTCTTAATTAATTTATCTCAAGGATTCAATGTCAGGTCCTTTACAAAGGCTGAAGTTGAGTTGTAACGTAGATGCCTGTTTGGTGTAGAGTACAAAGTTGTACAAGAACAGAACATTATCAAACATTATTTATAAATGACGAGCGGTCTCAGTTCTTATTCATAACTTTATTTTTAAAACCATTTTCTACATGACGTAATGAACTTCATCTTAAAATTTGTTCTCAGTATCGTATTCCAATTGAAAATCTTTCGTTAAATTTAAATAAAGATTATTACAGTCGCTTAGTTTTATTGTCGAGTTATTCAGAGCGTGTGCCATATTGTTTCAGTATCAAAATGTTCTCGACTGATAACGAGATTAGTAGTGATCATTAGTGCAATTAATTGTTAACATATAACAACATTAAAATAATTATGTTTGTTAATATTCCATTTGTAGCAACAATAAAATAATGCAAGATATTATATACGTAACAGAATCCATCCAAAACTGAATTATCATGTGGTTCTGAATCAGGACCCGGGCCCGGTTCGGATTCCGGAAGCTAGATTAATGGAATCTATTGTGAGACAGATCTCATCCGTCGGGGAAGCGCCGGATTTAATCTCGCACTGCATTTTTTCTTGTCACTTTTATTCTTCACATGACATGAACTCATGACTCATTCACAGCTTTATTATTTCCACTGCTAGTAGATGCGAAATTGCGTGAGTTTGTTACCACACAGTGCTGAAACGGCGCAACAGATTTTAGTATAATTTGGTTTAATTTCACAGGACGTCTGAAGGATGATACGATTTTATAAGAACCATAAAATTATTTTGTAAGCTTTATAAAAAGAAAGTATTTAAATGTATTATATAAATTAGTAACCTTGTTTGTTATAACCAAAAGTGAGTGGGGCCAGAATCTGAGTTTCTTTCACTGTTCACCGTTATTTTTTCTAAATTCGAAACGGTTTCTTTTTTGTGTCTAAAATACGAGTAGTAGACCATAAGGGAGCAAATTAATATTTTAATGGCGAGGGCGCTTTTTTCAATCCAGAGCGTAGCGAGGGATTCAAAGTACTTCGCCTGAGCCAAAAATATATTTTGCGACTCAGTAATACACTCTACTCTTAAAAAAAGTTTTTTTCACTATTTTTTATATATTTTTTTTAATTAAAATTTGAACTCTATTGAAATTTTCTCTATGAGAAAATAAAAAGCGACTCATGTTTTGATATTGATATATTATTATTTAAAAAAACACAGAGTACCAACTAAAATGAAATTCAATAGTATCTAATAATAAAACAACTAAAAACTTATATTTACATTATATTCACAAATATGAAAATTTATTGTTACAGTTTTATTAGGAATAGAGATTGTGTAGATTGTATAATCTGCGTGTTGGATTTTAATTTTTTTAGGTTTAAATCCATCAGACATCCTGTTCATGTACGCTATTAATTTCTAATATGTGTCCAGTTTTACATCGTTATTAGAACTGACTGTTGACTTTAGGATTGAGTAGGTACTCCAAAGTGTGGATGGACATACTGCTTTAAATTCAATATTTCAACTCTGGTAGAATCGTGATAGAATAAAATGTTAAGCGCTTTTTATTCACAGAGAACATAAATTGATGTGGATACCAGACATTGTAATTTTAAATAAGTCCAATCCTAAATCGTAAATCCAAGATTTGAATATATCGTTGGCAAGCTCTCTATTAACTTAGGATTCCTGTGGCTGTTTTCGTTAAGTTCGCCATAATTTACATTGACTGAAACAGATGAAATGAAAAAAATGTTTTATACTGTACTGGCTGCGCCCCTTTATATTACATAAGGGCATCGTTAATTTTATAGGTCAAGGACCTATGAAAAAAGTTGTGTCTCGTGGTGATGAGGAAAAACTGCTACTCATACATCTGAGTAGCGCTATGACCGTCACTTTCAGTACAGCCGTGCGATTGTCTAAGAGCAAACATCGTTGCATCTTTGACAACATCCGTGAAACAGATCACGAGATGACGAGAAACGTTGGAAAAACAACCTTATCTGATATCTCATCAAATATTTGACATCGGTGAGCTCGTCGATGAGCGCATCGACAAATCATTAGAGAATCGCATGGCAGATGTGGTTATAGGTTCTAAAGACTATTACATAATTTATATTTATGTAGAATAATCCATCATTACAAGTCGTTTAACTAAAAGATCCAGATGGCACTGCAACTGTCATATGTTGCTTGACGCTTATCGCCAGGCGAATAGTATAAAAATACCTATTTAGTGATTTTCTTTTACTATTTAATTATAACACTGATTTCATTCATTCCAATGATTAACAATACCGGTAATTCAAAACTCGACAACGCTGTAAAATGCTGTTCTAATATCACTTTTCACGTCTCCTGACATCGCAGGCAGTCTATTATGGACTTGACTGCTTAGCGCTTAGTGGCCAAACTCTTAAGTCAAGCATTCACAAAACACGTCAAAAAGGGTTGCATCTGTGATCAGCAGGCGCGGTGCTTGCTTGGAAAAGTTTATGAATTCATCTTGTGTTTTGTTCTTGCCAACAGCTTCGCTCGCTTCACCCCTTTATTGGAGGCTAACAACATAAATAGCTTTTAGTGCAGTAGAATTGTTTGTGAATGAGTTCGTCCGGGGAAGTACTGCCGCCCGTAAGTTCTACCGCGGAGCAGTAATGTTCGCAATATTGTATTCTGGTTAGAAAGGTATGGTTGCCGGCGGAATCACAGGTAATTGAGATTTAATAACTCAATGTCTCACGGTTGCGGACGCTGTGCAGTTCGTCTTGTGACTTGTGACGATCTGCACCTGTTTTGGCAGAGGTACTTACCTAATAACAGATGGGCCTCGTGCTTATATCGTCTCCTAATAAAATAAAGAAAAAGGTCAAATGCCAGCCTTTTTAAAAATAAATAAAGTTTTTAGATAAGGACAAAAATCTTACTTCACAATGTATATATATATATATACTAGTACATTTGCGAACAGTAGACCTCGTGAGCACATATAGTCTTATGAGCGGAAATTTTTCGCTGTACTTTTCTCGCTCATATTCGAAATTCAGGTACCTAATGTGTGTACTAAATGTTATTAAAATCTGTCGGTAAATTAGTGCCGCAGCAATCTGCCGCCCTTTTATGAAAAAGTTGAGATAAAGAAAAAGCAATGAATACATTATTTCACGTACTTTGTACGACTACGAAAAACAGATTTTGGCGTTAAATTCCAGGTAAAAGATAAGTTTAGGAGAAATTGAATTATTTACGGAATTGCTTTGATTTTGTTTTAGCAGTTATTAATTTGTGATAAAATTAACCAAAAAATTAAGCCACGTTTGCGATGCGCATACAAGATCAAAATAAATAAGTACAATTTGAAAAATTTAATACTGACTTCCATTCTTTTCAGTTATTGGAGTGTAACTCAAACACTACTAGACCGAATACTCGTATCTATATACAATTAGTTTTCTCACAAGATCAAATAAGGTGATGGCAGAAATAACAGCGCCGAGCTTTGGTGACGAAGCTTCGTGCTGAGTTGTGCCTAATTAACTGCAGTGGCAGACGCTAGTATAAGTCTATAACACGTATTAAGGTACGAACGTATACTTATTATTACTTAATTAGATTTAGGTATTAATACTTGCAATAATTCACTGAGTTTTCATTAAGTGTATAAGTTTGGTTAAGTACCCCTCTCTACTGTGTAATAATGTTCTATATATATAAGGGTCTCATTATTTGTTTTAGTTTTATTGTTAATCTGTAAATAATTATATGTTCCTTTTGTCTGCATTCTGCGCCTAGAAGTCCCTTTGATTAACGCTGAAATATAAGTTTAATATTGAGGTCTAAACTTTAAGATCTGAACGTGAAGTTTAACGAAAACTTTATTACAAATTTGAAACATTTCATAAACCGAGAAAGCTAAGTTAAATAACCCGACTACGGTAATAATTAATCCGCACATTAAAGCGTATGGAAACGGCCGTCTTTTTGGGCTTCATCGCAGTCGGGTAGTTATGTACCTACCCAGTAACACTCACGCCATCAAGATTAATCCAAAGACGTATTTTATCAGAATCGGTTGAGCTGTTGAGCAAACGAGTGGACATTGAACGGACAGACATACAGGTGCATAGCGGTAACCCCTTGTTTTGAGATTCGCAGTAAGTTAAAAATATATGTTATAAGAAAAATGTAGCAACAAAATAATAAACATTCTGTGTTTCCTATCTCGAACTTGTGGTGATATCTTCTTATATAGCTATAAATTAGAATTACAAAAATAATAAAGTAGTACGAAGTTATGTGTGGTACTTAGTGAATAAATGAAACACACGATAACAACTCAAAGTTTTCTATAATTACAAGCTCCAAGTAATTATCAGTACTATTTCGAGGTTACATGTGCAATGTGTGTGTAAATATTTACTGGAAGAGCACTCACGAAGCTCGAAGTCATCAACGATCATGGTCTCTATGAGCTCTCGGCTGCCCGCCGCGGCGACGCTGTGAAGAACTCAGGTCAACATATTCGATACCTGACAACAAGAGTGGTTTGCCATAATATATATTATGGCATACCACTATTATAAAATATACATTTTTACATGTGTCAAACTCACTAGAATTTCAAAACCGTATTGTTTTTATTATAAACTCATTGGTGGGGCACACCATACATCGGTAGGGAACATTAAAAGGAGGGAATAGGTGGGTTTATGTAAGAATGTGGGGTACTTACGGGATGTCGGATGACTCTGGATCTGATGGGAGCTGATGACCTTGAGAGTCCTCGGGGGAGGCGTCCAGCTGTGGACATCGTGCTGAAGAACTGTTGTTCACTTGTAGGTATAAAGTCCTTGTATTGTTTTATTGTTTGTGCACTGGTTTACGCGTAAACACGGGCTGATTAACGGTCACTCGCGACGAAGTTAGGCGCGGTGACTAAGGCTGATTTGAGCTGATAACGGATGCCGATTGCGCCGTGCGGACGCGAAGGTGCCGAAATGGTGACTCGGGCTGACGCGTAACGCGAAGGTGATGCGTAAGCGCGGAGGAATTGTTGCGGCCGCGGCGCGAAGGCGGAGCGGTATACGTCCGCTAGCTTCGACTCTAAAATGGTGACTGTTTCTGCCCTTCAGCCGCCTGCTCGTAGTTTGACAGCTGCAGGACAGTGGCGGCGGGACGCGCGGGCGAGGGGCATTCCTTGAGGTGACGTCGCGCCTTTGGCGCGATCACTCATTTATATGTAGAAACTCTACCTTTTAAAAGTTTAATTTTGCATCACATCATCATCATCTAAGCCGTAGAACGTCCACTGCTGAACATATGCCTCCCCCATGGTTTTCTAAAAGGAACGGTTGGAAGCGGCCTGCATCCAACGTCGTCCTGCGACCTTCATCAGGTCGTCTGACCACCGTGTCGGTGGACGACCTACGCTGCGCTTGCCGGTCCGTGGTCTCCACTCCAGAACCTTTCGGCACCATTGGCCATCTGTTCTGCGTGCTATGTGCCCTGCCCACTGCCACTTCAACTGGCTAATCTTCTGAGCTATGTCGGTGACTTTCGTTCTTTTACGGATCTCCTCATTTCTGATTCGATCACGTAGAGAAACCCCGAGCATAGCCCTCTCCATAGCTCGTTGTGCGACTGTGACTTTGACTTTGCATCACATATAATAAGTTATTTATATTAAGCTTTTGTAACAAATAAAACCCTTTTGGTGCTCGAGTCCTATTTGCCTAGGATTTTTGCTTAGTTACTATGTAGTGTGTACCCATGGCGGCGATCTATTGCTGAAAAATCACTTGGTTGTATAAAATAGTTGAAGTAAGTACCTACTTGTACATACTCGACTTATGTTTCTATGTCACGTTCGAACGTGTATAAACGTTCAGAGCGTTCTTGCTGCCTTACTGAATAATTATTTCACTATTTAATTATTTTCAATTAGTTAGTGTCAGTTTCACACTGTTTATTATATTCTCTTCCTTATTTCATTAATAGATTTGGTATTGGTTTTGATAGCCAGCTAACAGATCTGACGTCAACCCTCCTTGAGAATTATCGTTAGTGACACAATTTACAACAGGGTATAATTAATGTCTCACCCACTCCTCCGTCACAGCACAAGTCCCTGTCTACTAACAAGACCACTAATAATCTGAAATGGTGAAATACGCCTCTTCATAATGCATATCTTGCTAAACTTGCCACTTTTTTCAGCTATTTCAACATCGAGGTGCAAAGGATATGCAACAGTTGTTGCATATTCGTGTGTTGCATGCATGTCGTATGTATATCGTATATTGCAGGAGAGAGAGCTGGATCTCCAGTAGCGTAATTTGCTAGATTTCATAAATTTACATATAACGAAACCAACAACCAAGCAGTACTATGTAATAGGTGCGAGACTCAACTAGGAACGTAAGCAAGCTAACTTTGTGAAATAAAGGTCAGTTTTTACCGTGCGTTTGGAACCCTAAGGAAGATTCAGAAATAGGAACATACAGTCCACGAAGTGACAAAACCACCACACAGTCATATATGGTCAGTTTTTACCGTGCGTTTGGAACCCTAAGGAAGATTCAGAAATAGGAACATACAGTCCACGAAGTGACAAAACCACCACACAGTCATATATAACCCACATTTCCTTACGAGGCCGCTTAAAATTATGTGGTAAGTACCAACAACGTCAAATAGATATATTGACGCTGTACATTAAATACCTTCTGATTTTTTATCGTCAGACTTATTAGACTAGCATTTTCTACTACCTCACTTTACGGTTTATGATGATGCGGTCGAAGTTAGTATCACACTAGATCTAGAATAGTGACAGAGTCTCAATGACAGGTGCTAGACCATACCGTTTAGTGCTTAGCCACAGGTTTTCAATCTACAAAAGTAGTAGCTAGCCAGACGGGCTAAACAAGTGCCCAAGGAACATGCTGTGGTTTTCACAACGATGTTACTTTCACCTTAAGTTCAGTCCCGAGAATGGCGTCAATTCGGCGGCCGACCCTCACAAATCCTGGACTATCCTACTTGGAATTCTTCAGTAAATATTATTTATTTTGCGGTTGAATCAAAACTTTTTCAACATTTTGACTTTTCGTATCATTACGTTTTATATCCGTCCTTATGGCGTGGCTTTACGTTTAAAAATATAATATAGCTCATATAGGTACACATTTATATATTTTTTATGTTTATGTGGTACCGCCTGCAAAACAAATCCTATCGTAGGCAGAAGTGATAGCACGTTATATTGACAATAAACCTTAATTAGACGACGTGAGTAGGCTTCCATGAGGGTAAGAGTGGGGAGGGGTAAAACCTGGCGTAGAGGTATTGATCTTTCTCTTTTCAAGTGCTCATTAGGGTAGATTGGAGAGTAGGATCGAATTAATCCAATGATAAATCGATCAAGAAACTCGCGCGTTCTTAGGTGCGGTTATTCTATATAAAACTGTGATTTTAATAATTAAACAAATAAAAATAAGAGTTTACTACATTGTAGCGTAGGATTATCAACCATTATTATATTATGAATATATACTTAAACAATGTTGGCGCAAAAATATGCTGGGATATAGGTAGTCGTTCTCTGAGCTGAGTTCTAAGCCTTACGACGCGACGTTCATTTCTATACGAGTAGCTTCTTAGAAGTTCATTTATTTCTAAACAGCTATCTCTTTGACTATCCTGAAGTTTTCTTTAGTTTTTAAACTTCTATTTTTTTATTTAATGTTGTCATGGTTTATATTTAGATATTTAGAGTGTACATGATCCGAAATGACCATCCATTTGGATTTAAGATTGCAGTTCTCAATAAAGGTTTGTTTCGCGATAGGTCATAAGGACAAACTCTGAAATTTGGTGAAGTTGATTAGTGGCAGGACGAAACACTTATCAGTTTTTGGAGTGTAACTTAAAAATACTCTACCAAACAAACAAAAAAATTTTGAGCATTGTTCTACAAATGGAGGAGAAATCGACTACAATACACACAACAAAAAATAGATACGCACGAACATATTTATAACCTCCTCCTTTTCGAAGTCAGTTAAAAAGCTCTGGCATTTGTACACGAAATAAGTGTGCATTTCGGTTACATCTGTAAGCATTCCCCTGTGACTAAAATATTCTCAAATAAACCAAATATATATATATATAATATATATGGGACAATAAAGGTTACGCAACTGAGAAATTCTATAATTTATTATTTTTATTTGTCCCATACTATTAATTTTATTATTCTTAAAACTAGTAGATGTTCATATAACATATTCGTAAACAAAGTTATATTTTATAAACCTTGGTCTTCACACTAGGTTCCCTGTGTCGTGAAGTACAGTTCCTTACAAATTGATTTCAATCTATTTGCGTTACTATAGTATTGCTATGAATTTTACTATTAATGAACAGGTAACAATTACTTAGATAATTATATAATAATAGACACTGTTAGCAACTCGCTTGTGGAAACTCAAAACAAAACTAGCAAACTTAAATCTAATGTATAGTAAATTATGGTTGTTCATATTCTGTTCGTACTAAAATACAAATTATAAAATAACGTTGTAATTTATAGAGAAAAAAAATCACATCCTCAGATGGGATTCGAACCCGTGTCTTCTGACTCTCCGTGTCAGACGCCATTTGTGTCATCACGCCCGAGAATGTGAATTTTTCTGTCTGTAAATTTCAATGTTTGAGATCGCTAAACCAGACGTCAGTGCTTTTAAAAAAGTAATACTGAGACTACTTTTATTTTCTCTTTGGAGGGTAGGTGTGTTAACATCTCACCAAATAAGCTCTTCTAAATTTGTAAAGTTTTAATTATAAAAACCCATTGTAGGGTCATAATTTATGCTTAGTTTAGCATAACAGAGAGCATACTTCACCTGCCATAATCATTATTTCCTGTAACAGCACTATCACCATTGTTCACTATCTATAATTCAATTCACTAATATAGACACAACATTTTCACAATGGAGGCATCCCAAACTTTTCTTGAAGTGATGGCTGCCCTTAACAAGAGGATGGACCAGTTTGAAGGCGAACTGCAGAAAACACCCCCTGTCGCCAATACCACAGGCACCTTGGCAGCAGATTTTGCAGCATTCAAATCATTCACTGCAGAAGTTATGCGTGGATTTCAGCATCAGATGGGGTTACTGGCACGGAATCTGGATAACATCGAAATGCATAGTCGGCGAAAAATCCTCCTGCTCCATGGGATAACAGAAGAAAAACAGGAAGATACAGCTGCGGTTGTTATGCGGGCAGTCACTAATCACTTGCATGTGAAAGACTTTAGTTTGAATGATATTAATCGCTGCCAAAGAATGGGCCGCGCCACTACTGATAAGCCCAGGCCTGTCTTGGTTAAACTGAAGGACTTGGATATGCGGAACAAGTTGTGGTTTTCAAAAACCTCATTGAAGGGTACTGGTATAACACTGTTCGAGTTTCTAACCAGGTCTAGACACCAAGCCTTTATGGAAGCAAGACAACGAGTCGGTATTGCAAAGTGTTGGACAAAGGACGGCTTTATTTATGTCATTGGGCCCGATGGTACTCGTCACCGCATCTGCAGCCTTATCGAACTACAAAATGTTGTACCGGCGCAAGTGTCGGGAACTTTGAAGCCAGCTCCTGCTCCAGGATCGACAGAGACAACAGCGGCAACATCAAAGTCCAGGCGGGTCGCTGCAGCATCATCTCGAAAGTAGGAATAGGTACATATTTCATTGTACATAGGTATAGTTCATTCTCAATAACCCAGTCACTGTAAAATCGCTTGTCTGGTTCCTCATTGCATATAAATTGTCTACCCTACAGACCAAATATGTACCAAATATGTACTACGTAGTCTACCCACTTCCTTGTCTAATTAGTTGCCTTTGTTTTTGAGTACCCAATTTCAAACATGTAAATTATTTTCCACTTTCAGTTCAATTCAATTCAAGTCAACCTCTTCTTCATAAATATTTGTTGACGTTACTAAAAATTTGACAGAAGACAGTTTTTTTTTTTTTTAATATTTATAAGGACTCTTATGAGTTGTACATTTGTCATTTGTCACGTAAAAATATTAGTTGATATGTCAAGTCCGTGAAGTCGAAGTAACGACGACTTAAGTAGGTTTTTAATTGTAATCTTGTCCAAGCGAATGTTATAAAACTTTGAATATCCATTACTAAATTTGTAGGAGAAATCATACATTTTACTTTTACTTTTATATTTGTGTTATAGTTATAGAGAAGGTAATAGCGCTCTCGTCCACATAGTCGGCAGATGGAGTATGCGTAAGTATGTAGTAGTACATACATTTTACACATAGTTAAGAAATTATATATTCTTAGTTTATATATAAAATATTTATTATTATATAATTGTATATATCTATATTAATAATATTAATGTAATATGTCGAATACTCAAGATAGTAGCAACACCAGTGACGAATATCTGTCTTTCTCTTCCAATGATACTTTTAACAGTGGAAACGGTAGCTTTGTAAGCATTCCTACGCTAAGTGATACCTTAGCGGCTCAGTTCTCTGATGTGCCTAAGAATTTTAATGTACTCCATATAAATGCACAGAGTATTCCGGCTCATTACCCTGATATGCTGGCATCATTTGACAATACAAATGTACATGCTATACTAGTCTCCGAATCCTGGTTGAAACCTTGTCTCCCGTCCACCTCTTTCTCTCTCCCCGGTTTCATACTTATACGTAACGATAGAACCGGCAGCGTTGGCGGTGGTGTGGCTATTTATCTACGTTCTCATTTTCTGTACTCAATAATAAATATGTCACCACAGCCTCCGCCTTGTGATGCCGGTGAGCATCTCTTTATTGAAGTTTTACTTTCACACACCAAAATTCTTCTCGGAGTCTACTATAGCCATTCCATAAGAGTCAATTACTTCGCATCTTTTGAAAAGATTTTAGAAGATCTTATTCCATCTTATACCCATAATATAATTATGGGAGACTTTAACACGTGCCTTATAAAAAAAGACTTTCGTTGTGCGAATTTGGAATCCATAGTTAATTCTAGCAACATGCACATTTTGCCACTCAACCCCACCCATAACTTTCCAAATTGTAATCCCTCCCTTTTGGATCTTATTTTTGTATCATCCTTACACCATGTTGTTAAACACGGACAATGTTCTGCTGATGCTTTTTCTTATCATGACCTCATCTTTCTGTCGTATAAGGTACGTCCTCCTAAACCTAAGCCTAAGATACTTCTGCAGCGCAGCTTTGGTACAATTGACATGGAAAAACTTCGAAACGATGCTGGTGAAATAGATTGGGTACAAGTTCATAGCGCCAATAATATCGATGACAAAGTATCCATATTTGATTCCACTCTTACACAGCTTTATGACACCCATGCTCCTTTGCGGGCCATAAAAATAAAACACCTTCCTGCACCCTGGTTGACTGAAGACATAAAAAAACTAATGCACAAAAAAGTAGCAGCAAAGTCTAAGTTAAAGCATTGTTCTAATGACGTGAATAAGCAAAAATATATTAAATCTCGAAATCGCTGCAATAGAATGTGTAGGGATGCTCTACGTCGCCACATCCATGACTCAGTAGATAATGAAGATCCAGCTAAAGTCTGGAAGTTCTTGCGATCATTGGGAGTAGGGAAATCACGTCATCATTCAATTCCGCAAGATTTAGATATCAACTCACTCAACCAACATTTCTCTTCGTCATCCAATGTAAATTCAAATGACAAAATAGCTACTTTGACTTATCTCTCTTCTCTCCCTACTCTTGATCACTCACCTTTTGTTCTGAGTCAATTCACTGCATGTGATGTTAAAAAGAGCATACTATCAATATCCTCCAATGCAGCAGGCGGTGACGGCATCAGCCGAAATATGATTGTTCTTATATTGGATGAAATCCTCCCTATCCTATGCCATATATTAAACAATTCTATTTTGGAGGGCACCGTACCATCTTGCTGGAAAGAAGCTCAAATCATCCCGCTTCCCAAGAAATCTAATCCCAAGTCCTTCTCCGAATATCGACCTATTTCTATTCTTCCTTTCCTATCAAAAGTCTTGGAGCGCCTAGTACATAACCAACTCAGTTCCTTCCTCAACCAAAATATGCTTCTTAATCCTCTCCAGTCTGGGTTTCGAACCGGCCATAGCACTGTCTTTGCACTTGTCAAAGTAACTGATGACATCAGACTAGGTATGGATAACAGACAGCTTACCATACTTACCTTACTTGACTTTAGCAATGCTTTTAATTCCGTAGATTTCGACATCCTCCTAGCATTGCTTCGCTCTATAAACATATCTCCATCGGTAATTGACTGGTTTCGAAGCTATCTATTTGGGCGACGCCAACGTATTCGCATTCAGGATACTTTCTCTTCTTGGTGTGAAACAAATGCTGGCGTTCCTCAAGGTGGCGTACTGTCACCTCTTCTTTTTGCCGTATTTATAAACTCTATATCTTTCTTTCTTACTTCTTCCTACCATCTCTATGCAGACGATCTTCAGATATACTCTCAGGCTCCACTAGATCACTTAGCAGATGCTGTTGATGAGGTCAACGGCGATTTACTTCGTATAGCTAACTGGAGTAGATCTCACGGACTTACAATAAACCCAATAAAAACTCAAGTTATCATTGTTGGAAGCTCCAGATTAGTATCGAAGATTGATTTCACAACTCTCCCCGAAATCGTATTTGGTGGTATATGTGTGCCTTATAGCACTCAAGTTAAGAACTTGGGAATAATCATGGATAACTGTATGTCTTGGCAACCACAAATCCAATCTGTAGCACGAAAAATGTTTGCATCAGCAGCCTCCCTTAACAGACTGCGTAACTTTTTACCCACTGCTACCAAAGCTGCACTTGCACAATCTCTCCTTTTTCCCATTCTTGACTATGCTGATGCCAGTTACATAGATCTCACAGAGGACCAGCTTAACAAGCTGGAGCGTCTACAGAATCTCTGTATTCGGTTTATTTTTGGTCTGCGAAAGTACGACCACGTTTCCGAATTTCGCTGTAAACTTAAGTGGCTCCCTATACGCCTTCGCCGGAATTCTCACATCCTCTCTATTCTGTATAACATATTGTTTAATCCTTCTACTCCCTTTTACCTAAAAGAACGATTTAGATTTCTCCAATGCTCTTCTTACTCTCTTAGGTCATCAGAAAACTTACTTCTAACGACTCCTGAACATTGTACTATATTCTACAACTCTTCATTCACAGTCCAGGCAGTTCACCTTTGGAATGCCCTCCCTACTAGTATCAAACGCGCGCAATCGCTGAATAGCTTCAAAGCTCAAGTAAAAGATTACTATCTCTCCACGTTAAATGCTAATCCCTGACATAATTCATTGATTGATATTATTTTATATTATTGATATTTATGTATGTGTAAGTATATATGTTCATGTATGTTTATAGTATAATATATGTATTATATTATTATTACGTGTAGGTAAGTGTAAGTATTGTTATATTTAAGTGTATTTTTATTAATTTGAATTTTACCCTTTTATCTAGTATTATCTAGTGTTACATCTGTTTCATGTAATACTAGGTAATAATATATTTCTTCGTGATGTTGCACCACCGTCCATGTCAATCATGTAATCGCTATCCATCCAAAGGTTGTCTGGAAGAGATCGCTTTTAGCGATAAGACCGCCCATTTGTGCCTACTATTTAAGTTGTTTCCTTATGTTGTATTTACTTTGGTGCAAATAAAGAGTTTTTGTATTTGTATTGTATTGTACTGTAAAAATATAAAACAACGCTTGCGAATGACAGTTATTAAATTCGATATTCAATTTCAGTTGTGGGTGTGTGTATGCAAATTTAGTCGCCATCACGTCGTCCTCTCTCAACTGATCTAAAACTACCCATAATTGAATAGAATATTAAATATACTATGTGTCATTTGAAGTACACAAGTCGATTGTAGAATAAACAGAATAAGTACCACACCTTAGTTTAGAGTATTTAGATTTTAGTTCGCTAGTTTAGTTTGGTATTATGCACAAGTGAATTACTACCAATACTACTGAACGCGCCATGGTTTACATTTATTTTGTATATTAATTAATTGAACTTAGTTTCTTAGGTAAAGTAAATTACTGATTTGACCACGACTGCTGCTTGCGCATGGGCCCCACAACTAATACCGGACTAGACTATACGTAGAAAACATTACAATAAATAATTTTACAAAGCTTTGCCCTATTGTTTTACCCGGGTGGATGGATGATGATGAAAATATCTAATAAATATATATAATGTCCTTTAAGTGTTATTCCAGTGTTACATGCATTTACATTATCAAATTTCATAAAAACTAGTTCAGCCGTTCTGGCTTGAATGATTAACAACCCCCCACCCATCCAAACATTCGCATTTATAATTATTTTTAACTTACCCGCTTATCGTAACTCATTTAATATTGATGAGATAAGGTCGGACACGTGGTGGGAAAAACCCAAGAATGGCTACTATTGATTCCGTTTAATATACTTGATTTTTTTAAGTTTTAACATTTAATAGTGGTGGATTAAAACCGTTATATAGCTCACTATAGGCAAACTCTACAAAATTATGAAACGTTGTTTTTGCATTTTTCCCGTTAACCGCCTAAGACAGGACACAGAGACTTCATGACTTTGTGACTATGACTGATTGAATAAAAATATTCTTGATACAACTATATTATATTTAAGCAAAGGTACTAAAGTACGAGTTTAATTTAATGAGTGAAAAAGTCAGATACTTTATTGCGAAAGTAAATAAATAAAGAGAAAGTGATTGTGCACGCCTTTGACATTCCAAATAACGTACAAAAATAATACGGAATTTAAATTCCGTGAACGATATCATTGTAAAATTTTCCTCAACGTCGCATACTCATCGGGATATATTACAATTACATTTTCAACATTGAGAAAAGACTGCGTGATATGAATTTTAGTCTATGAAACATTATTTCCCTTTCCCTTTATTAGAAAGAAGTCATTGCCAGTTTACGGTCATTACATTTAGTTCAATTACTTGAACGGAATTTTACGACGACATCTCTTGAGCTCGTACTATGGGCAAGTTCAGTCGTCACTCAGTATATGTGCTAGAGGTGCCGTCAAATAAAATATGCTTATTAATAGCATTCTTTATATGCTTTAAGTAATCATTATAACTAGATCTCGTTTTGCTGGTGCATTCACACATCGCCAATCCTTCAGCTATTTACGGGCTGATGCAAAAATATTGAAGGGGGTTTTATTAAAATGCCGTTCATATATCATACATAGTGCTCACCGTCAAGCGCACGACTTGCCCGGCTCATCACGTGCTTACATTTGAAAAACGCCCAACAAAGTAGCTTACGCCTGCCAGTTCCAATATGAACATTATTTACTAATTCCTATGAGCAGAACAACTACTGAAATAAGAAAAAACAGCCTCGCATATAAACGCTGTAAAATTTATATAATGTCATCTAGCACTCCACACAAACATTTTGCTGTGCACATAACTAACGTCATTTAAAGTTAAGCAGCGTTTTTAAGTAAAGCCAATAACAAATTAATTTGCAATATGATGATTGTGTTACTTGTAGTGAATAAACCTAGGTGTTCGAGTAATCGCTGAATTCACACCTTATTGAAACTATTACTCTATCTATGTCCAAGGAGCTTTCATAGTGCTCAGTAAATCCGGGTAGATCTAGGTCTTCTCGTTTTTGTTTTGCAATACCCATAACGTGTGCATTATTTGTATAGTTTTGACAGATATGGTAAAAATCAGTGGTTACATTTTTTTATAATTAACGGATTTGCGTGTTTGCGGTTTTTCTTAGTGTTCTCAAAAATGTTATACAAAAAAAAAGTTCAGTAGTTACAAAAAATACATTATTAATATTATATGTTTAAAAGCGAACCAACCCGGCTTCGCACGGCTGTAATCTCATTATTATAATAAATGCGAATGCTTGCGATGTATGTAGGTTTGTTACGTATCAGATCAGAATGGTTACATCTCATCATCATCCATCACCACGCCGCTGAAACCACGGGTGCAGCCAGCTTAGGATAGTTAAGAGGTGAAAAGAGTGTATTTTTTATTTTTTTTATATTCACATAAAAAAACTTCATTGGGATTAATATACACATAGATAAAACTTCCATGAAATTGTATGTACCTGATGGTGAAAACCCTATCAAATATGGTTAGGTAAGGTAAAGGAGTTAAAATTATACAGAAAGACGTAGAAAGCTACTTTATTTAATACTACTATGTGTAAAATTTTATATTACAATGTAAATGGAAGCGAATACGAAATGGTGTATAATTTTAGTTTACACCGAACTGCAGACCAATAGCATGCTCAAGTTTCATATATTTTAATTGTGTTGCTACCTATACCTATTTTTGCTCTGAAGCAGTAATGTTCACATTAGTTTATTATATATGTTTATTATGGTTACGGGTGCAATGCAGTTCATCACTTGAACTGCATCTGTTAAATGGAGAGGTTACAGCTAAACACCAGGTGGGCCTCATGCTTGTTTCTTTTACTAATAACATAAAAAATGTCGGTTCTTATTATATTTATGATGTATTTTCTTTTGTTTTAGGTAAGATGATGACTGAATATGCTCTTCCTGTCGCACGTATAAGTAGACGAGTAGCATCGTAAATCAACTTGTAAGATGAAGTCATGGTATTGTGAGTTATAGCAAGTGAGATTGCCTGCCGAGCTTTACACGGGTGCATAAAGCTTAATTTGCACCGAACAAGTTGACTCGAAATAGCTTAAATATTTCACACGCGTATATAACAGACATCCCTTCCTAAAAGACCTGCCTGACGATTTTCAATAACAATAATATAATGTATTATCAAAACAATATTTTTTTTTTAAATAACATTATATAATAATATTTCTTATAGTTTTATGAACGACTAGTAAATATACCATATTGGTTTACAGAATAATCTTAATAAATTTAAGATTACGAACAGAAAATAAAACCATTTAATAGACTAAATATTTTATATTTTTAAACTTTCGCGATTTGAACACATGTTTTAAATGTTTATCGGGACTTATCACGTATTATTTAATATAGGTAAAATATGTACCTTTCGCTCGACGTTTCGACCATGTTACAATGGCCGTGGTCACGAGCAGTCAGCTCGTGACCACGGCCATTGTAACATGTTTTTAATGTTTTCAATGTTTTTACCTATATTAAATAATACGTGATAAGTCCCGATAAACATTTAAAACATAAATATTTTATATAAATTTTAAAACACCAAATTACTTGCCGTATATAAGGCTTAGCAAATTAAGAAACCGTAGTTAAAATTGCATATTAAAGTAAGTCGCCTTGCTAAAGAAATTAATATCCGTTCTGTCCCATGTCCATACCAATAACTATAATCATCATCAATATTATACTATAAGCCTAACAACTTTACGAACAGCCAAGCATTATTTACTGAATTAAATAAATGTTCGCAAAACAAAACTTGGCCACAGATGCAAAAGTATTAGATACCACGGCGGCAGTCAGTGATCAAACCTTTCTTGTTTTGTTTCGCTGTACGCGCACATGCGGCATTATCATGAAAACGTGAGAGCCGAACTTTTGTTCATATCCATAGTGTGACGCCTTTTTGTCATAGGAGATTTTGAATTCGAAAATGGCATCATTATAATATTTAACGAAATAAGCATTATGCTCATTTAAGAAAAATACGTAGGTACCTACTTAAATTAAGGCAGTCATGCATAACATTAAATATAAGTAACTTTAATAATCTAACTATTTAGAGGTACTTTAAACAGCATAAACAGAAAAGCGTTGTCTTTCTCGACACACAACCAAGACAGAAATAGAACAATGTAAGTGGACTCGTACGGTTGTACATTTGACAATTCCCAAATTATATAAAAAAAAAAGGTAATTGTGTAAATATTTTACAATGACATCAACATTTTTAATTAATTAAAGTCACAGATTGCTCGTGTAAGTCTTTCATAAGTTCACTGTCTACATTTTTTCACCAGAAAAGTGGAACCGACTTCAAGTGGCAAATAACTTGTTGAAGTCGGTACCATGATTGTTCGAAGGTTCGAAAGTATCTATTATTACATTATTGTGCGCTTCGAACTGACTTCAATATCATAATGTGTAAAATAACTAGTAGAAGTTGGTACCATGTTAGTTCAAAAGTACCTATTATAACAATATTGATCGCATGGTACTGACTTTGACAAGATTCACACTTTTTGGTGTTAAAGTCGGTTGCATTTTTGGGTAAATATAAAAAAAGTACTATTTTCAGTGACTCTTTCTACTTACGGGATCGAATGCCATTCACCGGCAATTATTACTATATCATCAAGATAGGCGAACAACTTTTCAGTTATTGGATCGTAAGTCAAAAACCGCTTCCTCGGAAGTATATTCAACCAAACAAAAAATACTATTGAGAATCGCTCCAGCGGGAGAAATCAGTGAACACACACAAAAAAATACATACAATCGAATATATAACATCTTCCTTTTTTTGAAGTCGGTTAAAAAGTTAACTTGCTCACAATTTATAGAACTTATCCTTACCCGGTCCCACCTTACGGGATTGTTTTCAGGTCCCTTCAAAATGGTTACGTGACGCCTTTACGCATATAAATCTATTTATAGGAATGTGAACTATGTGATTTGACTCTTACTCAATTTGGAATGTGTATTTGTTTAGGGGACCCTTTTAAATAAACCTGTGTTGCGTTTATAAACGTGGAACTTGTTTACTGCTGGGCGTCAGGGACGAAGTTAAAAAATCCTTCCTATTTTTCTTCTTATCTCAGGATGTAAATCCTAAGAGGTGAGGAATCCGGGCATGGACCCTTCACATAGACCCGTCTACTAATCATAAATACAGTAAGGACAGTCTAATGTCGTCTCGAAATTCTGGTCTTGCACTTTATTAAATATGTTATTCTATGCATTTCGTCAAAAAAAAAATTTGTACTAATTTTCAGTTACGCATAGATCTGGCTCTTACAGCCGTATTTATAAACAAGTAACTACTTGTTACTTAGTAATTTCTCAATGAAGTATGCCCTTGACGATATAATACTTTAACATAAAATCTTATTGTATAGTCGAGCAATGAACGTTACTTACTGTAAACGCATGACATAACCCTATCAAAATTGAATGTATCTTTTTTACACTTGTATTAGGATGTTGTCATGGGATTTGAATTTTTAAAGCATAATAGATCCTTCACAGATCAGACTTGTGTGCTAATGTAGTTTTTTTACAACTTAACTTTTGCAACAAGAACGAAAAACTTACGTGTTCTTATTGCTTAAGCAATGGAAATGGTGACTTTTACTCGGCTAAAAGTTCTAGCCTTTGATAGTTCTAACTTCAGGCAAATTCTAGTCTATAAAATTAATTTTCGTTGCCTAAGTAGTTTCTTTTCCATAAGTAATTACTTTTGTTTTTTATAAATGCGGCTGCTAGACAGAGGTGTATTAAATGTGACGTGTTATAGTGATATTGAATAGTTTATTTTTTGGTTTGGATTTCATATTTATACTTCAATTAATAACAAAAAAAATTAAATCTCTGAAAATTTCCGACATAAACTTAGGAAAATGTATTCTCCGTAAAATGATCCATGATTCAGTATATAATTACTTAGCTCTAAAGTGTATCTGCCAGAAAAGCTGACTTAAATGACAACGGATATATTATTTTAATACAACTCCTAAAATGGCCTTTTCCCTTTAGACCTATAGACTCATTTGTAGGTTTTGTAGATATGATCAAAATTAATTTAAAACTATTTAAACCCTCATGAAATATTTATATTTCTGTGTTATCATTTTCGATCACTATTTTATCTATTAACAAAAACGTGGTATTAATAAATCATATCCATGCTGCCGTCGGAATCATAAGAGACGAGGTGACTAGACGTATTATAGACAGCAGGCCTCTTGTACAAGGGTTCATTTTGATTGTTAGTAATATCACTGTAGTTACAAGTACTTCACTTTGAAGCAGTAGTGTGTAAACACAACTCAGGTAAGATTTGAAGGGCACTGTAATACGTAGTTCTATTATTATTTTATTCTGAGACTGTATCAAGTAAAATGAGTGACTGTGACTCAAAACCGATATACTTACATGTTGTATAGATGAATTGTATGAGAGAAAACAGCTGAAAATCGTATTATTATCTACAATCGTCTTTAGTTAGCCGTATTTTGTTTCCCGCTATTTTTGGCACACTTCGAATTTTGATCCGCCAAAGCATTGTGGTGCTTCTTTAAAACTAAACCACTACACACTACAACTTACAATACAACTACGATACAACTTTCTACTTCGTCCTAACGGAGCGAATCTTGCCAAGATAGAATTATATATAAGGAAAGAACAACGTTTAATAATAAACCAGGAAATATCCTTCTAATTTTTATTGCAGCTAGAATTCTCTAGGCAATGTAGTGTCATTATAACTAACAAAAATTCTTATCTCACGAACAGAGCTTTGTGTGTGTTTGTGTGATTTGTATGTGAACACCGATTTGCACGGATAAATTGCCGCGTAATATTATATAGTGTACTCTCGGATTTTCACTTAGAACGTTCTTATTTGAAAGCTCAACTTTTCAATTAGCTTGTGAAGGCAAAATTTTCTTGGGGAGCAGTTGTAGAAGATAAATCGTTTTGTTCGTTAGAATTATATTCAAACTTGGATTGTTCTTTATATTCGAAAGGCGTATGGCTACTTGTTGGTAAGTGATAGGATCGAAACAAGTTGTGCTTTATGATATCTATCTTCTATAATATAAACATGAATCGCTGAGAGTGTTGCTAAGCGTAAATCTCGAGAGCAGCTGAACTGATTTTGCTGATTATTTTTTAGAATATTCCTTGAAGTACGAGGATGGTTCCTACGGAAGTTAAAAATTAAAAAATTGCCTGGAATGGTCTAAAACCAACACTTTTCTATACTCCAATACAATTGATTCGTAATAATACTTTAATATCAATTTGAACTTTAATACCATACCATAAAGTTTAAGTGTTAGTGGAGAGGTTCCGAGAAGGCAAAATAACTGAGTGACGTTAGTATCGTATAAATATTAACGTCAATATGGTAAAATGTCACTTGAAATGTAAACGTCTATATGCTGTGCATCTATAATATTACTAAAACTAAGTAGTGTTTTATAATTATTATTTTTTTGACATAATGTAGTAGTTAACTAATTAACTTTCTTTTTTTTCTTCCTAGCTGACCCGGTGTCCCGAATATCAGAATAAGTATTAAAAAAAAAAAATAATGAATCGACTTATAAGCGGAACGAAGTTTGACGGGTCAGCTAGTTCAAGAATAAATATGTCAACATTATGTGGGCTAGGGTTTATAAGTTTAACTCACCTTTTTTACTTAACTTTACTCTTGCTCAAATAACAACAACTCGTTTGTTTTACAAAGTATATCCTATAACAGATTATACTTAATATACTATATTAAAATATATTATACTCAATAGAACTCAATGCCAAAAACACATAAATCCTGCGTGAGCTGTTTATAGTGTTATAACATAACCTACAGGGCTACGGACGTATTCAGGAAAAGAAAAGAGGGGGAAGTGAAGATGTCGAAAGAAAGAAATGTGTAATAAACTCTGTAATCAATTATTTTAATCTTGAAATTGAATAAGTATACATTATCCATGTAAGGAATAAATTATTTATTGTTAATATTAATGATAGTCAAATAACAAATACACATTAAAAAATACAAAATAGAACTACATATATATAAACATAATTGACTCCGTGGTACATCTACCAGTCGATACTCTTTGGGCGAATCCTCATGACCATAGTGCGCAGCGCATTTGTAAGGCATTTTGTGAAATGGCAGCCTAACGCCAATTTTGACAACTTCAGCCAGCACCTGAGCTCTATGGGCGGGATGATGGCGGGAAAACCCCAACAATGGCTATCATCGTTTCTGTTTGATTGTGTTTCTTCCAGTTTGAGGTTTATTATTATTATATATTATTTTTATTATTATTATTACGTCATGGATTATTTACCGTTAACTGGTTGTAACGGTGCACTAGTGTGGACAAAGTGTGTAAAATCATGAGACGTTGTTTTTTTGTATTTTCCGCATCAATCGCCTTATAAAGTTTTGGTAATGTATCCACCGCTTTACTAGAACGTGACGTACTCAGGACTCTGACCACTTGAATAAAAACTCAATTGATACTATACATATTTACCTAAATACCAAGTATATAGACTTGAGAATATAAAAAAACTGTGTTCCATTGCAAGTGAAAACATTTTTATTACATTAGGAATTCTACCTATGCAAAACATTATCGTGTCTAAATCCTGATTCCAACTCTGCATAGCGCGTTACTCGAATATTTAATACATAAATTCTGTTATTCAAGACAGCGTCTATCGGCATGCAAGATGGATGGAAGATCATCGAAGATTGAGAGGTATAAAACAACACACCGATAAAATTTAACACAAGCTTAATCCATTGTTTATACTGGTACTGGTTTAGAAGTGGTCATTTAAAAAAATAACCAGTAGCTACACACATCACTAATGTGGTATGGCTAAACTAGCTGACCCGCCACCGGCTTATTATTTGCTTCACCCCCTTAGAGGTGAAATTTCGGATAATCCTTCCTTATTGTATGCTTTGAAACTAAAAATCATCAACTGTATGTATTTCAAGTTTGTAGACCCAACAGTTAGGCTCTGTGTTGATAAATCAGTCAGTCAATCAGGACAAGTAATTATATGTAATGAGATAACTTACTTATTAAATAAATATAAAAAAAATATATTTGTTTCATAATAATATAAAAGGTTCTAATTAGTTTGGATTGGCGCTGAGGTGGTGCCCATCGTAGGGCACCACCTCAGCGCCAGATATACGTCTTCATATATATAACTTTTATTTACAATCACATTTTATTTTACAGGTCTAGTGTAAAACAGTACCTACTGCATGTTGTAGAAAGTAGTATGACTGGTATGTGTGTGTGAGTGTTAATAATTATACTGTTATTTCTGGGCTGTAAGCTGTTTTGGTAAAAACAGTACAATTACGTTACACTGTAAACTGTTTTTTGGATTCTGCTTTTAAATAAAGCAAACACTTTTCTATTAACTATATAATAATACTCGTTTAATATATTAGGAAAAAATATTGAATAACTCTATAATACATTACTAACGTCCAGCCTAGGTACCCGAAACCATGATCACTTAAAATATTCAAAAATAAAACAATTTAAAATATCATATCACGCGAACTGTAAAATATACTTTTATTCAAGTGTAATAATATAACGGTTATATCCGAAACATAGTCATGGCCAAGGTGCCTGATTTGTTGGAATTCGAATCAGTTCGTCCTTCGCGAGCATTTTTAGAGAGAGAGATACTTAGACAACAAACGTGACGAAAGAAATATAACTCTAACGACATTTATTTAACTGATCGTAAATCGCCGTTTATGAAGATATGACATGTACATGGCGCCAACTGTATCGTAAAAATATTAAACATATGAGGTCTCTGCTGAAAGTTTGTATGGGAAATTGCCTTAAATCAAGTTTTATAATAAGGTAGTATATTTTTTGGTGTAATAATATGATTTGCACGCTGGCGCAATTGGCAGATCCCTACCTTTTGTGCCACTAGGATCTGAGATCGGGTTCGATTCCCGGACACGTCAAACATTTATGTGCATAAGCATGTCTGTTACACTTGTATACACAAGTTTGTTTAAGTGTATATAAATATGTTTATCAATCATCGCATTACCATAGTACACGCTCTGCCTAGTGGTAGATACAGTTGGAACCTAAAGACCTTCTGTGGATGTTGACTTATACTATTACTCGTATTATAATAATAAATGTTATATTAAAGTTAAACCCAGGTTACTCCTTATAACATCAGCCATCAGCTAGTGGAAACCTTGTCTAAATCAGTAGCGCCGTTCGTGAGATGAGAAATAAATTAAAACATGTTTTTTTGTCTATGTACTGTGAATACGAGTACATATAATATTATCATGAATGTATAAAGTAAAATGCTGTTATTAAGAAATTACCAACATACACATACATTTTATTTAATTATATTAGTATTTTATGGAAAGTCATCTGAATTATCAAACATCGGGTAGCCCCTCATGCCAAACCAAAGGTTTCTCTTGTGAAATCACAATTATACCATTTACGGCTCAACACGAACAGTAACGTCCTCAAAATGAGATTTTTCTCTCGTTAACGTTATGTTTGGGACATTAAGTTGAAATGTCGCGGTTCAAGCGTCACATCCAGTTAGAATTACTGGTGATAAATCAAAAGGGTGGATAAACTCGATCTGCCAAAATGTTTAAGCGGTGTAAATTATTTAAAGTGCAGGCCTGTCCCATATGCATATATTTTTCTGTTCGTCCTGTTCCAGTCTATGAAATTAATCAAGTCTTGTGAAAAATCATTCTTACGAATCATCAAGCTACTAGCATAAGTAAGCTTCAAGCTATTATAATCCCTTGATAATTTAAGGCATTCCCGAATTTAAAAGCATTAAATTGCTAAGAAGTAGGTATGTCGTTATTTGATCAGGTCACACACAAGGTGAGGTTTAAGAAAATAACCGACACACTCCAGCCTTTACGGTTCCCTAAAGGATCGCCCGACGCGATCTTGCTTTCAAGACTTTGTGTTCAAGTGTAACGTAATCGTACAATTGACGTATACTAATCAAACTATCAGTTATCTAGTACAGCTGCTTACCATCTGTATCTGAGTGAATACTTCACTAATAAATACAATTATATAGTAAAATATAGATTATACCTTATATTATATAATATACCTTATAAATTATGTGTATTTATAATTAAAGCATTCTGGCTAATTTATTATTTATTTAGTTGTATTTTTACTATCAGCCGTTTTGTAGCGCATGCGTGTATCAATATTCTTTCAATGAAACTCAACTTGTAAAGCGTTCGGCAAAGAAGAAAAAGCGCTAAGTAAAGGGAACGCCAGACGAGTCCTTAGTAACTTCCGACCTCACCTCCAAAGTAAACGCGGGCGCGGCAAATAATCACTGAAATGGCGGCGTCCACTTTCTGAAACAATTAATGGAAGTAGGTAAATACGAAGCTACCACTCCGTCCGTATGAGGAAGCCTGTAACGTAATGTCCTATGTTGTCATGTGACCAACACCTCTCTTTGACGTGACGGGTAGCTGTAGACTTACGCGTTATCGATGTCAAGATCGACAAATTATTTTGACTTCGTCAAAAAGCCTTTATGGCATCTTCAGTCTAAATTTTGCATTAGTTCTATACAAATAGTGTAAAATCTCCAAAATTGGTCCAGCCGTCTTCGAGTAATCAGGGAAGATACATAAAAAAGGCTAATTGTTTTACATGTATCTAATCCATAAGTTACAAGAATAGTTTTTATGAGTTTGACGAGATATATGTCGCAAACTGTAAGCTTGACAAAAATATGGTGTACCAAACCACATATGACGCGGTGCGGCACGGGCGAGGGCAACGTATTCAATTTAACGTGACGCCACTTAGCCTATAACCAGCGGACAAACAAGACACTTCCAACGATACCTCAATTGTGATAAGAAGTTTTAAAGTGATGAGGGAACAGTTGAACATACATTCATACTCACATACCAGTCAAACACATAACCTACCCTCCCTTTTGCTTAAACTTCAACAGTATGTAATTTAAGTCACTTCATTGCGAGCGAACCAAGATCATTCAAGTATTTGATGATTCAGTACTTCCCAACAATATTCATAAAGGTCCCAAACTCGATTTAACGGAGTACCGAAACGGCAATATCAAAGTTTGATCTTGTATTAGACCGCTATAAAACTTTATAGCTACATTCGATGACCAATTTTTACATGCGAGTAGCTTTTACGATTTGTCCAGTCTATACCCCCCTAATAGTTGTAAAGCCTTGACATGTTGGATATTCTTTTCATATAAATGTGACTTTGGTATTACTTTTTTTTTTGTTCCTTTTTATCTGCCATAATCAGATACGTTCTAGGATGGTTGATGTTGGTGCTATTCCAGTAAATGGCACCGTAATATGTAAAGAGACTCAATTTCGAGTGTCCAATGTCAGAATGTGCCATCGTTTTAGGCGTTTAACATTTTCTTTGTCATCTAATAGGTTTTTGGCGAGGTCATTTGTGTGCTTGTTCAATCGTTCTTTGTATTTGAAGCTATTGTTGTTGATTTCCTGCTTTACTGTTGAGATCTCCAGGTGTTCATGTATTTCAGTGTTTCTTACAAACCAGTGAGCACTTGAAACTGTTCGCAGAGCCAGATTTTGGAATCTCTGGAGAATCTCAATGTTCGAGTTACTAGCAGAGCCCCAAAGCTCTATTCCATAAGTCCAGATGGGCTTTATGATAGCTTTATACACCAGTACTTTATTGCTAAGTGATAGCCTTGACTGACGACCGAGCAGCCAATTCAGTGAAAGGAATTGCAGGTTTGCTTCTTTGCGCTTGGTTTTAATGTGTTTTGCCCAGGTTAGTCTTCTGTCTAGATGCAGGCCAAGATATTTTACGCTATCACTGGTTGGTAGAACCTTGTCATCCATACAAACGCTTGGACAATCGCCTTTTCGAAGTGTGAAGGTGACATGTACCGATTTGGTCACGCTGGGTTTGATTCGCCACTTCTGTAGCCAGGTGTCTATTTTATTTAGTTGTTCTTGGAGTTTCAGTGAAGCTAAGCATGGGTCGTTGTCACTCGCTAGGCAGGCAGTGTCATCAGCATATGTCGCTGTAACAACATTTTTTGTTTCTGGCAGGTCTGACGTGTATATGGAGTACAGCACTGGTCCAAGTACCGATCCCTGTGGTACTGAGGCTTTGATGTTATAGAGCTTTGAGTAGTCTTCGTCATATTTTACTTGAAATTGTCTTTGATCCAAGTATGATTTTAGGATCATGTAGATTGAATTTGGCAAGAGGGTCTTTAGTTTATAGAGGAGTCATTTGTGCCAGACTCTGTCAAATGCTTTTTGGATATCCAGAAATACAACTGAGCAGTATTCTCTTTTCTCTAAAGTCTGTCTAATTTTGTGGACAATTCGATGAACTTGTTCTACTGTTGCGTGTCTTTCCCTAAATCCAAACTGATGATCAGGAATGATTTTGTTTTCGTCAAGTACAGGTTTAAGTCTTTTGAGTTGTATCTTTTCAAAAACTTTAGATAGTACAGGTAGGAGACTTATTGGCCTGTACGAGCTAGGATCTGTCGGTGGCTTTCCTGGTTTTGATATCATACAGATTTGTGATATTTTCCACAGTTTTGGGTAGTGTTGTATTCTTATAATTGCATTAAACAGCATTGTGAGGAATAATACTATTTTCTTAGGTAGCCGTTTGAGTACTTCACCTGTTATTAAATCGAAACCTGGTGCCTTCTTGTTTTCCAAGAACCGAATGATACGTTTGAGTTCTCTCAGAGTTACCAGAGCAAGCGGTGGTGATAGCTGCTGATCGCTGTTGATCATAACATCAATTTCGTTTTCAAAGTTCTTTACAGTTGATTCATTATGTGTAAATACTTCGCTAAGGTGTTTTGCAAATAGCTCGGCCTTTTCCCCTCCACTTCTGGCCCACGGGTCTGTCGGCGCCTTTCTTAATGATGGAACGTTATTTAGTGGTCTTTTAAAGTATTTTGTGATTTTCCAGAGCAAGTAGTTGTCTTTTTGTGGTTTGAGAGGCCAGAAAGTTTATCTTGAAATGCAGAGTTTTCAGTTTCGGTTATTAGCTCTTTTAGTTCTTTAGAGATTCTATTATATTCCGTTCTATCTTCACTAGATCTTGTAGAGTGAAGTTGTCTTTTTTTGCTTTCGCTTTTCTTGTAGCTTATTGCGTATTTCCATTGGTACATTGCATTTGTCAGAGTGATGCTTTAGTTTAGGAGTAGAACGCCACGTGGCTACCTGTATGAGATTGTTAATGTAGAATGTTGCATCATTTATGTCTTCATTTGTTTTCAGTTTAACTTTTAGCTCAACTTCATCTTCTAGATACTCAGCAAATGCAGCCCAGTCCGTTTTGCAGTTGTAGAGTGTTTGTTTTTGATTTCTTTGTGTTGGAAATACACTGAATGTGGCTATAACAGGAGTGTGATCTGATACAGAGTCCAGTGATGACCTGACATCAAAGTATATATCAGACAGCCCTTTTACAACGAAAAAGTCTACAAGGTGAGGAACTTTGTTTGTATCAGCGGGCCAGTAGGTTGGTTCTCCTGTTGCCAGAGTGGTCAGGTTGTTTTGGTCAATACTTTTCTTCAGTTCACGGCCTTTTGTGGTCGTTAGTCGCAATCCCCAGTGGGTGTGTTTACAGTTCCAGTCTCCTCCACTTATAAATCTATTTCCAAGAGTTTGGAAGTAGTTACTAAAGTAATCTTGTTTTGGATTGTGTTTAGGTGGGCAGTATATAGCGCTTACATTGATGGGGCCCAAGTTTCCATATATGGTAATGGTAGTGGCCTGCATCCAGTCTGTTTGGTACTCACTATGGAGGTGGTGCTTAATATTGTTCTTTATGATAACGGCAGAGCCTCCGTGTGAAGTACTGTCAGGATGATTTGTATTATATACTGAGTAGTTTTCTAGAGTGATCTTTTCGCTATCATTTAGATGGGTCTCTGATATTAATGCTATGTCTACTTTATTGGTTTTTATCAATGTTTCTAACTCTAGTTTGTGTGGTGCTATTCCATTCATGTTCCAGGTAGCAATCTGTAATGAGAGCATTATGGCATTCTACTCATGAGTGTCATAATGAGATTCATCATTGTTCCCAGCTGAGTTATGAGTTGATCAATTCTTTCAGTCTGTATCATTATGAGCGCTTCTAGGCTTAGCCTCTGTTCTTGGGATTGGTTATCCTCGTTTTCTATTTTATTAATAAAATGTGTTCTCTGTGATCTATTATCACTTTGGGGTCTTGGATTTGTTCTTTCTGTCGGGTTATTTCCAGTTTGAAAATCTAATTTCTGAGACCTGTTTTTATTTGACTGTGTATTTCTAAGATCTATTACTTGGTCTACTAGTACATTGCCTGTTTTAGAAGTAGTGCCTGTTTTGAATGTAGTGGCTGTGTTGTTATATTTCAAACATTTGACAGCTTCACTGTATAGCTCTAGACTCTCTTTTACAGTTAGGTGTTTTCTTGTAAGTGTAGTGTCTGTTGTTTTATTAGCTTTGGTCAGTAGGGGGGAGCATGTATTATTATTGGACACCAGCTGGTTGTCCGCTGTATTCTCTTTATTTGTGTTAGTTCTTAGTTTAGTAAGTATTTGCGAATTTTGGCCAGATTTCCGTCTTGCTAGTACCTCTTTATACACTTGACAACCTTTGTAGCTCGCTGGGTGGCTACCAGTGCAGAGGGTACATACTGCAGGGGTGTTGTCGTCCAAGGTGCACGAGGTAGTATTGTGTGCACCGGCGCACTTGACGCACCTATACGGCCGCATACAATTGTTTTTGCTGTGCCCATATTGTTGGCATCGTTTACATTGCACTACCGTTGATTTTCTTTTCGGGTCTTCTATAACAACTTTTTGGTTGTAGATTACTTTTATGTCTTTCACTGACTTATTGTTTTCGTGTGGTCTTATGTTTACAAAGAATGTATTTAGTGATTCTTTCGTCCCTGGTTTTCGCGCAGTCACTATTTCTCCTTGCACATTGTTTCCTGTGTTCTCAATAGCTTCAACAATGGCATCCTTGGTGTACTCAAGTGAAGATGTTTTATCACAATCCTCATACATTTTTGATCCTTACGGGTAAAAGTATGACCAATAAGTCCTTTGCTTCTGATGTGTTCAATTAGTATTTTGTACTTGTCAACTGTGTTGGAGGATATAATAAGTTGGTCTTTAGAAACTACTTTGTATGTGTAGTAATTTTTTTCACTTCTTCTATGAGCTCAGTTAGTTTTCCTAGATCATCTACTCCATAGAGTATGATTGGCGGCGGTTTGGAGACTTTTTTGGGTGGAGTGATATCTTCTACTTCTATGTCTAGCATTGAGAAGCTATTACTAGTTTCAACCTGTGGATTGTTTTTTTCAGGTTCAATCACTCCTCTGCGTGTCTTAATTAATTGGTTTCTTTGCTGTGTTCTTTTGGCTTGGTTAACTTTGGACATAGTTAACTCGTCAGGAGAGCGGGCCCGTTTTTGGGTCGGTACTCGTTGCCATGGTGCTTTTTTGGTCTTGATAATTTTTTTATTTCATTAGGTAGCACTACGTTGCCCCCCCCCAGAATACGTGGGGCAGCCCGAGCTGTGCTCAGGGAGGGATTCTCCGGCTTCACCGGTACCCTCCTGGGGTAGATTATTTTTTTGTCTTGCTTCCATGGGGATTTTGTAATTTTTTCTGTTGGGGTTTTCTTCCCCTAGCCAGTTTGTTCGGTTACATGCAGTCATTGGTGCGTGCAGTGTCAGAGGTCCCGACCCGGTCGCAGCATCAGCGTTGTCATCCACTTGCATGAGTGAGAACGATGCCGCCGCAGCCGGACCCGGACCACTGGACCGCAAGCACACCAAAAGACGACAATCGGGCGCCGAAGACTCGCCCTCGCCCTTCATACTTAGCTACTACGGCCCCAAGGTAGATGGATTGTGCGAGTCTCGTTAAGGACCATAGCATTGCCCAGGGGAGACGACCCACAAAGGTAGAGGTATGTGGGCCCATCGCTAGCCCACGACGGCAGACTAGTGATGGCGTGGACGTATATGAAGGGCTTGTCGATGTGCGCCTGATAGCCTAGCTCCGCACACCTAGGCGTACGCTATTGGCACCTTAGCATTTTTTAGGTGCAAGTTCCCTGGCGAAGAACCTGCCCCACTAAGACCTACACCGACCCATCCCCCCTTTGGTATTACTTAAAGACATATCTTCAATATGGTTATTTTTACCATCTACTAGAATACAATTACTGTATGACTGACTGCTTGATCAATGCAGTTTTTAAATCGCTGGGAATAAAAACTTTAAATTGTGCCAGTTGCAGTCACCATTCACTATAAAGCACAATCACAATCACAGGAAGGATTTTTGGTAATTTCACCCCTAAGGGAGTGAAGGCGTTGGCGGGCAGCTAGTAACAAATAGTGCTTCGAATGCGCATGTCTCAAAGTCAAAGTCAAAGTCAAAGTCAAAATCATTTATTCAATTTAGGCATCAAAGACGCACTTATGAACGTCAATTTTTCATTAAAATGTACTTTAAAGCCTACCGCCGCGTTCCAAAATACATAGAGCCAACCGAGAAGAAGCGGCAAGAAACTCGGGGCCATTCTTTTTATATAGATGTTTTTACAATGTTTTTACTTAGGTACTACAAATATTAGCTCCAGTGTGTTGCCTTACAAAAGAGAACATAATAATGGTATCAGTAGGGCAAGACACGCTACACTTTGACATCTTAGTACACGAGTAGATAGATCCTGGAGTGATCAGTCCCAAGCTGTTTTATCCTCCAAGTAATCCGAAATTTTGTAATAACCTTTTTGACAGAGTTTAGTTTTAATAGCAATTTTAAACTTATTAATAGGCAAATCTCGGATAACATTGGGAACTTTATTATAAAATCGTATACATTGTCCCATAAAAGAATGACTTATTCTGTGGAGACGCGTTACATGTACGGATAGCTTGTGCTTATTTCGCGTGTTGATGGAATGAGCATCACTCCTTTTATCAAAACTGCTAATGTTTTTCTTTACATACATTAGATTTTCATAGATAAACTGAGAGACAACAGTTAGAATGTTTATGTCTTTAAATTTCTGTCTAAGGGAAACTCTGGGAGCCAAACTGTAGATTGCTCGTATAGCCCTTTTTTGCAGTATAAAAATAGAATTAATATCTGTAGAACATCCCCAGAGCAGTATGCCATAAGTCATAACGCTATGGAAATAACTAAAATAAACTATTCTAGCTGTGTCTACATCAGTTAATAGTCTAATTTTTTTAACAGCATAAGCTGCTGAACTGAGCCTACTAGACAATTTTTTAATGATAATCCATGATAGATGCAGTGCCATTTGGAGCTTTGGGTTGACGTTTTGAGTGGCACTGCACTCACTCACCACTGCCTTACCTAAATGCCCAAAGGTCTAACACAACCTGTAACTTATTAAAGAGAAAAAAAAACATACTTCGAATATAACTTTCTGAATTGTAATGATAATCTTAATAACCTGTAGGGCTATTGAGGTATGAATGTAAACTGTAACATAATGGCTAAGGGAATCAAGCTTCCAGAATGCTCTGGGTTTTTATAAACAGAATTTTTTTTGGTTATGTGTATCATTGTAAATTTGTCTCGTACTCAAATATTAGTATATTATTAAGACTTGCACAATATTTTGCATAAATAACTTGATCACCTTCTCAACCCGTGCCATTTTCCCACCCATAGGGATATAACGTATTATCATCAGGATGCCTGTAGGTCTCCGCTATGTCTATACAACTTCTAAGCCAACGTGCATTTATGTCATTGTTGCATTTGTGTCAAAGAAAACAAATTGTTTCCGCCGAAGGTAGCTGCGGTGATCTTCAATAATATCACCTTACGTGCTTCAGAACTTATTTATTTTTGATGCTTTGGTACATAGTTTAAGTGTAGTAATTATGATAAGAAAATGGACATGGTAAGTATGTAATTGCTCGGTAGATCGTGAAGTGAAGTGGCGGTGAGGTGCAGTGACAGCCGTACGTACACCCTTCCCGCACCCCGCCGACTCCCCGCTGTCGCCTTCAGAGTTGATCCAAAAGATTACGTTGTAAACATCCTCCCGCCTCCTTGAAAGCCTCGTCTTTCAAGAGTATGATTCCGGAGTTGGAAGAGGACAAAGTCTTGACACTGCTCTCCTGAGTATTGACTTCTTGGTTTGGACATCGACCACTCTGCATACGCCGTCGGAACCCAAATATGTCTTGAATATGCGGCCCAATTGCCACTTCATTGGTGATCTTCCTTTAGAATGACAAGATCTCCAGTTTTGAGTTGGCGTCCATTAGTCTGCCATTTGACACGCTGCTGGAGTTCGCAGATGTATTCGCGTGTCCACCGGTTCCAAAATGTTTGTCGTAGTCGTTCGATAAGTTGATACCGGTTGATTGAGATTTTCTCGGTTGTCGGCGATGGCAAAGATACCAAAGGTCGCCCAACAAGGAAATGACCAGGCGTAAGTGGCGACAAGTCAGAAGGATCCGATGACAAAGGTGTCAACGGACGTGAATTAAGTATTGCCTCAATTTGGTAAAAAAGTGTTGTTATCTCCTCAAAAGTTAAGCTAGTATTTGCTACAATTTTACGTAATAATCCCTTCGCTGATTTAATACCTGCTTCGATAATTCCCGAAAAGTTTGGAGAGTATGCCGGGTTAAATTTAAATAATTTACCTTCCTCGCTTGCAAATTGAGTGACTGGCTGACGACAGGCCCTAAGCATTCGTTTCAGTTCATTGTTAGCACCAACAAAGTTGGTGCCGTTGTCGCAGAATATTGTCTTAGGCTTGGACCGTCGAGAAATAAATCTTCGAAGACATAAAATAAACGCATTAGTACTTAAGTCGCTTGAAACTTCCAAATGCACGGCTTTAGTTGAGAAACAAACGAATAAACATAGATAGCACTTAGAAGTTCGAGCACCACGGCCCTTTCGACTCGATATGTAGAAGGGCCCCCCAAAATCAACACCACAGGTTTCAAATGGAGGAGCAGGTGTGACGCGTGGTTGTGGTAAGTTGCCCATGATGGGTTGTACAATTTTACCTCGCATTCTAATACACCGTACACACTTGTTGACAGTTTTTTTCGCAATTTCGCGTCCACCTGTTGGCCAAAATTGCTCTCGAATTGAGCTGAGCAATAATTGTGGACCGCAATGTAATAACCGGATGTGTTCAAGTTCAAATAAAAGTTTAGTAAAATGATGTTTAGAATCAATCAGTATAGGATGTTTTTTATCTATTGAGTAGTGGACACTATTTTGAATACGCCCACCTACTCTTAACACGCCATGAGTATCAAGATATGGATTTAAAGCTAAAATATGTGATTTAGAAGGTAGATTTTGATTTGATAACAATGTTTGTATTTCTGTAGGGAATGATTCCTTTTGTGATAACTTTGCCAATGTGATTATTGAAGTGTGAAGCTCGTCTTTAGTAAGTATATCATCTTTGATTTTATTATTTTTACTGCATGTTGTATTGTTAATAAATCTTAGTACGTATGCTAATATTCGTTGTAGTTTGTGTAGTTTTGAATATTTATCAAATTTTATGATGAATTCACACTTATTAGTACTAATGTTTGCCTTTATTTCAGGTAGCACTACATCAGGAATCGTGTTTGGGGGCCAGTTATCTTCACTATGCAGAAGAAATTGCGGCCCTGACCACCACAAATCTGTATTTGGCAACTGTTGGGGCGGGACACCTCTGGTAGACAAAACCGCGGGATTCTGCTCGCTAGGTATCCATCTCCATGCATTTTGATTAGTTAGTTCACGTATTTCCTGTATTCTGTTGCATACGAATTGTTTCAAAGTTTTTGGCTGTGTCTTTATCCATCCTAAAACTATGTATGAGTCAGACCAAAATGTTGAGGATTTTATCTGTACATCGAGAGATTCTATGATCTTTGCGTGCAACCTAGCACCCAACAACGCAGCACACAACTCCAGTCTAGGAATTGTGGTTGGCTTTATGGGGGCTACTTTAGTTTTAGCACACAGTAATTTTACTTTTGTATTACCCGTATTGTCAGTCGATTTAATAAATAAACAGGCTGAATACGCCTTGTTAGAGCTATCCACAAATATATGGATATCTGAACTACTTGAGTGCAAGGATACATGTCTCGGTATTTGTATTGTAGCTAATATTTTTATGTTTAAAGCAAAGTTTTTCCATACCTTTTCAATTTGATCTGGCACTGGTTCATCCCAGTCTAACTTTTCCATCCACAGGGCTTGTATTAGCATTTTTGGAATGATTGTAGAAGCAGATAGTAACCCGAGTGGATCAAAGATCTGAGATGCAGCAGAAAGTATATTTCTTTTAGTAGTTATTTCTGGAATTTTAATATATGTAGAAAATTTTAGTATATCAAGAGAAGGAGACCATATAAGACCAAGAACTGAAGATTGTTTTGAAAACTCATGGTTATCCTTTGTAGTGACAATATTACAATTATTAAAGATTTCTGGACAGTTAGTTCTGAATTTTCTGAGTAGAAAACCACCTTTTTTTAACTCTTCTGTAATACCTGTAGTTATATGTTGCAACTCAGAAGTAGACGTAGCTGTTACAAGACAGTCATCAACATAGAAATTATGTTTTATAACGTCACTAATGATGGGATCACTACAGTCTTCTGCCAGTTGCAGTAAGCACCTCGTGCTTAAATATGGTGCAGAAGCTGTCCCATACGTGACTGTGTTGAGTTGTAACGTCTTAAGTGGTTTAGCTTCGTCATCCCTCCAGAGAATTAATTGTAAATGTCTTTGTGATGGATGCACAGTCACTTGCCTGTACATTTTTTCAATATCCCCACACAACGCATACGGATTTTGACGAAATCGTATAAGAATTGATAATAAGTCGTCCTGCACAGTTGGACCCACAATCTGAATGTCATTAAAAGATTTTCCACTTGAGGTTCGACATGATCCGTCAAAGACTACTCGTAAATTCGTTGTTTCACTTTGTTCTTTTATGACAGCATGGTGAGGAATGTAGTTACCAAAATCAGGCCTTTGAATTTCAGTCAAATGTCCTAAATCTCTATATTCATTAATAAATTCTTTGTATGATTGTTTGATCTGAGGAGACCTAGATAAGCGTTGCTCTAAATTTAGAAAGCGTCTTTTTGCAATATTTTATGATTCCCCTAGTGTCTCCTCTGGGTTTTCTCTAAGTGGAATATTGACACAAAACCGTCCGTCACTAAGACGTGTCGTAGTTTTCTTAAAATGTGTTTCACAGAATTGTTCATCTGTGCTTAGTAATTTACGAAAAGAGGAAACTTCCTCTATTTCCCAAAAGCGTGTCATGGAGTCTTGTATTTGTTGGCTGAAATTGCAATGAATACTACTATTACGACTATTAGAGTCAGTGGGGCTACCGCCTGTTGGTCCACCTACCACCCAGCCCAATTTAGTATCGCGTAGTGTAGGTTTGTTTTTACCTAATTTGATTGGACCATTTGTATTTAATAACTCCCAAAAAACGTCTGCCCCGAGAAGTATGTCAACTTCTGAGGGACGATAAAACTCTGGGTCGGCTAGTTGAATGTTCGCTGGTATATTTAGTTGTGATGGATCGATTTTAAAGCTCGGCAGGTTACCTGTTACTTGAGGTATGACCACGCACGACACATCGATGCTAAATGCAGTGACTCGAGATTTAATTACTAGATCACAACTTTGTGTTGCGTTGATAGTACCATTATTAATCCCAGTAATAGAAACTGTATTGTTTTTAGTTGTTAGGTTTAACTTGTTTTTTAATTTTTTAGTTACCAGTGACGACTGACTGCCATTATCTAGGAGTACTCTGGCCAGGCAAGTGTTTCCAGATGTAGAATCAACAATTTCCACTAACGCTGTACTCAATAGGACCTGGCTAGGTGTGATCAACGACAGAGACAAAGGGTCAGGTATGTATGTATCAATAATATTAGTAGTAGTGTTAGTTTGTAGTATTTTAGTATTAGCATTTCTTTGTAAATTAGTATTAGTCGTTTGTTGTGTGTGAGCTGATGCTCTTTGCTGTTCATTTGGCTCAGTAGTATTTGTATTATTAGAATTATAATTATGTATGTGTAGCAATGTATTGTGTTTTCTTCCGCAGGTCCTGCAATTACCCATCTTGCAATTGGACCGGTGATGACCCGGACGCAAGCAGTTAGAACACAGCCTAAATTTATTCACTTCAGTTATTTTGGACTCAGGTGTCATCGATTTGAATTTCAGACATTCATAAAGTCGATGACCCTGCTTACACACAGGACATTGATAACTGGAGTTATTATTTTCAATTAGTGAAGATAACACAGATGTAGTTTGTTTATTGAAAGACTTCTTGTATTCTGGTTTCGAATCGTTTCTACTAAATTGTACTGTCTCAAGAACATCGGCACGATTTCGCAAAAATCGATAAAAATCGTCTAACTTAGCTGAGTGTGAAATTGTACCCTTGTACTCCTCCCATTTAAGACCTGTGGTGCTGTCCAACTTCATAGCCATCATGAAAATAACTATAGTATCCCAATAATCTGTAGGTTCTTCAAGGATACTTAGTGCTCGCAGATTTTTGGACATATGATCTATCAGATATCTCAATGATTTGTATGACTCTTTAGTAATTGTGTCTAAATTAAATAAAGACTTTAAGTGATTATTAATTAATATTTTCTTATTATTGTACCTATCATTTAGTAAATTCCAAGCCACTATATAATTTTCCGACGTACACTCAATCGATTTAATTACGACAGCGGCACCAGCCTCTAATGATGACTTAAGATAGTGAAATTTATTTATCGCCGTTATCGAGTTATTTTGATGAATTAAAGAATCAAAGGTGTCACGGAACTCAAGCCATTGCAAGTGGTTTCCATCGAACTTAGGAAGTGATATAGTTGGTAAACGAACATGGTTCATCGACGCAGCACCATTGGCGTCATGGCCGCTTGCCATGCCACCTGATAAGCTTGATGAGTTGACATTATTTGAAGCGTTGACAATTACGTCATTTGCAATTGAAGTTAGTGTAGAAAATGAAGTTTCGATTTTTTCGCGTTCATCAAGCTCATCGTCCACCTTAGTAGGTGTTATTTTCTCAATTTTAGTCTGAATCTCATCAAAAGTATCATACAACTTTTCAATCTTTTGTAATTTAAATTGTAACTCGCTAACTTGTAATTTTGCTATATTTTGTGGTTCAATTTGCTGTAAAACTTTCAAATTTAGTAAGTCTACCTTTTATAGTGCCGCGCTGATGAGTAAGTGACCTCAAATCATTTTCCATTTTGTATAGTAAAAATAGACACTATTTTCAATAGAAACCAATAATTATACTCGCGGTTGGTAGTCCGTCGTCAGCCAGCCAAATACCGTAGCACGGACGCGCCTCCAGTGCGAGT
Source organism: Selenia dentaria (assembly GCA_917880725.1). Classification (NCBI taxonomy): domain Eukaryota; kingdom Metazoa; phylum Arthropoda; class Insecta; order Lepidoptera; family Geometridae; genus Selenia; species Selenia dentaria. The sequence goes on from OU862891.1 coordinate 7,032,372, forward strand.
CGGGCTCTGGTAGGAGGCAACGCTCTTGCTGTGCAAGTAAACAACTCCCGTGTACGAGCCAAGCGGCCCAACGGTGGGTCCCTGTCGCCAGTGATGTCTGAAACATTCGTGTTTTGCCTTTTAAAATAAATCTGCTTAATTACTATTTAGACAGTTGCAAGCTAACAGCTAAAAAACTTCGATAACAGTAAAGGAAATATTAAGTTATTATTTGAGAAAAAATAGGTATAGAATATAACATACAATACAGAATGAATTATATTTGAATACATTCACTGAATATTTGTATGAGAGTGACACTTAAATAGTTTGTTGTTATGACAAATAGGCATGAGAGGAAGGTACCTACACTACTGTCAATTGCGTAATTTTATAAAGTTATAGGAATATCGTGAAGCGTACATACATTTAAACCAGATATTTGCTTCTAGTAATTAGTGTTTTTATAAATATGTTCATGTAGTAGTAATAGCTCGAAGTAGTATGTAGTACTTACGTATATAATTCTGTGGCACGATAAGCTAACCAATTCTTTATGAAACTTATAAATATAGTTAGTACGATTATGATTATGTTTTCTTTGCATACCTACTTCAAAAACGCAAGACAAAAACAGTACCAATCACTTGGTTACAAAGGTGCCTTCCTTATTAATAAATTATGTTTGTAGGTAGGTAGGTTCATAGTTGAAAATGATTTAGCAAGTTGTAGTAACGGTGAGAATAAGATAAGAGGGTAACGACGAGAATATAATTAATATGGTTTGCAGTTACCTGTAGATAAACTGATGAGGAGAAACAACACTTACATATTAACGTATATCTCGTTCACCACTCACACTGATACTTCCCTCATAAAACAACACAATTGGTTCTTGCGACGATTTCCGATGCGACATCGATGTGGATTTTCTTGAAGTAGGTGTATCTCGTCGGGGCCTCCAAAGATGTTTCCGCCGAAGGTAGCTGCGGTGATCTTCAATAATATCACCTTACGTGCTTCAGAACTTATTTATTTTTGATGCTTTGGTACATAGTTTAAGTGTAGTAATTATGATAAGAAAATGGACATGGTAAGTATGTAATTGCTCGGTAGATCGTGAAGTGAAGTGGCGGTGAGGTGCAGTGACAGCCGTACGTACACCCTTCCCGCACCCCGCCGACTCCCCGCTGTCGCCTTCAGATTTGATCCAAAAGATTACGTTGTAAACACAAATGATTCAAGCCAATATAATATACATTATACAGTTTTCGATCCAAAGCATGTTAAAGTAAACTCACAATTTATATTTTTATATATTGTGTTTAAAACGCACGACGTATATAAAATCTTTGTGATTTAAATATAATATACATCTTTCAGTTATCATTAAACTAAAACTATAACATTTTATCCTAAATTTTAAATAATAACACAGCCGCCATTATTTTAATTTCGCTACCCAAAACGAGATTGAAGAAACATTTGCACGTACAAAAACAAACTGCTCTAGTTAGACATTGTATTATTTGAGTTTGTTAATTCAAGAGGAATATGGCGCTACCATACCTTATTTCGCCAACTCAACTCATATTAGTTTAGTTTCGTAGATACAAATTAGTTTCATCACACAACTCTGATAATCAACTGCTGGCACGCAGGATTCCCCGTATTCACTTAGATTCCGCTTTCCGGTCGCGCCTGTGAGAGGCGCTTAATTTAAATTTTCTCACATTTGCCGGTATCGTTTAATAATAATCGAGTATGTTTTACACACTTTTACCATCAAAGTATTTCACGCGTTGTCGATGAGTTTGTTGGGACGCAATGACAATCATACTGTACCCAAAATGCTAAAAGAGGATTCCAAACAAAGTTGAAACAATTTCCGATCGTAATATCAAGAACGCGTAGGTAAGTATACTTTTATTGTTTTTTTTAAATAAAACTACTCTTTACCTACTCCAAGTTTTGTGCCATTTATATAACAATATTGTTAATATAGATCGTAGCATACTATGTGAGTGAAAAAAGTATCCTATTTTACTTTTACACTATCATCATCATCTCAGTCCAATTCTGGACATAAACCTCCCTCACAGATTTTCAAAGGGACCGGTTGGAAGCGGCTTGCTTTCAACGTTGACCTGCGACGTTTATTAAATCGTCTGTCCACCTTGTCAGTGGACGACCTACCCTGCGCTTACCAGTCAGTGATCTTCACTCCAGAACCTTATGGCCAGCCATCCGTTCTGCGTGCAATATGCCCTGCCTACTGCCACTTCAACTGGTTTATCTTCTGGGCTATATCGGCGACATTCGTTCGTCTATGGATCTCCTCATTTCTTATTCGGTCACGTAGAGAAACCCCGAGCATAGCCCTCGCCATAGATCATTGTGCGACTTTAAAGTTGTTTGTATGAGGCCCATTGTTAGAGACCACGTGTCAGTGTCATAAGTTATCACTATGATTACACACACTAGTCAAAGACTCTGATATTGAGGCACTGAGGTCGTTTAGCACGAGAAGACTGCTTAGTTTCCGGAATGCTGCTTTACACTTTAGATGTATAATATTTAGATATGTATATTGTTAGTAATTTATTACACCTGTCAAGCAGCCACAGTTTAGAAATATAAACACGCAAGATCTTAATGGCAGAAAATAATAAATCTAAGAAGGCAAATCTCCATAAAAGAAATCTGCCTTTATATGATTATTATATACTAGCTACCGCCCTTCAAGTATAACCTGGGTACTATATTGATGTTATAACACAACCTATATTAATTGGAGGTGTATTGTCATCTTTAATACGGACTCACTTCTTGTAGATTTAGTTCAGGAAATGTTATTTAAACCGATTCAACTTATCGACTTATCCATGGAGAACAATAGAACAAAAGAGCGAGTTAGCTCAAAAAGGCACGCGCCATCCGTGTACTGTGAATAAGTAGTACTCGTACTTGGGAGTTTAAAGCAAAGAATATCTAAGCTAAGATTATCTTTTATACTTTTATAAGGATAAAGTTGGTGAGTTGAATGGAGGAATCACCATAAACAGTACAAAAATACAAAATCTTCGCTACGCCGACGATACCACCTTTTCCGCAGCTGAAAGCTGATGAGGCAGAAATGTGCAAGCTCATAAATAAAATGTAGCACTGTAGCATAGAGATGGGACTGACCATAAATCGGTCTAAAACCAAAATCATGGTAGTGGATCGTGCATCTAAGCCAAAGCACAGTGGGACTCTCAATTTAGAATTTGTTGATCACTTCATATACCTGGGCTCTAGCATTAGCAACCAGTGGTTCTTATGAGGATGAAGTTCACAGTCAAATTGGAATGGCTAAAAGTGCCATGTCTCAGCTCGATAGGATATGGAAAGATCGAAATATCACCATAAGACAAAAACTAACCTCATCAACACTCTAGTTTTCTCCATATTCCTATATGCAGCGGAGACGTGAACACTGAAAGCTAAAGACCGGCAACGCATAAATGCCTTTGAAATGTGTGTTGGAGATAATGCTGCGGATTCCATGGACTGCGCATAGAACCAACCAATCGGTTCTCAATGAACTCAAACTGGACAAGAATCCAACACTATCTACGCCTACAAATGCCTGCGAAGGATATTTGAGTTCCACTTAAAGTAACCACTTCGAAAACAGTATATCAAGTTATTAAGCTATTGATAATTTGTATCGACACAGACATGGGTCAACCTCGTTGGCCGTTACCGTAAAAAATGTCTGCTATACTGCCACTGTCGGACATAATTTCCATTTAGTTAGATATATATATATATATATATATATATATATATATATAACGCTGGAAATGCTTATGGCAGAAGATGTCGTGTGCACCGCCGTTTATTTAGGAAGCAACACAAATAAAACTCCCTTAACGAAATATTTTCGAGTCGTTTAGTAGTCGTGTAGTTTAGAGGTGAAACTTGTTCACCTCATCCTCAGGAGACGTTTGTCGTTCTAGCGCTTGGTGAGTCAACGTCTCCTGAGGATGCCTCATGTAGAGGTGAAATATGTGTCGAAGAGTTGTGGTTGTGTGAGTTGCAGGTGTGTTGTTTATACTGTAAACTACTGCATACGTTTAATGAGGGAGACAGAAGTATTATACTAATATGGATTTCCGCAACGTAACGCCTGTATGAATAATTCACTGTCGACTCGAAAATCATACCTCATTTTTCACTGTATTCCAATCAAATAGGGGTTTAATAAAAGGTATTACATTTTACTGTATCGTCCGATTACATCTCGTAATAAAGGGTTTTATTTTTTACCGCATTTGAAATTCAATACATTTCTTTTAACCCTAGATTCATAAACATTTGTCTCACGGACCGCGCGAAACGTAAAAATTATATTTAAAGTGAAAGAGTTAGAAAGCTGACCTCTTAAGTACCTTTTTAAGTCATACGACCATTAGTATCGCGAGTGCATTTAACTTGCTGTGACGTCTCTATAAGAAGTTATAGAGTTATATTTGTCTAAGGGACGAATGTTTGTGAACTTATACAAAATCGATGAGTACCGTTGCAAATTTTGAAACACGATTTTTAAGAATTCTAGTTTGATGAAATACTCGGTAAGTTTGTGATAATATTTTTGTCATAATTATTATACCTACATGTAAAATAGAATTTTTCCTTCAAACCATTTTGTTTTTATTTTCGAATTGGACGCTCAAGACTGGCAAATAGAGCATTATTGTATTGTTTATACGATTCTGACGATGTAGATTATCCCTGGACTCATTGAGGAGATGCAGGATTGAGTGACATCGAGGATCACGTCGATATTAAAAAAAGAGATCCCAACAGATTCCGACGGCAATAAGAGTCAAGATGAGGATGATGCCTTAAAAAGAATATAGCCGAAGTTTTGAATAAAACGCCTACGCAGACCTACGCCTGGTAGTTGGCCTAGTGATCCCCAAAAAAAGATTTGTAGCTTATGTTTTTACAAAAGGCGTCGAATGAAGAGGTTCCAATCTAACCATTGTAAAAATTTCATATGTATGGACCACCGTGGCCTGATGTGTTTAGAATGTTCAGAATAAAAATATTATTGTGTTATGACTTAAGTTTTAAATAGCTCAATAAAGGAGTTAGGCAATACATAGATGTATTTGTTTTCTTTTATTGACAAAATCATAACTAACCATACCTACATGTGTTCGTCTTTCAGACGAATGTTTATTTATTATGATACTCCTACATATGTTTACGAATCTGGGCTAAATAGATCCTAAATTCGTACCGCCGCACTAGGATGCTCTGTGCCGCGGAAGGCACGGTCACACAAATCAAGAAATACCACTACCAGAGAGCAAACATTTTTGTTGATTACACAAATATTTTCCCCACCTTGCATTCTGAAGGCTGCAAACGGAGCCTGTAAAACAAAGATACCTATATTTATTGCGAAACAAAAACGCCAAACAACGCAAAAAATCAATTTGGCTACTATTTATTTTCATTTTAAAATAATATAAATACAACACTTCATAGAATAGTCAGGTCTTAGCAGCATTTTAAACAAACCCCTGAGGCCGTCTTGCTCGAGTCATCCTAATCACGATCAGGTTTGAATGTGTTTAGAACTTCATTCTGTCTCTATCAGATTTGAAACAAAAGACAAAGGTATAACAATATTTTGATATTGTTTAGTGATAAGCTTATTTGTGAGACGCCACTTCGTGCATTTTTCTACTACTACGTTTCATATGACTGATTCATATGTTGTCTACGTTATTCATTTATTTTTAGGTAAATAGAGCATATGTATTCAGTAGGCACAAGTTGAAAATGCTTTAGTAACCCGCCCCACGGCTCCGCCTGCGTGCATGCTAAGTATCCCATAGGAACACTTCACTGAGACTAAAAGTAGTTATCCTACGTCCTTTTCCATACTATTTACTAGGTATAAGAATAATAAACAAATCAACTAACATACTTTCGAATTTCTAATATCGTATTAAAATACAAAAAGCTTAAAATTAAAGCTAAATGAATGCAACAGAGTGAATCTGTGCTAAATTATCTTTTAACTCGTAGACTCGTCATTCGCCATATTTGGGCAATAATACAATATATTTTGCATAAATCATTATACTTTTCCGGGAATTGCGAATTGTGTGGTAAATATGAAGCAATAAATAATGCAAGTGCATTCTGAAGGAGTCCCAAGCACTTTCGATCCAACAAGTTGGTTACGATTTCTGAATCGTGTTTTAGAAATCATTTTCTATGCCAACTAACAGTATATTATGTACAATTGTGTACATATACTGTTAGTTGCCTTTCAGCCTTCAAGCCTTTTACAGTTATACATTGGTATAACTGTAAAAGGCTTTTTAAAACATAATATATTATGTTAATAAATGAGAGTAGCTCGTCAATTGTGACGAAATGGATCTTTTATAGGCAAAGGTTACCGCTTGACACCAGGAGGCCAATTCTATTACTTTACAACGTTCAACAATATATGCCGCTGCAACTGCTGTACGACTCCGGTTGTCGTTCGATACTTTGGCAAAAAGTCATTCTACTATTTCTGTAGACAAATTGGATTGTAGCGTCACATAAACATTACGTAAACGCTACTTTTTAATAAATATATGATTGACACTACTATATACGAATTGTGAGTTAACAACGCGTTCATGATCTATCTAGTTATCAGAACATAAAGTTATGATCGATCGCTGGCATCAACAGAAACGTAACTGCAGCTGGACTGTTGTTCAATGGCCGAATAAGAAAACCCATAAAAGTCACCGTTCAGCTACGGTTCGATTGCAGTTCGGTGCAATTTAACTAGTGGAATCAGCCCCTAGGTGGGCCTCGCGTATGGTCCGTTACCAAATAACATTATGAAATAAATACCCTAGTTTGTATCTAGAGTAAATTAAAATAACAACTTGACAAGAGCATGCTGATCCATGGGTAGTACAGGGTTCCGTAGCTGTTAGATAATAGCTAAAGCACAAGAATAGAAATTAGGTTTTGTTTTTGTGGCTATAGTGAGCATAACGCGTATTTTTGTGATGTTATCTAATAAAAATCCATTGAAGGAGCATTGTGGCTAAGGGGTTTTTTTCCATAAGAAACATTAACGCTACAAAATTACAATTTACGAGTACGAGTAATAATATAATAACAACTAACTGATGTTAAGTGATAAGTGAGCAGCAATGTTCGTATCTGGCTTAGGCTCGTAGAGGTGTAGAAGTCGTAGCGGACGTTACTGGCGTAGCTTGTCAATTCCGTAGCAAGATCCGACACAGATGGCACGTCGTTTAGTGACGTTTGGTATCGCTAAGCAGGTGTAGTCTTTCAAAAACCATTATATTAATATATAAAAATATCCTACTACTTTCATAGAGAAACCAGACAATTTTTATCTTATTGAACAGATAATTCCCGAGTAATCACTATAATATAATTTATGTACAGAGTGACGATATGCATAGTTTTAGTTTTTTTACCTAACCTTTTTGTAACGCTTTATGAAAATATCGTTCTTAGCTTATTTTTAAAAGTTACGTATATCACGTTATACGAATTTCAAATAAAAAAAGTAAAAATAATTAGTTAAAAATTGAATTATCTCGACATTTTTAATTACACAATATATACTAAATAATCATTAAGTTCCACTTAATCCTCATATCCTAAATATAGCCAATAATCAAGCCAATCAAACAGAGAGCACTTGATCACCCAAACCGCAAAATTAGCAATGGCTCAACAATAGGTCAACCATAGATCGGATCGTTTGATTGATGTATATTCAGCTGATACTGGATTGCCATTGTTCTTACCTATGATGGTATCATTGATTCATCATCATCATCATGATCTCAGCCGTAGGACGTCCACTGCTGAACATACGCCTCCCCCATAATTTTCCAAAAGGACCGGTTGGAAACAGCCTGCATCCAACGTCGTCTTGCAACCTTTATTAGGTCGTCTGTCCACTGCGTCGGTGGACGATCTATGCTGCGCTTGCCGGTCCGAGGTCTGCACTCCAGAACCTTCCGGCCCCATCGGCCATCTGGTTTGCGAGCTATGTGCCCTGCCCACTGCCATTTTAACTGGCTAATCTTCTGGACTATGTCGGTGACTTTCGTTCTTCTACGGATCTCCTCATTGCTTATGAGGCCCACAGTAAGAGAGCACGTTTCAGTGCCATAAGCCATCACTGGTAACACGCATTGGTCGAAGACTTTGTCTTGAGGCACTGAGGAAGTTTTGATTGAAGACGTTATTATTATAGAAATAAATGGCATTCAATACTCCCTAGTATTGAATGCCTTGATGTAATACTTATATATTACCTACTACTTATATATACGAATTTATTACCTAATAAGATAAAGTGTAACCTCTGCCTTACATTTTCAAGCAATCTTGTGACCTCATGACTTAAGATACTGTTAAGCTACTATATTCTGTACTAGGATCCGGGTGCTTGCGGGACTCAATCCCACATTTCCGACATGCGAGGGTGAGTTTAAATTAAAAAAATGAGGATACGTATGACCTCTAGACGTAGACCTCTCTCTTTAGGCACTGCTTAGTTATTAATTAGCGACTTGATCCAAACGCCTGCAGAAATTTATGATTCCTCGTTTATTTCCACACAAGAGAAGGCTTTTAATAAAACAGTCTCATTTAATATGAAAGTGAACGACGGTTGAAGTGTGTTAAGTGTTTACACGTATAACGCTCGTAAGAGGATTGTTTCGCACTTAAGTATATATGCTTTCTTTTATACAAACATGAAATATTGTGCAAAGCTTGATGCTATCTCTTGTGGGAGGCATTTATAAGCGTTATTTAGTTTTTTTTTTATTTGGAACAGGAACGCAATTTGCATATTGTTTGAGTCCATAAAAAAGCTCTCTTTGATAACAGATGCAAATCTGTGTCTTTTGAGGCCTTTGGCATACATGTATTGACCTTGACTTGAAAATTTGATCGACATCTACACCCTGTAATTTGTTTGAATAAATTAATATATAAATACACTACTTTTGAACAGCTGAGGCTAACTTGTGTTAAATTGTAATTGTTATTGGCATTTGGACGAAGTGGCCGCAATCTGTTCTCGGATTTGGAAAACGCACAATCCACACACTGGAAATCTTGTTAACTTATGCAGAACCTGGAACCATTCTGGAGAAAACCGTGAGTGTTAGTATTCTAATTGCAGACCAGCTGACAGTGGATGAACTCTGCTTTTTACACACCCATTGAGGCAGGTCTTGGATCTAACAAAATGTTTTTACACAAATTAAACCCTTAAAACCATTTGGGGTTTGCAGGTTATAGAATGTTTTATTATATTATGTAAAACTCACAAACATACGAAACAATTTACTATTTTCTAGTGAGAGGACCGTTATAATTAAAACAAGAAATGTGTCAACCTGCGTGTCAACCTCGGATTGACACTTTCTTGACAAATCGACATATCAAGGTCAAGGCTGTTGGAATTTCCACCACACACCCAATTCCACAAGTTTTTTTAATGGTAATAATAAGCTTTATTAGATGTTTTATAATTTTTGCCAGATATTCTAGAAAGCCAATACCCGAAGCTTAATCAGAACGCCCGCTCTGTGGTGCTCTGTTTTTTTGTTAGATTCAATGTTTCTCATTTCTGTCCCATGTACATAGTCATAGTTAGTTATATAGTTATATATTAGTCATATATCATACATAGTTACATACATCCCATACTACAAAGTACTTAATTTGAAGAGCGTCACCAATATGGTGATGCTGTGAATGCCGGTAGAGGTAACAGCATTCAGCAAGCAGCACTCATTCGCAAAACCTTACTTGACATAACCTGCCGTGCGATTCTCTAAGAGCAAACATCGTTGCATCGTTGACAACATTCGTGAAACAAATGACGAGATGACAAGAAACGTTGTAAAACAACTGTAATGTAATAGATATTTACATTGATAAGAATACCTATAGCTAGCTAATAAATAATAAAAAGTAAGATTAGTAATATAAATATATTAAATAGATTACGTGTTCTGACCAAGTTTCACTTTACGGAGTCCCTTTTATAACGGCGAACTCTTCATTATTATTGGCCTATGACATCGAGCCAGTCCTTCTCAAGCCCAATGGCTCTATGGTAGATGGCAAAGCCTATCCATTTCAAAATCCTTTCTTCTATGAGAATATACGACACACAGTAATAAGCATTTTATTATTATTGGCCTTATAGCATCAATCCAATCTTCAAAATAATAATTGGTTTTCTTTTTCAGGAATCCATTCTCTCTGTCTTAAAATCCAAATTAAAATCGTTTTTCCGTGACATCTTCTCTGTGTCATTCCATCATTTTTCTTTAATTTTTAAATTGCCCATATTGTTGGTCAGTATCGAAATAGTTTTTAAATATTCAATCAAATAAGGATTTATGCAATTAAATATGATCATATATGATATGATATTACACAACCTTGCGTACAAAGGCGATATCTCATAAATCATTTGTCATCGGTTAGCTCGTCGACGAGCGCATCGACGAATCATTAGAGAATCACACGGCTGAACGAAGCCGCAAAAAAAATTTGAATAAATATGCCATAATAGTAATTGCTGTTTTAATTCACGACTGTGAATCTAAATCAGATCTCTTTATTTCAGGTAATATGCGCCATGGAGGAAATAAACGACACGTTCATAATGACGAACGGCACAAACACCTCAGAGCCATTCATGCCGTACTACAAGCGACCTGAGACTTACATTGTTCCACTACTGTTTGCGCTAATTTTCATTATCGGCGTGGTGGGTAATGGGACGCTGGTTGCGGTCTTTGTGAGGCATAAGGCTATGCGGAATGTGCCCAACACGTAAGTGTTTTGATTACATAGTAGTATATTAAATGTGTTTTCATTACAGCTAGATATACAGTTTATCTAACCATGTGAAAGATTTTGGCAAAATCAGTTCAATTTCGTAATAACAGAACAAAGATATGAACGACTGCCAAATAAAATTTTGCTTTTCTACCAGCGAGCGTTTTGATTAAATTAAAATTATGTGTAAATGAAAATCATAGTGTATTAGGTACAACACATTTTTAAGCAATATCTCACAGTTTTCTTCGCTGAGAGTAAAATTGTATTTTATAGCTTAGGGCGATGGCAGTTTTATGAACCTACCATATGCTTTACGCTAAAAAGGACGCGGGCCATCCTATTTTTCTCAAATCCTAGTTTAGAGGTATCTAGAGAGCAATGATATATTTTTTTTTGGCTGACTACCTATCTTGGTGCTAAATATTAATATTTAACTTAACCTTAGGGGTTACTAAGCTATAAGCCGCTCCGACACAGCTCGGGTAACTTAATTGGTAAATTTAAATAGTAAATATGTTATTACTTTATAGTAATTACCTTAATACTTAATTATTTATTAATTAGGTTAAAGTTCCTACGTATTTGTGTAAACACTTCTAGATACACTGCAGTTAAAAACATCATGGAACACTTATTAATAATTTAGAATCAAATTTGTAAAAGAATACATATTTCAAAGTCATGCAAATTGTTTTACAAGTTTTTCTTAAATATGTTAATGATATATTTTTATGAAACCATATAGTTGTTTTTCTATTTGAAGTAGAAGTTGATAATATTTATTGCTACTAACTTCGGCCACATTATCACTCACTATAAAGGTTCTGTGCAATTCTATATAGTAATTTAGGTTTCTCTTTCTTTGGTCATAGATAAATATAAATATGTACAATCGATAACGTATGTATAACGATTTGTATTAAAACCAAGCGTGCTGACTTTAACATTACATTTTACAAACTTTATTAATTATGTGACGGGAAATTCAAACCGATTCAAAGACACCGATGATGTGGACCGCCTCGCTACGATTCAAATGATTTCACTCTAACCCCTGGAGCTAGAATTCAACTGTATCCGGCTGCTACAATAGACGCGCACGGACTGTAAGCAGCGGCGTTTAACCTTGACGCTTGGTCGGGGTCCGGATGCGGGAAGTACACGCATTGCGTTATTTATTGTACATACATTTCTTTGGTCATAACATAATAATTTCAAAATCATAAGTGTAAATGCTAACGGTGGAACTGAGAAGGAATAATTATAATGTATACTCATATTTGGTGAGTTTCCGATATTTGGCACTTTTGCAAGCACCTTGAGCACGGATGATAAATATACATGGAATATATATTTATATGACATATGAAGCGCTCCCAAAGGAGCTTGACATGGTAATCTTAACCGATTAACAAGTTAAGCAACGCTTGGTGCGGTCAGGAGTTGGATAAGTGGCCGATATATATGGGTGGCATTATTCGACTGAGCGCTTCCATGCTTCCTGAACGTCATCCACGTTAAACCGTCCGTCCAAGTTGTTTATCTTAGGACAACACAACAGCTGTTGTCTTAAGACAAACAACCGAATGTCTATATCGAAGGCCTTCGGGCGGCCTGAAAACTTCGACACGGATTGGCCATTAGCCCATCTACCAAGCCGCACTCTCACAACTTTTCTCTCTTGAGAGGAAGACTCAAGTCCCAACAGTCAAAACATAATGGGCTGACCCCAGACATTACTAATCCTATGCTGTTCCTCTGTATCTTTCTAACTTGTCTTCAAAGAGTTATATCTCTAAAAATGTAACAGGTAGTCAGTTGAATTTATCACAGTATATATTTATTGCAGATGTCGTATCAAATAATTAGAAAACGAAAAGTAAAAATCAAGGTCCTCGTAAAACGTGTTATTACTGACGGTTCCATTAGTGTAGTGTTAGTAGCTTTCGAAGCGCGGAGTCTCAGGTTTGATTCCCGGCCAAGTCAAACATTGCGCAATATGCAGAAATGTTTGTTCGTGGGTCTTGGGTGTTGTTATGTGTTATTATGTATCCATGCCTCCAACGACGCAGGAAATCCTAGTGGGCGTGTAAACGTTTTACTTTCATAAGGGAATATTGAAAGTTTACATGCAGTGCATACACATTTGAAAATTATATCAAGCCTGCAGATTTGTTTTTTTTTTATGATCTCCAGAAAAATAATCCAACTGTGTATGTAGATCATCCGTGATCATGGCGCTTTCAACTGTGCCGAAATATCAAAAAACTCAAAGAAAATTTACATGGCAGCTATCCCGTTAGTAATTTGAACATTTCGAATACTTGTATCCATAATGGTTAAAAAACGTATATGTATATTTTATCCATGATAAAAAATGTAGAATAGATTTTAGAACACAAAACGTAAAACAGGCCTTTAAAATAATGCTTTACTATTTATAAAACATTACGCAAGCAAGCTGTAACTACAACACCTTGGCGCGATATCAAGTTTCAATGTCCACATTTACGATATCTATATTGTGTTCCGTACACGCTACTTGAGCCAAGAGAAATTGCGTAACTTTATTAATAATAAAATTTACTCCAAGTTTTTACAGTAAAGATTTAATAAAGCGAACCAGAATAACTACAAAGAAGCTTTAGAAAACCTTGCAATATTAGAGGCAACTGTAAAGTCAACAAAATAGAAAAACTAGCAATCAAGGATTTTGTATGATTCAGCTTCTTATACTAATGATTGAAAGTTTATAATATTTTTAAAGTTAAAGCACAGTTTTATGGAAGAATTAAACAGTACAAGATCTTCCTTCCAAATTAAAAGGTCATTATTTATCTTCAATTTATCAATCGTACATGATTACTCTTGTCCTGACTGACGACTGATTCATCAACGCAGACCGCTCGGGCTATTGAAGCTATTGACGTATTGTACCTCAATTTTACAAGCTTACAATTTTGGCAGACGATGCCTGTTGTATCGCATCATCATGATGTATATACGGGGCCATGATGCATGTTATACGTCATGGCCCAGTGTACAATATACACCGCCAAGGAAACAGGTCTGCCACTTGTTTTGTGGTAGTGTCACGCTTTAACCCCACAGCCGAATGGGCCGGCACGACCGGGGAAGTACCACACCCCCACATAACACCGACGTGAAGTAACATAGCTTGTTATTGCGTTTCGTCGGTTTGTGGGAGGTTTTGGAGGCCCCCCTTCCCTTGTTCTCCCTCTCTTTTCCCCTCTCCCCTCCACCCTCACCCTTTCTATCTCTTCCTTCCTATCATCCTTCCTCAATGGTCGGCAACGTATCTATATATCATCCTCGAGGCCTCTGGTATTGCGGATGTCCGTGGGTGACGGTATCACTTACCATCAGGTAAGCCGCTTTCTCGTTTGCCAACCTATCCCATGAAAAAAAAAGGTTTTGTATTATGTACTAGGTTTCCAAAAATGTGTCATGATTTGAAATAAACAATTTTTACACATTTTACTATACAGCTGTATACTAAAATGTGGATAAGCATCCACAAAAGAAGGTATTTTGGTTATTTCACAAGTCTCTAGATCATCATAATTATATACTTTAAGCCAAAATGTAATTTTGTCTCAGTACAATTTGCCATACTAACTGGTAAATAAGCAGTGGTCCTAGTACAACACCAGCACAGATAACTCACAGTTTGTACTATTTACGTCAACGATATGTTACGTTACACTTACGCAAATTTACGAGGTAGGGAAGGGGGGCCTTCCCTTGTTCTCCCTCTCTTTTCCCCTCTCCTCTCCACCCTCACCCTTTCTATCTCTTCCTTCCTATCATCCTTCCTCAATGGTCGGCAACGTATCTATATATCATCCTCGAGGCCTCTGGTATTGCGGATGTCCGTGGGTGACGGTATCACTTACCATCAGGTAAGCCGCTTTCTCGTTTGCCAACCTATCCCATGAAAAAAAAAGGTTTTGTATTATGTACTAGGTTTCCAAAAATGTGTCATGATTTGAAATAAGCAATTTTTACACATTTTACTATACAGCTGTATACTAAAATGTGGATAAGCATCCACAAAAGAAGGTATTTTGGTTATTTCACAAGTCTCTAGATCATCATAATTATATACCTTAAGCCAAAATGTAATTTTGTCTCAGTACAATTTGCCATACTAACTGGTAAATAAGCAGTGGTCCTAGTACAACACCAGCACAGATAACTCACAGTTTGTACTGTATACGTCAACGATATGTTACGTTACACTTACGCAAATTTACGAGGTAGGCCCACTGTCGTACAATATTTAATTTTGAGTAGTTGCAAAGGCTCAATTTTCCTACCAAGTGCACACAGTCCTTAACAGATTTCATCTCTATATCAAACCAATTCTTCCAGGTACATCCTATCCCTGGCTCTGGCGGATCTCCTCGTCATCATCACCTGCGTGCCATTCACCTCCATCGTGTACACACTGGAGTCCTGGCCGTGGGGGTCGACGGTGTGTCGGGTGTCGGAGGCAGCCAAGGATGTCAGTATCGGAGTGTCAGTGTTCACGCTGACAGCGCTGTCAGCTGATAGATACTTCGCGATTGTGGACCCACTGAGGAAATTACACGCTACAGGTATGTTTTTACGTTCTCAAACACCGATACTCTTCACTATTCTGCTTCGATGGAGCTCGGGCTCTGGAGCGAGTGTGCAAGTTAAAAATGTTTCCGTGTCACGTAAGGTCCGAAAGGCTATCGAGATTGTAAGCATCTAAATTTTAATTAAGCCGGAGGATATGGTCCATCCTATTGAGCTACCCACCGGGAGATACTGTCTTCATGGAGCTCTTAATAGTTTGAAAAAGGTGATTAGTAACAAATTAGTAAGTTCATTCTATCTAAGTATTCCTCTCGGTACATACGGTAGTGATACTGAACGTAACTGCAGCGGGACTGTTTTTCAGTAGCAGAATAAGAAAACGCATAAGTCACCGTTTAGGTACGGTCCAATTCCAGTTTAGTTAGTAGAATGCTATTGCCCGTATACCAGTCAAGTAATAAATACTTCATGATAGACGTGAATCTTTGCCGATTTACCAATTTGTCATAAAGTTCAGTTTCTTTTAATTTAGGCATTTTTAACATTAATATTCATGTTAACAAACATAATTATATGCTTTTGGCTTGCTAGTAGTTAGTGTACTGAACGAATCAGACTTATCGACCAATGTTCTGTATACCTACCTTCATAGGTAGGTATACCTACTTGACGCTGTGCACGAAACGTAAACAAAAAAACGTTGAAAAATACACGTTTCTAATATGTAAACTTTTAACTGACTACCTCATCGTCATCATCGCAGATGTAGGATGTCCACTTAATATCCACTTGAACGGCCTGTATCCAACGTAGTCCTGCCACCTTTATCAGGTCATCTGTCCATCTTGTCGGTTGTCATCCTGCGCTGCGCTTGCCGATCTATGGTTTTATTCACCCCATGACCTTTCGGCCCCAGCGGCCACAGCTTTGCGTGTCATGTGCTCTGCCCAATGCTACATCAAATGGCTTATCTTCTAAGCAATGTCGGTGACTTTCGTCCGCCTTCGGATCACATCATTTCGGATACGATCACGTAGAAAAACCTCGAGCATAACGATTATCCAATACGGTTTAAAAGATTACAAAGAGATTAAGATTAAGACAATAGACAGACGGACGGACGACTAATGCTTAGAATTACATAGTTCCGTATAGAGCAGACAAAGCCCTAAAAAGGTCCGACGTATGCAATATAATAAATATACGGATTCGGAAAGACATTAATTCATTAGCTACGATAAGACCTGTATTTCATAAATTTAAAGCCATTTGAATATAATCTCCTTCACTCCCTAATCTTCCCAAGGTATTATCCACGTATTCTGAACGGCATTGTTTGAACGGATATGGCGGAATGGATCCACTCAAGTGCAAAGCTCAGAGAATTAGGAAGAGCAAGTCATTAAGTCCAAAAACCAATTGAGTAAGCTTTCTATTTATGTATGCATGAGATGACTGTTTAATATTTGGGTGAAATAAAGAATATTGAGGTGTGAAGGAACTGAACTCAAGTGCTTTGAACTTCAGTACCTATATAAGTGGGGTTGGGACCTTTAAATGTGTTTATTGATACGGAAAAGGTTGTTTTTGGATAATGACCTACAACAACGATGATATATTATTATCTATACTTGTAATATATATAAGTAGGAGTAGAAGCCAAAAATTTGTATTTAGACTAAAATAAAAATAAAATGTGGGTCAGAAGACTTAAAATTACGTACTGAACAAGAATACGACGTTTTTGAAAAAAATATTAAAATTTTAGACAAAAAGCTCACGGCGTTAAAAGACTCAATAACGTAATTTTGTGAAGTTACTTTTCAGCGTATTTAAAAAATCTACCGCCAACCATGCATATGTTTACAATATTATAATAAGCTAATAGAGAAAATTAAACCGACGAAACTGTGAAAATGTGCGTAGGTTGGTCAACTACTAGAGGATTCACATCAAATGGTTTGTACAATTTATTATACAACTAAATTCTTATAGTATTACTTCTTAAATCACTAACGCCTGCTTTAGCAAACATTAAAATTTATAGAGAAAAAAAAGAGAATGTGAATTTTTCTCTCTATAAATTTCAATGTTTGAGATAACTAAATTCTTTGTAATTAGGATGCTTTTAATTATTTACTAATAATTTTCTAAATATTTTTTTATCTAGAATCTAGAAATAATACAATGCAATAGTTCATTGCAGATAACCAAATTAATTATTATTTATATACTTAAATCATGGATAATCTTACTACTGACCAAATCTTTCTTAAAACAACAATTAAAGGCTAAAGTTACAGCCGCAGAGATCAGTAAATCTGGGGTTACGAAACCGTTCTGTACAACACAATATTAGGCTACCATGATATATATCATCAGGTAAATATATTGCTAACTGCCTAAAATAATAACAGTTATTATATTCCAAAAAAATCGCTTCCTAAATGGTACATTCGTTTAGGAGCTACGATGCCACAGACAGTCACACCTAACACATAACGCCCCTCATTTTGCTTTGGGGGTTAAAATACATTTTACATTAATACATTAAAATGTAATGTAGACTAGCTGCGCTCCACGGTTTCATCCGTGTGGTGATGGATGATGATGATTATGAATTCAATATACCGTATGTTGTTTCTTAGAAATATCAAATAATATAGTTTTCTACTCGTAAAATATTTTTTTAACCGGATGTGTAAAATGTGTGTGTGTTCTCGCAATTATCCGTTACAAACTAACTATCAAAACTTTCCTCTTAATTATTGGCTCTTAAATATAGGTGCGAATAATATGGCCTAGTTTGGAATGGCGAGATGCATACTTTAACACGGAAAATTAGCTATTGTGACATAAATGTAATAGTGAGGCTTATGGTAATACCTACTTATTTTGTAAACATTGATGTCCTCTATAAAACAATTATACATCACTTTGCTTTATTGTCAATAGTTTCGGCAGTGTACGCGATATAAAGATTTTCCAGCGTTTCTATTTGCATAGTTTAAAATGAAAAGGTGACATAAAAATTGTGACATAACTATGATAGTAAAACATATGGTAATACAAGTTATATTGTGTTTCTTGATGTTTTCTATAAAACTACAGTACATCACTTTTCTCTATTTTCAATAGTTTCCGCAGCGTACGCGATATAATATTTTCTGGTATTTTTTTCATACCTTGGGTTACATTATCAAAGTTTGATGCGTATCCCCAACGTTTTTGAAAATATTGTGTAGCTTAAGTTACTCAGTGATACTGTAGCTTTCAAACGGCAAAATATTTTTTGAACTCGGGCTTAGTAGCTATAATGTTTATTCGTGATAATACAAAAATCCAAAAGTACAAATCTTTCCTCTAATATTAGTAATAAGTAAAGTAATGATACCAATAAATAATATAAAACTCTAAACATATACTCGTATTTACAAATCCTAAAGAGCTATTTTTATTTGGTTTTTTAATTTTATTTGTTCCTTACCGAACACTACATTTTTGTAATAGAATATTGTCAGGTCAGTCTGTTTGTGTATCACTCGTGCATTTGCCCTGCATACCACACGATATTCATACAAAGAGATCGATTAATGAAATTCAATATAATATTTGGATGGATCGTGATAAAACGTTTAATATATATTTAAGTGAAGAAAGAGTTCTTCACTTAAATATATATTAAACGTTTTATCACGATGCAAAATTCTTCAGAACACTTTTATTTTTATCTCACGTAAAATAGTAACGAGAGATACAGTGCGGTGGTTTGCACTGCACTAATTAATTTAACATTCACCTCACACGAAAACAAATGATTATAAGTATTTTTATCTCGTTTTATTCGAGTTTTATTACGTTCTTTTTCGAGTAGAGCAGCCAGATGTACTTGGAAGATGGGAATTTTAATCGTCGAGATAGGGTTATATGGAATAGATCTCCATTGAACTGATGAATAGAATTGACTTTCTGATACGCCGGTCGTCTGCAATCTAATACTGAGCAGTTAATAATTTTTTTAGTAATATTTAAAAGATTTGTTATGAGAATTAAAAAATAATTTATAGGCAAAAATGCAAAAAAAATATGCATTCGTGTTCTAGATTTTATCCGACATGAATTTATGCGAACGTAACTCATAGCGGTAATGATTGTAATTTTACAGTTGAAATCATTTTATGATACAACAGTTAACAATAATAATTCCAGCTGTGCCAATCTGTAAGTATAAAATACTAGCGGCGCTCCGCGGTTTCACCCGTGTGGTAGTGAATGATGATGATGATGACAAAATATATTATAATAGCAACTGCCTGCGACTTCGTTCGCGTAATAGGCTCGGCTTTCGGCCTCGCCTTGAACTCTTATCTTTTTCGGTCATTCCGCACTGCATTCCCAGCTGGTAGTGTCGTGGGAAATTAAGAACCTGCATACATTGCCGTTCCCTGCTGCACTACCAAACATTATTTCGTAAATATTTAACTCGTTTATAGGTTTCTATGTTGATGTTTGTTACACACTATGGTTTTATTATACTGTAGCGTCTCATAGATGATTGTGAAGTGAAAGCTGTCAAAATGACAGATGATGTCGTATTTTATGATTTTGATTTCACACTTAGACTACATCTTACTCGACAATAACACCGATATTGGTCTTAGCTGTGAAAGCTATCAAACTGACAGTTGATGATGGATTTTATAGTTTTGGTTTCAGTCTTAGACTTCATTCGGCTAGAAAATGACACGGATGAAGGTCTTAGTTGTGACATCTGTCAAAGTGACATTAATAATTTTTATTTCACACTTAGACTTCATTCTACTTGAAAATAACACAAAAATAGGACTAAGCTCTGACAGCTGTCAAAGTGACAGTTGACAACATCACATCAACATCAACATCACAGCTTTTTTTGTCTTTCTTTCATGAGAAACTTCTCCTAACAATAATTATTAATACTTACAACAAACAAGAATTAGCGAGATTGGTCCATACGTTCTCAAGTTGTAGTATGGTCAGGAGAGAGGTGTTCATTAGTAGTTTTTGAGTTTATTCGTGACACTTGTCCGGGCACTATTCCATTAAAATAAACAACATAATATGGTGTTGTAAGAAACACTTTATATAAAACTTTTTCTTTATAAGTGGATTCGTACCATTGTACAATTCCTTAATTTATTTGGTTAAAAAATATAGTTATATAAAGTGAGAAAGATTAAATTTTCAATCGCGTGTAGCACCAGTATAGCGAGCGAGTTCACACAGGGTTCTCCTTTATTAGTTTACTATATAATGTCATATATGTCAGTAAGAGATCGATCTGAGCGATACGACCTTTGTATCAGCTCCGTGGATACGACCGCCTGTTGTGACACTAAATTCTAAGTTTTTCATGGTTGAGTTATATTTTTCTATTATATTGTCATATTTCTTTGTTTATTCTACTTTAAAATGTGGTGTTGCAATAAAGAGTGTATCTATCCATATAATAGTACGATATTTTGTAGTTACTACAGTTTAGAGTATATTTATACAATATTAATCAAGCGTAAATAATGCTTGATGTTTAGACATAATTAATACATAATAACACTAATTATTGTCATAAAAACTTCCGTGAGAACTCATAGTTAAATGGTTAAACCGGCAAACACTCACGTTTATCATCTAGTCGTTATATTCCGACCGGTGTTCGGGCAGTACTGATGCCCGAACACCGGTCGGAATATAACAACTAGATGATAAACGTGAGTGTTTGCCGGTTTAACCATTTAACACTAATTATTGTTAGTGAATTAAATAATCGCAAAATACCGTAATACCATTTAATATAATTAAGTACCTATACACAACATATCCTACTACACAAGAATGTTGCGTTTTGTGTGATATTCAATTTATGATGGTAGATATAATTCATTTGAAAAATAAGTAGGTAATTTTAGTCACTGTCCTGACTGTGTGTAGGTTATAGTAATGCGGTGGATATATTTCTAAAACGTTCTAAGGCTATTGACGAGGAAAATACAAATACGTTTCATGATTTTTCCCACTTTGCCTACACTCTTGCTCCAATATGTGTTCATAACATGTGTTAACGGTTAATAATATTACCATTAACCATTACACGTCACTCGAAGAAACACAAATCTAGAAAAATTAAACAAAATCAACAATAGCCATTGTTCTGTTTTTTTCCCAAAGAAAATCTCATTAGCTTTAAGTGTTCATGACATAAAAAATTTTTATTGCCCAATCAAAAACACTCTTAATCTTCACCAAGATCGCATTGTTGAATTGAATCTTTGTTACAGCACTGGAAAGTCGTACAATAAAAAATAACAATCTCGATCAAACGTGTATCACTAAGCTGTTTTGATCGACAATAAAACGTTCGTTAATGTTGCATCAGGCGTCTTTGTTTATATTGGCATTTGATCAAACTCGTAAGGATTTTGTTAATCGCAGTCTGAGTTCTGTGTATGCTTAACAAGAGCGCCAAGTTGGCGTTATGCCCGTTCAGTAAGCGAGGTAGCGCCAACAGATAAAATCGCCATAATGTTGCGTAGTCACTACCTACATATTTATATAGCTAAATATATATCGGTAGTTTGCGTTCGTTTTCTATAATAGCTCTGCTAAGCTTTCTTTAAAACAATTCCATATTAACAAGAATTCAAATATCAATTACTTACTTGAAGCGATGATAGCCCAGGGGTGGAAAACTCTACATATTTAGCGATCACTTTAAACCAAAGTCGGTCTGTAAGTCGCCACAGGCTAGATATGTACCTTAGCTGCAGCCATCTTCGTAACAGGCCCCGCTAACGTAAAATGCTAGGCTGTGTCAATTTAACAACTGTCGTTATGGTAGCTAACTCTAGCTAACACGTCGAGACTACCGGCCCCCAGGAGGAACAAGGATGGGTCGTCATATAGACCACCACGGGACTCGGCTTGAGCTTTATGTGAAGCTGAAATCGTGATAAAACCCACAGAATGGTAGTGGGCACTCCTGGTGTTCGCTTGGATAGTTACCACCATCTTGGAAAATATGTTGCAAAGAACCTAATAGTGTGTTGGGGCAGCTGTCCTTGAGAGTTAGTCGCAATTCTAAGTGTAGTTGTGATACCACCGACCGCATCATCACTGACCATCGTGTAAGATAATGGACAAATACTAGCCTATCAAATGTAAAATATTCGTATTAAATTTCAGAATACGTTACGTAACGTAGTGGTTTAAGTCCACTACATACATGAGTACACACACTTTTATGAAAAATGCTAGGGTAGAGCTGAGAGCATAAGTAGAAGCACCAATATACATATAGAATGATGGCCTGTTCTCAGACAGTGGAATATCTCTATTCTATTTTTACTTATACGACATCTGTATATATATCTGTAACTGTTGCATTGTATGAAATCAAATTTGTCTCGTATTCATTAAAGGGCCTTCTTTCTCCTCATTTTTACCAAGACACAAGTTAAATACATAACTTATATAATACTCGTCTAAACATAATTATTTGTTTGTGACGTGAGTTATAATGCGAGATGATAGCACTCGTAGACCGCTATAAGCTTCCAATAACACTAAACAAGTTCCGTAAAAGATTTTAAACACGTATAAGAATGTGAACAGTTAACGAAAAAATTGCGTAAAATTTGTAAAATACATTTATTATATGTTTTGGTTGCATTTTATGTTTTGGTTGACTTGACTAGAACTACTTATTTCCTGTATTATAAGTATAAGTTATATAAGAATCAAGTTATCGATACATTCTTTTAATATTATAATTAGTTTTAATTTCCACAAAGCTATCTTAACATATTACGTTCGATTAGTTAGTATTTAAATATTACCTATTACTTATAACATTATTGGCTTTGTACGTTTTGACATAAGTACTTCTTTAAATGTACCGCCCAAATTTATCTTAATTGGAGGGGATGACGTGTTCACCCAAACTACAAGGCATATATGCGTGACTTATCTCAGTTCGAAGGCATCTCAGGCTCTCAGTAGGCAGCAGACGGAAGCCTCGACGCAACGGTGTGGGCCATTGCAGTATGCTGAAGGAATACAGGCCCGTAGCGCAGGTTAGGGCTCAAATGTCCAGCAGAAACTAGTCCTGACTCAGGAGCGTACAGCCATAGCAGCGGTTCGGTTCTGGCAGCTTACTAGCTGGTGGTAAGAACCTTGGATTGCACAGGGTGTTCCGGTTGTTAAGTTCCTCAGCGGCACTTGCGATCACATCCTACGAGGTCCTAGCTACCGTCATGAAGGCTAAACGCCGATTGAACTCTGAGGATGTAACAACATGACCCGCAACCAGTTTGTCGGAAGAACATTGAAAACAAGGTTCAAGTTAGTTTGAATAACTAGACACAGTATGCGGCTTGAATACCCATCTTAGGACATGAGTTATAGTGTGAAGCACTAGTTCACAGTAGGTTGTAAAAACTCATAGTATATAAAAATATATAATACATAGTGATTATAATTACTTAGTATTTTAGTAACGGTATCCCAGTACAGATTAGAAGCATAAGTACTAGTTTCTACTTCGATTTACTTTCCTATCATATCCTTCGCTTGAAGTGATACCTACAGGCATATTCACATAATTTACTGAATATTTACGGAATTAATAAAGGATTAAATACCATGTATATTTTTTTGAGTTTCCGATATATGCGAAACCCGTAGGTATTCAAATTCAAAACTATTTAATCACTAATAAAAGTGAAGTGTTGCAACTTGCGTCACCAATATCGGTATAGATAACCCCTAGGGTATACCAGTATCGTGATTGGTAGTTTCATCCCTAGAGTCTGTGCAAAAAGAGAACCGTCTTGGTGTTACGTGATTTTCATATGGCAGCCCAATCCAGCTTTTATCGGTCTCTTTTAACTGTAACGTGTGACTCGATAAAACTATAAAACAATGTATTGGCAACAAACTTTTAGCTTTTTAATTTACTAGCATTAAAACAGTCAATTACTACCAGCGCGTTCTCATTTTCTAGAACATATCTTATATAAAAATTCTTATTAATTATTATATATATAAATTCTTTCTGCACAGCATTATAAATCTGTAAGTATTAGACATTCTCTTAAAACTAGATTGAGTTGATTGAGGTATGAACAAGTGGATTGATCGATGGATGAACTCCCTTCGTTGTATAAATAAGTATATTGCCTGCTCGCATTCGAAGGACTCACTTCGCTTAGTAAATAAATTGGCTGTCGCTATTTATCTAGTCAAAGCCGTTTCTCGTTATTGGCTTCTCGTATTTCAATCAGCTTGGTTTGCACCAATCAACCTCGGAAATAAATTATTTCACTCGAAATTTTATCCTCGAAATAACTTCCTTGCTTTGTTATTTTTGTAGCCTAACTGTTCACAGTTTGATGGAAAAATTAATATGAAATCAAAATTATTGCAAAAACTTTGAAAAAAATTAATACCGTTTGACTGGTTAACTACTTATAGACATAATATATATGTACGCAATCAACGCGTAGTACGGAACGCCAGCGCCATCTGTCGGCGTTCGATGGAGTCAACGTCACCGGATGAGCGGAGCGCAGGACACTTCTTGTGTGGCGGTCAGCCAGAGAGGTAGATTTTGAACAATCGCGCGTTCCAATATACGAACCTATCTTGTAAATTCATTAGACATTATAATTTGATTGAGTGAACTACTTTATTTCGTTGCACCGACATTACCCAACGACGCCCACTGTTAGAAGACTAGGCATTATGGACCCGGCTGATAACGGTGACACTCTTCCGCCGTTATATATTTTACATTGTTTTCGTTTTGCGTCGAATATGGTCGGTCGTATGCCTGAGCCTGTCCTGCTTCCTTGGGATCGCTCGTTGATACTCTATCTATACACGCTACCTTTCGGTTAGTTAAAGCCCTGTGCTCTAATGAGCGCATAAACTATACATTGACGTAAGTAGTGACATGCTGGTATTTCGATGCGTTTTCCCTCTAGCCGTCTTTTATGATCGTCCAGCTGCATGATATGAAAAAGTCCTGGATTTTTGAGTTAAAAAATGTGAACTTACGCCCACGAACTATTTATATTGGTGTTATTAGGTATAAATTCTAACCAAAATCGTACTTAACCATCTGTGGTTCGGCGTTGGGTGACATTTTCCAAGGCTGATGTTTTCAATTTGAACATGCTTGATTTTAAATTTTCAGAACTTCAACATTAAAATTCAAATCGACCGAGTGCTGTGCATATTTTTTTTTTACTCTTTGTTAGGTAACTAGCTATATCCCGTTAAGAATTATAACTAACAGGGAGGATTTTTTCAGGATAACATAATAACATCTTCTTTCTCATTATAATCCATTATACACGTAATTTGTATAATTACCAAAAAAAAAAACAGCACTATATGCTGCTGGTACTTAATACATACATGGGAAGAATATTTAAAACTACTTTAAAAAAAAAAACCCACATAATCATCAATATTTGGTCAAACGTCTAGATTGATTCACACCTACAAATTTTATTCTAGGCATTTCCACTATGCAGATATACTACATGCGCCCGGTTTATGCATGAAACTTAACACCCCTACATAGAAATGTATCATTCATAATCATAACATTCGGCAAACTCGCGTCCTAGCTCGTTAGTACATATTATTATTCATTCTGTGCGCTCGGGCATTCTCGCTAGACCTGGCCACCGGACCAACCCCGCACCCTCCGCCCTGCCACCGCGCGGCCTTTGTTTCTTCCAAAAACGAACGAACGAAAGCCGAAAGTCGACAATCTCTTTCACACCGAACGCTCGGGTGGGGGGTGTAAGAAAGAGTAAGAGAGATATTTTTTCACTGACGCGAATCATGTGTTTTCATTAATAAGTTGTACATAGGCATGTAGTATTTTTGTAAGATGGTGTCCATACTTTTAGATGGAATATTCGAAAACTTTAACAATTAATAATTATTTCACTGTGAAGTAATAAAAAATTTTGACTACATATCTACAATGTGTTAACACTTTTGTACCGCCCATTTTTTTTTTTGGTAATTAAACAAATTACGTGTATATGTTAAAATGTTTGGTGGTTTTAACGTGAAAGACAAAAATCGTCCATCCATACATATTCCATCAGAAAGGGGTGTTTTTTTATAATTAAAATTAATAAAGTACTTAATTTATTTAACGTTACCTTGCGGACATTAAATATAATTTTAATATATTAATTTGATATAAAAAGTAGATAATTAGTGACACATCCTCTTGAAAAATGCTTATGGTAAAGATGGAGTGTGTACCACCCTAAGGTTCCTCTCGCATAAAACGCATGCAGGAAGTATACGCTGAGTAAGCACACACATGCAACTCAATCAACCAAAAACTCTTCGACACGTGTTTAACCACTACACGAGAGGTATCCTCTGGAGACCTGTAATCACCAAACGCTTGAAAGAGAGCCCTCGTAAATAGTTCCTTCATATAGCAGACTCAATACTAAACTTTTGTTTCCAATTTCACCATTAACAGTTAGCTGGATATTATTATGTTAGAATACGCCTTGCTAATAATTGTATAATCGCTCAATAGCATTTAAATATGAGCCTGAAAGCGTATTTACTTGGCCAATTAGTGATTTTTACTCCAAAATTCGTCTACTGCAACGGTTACCGAGAACAAAACTGGCTAAAGCTGACCCACATTTTATATCCTTAAGCTTTTTGGCTCCTTCGGGACGTACAAGCGTGGTATTGTTATTGTATGTCCACCCATAAGGTTGTATTGTATGTAACCCAGGAGTGGGATCGGACTCTCCCGTTTAACCTGATGACCACTCTTGAAAAATACGAAAAAAATATTGAATGCAGATAATCGATCACACTGATATTTAAGTTACTTCCTCGCACTCAGCTGACTTAAGTGCCGTGTTATTGAAATAGATGTAAATGAATATTTAGAAAAAACGAATTGTGTAATAATGTATATTGTAATGTGTAATTGTACTTTCGTACGACTTTGGTGTTATTATAGGAATCTCTCTAACACACTCATCATCTTCATACTCACTAATTATATAAAACACACGTAACTTAATTATTTTTAAGAACTTATCTATATATATTATTATGTTGAAATGATTCTAGGTTAATATTAAATAGTACTACATCCTGCTTTATGACTGTCGTCGATTATTAATATAGGATCGTATAATGTAAATCCGTTAATGGCTTTAAGTTTAAAATTTAAGAAATATTGTTTACTTACAAGAGCTGTGGATATTGTAAATAAAATAAAATACATTATAACTCGCACATTATGTTCAAATAAATAATGTGCACTCAAAATTGACACTGAATTCTAATTTACCTGATTATATCAATATATCATTAAAAACAACCTAAAAGTATTGTTTCAAAGCAAATACCCTGAAAAGTGTTTCTGTAAATACGCAGCATAAGATCTAGAAATAAGTGTTGATAAACTTATCAACGCAAAAGCCAGTTATCGAGTTTTCTTGTTAGTAAACGCTTTGATAAAATCGAAACTAATCTGTATGCCAAGAAGATTTCGTTCGAAAAATAGGGAATGTATGGGAACATTTAAGAGTCATGACGTCTCATTATACTCATCCATTTATATATTTTTTTCTCTTACATTTACTATATCGTTTAATAATAAATAGGTAACCTCTCACCTTTCATTCCCTTTCATCTGCCATTGCTCAAGTTTGGAAAGTATTCGTATTTCGATGTCCCGGTCAACATTACGGTAGTTCCGTAACACTTTTTTGCGTAGAAAATGACATTAACTGTATCTAACTCGATCAACTAAACTGCAAAAACTAAATATTTTGTGCATGGTTTTTTTTCTAGGCCTCTCCTACGCACAAACCCGTGGCGTTTGACGTACGCCAATATATGTGCTGGTAAATTAATAAGATTAACTCGCTACAAGATAAGGAAAGATAACTCATAAACTCTCAATATCTCTCGTGAATGCCCATAAACATTTGTGTTTAATGAGCACATAATCTTGAAAGTAATTATTCGGCTGAGACCATAAGCGTTTATAGCAAAAGTAAAAACCCATTTTACGTCTTTTTGTTGTAAGTATTAGTAATTCTGAAAGTGCGTATTGGCTTGACTGGCCGGTTGGCGCAGTTGGTAGAAACTTGCCTTCGGAGCCACTGTTCCCGGGTTGGATTCCCTGACATGTGTAATAAAGAATGAAAAAAAAAACACACAGGTTAACTAACAGTTAGATGCCTAACAGTATTATAACAAAACAATAGTGACATAAATACGTCGAACAGGCGTCCTTCGCACATAATATGTCAGACGTCCGTGAACCCTGACATCTGACGATGGTTTTCTGGCAAAGCCTTTCAGATTAATAGACATGGTTCAATCAAACATTTGTGTACATGTCTATTTGAGCGATGTCTGGGTGTGTTTATGTATAAAGTATGTATATCAGTCATCAGGTTACCACTGACCTGTACAGGCCTGTAAGGCTTGGACTAACAGGCTCTGCCTAGTTTGGGTACTGGAGACCTTGTGTGGTTGTTGTCATGGGACAATTATTATTATTCGACGCAAAACAATATTGACGGCTCCGTTAGTGAAGTTGCTACAGACTCTGCCTTGCCGTGCCGCAGGAGACATGGACACACACACCACATGACAACATCCAAGACCCG
Organism: Selenia dentaria; assembly: GCA_917880725.1. NCBI lineage: Eukaryota > Metazoa > Arthropoda > Insecta > Lepidoptera > Geometridae > Selenia > Selenia dentaria. The sequence goes on from OU862891.1 coordinate 7,061,594, forward strand.
AGAACAAACATTTCTGCTCATCACACAAATATTTGCCTCGGCCAGGGATCGAATCTGGGACTTCTCGCTTTGTAAACTAGGTCGCTACCAACTGAGCTGATGAAGCCATCGAAGACGAAACCTATTATGAAAAGTAAATGGACCTCCTACAAAAATACGATACTAACACGAAATTGACGCAATGAAAGTAAGACGTAATGTAGATCGACAATGCCCGTGACACCAAACTAAGTTTTTAAAACACTAAACATGTTCGAGGTGATTTTACTTAAATTTAAAACAATTACATATGAATACTTTACGATATTACAAATTTCAGCCAGGATATAATGGGGCTCACATGACAGAAATCTAATCTCTAAAATAGGCAAAGTTGTACGAGTATTGAAATCTAATCTCTCAAATAGGCAAAGTTGTATTTTGACTTCAGACTTAAAATTCTAGACATAATATTGTTAAAGATGTTTGTTATTAGTGCTGACGAGCCGACCCAATCTTCATATAAAAATCAATTTATTTAGTCTCTCTCTTCAATTAGTTAGTCTCGCTAAACTCAAAAACGGTTAAAGCGATTTGAATATTTTTTTTATGTTGCTCTCCTCAATAGAGGGGTGGGTGATGTTTATTCCAGTCACGCGCGCTACCCGCCCCTGAATTATTGAAATTGTGACTTGTGGTGTTTGGCAGTTAATACCATCTGCTCGAGCATTTATCAACGGCAGCTTCAAGCTATTGACTATGACTGCAAGAGCGGTCCGTGTATATCGGCTCTAAGGGTACAACTTGTCTCGTCACTTGATAGTACGAACAAAAATTATAATATTGCTTTGCTCAGACATAGTTTATCGGCTTCTTAAATTAAAACATACATAATATTTTGAAAGAGCTCCACTCAACAAAAGTATTTATTTACTTACTTAACATTATTACCTATTCATAGTTGATATTAGACACGATATTCGAGTATTAGACAAGGACTTGTATATAAACTGAGGATCAGCAATTACCTATGTATCTGAGTTAATTGAAATCTTGAAAAATGTCGGCTCTACGTCAGTTTTGACATGTAAGTTGATGACTGGAGCTAACAAAAGTGACAGAGCCGTCATTTTCCACGATATCGGTCAATATTTGTTAGCAACTGAGATATATAATAGCCCTGCAGGACATACATTTCGCAGTGTCTATTTTGTAAATAATTTATTGTTTCCAAAATATCGCTGATACAATTTTTATTCTGTACTAGCTGCGATCCACGGTTACACCCGTATGGTGATGGATGATGATGATATAATAATATAAAATCCTATGTGTAAATCTAGCGCCTCATCTACCTCTATACCTAATAAATTTCATGAAAATGATCCAACCGTTTGAGCATGAAGAAGTAACAAACAAAGATGCTCACCAACTTTCGCCTTTACAATATTAGTGTGACGTGATTATCTTAACAAAAGAAAAAACTTAAGAGAAAACAACATTAATGATTATACTAGTTAAACTATAACGTCAATACAATCAAAGAAGCTTATACGTCTGAAGAAACTACGTCATCGATAATATGACGGAAGAATTTATAACCCAGGCGGAGATTCTGGTAGCAGTGATGCTGAGTTGGATTCTTCAATTGACGCAGGAGATTAAATCGTAACTTTTTGCCCAAGTTCTAAAATATCACTTAAAATTTATGAAGGTGTTATGCCCATAAATAATAGTGATTAAGATTCGTATTCCTATATTTAATTATTATATATATATATAATATATTATATATATATATATAATATACTATTTAATAATACCTAACGGTAACTTCCCACAACACTATGTTCACTATTATTTGAAAGGAAATCCGAGATTATTTTTATAAAATTTGATATTTGGTTTAACTTCGGTTTAATTTTTAACGACCGCAGAGTTAGTATTCATCTATCTATCACATTTGTCCATAACTGTACCTGCGCAGACGACTATCATTTTGGTTCAACTTACATGCTTCGAACTATACCTACATATTTCATCTTCGCTGCGTCTTCGCAACATTCACTACACTGTACAACCTTGCTTCGCATACTGCAAATATTTGCATTACGTTATCGACAAAATAACTCGTTCATTGTTGATTTTGCTGTGCCCTAACACCCCAAATATGTTTACAAGTCTCGGGATTCTCGATAATCTGCTCTGTTTCAGCGAATAAGCTAACTGCAGCTGGCAGACTGCAGCAGCTTTAACAACGTTACACATAAATCTGTTAAATCTACGCAGATTTGTAGCATTCCGCATTATAAACGTGATATAGTGGGTGCTACTATAACTATGCCATCTCAATTGGTGCCACGGTGATGATCTGCTGTGAAGTTTTAGTGCGCAAGCTTCACTACGTTGGAATGTAAAGGGCACTGTGGCGATTGAAAGTACTGAAAACCAATGTCTCGGCGTAACGAGCACATTGCAGTGCTACGCAAAACTACAGTTATAAGCTCTGGATGGAACTTCAAGTATAATATGGCTAGCGTAATGCTTACCATCAGGCGTACGACTTGCCCATCTCGTCAATTAATTTGCGTAGAGAAACTGAATTTGGTTCGGATTCAAGAAGCTCAATGGCTTAGACATTAACAGGAAATCACCTTGTTCATGTCTAAGCCATGGAGAATAAGGGAATTAATTAGGTATTTCAGAACAACGGCAGGGCAATTACGTATCTCAGTTGCAATCAAATGTTGACTGAAACCTAAATGGCGGCTTTACGTATATTTTGTGAACTCAAGTAAACAGATATGTTAGTAAGTTGTTGACTGGGAGCTGACAAGTGACAAAAACAACCATATTAAAAAAACTACATTTGATTTTGCAACTGAGTTACGTACGTTCTGCCTAATAGGCAAAGGCCCAGCAGACCCAACACTTCTAATAAACAGATATGTGTTTCGAGAACAATAATGTTTTAATCCTCTATTCTTATTGATAGCCTACTGCGCCCTAATATGCAGACATTAGTCCAGAAAACGAGGCAGAGGTTACTAAATCCTTCAGATTAACGATTTACCGGTAAAGGGACTGCTTGTATATTTAACCTTCTTTATGGCAGCACTAAACAATGATTGAATAAACGTCGAATCTCTTTAACGGCCTCGGAACCGTTTTATAGCCGTCCATTGCCGGTATCCGTTTAACATTTGGATGTTTGTTGATTATTCGATATTTTTTATGCCTTTCGTGTCTTGACTTAATAATTGTTTTGTTGTTCAGTTTATAATAAGAACGATAAGTACATCGCGTAAGCAGTCAGAGAGTGTCAGAGTCATATATATATATATATTAACGCATATCCAAGATCAAAAATAAGGGCGAACTTCTTAAAAAATGTGTGTGTCTGTACGACAGTTACAGTGCTATTTGGAGTGTAGAACTGTAGGTACTATGGCGTGGCACTGTTCTTATCTCGTCACCTTGCGATATAAGATGTTAAATCTTTTGCGCTGTAATTTCGGTGGAAACATTGCGCTTCCAACCCAAACACAGTAATTTATGCACACTACTGCAGTTCCGATTGATTAACTGGCAAAAGTATGGTATTTCCCCAGCGACTCTGCAAAAGTACTCCACTACAAACGAGGCTAACCAATCAACCACTCCGAAAGGAAATTTCGTACATAAAAAGAAAGGTAAAATACCGCTGTAGGTATCTATATAAGGTTTATTGGGCCGGTAGTATCGAGGTGTTAGCACTAGTGAGCGACCGTAACGATTGTCGTTAAGTCGTCAGAGACTACATTTACCTTAGCTGCAACTATCCTCGTAGCGGGCCGCGCTATCGTAAAATCTTAGACTGTGATGCTAATCCTTTTGTTTTAAGTAATTAGGAAACGGTACGAGGTCCAGCTGATATTTAGTGGTGTCTTCTGCATAGAACAGATGCGTTGCCTCACAAGGGACGAAAAACAGTGCGCCCGTATCCCATACATAAAAATTATGTTAACTCGCATGTGCCTGTAATTTCGCCGGCAACCATACTTTCAAACCAAAACGCAGTATTGCAAACATTACTGCTTCTCGATAGAAAAGGTATGGAGGCAATACTACCTTGGATATAGGTACTCATTCACGAAGAGTTCTCCTGCTCTTCTTGTTTTCTAAAGGAGAATGCCCAATTTGCTAGGAAACTTAGGTCCCTAAAAATTATTGTGTCTTGCTTATTTATTTTTTAAAATGTTGATAAAGCAGTCTAAATTTAGATCCAGTAGTAATTTCATTCCGTATTCCAGGTGGCAGTAAACGAGCGACGCGACTGACAGTGGCGACAGCGCTCGGCATATGGGTGCTTGCGGCCTCACTCGCCGCGCCGGCCTATCTCAACTCCTACCTTAGAGAGTTTGTTGTCAATCCTACCACAAAGGTAAATATTGTCTTAAACGTGTATATGTATATCTGCACTGCAAGCATGGATTGTCTATAAGGTAAAATTAGTACCAGTAATCAGTATATATAAAACTACCTTCTGCTCACGACTTCGCCTTCGAGTTTTTTCTAGATATGAATTATTGTAACGATATCGTCACAATAGAGCTATGTAAGAATATTTACAGAAATACCATAGTATTAAATGACTATTTAACTACAAAATTTTCACACCAATAAGTTTTAAATCAAAACATTTTCCGTACAAAGTTTCATCCATTTCACCATTCCATTTCACACTCTAAATCATCCCTGGCGAAAAATATGAGAACAAAATATTTTATTTTAAATACTAACTCTCTAACTACAAATTTTCACACCTGTAAGTTCAAAAACAAAGGACTTTCAAACAAACTTTTTAACCATTTTTACCCCCTTAGTACAACCTTAATACAACCCGTATTTCGAAAAACCCTTCCTAATACCACTAATACTACCAACCAAGACAAATACACCCTCCAAATTTTAAGTCTCAAAGACCAGGCGTGTAGGCTGTGCGTTGTTTGTCAGTCAGTAATCAGGACTTAGATTCTTATATATATTGATTGAAGAATGATTGATTGATTAACCCCAAGCTATTGTCCTTGGTCGCGCTATAACTTTACCGATTTCGATGAAATTTGGCAAGGAGATTGAATATATCCCCGAGAAGGACATAAGATACTTTTCATCAACACCATTCATCACCACGCGAGTGAAACCGTGGGGCGCAGCTAGTTATCGATAAAATAGATGCTAGAGACAAGATTAAATAGACCAAAATCATTTTGTAGACGTGACAAGGTTATTGCGGAGAGATCTATGCTTGCACTGCGTGTATAGTAGCGGAAACGCTATTATCTAGTTAATGGTATCCAAAGGCGCTTCTACACTTTGAATGCAACAAGACGTACCTATATAGTATCTAAAGGCGCTTTTTCACTTTAAATGCAACAAGACGTAGGTAAAAGAATTTGGTTTAAAACACCGACTGGTTTTCGTACGTACGAAGGATATCCATCTTATAAAGGTCTTCATCTGCTTCAGTCACAGCTTCAGTTGAGTTTAGTCTTCAAGTTTGTGTACCTACAGCTTATATAGTTTCTAGGCGAATAGTAAGTTTCCGCCGTATTTGTAACTTTAGTTTGTAAAGCTACCTAGTTATCTCGGATTCCACGTGTGACTTTGTTAATGTGAGTAAATGTTGGTCGTATTAGAGAAATGCGAGCTAAATCATAAGGGAACCTCGAAAAATTGCTATTATTTTTAAATAATTATTATGGAAACTTTGTTATACATCCACGGTAGTGGTGCATATTATTTGTTTATATATTTTTATATATAGTATGGTGGCTCATCATCTCTACGCCAAAGCTATCATAGCTCAAAAGTATACTTCTTTTAATAACGTATATTTTTTGTAACAATTATTATTGCAAATTGTTTGTAAACATTTTTAAGACGAAATATGCTTCAAATTTGAAAAATGAGGCCTCACAATTATTTAAAACTAGACATTTGAAAACGGTTAATGGACTTTTTTTGTTCACAAAATTCTTTGTTCGGATTTATATCCACCAATACATGAATAACGAAAATCGGCTCGATAGAAAAACAATCGTAAATAGGAAACTTAACAAAAAAAACTCTCTTGACGAGCGTTACCGTCGATGGAATGAATTAACTCCATTCAGGTTCTATGGAAGATATATTTACTAAAACGTGTGTAATCCCAAGAAATATGCCGATACTTTAGTAAGCTCAGTTTTTGAAAAAGCATTCAATTACAATTTTTATAAATTAAAATATATGAAATAATGAAAATATTTCAAAGAGTGCACGCTGACTTAATATAATAATGATTAAATTTAATATGTAATAAAATGTAATTTATTACAACCATACAGCGTCTTCTCATTTCGTTTGCCTTTGTTTTTTCCTATTTTAAATCCAATTAATATGAACTCCCATTCGCGCTTTCTACTATGATTCTATCACGCGTTTTGTAAACCGCACTCGAGCCTAAGATGCAGGCCAGGTGCTCAGTTTGGGGGTCGTTGATAAATCTCTTTACTAACTAATAAGTAGGTATTGCTTAATCCTTCCTACCTCGTGATAATTAAAACAAAAGATTTATGAATAAAACTGACGTATATTTACATCTCTGGGAAGCAAACGGTTAATACGACTATGTTAAAATGTGTTACCTTTTATTGACAATATACTATTATCTTACTCGTATTTTTATCTTGACAATTACCAAGTAAATAATTAAAATCGGTGCTAGATATACCTACATATAGTTTAATATGCAAGAATAAAAGAAACAAGTTAAAGCCAGTAATAGAAATGAGATAACATCCACACCAGACCTTCATGTTCCAAACTAGACAGAGCCTGCACTATGGTAACCTGAAGACTGAGATACATACCTACATTGCCTTCTTACTCGTATATACGAGTATTTATACACACGCAGACACAGGTCAAACTGCAATGTACAATAGATACTTTTACTAATAATAAATGTGTGCATGATCACAAATGTTTTACCTGTCAGGAGATCGAACCCGGGACCAGCAGCTCAGAAGGCTATACCAACTGCGCCAACCAGCCAGTCAAAACATAACAACAACATTCACAACAGTAAAAGTACGTATTCAAATAACTCATTACAAGCAATTTCACATTGTGATCATCCACAGTTTCGAGTATGCTACCCGTATCCAGAGGAATTGGTGCAGATGATGGTGCTGATGAAGTTCATCGTGTACTACTCACTACCTCTGGGCATCATCGCACTGTTCTACGCCATGATGGCACGTCACCTGGTGCTGAGCACGCAAAACATGCCTGGAGAGATGCAAGGAACACAAAGACAAGTAAAACTCATGTTAAAACTAATCCTAGTCATATTATTTCAATACGGTAATTACAAATACTCAGCCTCGCACTGCCCACACACATATTGACACATAAAAAACAACCAACAGTCGAGAACGATTCTGCTGATCAAACAAACATTTTCCTCGGCCAGGAGGCGAAGCTGGGGTATTAAATAGGTAAGTACTACAAGCCGTGATCAGCCATTTTGGCATACAAATAATAAAGTTTTCAAATTATACTAAAGAACATTAAAATAAATCAATTAAAATGAAGGTCATGTCGTTTACGCCGGATTTAAAGTTAAAAAATAAGAAAAGGTACAATTTGAAAAATGTTATACCGACTTCCATTCTATTCAGTTATTGGAGTGTTACTCAAGTTTTTGAGTAACACTCCAATAACTGAATAGAATGGAAGTCGGTATAAAATTTTTACCGGACCGAATTTGATGAAATTTAAATAGGACTACACGAGAAGCACCAGCTTTCAAACAAAAAAGAACCATAAAGACTCGTTTTATGATTAATGAAATTTAAGTTTCTCAAAACAGTTAGGTTTCGAGACCTCAAAACATTTTAAAATAGTTTATCAAATAGTTTATTTTCAAATAGTTTAGTAAATCTCATTGCCGATGTTCGTCGAACCAAGTGTAAGTGTTATTGTGAACTGGAAATAAAAATTTGTTATTTATTATATTATTTATTAGTTTAGGATTGATTTCGTATATACTTATATATAGTGAAGGCATAGTTACTCTTTTAGTTCCTTAGGATGTGAGACAGCTTTCAGCTTTTTCCAAACCAGACATGGCACGAATACAACGTTTTGACATTTGAAGACTTTTTCCCAATTAGTTGCATTGATGCAAACACAAAATCAAATGTGTAGTTATGTGTCTAGACTACTTTTGGTCATAGCGACCGAACTAGCAGCAGTGTCGAGTTTTTTCGTAACTACCAAAAATACTGTCTGAGATGCCCATAATTAACACTAATTACACCAACTCCTCCGTCTAAACTTCCCATCAATTGGGTGCCTACACATAATACATAGACAGGTAAGCGTTCGAGGCGTCTCTGCCATGGTAAATCAGAAGACGCGGGTCCCCATCTAGTTGGCACATCAATTTTCTCTGCATATATAATGTTCGATTTTCGCTTATCAAGTTTTAGTCCGATGAAAGTTATAGATTAATATATTATAATATTCTGATTATAGATGCGAGCTAGGAGAAAAGTTGCCATGACAGTCCTGGCATTCGTGCTGGTCTTCGCAGCATGCTTCCTACCCTCACACGTCTTCATGTTGTGGTTCTACTTTTGGTAAGTTCACATCGATAGAATAATGCCAGCACTGTGAGCATGGATTATCGATAAAGGACAGCTCTCGATATAGCTGTCCTGGCTAGATCCTACTACAGACAAGACACGATAGATGTGACAAGTTTATCGCGGATAGATCTATGCTCGCACTGTGTTCATTGGTTAATGCATAATGTACATTCTTTGAGTTAGAAATCCATCGTATATGATGCTTATATATATTATTTTACGAACTAGCTTGGATTTGCATGATATTTACCTATCGGAAATTTCCTTGGACCAGTTTCGTACCTACTTATTATAGTTCCTCATTTGGGAGTCACTGTATTGCAGTCATCAGATTAAGGCAATTTTACTATGTATCAGTCATTTTTCCAAGCACCTACCTAATCCATCCTGTGTTCGTGTATGTATACGTAATGTACAAAGTATGATGGGGTATACAATATAATATACACACACATGTGTAAACTTTTTATTCTCAAATTGATTTCACAGATTGGCTTTCCATATAAAGTAGACATGATTCATTCTGTTTCGAGTCCGATTCTCGTTAGACGTTTATACTGCTGTAGCGACTCTGCCGCATCCTACTCACAGCTCGTCGCTACACATGTAACTAAGCGCCTTTCAACAATCATTGATCGTACGTCAGGAGTCTGACAGATGGCGTTAATATCAACACAAAAAGTGTCAATTTCCTGAATCGCGATGACGAAGTTTACACGGCACATCAACCTATATACAACCTCCAACGATGAACTAGAGGACAGCTGTTCCTTTTTTTTTTTTTTTTTTTTTGTCCCGGGGAAATCCTTTATGGATACCACCCACCACGGGGAGGGAGGTGGTTATGTGGGAGTCCGTATACCCACCAAAACCCCGGGGTGTTCCGTCACTGCCGCCCTCGGCGGGAACGCGGGACAGATTTTTCACACGACCGCGAACCCGCCGTGGCTGTCCGTTGCCGGACCCTTCTCTTCGCGGCACGCCAGAACACATGGCGCGTCGCAACTGCCTCGGAGACCAAACTCGCCAACAATGGGCGCCAGACTTCCCCGTGTCTGGTCGCCCGTGGTCTCCCTGCGGTGGGTCGGATACGTAGCCCCACCGCCTGCTACGTCAGCCACAAGGGATAGCCCCCCCGCGACCCCACCTCCTCGAGTCTGCGCCGAGCGCCCGGACCCCACCTCCTCGAGCCTGCACCAAAGTGCCCGGGCCCCCCTCCTCGAGCCTGCGCCAAAGCGCCCGGGCCCCACCTCCTCGAGCCTGCGCCAAAGCGCCCGGGCCCCACCTCCTCGAGCCTGCGCCAAAGCGCCCGGGCCCCACCTCCTCGAGTCTGCGCCAAAGCGCCCGGACCCCGCCACTCCTATGTGGACTTGGCGGCCAAAGCCCATAGGAGCGGCCCGCCTGAGCCGGCCAGCGCACCCCAACGCCGGCGCGGCCCCTGGGTTCCTCTTGGCTTCACCGTGGTGTACCTAGCCACGGTTACTGAGCCCCCCCGCCACGTCAATGCGAGAACCCTTCGGGGGGGAGAGGACAGCTGTTCCTGGGCCAACAACACCTGGCTCAGTGGGAAGTACTTCCCTATTGGATGGAGGCGCTTCAACGTGGATACCTACACACCTACTACTACCTACACCTATCCACCCAACCGACCTCCACACTACCTTTTCAAGCCATGCGTTGCAGGAAACAACAAGCCTTTATACTACTATACATGCGTTACACTAAGGCAGCCTGAGGAGGGGCCTCCTATGGGGCAAGCACAAATTTTAAAACGCACACCTATACTATTAACATACGAGTAGCTCGTAGTGAAGCTCGCCTATACAGGTAGATCGAGTGGCGAAGTTTTGCTGACGAAATTAAGTAATTCCCCTCCTTCATGGGCTGAGAATCTTAAGAGGCAATATAACCTGACTTACTAGGCGGTAGGCCTCTTCTGTTGTCTTGTTGTTGTTCTGGTTGATAGTTAATACCAACGTAGTATTAAATGCCACCGCACTTCCACCAGATATTTTGCCAAGAAGCAATAATACATAAACATTACTGCATTAGGATGAACAATGCCCTCTAACAAGTTATCAGCCGCAAAAAACCAAGCCAACTAACCACAAATATTTCCGCATTGCTGTTCCACGCAATCTTCAGCTTGAAACTTTGAATCTGAAAGATCTGCTCTTGCTTATGTCGTAGTGCTGACCGTCAAGTGCAAGATTTGCCCAACTCATTGCTTGAATGGGTAAACTTTTTTTATTCAATCGGTAACTATATAGACGAGCACTTGCTGCTTAGACGTGCTTCGGAGGGTGCGTAAGCAAATGACCACCTCAACAGCATTTGGACTGCGTATTTTTTTTATTTTAACGTATTTTTTTTTGCTAGAGAGTATTTGAATGTTATCGTTGGGCGTCGCTTTTATTTTTATGCATTCGTTCTATATAACTCCTATAAGAACGTCCTATAAATTTCTAAACAGTGTTACTGGTCGAAGTTGGAAGAAGGTATTTTAATTATTTTTTTCATTTTCAGCCCAACAGCAAATGAAGACTACAACGGGTGGTGGCACGCACTTCGGATCATGGGGTTCTGCCTGTCTTTTTTGAACAGTTGCGTCAATCCTATCGCTTTGTACTGCACTAGTGGCATATTCAGGAAACATTTTAACAAGTAAGAATGAGGAGTACCGTTTGCTACAATCACTTAAACAGACATAAAACAGGGCATAAATCAAAAAACACTTTCACTCAGTGAGTTGGTAGCCACATCGTTAGAACACTTCAAAATGTAGGAGCATAGGGTAATGTAGGAGGTACTCGAGATATTCTCTTCTGGAAACCATCAATCAATTAGGAGTGGTCACTCCGCACTCATACTCAGTAACGTTTCAGTAATCACTTTAGAAGATAAAAGTACAGAGTTAAAGTTTTCTTGATATATCAAGCACTTCTTTATTAGATATGAGCCAGTAGCCATATCTTTGAAAACTTTTTACAGGAGTTTACGAGTAAGCTTAATGTAGAATGTCCTTCTGCAACAGCTGCGTTAGCCAGCTTTGTTCTGCATGAGTGGTATCTTCGGGACAGACTTCAACTGGATCATTCTCCCCAGTAACGTATCAGCCATCACTTTAGCAGATTTTAGTAAATGTATCAAATTAAAAGAATAATCCGATACGCTTTAACAGAATTTACTCAGGAACCACATCATTACGAAACAATTTGTAATGTCAATGTAGGAATGACGTGAGCAATTTGAGAAAACATTTAGTAATATAAAAAATACCATTCGCATTTTAGGAGACACTTTAGCAAGCAGGTCACTTCCAGGTATCGTTAAGAAACACTTTTAAGTTAAAGGCACTACTAGTCACATGGATAATTACAACAGTATGACTAACGATTATTGTGTAGAAATGACAAAATAGGGACACGAAAAACACATATTTTGTAGATAGTCATTTATTTCGTACGTATCAAAATTTGTGTGCATATCATACTCTCTTAGATCTACGAATGTCTGTTATACATTTAGATAACGGTAAAACTGCTGGACGGATTTCGATGTTTGGTATATCAAATTCTTTATTAAGCCTGCGAGCCTGGGTTACAGAGTTAGTGAGTATACAGGTACTGGTTATCCAGGTCCCGCTACAATAGCATACAAGCTGATACTTAAAAACAATAATTATTAATGAAAAAGCATTTACCTACACATTAAACTATTTTTTTAATAAATATAAAATAGAGTTAAAATCAAATTATACTAGTCCCAATTTTTATCATTTAAAAATCGTCTAGGGAATAATATGCCTTGTTAGAAAGGAACTCAAAAAGCCGAATTTTTTGCTAATTTATTCATATCACTCCAGTCACGAATAGATAATGGCAACTTATTATACTTAGATAATTGGTGTTCTACAAAATACACTTATTGTCATCATGGATGTTTTAATATACTCGTATGAAGACAAGGCAAATTTTTACTATTAGGTAATTTTTTTTAAAAAGAATGGGTTTTTTTAAAATGGCGATTTCACTTATATAATAAACATGGTAAAGTTAATACATTCAATTTTATAAATGCTTATTTACTTGATTGACCACACATAGCCTTTATGCATATTTTATGAGCTCTAAAAGCTACCTACTAGTACTAATGTCAGTAAAGTTTCCCCAATCCATCAGTAAATAGCTTGGATTTACCCCGTAAAGCTTAATCAAAATCCCAGCTCAACGGATAATTCTCGTGAAGTCGCGATTACCGAAATCGCTTGCATCTATTTAACTACATTTCAATTGTTTTCAGTTTGTGTTATTCCTCATCCTCCTCATCCTTTTAGATATTGAATTAGCTCAATAGATGGTGTGACGTATGCTTTAGATACCTTCTGTGCCGCGGCGGTCCAAGCCATGCTCCCAAAGGATCTATGTCTCTCTCTACATCGAGAAGGCTACACTCCAGCAGAAAAACAACCGTCAGCATGGTACCTAGAACGTGAGTTATACCTATTTATGTTACAAATTACAAATAAGGCGATGCAAATTTTGGTGCAAAATGATTCTGCATTTTGCACCAGAAGCATTCCGGTCATATACCTTTATCAAAGCGGTTAGCATACCGGCTGTACCACGCAGTAGTAGAAAATGGCTGATGCCCAAACTAAGGGATTACTTTTTACGATGAAGGTTTCGCAACCTTACAAACTTCCAAAAACTACAAAAATATTTAATAAAAAATAATACATGAGAAGTAAACTATATATTCTAAAATTATTACGAGCTGTGATGTCAATATAAGTATCTGCAAAATACTACCTACCCGAACTAATCATAGCCTATGTTCACGCCAAGCTATTTCCAGGATCTGACCATTATCTCTCATCATATTATATTCATTCATGACTTGAAAACACTGAGATAGAGTTTCTTATACTTAGGGGTTTTGTATACTTACTAGTTGATTGTAAAACCCATTATCTCATATTTTCCTTAACGGCACAGACAGCGATTGCTATCAAAAAAAGGATCAGGTTACGATCAGGTTACCCTCGTTATCGCCTCTTCGAGACATCGAAGAGCCATCGCTCCCTTATCCTTTTCTGTTAGGGGCTTGGCCTTGGCTTTAATTTTGATTAATGATGATGTAGGTATAGATAGAGTGAAATTAAAATTAGTTTTGTAATACAATTATTAATAACAAAAACTCTATTTAAAAATTAACAACTTTACTATTAACGAATAGGCATAAAATCATTCTTGATTCTTCACATACTTCTTTACTAACTCAATGTTTGAAAAGCACCGAAACTAATGTTGTCTCTCAAACGTAAGGGCTCCATGCGGAGGAGGTGCTATACACATCCACGTGACGCGTGCAGCTGAAGAAATACTGTGATGGCATGATATAATAAAAAAATACTAATTTGGTATACGGGTAAAAAATACCAAAAAAAATTAACTGACTTCAACAATAAAAAGTGTGAAATAACATGATGAAGTCGGTACCATGATAGTTCAAATATACCTATTATCACAATATTGTGCTCATACTACCGACTTCGACAAGTTATTTCACACTATTTAGAGTTGACGTCGGTTCAATATTTTTGATAATAAAAAATATATAGGTAATATACCTACGGAATGATTATTATTCACCGTCAATAATAATATCATCAAGATTGGAGTAAAACTTTTCAGATAATGGAGTGTAATTCAAACACCGCTTGACCGAATTGGATGACAACCACACGGCAGCACCAGCTTTCAAATAAAAAAATAATCATTAAAATCGGTCCACCCAGACGACATTTCTGAGGTAACAAACATAAAAAAACAGTAAAATTGGGAACCTCCTCCTTTTTTGAAGTCGATCAGAAACCACGCAAAAAATCAAAGTTCTTAACAGAAAAAAACATTATGCTAAAATAATTGAAGTTGTAGCTAATAGTGTAGTATTTTAATATTAAAGTTATACATATAATGTGTCCTCTATGTCTTGGTTCATAGATCATAAGTAGACGGGACGTCGTGAGCTTAGAACAAACCCTACTTAATGGACATGAACATAATTTAAATCACAAAAACGATGCATACGAGCAATGTACAATTTAAAAAAGACCGATAGCTGCAAGCCATACTTTCACAAACATAGAATTCTGACATTAACTTCACTGTATATTATTAAAATAGCAACATTTGTTAAAGCAACCAAGACCGATTTAATACTTATATTGAAGCGTCGACTAATACTCGTAGCAGGCGAGACATTACAAAACTGTACGTCGCTCTAAAACTGCTCTGCAACACCATAGTGTTTTTAGTATATGGCACCAGTTATATATAATCAAATACTAAAAAGTATTAGATAATTAAAAAATGATCAGTTTAAGAATATATTAAATACCTACATTAATTATTGATTTACTTGTGTACTAATGTGTAACTGACTTTTTAGTGATAAATTTGACACGAAGCTTAAAATTTGAGTATACCATCCTGTATGCTTTTGTAAGTGTATACACAGCATGTTTTACAAATAAACAATTCTATTCTATTCCATTCAATTAAAATCTTTTCCGCTTCATGCTAAAGTCGTAAGGATTTTGGTTCCGAAAGAAACGAACATAGAACTGTGTTATAACCAGGTTGGTATGACTTTATGCCTGGTGTTATATTGGTCTATTACACTCGCAAAAACTAAGTAAAATACTCTCTCTCTCTCTCTCTCACTTTAAAATCGCGTAAGATTTAACTTGCTCGTAACTGTAAGATAAAAAAGTTGCTCAAAACAAACCCCAGGCACTAAGTTAACATAAACATCTGTGATGAATTTTCCCTGCTCCCAATATCTAAGTATTGGATATACCTGAATGGATCCAATCGCGTACGATTGACGCTCCACTGAGCCTCGATCGCACATTTGGTTGACTTGACATTTCATCCACATCTCGTTTCTCCAATACGAATGTTCATGTGAACGAAATCTTATTTTACATAAGTACTTACCTACTCGTACTACCTGACTGACCTATTTACGTCACGTTTATTTATTTTCATGCTTCTTTTGAAAAATGGTTATTACATACCAATATTAACTGACTATAGTTTCATTTAACCAAAATATCTTAGGTACCTATTACCTATTATTTAATACGTAAATTATACACTGAGAAATTGGAAGTCTCTATTTTATTACAAGAGATCATTGGTCCACAAATTCTAAATAACAAGACAGCTATAAGAGGTAAAAACACTCTTCAATAAAGCATTAAAATAAAGTTATGCAAGTATACAGCATGTGATAAAAAGGTAGTAAAGTAATACTGAAACATGCATAATATGTACTTGGGATTCACAAGGCAAAATATCAAAATACAATCTAAATAAATATTTCATAAAAAGTTAAACAAATAATATCCATCATTTTTTGGACAGCCCTATTAGGCATGCCTATTCTTGAAGTTCCTTGGGATCAACTCGCTCGCTCTGTAATCCCCACGTCATTCACCTCTGCTACTCCCTTCTCTGCATGCGCCCTCTCCCCGCGCGGCACTCCAGCCCAATTCCCGTTTATGCCGCTTATTTACCTAGTCTACATTCTGGAAGTCATCGTCGTCTTTGTCCTTGTTTTTCAGGGATTAACCTGCTTGAGTATTAGAAAAACTAACCATAAGTATCTCTGAATTTTGACAACTTCTTGAGAAGCAGTAATTAGGTCCCAATTGTATGCAAGCTTCTGCGTGTGTGGTTTTTGTAGGTATTACTTACTATTCCTTTTTGTTACACGCTGTATAAATAAATGTAGGTACCTAAATAAAAAATAAAATGAAATTGTATGATGATCTGGGCTCCAAGCATAAAGTAATTATTGTAATTATGCGTAGGTACCGTATACATACATACTTATACATTTTAATTATTTTACTGAGAATAACTAATACCCACGTAATTCGTTATTAATATTTTGTGTGTATTCGCATTTACTGCGGTCTAAATTTTAATTACTTACATCGCCCACTTTCAACGACGGAGGCCATAATCACGCTTGGCTGGGTGCGACTCGCCTCGCCACCAGCCAGGTGACGCTGTAAATGCCGTTAGAAGCAAACATCATTTAGACCCATCAAAAAAAAACATTCAATTAATAATATTGTTTGTTTGTTCCAGAACAAGTGTTGGCAGAGAGAGCAGCATTCGCCTCCTTACCAACGGTTCTTCGAAGCTCTGAGTAAGGTGTTCCGGCCATCGAGCCGCTAACAACAACCAGGAGCGGACCAAACACAACTACAGCAAAACTTACCTATACAAACCTGATAACGTGCCTCCTTTCCCAAAATGCTGCGAACACGAGAACGGCAAACATGCCCTTAGTACTAACGTTAGCAGCACTGAAAGTTTTTATTTGCCAGGTTGAGCCATCGGTCTAGCATAAAATAGGTGCTTATCTTACCTATGTTCTTGGTTTGAATAAAAAAATGATATCATCATAACGATCCCTATATCCGGTCGGTGGATCAATTCGTTTATCCGAGTCGACTATTATATGCCTTCGGTTGCGTCTCGGAAGTTGGAAGGCTATTAAAGGTATTGCGAATATTTCTTCTGAAAAGTCCTTTCCGAATGAACTTTTACATTTGAAACAAACGCCTAAAGATTCGATTGCATCAGTTAACATTCATTTTTCTAATATAGGACGAAAGCTAGCAGATGATATTACACATACAAACAGTACAAAATCAATCGTACTGAACCATATAATATCTCCTAACAACTCGTGTGTAATTCTTCCTGTGGATTATGATGAGGTTTTTAGGACAATATCAAACTTGAAATCAGATTCAGCTGCAGGATGTGACGGTTTAACACCATTATTCTTAAAAAAGATCGCTCACATAATAACACCTTCACTAGTTAAACTATTTAACATTTGTATTGATCAGGGAAAGTTTCCATTGGCTTTCAAAAAGGCTATAGTTTATCCAATTCACAAAGGTGGAGACCGAAACTGTATAAATAACTATCGGCCAATCTCGGTAATTGACCTTTGTGACGAAATAGTTGAATCGCTAGACAGTAATACAAAGTGCTTAGCAATGTTTCTCGACCTAGTGAAAGCATTTGATACCGTATCGATCCCTATTCTTGTCAGCAAGTTGGAGCGTATAGGTATTCGTGGACAGTGTCTGAATTTCTTCAAAGATTACCTTACAAATAGAACGCAGATGGTAAAAATAGGACAATACCTTAGTGAGGAAGCAAGTATTTCTTTTGGAGTTCCTCAGGGCTCAATTTTAGGACCTAGCTTCTTTCTTATCTATATAAACGACCTGTGCAAGATGAGTATCAACAACGCTTCACTTACGCAGACGACACCGCTTTGGTGTTTCAAGGAAATACTTGGTCGAACGTCTTTTCGGCTGCCGAAAATGGAATGAAACTGGTATCCCAATGGTTAAAAGACAATCTCCTCACTCTTAATAAAACCAAATATATGACATTTTCATTACGACAGCCTGGTGATCCTCCACAAACCCTTAAAATCAAAGTGCATAACTGCTCAAATGATTCTCAATCCTGTAAATGTCCTTCTTTAGATAAAGTTTCTCAAATAAAACACCTAGGGGTTATCTTAGATGAACGACTGTCCTGGTCATCCCACATAAATATGTTAACAAAGCGAGTCAGGAAGATGATTTGGATATTGAAGAGGTTACGGTTTGCTACAAGTCCTAATTTAATTAAAATTATTTACATCTCATTATGTCAATCTATTATATCGTACTGTATTACGGCATGTGGAGGAGCCTTCAAGACACACGTTTTACCTCTCGAAAGAGCACAGCGCTCCGTACTCAAGGTTATGATGTTTAAACGGTCTCGTTTCCCTACTACCGAGTTGTACAAACTATGTAAAGTCTTATCAGTAAGGCAGCTTTATATACTGAACATAATACTATACCAACACACTAAAACACCTTTCGACATATTATGTGCACATAGAAAACATAGACGTATAAAAACGGTTAAATTGAAAAAATTCAGAACATAATTTACGAACACTCAACATTGTTATTTAGCTCCATACTTATATAACAAGCTTAACAAAATATTATACCTATATCATTCTACTAAACCTATTTGTAAAGCCAAAACTAAATCTTTCTTACAAAGTCTAGAATATGATGACACGGAGAATTTGCTTACCATGAATATTTAACTTTTGCCACTATCATGAATCTAATCTTCGTAAATAAGAAGTTATAATTAAAATATATGCTTACTTTGTATTACACTTAACTTTAATTAATTATATTATTTACATGATGTTCATTGTGAAATATGACTGCCCAACTAACAGTAAAGTCTGTGGAATACTTATACATTGTTCTGAACTGGGTGTTATGCCATACTGTATTCAAACACGAAGTATAATAACCCGTTTTCATATAATATCACAAGTTTTAATTATAATCAACTGTATAATGTGCGTACTCATACTAAAGGAGTCGAGTTTTACTCACTGTATCACACAGCAATATTGTAAACACAGCGCGCTTCGTTAGATCATGCCTACTCATGCGCGCTCGTAGCATTTGACCAATAAAATATATATATATATATATATGTCTTATATTGTATTGTGGCCTGAATTAACAGGCAATCGTTATAGGACCGTAACCTAGGTACATCCTATAATATAATAATAAATACGAGTAAGTACCTACATTTTTCTTTTTGTTCAAATTATACTACTCTTGATCGTTCTCGTTTTCTTGAGTTTTTAAGTACCTACTTATGGTGGCCGAGCAGCCTACGGGAAGGCATTTAGCGAAGTAAACTTACCCGATAACGGTGAACCTCTTGTTTAACATAGGTATTTGTATTTTATTTTTAATAATTCTTACTATATTGGAGTAGGCCCTGAATGTAACGGTAAAAATGTGTAATAAAGGTTGCTCTAAGGTAACTACCGGCTTTGTCACCCTCACTGATCTATAGTTTTGTCTATGATCTTTATTAAACTATGAAAGTATAAGTATGCATAGCATACAATTTTATGTAAATACCGAGTAACTGCTACTCAAAAACCTTAATGTATGTATAAACCTAAGTTCAGTCTATCACAAAATGAGTTTTGTTGTGGGTAGCAGTTTACCAAATATTCTCAACCGGGTAAATATCATATCACAATACTTGTTTTAATAATTGATACCCACTACTGAATCTGTAATACCCATTTACCAAACTTATATGTAGAACTTAACAACGGTAATTATTGTTTAAATTAATTAAGTACACCTACTACTAACTATTAAAATGTTCTTGTTGCGGGAAGAGGTTGGTATCCGGTAAACAGAATTTCTTGTCCGGACGCCAACACACAAATCGTACATTTAAAACATTGATGTTATTATTATATAAGTTACATTTAAGATTTTCAAATTGTGCTACTTATTACCCAATAAAGTTTGAAGTTTGAAGTTTGAAAGGTGAACGGATAATATTGTCACTGGCATTCTAACAATTTACTATAACCAACATTGCAGACAACTAGACGTTTGTAAGCTGATAAACTGAGTGGATTTAGAGCGACATGTTAACGAGAGTCCATACAAAAAAAACAGGTGAACGGTTTTTCTGCGGTTCTTGAACGGTATGCCTGAGCAGGCCTGCTTTAAAGTTGTCATGGTACGAATAAACTGGGCAGTTGTCTAGAAGTCCTGCTTTAAGAGCTCATAGTAAGGTCCCAAGAACGAGGATATGTTTGATGATATATTCACATTGCCTGTTCCACGTGAGATGCAAAATGGCAAAGGAATCATCGTAAATTTTAAGGTCAGCTTTTAAAGATAAAGGTCTAAACAACCGCTGCAGACTTTTGTCCAAGCTACAAAGTTTAACGAAATATGTTCAACCAATGAGACTAGCACAATTGCTAGTCTCATTGGTTGAACCCTAACGTGGGCGTTTTGCTGGTTAATAATAATAGTTTAACGGAGTCACCGGTCAGAATCTATTATTATTAACCGGCAAAAGACATGTAAGTTGGCTCGGCTCTAGCTTGTAGGATAGTTGTGCAGGAAAGGGCAATGCGCAAAAGTGGCTTTTTTTTAAGTTCGTCAGCCACTAATGAAACAAGATTTTCACCAGAAGCTGTTGATAATTTTATATCTAATACTAACAACAGTTTAAACGTCCTCCATGTCAATATTAGAAGTATAAACTGCAACTTTGATAGTCTTCAAATCTTAATTCATAGACTTAGCGTAAAGATTGATGTCATTGTTATGTCAGAATGCTGGTTAAGCAAATGCCCTTATATACCCGAACTTCCTGGTTTCGCTTCCCATCAATCTGGTTTTAAGAATCAAAATGATGGCGTTGTAGCCTACATTAGGAAGGATAAGATATACACTATTATTGAACCAGTCTTCAATGACGCTAATTGTTTAATAATTCAATTTTGGAATAAATTAGCTGTTGTGGCTTTATATCGTTCGCCTTCATATAAAAATTTGAACCCCTTTTTTAACAGCTTGGACCTCATTCTGACCTCTTTAAAATCGTTCAACTCTCTCGTTATGATTGGAGATCTGAATATCAATATCATATCTTCAATTACTGACTCTAGTGTTGAAGAATACCTTAACTCGTCCGCATCAGGACAAAAAATAACAATAGATTTATGAATGAAACTTGCCTGGAATGAGAGTTGCTGATTCGGACGGGTTAATCTAGTGGCGTCACATGCACTCCTTCCAGCTCATAATTATCCGACTAGAGAGGAAAACTGACTTGATCATGTAATCGCTCGCACTCCCTTTAACGCCAAAACTTTAGTACAGATACAGTGATTACCGACCACAACCCTGTTCTATTTAGTTGCAATTTACACATGGAAAGAAGCGTCTCCAGCCATAACTTCCTTCCTTGCAGGTAAAATGTCCGACTGATGACGTACTGAACACGACTTTTAAGCCCTGCCTACTTGAACACGACTTTTGTTGTGTCAATTTTTTAACGCAGTTACAGTTCCTGACTATTATTTCTTCGTAGGGGTTACGTGATATTTTCAACAGACTCCTAAGAGTTCTTATGGTATCCAATAAATAATTTTAATATGTAGTTATTATATATATTTAGTTGTTTTTCTACCGACTTCCAAATAAAGGAGGAGGTACTCAATTCGATTGTTTTTTTTTAGTTTGTTACCTCATAACTTTCTACTGGGTGAACCGATTCTCAAAATTATTTTTTTGTATGAAAGCTGGTGCTTCTCGTGTGGTTCCATTTCATCAAATTTGGTCTAGTAGTTTAGAGAGTTTGAGATACACTCCAATAAATGAATAGAGATGAAGTCGGTATAAATTTTTCAAATAGTACTTGTTCATGTAGTTGTGGATCATCATGCCAGCATTCGTTGTGAAGTGGTGCAGAAACAATACACGATTTAAATGTCCAGGGATTTCTTTCACTAGTAAATAAATGCAAAATTATAATTATTCAAAGATGTTCAAATACGTTAACGAATCGAGATGGTCAATACTATGCAAAATAAAGTCAGTAAATTTTTATTTAATTTAGGATGTATTTTTTTCTTCAGGACTAAATATTGAAATGTATGTAATGTGCAATGGTTTTGTTTTGTTTTATTCTCGCCTGCTTGCCGATTCAATGCGGCAAAATAAGTGCCTAGCTGCACTTAAGCTAGAAAAACAAGAGTATGACTGCCTGTGAAAAGCAGCATAGTTATACTAGGTACGTTAATTTTGCCTGAAAACAATAAAATTATAGATAATAAAAAAAATATGGACCATGTTACACAAAACTGCAGTACCTACAAATAGACGTAGGTCAAAAAGGTGAAATAAAATATCACTCAGGACACATTTTATTTTTAATATCGACATTAATTAACATAAAATGATAATTATTAATCAAGTACATGTTACCTACAAGAGCATAGACTAGAAAAAAGTAAGATTTAACTCATGTACCTACCAAAAAGAGATGAGAATAGCAAATAAAACAACCATCAAATAGTTCCTGCTACCAGTTTCTGGATCCAAAATCAGGTCCTGGTCACCAGCTAGAAAAAAGGTATCGCGAAGACGGTTCATACGATCCCAAACACGGTGTGTCTACTATTAACCATCACATAGTTCCTGCTACCAGTTTCCGGCTCCAGCATGGATTCCTGGATACCAAGTATAAGCATAAGAAATTTGGTTAATAGCAAAATACTAGCCCCTCAAGGGTCGATGTCATTATAACAATGACATTTCTATTGTTGATGCACTAGATGTCATATAAAATTGTTTGTTAGAATCCCACTTAGAAATGTTTCCTCAATAAGTATCAGAAAGTTTTCAGCGCACTAATATTTAGTTGTGTACGCGCGGGCGTCAGAGTGATACGTCCTCTGAGCTCTCTCTAAGAGGCCTCAGCCGCGTCTGACGATTCATGACTGGCGCGACCGGTTTTAGGATTGATTTTAAAAACGTGTGTGTAGAAACCGCTCGGCAATAACAAACTAATAAACAATTTAAAATGTAGTCTGTGGAACTTGAACTTGTTAATCAAATAATGTTATATTACATCAGGTAAGAATAATTGACATAATATACTACATCAATCATTGATAAGTGACCCTTCAAATACTCAGCAAAAACGCGAATTGGCGCTTCCAAAGCGTTTACGTTCTAAAGAGATACTACAGACAATGAACAATAAACGATTGCCTACAGTTGGTATGTAATATAGGTAACTATATAGCATTAAAAAAACAGTTCATTGTTTGGTCAAATTAAAGCACGTTTAATTTTTCAAGCTAATGAAAATTTATTGATTCAGGCGTTACTTTGCGGAAATCCATTATCAAAAAAACGATATTAAAAAATATTTAGTGACACTTCCGCTGAAAAGAAAACAATGATTTTGGCCTATTTGGGGGGCGTGCACCACCCTCCCTCCCGCATAAAATGCTAATAGGAAGAATACAAAATAAAAAACACAAGAAACCCCAAATAAACCAAAACCGATTCGACACGTGTTTCGCCTCTACACGAGGCATCCTCAGGAGATGTTGACTCGTCGAGCGCTAGACCGACAGTAAGAGAACAACGCAAAATCGCCCGCTTATATAGCAAGCAGACTCCGCCACCTTGTGACTCACTGCACGCGCGCCGGCCGCTGCTATATTGTTGTTGGTGACGTATTTTGGGAAAATATACGCAATAATGGAGATGAAACCATGTTGGTTTGGTCATTCAATAGTGTAAGATTATTATTATTATGTTTTATAATCTCTAATTGTTCCAACACACTTAACCGAAAGCTTTTTTCACAAACATGTAAAATCTTAAAAGTGTTGTTGTTGCGCAACGAATGACCGGTATCGAGTAGATGTTTAGCTAAATGAGACTGGTCAGGGTGGTCATTCCTGTAAGCTGAAACATGTTTTTTTTATCTAATATCAAAATTACGGCCTGTCTGACCCACATAAACACCGTTACAATCGTCACAGACCAGTTTATAAACACCCGACTTTTTTCCATCCTCAAGACGATCTTTACCATTACAAATATGTTGTAAGTTCTGGTCTGTTCGGAAGGCCACGTGGATGTTATTTTTCCTGAGTATGTTGGCAATTTTTTGAGAGACGGGGCCCATGTAGGTCAAACTACCCACATATTTGTTTATTTTTTCCGGAGGGCATGCACAAAGCAATGAACGAACCCTATCTCGCTGCTTATTTTGAATTAGGCGATCGACTATTTGCTTACTGTAGCCGTTAGATGTTGCCATAAAAGTGAATTGTTATTTTCTAGTTCCAGTTTGAACTTTATTTTGCGGTGGATATTGTTGAGTTTATTTACAAAAATATTAACCTGACGAGAAGTACCTGTCCAACAAATAATTATGTCATCAACATACCTATAATAAAACAGGATACGGGGTTCGTTCACCACATGATGTTTTTCAAAATCATCCATAAAAAGTTCAGCCATTAATGGACTTAACGGGGATCCCATGGCCCAACCATCTTTTTGAGAAAAGTACTGATTATTAAACCTAAAGTAATTTTGTCTCATACACACCCCAGTCAAATCAATGAGTTCATTAACTTCTCCAGGATGCAACCGTTGTCTCTCGAGGTGACCTTCTAAGATACGTAGGCTTTCTTCGTAGGGAACATTAGTGAAAAGGCTGTCTACATCAAGAGACAACAATTTAGCACCGGAAGGGATGTCAACGTTTTTAATTTTATTTATTAAATCTAGACTGTTTTTTAAACTGTACTTAGGTTTGAAACATGTCTTGGAACTTAAGAGAATGTTAAGATGTTTAGCTAATTTGTACGCCGGAGCGTCAATGTAAGAAACAACCGGACGAATGGGAATATTTTCTTTATGAGTTTTGGGTAAACCGTATAAAAGAGGGGACCGTGGATTCTTTGGGACAATAGTTTTAAGCACCCCTGGAGAAATGAACAACGCGCTCTTAACTGCATCTTTCACCTCTGATGTGAACTTTTTAGTAGGATCCGAATTAAGACGTTCAAATTCCTCACCAAGGATAACGTTGTTAACCTTTTGGTTATAGACATTTCTATCCAGAATGACAACACTATTACCTTTATCCGCTTTTGAAACAACTAGATTATCTTGATTGAGTCTATCCTGCAACGAACGATAAATCCGATGCTCTGAAAAAACCGAAGTATTAAAAGATAAAGGTTTTTTAATATGAACTGCCACCTGATGTTTAACGGCGATATCCTGTTTACTCCTAACACAAGCAATTTCCGAGTCTACCGCTAATGTTTCGAGAGATTTTTGAGACACCCTGGGCGTTAAGTTATATTTCAGACCTTTCTCTAACAACGAGAGCTCTGAAGGAGAGAACTGAGTGTCACTTAAGTTTTCAACACGAGGGTGAAACAAATGAGTATCAGTTTGTGTGTCAGAATTAACATTATTAACATGGCTGTTTTGAAATAACCTGTCCAGTTTCCTAGATTGTGTCAAATATCTCTCATGTGCAGCCAAAGATGCTAATTCCCTAGCCTTGTTATCCAGAAGATCAAACTCTACGTTATGTATGTTGAAACTCAACTCTGAGTGTAACACCTTCAGGTGAACTTTCAAATTATCTCTGACTGAAAACCAATGTCTACATTCTTCTTCTAACCAAATTTTTTTAGCTTTAGTAATCGCTATACAGCTAGCCCGACTATGCGTGTTGGAACGTAAGTTAATATAATTAGGTTCATTAACTGTTTACAACGTTGATTGAACCAAACATTTTGAGCAGCCAAACGATGAATTTTAGTCAACTTGATGTAAAGTTTTGCCTGTTCAGCTATCATCATCATCATCATCAGCCTGTAGCAGTCCACTGCTGGACATAGGCCTCTCCAATTGCACGCCACTTAGGTCTATCTTGGGCTTCTCGCATCCAGTTTTTGCCAGCCGTCTTGCGCAGATCGTCACTCCACCGTGCCTCAGGACGTCCTACACTATGTTTGCCGAGACGCGGTCTCCACTCTAGAACTCGTTTACCCCAACGGTTGTCGGTTCTACGGCTAATATGGCCAGCCCACTGCCACTTCAGCTTGCTGATCCGGTGGGCTATGTCGATGACCTTGGTTCTCTGACGGATCACTTCATTTCTGATGCGATCCCTCAGAGAAACACCGAGCATAGCCCTTTCCATAGCCCGCTGAGCGACTTTGAGCTTGTGGACCATTCGAGCCGTCAGTGTCCACGTTTCGGCTCCGTATGTCATGACGGGTAGGACGCACTGATTGAAGACTTTCGTCTTCAGGCACTGTGGAATCGGCGAAGTAAGGACTCGACGTAGTTTCCCAAACGCTGCCCAGCCCAGCCGAATTCTTCTATTCACCTCGTTCTCAAAGTTGTTTTTTCCCAACTGCAATGTCTGCCCGAGGTACACATATTTTTGAACAACTTCGAGAACGGCGCCGTGTATCGCAATCGGTTCCGGTAGAACATGTTCGTTGAACATGACCTTGGTTTTGTCCAAGTTCATCCGTAGGCCGATGCGTATAGAAGAGTCAGCCAGGTCATTCAGCATCTGTTGCAGGTCCTGCAGCGTCTCTGCCACGATGACGATATCGTCAGCAAATCGCAAGTGAGAGATGTATTCGCCGTTGATATTAATGCCACGTCCTTTCCAGTTCAGCGTCTTGAACATATCCTCCATTGCATTTGAAAACAATTTCGGGGAAATAACGTCCCCTTGTCTCACTCCTCGATGCAACGGTATGGGACTTGTTTGCTGATTCTGTACTTGGTGGCGGTTTCGTAAAGACATCTCATCACTTGGATGTATCGCCAATCTATCTGGCAGCGCTGCAGGGACTCCAGAACAGACCAGATTTCAACCGAGTCAAAGGCCTTCTCATAGTCCACGAATGCTAGACACAGGGGCTGATTATACTCTTCGGTCTTCTGTATAATCTGCCGCACTGTGTGAATGTGGTCTATGGTGCCGTATCCGCTCCGAAACCCAGCCTGTTCCGGTGGTTGGAATTCGTCGAGTCTACGCGCAAGACGGTTCGTGATCACTCTTGAAAACAGCTTATAGACGTGGCTTAGAAGGGATATGGGTCGATAGTTCTTCAGCAGGGCCTTATCTCCTTTTTTGAAGAACAGGACGACCACACTCCTACTCCACGCCTCTGGAGTTCTTCCTTCGAACAGGACAGCGTTAAAAAGCTTCTGGAGCTCCCTCAGTACGGGTTTACCTCCTGCTTTTAGTAGCTCTGTTGTAACGCCATCCTCTCCAGGGGCTTTTCCATTTTTAAGCTGTCCAAGAGCGATCTCGATTTCGCCAATACTGACTTCTGGCAAGTCTTCGGTGAAATGGCGTGTTAACGTGGCTCTAGGATCATTTTCGGGATCAGGTCGAGATGCATGCGATGCGTATAATCGGCCATAGAAGTCCTCCACTTCCGAAAGGACTGCCGGCTTCGAAGCAACGACTTCTCCACTAGCTGTGGTCAACTTCGTCAGGTGGCTTCTTCCAAGAGATTGTACGAACACCTTTGACCCCCGATTCTGCTCGATCGCTCTTTCGATCGAAAGAGTATTGAAGCACCGGAGGTCGTGTCGTACGTTCTTGTTGATCTCTCGGTTTAGAGTCCGCTTTTCTGACGAAGTGATGGGTGGGTTTTCACGTCGTTCCTTCATTAGCCCCAAAGTCTTTTCTGAAAGCTTGGACTTCTTGCCCTTACGCTGCATGTAACAAAATCTCGTACTTTCTTCCCTGAGGACCCGAGTCACATTTTCGAGGTTCTGGTTTACGTCTGTGGTGGTTTCCACGGCAGCGAATTGGTTCTCCAGGTTTAGCTGGAATGTTTCAGATCCTGCAATGGTTTGGAGCAGTGTTGGTCGGAGCCTGGACTTCATCAGACGGACACGTTGCGCCTTGAAGTTGATATTCAGAGAGCCTCGGACAAGTCAGTGATCGCTACCGGTATTGAACCTGTTGATCACGGAGACATCTCTAAATATGTGCCTTTTATTCGTCATGATGAAGTCAATCTCATTTTTAGTCCTAGTTTCGGGGCTTAGCCACGTCCACTTCCTTTGGGGCTGTTTCTTAAAGAAGGAGTTCATCAAGAAGAGCCCCTCCCGTTCGAGGAAGTTGACGAGCATTTGCCCCCTATGGTTTCTGCTTCCAAAGCCATGGCATCCTACTACCGATTCGCTGAAATTCTGTACTCCCACTTTAGCGTTAAAGTCCCCCATGACAACGGTGTACTGGGTCTTTGTAGTGAAATGGAGGGCCCTCGATATGTCATCGAACATATCCTCTACTTCATCGTCCGAGTGTGTTGAGGTCGGTGCGTACACTTGCACCACCTTAAGGCTATACCTCTCGGTGAGCTTCACAATAAGGTACGCTACCCTGTTCGACACACTGGACACTTCCACAACGTTGTCAGAAAGGGACTTGTTTACCAGAAACCCAACGCCACCTTGGGATTGTTGGTCTCCCTCTCGGAAGTACATAAGGTGGCCCGATTCTAGGGTTAAGGTGTCTTCCCCCTCTCTTCGGACTTCACTCAACCCCAGTATGTGCCACCTAATTTTCCCAAGTTCCACCTCGAGTTGCGCCAGATGCGAGTCAAGCCTTAGCGTGCGTCCGTTATACGTCGCCAGGGTCAGTTGTTTGTGGTGGCCTTCCGTAGCCCGGAGATTCTTAGCACCCCTCGCCCCGCCGTTACCATGGTCGCCACCATGACCAGGAATAGCGGGGCCGCCGGGAACTAGGGGCCGTGGCTTTTTGTTGTCCTGCATTGGAGGATATTGCCCGTAATCGCCACGCTGGGCAGGCGGGTTGGCGATCGCAGGGCGTAGCTTCTCGCACCGGTGACGCTGCTGCCCGTCACCGGCCTGTTGCATTTAGCGACGCCTGTTGGGATGGGTATACCACCATCGGTCGGTTGTCAGAGCCTCGTTCGTCGATCAGCAGGATGTACCGCGTGCAGGTGAGGTTGACTTGGGTCAAAAGATGTTCTGTAGTAGCCGAGCCATACCGGGTTCCTCCCAGAGCTGATTGGGTCGGTGATCTCGATGGCTTGGTGGCGATCACCACTCAGTCACCCACCCAGTCTCCTCCACTCGATGGAGTAGTAAAAGGGAGAGGTTACGTTGCAGCCCGGCTTGGTGAGGTGGTGGTCGTAGGGGTGTACCACTCTCCTAATAAGCCCCTTCACGACCTGGAAGTACTCCTAGGCGAGGTGGGGACCCTGGTTGGCCAAACTCGACCACGGCCGGTCATAGTGCTCGGAGACCTCAACGCCAAATCTACGGCGTGGGGTTCTCCGCGGACAACTGCAAGAGGTGAAGCTGTCGAAGACTGGTTGACGGAGATGGGATTGTGCATCCTCAACCAGGGGTCGACGAACACTTGCGTGCGGCGGACGGGTGGGTCGGTGGTTGATGTGACTTTCGCCACCCCTGAAATAGCAGCGCGTGTCCATGACTGGGAGGTGCTGGTTGGCGAGGAGACGCTGTCCGACCACCGATACATTCGTTTTAGTGTGTCTTCGACAGCAGTTAACCTGGACACAAGGTCAACATCGACTTTTGGTCCAAGATGGATCCTCAAACGCTTAGACGTGGAGCTGCTGCAAGAAGCAGCCATTGTCCAAGCATGGAACGCCTCTTCCTCGGAGCCAGTGGATATTGACGCGAAAGCAAGTGGACTGTGCGAGGCAATGGCACACATCTGCGACGCTGCCATGCCCCGTGCGAGAGCCCCACAGTCCAGGCGCCAGGTCTACTGGTGGTCGGAGGAGATCGCTGGGCTTCGCCGTCGGTGCGTGGCGAGGCGCCGTCGCTACCAGCGATACCGAAGAAGAAGACGCCAGGAAACAGACGTATCCGATATCCTGTATGCAGCCTACAGAGAGGCGTCCAAGACTCTCCATGTAGCCATCAGAGAGGCAAAGGCAGAAGCCTGGCGGCAACTGTTAGAGTCACTGGAAAGAGATCCATGGGGCCGACCGTATAGGTGGGCGAGACAGAAGCTCCGCCCCTGGGCTCCCCCCATCACTAGCACACTCCAACCTCTAACCCTCCAGCGGGTGATTGAAGGTCTGTTTCCTGGAGCACCAGAGGCGGAGTTCATCCCTCCTACCATGGTGGAGCTTGAACGGGTCGAAGAAGAGGAGCAAAACGTCCCGCAGATCACGCAGGGTGAGCTGGGTGCGGCTGTCCGGAAAATGAGGGCCAAAAACACGGCACCGGGACCTGATGGCATTCCCGGACGTGCGTGGGCCCTCGTTCAGGAGACTCTGGAGCCCCAAATCAGGACCCACTTTGATCGCTGTTTGAGGGAGGGCAGGTTCCCCAAGCGGTGGAAGAAAGGGAAACTCGTCCTCTTGAGAAAAGAGGGGCGTCCGGTGGACGAACCGGCCGGATATCGCCCGATAGTGCTGCTTGACGAGGCGGGCAAACTCCTGGAGCGTGTTGTTGCTGCCCGCCTCGTCAAGCACCTGACAACGGTCGGCCCAGATCTGGCGGATAACCAGTTCGGGTTCCGGAGAGGTCGTTCGACGCTGGATGCCATATCCCGCGTTCACGATCTCTCCGAGGAGGCAAGTTCTAACGGCGGGGTCATGTTGGCGGTGTCATTAGATATCGCCAACGCTTTTAACAACATACCCTGGAGCACAATCTTGGGGGCACTGGGGCACCACGGCGTGCCTCAGTACCTCCAACGCATCGTTGGTGACTACCTCTCAGATAGAGAGGTGGTCTACCCAACGAAGGATGGCGGAGGCCAGAGCCCAGTGGCGCGCGGCGTTCCACAGGGGTCGGTCCTGGGCCCACTCTTGTGGAACATAGGTTTTGATTGGGTTCTGCGGGGCGTTAACCTGGCTGGCGTCAGCGTCGTTTGTTACGCTGACGACACTCTGGTTACTGCCCATGGGAGTACGGTACGGGAAGCGTCCATTCTGGTCACTGCTGGAGTAGCGGCGGTAGTGACCCGGATACGGCGATTGGGTCTGGAGGTGGCGCTCCATAAATCCGAGGCCATATGCTTTCCTGGTCGTCGGAGAGCGCCACCTTCTGGCTGCAACATTATGGTGGGAGGGACCTCCATTGCTGTCGGACGACGCTGAAGTATCTCGGTGTTGTACTTGACAGCAGGTGGAGGTTCGGGGCTCATTTGCAGCGGTTGTCACCCAGGCTCGTGGTGACGGCCGCTGCCCTAGGCCGCCTACTTCCAAATCTCGGGGGGGGCGATGGAAGCTGCCGCCACCTTTACATGGCGGTGGTGCGGTCTATGGCCCTCTATGGTGCCCCCATATGGGCAGGGTCCCTAAACGCTCGGGAGACCGCCTTTCTATGTAGGGCCCAGAGAGTCATGGCGGTAAGAGTGTGCAGGGGCTACCGTACACTGTCACACGAGGTGGCCTGCGTTCTCGCTGGTTCCCTTCCATGGGACCTGGAAGCCGAGGTTCTTTCCTCGGTCTTCTGGCGTAGAACGTGGGCCCGACAGGAGGGTCTCAATCCTGCCCTCCAAGAGAAGAGACAATGGCGAACGGACGCCAGGAAGGTAGCGTTGGCGTCCTGGAGTAGACGGCTGGCCGTGGGCCCGCGGAGAGGAGCCGGAGCCACCCGGTTTCTCGAGGCGGTCTGGCCAATACTGGAGGAGTGGGTTCAGCGGGGGCACGGGTCACTTACCTTCCGAATGACTCAGGTCCTCTCGGGGCATGGATGCTTTGGGAGGTACCTGTGTAACGTGGCCCGGAGAGAAGCGACCCCTGCGTGCCACCAGTGCGGCTGCGTAGAGGAAACCGCGCAGCACGTATTGGAGGCGTGCCCGGGGGCAGAGGAACCGCGGCAGACCCTTGTCTCGGTAGTAGGGGCGGACCTCTCTTTACCGACCATCATAGCCAGGATGGTCGATGACGAGAGGTCATGGGAGGCGATGGTCTCTTTCTGTGAGGACGTGATGTCGCAGAGAGAGACCGAAGAGCGCGAGAGAGAGATAAATCCCCTCTCTCTCCCGCTCCGGAGGGCGCGGACACGGAGGCGAGCTATTCGAGCCCGCACTCCGTCTCCGCTAGCAGGGCCTGGGTTGTCGGACGTGGGGACGTTCGGCACCCCTCATCCATGAGGTCCTTCTTAGGTGGCGACGCGCTGTATGTCCCAGCGCGTGGCTGGAGCAGTACGAGGGGGGGCAATCTGTCCGTCCTCCGAGGTGGGTCTGCCCTGAAACATCGAGGGGCAGACGTCGGCAAGACAGGGCTGCGGAGAATGCACAAACGGCCCCGTAACCCTGTTTGAAGTCGTTGCCGAAGGACATCGTGGGGTTTTTAGTCGGTAGTGAGAGTCCGACATAACCCGTTCGTTATCCCCGACGAGCGGGTATGCGTAAATGCATTTTCCCCACGAAAAAAAAAAAAAAAAAAAAAAGGGTCAAAAGATGTTGGCTCGCCCCTTACATCCCAACTTCAAAATTCAGCTATACTTGCCGACTTTAGATAATTTATTGATTCAGGCGTTACTTTGCGGAAATCCATTATCAAAAAAACGATATTAAAAAATATTTAGTGACACTTCCGCTGAAAAGAAAACAATGATTTTGGCCAAATATTTTTTAATATTTTTTAATATCGTTTTTTTGCTAATGAAAATTCACCCTCTGCAAATTTTAAAGTGGTTTAGCTGAGTTGCTAATTAATTTGTCAGTAATAACAACACAGTGCTTTTCTAAAGTAATTCTATAAATTGATTGAATTTTCTAAATTGATAATGAAGGTATTCTGTGACCACTGAAAAATATCCAGCTGGCAAATAACGACTTATTTGTTTTTGGTAAAATGTATAAGCCTAAAATGTTTCATAATCTTTCTTTACTACATTGCGAAGAATCTCTTTTAATGTCTTCTAGACAAAAACTTAATAAATTAATCATATTTCGCGAGACATACGAGATTTACGATTGATTTGTTATTGAGTTGGTCCAGTCCACTTGTTGCATAACATCGTCCACGCCGCTATGACTCTGCTGTCATTGTAGACGTTGCAGCACGCGCGTAAACCAATCCCTGCTTTCCTTCTGAATTTAAACCAATCACCGAACATGTCTATTTGTAACCTCGGAAGTAATTTGTATTTGGAATCATACGTTGTTTTGATTTGAAAGGCCACTTTTTGTGTGGAATTTGTTCTGAATTATGCTTCCTGACTATTATTTATTCGTAGCGTAACCCTAAATTCCAACGACAAAAAATGATATTAGAGGTCGCATTACGGGCACAAAATATGTTACAGCACTGCACTAGAGGTTGAACAACACGTGTTACACGTAATAAGCGCTAAATATAATATTTCCCTATACGATGAGTTGATCATAATATCACTAGACATCGATATGAACATCGATAATGTTTATCGACAATGCACAGCATACGACCAAAAAATATCAAAAATAAGCCACGCCCACTTTTCAAAATGTAGGATACTCAATCTAGGTCAAATATTCCTTTTTCTGTGATCAGCATATCGCCTCAACCACCACCCTCCAACGCCGGCGAGCATCTGTTTGTGGAGGTTATTTTATCTAATAACAAAATATTGCTTGGAGCCTACTACAGCCACTCCTCAAGTGTCAATTACTTTTCATCTTTTGAGAAAATCTTAGAAGATCTTATTCCATTATATAGCCATAACATTATTTTAGGAGACTTTAATACCTGTCTCCTCAAGCAAGACCACCGCACTCATTCCTTTGAATCGATCATTAAATCTTGCAACATGCATATCCTCCCATTTAGTGCCACTCATCATGCACCAAGTTATAGCCCCTCCCTCCTTGATTTGTGTATAGTGTCTTCTCCACAGCATGTTGCTAAGCATGGTTAATGTTCTGCTGACAATTTCTCATATCATGACCTAATATTTCTCTCGTATAAAATTCGACCTCCAAAAATTAAACCCAAAGTAATTCTTCAGCGCAATTTTAGTGGTATGCATAAAGAAAAAATGTTACAAGATGCTAGCAAAATAGACTGGTCCCCGGTGACCAACGCTGTAACAGTCGATGACCAAGTTGCACTTTTCAATTCAATGATTACTCAATTGTACGATAAGCACGCTCCATTACGTGCCATCAAGCTAAAGCATCGTCCAGCTGCTTGGCTTACAGATGACATTAAATTATTAATGAGCAAAAAATGTAGTGCTAGACATAAATATAAATGCCGCCCTAATGACACTAACAAAGAAAATTATGTGAAGTCTAGAAATCGTTGCAATATGGTGTGTAGGGATGCCCTGCGTCGCCATATTCATAAATCAGTCGATAATGATGATCCAGCAAAAGTCTGGCAGTTTCTAAGGTCTTTTGGAATTGGTAAATCTCTTCAAGATAGTATCCCTAACAACATAAACATAGATTTTCTCAATCTCTATTTCTCTTCAGTGCTTTCAACGTTACCGATTCCTGACTACTCTCCTTTTGTTTTTAATCGAGTGTCCGCTTGTGATGTTAAGAAGAGCTTATTATCGATCACTTCCAATGCTGTAGGCGGTGATGGAATTAGTCGCAATATGATAGTGCCCATCCTTGACATCATCCTTCCTGTTCTCTGCCTTATATTTAATAACTCCATGACAAACGGCATTTATCCCACTATCTGGAAAGATGCACAACTTATTCCCTTACCCAAAAAACCCAATCCCAAATCTTTTACTGAATATCGTCCTATATCCATTCTCCCATTTCTATCAAAAGTTCTTGAGCGCCTAGTCCACAGCCAAATAAGCAAATATTTATCCTCTCATTACCTACTAAATCCTTTCCAATCCGGTTTTCGTCCTGGCCACAGCACAGTAAGCACTCTCGTGAAGATCACTGATGACATTCGCTTATCCATGGACAACAGAAACTTAACTATACTCACATTACTAGATTTTAGTAATGCTTTTAACACAGTTGACTTTGACATACTTCTAGCCATACTACGCTCAATTAACATATCTCCAACGGTACTCGATTGGTTTCACAGTTATTTATTTGGGCGCCGGCAACGGATCCGTCTAGAAGAGAAGTTCTCTTCCTGGTGTGATGCAATTGCAGGTGATGATTGCCACAAGGCGGCGTTTTATCTCCTCTCCTTTTCGCAATATTTATTAATTCAATCTCAAATAATTTTTCTTCCTCCTACCACTTATACGCAGACGATCTACAAATCTACTCTAAAGCCCCTCTTGACCAGCTTTCTGGAGCCGTAGACCTAATAAATGCTGATTTAAATTGCATCACAACATGGTGCAGACAATTTGGTCTGAAAATAAATCATAGCAAGACGCAGGTAATGATTGTGGGAAGTTCGCAGTTAATCTCAAAGGTGGACTTGTCAACGATTCCATCCATTCATTTTGATGGAGTCCCTATTCCCTATAGTACATCTTTAAAAAATCTAGGGTTGACAATCGATCATTGCTTAAGTTGGGCTCCTCAGCTACAAGTTACTAGTCGCAAATTGTACGCCACCGCTGGCGCTTTAAAAAGGCTGCGCAACTTTCTTCCTGTCACCACTAAAATTGCTCTAAATCAATCTCTTCTACTCCCAATTCTAGATTACGCTGATGTCTGCTATCCAGATCTCACTGAGAATCAACTAGATAAGCTTGAGCGTCTTCAAAACTTCTGCATAAGATTTATATTTGGTTTGCGCAAGTATGATCACATATCTCAATATCGATCAAAGCTCAAGTGGCTCCCTATACGTCTTCGCCGGAATGCTCACATACTCTCTCTCCTTTACAATATTTTGTTCAATCCTTTGACCCCGCGCTATCATAAGGATCGTTTCAATTTCCTTCACAATGCCAATGTTCTCAATCTTAGGTCATCAGAAAATCTTGCCCTCAGTATGCCTCAGCATGGCACAGTATTTTATGATCACTCTTTTTCAGTGAAAGCTGTTCGCTTATGGAACTTATTACCAGTTACTATCAGGCGTGCACAATCCTTGTCGACCTTCAAAAGCCAAGTAAAAAGTTTCTATCTCGCCAATTAGTTTAACCCGTGTGAACTTGAGTTTTGATTATAATACATCAAAGAAATAATGTATAAATATATGTATGGAAGTATATTGTATTGTAGTGTATATATATATATTATGTAAGTATATCAATGAATTAATTATATGTTTATATATATTTCAATATGTATTAGTGTATTTTATGTATCAGTAGATATTTTTCTTTTCTTGTTTATAATTTATTATTAATTTGATTTAGTAATGTATTATTGTCGTGATTTGATTGTACCTTTATCTTTATATTACGCCCCGTCTTGTTATTCCTGTATTTCCTCTCCATCCTAAGGTTACCTGGAAGAGATCACTATTAGTGATACGGCCGCCCATTGTAACACTTTATTTTAAGCTTTCTTTTACTTTTATGTTATTTTTGTATATTAAGTGGTGTAACAATAAAGAATTATCTATCTATCTATCTATCTATGCAATCTGTCTAACATTAGAAATTTGGAAAATACGTCAATATTATAGAAAATTACACATAAAATACATTATTTTTATGTATCATAATGATTTTAGAACAGATAATACCTATCTAACATTACGTTCTTCACGAATTGAAAGAGCAATATGCGGGAAAACCCGCCATTACAGTACAAAACTTCTCGATTCAATGTAATATTATGTGAAAATATATGGCTACATTGCTCAATACAACTAAAACAAACTTAAAATTGATAGAAAACAGTTTATTACACATAAATAACTTACCATTTTCGCATTTTTCACAAAAAAACACTCCAACAAAACAATTCTGAAAACTGAAATTCAGACGCTCAAATATTTTCTTGGGCGTGTAAATAAATATTTTTTTTTCAAAGTTTACTTGGCAATTTATTGTCCGATTATTTAATTTAACGCCATCTAGAGTTACGGTTACGCTACAATTGACATATTGATGAAAGTCATAGGCAAAATTAATATAGAACGAATTAAATGTCACTTTAATATAGGACGCGCGTCCCATTCGCGAGCCGTGAGTTGGCGGTAAACGATGGGACGCGCGTCCTTTCTGTGAATATAAGGGAATATAATATAATACAACTTTAAAAGAACTAGTTTGACATGGTCACATAACGTGAATATTGATAAGAATACATGTTTAGTACATAAGAAAAAAATATAATCCAACTTCTAGACTAACCAAATTAAACTTAAAAACATATACATACTTAAAAATGGAAACTTCTTCAACACTAAAATGTATGAAATAACTTGTTGAAGTCCGTACCATGTTAGTCCGAAAGTACCTTTTATCACAATATTTTACACATAGTACCGACTTTGACAAGTTATTTCACACTTTTTATGTAGAAGTCGGTTCTGTAAAAATATAATAAAATATCACCCTTTTTAGTGAGCCTTGCTATTTACGGGATCTATTGTCATTCACTGTCATAGATGATATCATTAAATTATCAAGAATAGGCGAAACACTTTTCAGATACTGGAGTGTAACTCAATAACTGCATAAGAACCGAATTTGATGTTATTTAAATGGTTCCAACTTGGAAGTACTTATACTAATACCAAATACCAAATAAAATAATATTTTTTAGAATCGGTCCACAAATTGGGGCAAAATCTGTGAAGATACAAAAAAAATACATACAATCAAACATATAACCTCCTACTTTTTTGAAGTTGGTAAAAAAGATCCTAGATGGCCAAGCCAGCAAACGATCACGTGAAATGTCCTGAAGCTGTAAAACACTTCTGGGCAATAACACAGTATAAGCTGCCGTTAAATATGTCAGTCCAATTGTAATGTTATAAGCCCGAGTATTGGTGACTTTGGCGATACTTCATTTAATTTTATACACTGGGCCGCAAAGAAAGCGGGTCATCTATAAGAAATAGGTACGATAAATTATTTTGCAAAAATATATGTTTGAATCAGAGAGGAAAGGTGTGAGTTGAAAATAAAAGAGTGTGTTTACGCCAGGGAGTATGTGAATTCGAGAGTGTGTGTGTGTGTGTATGTGTGAAGCTAATTATTTCAATACTATCAAGAGATTTTCAGTATCTTGATATGATAATGGCTGAAGCCATTTTATACATTTTGTTTTGCATTTATATGTAGTAAGGGGATAAATGTTCAATTCTTTATTTAATCTATTGTACAGCATCGAGCTAATACATTGATAATGTCGGCGCGCTACTGCTGTCCGTTTCTTTGTAGTGATACAGACCAAATCATATCTGCGTTTGGTATACATGAGGGTTGGATCAAATGGTAGTTGTGTATGTTTCTTAAATACCGTATGCAGGATAAAAAGTTGCCTGACAGTTAGGACTTAGCATAGCACGTACAGTTCAGTAGTTGGGAATCGAAAATGTTTTTTGGAGAGGACTTTGAGTACAGTTCTCTGTGTCCTTTCCAATAATAACATATTAGATATTCCGGTACCACCCCACGAAGTTATACAGTAAGATATAACGGATTGGGCAAGAGCATAGTAAACTGTCTTTAAGTATTGGAAGTCAATCTCTGAGGTTTTTAAAAACATAAATCAATTTCCGCACTCTAGACACCATATACGTGAAATGGTGCCTCCATGATATAGCACTGTCAATCATAACACCTAAGTACTTGACGGAATAGGAACGTTCTAAAGAAATACAGTTGCAGATTGTAGAACTTGTGCTATTATCACACAGGTGAGCGCATAATTCAAAGGAAGCAGTTGGTTGACCCGTCACATTGGGAGCAAAATCAATAAAATTAGTTTTGGAAAGGTTAAGAGTTAAAAAATTACAACATATCCAGTTCATAACAATCCTTAATGCATTCTCAGATAATTCCTGCACTTCTGCCCAGCTGTGGCCATGAACCAGAAGAACTGCATATCTTCTCTTCGGCATAAGTTATTAATTTACAATTTGGGATTGATAGGTTACATAAATCGTTTACGTAAATTAAAAACAACGTAGGTCCTAAGATGCTTCCTTGAGGGACGCCATAGCTAAGTGGTTCTTCTCGGCTATAAATACCGTCTATCACAACCTGCTGGGTCCGATGGCTAAGATAACTGCAAAACAGGTCTTGCACAACTCCTCTAATGCCAGCACATTCAAGTTTAGAAAGAAGAATAAGTATAGAGACAGTGTCGAATGCATTTGAGAGATCCAGAAAGATACTAATAGTCCTCAGATTGTTGTCAAAATTTTGAATCGCCGTTTCCGAGAGTTTCAAAACAGCCTCGTCTGTGGATCTTCCACTTCTAAATCCAAATTGATTCTCGGAGAGGATGTTATTCTGATTTAGGAATTGCACTAAGCGCTTGTTGATAATATTTTCAAAAACCTTCGACATAACTGTTAGCACAAGAGATGGGTCTATAGTTTGAGACACTGTCCCTATCACCACTCTTAAAAATAGGATGAGCTAAAGCTTTTTTAAATATTTGTGGGAACACGCCAGCAGAGAGAGCCAGAAAAGGAGATATTGAAAATATGACATAGAATAGGAGTAAGTACCTTTCTGGCGGCTTTGATAATAGACGTTAAAATACCGTCCCAGCCAAGAGCACAATTGTCTTTTAGACTGTGTATTACATGAAGAATTTCATCATATTCAACCGTATATTGTACCATAGAGTTTGAAGGTGGGCAAGGCTTACTGGTAAATTGAGCAGGATTTGAGGTGTAGTTAGAAGTATTTAATTTAATTGGAGAGGGGGTTTTTGAGGTCAAAGTTTCTCCAATACTGGCAAAATAGGTAGGTATTATACCGAATCAACCCACAAAGATGGGTCATCGTGAATTTTTAATAGATTGCTTGCGGAACTTGGTTTTATGTTTATATTGGCAATTTTATTAATCATACTCCACGCCTTTTTTGGATTTCCTCTAACCATCTGAAACTCAGTTTGATAGTACTCACGTTTTACTTTTTTTAGTAGGTTGTTACAGAAGGTACGGTAGCGAGTGTAGATTAATTTATGGGTTAAGTTACCTGGGTTCTTTTTATGTTTTTTATAGAGCTTGTCTCTATTTCTAATGCATCTTAAAAGGCCTGGAGAAATCCATAACTTAAGTAACCTTAGTAATTTTTAAACTTTCGCGATTTGAACACATGTTTTAAATGTTTATTGGGACTTATCACGTATTATTTAATATAGGTAAAAATATGTACCTTTAAATATGCACGAGCTGAGTCAGCTCGTGACCACGGCCATTGTGACATGGTCGAAACGTCGAGCGAAAGGTACATATTTTTACCTATATTAAATAATACGTGATAAGTCCCGATAAACATTTAAAACATTAAGTAACCTTTTTTTGGTAGAAATTTTAACTAAGCGAGTATGTTTACTAATAATGTCCGATATAATGTGAACAAAAATTTCAGAAGCTATATTTGGGTTTTAGAATATAAAATAGAAGAATAATCGAAGTTTGTCAGATCTTTGACTATTGCTGCAATGTCTAAATTTTTTGAGTTATGGCTGGAGACGCTTCTTTCCATGTGTAAATTGCAACTAAATAGAACAGGGTTGTGGTCGGTAATCACTGTATCTGTACTAAAGTTTTGGCGTTAAAGGGAGTGCGAGCGATTACATGATCAAGTCAGTTTTCCTCTCTAGTCGGATAATTATGAGCTGGAAGGAGTGCATGTGACGCCACTAGATTAAGGTATTCTTCAACACTAGAGTCAGTAATTGAAGATATGATATTGATATTCAGATCTCCAATCATAACGAGAGAGTTGAACGATTTTAAAGAGGTCAGAATGAGGTCCAAGCTGTTAAAAAAGGGGTTCAAATTTTTATATGAAGGCGAACGATATAAAGCCACAACAGCTAATTTATTCCAAAATTGAATTATTAAACAATTAGCGTCATTGAAGACTGGTTCAATAATAGTGTATATCTTATCCTTCCTAATGTAGGCTACAACGCCATCATTTTGATTCTTAAAACCAGATTGATGGGAAGCGAAACCAGGAAGTTCGGGTATATAAGGGCATTTGCTTAACCAGCATTCTGACATAACAATGACATCAATCTTTACGCTAAGTCTATGAATTAAGATTTGAAGACTATTAAAGTTGCAGTTTATACTTCTAATATTGACATGGAGGACGTTTAAACTGTTGTAAGTATTAGATATAAAATTATCAACAGCTTCTGGTGAACATCTTGTTTCATTAGTGGCTGACGAACTTAAAAAAAAGCCACTTTTGCGCATTGCCCTTTCCTGCACAACTATCCTACAAGCTAGAGCCGAGCCAACTTACATGTCTTTTGCCGGTTAATAATAATAGATTCTGACCGGTGACTCCGTTAAACTATTATTATTAACCAGCAAAACGCCCACGTTAGGGGTAGAACTTGAAGAGGCACTTTGACTTCGTGTTTAGTATATTCAAATTAAAGTTCTAATTCTTTTTAAGTTTATAATCACAACACATCAAAACTCTACGGCTACGAAAACAAAATATAATAGCATGTTAAATTAGTAGATTTAACTTTCACTTTTTTCAAATACGGCCTCAGCGGCATTTCAGATTTATTTTTATTGTTAAACTGTGTCACATTATTGATCATATACATTATTATTGTCCCAACAGCTTGGTCCATCAATTTAACGTACAATAATTTTATTAATAGTTTTAGAAAGTAACTTAAATCTAACAATTGTAATTAATTTTATGTCAAGTTTAATATTAAGTTTTTATTTTTTAAGTTAATATTAGTGTAGTTGGTCCATCAAATTGAACATACAATAAATTAATTAATAGTCATAGAAAATAACATAAATATAACAATTGTAATTTATTTTATTTCTATAGGTATTACCTATATATTAGTGTGCTTATATTTAATGTTGAATATTTAATAATAAAATTATGAGTATACATTGCCGCAATGCCACCAATACCACGTGGATAGATTAGAAAATAAGCTAAGCGTCATTATCAACGAATGCTAAACACAGAATCAAGTAAACCAACGAAATTGTAGTCAAATTTCTATGCACATACCATGCACAGTTGACAATGTTGACAGTGACACCTTTGTTTCGTGGGATTTACCTGTGGGCCTAGCACGAAAACCTGCGTAAGTGTAACGTAATTGTATCGTCAACATCGTCAACTGTCACGCGTTGTTATTGTTTTTCATTTTTAGTGAATGCTCACGTCCACGTCTTTGGTTTCTACTTTCCTCGCATCCTGCGCAGAAAGTAGAAACCAAAGATGTTGACGTTACTGGTTCTGTTACACGCATTAGTATGTTGAAGTAAAGAGTTTTTAAACATGATGACGATGAAATCTTTTCCATGTATCTCATTGCATGACCTAATATATAATACCTACTATTATGACCTAATATTAATATATGATAATTTGTTTATGACAGAGAATGTTTTGTTACAGCTTGACTTGCTTGAAAAAAATCGTGTAGTCACAATTTTTGTAAATTGTTGTTTTATGTTACCATTCCAGTAATTATTATTATAGAAAACTCTGTAGTATACTCTAACAGCATAACTGAAGTTTAATGTCAACATTATTTTCAATATGACGTGGTATCAAAAAAGGTTGATTTAGGGCTTAAGGTAGTCGATAGGTAGAATCAAGCTAAAATAGGTAGATCTACCTATAAGTTGGTAGATATAACAATATGGCACCTTCCGATGGGGTCGGAAACACTCGACTAAAGTCGGCTGAACAACTAAGACTCTAGCGTAGCGTTATATTCTCTTTGACTACTTAAGACTGATGACATGCGGACTCTATTGCCGAGAGTTTCTAGCACAAAAAAGGATACTACGAATTCTAGTGTGTCAAGCTGTCAAAATCATAGCGTTATATTTTTTCTATGAAGATTCCATAGCGTGTTTATCATAGATATATAGTCTCTGTAAATAGGGCGAATTCGGTATGCTAAAAAAAATTAACCTATGCCAATTCCGAAACCATTTCGAGATTTTATGTTACAAACCCTTATTTTTCTACTCTGACCTTTTAAAACGATAAGATGCCATTTATTTTAACAAAAAACGATGAAATAATTCGACTTTCATTGACCTCTAAATGACGTCACTTTTTTGCACTTTTGTTTTGATT
Organism: Selenia dentaria; assembly: GCA_917880725.1. NCBI lineage: Eukaryota > Metazoa > Arthropoda > Insecta > Lepidoptera > Geometridae > Selenia > Selenia dentaria. The sequence goes on from OU862891.1 coordinate 7,104,929, forward strand.
GAATAGAGACTTACGAATTAGTAGGTGTCACTGTCAAGTGTCAAAGTAAATTCTAGTTTCTTTTTTTTTACTCGCGTGCTTTTCTTGGCTCCTCAACGCAACTACATATTTGTGCAAAAAAGTGACGTCATAGGATTCAAATTTTCAAATAATATTATAAAATAACTACTGAATATAAAACAAAAATATTGAAATTAGTTTCTTATAATGACCTAATCTACGAAATAAAAATATAAAAAAAATACCAAAAAAAAACTTTACATACCGAATTCTGTGGTGTTTATAATAAACAAATCATATAGATTAGAGTAGGCATGTAAAACAAATAAAAAAAATAAGATCGGTCACAACCGTTAGGATACATTATTTCCATAGACCAAAATATATGATTATTTCCAAAGAGAATATTATAACGCTACGCTAATTATTTCTATGGTCACAACCAGTCAGTGGCTACAATCTTAGTGCAAAAGTAAGGAGCAATAACCCAAATAGTTTAAAGTCTCTATTGTCTGTTCTATGATAGTTTTCGTAACTGACTTTTGAATTTTGTATCATAACACTATAATTTAGGGTCACCTAGAAATTACAGATAGCGCTGTTATCAAACTAGATTGTGTTCCTAACCGAATGAATTATGAAAAATAGTAGTTTTTTTTTCACCGTAAGGGTCAATAAATATTCAAATTGGTCACCAATAAGTTGAAAAGTTATAAAGGATTGAACAAAAATCAGTAAAAATAGTTATCATTCATTTTTCAGGAAAAAATAATAAATATATTGAAATAAGGTAAGGGGCTTGTAGTACGTTATTTCGATAGTTTTATTTCTGGTGCGAACAATTAATTCCAAAAAGGCATTTTCAAAACAAACTTATTTTAAACACTTTGAAAATTGAAAATAAGTATCGTATGTACGTGTTGGATCATTTCGAGAGCAACACTAAGCCTTAAGTTGGTCTAATAAATAGCTTAATTAATTAGGTACACTATTTACTAGAGATAAAATTGGCAATTCTATTTTAAAGAAATTAATTTTCGGCTTTTTTCCGAAAGATTTGGTAAAATCAGAATCAGTGTATGGTATCCCTATCTCTGACGCAACAAGATGGCGTGTTGTTGATGTTTCGTTGTGGTTGACTTGCGTATAGTTTTGTTGTGATATATACGTGTTAATGCTATAAAAATGAATAAAACTATAAAGAGTGAAGTGCGAAAACTATTGTTTTGTATGATTTCGAAATATGGATTGTTTACGTACTGTGACTGATTTTTTAGGTTAGTACGGTCAAAATGTCTTGATATTTTTTTTATTTTAAATAAGTACCTACATATTAGTTTTAGTTACTTTAGATAATGTTATTGTTCTTTTACAGATAGTCTTGAGGATAATGCACGAACTGCTGAAGTAAAACCAGCAATTGAAAAGGTCACAGATTTAGATCAAAAAGATATGATGAAATCGCAGAACCAGTACTTAGAAGAACTATCTTCACTCACCGGTAAGTTTTCACTCAACGTTAATCTTAGACTAGTTTTGTAATAATTGTGTATTTTCTATTATTTCTTAGTTATGAGACTCACGATAATTGACATTTTATTTTATTCTTTTTACAGATGTAAGTGTTATTACATTGAAGAGAATTAAAAAAGAAGGTGCGGTGAACGAAGGGGTCTGGAGGACTCCAGGTAAAAAACGACCACACCCTTCAAAACTGTCGAACTTAGATATTTTCGATATGGATGTTATTCGTAATAAAGTAAACGAATTTTACTGTGTGAGGAAACAAATACCAACATTAAGATCTTGTTGGTAGAGTTAAAAGAAAGTATAGAATTTGGTGGATGTCGTGAAACTCTCCGTCGCATATTATTAGCCAACGGTTATGAATTTGAGAAAAACAAAAATGAACGTTCATTATTAATTGAACGATATGACATAGCTGCATGGAGACATCGCTTTTTGCGTACCATTGCATCGAAACGTGCAGAAGGCAAGCCAATAATCTACTTAGATGAAACTTATGTCCACAAAACCTATAAGCCTAAAAAATGTTGGCAAGGTCCATCAACAAGTGGAATAATTGAAAATATATCGTCAGGAAAACGATATATTATTGTGCACGCAGGATCAGAGAAAGGCCCTATTCCAAACTCATTGTTAGTATTTAGCACCAAATCGAAAATGGCCGACTACCACCATGACATGAATTCCACAAACTTCAACAAATGGCTTCAAGAAAAGCTTATTCCCAATTTGAATGAACCAAGTGTAATTGTAATGGACAATGAATCATACCATTCTGTCATAATAAATAAAGCGCCCACATCTCAAAATCGAAAGTTAGAGATACAGAATTGGCTTACATTGAATGGTATTTCATTTGAAACATACAATTCAAAAGCAGAGTTGCTCTGCTTAGTAAAACAGAACACACCAGCACCTATTTATGAAGCTGATGAACTTTTAAGCCAAAACGGACATGAAGTGCTAAGACTTCCTCCATATCATTGTGACCTAAATGCTATAGAACTCATATGGAGTCTAGCAAAAAGAAATGTGGGAAGCAAAAATGTAAGCCGAACTCCAAAAGAGTTCGAGGATCTCATAAAACAATCTTTTGAGTGTATTACAGCAGATGATTGGAAAAAAATGACAGACCATGTCATTCATGTGGAAGACAAGTACAAAAGAAGAGACTATATAACTGAAAATAATTTAGAAAGCTTCATCATCAATTTAAGAGACAGCAGCGTTTCCAGTGATTCTGACGATTCACTCCATGTTGAATTTTTAGATTCAGATTTTGATTATAGTGATTTAAAAACAGTATAAAATATATGGTGTTGTTTTCTTTGATACATACTCACATAGATTTACAAAAATTTAAACTCATGATAATATTGATACTCATGATAGTGTTTGATAGCCTGTTTGTTCCTTTAATACGCCACAATGGAGTGACGTATCCGTGTGATGTTTGGTATGGAGTTAATAAAGAGATTACAAGTGATATAAGCTACTTTTAATCTCGTCATAACGCGGACAAAATTGCAAGCATCCACTAGTAAAATAAAAATGAATGTCAAAGTATCAAAGTGAGTTGTTCCAACTTTCCTTTTTACTTTAGGGCTGCCATGCCGATATTTTTTAAATTTGCCGCGCTTTTTCAGTATCAACTTTCATTAGCCAGACTTTAGTAGTTATACTTTTCATCATCATGCTCATGAGTGTAACCGCAGGTTGCAACTAGTATGTTTAAATAAAAATCGAAGTAAACCTCTTGCATAAACTTACTAAAAAATACTTAATTATACACAAAAGCTTTCAAACCGATATCGTGTTTAGTATATGATATAAAAACTTTTAATAATTAAGAGACTTTAGATGCCGAAATACCGTATCCATTTATACATTTACATATTTTTTTATATTTAACATGATGGGATATATATTTTTACCTTAATTGATGAATTCATCAGAATTACCCCAAAACAGGAGGTACTTAAAAGGAATGGCTATAGTGTGACTAAACGCGGGCAGGCGAGACGCAGATGTCACAAGAGAGGGACTGACGTCGAGCGGCAACCGGCTTTCATGCCTTACGTTAAAGGAGTAACGGATAAGGTAGGGACTTTGCTGAAGGAGTACTCCATCAAGACGGTGTTTACCCCCTTATCTAAGCTGGCGTGGCATGTGAGGACACCGAAAGACGTTATTTCTTTCCAGACCCCTGGTGTGTACAAGGTCGATTGTAGCTGCGGTAGTTCCTACATAGGTCAAACGAAGCGTACCATAGCTGAAAGAATCAAAGAACATATCGCGGCCGTCAAAAATCGCCAGACACAGAAGTCGGCTATTGCAGAACATTTGCTTGAGGCGGGATCGGGTCACTGGATCGAGCTCCACGATCCGAAGGTCCTCTCCACTGAACGACATTATTTTTCAAGAATGGTTCGTGAAGCGGTTGAAATTAGAAAACATCGCAATTTCAACCGGGAAGATGGATTTAGGTTAGCGGCGTCGTGGAATCCCGTAGTGAGCAAGTGTACAAACCGCGGTGTAGGTACTAGGACGTTTACCAATACAGTCAGTGTTGTGTGTCGTAGTGACAACCCTGCGATTATTCAAGTTCAAGATCAAGTGAGGGTAGGAGAACAAAACACCCGCTCTTCTCGCCGGACTAACCCCTAGTTTTCAGTCAGCTCGTGACCACGGCCATTGTAACATGGTCGAAACGTCGAGCGAAAGGTACATATGTTTACCTATATTAAATAAGACGTGATAAGTCCCGATAAACATTTAAAACATGTGTTCAAATCGCGAAAGTTTAAAAATTACTATCCCAAAACGTTCCAACGGATACGTCCTGGATCGAAATCGCTCGACTACAGTCGGCTGAACAACAAAGATCGATGACATGCAGACTCTATCGCCGAGCGCGTCTATTTTATCAAACTGTCAAAATTATAACGTGTTTTAGACTAAGTTATCAGAAACTGACATATCTTTAGCATAACCATATTGATAGAAGATAAGTCATTATTACGACCTTGACGTAGGCGGAGATCTTGTTATTTTGTCTTTGCTGTGCCCAAGAATATTACCCTATTTCATCCGCGTGGTGATGAACGATGATGATGATGATGATGATAATGCAAAGTAGCCTATCTGTTAATCCAGTGCCTAATCTACCTCCATACCAAATTTCATCATAATTGGCCCAGCCGTTTGAGCGTGAAAGAGTAACATCCATACATACAAACTTTCGCGTTTATAATATTCGTAGTATGAGGTTATTTAAAATAATGTATTGCTTAAAATAATCTACGTTGTTATAAAATGTAGCACTGTGTCATAGTATTGAAAATACTCAAAGCTGGTGCCCGCGACATTGTCTGCGCAGGATTAGTACTTCGAGTAGCTTATTACCTTCGCCAAGGTCAGATCTATATTTATACCAAAATGTCATAAAATATGTACATGGTCAAACGCAATAATAGTATTATATAAGTAAATTTCAATATTTAGTAGGTATATCAATCAGTAAACACCAGTTATAAAATACAGTACTTACGTACATACAAATATAAAATTAATCACCGTGGAAAAAAACTGTCATTACATTTCATCACCCATGACGGTCGACGACACGTCTAGTGTATCGAGTTGTCAACATAATAGCGTGCTTTTGACTTAGAAACTGTTACAAACTTTGACTTCTTTCGGGGTATTATTATTTTGTCTATGCTGTGCACAAGAATATTATGCTGGCACCGCCGTTTATGCGTATTTTATAATTAAATTCAGAGTTACTTTATTTTCATGTAGGTTTTATTTGTAAGGAAGTATAAATGTTTATTTTTGTGGCTAAGACTGTAACAGGTAAACTGATTCGGATGAAACTTTACGTCGATAGATTTCGTAAAGTAATGCAGATGTTTTGTTACTTTTCAATTTAGTATCATGCAAGAAAAACTACAAACACAAGTAAATTAAACACATAAATAGTTTGGATCATTTATGCAAAATTACTTTTAGAACTATTTCATACAAAGTATTTTTTGCAGACATTACCCTGACTACTTTTTTACTCTTAACTATATCTATGAAATTACGAGTAGTACAAATTGTTTAGATAAAAAATACACCTCAACTCTGTCTTAAAATAATACAATAAGTTTTACAAGTTCATATTTGATGTAGAATAAAGAAAAAACACGTCTACAACTTCATCACTATCTAAGATTGGATATTCTGAGGGTTGGAACGTTTTGGCATAGCCAGACATAGAAGTAGATTTTAGTATTCATAGCTGGCAATTCTACCAATTTCTCAAATTGCAAAATCATAGACAATAATGTCACCGGTTGCCATGGATTATTTTGAATTTTAAAAAGTGTTTATCTGTATAATACAAATTATTATCCGTATATTTCGTATACAACTTTATGGATTTGCTGTGCGGGACTAATATTTTGTTCAAGTTTGTGTGTATTGACTTTTTCTGTGATGATGCTAGTTTTGTGCCAGATGGATGTTTTGGACGTTTGTGGATACTTTGAATACTTATTAACCAATAAAGATTGCATTAATTACATAATAAAGCATATATCATTTATTACTTATTACAGATGTACTACCTTTTTTTTTATGAGTTCCCCCCTAAAAAAAAAGGTAGTACATCTGTAATAAGTAATAATAAGTAATGCTGTCCGCTTCCCTTCCGCTACGGGGGTAGACGGAAGGGGGTATGTGGGGCTCAGACCCACTAAAACCCCCCCGTGAGCAGTCCTCCGCCAGATGGTGCGAGATTGGGTTGCGCTGCCTCAGCGCCTGTGAAGGGGTGCCCTTGCTCACCAAGGGCACTCCTCAGACGTGTGGGGTCGTGCAAGCCGACGAAGAGTCCCCCGACTCTTCACCAGTGACCCCACTACGGAGGAGGGAGGAGGCGAGCAAACTGCCTCCTCCGTACCCCCGTTCGTCTGCGCCGGAGTGGGTCAGCTCGAATGTCATTTTCCTTAACCCGCTCCGCGGCCTCCTTCTGCGCTATCACTGCTTCGCAGAATGTGGCCACCACCTGCCACGATCTCTCGCTCCCGAGCATCGAGTTAACCACGCTCGGCAGCGAGAGATCTCCGCCGATTATCGCTGAGATTGTGTGCCGCTGCGGGCCCCATGCAGCACACACTTCCAGCGTATGGAGCGCCGTATCCTCCGGCGCCCCGCATTCGTGACAGGCTGGGGTCGCCTCCCGCCTTGCAATTTGGTGCACGTACTTTCCGAAACAACCATGCCCGGAAAGCACCTGCACCAATCGGAAAGTGAGCGACCCGAAACGTCGCTTCACCCACCCCCGAAGGACCGGGCGGATGGCCTCCACCATCCACTGCCCAGGGACTGGTGGAGCCTGGTCTTCCGTCCACCGCTGTAACAGGGCGGCCCGCGTCTGAAACCGCATGCGTGTCACCTCTTCTCACGCTGGGGGGTCACCCCGCGATCTCCTCGCCGCAACAAAGTGGTACACTTCGGCGAGGATCTCTGCTTGAAGTTCCCAAGGAAGGTCACCGGCCAACACGCACGCCGCCGTCCAGGACACCGTCCGGTATCCGCGTATCGCCCTCGTCGCGATAACCCGCTGCGGACGTCGCAGCAGGGCCTTGTTCTGGCGGCTGAGAGCGTCCACCCAAACTGGTGCTCCGTACAGAGCAATACTCCGGATCACTCCAGAGTATAGCCGACGGCAGTTGGCGTTCGGCCCACCCACGTTGGGCAGCAGCCTACCTAAGGTGGCTGCGGCTCCTACAACTCTCGGGGCCAGTCGGGAAAAGTGGCCTCCAAAAGCCCACCGTCCGTCCAGGTTAAGGCGCAGATATTTCATCTGGGTTCCAACCGGGACCGGGACCCCATCCAAGATGACTCGCGTTCCAGAAGGGGGACCCCCCGAGGCCCGTAGAACAGTAGGGCTTCAGTTTTGGAGAGTTGAACCTCCAGTCCCAGAGCGCGTATGCGGTCAATCACGAGGGATGCACCCACCGTAACCAGCCGCACCACCTCCCTGAGGTCCCTCCCCTGGCCACGACCAGAGTGTCATCCGCGTAGCACATGACCCGCATGGTTGCAGGAACCACGAAGCACCCAGTCGTAGCCTACGTTCCACAGGAGCGATCCCAGCACCGAGCCCTGCGGAACACCGCAGGAGACGCGACAGTGCCTCAAACCGCGCGGTCCTGGAGGTAATCGGCCAGCAGGGCATACCCTTATGAGACAGATGTACTACCTGGTTTTAGCAATTTCAAGGCAGTTTAAGTGTTTGTTGTATACCAATGTTATACTAATTTCTATTACAGCTAAATTGATCAACCTTGGAAGGGTAACAATGTTGTGTTGGTGATTACATGTGTAATTTAAATAGGTTATCAAATCATGTATACATAAAAGTACAAATACCTACATGAATAAGATAGGTTTTAAGTATATAGATATATAGGTATAATATAGATATAATCTACTACAACAAACACATACGCCATACGTATGTGTGGGTATAGAAGTAATGTCTTCTAGAAATTACAGATGGCACTAATGTGCTGAAAATACTGGTTAACACTAATTGACGCTGAGATTGATCTCTATTTCTAGTATAAAAAGTTACTCTATGCAACCAGTCCAAGGGGAGGTATCCTGTATGTAACAGATTTTACCATTGCACACACGAGCAAAATTTAGATGTGTGTAGCGGAATTGTATGTACTGCTACAGCGATAAAATTTAGACATTTATAGGCAAGCATATTCGTTCCATAAAAATTTATTCCGTACTATTTTTAATAAAATACATATTTTACTGCCACCAATCGTTTCATAATATGTTTTATTCTTTTACCTTTTTTTTGTTGTACAAAATACATAAAAGAAGCTAAAATTTTTGTTAAAAACAATAGGTATTATAAAACTTGCTCCAATTTTTTTATTCATCTTGCAACACTCGAATTGTATGTCAGCAAGTTGATCAAATTCAATTTGAACATATACGTTATAAATTAGTTTTAAATTGCTGATATTTCGTATTTTCGTGGATATTTCATGTTATTATAGTGACCCTCCTTTAATTTAAGCTTCCGCAGAACTATCCAAGTATTAGTAACATTAGAAACGGGATATTTACCGTGTAATCCATGTTGTCGGGAAAATAAATCGCGAACTAAAATAAAATGGATTAAACGGTAAATATCCCTTTTCTAATGTTGTCTCTTGCAAAACTGATCGTGATAGTTTAAAAACTTATAAAATCTAAGTATGTCTACGGACATGTACAGAAAATGTGCAAAATGTTGAGCAACTCCTGTTCAAGATGCTGTGGTCTGATTTCACCGTTTCCCTAAGCCTGGTAAAACGAATGTTGAACGGTATGTTAATCATATATATATTTTTATGCTCATATATGCTTTATCTTGCTTATATTGAAAAACTAATAGCATAGTTAGGTACCTACTCTCGTTTTCAATTCTACAGTAGGTATTATTATTACAGTTAGTTAAAAACATGTAATTTAACTTTGATCTCCATGTGATACCTATAATAAGATCATATAGGTACTATGTGCCTGTACCTTCGTCTACCATATTTCCTATCTTTCTCTAGTCAGATTGCAGTAATGTAATTACTATTGCTTGTGGGCTGATGGATGACACAACGGGGCCTACTCCCACCTTTTACGAAACTATCATAAATCAGGAGCGTCTTGTAATAAGCTTAAAATAATCATACTTACTATCGTACCAAAACAAAATGGTTGAACAATATTACTTCAATATTATTTATGGCGTGTTCCTTTTTAAGCCGAAATCGACCCTAATGGTGCATTCCAGTAAACACCGCCAATACATACGACTGTCGTGCCCCGGTTTCGTGTTTCCTTTAGGATGAATACCTACAATGCCCAACCCAAATAGAACACTCACACAGTCGCAAAAAGCGCGTCATATTTTCTCTCAATTAAATCGAATGAATCATAAACCTATTTGATATTTTGATAGCCCATTTACATTCGCGTACGAGTCGAGAGGCGAGGGGCGAGGTGCGAGTGTGAACAGACGCTCGTAGCTCGCCTCGTCCCTCGCCTCGTCACTCGTGGCGCTCGCGTCCGGAGCGGTTTTTGGGGCACGAGTCAAAGGACCTCGCGTCGCAAGCGAGTGGATGTTTACATTCGCCCTCCCGCTTCATTCTGGCTTCTACATCGTGCCGCGCAGGTTGTGTTTAGTTTTAACAAATACGCAAAAACAAAAACGCAGTAATCGTATAATGGATTGGTCGCAAGACGAAACATTTAAGTTCATAGAACTATTTCAAAAAGAACAAATAATTTGGGACCCTAAACATAAATGCCACAAGAACAGCCAAAAAGTAAGCGATGCATGGGTGAGATTGTCCGAACAAATGGGAAGATCTCAAACAGAATTAAAAAATAAGAAAAATTCTCTCATGGCTACATTTCGCCAGCTACTCCGGCGCAAAAAACAATCAGTAAGATCCGGCGCAGGAGAAGATGATATTTACAAGCCAGTGTGGTTGTATTACGATGCTATGGAAACATTTTTGGCATCCATTTACGAGTGTAACACCACAGTGAGCACTGAAGAAGAACACGTAAGTAAAATAAAACTAAGTGCATATTTATTTAGTTAGGTTTATTGATTCAAGTAATTAGTCATCTTCAATAAATTATCATCAAGTAGGTATAGACAGATGACGCTAGATGGCGCTAGTACATCGTTACTGCTGAACAGACATGGATGAAACTTGGCACAGATATAGAATATGACCCAGAATAACATAATGGATACTTTTTATCCCAGGTTCGAGTCCCGGGCCGGGCACAAGCAAGTACTTCTATAAATAATAATTACCTACTATCAAAAGTTGTATCCAATATAAATAATACACAATTATTAAATAATTTTGATATCTTAGCAATGTTTTAACCGAACCTTTGGCTGGCGAGTTTGCTCTTTTTCTCTTATTTATTATCTTAAACATTTTGCCTTTGAAAAAAATATGCGTATTGAAAAAAAAAACTCATTTCTTATGTCTATGGCACTCTGTGCTGCACGTCCAGCTACAGTTGGAATAGGTATTATAGCCGGGTTAGTGGAAACCTGTCGCCTCCAAGACCCTTCTAGAATTATTTCATCATTGACAACAGTATCAAAGGTACCAGGAGGTGTGTGAATGTTTCTTGAAGTTCTACTATTTCTGAAAAAATTATGTAATAGAATACAAGTCTTTGTTATCAATATACCTTTATCCTTATTAATTTCCATTGGGTGTTTAAAGATTCTAAAAACTGTTGTTAGAACTCCAAAAACATTTTCAACGATAACACGTGTACTAGATAATCTCTTGTTAAAATTGCGTTGTAATGAACCAAGGGGATGGTTTCCTGGGAAAGGTTTCATAACGTGTTTGCTTAACGCAAATGCCCCATCTCCGAGAAAAAAATATGGTACATTACATTGTCCACCAGGAAGTGGACAATCAGGTGGTAAATTATAGTGTCTGTAGAAATTCTTTCCCAAAGAACACTGTTTTGAAATACGCCTCCATCGCTAATTCTACCCTGAGCCCCGATATCGGCAAATATGAAGCGGTAATCATTATCAACTTAAGCTAAGAGCACAAAACTAAAAGTCCCTTTATAATTGTAGTATTCTGAGCCTCTGTCAATTAGACATTGTATCTGTACATGCTTGCCTTCAATACAACCTACACAATGTGGATATTTTCTCTGAAAGCGCCTTTCTATATATAACCATTCTGCCTCTGTCCGCGGCATCTGAAAAACAAGAAAAAGTATGAATTATTTCGGGTCCTAATTTGTCAATCACCTATGTTCAGGTGGTTCGTTATTCGGTCTGTTCGTATGGAGAGATCGAATTATTTTTCGCGAATTTCATATGAAACAGTTGTTCGTAATGATAACCACGGCTATTGATACTGTTGAGGATGAGAACTCTATATTTAAGAACAATTATGATTAAGAATGTATGTAATCTATTTCAGATAACATCAGATCCAGATAATGTCAACGAGGATAGTGTCAATACTGATCGCCATGGTAACGAACAAAATAACGAGCTTATTAGTGACAATAATAATGCCCAGAGCAATGTACAGAATAGCGAGAAAGACAAACCAGCGAACAATAAAAAATATTTAAATCACCTGTCAAAAAAAAGTGTCCTCGTGAAGATTGCGACACAGAGATTCAGAAGAATATAAAAGACACGGTATCTAATTTAAACAGCATATTATTGAACAGGAAGGAAACTGATGAGTGCGACATGTACGCGCAGTTATTGGCTACAAGATTACGAGAATATTCAAAACATGAACGGCGTCAGATTATGCATCGCATTGATGGGCTACTTTTGGCAAATCCACCTCAACAATTGCAGCAATCTAACCGATACTCCAGATCTACACCATCGCCGATACATTCTTTACCATCTTTCTCTAACTCTCCGAGTTATATACCAGACCGTACTACTTCTCGTAACTGCTATGTCTTGCGACCACAACATTCCCCGGTACAAATATCTATCCCGGACCGTCCTGCTTCTCATAACAGCTATGTCTCGCCACCACAACATTCCCCCGTACAAATATCTATCCCGGACCGTCTTGCTTCTCATAACAGCTATGTCTCGCCACCACAACATTCCCCCGTACAAATATCTATCCCGGACCCTCCTACTTCTCGTAATTGCTCGTCATTCTCTGTTGCGAATACACATTCAGCAACTGCCACTATTGATACCTTTTTACCATCACAAAATTTCACTATCCTTTCTGACGAAATTATACAGCCCTCTGCTTCTCAAAGCATCTTAGATACAGCGCTCATAAATGCTTTAAACGACAAATACTATTAATTTTACTAACTTTATCTATGTAAGTACTAAAGTATAAAAATAAGAATATTAAGCTTACAACTATACTATATACGTTGGTGATACCTACAATGTAAGTTGATGATAGTAAATAAATACCTACGTTTAAGCTTAAAAATACGTAAGTTGATGATTACTATAATACGTTGGTGATACTACAGTGTAAGTTGATGATAATAAATGAATACATACGTATAAGCTTAAAAATACGTAAATTGATGATTATTCAGTGATTTTACTAAAAAAAAACACATAATTTAGGCTACATACATAATTTTAATAAATACATGATTGATTAATACCTACTTTAATTTCTTACCTTTATCTGATCCTTTAGCACTGTGTTGATAGCATTACAGACATCTTGTACAATGATTGAGATGGCTGCACTGGAAACCTTGAATAAGTAGTGAAGGCTCCTGTAGCTGTCGCCAGTAGCTAAGAATCGTAACGTTATAGCTAAGCGCACTTTTGCTGGGATGGGTATTCTGAGTCTAGTCTTTTGCTTTTTAATCAAAGGTTCTACTTTGCTTAGCAGAAAATCAAAATCATTTGGTGACATTCGGCAAAAAATCTGAAACTCGCCAGCATTTCTTGAAACATTTGTTCCATACTTTGCCTGAAATTTAAAAGAGAAGCATTTAAATAACTATACTACATATTGCATAATGCAATTCAGGGAGAAGCAGAAGCTCCGTAGGCATTAACACACTTACAGGGTTCTATTGCGATGAATCGATATCATCCACCATCTTCTTAGGCGCCGCCGCCGTTTCTTTAGTACTTTTCTTGTATTTAAATTAGTGACGTAGCAGTACGCACAAACTTGTTGCTGCTAAGACTTCGACGTCCTCCATTGTTGCTAGCTCAAAGACGACTGGGGCCTTACTACGAGCTCTTAAAGCAGGACTTCTAGACAACTGCCCGGTTTATTCGTACCATAACAACCTTAAAGCAGGCATGCCCAGGCCTTCTATTCAACAACCGCAGAAAAACCGTTCACCTGTTTTTTTTGTATGGACTCCCGTTAACATGTCGCTCTAAATTCACTCAGTTTATCAGCTTACAAACGTCTAGGTGTCGGCGATGTTGGTTATAGGAAATTGTTAGAATGCCAGAGACAATATTATCCGTTCACCTTTGAGAAAACAATATTCAAACAGTTCACCTAAATGAGCGTCATGGTATGATTTCATTCAAAACTGTTTATGGTAGGTTAAGGAACTGCACGGAACTTGCATGGTTATTACGAAGCTGATAGTAAGGCCCCTGAACTCGGCACGCGAGTGTAAACAGGCAACTCATTTACCATCGATCAACACGAGCCTCGCACGAGGGACGAGGCGAGCCACGAGGCGAGGGACGAAGCGCGAGTGTAAAGCCCGTATGACAGTAACAGCTCACAATGACCGCAAGTCCAAAACCTTCCATCCCCGAGTGTTATAGTCGTGGCGTGAGCGTGAGCTGTGACGTAATCGATGATGTACCGTGCTCAGTTGTGATAATTGCTAGTTTGAAAGGTAACGGTTGGGCGGCTATGCGAACAACGCGATCGATTTTGGCTCTCAAAGGAACACGACCAGATGTAAGTAAAGTGAAAGAACGAAAGAACGACATTATATTCTAATAAGGGTTTGAGATTTTAAAACTCTATGGTGGAGGCACAGAAGCATAAAATATAGCTTTCATACTTACTTGTAACAGATATTGCACATTTATTTTTCCTTTATAACTGTAGTCGTACGTGTTGAACATTTGCCATTTCAGAAGTTCATTTAATATGTATATAGGTATAAATATTTATAGTTTTAATGATGCATGATTTTTATTGACATAGTCGTGAGTAAAGACTTAGTCACGTACACAAATCTATCATTAAGTCACTGTCCTGCCTAAATTACGTTTTAGTAAAGCAATAGTGAAATCAAATGAAATGAAATATAATTTATTTATGACGGCAGCATATAACATTGATTGATAAAAGTAAGAAATTAGAATTACAATTTACTGCTATGTCATAAAATGGTCCCCAACTCAGCATAATGCTGGTTTAAACCAGCGCTGGTCTTCCGTTGGAGCCAGTCTGTGACGTCACGGTGGATTTATACTACAACAGCTTAAATTATTAAAACAAATTAACACTACAACTGCATACTTAGTTCTACAATAGCTATCTGTATCGATCTACTTGTTCAATAAAAGTAACAGAATCGACACCAATAACTATAAGTAGTACTAATAAATAAGTATAATAAGTAGTAATACTAGTAGATCCAACCGTTTATCCTCTTTTTGACAGCACCAATAGAACGTAACATGACGATGTTACGCAAAAGTTAACTTATAAATGCGAGGTTTTAAAAATATGACAACTGCTTAAATTTGCTCCTTGATCCCGTATAATAATCATCTTTCACAAAATGAGTCCATAAGTGCAGTAGTTTTTTTATAAATTCCATAAAATAACAAACGTTTTTAAAAAATTACGTTCTATGGCTATCAACATAGTGATGTTACGAAGTTACGATTGAGATATCGATATTGTTTATGAACTATTTTTACACGGGTGTTTTCCGTTCTCGGCACATAATATCGGATTTATTTTTATGTAAAACCGTTATATTGATGCGCCTCAGGAAAACATACAGCATTATTTGAAGACGTGTTTATCTCCTGGTGTATATCCAAAAAAGAACAAGGTTATGATGACTATGATGATTACAAGTACAAGTCATACTTGACGAAGCTGTTACCGGTTAAATCTGGGATGGCCAGCGAGCAACACGGAAGGGAGTAGGCATACACAGCGTTTCCCCTCTGTCAAAGTACAAGTCCGCATGGACCATGGAGTTTGATAATATACTGTGGGGTGAGGGCGGGGCTAGATTTGTGAATGGTGCTTTATTTTTTATGTGTTAGTGATTTGGTTGTGTGAGTATGATCGGCAATGGATCGGTACAGGTATGTTTTGTATGTAATAGTGCGGCTTTGCGCTAGTGTGCAACTTCCCCTCCCGCAAGAAATGACAGAAAGATTTGAACAATATTTTTTAGCTAAGGCTACTCCCTTCCGTGTTGCTCGCTGGGGATGGCAGACATTAAAGTCTGCCGTTTGGTACCAGAAAATAGTAAAGTTTGAGCAACCCCAATTCCAATTTAAGCAAACGAAATCTAATCTTTTATTTTTATTTATTTATTAATCAAAATCAGATTCATCGTTGCTGTCACTCGAGCTATTGCCGACATTTATAATTAATTGTTGACTCATATAATCTATCGCCACGTGTTTATCCCAATCTGCCATTATAGTTTCTTGTGTTTTTTGAATTACATTTTGCCAGCTTTCCGCAGTTACTTTCACACATGCATTTTTTAATAAATTTACCATTTTGTTTGCCGTGAATGGGGGTTTTGTGTTATTTCTAGCAGCGTGTCCTTTAACTTGAGCCCATATTAATTCAATGGCATTGTATTGACAATGATAGGGTGGAAGTCTAAGAACCCAATGACCATGTTCTGCAGCTATTTCGTCGATCACATATCGTTTTGGGAAGTGTTTTTTTGTTCGTAATATATTTAGTAATTGTACTTTTAGTAAGGAGTTATCAACATTTTCACCATGTCGTTGAAGCCAGTCAATGATTACTTGTTTTTTGTCGGCCTGGGTCGGCATTTTATCAATTTGGCGTGAGTGATAGGATGCGTTATCCATAATAATAACTGACGGTTCTTCCAATGATTGTACCATTTCCTTAAACCAACTTTCGTAAACCTCAGAATTCATTTCTTCGTGGTACTCAACTGTTTTTTTGGATTTAAAGGCCAACAAAGCATCTGGCATGAATCCTTTCACAGACCCTGCATGGCAAATGATTAGACGTTCTCCTTTTCCCATCGGTACTGAGGTAGTGGAAGCAGCGGTGTCATCAGTCCAGCTCTTAGACACTGTGTGGTTCGCATTCAGCCAAGTTTCGTCAGTGAAAACAACATTTGACCAATCTGTAATTTTTTTGGCTTCGCTCAAAAATTCGCAACGAGCAAAAGCTACGTCGCGACGCTCCATCAATATTTTGCGTTTGTCCGATTTTTTATAAGTAAATCCAATTTCATTCAAGACCTTTACCAATGACGATTTTTGACCTCGGAACAAATCACATTCACGCAAAGAAGCAACAAGTTTTTTAAGTGTTGGAACTTCTTTACGTAAGTAATAGTTATATATATGACGGCGTATAGCGTCTGCGTCAAAGTTGTCAACCGAAGTCACACGACGTGGTTGGCGTTTTTTCTTCGGCGTACGAAGCTTATTCTCCTGCATGCCGCTTGTTCCGTAGGCTTCGGTAGTAATTTTTGTAATCGTAGATGCACTAATACCTAACGCGGCCGCAACGCGCTCTCTCACTTGCGACAATGGTAAAAGCGGGCCGCCATTTTGATACTCTGCTTCAAAGTAATTACGAAGCTTGATCACCATTTCTCTCGTCTGTCCTTTCAGCACTGATCCTTTCGGCATTTTATAGTTCCAATATAAAACTCAGCAAATAATTACTAGCACGGGCGTCTTGTTGCGAGTGACAGTGACAAATACAAAACG
Source organism: Selenia dentaria (assembly GCA_917880725.1). NCBI lineage: Eukaryota > Metazoa > Arthropoda > Insecta > Lepidoptera > Geometridae > Selenia > Selenia dentaria. Next base: position 7,121,973 of record OU862891.1, read on the forward strand.
GCGGTGGACCATTGAGTTTTACTACCTTGATAAAATACTACTGCTTACCCATAGACAAAAAAATTGGCAGTCATAGGAATTGCCGATAGAAGTGAAAACTTATAACTCAGAATTTGATAGCTTACCTTGGAAACTACACGGGTGTAACCGGACGGCGTGGCCTCGCCATCTGGGCATGGCCATCTAGAAATGCGTCAGCATTTCCCATTGGCTGATGCGTTTCTAGATGGCCATGCCATGACGGCCTGTCCACGCCCTTTCAACATTCCCCATTGGCTGACGTATTTCTAGATGGCCAATAGCCATGGTCATGGCGCCATTCCTAGGACTATTCTCTTTCCGCACAGACTCGATAGAAAAATGAATCGAAATCGTGTCCACTATAATCACTTGGTCACAACACTTTAACTGACAAATTAGATCTGTCAAAAAGAGGATAAACGGTTGGATCTACTATAGCATACATTTTTTTTTTATATAAATCTTAAATTATGATATGTAACAGAATCGACACTAATAACTAGCATACAATTTTTGTTTTTTATATAAATCTTAAATTATGACTATACATACAGATACAGATAGTAGTAGATATGTGTTTAAAATAAAACAATAAAAATCACTTCTATGAAAATTTTATAAATTATACAATTTTTTCTACAGACTAATCTGTTGGTTTCATGTAGAAATATATAAAAATACCGTTTATTCAAATAAAAGCCCTATATTAGCTTATTAAAATTGATTTGTAAAAGGTACTTAAACTTCTATTGTTTTTGTTTAATTTCAGACAAACTTCCTTCAGAAGTCTTCGCCACAGCCTCAGACCAAATAAAAAAGTCAAGACAGAATGTTGTGAACAGAAAAGTGAAGCCGGTAAAACTACGCTTCGCCGTGTACATACACAATTCACACTCACACGCACAACGAAACTACGCCTTGACTCGTCAGTCGAACTATTGCTGCGCGTGGAAGCAACACGTACAGTAAATCAACAAATTTACCAGTCAAAATGCCGAATTGTGTCGTGAAACGGTGTTAAAACAAACATCAAAATATAAAAAGAAGGATGGAATCACATTTCACACGTAAGTAACTTGGAAAGCAATATTTTAAATAAATAAAAATAAAAATAAAGGTTATTGCTTGGAACATAGAAAGTGTTGCCATGGTAAAGCCTGTAAGGTTTACCCTATTATTGGGTAATCTTAATATTTAGTATATATGTTACGTTAATACGGGTACGTTTTTTTAATAGTTTATCAACGTGTTTTAACCGACTTCAAAAAAGAAGTAGGTTCTCAATTAGACTTTTATTTAAATATAATATTGTATGACACTCGACGCAATATCTTTATACAAAACCGGTTCCGTCGTTTGAAAGCAAATATAAAAAAAATAGGCAATTCTTTTTTTTTATTTTTAGTTTATTTTCAACCGACATCTAAAAGGAGTAGGTTCGCAATTAGGTTCTATTGTTTTAAATACTTGTTACCTCATAAGTCCGTTATTTATAAACCGATTTGAACAATTATTTTTTTGTTGGAAACCTGATACCTTTAATATGGACTCGCATTAATTTCACACTGGATTTTCAATTTCGTACATATTGAAGGCGGTTATGTATTTTTGTAAAAATAAACCATATTTCTATTGAAGTCTTTTGTTTTTAGGGTGTATCTATATTGAATGTTGTTGTGTGTAGTTAGTATGCGGAAAGTTATACGAGATGGTCGACCAGTCTTTGTCATCACGCGATTTTATAAACCAGTCGTAGAAGAAAAATGCAAAGCTGGATTCATAGGTACATTAATAAATATTGAAAGTTTAAAAGCGCTTTATACGAAGTACATAGAATATGAAAAAAGGCTGTTTTTTATCTACTTATAAATTAAGCCAGGATCATTTGGAGATTCTATTTACGTCTATTAGGATGCATGGAGGGTTCAACGATAACCCTAACGTAAGACAGTTTACAAGCAAGCTACAAAAAATACTATGTCATTTAGAATTAAAATGTCTTGCAAAAAGTAATTGTGTTCCTTTAGAACATATAGCAATACTTAGTTGCACTTCAACAACTAAAATTATAAATAGCACTTCATCGTCGTATAGAAACGAAGAAGAAGAAGAAACCATTGAAAATTCTTCGTTGCAACTTCTTAATGAAATTGTTAATGAATAATTTGATTGGGCCAGTTGTTTACATGACAATTCATATTATGGTGACTACAGAAAAATGATAATTGGTTACATATCTGGATGTACAGTGCACTATCTTGTTAAAACCATAAAATGCTCTAAATGTTAAGATGCCTTGCAGACTGATGAGAAACTTTATTTTCACAAGCTCATTAGTTTAAAAAACAAAGGCGGTTTTCGCTTCCCGTCTAAGGATCTTTTTGACATTTGTGTCACTTGTGAAGCAGTTGTTCGAAAATTATTGAATGAAAATATTGTAATAACCGCAGAAAATCAACACCAAACTATAGTCTTGAACATATTAAAGAAATTCATTGGAAACAATCAGATTTTTATCAATTTAGAGTCAAAACATGAATATGTTGGGCAGGAACATAAACTTGATTTAATACGGTGTGTAAATGAGAAATACTTAAACATTAGATTCCACCATATTGCTAAATTAGAAAGTATTTCTAAATCAGTGCAAAGTAAACGACAAGCGTACAAAAAAATAATTCAGCATAAAGGTTTTTATATAAAACTAGCAGTTACACCGAGTAATTTTATTTCTGAAACTCTTTGTCTTTTCTCTTTCACTACCCAATGCCACTACTTTTTACCGACACCTAATGTAGGAACCCTATTTTTATATTAAAACTAATAACGTTATAACTTTATTAAATTTATAACGTTAATAATTTGATAACGTTATTTTTATGGGGTAATTTAAATTATCATGGCAGCACTGATTCACGCACTACATGCATAGAAAACCGGCCTCACTGCTCTGTTCACAACATTCTGTCTTGACTTTTTTATTTGGTCTGAGGCCACAGCTACACTTTTGAGCAAATTCGTCCAGCTGTTTGATGCATTAAATGCTGACAGTCCAGACTTCCTGACAGACAAGAAAGAACAAAGTCAGTCCAGAAATTTACGCTCAGGCTGATGAGGCAGTGAAAATGTCGAAACCTTTAAACGATGCAAATATGCCAATCTCGGTGGAGGTTACACATTTGTGCCGTTTGGGGTAGAAACTTTCTCTATATGGCGCGTACGAAATTTTCAGGGCTTGGCCAAACGTTTGGTTGAAGCGTCAGGTGAACAGAATGCTGGCTCATATTTTGCAAAGAAATTTTGCATAGCTATTCAACGTGGAAATGCAGCCAGCATTCTGGACACTTTGCCTCCAACAAATAATTTATTACATTTGATATTTTTAAACTTTTGTCCATTATTTAGTTAAACTTTAATAAATTTATGAAATAAATACATAAATGTTCTTAAAAATTGTTTTATTTCTATAACATAAGTACTTACTTACTCACCTTATAAGGTTCTGCCTACTTCATGAGGCGATATTATGTTTTAACATTGTTCTATCCGCAGACTGAATTGATAGGTAAAAAAATAAATGAAAATAGAAAAGCCATAAATGTAAAATTATGGATATGTAAAATTCACGCTAAAGTTCCATAGCATTCCGTGCGGATTCTGGTGCGCTAGTAGTATCAGTGTAATTCGCATTATGTCTGTATTGCAGTTACACTTCTTCTCTCGGTAGAGAAGAGAGTAAAATATTCCTTGAACCAGTCACAACAGCAACACAAAACGAGAAAAAAAGCGCGGGAAACGTTAAACTTGGTGGGCGCGTAAAATTTTGTAAATTTTAAATTATCATTTTATGTGTAAATAGTGGTCAGTAGAGTCTTATTTTGTACATAATATACATATTATTTAGTTCTAGTATATAGTGTAGTGTATATTTTTTCTGGTAAGTGAATTTTTGTCTTTTTCGAAATGGAGGAGCCCCCTGACCCAGGGGGCTCTGTTCCTCCAGCTAAGGCTTTCGTAACTATTTCCAATGAATCAGGTATGGAAACTGACGGATCATCGTCATGGATATCTGCTCCATCTTTAAAAAGAAGCCGTCCGAGCAAGGTGTGCAGACATTGCAACAAACGCAGACGTAAGCGAAATTCAACCTCTGAACCAAAAGAAATCGATTGCGTTTGTGAACATGCAGATATAATTGCTGAACAAAAAACTGTCGAAAATATTACTATTCGCGAAAATTCTACAAACCCTAAACCCGTTTTGACACCCCTTCAGGACAATTTGATTATTGATAAAAATGATACCCGTCCTCGCCCTCCATCTATTGGTAGGACAATGTATGAGCCCACGGATGTAGCTCCCTTTATTGTTCATGTGCAAAGAGAACAAACCAGTCCCAATGATAATACCACTCTACATCCTATTGCCTTCGGTAAATTTTTACAGAAGCATTGTTTTACACATATTGTTAATGGCAGCCTGAAAAGAATAGGTCGAAACAGAATTTCCCTTGCATTCACACATTTTGATAATGCTAATACATTCCTAGTGCATGATAGTTTAAACCAAAACAGTTTTAAAGCATTCATACCAACATTCAATTTAACACGCATGGGCCTAGTCAGAGGAGTACCAGCTGAGTGGTTCCCTGAAGAGGTAAAAGATAACATCACTGTTCCGGTAGGTTGTGGTAAAATACTAAAAATTCGAAGATTAAATTACAAAACTTATGTAGAAGGAACACCAACATGGAAGCCATCACAGACAGTGGTAGTTACTTTTGATGGTCAAGTATTACCAAAACGAATATATATCTGCTATAATGCTTTACCAGTGGAACTTTATACGTATCCAACTATTCAATGCTACAGTTGTTGCCGCTTTGGTCACACAAAAGTCCAGTGTAGGTCCAAACCTCGCTGCTATAAATGTGGTCAAGCACACACAGCTGACAGCTGTAATGTTGATGAAATGAGCTCTGCTTGCTGTCTCTGTTCTGGTTCTCACTTCGCAACCAGCAAGTGTTGTCCAGAACATGAAAGACAGAGGAGAATAAAGCAATCCATGGCTGAATCCTGTATATCATATTCTGAAGCCTTAAAATATCACCCACCTGTCTCTAAATCATATGCAGAAATTGTTTCTACTAGTGCATCATCTCCATCAGAAGGTAAAATCCCAACATCATCTCCCTCTACCATTTCATATAAAAAAACAGTTTCATCAAAACGCACCCCAGCACGTCAGCCTTCTATTGGATATGACCGCACTACTCACCAGGAACTTATAAAAGACTATGATGTGCCGGCACCAGCTAATGGATGTGGCTTTCAATCAGATACTACTTCTAATGACCAATCTTTGACAGAAATTATAATTATGCTAATAAGCACTCTTTCTCAGTCCAACCTTTTAAAACCGAACCACGCTGCCCCTATAATAGACCTACTCAAAAAAATCATAGATATCCATAATGGATATAAACTACCAAACCATGAATAACTGTAGTCATTCTTCGGCGGTTCCACTGCAGTATCCTCATGTGGTGCTGCAGTGGAACTGCCGAAGTGTGATTGACAAAAAACCTGAATTAATTAACCTTGTAAATAAATATGAACCATCTGTTATTGCTTTAGGAGAAACTTGGTTAAAACCAAACTCTCCTTTCAAAATCAGAGGTTACACCTGTCTTCGCCAAGACAGAAGTGGCGGGCATGATGGTGCAGCTCTGCTCGCCAAAAATTATTTGTATATAAACCCTATTTCTCTTCCTCATCATAATGATTTTTTTGTTGTTGCAGCCATAATAATTAATATATGCTTTGTATCTATTTATATTCCCTATATATCTTCCTCTATAATACAGGATCTTAACCACATCATACAATCACTCCCTAAACCCTTATTCATATTAGGTGATTTTAATTGCCACCACAGATCATGGGGAAGTTCAATCTCAGGGCGTCACAGTGAAGAACTGATAGATTTATTAGAACAAAACAATCTATGTTTATTAAATACTGGTGTACCAACTAGACGGACAAAACCACACGAAAACCTTAGTGCTGTAGACCTCTCAATCACCTCTCCAACATTAGCCTCTTCACTGTCTTGGAGAACACTTTCATCAACATTTGGCAGTGACCACTATCCAATAGTCATAAGTTTCCCTGGTAGTAAAATGAAAAATATCCCACCTAAACCTAGAATGAAATATAGATTGATGAAAGATAGCTGGCCTAAATTCAAAGAACATACTGAAAATAAGTTCCAATATTTACCTGACATAGCTATTAATTGTAAACAAGAATGTAGCACAGCACTGTGCCAATTAATTACAGAAGCAGCTGATGCTTCTTTTCCCTTAAAGAATGCGTCCACAGGTAGATTAGCATCTCCACCATGGTGGGACAGTGAATGTACAGAAGTAGTAAACAAAAGGAAAGAAGCAGAGGTACAATACAATACAAATATGACTGATGAGAATTTCAAAACTTTAATAGATTTAATAGCGGATACTAAAATATTTCTTAAACAAAAAAAGTTTTCAAGTTGGAGGCGGAACTGCACTTCCATTTCGCCTAAAACATCTGCAGCAGTGATGTGGAACAAAATTAAACGCTTTCGGCTAGGCATTTCAGATTCCACCTTTAACACAATCCCATCATCGATGTCCAGTATGTACCTGCATCACTTAGCACCTCCATTTGTACCAGAGCAAGAGTTGTTCAACTTTTCACAAGTGGCATGTAATAATGATGATTTCATAAGTTCTCCCTTTACTTTATATGAACTCAAAGGGGTGCTGTCTAACGTTCGGGACTCAGCTCCTGGTGAAGATGGTATCCCTTATTCCTTTTTTTCAAATCTTGGAGAAAATGCATTAAATTATTATTTACAGCTGATAAACTCAATAATTATGACAAATGACAGTGAAGTACCAATGACATGGAAATCACAGATAGTGTTGCCAATTTTAAAACCAAATAAAAATCCGTCCGAAGTGTCATCATACCGCCCAATAGCTTTGTCTCCTGTTATTGCTAAAATTGCCGAGCAGTTAGTTAAAAATAGATTAGAATGGTTTATTGAAAATAGGAACTTGCTTTCAAACTCACAATTTGGATTTCGAAAAGGAAAAAGTACATACGACAATATCAGTATCCTTATGTCTGACATACGATTGGCTTTTTCTAAAAACGAATCAGTTGTAGGTGTTTTTTTAGATATTCAATCAGCGTATGATAATGTCAGCCTCAAAATACTAAAAAATAAACTAGAAACGTTATCTTTTCCAATGAATCTTACCAACTTTATCATAAAATTATTGTCGGGACGTACAATCAAAATAGACGAGCACTGTAGGACAATCTGGAGGGGACTTCCTCAGGGCTCTGTTTTGAGCCCAATTTTGTATAATATCTATACACATGATCTAGAAAGTTCGTTAAATGGTTCGTGTAATATTTTACAATACGCTGATGATGTGGTATAGCTCCAATAAATACGTCAATGCTGCTTCTTCCCACATATCTAACTCCTTATCACTTCTGAAAACCTGGTTGGACAAGAATGATCTGGAACTGTCTGTGTCCAAGAGTTGTGCACTCTTGTTCACTAGACAGCGTATGCCTCCCCCTATTATACTGCATTACAATAGAGAATGCATTCCCATTAAAACCGAAGCTAAATTTTTGGGTATAATTTTTGATGCAAAACTTTCCGGTTTGTCTCATTGTTCTAATATTGTTGCCAAGTGTGAGCGCTCACTAAACATTCTTAGGTGTCTTTCGGGGGTTTGGTGGGGTGCTTACCCATATTCTTTAAAGTTGGTCTACAATGCTCTGATAAGAAGTGTTCTTGATTATGGGGCCTTCTTGTTAGAGCCATGTAGCCTAGCTGGAATGAAGAAATTGGATGCCGTTCAGGCCAAAGCCCTTCGGATTATAACTGGAGCAATGAAAAGCAGCCCTATTAATGCATTACAAGTTGAATGTGTTGATCCTCCACTATATCTACGTAGACAATATTTGGCTGATAGATTCTTTTGCCGAATGTTACAGTTTTCTGAACACCCGCTTTTTTTTAAACTTTGTCTTCTCGCAGACCAAATCGCTTCATCTTCATATTGGAAACACAAATCTCCACCTTGCTTAATCCAGTCTTACCATAAACTAAAAATTGTTAATGCACCAACACATCGTTCTCGTAATCTAGCCCTTTTCGAGTCGTGTTACCAAGGACTAATTTTTCCACCAAACGTATACCTTAACTTAGGAATTCACAAAGGTGATATTCTAGCAAATAATTATTTAAATTCAATAATTAGTGACAATTGGCAGGAATGGCATCAAATATTTTGTGATGCCTCCAAACATTCCAATGATGATTGCGTTGGTGTAGGAGTATTTCATCAACAGTACAAAATTATACAAAAGATTAAATGTCCTCCACAAACATCTATTTTTACAGCTGAGTGCTTCGGTATTTATAAGGCTCTAGAATACATACATTTACTAAAACTTTCGAAAACAGTAATATTTTCCGACTCAAAAAGTGCGTTACAGGCTATTGAAAGATTCCCGTTCAAAAAAAATGCTTACTCCCCGATTATTATAGCTTCTCGAGAAATGCTTTTGAAGTGTGTGAATAAGGGCCTTTCTGTTTCTTTTGCTTGGATTCCAAGTCACAGCGGTATAAAGGGCAACGAAAAAGCTGACCAACTGGCTAATAGCGCTATACAATGTGGTGACATGCACCCGTACAAAAATTATAGTGCAGACCTGGCTGCTCTTGCCAAACCTTTTCTTCAACAATCTTAGAGTGAAGCTTGGAAAAAGAGCGCTCAATTAAAAGGAAAGTATTACTTCCGTGTTCAACCTAACATTCCTGTAAAACCCTGGTTTTATATGGCTAAGTTGAACAAAAGAGCTACATCCGTGATTATACGAATGAGACTGGGACACATGTGCACTCCAGCACACCTTGCTCGGATACGTATACTAAATTCAAATAGTTGTGAATGTGGGCAGGATGTGGGTGATTCTAACCACATTTTTCTTAATTGCCCGCGATATGATTACTCTTTTCTATACCAAAGTCTGATAGATCTTGATGTACCTCTTCCTACTAACGTATTATGTTTATTATCTTCTAATTATATACCTATATATAAAGTCATTGCTTCATTCATTGAGGCTAATGACATCAATTTGTAAAAAAAATTGGTTTAAAATACTTAATGATATATATTTTAATATTTTTCTCTTAATATTATTAAATTGTATGTAGACTTATTTTTAGATGTATTATCTTCCTATACATAACTCCTCTGACCCTATAATTTCCCTTATTCCTTATAAATTAATAACATATCCGTTTCCTCGTTTTCAAACAAACAAAAAAAACATTTAACTGTGCATACGAGTACTTCCTATAAATCATACTTCAAACCTTGCCGTTCCCACGTCAAGTCTGAAAATGAATCGATGCCGAAGACTTGGAAGAATTTTAGAAAAAAACATGACGCTGGCAAATGCACATGACGTGCGACGCCATATTCCTCAACGGAGTCGAGTTGAGGACAAAAAAAAAAAAAAAAAAACACAAAACGAAATGTTTTATAAAAAATGTGAGATATGTGGAGTAAAATCTGGACGAGATTCTGGAGAAAAGAGAGTATTTATGGCTCAATTTCCGCTGGATGAGGATCGGTAAGTAATCCAATAACTTTAAACATTGGTGGTTTAAATGATATTGTTGCTTGAGTTATAAAATATAACCTAGGTATGTATTTTAGTAGGTTAATTGTAATCCTCCAGGGTTTTGAAATTAGGAAAGCAACCTAACAATAACAACCTTTTACTCCATCCTTAAGCAATGTAATGTTTTATCAGGATGAAAGAAATCTTGTACATTTTTGGTTGTCAGTGTATCATAATAATTATCCTCATAAATATTATGAGGTAGGTACTTAGAGTACCTATTCACTAATCTCGAAACATTATTTGTCTGTCTTTTACATTGAGCCTACTATTAGCTCAATAGTCTTCTAAAGTTAATATACAGTGTTCTTAAACTCTTTGTAGGTACATTTTGAGCTATGAGTAAAACATCAGGGGCCTTACTATCAGCTTCATAAAAACCATGCAAGTTCCGTGCAGTTCATAAATCTGGCATAAACGGTTTTGAATAAAATCATACCATGACGCTCATTTAGGTGAACTGTTTAAACATTGACCGGCAAAACACTCACGTTAAGGATCAAATACGTGGACACAGGTTTCGAGCATGTCCGATGCTCATCTTCAGGGCGAGTGCAGTGGCGAGCTCACAGACACCACTGGATAATGTTATCTCTGGCATATTAGCAATTTACTATAACCAACATTGCGGACACCTAGATGTTTGTAAGCTGATAAACTGAGCGGATTTAGAGCGTCATGTTAATGAGAGTCCATACAAAAAAACAGGTGAACAGTTTTTCTGCGGTTCTTGAATAGTAGGCCTGGGCAGGCCTGCTATAACATTGTCATGGTCAGAATAAGCCGGGCAGTTGTCTAGAAGTCCTGCTTTAAGAGCTCATAGTAAGGCCCCAGTTCAAATTGCTAGTTTAAAAGTGAGTCTTTTGTGAATGCAGATGTAAACAATGGGTGAAAATGACTGGGAAAGAGGATCTAGCTTATGTTCCAATAGAGAAACTGCACACATTGAAGTACGTATGTGGGAAACATTTTACGAAAAAAAACTTTAACAGAAAAAATACTCGTCTTAAGAAAACTGCTATACCATCAGAGGAATTAAAAAGTGATCCACTTCCTGATGAAATGTTGAAAGACTTTCCTTGCCATATTGCACAAGAGCGTGTGCATCATAAAGCAGGATCTAGTGTTTTATGCCTTACTGAAATTCATGTCAGCCCTGGTCAGTATAAATCCCAGTATGATTTATTTTATTTCAATCTCCATTTGATTAAACAATGATTAAACCATCATAACACTCATGGAAGGGGTTGAACATTAAGTATCTATTATGATTAATACCTACACTAGAGAATTGATTATCTGCATGTTAAATAGTCTCAATGGTTGCATTACTAAAACGAAACTGCTGGACCCTATATTTTTTTTTTTTATTTAGTCCCGGGGAAATCCTTTATGGACACCACCCACCACGGGGAGGTAGGTGGTTATGTGGGAGTCTGTATACCCACCAAAACCCCGGGGTGTTCCGTCAGTGCCGCTTTTGGCGGGAACGCGGGACAGATTTTGCACACGACCGCGAACCCGCCGCGGGTGTCCGTTGCCGGACCCTTCTCTTCGCGGCACGCCAGAACACATGGCGCGCCGCAACTGCGTCGGAGACCGAACCCGCCAACAATGGGCGCCAGACTTCCCCGTGTCTGGACGCCCGTGGTCTCCCTGCGGTGGGTCGGATACGTAGCCCCACAGCCTGCTACGTCAGCCACAGGGGATAGCCCCCCCGCGACCCCACCTCCTCGAGTCTGCGCCGAGCGCCCGGACCCACCTCCTCGAGCCTGCACCAAAGTGCCCGGGCCCCCCTCCTCGAGCCTGTGCCAAAGCGCACGGGCCCCACCTCCTCGAGTCTGCGCCAAAGCGCCCGGACCCAGCTACTCCTATGTGGACATGGCGGCCAAAGTCCATAGGAGCGGCCCCGCCTGAGCCGGCCAGCGCACCCCAACGCCAGCGCGGCCCCTGGGTTCCTCTTGGCTTCACAGTGGTGATCCAAGCCACGGCTACTGAGCCCCCCCACCCCAACGCCAGCGCGGCCCCTGGGTTCCTCTTGGCTTCACAGTGGTGATCCAAGCCACGGCTACTGAGCCCCCCCGCCACGTCAATGCGAGAACCCTTCGGGGGGGGAAACTGCTGGACCCACCCCAACCCCACTAAAACCAACCACAACCCCAACCAACTATGATGAAAAGTATCCTATGTGTTAATCCAGCGCCTTATCTACCTTCATACCAAATTTCATCAAAATTGGCCCTGCTGTTTGAGCGTGAAAGAGTAACAGACATCTATCATCCATATATTCATACCTACATCCTCACAAACTTTCGCGTTTATAATATTAGTATGGAGTAGGATTTATGAATTTTGTTCTTAGCATAATCTTAAAGGCTTAACCTTTTTTTAGGACTATCTACTTCAAAGTTACTGGATGCTGTATGTTCACAAGGTTCACAAGGTTCACACCATACTAAAATTAATGTCAGCCCTGGTTAGTATAAAGCTTTGTAATTTTCTCATATCATGTTATTTTATTATTTATAAAACAACAATAGGTACTTGTACTGTATAGGTACCCAATACTACTTACCATTTATTACAACCAATATATCTTTATGTACAGTTTATCTCAAATTCAAAAATTATTTATTCAGTTTAGGCATCATAGACACTCTTATGAACGTCAAAAATTTTTAAATGATTCTACCGCTGTCTTCGGAAAAGAACCACCGCCGAGAAGAAGCAGCAAGAAACTCGTGGGCCATTATTTTTTCAAGTCTTTGTACATTGAGGTTACATATGAGTAGTATTAAAATAACAAATTTATTCAATAGTTGGCTATTAGGCAGAAGTGGAAAGCTTCCAGGCATCTTTGTCTTCTAAGTAGTGACTCAATTTATAATAGGCTTTTTTCATTAGTATATTTTTGACACGTAACTTGAATTTCCCTTCAGTGAGCTCAGTAATGTCTTTCGGGATTTTATTATAGAAACGTACACAATTGCCTAAGAAGGACTTATTTTTAGTTTTCGTGAGTCTAAATTTAGATACAGCTATCCTATCCTTATTTCTAGTATTAATATTATGCATATCACTATTTATTCTAAACTTTTTTATATTTTTACGAACGTACATTATATTTTCTAGGATATACAAAGATGGAAGAGTTAATATATTAATTTCTTTGAACATTTGTCTTAAGGATTCGCGGGGACCCATTTCGTAGATGGCTCGAACTGCCCGCTTTTGCAATATAAAAACTGTCTCTATGTCCGCCGCTGACCCCCACAGCAGGATACCATATGACATTATGCTGTGGAAGTAAGCAAAGTAGACCAGTCGAGCAGTAGCTATATCTGTCAATTGCCTAATTTTATGAACCGCATATGCAGCTGATACTTTTATTATTATGGAAGTATGTACATATGTATATAATATTATAATTATATATTTAATTTACAACCAGTATAAACCAATAATCTTATTAGCATATTTAATCCCGTAAGTAAGATAGTATAGTATACATTTTTAACACTTAGCCTTTATCTAATATCATTATTCCGTATCCGTACCTACCATCAAATCAATAATATCTAAATTTTGCGTATACTACATTACTTAAGAAAGAGGATAATATCTTGCATCCTTATCTACACATTGTTATAAGTACTTATGTACGTGAGGAAGTGGATTACTACCTTTCGAGATACAGTTTTCGAACTAGTTCGGAGGGTAGGGTTAATAGACTTGTGTTACAAGCCTGTACGATTCACAAACAATGTAATATTTAGTAATTTAGCAATAAGTTTATTTTAAGGATGTTGTGATCATGTGGCAACATAATATTATTAACCGTGGGAGGAATTGTCACTAGAATTGTAATAACATAACCGGGCAGATTAACTGAAGTATGTTTTTACTTGTTGTTTGCCTTTAAATGTGTTTACAGTTCATGTTTAGAATAAAAAATAATATTGTTTTTCTACCTATTTGATTTAAAATTTTTACCCTTTTTCCAGGACCATTTACTTTATTTGTAAACATACCAGATGATAAAATATGCAGTGTGCAAGGTTCATGCAGTACACATATTAATGCCATTCCTGGTAAGTGTAAATTTTTTATAAAGTGCATTTTGCCTTGTTACAGTTTTTTTTATTTCTAACTTCTTTTCCTATTTCTAGTTATTTGATTTTAATTATACCATTTTCCAGGACCCTCTACATCAAAAGTACCAGCTGCTGATAAAACATAGTGTGCAGGGTTCACCTCTTACTTAAAGTCAAGTTGACCCTGGTCAGTGTACCGTTTTGTAGAACACAGGTATGTAACATCTTTATTTTATTTAAATTAATTTAGTACTTAACTCAGCCTCTCTACCTTTTGTGTAAAATGCCAGAGTTAACTAAAATTCATACTAACAATGTGCTAATTTGTGATTTAATTAGCACATTATTTTTTACTTTTTGGATAACCCCCCTGCCCATTCATCAGATTTAGATATGACGCCTCGTTAACAGAAACGCACAAAAATGTTAAAGAAATTAAAACAAGCTGTGAAGTATCTTCGACAAATATAGTAGTAGTCTCATTAATTGAAAAGCCCGATTCGTGCTTATACGCGTAATCATGGAAAGAAACCTCAAACCAAAGATTGGACTTTTCTTGCAAAGGAACTGGCCTTGGTGATTTACAAGAAGTCTCCCAGGACATATTGATATTTAATCTGTCCGCATCAGGTTTACACTAAAACAAAAGATTTATGAATGAAACGGAGGCTTGCTGATTGGACCAAGTAATACATTTTATTGAACTTCCAAGCCCAAGAACACTGCCGACACTTCTATAAAGCATTGAAATAGAACCTGGAATAAGCCCAGTCAACCATTTTAAAAAGAATGCTGAGAAATAAAATAGCAAAGATAAATTGTGTGGTCTCTAATTTTTGATGAGATCTCTTCGATGGAGATTTAGTGAAGATTTGTAGATTTTGGAGACAGACAGTATAGATTACCTGAAATTTCAGATCATGCATCTGTATATGCTTCAAGGCATCCACAAAAAATATAAGCTATCAATAGGATACTACTTCGTGAAAGGAACTACATCCTCGCAAAGCTTGGCCATACTTATAAAAAAATATAGTCCGAGCTGTTACAGATGCTGGATTTACAATAACAACAATGTGTCACCAAAGTACAAAAGTTTGAGTAACATTCCTGTTGAATCAAATTATTTTCTAATCGATAAAACTATAATTGTCATGTTTGATATTCTCCACCCATTTTAATCCACTCGGAATAATTGCTGGAACAAGCTGGAGAACTAATTATGGATGGCAGTGAAAAGGTACAAAAAAAGGAGGAAAGGGCAAGTGGTGTCAGTTGCCACCTTGAGAACAATAAAAGCACATTACATTTTACCAAGATAAACTAGCTTAGCATGTTAACTAAAATGTAACCCAGAATTTCGAGCTAAAATGAAAGTCAAACTTGCTGCATAGGTTTTGATTAACACTTTAGCTGCAATTCTTAAATTAATGGCACAATATAATGAGAAAAATAAGTACTTGCTCCTATGAGTAAGTTTTACTGTAATATTTTATTTATGTGGTATTCAGGATAGATATTGCTGTAAAATAAATAATTACTTTGTCTATAATCTTAGGTTTATACTATAATTAGGTTGTAGACTCTTGTGTAAGAGAGGGTCTTGGTTACAAACTACCAGAAGATACCAGATATTCTGCGATAAAGCATGGCAATGTACAAGTATTACAAGTGGAATTGCTGGGCTGTTAAGACTCATTAATGTCTCTTAATAGATAAATATTGAGACATTGTCTCAAGATTACAGGCGCCGTGCAATACAGCACAGCACGAATCTTCAGTTCTGGGTGTCACTATAATTTTTGTGGGCATCCGTGGTGCTTATCATTAAGCACACAATTTAGCGCCATTCACCCAAATACATTGGCCAACTTTACTTACTTCAATGCAATAATGCTTATAAACTTACTTCTAGGTATAATATCTATATTCCATCAAGAACTACTGAAGATACCAACAATCATGCACTGTGAATAATTACAAAATATATGCATATAAATTATACTTTTCTTTATTATTTTTGCAGGTCGTGAAATTCAAGAAACTGCTGAAATAATTGAATACACTGATGAATTTTTTGATTGCCCTGATGGCCTTGCATCAAGACATGGTATCATCATGGAATGAGAAGAGAAAATGTTTCAGCAAAATAACCATTTTGAAATATGGCAATTTCAAAACGAAAATTTCAACATCACATCTTCTGAAATCAGATAGTCATTTAAAGTTAAGGATTGTAAGATATGTGTATGGTTACTACATTTCATTAACTACTCTTGAAGATATTGAAGTTATTGCAATCAAAAGGATTCAAATACCTTAACTTGCTTCAGTAAAATCAAGATGCTCTAGAAAATCTCTTTGGTATGATAAGGCAGCATTGCCCAACCAAAAGAAACCCAACATGTCTCCATTTTTCAGCTGCATTGAAGTCAAATATTTTAATTAAATTGAGTACACCTGTTAGTAGGGGAGGTAATTGCGAAGAAGATAATAAAAGACTTTAGTTTGATGAGTGATTAGTTTTTACACCCTCCTGAGAGTTATCAATCTGAAATAAATGAAAGTTTCTCTACACCATCAATAAAAATGACAAGCATTGCAATCATTGCCGATTCCACCGAAGAGACAGACATGCCTGTGCTTCGTATACCGGAAATCGACGTGAGAGACCTGCTACTTGAAAATATATTATTCACAACTGAATGAACAAAGTTTGAAAAACAACCTACAGTGCATGTCGAGTATTAAATAATTTCGGGTTGGCATTAGAATAGCCCAACACGAATTTGGTGATTTTAAGAGTTGGATCTTATAGATAATAATTTTCTCTACGCTTTGGTATCAATTTTAGAGCGAGGAAATGTCTAGTTTTCTAGAAAAACTAATTTCAATTTCAGATTTTTGATTCGACGATTCTCTATAAATGCGTGTAACGAAACGACTTGGTGCAATGAAAATGGTATTAAAATAAATATTTTAATTATTTGAACTATTATTTTATTGCTAATTTAATTTACAATACTTAATTACATAGTTTATAATACTTGACATCGATTTTATTAAATTAGCTTCTGTTGCAAATACTTTTTTTAAAGAATGGAAGTCCGGGGCAAAATAGGAGGCCCTGGAAAAATTGTGCAAGTAGACGAAAGCAAATTTGGGAAGAGGAAATTTAATAAAGGTATTTATATAAGGCATTAATCAATTTCATTATTTTATACTTGTATTTTCAATTTAATAACTGTTTTTTAATTTTTTTCAGGGAGACACATTGAGGGACATTGGGTCCTTGGCCTCATAGAAGATGGTTCAGAGGACTTGCGGTTGGAGGTGTGCCCGGACAACATTAGGTCTGCAGAGGTGCTAATTCCCCTAATTCAAAAACATGTAGAGCCGGGCACAACCATCCATACTGACTGCTGGAGGGCTTATGATTGCCTAAGCCAACATGGATATATTCATAAAAAAGTCAACCACAGTGACCCTGACAGTCCATTTATAGCCGAGGATGGGACACATACTCAACGAATTGAGTCTCAATGGCGGGTGGTTAAAAGATTCTTCTACAAGAATAATTACAACCACCCGGGCAATTTTGCAGACTCAATTGTTGAGTATTTATGGAGGAGATCTGTGGAGGCCAGTAAGAAGGATAAGTTTTTCGAACTGATAAAAGCTGTGCAATATGTATACAAAATATAAGTTAAATACTTTCTAAATTTTGTTTTATTTTTGTCCTAGTTTTGCACCTATATGATTTATTTCTAATGTAATTCAAAATAGCTGTGACCATCAGGGCTAGCACTCTTATTCGAGTCAAGGGCACTCTAACTTGAGTTGGTTAGGTTCAAAATAAGAGACAGAGCCGACACAGAGCACCCCGACTCCACCTAGTCTTGTGGCTGACACCCCTAGATTGTATATAAAAAGTGCGGGAGCCAGAAGCTCAAGGGAGGTCCTGAGAGGAGCGAGCCAGACGAGGTTGAGCGGAGCGACGGGGGGAGGTGGCGAGCGAAGCGAGCCGGCGACCTCCGTAGCGAAGCGAAGACCGAGTTTGGCGAAGTGACACTCAGGGGCGACCGCTAGAGCTTCTGGCGGGAGCCCACCCAGAGTCAAACATAGAACACACCAAAATAGTCAGTACTCCATGTCCAATCCATTCATATTTGTAAGTAAATATAGTTAAATTCAATATATAAACGTTATAAATTTGAGGTTAAGTTCAAAGAAAATTCAAAGTAGTTTTTCGCAAAAACTAGGCATTTCCTCGCCACGAGAGTAGTGTCGGAGGACATCCCCCTCCCCCCTCCCTCCCCCCCTCCCCCTCCCCCCCTTAAATTCGTGTTGGCCTATTCTAATGCAATGCCGCTCGTAAGAAAATTTATTTTATTGGTCTAACCTCAAACCAAACACTCATTGGCTTAGTGTATCTTAACACCGCCATCTATTGTCAAGTAGCTTTAGTGTAGCTGTGTTGGTTTTTCATTACCTAAAAACACGGATAAACGACGTTTTCTAAAAATGAATTCTAGCCAGATCGATTTATCGCCCCCAAAACCCCCTTGCATAGGGTAAGTCCCGGATAGATGCCGCAGTGGCACTCCAGTGTGCCGCTTGACAGCGCGTGGGCAGGCCGTGTGCGGCTCAGTGTAGTGGAAGCAAATTTTACGCGCGAAAATATCCTTCGTTATAATAAAGGCGTGCTTTCAAAAGGTTAGTATTTTTTTTTCCTATCAATGTATTAATTTCATTTTTAATAATCATAAAGTAAGACATTTAATATTATTTTTAAACGTGTATTTTCTTAATTTAATGCACTTGATTTTTAAATATTTTTGAAGGCATGTATCCTTCACTAATCAGATAGATGCCTTGTATTTAGTTGGGGTCGATGCCTTTAGGGGCCCCCCCCCGAAGGGTTCTCGCATTGACGTGGCGGGGGAGCTCAGTAGCCGTGGCTTGGATCTCCACGGTGAAGCCAAGAGGAACCCAGGGTCCGCGCTGGCGTTGGGGTGCGCTGGCCGGCTCAGGCGGGGCCGCTCCTATGGGCCCAAGTCCACATAGGAGTGGCGGGGTCCGGGCGCTTTGGCGCAGACTCGAGGAGGTGGGGCCCGGGCGCTTTGGCGCAGGCTAGAGGAGGGGGGCCCGGGCACTTTGGTGCAGGCTCGAGGAGGTGGGGTCCGGGCGCTTTCGCAGACTCGAGGAGGTGGGGTCGCGGGGGGGCTATTCCCTGTAGCTGACGTAGCAGGCGGTGGGGCTACGTATCCGACCCATCGCAGGAAGACCACGGGCGTCCAGACACGGGGAAGTCTGGCGCCCATTGTTGGCGGGTTCGGTCTCCGAGGCAGTTGCGGCGCGCCATGTGTTCTGGCGTGCCGCGAAGAGAAGGGTCGCGGTCGTGTGCAAAATCTGTCCCGCGTTCCCGCCAAAAGCGGCACTGACGGAACACCCCGGAGTTTTGGTGGGTATACGGACTCCCACATAACCACCTACCTCCCCGTGGTGGGTGGTATCCATTAAGGATTTCCCCGGGAAAAAAAAAATGCCTTTAGGTGCGTATATCCTCCGACCAGGGCATCTATCCTTTACTTATAATAGTAAGTACTCACATGATAATTGGTTTGTTTCAGTGCCATAATGCCTAGAAAATATAAAAGAAAACCAGGAGCCCAGCCGCGTGAAAGAAAATGGAATGCAAACGATTTAGAAGCTGCGTTAGTAGATTTAGACCGGAATGTTATGGGTATCAATCATATTTCTAGGTTATACAATATCCCGGCTAGGACTCTCAGAAGGCGACAACAATCTAAAAACAAAGCTATTGGCTCTTTGGGAAAAAATCCAGTCTCGGGTTTAGATAATGAAAAGCGCCTGGTGTCACACATTAAAAAACTAGAAAGATCTGGATTTCCACCTGACAGAGAAAGTATACGAATGTTAGCCTTCCAGTTTGCAGAGAGGTTGAATCTGAAGCATTGCTTTAATCAGGATACGAAAATGGCTGGTCATCAATGGCTACAAAGTTTTTTAGAGAGAAATGACGAACTATCTCTGAGAGTTGCTGAAGGTTTATCAATGGCACGAGCACAGGACTTAAACAAAGAGGAAGTGGGTAAATTTTTCGAACTCCTTTTAAAAGTCTTGACAGAAAACGACCTGCTGGATAAACCTGAACGCATATACAATATGGATGAGACGGGGATTCAACTCAACAACAAGCCAGGAAAAGTATTGGCAACGAAAGGTTCGCGATCAGTAAAAATGGTAACTTCAGGCGAAAAAGGAGAGACCATGACTGTTATTGGATGTTGTAACGCTGTTGGCAACTATCTTCCACCTGTGATGATCGTGAAAGGCGTAAACAAAAAGCCAGAATTTAGTAGTACCTCAAGGTTCTAAAGTCTATATGAACAAAAAGTCTGCGTATATCAATACAGATCTTTTTAAAAGGTGGCTTATGGAGCATTTCGTTGCTAACAAGCCTGAAGGACAAGTTTTGCTAATACTGGATGTACGTACTTCACATTCAAGTGCGATTGATATGTTAGAAGAAGCTGATAAAGAAGGAGTGATATTACTGTGCCTTCCAAGTCACACAACATCTGTGTTACAACCATTGGACCGTGCGGTTTACAACCGTTTAAGACATTTTTTAACCAAGAAACAAATCAGTTCATGCGCACAAATCCACACAATAAAATATCTCGGACAAATGTTGCCAGACTGATAGGAAATGCTTGGCTTCGAGCTGCCACTCCAGCGAAAGCCCTAGCAGGGTTTCGAGAGTCCGGAATTTATTCTTTTAATCCTGATGCCATTCCGGAATATGAATTTAGCATCGCTGACAGAAGTCTTACATGCTGAAACAGATGTTATGAAACAAGCAGGGCCCAGTAACCAAATAGACAGAAATTTCGAAGAGGAATATTCAAATAACCTAATGTGGCCATCAACATTTCCAAATGATGTGTTATCAAATGAAGCAGACGAGGACAATACAGACTGTGAAGGAGATGACAACTCATCTCCTGGTGGTATCATGCAGGTGATACCATGGTACACCATGGTATCACCTGTGTTACAAACATAACACAGGTGATACCACTGCGCGTTCTTGATTCTACTACTCCAACTAAACCAAATGATGTATTGCAAAAACAAATGCGCCAGAAATCTGCTGATGAGTTTACACCATCAATATTCCTTGCAGAAGCTGCACCTGGGCCAATAATACCAACACCTTTTCTTAAAAGAGGAAAACAATCAGCAGAAGTAATAAACTCAAAGTCAAAAATTAAGGAAATAAAAGAATCTAAAGGAAAGAAAACTAATTGCCAACGAAAAGGTGATGAATGAAGAAAAAGAAAATAATAAAGAAAACAGAGACTGTAATTCAAAGAGCCAAGCAAACAAAAAGATTACTACAGGAAAACTTTCTACAAAGAGAAAACAACCTAGACGTAGGGAGATAGACAGAATATACAGCAGTAGTGAAGACGAAGAAAACCACCAGTTGAATGGACAATTGAAGAAGGAAGCTTTTATAAGGCAATCAATAAAGAGGAAGCTGCCTAAAAGTAGGAAGCTAGACATAGTATACAGTAGCAGCGAAGATGAAGAAATTCACCAACTGGATGCGCAATCAAAGAAAAAAGAAGCTTTTATAAGACAGTCTACAGAGTAGAAACGAGATCTTACAAGGAAAGAAGAGAGCCAAAATATATACCAGCAGTGAAGATGAAGTGAACGATAATATCTGCTGTGTTTGCTTCGAAGACTATTTTCACACGTCATCCAATGCCGATTGGATTCAATGCACAATGTGTAAGAAATGGCTACATGACACCTGTACAATTTTTAAAAATTTTACTGTAAATTATGCGGAGTGGCCACCATTGTAACATAGTGCATTGAATCTAATCAATAGTACGTAATTATGAAGACTGTATGAAACAACGATCAGACTGATTATTATTATCTAAATATGTAAGTTTATATCAGAGTGTTTAGTTTTAAGATCAAAAAAGTTTGTTTAAAAATAGATAAATAATTATATTTAAAAGAATTTAAATGTTTTGTTCTGTTTTGCTCACTCAATTTTATATAGTTTTAAGAGTTAATTAGGTTTGTGTTTTGTAAGTTGAAAATTTTAATACATAAATAAATATTTGTCCGTGAATCGTTTTAGTTCGTTTTAGCACTTTAAACAAAAGGGCATCTATCCTGTTAATATACGGTCTTACACCAAGCATCTAAAGGATAGGATGCCCCAACAAAAATATGTAAATATAAATAAAAAATATTCTAATAATGACGTAAAGGCGTTAGAAACTCGAGTCATAAGCTATGATTTTGCTAAAAATTATTATGGATCAAAAAAATTGGTAAAATATCATTTATTCTTTGAAGCGTCTATCCCTTATCTCTCTATTAAGTAAATGGCCTTTTCTCAGATAGTCTAAGTACTTTAGGTATATAAAAAATACTTTTTAGATCATATCCGCACATCACCAAATTTGATTATAAATGTATTTCTCAATGTGGCATCTATCCTCCGGTCTAATTTAACACGCGGGGCGACTATCCGGAGTGGGGCGTGTATCCGGGATATTACGGAGGTCGGCATTTTTATTTTCAGTTCCTATTATTCATGACTTTGACTGCTGACCTCGTATACTGAACTGTTGTCTAAATATCGTACTTTTTGAATTTATAAACAGTTTTTTAATCTTTTAATTATCTATAAAGCTGTAAAGCTATTTCGAAAAGTGCGGCATCTCTCCGGGACTTACCCTACTAAATTTTATGAAAATTGTTTGAGCCGTTTCCGAGATTCAGATTATAATTATATACAAGAATTGCTCGTTTGAAGGCGTTAGATAGATAATCATAGTTTGTCTTCTTCCCAAACTGAATAGTATTATAATTTTTTATTCACTGAAATAATATTCAGTTTCACATTTAGATTCAGTACTCAAAGGTTTCTTCCAGACGGAAACTAGTTGTCATGGCAAACAGTGTTCACAACATTGTCAGAGGCCGCCAAGTTGTTCACTGATAAGAACATGGCTGTCTATTATCCTATAACAGTTAGCTACATGATATTTGAGTATTATATTACTATATAGCTTTTACACCATATTTGGCTAATCATTTCATATATTATTTGTCTCTAAGTTAGTGTGTAGTAAAGCATTTTTCTTTATAGGTTTAAAAAAATCGACAGAGGTAGTGCGAAAATGCGGGGCAAGTTTATAGGTTAACCCAAAGCCAAGTTCCATATCAGACTGCGTAAATGGTAGCAAGAAAAAAGATCTCTCTCATATCCAATGATGTTAATATAAACTGAGGTAGATACGCCTTACTGCGCTTGGCTTGGCGACATCAACACGAGCTACGTGTCTTGAGTGAACTTAGTTCCAGCCTGTCTCGCAACGACGCAGCACGTGTACTATATTTAGGAAAAAATGCCTTCTTATGTGTTCAGAAACTGCAGAACATATACTGGAACAAGTGTAAAAAACAAGAATGATGTATCTTTTCATTTGTAAGTATTGTTTTTCTATGTTTATTCATAAAAATGAGAAAATCAGAAATTGTATTTTAATTTAAAATAACTCCTGCGACGTTGCCGCTTCGCCACCCACGAGAACGAGACAAGTAGCAAGCGACGGACGGAGAGAACGAGTCTGTCATTGGCGGTCGAATGGTCTTTCACAGGCGAATGTTGTTAATAATATATTGATCCCTTTCTGACAACTAGGATTCATATATCTTCGTGCTCTTTTAATCTTGTCAATGTAGTTAATGTCGTGGTGCGAGTTGTGTACTTTAGTTATAGGTAGGTATAGCATAAAATTTGCCATGTTTATACTTCATATTCAACTTAAATAAGAATGAAATGTCACTTCATTCTCATTCCCATTGAATGACGGTTCCAGCCAATAGGCTTGCAGGATTTCGCCTAGAATGGGATTCAAATGTCAAAGTGAAGCCCATTCCCATTCTCCGTAAGGATAGACAATAAGGCCGCGGGACATTTGAAGAAATTAAATGCAATATGTACAAAAAAATGCCAAATTTACTCTCACAATGATGCAGACTGTGATAAATTGTCATGGATATGTGAGGATCACAAAAATAGACTATTAAATTTTAATACTTTGCTGTTTCGCCTTAGTCATCTGTGATATGATAAGAGATGAATGTCGTCGCATGTGAATAATTTAAGCATGCCATTTTTATATGCTGTTATGATGAGGCCTGGTTGCTCGGATTTTTCTCGAAACGATCTTTTTTTATTCCTGCCTGCAGATGTTTCTTCTGCTACTGAATACTCTGATTAATTTAAATTCAAATTCAAAATTATTTATTTCGAGCAACAAGGAGTCTAGCCACCTTTTAGCTCTGGCAACCAAATAATGATATCGAATTCATACCTGTGTTACCTTATGTCTGCATCAATGCTTACAAATGCATATTTGTATAATTTTAGGTGCCTATGTTATTAAGGGTATGTATGTATGTTACTAAGGGTTTTATAAAAAGAAAGATTGCGTTAAGTTATAGGGAGTATCAAAACAGATTGGAAGCGAATGTTAAAAAAGACCCCAAATCTTTTTGGAACTTTTTAAGGCGTAAGAAATCTAAACGGAATATGACACGAGTTACAAAAGACGGACAATTATTGAGTGAGGAAGAGTGTGCGGAATCTTTTGCGTCGTATTTCTACTCTGTGTACAGCACGGTGCGGCCGGCGCTTGACCCTTCGGAGGCGGAGCGCACGCAGGCGCGCGGGCCGGAGCGGCGCGCGTGCATGTCCCCCGGCTCAGCACAAGCGACCTGCGCACCGCGTTCCGGCGCCTCATGCCTAAGCATTCGGTGGGCCCGGACGGTATACCACCGTACATCGTGAAAGACTGTCGCGGGGCCTTTGAAGAACCATTGCTCCATATTTTCAATTTATGTTTGCGGGAAGGGCATTATCCGGACACGTGGAAAATCACTCGAGTGATCCCAGTTCCAAAACGAGGTTTACGTACCGACGACGTGAATGAATATCGCCCGGTGGCGATTCTGTCTGCTTTCGCTTAGGTGTTTGAGTCCGTGCTATATCAAGGTATTTACCCACAAGTGAGCTCGCAACTAACGGACGCTCAGAACAGTTTTCGGTCAGGTCGTAATACGGGTATAATATATATATATATATATATATATATATATATAATATATATATACTTACTCATTATAGTAACCTGCTGTCATTTGTGACTTACTTAGCGCCAGCCATCGACGCTGGGGGGCAAGTGGACGCCGCATACTTCGACTTTCGAAAGGCTTTCGATACCGTTGATAACGACGTCCTGTTATCTAAGCTAGCTATGATGGGGTTCACGCCCCATCTTATGAAGTTCTTTGCGAGCTACTTAACTCGTCCGCATCAGGACAAAAAATAACAATAGATTTATGAATGAAACTTGCCTGGAATGAGTCTTGCTGATTCGGACGGGTTAAGGGAACGTCAGCAGTACGTCGAGTACGCGGGATACGTATCCAGGCCGTATTATACGTTTTCGGGCGTCAGTCAGGGTTGCAAACTCGGTCCGTTGGAGTTCATCTTGATGATAAACGACCTGCCAGCTTTCGTGCAGGAGGTGAAGTGTTTGCTATTTGCAGATGACCTCAAGTTGTTTATCTCAGTAGCAGACACTTCAGTCTGTGAGCGGCTCCAACGTGACATTGATAGGATTGTGCAGTGGAGCAAAGCAAACAAGTTGTACTTTAACGTATCAAAATGTTCGGTGATGAGTTACAGCAGAGCACGCGAGCCGCTGCAACAGCAGTACGTGATGGACGGCGCCGTCATGTCCCGCGTGAATAACGAGATCTGGGCGTCGAGATGGTGTCCGAGTTAACTTTCCGTAAACATATTGAAATTTGTGGTAAAGCATTCAGAAATTTAGGGTTTATTCTTAGACAATGTAATGAGAGTAAAAACATATTATATGTAATTAAAATACTTTACAATGCGCTCGTCCGAAGTCACCTTGAAACTAACGCTGTGATATGGAATCCGATTGAGGCGAAATATAGCCTCATGGTGGAAAATATTAAAAATAAATTCACCCGTTTTCTATACCTAAAGCAGTTCGGCGTTTATCCATACTATCCGTTGATATACCCGAGCTTGTTTGTCATAGGCATGGTCGGGTACAGTCGACTGTCGGTTAGAAGAGACATTCGCTGTTAAGGTACGTGTGGTTGGTACTGCGAGGGGCAGCAGCACCACTCAGAGGTGCTGGCGGAGCTGCAGCTGCGTGCGCCGGACGGATGTGTGGTGGTCTGCCGTCGCCCTACGTTGCTGAATGTGCCAACAGCGAGGACCAACCTACTTAAATGTGCCCCTTTATCACGAGCCATAGGTATGATAAATCAAATATCTACCTAGAAATTCACAGAAGTAGCGCAATCGTTAATGGAAAATAATTTAATTTGAGATGTTTTATTTACTTAATTATTTTAATATAATTTATTTTAAATTACCATCATCATAATCAGCCCACTGCTGGACATAGGTAGGCCTCTCCTAAAGTACGCCACAGAGCTCGGTCTTCAGCTCTCTGTATCCAGTTACTGCCAGACGCCTTCCGCAGGTCGTCTCTCCACCTGGCGTCGCGTGGCAGAGCGTCCTACACTCCGTTTGCCTAAACGTGGTCTCCACTCAAGAACTCATCTACTCCAGCGGTTATCGGTTCTTCGTGAAATGTGGCCAGCCCATTGCCACTTCAGCTTGCTTATTCTTTGAGCTATGTCGACTACTTTGGTTCTCTGTCGGATAACTTCATTAAGAATCTTATCTTTCAGAGAAACCCCGAGCATAGCTCTCTCAATAGCTCGCTGAAAGACTTTAAATTTGTGTGCCTAGTCCCACAGTGAGTGTCCAAGTTTCAGCTCCATAGGTCATGACTCCATAGGTCCACAGGTAGTATGGACGACGTGAAGACTTAACGAAGCTTGCCGAATGCTGCCCAACTGGATTCTTCGGTTGGTTCCCTCTCAAAGTTGTTTCTACCTAATTGCAAAATTTGCCCAAGGTAGACATAGTCGTGGAAAACTTCGAGAGTTATACCATTGACGATATCGGTTCCGGGTTAACGAGATCGTTAAACATGATCTTAGTTTTATCCACGTTCATGCCGAAACCGATGCGTCGTGAACAATCAGCTAGGCCAGACACCATCGATTGCAGTTCCTGCAGCGACTCGGCCATAAGGACAATATCATCAGCAAATCTAAGGTGTGTGATGTGCTCTCCGTTAATATTGATGCCCATACCTTTCCAGTCAAACATCCTAAACATATCTTCCAGGGTACTGTTAAACAGTTTCGGAGATATAACATCTCCCTGTCTAACTCCCCTTCGCAATTGGATATGTTTAGATTGTTGGTCCTGTACTTGGAGACTCATATTTGCGGCGTCATACAGACACCTCAACACCTCGATGTATCGTCAGTCCACTTCGCAACGCTGCAGAGACTCTAGAACAGCCCAGGTTTCGACAGAGTCAAAGGCTTTCTCATAGTCCACGAATGCAAGACACAGTGGCTGGTTATACTCTTCGAACTTCTGTATAACCTGCCTAACTGTGTGTATGTGGTCTATGGTGCCAAACCCTCGTCGGAACCCGGCCTGTTCAGGAGGCTGGGATTCGTCAAGTCTTCTTGCGAGACGATTTGAGATGACCCTCGAAAACAACTTGTATAGACGTGGCTCAGGAGTGAAATAGGTCTATAGTTCAAGAGGGTTTTGTCGCCTTTCTTAAAGAACAAAATGACTATACTCTTGCTCCACGCCTCCGGAGTCCTACACAGCTTATAACAGAATTGAATAACTTCTGGAGCTCCCGCAAAAAAGGTTTACCGTCCGCCTTCAACAACTCCGAAGTTATTCCATCTTTACCAGGGGATTTCCCAGGTTGAGTTGATTGAGCGCCATCTCAAGCTCGTCTAGGCTGACGTCAGGCAGTTCGTCGGTATAGTGACGCGCCTGTGTAGCGCGGGAATCCTCTGGACTGGGTTTGGATCTTACAGCATGCGAGTCGTACAATCAGCCATAGAAATCTTCGATCTCGGCAAATTTATTTTTGTATATACTTAATTCATTATTTAAATAATTTAATTTGATTTTTTTACTGTATCGCATTAGTATTAAGTTACTGTAAAGGTACTAGTATTTTTTTTAAATAAATAAATAAATAAAAAATTGGGTTGGCTTGTAACTTGGCTAGTGAAGATGGATTAAGGATTTCAAATAGTATATAATGCAATTAGTGAATAAAGGACGGACGAATCACGACGGCCATAGGTGAATCACGAGCAAGTGGAGGATTTTAAAGACTGAATTACGACCGTATGGGGAAGATTCATGATGACGAACGTAGCGAGTGATTCAAGTGTTAGAATCCTGAGCGACGCAAGTGATTCATGGCCCTCAATATAAATCCGTACTTTATTCAAGAGTTGCATACTATACTTATAAGTTTACACCATGACTGCGAGAAAAAGAAATACTTAATTTAAGCGAAAATAGACATTCAATAAAGAAAAACGAAGGTTAAATTAATTAGAATGCACATAAAAATTGGAATAGTCACTAAAATTAAGAGTATTTTTCTTATTATTATTATTAGGATGGTCAACTGAAGCTATATTTATTTCCTGTCGATAGTCAAAACTTTCTGCTGGAGGGAACTCTGGGGCATCTATGGACGTTGAAGGGCGTGGAGCCCATCTTAAGGTTTCTTCAGGTTTATGCTGCAGGCTGCGTTTCAATTTATTTTCGATAGAAACTTCGATATAACCTTCAGCCACGGTAGTAGATTTCCATCCGCCATGTCGCCATAATTCCGTCATATCTGCACCAGTGTTCGCTTATAACGTTGCAGAGGTCCTTCGGAAAATGCATGTCTCCGTATACATCTCGGGATTTGATAGCTCTAAAAATTATGCAATTTCTTTTGGCATGGAACCAATTTTATTTGATCCAATCGGGTTTTTGTACATTTATTTTTTGAATAGAACAAAAATAATGTATTGTGTTGTTTGCATTCTGAGGACGAAAACATTGATGGTTTTCTACAATTTTCATGTAATCACCTCGGATTACGAAGGTTCGGTCGATTTTCGTTTTCGTCTCACTAAAAGTAACCAGTAAAGCAGTGTCAGAGATCGTTTGTACATCATCCACCTACTGTGAGTTTAACAAGCTCATTTGGACAACAGGCTCCACTAATGCCGGAGATTCAACGCAACCTGTAAACAAAAATAAAAAATCAGTAACAAAATGGACGTTGATAGGTTTACAATTAAATAGTTCTCAACTACTAGGTTGTTGAAGATTACTTACTTTTACTGCCAGCAAATCACGAGTCTGGCGCTTCATTCAAAAAGCTTTCAACATTTTGGTCGGTAAAAACCAGGGATTTTTTCGGTTTGTAGCCTTCTGATAGCTTTTTAAGGTAGGCTTGCAACTTCGTGTATGTTTTTATGTCAATGTTATGCTTTGTTTTTATAGTACACCGTAGCATAGAATACATACTCTACAATGTCGATGACTTCTTTTTCTTCGGCAGTTCATTAAAATAAGTTAGGAAAACAGACTGAAAATGTGCCCGAAGCTTGATTTTCATTTTTCCGTTTGTAAAACTCATCGTAAGTAGGCTTTGATGTAAACCTTTTTATAATATTTGTTGGGTAGCAAGTTTTGCCATGGTTAACACATTTTCTTCATCACGCGTAGGTAGTGTTATATTCTCTTTGATTTGAATGCATATTCAATCGATTTATCATAATGTAACACTAAACTTTGTATTCGTACAATTTACAGTAGGTATTCAGATATATAAAATGGCGCCAATTACCGCCCTAGTATAAAAAGCTACCTACTCTATGACCGCCAATATACAAATATTTTTTTTTGTAATGGTAGCAAAGAAAGTTTTTATTGTAATGCTAAACTTCTTGTCGCAAATCGCAACTAATCAAATCTCGAGGAGTTATTTGGACAAAGAGTTTGTAGGTATGTCGAGTCGAGTCACGGCTTAGACAAAGAAAAGAATAGACGGCGGGTAGCTCCGTTTCATTTCAACAAGAAAGAGATATAGTATTGAGTTATTATAAGTAACAGAAAAGGACAAAGCTATACTATATCCGTCTCTAAGAGCGTGCCAGCTTTTTCAAGGCCAGCGACATAAGTAGCTAAACAAACTTTGACAGTTATTTCGTCTTTGTAAAATTGTGAAGTTTATTTTGGCATTTTTCTGTATCACTTTAAATATATTTGCTTGCATATATGGTTTTAAAGCAGAGATAAACCTATAAAACAATGCGGTGTAGTGTACTTAACTGTAAAAGTGATAGTGAGCGGAAAATTCCTGGATTATCCTTTCATATGTAAGTTTCAAGTTTTCTTAAACATTTGGTTATTATAACAATGTACCGTGTGTTAACTGTTTTATTTAAGTGGCATAGTATTAGTTTTTGTCATAATAAGAGTGGTCAAAGCACTTAAAATCGCGATTTAAAATAATGTTTTTATCATAAACCTAAAATTCAGTGTTGCTAGTGTCGGGTCGTGCAATTTCCCATTGTAACAACGATTTATACATTAGTAATTAGATAAATACCTAATGTAAGATATATAATCAAAAATAGAAGCAGATACCTATTGAATTATTTGATTGCATCATTTTCAATAAATAATTTAATTTTATCTTATATTACAGTTTCCCGTATAACCCTGATATTCGAAAAAAATTGATTGCTGCCTGTGGTCGAAATGAATGGGTTCCAAAAAAGAGTTCTAAAATGTGCAGCAGACATTTTGATGCGGACCATATATTAAAAAAAGGAAGATATACTTACATTCATCCTGAAGCTGTTCCAGTTATGATCGTGAGAGAAATATTTATATAAATTTGATTCTTATCGTATGATTTCCCTTTATAATAAAATTAAGGGTTCAGTAGTTTCGGAAATAATGGTGATACTGTTGGTACGGAACCCTTAGTGCCCAAGTCTGACTCGCACTTAGCCGGTGTTTTATTATACGTTAATGTTTGACAATTATTTAATCTCTCAACTTAAATTATACAGTAGTGTTATGAAATTAACTAACTAGATAGATAAGTACACTATTGTATTAGGTAAGCCTGTGATGACAATGCATGTTTTTTAAAATAAATAGATATTTTTTTGTTTTTCAGCTTGGAGATGACGAAAATTCTAAAAAGCTATCTGAACATCTATCAGCATCTGCAGCAATAGCGTTGACTACCATCACAGATAGTCACCCTGTGTCTACTGACGTGTTGCAATGCGGTACACAATCTGTGCCTGTAAGTGTCTACTTCTCCTTTTATTAATCCGTCAATCCTTCCTTCTGCCAGAGGCAAACCAACAAAATGTTTGCCTGTAAGTTTATCTCTACAATAAGATGCATACATATCACTACGCCTATAAACCCCGACGGGGTAGGCAGATGTGTTCTCCTATTACAGGTGTTTCTACACCCAAGTTTCGCAGTTAATAAGCCCCATGTAATAGGAGGCGAGCCTACTGACATTCATAAATATATTCAACACTTATATTAATTTTTGTTAGGTAGTTTTTAGGATGATGTTGTCATAGAAATAAGTACTTCACTTAATGTAACAATTCTTTTAGGAAAAATCACCTGAACTAACACCAAGAACTCTGAAACGAAAATGGAAAAATGAAGAAAAACGATCTAAAGAAAGAATGAAAAAATTAAGAGCGCTTCGAGAAAAATCGCGACGGTTGAATAAGAAAGTGGCAAATTTAGAAAATATTCTAACAGAATTGAAGTCAAGATCACTTTTTAGTGAAGAAGATTGCGACCTAATTGGATCACTTGAATGCGGCAACAAAGACTTCTTGAAAAAAGTTATTAGCCCTGGTCCTGCTAATTCTAAGTATTCTCCAGCTCTCCGAAAATTTGCGCTTTGCTTGCATTATATAAGCCCAAAGGCATACAATTTTGTAAGAAATTCATTCAATTCTTGTTTACCACATCCGTCTACTTTACGTTCATGGTATAAGAGTTTTGACGGTAGCCCAGGATTTACTGATGAATCACTTGAATGTATAAAGTTATTAGTTAAACGTGCTAAAGGTAAAACAATTTATTGCGCTCTATCTCTGGATGAAATGGCGATTCGGAAACATGTTCAGTGGGATGGTAAGCAATGCGTGGGATTAGTAAATTTTGGAGAAGTGTTAGATGGAGATAATGTTGCTGTTGCTAGGGAAGCTCTAGTATTTATGGTCACCGCTGTAAACGACAGTTGGAAAATTCCAGTGGGCTATTTCTTGGTGGATGGTTGTACAGGGGTACAAAAGGCAAATTTGGTAAAACAATGTGTGGAACTTTTAATTTCATGTGGAGTTAATATAATATCACTGACGTTTGACGGTTGCCCTGCCAATTTTTCTATGGCCAAATGCCTTGACTGTCTTTTGGATCCTTTAGATTTGAGTAATCTTAAAACTTCTTTTACCATTCAGAATCAAGAAATCTCTATTTTTCCCGATCCAGCACATATGCTGAAATTAGTGAGAAACACCCTTGGAGAAAAAAAAGAGCTTACCAACTTAAATGGTCAAAAAATATCTTGGCAATTTATTGTTAATCTTCATAATTTACAAAACAATGAAGGCCTTCATTTGGCTAATCGACTCCGAAGCCAACATATCAATTTTGCTAAACAAATTATGAAAGTGAAATTGGCAGCCCAAACGTTCAGTTATTCTGTAGCTGAATCTATAGAACTGTGTCGAAAAGATTTAGAAATAGCAGATTTTGTTGATTCAGAAGCTACAGTAGAATTTATAAAAAAACATAATAGCATATTTGATATTTTAAATAGCAGAAACTTCCATACATTTGGTTTCAAAAAACCTATGAATGATAAGAACTATAGTGACATTGAAAATTTCTTGAATGAAATGGAAAATTATATAGTTGGATTAAAATTAAAAGATCAACCAATATTACAGACTAATAGAAAAGTAGGTTTTTTTGGATTCTATATTTGTATTCAGAGTCTTAAAAAGGTTTACCGAAATTTAATCGCTTCCAAGATTTTGAATTTTGTGCCCTTGTACAAAATGAGCCAGGATCACCTGGAATGTTTTTTTAGCTCTATTCGTGCCAAAGTGGATTTAACCCCACTGCTATACAATTTAAAGGCGCATATAAAAGACTAGTTATACATGGGGAAATAAAACATATTACGTCAGGAAATTGCATCCCCCTAGAAGACATAAAAATTTTAACGTTCAGTGAGATGCGGTACGAAAATAAAATTAATTTATTTACGCATACAACTGAATCTATTGATAATTACGAGTCAGTAGAAAGCCTACCAGCTGTCGATGGTGACCATGACTACTTGGCAGACCCCTCTAGGCTTTCTTTGTACACACAAGAAGTCATTGTGTACATAGCCGGATTCGTTGTTAAAAAGTTGAGAAAAGTAATTAAATGTGAGGAATGCCTCCTATCTTTAATCTCCAATAAATATGATGGATTTATTGCCAAAAAAGATAAAGGAGGGTTGATCTATCCATCGAGGAGCGTTACTAAAATATGCGAAAGTGCTGAAAAAATATTTAGATTGCGTTCACATGAAGGTATCAAATTTTACAATGAGAAAAACTTAATGCAGAAATTAATACTTTCATGTTTTAAGGACTGTATATGTGACATTTATATGTTTGAAAATCTTCACAATAATGATGACCAAATACTGATTGGAAATCATAGAATAATGGTTTTGAAAGCAGTCGCCATGAATTACTTTGAAGTAAGGATTCACCACAGTACCAAACAGTTTTTTGCACCCAGAGATAGGATTCGTAATATACATAATAAACTAGTGCTATTCAAAGGGCAATAAATGATTCTCTCTGTTCTGTGGTCTTATATAGTATGTTTACATTAATAAAAATGTTGATTGTGATTCAGGTAATGCCTTTATTTTTGGACCCTTGTTTTATTCTCGAGGAACTAAAATTTAAACTGGTGATATAATGAACCATTGATAAAAGTGAACCATCGATCTCGTAATCCGATCGTATAACGAGGCTTTTAACTACCCAGCTTGATAACTACGTAGAAGAATATATATTTTTATATATCACGATATACGATAGAATATGCTATAATTTATATATTATTATTATATCGCTCCACGCCACGTTATATTCCTAATCTGTGCTCCGCTCCGCGTTGGAACGGCGTGGTACTTAAATCTCCCTGTGTCTGGGTAGAGGGTAAGGTTTATGGTATCACTGAGTTTAGTTTTTTGTCTCATGTGTGGCCACGCTACCCGATCCTCTATAGCTTTCTTCCTCTAAGAGTCACGGTAATTTAAGCACCGTGGTCGAGTAGGTATCCTTTGCGGAAGGAGTTTGTATTGAGTATTTTTTGCGCATGGAGGTTGTATACATTGAGATGGAGGTCAAATATTATATTGGTGAGTTCTGAATTCAAACACCAAAATAGTGATTAAAATTCCTTAAAAATAAGCTTTTTAGAGTTATATTCTCTTTGTTTTAGAGTGGGAAATGGGAATGGTATAAATATAATTGAACAATATTTCAGTAAAGGTACATATTATAAAGGTATATATTATTATACTTATTACAACATTTTATTACAGGGTTTATTATACAAATTGTACAAAGATGTATGTATCCATTACTATAAGTGTAAGTAATATAACTACTAATTCAAATAAAAGCTAGACATGTGAAATTTGTAGGTACATAATGACTAGAACATGCAGGACTTAAAAACAACCTAACAATGACTTCATACGTGAACTATTATACAATGATACATTTAACACGTTGCTTATATTTTAATAAGAAATACTTATAGCATTTAGATAGAAATTGTATTTGTGTCTCATTTTTTATATTCCTATATTATTATTCACAAACTTATACTTAGGTATAGGTAGGTGTATACAGATACCTATATAAAAATACTTACACCTGGGTTGCGTTCCAGCAAGCCACAGGACAAGCCAAAATTTGGCAAAACTGCCGGTCCACGGCGCCTTTAGGCCAAAATTTGATCACTCCCGTTTCACGACACCCTGTCAGCACAAATTTTCTCCCGACTGGCCAAAATTGTCCTACCTTTTGAGAGAGCCAAATCTTGGTCGGCTGTCAAAAGTGACAGAGTGTTGATAGTGACTAAGTATTTTGTTGAATTAAAGCATTTTGATGACGAATGGACAGGATTGTTTGTTTGTATTATAGTCAAAGTGCCTAATTAAATATTCTTGACCGGTGGAGAGTAATTAATATCCTAAAATTAGTTTGTTTAATTAACCAACCAACTTTTAATTAACCAACAAAGCTAAGACATAAGTTATATATGTCAAACCTTGTTTTTGACAGATAATGGTAAAATACGTTCTAGCAACGCTCGATTAAATCTCGGACGAATATTATTTGGTCTAAAGCTTGCCGGAACGCAGCCCTGATGAATAGAAACTGTCAGTGTTGCTAAACGTTAGTAATATGGACATGTTTTCCGTTCGCATGTTCGCAGCATTTTGGGAAAGGAGGCACGTTATCAGATTTGTATAGGTAAGTTTTGCTGTAGTTGTGTTTGGTCCGCTCCTGGTTGTTGTTAGCGGCTCGATGGCCGGAACACCTTCCTCAGAGCTTCGAAGAACCGTTGGTAAGGAGGCGAATGCTGCTCTCTCTGCCAACACTTGTTCTATAACAATCAAAAATATTATTAATTTAATGTTTTTTTTTGATGGGTCTAAATGATGTTTGCTTCTAACGGCATTTACAGCGTCACCTGGCTGGTGGCGAGGCGAGTCGCACCCAGCCAAGCGTGATTATGGCCCCCGTCGTTGAAAGTGGGCGTCAAAACTGTGAGCGATGTAAGTAATTAAAAGTTAGACCGCAGTAAATGCGAATACACACAAAATATTAATCACGAATTACGTGGGTGTTAGTTATTAATTATCAGTAAAATAATTAAAATGTATAAGTATGTATGTATACGGTACCTACGCATCATTACAATAATTACTTTATGCTTGGAGCCCGGATCATCATACAATTTCATTTTTATTTAGGTACCTACTTTTATTTATACAGCGTGTAACAAAAAGGAATAGTAAGTAATACCTACTAAAATCACACACGCAGAAGCTTGCATACAATTGGGACCTAATTACTGCTTCTCAAGAAGTTGTCAAAATTCAGAGATACTTATGATTAGTTTTTCTAATACTCAAGCAGGTTCATCCCTGAAAAACAAGGACAAAGACGACGATGACTTCCAGAATGTAGACTAGGTAAATAAGCGGCATAAGCGGGAATTGGGCTGGAGTGCCGCGCGGGGAGAGGGCGCCGTCAGAGAAGGGAGTAGCAGAGGTGAATGACGTGGGGATTACAGAGCGAGCGAGTTGATCCCAAGGAACTTCAAGAATAGGCATGCCTAATAGGGCTGTCCAAAAAATGATGGATATTATTTGTTTAACTTTTTATGAAATATTTATTTAGATTGTATTTTGATATTTTGCCTTGTGAATCCCAAGTACATATTATGCATGTTTCACTTTACTACCTTTTTATCACATGCTGTATACTTGCATAACTTTATTTTCATGCTTTATTGAAGAGTATTTTTACCTTTTATAGCTGTCTTGTTATTTAGAATTTGTGGACCAATGATCTCTTGTAATAAAACAGAGACTTCCAATTTCTCAGTGTACCTATAATTTACAGATTAAATAATAGGTAATAGGTACCTAAGATATTTTGGTTAAATGAAACTATAGTCAGTTAATATTCGTATGTAATAACCATTTTTCAAAAGAAGCATGAAAATAAATAAACGTGACGTAAATAGGTCAGTCAGGTAGTACGAGTAGGTAAGTACTTATGTAAAACAAGATTACGTTCACATGAACATTCGTATTGGAGAAACGAGATGTGGATGAAATGTCAAGTCAACCAAATGTGCGATCGAGGCTCAGTGGAGCGTCAATCGTACGCGATTGGATCCATTCAGGTATATCCAATTCTTGTTGTAAATTGATATTGGGAGCAGGGAAAAGTCATCACAGATGTTTATGTTAACTTAGTGCCTGGGGTTTGGTTTGAGCATACTTTTTTATCTTACAGTTACGAGCAAGTTAAATCTTACGTGATTTTAAAGTGAGAGAGAGAGAGAGTATTTTACTTAGTTTTTGCGAGTGTAATAGACCAATATAACACCAGGAATAAAGTTATACCAACCTGGTTATAACACAGTTCTATGTTCGTTTCTTTCGGAACCAAAATCCTTACGACTTTAGCATGAAGCGGAAAAGATTTTAATTGAATAGAATAGAATATAATTGTTTATTTGTTAAACATACTATGTACCTATACACTTACAAATGCATACAGGATGGTATATTCAAATTTTAAGCTTCGTGTCAAATTTATCACTAAAAAGTCAGTTACACGTTAGTACACAAGTAAATCAATAAGTAATGTAGGTATTTAATATATTCTTAAACTGATCATTTTTTAATTATCTAATACTTTTTAGTAGGTATTTGATTATATATAACTGGTGCCATGTACTAAAACACTATGGTGTTGCAAAGCAGTTTTAGAGCTACGTACATACAATTTTGTAATGTCTCGCCTGCTACGAGTATTAGTCGACGCTTCAATATAAGTATTAAATCGGTCTTGGTTGCTTTTACAAATGTTGCTATTTCAATAATATACAGTGAAGTTAATGTCAGAATTCTATGTTTGTGAAAGTATGGCTTGCAGCTATCGGTCTTTTTTAAATTGTACATTGCTCGTATGCATCGTTTTTGTGATTTAAATTATGTTCATGTCCATCAAGTAGGGTTTGTTCTAAGCTCACGACGTCCCGTCTACTAATGATCTATGAACCAAGACATAGAGGACACATTATATGTATAACTTTAATATTAAAATACTACACTATTAGCTACAACTTCAATTATTTTAGCATAATGTTTTTTTCTGTTAAGAACTTTGATCTTTTGCGTGGTTTCTGATCGACTTCAAAAAAGGACCTCAACCGCCTTGTTACCTCAGAAATTTCGTCTGGGTGGACCGATTTTAATGATTATTTTTTTATTTGAAAGCTGGTGCTGCCGTGTGGTTGTCATCCAATTCGGTCAAGCGGTGTTTGAATTACACTCCATTATCTGAAAAGTTTTACTCCAATCTTGATGATATTATTATTGACGGTGAATAATAATCATTCCGTAGGTATGTATATTATATATTTTTTATTATCAAAAATATTGAACCGACTTCAACTCTAAATAGTGTGAAATAATTTATTGATTCAGGCGTTACTTTGCGGAAATCCATTATCAAAAAACGATTTTGGCCTATTTGGGGGCGTGCACCACCCTCCCTCCCGCATAAAATGCTAATAGGAAGAATACAAAATCAGATCTGACCAGATCTGTCGGTCTAGACCAGATCTGTCGGTCTAGCGCTCGACGAGTCAACATCTCCTGAGGATGCCTCGTGTAGAGACGAAACACGTGTCGAATCGGTGTTGGTTTATTTGGGTTTTCTTGTGTTTTTTATTTTGTATTCTTCCTATTAGCATTTTATGCGGGAGGGAGGGTGGTGCACGCCCCCAAATAGGCCAAAATCATTGTTTTCTTTTCAGCGGAAGTGTCACTAAATATTTTTTAATATCGTTTTTTGAGTGTGAAATAACTTGTCGAAGTCGGTACTATGAGCACAATATTGTGACAATAGGTACATTTGAACTATCATGGTACCGACTTCATCATGTTATTTCACACTTTTTATTGTTGAAGTCAGTTAATTTTTTTGGTATTTTTTACCCGTATACCAAATTAGTATTTTTTTATTATATCATGCCATCACAGTATTTCTTCAGCTGCACGCATCACGTGGATGTGTATAGCACCTCCTCCGCATGGAGCCCTTACGTTTGAGAGACAACATTAGTTTCGGTGCTTTTCAAACATTGAGTTAGTAAAGAAGTATGTGAAGAATCAAGAATGATTTTATGCCTATTCGTTAATAGTAAAGTTGTTAATTTTTAAATAGAGTTTTTGTTATTAATAATTGTATTACAAAGCTAATTTTAATTTCACTCTATACCTACATCATCATTAATCAAAATTAAAGCCAAGGTTCCCCTAACAGAAAAGGATAAGGGAGCGATGGCTCTTCGATGTCTCGAAGAGGCGCTAACTAGGGTAACCTGATCGTAACCTGATCCTTTTTTTGATAGCAATCGCTGTCTGTGCCGTTAAGGAAAATATGAGATAATGGGTTTTACAATCAACTAGTAAGTATACAAAACCCCTAAGTATAAGAAACTCTATCTCAGTGTTTTCAAGTCATGACTGAATATAATATGATGAGAGATAATGGTCAGATCCTGGAAATATCTTGGCGTGAACATAGGCTATGATTAGTTCGGGTAGGTAGTATTTTGCAGATACTTATATTGACTTCACAGCTCGTAATAATTTTAGAATATACCTATAGTTTGCTTCTCATGTATTATTTTTTATTAAATATTTTTGTAGTTTTTGGAAGTTTGTAAGGTTGCGAAACCTTCATCGTAAAAAGTAATCCCTTAGTTTGGGCATCAGCCATTTTCTACTACTGCGTGGTACAGCCGGTATGCCAACCGCTTTGATAAAGGTATATGACTGGAATGCTTCTGGAATACTTAGTGTCGATTTTGGTGCAAAATGCAGAAGCATTTTGCACCAAAATCGACACTAAGTATTTTTATTTATATACACTTTTCCAACGTATCGCCTTATTTGTAATTTGTAACATAAATAGGTATAACTTACGTTCTAGGTACCATGCTGACGGTTGTTTTTCTGCTGGAGTGTAGCCTTCTCGATGTAGAGAGAGACATAGATCCTTTGGGAGCATGGCTTGGACCGCCGCGGCACAGAAGGTATCTAAAGCATACGTCACACCATCTATTGAGCTAATTCAATATCTAAAAGGATGAGGAATTACACAAACTGAAAACAATTGAAATGTAGTTAAAAAGATGCAAGCGATTTCGGTAATCGCGACTTCACGAGAATTATCCGTTGAGCTGGGATACTATTTTGATTAACCTTTACGGGGTAAATCCAAGCTATTTACTGATGGATTGGGGAAACTTTACTGACATAAGTACCTACTAGTAGCTTTTAGAGCTCAAAAAATATGCATAAGGGCTATGTGTGGTCTGAAACGAAGACAATCAAGTAAATAAGCATTTATAAAATTGAATGTATTATTTTTACCATGTTTATTATATAAGTGAAATCGCCATTTTAAAAAAAAACCCATTCTTTTAAAAAAAATTACCTGGTAGTAAAAATTTGCCTTGTCTTCATACGAGTATATTAAAACATCCATGATGACAAAAAGTGTATTTTGTAGAACACCAATTATCTAAGTATAATAAGTTGCCATTATCTATTCGTGACTGGAGTGATATGAATAAATTAGCAAAAAATTCGGCTTTTTGAGTTCCTTTCTAACAAGGCATATTATTCCCTAGACGATTTTTAAATGATAAAAATTGGGACTAGTATAATTTGATTTTAACTCTATTTTATATTTATTAAAAAAATAGTTTAATGTGTAGGTACCTAAATGCTTTTTCATTAATAATTAGATATTGTTTTTAAGTATCAGCTTGTATGCTATTGTAGCGGGACCTGGATAACCAGTACCTGTATACTCACTAACTCTGTAACCCAGGCTCGCAGGCTTAATAAAGAATTTGATGTACCAAACATCGAAATCCGTCCAGCAGTTTTACCGTTATCTAAATGTATAACAGACATTCGTAGATCTAAGAGAGTATGATATGCACACAAATTTTGATACATACGAAATAAATGACTATCTACAAAATATGTGTTTTTCGTGTCCCTATTTTGTCATTTCTACACAATAATCGTTAGTCATACTGTTGTAATTATCCATGTGACTAGTAGTGCCTTTAACTTAAAAGTGTTTCTTAACGATACCTGGAAGTGACCTGCTTGCTAAAGTGTCTCCTAAAATGCGAATGGTATTTTTTATATTACTAAATGTTTTCTCAAATTGCTCACGTCATTCCTACATTGACATTACAAATTGTTTCGTAATGATGTGGTTCCTGAGTAAATTCTGTTAAAGCGTATCGGATTATTCTTTTAATTTGATACATTTACTAAAATCTGCTAAAGTGATGGCTGATACGTTACTGGGGAGAATGATCCAGTTGAAGTCTGTCC
Source organism: Selenia dentaria (assembly GCA_917880725.1). Lineage (NCBI taxonomy): Eukaryota > Metazoa > Arthropoda > Insecta > Lepidoptera > Geometridae > Selenia > Selenia dentaria. The sequence goes on from OU862891.1 coordinate 7,163,235, forward strand.
CGAAGATACCACTCATGCAGAACAAAGCTGGCTAACGCAGCTGTTGCAGAATGACATTCTACATTAATCTTACTCGTAAACTCCTGTAAAAACTTTTCAAAGATATGGCTACTTGCTCATATCTAATAAAGAACTGCTTGATATATCAAGAAAACTTTAACTCTTACTTTTATCTTCTAAAGTGATTACTGAAACGTTACTGAGTATGAGTTGTTGCGGAGTGACCACTCCTAATTGATGAATGGTTTCCAGAAGAGACTATCTCGAGTACCTCCTACATTACCCTATGCTCCTACATTTTGAAGTGTTCTAACGATGTGGCTACCAACTCACTGAGTGAAAGTGTTTTTTGATTTTTAGCCCTGATTTATATCTGTTTAAGTGATTGTAGCAAACGGTACTCCTCATTCTTACTTGTTAAAATGTTTCCTGAAAATGCCACTGGTGCAGTACAAAGCGATAGGATTGACGCAGCTGTTCAAAAAAGACAGGCAGAACCCGATGATCCGAAGTGCATGCCACCACCCGTTGTAGTCTTCGTTTGCTGTTGGGCTGAAAATGAAAAAAAAATACCTTCTTATAACTTCGACCAGTAACACTGTTTAGAAATTTGTAGGACGTTCTTATAGAAGTTATATAGAACGAATGCATAAAAATAAAAGCGACGCCCAACGATAACATTCAAAAATACTCTAGCACATATGAAACCTTAAAAGCGGCCCCAACGCAGTCCAAATGCTGTTGAGGTGGTCATTTGCTTACGCACCCTCCGAAGCACGTAAAGCAGCAAGTGCGTTCGTTTATATACATAGTTACCGATTGAATAAAAAGGTTTACCCATTCAAGTGATGAGTTGGGCATGTCTTGCACTTGACGGTCAGAACTACGACATAAGCAAGAGCAGATCTTTCAGATTCAAAGTTTCAAGCTGAAGATTGCGTGGAACAGCAATGCGGAAATATTTGTGGTTAGTTCGCTTGGTTTTTTGCGGCTGATAACTTGTTGAGGGCATTGTTCATCCTAATGCAGTAATGTTTATGTATTATTGTTTCTTGGCAAAATATCTGGTGGAAGTGCGGTAGCATTTAATACTACGTTGGTATTAACTATCAACCAGAACAACAACAAGACAATAGAAGAGGCCTACCGCCTAGTAAGTCAGGTTATATTGCCTCTTAAGATTCTCAGCCCATGAAGGAGGGGAATTACTTAATTTCGTCAGCAAAACTTCGCCACTCGATCTACCTGTATAGGCGAGCTCCACTACTAGCTACTCGTATGTTAATAGTATAGGTGTGCGTTTTAAGATTTGTGCTTGCCCCATAGGAGGCCCCTCCTCAGGCTGCCTTAGTGTAACGCACGTAGTAGTATAAAGGCTTGTTGTTTCCTGCAACGCATGGCTTGAAAAGGTAGTGTGGAGGTCGGTTGGGTGGATAGGTGTAGGTAGTAGTAGGTGTGTAGGTATCCACGTTGAAGCGCCTCCATCCAATAGGGAAGTACTTCCCACTGAGCCAGGTGTTGTTGGCCCAGGAACAGCTGTCTTCTAGTTCATCGTTGGAGGTTGTATATAGGTTGATGTGCCGTGTAAACTTCGTCATCGCGATTCAGGAAATTGACACTTTTTGTGTTGATATTAACGCCATCTGTCAGACTCCTGACGTACGATCAATGATTGTTGAAAGGCGCTTAGTTACATGTGTAGCGACGAGCTGTGAGTAGGATGCGGCAGAGTCGCTACAGCAGTATAAACGTCTAACGAGAATTGGACTCGAAACAGAATGAATCATGTCTACTTTATATGGAAAGCCAATCTGTGAAATCAATTTGAGAATAAAAAGTTTACACATGTGTGTGTATATTATATTGTATACCCCATCATACTTTGTACATTACGTATACATACACGAACACAGGATGGATTAGGTAGGTGCTTGGAAAAATGACTGATAGGTACATAGTAAAATTGCCTTAATCTGATGACTGCAATACAGTGACTCCCAAATGAGGAACTATAATAAGTAGGTACGAAACTGGTCCAAGGAAATTTCCGATAGGTAAATATCATGCGAATCCAAGCTAGTTCGTAAAATAATATTTATAAGCATCATATACGATGGATTTCTAACTCAAATAATGTACATTATGCATTAACCAATGAACACAGTGCGAGCATAGATCTATCCGCGATAAACTTGTCACATCTATCGTGCCTTGTCTGTAGTAGGATCTAGCCAGGACAGCTATATCGAGAGCTGTCCTTTATCGATAATCCATGCTCACAGTGCTGGCATTATTCTATCGATGTGAACTTACCAAAAGTAGAACCACAACATGAAGACGTGTAAGGGTAGAAAGCACGCTGCGAAGACCAGCACGAATGCCAGGACTGTCATGGCAACTTTTCTCCTAGCTCGCATCTATAATCAGAATATTATAATATATTAATCTATAACTTTCATCGGACTAAAGCTTGATAAGCGAAAATAGAACATTATATATGCAGAGAAAATTGATGTGCCAACTAGATGGGGACCCGCGTCTTCTGATTTACCATGGCAGAGACGCCTCGAACGCTTACCTGTCTATGTATTATGTGTAGGCACCCAATTGATGGGAAGTTTAGACGGAGGAGTTGGTGTAATTAGTGTTAATTATGGGCATCTCAGACAGTATTTTTGGTAGTTATGAAAAAACTCGACACTGCTGCTAGTTCGGTCGCTATGACCAAAAGTAGTCTAGACACATAACTACACATTTTATTTTGTGTTTGCATCAATGCAACTAATTGGGAAAAAGTCTTCAAATGTCAAAACGTTGTATTCATGCCATGTCTGGTTTGGAAAAAGCTGAAAGCTGTCTCACATCCTAAGGAACTAAAAGAGTAACTATGCCTTCACTATATATAAGTATATACAAAATATGTCTCTTTATTCGACTCAATCCTAAACTAATAAATAATATAATAAATAACAAATTTTTATTTCCAGTTCACAATAACACTTACACTTGGTTCGACGAACATCGGCAATGAGATTTACTAAACTATTTGAAAATAAACTATTTGATAAACTATTTTAAAATGTTTTGAGGTCTCGATACCTAACTGTTTTGAGAAACTTAAATTTCATTAATCATAAAACGAGTCTTTATGGTCCTTTTTTGTTTGAAAGCTGGTGCTTCTCGTGTGGTCCTATTTAAATTTCATCAAATTCGGTCCAGTAGTTTTTGAGTAACACTCCAATAACTGAATAGAATGGAAGTCGGTATAAAATTTTTCAAATTGTACTTTTTCTTATTTTTTAACTTTAAATCCGGCGTAAACGACATGACCTTCATTTTAATTGATTTATTTTAATGTTCTTTAGTATAATTTGAAAACTTTATTATTTGTATGCCAAAATGGCTGATCACGGCTTGTAGTACTTACCTATTTAATACCCCAGCTTCGCCTCCTGGCCGAGGAAAATGTTTGTTTGATCAGCAGAATCGTTCTCGAATCTTGGTTGTTTTTTATGTGTCAATACGAGTATGTGTGTGGGCAGTGCGAGGCTGAGTATTTGTAATTACCGTATTGAAATAATATGACTAGGGTTAGTTTTAACGTGAGTTTTACTTGTCTCTGTGTTCCTTGCATCTCTCCAGGCATGTTTTGCGTGCTCAACACCAGGTGACGTGCCATCATGGCGTAGAACAGTGCGATGATGCCCAGAGGTAGTGAGTAGTACACGATGAACTTCATCAGTACCATCATCTGCACCAATTCCTCTGGATACGGGTAGCATACTCGAAACTGTGGATGATCACAATGTGAAATTGCTTGTAATGAGTTATTTGAATACGTACTTTTACTAATGTTTTGACTGGCTGGTTGGCGCAGTTGGTATATCCTTCTGAGTTGCTGGTCCCGGGTTCGATCTCCTGACAGGTAAAACATTTGTGATCATGCACACATTTATTATTAGTAAAAGTATCTATTGTACATTGCAGTTTGACCTGTGTCTGCGTGTGTATAAATACTCGTATATACGAGTAAGAAGGCAAGTAAGTATGTAGGTATGTATATCAATCAGTCTTCAGGTAACCATAGTGCAGGCTCTGTCTAGTTTGGAACATGAAGGTCTGGTGTGGATGTTATCTCATTTCTATTACTGGCTTTAACTTGTTTCTTTTATTCTTGCATATTAAACTATATGTAGGTATATCTAGCACTAATTTTAATTATTTACTTGGTAATTGTCAAGATAAAAATACGAGTAAGATAATAGTATTGTCCATAAAAGGTAACAAATTTTAACATAGTCGTAACCCTTTGCTTCCCAGAGATGTAAATATACGTCAGTTTTATTTATAAATCTTTTGTTTTAATTATCACGAGGTAGGAAGGATTAAGCATAATTATTAGTTAGTAAAGAGATTTATCAACGACCCCCAAACTGAGCACCTAGCCTGCATCTTAGGCTCGAGTGCGGTTTACAAAACGCGTGATAGAATCATAGTAGAAAGCGCGAATGGGAGTTCATATTAATTGGATTTAAAATAGGAAAAAACAAAGGCAAACGAAATGAGAAGACGCTGTATGGTTGTATTAAATTACATTTTATTACATATTAAATTTAATCATTATTATATTAAGTCAGCATGCACTCTTTGAAATATTTTCATTATTTCATATATTTTAATTTATAAAAATTGTAATTGAACGCTTTTTCAAAAACTGAATTTACTAAAGTATCGGTATATTTCTTGGGATTACACACGTTTTAGTAAATATATCTTCCATAGAACCTGAATGGAGTTAATTCATTCCATCGACGGTAACGCTCGTCAAGAGAGTTTTTTTTGTTAAGTTTCCTATTTACGATTGTTTTTCTATCGAGCCGATTTTCGTTATTCATGTATTGGTGAATATAAAATCCGAACAAAGAATTTTGTGAACAAAAAAGTCCATTAACCGTTTTCAAATGTCTAGTTTTAAATAATCGTGAGGCCTCATTTTTCAAATTTGAAGCATATTTCGTCTTAAAAATGTTTACAAACAATTTGCAATAATAATTGTTACAAAAAATATACGTTATTAAAAGAAGTAAACTTTTGAGCTATGATAGCTTTGGCTGATGATGAGCCACCAAACTATATATAAAAATATATAAACAAATAACATGCACCACCACCGTGGATGTATAACAAAGTTTCCATAATAAGTATTTAAAAATAATAGCAACCTTTCGAGGTTCCCTTATGATTTAGCTCGCTTTTCTCTAATACGACCAACATTTACTCACATTAACAATCCGAGATAACTAGGTAGCTTTACAAACTAAAGTTACAAATACGGCGAAAACTTACTATTCGCCTAGAAACTATATAAGCTGTAGGTACACAAACTTGAAGACTAAACTCAACTGAAGCTGTGACTGAAGCAGATGAAGACCTTTATAAGATGATATTCTTCGTACGTACAAAAACCAGTCGGTGTTGTAAACCAAATCCGTTTACCTCTTGTTGCATTCAAAGAGGAGAATCACCTTTAGATATTATTTACGCCTTGTTGCATTCAAAGTGTAGAATTGCCTTTAGATATTATTTACGCCTTGTTGCATTCAAAGTGTAGAATTGCCTTTAGATATTATTTACGCCTTATTGCATTCAAAGTGTAGAATAGCCTTAAGATATTATTTACGCCTTGTTGCATTCAAAGTGTAGAATTGCCTTTAGATATTATTTACGCCTTGTTGCATTCAAAGTGTAGAATTGCCTTTAGATATTATTTACGCCTTGTTGCATTCAAAGTGAAGAAGCGCCTTCAGATACTATATACGTCTTGTTGCATTCAAAGTGCAGAAGCTCCTTTATATATCACTTACGTCTTGTTGCATTCAAAGTGTAGAAGCGCCTTAGATACCATTAACTAGATAATAGCGTTTTCGCTACTATACACGCAGTGTAAGCATAGATCTCTCCGCAATAAGCTTGCCACGTCTACAAAATGATTTTGGTCTATTTAATCTTGTCTGTAGCATGGTATTTTATCGATAACTAGCTGCGCCCCACGGTTTCACTCGTGTGGTGATGAATGGTGTTGATGAAAAGTATCTATGTCCTTTTCGGGGATATATTCAATCTCCTTGCCAAATTTCATCGAAATCGGTAAAGTTATAGCGCGACCAAGGACAATTGACAAGGGTTAATCAATCAATCATTCTTCAATCAATATATATAAGAATCTAAGTCCTGATTACTGACTGACAAACAACGCACAGCCTACACGCCTGGTCTTTGAGACTTAAAATTTGGAGGGTGTGTTTGTCTTGGTTGGTAGCATTAGGAAGGGTTTTTCGAAATACGGGTTGTATTAAAGTTGTATTCGTATTCTTAAGGTGCATTCCGCACCAATGCGTCTATTCTGCGAGAGCTTAGTATAAAAATCAGACTATCCACCATCTGTCTACTCAGAATACTAAAATTTTTCGGACACATAGCACGCAAAGACGGTCAACATATCGAACAGCTGATGGTGAAAGGCAAGGTTGATGGCAAAAGACCAAAAGGCCGCAGTCCAACGAGATGGTCGGACCAAATTCGATCCGCGCTAAATACCAATCTCCACAAAGCCCTCCACGAAGCAAAGGACCGGAACAAATGGAGGGACTTAGTCCATAAGAAAATTATACAGCAAGGGAGTCACGACCCTCAGTAATGAGGAATACGACGCGAGGAGGAGGATAAAGGTTGTACTAAGGGGGTAAAAATGGTTAAAAAGTTTGTTTGAAAGTCCTTTGTGTTTGAACTTACAGGTGTGAAAATTTGTAGTTAGAGAGTTCATTTAAAATAAAATATTTTGTTTTAAATGAACAGGTTTCGACAGGGATGATTTAGAGTGTGAAATGGAATGGTGAAATGGATGAAACTTTGTACGGAAAATGTTTTGATTTTACTTATTCGTGTGAAAATTTTGTAGTTAAATAGTCATTTAATTCTATGGTATTTCTGTAAATATTCTTACATAGCTCTATTGTAACGATATAGAAAAAAACTCGAGGCGGGCGAAGTTGTGAGCAGAAGCTAGTTTTATATATACTGATTGCTCGCAGTGCAGATATACATATACACGTTTAAGACAGACATATTTACCTTTGTGGTAGGATTGACAACAAACTCTCTAAGGTAGGAGTTGAGATAGGCCGGCGCGGCGAGTGAGGCCGCAAGCACCCATATGCCGAGCGCTGTCGCCACTGTCAGTCGTGTTGCTCGTTTACTGCCACCTGGAATACAGAATGAAATTACTACTGGATCTAAACTTAGACTGCTTTATCAACATTTTAAAAAATAAATAATCAAGACACAATAATTTTTAGGGACCTAAGTTTCCTAGTAAATTGGGCATTCTCCTTTAGAAAACAAGAAGAGCAGGAGAACTCTTCGTGAATGAGTACCTATATCCAAGGTAGTATTGCCTCCATACCTTTTCTATCGAGAAGCAGTAATGTTTGCAATACTGCGTTTTGGTTTGAAAGTATGGTTGCCGGCGAAATTACAGGCACATGCGAGTTAACTTAATTTTTATGTATGGGATACGGGCGCACTGTTTTTCGTCCCTTGTGAGGCACCGCATCTGTTCTATGCAGAAGACACCACTAAACATCAGCTGGACCTCGTACCGTTTCCTAATTACTTAAAACAAAAGGATTAGCATCACAGTCTAAGATTTTACGATAGCGCGGCCCGCTACGAGGATAGTTGCAGCTAAGGTAAATGTAGTCTCTGACGACTTAACGACAATCGTTACGGTCGCTCACTAGTGCTAACACCTCAATACTACCGGCCCAATAAACCTAATATAGATACCTACAGCGGTATTTCACCTTTCTTTTTATGTACGAAATTTCCTTTCGGAGTGGTTGGTTGGTTAGCCTCGTTTGTAGTGGAGTACTTTTGCAGAGTCGCTGGGGAAATACATAACTTTTGCCAGTTAATCAATCGGAACTGCAGTAGTGTGCATAAATTACTGTGTTTGGGTTGGAAGCGCAATGTTTCCACCGAAATTACAGGGCAAAAGATTTAAGATCTTATATCGCAAGGTGACGAGATAAGAATAAGAGATCTGGTTTCATCTCGAGGCAGATTAAGACATTCAAGGACCCGAAAGTAGTAATTCCTCTGTATAACAGTCTGGTTAGAAGCACCCTCGAATATAATAGCTCAGTATGGGCACCCTCTTACACTGTGCATATAAATAGACGAACGCATCCAGAAAAGATTTTTGTATCAATTGACATACGCCATTAATAAATGCAATATTTTTGTATCATACGAGTCAATATTAGCCTATCACAAACTTAAAACTCTAAGCGTGCGAAGGAAGGTATCTGACATAATATTTTTGTATAAGGTTATTCTTGGTCTAGTTTTATGCCCAGATTTCCTCATGAGCATAGACTTTGAAATTCCACGAGTAGTCGTCTGAACAACCGAAAGACTTTCAAGTTGCCGCGTTGCCGCACTAATGTACGACAGCACTCACCTCTATACAGAATGCTAGTGAGTTGTAATGCAATTCGTTCATCCTGGGACATCTTCGATGGTTCTTTAGCCTCAACAAAGATCAAACTTAAAAAACTCATAAACTGACAAATCGATCACTGTTAATTGTTTCATGTTTTCTATGTATGTGTATATATATATAATTATATTATATATTATTTCATTTATTTTTAATTGGTATGTAGATGTATACTGTTTCACTTCGTAAATGTACCTAACTATAAGTTTAACAGTCTTATTCATTTTTGCATGCTGTGTTCACAGCTTTTAGAATGGACACTGAATGTTCCTTACATAATACACTCGAGAGCAATGAATCCGGGTCACTTAAAGAATCCTAAAAATCTCGGAAACTAAAAATGCTAGGTTAATGCAATAAATTGTATTTAATAGACAATGTAATACTCCTTAAATGAAGGTATTAAAACTTCTTAGTTATTGTAAAGTTATATCATAAAAAAATCAAATTTGAAAAAGGGCCACTTTCGAAGATGGAACTACGAAATTACAGCATTTGGTTTTGCTTTTGTTTGTAATCTGTCATTTATGTGGGTACATAAACCATGTTGATAGTGCTCTATATTCATTATTCAAGCTGAAATTATGTCGCTTACGCCTGAATAATGCTCCAGAATACTTACAATGCTGGAAACCGGCCGGAGTCAGCGCGATACAGCCAGGACTGTCGGTGTGTCGCTGTCAACAGTACAAAGAGTTCTCCGACGTCACGAAGAAACTGGTTCTAACCTACGCAGACCAGGAACGGGCAGAACCAGGTGTACCACAGCACGAGAAGACCGATACTTGGTGAACACCATGCTTCGAAATCGCTTTCTCACAGGAACTGAACTCACAAATCAGTTTCGACGCCTCGGAGGAAGTAACCCAAGTGCATGGACAGTAAGACGTCGGCTTGCTGAATCTAACTTAAAACCCCTTAGACCTGCAAACGGCCCTAAACTGGAGCGTGGGCATCGTATTTCAAGACTTAGATATGCCCAGAGCCACGTAAATTGGAGTATTGAAGATTGGTCAAAAGTTATGTTCTCCGACGAATCAAAATTTATGTTCTACAAGCACGATGGAAGACACAGAGTGTATCGAAGACCAGGGGAAAGATTCAAGCAAGCATGCATCGAAGAAAAAGTAGCCTACGGTGGTGGGTCTGTACTTGTGTGGGCCGGAATTTCTTCTGAAAGGCGCACAGAGCTGGTGATCATAGAAAACGGCTCTTTAACTAGCGAAAGATATGTGGAAGAAATCCTCAATGATCACGTTGGTCCATTTATGGTCAATTTAGGTGAGGATGCTATATTTATGCATGACAATGCCCGACCTCATACAGGTAGGATTGTGAATGACTACCTTCAAGAGATGAACATTACTCGTATGGAGTGGCCAGCGCGCAGCCCGGATATCAACCCGATCGAGCATGCTTGGGACGAGCTAGGCAGATGCGTAAAACAACGAAACCCTCCCCCAATCACGCTTCGTGAGCTCAAAATTGCTCTCACAGAGGAATGGGAGAATATTCCCCAAAATCGTATAAGGAACTTGGTGTACAGCATGCCAAACCGCGTAAACGCAGTAATGGAAGCACGAGGAGGCAATACGAAGTATTAAAATTCAAGAAAATCGTAATAAAGTTCAAAAATTTCATGTTTCCTATTTTTGTTTTAAGGAGAGATCAGCAGTTTTTTTCTTTATGTAATTTTGTGTTAATAAAATGTATGGTGACTCATATTTTTTTTACTTTCATTTAAGGAGTATTACATTGTCTATTAAATACAATTTATTGCATTAACCTATCATTTTTAGTTTCCGAGATTTTTAACATTCTTTAAGTGACCCGGATTCATTGCTCTCGAGTGTATATTGTGTAGTGTTAAAGGTGTCACATTCAATTAGTGATCCGTATAAAAAAAAATAAAAAAATTAGAACTATGCCACGCAATAGTACCTACAGTTCTACACTCCAAATAGCACTGTAACTGTCGTACAGACACACACATTTTTTAAGAAGTTCGCCCTTATTTTTGATCTTGGATATGCGTTAATATATATATGACTCTGACACTCTCTGACTGCTTACGCGATGTACTTATCGTTCTTATTATAAACTGAACAACAAAACAATTATTAATTCAAGACACGAAAGGCATAAAAAATATCGAATAATCAACAAACATCCAAATGTTAAACGGATACCGGCAATGGACGGCTATAAAACGGTTCCGAGGCCGTTAAAGAGATTCGACGTTTATTCTATCATTGTTTAGTGCTGCCATAAAGAAGGTTAAATATACAAGCAGTCCCTTTACCGGTAAATCGTTAATCTGAAGGATTTAGTAACCTCTGCCTCGTTTTCTGGACTAATGTCTGCATATTAGGGCGCAGTAGGCTATCAATAAGAATAGAGGATTAAAACATTATTGTTTTCGAAACACATCTGTTTATTGGAAGTGTTGGATCGGCTGGGCTTTTGCCTATTAGGCAGAACGTACGTAACTCAGTTGCAAAATCAAATGTAGTTTTTTTTATATGGTTGTTTTTGTCACTTGTCAGCTCCCAGTCAACAACTTACTAACATATCTGTTTACTTGAGTTCACAAAATATACGTAAAGCCGCCATTTAGGTTTCAGCCAACATTAGATTGCAACTGAGATACGTAATTGCCCTGCCGTTGTTCTGAAATACCTAATTAATTCCCTTATTCTCCATGGCTTAGACATTAACAAGGTGATTTTCTGTTAATGTCTAAGCCATTGAGCTTCTTGAAACCGAACCAAATTCAGTTTCTCTACGCAAATTAATTGACGAGATGGGCAAGTCGTACGCCTGATGGCAAGCATTACGCTAGCCATATTATACTTGAAGTTCCATCCAGAGGTTATAACTGTAGTTTTGCGTAGCACTGCAATGTGCTCGTTACGCCGAGACATTGGTTTTCAGTCCTTTTCGCCCAGTACTTTCAATCGCCACAGTGCCCTTTACATTCCAACGTAGTGAAGCTTGCGCATTAATACTTCACAGCCGATTAAGAAGTCACCAAATCTCTTGATTCTTGCCCTTGTGTTGCAGTGGGCTTTCTGAAAGACAACTTCCCGCTCCAAATTCCTGAGTTTAGGTTCCGACATATATCTACTTTTGAAATAATAAAAACATTTAAAAGTTTAAACGTTAAAGCAACAGAGGATTTATGGGGATTATCCGTAAAAATGCTAGAGTCAATAATAGAAGTTATAGCGCCACATTTGATGATCATATTTAATTTATGTATTGATAGAGGTACATTTCCTGACCTAATGAAAATGAGTAAAATCACCCCTATTTTCAAATCAGGTAGTAAGGCCGACCCCTCAAATTATAGACCGGTCTCTGTGCTTCCGGCTTTGAGCAAAATATTCGAAAAGATAATGCTTCAACAACTCTTGTCTCATTTTAATGAACATAGGATTTTACACGAAAATCAGTTCGGTTTCACGAAAAGCAGATCAACAACAGATGCAGGAGTCCAGTTAGTCAAGCATGTGCTGGAAGCTTGGGAGACCTCACAGGATGCCATTGGCGTATTTTGTGATCTCTCCAAAGCTTTCGACTGTGTAGAGCACCGCACTCTAATTTATAAGCTACACCACTATGGAATTCGTGGAGCTGCTCTGAATCTTGTAGAATCATACTTATCTGATAGGCAGCAAAAAGTTGGCATTAATGGCGTGACATCTTCTGGATCTTTGGTTAGAATGGGGGTTCCACAGGGGTCGATCTTGGGTCCGTTCTTATTCTTAGCATATATCAATGACTTACCACATATGGTTGAGGGCCTTGCTGACATAGTTCTTTTTGCGGATGATACTTCTCTGATTTTTAAAGTAGATAGGAAAGATAGAGAACTAGTTCAAGTCAACAACGCGTTAACTATTGTTTCAAATTGGTTCGCCGCAAACAACCTGCTTCTCAACGCAAAGAAAACGAAATGTTTAAAATTTTCCATGCCTAATGTAAGACATATAGAGCCAAACGTATTACTCGACGGAAATAAATTGAAAATTGACAAGGCAATAGTCTTTCTAGGTATTAGCATAGACTCTAAATTACAATGGGGTCCTCATATTGATGCACTATCTGGAAGACTGAGCTCAGCTGCATATGCGGTTCATAAAATTAGGCAATTGACAGATATAGCTACTGCTCGACTGGTCTACTTTGCTTACTTCCACAGCATAATGTCATATGGTATCCTGCTGTGGGGGTCAGCGGCGGACATAGAGACAGTTTTTATATTGCAAAAGCGGGCAGTTCGAGCCATCTACGAAATGGGTCCCCGCGAATCCTTAAGACAAATGTTCAAAGAAATTAATATATTAACTCTTCCATCTTTGTATATCCTAGAAAATATAATGTACGTTCGTAAAAATATAAAGAAGTTTAGAATAAATAGTGATATGCATAATATTAATACTAGAAATAAGGATAGGATAGCTGTATCTAAATTTAGACTCACGAAAACTAAAAATAAGTCCTTCTTAGGCAATTGTGTACGTTTCTATAATAAAATCCCGAAAGACATTACTGAGCTCACTGAAGGGAAATTCAAGTTACGTGTCCAAAATATACTAATGAAAAAAGCCTATTATAAATTGAGTCACTACTTAGAAGACAAAGATGCCTGGAAGCTTTCCACTTCTGCCTAATAGCCAACTATTGAATAAATTTGTTATTTTAATATTACTCATATGTAACCTCAATGTACAAAGACTTGAAAAAATAATGGCCCACGAGTTTCTTGCTGCTTCTTCTCGGCGGTGGTTCTTTTCCGAAGACAGCGGTAGAATCATTTAAAAATTTTTGACGTTCATAAGAGTGTCTATGATGCCTAAACTGAATAAATAATTTTTGAATTTTGAATTTTGAATTTTGAATTATCATCGTGGCACCAACTGAGATGGCATAGTTATAGTAGCACCCACTATATCACGTTTATAATGCGGAATGCTACAAATCTGCGTATATTTAACAGATTTATGTGTAACGTCGTTAAAGCTGCTGCAGTTTGCCAGCTGCAGTTAGCTTATTCGCTGAAACCGAGCAGATTATATGAATCCCGAGACTTGTATACATATTTGCGGTGTTAGGGCAAAGCAAAATCAACAATGAACGAGTTATTTTGTCGATAACGTAATGCAAATATTTGCAGTATGCGAAGCAAGGTTGTGCAATGTAGTGAATGTTGCGAAGACGCAGCGAAGATGAAATATGTAGGTATAGTTCGAAGCATGTAAGTTGAACCAAAATGGTAGTCGTCTGCGCAGGTACAGTTATGGACAAATGTGTTAGACGATTACTTATTCTGCGGTCGTTAAAAATTAAACCGAAGTTAAACCAAATATCAAATTTTATAAAAATAATCTCGGATTTCCTTTCAAATTATTGTATTTCTCGAACATAGTGTTGTGGGAAGTTACAGTTAGGTATTATTAAATAGAACTATTATAGGAATACGAATCTTAATCACAATTATTTAATTAAAACTATTATTTCACCTACATAAATTTTAAGTGATATTTTAGAACTTGGGCAAAAAGTTACGATTTAATCATCTGCGTCAATTGGAGAATCCAACTCAGCATCACTGCTACCAGAATCTCCGCCTGGGTTATAAATTCTTCCGTTTCGTCTGAAGAAACTACGTCATCGATAATAATCGATGACGTAGTTTCTTCAGACGTATATAAGCTTCTTTGATTGTATTGACGTTATAGTTCAACTAGTATAATCATTAATGTCGTTTTCTCTTAATTTTTTTCTTTTGTTAAGATAATCACGTCACACTAATATTGTAAAGGCGAAAGTTGGTGAGCATCTTTGTTTGTTACTTCTTCATGCTCAAACGGTTGGATCATTTTCATGAAATTTATTAGGTATAGAGGTAGATGAGGCGCTGGATTTACACATAGGATTTTTTATTATTATATCATCATCATCCATCACCATACGGGTGTAACCGTGGATCGCAGCTAGTACAGAATAAAAATTGTATCAGCGATATTTTGGAAACAATAAATTATTTACAAAATAGACACTGCGAAATGTATGTCCTGCAGGGCTATTATGTATCTCAGTTGCTAACAAATATTGACCGATATCGTGGAAAATGACGGCTCTGTCACTTTTGTTAGCTCCAGTCATCAACTTACTTGTCAAAACTGACGTAGAGCCGACATTTTTTAAGATTTCAATTAACATTTGTCTACATTTTTCAAGATTTCAATAAACTCAGATACATAATAATAATAATAATAATGAGACTGAAATTGGCAGGTGCCGTAGTCTCGACCATAGACCACTATCTTTTTATAACTAATAAATTCATTTCAATAGCCTTGTCATTTTACCCATTTTTATAATAGATAACCTGTAACCTTCCATCCAAAATGTTTCTGTTTTTATACTACATTGTATTTTTATATCAAACAGGCCTCTAAGTGTTGGCTACAGCCCCACTTATGCCTTTGTAAAGGACCGGGTGAAACCCGTGAAATTGGTTGAATAAAAATAATAATAATAATAATAATTATTTTTTTTATACCAAACAGGCCTCTAAGTGTTGGCTACAGCCCCACTTATGCCTTTGTAAAGGACCGGATGAAATCCGTGATTTATTTTGAATAAAAGGAATAATAATAAAAAAATAATAAAAAATAAAAAAAAATAATTGCTGATCCTCAGTTACTATACAAGTCCTTGTCTAATACTCGAATATCGTGTCTAATATCAACTATGAATAGGTAATAATGTTAAGTAAGTAAATAAATACTTTTGTTGAGTGGAGCTCTTTCAAAATATTATGTATGTTTTAATTTAAGAAGCCTATAAACTATGTCTGAGCAAAGCAATATTATAATTTTTGTTCGTACTATCAAGTGACGAGACAAGTTGTACCCTTAGAGCCGATATACACGGACCGCTCCTGCAGTCATAGTCAATAGCTTGAAGCTGCCGTTGATAAATGCTCGAGCAGATGGTATTAACTGCTAAACACAACAAGTCACCACTTCAATAATACAGGGGCGGGTAGCGCGCGTGACTGGAATAAACATCACCCACCCCTCTATTGAGGGGAGCAACATAAAAAAATATTCAAATCGCATTAACCGTTTTTGAGTTTAGCGAGACTAACTAATTGAAGAGAGAGACTAAATAAATTGAATTTTATATGAAGATTGGGTCGGCTCGTCAGCACTAATAACAAACATCTTTAACAATATTATGTCTAGAATTTTAAGTCTGAAGTCAAAATACAACTTTGCCTATTTGAGAGATTAGATTTCAATACTCGTACAACTTTGCCTATTTTAGAGATTAGATTTCTGCCATGTGAGCCCCATTATATCCTGGCCGAAATTTGTAATATCGTAAAGTATTCATATGTAATTGTTTTAAATTTAAGTTAAATCACCTAGAACATGTTTAGTGTTTTAAAAACTTAGTTTGGTGTCACGGGCATTGTCGATCTACAATACGTCTTACTTTCATTGCGTCAATTTCGTGTTAGTATCGTATTTTTGTAGGAGGTCCATTTACTTTTCATAATAGGTTTCGTCTTCGATGGCTTCATCAGCTCAGTTGGTAGCGACCTAGTTTACAAAGCGAGAAGTCCCCGAAGGCCGAGGCAAATATTTGTGTGATGAGCAGAAATGTTTGTTCTCGGGTCTTGGATGTTGTCATGTGGTGTGTGTGTCCATGTCTCCTGCGGCACGGCAAGGCAGAGTCTGTAGCAACTTCACTAACGGAGCCGTCAATATTGTATTGCGTCGAATAATAATAATTGTCCCATGACAACAACCACACAAGGTCTCCAGCACCCAAACTAGGCAGAGCCTGTTAGTCCAAGCCTTACAGGCCTGTACAGGTCAGTGGTAACCTGATGACTGATATACATACTTTATACATAAACACACCCAGACATCGGTCAAATAGACATGTACACAAATGTTTGATTGAACCATGTCTATTAATCTGAAAGGCTTTGCCAGAAAACCATCGTCAGATGTCAGGGTTCACGGACGTCTGACATATTATGTGCGAAGGACGCCTGTTCGACGTATTTATGTCACTATTGTTTTGTTATAATACTGTTAGGCATCTAACTGTTAGTTAACCTGTGTGTTATTTTTTTTTTTTATTCTTTATTACACATGTCAGGGAATCCAACTCGGGAACAGTGGCTCCGAAGGCAGAGTTTCTACCAACTGCGCCAACCGGCCAGTCAAGCCAATACGCACTTTCAGAATTACTAATACTTACAACAAAAAGACGTAAAATGGGTTTTTACTTTTGCTATAAACGCTTATGGTCTCAGCCGAATAATTACTTTCAAGATTATGTGCTCATTAAACACAAATGTTTATGGGCATTCACGAGAGATATTGAGAGTTTATGGGTTATCTTTCCTTATCTTGTAGCGAGTTAATCTTATTAATTTACCAGCACATATATTGGCGTACGTCAAACGCCACGGGTTTGTGCGTAGAGAGGCCTAGTAGAGGCCAGCTTGATACACAATTAGTTTTTTCTAAATATTCATTTACATCTATTTCAATAACTCGGCACTTAAGTCAGCTGAGTGCGAGGAAGTAACTTAAATATCAGTGTGATCGATTATCTGCATTCAATATTTTTTTCGTATTTTTCAAAAGTGGTCATCAGGTTAAACGGGAGAGTCCGATCCCACTCCTGGGTTACATACAATACAACCTTATGGGTGGACATACAATAACAATACCACGCTTGTACGTCCCGAAGGAGCCAAAAAGCTTAAGGATATAAAATGTGGGTCAGCTTTAGCCAGTTTTGTTCTCGGTAACCGTTGCAGTAGACGTATTTTGGAGTAAAAATCACTAATTGGCCAAGTAAAGACGCTTTAAGGCTCATATTTAAATGCTATTGAGCGATTATACGAGTATTAGCAAGGCGTATTCTAACATAATAATATCCAGCTACCTGTTAATGGTGAAATTAGAAACAAAAGTTTAGTATTGAGTCTGCTATAAGAAGGGACTATTTACGAGGGCTCTCTTTCAAGCGTTTGGTGATTACAGGTCTCCAGAGGATACCTCTCGTGTAGTGGTTAAACACGTGTCGAAGAGTTTTTGGTTGATTGAGTTGCATGTGTGTGCTTATTCTGCGTATACTTCCTGCATGCGTTTTATACGAGAGGAAGCTTAGGGTGGTGCACACTCCATCTTTACTATAAGCATTTTTAGCCAGTACACTCAATCAAATTATAATGTCTAATGAATTTACAAGATAGGTTCGTATATTGGAACGCGCGATTGTTCAAAATCTACCGCTCTGGCCGACCGCCACACAAGAAGTGTCCTGCGCTCCGCTCATCCGGTGACGTTGACTCCATCGAACAGCGCTGTCAAAACAGATGGCGCTGGCGTTCCGTACTACGCGTTGATTGCGACATATATATGTCTATAAGTAGTTAACCAGTCAAACGGTATTAATTTTTTTCAAAGTTCTTGCAATAATTTTGATTTTATATTAGTTTTTCCATCAAACTGTGAGCAGTGAGGCTACAAAAATAACAAAGCAAGGAAGTTATTTCGAGGATAAAATTTCGAGTGATCTAATTTATTTCCGAGGTTGATTGGTGCAAACCAAGCTGATTGAAATACGAGAAGCCAATAACGAGAAACGGCTTTGACTAGATAAATAGCGACAGCCAATTTATTTACTAAGCGAAGTGAGTCCTTCGAATGCGAGCAGGCAATATACTTATTTATACAACGCAGGGAGTTCATCCATCGATCAATCCACTTGTTCATACCTCAATCAACTCAATCTAGTTTTAAGAGAATGTCTAATACTTACAGATTTATAATGCTGTGCAGAAAGAGAAGTGTTCTAGAAAATGAGAACGCGCTGGTAGTAATTGACTGTTTTAATGCTAGTAAATTAAAAAGCTAAAAGTTTGTTGCCAATACATTGTTTTATAGTTTTATCGAGTCACACGTTACAGTTAAAACAGACCGATAAAAACTGGATTGGGCTGCCATATGAAAATCACGTAACACCAAGACGGTTCTCTTTTTGCACAGACTCTAGGGATGAAACTACCAATCACGATACTGGTATACCCTAGGGGTTATTGGTGACGCAAGTTGCAACACTTCACTTTTATTAGTGATTAAATAGTTTTGAATTTGAATACCTACGGGTTTCGGATATATCGGAAACTCAAAAAAATATACATGGTATTTAATCCTTTATTAATTCCGTAAATATTCAGTAAATTATGTGAATATGCCTGTAGGTATCAGTTCAAGCGAAGGATATGATAGGAAAGTAAATCGAAGTAGAAACTAGTACTTATGCTTCTAATCTGTACTGGGAAACCGTTACTAAAATACTAAGTAATTATAATCACTATGTATTATATATTTTTATATACTATGAGTTTTTACAACCTACTGTGAACTAGTGCTTCACACTATAAACTCATGTCCTAAGATGGGTATTCAAGCCGCATACTGTGTCTAGTTCTTCAAACTAACTTGAACCTTGTTTTCAATGTTCTTCCGACAAACTGGTTGCGGGTCATGTTGTTACATCCTCAGAGTTCTATCGGCGTTTAGCCTTCATGACGGTAGCTAGGACCTCGTAGGATGTGATCGCAAGTGCCGCTGAGGAACTTAACAACCGGAACACCCTGTGCAATCCAAGGTTCTTACCACCAGCTAGTAAGCTGCCAGAACCGAACCGCTGCTATGGCTTTACGCTCCTGAGTCAGGACTAGTTTCTGCTGGACATTTGAGCCCTAACCTGCGCTACGAGCCTGTATTCCTTCAGCATACTGCAATGGCCCACACCGTTGCGTCGAGGCTTCCGTCTGCTGCCTACTGAGAGCCTGAGATGCCTTCGAACTGAGATAAGTCACGCATATTATGCCTTGTAGTTTGGGTGAACACGTCATCCCCTCCAATTAAGATAAATTTGGGCGGTACATTTAAAGAAGTACTTATGTCAAAACGTACAAAGCCAATAATGTTATAAGTAATAGGTAATATTTAAATACTAACTAATCGAACGAAATATGTTAAGATAGCTTTGTGGAAATTAAAACTAATTATAATATTAAAAGAATGTATCGATAACTTTATTCTTATATAACTTATACTTATAATACAGGAAATAAGTAGTTCTAGTCAAGTCAACCAAAACATAAAATGCAACCAAAACATATAATAAATGTATTTTACAAATTTTACGCAATTTTTTCGTTAACTGTTCACATTCTTATACGTGTTTAAAATCTTTTACGGAACTTGTTTAGTGTTATTGGAAGCTTATAGCGGTCTACGAGTGCTATCATCTCGCATTATAACTCACGTCACAAACAAATAATTATGTTTAGACGAGTATTATATAAGTTATGTATTTAACTTGTGTCTTGGTAAAAACGAGGAGAAAGAAGGCCCTTTAATGAATACGAGACAAATTTGATTTCATACAATGCAACAGTTACAGATATATATACAGATGTCGTATAAGTAAAAATAGAATAGAGATATTCCACTGTCTGAGAACAGGCCATCATTCTATATATTGGTGCTTCTACTTATGCTCTCAGCTCTACCCTAGCATTTTTCATAAAAAGTGTGTGTACTCATGTATGTAGTGGACTTAAACCACTACGTTACGTAACGTATTCTGAAATTTAATACGAATATTTTACATTTGATAGGCTAGTATTTGTCCATTATCTTACACGATGGTCAGTGATGATGCGGTCGGTGGTATCACAACTACACTTAGAATTGCGACTAACTCTTAAGGACAGCTGCCCCAACACACTATTAGGTTCTTAGCAACATATTTTCCAAGATGGTGGTAACTATCCAAGCGAACACCAGGAGTGCCCACTACCATTCTGTGGGTTTTATCACGATTTCAGCTTCACATAAAGCTCAAGCCGAGTCCCGTGGTGGTCTATATGACGACCCATCCTTGTTCCTCCTGGGGGCCGGTAGTCTCGACGTGTTAGCTAGAGTTAGCTACCATAACGACAGTTGTTAAATTGACACAGCCTAGCATTTTACGTTAGCGGGGCCTGTTACGAAGATGGCTGCAGCTAAGGTACATATCTAGCCTGTGGCGACTTACTGACCGACTTTGGTTTAAAGTGATCGCTAATTATGTAGAGTTTTCCACCCCTGGGCTATTATCGCTTCAAGTAAGTAATTGATATTTGAATTCTTGTTAATATTGAATTGTTTTAAAGAAAGCTTAGCAGAGCTATTATAGAAAACGAACGCAAACTACCGATATATATTTAGCTATATAAATATGTAGGTAGTGACTACGCAACATTATGGCGATTTTATCTGTTGGCGCTACCTCGCTTACTGAACGGGCATAACGCCAACTTAAGCGTACACAGAACTCAGATTGCGATCAACAAAATCCTTACGAGTTTGATCAAATGCCAATAGAAACAAAGACGTCTGATGCAACATTAACGAACGTTTTATTGTCGATCAAAAACAGCTTAGTGATACACGTTTGATCGAGATTGTTATTTTTTATTGTACGACTTGCCAGTGCTGTAACAAAGATTCAATTCAACAATGCGATCTTGGTGAAGATTAAGAGTGTTTTTGATTGGGCAATAAAAATATTTTATGACATGAACACTTAAAGCTAATGAGATTTTCTTTGGGAAAAAACAGAACAATGGCTATTGTTGATTTTGTTTAATTTTTCTAGATTTGTGTTTCTTCGAGTGACGTGTAATGGTTAATGGTAATATTATTAACCGTTAAGTGTTCATATTGGAGCACGAGTGTAGGCAAAGTGTGAAAAATCATGAAACGTATTTGTATTTTCCTCGTCAATAGCCTTAGAACGTTTTAGAAATATATCCACCGCATGACTAGAAACCACACACAGTCAGGACAGTGACTAAATGACCTACTTATTTTCAAATGAATTATATCTACCATCATAAATTGTATATCACACAAAACGCAACATTCTTGTGTAGTAGGATATGTTGTGTATAGGTACTACTGTAATTATATTAAATGGTATTACGGTATTTTGCGATTATTTAATTCACTAACAATAATTAGTGTTATTATGTATTAATTATGTCTAAACATCAAGCATTATTTACTCTTGATTAATATTGTATAATGTAGTGGTACATGTGGAAGGCAATTATATTTTTTTTTGATTCTTGTGAAAGATAACTTAAGCAAGAAATCCCGCGTTTCAAAAGAACTAGCATCTGGTCAGTCATAAAATGCAATACGCTGTCTAAAAAGAATTATCTACAATAGAGAAACCCTATTCGGAAATAGAACAATGGAGGACCGTTTTGGAACGATATTTGAAACATGTTTATGACGCAAGCCGTGTGACTTTACAAAAATACACCATTTGTTGCATGTTAAAGGATAATGATCTTTATTGAGCATAGATCAATTATAGCGTAGTTAAACTATAACATAGGTAACGATTTATCTGCGAGTTAGCTTATAAATAAACTGCTCTCATGTAGAAGAGATGCGGCTTGTCACAATAGCAATATATGGAAAGATTGCCACTTTAAATACCTGGATCTGAGATTATGGTAAATGCCAAGCTAAGGGCGTATGTAATCATCAAACACATGTTATATACACTTGTAAATGTTGTGTTACAGAACTAAATGGCGCCAAAAATCGAGCCCGCCATTATTTGACCACGTGAGTGGACGAAACGACGCGCTATCCATTATCCAATCACATAGATCAGTATTGCTTCGGCTGGGTGTAACCAATCAGGGCCTTTCGCGGCTATGATGGCTTGCCGCGGTTCGTGAGAGCTGGGGGCGTGAGAGGCCGCGACATTCTAACTCGAGAGTCGAGAGGAGACACCAGGCTCCACTAAGAAAGTGATTACAGTATAAAGTGCAGTGACGTGTAGTAGATCGTGAATCTTCGTTCAGGGGGGGCCTTTTATAAGTTAAGTTAATTTTAAATCTAGACGGAGAATTTAGATCGTCCAAATTCCAATTTCATCAATAGAATTTTACTTTTATAATACCTTTATTATATTTTGGTTTATATTTTTACTTTATATTTTGGTTTAGTCACAATTACGATCTAAATTCGCCGTGATATTACTATTCGTGTGTGTGTGTTCTTTCCAGCTCTTAGATATAGATCTATTGTTCTAAATTTTATGTATATTTATAAGATCGAAATCATATGAAAAGAGTGGCCAAGGTTTTTTCCACGTTTTTCCTTGGTATCCTACAAACTTGCTTGTGAAACGTGTGGGTAACTGTAGAATCAAACTCTTGAATTAATATAAATTTTAATCTGAAAGTAAATTCCTGAAACTTATCTTGTTTTTGAATAATCACTACCCCCTAACCCCTTAATTAAGGCAAAGACAGTTAGGAAATATCTTGGATCCAGAGTAACGTATCCTGTAATTGACGTAGTACAGTTTTATAATATTTACCAGGTTTAGAAGTCTTTAGGCATAACTATTCACTATTATTGATATGTGCTCGTAGAAGGTCACGGTATAATAATATTTATGAAATATAAAAATAGGTGTTGATTTCCTTTGAGTTAGAGAAGTTATGGTCACATACTTACATTTCATACCTAACGGACAATAAGCTAATTGAGATTAAACCTATTTGCTGTTATCAATTTATGTGATTTGTCCCTGTCATTATCTCGTGTAACAAAAGAGTCGAATGCCGTCTTATATGACGAAGGTGCGATCTCTGATTTTGTAGGTAATCATACAATATATTTATAACTAAAGATCAGTCAACATGTTCTGACAAATGTGAAAGGTCAGTCGATGTACTCCTGACAAATGATAATTGAATTGATGGTTTAATACTATCAAGTCAGTAGACAAGAGTCCTGACACACATGATAATTTTTAACGATCAGTTAACGAAGTCCTGACATTTTGCTAAAAGACTGGCTAACTCAGTTCCGGCTCAGAGAGGACACATACACTGCAGGTGACTGACAGGTCTGGTCTTGACCCGCAAGCAGAGTTGATTGCGTCAGCCGTTAGTCAATTTCCGGGATTGACTTATCAGGCAGACATCAGATAATCGTACTTAACTGAAAGGTCGACCTCTACAAATCCATATTTAAATTAATGTTAAACTCTTGTCTTTAACCTTTGGTTGATAAAATTCTGACAGCCAAATCAGTAAGAGATATTCTTAAGAACGACAATACGCAGGGTATCTTTGGTAAATGGTGAACAAAGATAAGACACGATTACTTCCGTGGACGAGTCCTTGATAGCTGAGATTTCAAGAATTTTGCAGCTGTGATAAGTATAAGGGAAGTATTAGTACTATATAAGAAATAGGTCACTTAGCACGTGCGGGTCTATTACAATAAATATACTCTAAACTGTAGTAACTACAAAATATCGTACTATTATATAGATAGATACACTCTTTATTGCAAAACCACATTTTAAAGTAGAACAAACAAAGATATATGATAATATAATAGAAAAACATAACTCAACCATGGAAAACTTAAAATTTAGTGTCACAACAGGCGGTCGTATCGCTCAGATCGATCTCTTACTGACATAATATGACATTATATAGTAAACTTATAAAGGAGAACCCTGTGCGAACTCACTCGCTGTACTGGTGCTACTCGCGATGGAAAATTTAATCTTTCTCACTTTATATAACTATACTTTTTAACCAAATAAATTAAGGAATTGTACAAAGGTACGAATCCACTTATAAAGAAAAAGTTTTATATAAAGTGTTTCTTACAACACCATATTATGTTGTTTATTTTAATGGAATAGTGCCCGGACAAGTTTCACGAATAAACTCAAAAACTACTAATGAACACCTATCTCTCCTGACCACACTACAACTTGAGAACGTATGGACCAATCTCGCTAATTCTTGTTTGTTGTAAGTATTAATAATTATTGTTAGGAGAAGTTTCTTATGAAAGAAAGACAAAAAAAGCTGTGATGTTGATGTTGATGTGATGTTGTCAACTGTCAGCTTTTGACAGCTGTCAGAGCTTAGTCCTATTTTTGTGTTATTTTCAAGTAAAATGAAGTCTAAGTGTGAAATAAAAATTATGAAATATCTCAACTGTCACTTTGACAGATGTCACAACTAAGACCTTCATCCGTGTCATTTTCTAGCCGAATGAAGTCTAAGACTGAAACCAAAACTATAAAATCCATCATCAACTGTCAGTTTGATAGCTTTCACAGCTAAGACCAATATCGGTGTTATTGTCGAGTAAGATGTAGTTTAAGTGTGAAATTAAAATCATAAAATACGACATCATCTGACATTTTGACAGCTTTCACTTCACAATCATCTATGAGACGCTATAGTATAATAAAACCATAGTGTAACAAACATCAACACGGAAACCTATAAACGAGTTTAATATTTACGAAATAATGTTTGGTAGTGCAGCAGGGAACGGCAATGTATGCAGGTTCTAAATTTCCCACGACACTACCAGCTGGGAATGCAGTGCGGAATGACCGAAAAAGATAAGAGTTCAAGGCGAGGCCGAAGGCCGAGCCTATTACGCCAACGAAGTCGCAGGCAGTCGCTAGTATAATATATTTTGTCATCATCATCATTCACTACCACACGGGTGAAACCGCGGAGCGCCGCTAGTATTTTATACTTACAGATTGGCACAGTTAGAATTATTGTTAACTGTTGTATCATAAAATCATTTCAACTGTAAAATAACAATCATTACCGCTATGAGTTACGTTCGCATAAATTCATGTCGGACATAATCTGGAACACGAATGCATATTTTTTTTGCATTTTTGCCTATAAATTATTTTTTATTTCTCATAACAAATCTTTTAAATATTACTAAAAATAATTTATTAACTGCTCAGTATCAGATTGCAGACGACCGGCGTATCAGAAAGTCAATTCTATTCATCAGTTCAATGCAGATCCATTCCATACACCCCTATCTCGACTTGAGCGTAAAGGTTTGGATGTAAGTTTTTAAACTGACATGGTCACTAATGCAAGAATTAACGTTAGAAACGGGATATTTATCATTTATTGTATTGTCAGTTTACTCGCGAACATGGCGCATGCAACTGTGCCGAAATATCGACAGCTCACAATAAATACAATACATGGAAAATATCCCGTTTCTAACGTTAATTTTAACATTTGGATGCATTAACAATTTGGTGGTAGGGTACTTTCTGTTGCCCGCCTCGCTAGCTACTACCCTCAAAATGACGAAACACCTAATGGCGTGTTCCAGTAGCTGGGTTACTACAACATCAAGTAGTAGATGTAGTAGCCTAAACTAGTATTTTTTTAGATTGGATAAACAAGCATTTGACCGCAGTCTTACCTGATGGAAAGTGATGACGTGGTTGACGGTGGTCCTATTCACTCTGTACCTACTTGAAGACTCCCACATTGTATATGTCGGGAAATATAGACGCTGACAGGTTGTTCCATACTTCTGCATACGCATTGTGGAACTTGATTTGAAGCGATTCGTGCGTAATTATGAAACTATTACATGTACGGATGCCGTATTAATGTGCGTCTTGTTGTCCGATGAAAGAACGGAGATGAGGGAATAAGATTGTGATCGATCGATCGAACGTTCTCCGAAGTAAAGCCTGGAAAACACCGATAAGTTGGCAAATATTCGTCTATGTTCTAGGCTTTGAAGTCTAGTCCCCACTAAAGCCAAAGCATCGTCACCAATGAGATTCTTTGCTTGATTATCTATGGATTCTAAGGCTTCGAGTTGGTATCCATATATAAAATAAAATTGGAAAATAATACCAAGATTGGCTGCGGCCACATAGCACGCGGAACAGATGGCCGATGGGATCAGAAGATTCTGGAGTGGAGAGCACGGACCGGCAAGCGCAGCGTAGGCCGCCCACCGACAAGGTGGGCTGACGACCTGATAAAGGTAACAGGACGACGTTGGATGCAGGCCGCTTCTACTGGAAATTTGTGGAGGAGGCATATGTTCAGCAGTGGACGCGCTACGGCTGAGATGATGATGATGACCAAGTTTTTCCCGCCAGTCTTACTTTCTTGGCCTTTTTTCATTCGTAAGAGCCTTCTGTCTGTTTACTATCTATCTAACTAACTATCACTAATATGTGTTATTTTAACTTTACGTATTGAAATCTTCTACCGACTTTCATTGCGAATTTCATTGTAGATTAAATACGGCCGTAAAAGATTCACGAGCTTTAATACACACTTATCTAACTAATTATTCCTAACGAGTAGCTAAAATAATTCTTGACCCGCTTAGGTTCACTCTTAACCCTAAAATACCTATCTTCCAAGTACATCTGGCTGCTCCACTCGAAAAATAACGTAATAAAACTCAAATAAAACGGGATAAAAATACTTTTAAACATTTGTTTTCGTGTGAGGTGAATGTTAAATTAATTAGTGCAGTGTAAACTACCGCACTGGTATCTCTCGTAACTTTTTTACGTGAGATAAAAATAAAAGTGTTCAGAAGAATCTTTTATTTTTAGAGTTCTTCACTAAAATATATATTAAACGTTTTATCACGATCCATCCAAATATTATATATTATAATAAAATTAAAAAACCAAATAAAAATTGCTCTTTAGAATTTGTAAATATATTTTTAGAGTTTTATATTATTTATTGGTATCATTACTTTACTTATTACTAATATTAGAGGAAAGATTTGTACTTTTTGATTTTTGTATTATCACGTCATTAAACATAAAAACTACTAGCCCGAGATCAAAAATTATTTTGCCGTTTGAAAGCTACAGTATCACTGAGTAACTTAAGCTACACAATATTTTCAAAAACGTTGGGGATACGCATCAAACTTTGATAATGTAACCCAAGGTATGAAAAAAATACCAGAAAATATCATTATATCGCGTACGCTGCGGAAACTATTGAAAATAGAGAAAAGCGATGTACTGCAGTTTTATAGAAAACATCAAGAAACACAATATAACTTGTATTACCATATGTTTTACTATCATAGTTATGTCACAATTTTTATGTCACCTTTTCATTTTAAAGTATGCAAATAGAATCGCTGGAAAATCTTTATATCGCGTACACTGCCGAAACTATTGACAATAAAGCAAAGTGATGTATAATTGTTTTATAGAGGACATCAATGTTTACAAAATAAGTAGGTATTACCATAAGCCTCACTATTACATTTATGTCACAATAGCTAATTTTCTGTGTTAGTATGCATCTCGCCGTTCCAAACTAGGCCATATTATTCGCACCTTGGTGTTAATATTTATCTATTCTAATAATTAAGAGGAAAGTTTTGATAGTTAGTTTGTAACGGATAATTGCGAAAACACACACACACACATTTTACACATCCGGTTAAAAAAATATTTTACGAGTAGAAAACTATATTATTTGATATTTCTAAGAAACAACATACGGTATATTGAATTCATAATCATCATCATCCATCACCACACGGGTGAAACCGTGGAGCGCAGCTAGTCTACGTTACATTTTAATGTATTAATGTAAAATGTATTTTAACACCTAAAGCAAAATGAGGGGCGTTATGTGTTAGGCGTGACTGTCTGTGGCATCGTAGCTCCTAAACGAATGTACCATTTAGGAAGCGATTTTTTTGGAATATAATAACTGTGTTATTATTTTAGACAGTTAGCAATATATTTACCTGATGATATATATCATGATAGCCTTATATTGTGTTGTACAGAACGGTTTCGTAACCCCAGATTTACTGATCTCTGCGGCTGTAACTTTAGCCTTTAATTGTTGTTTTAAGAAAGATTTGGTCAGTAGTAAGATTATCCATGATTTAAGTATATAAATAATAATTAATTTGGTTATCTGCAATGAACTATTGCATTGTATTATTTCTAGATTCTAGATAAAACAATATTTAGAAAATTATTAGTAAATAGTTAAAAGCATCCTAATTACAAAGAATTTAGTTATCTCAAACATTGAAATTTATAGAGACAAAAATTCACATTCTCTTTTTTTTCTCTATAAATTTTAATGTTTGCTAAAGCAGGCGTTAGTGATTTAAGAAGTAATTCTATAAGAATTTAGTTGTATAATAAATTGTACAAACCATTTGATGTGAATCCTCTAGTAGTTGACCAACCCACGCACATGTTCACAGTATCGTCGGTTTAATTTTCTCTATTAGCTTATTATAATATTGTAAACATATGCATGGTTGGCGGTAGATTTTTTAAATACGCTGAAAAGTAACTTCACAAAATTTACGTTATTGAGTCTTTTAACGCCGTGAGCTTTTTATCTAAAATTTTAATATTTTTCAAAAATGTCGTATTCTTGTTCAGTACGTAATTTTAAGTCTTCTGACCCACATTTTATTTTTATTTTGGCTTCTACTCTAACTTTTATAACAAGTATAGATAATAATATATCATCGTTGTTGTAGGTCATTATCCAAAAACAACCTTGTCCGTATCAATAAACACATTTAAAGGTCCCAACCCCACTTATATAGGTACTGAAGTTCAAAGCACTTGAGTTTAGTTCCTTCACACCTCAATATTCTTTATTTCACCCAAATATTAAACATTCATTTCATGCATACATAAATAGAAAGCTTACTCAATTGGTTTTTGGACTTAATGACTTGCTCTTCCTAATTCTCTGAGCTTTGCACTTGAGTGGATCCATTCCGCCGTATCCGTTCAAACAATGCCGTTCAGAATACGTGGATAATACCTTGGGAAGATTAGGGAGTGAAGGAGATTATATTCAAATGGCTTTAAATTTATGAAATACAGGTCTTATCGTAGCTAACAAATTATTGTCTTTCCGAATCCGTATATTTATTATATTTATTGCATACGTCGGACCTTTTTAGGGCTTTGTCTGCTCTATAAGGAACTATGTAATTCTAAGCATACGTCGTCCGTCCGTCTGTCTATTGTCTTAATCTTAATCTCTTTGTAATCTTTTAAACCGTATTGGATTATCGTTATGCTCGAGGTTTTTCTACGGGATCATATCCGAAATGATGTGGTGAGGTAGGTATACAGAACATTGGTCGATGAGTCTGATTCGTTCAGTAAACTACTAGCAAGCCAAGATCATATATGTTTGTTAACATGAATATTAATGTTAAAAATACCTAAATTAAAAGGAACTGAACTTTATGACAAATTGGTAAATCGGCAAAGATTCCCGTCTATCATGCAGTATTTATTACTTGACTGGTATACGGGCAATAGCATTCTACTAACTTAACTGGAATTGGACCGTACCTAAACGGTGACTTATGCGTTTTCTTATTCTGCTACTGAAAAACAGTCCCGCTGCAGTTACGTTTAGTATCACTACCGTACCGAGAGGAATACTTAGATAGAATGAACTTACTAATTTGTTACTAATCACCTTTTTCGAACTATTAAGAGCTCCACGAAGACAGTATCTCCCGGTGGGTAGCTCAATAGGATGGACCATATCCTCCGGCTTAATTAAAATTTAGATGCTTACAATCTCGATAGCCTTTCGGACCTTACGTGACACGGAAACACTTTTCACTTGCACACTCGCTCCAGAGCCTGAGCTCCATCGAAGCAGAATAGTGAAGAGTATCGGTGTTCGAGAACGTAAAAACATACCTGTAGCGTGTAATTTCCTCAGTGGATCCACAATCGCGAAGTATCTATCAGCTGACAGCGCTGTCAGCGTGAACACTGACACTCCGATACTGACATCCTTGGCTGCCTCCGACACCCGACACGCCGTCGACCCCCACGGCCAGGACTCCAGTGTGTACACAATGGAGGTGAATGGCACGCAGGTGATGATGACGAGGAGATCCGCCAGAGCCAGGGATAGGATGTACCTGGAAGAATTGGTTTGATATAGAGATGAAATCTGTTAAGGGATGTGTGAACTTGGTAGGAAAATTGAGCCTTTGCAACTACTCAAAATTAAATATTGTACGACAGTGGGCCTACCTCGTAAATTTGCGTAAGTGTAACGTAACATATCGTTGACGTAAATAGTACAAACTGTGAGTTATCTGTGCTGGTGTTGTACTAGGACCACTGCTTATTTACCAGTTAGTATGGCAAATTGTACTGAGACAAAATTACATTTTGGCTTACAGTATATAATTATGATGATCTAGAGACTTGTGAAATAACCACAATACCTCCTTTTGTGGATGCTTATCCACATTTTACTTACAATTTTAGTGTAAAAATTGCTTATTTCATATCATGACACATTTTTGGAAACCTAGTACATAATACAAAACCTTTTTTTTTCATGGGATAGGTTGGCAAACGAGAAAGCGGCTCACCTGATGGTAAGTGATACCGTCGCCCACGGACATCCGCAATACCAGAGGCCTCGAGGATACGTTGCCGACCATTGAGGAAGGATGATAGGAAGGAAGAGATAGAAGGGGTGAGGGTGGAGGGGGAGGGGAAAAGAGAGGGAGAACAAGGGAAGGGGGGCCTCCAAAACCTCTCACAAACCGACGAAACGCAATAGCAAAATATGTTACTTCACGTCGGTGTTATGTGGGGGTGTGGTACTTCCCCGGTCGTGCCGGCCCATTCGGCTGTGGGGTTAAAGCGTGACACTACCACAAAACAAGTGGCAGACCTGTTTCCTTGGCGGCCCAGTGTATATTGTACACTGGGCCATGACGCATAACATGCATCATGGCCCCGTATATACATCATGATGATGCGATACAACAGGCATCGTCTGCCAAAATTGTAAGCTTGTAACATTGAGGTACAATACGTCAATAGCTTCAATAGCCCGAGCGGTCTGCGTTGATGAATCAGTCGTCAGTCAGGACAAGAGAAATCATGTACAATTGATAAATTGAAGATAAATAATGACCTTTTAATTTGGAAGGAAGATCTTGTACTGTTTAATTCTTCCATAAAACTGTGCTTTAACTTTAAAAATATTATAAACTTTCAATCATTAGTATAAGAAGCTGAATCATACAAAATCATTGATTGCTAGTTTTTCTATTTTGTTGACTTTACAGTTGCCTCTAATATTGCAAGGTTTTCTAAAGCTTCTTTGTAGTTATTCTGGTTCGCTTTATTAAATCTTTACTGTAAAAACTTGGAGTAAATTTTATTTTTAATAAAGTTACGCAATTTCTCTTGGCTCAAGTAGCGTGTACG
Organism: Selenia dentaria; assembly: GCA_917880725.1. Classification (NCBI taxonomy): domain Eukaryota; kingdom Metazoa; phylum Arthropoda; class Insecta; order Lepidoptera; family Geometridae; genus Selenia; species Selenia dentaria. The sequence goes on from OU862891.1 coordinate 7,195,036, forward strand.
GAACACAATATAGATATCGTAAATGTGGACATTGAAACTTGATATCGCGCCAAGGTGTTGTAGTTACAGCTTGCTTGCGTAATGTTTTATAAATAGTAAAGCATTATTTTAAAGGCCTGTTTTACGTTTTATGTTTTAAAATCTATTCTACATTTTTTATCATGGATAAAATATACATATACGTTTTTAACCATTATGGATACAAGTATTCGAAATGTTCAAATTACTAACGGGATAGCTGCCATGTATATTTCCTTTGAGTTTTTTGATATTTCGGCACAGTTGAAAGCGCCATGATCACGGATGATCTACATACACAGTTGGATTATTTTCCTGGAGATCATAAAAAAAAACAAATCTGCAGGCTTGATATAATTTTCAAATGTGTATGCACTGCATGTAAACTTTCAATATTCCCTTATGAAAGTAAAACGTTTACACGCCCACTAGGATTTCCTGCGTCGTTGGAGGCATGGATACATAATAACACTTAACAACACCCAAGACCCACGAACAAACATTTCTGCATATTGCGCAATGTTTGACTTGGCCGGGAATCAAACCTGAGACTCCGCGCTTCGAAAGCTACTAACACTACACTAACGGAACCGTCAGTAATAACACGTTTTACGAGGACCTTGATTTTTACTTTTCGTTTTCTAATTATTTGATACGACATCTGCAATAAATATATACTGTGATAAATTCAACTGACTACCTGTTACATTTTTAGAGATATAGCTCTTTGAAGACAAGTTAGAAAGATACAGAGGAACAGCATAGGATTAGTAATGTCTGGGGTCCTGTTGTCTTGTACAGAACTCAAAAAAACATCCCTTCAACCCTTGGGATAGGTTGACAGTCTCCATTATAAATGCACAGAGGAAAGCTAGCATATCTGTCCACAGAGTGGTTTACGTACATTAGATATTAAGTAAGGTGAGGCACTTGCGTCTGTGAAAGGACCGCGATTTTCGTAATTGGTTTTGGATATATGTTAGCTACGCAGGTAGATGTTGTTTGTTTTGTGAATTTCTGTGTGTATATATATATTATAGTTATCCTGAATTAAATACAGATTTTCAAAATGTTCACTTTATTATTAGGAATTTAGGACGCATATTTCAATTTGTTCATATACATAATCTTAATCATTTTTTTTTTTCGTCTGGCAACACTGCATCAACAACATCTAGGTTACGAATTTCTCGATAAATTATTAAATTTATCCTATTCTTTCACATATTTGTGCAGTTAAAGTGACTAATATATGAAGTTTAGATAATATTCTATGGTTAGTCAATAGTTTCTGGCCGCTTTCTGAGCATGCGATAATTGTAGTGCATCTACCTACTGGCATAACCTTTGAACTACAACTTTTACTTTGAAGACTGCAATATGTCCAACGTGCAAGAAGTATTGGACACTCAAAAGCAGATTGAAGATAGTCTGTTTTCAAGACTAAATGAATTTGAGAAGCAGTTAAGGTTAGCCTTTTCTGACACTAAACCCAACCTGGAAAAACTAAGTTAAGATTTTTTAGATTTCAAGAACATAGTGTGGACAATGTTGTCGTCCCTTCGATCTCTTATCCAAACTCTCTTAGCTCGGTTGGACGATTTGGATTCTCAGAGTCGTCAAAACGCATTATTGTTTAATGGAATCAAAGAAGGCGGTGATGACGAAAATTGTTCAGCTCTCATCTTGGACATAATTCAGAACAAAATGAGCCTCGCCGACGCTGACGCATCGTTATTTCTGGTCTGCCATCGTCTGGGACCTAAGAACAACAAAAGAAACCGTCCCATATTAGTTCGATTCGCTGACCTGCTAATTCGCAATCTGGTCTGGAGGGAGAAGAAAAGGCTAAAGGGCAGTACTGCAGTAGTTAGTGAGTTTCTGACTAAAACAAGACAGGAGATTTTCATCAGCGCCCGTAAGCATTTTGGTATGGCCCATTGTTGGACTCAAGCAGGACATATCTTTGTCAAACCTTCAGACAATGAACGCAAACGTGTACTGTCAATGCAGGAGTTGGAACGTGTAATGTTGAAGTTCCCGGCAGCAGCACCGGTCCGCATGTTTTCAGGAGATCACCCTAAGCAGTCTCAATCAGCAGATAACTCCTCATCAGCACCGACTAGCATATCACTTTTTAGAACCAGCAGACAAAGGTCACAGGGCAGGAATGCAGCTGCGGCAAAACGCAAAGTGTACAAGTGATCTCGCAGTGAACCTTGTTGATTGATATATCCTTCATCTGTTAGCCTGTGAAATGTGTGTCTTGTATAGGCTCTTTCCAAATATTAAAATGTTGGTTGCTATTTATGGAAAAGTATATCCACATATTATTTATGTGATATACTCAGTAAGTTAATATTTTATTATATTGATTATTCTTATTTCTCAATAGTACAGTAGACATAGTTATGTGCCAGCACAGCATGTTCTTAGTAATTTAACACTATTTGCCAATGCCAATTTTGTGTACCTAGTAGTTGGACTGAGATTATCCATAGCCCTATGTGTGCGCATATTATATATTACCATACTACACATAATAAGACATAATTAGGTACCTTGTAATGATGACCTTGTGATGATGGTTTGTTAGCAAATAACATTCATTGCCTTAGTTCACAACAAATGCTGTACTCAGTTAGGCTAGTCTTTTTGACTCTCCTACTTACTATGTTATATTCGAATGGTTATATAATAGGTACCAGTACCTACATCAACTATTTCAGTTGTTTAATATTAACTGTCTAAGACTCTCTAATGCATTGACTTACATTATGATCAAGGCTCACGCATCTGTGTCTATTTATGAACCTTTATAGTTTGTATATAATAAACCCTGTTTAATAAATACACAACTACTTAACAACTCACTCAGTTTTCCATCGCTTCTGCTTAGTACATAGTTCAGTTTATTACTTGAACTCTTCTGTAAACATTTTATCACTATATTAATAACTTACTATGAGTCATGAATTGATGCCAATAGGTACATCATGTATTGTTTCGCAGCTATCTTATATTTGCCTAAACCACTTTTGTCTACTAGTAGACTCATAGGTACCGTTAACTGTAAGATCTTTTTGTTGTTATTTTAAACTAACATGTAAATAATTAGGTAACCATTGTTGTTTTGTCTCATTTTGGAAGGGAATGCCATGCCCTTGGTTTGGTCTCAGTGTCACATGAGCTCAAATTGATCTTGAATTGTAATTAGTTTGTATTACTATTCCAACTTAGATATCTTACGATAATGCTTTAGGCCTTGGCCTTTTCTAATTGATAACCTTGATTTTTTTTCTAATTTTTCTTTGGAAAGTGGCTATACTATGTAATATTCAAGACTTTAATTCTAGTTTTAGTTGGAGTTTTAGATGTCCCTATTGAAACTGTAATAGTTGTAAATTTAACATTGTACTCCAAACTATTTTGTGTTTCTGCCAGTGGGGTCTGCACCAAAAAAGTCTATTAATTTTAAATTTTAATATTAGTAGTTAAATCAGTATTAATTTTTGAATTTAGGTTATTTATATAGTTATATATTATTTATAAATTTATATATTTACATAGGTATTATATATATAAAATAATTGTTTTTCTTTGTTTATGTATTCTAGTGACGAATTTTTTTTAACTGCTGACTCCGACTCTTATGTTAGTGCCAATGATGACACTCTACCTACTCTGGATATTTTACTAAGAGATGCTTTTTCTACCCATACTAAAAATTTTAATATCTGCCACATCAATGCTCAAAGTATACCTGCACATTATTGTGAAATAATTAACTCCTTATCATCTGATTCAGTACATGCTGTTTTAGTTTCTGAAACATGGCTAAAACCTACCCTCCCTTCCACCATGTTCCCGCTACAAAATTGTGTTCTTATCCGTAATGATCGTATTGGTCCAGTTGGCGGGGGGGTTGCCATATATTTAAAGATTCATATACCTTATAAAATTATTACCCAGTCCCCTTCAGTCTACGGTGCTGCAGCGGAATTTCTTTTTATAGAAATTACTATGGGTATCAAGTTTCTTCTCGGTGTAGTATACTGCCCACCCAATATTGACTACTTCTCTCAGCTAGAATTGGCTCTGGAAAGTGTACTTTCAGAATATAATAAAATATTTTTAATTGGAGATTTTAATACTTGTTTGAATAAACATGATGCTCGATGTCATAAACTTAACTCACTGATTGAATCTTACAACCTGCACTATCTCCCTTTATCTCCCACTAGATACTCTTATTATAGAACTCTAGATTTAATTATTACTTCAGACTCTGATCTCGTTCCTTCTCATGGGCAGTTGGATGCGCCAGGTATTTCGCACCACGATTTAATCTACGCCTCAATAAAAATAAAAACACATAAATCCAAGCCAATTACTTTGTATCAAAGGAATTTCGCGCGCATGAATTTTGATGATTTGAATAGGGATGCATTAGCAACTAACTGGTCCTCTGTAGAAAATTGCTTAACCATAGATGACAAGATTGATTGCCTGAAAACTAACATTTTAAAGTTATTTGATCGTCATGCCCCTATTCGCCCAGTTCAACTCAAACATAACCCCTCGCCGTGGATGAATGATTTGATCCGCAAAGCAATGTCTAGAAGAAACCGAGCTTTCCGAAAACACAAACGTTACAGAAATGAAGACAATTGGTCTGCTTATAAAATCTGGAGAAATAGGTGCAATCAGCTATGTCGTAATGCCAAAAGGCGCTACATTGCTGATCAAATTTCACATAGCTCCCCGGCGGGGATTTGGAAGTTCCTAAGATCAATTGGCATCGGCAAACCCAAACTCCTAGACTCTAAAATCACTATAGATCTGAACTCTCTAAATACTCATTTTACATCTTGCACAATACTGTATCCACGTATTAAACATAAAACTCTAAAAGAAATAGAGAATAAAGCTCGTCCAACTGCCCTATCTCCCTTTGAATTTTCACCAGTTAGCCTAGATTTGATAAGTAAAATTGTACTAAGTCTCAAATCTAAAGCTACAGGTAACGACGAATTGGGTCGCATCATGTTAATGTATATAATTAAATACGTTACTCCTGCTCTTACTCACATAATCAACTTTTCGCTTTCATCTGGTCAATTTCCCGACTCTTGGCGTAGAGCCTACGTATTGCCTCTACCAAAAATATGTGAACCTACTCTTCCTTTTCCGTCAATTTCGACCCATCTCTATTCTACCATTTCTGTCGAAGGTAATTGAATCTGTCGCGCGTAGGCAAATCACTGAGTATCTTTCAAAAAACAATCTTCTTAATCCTCTCCAGTCTGGTTTTCGGTCAGGGCACAGCACAACGACTGCGTTGCTTAAAGTCACAGAGGATATTAGAGCCGGTATGGAAGACACCCAAGTAACGATCTTGGTTCTCATTGATTTTAGTAATGCTTTTAACGCGGTTGACCATGACCTCCTCCTGGCTATACTAGACCATCTAAGTTTTGCTTCTACGGCCATAAACTGGTTCTCATCTTATTTGAAAGGGCGTAAGCAGGCTATTCGTGTCGGTCAGAACTTTTCTGAGTGGTGTGCGTTGGAAGCTGGTGTTCCGCAAGGCGGAATCCTCTCGCCGTTACTATTTTCGGTATTCATAAATATGCTCTCTTCTCACCTCCAATGTGACCATCATTTCTACGCTGATGACCTTCAGCTTTACCACCGCTCCAGCGTCCATGACCTAAACTATGTGATAAATTCCCTTAATGTGGACTTACTTCGTCTTTTGTCCTGGTCTGAACGATTTGGTATCAAAGTTAACCCAGATAAATGCCAAGCTATTCTAGTCGGTAGCTCACGCCAGCTCTGCAAAATTGACTACTCCTGTTTGTTCCCATTGAAGTATAACGATTGTGTCATCCCGCTTGCCTCTATAGTTAAAGACCTCGGCTTGGAAATTGATGCCAGTCTGTCTTGGATACCACAGGTAAAAGAAGTATCTCGTAAATTCTACGCTTCACTGCACCATATTATTCGCCTAAAAAACTTGTTGCCTACCGACACTAAAATCGCTCTGGTAAACACACTCCTTTTACCAATTATTGATTACGCCGACATTTGCTACCTCGATCTATCCTCAGATCTTCTTAACAAACTTGACAGACTTCTAAACACATGCATCCGATACATTTTTTGTCTTCGTAAGTATGATCATGTGTCAGAGTATCGGAAAAAGTTAAAGTGGCTCCAGATTAGAGACAGAAGAAACGCGAGAATCCTCGGATTATTGTACTCTCTACTAAAAGATCCTAACACTCCTTCTTATCTTAGAGGTTCTTTCCAATTTATTTCTGATACACATGACCTAAGTCTCAGATCTACTGATAACCTATTGCTCAGCACTCCAGTACACTCCACTTCCTTTCAATACAAATCCTTCGGAGTCGCAGCAGTGCGATTATGGAATAAATTACCGCTAAATATAAAACAAGCTCCTTCTAAGGAAAGTTTTAAGCGGCTCGTCCGCGAACATTTTAATGAAGCGTCATTGAATCTGTAATCGATTGTCACATAATTTCATATTATATTTACTGTGTATTCTCTGTATGTATGTATATTTGTATATATAAATAAATGTATATAGTGTATGTTTTTATTTATAGTATATTTTAAATAGTAATAGTATATTATATGTAGTGTATATTATTTATATAGTATGATCATAATTTAAATGTAGGTATTTTTAATACAGTCCTTTGCATTATTTTCCTTTTGATGCACGCCCGACTCCCCTTGTTTTGACAATGTGTAGGATGACTGGTAGAAAATGCTTTAGCATTAAGTCCTCCATTTGTACTTTATTTCAGTGCAATAAAGAATTAAATAAAAAAATAAATAAATTAAATAATCAGCCCATTATGTTTTCACTGTTGGGACTTGAGACTTCCTCGCAAGAGAGAAAAGCTGTGAGAGTGCGGCTTGGTAGATGGGCTAATGGCCAACCCGTGTCGAAGTTTTCAGACCGCCCGAAGGCCTTCGATATAGACATTCGGTTGTTTGTCTTAAGACAACAGCTGTTGTGTTGTCCTAAGATAAACAACTTGGACGGAGGGTTTAACGTGAACGAAGTTCAGGAAGCACGGAAGCGCTCAGTCGAATGATGCCACCCATATATATCGGCCACCCATCCAACTCCTGACCGCACCAAGCGTTGATTAACTTGTCAATCGGTTAAGATTACCATGTCAAGCTCCTTTGGGAGCGCTTCATATGTCATATAAATATATATTCTATGTATGTTTATCATCCGTGCTCAAGGTGCTTGCAAAAGTACCTAATATCGGAAACTCCAACCAAATATGAGTATACATTATAATTATTCCTTCTCAGTTCCATCGTTAGCAATTACACTTATGATTTTGAAATTATTATGTTATGATCAAAGAAATGTATGTACAATAAATACAATAAAACAATACATAAAATACTTCCCGCATCCGGACCCCGACCAAGCGTCTAGGTTAAACGCCGCTACTTACAGTCCGTGCGCGTCTATTGTAGCAGCTGGATACAGTTGAATTCTAGTTCCAGGGGTTAGAGCGAAATCATTTGAATCGTAGCGAGGCGGTCCACGTCGTCGGTGTCTTTGAATCGGTTTGAATTTCCCGTCACATAATTAATAAAGTTTGTAAAATGTAATGTTAAAGTCAGCACGCTTGGTTTTAATACAAATCGTTATACATACGTTATCGATTGTACATATTTATATTTATCTATGACCAAAGAAAGAGAAACCTAAATTACTATATAGAATTGCACAGAACCTTTATAGTGAGTGATAATGTGGCCGAAGTTAGTAGCAATAAATGTTATCAACTTCTACTTCAAATAGAAAAACAACCATGTGATTTCATAAAAATATATATCATTAACATATTCAAGAAAAACTTGTCAAACAATTTGCATGACTTTGAAATATGTATTCTTTTACAAATTTGATTCTAAATTATTAATAAGTGTTCCATGATGTTTTTAACTGCAGTGTATCTAGAAGTGTTTACACAAATACGTAGGAACTTTAACCTAAATAATAATTATAGTAATAATATATTTACTATTTAAATTTACCAATTAAGTTAACCGAGCTGTGTCGGAGCGGGTTATTGCTTAGTAACCCCTAAGGTTAAGTTAAATATTAATATATAACACCAAGATAGGTAGTCAGCCAAAAAAATATATACCATTGCTCTCTAGATACCTCTAAACTAGGATTTGAGAAAAATAGGACGGCTCGCGTCCTTTTTAGCGTAAAGTATATGGTAGGTTCATAAAACTGCCATCGCCCTAAGCTATAAAATACAATTTTACTCTCAGCAAAGAATACTGTGAGATATTGCTTAAAAATGTGTTGTACCTACTACACTATAATTTTCATTTACACATAGTTTTAATTTAATCAATACGCTCGCTGGTAGAAAAGCAAAATATTAATTGGCAGTCAATCATATCTTTGTTCTGTTATTACGAAATTGAACTGATTTTGCCAAAATCTTTCACAAGGTTAGATAAACTGTATATCTAGCTGAAATGAAAACACATTTAATCTACTAAGTACTATGTAATCAAAACACTTACGTGTTGGGCACATTCCGCATAGCCTTATGCCTGACAAAGACCGCAACCAGCGTCCCATTACCCACCACGCCAATAATGAAAATTAGCGCAAACAGTAGTGGAACAATGTAAGTCTCAGGTCGCTTGTAGTACGGCATGAATGGCTCTGAGGTGTTTGTGCCGTTCGTCATTATGAATGTGTCGTTTATTTCCTCCATGGCGCATATTACCTGAAATAAAGAGATCTGATTTAGATTCACAGTCGTGAATTAAAACAGCAATTACTATTATGGCATATTTATTCAACTTTTTTTTGCGGCTTCGTTCAGCCGTGCGATTCTCTAATGATTCGTCGATACGCTCGTCGACGAGCTCACCGATGACAAATAATTTATGAGATATCGCCCTTGTACGCAAGGTTGTGTAATATAATTTCATATATGATCATATTTAATTGCATAAATCCTTATTTGATTGAATATATAAAAACTATTTCGATACTGACCAACAATATGGGCAATTTAAAAAATAAAGAAAAATTATGGAATGACACAGAGAAGACGTCACAGAAAAATGATTTTAATTTGGATTTTAAGACAGAGAGAATGGATTCCTGAAAAAGAAAACCAATTATTATTTTGACGATTGGATTGATGCTAGAAGGCCAATAATAATAAAATGCTTATTACTGTGTGTCGTATATTCCCATAGAAGAATGGATTTTGAAATGGATAGGCTTTGCCATCTACCATGGAGCCATTAAGCTTGAGAAGGACTGGCTCGATGTCATAGGCCAATAATAATGAAGAGTTCGCTGTTATAAAAGAAACTGCGTAAAGTGAAACTTGGTCAGGTCACGTTATCTATTTAATATATTTGTATGATAATCTTACTTTTTATTATTTATTAGCTAGCTAGGTATTCTTCTCAATGTAAGTATCTATTACATTACAGTTGTTTTTACAACGTTTCTTGTCATCTCATCATTTGTTTCATGGATGTTGTCAAAGATGCAACGATGTTTGCTCTTAGAGAATCACACGGCAGGTTATGTCAAGTAAGGGTTTACGAATGAAGGCTGCTTGCTGAATGATGTTACCTCTACCGGCATTCACAGCATCACCAGATTGGTGACGCTCTTCAAATTAAGTACTTTATTAAAAATCAATTCATTTAGTAAAACCATACCACAATATGCACACACTAGATCATAATTCGCAAAATGTCATCATTTGTTTTAATACGCATAAATTTATATGTGTGCAAAATTTTTCTATCTGACACCCGTTTAAACTACTATAATATATTTAATTGGCATTATAGCTTTAATGTGCCATTTCAGAAATCTATTTAATACAAATATTTTACAATGCGTTTAGCGAATATTTGGAAAAATATTGCTCGGTTATGATACGACAGCTTTTGTACTTGATAGTTACCAAGAATACGGATATATATCCGTTCAAGTATTATATCCTTTTGTACAAGAGGATACTTGGATGTATAGATATCGCCATATGACCATATAGGTTCAGATTATCTAACTACCTACTTTACCCTTTTATAATGAAACCTACAATCAGACGGCCGTCGCTTACGCGGCCATTGTCATCATTCCTACCATAAATCTGGATATATAAGTATAAGTAACATGGGACATAAATGAGAAACGTTAAATGAACAACAAAAAAACAGAGCACCTCAGAGCGGGCGTGCTGTTTAAGCTTCGGGTATTGGCTTCCTAGAATATCTGGCAAAAATTATAAAACATCTAATAAAGCTTTTTATTACCATTAAAAAAAGTTGTGGAATTGGGTGTGTGGTGGAAATTCCAACAGCCTTGACCTTGATATGTCGATTTCTCAAGAAAATGTCAATCTGAAAATGACACGCAGGTTGACACATTTCTTGTTTTATTAAAACGGTCCTCTCACTAGATTTCAGCAGACACATCTGCAGCGGTTCTGCATACTCAAAATAAGGGTGTCAATATCCTGTTGTGGAATACTGGCCAAGTCCTGCTAAGATGCAAGAAAAGCTGGTTTTCATGCACAATATCTTCAGGGAAATTCCTAAGAGCTCTTCTCTGAAACATATGCCAGGCATGCTCAATAGGATTTAAGTCAGGGGATTGTGCAGGCCAGTGTAAAGCTTGGATATCATGCTGTTGTAACCAACTTGTAACGATACGCGCCGCATGTGGACGGGCATTGTCGTGCATTAGCTGGAAATTTTGTCCCATTTGCTGTCTGTGGGACAAGATTACAGGCTCTAGCACCTCATCTCGGTATTTTAGGGCAGTCATATTGCCTTGTATCCAAACGAGGTCCGTTCTACCGCCGAGACGAATTCCTGCCCAAACCATAATCGTGCCACCTTGATATGCATGAACTTGTTGTGGGTGCTGCAGTCGATTCCAAGGTCCAGGTTCTCTCCAAACGCGTACTCTTTGCGAATCAGGATGAAATCCAAACCTGAATTCATCAGTGAAAAGCACAAGTGACCATTGAGAATGGTTCCAGTTTTCCTTAGGTCCTGTACACGTGTTGTAATGCGTTGAGTTAACATTTAGTTCCTGGTCAAGTGTCTACGTGGCATGATATTCCGGAGATGCGTTTGACTAAGATTTATAGAAATTTATGGAGTTTTAATAAAGTAAGAAGTTCGTGAAGATTTACTTCTTTGGAAGAAATTCAATGAATGCGAATTCCATCTTAAAACAAAACCTTTTATATACAAATTTGAATTTAAAAAAAGGAACTTAATAATGTTTTTATAATCTGTCATCAATAGTTTTTTTTTGTAAGGCCAGTACTTTTTAAGTTATTTAAAAAAGTTTTTTATATCCCTAGACCATGTTGATGTGTGTACTTGTGAACACTTAACACACTTGCAACAGTCGTTCACTTTCATATTAAATGAGACTGTTTTATTAAAAGCCTTCTTTTGTGTGGAAATAAACGAGGAATCTTAAATTCCTGCAGGCGTTTGGATCAAGTCGCAAATTAATAACTAAACAGTGCCTAAAGTCTAGAGGTCATACGTATCTACATTTTTATAATTTAAATTCACCCTTACATATCGGCAATGCGGGATTGAGTCCTGCAGGCACTCAGATCCTAGTACAGAATATAATAGCTAAATAGTATCTTAAGTCATGAGGTCACAGGATTGCCTGAAAATGTAAGGCAGAGGTTACACATTATCTTATTAGGTAATAAATTCGTATATATAAGTAGTAGGTAATATATAAGTATTAAATCAAGGCATTCAATACTCCCTACGCTCATTTATTTCTATAATAATAACGTCTTCCATCAAAAATTTCTCAGTGCCTCAAGACAAGAGTCTTCGACCAATGTGTGTTACCAGTGATGGCTTATGGCACTGAAACGTGCTCTCTTACTGTGGGCCTCATAAGCAATGAGGAGATCCGTAGAAGAACGAAAGTCACCGACATAACTAGAAGATTAGCCCGTTAAAGTGGCAGTGGGCAGGGCACACAGCACGTAGACCAGATGGCCAATGGGGCTGGAAGGTTTTGGAGTGGAGACCTCGGACCGGCAAGCGCAGCGTAGGTCGTCCACCGACACAGTGGACAGACGACCTAATAAAGGTTGCAGGACGACGTTGGATGCAGGCCGCTTCCAACCGGTCCTTTTGGAAAATTATGGGGGAGGCGTATGTTCAGCAGTGGACGTCCTACGGCTGATATGATGATGATGATAATGATGAATCAATGATACCATCATAGGTGAGAACAATGGCTAGGCCAATCCAGTCTCAGCTGGTTTATACATCAATCAAACGATCCGATCTATGGTTGACCTATTGTTGAGCCATTGCTAATTTTGCGGTTTGGGTGGTCAAGTGCTCTCTGCTTGATTGGCTTGGTTAATAGCTATAATTAGGATACGAGGATTAAGTGGAACTTAATGCTTATTTAGTATAATTATATTGTGTAATTAAAAATGTCGAGATGATTTGATTTTTAACTAATTATTTTTACTGTTTTTATTCGAAATTCGTATAACGTGATATATATATATATAACTTTTAAAAATACGCTAAGAACGATATTTTCATAAAGCGTTACAAAAAGGTTAGGTAAAAAAATTCAAACTATGCATATCGTCACTCTGTACATAAATTATATTATAGTGATTACTCGGGAATTATCTGTTCAATAAGATAAAAATTGTCTGGTTTCTCTATGAAAGTAGTAGGATTTTTATATATTAATATAATGGTTTTTGAAAGACTACACCTGCTTAGCGAGACCAAACTACAGTAACCGGGGTGCTTGCTACGGAATTGACAAGCTATGCCAGTACGTCCGCTACGACTTCGACAGCTCTACGAGTCTACGCCAGATACGACCATTACGCACTGCCATTTAACATCATAAGTTAGTAGTAGTATTATTTACATCTCTCATATTCGGTAAGTAGGTCCTTATTACTCCCAAATGGGGCTTGTAGGTGACCAATTAGCGCTCTAGGGTAATACTGTAGCTGGAAAAGCCCTAGGGCGGTTTACATCTCTCATTTTCGGTAAGTAGGTCCTTATTACCTCCAAATGGGGCTTGTAGGTGACGAATTAGCGCTCTAGGTTAATAATGTAGCTAGAAAAGCCCTAAGGCGGTAAGTAATTAAAAAAAAAAAAACAGTTCACTCTTTCGAAACGTTCGCGTACATCTAACAATCATACTGGCAATAGACATCATGCATTCAGACCAATGACAAAAGAGGTCGCTTCGATAATCAGCCTTGTCTTCGTATGTAGTCATTAATTTTATTTTTGTAATGCCTTTTTTTTTCTACTTACTTCACAATTGAGATGTAAAGCAGAGTAGTTAGCTCGGGTGTAAGCATCAATTGCAGCCCGAGATATTTAGCCCTCGCTGCACTCGTGCGCCTATAGTTCGAGGGTGCAATGCCTTACAGCCCTTGGCTACTAATCTACTATAAATTGTAATTTTGTAGTGGTCGCTATTGATAAGTCTATATTAACTAAAATATTAAATTTGCTTTGCACCTTGAACACATACAAGAATATAGTAAACGTGCTTGAGATAAACTAGGCATTATGTACTAATTTAATGGTTCTTATGGAAAAAACCCTTAGCAAACAATGCTACTTCAATGGATTTTTATTAGATAACATCAAAAAATAAGCGTTATGCTGACTATAGCACAAGAATCGAAAACCTAATTTCTATTCTTGTGCTATAGCTATTACCTAACAGCTACGGAACCCTATGCTATGCATGGACCGGCATGCTCTTGTCAAGTTGTTATTTTAATTTACTCTAGATACAAACTAGGGTATTTTTTTTCCATAATGTTATTTGGTAACGGAACAAGCACGAGGCCTACCTGGGGGCTGATTCCACTAATTAAATTGCAATTGAACCGTTGCTGAACGGTGACTTTTAAGCGTTTTCTTATTCTGCCATTGAACAACAGTCCAGCTGCAGTTATGTTTCTGTTGACGCCAGCAATCGATCAAAACTTTATGTTCCGATAACTAGATAGATCATGAACGCGTTGTTAACTCACAATTTGTGTATAGTAGTGTCAATCATATATTTATTAAATAGTAGCGTTTATGTTATGTTTATGTGATGCTACAATCCAATTTGTCTACAGAAATAGTAGAATAGCTTTTTGCCAAAGTATCGAACGACAACCGGAGTCGTACTGCAGTTGCAGCGGGATATATTTTTGAACGTTGTAAAATAACATAAACCTCTGCCTATAAAAATCCATTTCGTCACAATTGACGAGCTGCTCTCATTTATATGTCTAATTTATTAACATAATACTGTTAGTTGGCATAGAAAATGATTTCAAAAACACGATTCAGAAATCGTAACCAACTTGTTGGAACGACAGTGCTTGGGACACGTTCAGAATGCACTTGCATTTACTATTGCTTCATATTTACCACACAATTCGCAATTCCCGGAAAAGTAGAGTGATTTATGCAAAATATATTGTATTATTGGCCAAATATGTCGAAAGGCGAGTCTACGAGTTAAAAGATAATTTAGCACAGATCCACTCTGTTGCATTCAATTAACTTTGATTTTAAGCTTTTTGTATTTTAATACGATATTAGAAATTCGAAAGTTTGTTAGTTGATTTGTTTATTATTGTTACACCTAGTAAACAGTATGAAAAAGGACGTAGGATAACTACTTTTAGTCTCAGTGAAGTGTAGGCGGAGTCGTGGGGCGGGTTACTATAGCATTTTCAACGAATTTTGTGCGTACTGAATACATATGCTCTATTTAACTAACAATAAATGAATAACGTAGACAACATATGAATCAGACATATGATACTCAGTAGTAGAAAAATGCACGAAGTGGCGGCTCACTAAATAAGCTTATCACTAAACAATATCAAAATATGAATCTGATAGAGACAGAATGACGTTCTAAACACATTCAAACCTGATCCTGATTAGGATGATTCGTGCAAGACGGCCTCAGGCATTTGTTAAAAATGCTGCTAAGAATGTTCGTCTGTGAGACGAATGTTGATTTATAATGTTACTCCTACATATGTTTACGAATCTAGGGTTAATAGTTCCTAAACTCATACCGCCGCACTAGGATGCTCTATGTCGCGGAAGGCACGGTCACACACTTCAAGAAATACTACTACCCAAGAGCAAACATTTTTGTTGATTACACAAATATTGTCCCCTAAATAAATATTAAATTTGGTTTTAGACTGACTTATGGTCAGTCCCATCTCCATGCTACATTGCTACATTTTATTTAGGAGGTTGCACATTTCTGCCATGAGGCAGAGCTGATGACGGCTGCGAAAAGGATGGTATCGTCGGCGTAGCGAAGATTTTGTATTTTGTACCATTGATGGTGATTCCTACATTCAACTCAGCAACTTTATCCTTAAAAAAGTATAAGAGATAATCTTAGCTTAGATCTTCTTTGCTTCAAACTCACAAGTACGAGTACTACTTATTCACAGTACACGGATGGCGCGTGACTTTCTGAGCCAACTCGCTCTTTTGTTCTATTGTTCTCCAAGGATAAGTCGATAAGTTGAATCGGTCCAAATAACATTTCCTGAACTAAATCTATAAGAAGTGAATGCGTATTTAAGGTGACAATACACCTACAATTAATAAAGGTTGTGATATCAATAAAGTATACCCATTATACTTGCAGATTTCTTTTACCAAGATTTGCCTTCTGAGATTTGCTTTGCTATGAAAATCTTGCGTGTTTATAAATGTGGCATTTATGCCTTTTATTTTATTATTGCAACTCCAACTGCTTGACAGATGTAATAAAGTACTAAAAATATACATACATACGTATGCATATATGTATAATATTATATATCTATATATCTAGTGACCGAATAAGAAATGAGAAGATCCGTAGATGAACGAATGTCACCAATATAGCCCAGAAGATAAGTAAGCCAGTGGAAGTGGATGTGGGCAGGGCATATTGCACGCAGAACGGATGGCCGGCCGTAAGGTTCTGGTCTGGTAAGCGCTGCGTAGGTCATCCACTGACAAGGTGGACAAACGCCCTGATAAATGTCACCGTTCGACGTTGAATGCAAGCCGCTTCCAACCGGTCCCTATGAAAATCTGTGGGGGAGGCTTATGTTCAGCATTGGACGACCTACGACTGTGATTATGATAATGATAGTGTAAAAGATAAATAGAATCCTATTTAACTTTTACACTATCTGTCTGTTTTTTCTCCCATGGTATGCTATGATGTATAATAACAAAATTGTTCAATAAATGGCACAAAACTTGGAGTAGGTGAAAAGTAGTTTTATTTAAAAAACGATTAAATAGACTTACGCGTTCTTGATATTACAATCGAAACTTGTCCTTGTCAATTGAAAATGGCTTTGCCCGGAATCCTCCTTTAGCATTTTGGGTGCAGTGTGATCGTCATTGCGTCATAACAAACTCAACAACAACGCGTGTAATACTCCGATGGAAAAAGTGTTGAAAACGTACTCGATTATTATTAAACGATTTGGGCAAATGTGAGAAAATTTATATTAAGCGCCTCTCACATGCGCGACCGTAAAGCGGAATCTAAGTGAATACGGGGAAAATTTCCCGCGTGCCAGCAGTTGACTATCAGAGTTGTCTGATGAAACTAATTAGTAACTACGAAACTAAACTAATATGAGTTGAGTTGACGTAGTTAGGTATGATAGCACCATATTCCTTTTGAATTAACAAACTCATATAATACAATGTCTACCAAGAGCAGTTTGTTTTTGTACGTGCAAATGTTTCTTCTTTCTCGTTTTGGTTAGCGAAATTAAAGTAATCGGGGCTGTGTTATTATTTAAAATAAAATGTTCCAGTTTTAGTTTCTTAGTAACTGAGAGATTTATATAACATTTTAATCACAAACATTTTATATACGTCGTTTTGAACACAGAATATTTACTCACAATTAATATTTTAATTTTACATGCTTTTGGATCGAAAACTATATGATGTATATTATATTGTCTTGAATCATTTGTTTTCTTTGACACAAATGCAGGTTGGGTTAGAAGTTGTATAGACATAGCGGTGACCTATAGGCATCCTGATGATCCTGACGTTATTTACCTAAGGGTGGGAAAATGGCACGGACTGAGAAGGTGATTAAGTTATTTTATGCAAAATATTGTGCAAGTCTTAATAATATTTTAATGTTTTAGTACGAGAGTACACATAACCAAAAAATTATATTCTGTTTATAAAAACCCAGAGCTTTCTGGAAGCTTGATTACCTTAGCCATTATGTTACAGCCGTGCGATTCTCTAAGAGTAAACATCGTTGCATCTTTGACAACATCCTTGAAATAAATGACAGTATGACAAGAAACGTTGGAAAAACAACCTTATGTACAAGGGCGATATCTCATAAAGTACTTCACATCGGTGAGCTCGTCGACGAGCGCATCGACGAATCATTAGGGAATCGTTCGGCAGTTTACATTCTTACCTCAATAGCCCTATAGGTTATTAAGATTATCATTACAATTCAGAAAGTTATATTCGAAGTATGTTTTTTTTTTCTTTGATAAGTTACAGGTTGTGTTAGACCTTTGGGCATTTAGGTGAGGCAGTATTGAGTGACTGCAGTGCCACCCAAAACATCACCCTAAAGCTCTAGATGGCACTGCATCTATCATGGATAGACATGCGCATTCGAAGCACTATTTGTTACTAGCTGCCCGCCAGCGCCTTCACTCTCTTAGGGGTAAAATTACCAAAAATCCTTCCTGTGATTGTGATTGTGCTTTATAGTGAATGGTGACTACAACTGGCAAAATTTAAAGTTTGTATTCCCAGTGGCTTAGGCACATTGATCAATCAGTCAGTCGTACATTAATTGTATTGTAGAAGATGGTAAAAATAACCATATTGGAGATATGTACTTAAGTAATACCAAAGTCACATTTATATGAAAAGAATATCCAACATGTCAAGGCTTTAGAACTATTAGGGGGGTATAGACTGGACAAATCGTAAAAGCTACTCGCATGTAAAAATGGGTCATCGAATGTAGCTATAAAGTTTTATAGCGGTCTAATACAAGATCAAACTTTGATATTGCCGTTTCGGTACTCCGTTAAATCGAGTTTGGGATCTTTATGAATATTGTTGGGAAGTACTGAATCATCAAATACTTGAATGATCTTGGTTCGCTCGCAATGAAGTGACTTAAATTACATACTGTTAAAGTTTAAGCAAAAGGGAGGGTGGGTTATGTGTTTGACTTGTATGTGTGTATGAATGTATGTTCAACTGTTCCCTCATCACTTTAAAACTTCTTATCACAATTGAGGTATCGTTGGAAGTGTCTTGTTTGTCCGCTGGTTATAGGCTAAGTGGCGTCACGTTAAATTGAATACAGTGCCCTCGCCCGTGCCGCACCGCGTCATATGTGGTTTGGTACACCATATTTTTGTCAAGCTTACAGTTTGCGACATATATCTCGTCAAACTCATAAAAACTATTCTTGTAACTTATGGATTAGATACATGTAAAACAATTAGCCTTTTTTATGTATCTTCCCTGATTACTCGAAGACGGCTGGACCAATTTTGGAGATTTTACACTATTTGTATAGAACTAATGCAAAATTTAGACTGAAGATGCCATAAAGGCTTTTTGACGAAGTCAAAATAATATGTCGATCTTGACATCGATAACGCGTAAGTCTACAGCTACCCGTCACGTCAAAGAGAGGTGTTGGTCACGTGACAACATAGGACATTACGTTACACTTCCTCATACGGACGGAGTGGTAGCTTCGTATTTACCTACTTCCATTAATTGTTTCAGAAAGTGGACGCCGCCATTTCAGTGATTATTTGCCGCGCCCGCGTTTACTTTGGAGGTGAGGTCGGAACTTACTAAGGACTCGTCTGGCGTTCCCTTTACTTAGCGCTTTATCTTCTTTGCCGAACGCTTTACAAGTTGAGTTTCATTGAAAGAATATTGATACACGCATGCGCTACAAAACGGCTGATAGTAAAAATACAACTAAATAAATAATAAATTAGCCAGAATGCTTTAATTATAAATACACATAATTTATAAGGTATATTATATAATATAAGGTATAATCTATATTTTACTATATAATTGTATTTATTAGTGAAGTATTCACTCAGATACAGATGGTAAGCAGCTGTACTAGATAACTGATAGTTTGATTAGTATACGTCAATTGTACGATTACGTTACACTAGAACACAAAGTCTTGAAAGCAAGATAGAGTAATATCCCGAAAGTGCGTCGGGCGATCCTTTAGGGAACCGTAAAGGCTGGAGTGTGTCGGTTATTTTCTTAAACCTCACCTTGTGTGTGACCTGATCAAATAACGACATACCTACTCCTTAGCAATTTAACGCTTTTAAATTCGGGAATGCCTTAAATTATCAAGGGATTATAATAGCTTGAAGCTTACTTATGCTAGTAGCTTGATGATTCGTAAGAATGATTTTTCACAAGACTTGATTAATTTCATAGACTGGAACAGGACGAACAGAAAAAGATATGCATATGGGACAGGCCTGCACTTTAAATAATTTACACCGCTTAAACATTTTGGCAGATCGAGTTTATCCACCCTTTTGATTTATCACCAGTAATTCTTACTGGATGTGGCGCTTGAACCGCGACATTTCAACTTAATGTCCCAAACATAACGTTAACGAGAGAAAAATCTCATTTTGAGGACGTTACTGTTCGTGTTGAGCCGTAAATGGTATAATTGTGATTTCACAAGAGAAACCTTTGGTTTGGCATGAGGGACTACCCGATGTTTGATAATTCAGATGACTTTCCATAAAATACTAATATAATTAAATAAAATGTATGTGTATGTTGGTAATTTCTTAATAACAGCATTTTACTTTATACATTCATGATAATATTATATGTACTCGTATTCACAGTACATAGACAAAAAACATGTTTTAATTTATTTCTCATCTCACGAACGGCGCTACTGATTTAGACAAGGTTTCCACTAGCTGATGGCTGATGTTATAAGGAGTAACCTGGGTTTAACTTTAATATAACATTTATTATTATAATACGAGTAATAGTATAAGTCAACATCCACAGAAGGTCTTTAGGTTCCAACTGTATCTACCACTAGGCAGAGCGTGTACTATGGTAATGCGATGATTGATAAACATATTTATATACACTAAAACAAACCCATACACAAGTGTAACAGACATGCTTATGCACATAAATGTTTGACGTGTCCGGGAATCGAACCCGATCTCAGATCCTAGTGGCACAAAAGGTAGGGATCTGCCAATTGCGCCAGCGTGCAAATCATATTATTACACCAAAAAATATACTACCTTATTATAAAACTTGATTTAAGGCAATTTCCCATACAAACTTTCAGCAGAGACCTCATATGTTTATTATTTTTGGCGATACAGTTGGCGCCATGTACATGTCATATCTTCATAAACGGCGATTTACGATCAGTTAAATAAATGTCGTTAGAGTTATATTTCTTTCGTCACGTTTGTTGTCTAAGTATCTCTCTCTCTAAAAATGCTCGCGAAGGACGAACTGATTCGAATTCCAACAAATCAGGCACCTTGGCCATGACTATGTTTCGGATATAACCGTTATATTATTACACTTGAATAAATATATTATTTTACAATTCGCGTGATATGATATTTTAAATTGTTTATTCCCGGCATTTTGAACATTTTAAGTGATTATGGTTTCAGGTATGCTGGACGTTAGAGTGTATTATAGAGTAATACAATATCTTTTCCTAATACATTAAACGAGTATTATTATATAGTTAATAGGAAAGTGTTTGCTTTATTTAAAAGAAGAATCCAAAAAAAAAACAGTTTACAGTGTATCGTAATCGTACTGTTTTTACAAAACAGCTTACAGCCCAGAAATAAAAGTATAATTATTAACACACACACACATACCAGTCATACTACTTTCTACAACATGCAGTAGGTATTGCTTTACACTAGACCTGTAAAATAAAATGTAGTTCTAAATAAAAATTAAATATGTATATGAAGACGTTTATTTATCCAAACTAATTAGAACCTTTTATATGAAACAAATATATTTTTTTATATTTATTTAATAAGTAAGTATAATTACTTGTCCTAATTATTGACTGACTGATTTATCAACACAGAGCCTACCTGTTGGGTCTACAAACTTGAAATACATACAGTTGATGATTTTTATAAGCATCCATTAAGGAAGGATTATACGAAATTTTACTTCTAAGGGGGTGAAGCGAGTTATAAGCCGGTGGCGGGTCAGCTTGTTTAGCCATACCACATTAGTGATGTGTGTAGCTACTGGTTTTTTTATTTAAATTACCAGTTCTTAATCAAACCAGTACCAGTACAAACAATGGATTAAGCTTAAGTTAACTTTGGTGTGTGTTGTTTTATACCTCTCGTGCGTCGATGTTCATCTCGCATACCGATTGACGCAGTCTTGAATAACAGAATTTTGTATTAAATATTCGAGTAACGCGCAATGCAGAGTTGGAATCAGGATTTAGACACGATATTGTTTTGCATACATAGGTAGAATTCGTAAAGAAATAAAAATGTTTTCCCCGGCAATGGAACACAGTTTTTTATATGTGGTCTCATAAGTTTCTAAAATTACTATTCCTAAAGTTTATATATAGGTAAATATGTATAGTTGCATCAAGTGAGTTTTTTATTCAAGTAGTCAGAGTCCTGACTACGTCACGTTCTAGTACAGCGATGGATACATTAACAATACTTTCTAAGGCGATTGGTGCGGAAAATACAACGATGATAGCCATTGTAAGGGTTTTCCTGCCATCATCCCGCTCATAGAGCTGAGGTGCTGACTGAAGCTGTCAAAATTCATGTTAGGCCGCTATTTCACAAAATGCCTTAAAAATAGCGGTGCGCACTATGGCCATGAGGATTCACCTAAGAGTATCGATTGGCAGATGGACCTCGTCGTCAATTACATACTTCCACAATTTTTATATCAACTTAGTTGACTTGGCTAGTAGGTCAGGCAGCTAGTCTCATCTAGCTTCGGATAGTATCGTATAATCATGCTGTGTTTACCTTTAATTGGATTGTTACATTTGACTCTTTACCACTATACTATGTTTGTACCACTAAAAAAATCATGCTTTTGGGTTGAACTGGCGGCGTAAGCAACTTTAGATGTATAGTATGGCGATTTTTTTGTTCAACACGTAATAAGACGAGCAAGTCGTGCGCCTGACAGGAAGCACTGGGCTTGTCTTTGACATATGAACGGCATTTCAATAAAACCTTCTTCGATATTTTCGCATCAGACCGCATAAAGCTGATCAGCTGGCAATGCGTACAACTGCCAAAAACAGATCCAGTTCTAATGCTTACTTAAAGCATATTTATAAGAATATTCGACTTATAACTTGATAAACTTATAAGTGTGAAAATTTGAAATTTGTAATACGAGTAAAATCATTTCTTTAAAATAAAAAATGCTGTTTCGTTAATATTTTTGAAAGAGATACCGTGTAAGTATTACTATTTGTTTGAGTTCCCGATATTTCGGCACTGTTGCTAACACTCTTGCAAAAGTGGCCGTGATAGTTTAAAAACTCTAGTACTTTTACGTGAGTGACGACTGAACTTGCGGATAGTATGAAGTACATACACAAGAGGTTGCGTCGTAAAATGCCGTTCAAGTAATTCAGCTAAAGTGGTGGGCAACTGGTGACGACTTCTTTGTATTAAAGGTATAAAAACTACAAAGGAATGTTTTATTGAATAAAATTCATATCGCGCAGACTTTTTTCAATAACATAAAAAATGTAATTATATTAAACCAACTATACTAACAGGGCGACAATAAGACGCGCTCTTGGTAAGTAATCTTATACAGAAATATTATACGTTCGTTAGTCACGCTTAATCTAAAATAACTGGTTTGACTAAAACCACGGGGTGCTATAATTTTTTAAATATTGAGTGATGGAGACTTAAATGTGGTGCCTAGAGTGTAAATGCAAACATTTTATCTCAATATTAACAACTAGTATTATACTAAGAATGCGTGGCGCTTACCATCAGGCACACGACATGGCCGTTTGGTTACCATTAATATAAAATGAGCTCATTAGTAATTCAAATAACTACCTATCCTACTTATAGTTACACCTATACGAAACATCAACATATCGTCCTCAACCACATTACTAGATAATTACTTTGATGTCGATCAATTAACTGTAACTAACTGTTTAATATAAACAATATTGGGTATCATACAAATTGGAACAATGTTTATGGAAAGGATTAGTTGTGACGTGATGCGTATTTACATCTTTATTGTATATTATGTAGGTTTACGTGTTCTGAATGACTGACTTACTGTTTGAACGCTGTGCCTGACCTGCTGGAGCTACAAACTTCAAATTTTAGCAATTGATGACTTTTATGTTGTGAGCATCAAATGGCATCGCTCGTCTTTCTGTGATAGATAAAAATAAATAAATGTATATATATATATATATATTTATATTTATTAACTTTGTAAAAATCATCCCCTTAGGGAGCTACAAAAACCGTTCTTTACACTACATACAAAGCATCAACTGCCCAATTGTCAGATTTGTAACCCAATGGTTTAGGTTCTGCGTTGATGAATCTGTCATGTCCGTCAGGACAAGTAATTAGGTATACATACTTACCTATATATATATATAGATAGATTATGTTCTTAAATTTCCAACGCGAGCTAAGCACGCCGCTTAGATAGAAAAATCATACGTCACAGTATGAAAAAACACTCTTAACTTCGAAACTCAGTCCAGTTCTGACTGAAACTACGTAACAAAAAAAGAAATGTATGGCGATCTTTGCAATCTGAATGCAACATAAAGAATTTATACCAATGTTCCCAGTCACAAAAAAATGGAAGATATTGTTGAAATCACGTACACATATTTAGTTTTGTCTTTATGCATTTTGCGGTTATGAAAAGTGTTACTCTGTTTTATTTTGTAACGGAATTGTTTTAACATACAAAATTAACATATAACCACATAATTTAACCTTTAAACTTTACACTACTTTAAACTACAAGTGTTAAGTAGTAGGAACTTATAAAACGGTTTGGCAACACTAAAAATGTCCGTCCCTGTTTTGTTTGTTTTTCTTGTGCCGATTTGGTGGTTTGGATTTCGTATCAGCGATATAATGTTACTTTGTCCCAATTTTGTTTTCCAGCCGTTGAGTTGAGTGATTTCTCCTCTGCCAAAAGCATTTGGAGACATTTACATTCTAGAGACAAAGATTCACATATGAACATAGTTTGTGGGTTATGATTGCAAAGACTTTTTATCAATTTACGTCGTATATTCCCGAGGCAGAGACTCAAATAGGTAATAACTTGTGCGTGGGTGTTGATTGTTAAGAAACCTTTTCATTCACGTTATTTAGTTCCGAGACAGACACTCGTAATATACTTTAAATGTGTGTGTGGTGATTTAAAAAAACGCTAAATTTTGAAGCAATTAGGACTTCTAAAATGTCAAAGAGAACATCGCCTAACTTGCGAGATAATGTGGCATCAAAGAAACACATTTACAAAGCTCCCGCTTTCTTGCAAACTATCCACTGGAAGAGAACCGGTAAGTGTCAGAGCTTCTTCATTTTTAAAAGCCAGGGTTGCTGTTGCATATTTGCTTCCAACGCATCTCAGATTTTATATAATGCGAATAACCTTTTACAATAACCATACCTACATCACAGTATAAATAAAAAGAACAGTATGGAAACTACCTACAAACGTTCGAACAGGCTCACTCACACAAACATGCGAATCGACGAGAGCCCTAACCGGTTGTCGCGGTGCTGTCAGTAGTAAGGCCATGTCAAGACGTGTAGTCACGTATAAGTTTATTTCCGCTTAACCAGGCCTAGTTTCCATACTGTTACATCTTTATAAAATGCCTACACTATTCGATGTTGTTATTGACCGGCGTGATGAATCCTGAGAAACATGAACATGTACATAGAAATAATACCTGATGCCCAGAATCGCTGTAACCAAATTTGGCCAACACTAGTTGTCACATAAGCATAGTTTGTCTTTTTTGTATACCTGTTTTTTTTTTGTGTTTTATCTGCGATCAGTCTTTCAGGATTCTGTCAGGACTATGAGCAAGTTTGTTGTGTTATTTTGGGCATGTAGGAGGAGTGATCCAATGAGCACATTTCCTTTTCTTTAAATATCATTTCCGTCTAATCCTATGATGTGTTGTCTTCGTAGCCTCTTTGGATAGGTGATGGCAGTTAGCTGTGTAGCTAATGGGTTAGGATGCATGCTCAGCCGCTTTTTATACTTAGCCGACATAAGTATTATTTAATCTTTGACTGTTTTAATTTTTATTTCTTCATGCAACTCAGTAGTCCTCAGGAACCATGGAGCATTCGATATGCTTCTTAGGACGTTATTCTGTGCTCTTTGTATGATAGAGACATTCGAGTTGCAAGCAGATCCCCATAGTTGAATGCCATAACTCCAGATGGGCTTTAGCATGGCATTAATTAATAATTATGTATATAAAATTAATATTATCATGGCATTAATAATTTAGCATAAATTAATAACTTGTTGTCTGTGCTTAGAATAGAGTTTCTACCTATCAACCACAAGAGATTGCGGTATCGGAAGTTAAGCTCATCTCTTTTTTTTCGCAGGTGTGTTTTCCACGTCAGTCTACGATCTAGGTGCATTCTTAGGTATTTCACAGAGTCATTGTGTGGTAGTGTGTTTGCTCCCAAGTTAACAGGTGGGCAATCTCCTTTGCGAAGGGTGAATGTAGCGTGTGTTGATTTTTTGGCGCTGGCTCTGATTCTCCACTTTGTCAACCATTGCTCTATTTTGTACAGCCCCCTTTGTAAAGACTGCGATGCCTTAGCTGGGTCTTTACTACTAGCGAGGATAGCAGTGTCGTCAGCGAAGGTAGCAGTAACTACCCCTGGAGTTTCGGGTAAGTCGGAAGTGAAAATAGTGTACAGGACAGGGCCAAGGACTGATCCTTGAGGCACTCCTGCTTGTATATCTTCAAAGCCCGAAGTGTACTCTCCATCCTTTACTTGGAACATTATTTCCGAGAGATATGACTTAAGAATTCAAAAAAACGGGTGTGGTAGCAGAGTCTTTATTTTACAGAGGAGTCCTTTGTGCCAAACCTTATCAAAAGCCTGTTGTATGTCTAGGAAAGCTGCTGAGCAGTACTCTTTGAGTTCTAGAGTTTTTCTAATCTGGTCGACGACTCTGTGAACTTGTTCCATTGTTCCATGCTCCTGTCTGAATCCGAATTGATGATCTGGGATTATGGATCTTTCAGTAAGAGATTTGAGCATTCGAGTAAGTAGGATCTTTTCAAAGAGCTTTGAGATTACTGGTAGCAAGCTGATAGGTCTATAATTTATTTATTTATTTATTTATTAGATAGACACATGCAATTTACAGACATAATCCAAAACATCACATGGTGAAACTAAGATAAGTAAGAAGTTCACATCGAAATCTACCTACCTTATCATAAAACATATCTTCGTCTGGTTGTTGAGCGATCATGTTATTAAATAATTTGATGACTTTAGTGGTAGGGGCGTTGTGACCGCGCACGGTGTGCAAGTGCACGGGAGCTGCGAACAGGCGGCGTCGGCGCCGCGGGCCGTTCTCGGCGTCGGTGCCGCGCAAGCGTGACAGTACATACAGCTGCAGCTTCTCAAGCGCAGAAGGGTTATCAATATTATTATGTAATATCATGTAGTAATGAAGTAAAAGAAACATTTTGCGCCTAAGTTCCAGTGTATACATCCCTACCATTCCGGTAACAAATAATGAAGGGAATATGTAAGGATAATACCCGTACATCCTTTTATATAAATGTCTTGCAAACTTGCGTTGAATCCGTTCCACCATTAAAGAATACTTATATTTATGGGGATCCCAGACCACTGCGTTGTATTCTAATTTACTACGCACATAAGCTGTATAAAGTGCAATGGGGGCGTTGATATCAGAAAAGTTGTATGAGGTACGCATAAAAAAACCTAACATTTTATATGCTTCCCCACAGACCTTCCTGACATGATCTCTAAAATTAAGTTGAGAATCTATTTTAATCTCTAAGTCTTAGACTTCATGTACTCGTTGAAGCGGAGTACCAGCAAGTAAGTACGTATAGTTGATGGGTTTTTGAGCTCTGGAGAGAGATATTATTTTACATTTGGTGGGGTTGAAATGTAGTTTGTTTCTCTTACTCCAGTCCACCACCCTATCAATGTCAGACTGCAACGTATCACAATCAACGGAATCTGCAATGGATAAATACAATTTTAAATCGTCGGCGAACATAAGACATTGAGCCCTAGCAATAGTTTTTGACAAATCATTGAGCATAATCAAAAATTGCGTCGGACCAAGCCAATAAGAGCCAACCTCATTGGGAGATTTCCCTTCTTTATGGATCATAGTTATTTGTGAGATTTTCCATACACTTGGGTAGTGGCCAACTCTCATGATACTGTTAAATAACATAGTGAGAAAAACTACTCCTTTCTTTGGTAGCTGTATAAGGATCTCTTTGGTGATTTGGTCAAATCCTGGAGCCTTTCTGTTTTCAAGCTTTGTTAAATGTTTGACTATTTCTCTAGGGTTCGTCGGCTTAAGCGGTAAATCCAGCTGGAAGTCCTGATTAATTATTGAGTCTATTTCTGTGTCTCTGTCTCTAGTAGTATAGTCTACGCAGATAGGCTTAAATACCTCTGCCTTCGCGAAGGTGTTAACTTTTTGCTGTGCTGTTCTGGCCCATATGTTATCAGCAACTCTTAGAGGTGGCCGCGTATTTTTTTGGTTGGTTTAATTTTGATGTGGCTTTCCAGAGGGAGTAGTTGGTTGATTTTGTTGCAGGGAGTGATTCCAAGTGCAGTGCTAGGGTGGCATTTTTCGCTCCGTTTATAAGGTCCTTAAGCTCGACAATGGCTTTGTTGAAGGCTTTTTTATCATCTTCATGTTGGCTAGAATGCCATAACCTACGAAGTCTCCGTTTCTCTTGAATTTTAGCCCGTATTTCATGTGGGACATAATTATGTCTATGTGATGTAGCTGGATTTTCAGGGGTATTTGCCCAGCAGGCTACTTGGATAAGGTTGGTAAAATCAGTTGCAGCCACTTCCAATGTCTTCGGGGGTCTTCAGAGCAATCTGTAGTTCTAGTCTGTTTTCAATAAGCTTTCTGAATGATTCCCAGTCCGTGTTTCTATTAGACATTTTAGTGGCTGTTTCATACTGTAGAAGTGTTGTGCCAACTGTAAGTAGAACAGGAGTATGCGCCGAGGAGCCATCTAAACATGAGTTGATTATGGCAGAGTATTGTGACATTCCCTTACAGACAAAGAAATCTATAATGTCTGGTAATCTGCCTTTATCTGTAGGCCAGTGCGTCGGTTCTGAGGTAGATAGTGTCATGAGGTTATTGTTGTCAATGCATTGTTTAAGCTGTCTTCCTCTTGTATTAGCCAGCCTTGAACCCCAGTGGGGATGTTTGCAATTGTAGTCTCCTCCAGCGATATACCGGGGTCCTAACGTTTTAAAGTAGTGCGTGAGTTGATCCTCTTTTAGTTTATGTTTCGGTGGGCAATATATTGCTGATATGTTGAAGTTGCTATTCCGTCCTTCCACTGTGATGGTGGTCGCCTGCAAATGTTCAGTCTTATATGCTGGTAGTTCATGGTGTTTTACTGATGACCTTACTATTAATGCTGTTCCTGCATGAGCAGTTCCATCAGGGTGTTGGGTGCTATAGATGGTATAGTTTTTGATATTGATTTGACTGCTGTCTGTAAAGTGTGATTCGGCTATCAAGAGTATATCAAGCTTGTGGATATTGAGCAGCATTTCAGCTTCCTGTTTATTAGGAACTAACCCACTGATATTCCATGTGGCTAAATTAAGAGAATTTATTGTGGCATTTTTTGGACGAGCGTCATTATTCATCATCATCATCATTATCAGCCGGAAGACGTCCACTGCTGAACATAGGCCTCCCCCATAGAACGCCACTTGGACCGGCTACTCGCTTCCTGCATCCAGCGATTCCCCGCGGTTTTTATGAGGTCGTCGGTCCACCTAGCGGGGGGCCGGCCTACACAACGCCTTCCGGTGCGTGGTTGCCACTCGAGAACCTTTCTTCCCCATCGGTTATCAGTTCTGCGAGCGATGTGGCCTGCCCATTGCCACTTCAACTTGCTAATTTTGAGAGCTATGTCGGTGACCTTAGTTCTCCTACGGATCTCCTCATTTCGGATCTTGTCACGCAGGGAAACCCCAAGCATAGCCCTCTCCATTGCTCGTTGAGCGACTTCAAGCTTGTTAATGAGGCCCACAGTAAGGGACCACGTCTCAGTGCCATAAGTCATCACTGGCAACACACACAGGTTGAAAACGTTGGTTTTCAGGCTCTGAGGTATTGGGGACGAAAAGATGGATCGAAGCTTCCCGAACGCTGCCCATCCGAGCTGGATTCTTCGTGCGACCTCCTTGTCGAAATTGGACCTACCTAATTGGACAGTCTGTCCCAGGTAGACGTACTCGTCTACAACTTCGAGTGTATCGTTTGCAACAATTACCGGTATAGGTGGAACATGGACATTGGACATGATTTTCGTCTTATCCATGTTCATCTTAAGACCAACCTGTTGGGAAACTCTACTGAGGTCGTTGAGCATGGTGCCGATATCCTCGAGCGACTCCGCCATTATAACTATATCATCGGCAAAACGAAGGTTAGTAATGTATTCGCCATTAATGTTGATGCCACATCCTTTCCAGTCCAAAAGTTTGAAAACATCCTCCAATGCGTTAGTGAACAGTTTCGGAGAGATGACGTCTCCCTGTCTCACACTTCTCTGCAATGGAATTTGTTCCGTACTCTGGTCCTGTAATCGGACTGACATAGTGGCCTTGCTGTATAACCACTTCAACGCTTCGATATACTTATAGTCAATTTGGCATCGCTGCAAGGACTGCAGTATGGCCCACTTCTCGATAGAATCAAAGGCTTTCTCATAATCCACAAACGCTAGACACAGTGGCTGATTATACTTTTCGGTCTTCTGTATAATCTGCCATGGTGTATGAATATGGTCTACGGTGATAAAGCCTCTTCGGAAACCGGCTTGTTTGGGAGGCTGGAACTCATCAAATCTGCGTGCGAGACGGTTCGTGATGACTCTCGAAAACAGCTTGTACACGTGGCTCAAGAGCGATATGGGCCTATAATTCTTCAATAAGGTTTTATCACCTTTTTTGAAGAATGCTGTTCTTCCACCACACTCTTGTGCCACGTTTCCGGTGTTTTGCCTTCGAAGATGACAGAATTGAATAACTTCTGGAGGACTAAAACTATCGGTCTACCACTCGCTCTCAGAAGTTCAGTCGTAATTCCGTCCTCTCCTGGCGCCTTGTTGTTCTTAAGCTGTTTGAGAGCCATTCTAATCTCGTACAGGCTGATGTCCGGGATGTCTTCGGTATAGTGTCGGACTAACTTTGCTCTGGTGTCCTGAGCTGCTTCAGTAACGGGTTCGCGCGTCGAGGTATATAACTGTCGATAGAAGCTCTCAATCTCTCTCAGAATCTCAGGCTTGGATGAAACGATACTGCCATTTTCGGTCTTCAGTTTTGTCATTTGGCTTTGCCCAATAGACGAATCCTTTGCAAACACTTTAGAGCCCTGGTTCCGCTCAATTGCCGTATTACGCGCAGTATTATAAGCACGCAAGTCGTGTCGCATGGACTTCCGAATTCGTCTATTGAGTTTACCGTAATCCGACATATCAACTGCGGACTGCAGTCTCATTTCGCTCCGTTCTGCTATTAGTTTCAGAGTTTCTTTTGAGAGTTTTTGAGCTTTCCTGCGGCGTTTCGTCCCACAGAATTCGGACCCAACCGCTTGGACAGTTTCCACCAACCCGTTGTTCAACTTATCCTTTGTGTCGCATTCAGCTAAGCACTGAAAACGGTTTTGAAGTTCAAGTTAAAACTTTTTTTGGATTTTGGCACGATTTGGACGGAGCGTAGACTTCACCAGACGTAACCTCTCAAGCTTGACATTGATATTCAATGCGCCTCTTACGATGCGGTGATCGCTGCCGGTTTTTACCTTGCTGATCACAGAGACGTCATTGAATATGCGCTTATTGGTCGTCATGATGAAGTTTATCTCGTTCGCAGTGGAACCGTCGGGACTCATCCACGTCCACTTCCTGGATGGCCGCTTCATGTAGAAGGAGTTCATCATAAAGAGTCCCTCCTTCTCCATGAAGTCAGCCAGCCTCTGTCCCCTCGAGTTCCGCTGCCCGTATCCAAATGGCCCTACTCTCAACTCATCACGATTCCTTGTGCCTAGCTTTGCGTTGAAGTCTCCCATTACAACAGTGAAGTAGGTTTCAGAAGTATGCATGGCCCTGGATATATCCTCGTACATACTTTCTACTTCATTGTCCGAATGTGCCGAGGTCGGTGCGTATACCTGTATAACCTTCAGCGAATACCGTTTGGTTATTCTGAGTATAAGGAACGCTACCCTAGCCGTCACACTATCGACTTTCACTACTATGTTAACGAGAGACTTGCAGACGAGGAACCCGACACCACCCTGGGATTGTTGGTCTCCCTCCCGGTGGAAGAACAAGTTGCCGGA
The DNA here is from genome assembly GCA_917880725.1 of Selenia dentaria. Classification (NCBI taxonomy): domain Eukaryota; kingdom Metazoa; phylum Arthropoda; class Insecta; order Lepidoptera; family Geometridae; genus Selenia; species Selenia dentaria. The sequence goes on from OU862891.1 coordinate 7,226,938, forward strand.
ATTTAGAATTATCGTGTCCTGTCCCTGTCTTCGGACTTCAGATAATCCCATGACATCCCAGCGTAACTTGAGCGTCTCTTCCTCCAATTCGACCATCTTTTCGTCGGTCCTGAGCGTGTGTGTATTGTATGTTGCCAGGGCCAGGGGTCGTTTTTGGGATTGGTAGCCGGATCTCTGCCGGAGATTCTTCGCACCCCCTGCTCCACCGTTACAATGGCCGCTACCGTAGCCACGAATAGCAGAGCTGCCGGGAACTGGGGGCCGTGGTTTGATGTTAATTGTCATGGGGGGGATTTGCCTTAATGCACCACGCTTGGCAGGCGTCTTGGTGATCGCAGTGGATGTTAACGCAGACTGCGGGAAATGCTGCTGCCCATTTCCCGGATATTCCCTTAGCCGCCTCTTACGGCACCCACGGGAAAAGTTAGGGGGGTACAATTCGAAGCCGGTACCACCACGGCGTCATTATTAAGCTCATTAATGTACTCATTTGGCTGAAGAGCATGTCTATTTTTTCTAGCTGCTTTATTAACAAGTCTTGAATTACTTGTGTTGACATGCTGTGAAAAAACTCTTCCTGTGGTGATTCTTGTGATAAGGATTCCTTTGTGTTGTTAGTATGCTGTATATTTTTAGCATTTTTTTGCTTTAGTCTGCTGTCTGTGTTTTCTTGTCCTTTAGTACTAGGTATTGCAGAGTAAGTTGGTTGTCTATTCTGTGATTGTAGGTTGTCTGTCCGTGTCAATGGGTCTTTGTCTGGAGTTAATTTTATTTTTGGTTTAAGGTACTTCTTGATATTTTGGATGTTTTTATGTATATGTTGTGTGGTTTCATTGTTTTGGCTCTCTGTGATTTCAGTTACTTTTTCAGTCTTTATTCCTTTGAAGTTTTTATTTGTAGTAGGATAGTTATATTCGATTTTATCTCTACTATTCTCATTTAATCCTATTGTGTTGGATCTTTGGGTTTCTTCTAGTCTGGAAAAGGCATTTGAGTCTCTTATCGAATTGAAGGTGTTGCGGTTGTTTTTGCGATGTAGTATTACTTGGTATACTTTACATCCTTTATAATTTGCGGGGTGCTCTCCATGACACAATGCACATTTAGCTGGAGTGCTGCGATCTTTCTTTTGGCAGTCACTTGTGTTATGTGGACCTGAAAATTAACTAGGATTAACGAGGTGCATAACTTTAATAATAGTGATTAGGTAATATTTCTATCTACATATACTTTAGAAAACATAATATCTAGCTACATTTTTGTTTCATTATCATCATCATCTCACCCGTAGGACGTCCACTGCTAAACATAAACCTCCTCCACAAATTTCCAAAAGGACCAGTGGGAAGCCGCCTGCATCCAACTACATTTATTTGGTGTTGTTTAAAACTTGATTTTTTTACAGCTGCAAAGAATGAGTGCGAATTACAGGAAATGAAGATCTAGTGCATTTGCCAATTCAAAAATGTATGTGGTGAACATTTCAAAAAGACTCACATGAACAAAAAGCAAGATAAACTCAAAAATCATGCCATACCTTGCTTAAATTTAAAAGTCACTCCACTCACTGATGATCAGATGTCAGGATTCCCATTTCATTTGTGGAAGAATCAAGGTATAATACCACAAATTTGCAAAATAATCGGTGGTTAACTTTTTATGCAAGTATTACAAAATGAGCCGATCTTTGACTTAATGGTAAGCGTCACAGCAATGTAAATCAGAAATTTAAGGTTCAAAGTTATGCGCACCACTGTACTATGCTCATCAACTTGAGAAATAATGCGCCTCTGGAATAAGAGGTGCATCGATAGCATATGCCATAATAGAGAAAATTTTTAAATTAAGTTTTCATGAGCTGTCTTTGAGATTGCAATGGATTCCATCTCATGTGGGCATCCATGGCAACGAGGAGGCTGATCAATTGGCCAGAGATTCAACAACATCAGGATCTGATACATATATAACTCCGGAATACACAGAAGCACTGGCTTAACATAAAAATATGATCTTCATTAATTTGAAAAAGCATTTTGAAAACTCTTCACAAAACAAAGGTATCTGGTACATTTCAATACAAAATGAGCCCCCTCGAATGCCATGTTTCAATAATACTAAGTTAAGCAGACTTATCATAGTAATGGCGTGTAGGCTTCGCTCCGGGCATGTTCTATTAAATAAGTTCAAACACATGATGAGGAAAGCTGATTCACCTAACTTTAATATCTGTGACATTGAAGAAGACATCCAACACTTTGTAATGGAATGTGCCCAAACTGAACCAATTAGAATTTAGTTAGGAGATAAACTCAATTATTTAGATGTTGGTGTATTTCAGAGTGTTTTAGCAGAGTCTACATCCGACACTGCTAGAACACTCTATAGGTTATGCCATAAGATTTTCAATTATACTAAATAAGCAATGAATGTACTGATGGAGCTGGCATGACTGTGACCAATGCGGCTAAAAGCTTAATTATTACAGAATAAAAAAAATTAAACTTGAGAAATACATGTTCAGTCTCATTCACCCAAAATTATAATTTGCTACAGTGCCCTTTAGTTTATAACAGAAGTGTTTTCATACTATTGCTCCGAAAAAGAATCCCACTTAGCAAAACTATTCCTAATAACATTATTATTTCTGTATTGCAGGACTGTTTCTCCCACGGCCAGTTGTATGTGGCGTGCTCACGTCTCATATGCGCTCTCCAACTAGCCTGGCTACTTAAGTGAATGCCTCCAAATTAGTGAATTTTAAAATTGTATTTGAAATTGTACAAAGAAATACTGTAAAATACGCTATCTATTAACTTTTGTCAAACATCACGCGTAGTGGCGGCCAATAGCCATGAATATAGCTCTAAATTGTTACAATAACTCATATCCTAAAAAATTACACTACGCGGACGAAGTCGCGGGCAAAAGCTAGTCTATACATATAATAAAACTGTTTAGCCAAGGAGAAATCTGTACATGAAAGATAATAATATAAAAAAGTGAGTAAATGAAAGTAGTGGAATCCAAAAATATCGTTAGTAGAATTTTTGTCTGTTTGTCCATATGTGACTTCATCACGCAAAAACTACTGTATGGATTTTGGTCCCGTTTGCTGCAGTATATTTTTTGAAGTCCTGAGCAGGTTTATATCTTTAATTCGTCAAAATCGCCTTATCCAAAAAAAATATTTTTCTAAGTTATCTTTCTTGTACAGATTTCACCTTGGCTACAGTTTTATTATATGTATAGATTTGTCAGCTTCTGCCCGCAGTTGCGTAATATTTGATGTTATCAATATGAATGTGACCTGACTTCGCCCGCGTGGTATTTTGATTGCTTTGCATTTACTCTACTCAGTAAATACAAGGTTTTCTTACCGTCTGTGCTGTGTCTGTGTCATTCTCTACTCAGATATCAGTTTACATGCTGTAGCCACATTGATTATGGCTATAATCTTCAACGAATCCCGATAGCCCAGAAACCACTCATGGCCGGGGCATATTATAGCTATAAACTAATTATACCTATATACACACAAAACTGTTCACAAACGCATTGGAGGATGTTTTCAAACTTTTGGACTGGAAAGGATGTGGCATCAACATTAATGGCGAATACATCACTAACCTTCGTTTTGCCGATGATATAGTTATAATGGCGGAGTCGCTCGAGGATATCGGCACCATGCTCAACGACCTCAGTAGAGTTTCCCAACAGGTTGGTCTTAAGATGAACATGGATAAGACGAAAATCATGTCCAATGTCCATGTTCCACCTATACCGGTAATTGTTGGAAACGATACACTCGAAGTGGTAGACGAGTACGTCTACCTGGGACAGACTGTCCAATTAGGTAGGTCTAACTTCGACAAGGAGGTCGCACGAAGAATCCAGCTCGGATGGGCAGCGTTCGGGAAGCTTCGATCCATCTTTTCATCCCCAATATCTCAGAGCCTGAAAACCAAGGTTTTCAACCAGTGTGTGTTGCAGTGATGACTTATGGCACTGAGACGTGGTCCCTTACTGTGGGCCTCATTAACAAGCTTGAAGTCGCTCAACGAGCAATGGAGAGGGCTATGCTTGGGGTTTCCCTGCGTGATAAGATCCGAAATGAGGAGATCCGTAGGAGAACTAAGGTCACCGACATAGCTCTCAAAATTAGCAAGTTGAAGTGGCAATGGGCAGGCCACATCGCTCGCAGAACTGATAACCGATGGGGAAGAAAGGTTCTCGAGTGGCAACCACGCACCGGAAGGCGTTGTGTAGGCCGGCCCCCCGCTAGGTGGACCGACGACCTCATAAAAACCGCGGGGAATCGCTGGATGCAGGAAGCGAGAAGCCGGTCCAAGTGGCGTTCTATGGGGGAGGCCTATGTTCAGCAGTGGACGTCTTCCGGCTGATAATGATGATGATGATGATGACACACAAAATTGTTTGAACTGATAATGGAATATGGTTAGAATTTTTGTAAAACAGCCGTTATTTACTATTTATAGGTAAAAGTGTATTGAACTTTGAATTTTTATTTCCAAATCCATTCAATATTACAATTTCAAATACGTTTATCGATATCGACGAACGGTTAGGTACAACACTAATATCGACAATCGATATCGATAATTTTTCTAGTAATACTTCACGTCACTATGTGGTTCTTTTTATTGCTCATTATCAACTTAAACGTGCATAGAGATTTTTTGGAGGTAGACCTGAAGAAAACAGTCACAGATCCACCACGATTGAGTGCACTCGTTGCACACGCATCGCCGCGCCGCATCCCATATATTTAATAACCTAACAATCGGAAGTAAATGTGCTCCGTGTAGGAGGAACTATCAAAAACATCTACGTTGAGGAACTGTTGAAGTGATCATCCAAAATACATATACTTTTGTGTCGGTGGAACTAATCACGTGTGTAGGGTTCGCGACCGCGTCCCTTTCAGGAACATCTACCATTCAGCCTTGGCTGGTTGTGACCGGAGAAGAGAAATATCTCTATGTAAGTACTAGCATAATGAGCTTTAATTGTACTAGCCCCCCTGGTCATTTGTGAGATATCTTCCTGCTTAGGTACCCTTGAATTACAACCTCAAATTCGCAAAACTTCGAACCAGCGCCTTTTCCCGCGCGGTGGGATATTCTTAATTTTGAGGATATTTTTTCTACTGAGAAAACCCACCATTTTATGGTCCTTCGAGCCGGATTTGTTTTTTTGTGAATTTAAAAGTCTGCACACGTGCAATCTGCCGCCATCTTTCATGCGCATTGTCACAACTCAATCGTTTCGTTCTTAACTAAAATATACTTATTTTTATTCAAGTACTACCATTCGCTAAATGTTCCTTGGTTACCGCAATTAATTTACTTAATTTTTTATTAAGTTAGCACAGCGTCGCATATATATACCTACGAATAACCGCATTCCAATTGTATCACTCGCCCAACCTTTTGTTATCGCCTTACCTTTTGTCTTGCACCGCGCAGCTATTGATAGATAATCATGGCTAATGAGCAGAATTTAAAAATATTAGAATCTCAACGAGAATTATACTTTCAAAGAATTCAACAAATTTATGATAATTCGCGTAATGATTTAAATGATCCCGAAAACCTTGATACTTTTTTGTGTAACGTTGAAACCTTAGAGGACATACGAACAAAATATCAACAGGTCGTAACCGATATCAATAGTACATTATTAAAAATAAATAAGGATGCACAACCTGATTTTCAAAGCTGGTTAGCCTTTGAAGATATTAATTGTCGCGTAAAACGCAAATTATCGAACGTTCAGAAACCGCTCACAGATGTCAAGTCGGAAACTAACCGTACTTCACCTGCGATTAAATTAGAAAGAATTCAGTTATGTGAATTTGATGGCAACCGCCTCAATTGGCCGCCTTTTTTCGCAACCTTTCAAAATGCCGTTCATCTTAACTCGTCACTTACAGATACAGAACGAATGTACTATGTTTTTAGTTGGTACCGACTCAAGTTGCCAAAACTTGGAGACCAAAGTCTCGATTGATTCATCACTCGATGAGAAAAAGGCGCGGGAGTTATCTTTATTGTGACGCGGATCAGTCTTTGTGGGTATGTACGCAGTTGACCCCATGACCACATATCCGAAAGTAGTTTCTAACGCATCGGGGTGCCCAGGCGGTCCGAGTACCTTACCAGGCATTAATATCTCGGAAAATACTTCAAAACCAATCAATATATCAATTGGTCCAGGGACGTAGAACTGCGGGTCTGCTAAAGGTAAGTCACCTAAGTACTTCAGTATAGCCGAATTGTCTAATTTACAACCCGGGAGATCGGTTGAAATAGTTTTAAAAACAAGTGGCTGAATGTGCAGGCAATAGTTTTCGTTATGACGCGAGAAAAGAGTTAAATCAGTTATACCAAATATAGTCTGCGAGCTATTACCTATTCCTGTTACTGATTTTTCAGAGCAATCATTAAAGACGCAGAGTCCTAACCTTTTACAAGCGTTTCGACTAATAAGATGATTTTGTGAACCGTTGTCTATTAATATTCTCACTTGACACACGGACCCATCCTTACACCTTACATTAGCGAGGGCGGTACCCAACAAAACATTCTGATATGTACGCGGGCCAGAACTGTCTTCCATACTGCATAAAGAAACGACATTCTCTTTTGGATTATATAAAGCTGAGTTTGGCGATGCGGACGCGGTAAACTGCGAAGCGTAAACATTTGCTTCGGTGGCGCCACGACTATGATCAGGCGCTATATGTCTAAGGAGGACTTAGAATGTGAAAACTTTTATGTATCGAACACACATCGCGAGAACTCTGGACGATATGTCACCGCGTTGCCGTTCTCGCAACCTTCTTCTAAGCTAGGAAATTCATTAGCGATCGCATCGCGTAGATATTCCTATTTAAACCGCAAATGTCAATCAAACGCTACCTTAAAAAATGAATACGATCAGGTTATGAACGATTACCTTAAAAATGGTATTATTTCACCCGCGCCCGCTACAACCACCGCCGAAGAACATTACGTCATACCGCACCACGGCGTAAGCAGGCCGGACAAGGGCTTACGCATTGTTCTAAATGCAAGCGAGAAAACAGATCAAAACGTATCTTTAAATGACTGTTTACATTCCGGCCCAAACTTACAAGCCGATTTAACCGCGATAATTATTAAATTTAGACTTTTCCCTGTCGCTTTAACCGCTGACATTAAACAAATGTTCTTAAATATTGGTATTCGTGAACAGGATCGACGCTTCTTAAATATTTTATATAAGTTTGACGAAGATAAAACCGCGACGTTATATTGTTATAACCGTTTGTGTTTTGGCCTACGCTGTTCGCCATATATCGCTATGCGAACGATCAAACAACTCGCTCAAGACGAAACTGACCTTCCACTCGCGTCCATGATAGCGTCTAATGATTTATATATGGATGATTTAGGCACGTCAGTGTCAGGGACCGCCGAGGGAGTGCAGTTAGCTCGCGACTTAATAGATTTATTCAAACGCGGAAGTTTCGAGTTAGTAAAATGTATGAGTAACTCCACTGAGGTGCTGAACGCAATCCCGCCCGAAAACCGGTTATACTCGACGTTAGAGTTTGATGCGGAGGATAATTTGAAACTTCTTGGCCTTATATGGTCTCCAATTGAAGACGATTTTTCGATAGCACTTAAATTTAATCCGCAAACAAAATGCACTAAGCGATTAATGCTTTCGACTATAGCCAAATTATGGGATATAAACGGATATTGTGCACCTGTAATTTTATACGCAAAACTTTTAATCAAAGCGCTTTGGATCACTAAGATCGATTGGGATGACCAACCGCCACATGATATTTGTGTCGCGTGGAATCACTTCTTGTCTGAACTTCCGGCCTTAGAAAACTTTAAAATACCGCGTTTTCTAGGAATTGTACCCGGATGTCGTGTCATTCTTTTAGCTTTCGCGGACGCCAGTACTCGCGCAATGGGTGCCACGACATACCTATGCATACAGACCGCGTCTAAGCCTAACGAAGTCAATCTGATCTGCGCCAAAAGTAAAGTCGCGCCTCTAAAGGTCGTATCCTTAGCTCGCCTGGAGCTCTGCGCCCTTTTATTAATGGCGAAATTATGTAGATTTGTCATTGACACAATTTCTACCCGCTGTCATATTGATGATATTTATGCATTTACTGATTCAACAGTGGCCCTACACTGGGTTCATTCTGCCCCGCATCGCTTTGACACATTTGTCGCAAACCGCATTTCGCAAATACAGGACAATCTAGATCCTAAACATTTTTTTCATGTTACGTCATCTTTAAATCCCAGCGATATTCTAAGTAGGGGAACTAACCCACGAAAGCTACTTGACCACCCGCTTTGGCTCCACGGCCCACCGTGGGCTCGCGATGACGTAGATACGTGGCCTATCCGCAGATTTACATTTGATTCTGTCGCTGATGATAAATTATTAGAAATTAAAAAACAAACAAATGTTTTCATCAACACTGATGAACCGCCTAACTTTCTTTGCGCGCTGGCCCAGAGAGTGTCGTCCTGGTCTAAGCTTGTTCGCATCGTAGTTTATTTATACCGCTTCTTAGGAAAAATCCCGCGTTCGAATCGCATTGAACTTTCACATATGGAATATGCAGAAGTAGCTGTAATAAAAGCTCTGCAACAACAATACTTCAAAGACGATATAAACGCCCTTTTCAAAAACCGCAACGTTTCTAAATCATTGCTACCACTTTCTCCGTTTCTGAAAAATGATTTACTACGCGTCGGTGGACGATTGAAGAAATCTACACTCGACTTCGACAGCAAACATCCAATATTGTTACCAAAAAAAGATCATATTGTAAACCTTATAATTGACTATTATCATCTTAAATACCTACACGCAGGTCCGCATTTATTATTGTCTTTGATAAGACAAAAATATTGGATTATTGCTGGGCGTAGTACCGTCAAAAAACGCTTTCGTCTATGCAACAGCTGTTTTAGAGTCAATCCGCGTTCTGAGGCTCCATTCATGGCAGACCTCCCCGCACCCCGTGTAATTGAAGCATTGCCCTTTCAAAAAACGGGATTGGATTACGGTGGCCCCCTGAATATATTAATAAGTAGATACCGCGGTGCCCGCAAAGTGAAGGCTTACATTTGCTTGTTTACCTGCTTCGTTACCCGCGCCGTACATTTAGAGCTTGCCGTAGACTTGACTACAGAATCATTTCTCCGCGCGTTCCGCCGTTTCATATCGCGTCGTGGTAATTGTACCGAATTATTTTCGGATAACGGTACTAATTTTCTTGGCGCTAAAGCCCAACTCGATGAGCTAAGTAGATTTATTAAATCCAAAGCCTTCTGCGAATCCTTCGGTGAGGAAGCGCTTGTTCAAGGTGTATCTTGGAATCTGCTGCCGCCAAATTCGCCACATTTCGGTGCTTGGGAAACGTGCATTAAAAGCGTCAAAATGTTAATAAAACGCTCTTTACGCGACATATTACTAACTTACGAAGAGTTACTAACCGTCCTAACTCAGGTCGAGGCTGTACTGAACTCACGCCCATTGACTGTGTTGAGTTCCGACCCAGCTGAACCTGAAGCTCTAACGCCCGCGCACTTTTTAACCTTTGGTCCATTAAAGTCGTTTCATTCAGAAACTCATTTCCAACCCATGCCGGTAAATTTAGTACGAAATAAACATTTAATTGATCAAATCGTCCATAGATATTGGAATCGATGGAGACGAGAATATTTAAATACTTTACAAGCGCGCGCTAAATGGAACACTCCATCAAACCCAGTAACAAAAGGAATGGTAGTCCTTATTAAAACTGATAATTCTCCGCCGCTGCAATGGCCTCTAGGCATTGTAGAAGAAGTCCATATGGCTTCAGATGGAATTGTTAGAGTTGTGACGGTTCGCACTAAAACTGGAGTCTACGTCAGACCCGTGGTAAAACTTTGTGTTTTACCCTCTCAATAATTTTATTTATGTTTTCCGCACACCTTTTCAGGTGTACTTTATCTCATTATTATTTGTTTATTTTAAGAGTTCACCGTAATTATTGGTTAAACTATTTTCGCATCGCATCCGCAAGAAGTTATCCGTACGATGTAGCGGTCTACATACAGCGTGCGCCCTGCGTTTAGGTTACGGTTAGGTGCCTATTGGAGGTTACTACTTAGTGGGTTACAAATAAAACAAATGAAAAGGTTACAATTATTTATTCGTCAAATCATCTTACTTAAGTACAAAATAATTCCGCACAACTAGCGCTATTACATCTAGTACTTAACAATACAATCGCAAAACGAAAGAAACGCCGCGACGTTTCTGTCGCGGTCTAACCGACGTAAATATCCACGCACCGGTGTCTGCCAGTCAGTTCAGGCCGAGGCTCCGCGCTGGGATGTCGTCGCTTGCCCTTCCTGCCGTGGCGCATCTGCTCACGGTTACGTAAATAACTCGAGGCGTGTGCAAGCGCGTCATTCGCGGCCGACAGGCCACGCAGGGCGCACGCTGTATGTAGACCGCTACATCACTCCCCCCCGCGATTGAAAGCGAAGCGTATAGGGGGTTTGGATGTCCTTCCTGATCTTGTTACATAGTTCGACTGGTTATGCGATTGAAATTCGCCGTCACTCATGTAGAAAGCAGGCTTTAATCTATCGACCGAAACATTGACGCTTCTGTTCGGCAGTTTAATTTTGAAATACTTCTCCCAGCGCTGCTGTACTTCAAAGGGTCCATTGTAAGTAGGAACGAGTGGTCGCTTTTGTGCATCATTGCGGACAAACACGTGTGAGCTCTTCCACAGATCGTCGTGAATAAATGCTGCGCGGGCTGTGTTTGCCTTTCTTTGCGCTTGAGCCTTTTTTAACGCTTCACTGAGGTGAGCCATGAAGTTCGACGGAGATGGTTCTAGCTTAGTACATTCACCATGGAATTCTCCTGGTAGACGCAGGGTTTGGCCATAGAGAAGTTGTGCAGTGCTGGTTCCGATATCTTCTTTAATAGCCGACCGTAGACCAAGTAAAACAGTGGGCAATTCATATGTCCACGACGATGTACTGAGTCTGGCTGTTAACGCCGTTTTCAACGACCGGTGCCAGCGTTCAATCAATCCGTTCCCTTGGGGGTGATAGGCGGTGGTTCGACATCTCTCTATTCCTAATCGGAGCATTAATTTGTTGAATAGGTCTGATTCAAATTGCCTTCCTTGATCGGTGGTCACGCTGGTAGGACAACCAAATCTAGCGATCCATCCGTTGTATAGCGTTTCGGCGACCTTTTCAGCGGTTATTTCTGACATTGGGTATGCTTCTGGCCATTTGGTAGCGCGATCAATCATCGTTAGGAGGTATCGATGACCATCGGATGACGTTGGGAGAGGTCCTACAATGTCGATGTGAACATGTGACAGTCTCTCTGCCTTCTCAAAAGTTCCGAGAGGAGCATTGTTGTGCCGTTGTACTTTGGTGCGCTGGCATTGAATGCATGATCTCGTCCAGTTGTTTACGTCTCTGTTCATTGAAGGCCAGAAATACCGAGAGGTGATCATTTTTCTTGTTGCTCGTATACCTGGGTGGCTGAGGTCGTGTGTAGTTCGATACGCGATTTTTCTAAATGGTTCTGTCAAATATGGACGAGTTGTACCCATAGACACATCGCAGGTTATTTTGGCGGAAGTGCCGGGAACGGCTATGTCTCTAAGCCCATGCTTGTTTGCCTTTTTCATATTACGTAGAACTTGATCATCATCCTGACTCATAGCCAAGGCATTGTAATCGATAGATGACGGGCATGATATTCCTTCGACTCTTGATAGTGCGTCCGCTACTTCGTTCTGTCCTCCTGGTATGTACTGTATTTTTGACGTGAATTGCCCGATGTACTCCAGATATCTAGTTCTCTGTGGGGTTTCGTTCCTGCTGTTTGCAGTCAGTGCATTAAGCAGTGGCTTATGGTCAGTAAATATCACTAGATCACGCCCCTCAAACATTCGCCGAAAATGTCTGACCGCTAGGTAAATTGACAAAAGCTCTCTATCGTACGTACTGTATTTCTGTTGGGCATCGTTGAATTTCTTAGAAAAGAATCCGAGAGGCTTCCAGCTGCCATTGATCTTTTGTTGAAGGACGGCTCCTGCGCAGGTTTCTGATGCATCAGTCATAAGGGCGAAAGGATCTTGTATCGATGGATGTGCAAGGCGAACAGCATTTGCAATATCTTGCTTGCAATCTTCAAACGCCTTTGTAGTGCTTTCATTCCATTGTATCTCCCTTTTGTCGTTCTTCTTTGCATTATGGAGGTATTCGTTTAGTTTCCTTTGGCTTTCTGCTGCGTGGGGTATGTTTGTCCGATAAAAATTGATCATGCCCAAGAACCGGCGCAGATCATTAATAGTTTTTGGTAACGGGTACGAGGTGATAACGGAGACTTTTTCGTCAGTTGGTGTTATACCTTCCGATGTAATTGTGTAGCCAAGAAAATTTAATTTTGGTTGACCGAAAATGCATTTAGCGACATTAACCTGTAGGCCGTGGTCGTTGAGTCGCTTGAAAACCTCTTCTAACTCCTGTCTGTGCTGGATCTCATTTTCAGACGCAACTAACAGGTCGTCGACGAAACCAAAGACAGGGAGGCCTCGCATGACGTTGTCGATGTGGCGTTGAAACGTTTGGCCCGCGTTGCGGAGGCCAAAACACATTTTAGTGAATTCAAAGAGGCCAAATGGTGTTATGACGGCTGATTTCTTAATATCTTCTTCCCGATTCCTGATTAAATAGTATGCCTTCTTCAGGTCTATTTTTGTAAATATTTTTTTTTCCTGAAGATTGTAGGTAAAGTCGTGAAGACGCGGTATTGGGTAACGGTCGGGAACTGTGATGGCGTTGAGTCGGCGATAGTCACCACATGCGCGGTACGTTCCATCCTTCTTCAAAACCATGTGTAGTGGCCTCGCCCATGGACTTTTTGATGGTCTACAGATACCCTGCTTCATCATCTCTTGAAATTCTTCTTTAGCCGCTTTGTACTTATGAGGGGGAAGTGGGCGAGCCTTTGCGTATACAGGTGCTCCGGTGGTTTCGATGAAATGCTCTACTTCGCTATGACACGCCCTCTCTAACGATGGTCGCGTAATATTCGGGTACTTTTCAAGTAGATCGTGGAATGGCATACTGTTGTCAATGGTGCGTATGCTACCTTCTAGCACTGGTGATAGATAACCACGTACGAACATATTAGTTTCTTGGTCTATGATTCTTCGGCCACGAAGGTCTACCATGAGCCCGTGGTGATGTAAAAAATCAGCGCCTATTATTGGCCGACTGACTGCTGCTATCATGAACTTCCAAGAGTATGGTCGCCGCATTCCGAAGTTTAGAGAGATAGTGCGCTCTCCGTAAGTGGGTATGGGTGTCTTGTTGGCGGCAAAAAGATAGTTTTCTGGTGCACGATTTCGCTTATCGGAAGAGTGGGCAGGAAGCACAGACACATTAGCGCCCGTGTCGATAAGGTAGTGTTGTTCGTTAGTTATATCCTTGATAAATAGGCGGTATGATGATAGTTCGTCGACCTCGGCTTCCGCCTTAGCCTCAGCCCTTGTTAGTTTTCCGACTTATCTTGCTTATTATCTTTCGTGGCGTGAAAATTGCATGGGCTGCGGCATCTGTAAGCATTTCTTCCGAACTTGCGGTGAAAGTAGCATATCAAGTCCTTGTTACTGCTGTACTGCCTTTTCGCCGAGTCCGAGCGTGAATGATCTCTATGGTAGAATTGTCGACGATTATATGTTCGCTCTGTTTTTAAGGCGGCGACTTCTTTCGTCAGAGCTTCTATCATGTTGATAATTTCATTATTGGGTGTAACTGTTGGCTGTTGCTGAGAGGTGGAAGGGCGACTTTGACAAGAGCATATGCTGCTTACTTCCCTTGAATGTTCGTGCATTTTATCTGCCATGGCTGCCAATGCGTCGAGTTTTGATTCGTCGCTGACCGACAATACGGCCCTTGTTGACTTTGGCAAGTGTCCCATCCACAACATACGTAGTGTGGCATCAGGTATTTTGTCACGTGCTAAATCTTTCATGCGCCGTAACAGTTGTGAAGGTCGTTGGTCGCCCAGATCAACTTCATTTAAAAGTTTCCGAAGCTGGTCTTCGTCTGATTCCTCATATACGGATAAAAGCCGTTTTTTTACTTCATCGTACCTTCCAGTAGTAGGTTGCGCTAATATGATATCGCTTATCTGTTCTACGTCCACTTTTTCCAGTTGTGTAACGACTAGGCCAAATTTTGATTCATCGCCAAGCTTCTGGCTCGCAATCATAGTCTCAAATTGAGCAAACCATAATCTGGGTTTATCTCGCCAAAATTGTGGTATTCGGGATCTGATACCGATCATCTGAATTTCTTCTTCCTTAGACATGCTCGGGAGGTTCTTTCGTCGGGGTCACCACTTTAGCCACTCCTTGTGGCTAACCAAGAGTTCCTACCTGTACGGTAGATTAGGCCCTGCGTTTAGGTTACGGTTAGGTGCCTATTGGAGGTTACTACTTAGTGGGTTACAAATAAAACAAATGAAAAGGTTACAATTATTTATTCGTCAAATCATCTTACTTAAGTACAAAATAATTCCGCACAACTAGCGCTATTACATCTAGTACTTAACAATACAATCGCAAAACGAAAGAAACGCCGCGACGTTTCTGTCGCGGTCTAACCGACGTAAATATCCACGCACCGGTGTCTGCCAGTCAGTTCAGGCCGAGGCTCCGCGCTGGGATGTCGTCGCTTGCCCTTCCTGCCGTGGCGCATCTGCTCACGGTTACGTAAATAACTCGAGGCGTGTGCAAGCGCGTCATTCGCGGCCGACAGGCCACGCAGGGCGCACGCTGTATGTAGACCGCTACACAGTTAACTTCATTTTTTTTTGCCCTATCTATGCATCATGCTAGATAGCTCATTCTCACGTCTACCTTATTTCGCATAGGAACTGATTAGTTTCCCCTGTTTCTTGTTGATTCAGGAGACATCTTCATCTCCTGAAGGCCGGGGGGATGGTTCTTTTTATTGCTCATTATCAACTTAAACGTGCATAGAGATTTTTTGGAGGTAGACCTGAAGAAAACAGTCACAGATCCACCACGATTGAGTGCACTCGTTGCACACGCATCGCCGCGCCGCATCCCATATATTTAATAACCTAACAATCGGAAGTAAATGTGCTCCGTGTAGGAGGAACTATCAAAAACATCTACGTTGAGGAACTGTTGAAGTGATCATCCAAAATACATATACTTTTGTGTCGGTGGAACTAATCACGTGTGTAGGGTTCGCGACCGCGTCCCTTTCAGGAACATCTACCATTCAGCCTTGGCTGGCTGTGACCGGAGAAGAGAAATATCTCTATGTAAGTACTAGCATAATGAGCTTTAATTGTACTAGCCCCCCTGGTCATTTGTGAGATATCTTCCTGCTTAGGTACCCTTGAATTACAACCTCAAATTCGCAAAACTTCGAACCAGCGCCTTTTCCCGCGCGGTGGGATATTCTTTTTTTTGAGGATATTTTTTCTACTGAGAAAACCCACCACTATGGTTATGTACCATTTTGACACATCCGGTTTGTTGGTTGCCCAAATATTGCAATTGTTAGCATTCAAGTCGACATTCCTAAGTTTCGCCTCTTCTAGCGTAGCGTTATATTCTCTTTGGCTACCGTCGTGATTCGAATGCAGGGTCGTAATGTTACCAACTAAGCTATTGGGTAATCACGGCGGCGTATACATTTTTTAAGCTTGTCTTAATAAGTAAATTATAATCTTATTATTCTATATTTTAAGAATAAAATACCAAAACTATATGTTATACACACATATACGTCTGTCCCACATATTTTCGTATGTGTTTAAAATATTTAGAATGTTTTTATTCAATTTGAAACTAGATTAGAAATTTTATGACAAAGAGGGTCAAAGTAAAACAATTTCCTTTCTCCTTACCTTTAAACACTGGCATTACACACATCACAACAAATACTTTCAGCAAGAATTTTCTTAGGGTTGTCTATTATCATCGCCGTTATTCACTCGCGGGCGTTTTAATTTACATGAAATTTGAATAAAACGTCTGTTTTTCAGCCATAGATATAGTTACTTACTTATTCAGACCTGAAAGGCATTGTTAACTATATATGTGAAAGTCATTGTAGCGGGCTCATCGTTTGTTGTTTAATAGTAGTTTATGCAACTGTCATATAAGAAGAGGTATTAATACACGAGAGTCTGTTTTGACTCTAGTGTTATACACAGTTTCATACACTACTTTAGCTTCACTCATAGGAAAAATTAAAATTAAAAAAAGTAGGTAGGTTACAAGGAAGTAATTTATTTGGTATAGTAATTATTTTAATTGTGGATGGTGCAGTTATGAAATTGAATGTTAATTATTGCATTCTCGCCAGATGCGGTATATCTGCTTGTAGTTGGTGCTGGTATGTTTATATTTACTTCATTGGCTTTATTTTCTATGGTGTTCATTATAGTGTTGGGCACTTGTATCTTACTTGTCATCGATTCGTCAATGTAACTCTCTGCCACAGTCGTAGATTTCCAGCCCCCGTGCCGCTTGAAGGCTCCACCACCGAACATCTGCTACGTTGCTAGTAGAGCAACGTAGCAGATGTTCTTCGGAAACAATGTCCGGTAAAAGTTTCCGGGTTAGGAAGGTTCAGGAAGTGTGCGGCAGCCTTTAAAAGACTTCCAAATTTATTAATGCCAATTTTCTGGCTGTAGCATTTTCCAGCACAATAATTCATAAAAAAACTAGGCGTTTTACAAGCATTTGGTCGAAGTTCAAAGTATTTCTTACAAAGTTTAAAATATGATCCTGTAATAGTAAAGGAATGGTTAATTTTCGTTTTGGTATTGCAAATTTTTACTAAAATAGTCGACTCAAAAACTTCCACATCCTCGATTCAATATTATACAGCTCTTTTCGTCGACATCCATCCATTATACCAAATATTACTTGTTAAACAAGTAATATTAATACGTAAATGAATAAGTATTTGTTTACTTAGCACAACTTGATAACCAAACATTCGCATATGTTGCAGTACTTACCTTTGTAAAAAGATATAGCTGATCAGGCGCTTCATTCAAGAACATATTCAACTGCTCGGGCGAGATAGTGTTAGACTTTTTCGCTTTGTAGCCCTCAGATTTGCGTTCCAAGAATGCTATTAGTTTTGAATATTTAGTGATATCAACATTGTGATAGATGCTTAATGTAGACTTGGGCATGGAATATTTCGACCATAAAGAAGACACTTTATACTTTTGTGCTAGCTTCTGAAAATAGGCGTGTAAAAGATTTTCCGAAAATGAGGTTGCCTTCTTATCCATTTTCCAATCTATAAATTCTTGGTACATTTTAGATGATCAGTTAATCATGATTCTTGATCAGTTAATGCCGATGCCGCGTCTAAAATATCTGGCGGAGTGAAAATCTCGCCGTCACTACTCTCTTCTCCAATCATATTTTAATCACTTACAGGATTTTAGTAAACCTTTTAGGAATCCCGAATACAAAAACACGATCGGCAAAAAAATTTATGGGAAGCACGGGAAATTAAGTTCAAACTACGCATGCCTGCGCCTTTTTTTCATATTCAGCCTAAAACCATAGACTAGTTTAATAATTTAACAAAAAAAAAGATAGCGGTACTATAATGAGTTTTATTCTTAATTTTATGTATATGTGTTTATAAAGTGCGTCTGTATAGAACCGTCTTTGAATTCGTGATTTGAATTTTTCAATTTGTGTGTATATAAAAGTTTTTAATTATAATTGATAGTCTAGTGTTTGATCAACGTCCAGTTTTTCATAAGTTAATATAAGAATCTCTCTATCTCTAGAATCGTGACCGGCTCTCAAGTACCGGATTTTTATGTAAGAGTAGTAAGACGATATGCAACCATCCGCAGATTATAAATGAGGTGAGGCTGGTAGCTGCCCAGCGGACACTAAAATTTGTCCATCGTGCTGTGTAAGTTGGGAACTTACACAATAATATTTTCATCGCAAGTTTGAGCCAGAGGTAGGATTCTAAATGGAGCTTCGAAAATGTTTGTCCTTGACGTTGCCATTATAACTTTGAGTACCATTATTGACGTAAACTTACGTGCGTTTCCTTCATAGATCTTTTGTTGTAACTATCACGGTATATGAAGCGCTAAGAAACTACCGATTTCGTCCGCATTATCACTGTCCTTCAAGGTGATATAGTGATCAAATGACAGCCTATGAAATATAAAAAAATCCTCTCCTCTGTCTTAGAAAAAACTGGTTATAACTCTCGCCGAAACTAAATTTAACGTACATGTGATAATTGAAATCAGCAATAATAAAACTTTATTGGCGTTCCCTAGGGTAATAAAAATAAATAATTTCATGATTCAATCACAAAACGGGCGTTCGAATTAATTATTACGGCAAAGTTCTTGGATTTAAATCCAATGTTGTGATGTTTGTGTAGGTTTATATCATTAAGGTAATTAAATTATTAGTAAAAGGAGGCGTATTAACTTATTGCCATATCTAAAAGATATTTATTTTTAATAAAAAATAAGTTTATTGAAAAGTTTTGATCATGTTGTATGAATAAATGGGTCTAACATCAAAGAAGCCAGTATTCATATTCCCATGGAGTAAATTATTCTAGGTCCACCTATTTTGAAAATCTACATCTACTTATATATTATCCTCTCCTACAGAAATAAAATATACATATATAGGTACTTGTCAGTTTATTGATTTATTTGATTTTATGAAATCCGACTCAATTTTTAAAAACTGAGCAAGGGAGAATCAGGCCAGCTGTATAAGGCTCCGAACATATGACCAAGTTACTTATTTTTTATTTTTATTTAATTGAGTAATTTGTGTCGCAGAAAAAATAATTGCTCTCCGTATTTGGTACTTAAATGTAACTAAAATAAAAAATAAAAAATATACATGCACCTTACTCAATGAGTTCTGAACAATGACCCATCATATTTCTGGTTACATTTATTTTTTGTTACCCTCCCTGTGGTTTATCTTACATAAAATTACGTATTTATATCTATTATAATCGTATATAAAGAAGGGCTTAGTAGAAGACTTTAAGCAAGTGGTAGTTCAAATTGTATATGCCTAATACAATCTTAACCCTATGTCGACGTTAGCGAAACACACATATATAAATAAGAAATATCCTTAGACCGGCATCAAATTTCTTATAAGTGCAAATAAACAGATCCTTTAGTGGAATTTGATCGCTGATCCAACATACCTCTAACGGCATATGACCTCAATGGAACTATTTGAATACCTACACTAATATATAAGATGTACCTATCAATTATGGTGTTTATTTGGGAAGTAATTGGATGCCGGATTTCACATTCACGTGTTTATTTTGGTAAGTATTCAATTGAAGCCTTCGATTGATGTAGAGTAGCGTTGTGTACTAGATAATGTAAGAACGCAGTTGTTATCTTACATTACTTATCTAGGGCGTTAAAATAAACATTTATTCAAAAAATATATCGTCATCAATTACCAACATAAGGTCATGGTCTCCGCCATCATCGTCTCCCCACCCTTGTCCCAGTGAAGTTTAATACAAGCGCCTCTTCTTCTTTACAAATCTGTTATTACATGTCCGGTCTGAATTT
The DNA here is from genome assembly GCA_917880725.1 of Selenia dentaria. Taxonomy (NCBI): domain Eukaryota; kingdom Metazoa; phylum Arthropoda; class Insecta; order Lepidoptera; family Geometridae; genus Selenia; species Selenia dentaria. Next base: position 7,246,678 of record OU862891.1, read on the forward strand.
TTCTGATGTTTACATTTATCTTAATGTGTCATATCGCGTAAACCTGCCGTGCGATTCTGTAATGATTCGTCGATGCGCTCGTCGACGAGCTCACCGATCTCAAATACTTTATGAGATATCGCCCTTGTACATAAGGTTTCTTTTCTTACGTTTCTTGTCATCACTTCATTTGTTTCTCGGATGTTGTCAAAGATGCAACGATGTTTGCTCTTAGAGAATCGCACGACTGTTATGTTAAGCAAACTCTCAATTGAAATGATTTATATCCTTGAAGAGATGGACTCGAAGAATATTCCATCCACCGTTTAAATTAGATGCATTAGATGCCGCCATGAAGTGGTATATTTCGGTGAGGATCTCCGCTTGGTGCTCCCAGGGTGATCGCCAGCCAGAACGGTTACTTTGTACCATTACCCATTATTTATTTTTATGCCATTACTTTGTTTAAAGAATAAATAAACATATTGTAAAGTTGAGTCAGTTAATCTGTATTTCTTTACTATTACATTACTTTTTAATAAAGAAAAAAATATATAATTATATCTTTACTATTATGGTCTTGAAACCGTGCCATCAAATCTATCCATTGAAATCCTCAGCGCAGCAGTAAAGACTTAGCTCATTATATTATGTTGAACATGTCCATGTTCATAAAACACAATGAAAATGACAAAATATATTTTAAATTTTAAATCAAGTTGTTTATTGATAATATGCAATGCCATAATATGGCTATAATACGAGTATAAACGTTATTAAAATAAACCTCCTTCTATAATAGCATCGGACCGATTATAAGCTGCAGGTTGACAAATGCATTCGTTTAAAAAAATAAACCTAAACTACTCAGCTACTAATTTACCTTTCAGTTAAAACTACGGCAAAAAATATTATTAAACTACGTGACGTTAACAAGTTGTTCCCTAACGATGAATAAAAAACGCTGAAATCCATGTTAATTATAAAAAAGGCTTTGATAGCCTCCAATCACCTAACGGAAGCCCCTGTTCGTTAGTTGACCAATATTTTATGCAAATTATTCAAAGACATCAAAGCCGATAATTGAGTAAGAAAAGAAAGTCGACAATCTTAAAAAAAAACATCACAGTTGATAATTACTAACGGTAACGTAATAACGGAAGCAGCTAACCAAGGAACGGATTAATATTATATTACAAGGGAGCAAGTCTGCAAGCTGTTACACTGGGCAAATAGAAAAATTAACAAAATAAGGTATAATACAAAAATGGTTGATATAATTCACAAGTAGCTTATCATATCTTACTACTAATGGTACTACTAATTGGTTTTAATGTTATTTTGACGGTTTTACTTACGCGATAGGTATAGTCGAATATCTCGACCGGTTCTTCTTCATGGAGTACTTGCGCACCTGACTGCGTTCGCGCTAGTAAGTTAAACTGTTAAAATAATATTAAAATGTGTAATACTTACGAAAGTTCCATTTAAGGTACTACTAATAGGTATTGTAAAAAACTTAAAACGTATGTTTCATTGTAATAATTAAATAATCATAGATCAATACTCATTTACAAAACATTTAGGGCCTTACTTATAAACGCTGCTTAACTTTAAATGACGTTATTGAGTACTGCGCAAAGGAAAACTGTTCTGCGCGGTACTAAATGACGTTATTTAAATTTAAGCAGCGTTTATGAGTAAGGCTAAACATGTGTAAGTGATGTGTTACGGTTATGATGAAATCTATGACATACTGTAACAGGTTGCGCTGATTTGAAAACGTTAGACGAATTTTTAGCCACATTTTGTATGGGACTATACACGTCTGCCTTGAAGCATTTTTATGTATAACTATCTGCCCGGACAGACTTCGTTCTGTCAAACGTTATTTAGTAGTAGTTAGTGTTATTTATCAAAAATTAAAATAGCTATAACGTATTTACGAGTGATCCCGTTATTTTATGTCTCAACAATAATGCAATTATTTTATTAATACTTTACATGGGCAGAGGCACATACGCAAAAAAATATTGCCGATTTTGTCGAGCCATTCTCGCTTATAAACATACATTTTTATGTAGATATGACTATATTTTATATCTGAGAAAGTACTTACGTTTCTGATAGAAATATTTTTCAATGTGAATAAAACTAGATTTACATGTTAATTTAGTATACCTGCAGAGTAATTATTATGAAGTATTGTAGGTATGAAGTGCCACAACAGTTACAGTATCATCCTGGGCTATATCACACTGAATATATTTTATCATATTATCCACACTAATAATATTAACGTGAACTCTATCTGTCCATCTGCATGTTTGCAACCTTATCACGGCTAAACGGATTTACCGATCTAGATATCATTTTGCAAAAAATAAAACATTATCTTTTCGCAAATATTCTTTCACACGCGATATTGTACCGTTAATCAGAATTCCCCACATTTCTATTTTAAGACCCAATTAACTTTATTTGATTTAGTACTTGTATCTTATAATCTTCTTTTTTCATCCCTAAATTTCAACAATAGACATGTACAAACTGTAGTACTCTCACATATTAGAATATTACAAATTCGCGCCAATGTGTACACTATACTGTCGTCCAGTTTGGCACATTCAAGATGTCATCGATATTGCGGTCTCGCTTATCTTCACATTGTATGAATAAAATATAATTGTAATAGTTTCGTTATACGTATAACAAACACATTTGAAAAATGTATGTCTATTTGTAAACAAAAAATCTGGTCACTTAATAATTTATTTGACGTCTGCCAACAATTTTGAGATGGCCCAATTGGCGACAAGTCGCGCAATCTGGCAACACTCTGTAGCTCTTGCTCTTACCAAGGACGATAATGATACTATTAATATGATCCTTGCTCTTACTAATCAGAGCGCGGGAGGGAATATACGTAAGCATACATCAACACTCGGGTGAAACCGCGGAGCTCAGCTAGTATATTAAGTATAAATTATGTCTCTCTGTATGTTTGTAACCTTATCACGCCTAAACGGGTGAACGGATTGTAATAAAATTTGGTGAGATTATAGATTGTATACCAAGAAAGCACATATGATAATTTTCATCATCATCATCATCATCATCATCCATCACCACGCGGGTGAAACCGCGGGCACATCTAGTAATTTACCAAAATATTTACAATACAGCACTGATCTCGTCAACCTGCAATTTCTCTATAGCACAATGCTAACGAAAACTTAACAAATTAATTCAGCCTTGCGTACTGACTATGCGTCTTAATATTGAAATATATATACCTAGAAATATAATAGGTACTACAGTAAATACTTAAAAGATTATTCTTATAACAAGAATCGTTTTCCCTAACAAGAAATATGTCTCAAGAGTAAATCTTCCCACACAAACACGAAAGCATTTTCCGAATTCAGAATGTGGACTACCCAATGCTTTTAATTCAGTCGACGGCGAGTGACAAATGAATGACATGACCGCAACCCGCCCTACGCTCTGGGGGACATATATACCCATAAGTTAGCTAGGACATCGTGAGGGAAATGACAAATAGATAAACGTATTTATACTTAAGTATAAGGATACTTATCCTTATACTTAAGTTTTCTCTGCTTTCATTTTGTACTTTTATCAGAATATAATATAAGTTAAGTATAATAATGAAGGCAGTGGGTAGCACGCAAAACAGATTAGACCAGCATTATTCAATTAGAACGAATTGAAATGATCACGTGAACTAAATCACATAAATGGTACCCCCTTACAACCTAATCTGTTATCGCGGTCCAATGCTGAGTTTTCAGTGGTTCTAGGGTTGCCATTTACTTCTTTTGACAAGAGTCAATTATTTCTGTGCCTAATGATAGTTTTCTAAAGGCAGAAATTTTGCAATACAATTTTATAAATACAGTACATGGTAAATATCCTGTTATAAAGTTAATTCTTGTTCAAGATATATTAGAAAAAGTGTATATTACCTCTTAGACATATCTATACATATAAAAGTAAACCCCTATTTCTCCTGGTCACGCTATAACTTCAGAACGGATGGAACAATCTCGTCAATTCTATTATTCTTGTGTTAATTATTGTCAGGAGCTTGTTCTTATAAATGAAAACCCAAGAAAAGGTGGTAGATTACGAGACAGAAGGCTGAGCCTACTACGCAAACCAAGTCGCGGGCACTCGCTAGTAGATAATAAATAAGTAAACAAAATGTATTGTATTGAAAAGGAAATATAGGTACATTATTTCAATAAGGTACATACATATTTCAAGAAGAATGGGCACAAAATGGACTGATTATAAATGGCGAAATCTTAGGCTGGAGTTCACCAACTAGAACTTAACCATTGATTACCTAATCGCCCCCTTAAACTTAAACAGTTGTTCAAACGTGTCGCGTTTTTTGGTGTTTGGTGTTCACCATCTTTTTAAAGCGAACGTTTAACTAATCGAGCGTTTTCGGACGAATGAGTCGTAAATGAATGAATGGTATAATACTACTTTGAAAAGATGGTAGCGTATCTTGTACCATTTACATTTACCAGAGCTACATTCAAACATGGTAAGGTAATATTAATATACCACAAAATGTAATGCGTGACAAGTCAATGGTATGTTCCCAAGTTGTATGTATTTCTAATTCAGCACCTTTTTTATGGCAATATCAAAGTTCGATTCAAAGTTCCATGTGTTTGTATTGTTGGCATCAGAGTTGTTTCGTGGTAATTTAAATCTAAAATTCATGTGAGTTTTATTGAAGTGATTATGGATGACATTATAATACAACTTTCTTTCAATTAAATCAAGTAATCCCAAGGCACTATGTTTGTATAAACGAAATCTTGTAAAGAATGCTTTTACGTCAGTTTCTTCTAAATAATTGTGTCCACTTTGTAAAATATGGTGTGCCCGTAAAATTCGCTCAATATCTTCAAAGTCATCGAACACGTTATTTTCTTCAAAGATATAATTCAGAGCATCTGACATTTCCACGTAAATAAACAATAACCAATGGTTAAACAAGGTCGAAGACATCGTTTAACTTAAACAGCCGGTTACGGAACTAAATGAATGGTTACTGCTTGGTGAACAGCAAAATATTGCTAAACGGTCGTTTAAGAATTAAACTTCCGTTTACAGTTTAAACATGTGTTGGTGAACACGGGCCTAAGTCACCTACGGTTAGCCTTTACTTAATTTTATTTTTATAATGTTATTTATTATTATCACCTTTTTTGTATGGATAGTTATTTTTAAAATAAATTATTTGTTTATTCTTTTATTAGGGTTATACGCTTAGTCTTAAATGGGTCATAAAAATTAGGTGAATTCCGACAAACCCCTCGTAAATCGTATAAACTCATTACTCACACTTAAAATTAAATTCAATCTACTTTTAGATTATGAGTGATAAAAATATGTATATTTTTACGTAGAAAAAGCTTTACTGCGTTACAATATTCAAACGATCTGAAAATACTTGGAAGGATCCAAGGGATTTAGACGAATCTCTCTGAAAAGGTTTTGGGGCACGCAAAACGAGTATGGCGTCGTTGTGCTAAGTGCTTGCTTTGTCATATGTGTATATTTATAACACTGAAATTATTATGAAATGACAAAATTATCAAAAGTATAACTCGTTATTAAATTAATTTACAGTGAAAATGATTTACGTAATCAGTTACTCTGAATATAATTGAGATTGCAGGTTGGTCGAGTCGCAGTTGGATACTAGCTTCCCTAGGTCTTACTGTCTTTCATATAAGGTTATTTATGGTTTGATTATTTAAACTAAAGGGAAGGCGAGGACGATAGTGCTTTTAACTGTATGCTAAAAAGGAAAATCATGTTAAAATCATAACCGAGAAGTGCATAAAATGGTATGTCCCGGGTGAATAGCATTCCATTTGCTCATTAGCAGACTACAGGAGACGACTGTTCCACTGATAGTTATAAATCCTAAAGAACTTGCGCGTGGCAGACGGACGTATATGGCCATATAACCAAATTCTTAAAAGTTGACACATATTTTGTACCGAAACTGTCACGACAGCTGGTGTACCTAAGAACGGGTGATGACGTTTGATTGGATAATTTAGTCTTCATACTCTTCGATCAATTTTGACAACCCTAATTATCGAGTATTAAAGGTCAGCTGCTTGGAATCAGCGGACATCGCGCACAGACTGAATTAGGATATTCTTCGTCGACCCATTGTTGTGTGAACAAAGACCTTTATGTATGGGTTGGACAGGATGAGACCTGTTATAAGCTACGGATCATTCGATCAGTTTTTTATTATTCGTTTGAATAAATAGGAAACTTAAAAATTTGCATAATTATGAATTCATCAACCATCACCTTTACAAAACAAATTTCGAATTAAGTTGCATTGAAATACCTACCGTTCATATCCGCATGCACTAGATGTTGGATGTGCGGACCAGCATCTCGATCAAAAACCCTAAATCAGGACTTATCAACTTTGTAGATTCAAGGAGAAAAGTGGGAGATTTTCTTAATTAAAAGGTTTTTTTGGTACTTACGTTTCGATCGCACGATTCAAAGTGGTAATTAACGTAAAGGCCGAACCTTACTCAATTCCCTAAATTAAATATTACATCTCGCAGGTTTGCTCTCTGGCTGTGCCAATGATTTTGTTTTGAGCAGAAATGTTTGTTCTCGGCTGTTGAATATTGACGATGAACACGATAATATGTGAACCCGCTCACCTACCGCAAGTCGTGTCATATGAAAAAATAAAACAATATGAACTATACATTATGGTACAAGTGAGTAATGTTGGTGATGTCCGCTGAGGCGTTGTTGAGGTGGTAAGAGAGCCGAGGACGGTAATCATCAATACACTCGTGTATCGACGTATTTCAACACACTTGTGAAGAAAATAATACTAAAAAATCATTTTGTTGAGTACCGAGAAAATTAATCATATTTCCTATGTAATGCACGCAACTAACAATGGCGATGGCCATAGACATAGAATGAGGTTTCCTTTTTTTGGCTTTTTGCGCATTTAGCCACACAAAATAGAAAAATTAAGTTTAGAGAAAATAAAAATTATATTTGAGTGCATGTTATATTAACTAAACACGTACAAGTTGAAATTACTTAATACAAAGTTGCATGAAATGAGCAAGCAACAGGTACATGAATTTATTTGTACAATTGAACACGATCTTTTTTGTATTGAAACTTTCTTAAGAACAGAGCAACTCAACAATTAAAATAAAAAAAACAACTATAGAGTTGTGAATAATAGCAATGAATAAGTCACAACTTTATTACAGGCACAGACAATTATATGTACTACTACAGGTGTCATTGTGCCTAATCGCAGTGAAATTAGAACCACGTTATGAGAAAGTGTGTCGATAACGTTATTAATTCAAATCTTCACATCATCATTGTACTTGTTTATTATCTTACGCAAAAAAAGAAAACAAATGAAGTAAATTTATTTATTTCATACCACTTGCTCGAAAATGTCCAATCACATATCACGCAATATCAACGTATCTCTCTGCGCATTCAAGGTCATAGTTTAAGTTTCGTGCTGCGATCTGGTGTCTGGTGTTATTTTTAAAAACTTCCAATAAATGTTATAATTTTAAACGTTAATTTTTAAATTACTCTGTCCCCCTATGTCGAGGCAAATGTGGCCAACTTGAATATTAACTATTAATTTATTTTACTTTAAACATAATAACTGCTTTTTCAAAGCTCTAAGTTTTTATTGTCTCGCAGTAGGTATGAAAAGTAGAGTATGCACCTCGAGGATAAAGCTTATCTTCGTCTTGGGCGGTTTTAACCCCTCGCTTCACTCAGGGCTCTAGATAACTCCCTCGCTTCGCTCGGGAATAAAATTTTAATCTCCAGAGACCCCGTTACATTCAGGGTTCAATATACCGCCCGTGACGTAAGACACTGCTTTACTCCCTCGGTGCATAAAGTACTATAAAATTTAGCTCATTAAAATGTCCTAAGACACATAACTTTTTTTGATACTATGAATACCCAAAAAAATTAAAGACATTGTACAAAGTCTTTTGATAAGGATAAGTAGCTTTGATGAAGCGAACCATATGCGGCCTTTGGAGTGACCAACTAATAAATCTCCGTCCTTCGGAAGGGAATAATATCTCGCCCTTATCTTTTCTCAGGACCATTAATGCTACATCAATTTTGTGCGAAGATTTCAGTTTGGTTCATACATAATAAGTAGTAAATAGACTCGTCGAACGTCTTTCTTACTACCTGGCAGACAAACTGCCTTTATTTTTTCTTGACAGCGTAAAGTAAATCAAAGTGAAATAACAGGCAACGCTTGTCTTGTTCCAATAAGACCTCGCGTATGTATCTACACTTTATTTTACATTAGAATAATAGTATCACATAGTACTCGTATATAAACGTAAAATGTTTGATGTATCGATGTTTGTCACTCAACCTGCTGAACTGGTTTAAATGAAATTTGGAGTGGATAAGGTTTGTACCCGGGATTAACACATAGGGTTCTTTAAGCCTGATTCAACGAGTAGTAGTTTAACAAGTTGAATTCCTCTAAGATACAAACAATGTGGGAAACACATTTATCGGATTATCACGATATGATTCTATTAACCTATTTACGTTTTCGATATTGATATGTTCGGTATGTATACTATGTAACTTGGCGGGCAAGTCATTCGCCTGATGTTAAGCGATGAGTTGCAACCCAAACCTTTGGAGTCACAGCTCTGCTCAATACTATCTGCGAATAGCACCTTGTGGCATAGGTTTCCAGTATAGATAGCAGTCCCAGCATGACAGCAGTTTTTCTTGCTACAGTGCCTCTCATGCCTAACTCAGTAGTACTGTCACAAAACCTACATAATATCTGATATTGTGATGGCACCTAGTATCCATAGAGACCCTTATCTAAGAGTCTGGTCACAACTCCACGCATAGTTACTTTGTTCAATTCATTTACATGTCGATTTTTTATATGTTAAATCATCATGTCTAATCGTCAAACTCTACAAAAACTACTCTACATTAACGAAATTTTAATTGCATATGAAAGTTGGCTGTCGTGATCTTCCACGCCCGTCAAATGCAGGTAAAATAAAAATGTGTAAAAATAAAAATTGTAAGCATATGTAAAAGTTGAAGAAGCAACGTTCCCGATTTTTTATTTAGTATGTAGGAAGCGTGAAAAAGTAACAAATACATCCATACTCGGGAAGTGGCTTTTCTAGCAGCCAGTCAAGTTTCTCGCCAAGATTCGCATCCTCGACGATGTGAGTGGGTTTGTTAGTTTTTCTATAATTTTGGGTTAAGGTTTTACCTTATGCATCCTTTCTCAGATCTAGCTTAGAAAGTGACGCGCAGTCGACAGCTATATACATGAGTACACAAAATCATTGAAATAACGATCGTGATTCAGTGGACTGCTAATGTAAATGGACCTCCATTCGAACTCTACCATAAAAACTTGTGTTATCTCCGGACCGCCCCCGCCTCTAATTCTGTTGCCTAGTTTTATAACGTCATCAAGTGCGGAGATAGGCAAGTCGTTTGCCTAACAACAGTGCCAATATCTGTTACAGTGACACTTTTTCACATTAACCTTTATACGCTCGAGTAATCCTGATGTCAATATTTTCTTTCACACTCGCATACTTAGGGTTACATCTGAATGAGGTTCGCTCGCCGCTACTATTTTCAATTTTATGAGCAGTCTACAAAAACCACAAAGGCACAACTGACCGTCTTTTGAGGAGTGGTATGATGCCGACATATAAATTATGATTAGCATCGACACCAAATAAATGCGTATGAGTAATATTTTTTAACAAAATACGCACTGACATATTCGATCCCTACCGTGAGTGTATTGCAGGCTCGTCAATTGAGTTAAGCTCACGATAATTTTAATATTAACAATGATATATGAGCGTTGAGAAATTTGTGAGGTATGTATGAACACAAACACAATAATATAATAAAATACTACGAATAATATGGTCACTCTCTGGTACGCGCAATTTGCCGTGTAATCAAAAAGGTTTTGGGTTGTAAGTTCATCTATTTTCTTCCTCCTACGAAGTGGGGTCACTTTTCAGAGTCGGGGTCGCCGCAGGTTTGCTTTGTTCTCCGCTCCGCTAAACTTGTGCACTGTCGGTCTAGCGCTCGACGAGTTGCAACATCTCCTGAGGATGCCTCGTGTAGAGGCGAAACACGTGTCGAGTCGGTTTTGGTTTATTGGGGTTTCTTGTGTTTTTTTTATTTTGTATTCTTCCTATTAGCATTTTATGTGGGAGGGAGGGTGGTGCACGCCCCCAAATAGGCCAAAATCCTTGTTTTCTTTTCAGTGGAAGTGTCACTAAATATTTTTTAATATCGTTTTTTTGATAATGGATTTCCGCAAAGTAACGCCTGAATCAATAAATTATCTTAATGTTTATGTCCATTAAGTGTGTTTATTATTTGTTATAATGGTTCGGCCAAGGACGAATTAGAAGATTTGGAGTTAATCGGTATGCAAGATTATAGGATCATTGGCAGAGATTGACTGGTTTGACAAACTAGACTATAATATAGATCCAAGAATTTGTATACTATTACAAAAAATCCTTGAAAATATATGTATGGATTCATTCAAAACTTTGAATCTACTTTTGAACATAGTGTCAAAATTGGCGATAAAGTCGCAGAATAAATAACAGTACTTACTACGTTTCTATATTGAATGATTATTGATTTTTATTATATAAATGTCATGCCCCTGCGACCCTTAGATTAACCCGCGTGTAAAAATTCTAAAGTAATACATGTGTAAACCAGTGCCTCGTCTATCTACCTACCAAATGTTATCCAAATCTATTAAGCCGTTTTGCGTAATTAAGAAACTGACATCCATACATACAAAGTTTTAGATTGACTCTGTGTAGATTTCCTAGAACTTGAATTTTTTAATTCATCCACTCCATTATTGCCTTTGTACAAACGCGTGCGATCCCTTTGCAATCACGGTGTACATTGGTAAACGTTGACGTTGATACCGCTTCGACGCAATTATCCTCGCGTTAATTCTCTCTTAATTTAAGTAACACTATTAACATTTAATCTCGTGAAACTGTCGCTTCTGCCGCTCAATACTTTTACATTCTATTGACGGATGAAATGTGTCTGTACAACCACATTTTTTTTGCCTAGTTCATATCCGAGTACTACATCTGCCTATTTTTAATATAAAATGACTGGTTTGTGTTGAATAATGACTTGACCTTTCTTTGGTTTGATGTCACCTTACCAGCTGTTTTCTCTCGAAGTAGGCCGCCCTATTGTGATTTAACTTTAAGAGACAGCTAAACCTGGGTTCGTGTCTGCTTAATTTGACAGCTATATTACTCGTAGTAGCTACTTAGCAGGCTCTTGACTTTAAGAACTATTTATACGTAAGATTTTATTTTAATTAGCTCCTAATCTGCGTCTTAACTCTAAGCAGCATTTATAAGTAAGGCCATATATGGTTTATAAATAGTCATAGTTTGAAACCATGTTTATGTGTCGAAGAAATAACTCGTTTAAGTCAAAGCCAAATTACGATGTGAAATAAAATTCTCCTCCCTTACTTTTTAGCAGAAAAACAAAAGCCTATCTATTGACGGATCTTTGTTGGTTTCGTTTTTTTAATAGTAATTATATTAAATAAATAATATTGCTATATACTTAAGTTAAAAAAGTATACAAACTAATTGTAACCTTAGCTTTACCTTATTTAGTTCCTAAAGCTTTGAAACCGCCGGTTTGGATAAAAAGCAGTTTTGTTATATGAATGCAAAAACAAAATTAAATTATGCTTTCAGACTTTATTATATATTATGCAGCGCAAGAAGTACGGGATTTATTTAATTATTTCATTCTTAACGCGGAACGAGAAAATCATTTCGTTTTGAAGTCCGGCGTTTATTTAAATCTTACGCATTGCTTGTGTGCGACTGCGTGTGTATTATGACTGTAATAGAGAACTCTAATCAAAATCATTTTTATTTTGTTTAAAACATACGGCACAGACGAAAGACAAACATCATTTTAAAGATATATTTTACTATATGTTGGGTGATAAAGAATTTTCATTGTATAAACCGGATTCAAATCATCGAAAAGGCATGTCCTGACTGAAAAAGAGAGATCTGACTTGCTAGTTGGCTAATACTAGCGGCCGTCGTAGGTGGCACCGCCACTGCCAGAATATCTGACAATTCGTACCCTCACAAACGGACGTTCGTTGAAAAGCCCTACCCGCAGCTTAAATAATAATACCTCAACGCGTTCCTCAGTACGTTTCCCGACTGTGACTTATTTAACGATAGTTGGTCTAATATTGTAAATTTAATGCTGACATTTTGTGAATAATATTTAATTTGACATATTATTAAGTATTATTATTTAAGTTTGACATTATATAAATAATTTTATTTTTAGATTACTTCATTAGCTAAGACTTTGTTTTGTTTCATTTAAGAACTAATAATATGTATAATTGCAAGTGCGTTCATATTAATAAATAAATAAAATAAATAAATATACTAAATCCTTAATAACTTTTTATTCCGATACCGGCTATCACATTATACCAGAATTATTCCATGAAAAGATTTACGAGTATTTAAGGGCGTTAAACGTAAACCGTAAATCTATTTCAGCCTACACAATGATATGATATCTATAGATGTGGTTATAGGAACATTTTTCTTATATTTTTTTTATTTTTTCTAGTCCAGTGCACGTGCAAACCCAAACAAATATAATTATAATATTTAATGACAAAGCCATATCTAATACATTATATTGTTGTATTAAGTACGGAGCTCTCAGTGCGCGAGACAAACTTGCAATACAACCGATCATACAAGTATTTCTATTTTGCGCTGCGAAAACACTGACTCAAATTAGATTTACAATACAATACAAACATTCTTTATTAATAACTAATCATAAAAGAAAAACAGAATACAATAAAAAGCGCTACAGTAGATTGGAAAATTGGCGGCCTTATCGTTATAGCAATCTCTTACAGGACTTACTGTTGCATCTAAAAGCTACGATCTATATATTTACAACGTCTAGAAATGGTCATGTTAAAATATTGAAGGTTGAAAATCATTCGACCGATGTTGTATTTATTTCATTTCTAGTTTTAACTTGAAAGAATCACCTGTCATAACAGCCACGTTGCGGAACACGCCGATATTAGCCTTATTCTAGAAATGTTATCATGTAACATTCAATAGTAGTCACTTGCTTTGTTGTTGTACATGAAGCTACTCATTGTTCTCAGAGATACGTCACATGCATATGAGCAGCTAGTTAGAAATCAATAATTTGGAGTGAAATCATAATTGGTTCTTGAATTACCCTTTGCAGTTAAGGAAAAGTTAATCTACATCTATTTACTAGATATATTTCAAAATTTTGTATGATGCTAGGATATGGAGAAAAATATGATTATCGATTTTCTAGTTAACTGTAATATTTCCATAACATGAAAAATACATAATCGATAAATATACCTGATAGATTATTTTTTTGGCAAAGAGACTCATGCCTACTAGCAACAGAAGTAACACAAGCATTAATAAGAACAAAATTCAGAATAATATAATTAAAAAATCCTCTAATATTATAAATATGAGAGTTTGAATGGATGGATAGATTGTTTGTTACTCTTTCACGCTCAAACCAATAGACCAATTTTGATAAAATTTGGCATGGAGGTAGATGAGGCACTGTATTAACACCTATAGAATACTTTTCATCATCATCATCCATCACTACGCGGGTGTAACCGTAGGGCGCAGCTAGTATATAATATTCTAACGTACACATATTTACACACTCCTCTAATCATTAAATGTAATCGCAGACTTTGTTACAGAAGCGGATGCGCTTGAGTTCTAATATAATTGCAATGATCCCTTTCTAATCCGTGTACCTACTTAAGTATGAAATTGTTTGTAATGATATTTACGAACATTTAGTAAGGCACTGCACATTTCAAGAGCTACATCTTAAATGAAAACAAATTGTTACGGCAAATCTATAAAAATCCTTATTTAAAAAAATGGATTCAACGAATACGGCCATTTTAAGAGCTTTCTTGGTCGTATTTACATTGCACATATTATTACGTTATGCTCGGAGCAGCTAACCTTTACTCGCACAGTAGATATAAAAAGATCATAAAATCGGAACGTAACTTTACCTAGGTCTTTCTATTCTATTATTCTATTAAAATATCTCCAGATTTCCCATTGACATTCGGGTGGAATTTATATGATACATGTTAGTTTGCGGTTGGTATTACGAGTACATACCTCACAGAGGATCAAGATTTATCAAATATTTTATAACCGCGTTTAGGCAAAAAGCGAGGGATGGCATTGTCAATGACCATCATTATTAGTTTCAAATGACATTTAAATCATGATATTTTTTCGTTCTTCGCAGTCGGGATAATAATTTATCTGTTATAATATATTTTTTATTATTTATATTTATTAAGAAATACTAAGAAAAGTAATTATCATGTTTTGGGGTGGATAAACTAATCTATATAAAAAGTCAGGATAAAAGTGTTCTCAAATAAAATGTACATACTAATTAATATCATCAACGTGAAAGTTTGTGAGTATGGATGTGAACGGCGGGGGCATTTTGATGAAATTTGGTATGGTGGTAGATGAGGCGCTGGTTTAACACATAGAATACTTATCATCATCATCATCATCATTCATCACCACGCGGGAGAAAAACGTAATATGCTTGGGCACAGCATAGACAAAATAATGATATCTCCGCTACCTGTGTGAAGTTGGCAGCCAAACTCAGCAGCCATTATAAACCGACCAAATTAAGATGTCGCGTGTGGCGGGTGGGTTATTCCGGTTGTTTTGACCATGTTTCGGGAGCTGTTTTGGAATGAATCATACCTCGTTAGAAAGCTACTGAAACGATCTTTCAGACGTGGTATTCAGAAATTACTCGCGACATTTCAGAAACTCGCAAATCGGAAATACCTACTCTGCGATAGTTTGGCTGCTGGCTTATTACGGTTGTTTTGACCATGTTCCGGGACCTGTTTTGGAATGAATGACACCTCGTTAGAAAGCCACTGAAACGATCTTTCAGACGTAGTATTCAGAAATTACTCGCGACATTTCAGAAACTCGCAAATCAGAAATAACTACTGCAATAGTTTGGCTGCTGGCTTATTACGGTTGTTTTGACCATGTTCCGGGACCTGTTTTGGAATGAATGATACCTCGTTAGAAAGCTACTGAAACGATCTTTCAGACTTAGTCTTCAGAAATTACTCGCGACATTTCAGAAACTCGCAAATCAGAAATAACTACTGCAATAGTTTGGCTGCTGGCTTATTACGGTTGTTTTGACCATGTTCCGGGACTTGTTTTGGACTGAATCTTACCTCGTTAGATAGCTACTGAAACGATCTTTCAGACGTAGTATTCAGAAATTACTCGCGACATTTCAGAAACTCGCAAATCAGAAATAACTACTGCAATAGTTTGGCTGTTGGCTTATTACGGTTGTTTTGACCATGTTCCGGGACTTGTTTTGGAATGAATCTTACCTCGTTAGAAAGCTACTGAAACGATCTTTCAGACGTAGTATTCAGAAATTACTCGCGACATTTCAGAAACTCGCAAATCAGAAATAACTACTGCAATAGTTTGGCTGCTGGCTTATTACGGTTGTTTTGACCATGTTCCGGGACTTGTTTTGGAATGAATCTTACCTCGTTAGATAGCTACTGAAACGATCTTTCAGACGTAGTATTCAGAAATTACTCGCGACATTTCAGAAAATCGCAAATCAGAAATAACTACTGCAATAGTTTGGCTGCTGGCTTATTACGGTTGTTTTGAACATGTTCCGGGACCTGTTTTGGAATGAATCATACCTCGTTAGAAAGCTACTGAAACGATCTTTCAGACGTAGTATTCAGAAATTACTCGCGACATTTCAGAAACTCGCAAATCAGAAATAACTACTGCAATAGTTTGGCTGCTGGCTTATTACGGTTGTTTTGACCATGTTCCGGGACCTGTTTTGAAATGAATGATACCTCGTTAGAAAGCTACTGAAACGATCTTTCAGACGTAGTCTTCAGAAATTACTCGCGACATTTCAGAAACTCGCAAATCAGAAATAACTACTGCAATAGTTTGGCTGCTGGCTTATTACGGTTGTTTTGACTATGTTCCGGGACTTGTTTTGGAATGAATCTTACCTCGTTAGATAGCTACTGAAACGATCTTTCAGACGTAGTATTCAGAAATTACTCGCGACATTTCAGAAAATCGCAAATCAGAAATAACTACTGCAATAGTTTGGCTGCTGGCTTATTACGGTTGTTTTGAACATGTTCCGGGACCTGTTTTGGAATGAATCATACCTCGTTAGAAAGCTACTGAAACGATCTTTCAGACGTAGTATTCAGAAATTACTCGCGACATTTCAGAAACTCGCAAATCAGAAATAACTACTGCAATAGTTTGGCTGCTGGCTTATTACGGTTGTTTTGACCATGTTCCGGGACCTGTTTTGGAATGAATGATACCTCGTTAGAAAGCTACTGAAACGATCTTTCAGACGTAGTCTTCAGAAATTACTCGCGACATTTCAGAAACTCGCAAATCAGAAATAACTACAGCAATAGTTTGGCTGCTGGCTTATTACGGTTGTTTTGACCATGTTCCGGGACTTGTTTTGGAATGAATCTTACCTCGTTAGATAGCTACTGAAACGATCTTTCAGACGTAGTATTCAGAAATTACTCGCGACATTTCAGAAACTCGCAAATCAGAAATAACTACTGCAATAGTTTGGCTGCTGGCTTATTACGGTTGTTTTGACCATGTTCCGGGACTTGTTTTGGAATGAATCTTACCTCGTTAGATAGCTACTGAAACGATCTTTCAGACGTAGTATTCAGAAATTACTCGCGACATTTCAGACAGCCGCAAATCAGAAATAACTACTGCAATAGTTTGGCTGCTGGCTTATTACGGTTGTTTTGACCATGTTCCGGGACCTGTTTTGGAATGAATCGTACCTTGTTAGAAAGCTACTGAAACGATCTTTCAGACGTAGTCTTCAGAAATTACTCGCGACATTTCAGAAACTCGCAAATCAGAAATAACTACTGCAATAGTTTGGCTGCTGGCTTATTACGGTTGTTTTGACCATGTTCCGGGACCTGTTTTGGAATGAATCATACCTCGTTAGAAAGCTACTGAAACGATCTTTCAGACGTAGTATTCAGAAATTACTCGCGACATTTCAGAAACTCGCAAATCAGAAATAACTACTGCAATAGTTTGGCTGCTGGCTTATTACGGTTGTTTTGACCATGTTCCGGGACCTGTTTTGGAATGAATCATACCTCGTTAGAAAGCTACTGAAACGATCTTTCAGACGTGGTATTCAGAAATTACTCGCGACATTTCAGAAACTCGCAAATCGGAAATACCTACTCTGCGATAGTTTGGCTGCTGGCTTATTACGGTTGTTTTGACCATGTTCCGGGACCTGTTTTGGAATGAATCATACCTCGTTAGAAAGCTACTGAAACGATCTTTCAGACTTACGTCTATTCTTCAGAAATTACTCGCGACATTTCAGACAGCCGCAAATCTTGTAAACTTTACAGTAGGTATTGTTCCAATAGATACCGAGTTATAAAAGTTGGTATCAGTTGTCTTGGATTTCAAAATGAATATTATTTTCGTGATCGGCACCCCTGCTAACCTAGAAAACGTCACCCATGTGACCCATGTCCATAGTCAGCGTCTACTCAACTAGGTATACCTACTAATCGATTTTTATTTAGGTATATACGAGCCGAGGAAGGCTGACTCAGGTAGATAGGTACCTGCTAGGCGGTAGGATTCTTATGCATGAGGCCGTCTTGGTTGGCACCACCGCAGTGCCAGAGATATTCAGTTCCATCCATGGCTTAGAACTGTAGGTAGGTACTATTACGTGGCACTGAACTTCGCTCATCACCCCGAGTCAAGTAAAGTGAACCTTCATCTAGTAGGTAATTCCACTTGCTACAGCGACTGTCACACCCTAAACCCTAATACAGTAATGCTTGAGCATTATTGTTTGCAACTATCATGAAACGTACCTACTGTTTATCATCAGGTGCGCGACTTGCCAGTATCGTCAATTACCTAATTGCATAAAACAACTTACTCGTCCTAGTTAATAGGTAGGTACTTAAGTTTTCTACGGCCTAGGTACCGCGATGCGATTCTAAATTTAGGTACCTAGGTAAGTAAATGTTAGTGGGTTATTGAATTTTTATTTTTATTACGCATTTTTATAGACATTTGTAGTGCACCACAGATTACAGAAAGTCCTACCTGAGTCCATAGCATAAGCAATTTTCTGAAAAAGTATTCGTACTGTAAACGTCAATACCTACCTACGTCACGCTTCGGCGTACAAACTATGAGGTGTCTTTGTCACAGTTGCCCTAGATAAATTGCAGTTCATACGCAGTTATTCGTGCTAGACCCCCTGCACTTGCACGTGGATCGGCATTTAGAAAAGCGTGGCGACAAAGACACGCAGAGTCGGCGTATCTTTGTCGGCGCCTGTGATGTTCTTGAGCAGTGTTGCCAGATCCGTAGTCTAAGAAATATCCTATATTTACTGCAAAATTATCGTGGTTTTATCGCATGTTGTGTAAAAATATAGAGAACATGACGACCAGTGTTGTCAACCCACATTTTGGAAAATTGGTAGATTAAGTCCTAAAAATCGGTAGAAGTTGGTAGTATGTCATGGAAAAAACGGTAGATCTACCTCTAAAGTTTTATTTATAATTAATATAATTATATATATAACAACGTAAAACAAAAGATTTATCAAAATTAAACAAAATGTTATTTAATATTTATACATGCTTTTATAAAATTTTCAAGTGTTCCGAGCTGGGTTCCCCGTTCTTGGTTTTACATTCCCTGCACAATTATCCTACTAGCTAGAGCTGAGCTAATCTCAGAGTCTTTTGCCGGTTACTAATAATACGAGTAGCTACTGACCGTTGACACCGTTAAACTATTATTATAACCGGCATAACTCACGTTAGGGATCGAACACTTTGACTCCGTGTTTCGTCTCCGCCATTATCATGTAATTCGCCTCTATTTAGTTATTACTGTTTAGTATATTCAAATTAAAGTTCTAAAATGTACATTTTTATTAAAAGTCACAACACAACAAAACAAAATAAAATGCCACGTTAAAATAGTAGATTCAACTTTAACATTTTCAAATAAATTACCTCTGTGGGATTGATCTCCGACTACGTCACGATCGTAGTGACAGTTCTGTCAAAGTTTGTGTCAGTTTCTGAACTTAGTCAAAAAAAACGCTATCATTTTGAGGGCTCTATACCTACACTGGGCCCTAGGCTACTACTACACACTAGGCCCAGATAAATAGTCGTTAGGTACGAGACTCTAGCTAAGCTAGCCCTAATAGACGCCCGTACTTGGTCCGGCGGACTATATACTATGTCTATATACCTACTATGTCTCGCTACGGCCGAACCGAACAGTTGCTTCACGTACGCCTTCAAGTGCATAGGTTGTCATGATGTCGTTGGTCACAGTAAAAATTGGCCAAGTGCGAGTCGGACTCGCGCACGAAGGGTTCCGTACCATTATCTATAAATCTCCCAAACAAGAGACATGATACTTTGCTGTTTTTACGGAAACCAACTAACCGCTAAGCGCGAGCCCGATTCGCACTTAGCGGGTTTTCAACTGACTTCTAAAAAAAGAGGTGGTTCTCAACTCGTCTGTTTTTTTAAGTTACTAAACTTAGGTACTTAAACTGATTTTTAAAATTAATTTTTGATTTGAAATCTGGTACTTATCGCGTGGTCCCATTTAAATTTCATCAAATTTGGTCCAGCAGTTTTGAATAACACTTGAATAACTGAAAAGTGTTTCGCCTAATATGATGATATCATATCACCATTGACTCGATTGACAATCGATCCCGTAATTAGCAAGGGCCGCTAAAAAGGGTGAAAAAAATGTTTACCAAAAATGGAACCGACTTCAACACTAAAATGTGTGAGAGGACTTCGATAACTTATTTCATACATTGTAGTGTTGAAGTCGGTTCCATTTCTTGGTAAAAAATGTATGTCACGCTCTGGGGCAGAACCACCTATACCTATAACAATAAATAACCTAACCTAATCATATTTCTTTAATACATACCTACTGCAATTAAATGGAGATTATATGTAAAAGTTTGTATCTAAATATAAATAATTGTAACTATATAAGTAGGTACTTTTTTAGTAATCATCAAGAAAAGATGGTTTTGCCACAGAGCATAGGTACCTACTCTCTGGCAAGACCACCTTGAAATAACAGTTATTTCACAGGTAATAATTTAAATAAATGTATAGTAGTTATTATATTAGTATATCAAAGTAACATCTACAGTATAAGCTTATTAATAGTTTATAGGTTAACAGTGTTTTAGTCACATTTCAATAGGTATTCTATACTAATGCGCCTGAAATAGGTATAATAGGTCTTTCTAGGTATAGGTAATAGAAGTTTTTTTTGATCGCATCAGTATTTGCAGAGATTAGCCGGAACGGAACATACAAACAAATAAATACCTACCTAAACCAATGTTATACTTATATAAATTGACCTACCCAACAAATTTTACTGCTGTAAATATTAGTAGGTAGGTACAAAAAGATAACTACTGCATTCTACTTTCATTTTCACTGATGCATTCTACTAGACGGCAACATTGGTTTCTAATTGCAAATCAAAAGCATTATAAATCAGCTAGGCCGGTACCTACCTATGCGCCAAGCAAATATTATTACGACAAAACACACACAACATAGTCAAAATAACCACTTCCCTGTGGGGCGACACTACAGAATTCATTAGTCTATACCTAGAACAAGGAAACTTAAAACTTGTACTTACCTGTTAGGTACAAGTCTGCTGGTTTTAATAATACTTGCACAAGATGCACACACAACAATAGTCAAATTAAAACTGAGTGGCAGTGTTGCCAACCCTGAACTCTAGCGGATGGTAGAATTCTTCTACAAATATGGTAGATTTTCCGAAGTTATGTTGCTATTTATATTTCAAATACGGTAGAATTACCGTAATATATTATTTATTTATTAGCATATTAAGGCTGGAGTTCACCAACACATGTTTAAACTGTAAACGGACGTTTAATTCTTAAATGACCGTTTAGCAATATTTTTCTGTTCACCAAGCAGTAACCATTGATTAAGTTTCGTAATCGGATGTTTAAGTTAAACGATGTCTGCGACCTTGTTTAACCATTGGTTATTGTTTATTTACGTGAAAATGTCAGATGCTCTGAATTATATCTTTGAAGAAGATAACGTGTTAGGTAGATGATTTTGAAGATATTGAGCAAATTTTACGCGCACCCCGTGTTTTCCAAAGTGGATACAATTAAGTATTTAGAAGAAACTGACGTAAAAGCATTCGTTACAAGATTTCGTTTATACAAACATAGTGCCTTGGAATTATTTGATTTAATTGATGAAAGTTGTAATATAATATCATCCATAATCACTTCAATAAAACTCACTTGAATTTTTAATTTCAATTACCACAAAATAACTCTGACGCCAACAAAACAATTACATAGAACTTCGAATCGAACTTTGATATTACCATAAAAAAGGTGCTGAATTAGAAATACATATAACTTGTGAACATACCATTGACTTATCACGCATTACATTTTGTAGTATATTAATATTACCTTACCATATTTGAATGTAGCTCGGGTAAATGTAGATGATACAAGATACGCTACCATTTACGCCGCGATTAAAAGCGTTGCCATATTTTTTGGCCAAGTCGGGATTTGTAACCTTTTGACTGACAAAAGCTGGCTTCTTTCTTTGAATGCAGGAGACAGTAAAAAACTTATATAACCAGGAGTTTTTAAAAATATATCTTTTTAATTGAGTTTTAAATTACGTTTAAAATGTATTTTAATAAAAAGTAATAGTCGTCCAGTGGTCGAAATCCAACTATAAGTAATTTAAATTATAGGTAAGTTTGAACATTATTAATATTCTAATGTTAAAAACTATTCTTCAATAATCACAGTTCAAAATTTCACGAATCTAAGAGAAATGAGACTACGCTGTTCAATATTTGCAGTTTCATAATACTTACAAAACAGCATCTCTTGTTCATGTCATTGTCATAAAAGACCTGTTACGGAACTTGTATAGATAACTTTGCACGCATGTCGGTATGGGTTAAATTATTCCGAAAAAGTAAAAAAAAAAATGTTTTCTTGTGTTTTAATTTTGGACCCTAATGAACAAACCAATTAAAACGTTGAAAATAAGGGACACCCTAATCTATCTATCTTCTAATATATAAAAGTTATATATAATAGGCCGAAGATATATATAATATATAGTTATATATATATATATATATATATATATACTAGACTCTGCCCGCGACTTCATTTGCGTAGTAGGATTCGATTCCGAGGTTCGATTTTATATATATATAAATAGCAAATATAAATATATACTCATATATATAGACCTTGCACCAATGCGCAAGGCAAGCAAGCATCAAATACTCGAATTTACGGTCTCTTTCAGCTGTGAAATTTCAAACTTGTCAACGAGTTCAAAATATATGACTACTAATGTCGCATATTTTGTGTTTTCGCAAACGTATCAAAACCTTTCGAGTAGGTACTTCTCGTTGACCTAAAATCATGGAATTCGACAAGAAGCAATGTCTTAATCTAAAAACACGTAAAGAACGACATTTGAAATCCGTAAATATGTAGATTATTTTTTAGAAAATTTCCAATACCTATTACGATAATAGCCTACTCCCTCGCGTCAACAACCACTGTATGCTAAAATGCGCCTAAATGCTCAAGCGTACAGCAGTGATTGCTTCGCACCGCGCGATTCCACAGTAATCGCAGGGCTGCCTCTTCGATAAAATTAAATTAACATAACTTTTTATCTATGTTATTGAGAACTGTGAATATGTTCTGACTTTTATGTGGCAGTTAAATATTTTATCATTTATAAAATATTTAACCAACTTAAAAAAAAGGAGGTGATCAGACATACAGGCAAAACTGGGATGTTTGACTTGTATGGTTTGTAGGTATGTATGTTTGTGCGCGATAATCTCGCGTTTGGCTAAACCGATATCGATGCGGTTTTCAGAAAAGGATTTGTTACATTTAGGAGAACGTTTTAAGTATAAGTATAATACTTCTTAGTTTGATGATGATCTTCGGAGATGTTCACTAGAAATGAAAAAAAAAGCCTTAAAAAAGAGAACCGACTTCAAATAAAGCACTAAGCCGTAAGTTATTTTATTAACGAGTGTAACACTCTCACACAAAAATAAATAAACACTGCAGTTTTCGAAAGTTTTCACGCGAAAAGTCGATGGCCTTCAAAATAAAAAAATATATCTAGTTCCTAGTTGTACATATCTAGGTGTATTGTACTACTACCAATTATCACGAATCAAATTTATTAAGATAAATTTGATATGTCTCTAATGACGGTATGTGAATGGAAAAAAATGTAAACGACAAAAACTAGTAATAATTTATTACTTACCTTTCTTCATTGACAGGTACATGGAAAAATGTTAGGTGTTTATCCCTTCTTTTGCTTGATTTACACCCATCTACAGCACATAAGGCACCACACGGCATCGTAATACGCGTACGAACGAACAGCACTATTAAAATTGAACGGCGTGCGCGCGCTTCGCTTGCGAAAACCGCACTGAATTTGATCCGCCGGCGGACCGAGACCGCTCGGCTGGGCGGTAGGCACTTATAGCGCGCAAGTACATGGAGTGACGGAGGCCTGACATTAGTAACTAGCTGTGATTAATTGTCAGTCGTCATCAGTGTTGTCATATCTACCTACTTATAGGTAGATCTACCTATTTTAGCTTGAGTCTACCTATCTACCACCCGAAGCCCTAAATCTGCCTATTTTCGATACCACGTCTTATTGAAAATAATTTTGACATTAAACTTAGTTATGCGTGTAACAGAACCAGTAACGTCCACGTCTTTGGTTTCTACTTTCTGCGCAGGATGCGAGCAAAGTAAAAACCAAAGACGTGGACGTGAGCATTCACTAAAAATAAAGAACATTAACAGCTCGTGACAATCTCACGAAACGAAGGTGTCACTGTCAACATTGTCAACTGCTCGTGGTATGTGCATGGAAATTTGACTACAATTTCGTTGGTTTACTTGATTCTGTTTATGTCATTCGTTGATAATGACGCTGATCATTGTTCCATAACCGACCAATCTTAGCTTATTTTCTAATCTATATACGTGGTACTGGCGGCATTGCGGCAATCCCACAGAGGTAATTTATTTGAAAATGTTAAAGTTGAATCTACTATTTTAACGTGGCATTTTATTTTGTTTTGTTGTGTTGTGACTTTTAATAAAAATGTACATTTTAGAACTTTAATTTGAATATACTAAACAGTAATAACTAAATAGAGGCGAATTACATGATAATGGCGGAGACGAAACACGGAGTCAAAGTGTTCGATCCCTAACGTGAGTTATGCCGGTTATAATAATAGTTTAACGGTGTCAACGGTCAGTAGCTACTCGTATTATTAGTAACCGGCAAAAGACTCTGAGATTAGCTCAGCTCTAGCTAGTAGGATAATTGTGCAGGAAATGTAAAACCAAGAACGGGGAACCCAGCTCGGAACACTTGAAAATTTTATAAAAGCATGTATAAATATTAAATAACATTTTGTTTAATTTTGATAAATCTTTTGTTTTACGTTGTTATATATATAATTATATTAATTATAAATAAAACTTTAGAGGTAGATCTACCGTTTTTTCCATGACATACTACCAACTTCTACCGATTTTTAGGACTTAATCTACCAATTTTCCAAAATGTGGGTTGACAACACTGGTCGTCATGTTCTCTATATTTTTACACAACATGCGATAAAACCACGATAATTTTGCAGTAAATATAGGATATTTCTTAGACTACGGATCTGGCAACACTGCTCAAGAACATCACAGGCGCCGACAAAGATACGCCGACTCTGCGTGTCTTTGTCGCCACGCTTTTCTAAATGCCGATCCACGTGCAAGTGCAGGGGGTCTAGCACGAATAACTGCGTATGAACTGCAATTTATCTAGGGCAACTGTGACAAAGACACCTCATAGTTTGTACGCCGAAGCGTGACGTAGGTAGGTATTGACGTTTACAGTACGAATACTTTTTCAGAAAATTGCTTATGCTATGGACTCAGGTAGGACTTTCTGTAATCTGTGGTGCACTACAAATGTCTATAAAAATGCGTAATAAAAATAAAAATTCAATAACCCACTAACATTTACTTACCTAGGTACCTAAATTTAGAATCGCATCGCGGTACCTAGGCCGTAGAAAACTTAAGTACCTACCTATTAACTAGGACGAGTAAGTTGTTTTATGCAATTAGGTAATTGACGATACTGGCAAGTCGCGCACCTGATGATAAACAGTAGGTACGTTTCATGATAGTTGCAAACAATAATGCTCAAGCATTACTGTATTAGGGTTTAGGGTGTGACAGTCGCTGTAGCAAGTGGAATTACCTACTAGATGAAGGTTCACTTTACTTGACTCGGGGTGATGAGCGAAGTTCAGTGCCACGTAATAGTACCTACCTACAGTTCTAAGCCATGGATGGAACTGAATATCTCTGGCACTGCGGTGGTGCCAACCAAGACGGCCTCATGCATAAGAATCCTACCGCCTAGCAGGTACCTATCTACCTGAGTCAGCCTTCCTCGGCTCGTATATACCTAAATAAAAATCGATTAGTAGGTATACCTAGTTGAGTAGACGCTGACTATGGACATGGGTCACATGGGTGACGTTTTCTAGGTTAGCAGGGGTGCCGATCACGAAAATAATATTCATTTTGAAATCCAAGACAACTGATACCAACTTTTATAACTCGGTATCTATTGGAACAATACCTACTGTAAAGTTTACTTACAAGATTTGCGGCTGTCTGAAATGTCGCGAGTAATTTCTGAAGAATAGACGTAAGTCTGAAAGATCGTTTCAGTAGCTTTCTAACGAGGTATCATTCATTCCAAAACAGGTCCCGGAACATGGTCAAAACAACCGTAATAAGCCAGCAGCCAAACTATTGCAGTAGTTATTTCTGATTTGCGAGTTTCTGAAATGTCGCGAGTAATTTCTGAATACTACGTCTGAAAGATCGTTTCAGTAGCTTTCTAACGAGGTATGATTCATTCCAAAACAAGTCCCGGAACATGGTCAAAACAACCGTAATAAGCCAGCAGCCAAACTATTGCAGTAGTTATTTCTGATTTGCGAGTTTCTGAAATGTCGCGAGTAATTTCTGAATACTACGTCTGCAAGATCGTTTCAGTAGCTTTCTAACGAGGTATGATTCATTCCAAAACAAGTCCCAGAACATGGTCAAAACAACCGTAATAAGCCCGCAGCCAAACCTCTCGCAGAAGTTATTTCTGATTTGCGAGTTTCTGAAATGTCGCGAGTAATTTCTGAATACTACGTCTGAAAGATCGTTTCAGTAGCTTTCTAACGAGGTATGATTCATTCCAAAACAGGTCCCGGAACATGGTCAAAACAACCGTAATAAGCCAGCAGCCAAACTATTGCAGTAGTTATTTCTGATTTGCGAGTTTCTGAAATGTCGCGAGTAATTTCTGAATACTACGTCTGAAAGATCGTTTCAGTAGCTTTCTAACGAGGTATGATTCATTCCAAAACAGGTCCCGGAACATGGTCAAAACAACCGTAATAAGCCAGCAGCCAAACTATTGCAGTAGTTATTTCTGATTTGCGAGTTTCTGAAATGTCGCGAGTAATTTCTGAATACTACGTCTGAAAGATCGTTTCAGTAGCTTTCTAACGAGGTATGATTCATTCCAAAACAAGTCCCGGAACATGGTCAAAACAACCGTAATAAGCCAGCAGCCAAACTATTGCAGTAGTTATTTCTGATTTGCGAGTTTCTGAAATGTCGCGAGTAATTTCTGAATACTACGTCTGAAAGATCGTTTCAGTAGCTTTCTAACGAGGTATGATTCATTCCAAAACAGGTCCCGGAACATGGTCAAAACAACCGTAATAAGCCAGCAGCCAAACTATTGCAGTAGTTATTTCTGATTTGCGAGTTTCTGAAATGTCGCGAGTAATTTCTGAATACTACGTCTGAAAGATCGTTTCAGTAGCTATCTAACGAGGTAAGATTCATTCCAAAACAAGTCCCGGAACATGGTCAAAACAACCGTAATAAGCCAGCAGCCAAACTATTGCAGTAGTTATTTCTGATTTGCGGCTGTCTGAAATGTCGCGAGTAATTTCTGAATACTACGTCTGAAAGATCGTTTCAGTAGCTATCTAACGAGGTAAGATTCATTCCAAAACAAGTCCCGGAACATGGTCAAAACAACCGTAATAAGCCAGCAGCCAAACTATTGCAGTAGTTATTTCTGATTTGCGAGTTTCTGAAATGTCGCGAGTAATTTCTAAATACTACGTCTGAAAGATCGTTTCAGTAGCTTTCTAACGAGGTATGATTCATTCCAAAACAGGTCCCGGAACTTGGTCAAAACAACCGTAATAAGCCAGCAGCCAAACTATCGCAGAGTAGGTATTTCCGATTTGCGAGTTTCTGAAATGTCGCGAGTAATTTCTGAATACCACGTCTGAAAGATCGTTTCAGTAGCTTTCTAACGAGGTATGATTCATTCCAAAACAAGTCCCAGAACATAGTCAAAACAACCGTAATAAGCCCGCAGCCAAACCTCTCGCAGAAGTTATTTCTGATTTGCGAGTTTCTGAAATGTCGCGAGTAATTTCTGAATACTACGTCTGAAAGATCGTTTCAGTAGCTTTCTAACGAGGTATGATTCATTCCAAAACAGGTCCCGGAACATGGTCAAAACAACCGTAATAAGCCAGCAGCCAAACTATTGCAGTAGTTATTTCTGATTTGCGAGTTTCTGAAATGTCGCGAGTAATTTCTGAATACTACGTCTGAAAGATCGTTTCAGTAGCTTTCTAACGAGGTATGATTCATTCCAAAACAAGTCCCAGAACATAGTCAAAACAACCGTAATAAGCCCGCAGCCAAACCTCTCGCAGAAGTTATTTCTGATTTGCGAGTTTCTGAAATGTCGCGAGTAATTTCTGAATACTACGTCTGAAAGATCGTTTCAGTAGCTTTCTAACGAGGTATGATTCATTCCAAAACAGGTCCCGGAACATGGTCAAAACAACCGTAATAAGCCAGCAGCCAAACTATTGCAGTAGTTATTTCTGATTTGCGAGTTTCTGAAATGTCGCGAGTAATTTCTGAATACTACGTCTGAAAGATCGTTTCAGTAGCTTTATAACGAGGTATGATTCATTCCAAAACAAGTCCCGGAACATGGTCAAAACAACCGTAATAAGCCAGCAGCCAAACTATTGCAGTAGTTATTTCTGATTTGCGAGTTTCTGAAATGTCGCGAGTAATTTCTGAATACTACGTCTGAAAGATCGTTTCAGTAGCTTTCTAACGAGGTATGATTCATTCCAAAACAGGTCCCGGAACATGGTCAAAACAACCGTAATAAGCCAGCAGCCAAACTATTGCAGTAGTTATTTCTGATTTGCGGCTGTCTGAAATGTCGCGAGTAATTTCTGAATACTACGTCTGAAAGATCGTTTCAGTAGCTATCTAACGAGGTAAGATTCATTCCAAAACAAGTCCCGGAACATGGTCAAAACAACCGTAATAAGCCAGCAGCCAAACTATTGCAGTAGTTATTTCTGATTTGCGAGTTTCTGAAATGTCGCGAGTAATTTCTGAATACTACGTCTGAAAGATCGTTTCAGTAGCTTTCTAACGAGGTATCATTCATTCCAAAACAGGTCCCGGAACATGGTCAAAACAACCGTAATAAGCCAGCAGCCAAACTATTGCAGTAGTTATTTCTGATTTGCGAGTTTCTGAAATGTCGCGAGTAATTTCTGAATACTACGTCTGAAAGATCGTTTCAGTAGCTTTCTAACGAGGTATGATTCATTCCAAAACAAGTCCCAGAACATAGTCAAAACAACCGTAATAAGCCCGCAGCCAAACCTCATGCAGAAGTTATTTCTGATTTGCGAGTTTCTGAAATGTCGCGAGTAATTTCTGAATACTACGTCTGAAAGATCGTTTCAGTAGCTTTCTAACGAGGTATGATTCATTCCAAAACAGCTCCCGAAACATGGTCAAAACAACCGGAATAACCCACCCGCCACACGCGACATCTTAATTTGGTCGGTTTATAATGGCTGCTGAGTTTGGCTGCCAACTTCACACAGGTATCTCCGCTTACGTCAAGATCGTAATGATGACAGTTCTGTCAAAGTTTATGTCAGTTTCTGATAGCTTAGTCAAGAGGCATAGATAAAAGGCAAGTCAATTTGACAGCTCGATATACTAGACGTGCTCGGCGACCGTCAAGGGTGATGAAATTTAATGATTGTTTTTTTCATGGTGATTATTTTTTTGTATGTACGCAAGTCCTGTATTTTATTAATAATGTTTACTAATTGATATACTAAGTATTTTTATAATGCTATTAAAGCAATCCGCATTTGACCATGTACATATTTAATGACATTTTGGTATAAAGGTAGATATGACCTTGAAGAAGATAATGAGCTACACGAAATACGAATCCTGCGCAGATGTAGTCGCGGGCACCAGTAATATAGACATGTAACTAAGAAAAACTATAATTTTAGAAATATAAGTTCATAAGTTACTATAAAAAAACAAATTTGTCAGTCTGTTTGTCCAATCCCCAAAATTGCTACACTGGTTTTGATGAGGCTATCAAATGGCAGATAGCTGATTTACCAAAAAAGTAAAATTTACGAAACAAAAATACGCCGGCCTTCCGAACACTCACCACTAGATGAGGGTAAAATCTATTGAGGGTTATTACGTAATCCCGTATTGTTCAGTTGTATGAGTGAAAACCACGCTATGTTTTATAAGAAACGTCATAGATTATCGCAAAAAGGGCCTGAAAGTGCACAAAGTGTGCCGCAGTATTAATAAATTGCTACTGCTTGGAGGCAAATAACTGTATAAAGTGTACCTACTTATACTATATAAACAGTTTTTCTTAAGAAACAAAGTTTTCAGTGGCCTGACATGGTTAAGTTTCGATGAAACCGTCGCA
This sequence comes from Selenia dentaria, assembly GCA_917880725.1. Lineage (NCBI taxonomy): Eukaryota > Metazoa > Arthropoda > Insecta > Lepidoptera > Geometridae > Selenia > Selenia dentaria. The sequence goes on from OU862891.1 coordinate 7,277,093, forward strand.
CCAACTCCAAAGTTTTTAAACTTTTTTATATTATGCAAATGTTTACCAAGTAATTTCCATTATTCTGTTTTGCTCGGAAACCTCTATAAAACTTGGGTTATGATGATTACCAATACAACCGATGTAACCGAGCGCTATTTATTTATTTAGGTTATTGTAATGATGAGTCATCGAATAGAACATTATGGCCACTTTTCTTCTTATGGCTTAACATTTTTTTTATTTGCATGCGTTTTTAACTGACTTTAGTGTCATACCCAATTAATAAGATCTTTTGTGCGATCAATGATTCTGATAATATGCTATTGGGTCTTTTTTGAAGATAATTAACCATCTGGTTCTTAAGCAAAGTTCCCTCTTGGTTAAATACTGTAGTACCACATATTCAGCTTTATGGAGTAGTGAATGAATGAGTTTTGATAATGAAGACATTTATTAAAACACCGTTATTAAATTAAACTATATTAAAATTAAGGAAGGAGTACAAATGGGTGTCATGCACATGGAGCTCAGCATGATGCTGCAGGAATAGCTACAGCGCTGTTGTTAAGCTTAAACCTAGGTGACATGTATGTATAGCAACAAAGTGCAAATGTAATTTCCCTTTGACATTTTGTTGAGATCTCGAAACGACAATTTGGTATGTTTTTGGCAGACGCTTCGTCCATTGTAGGATGATTGTAGCCCGGAGCTAGCTTTGTAATGAACTGCTTGTCAATATTTCAATGCAGATTTACTGAACAATTCAAGTTTGTTTCGCAAATTTGAGACAAATTTTAGCGTATATAAGTAGAATAATAAGTATTAGCTAAAAAGTTCTTCAATAAAATTATTCGTAAAACTTGCTAACTTGTTATTTAGGTTATATTTTGTGCAATACTGTTGAATGGAACTAAAGGCTGGTATTTAAAGCAATTGGGAGAAGTTTTTCAATTATGTTGAACAAAAGAAGAAAACCGTTTTCTTATGAAAACTCAATCACCACTGCGGGCAGGTTATGTTTGTACCGCAAAACGAGTGCATGCAATATACAATATATCAAACGTCAGCAGTAAACTGCATACGTGCAGGGAGTGAGTGGTAGCAATATGTGCAGTCAATGGGTTTATTGATCTGTGATACTAACTTGTAACTAGTTTTGGCAACTTATAGAGTTGCCAAATAGTTATGATTTTAATATGTATATATACATATACATAGATTTAAAATCTATTTAAATAAATGCTGGACGAAAAATTACAAAGCCCTATTTTTTACCTTTTTAATGAGGGTCAGTTGAGAATACTTCAACTAATAACTAATTTAAAATCATATTTTATGAATGTCAAGTACCTATTTATTTTTTACATTCAAACTGTATCCATATCTGATATTTATTAATAGGAATTATTTTACTTCATATCACTCGAGTACTTGTAGATAAGATTTGTTTGAATAGACAACAACATACATGAATAACATATCTATACCTACTGAAAGTATTTTTAGTTTATTATTCTGATCCGCACGCGGCTCTGCTTACGTTGTCTACGGTATATGTTGCCTAAGAAGATAATTAATTTAAAAAAGTATTAAGACTTGTTTGTTTTAAAGCTTCTGGAACCTCTAGAGTTTAGAACTAGAACGAGGACACCAATACTTGATTCGAAACTGTCTGAGATCTACTTGATTTGTAAATCACACACAAAACCAACAGTTACCACACTACGGACGAGCTCCTTTGGCTGCACAGAAGAGTGCCCTCGCCTGCTTTGATCTCTCACAGCCGAGCATGGAGTTAAGAAATCAGACCTACTCTCACTCAATTCACGTCCTGGACGTCTGACAACTCCGACATTAGGGTTAACCACTAGCCTTTACCACCTAAACCACTAAGGTTATGCGCGCTAGATTAAGACCCCATTCAATCTCTCTCTGAGTTGCCCGTTCATTTATCCCTGCAGTATTGATTGTGCAGCTGTACAATTACTTACATACGCAAGGAATTAGAATAATTTAATTCTGTAGCAAGTAACTGTGTGATATAATTGATTATAATCCAGGTTCGATATGCGGGTTTGAAATCTCAGTATCACATTATTATAATATTATTTGAAGAATTGAGATCTCATCCATACCCTAATACAATTATAGAATAATATCCGTCCAATCCCTAGTAATCCTGTAATCAATAGGTAATATCACAAACGGGGAGGTTTATTGCTGTTTGCGAATCATTTTTTAGATGTCGACATATGTGACGTCAATTACTGACTTGGTACAGTGCTTGCCCGTGACTTGGAACGCGAGGAGTTTTTAAAACATATTAAAGAAGATTTAGCCTCTTTAGTCTTCAAAGTTTGAAAGCTATCCCATTTCCATGTTAGTTCAGGCTATCTTAAAAAAACGGTACAAACATACAGCTTTTAAAACCAATTTAATAATTGTTGCGTATTAGGTAGATATAAATAATTAACCCCCCTAGTTTCGAGATATTGGATAATATATTACCTATTTACTTACTCACTACTAGCTGCAATTGAAAACTTTAGACGTTTGAATTTTACCGCAATATCTCAAAGGGTGTGCAATCGGAATCTTTCAACGCAGTTTGGCGCGGCTGTCTGTCAGCAAAAATGGCCGCAATAGGTTTAGTTGTTTATTCATGAATGTAATTAAAATAAACATAGACATAAATCGCTTTTGCATTAAATTTTTAATTCTAGATTGATGTGAATTAATTTAATTTGCAAAAGGTACGCAAGGGTCTTGTTGGGCATTAATAGAGTCGATTGCTATCGATATGCGTGAAACTGAACTATGTAAAAAGAACAAAAAAGAACAAAATTACACACCAAAGTTTTAAGGATGTAATAAAATTATTTTAAGTAAGTATATCCATTCCTGCTAAGCTTGGTAGTTTTTAAAACTTTAAAAAGACGAGTTAATTTGATGAGATAAAAAACCCAAAGTGGTAACTAAATACGACAGAAATCTCTAATGCACCATCAGAAGTAATACAACTGCAGATATTGCATTAGATTCTTGGTTTCGGTGATCCCAGAATTCTGGTGGTTATTGGTATTTTACTGAAAACGTATACAAATCGCTCCTTTTTTTTTGTTAAATGTTGTTTTTTTATCCCTGTTCCAAATATCTTGATACAAAAACCCTTTTCTCAATTGTAGCTTAGGTCAGTCAGCATCTGATAGAACTTTTACTGAGTCTGCCTGGGGAAGTACCACACTTTTGCCAGTTTTTTCAACCGAGAAGCTGAAGTATAGAAACATTACTGTATTTCGGTTTGAAAGGAAATGTTTCTGGTGAATTTACATCACGAGAGATTGAGAATCTTAGGGTAACGAGCTCAGTACATTGCCATGCAGGGCTGAGAAGAAGTGGTTTAATAAAATTCAGAATGGCACTGATTATGGCGCTATACTGGCGCTGTTATAGGTAAGCGTGACGCTTAACATCAGGCGAGCAGGCTTGGCTCAGCAACAGTTTCATAAAAAGCATCACATGTTCAATTTACACGTCTCGTTACTTAGTAACAAAAAGTTATAGAAAATTATTTATGGATACTGTATTTAAAAAAACAAGTCAACAGTATTCTGAAAAAGTGCTAAAAATGCGACCACAAAAAAAACTAGAGCAGAGGTGTCGAGCAGCCCTTACAATGTTCTAGGACTCTCATCGCAGCCTCCATTGATGGAGAGCCGCGTAATGCGCTGCGAGTGTATACGGGCCGCTAGTTGGAAGCTTATTTGAATACTTAGCTGCTTACTGTCACGTGTTAGAAACTACTTCAGACTAGTCCAAGCTTCTCGGACTACTTTTTTCTCACCGCGTACAAAACAACTACTTCTAAGCCATTTTTGCACTATTTTGGCATTTTTGTTGTGCTTTTGTTTCACAAATTTATTTAAATTTTTTTTTTATTATATAAAAAAAAAAATATTTAAGACATGAATGCCTATACAGTCAATTACGGAGCAATATTTTAGTCAGCGCCTCAAAATTAACACTAACACAGTTCAACCACATATACTGAAATATGTCAATATATCTATCAGGAGTACTGCGCTCGTCACCCCGAGACATTGGTGTTGAGTTTCTTTCGCCCAGTAGTTTCACATGCTACAGTGCCCTTCACGTCCTAACACAGTAATGATTGCGCATTATTGCTTCGTCATAAAATACCTACCTATTTCTACCGCGAAGCAGTAATGATCGCAATACTGTGTTCTGATTGAAATGGCATGGTTGCCGGTAAATTATAGGCACATGAAACTTAACAAATAATGTCTCATTGTTAGGGGCGCAGCGCAGTTCGTCACATATTATGATTGTAATGCCTCTGTACTAGGCAAAGGTTATAAAAATACATATACAAAAATAAAAATGTTTATTTCTTGTTCATACACATAAAAACTTATTTATTGACTTAATATATAATTGGAACCCTGCTTACTGTCTTCCCCTAATTACTTTGACAATTTCATATGGATGACAATATATGATATGAAAACTTATGTAAGGATTGTGCTTTAAATGAAGTTTGTTTGATTATATTTTTATAAATTATTAAAATTATTTAACTACATTATGTTGTATGTGTGTGTACTTGTATGTTGTGTATATGTGCGCGTGTGTGTAGCTGACGTGTTATCGGATTTTAAAGAACATATTTTCAATTTGTTCATAGGTTACTACTTAACATCAGGTGGACCTTGTACTTGTACTGTGTCTTAGTAACAAAATAAACTGACACTGACTCTCTCACTGACTAACAAAATACATGTGTTATGTTTATACAGTTTTTTAATATTCATTAATTTTGTTTCTTCGTATTCTTTTTTGGTGGACGTTAAATAGTTGTAGTTAAAAAAGATTTCAACGACTTTGTTTTGTAACCCTCGAAGTTTGTTTAACCTTGGTTTGCAGCTTAACCCCAGATTTCAATCAAGTACAATAGTTGCGTTTTTACCAGTGCATTGTAAATTGTGTATCGTATTTTACTTGGAATACATCGATCAATGCAACGGAGTGCACCACAAAGTGCTATTAACTTACTTTTTTATACGTTGTATATGTGTATTGCCAAGTTAATTGGGTATTCATGTGCAAGCCCAGATATTATTCGTGTGTCTTTTGGAGAATGAAATTCAAGAACTTCAAGAATGGAAACGAACTATCGACTGGAAGTCTTCTAGTCAAGCGGTTCTTGCGGTCTCTACCGTCATGAGTGAAGGAGAAGGGACGAAGCCTATTATAGGATGGAAGAACCGCTTGACTAGGAGAGTTTCAGGTGAGAGTTCGTTTCCATTCTTGAAATGTGTTTTCAAGTTCACTTTTTCGCTCTGTATAGTATCTGTACTATCTGTCACTTTAATTTTATATCGGTTTCATGTACAGGAATAGATCATGAAAAGACACTTGATGATCCTATTCAAAACCGGCACCCGTCTGCTTTGGCGACCTTACAGCAATAATCAAAATTTTGTTACTCGTAACATACTTGAATATCGAGGATTTTAGATCGTCTTCCGATGATATGTAAAGCCTTGAGCTTGAGTTTAGCGAACAGAATAAAAATGAGAAGACTACCGATTCCTTACGTGACTGCGTCAAACTGTGATTTGACTAGAATAAGAAGCAGTCCTATAGTAAAAAACAATCTCAGCTTTGCCAAATACCCAAAGCTTTTACTTTACATTAAGTAAAATATCACCAGATAATTTATTGATTCAGGCGTTACTTTGCATTGTTGTTTACTTTGAAATCCAGTATAAAAAAGCTATCTTCCAACGATGCCAGCGGAAGTGTCACTAAATATTCCTTTCTAATGTCGTTTATTTTTTTAAATATCACCATTATCCATTCCTACTACTAACTACTAACGCTTGATCCTTCGGCTCAGAGTAAGAAAGAGTCTACCCTGGGTCTGCTGCTTTGGGGATGGGCTAAGTGGCCGGCCATAATGTAATTCCATGCTCTTCGATCTGAGTGGAAGGCCAAATCTTAATTTTAAGGCATTATGAACAGGCATTATTTAACTTAACCTTACTACGCGAACTAAGTCGCAGGCAGTCGCGTCCAATGTATATATTAGATTACCTACATAATCCATTCAATCCCTGATTACCAATATTTTGGCATGGAGGAAGTATTTATTATTATTGTTATTTTATATAAGTACCAACTTCAAACGAGGAGCTTATTTTTAATATACTTAGCTTAAATTATGACATAGAAATATTATCGAATTGTGAACCAAATTATTCAGCTGACAAACTTTCATATTTTTGATATTCGTGTGATATATCTGAGTTAAACCTACTTGTAAATGACGCTGATATCTTGCTTGCATTTTTTATTAACATGGCTCTTGTATTATCGTAAATTTGCCATTCTTCAAGCCAACATGTGTATATATTTGTATTTGCATCCAGTTTGTTTGTTATTCAAATAGTCAAAGTCAAGGCATATGCACATTGTGTCTTTTATTAAGCCACACTCCGTCTAAGTCACGTTTTAATATAGTGGATGCATCACTAAAACTTTCTACGGTGATTGACAAGGAAAGCTCAATTACAACATTTCATAAATTTGTACACGTTGCTTAGCCTCGAGCACTTGAAGAATACTTAACCTCTAATAATCCACCACTAGTACATGTCAAAAGTAGAAGGAACACTAATCCAGATAAATTAAACAAATTCAATGTTAGTCACTGTTGGAATTTATTCCCGCCATCGACCTCGAATGCCCTTAGTCTATGTGTACAGTCGTGGTATCTCTGTGGTCTGACCCATAATCATAATCATAATCATATTTTATTGGTATTAAATCCATACACGTCAATATTGATAATAAAATAAACAATGTGTCAACAATCGAATTAACAACTTAGGTACTATAGTACATTTGTACTTTGTTGTTCATATATTATATACTTAAGTATAATTAGTATCTACATATATAATCATGTTGGATTACTGCTACCACATACAAATAAGTAATTTATAAATACATGTCACCAAATCTATGTCATACCATTATTTAAACAATTTAATGAAAAAAACGTCATGTCAATTACAAAATAAAACATATATCGAATAATCTAAGATAATAATAGTAATAAAAATTATTATAATATATAATTATAATTATATAAATATAATAATAGGAATAATACATATGTACATAGACAGCAAATACGTTTTAATCCATTTAAATGATTTAGTACTTACTTACGCAAAAGTACTTACTTAGTTTACATTCTCATGCCCGTATTACCCGCGCATTGATGTGGTAATTATTAAATTAGACTGGATGTGTTATTTATTCAAAGTTTTCGTATTAAGTTTGTAAAGAATCAATCCCAATTTTTACGTTGAGTTTGTGGTTTCCGTCGTAAGTTAGTCCCTATTAGCCGTGCACATTACTGAATAAATTAGATTATCAGGTGTCCTAAATTATAATTGTATTAATCTGGCTAAACTTCAGACCTTCTAAAATCTATCAACCAATAAATAAAATCTAAATGTTATATCATAGCTTAATGCACAAACATTCTAGGCATTCGATTGAAAAAGTATTTCAATAATAAGTCATGATGTTATGTTCAATTTCTTTTATTTCATTCCATTTCTAAAGTAAATTCTTGCATTAATTCATTTGACTACGAAAAACGTGTAGTAATGTAGTATGAGAGTTAAAAATTAATTTCATCACACAGTTTATATTGGCAATAGCAGAACTGTTAAGTATGTGTTTATTTTATAAATCACTATGTATATATAAAAATAAATAAATATGAAAATGCAATGTATAACATTTTGTGATATCTACTTGTTAGGTTTGCTACAATCACTCCGCTGTCAGTGTTTCATCTGTAAATACGCTCGAATTGCTGTGATGGCATTCCCTGTTTCCAAAATGTACACTCGTATAATAATTTTAAAACGAAAAATGTCATTTATTTTGCTGCTTTTGCCGACACTTTAACTATACTTGAACCTAAAATAGCATAGTTGTTTCACGGGCAAGGGTTGAAAATTGATTGACATCATGAAGCTTTACAAATTCTCCAAAATACAGCCACCTCGTTCAATATTGTGCACTAATTGACAAAGGCCCTAATACATGATGATACATGCATAGGTATAATAATTAAAAAATCTAAAGACCTTCTTAATTATAGACTCCATTCAGAAAGCTTTAACTCATATTTAATGAACAATTTATGAATGTCAAGGACTGATTTATTTTTTATATGAACACTGTATCCATATCTAAAATGTAATTATAGCAATGTAATATAAATATTATATAACAAATTCATAAAAATCGACAGAACACTTCATACTTGTAGATAAGATTAGTTTTGATAGACAACAAAATATATGGATAACATATCCATACCTATTGAAAGTAGTTTTAGTTTATTACTAGCTGACCCGCACGCGGCTCTGCTTACATTGTCTACGGTCTACGTTACCTTAAAACGTAATTAACTAAATAGGTTTGAATTTAAACATCAAGAGTTAGGATCTAGAACGACTACTTTATAGTACGCCAATACTTAAATCAAAACTCTCGTTCCAATCACTAAGATCCACTTGATTTGTAAATAACAAACAGAACCACACTTCGGAAGAGATGTCTCTTCTGTGTAGCAATGATGATCAAAGGATGGTTTTGGTCATCATTGCTCCACAGAGTAGTGCCCTAGGCTGATTCGATCTCTCACAACCGAAGATGGAGTTAAAGAAATGAGTCCTACTTTTATCCACGTTTAGGGGACCGATTCCACGCGATACATTGTAATTGAACTGTAACATACAGTCCAGCTGCAGTTACGTCTGTCGTTACCAGCGATTGATCAAATCTTCATATTCTGTTATTACGATAGATAATGACTGCGACGTTAACTCATATTAGTATATAGTAGAACATAAAACGTTATATTCCAATTTGTCTTTAGAAATACTTTTTGGGCATGATTGACCGACAACTGGAGTTGAAGCTGCAGTTGCAGCGGGACTTATTGTTGAACGGTGTGAAATAGTAGAATCAACATCCTGCAACTGCGACACTTGGGCTGGCTACTAGCCTTTCAACCAAACTACTAAGGTCCTGGGCGATGAATTCTCTCTCTGACAAGAACGTCCATATATCCTTGCAGTCGTTGGAACGTATTGATTGCAGCTTTACCATTATTACTTAAATACGCATAGAATTGGAATAATTAAATTGTGAAGCAGATAAATGTGTTATAATATTGATTTAAATCCAGGTTTGAAATGCGGGTATGTAATCTTGGTAATTCATTATTATTATGTTATTTGAAGGATTGAGATCTAATCCATACCCTATTATAATTATAGATTAATAGCCGTCCAATCCCTTGTTATCCTGTGAATGAAATTGATTGCTGTTTGCGAATAATTTCGTAGATTTCCATATATATGACGTCAGCTTACTAGTTGATGGTGCCCGCAACTCGGACCGTGTGGAGTTTTAAAAAATATGGATTTCCTTTTACTTTTACTCTCTTTAATTTTTCGTTTTTGATTAAAGCTATCTTATTTCCTTCTTAGTTCAAGCTATCACTGTGACAAGTTTTAACGAATCTAGTGGTTCAATCAGTCAACAACGATATTAAGAGAACCACATATCTTAAAAAAATCCCTAGATTGTTTTTATCGCCAACTTAGAACTTAAGCTTAAGATATCAATATTTACTCAGCTGCCAACTGCTTATTACTCAAAGGGTTTATTATCCCTGTCACATTGTTTTATAGATGACTGTAGGTACTGACATTGAACAACCTAAGCTTGTAAAAAAATTCCAGGTACCCGGTCCGAGGACATATAAAGGTTGAAGCACGCTGTAATTTGCTCTTATAAACTCAAAGGCTTCGTTAGATATACTGCAATTCCAATTACATATTATCATGCGATTGACAATACGAGCAAGTCGTGTACCTGATGTTTAGCACTACGTATGCCCATGATAGTTGCAATATCAGTCAGAGCTTAGAACTGAAGCCTTACATGGCACTGCACTACGCTCATCAACCTAACACATTATTTTTGTGTCCCTTTCATCCAGTAATTTCACTTGCTATAGTGCCTCTCACACCGTACATTTTAGCTTCGCGGCAAAATATCTGGCACTGAAACTACCAAGACGGCTTCTTGCAGAAGAAACCTACCAACAAGTAGGTAGTCGAGTTTCCTCGCCTCTTACGATTTGCATCCCAACGATTTAGCGGATGGAATATCCTACTCCGATTCCTCTCGGAGAAAATAACATAGACATAGGTTACTTGTAGAGGTGATAACGGAATACCTGGCTCATAAAAATTTTCGTAGCTAATTAAATAAAACTACGGAAGTGGCACGAAGAACTACTTGCGTGGGCAGTATCCGGCGTGAAATACACATAAATTTCGTTGTAAACCACAACTTCAAATACTATAAAGTTTTTGAGCAACGCGTCATGCCCGTACTTACATACGACACTGTAACCATGGCACTCGACATTCACTACGTGCACGTTGAAATTTACGCAGAGGCAAGGCAAGAAAAAAGGGAGGGCTACAAAATAAAATGAAAGTGCCTGATTTGATGAATACTACCTGATATATAGATACTTTAAAGATACAGCGCGTAAAAAGGCATTTGAAAACACATTTCAAGAATGTAAACGACCCGCTGGCTAGGAACTCTCCTAGTCAAGCGTTTCTTTCAGTCTCGACCGCCCAGAGTGAAGGAAAAGTGACGAAGGCTATTTATATAAGAACTAGCTGATGCCCGCGATGTCGCCTGCCCAAGATTAGTACTTCGAGTAGCTTATTATCTTCTCTAAAGATATTATCTATCTTTGTACCAACATGTCATAAGATATGTACATGATTATATGAGTAAATTTAAGTACCTACTTAGTAAATCTATCACTAATAATAAAATACAGACCTACGTGCATAAAAATAAAAAATAAAAAAATATACTGTTAGCCTTTGTTGCGTTTTATTCCTGCCATCGACCTTCAGTGTCCCAAGTATAAATACAGTCGTGGGTCGTGGCATATCTATGGTCCGAACCTTAAACAACAAGTCGGCTACAGCTTTTAATTTATTTAAATGATTGTTTAAAAAGTACTTACTTAGCTTACATTTTCATGCCAGAGTTACCCACGCTTTGATTTGCTAATTATGTAATTAGGCTGTGTGTGTATTTATTTAATGTTTTTGTATAAATTTTGTAGACGCCCAAAGTACCAGTTCTCACGTTGAGTTTGTGGTTTCCGTTGCAAATTAGTCTTAATTTTCACGTTACTGAGTCTTTGAAATGGGACTTTATCAGGCGACCTAGAAGATAACTCATTCAATTTGCTTAACTTTAGATCGTCTAAAATGCGTAAATGTAATAAAATAGCTAATTGCACAAACATTCCATAGGCACTCGAATGACAAAGTATTTCATTAATAGGTCATGATATTTATGTTTCATTCGTTATAATATCATTGCATTTCTAAAGTGAATTCTTGCATTAATTAATTTTAGTAAGAAACATGTGTCGTAAGGAAGTGGTTAAGTAATGTAAAGGGTTCAAAATAAACCAGTGCCTCCATACCATACTCGTATTTCATTAATATTGATCTAGCCGTTTGAGCGTGATATAGTAACAAACATCTATACATCCATACACACAAACTTTCTTGTTTATAACATTTAAAGTTTACATACATACGTCTTTCATGGCAAGTCGTTTAATCAAATTTACAGTTTCAGAAATTTATAGAAATAATAAATAATGAAAAACGTTTTAAGCCCTTGATTGTTTGAAATAATACCATTAAAATTACTAAAACATTCTAATTGTATCCCAAAAGCATGATTTAAATAAAATTAAAGGAAACCCTTATCATGCAACCAAGACGTAGAATAAAAGATTCATCATTTATTCAACGTAGAAGAGTCATAAATATAGGTTTTACGCTAATTACTTCATAAATTAGTTCAGAATTACGAAGCACTCATAATTGTGGTTCTAAACGCAAAGATTGTTTCATTTCCAAATTTTTTCTTGTACTTATCCAAAGATATTTTGTTTGCATAAATATAAAACAATAATTTATTATACTTTTGTAATTTAAAATACAAACTCGGAATCGACTGCTCACATTATATTATGACAGCCGCTTTAGCAAAGTTGGCAGTGCTTTCGAAGTAACATGTCTCCGGTTCGATCCCAGGTTGGGACTGGAAATATTTGATGAATGAGCAGAAATGTTTGATCTCGTACTTGGATGTTTAATGTGTTAATATATGTGTCCAAGCCTCCCGCGACACAGGGAATCCTAGTCCGGCAGTATCAGTGTGTGAACATTTAGTTTTATACAAAATTGTAATACCGCTTAGTCGAAATACATTGAAAAAAATTACATACATACATGTTAGTCTCTATAGTTATTATAATGTCTTATATAAATGACTAGCATAATGTGTAGTGGTAGGACTTTTGCAGAGTCCGCGTGGGGAAGTACCACACCTTTGCCAGTTCGACCGCAAAGCACAAGTGTGCAAACTCTACTCTGTTTCGTTGAATGGCAATGTTTCGAACGAAATCACAGGGCAAGGGATTTAACATGTTATGTCTCAGGGTGACAATCGCATTGCATTACCATGCTTTGCTTTGAACTCTTGTGCGTTTAAAATTCTGAATAACATTGAACTGTTACGGGCGAGCGTGACAATTGACATTAGCGAGCGACTTTCTCGTCTCGTCACTGATGGACATAAAAACGTACATAAGACAGTTCTACTTTGTAAAGCTTGACAAACTCTTCTCATTAAAACTAAAAAAAAAAGTGTTCAAAGATAAAATTCTCCAAAATTAATTACGCAAGTTCAAGGGGACAAAAGTTGTGAAAAAAAATGCGAACAAAAAACTGTTTTTCTATTGCCTCCTTATTATGAAGAGAATGCTGAAGAGAAATAATACGTAAAGCTCCCGGAGCTTAGTCGAGATAATTATAATGACAGTAAGTAATAAGTAAGATAAACACGAACAAGCGAGATGGGCCAGTTGTGCGCTTGAAACAGTTGCAGTGATAACCCAGATATTAGAAGTTGTATTTTCCGTGGCATTGCAGTGCGCTCATCATCCCGATACATCGGATTTTCAGTTTCTTTCGCCCAGTTATTTGAATTGCTACAGCGCCCTAACACAGTAATGCTTGCGCACTATTGCTTCGTTGCAGAATATCGGGCACTACAGTAGCCACGACCAAGGCGGCCTCTAGCACTACCTATCTATTCATTCTCTTATGATGTAATACAAAAATATATTATCATTTCAGTAGGTAAGTTAAAGGAAGACATATATAAGAAGAATTACAAACTTCAGAATTCAGAAGGGAAGGGAAGGAATTTCAATTGAGGAACTCGGAATATAGACCGTAAATCAACACCAAGAGGCCCAGAGCTGTTTGGAGCGGCTCATATATAGCTGCTTGGTTGGTAATATTAAAAAAAATACAGGAAGGCTCAGATCATTATCATTATCTATCCTAAACTGACTAACGTAGGTATAAGAATTAATATAGAATAAAAGGTAAAAAATACCATGATCGTAGGAATTGATCCGCACACCCCTTTGGATACAAGCAAGATTAAAATTGTTTGGATAAATTTTGTAGGTCATATTGTATTATTCTATCAACTAGCGAGACGTGCAACTCGTGCGCCTGATAGTAAGCATCACACCTTGCCTATGACAGATGTAGAGGTACACATAGAGTTTCCACTAGTATCGCGTGGTACTGCACTTCATACTCGTTATCCCGAACTATTTAATGTTTAAGTTAATTCTACCACTTATGTACGAGTAACCTTAGCCTCATTTTAAACACGCTATTATCATAAAACTTAACATTATTTACTTTAATATATAGTAATTTTAAAAACTTTATTATATATAGAGACAATGAATATTATTAAATCAAACTAATAAAACAAATTAAAAAACAAATTACCTAAATTTTATATTGTAACGTAAGTACTACACAATCTAACTCCATTATTTTTTGTATGCCTAGTTGACAATGTGTAACTTGACTTTGAAATTGTTTGAAAATGTCATCAGTTTCAAAACCTTCACTGGCGATTTCGATTTAATATTTCACTAGTATCTGCAGTGAGTTTCAAGTTTCGCTTTGAGCCTCAAGCCTCAAACTCCTTCAATCTAACTGCAACATATCGGCTCCTACGAGTACATACTCGTATAGTTTACAAGTGGGTTGGTCCGTTTAAAATTAAACGGATTAAATGGCGTATATTTTACATTAGATTTACCCCGCGGTTTCAACCGCGTGGCGATGGATAATGATTATGATGAAAAGTATCATATCTTTTACACATTTTTATCAATCTAAATACCATATAAGTACTGTTATTATACAAGCAAAGAGAGATATATCGAGGTATTATGGAACAATAACTGATACCGATCACCTATATCCTACTCGTATCCTACCTTTTAGGTGGGGTCGGTACAATGTGTCTTTCGCCAACGACACATGCACATGATATTAAAGGCGTGGCTTCAGTTGTGTGGCGGCCACCTGCCGAACGCTGATCCTCCTTGGGGATGCTCGTTGGTACTTACCGTCTCGTCTAGTGTTCCAACCCTCCGTTTATATATAATATTATTGGTTCCACCTAAAGAAATTATTGTACATAGTGGTAATGAGAACTACTACAATCACAAATAAACTAAAACTATGCGAAAGCTGTCCGAAAGTTAGTCGGCCGATAAGATAATGTGACAGGTGTCACACTGACATCGGTAGCTAGCGTATTTTGAAGTGTTTTATTTATTTTAAGCGTTAATTTAGCAAGGAATAAGCTAATACATAGCACCTAACAAAATGGCTAATACTTTGAACTGTAGCTCTACCAACTAGGGAAATTATTGTCTATACTGTGCAATACAATCTCATAATGCAGACGCGAAATTGCAAATAAGCTTATGTTATGTACGCACGCGCTTGAAATGTCAACAATGCAACACACATATAAGTAAACAACCTATACCTTGCACTGGGGAGGTCGATACTCATAAATAAAGCAAATATTTTGGTCACATCGAATACACTTTGATAAGTTATAACGAAATATGATGAGCTTCTTGTCCCCAAAGTATTTTACTATCCCAATTCGACATTCCCAATGTTAGAATGCCAATAAGAAAAACTTCCACACGACTTTACAATCATTACCGTTTCCTGACTACTCAAAAAATCTAAACAGACTAGTTAACTCCCACATTAACGATGGATTCCCATTTCGACCAGATGGTAAGAGCGATCTCAATTCAGAATGTTTCTCACTTTCCAACAGATGTTAGTACGATTTCTATACAAATGCTTTCAAGGTCCTAAATCGTGCCGTGGATGTTTTTCGTTCCACGGTTTTATTGCTACACTGATTGTCTATTTAATTGGTAATCTGACATTTATTATTTTTAATGGAATGTGGAGGAATTGCTACATTTGGTTTTTCGGCGAAGACACAGCGCTCGATTGTATTGGATTTATTTTGTTTTGTTTAGCTCATCGACATAATATTATTGAACTTTTTGCAGAAATTGAGCACCTATATTCTTATTTTTTTGTATGTTATGAAACTCTCATCTTAATGTGTACTTTTAAAATGAACTAACTGACCCTTGAGCCGCTTTACCGGTTCTCTCTCTCTCTCTTAGTGGTTTCCAAAATTCCTTCCTTATGTAAGCATCCAGCTTACAACTGAAAGGCATCAACTGTAAAATGTCAAGTTTATAGTCCCACCGGGTTGGGCTCTGCGTTAAAGAATCAGTCAGTTAGTCAAGACAAGTAATTTTGAGCTTAATAAGTGAATTAATTATAAACTGTGGAAGTGAATCCTGCCTAATTAATATTCTTTTCAACCCTATTGGGACACTTTTCAGTGATAGAAGTAACCGATAAACTGATACATCTATTGCTGCGATCGAATAATTGAAACAAAAAAAAACCTGATATAATATTTTATTTCAAGTGTACATTATAACTTTAATATTTGCATTTGTTTATATGTGAACACGTACAGTTTGCCATCCGTCAAGAAATATATTTGTTTAGTTAAACTTTTACTAAAATAATCAGAATCAAGTCGCATTCAGAGTAAGGTCCAGTCAATAAGTTGCAGTCCTGAGCATATTGATTGCCTCATATAAACTTTCTAGGGTGATCTTTTAATTCACGTTACCCATTGCCAGACACTAACCTTTCTCCAAACACCCTTAAAATAAATAAAACTTCATTGTTTTTATGGTATACACCTTTTTTACAACATGTTCCATTTTCAAAATATATCTCATCTGGATTTTTCTTTATCATTTAAAAAATTGTGTGCTCAAAGATATTGAACTCCTTAAATACATACCGGTTAAAAGGCATAAGAAAAATTAAAGGCTATATAAATGGAGCCTGGGTACGTAGGCCTCAAGATATTACTAAGAACTAAATATACGAATGATTATTATTATCTTTGGAGATTTGATTTGATCCATTACAGAGTCTAGATTTGTTTATGTACGAGTATCTTGAATAGTTAACCTGATCTTGCCTATAACACGAAACATACAAAACGTGTTTTTGTTTACAAGTATTGCTAAAATTAGCTTAATATTCTAGTAATAACTCCGGAAACGTAGAAATCACTGGTGGTAAGAATTTATCAAAAAGCATTTGTACGGATTGGAACCCAAATAACTAAAAAGAGGTAAATCAATGAACCGAATACATTTTTAAGAACTTATATAAGAAAACCAATTTTGAATATATCCAAATTTTTCGCGCATTTACGTCATTCCTATGGCATGACCTGCGCTACGAGCATACTAGCAAGGTGTATAATTGTAGCTCCGGTTTTTGCAGGCCTAGACATAATTCAAACAATCGTGTTTCCGCACACCCTACAGACAAAAATGTGTCTATGAAGTTAGCGCGACGTCACGTGACTTTTCCACAGGTAATGTCAACGCCATACATTTTGGAGTTGTCGCTTGGCGTTAACGATAACAGAAACATCGTTTGTCTAGGCCTACTGGTCCTTCACGCTAGTAAGCATTTAGGATCACGCCAATGACAGAGCTGCCATGTTAGAAAAGTAATAGTGTAAGATTCAAAAGCAATGTTGCACTTTAATAAAATTGTTGGTTTTAATGGTAAAAAAAATTATTTAAGAGTTGGTGTATTAGTGTAGAGTCAACACTCCAATATTAACACAATTGAAAAATACATATTAAATTATTAACATTGCAGGTTCATTCAACTCTCTTTACTTCATTTTCCTAAACTTTTTCTTACAACGAGTGAATGTCTAAGTAATTTATTTTGAATAAGAAAATTTATGAACTTTTGAAAGCAAATAAGCGAGCAATGCACATTGATAAATAGATGTCTATTTGCACACACCGCCTTGAAGCTTTTATATTTTCAAAATGCACGCAGCGATTCAGTTATAAGATAAAGACGATACATACAAGCTTATCAATTATGGCATGCTTGTATTTTAATAGTAGAAAAGGCAAGGAGTTATTCGATTATATTATTACTGCTGGGATAGATCTAAGATATGTAACAGTATATCAGTATGGGTCATAGATAGGCTCATACTGACAATCTGGTATACATTTTGCAATCTACTCGTAGACACGCGGCAAGCTTTAATATTATTATTCTAAGTTATAAGAAGAAATGATGTTTTAAGTTGCTATAAAATATTTTTTGTTGTTATAAATGAGTTTCAGGACTAACTATTGAACTTGCCATCCATTTAGATCTCTCTTCTTTTGTCGTTCAAGTGAACAACCAAGGCATATATCATAATACTGAACTTGGCTCTCATTTCACATTTATGTTTTTAATGGGATACAATCTACGCGGGCTCAGAGAGTGGGTGAAGCCTCCGGCATACGTGAACGTCTGTTACCTGACAATAACCGGGGACTAACGGATGCCCAAACATACATACTGCTGTTTTATCGAGTTTGTTGTATGTTTTATTTAAAGCTGACTGATAAAAAGTGCGTAAAATTAGCTCTCCTGTTTACTTCTGATGCAACGTATGTATTTTTAGATAGTCTGTGTGAATGCGTCTGATTTCAACGATATTACAGAACGATAGGTGCACAACTACACCCCACTTTTGAATCCCTGAAAAAAGACGGAGCCTTACAAATATTTAACTGACTGCCAAAGTAGGGTTACGTTTTTTACGAGTGTATAGAGACATGTATAGAGGGTTATTGGAAAAATACTGTCAACCTTTTAACTTTTGTACATCACAGCTTTTGTTCTGCGACTTTTATTATTCACAACTTTATCCATCCGTATAAAGTGGTGTAATGGGAAACGCGGATACTGAATGTAAGACCATCTACACGTTTGAACACGTGTTTGCGCGAGTCTCGAAGAACATAAGTTATTTGTTGTGAAGTAAAGAAAGTGCCCTCAGGGGGTTGTGCGCATTTTTACGAAAACCCTCAATATCTTAAATTTGTACGAGCTGTTTGATGGATTTGGAAACGATATCACTAAATTTATTTCAGTCATGCGACTGACAGGGTAATAAAATTATGATCTGTCAAAATGAATTCAAAATCGTTGCCACCATATTGCATTTACAATAAACAAAACATTATCAAATACTATCGAGTATGGTATCACTATCAAGGTCTTCAAAAACCTTCACAAGGATAACTGCTACCTTTATCAGGTTGTTAGTGAGCTTTGTCAGTGGACGACCTACTCTGCGCTTGCCGGTCCGTGGTCTCCAGAAACTCCCGGTCCCATCGGCCATCTGTTCCGCGTGCTATGTGCCCTGCCCACTGTCACTTTTAACTGACTAATCTTCTAGGCTATGTCGGTGACTTTCGTTCTTCTGCGGATCTCATAATTTCTGATTCGATCACGTAGAGAAACCTCGAGCATAGCCCTCTCCATAGCTCGTTGTGCGACTTTGAGCTTGCTTATGAGGCCAATAGTAACATCACTGGTAACACAAATTGGACAAAGACTCTTGTCCTGAAAAAGGGATTATTAATTAAAATTAGGACCTAGATACTAAAATCGTAAAATCCAAGTGCACAAATAAATACAACAAAACCATTTGATAAAATCAAATCTCATTATTTTTAAAATTATTGAAGTGATTTACTTACCTTTCATGTTTATTGATCTTGTTAATATACGAAGTACATAACATAATTTATTAGAACTATAAAGAAATGAATTTCCATTCGGGCATCTGTTTTTCTCGATTTTAGACGGTTAGGCTCGTTGCCCACTTCACGGACTGCGTTTGCAATGACTAATAAATGTATAAACATGTTTAATCGTACTTATACCGTGATAATTAAAAAAAAAGATTTATGAATGAATCTGACGTATATATACGTCACTGGGACACAAAGAGTTAAGGAAATTCAAATAAGTTAAGTATTGGTAAGTAAAGTGAGATAAGCAAAGAAGAACATTATTAAGAGTGAATACATACCACCGAAGTTAAAGAATCTAAATATTCATCTCAAAGACCTTCTTGATGAAAGCAAAGGGCCAAGGACAAGGCATAATCATAAGGTCCATGCATTGGTGCTCTTTGTTGAGCATCCTTACAGTGTCAGACCAACCCGTCATCCCAAAACCCATAAAGAATGTAAGACCAACAAACAGCTTCACAGGACTACCCGGGGCTATTGAGCGAACGTCTGCAGCACACCTCGATTTTATCTCATAAGGTAGGTATGGCAGATTAATCAAAAAACATAATTCGAGTATGATAATGATATCAATTACCTTAACAAGTCGATGGAATTTTCAAAATAAATGTTTTTAGGAAGTATCACTTGCTGGGGAGCCAATGATCTGATTAAGCTAATAAAATTCCAAGACCAGGACAGTACTGAAAGCCATATACACCGTGAGTGATCACTGCGTCCATCAGGAACGTTTTGGGTTGAATACTCGTATGATAGGCACATAAAAAAATGTTACTGTTTATCAAGCTTGAACTGAAGCGTTATGTGGTCTCATCATCATCATCATCATCTCAGCCGTAGGACGTCCACTGCTGAACATATGCCTCCCCTATGATTTTCCAAAAGGACCGGTTGGAAGCGGCCTGCATCCAACGTCGTCCTGCGACCTTCATCAGGTCGTCTTTCCACCGTGTCGGTGGACGACCTACGCTGCGCTTGCCGGTCCGTGGTCTCCACTCCAGAACCTTTCGGCGCCATCGGCCATCTGTTCTGCGTGCTATGTGCCCTGCCCACTGCCACTTCAACTGGCTAATTTTCTGAGCTATGTCGGTGACTTTCGTTCTTCTACGGATCTCCTCATTTCTCATTCGATCACGTAGAGAAATCCCGAGCATAGCCCTCTCCATAGCTCGTTGTGGTCTACTCGTTGTATGTGGTCTATTCGTGTTCAATTTAAGTGATAGTTGTTTAATTTCAAAGTTCAGATACAATATTTAAGACAATTTAGATAATAAATTTTGCTTCACGTAATCTGTATATACTATTAAAATATATATGAATAAGCTTGGTTAGGTGTCAACCTCCAAATAAAAGTAATTGTTTATGCGACGTAGTCTGATAAATAATTGAATAGCGCGCCGCACTGTCATTCGCACTGTCAATTAACAATTACCATAGTTTATTTTATGTAAAATTGTATTCACGCTAGGATAAGTTTTCATTTTCAACAATTATTTGTGGTCAGCATCGAAGCCAAACGGCACGCTCATTGCACACCACGTTTTGATGTAGTCCAACAATTTTGTTGTAGTTGGTTAAGGTAAGGACATTTGCACCAAACAGTACAATGCTAACGCGTTCTGTACATTTAAAACAACAGAGTCTGACAACACGTTTCCTTGCGATTTGGCCTCGCGAACTCAGACTGTACAATAAACTAGCTGACCCGTACAAAGCTTTGCTCGAGTGTTGCTCTCGCCTCGAGTTATTCCTTATGACATGAGATATCTATCGGTGGAGATCCGGTATAAATCGGTCGCGAGATATGGAGATTAGCTGGAACAAATAAACAAACAAACATTTGAAAACCAGTTTTAATAGTTTTCATACGCATTTTGTGAAGAGCTGTTATTTTGACATTACAAACAGACTATTCAATTTATATTTAAATTTAACTAGCTGCGCCCCGCGGTTACACCCTGGTGATGGATGATGATGAAAAGCACTTTAAGTGTCAATCTAGCGCCTTATCTTCCTCGATACCAAATATCTTCAAAATTGGTCCAGGCAATGGTCGCCGCGATCTGACAGCGTAAACTCCCTGAGGATGGGCATCGGATATGCCCGAAATCTAGGTTGAAAACGTCGGCTAATGACGTGAGTTAAGTCGGTTTTGATATTAAATAATATTGGTCCAGCCGTTTGAGCGAGAAGCAGTTACAAAATTAAAAACACACTCTAACACACTCTAATCACACACTAAACTTTCACCTTTATAATATAAGTGTGATTATATTAAAATAATATTAATATGTAGTAGATATATTTGTTTAATATGGTTGTGTTCACGCATCGTCATATCATCATCATCATCATCATCATTATCAGCCGGAAGACGTCCACTGCTGAACATAGGCCTCCCCCATAGAACGCCACTTGGACCGGCTACTCGCTTCCTGCATCCAGCGATTCCCCGCGGTTTTTATGAGGTCGTCGGTCCACCTAGCGGGGGGCCGGCCTACACTACGCCTTCCGGTGCGTGGTCGCCACTCGAGAACCTTTCTTCCCCATCGGTTATCAGTTCTGCGAGCGATGTGGCCTGCCCATTGCCACTTCAACTTGCTAATTTTGAGAGCTATGTCGGTGACCTTAGTTCTCCTACGGATCTCCTCATTTCGGATCTTATCACGCAGGGAAACCCCAAGCATAGCCCTCTCCATTGCTCGTTGAGCGACTTCAAGCTTGCTAATGAGGCCCACAGTAAGGGACCACGTCTCAGTGCCATAAGTCATCACTGGCAACACACACTGGTTGAAAACCTTGGTTTTCAGGCTCTGAGGTATTGGGGACGAAAAGATGGATCGAAGCTTCCCGAACGTCGTCATATGCCTGATTAATATTGATTTGATGCATGTGAAACAAAACACAGATATTAACGGTTTCAAAACACTTTTTTGCCATTTTCTAGAAAGTACGCATGTTGGAAAAACATGTTAAAAAGTCACAAATATTTAATTAGTGAGCTCCCGACTATGATCAAATTTGCAAACCAGAGTTGCAAAAACCCCGCAAAAAAATAAGTGACTGTCGCTTTTTCGTTGATATTACCGATCTGGTATCTTTCAAATGATAATTTGTTATGTGAAAAAAATTTACAGGTCTTTTACAGCATAAAAAAAACCAAACATTTGGTGAAATCTATTGTATATTTGAATAGATAACATTTTTAATTGGATCCTTATTTGATTTGGCGGTATTACGGAATG
This sequence comes from Selenia dentaria, assembly GCA_917880725.1. Lineage (NCBI taxonomy): Eukaryota > Metazoa > Arthropoda > Insecta > Lepidoptera > Geometridae > Selenia > Selenia dentaria. The sequence goes on from OU862891.1 coordinate 7,299,641, forward strand.
TTTTTTGGCATACAGGTATGCCAAGGCAGCTTTACGGACTAAAGTTGCATTTTTGGGAAATTTTACGTCGGGGAAACGAGAAGAAATATCTCCACTACATTTCTTGAACATATACGCTCAATAAAGAATGTAGAACATTATCTGCTCTTTGCACAGAGCTCGGGTCTTGGCGAGAGAAAAGTTCTACGTGCCGCGCAAGATCCGAGAGTTGGTTGAGGTTGGTAAGCGGCTAAACTTTAATCGAGACGGAGGATGCTAACTAAGGGAACCGTCAACCTGAACCGAACTAATTTTGTGTAAGTCGGTCGCGAGGCGAACAAGTCGCTCGCATACTTTAAGCGTCATGCTTGCTCTTACATTGAAATTTATAGAGAGAAAAATTCCGTAATATAATAAGACGGTTAGTCAAATAGAGAGTTAAAATTCGATGCTCGGACCCAAACTTCGGTGGCCTAGTTGGTCAATGGCGTCTGACACTGAGAGTCAGAAGACGCGGGTTCGAATCCCGTCCGAGGATGGAATTTTTCTCTCTATAAATTTCAATGTTTGAGAGAAAGCAGGCGTTAGTGCTTTAAAAAGTAATTATAAAAACGCTTGCTTTTAACAGTTTAGTGCCATTCAGAATTTTATTTAGTTTATAATCCTGCATGGCAATGCACGTCATCCTAAGATATAATATGTTAAATCTCTTGTCCTGTAATTTCGGCGGAAAATCCACCTTTCTACGAAACACAGTTTCGTTTGCACACAACTACTGCACTGTTGAACAACTGGCACAGGTGTGGTATATACTTCCTCGGGCAGACTCTCCACAAGTCCTACCACTAAAGATATTCTATGGCAGGCACATATTTATTTATCATCAACAAATATGTTCACATTTCTCAGCCCATGACATGTTAATAATGATAAATGATGATGGAATAAGTATGTGATAGTATTATGGACTTCCTCTAGGTTTTTAGTGTTATCAAGTGACGAGACAGGCAAGCCGTACGCCTGATGGTAAGCGTTACAATTGCCAATAACATTTGCAGTGCCACCCAGTGCTTACAACTGCAGTTTAGCATTGCACTGCACTGCGCTCACACGAGACATTGGTTTTGAGTCTCTTTCGCTCAGTAAGTTCACTTGCTACAGTGCCCTTTGAACCCTTAATAATTTATAAAATACCTATTTTGCTCAAAACATTCCCTATAATTCTATTGATTATAAATCAATTTTATAAAAAGTATAATTATCTAAAATAAAATTTCGTAAAGAAAGTACGCGAAATTGCTGATTGAACTTGTTTTACTAAATGAAACAAGATTGATTGTCCCGAGTTGGTTACCAACAGTTCAATTTGTGACCCCTCTACATTCACACGATGTAGCCCAACTATATCTACTCCCGTTGTGGAGGTGGTTCTTAATTCGTCTGCATTTTGTTTGTTTCGAACTTTGTTACACATTTTAAGTAGTTATTAAACAAAAAATTCAAAACCGTCTTCCATTCTATAATACCTAATGTTGATGTATATTGTTATCTACAATGAAACTCGCCAGAACTTGATCAATATAAATAGGACATAAGATGAGCACCAACTCTCAAATTAAAAACGAAACATCAAAATCGATTAATTAGGTAAAAAGTTATAAGGTAAAATACAGATGAATCCTACTCTTTTTGGAAATTGGTTAAAACGCATTGGTTCAAAACTTCACACTTCATAATATTTATAAACTCGTTTACAAGTGGTGGCGCTCGTGGCGGGCTTTGCCTCTATAGTTGTTCTTTTGTTTCTGATTGTGTTAACTTTTCTGCAGTCACTACTTGATTGGATGCCGCTTGTGGAATTTTCAATTACGCGTATCCATGTTTCAGAGGCCACGTTAAAGCCGTCGACCACGGTATTATACATTTAAGTATGTAAAAGATTTAAAGTTCACTTCAATACTGTTGAAATAAACAATTCCTAATATTCCTTTTCATTTATAGCAAAATAAAAACCTATTATAAGATATCAAAGGTCATGGTCATGATGTAAGCCATTTGTATAAAAATGATGCTAAAAACATGTTTGTAAAAAAAATTTTTTAAACGATGATATAACCATGGGGTAATGGTAGTCAGCTACCAGTCTGACGTCTGTCAGATCGATTTCTACAACGTATTTTTGACATTTTGGCTTTATCTCCAGATTACCTTCACTGAAAATTCAAGTACTTTTGTGATCGTGGCGCTTGCAACAGTGCCGAAAAATAACTCAAACTCACATCAAGAAAATATACACGGTAATTATCCCGTTGATAATTTGAATATCTCTTATGTTTGTGACTATGATAGTTTAAAAACTTATATAAAGTACTTTTATCTGTTCAGTACAAAGTAAAATGTCACAATATTTTAAAAAAATTGTGACATTTGAGTGTGCCTTACATATAATTTAGAAGTTAACCTTATATTACCGTTTCCATACTTTTGTGCGAGCAGAAAATGTTTGTACTCGGGTTATGGATGTTTCGTAATGTGTTGTGTGTGTTCACACCTTGACACAATCGAATACAAGTACCAGGGGTAAGAGGGCGAACATGTTGTTTGTTGGCAGGACTCTCTAATACTAACCAATATCGTAAGTGTCGATTGTATTTGGGAAATACAATATTTTTATACAATTTAATAGTTGACAAAAATATAATTAATACCTTCTTGCCATACCATAAAAATAAAAATAAAAAATAAAAATAAGGGCATAAAAATAAAAAATAAAATAAACCTTTCAAAATGATCAGGATATCATTTTGACTTTTACTATTTTTTTCTTTATAATTAGGTTCCTTAGGAAGTTTTCTTTAAGCATTTAGAACTTTTAATTAAATTATTATTATACTCTTAAAGAATACTCATACATTACTTTTATTTAATTGAACTAAGATTTCTCTTAGTTAACGTTAAAAGTAATGGAAGTTCAGTTTTGGAAAAAATACTAGTAACCGGACTTGAATTCACAATAACAAAATTGTATGTCAAAATATATTACTAAACCATGAGTTTTTTTTTCGTCAATCCATATTATTTTTTTCTGATTAAGTGGTTTACTTGTAAAGAAACTGGGCAGGTAATTTATATTCTCAACTCGAGTTCATTAGCTACTTCGATTGCTTAACTTTCAATAGTTTCAACTAACTCCAGCTCCTGAATAGAGCTAAAACCAATATAACTACTTTATTCCTTAACCTTAATAATAATTCTTAGCTACTTACTTATTTATCCACAGGCTGAATTTTCGAACACTTTTCATGAATCACTTTCATCGGAGACAAAAATATATTTCAGAAAATTGTCGCTCAAATGAACACTTTCACATTACCCATCACACAAGCAAACACATTTTTAAACTTATGTCTTAAAATACTGTATTTATAAAGTAAAGTATAATCATTAAAATTTAAAAGTATAGATTCACTTCCAGTCGTAAGGTTTGAAAAAAGAAAACGAACACAGCTAAATTTAAAAAATATAGTATAGTAGTTCTCATCAACATGGCACTTCAAAATTTAAAACAGTTGAGTTATTAAGGAGTGAAGAAGCGGAATATAATATAATCGTGGATGTAAAACTTGTACGAAATGTTCACACTTTCGCGCGATGTACGCGGCGTTCCGTAGAACGCACGGCCGACTAGCGACCGCGGCAGTCGCGCTTCGACTGTACACTTCAGCGAAAGTTCAACGCTGTAACGAAGCTTCGAAGCTTTTCCATAGATCGTGTACTTTGATATTACAGGTTATAAAGTAACTGGTATTTAAACTGGTGTCTAGTGCAGTTAAGTCATTATAGCAGGATGTGAGAATAACTTCAAATACTTTTCAGTAATGTATCAATGTTAACGTAACGTTTACTTTCTTCACTTGATATTTAGATATCAGAAGAAAGGTGATTTTATGGTTGTTTACACGTTGTATGTCCTTATCTGCTATGACAAACCAACCAAGTTACGCGACGCGTTACGTTATCTTCAGGGATTTTTTATAAATACGTATTGACTTTGTTACCATGAAAAATCTGAAAGCGCCGCGTTCCTTGTTTTAAAGGTCATAGCGAATAAGGCTAAGGCTAGTTTGATGAAAAATAAATGTTACGTTTACTTTGGAAAATTGTTTCTGTTTAAAGTTTACAATCATAAACAATACTGTTATGTATTTATAAGCATAGGTTTTTGCGATTAGTAAAGCGCTCGAATGGATCTTGCCTTGTCGTACTTAATTATACTAATCAACAAGACTAATCACGCTACGGATGGATGATCGCTAGTGGAATTTTCATTAGTGCAATTCAGAGGGCACGTTAAAGTGTCGGTCCCGGTTTTTGCTCTTATGACAACAGTTGTTCAGGTACATCAGTCATTCAGGCGGTTTGACTAGAACTGGCTACTGAGACCATTATTCGAGCGGTCGGAACACGATCAGATGATTTCAATGTATATACAGTACAATGAAATTGTTTAAGTTTTAAACGAAATAGACTGTGTATATTCTATATTTGTCAGTTATACTGATGTTTTGAACACTTTTCAGTGGTCGTAGTCTCATGTTAAGTAACAGGAAATAAGTATTACATGTAAAAATAGACCAGTATTTTAAAACTGGTGTTATGAGCGAGGCTCGTCCATGGTTCCAGTGGCCAAGCAAATAAAAAGAGAGTTTACTCCGTTGCATTCGACCCTCCTGCAGCATTTTGTGCGATGAACACCTCTTCTTTTTAAATGGCTGTATTACACATTTTGTGTTATTTTTATTTCCATTTATGTTGTTTACTTTATGAAGATTATTCAACACTCCTCATGTTTTCGTTGCTCGTGTTGCTCTTCTATTCGCTTAGTTTACGTTTATGGAAAGTAACGCGATCCTCTCAAACGGGGCCTTAGTTGGCAGGGTCGCCATGTAAGGTTCGTTGAGAGGAGTTCTATATGTAAAACGACCGGATTGTTTGGAAGTATCTTTATTACTGCCCAAATAATGTTAGTGAATAATATGGTATACTTACACGCATACAATTTGGGCATACAGTACAATTGGATGAGTGCTACATATTGAAAAATTATAAACATTACATAAGCACTCACATAATAATATATTATCTGATTATAGCACATTGTTAAACAAGAATATACCTGTTTTTGGACTTCACTCATGACATATTTTATTGTATTATAATTTGCACGGAAATTTTGGGTTTATTTGCCTGAAATAACTATATTTGAAAATTTTAAATAGTTGTAAAGAAATGGCCAGTGTTAATTCTGGTCAGTTCAATTAATAATGAGGCGCAAATTAAATAACAAGAAAACAAACTAAAAGTCTACTAGAGGCGATAATAATTAGTCCACACATGAAAGCGCAGAAAGGTAGCCATTTATTTTTTCACTTTTATTTTCTCTTTTAAACACGGTATCAAGTACTCGGGCATAATATACCTAGCTTTCTACTGGTGTTTGTTTTTAAACCGGTAATGTAGTTTTTGCGTTTACCCGTTACAACACATACTATCAAATCTTTCCACTATTTAAAATGTAATATGTGACCTAGTTAGCATCGGCGTTAATATTCCCTTTTTTGACATATAAAATAAGTTATTGTTACATAACTATAATAGTAAGACATGCATGGTGTTGCAATTTTTTTGTAGATATTGACGTCTTCTACAAAACTGTGCTAAATCACTTTGCTCTATTGTCAATAGTTTTGCAGCGTGCGCGATATAAGGATTTTCCGGCGTTGCTATTGCATATTCAAATATCTAATAACGCTGAAAAACATAGATAAAGAGGAATCAATGTTTGTTGGTTTGAATTGAATTGGCTCCAAAACAACTGGAACGATCTGAAAAATTATTTCGCCATTAGAATTCTACATTGTCCCTGATGAACATAGGCTAGACATTTTGATTCATCGTCAACATCATCTATCACTACGCGGGTGAAACCACGGGGCGCAGCTAGTAAAAAGATAAAAAATAAGAATTAGCTACGAAACAAATGTTTCCCGTCCAGTAAATCCGGCGCGTTTATGTTTGGCCAAATAACAAAGGCTCGAAGAAAGCTAGCAACATTGTTCTAAGCTTTATAACTGTATTATACCTATTGTCCGTAGATACAAGGAATGTAGGCACTCTTGTAACTTAATCATCAGTGGCAATTACGATTCATCTCAAGTTATTCAATGAAAATGTGTTCAGTTTACTGTGACTGTTTCCTTGTAAGTGGACTCGTATGGTTGTACATTTGCCATTCCTCTAGTTATATAAGTATCCCAATATTGTATAGTGGTATCGGTGAGTATTATTGTTCAAGTAGTCAGATTAAATGAGTCAGCGATTAAGTCACTGCCCTGTATAAGTCACGTTCTAGTAAAGTGGCGGATGCATTACTAGAACTTTATTTGGCAAAACCGAGGAATACACAACATAAAGGTCAGTTTTGTACACCTTGCCTGTTCTCGGACACCATTACGAACACTGCAATGACCAGTTACTAAGTAACCATTATTACACGTTAAAACTCGTGGAACAAGAGACTATTTTTTACATGATTGGCTTTTTCACGCTTTACTGTGACATAAGTATACATGACATACATGTGACAGTTAGTGTAAAATTGTTTTAACAATAAATAATACAACATCCATACAAGGTCTTCATGTCGCAACACTATGGTAACCTGATGACTGATATATACATACTTATATACATAATGCATACCCAGCCGCAAGTCAAAGAGAAATGTTCACGCACACAAATGTTGTCTTGTCCTATTGACCTGTCCGAGGATCGAATCTGGGACATCGAGCGGCTCAGGAGGCTGGGTCCCCTACCTGCTAAGACGCTCGATGTCCCAGCCACCTACAACGCCTGTGCCGGCTAGTCACAAATATCAATGTTTTGTATAGTTTATTTTAGGGCATTAAAAGTAATACGAAAACCAACACACGCAGAAGCTTGCATACAATTTTGAATCGAACTTTTGAGTCAAAATTAAAAGAGGTACACTTTGAAATAGTTGAAACGTATATAATAAGTCAGTGGATTAGAAAAATGGCTGTAAATATATTTTAACTGATCATTTTTAATTTATACCAATTTTACGATAGAATAGATAAATGTAATATGTGAATAGATATTATATATATAAGATGTGCTGTATAGAAAAATAATATGTGAGCTTTAAATATCAAGCACAAAGGTCCCGAAAGCTTAGTTGGTATAAATCCTCCTTCAAAATTCAAATCCCGAGGCCCCAAGTCCAAGTTAGTTCTCTGACTGGCAAGTATTTGTGTGATGGGGAAAAAAGAAAACAAAGTTAAATTTTTATTATCCGACTACGAAAATGATTAAATACTAGATTAAATAGCATGCATAAATTTGCAATATTTGTGTTTTATCTCGGGTTTTGAGCCTTCTGCCACATATAGAATCCTAACACAAAGTTACAAGTATGTGAACCGTGTATTTTAGCACTTTACTTACTTTAGGGGCAAAAATAACATATCCACACACAGGTTTCAAAACTTCGTATTTGGATATTCCGTGGTAGACGCCATGACCACCGCTACTTCTTCCAATACCACTACTTCAGATATTATTCTGATTCTAGAATCATAGTATAAACACTGATGATATATTCCAGCAATATGTAAAGGCTTCATTCTGCCATTAAGAGAGATCAAAAATTACAAATCACAGCCTATTTTCTTTATTAATATTGCTAACAATAGAAAATACAAACTCGCACTATCATTGCACAGTGATACACCAATTTGATTAATCGCCAAACCACTAGATTTGAGTGAACTGAATGAACTGATAACATGTCCATTTATTTTCCCAAAATATTACACTCATTTCTTACATATCAAAGTCTGTCAAGTGAACAATGACATATATTACGAGTTCAACTTTAGGTTGCTCTGTATTTAATTTAGGAGAAAATAGATTTTCTTTAGGCACATAAGCTGATATGAAATGTAAAGATTACGTCACACTGTCATCAAAGTTAATTAAACTTAAGATATACATTATAAATTATTTAAAAGAAACAGCACGTTGAAGATTATTTTTATTGTATAAATATATGATAGGTAAATGAAAATGTATATGGTTGTCTAGCCGAAAATTGAAATAGCACTTGACAAAAATAATTTCATTTAAATGATTAATTAATGTAATTTGACTCTACCGACGTGTTCTAAAACAAAAAGAGCTGTGTAGTAGCAAAGTATTGTGTAAGGAAGCGTGAAGGAGCTCGGCGACTATCTTGAAATAGTCTTTAATAATGTTTTCTTATTAAAATGTATATTTTTATAGGAAGGAGAGAGGTAAATGGGCAATTGGTGAGGCTGAGTATGGAATTGTCGATTTGGCTTACTTGGAGTATTCTAAGAATCTTTGTCTTCTAATTAATGTCTTATTTCATCACACATTCATCATTATTTCTTCTATTTAAAAATCTTTTTTTACAGCAAACCGCAATCGCTCTATTATGTATTTTGGTATTTTATTGTAAACCGCGCACGGTTTTTAAAAGGCTTTTTACCCTTTGGTAGTATAAATACTAGGCACAGCTCTAACTAACCGTGAGTCTTAATAATTTTGTGTGATACGACGAGTTTGTTACAGTTTCCCATTCATATATTTTGTTACAATATCTACACAAGATCTTCAGGTTCCAAACTAGTCAAAGCCTACTAAAGTACTATGGTAACCAGCTTAGCTTAACATAGGTCAAATAGACATATTCATGCACACAAATGTTTGATCTGTGTGCTATCTGCGGCTACAACGGTTTTCAAGGTGCTACTAACTGTGCCAACCAGACGGCCAATCAATTGAATAAAAAAAGTCGTATCTAAGCGAGGAAATTGTTTGGAAGTAATTATTGCTTACAAAATATTCTACGTGAATATATTATGTGCGAAGTATTGGCAATCTCAATTTGTAACGTGAAGGGGAATTCACAGCCGCAGTCATATTTCGTCGCGGTGCTCCTTTGAGATGAAAGTATCCAAGTCTCCAAGGTAATGATTTTAAATCGCGTCTTTTTCAATTTTGCTAAGTTGAAGCTCGCTATTTGTGTTAAAGAAGCATTAAATTGGCAATTTAATGATGGTCTTATGCTTTTGCAATTCAAAAAAAAATTACAACTTTAAAAGAACTAGTTTGACATGGTCACATAACGTGAACATTGATAAAAATACATGTTTAGTACATAAGAAAAAAATATCTTCTAGACTTACCAAATTAAACTTAAAAATATATACCTACCTACCTAAAAATGGAAACGTCTTCAACACTAAAAAGTATGAAATAACTTGTTGAAGTCCGCACATAGTACCGACTTTGACAAGTTGTTACACACTTTTTATGTTGAAATCGGATCCGTTAAAGTAAAATAAAATATCACCCTTTTTAGTGATCCTTGCTAATTACGGGATCGATTGCCATAAATGATATCATTAAATGATCAAAAATAGGCGAAATACTTTTCAGTTGTTGGAGTGTAACTCAATAATTGCATAAGAACCGAATTTGATGTAATTTAAATGGGTCCAACTTGAAAGTATTCTAATACCAAATACCAAACAAAAAATATATTTTAGAATCGGGGCAAAAATTGGGGAAAAATCTGTGAAGATACAAAAAAATACGTACAATCGAACCTACAAATTTTTTGAAGTTGGTTTAAAGTATTCTAGTTTATTTTAACTCGAGCAAGACACGATCACGTGAAATGTCATGAAGCTGTAAAACACTTCTGGGCAGTAACACAGTATAAGCTGCCGTTAAATATGTCGGTTCAATTGTAATATCACAAGCCAGAGTGTTGGTGACTTTGGCGATACATGCTTTAATTTTATACACCGGGCCGCAAAGAACGCGGGTCAGTTATAAGAAATACGATAAATTTTAATATTTATTTGAGCAATCCTTCCAATAACCAATTAAATTTATGTTTATTTCTTACAATATATAAATATGTTAAACTTTTTTTATAAATTGAAAAGTACTTACTATATTTAAAAAAATGTGCTACGGTTTTGATTATATTATGCAATTATTACACATTAACGCTTGCGCACCATTACTACGCGGCACAATATATGGTACTACGGTGGATCAAGACGATCTCTTGCACAAGAGGCCTACCACCTAGTACGTCGGGGTTCCTCGCCGCTTACGATTTGCATCCCGACGGTGGAGGGAATATTCTACTCCGTCCCCTCACGGTGTGAAATGATGCTATGGGTTAACAAATATTTTAACACCACGTTAGAGGATAAAAACATATAAGTTGGAAGATATTGTTCGTCTGTTAATAGGATGTTGAAAATATAAATGTTTTCCTCCACTATTGCACAGACTATAAAAATACATTTCTTCAGACCAATCGCGCATGTGACTAAATAAATAAAACATTTTAATGTTTTAACAGCGCGAGTACGTTTTTAAATGTTTGCTGGTAGAGTGGATCTTTCATCACTTCATTAATTGTAAATTGTGCTCGGCCATTCAATTATATTTTTAGAATAAACCTTTTCAGATCAAGTGTTAAACACAACAACTGAGTACATTATTACGCTAGGTTACATACGTAAATTTAACTCTAAAATTATGCTTAGATTATCAATGCGAAAATTTGTGCGTAGTTTAAGTTTATCCTCTGTTTACACTGCAACTGCAGAACGGATAAGGACGGAATTTGGATCGAATAAAGAAAGAAAGAAAGAAAGAAAGAAAATGTTTATTTTGGACATCAAACCACACCACAGCAAGCAATGTAGAATAATACAGCAAAGACAAGTAGGTAAAATACAAATAACCTTAGTAACTACATTACAATAAGTATATTTATTAACATTGTTTAATATAATAGGTTATTTATAAACTATATTATGTAAACTATAAATAAAAAAGAAAAGAAATTGCTGTCGTGTGCGGCCCAAAAAAGGTCCTGGCTCAGCATAATGCTGCAGGCGAACCTACAGCGCTGATTTTCAGCCAAGGCCTAAGTGACACACAGACACAAATAATATTAACTAAGTATAGTAAAAGAAAATAAAATGATTATGAGAAAATAAAATGATTATGCCTATCTCACTATAAAAAAATAAGAAAATAATTATACAATTTTAAAAACTCTTCCTTGATACAGTGAATAAAACGACTAACGCAAATACGCTTCTGAAAATATATATTAATAATGATATATGTATATCTAAAAATCCATAAAAAGTCTACCAAATATTTTGATATAACTCAATCCCCAATAAAGAAGAAAAACTGCATATCGACTATTATTAGTTAATGACTTATTATTTGTTAACACACAAAAAATCATTTTTATTATAAACAGTCAAACATCTGCGACTTTGTTAAGTATTTATATCATACAATAATATGAGAAAGAAAGTAAATTAGAGCTAAAAATTTGATGATCCACAGTTTTTTATTTGTAAATCCAGTAAAATTTGGTTTAATTTATTTCTGAAAATTATTTTACATTTTAATAACCTTAATGGTGGGGGCAGCGAATTCCAGCACTTCGTGGCAGCAAAACGAAAACTACCACGAAATGCAGTACTGTGATGTCGAGCAGTAACTATCAAATAGGATGAGGCTCGAGTCGCATATTTGTTGTAATCTTTGGACCAAGCAAATTTTGAATACAGGTAATGTGGCTGTTGGGATTGGACCACACCGAACATTAATGTCGCAAGATGTAGATCTCTTCTGTGCTTCATATTGAGTATCTTGTGCTGGTTAAGAAAAGGAGAAACGTGACTTCGAGGTGGAATACGAAAACAAAAACGGACACATGCATTTTGAACTCTTTGGATTTGTCGGGAAGTTCTAGCCAAAAGACGAGGACCATAGACAGTGTCAACATAGTTAAATTTGGAAAGAATAAGTGAATTTACCAGTGCTATTCGAAGGTCTGTACTTAAATAATTTTGTATTTTATATAACACTTTCAAACGATAGAAACAGTTACTAACACATATAGAAATATAACGTTCAAACCTTAATTTTTCATCAAAAATAAGACCAAGATTTTAAGCCTCTGTAACTCGATCTATTTCATCACCACCAATAGATAAGAAAGGGTTCAATTGGCCTATGTTATATATTTGATGTTTAGTACCTAAAATCATATACTTTGTTTTTTTTGCATTGAGTAATAATGAATTAGACATAGCCCAAGCTTGAACTCTACCCAGGTCTTCATTTATTTTTATCTCTGCATCTCTCAATTCAGCAGGCTTAAAAGAATAATATAATTGGACATCATCAGCATATATGTGATATTTACAATTTAAAATTTGAGTGGTTATATCTGCGCTATATAGAATGAATAATAAAGGTCCAAGAATCGAACCTTGAGGGACACCACAGGAAACTTTGTATTCCTTTGAACGTATAATTTGGCCATCATTTTTTTTTATTTCTACTATTTGGCTTCGATTACTTAAATAACTATTAAACCATTGCACAACATGAGCATCGAAACCATAATAACTAAGCTTAGCTAGAAGCAATGACGTGTTAATACAATCAAAAGCCCGAGAGAAATCTAGTAGCACTAATATAGTTCCCATGCCCTTATCCAGTGCTGCAATCACATTATCAGTAACGTCCAATAATGCGGTGTTAGTGCTTCTACCCTTACGAAATCCTGATTGCATCTCAGGTAAAATATTGTATTTATCCAAATATACCATTAATTGAGAGTATACTACTTTTTCTAGCACCTTCGATAAAAAAGGTAAAAGGCTTATTGGCCTTAAGTCTTTGAGCTCTGTAGGATTAGTGAGTTTGGGTATAGGTTTAATTAATGCTGTTTTCCATGCTGATGGAAATACTGCTGTAGAAATTGAGCTATTGATTATTGCAGTTATCGTATCCAAGCTTCGAGGGAGCATCAAGTTAATCATATCAAGTGATATCTGATCAATGCCCAAAGCATTAGATTTAATTTGACGTATAAATTTCAAAGTAGTTTTAGAGTTAATATTTTCGAACGAAAAAATATTGTTACCAAATTTACAAAATTCATAGAACGTAAGATCAGAAATACTGACTGACAAATTACCGGGAGTATCAAGAAAATGTTCATTTAAAGCGTTGGGGTCATTAAACAGAGGTGGAAGATCTACAGATTTAGGTGGTAAGACGTTAGTTTTTAAATTTTTCCATAATACTTTAGAATCTCTAAGATGATTATTTATATTTTGTTTGAAAAATACTTTCTTTTCATTATGTAGTGCTAAAACTACTTGGTTCTTCAAATCTTTGTAAAAAGTTTTGTGGCTTTCCAATTTAGTTTTATGAAATCTATTTATGGCCGCGTCGCGAAGCCGCATCATCATTTTTATGGTATCAGTTAACCATGGGCTTGGTAGTTCTTTTATAACGATAGATTTTTGGGGAGCATGTATATCAAAGAGTAATTGTATAATATTACTGAATTTATCGACCATATCATCGATATTATTAGCCGAGGTAATTACGTCCCACCTAATGGATTCTAAGTCATTAGTAAAAAGTTCCAGACAAATATCTTTAAAGGGTCTATATGATATACATCGAGGCAAAACTTTAGGCTTCTTAAAAATAAACTCGCAAGTGATAAATGCATGACCTGTCTCTGACCCTATTAGTTCTACACAGAGATTACGCGAACGTACGTTAGAACAAACCAAATCAATTAAAGTTTGACTGCCCGTAGTAAAGTGTGTAGGTTTGTCTACGAGCTGAATAAGTTCCGTGTCTCTTAAAAAATCCATAAAGCGCTTTGTTTTGGCATCATCATTGTCCAACAGATTAATATTAAAATCTCCTAAAAGGATAAGTTGATCACAATGTAAAAAAGAGTCTACTGATTCCATTACCCCATCTAGGAAATCATTTACATTAACCCATTGAGGACGGTATGCTGTGCCAATTATCAATTGTGAAGAATTCACTTTTAACTTGAGCCACATCTGTTCCACATTAGGGCTGACTGGATAAGAACAGGATCGAACATTGACTCCACGCCTAATATAAAACCCAATACCCCCTCCACGTTTTTTTACGCACTTTTCAATAGGGCGCGGAATGTGACGAAATCTGTAATTAGGGACAAAAGGGGCTTGGCTATCTGCACCAGACTTGAGCCAGGTCTCGTTTATTGCCATAATATCTACTGAGTGCTTATCCATTGCGGCAATAAAATCATCTTGACCAGTATTTAACGAGCCAGCATTATGTAGGCCAACTTTAAGCAATTTGTTGCTACCCATTATCAAAAGCAGTAAAAATATTTACTAAGACGATTAATTCTTTATAATAACTATTACTGGCAATAGAATGAAGAAACTGATTCACAAAAAGTAATTTTATCATATTATGTAGATATTGACGGGGGTACTTTATACAGTGTGTTGATATATAAAACAATAAAATTAAATATATAGTTAAGTCACATAGTTCAAGAGTATCAAAAAACTTGATTAAATAATTAAGGTCAAGACAGCAGTTCAAACTTATATAATTATATGAATTTTTTAAACTATTATTAAATCTAGCTAATGTTATACAGCTTCGTATATACTCATATATTAAGTAAATTCTATTACAAAAAACTAGAGTACTCCTACATAGAACATTTTTTTTCACTGATAATAAAGTAAATAAATAGTTGCCAACCAAGTTTAAAACTTCGTTCCTAATAAATAAATAGTCAAATTCGAAGACGACTAGCATTACCAATATTCGACCAATAGGTATTAAATGCGTACTTTTATATTTTATAAAAGGGAAACGTAAAATTTTCATAGCATAAATATTAAAATATATTTTACCTTTAACCAGGTCTATTATACCATGCAGATAAATAAAATAAATAAAACTTCTATAAACTATCAGTACGGAACCTTGCAACTTAAATATAGGTTTGCTATTGATAGATTTCTTTGATAACTCTATGTTATTTCTACAACGAACGAAACAATAGGTTTTTTTACGCTTAGTGACATGTATCCGGTTAAAAAAAGCATCGAACTTTACATAACATGTAAACAAACAATGTTCAAAATTGAAGTATTTAGGTTTGGATTGAAAGATGCATTTTACGGCAAATAACAATAGTAAAGGAAAAAGGGACAGTACCATCAAACATTTCACATAATAAAAATTCTTTCTATGTCCTTTTCTTGTCGAATACGGGAGTAAGGGGTGCCGTGTTCTTTACGAACGTAAATTCGTCCTTCTTTCGACCAACAATATTTCCATGCGTGTTCGCGACATTGCTCTCTCGCTTTTGCGAAAAGTTGACCATTTATTCGAGTAAGACGTTCATTGACGTATACTCGAGCAGCAGCTCCTTTAAGGCCAATTTCCAAGGTTGTAAGACCACGTCGGATCCGTGCTGCGTGGAGATAAGCATCGCGGGTGGATCGCCGCGAGAAGCGAACTACGATGCGGCGAGAACGCACCTGTGCTGCGGCCGCGGATGAGTCATCCTGTTGGCGGCGAGGAGCGCCTTCTCTCTCAGCGAGAACAATGTCACGCTCATCTATGTTTACACCCATTGTCGAGCTTAAAAGCAATGCAAAATGAACCAGGTTCTCCCCTCCTTCCTCTGGAATGCCTGTTATCAACACGTCATTTAGCAAGTATTCCTGTTCACGGTCGTTCATCTGTATCTTTACCTCGGTCAGGGTTTGCTCTAACGAACTTACGTCTATCGATATAGGAGTAGTTTCTCGGGCCTGCTCTAAAGCTAGAATACGAGCATCAAATGCATCCATTCGCTCATTAAAACCAGAGCGAGTAGCAGCCATCTCCTTCTTAAGATCTCTTATTTCGTCGCAAAGTGTTCTGACATTATCTTTCGATAATTGGAATTCAGAGGTCATAAGGTTATGAATTTCCGTAAACTGTGATCGCATTTCCTCCCTTAGCGCCAGAACTACCTCGACATTAATTTGGTTCGTTGCCTCAGTCGCAGATGGTGAGGACATAGGTTTCTCACTTCCCGTAAGATAGGCGTCCTGCATACCCCGGACAGGTGTCGAAGGGTCGCGTCCCTTAGGTGCTTTGGATTGGCAAAGACCACATCTCCATGTGTCGGCCACAGTGACACCGGTAGGCACTCGAACACACTCATTGTGATTTACAGAGCCGCATTTAAAACAAGTAACGCCATCTTTTGAGGCCATAAATTTCCCGCAGGCTGCACACTGAGGCATGATCGAGAATGAAGTAAACACAAACTAGAACCAATGTTGTAATACGCGCACCGAAGTATAGATGACAGATTTGCAAATAATTTTATTGACGCAGTATTTTATGATAGTTCTATTTGACTTTGTTAACTTATTATCTTCAGCATAAACAAGAGACTTTTTTGCTCTAAATTACAATAGTCAGTCAAATAAACCACTCACTATTTACACATTATTGCAGTAAACAAGATTGCTTTGTGACACCTCATTAAATAGTGGAAAGCAGGTAGATTATAATCACAGCTGAGAAATCGATAGTTATTTTTGTAAATATTGACACTTTCACAGTGATTTAAACGCGTATAACAGTTCCATTAAAACTTCACACCACGTTTTATTCGTATTTACAGTTTTTGTTACCGTTAAATGATTCTATTATTTTTTATAAACAAAACAAAATAAAGCCCACGCACCTACTCTAACGTCTGTGTTGCCACTCAAAGCTTATAAGGTACTACACTAAAGCATATAAGGATTAACACCAGGTGCAGCTAGTAAAGCATGTAAGTAAGTAAGTAGCGTCAACAAGAACTTACTTGTTAAGTGCAAGTACGGACATGACATCACGAGCTACATTAAAGTCGTACCTTCATAACTACTCTTATAAATCTCTATAACAAGATCAACTTTAACAACTGAACATCTATCGGTGCTCTGTCTCTGTTTATCGTTCCGTTGAGGACACAAGACGGAAACGTAATTAGTTTTCCGTCTGTCTGCACTCTGCCATGACTCCCTTTCTCAGGAATGTGTAGAGGTATCAAGTTGAAATTAATATGACATATTTAGGTCTACTGTTAGAACTGTACAGCAATCACGTTTCTAATTCAATGTAAAAAGAGAAAACGTATTCCTTATAAGTCATAGCGTGCGTGCGATGTAAATATAACTAATAACTCATATACCCTCGCTCCAGGATCCCCTGTGTCTTGGGAGACATGGACACACACAATAACATGTCACAACATCCAAGACCCGACGGCAATTTCTGCTCATCACGCAAATATTTGCCTCGGCCAGTGATCGAACCTGGATGACCGTGCTTCAAAGGCAGATACACTACTAAGTGAGTAAACGGACAGTTTGGACAGAATAAAAATAATTTATATGTATACGTTTATTTGCCGGTTTGTAATAGAACGTTTATGTGCATGTTCCTTCATATGCTTAAACTTATATAAGGTATCTTCAGGTACTACGTAGACGTAGAATTTTTATCTATTTTGGTAGGTATTCGTACGTTTAGTTCGTAAAACACGAACTTTCGCCAGATATTATTACGCTTTTGATAACTTTCAAAGGCATCATACATTTCATTTTGGAAATGGGTAAAGTTCAGAACGTTTATAAGTTCTTAGTTACATTACCGACACTAAATAATGGCACGCCATAAACTAGACCCTACTAATTACCGGGTCAAACAATTACCTATGTCGTCATATCGAGACGATGTAAGGCTTGGCTCGCGCCATCTATTTGGCAATGTAACGTTACACCTAGCACTTTTTTACTTATCAATTCCGTTAAAAAATTTTGTACCTTACCGTTAAAAGATTTTTTGAAATAAATAGTAATGTTGATTGGTAGGAAAATAAATCCCAATCATGGCTTAAATTGATTTTGTTTAAATTTCCTAGATTTGTTGATTTTTGAGGATTGACGTGTAATAGTACCAAGTGGATTATTAACCATACATGTCGCAATTTCTAGAAAACTATTATGATATCTGAGAAAACAATTGTATTACTCGTATTGGCCAAATATTGCGAATGGCGACACTACGGGTTAAACTGTAACGGACAATGTGTAAACCTCTTAACTAAAGCGAGATTTAGATTGGACAGTCTGTTGTCAAAATTTATGTATTTACAAATAAACTAAAAATGTTAGATGTTTATAAATAATGGACATGCTTTAAGCAAACATATATTTATTACTATTCATATACAAGTAATTTAGGTAAATACGAGTATGGGTCATTCGACTGATGAATTAATAGTCGCATATTGTGAGGTTTTTTTTTCAATTAGTCAGAGTCAAGTCACAATCACACACATATATATATATATAATTATATATAAATATATATAAATATATATATATATATATATCTATAAGTATATATATATATATATCTATAAGTCTGTCGGTAAGTGATTGTCCCGTCGAAGTCACGGTTTAGTATAACGGTGGATGCATTACTAACATTTTTTAATGCGATTGGCGATATAATCTCAAAAACATCGCTTCATGATTTTGAACACATATCTACACTCGCGCACCATAATGAATAGGTACTTTACGGTTAATAATCCACCATTATTACACGTCAAAACTAGAATTCAATACAAAATCAACTATGTAAGGTTTTTCTTTCTCGCCCCTACACGATATTTTTCTCGTCAATTAAATAACGACTCTACAAACAAGTACGGACCGTGGATTACGTGTCATTAATATTAATTTAAAAAAAACGTGTTTAAGCACGGAATGTAGCCAGCCGTTGGCCCCCACTCTATCTGGGATACTCAAAGATCAGCACTTTGTAGGTACTAAATTTACATTGCAATACGTATACGTATTCTTTGAGTTATGTACC
Organism: Selenia dentaria; assembly: GCA_917880725.1. Lineage (NCBI taxonomy): Eukaryota > Metazoa > Arthropoda > Insecta > Lepidoptera > Geometridae > Selenia > Selenia dentaria. The sequence goes on from OU862891.1 coordinate 7,318,544, forward strand.
TGATGCTAAAATATATAAGTTTTCATATAATATAGGTGTATATTTATTATTTATACTTTATTTAGATTACTTATACTATTTAAACGAATACAATAAAACCTTGGTAAGGGAACCAAAAGAGTGCGCTCACCAAGGAATCACCATTAGCTTCTCTGCTTGTGTTCTGCTTATACACCTGTGCAAATATAATGTGTATAGTGTAGTAGTGTGGCTAAGTGCGAGTCGGACTCGCGCACGAAGTGTCAGACACACGGACAGAAAGACAGACACACATACAGACAACCAGACGGACGGACAGCAATGTCTTAGTAATAGGGTCCCGTTTATACCCTTTGGGTACGGAACCCTAAAAAGAGATTGCACGCTTCGCTAGTAATAAATCATATTATATCATCCTCCTCTTCATTTTATAAGTAGATACGTATGATTTTTGCGTCCACGTGTATTACTTGACTGACCAGTTTGCAGCTACGATCGCATGACCTCGCCAGATACAACGCCTTTAAAACAGGAGCCTTAGTTACTCCTTATTTTATCATTAATATGCTTACGGAAATCCTATCAAAATCGGTCTAGTTGTTTGGTAGATTAGCCAAGATAAAGAGACAGCGAGACAATGATTGTTTATTTTATAACTATCATAGTAACGAAACATAACTTCATATGCATTTTAAATAAAGCTGTTATTTGGAACTTACAGACATTTTAATTTTATTTATTTGGTATAGCTAATGAAATAACTCATATTTTCGAAGTGCCTAATTACAGCTAATCATTAAAGTATTTGAGGTTTTCTTTCTTTTAACAGTATTTTTCTTATTGTTATGAATTCATTACGTGTTATGCTAAATTCTGACGTTGATAGTTGTTAATTTAAAATGAAGACGCATTTTTGTTTCTAAAGATGTAAACATGTTCAAATGCAAGTATCTCTCTTACTCCAAATTGAAGTGTAGAGTTGCGTTCTCAATGACCAATATCCGAAGAACGAAAAAGTTTCGAGATCCCCCTCCCTCCTCCCTCGCCACTCGATACCAAGAATTGTACTCGTATATAGGTATTATTTGAACTGATCAAGGGCATTGAGATTATGTGTTTCGATAAGTAACGATTTCAACAAAACATTGTCAGAAATGTTACTTAAAGTATCATCAAGAAATATTGTGGACAAATAAAAAGAGAATAATATTTACACGCACAAGAGTAACAAATAAGTAAATATTATCTTGATTATTTGAAGAAGTTTTAGTAAGCTCCAATATTTGATTATTTGTAAAACGAGCATGAATTTGAAGAGGTTTATGTCGTCTAAAATGGTTTCCCATCTTTGTTTGAAGAAGTATGACTCAGTTTCAACGGTAGCCGCATCAATACTTTCTATAAAAGTGTGAAACGTGTATAGGCTCCTCGCATAGCTGGAAGCAAATGATATCCTTTTTAGCCGACAGCACGGTTTTCTCCGAAACCAGCCAACTGGAGCCTTTCGTGCTTTTACCACTCATATCTGGAGCGAGGTCATTGACAAATAGGGAAAAGCCCTCGCCGTTTCTCTTCAATTATAAAAGCTTTAGACAGGGTCTGGTACGACAGTTTTGCTATAAGCCCGCTGGCTCGTGCTCATAGATATTAGAGTTGTTGAAAAAAATCGTTACAATTTGTCTTTGATAGGTTTTCGGCCAATCAATTTTTGCAAGCAGCCGTTGGTTCTCTCTACTACTATCTTTTTGCTGCTTAATACAAATAATTTGCTTAAGCCCGCTATCATTGAATATGCAGACTAAATTACAATTGTAGAGAGGTATCAGGAGGAGGCAAATCCATTCTCGTAGAGCGAGGCGATGGACGATAAATAAATTTGGCCCTACAGGCCGTCTCCGAATGTGATGATGGCAATTTGGGCAATTTTTTGACGCATCGACTCAAGCGTGTTAATGCTACTCTAAGTCCTTTTAATCTCACTCCTGTTTCCCAAAGTGGCTTGTTCCTATAACTGACCAACTCAAGCTGCTCTCTCAATTTCAATGTTTACATAGAATCCAGCTTTAAGTTAGCCACGAAAAAACTGGAACTCCTTTGGAAAGTTCGGTGGTATTTCACATCAGAACAGATTTTAAAGCTGTCTGAAGCTTAAGTCTGCTCTTGTATGAAATACTGTAGCCATCTCTGGGGTGGTGCTACTGCTCACTTTCTAGTTTTTACACCATAGCCTGAGCTTACTATTCGAAGCCGACACGCCACGTCCAGTTAAAGTGTCAGTGGGCAGAAAACATAGCCGAATATATATGGCCGAACGGTTCTAGAGTGGAGACCACGGACCGGCATGCACAGCGTAGGTCGATGATTGGGTAATACTAATATGACTAGGTAGTCCTCCGATAGTGTAGACAAACGACCTTATAAAGCTTTGCGACGGCGTTGGTGCTGCTCTTTTGCCTTCTTTTGGAAATCTATGGGGGAAATCTCGCCATGGTCAGCAGTAGACGTCCTACAGCTGAGGATGTCGAAGACTCGTAGATGTATGATGATTACTTACTTATTCTTCCATAAATACTAATTAGATTTCGTTAGTCTTGCTGAAACTAAAAAAATGGTTTAACCGATTTGATTTTTTTAAGGTGATTTAGGAATAAAAAAGTCATAATCAACATCATCCATCAACACGTAAGTGAAACCGCTGGGCATAGCTAGTTTATTATAAATATGAAAAAACGTTATAGTTAGATCTATAGTTAAATGTAAATTTACATTTAAGTTTAAAGCTATTGTTTAGTTTAGCATATAAAAAAGGGGTTGTGGCGATAGTTTATAGTTCATGCGTAATATGTATGTAGTAAAGCTGACTTCAGTGAGTTCACGAGTTTTAAGTCTAAATAAAACTTTTATATAAAGTAAGATTTTTCAAGATTATCTACTTGCGCTAATTTGGATTAGTAACTTCTGTCTACAAGATTCTAGAGCATACGAACATTTGCAAAAACATGTATACGTACGTTAACCCGTACGTATACCCGTTACTGAAGCAGCTCAGGACACCAGAGCAAAGTTAGTCCGACGCTATACCAAAGATATCCCGGACATCAGCCTATACGAGATTAGAATGGCTCTCAAACAGCTTAAGAACAACAAGGCGCCAGGAGAGGACGGGGGGCCTATGTTCAGCTGTGGACGTCTTCCGGCTGATAATGATGATGATGATGATGATGATGATGATGTACGTTCACACCCTCACACCCCGCACTAGAAGTCCCTGCGTTGCGGGGACACATACACACACGTTAACATTTCACAAATCTTAAAGCCGAGAACAAACATGTTTGCTCATCACACACATATTCAGCATAGTCAAGGATCAAACCTGAAGCCCCGCGTTTAGAAGGCAGGGTCAATATCAAATAGGTCAATAGCGCTGTTTATCTTAGCGTTAAGATGTTCAAAGGTTATGTACTTACTCTGATTAAAACTTTGAGCGTCGACATTGCCATCAGATTGAAAAGATTCTTGGAAAAAACTTTCAGTATGTATTTCAGAGTTGTCGGAGAGAAATCCGACCTTTTCATGAAAAAACATCGTGGGTTTTACCCTCTAAAACTTTACGAACAAAGCCTTAAAAAGGCCATGTTAAGAAATATTTCACCAATATTTCATTTTAACGCCTTCTTAACTTGAAAGTGGCATTGAATTTAATCTACGTTCTTTTGATGGGAATTATGATTAAATTATGTTTTTATGCTCATGGAAATAAGATTCTTTAGGTGGCCACAATAAAACGATGTGTGAATTTCTTTACAAATAGTTTTAATATCCAGTCAAATTAGCATTAATAACCAACACCAATACAGAAGTCAGCGTTAACAATCATTTTTATCTATTATCTGTGCCACGGTTGTATTTGAACAATTATACATTTTGATACATTCATATTTAAACAACTAAGATAAACTTACGCGATGTCTATATCCCGATAGACATTTGTTTCAACCTCGTCCGGAAGCCCCCTTTAGGATTTTGAGTGCGGTGCGCTCGTCGTTGCGTCTCGATTTGCACTACTTCACTCTTCTACAAATTATTCGTGCAAATCCTAAAGTAAATATTCTTGTCATGCTCTATATCATTACACGATAAGGTAATTAGATCAAAAAGGAATATTGTCATGTATTCAGGACAACTACTTTTCAATTCTTTAATTATTAACTACACATGTCGCAATTCCTGGAAAAGTAGTATGATTTCTAAGAAAATAATTGTATTATTGGCCAAATATGGCGGTGCATTTTACCAAATAACAGTTGAACAAAGCACTAGCTGGTTTTGTTTTGGCGTTGGTTTTGCAACTTTTTTATAATTTTTCGTATGTTTCTTTGCAGATAATAGTAGCACAGATTTCCAGTGATCACAAACATGGGGTCGACTAGGGATAAAACGATCCAAACAGAGAAAACTTACGAACGATTTTATAATAGCGATAACGATATTTGAATTTACTACCAGTTGGTGTTCCGCACAAGCGAATTGCTACAATTTGAGATTCAGTGAATTCAATTTTGGGTATGCTTTACGCAGATTTAGGTAGCGTTCTTCGTGCTTGAACTGATGTACAATTACCCACAATTAAACAAAATATACTTTTAGAATTCCCATTCCAAATATTCTTAAACAAATTTGGATTTCTGTATATCGACACACTATATCTCAATAAAATTGTCACCAAACATTGATTATCTCGAACTACTTAACAAAATAAATATGTTTAAGCTAGCCAGAACTCTCCGTCATAGTGCTTTGTTTTATTTTCCTTGCACTACCAAAAGTTGCCGCAATAACAGCTATTAACACAGAGCGTGCAAAACCTTGAGTGATTACAGCAAGCAAATGGATATCGATAATTTCTCGAGATTGCGACGTAACAAAGCTTTTTTTGGTTCACATAGTGACCTAGGCTAGCTTTCACCGTTGATAGATTTCAACGCCATAACGTTTATTGGGCTGAAATTCTTCCTCTGCCCCACCAATGTCACGTTGTAAAACGCTCAGCATAAAAGTTTTCAATATTGTACACCTAGTGGTCAGGACAAGTAATTAAATAATATGTTTTACTTTTGTATAAGGGACATTATCCACACAAGGTCTTTATATCCCAAACCAAAACAGGCAGAGCCTGTACTATGGTAACCTGAAGACTGATGTACATACTAATACGTACATATACACACCCAGACACAGGTTAAACAGACACGTTCATGCACACAAATGTTATCTTGTGAACTCTTTCAGATATATAGAAAGTAGGTATTACTAGTAACACAATAAGCGTGTCATCAGTCATTGCCATTAATTAAGTTTCATTGTATGAGGGAAACGATAATATCCCGACAAACGTACGGAGGAAGACGTCGTGTTTCTGAGGACGTACTCAGGATTCGATTAGATTAAACAGCAATAATACTTTTATTTTGCCTTAGTTAAACTAAAGATTTTATCATGTTTATTTTCTTACCAGTGTCATTTTCAGATATCTTCAAGATAAAGGGTAGGTAGTTATGAACTACTACTTACCTTTATGCCTACTGAGATAAGAACTGTGTGGTTGGTAGTAGCAATGTTGGTTTTTGTTAGTGTAAATACGTCTAGAGTCACAGGTTGTAATTTTTATTAATGTTCATGTTCATATTCAATTATTACAACAAAAAATTAAATACTGGAAAGAAATAAATTTATTTTATTTGCCTCTATCTATATACGGGTATACACAATTACACACACATACACAAGGAGCTATACAGATACATAGATTAAGGATTTTAACATCCTGTGGTAGTTTTAGGGGAAATGACACCCTAAAATAAGTTAGTATTTTAATTTTTACGCAACATTCTTAATTCATACTCTTTTTTCTCACTTTGCAAGTAAATACGCAAAACTTTTTGATTAAGTTAGCGAAATTTGGCGTTTGAATTGGTTGCAACTAAAGCACTTTTTCTAACTCGTGAGGCGATAACTCTGCGCTGTGTGTATTTAAAAAATAAATCTTCTTCTTAGTCGGGCACTCTTGGCAGAGCGATCGTGGAGAGTGGATCGTGGTCATGGTCTTCATCGCCAGTTTTCATTTCCAGGGCTGTCGATCTGCTTGCGACGTCTTTCCGTTTCTGATGGTTAGTGGCATTGCGAGCACATTGTACAATGGTGGAATTCGTGGCCTTTTTAATAGTCAGTCCAGAAAAAATAAATTCATTTGAGTATATAAAAAGAAAACGGCGGACGCCCCACTTACATCCTTTACTACATTCTCCAACGTAATCCTTTTGTCTAATCCGGTCACGTTATTATTATACTCGTAACATGGTCCTTATAACCCAGATCGTGTATTTCATAAAATATCTTTCATGTAATAGTGAGGCAGCCTTATTTGTACATCCAATGATACTGACGCGTAGGTAAAAGATTATTTTCTAAAAATAGGCTTTTAAGCTTTATTGTAAAGCCCACCAAAGCCCATACGCCGCTCTTCCTGCCCTTTAAACCTTGTACCCTAGCTAAAATATTTTATAGGCAACAAGGAGTCTGTTGAACTAGACATAAACATCTTAAGGAATAAACATACAATAATAATAAGCCCCTTGATAAGACGGAGTTAGAGAATATTTTCTCCGCCGCCGTTGACATTTCAATTGTTAGAGGCGAGGAAACCTGACTCACTTGGGGAGGCTCATCTTGTGCAAGAGGCCATCTTTGTTGGTACCAGTTACAGATATTCTGCGCAATAGCAGAGAATAAACAACACTACTACAATAATGCGCATGCATGACTGTGTTAGGGTGTGAATGGTAATGTTGCAAGTAATACTTCTGCGCAAAGACTTTTGAAACGACTAGACGAATTAAGAAAATTAAGGGACTTAAACCCAATCTCTCAGGGTGACGAGCGCAGTGCCACGAGAAACTACTAATCTGAACTCTGGGTGTCACTGTTACTTACCACCAGGCGCATAACTTACCCATCGCCTCACTTGTTTACTTGTAATGTTGTTATACACAAAACTTGACACAAACACAAATGAAAACGGTAACACGACATAGGTACTAAGAATATAAGAGCAGTGTGGTGTTATATATAACAGTTGGTGTAATGTAATTATAAGGAAAATTCTAAAGTGAATTAACAAATTCATACAAGTAGAATAAATACATAAAACAACTGTATTATCATAATTCCCCCGTCATCGTCATCACCATCAGCCCCCATCAGTCCGCTGGCGGACATACGCCTCTCCTTATATACGCCAAAAACTCTAAACTGTGATCAGATTCGTAGGTTAGAAAATTCGTGTCTTTCTACTGGTTCGACTCTCAACCAGAAACCTGCGGGATCTGAATTCAGAACGAAATAAACGACGAACAACAGTAAGTGAATCGCCATTTTTAATCGACTTCAAAAAAGGAGGCGGTTATATGTCCGTGTGTATGTATTTTTTTAACTTGTAGATTTCTCCCCCATTTGTAGACCGATTCTTAAAATTCATTTTTGTTTGGTAGAGTATACTTCCGAGGTTCCATTTAAATTTTATCAAAATCGGACAAGCACTTTTTGAGTTACACTCCAAAAACTGAAAATTTTTAGGCCTATCTTGATGATAATCATCATTGGCGGTGCATGACAATCAATTCCATAAGTAGCAAGCGTCAATAAAAATTATGATTTTTTTTTAACAAGAAATGGAACCGACTTCAATACCAAAAAGCGTGAAATAACTTGTCGCAATCGGTGCCATGCGCACAATATTGTGATAAAAGGTACCTGCTTTTGAACTATCATGGTACAGACTTCAACAAAATATTTCACACCATTTAGTATTGATTTCAATACTAAAAAGTGTGAAATATTTTGTTCCATTTTTGTCATTTTTTTTAATATATTTTTACATAGAACGTACGCTGCGAACACGTGAAGCGTTCCATGGCGATTATATTTCCGAGAATCAAGCTACTTATCCACTCCTACCGCGCACCGCTCTTTCACACCGTTCCAATGACTTACTATTTTTTAAATCATGCGTCATTCTGACCCATTCTGTATATAGATTAACATTAATCATCCAATCGAATACGATGTCAGTTTGTCATTAGTCACATCTCTATATAATAACTATCTTCCCATTTCTAAACAAGTTAAACTCCTGTAGCGTTGTGTACTAAACGTCCGCAGCCCTGCAATACAACCTTAATGGAACTGAGCATAATAAAATTACAAGTATTATTTGCGTGCTTGGGTAGGTATTTAATTTATTTCCTTCAAGGAAACTGTCCAAGCTGTTAAATGTATCGCTATAAATCGTGCTAATTGAGCGTCGCAAACCTAAACCAGTTCTGTAAATTGGACAGTATTTATTATGTACAGTGTAGCGGATCAACAATGATCCGATCCGCTAGTGGCTTCTCTTGAATCTTTCGCAGAAGCGAAACACGAAACAAAACTATTCCGTACTTGTTTGTTAGAGAGGGTAGACCGTTTCGTCTGCTCGTAAATATTCACCCACCCGCAATTTCTCAGTTCATTTGTTATCATAGCACTTGCAACAGTGCCGAAATATCGCAAACTCTCAGAAAATATACATGGTAATTATCCCGTTGATAATTTGAATATTTCTAATGTTTGTGACTATGATAGTTTAAAAACTTATATTATATAAATGATAACAGTGATGCGTGTATGTACATAAAATACTACATAGTAAATATGATAATATATAATGATCGTATACGATCATCTATTATTATATACAGTATGTATTTCTTTTTCGAAATATGTATATGGGGGAGGCATATGTACAGCAGTGGACGTCCTACGGCTGGAATAATGATCATAACTAAGTATCTGTAGGCATCACTTTTCACCTTTATCATTCCATGTCGTTTCAATTATGAGACAAGACTATAAAACAGTTTTATAGCGGAACCCTGAATTTTCAGCTTGGCACTTACCCGTAACGAATGAGTGAGGACTCACGTTAATAAACGCTTAGGTACTTAAGTAAGAATACGAGAATTGAATGAGGTACTTACAACGGGAGAAAGCTGTTTTAATTGAGAAGAAACACTGAATGGACTTTCAAAAGAAATTGGCAGTAAATTTTACACGGCACTGCATTTATGAGATTTGATTTCGTCTCATGTTAAACTTCTATGCATCCATCCAAACACACATGAATATGCTTGTATAGCACTAACTGCGCCCCACGGCTGCTGCGTCTACGTGGAATACGACAATCTAACAGGAACAGATGGCGTTGAGACGGGAAGAGAAAACAAGAAAACAAACTAAAAGGTAAATAACCCGACTACAGATATCATTAACTGGGTCGGGTAATTATGTACACAGTGACACTCGTACGTCATTAAGACAAATCTAATGACGCCTTTTTTATCAAAATCGGTGATCCGTTGTAGAGTTACGAGCAGACATACACACATACAGCTCAAACAAATAACCCACGGTTTGGGCTCCGCTGCGGTTGGGTAACAAGCATAAAATAAAAATAAATACAAAATGTACATACAAACTTACGTCAAAGCACAAGTGTGAATAGTTTCATTGAAAGCTATTTATATACTACTGCCTAATGTACATATTTATTTAGCTCCAATTAGATATAAATCATCGTTCTCTTAGTGGTATGTTTCGTAACTAATTATATTATTAATTGATAATATTTTGTAATAAAAATAGCCTGTACCTTTATATTACTGGAATGTATGCGCAATACGATAAGCGATAGCAGGCATAGAGTGACCTATATATATTTAATAAGACAATAATTTAATAATTAGGAATATGTAACACGCATTTTTATTTTTGCAAAAGGTTAAGGTTCTGAAATGAATGAGTAGAAAAAAATACTTATGAAATACGAGTTATTTTAAATACATCAAACAAATCATGAAGCCTGTATATCCTCGAAGGGGTAGGCAGCGGTGTATTACACACTGATATATGTGAGATATGTTTTTGGTCCCATGTAATAGAAGGGCGAGCCTATTTCCATTTAGGGGGCATTGTTCCAGATTCTTATTGAGACTGCTGTTGAGAATTTCTTGGTCAGAAAAACACAATAGCTGTCCAAACCAGGTATCGAACCCAGGTCCTTGAGATTTCAAAACCGCGTTTCTCCCACTACACCAAGACCAAGCGAGCGAAGGTGCTACCGGGTCAGCTAGTATAGAATCAACCTAAAATAGTGACATACTTACTAATGGTCAGTATCTATGACACATGCTAAAATTTGGGACTTAGTTTAAATATTCAGAGAGAAAATATATACATTATACGTTTGTATGGAAAAGACGCACAATAGGGTAAAAATAAGCACTAATCTGTGGTCCGTGATATTCTCTCCTTATAAAAAGGACACGCATTTTAAGCTGTCGACTTTAAAATAAAAACCGTTCACCACTTCAAAGCGAACATTAAAACGGCCTCTTGTTCATTCCACTCATAAAAGTCGACAGTTGATTACAGAAACTTTGTTTGTTTAACTTGGTAGTACTTTGATGGAAAACTGTTTTCAATTATAGTTTAACGAGCCAGATGTTAGGTGTATGAAACAAACTCGTTTTTAGTTTTTTTATGATTCATCTAATCGTGGTTATTATATGACCATAGAAAAATAATTTCGCTTATCTATCAATTAAAATCGCTTAAATCGCTTGAAATACAAAACCAACCGATGAAACGATTTTAAGAGGCAACTGTTTTAGAAAAAGAGTTGGACGTATCAGCCTTTTAATCGACTTTTCACAGCCAAAAGAGACCTTAGACTCTTAGACCCGAGTAATTGTTATCATTTTCACCTTGATACCTTAACGCGTCCCTGTAGGGTTCCCCTTTTCCTTTTGAGGTACGGGAACCTTAAACATGAAAAAATACTTGGAATGTTTAATCTGTCTAGTCTCGAAGTGAACCAATCACCGCAAATCTTTTGAACCTTTCATCAAAGAATACTGATTGAGTAGGCTCGCATTTCTGGAACTGCATATACCTGCAAATAGAAACCCTACTTATGTATTATAAACGCGAGAGTTTGTGATTCCATACTTACTAACTTTCTGGATGTGTGGATGTTTGTTACTCTTTCACGCTCAAACGGCGGGGCCAGATTTCATGACATTTGGTAAATGAGACGCTGGATTAACGCATAGGAGGCTTTTTATCATCATCATCCACACACAGGTTTAAAAGCGTAATATTCTTGGGCATAGTACAGACCAAATAACAAGATCTCCGCCTAATCGATCGTCACGATCGTAATGATGACAGTTCTGTCAAAGTTTCAGTCAGTTTCTGATAGCTTAGTCAAAGGCACGCTATCATTTTGACAGCTCGATACACTAGACGTGCTCGGCGACCGTCAAAGGCGATGAAATGTAACTACAGTTTCTTCCATAGTAATTAACTTTATATTTTTATGTTTGAATTTGTTTAAATTTATATGAATTTATTTATTTATTTATTTTATTTAATAAAGATACATTCTTACACTTATTATTTTTAAATTTTTTACTATATGTACGTAGGTACTGTATTTTATTATTAGTATTTACTGATTGATGTACTTACCTAGTATATATTTAAATTTACTCATATAACATCTATTATTATAGAAATCGCATATGACCATGTAAATATTTTATGACATTTTGATACAAAGATAGATGATGGCCTTGGAGAATATAATAAGCTACTCGAAGTACTAATCCTGCGCAAACGAAGTCGGGGGCACTTGCTAGTGTAACATATAAATAAACTATCGGAGTTGCCGTGACGTTTATAGAAAATAATATGTCACAAAACAAATATCATACATGAAAGCAGACGGGCAGATTTTTGTTTGTATAATATTGTACAATCTGTTTGTGGAACAAAGAATATACTTTCAGGTAAATGAAAGTAAATATTAAGAGGGGCTTATTTTTTGGTCGGAGATTCAGAAGAATGGAGAATTTAAATGTTTTTCGCTATAGTATCTTGGCAAATAACATAACAAATATATTATTATTATAAGCAAATATAATAACAGTATTTGTATTATTTTTTAATTAAACTTTTTATACGCGTTAATAACGGCTTCCGATAGCTCTGAGACAGAAAGGACTAGAACATTCCCCACAACGTCGGAATATGAATCGTAAAAGGCGAGGAATCCAACCTTCTAGGCCTCTTGTGCAAGAAGCCGTCTTGATTGGCACCATCGCACAGGTATTGAGCCACGAAGCAATAGTGCTCAAGCATTACTGTGTAAGGATGTGAAGGGCACTGTAGCAAGCGAAATGAATGACGATGATGGAAAACTACAGCTCGACACTCTTGGGGAGCGAAGCCGCTGGCGGGTCAGCTAGTAATTATATATTTCCCTGTATCACTTTTTTTCTTTTTTCCTATCTATCTTCTCCTCGTTCCCTCACTGCTGAGGATCGCGACTACGTATAATCAGTCTCCATTGGGTGCGGTCATAGGCTGTGTGAACCGCACAGTGTATGCTACCACCCACCACCTTCTTAATCGTGTCAGACCATCTTATAGGCGCCCTTCCCTGACCACGTCTACCGTAAATTTTTCCTAAAATAATGGCTTTCTCCAGACAATGCTTTGAAGACCGCATAATATGTCCGAAGAAGCTCCTTTTTATCGTATAGGGAACTGTAATTCAGTGAATTATAATTCACCTCAGCTTGGTTCTTATACATTGTAAAACAAACATTGCCTTGCTTTCCTTTCCTTTGCTCGGGCGGCAATGTTAGTTACCCGAGAATAATTTACAATCAACTTTTTTTAATTATCTTGCTCGTATAAAGTGAAAATAATGAACCGTATATCCTCGTTTGAGTTACTTCGAGCACTGGCAAAGGCTTCTTGAGTTCTTGGGTAGGTATTCGCATGAATGAACAGTGTTGACTAACGTACCGTTTGATGAGTTCGTTGTACTACCTACATTTTTATATTATATGGCTCGGAAATAAGGTTATGGAGCTTTCATGTTAGAGTGCATATCACATTTCCATTGGGAAACAGATGGTGGCATTTTTTTGAATACTTTTGTATTACTTTTGTATTGCGTCGAAACTGATTTTCTGCTAAAGATTTTGAAGGTGTTTTGTTATAAGTATATTTTGTGTATGCCCTAAGCAAGGTGGTTTGCTTAGCATTGGGTAATAACTTCAGTAAGATTTTTGGTTGTATATAAACTATAACACTTAGACATGAAAAGTATTTTTTTTTATAAATTCATATCCTCGCTGTAGAATTCCCTGTGTCTGTGAAGGCATGGACATACACAATAACACATAACAATATTTAAGTCCTGAGAACAAATATTTCTGCTCACAACACAAATATGTGCCCGGTCAGAGATCGAAGCTGGGACCCCTCGCTTCGAAGGCATGGGCGCTACCAACTGAACTAACGGAGTCGCCAAATAACAATAGCTAACGTGGTGACGCACCTGATAGTAACGCTTAATGACTCGGCATCCTGTTGACGCTTAGAACAGAACAGAAAGAAGACTTATAAGTGAAACTAACGTCGACAGATGCATAATGGTTAAACTGCTTTGAATGAACTTTGCAATTTTAGAAAGAAAAATTAACTGTTCTCGGAGCGAATTCATACCTGCGTACTCCGACAAACCGTGTGAGACGCCATGGCTCCTAGGCCACCAAAGCTCGCTGTCCGAGCATCGAATTTTAAATCTAAATTATTTAAACCGTTGTATGTAAACGGTTATTTTTTGCATTCCGAAGTATGTAAGTATTTGCGTATATAAGGTATTTTAAAAGGGTTAGTAATAACCTAAGCTATAAATGTTATCCTTTGAAACAGTAACCTATTTTATTGAAAAACCCTATTAAAACCCTTTCAATAAGTATCTAAGAGTATTATACTATCTATGTATATAAAAAGAACCTGTATTTCCCTTGGTCGTTGCACCACGCGTGACCGGATGGATCAATTTCGCTAATGCTTTTTTTGTTGTGCTAATTATTATCAGGAGAAGATTCTTATGAAGAAAAAATCAAGAGAAGATGGAGGCTCTGGCGAGGCTGAAGGGTGAGCCTACAACGCGAACGAACTACTTAATAGACTAGTGTTTTTCAACTCACTTGACGTTGGGTGATGATGCAGTCCTGGATGGTATCACACTAGATCTAGATTGGCAACTGGCTCTCAAGAGCATTGCTTAGTTAGACAGGTTTTTAATCTTGAGGGTGATGGTAATGAGATAGAGTTAGCCAGGCTGGTGCGAGGACGTGCAGCTATGATTGGGATATATTGTTTACAGGTCGGTTGGCGCAGTTGGTAGGGGCCTGCCTTTTGAGCCGCTGGTCCTGGGCTCGATCCCCGGACAGCTCCAACATCTCTGTGTGTTTACGTATAGTGTAAGTATTTATGTATGAGTATAGTAGCCTTTACCATAGTACAGGCTCTGCGCTGATATACTTATAAATAAATACTATATACTCGTATATATACTACATACAACACTATTTATAAATATATATGCGCCTAGTTACTTAGGACATGGAGACCGTGTGTTGATGTTGTCAAATACTATAAGACAATTATTAGATTTTCCCGAATGATTTTTCAGAAATGAGGAGATCCGTAGAAGAACGAAAGTCACCGACATATCCCAGAAGATTAGCCAGTTAAAGTGGCAGTGGGCAGGGCACATAGCACGCAGAACAGATGGCCAATGGGGCCGGAAGGTTCTGGAGTGGAGACTACGGACCGGCAAGCGCAGCGTAGGACGTCCATCGACACGGTGGACAGACGACCTGATAAAGGTCGCACGACGACGTTGGATGCAGGCCGATTCCAACCTGTCCTTTTGGTTTAATTATGGGGGAGGCATATTTTCAGCAGTGGACGTGCAACGGCTGAGATGATGATGAGGTTTGCTCGATCATCTATGGGTATACAAATACTTGAAATTTTTGTACATACGCATGTTTCGCATAGCTTCAATATGTCTAGGTAATATTTTTTCCCTTCATTTTATAGGTCAGACGTGCAGTATTTAGATTTTGTGTTAATTTATCTAATCTTTATATATGTCATACAACGATGATATATTAAAGAGATGTTATGTAGTACAAGCTCATTGATCTCATAGTTAAACTTTGTACTTTCGCTGTAGATTACAAAACGTTTCAATAAACAATACTATTTTAAAATTAATGGAAAATAATGTTCTTTTCAAACTTCATTATCCTCAATTTCCTATAAGTTTATTTCTCCTAATTATTTTTAACGAGGCACTTTCCAACAATAATTTCAGAGTACAATAACAGGATCAAATAGGGACTTTAAAATTAGCTAAGTTAGATGCTGAAGGTTGAAGTGAAACGCAATTTGTTTTTGTTTATAATCAAGTCAAAGAAGTTTTTAAGATACTCAGTAATATATAATATTGCACGTTTTGCATTGACCAGGATTATTGCCTAAATTCAAAGCATGTAAATAATATGACCGATCCCTGAGAAATACTGCACTGCAAGTCTAAATGTATATGTATAGGTACTGTTTGTGATTTTAACTCTAAATAACAAGTGATGGTTGAGTGTTTCACAATAAAGACAAGTGATCCGAAGGCATCATGGACGTCTGTTCAGTTTGAGTTCCACGGTCAAAAAGTTGTGAGTCGCTAAGAGATAAACCACCACTGCACTTCTTCCACTATTATCCATCTTCCACCGCTCAACATTATCTCCTGCAAGAAAGAAGACTTACGCATATTCACCATTTCACGGTCAGTTCTCTTCCGAATAGTAAACAAAATTACCGTTTCGTTTACTCCAAAATTATCACTGAAAGAATTAGCAATATCCGCTTCACCTGACACCACCCCACTACCAATTTCACTCGACAGTCAAAGCAACCTGACATTTCTGTCAACCAAATTTCAAAAGAACAAATCCACCACTTTGGCTGGTTTCACTCTAGTTAAAAAATATAACTGAAAATTATAATCTGAAAATGCCTGTGGCAGTAATTTACATTGATACTCGTATGAGCAAAGCTGTCGACTTTGAAGCTTAAAAAAACTTCGGTGTTCGAGAGGTTGCCTATGATTGGTTTAAGAGTTCCTTGATTAAAAGAAAACAGCGAGCAGAAATAAAAAACATCGATGAGTACAATGTCTTCAGTAGCTTCTTCTCTGATTACTTATGTAACAACTGTGGCGTTGCTCAAGGTAACATATTAGGGCCGATGAACCTACCTGGCTTGCACGTAACACTTGTTTTGATAACTTTTTGCTCAATGTACGCGGTTCTAGATGTGAAGTATTAGAACTGGTCTTGTCTGCTCACACAGCTCAGTACCTTGAATGTCCTGCCAAGGAATATTATTCTTTTAAACATTGGTATACTTTTTGACATAATTATAGTAAAGAAAACTTAATAAAATTTAAAGATAATTTAGGAAAGTGGCGATTGCAGTATATAATAGCAAAGACACAAATGAAGCATTTAATCATTTTCATGATTTATTTAAATTATTATATGATCTTTGTTTTCCTAAAATAAGAATCAAAAACACAGTACATAAAAGGTGTAAATGGATATCTAAAGGAATAAAACTATGCACAATGTATAAATCGTACTATTACACAAAATTTTATGGCAACATTTGCATTCCACGCATAACTTGGCAAGCTTTGTTGGCATGCAACAATGTCGTGATAATAATTATTTGTATCTCAATTGTGTTAATGTAATCTGTGATAACTTTTCTGCATCATGCTTAATTATAATGTTGTTTGTGTGTTGTTTCTAGTTTAAATGTTGTAGTGTAGGTATTCAAAGTGTATTAGACGGTATGGCCTGTTATTGTCATTCTTATTAGTGGTATTATGTGAATTAGTGCACTAGTATGACTCTGTGTAATATTAAACAAAACCTTATTTTGTAAATTATATGATAGTACCTCACTAGAAATTATAGTAGGTACCTATAATAATAATGTTTGCATACCTGAACGGTGGAATGTGAAGTACTTTTTACCTACTTTTTTAATAACTTTTGTTTTCACTCATATTCTGGCAAGTAAATACATTTAAATTTGAATTTGAATTTGCTGTTATTTCTGTTATATATAAACGACCTACCTGACATAATTTCTCATAAATCCGTTATTTTTGCAGATTACTTTAGCATTATCATCTCAAAACGAAAGAATATTGATTTTGATAAAATGTTTTAATGAAAGAATATTAACTGTAATAGCTTCGTTTGACAGAAATAACCTAAAACTTCAAATAAATAAAACTCACATTATGCAATTTTACAATATCAAATCTAAACCTCAAAATCTTAAAATAATTTACCAGAATACGCAAATAAAAGAAACCAATACAGCAACAATTCTTGGAATCACTATCGATAACCGCTGTAACTGGAAAGCACATGAACACAGTGTGTGTTTAAAGCGCTAGCACAAATGCATTTGCTCTCCGTAGGCTGTCCTTAGTTGCTGCTAGAAAAACATCCCTTATGGCTTATCATGGATATGTGGTCCTAAGGTATGGTCTCTTATTTGGGGCAACTCGGTAAAAGTGGAGAGAGCTTTCAAAGCACAAAAGCGATGTATCCGAGTAGTTTGCTGTGTTGGCCCTATAGAATCCTGCAAGCCTCTTTTTATGAAATTAAAGGTGTTTCCACTTCCTTGTACGAGTATGTATATATTTGAAATATGTATGTTTGTAAAAAATACGCTGCACTTTTCAATTACCTGTGTGATAACCGTAGCTACTGCACAAGATTTCCGAACAGATTAGTCCGCAGTGTAATAATGAGCTTTGCCGCAGGATTTGTTATATTATGGCGTTAAGTGTTGAATAAAATCCCCGAATCATTAAAATCACTTTCACTTCCAAAATTCAAAGGCAAACTTTTTAGATGAATAATTGATTTTAACTTTTACCAAATATTTTTTTTTTTTTACATATTGACCTTAAATCTATCCTATGATCAAACAAAAAGTACAATTTTACTTTTTCATTAAAATGTATAGTTAGGTTTATTATTAAAATACTAGTTGTTTTTGCTAGTAAACTAAGGATTTTCATGTTGTATTACCTTATGTATACTTAATATAATCTAAGATTTAGATTTTAATTTTCGCATGCCAAATAGGCAAAAGTTGTGTTGTACTTAACATTACAGCTAAAAGATCTTTCATTGTAACCACAATATAAAGCGAAATAAATTACTTGGACTTGAACAAATTCATGTTCTATCCTCGCACTGGCTAGTCAGCATCTAGGTAATTGTGGTACCAGATACACAACATCAGCACTGCCATCAGGTGGTAGAGGTGATTGCTAAACGCTATATTGCAGATCTAACTTAAAATAAATATATAATAGAACTAAAAATAATCATATTTGTTTTTAACGAACATCTCAATAAAATCTAAAGTAAAAATATATGATTCAATGGTAGGCACCTAATTTACTACATCAGGTGCGAAATGATGTCAGCTGTTATCTTTAAATATGCGCACTATAATAATATTAACTGATCGTAAATAGAAATTTATGAGCCAATAAAAAATAGGTAACAAAATTTTTATACGGCTTTTCAAACGTAAACAACATTATATGTCAAAATTAACGTTTCACTATCTATCATGATTTACTGGGCTTTAAAACCGCTTCCGGAAGGATAAAGCAAAAGGTTTTTATGTCATACTATAGTACAACTAGGTATATACTATAGGTATAAGAAATAACTTAAGTGAAATGTAAGATATATATTACCAGGTCGATGTGGGTTCCTACTAATGTCAACTTTAGCACCATTGAAATAGCGCTCTGACTGCGCCTAAAACGAGTTTGGGAAATTATTTTTGGCAGTGCTAAGCGAGACGTCATCGACACGGGCGTCCCGAACACTCCTTGAAAAAGGCCACCGGATGTAGTCGAAACTATAGTCGGACCTATCCGATAAATATTACGCGAGTAATCCCGTATTTTTAATTAATAAGGATATTATTTTGTCAAGATTGTACAATAAACAAAAGTTTTGAATAGTATAGAATTCGCCCTATTTACATAGTTTTTTTTTTTTTTTTTAGGAAAGACATTGAGCTTTTTGCCACTACGGGCATTAAAAGCGACACAGGACTTTTGGTGAGTGCACGCAGCACTCAACCGAGGGACAACAAGGGCGCATAAAGCGCTAGACAACGACAAGGGCGAACCCTTGCCTAGTAGGGAATAGAGGTGCCGGTAGCCGCCAGCACTGTCTGAAAGAAAACAAAACACAGGTTAATATTGATGATACTTATAAACTTTCAATCGAAAATCGATACGTTACCTTTACCTTAATACACATTACCAAAATATAATACAGATTACCTTGTGTCTGATTTAGGATTATTTCGAAGTCGCTTACGACGACCTCGATGTCTAACTGTGAAGACTGGAAATCCAAAATCAGACATATTACCTCTCGTGGCTCGGCGAGTAGACCCTGAAATACCTGAAATGCCAATATTACCAGGAGGCTGACTGATCGACGTCAGAGCTGTCGTGATGGGGTCGTCCGGGTCATCCAGGAGGTGTCGTGGGCGGCGGCGTGGCGGGGTGAAGTATGGATCTGATGTGTGTGTTGAGTAGTTAGCGGTTTGCACCACTAGTGGGTTGGGATGGTGTGGGGCCGCATCGAAGTAGCGGCGAGAACAGTCTTTCATGAACTGTACGATAGAGGGGAGTTCTAGGTCGTAGTGGAGGTCAGCGTTCCGTAAGTACCACGGTGCGCCTACTGCCTTGCGGGTAAAGCGATTTTGAATCACTTGAAGTCTATGAATGTGCCTATCTGAAGCATGACCGAACGTTACAGACGCGTAGGTCATGATCGGACGAATGCAAGTTTTGTAAAGTGTCACCTTATTTCTAAGGGACATTTTACTACTCTTGCATATAAGGGGATTGAGGCGACCTAGGATAAAAGCTGCCCTATTGCGAACACTTTCAATGTGTTTGGCGAAGGTGAGTCGCCTGTCAAGGATTACGCCTAGATATTTGGCGGACGTAGCCCATGGTATCGGTTCGCCAAAATACATAATGGGATCTGGCGGTCTCCGTGAACCAGCACTCTCGTGAAAGTACACTGCTGTACTTTTCTCTGGGTTGATAGCGATACGCCATTTGCGGAACCATGTTCCTACATGATGCAGGGCGTTTGTGACTGACTTTCTCTGCCTGGTCTTGAACCAGCCAGTGCAGTAAAGTGCAGTGTCGTCTGCAAACTGAGCAATCTGAACATTGGGTTCGGATCGTGGGATGTCGCTGGTGTACAGCGAGAAGAGGACGTGTGAGAGTACAGAGCCCTGAGGGACTCCTGCGTGAATGGGGTGAGGGGAGGAGAGCTGTCCCTCTACGCGGTATTGAAAGCTACGATCCCTGAGAAAGTCTTGTATTATGAGTACAAAACGGTCTGGCACACCGAGTTGGTACAGCTTGTAGATCAAGCCGTTGTGCCAGACTTTATCGAAGGCTTTCGCTACATCGAGGAAGACAGCTACTGTCCCTTGAGCCTTTGGCTTCTTATTGAAGCCCTCGAGTATGTGCTCCGTGATGCGGTGCACCTGTTGGACGCATGAGTGTCTAGCCCTAAAGCCAAACTGCTCGTCAGGAAGCAGATTGTTGGATTTGACATGGGACCAGAGTCGACTTACAATGAGTCGCTCGTATATTATCCCCAAGGAGCTGAGGAGACTGATAGGGCGGTAGCTAGTTGGCAGTGAGGCCAACTTGCCTGGTTTACGAATGCCAATTACAATGGCATGTTTCCAGGTGTCTGGAAAAAAGCAGTTGTTCATAGCCGCATTGAAGATGCTGACTAAGAGATGGATTAGTGGGACTGAGAGGTGTTTCAGCATTTTATTACTGATACCATCAGATCCAGGGGATTTGCGGGATTTTAGATCCTTGATCAGGGCGACCACTTCAGAAGATTTGAGTAGTGGGAGGGGTGGGAGGTCTGAGATGGGCACAGAGCTTTTACGTTCGACTTCAGAGTCCACCGTATAGAGGTGACCCTGGTCTACGTGGTCTTCATTGAGAGTACACTGATTTTCTAGACTATCAGCTAAACACTCGGCCTTTTCATCGTCAAAGAATGCTAGGGGTAGGGGTGGGGGCCTAAGGAGGGGAACCATAGTCGTCTGTCCATCCGATTTCATAGCTCGTGCCAACCGCCAGTACGCCTGGTGGGTTGGTTCGAGTTCTGATAAGGTGTCGTCCCACCTTTGATCACGCAGCTCACTCATGCGTTTCCTCACAGCACGCTGAAAGTAGCGCATGGTGGCCTTGTTTTCGCAGGTTGGTGTCGAGTCATATGCCCTTGTGGCTGCGTTCTTGGCTGTCAGCAGCCTCCTCGCATCCTCGGGCAGTTCAAAGTGACGGTCATCCGCTACCTTGATCTGCTTTGAGGATTCACCTAGTGCGGTGCGGAGGTGGTCGCCGAGAGCTTCGATCGCCAAGGAGACGTCATCAACAGTCTGTATATCGTCAGGAATCCTATCCAGAGCGGGTGAACTGATTGCTCGGAGGGACTCCCTCAAAAGCTTCCAGTTCACGACCGTTTTAGTGATAGGGATAGAGTCAGTCGGGTCAGGGCAGAGTCGAACCCCCCCGAAGGGTTCCCGCATTGACGTGGCGGGGGGGCTCAGTAGCCGTGGCTTGGAGCACCACGGTGAAGCCAAGAGGAACCCAGGGGCCGTGCCGGCGTTGGGGTGCGCTGGCCGGCTCAGGCAGGGCCGCTCCTATGGGCTTTGGCCGCCAAGTCCACATAGGAGTGGCGGGGTCCGGGCGCTTTGGCGCAGACTCGAGGAGGTGGGGCCCGGGCGCTTTGGTGCAGGCTCGAGGAGGTGGGGCCCGGGCGCTTTGGCGCAGGCTCGAGGAGGTGGGGTCCGGGCGCTCGGCGCAGACTCGAGGAGGTGGGGTCGCGGGGGGTTATCCCCCGTGGCTGACGTAGCAGGCGGTGGGGCTACGTATCCAAACTACCGCAGGGAGACCACGGGCGTCCAGACACGGGGAAGTCTGGCGCCCATTGTTGGCGGGTTTGGTCTTTGAGGCAGTTGCGGCGCGCCATGTGTTCTGGCGTGCCACGAAGAGAAGGGTCCGGCAACGGACGGCCGCGGCGGGTTCACGGTCGTGTGCAAAAACTGTCCCGCGTTCCCGCCAAAAGCGGCAGTGACGGAACACCCCGGGGTTTTGGTGGGTATACGGACTCCCACATAACCACCTACCTCCCCGTGGTAGGTGGTATCCATAAAGGATTTCCCCGGGACAAAAAAAAAAAAAAAAAAGGGCAGAGTCGAAAGATGACTGGGCGGTGGTCAGAGTCGAGTTCGTGTAACACCTCTACGGCGCGTATGCGGAGGCTTACATTCCTAAGAAGGGCAATGTCAAGTATATCAGAAAGTCATTGTCGTTCCTGGTTGGGATATCTTGTGGGCTCCAGAGGGGAGAGGACATCAAATTCTAGTGCGTCGACTAGTGAGTCTAGGATCTTACCGTTGGGGTTAGTTTGGGAGCAATTCCAAAGGATATGCTTACTGTTAAAGTCACCCATCAAAAGGATGGAGTCACCCATAGAAAATAGCGCTTCCAAGTCGCTGCGTAGTAAGACTTTATTCGGAGAGAGATAGCACGAGGCTATGACGACAGGTTGATGACCTGTCATCCCTAACAGGCAAAGTGACACCTCTAAGTTAACTAGAGGGGGAGGTACTAAAGGAATACAGTGTAGAGACCTTTTGTAGTAGATAAGTGTTCCGCCTCCATGGGTCATTCTATCGTTACGGACTAACCGGTAATTAGCGAACCTAGGGTCCGCTTTTCCCGGTTTCAGGAAAGTTTCTTGAATGCATAGGACATCGACCTGATGGGTCTTACAGAATTCGTGAATTTCATCACGTTGACTAGAAAAGCCGTTAGCGTTGAAGGTGACTAACGTAACTGCGCGGGGTTTTACTCTTATTGTTGTACAATCCATATTAGTTGTACTAGTGAGTGTTTGGGACTGAGTAGCGCTTAATGGCGCCGATAACTCCCGCGTGCTCGAGCGTAGCTCGTAGGCGGTCGTTTTCGGATTTTGCCGTACGAAGTTTGTGTGCGAACATCCGTACTTCGTCTAAATCAATAGCCATGGCGTAGTCCATGACTAATGCTAGGTCTGCCGCCAAGTCAGGTTGGCTTGGTTCGCCCAGCTCAGCCATTGCGGCCCTTGGTAAGGCCGGAGTGGGCTTGCGACCAGGGGCAGAGGGGCGGGTAGTCGCTTTAGCGGGAGCGGGGGTTGGGGGATGAGCGGTAGCGGGGGCTGTTACTCGAGCGGGAGTGCCTTTCTGGACCATGCTCAGTGGCTTGGCCCAGGCACTGTGTGCGGGGGGAAAGCTAGGCACGTGAGGTGTTGCCGGAGTTGGAGGAGTAAGCGTCAGCTTAGGGCTGACACCTGGTGTGCGCGAAGGGTTCGCTAGGCTAGAAGGTAGCGGAGCCCTTTTTCCCGTTACCTTAGCGGTACGGGGCGCCTTAGGGCAGCCGCGATAATTTGCGGTGTGGCCTTGATTGCCACACAGAACGCAGCTTGGGGGATCCGGCGAGTCTCTAGTGCGAGAGCAGCTAGAGGTGCCGTGATCACCTAGGCATTTAACGCACCGGGGACGGGCAAAACAAAAGCGAGCGGCATGCCCGTACAATTGACAGTTGTGACACTGTCCAGGGGTGCCATTACGATAGGGGGCCTGTACGGTGATACCCGACAGATTGACAATTGTCTTTATATTAAAAATGGCTTTGCCCTTGGGAGAGCGGTCAAGGATGACCAATACTAGGTCATAAGGGGACTTGGTTTTCCCGCTGTACATGCGGTGAACCTCGCGAACTGGGAAGCCTTGGGCTTTTAAGTCAGTGCCGACTAACTCCGTCGACACCTCCTTAGGGACGCCACGTATAACTACTCGTAGGAGTTTTTCCTCCTCGAGAGCATACGTATGGAAGCTAATTTTTGCATCTCGAAGAATCTTTGTGAGACCTCTGTGGTCAGAGGAGGTCGGGACTTGGACTCTAATGCCCTGCTGCGTGGAGCGGGCATTGGTGAAATTGAGCTTTCGCTCGGTTAGTAACTGGGATATGCGGTCCCATTTCGCCTTCTCTTGAATAAAGAGAGGTGCCGGAGGCTTTTCGCGTCTTGGCGCGGACGACCCCTGCGTAGGGTTATTTACCTGAGATGCAGGTAAGACGGGTGCGGGACGAGCCGGTTTTTTGCCGGCGGAAGTGAAAAACCGCTTTTGGCGGTGGGACAGGGGCGGGGGAGCCCCCCTTTCCACCGTGCTTTCTCTTGCCGGAGGTGACGGTAGTAAAACCGTCGTCGTCGTCGCTAGGGATAGCAGAGGGGCCGGGGGGAGAAGTTTCAACCTCCATATCTGAATCATCCGAGTCGGATGCTACCAGAGGGGTAGGGAGGGGGAGCGGGGAGCGCGAGCGACCGCGCGTGCGGGAATAAGAGCGTGGGCGCAAGCGCGCGGGCGGGCGGTCAGGAGAGAGGGGGCTGTCGCGCATGAGCACGACCGAAGAGCGAGACGGCAAGCTATTCGCAAGCGAGCCGGAGGGCGGAAGCAGAGTATCCTGCGTATTTATGTCCTGATGGGACATAAATTTTTCGAACATTGAGGGAGCGGATTTCATCACCCTGAGAAAGGCTTGCGCCATTTCGCCGTCGGGCAAGCGTTTCACTGACGTCATCCTGAGAGATATCTCAGGATGCGAGAACGGGAGAGGGTGACACTCCCCGCCAGGCAAGGGCGGGGTGGGTGTGTACCTAACGTGTGTGTACCTACGTGTGCCGTAAGGCACTTACCCGGTGGCCAACGTCGCTTCACACACGAATCTGCACAAAAAAAGGTCCAAGTTATCACTGCAATCCAAATCGCACAACACAACACAACACTGCAACAGGAACGATAACAGGATTAAGGCGGTGATGCATCGAGCGCGAATCTGCAGCGAGCGCAAGCGTCTAGCGACCGTCTCGGGCGAGCGCGGTAACCGGACTGTAATATTTACATAGTTATATATCACCGTTTTTGTAAAAGTCTCGCATGCACAACACTCGGTCTACTCCCGAGAACCGCCCCATCGTGACTGAACTGAATTCCCAAGTTGCCGACTCACAAAAGCCAGGCTACCGATTGACATTAACCCCCGCGCCCCTCGGATTCATTTCGTTCCCGCAGTAAGCTAAATAGATATAAACTTTCTTTAGAGACACCTTGTTATACACGTGCATAAAGATGGTTTCCACACTTTTAGCATAAATTTAAACTATTCATTCGTCCTACCCGTGGACAACCTTAAGCTGAAAACTTAAATGTTTAAAACATTTATTATGTATTAGCCAGCGTCTTCTATGCGTCATATGGTTATCGTGATCTATTAAAAGCTATTCTACATAAACATTAAATGTTTATACAAAAGAGATATATATATATATATTTATTGATAGGTTCGCAAACTGGACGTTACAATACAGAATATATCACATTATTTCAATTAATACAAAAGAGTATGGAATGTATGAACGGCCTTCTTGGTGCGAACACAACATGCACACGAATTTTGTTTACATAGACCTATTTAATGCTTACTTAAAGAATTAAACGTAGGTACTTAAAATTAATTACAAAGAGTGGAAAGAATAAGATAATTAGTATTACAATTAAGTTTATCTATAGAAAAATTACTTGATTCTGCCAACCGATGAGTTGAAAATGTCAAGGTCATGACAGACGTCATTATAATAAGAGCTGAAGCGATAAAACGGCGAATGACAAACATAGTTAGCGCGACCTGGGGGAAGAGTGAGTGCTGTGCGATTTTGTAGACGTCTGCTCATGCGTGGTACAGTAAACTGTAATGCTTCTGTAAGTACAGGGCTATCTATTTTTCCATTTATTATTTTGTACAGAATAAGTACATCAGCAACCTTACGCCTATAATGAAGTCGGAACATTTTGTAGTTAGCGAGTCTACAGTCATATGTCATAAGATCTCGGCAGCGATTATTTGCGTAGGAGAGGTGATATAAAAACTTTTTCTGGATTCTCTCAATTCTATTGATATGAACTGCGTAAGAAGGGCTCCAAACCGGACTGCAGTATTCTAGTAAGCTACGAACGTGGCAATTGAACAAAACTATTGGAATTTCTGGTTCCCTATATATATATATATATATATATATATATAAATCATCATCATCTCAGCCGTAGGACGTCCACTGCTGAACATAGGCCTCCCCCATGATTTTCCAAAAGGACCGGTTGGAAGCGGCCTGCATCCAACGTCGTCCTGCGACCTTCCTCAGGTCGTCTGTCCACCGTGTCGGTGGACGACCTACGCTGCGCTTGCCGGTCCGTGGTCTCCACTCCAGAACCTTTCGGCCCCATCGGCCATCTGTTCTGCGTGCTATGTGCCCTGCCCACTGCCACTTCAACTGGCTAATCTTCTGGGCTATGTCGGTGACTTTCGTTCTTCTACGGATCTCCTCATTTCTGATTCGATCACGTAGAGAAACCCCGAGCATAGCCCTCTCCATAGCTCGTTGTGCGACTTTGAGCTTTTCTATGAGGCCCATCGTAAGAGACCACGTTTCAGTGCCATAAGTCATCACTGGTAACACACATTGGTCGAAGACTCTTGTCTTGAGGCACTGAGGTATTTTTGAATATATAAATATCTTTTGTATAATCATATATATCGGCGCGGATACAACAATTAGCCAATAATAATTAGTCTATAACAATTAGATTTGTTAAACTGATTATTTGAATTAATTTCTAAAACATAGATTCATACTATTGAAATTGTTACAGTAAATTATTCCAGTTAAAATTAATAATTTAATTATTCTCATGATGAAATGATTTAAGTTCATTACGATGTACAATTAATTATAAATCGCATGCCATCACTTTGTATTGCAATCTTAATGTTCAAAACGACCACGTGCAAGTACGCCGTAACCTATAAAAGCGGTCGCAATGGCGACAGGAGGGCAGAGGATTGCCTGTACTGTTGACTGCGCACGGGGTAACCACCGTCCAGAATACCTTGCGAATCACCAACAATTTCTTTAAGAAATTGATCCTCCTTCCGCCTCCTTTCGCGATCCTTTCGCCTGCGCTGCGCCGCGAGTGTCGAACGTGTTATACGAGTTTGCGTAGTCCTGCCAGCGAAGCGTTAATTACCTATCTGTATAATTCGTACACTCGCTATTAGACTCCTAACAAGATGTTCAAGTGTCCAAGTTGTGATTCATACTTCACTAACGGTGTAAAATGTCACAAGTGTTCTGCTACCTATTGTTTTTCATGTGCACAAATCACGGAAATCAATTATCGAAAGCTCGGATCTACTAGACAAGCAGCCTTGCGATGTATCAACTGTAAGTCCCGTAATGGCAAGGATATGTCTGATTCGGTTATTGTCTCCTCGCCTGCACCGTCCCGCCAAGCCGGGATAGAAGAAGTGCTCCAGGAGTTACGAGCCGGCATCCAACAGATAAACCAACAGTTACAACCATTTCCCGACCTGTTGAGTGACGTAAGGGAGATGAAAGCGGCTCTGTCCTCATATGATCAAGCCATTGTTCAGCTTAAAGATGATTGTTCATCATTATTGGCGAAAACAGGCCATCTGGACCAGCGATTTACCCATTTAGAAAATCATGACGCGGACTACCCGTTAATTGAAATTAAAATGAAACAAATGCTTGAACAAGAATCAAATAAACGAGATCAATGGCTGCGTTTGAACAACGCTGAGATAAAAGGTGTGACGCAAATAAAAGGTGAGAACCTTCTGGAACTGGTGGATCAGGTCGGTTCTGCCATAAACTATCCAATCACTAAAGAACGAATCAACTTTGTAACTAGAGTTCGTGAGGCTCCGGGCAAAACAAAACCGATTATTGTGTCATTTATAGATCACCAAGGAGAACTTTGTTGTCTCTGCGCGCCAATTCAAGAGTTTGATCGCTGAGGATATCGGCCTTCGAGCAGGTAAAGCTAGAATCTATATTAATGATCATCTTACAAAAGAGAACAAGCAGCTTCTCACTAAAACCAAGCAGTTGGCCCACGAGTGTGGTTACCAATATACGTGGGTGAAGAACTGCAGAATCAACGTGCGGAAAAATGACTCTTCGCCCATCATTTCCATTACGAGTGATGAAGATCTTCGTAAATTAACATGACTCTGTGTATGTGTACAACTATTGTGTGTGCATTTTTTACTAGTGGGGAATATTCTTACGTCTCGACCAAACTGTAATCGCCACGCTATCTTTCCCTTTGTACCGCAACAATCACACCATAATACCGGTAACAATTATGCAATAATCTCGTTTCTAACGCTATCCAAATCTATGACTGCTCCTATGACACATAACTATAAAATAAGTTACACAATTCTAAGCCTCAGTTGTCAAAACATTTTACCAGATGCATCGCTTAATTTACACACATATAAGTATTTTCATGTGCAGCTGTACTTTAAATTGTATTTATTGATTACGTTTAGTATACGTATACCTAGACTTCTGGCGTGCTTAACTATAATTATTAAGATATACCTAAAGCCGACACGCTCGTAAAACAATAGTTGGGCTCGCTCGTTTACGCCGCCGCCGCCGCTTGAAACCAGTTTAGCTACATCTTGCTATATTGTGAATCAGCTGATTCGCTGCGGTATTGTGATAATAAAATGCATTCTTTACAATTTCGTAATATTTATGCAATTACTAATAGTTGTAATGTTGATAACCAATCTAAGTTTAATTTATTATACATCATATTTACCATATTTCTCTATTTTGTTAATTTTGTTTGTTGCGCATTTCCCTCACGAATTAAATCAATTATTAATTATATTATTATTTATAAAATGTCTGTAACGATATACTATCAGATTTTATATCGGAATTTAAGAGAAATGTTCAACTTTTTCGTTATGATGTAGTGATACTTACTGAGACGTGGTTAGTTAATGGAGTCAAGAACGAAGAGCTCTAGTAATGACTATATGATATGGTGAAGAGATAGGGAATACTCATTGACAGTGTAACCTGATTTCTCCCTAATTCTATGTTTCAAGGAATAATGCAGTTTTTTTAAATAAAAGTACGTTTTTCCACTTAACTTCAGAGAGTTTTATTAATTTGAAAAGGAAGCTATACAATTAAACCCCCTATGATAGAGTTTTATTAACTTGAAAAGGAAGCTATACAATTAAAAGCCAGGGGAGTTCCTGGAATCACTAGTAATCATACAGTTACGGGACGGTGGTGTCGTTTGGTCGAGTTCAACGGGTTAGTTAAATTTAATTTTTAAGTTAAAGTGACGAGTAAGTCCAAGACGGTTGCCGTTTCTTGAAGGAATATACAAGTGGGAATCGTACCTGTCCACCCCGCTTACCCCTGGAGTGTAAGAGGGAGTTCTCGGGCAGCCTTGTCGCCGAGACCGGAACGGTGGATACCGGAACAGTAGATACCGGAATATCCGGAACAGTAGTAGGGGGAATGTAGCTTCGACGGTCTCTAGGACAGTAGTAGGGGTAACGTTAGCTTCAGGGTATCCGGAACCGTAGTAAGAGTAATGTTCACAGCGGGGATCTCCGGAACAGTAGTAAAGGTTGGGGTCTCCGGAACGGTAGTAAGTGGCGGGGGTCTCCGGAACAGTAGTAAGTATCGGGGGTCTCCGGAACACCCTTTCGGGTTATTTATCAAGGATAGTGCAGGCGGAACGCCGCAGCTGGGCTTCCTCGGTTGGT
This sequence comes from Selenia dentaria, assembly GCA_917880725.1. Lineage (NCBI taxonomy): Eukaryota > Metazoa > Arthropoda > Insecta > Lepidoptera > Geometridae > Selenia > Selenia dentaria. Next base: position 7,348,425 of record OU862891.1, read on the forward strand.
CGCGCCGTGGGCAGCGTCAGGAGGCTTCCCTCGTGCTTGGCCCTTCACAATTTCATCACCTTTTCGCCACGAAACCGGAACGCAGAATCCCACATCATTTTGGAGCTCGAGTTGAAATCGTCATTGTTTTCTACGGAGGAGACGCCTTGGAATCGACTTGTGTCAACGCAGTACTACAATCGATTGTAAATCGATTAAACTGTAATTTTTATAATTTCTGCCTCAAATTCCTTTTGTATTGGATTTCATTTAAGATAACAATCGTGTCCAAGTAATTAGAGTTTATTATTTTTTAACTTTCATTGTGGACATTCGGTACTGTACCCTAAAGAAGAAAAAAAAATATAGTTCCTGTTTTAGTTGATTAGTAATTTAATCGATTTTCGAAGGTAAATCCTTTAGTCACGCCCTATGTCGCGATAAGCCTATAGAAGCCGAGGGCAATGGCCGCTCCTGGACTGCAATCTCAGCGCGGGAGTTTTCAAAAACATCACCGTGTGAGGGGAAGTAAATGAAATTGAAAAATGCGTAGAAAACGATGCTACAACAGGACAGTCACAAGGTGGGGGCGTTCTAATAGCTGTCAAGCAAGGCCTAACTGCGTGTGGGCATCCTGAGTGGTGTTCTACTGCGGAAGATGTCTGGGTAACTATTTCTCTGAAAGATGGATTCAACAGTAAGTCCTTTTCGTTGCATTTAGCGTGTCTTTATTTATGCCAGCAGAGCCCAGAGTTAGATTTTCATACGCAACTTTCAAACTTTGCTGAAAAAGTATCCTATGTTAATTCCAATTACCCTGATGATAAAATGCTTCTCGTGGGTGATTTTAATATGAGTGACATCCAATGGGATCCATCACAATGTGATAATAGCTTATATTATAAACCAAGTGTTAAATATTTGAACTTAAACCATTCAGAGTTATTAGACATGTTAATCTGTAGCAATCTATATCAATACAACGGGGTATACAACGCTCAAAATAAAATTCACGATTTAATACTATGTAATGATGCAATACAGGTATTTCATTCGACAGATGCTCTAGTCCCCGAGGACGTATATCACCCAGCACTTCTCATACAATCTTCTTTTATTAGCTTATCACTACTCAAGTGTCAGCCAAAAATTAAATATTCGTACACAAAGGCTAACTACTCAGATATATGCAGGGAACTTGATGAACATGACTGGATCTCAATTTTATCCGCCGGAACTATTGATGAAGCAGTCGATAAATTCAATAACATACTCATAAGAATACGTGACAAACACATACCGAAAAAGGCCGTAAAACTGTCAAAATATCCTGCTTGGTATTCTTCAACACTGATCAAGTCACTAAGGGAAAAACAAAAACTACATAACAAATATAAATTATATTGTAATGTTCAAGATAAAATATCTATAGCTCATATTCGAAAAAGGATCAAGCTATTAGAGACTACGTGCTTTGATAATTACATAGCGCGCATTGAGGAATTGGTGCGTGTAAACCCAAAAGCGTTTTGGGCCTTTGTGAAATCTAACAAGCAAAACAATGCTCACCCGAGTAGAATGAATCATGCCGGGAATCCGGTCTCCTCGGGAGATGCCATATGTAATGCGTTTGCAGATTTCTTTCACTCAAGATATCTTCCTCCATCTATCGCGTTCAACTCGCCAGCCCCAGTTAACAGTACATTGTCATTTCCCTTGCATAACGCGGAAATAGGTTCAATTGAAATTTATAATGCAAAACTTTTAAAACTATTAAAAAGCGTTGACGATAACAAATCACCAGCCCAGATAATTTACATCCCATATTTATATCTTACTGTGCTTCGAGCCTTATAAATCCATTGTCTATTTTATATAAAAAAATCTATTAATGTCGGCGTGATGCCTAAAATCTGGAAGGCTGCTATTATTACTCCTATACATAAAAAGGCTCTAAACGCGAAATTAGTAACTATGGACCAATATCAAAGCTATGCGTGTTTGCTAAGGTATTTGAAAAAATTGTACACGAACAGGTTTATGCAGATGTTAGGAATACGTTCAGCCCATATCAACACGGCTTCCTGCAGCGGCGATCAACGGTCACTATTTTGATCACATTTACAGAAAGCGTTACCTCCACAATGGACCAGGGTATGCAGGTAGATGCTATATATACTGATTATAGCAAAGCATTCGATCGTATTGACCATATTCTGCTACTTAACAAGTTATTAGCATTAGGCATACGCGGAGATCTTTACAGATGGTTTGCATCATATGTGGATAGTCGTACCTAGACTGTTGTGCTAAATGGATACGCATCGAAAACGTTATCCATTACTTCAGGAATCCCACAAGGGTCAATATTAGGACCTTTAATTTTTACGCTATTTATAACTGATATTGACCTCTGTTTCCAAAATTCCAAGTTGTTGCTGTTTGCTTATGATATGAAAATATACAGAGTTATAACTTCGTCCACCGATGCATCTCTGTTGCAACAAGACCTATATAGACTAGAAACATATTGTAAAGCAAACAAACTAGATCTCAACATTTCAAAGTGTCATTGCATTACTTTCAGTAGAAGCGCTAGCCCACTGATATTTAACTATTGCATTAATAATCAAACGCTCCACAGAACTGACTCAGTCATTGATTTGGGCGTCCATGTCGATTCAAAACTTCTATACGATAAACATATACATTCGATCTGTTCCAAAGCGACTAAAATGTTAGGTTTCATCTTTAGTGTTTTAAAACAGCAAAGTTATTCAAAATCTTGTACTGCTCTCTTGTCAGAAGCCAACTTGAATACGCAATACAAATATGGAACCCAATGTACAACATCTATAATGACCAGATCGAAAAAATACAGAAAGAAGTCCTGCGTTACCTTAAATTTAAATTCAAGATTGACATTCCTTCCAACGACTACGTGTTGTAAACACCATCACATAATACCATTGCATATACACAGAAAAGCTGCAGACTTAACGTTTTTATTTAATATTTTGAACTGCAGAGTGGACACACCCTCTCTGCTTTCCACAATCGGCCTGGAGGTCCCCAGTAGATCAACCGTCAGAAGAAATTATTTACATCTTCATGTACCAAATTGTCGTACAAATTATAGACATAATTCATTTATTACCCGCACATGTAGACACTACAACAAACAATATTCGAAAAGTATAGACTCATCGCATCTTTAAATCAAATATATGCAAATCTTTTTTCAATGATGTTAACTCTTAGATTATTCTAATTGTATAGTAACCGGCGGATGTGATTGTTGTGATATACCAGTAATTAGAGTGTACTAAAGAACTCACTTGTGGAAACTATACCGACTAGCTTGCCTAAGGAGCCCTGTGGCGCCCTCGTGATTGCTCCCGAGTGTTACGACCTGCGCCCGCGTCAAAAGTTTGCGCCGAGTTGGGAATAAATGGCTCTTGTGCCATACCTATAGCGAGTTAAGAGACGAAATTTTTGTCAGAGATAGTTGAATAACCAAGGAATCTGATACATAAACATTCATGTCAAATGTATTAGTAAAATGTTATGTTACACGAGGACAAACTTGACGTAGCCGAATAAAATCAGAATTGATGTGGAAAAAAATTTTAATTTAAAAATTTTACATTAATACCAATAGGTTTTTTGCGGTAATTAAATAGTAAAAACACATATCTATCTAATTACATTCAAATATTTGAATTCGTAGAAGAAATAATATCATAAAAAAACTTGCAATCTGACCACAAAAATTAAGTTTAATCAATAAATAATGCTTCCCAAGACAGGACTTTGATTTGATATTTATAAATATTTTGAATGTCTAGAACAGAAATATTATTTTTACCTAGTAACATATGCTTAGGTTATTAATAATTACGTAAAAAATAAGAGCTACTTTGAAATTTCGGCCAATAATGTTTTTTTTTTTCAACTTGGGGGCCCATTTTCTAGACTTATACATGGTGATTTCCAAAAATTTTTTTTTGTATGAAATATAATTTTTTTTATTTTATTGGAATTCTTATTAGAAATCCTACAAACCAAACTAGGTTTCAAAGAATAATTATATATCAGAAATATTTAAAAAAAATTACAAATTTTGAATTTTTAGTACAAGCGAATTTAACTGTCACGTGACTTCGATTTTTTATCGATCCTGACATGATATGGCGTATTTATCATATTCTGAGTGGGTGTAATTACTTGACAACATTATCTCTGTGATATTTTACAATGTAAAAGTATAATCTATTCAAAATAAAGCAAATTATAACCAATCATAACAATGAGAAATTAGCTTACCGAGTGTTGTCGGTTCGTGACAAATTTATATCGTAAAATTTTGATGTCAGAACCTAAATCACATATTTACAGTATTCCTTACACATTCACGATCATATTCATGTTTAATTTGTATCAAAATCATGAGTTTAACCCGATTAATTCACTAAAAACTATAGCACAAAACATAACCTCGCCGCCAAAACACAGATGAAAATATAAACATTGATTATATTTTTTTTTTAAAGTTCACAGATAAAACATGTCCGTGTGTAGTGTTGCCATAGAAAGAAAATATATTACGCTAAAGAATTAAACTCTATGGTTAAACATTGGGATGACTTTAAAAAATAAACAAAAGAAAAACGAGCGTGACACTTACTTGCAACAATTGTTGCGCCGACACTTTGGACCTCAAAAATCCTTGCAGTTTTGTTGCGCGGGCAAACTAGTCGTTAAGAAGCTAATTCTAAGCCATATGATATTATGTATACTTACTTTATTTATAGCTGTTAGTTTTCCTATTAATAAAAAATAAAATAAAATAAAATAAAATAAAATAAAATAAAATAAAATAAAATAAAATAAAATAAGATAAAATAAAATAAAATAAAATAAAATAAAATAAAATAAAATAAAATAAAATAAAATAAAATAAAATAAAATAAAATAAAATAAAATAAAATAAAATAAAATAAAATAAAATAAAATAAAATAAAATAAAATAAAATAAAATAAAATAAAATAAAATAAAATAAAATAAAATAAAATAAAATAAAATAAAATAAAATAAAATAAAATAAAATAAAATAAAATAAAATAAAATAAAATAAAATAAAAGAAAATAAAATAAAAGAAAATAAAATAAAATAAAATAAAATAAAATAAAATAAAATAAAATAAAATAAAATAAAATAAAATAAAATAAAATAAAATAAAATAAAATAAAATAAAATAAAATAAAATAAAATAAAATAAAATAAAATAAAATAAAATAAAATAAAATAAAATAAAATAAAATAAAATAAAATAAAATAAAATAAAATAAAATAAAATAAAATAAAATAAAATAAAATAAAATAAAATAAAATAAAATAAAATAAAATAAAATAAAATAAAATAAAATAAAATAAAATAAAATAAAATAAAATAAAATAAAATAAAATAAAATAAAATAAAATAAAATAAAATAAAATAAAATAAAATAATATAAAATAAAATAAAATAAAATAAAATAAAATAAAATAAAATAAAATAAAATAAAATAAAATAAAATAAAATAAAAAAAATATAAAAAAAAATAAAAAAAAAAAAAAAATAAAAATAAAATAATGGTAAAATGGTACACCCAACCAGTCGCCGCCATGGATTGTGGCAACCCTAAAAAAGGCCCTTTTAAGGGCCAGCCGACAGGGGAATTAACCAGTCCCCCGACGCAAAAAGCCCTTTTAAGGGCAACGTAACCGACGCTATACGTAACCTTAGTAGCGACAGCGAATCATCCGACAACGAGGGTGGTAACCCCCACGTATCGGACGAGAGTCTGAAGCGCACGAAGCGCGCAACCACGTCAGCATTATCGCCGAGGGGGCGACACGAGCGTGATATCATCACACTCGCTCGGCTTATCGAAGCCGAGGCTCTCTCCGAGGGAATGCTGAATTGGATGGGCATCTACGTGCGCATCGAAGAGACCGAGTTAGAAGGACGAGACATGTCGAACGAAGATCGAAAAGTCTTAGCACTTGCGCATCGTTCGTTGATGACCTAGCCGCCTACTAAGCCGATGGCTTACAATGCGCGGAGGCGCAAATTGACCAGCCCATTGAAGCCCGTAGATGACCCTAAGCGGCCGCGGGTCATTAGATCGCAATCTGCGAATCCTCCTGCGAAGCAGAGAGAGGGACAGACCGATGCCGTCCCCAAGATATGCGTCCGGCGGGAGTGCAAGCGAGACAGCAAGCACCCCGCGCAACCGCCCAAGCGACAGTACGTCCGCCCGTCCACACGGGTGCACGCTCGACCACCAAGACGGCAATGCGCCCGCCCGCCCAGCAAAGATACCGCACGCCCATCTACATCAATGGCGAAAAATGTAGCCAGCACGAGCGCTGAGCCAAAGCCGCAAAGGCCATTGAAGAGCAATCAGACTCGGATCTAGACACACAGAAGCTCTCGTTTGCGCGCGTAGCGCAATCCGGATCACAGGGCGGAACAAAGGTCCCCCCCCGCGCACTGCACCAGTACAGCCGCCGAAACAACAAATAAAAGTTTTACAAAATCAAACAAAACAAGAATGGTCTGATTAAATGAAAATGTTCAGTGAAACGTGTTCGAAACTTCGATATAAAAATAATACAAATATAAAATAACAGTGGCACAAAACTACTACTCCAAGATCAGAGTAGCTCTGTGACTATTATGTACAAGCGTAATGCTTACTATCAGACGTATAGCATGCCCGTATCATAACTTGATAGTAAATAAAAGTACATAATGCTCAAATTAGAAAGTAGTGTTTTTCGAAGAGTACATATTATATATATATTATAATAACATGATATTAACAATAATTATAATTGATTGAAAATTGATATATGGAATAAATTATATATAGTTACTAATTGGCGAAACAATGGCATTTTCTATCTAATGGACAGGCATAAAGTCTTTAGTGGTTACACAATATACGTATAAAAATATAAGTATTACTTTTTATATACTATTTAATTAACTACCGCCATTAAACGTATCGGAAATATTGAAATAAATATTTCCACCGCACATTTATTTTGTGGCACCTTTTCCTGCAATCAAAAAATTACGATGAAAGATGTTCATAAAATCAATTTAAAACGAAATACGATATACTTGTAATATATTTTGCATATATTTTTTTTCTAAAGAATATCTAATCTCTTAAAGGATCTTTATTTACAACCTGGTGAACCTTTCAAGACGTCCCCTTTAATGATGGATACATACTTGCACAAAATGTGTAAAAACAAACTTTGCCATAAGTTACTTTACGATATCTTTAAACTACCCTTGTTTGTCCTGTCACTTAAAAGCAATTTACAGCCGCGGTTACATATATTTTACCAGGTATAAAATATCCACGTACTTAATAAAAATCTAGGCCACAGATTACTGATTTTACTAGATTCTGTATACTCGTAATTGATGTAGATTAGAGCTAACTACATCTATTACAAAGCTCTGCAGTGGAGACAAGACATGAACATTCACTGCATCAGTCGTCTTTCACCTTGGGTCGCTCTGATGATCGGGTTGGTATAGTCTTTTGCTAACTACACATATACATATTTGGTATACTGCGATATTTTATATTAAAGTTCTATTTTAATGAATTTTGGCAACGAGAGAGAGAAGGACGAGAGCAAGTTGCCACAACAGTTCAGTGCCATTCAGAGTTTATATGCAACACTTCAAAACCCTGCATGGCAATAAATACACTGCGCTCGACACCTTGAAATATAAGATGTTAAATTTATTTTGTTGCCTTAATTTGCATTTGACCTTGCCCTTCGAACCGAAACATAGTAATGTTTGCACATCACTGTTCACCAGTTGAATAACTGGCAATGGTGTGATACTAGACTAGACAAACTCTGCAGAAGTCGTACCACTGCTGTATGTTCATGTGTTTGGATAACTAGACATACACGTATTCTTTAAACTTCTCGTTATTAATTTTATACTGATTATGTATATAATAGCTGTTATATATTCCTTTATAGCTATTAGTATTTATAGTCTCTCTTTCTCTCGAATGTATGTATTAGAATATTATATGAGATAATACGTTGATATACATAATATTGTATACTATTTCCTTTATGATACTGAATAGATGTGACGTTTTCACACGATGAAAGAACACTTCAAAGATAAAGAGTTAAGAAATAAACTTGGGGTAACAGATTGTCTCTAATTATTGATAACCTTTTGTATAAATTTGTTGAATCCCAACAATTGAATATTTATTTAATCATGCGTGAATTCGCTACGACAGCGACATAATTGTTATTACTAGAATTCTACAACATTACCAAGAGGTCATCTACGCACAGGACGGCTTTACCTACTAAACAATGTTACGCAAAATCCTGTTGAACGTTAAATCGAAATGAAGGCATTTGAAAGATTTTTCATATATTATATAACTATTATTATATTATCTTTTACGGCCCCTTGAAATCTAATGCATTTTGATATTCATATTCATGTTATACATTTAATATAACAAGTATGTATATAATTATTACTTCCGACTTCTGGTCAGAGCCTACATCGTTTTACACTTGTAATTTTGGCAGTCGATGCCTTTTATATTGTTAGCAAAAATCTTTGGATGTTCCTCGGGTTTTCAAAACTTCATCCCAAGAGGGATGTAGTAAGCAAAGCCGCTGGCAGGTCAGCTAGTGTATATTCTAATATGTAAGCCATTACCAGTTCTGCATGTTCCTTTCTGATGTTTATCCAGAACTTCAAGTAAACTTTCAGTAAAGTCTCCGCTATGAATACGTTATAGTTAAGCCTTAAGCTTAAGATAAGACTAATGTAGTAGTTGTATTAAGCTTTCTATCGCTGGCAGCTTGTAATTAATGAGAAGCCTAATGGACTTAGATGTTACTTGGAGTTTGATTTCTTAGATTTAATATTATGTTCTATTACATTCCTTTTCGTGTGTAATAACTTTTTAAAATAATTATATTTTTATATATATTTGTCGGAACGAGTGGCCGAGCACCCTCAGACATGGTGGTTGCTTGTCGTATGGCGTGGGTATATAGGGTGAGGAGAACTAAATACCGCACGTACAATGCAATCAGCTTTTTAATAATGATAATCAGGTTACAGTACGTAAGTAGAATTACAGTAGCTAGTTACTTTGAAACAGGCAGTGGACAAAGTATTCCACTGGGTGACGGTGACTGTCGCGTTCAAGTGCAAAGTGCCTTTCTGAGCGAAGCCGCGCCATTTATACTCTGGCCCGCGCGCTCCCACTAGCGCCTACGTCGGACCGGATCCGAAAACTCGTTCTGAACGCTGATTGGCTGCCTGACGTAACACGCCACCCGGCCAACGACCAATCAGCGAACAGCGCACGTCACCCAGTGTTACACAAGAGTTGGCGCCATTTGCAACTCTAGTCCACTAAAATGAAACTAGATGGCGCTTAAACTATGCGCCGTCACGGCCAGACTGACACTCGCACGTCCTCGGGCGAACTTCTTGTTTTTCTGTAACAAAAGGATAAATACAGTATATTGTACCGCTCGTTCATTCTGACATAATTAAGACACATTTTCAAGTAATTTAGGGTGGTATATCGATTACTTTCTTAAATGCTCTCAATCTCGGACAAGACACGCAACTACATCACACAAACTACTGACGCTACCAGAGCAGTGCAGCCGGATAACAGTGCCCCTTCAATGACCACCGCAGGAATCCATTCGACCCGGACAACTGGCATCCCTTCGACTCACTCCCTGGACTCACGTCAACCCATAGCCTAGACAACAGCGCCCCTTCGACGACTGCATCGCAGCAATCCGTTCGACCTAGGCAACAGTATCCCTTCGACTATCCCTCTCTCCACGTGTCAAACCACCGTGTCCTCTATCCAGAATTGAGCACATCATACAGCCCAAGCAACTTCATTCATGACTCAATATTAACTACGGAGAACAGAATAAGATGTATGTTAAGGAATTTAATTTCTTACCTACAAGTTAGGTCTAAGACATGTCCGAAGAGGCGGTCAAAGTGTCACTATGAGCCGACAAAGTGTCGCTGCAAACTGACTTGGTGTCACTCGAGGCTGATAAGGTATCGCTCTCAACATCATCGTTAATCGTGACCGCCGTCACAGGCTCATCCTCATCATCATCACAATTTGTCAAAACTTCTGAAATTTCAGCTAAACCGGCACATCCTCTCGGTACTACGCGCAAATTTTCATGAGAGTACTTATAAAGACGGTTAGAGCCAACAATGCTTTTTAATTCGTAACGATCATTTTCTAAAACGCGGGTAACAACAAAAGGACCCCTAAATTTTCGGTCTAATTTGGTCTGGTTACGCTCGCTACATTTGATAAAAACGAAATCACCTACATGAAATGGATTTACTTTTGCTTTTCGCCTATTAAAACGCAGTGCATCTAAATTTGCAGCCTTCTGAATATTTTCAGAAGCAACATTTCGAATGGCTTCAAGATTTAAACGTGTGTCAGAATCTACTCGCGGTGACACCCTTGCTTCGCCAAGGGACAGAGCTGTAATACCCATCATAAGTTCTGTCGGAGAGTATCCGGTTATACGAGATCGCTTGCTATTTAAAGCGAGTTGAACGCTTCCTAATTCGTCCCGCCAAACTTTGTGAGGATCATTTTCCACTATAGTAAGTAGAGTTTTGAGGGTACGCATAACACGTTCAACTTGCCCGTTAGCCCTACTTGACCCAGTTGCAATGAAATGAAGCTCAATCCCGTGGTCGTTACAAAATTGCTTAAAGTCATGACTAGCATAACTTCTACCCTGATCTGCTATGACACGTCTTGGGGCACCAAAAAGAGTAACAGCCTTTCTCAAAGCATTTACTGCACTACAAGCGTCAAGGGAGGTCGTATGCTCGAGTAGCACATATTTGGTAAATCCATCTATGATTACTGATGCATATTCTTTTCTGTCACTTTTGCAGGTAAGTTTCCCAGTAATATCAATGTGAACCGTATGCCAAGGTATACTTGGCTTGGGGATTGGGTGCAGTTCAATTTGTTGAGCTCCTGAGGGCCCTTTAGAGGCCTTACATACAATACATGAGTCCACAAATTTGCGAACATTTTTGGACATCTGAGGAAACCAATATTGGTCGTACAACTTGTTTAATGTTTTCTCGTGGCCAAGATGCTGAATTTCAGCGTGGACATGGTTGATAAGGGTCCAAATAAGTGACCGGGGTACTACGGGTAGCCAAGAAGTACACTTATTTCTTGTTGGAGAATATCCCTACCTAGAATAACTGATTCCGAAATGCTATCAGATGGGACAATGTGGAACAAAACTGTGAGTTCAATACCCTCGATTTTGATATCGCTGAGAATTTGAGAATCGCATAAAATGTTTCCTTGACCTACCCCCGAAAGAAATATTTTCTCATTGCACGCAGTACCGGAAAACTTAGCGATCAAATCTGATTTGATCAAAGAGCATGCAGAACCACTATCGAATAAGAATTGGACGAGCTCACCCGATGATGTCGCCAGCATACTCCTCGCAGTTTGATGGTTGCAGACATGGACCTCTTTGACCACCTTCTCCGGACAGGCTGGAGAAATGTGTCCTGGCTTGCCGCACACGAAGCAGTATCTCTTCTCAGCGCCTTCCTTAGATGTTGATGGAGGATTCGGATCCACACGAGGTTTCTTGCAATCCACTTGTTTGTGTCCTAAAGCATCGCAGCGGTTACAAGTGCCCTTGAATCTGGTGTCGTTACTATTTTCATTACTCTTGAATCGCTTCGGTTCAAACTCATGGTCACTGCCGTCGTATCTTCTTTTGTTTGAAATCCCGTTAAGTTTCCGAAACAGCTGAGCCGTTGTGATTATGTCTAGTCCGTTCAATTCTTTTTTTATAAAATTGTCTTTGAAGCAAAGGACAGACATAATAAATCCGGTCATAATGTCTTCAGGCATTTTCACGCGGGGAATACGTTCCACTATGCTCCATAGTCGTGTTGCAGCCTGGCATGCTGTCTCCTTCCCAGTGATGCGAAATCTCAGTATGTCATCAAAGTAATCTTGAGACAGCATAGGTCTTGAAAATTTGGTCATTAGTAGTTCCTTCACACGTGGCCAAGTCATTTCTACCAGGCTAAGTGTGGTCAGAGCGGTGGCTGCACGCCCTTTCAATGACTGCGTCAAGGCAAGAAGTAAGTCGATGCCTTCTAACTTTTTGCTTGTAACAATTATCTCGGTAAGCTTGCACCAACCCTTAATGTCAGCATCCTCGTCGTCAGGATCGAACTTGATGAACTTTGTAGAGCTTTTGTTTGCCGTCGCCGGAGCTTGTGTAGCAGCCAGTAAATGAGTCAGCAGTGCTTCCATTCCGGCGAGAATATTAGTTGCAGCTGCTTCATGTCGCTGGTCCTCTTGCGACTCCTCATGGTGTAGCCCTTCGGATCCCACTTCTGATGTCGGAACGAGTGGCCGAGCACCCTCAGACATGGTGGTTGCTTGTCGTATGGCGTGGGTATATAGGGTGAGGAGAACTAAATACCGCACGTACAATGCAATCAGCTTTTTAATAATGATAATCAGGTTACAGTACGTAAGTAGAATTACAGTAGCTAGTTACTTTGAAACAGGCAGTGGACAAAGTATTCCACTGAGTGACGGTGGCTGTCGCGTTCAAGTGCAAAGTGCCTTTCTGGGTTTTTTTTTTTTTTTTTTTTTTTTTTTTTTTTTAGAACGGACTAATGCTGTTTGCCTCTACCGGCATTTACAGCGTCACCGGACGGTTGGCGAGCGCAGATGGCACTCAGCCAGATGCGGGCGCAGAGGGCGCACCGCCTAAGGCGAGCGTTGAAGACGCTTCGCCGCAAGGAGAGGAGTAGGCGACTTGCTCAAGGGCACCACTAGGGTACGGACCTCGGCTTGGGCCGTCGCCAGGAGAGAGGGGAGTAGGAGAGAATCGCCCCGGTACATAAGTGTACCGTTGAAAGTGGGCCCTATGAATTTTAACTCTACGACTATTTGGAGAGAGCTCGGTGTTTGACTGTGTTAGCTCGGTGTTTGACTGTGTTTGCCTTTCTGGGCGAAGCCGCGCCATTTATACTCTGGCCCGCGCGCTCCCACTAGCGCCTACGTCGGACCGGATCCGAAAACTCGTTCTGAACGCTGATTGGCTGCCTGACGTAACACGCCACCCGGCCAACGACCAATCAGCGAACAGCGCACGTCACCCAGTGTTACACAAGAGTTGGCGCCATTTGCAACTCTAGTCCACTAAAATGAAACTAGATGGCGCTTAAACTATGCGCCGTCATATTTAATAATTTATTTACACTTGATAAGCTAGTGTTTGATGGATACGAGTATTATCTTACTTGATAGCCAGTTATGATGCGGTCGAAGGTGGTATCACACCTTGCAGTGTGATAACACTGCATCTACAAAAGGGACTGGTTTTCAAGGAAAACTGCCGGAACATGCTCTTAAACTGGTAGGGGGTAGCTAGCCAGGCGAACACCAAAAGAATCCTACCACCATGATGTGGTGTTTTTCATCCCGATGTTAAAGCTCAAGCATACGGCTGTACTCATAACTACAACTTTCGCTGTGTTGCCATCAGCAACATGAAATCACTTTTATAAACCATTATAAAAATAACAATTTGTTGCATTACTGTTTGCAAATCACACTTTTGAGTAGGATAAATTGTTTAACAAAATAAATCTCATCAACCCTCTAAAAGATATTATCACATACTCTATGCCTAATGCTAATCACGACTGATCTAAAATTGTACTTAATGTTAATTTAATCTGTATTTTGCTGTCACAAGCCTAAAAAATGTTTAAACGCCTTTAAGACCCGACGCTTCCTTTGATGCGTGCGCCGAACTAAGTCAATTAAGTACAGGCAGAGAGTAAACTACAGGCACAGACAGAGCCATTTAGATGGGTCAGTATGGGCAAGTCTGAAACTATAAAACATACAAATATATCTTTTTGGAACCAAATCAAAAATTTTAGTGACAAAAAAAAACTGCATTCATGGATTAAAAAACGAACTTAGTTCGGGAATTGAACCCGATCGTGTTGAAGGAAAAACTTACATTATTTCTATTTCGATATCGATTGTGTAGGTCATAAGCAAGTAAATGTTGCTATTAAACATGATATCTAAAATCCTAAATGGCTCATTCTGTATATTATATGAATATATTTAAAAAAACGTATGTTTTATAGTGAATAATGGGAATCTTAAAACGAAGAGTATGAATAGAAACACTTTAGGTCTTCATATTTTTCTGAATGGTGAATAAATGTTGACGGCCAAAATACGAAATAACTATCATCTAAAATAATGGGACAAAAATATTAGATTAAAGATCTATTTTCATTGACATTGAAGGTGCCACTTTAAGTTTTTTTTTCTAGGCCATTAAAGTCCTAAAATTATTTCTTACAGTCATTTTAAGTCAAAAAAATTTATATTCCTCTTCGTAATAATAATAGTTAACGCAGTCTCGAAACGATTGAACAAGATTGTCGTCCAGTCTTTACGGGTTATAATTTATAAAATTGTAATATTACAATTTTATAAATGTAATACGTTAGTATATTACATTTTTATAAATATACTTTAATTACTATGTTTGTTCTGTTTTGGTAATAAGCATCAACTCGACATTTACGCTAATTAAGTTTGTACATACGTTTATGGTCCTCAAACATTCAGTTAAATAAAGATCTAAATAAATTATAAAATAACATTAACGGACATAATAGCTAATAAAAGATAACGAAGTATCAAGTACCTGAAACAATAATCTCGCATAATATCAACAGAGTAATGTTATTCAAGACATTTCGCTGCAGGTAAAAGTTCTCCTAATACCCAAACTGTAGATAAACAAAATCACTATGAAAAAGTTAAAGGTGCGATTGCGGTCTCGAAAGGAAAACTTTGCACTTTGGTCTGAAGAAGATTCTCAAGTGACTTGTATCATGTTGCTGACAAGCAAGCAGGCACAAGTTGTGTTAATTATGTAATCTCGTTTATTCCATATCATAGATATTTCTGGAACCTTGTCTTATCTAACCGAGAACTAATGGCTGTTACACGTTAGAAAATCATCGTTCAACAGAATAGATCTTCTGTGTTTTTCGACTCACCAAAAAATATATTTGACTAACTGATCAAATGAAATCAAAATCAAGTCATTTATTCTGTATAGACTATAGACTACAGAGCACTTACAAATTGAGATTGAACGAATGATTTAACTTCATTCTTCTCATCAAAACATCCATAATTTTTTTTGTAATTATTTTAAAGTATCTGCTTACTTTTACAGCAAGCTTAATAAAAATTACTTAACATCAAGTCTCTATCTCTGTAAGGTCAGAGTTTATACTATAACTAACTGCGCTCCGCGGTATCACGCGTGTGGTGATGGATGATGATGATGATGATGATTCAAATAATGCTTACCTTTGTTACTCAGGCATAATGTAGGTGAAAGAATAAATTCAATCGGTTCCGTAGTTTTTGCGTACAAACAAGTAAACAATCAAATCTTTCCTCTTTATTATTAGAGTATAAATATATGGTTGGATACCATAAGTGGTCTAACGAACTACTAACGAATAATGTGGCCTCGTTTTATACCGGCGTTATTAATTCATATTCTAACGTAGTAGTGAGACATTAGTATCGCGCACCTCATCATATATTTTTTTATTACTAGCCTCCAGAGACTCCACGGTCCGTGCCATTATATACGAGTATATATTTTTTTGCAAAAATATTAAATCTAGATATATTTAAAAAACAGAAAACAATATATACCGTACTTTATCAGAGGACATATGATTTTTAATTTTTTATTATAGGAGGAGGAGCAGATTGATCTCCGCAGACAGAACACGTTCATGTGTTGACGCATGTGGCAGCCATCGCCTTTCCCAACCATATTTGAGGGAAGATAGCTAACGGCCACACGACGCCACCGCCTGCCGATACCTTTTCGTGAGCCTGTCTGCTCTGTATGCTCTTACTTACTCCTTGTCAAATACAGTTTAACATAAATAATTACTAATATTAACTTTTTCGCTTAGGTACCCGTATTGCACTGAAGCAAGGCCTCAATCACTACTCCGTTTCGATCCCTGATGGCCATTTTGAGGTTGTATTCAAATATAGTTTTGGTGTTTGCAACCATCGCTTTCCTCACGAATCGAATTAAAATAGATATTAATGCCACTAATAAATTTTTGCTCTATTGTCAATAGTTTCCGCAGCCTACGCGTTATGAGGATTTTTCGGCGTTACTGTACATATTTGTACATATTTTAATATGAAAAAGTAGTCCTAGTGATATAACTGTACTAGTTAGCTGGTGTATTGTTAAAACCCGACTTGGTGTTTAATACTTTTTGTAGATATTAATGTCTTCTATGGAACTGTAGTAGGTACATTACTTCAATCTATAGTCAATAGTTTCCGCGGCGAACGCGATATATAAGGATTTTTTGGTATTTTTTTCACACCTTGGGTTACACAATCGAAGTTTTCATATGAATCCCTAGTTTTTTTGAAAACATTATAAAGCATATGTACATCAGGAATAATGTAGAATTGTAATGGTGAAAAAATGTTTTAATTCTGTTAAGTATTTTCGGAGCTTACTCGATTCAAATAAATAAATATTAGCTCCTTATAGTATTAGTGTACATAAACAGATTACTATGCTGCCAATACTAAGACTAGAATTTATTTTCTTTCTTTATTGAAGAGTATGGACCAAATTGTACAACGTGTGCTCAGTGTGGCTTTGTAGAATGGCTTGCGGCCAGTCTAATGTAGGAATTGATTTTAATGGTCGTCTTGGTTGGTACCAACGCAGCAGATATTCTACCGCGAAGCAATAGTGCGCAAGCATTACGTGTTAGAGTGTGAAGTCTCTGTAGAAACTCATATTACCGAGTGAAAGAAACTCAAACAACCAATGTCTCAGGGTGACGAGCACAGGCCTCTCACATAGCCTAACGAATGTTGTACCAAGACAACTAGGAAGGACGGCGTTTCTCGCCTGCTGAAGCACAAAAACACTCAGTTGACAATGCCATTAGCAGTCATCCATCCAAATCCAGACCGCGGGTACGTTCTGCTTGACTTATGTAATTTCTGGTTACCAAAAATTGTGACCAAATATTTACAATGTTTGTATTGGTAATTTGGTATGGAGATAGATGAGGTGCTGGATTTACACATAAGATATTTTTCACCATCATCATCATCATCATCATGATCATCATCATCATTCATCATCACGTGGGTGATAAAGCGTAATATTCTTGGTCAAAATTTGTGTCAGTTTCTGATAGCTTTGTCAAAAGCAAGCTATTATTATGAGAGCCCGATACACTAGACATCTCGGCTTTTTATACTCTTTATACACCAAAATCACCGAAGATTTCCGTCTGAAGTCGTAGGCAACTATTTAGTTTCTTCGTCTCGAGGCATAAATCGAGACGTCATCATCATCATTACCTCGAGGGTAATAATTTACACAAATTATACATCTAAAATAGGTTTGTGCTAAATCATTATCTAGAATTAGCACGCCTCCTCCTATGACTTTCAGCGGGATATAATTGTAAAATTTTAAATTAATCGACTTTCACTTATAAGAATCTCATGCCGTTCTTCTTCTTCTTCTCGTTTGCAAAGTATTTATTTGATGTACATTTGTCTTCATAATAGCTACAAGACTTTACAACGCTCCTTCAAACGCTCACCATTCGTTGAGATGTTTTACTTGAAGAAGTAACGAACATCACTCGCAAACTTTTACAATGATATGTGATCATTTCAATAAAATATTTTGCAAGTTGCACTTATTTTAATTTGTTATCAAAACACCGCACTTGGATTATCTGCGCCCCGAGAGGCATGAACTGGGAACCATTACTACATCTAAGACATGAAAGCAAATATTTCTGCTTAATTTACAAACAATAGCAATGTCAAGGGATCGAACCTGAAGCATCAAGCTTCTAAGGCAGGGTCGCTACCAACTGAGCTAAGGGATATATAGGTAGCCACTTTGCCTTCGAAGCGAACACACATTTCTTTGATATAATAAGGGTAATTACAGCCAACCAATAATAAGTAATAATTATAATTATAGCTTATTTATTAATTACAATGTTATTATTAACTCACATCGTCTCGCTTTTACATTTGTAATTGTGATGGTAAAGATGTATCTACACTCGAATTTCATCAATTATATTCTTGGTTAAGTCACATAATAACAATATCATATAACAGAATGTGAGTAATGAGCATATTACCATCTTACCCCTGAGTTAGCGTTAACGTCATTCACGTGGATAAGAAACATATTAAATCAGTAGGGTAATGTATTTTTTTAATAGTACAGTATAGAATTGTTACCACATACGGTTATTTATGCTGCTAACATTTATTTTCTTTTATGCATCTTTAACTAGGTTCTATAGTTCTTTTTAAAGTGTCCATCTTGATGGGTACCACTGCAGTGCCAAATAGCAGTGAGTCGTTGCTGCGGGTCGAAATCAGTCAAACTATGCCAAGTGAAATAATGAGCGAATGATACTTATAAACATGTCGGGGTGAAGAGCACAGAGCACTGCCGCGCAGCGCTTTGAAGCTTAGAGATCTTTATTTAACATCAAAACTTACTTACTCCCGTGACCTTACTTAGAGATCTTGGTAGGATTGCAACTGTCATGGGCAGGCATGACGCTTATCATCAGGCAAACAACTTTTACTTGTTTCGTCACTTACGTATGAAACATATAAATACAAGGGGCCGCAAAGATAGCGGATAGGTTATAAGCATCGACAAGTTTTAAAATAGTTCAGCAATCCATTTAAAATAAATACTAAATTAAGTTAAATTAATTTCATTCAAACTATAATTTTTTTATTGTAAATAAATCCACGATATCTTAAAAGTCGTTCATGTGTATATATTTATAAAGATAAATATTTTGAGTTTAAATTATCTTCAACATAATTGTAACGAATTGCAGAACCATTTGGTAGATTGATTATTCTAATGAGGTTTTCCCAAAGCTGCTTAAAAATTCAAATTAAGTGCTTTGTAAGAGCGAAACCTCGATTTGTTGCAAAGAAAAGTAGAAAAAAGCTAGCCCGTAGTAGAAATATTTTTCACAGTTCGATGGTAAATTCATAAGATATACTGAAAACACGTCGAAAAAGTTTGTGTTTGTGCTAATCAATTATTCCATACATATTTATTAACTTATTTTAACAATACTTACAAATCGAATAAATCTACACATTATGCATGAAATAGGTTAGGATGGAGAGGTTAATACTCTTTATTAAAATGTGCAATACATTTTCTATTCGCTTTCTAAAATTGTGTTGTTCTTCAAGCGCGGATCTTACAAAAAAACATTATAGAGTGGAGCACTTGCAGTGGGTTTCCACATTCGTGATACATTAACACAGCTATTAACAACCGAATAGTATTAAAAAGGGCTTTATATTGTAAGAACCCTACTTCTCTCTCTCTCTTTCTCTTATTAATTAATTAGCAACACCTTTCCAATTCTTATTTTTCTTTTCATTCAATCAACACATTATTACATCTCTAGTTAGTATCCATGTAATTAGCCAAAGTTTACAACTTTAAATCTCCTTTATATATATATATTTGTACGTTTTACATATTCCATTTGTAATGTTAATAATTCTACTCGTACTACAATAATTACATATTTTGCATCAAGCGAGATTTTTCATTGAGGTACTCAGAGTCAAATCACAATCACTTAATCAGTCTATCATTAAGTTACTCTCCTGTCTAAGTCATGACGTATGAAAGTGGTGGATGCATTACTTAAACTTTCTAACGTGATTGTAATAAAATATAAAATATAAAATATAAACTCAGAGAAAATATAGCATTCTAATGGTGAAAGTTAGAGTTAAGAGTTATTGAAATCAGTCCAGTTGTTTTTGAGCCTATTCGTTTTATCAGCCGTACGAAATAGGTACGGGTAATACCTACTAAGTTACATAACATATGTAGAATGTCGGTTCTGAAATTATATTAAGTGAAAAACCGATAAACAAAGAGACAGACAAATACGAACATCATAAATACTTTATTATTTAGTTTCTTGCATAGTAAATGACGGGACGAGCAAGTCGTATGCCTGATCTGTATTATCAGAGCTGTGCGCTCAGAGCTTAGAACTTTAGTTTTGTATAGCACTGGACCGCGCTTGTCACCTTGAAACATTAGTCATTCAGTTTCTTTCGCCCAGTAATTTCACTCGCTGCAGTGCACTTCACACCCTAACACAGTAATGCTTGCGTTATTGATTCACGATAGAAAATTTGGACCAAGATGGAACCAATCAAGACTGTAAGTAGTAGTAAGTCGGGTTTCCTAGCCTTTAGTATATTATTTAATTCCGTGCCCTGACAAAGTAAGCCCCATAGCGGGTCAAGAACTCAGTTGCAGAGAAGAGACAGGCTGTAATTCACAACGTGGGCCCGGTGGAGCTTGTTAGATGGAGGGCCGAGCCTGGTACAGGAATTTCCAAGCAACTTGCATAACACACAGGTACAGACTGCTGTACACACACTATTATGTAAAATGCAAATATAGGAAATGTATTGAAACGGTTTTTAACAACCCTGGTTGAATACCAGTAACTTTGTATGCCGATTAAAATAGAATTAGCGACCTATTTTTTATCACCATCCCTGCTAGTAGAAATTTCGAGATAATATCAAGCAGGGATGGACTTTATAGATCAACGTGCCAATTTTTCTAATGAAAGTTAATAAGAATGGTCTCATCACTAAGTAAGTGAGTATTTGACGGCACGTCTCCATAGACGTGCCGTCAAATACTCACTTACTTAGTGATTGTTAGAAAAAGAGTTAACATAATAATTATCTTCTTTAAACTCTTCATAGATCTCATCATATTTAACAGTATAAAACAAAAAATACATAATGCACTACAGTAATAAATTTAAGCTCACTCGCGAGCTTTTGTACTAATACTTGTTAGTTTACTATGCTACTTCGATCTAACATGCAAACGTTTCGATCGGTGGCGTGACCAACTATTTTATCTCCTGGCACCAGTGGCACGCGTGCCATTGGTTCGCCACCCCTATCTTAGAGAAATAACTATTAACTATATATCGGAAGAGGTCTTACGATGTGCGTAATGATGGTGAAGCTCCATAACCCGATAAGTACAAAATCGCTTGGCAAAAATACAGTTTGCTGGAGCCGACCCAAAAACTTTGCGAAGATATAAAATGGTAAGGTAGATTGGATAGCCGTCCAGCTTGAATCAAAACATTGTAAATGTCCGTCTCTTAACAGACATCTAGACATAAACCAAATACTTCCATAATCAAACTTGCTTCCAACAATGTCAAAACAATCACAATGATATCTTAGATAAATACGGCTGTCAAATACAGTAATTGGTATAATTTGCGACTACAAACTTGTTATTAGTTGGTTAGAGTGCAATATACATTTAATTTTATAATTTTATATAAAATTTAATAAACATTTCGTTAAAATCATAAACATCACTGTTCAATGGGTGTATACACAATCACCCACGATGTGATCTTTAAGTTAATTGCACGATGATCCTTACGAACAGTTTCTTATGATAATCAAACATTGAAATATATCCGTAAAAAAATTGAACTTAGAATTGAAATAGTTCCATTTTTTGTTAACGTATTGAACGTTTAGCGATTTAGCGGGCTTAGTGAGCTTAGTGGGCTTAGGACGAAAGTTTGAGTATGTGTAACGTTATCTACATACGAGTACATACAGTACATCTGTGGCATAGAGAGCTCACAGTTTGTAATACAAAGCTCTGTGCATTTTCCAATTGTTTACGTTTAAAATGCAAATTTCTTAGGGCACAACTAATAAAATTTGATTGGAAGCGATCTGTATATTATAAACTAACCGAAATACATCGAATGATCGAATTCAGATTTTATTTTACCCACTTCCAAAAAGGAAGAGGTGGTGAAGTCGATGCGAATTGCATAATACACATGATTATGAGCCTATTGCCATTGCAGGTACTTGATCCTTTGAATCAGCGAGTATAGGTCATACACCTCCACAGGAGCCCAGAGCGGCTTATCTTAATAAATTAAATTTTAATAAAATTTTATTCTAAAGGAGTACTTAAACATTCCAAAAGTTATCGCATCTTTCTATTATCAACGACCCGCTTTCCTTGCAGCCCAGTATAATTTACGATAAGAAAGTATTGAAAGTGACTTTGGATTAATTACTATTTAATATTATTTTTCTTTTAGCTCAAAGAAAGTTTAATTATAAGATGTTTTCAGTCATATTTCACAGCGCTAAGTTTTGCAAAAAAAAAATGACTTTTCTGAGTCAAAACAAAAGAACTAAAAAATACGAATACAGTCTGACATTATGATAATTTGCCGAAACAAGTTTGATATTAACAAAATATTGGTATTGTGTCGGACAGACGCACAAATATATTTGCTTCATAGTATCTTTTTAAACGTTCATTAAAAGTTACAGGTTAAAAGTTACGCAAGTTTCAAGACCTATTAATTAATTAATCATCAGTTATTATCCTCCAGATAAGCTCTAAAAATAAAGGTTCTTATTCTAGGAAATCCGCTGTTACAACACAATTATTTAATAACTAGCTGCTTTCCGCGGTTTCACCCACGCGTTGATGTACGAGTATGATGTAGATTATGACTAAGGATAACTTTCTACTGTCGTACTACGCTTGTGGATTGTTGTGCTATTATAAATGAGATTTTTATTTTGTTTTATTTGGCTTTTACGATATTTATATAGGATATGGAACAGTGTTTATTGCCCACATAAAACACATGGGTATCTATGAGAATAATTGTATATGTACGAGTACAACAGGCGAGCCTAAAAAAGAGTTTTTTCCAGCAAACCCTTACCAACCAGCGATAAATATAGGTACAAAGATAAAAATATAGGCGCAGTAGATTTCTCTCTCTCGGCGCAGTAGACTCTTATATGCGGTTACTTTATACACAGGTATGTTTAACACAATATCTTTTTAAATCCTGAAATGATGTTACTAACGACTTCACATTCACCTACCATTTGCCCGCAGTTTCAGAGTATTTAATAGATAAGCTATTAAGCAATAACTTCCTCCTATATGACTATGGTACTTGGTCTGTGGTATACGAAGTCAGAGAATAATGTAACTCGCTTTCTTTACCTATGTTCACGACACACTTCAGGGTGAAATTGGCATTGTAGCGTTGACACAAATTATATAATATACATAACATAAATTATATATATATATATATAGTTATATTAACCCTATTAAATATATATGTTAGTCTGTAAGGTATTTGTTTTCGATATGGGCCGCTGGTATTTTTACTGTACTATTGCCTGAAATAAAGAATATTATTATTATTATTATATATAAAAGACATGAACTACGAATAAAGCTACCAACTCAACAACCCAGTATTTGAAAAGGAATGGCACAATCTGGCAGTAACTTAGTACCTACACAAGTATTCTATTATAGCGTACACATATACATTAACAGTTAGATACGTATTATCCTCGACTTCTCTATACGTTTAATCGCATAGATTTAATAGGTACTTACTTAAGTAGTTTGTGTCATAGTACGAGTACGTTTGTGTATATCACACATAAAACGTCATAGATAGAAACTATTTATATGCGGATTACATTTAAAAAAATACGATCTTAATAACAGTATTATCCAGTATATTCCAGTTATTATCTAGCCATGGATGTAATTAATAAAGATTATTATATGTTAGTTAATGTGAAATGGCAGAGAAGAAAAATCGGTGGTGTTATCAAATTAACAGCTGGGATGAGTTTTGTTAAACAGGCCCGGCCCGTGAACTAAATATCCCTATTTACCATGGAGTAACATTTGATCGGAATTTTGAATTAACCAAACTTAAAACTGTATGATGTAATAACTTATATATAAGTTATTTAATCTAACTATCAAACTTGAAACTAAACTCAATGGAACTTCAATCTAATTATGCATTTCTATTCCTCCATTATTCTGTCTGAGAACTCGATGGGACATGGGCCACCGTCGTGTAAAATGTACGATTCCACAATTTTCCGCCCCTTACACATACCAGCTGTCAAACAGGGATGCCATTTTGTAATTACTGCCGACGTCTGTGATTTGAAAATATCAAACCTCGGGTGCGTCCACACTTGTGACAAGGCAACGGACCAAACGACGTGACGTCGTACAATACATGTTACGCTAAGTGTTGGCGATCTAGGTTTGTGCAGACATGGTCACCAACCATGTAAGATGAAATGTTACAGGTGTAGACGCATGGTGTCGAACTAGACTGGGCATAGTAGTGGCATGGCATCGTTACAGGAGCTAGGCGGCGCGGGCGAGGCACGTACCGGGACACGTCACGACGTGATCCGCTCCTACTCGTGTCTGTATCTGTGTCATCTGGCGTACTTCGACGCACAGTTTGTAACAATTGTTCGCGTAACAAAAGACGTCCACATTATCAGTACTGACACGCGTGTCTGATACGGTCACGGGATAATGTTCGGTAAAATGTTACAAATGTGGACGCAGCGTAATAACGAATTTCAGTGAGTTGACATCAAGCGTCAGCCTCGAACAACACGAATCATCGCGCCGTATCTTCTTTGCAAATAGCCGCAACCCTGAGAGAGTCTGAGAGCTATCACACTAATATTATAGACGTGAAGGTTTGGATGTACGGATGTTGGCTACTCAATCACACGAAAACGGCTGAACGGATTTGAATAAAATTTGTGGTGAATATGGTTTATACCCGAGAGTAACACATAGGCTATAATTGATTCTTTATAGCCCGATTCACCGAGAGATCGCAATAGCCTTATTCTACGCGGACAAAGTCGCGAGTCGACACTGGTGATTACTAAACATCTGAACGTGACTATCATAAATAATATAATTTATTTATTATTATACTTACTCCACATAGTTTATCATATAAGCGATTTAACCCACACGGTGGCGCGATAGATGAAGATGATGATGATAAAAAGTGTGCCTTGTGTTATAACAGCGCCTCATCTATCTACGAGTACATTACATATTTCATCCACAGCCGTGATGTCGTCCTAACGTGGTTGCGTAACAAATCTCTATCAATCCATACATTCGCAATTATAGTATTAGAAGAAGGAGATTATATGTTATTATCGTCGTGATTTATACTTTTTATTATCATTGCATTATATTAATTATAAATTATACTGTATTTTTAAATATGCAGAGGTTTTCAGTACATAATACTTATCTGAAACGATTCAAACTATTTACTCGTGACGTAGTTTCGCCAAACTTACAATGAAAAGTTTCAGCTAAGAATTACAAACGCATGAGCATTTATCCATCAATCATGCTGAAATTAAAACCCCGTAACAGCCGCTCGAAACGGCAAAACAACAAAACACAATTAACGAAACCGCAGCTTCAAACTGTCGGCTTTCGTCGGCCATGTTTTGCTGAAACTTTGAAGGCGAGAAATGTTTTTAAGTTTTAAAAACGATTAGGATTACGATGACACGGTTATCTCTTTTAATTTCTTTAATAATATTTAAATGACACCGAAACGTGACGCCTATCCTATCCAAACCTATCCGGCAAACAAGAATCGTCAAAATCAGTTGACCTAAAAAAAATCAGGAATGTTATTCATAAAAAAACGCATCGATTTAAAAACTAATTTTTAAAAGTCTGTCGATGGACATGCATGATGTACATATTATACGAAACATAGGTACGTCAAGTACAACAACAATCCAAATAAAATGGACATTAAATAAACTAGGTCTAGATGTTGATTGAATTTCAATCAGAAGTATCAGATATCTTATCTCTATACATATTGCAAGTAATATAACTTGATCGCCCTCGATTGGTTTCGGTCATTTTTATTTCACTGATGAATCCAATATTATGGTGGCATTAAAAGCTGCCATTACTTTAAATGACCAACCATAATTCTATGTTTCTTGCGCAGTCGAGCCGAATATAATCACAACGTGGCGGTCACCCCGTAAACGCTACATGACTTGCCCGCAATTCATGTGGAAACCCAAGAAAGTACTTTTAACGTGCAAATAATAATGGTCGCTAGTTTGTTAATACAAGAAGAAAATACCAATCTTTTCTGGTGCCTGATTATTCAATTGAAAAACGGCTTGGTAACTTTTTCATTTTTGTAAAATTAACTAAGTTGTTTTTTTACTGTTTTGACAAGGTCGTAAAAATAACAAAATGAAATAAAGAGAATGAAGTGTCAACGAAATTAAAAATGTTGAGACAAAGCGCGTAACATTTTTATAGCTAAACGTGTTTGTAAGAGTTATATCGAGTTGCTAACTTGTAACTAGTATTTTGTAGAAATCAAACAGAAAAGAGTTTTGCCTGTTATTACGATGTTTGATTATTATTAAGATCTGTTTTGAAAGTAGGAATAGGAATTGTCGTTATTTACGTTTGGATTTATTTTCCAATGAGATTGTTCATTAAGATGTTTATCTGTGATGCGGTTGGATTATTGAAGACTAAGATAAAAAAATACACATCTTTAGTAATCTATTTTTCTTTAGAAAGCCCTAATAGAGTGTCAATAATACTAAGTCCAAAATGAAAAGCAGTTTCTGGTTAATCTTATGACGAAAGCTCTCTCATTATTCTTAAAACTTTAATAACTTATACTTGACAATGGCCAAAAGTATAAACCGTATGATTCCAAAATGTAAGAAAAATAAAATATATAAAAAAGAGTGTAACATAATATCATAATTTATTTTAAAATCTTTTCAATAACATATAATATAATTATATTTTAGAAAATGCTTGTCTCTTATATTTCTTTCTGCCTTTTTAATTTAAACAATCAGACAGTTAAATGAAATTTAAATTAATGAAATGTTATAGGCTAAGAATTCTGGTTCCTTGCATAACTTTTCTAACACAAGTGTAAAAAAGAGTGGCTTCGCGGTACAAATAGGTAGACTGCTTATGTAATAAAACTTATTGTATGGAACAGTTCTTCCCCGGACTAACTCATCCACCGAGAGTTTTACTGCACTAAGTACTTTTAGTTGCCTCAAGATTGAAAACCTGCCCTGAAGCAGACTCCTTATCATGAATTCTGATAGCTATCCTTGAGAACTAGTTGCCATTCTAGCTCTAGTGGGATATCGCACTTGACCATCAACTGAGATAGTAGTCAAGTGGTAGCTAGTAGTCCATTAATAAAAAAGAGAAATTCTAACCCCTTGTCTACATTTTAAATGATAATGAACACTATCATTTTAAATGAATAACACTTACTCAGTTATATGTACTGTTTAACTGTCCAATAGATGTCGCTCCGTCCCCGCAAGACGGTTAGTCAAATAGAGAGTTAAAATTCGATGCTTGGACCAGAACCTCGGTGGCCTAGTTGGTCAATGGCATCTGACACGGAGAGTCAGAAGACGCGGGTTCGAATCCCGTCCGAGGATGGAATTTTTCTCTCTATAAATTTCAACGTTTGAGATCGCTTAAGCAGGCGTTAGTGCTTTAAAAAGTAATACTATAAAAGTTAGAAGGTAAACCCACAAACATTGCTTAGATGATCTAAAACTCTCATGAAGACATGTAAGTACTACTACAGACAATTTAAGAAAGGACCTGCAAAAGTCTATGAGCTTAAAGCTTATTTCTCTAACACAGATTTCATCCATCTTTAAGCTGATCGAAAACAACCCTCAGCGATTACGGCTCAAAAGTCACTCGTAATTAATTTCCCCGGTGACTCGCAAATTGTTATGCTTTGCTCAGACCATAATATTATCTAAGTAGGTAACAAATGTAAATTTTCAAATCTTTTAGTATAAGAGCTGATGCTTGAAATGTTTTATTTTACAACAATATTACTTATTAGGTGGTAGGCCTTTTGTGCAAGAAGATATCTTGCTTAATACCACCGTCACTGCCAAATATTATAATACGAAGCAATAATACACAAGCATGTGTTAGGGTGTGAAGGGCACTGTAACAAGTTAATCGATTAGTAAATACAAAGAAATTTTATCAATATCTCTTAAGAATCGGATATTATAGTAAGCGATTTCTTTGACTTCGTCCCAATTTTACAATCTTTATATCTGTCTTTTAAGCTCCGAGCGGCACTGTAAGTGTCATAGGCAAGCGTAGTGCTCAGGTGCACGACTTGCTCGGCTGTTACTGAATTGTATAAAAAGGGCCAAAATTCTATTTCTATTTTTCCAAAAATATTACTCTTATAGGGTCGTAGCATACGTCACATGATTTATCTCGTCCCAATCTGAATTAATAAACATAAAGTACATGCTACATATAGAGTGGGTATACAGTAACAAAATATACAGCACGAGAACACAGAGCGGTGCCCGGACGGCACGTTAAACACCTAACTAATTAACTCTTATATTTTTTTGTATCCCATTGTTGTTATTTTTTGCTGTTTTTAATATTAAATATGAGTCTGTCCATCGTTCAAAATGCTCTGTGGGAAACACAACCAACATTTTCATGGTAGGTAACTTTGCCTTTAATAATGTAAATATTTCAAATCTATATATTTAATTGAAAAATAATATTGTTTTGGTAAGCGTATAACTTCAGAACAGCGCGTACCTCTACGTGTTCTTGAGAAAAAAGGTCTTGACAGGCAGACGGACTAACGAACAAACAAAGTGATTTTGATGTACGAAAACCATAAAAATTTCAAATAAATAATAACGTAGATGCTAAACTTAAAGTTTAATAAACTGACCACTAATTTGTTAGACCACACACTAAAACGTTTAAAGTTCACCCTTCTTTTGGGCTTCAGCGGTCGGGTAATTTTGCTCACTGAACGCGCATTCAAAAAAAATCTAATGACGTATCATTTTCAAAATCGGTTGAGTCGTTACATAGTTATTATCGGACACAGGAACGGCCATACATACATAATACACACATGCAAGTCAAACACATAACCCTCCTTTTGGGATTCGCCACAGTCGGATAATAAACAATGCTTAATAGTTTTCATTGTTTCTAATAAACATATGTATTTGAAATTACCTACATGTTCTGTAATATCAAACGCAATTTGCGTAATTAATGATTTTGATATTCAACTACCATATTATTGTTCGTTTATCAATGTTACATTTAGACACAGTGAAATCGAATGTTTTCATTTGAGATAATAACATTTCAGGTTTATTAATTAGTTTATTGTTTTCTGAGCTTTCTGTCTGTTAAATTTTCATTCATCGTAAATTATATAGTAGCTTGAAAAATGCAGTCATCCTGATCAAACTACCTTTCTACCATTAGCTAATCTGCGCACCAGAAGAGCTTCGACGAGCGTTGAAGTGACGTTACATGACAGCTCTACCGCTGCAGAGTAGTTAGATATTTTATTCACGGCAAACTAATATAGGTCACATGCTAAACTCCATGAAGGAAGCACTCCATCTGTCATCAAGCCTAGTGCCACCAGCGTATATTGCAGCAGCTATCCTTGAAAACCAATTTGAATTCTATATCGTTCGCCTGCGCTATGAGTAAGCCAGTCAGGTAAGATTGTACCTATATCAATCATCCCAACTATATCATCTTATACAGTCGTATGTATCATGTTCGTGGCACATACTATAAATCTAAAAAATAGATTAAGTAAGGTTGGTTCTCTTCTAAAGTGAACTATATTCATAAGAGAAATAAAAATGTTTTAACCACAAATAGAAATATTTACGACTACGGCCTTTGCGTATTTACGAGTATGACATTTTCAGTTCTACTCAAGTAAAACGTTTGCGCTGTGACTACACACTACACTACTACACTGTCACAGCGCGAACGTACCCCTGCGGGATATAGAAGGCGTGTCGAACGTGTAGACAGGTGATCCATCTTATACGTGCTTTGCGTGAGGGATGATAGATATACAGGTAGATACTAGTAACAAAACTGTTATGTACCTGTTTATGATTGTGGTACAATTTGTGTAGGCGCTAGAAATAAACTTAGGGAAATACAAGACTTTCTCGTAGCTAATAATGACCATATCGCACCTACACTTTCAGCTCTTTTACCGCGCATTGAAGCCGTGCTCAATGCACGCCCTCTCAGCCCACTCTCTTTTGACCCCGCGGACTTTGAAGTACTCACCGCGGGTCATGTCCTTATAGGACGTCCGCTCAACGACCTACCTGAGTATTCGATAGGAGGACGAGCCATTTCTGCACAAAAAAAGGTTCAAGCTCGTCATATACTTATCCCAACACCTTTGGCGATCCTGGTCCAAACCCTACCTGCACACCATCCAAACCCGCTCCAAATGGACTTCACGATCCAGCCCACCTCAAGTCGGGGAACTGGTGCTGATAGTGGACGACCAGGTGCCGCCTCTACACTGGCGCATGGGCCGCATCACCAAGACGCTCCCAGGAAGGGATGGCGTCACCCGAGTGGTGGAACTCAAGACGACCTTGGACATCTTGATGCGACCTGTCCTCAAGATCGCCCGCCTGCCTACCGATTGAGCACCACACCACACCTTTGCCGCGTGGGGAATATGTTCGCGCCAACGCGACGTCACTTCGAGGAATCCCCCCCAGGCATCCCGCCGCCGCTGCCCGGCAGCTGTCAAACTACGAGCAAGCGGCTAAACGGGCCATCGGCCAACAGTCACGAATTTACAGGCGCTGCGAGCGAACGCTTACCGCTCCGCGCCCCCCGCGCCGCGACCGCATGGGAAACGTCGCCATTTTATCGGCACCCGTGATCAGCTCAAATCTTTGTGTTACATTGGTTAAAATTGGTCCGCATGAGCGTGAAAAAGTAACATACAAACTCACTCACAAACTTTCACCTTTACAATAAACTGAGCGAGCAAAACGTCTTCGCTTTAGCTGGCCGAATTGACTTATGCCTGTACGTATGTTTCTTAGGTTGTAAGTTGGTCTTTCTGTACAGGTCGCATTTTTCAACCAATCTTGGCAAATCTTGGTATGCATGTTCTTCTTACATAACACTTTGAGCACCATTGACGTATATTTACGTGCGTTTCATTCATACATCCTTTGTTTTAATTATCACGGTAGGTAAGGTATATGAAGGGTTAATACAATTTTTTGTCTCCGATGATTGGAGTAGAGGACTTTTCCAAAAAAATAGGTAAGTATTCAATGGCGATTATTCGATATCTATTCTTTACCTTATCTGGTACCTATATGATCATCGATATTTAATGACCGATTATGATAAAATTTAATAGAGACATTAGGTATCTGACTAAGAGGAATTTCCAATATCACCATAAATGGTCTTGTGGTTGCCGAGTTGCCATTGACCAAAGAGCGTTAAAGATATGGTATACACAACAAGTGTCATGGGCAGACATGAACTTGACCATCAGTGGACTCGCTCGTCCTGACTCTTTCTAGTATATACCCTATATATATATATTTACAATAACATGTGGTGTTAATTTCCATACACTATTTTCTACAGTAAGCACCTAATACAATATAAAGTAAGATTATTCTAGAAAAAGTGTGGAACTTGTTGAAGTCAGTACCATGATAGTTAAAAAGTATCTATTATCACAATATTGTGCGCATGGACTCCGACAAGTTATTTCACACAGTTTGGTGTTTAACTCGGTTACATTTTTGGTATATTTTTTCATTATACCCTTGCTACTTACGGAATGGAAGCTAAAAAGGAAGGAAGGAAAACTAAATGGAAGTACTAATTGTACTTCCATTTAGTTTTTGTTTTCAAAGGATTGCTTCCTTTTAAAGTTATCGATTTTTTATATTCGAACCGTTTTCTATGCGGCGTACTACAAACAATACAAATGTTTTAATATTTTAAAAGATGCTGTGTTACTGAGTAAAGCAAAAAAAAAATTCAACCTAGATACTCAGTAGTTCTGTCTACTTGCTGGTGGTACTTGAATACTATGTTTTTTACAATATATTTTATTTTGAGTCGGTACTCTAAAACTTTTTCTTTATCGTGCTGAACTGAGGAGATGTGTATGCGTCTGGCATATAGCCCTTCACCTCTCGATAGCATTCGCGTGCGCACACGCATGAAGCGTATAAGGTCGCGCTGCCTGAAGTGACTCACAGACTCTGGACTAACTAGCAAAAGTTGGCAGTCAATTTAGTACATGCATCCCTAGAGAAACAGTTCAGCAGGAGTCGCTAACCATAGCTTACTCCGACCCGGACGGAAGCCGTGTTGCTCGCTAGTCAGCTGCGAACTGACCTGCGTGTAAATACATTTGTGTAGGGTGGATTCAAATACCATGGCGAACGCAGACAGCACCGCTATAGGCCGGTACCCGCTCACATCCGAACCACCACCTACATCCCGCTCACATCCCAATCTACCTTAGGCACTGGTATTACGCGGGTTAATTTTATAGATCCGGATAGTGACACTCCCGAAGACACAGATTAAACACGTGCAGCAGAGGCTTTTCCAGGACGGCACGACAGTCTCTAACGAGGTACGGCGGTATACCATCAAGTCCCACGGACCGCTTGGGTTTGACACGAGCGAGCGCGGCGCGGAGGTTGCTCGCACTCAGCTGGCCAACGTGCACGCTGTACACGGACTGGAAATATAATGCAAAACACTGTGCACCCTCTTGCTCACTTAACTCTCGACTATTAACAGTAACTCGAGTTTTATATTGTTTTGATTGTTGACATCGAATGTAACTCCAAAACGACTTAGGATCTGCCTTAAAATTTTGCTGTAGTCTATCCTGGTATGTTTTATAATTTATTTTAAATTTATTTTTAATTTCATATCGACAAGTACAAAACGCTCTGTAATCATTTTTCGCACCAGTAACTTAAAATAATTTGTGATACCTCCACTTTCGTTTAATATCCTTGATTAAATCTTGCAAGTACCAATCCGGATAAATACAAGGTTACTGCTAATTAACTGGCGATACGCGACAGGCGTGTTGGGTATCGATAACAAAAACTAAAAAAAATGAAAAAAAAAAATTTTTTTTTCAACTTGTCTTTGAGTTATCAATGAGATAATAAGCGATACACAATACTGTATGGTGCTTAGAATCACTAACAAAACAATAAAAAAGAATAATCACTAAGTAAAAGCATCAGCTGTTTTGAATTAAAGACGCTCGCGCACCCACCCGCTCCGTTGCGATCGCTTAGTGATTGAAACGGCGGCCGCCGCTTGATATCGCTGGTTCGAAGTGCAGCGCGCCGCGGAGCAGCGGCGGCGATGTCGCATGTCAGTGTGCTCCGACGTCCATCCATCTTTTGTTTTAGCTACCTAATCTATCCATGAAATTTCATGTCCATCACTCTCTTGGTAAGCGTTACATCCTATCTGCTCATAACAAGCCAAAGGCAATCCCGACATGTAGGTATCTACCTAACTTATTCATCATTAAACTTCTGTTGTCCCCAATAATCTAATCACACCTTTTGTCAAACGACCACTTTTACACTAAAAATAAAACAATTTTAAAAGCGTGATATTCAAAATGTGGAATAACAATGTTCATTATTCATTACCTACATTGAGCTACGATACACAGGTCAATGATTACCTACCATAGGTAAGCAGCTGATTTTAATACCATAGGTAATTAAAATCAGCTGCTTTTTGTGGATAGGTAGAATACTTTGTAGGTACTCACACCAATTTGTTAAGATTAATTTTCAAGATAGGTACCTAAGTAGTAGGTAGGTACCTAATTAATGTCAATTACTACCTAGTAGGTATATCATCACATCTTCACAAGAAAACCACGTAGTCTAAGGTTCATTTACCTATCATGCACCAACATGCGACACCGCCGCCGCTGCTCCAAAAAAAACTAAAAAAAATGAAAAAAAATTTTTTTTTTCATTTTTTTAGTTTTTGTTATCGATACACATCACGCCTGTCGCGTATCGCCAGTTAATTAGCAGTAACCTTGTATACCTAGAATTATAGGTATTATTGATATTATTAAAGATTCTCGGAGCGGAACTGTCTATTACGTCATTCACAACTGCATACACGTAAGACAAATCATTTTCACAGTTCTTCAGTCTTCCCGTGAACATGGTGCATGTAACTGCGCCGAAATATCGGGAGCTTATTCCACAACCTTACCACGGTAAATATCCCGTTAATAATCATATAACTTTATTTTCACAGTTCTCAATTTCGTACAGATCATCCTAATTAATTTGTAGAAAGTTATTATACAGCTTATAAAAATTGGCTTAACTGAAGTTCCACCTCCGTTTATTGTTGATAGGCTGAACTTTAGGTTGGCGGCGATTCGCCTGCTGGCCCTGGGGGTACCGGGACACACAAGCGTTGTCCGTGATCGTCACATACACCGGGGGGTGTTGTACATCTATATTTACCAACTGCTCATCCGACAACTTCACCTTCACGTCACGCTCTAAAAATGTTGTAAACACTAGGTCTAAAGTACGGTCATTAATGGACGTCATTACGGATATCATTTACCTGGCGAAATCCACACTATGCGTTCAAATATTGCAAATAACTGCACATTTCTAAAGGTGCAGAATGCATAATAAAATCACGCAACACTATAACATATTCATATTTAACACAAACGTTTTCTATTATCATAAATAACGGCATATATTCATTACCTGAACTGCTCGGTGGGACGTAAACAACACAACAAAGGAATAACACCTTTTAATCGCGATGTACCGTCGCACAAACAATCTCAAATAAAGCACTATCCACATTAGCGATTGGGACGCGCCGCAATTCTAGTGCTGGAGATGCAGCTAGGAATGCTCCTCCGTGTTTACGGCCATCGGCTCGATCGCATCTTAGTATTGTGAAAAATGAACTCCTATGTCACCTGGTCATGCTATAACTGGATAACGGATGGACCAATTTCGCTAATTCTTTTAATTATTGTGTTAATTATGTCAGGAGAAGGTTTTTATGAAAGAAAAACCAATAAAACTGGCAGGTTATGGCAAGGCCGAAGGCCGAGCCTAATGCACGAATAAAGTTGCGGGCAGGCGCTAGTCGCTGTTAGTAGTTGTATTATAATATAGGATAATAATAGAATTAGTAGCAGAAATTTCCGGCCCCTTTGGCCGGCTAGTAGATAACTAGCCAGCCCTACGGGCTCAAACATAATATATGGCTTAATAAATGTTGTGTGCTTAGACAACGACCGGAACCAATGCCTTCCTTCTAAAGCATAGAAGCATTCTGTTAAAAACCACTAAAAGTATCCATGAGTACTAATTAAGCATTCCTCTAGGAGAGAGAAGTAAGGGTGGTTACTCAACAGTCGGGAAAACCTTGTTGATCTGATGAAAATTAAAATATAATAATAAACACAAAGGTCTTCAGGTCCCAAACTAAGCATAGCCTGTACTATGGTGACCTGATGACTGATATACACACCCAGACACAGATCAAACAGACATGTTCGTGCACACAAAGGTTTGACCAGTCCGGGGACCAGCGATTCAGAAGGCAGGGGTGCTACCAACTGCGCCAACCAGCCTGTCAAAAAAGGCAAGCTCCACTTTTTTATTTTTTTTATTTGTTGCTCGTTGCTTTGTGAGTGCTTCGAAGTAGAAATCGTTGTATACTTTGTTTTTAATCTACAGCCAACCCAATATATATAGGACCACAACCACACCAATATGTTTAGGATATGCTCAAACACTAAAAAGTGGAACGCTACATTATTTCTGAGTTACAAAGTATACCATATTTAATTTATCATCATCATCCATCACCACGCGGCTGAAACTGCGGAGCGCAGCTTTTCGAATATGTTATACCAACCGGAAAAGAACGTCTACTAGTACTTCTAAATATTAACATAATAATTTTGAAAACTGGGTCAGCTCAGTTGGTAGCGACGCTGCCTTCGAAGCGATTACTAAGTTTGATCCCGGGGCAAATATTTGTGTAATGAGTAGAAATATAGGTACTCGGGTCTTAGATGGTGCGATGTTTTATTATATGTGTTCATGCTTTCCGCGACACACAAGTCTTAATGCGGGTATATGAGTGGTACCTATAAGGTACGTTTATTTAAATTTATATTGGGGTTAACTAGGCTACATAAAATTATTTTGATGAAACAGTATACTTACTGCTTACAAATGACATTTCATATTACAAACTTCTTAATATAAATGTAACTGTTTTCGAGTTATTTTCATCCTCTGCAGTAACTCAAATTATCGTTTAAAACCAAATGGCCCGAAAAGCATTTCCTTCCATAACGATTTTTTTCGGGTAGACTACTAAAAAACGTTAGAGTGGCTTAAAATCTCCGACCAGAAAGGAGCGGTAAACTAAAGCGCATTAAAGGAACCCTTTTATATAAAACACAATATCCAGAGAGGTTTACCTTGTTTTAACAAAAAATATTAAAAAACCCTTTATGGCATTCGCACACAAGCTATGTATTGAATACATTTATTAACTCTTTTGATTCAGTATTTTTTAAATACGTACCTAATATATTACGCGTAGTATGATACATCCCTTGAGTATTATACGAATTGCCTCGAAACTGTCATGGTGAAGATATATTACTAAGTATAGCAGAATATATTATTTTTAATATTATTACACGAATCATTTTACAAGATAAAACCCATATTTGTAAATCCAGAGTTGGCCAAGCTAGCGAAGCGTCTCTGCTTTGGGTGACCCAACTGATCAATCGTCTACATGTTTGTTAGCTTGTATGTTGGTCCTCTTGTATAGATCGAATTTTTCAACCAATCATGACGAAACTTGGTATGTATGTACAATTAAATATATTTTTTGACGTCGGCAATTTTTTCAAGTGGTCGTTGGGGGTACTTTTTCTAAAAAGGGGGGAGTTTTCTACGGCGCTATTTACCGAATAGGTTGTAAAGTACTGCGAAATGCATATTTCTCAACTGCGACCTCATCCACCAGGATTCTCGTGATCCCTCAAAAACTATCCATTGAATCGGGATTAAAAGTAACTTACTCGTATGTGTTAATACTTGGTCGGGTATCTCAGTACTGGGTAAGCTTTCCAAATTAAATTTGAACCCTTTACCGTTGCCGTTTGAGCATGAAGAAGAAACAACTTTACACTCACATCCTAACTCATTCACTTACAAGCTTTCGCATTATAACGTTAGTGGCAAGCTTAGAATACCTGTACTTACTACCTTAAATGGTATGTAGGTTTCCAAACATATTCTCGAACGCACGCGTCTGTACGTGATCTGTGTATAATTTCTTTATCATGAACACAGAAGCACATAAAGCATTATGTTCTCAGACAGGTTAAATGTTTTACCTGCGAAGTTAAAATTATAATAAAGAATGTTTTACCATTTTTACTTTTCTTCCAAGCTCTATTCGACCACGCGGACGTCGATTGAAGCCGTATTATGCCTTCAATTGAACGGTTTACAGTTAGCGCCAATAGGCAGGTACTTGATTTCTAAGGTAAGATGTGACATTCAATCGAATCTTGAATAACATTCCAATTTGAGAAAAGTTCCTGGTGCGATTAAAATAAATAAAAGTTAATTATTTCACTAATGCTATCATTAGTGATTATTTAACATCTTGTGTAACTTGATTGCCATAAAAATATATACTAATAACTACAATAGGTTTGTAATAAGAAACCATGGTAATGTCTCATAATATATCGCAAATTTATATAATGGCAAAGCCCTATGAAATTACAAAATGAACACACAATTGAGACCCTTCTATTGTTACGTTACGGTATCATGGGTATAATGTGACCTCTGGCTTTTGAGCGGAAAATTTACCTTATTCCGATACAGATCTTACCTTCGATTGGAATGAGCTTGTTCTCTATGTTGCAAAACTAGGTTTTATTGTACAATAAGTATTAATAAAGTAAATACTGTATTATGCATGAAGAGATTGTATAGCTTTGTCATAGCATTTAGTCCACGGGACTTCACTATTTTGTGATTATGTGCCAATAGTACATAATATACCAGGAAGAAAGCAGTAGTTTAACGTCACTGACTGACGTCATATTAAATTCCGAACCCAACGAAAGGTTCTAGAATTAACTTCCATATTATGCAGGGTATTAATAGTAGATTATGCACCAAGAGGATAAATCAGTATTTATTTATACGTCTCTGACTGGCGTCATATTTAATTCCAAACCCAACGAAAGGTTTTTTTGGTAGAAGGAAACATAAGTTCACGCTTAAATTTATCACCACGCAAAATCCTGAGAACACAAGCGAAGTGTAATCATTCCGAGTAGGTAACTCACGTATGTACTTATCCTGATCTAGGTGACGCCTTCGTATCCCTACACTTCTGTACATCATAATGTAACCACGTAGCAGAAGTCGTTCGAAATCATCTCACGTTCTCGAGAATGAGCTCAAATTTGCATGTTTAACCTACTTCAACAACTATCGAATCAATTCTCTTGACAATTTAGGATTTTATTATTTGGCTAAGGAAGAAGGTAACTTTTAGGGTTCCATATACGAGACTACACAATTTTACTGCTAATTCTATGCCGATGGTTTGTACTACTTCTAAAGGTTATAGGTAGTAAGTTGAAATGATAACAGAATGTGTCTTATTTAATAGAGAATAGCCATAAATATTTGGAATGTCGAAATATTAAAGGGAAGGTCCCCCTCCCAGAATCCGCTCCCACGAAAAGGCTCCCAGAAATTTATATTTTTGTAAATTTGGTTTTGCATTATCATTAATCAATAACGCTTAAACCAAGGTAAAAACGATCAACTGGGTTTGAAGGTCTAAAGTAAAACTACAAACCAGCCGAATTAATGCTTTTTGAGTAAGTGAACTATTTTAGGCTGTATGACGCACTATTTATGGTTTTCAAGAACCATAAAGATGATACAAATCTACATCATGTATATGCGTTGCGCCTATGCGTTGTGTTTTTGGTTTTCCTTTTTTTTCAGAATGTTTTACTTGGTTTCGTAGACAATTCTGTTTACTTAAACTACTATGTAAAATAAATATTTTTTCTCTATATACCTACCAATTGATTTTCTGGTATTACTTCAGCTGTCAAATTATTCTATACTTTAGCAAATTCAGACCAACTGGCGTTCGGCGGTAGTATTTTAGTAGTATTTTTAATGAAAAATAAATATTATTTTTGTATTTTTTATATTATATTAATACTTACATTGAAGTTGCTTTAGTTTATACTTAAGTCTTACAATCTTGAACAGGTGGCATCACCAGGCGAAAACAAACAGACGCTCAATATCTCTCAAAAGCTTCCTGTTACGTTCAAGTTATTCAATAGCAGCGTTTTAACTTAAATAAAATGCATATTAAATTATTTACCTAACTAGTACTTTTCACCTTAATTTCTGCCTATTGGATATTGAGCCAATAGTTGCAAATGGCGCTCATGTTAACAAACGTGAAATGGCGCGATATTATTATTATATTATATTAGTATTATTCTTTTATTTAAACTTATTCACGGCTTTGTTATCCTTTAACGGTTAAATATTTAAAATATTTAGGCAGGTGATGACTTGCCACCCACTTAACGGGTCCCCATAAGGGTCACCATAAATGTTGACAAAAGGGGCAACGTTGGTGTAGATGGCTAAAGGGTGTCGAGAGGTGTGCTGCGGTTTCACTAGAGCGCTACTTCTAGCGTTATGCTCTTTAACACATCCACCCTTGGAGCTTAATAATGGTTGACTATGTTTTATTCGTTTGAATACCATTATCTAGGTTTATGCTACATCATCATCATCATCTCAGTCGTAGGACGTCCACTGCTGAACATATTCCTTCCCCCATAATTTTCCAAAAGGACCGGTTGGAAGCGGCCTGCATCCAACGTCGTCCTGCGACCTTTATCAGGTCGTCAGTCCACCGTGTCGGTGGACGACCTACGTTGCGCTTGCCGGTCCATGGTCTCCATTCCAGAACCTTCCGGCCCCATCGGCCTTCTGTTCTGCGTGCTATGTGCCCTGCCCACTGCCACTTTAACTGGCTAATCTTCTAGGCTATGTCGGTGACTTTCGTTCTTCTACGGATCTCTTCATTTCTGATTCGATCACGTCGAGAAACCCCGAGCATAGCCCTCTCCATAGCTCGTTGTGCGACTTTGAGCTTATCTATGAGGCCCATAGTAAAAGACTACGTTCCAGTGCCATAAGTCATCACTGGTAACACACATTGGTCTAAGGCTCTTGTCTTGAGGCACTGAGGTATTTTAGACGAGAAGACTTCGCGAAATTTCCGGAACGTTGGCCCAGCCGAGTCGAATTCGACGATTGACCTCTTTCTCAAATTTGGATCTACCTACTCGTAGTTATGCTACGTATACGAGTATATTCGTAAAACTAAAGACATTTATCTAATCAGCCTATTCTATTTCTTGAATGTAGGTCGTGGGTATTTATGTTCTTTATTAATTTGCTCAATAACCTTTTTAGTATTTTCTTTTTTGTATTAAGTATTTTATTGCTTACCTACGTGGTTCTTATTATATTTTTACGTTGGTTTTCTTTTAATTTCTTATATTTCGTATGCTTATTTTTTAAATTCTATTTGTGACTACGGTCAATGCAACTACGAGTACATCGAAACAGCGAGGTTAGTCAAGATTTATGTTTTCATAAAAATGTGTGCCCGTAATAGTCCCGATATTAACTTAACACTTAACAATTTGTCTTTATTTTTTTTTAATTTCCTAATTTTCTTTCAAATTCTTAATTTTCAACCGACTTCCATGTAGAACTGATTTGATGTTTATTTTTATTTGTAAGCTGATGCCTCTCTTGTTGTACCATTTAATGGGTCAAGACCTGAACATTCGTTTCTTGTGATAATAATTTATCATCAACATCGGGTATGATACTAGTAGAATGGATATCGGTTTAAAAGAAATGTTAAAAAGTTATAAAATGGGTATTAATAACGTTCATTGCAAAATTTGTAAATTTAGTAAGGTGTTTATCAAATTGAGTAGGCTGAAAGATGGAATGAATGAAAAAGATGGATGAATGAGTTGTCCAAATACAATTCTTCTTGGTTCTCGAGTGGCGACCACGCACCGATATATATATACGAGTATATATATATCGGTGCAGACGATGTGTAGGCCGACCCCCCGCTAGGTGGACCGACGACCTCGTTAAAATAGCGGGCAATCGCTGGATGCAGGAAGTGGGAGGCATATGTTCAGCAGTGGACGTATGCCTGCTGATAATGATTATGATGATGAATCAAACTAGAGTTTCAGTTAAAATACATACACTAAAGGTAGGTATACATTTTTATTTACAAATTTTCAGAGTTTATAATACAAATTGTAAAGATGTATGTAACCTTTAA
This sequence comes from Selenia dentaria, assembly GCA_917880725.1. Lineage (NCBI taxonomy): Eukaryota > Metazoa > Arthropoda > Insecta > Lepidoptera > Geometridae > Selenia > Selenia dentaria. The sequence goes on from OU862891.1 coordinate 7,390,058, forward strand.
TATATGTACCTATATAATGATATGGTGATAAAACTACTAGTTTAAATAAAAGCTACACATGTGAAATTTGTACATAATGACTAGAACATATAGCATTTAAAAACAACCTAATGATTTTACACGTGAATAATTATCATGCAATGATACATCACGTTGCTTATATTTTAATAATAAGTAATTATAATATTTACATAGAAATTATATTCGTGTCTCTCATTTCTTTGTTTTCTATAATATTATTCACAACTTTACTAATACTTATTGGGCATATATATTTTTAAATAGATACATTTGAACTACTTTGAAGTCGATATTATCAATTAACAGGGCTAAGTACGGTAAGGTAAGTGACGTACTAATAACCCCAGTATGTCGGCCGTCCCAAATGATAGGACATATTTCGTTATGTGACAGATTATCTATTTTTCGACAACCTCTATAACACGAGTACCAAAAATTTATATAAGTAATAATTTTTATAATAAAGTATATTGACTACGATATTTATACAATCACTGCATCAAACCAAGAACATAGGTAAGATAAGCACCTATTTTATGCTAGGCCGATGGCTCAACCTGGCAAATAAAAACTTTAAGTGCTGCTAACGTTAGTTCTAAGGGTATGTTTTACGTTCTCGTGTTCGCAGCATTTAGGGAAAGGAGGCACGTTATCAGGTTTGTATAGGTAAGTTTTGCTGTAGTTGTGTTTGGTTCGCTCCTGGTTGTTGTTAGCGGCTCGATGGCCGGAACACCTTTCTCAGAGCTTTGAAGAGCCGTTGGTAAGGAGGCGAATGCTGCTCTCTCTGCCAACACTTGTTCTGGAACAAACAAAAATATTATTAAATAAATGTTTTTTTTTTTGATGGGGCTAAATGGTGTTTGCCTCTAACGGCGTCACCGGGCGAGTGGCGAGTCGCACCCAGCCATGCGTGATTATGGCCCCCGTCGTTGAAAGTGGGCGTCAAAACTGTGAGCGATGTAATTATAATTTAGACCGCAGTAAATGCCACTCGCACACAAAATATTAATCACGAATTCTGTGGATGGTAGTTATTAATTATCAGTAAAATAATGAAAATGTATAAGTATGTATGTATACGGCACCATTACATTAATTATTTTATATTTTATGCTTGGAGCCCGGATCATTATACTATTTCATTTTATTTTTGATTTAGGTACAATTTATTTATACAGCGTGTAACATCAAAACGCAGACGCTGAAGCTTGCATACAATTGGGACCTAATCACTGCTTCCCAGAGTTATGAGTACCTACCTATCCAATTTTTTTCTAATAGATCTCAAGCAGGTTCGTCGCTGAATAACAAGGACAAAGACGACGATGACTTTCAAAATGTAGACTAAGTAAATAAGCGACATAAGCGGGGATTGGACTGGAGTGCCGCGCGGGGAGAAGGCGCATGCATGGAAGAGAGGAACGGAGGAGAATTAATAGGAAGCGTGAGGATTGCAGAGCGAGCGAGTTGATCCCAACGAACTTCAAGAATGCCTAATAGGGCTGTCCAAAAACTTATGGATATTATTTGTTAAGCTTTTTATGAAATATGTATTTAGATTAGATTTTGAAGTTTTGCCGTGTGAATCCTAACTAAGTATGTTTCAGTTTAACTTAACTTTTTTTTACCTTCTTATCACATGCTGTATATTACATAACTTTATTTTCATGCTTTATTGAAGAGTATTTTTACCTCTAATTATTAAGCTGTCTTGTTATCTATAATTTGTGAACCAATGATCTATTGTCATCAAATAGCGACTACAAATTTCTCATTGTTTTTAACAATGAGAAATTTGTAGTCGCTATTTTGATTTTTCGAGATTCAGATTCAGAGATTAAAAATGTTTTGGATAAATGTAACTATAGTCATTTAATACTCGTTTGTAAGCAGATAATCCAGTGCTAACCATTTTTCAAAAGAAGCATGCAAATAAATAAACGTGACATAAATAGGTAAGGTAGTACTTATGTAAAACAAGATAATGTTCACATGAACATTCGTATTTAAGAAAAGAGATGTGGATGAAATGTCAAGTCAACCAAATGTGCGGTCGAGGCTCAGTGGAACGTCAATCGTACGCGATTGGATCCATTCAAGAATACTTAGATATTGGGAGCAGGAAAAATTCATCACATATATTATGTTAACTTAGTGCCTGGGGTTTGTTTTGAGCGTACGTTTTGATCGTGCAGTTACGGGCATGGAGAAATATAAATCATACGCCATTTTAAAGAGAGATAATATTTAAGTTAGTTTGTGCGAGTGCGATGCAATCATACAGTTGATAATAGTTACACCAGGCAAAATGTTACGCCTGGTTATAAATAACATACAACTATTTCTATGTTCGTTTCTCCTGATAAAGATATTCGCATGAAAAATATTGTTGATTATATTCATGTCCGTCTAGTTGGGTTGGTTGTATGCTCACGACGACTCTAAACTTATGATCTATCGACCGATACCTACAGGACAAATATATCGACGGCAAAAAGCGGAAACGTAGTAACCGACACCCCTGACATTTTATTTTTATTGCAGAATCGGAATCAGTTTTTTTTTCTTCGTCGAACGCTCTAATTCCCTTGGCTCTATGGTCAATAAAAGATTTTGTACGACGTTGAGATCTTTTCCATTTTTTTAAAAGGCCGTTTGAACAATTGTTGTAAATAGCATAAAAAACAGCATATTTTTATCATCTTGCATTATGCCAATTCAACTTTTGCAAATAATTAATCCACGGTAATTACAGCCCTGTTGAAATGTCGGGCGGTGTGGGTTACAGCGTTTTTGCGTATCAAAATTTTGTGACGCACCACATTAACTACATTAATTAGATAAAAATTGTAGATCAGCCTGGTTTACTGCAATTTAAACATACACGGTATTATAGAAAATTGATAGTTACGCTAATTTAAAAATATATATTTTTTGGGATATTCGCAGTTATGTCCCTTTTAATACAGCTGTTAAATGTTGACTAATAGGATTTAATGCCATTGTAACACGCGCTCGCGCCGAAAGCTTGCCAAAGGTGCCATCGCATTATTTCAGAAAAGACTCTAACCGATTATATCTACCTGAAGAAGTTCGAAACGTGAGTAATTTACATCGTATTTACAAGTGAAATTTAAAAAATTTAATACCGACTTCCATTCTATTACTTTGGTAAAAATCAGTTATTGGAGTGTAACTTAAAAACTACTGAACCGAATTTGATAAAATTTACGTGGGACCACATGGAAAGTACCAGCTTTTCAACAAAAAAAAATTAAAAATCAAAGTCTCAGTCCAAATTATGAGGCAACATAAAAAATACAGTCAAATTGAGTACCTCCGCCTTTTTGGAAGTCGGTAGAAAACGAATGTGATCAGAGCGCAATTAAAGGAATGTCTTTTCAAGTATTTTGGACCTGGTTTAAAAACTCGTATAACATTGATTTCACATGCCTAAAAAAGATAAGTGTCTTATTTGTTGTAGTAAACATTATGAACAAAAAAATCGAAGCAGATAAAGGAAAAATAGAAAAGCATATTAAAGAAAAACATGAGTCTTACAAGCGGTTTAAATGTCATCAAAATTTACATATACAAGATAAAACTACAATATGTACAAGTTTCGATACCCAGAAGGTTCTAAACACCCCACATCCACACCAATCAATATGGCATAATATTATTACTTACTTTACATATACAAGGTTCAATGTAATTTACCAGAAAGTCCCAATCGACAAAATCTAAAATAAAGTCGTAAAACAATATTTGTTTTATGACTTACGCGACCATTGAGACCATAATTAAAAATCTCTACTATTGGCGTCGTCGCATTGGCCAACTAATATGGAATTCACACGTCAAGATGCAGAGCCATATAAAGTTAAGGTACTAAATAGTAAATTTGATTCGTTGATGTTTTTAACGCCACATGCAAAAATAAAAAAATACATTGCTGCTTTTAAGAAACAAGAACTCAATGTGATATACATTAAAAACTCGATTATGCCTGATGCTGACACTATAAATAATAAATTCCTTTGCTTCCTTTAAAATACACGGTATTTTTGACGAGAAGACTTCGCGATGTTTCCGGAATGCTGCCCAGCCGAGTTGGATTCGACGATTGACCTCTTACTCGAAGTTGGACCTGCCTAGATTGACTATCTGTCCTAGGTAGATGTATTTGTCAACAACTTCGAGAATTGAGTTCCCAACTGACTTGGGGTAGGCACAACATGGGCATTAGACATAATTTTCGTCTTGTCCATTAAGCTACCCATTGGGAAACTCGAAGCGTATAATGTTACTCAGACATACTCGTAATATAGCTTTCTACTGGTGAAATATTTTTTGAACCGGTTATGTAGTTTTTGCGTGTACCTATTACAAACAAACTTTCAAATATTTTCCCTTTATTACTTTTAATTATTACGTAACCTAATTGTGATCTCATGATTATTTTTGTTATTTTAACAGTCCTTAAAAAACTATAAATAAAGTTAATACAACATTTACGTCATTTTATTTAAATTATCTCTTTTATCTTTTAACAGTAAATACAATGCAGCGCTCGTTGTTACATAGACATTTGAATTTAAGTCAAAATTAAGGTAAATTACTTGAATGTATTATGTATTTACATCATTTTGGCTTTATAGAAAAATACTTGATTTGGAGTCGTCCATACTATTCTTTGTTTTGTTTACAGCTTTTTATCGTTACAAAAAATAGGTGTTACTGCTGTAACCCACAAAAATATTGATCTATAGAAACTTTTAGTCGATTTTAGATATTTATCTTGATAAATTATCAAAAAATACTGAGAATGACATTTGTAGGTGAAATAACAAAGAAGATAGTAATTTTTTTCTGAAATCTCCGAAGTTTTTCGGTTCTCTTGAACATTTTATAAGTTGTGGGTTACAACCTTTCCGCTTTTTGCCGTCGATATAGGTATAACTTAAAAAAACAATAATTACAACTTTTCTAGTTATAGTATATTCTTCATAGTTATATTTTTTGTTTAATACTTAAAAAGAAATTAATAAGTAACACATAAAAAACTCTAATTATTTTAGCAAAATTTGATTCCTCTTAAGAACTTTGATCATTTGCGTGGTGGTACCTAACTAGCAATATTTAATTTTTGCAAGCGTCACGTGGATGTGTAAGGTAATTGTATGGTTCGCCGAACGTTCTCTATTTAAACTACGAATAAATATTATTTATTCTATTATTGCATTCCTCATAGGCCATTGAGTAGATTGTTTCATCTTTACTGATCTTATTGTAGAGATACGAGCTTAAATACGAGGCATATCGTTTAGCGAACACTGAGTTTGTACTCTTCACTTGGCCGATTTTATCTTTTCTTCGTTTAGACGTTATATTGATATCATTTAAAGAAAGGGTTGCCGTGGGGTACCGGCTTAGAATAGTACCCCCCCAACTCTACCCGTGGGTGCGTAAAAATCTGCTAAGGGATAACAATCGGAAGGTGGGCAGCAGCACCTTCCCAGTATTAAAACCCCAAAACTGCGCTCGCCAACCCGCCTGCCAAGCGTGGCGAGTATTGGCAAAATCCCCCCAATGGCGGACACATTAGGAACCAGGCCCCAAGTCCCCGGCAGCCCCGCTATTCCTGGCTACGGTAGCGGCCACGGTAACGGTGGGGCAGGGGGTGCTAAGAATCCCCGGCAGACGCCCGGCTACCACCCCCAACGACGACGACTGGCCCTGGTGACACACAACATACGCACAATGAGGACAGACGAGAAGATATATGAGCTGGAAGAAGAAATGAGTAAGTTACACTGGGACATTGTGGGGTTATCTGAAGTCCGTAGAGCGGGTGAGGACACGATAACCCTGAAATCAGGTAACCTACTCTACTACCGGGAGGGCGACCAACAGTCCCAAGGTGGTGTCGGTTTTCTCGTCCACAAGTCCCTTACTAACAACATAGTTAAGATCGATAGCGTTTCCAATACCTAATACTCAGAGTATCCAAACGATATTCGCTGAAGGTCATTCAGGTATACGCACCGACGAAGTCGCACCCGGATGATGAGGTGGAGGATATGTATGAGGACATTAGTCGGGCCATACATACCTCTGAAACGCACTTTTTAGTTGTTATGGGGGACTTCAACGCGAAGTTGGGAATGAGAAGCGAGGATGAGTTGAAAGTAGGGCAATTTGGATATGGACAACGGAACCGTAGGGGACAGAGGTTGGCCGACTTCCTGGAGAAAGTGGGACTCTTTATGATGAACTCTTTCTTTCAGAAGCCACCTCACAGGCAATGGACCTGGCTGAGTCCCGATGGTTCCACGAGAAATAAGATTGACTTCATTATGACCACCAAAAGGCAAATATTCACTGATGTCTCCGTGATCAACAGGGTTAAAACCGGTAGTGATCACCGAATGGTAAGAGGCACGGTGAATATTAATGTCAAACTGGAGAGGTCTCGTCTGATGAAGTCTACGCTCCGACCCACTCGTGCCCGTATTCAAGACCCCGAGAGCTTTCAACTTGAGCTATCCAATCGCTTCGATTGCCTTGAGAACATCGCTTCAGTGGACGAGATCAATAACAGATTAGTAGAAACTGTCCATACAGTGGGTTCCAAGTACTTTAAACCCCACCGTACAGATAGGCCACAGAAACTCTCCAACGATACCCTTAACCTCATGGCTGAACGACGCTCATTGAAACTGCAGTCTTCGGATGATGCTGAAGCATATAGGCTGCTCAAAAGACGAATATGGAAGTCCTTGCGACACGACATCCGGATCTTTAATACAAACCGTATTAAAGAGACGATAGAGCGGAAAAAAGGCTCCAAAGTGTTTGCAAGAGACATGTCTATTGGGCAAAGCCAGTTGACGAAGCTGAAGAGAGGAGACGGCAGTGTAGCGTCGACCAAAGCAGAAGTATTAGGAGAGGTAGAGAGTTTCTACGGACAGCTATACACCTCGGTCGCTAAACCTGTTAGCAGCTCGGCCAAAGACCCAAGAGCTAAGCTGACCCGACATTATACCGAAGATATCTCGGACATCAGCCTGTACGAGATTAGAATGGCCTTGAAACAGCTTAAGAACAACGAGGCGCCTGGTGACGACGATATCACATCTGAGCTTCTGAAAGCGGGTGGAACACCGGTACTTAAAGTCCTTCAGAAGCTCTTTAATACCGTCTTACTCGAAGGTTCAACGCCAGAAGCATGGAACAAAAGCGTGGTGGTGCTGTTCTTCAAGAAAGGTGACAACACTTTACTTAAAAATTACAGACCCATCTCGCTTTTGAACCATGTTTATAAGCTGTTTTCGAAGGTCATAACGAACCGTCTCAGTCGCAGGTTTGATGAATTCCAGCCTCCGGAACAAGCCGGTTTCCGAAAAGGCTATAGTACCATAGACCACATCCACACGCTACGGCAAGTTATACAGAAGACCGAAGAGTATAACTTGCCTCTTTGTCTAGCGTTTGTGGACTATGAGAAAGCCTTTGATTCGATCGAGACGTGGGCAGTGCTTGAGTCTCTCCAGCGGTGCCGTATTGACTATCGGTATATTGAAGTGCTGAAGTGTTTGTATAAAAACGCCTACATGTCAGTCCGAGTACAGGAGCAGAGTTCGAAGGCAATTCCATTGCAAAGAGGCGTGAGACAGGGAGACGTTATATCTCCGAAACTGTTCACCGCTACATTGGAAGACGCCTTCAAGCTTCTGGAATGGCAAGGACTTGGCATCAATATTAACGGCGAATACATCACTCACCTTCGATTTGCCGACGATATTGTAGTCATGGCAGAATCCATGGAAGACCTCAGTACAATACTCCAAAGGCCTCCATCGAGTTTCCTAACGGGTAGGTCTTAAGATGAACATGGATAAGACGAAAATTATGTCTAATGCCCATGTTGTACCTACCCCAATATCAGTTGGGAACTCAGTTCTCGAAGTTATTGACGAGTACATCTACCTGGGACAGACAGTCAAACTAGGCAGGTCCAACTTCGAGAAAGAGGTCAATCGTCGAATCCAACTCGGCAGCGTTCCGGAAACTTCGCGAAGTCTTCTCGTCAAAAATACCTCAGTGCCTCAAGACAAGAGTCTTCGACCAATGTGTGTTACCAGTGATGACTTATGGCACTGAAACGTGGTCTCTTACTATGGGCCTCATAGACAAGCTCAAAGTCGCACAACGAGCTATGGAGAGGGCTATGCTCGGGGTTTCTCTACGTGCGAATCAGAAATGAGGAGATCCGTAGAAGAACGAAAGTCACCGACATAGCCCAGAAGATTAGCCAGTTGAAGTGGCATCGGGCAGGGCACATAGCACGCAGAACAGATGGCCGATGGGGCCGAAAGGTTCTGGAGTGGAGACCACGGACCGGCAAGCGTAGCGTAGGTCGTCCGGTCCTTTTGGAAAATCATGGGGGAGGCCTATGTTCAGCAGTGGACGTCCTACGGCTGAGATGATGATGATGATGAAAGAAAGGGTAACGTGTCTATCAATCAAAATTTAGAGAATGAACAGTTTGCTTACATTTAAGAGTTTACAATCTTTATATAATTGAGTGGTAGAATATAGAAAAGGTTTATGTGTAGCTCACTATCAAAATGGCACTTTGCACTCTTTCCAGAGGAAGAAGAGTAGTTTTGCAGACACCTCCCCAGCTTGAAATACAATAGTGATTGACAAAGAGAAAATAAAACTAGCTTAATTACGTCCATTTTGGCAACATTTCTTAAGATTTAAAAAATGGGTGTTTAGTTGCTTATACGGTACATACAAGTGCAGTATGTTAGGACATGAAATACTTCTGTTGCATCTGTAACTAACAGAATAAAAGAGTTTGCAGCACTGTAATCATTTCGTGGTAAATGGGAAAAGGAGGATGGTTCGTTAGAGGTACTCGTTTCAGCTAGACTCTTTCCAATACTGACAAAAAAATTATTTATCTTTTCTAAGATTGCAACAGGATTATCTTTGTGTAACGACAGGATTTCATTACAAGACGATTTCGGACTTAAGTTGGTAATTTCGTTTATTACTTGCCATGTTTTTTAAATATTTGATTATGCATTTAGGAGTTGTGCCCTTTCATATTCTCTCTTTAGCTTTTTAGTAATAGATTTATAAAAAATTCTATACCGCGTATATGTTAAATTTTTCATTTGAAAAGTTTTCATTGAAACATTTAACAGCTCTGTAGCTTCACATTGATATGAATCGGATATAGAGATGCTGTCAATGTTTGTTATTTTTATATCCGTTGGATCCATTTTATAGCGTTAACATTACTGTTAGAGTTGAAAACAAAATGTTTAAAATGTATCAATTGACTGCAAAATAATCGGTGTAATCGATATAATATACATAATTTATTGCGGCGCCGATACCATGTTATGGGACAGACTGTATATACCATAATAGTAGATGTACTTTGCAAGAATAGCTGTAGTAAATTTATAACGTAAATAAAGAGAAGAACATACCTGTTTTTCGATTAAAAAAACTTGTTAGTGTGGTTGAAAAATATACATAAAATTACTCGTTTCTTGTGTGTTGTGTATTAAATTAAAAACAAAGTAAGGCGTGGTTATGTGTAAGTATATACAAACGGTAACAACGTGTTCACTGATTACTATTGTAGTGACACAAATTGCAATTATGCATTTTTGTAGAGCGACTGCCGAGCGCCCCCCTCCGCCGTCAGTCGTCTCCCGTATCGCAGAGCAATTACACTGCACACTAAAATTGTAATTAAGTTAATGTTTGGACAATACAAATCGGATATACATCTACAGTGATTTTATTTCATTAGTGATAGAGCTGGGTCAACTATAGACATAGAAGGACCCACATTGGTGACCCCAGACATTTAGTGGCACGTGTTTTGTTTTATTTTGTGAATTATTACGCAAGCAACAATGAATCCCAGTATGCCACAACTACAGCACGCGACCGCGACTGTACCTGTCAACGTACCCAGTCCTGCGATATCAGTTTCTGGAACAGATGAAAAACCTGATTTAGCTGCAGTTACACTCAGTTCAAAAATACCAGACTTCTGGACGGACCAGCCCCGTGTTTGGTTCATTCGCACGGAAGCTATTTTGTCACCGCAGAAGCTGGGGGATGAAGCAAAGTTTAATATCGTCGTGTCAAAACTAACAAAAGATGCTATCCAACAGGTAACGGATGTGTTAATAAACCCACCGGCAAGTCATAAATTCGATGCATTGCGTAGTAGACTTTTACACATTTTTGAAGAATCTGAAACGAGAAAATTACAAAAATTAATCGGTGAGATGGAGTTGGGTGAGCAGAAACCGTCTCAATTGCTTCGCCGGATGCGCGACCTCGCAAGGGGTAAGGTTCCGGACGAGACCCTGTTGATGCTGTGGCAAGGCCATTTGCCGCAGGCAGCACGTGCGGTATTAACGGTAACAGACTCTATTGACCCGGAAAGTTTAGCTGCTATAGCCGACAAGATACTGGAGACGATTCGGCCTACAAATGTCATTGAAGTGGCACAGGTCTCATCCAGCGGAAGTGATAAAATAATGGCCGAAATTGCCAAAATCAATGCCACACTTGACGATATAGACAGGGGTAGATCAAGGTCAAGACCGCGCAATGAGAACAACCGCAACGATCGCTCATTTTCACGTGCACGCAGTACTTCGCAGCGACGTTCTCCGAGAAGCCCAGATTGGCTATGTTTTTATCATTTTAGGTTCAAGGCACGTGCGAATAAATGCGTAAAGCCTTGCGCTTGGAAAGAGTCGGGAAACTAGCCCAGGTGCAGCCAAAGGTGGATGTCTGCACAATTTCGCCTTCCCACCGTCTTTGTGTGACCGACAGTAACAGCGGTTATAATTTTTTAGTGGATACAGGTGCGAATGTGTCAGTCTTACCCGTAAGTAAAAAACTATTTAGTGACAATGTGAGCTCGGACTATAAACTTTACGCCGCGAATGGGACAGTGATAAGGACATTCGGTACAAAATCTATGGTGCTTAATTTGCAATTGCGAAGGCCTTATCGGTGGACATTTGTAATTGCCGCCGTTAAGCAACCAATACTCGGTGCCGACTTCTTAGAACATTATAAACTATTAGTAGATATTAGTGCACGTAAACTGATAGACAAAGTGACTAGTTTAAGTGTTATAGCGCCGATAGTGGACCATTGCGACCCGCCTATTTATACTGTGGACAGTTTACATCCGTATTTTGAACTTTTACAGAAATATCCAGATATAACTAAACCCGCATCTTTCAAGGAGCCGTCGAAGCACTCGGTATACCATCATATTGAGACTACCGGCCCACCAGTGTTCGCGCGAGCAAGACCCTTGCCGCCGGACCGGTATCGTAAGGTAAAAGAAGAATTCCGTGTCATGCAGGAGATGGGTATCTGCCAGCCTTCTAAGAGTCCATGGGCCAGCCCGCTCCACGTTGTACCAAAGAAAAATGGTGAGTTACGACCTTGTGGAGACTACCGTAAATTAAATGCTGTAACTAAGCCGGATCGCTACCCTATACCACGTTTGCAAGATTTTACGTATCTGCTCGCAGGAAATAAGGTACTTACTCGGATTGACATAAATAGAGCCTACCATTGTATTGACATCGCTCCGGAAGATGTGGAGAAGTCCGCAATAATAACAAGTTTTGGCCTATTTGAGTTCAAAAAATTAAATTTCGGTTTACGTAATGGATCGCAAACTTTTCAACGTTTCATGGATACTGTTGTTTTGCAGGGATTCGATTTTACTTATTGTTTCATAGATGATATCCTAATTGCTAGTGAGGATAGTATTAGCCATCAACGCCACCTTGAAATGGTTTTCGAACGATTTAATAAGTATGGTATTTCGATAAATTTGTCAAAATGTTGTTTCGGTCAGCAGAAACTTGAATTTTTAGGTTTCGAAGTATCGACTGAGGGTATACGACCTTTGGAAGAAAAAGTTAAAGCGATAAAAGAATTCCCGAAACCGCAGACGGTTGCAGAGTTACGTCGATTTTTGGGTATGGTTAATTTTTATCGTTCACACCTTCCAAAAGCCGCATCATATCAGTCAGAGTTAAATAGGTACTTGCATGGTTCTAAAAAGAACGATAAGACAAAAATAGAATGGACTGAAACATCCGATATAGCGTTCGAACAATGCAAAAACAGCTTACAAAGCGCTTGCACTTTGTTCCACCCGGTACCGGATGCACCGCTAGCTATTATGGCTGATGCCTCGGACACGTGTGTTGGATCGGTAATTCAGCAGTATGTCAACAACGCATGGAAGCCGTTAGGTTATTTCTCCAAGGCATTATCACCAGTTCAACGTAAGTACTCTGCTTACGATCGCGAACTATTAGCCATATACATGTCTGTTCTACATTTTAGAAACCTGCATGAAGGACGATTACTTACAGTATACACCGATCACAAACCTTTAATTTATGCATTTAAGAAAGTAGGTACCGACAAGGAAACACCTAGACGGACCCGACAACTAATGTTCATCAGTGAATTCACGACGGATATTCGATACGTACAGGGCAGCAATAATCAAGTTGCCGATGCACTAAGTCGCAGTATAGACGCTATCGAGTGTCCGACAACTGTCGACTATGCAGCGTTAGCACAAGCGCAAAAACGCGACGACTACGTGACGAACGGGCAAGTATCAAATAACATTCAGTTGAAATGCATAACTTTACCAGGTTGCGATAAAAGAGTGTATTGTGATGTATCAACTGACTATGTTAGACCTTATGTACCGGAATCTTTTCGAAAAATAGTTTTCAATAGTATGCATAATTTAAGTCATCCCGGAATACGTACAACACGCAAAATGTTAAGTCAAAAGTTCTTTTGGCCAGGCATGAATCGCGATGTTGGTAAATGGGCTAAGACTTGTATACGATGTCAACGTGTTAAGGTGCAAAGGCATACGATGTCACAATTGCAAAAATTTCCATCGTGTGGCAGACTTGAACACGTCCATATTGATATAGTAGGTCCTTTACCTATTTCAGCTCAAGGCTATAGGTACGTAGTAACTATGATCGACAGATGTACGAAGTGGCCTGAAGCTTTCCCAGTTATAGATATAACTGCGGATACTGTTGCCAAGGTTGTGTATGAAGGATGGATATCTCGTTTCGGCATTTTTCGTCGCTGTACTAGTGACCAAGGGAGACAGTTCGAATCAGCCTTGTTCACTCGGCTGATGCGTTACTTTGGAGTGGAGAAAATACGCACTACTCCATATCACCCACAAGGGAATGGAATGGTTGAGAGATTCCACAGATCTCTGAAATGCTCATTAGCAGCCCGGCTGGATTCGACATCGTGGGTGGAAGAGCTGCCAACGGTAATGTTAGGATTACGCGCAGCCATCAGAAGAGACTGTGGAGTAAGCGCAGCGGAAATGGTTTACGGGCAAGCGTTAAAACTGCCCGGTGAGTTTTTTGACATCACCAAACAGCCCGTATGTGAACCAGAAACGATAGTCGAAAGAATTAGGGATACTATCCGGAAATACAAACCTGTGGCTAAATTGCAACAAAGTTCACGCTCGATATTTGTACATCCTGACCTACAAACAACTGACTTTGTGTTTGTAAGAAATGATGCCGTACGAAAACCTTTTCAACCGACGTACAACGGTCCGTACCGTGTCGTACAACGAGGGAGTAAGGTATTCGTGTTAAGAATTAATGATAAGATAGCGCGCATTTCGATCGATCGTCTTAAACCGGCATATGTACTCCAGGACGATGACGTAACCGATACGCAGAGAAGCTCATCAAACCCTGTACAGCATAATGAAAAAGGTACAGGAGGTGACGATAACGATGCAGCGCCCAAGGTTACCAGGAGTGGTCGAATTGTAAAAATACCGTCTCGCTTTCTAAACGAAACGTTAGTTAAGTTTAGTACATATTAGTTGAACATACTATATGATAAGCTAGATTATTATGAGTAGATATTGAATGTACCCGAAATATCTTAGTTCAGAGTATAAGCGATAATAAAGTTAAGTGTTTACGTTATGTGTATCGTATTTACAAACGATTTTTTATGCATACTTACTTACGTTACGAGTAGATAATATAAGTCATATATTTAGATAGGTTTACAAAGAACGAAAAATATCATTGTATTACTTAGTAAATAATAAGGTTGCAACTTATATAATATGTATACGTATATGTTATTATGAGTTACGGATCAGCAAATGTAATTATTTCACAAGCATGTCAGTTATAACTATTACATACTTATTACAAAACTGCACGCTTGCGAAATGATAACTCAGCAAAGACGAATAAGGTAGACCGCGTAGCAGCGTATACTTTTGTTTGTTATGAGAATTTTATGGTGTACCCGTGTATCATATTACTTACATGATTTTGTAATTTTAATTAATTAAAATAGGAAGTTCATGATTTATTGTAAAATTGACGAAATGAGGATGACGCAACAAGTAACATATTTATAACTGGGTTTTGCGAATTTTATTCATTATATGTTTTTATACTTGCAAGTAGCTGTGCACGGTGTTTATACTTAGTTTTCATAATGGGAAAGACACTAAGTAAAGAAAACAGCGAAGAGCAAATTATCATAGCTCAAAGTGGAAGTCAGGTTGAGGCGCACATGTCGCAGCAGACTATTTTTATGATGGTGATAACGTCTTTCCTGATAGTAGTAGTGCTGTACGTTCTTTGGCGACAATTTCAAAGCCGGGTAAAATCGTGGTTACGGCAACAAATAATGGCCAGCGCATCTCCGCCACAGGTGCATGTAATCCAGCCGGGGGCAGCACCAGCAGCGGTAGCGAGTATCGCGAACCCCGCGCCTGTTGGTCCCGCAGGATACCAGCCGCAGTAGTGACGTGACGTAACGTGTCGTGTACTTGCATGAGTAGATAGGTAATCGTCAGCCCAGTGTTATGTACTCAGTGTTACTCTACGTTGCATGATGCGTCATACCTTATCGCGTCGAGTGTACTAGCATGGTAACTTACTTACGTTTTGTTGTGTTTCGTTGTACTATTATTGTATTGTTCTCTATATTCAAAAAAAATATTTGTATATTTTTTTTTTAAAAAAAAGGGGGGAATATTGTAGTGACACAAATTGCAATTATGCATTTTTGTAGAGCGACTGCCGAGCGCCCCCCTCCGCCGGCAGTCGTCTCCCGTATCGCAGAGCAATTACACTGCACACTAAAATTGTAATTAAGTTAATGTTTGGACAATACAAATCGAATATACATCTACAGTGATTTTATTTCATTAGTGATAGAGCTGGGTCAACTATAGACATAGAAGGACCCACACTATACATAAGTAATTTTTTTAGAAAGCAGGTCAGTTAAGCTGAAGTCTCTAATTGATTGCTTAATTTTAATTAAATGTAACATATTTAAACACCAAAATAAACTTTTTACTCCGAGACATAGTCATTTTTCCGTATTGTATTTTAATTTATTCAATTGAGCTTCTTCTCTGATAACGTTATATTGAGAACCATCCTCTTTACGGAGAAGCACTCGTCCCTCTGCGGTGCAGCAGTATTTGTAACTATTATTCTTCGCGAACTCACGGCATAGGTAGAAAAGTCTCTTTGCTTTTGGTGTCAGCAGTTCTGTCACGTAAACTGGCTTAGCTGGACACTTGAAGCCCATACAGCCAGTACTTAAGATATTTGGTTTATGCCCCTTATTATAAGCCTGGACACTAGAGATGATATTGTATCTTGATGATTGCGAGGCCAACTCTACCACTACTGGTTTGTTTTGCTCGGGTTTACCCGGTAGGCGACAAACAGAGAGGACTTCTGATAACACGTATGTAATTCCCAGAACCTCAAAAACATTCCCCACTCTCTTTTGCAACGTATAACGTGATTCGTTTTGCTCAAGAGCGATATTTCTGATCTGAATCTTATTCAAACACGACTGTCGTGACATTTCTTCAACAATCCCTTCAAGCGCAGAGATACGAACTTGGTAGTTTTTTGAGCTCTTCATCATGTATCCTCACATTTAGAGGAAATAAACTCGCCTTTTCTCTGTCTAAGTTTTATATCTTACATTGACATTACAGCTCGTAAAATATATAATTTACTACTTATGTTTTGTTTTCCTTCCTTCCATCCTTATAGTAAAAGTAATATATAAGTAATATCTCAGGGCATCAACCAATTTCCATTACTGCGTAGTGTAGGCAGGTATTTGCTTTGATATAGGTGCGTTGACTAAATTTAAGCGGTTATAACTAATTACAACTTACTTTATAAGCATGACACTCGTAGAAAAGTAACATCAATAAAGCCAAAAGTACAAACTTTAATCAGCTACCGTACATACTTTATAAGCATTAGAGATTTAGTCGTAAAACGAGTAGAAAATTGGCGAAAGTTTCATTACTATCTGTTGAATATGGACTGCTATTCTATAAACATGCTGCCGATTACATTGATCTTTAGGTTGCCCTGAGCCTCTTACATGCGTGGTAAGGCAGTGCAGATTGCATCCTAGCCAGAAGTTTTATCCACCAAAATCGACTCTAATTATTTTTATTTAAATACACTTTTCCAACGTATCGGCTGTTATTTTTTTGATTATAACATATTTCGGTATTACTTACGTCTTATTTACCATACTGACGGTTGTTTTTCTGCTGGAGTGTAGCCTTCTTGATGTAGAGAGTGACATAGATCCTTTGGAAGCATGGCTTGGACCGCCGCGGCACAGAAGGTATCTGAAGCATACGTCACAATATCTATTGAGCTAATTCAATATCTAAAAGGATGATGAAGCGCGTACCTCAATGTCGTCAAACATAAAGAAATACACATATAGAAAACAATACAAATGTAATAGATGGAGGCGATTTCCGTAACGCGACTTCTCGAGAAGTATCCGTTTAGCTAGGATAAAAATAATGATAAATCACGGGGTCGATCCAAGCTATTAACTGATGTACCAAACATCGAAATTCGTCCAGCAGTTTTATTGTTACCTAAATGTTAACAAACATTCGTAGACGTAAGGGAGTATGATTATGCACAAAAATATTGATACGTTTACTACCTACAAGTGTGTTTTTTGTGCCTCTATATTGTCATTTTATGATAATAAACATTAGTCATACCGTTCTTATTATTTATGTGACTGGCAGTAATTCAAAAGTGTTTCCAAACGATACTACTGTCTCTTAAAAATGTGATGGTGATTCTTATATTTTACTAAAAGTTTCCTAAAACGCCTCAGGTTTTTCCTACATCGTCATTACATATTGTTTTATAATGATGTGGCTCCTGAGTAAAATCTGTTGAAGTGTTTCGGATAATTCTTTTAATTTGATACACTAACTAAAATCTGCTAAAGTGATGGCTGCAGCGTTACTGGGAAAATGATCCATTCGAAGTATTTCCTGAAGATGCCTGCACTCATGCAGAACAAATTAGGCTTACGTAGCTATTTAAAAGGACCTCCTACATTATTTCACTCGTAAGCTCCTATGAAATGTTTTCAAAGACTTACTACTGGCTCATAATTAGTAACATCGTTGCCTGAACTTTAACTTCTTAACTTGAATCTTCTAAAGTAATTAGTGAAACAATGCTGATTGAGTTGTTGCGGAGAGACCACTCCTATTTGATGATGTTTTCAGAAGATGCCACTCGAGCAGTACTTTCTACATTACCTCATGCTTCTACATTTTAAAGATGTAATTTAAAGTATTCTAACGATGACGACTCATTGAGTCAAAGTGTTTCTTGATTTTAAGCCCTGATTTTATCTGTTAAAGTGATTAGTGCAAACAGTACTCCTCATTCTTACTTGTTAAAATGTTTCCTGAAAATGCCGCTGGTGCAGTACAAAGCGATAGGATTGACGCAACTGTTCAAAAAAGACAGGCAGAAGCCCATGATCCGAAGTGCATGCCACCACCCGTTGTAGTCTTCATTTGCTGTTGGGCTAAAAAAATCCTTCTTATAACTTCGACCATTAACACTGTTTAAATAAAAAACAATAAAAATTCATGGGACGTTCTTATAGAAGTTATATAGAACGAATGCATAAAAATAATAGCGACGCCCAACGACAACATTCAAAAATATTCTCTAGCACATATTAAACCTAAAAAGCAGCCCCAACGCAGTCCAAATGCTGTCATTTGCTTACGCACCCTCCGAAACACGTATAAGCAGTAAGTGCTCGTCTATATAGTCACCGATTAAATAAAAAAAGTTTACCCATTCAAGTGATAAGTTGCGTAAGTCTTGCACTTGACGGTCAGTACTACGTCACAAGGAAGAGTAGATCTTTAAGATTCAAAGTTTCAAGCTGCAGATTGCGTGGAACAGCAATGCGGAAATATTTATGGTTAGTTAGCTTGGATTTTTTGCGGCTGATAGCTTGTTAGAGGGCAGTGTACACCCTATTGCAGTAGTGCAAAGTCAAAGTCAAAGTCAAAATCATTTATTCAATTTAGGCATCAAATACGCACTTATGAACGTCAATTTTTCATTATAATGTACTTTAAAGGCTACCACCGCGTTCCAAAATATATAGAGCCTACCGAGAAGAAGCGGCAAGAAACTCAAGGCCATTCTTTTTATATAGATGTTTTTAAAATGTGGTTACTTAGGTACTACAAATATTAGCTCCAGTGTGTTGCCTTACAAAAGAGAACATAATAATAGTAGGGGAGAATTGGGGCTTCTGCCTCACACTCTCGCTTCGCTCGAGTGTGATGCAGAAGCCACAATTCTCCAGCACGACATCGGCCGCCCTGCTTCATCGTAGAAGCAAGTGAAGCAGATAGTCCTAATTATCCAGCGTGACATCGGTCAACCATATCTGATCGGGTCACAACCATTTAAAACTGAGTCTGTTATTTCATGAACAGCTTGTACTTTATCTATCTGATCTGAACTGGTTCTGTTCAATCAATGATCTGATTCAATCAGTTGAAAGATACTTCTCTTAAAAAATAATTTATTCTCTACAACCAACCTGCTGCATCTTAGAAGCGAGAGCGAGTTATTCTAGTAGGGTAGGGTATATGAGGAATTAATAATTAAAAATAAAATTGGTTTCTTCAAAAACATTTATTTTCTAAGCACCATTTTTGCATACAAGTAACATTTTGTAAAGCACAATGCGAGGAGTGATTTATACATCGATATACATCTAAGCATGACTTGTAGTCTTTATATAAACTAAGCAGGTTAGGGCAACCTTTATCTTCTAGATTAAAAATACATGAATTTTGATCCATATTATATCCTAAAATTTTCTTCAACCATGTCACTTTCTCTAAGCCCTTAACGTAAATAGATTTATTTTTTATGAGTCCTCTAATATAAATTGTATGATATGAATATGGTATAAATCCTTCATCCCAAAATATCTGTCTGTTTCGTTCTATCCAACAAACATTCTTTTTTTCTGTATTTGTTAATTCGTTGTAGGAAAATGGTGGCTTAAACTGGAGTGTAATAAACTGTTGACCAGATTTTATCGCTATTTCTTTTATTATGAATTCATTGTAGTCCGTTTTGAATCCTTGCACGTCCACAAACACACTCATGATATTTTACGCACAATATTACTCAAAGGCTTGTACTCAACAACTCGGTCGTTGATGATAAGACAATAAGCAGCTGTGTTATCGGGAATATCTTGGGAACTTTCTATTTCCAAACGAACATCTACAGGGCCAGATTTCAGATTTTCATTTTGCCTTGAGCAGTCTATTATAAACATAGGTGCTTTTTCTTTAAATTCTCTTATGTCTAACAACGGATCGGTTGGGAGATTATAGTACGACTGACGGAATTTGGTATACAGTTCATATAATATACTGTATCTATTTTCACCAAAGTTTATATTTAACGAATCATAAGGGTAATATTGTGAATTTAAAAACAATGTCACGTTTGTTAGGTGACAATGGTCGAATAAAGAACTATCTTTGGCTATATTATTTTTTCTATCAGTTTGTAAGCCAAAAATAATATATCTTGGTTTTTCTAATTGAGTAGCTGTTTTTACAGACCATGAGTGCTTTGTAGTTTTGGGTAATAGAGGATACTCATACAAGTCCCAATTCCTAAAAGCTATATGTATGGGTTTGTCTTTTTCTAAATATTTTAATAAAGAAAGCCTCTCACGATCAGATACTTTAATATGTGGCACTTTCCACTGAACCCTAAGTATATCAATTTGAATAGTATCATTTTGATCAGAGATAACACTGTTTCTGTTAGTATTATTTCTACTCATAATGAGTTCATGTTTGCAATTTAAAATGATTTTATTATAATCTTCCGCAAACCCTATCAGTTTACTAAGTGGTATCAGAACACTAAAGGAGTCATCTTTAACTTTAAACCCATTCATATCCCATCCCCATACGGCTGCTACTTTACTGTCTCCATTGTTCAAAGAGACGTATGATTTCATTGTAGAAGTAATTCCTACATTTCTAATACGATCGATCTCTATACCATTAATCTCATAACGAATATCTTGAAACAGGAATGCTATTGGATTATTTGTGAATTTCAAACTCTTTTTTGCAACTTTGCCTGAGGCATCCTTCATAGAAACGTTGACGCGTCCTTCAATATATATAAAACTTGAAGATGGTAATACGTATATATCCTGCTGATGAATCGATATACGGATTTCATCATTTTCTTTGAAGCTATTACTATATGGGTTGTAGGTATGAATTTCGTAACCCTCGATAGAGTTATCGAAATGGGGTGAATCGTCAATATTTAAGATACTCATATTTTGAAACCAAGAGCTCGTAAGAAATCTTTGTTTTCTTTTGTAATCTTCGATATCTTGGTACGTCTTTGTTTCTTGAGTGTTTCTGTTAGAATAGCTCTTTTTAACTTTGTTTTTGATGTTATATTAGAGTTTTGATCATTAAATACAATCATATTGATTTTCGTAAATGAAGACACATTTGAATATTCTCTCCACCAAAATTAATGTTATTTCCGTTTTGATCAATAATTTTTACCGTAACGGATGCAATGTTCTTATTTTTAATTGGAAAATATATGGCATTTATTGCTTTTTCAATAAATCGATAGCCTGGTGAAACGTTTGGTATAAATTCATAAATTATATGAGATGATATGCCATCATTGTAAGATCCTTGCACCAAATCACATTCGATTCTTATCACGGTCACTGGAAGAATGTTGACTGGGTTTACAGAGACATGCCATTTATTTGCTTCTAGTATTTCTTTTCGAAATCCTAAGATTCTCCCAATACTCTTCGGTGCTCGGAAATCGATACTCTTTGCGCAGAATATAGATATTGTTGAAGTATTGCAATTCGATTCAATCTTGAGTTCACAGTCAATATTATTATTTATATATTCATAAATATCTTGTAAATCGTACGAACCATTTGGTATTTGAATTTGACTATTATTTTCACCATAAATAAACACATTGTTATTGCTAGTTACGTTAGGTATACCATTAAATACAGAAAAATATAATAAACCACACTCATAACTTTCTTCTAAAACTAAGGGGGGATGAAACGTTGTTTCTAACACAGATTGACTTCCGGATAATGATAAAGTGAATGACATTGTCCTGAGCTGAACAGAGATATTACAAAGACTGAAAAAAGATAGTTATAACATGCTATTTATTCGTTATTTCAAAATGCTGAGTTTGCGCCAGAATTTGTTTAAAAACCCTAGACATAGATGACCGCAGTTATACGAATTATTTTTTTTTAAATTATCGTAATTATAGATAACTTTACACTTTTTCATATACCTAATAAATTCCTTTGGCGGCCTCAAGTTTCCATAACTATCAAAATATTCAACGCAATCATTAATTTTAGTGTACGCCACCCAATGTGTACCAGAATTTTGTGAGCTGTCCAAATTAATTATACCGCATTCAATAGGAAATGGAATTTGAGGTAATCCATCTCTCATAAAAACACCTCTAAAGTATGGAATATTTTTAGAATATTTCATTAGGTCTATATTAGTAAGAGCTCGCTTAGGTAATATATGGACTATTTTTTTTTTTTTGCTATGTATATTCCTAACCCTTCTTTGTAAGGTTTTATACACAAACCTTTACCTATGGTTAACCCCTCCATTTTATCATGATGTCTCTTTAATTCTAAAAGACGTTTCTTCGCAGCTTTGTATTCATTGTAAGTTTTTACAATTCCCGAAACACCACCAGCGAGGCTTCCAGCAGCAGATAATCCTGCAAAAATTGGTATTAAAGGAAGAAAGCCTCCTGTTTTGGGCACAGGTATAACACGTGGTAGTTGAATAGGCAAATCTTTGGACAATTCTTTGGCAGCAGCAAAAGCCAATTCGATTGCCATTTTTTGACACTTAGGTTTCATTTTACGAATATGTTTTTTTGTGTGCGATACAATAGCTTTAAATTTCTTTTTTAGTCCTGCTCCAGCGCTAACTTTTGCTAGCATAGCTGTATTAACTAAATTAGCAGCAATTTTTTCTCCAGAGCTAGTATTCGAAGATGTTGCTCTCTTTTTAGCCATTTTAAGTAAAATTATATCCGCTTTATGTCGGTCAACCAAATTAGATGATTTGTTATAAGCTATATCGTGCTGTTTGCAATATTCGTCCAACTGATTTATTCCTTTATCTCCTCGAGCAAGTCTTTCTGCCAATCGAGTTCCTGGTCCGCAATAATTATACCCAGGCAGGTGAAGTTCGAAGGGCAGTTTGTTAATCAAACTATTAAGATGACTATTCTCTTTCATAACCAAATAGAAACTGACTAATTTTTCATGATGCGCTTACTTTATAATTTGTTTGTTTTATCAATCCAACTATTTTCACTAGATGGAAAGCCTAGCCATTTAACATATAATTTATTTCCTTTTCTTTTCAATATTTTTTCCACAAGATATACATCAGGGTGTTCAGTTTTTTGAAGTTCTTGCTTATAAAATGCGCCTAATATGGGGCGATGTCTCATATCTTCAATTGAATAAGAATAGGGATTAGATTTTTGAACTTTGATAATCTTGAAAATTTCAGTGGACCAATTTGGGGTGTAACCTTTTTCAAATGTTCCTTTGTACTTACTAATACGCACAAAATCACCATTTTTCAATATGATGCTTTCTTTTCTGTTGTAACATTTACACACTTCATTATACCTTTTCAATATAAGATCTTTATTGTTATCTCCAACTTGCGCTGGCGACATACCGATCGTTCTATGAACGCTGTTATTGTAAATTTTGATTACTTTGTCCAATAGTTCATCCTTCCATTTGTAAAATCCTTGTAAACTGAATTCTTTGTAAATCTTATTTTTTATAGTTCTAATAAACCTTTCAACAATAGACGCCTTTTTTGTAGAGTATGTTGAGTAATGATTTATATTATGCAAATTAAGTATTATTTTAAATTTATTATTGTAAAATTCTGTGCCCTGATCAGTTTGCAAATTTTTAGGGATACGACCTTTTTGTAATAAAGACTGAAATGCTTCGGAAACTGAATCTTTATTTTTATTTTTCAGTGGAATCGTCCAGGCGTATTTTGAAAATGTATCAATAACTGCTAAAATATAATTGTAGCCACCATTTATTTTTGAAACAGATTGCATATCTATCAAATCAGCTTGCCAAAGATCATCAATATCTCTCATCACAACATGCCTTCTGGGAAAATTTATCCTTGCATATTTATGAATTTCATTTACTACGCTTCTTTTGCTCATTTTTATTACTGTTTTGAAAATGGTCTTCTAATTTAGTTAATGTGTTACTTATTTCTGTAATTAATTTAATGTTCGTCGAAACTTTGTTCCAGAGGTCAGTTATGCATTTGTCAACATAATCTTTGGTTACAGCATCACATGAATCCTGAGGGTGTCCAAGATTTTTAAGTCTTTTACTTTGAGCATCTAAGTTTTTTGCATCAATTGGCTTTATCACACATTCTGGAGCTATATTAAAACCGTAGTTATTTTTACGTTTTTTGTATATGTGGAGACCGAATTTATCGACATTCATGTTTGAGCAGAATGTTGAAACTAAGCAAGTTCCATTGAATGTTGTCATTTTATTCTTTAATTATACCTGCTTCTTTCAATTCTTCTATTAATGATATAATTTCATTGTCATGATTAGTATTACCAGCATCACTGGATGCTACTAATAGTTTAAGTCTTTCGATCAGTTCATTAGGATCATCCCAATAAATAAAATCAGTATTCTTTTTATACGATTTTTTCAAACAAGGTAAACTACCACCACGTTTAATAACTTTATTTTCTAAGAGTTGATCATATTCGTAAAATAATTGTTTAATTATTTGATTGTATTTCATTCCTTTATCACCTTTTATTTGACTAGTACTTTTAAAATCTCGTTTATGAGCATGAGTGTTTTCTAATATGTCTTTGTAAGTAATCCGGTCTTGTTCTGAAACTAAATTTAAGTCTGGTTTCTTTTTAAACAATAGCTCTTTAATGCCGTTTGTTATTTCATAACTTTTATCGCCTATCGAAATCAAAGATATTTGCATTCCACTAGAGTGAGTGCCAATCAATTTAAAAGAAATTGGTACGCTACCCATCCACAATTTATTATTTTCACTTCGTATACCAAACGGCACATTTAAACTATTATTTTCCTCAAGTAAGTTATCTTTGTTTAACATAGACATTAAAGGGGTATTTAGCATGGTCACAATTTTTTCATCTTTAACCGGCGTCAAATATTCTCTCTTGTTGCCATCATACGATAAGTTTGTATTGACACTTTTATACGAACTAGCATCATCGTTAAAGTTATCTTCACTTATATCGCTAGAATCATTAGAGAGCATTGAGGAATTTTTTGCCACATCTGTGTAAAGAGTAGATTTATCACTGATTGGTGACTTAATTTCCTTACAATCAGCAATTTTATTCAAAGGGTCAATAAGAGGTTTAAATACTTTATCTAAATTATAGTTGATAGTATCTTCATTATTTTTCATAGCTTTTATTTTTTGTTTAATTGTTTTGACTGACGTAAGTATTCGCTTTTTCATATTTTTTTCCATGTTAGAAGTTTAGTATATTCACAACCAGTAATTTGGACTGAAGCTGTTGTACTGAATATATAAAACGCATGTATTTTCTATATAAAGTCACTGAAATTTAATAAACGTATCGAACCCATGTCTATATCTACCGTTATTTAACTCGCTATCTTTATTTATTATTAAGAACGAGTGTCGTCCTTTCCATGTTTCAGAGCACATTTTTTTAAATTGTAACCAGTCTATATCAGTATTGACATGCTCATTGTAAATATGTTTCAAGTTAATATCATCCTGCTTGAAAACAATTAACAAATTTACGTTATCTCGTATTAACTGCTTCGGAACTTTAGAATAAGTCTGGGATAAATAGAAACAATCAATTTTTTTATGTCGCCCCATAGAAAAATAATTGCGAATATTTACTTGATTCTCACATGCGACATCATCAAAAATAAAAACAGAATTTGGTAGAGCACTTTCAGGATCAGCGACATCTTTGCTGTCTTTAAACATAAAATAATTTAAATTAGGAATCAAGTTGAACACTTCACTCAAAAAACAGTACTTTGGTTGATACGTTGTTTTTGAGTACAGATAAACATTCTGAAATTTAAGTCCATTTTTATGCAATAACATGTTAATCATAACGTTGGTTTTTCCACAATTTGATGGCCCACAAATTATACAGCGAATGGTGTTAGGGAGTAAAACGCTGTGTCTGACAGTATTGGGTTGTGATCTCACTTCTATATCATTAATTTCTAAGGTAGTGGGCTGTTTGACCAACTTCATAATGATGTCTGATACTGGTGTACAGCGTATTCTTATTAAATAGCATCGTATTTGTTACTCGAATGCAATGTAATGCTATTATGTACATATGTTCCAATTACACCATCATTTTGTTTCTACATTTCCAGGTAATGATTCATTTGATTCATTTTATCGGGGTTATTTGATCACATCACAGTAATAAATAATATTTAATATGCGCATGCCATTTATGTAGTTCCGCGAAAGTTCAAGTATTATCCTGTTAAAAACATTTCATTATTTCACTGCTCACATTTGCAGCTGACACTCGTCTTCACATTTGTTCAGCAAACACATTAAAATTAAGTAAGTTTTAAAAAATATATTTGAATTGATTAAAAAATAATAATTAAGCTTGTAATAATAACTACTTTAACATGAATTAATATTAATTACTTTAATCAATTTTCTCTCTTTTTAGGTGAATATGTCTCAAGAGTGCGAAGATCTTATCATCAACCCATTTTACTATGCACAAGATACGGATGATACTTCAAGATACTTCACAAAAATTGCAACTCATGAAACTAAAAATTCTCAAAATACTGATAAGGAAGAATCGCTCGTAAAACCAAGAAAGCCTTTTCGAAAGAGAAAATCTTTTGCATCTCCTCCATTTTCAATAACAACAAATATTGTGCGTCGCACTCATTTGAAGACGGGTCAAAAGTTAATCAAGATCTGTATATATGATGTCAAGAATCCAGAAGATGATAGCAGTTACTATAGTGATAGTGAGAATTCGAGTGTAAGCGCTCAGTATGTTGTTGAAGAAAACCATAACTATGATGTAATAATGGATGCTGCAAATTCACTTATAAGACAAATAGGAAAAAAACTTTACGACTGTGACTTATGAAAAATTTTTCTTCTTATCCATTAAAATTAATTTAATTGTGCATAAATTATTGTAATTGAAAAATAAACTGGCATCATGTATTTTGGTTGTTTTATCTCAATAATTTCTTATAATATTAAGTATTTAGGTTGGTCAGCGGAAATAGATAATAAATGCAAACACAATGTTAGATAATTAAGTACAATTTTATTTATTAAAGATTACAAAATAAGATAAACACTTCAATTTAAATTCTATTACAGTAACTGATAACATTTGAAATAATAAGTAAAATACTTTTTAACCTAAAAGTAATAATCACACGTTAGTTTATTACAAATGAAAAAGTATTTTATAAATTTACAATATATTGGCGTAATGGCCCCAAGGTAAGGTATTCACAGTATTCTTGAAAATCTGTCTCTTGTCATCAGATTTATTTAACACCAGTTTGTTTAACCTCTGGGTAAAGACTCTATGATTCTTAGATTTTATTACATACATATCATCTCTAATATCTACGTTTTTAAATAGGCATCGTTTAAATTTTTCCATAGTAAGGTTTTTGGTTACAGACTTTTTTGCCCCTTTAGCTTTCTTGATCGATGAGGTTTCAGTATCAATACAATAAAGCTTAGCACGTAATCCTGTAAATTCCGAAATAACTTTACCGCCTAATTCATCTTTGAAATAGCCTGGCAATTTAGCATTAGCGCGAGGTATGGTGTACAAGTTATTATCACTGAAATTACTGGTATCAAAATATTGTAGGCTGCCCTTCATATCTTTGTAAAAATCTTCAGTTTTTATCAAATATAAAAGACTATCAGTGTCTGTGTAACAAAGTTGAATGTTTTCTTCATACATTTTTTTCATGACTGAGTAATGAAACTTGTATAAATGGGTTTTGGCAAGCTCAAGAACTGTAAAACCAATATAAATTGGGCGGTCTAAGATTATTTTACTTTGTTGCAATTGAATAGCTACCAAGTTTTCGGAAAAAATTGACAAATTTTTGAAGTTCGGAGCACTTATGTATTTTTCAGCGCCACATATTTTATTGGTTCTATTTGAAACATCTTTCCAAACATTAACAAGTTTAACATCAATTTGATTTCTTTTATTTTCTATCGTTTTACCGAAAATACAGTTGTTTTGCTTCTTAAAAAAATCTCTTTCAAAGTCTGATGACGAATTTTGCCTGAGTGCTGTGTTTAGTTCTATGTAAGGTTTCAAAAACTCTTTCTGATCAAAAACTAAAACTCTGTGTATTTTCAAGAGCTTTAGACCATGTTTTAA
This sequence comes from Selenia dentaria, assembly GCA_917880725.1. Classification (NCBI taxonomy): domain Eukaryota; kingdom Metazoa; phylum Arthropoda; class Insecta; order Lepidoptera; family Geometridae; genus Selenia; species Selenia dentaria. The sequence continues at coordinate 7,418,161 of OU862891.1, forward strand.
ACACTCTTTTAAATGTGTGTAATGTATAACATACTGACATTTATTATGCAAATTTGCAATTAGTTTTTCGCATTTTCCATTAGGCGGAATATATTTTTCAGGTGCAAATGGTAATTCTGAATGTAAATCATGAATTTCTGTCGGGTATTCGAGATCTACTTCAAGTATGTACCCTTGATTATTATTATCTGATATAAATTTAATATTCTCTTTTAATCTTATACATTCGTCATCTGTCAAAAATTTGAAATTCTTGATTGGTAGACATTTCATCATTGCATAGCCATATAAATTTACACAATCAAGGTATACAAGGTAGGAATCTAGCTCATTTTTGTTATAATCAGACAAGTATTTATTATTTGCCTTCGAATGCCGTAGACTACATTGTGCAAGACCTCCCCTTATACCTTTTTCAATCATTTGGTAGATTTCAACATCGGAAATCATATCAAGCTCAATTTTGGTGTACAGTAACATTGCGTCCCAACTTAAGGATGGGGAGGATACATAATGACAAGGATCTAAATTATAATGAGTCAGGCTCATTGATCTAAATTTTTCAAATACATCGCATAACAGTAAAACATCGCATTTTAAGTATAAGTCAGTGTACTGTCCTAAATCTTGTATTTGAAACTCTTTCCAAATAGTTTTAGCATGTTCGTAATCTTTTTCCGAAATCTCTTCAGATGTCATTTTATTAAAGAAACAATTTCTTTCCGGTAAACACATATCATTGTATCGCTCGAAAGAATTAACATAATCATAGCAATATATACCTTTTCTACGCAATAAATCAAATGATTTTTTATCAGGATAAAAGTGCTTCAAGTTAATAAAATCATCAGGATGTAATGTTTTTGCTAAATTATCCAATCCACAACTTAAAAAGTTAAAAGAATCAATAAATTTTAGCTGTGCAGCATTTTTGGCATTAACAGGTATGAACTTAGTGAATGATATGTATTTTTCCTTTGTTTTTGGGATTAAATTGATTCGACCAACAATAGCTGACAATTCATTAATAAATAAATGACAGTCGTATCCGGTAAGATTGTGAAATATAATTGGAATAAATTTACATATTGTCGCGTTTAAGTTGCACGTATTGTGGCTAGCGCCTAGATAATATCCGGTAAAATGGTCATGGTCTGCACAAATTATATCACCTTTTATAAAAGCTTTCTTGCAAAGATGACAAGCAGTCGCGCTTTCGTGAGTTTTTTTCTGATTTTCGGTTAATGACACCATATCTACATTTGTTGATAATATTTGGTGTAATTCCATTACATCATTACAAAGAGTTTCAACAAATGCTTTTGCACAGTCAGGACCTCGATAACTAACAAACTTGTTCAGAGACGGTCTAGATTTACAGCATATGTAATAAGCAAAACAGGTGGCTTCATGTATTTGTATTCCTTCAACATGCTGTGATTTGTTTTTATCAGAATATTCTTTAAGTAAACTTTCGAAATCACCGTATATTACAATTGGGATATTTCGAGTTCTTTCAAAGTGTGAAAACGATAACTTACTTCCTGAAGGAGGCAATACTGTTTTAACTCGCGCACAAATGTGGCCATAAAGTTTTTCTTGCGATTCGAAATAAACAAAACACTCATCACATAAAAATATTTTGCTTCTGTGTTTTGTAAGCTGCTTATGTATAAGTTTTTCAAAATTTTTTATCAAGCAGTAGTGGTTTTGACTATGATTTTGCACTAAAAGTAAGTTCACATGTGTTAATTTTCGATGAGCTGTTTTATAAAGAGGTCCGGACACATCACAGTTTTTCTCTAAGCCATACACATTTACAGAAATATTTGGATTGTTCTCCTCAAATAGTTTAATATCACTTAAACTCACAGGAAACTTCATACCTGAAATATTCAGAATGTTTTCATAGTGCGGATATGATGTTACTCTGTTTGGATTTCTCTTTGCAGGATACATGTGCGCAATAATGCTCCATAAAAAGCATTTTTTATCATTCACATTATTAATGTTTATACATGACTTAGTATTTTGTATTTTATTCGGTAATTTAATATAAGTACCCGCTCTTAATGGGTTGTATTTGTTAATATTCAATTCTAAATAATTGACAGATTCTATCGCCCATCCGGATTCTGACTGTTCAAATTCTGAGCATTTAGATATCAACTTTTCACAAAATTCTTTGTAAAATGAAGGTAAATCCGTATTGTGAAATACTGTAGTAAATTGAACGTTAAAAGACTTTATAGACTTTTCATTGTTTTTTGGTAAATAATATGACACAAATAGTTCCATATTGACTTTTAAAGCATTGTGTTTAGACAAGGACTTTCTTATTAGTTCATTGACCGTTGCGCAAATATTATTCAAGAAAATTTCAGGCGCTGTGATGATATCTTCCGTATCAGGATTTATTCTGTAACTCACTATTCTGTTTTTGAAGGCGCTAGCGATTATATGCACATTTTGAAACTCTGAGTTAAGGAGACACTTTGATTTATGATAAAGTGACTTTTTATGTGAAGATATGTGAGAAACATAAACCCCGCACTCATTACAAAATACCATTTTGATCCTACTCAGAATGCGACCCGCGTATCAATATTCAAAATAGTAAATCTCAGTCTCTATATAGTTATAACGCTTAGATTTTATTCAAATAGTGAATTAATTTCATAGTCATATTAATTATAGAAGAGCAAGATAAAGTAGGCTATGTTCATAGATTTCTGTTTTTCTGATATGTAAATAAGTGCTAAATTAACTTCAACTATGTTAAACTAATTATAATATTTTTACAACCAAACCACAAAAATCAACTAGCTACTGAAATGTCAATGTTGTTACATTCAATTATGAATTAAAAAAATGAATTCAGTTTTAAATCAGTTTTGTCATTTCTAGTTTTGAGTTTATAATTTCAGTATTCGAATTTCAATATTTGTATTTCAGTATTTGCATTTGACATTTCAGTATTTGATATTTGTGAGCTGTAAATAAACCAAGGTAAGTACGTAACAACTATGAATAACTAATTATTTTTTTACAGCCAAGCCATGAAATCAACTAGGAACTGAAACATTCAATTACAAAATCTGCTTAATAATGTTTAATTGATAAAAAATAATAATATATGAATTAAGTTTTAAATCAGTTTTGTCATTTCAAATTTTGAGTTTATAATTTCAGTATTTGAATTTCAATATTTGTATTTCAGTATTTGCATTTGACATTTCAGTATTTCATATATGTATGCTGTAAAGGAAACAAAAGTAAGTAAATTAGGCTTATAAAATCGAAAGATATATGGTATTTATTTATAAAAATGTAAAAATATCATCAGCGCGGTTTCGGATACATAATAGGCTGAATAGATTTAAATTCTTGTTTACCAGCCTGCACAAGGCTGGACACAGCGCGCCAGACAGCTGTGTCTGCATCAGTGCACAGCTTGAGGGTGACGAGCGCTCTCTTCCAACGCTCGTCGGCTGGCTCGGTCTCCGCTTCACGACAGTTGTAAACCCTCAATTCGATGTAGTATTCACCAGCTCTTACGAGATCTCGCTGAGTTGTGTAGCCGCTCGCCCCGCGCTGAGACAAGAAGCTTTGCAGTGATGCCGCTCGAACCGGCTTCAACTGCTTCAAGCTGCTTTCAACCGCCTCCTAAAATATACGAAATAAAGTTATTGTAAGGATTTCAATTAAATATCGCACACACTCGTAGTACAGAAGTATCAAAATATTTTAATTTTAGACCACTCTATGCACAAGCGTTTAATGACACCATATTCAATTCAGTTTATATGTGATAAGTGCAATTGAGTACAAAAATAATATATTATAATATTACTCACTATGAAATAATGTAAATAGATAACAAAATGTATCTTACCTCAAGAAATAAATTTTGTCCTAGGGACAAATCTTCAGTTTCAGAGTTTTTTTCAACCGTCTTGTTCTTTTTCTTCGGCGCTGACGAAGTGCTGTTGGCTCGTTTCTTGTTCGCAGTGCTCGCACCGCCTTCTTTTTTCTTTTCCGATGGAGGTGGAGCTGCTTGTGTTAGCGGTAGACTACCACCCGCTTCTACATCGGACTCAGCGTCCGTTTCATCAGCCCAGAAAAGGTTTTGCGACCAACCCGGCCTGCGAAATCGAAATTATCAATCGTTAAGAAAGCTCAATGTATAAAAAAACAACAAATAAAAATACCATCAAAAATGATGTCAAAATAAGTACCTAAATTAATTACTAAGTTAAGAATTTAGGCTGATTTTTAAGTGATAAAAAAAATCAAAAAATAATAATTTATAGCCAAATATTTTAAAACAATATTGTCTAAGGAATAGTTCATGATGATTACTATTAATTTGAAGTTAAACTAAAATTATTCAGGATAGAAATGTTAACATATTTGAGGGGCAATTAAAAAAAAAACACTTACATACTTTCCAATCCAAATGTCACTTCACAGATCGCAGAACAATAAAATATATGAGCAAATTATTCGATGCGCATCTATTTATAACATCACTTTATTAAACCGCGTACACACACACCATTTCATAATTTTTATATTGAAGTGCTGACATGTTATTTATATGATACTGATCGTAATGAACTGTATGCCGCATGCGAATACAGATTAAATTTATTTAAGCATTGAACGCTCACCGTGGTCGAGGCTTTATTCACAATTCCATTTATGTTAGCGGCGCCTCGCCGTCGCGGATACCTGAGACGAAATTTTTATAAGGAAGTCGCATGTACTTATCTGGTCTAAAACCACCCATATCTTGAAATAAATCCTAATAATTACTAATTATTTGGTATTTTGATGCATAGCCCTTCCTTATTTTCAGTCACAAACATAATGAAATCACAATTTTGTGCTAAATATTCTTAAACTAATTTTTAATTATCCTTAAACCTCGGTCTATGCTTTACTTATTGTTCACAGATAAGATACATAAAGTGATAATTTAAAATGTTCCAAAAACAAGCCCCTATATACTGTTTGGCTCTGTAGGGAATTTAAAACTATATTTTGATTAATTACATCTATGCGACACATAATAAATTATACCCCTTAAAAAGCAACTTCTACACTTCAAGAACTAGTAATATTCTATTCACTTTTTGTTTTGTTTTTTTTACAGTTCACAGTCTAGGTATTTGGCTACCAGGTCACTTGATGTTATGTGACGCTGTAGCCGAAGATGGTGGCAAATGCTACCAGCTGTAATGGCACACTGGCTCTCGAGTGAGGCTGCCGGAACACACCATCAGGTGTTTGTCAACAGATTTTCTACAAGAGGGTGGTAGCTAGCCAGGCGATCACGAGCTAGAAAATGCCCTACCACCATGCTATGGTTTCCTCACGATGTTGTCTCCAAAGCTCATGCTCATTGTTGGGGTTCGAACCCGTGCCTTTCGGGACGTTAGCCGACCACGCCAACCATTGAGTTATCATCGCTTCAAGGTTATTATTGTAGTTATTACGTTGTTTAATTGAAAATAACCTTATCAATCTTGGCTGCTAACATCGCACAAACGTCTAAGTATTACAGTTATAACTGTTAGTTCACATACTATAAAGATCTAAAGTTTAGTTTTACCTACCTACTATAAAAGTTCTTAGAATTTACTAGGTGATTTTTTCGTATGCTAAAACTCGTCTGAGTAGACACCACCGCTTTGCGAGTTATTCCGCCACCAAGCAGCTATGTGCCAGCATCGCTGTGTTTGGTTTGAAGTGCATGGTAGACAGTGAAATTATTGGGCATTGTGAGGCATAACATCTTTTGCCTACGAGGGTGTGGAGCGCAGCGCAGGGCGGTACAAAATCTTGTCGATCAAAGTTTTATGTGGATCTGTTACTGTTATGAGCAGATGTGTTTAATGGCCATCAGGTGAACGTCAATAATATAAAATCTTACTATCTCATAATCTAACGATGTCACTCTGACCTAAAAAATAAAAACATTGGAAGTCAAGTGAAATGACGAAGGCTGGATTTATATTTTACGTGGATACGATGGATAAATATTTAATGTTATTTTCCGAGACTAGAGTTCCGTAAAGCAACCCCTAGAGAGATTTTTTATATGAATCAATCTTTCTAGTATTTAATACATGGACGATTACAAAACAAGCTAACTGTGACCTAGATAGACATGTAAGGCTACTACATAAGTCAAATGTTTTACAACTAAATGTTATGCAGTCTCTATACAAACCGCAGCAGTATCAAAACGCATTGCAAACCGAATAGAGGCGAGCATATTATTGATTAGTCTCCTTTACACAGGAAAGATCTCTTAGTTACATCAACCAGTCGTGTAACAAAATAGCTTTCACGCAAATGAAAACATTGTATCGCGTATCGCCTCGGCACGCGCGGTGTCTTACTCGAGACACTCGATGCGCTATCGCGCGCCGATAATAATTAAGCACGTTAGCATCGCGCATCGGCTTGCCATGACATGATACGATGCGGTAGGTCGGCCGATGTCGTGCTGGAGAATTGGCTTCTGCCTCACACTCTCGCTTCGCTCGAGTGCGATGCAGAAGCCCCAATTCTCCCCTACTTCTATCCATTGCTATTGATGATAAAGATGTTTGATTTTTCCGAGACCAACGTTCTGAAACATGTTTTAAACCACTTTTTAAACAATGTAGACGACGTTTAACGCTAAATAAAATTGACCAGTTGAGTAACCACTTTGTCGCGATATGGCAATTTTATTCTTTTGATATGAATTATGTTTAACATTTATGGGGCCACCCCAAATAAAATTTTGTTACATCTTTTTTACTTTGTATTTTTGTTGTATAATATCACATATTAACTAAGAAATAGTTGAATGGGGCAACCCTAAGCCCCTTTGTATCTTGCCATAGGTTAAGCCAATTAAAAATAGGTACGGGATATAAAGTGTTGTTCTTTTTTCCCATTATCAACCCATTAGGTAGAACAGTTACATAACCCTGCAGTAGCAATTACTACGCTTTGATATGACTAAGTAGTGAAGAGAACTACGCTACACTATACTGGCTATAATGAGTAAGCTTAATAGTGGAATTGTGAACAAAAAAAATTGCAAGTTCTGTAAATAGTTTTATTTTTCCAATCTTAGTATATTTCAATAAGTGCAATAAGAGCAGTGCTTGGGGCTGTAAAGCCGCTCCCATACTTGGAATCTGTCTTCAAACAGTTTCTCACGCACACTGAAGCCTTCGTCGATCCGCAGAAACTGACGCTCGCGGTGCGTCATCCGTGGCCATGTGAAAGTCAACTCGGGAGTCACCGGCGTCGGGTTAGGGTTGCTGAAATATAGCACATAAAGGATGTTACCTATTTTGACTTTGAATTTTAAACGGTCTACGAACGTTATTCAGCCACTATAATACATATTTCAAAATAACCCAATACCAACAAGTAGCCTCCCAATTTCAATGTTTGAGATCGCTAAAGCAGGCGTTAGTGCATTAAAAAGTAATACTATAAAAAAGTAGCCTCCCGCTTTGGCTCATGTACGAACAACGACTACATTGATTTTGTCATATTTCATATCGATTAAACTATTCTAATATGTGTAATACGTGTACTTACATAAAAATATATAGGAACGCAAATGTGTCATGGACTCGAAGACCTTGCTTTGCTCGGTCAAAAACAAGTATTGATTCTATTTTACCCAAAATAAAGGTAATTTCAGGAAGGTGAGGCTCCTCTTAGAGGATATATAATAGGTTTAGGTAAATAATTGCATGTTGAATGGCAAAATATAATGATACTATAAAATCTATGTATATACATAAACTAAACCTATATTCGCAATAAACACTTGTTTGATTGATCCAAAAATCATGCTCTACGTTACCCGAGTGTTGCGAAGTTGTACCAGATGAGTAAACAGAATGTGTCAACCGAGTGTGGCCAAGTTGTACCAGATGTGCAATCAGTATGTCTTACCCTACTAATAATAATATTATTCGTAGGTCTTACCCGTGTATAGCGAAGTTGTACCAGATTGCCGTCATCCTGTCCACCTGCTGTGAGTCCCGGGAGGCGGACACCGGGATGACGGGGAACGAGGCATTTATGGAGAACAAGTAGATCAGATCAGCTTGGTGCGCTGCCGCTGCACATGTGGGGTTAGGGAAACGGATCGAATTGCTTTCACACTTGAACTTTTAAAAATAGTAAACAATAACGAAGCTCCGAATGACTAAATAAAATAAAGACTCAGGGATCTTGTGTGTTTACTTCTGAGCACATTTCATCACGTCCTTTTATTTAATATCTTTACTTTATTCAATTAAATATATTAGAACTGTAGCAAGTTTCGCATGTTTAATAGTAGTTTATGCAACTGTCATATAATACCTAATTATATGCAGTTGCATACACTACTTTATTTAATCTCATGACATTTTTGCTACTAATTTAATTTATTTTTTTAATTTTCTTAAACAAGTATGTAAATAAAACATACCTATAAAAGTCTCTATTTCATTTCATAATTAGAATATTACCGAATGAGATTATATAAATAATATTATGCAGGTTGCAGCAGTTTATATGATACTTCCTGCGCCCCGTGATTTTATCCGCAGAACCCTTTCGTTTTATGTGTGTAAATATCCCGTATGTAACACAATAATATTAGTCATCACTGTGTTAAGTTTCATCAACATCTGTCTATTGTATATACATCTGTCTAGTAGCTTCAGAGTGATGCGCGCACTCTGAAGCTACTGGACAGATGTATATGCAATTTATAGACAAACGAACAGACAAACATTGTGTATAATATATTTTTGGGTTCTATATCGACAACGTGGTGTACTCTTCACCTCGTTTAAAATTGACATAAATATTTAATTAACAGATTTGCCTCAGTGACGGGTTTTTTTGTAGAAGACCGACATTAGTATACTTTTCTAAACATATCGAATAACAACAGAAAGCCTACTACAGGTCCTCACGATCAATATAAAAAAATAACAGGTTATGAACACTACATAACAGTCTAAATATTATGGTAATGAAATGAACTTAAACAACTTAGTAAAAGAACCTGCTCAACAGCTGCCTTACCGATACCAAATTAGTGCAGAATAAGTCTAAGCCAACTCGCAATAAAATGTTGTGTGTAGTTACTTTACAATTAAATTGGAAGTAATTTTAAACAAGTAAGCAATATCTGCCATTTCTGTCCTTATAGAGAGGAAGAATGTGATTTTTTTTTTAAAAGACGAACTAAGTATGTAAAGTAAGTACTTAAGTTTCTTGTTGAAAACTTAAGTACTTACTTTATAAATATTATTTGGATACTCACAACTCGCTTGATATATATTTCATACCGTGGGTTCCATAATTGTGAAATATATTCGAGTATACTGCTGTTTTAATGTATAGATAGAAAGATAGATTATAAATAGATTGGAAACTGCAGCAAAGTTGAAGTTGCAGTCTGAAAAATATGCAGGTTACATCAATTTGAATACAAAATTCTTGTCTTGTAAATGCAGCAACGTTCGCAGGTAGAAAGCTTTGGCTGGGTTCTTACTCACCTATGGGCCTCTTGGTGCCGGGGTCCACATACAAGCTGTTGTTCCCGATGTACCCGAACTCGTAGTAGTACACCGGGTGCTGGGAGTACACCGCCATCAGGTTGACCAACCTGGAAGAACGATGCTATGCTGTTTCGCATTTAACTTCCAACGAAAATGAAAATTTTATAAATCCATAGAGATATACAAACAAGCATCCTGCACAAATATCCTGCATTCATCATGTAAGGATATAATCATAATCCCCAGGCTTGGCAGTTGGTGCCACCAGATTATTAGCATAGAAACGTACGTATGAACTCCAAATCCGATAACGGCATCACTGTACAATTTCCCCAAGCCGTCAGCAGTGGCGGAGTCGTTGACCAGGAGGCCATTAGCGTGCGGGAGGTAGTACGAGCGCAGCACATAGGCAGCGGTGCGCGAGGGCGGGGGGAGGAAGAAGGAGATCGGCGCGATGCGGTACCATTCCGACTGCATTGTTACCCTCAGGGTCTCGTTGTTAAGTACATCTGGAGAAAACCTGGTCGATTAGTATGTTGCTCAACCACAAGAAGTATTAAGTAGTATTGAACTACTATTGTATACATCAGGCGATGAATACCCTGGATTTTTGGTCCTATTAATTAAAGCTGCCTTAGACATCTGTCATTGCATTCCTAAATATTCTACCTATAAACGATACCTTTAAAAATAGCACTTTAAGAAAACTTTAACAAGGCAAATTACAAGAGGAATTTTAAATTTTGAGCATTATCACATCAAGCGTTGAAATTTACGAGTAATTATTATTAGATTTAGAAAGTGGTTTTTGACGGGGTGTAGAAGCAGTTACACTAGGTGCTTCCTCCCTTAATTCTTTAGTAACATTAAAAAACATTCCGATTTCAAACTACTCCAAGATCTCCAATCAAAGAACCTGCCTAAGTAGAAAACTTAGGCAGGTTCTTTGCACTATACTGTACTGTACTGTATCTTTGTAGATTCTTTTACACAGGCTGTTGTGTAAAAGAATCTTACCGAAAGCCTTCCAGAAAAACTCGTCTTGCGTCTGACTGATGATATACGGCACGGAGTGAACTCTCCCTGCCTTCACTGATGTCAGCGGATCTTCGATGAGAAACCGCTCTTGGCCGAAATCTAGTTCGATGATCGGCCCCCAGACCAACACTGGGTCATTCGCGAATTCCTTGAAAAACATAAGATAATAGTTTGAAATACTTTTTGGAGACTAGTTACCTATATTGAGATTTCGAATTGGTTTATATACATTTTAGAAGTTTGTTTCAATTAGATTCTGATTTCCCTTACGAGAAAGATTATTTATGATAAATATATATTGAGAAACTAATAAATAAACCAGCCAAGTGCGCGTTGGACTCGGTCACTGACGGTTCTGTACAGAAAGCATCTAACATTATTGCTCTGAGGGAAATATACTCCGGTATATATTCCTCAGTTCCCCGTTGAGACCCTGATCAGCCAGGGCTACGGAAACGGAGAGGGTTCACGACGACGACAACGAAAGGGGTTATGACTAGGACTGAAAACTAACAAACTCAGAAATTATAAGCCTTTACGTAATTTAACATTAAATATTAAGTATGCATTGTAGTCTCTTTTTTAAATTATATTTAGATGTAATAATGTTTCAAATAACTATTACATTAAACAGGCACGGACCCTGAAGTCTGTGGTGCCTAGTTATAATATATAAAATGCACAAAAATGATTGTTCTAACTAAAATAAAAACTAGATTAGAGGACAAACCGAAACTTGCCTTCGATCCTTAGGCGTGAATATTTTACTAAACGCAAATAAAAAGTTTGTTAGTATATTAATTACTACATATAATTATTAGTAAATTCGTTTTTATGTTATTTAACTACATGTTTACAGTATTTTTTTGCTTATTTCCCGGTTTTCGGAAGGAGTTCATGGTACATCTCGATTTACGTATATTTAATTACTTAAAACAAATCTTGGCATGTGTATAGGAAATAGACCATAATGCTTACTTACAAAGAACTAACCAATCGAGTCTCTCAACTATTAAGCAATCTTCATCTTTAGACACTCCAGGATCACTTGGAAGGAGTTTGTTGGGCACTTAGTCCTACATGAAATCACTTATGAAAGAAACTTGGCAAGTGTTGAGAACCAAAGACCTTAATCTTAAAACTTACAAAGAACTGGTTAAGTGAGTCACCCAACTCCTTAGAAGTCTTCGTCTTTAGACACTCCAGGATCACCTGGGAGGAGTTGACGGGGCAGTCTAGGAGTTCCGCTTGCTTGACAGCGAGGTACTTTTGGTCATGGGAGAAGTCTACTTGCGATATAGGAGACCCACTCATTGAGATCGCTCGGTGGAACAGACCTGGTCAGGAAAAAAGGCTCGTGTAATAAGATATATTTTTTTAAGAACAGACCATACCGAAGAGATTTGGATCTATTAATTATGTACATATTACAAGTAGTGTGCTTAATGTTAAGCAAAACATTTGCCTATGGCATTTGCAAAGTCAAGTCTTAATCGCCTAGTAATTTCACTTGCTACAGTGCCCTTTAAACTAACTCAGCAACTTATACGCAGTATTGCTTTGCAGCTCAATTTCTCGTCCTGTGATGAGACCGAACAAGAGTCTCTTACACAAGGTGTTAAATATCAAATAATATTCCTTAGAGCAGGGATCCTACTCCCACCTCTTAAAGTACTCATATTTAAAACTAACCATTAAATTTGGTACCACCACGTCAATATAGCAAGCTTAAAATAACAATGGATTACGATAGACGTTTTGATGACGTATTATCAAATAGTGCACTAAATTCGCGTACTTTGCAACTGCGTTAGTGTTCGGGTTGGGCATTATAGGTATTGAACCTGGAATAAGATTTCAGCTAAAATAGGAACACGCCGTAAATAGTATTGAAGTAATATGTTCGATCGTTTTGTGTCGGTGGGAGTACGATAGTAAGTATGATTATGCTAAGTTTATAACAAAACGCTCCTGATTTATGATAGTTTCGTAAAAGGTGGGAGTAGGCCCCCAGGCCTGTATCACCATCTTGTATGGGGCACTGTTCTAACCTTTGGAATGGATCAGCCAAATACTAGCTTTCGGCACTTGAATCTATTGAAAAAGTGCCAAGAAGATGACCAGCTGTTCGACAGAAGGCTTCAGAGCCTAGATCATCGTCTCAAGATCGCAAATTATGTCTGGGTTATCGGTTTTTTTTTATTGTCAGTTTTCTATGGAATTAATTTTGTTATACGTCCTCAGTGTGTCACGGAGTTGCATGGTTTATTCCCAACATCTTCATTTTACTACCGACCTACTAGACTAACTGCCATACATCATCGTATATAGTAAAAATCCAAATAGAAGCACGAATCATTTTACTTCCAATTTTATTATGTTTATCACTATTGATTGGAACTCCTTGCCCGAGTCTGTGTTTCCCGAGAGGTACCTATAACTTGGGAGTCTTCAAGCCAAGCGCAAATAGGTATCATCTAGGCATGCGTGCCACATTTTCAAACGCACCGTCACTTAACATCTGGCGAGATAGTGGTCAAACGCAAGCCTGTGAGTGAACTGCACCAAAAAATAATTTCTGCACTTTGCTGCACACCTTACGTGAGTTTATTAGCAAAAAAATTAAAAAAGTAGTGTTACATTCTTAATTATAACGCTTCAGCTGTGCCATAGCAGGTAATGCGCACTGACCAGTCAAACAAGACCCCAGTTTTAAATGAGACCGTGTTTCATAAAGAGATCAAGCTGTCATCTTGGATTTATGTGACGGATCCAGATAAAACGTTTATGTTTGGGTGCTCCGGGCTACTTATATTCTATATATATATATAAAATTGCATCCAAATATGTGGTGTAGTTTTTAAGTTATGCGTCATATTCTTGTTCAGTATAGGTAATTTTACGTCTTATGACCCACATTTTTTTTATTTTTCTTCCAACTACAGACTTATCGGCCCCTACTCTCCTCTATATATATATATATATATAATTTGCCTAGAATGTCATATACCTTTGCTCATAGGCGAGACTATATGCAACATGACACTGATGGAGCCGGCGCTGCCCCCCGCGATAGTGACAAGGTGAGGGTCGCCCCCAAATGCCGCGATGTTCCTCCGCACCCAGCGCAGAGCCACTACCTGGTCCTTGAATCCATTGTTCCCCGGTGCGTGCTTGTCACCTGTACTCAAAAATCCTAAAGAAAAACTATATTAAATCTTTGATTCTATATTCTATGATTCTATACTTAACATCTGCCTCCCAAGTCACTGTTTAAGACTGTTGTAAAAATATGGCTCTGAGTTTTATACCAGTTTTTCTTGGTAGCGGCTGAATTTATAATCTCTAGACAATTACACCATCTCTTCGAGCCCTACACAACCAGAAGTTTAAAATATTTTATCAGCACAATGAAGATCATCATCGTCACATCACAGTTTGATAAAAGCAGTCAGCGAGTTCATGATCAATAATAAATGACATAGGGCAGACCAAGCCAGCGACTTCGCTCGCGTGGTCTGTACGAACTATATTGATATATTAAAAGTGGAATTTCGTAATACCCTTTCTTAATAAATCACTCGTACACTTCACAGAGAACACACCTTTAAAATTTCATGTGTCTACGACCAGCAGTGTAGGTCAGTCAAGACTTTGAATTTTATATATATAGTTAAATCTTTACAATGTCGAGTGACTGGTTGTTACCGCCTCAATGCAACTGCAGGAACATGCTTACCAAGAGAAGCGAGTCGGTAGTTGATGGTGACGAGCACTACGTCTCTGTCTAGCAGGTAGCTGGGGCCCGCGATGTCGCTGCGGCCAGAGTACGAATAAAGCCCTCCCGGGTGCATGAACACTATCACAGGCAGGGGTTTGCTGCACAATAAACATATATAAGTTGGTATATAGGATTCCAAAACAAGATATCTTGTAATGTAAATCAAAGTCACAATCATTTGTAGAGGTACGGTTATTGCAGTGTCCGTCTGTGGAAGTTCCAGTTTATGTTTTTAAGGGTAATATAACTAGTGAAATTTTAACAAGAGATTTAATTCTTATAACTCGGGGCGTAGTTTAAAACTCTGAATGGCGCAGAACGTTATAAGCAAGACTAACGTTAAAAATAAGGCATGCGACTTGCACGTCTCTTCGTCGTTTTTAACGATATTGATGATTGATAACGATTTTAATGATGATTATTCGTTATCCGGCATACCAGCTCAGCATGGCAAACATCTGCTTCAATATAAGTCTGGTCAAAATCTTCATCTAGGTTTTTATAAACAAACCTGACGTAAAGCTGAAGAAGAGAAGAATTAAGACAGTGAAATGACCATTTTACTCTCTTTGCCGTTGTAATACAAGTAAATAAACAAGTAAATTACGATGCAAGGCTACAGTGGCCACTGCAGGCTGGTACATCTCCCGTATACGTGGAGATTGCCCGAGCGTTGGTGGTACTGTAGTCGCCAAACTAGTTGTCTAATTGTTTGCATGGAGGGGTTAAGTCTGTGCAAGTGTGCTGTGTACACTTCCGTGCAGGATAGCAATACATCTACTACTGCACATCCCCACTTTTTTAACAACGCGCGTGACGATTACTGTAGGTCTTCGTCAGGATTATGTGTATTATCGCGGAATGTGCCGGAGTTAATACTGCTGACTGTGCCATACTTCTAGCATTTCCAGAGTTGAGGTAGCAATAAGAATTAGGTGTCCTACAATACCTCCTCACCTAATCGTTCCAGGAGCATAGACGTTAAGCCGGAGACAGTCTTCATCCATGTAGTAATCTCCGAAGGTGGGTTGTGGACAAGCGGGACCGTCTACAGTGCCGTTCACTTCGCCAGGGTACTGCGTGATTGGCTGCGGGGGCTGGAAGAGTGAAATGGATGCAAGGTCTGACTCAATAGCAGGCCTACTAAACGGACTCGAAAAGCAAGACCTCAATGTATTTAGAAGTAGGTACAGGGACCTAGCTGGTGGCATAATGATATCGTGCATTTGTTTCCTCGACAAAAAAAAACCTATTATGCAATGACATACATACCGGTCACACTGTATGCTAACATATTGCCTCTGAAAATCTATCATACCTACTAGATGTCGTTCGGTCGGTTTGTACACATAAGATAATAAGTCTGTGTGTATATCAGCTTGTCTGGCATCATGTCTGGATGTTTTAGGTTAATGCTTCAAGACTTGAACTTTTGAAGGTCATGCTGATGAGCTGGATAATTTAGTTAGATTTCAGTGAGGTCAAAGACAAATTAAACTCGAAATTTGAATTTAGAATAACGTACTCAGTAAACTTTGTCAGTGCCATTTTTACTCCTACTGATGAACAAAGAAAATTCAATAGAGTATTTATTAATCATATACTTAAACCTTTGAAGATAGCTGATCCCTTAAAATACCGTAAAATTCATTTAAATTAATTCAAATTTAAACATGGTTTTAAACGATAGCTTTGTTAAAATGTGTGTATGGGATACTTTGCTAAAAAGAATTAATAGTTTTAACAAGTTAAAAATAAATAATAGTACAATTAACTCAATCTTCATTATTAGGATGTATTCAACGTTCTTATTTTAATTATTATAATGAATAATTAAATATTGATGTTGAGTTTTAAACATATTAATTTTTAATATATAAACATTAAAAAATAGATTAACAGAAAGTTTAATTAAGTATAAAGATTAAAGGGACCACTTTGTTCTTTGTTTATTTCATTAAAAAGTATTTATTCATTGCCACTGTAAAAAAAGACGTGTGGCACTCGGAGACTGCCGCGGTAAAGCTATTGCATAGCTGTTTTTATCAACTTATGCAATTATAATTATTTAACCAATGCCATCTAGAGGCGAGTTGCTGAACTAAAGAGACAAGCGTGATATTTCAAAAAGTCATTAAAAGTTCAACGATAGATGGAGTCGGAGTGGGGGGTGTTAGTTTATTTTCGTTACGGAATTTCTGGATTTGGTCTCCACGCTCAAGGCCTGCGATAGAAGCTATGCAATAGCTTAAAAATTGGTTAAAGGTGTCAAGATTTTTGTTTAGATTTAAATTTATTACAGATCCAAGTCTTTATTTCATTAGGTAGGTTTATTTCATTATACATTCTGAATGTCATTACATAGTTTTTAACATGTTATTACAATGAATTTAAAGCGCAGAACCGTTCATTCCGTAGAAGGTTATCATTACCTTGAACCTGAGTTGTCCTACGGGCGGTTGCGCGTACCTGAGGCCGCGGTAGGCCTGCACGGCCCGCCCGCGCCTCGTGTACAGCCAGGCGCCGCGGATAGACCCGCTCGGAGTCTCCGTTATGGGGTCTGACTTCAGGTTTGGTGGTGCTGATGGTGTTCCAGAGATTCATATAAGAGCATTTTGTACAAGATTATGATTGACCGCGTTGATGGATCGGGCATGCATGAGACATGACAGTAGATGCTGTGAGTGCAATGGCTTCTCCCTAATATAGAAGTGGGTTGTTTGACGAAAGCATACACATTAAGGTTTTAAATTCCAAAGTGTAATACGGGATTAATTCTTACAAAATATGTGGAATTAGGAACTGAGCTGTGCGGACAAGCTAAAGTTATTTAATTAAATTGTACCACAAATAAGTGTAAAACGGATTGGCAAGAATAATGTCCAAAAAGAAACATGTCCAAAAAGTATGAATGCATTTAACCCATTTGCGATTCGCCATATTTGGCCAATAATACAATAGATTTCACAGAAATCAACCTACTTTTTTAGGAAATGCAACGTGTGTGGTTAATAAAAATGCCCAAAAACGAAAAATATCTAACAATAAAAATATCTAACAATTAAAATGTCAACAAATGAAAATATCCAACCCTATTTATGAACCAATAAACAATTCACAAGTGCAGCAATAAGTACCTAGTGTAAGTTACTTATTTCTACTAAACTATAATACAGTTTCTACTGAAATTGTCTAAATGCGTACATGCCAGCCATATCAAGAAACAAACATAATTTTTGTAAAACACTGGCAGCATAAATACCCGTCGTACTCCCACAACCACCGTGGTGCTGATATACTGTCTGCTGACAGTTGGACGTGCGGCCCGCCACCGCGGCGGTCACCGCTGCAACGCAGAAAAATAATACTCCGCGCATGTTCCTGTTTACTCACAACTGAACTGATGACTCGTCTGCCGGCTTTTATATACAAGCAAACACAAGGAGGATTCTGAATATTACTGAATATTAGGGTTATTTTAGGGTACCGTACAAGTCTTGAACTTGACTTGAAAATCAAATAGACTATTTGTATGAAGTTTTCCGTTCCTACTGTTTACATAATTAATTATAAACTTAAATTATCGGTATATCTTTGAGCGATTTCTTAAAATTAACTAAGGTCTTATGAACTCGTGAATAGACTTCCTGGAGGCCTATTCCACTAACTACAATGAAAAAATCTGTCTTTATAGCCTAAAGGAAGAGCAGGCAATTTACAGACTAAAACGAAAGGACTCTTGAGAACCCCTTCTTAAAAAAAATTATTCTTTCGTTTGATATACATCTACGAATCAGCTGTGTATGTAAAGAACAATGTTGAAAGTTTTAGTATCTTGAGAAGTAAGCGACACAAAAACAGGTTACAAATAGCGGGCTCCAAAACTGTACTGAGTAGTAACAGCAAATGTAAAATGTGAGTGTGATAATGCATTATCAATACGTTTATTACAAATAGAAAATTTTTAATTACATTTTTTTTATATTAATTATTATTATAATTATGATTCATAAATGTCAAATAAAATTTAATTATTTCAAGACTTTGGATATACCTAATTGAAAAGACATATTATAGAATATTTAAATGATAAAGGCATATAAAGTAAGTACAATAATGATAATACCATGTAATTATCAAGATATATTTGCAAAATAATTATATTACTTTACATGCCAAAGCAGTTAAAGCATGGCAATCTAATAAGCTTATAATAACTATGAATTTAACGGTGACCTTTAATACAAGAATGAACTTTAGAAACGGGATATTTACCATTATATTGTATATAATTTGAGCTCTCGATATTTCGGCACAATTGCATGCGCCATGTTCACGAGTAAACTGAAGTATCTGCGGGTAGGTGTTGTTATGAGCAGGCGAAATGTCTACACCCTTCTTTTCACGTTTCTTGCGTTCCGTTTTATTACCAGTGACAAAAGTCTAGTAATAACTACAATGTCACTTGCAACTCTATCTGGGTCTCGACACACATAACTCACGGTAACTGCTCGGAACTTGTTCAGTTCTTGCACAGATTACCCACTGGATTCCAGGTTCTCGACAGTTGAAACCCATCCTCTCTGTTTAAATTCCTTTATTCGGTAATTTCAATGGCCTCCCTTATCAATCTAGGTATATAGTTAATACCACACATGGTAAGTATTCAGTTTCTCAAGTTAATTCTTGCATTAGTGATCATGTCAGTTTAAAAAGACCTTTAAAAGACAAGACTTATTAGGTACACATCACCATGTCATTATGTTACTGGTAATTTTGATTGTAAACGAAATTGTTGTTCTTTAAATGGGTACGTTGATAAGAGTTTCTAGATTACATGTACTCAGAATATATAGAAGTTCTTCCGAATGTTTCGTTTCATTTAAATATTAATTTTTCAGTCGCCCCAAAAAATGATGTGTGTTTTTAACGTTATTACAAATTGTCTCTAACATTTGCTGCAATGTATTAAGAAAATCATCAATATTATTGTATTTTGGAATTATGTATACACAAATTATGATCAGATTAAAGTTCAATAGGTTTATACCACAATATTAGTAAGAGCTAGGCTTCGCAAACTCTTCAAATATGTAACAATTTTCAAAACATTATTTTTCACTGATATCCATGTGCCACCGTTTTATATTATTTCTGCTAAAAGTTACAGCTGTTTTATATATTGCCACAGTAAAATAAGTATCGTTTTCAGCAGTTAGGAACGTTTCTGAAAGTAAAATGACGTTGACGTCTTTAGTGTGGTCAGATAAAAAATTAAAACCAAGTTCTATCATCTTTTTTGGATTCCAGCAATATTCTGGTACACTTAGAATTGCTTAAATCCGATTGTTTATTGTTGTATTTTTGAGATTCAATTGGTCCATTGGTTTAATTGGATGGTTCTGTGTTGATACATTTTCGTTACTGTTGAGTGATGTTTATACATTTTGGTACGTTAGAAATATGTACTGGTTTCGTTTATTTCTTTGGAGTGTATTATACTTATTCTTACGTGGTGTTGTTCGTTGAGTGAAAAAGAACTACACATACATGTGCGTGCATAGTTCTTTTTCACACATTTCGGTTCGCTAATGGAGATCATTTGCGTCATGACTTACGAAGAACTAGAATCTTTAGTACAATTATATTTTGACTATCTGTGTCCCACGGTTCCGTCCTTATAGTGATGGATGATGATTATGATGATGAATAAATATACTACAGTATATTCTAGCGTCTCGTCTACATACCAAATTTCATTGAAATCCATTTAGTAGTTTTTTCATGAAAAAGTAACAAACATCCACACATCTATACATAAAAATTATTGCGTTTGTAATATTAGTAGGATAAGAAACCGGTATATATAATTACTAAGATACGAATGCATTTTTTAACATTCTTATCAAAACCCTTATTAAAACAAAATAACAATGAAGGAATTCAATGAAACTCATAACATAAACATTAAATGTAATTTATAGGTCCTTGAGAAAATAATAATTTGACCTCGGATTACAAAAATGTACTAAGTCTTCGGATCACTTACTCAGTGGCCTTCACAGCGTAGTACTATTATTTATTTTGTACCTTCATAAAGGAATATATATATATACTAGCTGACCAGCCAGCGGCTTCGCTTGCTTGTTATTGGTGTAGTGATGGAAGTGCCGTTTTGGAACCTCGAGGTCATGGGTTCGATCCCCGGGTTGGACAGTTATTGGGATTTTCTGAGAAAGAAAGATGTTCTCAATCACAGTCCGGAGACTGGAACAGTTCCCCGTTTCCCGTAACAGATGGCAATAGGCTCGCCTCCTATAACATGACCATATGACCAAAATTATATACTTATGGCGAAACGTATAAAGGCGATTTAAATACCGCTGCTTAACCATTCGATGATATAGGCAAAAGTATCGATTCACTCAATGATGGTGGTGATGGATAGTGATGAAGATGATGATGAAAAGAAGCTTATGTGATACTCCAGACTATAATCTATCTCTGTGCCAAATTTCAACCAGATTGGTTTAGCCGTTATGCCGTGATTGAGCGACAAACATTCATGCATGAATCCATCCATCCATCCATCCATCCATCTAAACTTTCACATTTATGATAAAAAATACAATACAATAAATAGTGAGATGATATTATATATATATATATATATATATGTGAATGGACCAATCAAAGAAAAAAAACAAAGAAATGGAAAAGAACGGATGGACCAATCTCGCTAAATCTTTTTTTTGTAGTGCTATTCATTGTCATGGTTCTTATGAAAGAAAAACCAAGAAAAGACGTTACGGCGAGGCTGAGGCCGAGCCTACTACGCGAACGAAGTCGCGGGCAGTCGCTAGTATTATATAATTTTATACAGTTAGCGGTCTCACCCGCAGCAGTTGAGGCTCTGCGTTGAAGAATCAGTCAGGACAAATATATAATAAGTATTCGGGATAAAAAAACAAATATCAGAAATAACAATATTATTTATTAAACACCAATTTTAAATTTAAGTGTTAGTATTTTATAGGGTATAGTTCTTTCCACACGTTCATCCGGTCTTCTTTCATGTTTTCATGAATGGCCAGCTGGTCTGCGATGCTCAGGTAGCGGCCCTTGTTGGCTTCCATCACGTGCTAGTTGAGTGAGCCCAGCTCGAGGGTGTCTTTGGGGTTTGGGTTCCTGGATGAAAGGTTAAAAGGAAAGTAAGCAGATGGTTTGAAACTCGGACAAGGGTCTCGGTAGCTTCCCCTTAAGTAAAACTTGCAATTATATCCCTGCAAGTTACATCTAGCCGCTACTTACAAATTCAAGATTACAACACTCATGCAAGGTTCGACCAAATTAAGAAGAAGAAGAAACCCAGGTGCTCTAACCAGTTATATTATCAATAAAAAGGCCCAAAGGAACTTCAAAATAAATGTTGTTGTATATATATTATAATATTTTTACATAATATTTTTTTTGTAATTTCTTCTTCGGGTTCTGCGTCTGGCGGTTCGGTCAAAGTGAATACACCTGCATCATGTATGAACATCAGTTGGCAGTCAGGGCAAGAGGTCAGTAACGACTTTTAAAGTTAAAAACCGAATGTAGAAAAAGAAGCAGTAAAATAATCAATTGATTTCTTTAGAAACATTAAAGCATATCCCGAACTTGAGGGATACTATTGTTTAGTATTGGAAGCAGAACGTTACGCGTTGGTTCCCGGTGATGGAATCCTCGTATTAACTGTGCCGATGTAGCTGAACTCGTAGAAAACTGGGAACGAGGAATAGCGACACATCAGGTTCACGAGTCTGCAAAATGTTATATCGTTCAATCTGTCGTTCTTACACATACCTCACAAAGTGTGTCGCGAAACATCTGCATGAAGGCCTATTCAGACCTGAGCGTTATTTGCTACCGCCTGTGGGTAGCAAAAAATACCACGCGGAACTCGGTGGGTAAATAGTATGAAGTTCCATAACTGCAGCAAACTTTCCTAGTGAGGCGGTATTTTCTCTTTTTGGCGAAACTAGTTCCGCCGTCCCGCTAACCGTTGCCAACGATAGCGATATCCGCTTTGGTGTGAAATTAACTTTTGTGATATTAATTAACAGTGAAATTAACGCATACCCTTTCGGATTTCTCTATCGCTCGCGGTAGCGAATAACTCCCGGGTCTGAATAGGCCTTAAGTTCAATGAGACGCCAACTTCATTACTATGCTCTGGGTACTATTGCATTTGTTATGGGCACGTGCAGCGCTTACCATCAAGTGAAGGACCCCGTGTAATTACTCGTCTGATCACTTGATTACAATAAAAAGGCTAGATAACAATTAATAGTAGCTATATATACCATACATATACAGTGTGTAATAAAATGACATAGTAATACTAAATCCTAACACGCAGAAGCTTGCATACAATTGGCACCTATAACTACTGCGTCCCAGGAAGTAGTAAACATGCCAAGTTATGAGTAATTACAGTTTTTTTAATACCCAAGCTCGTTCAGCCCTGAAAAACTATTCCAAAAACGGTAGTGATCTCCAGAACGCATACTAGGGCCTGGGCTAGGTTGCGACGCGGGAGAGGGCGCATGCAGGGTAAAAGGACGGATCTGTATGAATAGGTAGTGTATATTGTAGAGCGCATTGACCTTATCGAACTCTAAGAATAGGCATGTCTAATAGAGCTGTTCAAAAAACTTTCTGATGTATGTAAAAAGCTTTTTTTGAGACTTTTGTATGTGAATATTGACTAGGTTTCAGTATTCCCATAACATTTTGTTAGACGCTGTAAATTATTGACAACCTCCAAAGACGGTGTTGGCAAAATCGAAGGTAAAAGACCGTGAGGATATAGCCCGTAACCTACCGTTTGACCTAATCAGGAATCAAATTTAGCAGCAGCTAAATTTGGTAGTCGACGTGGCACTTGACGTAGGGCAGCCAAAGCTCGCGAAATTTGGAGAAAAATCATGGAGGCTATTTAAAGCAACTACGATCCTCAACAATAAAGGTACTCGTATATTGAAAATTAACAATTTTAAGCGGATTAAATCGCGTATATTTTTCTATTATTTTATCCCGACGTTTCGAACTCTTTTCAGTGAACATGGTTACGTTGGATGGCCTACGATGGCAGTATTCTGTTACACTTACACTTATCAAAACTAGAAAACCAAGTTCGAGAGCTTGACCTCGCTTGTCAACAAAAAGGCAGACAAGAGGCTCTGTCAAGGGATCAATTCTGGAACCAGCGGCTCTGATGGCGAGAATCACCAACTACGTCAGCTGGCCAGTCAACAGCGAATATAATAAGTGAATAATAACATAATTATGTGAATAGTTACGAATTATCCTTCGATATCATATTATATCTAAATAATTATAGGATAAAGCTAGGTTGCATTGCTATTCGCCTCAAGGTGTCTATAAGCCCATACTTTACGTTATTGTTCTTAAAAAGAACAATGAAAGGAAAACGAAACTTCGTAATAATAGGATTATTAAGATTAAATAAATACTTTCTTACCTTCCTGAACCTTATTGTTTGATACATCCAAAGTTTCAATAATTAGAACTTTTGTTGCAAAATTATTTGTATAATCTTTGTAAATTAATTCATTATATTTTATTAGAAAGTAAATTATGAATGTTTCAACTTAACGTCCGCTTGACCTGAAAATGAACTACGCAGTCTGGTAATAAAATGTTCTTGGAAACAGGACCCTATAGACTATAGAGTTATTTATTCTGCAATACAGAAAATAAATTACAAACGATAGAAATGTAATTTGTAGGCAATGTATAAAAAAATATACTTTTTAAAGCTTCAACCAACGACCAAATAGCTTATTTTGGGTGAAAAACAAGCACTGTAGTAAATTATCGTTCCTAATAGGATTTTGCAACAGGAGGACTATCCCGAAAGAATATCTATTAAGAATACACAAACTCATGTTTAAGTACCCATCATCCCTGAAAACTAAGCCCGAAGCATCACTGTACTTGTAGAAATTGTTATTATTATTTATTACTAAAAAGAATTATTTGTTATTATTAATATTGTTTATTTACGTTCTCACAGCTAACACGACACGAGCCTTCTCACTGAGAGTACCATGAACCATAATCCATCATCACACGGGCTCAGTACGGTTTTTATTTAATTTAATGTATTATTCTTCCAACTACTTTGCGTGTTGTCCCGTTATTCTCCGCAGGTTTTAGCATCTTCTAGCGTTAGCAGCTTACGAGTTAGCGGGGGTTATGATCTTCCAGCATCTGGTCGTGCCTGTTGCATGCATGGGCTAGCCCATATGTAGCCCATAGAAGTGACAGTGCGGGCCGTTGGCCGCTGCGTTAAACATCTTTATTGACATGTGGACTACAAACGCCTCCACGGATTACATTTTGGTATCTTTAGCTATAGTGCTATTACTCAACGCACGCACAGAATAATTAATAGTACTACATAGTCGTCACGCATAAGGTATGGCTTCGTATTTAGTTTCGCAGTTTCCTGCTAGCTATACGCTCGTTGATAGGGGGGGGGTTAAGTGTGGTTGAGCAGTTTCCTGCAACCAGAGAATAGGTAAGGGATAATTGATGGTAAATACCTGTGTCGAGGATCTCTGTGTCTGATGAGTGCTGGTGACCGTGGGTCCTCGTGCAGGCGTCCTGCTGTCGACGGCGTGCTGAATGAGCTGAAGAACTATTGTCACTTGGTTCTAATGTCCGTATTGTCCCTTTGGGTTGTGCACTGGTTTACGCGGCGGGCTGATTGCGTGTGTACACACGTGCTGATTTAGGAGTAGTGTCTGGTCGGGCCGAACACACCCTGAAGGTCACTCGCGGCGAAGTCATTCGCGGTGACTCGTGCTGATATAAAATGGCGGTGCCATGCGGTTGCTGCGCGGAACGCAGCGGTACACGTCCGCCGGTCGCGAGTACAAAAAGGTGACTGTTTCCGCTTCCTTCCGCAGCCGCTTTCTTCTAGTTATGACAGCTGCAGGCGAAGCGGCGGTGGGGCACGCGGGCGCGGTGCGCCTTAAGGTGACGTCACGCTTTGGCGTGAACATATTCCCCACTCGGCAAAGGTGTGGTGTGCTGGTCAATCGACAGTCAGGTGGTCGTTCTTGATTTCCACCACTCGGGTGACGCCATCCCTTCATGGGTTCGTCTTGTGGCTCATGCGCCAGTGTAGAGGCGGCACCTGGTCGTCCACCATCAGTACCAGTTCCCTGACTTGAGGTGGGCTGGATCGGGGAGTCCGTTTGGAGCGTGTTTGGATGGTGTGCAGGTAGGGTTTGGACCAGGATTGCCAAAGGTGTTGGGATAAGGGTAGGACGAGCTTGAACCCTTTTGTGTGCAGAAATGGCTCGTCCTCCTACCGAATACTCAGGTAGAGCATTGAGCTGACGGTTTAAAAGGACATGACCCGCGGCGAGTAATTCAAATTCCGCGTGGTCAAAAGAGAGTGGGCTGAGAGGGCGTGCATTGAGCTTGGCTGCAATGCGCGTTAAAAGAGCTGAAAGTGTAGGTGCGATATTGTTATTGTTGGTTGCAAGAAAGTCTTGTATTTCCCTAAGTTCATTTCTAGCGCCTACATAAATTGTACCGCAATTATATCTAATTAACGCCGGTACACCGCGCCTAGAAACAAAACGCTGTAATGCCGCAAGGAACGCTTCCGTGGATAACTCAGATACCGGTTCGAGATGGACCGCCTTCGTGGCTAGGCATGTTACAACACAGAAGTAGCCTTTTAATAGCTTGGCGTTTCTCAGTGTACTGGATTTTATCAAAAATGGTCCAGTAAAGTCCGTCGTGACTTTGCTAAATACGGGCTGAACGTTTACGCGGTCGGCGGGTGAGTCGGCCATGTACGGAGCCTTAGTTTGGACGCGGAAACGTAAACATTGTATACATTTGTATACTGATAACGTCCAGAATTGCTGGCGCAAGGGTGAGTGCAGAATGTCAGCACCTAACTGACTTAAGGTGTTTGCGATGACAGTTTGTCGTCGTGTTGTGTGTGTGTGCTGATTCTTTGTGGGCTGAGTCGGTATTTGTTGGATGTGCCGTCCTAGTCATTGCCTAGGCGGCGGTGAAGGACGCGAGGTAGTGCGCGGTGGAGTACGACGGGAGTACACCATCTGGCCCGTATCAGGTGAGGGACGGCGCCGTGGTACCTCGCGCTGTTGTACCGGCAATAAGCGCACTGGTAGTGCGTAGTATCGTGTACATACCCGAGGCTTGTGACCCTTTACATTACTACATGGGTAGCAATGGTTGTCACCATAGTGAGGTTGCGGGTTCGATACCTGTTTGGGTCTTGGCGTGGAGCTGAACGGTCGTGGGTTCGAACCCTGTGCATAGCGCGGAGGTTGTGGGTTCGAAACCTGCTGAAGTGGGGACGAGAAGCGCGCGGGTATAGTCGCGGAGCCGATAGGTTATGTTCACGCGAAAGCGTGACGTCACCTCAAGGCGCGCACCCGCGCCCCCGCGTTCCGCCTGACAGCTGCAGGACAGCGGCGGCGGAACGCGGGGGCGCGGGAAACAAAACGCTGTAATGCCGCAAGGAACGCTTCCGTGGATAACTCAGTTACCGGTTCGAGATGGACCGCCTTCGTGGCTAGGCATGTTACAACACAGAAGTAGCCTTTTAATAGCTTGGCGTTTCTCAGTGTACTGGATTTTATCAAAAATGGTCCAGTAAAGTCCGTCGTGATTTTGCTAAATACGGGCTGAACGTTTACGCGGTCGGCGGGTGAGTCGGCCATGTACGGAGCCTTAGTTTGGACGCGGAAACGTAAACATTGTATACATTTGTATACTGATAACGTCCAGAATTGCTGGCGCAAGGGTGAGTGCAGAATGTCAGCACCTAACTGACTTAAGGTGTTTGCGATGACAGTTTCTCGTCGTGTTGTGTGTGTGTGCTGATTCTTTGTAGGCTGAGTCGGTATTTGTTGGATGTGCCGTCCTAGTCATTGCCTAGGCGGCGGTGAAGGACGCGAGGTAGTGCGCGGTGGAGTACGACGGGAGTACACCATCTGGCCCGTATCAGGTGAGGGACGGCGCCGTGGTACCTCGCGCTGTTGTACCGGCAATAAGCGCACTGGTAGTGCGTAGTATCGTGTACATACCCGAGGCTTGTGACCCTTTACATTACTACATGGGTAGCAATGGTTGTCACCATAGTGAGGTTGCGGGTTCGATACCTGTTTGGGTCTTGGCGCGGAGCTGAACGGTCGTGGGTTCGAACCCTGCGCATAGCGCGGAGGTTGTGGGTTCGAAACCTGCTGAAGTGGGGACGAGAAGCGCGCGGGTATAGTCGCGGAGCCGATAGGTTGCAGGTTCGAATCCTGCTGAGCAGATGACGAGAAGCGCGTGGGTATAGGCGCGAAGCTGATTGGGTGCAGGTTCGAAACCTGCGTATAGCACAGAGGCTGCAGGTTCAATACCTGCTGAGCTGATGTTGAAAAGCGCGCGGGTATAGACGCTGAGCTGAGAGGGTGCAGGTTCGAATCCTGCGTATAGCACTGTGGCTGCAGGTTCGATACCTGCTGAGCTGATGGCGATAAGCGCGCTGGTATAGGCGCGGAGCTGAGAGGGTGCAGGTTCGAATCCTGCGTATAGCACTGTGGCTGCAGGTTCGATACCTGCTGAGTTGACTGCGAGGGGCGCGCGGGTATAGGCGCGGAGCTGAGAGGTTGCAGGTTCGAAACCTGCGTATAGCCCTGTGGCTGCAGGTTCGATACCTGCGGAGCTGATGATGATGAGCGCGCGGGTATAGGCGCGGAGCTGAGAGGGTGCGGGTTCGAATCCTGCGCACAGCACTGAGGCTGCAGGTTCGATACCTGCTGAGCTGATGGCGAAAAGCGCGCGGGCATAGGCGCGAAGCTGAGATGGTGCAGGTTCGAATCCTGCGCACAGCCCTGAGGCTGCAGGTTCGATGCCTGCTGAGTTGACTTCGAGGGGCGCGCGGGTATTGGCGCGGTTATTACATCGTCATTGGTAGCTAATGACCATGTTTTTTGTTCTAATACTACAACGAGAATCACGTAATAGGCGTCTATTGTCCTTCCATACTGCTCGTTGTAGAATTCCTCCTCGTCGTCTGATAAACCTACGGAGTCTAATATTATATAATATGCCACGTCAAATCTATCGCGGGTCAATTTTACGCCTGCGGCTCTGGCAGCGAATCCAGGGCTATAGCGCCTAGGTTTGCTAGACTTCAATGATAACGCTTCCAAACTAAGCTTAATAATAGCGATTTGTTCCTCTTTAAATCTGGCTACCTGTGATTCAGAAGGCATCGTTAATCGTCGTAGGCGAAGTCAGGCACAAGGACGCAAGCAAAATTAAAAGGAAATAAAAATATTAAAGTATTTAATCGTAGGTGAAATTCCGCACCACCTTTTTTTGGAAGTCGGTTAAAATAACGCCTAAATTAATAACGTTTGTACCAAACCTTATATGGGCTGATGGTTTAATTACTTAATTAATTATATTCCGTAAATTTCGTTATGTTATTTACGTAAATTCTGTACGGGACCCTAAGACGTTTTGTGCTGATCTCTTATATGTAAACAATTAACCTACATTAATTATTTCATGATAATCACGAACACAAGTAAATCTTTTAACAGTACTTAGTATTATTTTATAATTAAAATCAACAAAGTACCTGGCCTTTAGTTCTTAATTACAAGACTTTCTTGCAAGCACCATTAATAATAATCGTAAATAAATACACAGCGTGACTGAGTCAGGAATGTGAGACAACTCTCATTTATTCTGGGGCGCGCTTGTGTCAAACGAACACGATAAGTAAATAGGTAGTTGCCTTGTTGTCAGGTCATTATTCTAGAAGCTTCTAATCGCTAGTCGGGTTTTGTTTGATAAGCAAATACCTGAGTTAATTAGGTGATTTGTATGACGGAAGGGATTTAAATTAAATCAATATCTATAAGAAGTAGTTTGTAAATTAAATAGGGCTGATAAAGATTGATATCCGATATTTGGGAATTAAATTGAGCTTAAATGTGGGCTGATTTGTATGACGTAATTTGGGTAATATTAAGTCAATAAAATGTAGTTTATATTAGGGAGATTTAATGGACTGTATTAAAGGGATAGGGGGTGATAGCATTGGTTTATCCGGCAGCGAAAGAGATTATGTTGCCGGATATCCGCGCTCGTGGGAAATGTGGTTTATCCGGGTACCCGGTTATATCCGGATAACCGGATAAATCCGGCTCGAAGGAAAATATAGTTTCGCAGTTTCCTGCTAGCTATACGCTCGTTGATAGGGGGGGGGGGGGTTAAGTGTGGTTGAGCAGTTTCCTGCAACCAGAGAATAGGTAAGGGATAATTGATGGTAAATACCTGTGTCGAGGATCTCTGTGTCTGATGAGTGCTGGTGACCGTGGGTCCTCGTGGAGGCGTCCTGCTGTCGACGGCGTGCTGAATGAGCTGAAGAACTATTGTCACTTGGTTCTAATGTCTGTATTGTCCCTTTGGGTTGTGCACTGGTTTACGCGGCGGGCTGATTGCGTGTGTACACACGTGCTGATTTAGGAGTAGTGTCTGGTCGGGCCGAACACACCCTGAAGGTCACTCGCGGCGAAGTCATTCGCGGTGACTCGTGCTGATATAAAATGGCGGTGCCATGCGGTTGCTGCGCGGAACGCAGCGGTACACGTCCGCCGGTCGCGAGTACAAAAAGGTGACTGTTTCCGCTTCCTTCCGCAGCCGCTTTCTTCTAGTTATGACAGCTGCAGGCGAAGCGGCGGTGGGGCACGCGGGCGCGGTGCGCCTTAAGGTGACGTCACGCTCTGGCGTGAACAGTATTCATACTAGCTACGAAAACTTAAAGAACATATCGTGAAGTACACGTCATGTAGCTCCAGAGAAACCTCACCCCTTACAATGTTTATATGCGTGCCATCTCTGGGGCATCAATTAAGTTGTAGTATGTAGTTACTGATATTGACTCCACAATTAAGCGTGAAAATGTACGTGTGTGTGTTTAGTCCAGTCAATATTATTATATTATTACATTTGGAAAACAAAGTGAACCGGGAAAGCTAAATTTTGGATATTACATAGGGGAGGCCTACTTCGCTCACTTGGTCTTGGTGTGGTGATGGAAGCGCCGTTTTGGAATCTCGGGTTAGATCACCAGGTTGGACAGTTATTGGAATTGTCAATGGCAGTCTCTAGAACCATGTCCCGTAGATGTTAGCCCCTTATTAAATTATCACATGACCAGAGAAAGAGGTTCGTCTCCCATGACATGGGACCGAAAGAATATCCGGTGAAACGCAGTTATTTAAAACACTGCTGCTTACCCCTTCGAGGATATATAGGTGTGACGATCTGTTATGTTGTATTTAAAATTAACATATTGTGCATTATTTTCGTTAAAGTTTACTTTTACAATTTTTTTAGTGAATTGCACCAGACATATTTTTTCCTTATAATAATTTCTGAACTTTTACTGCACACCGTAATACGGGTATATTTGCAAAAAATAAAAAGGGGTTACATTCTTAAATATAACGGGTTTTAGCCGTACCATAGAAGTTCATGTGCGCAGACCAGTCTATCGAGACCCCAGTTTTATATGACACCGTGTGGCATAGAGAGATCAAGCTGCCATCTTGAATTTATGTGACGGATTAGGTGTAAAAAGTTTATAGTTTCTAGCTCCGGGCTCTATTCTATCCGTATACCAAATTTTATCGAAATCTATGTAGTGGTTTTTAGGTTATGCGTAAGCATACATGCAGACAGACAGACAGACATATTTTCCAAAAAACGTCATATTCTTGTTAAGTAGGTAATTATTTTGTTTATTTATCTTCCAAGTACTGAGTTTTTGGCTTGTACTCCTTTATTATAAGTATAGATATTTATTATAAGTCGTGATTCGAACAGCACAAGCAGACGAGTAATGCTATGTAATGTTTTACTTAACAAAATATTTAATGCTTACCCTCTACCTTATATTATCTATTATATTAATATAAAACGACACGGACGACAACATTGTGATAAACATATCTATAAATTTCACTATTAGGACGTACGTTGGCTCAGCGGTATAACAAGCTTGGCTCAAGAATCAAAGACTCCACGTTCGATTCTTATATCGGCCTAAAGATTTTTAAATGCAGTGCGGAGCGAGCCACTATCGCAAACTGTCACAGATCACGTACCTCTGTATCAAAAATTATAATAACTGGTAAAAATATACCCATCCGCGTCGAAAAATAGCATAAGTGTGAAGCCCTGTGATTTTGGAGCTTGATTATCTAAAATTCCGTAAAAACTATTCATAATTTGTGATTTTACAAGTGTTAACAAAATAACTAGACGCTAATTCAAATCTGCCAACGACCATTTAAGTGGACGGCCAGCTGATTGACCACTACGATCCATTTTGAACCGTAACGCTTGGAGTTACGAGCTGCGAGTATTGGAAAGGCCGCTAACACGATAAGTAGTTTTATAATTTAAATTATTTTGAGTATTCCGGCAAAATGAACTGCAGCGCTTGCAAGCAATCCATAAAATATGAAACAGAAATACTAACATGCACTAGCTGCCTGACGAAGTATCACAACGCATGCACTAATATAACTTCAGCATACTACTTAGACAATGTAATTGAACTAAAAAAGACGTGGCGATGCCCATCTTGCCAAAATGTCACCAACAGGCGAAATAGGAATGATGACACGCCCGTGAGGAAACAATTTCTGGGCTTAAACGACACTACAATGTCTGTCGGCGATTCTTTACTTGGGGATCAGAATAAACAAGACATGTCAACAAAATATGACCATTCAACTACAAACTCGACACACACTGCGCGAGATGAAAACTCAATGTTAGACAAGATTAGCCTACTTCTAGATAAGAAACTCGAAGAAAATAAAAAATCTATATTAAGCGAGATCAGAAGCACAATAGATTTAATAATAGAACAAAAATCTGATAAATTAAGGAAAGAAGTAGAAAAAAAGACAGATACATTAACGAGCGAGCAAGCAGTTATAAAAAATCAAATATTTATACTAACTAAAACTATTCAAAAATTGGAAACCGAAAATACGAAATTAAAAGAAGAAACGAAACAGTTAATTTTTAGTTCAAAAAACACACAACAATATCATACAGAAAACTCGAAGAAATTTGTATTATACGGTCTATCTGAATACGATCAAGAAACAGAAATAGAACTCCACCACAGGATAAATAATGCTTTCCAAGATATACTTAACGTAGACCTTACAGGCTACGTTGAGGAATTAACTAGAATTGGAAGGAAAAACCAACAACGTAGACCCATAGTAATTGAGTTATCATTTTTTTTTTTTTTTCATTTCAAAAATTCTTTATTAAGTCATAAAATCATAATTAAAATTGTACAGAACTAGTGTAAGTTTAATCCTAGTTTTTACAGTCGTATTTATTTTACAATTGTTGTTTTACAGACAATATAGTCTAAGCGAAAACTTTTAGAAATGGGATAAATAATACAGACGTGGTAAATATATTCAAGGTATCAACTGACAGTAATTATATTGGGATACGGAGTACATAAGCTTAAGTTGAAGCTTTACATATTTAAAAGAAAGTTTAAGAATTCAGATACCAACTTTAGGCGAAAGATGAATAAAATAACCGCGCAGCGCGAGCGCTTGGCAACGGCAATCCACAGCTAGCAACAAGAACAGCTGTACTGTAGTCGTGAGCTACACATGCAATAGTGTGCGCGCAGTCCGCCACCGCGCGACGCGCACGCCACTCCCACCCGATACCGGATGGTAATACAGGTGAGAGTGGCGCGCACGCCTGCTGCGACGGGCTGCGCGCGCCCGTGCATGTGACGTCAGCCTATTCATTACACTCTAGAACAAGTGATGGGGCAACTTGTAACGATTATAGTTGTCGATATAGGGAATATTTTTCTTGCGGGTTTTACACAGATGTTGAACTAGCTTATTATTGTTAAAAGGGTTTTTATTGAAGTAGAACTTTTCTGACAGTTTATATATATACACATCGATCCTCGGTAAACCAATTTGCACATGTAAATTATAAAGATTAGTACGGAATGGAGTGCTAAATGCATATTTAAGAGCTTTGTTTTGGATTATTTGTAATTTGTTGATATTAGTTTTGCAAGTGCTGCTCCACACGGGACATGCGTAAGTAATACACGGTCGAACCAGGGTGTAGTAAATTCGTAATTTTGTGTGGCTGCTCAGGCTTGAGCGCTTGTTCAAGATAGGGTTTAAAGCATTGATTGCCTTGATGCCTTTAAAATGTAATTTAGAAGTATTCTCAGACCAGTTGAGTTTGTTGTCTAGGGTGGTTCACAGAACGACTCCAAGGTATAATGTAGGTTCCAACTTTGAGTTTTCGTATTGGTAACGATCGCTTTCTCGTAAAAAGTATGGCTTCCGTTTTAGAGTCGTTGATCTTCAGCTTTCATTTATAAAAATATTCAAGTAGTCGATCAATGGCTAGTTGGAGGCGACCAATCATTATGTCAATGTCTGACGAAGATGTGAAGCAGGCAGTGTCATCTGCAAAACAGGCAAGATGTGTTCGTACCTGCACAGGTATATCGTTAAGATAAAGTAAAATAGGTAGGGACCCAGAATTGAGCCTTGTGGAACTCCTGCAGGCACAGATGTTATAGAAGATGAGTAATCTTTGATGTGCACTCGAAAGCTACGACCTGAAAGGTATGACTTTATCATTTTTACCAAGGATAAAGGTATTCCGAGCAAAATAAGCTTGTGAATTAGTGCTTTGTGCCAAACCGTATCAAACGCTTTTTCCATGTCTAAAAGAAACATACCAGTAGACTGTTTCAGATTA
The DNA here is from genome assembly GCA_917880725.1 of Selenia dentaria. Lineage (NCBI taxonomy): Eukaryota > Metazoa > Arthropoda > Insecta > Lepidoptera > Geometridae > Selenia > Selenia dentaria. The sequence continues at coordinate 7,452,472 of OU862891.1, forward strand.
AGGTTATGCGACACGATTTCTGCTACTCTAGCCAATTGCTGCACTGTCGAATGACCTTGACGGAAGCCAAATTGTTCGTCAATAAGAAATTCGTAGCAGGCGTATGTAAATCAGCTTTTCGAATAGCTTACCGAGACACGGCAAGAGACTAATTGGGCGATAAGAAGTCGGGTCTGCAGAGTCCTTACCAGGTTTGTGTATAGCTATGACTTTTGCTACTTTCCATGGAGATGGAAAGTAGTTTCGCGTAAGACAAGCATTGAATATTTTTGTTTATTGCACAACACATTTTTGTGGATTTTTTTTAATAAGGAGATTAGATATCTGATCAGGTCCTGGAGCTTTGCGATGCTTTAAACTCAACATAAGTTTTTTGACTTCACCCGGACGGACTAGCATGGAAAGATAGTAGATTCGGTAGTAGATTCATCATGTAAAGCAGACATGGAACGTTCAATTGAAGAAGACTCGGCACTCGTCCATGCATGAGTAAGCAACATATTGTTTAGGAAACTTCTGGCTAGCACCTCACATTATTCGTTTTGGGTGGTTGTTAACAAGTCATTTTCTTTTTTAATTGCTGGCATTACATCCATGGAAGCCGGGCGCAGAGATTTAACCAAGCGCCATAGATCGGCACTTGGATTATCTACCAGTTTTAATTTTTTGTTCCATACATCATCGTTGTAACTCTGTATAGATGTTTTAATTGCGGACTTTAATTTGTTAATGCGTTCATTTAAGCTTTTTCGCACTGTACTATCTAATTCTACGGCAGCATATCTTCGTAAGCGATTTTTTTGCCGTATGATCCGTTGAATTCGCCGTGGCAGCGAAAAAGAGTTCCACAGCTGTAGGGTTGTAACTGGAACACATATGTCTCTTGCATCTAGTATTGTCTTCTGTAGATTGTTAATAAGTTTGTCGATTTCATTTTCGGACTCGTAGATTTTTGAACATAAAATTGTGTTTGAATTAAGATAATTGCGATATTTGGCCCAGTTCGTTTAAGCGTAGTTCAATTTCTGAATAGGATTACGATGAAATTTGATATTAACTTTAGCAAACACAGGAAAATGGCACGGTAACTATTTGATCAAGTGAGTTGATATTTTTCGATAAAAGAATGTCTGGGATAGATGGACTATGGTCAGCACAGTAAGGAATAAGGGTGACGTCCCGAGGAGCATGGATCACGTACTCGTTAATAAGCATGTGCTCATATAATGTTTTACCACGCGAATTGCCTACCCCTGGAGACCACAGAGGATGCTTTGAGTTTAAGTCACCCATGGCCATCACCTTTGTACCAGATGACATTAAAAGTTCGATGTCACTACTAATAAGTGGTAAATTGGGGGATTGATACACGGAATATATTATCATATTACTATTATTTATATTCAAAGAAACGCCAACGGCTTCAAGATTGTGGGTAGAAGGGGTAGGATGCAAATTATGAACTATATCCGAACGAACAAGAATAGCTACACCCTGGCCAGTACCATTACTGCGCTTGTCCGTGCGGTAACAAGCATAACCTGGGATTTTAAGTGTAAGGCGACCAGTTAATATAGTTTCACAGAGTGCAATGACATCAGCTTTAAGTTTACTCACCGCGAGTTCTGCTAGTTCTTGTTGCTTTCTGTGAATGCCATCCGTGTTCCAATACAATATACGTAATTCATGGCAACTAGACATAGTGACCTAGATGTGACAATATTAGGACAACTTTCTCCATGAAAGTTTTACACTTCTTGAATTCATTCTTGATTCTCTGTATGGTCGTTAAGATCTCCAGCATTTCTGTAGTCTCAATATCCAGCTGAGACTTTTCGTTTGTTACTTCTACACTTGGAGTTCGCGTATTAACCGGAATGTTGCTTTGCTGTGGCCTTGTAGGACGCATTGTGGGTATGTTTGTTTCAGAACGTATTAGGCCGACTCCTTGGGGATTGGGTACGATTTTTTTGCTATCTGCGATTTGAGCCCAGCTTTTCTGATTCTTCAGTGCAGCGTCAGTAGTCTGGGAGGTAATAGCTTTACGTAGTGTTACACGTTTGGTTTCAATACGATCCAGATATTTTAACCGTTCGGAACATTGAGTAAAATTTGCAGGGTGCTCTTCATGGCAGTTGCAACAGCGGGCAGGCGCTACCCTGTCTTTCTTAGGACATTCCCAAGTCGGATGGGACAGTGCGCATTTTACACAACGTGCTGGTCTGTTGCAGTTTCTTGATGCATGGCCAAATCCCTGACATCAGAAGCACTGCGTACCTGGCTTCTTGCTCGGCTTGTATTTCTGTATGTCGACGACACAGCTGGACAAGTACTTGATTTGCTTGAATTTAATCATGTTTGTGCCGCTAGGTAACTGGACCAGTACAGGTGGACATTCAGAGGCGTGGAATGTTTTCAATTGTGATACAGTAGCTCCTGAGAATCCTAGTGAGGCCAGTTCTTCGGGAATATTAGGTTGGATAAATTTCGGCAAGCCTTTTATAACCGCTGGTGACGCCATCTATCGTATTTTGGTTCAATCTATTCAAATTATTGTTGATGTCTCACTACTCCTACCCCCCGCCAATTACCTTGTGCACCTCGCCGCGAAAAGACGTGTCAGTCTGCAAGTTGTGTCTGTCCGCTGCAGAACAGCTTCCAGGGTCTGATCTGCTGACCCCCGCTCGACCACAGAAGTATCATAGAAATTCTTCGCATACCGCTCCTATCGAATACAGCGGCGTCGGCGCCCCTCGCGAGTGTCTCTGCTGGTGGAATCGGAACCGAGGAGGTTCTTGGATGTGCAGTGTACGTGGAAGAAAGCCAGGTTGGTGCACCTCCCCCTCCTTTGTTTTACTTTCAGTGAGACTTCAGTTCGTTTGCTTACCTACTACCTATCGAAGAAAACTAAATAATCTATAGCTGGCGCCTCCATATTCTTTAGTGGTCCTTCGTCCCGGGTGAAAACCCAAGTAGTTTCCTTGCTTAATTATATAAGTATATATAAGTAATTTCGCATTTAAAAATAAATCATTTTATGTAAGAATTGCTACTCCCGCGCCACAATTGTACCTAAATCATATTACATTGTGTGCTAACCCGCGCACCTATTATATTTAGCATACCTAGGTATTTCATATAAATATATTCCTATACCCCGCATTAATTATAATATTTATCATACCTAATCGCATTTCAAATAAGTCACTCGGTGAGGCAGATTGCATAGGTACGAGTATATTTTGTTGAATAGTCAGGTAGACTCGAAAAATATATTATCTACCTACATTGTTTACGCATCACTCGAGGCACTTTCAACCCGCTTGTATTTCGTTACATTTCTACCTGCTTGATTAAAATAATAAATAATTATGTCTAAATCGTCTTCTAAGCTTGCCGATGTTGCAGACGCTAAACTAATTAATATTAAAGCGAAACGAAACGCAATTTTCGAATTACTTCAAAATATTTACGACATCAGTCCCGACATCGACAAGAACAAAGAGACGAGACACGCATTCCTCAGTGATAGTTCAAATATTGACGCTTATCGTACTGAATTTAAACAACTTCTGGATGATTATAATTCCCGTTTATTGACAGTCGATCCGCAAGCGACACCCGACTATAAATGTTTAGTTGCATTTGAACAACTATACAGTCGCATCAAAGCCTTACGAGATCAATACGCTCGACCAGCTGTTTCTCAAGGTCAAAGTCTATACAGTGCAATTCCTCACAAAAGTAGACCTTCTTTACCGGCCATCGAATTGATGTCCTTCTCTGGTGACATACGTTCATGGCCATTGTTTTTCGCGAGCTTCAGATCAACCGTCCATGACAATCCATCGCTCACGGACGCTGAGAAGTTATATTATTTGTTAGGTAAACTCTCAGGCAAGGCGCAGACCGCTTGCGCAGGTATTGCTCCCTGCCCGGAGAATTATCAACTTTTTATTCAAACGCTTATCGACAAATATGACGATACTCGTTTACTCGCTTCGACGCATTTAAATCAGATATTAGATTTTAAAGCCATAACCATCGCTTCCGCTGACAACTTTGATTTGTTTACCGACAAGTTTGTCAGTGCAGTACAAACATTAAAAAATGTACAAGTTGATAATTTATCCGATTTTATCTTTTTACATATTGCACTTCGTAAATTAGATACGAACACCGTGCACGCCTTCGAGATGAGTTTGTCCGATCGGTCTGAAATTCCAACGCTTGATGACTTGTTAAAGTTTATTAAAAATCAAAATAAAATGTTGCAATTACAAAGTGTGCCTTCGTTCGAAAAACACACGAACAAAGTTTCAAATCGCGCTCGATCCGCTAATACAAATACTACAGCGCAACCGAAATACCAAACTTATTTAACTGTCGATTCATGTTCCGGTAATAAGAATGGATGTTTGTGTACGAATATTACTCATCTACACATATTTAAGTGTCCCGCTTTTATTAAAATGACACCAGAAGAACGCTTTAAAACTATTAAAGAAAATAATGCGTGCATTAATTGTACTAGTATTAAACATCGCGTATCGCAATGCAACTCGAACTCGAATTGTCGAGTTTGCAAATTGAAACATCATACTTTGCTCCATTTCCCGCGACGGGATTCGAACCCCGCTACCGGTGAAGCTACCGTGCAAGTTATCGCTCGCCCGGCCACCGCGCCAGCGCATCGCCGTCCGTCCGTACCTATAGAGACTAATTCTGCGCCGCGCGCTGATGTATCGTTGTGTGCAACATCCACTGCGCCGCTCGCTTCCCCGCCTTGTATGCCGCACGTAAATACCGCGCAATGTACCGCTACTACAGTTCTGCTGGCTACTGCTCAAGTAGCTATGTATGACGATGGTGGTAACAGGCACCTCGTACGTGTTTTGCTGGACTCTGCCTCACAGAGTCACTTCATGACCAAAGAGTGCTGCGATCGTCTAGGCTTACAACAGAGGAAGACGGAACATACGCTTATTAAAGGTTTCGGAGGTTCAGAAAAAGTGATTAAAGGTTTAGTAGATTTTCAATTTCATTCTCGCTTCGATGACAACATTAAGTTTAACATTTCGTCACTGCTCGTGGATCAGATAACGGATATTTTACCTTCCGCCGTTATAGACGTATCGGCGCTTTCACACTTGCGCGGATTACCGCTCGCAGACGATACATTTTCGACGCCTAGTGAAATTGACGCGTTGATAGGCGCATCGTTGTTTCCGCACTTGTTGTTGCCCGAGACAGTATATAGTAATACCACGGCTCCGCCTGCCATTCGTACGGTACTGGGTTACGTAGTTATGGGGTGTGTACCTACTGTTTGTAATCGCTCCGCGCGCACTCTCACGACATGTTGCGTGGTCCAGGAACCGATGGAAGATTTATTTAGAAGATTTTGGGAGTTAGAAGAATGCTCCGCCCCGCCCGTTCAACTTTCTACTGCGGATGTTGAATGTGAAGAATTTTACCGCGCGACCACTGCTCGTGATCCCGAGAGTGGCCGATACACCGTGGGCTTGCCGTTTAGTGAAGACGCCTTTTCACTCGGTGACTCATTCAATATCGCTCGTAGGCGCTTTTTGTGTTTGGAGAGGAAATTACAAGCCTGTCCAAGGATGAGAGCCGCTTACGACGAAGTCATACATGAATATATCGCGAAAGATTATATTTCACCCGCGCCTCCCGATGACTCTGATAATTCGTTGTTACCTTCATATGTCATACCGCACCACGGAATCATCCGGGAAGATAAGACTTCGACGCGCCTACGTATCGTTCTGGATGCCAGCAGTAAAACTGCATCTGGACGTTCGCTTAATGATATCTTACATGCAGGACCAAATTTACAGGGCAATCTATTTCAAATTGTATTAAACTTCAGACTTTACCGCGTCGCCTTAACCGCTGATTGCCGTCAACAATTTCTACAAATTGTCATGCGCGACGAAGACCGTCGCTATCAACGCATCTTGTATCGGTTTAATCCGTATGAACCGTTAGTCCTGTATCAATTTAACAGAGTTTGTTTTGGTTTAAAGTCCAGTCCCTACCATGCACTTCGCACTGTACATCAGCTGATCGCGGATGACGGCGCTAAATATCCGCGTGCCAGCGAGATAGCCGCTTCGTCGATTTACATGGACGATGTCGCTTTTTCTGTACAGCAGGAAAGTGATACCGTCACCGTGTCAAAGGAGCTGATTGATTTCTTCAAAGGTGCACAGTGGGACATAGTAAAATGGAACAGTAATGCAAACGAAGTTTTAAATTCTATTCCCGCATCTCACAAACCTCCCATGGAGGTCGAGTTCGATAAATCCGTGCAGCACAAAATACTAGGCTTACATTGGTCAACCGAAACTGATAGCTTTTATTTTAAGGTTACCTCCCCCGCTGAAATTACCTGTACGAAACGTATCATCCTGTCGACCGTCGCGCGGCTGTGGGACATCATGGGCTTTGTCGCGCCAACCGTCCTGCTCGCCAAACTGCTCATTAAACAGCTCTGGCAGCAAAAGTTAGAGTGGGATGACGTACCGCCCCCGCATATCGTCAAGCTATGGAAACAGTTCTGCATAGAATTGCCCGCTTTGAACAATATTAAGTTCCCGCGACATATAGGCGTAGACGACGACGTGGAAATTACGGTGGTAGGATTTTCAGATGCTAGCGAACTAGCCTACGGAGGGGTAGTTTATTTACGCGTGACGTCACACGGCCGTACTTCGGTGCAGTTGGTGTGTTCGAAATCTAAGGTCGCGCCGATGACACCGCACACTATCGCTAGATTAGAGCTCTGCGGAGCTGTAATACTGTCGAAGTTATTGCGCGTGGTCTTAGATAAAATCGCTTCTCGCCATTCAGTTAAAGTTTACGCTTTCACAGATTCACAAGTAGCTTTATATTGGATCAAAGGTTCGCCTCATCGCTGGCAAGCATTTGTCGCTAACCGCGTTGTCAAAGTTACTGACAACATATCCGCGGATGATTTTTATCATGTCTCAGGTTCGGAGAACCCTGCTGACTGTTTGTCTCGCGGCCTTATGCCACAAAAACTGGTTTCGCACGCTCTTTGGCTACATGGGCCTGCTTGGCTTTCGCTAGACCCGTCACAGTGGCCCATAAACTCAGATACACATTCAATTGTTGATGTGCCCGAGCAAAAGGTACTTGCACACCCTGTGACTACACCCGTCGAAGATTCAGTCATATATAATCTCGCTCAACGCATTTCCTCTTGGAGTAGATTGTTACGCATAATTGTTTTCATCTGTCGATGTGTAAAATTATTATCTCGCCGTGACACGGTCGCCGTTACTGCTGACGATTTAGAGTTCGCTGAAAGTAAATTACTAAAGGTCATTCAACGTAAATATTTCCCGGAGGAATTTAATAATTTACAAAAAGATAAACTTTGTTCACCCGCGTTTAACAAACTGAACGCATTTTTGGATAATGGATTTATTAGAGTAGGTGGTCGACTTGTGAATGCCGAGCTAGACTTTACGCACAAACACCCCATTATTTTACCACGTCATGATCATGTAATTGATTTATTAATCGATTATTACCACAAAAAGCATTTACACGCGGGTCCAGAGCTGCTTATGTCGCTTCTTAGGCAGAGGTATTAGATCTTATCCGCGCGCCGAATTGTACGACGAAGATTCCATTTGTGCAATACGTGCTTTCGGTTGAAACCGCGACCTACATATCCGCTTATGGCTAATTTGCCGGACAGCCGTGTTCGACAGGCTCTAAAAGCTTTCACGCACACCGGGTGTGATTACGGTGGCCCTATCGCTTACACTCCTATTAGGCGTCGCGGAGTACAAAGTCAGAAGGCGTATTTGTGCATATTCACTTGTCTAACCACCCGCGCTGTGCATATAGAGATAGCGACAGATCTCAGCACAGCCAGCTTCTTAGCTGCTTTAAAACGCTTCCTCGCGCGCCGCAGTCCCGTCCAGGACATTGCCTGCGACAACGCTACGAATTTTCGTGGGGCCAATTCGTATCTTCGTGAGCTTTATAACTTTTTAAATAAAGAATATAAGCCGCGTTTTGAAGAAGAGCTGTCGGAAAACCGCATAACTTTCAAACATATTCCCCCACTTTCGCCCCATTTCGGATGTTGGGAGAGTATGGTAAAGATCGTTAAAACGCATTTGTTTAAAGTAATCGGCCAACAGCTTTTATCATACGAGGAGCTTAACACGGTGCTCGTACAAATCGAGTGTTTACTGAATTCGCGACCGCTAACCGTGTTAAGTCCAGACCCGGCAGAGCCCACTGCTCTGACTCCGAGTCATTTTTTGCACACCGCGCCTCTGTGCTCGCTGCCTGCGCCCGCTGAGGAGTCGAACAACCTCAGTGCCCTGCACAGGCACTTGCTGTTAGATAAACTAGTTCAGTCGTTCTGGGAGCGATGGAGAGTCGAGTACCTACACGGCCTTCAAACTCGCGAGAAATGGAATACTCCTTCTGTCCCCATCAAGCTGGGAACGGTCGTAGTGATTATAACCGACAACGCACCTCCTCTTGCATGGCCATTAGCTGTCGTAGAGAAAGTTCATCCAGCCAAAGACGGTGTCGTTCGTGTGGTCACTGTCAAAACCACGAAGGGAAGCTACTTGCGCCCTGTAGTGCGCTTGTGCCCTCTGCCAAGCCAGTAATTGTTCAACACTTAATTATGTATTTTAGTTTAGACATTAGATAGTTTATTTCTAACTCGTACATATATGTATATTTAACTGCTCCATATTATATTCCCGCATGCTAAACCCGCATATAATATATTATTTTATGTATTATATTTCCGCTACCGCTACCTTTATGATTGTATTTTTAAAGGTGACCCTTTAAGGGCGGCTGGAAATGGTGACGCCATCTATCGTATTTTGGTTCAATCTATTCAAATTATTGTTGATGTCTCACTACTCCTACCCCCCGCCAATTACCTTGTGCACCTCGCCGCGAAAAGACGTGTCAGTCCGCAAGTTGTGTCTGTCCGCTGCAGAACAGCTTCCAGGGTCTGATCTGCTGACCCCCGCTCGACCACAGAAGTATCATAGAAATTCTTCGCATACCGCTCCTATCGAATACAGCGGCGTCGGCGCCCCTCGCGAGTGTCTGCTGGTGGAATCGGAACCGAGGAGGTTCTTGGATGTGCAGTGTACGTGGAAGAAAGCCAGGTTGGTGCACCTCCCCCTCCTTTGTTTTACTTTCAGTGAGACTTCAGTTCGTTTGCTTACCTACTACCTATCGAAGAAAACTAAATAATCTATAGCTGGCGCCTCCAACCGCTTTAGGGAGCTTTTCGTCCTTTCGTGTAAAGGTATGAAAGGCCACATTCTCTTTCATTAGGCCTTATTTAACTTGTTGGTGGCCTTTTGCAGTATAGCATTGGACCCGCACTGTCTTGTTACCCCTGTACTGCATATGGAAACTCTCTTTATTTAAGTGATTATTTATGGTATCTCTTATTTTTTCTAAGGTGCAGTCTCCGTGAAGTTCAATCACGATTGGAGGAGTTTTATTTGTCATCTTCTTCTTCGTTGCGCTTTGGTAGGGTTCCTTGGCAACTTCATCAACTGGAAGACTACTAAACCGGTTATTTGTAGGCGCTCCTTTCTCCTTCTCAACTTCTTTGGGGTTGGCGATAAATTTCTTTGGATGCCTCCACTGGTCTGGTGACGTAGGATTATCCCTCGGTCTCTTGCTAACCAAGCTGGGGTTGGACGCCGAGCGTGTAAGAAATTTCTCCATGTTGGACTAAGGTGATCTACCGACAAGTTATCGATAGCACCTTAGCCCATCACTAGTTGTGTTCGGCTGGTGGCGAATACGGAGTAGTTGACGTAGGCGTGCGATCGTAGTGACAACCGAACGCTAAAATAATTAAAATAGTAGTTGAGTTATTAAGCAAAAAGATGACGCGATACCTACTGCAAAATGGCCAGTTTTTAAGAATACAGGATTGTCTATATCGGAATACCTCGACGACACAGCCCTACAACACAGAAAAAACCTGCAAGTACATCTTCGTGCAGCTCGCCTAGACGGTCATCACGCCGTGATTAGAAATAATAAACTTATAATAGACGGTACCATCACACACACGCATACCTGCATAACCAGTCCTCATCGAAATCGGCGCGACAAACACAAAACGAGTCGCCTGTCCCGTGTGGCTCCAGAGACAGTAACCAGACTTTCACACAAACACTGACACAACCACGTACTCATCAACAACAAAACTATAATTTTCGTGATTAAACACACGGATTTTAATATTTGTCTCAAAATATGCAAAGTATCTACGGAAAACGTGACACAGTACGAGCTTTTTTGCAAGACAACTATTCAACAATACATGCACTTTCTGTCACAGAAACGTGGCTATCCCAAGAAAAACTACAATTGATCGACTTTACTGGCTACAATATAGCATCTGCATTCTGTAGGCAACAGCGAAGGGGGGGAGGAACTTGTATTCTATTACGTGACGACTTCGAGTATACAGAGATGAAGGACATAACGGCTCTGACAATTGAATATTGTATAGAAATTAGTGCCATATTAATTCATAAGGTCGATGTTTTACTAGTAACTATCTATTGGAATGACAAGCGGAGCGATTTATTCTATACTCAGCTTAATACATTATTAGAACTTCTATTAAAAAAATATAATTCAATAGACATGATAATCGTCGGAGACTATAAATATAATGGAGAACACTAAAGAATCTACTTAATTACTTCACCTAATGCGAGAATATAATTTCAATCAATTTGTAAATAAACCTACTCGTATCACCTGTATTTCGGCTTCTTGTTTGGACCTTGTTTTTTCTAACTCTAATAAAAATAAAATAGATGTTTCAGTACAAGACTTCGGTTTTTCAGATCATTTAGGCATTAATATAAATATTAAAGATGGGCTGGATTTCAAAAACAAACCCATAATATGGAAAACCAAAACAAGACTATTTAACAAACAAAATATGAACAGTTTTAAAAAAGAACTAAAAAACATAAACTGGACCGAGATTTTGAATATTAATACAACTAAAACGGTAAACGACAATTACAAAATATTCAATAATACACTATCCGAAATCTTAGACCGCTGTACATCAAAAAAAATAATAAAACTGAATGTAAAAAAAATATATAATTGGTTAACCCGAGGTATAAAAACTTCTTGTAGGAATAAGCGGCTTTTGAAACCTCTTGTAACATACTGTAAACACCCTATATTAACTAGCCACTATAAATCTTACGTGAAATTGCTGAAAAAGACAGTAAACAAATCAAAAAGAAACGAATATATACGCAGAATGAAAACTGCGGATAATAAAACTAAGACAATGTGGAAAATAATAAAAGAACGCACAAATAAAAACATAAAAAATCATAAAAATAATATTAAACTAAAAATAAATAACAAAATAATTTCGGAACCACAACAGGTAGCAGATGCGTTCAATGAGTACTTCGCATCCGTAGGAAATGTAGGTGGAGGGAGGCCGGCAGCCCGTGGCCGGTCGCTACTTCAGCCCATTAGCAACTCAATGTTTTAAAGTCCTGCTGAGCCGCGCGAAATATATTTAATAATCAAAAACTTGAAAAGTAAATATAGTTATGGAGTTGACGAACTACCGCCAATCCTAATCATATACTGCGCTGAAGAACTAACTTTACCGTATTACTTGCTGATCAACCAATCCTTCACAGAAGGTTCGTTCCCAGACCATTTGAAAAAAGCTCTAGTTAAACCAATACATAAAAAATCTTCCAAATTAGAACCAAGTAATTACAGACCAATAGCACTCCTACCTGCCTCTTCAAAGATTTTTGAAAAGGTAATGCTAACACGTCTTAATTCTTTTTGCGAAAAATTTGAAATCCTCGATGACGCTCAAAATGGATTTAGAGAAAACCGCCCTACAATTTTGGCAGTATATAAATTAATCAACGAAATCTTGAACACCATAAATGATAAAAAATACGCAATTGGCATCCTTTTAGATATGACGAAAGCATGATTTTAGATATGATAAAGTTCAGTACGACATACTTTTAGATAAATTATATAGTATAGGCATACGCGGTATAGCACACCAATGGTTCAGCTCTTATCTAAAAAATCGCGAACAGTGTGTGGAAATTGAAAATGTTGACCCTAACACTGGTATGATAGATATAGCTAGATCAACCCCAACGCAAATTAATTATTCTATTCCCCAAGGAAGCGTCGCTGCATGCATCTTATTTTTAATTTATATTAACGACTTTCCTAAAATAATAAACGAACCCTGTGTACTTTTTGCAGATGATATCTCTATCTTGACATCGTGTAATAATAATACTAATTTGAATGAAAAACTCACTGACATGTTTAATAATATAATTAATTGGATGACCGACCACAACAGTGACTTAAACTTCTCAAAAACAGCAATCATACAATTTAGACCCCACAAAAAAGCCCCTCTTGACATAAACCTGTCATATAATAATATTAAATTAGAATGTGTAGACGCAGCTAATTTACTAGGCATAGACATTGATACGCATGTAAATTGGAAAAGTCACATTAAAACAATAAAAACCAAATTGTCAAGTTTCACATACGCACTTAGGGAACTACGCCGAGCTACTAATTCAGACACAGCTTTAACAGCCTATTACGCATACGCATTTTCGTGGCTCAGCTATTGCATCACTCTCTGGGGCAACAGTGTAGACGCCATAGATCTCTTTGTTGTCCAGAAAAAATGCATCCGTATCCTCGCCAATATCAAACTCCCAGACATCAGTATACCAAATTTCCATAGACCATATTTTCTTCAATATAAAATTTTAACTGTCGCCTCTCTATATATATTTGAAAACTGTAAATTTGTTAGAAAGTACCCACAATTTTTTAGAAAATTAGTTGAAAACCGAAACTATCGAATAAGGTCTAACTACAAACATAAATTAATCTTACCGACATCTAAATTAGCAATGCATAGCTCCGGCCCAAATCCAATGGCCGTCAAAATATATAATAAACTACCAGTACAGATAAAGGATATAGAAAATGAAAATAAATTTGACAAAACCCTAAAAAAACATATTGCTAGCAAAATGTTACTATAGTTTAAACGAGTATTTAGAAGACAAATCAATAATGTTATAAATCGATCCGCTCCGCACTATATTGCCATACCCAATCAGGGTTATTGTTATGTATTACCTAATTTAAACATGCTAGCTAACATCTGTATGTGAACTTCATAATAATTATGCAATAAATGATTGAGTATTGAGTAAATTATTTTGTCAGCTTTTTGTTAGCATTTATTGTTAGCATTCATTCATTCATTTATTTAGTTATTATTTATTTATTTCAGGAACCCATATTGCATAAAGTAAAGAAAATATCATAATTAAAATTACACAAAAAAATCATAATCTACAGTCAAACTAAATTAAATAAAATAATCATATGAATTTAAAATCACAAAAGTCAATCAAATAATCATAGTCACAAGTTTAACATAATATACAGTCAAAACAATATTAATTGAAAATCACATAAGCAAATAATAAATATAGTCGTAAGTCATAGGAGGGTGTCAAACTGATATTAATATCTCCTCTCCGGCACTGCTGCTGGAACATGTCTCCCATAGCAATGCGGGAGGTAAGGGCAGTCAAACCTGGCAGCAATCATATCCAGGATGGTGTTGGAGCTGGTCCCAATTCTGCGTACAAAAGACGCGGCGCGCAAACGCATGGTCGCATGAAAGCATGCAGTGTGCGCGTCCGCGAACATACCTGAGGCGCTGCAGAATCAGGGCAGCCCCAACAGCATCCTGAAAGCATTGTACACAACGCGGAGCTCACTATACCTCTTTTTACTGTAATCAGCCCACAAGTTGCATGTGTAGAGGGATGTACAGAATGCTCTAAAGAGTGTAATCTTCACCTCTAATGAAGAACGTGCAAACCTGCGGGCTATCATGTTCGCTCTAATAGAGAGTGATCTGCGCTCCCGCTCTATATCTTCGTTATCTTTGAGGTCGGTAGTAACAATATGCCCCAGGTATTTGAATTGCTCTACCCTCACTAGGGGAGTACTGTTAAGCAGAACAGGCAGTTCTGAGGACATTTTCCACTTGACTCAAAAACCATCCACTGACTTTTACTTCCATTATACTGTAATCCGTGACTAGACATGTACTCATCGCATGTACGTATCAGCTTTCTCAGGCCGCAGATCGAAGCGCTCAGCAGCACCATATCGTCTGCGTAGCTCAAGTTGTTGACACAAATACCGTCAATGTGGCAGCCGACATGCTGTCTGCTGAGCGCCACGATCAGCCCATTTATATATAAATTAAACAGGGTTGGAGATGTTAATCCACCTTGCCTGAGACCGCACTGAAGCTGATACGCATCCGACATTGTCCCCGCTGTTGGTCTGGTGCGCATACCAATACTGAAACAGGCCGAAAATGATATGGTATATCAACTTTTTCCACAGTAGGCCATACGACACCAAATCAAAGGCTTTTGACAAATCAAGGAAGCACGCATATACTAGAGTGTTACGCTTAGTATAGTATGTGACGGTACGTTAATTAATTTACGGTATTAAACGGGTACAAATTAAAACGATTTTTTTTATATAAACTTATAAAAAAAATAGTTTTAATTTTTTATCAGGTTCTTCGTCACCTCATCGGTGGACAACCGACGCTGCGTTTGCCAGTCCGTGGTCCCCACTCCGGAATCTTTCGGACCCATCGGCCATCTGGGTGATAATACGTGCCCTACCCACTGCCACTTCAACTCGCTTATCTTCTGGGATATATCGGTGACTTTCTTTCTTCTACGGATCTGCTCACTTCTGATTCAAAGACGTAAAGAAACCCCGAGTATAGCCTTCTCCCTAGCTCAACTTTGAGCGCAACTTTGAGCTTTCATATAAGGCCCATAGTGATGAAGATGAAGACCACGTTTCAGTGCCATAAGTCATCACTGGTAACACACACTGATCAAAAACTATTGTTACGAGGCACTGAAGTATTTTTGACGAGAAGACTTCACCAAGATTCCGGAACGCATTCTTGGAATATATTATTGCGTCTTAGTTTTGAAGTGCTAGAGCCTAAGCGAATCTATCTAATTGTATTTATCTCTTCAAACAATTAATACCTAGTAGTATGTAGTATATCAGGAATACGAGCCTATTGATGGCACTCTTTGATGAAAGCTTCAGAAGATTTGCTTTGAACAATTTGGTTCGCTTTGAGATTAGAGAGGATTAGATTTAGATTATTAGTTAATTCATTAGACTACAATTCAAAATCATTTAAATTTAATATGCTATTACTGCACCAATATTTAAATTTTCAATAAAATTGCCGTGATTATTGATAAGGGATTATGACAATGATGATTATTGACAAGGCGATAATAAAGTTAAGGGTTCCGTTCTAAAAAAATATTTTCAACGAGCCCTAAATTAAGTGAAGCCTGTATTTTGGATATAGTACTAAGACTGAGGGGAAATTTGTATTTCCGTTTCTCCATGTCGCGACGGAATATGTGTAACTCTATTTCTAAAACAGGTACCTATCAAAATCGTTTCATCAGTAGGTTCTTGTATTTCAAGCGATTGTTTTTCTAGGGTCATAACATAACCATGATTTGTTATATCATAAAAAGCTAAAAACGAGTTCGTTTCATAAGTAAACTCAACATCTGGCTCATTAAACTATGATTGAAAAACAGTTTTTCATCAAAGTACTACAATGGTAAACAAACAAAGTTTCTGAAATTAACTGCCGACTTTTGTGAGTGGAATGAACAAGAGGCCGTTTTGATGTTCGCTTTGAAGTGGTAAACGGTTTTTTATGTTAAAGTGTTGAGCTTGAAATACCATGTCCTTTTTATTAGGATAGAATGTCACGGACTACAGATTAGTACCTAGTTACGACATATTGGGCGTCTATTCCGACGTATAATATATATATTTTCTCACTAAATATTGAAACTAGGCTCGTATTTTTTTGTTACTTAGATACTTACCAATAGTATGCTTAAGCCCCTATTTATATTCTATACAGCCAGCAGTTTTGCTCGCTTGGTTTTGGTGTAAGTAGTGGTGGAGGCGCCGTTTTGGAATCTTGAGGTCTCCTGGGTTCGATAACCTGGTCGTACAGTTATTGGAATTTTTTTAACAAGAAATTCTGAGGAAGAAATTCTCAATAGCAGTCTCAATAAAAATCTGGAACAGTGCCCCCTAAATGGCAATTGGCTCGCCCTTCTATAACATGCGACCAAAAGCATATCTCACACACATCAGTGTTTAAAACGCCGCTGCCTACCCCTTGGAGTATATTTAGGCGTCACGATTTATTATGCTGTATTTAAAAATAACACGTATTACACTATTTATGTTAAAATATTTTTTTCATATTATAAATTTTAAGAACTTTGAACTTTTGCAAAAATTTTAAATACGTGTTAGGTACGAGTACATATTAGTAATAATTAAATTATTTTCACGTTATATTTACCTAGGTGACTTTACGCCACCTATCACTTATCAGATTGTGCATAAATTCCAGTAATATAATTTAGTATAGGTTATTTTTTTAACGATATAAGTCAAAGTCAAAGTCAAAGTCAAAGTCAAAGTCAAAGTCAAAGTCAAAGTCAAAGTCAAAGTCAAAGTCAAAGTCAAAGTCAAAGTCAAAGTCAAAGCCAAGGTCAAAGTCAAAGTTAAAATCATTTATTCAATTTAGGCGCACAAAGACGCACTTATGAACGTCAATTTTTCATTATAATGTACTTTAAAGACTACCGCCGCATTCCAAAATATATAGAGCCTACCGAGAAGAAGCGGCAATAAACTCGGGGCCATTCCTTTTATATAGATATTTACAATGTTTCTACTTAGGTACTACAAATATTACATTTCATGGGTGGCAGAGTGACAGCTTGCCAGAAGTGGAGTATTCCAAGCATCTTTATCTTCTATAGAATGTCGGAATTTATAATAAGCTTTTTTATTCAACGTTTTTTACAGTCAACTTGAATTTGCCCTCTGTGAGCTCAGTTATGTGTTTTGGGATTTTATTCTAAAAACGCTAACAATTTTCTAGGAATGACTCATTAGTCTTCTCAAGTCTAAAACTAGGTAAAGCTATCCTGTTTGTATTTCTAGTATTAAAAGGGTGGTGGTCAATATTTAACTATTATTATTATATTCTAAATATTTATGTAAATTTTTACGAACATACATTATATTTTCAAATACATATCAAATACATATTACGTACATACAATATTATCAATTATTATTATAATTACTCGTAGTTACGAAACAACACAAACATAGAACGATGCTTTATATTTATTTAGATTTAAATAACTCTATCAATAAAACTATTAACATTTGTACTTGAAATACGAAAGTTTGTATTTATGTGTGCTTGTTACCCTACCGCAGCGTAGCCCAAATTACGAGGGTTATGTAATTGAACTGTATGTACTTACTCATACTGCTTGTAACTATTCAACGGATCAACTGATTTTGATGAATGATATGTCATTAGATTCGTTTTGATGGTGCACCCGACAGCGTTTAATGATTTATCTGGTCGGATTATTAAACTTATGGTTGGTTTTCTTGTTTTCTCTTCACGTATTAACACTATCTGTTCCTGGCGCATTTTCATATTCTACGTAGACGCAGCCGTAGGACGCAGTTAGTAAAAGCATAGCCATGTATGTTTGAATGTATGCATGGATGTTCAAAATGAGACGTAATTAAATCTCATATTCTCTATCTGATCTGATATCTCTGAGTGCCATCTGCGCTGGCCACCCGTCCAGTGACGCTTTAAATGCCGGTAGAGGCAACCAGCATTAGTCCGTTCGGAAGAAAAACTCTCATATATGCTGTGACGTGTAAACTTTACCGCAAATTTCTTAAGAAACTCCATTCAGTGTTTCTTCTCAGTTAAAACAGCTTTCTCCCGTTGTAAGTACATAGTTAAATTCTCGTATTCTGAGTAAAGTATCTAAGCGTTTATTAACGTGAGTCCTCACTCATTCGTGACGGGTAAGTGCCAAGCTGAAAGTTCAGGGTTCCGCTATAAAACTGTTTTATAGTCTTGTTTCATAATTGAAACGACATGGAATGATAAAGGTGAAAAGTGATGCCTAGAGATACTTAGTTATGATCATTATCTCGGCCGTAGGACGTCCACTGCTGTACATATGCCTCCCCCATATACATATTTCGAAAAAGAAATACATGTGTATACTTAGATGTAGTACCTATACGATCGTCTACTGTTTACCATGTTATATTTTATGTACTCGTACATACACGCATCACTGTAATCATTAATATAATATAAGTTTTTAAACTATCATGGTTACAAACATTAGAAATATTCAAATTATCAACAAGATAATCACCATGTATATTTTCTGTGAGTTTCCGATATTTCGGCACTCTTCCGGAAGAGGGAAGACCGTTTCGTCTGCTCGTAAACATTCACCCACCCGCAATTCCTCAGTTCATCCGTGATCATGGCGCTTGCAACAGTGCCGAAATATCGCAAACTCACATAAAATATATTTACATGGTAATTATCCCGTTGATAATTTGAATATTTCTAATATATAATATAAGATTATAAATACGCTGAGTATATTAATAATTGAAAATGCGGTCATTAGTATAATTATTTAGTTTAAGATTTTGTGTTATTGTTTTTAGAACAATAAGAGTATTATTTAAGATAACTAATAAAAATTATAACATTTACAAACTCATTCCCGCGCACTGGGATTCCTGGTGTCACAGGAGGCATGGACGCACACAATACAACATTCTAAACCAGAGAACAAACATTGTTGTTCATCACACACTTATACGACCCCAGGCTATGGATCGAACCTGGGATACCTCGTTACGAAGGGAGACTCGCTGCCAACTGAACTAACAGCGACGCTAAAGACGTTGCAACGTAAGTTACATTTAATAACAAAAAAATATTATTTTTAAATGTGCCCTTTCAATAGACCATACCATTTACTTGTACTAAAAACTATAAACTATAAACTTTTGCTGTATCACTTTTTGTTTTGGCACATGGCATACAAGGTACACTTTGAACGCACTATTTGCACTGCATTGTTTCGATTTTCAGTCTATTGCTTCCAATACATTGACTGACTCCCATTATAGTCCGGTACTTACTATATGAATCACAGTCCATCTCTCTCTCTGACACCTCGTTCTTTTGTTACGTGTTTCGCTTCTGCGAGAGATTCGAGAGAAGCTACGAGCGGATCGGATCATTGTTGATCCACTACACCGGACATGATAAATACTATCCAACTTACAGAACTGGTTTGAGTTTGCGACGCTCAATTAGCACGATTTATAGCGATACATTTAACAGCTTGGATAGTTTTCTTGAAGGAAATAAATTAAATACCTACCCAAGCACGCAAATAACACTTGTAATTTTATTATGATCAGTTCCATTAAGGTTGTATTGCAGGGCTGCGGACGTTTAGTACACAATGCTACAGGAGTTTAACTTGTTTAGAAATGGAAAGATAGTTATTATATAGAGATGTGAGTAATGACAAACTGACATCGTGATCGATTGCATTTAATGTTTATCTATATACAGGATGGGCCAGAATGACGTATGATTTAAAAAAGAGTAAGTCATTGGAACGGTGTGAGAGAGCGGTGCGCGAGAGGAGTGGATAAGTGGCTCGATTCACGGAAATGTTGTCGCCATGGAGTACTTCATGGGTGCGTAGTGTGCGTTCTGTGTAAAAAAATATTACAAAAAGTGCAATTTGATAAAATTAATACCGACTTCCATGCTATTACTTTGGTAAAAATCAGTTATTGGGGTGTAACTCAAAGACTACTTGACCGAATTTGATGAAATTTAAATGGGGCCACAAGGAAAGCACTAGCTTCGAAAAATAATTTTGAGAATCAGTTCACCCTATTAAAAGTTATGGGGTAACAAACATATTAAAAAAACAGACGAAGTACCTCTTCCTTTTTTTGGATGTCGGTAGAAAATGGCGATTCACTTACTCGTACTGTTCACTACTCATGTTCATGTTCACAACTCGTGTTGTTCGTCGATTATTTCGTTCTGAGTTCAGATCCCGCAGGTTTCTGGCTGAGAGTCAAACCAGTAGGCTCGAATTTTCTAACCCAAGACCTAATCTCACTTTGCTTTGTGGCGTATTTTAGGAGCCGCTAGTGGACGAATCCGGGCAGACGATGATGACGATGACGGTGTGATGATGATAATACAGCATATATTTGTTAATTCACTTTAGAATTCTACCTATAATCACACCATGTTGTTTAATTGTATCACACTAATCTTATATCCGTATTACCTATGTGTTACCGTTTTAATTTGTGTTAAGTTATGTTGAACAACATTAAGTTACGTTATTTGTAGGTATAAAGCCTTGTGACGGGCAAGTTACGCGCCTAGTGGTAATTTAAGTACCCAGTTACAGTCCTACCCAGAGTTTAGAACAGTAGTTTCTTGTGGCACTGTAATGTGCTCGTCACCCTCAGAGATTGGCTTTAAGTCTCTTAATTTTCTTTATTCGTCTAGTTGCTTTCAAAACTCTTTGCGCAGAAATATCACTTGCAACATTACCATTCACACCCTAGCACAGTCATGCACGCGCATTATTGTAGTGTGCGAACATATGTGTGCATGAACGTGTCTTCCTCCGTACGTTTGTCGGGATATTATCGTTTCCCTCTTACAATGAAACTTAATTAATGGCAATGACTGATGACACGCTTATTGT
Organism: Selenia dentaria; assembly: GCA_917880725.1. Lineage (NCBI taxonomy): Eukaryota > Metazoa > Arthropoda > Insecta > Lepidoptera > Geometridae > Selenia > Selenia dentaria. The sequence goes on from OU862891.1 coordinate 7,473,372, forward strand.
GTTACCAGTAATACGTTCTATATATCTGAAAGAGTTCACAAGATAACATTTGTGTGCATGAACGTGTCTGTTTAACCTGTGTCTGGGTGTGTATATGTACGTATTAGTATGTACCTATGTATATGTATGTCTTCAGGTTACCAAAGTACAGGCTTTGCCTGGTTTGGTTTGGGATATAAAGACCTTGTGTGGATAATGTCCCTTATACAAAAGTAAAACATATTATTTAATAAAGTTATATGATTATTAACGGGATATTTACCGTGGTAAGGTTGTGGAATGAGCTCCCGATATTTCGGCGCAGTTACATGCACCATGTTCACGGAAAGACTGAAGAATGCGGGTGGTTGGTCAAAAAGTTTAAAAGTTAGGTGCAGACATAACGATCTACCCTCTTTCTTAGTCTTTTGCTACGGTTATCACTGGAACTCGAACTCTATCCTAAGTCCCGACAAAACACACTCACTGTATCACTGCGTATAGTATTTTGAACACATTTTGAACGCGGACTTTTATTTTTAAAACAACCTAATACTGGATTCCACGCACTGGCGAGTTGAAAACCATCACCTCGATTGAAATTCTGTTAGTGGTCAGGACAAGTTATTATTTAATAACTTGTCCTGACCACTAGGTGTACAATATTGAAAAAAAATATGCTGAGCGTTTTACAACGTGACATTGGTGGGGTTGTGAAGGAAGAATTTCTTCCCAAAAAACTCTATGGCGTTGAAATCTTATTAACGGTGAAAGCTAGCCTAGGTCACTATGTGAACCAAAAACAGCTTTGTTACGTCGCAATCTCGAGAAATTATCGATATCCATTTGCTTGCTGTAATCACTTACGGCCTGATCAATAAACTTGGCTTACACCCGGAGTAGTTAAAACATCTATCTGTCAATTTTTCGCTTGCAGCAAATGTCCCGTGTGAAAGCAAGACAAAGCATGTTACGCCTAATTACGTTTACGCAACGTTTATTAATAAAGGCCTTAAGGTTTTGCACGCTCTATGTAAATAGCTGTTATTGCGGCAACTTTTGGTAGTGCAGGGAAAATGAAACAAAGAACTATGACGGAGAGTTCTGGCTAGCTCAAACATATTTATTTTGTTAAGTAGTTCGAGGTAATCAATGTTTGGTGACAATTTTATTGAGATGAAGTGTGTCGGCAAACAGAAATCCAAAATTTGATTTAGAAAATTTAGAATGACAATTCTAAAAAGTATGATTATTTTGTTTAATTTTCAGTCAGTCAAGCACGAAGAATACTACCTAAATCTCTGTAAAGCATACCTACAATTTCATTATCTTAATCTCAAACAGTAGCAATTCTAACAATTATGCTAACAACTAGTGCTAAATTCAAATATCGTTATCGCTATTATAAAATCGTTCGTAATCTTTCTCTGTTTGGATCGTTTTATCCCTAGTCGATCGCATATTTGTGAATCACTGGAAATCTGTGCTACTATTATTTGCAAAAAAATAACCCAAAATTATAAATAAAACTGCAAAACCAACGCCAATACAAAATCAGCTAGTAATTTGTTCAAATGTTGTGTTGTTTAGTAAAATACACTGTTAAAAAAACCGTAAACCCATAAACTCGCCAATTGCAAGATTTGGCCAATAACACAATTGTTTTCTCAGAAATCATACTTTTTTCCAGGAATTGCGATATGTGTGATTAACCTGGATACACGAAAACATTCATATTTAATCCTATTACCTTATCGTGTATGATACAGAGCATGACAAGAATACTTACTTTAGGTCTAGCACGTATAATTTGTGGAAGAGTGAAGTAGTGCAAGGCGGGGCGCAACGACGAGCGCGCCGCACTCAAGATCCTAAAGGGGGCTTCCGGACGAAGCCAAAACAACTGTCGATCGGGATATCGACATCCCGTAAGTTTATCGCTAAAGTTATTATAATAAATATGAATGTACAAAATCTATTAATTGTTCTAATACAACCGTGGCACTGATAATAGATAAAAATTATTGTTAACGTTGACTTCTGCTTTGGTATTAGGTTATTAATGCTAATTCGACTGGATATTAAAACTATTTGTAAAGAAATTCATGCATCGTTTTATTGTAGACACCTTAACAATCTTATTTCCATGAGCATTAATACATAACTATTCACGATTCCCACCAAAAGAACGTAGATTAAGTTCGATGCCACTTTCAAGTTAAGAAGGCGTTAAAATGAAATATTGGTGAAATTTTTCTTAGCATGCCCTTTTTAAGGCTTTGTTCGTAAAGTTTTAGAGGGCAAAACCCACGATGTTTTTTCATGAAAAGATCGGATTTCTCTCCGACAACAGCTCTGAAATACATATTGAAAGTTATTTTCAAAAATTGTGTTGTTTAGTAAAATACCCTGTTAACCCGTAAACTTGCCAATTGCAATATTTGGCCATTGACACAATTGTTTTCTCAGAAATCATACTACTTTTCCAGGAGTTGCGACATGTGTGATTAATAATAATATAAATTGGTTGTCCTGAATACACTACAACATTCCTATTTAATCTTATTACCTTATCGTGTATAATACAGAGCATGACAATAATATTTACTTTAGGTCTAGCACGAATAATTTGTGGAAGAGTGAAGTAGTGCAAGGCGGGACGCAACGACGAGCGCACCGCACTCAAAATCCTAAAGGGGGCTTCCGGATGAGACCGAAACAATTGTCGATTGGGATATCGAAATCCCGTAAGTATATCGCTAAAGTTATTATAATAAATATGAATGTACAAAATCTATTAATTGTTCTAATACAACCGTGGCACTGATAATAGATAAAAATTATTGTTAACGTTGACTTCTGCTTTGGTATTAGGTTATTAATGCTAATTCGACTGGATATTAAAACTATTTGTAAAGAAATTCAAGCATCGTTTTATTGTAGACACCAAAAGAATTTTATTTCCATGAGCACAAAAACATAATTTAATAACAAGTCCCATCAAAAGAACGGAGATTAATTTCAATGCCACTTTCAAGTTAAGAAGGCGTTAAAATGAAATATCGGTGAAATATTTCTTAACTTGCCCTTTTAAGGCTTTGTTAGCAAAGTTTTAGAAGGCAAAACCCACGATGTTTTTTCATGAAAAGATCGGATTTCACTGCGATAATTCATAGTGTATAATACATAGTGAAAGTTATTTTCCAAGAAACTTTTCAATCTGTTGGCACTGTCGACGCTCAAAGTTTTCATTAGAGTAATAACATAGTGCCGTGGGGTACCGGCTTAGAATAGTACCCCCCCAACTCTACCCGTGGGTGCGTAAAAATCTGCTAAGGGATAACAATCGGAAGGTGGGCAGCAGCACCTTCCCAGTATTAAAACCTCAAAACTGCGCTCGCCAACCCACCTGCCAAGCGTGGCGAGTATTGGCAAAATCCCCCCAATGACGGACACATTAGGAACCAGGCCCCCAGTCCCCGGCAGCCCCGCTATTCCTGGCTACGGTAGCGGCCACGGTAACAGTGGGGCAGGGGGTGCTAAGAATCCCCGGCAGACGCCTGGCTACCACCCCCAACGACGACGACTGGCCCTGGTGACACACAACATACGCACGATGAGGACAGAAGAGAAGATATATGAGCTGGAAGAAGAAATGAGTAAGTTACACTGGGACATTGTGGGGTTATCTGAAGTCCGTAGAGCGGGTGAGGACACGATATTCCTAAAATCAGGTAACCTACTCTACTACCGGGAGGGCGACCAACAGTCCCAAGGTGGTGTCGGTTTTCTCGTCCACAAGTCCCTTACTAACAACATAGTTAAGATCGATAGCGTTTCCAATAGGGTCGTATACCTAATACTCAGAGTATCCAAACGATATTCGCTGAAGGTCATTCAGGTATACGCACCGACGAAGTCGCACCCGGATGATGAGGTGGAGGATATGTATGAGGACATTAGTCGGGCCATACATACCTCTGAAACGTACTTTCTAGTTGTTATGGGGGACTTCAACGCGAAGTTGGGTAAGAGAAGCGAGGATGAGTTGAAAGTGGGGCAATTTAGATATGGACAACGGAACCGTAGGGGACAGAGGTTGGCCGACTTCCTGGAGAAAGAGGGACTCTTTATAATGAACTCTTTCTTTCAGAAGCCACCTCACAGGAAATGGAACTGGCTGAGTCCCGATTGTTCCACGAGAAATGAGATTGGCTTCATTATGACCACCAAAAGGCAAATATTCACTGATGTCTCCGTGATCAACAGGGTTAAAACCGGTAGTGATCACCGAATGGTAAGAGGCACGGTGAATATTAATGTCAAACTGGAAAGGTCTCGTCTGATGAAGGCTACGCTCCGACCCACTCGTGCCCATATACAAGACCCCGAGAGCTTTCAACTTGAGCTATCCAATCGCTTCGCCTGCCTTGAGAACATCGCTTCAGTGGACGAGATCAATAACAGGTTAGTAGAAACTGTCCATACAGTGGGTTCCAAATACTTTAAACCCCACCGTACAGATAGGCCACAGACATTCCCCAACGATACCCTCAACCTCATAGCTGAACGACGCTCATTGAAACTGCAGTCTTCGAATGATGCTGAAGCATATAGGCTGCTCAATAGACGAATCTGGAAGTCCTTGCGACACGACATCCGGATCTTTAATACAAACCGTATTAAAGAGACGATAGAGCGGAAAAAAGGCTCCAAAGTGTTTGCAAGAGACATGTCTATTGGGCAAATCCAATTGGCGAAGCTGAAGAGAGAAGACGGCAGTGTAGCTTCGACCAAAGCAGAAGTATTAGGAGAGGTAGAGAGTTTCTACGGACAGCTAATACACCTCGCTCGCTAAACCTGTTAGCAGCTCGGCCAAAGACCCAAGAGCCAAGCTGACCCGACATTATACCGAAGATATCCCGGACATCAGCCTGTACGAGATTAGAATGGCCTTGAAACAGCTTAAGACCAACAAGGCGCCTGGTGACGACGGTATCACATCTGAGCTTCTGAAAGCGGGTGGTACTTAAAGTCCTTCAGAAGCTCTTTAATACCGTCTTACTCGAAGGTTCAACGCCAGAAGCATGGAACAAAAGCGTTGTGGTGCTGTTTTTCAAGAAAGGTGACAACACTTTACTTAAAAATTACAGACCCATCTCGCTTTTGAGCCATGTTTATAAGCTGTTTTCGAAGGTCATAACGAACCGTCTCAGTCGCAGGTTTGATGAATTCCAGCCTCCGGAACAAGCCGGTTTCCGAAAAGGCTATAGTACCATAGACCACATCCACACGCTACGGCAAGTTATACAGAAGACCGAAGAGTATAACTTGCCTCTTTGTTTAGCGTTTGTGGACTATGAGAAAGCCTTTGATTCGATCGAGACGTGGGCAGTGCTTGAGGCTCTCCAGCGGTGCCGTATTGACTATCGGTATATTGAAGTGCTGAAGTGTTTGTACAAAAACGCCTATATGTCAGTCCGAGTACAGGAGCAGAGTTCGAAGGCAATTCCATTGCAAAGAGGCGTGAGACAGTGTACCTATCGTCAATTTGAACACATAAAAGAGTTAAAGGGGGATAGCTATAGGGTAAACACGGATCAAATGCGTTACAAATAATCAATTGCGGTTAAAAAATAAACGTTCACACTGAATTAAATTCTATTATTAAGAATATAACGTCACATTTTTGCTTATCAAAGCATAGAGTAAAATGGTCGGGAGGTCGGCAAAAACAGGTGCAGTCGACCAATCAGAGCAGGCCAGCGAACGGACCTTTGTTTCAGAGAGATCGGCGGTGCTCAGGAGTGTTAACCCGTTTTCTAAGAAGGTCGGTCGCGCGCGCTTTTGTTTAGAAAATATTCTTAAATCAGAGTGTGAACCGGGATTCTAAAAACGACGGTCGCGCGCTCGTTTAAAGAGATAATATATTTAAATTAGAGTCAAGTGAAGTGTAGTGTCTTCCAGGACTGGTTATGTAAGTGTTTCTTTAATTTTAACCTCTCAGCGAAACTCCGTGGGTTTTGTTTTAAAATTAGACTTATTATTTAAATTTTAATATTTCAAAGCTTGCTGTTTTTAGTGATTATTATTAACGGGATAATTCCTATAATTTTATGGTCTTTTATAAAATTTTGTCATTTAAAACATAGCAAAAATTGTCTAATAATTCACTATCATGCTAAAATAATTAAATAATTATTGTATGATAAAATGATTTACATATAATATAATATTGATTCAATACACAATTAATTAAATGTTTTCTAATATTTATGTAGTTAGTTTAAATCGAATTCTAGTATAACTTACCATAGAAGAACATATTCATTATTCTATTATTAATATTATAAACCCTTCTGAGCTTTGTCTGTGAGTGATGGTATCTTTTATGCATTTGAAAGGGTAGAACATTCATTAAATGTATCAAAAATTGTTTGTTGTAAAGTAATATTTTAATGAGTGTTTTATTACTTCTGTCATAATCATATTTTTATTGTATTGTTCATTTTATTTCTTGTGTTTGGTTGTATCACTCATATAATTACACATTACATTATAATATATAATTTAAATTCAATTGGACGTGAATTAATATAATCCACGGATCTAAATGAATTTTAGGGAATGCTTACTCAATAAAAGTAATGATTTATCACTCTTAGGAGGATATAATAAATCATGAATGTGTGACAACATAAAATTAACACAGCTTAAATTTAAGTAACATTTAAAAATAAGTAGTTACCTTCACATTTTTACATCATAAATTACACACCATAATTCATTTACCAAGATAAAAGGGAGCCTCGACGAATTGAATAACTGTAATTTCGTCTGTATTAAATTATTTGTATTGTGGCACAAGGCTTAGATTAATGGTGTTAACTGGTCGATATTAAATCGAGATTATCCGGACGATATCAAAATAATCTTGCATTGTCGATGGGTTTCAATTTATTGATTATCCTATCGACAACCCTTGTGTCTAAATTCAAATTTGTTTATAAATAACAACACGCAAGTACACAACACTACTTAACAACAATTTTAAAGCTATTGGTTTAAGTCGGTAGAAATAAGGCTATTTGTACATGCCTTTCGATTTTAGTTTTAAGAATTTAGGGCAGTACTTAAACCAAAGCTTGAGATTAAATCTCTGTAATAATAAAATTAGTAAAATACACCTTCTGTGTATTTAAAATAATACATATGTGTGTGTGGTTCACCAGTTTTCAGCTAGTTTAAGTGGGAAGTTAGGGCATTTAATAGGGACTGTGTTACATAACAAGAAACTTAGTTTGTATGCTCGTTATTTAGAGCGAAGTGCTAACAAGGGCGACTGCTTTTCGAATGAAGTTATTTCCCTTGCAAGTAAGAAGCCATAATCTTTAATTAGGTTTTTTATGTGTGAATGCACTTAATAACTTTAATCATTTAGTAAATAAATATGAACACAGACGCGAGTATAATCTTAAAATTATTAAATAATAAAATCCTGTCGAAGTTAAATAATATAACATTACATTTGGAAATATCAAAAATGTCCGAAATTGGATTTGATACTCTTTAGGTAATGAAGAGGAGAAAGTGACAAAAAATAATCAACTCGTGGATACCCGATGACGTGTGCCGGAGGTTTCATGTAGATTTAAGTTAATATCTTTTTCTTTCAGCGTCCACGTGTAGATTTAATTAGATCTAAGTGTAGTTAGAAACATGAAACCATTAGTGATGGACAGTCGGATCCGCTTCTTTCTCCTCCGCGGTAAATTCCTATTTGTATAGTTGTAATAAATGCGTTATTTCTTCGATATGGGGGGGTGATAATTCTGTTTCTTCCAGAACACAGGAAGTTCGAGAGCTGTTTGCTGAACTGTGGGTTGTCATGTAGATTTATCGTAAAGAATTTAAATATTTTAATATCGTCAATACTGAAATTACGTATTAAATTAGTAGTGTACTAGAGTAGGTACAGATGTGTAAATTTTATCCATTGATTAAACGAGACTTACTAAGACGTATCGACGTAGTTGAATTTTTAAAGCAAGTAACTATTTACTGGATGTTTAACTTGAATTATTTTATTCCAAAATACAAATCATTCTTTTGAAGTCGACGAAATAATATTCAACGTAAATTCAAGCGTAGTGAGGTTTAAATAATAGATTGGTACTATTAGGTAAATTTCCAGGTTGAATTACATGACGACTCACAGTCTAAAAGAAGTCTTCGGAGGTTTGTGGCATGTCGGTTTTGTTTACAACCAACTGTTGTACTATAAAATTAAAAATATATTTTAATTAAAATAATTGTCTTACTAAAAAAAAATTATTTTGAATTATATTATTTCTAATATAACTATCATTTCTCAAGATGAAACGTTGTGTATGCTTAACCGATATGGGAAATCCTAATTAATACAATGGATGACTGATTGCTTTGCCTACATTTAATTTAATAACAGTAAATAATTACAAAGTCACTTATTGTATAACAAGGAAATACGATGAACTTGTCTATCCATTTTTTTTCAGAGATGCTTACATATATGTTTTATATTATCTTGCTGTATATTATAGTTGTGTATACGTTGACGTGATCACTACTTTCTAGGTATATCAGGCGGAATACTATTGTATATCAAGGGAATTTATGTGCTTTTGTTTAACCAATTTCTTTCAGAGATGGTCATTGTTTATTTGATATTATGTTTTATGGTTACACAACTTATTATGGGTATGTCATTGGAACATTATATTGAACTTTATTTAACCAATTTTCAGAGATTGTCACATCGATTAATTAAAAATACTTAATCTAGCGGAATATTATAAATATGAGTATGTTTGACGTATTCACCATTTGTTATAGATTTTTCGAAGGAGACTTATACAGTTTACGGAATAGTTAATATTGTCCTACCTTACCTAAGTTTTACAGCGGGTGGTAGAATATTCACAAGATATTTTTAAAGTTACAGCAAATAAGGCGACTCTTAGGGGTCAGTGTGTTCTTGGCTTGGAATTTATTACTCTTACAGGAATGTATGGGGAATATATGGAATAGCCTTGATTTAATATATTGATCTTTAATCGATAAGCAATTAAGCGTAAATAGATTCACTTACAAGTTAGAAATGAACAGGGACCGGAAGTAATCTGCTTTCAAAGTAACGTATTGCAGCCCAGCTTTGTTATCATTCTGTCTCTTAAGATGAATAATTAAGTTAATGCAGTTAAGGCGTATCTGTTCAATTACCATTTATTGAGTGCCAAGACTCGGAAATCATATTTCATAATCAATTCGGTTGTGATAATACTGGTTGCCTTTGACTTGATTAAATTAGATTATTGTTAATTGAACTTAACTATGAAACCCTAAGTCCTTCTTTCGTTAATTCGTTCAAGTATTTAAATTGTGATATATTAAACCTGATAATAGTTTGATAAATTCATCAGACTGGAGTGCTTTTATAATTATGTAATAAATGTTGAGCTAGTTGCGATTTTGGGGCCTCACAACCCCGGGATTAATAAACTCCCTCGCATGATTGCTTAATTTGGAAAGCTTCGACTGCAAGCATATGTACTATACACGCCGCTGAGAAATTTTCCCCACACTGAACATAGGTTCGATAAAGGATGCTCTACGGCCAAAGAGTTATTTATTTATTGAACCATTTACAAACATTATACACGACATCATCGAATTATGGTTGGGTTAATATTAGTTGATCGCGGGAGGTTGAATTCCTACTCTAATCCATTTAATCACTTCCTACCCTTCTGTTCCTATATATTAGAAAGGAGAACTGATATTACTACAAGTAACTGATTAAAACTATTCAGCCTAGCATGATGTTACTGATGAGTATAGAATGAATTATTCTTAAACTATACACATACTAAGTTCTATGTGAAAAAATAATTTATATGAAACATATGGAAATAATTATTATTTCAAGATGAAATTAACTTTCTTTAACTGTTAAACCGTTTGGTTGTAATAAACCTCAGTATGATATGGTTCTTGATTACTATCATGAATAACCAGATTGGGTTGAACCCCAAAATAATAATCTTTTATATTTTCAATTTTTTTTATCAATGACCTCGCTCCAGATATGAGTGGTAAAAGCACGAAAGGCTCCAGTTGACCGGTTTCGGAGAAACCCCTGCTATCGGAATGCTATCGTCAAAAGGATATCATTTGCTTCCAGGTATGCGAGGAGCCTATACACGATTCACACTTTTAGAATGTATTGATGCGGCAACCGTTGAAACTGAGTCATACTTCTTCAAACAAACATGGAAAACCATTTTAGACGACATAAACCTCTTCAAATTTATGCTCGTTTTACACATAATCAAATATTGGAGCTTACTAAAAGTTCTTCTAAACATCAAGATAATCTTTACTAATTTGTTACTTTTCTGCGTGTAAATATTATTCTCTTTTTATTTGTCCACAATATTTCTTGATGATACTTTAAGTAACATTTCTGACGATATTTTCTTGAAATCGAAACACATTATCTCGTCTGCTCTCAATGCCCTTGATCAGTTCAAATAATACCTATATACAATTCTTGGTATCGAGTGCCGAGGGAGGAGGGAGGGGGATCTCGACACTTTTTCATTCTTCGGATATTGGTCGTTGAGAACGCGAGTTGCGTTACACTTCAATGTAGAGTAAGAGAGATACTTGCATTTGAACATGTTTACATCATTAGAAACAAAAATGGTTCTTCATGTTAAATTAAAAACTTCTGACAGAATTTGGCATTACACATAATAAATACTTAACAATTTGAAATATACAGTTAAAAGAAAGGAAACCTCAAATATTTTAATGATTAACTGTAATTAGTCACTTCGAAAATAATGAGTTATTTCATTATGTATAACAAATAAATAAAATTAAAATGTCTGTAAGTTCCAAATAACAGCTTTATTCAAAATGCATATGAAGTTATGTTTCGGCACTATGATAGTTTTAAAAAAACAATCTTCGTCTTGCTGTTTCTTTATCTCGACTAATCTACCAAACGACTAGATCGATTTTGATAGGATTTCCGTAAGCATATAACTCATAATATAAAGAGTAACTTAGGCTCCAGTTTTAAAGGCCGGTTTAACCCGTAGTGTCGCCATTCGCCATATTTGCCAATAATACAATTGTTTTCTCAAATATCATACTAATTTTCCAGAAATTGCGACATGTGTGGTTAAATCCACTACTATAACACGTCAAATCATTCAATCTGCAATCATCAATCCTTAAAAACAAAATCAACGATAGCCATGATTGGGATTTATTTTCTTGCCAATCATCATTATTTACTTACTTTATTTCAAGAAAAACTTTTAACGACAAGATAAAAAATTATAACGGAATTAATAAGTAAACAGGCATTAGGTGTGAAGTCACACTGCTAATTAGGTGGCACGAGCCTTACATCGTCTCGATATGACGAGTTAGGTAATTATTCGACCCGGTAATTAGTAGGGTCTAGTTTATGACGTGCTATTATTTAGTGTCGGTAATGTAACTAAGAACTTAAAACGTTCAGAACTTTATCCATTTCCAAAATGAAATGTATGGTGCCTAAGAAAGTTATCAAAATCGTAATATCTGCAGAAAGTTCGTGTTTTACGACCTAAACGTACAAATACCTACCAATATAGATAAATTGTTTACGTCTACGTAGTATCTGAAGATAACCACTATGGTCTTTATTAATAAACGTTGCTTAAACATAGATTAGGCGTAACATACTTTGTCTTGCTTTCACGTGTGACATTTACTGCAAGCGAAAAATTGACAGATAGATGTTTTAACTACTCCGGGCTTATTACAAGTTTATTTATAAGGCCGTATAAGTTTAGGCATATAAAGGAACATACACAGAAACTCTCTATTGACATCATCATCATCATCATCATCTCATCCGTAGGACGTCCACTGCTGAACATAAGCCTCCCCCATGATTTTCCAAAAGGACCGGTTGGAAGCGGCCTGCATCCAACGTCGTCCTGCGACCTTCATCAGGTCGTCTGTCCACCGTGTCGGTGGACGACCTGCGCTGCGCTTGCCGGTCCATGGTTTCCACTCCAGAACCTTTCGGCCCCATCGACCATCTGTTCTGCGTGCTATGTGCCCTGCCCACTGCCACTTCAACTGGCTAATCTTCTGGGCTATGTCGGTGACTTTCGTTCTTCTACGGATCTCCTCATTTCTGATTCGATCACGTAGAGAAACCCCGAGCATAGCCCTCTCCATAGCTCGTTGTGCGACTTTGAGCTTTTCTATGAGGCCCATAGTAAGAGACCACGTTTCAGTGCCATAAGTCATCACTGGTAACACACATTGGTCGAAGACTCTTGTCTTGAGGCACTGAGGTATTTTTGACGAGAAGACTTCGCGAAGTTTCCGGAACGCTGCCCAGCCGAGTTGGATTCGACGATTGACCTCTTTCTCGAAGTTGGACTTGCCTAGTTTGACTGTCTGTCCCAGGTAGATGTACTCGTCAACAACTTCGAGAACTAAGTTCCCAACTGATATTGGGGTAGGTACAACATGGGCATTAGACATAATTTTTGTCTTATCCATGTTCATCTTAAGACCTACCCGTTGGGAAACTCGATGGAGGCCTTCGAGCATTGTGCTGAGGTCTTCCATGGACTCTGCCATGACTACAATATCGTCGGCAAATCGAAGGTGATCCTTGCCATTCCAGAAGCTTGAATGCGTCTTCCAATGTAGTGGTGAACAGTTTCCGAGATATAACGTCTCCCTGTCTCACGCCTCTTTGCAATGGAATTGCCTTCGAACTCTGCTCCTGTACTCGGACTGACATGTAGGCGTTTTGGTACAAACACTTCAGCACTTCAATATACCGATAGTCAATACGGCACCGCTGGAGAGACTTAAGCACTGCCAACGTCTCGATCGAATCAAAGGCTTTCTCATAGTCCACAAACGCTAAATAAAGAGGCAAGTTATACTCTTCGGTCTTCTGTATAACTTGCCGTAGCGTGTGGATGTAGTCTATGGTACTATAGCCTTTTCGGAAACCGGCTTGTTCCGGAGGCTGGAATTCATCAAACCTGCGACTGAGACGGTTCGTTATGACCTTCGAAAACAGCTTATAAACATGGCTCAAAAGCGAGATGGGTCTGTAATTTTTAAGTAAAGTGTTGTCACCTTTCTTGAGGAACAGCACCACCACGCTTTTGTTCCATGCTTCTGGCGTTGAACCTTCGAGTAAGACGGTATTAAAGAGCTTCTGAAGGACTTTAAGTACTTTCAGAAGCTCAGATGTGATACCGTCGTCACCAGGCGCCTTGTTGTTCTTAAGCTGTTTCAAGGCCATTCTAATCTCGTACAGGCTAATGTCCGGGATATCTTCGGTATAATGTCGGGTCAGCTTGGCTCTTGGGTCTTTGGCCGAGCTGCTAACAGGTTTAGCGACCGAGGTGTATAGCTGTCCGTAGAAACTCTCTACCTCTCCTAATACTTCTGCTTTGGTCGACGCTATACTGCCGTCTTCTCTCTTCAGCTTCGTCAACCGGCTTTGCCCAATAGACATGTTTCTTGCAAACACTTTGGAGCCTTTTTTCGCTCTATCGTCTCTTTAATAAACCGTATTAAAGATCCGGATGTCGTGTCGCAAGGACTTCCATATTCGTCTATTGAGCAGCCTATATGGTTCAGCATCATGCGAAGACTGCATTTTCAGTAAGCGTCGTTCAGCCATGAGGTTGAAGGTATCGTTGGAAAGTTTCTGTGGCCTATTTGTACGGTGGGGTTTAAAGTATTTGGAACCCACTGTATGGACAGTTTCTACTAACCTGTTATTGATCTCGTCCACTGAAGCGATGTTCTCAAGGCAATCGAAGCGATTGGATAGCTCAAGTTGAAAGCTCTCGGGGTCTTGTATATGGGCACGAGTGGGTCGGAGCGTAAACTTCATCAGACGAGACCTCTCCAGTTTGACATTAATATTCACCGTGCCTCTTACCACAGGGTTAAAACCGGTGATCACTACCGGTTTTAACCCTGTTGATCACGGAGACATCAGTGAATATTTGCCTTTTGGTGGTCATAATGAAGTCAATCTCATTTCTCGTGGAACCATCGGGACTCAGCCAGGTCCATTTCCTGTGAGGTGGCTTCTGAAAGAAAGAGTTCATTATAAAGAGTCCCTCTTTCTCCAGGAAGTCGGCCAACCTCTGTCCCCTACGGTTCCGTTGTCCATAGCCAAATTGCCCCACTTTCGACTCATCCTCGCTTCTCTTACCCAACTTCGCGTTGAAGTCCCCCATAACAACTAGAAAGTACGTTTCAGAGGTATGTATGGCCCGACTAATGTCCTTATACATATCCTCCACCTCATCATCCGGGTGTGACTTCGTCGGTGCGTATACCTGAATGACCTTCAGCGAATATCGTTTGGATACTCTGAGTATTAGGTATACGACCCTATTGGAAACGCTATCGATCTTAACTATGTTGTTAGTAAGGGACTTGTGGACGAGAAAACCGACACCACCTTGGGACTGTTGGTCGCCCTCCCGGTAGTAGAGCAAGTTACCTGATTTTAGGGTTATCGTGTCCTCACCCGCTCTACGGACTTCAGATAACCCCACAATGTCCCAGTGTAACTTACTCATTCTTCTTCCAGCTCATATATCTTCTCGTCTGTCCTCATCGTGCGTATGTTGTGTGTCACCAGGGCCAGTCATCGTCGTTGGGGGTGGTAGCCGGGCGTCTGCCGGGGATTCTTAGCACCCCCTACCCCACCGTTACCGTGGCCGCTACCGTAGCCAGGAATAGCGGGGCTGCCGGGGACTGGGCGCCTGGTTCCTAATGTGTCTGTCATTTGGGGGGATTTTGCCAATACTCGCCACGCTTGGCAGGCGGGTTGGCGAGTGCAGTTTTGAGGTTTTAATACTGGGAAGGTGCTGCTGCCCACCTTCCGATTGTTATCCCTTAGCAGATTTTTACGCTACACGGGTAGAGTTGGGGGGGGGGGGGTACTATTCTAAGCCGTACCCCACGGCTCTATTGACATACCGACAAATAAACGTACACAAATAAATTATTTTAATTCGGACTTTTCCGACAATTTTTAGTAATCATATTCTTAGATAGACTGCGTGATAGCTGTCTGTTATGGAGGTTTTTTTCATATCGCTGTAATATTTTAATCAAAATGTCCGTTTACTTACTTAGTAGTGTCACCCAGGTTCGATCCCTGGCTGAGGCAAATATTTGCGTGATGTGCAGGAATTGCAACCGGGTCTTGGATGTTGTGACGTGTTATTGTGTGTGTCCATGTCTCCCGTGACACAAAGGATCCTGGAGCGAGGATATGTGAGTAATTCATTATTTTAACGTCACACGCACGCAATAACTTATAAGGAATCCTTTTTCCTCTTTTTACATTGGCTTGGAAAAGTGATTGCTGTACAGTTCTTAGGAACAGTAGACCTAAATATGTCATATTAATTTCAACTGGATACCTCTACACACTGGGGAAAAAATAAGTCGATTTATGGTCAAAGTAAAGCCGTGTAAGCCCGGTACTGCAGTTGCAACCGCGTTAACGCGGTAAGGGTTGGTGGGTTTAGCTGACACGGTTACAGTACATACACGGTTCAAATACATAGTACGTGGCTATCGCTGCCAAGTTTGTCTAAGCATAAAGCTCGTCGGATCATGTGTCAAACACTTACTCTACAGTGTTTGTTTTTGACACTAACCAATGCGCTGTGTCAGCACCGCTCCGATAACCGTCTTAACCCGTCCGCATCAGCGCAAAAAATAACAATAGATTTATGAATGAAACTTAACTCGAAATAGGCTTGCTGATTCGGACAGATTAAAGCGTAGCCGTGTATTTTTGCACGGCTACGATTTTCAAACAGCTGGGATAATATTTGAAACGGTAAAGGTAACCGGTTATACTAGCTAACGCAACCGTGTAAGTGAGTGTGACGTAGGCGTGTTATAGATCGAGCCGTGTACACAGCGCTTCACACGGCTGCCAAACGCGACTAGTGCAGCTGTTTACATGGCTATAGGAATTGTAGATGTGCTTAAACGCCGTGTATTTTTTCCAGTGCACATTCTTGAGAAAGGGAGTCATGACATAATGTTGACAGACGGACAACAAACTGATTTCGTTTCCGTCGTGGGTCCTCAACGCAACGCTAAACAGAGACAGAGCACCGATAGATGTTCAGTTGTCAAAGTTGATCATGATATAGAGATATATACGAGTATTTATGAAGGTACGACTTTAATGTAGCTCGTGATGTCATGTACGTACTTGCACTTAACAAGCAAGTTCTTGTTGGCGCTACTTACTTACTTACATGCTTTACTGGCTGCACCTAATGTTAATTATATGCTTTATTCGATCCAAATTTCGTCCTTATCCGTTCTGCAGTTGCAGTGTAAACAGACGACAAACATACTTTACACAAAATTTTTCGCATAGATAATCTAAGCATAATTTCGGAGTTAAATTTACGTATGTAACCTAGCGTAATAATGCACTCAGTTGTTATGTTTTACAATTGATCTGAAAAGGTTTAATCTATAAATATAATCGAATGGCCGAGCACAATTTACAATAAATGAAGTGATGAAAGATCCACTCTACTAGCAAAGATGCTGGAATATAAAAACGTACTCGCGCTGTTAAAACATTAAAATGTTTTATTTATTAAGTCACATGCGCGATTGGTCTAAAGAAATGTCTATTTATAGTCTGTGCATTAGTGGACGAAAACATTTCTATTTTATTTATTATTTAATTTTACTTAATTTTAATTTAAACATTATTATTTAATATATAAGAATGGGAAACTGAAACAAACTCGTCGTATCACACAAAATTATTAAGACTCGCCGTTAGTTAGAGCTGTGCCTAGTATTTATTCATAAAATGTATATACAAAAAGCATTTTATTTTTAAAACCATGCGCGGTTTACAATAAAATTCCAAAGTACATAATAGAGCGATTGCGGTTTGCCGTAAAAAAAGATTTTTAAAAAGAAGAAGCATGTGATGAAATAAGACATTAATTAGAAGACAAAGATTCTTAGAATACTCCAAGTAAGCCAAATCGACAATTCCATACTCAGCCTCACCAATTCGGTATGCTAAAAAAAATTAACCTATGCCAATTCCGAAACCATTTCGAGATTTTATGTTACAAACCCTTATTTTTCTACTCTGACCTTTTAAAACGATAAGATGCCATTTATTTTAACAAAAAACGATGAAATAATTCGACTTTCATTGACCTCTAAATGACGTCACTTTTTTGCACTTTTGTTTTGATTGAATAGAGACTTACGAATTAGTAGGTGTCACTGTCAAGTGTTCTAGTTTCTTTTTTTTTACTCGCGTGCTTTTCTTGGCTCCTCAACGCAACTACATATTTGTGCAAAAAAGTGACGTCATAGGATTCAAATTTTCAAAAAAATATTATAAAATAACTACTGAATATAAAACAAAAATATTGAAATAAGTTTCTTATAATGACCTAATCTACGAAATAAAAATATAAAAAAAATACCAAAAAAAAACTTTACATACCGAATTGCCCATTTACCTCCCTCCTTCCTATATAAATATATATTTAATAATAAGAAAACATTATTAAAGGCTATTTCAAGATAGTCGCCGAGCTCCTTCACGCTTCTTCTCACAATACTTTGCTACTACACAGCTCTTTTTGTTTAAGAACACGTCAGTAGAGTCAAATTACATTAATGAATCATTTAAATGAAATTATTTTTGTCAAGTGCTATTTTAATTTTCGGCAAGGCAACCTTAGACATTTTCATTTACCTATCATATATTTTGCCCCTAAAGTAAGTAAAGTGCTAAAATACACCGTTCACACACTTGTAACTTTGTGTTAGGATTCTATATGTGGCAGAAGGCTCAAAACCCGAGATGAAACACAAATATTGCAAATTTATGCATGCTATTTAATCTGCTTATTAAAATTTTACTTTGTTTTCTTTATCCCTATCACACAAATACTTGCCTGTCAGAAAGCTAACTTGGACTTGGGGCCTCGGGATTTTAATTTTGAAGGAGGATTTATACCAACTAAGCTTTCGGGACCTTTGTGATTGATATTCAAAGCTCACATATTATTTTTCTATACATCACATCTTATATATATCTATTCACATATTATATTTATCTATTCTACCGTAAAATTGGTATAAATTAAAAATGAACAGTTAAAATATATCTACAGCCATTTTTTTAATCCACTGACTTATTATATACGTTTCAACTATTTCAAAGTGTACCTCTTTTAATTTCGACTCAAAAGTTCGATTCAAAATTGTATGCAAGCTTCTGCTAGTGTTGGTTTTCGTATTACTTGTAATGCCCTAAAAATAAACTATACAAAACATTGATATTTGTGACTAGCCGGCACAGGCGTTGTAGGTGGCTGGGACATCGAGCGTCTTAGCAGGTACCCAGCCTCCTGAGCCGCTCGATGTCCCAGATTCGATCCTCGGACAGGTCAATAGGACAAGACAACATTTGTGTGCTCGAACATTTCTCTTTGACTTGCGGCTGGGTATGCATTACGTATATAAGTATGCATATATCAGTCATCAGGTTACCATAGTGTTGCGACATGAAGACCTTGTATGGATGTTGTATTATTTATTGTTAAAACAATTTTACACTAACTGTCACATGTATGTCATGTACACTTATGTCATAGTAAAGCGTGAAAAAGCCAATCATGTAAAAAATTATTCTCTTGTTCCACGAATCTTAACGTGTAATAATGGTAACTTACTAACTGGTCAGTGTTCGTAATGGTGTTCGAGAACAGGCAAAGTGTACAAAACTGACCTTTATGTTGTGTATTCCTCGGTTTTAATTTCTAAGGAATTCTAATGGCGAAATAAGTTAATTATTGACAATAGAGCAAAGTGTAGCACAGTTTTGTAGAAGACGTCAATATCTACAAAAAAATCTGCAACACCATATGTCTTACTATTATAGTTATGTCACAATAACTAATTTTCTATGTCAAAAAAGGGAATATTAACGCCGGTGCTAACATGGTCACATATTATACATTTTAAATAGTTTTCCACATTCATACCTTGGTGTTAAATCCTTATCTACTCATACTCATACTATCAAATCTTTCCTCTTTATTATAAAATAAAGAGGAAAGATTTGATAGTACGAGTATGTATTGTAACGGGTAAACGCAAAATAGTATATTTCATTACAAGTGGGGAAAGGCTGTCATTGCAAAGAGTTCCGACAAATGTCTACCCGAGCCGAGACTCAGCCGAAGGCGAGGGTTGACTGTCGGAACAAGTTGCAATGACGGTTCCGCACGTGTACTGAACGAGTATTTTTAATACAGTTGCAAAAAAAGCAATTTAATAAAATAAACTCGCAAAGACAATTTCTGGAAAATGGCGCCAACCATGGAATATAAGCAGAGGTTTTTTTCTTCACCTATTCTGGTAGGCAAAGGGAACTATTCCCATACTGCCAAGTCTTCAGTAGAATTTTTTTATTGATATGAAATGAAAATGAAATTTTATGAGATGAAATGAAATGAAACCTAACCTAACTCATGCAATCAAATCATTAAATCTGATATTGAAACAAATTAGTAGCTTCTTTTTAGAAATAGACGTATTTGCATGAATAATAAAACTACATACTATGTTTTTTTTAGTAAAAACTTTATGTTTGGTTTTTCTTTTTATTAGACATTATTTTCACAGTGTGGAAAGAGAACGCACGAATTCGGGAATGGTAAAAAAGCACGAGTATGTAATAGCCTACATCCCGAACGCTATACGTCCCTGCAATACGCCACTTTTTGAGCAACTGTATTAAAAACTACATTACCGGTTTAAAAAAAATATTTCACCAGTAGAAAGCTAGGTATATTATACCTGAGTACTTGATACCGTGTTTAAAAGATAAAATAAAAGTGAAATAAACCTTTCAAAAAATAAATGGCTAACTTTCTGCGCTTTAATGTGGGCCTTTAGTAGACTTTTATTTTGTTTTCTTGTTATTTAATTTGCGCCTCATTATTAATTGAACTGACCAGAATTCACACTGGCCATTTCTTTACAACTATTTAAAATTTTCAAATATAGTTATTTGAGGCAAATAAACCCAAAATTTGCGTGCAAATTATAATACAAAAAAATTTGCCATGAGTGAAGTCCAAAAATAGTTATAATATTGTTTAACAATGTGATATAGTCAGATAATATATTATCATGTGAGTGCTTATGTAATGTAAAATATAATAAAATATTGAAAAATTATAAAAATTTTCAATATTTTAAACTCATCCAATTTTGTTTTATCTCTTTCATGTCCGGATCTTGTTGGAAAATAAACCCCAATAGTAGACAAACTTCTTTACACAGCATAGTGCTGAGTCAAGTGAAGGCCTATGCAACGCAGCACGTGTCGAACACTTAAATTATTAATATTATAGGTACTTAACGTAAACAATACATAACCATAAACACCTTTAACAATAATGTTTACGTTATGTAAACATCTTTAGTCCATCAATAGTTCTTTTTTAATTGTATTGTTGCGATATATTTTTATTTATTTAATTCTTATAAATTAATGCACATGTGTGTATTAAATAAACGTATATTCTATTCTATTTTACAAATTTCTGTAGTCAACGCGTAAATTCTCTTTTTATTTGTTTGGCCGCTGTAACCATGGATGAGCCACGCTAACACCAGTTTCAAAATACTGGTCTCTTTGTTCACGTAATACTTATTTCCTGTTACTTAACATGAGACTACGACCACTGATAAGTGTTCAAAACATCGGTATGCCTGATAAATATAGAATATACACAGTCTATTTCATTTTAAACTTAAATAATTTTACTGTACTTCTACATACATTGAAATCATCCGATCGTGTTCCAACCGCTGGAATAATTGTCTCAGTGGCCAGTTCTAATCAAACCGCCTGAATGACAGACATAGCCTAACGACTGTTGTCATAAGTGCAACAACCGGGACCGACTTCTTAACGTGCCCTCTGAATCGCACAAATGAAAATTACACTAGCGATCATCCATCCAAGCCTGACCGTAGCAAGGTTGTAGACCGTAGCGTGCTTAGTCTTGCGCATTAGTATAATTGAGTACGACAAGGCTAGATCCATGTGAGCGCTTCACTAATCGCAAAAACCTATGATTATAAATACTTAACAGCATTATTTATTATTGTAAACTATACACGGAGACAATAGACATACAACCATAAAAATGTGTAAACAACCATAAAATCGCCTTCCTTCTCTTGATATCTAAATATCAAGTGAAGAAAGTAAACGTTACGTTAACATTGACACATTACTGAAAAGTATTTGAAGTTATTCTCACATCCTGCTATAATGACTTAATGGTACTAGACCACAGTAAAAATATAGTATTAAAAAAATTGTAATATCACAGTACACGATCTATGGAAAAGCTTCAAAGCTTCGTTACTGCGCTGAACTTTCGCTGAAGTGTACAGTCGAAGCGCGACTGCCGCGGCCGCTAGTCGGCCGTGCGTTCCACGGAACTCCGCGTACATCGCGCGACTGTGTAAACATTTCGAAGTTTTACATCCACGATTATATTATATTCAGCTTCTTTACTCCTTAATAACTAAACTGTTTTAAAATTTGAAGTGCATTGTTGATGATAACTACTATACTATACTTTTAGAATTAAACTGTGTTCGTTTTCTTTTTTCAAATCTTACGCGACCGGAGGTGAATCTAAACTTTTAAATTGTAATGATTTTACTTTACTTTATAACTAATGTATTATAAAATTAGAAATGTGTTTGCTTGTGTGATGTGTAATGTGAAAGTGTTCATTTGAGCGATAATTTTCTGAAAAATATGTTTGTGTCCGATGAAAGTGATTCATGAAAAGTGTTCGAAAATTCAGCCTGTGAATAAATAAGTAAGTAAGTAGCTAAGAATTATGAATAAGGTTAAGGAAGAAATAGTTATATTGGTTTAAACTCTATTCAATAGCTGGATTCAAGGTAAGAAGAAACTTTTGAAAGTTAAGCAATCGAAGTAGGTAATGAACTTGATTTGAGAATATTAATTACCTGCCCAGTTTATTTACAAGTAAACCACTTTATCAGAAAAGTGTAATTTGGATTGACGAAAAAAAAACTTACGGTCTAGTAATTTATTTTGATATACAACTTTGTAATTGTGGATTGAAGTCCGGTTAGAAGTGTTTTTTTTTTAAACTTATAGGATACATTTTGATTACTTTTAACGTTATCTAAGAGTAAAAGATAATTTAGTTTAATTAAATTGTAGTAATGTATGAGTATTCTTTAAGAGTATAATAATGACTTAATGAAAAGTTTTAAATGCTTAAAGAAAATTTTCTAAGGAACCTAGTTAATAAATAAAAAAATTGTAAACCTTTCAAAATGATCAGTATGGTATGGCAAGAAGTTTTTAATAATATTTATATCAACTATTACATTGATAAAAACATTACATTTCCCAAATACAATCGACACTTTATACATGTTATTAGTTATTATTAGAGAGTCCTACCAACAAACAACATATTCGCCCTTATACCCCTGATACTTGACACTATATCGAGGTGTGAACACACACATTACATAACGAACCATCCATAACCCGAGTACAAACATTTCTGTTCACACAAAACACTTTTAAGTACGGTATCGGTAATATAAGATGTTGACTTCTAAATTAGAAGTAAGGCACACTAGAATGTTACAAAACGTTATTTTTAAACGGGATTTAAGGAGTTACTGAACAGATAAAAGTACTTGAACTTTCAGTGAAGGTAATATTATGGAAATGAAACCAAAATTGTGAAAACATAATGTTTGTCAAAATGTCAAAAATACGTAGTGGAAATCGATCTAACATACGTCAGACTGGTAGCTGAATACCCTTACCCTTACTACTACCTACTTACCCCATGGCTACATCATCGTTTTAAATCTTTTTTTTAACATGTTTTAAGCATTATTTTAAAAAATGACAATCACCTCTGATTTCTTATAATAGGTTTATATTATGCACTAAATGAAAAGTAATATTAGGAATTGTTTATTTAAACAGTATTGAGCTGAACTTTGAATCCTTTACATACTTAAATGTATAAACCGTGGTCGACGGCTTTAAAGTGGCCTCTGAAACATGGATGGGCGTAATTGAAAATTCCACAAACGGCATCCAATCAAGTAGTGACTGCAGAAAAGTTAACGCAATCAGAAACAAAAGAACAACTATAGAGGCAAACCCCGCCACGAGCGCCACCACTTGTAAACAAGTTTATAAATCTTTGAAGTGTGTAGTTTTGGACCAATGCGTTTTAACCGATTTCCAAAAACAGGAAGTATTTTAGTAAGTTCTCAATTCATCTGTATTTTACCTTATAACTTTTTACCTAATTAATTTCGCGTACTTTCTTTACGATATTTTACTTTAGAAAATTATACTTTTGTAAAGTTGATTTATAATCAATAGAATTATTGGGATTTTTTTTGAGGAAAACAGGTATTTTATAAATTTATATATGGGTGTGAAGGGCACTGTAGCAAGTGAAATCAATGAGCTAAAGAGACTCAAAACCAATGTCTCGTGTGAGCGCAGTGCAGTGCAATGCAAAACTGCAGTTTGAAGCTCTGGGTGGCACTGCAAATGTTATATGCAAGTGTAGCGCTTACCATCAGGCGTATGGCTTGCCTGTCTTGTCACTTGATAACACTAAAAACGCAGAGGATGTCCATGGTACTATCACATACTTGTTCCATCACCATTTCTCATTTAATTAACATGTCATGAGCTGAGAAGTGTGAAAAAAATTATTGATGTTAAATAACTATGTGCCTGTCATGATAGATCTTTAGTGGTAGGACTTTTGCAGAGTCTGCCCGAGGAAGTATATACCACACTTTTGCCAGTTGTTCAACAATGAAGTAGTTCTATGCAAACGAAACTGTGTTTCGTAGAAAGGCTATGTTTCCGGCGAAATCACAGGGCAAGGGATTTAACATATTATATCTCAGGATGACGTGCATCGCCATGCCGGGTTATGGACTCTTCTGGACTCTTGTAGTGTAAAATTCTGAATGGCACTAAACTGCCATGCAGTTCTCTAATGATTCGTTGATGTTGATTCACCGATGTCGAATACTTTATGAGATATCGCCCTTGTACATAAGGTTCCAACGTTTCTTGTCATCTCGTCATTTGTTTCACGAATGTTGCCAAGATGCAAGAGTGTTTGCTCTTAGAGAATTGCGCGGCTGTTATGAGCAAGCGTGAAGCTTTACATCAGGTGAGCGACTTATTCGCCTCGCGACCGATTGGCAATTGGTTCGGTTGAGGTTGACGGTTCCCTTAGTTTAGTTAGTAGAGTTGGCGACTATACTTTCCACCATCATGTATGTAATATATTTATGCTTTGGTTTTTTTATTTAGTAGTCTTCAATATACGAGGTTAGAAGTGGCATAGATAAATTAAATTTCTATTAATGTATCTATGGTGGAGGCATGGTTTTTTTTTATATTAAGATTACAAAGCAGCACTGAGACGGCTGGCTGATTTTAATGAATTTAGTAATGAAGACCATGGAGTAACACGTTTTCTTGTGCAACTAAATGAAACTATGGGCAAGTCATGCACCTGATGGTTAGCATACGCTTGCCTATTTTACATGGTACTTATATTTTTACTTTATTATATCGGTACTTTGGTCTGTTTGTTAATTTTATCTCTGAAACGGGTAGAACTATTTGTGTGCAACTTTCAGTGACATATTATTATTGCTGATTTGGTAATAAGTAATAAATATAGGCATTTATTTTACTTAAGTTTAACTTATCACCAAATTAAGCAAAATAAATTAATTATAATACCAAAAACACTAAATGATTACCAAAATGAAAACACTAATTTGATTTGAAATAACAACCGAAAAAAAAACACTAAATATAACCTAAATTAAGATAACCCAAAAATGTGTTGATCATTTGACTTCTTTCGAAATTCGGTTTTCAAATACAAAAATTTGGTGATCATTTACTTAATTTGTCCTTCGATGACATTTTGAAATGCAGTCATGGACAAAATATCTAGCACCATTGTAATTTCAGATTTGAATTTTATGGAGTTTAGTACTATTTTTGGAACGAAATCTAATGGTGACGTAGTATATTTTGCCTTGTTATGCGGCAAATTTAAGGACATTGAAAGATCGCACGTAAAAGCAAACTACTATAAAAACATACAACTATCGTTAGTAGTGTGTATCAATATAATGTTCTAGATAGGAAAACATTGCGGTGTTATATTTAGTTTCACTGTTAAGCATTTACAAAAAAATCATTCACATTCATAGACCGAACCCATACCTATATATGTAAAGTTATGTAAGATCAATTCTATGGCTATAACAGTATAATAATATATCATATTATATATCTAATTGAACACGCGGTATGAATCGATAGAAGCATATATCTGCCATGTTGCAGAGTACGCTAATATAACTCTTATCTGAGTGACATTTAAGTCCGATATTTGTACAGTTCCGTTCAGGCGTGTTGTTTTAAAGCTTATAGAATAAAGTATCTCGACTTGAGGTGACGGATGCAATTTAGAACTGAACACAAAGTTAACGATCAAAGCGATGGATGCATTACAACAGCTGTACAGTAAGGCGTGACGCTTACGTCTAGGTTTATGTATGTTTCTCTACTCGTCACTTAATAACGTACAAAAATAAAGAATTTCGTACGTACCTATATGTACGAAAGTTCATGCTTCTAAGGATATTTGTCCACTACAGCAAGACACAAAGATACGCTTGTAGCAAGGGGTAAGTGTTAAGAATGGTGATTATATGCGGTAAGGTTCTTCTTCGAAACAGTTATTCTTGACATTTCTAATTAATTACATTACTATGTTAAAAAAATATATAAATATTAAAAAAAAGTGCAACTTTAAGGGTGCATTTGTTATTTCTAACATTTGTATATTCTAGAATATTTGAGAGAAAAACAATCTTCAAACCTTGAAACTTCTTCTAAATATTAATATTTTATTATAAGCTAGCTGACCCCCGCGAGGCTTCGCACGCCTGGTCTGGGTATAGTTGTAGAAGCACCGTTTTGGAATACAAAGGTTCGGTCCCTGGGTGGACAGCCATTGAGTTTTTCAGACAAAGAAATTCTCAAGATGGGTCTAAAAATGTTTAGTGTCTCATAATAGAAAACAAAAACAAATTAAAAGTTTTAAACTTGAAATTTCTTTGAACTGGACCTGAAGCCTGAACCACCGCGGTTTTGGAAATAAACATCGAATTAACTTCTACACGGCCTTTTGTAGCTATTCGATATCATAGAGATATGAAACATAGCTTTGAATTTACGTTAACTTTTCAGCTACTTAACAAATAAAATTGCTTAAAATCTGTCAAGTAGTTTCTTTGCCTAAAATTTAAAACTTTTATCTCCTAAACCGGAAAACCCTTTTCCTTTTATAGGATAAAAATAATTTATATCAGTAACCGTAACATAATTTATCACTGTGTCAAGCTTCATCAAAATCAGTCTAGTAGTGATGAGCGTACAAGAGAAGGACAAAATTTGTCCTATAATATATAATGTGAAATAGTACATTGTTACCCCAGAGGTGAAAGTAACTTAAACCTTCGAACTAACCAAAACCTAACCAAAACTAACCTAAATCTATGTAGTTATAAGAAATAGTTGAAATTAAAATATAATGAGATAAAAATATGACATAATAATTGACTATAAGTTATTTCAATGTGTAATCGCGCTGTTTTTAATTTAAGTGGATGTATAGAAAGTATTGTAACATTAAGTATGTATTGAAACATGGTTGAATAGAACAATGAAAACAGACGTTTTTTTTATGGTATAGGTTGGCAAACGAGCAAGCGGCTCACCTGATGGTAAGTGATACCGTCGCCCAAAGACATTCGCAATACGAAATCGATCAGAGAATATCAGTCTCGAGGGTGCGTTGCCGACCTTTGAGGAAGGAAGCGATAGAAGTGTTGGGGGTGAAGGAGGAGGGAAGACATGGACATCCGGAAACTCCCACAGACCGACTGAAACGCAATGGAATGCTACGTTACTTCACCTCTTAGTTTTTATCATTTTACAGCTGGCAGTTGAAAACGATACTCCCTAGGGCTGAAAAGTATTTCAACCCGCTCCCTGAGGCCCCTGAGCCTGAGGTGCGGGTTTGCGGGAGCGGGAGTTGCCTGAACTTCATCCTTACTTTTCGAATATTAGTAATAAAAACTATATTTTTAATTTCTATGTAAGTACAAAAACACCTAGATTATAATTTTTAAACATATTGAAAGGTATAACGGGTATCAAAATAACAGCTCAATACTGAATGCATATGAAAACAACGAAAACTATTTTTTTTTGGTAAGTTTCTTTTATTACGCAAAACAAAATTTTGACTTTACCCAACGAATTCCAAAGGAAAATTGGTACTTATCATTTTTTACTGCTCAAATCTTAATTCGACTGGGGTATCAAAATAACAGCTCTATACTGAATGCATATGAAAACAACGAAAACTATTTTTTTTTGGTAAGTTTCTTTTATTACGCAAAACAAAATTTTGACTTTACCCAACGAATTCCAAAGGAAAATTGGTACTTATCATTTTTTACTGCTCAAATCTTAATTCGACTGGGGTATTAAAACTTCAGCGGATAGACGGAGGCTCAACAAAGTGCACCACTGCAGGAGCTAATGATTATGCCTCGTCCGTGGCCTCGTCGCTGCTTTCAGCATTAAGGTCGCTGAGATGAATTTTTCTCTGAATATATTTTTTATTTTTAACTTCGGTGGTATCTATTCTTAATAATTTTCTTCTCTGTTTGTCTTGAGTTACTTACTTACTCATCATAATTTACTTTAAACATGTCGATACATTTGTTAGTTATAGCAAGGGCATAGCGTAGTTCGTAGCGTGAGCAACGAGCCTAACCGTCTAAAATCGAGAAAAACAGATGCCCCAGTGGAAATCTGTAGTGGAATAGTTCTAATAAATTGTGTTGATGTTAAAAGATATTCAGTTCAGAATTTCAGATCAATCGTTTGTATATTAACGAGATAAATAAACATGAAAGGTAAGTAAATCAATTCAATAACTATAAAATAGTATGATTCAGATTGCATCAATGGATCTGTTGATTTTAATTTTTGCATTTTGATTTTATGTTTATGGTATATCTACGTCCTAATTTAAATATTCAATGCATTTTCGTATTCATTTAAAGCCGTTTTCTTTTTATTTTTCTACTTGGCGGATGCCTGAAGTTAACCATTGAACATTTACTTGCAGAGCCGTACCCAAAGTACCCAACTGAGCCATACCGTTTCCGTTTTGAAAGCGATTTGATCCACAACCTTTCACATTGATGTAGGGACTGTCTAAAGGTGAGCTTGTCCCGAGTCGAGTCGGTTACGTTAAAAACCCCATTAGTTTGCTTTGCAGTAGGGAGTTTCACACAAAGTATATTGAACAGCTCGAAATAATAGGTACAAATACTATACTTTTCCGAGTTGATATTTCTGTGGAAACATTAGGCATGATGACAATAAGCTTGTCCTCTGTTACATGAAATTACTGGCAAATAAGGAGAAATATTGTAGTATTTTTTTAGATTTTGGGAGACTATTATTATCGTATCAATCGTACGAATGAGATGAATTCAATGATATCGTTTCAAAATCCATTAAGCATTTTAAGCTGTAGGACGATTCAACAAATTTTAATTATACGAGTAGTAGAGGGTTATCTTAAAATGCGCACATTGAAGTAAAGAAATTGCCCACAAGGGTGAGGGCAATTTATTTACTTTACAACAAATAAGTTATGTTCTTTGAGACTCGCACAAACACGTGTTCAAACGTGGAGATGGGTCTTCCGTCCAGCCTCCGCGTTTCCCATCACACCACTTTATACGGATGGATAAAGTTGTGAATAATAAAAGTTGCAGACCAAAAGCTATGATCTACAAAAGTTTTCCTTAAAAGGTTTGTCAGTATTTTTTCCAATAACCCTCTATACATACTAGTACATACACTCTATAGAAACGTAACCCTAATTTGATATATGAGAACTAGACAACTAATCGACTATAAAGTCGGTTAAGTATTTTTGGGAACTTTTTTCA
Source organism: Selenia dentaria (assembly GCA_917880725.1). Classification (NCBI taxonomy): domain Eukaryota; kingdom Metazoa; phylum Arthropoda; class Insecta; order Lepidoptera; family Geometridae; genus Selenia; species Selenia dentaria. The sequence goes on from OU862891.1 coordinate 7,502,667, forward strand.
GGGATTCAGAAGGGAGATGTGTTTATGCACCTATCGATCTGTTACATCGTTGAAATCAGACGCATTCACACAGACTATCCAAAAGTATCTACGTTGCATTAGAAGTAAACAGCAGCGCTTGTTTTATGCACTTTTTATCATCAGCTTTAAATAAAACATACAACAAACTCGATAACACAGCAGTAGGTTTGTTAAACCATCCGTTAGTCTCCGGTTATTGTCAGCCGTTCGATTCTGTAATGATTCGTCGACGAGCTAACCGATGTCAAATACTTTATGAGATATCACCTTTACACATAGGGTTGCTTTTTCAACGTTTCTTGTCATCTCTTCATTTGTTTCACGGATGTTGTAAAAGATGCAACGACGTTTGCTCTTAGAGAATCGCACGGCTAGTAATAAACGTTTACCTATGTTGGAAGCTTTACCCGCCCTCTGAGCCTGCGTAGATAGTATCCCATCACAAATATAAATGTAAATTGAGAGCAAAGTTCAATATTATGATGTTTGGCTCGGTTGTTGACTTCAACGACAAAATAAGTGACATCTAAATGGGTGCCAAGTCCGTCCTGAAATCTATTTTATAACAGTAACAAATATTTTATAACAACTTAAAATATCATTTCTTATAACTTAGTATAATATATTGAAGCTTAAGGTCTGACTTGGCTAGTTCTCATATACGCCGCCGCGTGTCTAGATTGCAATATGTATACGTCCAGTTTATCAGTATGAGCCTATCTATCACCCATACTGTTATACTGTTACATATCTAAGATCTATCCCAGTAAAAGGAATAAAATCGAGTTATTTCTTTCCGTTTCAACTACTCAATTACATGCATGCCATAATTGATAAGCTTGTATTTTTTTTCTTATAAACATATCATTGCTTCAAGACATTGTGTTCAAATGTACCATCTATTTATCAACGTGTATTGTTAACTCACTTATTTTCTTTTAAAGGTTTATATGTGTTCTTTATAAAAATAAATTGCTTAGACATTCACTCGAAGTTAGAAAAAGTTCGAGGAAAATTAAGTGAAGAGAGTTGAATGAACTTGCAATGTTAGTAAGATAATTTGTATTTATCAATTGTGTTAACATGGGAGTGTTGACTCAAGGCTAACACCTTCTCTTAAAATAATTTCCATAAAAATCAACAATTAAACTAGGATATATTGCTTTTCAATCGTATTTTACATTAATACTTTTTTTACAACGACAGCTCTGGTCTGGTCCTAAATCTTTACAAAGCGTATAGGATTAGAGCAGAGAGCGCAGGGGATGCGATACGAATAACGTACATAAGTGCAAAATTTGAACGAACGTAAATATAAATTATAGTTATTTGGGTTCCAATCCGTGCAACCGCTTTTTGATAAAATCTTACCACCAGTGATATTTACGTTATTGGAGTTATTAAAAGAATATTAAGCTCACTTTAGCAATACTTGTAAACAATAACACGTTTAGTATGTTTCGTGTTAAAGGCAAGATCAGGTTAACTATTCAAGATGCATAAAAAATTTACTCTCTGTAATCGATCAAATCAGATCTCCAACGATAATAATAATCATTCGTATATTTACTTGTTAGTAATATCTTGAGGCCTACGTACCCCGGCTCCATTTATATAGCCTTTTATTTTTCTTATGACTTTTAACCGGTATGTATTTTAGGAGTTCAATATCTTTGAGCTCATAATTTTTCAATGAATAAAGAAAAATCGAGCTGAGATATATTTTGCAAAAAGTAACATGTTTTAACAAAAAGGTCTGTACCATAAATACAATGAAATTTTATTCATTTTAAGGGTGTTTGGCGAAGGATTACGGAAGTGTCTGGCAATGGGTTACGTGCAGTAAAAGATCACCCTAGATAGTTTATATAAGGCAATCAATACGCTCAGGACTGCAACTATTGACTGGACCTTACTCTGAATGCAACTCTATTTTGATTATTTCAGTAAAAGTTTAACTAAACAAAGATATTTTTGACGGATGGCAAACTGTACATATAAAAAAAGCAAATATTATAATATAATGTACACTTAAACTAAAATATTATATCACGTTTTATTTTGTTTTAAGTATCCGATGGCTGCAATAGATGTGTCAGTATATCAGTCACTAAATCTATCGCTGAAAAGTGTTCCAATAGGGATGAAAATAATATAAAATAAAATGAATTAGACACGATTCATTTCTATAGTTAATCATTAATTCACTGATTAATCTCACAATTACTTGTCTTGACTGACCGATTCTACAACGCAGAGCTCAACCCGGTGGGACTATAAAATGTTTACAGTTGATGCCTTTCAGTTGTAAGCTGGGTTCTTACACAGAGAAGGATTTTTGGAAACCTCTAAGAGAGAGAGAAAACCGAGTAGAACGGCTCACGGGTCCGTAATTTCATTATAAAAGTACACATTAAGGTGAGAGTTTCATAACATCCAAAACAATAAGAACAACGTGCCCAACTTCTAAAAGAAATTCAATAATATTATATCGATGAGCTAAACAAAACAAAATAAATTCAATACAATCGAGCGCTGTGTCTTCGCCTAAAAACCAAATGTAGCAATTCCTCCAATAAACTTCAGATTACGAATTAAATAGACAAGCCGTGTAGCAATAAACTCGTGGAACGCAAAACATCCACGGCACGATTTAGGTCTTTGAAAGCATTTGTATAGAAATCGTACTAACATCTGTTGGAAAGTGAGAAACATTCTGAAGTGAGATTTCTCTTACCATCTGGTCGCAATGGGAATCCGTCGTTAATGTTAACTAGTCTGTTTAGATTTTTTTGAGTAGTCAGGAAACTGTAATGAGAGATGAGTCGTGTGGAAGTTTTTCTTATTGGCATTCTAACATTGGGAATGTCGAGTTGGGATAGTAGAATATGTTGGGCCCGTGGGGACAAGAAGTTCATCATATTTCGTTATAACTTATCAAAGTGTATTCGACGTGACCAAACTATTTGCTTTATTTATGAGTATCTACCTCCCCAGTGCAAGGTATAGGTTGTTTACTTATATGTGTGTTGCATTGTTGACATTTCAAGCGCGTGCGTACATAACACAAGCTTATTTGCAATTTCACGTCTGGATTATGAGATTATATAGCACAGTATAGACAATAGTTTTCCTAGGTTGGTAGCTATTTTGATCAATGCTAGGTATTAACTCATTCATTGCAAAATAACGCTTAAACTAAATAAAACACTTCTACACACGCTAGCTACCGATGTCAGTGTGACACCTGTCACATTATCTTAACAGCCGACTAACTTTTTGACAGCTGTCACATAGTTTTAGCTTATTTGTGATTGTAGCAGCTATCATTACCACTATGTACAATAATTTCTTAAGGTAAAACCAATGATGTTATATATATCGGCGCAACTACAACAGTTCGTCGAGAATAATTAAGTTTAATCATTTGATTGCCCTAAAAATAGTTTATAAATCATCAGTTGATTATTTTTGAGTTGATTACGATGTAAAATTAATGTTATGATTGTAATTTCAATACTTTACCAACAAACTTGTAAACTCGTGCACGTGCGCCGAGTCCTATAAGTACGGCCGCACTGTAGGCGCTCGTCTCAGTCGCTCTCGAGTCGCCGTACAGTACGGACCTCTTTGTGACGTTGTTACGCTGCTCGTTGAATATACGAAGCTTATAAAAGTACTTGTGAAGTTTTACTTCGAGGACCCAAAAATGAGTGATCATCATGAAAACAACAATTGTGACGTCAGCAATGCTGACGTCACACTTTTTAAAAAACACTCCGGAGGTGCTTTCTCCGTCATCAGAAGTGGGATCAGAACAAGCTCTGGTCCCAACCACATCCTCATCGACTTCGGTTCAACCTGTCACGACTGGAACAGCGCAGGGCAGTACCAGGCTGATAGGCCCTGCCTCATTGAACACTTCAGGAGTAGTACTCCTGGAGTACCAGCAAACAACTTTAATACCATGCAGCCCATCACAACGGGAATTACCACAGACATGACGTCCATACCAATCGCTGCGGGAGATGATCTCGATACACTGCAAAACAACGCTGCAATCGCCCCTGATTCAGTGTCATCCACATCTCAAGCTGGCCAGTCAGTCCGGATAACTCACAACGACGAACACGCATCAACGGATTAAAACCGGCGAGTATAAAATTCATTATGTTTCACGATATTTTCAACTAGAATCTACAAGAATAAAATGTCTGGAGAGTGATACCTCTGAGCTAAACCATGTGTTACCCTTGAGCTAACCACGGATCCTTGATGCATCCACAAGTGAACCCTGAGATACCGTGGGGACGCCTTGTGGAACTATGGGTAGACACGTATACACCACAGATTCTAAATTAATAAGGCAGTGCACTTAAGATGTCTTAGTGTACTGTTGTAATCTACAAAAATGTCTGGAGAGTGATACCTCTGAGCTAACCATGTGTTACCCTTGAGCTAGCCACGGATCCTTGATGCATCCACAGTGAACCATGAGATACCGTGGGGACGCCTTGTGGAACTATGGGTAGACACGTATACACCACAGATTCTAAATTAATAAGGCAGTGCACTTAAGATGTCTTAGTGTACTGTTGTAATCTACAAAAATGTCTGGAGAGTGATACCTCTGAGCTAACCATGTGTTACCTTTGAGCTAACCACGGATCCTTGATGCATCCACAGTGAACCCTGAGATACCGTGGGGACGCCTTGTGGAACTATGGGTAGACACGTATACACCACAGATTCTAAATTAATAAGGCAGTGCACGATGTCTTTGTGTACTGTTTACTAATCAAAAGACTCCTAAGGTTACATAACAGTTGTGTTAATGTAACAAACAAGATAAAGCAACGTAAGTTGTTTACAGACTCACTACTCAGAGAATATCTCATTCTTTGCAGGCCAGCCATAATTAACAGCAGTCTGCGAGAGTTAACGAGTCAACAAGGCTGGTGCAGAGCGCGCACCGCCTGTCAGTATGGCCGTATCGACGCGGATACAATAATTAGCCAACAATAATTAGTCAACGTTTAAAACGACAACATGCTGTTGCCTTTATGAGCATGAGAACCACGGAAGCCGAGAGCCGGTACCACTCCTACGAGTTGGAGACACTGGCAGTGGTACGAGCCATAAAACACTTTATATGGGCGAAAATTCACCGTGATAACAGATTGCACGCATTAAAAGCGTCAAAACACAAAAAGGACCTTCTGCCAAGGATTCATCGCTGTCGCAATCCAGTTGAGCTTGCAGTCAATGTTATGACAAGACTTGAACTGGCTCAAAATTGAACAGCGACGGGATGAAGAACTGCGTCCGATAATGGACAGTCTCAGTGACAATAACCCAGTGGAAGACTATGTGTTAGAGGACAACGTTTTAAAAAAGGAACGTCAATGATCCTGTCTTCGGTCAGCAGCTCAGTACCGTCGTTCCCAAATCATTTCAATGGAGCATTATAAACTCATTTCACACTGCACTAAAACACCCTGGCTGGGAAAAGACACTGCAGAAGATCAGAGAAACCTATTGGTTCAACAAAATGAGTTCCACTATCCGAAGATTTGTGGATAACTGTGTTGTATGCCGAACATCCAAAGGAAGATCCGGGGCCGTTCAAGCCCAGTTATACCCCATACAAAAACCAACGGCTGCCTTCCAAGTTATTCATATGGACATAACAGGGAAGCTGGGCACTCCAGATGATCAACAATACGTCATAGTCACCATTGACGCTTTCTCAAAGTACGTTTTACTGTACTTCAGTACCAACAAAAACCCACACAGCACATTAGCCGCTCTTAAACGCACGGTGCATCTATTTGGTGCGCCGGTTCAAATAATAGTAGATGGAGGAAGAGAGTTCCTTGGCGAGTTCAAGGACTACTGTGACGCCATCGGAATAAATATCCATGCTATCGCTCCAGGAGTCAGCCGAGCGAATGGCCAAGTTGAAAGAGTCGTTGCAACCCTCAAAAATGCTTTGGTAATGATTAAAAATTACGAAGCAGAGCAGTGGCACACTGTACTCGAGGAACTTCAGCTGGCAATGAACTGTACAATCCACCGAGTCACCGGTGTTGCTCCACTGACACTTATTACACAACGAAAGCACTGTGTACCTCCTGAGCTTCTCAACCTGGTGGATATTGACAACGAAACCGTTGATATTGAAGCGCTCACTCAACAGGTGCAACAGAAAATGATTCGTTGTAGCGAACAAGACAGACAACGCTTCAACCTACACAAGGCCAAAATCCATCATTTTCAAAGAGGAGACTACGTATTGGTGAAAAATAATCCTCGAAACCAAACCTCGCTTGACCTTAAATACAGCGAACCATATGAAGTTTGTAGAATACTGGATAATGACCGATATCTGGTAAAGAACGTTGTCGGTAGAGGACGACCTCGCAAGATTGCCCATGATCAGCTGCCTGCGCCGCGCTCCGCAACCTGGGGAACAGTTGACCGTATCGGCGGGAAACGAATCACCTATTCAACGAGATCCCACTGCAGAATCAAATGAGCCCATTCCGTCGACCTCACGAGAAGGGCTGCAAGTACAGCCAAACCACGACTCGAACCAAGACGACCCATCAGAATAAAAGATAAGTAACTAAATCCAAATATTTCAAATAACTCTCCGAGAACTCTACGAGACCCTTCGAGAATTCTACGAGACCCTTCGAGAATTCTACGAGACCCTCCGAGAACTCTACGAGACCCTTCGAGAATTCTACGAGACCCTCCGAGACCCTCCGAGAACTCTACGAGAACCTACTAACCCTATAAGCATTGATATCCCCAAAAAGACATAGCAACGCAGGTCGCTTACAGACGCACTACTCAAAGAAAGTTATTTCATTTCTTTCAGGTCTACGAGAATCCAAATAATCTACGAGAATCCATAACAATCTACGAGAACCAACGAGGCTGGTGCAGAGCGCGCACCGCCTGTCAGTATGGCCGTATCGGCGCAACTACAACAGTTCGTCGAGAATAATTAAGTTTAATCATTTGATTGCCCTAAAAATAGTTTATAAATCATCAGTTGATTATTTTTGAGTTGATTACGATGTAAAATTAATGTTATGATTGTAATTTCAATACTTTACCAACAAACTTGTAAACTCGTGCACGTGCGCCGAGTCCTATAAGTACGGCCGCACTGTAGGCGCTCGTCTCAGTCGCTCTCGAGTCGCCGTACAGTACGGACCTCTTTGTGACGTTGTTACGCTGCTCGTTGAATATACGAAGCTTATAAAAGTACTTGTGAAGTTTTACTTCGAGGACCCAAAAATGAGTGATCATCATGAAAACAACAATTGTGACGTCAGCAATGCTGACGTCACACTTTTTAAAAAACACTCCGGAGGTGCTTTCTCCGTCATATATAAATGGGTGGAACACGAGACCGTACGGTTATTCCCAAAGGAGGATCAGCACTCGGCAGGTGGCCGCCACACAACCGAAGCCACACCTTTAATAACATGTGCATGTGTCGTTGGCGAAAGACACATTGTACCGACCCCACCTAAAAGGTAGGATATGAGTAGGTATTAGGTGATCGGTATCGGTTATTGTTTCATAATGGCTCGATATAACTTTGTTTGCTTGTATAATATCAGTACCTACTTCTTTGGTATTTAGATTGGTAAAAAGGTGTAACAACAGAACTTTTCATCATCATCCATCACCACGCGCTTGAAACTGCAGGGTGCATCTAATGTAAAATATACGCCATTTAAAACGTTTTAAGTTGTTTTATTTCAAGTGGAAACACACTTGTAAACTGTACGAGTATGTACTCGTTGGAATCGATATGCTGCAGTTAGGTTGAAGGACGAACACCCCTTTGAGGCACAAAGCGAAGCTGGAAATTCATCACAGATACTAGTGAAATAGTAAAACGATATCACCAGTAAAGGTTTTGAAATGGATGAAATTTTCAAACTTAGTCAAGTTATACATCGTCAACTGACCATATAACATTTGAGTAACATGTATTTTAAATGATTTTTTATTAGTTTGTTTTAATAATATTTATTGTCTCTCGCTATACCTACATCATATAAAATATAATAAATATTAAACTAAATAATATAAAATTTTATTATAATAGCTTGCTTAAAAAGAAGCTGGAGTTGCATAAGTGTTAGAATGAACTCAAAAATTAAATGGTTCGGGATAACGAGTGCAGTGCAGTGCCGCGCACTACTACGAGAACTAAGAGGAAACTCTATGTGTGACACTATATATCTGTCATGGGAAGGCGTGATGCTTACTATCAGGCGCACGTCTCGCCAATTGATAGAATAACACAATATGACCTACAAAATTCATCCAAACAATTTTAATCTTGCTTGTTTCCCAAAGTGGTGTGCAGATCAATTCCTACGATCATGGTATTTATTACCTTTTATGCTTTATTAATTCTTATACCTACGCTTATCAGTTTAAGGTAGGTGATGATTATGATCTGAGCCTTCCGAGCCATATGTGCCGCTCCAAGCAGCTCTGGGCCTTTTGGTGTTGATTTATGGTCCATACTCCGAGTTCCTCAATTTAAACTACTTCCCTTCCCTTCTGAATTCTGAAGTTTGTATTTCTTCTTATTTGTGTCTTCCTTTATCTTACCTACTGAAATGATAATGCATTTCTGTATTAAATCATAAGATACATAATTGAAAGGTAGTGCTAGAGGCCGTCTTAGTCGGTGCCACTGTAGTGCCAGATATTCTGTAACGAAGCAGTAGTGCGCAAGCATTACTGTGTTAGTTTGTGAACTATAAATAAAGCAAATGAAATTCTTGGGCAAAAGAAACTCAAAACCCGATGTTTGGGGATGATGAGCGCACTGCAGTGCTACGGAAAACTACAACTTCTAATATTTGGGTGGGGCACTGCAACTGTTTTGGGCAAGTACTTGACATCAACCGCACACCTGACCCTCGTTTGTTCTTGTTTATCTTACTCGATACTTAATTGTGTAAAAATAATAAAAACATAACTGTCATTATATTTATCTCGACTAAGCTCCGGGAGCTTTACGTATTATTTCTCTTCAGCATTCTCTACATAATAAGGAGGCCATAGAAAAACATTTTTTTGTCCGCATTGTTTTTCACAACTTTTGGCCCCTTGAATTTGCGTAATTAATTTTGGTGAATTTTATCTTTGAACCCTTATTTTGTAGTTTTAATGAGAAGAGTTTGTTAAGCTTCACAAAGTAGAACTGTTTTATGTACGTTTTTATGTCCATCAGCGACGCTACGAGCAAGTCGCTTGCCTAATGTCAAGTGTCACGCTCGCCGGTAACAGTTCAGTGACATTCAGACTTTAAACGCACAAGAGTTCAAAGCAAAGCATGGTAATGCACTGCAATTGTCACCCTGAGATATAACATGTTAAATTCCTTGCCCTGTGATTTCGTTCGGAACATTGCCATTCAACGAAACAGAGTAGAGTTTGCACACTTCTGCTTTGCAGTCGAACTGGCAAAGGTGTGGTGGTTCCTCAGGCGGACTCTGCATAAGTCCTACCACTACACATTATGCTCGTCATTTATATAAGACATTATAATAACTGTAGAGACTAACATGTATATATGTAAATTTTTTCAATGTATTTGGACTAAGCGGTATTACAATTTTGTATAAAACTAAATGATCACACACTGATACTGCCGCACTAGGATTCCCTGTGTCATGGAGGCATGGACATACATTAACACATTAAACATCCAAGTACGAGAACAATCATTTTTGCTCATTCATCTAACATTCCCAAATCCTAGCAAGGGATCGATTCGGGGACATGTTACTTCGAAAGCACTACCAACTTTGCTAAAGAGGATGTCATAAAATAGTATCAATAATCGATTCCGAGTTTGTATTTTAAATTACAAACGTATAATAAATTATTCTTTTATATGTATTGTAACGTTCGTTTTTCGCTCCGTTACACGTTGTCGATTCTAGACACGTATTTTGATTTTAAATTGCGAATTCTTCAGAAATTATCCTGGTTAACTTTTTTATTACAAGGGTAATACCTTGTGTAACCCCTGTACGGAGAATACTCTGTGGTCAACAGGTGTTTGTATGACGTTTGTTTCTTTTTGATGATTGGCTGTGCATTAGTCTGTGCCCGAACTGACGTCTTGTCGACAGACAGCTACGTGCCTCGTCACTCTTCTATCGATAGCGGCCATGTAAAGGCAATATGTTTTAATTTTTATATCCATTTGGATCCTTATTTCCTGAGCACCGCCTGACATGTGGAGGCGAAATTTAAAGGCAACAAGCCATGAGCTTTGTATAATAGCCAAAATTTTCCCGAAATAATGAATTTTGTGTATAACCTAAGAAAAACGGTAAGTGTGCTTTTGTTTTAATCAGAGTATGATTAGCGTTTTATATTCTTTGAGTTTACGGACATGATCCTTACGCTAGTTTCTATTTGTTTCAGCTATTGGCGTTTTTCTTTGACGTTTTTCTTAGACGTCTTCATTGGGGAATTTTTTTTGGAGTTTTTCTTTAGAAGTTTTTCTTTTGCACTTTCTTTTTCACTTTCATATACGTTTCAAACTTATTTTTACCACGAGTCCCGTAGGAATTTTTCACTTGGAGCGGACCGCCATCTTGAGATTACATCTTCACTGGAGGCGAAACCTTGCCGCGGCCCACGCTGTGTGCCGCATCGTACATCCGAAGGAAGGAAATCCTCTCCACGTCATATTATTACCACAGGTCGTCTCGGAGTAAGGTATTGTCCATTCTTTGTCTGGTACGAACCCACTCTCTGGGCACGTGTAGGTACAAAATTTAAAATAATTAATTTCCTATAAATAAGGGTGCAATAACGATAGCTTACGATAAATAACGATAGAAAAACTCAAAGTGCCCCTCAGGCTATTTAATAATATCAGTATAACCGCAAGAGTCCTTCAGACCTTGCGTAATTGCTAAAACGTTATCAAAATCGATATAAAATTCTAAATTAAATGTAACGCTTGTGTTCCTTCCCGGAAATAAAAGATGAACTAAACTGAATGCTTTGCCACTTATTTCATCTTCCCCCGCCTGAAGATTAGAAGTTTCGAATCTCTACAGCTGCTATTCCAGGTAATGTTTGTTAATTTTATATAAATACCCGATCTTGTTTTTTTATTATTTTTCTAGCTAACACAGTAAGCCCATAATACTATAGGAGCGCTCACATAGATACTATACGAAATACTCATACAAATATTTTATTTTACTTTATTCTAATTTGCTTACATAAACCTTACCCTAACAAACTTTATATTATTATAATTGAAAGATACATTATATAATTGTATAAAGTTCTCGACACCAAATGTGAGACAAGTAGAATCCAATATACAATTGAATGGAACAGGGTTGGACCTTGTGGAGTCAACAGTCTTTTTAGGAATTACTATAGACGCTAAATTGCAATGGGGTCCCCACATTAAAAAATTGTCTAGTAGGCTCAGTTCAGCAGCTTATGCTGTTAAAAAAATTAGACTATTAACTGATGTAGACACAGCTAGAATAGTTTATTTTAGTTATTTCCATATCGTTATGACTTATGGCATACTGCTCTGGGGATGTTCTGCAGATATTAATTCTATTTTTATACTGCAAAAAAGGGCTATACGAGCAATCTACAGTTTGGCTCCCAGAGTTTCCCTTAGACAGAAATTTAAAGACATAAACATTCTAACTGTTGTCTCTCAGTTTATCTATGAAAATCTAATGTATGTAAAGAAAAACATTAGCAGTTTTGATAAAAGGAGTGATGCTCATTCCATCAACACGCGAAATAAGCACAAGCTATCCGTACATGTAACGCGTCTCCACAGAATAAGTCATTCTTTTATGGGACAATGTATACGATTTTATAATAAAGTTCCCAATGTTATCCGAGATTTGCCTATTAATAAGTTTAAAATTACTATTAAAACTAAACTCTGTCAAAAAGGTTATTACAAAATTTCGGATTACTTGGAGGATAAAACAGCTTGGGACTGATCACTCCAGGATCTATCTACTCGTGTACTAAGATGTCAAAGTGTAGCGTGTCTTGCCCTACTGATACCATTATTATGTTCTCTTTTGTAAGGCAACACACTGGAGCTAATATTTGTAGTACCTAAGTAAAAACATTGTAAAAACATCTATATAAAAAGAATGGCCCCGAGTTTCTTGCCGCTTCTTCTCGGTTGGCTCTATCTATTTTGGAACGCGGCGGTAGGCTTTAAAGTACATTATAATGAAAAATTGACGTTCATAAGTGCGTCTTTGATGCCTAAATTGAATAAATGATTTTGACTTTGACTTTGACTTAAGGGTTATTTTCATATTATTCATGCTTTTGGGATACAATTCGGTTGTTTGTGTTTTAATGGTACGAGTATTATCTCAAACAATCAAGGGCTTATAACGTTTTTCATTATTTATCGTTTCTATAAATTTCTAAAACTGTTATTTTGATAAAACGACTTGTCAAGAAAGACTTATGTATGTCAACTTTAAATGTTATAAACGCGAAAGTTTGTGTGTATGGATGTATGGATGTTTGTTACTAGTTCACGCTCAAATTTGGTATGTAGGCACTGGATTAACACATAGGATACTTTTCATCATCGTCATCATAATTCGTCACCATGCAGGCAGAACCGCAACTAGTGTAATTATATAACTTTGAAAAAACCCCACCCAATAATCTAACCATTTAGTAGTTAGATCTAGACTCAGCATACAAACACTACAGTATAATACAAATATAAGTATTACAAATAAAGCAATACGAAGAAATTGCGTACACAATTTTTTTTAATTTATGTGACACTTTTCTATTCTTCATAATTCTTAACTATATATAGAAATGGTCTGAAAACTTACAGTGACTTTTTCTTCTAAAGTTGTCTTTATACGTCGTCTGACGTTTTTCTGCCAGTGTCAATCTGCAGCTAGTGAAGTATGAGAAATGCGTTCATTATCAACGAGCTGCGCTCCGCGGTTTTACCGGCGGGGTGATGGATGATGATGATGATGAATGAAGTATAGCTTACGTTACTTAAGCATAATGCAGCTTTCTACAAGTAAAGGATTTTTTAACCGTTAGAAACAATCACACCCTTCCTCTTTATCAAGGTACGAATAATATGACCTAGTTTGAATCGGCGCGCGGATATGTATATGCAATAGTAACGTCGCGGCGTTACTATTGCATATTTTAATATAATATGAAAAAGTAGTTATTGCGGCATAACTGTTACATATATTTGTATTGAAATTCTCGTAAATTTGAAACAATATAGGTATTAAACTATTACTATTTGCCGGCAAAACACTTACGTTGGGGATCGAATACGTCGACCCGCGGTTCGAGCAATTAGACATATGGTAGTATAAACTTTTTGTAAACATTGATGTTCTGTATAAACTGTTGTGAATCAATTTGCTCTATTGTCAATAGTTTCCGTAGCGTACGCGATATAAGGATGTTTTTTCGTGTTTTTTCACACCTTGGGTTACATTATCGAAGTTTTTAACCTATTTGAAAATATTATATTGCCTCTAATATTCTGTGATATTGTAGCTTTCATAAGTTTATTCGTTACATACAAAAATACAAATCGTTATTTCCAATATTAGTACAGATAATTAAAGGGAGATAGGCAATTGTGCTTTAGCAACATAACAACCAATAATACTAAAAAGTTCAAACAAGCGTTAGAGCTGGGAACCTGCGAGTGAGATTGTCGTTTTGGGCTGTATTTTGCAAAATTTGTAAATATTCACGATGTCAATCAATTTTCAACCCTTCGCCCCTGGAATACCTGTGCTATTTTAGGCTTAATTGTAATTACAGAGTAGGCAAAAGTAGCAAAAATAAACGACATTATTCGTTAGAAGTAAATATTTACACGAGTGCAAGTTTTGGAAACAGGGCATGCCATCACAGCAATTTGAACGTATCTACGGATGAAACACTGACAGCGGAGTGACAGCAATCATGGTACTTTGACTTTTGCATTCGGAAATATATAAAGTACTCAGTAGGATTGTACCAAAGCAAATAAACAAGTAGCTAACACAAAATGTAATTTAATGGATCACGGATCACCCTTAACGGATCTAGCACGACTTTTCCTGTAACCATGTATATGTATTTCTTTATTTTACATCCAAAAAAACATTTCTAATATAACATACTTAACCAGTACTTCTATTGCCAAAGTTAACTGTGAAATGAGATTTATTTTTAGAATGTTTATGAATTAAGATATTTTCTTACATTAACGCATTTTAGACGATTTAAAACTTAGCCAAATATAATGAGTTATCTTTTAGGTCGCCTGATAAAGTCCCATTTACTCAATAACGTGCACGGCAAATAAGGATTAATTTGCAAAGGAAACCACAAACTCAACGTGAAAACTGGTACTTTGGGCCTCTACAAACTTAATACGAAAACTTTAAATAAATAAGCCTAATTACATAATTACCACATCAAAGCACGTGTAACTCTGGCATTAAAATGTTAACTAAGTAAGTACTTTTTTGAACAAACAATCATTTAAATAAATAAAAATCTTTCACCGAATTGTTGTTTAAGGTTCAGACCATAGAGATGCCACGACCGTATTTATACTTGGGACACTGAAGGTCGATGGCAGGAATGAAACGCAACAAATGCTAACTTTGGGTTTGTTTAATTTATTTACATGACGTGTGTTTCTTCGACTTTTTACGTGTACTAGTGGTGGTTATTAACATTGCGTACGAAATCATTAAATGTTGTTTTGCGTGTTTCTCGTCAATAGCCTTGGAATGTTTTAGTAATGCATCCACCGCTTTACTCGTACGTGATTTAGATAAGACAGTATATAAGACTTGACTCAGACTTCGAATAAAAAACACACTGCTACTAAATTCAAGCCCGAGGCTATAGATACCATCGGAAGACTTGCCAAAATACTCAAAAGTCAAGTCTGATACAAGTTACGGATATTTGATTATTGCTGTAAGGTCACCAAGCCTGGTGTCGGTTTTTTATCAGATCATCATCTGTCTTTTCATGATCTATTCTCATATAAATAGGCTTCGTCCCTTCTCCTTCACTTATAGCGGTCGAGACTGGAACAACCGCTTGACTAGGAGAGTTCCAGTCCAGCGGTTCATTTCCGTTCTTGAAATGTGTTTTCAAGTTCACTTTTTAGTCGCTGTATATAGTATCTGTAATATCTGTCACATTATTTTTTTTTTCGAAGCAGTCCCTGGCTTTTCAGTCGTGCAGTGTAATTTTAGCATTTTTCTTTCTTTTCTTGCCACTCCTCGCGAATTTCACCGTGGATGGTTATGAAGTGGATGTCGAGTGCCATGGAGTACAGTGCCGTATGTAAGTACGGGCATGACGCGTTGCTCAAAACTTTTTCCGAAGTGATAGTTTACTACGAAATTTATGTGTATTTCACGCCGGATACGCCCACGCTTGTAGTTGTTGCACCACTTCCGTAGTGTTATTTAATTAGCTTCAAAACAGTTTTATGAGCAAGGTATCACGTTATCACCACTACCAATAACTGGTAGGTAACTATGTCTACTTATACTATTTTCTCCGCGAAATATTCCTTTTTCCACTATTGATATTCCACCTGCCGTCGGGATGCGAATCGTTAGTGGCATGAAAGCTCGCCCTGCTTGTTGGTAGGTTTTTTGTGAAAGAGGCCGTCTTGGTTAGATATTTTGCCACGAAGTAATAATGGCAAAGCAGTACTGTGTTATTGAGTGAAGACCACCATAATATGTGAAATTACTGACCTAGCTCAAAAACCAAGGTCTCGGGGTGATGAGCGTAATGCAGTGCCACGAAAACTACAGTTCTAAGCTCTGGTTGGCACTGCATATGGCATGGGCAAGCGTAGTGCTTAACATCAGGAGTAAAAATACTGAAGTAGTTAAAAAATGCCTTAGACATGTATTTTAAGACACACTTACTCAGAACGTGTCTCATTACTCGTTCATAAACCATACAATCATAACCCTTCTTTTGATTTTAGCAACGGACATAATAAGAATACAAGCGTCAAATCTCAAAAAGGTTTCATATTCCTAAAAGTTTCTTATTTATATTTTAAATTATTTTTAATTAGAAAAAAGAGGTGGAATTATTTTATTGTACTCTATTTTCAATAAAAGGAGGCTAGCAACCTTTTTTTGCATTACGAAAAAACATGGGGCCATTAGTTATGTATTTTTATATGTAGTTTTTTGTTTAATTTATAATTTAAGTTTTTGATTATTCTAAATAATTTTCCAGAATATCACCTGATAGACTTAGTGAAAGTGAAGATTTTATAATGATTAAGCCACCGGATAAAGATGTCTGTGTTCTCACAAAATGTCTAGTCAACAATTATTTACTCGTACTAGAAGGTAACTTTTTTATTTTCCTCGTAGATGTAGTATAAAGAACTAAGTATCACTCGGGAGAAAGTTATATTTCTGTTCTTGAGTTTTCTTTAAGCCCTCCACTGCGCGTCGGGCTTAAACATACTTTCGATCATAAATAGATCGTTTTCTTCCCTCGGTGTACAATGTACTATTTTGTTTTATTCCTAGTGAGAAAAATGTACTTAATGTCAAGCCTGGACTTAACTGAAGGGTTAGAGTCACCCTCCACCCGCCGGAGGTGCGTAGTTTTTTATATATTCATTTTTGAAGTACTTTAATAGAGATATTAAAGTATATATATATTTTTGTGTGTTTTTATAGGTAAATTTACGTTTTTTTCTAAATTGTAAAGTCTGCTCAAATTCAGTTTAGCATTTTTTGATCTAAACAGACGCGGACGGTGATCCCCTATCTCCTACCGTTTGTTTCAGCTCCATAGGTGCCATACTTTCGGAGATATAGGCAAATAACTGAATTTCATCTAATAAAAAGCATAAAATTGATATAGCTAACATTTTGTATGAGGAAGATTTTTGCCGGAGTCAAAATTGCGTTGTAGCATAGAGTATTATACATCAAAAGTTTCGTCTCCGCCTGCACAAGACGAACCTGCAACAAAAATAGACACGGTTAATACATTTTTTATACACCCGACAGTAAAAAACTGGTTTTTGCTTTAAAGTTATACTAGATCTTACTTACTTCTAGATTCTAGGTTGGTATATTTTTTTTTATAAAAGTCTACTGTCAATATGAACAGTCGCCGAGGCGACTGCGACAACAAATGCACTATCAAATAAAATACCAAAATATCAACGTATAAAATTATTTTAATTTGTACACATATTAATGGCTATTGTATACTGTACAGCCCGTATTCCGTGTACACTGTCAAAAATTATGCCTCGTTTACTTTGTGCGAGTAGAGTACAAAATGTTATTGATTTATCAATCCATGATTGATTATGAATTAATCTTACGTATATTCACGTCTCTAGGACGCAAAGGGGTAATATACAGTGAAGCGAGCGGTTCGATTCTGGCGCTTCGCCGGCCGCTACCACGGCACGCTCGCTGTAGTAACAATTAACCTAACACTCCTCGCTTCGCTTGTCGTCGTACCTATCATAGATTAATCAGACTATATCTAAAGAGTACCTATATATGACTTTGCCCTAGACTAGTCATGAAAGTACTACATTAATCTCAATTTTCGGAATTCATAATGGAAATGTATTGGTCACCAACTTGAAGCATCCGCACTAGCTTCAGACGGCACACGCTCCCAGCAATGACGAGTGCTATCACACATTATACTAATCACTTATTACTACTAATCACAAGATGGAAGCTAGACAACGTCCGTCCTCAAGTTACATCTCGATCGCTTTATACTGACACTCACCGGACAGGAATAGAAATACACAACTAAAGCTAAGGAAGATTAGTAAGGACATACTCGAGTCGCCATATCCAGCCGTACTATCCAGGATAGATATATTACATTAATTCACATCTATGTAGAATTTAATGCAAAGGCGATTTAACTTTATGTACTTTTGTTACATTCACGAATAAACAACTAAACATATTGTGGCACTTTGCAGCTTAGTAGTACTAAGCATTTTGCAGCTAAATAGTTTTGTACCGAACTTCATCGAAACATTTCGATTGCGCATTCCTCGAGAGATCGTGGTAATTAAATCTCATGTCAAAAGTTTTAGTTTGCAGCTAAAAAAGTAATATCCAATATCTCTCTCTCAATATCTTTAATCTGGGTGGTTATTTTTCTCATGTCTACCTAATACATATTAAATGGTCTTTAAAAGCTGTGTTACGTGTTTTAACCCACTAGATTCGATAATATGTACTTCTCAAAGAGATAGCCTGAACTAACATGGGAATAGCATAGCTTTGATCAAAATTAAAGAGGGTATATCTCCTTATGTATGCTTTTAAAACTTCACTTGTTCTAAGTCGCAGGCAAGCAGTGTAAGTTCCAATCACTAACTGACGTCACTTATGTGAAAATCTACGAAACGATTCGCAAACAGCAATAAATTTCCCCGGATATAATATCACCTATGGATCAACAGGATTATAAGGGATTGGACGGATATTAATCTATAATTATATTAGGGTATAGATGAGATCTCAATCCTTCAAAGAACATAATAATAATGTTATATACTGAGATTACACCCGTATTGAAAACCTTGAATTAAATCAATATTATCTCACAGTTACCTGCTTAACAATTGTATTTATTCAAATTCCGTAAATATGTAAGTAATTCTACAGTGACACTATGAATACGTTCCCACGACTAAATGGATATATGAACGTTCCTCTCACAGGAGATTGCATGGGTTCTCTATCGCTGCAGGATATTAGTGGTTTGGTTAATAGGCTAGTGGCCAGCCCTAATGTCGGAGTTTTCAGACGTTTTGGTCGCAGTTAAAGTAGGGCTAAATTCCTTAACTCTTAGCTTGGCTGTGAGAGATCGAGGCAGGCCAGGGCACTCTTCTGTGGAGCAATGATGGCCAAAGAAAGGGAGGCAGCTCCTTCATTGTGTGGTCACTGTTTGGGGTTTACAAATGTAAGTATTGGCGTACTCGTTCTAGATCTAAACTCTAAACGCTCTAAAATCTTAAAAACAAACAAGTCCTAATGCTATTTCAATTAATGTTGTCCTGAGACAACGTATACCGTAGACAACGTACGCAGTACAGCTGGGCTATTATGTATCTCAGTTGCTAACAAATTTGGATTGAAATCTGAAAAAATGGCCGCTCTATGTCACTTTTGTCAGCTTCAGTGATCAAATTACTAACATTTTTGCTTACTGGAGTTGCCAAAACTGACATAGGGCCGCCATTTTTCCAGATTTCAATCAACATTTGTTTGCAACTGAGATACATAATAGCCCAGGTCAGTAATAAACTAAAAATACTTTCAGTAGGTATAGATAAGTTTATTCATATATTTTGTTGTTCATCCAAACAAATGTTATCTACAAGTACTTGAGTGTTATGAAGTAAAATCATTGCTATAATTAAATATCAGATATGGATATACAGGTTTCATGTAAAAAATAATAGGTACTTGACATTTGAAAATATGATTATTTATTCAATATTAATTGAAGCTTTCTCAATGAAACCTAACCAAAACGGTAAAAATAAGGGATTTATAAGTTTTGGACCGGCATTTCAAGGGATCAAATATTTAAATTTTGTGAATTTGCAAGTCCCTGATGTAAAAAAACTTTTTATACATATAGTAAGTAAGTCACAATAAAGAAATAAACCAATTGACTACACATATTGCTCCCACTGACTCCCCAGACGTATGCGGTTTACCAACATTACATCTGATAGGTATATTAATATAATGTATGCACTAATTTTGCGAGCCTAACAAAACTGGCCCGCAGTGGTGAGTTAAGTTTTTATAAGAAACCTTTTTTCACTTTTTGAGGCACATAATTGTAAAACTGTCTACATATAAAACAAACATAATGATATAACGATGCATAAACTAATTTGAATGATTGTTGCGTCTGAACCTGAAAGCGCCTGAATTGATTACTCGATAAGATAGGTTTCCGTTGGAAGTACCAGGTGAATATAAGGTTGATTATAGCTGCGGTAGTTCCTAAATATCGGAATATCATAGAAAATATACATGGTAATTATCCATGGAATATTTCTAATGTTTGTGACCATGATAGTTAAAAAACTCGTCTTAAATATAAAATTTACCCCTACTTTTCCTGGTCACGATATAACTTGAGAACGGCTTTACCGATTTCTTTCAACATTTCTTTTTGTTTAATGTTTTCTTATACTTCGTAGAAGGTTCTTACATTTAAAAAAAACTAAGTAAAGATGAGAGGTTATGGCGAAGCTGAAGGCCGAGCCTACTACGCGAACGATGTCACGGGCAGTCGCTAGTCAATATATATAAAAATTAACCCCTATTTCTCCTGGTCACGCTATAACTAGACAAGGTGTATGTTTGCATAACTGTACTCTAAAGTACTGAAAATAATCAATCATTGGTAGCAGTTTGCTTGTCCGGTACACCACTCTAATCCAGCGAACTAAAATCAAATTCTTAGTAAATTATAATAGTTTTTATTTTGTTTCAATGTTTATGATAAGACTTCCAAATGAATGTTCTTAAATTTCTGTTAAGTCTATTAGTTATGTTTTAATTGTGTATGTATAGCGCCAAAATATTGTAATGTAACTTCGTCCTCACTGATGTAAAAATACCCACAATTTATGGAACCATAATTATTGTAAAGAATTAATAAGCACTTAGATAAATGATAATTTATATAGTAGTCTAAAAGCTTAAAATACCCCTGCGAAAAGAAGGCATGCAAGGAAATAGTTAAAAAAAACACCTCGCTTAAATTTGTCTTAACTTTGCTGAAACACACTTTGGAATGGTAAGTGAATCTGTATTGAAATATTGATAAGCAGTTCATTACAAAGCTAGCTCCGGGCTACAATAATCCTACAATGGACCAAAGCGGCTGCCAAAAGCATTCAAACTTTTATTTACTAACGAAAACCAGGCCAAGTTGTAATATCAAGATCTCAACAAAATGTCAAAGGGAAACAATTTGCAGTTCGTTGCTATACATAGCGGGAATATTCTTAGCATGGAACGACAACATGTTAATTCAACTTTATTTCAACTCTTTTTCAATTCAAGTTTTCAACTTGAACACAGTTATTGTTAAATATCGTTTAACCTTTCGTGTACAAGGTGAAAAAATGTTACATGCCGTGTAAGGTGGGGTGTAGCATACCCTACACATATGTAGGTTTATTTGCTATAATATGAAAGAATAAATATCTTTATTTGGTTATTATTAAGCTTATGTTTATTTATATTATAATAACTAAATGAATTTATCCACGGTAACTATATTCATATTGTAAAAAAGTACAAAAATAGCCTCTTCTTGACCGACTCACAAACACATAATTCTATTATAATGTATGAAAAATAATTTTAGACGTTACAATCAGTCTTTAGAATTAAATTTGAGGAACTTATGGAATAAAATAGAAGTCAGTCTAACAATTCCATAAACTAAATTCATTATCTAGGTTAATCAATGTCCGTGGTTTCTGAGCAATTTCCACATGTGAAGTGAGAGTGCTTCAGACAAATAGGAACGTTACATTATTACATTTATGCTTAGTCTTTCTGTCGTTTTTTGAAGACAAATAGAGCTTATTTGCATAGTATTAGATGAAACTGCACATGATTCAGGATCTGATTCACCGAAATGATGTCTTAGTCTTTTGCGTAGAGTTTTGGAAGTTCTCTTTTCTCTCTTTCAAATGTTTTTCTATAAATCACAAGCCGAGTTTCCGAATAGGTTCTTCTAGTGATTTGTCTTTGCATACGAGTATGCCGTTACTTAGTCAATCATAGCTAATTATAGCATTGAACCCCGCGTAATTTTATCATGAAAAAAGATAATGTGCCAACGTTTTGAATATCGCGACAATACAAATTTATTTAAGTTGTCAACCACATCAACTCCGCTTTTAGTTTTATTGTAGAAATTAAATATGGCAGGTTTACGCTGATCTCCTATTTTCTTATTGACCTCTCATTATGCTGTAAAGAAGACAGTAAGAAAACCATCTTGCATGGCCTGGGTACATAGGAGACAAGCATCAGATTTTACTGAAACACAAATAACGATGTAATTTCGTCTCACCTAGCTGCTTTGAAGTTTGCCGGAATGATTTTTTGTTAGCTCTTAGTGTCCTTACTATGGCCAATTTATGCATTTCCAGCTGGTTTTCTGGCGCTTCATGACTCGTAAAAAAATGTCCATCATTATGTTCCGTGATGAGCCTCAAAAAACACATGGTACTATACGATTGACTACATCATACGGCTTGTTGCTGACAGGGTTGGGACCAGATTCTTGGTGCTTCTCACAATATATTTGCAGGTGTTGTGTGTAGAATGTCTTGCTATCAACCAAAGTATATATTTTTATTCCTCACTTTGCAGGTTTTCACGGAATATACTGGCGAAAACCACATCTTACTCTAAAAGCATTTAACTCTTCGCTTAGAGTCGGGTGTGAACCTTGTTACAGTTTCGCACGAAGTATTCAAATATTTCTCTTACAGGTGTCAAACGATCCAGGTGATCTTGCCCAATCAATGAAATCAAGTTATTGAGCAGGAATGTATACATTTTGACGGTGATATCGGTGATTGTCGTGAGATTTCTCGTTCTGGTATACATAAGACCGCTACCGTTTGTTACTGACAAGTGATCGTGCTGACGTTGTATTACAGGACATCTTCATATCTTCCTCCTCCGCCTCACTGGGTGGTTCCAAATGAAAACTATACTATCTGATTCGCAATCTTCCTGCGGTTCAAAAGCATCGTCACTCACGTTACTTTTTTCTTTGTGGTGTTTTTCAATTTGATATTCCTTCATTTTTACGAATGAATAAACCTATAAAAAGTAAAGTACTATGACATAAACCATATAAATTCATAAAAATAAAGGTAGATGTACAAAAAAGGTACTTACTTTTTAGCCATGAGCCGTACAATGTGGGGTCTCTAATACCCAGCATACGTATTGCTCGGTTTGTGTCACGCACTACACTAAACCACTATTACTATTCAATCTGGCAACGTCGTATTAGAGATTACTGAGAGAAACAGATTTCACCTGCCAAAATTCTAAGAGATATCTTCTAAAAACCACAGCTGGGGTTTTTTATACCCCACATTGTACACGAAAGGTTAAGCCCGATTTACACTTAAATAAATACAGTAGCGAGTTAACTTGCGACATCAGCAAGTTAATAGTATTTCATATTATACTATTATTTTTGGGAGAGCCCAGTGCGAAGTAGGCCCCTCTCTCGCGTGTCCCGCACGCCGCCAACTTAATTGGGCGGCATGTAAACGGGCGAGTTTAGTACAGTGCATGATTTGTAGACAAGTAGTAAGTAGTAAACAAAACAACCGGTGCAACTAGTTTTCTTCTCGAAACGGTAACTTATGACTACTTACTAGCCTACGTTTGGACCCTACTTACAACTTACTACTTGTTACCTAACTGACTTATTTCTAAACTCGCTACTGTACGGCATTTTGAATAAGTAGTCCGGTTTGTATGGTCTGCATTGTAAACAAATACATGGAAATGGAAAAAAGTCTATGTGTATAGAATATTTGGGACTAGATACATAACAAAATATAAAATAATAATACAATATTTATTACTTTTTTCTAGTTTAAATTATCAATTTTTTTATAAATGCCGTGGTTGTAAAAAGCCTTGGTGGCAAATTGTTATTGTTGCAAAATATCTTGGATGGAAATATTCTTCTTTAAAAAAATTCGTTTAATAAGGTTGAGCTTTTGAGTCTTGTAGTTTCAGCCACCTTTACAGATGCACACAAAGATCTGCGGTCTGCGGCTACTTTGGCACTGCAATGATTACAACGCAATACACATGATGATATAATATATAGACAATATCTATATAATAAATGACCGAGTGAGTGAAGCGAAGCTTCTGCAATGACTCGCTAAAATTTGTTTTCATCCGTTTGGATGTTAGTACTCGTGTACAGGTCGTATTTTCTAGCTAATATTGACAAAATTATACAAAATTATGTTTATAGGGTCCACAATTACGTAGTTTATTTTGGCGATCGGCATTTATGATTAGAGGGGTGTAATATGGAAGTCGGCAGCAGCGCCATCTACCAATTGAATTGTAATATCAGAAGAAGGTTTGTGTATGTTGAAATGAAGGTCGGTTCTTACATAAACAAAGCTTTTTTAAGGTTTCTGAGGAAAAACAGAGAAATGGAAATTACTTGGTAAACATTTGCATGATATAAAATAAATTTTGGATTTGAAACTTTGGTGCTATGTTGTGTTGTGCTATAATAAAAATTTAACTATGTCAGGCAATACAAAACTCTGTTTTGTAGGAAAAAATGTGCTGTAATAATGTGCGGTGTAAGTATACTTGTTTGCGAATTGTATATTTTATTGTACTCATATTAGTGAAAATACGGGATCATGTAACAACCTCAGTCAGATGACCCTAAAGTGTCAAGCACATCTGTTAGTCTTTTTAAATGAGTTTTCGGGAGGCGGGAGGATATTAAGGATTTTTGATTAATTTCTGAAAGATAATAGGCGGTTCATAGGCGTTACGTTCGGCCGAAAGGTTCTGTAGTGGAGACGAAGGACAGACGCAGCGAAGGTCATAACCAACAGGGTAGACATAAGACCGATATATGTCGCAGAATGACGTTGGATACAATCCCCTTCCAACCGGTCCTTTTAAAAATATATGGGGAGGCATAAGTTCAGCAGTGGACGTCTTATGGATGAGGTGATGATGATGGTGATAAATACAAATACCAGAGAATCTATTCTGAGTGGGTTTCATGTGAAACCATGTTATAGTTACTCCCGGAATCCTTATAGCTCTGAATTTTGTAAGGTTTCACAAGCAAAAATGTTTCGGTAGCCATGAAGAAAGGTTACATTATGAATTCCACCCGAATGCCAATGGGAAGTCTGAAGCTATTTTAATATAAGAAAGACCTGGGTAAAGTTATGTTCCAATTATATTATCGTTTTTATATCTACTGTGTGAGTAAAGGTGAGCGATACGTAAAACGTGAAATACTTCGTAAGGACGACCAAGGAAGCTTAACAATGGCCCAATCATTGGTTTTAATTTCAAAAATATATAGGTATGGTAGTATTAAATTTTTTATTGTATAATACAAATATAGTAAATATAAAGTTATAATTATTAGATTTGCCGTTACTTTTAGTTTTCACTTGAGATGTAGCTCTTGAGTTGTACAGTACCTTACTAGAGGTTCTTATACGAGTAATATATACTCGTATATTCATACATTATATAAACGTATATACAATCAAGTTCATAATTACGCCTACGGGTTCTAACCCGCAGGCGTTAGAGATCAATGCAATTATATCAGCACGCAAACGTTGTTATGAAGTATTTAAATTATTATGTTATATCTATATATAAACAAAGTAATCCCTATTGTCCCCTGGCCACGTTGAAACTTGAGAACGGATGGAACAATCTCGCTAATTATTTTTGTGTTGTGTAAATTATTGTCAGGAGAAGGTTCTTATGAAAGAAAAACCAAGAAAAGATGGTAGTTTATGTCGAGGCCGAAGACTGTTTAAAAATATAACTTTAGTAAATGTCTTAAAATTATTATTTTTGAAATATTATACCTATATATGCATGACACTGCTAATGTTGTTAACAGGTATGGCACTTTACATCAGACAAACGACATGCCTCACTTTCAATAGAAATATATATATATATATATGTCGGAGAAGCATTATTTTCGTCAACATCGTCATTAGTGGTCGCTGGCTTAGTAAGCGTCATTAGGGTAAAATGCGGGCACAAAAAACAATGATCACAATTTCACAATATTTTAATTTAGGTTAAATAATATTTTGTCACTCCACAGTAATATCGAAAGAAAAATCACAGTTAAGACCGAGCAGCGGGTTCAGGGCACCGATCTTACTTTAACCAACGAATATACTTTTCAACGATCCAACTCCATCTGTCGCTATCTTTCAAAAATGTGTCGCAAAAACTGTCAGCCTTCCTAAAGTAAAGATGGCGCCTCGACCCCACTCGAGGCACGTGCTCTGCTCTGATTGGTCGTTACGTAAATTACTTTTATTACATTTGTAAGGTTTTTAAGCTATAGAAAAATGCAACAAAACAAATTATTTTAAATTAAGAATTTTAAAAGTTATTAAGAATGTAAACAAATAATATTGTGCGTTTTACATGCGAACAACAATCAACCCGACTTGTAGCTTCCTCCGACACGGCCGTCCTGACGTATTACACGCCCTCGTGTGATGTTGAAGGCCGCGCATCATCTTTATCTGCAGAATAGAAAGAGATGTTTTAGTTCGGCCACTCCTGACCAAGGAGGTCGTGTACATTATTACATTACATCTACTGCGCAACAACTTCATTGAAGATATTTTCATAAAATAGGTGCCTTATAGTAATAAGCCAAACTGAATTCTCATAGGCTCCACGCTACATACTAAATTAAGTCAGTAGTATTGAAACTGCCACCTCGCCGTTTATCGCGTTACACATTTTGGATTATTAACAATATCTAAATGGCCACCTCGCCTCTTATTCTATTGATCTTACTTTTCAATGGCCAACTCGCCTCTCAGTGGCCAACTCGCCTCTCAGTGGCCACCTCGCCTGTCAGAAGCCACCTCGCCTCTCATAAAGCTTAACTAATCCTTAACAACCACCACGCTGCTAGGATTTATTTTAGAACTTTATTCGCCACACTCACACACATACACACTCTATTAATTAATCATTTCAAGCAAAAGAAATTAGTATGAAGATCTTACCATCATTGTCATCCGAGAGACACGGATCCAGCTCAGTTGGGACGTATGATTGGGGGAGTGGACGTAAGCGCTCTCTCGCATACTTGTATGCACGATTACAATTCAAACTCTTGAGATGATACCTGTCTTTACTATACTAGTAGGCGTGCCTTCAACAAATGAGTTCTTAAAGGAGCTAAGAAGTTCTATTAGTTGTGGTTTAAGGTCATCAGGTATGTCGGTATCCACGTCTTGAAAGTCAGCCACCGCGTTACCTACGTTGCAAATATTAACTATAGACGGGTTTTCGACTATAGTAAGTGTATCACTCGATATGTGTACCGATAACCCTAAGGCCAACAAATCGCGTCCAATCAGAATATCGTTATTCAGGTAATCGTCAGGTATAATGTGAAATAAAATTTGTAGGTCATGACCACTAAGAGCGACCCTAGATAAAATTTGTGAGTCACATAATACAGTAGATTTTCCTACACCAGTCAGAGTAACAATTGCACGCTGCAATGTACCTACAAGCTTACGAGAGACGCTCTCTTTAATTAAGGAAAAATCACCACCGGAATCAAAACAAAATGAGAACTGCTCACCAAATTGCGTAATTATCCCGGTGACAGGTTTCATTCCACACACGTCCACTCGCTTCACAACGCTGGGTGCGGCGGCGGGCTGTGCGCTGCTGCTTGCAACTGGCCATGTTTTTGAGCACCGCGATGCCACATGACCCTCAACACCACACTTGTAGCAAGTCACAGGGGCCCGCGTAGCAACGACCGTGTTGGGGCGCTCAGAGGTCGGAGTTGTTTGCTGCTTGTCATACGATCGACTGAAACATTTAAAAGATTTATGACCAAGTTTTCCACAAGAATAACATTTTGTTGAAACGGAACTTAACCTAGGACGCTTATTATCTTGTGTAGTACTTGCAGCGGTCTTTGTTATCTCGTGGTAACTTTGCTTGCGATAATAAAAAGCCATTAGTTCACGTCGCATTTTACAGCGGGTAGTTATTTCTTCGGAAAAAATATTGCGTTGTAACCTTGGCTCGATCTGCCCCATGTGTGCAAGTATTAGGGATACTACCATTTTTTCCTTGTCTACATTATTCCATCGTGACATGAGTAATGTAAAAAAACGGCTTGCATATGCAATGGCCTAGGAATATAATTAAAAACATGCAGCAAGACATTCACCTTCTTGCGGTTTACCCGTAAGCACTTTTAACAACGTTGCTGCACATGTTTCTAACGTATCGAAAAGAGAAAGAAAAATTTCCTTAAAGTCTACCCACTTCGTATTAGGAAAAGCTATCTGGGAAAACCACGTTGCGGCCGAACCTCTCATGGCCTTACTAAGTATGAGAATTAATTTACTTCCCTGTATAGCACGATCCGATAAGCAGATGTCCGCCGTTGTCAGCCAAGCCCGGGCGTCAGTGTCTGCATCTTCCGGTTGAAATTTAGGCAGCGTGATGCCTTTATCCTCGGTATTCGGTGAGTTAGTTAGCGCCTCTACGAGAAGCCTCATGCTGGTTTGTTGCGCTTCGAATAACGCGAGCCATCCGCCATTTGCTGTTGTCTGTTCGCTAACGTTTTGTGCCTGCATCGATCCCACTTCTGATGTCGGAGAAGCATTATTTTCGTCAACATCGTCATTAGTGGTCGCTGGCTTAGTGGGCGTCATCAGGGTAAAATGCGGGCACAAAAAACAATGATCACAATTTCACAATATTTTAATTTAGGTTAAATAATATTTTGTCACTCCACAGTAATATCGAAAGAAAAATCACAGTTAAGACCGAGCAGCGGGTTCAGGGCACCGATCTTACTTTAACCAACGAATATACTTTTCAACGATCCAACTCCATCTGTCGCTATCTTTCAAAAATGTGTCGCAAAAACTGTCAGCCTTCCTAAAGTAAAGATGGCGCCTCGACCCCACTCGAGGCACGTGCTCTGCTCTGATTGGTCGTTACGTAAATTACTTTTATTACATTTGTAAGGTTTTTAAGCTATAGAAAAATGCAACAAAACAAATTATTTTAAATTAAGAATTTTAAAAGTTATTAAGAATGTAAACAAATAATATTGTGCGTTTTACATGCGAACAACAATCAACCCGACTTGTAGCTTCCTCCGACATATATATATATTCCCGCATTCCTTTCATCAATTTTCAGTACTCAAAAGTTAGTAAAGGCAATTTTATCGCCTTCTATTCAAATTAGTTATATGACTGAGGCTTTAGAAAACTGGAAAATAGCTTGTCCAAGTCAGTCCCTGCCCAAAGCTCCTGCTTCTCAGAGGCAGTGGGACGGGCCACTCTGTGAGTTAGAACTTGAAAACCTGATCAGTTCAACTAGTTCTTCCGCAGAGCGTGCTCGCCTGTTAGCTGTTACTCGATGGGAGTCGGGGCTTTGGCTACATGCTTTGCCGTCTAAAAATGTTGGAAATCTTTTGGACAACAATACTTTCCGAATAGCCGTATCCCTACGAGTAGGTGCCCCTTGCCAGGTCCCTCACCGTTGTGTCTGCGGTGAAATGGTGGATCGGTTCGGCCACCACGCACTCTCATGCGTAAAGAGCGCGGGGCGCATACCGCGGCACGCCGGCTTGAATGATATCATCCGTCGGGCATTTGTCAGTGCTGGAGTCCCGTCAGTTTTGGAACCGAACGGATTAATGCGGGATGACGGCAAGAGACCAGATGGGATGACTATCGTCCCGTGGAAGATGGGACAGCCCCTGGTTTGGGATGCTACATGTGTGGACACACTGGCGCCGTCTCATCTCCCTGGGACGATTGATCGGGCTGGTGCTGCCGCGTCTAAAGCGGAAGACCTCAAACGTCATAAATATGTGTATTTAGACAGAATGTACATGTTTATGCCGTTTGGGGTCGAAACTTTTGGCCCATGGGGGCCGTCCTCTCTCAACTTGTTTAGGGATCTGGCGAAACGTTTGTTTGAGGCGTCGGGTGACCGAAATGCTGGCGCCTATTTTGGGCAAAAACTTAGCATTGCCATCCAGCGTGGCAATGCCGCCAGCTTTTTGGCCACTTTTCCCCCACCATGGGGCTTATAGATTAGATAGTTATTATTATTATTTTAATCAATTTTTAATTACTAATAAAAGTACTATGACTGAATAAAAAAAAAAAATTATGTATACTGTAGAGATTCCTATAACCGCATCTATAGATATATAAGTAATTGTATGTGTAGGCTGAAATAGATTTACGGTTTACGTTTAACACTCGCAAATAAATCTTTCCATGGAATAATTCTGGCATTATGTGATAGTCGGTATCGGAATAAAAGATTCGATTTGTTTCAATGGATTGCGTGGCGTGGTTGTAGATAGGATTAGGATTCAGATCAGTAAATTATTTTATTCCTAAAATTATTGTCAATTTAACACAATACTCAATTTAGGCGGTAGGATTTAGTATATTTAATCTGTGTATAGAGCTTTTCAACGATTGTCTGTCTGTGAGGGTGCGAATGAATTGTTAGATATTCTGGTAGTGGTGGTACCAACTACGACGGCCGCTTATATAAGCCAACTATTAAGTCAGATCTCTCTCTCTAGCACCCAACATAGTAAAATATATTATATTCAAATGATGGTTGTCTTTTGTCTGTGCCCGTTTCATTGTTTAAAAAATATTAAATATGTATTGATTACAGTTCTCTATTTCAGTAATAATAGGCACCCCGTCGCACACAAGCAATTCGTAATATTCAAATGAACCGGGACTTCAAAACGTTTTCTCGTTCCACGTTTAACTCGTATTATATAATTTAATTTAATCCTGCCTTTCTTGCGCTGCATAATATAACTATAGTAAAGTGCGAGAACATAATTTTAATCTAACGTGGTTTTGCGTTCATTTAATAAAACTGCGATTTATCAAAATCGTGCTGGCGTGCGGTTATAAATTGCAAAAGCTTGAGCAACTACATAATCTTAAGTTAATATTAGTAGTATCATATATATATATATACATTATTAGAAATACATGAAAACAGCATTTTTGACATCTAAGTAGGTAGTTCAATAATTTTGTTTTAGTTTTTTTCTCAAAAGAATGTAAGGAGGAGAATTTTATTTCACGTCGCATTGTGGCTTTGAAATGACCAGTCAGTACTATGACATAAACATGGTTACAAACCATGACATGGGTATATGGCATTTATATATTTCATTTTCTAACTATTCTTAATATTATTTAAGTTATTTAATTAAATTTTAGTGCAATGTTTTATTTTTGGCAATAAATTCATTTTTCATTTCATTTCATTTTCATAAACTATGCTTAGGGAACGGATGGCCGACACATTTTCACACGGTTACACTATGTTAGTTTAAAAGTAGATTCCAAATTGTGAACGAATCCATACTAATATTATCAAGGTACGAGTATTTAATACTAAGTTACTTAGTACATAAATTCATCTATATAGCTTAGCTTAGCTCTATACAGCTTAGTATGTCAAACCAGTCAATCTCTGTCCATGATCCTCTTAGCTCGCACTCCGATGAACTTCAGATCTTTTAGCTGGTCCTTATCTGATACATCCTACGAGACCACAAACTCGCACATTAACATGGATTTAAACATTCATGTTAACATTTACTTTCTACATAGGTTTATCGAAGCGATGATAGCTAAAGACAAATGAGGGTCAGCCAGCTATCAGACGGCCGCTGTATCAATCCTTACCTGGAGCTTGAGCTTTCCATAGACCAAATATATACTTGGAGCTTTCAGTGCAGATAACACTGTGATCACATCCACAACACGGTGGTAAGGTGAAGGAACACAACCTGTTGCTAAGCACCTAACGATCCGGCAGCTATCATTAAGAGCCAGTTGCCATTTTAGATCTAGTAACTATGATACTTACCATCAACCGCATCGTCACTGGCCATCATGGGAGATGGTAGTGAAACAGTAAACTATCAAGTAAAATATTTTTTTTTTTTTTTTTTTTTTATACCGAACTGGGTAGCACTTGACCACTATCTCACCTGATGCTAAGTGATGATGCGATCGATGATGGAGCGCGCTTACCCAGAAGATACCTATGCACTCGTGTTTTGAAGACCCCCATATCGTACTTAACCGGAAACACCGACTCAGGGAGGGTGTTCCATTCCCGAGCGGTTCGTATGATAAACGAAGAAGTAAATCGCTTCGTCCGGGTAAATGGAATATCCACCATAAAGCGGTGGCGCTTCTGAGTATCTCTGGATGTCCGATTATAGAATGGGGATGGCGGAATCAAATTGTGAAGTTCCATTGCACACTCACCGAAATGTATCCGATAAAAAACCGATAAACAAGCGACTTTGCGGCGATGCTCGAGACTCTGGAGTCTCTTGCGTACTAGGTGGTCGTCGTTAATGAGTCTCTTGGCTCTCCTCTCAATAGCTTCCAGTGTCTCCAGCTGGTATTTGGCAGAACCATCCCAAAGGTGAGAACAGTACTCCACACACGACCGGACTTGGGCTTGATAAAGATTAAGCAACTGTCCCGGTGTGAAGTATTGTCTCACCTTAGCCAAAACACCAAGCTTTTTTGAGGCAAGCTGGGCTTTGGACTCAATGTAGGAGCCGAAATTGAGAGTTGGTGTTAATGAGATGCCAAGAAGCTCGAAATGGTTATTTATCGGCACGGACACATCCCTGAAAGTAGGAGCCAGCTGAAAAGGGCTCCGTTTGGCGGAGAAAAGACACGCCTGGGTTTTAGCAGCATTGAACTTAACTAGATTGGCATCGCCCCAATCGGAGACTGCCTGCAAAGAAAAGTTCAAGCGCTGAACCATCGCTTCCCTATGAGACTGGATTTGTAATGCACTGGTTCGTGCGTTAGATGTGTAACTCTCCACAACGGTGCTGTCATCTGCGTAACCAAAAATACCGGGTTTCAGCAGGTCATTAATATGCAGCAGAAAAAGTGTTGCGGAGAGTACTGATCCTTGGGGGACTCCGGCATTTATAGCCAATTGGGCGGAAGAAAAGCCATTGATGACTACTCGAATCGACCGATCCCTCAAAAAATCTGAAATCCAGACACACAAACCAGTGGGAAGGCCGTATGAAGGAAGCTTGCTAATGAGGCTATCGTGCCAGACCCTGTCAAAAGCCTTCGAGATATCGAGAGAGACAGCAAGCGCCTCTCCGTGGTTCTCGATGGCTGAGTTCCAGATGTGAGTGGCATACGCTAGAAGATCCCCAGTAGACCGGTTTCGGCGAAATCCGTATTGTCGGTCACTGAGGAGATCGTTCACTTCTAGGTATGCCAGGAGCCTGTGGTTCAGTACACGTTCCATTGTCTTACATAGTACGGAAGTGACTGAAATAGGCCTGTAATTAGCAGGGTCTGCGCGACTACCTTTTTTGGGCACGGGCTGCACGTTTGCAAGCTTCCAGGACTTTGGCACTTGACCAGTCGTCATAGACAAGCGAAAGAGGCGAGTCAATACAGGAGTCAACTCTGGCGCACACATCCTCAAGACTACAGCTGGTATACCGTCTGGACCACTAGCTTTGTTCACGTCTAGATTGCGCAACGCTTTGCGGACTTCAGACTGTCGAATGCGGATTTCTGACATTACCGTCCCGCAATTTGGCAGACTAGAAGGTACAGCATTACCAGCATCTAGACGTGAAGACTCTGCAAACAGAGTGGCAAATAAATTTGCTTTCTCTTCAGCAGTATGCGCTAGTGAGCCGTCGGGTTTCAGCAGTGGAGGCAGTGAGGGACGGCAGAAGTTCTCTTCGATCGACCTCGCCAGGGACCAGAACGCTTTGCTACCCGAAGGGTAAGAAGCAAGTTTGTTCCCTGTCCGGCGTATGTGGTCGAAGCGAGCCATCTTGAGGGCCTTTTTGCAGGACTTGGCGGCAAGGTTAAATGCTTTCTTCTTCTCACGTACATCTCTAGATTTGCGGGTTCGAGCATCAGCCCAGGCTAAGTAGGCCTCATGTTTTGACGCTTCTGCATCTCCACATTTGGCATTAAACCATGGTCGAGCTTTGCTGGACAGCGAGATGTCAGAAAATGGAATGAAATATTCCATACCCTGTCGTAACACTTCTGTCACAGCATCCGCGCAAGCTGAGGAATCGCTAGAAGAAAAACAAACCCTCCACCAAGGATAAGACGAGAAAAAATTACGCATCTCATCCCAATCTGCTGACTTGTATCGCCACACCCGCCGGGTGCCTTTTGGGCTGGGATCGGGCGGGGAGTAGACCGACACAGACTTCACCAGACAGTGGTCGGAGCTACCCAAGGGTGATGAAACCGACACCGAGTAGCGGTCTGGATCTGTTGTCAGCAGAAGGTCCAAGCAGTTGGCTGTGTGGCCATCAACATCTGGAATCCTTGTAGCTCCTTGGACCAGCTGGGTGAGGTCTAGCGTCAAGGCAAGCTTACGCATCTCTCGACCAGCGTGGTCTGTGCTCTGGTATGGGTATAGCCAGTCTTGATGGTGGGCGTTGAAATCCCCCAGAAGCACTAATTGAGCAGAAGGATACCTCTGTTGGGCCACGTCAGCTGCCTCACTGAGGTAGTTTGTGAGCCTGGTTGTCTCCTCATCTCCGCTGTGCGAACGATAGACACTAGCATAAAGTATCTTCTCCATGCCGTTGTCCACCAGAACCCACATGACGGAAAATTTGGGGTCTTCAAGGTTACGGAGACGTCGATAACAAATGTCATCGCGAGCATACATACAAACTCCTGCTCTGGCCCTAAAGCTATGTTCAAGAAAGTAGCCCGGGTAGGCAAGGTATGCAGCGTCAGCTGGGCATTTGATCTGCGTCTCCGTGAGGAACAGAATATGCGGTTTTGCGGTCTCAAGATGGTGGTGGACTGAGTCGATATTGGAGTGCAAGCCTCGAATGTTTGAGAGGTGCACTTGAAGAGAGAGGACGTGCTTCCGCTGTTGGACCTTTATTCTGTATTTGTTGCCTTTCATTTTATGGGGAGTGAAGATAGGTAAAGGGAAACGGAAGTGGAAACGAGGCGCATATTATCAACCCGTGACACAAATTAGGCTTTTCCACCCTATGGAAACCAATCCTGGAGACCGCGGGGACGCCCGAGCCCCCCCAGAGGTGTCCATCGGGACCTCTCGTCTGGTCGCCAACCAGCACGATGGCGCACCTCCAGGATTTTTCGCGAGATGGCGAGGCAGCCTTTCATGAGTGGCTGGCTCACTACTTGGGCCCCCAACTATCTGCGGTCGGCCAGCGGAGAACCGTGCCTCGGATCCCGCTGCTCTACAAGATTGGCTGCCAGGTAAATTTACCCTCAATGTATCACGATCAGCTATAGTAATAAGCGCAACTGTTTCCGACCCGTTTCCCATAATGGCTTCACCAAACATCATGCCGTAACGCTACCGCTTGGCGGCATGGCTTTGTCTGGTGGGTGGTAACACGCCGCGGCCTAAGCCTACCACCTGAAAAAAGTACTGCTCTTTTGGCGCCACCCAGGGGACACGTGTAGAACATCGAGGGCTAAATCCTACGGACGCGAGCAGTTTAGTCCCCCAATTTTGTTGTCCCCCAATTGCATTAAATATATAAATATTTAATGCAAATAAGGTCTATACATATTATTTTACAATATAACTTAAAATATTGAAACGTATCACTATCTCATATAAATAAAATAAATATTCCTTGGTCGTAAGAACATAGAAAATAAAATTTATGCTATTTAATTAATCTATTTTTCTATTTAACTCTATACTATTTTTACAGTTCGACGCCACGAAGAAATCGCTTATAGAGTTTAAGACGGTATTTTTCCCCCTATTTTATTAGTGTTTCTTTGTAGCTTTCCTGGATCAGCTATCATAATGTTGCTTGTGTCTAGTAAAACGATTTATTTAAGCGATGATAGCCAGCGCAAGATAATAGACGAAGCATGTGACGAGCAAGGCGTTCTTTTTATAGTAAGCAACCCATGAGCATTTGGCTCACTAAAGCAAAGGAGTACCTACCGACGCACAGGAGCGATCATTTTCGTTCCAGTGATTCGACAGAAAGGATCTGTTATCTGTTTTTGTTTATTTATGTGGACCGGTGCATTTGTACTTTTGCTGTTCCTCGAGTTACATCAAGTGAGATGCACTTCAAATAGTCAGAGTAAACTCACATTCACTTAAACACGTTTGCCATTTAGCTGCTACTACCGAGGAAAACACAAAACAACATTTTATAACTTTGCAAACTTTGCCTACACGCGTAAACGATACATAACGAACACTTAACAGCTTATAATCCACCACAATTAAACAGCAAAATCCGAAGAAACAAAAATATAGGAAAATATCTTTTCTACACTTAGATATTAAACAAAATCAACGATAACCATTATTGGGTATTTTTCAGCCATCCCATAGCTGATAATAAGTGATCAGCATATTTTATTAAACTTTTACTTGACTTTACTTTGAAGGTAGTAGCTGATGACCTAAAAGGGCCTGTAGTACTGAGGCATTTCGTGCGAATAATGATTTCTCGAGAAGCAACATTGTTCGTGGCCACGTCCTCACTAATACGTAAATACTCGTAACTTGTACCAATGAGGTTATTCTTTGATCCCAGGCTTCGAATTCCCTTATGTTTACATTTTCTATAATAAATTCAAGTACAAATAAGTTATTCTCGGTTAAATCTCTAAGTCTAATACTTTGAGAAATCTTGAAGTTGATTGCAAAGGCTTTGTTATATCTGAGTGTTACTGAAAACTATTGCTGTTTGAAGATGTAAGTTAATTGAGGGCTACACGTATACTTACCCCACTCCTCTAGTAATTATACTGTAAAGTGTTCGAAATTTCGGATTCGATTTATTAATATAATACGAAATTTATAACAATACAGTTGTTTATTATCAATAAGCACACACTTGTTAGAATTATTAGTTCATTCTGCTACAGGGGCCACGTGGACTACGGAATAATACAATTTCAAGAAACAGTGCTTAAATCATTGAAATTCTATTACATATATTTAGTAATAGAAATGATTATATTTCATATAAACATGATAGCTTAAATTTGAATTGTGCACTATAATAAAAAGATAAAAAATACTGGAAACTGACTTATTAAAGTTAATTTTATTTTGAAATATATGTTTAAACTTTGTTTGCCGCAAATATGTTACGCCAAAGCAAACTATACGAGTAGGTATATAGATGTAATGTAGCTATGGCAAATTTAAGATTGTATGAAGCAAAACAGCAATATCATAGTAGTTAAACAGACAACTGTAGAGTCTGTCCACTACTACTGGAAACAGAATATATTTATATTTTTATTAAACCAGGATTTAATTAATTTCTAAATATTATAAAATATATTGAAGCACATTATACTCTTGAAAGGTTATGGATTACGTTTAATGTGAATAATTCGTATCTACTTAGGTATTACTATTAAACTAATAATTTTCCTTACTCAGGTCAATTTATCTTATTTATATTTGAATCGAAAAGTAAACCATGATATTAATTTATTTAAATTATTAATGTCATGTTTTACTTTTTTTAATTAAAATGCAACTGTAATATGTAAGTATATAAAATTATAAATATACAACATTTTCGAGAGAAATTTTATTTTTTTAAACATTAGTAGTACATTAGTAGTACATTAGTACATTAGTAACATTAGCGTTACATTAAAACATTAAATCCAAACGAAATCACAACAACAATTTTTGTCGCAGTAAATAAGCTTCAAATTTCATTGCCCTTAAAATAAGTAACGCAGGACACTGTAACTATTTGTTACCCTGCGACATAGGATAGTGTAGCATATGACAGGAACCTATCGGCTTGTGTTATTACTTCGGGGAATGTATCATATTTCCACATCAACAGTTTGGGTTCTCACTCGAACCCTTTTTAGGTGGAGCTTATGATGGGGAGTGTACTTGTAGTCATTGTGATTATATAGATTACGTTACGCGCGGTAGCAAGCAGTTTCAGCAAGCGTTTATTTGATGTAACTGTGTACCCGCGGGTACTATTTAGTCTATAACTAATATCACAATAGTTTACCTTTCGGGTAAATGTACACGTACTTTATTTATTTTTATATATATTTTAATACTATTACAGCGAGCCGTTGAACATTTTAACATTTTTCTTGTAGCTATGCTGGGATATGATTCTTAGGTTTTGAAGCATATTCTTTACCGATTTAAAGAAATACTGCCAGGTGCTAGAAGAGGGCGTGTGGGGCTTGAACAGTTAATTCTATAGTGGGCGATCTTAAGGCTAGATACGTGCCACCCTAGATATGTGGGGCAGTGCAAGCCTGCGGAGACCCCGGCTGGCTACCAATGACCCCACTACTTAGGAGTAAGAAGGAAAATAAACTTACAAACCAAAGACTTTTAGACTACGCGGCAAATTGCGCGTAGCAGAAAGTGACCATTCTGTAGTATTTTATTATATTATTGTGTTCATGCCATATATATTTCTCAATGTTCCTATATCTTTGTTATTTTTTCGAGTTTGACTCAAATTAAACTATTAATAAGCCGGCATTACACTCACGTTAGAGATCGAATATATTGATCCGGATTTCATACTTATCTCTTATGCATTTATACAGTGTCGATGTTTCTAGTGCTATATTCAACTTATACAACCTTACCTTATACGTTGGCACTATACTCGTATCACTCCCCAACGGACGGTCAGTTGTGTCTTGTTGATATTTTTAGGCTACTCTTAAAATTAAAAATAGCGGTGAGCGCATTGCCACGTTGAGTTTAACTCTATGTACGCGGGTGTGAAAGAAAATATTGATATCAGGAATGATAACTCGAGTATCTTCTTCTTCTTGGTACTTGGTCAGCGGGCTGTTTTCCGCACCCATGCCGTCTCGATGCGGCACTTTGTGCGTGATGTCGGGTGGTGCGCGTTAGTCCAGCCACCCGATGTCGTCGAAGAAAGCCAGCAGCTCGCTGATGCCGGTGCAGGCCTCCTTGACGGTCCTCGGTGTTCCGAGGTGTTCTGCCCGTTGTGACGCCACGCTACTGCACTCCAGGATGACGTGCGCGGCCGTTTCGTCTGCCTCCAGGCACCCTCGGCACAGGGGGCTGTCTGTAACACCTAACATAAACAGGTGTTTGTTTAGTGAGCAGTGTCCCGTGATAAGACCGACCATTCGTCGTAGTTTGTCACGTTTCAGATTGCGGAGTTGTCTAGAGTACTTCGGGTTGAGCTTCGGGAACGCCTCTTTAGACTGTCTGCAATCTGTGATACTTGCCCAGTAGTCTTGATGTTTTCTTTTGGTTGTGTCACGTATCCATGCTCGGATTTGGCTGAATGGTAACGGGATCATTGGTTCCGGTCCTTTTGGACATAAGTTGGAACCTCTCCTTGCTAACTCGTCTGCCGCATCGTTGCCTCTGGATCCGCTGTGTCCCTTTATCCATTGGAGTGTGACATGGTTGGTTTTACTTACTTGCTCCAGTAGATTGTGACACTGTTTGATTAGCCCTGATGAATGATCGTACCGTTGTAGGGCTCTTAATACTGCAGCGCTGTCGGAGAGTATTCTGATATTAAAGTCAGTTACCTTCCTCCTTAGTGCTGCTGTTGCCGCTTGGATCATCCCCACACATTCCGCCTGGAAGATGGAGCTATACTTACCCAAGCCTGTAGTTATATGAATGTTCAGATCATCAGAGAACGTACCCGCGCCGGTGCCAGTTGTAGTTTTAGAGCCATCTGTGTATATTCTTACTTCCTTAAGCCCTGAGCTATCACTAGGCTCCTCGTGTAACTGTATCTTATAGCTTTTAGTGAAGAAGTATTCTTTGTGCTGTTTGTCGTATATTGATTGCATGATTGGATTGCCTGTCGCTATTTCGTCTAAGATGGTTGTGTGACGGGACAGACTATCCTTTTCCCAGAGATGTAAAGCCTTTAGTCTGAACGCGGATGCTGCGGCTTCTTGCTGGATGTGTAGGTGCAACGGTGTGATTCCTAAAAGAGCCTCCATTGCTGTTGTAGGAGTCGTTTTTATGCATCCCGTTGCAGCCACGCATGCCAGCCTCTGGAATTTTTTCAGTTTTACGATGGTGGTGCTCTGTGTCGTTCTGGGCCACCACACAAGAGCCCCATATGATAGACAGGGTATGATTACGGTATTGTATAACCACATGGTTATTTTTGGGTTGAGCCCCCATGTTTTACCGATCATCCGTTTGCATTGCCAAAAAGAAATG
The DNA here is from genome assembly GCA_917880725.1 of Selenia dentaria. Classification (NCBI taxonomy): domain Eukaryota; kingdom Metazoa; phylum Arthropoda; class Insecta; order Lepidoptera; family Geometridae; genus Selenia; species Selenia dentaria. Next base: position 7,542,926 of record OU862891.1, read on the forward strand.
CTGGCTTTTGTTATTTTGTTATCTAAGTGCTTGGCCTAGTTAAGTTTGTTGTCCAATGTTATTCCCAGATATTTTACATCTTCGGACAATTTCAGCTGCGTTTTGAACAGGCTCGGTAAAGTGTAATTGCCGAGCTTTATCTTGTTTGTGAACATCACAAGTTCTGTTTTGTTAGGATTCACTGATAGTTCATTATCTATGCACCATTTTTCGACAACCTTTAGTGCGTTATTCATAAGATCACAGGCCACACTCGCGAAGTGGCCAGGTATGAGAATCGCAAGGTCGTCAGCATAGCCTACCGTGAAGTACCGTTGTGCGTTGAGTTTGGATATGAGATCATTCACGACCATGTTCCATAGTAGCGGCGACAGTACACCACCTTGTGGGCAGCCTCGTGCCACCACTCCCTTGGTCGAACTATCAAGATCTATCCGTACGGCTCTCGACTTAAGCATGTTAATGATCCACTCCACTAGTGTTGTTTCAACCCTGTGTCTGAGTAGTGCTGTTCGGATGCTATTGAAGCTGGTTTTGTCAAAGGCTCCTTCAATATCTATGAAAGCACCTAGACATAACGCCTTGGTTTGGATGTTATGTTCGATTTTAGACACTACCTTATGTAGTGCCGATTCTGTTGACTTGCCTGAACTATAGGCATGTTGATCTGGGTGCATTGGTATTTCCGTCAGTACCTTGTCTCTAAGGTACCTATCACTCAGTCTTTCTAGTGTTTTTAGTAGGCATGATGTTAGGCTAATGGGTCTGTAGGCCTTAGCATCTGTGTAATCTCGTTTACCTGGTTTGGGTATGAATAGAACCCTCACTTCTCTCCAGGCTTTCGGTACATACCGATGTGCAATGCATGCCCTAAAGATTTGTAGTAAGGTTTTGTATATATGTATCTCGCCCCATATGAGTAAGCCTGGGAAGATACCGTCTACTCCCGGTGCTTTGTATGGAGAGAATGTTCTGATTGCCCATTTAACTCTATCTTCCGTTACCACGGTTTGAGCAACTGTCCAATCTACTTTCGTGGGTGACACCACAGTTTCTTCACACCATCTCATCTCATTTGTTATGTGGCACCCAGGGAAGTGTGTTTGTAATAGTAGAGTGTTAGTTTCTGTTACAGAGTGAGTGTAAGTGTTGTCATGTTTCTTCAGTGAGCCTATGTCTCGGTTAGAGTTAGTTGCAATTATTTTCCTAACTCTATTTGCCTGTGCATTTGACTCTATGTTAGTAGTGTATTTACGCCATGACCTTCTGCGACTGGAACGTATCAGTTTTTTATATACCGACCTTGCCTTTTTGTAGTTGTCCCAGTCGTCATCCCGGTATGTGTTCATGGCCCTGTTAAATAGTCTTCGTACCTGTTTCCTTTGTTTTTCCAATGCTCGCGACCAACCCCTGTTACCTCCTTTACCGGGTTGCGGCAGGGACAGTGGGCACGCTTGCTCGTAGCATTTTGTTAAAGTGTCTGTTAATTCTAATACTGACTGTTCAATTTGAACCGTACTGTTGAGTTTAGTTTCCATACTTGCCTTGACCATAGACTGTCTGAGCGTTTTTTCATAGACGGTTATGTTCGTTTTGCGAGGATTTCGCGTTGGTACCGGTGTTCTGGAACTTACTGTTAATTCATACCTGATCCACCTGTGGTCTGAGCCTGAGTTCTCATCTGAGACTCTCCAATTCTTGACTAGCTCGGAGTTAGCCGAAACCAAGGTGAGATCGATGATGGTTCGATGACGACTGTTTACAAACGTTGGTTCAGCTCCTCTATTAGCTATAGAGAGATTAGTTGAAAACAAGAAGTCTACTAGCTCTCTACCTCTTTTGTTGCTCTTAGCCATACCCCAAATGGGGTGGTGGGCGTTTGAATCTGTTGAGAGAATTAGTTGAAATTTATTTAGTTCACAGTATCTTACCAGCTCCACGACCTTTTTCGGAGGGGCATCTTCCTCAGCGGGCATGTACGCTGAGGCGACTACAAGGTCCGTCGCATCGTCTGGATTCTGGAGCCTGACTGTTGCCAAGTCTCTGGAACAGAACTCTGTTATAGGCACTGCTATTATGTTAAGTGGCACAAAGATACATGCTCTGTGGTTAGTACAGGAGTTGTCGAGTATTAACTTACCCTTCAGATCATTGAGACCACACACACGCCCTGCTCTAATCCACGGCTCCTGGATTAGGGCTATGGTCCCGTTGTTGTCTATCCCCAGCACTCTGCGCAGGTTAGCCGTAGCAGTTTCGCTGTGCTGGAGATTGTTTTGGATGACTTTACAGATTGTGGAGGTTTGGGTCACCATCATCCAGGTTTCCCTCTTCCTCCGACGAATCCGTTGCCACCATCCTAGGCACTCTCCAGAACTTGCCCTTTGGCGTGTCAACCACGATCCTGCCCTCCATCAGCCGCGAGGTTGACGGTATAGGAGAGGATTGCGGAGGCACAGCCTGGGCCACGTTCTTTAAGCACACAGGGGCAGGGTCCTCCTTGTCTGGGTCTCTATATTTGGTACCGCTGAGTCCCGGTTTCGGGTCAACCATCATTGCTGATGGCATCTCCTGCGGTGGCTCATCTTGTAGAGAGCCATTAGCAGCGTAGAACCTCACATAGACGTTCCCCAGGTTATGTGTTAAACGCCTTTCCTTGTTCATAAGCAACGGCACAATGTTTTCTGGGATTCCCAGAGTTAGGAACATTGTGTTGTCCGATTGCTTGCTATGGGAGTAAATTGTCCAGGAGTTAATTTGGGCCCATCTATTCTGCTTATTGAGCACTAGACCTGTGTCTTCTACGCTCCTTCTGCAGTCAGGTATAAAGAGGGCCGCCCTTATTCTCCTGGTCAGTTCTTTTTGCCGCTTTACCGTGACCTTCATTCCGATGATCTCAGCAGCAGCGGCAATTGTGCTTTTGACCCATCGCAGTGAAGCGTCATCCTCGCACCACAGCTTCAGGGCACCATCAGCGATGATGGGTTTTCCTCTGAAGCCAGGGGAGAAGTCGCTGTCGGGGTCCCTGGCACCATCCATGATACACTCCTCCAGGTACCCTTTCACGGCGTTGGCTTGCTCAACAGTGAGTTGTTTATGGTCGTCCCCTGTTATCGCTATGCAGAGATCGTTCTGCACGATGTCTGCATAGCTGACAGGAGCACGACGTGAGCTGTCGAGTTTCGCCTTTTTGTGGTCACCCCTCGGCGAAACTGTATCGTCCATCCGCGACCTCTTGCTCGGTTCCGTTCGGGCTGGTGCCTGTGCGGACTTCGCAATAGCATTGGCTGCTCGCCTTTGCCGGTTCTTGCGGATGTCGTGTTTCTTGCTCTGGCCCGAACCTTTATGGCCAGTTTCGGTTGGCACCTTTAAAAGGTCCACCGTCTGCTTGCCATCCGGTTTAGGGCTAGGCCCAGGTTTTCGTTCGCTGACTCCGGGGTCTCCAGCCTTAGGCCTTTGTCCATCCGTGCGCATTGTCTTCTTCGGGTCTCCAGCTTTACGCCTTTGTCCCTCGGAACTCGACATGCTGGGGTCTTCGGTCGTTGGCCGTTGACCTGCCAGCTGCGCTTCGGGTTTACGGTCTCCAGCTTTCGGCTTTTGTCCTTCCGGGTTCGCTACTTGTTGTTTCCGTTGTTTCTGGTAGAGTTTATGTCTCTGTTTTTTGCTTAGTTTTGACCCAGAAGCTTGTAGGCTTGCTGGGTTTGGAGTGGTGAGATGGTCTCCAGTTGCCCTTTGTCCTCTACGCCCTCCGTTTTTACCTTTCGGTCTTACGACCGTCCAGTTAGCAGAGCAGGTCTCCGGGGCGGCGAACGCCTCCACGAGATCCCGCACCGCATCCCCTTGACCCTGGGGGGGGTTTTGTGGTCTGGTTGGGTTTTCTAAATTTTCTATGTTTTTATTTAATTCACCTTCTTGGCTCCCCACCCTCCACCGAGCCCGTATCTGGGGGTGTAACAGTTATGTTAACACCAGGGCTACCAGTCCGGTATAGACGTAGCGGTCATGTAATCCACGAGCCTAAACGGTGCAAAGAATACCACACCAACCAGACGCAGCATTCCGTGCTCCGCCGGCTGCAGACCCCATTGACCACCACCTCTCGCCTGGCAGGAGCTTAAGGCTGCCCACCAATGCTGAATTGCCTAGCGTGGCTAGTTCTAGGCCCCCCGTTTAGGGTGAAATTCACGCCAAAGAGGAGTGTTGCGTTTCTGCGCTCAGCCTCCAGGATCGTTGCATCCACCCATACGGGCCCCCACGTGCAGCATCAAAATACGTGGGTGGTCAGCCCCCCTCTTGCCTTCACGCTTATATGGGAAAGCAAGACCACAGAAACCTGACCACATTGTTTCTGTAGCGGAAAGGAATTTTCAGAGTAGAAGCGGGAGGGGCTAAGTGATGGGATTGGATATGTTGGTGAGGGGATAGGAATAGGTAGGTGGGATGAGGGTGTACATGAGATTCGCCTAGTGTTTTTGTTATATCCGTTCCTGAGGGGACCAGACCAATAACAGGCGGCACCACGAGAAGGTAACATATTAGACTTGTTATGGATGTCATCACGACCTGCGCTCCTTTCCATAACCATACGCCGTACCTGCTCACCAGACAGGTGGCCAGGTAAGGATTGGCTTCATGGGCTGCGTTTCACACCGCAGCTTTGATCCAACCCCCCCCCCCCCCCCCCCGAGTATATAACTATATACTCGAGTATATAACTCGAGTATATAAATGTTAATGTTAAAAAGTGTCACTGTAACAGTTATTGACACTGTTGTCAGGCAAACGACTTGCTTATCTCTGCACTTGATGTCATAATAAAACTAGGCAACGGAATCGTGGGCGGTCCGGAGATAACACAAGTTTTTATGGTAGAGTTTGTATGGAGCTCTATTTTATAGCTCTATTAGCTGTTCACTAAATCAAGACCGTTATTTCAATGATTCTGTGATGCCATGTAAGTAGCTGTGAACTGCGCGTCACTTTGTATGCTAGGTCTGATATAGTAGGCCAACTTTACCCCAAATTTACAGAAAAACTAATAAATCCAGTCACATAGTCGAGGATGCTAATCTCAAGAGATAAGAAACCAGACTGGCTGAGTGTAGTAATATAGTAGTACCGAATGTGAATGTGTTTGTTACTTTTTCACGCTTCAGACGAATTTGAAAATCGAGAGAATTTGTACTAAAGTTCTACACATAATTATGTTTTATATTTTGAGCTTATATTTTTTCTTTTTACACAATTTTATTTTATCCTTATTAGACGGGCGGAGGAGATCGCTACAGCCTTTTTTCACGTGCACTTAAAATTTCGTTAATATAGAGTGGTTTTTGTAGAGTTCATGAGTCGACATGATGAAATGTATATAATTGTTGGACAAGTAAAAAGATCCACATCCAAAACTAATTTAATAAGTAACTATGCGTGGAGTCGTGACTAGACTCTTTCGCATGAGTCCGTCTGGATAATTGGCACCACTACAATGTCAGATATTATATATGTTTTGTAACGTGAAGGGAACTGTAGCAAGTAAAACTGCTGGCCGAATGAAACTGAAAAGTTGTGTTTCAGTGTGCTGAACGCAGGTAGTATTGAGCAGAACTTTGACGCTCGAAGGTTTGGGTTCCATGTCGTCGCGTAACATCAGGAACTTGTCCGTAAAGTCACTTACTAGGATAAAAAATTACGTACGTAAAAATTATATGGGCAGGGCAGCATAGCTTTAAAAGGGTCTTTAAAATAGTTTTATTTTAAAATACTTTATTATATTTATAGAAATATAGGTCATCGTTTATATAGAATTTTACACATTGACAAGGCATTGTTAAAGTAAGTTTTAGCATTCCGATTTTCCTATAACACGCGTAGGTAGTTTACTATATACACTTTTTTCCAATATCTGGAGTGTTATTTAGGGCTTATCTTATCAATATCGAAAATGCAAATAATATATAAATCCGATAAATGTGTTTCCCACATGTTTTGTATCTTAGAGAAATTCAACATGTCAAACTTAATTCAGATGCATATTATATGATGTATAATAATACACTAGTATTCGCTCGAGACTTTGTTCGTTTGGAATACGTTTATAGCAATTCCTCGGGAACTTCCGGTAAAATCGGGATAAAAAGTATCATATTTGTTAATCCCGGGCGCAATCCCTCACCACACACTTCGGATGCAAACTTCATCGAAATTCGGTCAGCCGTGTTTGAGTAATTGAGTAACAAACATCCATACATCCCAACTTTAACAAATATATATTATGTGATGCTATAATTCTAATGTTAAATATATTAATAATAATAATAATAATAATAATAAATCTTTATTCATTACCTTAGAGCTAAGATGGACATCATGTTCCTAATTCTAATCCAATCTAGTTATATATTACACTATGCCTGAACTAGGTAAACCTGTGTCTCAGGCGAAAAATGCTTACACATGTTTTGACCAATAAACAAATTAACACAATAATGAGTGAACAGATTACAACTTATAATATAAATAAATGTAATACTAATTTAAATAAATTATGGCTACGTGGTATTTTTAAATATATCTACATGAGTCATTTATCTAGGCCACTAAACACACAGCTTATAACTATTACATAGGTACAATTAATAACTCCTCGGTTTCCTCGTAAGTCATGTTGGCTAGGGCACTCAAGATGGTTTTCTTACAATTTATGAGATTCATTTCGTATATATATAAATTGCGATTAAGTTTATTGTATAGATATGGCCCTAAGAACATAAAAAACCTAGTTGCGAAAGCATGCTTATTAGTTGCTGTGTTGGTACAGACAATGTCTTTGCGTCTTTTGTTAGTAACTTCAGTACTATAGGAAAGTGCTCTGTGTTGTTTTAAGACTGTGTATAGTATAAATAGCTGTCGAACTGTTAAAACTTTACAGGACTTATATAATAGGTTGGTTGGGTAGAGAAAGGGACGGAACGTGGACACCTTTAGGATCGCTCTTTGCGCTCTTTCTGCGGCTAGTATAAATGTTTTACAGGCTCCGCCCCAAGATGTTATACAATAAGTGATGATTGACTGACATAAAGCAAGATATATTTGCTTAACTAAATTCGTGTCAGCATATTGTCGATGTATTATACGCGGCGTCTTATTGGAACAAGACTTTAAACGTTGCCTGCTGTTTCACGTAGGTTTACTTTACTATATCAAATGAAAAGGCTGTTTGTCTGCCAGATAGTAAGCACCAACTGTAACACCAATCTGCAGTGTAAATTTTCTTATTTTTTGACATTCAGCACTTCTGCATTTGGAACAAAAATGAGTACACTACGAGGAGATGTGCGAGTAAATTACAAGTATATTTTCTAATTATTATCGTTTGACCTTCAAAATCGTTGGACCAAATTCAAACCTTTGAACAAAATTTTTATAGGTTTAGATTTTATTTCCTTTCGAAGGTTTGAGGTTTAATCTTTTGCGTTCCAGAGACGTATATATACGTCAGTTTCATTCATAAATATTGTTTTAATTATCGAGGTATAGGAAGGTTTAATAGGTGTACACTCCAAAGGTGTGGTTCGGTTCATCAAAGTTACTTATTTTTGTCAAAAGACTTTGTATAAAGTCTTTAATTTTTCGGGTATCCATAGTGTTAAAAAATGTGTCTTGAGACATTTTAATTAGCTAAAATGTAGGCAAACATTTTAATTCATTTGACTTGCTTTGTTTTATGTTTTTTTGCGTTAGATAATACACAAGTACCTACAATTTTAATGTTAAGATATGAATAAATAACGTTAACACTCATATTGTATTTTTATGACACGTCTTGCGGTAGATATGCGGATTCACATATTATCGTATACATCGCAAATATTCAAGATCCGGGAACAAACATTTCTGCTCAACACAAAAACATTGGCACAACTAGAGAGCAAGCCTGCCAGATGTAATATTTAATTTAGGGAATTGAGTAAAGTTCGGCATTTACGTTAATTACCACTCCGAATCGTACGATCGAAACGTCAGGTAATAAGTATCAATATAAATATTTTCAATTTAGAAAATCCCCCACTTTAGTTCACAAGTTAAACAAGAATATCCTAATTCAGTCTGTGCGCGATGTCCGCTGAATCCAAGCAGCTGACCTTTAATACTCGTTACTTAGGGTTGTTAAAATTGATCGAAGAAAATTATCTAATCAAACGTCATCACCCGTTCTTAGGTACACCAGCTATCGTGACAGTTTCGATACAAAATATGTGTCAACTTTTAAGAATTCGGGTATAAGGCCATATACGACCGTCTGCCACGCGCACGTTCCTTAGGATTTATTACTATCAGTGGAACAGTCGCCTCCAGTAGTCTGCTAATGAGAATATGGAATGCTATGCACCCGGGACATACCATTTTATGCACTTCTCGGTTATGATTTTTATGCACGGTTTTCTTTTTGAAGCATTCAGTAAAAATACTATCGTCCTCGCCTTCCCTGTAGTACATATGATCAAACCATAAATAACCTTATATTAAGTACAGTAAGACCTAGGGCAGCTAGTAGCCAACTGCGACTCGACTAACCTGCAATCCGTATCCAAAGTATCCGATTCCATAAAGCATTTTCACTGTAAATTAATTTCATAACGACTTTTGATCACTTTTGTTATTTCACAATAAGTCCAGTGTTATAATTTTACTCATATGAAAAAGTAAGCACTTAGCACAAGGACGGCATACTCATTGTCGTACCCCAAAACCTTTTCAGGGAGATTCGTCTAAATCCCTTGGATCCTTCCAAGTATTTTAAGATCGTTTGAATATTGTAACGCAGTAAAGCTTTAAGGTTTTCTACGAAAAATATTTGACATATTTCCATCTCTCTTAATCTGAGAGTAAGTTGAAATCAACTTAATAAAGTGCATAAAGAGCGAGGTACCATGATAGTTAGATTAGTCAGATCAGTTCGATTCGTTCTTATCGAACAATGCTGATCGTATGTGTCGGATGAGTGCCGCCACATATTATGCATAAGTCTGTAGCATGTTGTTTTATTTTGTAACAAATAATTTCTGTTCATGACTTTATACACGTCTATCGGGATAGAATGAGCCTATGCATGTATATAATATTAAATTTTACCAATCTTTGCAAGTTTAGGGAGAAATAAGAACGGATAATGCTGTCCAATAAATGTCACTACGTCCCTATACGGCAGTTAAAATCAAATAGAGTGTTAAAGTTCGATGCTCTGACCTCGTGCCTCAGTGACCTAGATGGTCATGGCGTCTGTCAGAAGACGCGGGTTCGAATCCCGTCCGTGAATGTGAATTTTTCTCTCTAAAATTGCAATGTTTGGTATCGCTAAGCAGGCGTTAGTGATTTACAAATCATATTATAAAAAAAATGCTATACCCCCTCAATAGTTACGGAGTTGTACTTAACTAATGTGATCGAAGCCGTGAACGAAAATGTCCTAAAGTACTGGACTAACATAGCTTCCCATTGTTTAACACACGGCGTTCCATTTCTTGGAATCGTAGTATGTAGGAATTTGTTAAAAGTTTTTGACTATTATAGCCTTCACGACCAACAACTGAGACAAACTTGTCCAATAACTAAAACAATTTAGAGATGCACTGTGTGCACTGTCTCTTTCAGAATCCACTTCTTACCAGTTATTATATTATATACCTAACTTATATTATATTCTGGTAAATACACGAAATTAAAAGAGAATACTAGCTACGTATAATACCAAGGATACTTACGTTTATCTATTTATCATTTCCATCACGATGTCCTAGCTAACTTATGGGTATATGTCACCCAGAGCGTAGGGCGGGTGGCGGTCATGTAACTCATTTGTCACTCGCCGTCGACTGAATTAAAAGCATTGGGTATGCCACATCCTGAATTCGTAATATGCTTTCGTGTATGTGTGGTAAGATGTATTCTGGAGACACATTTCTCGTGAGGGAAAATGATCTCGCTATGAGAATAACTCTTTTTAAGTAAGTCTTTTTAAGTTTACTGTAGTACCGTTTAGATTTCGAATTATAGTTAGGCGCGTAGTAAGTTCGCAAGGCTGAATTTGTTATGTTGCTGCTAGCGTTGTACTATTAAGAAATTGCAGGATGAGAAATTGCAGATGCGAGATCGGTGCAGTATAGTTAATACCTATTTGAATTAATTTGATGATATAAATTCAGCGTTCCAAAAGCCCAGGATGACACTGAAACTGAAACGCGTCGGTTTGAAAAAGTCACTTTGTATAACAAAAAAGAGAACTTATTTTACGATCTAGCATATTACTATTGCACTATACACTTTAACTTATCTATCCACGGTTTTCCCTAATAAAGATTAACTATTTAACAAAATTTGACAATGTCCAATTTCTATCTGTAGAGAGGTAACTTGTGTTTATATATAGATTACAGAAACCGGCTGTAAGTGACTAGATCCCCACAGCGGGTTGTTAGCAAAGACTTCGCTATAAACTGAGGTAGACTCGCCTTACGCACTAAGTCCTGAATCGCTTAAACTGAGCTTATCAGCACCGTTGCACTTAGTTGACATCAATCCGCTGTCAGGCTTGTTCATAAGAAGAATATATTATAGTGTAAATACAAAAAAAAACTAGTGGTCAAGCCATGACAAAGTTTGCAGGCCGCCAGAAGTCCTTCGAATTAGCCTAACGACTGTTGTCCTTAAAGAAAAAACCAGAACCGGAACCGACGGCTTAGCGTTCCCTCTAAAGCACGGAAGCATGTACAGTGGTTAATTGGGATCTCAAGGGACCAATAATAAGTACCATTTATTGAGGGTTTTCATTAATCCAGTTTTCCATTTAGGCAGATTTAAAATTATAGTTGTCTCATTTACTGAGGCTCCCGCTTACAGAGGTCGAAATGTACGGCTATTCCATATTTAGAGGGAGAGGTAGTCCCTTGTTTTTAGGTCAAAACCTGAGATAAAACTGACAAACAAAGCGTGTGCGAAATAATTCTAATGTTTGTAAAGAAAAGCGTCAAACCCTGTCCCAACCCGATTAATTTGTCTTATTTATAGAGGGAATTGATTTACAGGTTACAGAGTCCCAATTATAAAGGTAAACATCGAATAAATTCTAGAAATCAGATCACATTTAAGGCTCGAAAAGTCCCATTAACAGAGTTAATTCAATGAAAAAGTAACGGGACCTCATTGCAACTCTCAATAATAGAGGTTTCTCATTTATCCAGGTCCCATTTAACCAAGTTTCACTGTAGTTGAATAAGGCCACTAGCGGTCAGCCATCCAACTCCTGACTGCATAGCATTGGTGATCAGTTAATATCTTCTAGTTAAGCTCCGCTGTGAGCGCTTCTTACCCACAATATTTTTACTATTAATAGTTACGCTGCAGATTTACCAAATAACCATATAAACTTATTTTATTCATTTTGTATAATACATATGTTAATCAGAAAGTTGAGTATAGTCAGCAGGTAAAATAAGTGTTTGCATTTTATTATTGTTTATCGGATATAAGGTTGAGAAGGTTAAAAATAAAAATGGTTAACACGTTAAGGTAGCTGGTGAATAGTTCCCATTCAAACACGGCTAAACGATTAAATCTGACGTTTTCAAATCTTTTTTAAAACATCATCATTATCGTAACAGCAGTAGTTAACCTAGATCTTTTTGTAAAGACGCATCACTTAAACATGTTACGATTTGTAAATAAGTATTGAGATATATGATTGAGTAATGATTTATGATTATCTTATAATTACAATGAAACATACATTGTCACTCGCTGACGCCTGAATTAAAAGCATTGGGTATACTTTATTCAGAATTCGGAATATGCTTTCTTGTATGTGTGAGAAGATTTTATTATAGACCTACCTTAGTTGTAAGATATGATAACATGTTATAAGTAGATAAGACCCTTTTCATTACTCTACTTTTTTGCTTACAGTATCACAGTAGTGACACGTGAGCACCATGACACCGCGTCGTGAAATTGCATTAAGCTTAAACCTAATTGACTATCGTAAACCATATTTGGTACTCTTTTAGTAGCATGTTATTATTAATTTTTTCCTTCATATTTGGTCTCGTACTTTTGTACATTTGCCATTCCTCAAACTATATAAGTAAATATTTAAAGTTGCATCAAGTTTCATCCAATTTGGAGTCATGTTACATTTACTTAATCTGTCCGCATCAGGTTTAAGTTATAACAAAAGATTTATGAATGAACTAGGGGCTTGCTGATTCGGACGGGTTAAGTAACTCAGTCATGAAGTCACTGCCTTGTCTGCATTATTAGAACGGACCCTTTCTAGTAATACGATGGGTGCATTACTAAAGCTTTCGTTGTTTGTAGGAGGCTATTGAATAATCGTGGCTGAGTGTTGCAACCATAAGTTTACAGCGTGTTACAAAAAGGTGTTGTTATACAGAGAAGTGTGCATACGTGCCTAGTCAGGATTCAAATGGCAAAGAATCAAAATTTAACTTGCTTATATTTATATACTTTTTTTAACAAATAAAAAATAAATATGTTATACAAATTATAATTGGGCAGCCCTATTAGACATGCCTATTCTTCGAGTTCATTTGGGTCAATGTGCTCTGCAATCCTCACGTAACCTATTCCTTCTACTCCGTCCGGGGCAGTGGCGCCGCTTTGGAACCTTGGTTACCTAGTCAACGATTTTGAGATCACTGCCATCATTGGCCTAGGTTTTCACGGATAGATCTGCTTGAGTATTAAAAACACTTTAGTTACTCATAACTCCAGACATTTTACTACTTCTTGGGACGCTACTAGTTAGGTCCCAATTGTATGCAAGCTTCTGCGTTTGTGGTTTTAGTATTATCATACCGTTTTGGTACACTCTTTATATCTACACCAATATTATAAAGATGAAAGATTTGTATTATTTCAAAACCAGCCGATTTATAAAATTCTTTAGCCGTTAGAAAGCTACACCATCACTGAGTAAAATATATTATATAATATTTAAAAAGTTGGGGATCCGTATGAAAACTTCGATAAAGTAACCCAAGGTGTGAAAAAAATATCAAAAATATCCCAATATCTCGTAAGTACGCTGTAGAAAGTGTTGACAATAGAGCAAAATGATGTACCGGAGTTTTTAAGAAAATATCAATATCTACGATATCATATATTACTATTACAGTTATATCACAACAACTACTTTTCCTTTAAAATATGCAATTGTAGCGCCGAAAATTCCTTATACCGCGTACACTGCGAAAACTATTGACAATAGATCAATGTAATGTAACATAGTTTTGTAGAGGTGTCAATGTCTACAAAAAGTGTGCGATACCATTATGTCTAACTATTAAAGTTATATCACAAAAAGTACTTTTCCGTGTCAAAATATGCAACATGACGCCGGTACAAATTAAAGAGGAAAAATTTGATAGTTTGATTGCAACGGATAAACGCAAATCCATGTTAAAAATAATTTTTCACCAGTAGAAAGCTATATTATACCTAAGTAACATATTATGCTATATATGATAATCATCATCATCATACATCACTGCGTGTGTGAACCGCGGAGCGCAGCTAGTTGTTTCATATTAATTTATTTTTATATAACAGGTTTTAACAATGTGTGTGTGATTCTTTTCGAGAACGATAACTATCAAGTTGGTTAGTTTATGGTTCGAATTAAATAAATAAACAACACCGTCTCTAGTGCTCAATTACGCAATTTCATGCTTGACCCTCAGGTTCTGGAACTGAAGGTCAGGAAATATTGAATGATGCGTATAAAGCAGTAGATCTAGAAAATGACAAAACTTATTTAAAGTAAATATGGGTAAGGACCATCCTGAAAAACTCAATTTTTACTAAAATATTATATTATTCAAATGGTTAAAACGATTTATACATGTAAATCATATCAATACTTGACAGATTTTATAGTAACACATTTTCTATTACTGAGCATACTTCAGAAACAGTTTAACCGAATACATATAAGTATATGCCATACCACAACGATCACACACATACATCCACACTAGCACTCTATGTGTCGCGGGAAGCATGGACACACACACACACACACACACACACACACACACACACACACACACACACACACACACACACACACACACACAATAACACCTCACTACATTCAAGACTCATAACACACACATATTTGCTCAGGCTAGGGATCGAACCTGGGACCCCGTGCTTTGAAGGTAGGCACTACCAACTGAGCCGTCATATACGACTAACTAATCCTTATCCAACAAAAAATAATAATGAAAATCGATTCATAATCAATTTTCATTAAAAAATTAAACGAATGCGTAACAAAACGTACAGCGGAAACTCTTTTTATATAATTACTGACTGCGCTCCTCGGTTTCGGTGACGTAGTGATGGATGATGGAAGATAAATAAAATATGTTACTAACGGATAATGTAGAATTCTGTGAAATATTTTTTGAATTCGATGCAAGTGTAGTGTATGAGTTTTTTCGTTACAATATTACAAATCTTTCCTCTTTGTAATCATGTAAATTCTATGTTTTATGTTGGGTTGGGTTTTATACCAGATTCAATATATTTATTTGCAATACACCTATTTCATCCTTTGCCTAAAAACAAACCTTTCGTATCTTCTAATCTTTTAGTCAAGCTTTAAATTTGTTGAGTGTTGTGCGGTATTGCGTTATTTATTGTATTTGTAAATTATATCGACCATTTAGTATTGTAGTATTAGTTCAGTATCCCTTATTTTTTAATTTTTCTATTTGCCCAGTGTAACATAAACCAGAATAGACTTGCTCCCTCGTGTAATATCCGTTCCTTTGTTACCTGCTTCCGTTATTACGTTTCCGTTAGTAATTATCAGCTGTGACGTTTTTTTTAAGATTGTCGACTTTCTTTGCTCACTCAATTAACGGCTTTGACGTCTTTGAATAATTTGTATAAAATATTGGGTCAATTAACGAACAGGGACTTTAGTTAGGTGATTGGAGGCTATCAATGCCTTTTTTATAGTTAAAATGGGTTTCAGCGATTTTAATTCATCGTTAGGAAATAACTTTTTAACGTCACGTAGTTTAATAATAATTTTTGCCGTGGTTTTAACTGAAAGGTAAATAAGTAGCTGAGTAGTTTTCGTTGGTTTTTAATATGAATGCGTTCGCCAACCTGTAGCTTTTATTTGGGCCGATACAATTATTGAAGGAGGTTTAATTTAGTAACGTTGATAATATAGCCATATTATGGCATTGCATAATATGAATAATTATTAACTTTATATAAAATTTCAAATATATTTTGCCATTTCATGGTGTTCATTCAAGACCTTTATTATGTAATAGTAAAGATATATATATTAACAGACTCATCTTTACAATTATGTTTTTTTTTCTTTAAACAGAGTAGTGGCATAAAAATAAATAATAGGTAATGGTAACAAAGTAATCGTTCCGGGTGACGATCACCATGGGAGCTCCTAGTGGAAATCCTCACCGAAATGTACCACTTCATGGTGGCAAAGAAATCCCGAGGAGACTCTTCAGCGTGGGAGGAGGTTACACGTATGCTGTGGCAAGCACGCGCCGCCCTGTTGCGGCGGTAGACGAAGAACCTGGCTCCACTAGTCACTGGGGAGTGGACGGTGGAGGCCATCCGCCCGGGCCTTCAGATGTGGGTGAGGCAGCGATTCGGTTTGCTGATTTTCCGATTGGTGTAGGTGCTTTCCGGACATGGATGCTTCTGAAAGTACATGCACCATATTGAGAGACGGGAGGCGATTCCAGCCTGCCATGAGTGTGCGGCGCAGGTGGTGGCCTTTGTGAGCAAGGCCATTCCTTCAAGGGCGCTGAGGCTCGGTTAAAATCAATCCGAGCTTACCGCTGGAGCGAAATAGTGAATTCTAGCGTGACCCCATCTCGCCCACCTTGGCGGAGGACTTCTCATGGGGGAGTTTTAGTAGTTCTGAGCCCCACATGCACCCTCCGTCACGCCCATGGTGGAAGGGAGGTGCACAGCATTACCACCTCAAAAAAAAGGTTATAAAGTAATACAATTTAGATCGACCCAGGTTCTTTGTTAAAATCTCGTGCCAGCACAATTACGAATGATTTTTGGATCAGCCGAAGATGTATGAAACAAATTATTTTAAAATTCCATACGAGTAGGTAGGTGACTGTCATTATCTGCTGGTAACATAATATATACCCGTAGCAGTGTAGTGCTATACAGATGTTATAACTGTACTCGTCACCCCTGTGAGACATTAGTTTATGAGTCTCTTACGCCCAGTAATTTTACTTGCTACAGCGCTCTTCACGCGCCCTTACATTGTGATGTTTGCGAACTATTGCTTCGCGGTAGAACATCTGAACTGCGGTGGTGCCAACCAAGGTAGTCTCTTGCACAGGAGTCCTACCACGTAATAAGCCGGGTATCCTCGCTACTCATGATTTGCATCTAATTTAAACGCTGGATGGAATATTCTTGGAGCCCATCTCCTCAACGATATAAATCATTTCAATTGAGAGTTTAACGTGATATGACACCAAATTGACTGTTTCGCAAGTCAACTGTCACTTCTAATTCCTTAACTTTAAATGTAAACATCAAAATATTTCAGTAAGACAGGACAAGTAATAACAGATTTGTACAGAGAAAGATGCTCTTGTATGGAACTTCACTGGGACAAGGGTGGGGAGACGATGATGACGGAGACCATGCCCTTATGTTGGTAATTGTGATATTGATGACAATATTGACTTATTAAACGTTTATTTTAACGCCCTAGATAAGTAATATAAGATAACAACTACGTTCTTACATTATCTAATACACAACGCTACTCTACATCAATCGAAGGCTTTTAATTGAATACATACCAAAATAAACACGTGAATGTGAAATCCGGCATCCAATTACTTCCCAAATAAACACATTAATTGATAGGTACATCTTATATACTCGTATTAGTGTAGGTACTCAATTTGTTCCATTGAGGTCATATGCTGTTATAGAGGTTGTTGGATCAGCGATCCAATTCCGCTAAGGAATCTGTTTATTTGCACTTACAAAAATTTTGATTCTGGTCTAAGGATATTTCTGATTATTACTTAGATTTCGTAGATTTCATTAACGTCAACATATGGTTACAATCTTAACCATATTATGCATATAGGCATATACAATTTTAGCAAAACTTAACTTGAGAAAGATAATTGCTTCAAGTTTTCTACTGAACCTTTCTGTATATAAGGTAGAATAGAATATAAAGACGTGATTTTATGGGAGGGTAACAAAAAAATGTTGCTTAGACTTATAATGGGCCATTATTCAGAACTCACTGAGTATAGTGCATATATAAATTTATACATTTTTAGCATATCCATTAGATTAAAATACCAAATACGGAGAGCAAAATACTTTTTCCGAGACACACATCACTCAATTAAATAAAAAGTTTAATAAAGTTAATTGGCCATAATGTTGGGAGCCTTATGCAGCTTGGCCTGATTCTCGCTTGCTCAGTTTTTTAACATTTAGTAGGATTTAATCAAATGAAATAAATCAATAAACTGACAAGTTTATATCTTTATTGTATTTCTGTAAGAGAGAATATTATTTAAGTAGATGTAGATTTCCTAAATAGGTGGATTTCGCCTAAACAAAGTCAAAACCGAATGCTCAGTATAAATACTCATATTGGCTTATTTGAAGTTAGACTCATTTATTAAAAAATCATCAACACGTTGTGATAAACTTATTTATTTATTGATAAAGAATACCGCCTTAAATATGAAAATCAAATAGCTCTCCTCTAACGAATCATTTTACTACCTCAATGATACGAGTATATCTCTACACAAACATCACAACATTTGATTTAAATTCAAGAACTTTGCCGTAATAGTTAATACGATCGCCCGTTTTGTGATTGAAACATGAAATCACATGTATATTTATATTACGCTAGGGAACTCCAGTAAAATTTTATAACCGCTGCTTTCAATTATCACATGTACGTTAATTGTAGTTATTGCGGTAAATAGTATTAAAAACACATAATATGTAGATAAGTTATAAAACAGTTTTATTGACGAAGAACTATTTTTTTTTAAATTTCATAGGCAGTCATTTGATCACTATGTCACCTTGATGGTCAGTGATAGTGCACTCAAAATTCGTAGCATACCAGTCTTTTATTGACAAAGTCAAGGACGTCATTAGTTTTGAAGCTCAGAGTCAGTGAGCGTCGACTACCGACCAGCCGGTCGCTGGTTAGAATTCTACCTCTGGCTCAAGCTTGCGATGAAAATAACATTGTGGGAACTAACACAGCACGTGAACCAGATATTAGTGTGTGCCTGGGCACACTCTCTATTAAGTTGCCGATATGCAACTTAAATTGAATTCCCGCACTTGAGAGCCGGTCACGACCCTAGGGCTGTAGTGTGGTTGCAACGCTGATCATCTAGCACCTTCTGTATACTGCTACATCAAATAAGATGTTTACCTAACACTGGACGTAGATCAAAACACTGGCATATATAAAAAATATATTATAATATATATTTTTAAAAGATCATAAATTCTCTATGTTTTAATCATAAATCGTCCCGAGTCCTGCTAGAAGGACTTTCTGTCCTCCCGGTAGGACGCAGCTTAGTTTGGATTAGTAGTTAGTTAGTACCAAAAAAGTATCATCCGATAGTCTGTTTCTTTCTCTTTATAGGCTCGTACCGTTAGTGTCAGCAGGATGACTGCGGAGTTTGGACGTGGGTGGCGCGTTCATTATCTAGCGATACACTAGGACGCTCCAGGCACGGATAACGCATGGAGACGTCAGCATTTTGGGGAATCTTTTGGAATGTCACGTATTTTTATAGAAGTGTGAAAGATATTTCAAAAAATGACAGAGCCGATTGATGCAATTGCCGTTTATCATGGTTCTTTTAATGTGTTTGGTGACAGAATACGGAATACTCACCTGGTATGAAGTGGCAACCTCTGCCTATAACAGTTGCATTTTGTCACAAGTAACGAACTGCACTGCGCCCATTACCCTAGGCATAAAGTAATTAAGTCTAACTCATGTGCCTGTAATTTCGTTGGCACCCATAACCCTTCAAACCGACCTGCTTTTGTCATACACTTACGATGTCCTTCCAGTATCCACTGTACTGCTGGAAGGACGCGCGTATAACTTCATACAAAATAAGGTCCTGCCGCCGGTACTATCAAAGTCCTTCCGGAAGAGCTTCTAGATAGACAGTTGCTTGGACGATATATCATTAAGAAAGACATGCCAAACACATGTTCAGGCCGTGAGAACCCTATTAGCTTAGTCGGTAACGACTCTGCATTCGAATCACGAGGTCGCAGTTTTATCCCCAACCAAGGTAAATTTTTATGTAATTAATAAAAACGTTTGTTCTCGGGTTTTGGAAGCTTGTGATTTATGCATGAGTGTGCCCGTGCCGTCCGCGGCACAGTGACTCCTGGCGCGGGGGCGGGAGTGTGTGAACGTTATTATAATTATTATACGTAAGTTTATAAAACAATGAGTACACTTAATGCAAGATGCATTAAAGATCCAAATGAACCGCCTGAGGTAACCGAACTGACCGAGGTCATTATGACAAACAAAAATACGGGCTTTGAATAATGCTTGAATAATATATGGATTTTTATTCCTTAACTTCAAGAGTCGTTATATTATAACAATTAAATTTCTATTGTGTCTGGCTGCATGATGACCAACGACCTTTGATGGAATAATGACGTGAACATAATCTTATTTGCCAAGAAGAATTATTAGAACTAAAACGTGCTAAAAGGCTTTCGTTTACTTTCATGACTTGATACTTTTCTAGGTCAATTGTGCGATTAGAAACGTAATGAATGGCCGATAGCGTGCAAAAAATATTGAAATAATTTCCCAAAAATGACGACGAATTCAATTAAAATATATTATTTTATCTAATATTTACATAATCTATGGCATGTAGTTAATTACTAATATATATTATTATATAATCGTTTAGTTTAACTGAAAAACTATAACGTAGTTATTGAGTTCCTTGACTCCTTCTACGATAGGGAATAAATACAAACCAACAAAATTTCGTTTAAGTCAGAATTGGAGGGTAGGTTAGGAGTATTTTTTACTGTGACGTATGATTTTTCTATTCTAAGAGGCGATTCCGCGTTGGAGTTTTGAGAACTTACACTTAATACATGTATTACTTACATAGGTTGAGTAATAATTTGATAGAAATTTAATCTATACTTAAAGGGGATGACTTAAATTTATTTATGTCGCTTAGTATCCAAGCGAAGCCGCTGGCTAGTCAGCTAGTAACGTAAAGTGTTCACCGTAAACTATTTTCAAAACACGACTGTTATAATATTTAAAAATATAAATGTTATTTTAAAACATTTGAAAATCAACGTTATTAAAAATTTTGTCATTTTTATCTATCGCAGTAAGACTATGGAGTTGCCCTTTTGGCGGGAAAACGTAACAACTGAGGCATGATGCTAGCTAGAGGCTTCAGCACATGGAACGCGGGACGTGCGCAGTGCGTTCCGTCGACGGTACTTTCACTTGCTGCAATGCCCTTCAAATCTGAACATTAGAATGAGCGCAGTGAAATGCTACGCAACAGTTCAATTCTATGTTCTAAGTGACATTGCATCTGGCATTGTCAAGCGTGACGCTTACCTTCAGGTGCACGGTGTTGCCCGTCTCTTCACGTAGAATACACAAATATTAAATTATCATTAAATAAGATACTAGATGACCCGCCAGCGACTGCGCTCACGTGGTCTGTAGGATACAAAGATAAAAGAATTTTCCACAAATACTTACCTTTACAACTTATAAAGCATCAACAGCTGCAATGTCCAGTTTGTAGCCCGAGCCGGTTAACCTCTGCGTTGGTGAATCAGTCAGTCAGTCATTCAGGACAAGTAAACATACATAATTATATAAATATTTAAATACGCATAATGTAACTATTAATCCTTTAATTAAATATTGTTCCAATTTGTATGATAATCAATATGGTTCACATTAAATTATGTATAGTTAAGGATTGATATCAAAGTAATTATTTGTAGTAATAATGTAAGAGACAATAATGTTGATGTTTCGTATAGGTGTAAATATAAGTGAGATAGGTAGTTATTTGAATTACCAGTGGGCTTGTTTTATAGTAATAATCAGCAAACGGCCATGTCGAATGTCTGACAGTTAGCGCTACGCATTCCTAATATGATACTATATAGGTAAGGTAAAAATGTTAGTTTTATTTGTGTTTCTCACACACACACACACTTACAAGTATATCAAACAAAATTCCTAAAAATATTTTTTTCATGTATTGATTATTGCCAAAGTAATTCATATATTCAACTATAAATAAAGGGTTTAATATACGCCACAAGATTGAAATAAATATGTTATAAAATATTTTTAAAATTTGCTCAATTCATACTGGTTCAGGAGACGTAGTGAATAACAAATGGCTTACCATTTCACAAAAGATTGTAAAATGCTCCTTTAAAAGTCCAGCTTGTTATCTACCGTCATATTTCTGAAATGGAGTAATCTAAGGACATAATCCTTAGTCACGGATTTTCAATCGTAACCCGTAGTAATGACCTCACGAACCTCAGCAAAGATACTTAACGTCTCAGAAGAGATGCGACATTCGGCGACACCGCACAGTTCGTTCCATGTACATTGCGATACAAAAAAGTATTAAAAATACCGGCCAAGTGCGAGTCGCGCAGGAAGGCTTCCGTATAAGGGTACTTATCTATAATAAATATTTCTAGTTTCTACCTGTTATCGTTATTACGACTGAGAAAAAAAATTGAAGAAAACTACGTTTCTTGTATGGGAACCCCTTTTAAATGTTATTAGTATCTTAATATCATTATTTTTTTCAAGTGAATAATATAACTCAGTATTCTGTGAATATTTCAAGCGTGTACCTGTTGCTGTTAATAATATGGAGCTACACCGAGCAAAAAAATCACGTTTGTTGTATGGGAGCCCCTCTTAAATATTATTTGTATCTTAATTTCATTATTTATTTTTAAAGTAATTAAAATAAATCAGTATTCTGTGAATATTTCGAAGGTGTAACTGTTGCTGCTATAAATATGGAGCAAACATGAGCAAAAAAAATCATGTTTTTTGTGTGGAACCCCCATTAAATACATATTAATTAATAGTAAATTAATCATCCAAAATATATGATAAATAAATCTGCAAGAACTATTGAAGTGAGGGAAGTTCCCCTATGCAATGCTTGTCTCTGCCTCTTCCTCCGGGCAGCCGAGGTGTTCGGTCGTGTTTTAGCTGTCTCCGCGTTAATTCTATTGTAAAAGTACAAAGTTAAAAAGTAAGCAAATAGTTAGCCGTAATTATACTACACGCAAAAACTTACCTTGAGTCATTGAAATAACGCTCAGCACCGTCACTGCTTACCTGTGAGTAACGGAAGGACTTAACTTGGTAACTGCAATTGTCACAGAGGTCTTTATAAAATTGACGGAAAGCACATTTGTATGAAGATCGTCGATCGCCGGCCAGGTAACTTGACCCCTCGCTGAGAAGTTATTTAGCGGAGGCGCCTGGTGACGGGTCTAGCTTCACTGGTCAGACGTAGGTGGTACGTGTATTTCTCGAAGTAACTGGACTCTGGACTCGGCCAGCATATTTATTCTAAATATTACAATTGTTATATGGCGAATATTAACAGAGGAATATGTCTCTCAAGCACACTCCACCAAAGAATAAGGGTGCTAACTCAAATGCATCTGCCAGAACGCTGTTACTGGGGCCGCAGAGCCTGGACAGATCTCTCTCAGATTCAAAACTGAGTGAAATGGGTAGATCTGAAAAAAATATCACACAACGACTGAAGAGAAGACGAGATGACGAGGACCTATCGGCAGATTTCTGCAGTTTCAAGGAAGAAGTGAGGTCCATGTTTACATCTTTTATGACCTCTAAAAATGATGAATTGGAGAATGTTAATAGTAACCTTAAGGAAATTCAGCAGTCTATCGGCATACTGACCAGTCAAAATGAAGAATATAGAAAAAAACTTGAACAACTGGAAAGTGAACTTAAAAGAAAAGACGAAAGGATTACCATGCTAGAAGATAAGGTTGAAGACATACAGAGAGAGAGCAGAAAAACGAATGTCGAGATCAAGAATGTACCGAAGAAGAACAATGAAAACAAAGAAGATCTAATAAATATGGTACGCAGTTTATCAAAATCAGTAAGCTGTAAAATTGAGGGGACAGACATAAAAGATATTTACAGAATTAATGGAAAGAAGAACACGGAAAAAAACTCTTCTGTAATTATTGAGATGGGCTCAACCACGCTGAAATCGGACCTTCTGAAAATGTGTAAGTCGTACAATATAAGAAATAGTCAAAACAAACTTCAAGCCAAACACCTGGGTTACACTACTAACGAACATGATCCCATCTTTGTGTCGGAGCACTTAACTCCTAAAGCGGCAAGACTGTATTTTCTAGCAAGAGATCTAAAAAAATCAAAGCAATATAAGTTTTGTTGGACTTCATTCGGTCGGGTCTACGTCAGACTAAATGAAACGGCGCCGATTATACAAGTGAGGCAGGAAGCGCAAGTTCATCAACTACTACAGGCAGACATATGACTATCCATGGATTCAACAATGTTAACAAGGTTTTTGCTGGAAACATGTTCTTTGTTTCTACCAAAGTGTACAAATATTGATAACGTTCATTCTCTCACGCAAACCCACTCAACAACATCACATTTAGTACGAAGATTAATCATTATTTACAACAGCACTCATTCATCAAAAGGATGCAAGACCATCATACACGCATATTATGAACCAAAGATTCAGCAACAAGAACTATTACAAATTGAGATAATCGTAGCCAAAAACAATAACTCATCAGAAAATATATATTTACTATCTTCTGTCACGTATATTAAAAAGTTATTATCACTACATATCTAACGACATTTTCTTCTTTGCCCATTTTTCATGATGGATAACACTTTAGATACTTTGAATGAAATAGACAAGGTAGAAATAGCTCACT
The DNA here is from genome assembly GCA_917880725.1 of Selenia dentaria. NCBI lineage: Eukaryota > Metazoa > Arthropoda > Insecta > Lepidoptera > Geometridae > Selenia > Selenia dentaria. Next base: position 7,567,076 of record OU862891.1, read on the forward strand.
CTTTTGAATGCAACACTGAGGATCTATCAAAAAAATTGAAAGTAGAAAAACGCGATTTGACTGTTATTACACAAAATATAAGGAGCATTTACTGTAATTTCGATGACTTTGTGCTAAATCTTTCATCCCTTGACGTGGATACAGATATCATTGTTCTAACGGAATGCAGATTAAATAATAATAAACCTATTCCACAGTTAAATAATTACATTTCGTATTTCTCGACACACAGACAAAATCAAAATGATGGTGTTACTCTGTACATAAAGGAGACATTAAAACATAAGGTAAAAGAAATTAAACTAGTGCAAGCTTCATGTCTACAGATCGACATAATGAGTAATACTATTTTATGCATTTATAGATCACCAGCTAATCCAAATGCTGAATCTTTTATCAATAGCCTTAGTATTCATTTAGCGTCGCTTAAATCAAATAATAACTTATTATTAACAGGAGACATTAACATAAATATAAAATTGAAAGAAACAGAATCGTCAAATGAATATAAAAATAGAACCAATTACCTAAACATGCTATCTACATATGGTTTATTACCTGGTCATATATTACCCACCAGAGATAAAAATTGCCTAGATCACTTTATGCTAAAAATTAATAAATTGAAATTCTCTGCGTCCATAGCTATACTACATACTACCATAACCGATCACTTTACCATACTTTTATGCTTATCTAAAATTAAACATTTACCAGTTCGAGAAAAGACCAAAACAACAATAGATTATGAACTTGCTTTGAAGTATTTAAAAGATAAAAAACTATCTGATCTGTTGTTTTGTGACGATCCTAATGTGCTAATTCACTTACTTATAGAAAAATTAACGAACTCAATAAACAATTGTACTACTGTTACAAAAATTCCTAGTAAAAAAAGGATTTTAAAACCGTGGATCACAACTGGGATTTTACGTTGTATAAATAACAGAAATAAAATGCAAAAGAATCTTCGAGCTGATCCTTATAACACCATTCTAAAAATAACTTACACTAGATATAGGAATTATTGTAACAATTAGATCAAAAAATTAAAAAGAAATTATGAACGAGAGTTATTAGAGAAATCGGTTAAAAACAATAAAATACTCTGGAAAAATATAAAAAGTATTACATACACTAACAAAAAATTAACACAAAATACAGACTTATTGCACATGAAGTCTTCTCCTAAAGAATCTGTGAATTTCATTAATGATTACTTTTCAAATATTGGGAAATCGCTAGCTACACAAATAAAACCCACTAAATTTACAAATACAATACATCAACAGCTAAACTCTTTTGTTCTTATAGATACATGTGTAAATGAAGTGGATAACATTCTGATGAATTTAAAATCTGATAGTTCATCTGGCTGGGATAATGTCTCGACTAAGTTCTTAAAATATGCTAAGAGTGAAGTGGTTCCTATTATTGCGCATCTCGCTAATATTTGTTTTCAAAAAGGGATTTTCCCAATCCCCATGAAACAGTCAATAATAATCCCGATTCACAAGGGTGGGGATGGGAGTGATATCAGCAACTATAGACCTATATCTGTTTTGCCAGCAATATCAAAGATTCTAGAAAAATTATTGAATTCTCGGCTCATTAACTATCTAAATTCTTTTCATATTTTATCACCTAAACAATACGGGTTTAGAAAAGGTAAATCGACTGAAGATGCTATAACTGCTTTAACTTCTCTTGTAATTGATCAACTTGATAAGGGAAACAAATGTTTAGCGATATTTCTCGATTTAAAAAAAGCGTTTGATACGGTTTCCATCCCAATACTTGTGAAGAAATTAGAAAGCATCGGAATCAGAAGAACACCCTTAAAGCTCTTTATAGATTATTTGACTAACAGGAAGCAGCGGGTTAAGTTAGGTCAAACCATTAGTGATGATGTGGAAGTAATTTATGGTGTTCCTCAAGGAAGTGTTTTAGGCCCCACATTATTTTTAATATACATAAATGACTTATATAATTTAACATTAAACAACGCCAGTCTGTTTTCTTATGCAGATGACACTGCCATTGTTTTCTCGGCAAAATCCTGGAGTACAGTAAAAAAATATGCTGAGGCAGGTGTGGCTCGAGTAGCAGATTGGCTTAAATGTAACCTATTAACGTTAAATACTTCTAAAACTATTTTATATGTTTCAGTATCAATAATCGTACTCAACCTTCTGATCAATTTAACCTTAGAGTTCATGAATGTGATGGTATCAACATGACAGACTGTAGATGTCCTACGATAGAAAGAATATCAAAGACTTAATATCTGGGCGTGGTTATAGATTATAGACTGACTTGGTATGATCATCTGGAACAAGTAGCTAACAGAATTAGGAAATTGATATGGATCTTTAAATCACTAAGGCATGTGGTACCTAAAAAAACTAATGACTCATCTCGAAACTTATTAAACGACATTTATGTATCTTTGGCGCAATCAATTTTGTTATACTGCATTCCAATGTGGGGAGGCGCATCTAAAACTAAATTTATAGCTGTTGAACGGGCTCAGCGCGCACTGATTAAAGTTATGTATTTTAAAAAGATTAGATACTCCACAGAATCCATCTATTCGATCAGCGGATTACTATCAGTTAGGAAACTTTATCTCATCAATATAATTCTTAAAAAACATAAAACATTACCATATGATACTAATGTACAGAACCCAACAAAAAGAAGGAAGATCTCAGTGACACAGATACCTAGATACAAAACTAAATTTGCTTGTAAGCAGTGTAACGCACGTTCGGCTACTTTATATAATAAAATAAACAAAGAGTTAGATATATATCCTAAGATATTATACGATTGTAAGAAATGCATCAGCAAGTGGGTAACTCCACTTAGTTATAGTTGTTATCGCCATAAATCGGCTAAGACAATATAGTTACGCGCTTGCTGTGCTTTGTACTTCCGATCACCTTGCAGCGACTAGTGAGTGACGTTTCCTCCCCGCACCCGCTCCCTTTCCTCAACCGGCCGGACACTGAGAACCGGCTCGACAGATGATGCTCGCTCGACACCCGAGTTGTACACACGAGCCACCGCGATAACCCGCTACGCGCCGCGCTTTATTCTACCCGCTTTAACCAACAAAGGAATTTATGTGAAAATACCGAATAACGGAGACGCAGACCTGACCGGAGATGTTCTACCAGTAAGTCCCTTTCCAATCACTTTAACCTACGTTATCTCACGCACCTTTTAGTTAGTGTTTCCAGCAACCCCCCAAAGATACAGTCCACTTACAACCCTTTCTATTACCGCCATAAGCCTTAGGGCACATAACGCTTCCCGCTGGCGTAATTATTTGTTTTCAAATTATTATAGCCGTAACATTTTGGTCCTTACGTAGCCGAATTCAAACATTTTGGTCTTTCAGACCCGACTCGAGACTACAACATGGTATTTATAACGTAACATCATATACTTGTATAGAATATTTTCATGGTTCATACGAACATTATCTCCTGACAAACTATTTATTTATTTATGTTCCTATGTAACGATCGTATTATACATCGACGCACCGCCTTATAAGTGTTTGCCATTAGAAAACTATATAATATACTACCATCTTCTCGGTATACATATACATTTATAAGTAATATATTTTATCTCGCATTATTATATCATACATAACATTATTTCATATCGCTTCCTTAATATCGTATAAGTTTCTTAAGAATCATAGGTACTCATATACCTATGTCTTTAAATGTCACAGACCAACCGATTATCAAAAATAACATATAACACAATACAAACAACTTATTTACTTGTATTCGATTGTGGTTGTCGATCGTAATAATTATTATATTCGTAATATTACTTACTTAGTTTCGACGTATATCCTACCTTCATTTTATTTGTTAGCCGAGATATACTACGACAGGACACGGTCATCGCAACCTTTCGTTGTTGAAAAAAAAGAGATATCTACATCAAAGGATACGTCCTCTCGTTGCGATTGAACATTTTGTTTTGTTACTTTTACAGCATATTTTGCTTCTTTGGGATTACATTATTATTACTACCGCTTTATCCGCTCACTACTGCTTACTTGCTAGTACCATTTTAATTAATTTTAATAATGTCTCGCAAGGAAAAAATTGTTTCACCTTGTAAGCCGCGCTTAGTTGTTTTGCAAGCGAAGCGTCAGGCAATTTTTGAGCGTGTTAACGTTGTTTATAATCAAGCTAAAGTAGCTCATATTTCAGAAGAAAATGAAGAGTTATTTTTAAATTCTTGCATTACGATCGAAGAAATCAGAACTAGTTTTCACAATGTTCTAGACGATTACAATGAAATGCTTCTGGAAAATGATCCCGACGCTATACCTTCATATCAAAGTTACGCTTCTTTTGAGGATCTATATTGTTTTATCAAGCAGGTCCAGTCGAAGTTTACCAAACATGATTCCGCGACAGTAGTTTCCACAACGCCCAAAGCTAAGCAAAAGTTACCGCAGCTTGAACTGATGTCATTTAATGGTGACTTAAATAACTGGCCGCTGTTCTACACAACATTCAACGCACTAGTACATACGAACGACACTCTTACAAACGCAGATAAATTATACTATCTCCTGGGTAAATTATCACATAATGCTCAGTCTACGTTCGCTGGTGTTATACCAACTCCAGAAAATTATGATATAATTTATCAGACACTTGTCGATAAATATCAAGACATACGGCTGCTAGGTACGAATCATTTAGAACAGGCACTTAACTTCAAATTAAATGGTTCTCCTTCGGCATCTAACTACCAATCGTTTATCGATACGTTTGTCGTAGCTATTAACTCGCTCAAATCTTTGAAAATAGATGATCTGTTGGATTTCATACTTTTGCACATTGCTATAAAGAAATTTGATACGGAAACTGTACGTGCGTTTCAAATGTACTCACGAGACATGAAGAAGCCTACACTTGATATGTTTATCAATTTCATCAGGAGTCAGTGTCGTATATATGGAAACACGCAGCCTGCCGATACCGGCAATAACAGTTCAAAATCAAGCTACAAGCCTCGTGTTAAGACTCTTAATCCGCCAAATCCACAATCATACGTTACGTCGAGCTCACGTCCGGATAAATGCCCACTGTGTAACTACGCGAACCATGATCATTACTATAAATGTACCGCGTTTGAAAGGCTTTCTCCCACCGATATGTATGGGAGGATTTATATATATTTCTCCGAGCGTTTTAAATACATAAAAAATAATAACGCTTGTGTAAACTGCCTTAGCCGTACACACAAGACTGTCAATTGCACATCTAAGTTAAAATGTCGCACTTGTAATCAGCGTCATCACTCTATGCTGCATTTTAATATTAACAGACAGCCATCTGAACCTTTCATACATAATTTGACAACCGCGCCTCCTCAGGAGACCCGTCCCGTTGTAACCCAGGCACAGATAGTGCAACGCAACGATATGTCGCTTTGCACGACGTCGGTTGCAGCTTCGCTGCCCTCGCGCATCGATGTACAGCCAATTGATAAACGGCAACAAGTTACTTGTGCCACTGTATTGCTATCAACTGCGCAAGTTGTAGTATATGGTGCAGATAATAAGCCGCATTTAATTCGCTGTTTGTTGGATAGTGCAAGCCAAAGTGATTTTATCAGTTATGAGTGCTGTAAACGCCTTGGATTATTAAATCATACAAAGCCGTCGAACATGGTCGTTAAAGGAATCGGGGGCTCCGAGAAACAAGTTAAGGGTTCAGTGAACATTAAAATACATTCTAAATATAATTCGAATGTTTATTTTAGCCTTGACTCACTCATTATTGATCGTATAAGCGATCCGCTGCCGTCAGTAGCGGTTGATAAAGACGCTTTCACACATCTCAATTCACTTCCGCTCGCCGACGAAAACTATGCCATTCCCGGACCAATAGACTGTTTGGTTGGAGCGTCAACCTTTTCGCATTTAATATTACCTGGAGTCGTAAATAGCCAATACGATAATGTTCCGCCCGCGATTCAAACCGTGTTAGGATTTGTGATTATGGGCACCGCGCCTACGTCGCAGATCGTGCACAATAATATGTCAACACTATGTTGTTCTGTTGCTCATGATTCAATAGATTCCCAATTAAAACGGTTTTGGGAACTTGAAGAAATATCCACACCGCCCGCTCAAAATCCCGATGATGTTGAATGTGAAGAATATTTCCGCGCTACCACCGTTCGAGAGACCAGTGGTAGATATGTCGTCGCCTTACCTTTTTGTAATGATGCCTTTCTCTTAGGTGATTCTTACGCTACCGCGCTTAAGCGACTACAATGTTTGGAGCGAAAGTTGGATGCTTCACTTAAAATCCGCGCCGCCTATAATGATGTTATACGCGATTATATAAACAAGGGCTATCTAAGTCCTATAATTATTAATAATGACGACGTCACGCGACCATCATATACGATCCCGCATCACGGCGTGTATCGAGATGACAAATCTTCGACTAAGCTACGATGCGTTCTTGATGCAAGTTGTAAATCTGCACCCTACGGTTACTCACTTAATGATATACTTCACGCGGGTCCAAATTTGCAAGGAGACTTGTTTAGCATCCTCATTAATTTCCGCCTATTTGAAGTAACACTCTCCGCTGACTGTCGTCAAATGTTCCTTCAAATAATAGTACGTGAGCAAGATCGTAGGTATCAAAGAATTTTATATCGGTTTAGTACCGACGAACCAGTAACTGTATTCCAGTTCAATCGAGTTTGTTTCGGTATCAAATCAAGTCCTTTCCACGCATTACGCGTTGTACGCCAGCTGATCGCCGATGAAGGAGATAAATTCCCCGCTGCAGCTGCTGCTGCATCTTCTTTCCTTTATATGGATGATATAGTCGTTTCTGTCATGACAACAGAACAAGCTACTACGCTTAGTTACGAGCTGACACAACTCTTCAAAATGGGTCAGTTCGACCTCGTCAAGTGGACTAGCAACTCTGACGTTGTACTGTCCCACATACCAGATACGAATAAATATCCGCATGACAAAATATTCAACAGCTCCGCCCCACATAAAATCCTGGGTCTATATTGGGATAGATCTCATGATTGTTTCCGCTTTATAGTAGCTGCTCCAGACAACAAGTGCACCAAGCGCACGATATTGTCCGCGATAGCTCGGCTGTGGGACATCATGGGCTATGTGGCTCCGGCCATTTTGTACGCAAAGCTTCTTATTAAGGAGCTTTGGCTGTCAAAGTGTGACTGGGATGCTGAACCTCCCCGCCATATAATCTGTAGTTGGATGCAGTTTTGTGCGGAGCTTCCTTCGCTCAACAAACTATGCATTCCACGACACCTGGGTATTGTGCAGAATTGTGAAGTCAATATTATCGGGTTCGCTGATGCAAGTGAACGAGCTTACGGGGGAGTAGCCTATTTACAGGTCCGTGTAGCCTCCGATTACACTGTAAAACTTGTGTGCGCGAAGTCCAAAGTGTCACCAGTAAAGGTTGTGTCGGTTGCACGATTGGAGCTCTGTGCCGCGGTTCTATTGTCACAACTTCTTCGTAAAGTCGCTGATATTATAACCCCACGCTATTTCGTCAGCAATGTTTATGCCTTTTCCGATTCCAAGGTTGTACTTTGCTGGATAAATGGATCCCCGCATCGTTGGCAGACTTTTGTCTCCAATAGAGTTGTAAAACTGACAGAAAACATCCCCGCCGATCGATTCTTCCATATTTCAGGCTCAAGTAATCCCGCAGACTGTTTGTCACGTGGTCCAGACCAGTTGGCAGACCACCCTTTGTGGTATAATGGACCTCCTTGGGCCAAACTAGATCCAAGCGAATGGCCCTCAAGTAAATTAGACAATAAACTAGATGACAAATACGTAGATATTCCTGAACAAAGGACTATGGTGCATGTTATCACGAATAGTCCAAAGGAGAACTCGCTTTATGTACTCGCTCAACGTTTTTCGTCGTACTCCAAGTTATTACGTGTCATCGTATACGTTTACCGCTTTGTGAAAAAGTTGCCTCGTGCTAATTCCATATCAGCCACAGACTTGGAATTTGCCGAAAATAAACTGATTTGTGCCGTACAAGATGTCTATTTCTCGTATGATAAAGCAAGGTTAACTAAGAATGAAATCTGTTCGCCCGCTTTAAACAAGCTTCGACCTTTTATAGACAGTAATGGTGTTATTCGTGTCGGAGGACGCTTGTCGAATTCCGCCGAGGATTTCACTCATAAGCACCCTTCCATTTTACCGCGCCACGACCATATAATTGATCTAATAGTTGATCACTATCACCGCAAACACTTGCATGCTGGTCCTGAGCTTCTGATGTCCTTATTAAGACAAAGGTTCTGGATTTTGGCTGCTCGTCGTATTATAAGATATCGTACTCACAAATGCAATGTATGCTTCAGGTCGAAACCTCGTCCGTCATTCCCACTCATGGCTGATTTACCCAGCCACCGTGTCAATCAGGTTGACAAGGTGTTTACGCATGTGGGGTGTGATTATGCGGGGCCTCTGCAGTACACACCCGTTCGTGGTCGGGGGGTGAAGAGCCGTAAAGCCTGGCTATGCATATTTACGTGCCTTACCACCCGCGCCACTCACATTGAGATTGCTACAGATTATGAGAGATACAGAGAATGTTACAATCGCGAGTTAAATGGAACGTTCCTTCAGTCCCTATACAAGAGGGAACAGTAGTAATTGTCATAACTGACAATGCACCTCCTTTTGCTTGGCCTTTAGGTGTCGTGGAAAAGGTTTACCCGTCTAAGGACGGCACTACTCGTGTTGTCACGATAAAAACAGCAAAGGGGAGGTACCTTCGTCCGGTAGTAAAGTTATGTCCCCTTCCTAATCAATAATGTATCAACGAATTATCGCACACTTATATTTATTACACATATTACACTATACAATATTTATCCGCATATAATTACACGCATTATATTTAACGCATTATAGCTTTCTTAAAGGCAACGCTTTAAGGTCGGGGGGAATGTTATCGCCATAAATCGGCTAAGACAATATAGTTACGCGCTTGCTGTGCTTTGTACTTCCGATCGCCTTGCAGCGACTAGTGAGTGACGTTTCCTCCCCGCACCCGCTCCCTTTCCTCAACCGGCCGGACACTGAGAACCGGCTCGACAGATGATGCTCGCTCGACACCCGAGTTGTACACACGAGCCACCGCGATAACCCGCTACGCGCCGCGCTTTATTCTACCCGCTTTAACCAACAAAGGAATTTATGTGAAAATACCGAATAACGGAGACGCAGACCTGACCGGAGATGTTCTACCAGTAAGTCCCTTTCCAATCACTTTAACCTACGTTATCTCACGCACCTTTTAGTGAGTGTTTCCAGCAACCCCCCAAAGATACAGTCCACTTACAACCTTTCTATTACCGCCATAAGCCTAAGGGCACATAACGCTTCCCGCTGGCGTAATTATTTGTTTTCAAATTATTATAGCCGTAACAATAGTAAAGTTGAAAAACTGATACAGGTTCCATAAATGTGCACTCATACACACACACATACAACCGCACACACTAAGAATTTGTAAAAAACGTTAGTTGTTGTATTTGTTTAACTTACTTTGCATTGTATAACTAAATAACTTTCATCAAAAAATTAATTTAATTTGATTTAATTTAATTTAGTTTAATTTGATTTAATTTGATTTAATTTAATTTGATTTAATTTAATTATTTCGTGTTACGATGTGCTATACTAAGGAAGAGCGGGGACTCCTATTACAGGCATATCTTGCTTAAAGGGAATCCCCAATGTATTATAATTCTAAAAACTTATGAACCGAAATAAATATTTTTTTTAATTTTTTAATTTTAATCTATAGCTCAACCTTCGTTGTCACCCTACATTTTAGACCTCACTTTTGATCAAGTTAAAGTCACTCTGAATTCTATGTACAATATTTTGGCAAAATAGTTGATAAAAATCTTAATTAATTTATCTCAAGGATTTAATGTCAGGACCTTTACAAATGCTCAAGTTAAGCCGTAACGTAGATGCCTGTTAGGCGTAGAGTACAAAGTTGTACAAGAACTGAACATTATGAAACATTATTTATAAATGACGAGCGCTCTCAGTTCTAATTCATAACTTTATTTTAAAAACTATTTTCTACATGACGTAATGAACTTCATTTAATAATTTGTTTTCAGTATTATCCTATTCCAATTGAGAATCTTCTGTTAAATTTAAATAAAAATTCATACAGTCGCTTAGTTTTATTGTCGAGTTGTTCAGAGCATGTGCCATGTTGTTTCAGTATCAAAACGTTCTCGACTGATAATGAGATTAGTAGTGATCAATAGTGCAATTAATTGTTAACATATTGTAACCTGATTTCTCCCTAATTCTATGTTTCAAGGAATAATGCAGTTTTTTTAAATAAAAGTACGTTTTTCCACTTAACTTCGGAGAATTTTATTAACTTGAAAAGGAAGCTATACAATTAAACCCCCTATGATAGAGTTTTATTAACTTGAAAAGGAAGCTATACAATTAAAAGCCAGGGGAGTTCCTGGAATCACTAGTAATCATACAGTTACGGGACGGTGGTGTCGTTTGGTCGAGTTCAACGGGTTAGTTAAATTTTATTTTTAAGTTAAAGTGACGAGTAAGTCCAAGACGGTTGCCGTTTCTTGAAGGAATATACAAGTGGGAATCGTACCTGTCCACTCCGCTTACCCTTGGAGTGTAAGAGGGAGTTCTCGGGCAGCCTTGTCTCCGAGACCGGAACGGTGGATACCGGAACAGTAGATACCGGAATATCCGGAACAGTAGTAGGGGGAATGTAGCTTCGACGGTCTCTAGGACAGTAGTAGGGGTAACGTTAGCTTCGGGGTATCCGGAACCGTAGTAAGAGTAATGTTCACAGCGGGGATCTCCGGAACAGTAGTAAAGGTTGGGGTCTCCGGAACGGTAGTAAGTGGCGGGGGTCTCCGGAACAGTAGTAAGTATCGGGGGTCTCCGGAACACCCTGGAATTCATCCATTGCTTCGATATAGTTTAGGTAATTAACATTATTGTAAGGAATTAATGGTGGTATTATGGTAAAACTATTTCTTAAATTTCCTGAGTTTTATAAAATCTAAATATAGAAAATGGCATATTCACAGAAGCGGGGTTGACAGGGAATGCTTTTTAGGAGTATGGTATTAATTCAAAAGTCAATATTAATGGAAATTTATAACATGTTGTGTGAAAATCTATTTCTGGAAAATCCCAAGTTTTAGATAATCTAAATACGGAAAATGGCATATCCAAAGTAGCGGGGTTGCCAGGGGATGCTTTTAGAAGTATTGCATTAATTCAAAAGCCAATATTAATGGAAATTTATAACAAGTTATGTAAAAATCTATTTCTAGAAATTCTCAAGTTTTAGAAAATCAAAATGCTGAAAATGGCATATCCACAGAAGCGGAATCGCCAGGAGATGCTTTAAGAAGTAATGTATTAGTTCAAAAGTCAATATTAATGGAAATTTATAACAAGTGATGTAAAAATCTATTTCTGGAAATTCTCAAGTTTTAGAAAATCAAAATGCTGAAAATGGCATATCCACAGAAGCGGAATCGCCAGGAGAGGCTTTTAGAAGTATTGTATTAGTTCAAAAGTCAATATTAATGGAAATTTATAACAAGTGATGTAAAAATCTATTTCTGGAAATCCTCAAGTTTTAGAAAATCAAAATGCTGAAAATGGCATATCCACAGAAGCGAAGTATTGTATTAGTTCAAAAGTCAATATTAATGGAAATTTATAACAAGTGATGTAAAAATCTATTTCTGGAAATCCTCAAGTTTTAGAAAATCAAAATGCTGAAAATGGCATATCCACAGAAGCGGAATCGCCAGGAGATGCTTTTAGAAGTATGGTATTAGTTCAAAAGTCAATATTAATGGAAATTTATAACAAGTTATGTAAAAATCTATTTCTGGAAATTCTCAAGTTTTAGAAAATCAAAATGCTGAAAATGGCATATCCACAGAAGCGGAATCGCCAGGAGATGCTTTTGGAAGTATTGTATTAGTTCAAAAGTCAATATTAATGGAAATTTTGGTCAAGAGGCATTGGAAATTTCACATGTCCAAAACTCACCAAATTGCATTAATTTCGGGGGATCTTGCAGAACATGGTAAGATCAAGGGGTAATCCACCTACTAGAGGTGAAATCTACATTCCAACTTCAAGTTCCAAGGGAAAATAAGGATATGCGTCTTGGACGACATGCCTCCATTCGGGGAACGCACGTACCTTTCGGGTTATTTATCAAGGATAGTGCAGGCGGAACGCCGCAGCTGGGCTTCCTCGGTTGGTCGCGCCGTGGGCAGCGTCAGGAGGCTTCCCTCGTGCTTGGCCCTTCACAATTTCATCACCTTATCACCACGAAACCGGAACGCAGAATCGCCACATCATTTTGGAGCTCGAGTTGAAATGTCATTGTTTTCTACGGAGGAGACGCCTTGGAATCGACTTGTGTCAACGCAGTACTACAATCGATTGTAAATCGATTAAACTGTAATTTTTATAATTTCTGCCTCAAATTCCTTTTGTATTGGATTTCATTTAAGATAACAATCGTGTCCAAGTAATTAGAGTTTATTATTTTTTTAACTTTCATTTTGGACATTCGGTACTGTACTCTAAAGAAGAGAAAAGAAAAAAAAAATTGTTCCTGTTTTAGTTGATTAGTAATTTAATCGATTTTTGAAGGTAAATCCTTTAGTCACGCCCTATGTCGCGATAAGCCTATAGAAGCCGAGGGCAATGGCCGCTCCTGGACTGCAATCTCAGCGCGGGAGTTTTCAAAAACATCACCGTGTGAGGGGAAGGAAATTAAATTGAAAAATGCGTAGAAAACGATGCTACAATGACCCCCTTTGCCACCAGAATTTTACTCGGTACTTGAGGAAAATTCAAGCTGGACCTCCAGCTTTATTGGAGCAAGGTGATGGTTTTTGTAATTAATTATAGTATATTGAAGTAAGTAGGTAAGGTAATGGTATATAAGATAGTAACGGAAACTGATTATTTAAAATCTTTTATGTGCCACTTGCCGAGATTTTTTCCATTCTCATTCTCTAGAACATACACTAACGGGGACAATTTCTTTATAATTTTACATCGTTCGTATTTTGGCGCCAATTTGGCAGAAAAATATTTGTCACCGGCACTTTGTTTGTATGTCTTTTTCCAGATATGATCGCCGACCTTAAAGGAAATATCTCGGCGTCGGTTATTGTAGTATTTTATATTTCGGTCATGTGCTTTTCGTAGCATGACCTTGACATTTTTATAAATATTTGATAAATGACCTAAATCGTCGGCGTAATGATCTTGAGGTTTAACTATCAGCTCCTCAACTTCTTCGGGGGAAGGATAAGTATTGCTATCCGTCACGGCTTCTCTCCCGTGAACCAGCATGAAAGGGTAGTAAGACGTAGATTCATTTACAGCGGTATTTAGCGCGAATTGAATTTTAGGAAGATTAACATCCCATATGCGATGATCTTCCTCCACATAGGAAGACAGCGCGGTAATAACGGTACGGTTATACCTTTCGACAGTATTCATCTGAGGACAGTATACGGGTCCTAGATGTATTTGGGGTATGTTATATTTATTGTATAGAGCTTGAACCTCCTGACAAACGAATTGTGAGCCGTTATCGGAAATGATAGTCTGGGGAATCCCATGGACCAGAAAAACATGGTCTTCGAGCCGCTGTGCAATTACCTTGCCTGTGGCCCGACGTAAGGGGAAAATTTGGCAATATTTCGTAAAACAGCATACGACGACCAGGAGGAAAGTATTTTGGAGTCGGGACCGGGGAAATGGTCCGACCAGATCAATGTTTAAGCATTGGTATGGGCGCGAGCAAACCTTCGGCTCGCCCATGAAACCAGGAGTTTTCAGAGTGCTGTGCTTATGGGCACCACACGTAGGGCATGATTTAATGAAGGCCTCGATATCTTTATACATACCGGGCCAATAATAGCGTAGTTTTAAACGTTTGTAGCTTTTCGCAACTCCGAGATGAGCGGCGATAGGATCACAGTGGTTAATTTTAAGGATCTGTTCCCTACATTCCATGGGAAGAACTTCCTTCCATTGGAAATCTCCACTGAGTTTATTAGAGGATTTTGTATAGCGATATAATTTTTCATCAATTAACTGAAAATTGGGACAAGCCCGAGGTCTTTCGACACAACGTTTAACGATGTTCAAATACCACGTATCCGTAGTTTGAGACGTATCAATAGCAAAAACCGGTACAGAGCGTGATAACGCATCCGGTACTACATGTTGTGCACCACTTCGGTGCTCAACTGTGAAGTTATAGGGGGATAACCTACAACCCCACCTGGCTAGACGACCAGTTGGGTTTTTCAGATTCAAAAACCACTTTAAACTAGCATGATCGGTGATCACTCGAAAGGGTTTACTACCTTCCAAATAAGGGCGGAAATGTTCAACGCCGTGAACAACGGCTAAAGCTTCTCTTTCAGTAGCGGAGTAATTACGTTCAGTTGGGGATAAGGAACGACTGTAATAAGCAATGGGATGTTCTTCGCCGTCGACCAGCTGGGTCAACGTCGAACCGACACCAAAATCCGAAGCATCACAATGGACGGAAAAGTTCTGCGTGAAATCAGGAGTAGCCAACACCGGAGCACTGGTTAGAGCAAGTTTTAAGTCAGTGAAAGCGGACTCAGCCTTCGGCGTCCACTGAAACGGGGGTGCCCCTTTTCGGGTAGAGGTTAAAGCATTAAGAGCACCAGCTCGGTGACTAAAATTTCGTATAAAACGACGGTAATATGACGCGGTACCGAGGAAACGTTTAACATCTTTTCTGCAAAGGGGAGTTGGAAAATCAATAAGAGCCTTTACTTTATCTGGGTCTGTCCGCAGACAGTATTCGTCCACAACATGCCCAAGATATTTAAGTTGTTTTCGAAAGAATTGACATTCTCCCATGTTAATAGTAAGATTGGCGTTCAGTAGTTTGTCTTTGACCTTTAGGAGCATATTAATAAGATCCTGAAAATTGGAGTTAACAATAATTATGTCATCTAAGTAGATAAATAAATTTTCACCGAACTCCGGACCAAATAAACGATCCAATAATCCTTGCTGAGTGGCCGGAGCCGAGGTCAAACCGAAACACATCACCTTAAAATGGAACAAGCCCCGGGATGGAACGGTGAACGCGGTTTTCTCCCGGGACTCCTGCGAGTCTAATGGCACTTGGAAGTAGGCCGATTTAAGGTCAATTGAGGATAGGTACTTTGCATCCCGAAGCTTATCCAGAATTTGGTTAATATATGGTAAAGGGTAAGCATCAAGTTTTGAGATCTTGTTAAGTTTTCGACTATCCAAGCAAAAGCGGAGCGTACCATCTGACTTGGGGGTTAAAGTAACGGGATTATTCCATGCACTACTACTGGGTTCTACCACATCGTCTTTTAACATCATATCTAAATGTTTATTCAGTTCAGTCAGCTTCTCAGGGGACATAGGGTAGTAACGCTGTTTTATTGGAGCATGATCTCCCGTATCGATCTTGTGAGAGACTAATTGCGTTCTCCCCAATACTTTCTTCTCCGCCGATATATCCTCAAATTGTTGAATAATATCCCCTGCTTGGTTACGTTCAGAGGTAGTAAGGGAATGGAAGTCATGTAGAAATTTATCGGAGGAAACAATAGTTTTTACCTGCTCCGACGAAGAAAAATATTGGCCCTTGGGTAACAAGGATAAAACATCCGGAGCAATATCAAATTCTTTCCAAAAATTGATACCGAATAATAGCTCGGTGGTAACTGCAGGTATAATATGAAATTTCACAATGCCGGTTATTCCTAATACTGTGACAGGTATAAATACATAACCCGTAACGGGGGAGGAAGAGCCGTTGGCAGTTTTAATGTAGTGTAAATCCAAAGACGGGTGGATGGTCACCAAATCGCTGAAATGAATCAGGGCATCACCCCCTATGATAGAAATTTCGGAACCGGAATCCAATAAACCTCTAAATTCCAGGCCGTAAGCGGATATGGTGAGATAGGGACATCTATCTCCTTTAGTATTTATTTCGTGAACCAACGCAGTCCTTTTTTCCTTCCGTAGGAAATTCTTAACAAACTTTAACCAATCTTTCCATTCCTCCGGGGTAGTATTACCTTTATTAGTAGTAGTACGGTATTTAGTAGGATACTTTTTACCATTAGGAGAAGGGGTATGAGCAGAATTGGTAAAAACCTTCGTAGGGAACAGGGTATAATGGTTAGGTTGGTCTAATAGTTGATTCACGGTAGTTAGTTTTTTGAAGCCAAGTTAACAGGCGGTTTGACAGAGCACTTGGGACAATTTTTAAAGGTATAATCTTTTTCTCCACAGCGATAGCAAACTAGGATAAACGGGGCGGTACAATTGGTTAAATGATGGCCGTTGACACGACAACGAACACAGAAATCATCTTTCCCTGTAGTTTGTACCACATGTACTTTGGTAGGACGCTGTCCCTTATACGATAAATCAGGAGCTAAACACGACGCAGTTGTTTTTGGCGGTTCCGTAAACAACTCGGAACGTTGTTTGGCGTGTTCCAAAAGCCTACACTTCCGCTTCAGATCCGACCAAGTCTCAGCGGGATTAACGCAAGCTGGGTGGTATAGAATGGCCTTAGATTAAATAGAACGATGTTCAGCTTTTTCACATCCGAAATTGTCTTACTCAATCGAGCAAAGTAATTCTGCATAACACTGAGGTAATTGATAATGGTTTCATCAGGGCCCTGGGACCTTTCACGTATTTCAATCATCAGGCGATGATCGTAATCAAACGGTAAATACTCATCGATTAGTAGCTGTTTCAATCCTGTCCAATTATCCACTTCGGTTCTGACCCCACGGTACCAACATAACGCTTCGTCTGAAAACAATTCTGCCGCAGAATTAAAGAGTTTGATATCCGAAATCCTACGCGATAGACATAATTCCTCCAAACGCTGGATAAATGCCTTGACACAAGTCTTTCCGTTGAATTTTAGATTTAAGGTATGGATCGCTGAGGGTTTCTCTACAACGCACAACGCGTCTTTCGTATCTGGTCGTACAAGGGTATCATTTGAAGCTGGATCAATGATTTGAGATTCCCTCAAACTACTATGAAAGGTATGTAGTAGATTATCAAGTTTTACCAGGGTGCGGTTTAGACGCTCCTGGCACAAGGTAAGTATCGCCTGTAATTGGACATCGCCTTCCGGGGCGAACCTACCAAGACGATGGTATAAATGATGCGCTAAGGCTTGGACGCGGTTTAAAATCTTTAGAGAACAAGCTTTTTGAGTGGTTCCCAGAACCAAGTTATCTAAACTCTCCAACTTAGCTTGGACAGCGGTCAGCTCAGTCGAAATGTCCAGGTCACACGTTATTATCTCGTCCGTCGGTATATCCCTATTTAACGCACGTACCTGCGCCCTCAATGAAGTAACAGTATCGGTAGGTTTCGCTCCACGAATGGACACTTCGTACTCCAGCTCATCTTTATGAAGTAAATTAAAGGCAATGGGCCTTTCCTCCATGGTAATGGGAGAAAATGGGAAAGAAAATTCAATGTAGTAAAACGGTAATAGTAGAAAGTAGTTTATGATAAGTGAACCACCGTAATTTTGAACTCGACCACACGTTACAATAAAGGTAGCTTAAATTTAAGATAACTTAAGACTAAGTTGGTAAGGAATCGATGAACTCGACCAATAATTTTTGAGCAGTTTGACCAGAAAAATAACCAATTTTGACAAGGAATTTAGTTACGAACACCACAAGGTCCCTGTACGGGCGCCATATTGTAACCTGATTTCTCCCTAATTCTATGTTTCAAGGAATAATGCAGTTTTTTTAAATAAAAGTACGTTTTTCCACTTAACTTCGGAGAGTTTTATTAACTTGAAAAGGAAGCTATACAATTAAACCCCCTATGATAGAGTTTTATTAACTTGAAAAGGAAGCTATACAATTAAAAGCCAGGGGAGTTCCTGGAATCACTAGTAATCATACAGTTACGGGACGGTGGTGTCGTTTGGTCGAGTTCAACGGGTTAGTTAAATTTAATTTTTAAGTTAAAGTGACGAGTAAGTCCAAGACGGTTGCCGTTTCTTGAAGGAATATACAAGTGGGAATCGTACCTGTCCACTCCGCTTACCCTTGGAGTGTAAGAGGGAGTTCTCGGGCAGCCTTGTCTCCGAGACCGGAACGGTGGATACCGGAACAGTAGATACCGGAATATCCGGAACAGTAGTAGGGGGAATGTAGCTTCGACGGTCTCTAGGACAGTAGTAGGGGTAACGTTAGCTTCGGGGTATCCGGAACCGTAGTAAGAGTAATGTTCACAGCGGGGATCTCCGGAACAGTAGTAAAGGTTGGGGTCTCCGGAACGGTAGTAAGTGGCGGGGGTCTCCGGAACAGTAGTAAGTATCGGGGGTCTCCGGAACACCCTGGAATTCATCCATTGCTTCGATATAGTTTAGGTAATTAACATTATTGTAAGGAATTATTGGTGGTATTATGGTAAAACTATTTCTTAAATTTCCTGAGTTTTATAAAATCTAAATATAGAAAATGGCATATTCACAGAAGCGGGGTTGCCAGGGGATGCTTTTTAGGAGTATGGTATTAATTCAAAAGTCAATATTAATGGAAATTTATAACATGTTGTGTGAAAATCTATTTCTGGAAAATCCCAAGTTTTAGATAATCTAAATACGGAAAATGGCATATCCACAGTAGCGGGGTTGCCAGGGGATGCTTTTAGAAGTATTGCATTAATTCAAAAGCCAATATTAATGGAAATTTATAACAAGTTATGTAAAAATCTATTTCTGGAAATTCTCAAGTTTTAGAAAATCAAAATGCTGAAAATGGCATATCCACAAAAGCGGAATCGCCAGGAGATGCTTTAAGAAGTAATGTATTAGTTCAAAAGTCAATATTAATGGAAATTTATAACAAGTGATGTAAAAATCTATTTCTGGAAATTCTCAAGTTTTAGATAATCAAAATACTGAAAATGGCATATTCACAGAAGCGGAATCGCCAGGAGATGCTTTTAGAAGTATGGTATTAGTTCAAAAGTCAATATTAATGGAAATTTATAACAAGTTATGTAAAAATCTATTTCTGGAAATTCTCAAGTTTTAGAAAATCAAAATGCTGAAAATGGCATATCCACAGAAGCGGAATCGCCAGGAGATGCTTTTAGAAGTATGGTATTAGTTCAAAAGTCAATATTAATGGAAATTTATAACAAGTTATGTAAAAATCTATTTCTGGAAATTCTCAAGTTTTAGAAAATCAAAATGCTGAAAATGGCATATCCACAGAAGCGGAATCGCCAGGAGATGCTTTTAGAAGTATGGTATTAGTTCAAAAGTCAATATTAATGGAAATTTATAACAAGTTATGTAAAAATCTATTTCTGGATATTCTCAAGTTTTAGAAAATCAAAATGCTGAAAATGGCATATCCACAGAAGCGGAATCACCAGAAGAGGCTTTTAGAAGTATTGTATAAGTTTAAAAGTCAATATTAATGGAAATTTATAACAAGTTATGTAAAAATCTATTTCTAGAAATTCTCAAGTTTTAGAAAATCAAAATGCTGAAAATGGCATATCCACAGAAGCGGAATCGCCAGGAGATGCTTTTAGAAGTATTTTATTAGTTCAAAAGTCAATAATAATGGAAATTTATAACAAGTTATGTAAAAATCTATTTCTGGATATTCTCAAGTTTTAGAAAATCAAAATGCTGAAAATGGCATATCCACAGAAGCGGAATCACCAGGAGAGGCTTTTAGAAGTATTGTATAAGTTTAAAAGTCAATATTAATGGAAATTTATAACAAGTTATGTAAAAATCTATTTCTAGAAATTCTCAAGTTTTAGAAAATCAAAATGCTGAAAATGGCATATCCACAGAAGCGGAATCGCCAGGAGATGCTTTAAGAAGTATTTTATTAGTTCAAAAGTCAATATTAATGGAAATTTATAACAAGTTATGTAAAAATCTATTTCTGGAAATTCTCAAGTTTTAGAAAATCAAAATGCTGAAAATGGCATATCCACAGAAGCGGAATCGCCAGGAGAGGCTTTTAGAAGTATTGTATTAGTTCAAAAGTCAATATTAATGGAAATTTATAACAAGTTATGTAAAAATCTATTTCTGGAAATTCTCAAGTTTTAGAAAATCAAAATGCTGAAAATGGCATATCCACAGAAGCGGAATCGCCAGGAGATGCTTTTGGAAGTATTGTATTAGTTCAAAAGTCAATATTAATGGAAATTTTGGTCAAGAGGCATTGGAAATTTCACATGTCCAAAACTCACCAAATTGCATTAATTTCGGGGGATCTTGCAGAACATGGTAAGATCAAGGGGTAATCCACCTACTAGAGGTGAAATCTACATTCCAACTTCAAGTTCCAAGGGAAAATAAGGATATGCGTCTTGGACGACATGCCTCCATTCGGGGAACGCACGTACCTTTCGGGTTATTTATCAAGGATAGTGCAGGCGGAACGCCGCAGCTGGGCTTCCTCGGTTGGTCGCGCCGTGGGCAGCGTCAGGAGGCTTCCCTCGTGCTTGGCCCTTCACAATTTCATCACCTTATCACCACGAAACCGGAACGCAGAATCGCCACATCATTTTGGAGCTCGAGTTGAAATGTCATTGTTTTCTACGGAGGAGACGCCTTGGAATCGACTTGTGTCAACGCAGTACTACAATCGATTGTAAATCGATTAAACTGTATTTTTTATAATTTCTGCCTCAAATTCCTTTTGTATTGGATTTCATTTAAGATAACAATCGTGTCCAAGTAATTAGAGTTTATTATTTTTTTAACTTTCATTTTGGACATTCGGTACTGTACTCTAAAGAAGAGAAAAGAAAAAAAAAATTGTTCCTGTTTTAGTTGATTAGTAATTTAATCGATTTTTGAAGGTAAATCCTTTAGTCACGCCCTATGTCGCGATAAGCCTATAGAAGCCGAGGGCAATGGCCGCTCCTGGACTGCAATCTCAGCGCGGGAGTTTTCAAAAACATCACCGTGTGAGGGGAAGTAAATTAAATTGAAAAATGCGTAGAAAACGATGCTACAATATAACAACATTAAAATAATTATGTTTGTTAATATTTAATTTTTGGCAACATTAAAATAATGCAACATGTTATATACGTAAAAGAATCCATCCACAACTGAACTTTCGTGTGGTTCTGAATCAGGGCCCGGGCCCGGTTCGGATTCCAGAAGCTAGATTAATGGAATCTATTGTGAGACAGATCACGTCCGACGGGGAAGCTCCGGATTTAATCTCAAACTGCATTATTTTCTTGTTACTTCATTTTTCACATGTCATGAACTCACGACTCATACACAGCTTTATATAATGAAGCTATCGATTTATTTCCACTGCTAGTACATGCGAAGTTGCGTCAGTTTGTTACCACACAGTGCTGAAACGGCGCAACAGATTTTAGTATAATAATAATAATAATAATAAGTTTATTTCCAAAAAAAAAAACACAACTAAATACAGTTCACTTAACCAGTAACTAACTATACAAGAAATATTACTCTAAATATATATAAAACTAACTATAATTAACTAATACATAGGTATAAGAGACAGGAAGTATGGGTAATACTGTACTTAAATGCCAAACAATCAAGGCCCTGGTCTCCACACTAGGATTCCCTGTGTCAGTATCTTACAAACATGTATACTTAAGTGTTATATCGACACAGTATTGTTTGGTTTAACTTCACAGGACGTCTGAAGGATGATACGATATTATAAAAACCATAAAATTATTTTGTAAGCTTTATAAAAAGAAAGTATTTAAATGTATTATATAAATTAGTAACCTTGTTTGTTATATTCATAAAAGAGAAGGTCAAGAATCTGAGTATGTTTCACTGTTCACCGTTATTTTTTCCTAAATTCGAAACGATTTCCTTGTTGTGTCTAGAATAGTAGATTGTATTATTAGGGAGCAAAATTAATATTTTAACGGCGAGGACGTTTTTTTGAATCCAGAGCGAAGTGAGGGATTCTTTAGTAGAATCCTGAACGTAACGAGGGATTTAAAGTACGTCGCCTGAAGCAAATATATATTTTGCGTCCGTGTAATACACTCAAATTTTCATCAACGTCTATGTGAAAATAAAAGGCGACTTATATTTTGTATATTGTAATATAATTATTTAATAACAAAAAGTTACAATTCTGTGCCTCCTGTGCAAAAGGATTTAAGTCAAAAATCACTACTTTTCAGGAAAACAAAAACAAACTTTAAAAAATCATAGCTCATTTTCTATTTATGTCAGCTTTATAAATCTAAGATCAAGTTATGTTTAGTATCCTACATTTTATTCTGTAGTATGTTGTTATTAGATATATCGTATAGAATAATAGATAATAGATAAGCAGTTAAATCAATCGTAATTTTTTCGTGTTTAGGATATAACTACTTTTATATCAAATAGAAAGCGAAAAAATAGCTTGGTGAATATTGATATTCACTTATTTTATTTGAAGTATAACTTTATGATTTGACACAATTATAAAACAATTTTAAAACAAAAAAAACTAAAAATATTCAGAAGATTCTATTTTTCATTACTAAAACTAATATAAACAAGTTTTTTGGGAGATGTATCATTTATTCTAAAATTTTGGTGTGGATTCTTTTGTGGTTGATAATTTATCTCTAATTATATCTTAAGTAAAAAGGGAAAAAAATGTGTATAATAATCTAAGTTTAATGTAAAGCAAACATATTTTATTGAAAAGCAACGTTTAATCATCATAATATAATTCAAAATGGCACATGAAAATATTTATAATCAAATCACAGCCACAAACATAAAATTATTTGTACTCTACACTGCAGTTTTTTAATAATACTTTACTCAACATAATTTTTTATTTATAGGCACAGTAGTAGCAAAGGCCTTTAAATTAACAAATACTTAATTCTATATAATTTCTGTTGGGAATATTAATTTAATTTACATAATATAACACACAATAGGTATAATATAATCGAGTTCACACGTTGCTTAATAACTAAATAGTCATAATATTCTGATTGAAAGTTTTATTAATATTATTCTTCATCACTATCATCAGTAGCGGCAGTATCTTTGGCATCCGCTTTACACAAAAGATTTCTGTAAAATTGATGCGCACTTTCATGAACTGGCAATAAAGTGCACAAATCTCTTTTTTTTTTCTTGGGATATTGGGTTGCCGTTTAAGTAGTTTTTTTTATTGCATTGATTGTTATACAATCGTAAGTTTTTCCTCTTTTTGTGTAATCAATGGAAATAAAATTTCCGCCAGAAATATGTTCTTTGTAGTAAAAACGAGGAAAATCTTTCGTGAATCGAAAATGTCTGACGTCAGCCCATACAAATTTAGCGTGTTCTTGGTTATTTTTTTAAATTTAAATCGTAAAATTTTTCTTGAATCATTTCAATAACCGTGAATTTGCTACTTGTTTTTGCCGCACTGCGTACCAGCTGGTACCAGTCACGTGGTAGATGAATATCCATGTTAGTTCTTTTCTTCTTTCTTTCTATGAGAGCATGATCAGTATCCGCCTCCATGTGCGTATGTCCCGGTATTAGAAATTTATGTTCTATTGTCTCTAATTGAGTAGATAGTTTTAAAGCCAACATCAACATGGTTACAATAATTGAATTTTTGTTTTGACCAGGACAACTGTCCGAGTACATAATTAAATTTCTTGCACTTGGTTGAAGTAAGGGCAACTGCTGTGTAATAAAATCATAGAGACATGATGCTATGTCATTGGCGCCTCTTCCACCGACGGATTCTGGCCACATATAACAAAATGCTCTGTTTGTTTTCATGTCATGTATTGTTAAGTTATATGTCCACAGCTGCCGCTTATAAAACGCTACACTTGTCTTTAAAAATGGAGTCGGAAGGCACTGCTGCAGATCAAAACATATGAGTGCTACATTCTCACTCTCTTGGACTTGTCTTTTGTCCTCCTTTTTTTGATCATAAGCGGTCTGAAAAGCAGCCTGGTGTTTTTTGAGTTCATTTTCCAAAGCATCAGCTTCTTCACCACTTGTGTATTTGAGTTTCATTTTGATGCTATCACACTTGGAACAAGTGTCTAATGAAGGCTTTTTAAAAGATAAATTAAGTGACTTAAACACTCTACTGTAAATGGTTTTTCCAACAGGGTTAACACTTTGTTCCGAATATAAGTCATACATCTTTTGTAAGGTGAGTTCACAGTTTAAGAACTTTTTGTTGTTTTTGACCTACCATAATGACTTTCTACACTCGGAAAACTGTTTATGTGACTTTTAATTTCTTCTAACTTTTCATCTGGTATAGCTTTACTATTTCTTGTTTTCTTTTTTATCTGGTCATAATTTAGTTTGTTTTCATATGCAGACTGCAGAAACCTATTCGTTTCGTCGAATGTACGCAGCAAACAACCTTTACATATTTGTATTTTCTGGACGCCATTATGGACAAAGTATTTATTGCTGTAAGTTCTTTTCTTTTTTTTGGCGATGATTTTGATGATGCTTTTTTGTTTATTTCAATGCCCCTCTGTAGATATGCATTTTTTTTGTATTGTCACCCAAAGCCCAATACTCTTAAAACAGTTTCTTTCTAAAATCTGGTTGTAAGACTTAGTTGCACTTCTTTCTACATGTGCCTAATGGCTGCATTTCACGCGCTCTTTTAATTTTTCCTTTCTGCGTAATGTATTCCAAACCTCTGTTCCTTGAATATTGGCGTTTCAGTCTGTCTTCTCGTCGTTCTTTATCGGATTTCCGGGGTTTACGTTTTTTCCCTTCCTTATTCATCCCATGATCGTCCCAAAATGAGCATCCAACTAAGTCCTGTGTATCTTGTAACATACTTCTAGAATCTGTGGAGTCTTCTGATTCCGGTATTATTATATTTTTGTTACTTGCTTTTGTCTTAGAGTCTGTTTTCTTCTTTTTCTTTTTTTTCGGAATGCTTCCTCCACTGCTACTGCTGTCTGTATCTTCACCTGTTTCAAGAATAAAATCATCGCTGCTTGACGGTCCAAGATCTCCATTATCAGAGCTTGAGCTAAATACTGATGATGAAAATAGTACTTCATTAGTTTGGAGGAAAGTATCTTGAAGCATAGAAGGTGATGTTATATCAGCTCTTTCTTCATCTAAGTCTGAGACAGTTTTGTTGACTTTTTGCACAGTTAGTAATGTCTTTTCAATATGACCTTTTTTCCTTTTTGGGTTCGCTTCTAAATCTACATTTGGGTCTGTTTTATTGTCTTGTTGCTCAGTAACTTTTATGTTTTTATCTTTAACATTTTCTTTGTTATAAGTTTCATCTTTGAATAAATATTAATATTTATGTCTGGATCGTTTAATGTTTTATTTTCCTTGTTTTCTTCACTTTTTTTATTCCCTGTATTAATGTTTGTTTGGGTCCTGCTGTTCATTTGCTGAGGTATTTGCGTAACTTCTACTTCCTTTTTATTTTTTTCAGTTTCTTCTACATCCAAGTTAAGATTACTTATGGTATTAATTTTTGTAGTCAGTGATGCATCTTTGACTTTATCTTCTTCTTTGGTATTTAAATATCTTTCCCCACTTAATTTTTCTTTTTTGCTATCAATTGCCATTGAAAGCAGTCTTGCTGATCTTGATTTACTGGCATCCTAAAACAATAGTAAAATTAGTTACCTTTAATTTTGTATATGAAAAACATAAACAAATAAATAAATATATGGTTTTTTTATTACAATAATTATGATAAATATTTTCCGATGTTACTTTTCAAATAATGAAATTCATTTCTAATACATAATCATTACAATTTCACTGTTCATGTAGTTGTAATTTATAGAAGCGTACTTAAGAAGCAAATAACATTAAATTAAAAATTTAAAAAACCATCTTAACCGTCTATTCCATTTCCATCAAACATAATAATATTATCTAAGAACACTCGCACATAAGTCACCTTTAATACAAAAAAAACTAAATTGAAATCACTGCATCCGTTCGGGAGTTATGTTGCCACAGACAGACAGACACACAGACAGACAGACAGACAGACGTGTCAAACTTGTAACACCACTCTTTTTGCGTCCGGGGTTAAAAATAATTAATCTGATTGCCAATTCTAGGATAAATATGTACACTAGAATATGTTATTATTGCGTAACAAATTTATGTATAAATAAAAAAAAATTGAACCGAAACTGAACTCTGAAATAATGAAATAATTAACAGGCAAAATAATTAAAAAATCCAGCCAAAACCGTACTTAAAATAATGTTTACAAAAGCAATTATCAACAAATAAAATAATGATAATACCCTATATTCTATTATAACACTTAAAAGCAATAATATAGCACTTTTATTTTGTAACTTTGTGATTGAAGATACATCTCCAAACATTTCACAAAATAAGAGTCGACAATGATTTCGTGTCAATTGATATAACTAAGGAGTTACTTACGTGCCGCTCACGATCCATGATGTATTTGGACGCGACTCTCCCTCGGCGATGTCAGCGGGGCACTAAGCGACGCCTGCAATACTATACGAACGCGTTCCTGCCCCGCCTTACCTCACCCCCGCATGAGCCTTTTACACACTGAGTTGAATCTTTTTGCACCAAAGACTGTTGTCATTATTATGTAACAAAATGTTAGAATAATTGATACATCTGAGTTAAATTATATTGCACGAATCTTATTTATTGTAAAAATGATTTAACTCAACAAGTATCATTTATCACGAAAAAATTTTAACGCTAGAGGTAAAAATCACTTGATACACGTGAAGTTATATCAAACTCATATTCAAAACGTCTTTGTGTTATTTGTTTTAACTTAATTTGTATCAAAATATGGAAATATGTGAAAATAAAATATACCTTTAATTTAATTCATTTACAGTTAAATCATTGAAGACAAAAAAAAGTGCAAAATTGCTTTTTGTTCCAATGATATAATTTGTTATGTATCTCTTAACACAAAAAAAACTGTTTTTATGGCAAAAAATAGCCGAGTTGTATCAACCTATCTCTGGAACTAAGCGAGATATCGAAAAGTGAGTTAGACCAAAAAAAAGAAGATTTTTTGTTCTTTATAGAACTGTTAAAAACGCGATATTGATTTAAGTCGACTTAAATCCTATTGCGCAGGAGGCACAAAATTAAAAGTTACAGTTTTATTAGGAATAGAGATTGTTGTAGATTTCATAATCTGCGTGTTGGAATTTTTTTTTAGCTTTAAATACATAAGACACCCTATGCAGCTACCCTATTATTTCTAATATGTGGCCAGTTTTACGTCGTTATTAGAACTGACTGTTGATTTAAGCATTGATTAGGTACTCCAAAGAGTGGATGGACATTACTGCTTTTAAATTCAATATTTCGACCAACTCTGTTAGAATCGTGATAGAATAAAATGCTAAGCACTTTTTATTCACAAAGAACATAAATTGATGTGGATACCAGAGAGATTGTAATTTTAAATTAGTCCAATTCTAAATCGTAGATCCAAGATTTGAATTTATCGTTGGCAAGTTCTCTATTTACTTAAGATTTCTGTGGCTGTTATCGTTAAGTGCGCCATAATTCACATTGACTGAAACAAATAAATAAAAAAAATGTTTTATTCTGTACTGGCTGCGCCCCTTTATATTGCATAAGGGCATCGTTAATTTTATAGGTCAAGGACCTATGAAAAAAGTTGTGTCTCGTGGTGATGAGGAAAAACTGCTACTCATACACCTGAGTAGCGCTATGACCGTCATCTTCACTAAACCATGGTGTACACCCGTGCGATTGTCTAAGAGCAAACATCGTTGCATCCTTGACAACATCCGTGAAACAGATGACGAGATGACGAAAAACGTTGGAAAAACAACCTTTTGTACAAGGGCGATATCTCATCAAATATTTGACATCGGTGAGCTCGTCGACGAGCACATCGACAAATCATTAGAGAATAGCACGGCAGGTGTGGTTATAGGTTCTAAAGACTTTTCATTATTTATATTTATGTAGAATAATCCATCGTTACAAGTCGTTTAACTATAAATTATAATAAAGATCCAGATGGCACTGCAACTGTCATATGTTGCTTGACGCTTATCGCCAGGCGAATAGTATAAAAATACCTATTTAGTGATTTTCTTTTACTATTTAATTATAACACTGATTTCATTCATTCCAATGATTAACAATACCGGTAATTCAAAACTCGTCAACGCTGTAAAATGCTGTTCTAATATCACTTTTCACGTCTCCTACCATCGCAGACAGTCTATTATGGACTTTACTGCTTAGCGCTTAGTGGCCAAACTCTTAAGTCAAACACTCACAAAACACGTCAAGAAGGATTGCATCTGTGATCAGCAGGTGCGGTGCTTGCTTGGAAAAGTTTATGAATTCATCTTGTGTTTTGTTCTTGCCAACAGCTTCGCTCGCTTCACCCCTTTATTGGAGGCTAACAAAATAAATAGCTTTTAGTGCAGTAGAGTTGTTTGTGAATGAGTTCGTCCGGGGAAGTACTGCCGCCCTATCGCTTTTCTACCGCGGAGCAGTAATGTTCGCAATATTGTATTCTGGTTAGAAAGGTATGGTTGTCGGCGGAATCACAGGTAATTGAGACTTAATAACTCAATGTCTCACGGTTGCGGACTTGTGCAGTTCGTCTTGTGACTTGTGACGATCTGCACCTGTTTTGGCAGAGGTATACTTACCTAATAACAGATGGGCCTCGTGCTTATATCGTCTCCTAATAAAATAAAGAAAAAGGTCAAATGCCAGCATTTCTAAAAATAAATTAAGTTTTTAGATAAGGACAAAAATCTAACTTCACAATTTAAATATATATATATATATATATACTAGGACATTTGCGAACAGTAGACCTCGTGAGAAAATATAGTCTTATCAGCGGAAACTTTTCGTTGTACTTTTCTCGCTCATATTCGAAATTAAGGTACCTAATGTGTGTACTAAATGTTATTAAAATCGGTCGGTAAATTCGTGCCGCAGCAATCTGCCGCCTTTTTTAGAAAAAGTTTAGAAAAAGAAAAAGCAATGAATACATTTTTTCACGTACTTCGTACAACTACGAAAAACAGATTTCGGTGTTAAATTCCAGGTAAAAGATAGGTTCAGGAGAAATTGAATTAGTTACGGAATTGCTATGTTTTTTTTTTTAGCAGTTATTAATTTGTGATAAAATTAACCAAAAAATTAAGCCGCGTTTGCGATGCGCGTACAAGATCAAAATAAATAAGTACAATTTGAAAAATTTTATACTAGGAACATGCTGCGGTTTTCATAACGATGTTACTTTCACCTTAAGTTCAGTCCTGAGAAAGGCGTCAATTCGGCGGCCGACCCTCACAAATCCTGGACTATCCTACTTGTAATTCTTCAGTAAATATTATTTATTTTGGGATTGAATCAAAACTTTTTCAACATTTTGCCTTTTCGTATCATTACGTTTTATATCCGTTCTTATGGCGTGGCTTTACGTTTAAACATATAATAAAGCTCATATAGGTACAAATTTATATTTTTATGTTTATGTGGTACCGCCTGCAAAACAAAGCCCTATCGTAGGCAGAAGTGATAGCACCTTATATTGACAATAAACTTTAATTAGACGACGTGAGTAGGCTTCCATGAGGGTAGGTATGGTAAGAGTGGGGAGGGGTAAAACCTGGCGTGGAGGTATTGATCTTTCTCTTTTCAAGTGCACATTAGGGTAGATTGGAGAGTGGGATTTAATTAATACAATGATAAATCGATCAAGATACTCGCGCGTTCTTAAGTGCGACTAAGTTATTCTATATAAAACTGTGATTATAATAATTAAACAAATAAAAATAAGAGTTTACTACATTGTAGCGTAGGATTATCAACCATTATTATATTATGAATATATACTTAAACAATGTTGGCGCAAAAAAATGCTGGGATATAGGTAGTCGTTCTCTGAGCTGAGTTCTAAGCCTTACGACGCGACGTTTATTTCTATACGAGCAGCTTATTAGAAGTTCATTTATTTCTAAACAGCTATCTCTTTGACTATCCTGAAGTTTTCTTTAGTTTTTAAACTTCTATTTTTTATTTAATGTTGTCATGGTTTATATTTAGATATTTAGCGTGTACATGATCCGAAATGACCAAACATTTGGATTTAAGATTGCAGTTCTCAATAAAGGTTTGTTTCGCGATAGGTCATCAGGACAAACTCTGAAATTTGGTGAAGTTGATTAGTGGCAGGACGAAACACTTATCAGTTTTTGGAGTTTAACTTAAAAATACTCTACCAAACAAACAAACAAATTTTGAGAATTGTTCTACAAATGGAGGAGAAATCGACTAAAGTTCGGCCGTTCAGAGAATGCGTTCCTGACACCTATCAGTTAGTCACGACTAGTGATGGGCACAACATAACACTGAGTTCGTTACCGTTCCTCCAAAATGAACCGCCGCGTTATTTTTAAGATTATTTTCGTTTTAAATTGGCAGAATCATTTAAAATTTATATATTAGTTATTTAAGTGGAAACCAAAAAAGGGTAATATTAATATAATAAAATTGTTTTATTTATTCATTGTTACAAAATTACAATCTGTATTTCTATGCAATAAAGTACATTGAATTGAATGTGCGTACAGAATATTAATCAGACTCCGATTCGCTTGAGGATTTGGTGTCTTCATCATCATCTTCGCCTACATGTATAATTATATTATTATCAATAACAGAATCAATCCTGATATCTCGGTCAAAATGTTCCACAATCAGATTTTTAGTCTTCTCAACAACCTTTGCCCAGTCATCTCTTGTGACTTTCCCGCAGGCTTCTTTTAATAGGGTGATCATCTTTTTCGTGCTGAATGGCGGGGAAGTATTGTGGCGGGCGGCGTAACCTATTATTTGAGCCCAGATTAGCTCAATCGCGTTATATTGGCAATGATACGGTGGAATTCTTAGAACGCGATGACCGTACTCCAGAGCCAGTTCATCGATTTCGTATCGCACATTTGCCGCTTTATTTTCTTTAACTAATTTAATTACCTCTGCTTTTAGCATCTGCATATTTGCGTCAATGCCTTTTGCTTGTAACCAAGCCACCATTTCTTCTTTTTTATTAGCTTGGGTAGGTGGTTTCTGTATTTGAACCGAGTGATAGGAGGCATTATCAATGAACATTACAGAAGGCTCTGGTAGGCTGGGCAAAAGCACGTTCTGGAACCACTCTTTAAATGTAGTGGCATTCATTTCCTCGTGGTAGTCATTTGTGGTTTTTGATTGAAATGCCAGTAACGCGTTCTCCACAAAGCCGTATTTTGCAGAACCTGCGTGGCATATTATCAGACGGGCCCCCTTACCCATTGGTACTTTCAACGCCGACGCTTGTGTATCATCCGTCCAAGAACGGGAAACCGTGTGATTGGCGTTTAGCCATGTCTCGTCAATGAACACGACATTATCCCAGTTATCAATTTTTATTGCTTCTCTCAAAAAACTTATCCGTTTTAAAATTATGTCGTATCGTTCTAATAAAATTTTTCTTTTGTCTGTTTTTTTATACGAAAAACCAATATCTTTTAAGATTTTGGTTAAAGCAGTTTTACCCCCGCTAAACAGTCCAGCTTCTCTTAACGATGTCAAAAGCTTCTTCCTGTTGAGAACACTTTTGGAATAGTTTCTGGAATAGTAACCATATATATGATTTCTGATTGCATCGGCGTCAAAGGTGTCAATATCTGTCACGGGTTTAATTCTACGTTTCTTCTTCGGAGTACGTAAAATATTATCTTCCATGCCAGTAGAGCCGAACTATTCTTTATTAATATTTGTTATCGTTCGTTTGCTAACTCCAAGCGCCTGAGAGACGCGTTCTTGTACTTGTTCGACAGGTACCAGAGGTCCGCCATTTTGCCGCTCCCGCTCAAAGTAATCTTGCAGCTTGATGTAACTCACGGGCTCCACTTTTCAATGTTTGTCCACGTTTAGGCATTATTATGCGCCAAAAGTCACAAAAACACAATCGAAGTCCGATTTAGCGCCGATGTCAGTTTGAAAAGCAGAAACAGTCCATTAAACGAAAGCCGGGTAATCAAATAAAAACAGATCGAAAACACTTGAAGAACGTGGTCTATGCGCACGAAACGACAACAGACGACTTTTTAGCGTCACAAAATGGCGGCCCATAACGCCATTTGGGGTTACCGTTTTTAATCTAAGTATAAAAATGCTAGTAACGCCATTTGGGGTTACCATTTTCAACCTAAATATAAAAATGCTACTTTCTTTCGCGCGTTCGGTTTGGTCGTAGTTTTATTTATATATTTAATAAAAGTTATCTTATAGTCCATTATTTTCAAATTCTTAAAAAGAAAAACAAAACGTATTATTTTATAAAGTGTAACTGTATGAGAACAGATTACGATACTATTATTGCCTGTTATTGTTAGCACAGCACTACAAATATAAAGCGCTGACATAACCTTGTAATAGCGCAGTTTAGATTTAGAAAAATATTGTTTACCAAGTTATTTGACACTCAGTTTGGCACAAAATTATAACATTAATTGATTATTGATATAATAATGTTG
This sequence comes from Selenia dentaria, assembly GCA_917880725.1. Lineage (NCBI taxonomy): Eukaryota > Metazoa > Arthropoda > Insecta > Lepidoptera > Geometridae > Selenia > Selenia dentaria. The sequence goes on from OU862891.1 coordinate 7,599,864, forward strand.
TTTTAATGCTCATCAATTGGTAAAACGGTAAACAACCAGCAATAATATTTTTATCGTAACTGCAACGCCATTACAAAGTTACGTCGTCAGTTCAATCGCGACGTGTCAGGAACGCATTCTCTAAACGGCAGTAGTATACAATACACACAAAAAAATACATACGCACGAACATATTTATAACCTCCTCCTTTTTGAAGTTAGTTACAAAACCTCTGGCATTTGTACACGAAATAAGTGTGCATTTCGGTTACATCTGTAAGCATTCCTGTGACTAAAATATTCTAAAATAAACCAAATATATATATATACATAATTATATATATATAGGTATATTTAATATATATATACATAATATAATATATGGGACAATAAAGGTTACGCAACTGAGAAATTCTATAATTTGTCATTTTTATTTGTCACATACTATTAATTTTATTATTCTTAAAACTAGTAAATGTTCATATTACATATTCGTAAACAAAGTTATATTTATAAACCTTGGTCTTCACACTAGGTTCCCTGTGTCGTGAAGTACTACAGTTCCTAACAAATTGATTTCAATCTATTTGCGTTACTATAGTATTGCTATGAATTTTACTATTAATGAACAGGTAACAATTACTTAGATAATTATATAATAATAGTGACACTGGTAGCAACTCGCTTGTGGGAACTCAAAACGAAACTAGCAAACTTAAATCTAATGTATAGTAAATTATGGTTGTTCTTATTCTGTTCGTACTAAAATACAAATTATAAAATAACGTTGTAATTTATAGAGAAAAAAAATCACATCCTCGGATGGGATTCGAACCCGTGTCTTCTGACTCTCCGTGTCAGACGCCATTTGTATCATTACGTCCGAGGATGTGAATTTTTCTCTCTATAACTTTCAATGTTTGAGATCGCTAAAGCAGACGTTAGTGTTTAAAAAAAAGTTATACTGTAAAAATATAAAATAACGCTTGCGAATGACAGTTATTAAATTCGACATTCAATTTCAGTTGTGGGTATGTGTATGCAAATTTAGTCGCCATCACGTCGTCCTCTCTCAACTGATCTAAAACTACCCATAATTGAATAGAATATTAAATATACCTACTATGTGTCATTCGTAGTGCTATACACATGTCGATTGTAGAATAAACAGACTAAGTGCCACACCTTAGTTTAGAGTATTAAGATTTTAGTTCGCTAGTTTAGTTTGGTATTATGCACTAGTGGATTACTACCAATACCACTGAACGCGCCATAGTTTACATTTATTTTGTATATTAATTAATTGAGCTTAGTTTCTTAGGTAAAGTAAATTACTGATTTGAGCACGACTGCTGCTTGCGCATGGGCCCCACAACTAATACCGGACTAGACTATACGTAGAAAACATTACAATAAATAATTTTACAAAGCTTTGCCCTATTGTTTTACCCGGGTGGATGGATGATGATGAAAAGTATCCTTTAGGTGTTATTCCAGCGTTTCATGCATTAACATTATCAAATTTCATAAAAACCCATTCAGCCGTTCTGGCTTGAATGATTAACAACCCCCCACCCATCCAAACATTCGCATTTATAATTATTTTTAATTTACCCGCTTATCGTAACTCATTAAATATTGATGAAATAAGGTCGGACACGTGGCGGGAAAAACCCAAGAATGGCTACTATTGATTCCGTTTAATAGACTTGTTTTTTTTAAGTTTTAACATTTAATAGTGGTGGATTAAAACCATTATTATAGCTCACTATAGGCAAGCTCTACAAAATTATGAAACGTTGTTTTTGCATTTTTCTCGTTAACCGCCTAAGACAGGACACAGTGACTTCATGACTTTGTGACTATGACTGCTTGAATAAAAATATTCTTGATACAACTATATTATATTCAAGCAAAGGTACTAACGTACGAGTCTAATTTAATGAGAGAGAAAGTCAGATACTTTATTGCGAAAGAAAATAAATAAAGAGAAAGTGATTGTGCACGCCTTTGACATTCCAAATAACGTACAAAAATAATACAAAATTTCAATTCAATGAACAATTTTATTGATATATTTTCCTCAACGTCGCATACTCATCAGGATATATTACAATTACATTTTCAACATTGAGTAAAGACTGCGTGATATGAATTTTAGTCTGTAATACATTCTTTCCCTTTCCCTTTATTAGAAAGAAGTTATTGCCAGTTTACGGTCATTACATTTAGTTCAATTACTTGAACGGAATTTTACGACCACATCTCTTGAGTTCGTACTATGGGCAAGTTCAGTCGTCACTCAGTATATGTGCTAGAGGTGCCCTCACATAAAATATGCTTATTAATAGATGCTTTAAGTAATCATTATAACTAGATCTCGTTTTGCTGGTGCATTCACACATTGCCAACCGTTCAGCTATTTACGCGCTGATGCGAAAATATTGTAGGGAGTTTTATTAAAATGCCGTTCATATATAATACATAGTGCTCACGGTCAAGCGCACGACTTGCCCGGCTCATCACGTGCTTACATTTGAAAAACGCCCAACAAAGTAGCTTACGCCCGCCAGTTCCATTATGAACATTATTTACTAATTCCTATGAGCGGAACAACTACTGAAATTAGAAAAAACAGCCTCGCATATAAACGCTGTTTAAATTAAATAATGTCATTTAGCCTTCCACACAAACATTTTGCTGTGCACATAACTAACGTAATTTAAAGTTAAGCAGCGTTTTTAAGTAAAGCCAATAACAAATTAATTTGCAATTTGATGATTGTGTTACTTGTAGTGAATAAACCTAGGTGTTCGAGTAAACGCTGAATTTACACTTATTGAAACTATTACTCTATCTATATCCAAAGAGCTTTCATAGTGCTTAGTTAATCCGGGTAGAGCTAGGTCTTCTCGTTTTTGTTTTGCAATGCCCATAAGATGGTTACATTTTTTAATAATTAACGGATTTGCGCGAATGCGGGTTTTCTCAGTGTTCTCAAAAATGTTATACATAAAAAAAAGTTCAGTAGTTACAAAAAATACATTATTAATATTATATGTTTAATAGCGAACCACCCCGGCTTCGCACGGGTGTAATCTCATTAACACCATAAATGCGAATGCTTGCGATGTATGTAAGTTTGTTACTTATCGGAGCAGAACGGCTACATCTATTCATCATCCATCACCACGCCGGTGAAACCACGGGTGCAGCCAGTTTAGGATAATTAAGAGGTGAATAAAGTGTATTTTTTATATTCACATAAAAAACTTCATTGGGATTAATATCCCTTCAAGAGTCGTTATATTATAACAATGAAATTTCTATTGTTTCTGGCCCTATGATGACCAACGACCTTTGATGGATTAAACACATAGATAAAATTTCCATTGAATGTTATCTAGCTCATGGCCAAAACCCAATCAAATATTTCAGAAGGAGTTAAAATATATACAGAAAGACGTAGAAAGCTACTTCATTTAATACTACTATGTGTAAGAAATGTTACAGTGTAAATGGAAGCGGATACGAAATCGTGTATAATTTTAGTTTAAACCGAACTGCAGACCAATAGCATACCTATTTTTGTTCTGAAGCAGTAATGTTTACATTAGTGCGTTCTGGTTTGAAGGGGATACGTACTGGTAAAACTACCGGCGCATGAATCTTAAAAACTTTATGTCTTATGGTTACGGGTGCAGTGCATTTCATCACTTGTAACGAACTGCATCTGTTAAATGGAGAGGTTACAGCTAAACTCCAGGTGGGCCTCGTGCTTGTTTCGTTTACTAATAACATAAAAAAAATCTCGGTTATAATTATATTGTACTTTTGTTACAGGTAAGATGATGACTAAATATGCTCTTCCTGCCGCACGTAGTAGGCGAGTAGCATCGTAAATCAACTTGTAAGATGAAGTCATGGTATTGTGAGTTATAGCAAGTGAGATTGTCTGCCGAGCTTTACACGGGTGCATAAAGCTTAATTTGCACCGAGCAAGTTGACTCGAAATAGCTTAAATATTTCACACGCGTATATAATAGACATCCCTTCCTAAAAGGCCTGCCTGACGATTTTCAATAACAATAATATAATATATTATCAAAACAATAATGAATTTTTAAAAAATTACATTATATAATAATATTTCTTATAGTTTTATGAACGACTAGTAAATATACCATATTGGTTTACAGAATAATAAATTTAAGATTACTAACAGAAAATAAAACCATTTAATAGACTAAATATTTTATATAAATTTTAAAACACCAAATTAGTTGCCGTAAATAAGGCTTAGCAAATTAAGAAACCGTAGTTAAAATTGCATATTAAAGTAAGTCGCCTTGCATAAAAAATTAATATCCGTTCTGTCCCATGTTCATACCAATAACTATAATCATCATCAATATTATACTATAAGCCTAACAACTTTACGAACAGCCAAGCATTATTTACTGAATTAAATAAATGTTCGCAAAACAAAACTTGGCCACAGATGCAATAGTATTAGATACCACGGCGGCAGTCAGTGATCAAACCTTTCTTGTTTTGTTTCGCTGTACGCGCACATGCGGCATTATCATGAAAACGTGAGAGCCGAACTTTTGTTAATATCCATAATGTGACGCCTTTTTGTCATGGGAGATTTTGAATTCGAAAATGGCATCATTATAATATTTAACGAAATAAGCATCATGCTTATGTAAGAAAAATACGTAGGTACCTACTTAAATTAAGGCAGTCATGCATAACATTAAATATAAGTAACTTTAATAATCTAACTATTTAGAGGTACTTTAAACAGCATAAACAGAAAAGCGTTGTCTTTCTCGACACACAACCAAGACAGAAATAGAACAATGTAAGTGGACTCGTACGGTTGTACATTTGACAATTCCCAAATTAGTTAGGTAATTGTGTAAATATTTTACAATGACATCAACATTTTAATAAATTAAAGTCACAGGTTGCTCGTGTAAGTCTTTCATAAGTTCACTGTCTACATTTTTTCACCAGAAAAGTGGAACCGACTTCAACACTTAAAAGTGGCAAATAACTTGTTGAAGTCGGTACCATGATTGTTCGAAGGTTCGAAAGTACCTATTATAACAATATTGTTCGCATGGTACTTACTGACTTTGACAAGATTCACACTTTTTGGTGTTAAAGTCGGTTGCATTTTTGGGTAAATATAAAAAGTACTATTTTCAGTGACTCTTTCTACTTACGGGATCGAATGCCATTCACCGGCAATTATTACTATATCATCAAGATAGGCGAACAACTTTTCAGTTATTGGATCGTAAGTCAAAAACCGCTTCCTCGGAAGTATATTCTACCAAACAAAAAAATAATATTGAGAATCGCTCCAACGGGAGAAATCAGTGAACACACACAAAATAAATACATACAATCGAATATATAACCTCTTCCTTTTTTTGAAGTCGGTTAAAAAGTTTTTTACTTGCTCACAATTGCCGGAACTACGCGGTCCCACCTTAAGGGATTGATTTCCGGTCCCTTCAAAAAGGTTACGTGACGCCTTTACGCATATAAATTTATTTATATGAATGTGAACTATGTGATTTCACTCTAAATCAATTTGGAATGTGTATTTGTTTAGGGGACCCTTTTGAATAAACCTGTTTGGCGTTTATAAACGTGGAACTTGTTTACTGCTGGGCGTCAGGGACGAAGTTAAAAAATCCTTACTATTTTCTTCATATCTCGGGATGTGAATCCAAGAGGTGAGGAATCCGGGCATGGACCCTTCACATAGACCCGTCTACTAATCATAAATACAGTAAGGACAGTCTAATGTCGTCTCGAAATTCTTGTCTTGCACATTATTAAATATGTTATTCTATACATTACATCAAAAAAAATTGTTACTAATTTTCAGTTACGCATAGATCTGGCTCTTACAGCCGTATTTATAAACAAGTAACTACTTGTTGCTAAGTAATTACTCAATGAAGTAAGCCCTTGACGATAGAATACTTCAACATAAAATCTTATTCTATAGTCGAGCAATGAAAGTTACTTACTGTAAATGCGTGACATAACCCTATCAAAATTGGATGTATCTTTTTACACTTGTATTAGGATGTTGTCATGGGATTTGAATTTTTAAAGCACAATAGATCCTTCACAGATCAGACTTGTGTGCTAATGTAGTTTTTATACAACTTCACTTTTGCAATAAGAACGAAAAACTTACGTGTTCTCATTGCTTAAGCAATGGAAATGGTGACTTTTACTCGGCTAAAAGTTCTAGCCTTTGATAGTTCTAACTTCAGGCAAATTCTAGTCTATAAAATTAAAATTCGTTGCCTAAGTAGTTTCTTTTTCATAAGTAAATACTTTTGTTTTTTATAAATACGTCTGCTAGACAAAGGGTATTAAATGTGACAGGTGTTATAGTGATATTGAATAGTTTATTTTTTGGTTTGGATTTCATGTTTGTGCTTCAATTAATAACTGATATTAATAACAAAAAAAAATTTCTGAAAATTTCTGACATCAACTTAGGAAAATGTATTCTCCGTAAAATGATCCATGATTCAGTATTGATTTACTTAGCTCTAAAGTGTATCTGCCAGAAAAGCTGTCTTAAATGACAACGGATATATTATTTTAATACAACTCTTAAATTGGCCTTTTCCCTTTAGTCTTATAGACAACTTCATTTGTAGGCTTTGCCGATATGATCAAAGTTAATTTAAACTATTTTAACCCTCATGACATATTTATATTTCTGTTATCATTTTCGATCACTATTTTATCTATTAATAAAAACGTGGTATTAATAAAATCATATCCATGCTGCCGTCGGAATCATAAGAGATGAGGTGACTAGACGTATTATAGACAGCAGGCCTCTTGTACAAGGGTTCATTTTGATTGTTAGTAATATCACTGTAGTTACAAGTACTTCACTTTGAAGCAGTAGTGTGCAAACACAACTCAGGTAAGATTTGAAGGGCACTGTAATACGTAGTTCTGTTATTATTTTATTCTGTGACTGTATCAAGTAAAATGGGTGACTGTGACTCAAAACCGGCTTACTTCCATGTTGTATAGATGAATTGTATGAGAGAAAACAGCTGAAACTCGTATTATTATTTACAATCGTCTTTAGAAGTGGTGTTAGCCGTATTTTGTTTCCCGCTATTTTTGGCACACTTCGAATTTTGATCCGCCAAAGCATTGTTGTGCTTCTTTAAAACTAAAACACTGACAATATCAGATACACAATACTTTGTTGTAGAAAATATAACGTGATATATAAAACAGATAGATTTAATGAATTTTGAATATCAAAACCAAAAACTTCTAGCATGTTTATTTTAGCGTTGTATTATAAAAAATATATATGCTAGCATATATGCAAGCTTTCATTTTAAGGACATGGTATATTATTTACATACATTCTAACGTTAATATTGTATATAACCGGGCGGCAATGAATTTATCAATTTTTAGCGTCCCGGTGATATTGGCCATATCTGGCTGATACTACGTCGGCATCAGAAGGGTTAAGTACGACAGCAGGTGCATGGGAATGGTAATACGTAGATAGGTAATTACGTTTACCTGCGTAAATCTATAAAAAAGTTTTCAGCCGCATCTGCCTGTGTGTGTTGTGTTTTGCTCTACACATCATTGTATCATGATATTTCAACATAACCGTAAACATGATGATGGAACTTTCAAATAAATGCACGAATGCTTTCGGTCACAGGATTTTTGTTTCAATAATAATGATTTTTGGGAGGCTGAAGCAGGCTCAACCTTCTAAGCATGATAGTTTTGATACAGTGTGCAGTTAAGCTGATATGTGAGGAAACATGTAAACTTTTTTCTCAACAAAGTCGCATGCAGACAAACCAGGATACAACTCTCAACTTCGTCCTTACGGAGAGAATCTTGCCAAGATAGAATTATATACATGGAAAGAACAACGTGTAATCACAAACCAGGAAATATCCTTCAATTTTTTATTCCAGCAAAAGTTTTCTAGGTAATGTAGTTACATTGTAACAAACAAAAATTCTTATCTCACGAACAGCAATGTGTGTGTGTGTGTGTGTGTGTGTGTTATTTGTATGTGAACTCCGATCCGCACGGATAAATTGCCGCGTAATGACTCTCGGATTTTCACTTGGAACGTTCTTATTTGCTCAGTCAGTTATTGCATGATAAATGGAGAACATTCTTAACAGTTTCATGCACCATATTGGTAGTAAAATTACTTTTCAATTAACTTGTCAAGGCAAACTTTTCTTGGCGAGCAGTTGTAGAAGATTAATCGTTTATTTTTTTTGTTAGAATTATATGCAATCTTGTATTGTTTTTTATAATACTGTATTTAATGGGCGTAATGGCTACTTTTTGCTGTGTGACGTGATTATGAAGTGACAGGATCGAAACAAGTTGTGCTTTATAATATTCAAGAATAAATATGTCAACATTATGTAGGATAGGGTAGTAGTCACATTGTGATAATACTGTTCAGTTGAAATAAATTATAAAAAAGCGTGAGTTATTTTGTTTAATGTTTTGACTACTAAAGTATTTTATGAGTTTAACATACCTTTTTTATTTGAACCTAAAATGAACTTGAAATAACAACAACTCGTTTGTTTTACTAATTATTTAGAATATATACTTAATAGACTATATTGAATAACTCAATGGAATTTAATGCCGAAAACACATAAATCCTGCGTGAGCTGCTTGTGGCGTTAAAACACAACCTACAGGGCTACGGACGTATTGAGAAAAATAAATGAGGAGGAGGTGAAGATGTCGAAATAAAGAAATATATATTAAACTCTGTAATCAATTATTTTAATCTTTAAATATACATTATCCATGCAAGGAATAAATTATTTATTACTAATATTAACAAATAACAAATACACATTAAAAAAATTCAAAATAGAACTATATATGTATAGCATAACTATATAGAAAAACTACATTACAAAAACATTTTTATTTTATTTTAAACAACCCACCTCTAACCGTACATGATGCAAAGAGGCTCATCACACTGGCTGCATGCCACGCTGGATGGCTATGGCCAACTTTTGTACCAGGTGCGAGCCAGAGCGCGGAATATATTTCTAAAAATATACTAGCTGCAGTTGATTTGTTGTTGATGATGATGATAAAAAGCATCCTGTGTATAATCCAGCGCCTCATTTTCCTCCATACCAAGTTTCATCCAAATAGGTCTAAACATACAAACCCACTTACAAACTTCCGCCTTTATAAATTAAAGTGATCTGTCAATTATTTATTGCTTAATTCTTATACTAACAACAGGCCTCATTTTAGCTATATACACAATTGACTGCATAAGTTTTATGCAGTTAACAAAAATACTATTAAAGTGTTGCATATGGTAGAAACGAGCGCAAGGTTCGGATCGAATATTATTTGTGTGTCTATTATCCGTAGCTAGGTGAGGCTACCTGCCTGACCTAGCAGGTCAGTCAGGTAAAAGTTAACTAAGTCGATATAAAGAATGTGGAAGTATGTAATTGACTCCGTGGCACATCTCCCAGTCGATACTCTTTGGGCGAATCCTCATAAACATAGTGTGCAGCGCTATTTGTAAGGCATTTTGTGAAATGTCGGCCTAACGCCAATTTTGACAGCTCCAGTTAGCACCTGAGCTCTACGATGGTGGGAAAACCCCAACAATGGCTGTCATCGATTCTGTTCGATTCTGTTTCTTCCAGTTTTGACGTGCAGTAGTCGTGGATTGTTTACTATTAACTGGTTGTAACGGTGCACGAGTTTAGGCAAAGTGTATGAAATCATGAAACTTTGTTTTTTGTATTTTCCGCATCAATCGCATTAGAAAGTTTTGGTAATGTATCATCGCTTTACTAGAACGTGACGCAGTCAGGACTCTGATCACTTAAATAAAAACTCACTTGATGCAACTATAAACATATACCTAAATACCTAGTATATAAACTTTAGGAGAATTTCTATAGTAGAAACTTATGAGCCCACATATAAAAAAACTGTGTTTCATTGCAAATGAAAACATTTTTATTTCTTTAAGAATTCTACCTATGCAAAACAATATCGTGTTTAAATCCTGATTCCCACTCTGCATAGCGCGTAACTCGAATATGTAATACATAAATTCTCTTATTCGAGAGAGCGTCTATCGGCATGCAAGATGAATGGAAGAACATCGAAGCATGAGAGGTATAAAACAAGACTCCGACAATATACATATAACACAAGCTTGTTTATGCCATTGTTTATACTTGTTTGGTTTTAAAATTGTCATTAAAAAACTTATAGTAGTGTAGGTAGTTGTGGTAACCTACACAACATCACTTTTGCGGTATGGTTAAACTAGAGGGCCTGACAGCGGCCAAACTCGAACCGGTGTTCCCCTTTAACGAGCATTTTAAGAGAGATACTCAGGTCTTCTAAGCCAAAACACCTGGCGAAAGAAATATAACCCGAAAGAGCTATATATAACTGATGTATATCGCGCTATATATATGTTTATGGCGCCAACTTTATCACCAAAAATATATTATGAGGTCTCCGTTGAAGTGCTACATTTTGTTATTGTTTCTGGTATTATTATCGATTGTTGAAATACTTCACTCGTTTCAAGGGTGAAACAATTATCACGGGGGTACCTATACAGGGCACCCGATAATTACTGTCATAGACAAAAGATGTAATTATGATGCAGACGCTTTACATTACATTACCAAAATGTTGTTTAATTTATCGGATTGGGATGGATGATGATGTTGATGAAAGTATCCTATGTGTTATTCCAGTGCCTCATCTATCTGCATACCGAATTGCATCCAAATCACTCCAGCCGTTCTGGTGTGATTGTGTAACAAAACTCTATCCATCCTAACATTCGCATTTATAATATTAAGTTAAGAGGCATTTCACATTTTAATGCGCGTAATCGTAGATTTTAAGCGCTTAATTTACTATCATAGGAAAGATTCACAAATAGTTGAATAATTGAAATAAATAGAATAATCTGTCCTCTTTTCAGTTAATGTACCACATTTACAAGCATAACTTTAATTATTTTGTAGTGACCAATCTCCCGCACCTCGTTTTACGAATTAAATAAAATATAGCAAACTTCAGAGTTCTATCTCTTGTATAAAAACTCATCAAATTAACTAAACAAAAAAATCTATTCATCAGGAATATAATCTTGTTGACACACAGTGTACTAGAATATCGATAATTGATCATCATTATAGAAAAAAAAATAAAGATCTTTCGCCAATTTCCACGAATTATATCAGCAGTTTAACACGATTTATTGCGTTAAATAAAGTGTAATTCCAAACTGATATTATATCAAAAGAAAGTACATTCTTCAATTAATCTGATCTCAGTTAAAATATGATATTAACTCTGCTTTGTTAGACACGAAAAAATATTTAACATAAGTCTAAATGATTATAAATTGAATCGACAAGAAATTGATTGTTTACTCATTCCAAAGCCACAGTTTTTAAAATGAGTGCAAATATCAGTATATGTTACTCACAGTCACGCTATTCCGTCGTCACTTCTTTCGCCTGTGTAAGCGATGCGCTGGCATTTACCTAAACATCAGTAGAGTGATTTTGTGAAATGGCTCCTCTACTGATGTTATATAAGTTTTATAGTAATGGACCAGGATTTTGTATTGTATGAAATAAAGTTTCCGAAATGAGAATAGAGGTTGGTACTTTCACGTACGTATCTCTTACCTTATCTATGAAGACGAGTTGACAGGATCCGACGATGATTGATAGCATTGGTAGAAAGATATACTTCTAGATTTGATACCGGCACCAAAGTACTTGGAGCGCGCGGCACCGAGTATAGTATTTATTGATTTGCCGCCACTATCCGCAACTTTCATATGTGACATGTTTTGATAGCCCCGTTGGGGTATAGTTGGTTGTGTAGTTGAAACGCGGGGTTCCACGTTCAATCCCTGGCATGAATATGACGAGCATTAATGTTGTTCACAGGTTTGTGTGTTTGTGATGTATTAATGTTCTTCTACGATGAATCCTCGTGCATCATTGTGGGATACGAGTGTATAATACGTTATTCTCATCATATGTGGGTATAACATATAGCTTCTGGCTTCGTCCACGTGAAAATAAATAAATGCGATCCCTAACGATATTCTAATTGAATCGGCACAAAAAGTAGCCAGGGTCTACAGGTGGGTTTGCAATCTCATCGAAAGCCGTTGAATTGTTTCAGTGCGAATTATGAAACCTCTCGATGTTTTGTGTATTAAATATCAGTTTAATTGTGAAGTCACTTTACTAAGTACAAATATACAAAGTATACAATTTCAATCAAATTCACCCTTTATTAAAACAAACTAGTCCGTCGCGTGTCGCGTGTACACCGTGTGTTCGTACAATAAAGTGATATGCCATGTTGCGCGTACACATTGTTAAACCTCTTGTTTGTAACTAATTTTATCAGATCAAATGCACTCCATCGGTATAAACTTGCTTTTAGTTGGTCAAACTATTCAAGTGTCGTATCTTTTTATGCCTAGTTCCGAAAGACACTGAAAGAAGTAGACACTGGACGGGCTAGTATAGGAATTTTCCAATCGACAAATTGATAGGCCGGTCGGCGCAGTTGGTAGCACCCCTGCCTTCTGAGCCGCTGGTTCCGGGTTCGATCCCCGGACATGTCAAACATTTGTGTGCATGAACATGTCTGTTTGATCTGTGTCTGGGTTTTTATATGTATATAAGAATTTAATATCATAATATAAGTATGTATATCAGTCATCAGGTTACATAGTACAGGCTCTGCCTAGTTTGGTACCTGGAGATCTTTGTGTGGATGTTGTCCTATATTATTATATAATCAGATCAAGCGTACATTTGTTTAAAAAACTGTGGTTAAAAGAAAATATGTTTACATAATAACTAGCAGCGCTCCGTGGTTTCATGCGCGTGGTGATGGATGATGATGAGGATGCATCAAATATAGCGTATGTTACTCAGGCATATTGTTGTTTTATATAGCTTGATACTCGTGAAAGAATTGTTTGAATCGGTTAAGTAGTTTGACGTGTATCCATTATAAAGAAACAAACACTTATATATATTTCCTCTTTATTACTACAGTAGATAAGGATTCCCATAAGACGTGTGTCAGTGGAATCTGCGTTGTGTGCATACCACGGCTACGTAGCTTCCATTTTGTCATATGGGCTACTTTTATGGGGAAACTCTGTTGACATTAACAGGGCATTTATAGTGCAGAAGAAATGCGTAAGGGCAATAAGCGGTGCCTGGTCTACTGATAGCTGTGGACCCCTTTTCAAGAAGTTCAACATTCTGACATTGCCCTGCATGTACATAATGGAAGTTTGCATGTTTGTACACGACCATCCAGACTTCTTTGACAAACATTTGGACATGTGCAAAGAAATACAAGGGGTTTAAACAAACTTTACCTACCAATGTGTCGGTTAGAAATATTTAAGAAAAATTCTTATTTTATGGCGATCAACATATATAACAAACTACCTACTGGAATAAAGACTTTGACCTGTAATAAATTTAAATATAAACTAAAATCATGGCTTATTAGCAAATGTTTTTACAGTGTTAATGAGTATTTCCTTGATAATGTACTAAACAAATAAGTAAATTATCCTTAACATCATTGAAACATTTATATTAAATGAATCATTAATACTTTGGTTAAGATATTATTATAATTTTTTATGTACAATTATTAATTTGACAATTTATATTTTTAACTTGACATAAATATTTAACATTTCATTATAATATATATTAGATTAAGAATGTTGCACACCTCTAAATGAGGTAGATTGTATGGCACATTAATTACTTATAAGAACTTGTTAAAACCTACATTCTAATGCAATAAATGATTTTGATTTGATTTGATTTGACGGCCGTGCGATTCTGTAATGATTCGTCGACGAGCTCACCGACGTCCTAATACGGATCCCTAAGTTTTTTGTTAAAAATATTATATAGCCTATAAGGAAAAAAGTAGGATTCTTATGGGGAAAGAATTTTCGTGTTCGTGTGTGTGTGTGTGTGTGTGTGTTTGTTTATTCCTTTTTCCCAAATAAAAGTAGCCTAAGTTACTCCTTAACATCAGTGATCTTCCAGTGAAAGCCCTGAATCAAAATCGGTCAAGCTATTTGGAAGAAATTTATATAATAATATTTTTTCTTTTATTTAGGTAACGTATATACTTTCATATAAGGATTCAGTAAAATCATGTAATTTTGACAACAGACAACAGACACTTGAATTTTATTTATATTTATAAAAACTTAATATAATTTTTTAACAAAGTCATTAAGATTATCAAACATCGGATAGCCCCACTCTCCCACTCATGCAAAACCAAAGGTTACTCTTGTGAAATCACAATTTTACCATTTACGGCCCAACACGAAAAATAACGTCCTCAAAATGAGATTTTTCTCTCGTTAACGGGACATTAAGTTGAAACGTTGCGGTTTTAAGCGGCCCATCCAGTTTGAATTACTGGTGATAAATCAAAAGGGCGGATAAACTTGGTCTGCCACAATGTTTTAGCGGTGCAAAATATTGAAAGTGAAGGCCTGTGGTCTCATATGCATATCTTCTTCTGTTCGTCCTGTTCCAGTCTATGAAATTCGTCAAGTCTTGCGCAAAATGATTCTAACGAACCATCAAGCTACAAGTGTAAGTAAATTTCAAGCTATTATCATCCTTTGATAATTTAAGGCATGTCAGAGTGTATAAGCATTGCTCAGGAATGGGTATGTCGATGATGTCACACACAAGGTGAGGTTTAAGAAAATAACCGTCACACTCCAGCCTTTACGGTTCCCTAAAGGATCGCCCGTCGCTCTTTCAGGATATTACTCTATCTTGCTTTCAAGACTTTGTGTTCAAGTGTAACGTAATCGTACAATTGACGTATACTAATCAAACTATCAGTTATCTAGTACAGCTGCTTACCATCTGTATCTAAGTGAATACTTACTACTTCACTAATAAATACAATTATGTAGTAATATATAGATTATACTTTATATTATATAATATACCTTATAAATTAATATATATTTATAATAAAAGCATTCTGGCTAATTTATTATTTATTTAGTTGTATTTTTACTATAAGCCGTTTTGTAGCGCATGCGTGTATCAATATTCTTTCAATGAAAATCAACTTGTAAGGCGCTCGGCAAAGAAGAAAAAGTAAAGGAAACGCCAGACGAGTCCTTAGTAACATCCGACCTTACCTCCAATGTAAACGCGGGCGCGGCAAATAATCACTGAAATGGCGGCGTCCACTTTCTGAAGCAATTAATGGAAGTAGGTAAATACGAAGCTACCACTCCGTCCGTATGAGGAAGCCTGTAACGTGATGTCCTATGTTGTCACGTGACCAACACCTCTCTATGACGTGACGGGTAGTTGTAGACTTACGCGTTATAGATGTCAAGATCGACAAATTGTTTTGACTTCGTCAAAAAGCCTTTATGGCATCTTCAGTCTAAATTTTGCATTAGTTCTATACAAATAGTGTAAAATCTCCAAAATTGGTCCAGCCGTCTTCGAGTAATCAGGGAAGATACATAAAAAAGGCTAGTTTGTTTTACATGTATCTAATCCATAAGTTACAAAAATAGTTTTTATGAATTTGACGAGATATATGTCGCAAACGGTAAGCTTGACAAAAATATGGTGTACCACACATGACGCGATGCGGCACGGGTGAGGGCAACGTATTCAAGTTAACGTGACGCCACTTAGTCTATAACCAACGGACAAACAAGACACTTCCAACGATACCTCAATTGTGATAAGAAGTTTTAAAGTGATGAGGGAACAGGTGAACATACATTCATACTCACATACCAGTCAAACACATAACCCACCCTCCCTTTTGCTTAAACTTTAACAGTATGTAATTTAAGTCACTTCATTGCGAGCGAACCAAGATCATTCAAGTATTTGATGATTCAGTACTTCCCAACAATATTCATAAAGGTCCCAAACTTCGATTTAACGGAGTACCGAAACGGCAATATCAAAGTTCGATCTTGTATTAGACCGCTATAAAACTTTATAGCTACATTCGATGACCAATTTTTACATGCGAGTAGCTTTTACGATTTGTCCAGTCTATACCCCCCTAATAGTTGTAAAGCCTTGACATGTTGGATATTCTTTTCATATAAATGTGACTTTGGTAATACTTAAATACATAATATCTCCAATATGGTTATTTTTACCATCTTCTACAATACAATTAATGTATGACTGACTGATTGATCAATGTGCCTAAGCCACTGGGAATACAAACTTTAAATTGTGCCACTTGCAGTCACCATTCACTATAAAGCACAATCACAATCACAGGAAGGATTTTTGGTAATTTCACCTCTAAGAGAGTGAAGGCGTTGGCGGGCAGCTAGTAACAAATAGTGCTTCGAATGCGCATATCTATCCATGATAGATGCAGTGCCATCTAGAGCTTTAGGGTGACGTTTTGGGTGGCACTGCAGTCACTCAATACTGCCTCACCTAAATGCCCAAAGGTCTAACACAACCTGTAACTTATTAAAGAGAAAAAAAAACATACTTCGAATATAACTTTCTGAATTGTAATGATAATCTTAATAACCTGTAGGGCTATTGAGGTATGCATGTAAACTGTAACATAATGGCTAAGGGAATTAAGCTTCCAGAAAGCTCTGGGTTTTTATAAACAGAATATTTTTTTGGTTATGTGTATCATTGTAAATTTGTCTCGTACTCAAATATTAATATATTATTAAGACTTGCACAATATTTTGCATAAAATAACTTGATCACCTTCTCAACCCGTGCCATTTTCCCACCCTTAGGGATATAACGTATCATCAGGATGCCTGTATGTCTCCGCTATGTCTATACAACTTCTAAGCCAACGTGCGTTTATGTCATTGTTGCATTTGTGTCAAAGAAAACAAATGATTCAAGCCAATATAATATACATTATACAGTTTTCGATCCAAAGCATGTCAAAGTAAACTCACAATTTATATTTTTATATATTGTGTTTAAAACGCACGACGTATATAAAATCTTTGTGATTTAAATATAATATACATTTTTCATTTATGATTAAACTAAAACTATAACATTTTATCCTAAATTTTAAATAATAACACAGCCGCCATTATTTTTATTTTTTAATTTCGCTACCCAAAACGAGAAAGAAGAAACATTTGCACGTACAAAAACAAACTGCTCTAGCTTAGACATTGTATTATTTGAGTTTGTTAATTCAAGAGGAATATGGCGCTACCATACTTTATTTCGCCAACTCAACTCATATTAGTTTAGTTTCGTAGATACAAATTAGTTTCATCACACAACTCTGATAGTCAACTGCTGGCACGCAGGAAATATTCCCCGTATTCACTTAGATTCCGCTTTCCGGTCACGCCTGTGAGAGGCGCTTAATTTAAATTTTCTCACATTTGCCGGTATCGTTTAATAATAATCGAGTACGTTTTACACACTTTTACCATCAAAGTATTTCACGCGTTGTCGATGAGTTTGTTGGGACGCAATGACAATCATACTGTACCCAAAATGCCAAAAGAGGATTCCAAACAAAGCTGAAACAATTTCCGATCGTAATATCAAGAACGCGTAGGTAAGTATACTTTTATTGTTTTTTTTTTAAATAAAACTACTCTTCACCTACTCCAAGTTTTGTGCCAATTATATAACAATATTGTTAATATACATTGTAGCATACCATGTGAGTGAAAAAAGACTAATCCTATTATACTTTTACACTATCATCATCATCTCAGTCCAATTCTGGACATAGACCACATATTTTCAAAGGGACCGGTTGGAAGCGGCTTGCTTTCAACGTTGACCCGCGACGTTTATTAAATCGTCTGTCCACCTTGTCAGTGGACGACCTACCCTGCGCTTACCAGTCAGTGATCTTCACTCCAGAACCTTATGGCCAGCCATCCGTTCTGCGTGCAATATGCCCTGCCTACTGCCACTTCAACTGGTTTATCTTCTCGGCTATATCGGCGACATTCGTTCGTCTATGGATCTCCTCATTTCTTATTCGGTCACGTAGAGAAACCCCGAGCATAGCCCTCGCCATAGATCATTGTGCGACTTTAAAGTTGTTTGTATGAGGCCCATCGTGAGAGACCACGTGTCAGTGTCATAAGTTATCACTATGATAACACACACTAGTCAAAGACTCTGATATTGAGGCACTGAGGTCGTTTAGCACGAGAAGACTGCTTACTTTCC
The DNA here is from genome assembly GCA_917880725.1 of Selenia dentaria. NCBI lineage: Eukaryota > Metazoa > Arthropoda > Insecta > Lepidoptera > Geometridae > Selenia > Selenia dentaria. The sequence goes on from OU862891.1 coordinate 7,618,217, forward strand.
GGAATGCTGCTTTACACTTTAGATATATAATATTTAGATATGTATATTGTTAGTAATTTATTACACCTGTCAAGCAGCCACAGTTTAGAAATATAAACACGCAAGATCTTCATGGCAGAAAATAATAAATCTAAGAAGGCAAATCTCCATAAAAGAAATCTGCCTTTATATGATTATTATATAGTAGCTACCGCCCTTCAAGTATAACCTGGGTACTATATTGATGTTATAACACAACCTATATTAATTGGAGGTGTATTGTCATCTTTAATACGGACTCACTTCTTGTAGATTTAGTTTAGGAAATGTTATTTGGACTGATTCAACTTATCGACTTATCCTAGGAGAATAATAGAACAAAAAAGCGAGTTAGCTCAAAAAGGCACGCGCCATCCGTGTACTGTGAATAAGTAGTACTCGTACTTGTGAGTTTAAATCAAAGAAGATCTAAGCTAAGATTATCTTTTATACTTTTATAAGGATAAAGTTGGTGAGTTGAATGGAGGAATCACCATCAACGGTACAAAAAATACAAAATCTTCGCTATGCCGACGATACCATCCTTTTCGCAGCTGATGAGGCAGAAATGTGCAAGCTCATAAATAAAATGTAGCACTGTAGCATGAAGATGGGACTGACCATAAATCGGTCCAAAACCAAAATCATGGTAGTGGATCGTGCATCTAAGACAAAGCTCAGTGGGACTGTCAATATAGAATTTGTTGATCACTTCATATACCTGGGCTCTAGCATTAGCAACCAGTGGTTCTTATGAGGACGAAGTTCACAGTCAAATTGGAATGGCTAAAAGTGCCATGTCTCAGCTCAATAGGATATGGAAAGATCGAAATATCACCATAAGACAAAAACTAACCTCGTCAACACTCTAGTTTTCTCCATATTCCTATACGCAGCAGAGACGTGGACACTGAAAGCTAAAGACCGGCAACGCATAAATGCCTTTGAAATGTGTGTTGGAGATAATGCTGCGGATTCCATGGACTACGCATAGAAACAACCAATCGGTTCTCAATGAACTCAAACTGGACAAGAATCCAACACTATCTACGCCTACAAATGCCTGCGAAGGATATTTGAGTTCCACTTAAAGTAACCACTTCCAAAACAGTATATCAAGTTATTAAGCTATTGATAATTTGTATCGACGCAGACATGGGTCAACCTCGTTGGCCGTTACCGTAAAAACGTCGGCTATACTGCCACTGTCGGACATAATTTCCATTTAGTTGGACGTGAGCACATGCTGTATGTTCTGTAAGTAAATTGTTTACAACGTGGCGCTATTTTCAGTCAGTATATAATATACAATACGAGTAGTACAATCACTATACTATTTAAGCCAATAATAAACTGTCGATTTGATATTAAAAGGAAATAATTAGTGATACTTACGCTGGAAAAATGCTTATGGCAGAAGATGCCGTGTGCACCGCCGTCTATTTAGGAAGCAACACAAATAAAACTCACTTAACGAAATATTATTCGAGTCGTTTAGAGGTGAAACTTGTTCACCTCATCCTCAGGAGTCGTTTGTCGTTCCAGCGCTTGGTGAGTCAACGTCTTCTGAGGAAGCCTCGTGTAGAGGTGAAATATGTGTCGAAGAGTTTTGGTTATGTGAGTTGCAGGTGTGTTGTTTATACTGTAAACTACTGCATACGTTTAATGTGGGAGGGAGAAGTATCATACTAATATGGATTTCCGCAACGCCTGTATGAATAATTCACTGTCGACTCGACAATCGTATCCCATTTTTTACTGTATTCCAATCAAATAGGGGTTTAATAAAAGGTTTTTACTGTATCGTCCGATTACTTTTCGCAATAAAGGGTTTTATTTTTTACCGCATTTGAAATTCAATACATTTCTTTTAACCATAATTCATAAACATTTGTCTCACGGACTGCGCGAAACGTAAAAATTATATTTAGAGTGAAAGAGTTAGAAAGCTTACCTCTTAAGTACCTTTCTAAGTCACACGACCATTAGTATCGCGAGTGCATTTAACTTGCTGTGACGTCTCTATAAGAAGTTAGAGAGTTATATTCGTCTAAGGGACGAATGTTTGTGAATTTATACAAAATCGGTGAGTACCGTTGCAAATTTTGAAACACGATTTTTAAGAATTCTAGTTTTATGAAATACTCGGTAAGTTTGTAATAATATTTTTGTCATAATTATTATACCTACATGTAAAAATAGATTTTTTACTTCTAACCATTTTGTTTTTATTTTCGAATTGGTCGCTCAAGACTGGCAAATAGAGCATTATTTTAATTGTGTATACGATTCCGACGATGTAGATTATCCCTGAACTCAGTGAGGAGATGCAGGATTGAGTGACATCGAGAATCACAATATTAAAAAAGAGATCCCAACAGATTCCGACGGCAATAAGAGTCAAGATGAGGATGATGCATAAAAAAGAATATAGCAGAAGTTTTGAATAAAACGCCTACCAGCCCTACGCCTGGTCCCAGTGATCCCCAAAAAAAGATTTGTAGCTTATGTTTTTACAAAAGGCGTCGAATGAAGAGGTTCCAATCTAACCACTGTAAAAATTTCATATGTATGGACCACCGTGGCAGAATAAAAATATTATTGTGTTATGACTTAAGTTTTAAATAGCTCAATAAAGGAGTTAGGCAATACTTGGATGTATTTGTTTTCTTTTATTAACAAAATCATAACTAACCATACCTACATGTGTTCGTCTGTGAGACGAATGTTCATTTATAATGTTACTCCTACATATGTTAACGAATCTAGGCTAAATAGATCCTAAATTCGTACCGCCGCACTAGGATGCTCTGTGCCGCGGAAGGCACGGTCACACACATCAAGAAATACCACTACCCGAGAGCAAACATTTTTGTTGATTACACAAATATTTTCCCCACCTTGCATTCTGAAGGCTGCAAACGGAGCCTTTAAAACAAAGATACCTATATTTATTACGAAACAAAAACGCCGAACAACGCAAAAAATCAATTTGGCTACTATTTATTTTCATTTTAAAATAATATAAATACAACACTTCATAGAATAGTCAGGTCTTAGCAGCATTTTAAACAAGCCCCTGAGGCCGTCTTGCACGAGTCATCCTAATCACGATCAGGTTTGATTGTGTTTAGAACTTCATTCTGTCTCTATCAGATTTGAAACAAAAGACAAAGATATAACAATATTTTGATATTGTTTAGTGATAAGCTTATTTAGTGAGACGCCACTTCGTGCATTTTTCTACTTTTACGTATCATATGACTGATTCATATGTTGTCTACGTTATTCATTTATTTTTAGTTAAATAGAGCATATGTATTCAGTAGGCACAAGTTGAAAATGCTATAGTAACCCGCCCCACGGCTCCGCCTGCGTGCATGCTAAGTATCCCATAGGAACACTTCACTGAGACTAAAAGTAGTTATCCTACGTCCTTTTCCATACTGTTAACTAGGTGTAAGAATAATAAACAAATCAACTAACATACCTTCGAATTTCTAATATCGTATTAAAATACAAAAAGCTTAAAATCAAAGCTAATTGAATGCAACAGAGTGGATCTGTGCTAAATTATCTTTTAATTCGTAGGCTCGCTATTCGCCATATTTGGCCAATAATACAATATATTTTGCATAAATCATTCTACTTTTCCGGGAATTGCGAATTGTGTGGTAAATATGAAGCAATAAATAATGCAAGTGCATTCTGAAGGAGTCCCAAGCACTTTCGTTCCAACTAGGTTACGATTTCTGAATCGTGTTTTTGAAATAATTTTCTATGCCAACTAAGAGTATATGTACACAATGTAAAACTATAAAAGGCTTTTTTAAACATAATATATTATGTTAATAAATGAGACATATAAATGAGAGCAGCTCGTCAATTGTGACGAAATGGATCTATTATAGGCAGAGGTTACCGCTTGACACCAGGAGGCCAATTCTGTTACTTTACAACGTTCAACAATATATGCCACTGCAACTGCAGTACGACTCCGGTTGTCGTTCGATACTTTGGCAAAACGCCATTCTACTATTTCTGTAGACAAATTGGATTGTAGCTTCACTTAAACATAACATAAACGCTACTTTTTAATAAATATATGATTGGCACTACTATACACAAATTGTGAGTTAACAACGCGTTCATGATCTATCTAGTTATCAGAACATAAAGTTATGATCGATCGCTGGCGTCAACAGAAACGTAACTGCAGCTGGACTGTTGTTCAATGGCCGAATAAGAAAACGCATAAAAGTCACCGTTCAGCTACGGTTCGATTGCACTGTTAGATAATAGCTAAAGCACAAGAATAGAAATTAGGTTTTCTAGTCTAGTGGCTATAGTCAGCATAACGAGTATTTTTGTGATGTTATCTAATGAAAATCCATTGAAGAAGCATTGTTTGCTAAGGGTTTATTTCCATAAGAACCATTAACGCTACAAAATTACAATTTACGAGTAATAATATAATAACAACTAACTGATGTTAAGTGATAAGTGAGCAGCAATGGTCGTATCTGGCGTAGGCTCGTAGAGGTGTAGAAGTCGTAGCGGACGTTACTGTCGTAGCTTAACAATTCCGTAGCAAGATCCGACCCTGCCGTGCGATTCTCTAATGATTCGTTGACGTGCTGGTCGACGAGCTCACCGATGTCAAATACTTTATAAGATATCGCCCATGTACACAAGGTTGTTTTTCCAACGTTTCTTGTCATCCCGTCATTTGTTTCGGGATGTTGTCAAAGATACAACGATGTTTGCTTTTAAAGAATCGCACGGCAGATGGCACCTCGTTTAGTGACATTTGTTATCGCTAAGCAGGTGTAGTCTTTCAAAAACCATTATATTAATTTATAAAAATCCTACTACTTTCATAGAGAAACCAGACAATTTTTATCTTATTGAACAGATAATTCCCGAGTAATCACTATAATATAATTTATGTACAGAGTGACGATATGCATAGTTTTAGTTTTTTTACCTAACCTTTTTGTAACGCTAAACTTTATTAAAATATCTTTCTTAGCGTATTTTTAAAAGTTACGTATATCACGTTATACGAACTTCAAATAAAAAAAGTAAAAAGAATTAGTTAAAAATCGAATCATCTCGACATTTTTAATAACACAATATATACTAAATAAGCATTAAGTTCCACTTAATCCTCATATCCTAATTATAGCTAATAATTAAGCCAATCAAGCAGAGAGCACTTGATCACCCAAACCGCAAAATTAGCAATGCCTCAACAATATGTCAACCATAGATCGGATGGTTTGATTGATGTATAAACCAGCTGAGACTGGATTGGCCTAGCCATTGTTCTCACCTATGATGGTATCATTAATTCATCATCATCATCATCATCATCATATCAGCCGTAGGACGTCCACTGCTGAACATACGCCTCCCCCATAATTTTCCAAAAGGACCGGTTGGAAGCGGCCTGCATCCAACGTCGTCCTGCAACCTTTATTAGGTCGTCTGTCCACTGTGTCGGTGGATGACCTACGCTGCGCTTGCTGGTCCGAAGTCCCCACTCCAGAACCTTCCAGCCCCATCGGCCATCTGGTCTGCGAGCTATGTGCCCTGCCCACTGCCACTTTAACGGGCTAATCTTCTAGTCAATGTCGGTGACTTTCGTTCTTCAACGGATCTCCTCATTGCTTATGAGGCCCACAGTAAGAGAGCACGTTTCAGTAACACGCATTGGTCGAAGACTCTTGTCTTTAGGCACTGAGGAAGTTTTGATGGAAGACGTTATTATTATAGAAATAAATGAGCGTAGGGAGTATTGAATGCCTTGATGTAATACTTATATATTACCTACTACTTATATATACGAATTTATTACCTAATAAGATAAAGTGTAACCTCTGCCTTACATTTTCAGGCAATCTTGTGACCCCATGACTTAAGATACTGTTAAGCTACTATATTCTGTACTAGGATCCGGGTGCTTGCGGGACTCAATCCCACATTTCCGACATGCGAGGGTGAGTTTAAATTATAAAAATGAGGATACGTATGACCTCTAGACTTTAGGCACTGCTTAGTTATTAAGCGACTTGATCCAAACGCCTGCAGGAATTTAAGATTCCTCGTTTATTTCCACACAAGAGAAGGCTTTTAATAAAACAGTCTCATTTAATATGAAAGTGAACGACTGTTGAAGTGTGTTAAGTGTTCACAAGTATCACGCACGAAGTATAACGCTCGTAAGAGGATTGTTTCGCGCCTAAGTATAAATGCTTTCTTTTATACAAACATGAAATATTGTGCAAAGCTTGATGCTTTCTCTTGTGGGAGGCATTTATAAGCGTTATTTAGTTTTTTTTTTAATTTGGAACAGGAACGCAATTTGCATATTGTTTGAGTCCATAGAAAAGCTCTCTTTGATAACAGATGTAAATCTGTGTCTTTTGAGGTCTTATTGATTTGCTATATCTAACCTTTGGCATACATGTATTGACCTTGACTTGAAAATTTGATCGACATCGACACCCTGTAATTTGTTTGAATAAATTAATATATAAATACACTAGTTTTGAACAGCTGAGGCTAACTTGTGTCAAATTGTAATTGTTATTGGCATTTGGACGAAGTGGCCGCAATCTGTTCTCGGATTTGGAAAACGCACAATCCACACACTGGAAATCTTGTTAACTTATGCAGAACCTGGAATCATTCTGGAGAAAACCGGGAGTGTTAATATCCTAATTGCAGACCAGCTGACAGTGGATGAACTCTGCTTTTTACACACCCATTGAGGCAGGTCTTGGATCTAACAAAATGTTTTTACACAAATTAAACCCTTAAAACCATATGGGGTTTGCAGGTTAAAGAATGTTTTAATATATTATGTAATACTCACAAACATACGAAAAATTAACTATTTTCTAGTGAGAGGACCGTTATAATTAAAACAAGAAATGTGTCAACCTGCGTGTCAACCTCAGATTGACACTTTCTTGAGAAATCGACATATCAAGGTCAAGGCTGTTGGAATTTCCTCCACACATCCAATTCCACGAGTTTATTTAGGTAATAATAAGCTTTATTAGATGTTTTATAATTTTTGCCATATATTCTAGAAAGCCAATACCCGAAGCTTAATCAGAACGCCCGATCTGTGGTGCTCTGTTTTTTTGTTAGATTCAATGTTTCTCATTTCTGTCCCATGTTACTTACTACAAAGTACTTAATTTGAAGAGCGTCACCAATATGGTGATGCTGTGAATGCCGGTAGAGGTAACAGCATTCAGCAAGCAGCACTCATTCGCAAAACCTTACTTGACATAACCTGCCGTGTGATTCTCTAAGAGCAAACATCGTTGCATCGTTGACAACATTCGTGAAACAAATGACGAGATGACAAGAAACGTTGTAAAACAACTGTAATGTAATATATATTTACATTGAGAAGAATACCTATAGCTAGCTAATAAATAATAAAAAGTAAAATTAGTAATATACATACATTAAATAGATTACGTGTTCTGACCAAGTTTCACTTTACGGAGTCCCTCTTTAACGTGACCTGACGAAGTTTCACGTTACGGAGTCCCTTTTATAACGGCGAACTCTTCATTATTATTGGCCTATGACATCGAGCCAGTCCTTCTCAAGCCCAATGGCTCCATGGTAGATGGCAAAGCCTATCCATTTCAAGATCCATTCTTCTATGAGAATATACGACACACAGTTATAAGCATTTTATTATTATTGGCTTTATAGCATCAATCCAATCTTCAAAATAATAATTGGTTTTCTTTTTCAGGAATCCATTCTCTCTGTCTTAAAATCCAAATTAAAATCGTTTTTCCGTGACGTCTTCTCTGTGTCATTCCATCATTTTTCTTTAATTTTTAAATTGCCCATATTGTTGGTCAGTATCGAAATAGTTTTTATATATTCAATCAAATAAGGATTTATGCAATTAAATATGATCATATATGAAATTATATTACACAACCTTGCGTACAAGGGCGATATCTCATAAATTATTTGTCATCGGTGAGCTCGTCGACGAGCGCATCGACGAATCATTAGAGAATCGCACGGCTGAACGAAGCCGCAAAAAAAAGTTGAATAAATATGCCATAATAGTAATTGCTGTTTTAATTCACGACTGTGAATCTAAATCAGATCTCTTTATTTCAGGTAATATGCGCCATGGAGGAAATAAACGACACATTCGTAATGGGGAACGGCACAAACACCTCAGAGCCATTCACGCCGTACTACAAGCGACCTGAGACTTACATCGTTCCACTACTGTTTGCGCTAATCTTCATTATCGGCGTTGTGGGTAATGGGACGCTGGTTGCGGTCTTTGTCAGGCATAAGGCTATGCGGAATGTGCCCAACACGTAAGTGGTTTGATTACATAGTACTTAGTAGATTAAATGTGTTTTCATTTCAGCTAGATATACAGTTTATCTAACCTTGTGAAAGATTTTGGCAAAATCAGTTCAATTTCGTAATAACAGAACAAAGATATGAACGACTGCCAAATAAAATTTTGCTTTTCTACCAGCGAGCGTTTTGATTAAATTAAAATTATGTGTAAATGAAAATCATAGTGTAGTAGGTACAACACATTTTTAAGCAAAATCTCACAGTATTCTTCGCTGAGAGTAAAATTGTATTTTATAGCATGGGGCGATGGCAGTTTTATGAACCTACCATATACTTTACGCTAAAAAGGACGCGAGCCATTCTATTTTTCTCAAATCCTAGTTTAGAGGTATCTAGAGAGCAATGGTATATGTTTTTTGACTGACTACCTATCTTGGTGTTATACGAGTATATTAATATTTAACTTAACCTTAGGGGTTACTAAGCTATAACCCGCTCCGACACAGCTCGGTTAACTTAATTGGTAAATTTAAATAGTAAATATATTATTACTATAATTATTATTTAGGTTAAAGTTCCTACGTATTTGTGTAAACACTTCTAGATACATTGCATTTAAAAACATCATGGAACACTTATTAATAATTTAGAATCAAATATGTAAAAGAATACATATTTCAAAGTCATGCAAATTGTTTGACAAGTTTTTCTTGAGTAAGTTGATGATATATTTTTATGAAACCATATGGTTGTTTTTATATTTGAAGTAGAAGTTGATAATATTTATAGCTACTAACTTCGGCCACATTATCACTCACTGTAAAGGTTCTGTGCAATTCTATATAGTAATTTAGGTTTCTCTTTCTTTGGTCATAACCACAGATAAATATGTACAATCGATAACGTATGTATAACGATTTGTATTAAAACCAAGCGTGGTGACTTTAACATTACATTTTACAAACTTTATTAATTATGTGACGGGAAATTCAAACCGATTCAAAGACACAAATGACGTGGACCGCCTCGCTACGTTTCAAATGATTTCACTCTAACCCCTGGAACTAGAATTCAACTGTATCCGGCTGCTACAATAGACGCGCACGGACTGTAAGTAGCGGCGTTTAACCTTGACGGCAAGTACACGCATTGCGTTATTTATTGTACATACATTTATTTGGTCATAACATAATAATTTCAAAATCATAAGTGTAATTACTAACGGTGGAACTGAGAAGGAATAATTATAATGTATACTCATATTTGGTGAGTTTCCGATATTTGGCGCTTTTGCAAGCACCTTGAGCACGGATGATAAATATACATGGAATATATATTTATATGACATATGAAGCGCTCCCAAAGGAGCTTGACATGGTAATCTTAACCGATTAATAAGTTAAGCAACGCTTGGTGCGGTCAGGAGTTGGATGAGTGGCCGAAATATATGGGTGGCATCATTAGCCCATCTACCAAGCCGCTCTCCCACAACTTTTCTCTCTTGAGAGGAAGACTCAAGTCCCAACAGTGAAAACATAATGGGCTGATTATGTATATGAACAAATTGAAAAATGCGTCCTAGGTTCCTAATAATAAAGTGAACATTTTGAAAATCTGTATTTAATTTAGGATAACTATAATATATATATATATATATATTTATTTATTAAGGATAGTAAGGACACAGAAATTCACAAAACAAACAACATCTACCTGCGTAGCTAACATATATCCAGAGCCAATTACGAAAATCGCGGTCCTTTCACAGACGTAAGTGCCTCACCCTATTTAATATCTAATGTACGTAAACCACTCTGTGGACAGATATGCTAGCTTTCCTCTGTGCATTTATAATGGAGACTGTCAACCTATCCCAAGGGTTGAAGGGATGTTTTTTTTGAGTTCTGTACAAGACAACAGGACCCCAGACATTACTAATCCTATGCTGTTCCTCTGTATCTTTCTAACTTGTCTTCAAAGAGCTATATCTCTAAAAATGTAACAGGTAGTCAGTTGAATTTATCACAGTATATATTTATTGCAGATGTCGTATCAAATAATTAAAAATTGAAAAGTAAAAATTAAGGTCCTCGTAAAACGTGTTATTACTGACGGTTCCGTTAGTGTAGTGTTAGTAGCTTTCGAAGCGCGGAGTCTCAGGTTTGATTCCCGGCCAAGTCAAACATTGCGCAATATGCAGAAATGTTTGTTCGTGGGTCTTGGGTGTTGTTATGTGTTATTATGTATCCATGCCTCCAACGAAGGAAATCCTAGTGGGCGTGTAAACGTTTTACTTTCATAAGGGAATATTGAAAGTTTACATGCAGTGCATACACATTTGAAAATTATATCAAGCCTGCAGATTTGTTTTTTTTTTATGATCTCCAGGAAAATAATCCAACTGTGTATGTAGATCATCCGTGATCATGGCACTTTCAACTGTGCCGAAATATCAAAAAAACTCAAAGAAAATATACATGGCAGCTATCCCGTTAGTAATTTGAACATTTCGAATACTTGTATCCATAATGGTTAAAAAACGTATATGTATATTTTATCCATGATAAAAAATGTAGAATAGATTTTAGAACACAAAACGTAAAACAGGCCTTTAAAATAATGCTTTACTATTTATAAAACATTACGCAAGCAAGCTGTAACTACAACACCTTGGCGCGATATCAAGTTTCAATGTCCACATTTACGATATCTATATTGTGTTCCGTACACGCTACTTGAGCCAAGAGAAATTGCGTAACTTTATTAAAAATAAAATTTACTCCAAGTTTTTACAGTAAAGATTTAATAAAGCGAACCAGAATAACTACAAAGAAGCTTTAGAAAACCTTGCAATATTAGAGGCAACTGTAAAGTCAACAAAATAGAAAAACTAGCAATCAAGGATTTTGTATGATTCAGCTTCTTATACTAATGATTGAAAGTTTATAATATTTTTAAAGTTAAAGCACAGTTTTATGGAAGAATTAAACAGTACAAGATCTTCCTTCCAAATTAAAAGGTCATTATTTATCTTCAATTTATCAATCGTACATGATTACTCTTGTCCTGACTGACGACTGATTCATCAACGCAGACCGCTCGGGCTATTGAAGCTATTGACGTATTGTACCTCAATTTTACAAGCTTACAATTTTGGCAGACGATGCCTGTTGTATCGCATCATCATGATGTATATACGGGGCCATGATGCATGTTATGCGTCATGGCCCAGTGTACAATATACACTGGGCCGCCAAGGAATTAGGTCTGCCACTTGTTTTGTGGTTGTGTCACGCTTTAACCCCACAGCCGAATGGGCCGGCACGACCGGGGAAGTACCACACCCCCACATAACACCGACGTGAAGTAACATAGCTTGTTATTGCGTTTCGTCGGTTTGTGGGAGGTTTTGGAGGCCCCCCTTCCCTTGTTCTCCCTCTATTTTCCCCTCCCCCTCCACCCTCACCCCTTCTATCTCTTCCTTCCTATCATCCTTCCTCAATGGTCGGCAACGTATCCTCGAGGCCTCTGGTATTGCGGATGTCCGTGGGTGACGGTATCACTTACCATCAGGTAAGCCGCTTTCTCGTTTGCCAACCTATCCCATGAAAAAAAAAGGTTTTGTATTATGTACTAGGTTTCCAAAAATGTGTCATGATTTGAAATAAGCAATTTTTACACATTTTACTATACAGCTGTATACTAAAATGTGGATAAGCATCCACAAAAGGAGGTATTTTGGTTATTTCACAAGTCTCTAGATCATCATAATTATATACTTTAAGCCAAAATGTAATTTTGTCTCAGTACAATTTGCCATACTAACTGGTAAATAAGCAGTGGTCCTAGTACAACACCAGCACAGATAACTCACAGTTTGTACTATTTACGTCAACGATATGTTACGTTACACTTACGCAAATTTACGAGGTAGGCCCACTGTCGTACAATATTTAATTTTGATTAGTTGCAAAGGCTCAATTTTCCTACCAAGTGCACACAGTCCTTAACAAATTTCATCTCTATATCAAACCAATTCTTCCAGGTACATCTTATCCCTGGCTCTGGCGGATCTCCTCGTCATCATCACCTGCGTGCCATTCACCTCCATCGTGTACACACTGGAGTCCTGGCCGTGGGGGTCGACGGTGTGTCGGGTGTCGGAGGCAGCCAAGGATGTCAGTATCGGAGTGTCAGTGTTCACGCTGACAGCGCTGTCAGCTGATAGATACTTCGCGATTGTGGACCCACTGAGGAAATTACACGCTACAGGTATGTTTTTACGTTCTCAAACACCGATACTCTTCACTATTCTGCTTCGATGGAGCTCGGGCTCTGGAGCGAGTGTGCAAGTTAAAAATGTTTCCGTGTCACGTAAGGTCCGAAAGGCTATCGAGATTGTAAGCATCTAAATTTTAATTAAGCCGGAGGATATGGTCCATCCTATTGAGCTACCCACCGGGAGATACTGTCTTCATGGAGCTCTTAATAGTTCGAAAAAGGTGATTAGTAACAAATTAGTAAGTTCATTCTATCTAAGTATTCCTCTCGGTACATACGGTAGTGATACTGAACGTAACTGCAGCGGGACTGTTTTTCAGTAGCAGAATAAGAAAACGCATAAGTCACCGTTTAGGTACGGTCCAATTCCAGTTTAGTTAGTAGAATGCTATTGCCCGTATACCAGTCAAGTAATAAATACTTCATGATAGACGTGAATCTTTGCCGATTTACCAATTTGTCATAAAGTTCAAATCCTTTTAATTTAGGCATTTTTAACATTAATATTCATGTTAACAAACATAATTATATGCTCTTGGCTTGCTAGTAGTTAGTGTACTGAACGAATCAGACTCATCGACCAATGTTCTGTATACCTACCTTCATAGGTAGGTATACCTACTTGACGCTGTGCACGAAACGTAAACAAAAAAACGTTGAAAAATACACGTTTCTAATATGTAAACTTTTAACTGACTACCTCATCGTCATCATCGCAGATGTAGGATGTCCACTTAATATCCACTTAAACGGCCTGTATCCAACGTAGTCCTGCCACCTTTATCAGGTCGTCTGTCCATCTTGTCGGTTGTCATCCTGCGCTGCGCTTGCCGATCTATGGTTTTATTCACCCCATGACCTTTCGGCCCCAGCGGCCACAGCTTTGCGTGTCATGTGCTCTGCCCAATGCTACATCAAATGGCTTATCTTCTAAGCAATGTCGGTGACTTTCGTCCGCCTTCGGATCACATCATTTCGGATACGATCACGTAGAAAAACCTCGAGCATAACGATTATCCAATACGGTTTAAAAGATTACAAAGAGATTAAGATTAAGACAATAGACAGACGGACGGACGACTAATGCTTAGAATTACATAGTTCCGTATAGAGCAGACAAAGCCCTAAAAAGGTCCGACGTATGCAATATAATAAATATACGGATTCGGAAAGACATTAATTCATTAGCTACGATAAGACCTGTATTTCATAAATTTAAAGCCATTTGAATATAATCTCCTTCACTCCCTAATCTTCCCAAGGTATTATCCACGTATTCTGAACGGCATTGTTTGAACGGATATGGCGGAATGGATCCACTCAAGTGCAAAACTCAGAGAATTAGGAAGAGCAAGTCATTAAGTCCAAAAACCAATTGAGTAAGCTTTCTATTTATGTATGCATGAGATGACTGTTTAATATTTGGGTGAAATAAAGAATATTGAGGTGTGAAGGAACTGAACTCAAGTGCTTTGAACTTCAGTACCTATATAAGTGGGGTTGGGACCTTTAAATGTGTTTATTGATACGGAAAAGGTTGTTTTTGGATAATGACCTACAACAACGATGATATATTATTATCTATACTTGTAATATATATATATATATATATATATATATATATATAAGTAGGAGTAGAAGCCAAAAATTTGTATTTAGACTAAAATAAAAATAAAATGTGGGTCAGAAGACTTAAAATTACGTACTGAACAAGAATACGACGTTTTTGAAAAATATTAAAATTTTAGATAAAAAGCTCACGGCGTTAAAAGACTCAATAACGTAATTTTGTGAAGTTACTTTTCAGCGTATTTAAAAAATCTACCGCCAACCATGCATACAATATTATAATAAGCTAATAGAGAAAATTAAACCGACGATACTGTGAAAATGTGCGTGGGTTGGTTAACTACTAGAGGATTCACATCAAATGGTTTGTACAATTTATTATACAACTAAATTCTTATAGTATAATAATAATAATAATAAGAAGCCTTTATTGCTGTTACTTTTAACATAATTAACAAACATTCTAAAAGTTTAATGGAGGTAACAAAATAACAAAACTAACTAGGTGCTATCGTCGGCATTGGATTGTTCTCCTCTCACAACAGCTTGTCTTTCGACAAAGGCCTCCTCTAAGGCTTTCCATTTGTCTCTATCCTTTGCTATACGTAGCCATTCTGGGCCCGCTGCTTTCTTAAAATCATCTTCCCATCTCTTTGTCTGTCTTCCTCTGCTTCGCCTGCTTTCTCTAGGGTACCATTCGGTTATAATTTTGGTCCATTTCTCTTTCTTTTCTCTCAACATATGTCCTGTCCAGCGCCATTTCAATTTTCTGTATATTGTTTGAACTTTTTTGAACTTAGTTAACCCTTTTATCTTTTTTATCTGTACTCTATCTCTTCTCCTTACTCCCAATACGCTTCTCTCTATCCCATTCTGACATATATTGATTTTATTTTGTTGCTGTTCTGTTAAGGCCCAAGTTTGGCATGCGTATGTCAGACATGGCAGGATGCAAGCATTAAAAACTTTGCGTTTCTCTGACATTGGCATCTCTTTGTTTTTCATTATTTCACTTAACGACCAAAATCTCTTCCATGTGTTAGCTATTCTTCTTTCGATTTCTTTCTGCATGTTCTCTATTGGTGATAGTAATTGCCCTAAATAAATATATTCGTTCACATATTCTAATTGCTGTTTATTTATTGTTATAGTCTCTTTTGCTGAAGAATTGCTCATTATTTTTGTTTTCGCTACATTCATAGAGAGACCCGCCTTTGCACTTTCATCCGATAATTGTTGCAACATTCTTTCCAGGGTATTTGGACATTCGGAGAACAGTATTAAATCGTCCGCGAATCTCAAATGACTTAATTTCTCTCCGTTCACGTTAATCCCGAAATTATTCCAGTCTAGTCTCCTAAAGATCGTCTCCAACACAGCTGAGAATAATTTCGGCGATATAGGGTCACCTTGACGGACGCCTCTTTCAATTGGAAACTCGTCGCCTGTTGTTTCCAGTTTTATTTGTGCTGTGCTTTTCTGGTAAATGTTTTTTAGTATACGTATGTACTTTTTATGGATCCCTTGTCGCTCTAATGATTCCCATATATATTGATGTTCCAACGAGTCGAAGGCTTTGTTGAAGTCTACGAAACCCAGATAGTATTCTTTATTGTATTCTTTATATTTCTGAAGTATCTGTCGTAGGACGTGGATATGATCTGTAGTCGAGAAGTTACTCCTAAATCCGGCTTGCTCCTTAGGCTGATTTTCATCGAGAATGTTAGTAAGTCTAAATAATAATATTTTTGAGAAGATCTTATATATATTCGACATTAAGCTTATTGGCCTGTAATTGCCAATGTCTCCTTTGTCCCCTTTTTTGTGTAACAAAACTATAATAGATTTCGCCCAATCTTCTGGAATATATTCTGTCTTTATAATTTCGTTAAATAAATTGGTTAATTTTGGTACAATTACTGGCATTGATATCCTAAGAAGTTCATTAGTGATTTGGTCGGGACCGGGCGCCTTTCTTAACTTCTGTGTTCTGATAGCTTTTTCTGTTTCTTCCTCTAGAACAGGTGGAATATGGTCAGATTCCTCTTTGTCGTCAATCACTATATTATTGAGATTATCATTTTTGCTTTTATATAGATTCTTATAATATTCCGTAGCAATATTTAATATTTCCAATCTTTTGCTAGTGCATTTTCCCCGTTTATCTTTCATATTTGGCATCCAATTTTTCTTTGTTTCTAACTCTTTATACGCTTTCTTTACTCCGCCTGTTTTTTTAATATGATATTGAAAAGTATTTGTTCTTTTATGCTTTCTGTCTTTCCTTATTTGTTCGTTATTTTATTTACTTATTTCTGCAATCTCTTTACTTTTCGTGCTTTGTATAAGCAATTTTCTTTCTCGGAGTAGTTGAGTTGTTTCTGTAGATAGTATTCCTTTATTATTTGTATATGCTTTTCTGGCTTCAGTTTTTAGGATATTTAAAAAATCGCAGTATTTCGATTGAGTTGATTTATTGTAATCTTTTCCCTCACTTCTATCCAGAATTTCTTTTAGGTTGTTTTTTATTTCCGCCTCATTATTAATGCTCACGTACGGTACTGATTTAGTTTGCAGTCTTCTACTTTTCTTTATATGTGTTCCTCGTAATGTCGCACGAATCATCTTATGGTCAGAGTTAAAATTTAAATTATGTATAATTGACAGATCTTTGAAAACTCTTGGTTTATTGGTCATAATATAATCGATTTCATTTCGATGCAGCCCATTTGGAGAAGTCCACGTCCATTTCTTGCTCTTTTTCTTTTTGTAAAAGCTATTCGTGATACTTAGTTTGTTTTCTAATCCAAAGTTTACCAATCTTTCTCCGTTTTTACTTCTCTTGCCATAACCGTGTTTTCCTACAGTATACTCTTCACCTTCGTGGCATTCCCCAATTTGTCCGTTAAAATCCCCCATTATTATCATATTCTTGTAAGCATAATCCACCGTTTCTTGTATTTTTTTATAGAAGTCTTCTATTTTGTCTATATCTTCTTTTTTATCTGCTTCAGTCGGCGAGTATGCCTGAATAATTGACCAATGTTCATCTTTGCTATTCTGTATTGGAATTTTAATGTTAAGAATTGATATTCTTTCTGATATTCCTTTTAGTTCCACTATTCGGTCAGTATATTCCCGTTTTATCAGAAATCCCACACCATATTGCCCCTGTGTTTCTCCTTTGTAATGTAATATATACTTTCCGTGGTCTTCTATTCCTTCCCCCAATCTTCTCATTTCGCTTATTCCTATAATATCCCATTTAATTTCATTTATTGCTGTTTCTAGTTCGATGAGTTTCTCTGGTGTTCTCAATGATCGTGTGTTAAGCGACGCTATGTGTATGTCACAACTTTTCTGTGTTTTTTGACTTTTTTGATTAACTATCCTTAGAGGGTGTTGGTCATTATCCCCCACGATGACCAGTCGGCTTGGGGGAGGGTGTTGTTTTTTTGTTGTATTTGTTCTTGTTTCTTTATATTGTTTTATTTTCCGTTTGCCGAGAATTAGTTGCTATTGTTTCTTGTTTGTTGGGACGATTGTAAGAGAGTTGGATCTGTTCCTCATCATATCAAATGCGTTGGTTCTATTGGTCTTAAAGGATGTGGAGGCTTGCTGTTTTTTAGGTTGGATATCCGAAGCATGCGGTGAAGAAGAATTTTCCCGTTTTCTTTTGTCGTTAATTTTTTCGTTTCCTTTTACTACAAGTTTATCATATTTCAAAAACGCTATATTCCCCTTCTTCCTTTCTTCTAGCAGCTCCGCCTGTAATGCTTTCCTTTTTGCCAGAACTTCCTTTGGGTAGTCTTCCGTGACATATATCTTCTCGAGGTATTTCTTTTTTCTCATTATCTCTGCTTTTTTCCACCCGTTTACGAAAGAACAGAGAACCGGCCTCGGTTTATTACTTTCTCCATTTGTATTCCCTATTCGGTATATATTGTTTATTCCATTTTCTTCGATGTCAATGTTTATGTCTCTTTTGAAGGTTTTCTTTATATTATTTATTAATTCCAATGTTGATTTTTCTATTTCTTCCAAGCCAAATATAATTATATTATTATTTCTTTTTTCTCTTTTCAGATATTCTATCTCTTTTTCCTGGGTTTCTACTTTTAATTTTAAGCTTTTGTTTTCCTCTATGATCGGGATTAATTTTTCATCCATTCTACCCATTATGTTATTTGTAATAGATTCGGTAAGTTCCGCAGATTGATGTTGCATTTCTAGTTTCATTTTTTCGAACAATAGTTGAAACTGTCCCTCCATTTTTAATTAATTAATTAAGTCTGCTTGAAACGAAACGTAATGGCAGGATTATTTTTTCACACTTGCAACACTGGCGTATATGTCAGTCGCAGTGACTGCTGTGAACAATGTCTGCCAACGTCAGATCACTGACTTGTGAATTGATACAGCCAACTAACCTCAAAATGTTGCCGATACACTTCTTCTTTCTTTTGTAAAACGTGATGAAATGTGCAAGTTTCACCTTAAATTGTATCTCCAACACTTTATGGCCTCTTCTTTGTTGTTTTGCGGAAGTATTCTTGAGTGTATGATGTTTAAAAACTATTATTTAGCGAGACTATTCGGACGTTGATGTTTACACTTCGAAGAACGGAAACGGAAAAAAAATTCTTATAGTATTACTTCTTAAATCACTAACGCCTGCTTAAGCGATCTCAAACATTGAAATTTATAGAGAAAAATTTCACTTCCTCGGACGAGATTCGGACCCTCGTCTTCTGACTCTCCGTGTCAGACGCCTTGACCAACTAGGCCACCGAGGTTTGGTCGGTCGGTTTGGTCCAAACATCGAATTGTTACTCTCTATCTGACTTTCTGACGTCTTACGGGGACGGAGCGACATCTATTGAACAGCTTTGACAGTACATCACAGTAGACATCGCAACCCTTGTAATCTTTATAGAATTACTTTTTAAAACACTAACGCCTGCTTTGCGCTCTAACCCGAACCTCGGTGGCCAAGTTGGTCAATGGCGTCTGACACGGAGAGTCAGAAGATGAGGGTTTGAATCCCGTCCGAGAATGTGATTTTTTTTTCTATAAATTTCAATGTTTGAGATAACTAAATTCTTTGTAATTAGGATGCTTCTAATTATTTACTAATAATTTAAATATTTTTTTTATCTAGAAAGAAGTAATACAATGCAATAGCAGATAACCAAATTAATTATTATTTAGGGTGATTCATCATACCTGGATCAAAGCGGGTAGGGTGGTGGGGGGAAACTGGGTGCATCCAATGAACCCCCATGTATGTTCTACGATTTTCGATAATTTGGGAGTTATAATTTTTTTTTGCATTTTTAACCACTCTCCAGATTGGAGCAGAAAAAATTTTTTTTTGGCTAGACCTTCTCAGCTGGAGTGTTATTTTTTGCAGGAAACATTGCTCAATAGTAGGCCTATCGAATAACAGTATCACTTTGTCACTTTAAATGTTACCGTTTTTGCAATAAAAATAAAACTAAAAAAAAACAGTAGTTTTCATCCATCACCACAAGTATCAAAGGTAAGTAAAAAAAAATATTAACAGTATATTTTTTTATGGAAACTACTTTAAAAACTTTATTAGGTATCTAGTTAGTGATCCTCTAAATTTCATTTGTCTAAGTTATTGGGTTCACTTTGAAATTGACTAAGTAAAATGAGCTAACAGGTCATTGATAAAAAAATAATGTAAAACATCGTTTAAGATCATCAGAGTTGTGAAGTTGATTGGTCAAATGGAGCAGGTAATAATAAAGAGTCTGCAATGAAAAGGGACAGCAATAGCAACTACCTACTTTCGTCCTCTTCCCATGTATTGTTTATTTCCTGGAAACCAAAGTGACAATAGTAATTATTACTAACTATTTTTTTACTAACGATTTGTTAGTTCTACTTGTGCTTATCTAAAATTTGTTTAGTCGTTTATCGTCTGCTCTTCCGTACATTCGCTACCTCTTTTGTTTTTATCTTTTGACTTGGCTTGTGTTTTTAGATTTTTGATTTGCTGTGATTTGGACGTGTTGGATACCTTGGAACGATAACTTTGGCACGTTTACCGGACTTTACGTTCTTTCTCTGTGAATACCATGCCCTACCGAGAGTATGCTGAAATGCATTTTTACTACGGCTTAGCTCAAGGAAATGCACGACGAGCTGCACAGCTGTATCGCGATCTGTTAATACGCCGAGGTGGAAGAATATATATTTTAGTGAAGAACTCTAAAAATGCAAGATTCTTCTGAACACTTTTATTTTTATCTCACGTAAAAAAGTTACGAGAGATACAGTGCGGTAGTTTACACTGCACTAATTAATTTAACATTCACCTCACATGAAAACAAATGTTTAAAAGTATTTTTATCCCGTTTTATTTGAGTTTTATTACGTTATTTTTCGAGTGGAGCAGCCAGATGTACTTGGAAGATAGGTATTTTAGGGTTAAGAGTGAACCTAAGCGGGTCAAGAATAATTTTAGCTACACGTTAGGAATAATTAGTTAGAGAAGTGTGTATTAAAGCTCGTGTATCTTTTACGGCCGTATTTAATCTACAATGAAATTCGCAATGAAAGTCGGTAGAAGATTTCAATACGTAAAGTTAAAATAACACATATTAAGTGATAGTTAGTTAGATAGATAGTAAACAGACAGAAGGCTCTTACGAATGAAAAAAGGCCAAGAAAGTAAGACTGGCGGGAAAAACTTGGTCATCATCATCATCTCAGCCGTAGCGCGTCCTCTGCTGAACATATGCCTCCCCCACAAATTTCCAGTAGAAGCGGCCTGCATCCAACGTCGTCCTGTTACCTTTATCAGGTCGTCAACCCACCTTGTCGGTGGGCGGCCTACGCTGCGCTTGCCGGTCCGTGCTCTCCACTCCAGAATCTTCTGACCACATCGGCCATGTGTTCCGCGTGCTATGTGGCCGCAGCCAATCTGGGTATTATTTTCCAATTTTATTTTATATATGGACACCAACTCGAAGCCTTAGAATCCATAGATAATCGAGCAAAGAATCTCATTGGTAACGATGCTTTGGCTTTAGTGGGGACTAGACTTCAAAGCCTCGAACATAGACGAATATTTGCCAACTTATCGGTGTTTTACAGGCTTTACTTCAGAGAACGTTCGATCGATCGATCACAATCTTATTCCCTCATCTCCATTCTTACATCAGACAACAAGACGCACATTAATACGGCATCCGTACATGTAATAATTTCATAATTACGCACGAATTGCTTCAAATCAAGTTTCACATTGCGTATGCAGAAGTATGGAACAACCTGTCAGCGTCTATATTTCCCGACATATACAATGTGGGAGTCTTCAAGTAGGTACAGAGTGAATAGGACCACCGTCATCCACGTCATCACTTTCCATCAGGTAAGACTGCGGTTGCCTTCGCTGAGTTCGCTGAACTATACCTACTGAGACTGAGAGACAATAAACATTCATCATCATCATCATCATCATTATCAGCCGGAAGACGTCAACTGCTGAACATAGGCCTCCCCCATAGAACGCCACTTGGACCGGCTACTCGCTTCCTGCATCCAGCGATTCCCCGCGGTTTTTATGAGGTCGTCGGTCCACCTAGCGGGGGGCCGGCCTACACTACGCCTTCCGGTGCGTGGTCGCCACTCGAGAACCTTTCTTCCCCATCGGTTATCAGTTCTGCGAGTGATGTGGCCTGCCCATTGCCACTTCAACTTGCTAATTTTGAGAGCTATGTCGGTGACCTTAGTTCTCCTACGGATCTCCTCATTTCGGATCTTATCACGCAGGGAAACCCCAAGCATAGCCCTCTCCATTGCTCGTTGAGCGACTTCAAGCTTGTTAATGAGGCCCACAGTAAGGGACCACGTCTCAGTGCCATAAGTCATCACTGGCAACACACACTGGTTGAAAACCTTGGTTTTCAGGCTCTGAGGTATTGGGGACGAAAAGATGGATCGAAGCTTCCCGAACGCTGCCCATCCGAGCTGGATTCTTCATGCGACCTCCTTGTCGAAGTTGGACCTACCTAATTGGACAGTCTGTCCCAGGTAGACGTACTCGTCTACAACTTCGAGTGTATCGTTTCCAACAATTACCGGTATAGGTGGAACATGGACATTGGACATGATTTTCGTCTTATCCATGTTCATCTTAAGACCAACCTGTTGGGAAACTCTACTGAGGTCGTTGAGCATGGTGCCGATATCCTCGAGCGACTCCGCCATTATAACTATATCATCGGCAAAACGAAGGTTAGTGATGTATTCGCCATTAATGTTGATGCCACATCCTTTCCAGTCCAAAAGTTTGAAAACATCCTCCAATGCGTTAGTGAACAGTTTCGGAGAGATGACGTCTCCCTGTCTCACACCTCTCTGCAATGGAATTTGTTCCGTACTCTGGTCCTGTAATCGGACTGACATAGTGGCCTTGCTGTATAAACACTTCAACGCTTCGATATACCTATAGTCAATTTGGCATCGCTGCAAGGATTGCAGTATGGCCCACTAATAATAATAAACATTATACTTTTAATATATTATATATTATACTTTTATATTATTTTACTTTGAACATTGATAGATGCACAGCAATACTACAATATATAATACCTATTATTATGTTATTAATATTTATTTATCATTACATATAAAAATTTAAAATATTTCTATGTTAAACAAACACCTAATCAAATAGGCCACCCCTAACCGTACCAGGTGCAAAGGTGCCCATCACACTGGATGCATTGCCACTCTGGATGGCTATGGCCAACATTTGCATGTTGTTATAATATGTTATTTAATTGTTATGTTATTTAATAATTAAAATTATTATTTCTAGTCTAGAGAAATTTGGATAGGAAGGGACAATGGCGTGTCAATTATTTTCACAAAGAAAGAAACATTAGCTGCTAATGCCGGGTACAGACCAAGCGAACGAGACCGAGCGAATGCTAACGAGTGGGATTTGCCGTTCAATACCGCACGCTTGCTTGCTTTCGCTGTTGTGTCCACACTAAAAGAGCATGTTGAAGTTCGTCAACGATCGGCGAAGCTTCCAATGATGTTATATATAAATGGAGGTAGATACGTCATACTGCGGTCGGCTTGGCGACATCAACAGCGTTCAGAAACGGCAAAACTACTGGGCCGAGTGTAAAAACAAGAATGATGTACGAGTATCTTTTCATATTTAAGTATTATTTTTCTATTTTATCAATCAAAATTGGAAAATCGCGAATATCATAAATACGCGAACGAGACAAGTAGCGAGCGACAGAGAGAACGAGGCTGTCATTGGCGGTCGAATGCTCGGCCACAGGCGAACGTTGTTAATAATATGTTGATCTCTTTCTGACAACTATATTAATATATCTTCGTGTTCTTTTAATCTTGTCAGGATTGCCTGTACCTGTTTCACTGCGCTCGGAGTAACCATCGACCAGTAAACATTGCTAATCTCTTACGATTTCTTAAAGAAATTATTAAGCGATAGCACCCGTGGCAACGGCTGCGGAGGGGATAGCTTGCCCCACGAACGCCGGAGTGAGTATTATGCTTGCGTAATACTCGCTCCAGTACTCGCGCAAGGTACACCCAACCAGCCGCCCATGGACTGCGGCAAGCCTAAAAAAGGCCCTTCTAAGGGCCACCACCCGCCGACAGGGGGCCTAACCACCCCCCCGACGCAAAAAGGCTCTTTTAAGAGCCAAGTAACCGCAGGTGACGAACCCACACGTCACAGTAACCCAGGCCCATCTCACGGCCGCCAAGGTCCTTTTGAGGATCAGGACGCCGACAGCTGCCCGAGCAGTTCGGATCGCGCTACCCCACCTAGGGGAACGAACACCGGACCGCAACCATCGACGGAAGCATTGTCTCCGAGAGGACAAATCGAGCGTGATATCCTCACACTCGCGAGGCTTATTGAAGCTGGAGCCCTCTCGCAGGGAATGCTACAGTGGATGGCATTATATCTGCGCCTAGCCGAAGCCGAACTAGAAGGCTCGGACCTCTCCGTCGACGACAGAACGGCGCTGGAGTTCGCAGCCAAATCTATAATAACCCTGCCACCGGCAGTATGCACCCAGACGGTACGACCCAGACGCCGAAAACCGTCAACCCCAATAGAAGTGTTAGACGACGCTACGAAACGTGTACGCGTAAGATCGCGTTCGTTGTCGAACAGCCCTCCTAAGAAAGCGGCACAGCGCCCTAGTCCCATGGAAGTGTCCGCAACAGAACCACCGAAGCCACAGCGACCGAAAAAATCGTTTGCGCAGGTGTCCACCGACTACGTAAAAGTGACTACCGCACCTAGCGGTAAGGTCACCGCGCAACCGAAAGAAACGAAAGAAAGCAAAGATGCGAGAACGGTGCGGCAAATGAGTGAGGGAGAGGCAAGAGAGAGAAGGGTGATACCTCAAGTTACCCCCCGCCTCACCACGCCGAAGGCCGCCCAATTGCCCCCGCCCACACCCAAGGCGCAAGCCGCCCAACAGGCTCCGCCCCCGCCCAGTATGGCCGCCCAAGACGTACAAGCGCCGCCCACCAACAAAGGGCCTAGATATCCGCCACTGGTCGTCGAGAAAATTGACAATTGGACACGACACTTCAAGATCATAGCGGATAAACTTGGGAAACCGCCGAATGGACGCCCGTATGGACAGGGTATCCGGTTCACGCCCACGGATGAAGCCGAATACAGAGTCATCCAGTCATATCTAACGCAGTTAGAAAGAGAGGAGAACATAAGTTGGTTCTCCTACTCGCTGCCGGCCGAGCGGAGCCTTAAGGTAGCCATCCGTGGGCTACCGGCAGACACGCCCGTAGACGCAATCCGGGAGGCCCTTGAGGAAAAGGGATTTACCCCGGAATACGTCAAGAAGATTGCAGCAAGACAGGGGCGTCCGGGATGCATATTCCACGCCCAACTCAAGAGAACACCAGACATTACCCCGGCAATTTACGAAGTTACGGAGTTGCTTATGATGCCGGGCGTAATTATAGAGGCATGGCGTGGAAAGAAGGGACCCGCGCAGTGCCACAAGTGTCAGAAGTTCCGCCACAGCTCTCACAACTGTCACAGAGTGATGGCATGCGTACGTTGTGGCGAGCCACACATGGCGAACGAATGCCCAAGACCCAGAGAGGAGCCCGCAACGTGCGCAAACTGCGGCGGATCCCACCCGGCGAACTACGCTTCCTGTCCCGTATTCAAGAAAGAAATACGGAACAAAAGGGCGGGAACGGTCGCGCTCACTATAAACAACAGAAGAGGCGCCGCCCCGGTCATTCCGGCAACTGTGGAGGAGACAGCTGCGGCCACGCTCATGGCGCCAGCAAATCTCCCACAGAAAACGACCGGGCAGAAGAGGCGCAAAAGGGCCAAGAAGGCGAAGCCGGCTGATAAACCAGTACCGGCTCAGACCAGCTCGGAACAGAAGCCTGCCACAGCCCCCCCACGACTTAACTCACTGGGGCAGACCATCGAGGTACTGAAGGGCATATTGGAAGCCGTTCAAGCCGGCACGGATGCGGAAACGGCTACGCTAAGAGGGCTTATGACTATCCTCCAAAATGGATCGAAACCGCAGAATTAACATCGTGCACTGGAATGCACAGACGCTCACGGGGAAGAAAGGAAGGCTGACCATCTTCCTCCGTGAGCACGATGTTGATATAATGCTGGTCAGTGAGACTTTTAAGATTCCCAACTACTTCGTATACAGGAAGGACGAACTAACCCCAGACGGGCGGGTGTACCGTGGTCTAGCGGTCATGGTCCATCGCAGGATCGTCCATCAGCTGCTACCGGAAGAGGACTTCAACAGCATCCAGGCGCTGGGGGTGTTAGTGAACATCGCCGGCCGTAACCACAGACTGTTCGCGTTCTATAAACCGCCGGGAACAGTTCTAAATCCAACCGAACTGAGGAAATTGATTACCGAAGAACCAACAGTCGTCGCCGGCGACTTCAACGCTAAACACAGGCACTGGAACTCCTCCATGATAGACGCGCACGGACGCAGGTTATATCAGGATGCGATGGACCATGGCTACGAAGTATCGATCTCATCTGCTACAAAGGCTTAAGAGCGCCACCTTCTCAAATTGTACTGGCTGACTTACCATCCGATCATCGGCCAGTACTTTTTACTATCGAAGAACCGCCAAGTAGAGTGATCGCCCCCACACGCAGGAGAAAAATTGATTGGGAAACGTTCTCAGAAACCCTACACTCAAAGACGACCACTCGGCCGATTGAGACGCCACAAGACGTTGAAAAGGCAACGGAAGATCTGACCACGGCTATCCAGGAATCTCTCACAGCAGCATCACACACCTCCACGACGAGAAAGAGGTCTGACCCCATCCCGTCGTGGATCAGGGACCTCATCAGTGAAAAGAGGGATAAACGGAAGCTGTGGCAACAGACTCGCTGCCCGCGTCTCAAAAGGGAAGTAAACGATCTAGTAGAACGCGTCAAAACTGCATTGAACGAACACGCAGGAGAGACGTGGGAGAGACTTATAGACGACATTGGCGATGAAATTCCCTCAATTCATCGCCTCTGCCGCTCACTCGCAAACACCCCAGAACCCATTAGACCTATGATGGGAAAGGATGGGCTACTCAAGTTCGAAGCCTTGGACAGGGCAGAGATATTCGCAGAACACCTTGAAGAACAATTCAAACCGAATCCTGCCCTGGACCAACTACACGTTCAAGAAGTCCAAACTCATCTTGAAGAATATGTAGGGGGTGTAAGTCCCTACACTGGAGTTGATATACCGGGGAAAGTAATGATATGATGTCGAGCTGCACAAATGAAACCACCCGTGTTCATGGTCAAATGCTAACTGATTTATTTTATAATAATAATGTACAAAAGCTGTCGCACGCGGATTCGCGGGCGTCAGCACAATCTCACAATACATGTACTTACTTCGTACATCTTGCCCACTCAAATAGGCCTAAGATGATTTCATGCTAAACATAAAAGAAATGAAGACTTACTTCTAAATGATATAATGCGTAAAGAGTAGATGATACAATGGTGATAACAATGTGGGGTGTTAGTATACACAAAAAATATAGAAAAATAAATAGAGTCAAATTCTCTTATTTCACAAATGCTCACTAATCACTTATCGAAACGAGCTCTGATAGGCATAGGCGACGTGCCTCTATTGACATTTTCTACACTTCGCGCACCTTGCACACATTCACTAACACTGACACGTGAGTCGGCAGTCGAGCCTGGTGGCTGCGGCCTGGCACTTGCCTGCTCCGGCAGTGCCACGGGCGCAGCCTTGCCCTTCAGCTTGCGGTAAGCGACGATAGCTGCCCCGACGAGCAGCAACCCGATGATGAAATATGACGTAGTGTAATGGTGAACGTCATGTATGCTGAGATTCCCTGAAGACTGTTCCTTAGCATTTGCGATTTCGGCTTTCAGTTTGTTCCAAGCTGACTCTTGGATAGGCTCGAGCTCTGTCTCGGAGAGCTGAGCGTTAACCATTTTATTAAGAATCGATATCTCTGGGAATGTAACAATCTGGGGCTTGGTGTCCATTTTATTCTGTAATTTATTGTGTGCGTAAATAGAGTAACTTTCTTCCATTAGGGTACATCCATCATTTAATGTTATGATTCCAGTGTCGTTTATATCTTCTATCGTCATCCCAGCTGGACAATGAATGCGGACGTGGCATTCCGCACAGCACGCGTATAGCCACTGGTTGTCGGAATGTAATTTGATCCATTGATCCCGGCAGGTTGTTATGGTTGTAGAGCAAGCCTTATCAGCGGCGGCGTCTACTAATTGAATGTCACACAATGATTGTTTTATTTTTATATTGTATAATGGTATGTCTAATTGGCATAATATTTTGTTGTAGGAGATATGGGTGCATGTTATTAGGTCGTTTTCGGTCATCAATGAAGCGACATCCTTTTTAAGGTTGAAGGCAATGTAAGGTTTAGTAGGCATTATATGATAGGTTTTGTTGTCCTTCTGTTGTGGTAGAGATATTATTGTGCTAAGTTCGAATACATCATTGCTAAGAAGTGGAATCTTGACCTCGATGATAAGATAATCATTGATTACCTTCGCTGACACTTTGAGAAGTTTGTATAGCTCCGTAATGTCAGTGTGTATGGGTAGCATAAGGAGTCCGTGTAGTTGGCCTGATATAATGTTCATCTGCTGTTCCAGTTGCTCCGGAAGTAATAAATGCGTGTCAATGTGTCCATGGTATATGTCTGTGATAGTATCCATTAGAGTTTGTTGTATGTGTCGCAGGTTAGATATAATGATACTGGCAGCTAGCGCCGATGATGTGATATACAACGAGTTTTCATTGTCAATTTGCACACGATTAATTATCATAGATACATTTCTTAACTGCTCATTCATAAACTGAAATTGCTTAGTCATTATGTCTTCGTGTCTTTTCAAAATATTGTATTGTGATTCAATGATTGACGTTTGATTTCTTAATAATTCTTGTAGATGATTTTCATTCTGCTCTATTTTTTGTATATCTTCCTTGTAGTTCTCTGCAAAACTGCTGTCTAATATTCCAAATAACGAATTTTCAATGTTACCTACTCCGTTGATAAATCCTCTCTTTTGTCTTTTTGATTTATGTCCTTTTAGCAGAGTGTTGTAATGCTCAATTTCATTCAGTTCTTGTCTTAGTTGCAACGTGATACTTTTAATATGCGGGATTTGTTTTGATGATATGTTTTGGAGATGTTCAACATAGCTTTCGATAGCTGTCATTCCTTGCCAATATGTCGACAAGTTGTAATACACAACGAGTTTCCAATTATCCTTGACGTAATAGAGGTCAGCTACCTTGTCGAAAAATAGACCTTGCGATTTGTTGATAACTGTTTTATTGTGATGCAAGTGATCAGTGTTTTGTGAACTGGGTGATATTACAGTCATCATCATGATAATCATGAAAAAATTCTTGATGTTTCTGACGTTAAAAACTCCTAATCTCGGTCTTCGCGGTAAGGTGGTCGTATTTTGATGTGATGCTGAAGGACCTGGATTATCAGATTGATCTGCTGCATGCTGATTAACATTATTATGATCTTCTCGGACGGGTAGGAGGATCAATTTGGAGACTGGTCGTTTTAGGATGTTGTTTCTTGTCTTTAAGGACACGACGCGCACAATTCCGTCTTGTCCAGGGAAAGTGTCTTGGACCTTGCCTAGTGCCCATTTTCCCGGTGGCAAGTTGTCCTCTTTAACGATGACTATATCGTTGACTTCCAAATTTTTCTTCTGAGTCCTCCACTTAGACCTAGTCTGAAGTTGTTGTAGATATTCAGACGACCATTTCTTCCAAAAGTTTTTATTCATTTCCTGAACTAGTTGCCAACGTCCTGATAAAGTGAGTGATTCAGGATCTATTTGTGGCCTAGTAATCAGTGGACCACCGACTAGAAAGTGTCCTGGTGATAGATAGCTGTCAGCATTGTCTTCGGCTATCTCTGTGAGTTGACAAAGTGGCCTGGAGTTCATGCATGCCTCAATTTGATGAAGTAGGGTAGAGAACTCCTCGTATGTTAGTTTCTGATCACCCAATACCCTCTTCAAGTGATATTTCATTCCTTTTACAGCTGCTTCGACCAAGCCAGCTGCGCTGGGCCATACTGGAGCGTTGAAATGCCATTCGATATGATACTCTTGGATGTCATTGATGAATTCAGTATTCATAGTCTGCACAATTTCCTTGTATTCTTGTTGCAGAAGACGGTTTCCACCACAAAAGTTGGTGCCATTGTCACTGTAACATGCGCGTGGTATTGACCTACGTGCACAAAATCGTTTAAATGCTGCTAAAAAAGTTGGTGTGCTTAAATCCGACACCAACTCCAAGTGAACTGCCTTAGTTGATAGGCAAACAAATACTGCTACGTATCCCTTGCATGTTCTGACTCCTCGCCCTTTATTGATTTTCAATTCCACGAACCCCGTGAAATCTATCCCGGTAAATGTGAAGGGGCGAGAGGGGGTAACTCTTGGTTGTGGGAGGTCCCCCATTATATTTTGCATGCTTTCGTTACTGAATCTTCGACAGCGGACACACCGCCTCAGCTGTCGTTTTACAGTGCGCATTCCACTAATAATCCAGAATTTGTATCTGAGATATGAGAGTGTTAACCGAGCTCCACCGTGGAGTGTCGTCATATGTGCTTGATTAATAACAAGGTCTGTGAGCCGTCCGTGGGCTGACAAGATGATAGGATATTTCTCTGAGTTTGAGATATCTGCGTGTCTCAATCTTCCACCGACTCTTAGCAAACCCCGTTTGTCCATGTATGGATCCAATGATGCGATTTTGCTCTTGGGACTGACATGTCCTTGCTTTTTGATGTGGTCTAAATCGTCCTTAAAGTCCTGTTGCTGACATTCCTTAATAATTATATTGTAAGACTCATTTTGTTCCGGTGACGTCAGCGTTTCGCTTCTAGATGCACCCTGCTTATCGCGTGCACAGCTGATGAAACGTAACACCCAGCCGAGTATCCTTGTAGCACGTGTGAGCGAGCTATATTGCATAAGTAATTCGCTAACAAGTGACGTTTTGTTTATTTGTAAAGTGGCGTGTACACATGCTTTTTTCACTTCTAATTCCGGACTTTCATAGGTGATATTCTTGTCGCTTGATTTGAATGAAGTTAACCATTTAGGCCCCTCCCACCATAACTTGTGCTCTATTAATTGTTTCTTTGTCAAACCACGTGTCGCACAATCTGCGCTATTCTCTTCGCTAATGACGTGCCCCCAACACGAGGCAGGAATTACGTCATTTATTTTCTGCACTCGGTTTGCAACAAACTGCTTCCAGCGAGATATGTCTCCGTTGAGCCAACCTAAAACGATCATTGAGTCTGTCCATGCATGTATTTTGATATCTATCCCGTGAAATGATTCTAGGACCTTCTTCACAAGTTGAGAAAGAAGGAGAGCTCCACAGAGTTCTTTTCTGGCCAGGGCTACCGTTTTACCCAATGGAGCCAATCTTGTTTTTGCTGCTATGAGCTTTGATGTAAATTCACCTTTATTGCTTGTTACCATGTACAAGGCGCACGCAAAGGAATTTTCGCTAGCGTCACTAAATGCATGTAGGTGACATTCCTTATCGGTATCACCGATGTGTCGTGGTATTTTAATGTCACCGATCTCCTTCAGGTCGGTGTTAAGTTTAACCCAATCTTTCTGAATGTCTTCTGATACTATGTCATCCCATGACATGTCTTTGCTCCATGACCTTTGAAAAAGTAGCTTTGCTCTGATTGATAAAGGAGATAACCAGCCTACTGGATCGAATAACTTCGATATCTCTGATAACAACTGCCGTTTCGTTATTTGTTTATCACTGTCAGCTGTGATTTGATTCTGATAGGTGAAACAGTCAGTTGTGGGTTCCCACTTTAGTCCGAGTGTCTTTCGTGATTCCGCACACTTAAACTCAAAGTTGTCATTGAGTTGATCAGGTTTTAGGTTGCTTAATAACTGCGGGTTATTACTACTCCACTTTCGTAGATTCATCTGCGCTGATTTGAATATTTGTACTAACTCTTGTTGTAATTCCTTAGCCTTTTCTAATATATTATGTCCTGTTAGCAAGTCATCCATATAAAACGAAGATTTATTGGATTCCGCTGCAAGTGGGAAGTTCTTGGCTTCATCCTTGGCTAGCATCTGTAAAGTCCTCATAGCCAAAAATGGACTGGCCTTCATCCCGTATGTAAGAGTTGATAATTGGTACTCTTGTAGAGGGTTACACGGCGATTCTCGCCATACCACCATTTGTAAATGCTGATCGACATTTCTGATAAGGATTTGACGGAACATTTTCTCGATGTCGGCTGTAAATACAAATTTATGCGTTCTCCATTTCAGAATTAGAGCTTGAAGATCTTGCTGAAGGTTAGCTCCGCGATACATTAACTCATTAAGACTTTTACCAGAGTTTGCAGTTTTTGATGATGCGTTGAATACCACACGGATTTTTAGTTTTGTTGGCTCTTGCGAATCTATTTTTACTACTCCGTGATGCGGTAAAAAATGCTGTTGATGGTCCGATAGTTCTGCCGGACGCATGTGATTTAAAGTGATGTATTCACGCATGAATTGTTTATAACCTTCTGAGAACGCTGAGTTTTTAGTAAGTTTATTTTCAAGCTGTCTAAATTGAGCAACAGCTTTTGCCTTTGATGGTCCTAAATATTCCTGATAAGCTGGTTTCATCGGTAGAGCGACCTCGTACCTTCCATTTTCCAATCGTTTTGTTGTCTGTTGATATAAATCCTCGCAGTACTTCTCGTCTTCAGTCAAATCACTTGAAGTACTACTGATGTCTTCTATTTCCCAGAACTTTGATAAATCTGTATTATCCGTATTCTTGATATTATGGCTTGTTGATAGTACTGAGTTACCCTCAAGGTTACGCTTCGTTACATTAAAACAGTTCATTGTCTTAACACTCCCTGATATGATCCATCCCAAGGTTGTTTCTTGTGCAATTGGTGACCTCAAAGGGCCCCTTATAAGACCTTTTCTAATGACTTCCGCATAGACATCACTGTGCAATAGCAGGTCTATATTTTGTGATATATTAAACTGAGGATCTGCTAGCGGCAAATCCTTCAAGTATTCTAATGATTCGGGTTCAAACGAAACTTGAGGTAAATTATGAGCAACCTTGGACACGACATATGCATCAGAGTCAAATGTATAATCGTCATAAAGTGACCTTCCCCTAAGTTGCACGGTACCCTTGCATTTTTTCTCACATAAATCGATACCAGATACCGATACGGCTATTAAAGGGTAATGACGTTTTAAACCTAAACGTTGAGCGAGATTTTCAGAAATTAACGAAATTTGCGCGGCTTGGTCTAAGATGCCACGAGCTGTCACAAAGGTACCATCCGCTGCTTGAATTTGGATAACGACAGTTGGTAAAAGTGTTTCTCTGTTTTCGGTGGCAACATGAAATACATTTCGCTGATTGCTATGCTGTTGAGGGACCGTGGATGGACCTGGTTTTATTTGAATGTGGTTTTGTTGTAGTTTGTTTTGCTGTTTAGGTACCATAGTTGATAATGATGATGATAAATTGGGCTTAGTAGCAATATAATGTTCACACGCTTCGTGCATAATTGTATTATGATACCCATTACACGTTTTACACCGTTTCGTCGAAGAGCATTGTTTAGTGTTGTGATCGTATAAACAATTCAAACAAATGCGAAGTTTCTCAACAGTATTATATTTAATCTCCGGTGTCATTTCAAGAAACCTTACACATTGGTATAAATCGTGTTCTGATTTGCATAATGGACACCTTTTTGTAAGCGATGCCATGACTTGATAGTTAGTTTTCTTGTTTGCTTGATAATAATGTCGATAATTCCTTGTAGGTGGAATATTTGTACTGTTTGATGATAAGGTACGAGTAGAAGGTGACGGTATTTCCTTATCCCGTCTAGTAACAGGCTCTAACGCCATAAATTTGCTTTCTAAGAATGCTAAAAACTCATCCAGATTGGCCAATTGTCTAGGCGATTTCCGGGACTCTTTATAATCAGCGTATGTCTGTGCGTCCAACTTTTTACACAGTAGGTGGACCAGAAGCGGATCCCATGAGGATGTATCAACCCCAAGGTTATGAACGGCATGAATGCATTCTGTTGTCGTGTCGTACAGTTTTCTTAACTCGTACGCTGTCTGCTTGTGAATGTTGGTCTGATTTAAAAATAGCTCGATTTGTTTAGAAAAGAGAACATTTTTATTGTCATATCTATGCGTCAGAATGTCCCAAGCTGTGTCATAGTTTTCGTTCGATATATGAAGATGCTGTATGAGACGTTCAGCGTCCCCTTTGATTTTACTTTTTAAGTATTGCAGTTTTTGACATTTTGTAAGCGAGTTATTTTGGTGAATTATCTCGCTAAATAAATCAAAAAATGTAGGCCATTGATTGTATTTACCTGTAAACACTGGAATTTCTAATTGGACTGTCGAATTTTGTGGGTGAATTTTTGATGACAAATGTCTATTTAATAAACGTTTCATTTCGTCAAAACTTTTTTCAAAATCATCATATTCATCGTCATACGTGACGTCACCGCCACGCAAAATGTTATCGATTTTAATATGTAATTTTTCTATTAACTTCCACTTATTTTGTATTATTTTTAATTTATCTTCTATCTCCCACTTTTCTGTCAAGTCTTCTATTCTTATGCGTCTCAATGTTCTATCAAATGCTCTAAAATGTGTTCGTTGTAGTCGTAGTAGATGGTCTACTTCACCATCAGGTTGAGTAGATGTGTCTGTTCTACCATACGTTAACAATACATTTCGCAACCCATCATATAAGTCTTTTGTCTTTTGATATATGTTGTCTTTAAAATACTCGTGATCATGATTAGGCACACCTCCATCTCCCACAAAGATTTTGGTGTGGTTACTGTTAAACTCTCCCCAGAGATTGTCAATGCTGTCTAACCGTTTCTTAATGTAATCAGATGTTTTACGGACAGCCGAATCCTTTCCGAAATTCGTCCTAATAATACTGATGATAGAAACGATCTCATTTTGCCGTTGAAGAAGCACCTCCATTATTGAAAAAATAAGGAACAGTCTTACTTGGCTTGATGATGTGTCGAGAGGGTTTACTCGCCCGAACTGTTGATGCTTCGGGGATCCCTTCCAAATTGATAAAATGTAAGTCTTGGATCTCCAGATCCAAGACACTTGATAAAGATATGCGCGTTTGAGCCTCTTAGTCCACGACGCTTGCTATGATAATCTGATAATGTCCACTGTAATGTCCACTGTAATGTCTACTGTAATGTTTACTGTAATGTCACTGTAATGTCACTGTATTTCGATAACTCACTGCACTGATTTGTTAACTTCACAGTGTGAACTACACAAGTCTGATAATATGACCCTCACGCGCACGGCGAAGGTCAGTAAAAATGCGTAGTCCCGCACCAGAAGTGCCGAAGGACCAAAACAATGTAGGGGGTGTAAGTCCCTACACTGGAGTTGATATACCGGGGAAAGTAATGATATGATGTCGAGCTGCACAAATGAAACCACCCGTGTTCATGGTCAAATGCTAACTGATTTATTTTATAATAATAATGTACAAAAGCTGTCGCACGCGGATTCGCGGGCGTCAGCACAATCTCACAATACATGTACTTACTTCGTACAGAATACTTCAAACCAACATCAGCCTCCAGCTCAGCCGAATTACCAGCAGAAGACGCAGAAGAAGACGTTGTGATCTTTTCGCCCGGCAGGGTAGGGCGAATGATCACAAAACTTCCCAACAAGAAAGCACCTGGGCTGGACGAAATTACAAATGAGGCTATCAAACACCTGCCACCGAAGACGATCGCCGCACTCACCAGAATCTTCAACGGGATTATGCGCTGTGGCCATCTCCCATCGACATGGAAGACTGGATCTGTCATCACGCTGCCTAAACCCGGAAAGGACCCAAAAAAGCCCGATAGCTACCGGCCGATCACGCTACTCAGCGCCCTCTCAAAGCTGTTTGAAAGAATGCTATTGCCACACCTGATACCGCACATAAAGCCACGGATGGAACAGTACGGGTTTAGGCCAGGACACTCCACCACACTGCAGATCACCAGAATAATGAACGAGATGGCCACCAGCTACAACAAGAAAGAGGTGGTTGCGGCGATTTTCCTAGATATGGAGAAAGCCTTCGACAGGGTATGGCATGAGGGACTGCTATACAAACTGTCGAAGAGCACTGCACCGACGAGAACCGTCAAAGTGATAGCCTCATTTCTCAAAGACCGCAGTATCACAGTACGCGTAGGAGGACGCCAATCTACGGAGCGACCCGTGATGGCGGGTGTGCCGCAGGGTAGCTGCCTCTCGCCAGTCCTATACTCCTGGTATACCGACGACATACCACTGATCGGGCAGGCAGGACTGGCCCTGTACGCCGACGATGCAGCCTATTACGCCTCCTCCTACCGCGCAGAGTACGCGGTCAAGAAGCTCCAGCCCACACTCGACGCCCTGCCAGAATGGCTGGCCAAGTGGCGGATGGCCATCAATGTGAGAAAAACACAAGCCATCGTCACGGGAAAAGTACGCCTACCATCAAACCTGCAACTTATGGGACACGGCATCGACTGGACACCAACTGTAAAATACCTCGGCGTAACCATCGATCGAAACCTGAACTTTAAGAAGCACGTCACAGCCACCATAGGATTGGTGAAGGGAGCTCGCGCTAAACTCTTACCAATCCTAAGATCGAAGCTACCACTCCGGGCGAAGTTACTTATCTACAAAGCCTACCTGAGACCCAGACTCACATACGCAGCCCCGGCGTGGTATGCCTTCACGCCGCCCTATGTCAAGAAGAAGTTACAGGCACAGGAAAATCTCTGCCTGAGGATGATCGTTGGTGCACCGAGGTGTGTCAGAAATGCCACCATCGCTCGTGATCTCAAACAAGAAACCCTAGAAGAGTTTATTAGCCGCCTCGCAACAAATATGTTCGTGAAGGCGGACCAATCCGCCCATGACCACATCAGGGGGATAGCGCCCCTGCACGCTCGCCCACCGGAAAACAGAAGCCGACGTAAACAAAAACCGTCATCACGCGACCTCGTCCGACACATGGACGAGGTCGAAGAATTGGAACAATGAAGAAGCGAGGGTGGAACCGCCGGTAGTCGCTATCGGGTCGCCGATCGGCTCGCTGGGCTTCCCCTAGGGCCACTAGGGGTCTAACCCGGTGTGTCTGACTCGCCCCGACGTCAGCGGCTACCGGTATGGTGAAACCCGAGAAGCCAACGAAAATCCAAGGACCCGCCCATAGTCATGGGCGGAGAAATGCCAGGGGAAGAGGGCACAGCCCTGACCCCCTTTCCCCACACATGGAAGATGTGTGAGAAGAAGACCCAACGCTTAATCTTGTCAGTGTAGTTAATGTCGTTGTGCGAGTTGTGTGCTATAGCTATATGTACTCGTAGCAAAAAAATTGCCATGTTCTTCATATTCAAGGAGTAAAACGCCTCTACAGTTAATATCATTGCTTGACGCACGTTATATTTTAGTGATCATGGACGAAAATGGTGGCGCTGGTGGATGAAGTCGTTATTTAAAAAAATATTGAATGTGGAACCCAACTATTGAACGACTTACAAAAAGAGCTGAGTTACAATAAATAAATTGATTAATTTTACAATGATTTTATGTGGTTGTTAAATGAAGTTGTGTGTGTTGAGTGGAAACGCTCGCAGCATAAGTTTGACTTAGCGATTTTAACCGATGTAACAATCAACAGTGAAGCGATAAACAAGTTAAGCAACAATTGCTGTGGTCAAGACTGGGATGGGTGACCGCTAGTGGCTATTGTTTATCCAGTCTTGGTTGTTTGTCCTTGAACAACAGTCGTTAGGCTATCTATCGAAGGCCTTCGAGCGGCCGGAAAACTTCAACATGGGTTGGCCACTAGCCTATCCACCAAGCCGCACTGAGCCTGCGTGGTGGATTATGACCCAACCTTCTCCGAGAGAAAGCTCGAGTCCTAGCAGTGGAAACATAATGGGCAGATTATGATGAAATGAAATTAAAGCAATAGTCGATTTTGTTTACTTTTTTATCTTGTATTCAGCATGTTTAGTTAGTTCTCAGCATTTCAAAGTCTCGGTTTCTGCTTACAGAGCTCTATGGGCATTAGCAATCTATCTTAGTCCATTCCATAATCGTAAATATATACAATTTATTTGCTGGAACGACACGTCCGTTGCGTGCAACCGCCGCAACTGAATGAGCATTCGCTCGTCCGTCCACACCGCGGCCGTACGTTCGTTCCATTTCTCTTTGATGTACCGACAGCCGCCGGAGCACGGCCGAAGGCGAGTGAAGGCCCTCGTTTGGCTTCGCTTGCTTACGGCATGACGTCCACACTGATTCGTTTGCGCTCGCTTGTTACCCTTCGCTCGCTCTCGTTCGCTTGGCCTGTACGCGGCATAAGAAAAGTAAAATTACGCCATAATTATTTTATTATTCCACAAATGTGGCAAGTCACTCACGTAACAACGCGGCTTACAATTTGCTGTAACAATCTGCTGGATGCTCGGACGTACGATACGACGTCCAAAATGTTGGAAGGGAGTCATAACACGCGTACATACGATACAATTTGCTGGATCACAGCAGATTGCTACAGCATGTTGCATTCGAAATCGCATGGTATGTAGAGAGCTTTAGATTAACGTTAGAAACGGGATATTTACCATGTATTTATTATGAGCTCTCGATATTTCGGCACAGTGGCATGCGCCATGTTCACGAGTAAACTGACAATACAATAAATGCAATACATGATAAATATCCCGTTTCTAACATTAATTCTTACATTAGTGACCATGTCAGTTTAAAAACTTATATCCAAATGTTACCTTTACGCTCAAGTCGAGATAGGGATGTATGGAATAGATCTCCATTGAACTGATTAATATAATTGGCTTTATGAAACGCCGGTCGTCTGCAATCTAATACTGAGCAGTTAATAAATCATTTTTAGTAATATTTTAAAGATTTGTTATGAGAATTAAAAAATAATTTATAGTCAAAAATGCAAAAAAAAATATGCATTTGTGTTCCAGATTATGTCCGACCGTAACTCATAGCGGTAATGATTGTAATTTTACAGTTGAAATGATTTTATGATACAACAGTTAACAATAATTATTGCAACTGTGCCAATCTGTAAGTATAAAATACTAGCGGCGCTCCACTGTTTCACCCGTGTGGTAGTGAATGATGATGATGGCAAAATATATTATACTAGCGACTGCCTGCGACTTCGTTCGCGTAATAGGCTCGGCCTACTGCCTCGCCTTAACCTCTCATCTTTTCCAGCCATTCCCCGCTGCACTACCAAGCTGCACTACTAGTAGTGCAGAAGGGAATTTTTATTCCCCACTGCATTCCCAGCTTGTAGTGTCGTGGGGAATTTAGAATCTGCATACATTGCCGTTCCCCGCTGCACTACCAAACATCATTTCATATATATGGTTGGTTATGAATCGTTCTAAGTCAAAATATTTAATTATGGGTTCTAAAAAGCAGATGTCAGACATCGTTAGTCATAACCCTCAGCTTTTCATACATAATTATATTATTGAATGTGTTTCTGAAACTAGAAATTTAGGTTTATAGGTAATGTTAATAGTTGCGTTTTGTGTGATATTCAATTGATGATGGTAGATATAATTCATTTGATAAATAAGTTGGTCATTTAGTCACTGCTCTGACTATGTGTAAGTTATAGTAATGCAGTGGATCTATTTCTAAAACGTTCTAAGGCTATTGACGAAGAAAATACAAATACGTTTCGTGATTTTTCACACTTAGCCTACACTCTTGCTCCAATATGAACACTTAACGGTTAATAATATTACCATTAACCATTACACGTCACTCGAAGAAACACAAATCTAGAAAAATGAAGCAATATCAACAATAGCCATTGTCCTGTTTTTTCCCAAAGAAAATCTCATTAGCTTTAAGTGTTCATGTCATAAAATATTTTTATTGCATAATCAAAAACACTCTTAATCTTCACCAAGATCGCGTTGTTGAATTGAATCTATGTTACAGCACTGGCAAGTCGTACAATAAAAAATAACAATCTCGATCAAACTTTTATCACTAAGCTGTTTTTGATCGACAATAAAACGTTCATTAATGTTGCATCAGACGTCTTTGTTTCTATTGGCATTTGATCAAACTCGTAAGGATTTTGTTGATCGCAGTCTGAGTTCTGTGTACGCTTAATAAGAGCGCCAAGTTGGCGTCATGCCCAATCGGTAAGCGAGGTAGCGCCAACAGATAAAATCGCCAAAACGTTGCGTAGTCTCTACTTAGCTATATATTTAAAGGTAGTTTACGTTCTCTTCTTGACATAACTCTGCTAGGCTTTCGCAAAATTAGATCATTAAAAACTCAAATATAAAATTTGGGTTTATTCGAAGCGATGATAGCCCAGGGGTAAAGTCTCTGCATACGAGCGATTTCTTTACAACCGACCTTATGGTCGTTAAACCGACATAGACTAGAAATGTCCCTCTAGCTGCGCCCATTTTCGTAAAAAATAATATAAAATTAAAAAGGCTACGCTAAAATTTTAGATTGTGGTGATTTAACGACTCTCGTTACGGTCGCTAACAGATTGAGAATGCCGGCCCAGGCCGTGGGCCCAGGAGTGACAAGAGTATCTCGTCAATTAGACGTCCACGGGATCGATCCCCATCTCGGCTGCAGTTTTCATAGACTTTCAACTAATGAGAGAAACTGATTTTTCCTTTCATTGATTTTTCATTTTTCATTGAGATGAAGGAAGAATACCACTTTACCATGCAAGTAAATTTTGTTTTTATTCCGATATACCCTATGTATTCAAATTCAAATTAATTTATCACCTTATAGTACAGAGCATTATAATTTGCGGCTCTACCTACCAAACTGGGTATAGATATACCCGTATCTAAATTAGTACTCTCATGCCTATGTTAGAGTCTGTGCAAAAACAGAACCGTCGTGGCGTTACGGTGAACTAATATTCAGATTTTTATATAGCAGCCCATTCCAGCTATTATCTGTATGTTACGCAACTGTTAAGTGTGACTCGATCAAACTTTATAACAGTACATTAGTAGCATATTTGTCACCTGTATTATTTACTTATTAAAACAGAATAAGAATAAGAATAAGAATAAGAATCATTTATTTGCTCAAAATACGAGTATACATACAACACAATAATATGCGCAGGTTGTATTAGATCAGGTGAATATAATAGATATAGATGAACTTACATCGTATTTTGCCCACAGGCGTGCAAATTAGTCGAGCGATGGCATGCATAAAAGGAACATTATTTTTATAATCAAATTAAATATAAACTTAATACAATGTGTCATTATAATAATAATTTGAATATCAATTAAGTTAATGTATAATTAAACAATAAATTTGAAGCAATGTCATAAAATAATAACAACAATAATATGTCAACTTAAACTAAAGTCAAAAGCAAAAAAGTCATTGATTTTATAATAACACTTCTCAATTAGAAATTTTTTTAGAGCCTTTTTGAACAAATTAATTCTTAAGTCTCTTATTTCTTTGGGCAACTTGTTATATACAAGGGGACCCATACACACTAAACTATTATTCATAAGGGTTGTCTTAGCTCTATGTTTACTGCATTTATTTTGGTCTCGCCTATTTCTTTTTACATAATCTGAGAGTGATGGAAACCGTTCAGGATTACATTTAACAAATAGAGCGACTTCAAATATGTACAATGACGGAAGTGTAAGAATTTTATATTTTTTGAAATAAGGTACGCAGCTATCAGTCTGTTTTAACCTAAACATCGCTCTGATGCAACGTTTTTGCCTCTTAAAGATTATCTCATTATTGGTAGAGTTACCCCAAAATATGATCCCGTATCTTAAAATGGATTCAGCCAGTCCATAGTAGGCGGAAAGTAATGTATCAGTGTTCAGAGTAGCCGAAAGTTTACTCAAAGCATATGCAGCGCTATTGATTCTTTTTGACAGACACTCTATCTGAGGCTTCCAGTTTAGTTTCTTATCTACAACTAATCCTAAAAATGTTGCCTGATCCACTTCGTTAACAATGTTACCATCATATTTTGCAGTAATATCGGATTTCTGTGGGCCTCTTTGCTTAAAATGTATTATATTCGTTTTACTAATGTTAATTTTTAAGTTATTATTATCAAGCCACGCAATTACAGAACTCAAAGCATTATTAATGTCAGTTTCATAGGAGTCAATATTTTTTCGCGGTATCGTTATTGTGCTATCATCTGCAAATAATGACATTTGCTGGGTTGTGGCATTAGGTAAATCATTAATATAAATTGTAAATAAAAGTGGACCCAGGACGCTGCCTTGTGGAACCCCGTAAGTTACAATTCGTACATCTGATCGTGATACCACTTCGCATGTTGTTTTAAAATTTATTTTGTTTATTTCAGTGATTTGTTTTCTATTAGATAAGTAGGACTTTATTAAATCTAAAATATTGCCACGTATTCCGTATGTTTCCAGTTTATTTTTCAAAATTTCGTGATCAACGTAGTCAAAGGCTTGCGTCATATCACATAGAATCGTGCATACTGGTGAAGTTTTATCGACGCATTGTAAGACTGGTTTTATAAAATCATAGATGGCCATATTGATAGTTTTATTTTTACGAAATCCTTTTTGCTCATGACAAAATATGTTGTTGATCTCTAAATATGTATTTAGTTCGCTGTAAATATACTTTTCAAAAATTTTTGAAAATATTGAAGTAAGTGCGATTGGTCTGTAACAGTCCAGTCGATCCTTGTTTCCCTTTTTAAATAATGGTTTAATAATAATACATTTAAGAGATTCAGGAAATGTGCCTGTAGTAATACACAGGTTCATTATGTAGCTTAAAGGTGTACAAAGATGTTCTTTTACAGCCTTTATTATTTTGGTTGATACCTCGTCATGACCTACACTATTAGTGTTTTTTAAGTTTTCTATAATTTTTCCAATATCCGATGGTATACTTGGAGCCATGAACATTGAATTTTTCTGAGTTCTAATATTTGAAGTCACGCGATGTCCACAATTTGCAATCGGTCTGATTTTGTCTATGTAATAGTTATTAAATAAGTTTGCTATTTGTAAAGGATTAGTCACATATTTATCGTCAATATTAATTTGAGAAATAGGCTCTTTTGGTAAATTTAATCTTATTGTATTGATAATTTTCCATGCTGCTTTAGATTTATTGGCTGAAGTTTGTATTTTAAAGTTATTCTGTGCACGTTTAGTCAATCTTATAATTTTCTTAAACAATTTAGAATAATTATGAAATTTACTTTTATTTGATTTACTGGGGTTTAGTCTAAACTTCCATAAAAGTTTTCTCTTGTTTTTACTACACATTTTTATACCACGTGATAGCCATTTTGTTGGTCTGTTTACTCTAATGCAAACATATCTTAGTGGAAAGCAAAGGTCATAGTACAATTTAAAACACTGCATAAAATGGTCAAAAGCAGAGTTAGCGTCTGATAAGTTATATAGTTCGTCAGACGGAATATTTTCCAGACACATCCTAAATTTCTCTATATTTTCAAGAGAGTAATCACGCTGTTTTCTACGCCAAGATTTTATTAATAAATTTTTGCTAACTGGAAGCTTCATAATTACGGCACAGTGGTCTGATAACATTAATTCATGCACTTCCGTCTCACAATTCTTTTGAAAATTATACGCCATGTTATCAAGACACGTTTTCTTGGCTAACCGGGTAGGTTGTTTAGTTGCTAGTCTAAAGTAGTATTTACTAAGAAGGCACTCAAAATCTCGTGTATGTTGGGTGTTATTTAGTATATTAATGTTGAAATCGCCAGCTATGACGACTTGATCGTATTTTTTTAAAGTAATTAAATCTAACATTTTCTCAAACTTGCAATGAAATGTACTGAAGTTTTTAAATATTGGTACTCTATACACACATATTATTACTACTTTTTGACCAGTAAGTTCAACTGCACAACACTCAAATGTACTTGTCAAAGAAAGTTTTTTAAATTCTGGTATTTCTCTCCATTCGTGTCCGGTTTTCACTAAAATGCATGATCCTCCTTTATTAACATTAGCTCTACAAAATGATGCAGCCAGTTTGTAGTTAGGAACGTTGAGATACCGCTCATTACTCGACATAATGTTATGCTCAGTTATACATAATACATCTGCCGTTATCTCTTTTTTTCTAAGTTCATCTAGGGCTACTACTAATCTGTCTGTCTTGTTGATTAAACCGGCTATGTTTTGGTGTAGAATATGGAGATGTTGATTCACGAAAAAAAGGTGACTGACGTTTAAAGTCACGGGTATTTATTTCGTCCCTTTCATTCTCGCTACAACACATCTGTATGCCATTTATATAGTTTTTAAGAGTTCTGAAGATTTTCCTAAGTCCATTGTTATTAACTGTGCCATAGTAGTTGTTGAACATGGTTTGGTCGTATTTCAATTTTTTGTTCGTGTCAAACACATATGCATATTCATGCGTCAATACGTCCAAATAGAGCATGTTGTTAAAATTTTCTACTCTTTTATTATGTAATATAAATTGTTTCATATCTCCGCACTTATAAGTTGGTAGACATATAATAATATTTGTGTTCTGTATAGCCTGTAGTGTAGCTCTAATGTCAATTACCAGATCGAAATAATTGCGGGTATTAATGAACTCTTCTTCTCCTATAAATATTAAACAGTAGTCATTCATAGTAAACTCTGTCAATTTTACATCTAATCCTTTAATGGACTCTCTTACATTTCCATTAGGTGTCAGATAATGACAAATATTTGAGCAATTGTCCAGAGTATCTTGGGCAATACTTATCATTTTATTGCGTTTATTGCAGCTTAGAATGCATATTTTCCTAGGAACCTGTAGCTGGACCGGTTGTTTGGGTTTCTTTGATTCTTGTGGTGTTTGATATGAGTCATGCTGTGGTATTGTTGGTTCTGCGGTCGTCATGGTCTGTGGGATACATGGTTTGTAGGATACATTTTGTACGGCCTTTTTTCTTGGCG
This sequence comes from Selenia dentaria, assembly GCA_917880725.1. Taxonomy (NCBI): domain Eukaryota; kingdom Metazoa; phylum Arthropoda; class Insecta; order Lepidoptera; family Geometridae; genus Selenia; species Selenia dentaria. The sequence goes on from OU862891.1 coordinate 7,663,202, forward strand.
TCACTTTAATTTTTGCTGGACTGCTTGTAATTTTTTTTAGTAATTCATATTTTTTCATCAATTCTTCGTTCATGCGTTTTAAATTTATATTCTCTAATGATAATGTGTCAATCTCTTTATGCGCGCTTGTTAGTTCCGATTCCAAGTTTTTCACTTTGTCGTGTAGATTTTTATCTCCTAAACTTTCATCTGATATATCTGGAAGAGTATTTATCGACCTGTTTTGCGTTTCCGATAAGTCGAGCATGTCATCAGTTTGATTCATTGAATCGGACACAGTCCGTCTGCGACGGAATGTGACGAAGTTTTCTAAGAAGCTCATATTATTCAAGTATGAAAATAACTTGCAAAAACTAACTCATCAATTAAGACCAGTGGGATTTGATATCGGGTATGCTGCGTGTAAGTCGACACGTATTCCACTTACACCACGGCTCCTTGTCTCTAATGGTCGAAAAACGCTAACTGTTCACTCCACAGTATACCAAAGGTGCCTTATTGGTTGCACACAAACTGCATTCTTATTGGTCCGTGATTCAAATGCCTTTGACAGTATTGACACTCATGCGTGAGTCATGTTTAGAATAGAATGTAACGACTATTATAATGTAAACAAAATGCGTTTCGGATGTAGGTGTTCTTGGTGTGTTTTTACTCACAGATATACGTGTCCCATGTATTTAAGGTTTATTTATCACTTTCACAAACTGTTTTATCACTATAATAAGTGCATATTTTTAACCAAATAAGATTCCTGTGTACCAAATATATAATTGTAAATATTACGCTATACACTGAGTGAGTATTGTCACTAACACTGTCATTTATGAATTGCACTTAGTTCTTACAAATAAACTTAGATTTAACTTGAAATTCGTTATATAGAAATATTGGCAAATAGATTTACGTGGAGTAAATGTTAACTAGACAGCAGCGCCATCTTGCTCATACTTCAGACAGTCAATTACTTCACGCGCGCCCTCATTTTCTAGGACACTTCTCGCACAGTATTATAAATCTGTAAGTGTTAAACATTCGCTTGAAACTAGATTGATTTGACTGAGTACAAAATGTATTGATCAAGGAATGAACTTCTTTCGTTTTATAAATTAGTAGGTATTGCCTGCTCGCATTCGAAGGACTTGCTTCTCTCAGTAAATTGGCTGTCGCTATTTATCTAGTCAAAGCTGTTTCTCGTTATTGGCTTCTCGTATTTCAATCAGGTTGGTTTGCACCAATCAACCTTAGACATAAATTAGATCACTCGACATTTTATCCTCGAAATAACTTCCTCGCTTTGTTATTTTTGTAGCCTCACTGCTCACAGTTTGATGAAAAATTAAAATGAATTCAAAATTATTGCATGAACTTTGACAATATTAATACCTTACATTTGACTGGTTAACTACTTATAGACATATATATTTGATATTCGTTAACGAAAACAAATCGTTAAGAAACCGTAAGTAGTAGACATTGGACGGATTAAGTGCCGAGTTATATAGAATAAAGATATAGAAATAGATGTAAATGAATATTTAGAAAAAAAACTATTTTTTATCAAGCTGGTCTCTACTAGACCTCCTTCAAAAATAGCCGTGGGTATGCCAATATATGTGCTGGTAAATTAATAAGATTAACTCGCTACAAAATAAGGAAAGATAACCCATAAACTCTCAATATCTTTCATGAAGGCCCATAATCCTTAATATTTAATTATTAATTAATTATATTTAATCCATATTTATTCGTCCAGGACCATAAACGTTTATAGCAAAAGTAAGCACCTATTTTACGTCTTCTTGTTGTAAGTATAAGTATAATTATGAAAGTGCGTAGGCTTCAGGTTCACGCAGTTGGTTGGAACTCTGCCTTCTGAGCCACTGTTCCCGGGTTGGATTTCCTGAAAGGTGAAATAACGAATGACAAAAAAATCAAACATTTGTGTGCATGTCTATTTGACCTGTGTCTGGGTGTGTTTATGTATAAAGTATGTATCATATGCTCAGCTATGGTGTTCTATCTATCTATCTTGTGGGGAAATGCAAGCACTGCGCCGTCTTTATTTACCCAGCAAAAGAAACTAGTGAGAACAAACCGACAGTTGCAGACCACACTTCCAAAGACTTAAGATACTCACCCTGCCAAGTATCTACATATTTATTTATTTATTTATTTAACAAAACAACTACATACTAATTGTACTTATAAAACAGGCACCAGTAATAATAAATTAAATATTAAAGGTATCGATATAAATACAACCCTAGATCCCACACTAGGAGAACCTGTGTCGTGGGATCTAGTCTCTTTCGCATACATGATATAGTAAAACATCGTTCATACTTTTTGTTGTACAATTTAACATAGTAGGTATAATTAAAATGTCGGAAAGCAATGACTGTGCTTATGTAGCAGTGTGCGTGTGATTTAGTGTACTGTGTGTGTGTGAGTGTGTGTGTGAGTGTTTGTGTTTTTTTGTGGGAGTCTGTGATTCATGTGTAGATATTGAAATACGTATGCCAGGTAGTAATCAAATGTCAAAAGCCAATAATAACCTCATGTTATGTGTTTATTTTTGTTTATTTATTAAGTAAAATATAGTTATTTATATATTATATTCAGCCGATTGTGTTTGTAAAAGTTTGTGTAGGGCCTGGTATATCTCGATTTGGCTGGTGTTGGGTTCCTTGCAGTTATGATGCGGATATTTTTGTTCAGTTTTACCAGCCGAGCAGGATTTACCAGGCCCGTAGTGTTATGTCGGTCCTTTTATAAATATTGGAAGTGTGCAAGTTTGTAAGAAGATATCCGCGTTTCTTTACAAAGCGCCTAATTAAGATTATTTAAATGATAATTTTTATAATTAGAATAATAAAATATTCATAATAAACATTTTACCTACATATATGTCTTCCTCTTTCCTAATTGGTGTGCCCGACAGGGTTCACAAGCACCTTATTTATAAGACCTGTGATACGATTGTGAAATGGTATAAAATTTGAATTTGAATTTGTATTATAAAGTCCTCAGGTTACCACTGACTTGGACAGGCATGTAAGGCCTGGACTAACAGGCTCTGCCTAGTTTGGGTGCTGGAGACCTTGTGTTGTTGTTGTCATTGAGCAATTATTATTTTTCGATGCAATACAATATAAAGGGCTCCGTTAGTGAAGTTGCTAGAGACTCTGCCTTGCCATGCCGCGGGAGGCATGGACACACAATAACACATCACACCATCCAAGACCCGAGAGCAAACATTTCTACTCATTACACAAATATTTGCCTCGGCCAGGGATCGAATCTGGGACTTCTCGCTTTGTAAAATAGGTCGCTACCAACTGAGCTGATGAAGCCATCGAAGATGAAACCTACTATGAAAATACTATATGAAAGTAAGACGCATTGTAGATCGACAATGCCCGTGACACCAAGCTAAGTTTTTAAAACACTTAACATGTTCGAGGTGATTTTACTTAAATTTAAAACAATTACATATGAATACTTTACGATATTACAAATTTCAGCCAGGATATAATGGGGCTCGCATGGCAGAAATCTAATCTCTAAAATAGGCAAAGTTATATAATGAATTCAGACTTTAAAATTCTAGATATAATATTGTTAAAGATGTTGTTGTATTATTAGTGCAGACAAACTGGCCCAATCTTCATATTCTTCTTCAAATTTATATACAAATCAATTGCAATTTGTTAGTCTCGCAAAAACTCAAAATTGGCTAAAGCAATTTAAATATTTTTGTTATGTTGCTCACCTCAATAGAGAATAGGGTGGTTTAGGAACAAAAAAAGAACATCATCAACATCATCTCTCATTACACGGGTTAAACCGCGGGCGCACCTGGTATAGAATAAAAATTATATCAGCGATAATGTGGACACTATAAATTATTAGACATCAATAGACACATAAATCTTTGGCCTGATTCTCAGTTTATATACTCGTCTATCCTTATACCTTAATATCTTTATACCTTAAATATTAATGGGCATTAATTATAAGCAAGGAAATTGATACTTATGTTAGGAGAAACTTTTTCAAGATTATTACCTATGTAATGGGTTGTAATATGAAGCTTAAGAACTGTCTGGGCAAATACATAAATTCATAGAAGAAGAAGAAGACGAAGAAGAAGAATAAATAAAAAGAAGAATAATACGTACAGAGCGAAAAACTGAAGGTTTGCGCGGCACTGCACAGTGACATCTTGACAACATTGATATCTGAGTACAATTCACTTCATGCAGTGCTCTTCACATCCTAACGCAGTAATGCTCGTTCTTTATTATTTCACGGCCGAATAGCTCGCACTGCAAGTACTTATCAAGAAAGCTCAAGATCCGTCGCACGATTCAGGATCTTACGGCGGTACGGAATCCTCATGGTGTAGAGATGTCGGTATCTGTCTAAATCTAAAATTTGTGGATAAACTTGAGCGAAATAATGACAAATCAAAGAATATTTAGAAAAATCAAGGATGCTATTTGCCGTTTTAGGTGAATTATTCCTAAAATGTTCATAATCTCATTCTTATGAGGTCGTCGTATACTAGATAGGTTTAAAGATATTTATTCCCAATAAGACATTACAGTCACTTACTTGACACAGAACAGTGCTGAAACTTAAATAAAAACTATACATTCGTCATGCCGTCTTATACAGTTAACACTACAGTAGGTACCCATCCAATGTATTTATTTACATAAAAGTTTATGATCAGTGATGACGTGTTGAGCTAGTTGGGTCTTAAATGCATTAACCACACACGTTGCAGTTCTTGGAAAAGAAGGTACTCGTAGATTTGAAGGCCCCAAGCGCAGAAACACATCCGTCACTCACAGCGCTTGAGCTCGAAATAAAAATGGATGCAATATGCATCAACTATAAAGTCAAAGTCAAAATCATTTATTCAATTTAGGCATCAAAGATGCACTTATGAACGTCAACTTTTCATTATAATGTACTTTAAAGACTCTACCGCCACGTTCCAAAATATATAGAGCCCACCGAGAAGAAGCGGCAAGAAACTCGGGGCCATTCTTTTTATATAGATGTTTACAATGTTTCTACTTAGGTACTACAAATATTACATTTTATGGGTGGCAGAGAGACAGCTTGCCAGAAGTGGAGTATTCCAAGCATCTTTATCTTCTATATAATGTCGAACTTTATAGTAAGCTTTTTTATTAATTTATAAACCCTTTTAGGAACGAACTAAAAGTTTCGAAAGCCGCGGATGGTTTAAAGCACAAAAATTGTGTGATTCTTGAGATGTCGGGCTTTGAAAGACCCCACGCGACGGGTCGAGGGTTAATTAATAATAAATGAAACAAATTTAAATATAGCGGTGAGTGCATTATGCATACTACTTTCTAGGATCAACGAAGACAATACAAAAATAACGTCATGTTTTTGTACACATAGCCTACACTCGTGCACTAGTACCAGCACGGTTAATAGTCCAACACTTTTATACGCTACAACTAAAAGAAAATTAAAATAACAACACAAACATACGTGTCCATTAACAAAAGAAAAAATATGATATGCTCATTATTTCGTTCTTGTTGTGTGTTATCATTATTCGTAGTTTGGGACTCTCTCGAAGTGCTTAGCGCGGTGCAGTGCTTAAACCCCTATTTGACATTGTCATTATTTTTAATTTGCCTATTTCTCATTTGCAGATGTACGTGATTTATCTTGCCAGTCTCAGTACCTAAGAGTTACAAGAGATACTACTTATTTCATTTTCACTGCGTCTTAGCAACATTCACTGCACAATTACTTTCAAAGCTTCATACTGCAAATATTGGCATTACGCCATCAATAAAATAACTCGTTTATTTTAGATTTTGCTTTCCCCTAACACCCCAAATTTGTATACAAGTTTAGGAATTCATATAATCGGCTGGGTTTCGGCGAATAAGCTAACTGCAGCTGGCAAACTGAAGCATCTAAAACAACGTTACACATAAATCCGATAAAGCTACGGAGATTTGTTGCAATCCGCATCCAGGATATTCTTGAATAAAGTACTGAACGAATAAAGCTGAATAACCAATGTCTCGGGGTGAAGAGCACAGTACAGTGCTACGCAAAACTACAGTTCTAAGCTCTGAATGGCACTGCAACTGTCATGGCAAACGTAATGCTTACCATCAGGCGTATGGCTTCTCCCAGGCCCGTCTCGTCAATTCATTGTAGAGAACCAGAATTTGGTGCGGAGCCAAAGAAGCTGTGACATCCTGTTAATGTCTAAGCCATTGAGAATAAGGGGATGAAGTGTTTCAGGACAACGACAGGGCAATTAGGTATCTCAGTTGCAATCTCATGTGGATTAGAATCTTTAAAAACGGCTGCTAGTTACTTTTGAATATTCATGTAAGCAGAAATGGAAGTAAGTTGCTGTTTGGAGATGACAAAAGTGAGATAAGAAACATTTTAAATATTTCAATCTACATTTGATTTTACAACTGAGATACGTAATAGATCACCAAATCACCACGGCTAAGCATCTGTTTCCCGAACAATAATGTTGTAATCCCCTATTATAATTGATAGTCCACCGCGCCCCAACATGCAGACATTAGTCCAGAAAACGAGGCCCAAGTTACTAAATCCTTCAGATTAACTATATTTACGATTTACCGATACCGGTAAAGGCACTGCTTGTTTATTTAGCCTTCTTTATGGCAGCACTAAACAATGATTAAATAAACGTCGAATCACTTTAACGGCTTCGGAACCGTTTTATAGCCGTCCATTTCTGATATCCGTTTAACATTTTAATGTTTGTTGATTATTCGATATTTTTTATGCGTCTCGTGTTTTGACTTAATAATTGTTTTGTTGATCAGTTTATAAGAAGAACGATAAGTACATCGCGCAGGCTGCGTGTAATGAGTTATCTATATATAAACGCATACCCATGATCAAAAACAATGGCGACCTCATTATTTTTTTTTTACTTAAAACGAAATTATGTGACATCATAGGCAAGTTGTGCGCCTGATGTTAAGAACTACGCTTGCCCATGACAGTTGCAGCGCCACTCAAAGTGTAGGACTGTAGGTCCTATTGCGTGGTACTGTTCTGAACTCTTTACCTTGACATATAAGATGTTAAATCTATTGCCCAGTAATTTCGGTGGTCAGATTGCGCTTCAAACCGATATAACTATGTAAAGTTATCTTTGCACACTACTGGCACTTCCCCAGCAGACTCTGCAAAAGTCCTACCACTACAAACAAGACTAACTATGCTCTATTCTTAACGCCAATCAACCACTCCGAAAGGAAATGTCGTACATAAAAAGAAAAGGTAAAACACCTTTGTTTTACTTTACTATTTTAGATTTACTGGACCTATAGTATCGATATATCACAGACAACGATTGTCATTAAGTCACCAGAGACTAGAAGTTTACCTTGGCTGCCACTATCCGCGTAGATGCCGCGCTAACGTAACATCTTACACTGCTGCGCTAATCTTTTTTTATGTTATTAGGAAATGGTTCAAGCTTGAACAGATGCATTTCCTAACATGTGACGAAATACACTGCGCCCGTAACCCTGACACATTAAGTTGTTAAGTCTCATCCGCCTGTGATTTCGCCAGCAACCGTACCCGTACCGTACGTCAAACCAAAACGCAGTATTGCGAACATTACTGCTTCACGAGAGAAAAAGGTATGGTTTACCCCAGATGAACTCATTCACGAAGAGTTCTATTGCTCTTGACTTGTTTTCTAAATTTTCTTTCAGTCTTTCTTATCCTTGAATAATTAAGAATTAACTTTTTAATAGTTGTATATTAAGTTGAATGAATGCTTCCAGGTGGCAGTAAACGAGCGACGCGACTGACAGTGGCGACAGCGCTCGGCATATGGGTGCTTGCGGCCTCACTCGCCGCGCCGGCCTATATCAACTCCTACCTTAGAGAGTTTGTTGTCAATCCTACCACAAAGGTAAATGTTTGTCTTAAACGTAATATCTGCACTGCGAGCATGTAATGTCCATAGGATACAATTTAACAGTAGTCTGTACATGAATCTCTAGCTATTTCCGCTGATCACGCCATAACTTGACAATGACTTACCGATTTTGGTGAAATTTAGCAACGAGATAGATTATATCCTAGAGTATAGTAGGGTATCCTATGTACTGTAAATAAATATTCCGCATTCAGCGGAATACAACTTCAGCATAATTTTAAAAATATTCTATATTTATTATTTTAGATTTAAGATCAAGATTTTAAATCTCTTTCACATGCGTCTTTGTCTAGTTGCGAAGTATAATGATGTTCCTATACATTAATGTTATGGACAATAACATCAAACCTTTCGTTTCGTAGTCGGACGATTGATTCACTTTTCTAACCGTTACTTTAATTATATAGATATCTACACTACACAACTGTTTAGCATATAAGTATTGTTTTGAACACGTGTTCCTAGGGAGAAAAACAAACATTATATATTTCGATTAACCAACAAAAACTGTGAAAGTGGCAAAAGGAAATAGTTGACATGTGATACGATAGGTGCCATAATCGGATTTCACACGGAAAAATAACAGGTAAAATACAAATAGAGCTCATAAAATCATGAGTATATTTGTATTCCGCTTATCTGCCTCAATGTTACTCGGATCTTCATATTTATTTGTGAATGTGACAATAATTACTTAGAACACTTACTCTGAAATGAACTCTAATTGGAAATCATCTAATTAATACTTTAAGTGTAGATGATAACAAAGTCCTGAAAGTAACAAAGTCTGAGCAAAAGCGATTAACAGTTCAACAAAATGGAGTTCTTAGTACCTAACTCAAACATACAAGGTTAACTTCTTGTTATGAGTAGATCGGCTATAATCAGATATTAAGAAGACTGGCAGCAAAAATAGGTAAGTAAAAAAGGTTTTAAATTTCAACCTTCGAATTCGATTCGATTTTTTGGGTTACTTTAGGTCATTATTTATTTATTTCTTGTTAAAAATATCTTTAAATCGCAAACGTTTGTACTTTTAAAGCGTATTTTGTTAATAATAGGAACACGAAATCTGCATTAACAATCTCAGATATCAAAGAGGAAAAGTACTCTTTTCTAGATGGGAGATGAAAAATACTTTATTCTGATATGTTATCGATACACGATTTACGAAATTTGGCGCGATAGAAAAAATATCGGATATAAGAAACTTTCCCAAAAAAATACCCCTGAAGAGCGTTCCCGTCGATGTAATGAATTAACTCCATTAAGGTTCTATGGAAAATATATTTACATTTTTTTTTGTAATCCCAAGAAACATACAAGTATACTTTAGTAAACTCAGTTTATCTTATTATTTTTAGACAATAAAATCAATAAAATATTGAAAATATTTTTCATACGTGCGCGCTGATTTAATATAATAATGATTTGATACGATATGTAATCAAATATAATCTACAACGTCTCTCTCGTTTCGCCACATGCAATAACGTACACGGGCGATTACGTTGCCGTTGTTATCCTACATATAAATGCGAATTTATATAAATTCACATTTGCACTTACCAATGGTTAATACGCGTTTTTTTAAAATAACACTTGAATTCAGAGAATCCAGAGAGATGCAGGCCTATAATGCTTAGTTTGGCGGTCGTCGATAATTCTCCATATTAACTATTGTTCATTAATTATTCCGATGTGTATTGTTCATTATTCCACTGCGTTAAAATTTGTTAACAAAAACTACATAACTAAAAGTAGAGCTATAGCTAGGTTGATATTGAATAATATAATTACTTATAAACATAGACACACCCAGACACAGGTCAAACAGACATATACAATGTGTACTTTTACTAATACTAAATGTTACTAACCCACATATAAATATGTTATCATCATCATTATCAGCCGGAAGACGTCCACTGCTGAACATAGGCCACAGAACACCACTTGGACCGGTTACTAGCTTCCTGCATCCAGCGATTCCCCGCGGTTCCGACGAGGTTGTCGGTCTACCTAGCAGGGGGCCGGCCTACACATCGTCTTCCGGTGCGTGGTCGCCACTCGAGAACCTTTCTTCCCCATATATAAATATGTACATTAACTGAATGTGTGTCCGAGGATCAAACCCGTGACCAGCAGTTTAGTAGGCCAGTCAGACCAGTAAATAGTTATTTTCAAGCAATATCACTTTGTCATCACCCACAGTTTCGAGTATGCTACCCGTATCCAGAAGAATTGGTGCAGATGATGGTGCTGATGAAGTTCATCGTGTACTACTCACTGCCTCTAGGCATCATCGCACTGTTCTACGCCATGATGGCACGTCACCTGGTGCTGAGCACGCAAAACATGCCTGGAGAGATGCAAGGAACACAGAGACAAGTAAAACTAATGTTAATACTAATACCAGTCCTATTATTTCAATACGATAAATACAAATACTCATAGCATCGCACTGCCCACACACACATATTGACACATAAAAACAACCAAGATTCGGGAACGATTGTGCTGATCAAACAAACATTTGCTTTGGCCAGGAGGCGAAGCTGGGAGACCCCTTTCTACCTACTAAGTTAACGAGGTCCCGAAGACCCTATTCTAGGGGCAAAGTCTGATGTGCTAATCTAAGGTATAAGCTCTCTCTATGCCAAAGTTCACTCCAACCTGTTGATTTGTTTCAGCGTGAATAAATGACAAACATAAACACACACACACACACACACACACACACACACACACACACACACACACACACACACACACACACACACACAACTAATTATTATAAGGTACATGCGCATTTATAATGGTCTGATAAAAAGTATATATCTTTAAGTGACTGAATGGATCATAAAACAGTTAGTGCTTTGTGGAATGGATGGATGTTTGTCGTTCTATCACGGCAGATATACATTATACAAGATGGGTGATTTAGATAAATTAGTATGGGCAAAACTGAAACTATAAGACGTACACAGTTGTCTTCTTAGGAACCATGGTATCGATTTTATTGACAAGAAAAACTGCATTCATACATAACAAACAATACTTAGCTAAGGTATCGAGTCCGATCGTATTGGAATAACTTACATTATTTCTATAAGAATATCGATTGTGTAGGTCATCAGCAGTGCCTATATCTTGATATAAAACATGATATTGTAAATGAATACTTTTGTTTAACACAACCTACGTTAATTAAAAAGCGAATGAATAAAAAAAGAACGAATTATAAGTATCTGGTAGTTGTTGCAGACTAAAAACAATGTATAAGCTCACAGCGATGTAAATACAAAACCAGATGTAACTGTGTCTAGATCGTCCCCACATTTAGTCGTAGCGACCGATCTAAGTCGACTTACCGACCAAAAATGTGTTTAGTATCGACGCGACAGTGTCGAGCTTTCCGTTTAGTACCGACTTCCAAAAAGGTGGAGGAACTCAATTCGACTGTATTTTTTCTTGTCTTTGTTACCTCATAATGGGGTGAGCCGATTCGCAAAATTTTTCGTTTAAAAGCTGGTGCTTCCCGTGTGGTCCCATTTAAATTTAATCAAATTCGGTCCAGAAGTTTTTCAGTTACACTCCCTTCAAGGGTCGATGTCATTATAACAATGAAATTTATATTGTGTCTGGCCGTGTGACCTTTGATGCAATAACTGAATAGAATGGAAATCGGTATCAAATTTTTAAAATTGTACTTGTATTTTTCGTAACTGCTACCAAATAGCGCTGTCTGGGATACCCATATTTAACATTAATTACCCCAACTCCCCATCTAAACGTTCCACCAATTGGATGCCTATACTTAGACAGGTAAACGTTCGAGGCGTCTGTTATGGTAATACAGAAGACGTGGTCACATTCTCGTTCGCACATCATATTTCTCTGGATTTATAATGTTCGATTTCCGCTTTAGTACTGTACCTATCGTCAATTTTGAACACAAAAGAGTTAAAGGGAGATAGCTATAGGGTAAACACGGATCGAATGCGTTACAAATAATCAATTGCGGTTAAAAAATAAACGTTCACACTGAATTAAATTCTATTATTAAGAATATAAGGTCACATATTTGCTTATCAAAGCATAGAGTAAAATGGTCGGGAGGTCGGCAAAAACAGGTGCAGCCGACCAATCAGAGCAGGCCAGCGAACGGACCTTTGTTTCAGAGAGATCGGCGGTGCTCAGGAGTGTTAACCCGTTTTCTAGGAACGACGGTCGCGCGCGCTTTTGTTTAGAAAATATTCTTAAATCAGAGTGTGTACGGGATTCTAAAAACGACTGTCGCGCGTTCGTTTAAAGAGATAATATATTTATTTTAGAGTGAAGTGAAGTGTAGTGTCTTCCAAGGCTGGTTATGTAAGTGCTTCTTTAATTTTAACCTCTCAGCGAAACTCCGTGGGTTTTTGTTTTAAAATTAGATTTATTATTTAAATTTTAATATTTCGAAGCTAGCTGTTTTTTTTAGTGATTATTATTAATGGGATAATTCCTATGATTTTATGGTCTTTTATAAAATTTTGTCATTTAAAACATAGCAAAAATTGTCTAATAATTCACTATCATGCCAAAATAATTAAATAATTACTGTATGATAAAATGATTTACATATATTATAATAATGATTCAATACACAATTAATTAAATGTTTTCTAATATTTATGTAGTTAGTTTAAATCGAATTCTAGTATAACTTAGCATAGAAGAACATATTCATTATTCTATTATTAATATTATAAACCCTTCTGAGCTTTGTCTGTGAGTGATGGTATCTTTTATGCATTTGAAAGGGTAGAACATTCATTAAATGTATCAAAAATTGTTTGTTGTAAAGTAATATTTTAATGAGTGTTTTATTACTACTGTCATAATCATATTTTTATTGTATTGTTCATTTTATTTCTTGTGTTTGGATGTATCACTCATATAATTACACATTACATTATAATATATAATTTAAATTCAATTGGACGTGAATTAATATAATCCACGGATCTAAATGAATTTTAGGGAATGCTTACTCAGTAAAAGTAATGATTTATTACTCTTAGGAGAATATAATAAATCATGAAACTGTGACAACATAAAATTAACACAGCTTAAATTTAAGTAATATTTAGAAATAAGTAGTTGTTACCTTCACATTTTTACATCATAAATTACACACCATAATTCATTTACCAAGATAAAAGGGAGCCTTGACATCATATATAATTGAATAACTGTAATTTCGTCTGTATTAAATTATTTGTATTGTGGCACAAGGGCTAAGATAATGGTGTTAACTGGTCGATATTGAATCGAGATTATCCAGACGATATCAAAATAATCTTGCATTGTCGGTGGGTTTCAATTTATTGATTATCCTATCGACATCCCTTGTGTCAAAATTCAAATTTGTTCATAAATAACAACACGCAAGTACACAACGCTACTTAACAACAATTTTAAAGCTATTGGTTTAAGTCAGTAGTACAAGACTGTTTGTAGAGGTCTTTCGATTTTAGTTTTAAGAATTAGGGCGGTACTTAAACCAAGGCTTGAGATTAAATCTCTGTAATAATGAATTTAGTAAAATACACCTTCTGTGTATTTAAATAAATACATATGAGTGGTTCACCAGTTTTCAGCTAGTTTAAGTGGGAAGTTAGGCATTTAATAGGGACTGTGTTACATAACAAGAAACTTAGTTTGTATGCTCGTTATTTAGAGCAAAGTGCTAACAAGGGCGACTGCTTTTCGAATGAAGTTATTTCCCTTGCAAGTAAGAAGCCATAATCTTTAATTAGGTTTTTTATGTGTGAATGCACTTAATAACTTTAATCATTTGGTAATTAAATATGAACACAGACGCGAGTATAATCTTAAAATTATTAAATAATAAAATCCTGTCGAAGTTAAATAATATAACATTACTTTTGGAAATATCAAAATTGTCCGAAATTGGATTTGATACTCTTAAGGTAATGAAGAGGAGAAAGTGACAAAAAATAATCAAACTCGTGGATACCCGATGACGTGTGCCGGAGGTTTCATGTAGATTTAAGTTAATAACTTTTTCTTTCAGCGTCCACGTGTAGATTTAATTAGACCTAAGTGTAGTTAGAAACATGAAACCATTAGTGATGGACAGTCGGGATCTTCTTCTTTCTCCTCCGCGGTAAATTCCTATTTATATAGTTGTAATAATTGCGTTATTTTTTCGATTTGGGGGGGTGATAATTCTGTTTCTTCCAGAACACAGGAAGTTCGAGAGCTGTTTGCCGAACTGTGGGTTGTCATGTAGATTTATCGTATGGAATTTAATTACTTTAATATCGTCAATACTGAAATTACGTATTAAATTAGTAGTGTACTAGAGTAGGTACAGATGTGTAAATTTTATCCATTTGATTAAAATCAAGACTTACTAGGACGTATCGACGTAGTTGAATCCTTAAAGCAAGTAACTATTTACTGGATGTTTAACTTGAATTATTTTATTCCAAAATACAAATCATTCTTCTGAAGTCGACGAAATAATATTCAACGTAAATTCAAGCGTAGTAAGGTTTAAATGATAGATTGGTACTAATAGGTAAATTTCCAGGTTGAATTACATGACGACTCACAGTCTAAAAGAAGTCTTCGGAGGTTTGTGGCATGTTATTATAAACTCACCATATCGGTTTTGTTTACATCCAACTGTTGTACTATAAAATTAAAATTATATTTTAATTAAAATAATTGTCTTACTAAAAAAATATATATTTTGAATATATTATTTCTAATATAACTATCATTTCTCAAGATGAAACGTTGTGTATGCTTAACCGATATGGGAAATCCTAATTAATACAATGGGTGACTTATTACCTTGCCAACATTTAATTTATTAACAGTAAATAATTACAAAGTCACTTATTGTATAACAAGGAAATACGATGAATTTGTCTATCCATTTTGTTTTCAGAGATGTTTACATATACGTTTTATATTATCTTGCTGTATATTATAGTTAAGTATATGTTGACGTGATCACTACTTCTAGGTATATCATAATACTACTGTATATCAAGGAAACTTATGTGCTTTTGTTTAACCAAATTCTTTCAGAGATGGTCATTGTTTAATTGGTATTAATTTATATTATGTTTTATGGTTACACAACTTTTTATAGGTATGTCAATGGAACATTATATTGAACTTTAATTAACCAATTTTCAGAGATTGTCACATCGATTAATTAAAACTACCTAATCTAGCGGAATATTATAAATATGAGTATGTTTGACGTATTCACCATTTGTTATAGATTTTTCGAAGGAGACTTAATCATTTTACGGAATAGTTAATATTATCCTACCTTACCTAAGCTTTATAGCGGGTGGTAGAATATTCACAAGATATTTTTAAAGTTACAGCAAATAAGGCGACTCTTAGGGGTCAGTGTGTTCTTGGCTTGGAATTTATTACTCTTACAGGAATGTATGGGGAATATATGGAATAGCCTTGATTTAATATATTGATCTTTAATCGATAAGCAATTAAGCGTAATTAGATTCACTTACGAGTTAGAAATGAACAGGGACCGGAAGTAATCTGCTTTCAAAGTAACGTATTGCAGCCCAGCTTTGTTATCATTCTGTCTCTTAAGATGAATAATTAAGTTAATGCAGTTAAGGCGTATCTGTTCAATTACCATTTATTGAGTGCCAAGACTCGGAAATCATATTTCATAATCGATTCGGTTGTGATAATACTGGTTGCCTTTGACTTGATTAAATTAGATTCTTGTTAATTGAACTTAACTATGAAACCCTAAGTCCTTCTTTCGTTAATTCGTTCAAGTATTTAAATTGTGATATATTTAACCTGACAATAGTTTGATAAATTCATCAGACTGGAGTGCTTTTATAATTATGTAATAAATGTTGAGCTAGTTGCGATTTTGGGGCCTCACAACCCCCGGGATTAATAAACTCCCTCGCATGATTGCTTAATTTGGAAAGCTTCGACTGCAAGCATAAGTACTATACACGTCGGTGAGAAATTTTCCCCACACTGGACATAGGTTCGATAAAGGATGCTCTACGGCCAAAGAGTTATTTATTTATTGAACCATTTACAAACATTATACACGACATCATCGAATTATGGTTGGGTTAATATTAATTGATCGCGGGAGGTTGAAGTCCTACCCTAATCCATTTAATCACTTCCTACCCTTCTGTTCCTATATATTAGAAAGGAGAACTGATATTATTACAAGTAACTGAATAAAACTATTCAGCCCTAGCATGATGTTACTTATGAGTATAGAAATAATGATTCTTAAACTATACACATACTAAGTTCTATGTGAGAAAATAATTTATATGAAACATATAGAACTAATTATTATTTCAAGATGAAATTAACTTTCTTTAACTGTTAAACAGTTTGGTTGTAATAAACCTCAGTATGATATGGTTCTTGATTACTATCATGAATAACCAGATTGGTTTGAACCCCAAAATAATAATCTTTTATCTCATCTTGTGAGGCAAGGAGATATATCTGACTGTATTTATAATACAGGTATAAAACTATGACCGATTTATAGTCGTATTGAGTATTGATTACTAGGCCACTGTTGTGTGCCAATTTACAAACCTAGGACAATTAGTCCTTTTGCTACATTACTAGTCAAGGCTAGTGCAACAGAACACCGATTTATAATCGTATTGATTGCTAGGCCACTGTTGTGTGCCAATTTACAAACTTAGGACAATTAGTCCTTTTACTACAATACTAGTCAAGGCTAGTGCAACAGAATTGAAGTTCCATCAAGCAGAGTTGAATGGTTATTGTTATACACTAAGTTAACCATTCCTATACTATCCTTTCCCCTCCAAGGGGGTGCAGACATTGGATGGCACTCATAGTTGTGGGCGATGGATGGGGCCCTCAATCTTATATAACAAACAAAATTTTTATTACTTATATATGCACACATTAATTACCTTGAAAGTCTCTACAACTCTAAAAGAACCAAGGTTACTTATATTTACATAACGTATGGGTTGACGATCATTTGGCCAAAACATGACGAGAGTAGTTTGTTCTTTTGAGAGAGGTGGTATAGTTACAGTACGATGAAAGTTATAGATTAATATTTTTTTCATATTCTGATTATAGATGCGAGCTAGGAGAAAAGTTGCCATGGCAGTCCTGGCATTCGTGCTCGTCTTCGCAGCATGCTTCCTACCCTCACACGTCTTCATGTTGTGGTTCTACTTTTGGTAAGTTCACATTGATAGAATAATGCCTGTACTGCGAGCGTGGATTGCCGATAAAAGACAGCCCTCGATAAAGTTATCGTGGCTTGATCCTTACTAGAGACAAGGTACGATAGATGTGACAAGTCACACTGTTACAGCGAATGGTGCATTGGTTGATTGATTGAAAACTATTTATAGTTGAAATAAAAATGTTGGTACCCATGTATACTATTAGTCATTCTGTGACTTGGCTGAACTAAGTCATGAAGAATACATTCTAATAATCTCAGTTAACCGCAGAATGACTAATTTTTAACCACGATGTAACGTGATGGATGTATGCAGTATTACCAAAAAGTTTGTGCAAAGATCTTTAGAAATACAAATTATATAATGTTAAATCTACACCAAATAACTAGTTCTTGTTATGTATTGTATGAACGAAAATTGCAAATAACAATAGTATACATATTATATTCAACCAATATTTTTAATTCTCCGTATCCAGAGTATCATAAATATTTGTAATGTACGTTATTAATTACGAGTATGTTAGAAAACCATCGTGAATGATGTTTATAGTAATTCTTTAAGAACCGGCTAAGACTCGCATGATATTTACCTACCGAAAATTTCCTGGGTCCAGTTTCATACTTATTTAAAGTTCGAGATCAAGCGCTTTCACAGATTGGCTGTCCCTATAAAGTAGGCATGTTCATTCGGTTTCAAGTCCATTTCTCGTTAGACGTGTAAATTTTCGTGGTACCGGCACGTTTCGGGTCTTCGACTCGTTTCGCGAGCCTCTACAGGTGTTTCTCTGGTAGTTCTAATCGGATGACACAGTAGTAGGACTTTTCTGCAATTATCAATCTTGGTCCAGTTCACCGCTAAACCAGATGCAGATTTATGCAGGCATTCAGTGCCCTCTTTAATCTATTTATTTAGGGAATTGCAGTAAGGTCTCAAGAGCAGTGCAGTTCAGAGTCGTGCAGAACTTTGAAACTTCAAGAAGTGGATCACATTCCAATTTTAGTCCGCAGCTTGAAGTTTACAATCAATAGAGCGAATTTACGTCCCATCACTATTAGCTTAACAAAACATAGGTACCTACATACCCTTACGTACTGACCTGACACAAATCAGCAGAGTTTTTTTCATTTATTTGTTATACTTTTAAGGCCATGATAGTTAAAGGTTTCCGATTTGGCGACGCAACCACATCCACATTGTTATCACAACCACATTTGGTTAAACTTTGGTCTACCGTAATAAACTCATAAATTGTAAAACTGTAAAAAGGTTCTCATTTATGGTGGCACTTATGTATCTACAGCTCGTAGTGGAGCTCGTTTTCAGTAGATCAAGTAGTTTTGCTGACGGAATTAAATGATTCCCCTCCTTACGGGCTGAGAAATTTTAGAGGCGATATAACCAACTAGCTTTAACCTTAGATATAATTAAGCTTGAAACTCTGAATCTGAAAGATCTACTCATGCTTATTTCGTAGTGCTGATCGTCAAGTACAAGACTTGCCCCTCTAATCACAAGAATGGGGTTTTTTTTCAACCACCTCAACAGCAGGGCTGCGTAATGGCTTTTTATGATTTAATATGTACTAGAGAGTATTCTTGAATGTTATCGCTGGTTGTCATTATTATTTTTATGTATTCGTGAATGAGAAGGTATTTTATTTTTTTTTCTTTTTCAGCCCAACAGCAAATGAAGACTACAACGGGTGGTGGCACGCACTTCGGATCATGGGGTTCTGCCTGTCCTTTTTGAACAGCTGCGTCAACCCTATCGCTTTGTACTGCACTAGTGGCATATTCAGGAAACATTTTAACAAGTAAGAATGATGAGTACCATTTGCAGTAATCACTTAAACAGATATAAATCAGGGCTTAAAATTTTCACTGAATCAGCTACATCGTGAGAACACTTAAATATGTAGGAGCATAAGGTAATGTAGAAGGACCTGCTCAAGTGGCATCTTCTGGACACTTTATCAAATACTCACTAATAATACTGGTCTCTCTGCAACAACTCACTCAGCAACATTTCAGTAGTTATTTTAGAAGATACAAGTTAAAATATAAAGTTTTTCTTGATGTATCAAGCAACTCTTTGTTAGATATCTTTGAAATCATTTTATAGGAGCTTACAAGTAAAATAATGTAAAAGGTAAGATAATGTAGAACAACTGCGTAAGCCAGCTTTGTTCTGCATGAGTGGCATCTTTAGGAAAAAAATCAACTGGATCATCTTCCCCAGTAATGTTGCAGCCATCAATTTAGCAGATTTTAGTAAATGTATCAAGAATAATCCGAAACATTTTTATAGAATTTACTCAAGAGCCAATTACAATTACGAAACAATTTGTAGTTTCAATATACGAAAGGCGTAAGGCATTCAAGGAAACTTTTAGTAAATAAGAATCACCATGGCATTTTGAGGAGACACTTTAGCAAACACGAGTCACATACAGTGGTAGCGTTAGGAAATACTTTTAAGTTATAGGCACTACTAGTCACATACATAATAAGAACTGTATGACTAATTTTTATTGACAAGAAAATAACTATACTATAGTAATTTATTTTGTACGTATCATAATTTGTCTACGAATGTTTGGTAACATTTAGGTACCTAACGATAAAACTGCTGGATCGGATTTCGTGTTTGTTACATCAGTAAACAGCTTGGTTTTACCCCGCGAAAAGTGATTTTAATCCCAACTCAACGGATAGTTCTCGAGAAGTCGCGATTGCCGAAATCGCCTGCATCTATTTACATTTGTTTTCTAAGTATATGTGTAGTTCTTTTGTCTCACGACATCTGTATGTACTTCATTCTTTTAGATACTGAATTAGATCAGTTGATATTGTGACGTATATACCTTCAGATATCTTCTGTGCCGCGGCGGTCCAAGCCATGCTCCCAAAGGGTCTATGTCTCTGTCTACATCAAGAAGGCTACACTCCAGCAGAAAAACAACTGTCAGCATGGTACCTAAAACGTAAGTTATACCTAAATATGTAACGAATAGCAAAAAATAAAACAGGAAATACGTAAAGTGTCATCATCATCATCATCATCATCATCTCAGCCGTAGGACGTCCACTGCTGAACATAAGCCTCCCCCATGATTTTCCAAAAGGACCGGTTGGAAGCGGCCTGCATCCAACGTCGTCTTGCGAACTTCGTCGGGTCGTCTGTCTCTCTCAAAGACTCTTGTCTTGAGGCACTGAGGTATTTTTGACGAGAAGACTTCGCGAAGTTTCCGGAACGCTGCCCAGCCGAGTAAAGTAAGAACGTAAAGTGTATTAGGTATAAAATAACTTATTAAGTGTCAACTTACTTTTTAGTGCACAATGCTTCTGGTGGATGGAATGTTCACCGGCCTACTACGCATACAACCACCCGCCGGTGACGCTATAAATGCCGTTAGAGGCAAACACCATTTAGACCCATCAAAAAAAAATATTCAATTAATAATATTTTTTGTTTGTTCCAGAACAAGTGTTGGCAGGGAGAGCAGCATTCGCCTCCTTACCAACGGTTCTTCGAAGCTCTGAGAAAGGTGTTCCGGCCATCGAGCCGCTAACAACAACCAGGAGCGGACCAAACACAACTACAGCAAAACTTACCTATACAAACCTGATAACGTGCCTCCTTTCCCAAAATGTTGCGAACATGCGAACGGCAAACATGCCCTTAATACTAACGTTAGCAGCACTGAAAGTTTCTATTTGCCAGGTTGAGCTATCGGCCTAGCATAAAATAGGTACTTGCATAATGTTCTTGCCTTGATACAGTGATGGTGTTTAAAAATACTTGAATATAAAAATAATTAATTATTAGTAGGGTATCAAAAGCTCAAGTTTATGATCTCATGTTATGGAGGTTGTGGATTACACTTAATGAAAAATATTCTGCCGTTTGCAGTTTTCTTAAGCTCTATTAATTGATAATATCGACATCAAGGGAGTTGTATAAAAAAAAGTTAATGAGCTATATTGGAGCAACGGCCAACGTGAAATATTAAAAACCTGGGTAACCAAGTTTATTACCTTTACCATATTGTATTATTTATAAATCTAAAGGTGTATACAATATTCAGGTTAACCGATTGGGGAAAGTGGGCTGGTATAAAATTATGTCACTAGATTTAACCCAATTTGAGTCCAATGTCAAAAATACTAACAGGGGTTGCCAATTCGTATACTTAGATGCGAAATATGTCTAATTTGCTAGAAGTTCGTATCTTTCTATTTTTTTATTCCTTTCTATTTGACTTCTTCGTATATTAATTTCATTTTCAATCACGTGGCTGCCCTTTATCGTTCATAGAAGAGTGGGTTCTGCCCACTCTTCCGACGTAGGTAATTACATCTCCTGAGTTAGGTTTTTTTTAATTAGCAGTAATACTATTTGTTTTAATTATTGGACCTACATATTATTAGCGTTGAGCTTAAGTGCTGCCTTACTCGGGTGTCATTCATATTTCTGTTGTTCTCGTAAAACCCTACCCTTACGTCATCGCGGGCAATGTCATTCCTACATAAAGTAACGTGTCTCCAAAATTTTAGGTCGGTACATAATACTTAGGGTATGGATTTTGACCGATACGAAATGAGTTCTATTTCTTTACTAAAATATCCTAGTTACAAGATTTTGGTATTGTAACATCGTTTATTATTGAAACTTACATGAAACATTGGCGGATATTGAATGGATAAAAAAGACAAAAATTATCTAATCTCTAAAGATATGGCAACCAATTTTTGGTAAAAAGGAAAAAGAGAAAGCACAATATGTTTAACGTTTCATGTGAGTAAAATAATATATGGAAATCGAAAAGATTGGCTAACCTTCGAGAATAATCTTTGATCAGCTTTTAATCCAGATACTGCAGGTAGGTAATGATTAAAGAAAAAATAAACATCTTTTTGAGTTCCTTTATGAGCCGAAATAAATTGCGTTGTACACACAGACGATCTCTTTCAAGCTACAATCATTGTAAATGCGCTCGACGTCGAACGGTTGAACGCTAAGGATGGTTCAAACCAGCCTGCTTGTTTAACAACCTGATAATTCTAGCCATGTTACCCCAATCGTCGTGCTGAGTGAGCAAAGCACAGACCAACATTCTGATATTAGTATACCTACTTTTTTAAATTAGGTTGTAAAATATATATATATATATATATATATATCATATAACTTAAATAGAAAAGGTTTCTAAGCGATTTTGTTCATACAAGCTTTGAAATATGTTTGTTATATGTAGGTTATACCAAATATCTACCTATTATAAAAATTGTACAGTTAGGTATTAGTAAGTAGGTATAAAATAAGATAAAATGTATCCATTAAAAAGTAAGTATTATATATACCCAATAAGTATTAGTAAGTTTGTGAATAATATTATAGAAAACAAAGAAATGAGAGACAGGAAGGTAATTTATTATTATAATTACTTATTATTAAAATATTAGTCACGTGATGTATCATTGCATAACAGTTCACGTGTAAAATCATTGTTAAGTTGTTTTTAAATGCTGCATGTTCTAGTCATTATGTACAAATTACACATGTGTAGCTTTTATTTAAATAAGTAGTTTTATTGTCATATATACATATTCTAATGGTTACATACATCTTTGTACAATTTGTATTATAAACTCTGAAAATATGTAAATAAAAATGTATACCTCTATTGTGTGTAATTTACTGAAATTCTAGTTGAATTGTATTTTACAAGCCATCCTTTTCATTCATTCCATCTTTCAGCCTACTCAATTTGATAAAAAACTTACTAAATTTACAAATTTTGCATATTCGTAGTAGATTCTTTCGCAATTGTTTCAATGAATTCAATTTTGCTCGAAAAACGCATTGAAATAATTAAAATCCACTACAAAAATGGTGGTTCTGTTAAAGTTACATGTCGTAAAATTTGTGATATTTGCGGACAACACAATGGGACAGTCCTTGTGAGACCGCTATTATGCCTATTATTGATGACGCCATGGGATATTATTGATGACGTGGATATCACTGACATGTTTTTTCAACAGGATGATGCCACATGTCACACAGCCAATGAAACGATCAATTTATTTCAAACCAAATTTCCCGATCGCTAAATTTCACGAAATTCAGCTGTTAAGTGACCAGCCATATCGTGTGACACCACAGGATTATTTTTTGTGGGGCTATGTTAAGGACAGAGTCTATACGGAGCCAGTTGAGTCGATTGAGCAGCCTTAAGAGGATTGCATAGCTAGTACTTTCCGTACTAAAAGAGAAAACTCTTTTCTACCTCTTAACTTTGTCCGATTTCAGTAATTTTTTTTATGGAATTATCACATTGTTTACTATGCCCGTACGTTTTAGGAGGTAGAAAAAAGTTTTCTCTTTTAGTATGCAAAGCACTAGCTATGCAATCCTCTTAAAACCCAAAATCCGTGATATGATTAACGAAATAGACGTGCCATTTTGACAAGAAAGAATCGACATCTGCCAGCATGGTCATGGTGGACATTTGCCAGATATCATTTTACATTCATAATTGCTGAACTTTTCTCTTCGGAATACAATAAAAAATTGATTATTTGATCTAAATTCTTTGTTTTATTTTGTTATAGAAAACAAAGTTTTGTTGAAAAACCCTTTACTTTGCGTAATATAAATGGTAGATTTTTTATGGTATAGGTTGGCGGACGAGCATGCGGCTCACCTGATGGTAAGTGATACAGTCGCTCACGGGCATCCGCATTACCCGAAGAGATAAAAGGGATGAGGGTGGTAGAGGAGGATGAAGGAGGAGAGAGGGAGAATGGGGAAGGGGGAAATCAGGCCTCCGGAACTTACCACAAACCGACAAAACGCAATAGCAAGCTATGTTACTTACTTCACGTCGGTGTTACTCGTATGTGGGAGTGTGGTACTTTCCCGGTCGTGCCAGCCCATTCAGCTGTGGGGCTTCAGCGTGGCACTACCACCGAAAGGAAATAAAATACTAAATATAAATTCTGAGCCTTATTTAAAAAAGTACTGTATCTAAAGAGTTAATAAATGTATCCAATACATACCTTGTATGCGAATGCATTATCCCTTCCTATATACCGTGATAAGTAAAGTAAAAAAATTTTGAATGAAACTGACGTATATTTACGTCTCTGGGACGCAAAGAGTTTTAACCCTTTGCGTCCCAGAGAATAAAAAATCTTTTAAACAGGATTTGTAATCTTTTTGTTAAAACAAGGTATATAGTGTTTTATATAAAAGGGTTCATTAATGCGCTTTAGTTTACCGCTCCTTTCTGGTCGGATATTTTAAGCCACTCTAAAGTTTTTTATTTGTCTACTCAAATAAAAAATATGGAAGGAAATGCTTTCCGGCCATTTCGGTTTTAACGATCATTTGGATTACCGCAGAGGGTGAAAAAAACTCGAAAATAGTTTTACATTTATGTTTAGAAGTTTGTAATATGAAGTGTCATTTGTAGTCAGTAAGTATAGTGTTTTATGATGATGTGATTCGTTACCCATATTACTACCAGTAGTAACACGGTGGCATTTCACAGTTCCCACCGGGAAAGAGGCCCCTCAGCACAATTAAAATGTATTGAATACGTGTACGTATGCTCCGCATCTTGCCCCTCTGATCCGAATGGTTTGCGTAAATTCAGAAATTTCTACACAAGGGCAACAAGAATAACTATGTAACTTGTTATCTACACTTCGGAATAGAATTGCTATTTATTTTCGGATAAATATCAATTTACGTATAGCGTAAAGTTTACCTAATAGGTACCTATGTAATATTTGTAGATGGAGGAGGCAGAATTTTCCAAATATGCAAAATTTCAATTGTACAGAAAACTTGCAGAAAAATCCAATACAAAAAATAAATAAAGGAACGGAAAGTCAAACAAAAGAACGAAACAAGTTAAATAAAGGCTTGTAAAACAATGGATTTTGAACAACGTTCGTCGACAAGGATGAATAATATGTTATTCATGAGTTTAATTTTAGCAAAAAAGTACCTACGATTGTTCTTCACTTGGTTGGTTAACCTTTTGTTAATCACAGTTTAAGTATTATAGTAAGCAAGTGAAAAAATCACGGCATACATAAGTGGTTTTGGAGATTGCAAATGAAGAATATCATAAATTTATGACAGGCCCCCGACCGTAACGAATTCGGATAACAGACGAGAACTTCTGTTGTAAAGAATGGCGACTTGCCAGTGGGAAATTTGTCATGTAAATCACTGTTCCGTTCGTTTGTTTCAGCTAAATGTGTGGGTTTGTTTATCCCCTCTATTTGGCTATATATATAGCACTTAGTATCTAGCACATTGGCATTGGTATTCAATCAAGCGACGTAGACAATATAGCTATCGAGCAAGCCCGAACTACTCGTTCCGGCCTAACTATGCATCCATATACTGTTCAAAACTTCTAACCACGAACCAAAAGTTTGGCAGTTCCTACCTCTATCGTGTAAGTAAATTGTGGAATGCTCAGCCGGCGTACGTATTTCCTTGCAGCTATGACCCTGGGTCTTTCAAGCAGGGCGTGAAAAAGCATCTGTTAGGTCATCATAAAGGTGGTGATTAGTGCAGCTTACGGCTGCATTAATGGTCATTGCTTCTTGATTCCATCTTCGCTTTCCATCCGGCGAGAAGGAGTCACTTTGATAAACCACTATAAAGAAAAAGCCAATTAGTTTTTAATTAATAAAGTTATTTTAATCATTATTTTTGTTCAAAAAATCACGTAAGTTTGACACTAATGTATATATTTTATATCAAATCCGACTTTACTTACGTAATTAGCTAACGTTATTGACCTAGGTTTCGGGCATCTAATGCTCACCCCAGGGTGTTTACTCTTCAAATCGGTCTGACGTTATCGGTCCAACAGTCGATAACGTCGGCCAATTACGTGAGTATAGTTGAGTTTGATAAAGTAGCATATACTCTTTAATGTATCTAATATAAACATTTAGATTTAACACCATTCCTTAATGATAGAAAATCTCGTCTGTTACTAAAATGTGTTGCCGTTGGGGTCTGTAATAAATTTATAATATTGTTTTATTTGCAGTCTCCAAAACGATTATGTGTTCGTTTTAAGCTGGCTTACTGTTATGCTTTAATGCGTGAACGGATGATACAATTTCGCTAATATTATTTTGTTGTGATAATTATTGAAAGCGAAGGTTCATAAGAAAGAAAAATCACGAAAATAAATGGAGAATTTCGTAAGGCTGAAGACGCTAACGCAGTCGCGGGCAGTCGCTAGAGACCAATAAATAAATTAAATTTATCATATTATTATAACATAATCAGTTCAATTTTAACTGTAAACAAGTGACGTAATAGTATACTTTACTACATAATTCATTATAATATTTTGTTACTAAATATTACAATATTTCATTACTCTTGTGCTGGCACTCTTTGCTTAAATGTTTGCTTTATTTAGAAGGTTTAACTTACTTTTTGTTAGTTTCTTATTTCGGCTTATTATTTTCATTATATCACAATAACAAGGCAAATATATCTAAGTAATTGTCAATGATTTAAATATGATTGTGACAAGTTCATATTTCAATTTACTTGCCGTAAATTATTTTACTAAAACTTCAAAGACACTTTCATCTATCAAGAAAATGGTGAGTAAGTACTTAGTGTAATGAAAAAGATCTATCATTGTCCGATTGGTCAAAACGTCAAGGCAATTCCAGAGATGAACAAATAATGAAGAAATTCCAATCAAGAATTGACGTGAAAGCGTTTTCAAACGACTTTTGCTCTAAGTGCGGTTTCGTTAACGAACAGCCACAATTTCAACCCATGTTTTGGGCTTTTCGTAAACTGAAATATATATTTAATGTTGTTTTATGATCTAGGTAAGTATTGACAGTTTAAATAGCATAATCACAACATAACCGGTTACCACCGTTCTGGTGGTTTTTTATTGATTCAGTTATTGAATGTTTTTAAATAAAATCTATTTCATAGGTTTTTAGTACCCTAATATGAAACTAGATGGCGTTGGCAATTTGAAGAGCGCGATAAATATGTATTCAGTTTGAAACTATGCAAAGACATACTCGCAAGGTCTACAGCTCACAGAGCCACTAGTTTACTAATATGTTTATGAGAATTAGTATTCAAAGCTTTGAAGTAAGCACGCGCGACGTTACTTAAATGAAAGTACAGAACCTTCTAAACCAGGTACATAACAGTTTTTGTTACTAGTATCTACCTGTTTATCTATCATCCCTCACGTAAAGCACGTATAAGACGGATCACCTGTCTACACTTTCGAGACGCCTTCTATATCCCGCAGGGATTTACTTGAGTAGCGCGAACGTTTACTTGAGTAGAACTGAAAATATCTTACACACTTGTCATACTCGTAAATACGCTAAGGTCGTAGTCGTAAATATTTCTATTTGTGGTTAAAAATTTTAAACACTTTAGACGAGAAGCAACCTTACTTAATCTAAAGTGGTTATTTATAGTGTGTGCCACGAACATGATACATACGACTGTCTATGATGATACAGTTGGTATGATTGATATAGGTACTATTTCACCTGACTAGTTTACTCGTAGCGCAGGCGAACGATATAGAATGCCAATTGGTTTTCAAGGATATCTGCTGCAACATACGCTCCCGCTGGTGGCACTAGGCTTGATGACAGATGGAGTGCTTCCTTCATGAAGTTTAGCATTTGTCTTATAATAGTTTGCCGTGAATAAAATATCTAACTACTCTGCAACGGTAGAGCTGTCATGTGACGTCACTTCAACGCTCGTCGAAGTTCTTCTGGTGCGCAGATTAGCTAATGGTAGAATGGTAGTTTGATGAGGATGACTGCATATTTCAAGCTATTATAATATTATTTACTATGAATGAAAATTCAACAAACAGAAAGCTGAGATAACAATAAACTAATGAATAAACCCGAAATGTTATTATTTTATCTCAAATGAAAACATTCGATTTCTCTGTGTCTAACGTAACATTGATAATCGAACAATAACATCGTAGTTGAATATCAAAATTATTACTTTTGCAAATTACTGTTTATACTCGTATTACAAAACAATGTTTTTTTAGAAACAATGATTACTATTAAGCATTGTTTATTATCCGACTGTGGGGAATCACAAAAGGAGGGTTATGTGTTTGACTTGTATGTGCGTGTATTATATGTATATGTGTGTGTTACGTCTAACTCCTTAATGTATATATTATTTATTTATAGGCTGCACTCTGCGGTTTCATCTGCATAGTGATGGTTGATGTTGATGCTGTTTTGTTTATTTCTAGACCACGCCTTTCCCTAAAATAAAAAAAAAACAATCGGTCAGGCCGTTTTGGAGTTATAAAGAGACTAACAAACATAATTATTTTAATATAAGTATAAGAAGATACTATACGAGTGACATAAAAATGTACCTCTTTATATAGTATATATATTTATATATATATATATATATAACTACTACTAACTTAGCACCTATAAACGTAGTGACAGAAATACTTAGAGATAATACTTACGCTTTTATGAACAGTCAGAAGGTGTCTAAAAAGGCTCGTCTGGCTGTTCATGGGGGAGTGTTGGTTCCGACACTGATGTATGGTAGTGAAAGTTGGGTGTGGCAGAAAAAGCATGAAAGTAGAATAAATGCTGTGGAGATGAGAGCATTGAGGAGCATGATTGGAGTGAAACGGAGTGACAGGATAAGGAATAGTGTGATAAGGGAACGATGTAGTGTGAATGAGGGTGTAGTGACAAAAATCGTGAAAGGTATGTTAAGATGGTTTGGACATGTGGAGAGAATGAATGAAATGAGAGTGACTAAACAGGTATACATGGGACAAGTAAACGGAAGTGTTGGAAGGGGAAGACCTAGGCGAACGTTCCGAAATCAGATTGAAGACGTTCTGAAAAAAGGCCAGGTCAAAAGTACCCTAAACCGACGCTTATGTATGAAAGGATTGATGAGTATAGATGAAGCGAAAGAGATATGTCAGGATCGTAGTAAGTGGAAATCCGTGGTCTCTGCCTACCCCTACGGGAAAGAGGCGTGATTTTATGTATGTATGTTTCCGCTGAAACGATGCTGGGTAGAGATGTAATGTGCAGCGCTCTCCCTCCCTTATCAAATGCATACAAGAAGTTTATAGAATAAGCAACACACACGAAACCCAACTGACCAAAAACTCTGCGACACTCGTTCGGCGCTCGCCTCTTGTGCTCGACAGATTATATACTCGATATAACCGTGACTCTTCGATTTCGTGATAACAAACCCGCGCGTCTCCAGCCGAGTAATATGAATGCTTCACGTGACTGGAACTTTAATAAAATTGACGTTGCACAGTTTCGTTCATTGCTTGAAGAAACTTCCTGGGCACCGGTCCTCGAGTGCGATGATGTTTCTGCTGCATCTGATACTTTTTATAATATTATTTACGAATTGTTTGATTTGTCAGTGCCTAAAAAGAAAAGGCAGTCTACTAAATTTAATAGATATCCTGTTTGGTTCGACGCTGACATAATTAGGGATATTCGGTATAAAGGTAGATTGCACAAATCCTGGTTGAAGTCTGGTTGCGTCGTAACACGTAAACGGTTTTCGAATCTACGTGCCAGTTTGAAGATGCGTATCTCTAAAGCCTACAAGGCTTATATAATGAGTATTGAGGAAAAGCTACAACTTCGGCCGCAATGTTTTTGGAGTCACGTACATAGCCTTACATCTAAGGGTGGTTTTGAGCCCTGTGTCTCTTATCAAGGGAAGTCGTGCACTGGGGTAGACGCAGCCGAAGCGTTTTCTTCTTATTTTTCTAGTGTTTTCTTGGATGAATCACCGCAGTTAGATAGTAACTCATGCTGCGATAGTGGAGTCGCAGGCGGTTACGTTAGTATACCTACATTGTCACTTCAAGATATTGCGCTCGGTGTCAATAAACTAAAGTCAGGTAGCTCACCTGGACTGGACAATGTGCCTAGCTTTATTCTGAAGACGTGTAAAGAGCACATAATTATTCCATTGTACCATATTTTCAATCTTTCACTTCTAAATGGCAAATACCCCGCCCAGTGGAAGTTATCCCGAGTGACTCCTATCCCTAAGAGTAGTAAAAAGACCTTAGTTAATGAATACCGTCCCATAGCAATACTGTGTGCACCGGCGAAGGTATTTGAATACATACTAAATAAAGGGATATATCGGCAGATACGCCAGCTGCTGGGCGACGAGCAACACGGTTTCAGAGCGGGGCGCTCTGTAAACACAAACTTGTTGTGCCTGGTTGATTATATATCTGATGCGATGGATCGCGGCCTCCAGGTCGACGTGATTTATTTTGATTTTCAGAAAGCTTTTGATAAGATTCATAATGACATGCTGTTGCAGAAAATGTCCGCCATTGGTTTCACCCCTGGTCTCCTTGCCTTTTTCTCTGACTATATGCGGGATCGTCGTCAATTTGTGAGGCATGGATGCTATGAATCTGAACCTTATCATACCAGATCAGGTGTAAGCCAGGGCTCAGTTCTTGGCCCTCTCCTCTTTTCCATCATGATTCATGACCTTCCTAACGTTTTAAGTAACGCCAAGTGCCTTTTATATGCCGACGATCTTAAACTCTTTTTAGAAATAAATTCTTATAGTGACTGCCTCAGCTTACAGAATGACATACATAAAATATTTCAATGGAGTATGACAAATAAAATGCAATTTAATCAAAATAAATGTAATGTTATGACTTTTGACCGCAAACGAAATCCTATACATTTTAATTATAGTTTAAACGACTTAGTTATAAATAGAGGTGCTGGTATTAAAGATCTGGGGGTAACATTTGATCGTGGCTTGACATTCCATGATCATGTTGCGAATCTCGCTAAAGAGGCTTACCGTCGCCTAGGATTTGTTTTACGTAACGCCAAGGATTTTGAGAATCCTTAAGTTTTAAGAACTTTATACAACGCTCTGGTTAGGAGTAAGCTTGAGTCAAGTGCCTGTGTATGGAACCCGCATCATGTCACTTACGCGCGGATGCTTGAGAAGGTCCAAAAGGCTTTTTTGCGGTCACTTTATAAGAAGCTATATGGCTATTATCCTTATATGTACCCGACAAAGTTTCTTCTTGGGCTGCTCGGATACAACTCTTTGGAAGTGAGGAGGTTGCTGGACCAGCTGACTACTTGCTGCAAAGTGCTCAGAGGGTCAGTTGACTCCCTACAGCTGCATAACTTATTATGCACGCTGAACGTACCAAACAACCCCTGGGTTCCTGCGAATAGACGCGGTCGGAAACATGACCTATTCCGCACAGATCAAAGTCGTACTGTTGCACGATCTATGTCTCCTTTAATTCGTGCCCGCTGTCATTTCAATGCGCTCCTTTCCGCTAACACTGATTTAGATTTATTTTTTGACAATTGGAGAACTCTTTTAACACACTTTTTGACATACTGTGAAAATTTGTCTGATCAGTGGGACAGATCCCAAAAATGTGATGATTTTTGGACTTTTTAATTTGATTTATGGATTAATGTATTTTCTATTTGTAATGTATGTGTTAAAATTTTTTTAATTAAATTGTATTTGATGATGATTTTGTGACATAAATGTAAATGTGTAATTCGTTTTTATGTCAATAAAATAAATAAATAAAAATAAAAAAAATTAGTCAGTCCAGCGCTCGGCGTGTCGAAAAGTTCTTGGATGAGTGAGTTGTGTGTGTGTTCTTGCCTGAATGCATTTCGTTCGGGTAGGAGAGCGGTGCACACTGCATATCTGCCATAAGATTTTTCCAGCGGAGGTGTTACTAAATATTTTTTAAATATAATTTTATCAAAGTAGCGTCTAAATCAGTGAACTACGTGTACTATCAATTTATTCCGAATTTATAATTTTCATAAATAACTTTATTATCCCGTCTACGAACTTTTGCCATTATTACAACTTTAACACATCATACACTAACATATGAGGAATGGCTTTAAAATATCAGGACTATTCAGCGCCACGCTTTTTGTGTGTGAAACTTTTGTTCAATAATATTAATAATACGATTGTACTGTACGCGTGTGAGTGAGTTACGGGGTGAGTGAATGTGTACGTTGCTACTTCTTAACGATTAAACAGCTTACATTTGCTTCGATCACTTGGATTGCGGTTCCTCGGATGCCTTTGCAACTTAGCTAAAGTTGCACGACCTACTAAAAAATAATGTGCAGTGTGAATTCGAAAGCATTTTTGATATTAATAGTACGTTATTATAAAAAGGGATAACAGTGACATCGTAATCCTAATCACTTTTAAAACTTTAAAAACATTTATCGCCTTCAAAGTTTCAGCACAACATGGCCGACGAAAGCCGACCGTTTGAAGCTGTGGTTTCGTTAATTGTGTTTTGTTGTTTTGCCTTTTCGAGCGGCTGTGGCGGGGTTTTGATTTCAGCATGATTGGTGGATAAATAGCTAATGCGTTTGTAACTCTGAGCTGAAACTTCTCAATGTAAACTAAGCAAAACTACGTCACGAGCAAAAAGTATGAATAATTTCTGACAAGTATTATGTACTGACGTTTAAAACCTCAGCATATTGAAAAAAAAACAGTATTTATAATAAATTTTATGCAATAATAATAAAAAGTATAAATCACGATGTAATAACATATAATCTCCTTCTTCTAATACTATAATTGCGAATGTATGCATTAATGGATATATAACATATTTTATCTACAGCCGTTTTACTGTCCTAACGTGATTGAATAACAAATCGCTCGTACCTACGAGTAGATGAGGCGCTGGAATAACACAAGCTATACTTTTTATCATCAACATCTACTCGTATCACGCCACCACGAGGGTGAAATCACTTATATGATAAAGCTAGTTATAACTACCTTTATTATAATATAACTTTAAAACAATTCTTATATTTAGTTATCTAATAATCTCACTATCTTACTTCTTATCTTACTAATATTATAAATGTGAAAGTTTAGATGGATGGATGGATGGATGTTTGTTACTCAATCATGGCAGAACGGCTCAACAAATCTGGTTGACATTTTGCACAAAGATTGAGTAGTCTGGAGTGGCACATAGGCTATTTTTCACCATCATCATCATCATCTATCACCAGTCGGGTGAAAAAGCCTAATATCATTGGGCACAGCATAGACAAAATAACAAGATCTCCGCTTACGTCAAGATCGTAATGATGACTTAATTTCTGTCAATAGAGTTCTGTCAAAGATGTGTCAGTTTCTGATAGCTTAGTCAAAACCACGCAACGGTTTTGACAGCGCGATACACTGGACGGGCTCAGCGCTAGAGTCAGCATGTCATCCACCTTTGTTGTGCAGCCGACTGTAGTCGAATCTAGCGGTCTTGAGTGAACCACACGCAATAATTACATCTTATTTTTAAACACAACATAACAAATAGTTTCGCCTATAGATGTATCCTCGTAGGGATAAGCAGCATATTTTAATACCTATGATACTTTACCTCATCATCACCATCCATCATCACGGAGGGGAAACCGCGGGGCGTAACCTCAGACAGCGGTCTTGAGTAAATAAACTATATAAAATAAACGATACTTTTGCCTATGGGTTATATCCTCGAAGGGTTATGCAGCGGTATTTTTATCGCCTACGTTTCGCCATAATATATGTTTTAGGTCATGTGATCATGTTATAGGGGGTGAGCCTATTACCATCTTCGGGGTACTGTTCTAGTATCCGGACTGTTATTGAGAATGTCTTTCTTTCTCAGAAAACTGTAGACGCTGGTCTGTGTACTGTCACGCGTCTAAGTTACGTGTTACGAGCTGAACTATCGAAAGTTGGTATTTTCAAAGAATGTTCGATATGATCCGTGTGATAAGGAGACATCCACACTTGCGTTTATGACACGCGTCGAAGTACGCCATATGACACAGATACAGACACGGAGTAGGAGCAGGTCACGTCGTGACGTATCCCGGTACGTCCCTCGCCCGCACCTCGCCGCGCCGCCTCGCTCCTGTAACGATGCCATGCCACTACTATGCCCAGTTTAGTTCGACACCATGCGTCTACATTTGCAACATTTCATCGTACAGATCGCGCGGCGAGAGTTTGGCTTTGACCTTCGGGTGGAGAGGATTACTGCGCACGGGTACTGTCACGCACACAATACTTTTCCTTTTTTTGTGTACCAGGTTGGATATTTGAGTGGGTCAAAATTCATGTACAGTGGTAATAATGCTAGAAAATAATACGAAATAGATAAACTTCTTCATTTATTAAAACTATTGATAGTTATTTTACTTATATAAAATGTTTATTTCCTTTTAAAGTTTACAGAGTCAGCGATGAAAATTCTAAATAATTGTTTTTTAATAAAATTATTTATTCCAAGATACATGTAAAATTGGTACATACAAACAAAAGAAAACTTAAAATAATTATTAAATACAAAAGTTAACATAAAAAAAAGTCCTAGCCGCAGTGCTATTCAGATTATGAATCAGTTAAAGGTTTAACGCCTTCTATGAAATCACCGCATGGTCCAGTGGTGCTGCCGCGACACGAAATTGTGCAACGTCTTTTGCTTGTTGAGGGTCCGGGTTCAGGGCTTCCTCGGTCGCAGTTGTCATCATCATCATCTTCATAACCATCATCAGAATCATCGTCTTCGGAACTATCATCGACGCGAATTATAAATTGCTCGGTAAGTAAATCGACTACATGGTCACTCTTGGCGTACTCTTCTTCTATATCTTTTACCTTTTTATATATTTTTTCCCATTACTGGGCACCCATTAAGGATACTTTTTCTTTGATAAGTTTGGTACATTCTTGTAAATTCCATTTAACATTTTTGCTAGCTACATATTGTTTAATAGTAGCCCATGCCATTTCTATGGGGTTGAGGTCTGGATGGTAAGGCGGTAATCTCAATATGCTATGGTTTGCTTCTGCTAAAATTTGATCTATTGAAAAAGTTTTAAATCTTTCTTTATTAGCTTTTATCAAATTGTACAATTGTGGCTTGAGCATTGTTGAATCATATTGTATGCCTTTATCTGTTAGCCAATTCTGCATATCGGCTTTTTTGGTATTGGAGGACGGTGCTAAATCCCATTGTTTATTGTGGTATGAGGCGTTGTCGACAACCTCTACAGAATTGGGTGGTAGGTTGGGAATTAATTGTGTCCTAAGCCATTTTTCATAATTCTCGTAGTTCATGTTGTCGTGATAGTCCCCTGTTTTGGTGCCGGCTTTAAAAGTTAATAAAGCATTTGGTATAAACCCAGCTTCAGATACTGCGTGGACTATCACGACTCGTTGTCCTTTAGAAATGGGTTTTTTTAGTCCTTCCGTAGGGCCATCGCTCCAGGCTTTGGTTGTTGAGTGCGATGAATCTACGTAGGATTCATCTGTGTAAACAATGGGTCTTCCTTCTTGTCGATATTTTCTTATTTTTCTTGAATATTCAATGCGTTGTAATCGGATATTCGATGTTTCTATTAGTAATTTACGATTGTTTTCTGTTTTTTTCCAGCGAAATCCTAACTCCTTTACAATTACACGAAGACTTGTTTCTGACCCTTTAAAGTTTATATCATCCTCAAGTTTCTTTTTTAGTTTCCCAATGGTGGGAAGTTCATTATTCGTCTTGTGAAAATTGTGTATACATCTTTTTATAACACCTTGGTCAAAATTATCAATATTCGTAACTGGTTTAGCTCTGGGACGTTTTTTCCAGGTGTTCTGAAAATAATGAGCAAATCTAAACTCTTGGCTTGATTTACGATATTTTTTACAGTGCCAATTGAAGTCTTAGTGGCCTCCGATGTCCGTTTTTGAATTTTAGGTAATTTACTGACTACACAATTTAATTTAGAAACAGTTTCCGTTTTCATTACCTGCATAGTCTGTATAGTTTGGTTATTCTCCGACTGACTGAGTAAAGAAGCAACTTCCTCAATCTGACTTCGAATTTGCTTCAATGAATCGATACATTCGTCAGCTTCTTTCTTTAAAAAGCAATTCACGTCATATATCATTTTCCGTGCTTGCCTTTTTAAAACAATGTTTTTTATACGCATTTTCAAATCACTTTTTAATATTTAACAAAAAAAACTTAATTGACAAACTTAAACAAACAAACTCAACAAATAATAACAATCGACAACAATAAACAATTAACGAAAATAGTAATTCACTTGTGAACGTGATTGTACAACAGGAGTGCGCGGTACGTCGTATCGATGCGAGAGGCAGGGAACGATTGGAGCGCCAATCAGAGCACCGCATGCGCCTACACACCCGCCCCGCACCCCGCTAATTGCCCGTTGATACCCAATTTCTGATTTCTGCGCAATAACGGTCAAAGCCAAACTCTCGCCGCGCGATCTGTACATGGTTAGTGACCATGTATGCACTACCCTAGACCGCCCACACTTACCTTAACATGTCTTGTACGACGTCACGTCGTCTGGTCCGTTGTCTTGTCACCTATCCAAGTGAGTGACATTAACGTTAACTCAGGGGTAAGATGGTAATATGCTCATTGCTCACCTTCTGTCAAATTAATCTTCTTTCACTTGTAAGAATCTCATGCCGTTCTTCTTCTTCTTCTCGTTTGCAAAGTATTTATTTGTTGTACATTTGTCTTCATAATAGCTACAAGACTTTACAACGCTCCTTCCATAGAACTTAACTTGAGGCGTAAAAGTTAATTCAAACTAACGACCCCAGCTGCACTACTTTTTAATGTTATACACTATAATGGGGCCACGAAACAATTGCGTTTATTGGTAAGGTTGAATAATTCTTTAGAACCCTTTCTATTGTATATACGACAGCGGAAATTTGGAACCAATGTCTCTGCGCGTACTGAGTACTGTCCTCTAGCTTGGAGAGCTGAGATTCTGACAGCCTTTCATCGACTTCGCCATGCGCCAGCGTCAGCGTTCTAGTTCTTTTCAAAGTGTTCATCTTGGTGGGTACCACTGCAGTGCCAGATAGCAGTGTGTCGATACTGCGGGTCGAAATCAGTCAAACTATGCCTATAAGTGAAATAATGAGCGAAGGATACTTATATACATGTCGGGGTGAAGAGCACAGAGCACTGCCGCGCAGGGCTTTGAAGCTTAGAGATCTTTATTTAATATCAAAACTTACTTACTCTCGTGACCTTACTTAGAGATCTTGATAGGATTGCAACTGTCATGGGCAGGTATGACGCTTATCATCAGGCAAACAACTTTTACTTGTTTCGTCACTTACGTATGAAACATATAAATACAAGGGGCCGCAAAGATAGCGGATCGGTTAAAAGCATCGATAAGTTTTAAAATAGTTCAGCAATCCATTTAAAATAAATACTAAATTAAGTTAAATTAATTTCATTCAAACTATAGTTTTTTATTGTAAATAAATCCACGATATCTTAAAAGTCGTTCATGTGTATATATTTATAAAGATAAATATTTTAAGTTTAAATTGTCTTCAACATAATTGTAACGAATTG
This sequence comes from Selenia dentaria, assembly GCA_917880725.1. Taxonomy (NCBI): domain Eukaryota; kingdom Metazoa; phylum Arthropoda; class Insecta; order Lepidoptera; family Geometridae; genus Selenia; species Selenia dentaria. The sequence continues at coordinate 7,701,060 of OU862891.1, forward strand.
CAGAACCATTTGGTAGATTGATTATTCTAATGAGGTGTTCCCAAAGCCGCTTAGAAATTCAAATCAAGTGCTTTGTAAGAGCGAAGCCTCAATTGGTTGTAAAGAAAAGTAGAATAAAGCTAGCCCGTAGTAGAAATATTTTTAACAGTTCGATGGTAACATCATAAGATATACTGAAAACATCATAAGATAAGATAAGATATACTGCAAACACGTTGCAAAGGTTTGTGTTTGTGCTAATCAATTATTCCATACATATTTATTAACTTATTTTAACAATACTTACAAATCGAATAAATCTACACATTATGCATGAAATAATAATAATAATAATATTGGTATATTTTTATATTTTTATACGGCTTGCCTTAATTGGCCGTCTGGGGGTGGACACGCAAGAGCAAGTAACAAAAAGCTCCAAGGGTGGAAGTGTTAAAGGGCATAACGCCGGTAGTAGCGCTTCAGTGAAACCGCAGCACACCTCTCGACACCCTTTAGCCAGCCACACCAACGTTGCCCTTTCTGTCACCATTCATGGTGGCCTTTATGGGGGGCCCGTTTAGTGGGTGGCAAGTCACCACCTGCCCAAAAATTTTAAAATGAGACTGAATTTGACAGGTGCCGTAGTCTCTTCCATAGCCCACTTTCTTTTTATCACTAATAAAATAATTTCAATAGCCTTGTCATTTTACCCATTTTTATAATAGATATACCATGTAGCCATCCATCCAAAAGTTTCTGGTTTTTTTTATACTACTTTGTATTTTTTATACCAAACAGGCCTCTAAGTGTTGGCTACAGCCCCACTTATGCCTTTGTAAAGGACCGGATGAAATCCGTGATTTATTTTGAATAAAAGGAATAATAATAATAATAATAATAAAACCGCAGGGGCGGCTTTGTGGCGAGCCGTCGGTGAGTGGCGACACCGCGGACCCTGATTCTCCCTGGGGCTAAATGAGACCCCTGACCCCCAGCTTGCCTTAATTGGCCGTCTGGGGGTGGAGACGCAAGAGCAAGTAACAAAAAGCTCCAAGGGTGGAAGTGTTAAAGGGCATAACGCCGGTAGTAGCGCTCTAGTGAAACCGCAGCACACCTCTCGACACCCTTTAGCCATCCACACCAACGTTGCTCCTTTTGTCACCATTGATGGTGGCTCCTATGGGGGGCCCGTTTAGTGGGTGGCAAGTCACCACCTGCCTAAATATTTTAAATGAGACTGAAATTGGCAGGTGCCGTAGTCTCGTCCATAGCCTACTATTACCCTTATCATTAATAAGATCATACCAATAGCCTTGCCATTTTACCCATTTTTATAATAGATATACCATGTCACCATCCATCCAAAATGTTTCTGTTTTTATACTACATTGTATTTTTATACCAAACGGGCCTCTAAGTGTTGGCTACAGCCCCACTTATGCCTATGTAAAGGGCCGGGTTAAACCCGTGAAATTTTTTGAATAATAATAAAATAATAATAATAAAATACTCGTAGGTTAGGATGGAGAGGTTAATACTCTTTATTAAAATGTGCAATACATTTTCTATTCGCTTTCTAAAATTGTGCGGTTATTCAAGCGCGGATCTTACAAACAACATTATGGAGTGGGAGCACTTGCAGTGGGTTTTCACATTCGTGATACATTAACACAGCTATTAACAACAGAAAAGTATTAAAAAGGGGTTTATATTGTAAGAACCCTACTTCTCTCTCTCTTTCTCTTATTAATTAATTAGCAATACCTTTCCAATTCGTATTTTTCTTTTCATTTAATCAACACATTATTACATCTCTAGTTAGTATCCATGTAATTAGCCAAAGTTTACAACTTTAAATCTCCTTTATATATAGATTTGTACGTTTTACATATTCCATTTGTAATGTTAATAATTCTACTCGTACTACAATAATTACATTTGCATCAAGCGAGCGTTTTCATTGAGGTACTCAGAGTCAAATCACAATCACTTAATCAGTCTATCATTAAGTTACTCTCCTGTCTAAGTCATGACGTAGGAAAGTGGTGGATGCATTACTAAAACTTTCTAACGTGATTGTAAAAAAAAATAATAATATAAACTCAGAGAAAATGTAGCATTCTAATGGTGAATGTTAGAGTTAAGAGTTATTGAAATCAGCTCAGTTGTTTTTGAGCTTATTCATTCTATCAGCCGTACGAAATAGGTACGGGTAATACCTACTAAGTTACATAACATATGTATATAATGATGGTTCTGAAATTATATTAAGTGAAAAACCAATAAACAAAGAGACAGACAAATACGAACATCGTGAATACTTTATTATTTAGTTTCTTGCATAGTAAATGACGGGACGAGCAAGTCGTATGCCTGATCTGTAATATCAGAGCTGTGCGCTCAGAGCTTAGAACTTTAGTTTTGTATAGCACTGGACCGCGCTTGTCACCTTGAAACATTAGTCATTCAGTTTCTTTCGCCCAGTAATTTCACTTGCTGCAGTGCACTTCACACCCTAACACAGTAATGCTTGCGTTATTGCTTCACGATAGAAAATTTGGACCAAGTTGGAACCAATCAAGACTTATAGTAGTAAGTCGGGTTTCCTAGCCTTTAGTATATTCTTTAATTCCGTGCCCTGACAAAGAAAGCCCCATAGCGGGTCAAGAACTCAGTTGCAGAGAAGAGACAGGCTGTAATTCACAACGTGGGCCCGGTGGAGCTTGTTAGATGAAGGGCCGAGCCTGGTACAGGAATTTCCAAGCAAATTGCATAACACACAGGTACAGAATACAGGTACTGTACACACACTATTATGTAAAATGCAAATAGAAATGTATTGAAACGGTTTTTAACAACCCTGGTTGAATACTAGTAACTTTGTATGCCGATTAAAATAGAATTAGCGACCTATTTTTTATTACCATCCCTGCTAGTAGAAATTTCGAGATAATATCGAGCAGGGATGGCCTTTATAGATCAACGTGCCAATTTTTCTAATGAAAGTTAATAAGAATGGTCTCATCACTATGTAAGTGAGTATTTGACGGCACGTCTATGGAGACGTGCCGTCAAATACTTACTTAGTGATTGTTAGAAAAAGAGTTAACATAATAACTAACTTCTTTAAACTCTTCATAGATCTCATCATATTTGACAGTATAAATCAAAAAATACATAATGTACTACAGTAATAAATTTAAGCTCACTCGCGAGCTTTTGTACTAATACTTGTTAGTTTACTATGCTACTTCGATATAACATGCAAACGTTTCGATCGGTGGCGTGACCAAGTATTTTATCTCCTGGCACCAGTGGCACGCGTGCCATTGCTTCGCCACCCCTATCTTAGAGAAATAACTATTAACTATATATTGGAAGAGGTCTTACGATGTGCGTAATGATGGTGAAGCGCCATAACCCCCCATTAAGGATACAAAATCACTTTGAAAAAATACAGTTTGCTGGAGCCGACCCAAAAACTTTGTGAAGATATAAAATGGTAAGGTAGATTGGATAGCCGTCCAGCTTGAAACAAAACATTGTAAATGTCTGTCTCTTAACAGACATCTAGACATAAACCGTTGGTATTGCTGATCGAAGCATAAACCAAATACTTAAATAATCAAACTTGCTTCCAACAATGTCAAAACAATCACATCGATATCTTAGATAAATACGGCTGTCAAATACGGTAATTGGTATAATTTGCGACTACAAAGTTGTTATTAGTTGGTGAGAGTGCAATATACATTTAATTTTATATGAAATTTAATAAACATTTCGTTAAAATCATAAACATCACTGTTCAATGGGTGTATACACAATCACCCGCGATGTGACCTTTAAGTTAATTGCACGATGATCCTTACGAACAGTTTCTTATGATAATCAAACATTGAAATATATCCGTAAAAAATTTAAACTTAGAATTGAAATAGTTCCATTTTTTCGTTAACCTATTGAACGTTTATATAATAACGATTTAATAAGTAGGTATAACGATTTAGTGGGCTTAGTGAGCTTAGTGGGCTTAGGACGAAAGTTTGAGTATGTGTAACGTTATCTACATACGAGTACATACAGTACATCTGTGGCATAGAAAGCTCACAGTTTGTAATACAAAGCTCTGTGCATTTTCCAATTGTTTACGTTTAAAATGCAAATACTCAACAAAAATCACACACACAAAAATCGGTGGTGTTATCAAATTAACAGCTGGGATGAGTTTTGTTAAACAGGCCCGGCCCGTGAACTAAATATCCCTATTTACCATGGAGTAACATTTGATCGGTATTTTGAATTAACCAAACTTAAAACTGTATGATGTAATAACTTATATATAAGTTATTTAATCTAACTATCAAACTTGAAACTAAACTAAATGGAACTTTAATCTGAATATGCATTTCTATTCCTCCATTATTCTGTCTGAGAACTCGATGGAACATGGGCCACCGTCGTGTGAAATGTACGATTCCACACTTCAGCGCCCGCGGGCCAATTTTCCGCCCCTTACACATACCAGCTGTCAAACAGGGACGCCATTTTGTAATTACTGCCGACATCTGTGATTTGAAAATATCAAACCTCGGGTGCGTCCACACTTGTGACAAGACAACGGACCAGACGGCGTGACGTCGTACAAGACATGTTACGCTAAGTATGGGCGGTCTAGGTTTGTGCAGACATGGTCACCAACCATGTAAGATGAAATGTTACAAGTGTAGACGCATGGTGTCGAACTAGACTGGGCAAAGAAGTGGCATGGCATCGTTACAGGAGCGAGGCGGCGGCGCGGGCGAGGCACGTACCGGGACACGTCACGACGTGATCCGCTCCTACTCGTGTCTGTATCTGTGTCATCTGGCGTATTTCGACGCGCAGCTTGTAACAATTGTTCGCGTAACAAAAGACGTCCACATTATCAGTACTGACACGCGTGTCTGATACAGTCACGGGATAATGTCCGGTAAAATGTTACAAATGTGGACGCAGCGTAATAACGAATTTCAGTGAGTTGACATCAAGCGTCAGCCTTTTTTTTTTGTCCCGTGGAAATGCTTTATGGATACCACCTACCACGGGGTGGTAGGTGGTTATGCATGGTTTCCGTATACCCACCAAAACCCCGGGGTGTTCCGTCACTGCCGCTTATGGCGGGAACGCGGGACAGATTTTGCACACGACCGCGAACCCGCCGCGGCTGTCCGTTGCCGGACCCTTCTCTTCGCGGCACGCCAGAACACATGGCACGCCACAACTGCCTCGGAGACCAAACCCGCCATCACTGGGCGCCAGACTTCCCCACGTCTGGACGCCCGTGGTCTCCTTGCGGTGGGTCAGATACGTAGCCCCACCGCCTGCTACGTCAGCCACAGGGATAACCAATTCTCCCACCCCCCTGCGACCCCACCTCCTCGAGTCTGCGCCGAGCGTCAGCCTCGAACAACACGAATCATCGCGCCGTATCTACTTTGCAAATAGCCGCAACCCTGAGAGAGTCTGAGAGCTATCACACTAATATTATAGACGTGAAGGTTTGGATGTACAGATGTTGGTTACTCAATCACACGAAAACGGCTGAACGGATTTGAATGAAATTTGTGGTGAATATGGTTTATACCCGAGAGTAACACATAGGCTATAATTGATTCTTTATAGCCCGATTCACCGAGATATCGCAATAGCCTAATTCTACGCGGACAAAGTCGCGAGTCGACACTAGTGATTACTAAACATCTGAACGTGACTATCATAAATAATATAATTTATTTATTATTATACTTACTCCACATTTTTATTGACTAAAGTAAAAAAACCTTCAGTATATACCTCGTTGACGCAATATAAACCCACACGTTTTAAGTATTTTTATAAAAAAATAGACAACTAAATATAGGAATTTTATTGTTTTAAATTTATATTATAATAAAGGTAGTTATTACTAGCTTTATCATATAAGCGATTTCACCGACGTGGTGACGTGATAGATGAAGATGATGATGATAAAAAGTATGCCTTGTGCTATTCCAGCGCCTCATCTATCTACATTACATATTTCATCCACATCCGAGCTGCCGTCCTAACGTGATTGAGTAACAAATCTCTATCAATCCATACAGTCGCATTTATAGTATTAGAAGAAGGATTATATGTTATTAACGTGATTTATACGTTTTATTATCATTGCATTATATTAATTACAAATTAAACTGTACTTTTTTAATATGCTGAGGTTTTAATCTTCAGTACATAGTACTTATCTGAAATGATTCAAACTTTTTACTCGTAACGTAGTTTCGCCAAACTTACATTGAGAAGTTTCAGCTAATAATTACAAACGCATGAGCATTTATCCATCAATCATGCTGAAATTAAAACCCCGTAACAGCCGCTCGAAACGGCGACACAACAAAACACAATTAACGAAACCGCAGCTTCAAACTGTCGGCTTTCGTCGGCCATGTTTTGCTGAAACTTTGAAGGCGAGAAATGTTTTTAAGTTTTAAAAACGATTAGGATTACGATTACACAGTTATCTCTTAATTTCTGTAATAATATTTAAATGACACCCAAACTTGACGCCTATCCTATCTAAATCTATCCGGCAAACAATAATCGTGAAAATAAGTTGACCTAAAAAAAATAAGGAATGTTATACACAAATAAAACGCACCGATTTCAAAACTACTTTTTTAAAAGTCTGTCAATGGACATGCCTGATGTACATGTTATACGAAACATAGGTACGTCAAGTACAAAAACAATCCAAATAAAATGGAAATTAAATAAACTAGGTCTAGATGTTGACTTGACGCCTATCCTTTCTAAATCTATCCGGCAAACAATAATCGTGAAAATAAGTTGACCTAAAAAAAATAAGGAATGTTATACACAAATAAAACGCACCGATTTCAAAACTACTTTTTTAAAAGTCTGTCAATGGACATGCCTGATGTACATGTTATACGAAACATAGGTACGTCAAGTACAAAAACAATCCAAATAAAATGGAAATTAAATAAACTAGGTCTAGATGTTGATCGGCGTCATTTTCAATCAGAATCATCGGATATCTTATCTCTATACATATTGCATGTAATATTACTTGATCTCGCTCGATTGGTGTCGGTCATTTTTATTTCATTGATGAATCCGATATTATGGTGGCTTTAAAAGCTGCCATTACTTTAAATGACTAACCATAATTCAATGTTACTTGCGCAGTCGAGCCGAATATAATCACAACGTGGCCTTCAACCCGTTAACGCTACGTGACGTGCCCACAATTCATGTGGGGAAACCCAATAAAGTACTTTTAACGTGCAAATAATAATGGTCACTAGTTTGAAGTAGTTAACCCGTGAGAAGGCGCGCCTAATGTTGTTACACGGATAGGCGCGCGCGAGCAAATAGCTCACACTACTTTAAATGCTTATATTTCTGCAACATTAGTATAATTGGCTATAAATGGATCCATAATAAATAAAACAACACTTATTTAATATAAAACAAGAGTTTTAATTAAAACTATGAAAAATAAAAGGAATTTCTACCTCAAATAACAAATTAATTAATTTTGGACCTACAATCTTTGGTAGTCTTAAAAAAATCCCGATAAATAAAAAACTGAAAACTAAATTTAATAATTTCACTCTTCCATGAAATCAAGACAAGTGTGCCTCTCAAAACACATTGAACATATATACGTTATGTGATCGGTGAAGAGTAATTGCTTGCACGAAGTGCATGCTTTTTCTAAAGGACCGGGTGAAATCCAAGAAAATAAAGAAATAATTATAATAATAATTATTTATTTCCAAAATCATACCAGAGACCTATATAAAAATGTATACAATGTTTAAATTTTTGTTGTCTCAAGTAATATAAAAGTTTCCTCTCTTCTCGTTTAGAATCCTCTTTCAACCACAAAGAAATTTCGAAGATTTTGTGCATTATACAGATCGTACATTTTCACGTGTGTTGTAGCTGATAACATAAAACATTAGCATTAAAATATTACTTTAGAGTATGTACCTGATAAAAAAAAAATTAATACAAATTAACATAATAATACACAAGAAAAACACAATAACATGTTTATATATGAAAAATAAATACTTACGCGAATGGGCGCGCGACAGTGCAGGCCTTCCACAAGTGCTTCACTGCGCGGAAGCAGCGGGACTGAGCGATGCGTGAATTGCGCGAGGGGAGAGGGGTTGAATAGTTAGGAAGGTACCTAGAAGCTCGAGACGATATGTGGTCAGGAACACCAAAAACTTTCTCAATTAATTTTTGTGTGAGCAAATTGCTCATAGCGCGCCTTCTCACGGGTTAATACTAAAAGAAAATACCAAGTTTATACGGTGCCTGGTTATTCAATTGACGAGGTCGTAAAAATGACAAAATGAAATAAAGAGAATGAAGTGCCAGGGAAATTAAAAATATTGAGATAAAGCGCATAATATTTTTATAGCTCAACGTGTTTGTCAGAGTTATATCGAATTGCTAACTTGTTACTAGTATTTTGTAGGAATCAAACAGAAAAGAGTTTTGCCTGTTATTACGATGTTTGATTTTTATTAAGATCTGTTTTGAAAGTAGGAATAGGTATTGTCGTTATTTACGTTTGGATTGATATTCCAATGCGGTTGTTCATTAAGATGTTTATCTGTATTGCGGTTGGATATTGAAGACTAAGATAAAAAATACACATCTTTAGTAATCTATTTTTCTCCAGAAAGTCCTAATAGAGTGTCAACAATACTAGGTCCAAAATGAACAGCAGTTTCTGGTTAATCTTATGACGAAAGCTCTCTCATTATTCTTAAAACTTTAATAACTTATACTTGACAATGGCCAAAATTATAAGACGTATGAATACAAAATTTAAGAAAATAAAAAATAAAAATGTATTATTTTAACTTTACTTCTTTTAAAATCTTTTCAATAACATATAATATAATTATATTTTAGAAAATGCATGTCTCTTATATTTCTTTCTGCTGTTTTAATTTAAACAATCAGACAGTTCATTAAATTAAAATCCATGAAATAAGGCTAAGTTTTCTGGTTCCTTGCATTACTTTTCTAACACAAGTGTAAAAAAGAGAGGCTTCGCGGTACAAATAGGTAGAATACTTATGTATAAGAACTTATTGTATGGTGGCAGTTCTTCCCCGGACTAACTCATTCACCGAGAGTTCTACTGCACTAAGTAGTTCTAGTTACCTCAAGATTGAAAACCTGCCCTGAAGCAGAGTCCTAATCATGAATTCTGGTAGCTATCCTTGAGAGCTAGCTGCCATTCTAGCTCTAGTGGGATATCGCACTTGATCATCAACTGAGATAGTAGTCAAGTGGTACCTAGTGGTCCATTAATAAAAAAAAAGATAAATACTATCCCCTTGTCTACATTTTTAATGATAAAACTTACTCAGTTATATGTAGGCATAAAAAATGGATGACATTTTATTGATTTTTTGACACCGTTTTATAACAGACGTTAGAAGGTAAATCCACAAACATTGCTTAGATGATTTAAAACTCTCATGAAGACATGTAAGTACTACTACAAACAATTTAAGAAAGGACCTGCAAATTCTATGAGCTCAAAGCTCATTTCTCTAATACAGATTTCATCCATCTTTAAGCTGATCGAAAACAACCCTCAGCGATTACGGCTCAAAATGCACGCGTAATTAATTTTCCCGGTGACTCGCAAATTGTTATGCTTTGCTCGGATTTAGATTATCTAAGTAAGTAACAAATGTAAATTTTGTAATCTTTTAGTATAAGAGCTGATGGTTGAAATGTTTTATTATAACACAATATTATATATTAGGTGGTAGGCCTTTTGTGCAAGAAAATATAAATCGGATATTATAGTAAGCGATTTCATTGACTTCATCCCAATTTAACAATCTTTTTATCTGTCTTTTAAGCTCCGAGCGGCACGGTAAGTGTCATAGGCAAGCATAGTGCTCAGATTGGGGTGAATCTTGAAATATTGATCTTTTATCTCGTCTTGCGAGGCAAGGAGATATATCTGACTGTATAATACATATTTAAAACAATAACCGATTTATAATCGTAATATTGAGTATTGATTGCTAGACTATAGTTGTGTGCCAATTTACAAACCTAGGACAATTAGTCCTTTTACTACAATACTAGTCAAGGCTAATGCAACAGAATACCGATTTATAATCGTATTGAGTATTGATTGTTAGGCCACTGTCGTGTGCCAATTTACAAACCTAGGACAATTAGTCCTTTACTACAATACTAGTCAAGCCTAAAGCAACAGAATTGAAGTTCCATCAAGCAGGGTTGAATGGTTATTGTTTTACACTAAGTTAACCATTCCTATACCTATCCTTCCCCGCCAGGGGGGTGCAAACATTGGATGGCACTCATAGCTGTGGGCGATGGATGGGCCCTCAATCTTATATAACAAAAAAAAAAATTATTACTTATGTTGCGTTATCATATAATCACAACATATGGGGATGGAATATTACGAACTCCAAAGCGATTGCAAAGCATCCGAATGTTAATTTATTGTAAAGTAAACAATATTAGCAGACTTACCTAAAAGATGTCCCCACAGCTCTCATCAGCTCCAGCTGACGCTTTATTCCAACACAGTACATCACCCCAGTATTTATTGCATTTATTTTCCGCTTGAGAATACTAGCACATCCGTCATAGTGCAATCTAGTTGCTCTACTTGAGCTGCGGGAGCGCACGTCACGCCATGAAGCGTGCACCCGAATGACTGGCGATATGCTTGTGATGTTGACATTCCCGAGGGCTTCTTTCTTCTAAACAGCCCCAGGAAGCCTGCTTGCGCTTTTTATCGCGCTTGTCTGTTTTTACATGTCTTAAAATACAAAGTGCTTCGTAAACGCAATGAAATCATATTGAAAACGTTTAACTAACTAAATTTGAATTAATGACGATACAACTTATATATGCACACAATAGTTACCTTGAAAGTATCTACAACTCTAAAAGAATCAAGGTTACTTATATTTTCACAGCGTATGGGTTGACGTTCATTTCGACGGGTCCTACGTAAACTGGTACAAGCAGCAAAATGTCAAAAACGGTTTTATTGCATCATTCGTACTTAAATAACCCATCCTTTAATTTCCTGAAAAAATAATTTCCAACAATCAATAAGTTTCGAAGATAAAAATATGTAAACTGGTGCAAATGACACTTTTTTGCGCTAAAAGACTGTCAGCACTGGTGTAAGCCGCTTGCATCAGTCTACGCGATCCCGAACTGCGCGACGCTCGAGTGCAAGTGACGGTCACACCAGTATACGCGAGGCGCTGCTACCGCCCGCACGTTTAAAACTGGTGTAAGTGCATAGAGTTTGCGTTAGTCTTACCTATGTTCAAAGAAATAGCATATTAGTTAGATTTTAATTTTTAGGCTATAATCAAAGTTATAACGATGAAGCGTTCACGAGGAAAATTAATGTTAAATTTATTAGAAAATAAACGAACAAAAGTGAAAACACCTGATAATTACAAAGGTAAGAATGAATTTATCTTTTTAAACACTGTAATGAATAATTAAACTTTCATATAATTAAACCTTCTCAATTAATTATGTTTTTTTTTGTTTTTTTATTTCACTTGCACCAGTATACTTGGTGCTTAGTGGTGTAAGTGAATTTTCATGATTAATGTTTTTATAAACTGATAAATAAAGCGTGATACTATATTATTTTTCAATTTTCAGATGCAGTTCCAGTACAAGCACGCATTTCTCATGAAGAATGGGATCTGAATACATTACCACACCAAACTACAGAATCACCAATGGACGAATTATTAAATTTTACCTATTAAAACCTACAAGCTAAGCCAGATAATAAAATTGTATATTACTATTGCTAATAACGGCTGTTACAAATGAGTAACCAAACATGGGATAGGTACTTAAATATGGAATACTAGCACAAATGAACTATTTATGTGCAATTTTATTCAATTCCAATTTTAATAATACTGGATTATTATAAGTGTTTTATTTTTAAGTTTAATTTAAGTACAATATATTATTCCTATACTTATTAAGCTGAAGAGTTTGTTTGTTTGAACGCACTAATTTCAGTAACTATTGGTCTATTTGGCCAGTGTAGACCGCTAGCAATATCATAAACAGTATAACCGCGGGATACAACTAGTATAGACTAAAGGAGCATTTTAATAATAATTAATAAAATATTATTATGGTTTGTTATTTTAGATTCACCCTTGCCCCCAAATGCAGAAGTTGTGGCTAAAGAAATGGCATTAATCAACCAGGTGATTAACTTAAGCAATCCAGAAGACATATTCGACGAAACTACAACAGTTGATAATTTATAAGTATAACAATTTGTCAAACATGTCGCTAGACTCAGAAAGTTCTACGGATTGTTTTAACATACTAACTATAACTGCTACTGTAATTTTTTTTTTGTATTCTTCCTATTAGCATTTTATGCGGGAGGGAGGGTGGTGCACGCCCCCAAATAGGCCAAAAATCATTGTTTTCTTTTCAGCGGAAGTAACACTAGCTAAATATTTTTTTATATCGTTTTTTTGATAATGGATTTCCGCAAAGTAACGCCTGAATCAATAAATTAACTTTTCAGTAAATGAAATTGAGAGCCTCACGTCTATGTCTTCACCACCAGTATCTTTTTCACCAGCCAACCAACAAATTGGAGATGAGATAGATCCAAATTTATATGAATACTAATATTGTTTCATGTTTCAAAGTTAATATTTTGATATCTTTCATTATGCTGTTTAATAAGATTAGATTAAGTTAATTGTTTTAATATTTCGTTTTTCGATTATGTTTTATATTTTATTAGTCTGAAAGAGTGATTAAAGTGTAAGTCTTATTTCTGCCTAATACGAGTAATATACAGTTAATAGAGTTTGCTCAAAATATTTTGTTGATTAAGTTGACTCAAATATAATTTAGTTTGATTTTTAAATTAAAACATTACATTTAAACTTTTATTTCTCCTTGAAAATTATTAAAAATAAAACTATTTGATTTCTGCATATTTTTGTTTCATTTAAACATGAAAATATATAAAGCTAATTGATATAGTAGAACATGGATAACTGGTGCAAGTACTCTTCAGAACCACGTAAACCAACACAAGTGTTAAAAGTCAGACAAAATGTAATATTTTGTACCTTACTAGCTTTCGTATGCATTAATAAGCAGCAATAAATATTTTAAGTAATGATTTATCATTCAACTACCATAATTGTAAATAAAACTTATAACAGTGTAAACTGGTGTAAGTGCCACTTACACCAGTATACCTTTCATAAAACTTTAAGAAAAATAACCTACGTGAATGCAAGTACAGCTATTTTCTAAAGTTTAAGAAATAATAAAAAAATATTAATGTAGTTTTTTTCCAAAAGGATTCAAGTATAACATTTCAAAATTTCAACTATGTATGTTGAATAATGTTAAAATTACACGCATTAGAACATTCAAATCGCTCTACTGTAAAGTTGTGTAAATGCACTTGCACCAGTTTACGTAGGACCCGTCGATTTGGCCAAAACATTGCGAGAGTAGTAGAAGTGGTTTAGTTACAAAGTGTCATAGGCAAGCATAGTGCTCTGGTGCACGACTTGCTCGGCTGTTACTGAATTGTATAAAAAATGGCCAAAATTCAATTTCAATTTTTCTAAAAATATAACTCTTATAGGGTCGTAGCATACGTCACATGATTTATCTCGTCCCAATCTGAATTAATAAACATAAAGTACATGCTACATATAGAGTAGGTATACAGTAACACAATATACAGCACGAGAACACAGACGCGGGGTGTGGCCCGGACGGCACGTTAAACACCTAACTAATTAACTGTTATAATTTTTTGTATCCCATTGTTGTTAAATTTTGCTGTTTTTAATATTAAATATAACTTATTATATTCGTTTTATATTGTCTTTAGCGCTGCCCATATTTCATTTTATACATGTTCATTGTTCACATTGCATCTTTAGTAACCAAATGATTTAACAGCTCCAAGACTATTTAGTATCATCAGCTTTAACAGCCCACGCAAAGTGGCCTTAGAAGATTATTTTATACAAATAACACAAGACAATATGATATATCTGAAACGGGGCTATATCGTCAACATTTTCATATCTTTTACGTCAAGCGATAACATTTGTAAGTTTCGTTTTTATCTTCAACAAGTAACCTACATTGAAAATTTAATGTATATAGGTATATAAGTCTTTAAACTATTATGGTCACAAATATTAGAAATATTATAATTTTTAACGTTTATCCGTGATCATAGTGCTTGCAGAAGTGCTGAAATATCGCAAACTCCACAGAAAAACTGAGTCTGTCCTTCGTTCAAAATGCTCTGTGGAAAACATAACCAACATTTTCATGGTAACTTTGCCTTTAATAATGTAAATATTTCAAATCTATATATTTAATTGACAAATAATATTGTTTTGGTAAGCGTATTACTTCAGAACAGCGCGTACCTCTACGTGTTCCTGAGAAAAAGGGTCTTGACAGGCACACGGACAGACGAACAAACAAACTGATTTTGAAGTACAAAAACTAAAAAAAAAAATGCTTAATAGTCATCATTGTTTCTAAAAAAAACGTTGTACTGTAATATCAAACGCAATTTGCGAAAGTTACAATTCTTATATTCAACTACAATATAATTGTTCGTTTATCAATGTTACTCGTATATTTAGACAGTCAAATCGAATGTTTTCATTTGTGATGGAATAATAACATTTCGGGTGTATTCATTAATTTATTATTTTCTCAGCTTTCTGTCTGTCTTCTGTCTCTTCTCAACTTTGCCCGCATTCAACTTTAATAATATTATAATAGCTTGTAATATCCAGTCACTCTCATCAAACTAACTTTCTACCATTACTAAATCTGCGCACCAGAGGAGCTTTGACGAGCGTTCCAGTGACGTCACATGACAGCTCTACTACTGCAGAGTAGTTAGATATTATATTCACGACAAACTATTATAAGACACGTGTTAAACTCCATGAAGGAAGCACTCCATCTGTCATCAAGCCTAGTGCCACCAGCATATGTTGCAGCAGCTACCCTTGAAAACCAGTTGGCATTCTATATCGTTCGCCTGCGCTATGAGTAAACCAGTCTGGTGAAATAGTACCTAGTTATACATCCCCCTCGCCCTTCGGTGCTCGACTAGAGGGCTTACTCAGCAGTAGCTGCAGTATCATGTAGCAGTTACGTGTAATGCTGACCAAGACTTCTCGTTGTCCTGCGGTAGGTTAAGTTAGCTGTTAAGATTTCTTTTGTTCATATTTTAAATCATTATTAAATCAGCCTCCGAATCGGCAACACTTAGTTTTTAATTTTAGTTTTTAAAAAAGGGTTTTCCTTAGCCCAAGTTTTGACTGGCGCAGCCGGTAGGATCGGTTTTATAAAGGTTGTGTCGTTCCTGCTATACTTCGGGTGTCCAAATCCATCTGGAAAACGCGAGTGCGACGCGAAACGCCGAGAGCCGATCCTCGAACCAAATAAATTTGTCAAACGGGTGAATCCACAGATGACCATGAGAGTAACGGCGGGTGCTTGGTGAGTCAAACTTTTCGCCATATCCTTCCTGAATCCTCCTCTAGTTATCCTAAATTTTGTTTTGTTATATTTGAGATAAGACTTCGCTCACTATAACGTATCTGGTTTTTTGTATGCAATTCTACGAACTACCTTAGCGATAAGCATACTGTAGAGTATTAGAGTAAAGAGATTGAAATAAAAATAAGAACGATTTATAATTTAAGTTTCAAATTAAATATACTGTAGATTAACATTTTGATAAAAGTATTTAAATTGAATAATTATTAAGTAGATAAATTTGCTTTTAAACGTTATTTATAATTGTTAATTTCGAGACTACAATTTTCTTTTTACTGAGTTATATTTACTGATTTTTACTGTGTTTTATTGAATTTACTGTGTTTTACTGATATTACTGTGTGTACTTGATTTTACTGTGTATTTTACTGTGTATTTTACTGTGTGTTTTATTGTGTAAGTGGTTATTTATACTTTTTATATTGTGAATTGCTCTCTAACTTTGCTCTATTCTATAAAAATGGAACCGGCCCAAGAAGTTACCGCGATTCCAAATGAAATGTTAAAGCTTGTGCCTACATTCAATGGGGACAAAAGGCAACTTAACTTGTTCATTAGGAAAAGCGAATACGTAATAGCTAGGTATAGGGGTAGCGAGGAACAAAATTTATACGTATATCAAGCGATCACAAGTAAACTCACAGATAAAGCGGCCGCGTTATTATCAGAACGCGAAGACATTATAACTTAGACCGCACTTAAGGAATTGCTGCAACAACACTTTGGCGACCCTCGTAGCGAACAGTGCATTAACCTTGAACTTGAATCGGTTAAGATAAAGCCCGGTGAGAGTTATTTAGAATTATGTAACCGCATACAAAGTATTCGATCATTGTTAATTTCGAAGGTTAATATGTCAAACGACGCGGAATTAAAACGTGCAAAAACCACCATCTATAACAATACGTCCTTAAACGTATTTTTATACAACTTGCCCGAAAATATGGTACGCATAGTAAGATTAAAATACCCCGCGACTTTAGAAGATGCGCTAAGTATTGTTCTTGAGGAGGTCAACTTCCATGAGCAATATAATATGCGGAACCGCGTTTATGGTAGCGCGAATAATAGTGCAAATGCCCCAAAAATATTATTACCACAAAATCCTAACTTTGGTTTTAAATTTAACGGACCATCACAACCGAATGGTTTTAGAATCCCGACCTACTCGCCAAATAACGTGCCGCCAAAATTCAATTTTGGTAGTCAACCCGCACCGTACCGAATGCCTCAAGGGCAATCACACAATTTCGGATACCGTCCGCAGTTAGGCTACCGCCCGCCTGCCCAGTTCGGTTCACAACCACCCCAGTTCGGTTACCGCCCACCTCAGTTCGGTTACCGACCACAGTTAGGGTACCGTCCACCATTTAATAATAATAGTAATCAACCCCTACAAACAGGCTCTAGGCCTTACGTGGGTATGACGCCCCAACAATTCGGATACAAACCACCTCAAGTTAACGCTCCGCATTTTCAAGCCTCAGATGCTACGATGAGGACCGCACCGCCAAGGCCGCGCGACGGATTTAAACTTAATGAATTGACCGCTAACAACGAAGCGCGATACTATGAATTTTACTGTGACCATGAACCTAACTATGACGCATATGGTTATAATCATGTACCTAACTATGACGCATATGGCTATAACTATGACAATTACAGTGACGAAATGACATATGAGACCTCACAGACAGACATACCACAGCCTCCATCTGATCGAAAAATGTCTAACTATAAAGGAGAAGATTGGATAGAGCTAAACTGTAACCCCTCACTAGAGTTGCCTCATATATATATTCCAGAAATAGATGCAAATTTGATAATTGACACTGGCAGTACTCGATCATTCTTGAGCCCACGAAAGGCATACGAATATTTTTACAACGAGATTAGACACGAGCCGTTTGAAGTCGTAAGTACTCACGCCTCCAGTAGCCACAATGAAGCAATTGAAATTCCGCTTCTACCAACTTTTCAAAGCGATGAGCGTCACAAATTTTATCTTTATGACGTCGATCCACGATATGACGGACTTATCGGGAACGACTTATTAAAGCAATTGAACGCCATTATAGACCTTGAATACTTAGTCTTAAAAACTAAAACAGCGCGTATTCCAATTATTAACTATGACTTAGACTACTTAATCTACCCAAACCCACGATCAGAACAACGCGTGAAATTTCCCACTGACCAACATTCAGGTGACGCAATTATAGACCATAAAGAGTTCGGTCCTGGTGTTCGAATGCCTAGTGTTGAAGTGAATTGTACCAACGTTTGTGCTACAACTGTCGTTCAGAACACCTTAGACAAACCAGTTCGTATGACTGTTAAAAAACTCCAAGAAACACCCCAACAAGATACCGAGTGCAACCTAAATTTTACAGCTAATGAGACGACAGACAAACAAACTAAGAAAATACCTAAAGACCACGAAAAACGCTCGAAATCTTTGCACAAGCAAATAGCAGAAAATATAGTAGCAAAAAAGGAATAGATTTGTGATAAACGAGGTATTAAAAGCAATACAAAACTCCCGCGATTCAAAACCGTTTTCGTGAAAGCTATAAATATAAGAAAGAGTAAGGATAAGGCAAGGTACAAGAAAGCGGAAATAGTGGATGAAATTGAAAGGAAAGTAGGCCCTATTAAGGTAGGAATACAACGTAAAAATACGAAAGCACCAATTAAAAAAATAAAACGCCCTCCGCAGGTGGTGCATTCTGACTCTAGTGACGTCAGCAGTCGCCCTTCATCTGCAATCACTTAAAGGGAATCCAGGACTCCTGCCGATAAAAGAAGGTCAAGCGTATCTGCAAATCGATAAATGGACTATTATTAAAACTCTTAGCTTAAATAGTATTCACGACGATTTATATTTTGTGATAAGGAAATTTACCGAATTTAATAGAATAGTTTCGTTAAACAAACCGTTTCCCCATGACTTTATAAGCATGTTAATGCATGTCGAATATCTACGCGACATAACTATAGATAAGTATCGCCAACTAATGCCGCAACGTTTTAGAAGAGGAATCCTTAATCCATTGGGTTCTATTATAAAAATTGTAACTGGAATTTAGATCACGATGACGC
The DNA here is from genome assembly GCA_917880725.1 of Selenia dentaria. Lineage (NCBI taxonomy): Eukaryota > Metazoa > Arthropoda > Insecta > Lepidoptera > Geometridae > Selenia > Selenia dentaria. Next base: position 7,719,858 of record OU862891.1, read on the forward strand.
GTTAAAATATGACCAATTAATATCCGAAATAAACCAAAATCAAGTTATTATTTCAAAGAAGGCTACCATTATCTCCCAAGCGTTAAACAGTCTCATTAACACTTCACAGTTGCTTAATGAAAATACAATTATTCTTGATGCCCGCCTTAAAAAGGTTGAAACATCAATAAAAGACATAGCAAATAAGGAAACTAATTTTGTTCTGACTTCTTATATATTAGGATTATATAGTTTATTTATAAGTAACTTCCAAACTATCTTTATAAAATTGAGCGAATTAGAGACGGCACTAGCATTAAGTAAAAACTCTATATTACACCAGTCTATTGTGAACTCTACCGAACTTTTAGATCACCTAAAAATTATTTCTAAGACAGAAAACTTGGTTTATGAACCAATTGAATCAAATTTAGTTAATATAGAAGAAACAATTTGTGTAAAATCATTCTTAAAGAAAAACCAGATTACGTTTATCTTACAAATTCCACTTACTGATAATTACAATTATAACTATTTTAAAATGTATACCTTACCTGTTTTCCATGAACCTGAAAATACAACCTTAGTTATAATACCCAATTACCCTTACCTTTTGGCGAAAGGAAAGACATACTTACCGATCACTCAGCCATGCCGTCCTCTAGCTGCTGGAGACCACTTCCTGTGCACAGACGATAACAGAGCCCTATACGCTGGATCCACCTGTGAAGAGCAACTCATGAAGTATGAGGATAACCTTACCTGCTGCAGACAGTACCCAATTCAGTTGGAAGATGTGAAGGTCCAAAGAATTGATACTGAACACTGGATCCTCTATACGAACCTGAAAACCACACTCAACAAGCAATGTGTTGAAGAAACTACTAAATATCCTGTATACGGCACGTACTTGGTAACCATCGACGAGACTTGTGGTTTGGAGATTAACGGAATCAAAATTCGTCCCCACCGTGCCTTCATAGACGTTGAAGCTGCGACGCCACTCCCAATCATAAATTTACCTCAACTAAGACCAAACGCCAGTGTATTAAGTGCGCGTGCACTCAACATGCATAAAGTGAACTTGGACGAGATTAAATATATGTCCTATGCGTTGAAAAATAGTGAAGTGCTCGAAAGTGTACAAAAAAGAGAAACGGACTCTAAAATCAGTGTGTTAGTTTATATCATGTTAGGTCTAGTTATATTTAGTTTTGTATTTTTTGTATTTTATGTGTTTCGTAATAAGTTTATAAAATATGTGTTTTTGCGAAATTATCGGAAAACTCTATAATCGAACTTTCCGATAATTTCCCTCTTAGGGAGGGAGGAGTTATACATCCCCCTCGCCCTTCCGTGCTCGACTAGAGGGCTTACTCAGCAGTAGCTGCAGTATCATGTAGCAGTTACGTGTAATGCTGACCAAAACTTCTCGTTGTCCTGCGGTAGGTTAAGTTAGCTGTTAAGATTTCTTTTGTTCATATTTTAAATCATTATTAAATCAGCCTCCGAATCGGCAACACTTAGTTTTTAATTTTAGTTTTTAAAAAAGGGTTTTCCTTAGCCCAAGTTTTGACTACCTATATCAATCATCCCAACTGTATCATCTTATACAGTCGTATGTATCATGTTCGTGGCACATAATATAAATACCCACTTTAGATTAAGTATGGTTACTTCTTTTGTAAAGTGAACTATATATATAAGAGAAATAAGATTTTTTGACCACAAATAGAAATATTTACGATTACGGCCTTTGCGTATTTATGTTAAGTAAGTGCCCCCGTGTGATATTTTCAGTTCTACGCAAGTAAAATGTTCGCGCTGTGACTAGGCCTAAGCCTCTGCGGGATATAGAAGGCGTGTCGAACGAGTAGACAGGTGATCCGTCTTATACGTGCTTTACGTGAGGGATGATAGATATACAGGTAGATACTAGTAACAAAAACTGTTATGTGCCTGGCTTTGAAGGATTTTTACTTTCATTTTAGTAACATCGAGCGTGTCTTACTTCAAAGCTTTGAATAAGTACTAATTCTCATAAACATAATAGTAAACAAGTGGCTCTGTGAGCTGTATGCCTTGCGAGTATGTCTTTGCATAGCTTCAATTTGCACACTTCAAATTGCCAACGCCATCTAGTTTCTTATTAGGATACTAAAACGTATGAAATAGATTTCATTTAAAAACATTCAATAACGGAATAAATAAGAAAAACTACCTATACGATTTTTGAATCAGCTCACTATACGAGTATCGGTTGAGAGAGAAATGCGATAGAGGAGAACAGCCGGACAGACACACCTACGAAAGCATTTTTCCCCAAGCTAATATTGCAGAGACGCTTAGCACTCGCTCGGTCAGAGTAAGTTAAGAAAATATTTTAAAATTTTTAAAATAGGTGTACTGAAAAAAATGACATCACTTTCAATAGGTTTACATTTGTTATGTTACTAAATAAGCGAGAGAAATTTTGGCTCAAACAGAGCGAAACTTGACTGAGAAGAGCAAAAGTCTGATTTAGTGCTTAAGGTAGAGTAATATAGTTATTTATTTTGCTAACAACACGCTGATTTAAGTACACAATGGCAAACCCAGCCATAAAACAGCTAGTAGCATAGTTAATTAATTATTTAGTTTTTTTTTTAAGTTTTGATGTTGATATTTGCTCCTTTACAAAATGCCGTATATATTAAAACTCTATGAAATTTTAATTATTGAGTGGTGGAACTCGTGGTGGTGAATGATGATGATGACCATGAAAAGTATCCTCTGAATTAATTCAGTGCCTCATCTACCTCCATAATAAGTTTCATCAAAATTTGTCCGTGTGAGCGACAAACGAGCGGAACAGTGTTTAACGTGATTAATACCCCACTGGAAAGTCGCCATCCCTTAACAACAGACGTGCCCGTCTGTTATTCAAATTCGTTACTCTCGGGGGCCTGTAATAAATTTATGATATTTTTCATTTGCAATCTCCAAAGTATAGACACAGTATGCCGATTTAATTTTTTCGCTGGTTTACTGTAGTGCTTTAATAAATTAACAAATAATTAACCCACCGGGAAGAACAATTATGGGTACTTTGTAGCTAAAATAAAACCCATACCATTATAGATCTTTGTCGACGAATGTAGTAAGTAATACATTTATTTTACATGCCTTTATTTAAGTTGGTTAATTCGTATGTTTGACTTTCAGCTTCTATATTGGTGTTTGATTTTTCTGCATTCTTTTTGTACAATTGATATTTCGAAATTATATCAAATTCTGCCTCTTTCATCTACGATTATATATAAATATTTTTATATATTTATTTATTTATTTATTTACAATAGTTATATACACCTTTACAGGGTGAAACCAACCCCTGCCAACTTCTCTAACAGGATGTCGTTATCTACGGTGTCAAATGCTTTCCGGAAGTCGAAGAACTCCGCGTCCACCTGCTTCCCAGTGTCGATCGCCGGCGTCAGATACGCCATGAACGACAGCAAGTTACTCGTCTTACTCCGGCCCGGACGGAAGCCGTGTTGCTCGCTAGTCAGCTGCGAACTGACCTGCGTGTAAATACATTTGTGTAGGGCGGATTCAAATACCATGGCGAACGCAGACAGCACCGCTATAGGCCGGTACCCGCTCACATCCCAACCACCACCTCCCTTTAGGCACTGGTATTACGCGGGTTAATTTTATAGATCCGGATAGTGACACTCCAGAAGAGTCAGATTAAATACGTGCAGCAGAGGCCTTTCCAGGACGGCACGACAGTCTCTAACGAGGTACGGCAGTATACCATCAGGTCCCACGGACCGCTTGGGTTTGACACGAGCGAGCGCGGCGCGAAGGTCTATCCTGGTATGTTTTATAATTTGTTTTAAGTTTATTTTTAACTTCGTATCGACAGGTACAAAACGCTTTGTAATCACTTTGCGCACCAGTAACCTTAAAACAATTTGTGATACCTCCACTTTCGTTTAATATCCCTGATTAATTCTTGCGTGTACCAATCCGGGTAAATATACCTAGAATTATAGGTATTATTGATATAATTAAAGATTCTCGGAGCGGAACTGCTATTACGTAATTCACAACTGCATACACGTAAGACAAATCATTTTCACAGTTCTCAATTTCGTACAGATCATCCTAATTAATTTGTAGAAAGTTATTATACAGCTTATATAAATTGGCTTAACTGAAGTTCCACCTCCGTTTATTGTTGATAGGCTGAACTTTAGGTTGGCGGCAATTCACCTGCTGGCCCTGGGGGTACCGGGGTCACATACACCGGGGGGTGTTGTACATCTATATTTACCAACTGCTCATCCGACAACTTCACCTTCACGTCACGCTCTAAAAATGTTGTAAACACTAGGTCTAAAGTACGGTCATTAATGGACGTCATTACGGATATCATTTACCTGGCGAAATCCACACTATGCGTTCAAATATTGCAAATAACTGCACATTTCTAAAGGTACAGAATGCATATTAAAATCACGCAACACTATAACATATTCATATTTAACACAAACGTTTTCTATTATCATAAATAACGGCATATATTCATTACCTGAACTGCTCGGTGGGACGTGAACAACACAACAAAGGAATAACACCTTTTTATCGCGATGTACCGTCGCACAAACAATGTCAAATAAAGCACTATCCACATTAGCGATTGGGACGCGCCGCAATTCAAGTGCTGGAGATGCAGCTAGGAATGCTTCTCCGTGTTTACGACCATCGGCTCGATCGCATCTTAGTATTGTGAAAAATTAACTCCTATGTCACCTGGTCATGCTATAACTGGGTAACGGATTGACCAATTTCGCAAATTTTTTTAATTATTGTGTTAATTATGTCAGGAGAAGGTTCTTATGAAAGAATAACCAATAAAACTGGCAGGTTATGGCAAGGCCGGAGGCCGAGCCTAATGCACGAATAAAGTTGCGGGCAGGCGCTAGTCGCTGTTAGTAGTTGTATTATAATATAGGATAATAATAGAATTAGTAGCAGAAATTTCCGGCCCCTTTGGCCGGCTAGTAGATAACTAGCCAGCCCTACGGGCTCAAACATAATATATGGCTTAATAAATGTTGTGTGCTTAGACAACGACCGGAACCAATGCCTTACTTCTAAAGCATAGAAGTATTCTGTTAAAAACCACTACAAGGTATCCATGAGTACTAATTAAGCATTCCTCTAGGAGAGAGAAGTAAGGGTGGTTACTCAACAGACGGGAAAACCTTGTTGATCTGATGAAAATTAAAATATAATAATAAACACAAAGGTCTTCAGGTCCCAAACTAAGCATAGCCTGTACTATGGTGACCTGATGACTTTTGTCACGAACATGTCTGTTTGATCTGTGTCTGGGTGTGTATATCACCCAGACACAGATCAAACAGACATGTTCGTGCACACAAATGTTTGACCAGTCCGGGGATCAAACCCGGGACCAGCGGTTCAGAAGGCAGGGGTGCTACCAACTGCGCCAACCGGCCTGTCAAAAAAGGCAAGCTCCTCTTTTTTATTTTTTTTATTTGTTGCTCGTTGCTTTGCGAGTGCTTCGAAGTAGAAATCGTTGTATACTTTGTTTTTAATCTACAGCCAAACCAATATATATAGGACCACAACCACACCAATATGTTTAGGATATGTTCAAACTCTAAAAAGTGGAACGCTACATTATTTCTGAATAACAAAATATACCATATTTAATTTATCATCATAATCCATCACCACGCGGCTGAAACTGCGGAGCGCAGCTTTTCGAATATGTTATACCAACCGGAAAAGAACGTCTACTAGTACTTCTAAATATTAACATAATAATTTTGAAAACTGGGTCAGCTCAGTTGGTAGCGACGCTGCCTTCGAAGCGATTACTAAGTTCGATCCCGGGGCAAATATTTGTGTAATGAGTAGAAATATGGGTACTCGGGTCTTATATGGTGCGATGTTTTATTATATGTGTTCATGCTTTCCGCGACACACAAGTCTTAATGCGGGTATATGAGTGGTACATATAAGGTACGTTTATTTAAATTTATATTGGGGCTAACTAGGCTACATAAAATTATTTTTATGAAACAGTATACTTACTGTTTACAAATGACATTTCATATTACAAACTTCTTAATATAAACTGTTTTCGAGTTATTTTCATCCTCTGCAGTATCCCAAATTATCGTTTAAAACCAAATGGCCCGAAAAGCATTTCCTTCCATAACGATTTTTTTCGGGTAGACTACTAAAAAACGTTAGAGTGGCTTAAAATCTCCGACCAGAAAGGAGCGGAAAACAAAAGGAACCTTTTTATATAAAACACAATATCCAAGAGAGGTTTACCTTGTTTTAACAAAAAATATTAAAAAACCCTTTATGGCATTCGCACACAAGGTATGTATTTAATACATTTATTAACTCTTTTGATTCAGTAATTTTTTTTATTACCTACCTAATATATTCCGCGTAGTATGATACATCCCTTGAGTATTATACGAATTGCCTGTTAGACAGTCGGACTCGAAACTGTCATGGTGAAGATATATTACTAAGTATAGCAGAGTATATTACTTTTAATATTATTACACGAATCATTTTACAAGATAAATCCCATATTTGTAAATCCAGAGTTGGCAAAGCTAGCGAAGCGTCTCTGCTTTGGGTGACCCAACTGATCAATCGTCTACATGTTTGTTAGCTTGTATGTTGGTCCTCTTGTATAGATCGAATTTTTCAACCAATCATGACGAAACTTGGTATGTATGTACAATTAAATATATTTTTTGACGTCGGCAATTTTTTCAAGTGGTCGTTGTAGTTGTAGTACTTTTCCTAAAAAGGGGGGGAGTTTGCTACGGCGCTATTTACCGAATAGGTTGTAAAGTACTGCGAAATGCATATTTCTCAACTGCGACCTCGTCCACCTGGATCCTCGTGATCCCTCAAAAACTATCCATTGAATCGGGATTAAAAGTAACTTACTCGTATGTGTTAATACTTGGTCGGGTATCTCAGTACTGGGTAAGCTTTCCAAATTTAATTTGAATCCTTTACCGTTGCCGTTTGAGCATGAAGAAGAAACAAATTTACACTCACATCCTAACTCATTCACTTACAAGCTTTCGCATTATAACGTTAGTGGCAAGCTTAGAATACCGGTACTTACTACCTTAGATGGTATGTAGGTTTCCAAACATCTTCTCGAACGCACGCGTCTGTACGTGATCTGTGTATAATTTCTTTATTATGAACACAGAAGCACATAAATCATTATGTTCTCAGACAGGTTAAATGTTTTACCTGCGAAGTTAAAATTATAATAAAGAATGTTTTACCATTTTTACTTTTCTTCCAAGCTCTATTCGACCACGCGGACGTCGATTGAAGCCGTATTATGCCTTCAATTGAACGGTTTACAGTTAGCGCCAATAGGCAGGTACTTGATTTCTAAGGTAAGATGTGATATTCAATCGAATCTTGAATAACATTCCAATTTGAGAAAAGTTCCTGGTGCGATTAAAATAAATAAAAGTTAATTATTTCACTAATGCTATCATTAGTGATTATTTAACATCTTGTGTAACTTGATTGCCATCAAAATATATACTAGCAATAGGTTTGTAATAAGAAACCATGGTAATGTCTCATAATATATCGCAAATTTATAAAATGGCAAAGCCCTATGAAATTTCAAAATGAACACATAATTGAGACCCTTCTATTGTTACGTTACGGTATCATGGGTATAATGTGACCTCTGGCTTTTGAGCGGAAAATTTACCTTATTCCGATACAGATCTTACCTTCGATTGGAATGAGCTTGTTCTCCATGTTGCAAAACTAGGTTTTATTGTACAATAAGTATTAATAATGTAAATACCGTATTATGCATGAAGAGATTGTATAGCTTTGTCATAACATTTAGTCCACGGGACTTCACTATTTTGTGATTATGTACCAATAGTACATAATATACCAGGAGGAAAGCAATTGTTAAACGTCACTGACTGACGTCATATTAAATTCCGAACCCAACGAAAGGTTCTAGAATTAACTTCCATATGCAGGGTACTAATAGTAGATAATGCACCAATATTGATAAATCAGTATTTATTTATACGTCTCTGACTGGCGTCTTATTAAATTCCAAACCCAACGAAAGGTTTTTTTGGTAGAAGGAAACATAAGTTCACGCTTAAATTTATCACCACGCTAAATCCTGAGAACACAAGTGAAGTGTAATCATTCCGAGTAGTTGAATTCACGTATGTTCTTATCCTGATCTAGGTGACGCCTTCGTATCCCTACACTTCTGTACATCATAAAGTAACCACGTAGCAGAAGTCGTTCGAAATCATCTCACGTTCTCGAGAATGAGCTCTAATTTGCATGTTTAACCTACTTCAACAACTATTGAATCAATTCTCTTGACAATTTAGTATTTTATTATTCGGCTAAGGAAGAAGGTAACTTTTAGGGTTCCATATACGAGACTACATGATTTTACTGCTAATTCTATGCTGATTGTTTGCACTACTTCTAAAGGTTATAGGTAGTAAGTTGAAATGATAACAGAATGTGTCTTATTTAATAAAGAATAGCCATAAATATTTGGAATGTTAAAATATAAAAGGGAAGGTCTCCCCTCCCAGAATCCACTCCCACGAAAAGGCTTCCAGAAATGTTTTTTTTTGTAAATTTGGTTTTGCATTATCATTAATCAATAACGCTTAAACCAAGGTAAAAACGATCAACTGAGTTTGAAGGTCTAAAGTAAAACTACAAACCAGCCGAATTAATGCTTTTTGAGTAAGTGAACTATTTTAGGCTGTATGATGCACTCTTTATGGTTTTCAAGAACCATAAAGATGATACAAATCTACATCATGTATATGCGTTGCGCCTATGCGTTGTGTTTTTGGTTTTCCTTTTTTTTTTCAGAATGTTTTACTTGATTTCGTAGACACTTCTGTTTTCTTAAACTACTATGTTAAATAATTTTTTTTTCTTTATATACCTACAAATTGATTTTCTGGTATTACTCCAGCTGTCAAATTATTTTATACAAAAGGATATCCCACTTTAACAAATTCAGACCAACTGGCGTTCGGCGGTAGTAATTTAGTAGTATTTTTAATGAAAAATAAACATTATTTTTGTATTTTTTTATATTATATACTCACATTGAAGTTGCTTTAGTTTATACTTAAGTCTTACAATCTTGAACAGGTGGTATCACCAGGCGAAAACAAACAGCCGCTCAATATCTCTCAAAAGATTCCTGTTTCGTTCAAGTTATTCAATAGAAGCGTTTTACCTTAAATAAAATGCATATTATAACAATGCAACAATTTAGCGCGCACAATAAATAGCAGCATCTTAGCGCCCACGACACACGAAGACAAGGCGGCGAGCGTACATGTATTACCACACGCACACAGTGTCATCCGCCTGCTATATAAACGACAACGGAGCAGCTCATTTATTCATTCGCTCGCTAGACGGCAACGAGTGCGGTAGCCCCGCAGCCCACTCTTTGTCTTTGCTTACCTAAGCGGTAGCCCCGCAGCCCTTGGGTCAGGCAGTAGCTAGGAGGTTAAGGAATGCGGTAGCCCCGCAGCCCATTCTGATTAGACTCTGTTACAAAAAAAAAATCAAGTTCAGCCAACAAACAGCCGATATCAAACTTGCTGATGGAAGTATAAAAACATCAAACCTGCTAGTAACCACAGTCGACATTTTGATCGGAGGGCGGAAACTACCAGTGACATTCGCAGTTATACCAGAAGCAAGTGACAATCGCACTCTTTTAGGTATAGATTTTTTGGAATCCTCGGGAATAATATTGAATTTGCCACAGCGTAGCTGGCACTTCATCGATGACCCCAAAACAACCTTTAGTTTTGTTCAACTGAAACATGAATATATACCTCTGAAGGCTGTGAAACGTCTTTCATTTGATGAACAAAACTCAACTGAGATAAAATTTACTGAGGAGCCTTTATCAAATTTTCTGAAATGGGCAAATGAGCTAAACATGATTTCGCCTATACCAGATACACCATCGCCACTTAGAAACATTGAAGATAGCCCACCTTTAACGAAGAGACCAAGATGGATGCTACAAAATCTGGATACGCCTCCACGTCCAGAACGTCCAAAGGAGCCCGCTGACTTCAACTCATGTATAGACCCACGTGTTGTTTATTTACCAATAAATCCAACTAAACTTTATTCTGTGGACCTTCATTTGCATCCTAGTGAAGGAACATTACTTTCAAATGATGAACGAGTAATTTTTAATGATTTGTTATCAGAGTTCAAAGATATCTTTAATAAAAATATAGAACCAACACCATTTACGCAACAAAAAATAGATACAGGGAATCATCCCCCCATTAGTGTAAAACCCTATAGATTATCACCTACTAGGCAACTACAACTGCGGGAAAAACTTGATGATATGATTAGCAATGACATTATTGAAGAATGTGATTCTCCATGGTCAGCACCTGTAATTCTTGTTCCGAAAGGTGAAAATGACGTTCGAGTTTGTGTAGACTATCGACGACTCAACGATGTAACTAAACCAGACAGGTATCCGTTGCCACGCATTGATGACTTGTTACACCAAGCTAAAGCTATGCCTTACATGTCTACAATTGATTTACAGTCAGGTTACTGGCAGATATCCGTACATCTACAAGACCGTGACAAAACGAGCTTTGTGTCACCGCTGGGAACGTTTCGTTTTAAACGAATGCCATTTGGCTTACGGAACGCGCCTGCTACATTTCAAAGATTGATGGACAAATTTATACAAGGACTACAAGCAAAATGTGTACTGTCGTATCTAGATGACCTAATTATTCGATCTATATCATTTTCTGAACACATTCAAGATCTGAGAGAAGTACTCAATAAACTTAAAGAGTACAAGTTATGTGCAAACAGAAAAAAATGTAAATTTATATCGAGGGTTCGCGGGCGAAATGTATGAAGCGACATCCTGACCGATATCGACTTATATACATATTCGGAATCAGCAGATTTTTCTGCGTCTTTTGAGCTCGGTTTCGTGGCGATCTGAGCACTTTTATGTAGCTTACACCGTCCTGGATTTGGGTCCATTTTCTACCTGCGTTGACTGATGCGACGCAGATTTTGCACATTTTTCAAAAAGTTGAATTTCATACGACAAGATTTTTTTGCGATTTTAAGTTAAGAAGTTTTTCCTATTTTTTTTTATCAGTGGCAAGTCGCTTAAAACATTTTGCCTGCGTCTGATATCTGAACTCGATTCCGCTTAAAACATTTAACTTGTACCTGAAATTAATACTTGATGTCGCTTAATACATTTCGCCTGCATCTGGAATTATACCTTAATGTCGCTTAAACCATTTATCCTACATCTGATTTTAATTCGCACAGGTGGTTAATACATTTTGATCTTCAATCCAAATTAGTTTTACTCGGTGGTTAAACCTTTTTTCCGGGATCAATTTTATAAACATTTGTTGCATCAGTCACACAAAAACTGTGAGTGTTGGAAGATAAAACATTTATCCTGAAATACAATAAGGGTAACTTAGTCGGTAAAACCTATAAACATTTTGTATGAATCGTTTGTCAGTTGCCGGTTAAAACAAAGCAATTTCGGCGCGAGCGCCTCTACTACGCGTCAGTATTTATACCGCGCTCACCCCCGCGGCACTTCAGTCACCGTAAACAGTGAGCGAGTGAGGACGTTCGTCACGAGACCGAAAATTTTGGCCGCGAAATATTGCGCTGTCGCGGTGTAAAGTACTGAACTGGTAAGTAGTAAATCATTATAGTGCTTTTTGTGTTCAATTACAATGGTTGTTATGAACATAGTGTTATTTAGAGATATTAAATTTGAATATTTTAAAGCATTTCATTACTTGCTATTTTGCTACTTTTTCAACAGTGATATAATTATCTTATTGACTAATCATTTATGTTTTCACGTTCTGACATTGATTTCTGGGATCACTTGGGAATGAGATGCTTTCTCGCGATAAAAATTAACCCAAATAACTTTCCAGACCACGCAATAATTTTTATGGTTATACAATAATCATGCTACCCCTATACTCTGTTACTACGTGAAATAACAACAAACAAGGAAACATACTTTTGTTCGTATTTGTAATAATTATTGGTGTTGATGAAGTGTTGATTGATAAGTTACGATATTTTTAAAACATATCAATTAATTGGGCATCGACAAAGATTATTACCAATGATTAATTTATTTCAGAAAGTCTTAAAATGTAATTTCTTAGTACAGTTTATAGTGACTTTTTATAGTTAAAATTATAACCATTTTTATTTATCTCTTTGTAATGCTATATTCTAATGTTTTTTTTAATATTTAACGACTTTATAAAAAATTAATCATAGGTACCTAGTTTGTTGTTATTCATTAATTTGTTGTTCGTAAAACTGCCTAACTCGTGGTCTAAGAGCTTATTTGAAATTAACACTTAGTACATTCGTATGAAGCTTACTTGCTTAATCTTTTCAGTTTCCAGTTACAATAATGGAGTCAAAAAGACGTAAAATTTTTAAAGCTAAGATAAAGAATATTGTATCAGTACAAGATACTGAAAAGAGAAACCTACAAAATAAAAATACCTGTCAAAAAGTACGTAATGATTCACGTAAGAAGATAAGCACCAAACGACCTTCTTCTTCAGATTCGGATCTAGGAGTTACACTTTTAGGAAGTCGTTCTTACCACGAGCAAAATAAAGATCTGCAAATTCTACAACCAACACCAATTGAAAATAGGAAACGAGTTAAAAGGAAACTTTTAAACGATATGCAAATCGAAACACCGAAAATTTTAGAAAGCGATGATAATATACATGAAAATAAAGAAAATGCTTTAGAAGAAGGATACATAATTAGCGAAGGAAAAGATGTAAGTTGTCTATTACTGGTAGTATGGCCTAATTCCGTAGGTATAAAGTTCTTTTTTCTAAATCAAGGTATTATTTTTTCAGAATCCTACAGACCAGTTTACACAAAAAAAGACAAAGGCGGAATTGAAAGAGATAACCCAAACCGGAGGAAAATCCATAGAAAAAGTATCAAGACAAGATGAAAAAGACGAAGTTCTACATAATATGTTTGAAATAAACATTGAAATCGAACCAGAGGTATGTCTTTGGGTAGCATATTTATAATTAGTAGCAGTTTTCATTTTTTAACTGATGAAATATAGAGCGTACATTTTATTTTTTACGTTCAAAATTAGTCAGATTATCAACCATTTGTTTACGCTTTTATGTTATGTTTTATGATAGATTATGATTTTAGATAAAATATTTATAATTAATAGCTAAAATTGTATATTATTATATTTCAGGCAGAAGATGAAAATATGGATATAGATAAAATATCATCTAAAAAACAGAGTCAAGAAGTACAAAATTCAACAAATGAAAAATCGGACAAGCAAGAAACTAACGAGCGTCTTACACCATCAATTAGAGAAGAAATACCCGAAAGAGAAATGGATGAGTTAAGAAAACCTTTGGAAGAAGACGCGAATTCAGAAGAAATAAACTTACCTACTCTGGACGATAATTTAGCAGCTCCGGAAAAAGGCGAGAATACTGTAATAATACCCTCAGACCGAAAAGTTGATGACATACCAGCTCCTGTAAAAGACATTGACACGGAGTCTCTCGAAAAAAATAACAAAGCAGACCCTGGAAACTACTATCATGAGACAGATTTTGAAACTATTGACGTAATTACACCTGAATTTGACACTGGCGTAGCACAACCTGAAAAAGATAGAGTCGTAGCAGTTCCTGAAATAGTTGATGACGTCGTACCCCCTAAAAAAAACAGTCGTAAAGCTACAATAAACAAAAATTATGTTGATTTTTTATCTGACGAAGAGGACTTTATATGGGACTCAACTTCGTGGAAAGATACTGATGAAGAATCTAGTTCTAGTGAACTTGATAGTCAAGAGAAGAAGAGAAAAGATAAAAAGAAAACATCAAATGAAGGCGTAGTTGGTGAAGATGGTCTAAAAAAGAGGAAAATAAACAAAAAGAAATTAAACAAAGCAGCGAAAAGTAGCGGGAAAGAATACAAGAAAAAAGATGGTTCAATAATAAGAGCAAGAGAACTACAACCAAATCCATGCCTAGGAAAAAAATGTGGAAATGATTGCGATAAAGTAAGTGAAGAGAAAGAAAAAACATTTTTGATCATTACTGGAGCTTATCTGCGGAAAGAAAGAAAGACTGGCTAGTGGGAATGTCTGCATAGAAAGAAATAAAAAGGAAAAGGTCGAAAGATTCTACACTAAGAACGCAAACATTTGATTATTTCATCAATGATGGAGAAGGACGACGAAAAGTATGCCAGCAATTTATCTTAAAAACACTTGATGTTACCCAGCGTTATGTTTACTACACTCTGTCAAATGCTAGTTTTGGTTCAGCAAAATGTGACCAAAGAGGCAAAACTGTACCCTCAAATAGAACTTCGGAGGCCGTCAAAGCATCAGCTGTAAATTTTATTAAAAAGCTGCCAGCTCTTCCTTCACACTACTCGAGAAAGGATAGTACCAGGTTATAACTACCAGTCGAGATGAAGAACATTAAAAATTTATACCGTATTTATAAAGAGGAACAGATAAGCCAAGGTGTTGATGTAGTGTCGGAGAAAATTTTTCGAGCAATTTTCAACAATGATTTTAACCTTGGATTCCACGTTCCGAAAAAGGATAAATGTGTTAAATGTATGCGATTTGAAGGCCAAGACATATCACAAAACGTAGAGATGAAGAACCACATGGAAGAAAAAGAATTTTCAAAACAAAGGCTTACATGTCATCGTGAAATAGCTAAAAAGAATCCTTCTGTACTTTACACTTCATTTGATTTGCAAAAGGTTTTAAATACAATGTATGTACGAAATAGTATGCTCTTATTTTATTCCAGAAAATACACAGTGTACAACTTATGCTTTTATGAGAGCGTGACAAGAAACGGTTTCTGTTATCTTTGGGGAGAATCTGAAGGAAAGAGAGGTGGAAACGAAATAGCAACAATACTACATAAATATATAGATACCTGCGATCAACGAGGCACTGTGAAAACACTGATCTTGTATTCGGACTCATGTCCTGGGCAAAATAAAAACAAAATAGTGCTCGCTGCAGTTCATAATGCACTCCTGTATTCGAAAAATCTCGAAACAATACAAATGAACTATCTACTTCCCGGTCATACTGAAATCACGGTAGATAGTATCCATTCTACAATTGAGAGTTCCGTCCGTAATACAATAGTGTGGGCTCCGTCACAGTGGTTGACAATTTGCCAGGTGGCTAGAAAGGATCCAGGACCGTACAATGTTGAAGGCTTAGACCATGAGGACTTCAAAAACTATGAGGAGTTTTCAGAGAAGTATTTCAAGGGTAATCTTGTTGGGAAGATTAGTAAGATACGAGTGGCAACGTTCAAGAAATCTGCCCCAAGTGTAATGAAAGTGAAATACACTATGAACAGTAACGCGCCCGAAGAATCTATTGCTATAATGGCAAAGCCAAAATCTTTGAATCCCATATATAAGTCATCTTTGCCAATAACCAAAGCAAAATACAACGATCTAAAGAAACTCTGTGATACAGGTGTAATATCTAAAAATTTTCGTTCCGAATATTTGAATCTTTCATATAACAATGGTAAAGACGAACTTATTGACACTGATATAGAAGACGAGATAGAAGAAACAGATTGAAGAGGACTATTTGTTTTTGTTACATTTTTAAGAAAATAATTATGAAGAAGATTATTAGATTAAGATTATGAAGAAAGGAAGAAAAATAATAATTTGTGTTACTATTTAGTTACTGTTTTTGTTTCGATTTTTTAATATTCTTATAAGACTGTTTTTGTTAAACGATAAACAAGTTATTACTGTAATTAACCAAAAATATTATTAATTGTTGATTTAATTTACATAAAGACTGTTTTTATTACATGACTGACATAATAATATTATTAGTACTCTAATTAAGATAATGCTGTGAAGTTTTGGTTTAATTTTGATTGTTAAGACTGAATATTGTTCTAAAATTATTACTAACTGTTTCTTTAAAAGAAAATGTTGTTTTCAAGCATAAATAAGGGCAATTATGATACTGTTTATTTAATACCCTAACTGTGAAATAAATGTGCCATCAAATACTATTTTGTTTAAATAAAAACCTTCATTTAAATAAATAAATGGATGACATCAATATAGAAAAACTCCAAATTGATTTTAGTTTAACCACCCATGTATATTTAATGAACAAATTTATTGTCATTTCAACCTATTCACTTTAAATGCAATGTGCTTCTTAAATCATTTTCATCTCACACTAATTCATGATATTCCAGGTGTTTAAGATAAATAACCTGCTTCTAATTTATTACTACGATGGTTTCAAATACACTTTGCCTTACACTATAATAGTTACTTACTGTAGCTTAAGTGGTTTTTCCTGCTCCTACAATTACCAGCACCTGGCGTTTGAATCATTTAACCTGTTTCTAAAAACAAGTGATTATGGGTCATTTTGTCATCAAGCGACATTTATTTCTGCCAATAAAAGCTTTACAATATTCAAAACTAGACTAAATTGTGTGGATTTTGTCTAGGAAAACAGTGTAGGAAACGTTTTTGATATAAAACAAAATAGTTTTTTTGTAATGATTTTTTTTCTGAAAATAAAAACTTTGATCGGCTCTCCTGTAAAGTTCCAAAAAGGTCGCTTCATACATTTTGCCCGCGAACCCTCGATATGTTCTGAAGTAAAGTATCTAGGGCATTTAATTGTCCCAGAAGGTATTAAAGCAGATCCAGGAAAAACAACTGCTATTTCAAATCTTCAGGCACCTAAGAACTTAAAACAACTGATATCTTTCTTACAAACTGCTTCGTGGTACCGAAGATTCATACATAACTTTGCTGAAATTGCCCGACCTCTAACGAATTTGACTAAGAAAAAAGTGGATTGGCAATGGCAAAAAGAAGAAGAAGAAGCATTCAATAAACTAAAGACAGCATTAACGAACTCACCTGTATTAAAACAAGCTACTATCGACTTACCTTTTATCATCAAAACAGATGCAAGCCAGTACGCTATAGGAGCAGCTTTAGTGCAGGGGGAGGGAGAAAAAGAACACCCAGTAGAATACGCTAGTAGACTTTAGACTCCGGCCGAATACAATTATACTGTAACTGAAAAAGAAGCGTTAGCTATAGTATGGGCAATATCAAAATTCCGTGGATATATAGAAGGCACACAGTTCATAACAATAACCGATCATCAACCGCTCAAATGGTTAATGAATCTTAAAACTCCAACTGGTCGTCTTGCACGTTGGGCACTACATTTGCAACCATACGAATTCAAAATTCAATACTCTCCAGGACGAACTAATGTTGTTGCCGATACATTATCGCGACCACCGTGCCAAGTTCATGATGAAAACTGCACTATTTGTAGAATAGACTTGGAATTACCCAAGCTTAACGAAAAACATTTAAGAGAAGAACAACAAAAAGACGAACTTCTAAACTCTATAATTAATACTTTAGAAGAAGGATTAGAATCAGCCAACTATGCCGAATGCATCAAAAAGGGATATTTACTTCACAAAGGTGTTCTGTATCTTTACACTGCAGAACAAGAAGATGAAAATGCAAAGCTAGTAGTCCCTCGTCATGAAGTATCTAACATTCTGAAAGCGTTTCATGATTCACCAACTGCTGGTCATATGGGAATAGAACGCACGATCCAGCGCATAATAGACAAATTTTACTGGACAGGACTTAGAAAGGATGTCCTAAAGTATGTCAAAACATGTGAAGAATGTCAAAAGTTTAAACCTTCAAATCAAAAGCCAGCAGGGCTATATCAATCCACCCCAAACAACAACAGATTTGAAATAGTATCAGTAGACTTGTTCGGTCCATTGCCAAAAGGACCTTCAGGAGAAAAATGGATTCTGATAGTTGAAGACACAGCATCAAGATGGATCGAATTGTTTCCACTGAAAGAAGCTACCGGTGAAAACTGCGCTCTTGTTTTGTTAAACGAAATATTTCTTCGATATGGATTGCCAAGAAAAAATATCAGTGACAATGGAGTACAATTTATATCAGCTATAATGCAAAAACTTGCGTATTGTTTAGAAATACAGCAAATGTTCACTCCAGTTTACCATCCTGAACCTAATGTGGTAGAAAGGAAAAATAGGGATATGAAATCACAAATAGCTATTATGGTTAAGGGTAAACACCATAATTGGCCTTCAACATTACCTGCAATAAGATTTGCAATGAATACAGCTAATTGCCGAACTACAGGGTTTTCACCATCTTACCTAACATTCAGAAGAGAGTTAAGAACGCCCTATGAGTTGACACATGATCTAAGTTCGATTGTAGAATCTGAAAATTTCGTAGCAGAAATTACACCAAAGCTAAAACAACTCGCACAAGACTTAGAATTAGCAAAAGAAAACATTGAGTGCAACAAAGAGGATGCTCGACAACGATCAAATAGTAAACGAAGACCAGATCCTGGATATCAAGTTGGAGACCTAGTTTTAGTAGAATCACACCATATAAGTAATAATGACAAACTATTCTCGGCTAAGTTTGCTCCACGACGAGATGGCCCTTACGTTATTATAAAAAAACACGGAGCCACAACATATGAAATTGCTCATCCAGATTCGCCGAAATTATCGATTGGGAAATACCATACCTCTGCAATCACAAAATTTGAAAAGAGAGGCAACGTTCAGACTAAGCCATCTTATCCAATACGCAACAGAGGGAGACCTCGTAAAACACCTGGTCCTGATACTCCTGTCGGGACGACTTCAGAGTATCAGAGGGGGAGAATATAACAATGCAACAATTTAGCGCGCACAATAAATAGCAGCATCTTAGCGCCCACGACACACGAAGACAAGGCGGCGAGCGTACATGTATTACCACACGCACACAGTGTCATCCGCCTGCTATATAAACGACAACGGAGCAGCTCATTTATTATTAGCAATATAAAAAAAAAAAAAAAATCATTCCGGTCAGCGCGCTCGAGTGGGACGGACGTGCGCTCAAGTGCTCCCCGAGAATATTCCGATCGGCCTAAAAGTGCTTGCGCTTTTAGTGCCGGTTACCTGTATCGTTTCGATTGAAGAGGATTCAGTGTTGGACTTCGCTAATAGTGGATTTTCTGTGTGCAGATTCGACGTCAAGCCACCGCTTCGTGTACCGTTCAGCGCACGGAGGCGTTCGGCTCGGCTCGGCTCGCGTCGCGGAAGAAGCGCGCTCTTGTAAGAGCGCTTCGACACATCAATCAATCAACTATTGTTCATTGTCTAATCAAAACCGCTCTTCTCAGAGCGAACTCTAGTTTCGATTTTTAAATTTTTTCAATTTTCAATTTTCAAAGTCGAGTCAAACAAATCCACGCTTCACGTGGTCTTCTGGACGATCCTTGCGGTGTTAACGCCACCCAGTTGGGCGCGGACCCGGTGCGTCAAGCCTTTCCCTCCTGAGCGTGGGAGGGAACGGCTAAAACCGGACGGGCCTGCCTTCACCGGCCTTGGGGTCTCCCCTCGCCGACGGCAGGTATCTCCTTCCCACCCTACCCTATCCTACTCTCCTATTCTCTGGGCAAGTGTTTGGCTGGAAGCCGGGTTTTACTCGGTCTTCTCTCCTCGCCCCCGGAGCAGCTAGGGCCTCGCGTTTAGGCACACATCCCTCTGCACAATAAGACTGGCAGAGGGCACACAGTAGGGACACCTAGGCACTCACTCTCCCGCCTGTACCCGGCGGGAGTGTCACTCACCCCTCACTCGCATCTCGAGTATTCCCCTCGAGATGTCTCTACTATCTCCCTCCCCCGCTATGAGCCTCCCGCAAGGCGTTTCGCCTCAGGCGTTCGCCTCGTGGGTGTCAAATTGCTACCCGGACATGCTGTCCGAGTATCTCCAGTCCAATAGGGACTTTAAAGAAAGACCCCGCTTCACGGACTCCCAAATTCCCTCCTCCGGCTCCCTCCCTCCGAGGGCGCCCTTCGGTTCTTCGGCGTTCAAGCCGTTAGATAGCCCTCTCTCCCCCGACCCTGCGCCCTATGCGCCCCGCGCTCCCCGCGCACCTTTACCACCCCGCGATCGCTCTCCAGTCCTTCGGACTGAGTACGAA
The DNA here is from genome assembly GCA_917880725.1 of Selenia dentaria. NCBI lineage: Eukaryota > Metazoa > Arthropoda > Insecta > Lepidoptera > Geometridae > Selenia > Selenia dentaria. The sequence continues at coordinate 7,740,120 of OU862891.1, forward strand.
CGCGCCTACGATTCGGCATCCAACTCGGAGAATGAGATGGATGTAGAGTTCTCCCGCTCCCGCGCTAACTCTGTTGGCAACATCTCCAACGACGGGTTCACTACCGTCGGAAAGAGAAAGCGCGTCCCCAAAGCCGCCTCAGAGGCTCCCTCCCCGCCACCCAAAGCGGCTTGCACCGCCCCGGGAGCGAAGCCATCAGGCTCTCTCGCTCCCACCTCCCGCGACCCTCTCGCTCACTCCGATGCTCCCGCAAGCATCGCCGCGTCTCAACGCGACGTCTCCTCTCAAGGAGCGTCAGTTAGACGCGAGAAACCGCCGCCGCCTCTGTTCCTTCAGGACAAGGCGAAGTGGGACATGGTCTCACGACTTTTGACGGATCGTAAGATCCAATATACCAGCGCCCGCTCAACCCAACTGGGTATTAAAGTCCAGGTGCCTACCCCAAGCGACCATAGGGCGCTTACTCGACTTCTCAAAAACGAGAGCATAAGTTTTCACACTTATGCTCTCGAGGAAGAGAAGGTATTACGAGTAGTCATACGCGGCGTACCTAAAGAGGTACAGACCGACAGTGTCCTCGCCGACTTGAAGGCGCAAGGCTACCCCGTCCGCGAATGCCACCGCATGTACAGTGGCAAGGACCGCAAACCCTATGACCTACTTTTGGTCATCCTCAGTCGCACGCCAGAGGGCAAAGCGATTTTTAATATTAAAACGGTTGTGAACCTCTCGGGGATCACCGTTCAACCCCCATTCCGAAACCGAGCGCCTGGCCAGTGTCATAACTGCCAATTGTACGGGCATGCCGCCCGATTCTGTTTCGCCCGCCCGAGGTGCGTCAAGTGCCTAGGGGATCACGGGACAGCCCAGTGTTCTCGCACAAGGGACTCGGCAGACCCACCTAGTTGTGTCCTCTGCGGCACACAGGGACATACCGCCAACTACCGCGGTTGCCCTAAGGCACCCCGCGTATCAAGTGGGCCGGCCAGGAGGCCTATTCCCCCTCCTCGCCCGGTCACTACCCGCTCACAAGGGAACGGCCCTAAGCCTAACCTTACCCCCGCACCGCAGGCAACACCTGTTGTACCCGCGCCCGCGCGCAACGCTTGGTCCAAGCCCTTGAGCATGGTACAAGCAAGCGCCCCCCTCACCCCCGCCCGCCCGCAGGCCTCTGTCAGCGCGCCGGCTCCTAAGCCCAAACCGCCGCTCGCTAGGCCTCCAATGGCTGGGCTCATGGACGCCCCAGGTCAATCTGACCTGGCAGCCGACATAGCCCTTGTCATGGACTACGCGATGGTCATAGACGTGGACGAAGTACGTGCATTCGCGCACAAACTTCGTACTGCCACAAACGACCAAGACCGCTTGCGAGCCACGCTCACACACGCGGGTCTAATCAGCGCAGTGGAGGCGCTACGCCCTCCCCAGCGTTTCTTAGGTATCATCCAATATGGATAGTACACCGAAACGAATTAAACCCCACTCAGTCACCGTAGCGACTTTCAACGCTGACGGCCTCTCTAGTCAAAAGGACGAAGTTCACGAATTTTGTAAGACCCATCAGGTCGATATTCTATGCGTGCAGGAGACCTTTTTGAAACCAGGTACAGCGAACCCTAGGTTTGCAAATTACCGTTTGGTTCGTAATGATAGAGTGGCCACCCCAAAAGGTGGCACTCTCATCTATTACAAAAGAGCTCTGCACTGTATCCCAATTGTTACTCCACCACTTAGAATACTAGAAGCCTCTGTTTGCTTTCTAGCGATGTCAGGTCATCAACCAGTCATCATAGCCTCATGTTACCTCCCCTCTGGTAAAGAACTATTACAGACAGACTTGGAAGCCCTCTTCTCTCTAGGAAGCTCCGTCCTTCTGATCGGTGACTTCAACAGTAAACATGTCATATGGAACTGTACTAGTAACAATAGTAATGGTAAAATCCTTGAAGGCTTGGTCAGCCACTTAAACTTTGATATTCTCTCCCCTCTGGAGCCCACAAGATATCCCTATGTTGACAACCAACGACCAGACATACTTGACATAGCACTTCTCAAGAACGTCACCCTCCGGCTGCGCTCTATAGAAGTGTTACACGAACTGACTTCAGACCACCGCCCTGTATTGTTGAAATTAGGCCCCGACCCGACGGACATAACCCCTATCACTAGAACGGTAGTGAACTGGAAGCAACTGGGGGAATCCCTCCAAGCTATCAGTTCACCCGCTCTCGATAGAATCCCCGATGACATACAGACAGTAGAAGACGTGTCAATTGCGATCGAGGCTCTCAGTGACCACCTCCGCACCGCAGTAGGTGAATCCTCAAAGCAGGTCCAAGTGGCGGATGGTCGCCGCTTTGAACTGCCCGAGGGTGCGAGGAGGTTACTGACAGCTAAGAACGCCGCCACTAGGGCGTATGACTCGATGCCAACCCCAGAGAACAAAGCCACCATGCGCTATTTACAGCGTGCTGTAAGGAAACGCATGAGTGAGCTGCGTGATCAAAGGTGGGACGACAAACTGTCAGAGATTGAGCCAACTCACCAGGCATACTGGCAGTTGGCTCGAACTCTGAAATCTGACGGACAACAGACAATGCCTCCACTCATTAGGCCACCTCCCCTCTCCATAGCGTTCCTTGACGAAGACAAAGCCGAGTGTTTAGCTGATAGCCTTGAGGCTCAGTGTACTCTAAATATAGATCACGTCGACCAGAAACACCTCGATTCGGTGGAATCTGAAGTCGAACGTAAAAGCTCTATGTCCATCTCTGACCTCCCACTCCTCCCACCGGTAAAATCATCCGAGGTTGTGTCTCTGATCAAGAGCCTCAAGACCCGTAAATCCCCTGGTGCTGATGGTATCAGCAACAAGGTGATTAAACACTTCTGAGTCCCACTAGTCCATCTCTTAGTTAGCATCTTCAATGCGGCTATGAGCAACTGCTCCTTCCCAGACACTTGGAAGCATGCCATTGTCATTGGTATTCACAAACCAGGCAAACCGGCAGCCGAGCCCTCCAGCTACCGTCCCATAAGTCTCCTCAGCTCTCTGGGGAAGATTTACGAGCGGCTCATTGTGAACCGACTCTGGTCCCACGTTAGGTCCAATAACCTCCTTCCCGATGAGCAATTTGGTTTTAGAGCCAAACACTCTTGCGTCCAACAAGTGCACCGCGTAACGGAGCACATCCTAGGCGGTTTCAATAAGAAACCAAAGCCCCAAGGGACCATAGCTGTCTTCCTCGACGTAGCGAAAGCGTTCGACAAAGTCTGGCACAACGGCTTGATATTCAAGCTGTACCAACTGGGTGTGCCAGACCGTCTTGTACTCATCTTACAAGACTTTCTCAGGGATCGAACGTTTAGCTATCGCACCGAGGGAACGCTCTCCTCCCCGCATCCCATTCACGCAGGTGTCCCTCAGGGCTCTGTACTCTCACCCATTCTCTTCTCGCTGTACACCAGCGACATCCCACGATCTGAACCTAATGTTCAGATCGCTCAGTTTGCGGATGATACTGCAATCTACTCTACTGGCTGGTTCAAGGTCAGGCAGAGATGCGCCATCCAACGAGCCATCACCGTAATCGGTGCATGGTTTCGTAAATGGCGGATTGCAGTAAATCCTAGCAAAAGTGCAGCAGTGTACTTCACTGAGACCCGGCGGAATCTCATGCCGTCACCCATAGTCCTATTCGGCGAACCCATCCCTTGGGCTAAATCTGCCAAATACCTGGGCGTCACCCTTGATTGCCAACTCACTTTCGCGAAACACATCCAGATTGTTCGCAATAGGGCGGCCTTCATTATGGGTCGTCTTAATCCCCTCATAGGCAAAAACAGTAAAATGTCTCTTAGAAATAAGACGACTCTTTACAAACTTTGCATCCGCCCTATCATGACTTACGCATCTGTAGCGTTCGCCCATGCTCAGAAACACGACCTCCACAAACTTCAAGTGATTCAGAATCGCTTTATGCGCAGGGCAGTGGGCGCTCCGTGGTACTTGCGGAACGCCGAACTGCACTGCGATTTCACCCTCCCCTCTATTACGCAGTATATAAAAGACTGCTCCCGCCGCCACTTCGACAAAGCTCCCCACCACTCGAATCCCCTCGTGGTCGAAGCGGCGAACTACTCCACTGACATAACCGATCCCCACTTTCTTCCCCCCCGTCGCCGTCCAAGGCATATTTTGGGTGACCCGGACGACCCCATCGCAGCCGTTACTTCGGCAGCTTTAGCGTCGTCCCAAGGGAACCCCGGTAATGGTTGTAGAGCCGACCAGGGCTGTGATCCCGATCGCATTGTAGGCTCCGGCCGAGATCTTCTTCGCAGCCCCAGTCGCAGTCGAGGTAATTCACACTCACACGATTGTAGTCCCAGCCACGGTGCGGGTGGGAGTATACACCGCGGCCCCGGTCGCGATGTATCCTCCGGCCCAGCAAATGGCTGCGGACGAGGTAACACTGGTTTTCTAAGTAGTCCCAGCCACCATGGCTGTGGGCGAGGTATTACACTTTCTTATTGTAGCCCCACCCAAAGTACAGTCATGAGTGCACAACGCGACGATCCTGGTCGCGGTGTGGACCCATGTCGCGGAAATGGGAGGAGGCGAGGTACACAAGGTTATGATTTAGTGGTAAACACAGTCAAACACCGAGCTCGCCGGCGAGCTCGAGGCAAAAGTTATGTCTTGGTTAGATTCTCTCCAAATAGTCGTAGAGTTAAAATTCATAGGGCCCACTTTCAACGGTACACTTATGTACCGGGGCGATTCTCTCCTACTCCCCTCTCTCCTGGCGACGGCCCAAGCCGAGGTCCGTACCCTAGTGGTGCCCTTGAGCAAGTCGCCTACTCCTCTCCTTGCGGCGAAGCGTCTTCAACGCTCGCCTTAGGCGGTGCGCCCTCTGCGCCCGCATCTGGCTGAGTGCCATCTGCGCTCGCCAACCGTCCGGTGACGCTGTAAATGCCGGTAGAGGCAAACAGCATTAGTCCGTTCTAAATAAAAAAAAAAAAAAAGCTCATTTATTCATTCGCTCGCTAGACGGCAACGAGTGCGGTAGCCCCGCAGCCCACTCTTTGTCTTTGCTTACCTAAGCGGTAGCCCCGCAGCCCTTGGGTCAGGCAGTAGCTAGGAGGTTAAGGAATGCGGTAGCCCCGCAGCCCATTCCATGAACCATACATAGGCATCCATATATTTATTATAATATATACATATTATGTATGAATAGTTCTAACGAATAAAAGTAACGTGTTATTACATCTGCTGTTTTACTCATCTGCCACCACCATACATCTGCCACTACCGTAGCGTAGCCCATTCCATGAACCATACATAGGCATCCATCATCATCATCATCATCTCAGCCGTAGGACGTCCACTGCTGAACATAGGCCTCCCCCATGATTTTCCAAAAGGACCGGTTGGAAGCGGCCTGCATCCAACGTCGTCCTGCGACCTTTCTCAGGTCGTCTGTCCACCGTGTCGGTGGACGACCTACGCTGCGCTTGCCGGTACGTGGTCTCCACTCCAGAACCTTTCGGCCCCATCGGCCATCTGTTCTGCGTGCTATGTGCCCTGCCCACTGCCACTTCAACTGGCTAATCTTCTGAGCTATGTCGGTGACTTTCGTTCTTCTACGGATCTCCTCATTTCTGATTCGATCACGTAGAGAAACCCCGAGCATAGCCCTCTCCATAGCTCGTTGTGCGACTTTGAGCTTATCTATGAGGCCCATAGTAAGAGACCACGTTTCAGTGCCATAAGTCATCACTGGTAACACACATTGGTCGAAGACTCTTGTCTTGAGGCACTGAGGTATTTTTGACGAGAAGACTTCGCGAAGTTTCCGGAACGCTGCCCAGCCGAGTTGGATTCGACGATTGACCTCTTTCTCGAAGTTGGACCTGCCTAGTTTGACTGTCTGTCCCAGGTAGATATACTCGTCAACAACTTCGAGAACTGAGTTCCCAACTGATATTGGGGTAGGTACAACATGGGCATTAGACATAATTTTCGTCTTGTCCATGTTCATCTTAAGACCTACCCGTTGGGAAACTCGATGGAGGCCTTCGAGCATTGTACTGAGGTCTTCCATGGATTCTGCCATGACTACAATATCGTCGGCAAATCGAAGGTGAGTGATGTATTCGCCGTTAATATTGATGCCAAGTCCTTGCCATTCCAGAAGCTTGAAGGCGTCTTCCAATGTAGCGGTGAACAGTTTCGGAGATATAACGTCTCCCTGTCTCACGCCTCTTTGCAATGGAATTGCCTTCGAACTCTGCTCCTGTACTCGGACTGACATGTAGGCGTTTTTGTACAAACACTTCAGCACTTCAATATACCGATAGTCAATACGGCACCGCTGGAGAGACTCAAGCACTGCCCACGTCTCGATCGAATCAAAGGCTTTCTCATAGTCCACAAACGCTAGACAAAGAGGCAAGTTATACTCTTCGGTCTTCTGTATAACTTGCCGTAGCGTGTGGATGTGGTCTATGGTACTATAGCCTTTTCGGAAACCGGCTTGTTCCGGAGGCTGGAATTCATCAAACCTGCGACTGAGGCGGTTCGTTATGACCTTCGAAAACAGCTTATAAACATGGCTCAAAAGCGAGATGGGTCTGTAATTTTTAAGTAAAGTGTTGTCACCTTTCTTGAAGAACAGCACCACCACGCTTTTGTTCCATGCTTCTGGCGTTGAACCTTCGAGTAAGACAGTATTAAAGAGCTTCTGAAGGACTTTAAGTACCGGTGTTCCACCCGCTTTCAGAAGCTCAGATGTGATACCGTCGTCACCAGGCGCCTTGTTGTTCTTAAGCTGTTTCAAGGCCATTCTAATCTCGTACAGGCTGATGTCCGGGATATCTTCGGTATAATGTCGGGTCAGCTTGGCTCTTGGGTCTTTGGCCGAGCTGCTAACAGGTTTAGCGACCGAGTGTATAACTGTCCGTAGAAACTCTCGACCTCTTCTAACACTTCCGCTTTGGTCGACGCTACACTGCCGTCTCCTCTCTTCAGCTTCGTCAACTGGCTTTGCCCAATAGACATGTCTCTTGCAAACACTTTGGAGCCTTTTTTCCGCTCTATCGTCTCTTTAATACGGTTTGTATTAAAGATCCGAATGTCGTGTCGCAAGGACTTCCATATTCGTCTATTGAGCAGCCTATATGCTTCAGCATCATCCGAAGACTGCAGTTTCAATGAGCGTCGTTCAGCCATGAGGTTGAGGGTATCGTTGGAGAGTTTCTGTGGCCTATCTGTACGGTGGGGTTTAAAGTACTTGGAACCCACTGTATGGACAGTTTCTACTAACCTGTTATTGATCTCGTCCACTGAAGCGATGTTCTCAAGGCAATCGAAGCGATTGGATAGCTCAAGTTGAAAGCTCTCGGGGTCTTGAATATGGGCACGAGTAGGTCGGAGCGTAGACTTCATCAGACGAGACCTCTCCAGTTTGACATTAATATTCACCGTGCCTCTTACCATTCGGTGATCACTACCGGTTTTAACCCTGTTGATCACGGAGACATCAGTGAATATTTGCCTTTTGGTGGTCATAATGAAGTCAATCTCATTTCTCGTGGAACCATCGGGACTCAGCCAGGTCCATTTCCTGTGAGGTGGCTTCTGAAAGAAAGAGTTCATCATAAAGAGTCCCTCTTTCTCCAGGAAGTCGGCCAACCTCTGTCCCCTACGGTTCCGTTGTCCATAGCCAAATTGCCCCACTTTCGACTCATCCTCGCTTCTCTTACCCAACTTCGCGTTGAAGTCCCCCATAACAACTAGAAAGTGCGTTTCAGAGGTATGTATGGCCCGACTAATGTCCTCATACATATCCTCCACCTCATCATCCGGGTGCGACTTCGTCGGTGCGTATACCTGAATGACCTTCAGCGAATATCGTTTGGATACTCTGAGTATTAGGTATACGACCCTATTGGAAACGCTATCGATCTTAACTATGTTGTTAGTAAGGGACTTGTGGACGAGAAACCCGACACCACCTTGGGACTGTTGGTCGCCCTCCCGGTGGTAGAGTAGGTTACCTGATTTTAGGGTTATCGTGTCCTCACCCGCTCTACGGACTTCAGATAACCCCACAATGTCCCAGCGTAGCTTACTCATTTCTTCTTCCAGCTCATATATCTTCTCGTCTGTCCTCATCGTGCGTATGTTGTGTGTTACCAGGGCCAGTCGTCGTCGTTGGGGGTGGTAGCCGGGCGTCTGCCGGGGATTCTTAGCACCCCCTGCCCCACCGTTACCGTGGCCGCTACCGTAGCCAGGAATAGCGGGGCTGCCGGGGACTGGGGGCCTGGTTCTTTTTGTCCAATCCATTGAGGGGTTTTTGCCAATACTCGCCACGCTTGGCAGGCGGGTTGGCGAGCGCAGTTTGTGTGTGTTTGACTGGGAAGGTGCTGCTGCCCACCTTCTGATTTGTTATCCCTTAGCCGGCTTTTACGGCACCCACGGGTAGAGTTGGGGGGGTGCTATTCTAAGCCGGCACCGCCACGGCATCCATATATTTATTATAATATATACATATTATGTATGAATAGTTCTAACGAATAAAAGTAACGTGTTATTACATCTGCTGTTTTACTCATCTGCTTTTGGCGGTGGCAGATGAGTAAAACAGCAGATGTAATAACACGTTACTTTTATTCGTTAGAACTATTCATACATAATATGTATATATTATAATAAATATATGGATGCCTATGTATGGTTCATGGAATGGGCTGCGGGGCTACCGCATTCCTTAACCTCCTAGCTACTGCCTGACCCAAGGGCTGCGGGGCTACCGCTTAGGTAAGCAAAGACAAAGAGTGGGCTGCGGGGCTACCGCACTCGTTGCCGTCTAGCGAGCGAATGAATAAATGAGCTGCTCCGTTGTCGTTTATATAGCAGGCGGATGACACTGTGTGCGTGTGGTAATACATGTACGCTCGCCGCCTTGTCTTCGTGTGTCGTGGGCGCTAAGATGCTGCTATTTATTGTGCGCGCTAAATTGTTGCATTGTTATATTCTCCCCCTCTGATACTCTGAAGTCGTCCCGACAGGAGTATCAGGACCAGGTGTTTTACGAGGTCTCCCTCTGTTGCGTATTGGATAAGATGGCTTAGTCTGAACGTTGCCTCTCTTTTCAAATTTTGTGATTGCAGAGGTATGGTATTTCCCAATCGATAATTTCGGCGAATCTGGATGAGCAATTTCATATGTTGTGGCTCCGTGTTTTTTTATAATAACGTAAGGGCCATCTCGTCGTGGAGCAAACTTAGCCGAGAATAGTTTGTCATTATTACTTATATGGTGTGATTCTACTAAAACTAGGTCTCCAACTTGATATCCAGGATCTGGTCTTCGTTTACTATTTGATCGTTGTCGAGCATCCTCTTTGTTGCACTCAATGTTTTCTTTTGCTAATTCTAAGTCTTGTGCGAGTTGTTTTAGCTTTGGTGTAATTTCTGCTACGAAATTTTCAGATTCTACAATCGAACTTAGATCATGTGTCAACTCATAGGGCGTTCTTAACTCTCTTCTGAATGTTAGGTAAGATGGTGAAAACCCTGTAGTTCGGCAATTAGCTGTATTCATTGCAAATCTTATTGCAGGTAATGTTGAAGGCCAATTATGGTGTTTACCCTTAACCATAATAGCTATTTGTGATTTCATATCCCTATTTTTCCTTTCTACCACATTAGGTTCAGGATGGTAAACTGGAGTGAACATTTGCTGTATTTCTAAACAATACGCAAGTTTTTGCATTATAGCTGATATAAATTGTACTCCATTGTCACTGATAATTTTTCTTGGCAATCCATATCGAAGAAATATTTCGTTTAACAAAACAAGAGCGCAGTTTTCACCGGTAGCTTCTTTTAGTGGAAACAATTCGATCCATCTTGATGCAGTGTCTTCAACTATCAGAATCCATTTTTCTCCTGAAGGTCCTTTTGGCAATGGACCGAACAAATCTACTGATACTATTTCAAATCTGTTGTTGTTTGGGGTGGATTGATATAGCCCTGCTGGCTTTTGATTTGAAGGTTTAAACTTTTGACACTCTTCACATGTTTTGACATACTTTAGGACATCCTTTCTAAGTCCTGTCCAGTAAAATTTGTCTATTATTTATTTATTTATTTTATTTATTTATTTTAGTTCAGATGCTTGTTGCACTTACAGGTAATACCAAGCCGTGCAGCAAGCCAAAAATACATACATTCTTACATATAATAACACTAATTAACTCATAAACTTAATACAATTATAAATAAATGTGTCGCATCGCATAAAAACAGATCAACATCTGGGTCGCTTGCAATCAAGGCATTGAGAAGATCGACGGCGTGGGCCGTGGGTGCATACCGTGCGGCGCACGAGCGCCGTGCAAGTGGCGCGAGTAAGTTCCGCGAGCGTCCCGTGCGCGCCGCCAGCATCCGGTCCGGTGCCAATAGGGAACAGCGCGCCAACGTGCAAGGATTATCTATCCTGTTATTGAGGAGCAGATAATAGTGGAACATTAAAGCACACTTACGTCTTAGTTCTAAGGTACTTATACCTACCATACCTCCAACGAATAAAGATGGATAGAGGTATGGGTAGTATCCATACATTCTTTTATAGAGATAGCGTGCGAATTTCTTTTGTACTTTTTCAATCATAACTCTGTATTTTGCTTCGTGCGGATCCCAAATTATCGCGTTATACTCCAACTTGGTCCGAACGAATGCATAATACAGAGCAATTATAGTGCATCTGTCTTGAAACCGCGCTGTCTGTCTCATGACAAAGCCGAGAGACTTAAATGCCCGGCCACACAGCTCAGTAATATGCGTATTAAAAGTTAACTCTGGATCCAGGATTAATCCTAGATCCTTAATACGATTTACACGTTGAAGAAGGACACCGTTTATGCTATAGGGATACACTATGGGCAAACGGGATCGAGTAAAAGTCATTGTTTTGCACTTCGTCAAGTTGAACTCGAGTTGGTTACGTTCACTCCATGCGACAACATTGTCGATGTCCCTCTGCAACGCATGGGCATCTTCTGTGTCTCCTACACCCAAGAACAGCTTCAAATCATCAGCAAACAAAAGGCACCTCGCCGAACTAACGACATCCGGCAAATCATTGATCATTATTAAGAACTGCGTTGGTCCAAGCGTGCTACCTTGACTGACACCGGAGCAAGTCACATACGGGTCTGAGCGGTAATTTAAAAGTTGTACATACTGTTTCCGATTTAAAAAATAACTAGAGAAAAATTTTAATAACTTAGGGGTGAAGCCTATAGCAGAAAATTTGCTTAGCAAGATATCGTTATGGACCCGGTCGAAAGCTTTTTTGAAATCAAAATAAGCAACGTCCACCTGCCGTCTATGATCTAATTCGGTAACAGTATAGTCTACGAAATTAATATGGTTTGTGGCAGTGGACCTCCCTAGCTTAAACCCATGCTGAGCATCGGTGAGCTGCGTTTTGACCTGCCCGGTGATAAGCCGGTTCAGAATGGACTCAAATAGTTTGCCGAATGCCGAAAGAACAGCAATAGGCCTATAGTTCACCACTTTACATCTGGAGCCATCCTTGGGTACTGGAGTGACCCTAGATATTTTCCAAGTAGATGGGTATGTTGCAGTATTCAAAGCTAAATTAAATATGTGTAGCAGGGGTAATTTGAGTACGTCAGAGCAATCTTTTACTACGAAGGGTGGTATTTCATCAGGTCCTGCGGCAGAGTGTGCTTTTAGTCGCCGAACCGCAAGTGAGAAGTCTCGCGAACTAACGCAGTCTACCGAAACGCGAGAGGAGCACAAGAAGGTAGCTGCTTGTCTTTCCGCCTCGTCAACAGATATAATAGGGTCATCAGGAAGATATACCGATTTAAAATAGTTAGCGAAAGCATTAGCTGCATCAGTGCCAGAAACAGTATTTCCGTCATACTCAAATTCATCCATAAACTGCTTAGAGGACTGCAGTTCTTTTACAAATTTCCAAAACAGTTTTGGATTACTTTTTATATTTGTTTCCGTGCGACTAATATACTCTGTATACTCTAAGTTAATAAGTTCTTTAACCCGGTAGCGATAATACTTGAACATTTCTTTATTAAAATCTTTGCGTTGCTCTTTGTATCTCTTTAAATGGAAATACTTAGTCTTAATGTTACTAATTATTTTTGATGTGTACCAAATAGGGTACTGATATCGGGAATTTTTAACATATGGTCGTTTACGTGGAACGCAGCTATCGAAACATACCTCTAATTTTTCGTAAAGCACGCTAACCGCCTTATTAACGTCAGCATGTAAGTAAATGTCATGCCAATCAGTGGATGCTATGTTAGTGTAAAGTGCATAAAAATCTGCTTTACTGAAATTCCACTGTAGTGCTAATGAATCGCAGACCGGTTGCGAGGGTGGCGCGCCGGCCGAGTCTCCGGCGCCGTCCCGCGGACGGACCGGGCGCGCGCACCGCACGCTCACCGATAGCGGCGGGTGGTATGCATCCGCGGGGACCACGGGCTCCACATCACCACTCACCTCGATGCACTCATTGCCCAAGTTGCTGAGAACAAGATCTAACATTCCACCAAAATTATTTTTAATCGAATTTAATTGATTTAATTTACAATAGTTCATCATATAATTATAATGCAATAGTATATTATGGTTAAAAGAATTTAAATTAAAATCACCTAATATTACAATATCTAATTTTGAATATTTTGTTACGAGATTTTCTAATACAGTAAAGGTATTAAAAATTTTCTCTTCAGTAGAACTGGGTGGAATGTAAACAACAGCACATATAATTTTTTTATACTTAAGAGTAATTAAACCAATCACGACTTCGATATCGTTGGTGTAACCGTCAACGTCGACTATTTCGTGTATTTTGCACGGATTGCGCACAGCCAAAAGCACGCCGCCCCAGCCTGAGTCTCTGGCACGCACGCGGCGCACTACACTGTATCCAACCGGAAACACTTCCGCGTCGCCAACACCGCTTACCAGAAATGTCTCCGAGAACGCATATATGTCCGCTGATTCTGTCAGTATAGCTTTTCTGCAAATATCAAGTTTCGATCGGAGACCCCTCACATTTTGATAGAAGAGTGAACAGTGTTTACATTTAACATTATTGTTCGCCTTTCTGTGGCTTACGAAATCCACTACGCCACGGTTTAATGCAAACATCTAGTGCCCAGTGTTCCGATGCTAAATATTTATCGACATGTTTCGTAGGCACTGTTAGTTTAAAGCAGGCATAGTCGCCACGAGATTTTATGGCCTCGACGGAATAGTTTTCACCAGGGCAGATATTGTTCAAGTGCGCTGTCACCTGTTCTGTAGTCGTGCCGATCATTACATAATACAGATGTAAGTAGGTTTTGCGCTCAGCTGCAGATAACAAGCATGCAGTTGAGCCAGGGGCGGCAGTGCCGCGCGTTACATTATCGGGAGCTGCTTGACGAGAGCGCCGACGCTTAACCTCAGTCCACTCGTCGCTACGGTCCGCGCTGCTATTATTGTTTGGCTGCACATGAGTCATCCTCACACCTGTGTTCGGGAGATCGAGCTGCGGTGTAGTTATCGGGGTGGTTGGCGTAGGCAGGCTGCTATTAGTCGGAGACGGTCGGCCCGATTCGGTAGGAAGGGCGAGCTTCGCTGTCACCGCTCGTGCTGTAGACGAGGCGGGCGATACGTTGCGTCCTCCCTTACCCTTTCGGCTGGCTGAAGCGATAGCCGATAACGCACGAACGCTGGCATCGCGAACTGGCCGTTCCGATATTTTTTTCGGCTGGCTACCCTCTACTTCCAGATTATTGCAATTTATGCCCGATATATTCGCAATGTCACTATCACCAATTAGTTTCTTTAATAGATTATTTTGGCTAAGCACGAGCTTTTCAAGAGATGACACTGTGTCACGTAGGTCGAGAACTGTTTTAGTTAGATCGCGGATAGCACTTTCGGTGTTTTGCGCGGACATTTCTAATTTTTTAGATAACAAATACGCAGAGCTTATCGTATGACCGCCGGTCTCGGCGGATGCGCGATTATGCGCTGGATCGTGCGTTCTATTCCCATATGGCCAGCAGTTGGTGAATCATGATACGCTTTCAGAATGTTAGATACTTCATGACGAGGGACTACTAGCTTTGCATTTTCATCTTCTTGTTCTGCAGTGTAAAGATACAGAACACCTTTGTGAAGTAAATATCCCTTTTTGATGCATTCGGCATAGTTGGCTGATTCTAATCCTTCTTCTAAAGTATTAATTATAGAGTTTAGAAGTTCGTCTTTTTGTTGTTCTTCTCTTAAATGTTTTTCGCCAATATGGTGGTGGCAGATGAGTAAAACAGCAGATGTAATAACACGTTACTTTTATTCGTTAGAACTATTCATACATAATATGTATATATGACGGAGAAAGCACCTCCGGAGTGTTTTTAAAAAGTGTGTGTTTTCATGTTTTCATGTTTCAATTCAATTGTTGTTTTCATGATGATCACTCATTTTTGGGTCCTCGAAGTAAAACTTCACAAGTCTTTTATAAGCTTCGTATATTCAACGAGCAGCGTAACAACGTCACAAAGAGGTCCGTACTGTACGGCGACTCGAGAGCGACTGAGACGAGCGCCTACAGTGCGGCCGTACTTATAGGACTCGGCGCACGTGCACGAGTTTACAAGTTTGTTGGTAAAGTATTGAAATTACAATCATAACATTAATTTTACATCGTAATCAACTCAAAAATAATCAACTGATGATTTATAAACTATTTTTAGGGCAATCAAATGATTAAACTTAATTATTCTCGACGAACTGTTGTAGTTGCGCCGATACGGCCATACTGACAGGCGGTGCGCGCTCTGCACCAGCCTCGTTGGTTCTCGTAGATTGTTATGGATTCTCGTAGATTATTTGGATTCTCGTAGACCATTTATTCTGATGGGTCATCTTGGTTCGAGTCGTGGTTTGGCTGTACTTGCAGCCCTTCTCGTGAGGTCGACGTAATGGGCTCATTTGATTCTGCAGTGGGATCTCGTTGAATAGATGATTCGTTTCCCGCCGATACGGTCAACTGATCCCCAGGTTGCGGAGCGCGGCGCAGCTGATCATGGGCAATCTTGCGAGGTCGTCCTCTACCGACAACTT
Source organism: Selenia dentaria (assembly GCA_917880725.1). Taxonomy (NCBI): domain Eukaryota; kingdom Metazoa; phylum Arthropoda; class Insecta; order Lepidoptera; family Geometridae; genus Selenia; species Selenia dentaria. The sequence goes on from OU862891.1 coordinate 7,755,303, forward strand.
TCTTTACCAGATATCGGTCATTATCCAGTATTCTACAAACTTCATATGGTTCGCTGTATTTAAGGTCAAGCGAGGTTTGGTTTCGAGGATTATTTTTCACCAATATGTAGTCTCCTCTTTGAAAATGATGGATTTTGGCCTTGTGTAGGTTGAAGCGTTGTCTGTCTTGTTCGCTACAACGAATCATTTTCTGTTGCACCTGTTGAGTGAGCGCTTTAATATCAACGGTTTCGTTGTCAATATCCACCAGGTTGAGAAGCTCAGGAGGTACACAGTGCTTTCGTTGTGTAATAAGTGTCAGTGGAGCAACACCGGTGACTCAGTGGGTTGTACAGTTCATTGCCAGCTGAAGTTCCTCGAGTACAGTGTGCCACTGCTCTGCTTCGTAATTTTTAATCATTACCAAAGCATTTTTGAGGGTTGCAACGACTCTTTCAACTTAGCCATTCGCTCGGCTGACTCCTGGAGCGATAGCATGGATATTTATTCCGATGGCGTCACAGTAGTCCTTGAACTCGCCAAGGAACTCTCTTCCTCCATCCACTATTATTTGAACCGGCGCACCAAATAGATGCACAGTGCGTTCTAGAGCGGCCAATGTGCTGTGTGGGTTTTTGTTGGTACTGAAGTACAGTAAAACGTACTTTGAGAAAGCGTCAATGGTGACTATGACGTATTGTTGATCATCTGGAGTGCCCAGCTTCCCTGTTATGTCCATATGAATAACTTGGAAGGCGGCCGTTGGTTTTTGTATGGGGTGTAACTGGGCTTGAATGGCCCCAGATCTTCCTTTAGATGTTCGGCATACAACACAGTTATCCACAAATCTTTCGGATAATGGAACTCATTTTGTTGAACCAATAGGTTTCTCTGATCTTCTGCAGTGTCTTTTCCCAGCCAGGGTGTTTTAGTGCAGTGTGAAATGAGTTTATAATGCTCCATTGAAATGATTTGGGAACGACGGTACTGAGCTGCTGACCGAAGACAGGATCATTGACGTTCCTTTTTTAAAACGTTGTCCTCTAACACATAGTCTTCCACTGGGTTATTGTCACTGAGACTGTCCATTATCGGACGCAGTTCTTCATCCCGTCGCTGTTCAATTTTGAGCCAGTTCAAGTCTCTTGTCATAACATTGACTGCAAGCTCAACTGGATTGCGACAGCGATGAATCCTTGGCAGAAGGTCCTTTTTGTGTTTTGACGCTTTTAATGCGTTGCAATCCGTTATCACGGTGAATTTTCGCCCATATAGATACTGGCGAAAGTGTTTTATGGCTCGTACCACTGCCAGTGTCTCCAACTCGTAGGAGTGGTACCGACTCTCGGCTTCCGTGGTTCTCATGCTCATAAAGGCAACAGCATGTTGTCGTTTTACACGTTGACTAATTATTGTTGGCTAATTTTTGTATCCGCGTCGATACGGCCATACTGACAGGCGGTGCGCGCTCTGCACCAGCCTTGTTGACTCGTTAACTCTCGCAGACTGCTGTTAATTATGGCTGGCCTGCAAAGAATGAGATATTCTCTGAGTAGTGAGTCTGTAAACAACTTACGTTGCTTTATCTTGTTTGTTACATTAACACAACTGTTATGTAACCTTAGGAGTCTTTTGATTAGTAAACAGTACACAAAGACATCGTGCACTGCCTTATTGATTTAGAATCTGTGGTGTATACGTGTCTACCCATAGTTCCACAAGGCGTCCCCACGGTATCTCATGGTTCACTTGTGGATGCATCAAGGATCCGTGGTTAGCTCAAGGGTAACACATGGTTAGCTCAGAGGTATCACTCTCCAGACATTTTTGTAGATTACAACAGTACACTAAGACATCTTAAGTGCACTGCCTTATTAATTTAGAATCTGTGGTGTATACGTGTCTACCCATAGTTTCACAAGGCGTCCCCACGGTATCTCAGGGTTCACTTGTGGATGCATCAAGGATCCGTGGTTAGCTCAAGGGTAACACATGGTTTAGCTCAGAGGTATCACTCTCCAGACATTTTATTCTTGTAGATTCTAGTTGAAAATATCGTGAAACCTAATGAATTTTATACTCGCCGGTTTTAATCCGTTGATGCGTGTTCGTCGTTGTGAGTTATCCGGACTGACTGGCCAGCTTGAGATGTGGATGACACTGAATCAGGGGCGATTGCAGCGTTGTTTTGCAGTGTATCGAGATCATCTCCCGCAGCGATTGGTGTGGACGTCATGTCTGTGGTAATTCCCGTTGTGATGGGCTGCATGGTATTAAAGTTGTTTGCTGGTACTCCTGAAGTGTTCAATGAGGCAGGGCCTATCAGCCTGGTACTGCCCTGCGCTGTTCCAGTCGTGACAGGTTGAACCGAAGTCGATGAGGATGTGGTTGGGACCAGAGCTTGTTCTGATCCCACTTCTGATGACGGAGAAAGCACCTCCGGAGTGTTTTTAAAAAGTGTGTGGTTTCATGTTTTCATGTTTCAATTCAATTGTTGTTTTCATGATGATCACTCATTTTTGGGTCCTCGAAGTAAAACTTCACAAGTCTTTTATAAGCTTCGTATATTCAACGAGCAGCGTAACAACGTCACAAAGAGGTCCGTACTGTACGGCGACTCGAGAGCGACTGAGACGAGCGCCTACAGTGCGGCCGTACTTATAGGACTCGGCGCACGTGCACGAGTTTACAAGTTTGTTGGTAAAGTATTGAAATTACAATCATAACATTAATTTTACATCGTAATCAACTCAAAAATAATCAACTGATGATTTATAAACTATTTTTAGGGCAATCAAATGATTAAACTTAATTATTCTCGACGAACTGTTGTAGTTGCGCCGATATATATTATTATAAATATATGGATGCCTATGTATGGTTCATGGAATGGGCTGCGGGGCTACCGCATTCCTTAACCTCCTAGCTACTGCCTGACCCAAGGGCTGCGGGGCTACCGCTTAGGTAAGCAAAGACAAAGAGTGGGCTGCGGGGCTACCGCACTCGTTGCCGTCTAGCGAGCGAATGAATAAATGAGCTGCTCCGTTGTCGTTTATATAGCAGGCGGATGACACTGTGTGCGTGTGGTAATACATGTACGCTCGCCGCCTTGTCTTCGTGTGTCGTGGGCGCTAAGATGCTGCTATTTATTGTGCGCGCTAAATTGTTGCATTGTTATATTCTCCCCCTCTGATACTCTGAAGTCGTCCCGACAGGAGTATCAGGACCAGGTGTTTTACGAGGTCTCCCTCCCCCTGCACTAAAGCTGCTCCTATAGCGTACTGGCTTGCATCTGTTTTGATGATAAAGGGTAAGTCGATAGTAGCTTGTTTTAATACAGGTGAGTTCGTTAATGCTGTCTTTAGTTTATTGAATGCTTCTTCTTCTTCTTTTTGCCATTGCCAACCCACTTTTTCTTAGTCAAATTCGTTAGAGGTCGGGCAATTTCAGCAAAGTTATGTATGCATCTTCGGTACCACGAAGCAGTTTGTAAGAAAGATATTAGTTGTTTTAAGTTCTTAGGTGCCTGAAGATTTGCAATAGCAGTTGTTTTTCCTGGATCTGCTTTAATACCTTCTGGGACAATTAAATGCCCTAGATACTTTACTTCTATAATATCATCACTTATCATTTCATCTAACTTCTCCCTGAGTTGTTGTTGTCTAGCGGGTGATAGTCTGTAGGGTCTAACATTTATGGGAGGATGAGTGCCTGTATCTATTTTGTGTACAGCATATGGAATGGTTTTGGTATTTTTATCAAAAATATCCCTATATTCATAAAGTAGCTGGTTCAAAATATCTCGTTCTTTGTTAGTGAATAAGGAACCTTTTCCTGGTTGTAAATAAATATCAACAGAATACAGTTGTACAGGATTTATTAACAAATAATCAATTCGTGGATCAACGTTAGATTGAGGGTCAGCAGGTTCTCGTGGACGTGCTGGACGTGGCGGTGTATCTAATTTTATTAGATTGTAGCGTGGTTTCTTCGGTGGCGATGGGCCGGGGTTACTTTTATTGCTTAGAGGTGATGCTGGTAGTGAATCTGGTATTGGTGATAATATTTTTAACTCTTTGGCCCAGGTCAGGAATTGGCTTATTGACTCTTGTCTGTCTTCAATGAAACTTAATTTTCTGGTGGCCTTTGATGGCAATTTTTCGTTTGAAATTTGCAGAAATTGGAACATTTGGTTAGGCTGGTCAATGAAGTGCCAAACTCTCTGTGGTAGATTTAATATTATTCCAAATTTTTCCAGAAAATCTATGCCCAACAAGGTTCGGTTGTCCCTGGCTTCTGGAATCACCGAGAATGTAATCGGTAATAATCGACCTCCTAAATTCACATCAACGGTTGCAGTCATTAGCTGTGTTGTGCGTTTACTTCCGTCGGCGAGTATTACGTCAGCTGGTTGCTGCTGGAATATTGTACCTTTTCGCAGTAACGTATGGTACAATTGCATGCTTGCCATGCTTGTTCTGGCCGCAGTGTCAATATAGGCGTAACCTTTCTCGCCCTTGACGTAAATTTCAATTGTCGGTATCTTGGCGTTATCGACTGTGGTTTGCATCGTATGAAATGCTACGGCTTTCGGGGGTGTTTCTTTGTTTTTGCAACTTTCGCAATTACTGCGGAACACTCCTGGCGAACCACAACCATAACAGGATATCTTTACTTCTTGCTTGACTGGCTTTTCATCGGCCAACCGTCTGCGGCATACATCGAAAAGGTGGCCCTTTTTGCTACAATAAGAGCATCTTTTCATTATTTTGCGTCCACCAGCGACGTCGACTTCTTTGACTCCTTTTTCTTCCTGAGCCAAATTTTCAATGTGACGGCCGCGTTCGAGAAGTTCGGCGAACGTTTTAATTTCGGAGCGAGGAATTTCCTTTTTGTATCGAACTTCTAATAACCCATATATGAAGTCGACTTCTTCCTCTTCTTTGTGCCTTTTCGCAGGGAGTTGTGCTAACAAGGCACGTTTCTCACAGACAAAGTCGTCGATTTTTTCATGACTTTGTTTTTTCGCAAATAATTGCAGGTAAACCTCGTACGGCTGCATTTTAGGAGAAAATGCACTTCTGATGGCGCCAAGAGCGTGACTCCACTTCTTCGTGTTTGACTTAACTCCGCTCCACCAGGTAGCTGCTGTCCCTGTTAGCAACAAGGTCAGTCCTTCTAAAGCGTCTTCGTCGCTTATATTTTCAATCTTTTTGTAGATCGTGTTATTTGTGATAAATTCTACTACTTTGTTGTAGTTCCTTTCACCGTCGTAACGTTTAGTACACCGAGCAAAGCTATGTCTGTGTAGTGAAGCGTCGTTCGCAACTGACAGCTTGGAAAACAATGCGGCGAATTGTTCTTGCGTCATCACCATCAATTCTGTTTTTCTCTCCGACATTTTCTAGTTGCGGGTAGTTCTGTTTTTCTTCTTTTTTTTTTTCCTTTTTACGTTGGGCGCCAATATGGTGGTGGCAGATGAGTAAAACAGCAGATGTAATAACACGTTACTTTTATTCGTTAGAACTATTCATACATAATATGTATATATTATAATAAATATATGGATGCCTATGTGGTTAAGAACGCCCTATGAGTTGACACATGATCTAAGTTCGATTGTAGAATCTGAAAATTTCGTAGCAGAAATTACACCAAAGCTAAAACAACTCGCACAAGACTTAGAATTAGCAAAAGAAAACATTGAGTGCAACAAAGAGGATGCTCGACAACGATCAAATAGTAAACGAAGACCAGATCCTGGATATCAAGTTGGAGACCTAGTTTTAGTAGAATCACACCATATAAGTAATAATGACAAACTATTCTCGGCTAAGTTTGCTCCACGACGAGATGGCCCTTACGTTATTATAAAAAAACACGGAGCCACAACATATGAAATTGCTCATCCAGATTCGCCGAAATTATCGATTGGGAAATACCATACCTCTGCAATCACAAAATTTGAAAAGAGAGGCAACGTTCAGACTAAGCCATCTTATCCAATACGCAACAGAGGGAGACCTCGTAAAACACCTGGTCCTGATACTCCTGTCGGGACGACTTCAGAGTATCAGAGGCGGAGAATATAACAATGCAACAATTTAGCGCGCACAATAAATAGCAGCATCTTAGCGCCCACGACACACGAAGACAAGGCGGCGAGCGTACATGTATTACCACACGCACACAGTGTCATCTTGGCACTTCATTGACCAGCCTAACCAAATGTTCCAATTTCTGCAAATTTCAAACGAAAAATTGCCATCAAAGGCCACCAGAAAATTAAGTTTCATTGAAGACAGACAAGAGTCAATAAGCCAATTCCTGACCTGGGCCAAAGAGTTAAAAATATTATCACCAATACCAGATTCACTACCAGCATCACCTCTAAGCAATAAAAGTAACCCCGGCCCATCGCCACCGAAGAAACCACGCTACAATCTAATAAAATTAGATACACCGCCACGTCCAGCACGTCCACGAGAACCTGCTGACCCTCAATCTAACGTTGATCCACGAATTGATTATTTGTTAATAAATCCTGTACAACTGTATTCTGTTGATATTTATTTACAACCAGGAAAAGGTTCCTTATTCACTAACAAAGAACGAGATATTTTGAACCAGCTACTTTATGAATATAGGGATATTTTTGATAAAAATACCAAAACCATTCCATATGCTGTACACAAAATAGATACAGGCACTCATCCTCCCATAAATGTTAGACCCTACAGACTATCACCCGCTAGACAACAACAACTCAGGGAGAAGTTAGATGAAATGATAAGTGATGATATTATAGAAGTAAAGTATCTAGGGCATTTAATTGTCCCAGAAGGTATTAAAGCAGATCCAGGAAAAACAACTGCTATTGCAAATCTTCAGGCACCTAAGAACTTAAAACAACTAATATCTTTCTTACAAACTGCTTCGTGGTACCGAAGATGCATACATAACTTTGCTGAAATTGCCCGACCTCTAACGAATTTGACTAAGAAAAAGTGGGTTGGCAATGGCAAAAAGAAGAAGAAGAAGCATTCAATAAACTAAAGACAGCATTAACGAACTCACCTGTATTAAAACAAGCTAATATCGACTTACCCTTTATCATCAAAACAGATGCAAGCCAGTACGCTATAGGAGCAGCTTTAGTGCAGGGGGAGGGAGACCTCGTAAAACACCTGGTCCTGATACTCCTGTCGGGACGACTTCAGAGTATCAGAGGGGGAGAATATAACAATGCAACAATTTAGCGCGCACAATAAATAGCAGCATCTTAGCGCCCACGACACACGAAGACAAGGCGGCGAGCGTACATGTATTACCACACGCACACAGTGTCATCCGCCTGCTATCTCTCTCTCATCTCATCTGCTTTTTACTATTGGCGGTGGCAGATGAGTAAAACAGCAGATGTAATAACACGTTACTTTTATTCGTTAGAACTATTCATACATAATATGTATATATTATAATAAATATATGGATGCCTATGTATGGTTCATGGAATGGGCTGCGGGGCTACCGCATTCCTTAACCTCCTAGCTACTGCCTGACCCAAGGGCTGCGGGGCTACCGCTTAGGTAAGCAAAGACAAAGAGTGGGCTGCGGGGCTACCGCACTCGTTGCCGTCTAGCGAGCGAAAGAATAAATTATTTACCTACTAGTACTTTTCACTTTAATTTCTGCCTATTGGATATTGAGCCAATAGTTGCAAATGGCGCTCATGTTAACAAACGTGAAATGGCGCGGTATTATTATTATATTATATTATTATTATTCTTTTATTTAAACTTATTCACGGCTTTGTTATCCTTTAACGGTTATATTTAAAATATTTAGGCAGGTGATGACTTGCCACCCACTTAACGGGTCCCCATAAGGGTCACCATAAATGGTGACAAAAGGGGCAACGTTGGTGTAGATGGTTAAAGGGTGTCGAGAGGTGTGCTGTGGTTTCACTAGAGCGCTACTTCTGGCGTTATGCTCTTTAACACATCCACCCTTGGAGCTTAATAATGGTTGACTATGTTTTATTCGTTTGAATACCATTATCTAGGTTTATGCTACATCATCATCATCATCATCATCTCAGCCGTAGGACGTCCACTGCTGAACATATGCCTCCCCCATAATTTTCCAAAAGGACCGGTTAGAAGCTGCCTGCATCCAACGTCGTCCTGCGACCTTTATCAGGTCGTCTGTCCACCGTGTCGGTGGACGACCTACGTTGCGCTTGCCGGTCCATGGTCTCCATTCCAGAACCTTCCGGCCCCATCGGCCATCTGTTCTGCGTGCTATGTGCCCTGCCCACTGCCACTTTAACTGGCTAATCTTCTAGGCTATGTCGGTGACTTTCGTTCTTCTACGGATCTCCTCATTTCTGATTCGATCACGTAGAGAAACCCCGAGCATAGCCCTCTCCATAGCTCGTTGTGCGACTTTGAGCTTATCTATGAGGCCCATAGTAAACGTTTCAGTGCCATAAGTCATCACTGGTAACACACATTGGTCGAAGACTCTTGTCTTGAGGCACTGAGGTATTTTAGACGAGAAGACTTCGCGAAATTTCCGGAACGTTGGCCCAGCCGAGTTGAATTCGACGATTGACCTCTTTCTCAAATTTGGATCTACCTACTCGTAGTTATGCTACGTATACGATTATATTCGTAAAACTAAAGACATTTATCTAATCAGCCTATCCTATTTCTTGAATGTAGGTCGTGGGTATTTATGTTCTTTATTAATTTGCTCAATAACCTTTTTAGTATTTTCTTTTTTTGTATTAAGTATTTTATTGCTTACCTAAGTGGTTGTTATTATATTTTTACGTTGGTTTTCTTTTAATTTCTTATATTTCGTATGCTTATTTTTTAAATTCTATTTGTGACTACGGTCAATGCAACTACGAGTACATCGAAATAGCGAGGTTAGTCAAGATTTATGTTTTCATAAAAATGTGTGCCCGTAATAGTCCCGATATTAACTTAACACTTAACAATTTGTCTTTATTTTTTTGCATTTTTTTTAATTTTCTTTCAAATTCTTAATATTCAACCGACTTCCAAGTAGAACTGATTTGATGTTTATTTTTTATTTGTAAGCTGATACTTCTCTTGTTAAACCATTAAATGGGTCAAGACCTGAACATTCGTTTCTTGTGATAATAATTTATCATCAACATCGGGTATGATACTAGTACAATGGATATCGGTTTAAAAGAAATGTTAAAAAGTTATAAAATGGGTATTAATAACGTTCATTGCAAAATTTTTAAATTTAGTAAGGTGTTTATCAAATTGAGTAGGCTGAAAAATGGAATGAATGAAAAAGATGGATGAATGAGTTGTCCAAATACAATTCTTCTTGGTTCTCGAGTGGCGACCACGCACCGATATAATATATACGAGTATATCGGTGCAGACGATACGTAGGCCGAGCCCCCGCTAGGTGGACCGACGACCTCGTTAAAATAGCGGGGAATCGCTGGATGCAGGAATGGGGAGGCATATGCTCAGCAGTGGACGCATTCCTCCTGATAATGATTATGATGATGAATCAAACTAGAATTTCAGTTAAAATACATACAATAAAGGTTGGTATACATTTTTATTAACAAATTTTCAGAGTTTATAATACAAATTGTAAAGATGTATGTTACCATTAATATATGTACCTATATAATTATATGGTAATAAAACTACTAGTTTAAATAAAAGCTACACATGTGAAATTTGTACATAATGACTAGAACATACAGAATTTAAAAACAACCTAATGATTTTACAAGTGAATAATTATCATGCAATGATACATCACGTTGCTTATATTTTAATAACAAGTAATTATAATATTTACATATAAATTATATTCGTGTCTCTCATTTCTTTGTTTTCTATAATATTATTCACAACTTTACTAATACTTATTGGGCATATATATTTTTAAATAGATACATTTGAACTACTTTGAAGTCGATATTATCAATTAACAGGGCTAAGTACGGTAAGGTAAGTGACGTACTAATAACCCCAGTATGTCGGACGTCCCAAATGATAGGACATATTTCGTTATGTGACAGATTATCTATTTTTCGACAACCTCTATAACACGAGTACCAAAAATTTATATAAGTAATAATTTTTATAATAAAGTATATTGACTACGATATTTATACAATCACTGCATCAAACCAAGAACATAGGTAAGATAAGCACCTATTTTATGCTAGGCCGATGGCTCAACCTGGCAAATAAAAACTTTCAGTGCTGCTAACGTTAGTTCTAAGGGTATGTTTTACGTTCTCGTGTTCGCAGCATTTAGGGAAAGGAGGCACGTTATCAGGTTTGTATAGGTAAGTTTTGCTGTAGTTGTGTTTGGTCCGCTCCTGGTTGTTGTTAGCGGCTCGATGGCCGGAACACCTTTCTCAGAGCTTTGAAGAACCGTTGGTAAGGAGGCGAATGCTGCTCTCTCTGCCAACACTTGTTCTGGAACAAACAAAAATATTATTAAATAAATGTTTTTTTTGATGGGGCTAAATGGTGTTTGCCTCTAACGGCGTCACCGGGCGAGTGGCGAGTCGCACCCAGCCATGCGTGATTATGGCCCCAGTCGTTGAAAGTGGGCGTCAAAACTGTGAGCGATGTAATTATAATTTAGACCGCAGTAAATGCCACTCGCACACAAAATATTAATCACGAATTCTGTGGATGGTAGTTATTAATTATCAGTAAAATAATGAAAATGTATAAGTATGTATGTATACGGCACCATTACATTAATTATTTTATATTTTATGCTTGGAGCCCGGATCATCATACTATTTCATTTTATTTTTTTACAATTACACAATGGTACAATTTATTTATACAGCGTGTAACATCAAAACGCAGACGCTGAAGCTTGCATACAATTGGGACCTAATCACTGCTTCCCAGAGTTATGAGTACCTACCTATCCAATTTTTTTCTAATAGATCTCAAGCAGGTTCGTCGCTGAATAACAAGGACAAAGACGACGATGACTTTCAAAATGTAGACTAAGTAAATAAGCGACATAAGCGGGGATTGGACTGGAGTGCCGCGCGGGGAGAAGGCGCATGCATGGAAGAGAGGAACGGAGGAGAATTAATAGGAAGCGTGAGGATTGCAGAGCGAGCGAGTTGATCCCAACGAACTTCAAGAATGCCTAATAGGGCTGTCCAAAAACTTATGGATATTATTTGTTAAGCTTTTTATGAAATATGTATTTAGATTAGATTTTGAAGTTTTGCCGTGTGAATCCTAACTAAGTATGTTTCAGTTTAACTTAACTTTTTTTACCTTCTTATCACATGCTGTATATTACATAACTTTATTTTCATGCTTTATTGAAGAGTATTTTTACCTCTAATTATTAAGCTGTCTTGTTATCTATAATTTGTGAACCAATGATCTATTGTCATCAAATAGCGACTACAAATTTCTCATTGTTAAAAGATTCAGATTCAGAGATTAAAAATGTTTTGGATAAATGTAACTATAGTCATTTAATACTCGTTTGTAAGCAGATAATCCAGTGCTAACCATTTTTTAAAAGAAGCATGCTAATAAATAAACGTGACATAAATAGGTAAGGTAGTACTTATGTAAAACAAGATTACGTTCACATGAACATTCGTATTTGAGAAAAGAGATGTGGATGAAATGTCAAGTCAACCAAATGTGCGGTCGAGGCTCAGTGGAACGTCAATCGTACGCGATTGGATCCATTCAAGAATACTTAGATATTGGGAGCAGGAAAAATTCATCACATATATTATGTTAACTTAGTGCCTGGGGTTTGTTTTAAACGTACGTTTTGATCGTGCAGTTACGGGCATGGAGAAATATAAATCATACGCCATTTTAAAGAGAGATAATATTTAAGTTAGTTTGTGCGAGTGGGATGCAATCATACAGTTTATAATAGTTACACCAGGCAAAATGTTACGCCTGGTTATAAATAACATACAACTAGTTCTATGTTCGTTTCTCCTGATAAAGATATTCGCATGAAAAATATTGTTGATTATATTCATGTCCGTCTAGTTGGGTTGGTTGTATGCTCACGACGACTCTAAACTTATGATCTATCGACCGATACCTACAGAACAACAATATAGAGATAACTTAAAAAACAATAATTACAACTTTTCTAGTTATAGTATATTCTTCATAGTTATATTTTTTATTTAATACTTAAAAAGAAATTAATAAGTAACACATAAAAAACTCTAATTATTTTAGCAAAATTTGTTTCCTCTTAAGAACTTTGATCATTTGCGTGGTGGTACCTAACTAGCAATATTTAATTTTTGCAAGCGTCACGTGGATGTGTAAAGTAATTGTATGGTTCGCCGAACGTTCTCTATTTAAACTACGAATAAATATTATTTATTCTATTATTGCATTCCTCATAGGCCAGTGAGTAGATTGTTTCATCTTTACTGATCTTATTGTAGAGATACGAGCTTAAATACGAGGCATATCGTTTAGCGAACACTGAGTTTGTACTCTTCACTTGGCCGATTTTATCTTTTCTTCGTTTAGACGCTATATTGATATCATTTAAAGAAAGGGTTGCCGTGGGGTACCGGCTTAGAATAGTACCCCCCCAACTCTACCCGTGGGTGCGTAAAAATCTGCTAAGGGATAACAATCGGAAGGTGGGCAGCAGCACCTTCCCAGTATTAAAACCCCAAAACTGCGCTCGCCAACCCGCCTGCCAAGCGTGGCGAGTATTGGCAAAATCCCCCCAATGACGGACACATTAGGAACCAGGCCCCAAGTCCCCGGCAGCCCCGCTATTCCTGGCTACGGTAGCGGCCACGGTAACGGTGGGGCAGGGGGTGCTAAGAATCCCCGGCAGACGCCCGGCTACCACCCCCAACGACGACGACTGGCCCTGGTGACAAACAACATACGCACAATGAGGACAGACGAGAAGATATATGAGCTGGAAGAAGAAATGAGTAAGTTACACTGGGACATTGTGGGGTTATCTGAAGTCCGTAGAGCGGGTGAGGACACGATAACCCTGAAATCAGGTAACCTACTCTACTACCGGGAGGGCGACCAACAGTCCCAAGGTGGTGTCGGTTTTCTCGTCCACAAGTCCCTTACTAACAACATAGTTAAGATCGATAGCGTTTCCAATAGGGTCGTATACCTAATACTCAGAGTATCCAAACGATATTCGCTGAAGGTCATTCAGGTATACGCACCGACGAAGTCGCACCCGGATGATGAGGTGGAGGATATGTATGAGGACATTAGTCGGGCCATACATACCTCTGAAACGCACTTTTAGTTGTTATGGGGGACTTCAACGCGAAGTTGGGAAAGAGAAGCGAGGATGAGTTGAAAGTGGGGCAATTTGGATATGGACAACGGAACCGTAGGGGACAGAGGTTGGCCGACTTCCTGGAGAAAGAGGGACTCTTTATGATGAACTCTTTCTTTCAGAAGCCACCTCACAGGAAATGGACCTGGCTGAGTCCCGATGGTTCCACGAGAAATGAGATTGACTTCATTATGACCACCAAAAGGCAAATATTCACTGATGTCTCCGTGATCAACGGGGTTAAAACCGGTAGTGATCACCGAATGGTAAGAGGCACGGTGAATATTAATGTCAAACTGGAGAGGTCTCGTCTGATGAAGTCTACGCTCCGACCCACTCGTGCCCGTATTCAAGACCCCGAGAGCTTTCAACTTGAGCTATCCAATCGCTTCGATTGCCTTGAGAACATCGCTTCAGTGGACGAGATCAATAACAGATTAGTAGAAACTGTCCATACAGTGGGTTCCAAGTACTTTAAACCCCACCGTACAGATAGGCCACAGAAACTCTCCAACGATACCCTTAACCTCATGGCTGAACGACGCTCATTGAAACTGCAGTCTTCGGATGATGCTGAAGCATATAGGCTGCTCAATAGACGAATATGGAAGTCCTTGCGACACGACATCCGGATCTTTAATACAAACCGTATTAAAGAGACGATAGAGCGGAAAAAAGGCTCCAAAGTGTTTGCAAGAGTAATGTCTATTGGGCAAAGCCAGTTGACGAAGCTGAAGAGAGAAGACGGCAGTGTAGCGTCGACCAAAGCAGAAGTATTAGGAGAGGTAGAGAGTTTCTACGGACAGCTATACACCTCGGTCGCTAAACCTGTTAGCAGCTCGGCCAAAGACCCAAGAGCCAAGCTGACCCGACATTATACCAAAGATATCTCGGACATCAGCCTGTACGAGATTAGAATGGCCTTGAAACAGCTTAAGAACAACAAGGCGCCTGGTGACGACGGTATCACATCTGAGCTTCTGAAAGCAAGTGGAACACCGGTACTTAAAGTCCTTCAGAAGCTCTTTAATACCGTCTTACTTGAAGGTTCAACGCCAGAAGCATGGAACAAAAGCGTGGTGGTGCTGTTCTTCAAGAAAGGTGACAATACTTTACTTAAAAATTACAGACCCATCTCGCTTTTGAGCCATGTTTATAAGCTGTTTTCGAAGGTCATAACGAACCGTCTCAGTCGCAGGTTTGATGAATTCCAGCCTCCGGAACAAGCCGGTTTCCGAAAAGGCTATAGTACTATAGACCACATCCACACGCTACGGCAAGTTATACAGAATACCGAAGAGTATAACTTGCCTCTTTGTTTAGCGTTTGTGGACTATGAGAAAGCCTTTGATTCGATCGAGACGTGGGCAGTGCTTGAGTCTCTCCAGCGGTGCCGTATTGACTATCGGTATATTGAAGTGCTGAAGTGTTTGTACAAAAACGCTTACATGTCAGTCCGAGTACAGGAGCAGAGTTCGAAGGCAATTCCATTGCAAAGAGGCGTGAGACAGGGAGACATTATATCTCCGAAACTGTTCACCGCTACATTGGAAGACGCCTTCAAGCTTCTGGAATGGCAAGGACTTGGCATTAATATTAACGGCGAATACATCACTCACCTTCGATTTGCCGACGATATTGTAGTCATGGCAGAATCCATGGAAGACCTCAGTACAATGCTCGAAGGCCTCCATCGAGTTTCCCAACGGGTAGGTCTTAAGATGAACATGGATAAGACGAAAATTATGTCCCTATTAATGCCCATGTTGTACCTACCCCAATATCAGTTGGGAACTCAGTTCTCGAAGTTGTTGACGAGTACATCTACCTGGGACAGACAGTCAAACCAGGCAGGTCCAACTTCGAGAAAGAGGTCAATCGTCGAATCCAACTCGGCTGGGCAGCGTTCCGGAAACTTCGCGAAGTCTTCTCGTCAAAAATACCTCAGTGCCTCAAGACAAGAGTCTTCGACCAATGTGTGTTACCAGTGATGACTTATGGCACTGAAACGTGGTCTCTTACTATGGGCCTCATAGACAAGCTCAAAGTCGCACAACTAGCTATGGAGAGGGCTATGCTCGGGGTTTCTCTACGTGCGAATCAGAAATGAGGAGATCCGTAGAAGAACGAAAGTCACCGACATAGCCCAGAAGATTAGCCAGTTGAAGTGGCAGTGGGCAGGGCACATAGCACGCAGAACAGATGGCCGATGGGGCCGAAAGGTTCTGGAGTGGAGACCACGGACCGGCAAGCGTAGCGTAGGTCGTCCGGTCCTTTTGGAAAATCATGGGGGAGGCCTATGTTCAGCAGTGGACGTCCTACAGCTGAGATGATGATGATGATGAAAGAAAGGGTAACGTGTCTATCAATAAAAATTTAGAGAATGAACAGTTTGCTTACATTTAAGAGTTTACAATCTTTATATAATTGAGTGGTAGAATATAGAAAAGGTTTATGTGTAGCTCACTATCAAAATGGCACTTTGCGCTCTTTACAGAGGAAGAAGAGTAGTTTTGCAGACACCTCCCCAGCTTGAAATACAATAGTGATTGACAAAGAGAAAATAAAACTAGCTTAATTACGTCCATTTTGGCAACATTTCTTAAGATTTAAAAAATGGGTGTTTAGTTCCTTATACGTGCGACAAGTGCAGTATGTTAGGACATGAAATACTTCTGTTGCATCTGTAACTAACAGAATAAAAGAGTTTGCAGCACTGTAATCATTTCGTGGTAAATGGGAAAAGGAGGATGGTTCGTTAGAGGTACTCGTTTCAGCTAGACTCTTTCCAATACTGACAAAAAAATTATTTATTTTTTCTAAGATTGCAACAGGATTATCTTTGTGTAACGACAGGATTTCATTACAAGACGATTTCGGACTTAAGTTGGTAATTTCGTTTATTACTTGCCATGTTTTTTAAATATTTGATTATGCATTTAGGAGTTGTGCCCTTTCATATTCTCTCTTTAGCTTTTTAGTAATAGATTTATAAAAAATTATATACCGCGTATATGTTAAATTTTTCATTTGAAAAGTTTTCATTGAAACATTTAACAGCTCTGTAGCTTCACATTGATATGAATCGGATATAGAGATGCTGTCAATGTTTGTTATTTTTATATCCGTTGGATCCATTTTATAGCGTTAACATTACTGTTAGAGTTGAAAACAAAATGTTTAAAATGTATCAATTGACTGCAAAATAATCGGTGTAATCGATATAATATACATAATTTATTGCGGCGCCGATACCATGTTATGGGACAGACTGTATATACCATAATAGTAGATGTACTTTGCAAGAATAGCTGTAGTAAATTTATAACGTAAATAAAGAGAAGAACATACCTGTTTTTCGCATAAAACAACTTGTTAGTGTGGTTGAAAAATATACATAAAATTACTCGTTTCTTGTGTGTTGTGTATTAAATTAAAAACAAAGTAAGGCGTGGTTATGTGTAAGTATATACAAACGGTAACAACGTGTTCACTGATTACTATACATAAGTATTTTTTTTAGAAAGCAGGTCAGTTAAGCTGAAGTCTCTAATTGATTGCTTAATTTTAATTAAATGTAACATATTTAAACACCAAAATAAACTTTTTACTCCGAGACATAGTCATTTTTCCGTATTGTATTTTAATTTATTCAATTGAGCTTCTTCTCTGATAACGTTATATTGAGAACCATCCTCTTTACGGAGAAGCACTCGTCCCTCTGCGGTGCAGCAGTATTTGTAACTATTATTCTTCGCGAACTCACGGCATAGGTAGAAAAGTCTCTTTGCTTTTGGTGTCAGCAGTTCTGTCACGTAAACTGGCTTAGCTGGACACTTGAAGCCAATACAGCCAGTACTTAAGATATTTGGTTTATGCCCCTTATTATAAGCCTGGACACTAGAGATGATATTGTATCTTGATGATTGAGAGGCCAACTCTACCACTACTGGTTTGTTTTGCTCGGGTTTACCCGGTAGGCGACAAACAGAGAGGACTTCGGATAACACGTATGTAATTCCCAGAACCTCAAAAACATTCCCCACTCTCTTTTGCAACGTATAACGTGATTCGTTTTGCTCAAGAGCGATATTTCTGATCTGAATCTTATTCAAACACGACTGTCGTGACTTTTCTTCAACAATCCCTTCAAGCGCAGAGATACGAACTTGGTAGTTTTTTGAGCTCTTCATCATGTGTCCTCACATTTAGAGGAAATAAACTCTATCGCCTTTTCTCTGTCTAAGTTTTATATCTTACATTGACATTACAGCTCGTAAAATATATAATTTACTACTTATGTTTTGTTTTCCTTCCTTCCATCCGTATAGTAAAAGTAATATATAAGTAATATCTCAGGGCATCAACCAATTTCCATTACTGCGTAGTGTAGGCAGGTATTTGCTTTGATATAGGTGCGTTGACTAAATTTAAGCGGTTATAACTAATTGCAACTTACTTTATAAGCATGACACTCGTAGAAAAGTAACATCAATAAAGCCAAAAGTACAAACTTTAATCAGCTACCGTACATACTTTATAAGCATTAGAGATTTAGTCGTAAAACGAGTAGAAAATTGGCGAAAGTTTCATTACTATCTGTTGAACATGGACTGCTATTCTATAAACATGCTGCCGATTACATTGATCTTTAGGTTGCCCTGAGCCTCTTACATGCGTGGTAAGGCAGTGCAGATTGCATCCTAGCCAGAAGTTTTTTCCACCAAAATCGACTCTAATTATTTTTATTTAAATACACTTTTCCAACGTATCGGCTGTTATTTTTTTGATTATAACATAGTTCGGTATTACTTACGTCTTATTTACCATACTGACGGTTGTTTTTCTGCTGGAGTGTAGCCTTCTTGATGTAGAGAGTGACATAGATCCTTTGGAAGCATGGCTTGGACCGCCGCGGCACAGAAGGTATCTGAAGCATACGTCACAATATCTATTGAGCTAATTCAATATCTAAAAGGATGATGAAGCGCATACCTCAATGTCGTCAAACATAAAGAAATACACATATAGAAAACAATACTAATGTAATAGATGGAGGCGATTTCCGTAACGCGACTTCTCGAGAAGTATCCGTTTAGCTAGGATAAAAATAAGGATAAATCACGGGGTCGATCCAAGCTATTAACTGATGTACCAAACATCGAAATTCGTCCAGCAGTTTTATTGTTACCTAAATGTTAACAAACATTCGTAGACGTAAGGGAGTATGATTATGCACAAAAATATTGATACGTTTACTACCTACAAGTGTGTTTTTTGTGTCTCTATATTGTCATTTTATGATAATAAACATTAGTCATACCGTTCTAATTATTTATGTGACTGGCAGTAATTCAAAAGTGTTTCCAAACGATACTACTGTCTCCTAAAAATGTGATGGTGATTCTTATATTTTACTAAAAGTTTCCTAAAACGCCTCAGGTTTTTCCTACAT
Organism: Selenia dentaria; assembly: GCA_917880725.1. NCBI lineage: Eukaryota > Metazoa > Arthropoda > Insecta > Lepidoptera > Geometridae > Selenia > Selenia dentaria. The sequence goes on from OU862891.1 coordinate 7,774,105, forward strand.
CGTCATTACATATTGTTTTATAATGATGTGGCTCCTGAGTAAAATCTGTTGAAGTGTTTCGGATAATTCTTTTAATTTGATACACTAACTAAAATCTGCTAAAGTGATGGCTGCAGCGTTACTGGGAAAATGATCCATTCGAAGTATTTCCTGAAGATGCCTGCACTCATGCAGAACAAATTAGGCTTACGTAGCTATTTAAAAGGACCTCCTACATTATTTCACTCGTAAGCTCCTATGAAATGTTTTCAAAGACTTACTACTGGCTCATAATTAGTAACATCGTTGCCTGAACTTTAACTTCTTAACTTGAATCTTCTAAAGTAATTAGTGAAACAATGCTGATTGAGTTGTTGCGGAGAGACCACTCCTATTTGATGATGTTTTCAGAAGATGCCACTCGAGCAGTACTTTCTACATTACCTCATGCTTCTACATTTTAAAGATGTAATTTAAAGTATTCTAACGATGACGACTCATTGAGTCAAAGTGTTTCTTGATTTTAAGCCCTGATTTATATCTGTTAAAGTGATTAGTGCAAACAGTACTCCTCATTCTTACTTGTTAAAATGTTTCCTGAAAATGCCGCTGGTGCAGTACAAAGCGATAGGATTGACGCAACTGTTCAAAAAAGACAGGCAGAAGCCCATGATCCGAAGTGCATGCCACCACCCGTTGTAGTCTTCATTTGCTGTTGGGCTAAAAAAGAAAAAAAATCCTTCTTATAACTTCGACCATTAACACTGTTTAAATAAAAAACAATAAAAATTCATGGGACGTTCTTATAGAAGTTATATAGAACGAATGCATAAAAATAATAGCGACGCCCAACGACAACATTCAAAAATATTCTCTAGCACATATTAAACCTAAAAAGCAGCCCCAACGCAGTCCAAATGCTGTCATTTGCTTACGCACCCTCCGAAACACGTATAAGCAGTAAGTGCTCGTCTATATAGTCACCGATTAAATAAAAAAAGTTTACCCATTCAAGTGATAAGTTGCGTAAGTCTTGCACTTGACGGTCAGTACTACGTCACAAGGAAGAGTAGATCTTTAAGATTCAAAGTTTCAAGCTGCAGATTGCGTGGAACAGCAATGCGGAAATATTTATGGTTAGTTAGCTTGGATTTTTTGCGGCTGATAGCTTGTTAGAGGGCAGTGTACACCCTATTGACGTCACGAGCGTCGGTGACACAAGTCTAGCTTAAGTGTAAAAAATATTTTATAAATAGTAAAAGTGATGTTTCGTCTGATTTAGCCCGAATATTTGGTGCCTATTATCGTCATTAGTGATCGGGTGGCATAAGTTTGCATACATCCTTCAAGTAATTACGATAAAGGAGTGATTAGTAATCAAATAATAATCTGATTGCCGAAGTGTACCCTCTTCTTTTGATTATTTTTAATTTGGTACTGCAGAAGTTATATATCACAGTACACGTTGATATAGGCCTAGCCACAGGTCTGGACACTACAGTAAGAAAAGTGATTTTATATATTAAAGTGTATATTTATCATTGCAGTCGAAATATAATTTCTTTATATAACGTACACAACAGCGTCATCTATCCCTCATTGTTGGAAAAGTTTATATAGTACCTATATAGTATGTCACCTAAGTGTGGTGCCTGTGGTCGTTTCGCTAGCGCAGTAGAAGGCATTAAGTGCAAAAAATGCACTAATTATTTCCATCGGCTATGCTTGAGTATCCCGCAGGAAGCGAAAATGGCACCGACATGGGTGTGCCCAGGATGCAAAGCCCTTACTCCGAAGAAAGATAACACGGAAAATCCCGTGAGGAGCAGTGCAGCCGACTACCAAGAGCCACAAGAAGACACCACGAGTGATAAGCATGACAAGCTCATGCAGGAGTTGCTACTGGAGATTAAATTATTTCGGAGCGATTTTAACGGTATGCGAGAAGATATCGGTAGCTTGAAGACCGCGGTAGCGAGTTTCGGTGGGCGCATGGACAGCTTGGAGGCGCGGCTCGACACCCTCGAGGACAGAGTAGCGGAGTTGCAGGTGCGCCCCGCCGCCGCCGCCGACGACGCGTTGAGCCTTGTAGAGCGGCTCAGGGCCGAAATCAACGAGCGTGACCAGGAGCTCCTCCTCAACGACGTGGAGGTCACCGGCCTCCCTGAGGAGCCAGGCGAAAACGTGGGCCACCTCGTAGGCCTCATGGCCGAGAAGCTAGGTGTCGCCATCGAGGAGCGCGATCTCGTGTGTGTGGAGCGCGTAGGAGCGCGCCGCGCGCCGCAGGGCGAGAGTGCGTCGCTGGCTGGGCCGCGGCCCCGCGCCGTGATGGTGCGCCTGGCTCGGAGGCAGCTACGCGACGCGCTGCTGCAGGCCGCGCGTGTGCGCCGCCGCGTCACCACCGAGGGGCTGGCTCTCAAGGGCGAGCCTACTCGGGTATACATCAACGAGTACCTCACTCGCATGAACAAAGCATTGTTCTACAAGGTACGCGAGGAGTGCCGCCGCCAAGGGTGGAGGTATGCCTGGACCAAGGGCGGGCGTATTTTTATTCGCCGGGAAACTGGAAGGGCCTCTTTCCGTGTTCGCTCGGAGTCCGACCTCCAGAAGGTTTTTGGCAATGGCGATGTCGTGTTGGCGTAGAACATTGGTCAGGTGTTGATTTCTGTAACAAAATAAAGCTATTATTTAATGTTCTAAACCAGGTATATATAGTTGATGCATTTGTATTTTTAATTGTTTCGCTTAAGTTTGGTGCCATCAGACAACTTGTAGTCAGTAGAAGTGCCTATGTAAACTTTATTTGTTTTACAATAGCCATTATTAATTTTTTTACTAATCTGTTTGCAGTAGATTTTTGGTTTGTGCTGCCAATACATTTTATGAGTAATCATTTAATTTTATAATGGTTATGAAACGGCTGAAAGTTGGTTTATTTAATGCTGGTTCACTGGGCACTGGCCATGATGAATTTATTGTGGCCTTGGAGAGATCCGATACCCACATCATGGCCATAAATGAAACCTGGATTAGGGACGGGGAAGAACAACGTGCACCCAAAGTAAGTGGCTACCGTTTTAAAAACTCTCCTCGTGCCTTATCCATCAAAGGAGGTCATGGTGGAGGAATCGGATTTTATATAAAGCAAGGCATGAATGTGCGTATTTGCCCTCATCCCCCCACCGCATCTGTGGAGCAGATGTGGCTGAAGCTTAGGGTTAATGCGTGCAGGTTAATAATTGGTACTGCCTATCGACCTCCATGGTTAGATATTAATTTATTTTTGGATGCCTTGACCGAGTCAATCACTAGTTTTACAAATTTTGATCAGCTGACCATTCTTGGTGATTTTAACATTAATCTTAACATTTTAGACGGTAAAACTAAATTATTTCAATCTTTTCTTAACTATATTAACTTGAAGCAACTAGTAACAGAATCAACTCACTTTACAGATACCAGTGAAACTCTTATCGACTTGGTGTGCACGAACGCTGAAGTATGTTCAGTTAAGGTGTCTCATATCCCTGATCTTGGCCATCATGCAATGATCTCTGTAGAATTCAACATCAAGCCTGAAAAACCAAAACCACGTTACATTATTTACAGACCTTTTAAAAATATACTATATAACCTGTTTCAAAGCGATCTACATTTAATTGATTGGCATGGAATGGAGAAATTAAACAATGTAAATGACCTTGTTTGTAGCTTTAACGGGTACATGTTGAATTTATTTAATCTGCATGCCCCCACGAAAAAAATTTACCTAAAACACAGGCGACCCCCTTGGATCACTGACACTATTGTAGAGATGATGCATACTCGTGATGAATGTCATTCTCAATACAAAGTCTCAAAACTAGACAAACACAAACAGAGTTATAAGGACTTAAAAAATATAGTGATTAATGCAATGTACCAAGAAAAGAAGGTCTATTTTCAAAATAATATAAATCAAAATATTAAAAACTCAAAGAAGTTATGGAAAAACCTTAAAACTACAATTCTCCCGAACAACAAAAACTCTAGTGACATACCTAGTAACATCAGCAATCCTGATGTATTAAATGCGCATTTTTTGAATGTCCCGGGCAGCGAAACTGTTCACATGTCTGACCTCACATACTATGAATATCACAGGTGGAGCTCCTCTGTATTTAAATTAAAGACTGTCAGTCAAGATGTTGTAGCCAAGGTCATAAAAGGTTTGTCTTCAAATGCTGTGGGTGTAGATGAGATTACACTACAAATGATTAACCTAACTCTTCCTTGCACATTAAGCATTATCACTAAAATAATTAATTTATCTATTGCAAGTAGTGTGTTCCCTGATCTCTGGAAAATAGCACTTGTCAAACCGATTCCTAAAAAACAAAATGTTAGCACGATTAATGATTATAGACCTATAAGCATATTGCCATGCATGTCAAAAATTTTGGAAAAAATCATATGTAATCAAATGGTCAATTATCTAGAGACAGAGAAAGTTTTACCAGAAATGCAATCTGGTTTTCGTAAAAACCGAAGTACTGCAACTGCTTTGCTTGATGTGGTTGACAATGTTCTTGCAGCACAAGATGGGGGTATGGGTACCATCCTTGTTCTCCTGGACTTTTCCAGGGCATTCGATTCCATTAATATTCCCCTTCTGTTGTCTAAGCTTTCATTTTACGGCTTCGATATAAATACTGTAAAATGGTTTGATAGCTATTTGCGCCATAGATCTCAAATTGTAGAGGTTACAAATTTTGATGGCACCACCGACTCTTCTAGTCGTGTCTATAATCTGAGAGGTGTTCCTCAAGGTTCTATTCTTGGCCCTATTCTTTTTGTGCTGTACAGTGCTGACATAATAAATTGCATTCAGAATTGTCAATACCACATGTATGCTGATGACTTACAAGTTTACATGAGTTTTACCCCAGATGATACAAATCATGCAGTTACAAAGATAAATGAAGATCTATGCCGATTGGCAGAATGGTCTTCAGCTAACTGCATGGTTATGAATCCTATTAAGTCAAAATTTATGATTATGGGATCTAGGAAGCAGGTAGAAACCATAGCTAACTACAACCCTCAGGTAGCCATCCTTAATGAAAAAATACAATGTGTAACTGAGGCTCGAAATCTGGGTCTGATTATGGACAGTCATTTGCATTTTGAACAACATGTGCATGAAGCAGTACGCAACTGTTTCTTTCGCTTAAAGGTTTTATACAATATCAGGCCGTTTCTGAGTGTTGATCTCAGAATAACATTGTGTGAGTCACTCATTTTGTCCAAGTTAAATTATGCAGATGTTGTTTATGGTCCACGTCTCTTATCCAGGACAGAACGTTTGATTCAAAGAGTACAAAATGCCTGTGCACGTTTCTGTTTCCATGTTCCTCCTCGTGCCCATATTACTCCTTTTCTTAAAAGTGCTAATCTTATGAACATGAAGGCACGGCGACAGCTACATTTTTCTACTTTACTATTTGGCACAATCATAAATAAAACTCCTGAATACCTTCTGCGTAGGCTGACTTGGGCTCATGAGAGACGAATGTATAATACTCGAGCATCCTTGTATTTGCTAGTCACACCTCCACATAGAACGCAATCTTTTAAAGGCAGCTTTAGGTATGCAGCTACACGCTGCTGGAACAACCTCCCTCCCCCTTTTCGAGCCCTGAAAGCAATAAAAACATTTAGCAGGCGGTTAAAGAAGCACCTAGCTGCATATACGGGTAATTAGTTACATGTGCATACATATATGTATATGTATATAAACACCCAGGGCATGCACTCAAATGTGGTATAAATGCTTGTGTGTGTATATACATATACCTATATAGATACATTACTTGGATGTTTTCTCTTTTTACATGCTTATGGTTGTTTTGTGATGCAGTAATATGTAAGTTCAAAGGCAGTAACTACCGATTACTTATTATTACTAAAGTACCTCTAATACTATATATTGTTTACTTACCAAATGGTACTGCTCAAAATGTTGGCGTATGGACGGTTCCAGATTTGATGATATTGCTTGTTTTTCTCACCACAAAAACACTGTCTACCTGATTCTTAGGAAGTGGATAACATTGTATTTAGTAAGTTGTAGATGACGGTTACAAAACCAGTTAATCAATGTTAAATTATCACAGTCAACTTGAAATCAATAATAAAAATTATAAATCATTAGTTCTAGCTTTAAAGTATTGTGCACAAACTTGTATTATATTATATTCACTTTGTATTTGTAGACTGAGTGACGTACATTACGTAGTACCTATAGTTGTCTGTGGACTACACTACACTACATAGCGGTTGCTTGTAGACGTGGCGGTACGTGGCACGCATAGATAAAATAGAATCGTTGGTGGCATGGTGCCACGTCATGGTGTTACCATAATAATTTGATATTTTTGGCCAGCCCGAAACACGCCAATAGTGCTAATCGACGCTTGGCTGTCGGCAACGCGCGAAGTGTCTCGGAATGCACCATCTTGTTTGTTTTTGTTTTCTTGTCTGTTTTTTTTGACTGTAATTATAATAATTATCTTTGTTTCATACTATGTATCTTTGTTTATTTTCTATTGTTTATTTGTTTCTGTTGTGTCACGAGTTACGTTCGTGGTGTCAGTGAGGAGCGCCGACTGAAAATCAGTGCTTGGGTTTACCCTAGCGTATGCTGAGTCGGGGCTCTTTCATGGCATTACGCAACATTATTATTATGATGGTTGTCCTATTTTGTCAGTATTTTTGTATGTTATGTTGTGTGATGTCCTGAATAAATCTATTTTCTTTCTTTCTTTTCTTTCTTTCTTTATTGCAGTAGTGCAAAGTCAAAGTCAAAGTCAAAATCATTTATTCAATTTAGACATCAAATACGCACTTATGAACGTCAATTTTTCATTATAATGTACTTTAAAGGCTACCACCGCGTTCCAAAATATATAGAGCCTACCGAGAAGAAGCGGCAAGAAACTCAAGGCCATTCTTTTTATATAGATGTTTTTAAAATGTTGTTACTTAGGTACTACAAATATTAGCTCCAGTGTGTTGCCTTACAAAAGAGAACATAATAATGATATCTTGACTAAAAGATTGACTTATTCTGTGGAGACGCGTTACATGTATGTATAGCTTGTGCTTATATTGCGTGTTGATGGAATGAGCATCACTCCTTTTATCAAAATTACTAATGTTTTTCTTTACATACCTTAGATTTTCATAGATAAACTGAGAGACAACAGTTAGAATGTTTATGTCTTTAAACTTCTGTCTAAGGGAAACTCTGGGAGCTAAACTGTAGATTGCTCGTATAGCCCTTTTTTTCAGTATAAAAATAGAATTAATATATGCAGAACAGCCCCAGAGGAGTATGCCATAAGGCATAATGCTATGGAAATAACTATAATAAACTATTCTAGCTGTATCTACATCAGTTAATGTTCAAATTTTTTTAACAACATAAGCCGCTGAACTGAGCCTACTAGACATTTTTTTAATGTGGGGACCCCATTGCAATTTAGCATCTATAGTAATTCCTAAAAAGACCGTTGACTCCACAAGGTCCAACCCTGTTCCATTCAATTGTATATTGGATTCTACTTGTCTAACATTTGGTGTCGAGAATTTTATACAATTAGTTTTCTTCTCATTGAGGAGAAGATTATTTGTATTGAACCAATTCACAACTTTAGCTAATGCATTGTTAACATCGTCGTAGTTTAATAACTGCCTTTTAATTTCAAATAACAGTGAAGTGTTATCTGCAAATAATACAATCTCGTGATTATTCTCTACATAATAAGGTAAGTTATTACCATAGATTAAAAACAAGAACGGCCCTAGTATTGAACCTTGTGGAACGCCCATTGAGATTATAGAGCCGGGCGATTTTTTACTATTTATGTCAACCCTTTGAATTCTATCGTTTAAATATGAAGTCAAAAGGTTGGTGGCTATGTTCCTAATACCGTAGTGTTGTAATTTCCTGACAAGTATAACATGTCGGACGCAGTCAAATGCCTTAGATAAGTCACAAAAAACACCTAAGGAATCCTGAAAGTTCTCCCAGGCATCAAACACATCTTGTATAATTTATATACCTGCGTCTATAGTAGAGCGATTCCTTGTAAACACAAATAGATTTTTATGGAAAATTTTGTTAGCTCTAAAATGAGTTTCTAATTGGTGTAATTTTTTTTTTAATTATACTTGGCGTAGGTAGTACAAACATAGGCCGAAAATTTATTGGATCAGTAGTACTACCAGATTTGAATAAAAGAACCACTTTACTATGCTTCGTTAGGTCAGGAAATACACCACTTGCAACACAACTATTTAACACAGCTGCTAGATTGGGTGCAATTATATCTATAATTGAAGAAACGGTCTTCACAGAAATACCCCATAGGTCTGCCGTATTTTTTTGCGTCAAGACTTTTGAAACTGCTTATAATATCTTTGCAAATAACTACAAAAAATTTAAAAGTTGTGTCACATTCAGTTACATTTTGTTTTAGTAAGATCTCAGCAGAAATGGAGGAAGATTTTAGAGTTTGGTTGTTAAAGAAGGAATATTAGTGAAGAAATTCTCAAACTCGGTTGCTACCTCCAAATCCACTCTAACATCTTTATTATTAGTTTTTAAATGAAAGTCTCGATTATTCAGCACTGTATTTTTATCAGTTTCACCATTTATTATGTTACACATTATTTTTATTTTTACCTGCTTATTGTTTCCTGGCAAAATATTTGGTGGCACTGCGGTGGCATATAACACTACGGTGGTATCTACTATCAACCAAAACAACAACAAGACAACAGAAGAGGCCTACCGCCTAGTAAGTCGGGTTATATTGCCTCTTAAGATTCTCAGCCCATGAAGGTATTACTAAATTTCTTCAGCTAAACTTCGCTACTCGATCTACCTGTATAGGCGAGCTCCACTACGAGCTATGTTAATAGTATACTCGTAGGTGTGCGTTTTAAAATGTATGCTTGCCCCTTAGGAGGCCCCTTCTCGGACTACCGTTGTGTAACGCATGCATAGTATAAATACTTGTTTTTTCCAGTAACTCATGGCTTGAAAAGATAGCAAGCAGTAACCAGAGTCCTTTAAAAATAATGCGAAGACATTAAAAGAAATTAAAGCTTGGAAAATCATAAACCTTTTTCCAGGACATGTGACTTTTGAAAAAGCCTTACCTGTTTCATGAGACAACCCTTGCATGTTTGTAAATTACCTTTTCTACAGTTTTATAATTTATGATGAAAGACCAAAGTTTAAACTTTGTTTATCTAGTTTTTGTGGTTGTGGTAACTTGCGTCGCCAAAGTTGGAAACTATAATGATCATTACCTTAAAAACGAATGTTAATAGTAGTACGAGTAGTAAACATAATAATCTGACACGAATCTGCCGATACATGTCTGGTATGTCAAATCGTAAATGGTATGTATGTAGTTAGTTATCTATGTTTTTAATCCCGTAATGACGGAACGGGAAGTTCGTTCAATTGATTGTAAATTTCAGATTTTCCACTGAAATGGGAGTGTGATCCCGAACTATCAGGGAAACACCATGTAGAGGTTTACTGCAGGGTATCCTTATGAACGTGAGTCACTGAAGCTCCCACTTGTAACTATAAGACTTGACTTATAGTTACGAGTGGAGCTGTACTGGGACTGCACTTTGGAACAGTAACATTACCTATACTATGGTCTCTTTTACATTCATCTTGAGATGAGCTCCCCAAGGACTTAAGTGTAATGTGCCTGTGCCATGAAAATATTACACGTCTAACGAGAATTATACTCGAAACCAAATGAATCATGCCTTCTTTATATGGACAGCCAATCTGTGAAATCAATTTGAGAATAAAAAGTTAACACATTTGTTTGATACATGTGTGTATATATATTATATGCCCCATCGTATCATATACAGCACGTATATTTACGCGAACACATGATGGATTAGGAAAAATTTCTGATATACATAATAAAATTGCCTTAATATGACAGTGCATTACAGTGACTCATAAATGAGGAACTACAAATAAGTAGGTACGAAACTGGTCCTAGGAATTTTCCAATAGGTAAATATCATGCGAATCCAAGATGGTTCATAAAATAATAATTATAGGCATCATTTACGATGGTTTTCTAACTCAAAATATGTACATTATGCATTAACTAATGAACCGTTGTATTGTAACACAGTGCGAGCATAGATCTATCCGCGATAAACATGTCACATCTATCGTGCCTTGTCTCTAAACTCAAACTCAAAACTCAAAATCATTTATTCAATTTAGGCATCAAAGAAGCACTTATGAACGTCAATTTTTCATTATAATGTACTTTAAAGCCTACCGCCGCGTTCCAAAATACATAGAGCCAACCGAGAAGAAGCGGCAAGAAACTCGGGGCCATTCTTTTTATATAGATTTTTTTACAATGTTTTTACTTAGGTACTACAAATATTAGCTCCAGTGTGTTGCCTTACAAAAGAGAACATAATAATGGTATCAGAAGGGCAAGACACGCTACACTTTGACATCTTAGTACACGAGTAGATAAATCCTGGAGTGATCAGTCCCAAGCTGTTTTATCCTCCAAGTAATGCGAAATTTTGTAATAACCTTTTTGACAGAGTTTAGTTTTAATAGTAATTTTAAACTTATTTATAGGCAAATCTCGGATAACATTGGGAACTTTATTATAGAATCGTATACATTGTCCCATAAAAGAATGACTTATTCTGTGGAGACGCGTTACATGTACGGATAGCTTGTGCTTATTTCGCATGTTGATGGAATGAGCATCACTCCTTTTATCAAAACTGTTAATGTTTTTCTTTACATACATTAGATTTTCATAGATAAACTGAGAGACAACAGTTAGAATGTTTATGTCTTTAAATTTCTGTCTAAGGGAAACTCTAGGAGCCAAACTGTAGATCGCTCGTATAGCCCTTTTTTGCAGTATAAAAATAGAGTTAATATCTGCAGAACATCCCCAGAGCAGTATGCCATAAGTCATAACGCTATGGAAATAACTAAAATAAACTATTCTAGCTGTGTCTACATCAGTTAATAGTCTAATTTTTTTAACAGCATAAGCTGCTGAACTGAGCCTACTAGACAATTTTTTAATGTGGGGACCCCATTGCAATTTAGCGTCTATAGTAATTCCTAAAAAGACTGTTGACTCCACAAGGTCCAACCCTGTTCCATTCAATTGTATATTGGATTCTACTTGTCTCACATTTGGTGTCGAGAACTTTATACAATTAGTTTTCTTCTCATTGAGGAGAAGATTATTTGTATTGAACCAATTCACAACTTTAGCTAATGCATTGTTAACATCGTCATAGTTTAATAGCTGCCTTTTAATTTTAAATAACAGTGAAGTGTCATCTGCAAACAATACAATCTCGTGATTCTTCTCTACATAATAAGGTAACTCATTAATATAGATTAAAAACAAGAACGGCCCTAGTATTGAACCTTGTGGAACGCCCATTGAGATTATAGAGCCGGGCGATTTTTTACCATTTATGTCAACCCTTTGAATTCTACCATTTAAATATGAAGTCAAAAGGTTGAGAGCCATGTTCCTAATACCGTAGTGTTGTAATTTCCTGACAAGTATATCATGTCGGACGCAGTCAAATGCCTTAGATAAGTCACAAAAAACACCTAAGGCATCATGAGAGTTCTCCCAGGCATCAAACACATCTTTTATTAGTTCTATACCTGCGTCTATAGTAGAGCGATTCCTTGTAAACCCAAATTGATTTTTATGGAAAATTTTGTTTGCACTAAAATGAGTTTCTAATTGATGTAATATGATTTTTTCGAAAATCTTACTTAGCGTAGGTAGTACAGAAATAGGCCGAAAATTTGTTGGATCAGTAGTACTACCAGATTTGAATAAAGGAACCACTTTACTGTGCTTCATTAGGTCAGGAAATACACCACTTGCAACACAACTATTAAACACAGCTGCTAGATTGGGTGCAATGACATCTATAATTGAAGAAACGGTCTTCACAGAAAGACCCCATAGGTCTGCCGTTTTTTTGCATCTAGACTTTTGAAACTGCTTACAATATCTTTGCAATTAACTACTGAAAATTTAAAAGTTGTGTCACATTCAGTTACACTTTGTTTAAGTAAGATCTCAGCAGAAATGGAGGAAGATTTTAGAGTTTTGGTTGTTAAAGAAGGAATATTAGTGAAAAAATTCTCAAACTCGGCCGCTACCTCCAAATCTGCTCTTACATCTTTATTATAAATTTTTAAATTAAAGTCTCGATTACGCACTGTATTTCTACCAGTTTCACTGTTTATAATGTTCCACGTCATTTTTATTTTATTAACAGAATTTTTGATCTTATTTCTTAAATAAATAGACTTTGCTGAGGAACAGGCTCGTTTAAATAACTTAGAATAACGTTTGACATATTCCAAAAATACAGGATTATGATTATGCGATTTTTCATGGTACAATTCAAATAACTTTTGCCTACTTTTATAAATTCCTGGAGTTGCCCATTCACTAAACTTAGCTCGATTACCAACAGATATTGTTTTTGGTACAAACACTTTGCCAAATTCATCACTGATAAGATGGAACAGTGAGTTATATAATATATTTGGGTCATTGTGACTGGTCATCTCTGGCACTTTCTGGGATATATTACTTCTTAACAATTCTAGGCGGCTTGCATTTATTGGAACAAAGCTAACATATTTGCTTTGGGGTTTGTTTGTTTTTCTTGGAAACACTGCTAGTTGACCACAGTGGTCTGATTCTAGATTATTTATAATGAAATTTTTAATAGGTTTGAGATTAGTAAATATATTGTCTATGCAGGTGGAACTTGTGGCTGTTATCCTAGTTGGTTCCAAGAAAATATTGTACATATTATAAGATTTAAACAGTAACAAAAATTTATCCACTATCTGATTATTTTCTAGCAAATTAATATTAAAGTCTCCACAGATAATCATTGATTTATTTGTATTAGATAGCTTAATTAATGTTTCCTCCATGCACTTTTCAAAATCATCATATGGTGAGCATGGAGGTCTGTATACACATAGAACAAGGAACTGCTCAAACTCAATACAGGACATTTCTATTACTCGTTCAACAGATAGGCTCACAATGTCTTTTCGTTCTTTGAGTTTTATATTTTTATTTGTAATAATTAAAGAGCCACCACGTATAGATTTTTCTCTGTTGAAGGAGCTAGCAACTTGATGATTATTAAAATTAAATAAGAGTTGGTTCTTTTTAAGCCAGTGTTCAGTAATACAAAGAATATCTATTTTGCTATCATCTATAAACAATTCCAGTTCCAACTCTTTGCCCATCATACCTTGAATGTTCTGATGAACAATATTGATTGATTTAATGCAAGAGGTTGTCTCTATTGTCTTAGGCACTAATTTAAATTATGTACAATGTCATTAGTAGCCAAGCAATTGGCTGAATTAAAAATGTCAAATTGCTCAATAGAAGCATTGTCAATACTATTGGATTGCTCAATAGAAGCAACCTTGTTAGCCAAGTTTTTGGCTGCAATATCAAATAAATATGATAGCGACACAGCTATCTGTCTTTTATAATAATTAGAAAGATAGTAATTATCTTTTGTCAAGAAGAATTTTTTTATATAATTATTAATGTCAATTAAATTAAATTTATCTCCATTAAAATTATTATTACATATAGTGTATAATGTCAAATTAAGCTTATATCTAATATCATTTTCCACCTGTGGCAAACTATTACTATAGGGAAATGTAAACATTATGACATTATCTACTGTCAGATTAGATAGACGGTTGTTGAAATCAATTATTTGTTTTTTGTTTACATTCATTTATTTCCTATTAAAATTAATAATGTTGTGTTGGGGCTAAAGCTATAAGTTAAAATTCTAGTCATAATTTCCTGATATGATAGACCAGGTGTACAGTAATTTATTACATTATGTCCCTTGGATGTATTCGACAATAAGTGACCTATGTCTTTGCCAATTTCATCACTAAATATTACAATTTTTGGTTTGTCTATAGTTGATGGTATACTATTTGTATTTTGGGAACTACTTGTTAAAGTTGTATCTTGACATACATTTTTACATGTTCGCACTATTTTAGAACTACATGAAGGCAATGAATGATCCAGCGATAATCGGTTCTTTATGTTATCATTGTATACAGGATAGCCAGTAGAATGACATTTAATCATCTCATTCATTGCCAATATGTACTCTTTTAGCTGTTTTTCTGAGCGTTCATACTTATTTTTAATTGATTTTAACTTTTCCTCTAGAGAGTCAATCTCACATTTCAAGTTATGTGTGTCACTTTCATATTGCAATGTATTATTTTCTAATTTAGAAGCATACATTTCCAACGTATCTAACAGACGAAGACGCTCTCCATTTAATTTAACATTTTTGATGAAAAATTTGTGCTTTTTTACAAGTTTTTGAGTTTTTTTAATATAATTGTTAATTTTTACATATTTTTTTAGTTTGTTTTTGCTGCAGTTAGACTTCGGGATAGTGCTAGGTGTTACTACACTGTCATTGGTTAGGTCAATTGTAACCATTGGTTTAGTATTAACTGCAGCAGAAACCATGCCCGGGGCACTGCATACCAACTCGTCAAATAAACTTTGGTTCAAAGAGGCAGTGATGTTAAGTTTAGCTGTCTCAATGTTATTGATAATAGTATATGCCTCCTGTAGCTGATGTTCTAGTGAATTAATTCGAGTGAGAGCGTTTTCATACTCTAAGCTACAGTTTTTGAACCCGTCCACAACAAGCTGGAGCCCGTCCCGAGCATCAGTTACAACCAACAGTTGAGTGTGTAACTCAGCCATTTCAATTTTTTGGGTCTTATTTCTACTTATTAATTCAAGAAGTTCCCGTTCATTATCATCTCGTTCCTTATTCATTTCATCACACAACTTTTTCGCAGATTGCAATTCCCTCAAAGCCATTTGGAGTTTGGACGCCTCCTGGCGAGCCAAAGCACTGCGAGTCATCATTTTAATCTAATATATAATAAGTACCTACTAATCTGAGTTGTGTGAAGATACTAAAATAAGGAAACCAGGTTAAGTAGTGTAGCTTGTTGTAAACAGGTATGTTAGGTTATGTCCGAATTCTATGTAGGTTTCTAATTATATTGTATTCAGACGGTAAATAAAGTATGATAAACAAAGTTAAAAGAACATACCTGTACACGACAGAGCAACACGTAAATAACACCTAAACGTTTACAGTTTTTTCTAAATTATGCCGGTTACTCGAGTAAAACTGTCACTATCACTTTTCGAATTTCGTTTTGTATAGAAATTATGCACAAAAACGTTAAGTATAACACTTATTTCATAATAACACTTATTTTACTTAATTACCAATTGGCTTTTAGATCCAGAAATAAATTATAAATATATTTTAACAATAAATTAGTAATAACAAATTCAAATCAGCTGTTAGCCCCAGTGTTGCCACAGTGGAAAAAATCAGTCTAGTAGGATCTAGCCGCGACAGCTATATCGAGAGCTGTCTTTTATCGATAATCCATGCTCGCAGTGCTGGCATTATTCTATCGATGCGAACTTACCAAAAGTAGAACCACAACATGAAGACGTGTGAGGGTAGGAAGCACGCTGCGAAGACCAGCACGAATGCCAGAACTGTCATGGCAACTTTTCTCCTGGCTCGCGTCTATAATCAGAATATTATAATTATTGTATAACTTTCAACGGAGTAAAGCGAAATAAGCGAAAATCGAACGTTTATAAATCCAAAGAAAACGTTTGTAATGTATGTACGAACGAGATGGGACCCGCAACTTCTGATTTACCATGTAGGCGCCTCGGACGCTTACCTGCTATGTATAGGCACCCGATTGGTGGAAAGTTTAGATGGAGGAAATCGTTGGAATTAATGTTCTTATTAACTAACGTTCTAATTAACTATGGGCATCCCAGCCAGACAGCACTTTTTGGTAGCAGTTACGAAAAAACTCGACACTGTCGTGTTGACACTAGACACATTTTTGGTGAGTCGACTTAGTTCACTAGCTATGGCCAAAAGAGGGGATGATCTAGACACAGTAACATTTGGTTTTGTATTTACATCGCTGTGTGATAACATTGTTCTCAGTCTACAACTATCAGATACTTATAATTCGTGTTTTCTTTCATTCATTCGATTTTTATTCAGCGCAGGTTGCGATGAACCCAGTAAATATTGCTATAAAATACGATATTAAATATTAAATATCATATTTTATAGCAATATTAACTGCTGATGCTGATGAACTACACAATCGATATTTTATTTGAAATAATGTTAAGTTTTTTCAGTACGACCGGGCTCGTTATCCGAGCTAGAACAAGTCCGAACAAGTTTATTGTAAATGTATGAATGTAAGTAGTTTTTTTAGCCACTATAATCGATGATATGGTTCCTAAGAAGACATCTGTGTACGTCTTATAGTTTCAGACTTGCCCATACTGACCTATCTAAATCGCCCACCTTGTATAATGTATATCTGCCGTGATAGAACGACAAACATCTATCCATTCCACAAAGCACTATCTGTTTTGTGATCCATTCAGTCACCTAAATATACATACTTTTTATCACTCCATTATAAATGCGCATGTACCTACTTATATTCATTAGTGTGTGTGTGTGTATGTTTGCCATTTATTCACGCTGAAAAAGCTTAACAGGTTTGAGTGAATTTTGGAATAGAGAGAGCTTATACACTAGATAAGCACATCCGATTTTGCGCCTAGAATAGGGTCTTCGGGACCTCGTTAGCTTAGTAGGTAGAAAAGGTCCCACAGCTTAGCCTCCTGGCCGAGGCAAATGTTTGTTTGATGAGCAGAATTGTTCCTAAATCTTGGTTGGTTTTATATGTCAATATGTGTGTGGGCAGTGCAAGGCTATGAGTGAGTGTATTTATCGTATTGAAATAATACGACTAGTATTAGTATTAACATAAGTTTTACTTGTCTCTGTGTTCCTTGCGTCTCTCCAGGCATGTTTTGCGTGCTCAGCACTAGCTGACGTGCCATCATGGCGTAGAACAGTGCGATGATGCCCAGAGGCAGTGAGTAGTACACGATGAACTTCATCAGCACCATCATCTGCACCAATTCCTCTGGATACGGGTAGCATACTTGAAACTGTGGGTGATGGCAAAGTGAAATTGCTTGAAAATAACTATGTAAATAGGTACTTTTAATAATATTTTGATTGGCCTACAGAACTGCTGGTCGCGGTTCTGATCCTCGGACACACATTATGTTAATGTACATATTAATATGTGTGTTAGTAACATTTAGTATTAGTAAAAGTACCATTACATTGTACATGTGTGTACATTACATTGTACATGTCTGTTTGACCTCTGTCTGGGTAGTGTCTAAGTTTATAAGTATGAATATTAGTCAATATCAATCTAGCTCTTCTTTCAGGTATGTAGCTATTGTGAAGAAAAAATAATATTTATTGCCCATAAGAGTTAACAAATTTTATCGCAGTGGAATAGTGAACTAATATGGAGAATTATCGACGACCGCCAAACTAAGCACTATAGGCCTGCATGCTCTGGATTCTCTGGATTCGAATGCTTTTTAAAAAAAATGCGTATTAACCATTGGCAAGTGCTAATGTGAATTCATATTAATTGGTATTTACTTATAAGTAGCATAAACAACAGCAACGTAATTTCCCGTGTACGTTTTTGCATATGGTAAAACGAAGGAGACGTTGTATGGTTGTATTAAATTATATTTTATTACATTTAATATCAAATCATTATTACCTATATTAAATCATCGCGCACGGATTAAAATATTTTCAATATTCATTTATTTTACTGTCTAAAAATAACAACCTAAACTGAGTTCACTAAAGTATGTTTCTTGGGATTACAAAAAAAAATCCATAGAACCTTAATGGAGTTTCTACATTCCATCGACGGGAACGTTCCTCAAGGGTGTTTTTTAAGAAAGTTTCATATATCCGATCTTTTATCTATCGAGCCAAGTTTCGTAAATCGTGTATCGATAACATATCAGAATAAACTATTTTTCATCTCCCATCTAAGAGAGAGTATTTTTGCTCTTCGCTATCTGAGATTGTTAATGCAGATTCCGTGTTCCTCTTATTATCGAAATGCGCGTCAAAAGCCCAAACGTTTGCGTTTTAAAGACATTTTTTAACAAGAAGTACATAAATTAAAACAAACAATCTAGAATTTTCTCAGTACAAACATAATAATGACCTGAAATAACCCAAAAAATCGAATTGAATTCGAAGTTTGAAATTTAAAACTTTTGATCCTTACAAGAAAGAGGATTGATTGGTATCAAAAACAGTTTTTGTGTAAAATTACCATTTTCTGGCTGACTGCACTTTTTTTCCAAATCTGTAAATGCAGTTCAGAATACCTTAAAAATGTATGGATAGTCTCCTAAAAACGTTTTCCTGTAACTATTACGGTCAAGGTACCTGCTCTTACTGTTCCGTCTCAAAAATTCACCCTTTATACAAAAAAATATTTATAAATAAAAACAAACCTTTCGAGGTTGCCTTATGGCTTATTTTTGCTTTTTCCCAATACGACCAACATTTACTTAGATTAACAAAGTCACGCGTGAAATCGGAGATAACTTATAAGATTTACAAACTAAAATAACATATACGGCGGAAACTAACCATTTGCCTAAAGATTATAAAGCCCATCACACAAGACTAAGATAATATATATTATAGCATTGAATATAAAAGTTATGTTAACTTAACCCACCACACACGGCGCAGATACTATAATATATAGCAAGCGTACATTCTATCGGAGTCCGTCTCGGGAGCCGCACGTCTCGATCGTTCACACTGTAATATACAGAGTGTTCATATTTTTTATTTGGCGATGATTCGTATTTCGTTGCTAGACCTGTTGGACAGTTCCTCAGATGATGATTGGGACTGTGAATATGATATAACCGTCATACTAGCTAAAAGTAAAAAACGAAAAATCTGGATAGAAGATCACATAAAACAGGAAACACAGTAGTGAATTGAAACTTTACAATGATCAGAAATGAATTTGATGAATTTCAGAAAAAAACAGCTTTTTCTTGCACTTTCATATGGTTATTTGCACGATACCTACCAGTTTTTTAATTGTTTGTCTGTCTCCCTCTATAATCCGGGTAATTTCTGAAAAGGCCAATATTTATGGGGTTTATACTGAAAGCATTAATTAAAGGGCCACGCGAACGAAGTCCCGGCTGCAGCTAGTCTAATAATATAACATAGCCTTATTTCATCAAGAATACTAACATCGATTTAGTAGTTACCTAGTACTTTATTAGTTTTTATTGTAGAAATATAAATTTGTTCGGTAACAGAAGACCAGACGTCCATCTACTGCAACGGTTTTGTCAACATTCTGTATTTGATCTTAAGATCAGTATCGGACATGATCTTAAGATGTATTAGCGTATGTTAACATGCCGTTCGAATATCGGTGGCATCGTAAGCTACTCTAAGGTAAAATATTATAGTATATTCACCGTGTGTGGTCGCTCATTGAATTATATGGTGAGCGATATGTCCGAATCTGCTCTAAGATAATTTATATTTTATAGTTTCTTCATCGTGTGTGATGGGCTTAAAAGCTGTACTTACACAAACTAAATATTAGTTGAGTTGAGTTTAGTCTTATAAGACTAAACTCAACTGAAGCCGTGGCTGAAGCAGATAAATACCTTTATATGATAAGAAAAATCCTTCCTATAAACATAATATACCATTCGTGTTTTAAAGCAATTTTTTTACGTCTTGTTGCTATCATAGAGTAGAAGCTCCTTAGATACTATTTTCGTCATGTTGCATCTTAACGTGTAGAAGCGCCTTTAGATACTATTACGTTTTGTTGCATTCAAAGCGTAGAAGTGCCTCTAGGTGTTAAGTGACTTAATATTCGAATTCGTACCTACTTACGCAATACATTTTAGAAAGTTGTATTTTCCGTCATAACGAATAATGTGAGTTTAAACAAATGATAGAAAATGCGTTTCATATATTGGGATTATACTAAAATAAAATAAAAAATCCACGTCTCTCCTAGATACTTTTAAAATACTGAGGGACTATTTAAATTAAAATCATGTAGGTACTTATAAGATGCCTCGTAGAAACAAACTTGCGATTCAAACAAAGAGGCCTCTTTAAGTTTTATTACAACGACTTAAGGAGAAAACGTTTGAAGGACTTATATTTTATTAACTTCAACTAAATAAATTTTGCTGTTTTACTAACTACTAGTCAGGAGGTATGTGGGGTCAAAGTTTGTATCCAATTATTTTCGGAGTTGTGACTCCCTTTTAGCTACCTTTGGAGCTTAGGTATAAACGGTAGATCAATTCAAATGTTTTAGTATTAGACGCCTGGTTTGCATCAAACCATTGGATAAGAATGGAAATAGTTTTCCAAGGATACTTGAGAGTTACAGATGTAAATGGTTGTGCTAGAAATAAGCCACGTGCGCGTCCTATACATAAAGAATTTACTATTCCGAGGCATCACGCTAGTCACGCGGTCCCGAGAGGAATAATTGAACTACGTCCCAATAAGGGTGTATTGGAGGCAAGGTTTTGTACTTGTATGCAATATCTTATATTTTATATCATTAGAGTGACGTTCAGAGCTTCAGAAACTCAATAATATCAATTGCTAGGTACGCTCAAACCTTAAAGTTATGCTTGCTCACTACTTCGAATTAGAATATTAGCACTGGTGCTTAGGTAACGATGGTGCCAACCAAGAGGGAACCTTGCTATCTTCATCACGCTTCAAATCACATTGGCGTATATATTATTCAACTAGTTCCGCCCCGAGGTTTCACGCGCGCGGTGATGGTTGATGATGATGATGATGAAAAGTATGCTAGGTATGTGTAAATTGTGTAACCCAGCGCTTCATCTAGTTAACTTCATAACTAATTTCATCAAAATTGGTCGTTTGACAGTGACGAAGTAACTAACACACATATGCTCACCAGCTTTCGCATTTATAATATTAGCGTGAAGTGCGATAGTGTGTTACGGTTTTGACGAGAGGCATAAAATGTTTCCTAATACCACGTCGACCACCAGTCGGCTCTTCTCGACTATGAATATCGGATGGACAGTTGTGCTAATGGATTATTGATGCTGCGCCGAACAAACTTATCGAGACGGCTGAGAAGTTATCGTGTGCGTCGACCGTAAACATTTACTTCATTTTTCTCCAATATTATTGCGGTCATGAAGTGGAATGATATATTTCATACGATAGTCTCATTTCACTGAACAGTCCGATTGAATATTCTAACATCAATGATATATTTGGCGTATACGTACGTGACTGTATGTATTTACAAAAAGAACGAGACTTTTTTTTTCTTTATTATAATATACTACTTGCGCGCCGCGGCTTTAACCCGCGTGGTGATAAATGATGATGATGAAAGTATCCTATGTGGTAATCCAGCGCCTCATTTACATTCGTACCAAAATTCAACAAATTGGCCTAGTTCACCCGCGTGGTGATGGATGATAAAATGATTATGATGAAAAGTATCCTCTGTGTTTATCTAGCACTTCATTTACCTCCATACCAAATATCATCAAAATCGACCCAGTTCACCAGCGCAGTGATGGATGATGAGGATGATGAAAAGTATCCTATGGGTTAAACCAGCGCGTCCTTTACCTCCATACTGTCTTATTAAAATGTGTCCTGCCGTTTTAGCTTGAAGTGTAGCAAACATATTATCCTTATATACAACTTTCCTGTGTATAATACTAGTAGCACTTAGGGTACCTACGTTACCTTGTAAACCTCGATAAAAAATCCTAATATAATATAATATGGTGAGTGGAGATAAGCATAAAATCTCGAATCAATTAAACCGAGAGTAAAAGAATGTTAGCGCAATTTTCAATTTATCATAATCCTGACGTTTCCAACACTTTTACGTGGTCATGGTTTAACTTAAGACTGGTCGGCAGATGTCACTTACGGGTTGTCAAATTTTTTTAGCGTAAGTTATTTAAAATAAAAGATTATTTTTAATTACAGTAGTCTCGCGTAAGTTTTCTTTTCATTGTCATTGATACATACGATATCTCTTTCTGTAAATATACCTTACTGTTATCACGCTTGATATAAACGTGACCCACATTATATTGAGCGTTAAGCTTGTTTAACTTTGGACGGAGTCACCAACTATTTAAATCGGTTTAGGATTCATGAACAACATTTATTTGCCCTCTCATGTGAGAAACTTTTAGGTCTGGCGAGTTTTGTGTTTGATTGCTACAGGAGCTTTCTGGGGATTAGATCAAGTTTGGTAAATGTCTCGTGAGGTCATTAGTAGCCAGGAGTTTGTTATGGGGTCTAGTAGAGGCTAGCCTGATACAAAGTTGTTTTTGCTCAAATTATTAATCTCCATCCGATCACATCTAAATATCGATGTGATCGAAATTATTGTTAGACTGGATTTAATAATTTAAGTACGTTTTTTACGGGGTCGCACTGCGTTAACTAAGCCGCAGATCTGCGTAGGAAAGATTGATGAGAATATTTAATTAAATACTAATGTATTCTATAAGGATGTAGAAGTTTTTATACTCTGTCCACTGAGGCTAGCTAGTACTTCTATAAAGTTCTGACTGCTATAAAGTTCTGTCAACTGATCGGCTATAGAAAATACTGTTAAGTATAGGCATTGTTGAAGTAACCTTGTATGTTTGAGTTACTAAGAACTCCATTTTAAGTTGAACTGTTAATCGCTTATTCTCAGACTTCGCTAAGGGACTCTGTCATCATCTACACGTAAAGTGTTAATTAGGTGATTTCCAACTAGACTTAATTGCAGAGTAAGTGTTTAAAGTAATTTATGTCACTTTCACAAATAAAAATAAAGATCCGAGTAATAAAGAGACAGATAAGAGGAATATAAATAAACCCAAAATTGTATGCGCTCAATTTGTATTTTACCTGTTATTTTCCCGTTCGAAATCCTATTATGACAGCTATCGTATCATATGACAACAACCTTTCTTTTATTGGATCCTATTAAAGGATCCCACTTTTACAGTTTTTGTTGCTTATCCGAAATATAATATTGGTTTTTTTTTCACTAGGAATACGTGTTCTAATGATAGGTAAAAACAATACTTACATGCTAAAGAGTTGGTTAGTGTAAATATCTAATTAAAATGAAAGTTAAAAAGTGATTCAATCGTCTGACTACGAAACGGAAGGTTAATTGTTATTGTCTATAACATTAATGTATAGTACAATATCAGTATATCTCGCAACTAGACAAAAGACGCGTGTGAAAGAGATTTAAAATCTTGATCTTAAAAATCTAATAATATAGATTTATAATTTTTTTTGAAAACTTTAAAAGCTGAAAGTTGTTTTCCTTTGAACGCGGACTATTTATTTACAGTACATAGGATAAATTAATATACTCTAGGATAGGTATAATCTATCTCATTGCTGAATTTCATCAATCGGTAAAGTCATTGTCAAGTTATGGCGTGATTAAGGGAAATAGCTAGGGATTCCATGTACAGACTACTGTCTAATTGTATCCTATCGACATTACATGCTCGCAGTGCAAATATTACGTTTAAGACAAACATTTACCTTTGTGGTAGGATTGACCACAAACTCTCTAAGGTAGGAGTTGAGATAGGCCGGCGCGGCGAGTGAGGCCGCAAGCACCCATATGCCGAGCGCTGTCGCCACTGTCAGTCGCGTCGCTCGTTTACTGCCACCTGAAAGGGTTCATTCAACTTAATATACAACAAGTAAAAAGTTACTACTTAACTGGTCAAGGATAAAGGAGATTGAAAGAAAATTTAGAAAACAAGTCAAGAGCAATAGAACTCTTCGTGAATGATTTCATCTGGGGTATAACATAACTTTTTCTCTCGTGAAGCAGTAATGTTCGCAATACTGCGTTTTGGTTTGACGATATGGTAGCTGGCGAAATTACAGGCGCATGAGACTTAACAACTTAATGTCTCAGGGTGAAATGTGCAAGCTTGAACCATTTCCTAATATTATAAAATAAGATTAGCGCCGCAGTGTAAGATGTTACGTTAGCGCGGCCTCTACGCGGATAGTGGCAGCCAAGGTAAACTTCTAGTCTTTAGCGACATAATGACAATCGTTGTCTGTGATAAAACAACGGTGTTTTACCTATTATTTTTATGTAGGTGCGACATTTCCTTTCGGAGTGGTTTTAAGGATTTATTTACATTGGCGTTAAGAATAGAGCTTAGTTAGCCTTGTTTGTAGTGGTATGACTTTTGCAGAGTCAGCTGGGGAAATGGCAGTAGTGTGCAAAGATTACTGTTAATATATTGGTTTGAAGCGCAATCTGTCCACCGAAATTACAGGGCATTAGCTTTAACATCTTAATATGTCAAGGTGACGAGTTCAGAACAGTACCACGCAATAGGATCTACAGTCCTACACTTTGAGTGGCGCTGCAACTGTCATGGGAAAGCGAAGTGCTTAACATCAGGCGCACGACTTGCCTGTGATGTCACAGAATTTCGTTTTAGAAAAAATAAATTTAAGAAGGTCGCCATTGTTTTTGATCTTGGACATGCGTTTATATATAGATAACTCATTACAGGCCTGCGCGATATACTTATCGTTCTTCTTATAAATTGAACAACAAAACAATTATTAAGTCAAAACACGAGACGCATAAAAAATATCGAATAATCAACAAACATCAAAATGTTAAACGGATATCGGCAATGGACGGCTATAAAATGGTTCCGCGACCGTTAACGAGATTCGACGTTTATTATATCATTGTTTAGTGCTGCCGTAAATAAGGCTAAATAAACAAGCAGTGCCTTTACCGGTATCGGTAAATCGTATATATCGGTAATCTGAAGGATTTAGTAACCCGTGCCTCGTTTTCTGGACTAATGTCTGCATATTGGGGCGCGGTGGGCTATCAATTATAATAGGGAATAAATAATACATTATTGTTCTGGAAACAATTGATTAGCAGTGTTGGATCTGATGGGCTACTACGCATCTCAGTTGCAAATAGAAAACGAATTGAAATTGACGAGACGGACATCCAGAATCCGGGCTTAGAATTGTAGTTTTGCGTAGCACTGTTCTGTGCTCGTCACCCCGAGACATTGGTTTTTCAGTTTTATTCGCCCTGTCATTTCAATCGCCACAGTGCCCTTCACACTGTAACACAATAAAGCTTGTGCACTAATGTTTTACAGCGTAATATCATCATCGTGGCACCAACTGAGATGGCATAGTTATAGCAGCATCCACTATATCACGTTTATAAGAACGGATTGTTTATTCAAATGTTGCTGAATGCTACAAATCTTCGTAGTTTTCGCGGATTTGTATGTAACGTTGTTAAAGCTGCTGCATTTTGCCAGCTGCAGTTAGCTTATTCGCTGAAACCGAGCAGATTATATGAATCCCGAGACTTGTATAAATTATTGGGGTGTAAGAGCAAAGCAAAATCAACAATGTAGGAGTTAATTTTGTTGATAACGTTATGCAAATATTTGCAGTATGCGAAGCAAGATTCTGCAGTTAACGTCGCGAAGACGCAGCTAAGTTGAAGTAAGTAGTATGTATCTTTTGTAAAGCAATTTAGGTACTGAAACTGGCAAGATAAATCGCGTATATCTGCAAATGACAGTTACAATGTCAATAAGTACAATTTGAAAAAAAAATTAATACCGACTTACAATATATTCAGTTATTGGAGTGTAACTCAAAAAACTACTAGACCGAATTTAATTTAATTTAAATGGGACCACACGAGTAGCACCAGCTTTCCTGTAATGAACGGTACAGTAAATTAACAGTCGAATTGAAGTACCTCCTCCTTTTTGGAAGTCGGTAGAAAAGGGGTTTTAAGCACCACCACTACGCTGATCACCTTTGAGATAATATTCTTTGTGTTAATCCAGCGCCCCATCTACCTCCATACCAATTTTTTTTTAAATGAGTAGGATTAAACTTAAATTTTGTATGCCTGCAAACTCTGCAAAGGCAAGTTTTGGCTGGACAAAGCATATATGAACTTTTGAACCTAAACTTATGAAATAAATGATTATGATTATGTTTAAAACCTGTGTGTCAAATATATTTTTTTTTCTTTCACGTATCGGGGAATCCAACCGGGATCAGTGGCTCAGAAGACCGGGCGAACTGCGCCAACCGGCCAGTCAAACCATAGGCATTCCTTCAATGTATATATACATACAACAAAAAGACGCGTTACAGGTGCTTACTTTTGCTATCAAAGTTGACGGTCCCCGCCGAATAATTACTTTCAAGATAATGTGCTCATTAAACACAAAATATTATGAGCATTCATGAAAGATATTAAGAGTTTATGGGATAACTTTCCTTCCCTTGTAGCGAGTTGATCTTATTAATTCACCAGCGCACACGTTGACGTACCCACGACTTTGTGTGGAGGAGACGCCTAGTAGAGGCCAGCTCGATACACAATTAGGTTTTCAAAAAATCTACTCCATTTACTTATACATCTAAGTCGGCTGACTGGAACTAATTTTAATAATAATTGGAAAACAAAGTTTAGTATTGAATTTGTTCAAAGAAGGAACTATAACTATTTCAAGGGCTCTCTTTCAAGTTTTTTGCGCGTTGTGAGTCTCCAGAGGACGCCTCTTGCAGTGGAGAAACACGTATCGAAGAGCATTGGTTGATTGAATTGTATACGTATGCTTATTCTGTATACTTCCTGTTTTATGCGAGAGGGAGGGTTGTGCACACTGCATCTCTGCCGTAAGCATTTTCAAGAGAATGTGTCACTAATCGTCTATTTATATATGCCCACAAAGTATCTTTAAATAAATTAGGTACTTTTAGTAACTCTAACTATAAAAAACGTTAACTATCTGATGGTAAATGAATGGACGTTCTTTGACTTTCACGTTAAAACCACTAAACAAATTTTGATAATATTTCAACATAGGTAAGTAATGAACTAGAATTATACATTGGTTATACGTTTTCTTGAAAAAATGTTCGTCATAATTCGACTGGCTAAATTCGACGCCAAAACAATAACAATAAAAGTTGTGTATCTACATAGTTATCCAATCAAACGGTAGTATTTTTTTAAGTTATACCAGCAATGTTGGTTTCATGTAAATGATTCCATCAAACTGTGAGCAATGAGGCTACAAAAATAACAACGCAAGAAAGTTATTAGAGGATAAAATGTCGTTTGGTCTAATTAATTACCCAGGTTGATTGGTGCAAACCAAGCTGATTGAAATACGAGAAGCCAATAACGAGAAGCGGCTTTGGAGAAATAAATATCCACAGCCAATTTATTTACTGAGCGAAGTGAGTCCTTTGATACGAGCAGGCAATGTACTTATTTAGAAAACAAGGGAGGTTCACCCATTGATCAAAACATTTGTACATACCTCAAACAATTCATTCTAGTTTCAAGCGAATGTTTAATACATATATATTTACTAGATGACCCGCCAGCGGCTACGCTCGCGTGGCCTCGCGGATACGGTAATTACAGATTTTTAATTATCCCACGGGAACTCTTTTATTTACCGGGATCAAAATTATCCTATATATTGATAAGGGATATAAGCTACCACCCTACGAAATTTCATTTAAATCGGTCCAGTCGTTTCGGAGATTAGCTCGTATAACAACCCGTATAACAATTTGAATGTATTTTTCACTCACCTGAATCGGTTTTTAGCATAGTTTTTATTGTATAGAAATTTGACCTCGACAGTTTATAATATGTAGTAGTTTTTACATCCCTCGTTTTACCCCCCTTAATCTGTTGGGATCAGCAACCCTCTTTAGAGGCAAGGTTCATTCATAAATCCATTGTTATTTTTTGTCCTGATGCGGACGAGTTGAGTCATCCCTGACAAAAATATTGAAAGCATCACTATTTATTTTAAATTACTTGTACCTATCCAGTTATCAATTTTCATCATTGTGGCTCCAAAAACAAAGAACCGTTTTACCCCCCTAAGTTATCCCTGTCAATAAATATTGAAATCATAATTTTAAACTGTCCAAATGCAAATTTTCACCACTGTATGTTCGAAAACACAAAACTTTCCATAAGTTTTCCAAAGTTTCACCCCTCCATTTCACTCTCTTAAACCACCACAATCCAAAAAAAATTAGGCCAACATTTTTTATTTTGAATGACCTATCCAAATACAAATTTTCACAACTATAAGTTCAAAAACAAAGGAGAATACAAACGTTTTCAACCCTTTTGACCCCCTTAGGTGTTGAATTTCATAAAATCCCGTCTTAGTGAGCACCTACATATATATACATATATATATATATATATATATATATATATATATATATATATATATATATATATAATATATATCTTTTATATTATATATAAATAATGCGCTTGCGGTAGTTGACTGTTTTAATGCTAGTATATATAAAAGCTGAAAGTTTGCTGCTAAATCACTATTTTATAGTTTTAAAAGAGTCACACGTGACAGTTGCGTAAGATACAGATAAAACCTGCCAAATATTTCACCGTAACTCCACGACGGTTCTCTTTTCGGACAGACTCTAGGAATGAAACGTATAAGGCACCTACGATTTTGTGTTCTTTTTCACAACCGCCGTATGTACGGGTGGATGCAGGCATATTGCAGGATCAACGTAGCAGAGCCGATGCCCTTTAATATTATTTAGTGTTGTATTCTCTCCTAATTATGTTTTTGGTAAAAAACAGTACCTATCTTCCACTTATGTATTTCGTCGTTCATAAGCAATCATGAATTTTCAGTAAAACTGTTTGACAATCATTCAAATTTGAAGTTGAAATCTTTTAAAACCTTGTCATTTTTTGCCTCTTCTAAAGAGTTTTTTGGTATAACATGCCGATGTCACTGGCTATATTGAGTGGATAAAACTGACATAATTTCTTCAAATAAATAAGTGAAGAAGGACACTGGATTGCCTTTCGATAAAACTTCAGACAAGGCAAGAAATAATAAGAGTTTGAGAATGTACTTTAAGGTTTTATTTATTGATAATTTATTTAGGTATACATATTTTGAGCCCAATTCACTAACAGAGTAAGAGCGTTCGTACTAATAATAAATATTCAACACACAATAGCTTTATAAACTTTAAAATATTAATTCACCACTCACTGAATTATTATACAATACTTATGAAAAAAATGAATTCTAAATATATGAATGAATGTAACAGATTGTACTTTTGAACTATGAGATACGAAAATGAGTTATGGAGAACGTTTACTAATGTAAACGTTCAATTCACTAACAGAGTAAGAGCGTTCGTACTAATAATAAATATTCAACACACAATAGCTTTATAAACTTTAAAATATTAATTCACCACTCACTGAATTATTATACAATACTTATGAAAAAAATGAATTCTAAATATATGAATGAATGTAACAGATTGTACTTTTGAACTATGAGATACGAAAATGAGTTATGGAGAACGTTTACATTATATGCATATTTCTAAATAAAAATAATATTCTTGCGTATTGTTATTAAATTGAGAATTGAAGTTCATAAGCATGCTAGTAAATAATTTTTATTTTTTTTTAATAATATTTCTATGTAAGCTTTTTAATATTACGAGTATTTATTGATACCAAACATGCCAGGGAAATCTACTTCACTAATTAGATTTCGATAGAATGTTACAAATAACAATATAAATAAAAAGTTAAGCAGACATATTACAAGGAGTTAGTGCAAAATGCAATGGAGGCTGATGCATTTTTTTAAATTTTACTGTTTGCGTCAGTATACTAGAGTTGGAACTAATCTATAATTAGTTCTAACTAATTAATAGATTAGTTAGAACTAATCTATTAATCTATAAATAAAAATATCCTAAAATAGAGTTAAATTTAAAAAGATGTTTTATATATATATATATATATATATATATATATATATATATATATATATATATATAATATATATCTTTTATATTATATATAAATAATGCGCTTGCGGTAGTTGACTGTTTTAATGCTAGTATATATAAAAGCTGAAAGTTTGCTGCTAAATCACTATTTTATAGTTTTAAAAGAGTCACACGTGACAGTTGCGTAAGATACAGATAAAACCTGCCAAATATTTCACCGTAACTCCACGACGGTTCTCTTTTCGGACAGACTCTAGGAATGAAACGTATAAGGCACCTACGATTTTGTGTTCTTTTTCACAACCGCCGTATGTACGGGTGGATGCAGGCATATTGCAGGATCAACGTAGCAGAGCCGATGCCCTTTAATATTATTTAGTGTTGTATTCTCTCCTAATTATGTTTTTGGTAAAAAACAGTACCTATCTTCCACTTATGTATTTCGTCGTTCATAAGCAATCATGAATTTTCAGTAAAACTGTTTGACAATCATTCAAATTTGAAGTTGAAATCTTTTAAAACCTTGTCATTTTTTGCCTCTTCTAAAGAGTTTTTTGGTATAACATGCCGATGTCACTGGCTATATTGAGTGGATAAAACTGACATAATTTCTTCAAATAAATAAGTGAAGAAGGACACTGGATTGCCTTTCGATAAAACTTCAGACAAGGCAAGAAATAATAAGAGTTTGAGAATGTACTTTAAGGTTTTATTTATTGATAATTTATTTAGGTATACATATTTTGAGCCCAATTCACTAACAGAGTAAGAGCGTTCGTACTAATAATAAATATTCAACACACAATAGCTTTATAAACTTTAAAATATTAATTCACCACTCACTGAATTATTATACAATACTTATGAAAAAAATGAATTCTAAATATATGAATGAATGTAACAGATTGTACTTTTGAACTATGAGATACGAAAATGAGTTATGGAGAACGTTTACTAATGTAAACGTTCAATTCACTAACAGAGTAAGAGCGTTCGTACTAATAATAAATATTCAACACACAATAGCTTTATAAACTTTAAAATATTAATTCACCACTCACTGAATTATTATACAATACTTATGAAAAAAATGAATTCTAAATATATGAATGAATGTAACAGATTGTACTTTTGAACTATGAGATACGAAAATGAGTTATGGAGAACGTTTACATTATATGCATATTTCTAAATAAAAATAATATTCTTGCGTATTGTTATTAAATTGAGAATTGAAGTTCATAAGCATGCTAGTAAATAATTTTTATTTTTTTTTAATAATATTTCTATGTAAGCTTTTTAATATTACGAGTATTTATTGATACCAAACATGCCAGGGAAATCTACTTCACTAATTAGATTTCGATAGAATGTTACAAATAACAATATAAATAAAAAGTTAAGCAGACATATTACAAGGAGTTAGTGCAAAATGCAATGGAGGCTGATGCATTTTTTTAAATTTTACTGTTTGCGTCAGTATACTAGAGTTGGAACTAATCTATAATTAGTTCTAACTAATTAATAGATTAGTTAGAACTAATCTATTAATCTATAAATAAAAATATCCTAAAATAGAGTTAAATTTAAAAAGATGTTTTGGGTCAGACTATACCTTTCCTAGGCTAAACATCGATATTAAATATGTCAAAAGTAAACCTTATCGTCACTATCCATAAGGTATTTCACGGGAAATTCCTTTATCTGCTATCCTAGCAATTCTTTCACCTTAACTATATTATCACGAGGTACACAGTCTTGGTCCTTGCGCTTGGGAAAAACAAATTTCAGGTCGGTATTATTGTATTATTATATAATATTATTTGTATTTTTCAGATTTCAATTTAATTTGGTATGGATGAAGTTTAGTGTTTCGTGAAAAGTTAACAAACAAAATACAGAGTTAAGTACTTTTGCATTTAATATATTAGTATGCATTGAAATCCAAAAAGTTTTACACCGCTTACCATTTTTTAAGAAGATAAAGATTGGATAATTTCATCCGATCTTTACCTGTGAGGGGGAACACCAGATGTTTGTCTACATAGACCTTATGCTAATTAGGATCAGTTCTAGCGAGTAAACAGCCCGAAAACATAGTATTTGAACAAAATTATGAAAAAACTGGGTATATGTTTGCAAAAAATACATAAATAAAAGTTAAAGGGGATAGACCGGATGGCTAAATAAAGTAAAAAATTACCTTTGTTCTTTCAATGGTGCGTAGCACATGTCTGACTTGCCGGAGCTCTGGCGTGAACTAGGGGTCGCGGTAGAACAAAATGGTGCGGTGTAAAATGTTGCCAGCGTTAGAAAATATACCCAAATTCACCGGAATTTTGATTCATACGGTCTTGACTCAGCGCCGTACTTACCCCAACGCACGACTACCAGTGCAGCGTGTCGGGACGCGTTCTGTCGTGACGGCGATCTAGTCCAGACAAATTAGGATAAAATATGGAAATAATTCTGACTGCAGTAAATTCTTCTGGATTCGTTAGGAAATACAACTAGGGGTATCTCCCCGGTTTGCACCGTTTCTAGCACCTATGGAACCATGTTACATATTAGGTATAAACTTTAACAGGCCGTTCATTAGAAGAATTCAAAGAAGTTGTTTTATCGACACACCCTAGGATTTTAAGTAAGGTAAGCTTTTAGCCAAGGTAACATTTCTAGTTAATGGCGACTTACCGACCGATGTCGGTTGTAAAGCGATCGCTATCTAAGTAGAGACTTCCACCCCTGGGCTATCATCGCTTCAAATAAACCCAAATTTTATATTTGAGTTATTGTTAATGCAAATTAAAGCCTAGCAAAGTTATTTTAGGAAACGAACTCAAACTTCCTATAAATTTATAGGTATAGGTACTGACTACGCAATACTACGACGATTTTATCTATTGTCGCTACCTCGCTTACAGAGCGGGCATCACGCCAACGCCGCTCTTATTAAGCGTACACAGAACTCAGACTGCGATCAACAAAATCCTTACGAGTTTGATCAAACGCCAATAGAAACAAAGACGTCTGATGCAACATTAACAAACGTTTTATTGTCAACTAGCTGGTGCCCGCGACTACGTCTGCGCAGGATTAGTACTTCGATTAGCTTATTATCTTCTCCAAAGCCATCTCTATCTTTATACCAAAACGTCATAAAATAGTTACATGGTTATATGAGTAAATTTATATACTTAGTAAATCAATCAGTAAACACTATTAATAAAATACAGTACCTACGTACATACAGATATAAAATTAATCACCATGATAAAAGAATAATAAAATCCATACTCACCACTTTTCCCCCCACCATGGGGCTTATAGATTAAAATGTTATTATTATTATTATTTTATTTAATTTTTAATTACCAATAAAAATCACCATGAAAAAAAATATCATTACATTCATCACCCTTGACGGTCGTCGAGCACGTCTTGTGTACACTTTGACAGAACTGTCATCATTACGATCTTGACGTAGACAGAGATCTTATTATTTTGTCTATGCTGTCCAAGAATATTTCTTTTGTTTTTTCACCCGCTTGGTGATGGATGATAATGATGACGACTAAAAATATCCTATGTGTAAATACAGCCCCTCATCTACCTCCATACCAAATTTCATTAAAATTGGCCCGACGGTTTGAGCGTGAAAGAGTAACAAAGATCCACACACCCATACATCCATACTCACAAACATTCGCGTTTATAATATTAGTAGGATCAAAACATCTTAGTGATGCGAATACACGTTTGCTCGAGCAATTAGGTCGGTATTTCGGAAAGTCACTCAGCTGCGAATCTCTATTTGAGTGAGAATTTGAGAGCGAAAGCCGTACATAATATACACAGATATTAACTCAAGTCGAGATTCACAATTGAACGTCTTTCTGGAATTAACCGGCCTTAAAAGTTATTTTAGATTGTACAACTCGCCAACAGTGTTATAACAACGATTTAATTCAACATAGCGTTCTTGGTGAAGATTAAGAGTGTTTTTGTTTGGGCAATAAAATATTTTGTGTCATGAACACTTGAAGCTAAACTTTCTTTGAGAAAAATACACAACAATGGCTATTAATATTCTTTTTCTTTTTCCTAGATTTGTGTTTCTCGAGTCTTGACGTGTAATCTTCTTCTTAGTTTCGCTCTTGACAGAGCGGTCGTGATCGTCATGCATTAGTGTTGGTGGGGCCAGAAGTTATACGCCTCATGATGTCGCCATTTTTGCCTGTTAGCGGTCATCTTGGTGCCACTCATGCAAGGAACCACCGACCGCACACGTTATTTGGTCTGTCCATCGCTTCGGTGACGTAGCGCGCTGTCGGGTACCTTCCACTCTGCCTTGGACGACTAGGCGCTCTATGTAGTCGTTGTTTCGCCTGGAAACGTGTACAAAGAAAGGCGTGTAATAGTGGTGGATTATTAACCGTTTAGTGTTCATATTGGAACACAAGTGTAAGCAAAGCGTAACAAAACCATGTTTCTTTTCAAGCGTAACAAAACCATGTTTTCCTCTCCTATTATAGCCTTACAATATTTTTCATCGCTTTACTAGAACGTGTCTTAGATAAAACAGTGACTTAGTTACTGATATATTTGTGTGGCTGTCTTGACTCTAAATGCTTAAATAAAAATCTCGCTTGATAAGTGAGTATTAACTTATGTTACTTGAAGAATGTCAAAATTACAAACATACGTCCACCATAAAGGGTAACATACACCATATATGGGATAGGTAATTCGCAGAATGGCCAATAGTGCCTGGACAAGTCTAATGAATAAACTCAAAAACAACTAGACCGATTTGAGAAACTCTTTCACAATTAGAATGCTACTCGTACTTTATTCTTAATTAACAAAGGCTTATTCTGATTAATCATACTCGTCATTCATCACCACACGAGTAAAACCGCGGAGCGCAGGTAGTCAAATTCAAAGTCAAAGTCAAAATCATTTATTCAATTTAAGCATCAAAGACGCACTTATGAACGTCAAATTTTCATTATAATGTACTTTAAAGACTCTACCGCCGCATTCCAAAATATATAGAGCCTACCGAGAAGAAGCTTTTTATATAGATGTTTACAATGTTTCTACTTAGGTATTAAAAATATGACATTTTATGGGTGGCAGAGTGACAGAAGTGGAGTATTCCAAGCCTCTATATCTTTTAAATAATGTCAGAGTTTATAATAAGCTTTTTTAATGGAAACGTTTTTTATAGTTAACTTGAATTTGCCCTCTGTGTTTATTTTATTTTTTGTAAAAACGCACACAATTTCCTAGGAATGACTTTTTAGTCTTCGCAAGTCTAAAACTAGGTACAGCTATCCTATTTGTATTATTAGTATTAAAAGTGTTGTGATCACTATTTAACTTATATTTATGTAATTTTTTTCGAACATACATTATAATTCCAAATACATATAAGGAAGGCAAAGTTAATATATTGATTTTTTTAGATAAATCTCTCAAAGTTTCACGGGGACCCATTTCGTATATAGGTCGAATAGCACGTTTCTGTACGATAAAGATGGTATCTATGTCAGCCGCTGAACCCCATAGCAATATCCAATATTACATTACGCTATGGAAATATGCAAAATATACTAACCGCGCCGTAGAAGCGTCTGTTAGCTCTCTTATTGTACGTACTGCATCTGCAGCAGAACTGAGTCTCCCCGACAGTGCATTTATATGAGGACTCCATTGTAATTTTGCGTCAATTTTAATGCCTAGGAAGACTGTTGCCTTGTCCATTACGAGTTTAACTCCATTAAGCGTAATGCTGGACTCCAAATATGGAACACTAGGCAAAGAAAACTTCAAACATTTTGTCTTTTTGAATTCAGAAGTAAGTTATTAGTTGAGAACCATTTAGAGATACTAGATAGAGCGTTGCTTACTTGAATTAGTTTGCTATCTTTCCTACCTACTTTGAAAATCAGAGATGTGTCATCCGCAAATAAAACAATATCACAAAGATCCTTGCCACTTATAAGTGGCAAGTCATTAATGTATACTAAGAACAAAAAGGGCCCTAAAATGGACCCTTGTGGAACACCTATTTTAATTATAGATCCCAAAGATGTTACACCATTTATGCCAACCATTTGCATCCTGTCAGATAAATATGACTCGATGACATCGAGTGCAACTCCACAAATACCATAATGGAATTAGTATAGTATTTTCTATTACAGATTTGCACTGTTGGAATAATTGCTAACCTATAAATTATTTCTTCATTGTATCATAAAATCATTTCAACTGTAATAACTACAGGTACTATGTATAACATTATTAGATATTTCTGGGTAAGTGTCATGGAAAAGACAAAAACCATGTTTTCTGATTTACCTAGTACACTTTGCCAAAGTGTCTTATGATTCACGAGTAATAAACAGTAAACGGGTAAAAACTAACAATCATCGTATGTCAGTAAAACCTTCTTGGAAAATAATACCGAGTATTTCTCGCTGATCTTACTTTCCTAGAATATTAATTCGTAAGAACCTTCTCTCTAAACTATCACTAATCTGTGTTATTTTATCTATAGATACGTATATAAACCTTCCACCGACGTTCAGTAAGTATCCAGATTTAATACAGTCGTAAAAGATTCACGAGCTTTAATACTCAAGCACTTATCTAACCAATTATTCATAACTTCTAGCTAAAATTATCCTTAACCCACTTAGGTTTACTCTTAACCCTAAAACACCCATCTTCCAAGTACATCTGGCTTCTCTACTCGAAAAGAACGTAATCAAACTCGAATAAACCGGGATAAAATTACTTTAATTAGTGCAGTGTAAACCACCGCACTGTATCTCTCGTTACTTTTTTACGTGAGATAAAAATACAAGTGTTTAGAAAAATGTTGTATTTTAGAGTTACAACGGAGAAAATTATTTTTTTTATCAAGACTTCAATCTATCCAAGTAGATTGAAAGTGATAGATTGATCTCTTCTTATGAATGTCATGTGGTATGCACGGCACAGACACGAAAGATGTTCATGCATACTGAAGATAATCATATAGGAATAAAGTTTACTAAGTATTCCGTATCGTTATCTATAAAATCGAGCTAAAAACCACGTTTTTGTAAGGACAGACAGACAGATGGACAGCGGAGTCTTAGTAAATATATGATGATCCTTGGTAAAAGGGGCCCTTTAGGTATGGAACCCAAAAAAAAACATGATTTTGACAGCTCGATACACTAGACTCGGTGTCGAAGTAGTGCTCTGCGATGAGTCGGCATGTCATCCATATTTGTTGTTCAGCTGACTGTAGTCGAGCCATTCCGCCATGGAGGTGCGTTTGCGTTCAGAGGTTAGTACCGGGAAAAAGTTTAGGCAGACTTAGGTTTGGATTAGTTTTGACATTGTACTCGTATTCTTTTAGTTGTTAGTGTGGACGTTGTTTTTTGTTGGGCTGTCGGTCAGCTACAAAGTCCTCTATATAAATAAAATATTGCCATCGAATGATAAATAATAATATATCATCGTAGTGTAGGTCATCATCCAAAAACCAACCTTGTCCGTATAATCAATCAATAAACAAATTTGATAATCCATATACTAATCAATAAACACATTTAAAGGTCCCAACCCTACTTATATCCTGAAGTTCAAAGCATTTTAGTTCAGTTCCTTTACACCTCGAAATTATCTTTTTATATAAATCAGTCAACTCAGCATGAATACAAAAATGAAACCTTATTCAAGTGGTTTATGGAATTAATGATTTGTACCTCCTAATTATATGAGCCTTGCACATGAGTGGATCAATTCCGCCGTATCCGTTCAAACAATGCCGTTCAGAATGCGTGGAACCTTGAGAAGATTAAGGAAGTGAAGGAAATTATATTGAAATGGCTTTAAATTTATGAAATTTATGTCTTATCTATTGTATAGTAATGAATTAATGGCTTTCCGATTCCATGTGTGTTATAATTCACGTTTTTTTTTTTCAATCGGCGTTTTCCACTCTATAAGGAACTATGGAATTCTAAACATACTAGGTACGTCTGCCTTTCTGTCTATTGTCTTATCTTCGTAATCTTTTAAGCCGTATTAGATTATCGATAACGTTAATCTAATACGGTTTAAAAGATTTTTGATGTTTCTCTACGTGATTGTATCCGAAATGATGTGATCCGAAGGCAAATGAAAGTCACTGACACATCTCAGAAGATAGCCGGTTGAAATGGCAGTGGGCAGGGCACATGACATGCAGAGCTGATAGCTCATGGGGCCAGAAGGTTATTGGGTGAAGACCACAGACCGACAAGCGCACGCAGCGCAGTGCAGTACAAAGCAGCGAAGATGAACAAACGACCTGATAATGGTGGCAGAATTTTTTGGATGCAGGCCGCTTAAGCGAACGTTAAGTGGACGTCCTACATCTGCAATCATGACGATGAGGTAGTCAGTTGAAAGTTTAAATATTAGAAAAGTGTATTATTAACGTTTTTTCTTTACGTCGCGTGCATTGCGTCAAATAGGTAGGTATACAGAACATTGGTCGAAGAGTCTGATTCGTTGAGTATGTACACTAACTGTTAGCAAGCCGAGAGCATTCATGTCTTTTAATATGAATATGAATGTTAAAAGTAACTGAATTTTATGATGAAATAGTAAACGGGCAAAGATTCACGTCTATCATGCAGTATTTATTACTCGACTGATGTAAGGGCATTACGATTCCACTTACTAAACTGCTATTGAACTGTACATCAGCGATGACTTTTAGACGTTTTCTTGTTTTGCTATTGAAAAACAGTCCAGCTGCAGCTACTTTTATTATCACTACAGTACCGAGAGGAACACTCAGATATCAAGTTTAGTGAACTATTAAGAGCTCCATAAAGACAGTAC
Source organism: Selenia dentaria (assembly GCA_917880725.1). Lineage (NCBI taxonomy): Eukaryota > Metazoa > Arthropoda > Insecta > Lepidoptera > Geometridae > Selenia > Selenia dentaria. The sequence continues at coordinate 7,813,075 of OU862891.1, forward strand.
CTCTTGGTGGGTAGCTCAATAGAATGGACCATGTCCTCCTTCTTAATCAAAATTTAGATGCTTACCAATCTTGAGAGCCTTTCGGATTTTACGTGACACGGAAACTCTTGTCACTTGCACACTCACTCCAGAGCCCGAGCTCGAATAGTGCAGCGTATCGGAGTTTGCGATAGTACGTGTAAGTATCGTTATAAGACTAGTATTTATAAGTAAAAAAAACATACCTGTAGCGTGTAGTTTCCTCAGTGGATCCACAATCGCGAAGTATCTATCAGCTGACAGCGCTGTCAGCGTGAACACTGACACTCCGATACTGACATCCTTGGCTGCCTCCGACACCCGGCACACCGTCGACCCCCACGGCCAGGACTCCAGGGTGTACACGATGGAGGTGAATGGCACGCAGGTGATGATGACGAGAAGATCCGCCAGAGCCAGTGATAGGATGTACCTGGAAGAATTGGTTTGATATAGAGACGAAATCTGTAAAGGGCTGTATGAACTTGGTAGGAACATTGAGCCTTTGCAACTACTCAAAATTAAATATTGTACGACAGTGGGCCTATCTCGTAAATTTGCGTAAGTGTAACGTAATCGTATCGTTGACGTATACAGTACAAACTGTGAGTTATCTGTGCTAGTTGTACCACTGCTTATTATCTAGTTAGTATGGCAAATTGAACTGAGTTAAAATTGCATTTTGGCTTAAAGTATATAATTTCGATGATCTAGAAACCACAAAATCATAGTTTTAACTAGCTAGACAATGATGTATTTAGACCTAGATGACCTTGCAATGCATTGCTTTATCAACATCTAGTTCGATCTCTATTTCAGGATTTTGATGTAGGTAACCATCGTGATGATCCACATCATAGGTAGGGCATGTTCTAGTACCCGCCCGGCTAGTTACCACCCTCAAGATTGCAAACCACTCTCGACGCACATAACTGTGAACTGATGCTGCGGTCCTGGTAGTCAGTGATGATGCTGTCGATGTAGTTCACAGTATATCAAGAATAGCGACTGGCTCTCAACGACAGCTGCCGGAACACACTGTGTGTTTAACGACAGATTTTCTGACTTGAGGGTGATAGGCAGGAGACACCCGAAGTGCCCTTGCACCAAGCTGTGGATTTCATCACGATGTTCCCTCGCCGAAAGCTCAAACCTGACGTGGGATCGATACCGTGGCCATCTTATGGACAGCTGACCCTTGTTACCCTGGACTATCACCACTTCTAAACATGCACAAAGTTAGTTTAAGTAATTAAATTAAACAAAGATTATACCTAATTTATTTTAGGTTATTACGTAACCACTTAATATATATTTTTTAGCTCGGGAATGTAATAGTGGTGCTAAAGTTTATTAAAAATACATTATGATTGTACAGTAGTATCCATACACCTGGTAGCAAGTCGGCTAAAATAAATCGTTAAACTCATGCAAAAAAGTAAGTGAATTAGTTTGTAAAATTAAATATTTAGTTATCTTATCGGTTCTCGGATTTGACTTACTCTAGATATTGACAATTGTGTAAGTATTTATTTCTGACTATGCCTATCCCGCCGCCGGAACCGCTTGGTTTATCTATGAGATGCGAAGCCACGGTGATAACTTGAATTTACATTTTTTTTATGAATAACCAAAATCCCTTATTTGTGGCTGCTTATAACAGCTATATACTAAAATGTGTGAAATATGCATATTTCATACCATAACAGAAAGATAAAAACCTAGAACATAATACAAAACGTTAGTAGCTTAAATATTTTAAAACTTATCACATTTTAATGGCAGACCTGTTTTCCTGGCGGCCCAGTATATGCATCATGATGATGCCATACCAATAGGCATCGTCTGCCAACATTGTAAGCTTGTAACATTGAGGTACAATACGTCAATATCTTGCAGCCCGAGCGGTCTGCGTTGATGATGAAGTCATCAGTCAGGGCAAGAAATCATGTATGATAGATAAATTGAAGATAAATAATGACCTTTTAATTCGAAACGAAGAACTTATACGATTTAATTCCTCCATAATAAATCTGTGCTTCAACTTTAAAAAATATTTAAAATCTTCGATCATTAGTATAAGAAGCCCGATCATACAGAATCCTTGATTGCGGTGCAAAAAATATTCTATTTGTTGACTTTATAGTTGCCTCTAATATTGCAAGGCTTCTAAACCTTCTTTGTAGTTATTCCAGTCCGCTTTAATAAATCTTAACTGCAAAAGCTTAGAGTGAATTTTATTTTAATAAAGTAACGTAATTTCTCTTGGCTCAAGTAGCGTGGACGGAACACAATGTAGATGCTATCGTAAATGTGGACATTGAAACTTGATATCGCGCCAAGGTGGTGTAGTTACGGCTTGCTTGCGTTGATTTATAAATAATAAACCATTATTTTAAAGACTCTTTTACGTTTTGTGTTTTAAAATATATTCTACATTTTATATCTTGGATAAAAACTTATATACATATAAGTTTTTTAACTATTATGGACACAAACATTCGAAATGTTCAAATTACTAACGGGATAGTTACCATGTATAATTTTCTGTGAGTTTTCGATATTTCGGCACCGTTGCAAGCGCCATGATCACGGATGATCTACATACACAGTTGGATTATTTTCCTAAAGATCATAAAAAAAAAAACAAATCTGCGTGCTTGATATATTTTTCAAATGTAATGCACTGCATGTAATCTAATCTTTCATTATTACCTTATGAAAAAAAACTTTTACACTCATACAATACTAACAAAGATTCCCTGCGTCGTAGGAGGCATGGATATACACAATTATACATAACAACACCTAAGTCCCGAGAACAAACATTTCTGCTCATCGCTCAAATTTTTGACCTAGCTGGGGATCAAACCTGGGACTCCGCGGTTTGAACGCTACTACCAATACACTAACGGAACCGTCAGTAACAACACGTTTTTGTATGAGGACCTTGATTTATACTTTTCGTTTTATAATGATTTGATACGACATCTGCAATAAATATATATTGTAATAAATTCAACCGACTACCTGTTACATTTTTAAAGGCTGAAGACACGACATAAAGACACAGAGGAACAGCATAGGCTTAGTAATATCTGGGTCCAGTTATTTTGTACGGAACTCTAAAAAATATTCTTCAACCCGTGAGATAGGTTGACAGTCTCCATTATAAATGCACAGGGGAAAGCTAGCATATCTGTCCACAGAGTGGTTTACGTACATAAGATATTAAGTAAGGTGAGGCACTTACGTCTCTGAAAGGACCGCGATTTTCGTGATCGGCTCTGGATGTATGTTGGCTACAGAGGTAGATGTTGTTTGTTTTGTGAATTTCTGTGTCCTTAATATTCATTGTGTTGAGTGGAACAGTTAATGTATATACCTCAGTTACTCTGTAATAAATACACGTTTTCAAAATGTTTACTTTATTAAGGGATAGTAACCTACGACGTATTTTTTCATATACATAATCAGCCTATTATGTTCTCACTGCTGGAACTCGAGCCTTCCTCTCAAGAGAGAAAAGTTGTTGAGAGAAGAGTGGATAGGCTCATGGCCAACCCATGTCGAAGTTTTCAGACCCTCGGGTGGTATCTACATATATATATATATATATATATATATATATATATATATATATATATATATATATATATATATATATATATATAGACATTAGGTTGTTTGTCTTAAGATAACAGCTGTTGCTAAGATAAACAACTTGGGCGAATAGGGTTTAACGTGAACGACGTTCAGGAATCCCGGCAGCGCTCAGTCGAATAATGTCACCCATATATATCGGCCACTTATCCAACTACTGACCGCACCAAGCGTTGCTTTACTTGTTAGTCGGTTAAGATCGCCAAGTCAAGCTCCGCTGTGAGCGCTTCATGTGCCATATAAATATATATTCCATGTATCATCCGTGCTCATGGTGTTTGCAATAGTACCAAATATCGGAAACTCCAATCAAATACGAGTATACATTGTTACTATTCCTTCTCAGTTTTACAGTTGGCAATTACACTTATGATTTTGAAGCTATTATTTTATGACCAAACTTATGTACACTAAATAACGCAATGCGTGTACTTCCCGCGTCCGGACCCCGACCAAGCGTCAAGGATGGCCGCCGCTACTTGCAGTCCGCGCGCGTCTATTGTAGCAGCTGGATTGTAGTAGTTGAATTCCAGTTCCAGGGGTTATAGTGAAATCGTTTGAATCGTAGCGGGGCGGAGGGGCATTGGAGTATCGCCGGCATTGGTGTCTTTGAATCGGTTTTAATTTCTCGTCACTAAATAAGTAAAGTTTGTAAAATGTAATGTACAAGTGCAATTTGAAAAATTTAATGCCGACTTCCATTCTATTACTTTGATAAAAATCAGCTGTTGGAGTGTAACTCAAAATCAACTGTACCGAATTGTAAAATTTACATGGTACTATACAGGAAGCACCAGCTTTCAAACAAAAAAAGAATTTTGGGAATCAGTTTTCCCAGTCGAAAGTTATGAGGTAACAAACATAAAAAAAACGTTAAGGTTTGGAAGTCGGTAGAAAAGTCAGCACGCTTGGTTTCAATACAAATCGTTCTACTTACGTTCTCTATTGTACATATATATCTGTAGTTATGACCAAAGAAAGAGAAACCTAAATTAAGTACCTGCTATATAGAATTGCACAGAACCTTTATAGTGAGTGATAATGTGGCCGAAGTTAGTAGCAATAAATGTTATCAACTTCTACTTCAAATACAAAAACAACCATGTGATTTCATAAAAATATATCATTAACATATTCAAGAAAAACTTGTAAAACAAATCGCGTGACTTTAAAATATGTATTCTTTTACTTATTTAATTTTATTCTAAATTATTAATTAGTGTTCCATGATGTTTTTAATTTTATGTATCTAGAAGTGTTTACACAAATACATAGAAACTTTAACCTAAATAACAATTATAAAAATAATATATCTACTATTTAAATTTACTAATTAAGGTATCCAAGCTTTATCGGAGCGGGTTATAGCTAAGTAACCCCTAAGGTTAAGTTATATATATCAATATTTAACACCGTGATATGTAGTCAGCTAAAAAAAAGTTATACCATTGCTCTCTAGAGGCCTCTAAACGGCTCGCGTCCTTTTAGCGTAAAGTATAGGGAAGGTACATAAAACTGCCATCGTCAACATCTTCCTAAGCTATAAAATACAATTTTACTCTCAGCGAGGAATATTGTGACATATTGCTTAAAAACGTGTTGTACCTACTTGCAACCTACTACACTATGATTTTCATTTACATATCATTTTAATTTATTCACTTACGTATTGGGCACATTCCGCATAGCCTTATGCCTCACAAAGACCACAACCAGCGTCCCATTACCCACCACGCCGATAATGAAGATGAGCGCAAACAGTAGTGGAACAATGTAAGTCTCAGGTCGCTTGTAGTACGGCATGAATGGCTCTGAGGTGTTTGTGCCATTCGTCATTACGAATGTGTCGTTTATTTCCTCCATGGCGCATATTACCTGAAATAAAGAGATCTGATTTAGATTCACAGTCGTCAATTAAAACAGCAATTACTATTATGGCATATTTATTCAACTTTTTTTGCGTTTTTGTCCAGTTATCGCGGCTAGGTCAGGTAAGGTTTTGCGAATGGGCTGAATGCTGTAACCTCTACCGGCATTCACAGCATTACCAGATTGGTGGCGCTCACAAATTAAGTACTTTATTAAAAATCAATACATGCAATAAAACCATACTACAATATGCACACATTAGATATAGATTGTACTCGTAATTAGCAATATTTCAAAATTTGTTATACCTACACAAATTTATATTTATGCACAATTTTAGCTTATAATTACAATTGATGCGCTTTAATTCGCCATTTCAGAATTCTATTTAGAACAGACATTATATTTTACAATGCGTTTAGCTAATATTTAGAAATATATTGCTCGGTTATGACATGATAATCTTTGTACTTGATAGTTAACGGAAAACGGATGTATATCCGTTCAAGTATTATATCATATTGAACAAGAGGATACTTGGACAGAATAGCATCGACATCTGACCAAATACCTAGGTTTAGAGTCGCGACTACTCTCATTATTCCTACTATGGATAAATTCGTCCACAAATTATGAGACTCGCATATAATTATGATTATTGATCTTTTTAATAGAAATTTGCGACCGAAATGAGTAATATTGAATCCATAAAACCATCGTACCATAATATCATCATAAAACGCCACAGAGCGGGCGTTCTAATAAAGCTTCGGGTATTGTCTTCCTAGAATATACAAAAGTAATAAAACATCTATATATCAGGCTTACTATTACTATTAAATAATTGATGCATTATGCTATGAGTGTTGAAAACCTTGAAAAAATTATATGTCGATGTGTCAAAACAAGTATCAATCGGATGTTGACATGTCAGGTTGACACATTTCTTAATCAAAGTTTATTATGTTCCCTCACAAAAATAGTTATTTTCATCGTACTGAAAGTTTCGTGAGAGTGACACGTCATGTCCGACTATAAATTAACCGGCATTGGTTTTCAACGGTTTCTATTTGTGTGAAGAACACAAATCTCAATTTAATAAAAACTAAATGCATTTATAATTGTGTCTCACAGGAGTTACCATCAAGGTTTGTTTAATATTTCATGTTTGTACATAGGAAAGCATAATCATACACTAAGCCGCGAAACAGACCCCATAAGAGCGTAATACTCGAGAACACATAACAGTCATAAACAGCCGTTCTCTTTCATCTTAAATTCAAATGCGATTGTTTTATTAAAAGCCTTCTCTTGTGTGGAAATAAACGAGAAATCGTAAATTCCTGCAGGCGTTTGGATCATACCGCGAAATAATAACTAAACAGTGCCTAAAGCCTAGAGGTCATACGCATCCCCATTTTTATAATCTAAATTCACCCTCGCATATCAGAAATGTGAGGTTGAGTCCTGCAGGCACCCGGTTCATAGTACAGAATATAATACCTCATCAGTGCCTAAAGTTATGAGGTCATATTATTGCCTCAAGGTGTAAGGCGGAGTTTTTATACATACATTATAATATCATTAGCTTATCATGTTCATATTAATTTATTTTAATTCTGTTTCCACATGTTCAATACAGATCTTACATATATCATAACAGTACAACATGGAGCCTAATGGGCGCTACACAATAATATTATATATTTACTTATTGCATCTTTATTTGGTTTCTTAATGGGATACCGAACTTTGTTCAAATGGATACCGTTGAAAAAGTCTTATCGTGATTAGTATCATTTTTAAATAAGATATAACTTTAAGTTGTTAAAGAATGCCGATTCCTTTTCAATGTCTTTTAGATATTGTGATAAGTAGTCAAGCATTTTTATACACATTACGTAGACGCTCGTACTGTGAATCTTTAGCTTAGAGTCTTGAAGCGTAAAGTTATTTTTCATTCCTAGAGTTACGTTTGTTTGTATTTTCTAATGTTGATAAAAGGAGACGTTGTATTAAAATTGTTCAAAAACAAAATGTATTGTTCACAAATTCACGAATTTCTAGAATGTACTTGAAATGTAGAGTCAAAATGTGATGCTCAATAAAGTGTGGTTTGTAGCTATCTGTGCTATCATCAGCGGCTCATAGTAAGCCTTTCTTTCAGAAATTCGCTTTAGGTTTAAATTGTTGCCCCATATTATTTACTTGTTACCTTATCAGCTTATATTTGTAATCGTGTGACGAGCTCGTGTTATTGAAAAACATACTAACAGCGGATTTATATCTCAAAAACGGCATCATTATTATGTGCGTAGCGTCAAACTAGCTATATATACCTATTGTGGTATTATATTTGTTTAATCTTAATTTAAACCAGACTTTTTCTTAATCTATATCATGTCTAAGAATGTGCTGTGCGATACAGTTTTCTGTTTAACTACTGTATTATTTCTAGCAAAGAACGCAATAAAATATACAAACAAAAAAAGGGACATATCCGTACATTGTCAGGCGCTAAAACAGAAAACGAAACGTTGTTGATTGTGACAATTATTTTTATTAAGCACTATGAGAAAAAATGTTTTATATTTTCACAGATTACCGAAAATAGATAGATAGATAGATTAACTCTTTATTGAAACACCGTTCTTTATTGAAAAACCACAATACAAATATATGTTACAAATAAAGAAATAAGAATAAAATAAAAATACAATTATAAATATTTCACAATTAAATACTTAATATTACAAGTGTCACAATGGGCGGTCTTATCGCTTAGAGCGATCGAGACACCCATGCACGGAAAGAAATAGGCATAAACTTACGAGTATAAAGGCGGTGGTGTATAAAACTAAACACTACATATAGCAAACCTCAAGAAATAGAGATTTGTTTTAAATAATTTATCACCCATGTTGCAGTTCCTAGAAAAGTAGGTCGGTTTCTGCGAAATCTATTGTATTATTGGCCAAATATGGTGAATCGAGAGTCAACGGGTTAACATCAATATACACGATATCTTATGTTCAAAAGTTTGACAGGTAAAATCTTGACATGATTCTTTAAATCTCTATTATGTAGATAAGAAATAACTTTATTTATTTCTTTTTATTAAAATTTCATTTTTCATTCCTTCTGAACAAAATAATATCATTTCAGAACCCTATTCCTAGATTCGGGGGCATAGTTCATGTTCCAAACTACCAGATGTTAAGGCTGCAGACAGAAATTTACAGACGATACATCAAGTCCTTTCAAGGAGTACTCAGCTTTACTTCCGTAACTGACCCTTGATCCAAATAATGATTTATAATCTAAAAAATGATTTATAATCTACAATATAATTATTCATATATTATTATCTACTCAAAGTTTTGATACTGCGTTATATTGGGACGAAATATTGTTTGACGCTTCTGGCGATCAATTTAATCAGCGCTCAAGTTATAGACATCGTCGTCTCGTTTTCGCAAACAGTGCTGCTTGGAGTTCATTTTTGGTAAAAGAGTTAATTAAAGTTTTTATTGTTCAACTTTAGTATTGTTCCGAACGATTATGTGATATTATCTTTTTATTATTTATAATGGTCTACCCTCCTCGCCTCCTTGTCTCCTCGTCAAAACTAACTATAAACACATGCCAATAGCGCATTTCGCCCCGCAGAGTTTTACTCCTGAAACTGATGGGCACTCGTCTATAGTCCACAAGTTCATCTTGATCCTTTAAACGGATGAAGCAAATGTCACACGTGCCTCTGACAGGTGCAGTACCAATCTGAAAAAGAAAGTAATCGACATCTACACTAATAGTATATAGAGGAAATATTTGTTTGTTTAAATTTAATAGGCTCGGAAACTACTGGACCGATTAGAAAACTTCTTTCACCATTAGAATTCTATATTTTACCTGATGAACAAAGGCTATATAATATTTTCAAAAAAGTTAGGGATCTGTATGAAAACTTTGATAATGTAACCCAAGGTGTGGAAAAATACCAAAAAGAAAATCCTTATTTCGCGTAAGCTGTGGAAACTATTAACCTTATAATATTAGTTTATGCAATAGCATATATTGTCAATAGACAATGGAGAAAAGTGATGCACAACAGTATTATAGAAGACGTCAATATCTACAATGAAGTTCGCATTACCATATGCCTTTCTATTAAAGTTATGTCACAATAAATACTTTTTCATTTTCTACCGACTTCCAAAAAGGAGGAGGTACTCAATTCGACTGTATATATATATATATATATATATATATTTATATATATATATAGATATATATATATATATATTGTTTTATATATATATTTTGTTATGTTTGTTACCTCATAACTTTCGATAGGGTGAACCGCTTCTCAAAATACTTTTTTTGTTTGAAAGCTGGTGCTTTCCGTGTGAGGTATTCAAATTGCATCAAATTCGGTTCACTAGTTTTTGAGATACACTCCAATAACTGAAAAGAATGGAAGTCGGTATCAAATTTATCAAATTGTATTTGTAAATATGCAATAGTAACGCAGGTACAAACAAGGTCACATTATTCGTACCTTGGTATTAAGCCTTATTTATCTACTCTAAGAATAAAGAGGAAAGATATATGATTGTCCACTTGTCTGTAATAGATACACGTAAAATTACTTAACCGATCCAAACAATTCTTTCACGAGTGTAAAGCTACCTATGCCTTACTTAGGCATTGGTAGCTTTACACTCGTACACGTAACACGTGTATGTACGTACTCGTCACATACGCTTGATTCATCCTCATCATCAATACTCAATACTCAATCATTTATTGCAAACATTATGAGTTTTACATGCAGATATTAGTTAAACATATTTTAGGTAGGCATTACATAATGACGCTGATTGGGTATAGCAACACTGTGCGGAGCGGATCGATTTATTTTGTAAGTATTGTTTCATCTAAAAAGAATTCGTCCAGTGTATTATAACATGTTTTCTTCATACATCACCACGCGGGTGAGACCGCAGAGCGCAGCTAGTAAGTAATAAACTCAAAGCTTCAAAAGTCTGCGTGACATGTCGTTGTCACCCGAGACATAACTGGTTAGACACATCCGACTTCAACTCATATGAATATAAGAGATGGCGGAAAAAAGCCCAGCAGTAGCAATCGTTGATATTGTCTAATGACTTAGATTTGTGTTTCTTCAAGTTCTGACGTGCGATAGTGGTGGGTCATTAACCATTAAGTGTTTACAATAGAGTACAGGCGCAGTGTACACAATCATGAAACATTGGTTTTTTTGAGCGTTACTAATGCATCCATAGTTTTACTAGAATGTGACTTAAGCAGGACAGTGACTTAAGCTTATTTAAATAACAGTGACCGGAAAAAATCTCCCTAAATGAAATAATAAAACTGCTCACACGCGAGTGAGACTCGCGCACGAAGGGTTCCGTACCACTATCTATACTTAAATCTCCCATAAAACAGACATGTTTTTATTTGTCGTTTTTATAGATAATGCTACGGAACCCTTCGTGTACGAGTCCGACTCGCACTGGGCCGGTATTTTTGGATTTATTGTCATAGCTGAAACAATAATACATCATCTGTGAACATGTCAACTGTCTTACTATCACGGTTCATAAGATATAACCTGGTGACAGACGGACAGACAGACGAACGGATGGACAGCGGAATCCTAGTAAGAGAGTCCCGTTTTATTCTTTAGGTACGGAACCCTAAAAAGTATTTAATTTAAAACATAATTAAGAAAAGTTAAGATCAAACGTACTACTATCTTTCGTATGTCATCTGGTTAATGAAACCCAGAGACCATTTTTAAGTATTAAATCAAGGCATTCGATAAGCCCTACGCTCTTTTATTTCTCTTTATAAATACATCTTCAATCAATGTTAACATCATGAGTAAGAAGAATGGTTAGGTCAGCTGGTTTATACATCAATCAAGCGATCCGATCTATTGTTGAGCCATTGTTAATTTTGCGGTTTGGGTGATCAAGTGCTCTCTGCTTGATTGGCTTGATTATCAGCTATAATTAGGATATGAGGATTTGCCGGAATGCACATATAATATATTTTGTGTACGAGTAATTATACATGTCGAGATGATTCTATTTTTAACGAATACTTTTCACGATATTCTTAGAAAGCGATACATACAGTTTAGGTAAAAAAAATGTACATCTCGTGACTTTGTACTTGAATTATATTATCACGACTACTCGGGAATTATCTGTTCAATAAGATAAAAATTAGTTTGGGTTCCTCTATGAAAGTAGTATAAGTTTTTATTATATTAATATGATTTTTGAAGGAATACACAAGCCGTGCGATTCTGTAATGATTCGTCGACGAGCTAGTCAACGAGCTCATCGATGTCAAATACTTTATGAGATATCGCCCTTGTACATAAGATTGTTTTTCCAACGTTTCTTGTCATCTCGTCATGTGTTTCACGGATGTTGTCAAAAATGCAACGATGTTTGCTCTTAAAGAATCGCACGGCTGCTTAGCGATAGACGTTACTGAACGAGGTGCCATCTTGGTCGGTTCCTGCTACGGAATTGTCAAGCTACGCCAGTAACGTCCGCTACGACTTATACACCTCTACGAGTCTACGCCAGATACTACCATAGCTGCTCACTTATCACTCAACATCAGTTAGTAGTTAAATATTATTAAATTGTAATTTTGTAACGGTCACTAAGGATAAGTGATAAGTAATGTTTTGCTTTGCACGTTGAACACATGCAAGAAAACATTAAACATGCTTGAGATAAATTAGGCATAATGTACCTAGTTTAAAGGTTCTAACGGAAAAAAAACCTTACAAAACAATGCTCCTTTAATGGTTTTTTGTGAGATAATATAACAAAAATATGCGTTATACTGACTTTAGCACAAGAATAGAAAACCTGGTTTCTCTTCTTGTGCTATCGCTATTATCTAACTGCTACGGAACCCTGTGCTATGTATGGACCGGCGTGCTCTTGTCATGTTATTATTTTAATTTACTGTAGATACAAACCAGGGTATTTTTTTGAGAATGTAATTTGGTTAAGGAACAAGCACGAGGCCCACCTGGTGTTAAGCGGTAACCTCGGCCTATAACAGATCGGTTTCGTCACAAATGTCGAACTGCAGGGCTATTATGTATCTCAGTTGCTAACAAAAGTTAATTGAAATCTAAATAAATGGCGGCTCTATGTCAGTTTTGACGATACAGTGAGCAGAAATGTAAGTAATTTGATGAATGGAGCTGTCAAAAGTGACATAAGGCCGCCATTTGTTAAGATTTCAATCAACTCTTGTTAGCAATAGAGATACATAATATTCTTGGCGCACTCATTTATACGAATATGTCACAATTATTTACATAACATATTTATGTTTTAAAACAAGCCTTTTATTATTATATATTGTTCACATAATACTGTTACCTGATCCTAGAAAATAAATCAAAAAAAAATGCTTCAGAGATCGTAACCAACATGTTGGAACAAAAATGCTTGAGACACGTTTAGAATGCACTTTTTTTATCTAATGTTTAGGGGAGCTTTGAGTCGCTGCGCGACTATGTCAGCTCCAATGTTACTATAATGATCCTACTTCATCATTTGAACACCTAGAATGCACTTGCTTTACCTATTGCTCCATACTAAAAGGTAATTAAACACATATCCACTGTGTTGCATTCAATTAGCTTTGATTTTAATTATTTGTGTTAGTTAGATGATACTTAGTAGTATACTGATTCGATCACGTAGAGAAACCCCGAGCATAACCCTCTCCAAAGCTTGTTGTGCTACTTTGAGCTTACTTATGAGGCCCATACTAAGATACCACGTTTCAGTGCCATAAGTCATCACTGGTAACACACATTGGTCGAAGACTCTTGTCTTGAGGCATTGAGGTATTTTTGACCAGAAGACTTCGCAAAGAGTTGGATTCGACGATTGACCTCTTTCTCGAAGTTGGACCTGCCTAATTTGACTGTCTGTCCCAGGTAGATGTATTCGTAAACTACTTCGGGAACTGAGTTCCCATCTGAAATTGGGGTAGGCACAACGTGGGCATATTTGTGTAATGAACAGATATGTTTGCTATCGGGTAGTGGTAGTTCTTGATGTGTGTGACCGTGCCTTCCGCGACACAGAGAATCCTAGTGCCGCGGTATGAGTTTGGGAACTATAAAAAACAACATAATAAAATACAAATAAAAACAAGGCGATGTAAATCAAAGGATTTTCATCGCATTTGTATCATCCAATTTCTTAGCGTAATGAAAGTATTTCGCTAAGAAATTGGATGATACAGAAAAATCTAATACGTTTTATTCATAAACCCCTTTTTAATTGGAATACAGTGAAAAATAGGAATATGATTTTTGAATCGACGGTGTATTATTCATTCAGGCGTTAGTTTGCGGAAATCCATATTAATTTAATACTGCTGCCTCCCACATTAAATGCAAGCAGGAAGTATATAGTTTAAGCAATACACCTGCAACTTACCCAACGAAAAACTTTTTGACACGTGTTTCTCCTCTACACGAGGCATCCTCAGGAGACGTTGACTCGCCGAGCGCTAGAACGACCAACATCTCCTGAGAATGAGGATATTTCCTACATGCATTTTGTGCGTAATGGAGGGCGGTACACACCGCATCTTTGCCACAAGCATTTTCTAACAAGATTGTTACTAAATATTGCCTTTTAATATCATATAATCACTGTGTATTATTGGCTTTAATAGTATAGTAACTCTGCTTCTTGTATTGAATCTATACTGACTGAAGATAGTGCATAGTTGTAAACAGTTTACTTACCGAACATACAGCATGTGCTCACGTCCAACTAATTGGAAATTATATGGGACAGTGGCAGTATAGCAGAGGTTTTTACGGTAACGGCCAGCCAGGTTGACCCATGTCTGCCTCGATACAAATTATCAGTAGCTGAATAGCTTGATAATGGTTTCGAAGTCGTTTCTTTAGAATTCGTGATTTTTATAATTTATGTAAACATATTAAAATATAACGATCACATATTTTTAAAGCGTTTAACGTGAACAAATAGGTGTGTACAATTTTACTTATACATTATTGGCAAATTATTATTTCAATCAAGTACAAGATTAGTAAAGCAAGATCAATTATACGTTTAACAACAATAGTGCATTACTGCAGCGGCCCGATAAATAGGCATTGGTGGACGAACGTGCAAATATGGGCTGAGGGGAAGCCGAGGCACACATACGTAAGTCCATCAGTGCCTAGTTGTGGCCAAGGCTTGTATTAAACTTTTATCATGTGATGCGTGGAAATTAAATCGAGGCAGTACCTTAGCAGATTTCATAGGTTTTCAAATAATTTTGTTTCGATATCGCTTGTATTTGACCAATACAGCAATTTCGATTTATCTCGAAGAAGGTTGTTAAAATAATGCTCAAATTTCCAAGCATGTTTGAGAAAATGTGAATATATTGAGTGGTGGAGAACTATAATTGTCATAACTATATAGATAAGTAACATCCAGCTTACGGACTCGTGAGTGTTTTACTCTGTGGGGACGCAGTATCATAATATGAATATAAAAACCAATATTTTTGTGGTGGAGAAATACCCAACAACAGCTACTGATGATTTTGTTTAATTTTTCTAAATTTATGTTATTCACCGTTAGTGTTCGTATTGGTGCTCGAGTGTAGGCGAAGTGAACAATATCATGAAAATATGTTGTTTTGTGTTTACCTCGTCAATCAACTTAGAAAGGTTTGATAATGCATCTCAATGCATACCTCATTATTAGAACGTAACTTAGACAGGACAGTGACTTAATGACAGACTTATTTACGTGACTGTGGCTTGAATCTGAAAACATAAATTATTATTTTTTTACCAAAAAATGGAATCGACTTCAACATTTAGTGTTGAAGTATGACATAACTTGTTAAAGTCAGTACCGTGATAATTCAAAAGCACCTACTATCACAATATTGTGCACATGGTACTGATTTTGATAAGTAACTTCTCACTTTTTAGGGTTGTAGTCGGTTCCATTTTTTGCAAAAATAAACTTGTTCCGTTTTTAGTAAAAATCCCGTAAGTAAGCAAAAATATACTAATAGGAATAATACAAAATAAACTACACAAGAAAACCCAAATAAACCAAAAACGATTCTAAATATAGAATCGTTGTATTCTTCCTATTAGCAGTTTGTGCGGGAGGGAGGGTGGTTCACACCCCCAAATAAGCCAAAATCATTGTTTTTTCAGCGGAAGTGTCACTAAATATTTTTTAATATCGTTTTTGGATAATGGTTTTCCGGAAAGTAACGCCTGAATCAATAAATTAACCGTAAGTAAGCCTTGCTACTTACACACCGGCACACCGTCAAATATGATATCATCAAGATGAGCGAAACACTTATATATCGCTGCTTTGCATGAATAATCACATAATCCAAAAAAATACAAATTTTAGAGGGAAGTCATTTGAAAGTCAAAGAAAATATTTGCTGCCACAACTTTTGATTTATGGAAAAAATATAGAAATGGAATGTATCAATCAAAAGAATATTAATCAAGGTTTGGTTGACATCATGATTTTTAGCTGCTAAGCTTATAAGACCATAATTAATTAATGAAAAACTGTGCGGTGTTCGACTTATGACAAATTAAGTTTTGCTATGTTATGATGAATATTAGCATAAATCAAAATGTTATAATGATGTTGTTCTAAAAGTTAATTGAAGAAAGACGTAACTGGTAATATGATCTAAAAACGTAGAATTTTTTCTAAAATAATAACACAATTAAGATATTATTGATGAGGAGTATTTAAAATCAGCTATTAGTTTTAAGTTGAGTAAATTGGAATGAACTTATCGGAAAATAAAACATTTACAGTTATTATATTAGTACGATTTGCTAATTAATATTAAATCAGAGTAATAATATCTAGAGGCATGCAATTTCATAAAAAAACAATCAACACCAACATAAAAACAGACCAAATTGTAACAATTTACATCTACATCAAGTGGCTAGAAAATAGATTAGAAAGATCTTGTAATACATGATGTAATTGGTTCTTAGTAAGCCTTTTGACTGACAATCAAGTGTATAGTCCCTATGTAACTCTGCTACAGTTTTGCCACCGTCAATATAAAGCTTTTTTCTCTGCTTTTATCTGCACAACTTAAATGACTTAACCACACACGTTGCAGTTTCTAAAAAATACAATAGATTTCTGCGAAATCTATTGTATTATTGGCCAAATATGGCGAATCGCCATTCAACGGGTAACTTTTTTGGAACTGAGTTGATGTGTTGCTTCACGCCCTTTTTATAGCAGGATATAAATGAAAAAACTAGTTAGTAGTAGTAGTAGAAAAATGTTTGTCACGTTTATCCAGATCTATTGTGCCACTTAATAATCTTCTTTTGAACTACAGTCCACAAAGAAGAATCAGTTATAGCATGCGTAAAAAGACTTTACTTACTTTAAAGTTTATTAGTGGTATGATTCCGTAACGTTTCGAACACATTAGTAATATTACATGGTGCTTTTAGTGACTTTGTAGGCATAATGGTTGTTCCTTTTTTAGAATTGGATAAATAAGACTTAGTTTAGAGTTTTTTAGGGATTTTTGCGACTTTATTTGAGACAACAATACCTTCACAGTCCTGATGAGTATAATTAACAATTGCAATAAATCCTGAAGAATTTGGAGGTATATTCGTTGTAGCCCCTGAAGTTGTTCATTATTGACGCTATTCGATGACATGGGAAATTTGGTGTTGTCTACCATAGATTGAGCTACTGCTGTTGAACGTTCATTGCTCAATTCATCTTCTGATAAACTATCGGAATCTGATGTGCTACTACTTAACTACTTAAACTTAATGAAACACTAATATATTTTGTTTGCGTAGAAAATATCAGTACCGGTATTGGTGAACTGCTTACTTCGGTTTAAATTTGAAACATCGTTATTTAAATTGTCACATTGATTTGCGTTCAAGTTTGTTCTAATCATGAAATCTTTCAAAGTTTTGCGAGATTTGCGTCGTGTCTTACCCGTTAAAATAGACTTCTTTTTTGAAGGTTTTTCACACTATAATCAGAACAAAAATCTTCACTGGCGTTAGTTAAATCTATATTTTTGTTTGAAACTGGGACATTATATTAATCTTATAATTAAATATTAATCTTATCATATCGTTTTCAATTTGTTTGGATTTTCAAGTGGTAGCTGTTTTATAATTTTATTATTGTCCTCATTTATATTATTTAATGTGTTTAGTTATTTGAAGAGCATTCAGCACTGTAAAACAATACGTTAGAAGTCAACAATTAGGTACGTGCAAGGTACATACACCCAACGGCCATGCTATAAGATCAGAATATGTTTAAACTGAACACTGGAAAATGCGTAAGTTTATATAATTTGTATGTAAATAAATCATCTTTTAAAACTAAGTTGTGTAGTAGCGTATTCAAAAATTATATAAGTTATTGAAAACATTAAAATATATGGCTGTGGGCTGAGAATTTTACCTACGATACCTGCATTATATATTATTATATATTCGAAATCACATTCGGTAAACCTCTATGTTAATAAACTGTACTATTTAAAAAAGGTTACTGAAGACACCTAAAATTAAAGCAAGGTGGATTATCTTGCTTTCAGTTGTACATGTTTGAGCTTTATTTGTAAGCAATATCGACATATTTCGTATATGGTTACAGTCATTTTGTTATTGTTATCTTGAGTAAACAAATATAACAAAATAAATATTATTATCTTACTTACTTTTTCGTAAAGAATGTAGCAATACTAAATGTTGCATTTTCCTCCAATAATATATATGAAAATTATAACAAATATTTCGCGAAGAATCACACGACTCAAATGGAACGATATTACATAAAATATTACTAAACTTTCACACTATTATTTTGAGGTAATATATTATTTACGAGAAATTTTATGTGATTGCTCGCAAAGAATAGTATCATCTAGCGATACTTGACTTTTGAACTAAAATAGCGCCCTAAAACAACCAATGGCATAATGACACATTGTCTCGCCGTTGCGGCATTTTGGCCGATATGAATGTGAGTTTTCGCCACGATAAAATAAGAAGTATTTTAGATCGCACTGTGTTGTAAACCAGAAATTTCAATATTTTGGATTGTGTGGTTATTCATGCAAAGCAGCGATATAGATATTAACTCAAAAACTGCTTGACTGAATTTAATAAAATATAAATGGAACCAACCACTCTATCAAAAAATCATCGAAATTGGTTCATAAATAACGAAGTTATCCACGAACACAAATAAAAAATAAATATATATATATATATATATCGAACCAATGCAATGTATATATATATATATATATATATATATATATATATATATATATATATATATATATAGATTGCCGATCAGAAATACACAAGAGCACATGCGATGTTAAGAACGTTGAAATATGCACTAAACTAGTTTTAACTACTGAGTCAAAACAATAACCAAATACGAATTCAAGGATACAAAGGAGAATTGTTGACCCTTTCACTCGCAATAATCTAAAGCATAGTTTGTCTCGCTCACACAGCTTAGAATTCGAGGAATGTGTCGAGCAGGTAGTAAAGTCTTACTAAAGGGTCGACAGCTCTACTTAACTGATAGAAACTAAAAAAAAATACCTGTACATATTTTTGTAATTTTGTAATGAAACGCCTACTTATTACACATTAGTAGCTGTAGTTCAGAAATTTTACTATTAAAGTGGATAGTATTCTACTGTTTTGTGATCGTCATGATGTAGGCAAGTTTTTTATTTGATTGGCTACAAAACTCTAATACATTTTTTTTACACCACAGGTGTTCAAACTTAGCTATAAAATAAATTCCAGAAATAAAAATTATGTTTAGAGACTACTAGTTAACTACTTTTTTAAGTAGGTAAGTTTTTTTAAAGGTAATTTAGGAATAACACTATTAGGGAACACGTCAAAATAAAAAAATCCAAATTAGGCCTCATGTAGCGGGCGTAATGACCACAAATATGAGAAAAACTGGAAAATTTCTAAATTTAAAAAAAAAATGTCATAAACCTCGAACTGTTGGAAATAGATTTTTTTGTTTTAGGATGTGGGGCCCCACCTTCCCCCCCGCACATGCACGTGCAGGATTATCCACTATTTCTGGGAAACCCTGTACAATCGCATTGTGAAACCTACTCCTTTTTTGAAGTAACTTGATGCAACTCTATGTATATCATAATTAACTTGAGTAGTGGCAAATGTACAAAAGTAAGAGTCCACTTACAAAGGTAAGTATATATAGTATGTATTAGAATAATCGCAGCTTAAAAATGCTTAGTTTAAAATATAAAAGTAATAAAAGCTCAAACTTCTGTTCTTTAAAAAAGTTAGCAGCCTAAACGGTCTTGATAATTTAACTGAGGGTATTTTTTAATGCAATTATGTGACAGCATAGATAAATCGTGCGCCTGGTGTTAAACATTGCGATTGCTCGTGACAGTTGCAGTGCCAGCCAGAACTTCGTAGTGTTATTTTGCGGGTACTACATTGCGCTCGCCACTGCTCGTAATGTTTCTGCACTTTTCCTTGGCGGCAGATTATATGGCACTGCGATGGTACTCCGTCCCCTCGCGGCGAATGTCCTTTGCTTGACACAAATTTAATTTTATAGATATTTCATTTAGCTAAATAATGATTGAATGAATAATTAATATTTGAGTATCTTCCACGTTGTAATTGTATCCTTAAAAAGTATAAAATATAATCATATCTTAGCTCTTTTTTTGCGTTAAACTGACAAGTATCAATACTACTTATTCACAGTACTGCGAGTTCATCCGTGAGAGTTCATCCGTGATCATGGCGCTTGCAACAGTGCCGAAATATCGGAAACTCTTAAAAAATGTACATGGTAATTATCCCGATGATAATTTGAATACCTCTTATGTTTGTGACCATGATAGTTTAAAAAATTATATCTTACAAAATGAAGATTTTAAATGAAATTATCTCAAGTGCAATAAGTCCTATTAAATGCTTTTTAAGAGAATGTGGCTAACAACAGCAATGCTAAAGAAGCTTGTATGGTTATTTAAGACAAGGTATTAAAATAAGACCAAGCGTATTTGAGCCTGTACCGGCTTGTCAGAGACTAATATAGAAGTGATATGACTGACGAAAACTGATATGAGACCACTATAAGCTTATAACTCTTATAAAGTAAGAAATGTGAGACTGTTTTGCTAGTTGGGGCCGAAGTGTGTACGCCGCACCAAATTTATATTCCAACGTTGACACCACCGTGTGCAGCCGACCTAATTCTAAACTCTCCTCGAAGAGGAGAAACATCGAAGATTATTGAACTGTCATGTAAAAATGGCTATGGATATTGAGTGGAGTTACTATATTGTACAGCCAGTATTGCGCAACTAAATAATGTACGACGTGTATTGTACGCCCCGTATAGCACATCCCCATATTGTACCCGGTACAGGGTAATAATGCACAGCCAGGAATGTACAGCCCGTATTCCGTGTACACTGTCAAAAATTATGCCTCGTATATTTTGTGCGAGCAATTCGATTCTAGCGCTTCGCCAGCCGCTACCGCGGCACGGTCGCTACGCTCGCTCGGCTTGCGCGTTGTAATAATAAGTAACCTAACTAATAACTAACCTAACACTCCTCGCTTCGCTCGTCGTCGTACCTATATATGACTTTGCCCTAGACTAGTTATAAAAATACTACATCAAACAAAACATAATTTTGTAGGTCCCGATCGATCTTGATTACTCGCCTTAGAAAAACGAGGCATCGCAAAGACGGCCAGTATATAGAGATTCTATGTTTGTCTATGGTTAGCCAACCATAGACAACCAATACACAATCCACATAGAACCAATTCCGGGCCGTACATTCCAGGCTGTGCAAAGTAGGTCCGTGCCAGTATTATGCGACCAATAATGCACGCCCCGTATTGCACAGCCCATCATTTCGAAGCCATGTACATGGAATACGGGCTGTACATTCCTGGCTGTGCATTGTTACCCCGTGCCTTTTTTGCTTAGGCCGGATTGTACGACCCGTATTGCACAGCCAAATATTCCGAGGCCATGTACACGGAATACGGCTGTACAATACGGGTTGTGCAATACTTGGCTGTGCATTCCAGTGGTCGTACATTACTGCCTCCCATTTGACTGAGTTTATGTCATCTTTGTTTACATGAACGTATTCAAAAGTCAGTTGCAAAAAGCCGGTGAAATTGGTTTGGCTTTAATCAAGGTTAAAATTGAAAGGTGACATTTACTTTGAAAAAAGAATGCAAAAACGTACAAACAGTACTCGTTTGGATGCGTAAAGGAGTTTAGAGCTCAAATTGATCGTGTTTACATCAACGGTTAAATCCAGCCTTAAGCGTTCTTGAGATAGCGATCGACATTTGTTTCGGCTTTGTTTGAAAGTCTCGTTTAGCATTTTGGTCGTGGTGTGTCCGCCATTGCGGCCCGCCAAACTCATTGACGATACGTAAAACACTTTTATTGAAAACTTGTGTAAAATACACCCGATTGCTATTACACGATACCGGTAAATATGAGAAAATTTAAATTAAGCGCCTCTCACAGGCGCGTCAGGAAAGCGAAATCTAAGTACGAGTACTTAGGTAATACGGGGAATATTTCCCACGTGCCAGCAGTTGACTATCCGTCTGTAGTATGCTGTTTGTTGTCTGATAAAACTAATTTGTAACTACAAACTAAACTAATATGAGTTGAGTTGGCGTAGGTAGCTATGTTAACGCCATATTCCTCTTGAATTAACAAACTCAAATAATACAATGTCTAACTAGAGCATTTTGTTGTTGTTCGTGCAAATGTTTTCAACAGTTTTGGATAGCGAAATTAAAGTAATGGTGGGTGTATTATTATTTGAAATTTAAAATAGAATATTTCCAGTTATAATTTCAAAAACTGAGAGATGTATATTATATTCAAATCACAAATATTTTAATGTGTGCGTTTTGCACACAGATTATTTATTCACAACTTATATTTCTATCATACATTCTTTGAATTGAAAAGTGATGAAAAAGGATGGTGATGACGATTGTGCGATCTTAATATTTTGCACTTTTAGTATGAGACAAATTTACAATGATACACGTAACTAAAAAAATCTATTCTGTTTTTAGAGCTTTCTGGAAGCTTGATTCATTTGGTCATTATGTTAATTTTTTTTATTCATACCTCGATACTCCTATAGGTTATTAAGATTATCATTGCAATTTAGAAAATTATATTCTAAGTATTTATGTTTTTTTTCTGCTTGACTAGTTACGGGTTGTGTTAGACCTGCGGGCATTTAGGTGTGACAGTAGTAAGCTAGTGCAGTGCCACACAAAACGTCACCCTAAAGCTCTAGATGGCACTGCATCTGTCATGGATAGACATGAGCATTTGGAGCACCATTTGTTACTAGCTGCCCGCCAGCGCCTTCACTCCCTTAGGGGTGAAATTACCAAAAATCTTTCCTGTGATTGTGATTGTGCTTTATAGTGAATATTTACTGAAACTGGCACAATTTTAAGTTCGTATTCCCAGCAGCTTAGGCACTGCATTGATCAATCAGTCAGTCATATAGTAATTGTATTATAGAAGATGGTAAAAATAAGCATATAGAAGATATGTCTTTAAGTAATACAAAAGTCACATTTATATGAAAAGAATATCCAACATGTCAAGGTTTTACAACAATTAGGTGGGTATAGACTGGACAAATCGTCAAAGTCACTCGCATGTAAAAATTGGCAATCGAATGTAGCTATAAAGTTTTATAGCGGTCTAATACAAGATCAAACTTTGATATTGCCATTTTGGTACTCCGTTAAATCGAAGTTTGGGACCTTTATAAATATTGTTGGGAAGTACTGAATCATCAAATACTTGAATGATCTTGGTTCGCTCGCAATGAAATGACTTAAATTACATACTGTTGAAGTTTAAGCAAAAGGGAGGGTGGGTTATGTGTTTGACTGGTATGTGAGTATGAATGTATGTTCAACTGTTCCCTCATCACTTTTAAACTTCTTATCACAATTGAGGTATCGTTGGAAGTGTCTTGTTTGTCTGCTGGTTATAGACTAAGTGGCGTCACGTTAAATTGAATACGTTGCCCTCGCCCGTGCCGCATCGCGTCATGTGTGGTTCGGTACACCATATTTTTGTCAAGATTACCGTTTGTGACATATATCTCGTCAAATTCATAAAAACTATTCTTGTAACTTATGGATTACTGACTGGCGGTTACAATACTATCATGCAAGTGATATTATAATAATATATACAATTAGATACATGTAAAACAACTAGCCTTTTTTATGTATCTTCCCTGATTACTCGAAGACGGCTGGACCAATTTTGGAGATTTTACACTATTTGTATAGAACTAATGCAAAATTTAGACTGAAGATGCCATAAAGGCTTTTTGACGAAGTCAATACAATTTGTCGATCTTGACATCTATAACGCGTAAGTCTACAGCTACCCGTCACGTCATAGAGAGGTGTTAGTCATGTGACAACATAGGACATCACGTTACAGGCTTCCTCATATGGACGGAGTGGTAGCTTCGTATTTACCTACTTCCATTAATTGCTTCAGAAAGTGGACGCCGCCATTTCAGTGATTATTTGCCGCGCCCGCATTTACTTTGGAGGTGAGTTCGGATGTTACTAAGGACTCGTCTGGCGTTCCCTTTACTTAGCGCTTTTTCTTCTTTGTCGAACGATTTACAAGTTGAGTTTCATTGAAAGAATATTGATACACGCATGCGCTACAAAACGGCTGATAGTAAAAATACACCTAAATAAATAATAAATTATTTAGAATGCTTTAATTATAAATATAAAAGTATATTATATAATATAAAGTATAATCCATATATTACTACATAATTGTATTTTTTAGTGAAGTAGTAAGTATTCACTTAGATACAGATGGTAAGCAGCTGTACTAGATAACTGATAGTTTGATTAGTATACGTCAATTGTACGATTACGTTACACTTAAACACAAAGTCTTGATAGCAAGATAGAGTAATATCCTGAAAGAGCGACGGGCGATCCTTTAGGAAACCGTAAAGGCTGGAGTGTGGCGGTTATTTTCTTAAACCTCACCTTGTGTGTGACATCATCAAATAACGACATACCTACTCCTTAGCAATTTAATGCCTTCAAACTCGGGAATGCCTTAAATTATCAAGGGATTATAATAGCTTGAAGCTTACGTATTCTAGTAGCTTGATGATTCGTAAGAATGATTTTTCACAAGACTTGATTAATTTCATAGACTGGAACAGGACGAACAGAAGAAGATAAGCATATGGGACAGGCCTGCACTTTAAATAATTTACACGGCTAAAACATTTTGGCAGATCGAGTTTATCCGCCCTTTTGATTTATCACCAGTAATTCAAACTGGATGGGCCGCCTAAACCGTGACATTTCAACTTAATGTCCCAAACAACGTTAACGAGAGAAAAATCTCATTTTGAGGACGTTATTGTTCGTGTTGGGCCGTAAATGGTAAAATTGTGATTTCACAAGAGTAATCTTTGGTTTTGCATGAGTGGGAGAGTATCCGATGTTTGATAATCTTAATGACTTTTGTTAAAAAATTATATTAAGTATTTATAAATATAAATAAAATTCAAGTGTCTGTTGTCTGTTGTCAAAATTACAGGATTTTACTGAATCCTTATATGAAAGTATATACGTTACCTAAATAAAAGAATAAATATTATTATATAAATTTCTTCCAAATACTCGTAGATTGACCGATTTTGATTCAGGACTTTCACTGGAACATAGCTTATGTTAAGGAGTAACTTAGGCTACTTTTATTTGGAAAAAAGTAATAAACAAACACACACACACACACACACGAACATGTGTATATACAAAACACGAGTGTAGTTGTGGGCTGGTTAGCTAGTCTTCATCTACACTATTTATATTATAAAAAGGAAGGATTTGTTTGTTTGTTTATATTGATAGGCTCCAAAACTACCGGACTGATTAGGAAAATTCTTTCACCATAAGAATCCTACTTTTTTCCTTATAGGCTATATAATATTTTCAAAAAACTTAGGGATCCGTATTAGAACATCGGTGAGCTCGCCGACGAGCTCGTCGACGAATCATTACAGAATCGCACGGCCGTCCTATGGGAATCCTTATCTACTGTAATAATAAAGAGGAAATATATATATATATATGAGTGTTTGTCTCTGTATAATGGATACACGTCAAACTACTTAACCGATTCAAACAATTCTTTCACGAGTATTAAGCTATATAAAACAACAATATGCCTGAGTAACATACGCTATATTTGATTCATCCTCATCATCGTCCATCACCACGCGGATGAAACCGCGGAGCGCAGCTAGTTATTATGTAAACATATTTTCTTTTTAACCACAGTTTTAAAAAAATATTCTATACGCTTGATCTGGTTAGAAAGGTCCTATACTATCCCGTCTAGTGTCTACTTCTTTCAGTGTCTTTCAGAACTAGGCATAAAAAGATACGACACTTGAATAGTTTGACCAACTAAAAGCAAGTTTATACCGATGGAGTGCATTTGATCTGATAAAATTAGTTACAAACAAGAGGTATAACAATGTGTAAACATTTGGTGTACGCGCAACATGGCATATCACTTTTTTGTACGAACACACGGTGTACACGCGACACGCGACGGACTACTTTGGTTTAATAAAGGGTGAATTTGATTGAAATTGTATACTTTGTATATTTGTACTTAGTAAAGTGACTTCACAATTAAACTGATATTTAATACACAAAACATTGAGAGGTTTCATAATTCGCACTGAAACAATTCAACGGCTTTCGATGAGATTGCAAACCCATCTGTAGACCCTGGCTACTTTTTGTGCCGATTCAACTAGAATATCGTTAGGGATCGCATTTATTTATTTTCACGTGGACGAAGCCAGAAGCTATATGTTATACCCACATATGATGAGAATAACGTATTATACACTCGTATCCCACAATGATGCACGAGGATTCATCGTAGAAGAACATTAATACATCACAAACACACAAACCTGTGAACAACATTAATGCTCGTCATATTCATGCCAGAGATTGAACGTGGAACCCCGCGCTTCAACTACACAACCAACTATACCCCAACGGGGCTATCAAAACATATCACATATGAAAGTTGCGGATAGTGGCGGCAAATCAATAAATACTATACTTGGTGCCGCGCGCTCCAAGTACTTTGGTGCCGGTATCAAAAATAGAGAAGTATATCTTTCTACCAATGCTATCAATCATCGTCGGATCCTGTCAACTCGTCTTCATAGATAAGGTAAGAGATACGTACGTGACTTTCACGAACCTCTATTCTGATTTCTGAAACTTTATGTCATACGTCAAAATCCTGGTCCATTACTTAACTTAATATTATAAATGCGAATGTTTGGATGGATAGTGTTTTGTAACACAATCACACCAGAACGGCTGGAGTGATTTGGATGCAATTCGGTATGTAGATAGATGAGGCACTGGAATAACACATAGGATACTTTCATCAACATCATCATCCATCGACATAAATCCCAACCCGATAAATTAAACACAATTTTTGTTATGTAATTTAAAGCGTCTGCATCATAATTACATCTTTTGTCTATGACAGTAATTATCGGGTGCCCTGTATAGGCACCATATAGGTTGGCCATAGCCATCCAGCGTGGCAATGCAGCCCGTTTGATGGGCATCTTTGAATCAGGTACAGTTAGAGGTGGGTTGTTTAAAATAATAAAAAATTGTTTTTAATAATATAGTGGTAGTAATTCGCTTGTTCCGAACACCAAACTAAACTAGCGAACTAAAATCTACTTTTAGTAAATATGTGGTAGTTCTTATTGTGTTCTTGCTTAAGTCCAAACTCGTCTAACGCTTGCAAGTGACAATTCTTAAATTTGCCGTTTCTGTTTAATTGTGGGTATGTTTAGTGCAAATTTAATCGTCATGTAAGTTCGTGCTCTCTAAACTAGTCTAAACTGATGTAAATCTACCCACATTTGGATAGAATTATTATATGTTTAGAATTTTCATTCTAAGTGTTACTCGAATGTAGATTTTAATATTAACATAATAAGAACTACCAAAGTTTAGAGAATTTTAGTTTAGTGTACGCACAAGCGAATCAGTACCAATATTTCTAATATTTCTATAACACAGTTATGTAGTTTTCTGTGTACTTTATGCTATATAGTTCTATTTAGAATTTTTTTAATGTGTATTTGTTATTTGACTATCATTAATATTAGCCATAAATAATTTATTCTGTGCATGGATAATGTATATTCAAAAATTTAAATAATTGATTACAGAGTTTATTATATTTCTTTTTTTTGACATCTTCACCTTCCCCTCATTTCTTTTCCTGAATACGTCCGTCGCCCTGTAGGTTGTGTTTTAACGCCACAAACAGCTCACGCAGGATTTATGTGTTTTTGGCATTGAATTCTATTGAGTATAATATATTTTAATATAGTATATTAAGTATAATCTGTTATAGGATAAACTTTGTAAAACAAACGAGTTG
The DNA here is from genome assembly GCA_917880725.1 of Selenia dentaria. Classification (NCBI taxonomy): domain Eukaryota; kingdom Metazoa; phylum Arthropoda; class Insecta; order Lepidoptera; family Geometridae; genus Selenia; species Selenia dentaria. The sequence continues at coordinate 7,841,343 of OU862891.1, forward strand.
TTTTTATTTCAGCAAGAGTAAATTAAAGTAAAAAAGGTGAGTTAAACTCATAAAATACTTTAGTAGTCAAAAAATTAAACAAAATAACTCACGCTACTTTATAATTTATTCCAGCTATACAGTTTACACTGTATTAATATGTGACTACCACCCTACCCCACATAATGTTGGCATATTTATTCTTGAATATTATAAAGCACAACTTGTTTCGATCTTATCACTTACCAACAAGTAGCCATTACGCCTTTCAAATACAGTATTATAAAAAAATAATTCCTGTTTGCATATAATTCTAAGGAAAAAATCTATTAATCTTCTACAACTGCTCGCCAAGAAAAGTTTACCTTCGCAAGCTAATACTAATTTAAGTAATTTTACTGCCAATATGGTGCATGACACTGTTAAGAATTTTCTCCATTTATCATGCAGTAACTGACTGAGCTTTCAAATGAGAACGTTCGAAGTGAAAGTCCGAGAGTCATTACGCGGCAATTTATCGGTGCAAATTGGCATTCACACACACACACACACACACACACACACACACACACACACACACACACACACACACACACACACCTGTGTTCGTGAGATGAGCATTTTTGTTTTGTTATAATGAAACAGCATTGTCAAGAATATTGTTGCTTAGAATAAACAATACAAGTGTATTTCCAGGTTTGTTATTAAACGTTGTTCGGCCCTTGTCATTACATTATGGTAAGATTCGCTTCTCTACGTCTGTTTGCGATTTAGTGTGAAAGCTTGGTACACAGGTTTCCTTACTATATAGCGTCATATTGCTTACATAATCGATACAATTTATGCTAAAAATGGTTTTGCGTCAGTTTCCCAAGAAACATAATCGTTGGATTAAAATTCATCTGGACTCAAGCAAACAACTATTCGTGCATGAATTAGAACTTTTCATTATCATGTTTACGGTTATGTTAAAATATCATGACAAGATAATGTGTAGGGAAAAACACAACACACACAGGCAGATGAGCCTGTAAATCTTTTTTGAAAATTTACGCAGGTAAACGTAATTACCTACCTACGTATTACCATTCCCATGCACCTGCTGTCGCACTTAACCCTTCTGTTGCCGACGTAAATCAGCTGTATCTGGATATGGCCACATTGGCCGGGACGATAAAAATTGATCAATTCATTGCCGCACGTTATATTCAATATTAACGTTAGAATGTATGTAAATAATTGTTGTCGCACTCGTTTTAAACGTACTCGTAATCAGTTTTTCAATCAGGCGAGCAAAAACACTTTTCCACTGGCGGTCGTTGAAGACACTTCTAGCTGTAGCTACGTTCTTGTTCATAATATATACAACATAATTATAGATAGAATAAAGACTAGCATAGGAAGTGTAGTGTACCTAAGTATATTTAAAAAGTACATCAAGTATCGTAAGTAACGATAGGGGTTCTTCTGTTGAGGAAATTAATGTATACCTATGTAAATTAAATGGCAAAGGTGTCACAATCATTTACTTACTATGTGTTGTCTTTTATAATATACTATGTCGTTAAAATGTAAGCTTGCATATATGCTAGTATATATATATATTTTTAAAATACAATGCTAAAATAAACATGCTAGGAGTTTTTGCTTTTGATATTCAAAATTCATTAAATCTATCTATTTTATACTCGTATATCACGTTATATTTTCTACAACAAAGTATTGTGTATCTGATATTGTCAGTGGTTCAGTTTTAAAGAAGCACAACAATGCTTTGGCGGATCAAAATTCGAAATGTGCCAAAAATAGCGGGAAACAAAATACGGTTAACACCACTTAACACACAACACCACAAAAGTTCGATAATGCCGCATGTGCGCGTACAGCGAAACAAAACAAGAAAGGTTTGATCACTGACTGCCGCCGTGGTATCTAATACTATTGCATCTGTGGCCAAGTTTTGTTTTGCGAACATTTATTTAATTCAGTAAATAATGCTTGGCTGTTCGTAAAGTTGTTAGGCTTATAGTATAATATTGATGATGATTATAGTTATTGGTACCGACATGGGACAGAACGGATATTATTATTTTTTGCAAGGCGACTTATTTTAATATGCAATTTTAACTACGGTTTCTTAATTTGCTAAGCCTTATTTACGGCAACTAATTTGGTGTTTTAAAATTATTATAAAATATTTAGTTTATTAAATGATTTTATTTTCTGTTAGAAATCTTAAATTTATTATTCTGTAAAACAAATATGGTATATTTACTAGTCGTACATAAAACTATAGGGAATATTATTATATTATATATTGTTATTTTAAAAAAAATCATTATTGTTTTGATAATACATATATTATTGTTAATGAAACTCGTCAGTCAGGCCTTTTAGGAAGGGATGTCTATTATGTATAGGTACGCGTATAAAATGTTTAAGCTATTTCGAGTCAACTTGCTTGGTGCAAATTGACTTTATGCAACCGTGTAAAGCTTAGCAGGCAATTTCATTTGCTATAATTCACAATAACATGACTTCATCTTACAAGTTGATTAACGATGCTACTCGTCTACTACGTGCGGCAGGAAGAGCATATTTAGTCATCATCTTACCTGTAATAAAAAAAAAATATATATGTTATTAGTAAACGAAACAAGTACGAGGCCCACCTGGAGTTTAGCTGTAACCTCTCCATTTAACAGATGCAGTTCGTTACAAGTGATGAACTGCACTGCACCCGTAACCATAAGACATAAAGTTTTTAAGACTCATGTGCCGGTAGTTTTACCAGTACGTATCCCCTTCAAACCAGAACGCACTAATGTAAACATTACTGCTTCAGAACAAAAATAGGTATAGGTAGCCACACAATTAAAATATATGAAACTTGAGCATGCTATTGGTCTGCAGTTCGGTTTAAACTAAAATTATACACGATTTCGTATCCGCTTCCATTTACACTGTAACATTTCTTACACATAGTAGTATTAAATGAAGTAGCTTTCTACGTCTTTCTGTATATATTTTAACTCCTTCTGAAATATTTGATTGGGTTTTGGCCATGAGCTAGATAACATTCAATGGGAATTTTATCTATGTGTTTAATCCATCAAAGGTCGTTGGTCATCATAGGGCCAGAAACAATAGAAATTTCATTGTTATAATATAACGACTCTTGAAGGGATATTAATCCCAATGAAGTTTTTTATGTGAATATAAAAAATACACTTTATTCACCTCTTAATTATCCTAAACTGGCTGCACCCGTGGTTTCACCGGCGTGGTGATGGATGATGATGAGATGTAGCCGTTCTGCTCCGATAAGTAACAAACTTACATACATCGCAAGCATTCGCATTTATGATGTTAATGAGATTACACCCGTGCGAAGCCGGGGTGGTTCGCTATTAAACATATAATATTAATAATGTATTTTTTGTAACTACTGAACTTTTTTTTATGTATAACATGTTTGAGAACACTGAGAAAACCCGCGAACGCGCAAATCCGTTAATTATTAAAAAATGTAACCATGTTATGGGCATTGCAAAACAAAAACGAGAAGACCTAGCTCTACCCGGATTAACTAAGCACTATGAAAGCTCTTTGGATATAGATAGAGTAATAGTTTCAATAAGTGTAAATTCAGCGTTTACTCGAACACCTAGGTTTATTCACTACAAGTAACACAATCATCAAATTGCAAATTAATTTGTTATTGGCTTTACTTTAAAACGCTGCTTAACTTTAAATTACGTTAGTTATGTGCACAGCAAAATGTTTGTGTGGAAGGCTAAATGACATTATTTAATTTAAACAGCGTTTATATGCGAGGCTGTTTTTTCTAATTTCAGTAGTTGTTCCGCTCATAGGAATTAGTAAATAATGTTCATAATGGAACTGGCGGGCGTAAGCTACTTTGTTGGGCGTTTTTCAAATGTAAGCACGTGATGAGCCGGGCAAGTCGTGCGCTTGACGGTGAGCACTATGTATTATATATGAACGGCATTTTAATAAAACTCCCTTCAATATTTTCGCATCAGCGCGTAAATAGCTGAACGGTTGGCAATGTGTGAATGCACCAGCAAAACGAGATCTAGTTATAATGATTACTTAAAGCATCTATTAATAAGCATATTTTATGTGACGGCACCTCTAGCACATATACTGAGTGACGACTGAACTTGCCCATAGTACGAACTCAAGAGATGTGGTCGTAAAATTCCGTTCAAGTAATTGAACTAAATGTAATGACCGTAAACTGGCAATAACTTCTTTCTAATAAAGGGAAAGGGAAAGAATGTTTCATATCACGCAGTCTTTTTTCAATGTTGAAAATGTAATTGTAATATATCCCGATGAGTATGCGACGTTGAGGAAAAATTTTACAATGAAATCGTTCACGGAATTGAAATTCCGTATTATTTTTGTACGTTATTTGGAATGTCAAAGGCGTGCACAATCACTTTCTCTTTATTTATTTACTTTCGCAATAAAGTATCTGACTTTTTCTCTCATTAAATTAGACTCGTACGTTAGTACCTTTGCTTGAATATAATATAGTTGTATCAAGAATATTTTTATTCAAGCAGTCATAGTCACAAAGTCATGAAGTCACTGTGTCCTGTCTTAGGCGGTTAACGAGAAAAATGCAAAAACAACGTTTCATGATTTTGTGGAGCTTGCCTATAGTGAGCTATATAATGGTTTTAATCCACCACTATTAAATGTTAAAACTTAAAAAAATCAAGTTTATTAAACGGAATCAATAGTAGCCATTCTTGGGTTTTTCCCGCCACGTGTCCGACCTTATCTCAGCAATATTTAATGAGTTACGATAAGCGGGTAAATAAAAAATAATTATAAATGCGAATGTTTGGATGGGTGGGGGGTTGTTAATCATTCAAGCCAGAACGGCTGAACGGGTTTTTATGAAATTTGATAATGTAAATGCATGAAACGCTGGAATAACACCTAAAGGACATTATATATATTTATTAGATATTTTCATCATCATCCATCCACCCGGGTAAAACAATAGGGCAAAGCTTTGTAAAATTATTTATTGTAATGTTTTCTACGTATAGTCTAGTCCGGTATTAGTTGTGGGGCCCATGCGCAAGCAGCAGTCGTGGTCAAATCAGTAATTTACTTTACCTAAGAAACTAAGTTCAATTAATTAATATACAAAATAAATGTAAACCATGGCGCGTTCAGTAGTATTGGTAGTAATTCACTTGTGCATAATACCAAACTAAACTAGCGAACTAAAATCTAAATACTCTAAACTAAGGTGTGGTACTTATTCTGTTTATTCTACAATCGACATGTGTACTTCAAATGACACATAGTATATTTAATATTCTATTCAATTATGGGTAGTTTTAGATCAGTTGAGAGAGGACGACGTGATGGCGACTAAATTTGCATACACATACCCACAACTGAAATTGAATATCGAATATAATAACTGTCATTCGCAAGCGTTATTTTACATTTTTACAGTATTACTTTTTTAAAAGCACTAACGTCTGCTTTAGCGATCTCAAACATTGAAATTTATAGAGAGAAAAATTTGTTTACGAATATGAAATATGAACATTTACTAGTTTTAAGAATAATAAAATTAACAGTATGTGACAAATAAAAATAATAAATTATTGAATTTCTCAGTTGCGTAACCTTTATTGTCCCATATATATTATGTATATATATATATATATATTTGGTTTCTTTTAGAATATTTTATTCACAGGAATGCTTACAGATGTAACCGAAATGCACACTTATTTCGTGTACAAATGCCAGAGCTTTTTAACTGACTTCAAAAAGGAGGAGGTTATAAATATGTTCGTGCGTATGTAATTTTTTTGTGTGTATTGTAGTCGATTTCTCCTCCATTTGTAGAACAATACTCAATTTTTTTTTGTTTGTTTGGTAGAGTATTTTTAAGTTACACTCCAAAAACTGATAAGTGTTTCGCCCTGCCACTAATCAACCCCATCAAATTTCAGAGTTTGTCCTTATGACATATCGCGAAACAAACCTTTATTGAGAACTGCAATCTTAAATCCAAATGTATGGTCATTTCGTATCATGTATACGCTAAATATCTAAATATAAACCTTGACAACATTAAATAAAAAAATAGAAGTTAAAAAACTAAAGAAAACTTTAGGATTGTCAAAGAGATAGCTGTTTATAAATAAACGTCGCGTCGTAAGGCTTAGAACCTCTGAGAACGACTACCTATATCCCAGCATTTTTTGCGCCAACATTGTTTAAGTATATATTCATAATATAATAATGAATGATAATCCTACGCTACAATGTAGTAAACTCTTATTTTTATTTGTTTAATTATTAAACCCACAGTTGTATATAGAATAAGCACCTAAGAACGCGCGAGTTTCTTGATCGATTTATCATTGGGTTAATTAGATCCCACTCTCCAATCTACCCTAATGAGCACTTGAAAAGAGAAAGATCAATACCTCCACGCCAGGTTTTACCCCTCCCCACTCTTACCATACCTACCCTCACGTCGTCTAATTAAGGTTTATTGTCAATATAAGGTGCTATCACTTCTGCCTACGATAGGGCTTTGTTTTGCAGGCGGTACCACATAAACATAAAAATATAAATGTGTACCTATATGAGATTTATTATATGTTTAAACGTAAAGCCACGCCATAAGAACGGATATAAAACGTAATGATACGAAAAGTCAAAATGTTGAAAAAGTTTCGATTCAATCCCAAAATAAATAATATTTACTGAAGAATTACAAGTAGGATAGTCCAGGATTTGTGAGGGTCGGCCGCCGAATTGACGTCTTTCTCAGGACTGAACTTAAGGTGAAAGTAACATCGTTGTGAAAACCACAGCATGTTCCTAGGGCACTTGTTTAGCCCGTCTGGCTAGATACTACTTTTGTAGATTGAAAACCTGTGGATAAGCACTTAACGGTATGGTCTAGAACCTGTCATTGAGACTCTGTCACTATTTTAGATCTAGTGTGATACCAACTTCGACCGCATCATCATAAACCGTAAGTTGAGGTAGTAGAAAACGCTAGTCTAATGAGTCTGACGATAAAAAATCAGAAGGTATTTAATGTACAGCGTCAATATATCAACTCGATGTTGTTGGTACTTACCACATAATTTTAAGCGGCCTCGTCTTGTATAAGTAAATGTGGGCATTTGTTATATATGACTTTGTGGTGGTTTTGTCACTTTGTGGACTGTATGTTCCTATTTCTGATCTTCCTTAGGGTTCCAAATAATAGACGAGTTCGCACGGTAAAAACTGACCCTTATTTCACAAAGTTAGCTTGCTTACGTTCCTAGTTGAGCCTCGCACCTATTACATAGTACTGCTTGGTTGTTGGTTTCGTTATATGTAAATTTATGAAATCTAGCAAATTACGCTACTGGAGGTCCAGCTCTCCCTCCTTAACAACTGTTACATATCCTTTGCACCTCGATGTCGAAATAGCTGACAAAAGTGACAAGTTTAGCAAGATGTGCTCTATGAAGAGGCGTATTTCACCATTTCAGATTATTAGTGGTATTGAATGAATGAATGAATGAATGAATGAATATTTATTTGCTTCAGTTTTGGGTACAATATTGCATAGTTCTTAAAGCACATAATACAGGTCCGACAAAACTCTACCTAAACGGCGTGCAAATGTTTTATACAAGATAAATTCTTATGTGTTTTTAGAATCTACACAAAAAAAATAAAAAAATAAACAGGCAGTAAATTAAAAATAATACGAACTGATTCTAGATATAATAATTAAGAATGTCAATTGATATAGTTGTTTGATAAGTCGCTTCTATCAATTAATACAATGAAATGTCAAACCTTAATATATAATCACCTATGTTAGATTTTTATCATCTAAGAAGTCCTTTATAGAGTAATAACATTCTTTCAATAAGAAGTCAAATAATTTCTTTTATGTTTTATACTTTTCTTTATTATATTTATATTATATTTCTTGTTGAATATTAATTATTAGACAGGGACTTGTGCTGTGACGGAGGAGTGGGTGAGACATTAATTATACCCTGTTGTAAATTGTGTCACTAACGATAATTATCAAGGAGGGTTGACGTCAGATCTGTTAGCTGGCTATCAAAACCAATACCAAATCTATTAATGAAATAAGAAAGAGATATAATAAACAGTGTGAAACTGACACTAACTAATTGAAAATAATTAAATAGTGAAATAATTATTCAGTAAGGCAGCAAGAACGCTCTGAACGTTTATACACGTTCGAACGTGACATAGAAACATAAGTCGAGTAAGTAGAAGTACTTAGGTACTTACTTTAACTATTTTATACAACCAAGTGATTTTTCAGCAATAGATCGCCGTCATAGGTACACACTGCATAGTCACTTAGCAAAAATCCTAGGCAAAGGAGACTCGAGCACCAAAAGGGTTTTAATTGTTAGAAAAGCTTAATATAAATAACTTATTATATGTGATGCAAAGTCAAAGTCCAAGTCGCACAACGAGCTATGGAGAGGGCTATGCTCGGGGTTTCTCTACGTGATCGAATCAGAAATGAGGAGATCCGTAGAAGAACGAAAGTCACCGACATAGCTCAGAAGATTAGACAGTTAAAGTGGCAGTGGGCAGGGCACATAGCACGCAGAACAGATGGCCGATGGGGCCGAAAGGTTCTGGAGTGGAGACCACGGAACGGCAAGCGCAGCGTAGATCGTCTACCGACACGGTGGACAGACGACCTGATGAAGGTCGCAGGATGACGTTGGATGCAGGCCGCTTCCAACCGGTCCTTTTGGAAAATCATGGGGGAGGCATAGACATAGGACGTCCACTGCTGAACATAGGTTCAGCAGTGGACGTCCTACGGCTGAGATGATGATGATGTGATGGAAAATTAAACTATTAAAAGGTTAGAGTTTCTACATATAAATGAGTTTATAATAAAAAAAATACGGTATTGAAATTCTAGTGAGTTTGGCACATGTAAAAATTTATATTTTATAATAGTGGTATGCCATAAAATATATTATGGCAAACCACTCTTGTTGTCAAGTATCGAATAGGTTGACCTAAGTTCTTCACAGCGTCGCCGCAGCGGGCAGCCGAGAGCTCACAGACACCATGATCGTTGATGACTTCGTGCTTCGTGAGTGCTCTTCCAGGAAATATTTACACACACATTGCACATGTAACCTCGAAATAGTACTGATAATTACTTGGAGCTTGAAATTATTGAAAATTTGAGTTGTTATCGTGTGTTTCTTTTATTCACTAAGTACCACACATAACTTCGTACTACTTTATTATATTTGTAATTCTAATTTATAGCTATATAATAATAATAATAATAATCTTTATTGAATAACTTTACATAGTATACAGAGGTTCTCGTATCTCTGCCTTTTGTGTTAGTAAAAACTGTGTTACAAAAGGCAGTCTCTTCCATGAAGTTCATTTAAAGTTTAACAATGAAAACGACATAAGATCATTAATAACAGGTAACAAAAAGTAGGTATTCTTATATTAAGTCTCTATCTAATAATCAAACATTCTGAGAATATAGTAGTAATGTGTGGATGGATTGTACTTGATGATGAATCTAATTAATTACTCGTTAAAAAGTGTGTGTGCGATGCAGGATGCAGTTATGACCGCGTGGCCGTTTGGTGTGTGTGTGTGTGTATGTGTGTGTGTGTGTGTTTTTTTTGTAGTTATAGAATTATACTACCGAACAATCTCTAATAATTTTTCTACTGATTTATAGTCTTCCTGTTTAAGCCATTCATAAACTTTATGTTTATATAAGAGGATAACACCACAAGTTCGAGATAGGAAAACAGAATGTTTATTATTTTATTGCTACATTTTTCTTATAACATATCTTTTTAACACATTGCTACTGCGAATCTCAAAACAAGGGGTTACCACTATGCACCTGTTCTGTCTGTCCGTTCAATGTCCATTCGTTTCGTTCGTTTTCGTTTTTCAACGACTCAACGTTTCTGATAAAATACGTCATTAGATTAATCTTGATGGCGTGAGGGTTACTGGGTAGCTACATAATTACCCGACTGCGATGAAGCCCAAAATGACGGCTGTTTTCATACGCTTTAATGTGCGGACTAATTATTACCGTAGTCGGGTTATTTAACTTAGCTTTCGCGGTTTATGAAATGTTTAAAATTTGTAATAAAGTTTTCGTTAAACTTCACGTTCAGATCTTAAAGTTTAGAACTCGATATTAAACTTAATTTTCAGCGTTAATCAAATAGACTTCTAGGCGCAGAATGTAGACAAAAGGAACATATAATTATTTACAGATTAACAATAAAACTAAAACTTATATAAATAGAACATTATTATTCAGTAGCGAAGGGTACTTAACCAAACTTATACACTTTTTGAAAACACAGTGAATTACTGCAAATATTAATACCTAAATCTAAATAAGTAATAATAAGTATACGTTCGTACCTTAATATGTGGTATAGACATTTACTAGCGTCTGCCACAGCAGTTAATTAGGCACAACTCAGCACGAAGCTTCGTCACCAAAGCTCGGCGCTGTTATTTCTGCCGTCACCTTATTTGATCTTGTAAGAAAACTAATTGTATATAGATACGAGTATTCGGTTAAGTAGTTTTTGAGTAACATTTCAATAACTGAATAGGTAGAATGGAAGTCAGTATAAAATTTTTCAAATTGTACTAATTTATTTTGATCTTGTACGCGCATCGCAAACGTGGCTTAATTTTTTGGTTAATTGTATCACAAATTAATAACTGCTAAAAACAAAATCAACGCCATTCTGTAACTAATTCAATTTCTCCTGAACTTATCTTTTACCTGGAATTTAACACCGAAATCTGTTTTTCGTAGTCGTACGAAGTACGTGAAAAAATGTATTCATTGCTTTTTCTTTTTCTAAAAAGAAAAAGCATTAAAAAAGAAAAAGCAAAAAAAAAATTTTCTTTATGCTATTAGGAGACGATATAAGCACGAGGCCCATCTGTTATTAGGTAAGTATACCTCTGCCAAGAACAGGTGCAGATCGTCACAAGTCACAAGACGAACTGTATAGCGTCCGTAACCGTGAGACATTGAGTTATTAAGTCTCAATTACCTGTGATTCCGCCGACAACCATACCTTTCTAACCAGAATACAATATTGCGAACATTACTGCTCCGCGGTAGAAAAACGGTAGGGCGGCAGTACTTCCCCGGACGAACTCATTCACAAACAACTCTACTGCACTAAAAGCTATTTATGTTGTTAGCCTCCAATAAAGGGGTGAAGCGAGCGAAGCTGTTGGCAAGAACAAAACACAAGATGAATTCATAAACTTTTCCAAGCAAGCACCGCACCTGCTGATCACAGATGCAATCCTTCTTGACGAGTTTTGTGAATGCTTGACTTAAGAGTTTGGCCACTAAGCGCTAAGCAGTAAAGTCCATAATAAACTGCCTGCGATGTCAGGAGACGTGAAGTGATATTAGAACAGCATTTTACAGCGTTGTCCAGTTTTGAATTACCGGTATTGTTAATCATTGGAATGAATGAAATCAGTGTTATAATTAAATAGTGAAAGAAAATCACTAAATAGGTATTTTTATACTATTCGGCTGGCGATAAGAGTCAAGCAACATATGACAGTTGCAGTGCCATCTGGTTCTTTTAGTTAAACAACTTGTAATGATGATTCTACACAAATATAAATTATGTAATAATCTTTAGAACCTCTAACTACACCTGCCATGCGATTCTCTAATGATTTGTCGATGCGCTCGTCGACGAGCTCACCGATGTCAAATATTTGATGAGATATCGCCCTTGTACATAAGGTTGTTTTTCCAACGTTTATCGTCATCTCGTGATCTGTTTCACGGATGTTGTCAAAGATGCAACGATGTTTGCTCTTAGACAATCGCACGGCTGTACACCATGGTTTAATGTAGATGACGGTCATAGCGCTACTCAGATGTATGAGTAGCAGTTTTTCCTCATCACCACGAGACACAACTTTTTTCATAGGTCCTTGACCTATAAAATTAACGATGCCCTTATGTAATATAAAGGGGCGCAGCCAGTACAGTATAAAACATTTTTTTCATTTATCTGTTTCAGTCAATGTAAATTATGGCGCACTTAACAATAACAGCCACAGAAATCTTAAGTAAATAGAGAACTTGCCAACGATAAATTCAAATTTTGGATCTACGATTTAGAATTGGACTAATTTAAAATTACAATCTCTCTGGTATCCACATCAATTTATGTTCTTTGTGAATAAAAAGTGCTTAACATTTTATTCTATCACGATTCTAACAGACTTGTATGAAATATTGAATTTAAAAGCAGTATGTCCATCCACTCTTTGGAGTACCTAATCAATGCTTAAATCAACAGTCAGTTCTAATAACGACGTAAAACTGGACACATATTATAAATAATAGCGTAGCTGCATAGGATGTCTTATGTATTTAAACCCAACAAAAAAAAAATCCAATACGCAGATTATAAAATCTACAACAATCATTATTCCTAATAAAACTGTAACAATAAATTTTCATATTTGCGAATATAATGTTATAATAAGTCTTTAGTTGTTTTATTATTAGATACTATTTCATTTTAATTGTAACTCTTTGTTTTATTAAATAATTATATTACAATATACAAAATATGAAGCGCCTTTTATTTTCTCATAGAGGTTGATGAAAATTTGAGTGTATTACACGGACGCAAAATATATATTTGCTTTAGGCGACGTACTTTAAATCCCTCGCTACGTTCAGGATTCTACTTAAGAATCCCTCACTTCGCTCTGGATTCAAAAAAACGCCCTCGCCGTTAAAATATTAATTTGCTCCCTTATAATACAATCTACTATTCTAGACACAACAAGGAAACCGTTTCGAATTTAGTAAAATATAACGGTGAACAGTGAAACAAACTCAGATTCTTGACCTTCTCTTTTATGGTTATAACAAACAAGGTTACTAATTTATATAAAACATTTAAATACTTTATTTTTATAAAGCTTACAAAATAATTTTATGGTTTTTATAATATTGTATCATCCTTCAGACGTCCTGTGAAGTTAAACCAAATAATACTAAAATCTGTTGCGCCATTTCAGCACTGTGTGGTAACAAACTCACGCAACTTCGCATCTACTAGCAGTGGAAATAAATCGACAGCTTCATAATATAAAGCTGTGTATGAGTCATGAGTTCATGACATGTAAAGGATAAAAGTGACAAGAAAAAAATGCAGTTCGAGATTAAATCCCGAGCTTCCCTGACGGACGTGATCTGTCTCACAATAGATTCCATTAATCTAGCTTCCGGAATCCGAACCGGGCCCGGGCCCTGATTCAGAACCACACGAAAGATCAGTTGTGGATGGATTATTTTACGTATATAACATGTTGCATTATTTTAATGTTGCTAAAAATTGAATATTAACAAACATAATTATTTTAATGTTGTTATATGTTAACAATTAATTGCACTAATGATCACTACTAATCTCATTATCAGTCGAGAAAACATTTTGATACTGAAACAATATGGTACATGATATGAATAACTCGACAATAAAACTAAGCGACTGTAATAATTTTTATTTAAATTTAACGAAAGATTTTCAATTGGAATACGATACTGAGAACAAATTTTAAATCATTTATAAATAATGTTTCATAATGTTCAGTTCTTGTACAACTTTGTACTCTACACCTAACAGGTGCTGATTTGGTGAGGTTTGGATGAGGTTACAAATGCTGAAGTTGAGCCGTAACGTAGATGCGTTACGGCTCAACTTCAGCATTTGTAAAGGACCTGACATTAAATCCTTGAGATGAATTAAATAAGACAAATAAAACTTCGAAATGCTCAGCCGTCTAGTATTTTCTATAAAATAACTCTCAGATATTCAGATAATATAGGGGCGGAAGTCCTAACTAAATTACCTGTGAGTTAATTTGCCAGGTGTTGATATTCTCAGCGATAATACTGTCAAACTATTTTGCCAAAATAATTAAGACCTCAAAGTGACTTTAACTTGAACAAAAGTGAGGTCTAAAATGTATGGTTACAATAAAGGTTCGGCCACAGAAATAAGTATTGCCTAGTGGAACTTCCAGCACTTCAATAGTCCTTGCAGATTTATTTATTATATATTTTGGATGATTAATTTATTTTGTTAATTTATTTAGTATCCTATAAACTGTTGCCAACGCACTTCTGGCGATGTCTACGTTGTTTATTTGTTTAGGTTTCCGTACCCAAAGGGTAAAACGGGACCCTATTACTAAGACTCTGCTGTCCGTCCGTATGTCTGTATGTGTCTGTCTGTCCGTTTGTCACCAGGTTATATCTCATGAACCGTGATATCTTGACAGTTGAAATTCTCAAAGATAATGTATTTCTGTCGCTATTATAACAAAAAATACAGCATTAAATAAATATTTAATGGGGCTCCCACACGACAAACGTGATTTTTTTGCTCGTTTTTGCTCCATATTTATAACACCAACAGGTACATGCTTGAAATATTCACAGAATACTGAGTTATATTATTTACTTTAAAAATAATTAATGAAATTAAGATACAAATAATGTTTAAGAGGGGCTCCGATACAACAAACATGATTATCTTCAATTTTTTTTCGCGGTCGTAATAACGATAACAGGTAGAAAATATAAATATTTATTTTAGATAAGTACTCTTATACGGAACCCTTCGTGCGCGAGTCCGACTCCCACTTGTCCGGTATTTTAAATACACTTTTGTATCGCAATATACATAATATAATATATATGGAACCAACTGTGCGGTGTCGCCGACTGTCGTAGCTCTTCTGGGACTTTAAGTATCTTTGCTGAGGTTCGTGAGGTTATTACTATGGGTTACGATTGAAAATCAGTGACGAAGGATTCTGTCCTTAGATTACTCCCTTTCAGAAATATGACGGTAGATAACAAGCTGGACTTTTAAAGGAGCATTTTACAATCTTTTGTGAAATGGTAAGCCATTTGTTATTCACTACGTCTCCTGAATCAGTGATAATTGAGCAACCTATAAAAATATTTTGTAACTTATTTATTTCAATCTTGTGGCGTATATTAAACCCTTATTTTTAGTTGGATATATGAATTACTTTGAGAATAATCAATACATGAAAAAAATATTTTTAGGATTTTGTGTGATATACTTGTAGGCCGTTTTCTGATTATTACTATAAAACAAGCCCATTGGTAATTCAAATAACTACCTATCTCACTTATATTTACACCTATACGAAACATCAACATTATTGTCTCTTACATTATTACTACACATAATTACTTTGATGTCAATCCTTAACTATACATAATTCAATGTGAACTATATTGATTATCATACAAATTGGTACAACAATACTTAATTAAATGATTAATAGTTACATTATGCGTATTTAAATATTTATATAATTATGTATGTTTACTTGTCCTGAATGACTGACTGACTGATTCACCAACGCAGAGGTTAACCCGCTCGGGCTACAAACTGGACATTGCAGCTGTCGATGCTCTTGAAAACATCCAGTAACGTTTTTTGGAAAATTCATGCCTCAGTTTTTACGTTTTCCCGCAAAAAAGGCAACTCTGGTCTAAGTGAGATAGATAAAAATAAATGTTTATTAACTTTGATTTTCAAATGTTTTAATTTAAATTAAATATTGTAATTTTTTTTTTTATTAATTATTTAAAAATGAAAATTGTAAATGAAAAAACCTAACTGTTATAATATTATTATAACAGTTGTGTTTGAAAATAATGTATGGTGAACAAATCTTAACGTTACTAGCTGACCTGCCAGCGGCTTCTCTTGGATACGAAGCGACATAAATAAATTTAAGTCATCCCCTTAATGTAAAGATTAAATTTCTATCAAATTATTACTCGATCTATGTAAGTAATACATTTATTAAGTGTAAATTCTCAAAACTCCAACGCGAGATCGCCTCTTAGAATAGAAAAATCAAACGTCACAGTAAAAAAACACTCCTAACCTACCCTCCAATTCTGACTTAAACGAAATTTTGTTAGTTTGTATTTATTCCCTATCGTAGAAGGAGTCAAGGAACTCAATTACCTACGTAATAGTTTATTTTTATATAGTTTTTCATAAACTAAACGATTATATAATAATATATATTACTAATTAACTACATGCCATAGATTATTTAAGTTTACTACATAAAATAATATATTTTAATTGAATTAGTCGTCATTTATGGTAAATGGCCGATGGCGTGCAAAAAATAGTGAAATAATCACTATTTTTTGCACGCCATCGGCCATTCATTACGTGCCTAATCGCAGAATTGACCTAGAAAAGTATCAAGTCATGAAAGTAAACGAAAGCCTTTTAGCACGTTTTAGTTCTAATAATTTTTCTTGGCAAATAAGATTATGTTCACGTCATTATTCCATCGAAGGACGTTGGTCATCATGCGGCCAGACACAATAGAAATTTCATTGTTATAATATAACGACTCTTGAAGTTAATAAATAAAAAATCCATATATTATTCAAGCATCATTCAAAGCCCGTATTTTTGTTTGTCATAATGACCTCGGTCAGTTCGGTTACCTCAGGCGGTTCATTTGGATGTTTAATGCATCTTGCATTAAGTGTACTCATTGTTTTATAAACTTACGAATAATACTTATAATACCGTTCATACACTCCCACCCCCGCGCCAGGAGTCACTGTGCCGCGGACGGCACGGGCACACTCATGCATAAATCACAAGCTTCCAAAACCCGAGAACAAACGTTATAATTAATTACATAAAAAATTACCCTGAATGGGGATGAAACTGGGACCTCGTGATTTGAATGCAGAGTCGTTACCAACTAAGCTAATAGGGTTTTCACGGCCTGAACATGTGTTTGGCATGTTTTTCTTAATGATATATCGTCCAAGCAACTGTTCATCTAGAAGCTCTTTCGGAAGGACTTTGATAGTACTGCAGGCAAGACCTTATTTTGTATGAAGTTATACGCGCGTCCTTCCAGCAGTACAGTAGATTTCGTTACTTGTGACAAAATGCAACTGTTATAGGCACAGGTTGTCACTTAATACCAGGTGAGTTTTCCGAATTCTGTCACCAAACACATTAAAAAAACCATGATAAACGGCAATTGCATCAATCGGCTCTGTCATTTTTTTAAATATCTTTCACATTTCTATAAAAATACGTGACATTCTAAAAGATTCCCCGAAATGTTGACGATTCCATGCGTTATTCGTGTCTGGAGCGTCATAGCTTGTCGCCAGAGAATGAATGCACCACCCACGTCTAAACTCCGCAGCTATCCTGCTGACACTAACGGTACAAGCCTATAAAGAGAGAGAAACAGACTATCGGATGATACTTTTTTTTGGTACTAACTAACTACTAATGCAAACTAAGTTGCGTCCTACCGGCAGGACAGAAAGTCCTTCTAGCAGGACTCGGGACGATTTATGATTAATACATAAAAATTTATGGTCTTTTAAAAATATCTAACTAACAACTAAATAGTATGTTATAATTATTTTATTAGTGAAACTGTTTAGGCTAGTTTGTTCTAAATTTCTAATTTTATTAGCTCAATCTTATAAGCTGTTTGTTTTCCCTAAATGTAAAATAAAATAAAATAATTAACGTGATTTTCTAACTTGTTAACTATGTTGAATAAAATGAAAGAATTTTTGTATTACAATTTGAAACTTGGTTACAAATTTTATGACAAAGAGAGTCAAACTAGAACAATTTTCTTTCTCCTTACCTTGAAACACTGGCATTAGAATAGTTTCTGCAAGAATTTCCTAAGGGTTGTCTATTTTCACTGCTGTTATTAAATCGAGGTGTTTTAGTTTACATAAAATTTGATTAAAACGTCTGTTTTCAGTTCTAGATATAGTTACCTACTTATTAAGGCCTTCATAGCATTGTTAACTATATAATATGCGACTTTGTAACATCAATTTTGTAACATTTGGGCCATCGTCGAAAAATCGGGTTTATTTTTGTTTTTTTTTTTTGATATGCCAGTGTTTGATCTACGTCCGGTGTTAGGTAAACATCTTATTTGATGTAGCAGTATACAGAAGGCCTAGATGATAAGTGTTGCAACCACACTACAGCCTTAGGGTCGTGACCGGCTCTCAATTGCGGGAATTCAATTTAAGTTGTATATCGGCAACTTAATAGAGAGGGTGGTAGCTGCCCAGGCACAATAATATCTGCCTCACGTGCTGTGTTAGTTCCCACAATGTTATTTTCATCGCAAGCTTGAGCCAGAGGTAGGATTTGAACCGGCGACCGGCTGGTCCGTAGTCGACGCTCACTGACTCTGAGCTTCAAAACTAATGACGTCCTTGACTTTGTCAATAAAAGACTGGTATGCTACGAATTTTGACTGCACTATCACTGCCCATCAAGGTGACATAGTGGTCAAATGACTGCCTATTAAAATTAAAAAAAAATTGTTCATCGTCTCAATAAAAATGTTTTATAACTTATCTACATATTATGTGTTTTTAATACTATTTACCGCAATAACTACAATTAACGTACATGTGATAATTGAAAGCAGCGGTTATAAAATTTTACTAAAGTTCCCTAGCGTAATATACATATACATATGATTTCATGATTTAATCACAAAACGGGCGTTCACATTAATTATCACGGCAAAGTTCTTGGATTTAAATCGAATGAATCGTGATGTTTGTGTAGGGATATATCATTGAGGTAATAAATGATTCGTTAGAGGAGACGTATTATTTGATTTTCATATTTAAGGTGGTATTATTTATCAATAAATAAATAAGTTTATCACAAGGTGTTGATGATTTTTTCATAAATGAGTCTAACATCAAATAAGCCAGTATGAGTATTTTCATGTAGTAAATAATTCTAGGTATCCATACTGAGCATTCGGTTTTGACTTTGTTTAGGCGAAATCCACCTATTTAGGAAATCTACATCTACTTAAATAATATTCTCTCTTACAGAAATACAATAAATCAATAAACTTGTCAGTTTATTGATTTATTTCATTTGATGAAATCCGACTAAATGTTAAAAAACTGAGCAAGCGAGAATCAGGCCAAGCTGTATAAGGCTCCCAACATTATGGCCAATCAACTTTATTAAACTTTTTATTTAATTATGTGATGTGTGTCTCGGAAAAAGTATTTTGCTCTCCGTATTTGGTATCTTAATGTAATGAATATGCTAAAAATGTATAAATTTATATATGCACTATACTCAATGAGTTCTGAACAATGGCCCATCATAAGTCTGGGCAACATTTTTTTGTTACCCTCCCATAAAATCACGTCCTTATATTCTATTCTACCTTATATATAGAAAGTTTCAGTAGAAAACTTTAAGCAATTATCTTTCTCATGTTAAGTTTTGCCAAAATTGTATATGCTTGTATGCACAATAAGGCTCGTCAGTACATTAGTCTTCCCTATTTTTCTGGACGGTGCAGAAACGTGGACAATGCGAGACATTGAAAAGAAGAAGATAGACGATCTCGAAATGTGGTGCTGGAGGAAAATGCTTGGAGTATCGTGGACTGAGTTTCGCACAAACGTGTCAATACTCCAAGAACGTCTATCGGTATTTAGCAACGTCTATCGGCCACTGTCCAATCCCGTATATTATCGTTCTTTGGACACGTTTCCAGGCAAGACAACGACTCAATAGAGCGCTTAGTCGTCCAAGGCAGAGTGGAAGGCACCAGACAGCGCGGTAGGTCACCGATGGACCGATTAAATCAAGTGTGTGGTCGGTGGTTCCTTGCATGAGTGCATCAGGATGACGACAGGCAAAAATGGCGTGACATCGTGAGGCGTATAACTTCTGGCCCCACCAACACTACTACATGACGATCACGGCCGCTCTGTCAAGAGCGCAACGAAGAAGAAGAAGTATGCATAATATGGTTAAGATTGTAACCATATTATGTCGACGTTAACGAAATCTAAGTATATGAATCAGAAATATCCTTAGACCGGAATCGTAGTGTGATTTGTAAGTGCAAATAAACAGATTCCTTAGCGGAATTGGATTGCTGATCCAACAACCTCTATAACGCCATATAACCTCAATGGAACTATTTGAGTACCTACACTAATATATAAGATGTATCTATCAATTATGGTGTTTATTTGGGAAGTAATTGGATGCCGGATTTCACATTCACGTGTTTATTTTGGTATGTATTCAATTAAAATCCTTCGATTGATGTAGAGTAGCGTTGTGTACTAGATAATGTAAGAACGTAGTTGTTATCTTACATTACTTATCTAGGGCGTTAAAATAAACGTTTAATAAGTCAATATTGTCATCAATATCACTATTACCAACATAAGGGCATGGTCTCCGTCATTATCGTCTCCCCATTCTTGTCCCATGTCTTCGTGTCGTGAAGTCAATGCAAGAGCATCTTTCTCTGTACAAACCTGTTAATACTTGTCCTGTCTAACTGAAATATTCTGATGTTTACATTTACCAGTTAAAGAATTAGAAGTAGTCACACTTGACTTGTGAAACAGCCGATTTGGTGTCATATCACGTTAACCTGTTATGTTAAGAAAACTCTCAATTAAAATGATTTATATCTTTGAGGAGATGGACTCAAAGAATATTCCATCCACCGTTTAAATTAGATGCAAATCATGAGTAGCGAGGATACCCAACTTATTACGTGGTAGGACTCTTGTGCAAGAGACTACCTTGGTTGGCACCACCGCAGTTCAGATGTTCTACCGCAGAGCAATAGCAATAGTTCGCAAGCATCACAGTGTAAGGGCGCGTGAAGAGCGCTGTAGCAAGTAAAATTACTGGGCGTAAGAGACTCATAAACCAATGTCTCACAGGTGTGTCACACTGCTATGGGTGTATGTAATGTTATCATCAGATGACTGCCAGTTACATACCTACTCGGATGGAATTTCAAAATAAATTGTTCCAGACATCTTCGCCTGATCGGAAAATCTCTCGTGATTGTGCTGGCACGAGAGTTTAACAAAGTAAGAACCTGGGGTCGATCTAAAATGTATTACTTTCTAACCTTTTTTTGAGGGGGTGATGCTGTGCACCTCCCTTCCGCCACGGGGGTGACGGAAAAGGGCGTGTGGGGCTCAGAACTACTAAAACTCTCCCTCTCCGTCTACAACAGGGCGGCTCGGTTTGCCACAGCATACGTGTAATCTCCGCCCACGCTGGAGTCTCCTCGGGAGCTCCTCGCCGCCACGAAGTGGTATATTTCGGTGAGGATCTCCGCTTGGAGCCCCCTTAGTGATTACCGGCCAGCAGAATTCGTTTGTTACCATTACTTATTAATTACTCTTATGCTATTAATCTGTTTAAAGAAAAATATTATTGTAGAGATGAGTATGTTAATTTGTATTTCTTTACTTTAACATAACAAAGGTCTTGAAACCGTGCCGTCAAAACTATCCATTGAAATCTCAGCGCAGCAGAAAATACTCAGCTTCATTATGTTATGTTGAATATGGACGCATAAAACACAATGAAATGACATAATTTATATAAAATCTAGTTATTTATTTATAATAATCAATGCGATAGAAACGTTACTAAAATTAAACTTTATTCGATAATTGAATCGGTCCGAATAAACGTTGGCTAAAAACTACGACACTCCATAGTTACCTTTCAGTTAAAACCACGTTGAAAATTATCGTTAAACTACGCGACGTCAAAACGTTATTCCCTAACGATGAATTAAAAACGCTGAAGTCCATTTTAATTATAAAATAGGCTTTGATAGCCTCCAATCACCTAACGGAAGTCCCTGTTCGTTAGTTGACTAATATTTTATGCAAATTATTCAAAGACGTCAAAGCCGATAATTGATTAAGAAAGTCGACAATCTTATAAAAACATCACAGTTGATAATTACTAACGGTAACGTAATAACGAAAGCAGTTCACCAAGGAACGGATTAATATTATATTACGAGGGAGCAAGTCTGCTCACGTTTATGCTACACTGGGCAAATAGAAAAATTAACAATATAAGGGAAAATACAAAAATGTAATTCACAAGTAGCTTATCATATCTTTCTACCAATGGTACTACTAATTGGTTTTAATGTTATTTTGACGGTTTAACTTACGCTATAGGTATAGTCGAATATCTCGACCGGTTCTTCTTCATGGAGTACTTGCGCACCCGACTGCGTTCGCGCTAGTAAGTTAAACTTTCAAAATAATATTAAAATGTGTAATACTTACGAAAGTTCCATTTAAGGTACTACTAATAGGTATTGTGAAAAACTTAAAACGTATGTTTCATTGTTATAATTAAATATTCATAGATCAATACTTATTTACAAAACATAACATGTGTAAGTGATGCGTTACTTACGGTTATGATGAAATCTATGACTTACTGTAACAGGTTGCGCTGATTTGAAAACGTTAGACGAATTTTTAGCCACATTTTGTATGGGACTATACACGTCTACCTTGAAACATTTTTATGTATAACTATCTGCCCGGACAGACTTCGTTCTGACAAACGTTATTTAGTAGTAGTTAGTGTTATTAATCAAAAATTCAAATAGCTATGACGTATTTACGAGTGATCCCGTTATTTGATGTCTCAACAATAATGCAATTATTTTATTAATACTTTACATGGGCAGAGGCACATACGCAAAAAAATATTGCCGATTTGGTCGAGCCCATCTCGCTTATAAACATAATTTTTTATGTAGATAAGACTATATTTTATATCTGAGAAAGTACTTACGTTTCTGATTGGAATATTGTTCAATGTGAATAAAACTAGATTTACATGTTAATTTAGTATATCTGCAGAGTAATTATTATGAAGAATTGTAGGTATGAAGTGCCACAATAGTTTCAGTATCGTCCTGGGCTCTCGTCACACTGAATTTATTTTATCATATTATCCACACTAATAATATTAACGTGAACTCTATCTGTCCATCTGCATGTTTGCAACCTTATCAGGGCTGAACGGATTAACCGATCTAGATATCATTGAGCAAAAAATAATATATTATCTTTTCGCAAATATTCTCATTCTTTATGTAAATTTATTTATTCCATACCACTTGTTCGAAAATGTCCAATTACATATCACGCAATATCAACGTATCTCTCTGCGCATTCAATGTCATAAATCAAGTTACGTGCTGCGATCTGGTGTTTGGTGATATTTTCAAAAACTTCCATTAAATGTTATAATTTTGAACGTTTATTTTTAATTACTAGTTTATTTCTAATCCCCCTAGTCGAGGCAAATGTGGCCAACTTGAATATTAACTATTAATTTATTTTACTTTAAACATAATAACTGTTTTTTCAAAGCTCTGAGTTTTCATTGTCTCGCAGTAGGTATGAAAAGAAGAGTATGCACCTCGAGGATAAAGCTTATCTTCGTCTTGGGCGGTTTAACCCCTCGCTTCACTCAGGGCTCTACATAACTCCCTCGCTTCGCTCGGGAATAAAATTTTAATCCCCTCGCTATGCTCAGGGATTATCTCCAGAGTCCCCGTTACATTCAGGGTTCAATATACCGCCCGTGACGTAAGACACTGCTTTACTCCCTCGGTGCATAATGTACTATAAAATGTTTGCCTACAATTTAGCTCATTAAAATGTCCTAAGACACATTACTTTTTTTTAATACAATAAATACCCAAAAAAATTAAAGACATTGTGAAAAGTCTTTTGATAAAGACAAGTAGCTTTGATGAACTGAACCATAATGCGGTCTTTGGAGTGACCAACTAATAAATCTCCGTCCTTCGGAAGGGCATAATATCACGCCCTTAAATTTTCTCAGGACCTTTAATACAACATCAATTTTGTGCGAAGATTTCAGTTTGGTTCATACATTTTGAATGTCAAACGATAATAAGCAGTAAATAGACTCGTCGAGAGTATATACTCCCGTCTTTCTTCGTATTGTACTCGTTTTAGTTCCGAACGTAGAAGTTCTGAAAGTCAGAACAAAAGAAAGTCTGCACTGCAGATTGGTGTTGCAGATGGTTTTTACTACCTGACAGACAAACTGCCTGTCTTTTTTCTTGACAGCGTAAAGTAAATCAAAGTAAAATAACAGGCAACGCTTGTCTTGTTCCAATAAGACCTCGCGTATGTATCTACACTTAATTTTACATAAGCATAATAGTATCACATAATACTCGTATATAAACGTAATTAATTTGATGTATCGATGTTTGTCACTCAATCTGCTGAACTGGTTTAAATGAAGTTTGGAGTGGAGAACGTTTGTACCCGGGATTAACACATAGGATACTTTTTATCCTAATTCAACGAGTAGCTCCCGAGGGATCGCAATAAACGTATTCAAAGTGAGCAAAGTCTCGAGCGAATACTAGTGTATTATAAATTTAATATTGATCTGAATTGGGTTTGACATTTTGAAATCCTCTAAGATACAAACAATGTGGGAAACACTTTTATCGGATTATCACGATATGATTCTATTAACCTATTTACGTTTTCGATATTGATCAGATATAATCCCTAAATAACACTGCAGATATTGGAACAAGTGTATATAATAAAAAAACACCTACGCGTGTCATAGGAAGTTCGAAAGCTCGGAATATTAAATAATAAACTTACTTTAACGTACCTATACCTATGGCTTTTCAATGTGTAAAATTATATAGGTACGATGATCGATGACTTCTTTTTCTATAAGCATGATTAAGTAGGTATTTGAAAGAAAGAGAGAGCTTTGTTGTCTCGCCCATATGTATTTTATTTTCGTGATTATTTATACCAAATTAAGTAACTTGGCGGGCAAGTAATTCGCCTGATGTTGAGCGATGAATTGCAACCCAAACCTTTGGAGTCACAGCTCTGCTCAATACTATCTGCGTATAGCACCCTGAGGCATAGGTTTCCAGTATAGATAGCAGACCCAGCATGACAGCAGTTTTTCTTGCTACGGTGCCTCTCATGCCTAACTCAGTAGTACTGTCACAAAACTTACATAATATCTGATATTGTGATGGCACCTAGTATCCATAGAGACCCTTACCTGAGAGTCTGGTCACAACTCCACACATAGTTACTTTGTACATTTCATTTACATGTCGATTTTTTATATGTTTAATCATTACATCATGTCTAATCATCAAACTCAATAAAAACTACTCTACATTAATGAAATTTTAATTGTATATGAAAGTTGGCTGTCGTGATCTCCCACGCCCGTCAAATGCAGGTAAAATAAAAATGTGTAAAAATAAAAATTGTAAGCCTATGTAAAAGTTGAAGAAGCAACGCGCCTGATTTCCTATTTAGTATGTATGAAGCGTGAAAAAGTAACAAATACATCCACACTCGGTAAGTGGCCTCCCTAGCTGCCAGTCAAGTTTCTCGCCTAGATTCGCATTCTCGACGATTAGAGTGGGTTTTAGTTTTTCTATAATTTTGGGTTAGGGTTTTACCTTATGCATCCTTTCTCAGACCTAGCATACAAAGTGACGCGCAGTCGACAGCTATTTATATGAGTACACAAAATCATTGAAATAACGATCGCGATTCAGTGGACTGCTAATGTAAATGGACCTCCATTCGAACTCTACCATAAAAACTTGTGTTATCTACGGACCGCCCCCGCCTCTAATTCTGTTGCCTAGTTTTATAACGTCATCAAGTGCGGAGATAGGCAAGTCGTTTGCCTGACAACAGTGCCAATAACTGTTACAGTGACACTTTTTCACATTAACCTTTATACGCTCGAGTAATCCTGATGTCAATATTTTCTTTCACACCCGCTTACTTAGGGGTTACATCTGAATGAGGTTCACTCGCCGCTACTATTTCCAATTTTATGAGCAGTCTACAAAAACCACAAAGACACAACCGACCGTCTTTTGAGGAGTGGTATGATGCCGACATATAAATTATGATTAGCATCGACACCGAATAAATGCGTATGAATAATATTTTTTAACAAAATACGCAATGACATATTCGATCCCTACCGTGAGTGTATTGCAGGCTCGTTAATAGTTTAAACTGAGTTAAACTCACGAACATTTTAATATTAACAATGATGTATGAGCATTGAGAAATTTGTGAGGTATGTATGAACACAAACACAATAATATAATAAAATACTACGAATAATATGGTTACTCTTTGCTACGCGCAATTTGCCGTGTAATCAAAAAGGCTTTGGGTTGTAAGTTCGTCTATTTTCTTCCTCCTACGAAGTGGGGTCACTGGTAGAGAATCGGGGTCTCCGCAGGTTTTCACTGTCCCACTCGTTTAGGGCGCCACATATCTAGCCATAGTGACCAAGGTCACCCACTAGATTTAGTTTGTTCAAGCCCCACACACCCCCTTCTGTCACCCGTCAGGCATCCCATCTCAAAAAAGATATAATTTTAAACTAACTGTAGTAGTTCCATAGTTTTGTAGTTACATAATTAGCGTGACTACATTATTTTTTCGTGAAATTTAAACTAAAGATAATTTTTCTCTCATCAGGCACTACAAAGATACAGTTAAATCGTGCAGATCCCGTTTCTTAAGCCTACAAACTTTTCAGCCTACGTAGACTAGCTAGGTAGGTATATATATCCAGCATACCATAATAATATTCCACTATTTATCTAAGCAATGTTAGAACCGGATGATACTTCAACGCCCTTATGTAGCCGTACATATTTTATCTTCCGATCAAAGGTCTCTTTCATTTACACTTAAGGGGGTTTTTCACCGCGAGCGGAGCGAGCCCATTAATGACTCCGTTTATTTCGCAATACGAAAAGGCATACATATGTATCCACCAAAAAAGAGTCGAGTGAAAATGACAAAGAGGGCAAAAAGAGTATAAATGAGCTCTCTCATTTCTAGAGAACGGAGCGTACTCATTAATGAGTACTTTCAACATGCATTCGAGTTTAACATAGTAGTGTTTCCACCGAGAAAGAGGTGAGCGAAAATGATGAAAAAGTAAAAATGTGTCAGATGCATCGCAGTCTCGCCAACCAGTTTGAAAGTGACTCATAATCACTCTCAGCACTTGAGTCCGAATCCGTCGAGATTGCGACACGACCGTAACCAGTTAGTCGTAAACTTCAGCTGAGCTCGCACGCTGTGGAAATAAAATTTATTTCTCATTTTCAGTTTATCTCGCTCAGTTTCGCTCATTCTTCGCTCCGCTCTTTGGCGGTGGAAAAACGCACTCCCGAATTCTTTCTCAGTGGGAAAACAATCCTATTTTATGAACACAACGACCGCTCCGCTAGGCATCCCTAGTTCATTCTTCTTTCTCGGTGGTAAACGGGCTTTACGTGTACCGCCCAAAGATAATAAAATAAAGTAAACCTCTTTTTAATATAAGATCATTGGTTTGTGCTGAATAATTTACACACAATGACTTGACCTTTCTTTGATTTGACGTCATCTTACCAGCTGATTTCTCTCAAAAATAGGCCGCCCTATTGCAATTTAACTTTAAGAGACACCTAAACCTGGGTTCGGGTCTGCTTAATTTGACGGCTGTATTAGTATCTACTCGTACTTAACTTTAAGAACCATACGTAAGATTTAATTTTAATTAGGTCCTAATCATCGTCTTAACTTTAAGCAAAGTTTTAAGTAAAGCCGTACTTGGTTTATCAATAGTCATAGTTTGAAACCATGTTTATGTGTCGGAGAACTAACTGGTCAAAGTCAAAGCCAAATTGTGATGTGAAATAAAATTCTCCTCCACTACTTTTTAGCAGAAAAACAAAAACCTATCTATTGACGGATCTTTGTTGTTTTTGTTTCGTTTTTTTTATTAATTATTATATTCAATAAATTATATTGCTCTATTATTCGTAAAGTTACAAAAATATACAAACTAATTATAACCTAAGCTTTAGCTTATTTAGTTCCTAAAGCTATTGCATCATATTGTAACGTAACACAATGCGTTCCGCTCAGGCCACAGATATAGATAAATATATAACTCTAAAACTAAGAGTGAAGCTAATTTATTCTTATTATTACTCATGGCGATAAACAAAGAATGTTCTTAAATTGAATGCATCGCGACATGAGATTTCACGAATTGTTTAAAAATGGAACAAGAAATAAATGATTTTTGATTGGCCACCGAGGTAGCTTCAAGATAGCCTCAAACGATGATTGATCGTGAGGTAGCTTCAGAATGTCTTCAGTCTAAATTCAAAGAATTGAATTAGGAACGCGTTCGAATTCCTCGAAATTAACGAATTGGCAGGCTCTGATTGGTAGATGAACTGGCTTCAATTCAGCGTCAAGAGCGTGGTATATAAGGGTGACAACTACTAGGGCGAAATTCATTATACATCAAACATTCGGCAAGAAATCATCGCGCAGTAAAGTGACACGAAATTATCAGCCTAGTGGCTATATCGACGTAGTAATCCCTATAGTGTACGTTTATCGTAAATTATCGAGTTCGGGTTGGAGTGGTTACTAAGTTGCTATAGTGTTGCAAAATCGTAAGTTTTAAGTGTAAGGTTATTGTACTGTGTGACGATCGGTAAATCGAAAAACGAGTGTTTTTCGTAGTATAGACTGGAGACTAACGGTGCCATATGATGGTCTATACTTATCTTCGAGCCTGGGAATTGAGTCGAACCAGGAGTCGTATTCTTGCTCAGCAAGCGGCTAACAGTCTCCTCTCATAGCTTTGTCTGGTATCAGTCTTTGGGACTCGTCAAGTGTGTCATGTTCTAGACACCATAGTATTGATAATAAGAACTGTTATGGGCGCTCTATCTTAATATATGTTTATATTTGCACTTTATAGGTATTATTTCCCGGACCGGATTCAATCCCAAAGTCAAAAATCGATGATGGTCCATTACACACGCGATTCTAGGTGTAAGATCTTACGGGGGAGAACGACCCGAATTCGTTTTGTTAGGGAAACCAGCTAGCGGGATCATTCTGCTGTGCAGATTTTCCCTTTGTTAAGGACTGGACCCTTTGCTAAGGACAAAGTCAACACTACACGTTTAAATGTAAATGTGAAACACGGGTTTCTAGTTTTGAATTACACTTTAGATAGATTGATAGGAGATCGTAGGCATTGTAGGATAGTGAGTATTAGGTTACAGTTAGATTTTCATAAATAGTCAAATATTTAAAATGTATTTATGTAAAACAAATATTTAATCAGAAACATCGGATTTTATAAAGCAATATAATTTATTTGCAATACTAAAATAAGGACTTTTAAAAAACGTTTTAATAAATAAAAACAAATTGAAATAAAGTCAAATTAAAACAATACTGACTAAATAATGATTCAAGATGATCAGTTCAGAATAAATAGTCTAGAAATATATTTTCACTTCATTACAGTATATTACGCTTCTAAAATAGTGAGGCAAATGTTGATAAATTTATTAATAGCTGGAATAAAATATTTCCGTGGAAATTCTCAAGGTAAAAAATGTAGAGAGAATTCTCCCAATTTGCTATTCGTGATGCTATCAATTCTAACTAAAATGTTAGATAAATTGAAAATAATATATCCTAAGGACATTGATCTGTCTGATTATTATAATTAGTAAAAAAGGATTTAAAATAAATGTCTACCAAGAACAATACTATAAAAGAAACAATTTAATAATAAAAGCCAATATTATGCTAGTAACATAATTAGTAGCATACTAATAGCATAAAATAAACTACATCAATATACAGTCGGAGTGAAATATCATCAATAAAATACATGTAAAACATTGAGGAGAAACCTATATCAAACTTAGTAAGATATTTCTTACAAATCTATTGGGAAACAATATCTCAGCATTGAGCCGCATATAGCTAGCGCCATATAGGTAGTAAAAGGATAGGATCTGGCGTGCGAAAGGGGAGCATTTGAGCTCAGTAAAGAAGC
The DNA here is from genome assembly GCA_917880725.1 of Selenia dentaria. Lineage (NCBI taxonomy): Eukaryota > Metazoa > Arthropoda > Insecta > Lepidoptera > Geometridae > Selenia > Selenia dentaria. Next base: position 7,871,345 of record OU862891.1, read on the forward strand.
GCTTCTTAACCCTACGATTCACGGTTGCAAGTCTGTGATAACACCAAAAGATCCCTTCCACCTAGTTGAATTATGACTCAGTATACTCCCCCCACGAAGGGTTCTCGCATTGACGTGGCGGGGGGGCTCAGTAGCCGTGGCTTGGATCACCACGGTGAAGACAAGAGGAACCCAGGGGCTGCGCCAGCGTTGGGGTGCGCTGGCCGGCTCAGGCGGGGCCGCTCCTATGGGCTTTGGCCGCCAAGTCCACATAGGAGTAGCGGGGTCCGGGCGCTTTGGCGCAGACTCGACGAGGTGGAGCCCTGGCGCTTTGGCGCAGGCTCGAGGAGGGGGGCCCGGGCACTTTGGTGCAGGCTCCAGGAGGTGGGGTCCGGGCGCTCGGCGCAGACTCGAGGAGGTGGGGTCGCGGGGGGGGGGCTATCTCCTGTGGCTGACGTAGCAGGCGGTGGGGCTACGTATCCGACCCACCGCAGGGAGACCACGGGCGTTCAGACACGGGGAAGTCTGGTGCCTATTGTTGGTGGGTTCGGTCTCCGAGGCAGTTCTTTAGTAAATTAGTTAGTAGTTTTCAGTAAATCTGTCCCGCGTTTCCGCCAAAAGCGGCACTGACGGAACACCCCGGGGTTTTGGTGGGTATACGGACTTCCACATAACCACCTACCTCCCCGTGGTGGGTGGTATCCATAAAGGGTATCCCCGGGACAAAAAAAAAAAAAGACAGTATACTCATCGACTACATATTCAAGCAACATACCTACTTGTAGGATAACAAAGTACGAACAAGATTAATATTTAGTACTAACCATACTAGTTCACTCTATTTATATTGACAATCTTACATAGCCTACTTCCAACTGTAAATGATAGTATAATACTCTCAAGAATCCATTAATAAAATCTGTCTTGAAGGTAAGACCTAAATAGAAATACTAATAATATTTCTACTATCACAAGGAAGCTTTAATAAAATTCTAAACTTTTAGGATATTTAATAATCTATCAAATACATTGCACTAAAGTTCTACAAGGATACTTAATACGAGTAGTATAAGCTAGTAATAAAAATGATTTATTTAATCTCAAATAAATAATAATGAAACAAATTGCCCCTACCTACCCAATTCTTTATTATGTCAAGGTTACAAAGAAAATTAGATAAGCTTGATTCGAAACAGTATTTTAGCACAAAAGCCAAACAACTATAATGTAAAAATATTAACATTTACTGGAATAAGTCAAAAGGACCATAGACAAGAATAATTTAGTAAGTTATAATACCGACCTATAGATGATTCTCACGCGAGCTAGTATACTCTAGGATAATAGATCTGTGGTTTAGGCTGCTAGGAACTATAGTTAAAAGTTTAGACAATCGCGGAAATAATGTTACCAGTTGATTTAATAACAACAATTTAATATCTGTCTCATCATCAAAATAGTCTATATAAGTACATACTAGATTTTACTTAGGATTTAATCAGCGACATTTATCAGTTCTATACAGTCTCTTTATCTCAAGTCACCCTGAAAAGAGCTAAGGTAACTACAATACTTCGCAATGTCAGGGTCCTCATTAGATAGACGATCACTGGCCAAATCAAATCAAATCAAGTTAGGAAATATAAGTACAATTAGAATTGACGTCACGAAGTATAAATAGTAGGATTGCTCAGGGTTTATAGGTAGCGTTCAGTATAGGTTACAGTTAGGATTACCGCGTCATAAAACGTAAAGGGGGGGGGGGGGGTTACAGTATAACCACACGCCGACACGGATTGGATAAACCGCAGTTTTATTAAATGAACGCAAAACCACGACATATTAAATTATGCTCTCAGACTTTATTATATATTATGCAGCGCAAGAAGTGCGGATTTATTTGATAAATTAATTCTTAACGCGGAACGAGAATTTAATTTCGTTTTGAAGTCCCGGCGTTTATTTCAATCTTACGCATTGCTTGTGTGCGACTAGGTGTGTATTATTACTGTAATAGAGAACTCTAATCAAAACCATTTTTACTTTGTTTAAAACATACGGTACAGACGAAAGACAAACATCATTTTAATGATATATTTTACCATATGCTGGGTGATACAGAATTTTCATTGTATAAAACGGATTCAAATCATCGAAAAGGCCTGTCCTGACTGAAAAAGAGAGATCTGCTAGTTGGCTTATACTAGCGGCCGTCGTAGTTGGCACCACCACTTCCAGAATATTTGACAATTCACTTGTGCCCTCAGGAAAAGACGTTTGTTGAAAAGCCCTATACACAAATTGAACAATGAACTCATTTGTTCAATGAATGAACCTCAATTGATTCTTGTGTTAATAATCAATGATTTTATGAATGAAATAATTTACTGATCTGAATCCTTTACAATCACGCCACGTAGTCCATTGAAAAAAATCGAACCTTTTTATTCCGATACCGGCTATCACGTAATATCAGAATTATTCCATGAAATGATTTATTACAGGGCGTTAAACGTATACCGTAAATCTATTTCGGCCTACACAATGAAATGATATCTATAGATGTGGTTATAGGAACATTTATTATTCTTATATTTTTTTTATCTTTTCTAGTCCAGTGCACGAGCAAATCTAAACAAATATAATTATAATATTTAATGACAAAGCCATATGTAATACATTATATTGTTATAAAAAAGGACCCTTGGTGAGCGAGACAAACTTGCAATACTTAACTCGCATACTATTTATATTTTGCGCTGCTAAAACTCTGTTTCAACCTAAACTTACTGTTGCATCTACTCGTAACAGCTACGGTATATTTATTTACATCGTGTAGAAATAGACAGGTAAAAATATTGAAGTTTGAAAATCATTCCACTGATGTTGTATTTATTTCATTTCTCGTTTTAACTCGAAAGAACCACATGTCATAACAGCCACGCCGATATTAACCTTATTTAAAAAAAAAAGAACTATAGTTGTCACTTACTTTAATTGTCGTACATGAGGCTTCTCATTGTTCTCATACGTCACACGCCTATGAGCAGTTGGTTAGTAACCAGTATTTTAGAGTACATTCGTAATTATTTCTCGTGTTACCTTTTGCAGTCAAGGAAAAGTTAACCTACATCTATATACTAGTCTATTTCATAGCTTTGTATTACGCTAGGAATATGAAAACAAATTCTGAATCTATAATCATTCTCGGTTTTCTAGTTAATCATCAATGTTTACAAAAATTGTATGTAAACTATATAAACGATAAACATACTATATTAACAGAACATGGTTATTATTATTAAGATTGGAGTATCTAAGCTTATGTTTTAAGATAACATATAAGTATTAGTGTAGTAGCGTTTGTTAATAATAACTTATGCCTAGTTTGGCAATTTCAGGTTAAGTTTAGCGCGTAACAGCTGAACTGCGCCTCGCTCATTGAATGTTATTTCATTTCACAAACATGCACATAATTCCTTACATAATACACTTACTCCTTAACGACTAACTTTGCCGTTGTACGTCAATAACGCGTACGACAGGCAAATAAACTTATGCCTACTAGCAACAGAAGTAATAACACAAGCACTAATAAGAACAAAATATATAATAAAATATAAAAAAATCTCGCTAATGTTTTAAATGTGAAAGTTTAGTTGGATGAATTGTTTGTAACTCTTTCACGCTCAAATAGCTGGATCAATTTTGGTAAAATTTGGTACGGAGGTAGATAAGGCACTTTATTAACGCATAGGATACTTTTCAACATCATCATCCGTCTCCACGCGGGTGTAACCGCAGGACGCAGCTAGTACACATATTTACGCAATGCTCTAATCATTAAATGTAATCGCAGACTTTGTTACAGGAGCGGATGCGCTTGAGCTCTAATATAACTGCATTGAGCCCTTTCTAATAATGATATATACGAACATTTAGTAAGGCACTGCTCAGTTCAAGACCTACATCTTAAATGAAAACAAATTGTTACGGCAAATCTATATAAATCCTTATTTTAAAAATAGATTCAACGAATACGGCCATTTTAAGAGCTCTCTTGGTCGTATTTACATTGCACATATTATTACGTTATGCTCGGAGCAGCTAACCTTTACTCGCACAGTAGATATAAAAAGATCATTAGTCTAGGTCTTTCTATTCTGTTCTTCTATTAAAATATCTCCAGATTTCCCATTGACATTCGGGTGGAATTTATATGATACATTTTAGTTTGCGGTTGATATTACGAGTACATACCTCACAGAGGGTCAAGATTTATCAAATATTTTATAACCGCGTTTAGGCAAAAAGCGAGGGATGGCATTGTCAATGACCATCATTATTAGTTTCAAATGACATTTAAATCATGATATTTTTTCTTTCTTCGCAGTCGGGATAATAATTTATTTGTTATATTATTTTTTATTATTTATATTTATTAAGAAATACTAAGAACAGTAATTATCATGTTTTGGGGTGGATAAACCTATCCATATAAAAAGTCAGGATAAAAGTGTTCTCAAATAAAATGTATATCCTAATTAATATTATCAACGTGAATGTTTGTGAGTATGGATGTGTGGATCTTTGTAACTCTTTCACGCTCAAGTGGCGGGGGCATTTTGATGAAATTTGGTATGGAGGTAGATAAGGCGCTGGTTTAACACATAGAAACAACCTATCATCATCATTCATCACCACGCGGGAGAAAAACGTAATATGCTTGGGCACAGCATAGACAAAATAATGATATCTCCGCTTACGTCAAGATCGTAATGATGACAGTTCTGTCAAAGTTTATGTTAGTTTCTGATAGCTTAGTCAAAAAGCAAGTCTATTTGACAGCTCGATACACTAGACGTGCTCGGCGACCGTCAAGGGTGATGAAATGTAAGGACTGTTTTTTTCATGGTGATTAATTTTATATTTGTATGTAAGTCCTGTATTTTATCAAAAATGTTTACTACTTGATATACTAAGTATAGAATTATTTTTCATATAAAACTATTATAGCAATTGCATTTGACCATGTACATATTTCACGACATTTTGGTATAAAGGTACATTGGAGGACGCCTTCAAGCTTCTGGAATGGCAAGGACTTGGCATCAATATTAACGGCGAATACATCACTCACCTTCGATTTGCCGACGATATTGTAGTCATGGCAGAATCCATGGAAGACCTCAGTACAATGCTCGAAGGCCTCCATCGAGTTTCCCAACGGGTAGGTCTTAAGATGAACATGGACAAGACGAAAATTATGTCTAATGCCCATGTTGTACCTACCCCAATATCAGTTGGGAACTCAGTTCTCGAAGTTGTTGACGAGTATATCTACCTGGGACAGACAGTCAAACTAGGCAGGTCCAACTTCGAGAAAGAGGTCAATCGTCGAATCCAACTCGGCTGGGCAGCGTCCCGGAAACTTCGCGAAGTCTTCTCGTCAAAAATACCTCAGTGCCTCAAGACAAGAGTCTTCGACCAATGTGTGTTACCAGTGATGACTTATGGCACTGAAACGTGGTCTCTTACTATGGGCCTCATAGATAAGCTCAAAGTCGCACAACGAGCTATGGAGAGGGCTATGCTCGGGGTTTCTCTACGTGATCGAATCAGAAATGAGGAGATCCGTAGAAGAACGAAAGTCACCGACATAGCTCAGAAGATTAGCCAGTTGAAGTGGCAGTGGGCAGGGCACATAGCACGCAGAACAGATGGCCGATGGGGCCGAAAGGTTCTGGAGTGGAGACCACGTACCGGCAAGCGCAGCGTAGGTCGTCCACCGACACGGTGGACAGACGACCTGAGAAAGGTCGCAGGACGACGTTGGATGCAGGCCGCTTCCAACCGGTCCTTTTGAAAAATCATGGGGGAGGCCTATGTTCAGCAGTGGACGTCCTACGGCTGAGATGATGATGATGATGATGGTATAAAGGTAGTTATGGCGTTGGTGAAGATAATAAGCTACTCGAAATACTAATCCTGCGCAGATGTAGTCGCGGGTAACAGTAATATATACATGTAACTAAGAGAAACTATAATTTTAGAAATATAAGTTCATAAGTAGATGATGATGATGATGAAGTTACTATAAAAAAACTAATGTGTCAGTCTGTTTGTCCAATCCCCAAAATTGCTACACTGGTTTTGATGGGGCTATCAAATGGCATATAGCTGATTTACCAAAAAAGTAAAATATACGAAACGAAAATACGCCGGCCTTCCGAACACTCACCACTAGATGTGGTTAAAATCTATTGAGGGTTATTACGTTATCCTGTATTGTTTTATAAGAAACGTCATAGATTATAGCAAAAAGTGTGCCGCAGTATCAATAAATTGCTACTGCTTGGAGGCAAATAACTGTAAAAAGTGTACCTACTTATACTATATAAAACAGTTCTTCTTACAAAACAAAGTTTTCAATGGCCTGACATGGTTAAGTTTCGATGAAACCGTCGCACCAACTCCAAACTGTTTCAAAATTTTTATATCATGCAAATGTTTACCAAGTAATTTCCATTTCTCTGTTTTGCTCGGAAACCTCATATAACCGAGCGCTATTTATTTATTTAGGTTATTGTAATCATGAGTCATCGAATAGAAAATTATGACCGCTTTTTTTTTATGGCTTAAGATTTTTTTTTTATTTGCATGCGTTTTAAACTGAATTTAGTGTCATATCCAATTAATAATGTCTCTTGTGCGATCAATGCGTCTGATAAAATGCTATTAATATTAATACTATTAATCCTTTTTGAAGGTAATTAACCAGCTGGTTCTTAAGCAAACTTTCCTCTTGGTTAAGTTCTGTAGTACCACATATTCAGCTTTATGGAGTAGTGAATGAATGAGTTTTGATAATGAAGACATTTATTAAAACACCGTTATAAAACGAAATTATAATAAAATTAAGGAATATAAAGTAGAAATGGCTGTCATGGATCAATCAATGGATGCTGATGGTGATGATGAAATTTGTGTCAGTCCTTTGTGTGTTAGATGATTCTTAAATTCTGTTCATTTTTCTTTTCCTTGAATCACTGATCATATTCTTTGACTACAACCTACAAAATCCTCACGGCTAATGACACTAGCATGTACGGACACTTACAGAATTGTGACAGTTAGTCACAGAAGCTTTCTATTAAGGAAGTCAAGTGTTAATATTCCCGCTATGTATAGCAACAAACTGCAAATGAAATTTCCCTTTGACATTTTGTTGAGATCTCAAAACGACAATTTGGCCCGGTTTCCATTTGTAATTAAAAGTTTAAATGTTTTTGGCAGACGCTTCGTCCATTGTAGGATTATTGTAACCCGGAGCTAGCTTTGTAATGAACTGCTTGTCAATATTTCAATACAGAATTACTGAACATTTCAAGTTTGTTTCAGCAAATTTGAGACAAATTTTAGCGAAGTATTAGGCTAAATAGTTTTTCAATAATAATTATTCGTAAAACTTGCTAACTGTGTTATTAAGGTTATATTTTGTGCAATACTGTTGAATGAACACACTCACTAAACTAAAGGCTGCTATTTAGAGCAATTGGGAGAAGTTTTTCAATTATGTTAAACAAAAGACGAAAACCGTTTTCTTATGAAAACTCAATCACCACTGCGGGCAGGTTATGTTTGTACCGCAAAACGAGTGCATGCAATATACAATATATCAAACGTCAGCAGTAAACTGCATACGTGCAGGGAGTGAGTGGTAGCAATATGTGTAGTCATTGGGTTTATTGATCTGTGATACTAACTTGTAACACTTTAACAACTTAGAGAGTTGCCAAATACTTATGATTTTAAATATGTTTTCATCCAAATAAATGCTGGACGAAAAAATTTTAAATAATAATTTAGGTCAATTGAGAATAATTCGACTAATAACTAATTTAAATTCATATATTGTGAATATCAAGTACCTATTTATTTTTTACATTAAAACTGTATCCATATCTGATATTAATTAATAGGAATTATTTTACTTCATATCACTCGAGTACTTGTAGATAAGATTTGTTTGAATAGACCACAACATATATGAATAACATATCTATACCTACTGAAAGTATTTTTAGTTTATTAATCTGATCCGCACGCGGCTTTGCTTACGTTGTCTACGGTATATGGTGCCTAAGAAGATAATTAATTTAAAAAGTATTAAGACTTGTTTGTTTTTAAGCTTCTGGAACCTCTAAAGTTTAGAACTGGAAAGAGGACACCAATACTTGATTCGAAACTCTCGTTCCAGTCTGAGATCCACTTGATTTGTAAATCACACACAAAACAAACAGTCACCACACTACGGACGAGCTGCAATGACGGCCTAAGGAGGGGTCCTATTGCCGTCATTGCTGCACAGAAGAGTGCCCTCGCCTGCTTTGATCTCTCACAGCCGAGCATGGAGGTAAGAAATCAGACCTACTCTTATTCACGTCCTGGACTGGGAGGTTTATTGCTGTTTACGAATCATTTCGTAGATGTCCACATATGTGACGTCAGTTACTGACTTGGTACAGTGCTTGCCCGTGACTTGGAACGCGTGCAGTTTTTAAAACATATTAAAGAAGATTTAGCCTCTTTAGTCTTCAAAGTTTCAAAGCTATCCTATTTCCATGTTAGTTCAGGCTATCTTTGTGACAAGTTTTAGTGAATCGAGAGGGTTAGTAAGCAAAAAACGTTACAAACATACAGCGTTTAAAACATTTTAATAAGTATTACGTACTAGGTAGATATAAACAATTAACCCCCCTAGTTTCGAGATGTTGGATAATACATTATCTATTTACTTACTCACTACTAGCTGCAAATGAAAACTTTTGACGTTTGATTTTTACCGCAATATCTCGAAAGGTGCGCAATCGGAATCTTTCAACGCAGTTTGGCGCGGCTGCCTGTCATCAAAAAATGACCACAATAGGTTTAGTTGTTTATTTGTGAATGTAATTAACATATACATAGAGATAAATCGCCTTTGCATTAAATTTTTAATTCTAGAATGATGTGAATTAATTTAATTTGCAAAAGGTACGCAAGGGTCTTTTGTTGGGCATTAATAGAGTCGATTGCTATCGATATGCGTGAAACTGAACTATGTAAAAAGAACAAAATTACACACCAAAGTTTTAAGGATGTAATAAAATTATTCTAAGTAAGTATATCCATTCCTGCTAAGCTTGGTAGTTTATAAAACTTTAAAAAGACGAGTAATTTGATGAGATAAAAAACCCAAACCGGTAACTAATTATGACAGAAATCTCTCATGCACCATCAGAAGTAATACAACTGCAGATATTGGCTTGGCTCAGCGCCAGTTTCATAACAAAAACATCAAATGTTCAATTTACCCGTCCCGTTACGTAGTAACAAAAACATATTAGAAGAGTATTTATGGTTACTTTCGTTAAAAAAACAAGTCAACAGTATTCTGAAAAAGAGCTAAAAATGCGACCACAAAAAAAACTAGAGCAGAGGTGTCGAGCAGCCCTTACAATGTTCTAGGACTCTCATCGCAGCCTCCATTGATGGAGAGCCGCGTAATGCGCTGCGAGTGTATACGGGCCGCTAGGTGTAAGCTTGTTTGAATACTAAGCTGCTTACTGTCACGTGTTAGAAACCACTTCAGACTAGTCCAGGCTTCTCGGACTACTTTTTTCTCACCGCGTACAAAACAACTACTTCCTACTACTAAGCCATTTTTGCACTATTTCGGCATTTTTGTTGTGCTTTTGTTTTAAATTTTTTTTTTTTTTTATTATATTAAGAGAATTTATTTAAAACATGAATACAGTCAATTACGGAGCAATATTTTAGTCAGCGCCTCAAAATTAACACTAACACAGTTCAACTACATATACTGAAATATGTCAATATATCTATCAGGAGTACTGCGCTCGTCACCCCGAGACATTGGTGTTGAGTTTCTTTCGCCCAGTAGTTTCACATGCTACAGTGCCCTTCACGTCCTAACACAGTAATGATTGCGCATTATTGCTTCGTCATAAAATACCTACCTATTTCTACCGCGAAGCAGTAATGATCGCAATACTGTGTTCTGATTGAAATGGTATGGTTGCCGGTAAATTATATGCACATGAAACTTAACAAATAATGTCTCATTGTTAGGGACGCAGCGCAGTTCGTCACATATTATGATTGTAATGCCTCTGTACTAGGCAGAGGTTATAAAAATACAAATGTTTATTTCTTGTTCATACACATAAAAACTTATTTACTATAATTGGAACCCTGCCTACTGTCTTCCCCTAATTACTTTGACAATTTCATATGGATGACAATAAATAATATGAAAACTTATCTAAGGATTGTGCTTTAAATGAAGTTTGTTTGATTCAAATTTTTTATATTATGAAAATTATTTAACTACATTATGTTGTTTGTGTGTGTACTTGTATGTTGTGTATATGTGCGCGTGTGTGTAGCTGACATGTCATCGGATTTTAACGAACATATTTTCAATTTGTTCATAGGTTACTACTTAACATCAGGTGGACCTTGTGCTTGTACTGTGTCTTAGTAACAAAATAAACTGACACTGACTCTCTTACTGACTAACAAAATACATGTGTTATGTTTATACAGTTTTGTAATATTCATTAATTTTGTTTCTTCGTATTCTTTTTTGGTGGACGTTAAATAGTTGTAGTTAAAAAAGATTTCAACGACTTTGTTTTGTAACCCTCGAAGTTTGTTTAACCTTGGTTTGCAGCTTAACCCCAGATTTCAATCAAGTACAATAGTTGCGTTTTTACCAGTGCATTGTAAATTGTGTATCGTATTTTACTTGGAATACATCGATCAATGCAACGGAGTGCACCACAAAGTGCTATTAACTTACTTTTTTATACGTTGTATATGTGTATTGCCAAGTTAATTGGGTATTCATGTGCAAGCCCAGATATTATTGGTGTGTCTTTTGGAGAATAAAATTCAAGAACTTCAAGAATGGAATGGAACTATCGACTGGAAGTCTTCTAGTCAAGCGGTTCTTGCGGTCTCTACCGTCATGAGTGAAGGAGAAGGGACGAAGCCTATTATAGGATGGAAGAACCGCTTGACTAGGAGAGTTCCAGGTGAGAGTTCGTTTCCATTCTTGAAATGTGTTTTCAAGCTCACTTTTTCGCTCTGTATAGTATCTGTACTATCTGTCACTTTAATTTTATATCGGTTTCATGTACAGGAATAGATCATGAAAAGACACTTGATGGTCCTATAAAAAAACCGGCACCCGTCTGCTTTGGCGACCTTACAGCAATGATCAAAATTTCGTTACTCGTAACATACTTGAATATCGAGGATTTTAGATCGTCTTCCGATGATATGTAAAGCCTTGAGCTTGAGTTTAGCAGAACAGAATAAAAATGAGAAGACTACCGACTCCTTACGTGACTGCGTCAAACTGTGATTTGAATAGAATAAGAAGCAGTCCTATAGTAAAAAACAATCTCAGCTTTGCCAAATACCCAAAGCTTTTACTTTACATTAAGTAAAATATCACCAGATAATTTATTGATTCAGGCGTTACTTTGCATTGTTGTTTACTTTGAAATCCAGTATCAAAAACGATCTTCCAACGATGCCAGCGGAAGTGTCACTAAATATTTCTTTCTAATGTCGTTTATTTTTTTTAATATCATCATTATCCATTCTTACTACTAACTACTAACACTTGATCCTTCGGCTCAGAGTAAGAAAGAGTCTACCCTGGGTCTGCTGCTTTGGGGATGGGCTAAGTGGCCGGCCATAATGTAATTCCATGCTCTTCGATCTGAGTGGAAGGCCAAATCTTAATTTTAAGGCATTATGAACAGGCATTATTTAACTTAACCTTACTACGCGAACTAATACACATAATCCATTCAATCCCTGATTACCAATATTTTGGCATGGAGGAAGTATTTATTATTATTGTTATTTTATATAAGTACCAACTTCAAACGAGGAGCTTATTTTAAATATACTTAGCTTAAATTATGACATAGAAATATTATCGAATTTTGAACCAAATTATTCAGCTGACAAACTTTCATATTTTTGATATTCGTGTGATATATCTGAGTTAAACCTACTTGTAAATGACGCTGATATCTTGCTTGCATTTTTTATTAACATGGGTCTTGTATAATCGTAAATTTGCCATTCTTCAAGCCAAAATGTGTATATATTTGTATTTGCATCCAGTTTGATTGTTATTCAAATAGTCAAAGTCAAGGCATATGCACATTGTGTCTTTTATTAAGCCACACTCCGTCTAAGTCACGTTTTAATAAAGTGGATGCATCACTAAAACTTTCTACGGTGTTTGACAAGGAAAGCTCAATTACAATATTTCATAATTTTGTACACGTTGCCCAGCCTCGAGCACTTGAAGAATACTTAACCTCTAATAATCCACCACTTGTACAAGTGAAAAGTAGAAGGAACACTAATCCAGATAAATTAAACAAAATCAATGTTAGTCACTGTTGGAATTTATTCCCGCCATCGACCTTGAATGCCCTTAGTCTATGTGTACAGTCGTGGTATCTCTGTGGTCTGACCCATAATCATAATCATAATCATAATCATATTTTATTGGTATAAAATCCATACACGTCAATATTGATAATAAAATAAACAATGTGTCAACAATCGAATTAACAACTTAGGTACTATAGTACATTTGTACTTTGTTGTTCATATATTATATACTTAAGTATAATTAGTATATACATATATAATCATGTTGGATTACTGCTACCACATACAAATAAGTAATTTATAAATACATGTCACCAAATCTATGTCATACCATTATATAAACAATTTAATGAAAAAACGTCATGTCAATTACAAAATAAAACATTATATCGAATAATCTAAGATAATAATAGTAATAAAAATTATTATAATATATAATTATAATTATATAAATATAATAATAGTAATAATATATATGTACATAGACAGCAAATACGTTTTAATCCATTTAAATGATTTAGTACTTACTTACGCAAAAGTACTTACTTAGTTTACATTCTCATGCCCATATTACCCGCGCATTGATGTGGTAATTATTAAATTAGACTGGATGTGTTATTTATTCAAAGTTTTCGTATTAAGTTTGTAAAGAATCAATCCCAATTTTTACGTTGAGTTTGTGGTTTCCGTCGTAAGTTAGTCCCTATTAGCCGTGCACATTACTGAATAAATTAGATTATCAGGTGTCCTAAATTATAATTGTATTAATCTGGCTAAACTTTAGACCTTCTAAAATCTATCAACCAATAAATAAAATCTAATAAATGTTATATAATAGCTTAATGCACAAACATTCTAGGCATTCGATTGAAAAAGTATTTCAATAATAAGTCATGATGTTATGTTCAATTTCTTTTATTTCATTCCATTTCTAAAGTAAATTCTTGCATTAATTCATTTGACTACGAAAAACGTGTAGTAATGTAGTATGAGAGTTAAAAATTAATTTCATCACACAGTTTATATTGGCAATAGCAGAACTGTTAAGTATGTGTTTATTTTATAAATCACTATGTATATATAAAAATAAATAAATATGAAAATGCAATGTATAACATTTTGTGATATCTACTTGTTAGGTTTGCTACAATCACTCCGCTGTCAGTGTTTCATCTGTAAATACGCTCGAATTGCTGTGATGGCATTCCCTGTTTCCAAAATGTACACTCGTATAATAATTTTAAAACGAAAAATGTCATTTATTTTGCTGCTTTTGCCGACACTTTAACTATACTTGAACCTAAAATAGCATAGTTGTTTCACGGGCAAGGGTTGAAAATTGATTGACATCATGAAGCTTTACAAATTCTCCAAAATACAGCCGCCTCGTTCAATATTGTGCACTAATTGACAAAGGCCCTAATACATGATGATACATGCATAGGTATAATAATTAAAAAATCTAAAGACCTTCTTAATTATAGACTCCATTCAGAAAGCTTTAACTCATATTTAATGAACAATTTATGAATGTCAAGGACTGATTTATTTTTTATATGAACACTGTATCCATATCTAAAATGTAATTATAGCAATGTAATATAAATATTATATAACAAATTCATAAAAATCGACAGAACACTTCATACTTGTAGATAAGATTAGTTTTGATAGACAACAAAATATATGGATAACATATCCATACCTATTGAAAGTAGTTTTAGTTTATTACTAGCTGACCCGCACGCGGCTCTGCTTACATTGTCTACGGTCTACGTTACCTTAAAACGTAATTAACTAAATAGGTTTGAATTTAAACATCAAGAGTTAGGATCTAGAACGACTACTTTATAGTACGCCAATACTTAAATCAAAACTCTCGTTCCAATCACTAATGTCCACTTGATTTGTAAATAACAAACAGAACCACACTTCGGAAGAGATGTCTCTTCTGTGTAGCAATGATGATCAAAGGATGGTTTTGGTCATCATTGCTCCACAGAGTAGTGCCCTAGGCTGCTTCGATCTCTCACAACCGAAGATTAAGGAAATGAGTCCTACTTTTATTTTTATTTTTTATTTTATTTTATTTGGGGGGCTTACAGCTATAGTTACAATATAAGGTTAAGAAGTTGCTTAAGATAAGCCAATAACAAGCCTCCACAGATAATTAGGAGATACTATTAACATATTTAGATGCTAGATTTAACAAATAACTATGCTATAAAATTAACAAATAAATAAATTTAACATATAGAAAAGTAGATGATAAGCGTACATAGCCGCTCAATTAAAAATAAAAAAAATGTTTGGATAACTTATTGCATATCAGTAACAAAAGCCTGGTTAATGTTACATAACCTGCTAGAATAAAGGTCGATGGGATGATCGTGCTCAACAAAGTCATTAAAGGCTATTGGTGCTCTTATTAAAAATGAGTTTCTGCGATACCTAGAGCGTGCGCTTGGTATATGAAGCAAGTTCCTGGGTCTGGCGTGTCTGGGTGGAACATATAAACTTAATTTGCCCACTAAATCTGCACAATCTATTTTGGATTGTGCGATCTTCATGAGCAGCCGCATGTCGGAAATGTTACGACGAGTTACAAGTGGTAACAGGTGGAAACGAGCACATCGGGACTCATATTTAGACCGTGGAATTTTGAACTTATAACCTAAGTATCTAGTGAATTTTTTCTGTATACGTTCTAACCTGTTAATGTGAATTGCATAACAAGGATTCCAAATTTCACTTGCATATTCAAGGTGACTACGGACATAGGCACAGTATAGGACTTTCAGAGTCTTCATTGTTTTAAAAGTACCCGCATTACGCAATATAAAACCTAATGCTGATGATGCTTTCTTAGCGATGATATCGATATGGCTGACATAGGAGACCTGACTATCCAAAAGAACACCAAGGTCTCTAATGCTATTAACGCGTAAGAGTGGATGGTTATCAATCGAGTACCCGAAATTTACAATTTGTGTCTTACGACTAAAGGTTATAACTGAACATTTAGAAATATTAATTTATCCACGTTTAGGGGACCGATTCCACGCGATACATTGTAATTGAACTGTAACATACAGTCCAGCTGCAGTTACGTCTGTCGTTACCAGAGTGACGAGTCGAGCGAGTTACTGACCACACGTCTGTTTACTTGAGGATTTGTTAAAATTCGTAACTGCAGTATAAACAGCTTTAGTAGTGTAAACTATATATCAGTGTAATCCTTAAAATCATATCTATCAATTGGTGTATGTGTTGGTTTGGAATTTCAAGTGATTGTGTGTAAATTGAACGATTATTAAACAAAAACATTCGAGTTATACCCGCGATACATGCAGTGTACATTGTTAGCAATAACCGGTAGTTCGCACCACGACTAGTGTACGACCATACGCGTTAGTTGCCTTTTTTCGCACGTATTGATAACGATCGTCTGGTGTAGCGGTGTCAGCGTGGGACTCGCAACTGTAAGCGGGTGGTTCAAACCTCGCCTCCACCGAAAGTTTTGTACTGCAAACATTTAGTATCCAAGTTTCCTTAACTTTTTGCATTTGCTTTTGCCTAACTACGTTCAATGGCGAACGAAATTAAATGAACTGGTTGCCATAACCCTATTGAGGGAAGGAAGTATCTTAAGTGCAGCAGGTGTAAACAACCTTATGACATTCAATGTGCAAATGTAAAAGACAGTCAGTTTTATTCCCTGACGAAAGAACAAAAGGCTAATTGGAAGTGTGTGCTATGTATTAGCAAGCAGCCTAAAACCGACAACACCCACACTCCGGCGCGTGCCGGTATGGAGGGCGTCAATAAAAATAGGGGTGCAGCAACGGTGAGTCCTCAAGAGGTGTTCGACGAGAGTACGGTCCACAATGTAACCGCAGAAGCAACAGATTTGCAATTGCTTATATTGGAGGTACGTCAGTTCAAGGAAGAAATGAGAGCCACACGTCTTCAAATGGAATTACTGAATAATACTATGTCCGGTTTGACGCTTAGAATCGATGAATGCGATCGTAAGATTGATAAGCTGGACACCCGGGTGGGTGGCCTTGAAAGTCGATTAGCCGAAGGGAGTGCACTGACGAGTAATAGTATGCTGTTGGATACAATTGAGCAATTAAAATGTGATCTAAATGACCGCGATCAGGAATTGTTGTGCAATGATATAGAGGTCACTAGCATCCCTGAAGAGAAGGGTGAGAATTTAGTACACGTTGTCACCACACTGGGTATGAAACTGGGTGTACAACTATCTGAGTTAGACTTAGTGAGTGCTACAAGGGTGGGAAGAATTCAGGAGCCATCAGACTCGGTATCTATGCCACGAGCGAGGCCTATTGTCGTGCGGCTTGCCAAACGCGCCCTGAAAGACCAGGTGCTGGCGGCGGCCCGTGTTCGTCGCGACATCACCACTGCAGACACTGGGTTGCCTGCTCCGCCCCGCCGGTTCTACGTCAATGAGAGGTTGACGAAACTGAACAGGCAGCTATTCCGGCGGGCACGCGAACTCGGAAGTAGATTAGGATGGCGGTTCGTCTGGACAAGGGACGGCAGGATATACGCGCAAAGGCAACAGGGCGCAAACTCGCCGCGTCATCGTATACGCATGGATAGTGACCTGCGTCGGGTTTTTGGGCCTGATACAGTTGGCGTGTCTCTTATTAAAAATGACTAATCACCGTTGTCTTTACATGTATATAATATTAATAATAATTTATGTTTACCTGAGGGTGTCAAACAGTATTTTACAATCAGTAACTATAGTATATAATGCTTTGTGTACCTACCTTCGACTAAACTGTATCTGCTCTTATAATGGTGATTCACCGAGCGTCTTTTTTGGATTTCTAATACTTTGGTTTACTATAGTCTTTGTTGAACCATTTAAAAATCATAGACGAAAATGTAATTTACTCTGTTATTTGTTGTACAACTTTATTTATGTTTTGGCGTTTGTTATAACCTTTGCATCATGTTCCTTATTAACCATTCATAATAACCAATTATGTTTGACTTACGTGTGTGTTGCAGTATTTTTAATTTTCAACTGGGTAGAAATGAAAATTCAACGCATTTTGAATTTTTCGCTATCGAATAATACTTTCATTACACTCACATACTCCCGCTCGCTTGTTTATTGGTGCTGTATTAGTATTCACTTACTTAGTGTTTTACATTTTAAAAGGTCCTGAGTCAAAGTTTATTAAGTTAGGTCTTTATAATGCGGGATCATTAGGTACGGGGCATGATGACCTCCTTATTGCTATGAATCGCTACGATGCAGATTTGGTTGCAATCAATGAAACATGGATTCCAAGTGGACAAGAAGCACGCGCACCGGCCGTACCTGGCTACCGGATGCGTGCCACCCCGCGCCCGCTGCACATGCGCAGCGGGAGGGGGGGTGGACTTGCATTTTATATTAAACGTAACGTTAATGTGCGCTATTTGACTAGGCCTAACGATCAGATTGAGCAAATGTGGTTATCCACTCGCGTAAATGGTTATCGTCTAGCTATAGGGACTGCGTATCCTCCTCAATGGATGAATGTGGATACGTTTATTGACGCTCTAAATGATTCAATTAATTATGTTTCTAAGTTCGATTTTATTGTCTTGCTGGGAGATTTTAATATCAACATGCTTGTGGGTTTAAACAGTAGTACTAAAAAACTAAACCAGTTTCTCGAGTACATGAACCTCCGTCAAGTTGTGAGTGAACCGACACATTACACATCACATACTGAGACTCTGATAGATCTTATATGTACTAATGCACCAGTGCGTGATGTCGCTGTTAATAATATAAGTGGTTCCAATGGGCACCTTATGGTTAATGTGACATTATCTTTAAAAAAAGTTAAAACCCCACCACGGACGTTTACCTACAGACCAATCAATAATATAATATTGCATGATTTTAACAAAGATTTGTATGCAATGAACTGGAACGAAGTAACTGACTTATCGACGGTAGAAATGATGGTGGATAAATTTAATTCAATGCTAACAGCTCTCTTTGATAAACATGCAGCATTAAAAACTATAACTGTGAGAAACAGTCAATCTCTACCGTGGGTAACAGATGTCTGCAAAATGATGATTGATGAGCGTAATGAGGCTCACGACGTATATCGCAGGTCAGTATTGGATGAAGACAAGAAGTATTATAAAGACTTAAAAAACTTAGTGTTAACTAGCATTGCTAGCGAGAAGCGTGCTTACCTTGATAAATTAATTAATTCTGAAGCTAATAATAGTAGAACATTTTGGAAAAATTTAAAAAGACAAATTCTAGTCGACCCCTGCATGGAAAAGTCCCTGCCAACCCATTTTAATGATCCGAATAAAATTAATGACCATTTTTTGAACGTATTGGGTGATAACGTTGTTTCTGACACTGACTTATCATTTTATGAGTGTAATAAATTTAACAACGCTAATTTTAAGTTAATGCCTGTCAGTCTTACGGATGTGTCTAAATATATAATGGCTATAAAATCAAATGCTATTGGAAACGATACAGTTTCCAGAGATATGGTTTTGTTTTCACTTCCTTGTACTCTAGAAGCAATCACAGCTATAATAAATAAGTCAATTATTACAGGCATAGTTCCCAATAAGTGGAAAAAAAGCGCTAGTGACTCCTATACCCAAAAATGGCAACCCAGTTGAACTAAAAGACCTTCGGCCTATCAGCATTTTGCCATTCCTTTCAAAATTACTTGAGAAAGCGAACTGCGATCAGCTTACAAAATTTGTAGAAATTAATAAAATCTTGTCTCCTTTACAATCCGGATTTCGCAAGGGTCGTGGAACAGCAACGGTTTTGCTTGATGTCACAGACAATGTTTTAGCAGAGCAAGATGTTGGTCGTAGTACCGTTCTAGTTCTACTAGACTATTCACGTGCCTTCGATTGCCTGAACATCCGCCTCCTACTCGCAAAACTATCATATTATGGTTTAAATGTTAATGCAGTCAAGTGGTTTCGCAATTACTTAAGTAACCGGTATCAGTCAGTGAAATTAGTCAAAAGTGATGGTTCTAGTGTTTACTCACAACCTAGGCTCATTAATCGCGGTGTTCCTCAAGGTTCAATACTTGGTCCACTTCTTTTTATCATCTACAGTGCTGATCTCCAAAAAGTAATTAACCATTGTAAGTACCACTGTTACGCTGACGATGTGCAACTGTACTTGTCAGATACGCCAGATAAAATACCACAAGCCGTTAAATTGCTTAATCAGGACTTGGACACAATTGCTGTCTGGTCAAAGTGTCATGCTCTTGTATTAAACCCTACTAAGACAAAGTATATGCTCATGGGTACAAATAAGCAAATTCTTAAAATATGCAGTGATCTAGATGTGAAGATCAGTGGTGTAAAAATAGATCGTGTAGATGAAGCCAAAAACCTTGGTATAATATTTGATAGTTATTTGAGATTTGAGAGACATGTGCTAAATATGGTCAAAAACTGTTTTTACCGCCTCAAGGTTCTTTACTAAATCCGGGACCAACTATCTGAATCGTCGCGTATAACTCTTTGTGAAGCATTAGTATTGTCTAGGCTCAACTACGGGGACGTTGTTTATGGGCCTCGGTTGCTAGGAAAGACTCAGCGCTTAATACAACGCGTGCAAAACGCTTGTTGTCGGTTTTGTTTTAATGTCCCTCCCAGAAGTCACATTACTCCTTTTTTAAACAGTACCACCATGCTCAATATGGATTCTCGTAGAGAGCTGCATTTAGCAGGACTTCTCTTTGACGTTATAAAGTTTGAGAAACCAGAGTACTTGCACGCCAAAATTAAGTTTGTAAATCGAAACTCTAAAAAATTACTAAGGTCTATAAGGTCAGCACTTCTATATCACAATCATAAAACAGCGGCGTTTACTGGCAGTTTCCGGTATCTGGCGACGAAGTGTTGGAATAACATACCCCCACCTATAAGAAATCTCAATGCAAAACACAATTTCAAATCTAAATTAAAAATTCATATTTTAGAAAGACAAAAACAGGGCATTCCTAAATACTTCGCTTGCCAGAAATAGGTAAGATGCCGTCTATACTTTGATTTTTATTTTTTATTGGGGCTACGCGCACATAAACTTACCCCCATACTTTACAATTCACATAAGTAGGCTTTTCTGGTTCTCAGAATCTTATGCAATAATTGTTATAATCACCACACACAATCATGTATCTACTCTCGTTACTCATATTCATAACTAATCTAGTAAATTCTAACAAATTTTGGGTACACTCATTGTTTATGATGGACTCGTTTCGTCTCATCATCTCGAGGGTTATAGCTGAAAATCAGTGTTTGCTCCTTGAGCAATTTTATTCGCTGAGCTATGACTTATTTGTTTAGGCTCCAACACACACGTACTTTTTAATAAGTTGCTAATATTAAGGTAATTTTGTACTTAACTGTTTCTTAATTAACTAGTTATTATGTTTAAAATATTGTGTATAATCGAATGTACGTGTGTATTGAAGATGCAAATAAATGTTTTATCTATCTATCTATCTACCAGCGATTGATCAAATCTTCATATTCTGTTATTACGATAGATAATGACTGCGACGTTAACTCATATTAGTATATAGTAGAACATAAAACGTTACATTCCAATTTGTCTTTAGAAATACTTTTTGGGCATGATTGACCGACAACTGGAGTTGAAGCTGCAGTTGCAGCGGGACTTATTGTTGAACGGTGTAAAATAGTAGAATCAACATCCTGCAACTGCGACACTTGGGCTGGCTACTAGCCTTTCAACCAAACTACTAAGGTCCTGGGCGATGAATTCTCTCTCTGACAAGAACGTCCATATATCCTTGCAGTCGTTGGAACGTATTGATTGCAGCTTTACCATTATTACTTAAATACGCATAGAATTGGAATAATTAAATTATGAAGCAGGAAAATGTGTGTTACTATTGATTTAAATCCAGATTTAAAATGCGGGTATGTAATCTCGGGACTTAATTATTATTATGTCATTTGAAGGATTGAGATCTAATCCATACCTTAATATAATTACAGATTAATAGCCGTCCAATCTCTTGTAATCCTGTGAATGAAATTTATTGCTGTTTGCGAATAATTTCGTAGATTTGCACATATATCACGTCAGCTAGTGACTTGGTAGTTGCTGGTGCCCGCAACTCGAAACGTGTGGAGTTTTAAAAAATATGGATACCCTTTTACTTTTACTCTCTTTAATTTTTCGTTTTTGATTAAAGCTATCTTATTTCCTTGTTAGTTCAAGCTATCACTGTGACAAGTTTTAATCAATCTAGTGGTTCAATCAGTCAACAACGATATCAAGAGAGCCACATATCTTAAAAAAATCCCTAGATTGTTTTTATCGCCAACTTAGAACTTAAGCTTAAGATATCAATATTTACTCAGCTGCCAACTGCTTATTACTCAAAGGGTTTATTATCTCTGTCACATTGTTTTATAGATGACTGTAGGTACTGACATTGAATAACCTAAGCTTGTAAAAAAATCTAGGTACCCGGTCCGAGGACATATAAAGGTTAAAGCACGCTGTAATTCGCTTCTATAAACTCAAAGGCTTCGTTAGATATAGGTACTGCAATTCCAATTACATTTTATCATGCAATTGACAATACGAGCAAGTCGTATGCCTGATGTTTAGCACTACGTATGCTCATGATACTTGCAGTATCAGTCAGAGCTTAGAACTGAAGCCTTACATGGCACTGCACTACGCTCATCAACCTAACACATTATTTTTGTGTCCCTTTCATCCACTAATTTCACTTGCTATAGTGCCTCTCGCACCGTACATTTTAGCTTCGCGGCAAAATAGCTATCACTGAAACAATCAAGACGGCTTCTTGCCATGAAACCTACCAACAAGTAGGTAGTTGAGTTTCTTCGCCTCTTACGATTTGCATCCTGACGATTTAGCAGATGGAATATCCTACTCCGATTCCTCTCGGAGAACATAACATAGACATAGGTTACTTGTAGAGGTGATAACGGAATACCTTGCTTATAAAATTTTTCGTAGCTAATTAAATAAAACTACGAAAGTGGCACGAAGAACTACTTGCGTGGGCAGTATCCGGAGTGAAATACACATAAATTTCTATGTAAACTACAACTTCAAATACTAAAGTTTTTGAGCAATGCGTCATGCCCGTACTTACACACGACACTGTAACCGTGGCACTCGACATTCACTACGTCCACGTTGAAATTTACGCTGAGGCAAGGCAAGAAAAATGTTGGAAATACACTGCCCGACTGACAAACCAGGGCAGGCTACGAAATAAAATGAACGTGACTGATCTGATGGATATTACATGATATATAGATACTTTAAAAATACAGCGCGTAAATAGGCATTTGAAAAAAAAAACACATTTCAAGAATGTAAACGACCCACTGCCTAGGAACTCTCCTAGTCAAGCGTTTCTTTCAGTCTCGACCGCCCAGTGTGAAGGAAAAGTGACGAAGCCTATTTATATAAGAACTAGCTGATGCCCGCGACGTCGCCTGCCGAGGATTAGTACTTCGAGTAGCTTATTATCTTCTCCAAAGATATTATCTATCTTTGTACCAACATGTCATAAAATATGTACATGATTATATGAGTAAATTTAAGTACCTACTTAGTAAATCTATCACTTATAATAAAATACAGACCTACGTACATAAAAATTAAACAAAAATATACAGTTAGCCGTTTTTGCGTTTTATTTCTGCCATCGACCTTCGTGTCCCAAGTATAAATACAGTCGTGGGTCGTGGCATATCTATGGTCCGAACCTACAACAAGTCGGCTACAGCTTTTAATTTATTTAAATGATTGTTTAAAAAGTACTTACTTAGTTTACATTTTCATGCCAGAGTTACCCGCGCTTTGATTTGCTAATTATGTAATTAGCAAATCAAAGCGCGATTCACGTCACGAACGTCGGTGACAGTAGATCTGTTCCGTGTTTACAATCAGTGAAAAATAAAGTTGAAGTAAATAAGTAGTAAATCTTTTATAGCAAGTGTCGATTTGAGTTGTTGTTGTTGTGTGTAACATTTAGTGTTATTATTTGTGCTAATAAGTGGATAAAAGCAATAACAATTCTATAATTTGAGTCACTTGGTGCGCGCTACCCGCAACTTTTCGTAAAATAAATAAACTAACAATTGTTCATCTATAACACTTTTAAATTAAAGCAATCATGGCTAATAAGTGTAATGCGTGTGGTCGCTTTATCACGTCGACAGAAAAGTCGAATGTAAAGTGCACCAGTTGTGTCTGTATGTACCACAGAGCCTGTGTAGGTGTGCCTAACGAGGCACGGGTGGCATCGGGGTGGGTTTGTCCGGCATGTAAGGCCAACACTCCTAAGAAGGACAACACCGATAACCCTGTGCGGGGAGTTGCGACCAACTATACATCCTCAGAGGAGGTCAATACTTTTGATACGTCAGCATCGTCAGGCGAATTAATGCGAGAGATGATCAATGAAATGAGATCATTTCGTGAAGACTTTCGCGGCATGCGAGAGGAGGTGGCCAGCTTGAGCACTATCGTGGCAGGGTTCGGTAGCCGTGTTGAGATGATGGAAACTCGTCTATTGGCACTTGAAGGCAAGCTCGCCGAATTGGAGGCGCGTCCTTCAACAGACGTGCTTCTCACTACGATAGAGAGGCTGGAGGAACAGCTCAACGACCGCGAACAGTACTCTCTTCACGCTGACATAGAAATCTCGGGCCTTCCGGAAGAGACGGGAGAGAATTTGATGCACCTCGTGAGCGTCATAGCTGAGAAGCTAGGTGTGGGCTGCGAGCAGCGTGATTTTGTGTTCGTGGAGCGGACGGGGATGCGGCGCGCGCCTCCCGGCGAGAGCGAGGGTGCGGCACCTCCGCGTCCACGGCCCGTCGTGGTGCGTCTGGCGCGAAGACAGTTACGCGATGCACTGCTGCAGGCTGCGCGTGTACGCCGCAACCTTACCGGTGAGGGGCTCGGATTGACGGCCACCCGCACGGCACGCCTTTACCTCAATGAGCGCCTCACTCGCCAAAATAAGTTGCTTTTTCACAAGGTGCGCGAAGAGACCAAGCGTAAAGGTTGGCGGTTTGCTTGGACTCGCGGCGGGCGCATTTTTGTGCGCCGCGAGACGGGGAGGGCGTCCTTTAGGGTGCGCTCTGAAACAGAACTCCAAAAGATTGTTGGTAATGATAACCAGGAAATCTATAAGTAGACTAGAACATATCTGTGTTAGAATTAGAAAGGTGTTTGCGTTTCTAATTTTTAAACTTATTATCTTTAATATTAATCTGATGATTGCATTTTATATTCCTTTGCTATATTGTATTTATTTTCACTCATATATAGTTCTCTACGGATTATTGTTGCAGTCTCTAACTACCTACACATCTGTTTGCTTGCAATTCAAACCTATAATTTCAACGTTATATATTAACCTAATTATTTTAATTAGAAAATATTTTTGTTTTATAACTAAATTGTCGAGAGCACTGATCTTGCTGATTATACAAGTGTTTATTTTTTTGCCTAAAAAGATAGTTAAAAATCTATACTATTATGATGGCTAATAATAACTTAAAAGTTGGAATATTTAACGCGGGCTCGCTTGGCACAGGACATGATGAGTTCATTTTAGCCATGGAAAAAATGGATGTGCACATTATGGCAATTAATGAGACATGGATTAAGGATGGACAGGAGGAACTTGCTCCCTCTGTTAGTGGATATAGGTTTAGGCATTCACCTCGCCCTTTGTCAATCAAGAAAGGTCATGGTGGTGGAATTGGATTCTACATAAAACGTGGTGTGAATGTACGAGTATGCCCTCACCCTCATACCCCATCGGTAGAACAAATGTGGCTAAAGCTAAAGGTAAATTTATGCAATGTTATTATTGGTACTGCTTATCGTCCTCAATGGCTAAATTTAAATGTATTCCTTGATGGTTTAACCCAATCTATTTCAAGTTTTACTGATTTTCGTTATTTAGTTATCCTTGGAGATTTTAATATAAATTTGCTCGATCCTGATATAAGCAAAAGTAAATTGTTACTGTCCTTTTTTGATTACTGTAAATTAAAACAAGTAATAACGGAGCCTACTCACTTTACTGATCATAGTGAAACGCTTATTGACCTTGTTGGCACTGACGCCCCTACACGATCAGTAAATGTTTGGTATGTTCCGGACCTCGGACACCATGCTATGATATCTGTGGAACTACACATTAAAACAGTAAAACCCACGCCCCAGTACATTGTTTACAGACCGCTTAATAACATATTATTTGATTTATTCTATGCGCATCTTAATCAAATTGACTGGGATATATTTGAGAATCTGACTAATATTAATCATATAATTTTAAATTTCAATGAGTTAGTTTTAAGTTTATTTAACGTTCATGCACCCAAAAAGAAAATTTATATTAAAAAGAGGAGGCCTCCCTGGGTTACTGAAACGGTTCTGGAAATGATGCGCACTCGTGACATTTGTCATACGCAATATAAATTAACTAAAACCGATACTCATAAAAAATGTTATTTAGACATGAAACATATTGTAATAAGTGCCATGTATCACGAAAAAAAAGCATTCTTTAATTACAATGTAAATATTAACATAAAAAACCCCAAAAAACTTTGGAAAAATCTAAAATCAACGATTCTTCAGGATAATAAAACTTGTTTTGATCTTCCCAGTAATTGTAACCCTGATTTAATAAATACTCACTTTTTGGATGTTCCCGGCAACACTTATGTCCACTTGTCGGACCTCACTTACTATGAACACCATAGATTTACATCTTCTATATTTAAGTTACAGACTGTAAGTGAGGATGTTATTGATAGTGTGTTACGTGGATTGTCTTCTAATGCCGAGGGAATTGATCAAATTACACTAAAAATGATCAACTTAATACAACCTCATACATTGAGCGTTATCACAAAAATTGTTAACCTATCGATTACTTCTAGTACTTTTCCCGATCTTTGGAAAGTCTCACTCATCAGACCAATACCTAAAAAACAGAATGTCAACTCAGTTAATGATCTGAGACCAATTAGCATTTTGCCTTGCTTATCCAAAGTTTTAGAGAAAATCGTTTGTCGTCAGATGGTAAATTACCTTGAAGCTGAAAATATTCTGCCGGTGGCCCAATCTGGCTTCCGTAAAAAGCGCAGCACTGCCACTGCATTACTTGATGTAGTGGATAATTTGTTGCAGGCACAGGATCAGGGTATGGGTACTATCTTGGTTCTACTTGACTTTTCACGCGCATTTGACGCTATCAATATTCCGCTGCTTTTATCAAAGTTATCTTATTATGGTTTCGACATTGATACTGTCAAATGGTTCGATAGTTATTTAAGCATGAGGTCGCAAGTTGTTCAAGTTACTGGCTCAGATGGAAATACGTCTGCTTCATCCCGCATCTATAATTTCCGCGGTGTACCACAAGGTTCAATTTTAGGGCCTATCCTCTTTATATTATACAGTGCAGATATTATAAACTGTATCGAACACTGTAGGTATCATATGTATGCAGATGACCTTCAAGTCTATTTGAGTTTTTACCTTAAGGACATTAATGATGCAGTTACAAAAATAAATGATGACTTAAATCGACTGGCTGAGTGGTCAACAGCTAACTGCATGGTTCTAAATCCTTCAAAGACAAAATATCTCATTATAGGATCTAGAATAAATGTAGTAAAGATTACCAACTGTAACCCGCAAATAGCTATTGGTGCTGAGCCAATTGAATGCGTTTCTGAAGCTCGAAATTTAGGTGTAGTTATAGATAGTCACCTACGCTTTGAAAAACATGTGCAGGAAGCGGTACGTAGCTGCTTTTACCGTCTGCGGGTGCTATATAAAATAAGGCCCTTTCTTAGCACTGATATAAGAATAGCATTATGTGAGTCCTTAATTCTCTCGAAGCTAAATTATGTTGACACGGTCTATGGTCCTTGCCTTCTATCCAGAACCGAAATACTACTACAGAGGGTGCAAAATGCATGTGCCCGTTTCTGTTTTAATGTGCCTGCCCGTGCTCATGTAACTCCATTCATTAATGATGCCAATATGATGAAAGTGAAGGCTAGACGGCAGCTACATTTGGCTACTTTGCTGTTTGGTGTAATAAAGTATGCTGTACCTGAATACCTCTCTGAAAAACTGATCTGGATGAATGCATACTCAGCTCGTCGGCCATGTGCTAGACTTTTGATACAAAAGCATAAGACTCAAGCATTTAAGGGCAGTTTTCGTTTTGCCGCTAGCCGTTGCTGGAATGATCTCCCCCCGCCTTTGCGAGCCCTGAATTCGGTTAAAACTTTCAGTAAACATTTAAAGTCTCATCTATTGAACGCTCAAAAAGCTGCCTGTGACTACTAAGGGCTTGCTCTTACATGGGCTTTGGTACTAGTACTAGTCTACCACAGTGCTGTAAATTAATCTAATTAAATAAAATTATCACCTTGTATGATCATTCTATATGAATATTAAATTACATTTATACACCATTTAAATTTAATTATTTTGTAACGGTTTGCCTAACACTTTTTGTAAGAATTTTTATAAATAATTTTATTTCTTTTGTGACTAACCTACCCAAACGGTAGGTTTTGTAGGTATGTGACTCGATAGATTTAGTTTAAATATTGTATTCATACGGTCTTTTTCTTTTTATGGCAGCATGACAATGTGTTAATGTTACTTGCTTCATTGCTTCATTGTAAATTTTAGTATACGCAAGCAAGTAATGATTTGTATAATTATACATATATTATTAATATATGTATTATTATATACAATTATACATATTCTTATTACATATATTGTTCTCTCTGTGTACAATACAGTAGGCATATATATTTGATTATTTTGTAATGCATACATACGTATGTACGTAAGGAGTCTTAGCAGTTGCTTAGTTTATTTTGTATGTTTTTTTTTTCTCACTTTCGTGTGATATAAGTAGTATGTAGTTTCATTTCACTGTACGTTCGTGATGTTAATCTTGAGTTCTGTCTGAAAACCAGCGCTGGGGTCATTCTTTTTGTTCCCAGCTTTATGCTGAGACGGGACTCATTCTTGACATCGCGCAGCATTGCGAATTGTTTACCAAAGTGTTTTCCTTCGGGTAAATACTGTAAATTAGTACTATTATCATTGTATGCTGTGATGATGTGCGTTGTCTGGAATAAAACTTATTTCTTTCTTTCTTTCTTTCTAATTAGGCTGTTTGTGTATTTATTTAATGTGTTTGTATTAAGTTTGTAGAGGCCCAAAGTACCAGTTCTCACGTTGAGTTTGTGGTTTTTCAAATTAGTCTTTATTTTCAAGTTACTGAGTCTTTGAAATGGGACTTTATCAGGCGACCTAGAAGATAACTCATTAAATTTGCTAAACTTTAGACCGTCTAAAATGCGTAAATGTAATAAAATAGCTTAATGCACACACATTCACATAGGCACTCGAATGACAAAGTATTTCATTAAAAGGTCATAATATTTATGTTTCATTCGTTATAATATCATTGCATTTCTAAAGTGAATTCTTGCATTAATTAATTTTAGAAAGAAACATGTGTAGTAAGGAAGTGGTTAAGTAATGTAAAGGGTTAAAAATAAACCAGTGCCTCCATACCATATTTCATTTATATAGACCTAGCCGTTTGAGCGTGATAGAGTAACAAACATCTATACATCCATACACACAGACTTTCTTGTTTATAACATTTAAAGTTTACATACATAAGTCTTTCATGGCAAGTCGTTTAATCAAATTTACAGTTTCAGAAATTTATAGAAATAATAAATAATGAAAAACGTTTTAAGCCCTTGATTGTTTGAAATAATACCATTAAAATTACAAACAATCTAATTGTATCCCAAAAGCATGATTAAAATAATGATTAAAAGTTTGTAAGTGAGAGAAATAAAGTTTCTAATCACATACGGGAAACCAAGACTAAATACTACAAAAAAGCATTTGCTGATACTAAAAAACAACCATCAAAAATGTGGAAACTTATTAACAGTCTTTCGATTAATAGAAATGTAGATAAAACCGTGCCAAAGAAATTGAAAACACAGAAAGGTATTATAACAGACGGGAAGGAGATCTGTGAACATTTTAATGATTTTTTTGTAAATGTTGGTTCGATATTGGCTAAACAGATACCTAAAACTCATGATTTAACTAGTACAATAAAAAAACCTGTATCTGGAACCGGCTTATCCACCTTTACACCAACTACCACGGATGAGGTCTTAAAAATAATTAACAACCTAAATACTAATACTAGCTCTGGCTTGGATAAAATAAATACAAAAACAATAAAATGTATAAAAGATTTAATACTTCATGAACTTACCTGTTGCATAAACCAATGTCTAAAACAAGGCATCTTCCCTGATAGTTTGAAAATTGCAAAAGTCACTCCAATTTATAAATCCGGACCTAAAGATGAGCCTGGTAATTACCGTCCTATCTCAGTACTCCCTTTGTTGTCTAAAATATTTGAAAGGGTACTGTACAATCGACTCGATACCTATTTAGCTTCTTTAAACTTTATTTATTCTAAACAATACGGATTCCGTACTAAATCTAATACGCTCTCAGCTACAGTAGATCTTGTAACAAAAATTAAACTAAATATTGATAAAAAACAGATTGCTCTTGGGGTATTTATAGATCTCAAAAAAGCATTTGACACTGTCAGTCACAAATTGTTGCTAAACAAACTAAATGACATTGGTATAACTGGGACAGCACATGAAATTTTTAGATCCTATCTTACAAATCGTTCCCAGGTAGTTAAAATCGGGGAATATCAAAGTGAACCCAAAACTATCACCTTCGGCGTACCACAAGGCTCAATTTTAGGACCGTTATTATTTATTTTTTATATCAATAACGTCCATCAGATAGGGTTAAAAGGTGATCTAACGTTGTATGCCGACGACACATGTATGTTCTACTTTGACCACTCTATTGAATCTATTATATCTGAAGCACAAAACGATCTGAACCTTATAAATGAATGGTTTCAGCAAAATATTCTTACCATAAATGCAACAAAAACAAACTACACAATATTAGCAGCTAAAAATAAAAAAATTGGCGATCATATGCCGCTTAAGATAAATGATCAAATTATTAATAAAGTTGAACAAGAAAAATATCTTGGACTTATCTTAGACAGCAAAATGACATGGCTTCCCCATATAAATAAGATAAAATCAAAAGTAACAGCACTTACAGGAGCTCTAAAGAGTTGTGTGCACTGTTTCCCTCATCAAGTAAAATATACAATCTATAATTCATTGGTAAAACCACACCTTCATTACTTAATTGAAGTATGGGGTACGGCTGCAAAAACCAATTTGGGATTAATACAAACTGCACAAAATAAATTGATAAAAGTTTTATTCCACTATGATTATCTAACACCTTCAGAAAAGCTTTACAAAGAAACAAAACTAATGAATATCTGTCAATTATACATATACTATAATTGCATACTTATACGTAAGATTCTACACAAGGATATACATACAAATACGGCCTTCTCTAAAACACAAAAAACCCATACAATGACATTAAGACGTGTAAATGATATCGCTCTTTACAAACCGCGTACAAAGTATGCTTTGAAAAGTATTGTCTACGAAGGGGCTAAATTGTACAATAAATTACCGAGAGATATAAAACAGTCCAAATCTCTACCTACTTTTAAAAAACTATTAAAATTTTACATAATGAAAAATAAAAATTCATTATTATAGATACAGTTTTTAATCAATATACTTATTAATTGCTAATCTATTATAAAATATATATATATATATATATATATATATATATATGTCTATTACCTCATCGATATTAATACATAAAATTCATAATTTTTTTTAACACCAGAACTATTTCTAAAATTTCTATAATAAAACTGCTTATGGCTTCGTCGATATTAATATATAAAATGCACAATTCATTAACACAGGTATTAAGTTATTGCAATAAATTCTATAATATTACTATATAAAATTCCTATAATATGAAAATCGGCCTACGGCCTCATTGATATTAACTTAAAAATAAAAAGATATTTACCTAACTTACACTTTTAATGTAGGTGCGCTTGAGCCACTTCCAGGTACGCTTGATCTTCGTCTGTAACTTGTTAGTAACCAGTTGTGGCTAAACCTCGCTCGTATCGAACCAAACAATATAGATGACTGATTTTATCTATTTGTAACTACCCTACAATAAAAAAAAAAAAAAAAAAATATCTTTGCTTTGTACGACATCGATAATTATTAGTTATGCTTATGTTAACATTATTCTCATGTAAGTGAAATATTTTCTTATGAGAAATAAAATATCTCAAACCTCAAAATAAAATGAAAGGAAACCCTTATCATGCAACCATGACGTAGAATAAAAGATTGATCATTTATTCAACGTAGAAGAGTCATAAATTTAGGTTTTATGCTAATTACTTCATAAATTAGCTCAGAATTACGAAGTACTCATAATTTTGGTTCTAAACGCAAAGATTGTTTCATTTCCAAATTGTTTTTTTTCGTGTACTTATCCAAAGATATTTTGTTTGCATAAATATAAAACAATAATTTATAATACTTTTGTAATTTAAAATACATACTCGGAATCGACTGCTCACACTATATTATGACAGCCTCTTTAGCAAAGTTGGCAGTGCTTTCGAAGTAACATGTCTCCGGTTCGATCCCAGGTTGGGACTAGAAATATTTGATGAATGAGCAGAAATGTTTGATCTCGTACTTGGATGTTTAATGTGTTAATGTATGTGTCCAAGCCTCCCGCGAGACAGGGAATCCTAGTGCGGCAGTATCAGTGTGTGAACATTTAGTTTTATACAAAATTGTAATACCGCTTAGTCGAAATACCTACATATGCAAAAAAAAATTACATACATACATGTTAGTCTCTATAGTTATTAGAATGTCGTATATAAATGACTAGCATAATGTATAGTGGTAGGACTTATGCAGAGTCTGCGTGGGGTAGTACCACACCTTTGCCAGTTTGACCGCAAAGCAGAAGTGTGCAAACTCTACTCTGTTTCGTTGGTTGGCAATGTTCCGAATGAAATCTGCCTGCCTGCCCTGAGATTTGGTTGTCACCCTGAGATATAACATGTTAATGTTATATCTCAGGGTGACAATCGCAGAGCATTACCATGCTTTGCTTTGAACTCTTGTGCGTTTAAAATTGTGAATAACATTGAACTGTTACGGGCGAGCGTGACAATTGACATTAGGCGAGCGACTTGCTCGTCTCTTCACTGATGGACATAAAAACGTACATAAGATAGTTCCACTTTGTAAATCTTTACAAACTCTTCTCATTAAAACTACAAAAATAACAGTTTAAAGATAAAATTCTCCAAAATTAATCACGCAAGTTCAAGGGGCCAAAATTTGTGAAACATAATACTAAAGAACAAAAAAATTGTTTTCTATTGCCTCCTTATTATTACAACAATGCTGAAGGAAAATAATACGTAAAGCTCCCGGAGCTTAGTTGAGATAATTATAATGATAGTTATGTCTTTATTATTTTTACACAATTAAGTAACGAGTCAGATAAACAAGAACAAGCGAGACGGGCCAGTTGTGCGCTTGATGCTAACTACTTGCTGAAAACAGTTGCAGTGACCCACGCAGATATTATGAGAAGTTGTAGTTTTCCGTGGCACTGCAGTGCGCTCGTCACCCCGATACATCGGGTTTCGAGTTTCTTTCGCCCAGTAATGACTTGCTACAGTGCTCTTCACACACTGATACAGTAATACTTGCGCACTACTGCTTCGTTGCAGAATATCAGGCACTTTAGTAGCACCGACCAATTACCTACACTACCTTTCCTTAGCCTTCATTCTCTTATGATTTAATAATGATTTCTACAGGGAAGGAATTTCAATAAGAGAACTCGAATTAATGCCCATAAACTAACAGCAAGGGACCCAAAGCGGCTTGGTGGATAGGGTTCAGTAACCACCCTAAATTAGATTTTTGCATCACCCTCTTATAAACCTGCTCGGTTGGTAATATTAAGAAAATACAGGAAGGCTCAAATAAAGAGCACCTTTTTTTTTGTCCCGGGGAAATCCTTTATGGACACCACCTACCACGGGGAGGTAGGTGGTTATGTGGGAGTCCGTATATCCACCAAAATCCCGGGGTGTTCCGTCACTGCCGCCCTCGGCGGCAACGAGGGACAGATTTTCCACACGACCGCGAACCCGCCGTGGCTGTCCGTTGCCGGAACCTTCTCTTCGCGGCACGCCAGAACACATGGCACGCCGCAACTACCTCGGAGACCAAACCCATCAACAATGAGCGCCAGACTTCCCCGTGTCTGGACGCCCGTGGTCTCCCTGCGGTGGGTCGGATACGTAGCCCCACCGCCTGCTACGTCAGCCACAGGGGACAATCCCCAGCGACCCCATCTCCTAGAGTCTGCGCCGAACGCCCGGACCCCACCTCCTCGAGCCTGCACCAAAGTGCCCGGGCCCCCCTCCTCGAGCCTGCGCCAAAGCGCCCGGGCCCCACCTCCTCGAGTCTGCGCCAAAGCGCCCGGACCCCGCAACTCCTATGTGGACTTGGCGGCCAAAGCCCATAGGAGCGGCCCCGCCTGAGCCGGCCAGCGCACCCCAACGCCGGCGCGGCCCCTGGGTTCCTCTTGGCTTCACCGTGGTGATCCAAGCCACGGCTACTGAGCCCCCCCGCCACGTCAATGCGGGAACCCTTCAGGGGGGAAATCAAGAGCACCTACCCCAAACCGACGCAACCGCAAGCATTCTGCACTCTCTTTGAGAAAGACCACCGGATGTGGTTGGAACTATAGTCGGAAAGATCTGACTTTAATACGTGAGTGAATCCCATTTTTCATATAACATAAGAGTTTAGAAGTGTTTTATTTATTTTAAGCGTTAATTTAGCAATGAATGAGTTAATACCTAGCACCTATCAAAATGGTTAGGTACCTACAGTTCTACCAACTAGGGAAACTATTGTCTATACTGTGCGATACAATCTCAAAATGCAGACGCGAAATTGCAAATAAGCTTGTGTTATGTACGCACGCGCTTGAAATGTCAACAATGCAACACACCTATAAGTAAACAACCTATACCTAGTCATGCGACCAGAACCCCACACAATCACTATCCGTGCTGATTAATCATAACAAGATAGTGCACCGTTGCATTGTGTGAACTCGAGCTATAAGATAACGCGGGTGGTCTTCTGTGTCCGGTGACTGTAGAATATCATTTTATAATTTAGAATTAAGTTGCCCTTTGTAGCGATTAGACGTATAAAAAGTCTTTTGTCTTTCTTTTTAAAAAAGCGTCCTGAGGCCGTTAGTATTTGACTGGCGCAGCCGGTAGGATACTCAATAGTCCTACTGCCGTGCTTACGCCTTTTCAAGGCCCCTAAATTGGTTTTGGTGCGTAAAAGTACGGTGCAAGTGGTACGAGTATCCTCACGAACAAATAAATAAGTCTCCCGCGAACGTGCAACCCAGGACGGAGGAGCAGCTGATTCTCACGAGAGGAGATGTGTGGCTTGTGAGTAGTCTGATTCACTATTCCTTGTTTCCTTTTCTTTTCCAAATCCATGAAATCTGTTATATATTTTAGGTCTAAAATTCACCTAATATAATTTTGTTAACTGATTTTCGGTATAATTGTACTAAAAATTGACAATTATACATTACTTTACATATTATTTTAATTATAGTTGTTTCAATCGCGGAACATTAGTATAAGGTGCGGTTTCCAAATTATTAGCGAATTTGTTTTATTGCGATAAATATTGTTAGATAATTAAGAAATTTACTTTACTTTATATTTACAAGTTTACAACGCTTTCAATTTTATTTTATAATTGTGTGTGTGTTAGTTTTTAACTTTCAAAATGACGGAAGCTAAAATTCAACCGATTCCGACGGAGATGTCCTCCATCATACCTAAATTTGACGGAGACGAAAAATTGCTTAACCTTTATATAAAAAAATGTGAATATGTGATTAGTTGTTTTACAAATGGAAGTAACCCAGCCCAAGATTTATATGTGTATCATGTAGTGACTAGTAAGTTAGTTGGTAAGGCCGCTCATCTCATAAGTGAAAGGCAGGACATTGAATCTTGGGGCGAGTTAAAATCCGTATTAACACAGCATTTCGGAGATCCGCGTTCTGAAGAGTGTATAGCGATTGAGCTGGAAACTTTAAAGATCAACCATAACGAGTCTTATTTAGACTTCTGCAATAGGATTCAGCAAGTAAAGAGCACATTGATAGCAAAGGTTAATCTCATTACGGATAAGAATGTTAGGCAGAGCAAGATCACGATTTACGATAATATGGCTATGAATGTGTTCCTTTATAACCTGCCAGAAGATTTGATTAGGATAGTTAGGCTCAAAGGTAGCAGAACACTAGAAGAAGCGTTAAGCATGGTACTGGAAGAGGTCAACTTCCAATTTCAGTACAATGCTCGCAACAAAATGTTACGTTTGGGGACGAGCAAACCGCAGCCATCATCCTCTCACAATCCTTATGTAGACAAATTCGGTTTAAAACCGTATTTCTCGGCTAACGTCACTCCACAAAATCAAGGAGGTTTTAAATTCGGTATACCCAGTCAGGTCAGACCAAATCCCCCACATACTTTAAATTACGGAGCACAGCAGGCACCGAAATTTAATTTCGGGGTACCTCACACATCCGGCTTTAGACCTCAACATCCACAACAGTTTCAACAGACACAACAAAATTTCAAGTTTGGTATTCCCAATCAAGGTCTTAGATTCGGTGCGCCACAAGGTTACAGACCCGCGATTACCGGACCTCAAGGTTATAGACCTTCTTTTGGTCAAGGTCCACCTAGGCAGGCGTTCCAACAACCACAAGCGAATCAATTTAAGTTTGGAATACCACCCCAACCGAAATACGACAATACAGACGTTACGATGCGTACAGCGCTACCCGCTGCTCGTGCTAATGCTCTATATCATAATGAGATAGACGTATATCCTGAAAATGACTACTGTGATTATGACAATTATTACGAACAGGGCGACTACACAGTCGATATGCCTGAAAATTATGACGACACAAACAGTGACGAAAATTTTTACAAGCCAGCCTCGGACGAGGACCCTTCGAAATAATAAACCTTAATTGTGACAACTTTGCAAAATTACCATATATCTATTTACCCGAGATTAACGCTAAGTTCATGATCGATACAGGTAGCTCGCGGTCATTTATAAGCCCTCACAAGGTTGATGAATACTTTCAAAACTATAAATTTTCAGTTCCATTTGAAGTAGTGAGTACCCACGGCAGAAGTTCTCATGGTGAGGCAATCCATATCCCACTTTTAAAATCATTTAAAAGTTCTCAAGAACATACATTCTATGTATATGAAGTTGACGCAGATTATGATGGTTTGATTGGCTCCGATTTGCTTGCACAAATTGATGCCAATATAGACATGAAAAATCAAGTTATACATACACGAGACACGGCTATTCCATTCATATATAATCCGGAAATTAATGTAAAATTGGAGCCACGATCTGAAACCCGCGTAAGGTTGCCAACGAACATGCATAATGGAATAGGTATAATAGAATTTCAGGAATTTGAAAACGGTGTTAGAATGCCATCTGCACTGGTTAGCTGTGTAAATGGACATACATATACAGTTATCCAAAATTCATTGGAAAAACCAGTTACATTAAAGGTAAACCATCTGGTTAAGGTAACACAATACGAACCTCAGACATGTGACGTAAACGTTATAACTGATAATGACTTGGACATTGACGATTACTTAATTGAAAATTTAGAAAAACTACGACTTGACCACATGAATACTGAAGAGACAAATGCAATCAGTAAGCTGTGCTATGAATTCAGAGACATATTTTATTGTGACAAAGTTCCTTTATCTTTTACTAATAAAGTCAAACACCAAATACGAACAACAAATGAAGACCCTATTTTCGTGAGACCTTACCGACAACCACATACAGTGAATGATGAGATTAATAGACAAGTGGACAAACTGCTAAAAGAAAATGTGATCCAGGAGTCACACTCTCCGTGGAACGCCCCGGTCCACTTGGTTCCCAAGAAAATGGACGCGTCCGGAGAAGCTAAATGGCGTATGGTAGTTGACTTTAGACGTTTAAATGACATTACGACTGACGACAAGTACCCACTGCCTAATATAGCGGACTTATTTGATAAGTTGGGCAAATCTAACTATTTTACTACATTAGATTTGGCCAGTGGGTACCACCAAATTGAGATTGACAAAAAGGACAGATCAAAGACTGCGTTTAGCTCTCAGGCTGGTCATTTTGAGTTTTTGCGTATGCCATTTGGCCTAAAGACAGCACCAGCCACGTTCCAGAGAGCCATGGATAGTATCCTTCGTGGCCTCCAAGGAATACACTGTCTGGTGTATCTGGATGACATAATCATCTTCTCATCCAGTCTCCAGGAACATGTGGACAAGCTGCGCAAAATATTTGAGCGACTGAGAGAGACAAATCTTAAGGTTCAGCTTGATAAATCTGAATTTCTTCGTAAAGAGGTTCTTTACTTAGGACATTCTATTACCAAAGACGGGTTAAAGCCCAACACCGACAAAATAGATGCGGTTCTCAAATTCCCTCTACCGAGGACACAAACCGAAATCAAAAGTTTCTTGGGCTTAGTGGGTTACTATCGGAAGTTCATTAAGGACTTTGCGAAACTGACTAGACCTTTGACCGTATGTCTCAAGAAACATCATAAGATCGTGATAGATAGGGACTATATCGAAGCTTTTGAAAGATGCAAGGAGTTGCTAACTAACGCACCTCTATTGCAATACCCAGACTTTGAGAAGCCTTTCATCTTGACGACGGATGCCTCGGATTTTGCTATAGGTGCAGTACTATCACAAGGCACCGTTGGTAGTGATCGACCTATTGCTTACGCGTCACGAACTTTAAATGATGCTGAAAGTAGGTACAGCACGATTGAAAAGGAGGCCTTGGCAATTATATGGGCTGTTAAACATTTCCGCCCATATCTGTACGGTAAAAAGTTTACGATCTATACTGATCATCGACCACTGGCATGGCTCAGTTCATTTGAAGAGCCGAGTAGCAAGATAACACGATGGCGTTTAAGACTTGCGGAATATAATTATGACGTGATCTATAAGAACGGCCGCCAAAACACCAATGCGGATGCACTTTCCAGAGTA
The DNA here is from genome assembly GCA_917880725.1 of Selenia dentaria. Classification (NCBI taxonomy): domain Eukaryota; kingdom Metazoa; phylum Arthropoda; class Insecta; order Lepidoptera; family Geometridae; genus Selenia; species Selenia dentaria. Next base: position 7,910,206 of record OU862891.1, read on the forward strand.
AAATTAAACGCGTTAGGCAGTGACGCTGATAACAAATCCATGGAAGTGAATCTAGATGAAAGAGATTTGCAAAATCATTGCGACGATATTGTTGAAAAGATAGCAAATTTGGGAAGAAAAAGAGGAAAGAAAAACGTTCAAGTTACAAGTCCTATAACAGTGTCATCAGACTCTGAGAAAACTGAGACAATCTCATCTGATTCTGAGAAGACTGAGACCGCTTTGATAGATTCGGAAGAAACCAAAACGGCTTCTTCAAATTCTGAAAGAACTTTTATACTTGCCGGCTCAAATAGACCCCACTCGCCTTATTCGATCTCACCTTCAAGTGGTACTATTTCCGCTTCGGAATCACATATTACCGAAACGGTACATTCAGCTCGAGATACTGACTCAACGGACATCCCCATATTAAATGAGGCAATAGACTCAAAGCCAAATCAAATATTAGTATACACATGGTTCAAAAGTGATATTGCTGTCAAAAATATATCCAATAAAAAACAATCAATTTTAGAAATCCATTTACCAATTAATCGACCTGACTTAATCTTAAATTTCCTGAAGAGATACATCAGACCTAAGATCAAATATTTTATATATTTTGAGGACAAACAGCACAGAGCAGAGTTTGCTAGGGCAGTAATAAAGCTCTTCAAGAAAGGCTCAGTTAAAATTCTTGAATGTACCGAGAGAGTAGTGTACGTGGAAAATGAAGACGAACAGAGAAGTATAATAGGGAAATACCATGTAGGAAAGAATTGTCATCGTGGAGTCAAGGAAACTGTGTGTCACTTGAAAAGAAATTATTACTGGCCAAACATGGATACAACAGCAGCCGCTATTATTAACGCGTGCGAGTTGTGTAAAAAAATGAAATACGACCGGAAACCCCTCAAACCAGCAATCACCTTAACTCAAACACAAAATAGACCATTTCAGGAACTGTTTATCGACCTATTTAAAATCGAAGGAAAATCTTTTCTTACAATAATTGACGGATTTAGTAAACTAGGACAAGCGATCGAAGTGAGTAATCAGTCAGCACCGGAAGTAGTCAGAGCGCTCATAAAATATTTCTCTCTATACGGAACCCCACGAAAAATAAGTTGCGATTCAGGTACAGAGTTCAACAATAGCTTAATAAAAGAATTGTTGGACTTTTACAAAATTGATTTACACTTAGGAACACCCAACAACCCTAACTCGATGGGCCTTGTGGAGAGATTTCATTCAACCCTGATTGAGATCTATAGACTCGCGAAATACGAACAAAAATCTACTGACGCGTCCTCAATAATGACCTACTCCATTATGGCCTATAATCACACGATCCATTCCGTGACAGGTTTAACACCTTTCGAAGTAGTGTTTGGTCATACAGAATCAAAGGATGTTTTTAACGTCAATTACGATAAGGAATACATGCAAGTACTGATGCGTGATCATAAAAAGAGAACTCAATATCTGTATAAAAATATAACTGATAAGATAGTTAAAACAAAAGAAGAGGCTAAAATCAAAAGAGGAGGTGAGACAGAATTTAATATAACAACTGAAGATGTGGTGTACTGCAAGGGAACAAATGTTCGCCGAAGCAAAGACAAACCTAGGTATGAGAAAGCGATAGTAACGGGCCAGGTAGATAGAAACGTAATCCCAGTCATAACAAAGAATCGAGAAACGAAAGTTCCAATTAAAGATATCAAACGTCCTTCACAGACGCACCCAGGCCGCCGTGTTGGTCCTGATGACAGCGACCCTACTCCAGGCCCTTCAACTGCAGTCACTTGAAGGCTCTCCAGGGCTATTACCTGTGAAGGAGGGAACAGCGGTCGTCAGTTATGATAAATGGACCATAATTAGAGTACTAGACCTTAACATGCTTTCTGACGATTTGACCTTTAATATTGCCAAGTATTCTGACCTTAACAACTTGATAGATATCAATTATAATGAATCTTATATTAAATTGGTTTTCTCTAATTTTAAATCTCAGTTAGAATATATTATGAAACAGACTATAAATAGGTATAAACAACTAGTTCCAAGTTATAGGATAAAAAGAGGTATCCTAAATCCAATAGGGTCCTTGATCAAAATTATAACAGGAAATTTGGACAGCGAAGACGCTAAACGTTATGATCAACTGATTGAGAATATAAAATTGAAACAAACAGCTGTGAATAAAAAGGTAACTCTGATCTCCGAAATTGTTGAAGGTTTCAGTAACATTACGAAGGCAATTCACAGAAACGTAATTCAGCTTGATAAGAAACTCAAGGAAATTCAAAACGATCTTGTAAATGTACAGCGGGAAACCAACTTGAACTTTCTTAGTAATTTAATAATAGACACGTACTCTTTGATATTGCATAACTTCCAAACTATTTCTGTCAAGATTAATGATATAGAAACTGCCGTTGCTTTCAGTAAACTAGAGACCCTGCATCAATCCATTATTGAGTCCGATGATTTATTAGCTACACTTGAGAACATAGAGAAAACAGAAAAATTAGTTTTTAAGGTAAATCAGGAAAACCTTGTAAAAATTGAACAAAGCATTAGTATAAAAGCTTTTTTCAAAGAAAATCAGTTAACGTTTTTGCTAGAAATCCCGTTGATTACTAAAGAGGTATATATGTATTACAAATTGTACCCACTCCCTATTACCCATAACCTTAAGACCTACATCATTTTACCAAAATATCCTTATCTGATAGTGAAAGGACTATCCTCCAAGCCACTCGCCCAGCCGTGCCAATTGATTGCAGCATCCAACTTTGTGTGTTTTGAAGACTCCACATCCCAGTTTATGGAGGATACATGTGTTTCTGATTTAATGAAATACTCCAATAATACCAGTTCATGTACTCTGATATCAGTCATTATAGAAGATGTTCTAGTACAACGCATCCAGCCAAACCGTTGGATCATATTCTCAAGATTAAAAACGCTTTTCCAAAGGATATGCATAAACGAAGTGTTCCAACAAAATCTCCAAGGAACATACATTGTAACATTGGAAGATATATGTGAAGTCAAAATTGGCAGATTCTCTCTTAAACTAAGACCACACCAAATTGAAAATCTTAAATACAGCAAGTTACCTATTGTAAATCTACCACATATTAATAACTTAAAACCCGAAGAAATGAAACCAGTAAAATTAGAAGATATAGATCTGGACAGTATAAAGATGGCAGTTAAAATTATGAAAAGTGAAAGTGAAGATGAAACGACTGAAATTAGACTTTATAGTGTTAGTGTCTGGACCATTGCATTATATTTAATTATTATCATTATTTTAGTGGGCATATTTTATATTAGACTTAAGAAAATGGGTTTTAAATGTAATTTCCGAAATTCTCCGAATCCTTCGGATAATTTCGAATCTCAGGGGGGAGAAGTCATGCGACCAGAACCCCACACAATCACTATCCGTGCTGATTAATCATAACAAGATAGTGCACCGTTGCATTGTGTGAACTCGAGCTATAAGATAACGCGGGTGGTCTTCTGTGTCCGGTGACTGTAGAATATCATTTTATAATTTAGAATTAAGTTGCCCTTTGTAGCGATTAGACGTATAAAAAGTCTTTTGTCTTTCTTTTTAAAAAAGCGTCCTGAGGCCGTTAGTATTTGACTACCTTGCACTGGGGAGGTAGATACTCTAAAATAAAGCAAATATTTTGGTCACGTCGAATACACTTTGATAAGTTATAACGAAATATGATGAGTTTCTTGTCCCCACGGGCCCAAAGTATGCCAATAAGAAAAACTTCCACACGACTCATCGCTCATTACAGTTTCCTGACTACTCTAAAAATCTAAACAGACTAGTTAACTCCCACATTAACGACGGATTTCCATTGCGACCAGATGGTAAGAGCGATCTCAATTCATAATGTTTCTCACTTTCCAACAGATGTTAGTACGATTTCTATACAAATGCTTTCAAGGTCCTAAATCGTGCCGTGGATGGTTTGCGTTCCACGACTTTATTGCTACACTGCTTGTCTATTTAATTCGTAATCTGACGTTTATTATTATTTAATGGAATGTGGAGGAATTGCTACATTTGGTTTTTAGGCGAAGACACAGCGCTCGATTGTATTGGATTTATTTTGTTTTGTTTAGCTCATCGACATAATATTATTGAACTTTTTGCAGAAGTTGGGCACGTTCTTCTTATTTTTTGCAAATCTCATCTTAATGTGTTTATAATTAACTAACTGACCCTTGAGCCGCTTTACCGGTTCTCTTTCTCTCATAGTGGTTTCCAAAATTCCTTCCTTAAGTAAGCACCCAGTTTACAACTGAAAGACATTAACTGTAAAATTGTCAAGTTTATAGTCCCACCGGGTTGGGCTCTGCTTTGGTGAATCAGTCAGTTAGTCAAGACAAGTAATTTTGAGATTAATAAGTGAATTAAATCATTATTAGTTTATCAAAACTATGGAAGTGAATCATGACTAATTAATATTCTTTTCATCCCTGTTGGGACACTTTTCAGTGATAGAAGTAACCGGTAAACTGATACATGTATTGCTGCGATTGAATAATTGAAACAAAATAAAACGTGATATAATATTTTAGTTCAAGTGTACTGTTTATTTATAATATTGGCACTTTTTTATAAATGAACACGTACAGTTTGCCATCCGTCAAGAAGATCTTTGTTTAGTTAAGCTTTTACTAAAATAATCAGAGAAGTCTCAATCAGAGTAAGGTCCAGCCAATAAGTTGCAGGTCCTGAGCATATTGATTGCCTTATATAAACTTTCAAGGGTGAACTTTTACTCCTAGTTACCCATTGCCAGACTAGTGGCCAAACACCTTTAAAATGAATTTGTGAAATATGAAATGTAATTGTATATATGGTACCATTTTTAAAACATTTTATATTTTCAAAATATATCTCAGCTCGATTTTTCTTTATCCGTTGAAACATTGTGAGCTCAAATATATTGAACTCCTAAAATACATACCGGTTAAAAGGCATAAGAAAAATGAAAGGCTATATAAATGGAGCCTAGGTACGTAGGCCTCAAGATATTACTAAGAAGTAAATATACGAATGATTATTATTATCAGAGGAGATCTGATTTGATCGATTACAGAATCTAGATTTTTTTTTGTATCTTGAATAGTTAACCTGATCTTGCCTCTAACACGAAACATACTAAACGTGTTATTGTTTACAAGTATTGCTAAAGTGAGCTTAATATTCTAGTAATAACTCCAAGAACGTAGATATCACTGGTGGTAAGATTTTATCAAAAATCGGTTGCACGGATTGGAAATATATAATATAAATAAATAACTAACTAATAAATAAATAACCCAAATAACTAAGAAGAGGTAAATCAATGAACCGAATACATTTTTAAGAACTTATATAAGTAAAGCAATTTTGAATATATCCAAATTTTTCGCGCATTTACGTCATTCCTATGGCATGACCTGCGCTACGAGCATACTAGCAAAGTGTATAATTGTAGCTCCGGTTTCTGCAGGCCTAGACATAATTCAAACAAGCGTGTTTCCGCACACGCTACAGACAAAAATGTGTCTATGAACTTAGCGCGATCGCGTCGTTTGGCGTTAACGATAACAGAAACATCGCTTGTCTAGGCCTGCAGGTCCTTCACGCTAGTAAGCATTTAGGACCACGCCAATGACAGAGCTGCCATGTTAGAAAAGTAATAGTGTAAGATTCAAAAGCAATGTTGCAGTTTAATAAAATTGTTGGTTTTAATGGTTAAAAAAATAATTTAAGAGTTGGTTTATTTGTGTAGAGTCAACACTCCAATATTAACACAATTGAAAAATACATATTAAATTATTAACATTGCAGGTTCATTCAACTCTCTTTACTTAATTTTCCTAAACTTTTTCTAACAACGAGTGAATGTCTAAGTAATTTATTTTGAATAAGAAAACTTATGAACTTTTGAAAGCAAATAAGCGAGTTAACAATACACATTGATAAATAGATGTCTATTTGCACACACCGCCTTGAAGCTATTATATTTTCAAAATGCACGCAGCGATTCAGTTATAAGACAAAGACGATACATACAAGCTTATCAATTTTGGCATTGTATTTTAATAGTAGAAAAGGCAAGGAGTTATTCGATTTTATTCTTACTGCTGGCATAGATCTAAGATATGTAACAGTATATCAGTATGGGTCATAGATAGGCTCATACTGACATACTGGTATACATTTTGCAATCTAGACACGCGGCAAGCTTTAATATATTATTCTACAGTGCCCTTTGAACCCTTAATAATTTATAAAATACCTATTTTGCTCAAAACATTCCCTATAATTCTATTGATTATAAATCAATTTTATAAAAAGTATAATTTTCTAAAATAAAATTTCGTAAAGAAAGTACGCGAAATTGCTGATTGAACTTGTTTTACTAAATGAAACAAAATTGATTTTGATTTGAGTTCAATTTGTGACCCCTCTACGATGTAACCCAACTATATCTACTCCCGTTGTGAAGGTGGTTCTTAATTCGTCTGCATTTTGTTTGTTTCGAACTTCGTTATACATTTTAAGTAGTTATTAAACAAAAAATTCAAAACCGTCTTCCATTCTATTATACCTAATGTTGATGATATATTGTTATCTACAATGAAACTCGCCAGAACTTGATCAATATAAATAGGACATGAGATGAGCACCAACTCTCAAATTAAAAAAGAAACATCAAAATCGATTAATTAGGTAAAACGTTATAAGGTAAAATACAGATGAATCCTCCTCTTTTTGGAAATTGGTTAAAACGCATTGGTTCAAAACTTCACACTTCATAATATTTATAAACTCGTTCACAAGTGGTGGTGCTCGTGGCGGGCTTTGTCTCTATAGTTTTTCTTTTGTTTCTGATTGTGTTAACTTATCTGCAGTCACTACTTGATTGGATGCTGTTTGTGGAATTTTCAATTACGCGTATCCATGTTTCAGAGGCCACGTTAAAGCCGTCGACCACGGTATTATACATTTAAGTATGTAAAAGATTTAAAGTTCACTTCAATACTGTTGAAATAAACAATTCCCAATATTCCTTTTCATTTATAGCAAAATAAAAACCTATTATAAGATATCCAAGGTCATGGTCATGATGTAAGCCATTTATATAAAAATTATGCTAAAAACATGTTTAAAAAATGATTTGAAACGATGATATAGCCATGGAGTAATGGTAGTCAGCTACCAGTCTGACGTCTGTTAGATCGATCTCTACAACGTATTTTTGACATTTTGGCTTTCTCTCCATATTACCTTCACTGAAAATTCAAGTACTTTTGTGATCGTGGCGCTTGCAACAGTGCCGAAAAATAACTCATAGAAAATATACACGGTAATTATCCCGTTGATAATTTAAATATCTCTTATGTTTGTGACCATGATAGTTTTAAAACTTATATCAAGTACTTTTATCTGTTCAGTACAAAGTAAAATATCACAATATTTAAAAAAAAAGTGACATTTATGTGTGCCTTACATATAAATTAAAAGTTAACACCTTATATTACCGTTTCCATACTTTTGTGCGAGCAGAAAATGTTTGTACTCGGGTTATGGATGTTTCGTAATGTGTTGTGTGTGTTCACACTTTGACACAATCGAATACAATTACCAGTTGTTTGTTGGTAGGAATATCGTAAGTATCGATTGTATTTGAGAAATACAATATTTTTATGCAATTTAATAGTTGACAAAAATATAATTAATACCTTCTTTCCATAACATAAAAATAAAAATATTAAATAAAAATAGATCAGGATATCATTTTGAAAGGTTTACTATTTTTTTATTTTTACTAATTAGGTTCCTTAGGAAGTTTTCTTTAAGCATTTAGAACTTTTAATTAAATTATTATTATACTCTTAAAGAATACTCATACATTACTTTTATTTAATTTAACTAAGATTTCTCTCAGTTAACGTTAAAGTAATCGAAATATAACCTTTCAGTTTTGGAAAAAATACTAGTAACCGGACTTGAATCCACAATAACAAAATTGTATATCAAAATATATTACTAAATCATGAGTTTTTTTTTTTCGTCAATCCATATTATTTTTTTCTGATAAAGTGGTTTACTTGTAAAGAAACTGGGCAGGTAATTAATATTCTCAAATAGAGTTCATTGGCTACTTCGATTGCTTAACTTTCAAGAGTTTCAACTAACTCCAGCTCCTGAATAGAGCTAAAACAATATAACTACTTTATTCCTTAACCTTAATAATAATTCTTAGCTACTTACTTATTTATCCACAGGCTGAATTTTCGAACACTTTTCATGAATCACTTTCATCGGTGACAAAAATATATTTCAGAAAATTGACGCGAAAATGAACACTTTCACATTACACATCACACAAGCAAACACATTTTTAAACTTATGTCTTAAAATACTGTATTTATAAAGTAAAGTAAAATCATTGAAATTTAAAAGTATAGATTCACTTCCAGTCGTAAGGTTTGAAAAAAGAAAACGAAGACAGCTAAATTTAAAAAATATAGTATAGTAGTTCTCATCAACAATGCACTTCAAAATTTAAAACAGTTGAGTTATTAAGGAGTGAAGAAGCTGAATATAATATAATCGTGGATGTAAAACTTCGAAATGTTCACACTTTCGCGCGATGTACGCGGCGTTCCGTAGAACGCTCGGCCGACTAGCGACCGCGGCAGTCGCGCTTCGACTGTACACTTCAGCGAAAGTTCAGCGCTGTAACGAAGCTTCGAAGCTTTTCCATAGATCGTGTACTTTGATATTACAGGTTATAAAGTAACTGGTATTTAAACTGTTGTCTAGTGCAGTTAAGTCATTATAGCAGGATGTGAGAATAACTTCAAATACTTTTCAGTAATGTGTCAATGTTAACATAACGTTTACTTTCTTCACTTGATATTTAGATATCAGAAGAAAGGTGATTTTATGGTTGTTTACACGTTGTATGTACACTTATCTGCTATGACAAACCAACCAAGTAACGCGACGCGTTACGATATCTTCAGGGATTTTTTATAAATACGTATTGACTTTGTTACCATGAAAAATCTGAAAGCGCCGCGTTCCTTGTTTTAAAGGTCATAGCGAATAAGGCTAAGGCTAGTTTGATGAAAAATAAATGTAACGTTTACTTTGGAAAATTGTTTCTGTTTAAAGTTTACAATCATAAACAATACTGTTATGTATTTATAAGCATAGGTTTTTGCGATTATTGAAGCGCTCGAATGGATCTTGCTTTGTCGTACTCAATTATACTAATCAACAAGACTAAGCACGCTACGATCTACGAGCACAACCTTGCTACGGTCAGGCTTGGATGGATGATCGCTAGTGGAAATTTCATTAGTGCAATTGAGAGGGCACGTTAAGGTGTCGGTCCCGGATGTTGCTCTTATGACAACAGTTGTTAAGCTACATCAGTCATTCAGGCGGTTTGACTAGAACTGGCTACTGAGACCATTATTGCAGCGGTCGGAACACGATCAGATGATTTCAATGTATATACACTACAATGAAATTGTTTTAGTTTTAAACGAAATAGACTGTGTATATTCTATATTTGTCAGTTCTACCGATGTTTTGAACACTTTTCAGTGGTCGTAGTCTCATGTTAAGTAACAGGAAATAAGTATTACATGTAAAAATAGACCAGTATTTTAAAACTGGTGTTATGAGCGAGGCTCGTCCATGGTTCCAGTGGCCAAGCAAATAAAAAGAGAGTTTACTCCGTTACATTTGACCCTCCTGCAGCATTTTGTGCGATGAACACCTCTTCTTTTTCAATCGCTGTATTACACATTTTGTGTTATTTTTAATTCCATTTATGTTGTTTACTTTGTGAAGATTATTCAACACTCCTCATGTTTTCGTTGCTCGTGTTACTCTTCTTTTCGCTTAGTTTACGTTTATGGAAAGTAACGCGATCCTCTCAAACGGGGCCTTAGTTGACAGGGTCGCCATGTAAGGTTTGTTGAGGGGCGTTCTATATGTAAAACGACCGGATTGTTTAGAAGTATCTTTATTACTGCCCAAATAATAATAGTGAATAATATGATATACACGCATACACGCATACAATTTGGGCATACAGTACAATTGGATGAGTGTTAAATATTGAAAAATTATAAACATTACATAAGCACTCACATAATAATATATAATTTGACTAAAGCACATTGTTAAACAAGAATATACCTGTTTTTGGACTTCACTCATGACATATGATATTGTATTATAATTTGCACGCACATTTTGGGTTTATTTGCTTAAAATAACTATATTTGAAAATTTTTAATAGTTGTAAAGAAATGGCCAGTGTTAGTTGTGGTCAGTTCAATTAATAATGGGACGCAAATTAAATAACAAGAAAACAAAATAAAAGTCTACTAAAGGCGATAATAATTAGCCCACACATTAAAGCGCAGAAAGGTAGCCATTTATTTTTTGAAAGGTTTATTTCCCTTTTATTTTATCATTTAAACACGGTATCAAGTACTCGGGCATTATATACCTAGCTTTCTACTGGTGAAATATTTTTTTTAAACCGGTAATGTAGTGTTTGCGTTTACCCATTACAATACATACTATCAAATCTTTCCTCTTTATTATAAGAGTAGATAAGGGTTAACACAAAGGTATGAATTTGGAAAATTATTTAAAATGTAATATGTGACCTAGTTAGCACCGGCGTTAATATTCCCTTTTTTGACATAGAAAATTAGTTATTGTGACATAACTATAATAGTAAGACACATGGTGTTGCAGATTTTTTTTTAGATATTGACGTCTTCTACAAAACTGTGCTAAATCACTTTGCTCTATTGTCAATATTATCTGCGGCGTGCGCGATATAAGAATTTTTCGGCATTGCTATTGCATATTCAAATATAAAAATAGAAAAACATAGATAAAGAGGAAAAAAAAATTTGTTGGTTTGAATTGAACTGCGTCCGAAGCTAATGGAACGATCTGAAAAATTATTTCGCCATTAGAATTCTACATTGTACCTGATGAACATAGGCTAGACATTTTGATTCATTGTCAACATTATCTATCACCACGCGGGTGAAACCACGAAGCGCAGCTTGTAAAAAGATAAAAAATAAGAATTAGCTACGAAACAAATGTTTCCCGTCCAGTAAATCCGGCGCGTTTTTGTTTGGCCAAATAACAAAGGCCCGAAGAAAGCTAGCAACATTGTTCTAAGCTTTATAATTGTATTATACCTATTGTCCGAGATACAAGGAATGTAGGCACTCTTGTAACTTAATCATCAGTGGCAATTACGCTTCATCTCAAGTTATTCAATGAAAATGTGTTCAGTTTACAGTGATTGTTTCCTTGTAAGTGGACTCGTATGGTTGTACATTTGCCATTTCTCTAGTTATATAAGTATCCCAATATTGTATAGTGGTATCGGTGAGTATTATTGTTCAAGTTGTCAGATTAAATGAGTTAGCGATTAAGTCACTGCCCTGTATAAGTCACGTTCTAGTAAAGTGGCGGATGCATTACTACAACTTTATTTGGCAAAACCGAGGAATACACAACATAAATGTCAGTGTTGTACACTTTGCCTGTTCTCGGACACCATTACGAACACTGCAATGACCAGTTACTAAGTAACCATTATTACACGTTAAAACTCGTGGAACAAGAGAATTTTTTTTTACATGATTGGCTTTTTCACGCTTTACTGTGACAAAAAACTACGGCCGTTCAGAGAATGCGTTCCTGACACGTCGCGATTGAACTGACGACGTAACTTTGTAATGGCGTTGCAGTTACGATAAAAATATTATTGCTGGTTGTTTACCGTTTTAACAATTGATGAGCATTAAAACAACATTATTATATCAATAATCAATTAATGTTATAATTTTGTGCCAAACTGAGTGTCAAATAACTTGGTAAACAATATTTTTCTAAATCTAAACTGCGCTATTACAAGGTTATGTCAGCGCTTTATATTTGTAGTGCTGTGCTAACAATAACAGGCAATAATAGTATCGTAATCTGTTCTTATACAGTTATACTTTATAAAATAAAACGTTTTGTTTTCCTTTTTAAGAATTTGAAAATAATGGACTATAGGATAACTTTTATTAAATATAAAAATAAAACTACGACCAAACCGAACGCGCGAAAGAAAGTAGCATTTTTATATTTAGGTTGAAAATGGTAACCCCAAATGGCGTTACTAGCATTTTTTACTTAGATTAAAAACGGTAACCCCAAATGGCGTTATGGGCCGCCATTTTGTGACGCTAAAACAGTCGTCTGTTGTCGTTTCGTGCGCATAGACCACGTTCTTCAAGTGTTTTCGATCTGTTTTTATTTGATTACCCGGCCTTCGTTTAATAGACTGTTTCTGCTTTTCAAACTGACATCGGCGCTAAATCGGACTTCGATTGTGTTTTTGTGACCTTTGGTGCATAATAATGCCTAAACGTGGACAAACATTGAAAAGTGGAAACCGTGAGTTAATCATCAAGCTGCAAGATTACTTTGAGCGGGAGCGGCAAAATGGCGGACCCCTGGTACCTGTCGAACAAGTACAAGAACGCGTCTCTCAGGCACTTGGAGTTAGCAAACGAACGATAACAAATATTAATAAAGAAAAGTTCGGCTCTACTGGCATGGAAGATAATATTTTACGTACTCCGAAGAAGAAACGTAGAACTAAACCCGTGACAGATATTGACACCTTTGACGCCGATGCAATCAGAAATCATATATATGGTTACTATTCCAGAAATGAATATCTCAACAGGAAGAAGCTTTTGGCATCGTTAAGAGAAGCTGGACTGTTTAGCGGGGATAAAACTGCTTTAACCAAAATCTTAAAAGATATTGGTTTTTCGTATAAAAAAACAGACAAAAGAAAAATTTTATTAGAACGATACGACATAATTTTAAAACGTATAAGTTTTTTCAGAGAAGCGAAAAAAAAAATGATAACTGGGATAATGTCGTGTTCATTGACGAGACATGGCTAAACGCCAATCACACGGTTTCCCGTTCTTGGACGGATGATACACAAGCGTCGACGTTGAAAGTACCAATGGGTAAGGGGGCCCGTCTGTTAATATGCCACGCAGGTTCTGCAAAATACGGCTTTGTGGATAATGCGTTACTGGCATTTCAATCAAAAACCACAAATGACTACCACGAGGAAATGAATGCCACTACATTTAAAGAGTGGTTCTAGAACGTGCTTTTGCCCAGCCTACCAGAGCCTTCTGTAATATTCATGGATAATGCCTCCTATCACTCGGTTCAAATACAGAAACCACCTACCCAAGCTAATAAAAAAGAAGAAATGGTGGCTTGGTTACAAGCAAAAGGCATTGACGCAAATATGCAGATGCTAAAAGCAGAGCTAATTAAATTAGTTAAAGAAAATAAAGCGGCAAATGTGCGATACGAAATCGATGAACTGGCTCTGGAGTACGGTCATCGCGTTCTAAGAATTCCACCGTATCATTGCCAATATAACGCGATTGAGCTAATCTGGGCTCAAATAAAAGGTTACGCCGCCCGCCACAATACTTGCCCGCCATTCAGCACGAAAAAGATGATGACCCTATTAAAAGAAGCCTACGGGAAAGTCACAAGAGATGACTGGGTAAAGGTTGTTGAGAAGACTAAAAATCTGATTGTGGAACATTTTGACCGAGATATCAGGATTGATTCTCTTATTGATAATAATATAATTATACATGTAGGCGAAGATGATGATGAAGACACCACCTCCTCAAGCGAATCGGAGTCTGATTAATATTCTGTACGCACATTCAATTCAATGTACTTTATTGCATAGAAATACAGATTGTAACTTTGTAACAAAAAATAAATAAAACAATTTTATTATATTAATATTACCCTTTTTTGATTTCCACTTAAATAACTAAAATATAAATTTTAAATGATTTGATGAGTTAGAGGATAAAAACATATAAGTTGGAAGATATTGTTCGTCTGTTTAATAGGATGTTGAAAATAGAAATGTTTTCCTCCACTATTGCACAGACTATAAATAGACATTTCTTCAAACCAATCGCTCATGTGACTAAATAAATGAAACATTTCAATGTTTTAACAGCGCAAACTAGTACTAGTAGAGTGGATCTTTCATCACTTCATTTATCGTAAATTGTGATCGGCCATTCGTTTATATTTTTAGATTTAACATTATCAGATCAAGTGTAAAACACAACAACTGAGTGCATTATTACGCTAGGTTACATACGTAAATTTAATTCTAAAATTATGCTTAGATTATTAATGCGAAAAATTGTGTGTAAAGTATATTTGTCCTCTGTTTACACTGCAACTGCAGAATAGATTATATTGAAGCATATAAGGATTAACACCAGGTGCAGCTAGTAAAGCATGTAAGTAAGTAAGTAGCGTCAACAAGAACTTACTTGTTAAGTGCAAGTACGGACATGACTTCACGAGCTACATTAAAGTCGTACCTTCATAACTACTCGTATAAATCTCTATAGCAAGATCAACTTTGACAACTGAACGTCTATCGGTACTTGGTCTCTTTTTAGCGTTCCGTTGAGGACCCAAGACAGAAACGTAATTAGTTTTCCGTCTGTCTGCATTCTGTCATGAATCCTTTTCTCATGTCACATATATACGTCTACAATTCCTTAGAACTGTAAAGCAATCAAGTTTCTAAGTCAATGTAAAAAGAGGAAAGAGGATTCTATATAGGGTATAGCGTGCGTGCGATGTAAATATAATTTATACTCATTACTCATTTACCCTCACTCCACGATCTCCTGTGTCGCGATATACATGGACACACACAATAACACATCACAACATCCAAGACCCGACGGCAATTTCTGCTCATCACGCAAATATTTGCCTCAGCCAGGTATCGAATCTGTGAGACCGCGATTCGAAGGCAGGTACACTACTAAGTGAGTAAACGGATTTTTGATTAAAATATCACAGCGATAAGTATCTGAAACTACGGAATTAAAATAATTTATTTGTGTACGTTAATTTGTCGGTTTGTCGAAAGAGAGTTTCTGTGTATATTCCTTTATATATGCCTAAACCTATAGTAGTTATCTTGAAGTACTACGTAAACGTAGTCATTTTATGTATTTTGGTAGATATTCGTACGTTTAGTTCGTAAAACACGAACTTTCTCCAGATATAACGATTTTGAAAAAGCATCGCATACATTTCATTTTGGAAATGGGTAAAGTTTAAAACGTTTATAAGTTCTTAGTTACATTACCGACACTAAATAATGGCACGTCATAAACTAGACCCTACTAATTACCGGGTCGAATAATTACCTAACTCGTCATATCGAGACGATGTAAGGCTCGCGCCACCTAATTAGCAGTGCGACGTCACACCTTATGCCTTTTTACTTATTAATTCCGTTATACTTTTTACCTTGTCGTTAACGACAAAAAAAACTTTTAAAAGTTTTTATTAAAAAAAAAGTAAGTAAGTAATGATAATTGACAGGAAAATAAATCCCAATCATGGCTATCGTTGATTTTGTTTAATTTTCGTAGATTTGGGGTGTTTTTATGGATTGACGATTGAAGATTGATAGATTTGACGTATTATAGTAGTGAATTATTAACCACACATGTCGCAATTCTTGAAATAGTAGTATGATATCTGAGAATTGCATTATTAGCTAAATATGGCAAATGGCGATTCTACGGGTTAAACTGTTACGGGCAATGTGGAAACCGCTTAACTAAAGCGTGATTTATATTGGACAGCCTGTTATCACAATTTATGTTGTTACAAATAAACTAAAATTGTGAGATGTTAGTTTATAAATAATAGACATGATTTAATGTAACCATCACGGTTCATGAGATACAGTCTAGTGACGGATGGACAGAAAAACAGACACACAGACAGACAGCCAGACGGACGGACAGCGATGTCTTAGTAAAAGGGGTCCGTTTTTACCCTTTGGGTACGGAACCCTAAAAAGAGATAGCACGCTTCGCTAGTAATACATCATGTTATATCATCCTTCTCTTCATTTTATAAGTAAATACGTATGTATTTTGCGTCCACGTGTATGACTTAACTGACTAGTTCTCGGCTTCGATCGCATGGCCTCGCCAGATACGACGCCTTTAAAACAGGAGCCTTAGTTACTCCTTATATTATCAGCAATATTATGCTTACGGAAATTCTATCAAAATCGGTCTAGTCGTTTGGTAGATTAGCTAAGATAAAGAGACAGCAAGACAAAGATTGTTTATTTTATAACTGTCATACTCGTAGTACCATAACATAACATCAAATGCATTTTGAATAAAGCTGTTATTTGGAACTGTTGTATACGGGCTTTTCTTTTCGAGGCCACTCATTTAAAGTGTATTCAATAACTTTTTTTAATATCACATCACTTTTTACAGCGGAGCGTAGCTCACTACTAGTTATAGGTAAACTTCCGTCTAATACGAAGTTTATATACGCCGCACGGTCCTCGCCTACTGAGGAGTCCGCGCGCACGTCTTGCTCACGCGCCGGTAATGTAAAAAACTGCAAACTTTTCTGCTAACGGCATTGCCCATATTTTTACACCAGTATATCATCCCTCAAGTAACGGCCAAGCCGAAAGCGCCATAAAAGTTGTTAAAAATGCGATTAAGAGTTTAATATTAACCGGTCAAACTCGTAGCAAAATTGATAGTGAAATAAATAGATTCCTTTTTAACTACAGAAATTCAAAACATAGCGCGACGGAACAATCGCCCGCTTATCTTTTGTACGGGCGTCCACTAAAATGCTGCTTAGACTTGCTGTCATTAGGTGAGTCACCGTCGCAACCCTCCCGTCACGTTTCTCGTGTAGTGGCGCGCAATCAGTGCTTACGGGACAAATATTATGGCGGTCGCGACAGAAAAGGTTTTGAAGTAGGAATTACGATTATGTTTAAACAATTCAAACAAAACAAAAAGTTTACTTAGTCCATAGGGAAAATAGAAGAAAAAAAGGGCCAAATAATGTATACAATTTTTGATCCAGAACTTGATTGCACCATAGTCAGACACAGGGATCAAATCAAGAAGAACACCGCAGTCGCCCTAGGAGGCAGCCCCGACCAGGTTGGTTCAAGCACGGTCGACCTAAATTTGATGAACCAGTTGGAGCATTTGGCGCCTAATGTAGATACTCGCAAGGAAGCCCCTGATGTTAGTCCCGGCTTAGCAAGTCCTGGAATATCGGTAAATGGAGTGGTAAGGGTCGCGTCGCCGATAAGAAAAACACCGCAGCAGGTGCGTGACGTAGGAGACACCTATGATGGAAGTACCGATACGGCGCGAGCATCACCAACACTGCCATTGTCGACGCCACCGCAGCCGTTGTTTGGGTTAATATACAATGAAGCTCTTACTCCACATTGAAGTGTAGAGTTGCGTTCTCAATTACCTATATCCGAAGAACGAAAAAGTTGCGAGATCCCCTCCCTCCTCTCTCGGCACTCGATACCAACAATTGTATATAGGTATTATTTGATTTGATCAAGGGCATTGAGAGCAGACGAGATAATGTGTTTCGATTTGTAACGATTTCAAGAAAATATCGTTAGAAATGTTACTTAAAGAATCCTCAAGAAATATTGTGGACAAATAAAAAGTGGCTAATATTTACACGCAGAAAAGTAACAAATAAGTAAAGATTATCTTGATATTTTAAGAACTTTTAGTAAGCTTCAATATTTGATTATGTGTAAAACGAGCATGAATTTGAAGACTTTTATGTCGTCTATATGTCGTAATAGTTTTCCATGTTTGTTTATAACGAAGTATGAATCAGTTTCAACGGTCAGCCGCATTTCACTTTGTAAAAGTGTGAAACGTGTATACGCTCCTCGCATACCTGGAAGCAAATGATATCTTTTTTAGCCGACAGCACTGGTTTCTCCGAAACCCGAGGTAAGTAAGCGAGGTTATTGCTAAATAGGGAGAAGCCTTCGCCGTTTCTCTTCAATTCAAAAAGCTTTTGACAGGGTCTGGTACGACAGTTTGCTATAAGCCCGCTGGCTCGTGCTCATAGATATTAGAATTATTGAAAAAAATCGTTATAATTTGTCCTTGATAGGTTTTCGGCCAATCAATTTTATTGACCATAAATGCAGGCGTTGGTTCTTTCTACTACTCTCTTCTTGCTGCTTAATATAAATAATTTGCTTAAGTCCGCTATCATTGAATATGCAGACTAAATTACAATTGCAGAGAGTGATCAGGAGGAGGCAAATCTATTCTCGTAGAAAGAGGCGATGGACGATAAATAAATTTGGCCATACAGGCCGTCTCCGAATGTGATGATGGCAATTTGGGCAATTTTTTGACGCATCGCCTCAAGCGTGTTAACGCTACTCAAAGTCATTTTAATCTCACTACTGTTTCCCAAAGTGGCTTGTTCCTATAACTGACCAACTCAAGTTGCTTTCTCAATTTCAATGTTTACATCGAATCCATCTTTAAGTTAGCCGCGAAAAAACTGGAAGTCCTTTGGAAAGTGCGGTGGTATTTCACATCAGAACAGATTTTAAAGCTGTCTGAAGCTTAAGTCTGCTCTTGTATGAAATACTGTAGCCATCGCTGGAGTGGTAATACTGCTCACTTTCTAGTTGTTACACCATAGCCTGAGCTTACTATTCGAAGCCGACACGCCACGTCCAGTTTAAGTGTCAGTGGGCAAAAAACATAGCCGAATATATATGGCCGAACGGTTCTAGAGTGGAGACCACGGACCGGCACGCACAGTGTAGGTCGATGATTGGGTAATACTAATATGACTAGGTAGTCCTCCGATAGTGTAGACAAACGACCTTATAAAGCTTTGCGACGACGTTGGTGCAGCTCTTTTGCCTCCTTTTGGAAATCTATGGGGGAAATCTCGCCATGGTCAGCAGTAGACGTCCTACAGCTGAGGATGTCGAAGACTCATAGATGTATGATGATTACTTACTTATTCTTCCATAAATACTAATTAGATTTCGTTAGTCTTGCTGAAACCAAAAAAAATGATTTAACCGATTTGATAATTATTTAAGGTTTTTAAGGTGGTTGAGGAATAAAAAAGTCATAATTAACATCATCCATCAACACGTAAGTGAAACCGCTGGGCATAGCTAGTTTATTATAAATAAGAAAAAACGTTATAGTTAGATCTAAGTTAAATGTAAATTTACATTTAAGTTTAAAGCTCTTGTTTAGTTTAGCATGTAAAAAAGGGGTTCTGGCGATAGTTTATAGTGCATGCGTAATACGAGTATGTATGTGGTAAAGCTGACTTCAGTGAGTTTACGAGTTTTAAGTCTCAATAAAACTTTTATAAAGTAAGATTTTTCAAGATTATCTACTTGCGCAAATTTGGATTTGTAACTTCTGTCTACAAGATTCTAGTGCATAAGAACATTTGCAAACACATGTATACGTACGTTCACACACTCACACCCCGCTCTAGGAGTCCCTGCGTCGCGGGGACACATACACACACATTAACATTTCACAAATCTAAAAGCCGAGAACAAACCTGTTTGCTCATTACACACATATTTGGCATAGTCAGGGATCGAACCTGAAGCCCCGCGTTTGGAAGGCAGGGTCAATATCAAATAGGTCAAGAGTGCTGTTTATCTTAGCGTTAAGATGTCCAAATGTTATGTACTTACTCTGATTAAAACTTTGAGCGTCGACAGTGCCACCAGATTGAAAAGTTTCTTGGAAAATAACTTTCAGTATGTATTTCAGAGTTGTCGGAGAGAAATCCGATCTTTTCATGAAAAAACGTCGTGGGTTTTGCCCTCTAAAACTTTACGAACAAAGCTTTAAAAAGGGCATGTTAAGAAATATTTCACCAATATTTCATTTTAACGCCTTTTTAACTTGAAAGTGGCATTGAACTTAATCTACTATTAATTATTACTTTTGATGGGAATTATGATTAAATTATGTTTTTATACTCATGGAAATAATATTCTTTAGGTGGCCACAATAAAACGACGTGTGAATTTCTTTACAAATAGTTATAATATCCAGTCAAATTACCATTAATAACTTAACACCAATACAGAAGTCAACGTTAACAATATTTTTATCTATTATCTGTGCCACGGTTGTATTTGAACAATTATACGAGTACATTTTGATATATTCATATTTAAATAACTTAGATAAACTTACGCGATGTCTATATCCCGATCGACATTTGTTTCGACCTCGTCCGGAAGCCCCTTTAGGATTTTGAGTGCGGTGCGCTCGTCTTTGCGTCCCGATTTGCACTACTTCACTTTTCTACAAATTATTCATGCAAAACCTAAAGTAAATATTCTTGTCATGCTCTATATCATTACACGATAAGGTAATTAGATCAAAAAGGAATGTTGTCATGTATTCAGGACAACTACTTTTCAATTCTTTACTTATTAACTACACATGTCGCAATTCCTGGAAAAGTAGTATGATTACTTAAAAAATAATTGTGTAATTGGCCAATATGGCGGTGCATTTTACTAAACAACAAAACAGTTGAACAAAGCACTAGCTGGTTTTGTTTTGGCGTTGGTTTTGCAGCTTTTTTATAATTTTTCGTATGTTTCTTTGCAGATAATAGTAGCACAGATTTCCAGTGATTCACAAACATGGGGTCGACTAGGGATAAAACGATCCAAACAGAGAAAGTTTACAAACGATTTTATAATTGCGATAACGATATTTGAATTTAATACCAGTTGGTGTTCCGCACAAGCAAATTGCTACTATTTGAGATTCAGTGAATTCAATTTTAGGTATGCTTTACGCAAATTTAGGTAGCGTTCTTCGTGCTCGAACTGATGTACAATTACCCACAATTAAACAATATATAATCATTCTTTTAGAATTCTCTTTCCAAATATTCTTAAACAGATTCGGATATCTGTATATCGACACACTATATCTCAATAAATCATTCAGTCACCATACATTGATAACCTCGAACTACTTAACAAAATAAATATGTTTAAGCTAGCCAGAACTCTCCGTCATAGTTCTTTGTTTCATTTTCCCTGCACTACCAAAAGTTGCCGCAATAACAGCTATTTACACAGAACGTGCAAAACCTTGAGTGATTACAGCAAGCAAATAGATATCGATAATTTCTCGAGATTGCGACGCAACAAAGCTTTTATTGGTTTACATAGTGACCTAGGCTAGCTTTCACCGATGCTTAGATTTCAACGCCATAGCGTTTTTTGGGCTGAAATTCTTCCTCCGCCCCATCAATATCACGTTGTAAAACGCTCAGCATAAAAGTTTTCAATATTGTACACCTAGTGGTCAGGACATGTAATTAAATAATATGTTTTACTTTTGTATAAGGGACATTATCCACACAAGGTCTTTATATCCCAAACCAAACCAGGCAGAGCCTGTACTTTGGTAACCTGAAGACTGATGTACATACTAATACGTACATATACACACCCAGACACAGGTTAAACAGACACGTTCATGCACACAAATATTATCTTGTGAACTCTTTCAGATATATAGAACGTATTACTAGTAACACAATAAGCGTGTCATCAGTCATTGCCGTTAATTAAGTTTCATTGTAAGAGGGAAACGATAATATCCCGACAAACGTACTGAGGAAGACGTCGTGTTTCTGAGGACGTACTCAGGATTCGATTAGATTAAGGGGTTAACCAGCAACAATACTTTTTTTGCCTTAGTTAAACAAAAGATTTTATCATGTTTATTTTCTTACCAGTGTCATTTTCAGATATCTTCAAGATAAAGGGTAGGTAGTTATGAACTACTACTTACCTTTATGCCTACTGAGATAAGAACTGTGTGGTTGGTAGTAGCAAAGTTGGTTTTTGTTAGTGTAAATACGTCTAGAGTCACAGGTTGTAATTTTTATTAATGTTCATGTTCATATTCATATTCATTTATTACAAGAAAAAATTAAATACTGGGTAGAAATCAATTTATTTTATTTACCTCTATCTATATACGGGTATACACAACTACACACACATACATAAGGAGCTATACAGATACATAGATTAAGGATTTTAACATCCTGTGATAGTTTTAGGGGAAAAGACACCCTAAAATAAGTTAGTATTTTAATTTTTACGCAACATTCTTAATTCATACTATTTTTTCTCACTTTGTAAGTAAATACGCAAAACTTTTTGTTTTAGTTAGGGAAATTGGCGTTTGCATTGGTTGCAACTAAAGCACTTTTTCTAACTCGTGAGGCGAAAACTCTGTGCTGTGTGTATTTAAAAAATAAATCTTCTTCTTAGTCGGGCACTCTTGGCAGAGTGGTCGTGGTCATGGTGACGGTAAATGGCAGATCCTCGCCTGTTTCCATTTCCAGGGCTGTCTATCTCCTCACAATGTCTCTCCATTTCTGACGGATAGTGGCATTGCGAGCACATTGTACAATGGTGAAATTCGTGGCCTTTTTGATAGAGCCAGTCCAGAAAAAAATAATTTATTCAAGTAAATAAAGAGAAAACGGGCAGACGCCCCACTTACATCCTTTACTACGTACTTCTACGCAATCCTTTTGTCTAATCCGGTCACGATACTATTATAACCCGCTCCTTATAACCCAGATCGTGTCTTTCGCAAAATGTCTTACATGTAATAGTGCGGCAGCCCTATTTGTACATCCAAATGATATTGACGCGTAGGTGTTTGTAAAAGATAATTTTCTAAAAATAGGCTTTTAAGCTTTATTGCAAAGCCTACCAAAGCCTGTACGCTGCTCGTCCTGTCCTTTAAACTTTGTATCCTAGCTAAAATCTTTTGTATGGCAACAAGGAGTCCGTTGAAATAGACATAAACATCTTAAGGAATAAACATACAATTATAATAAGCTTCTCGATGAGACGGAGTTAGAGAATCATCTCTCCGCCGCCGTTGACATTTCAATTGTTAAAGGCGAGGAAACCCGACTCACTTGGGGAGGCTCATCTTGTGCTAGAGGCTACGAAGAAATATAAGTCAGGAAGTGTAACTGCGTTAAAAAAATGACCCAACAAAAGTCGTGTTCAAGTAGGCGGGGCTTAAAAGTCGTGTTCAGTACGTCATCAGTCGGACATTTTTCTTGCAAGCGAGCACACTTCAAATCTTAGCGTACATTTTCTTTTTTATTATTGTGAACTTCAGCTGTGGATCATCATGCCAGCATTCGTTGTGAAGTGGTGCAGAAACAATACACGATTTAAATGTCCAGGGATCACTTTTACTAGCAAATAATAGCAAAATTATAATTATTCAAAGATATTCAAATACGTACCTACAAATCGAGATGGTCAATACTATGCAAAATAATGTCAGTAAATTTTTATTTAATTTAGGATGTATTTTTTTCTTCAGGACTAAATATTGAAATGTATGTAATGTGCAATGGTTTTGCTTGTTATGTTTTATTCTCGCTTGCTTGCCGATTCAATGCAGCAAAATAAGTGCCTAGCTGCACTTAACTGGAAAAACAAGAGTATGACTGCCTGTGAAAACCAGCATAGTTATACTACGTTAATTTTGACTAAAAACAATAAAATTATAGATAATAAAAAAATTATGGACTATGTTACACAACACTGCAGTACCTACCTACCAGTTGGTACAGTAAGTACCTACTGTTTTTTTTAATAATGTTATATAAAATATCATATTTATCTTTTTATGCTGATGATTTGTCCTGAAGAAACATCAACATCTTTAAGAGCCTTTATTCTGCGCAGCGCTGCGCGAGTTTAGGTATTTTACATTAGCGAGTTACTTACAAGCGCACCCTGCTGCAGTGACCGCTTGAGCAAAATAGCGCGCATTAATATTTGAATCATTTTTTATCTACTTTGGTTTTTATGTCACAAATAGACGTAGGTCAAACAGGTGAATTAAAATATCACGCAGGACACATTTTATTTCTAATATCGACATTAATTAACATAATATGATAATTAATAATCAATTACATGTTATCTACAAGAGCATAGACTACTCATGTACCTACCAAAAAAGAGGATAATATCAAATAAAACAACCATCATATAGTTCTTGCTACCAGTTTCCGGATCCAGCGTGGATTCCTGGATACCAAGTATAAGCATAAGAAATTTGGTTAATAACAAAATACTAGCCCCTCAAGGGTCGATGTCATTATAACAATGAAATTTCTATTGTTGATGCACTAGATGTCATATAAATTTTTTTGTTAGAATCCCACTTAGAAATGTTACCTCAATAAGTATCAGGAAGTTTTGAGCGCACTAATATTTAGTTGTGTAAGCGCGGGCATCAGAGCGATACATCCTCTGACCTCTCTCTAAGAGGCCTCAGCCGCGTCTGACGATTCGTGACTGGCGCGACCGGTTTTATGATTGATTTTAAAAACGTGTGTGTGTAGAAACCGCTCGACAATAACAAACTAATAAACAATTTCTACATGTAGTCTATGGAACTTGAACTTGTTAATCAAATAATGTTCTATTACATCAGGTAATAATAATTGACATAATATACTACGAGTATATCAATCATTATTATGTGACCCTTCAAACACTCAGCAAAAACGCGAATTGGCGCTTCCAAAGTGTTTACGCTCTAAAGAGATACTACAGACAATGAACATTAAACGATTGCCCACAGTTGGTATGTAATATAGGTAACTATATAACATTAAAAAAACAGTTCATTCTTTGGTCAAATTAAAGCACGTTTAATTTTTCAAGCTAATGAAAATTAACCCTCTGCAAATTTTGAAGTGGTTAAGCTGAGTTGCTAATTAATTTGTCAGTAATATCAACACAGTGGTTTTCTAAAGTAAATCTATAAATTGATTGAATTTTCTAAATTGATAATGAAGGTATTCTGTGACCACTGAAAAACATCCAGCTGGCAAATAACGACTTTTTTTTTGTAAAATGTATAAGCCTAAAATGTTTCATAATCTTTCTTAACTACATTGCGAAGAATCTCTTCTAATATCTTCTAGACAAAAACTTCATAAATTAATCATATTTCGCGAGAAATACGAGATTTACGATTGATTTATTATTGAGTTGGTCCAGTCCACTTGTTGCATAACATCGTACACGCCGCTATGACTCTGCTGTCATTGTAGACGTTGCAGCACGCGCGTAAACCAATCCCTGCTTTCCTTCTGAAATTAAACCAATCACCGAACAGGTCTATTTGTAACCTCGGAAGTAATTTGTATTTGGAATCATACGTTGTTTTGATTTGAAGGGCCACTTTTTGTGTGGAATTTGTTCTGAATTATGCTTCCTGACTATTATTTCTTCGTAGGCTAGAGGTCATCTTATTTCGTATCAGTGACAGATAATCCGCACAATAGCAGATAATAATTAACACTACTACAATAATGTGCAAGCATAACTGTATTAGTTGTTGTGCTGCAAGGGATATTTCTGCGCAAAGAGTTTTGAAAACGACTGGAAGAATTAAGAAAATTAAGGGACTTAAAGCCAATATCTGAGGGTGACAAGCGCAGTACAGTGCCACGAGAAACTACTGTTCTAAACTCTGTGTAGGAATGTAACTGGGTACTTACCACCAGGCGCATAACTTGCCTTACTTGTTTACACAATTATAAAATTTGTATAGGTAAGGCTTTATATCCACAAATAACGTAACTAAATGATGTTCAACATAACTTAACACAAATGAAAACGGTAACACATAGGTACTATGAATATAAGATTAGTGTGGTATAATTAAACATGGTGTGATTATAGGTAAAATTCTAAAGTGAATTAACAAATATGTACACGCAAGAAGAATAAATTCATAAAACAACTGTATTATCACTGTATCATCACACCATCATCATCATCAACCCCCATTCGACCATTGTCCGACATAGACCTCTTCTAGAGTATGCCACAGAACTTATAGCTCTCTGCATCCAGCCATCTGCAGTCACCTCTTTTACTCTTCACCTGGCCGCAAGACGGTCTACACTACGTTTTCCCAAACGTGGTGGTACGGAATCACAGAACAAGTAATAGTTGGATATACGGAATATCCGGATATAATATAGAGAATTTCCGAATATAATATATAATATGGCACCCCGCTAATGCATACCAAGGCAGATTCATAAACCAAAACATAGACTACTAACATGATTTCAGTCTGATCTGTACATATGTTTTAGCTATAATACCTCACTGACGTAGTTAATATCATTTCTTATCGGCTAAAAGAAAGTTACATTATTAAAGCCTGATTCCGAGGTTAACGAAACCATATACATTGTTTTATTCGAGGTCAAACTCTAAATGCGATAGACAATGCAAAACTCTCGTAAAACATCTTTAATTTGTGGTGTTCAGGCTTCCAACCTATGCTTTACTTCTATTTAACAAAATAAGTAGGCGGGAACTTTTTAAGATGTAAATGATCATACCATAAATTTAGGCAAACGTAATTTTAGGCATTGGACTAACCGCGATCGAATTTTATTAATATCTACCAACTCTCTGTCCCTTAAACGCTTATAAAGTTCTACACCTAACACGTTTTTATATTATATAGTAACACACAATATACTACTAACTTACTTATATATACTCAGATGAAGTTTTTCGTCGAAGGGTAGTAGTGATATTAATAAATTATCTACCGACTTCCAAAAAGGAGGAGGTACTCAATACGTCAATTTTTTTCATGTTTGATACCTCATAACTTTCGATACGGTGAACCAATTCTCAAAATTCTTTTTAGGTTTGAAAGCTGGTGCTTCCCGTGTGGTCCATTTTTCATCAAATTTGGTCCAGTAGTTTTTGAGTTACACTCCAATAACTGAATACTTAGAATGAAAGTCGGTATAATTTTTTTTCAAATTGTACTAGTGTACATAATACTGTTCTCAAAGAAAATTTTAAACTTAGTTCGTTTCCAATACTTACCTGATGTAGATGATTAATGAATAATAAAAAAAATACTACCCCAATGAAACCTCATGAAAAGCACCAGCTGTCCAATAAAAATAGAGTCATTAAAATCGATTCATTTGGAAAAAAGTTATGGGGAGGAGAAATTATGGAACAAAGTTAAAATACGAAAGTATGTTGTAAGTACAAAAATCTAATAATATACCTAGTGTCGAGTTAAGAACCACCTCCTTTTTTGGAAGTAGGTTGAAAACTCGCAATAGCTATTTTGCTAAGTTTAATGTTTATGACAAATTAGTAACTAACTATTCTTTAATATCGCCGTACTTACTATATGTTCGTACAAGTATACAGATTTTCCTTACTTATCACAAACAGAAATAATTATATGAATTAATAAAATATTGAATATGGAATTAATAAGTTGTTTCTCTGTTGTGAGGATCGAACCTACACATTATTACATATTTTAGCTTTTAAATTGCATCAAATGTCAATATCTACACAGAAGTCCACATTACCATATGTCTAACTATTACAGTTATGTCACCATAAATACTTTTTCATTTTGAAATATGCTATTGTGTGCCACATTATTCGTACTACCAAGGTGTAATATTGTGGCCCACAATTGCATTTTAATTCTTATCGACTCTAATGGTGAAAGGGGAAGATATATTATTGTATGTTTCTTTATAATGGATAACGTTAAACTACTTAACCGAATCAAACAATTCTTTCACGAGTATAAAGCTACATTATGCCTGCGTAACATAAGCTGTATTTGTTTCATCCTCATCATCATCCATCACCGTACGGGTGGAATCGCGGAGCGCAGCTCGTATAGAATAAACCTAAAAATAGTGACATACGTACTAGTGGTCAGTATCTATGACACATGAACAATTTCGGGCATAGTTTCAAGATTCAGAAAGAAAATATATATATCATACGTTTGTATGGAAAAGACGCTCAATATATTGTAACTAGGTACTAATCTGTGGTCCGTGACATTTTCTCCTAATAAACAGGACACGCATTTCAAACTCAGCACTTTAACATAAAAAACCGTTCACCACTGCAAAGCGAACATTAAAACGGCCTCTTGTTCATTCCACTCACAAAAGTTAGCAGTTAATTTCAGAAACTTTGTTTGTTTACCTTTGATAAAAAAATGTTTTTTTTCAATCATAGTTTAACGAGCCAGATGTTGAGTGTATGAAACGGACTCGTTTTTAGTTTATTATGATATAACAAATCATGGTTATGTTACTTGGAAAATAATCGCTTGAAATACAAGAACCTACCGATATAACCATTTTGAGAGACAATGGTTTAAAAAAAGAGTTACACTTAATAACCAGGCGCGAGACATGGAAAAACGGAAATATTTATTTCTCCTCCGTTACTGACACTACATCCAAGATACAGGCTCCGCAAAGTTGAAGGGCCGTTTTGAAAACATTGTTTTAGAGTAGAATCCTTAGGTATAATATCATCTTGTGCGTATCAATAACCAGGGCGATTTTATTGAAGGGTAAAATAACGGCGCCGTAATATATTTTGAAATTTAAAAAACCGGCCACATGTGAGTTGGACTCGCTTATTAAAGTTTCCGTGAATTAAGCATCTAACAATATTGCTCTAATCAAAGACAAAATAGGTGAATGGACAAACTTCACATTCCCATTCGATCTACCAACCTATTGTACCAACTGCCAATAATAGGTTTGTAATAGTAAACTAACCTGTTCTGGTTTTAAATGTTATTAATTTATATGTGTAGTTAGATTTGTGCCAAATTTAAAAAACCTAGGTCAACGGGAAGTACCCTACAGGTTTTGATTCACTTTTTATATTGCTTAATATGCAAAAAATGCGACATAATAATATACATTCAAGTATTATAATCCATTTTTCACAGCCAAATGATACCTTAGACCCGAGTTATTGGTATCATGTTAAATTGAAACCTTTACGCATTCCTGTAAATTTCCTTTTTCAGTTTGAGGCACGGAACCTTACACATGAAAAGATAAATAGAACGTTTTATCTCTCCAATCTCGAAGTGAACCAATCACGGCAAACCTGAACATTTCGACAAAGAATACTGCGTCTCCAGTAGGCTCGCGTTCCTGGAACACTGTAACTAGCAACAGTGCTTAAAGGTATTATTTGTGTACATGTCCATTTTTGCAAATAGAAATGTAACACAAATAAAAGGAAACAATCTGTGTCGCCGTGACTTCTGTAGACAGTAATGTCATTATACAAATCTCAAACATGAAAACAAACGGTAAGTTAATATTTGTTTGTACATTCTGTTTGTGGAGCGAAGAATATACGTTCAGACAAATGAAAGTAAATATTAGGATATGTCTATTTTGTGATCGGAAATTCAGAAGAATGAAGAAGCCCTTAAAGGGCTTTACTTATAAACACTGCTTATCTCTAAATGACGTTATTTAGAAGTGGACACTATGAAATTGCGTTCGATTCTCCAAGAGCAAACATCGTGGCATCTTTGACATCATCCGTTAAACAAATGACGAGATGACAAGAAACGTTGGACAAACAACTTTGTGTACAAGCGCGATATATCATAAAGTATTCGACACCGGGGAGCGCATCGACGAATCATTAGATAATCGCACGGCTGTTCTGCGCCGTACTCTAAACTATAGTGTATATATAGATACTGCAGTGCTGAGTTAAAACTTATTAATTAATATATTTATTAATATTACAGAATATACTATTAACGCTCACCATAGATTAACCACAGCAAATAGTTTAAACTATTCAACAACTTTTTGACTGGAACAACTGTTGGAACAACTTTGATGACATTTGGTATGGAGGAGAGTTTAGGATAAAGAACTGGAATAACACATAGGATACTTTTTATCATTATGATTATCGATATACATACATACACGAAATATATATATACATCATCTTGTATGATGATAATCATCATACATGATTATGTATCATACCCAAATTTCAAGTTCGTAGCTCCAGCGATGGATGATGATGATGATAAAAAGTATCTTATGTGTTAATTCAGCGACTCATCTATCTCCGCACCAAATTCCATCAAAATTGGTCTAACCGTTTTAGTGTGATGAGGTACAATAATACAAATACACATAAAAAATTTGCTTTTATAATATTAGAATTAATTATGTTAATAATTATACATATTTCCCTATATCACTTGTTGTTTCTTTTTCTTTATATTCACTTAAGGTTGGCTCATATAATACAAAGTACAACAAACATTGCCTCGCTTCCCTTTCCTTTACTTCAGCAGCAACGTTAGTTACTCGTGAATAATTTACAATCAACCTTTTTTAATTATCCAGCTCGTATAAAATGGAAATAATGAACCATATATCCTCGTTTGAGTTCTTGTGGGTACTCCCGAAAGCTTCTTGAGCTCTTGGATAGGTATTCGCATGAACGAACAGTATGGAAATACCTACCTACCGTACCGTTTGATGCGTTCGTGGTACAATAATACATTTTTATATTAGGTACATGGCTCGGAAATAAGATTATGCAGCTATAGTTAAGTTATTAGTTATAGTACATATCCCATTGCC
Source organism: Selenia dentaria (assembly GCA_917880725.1). NCBI lineage: Eukaryota > Metazoa > Arthropoda > Insecta > Lepidoptera > Geometridae > Selenia > Selenia dentaria. The sequence goes on from OU862891.1 coordinate 7,940,801, forward strand.
TTTAGGAAGCAGGTGGTATGACATTTATATTAATATTTTAGTATTGCATTTTTCGCTTAACATGAATGTTTTTATTGTTGTAGTTTATATAACAATATCTAACGTGGTGACGCATTCGGTAGTAACGCTTAATGACTCGGCATCCTGTTGACGCTTAAAACAGAACAGAAGAATAAAACTAACGGCAACGGATGCATAATGTATAAACTGCCTTAGAACGAACTTTTAAAGTTGCAATTATAGAGAGCAAAATACACATCCGGACGGATCGGATTCGAACTCGCGTCTTTCGTCCGTGTCAGATGCCATGACCCCTAGGCCACCGAGGCTTGTCGTCCGAGCATCTGATTTTAGCTTATTGTTTTAGATTACTACTACCCCTTAAAATTGGAAGTTTGTCCTTAAGCACCTAATGTTATGTTCAGGTTTCTCATCTTGGAATGGTAGTCAGCGTTCTAGGTATACACAACATCAACACTGGCATCATGTAGTGGAGGTGATCGCTAAACGGCATATTATCAGTACGAACTAAATCGTTCAAAAGTACTTATACCGAAGGACTGAGTAAAATATGACTCAAAGTATGGTACCTGATTTACAGCATCAATTGTGAAATGATGTAAGCTGGCATCATCAAATAGCACTATAATAATATTAACTGATCATAAATTAAAATTTATGAGCCTTTAAAAACATGCAACAGAATTTTATACGGCTTTTCAAACGTAAACAACATTATATGGCAAAATTCACGTTTCACTATCTTTAAAATGATTTACTAGCCTCGAAAATTGCTTCCGGAAGGATAAAGAAAAAGGTTTATTTATTTATTGAAGTTGTCCTAAAAATTATTTAAACATTTAACCATACAATTAAACGCATATAGTTGTAACATGTAAACAAAAAGCTTAAGAAAATTTGTAAACTTTAAAAATAGTTATAGGGATACGTACGGACAGCGGATATGTACTCACTATAGAGATAAATTGAATGCTATGGCGGGAGTTTCAGTGGCCTAGCACTGGGCAGGGCGACTCCATTGTTTATTCATTACAAATAATCATTTAATAACGAATAGTCAGAAACGCGGTTTTGAACCGTGACGGAGGATGTAATTTTTCTCTTTATTATTTTAATATTTGGTTTTGCTAAGCAAGCGTTAATGCTTTAAAATCTTTTAGGAAATGGAATAATAACCATTGTTCTATAATATGAAAATTCGGAATTCGGAAGTCGGAATAGGAAAGTCTAAGCGAACCTTCCCAAATCAGATTGATGACGTTCTGAATAAGGGTCAGGTCAAAAGTATCTTAAACCGACGCTCATGAAATGAAAGGATTGATGAACGTTGATGAAGCGGAATCGGTTTGTCAGGATCTTAGCAAGTGTATAGCTGTGGTCTTTACAAACCCCTACGGTAATTTTTTTTTTTAATGAATTAAAAATTGGCGAAGTGTAGGTATTTAAATTATTTGACGGTTATAGGTCTTGTAAATAAGTACTTAAAAATTATTCACGCATTATATATAATATACCCATCATTTAATGTATGTTATTAAATTAACTACCTCTTTTAAACGTATAGGAAGTGTTTCGTAAAATATTAATAACCACACAATATTTACACAGTGGCATCTCTCTTTTTCCAGAAATCAAAAATATACGATTTAGGATGTTTATATAATCAATTAAAAAGCCAAGAAACTCCTTGTATATAATATTAGATGAATAACTTTATTGCATATTTTATTCTATGACATATTCTATGGCTTTTAAAGCAATATTTATATATACATATATTATATCTAGATATACGCCTGCTTAGCGAGATGAAATTTTGTTATTTGTTCAATCTAAAATTACAAGGAATGCATATTTTTGTCTGTAAGAAATATCTCATCTGTGAAACAGATATATATTTACAACATATACAATATTTGTTTACAATCTAATTACACATGCATACATTGTTTATACAGCACGTTATTATTTTTATCCTAATTATGTATGTATGTATTCTCATATAATTATTTGTATTTATGTATAAAAAATGTATCTACTTTAATATATGAGATTATAAGTTAAAATTACATAATATTTAATGCCACCTGTCTATTACTTATACATACTATATTGAACAGATGTAACGCGTACCATCAGATGAAGGACTTGGACCTTCTGTCACAGATTGTCAGGAGATCTGCATCCGAAGTAATTACCTTCTCTAAATGTGCAAAATTAGCACCTCCTGTCCCTTACTAGGTAGGAAAATAATATATTGTATACATATTATATAAACACATTGTATACACGTGCTAAAATTACCCATTATGTACAGGGTAGTTTTAAACCCAAGGGTGTATATTTATACACCTTCGGGCGTATAACCTATTATAACTCGGTTGCTATTTAGCAACGAGTTACAATAGGTTTTAGTGTCTCGTTTTACACTCTCATTTTCACTACGATTGCGAGAAAAGATATTAGCCCAATATTTGTAAGTAAAACAACCATGAAAGAAGACTCAATTTATTACTAGTAATTTTTAAGCTTTCGCGATTTGAACACATGTTTTAAATGTTTATCGGGACTTATCACGTCTTTTTTAATATAGGTAAAAATATGTACCTTTCGCTCGACGTTTCGACCATGTTACAATGGCCGTGGTCACGAGTTGACTGAAAACTGCGGGTGAGTCCGGCGAGAAGAGCGGGTGTTTTGTTCTCCTACCCTCACTTGATCTTGAACTTGAAAAATCGCAGGGTTGTCACTACGTCACACAACACTGACTGTATCGGTAAATGTCCTAGTACCTACACCGCGGTTTGTACACTTGCTCACTACGGGATTCCACGACGCCGCTAACCTAAATCCATCTTCCCGGTTGAAATTGCGATGTTTTCTAATTTCAACCGCTTCACGAACCATTCTTGAAAAATAATGTCATTCAGTGGAGAGGACCTTCGGATCGTGGAGCTCGATCCAGTGACCGGATCCCGCCTCAAGCAAATGTTCTGCAATAGCCGACTTCTGTGTCTGGCGATTTTTGACGGCCGCGATATGTTCTTTGATTCTTTCAGCTATGGTACGCTTCGTTTGACCTATGTAGGAACTACCGCAGCTACAATCGACCTTGTACACACCAGGGGTCTGGAAAGGAATAACGTCTTTCGTTGTCCTCACATGCCTCGCCAGCTTAGATAAGGGGGTATACAACGTCTTGATGGAGTACTCCTTCAGCAAAGTCCTTACCTTATCCGTTACTCCTTTAACGTAAGGCATGAAAGCCGGTTGCCGTCTCGCATGCCCGCGTTTAGTCACACTATAGCCATTCCTTTTAAGTACCTCCTGAACATGCCTTTTCTCAACCTCTACATGTTCAGGGTCACAGAGGGCGTCCGCTCTGTCCAACAGAGACCTGGCCACCGACTGTAGATGACGTGGGTGATGGTGTGACGTAGCGTGTAGGTATCTGTCCGTGTGCGTGGATTTTCTATAAACCGAGTGAGCTACTTTGTGTGAGCACCATCACTTTGACGTCCAGGAATGGCAAAGTTCTTTCCACCTCCAGTTCATACGTAAACTTAATGTTAGGGTGAATCGAGTTGAGATGATCCACAAACTGGTCTACTGCCCGCCTATCTCCCTTCATAATGCAGAAAACGTCGTCCACATACCTTTTCCACATCTTCACCGCAGCTGACTGTAGATTTATGGACTTCTCAAAAGCGAAAGGTACATATTTTTACCTATATTAATAAGACGTGATAAGTCCCGATAAACATTTAAAACAATTTATTATGTACTGTTTATTATGTAAAAAAGATATTAGTTTTAATTTCGTAAAAGGAAATAGGTAAAGCATCGATATCTTTGGTACAATGTGTACATTTCGTTGTGGCAACAGATGGTATAATAAAAATATATTGACCCGCATTTTTTTTTAATTTTCTTTAATTACAAATTGAACTGGTTTTTAATGGAACTTTTATTTATTTTTACTAGATTTAAAGCATCATCTTTATATATACTTATTAGTTTTTATATGTTCGTTGGTGATAATATAAAAAAAAGCTTTTGCCCCTAGAGGTAAATATGCTACTCGTATTTTATCCTCGTTCTGGTAGGTGTGCCACATGACATGAAAGTTTAGTTAATATGTTTATAAAATTGTTTTGACGTCTAACTAACGCGGTATTATCTCGACCGGTTTCGTAACCTACTTACGAAAGCTTCAATCACGTTATACGTATTTTGGTTAAAAAACTTACCATTTTATGAACGCTTGTATTATGTCAGTACACGTTTTTTTTATATTAATATAATCAATTCCATTCTTATCCATGTTTATTGATAAGGAAGATAGAACATCCACAAATACCATCCCTCACTTTGTTATGTATTTTTTTTTCTTACGCTGTGTGTTTATTAGCTGAGTACGTACTTTATTATTCTGTAATTCAATGTCTGAAACAAATCTGCTCAGGCAAGTTTTAAGGTTGTACGATCCATTGTTTACATTTAATAAAACGTGTAAAAGACTGGTTGAGTTAATTAATTGTTTTTCCGTACAAAATGTATGGGTGATATTTTTTGCGATTTCTAACATTTCATTTAGTATTCAAGCCTAAGATGGTCCCATAGAGTGCAGTTCAGAATATCTGAAAAAGTTATGGATGGTCTCTAATGAAAGGTTTCCTGTGACTATAACTATTAATGCCCTTTACTTTCTCGTCTGTATAATCAACTACAACCAAATAAAAAAAAAAATACCAACAATATTTAGTTACTATTTAATTTTAGAAAAAATAAATATTAAAGATAGGTATATAATGACACTTCCGTTGGAAAAATGCTTATGGCTTAGATGCAGTATGCATAACCCTCCCTCCATAAAATGCAAATAGGAAGTATACAGAATTAGCAACACACCAACAACCCAAACTTTTAAAAGCGATTCTTATTACTTTTTATTTATTTATTTATTGGCACACAAAACAGAATACAGTCAATAAATGGTTAAAATTAAATAGTACAATTTAGATCTAGACTATGTTCCTTAATATGTGTACACAACATGGTTGATTGTTGAGCAGTAAGTAGTTATGTAATTTAATAATAACAATAAAAAGAGGCAAACAAACAATTTTAAATACTTTCATCATAGGCCATACTATATTCCTGACATTAGTTTTAAATCTAGGTAGGTTTTGGACAAATATGTCAATAGAGTCGTGATGTTCTTTCAGAATTTTATTATATTGGCGCATATTCTCACAATAGGGTTATAAAAGGTAGTATTATTCTTATATACCTGCAAAATAAACGTTTTGGAAAATCCATCGCGTGTTCTAGGCTTTGTGTTTATACTAATGCTTGAGAGCAGCGAGGGAGAATCAATCTTCGAGTGTATAATTTTAAATAGGCAAACTAGATCGTTATATAATCGTCGAGTTTCAAGGGTTTGCAGTTTATATTTGGCCAGCCTTTCTGAATATGAAGAACATTTTCGTTTAATACCCTGTTTGGAACATAATATGCTTAAGCATTTACTTTGTACTCGTTCTATACGTTTTTTGTGATTGTCATAGAAAGGTGACCAAATGACCGAGTTGTAATCAAGTATACTACGGATACTTTTTGTTTAACGGTATCTGTATTAATGTTGCACTTAACTAACAATAGTTCCAAATCCATCCACACGGATAGAGAACATAGCAGGTAAACTTACACATATAATTTTTTTTTTATTTCTAATTATCATCTAGCCTCTGCAGAGGTTATGGTTCCAAAAATAGTTTCATAAAGTGAGGCAAAACTTGAAAGAAAGCATACGTTGCCGTGCTCGTCTGGAAAACATGCTCTTAAGTGCTTCGAGACAGATTTTCAAACATGAAAGAGGTAGCTGTCTATCTAGGCAAGCACCAGAAGAGCCTTACTACCATGCTGTCGATTTCATCCCGATGTTACTTCACCGAAAGCTCAAGCCTGAGGTTGGAGTCGAACCCGTGGCCGACCCAAGTTACCCCTGGGATATCTGTGGTTTAGGTAGTCGATTAAGGTAAATGTAATTATTCTACATCAAAGAGCCATCACGACAGACCGTTCTGAATACTTAATTGACACAGTTTGGCGCCCGCGTCAAAGGAAGCGTCGGATCCTTTAAAAAATCTTCTGGCACGTGACAGCCGAATAAAGATAAAATTAACATTACATACAATTTTAAACCGGTCGTGATCAGCATTAGGCATAGAGTATGTTTATTATGTTATGTGACCCTTAGAGGGTCGATGACATTTATTTTGTATAAATTAAAAGATAAAATTATTCTAATTTAAAGAGTATAACAGTTTTAAGAACTAGCTACGCCTGCGGTTTCACCATTACGGGAGAAGTTGATGATGTTCTTTTATTTCCAAAATCATTTGCATTGAGACACTCAAAATAAAACTTGTAGTGTTAGAAACGTAAACCTCGCGAGCACAGTCATTTTCAGTCTGAGCAGGACATCGAAATTCAGAAAAATGTGACAAATCTTTATTTTGACAAGAACTTAACCAATTTTGCTTTCTTATGCCAAGTTTCGTCAAGATTGATTAAAATGTGTGACCTTTACACGAAGACCAACACACAATCTAACAAACATTCGGACAGATGAAAGTCAATTTGACCAGTCAAAGAAGAGACGCTTCGTTCGTTCGCTCAAAAAGGGTTATTGATTTCTATAAAGTCGTTCTCCAGTTAAAGCGTGACCAAGGGAAATAGGAATTCATCATAATACAATTAAATAGATTATAGTCACCAGCGTGAAAACTGAAAGACTGAAATCTAAGAAGATCCGTAAAATATCAGCTATCTGCCAGTGAACAATCTGTGAAAACTGGTTCTGTGGCTTTCGAGATTAGCTGGAGCAAACCGACACACAGCAATAATGTATAACTTGTTTTTGGTATAATTACCGTATATGAATTAAGTTAAGAGCAGCTGTTATTGGGATATATAAGAAATGAACACTTTGATTTGATTTATTTTCACAGATTATTTTTGGCGTCTACTCATCAAAAAACAGGTATATATATATTAAATAGACTTGTCGTGACACATGCTGCCTAATTATAAGACTGCTTTATAATAAGTACTTCATTAATAAACAATGAGTAATTTACACTGAAAACGAAGTAGTTAGAATTAATTTTGAAAGTATTCAAAATCTAATAACTTAGCGACAAGCCACTCCTTAACGATTAAATTTTCTTACTTCGGCCACTGACAACTAATTTAAAAAGTTAGTGGCTACTTTTACTTTTGGGTGACTTATTATGATCAACCAAAGATGAGCAACATATAAAGAAACTACATGATATAACTGACTTTCCATTCATATTTTTGTTGTTTGAGGTGAACATTTTAAGGGCTGAACATTATCCAACAGAATAGTTGTGATTTACTAGACTTTGTAAATTTTGTTTACAAACAGTAATGCAACGAATACCGTACAACTAATTCCTTACCTTAAAAAAAGGAAAAACAAACCCTTGAACTTTGTTGTCCGTCTGTCCGTTTGTCTGTCTGTCAAGACCATTTTCTCAGGAGTGCGTAGAATTTTCAATTTAAAGTGTTTATCACATACTTGGCTCTACAGTTTCTTTTAGTTTTAAAATAATCTAACTTCTAAGTCAAACGATCGAAAGATATGACCTCGATGATCACAAAATATGCGAAAGTATGATGAAATAACATGAACGTCGCATATTTTCGCATATTTTGCGATTTTGCAAGGGAATCAAAACTCATGGGTATGACTTAGAACCATACAATTTGACAAGAAGATATTTCTGGAAGCAATATAAAAAAAGTCATCAAAAAAGGCCCTTCAAGAGTCGATGTCATTATAACAATGAAATTTCTGTTGTGTCTGGCCGTGTGACATTTCTTGGAATATACAGAAATACTTTTTTGTTTTTTAAGTTCACTTAAATAATAAAAAAGCGGAATTAACTATTAAAATGTAATATTTGCAGTACGTGCTATAATCATGTCTAGGGATCGAACGGCAAAGTTATGTTTGTCTTTTAACCAATTCTGTCTTTTAGTTACAGTTGTGTTAGATTGTTTTTAATGTACTGAACCTTCAGTACACGAGTCCAACTTGAACATGGCTGATATTTATATTTTTACATAATGATACATCAAGGTGATTTGTTGACTGTTTTTAGCTAATGGAAAACAAAGCTTGAGTCAAGAAACGATGACTAATAATGCTGCCGTAAGCAATGCTAATCGTCATGCATACAATTACCAAAAAGATAAAAAAATGCTTGTGCTGTGAGACCTTGCTTCTTGACAAAACTGACGATTTTAGGTGAAGTTTCACTGGCACGCTGAAAGTATAAGAATTTGTTTTGGTAGCGGCTAGGTCCATAGACATAAGGTCCCTACCCTTGGTAATACAAGATTTTAATATTTTTTCACAACAAAATTTTGAATTATTACATTTTTAAACTTTTAATTTTATTTGGAGTCCTGGACAAGATTATGCTATTCCAAATAGGGTTCCAAGTGATTTTAATTTCATTTAGGGACTACTCCATAATAACTTCTTACAAATACTTAATATCTAAACTTATTTAGTACAAAAACTTACAAATAAAAGTAAAAAGGTTTGTGTTTTTTTACTAATTTTGTTTTTCTCTTTTTTTTCCCATATTTTTTTGTTCTTCTCATTTTTTTTTCCTTGTGTTACTGTTTAATATTATCTCTAATTATAAACATTTACAAATCAAATCTAATAAGGAGTCGTCCAGCAGCTCTTATTTATTTAGCACAAAACAATCTTACTTGTTCCTCGCCGCTGCGATTCTGGCAGCCTTTCTCGCAAATGCTAAGAAGGGTGTTCTAGTGGCCTGGCTCTCCATGATGGTCGGGAGAGAGGATTGATCTAACATGGCCTGGATTCTAGATTCCAGATTTATCCTTTCCAGGCCAAATCTTTGGCATTCGAACAGTATGTGCCATATCGTTTCGTCACCATGTCGTCGTAAGCTGTATCGCAGACTAAAGAGGGACTGTCTTTTACATGGAACTGATGTAGGTACGCTGCGAACCCTCCGTGTCCGGTCAATATTTGGACATGGATAGGTGTTAGTACCATGTACCAAGAAGACGGTAGGAAGGGAAGCCTTCGTGACCGAACCTGTACAAGAGGATCCGTAGCGTTCCTGCCACCTTTTGACAGTCTCCTCCTGAATCTGTTACCTGACGAACGATAACGGCACCTCGTCATAGTCAGCGGCCGTCTTAGTGAGTGATGCTAACTTAGCAAGTTCGTCTGCTTTTTCGGTCCCCGCGGTCCCTACATGGGCTCTCATCCAGAAGAGCCTTACGGTTTTCCAGCATCTTGGATGTCACGCACGAAACCCTTGAGCGCGAGAGCTAGAGGGTGGGTGGCAACAGGACTCGCCAATAAATTGAGCGACCATCTTGAGTCACTCAAAATGTTGATACAGCCCCTATTCAAATCTCTCGCCATCTTAACGGCTCTATAGAGTGCGTTCATTTCCTACTGGAAAGCGGTGTTATGGTACTTGAGGCAAAAGATGGAGAAGCAAGCTAAAGATCCGTAAAACGCTATGTTTTTGTCGCACAGCTAAGGCATACCTAGTTAATGATAGAAACATGACAAAAATACCGTGCATGAATAGTTAAGAGTTTGAAACAGGAACTTGTAAAATAATGTTACAAAGTACGTATCTGGCATCGTTAAGAAAAACATTGCAAATAAAATTACAGAAAAAATCTTTCGTATCGCATTTTTCAATATTTTGAGCACCAACTACTATATTTTTTGTAATCAGAAACAAGCTAATTTATTAAATTAAAGAACTATATATATTTCACTTCTTTATATTTTCTCGGCTCCTTTTAATTTTAAAGAAATTAAAACTGCGAAAAATGTATCGTGTTTACAGATGCACGCTTTGTCTCGGCCAGTGCTTCACCCGCTCAAATACCAAAAACTTTACTCTTGCATGGCCTTAACTGGCCAAATTGACTTTCGTCTCTCCATATGTGTATTAGGTTGTTCGTAGGTCTTCCTGTACAGATCGCATTTATCATCCAAACGTCACGAAACTTGGTAAGCATATTCGACTATTTAATATAATTTTTTGATCTTCGGTAAATTTGAGTGGGGGAGGGAAACTTTTCTTATTAAATCCATTCCATACCAAACACAGTTTGCTGCGGCGCTATTTACCCATTTTCATAAAATTTTGTACACTCATTAGGTAGTTACCTGATTTCAAAGAGGAATTTCAATATGAGCGTAATAAAATTGGTCAAGTGGTTCCCGAGATAATAAGATATAAAGTACTAAGAAAAATTATCGCTAATAAGACTAGGTATGTGCTCGCGAAGTCTACTGTTCGCAGAATAACTACACGGAAAAAAAAAATAACAAAACTACTAGAAAGACCTGTAAATAATAATCTGGCGTACAGAACAGAACAGTAACAATCAGAATTTTGTCAGTTAAATCAGAATGTACCATTATGATTGCTAGAACGATCTATTAGAATAGTTCTTGTACCTACAGGATAACTACCGTACTTTTATGATTACTTTAATCAATAGGTAAAGATAAGTAAAAATACGAGTACCTACTTGTTTCTGGACAAAATCTTAATATCGTAACGTTAACCAGAATTATAAGTGAACGGTACAAATCATCTTTTTACAACAAAATGTAAAGTTACGAATAACAAAAGTTCTGATATAGATAAAACAAATGTGATTGGTGTACCGACATAAAAATAAGTTTTCGTTTACGTATACTAGAATGTTTTAACGTTGCATCAGTTTATTTGTTGTCATTAACACGCATATTTTTACTTTAAACAGTTTATATTTAAAAGAATGCGCACATTTGTTGTAAATATAAAAATCTGTTATTAATAACGATTTTATACGGTATTGTTTACATAAATATAGTAGTATTACTTTTCAAAGCACTAACACCTGCTTAAGCGATCTCAAACATTGAAATTTATAGAGAGAAAAATTCACATCCTCGGACGGGATTCGAACCCGCGTCTTCTGACTCTCCGTGTCAGACGCCATTGACCAACTAGGCCACCGAGAATCTGGTCCGAGCATCGAATTTCGACTGTGTGAACTGAATCTCAAAATTATTTTTTTTGTTAGAAAGCTGGTGCTTCATGTGGTGTCTCATTCAAATTTTATCAAATTCGGTCTAGTAATTTTTTAGATACACTCCAATATCTGAATAGAATGGAAGTCCGTATTAAATTTTTCAAATTGTACTTGTTCTTCATTGTTTAAGTGGCCCTTGCTACTGACGGGATCGATTGTCATTCTCCGTCAATGATTATATCATCAAGATAGGCGTAACACTTTTCAGTAATTGGAGTGTTTCTCAAAAAATGCTTGACAGAATTTAATAAAATTTAAATAGGAACACCTTGGAAGTATAGTCTACCAAACAATGAAAAATAATTTTGAGAATTGGTCCACAAATGGGGGAGAAATCGGTGAACATACACAAAAAATCATGCATTCGAACATATAACAATAGCACAATTATTGTGAAGGCTTCGTCCAGCAGGCTTCCGCGTGCGGAGCGCTTGCCGTGCCAAAGATACGTGTCTCTCCATATAATAAATCTTCCAGTCCAGTCAGTCAAAATCTAAGTACTTCCATTTAGTTTTGATTTTTAGGATTGGTTCCTTTATAAAAAAGGTATGTTATTTAATTTATTTATTATCTAATTTGAATGAAATATAATTATTTGGATTATTTTTATATGTACATAATGTAAATAATTGTGATTGTTGTTAATAACTTATGGTTGGTCAAAATAAACGATATTATTATTATTTTAAAGTTATCGTTTTTTTATATTCGAACCGTTTTTTTTGCGGTTCAGCGTACGGTAGTACAAACACTACAAGTATGTTATATTTTAAAAGACGCTGTATTACTGAATAATATAAAAATAATAATTACCTAGATAAAAAGGTATTACCTGTCTACTTGCTGGTGGTACTTGAATACTATGTTTTGTACAATATGTTTAATTCTGTGTCGGTACTCTAAAAAAAATTCTTTATCGTGCTGTACCGATATGTGTATGCGTATGGCGTATAGAGCCCTTCGCCTGTCGATAACATTCGCGTGCACACACGCATGAAGCGTATAAGGCGCGCTGCCGGAAGTGACTCTCAGACTCTAGACTAACTAGCAAAAATTGGCAGTCAATTTAGTATATGCATCTCTATTTCTGAGTTGGACAAACAGTTCATCAGGAGTCATTAACGATAGCAATCATGGCTACGGAACGTAAGGGGGTGGAATTATTTTTATTTAATATGCATACATTTAATTTTATTTTTTTATTTTGGAGAAAAATGTACATACGCAGTAGTTTTATCACCCTTCACATTCTACTCAGGCTAGATAACATTACCAAACATTTATGTTAATCCACCACAATTTAACGAACTATCTACCACATCGAACACTTTGTATAGTTTCAACTTTATTTCGTAGACATTTAAATTTCAATTACATTTTAAAGGGAGCACGTAAATTAGTATCGATCAGGAATAAACTATCGAATGTCTTTGAAATTGTAGGGTAATTAATGGGTAGGTAAACCTTAGGTCTTAAATAAACCTAGATGAGGGGCCAAAGACAATACCTAGGTATATTTATCCATAGGCTACTATACTAGAATTTCATTATAGGTTTACATGATGACATAGGGTGACAAAGATTTCGTCGGGTTCTTTATTTTCGAAGGTGGAATTAAGCACAAATATAGGGATTCATGGTTTTCTTTACTGTATCGCCATTTTTGTCTGTGCATATGTGTGTTTGAGAGAACTACCCTTTCATATGGGGATAAAAAACTAGCCTTAATGTCTCATCTAAAGAACAAGCTAGTATCTCCATTCCGAACTCGTTAAGCCATATCAAGTATAAACAAGAAGGGAGTAATAATCACACGCACTCACCGAAGTCTTATTAACTTACAAACTTTTCCATTTATACCATATTTAAGTGTGTGTGAAACCAATAATTATAATGTAGACAACTGTAGCTGAAGTACCTCAGTACTGTGGAGGAAGAAGTGTATTCAGCGGCTAGGTAACCATTTAAGTAAATATTATTGCCGTCACCACCTTGTTTGGTTGACATCTACTGGCATTTTCAACTTATCGTTTTTGTCCATCGGAAGTTAATCATGGTAAAAGTCATGAGGCAATATCAGAGCAATTCAGGCTGTTTGAAAACGACACTGGTCGATAATTTCTATCTGAAAGAAATGTCCATGTCACAGTACAGATTCTGATCTTGTATAAAATATGTTATCTGGTTCCTGAGTAATCGAGGCTTAGCAGATTTTAGACCTAACACGTGGGAGCATGTTTAGCGGTTGTGTAGAGCGGTACACGCTGGTGGTGCTGCAAATGGACGCTGCACGCGCCAGGTCGGTGGTAACCGGTTATGTTGTGACTATGCTATTTAAACTGCCAATACTTACCTAGATCTTATAACAACATCAAATATATAATATTTCATTTTACGAAAAGCCCAAAACATGGGTTGAAATTGTGGTTGTTCGCTATCGAAACCGCACTTAGAGCAAAAGTCGTTTGAAAACGCTTTCACGTCGATTCTCGATTGGAATTTCTTCATTATTTGTTCATCTCTAGAATCGCCTTGACGTTTTGACCAATCCGACAATGATAGATCTTTTTCATTACACTAAGTACTAACTATTTTCTTGATAGATGAAAGTGTCTTCGAAGATATACTAAAATAACATACGGCAAGTAAATTGAATTATTAACTTGTCACAATCATATTTAAATCATTGACAATTACTTAGATATATTTGCCTTGTTATTGTGATATAATAACAATAATAAGCCGAACTAAGCAACGAACAAAAAATAAGTGAAACCTTCTAAATAAGGCAAACATTTAAGCAAAGTGTGCCAACACAAGAGTAATGAAATATTTTAATATTTAGTAACAAAAATACCATAAAGAATTATGTAGTAAATTTTACTATTACGTCACTTGTTTACAGTTAAAATTCACCTGATTATGTAATAAACTTTAATTTATTTATTGATAACTAGCGACTGCGTTAGCGTAGTAGGCTCAGTCTTCAGCCTCACCATAACCTCCATTTATTTTCTTGATATTTCTTTCTTATAAACCTTCGCCTTACAATAATTATCACAACAAAAAATAATAAGCGAAATTGTATCATCCGTTCACACATTAAAGCATAACAGTAAGCCAGCTAAAAACAAACATACTGTCATTTTGGAAATTGCAAATAAAACATATTATAATTTTATAACAGGTCCCCAACGGCACCAAATTTGAGTAACAGACAAATCTGAGTAAGAGAACTTCTGTCGTTAACGAATAGCGTTGAATTAAAATGTATGTATTAGATGCAATTAAAGAATACATGCTACATTATCAAACTTGCTATCTAAAATATCAAGGTTCACATAATATGCCCTATACTAACTTAAAGTTGGTACGAATCAGAGCACAGCAATTACAGCTTACTACGCATATGCATATTCTTGGTTAAATTACGGAATTATCTTATGGGGAAATGGAACAGGAGTGGAAAATTTATTTAAAAAACAGAAAAAACTAAATTGAATAATTGCCAATATTAACAATACTGACTCGAGCAGGCCACACTTTATAAAATACAAAATATTTACACTTACATGCATGTACATATTTGAGTTATGCAAATTTGTTCGAAAGAATCAAATAATATTAGAAAGCGCAAAACCGAGTCATAATAATCGTTGTGCTGTAAGAACGAACCGTGTAAACAAAATGTCCTTACCGAGAATTCGCCTAGAACTGTATGGTAAAAGTCCCTACTGCTCTGCAATCAAAGTATATACCTTCCAAATGATATAAGAAGTGAAGAAAATTTAAAAAGATTTGTAAATAAAATTAAATGTATGCTTATTGATAAATGTTATTATAATTTGAAAGAATATTTTAATGATAACTTAACATAATTATAATGTAACTTTTAATTTATTTAGATTAATACGATTTTTTATAAAATATGAATTTATTCATTTTAATCGAATTTATATATATATTCAATATAATATACATTCTTAACAAACAGTACTAAAATCCATGGCTGTTACACGCGAATTCCAACTATGTATTATTAAACATATGTTCATATATTATACAGCATGCCGCTCATGGTAATATTGCTATACCCAAATGGGTTTCATGTATGTTTCTGTATTGTTAATGTCACCTTGTATACTCATGAATGCAATAAATCACTTTGACTTTGACTTTGACTTTGATCTGATATGAGATTAATGGGTAAATTAAAACCATGCTCTAAGGCTCGGTAAGTTAAGGGTAGTGTCACCCAAAACAAAATAATCTAAGAGGTGATCAATAATAAATATCGGGTGCGACATTCGTGAGATGGCGGGATGTAATCGAACCATCGCATATTAATTGATTACCTATATATAACCATACACAACGTCCGTCGGGTATAGATTTTTCCTTTATGGTACATTAGTCTATTTTTAAATTTTTTCAGAGTTATGGTTTCCTATACTTAATTGTAAGTTTGCCAACTCTAGCGAACAGATTAATAAAATAATGAAAAAACTAAAAATGTGATGCTATAGGCGAAAGGGAAGTGCACAGCATTTCCCCTCTCAAAAAAAAAAGACCTAAGACCTGATGGCCGTTTGTGGATGTTGCCACATACTATAAAAATATATATTAGATTTTACCGATAATCTATCTGTACTTGAAATGTTTGGTACACATGTGTACCTTTCGCATAGCTTTAAGGCGCGGTCAAACCTCAACATTAAAATAATTTACGATGCTTTACGTAAGGTTGAAAATCGCTTGTTAGTTTCGATGTAATGCGAAAATGCATTAATTTTGTACGTTTTCTTTATATTTTTCGATATATACTAATATAATTGAAAAAACTGCTGGTTTCTACTTTAGTACTATATGTTGGCCATGTATTACCTAAAAATAATATAGTGTTATCGCTGAAAATCCTGTTAGTTTGGACGTGAAAGTTAATTTTTATGGACCTATTTAGGATTTTTTCCTGTAGAGAGCGAGTAATATTTATGAATTCTGTTCGGTTATTTCTCTTTGCCTGTTCCTTTTCTAACCTAAGTATTTTTTTCATACAATATTATAGATCTGTTTCGTTACACTAGATGTTTAAAGATACTGCTTTTTACTATTATCCGGATTCGACCGCGCCTTAACATGTCGAGGTATTTTTTTTCTGCCTTAGTTGTATTTGTTTTCTTGTACTTTGTAGGTTAGCCGTCCAGTATTTTGGTTTTGTGTTAATTTATGCAACCTTTATATACGAGTATTATGTCATACAACGGTCTTATATAAAAAAAATATGCATTTTACTATATGACATTATTATATCATTGATGTTATAATTAAACTGTGTACTTTTGCTGTAGATTACAAAACGTTTATATAAATAATACATATTAAAAGATGACGGCAAATAATGATCTTTTTAGACTTCATTATCCTCAATTTCCTAAAAGTTTAGTACTCTTAATTATTTTTAACGAGGCACTTTCCAACATTAATTTCAGAATACATTAACAGGCTCAAGTAGGGACTTTAAAATTAGCTAAATTAGATGCTGAAATTTGAAGTGAAACACAATTTGCTTTCAGTTTTAAACAAGTCAAAGAATATTTCAAGATACTTACTAAGTAATGTGGAATAATAGAAATTTTGGGTGGACTGGTTGGTTTTTTTTATTCTGTATAGGCTACGGGGCACTCACAAATTGTCATTTTATATTAGTTTTTTCTTAAATCTACAACTGAATCGGAACGCGACCACGACTGAAAAGATCCGGCAAGAAACTCAGCGGGCTTGTCTTTTTAAATTTTTTGTATCGACAATTTCTTAAATGATATATAACAAATGTTCGCTTATTTTTAGCTCCAGTGTGTTGCCTTCCAAAAGAGAACATAATAATAAAAAAATAAACATAATAACATAATAGTAGGGCAAGACACGCTACACTTTGACATCTTAATACACGAGTAGGTACATCCTTGATTGATCAGTCCCAAGCTGTTTTATCCTCCAAGTAATCCAAAATTTTGTAATAACCTTTTTGACAGAGTTTAGTTTTAATAGTAATTTTAAACTAATTAATAGGCAAAAAAGTCGGATAACATTTGGAACTTTATTATAGAATCGTATAAATTGTCACATAAAAGAATGACTTATTCTGTGGAGACGCGTTACATGTACGGATAGCTTGTTCTTATTTCGCGTGTTGATGGAATGACCATCACTCCTTTTATCAAAACTGTTTTTTACATACATTAGATTTTCATAGATAAACTGAGAGACAACAGTTAGAATGTTTATTTCTTTAAACTTCTGTCTAAGGGAAATTCTGGGATTCAAACTGTAGATAGCTCGTATAACCCTTTTTTGCAGTATAAAAATATAATTAGGATCTTGCAGAACATCCCCAGAGCAGTATGCTATAAGTCATAATGCTATAAAAATAACTAAAATAAACTATTCTAGCTGTGTCTATATCAGTGAATAGTCTAATTTTTTTAACAGCATAAGCCGCTGAACTTAGTCTACTAGACATTTTTTTAATGTGGGGACCCCTTTGCAATTTATCATCTATAGTAATTCCTATAAATACCGTTGACTCCACAAGGTCCAACCAAGTTCCATTCAATTGTATATTGGTTTTTAATTGTCTCACATTTGGTGTCGAGAGCAAAATGATATACCGGAGTTTTATAGAAAACATCAATATCTACGATATCATATGTCTTACTATTACAGTTATATCACAACAACTACTTATCATTTAAAATATGCAATTGTAACGCCGAAAATTCCTACAACTTTAACTTTATACGATCAGTTTTCTTCTGATTGAGGAGAATATTATTTGTATTGAACCAATTTACAACTTTAGTGAGTGCATTGTTAACATCCTCATATTTTAATAACTGCCTTTTAAATAAGAGAGAAGTATCATCTGCAAACAATACAATATCGTGATAATTCTCTACATAATAAGGTAAGTCATTAATATAACTTGAAAACAAAAACGGCTCTAGTATTGAACCTTGTGAAACGCCCATTGAGACTAGAGAGCCGGGCGATTTTTTACTATTTATATCAACTCTTTGAATTCTATTGTTTCAATATGAAGTCAAAAGGTTGAGGGCCATGTCATTCTATTTGTGATTTTAATTCTAACAAGTTATGATGAGTATTTCGCAATAACGCCAAGTGATCCCGATGGTATCATGGACGTCTGACCAGTTAAAGTTCCACGGCAAAAGTGTTGTGTGTCGCTAGAGATACACCACCACTGCACGTCTGTACTATTCATCTTCCACCGCTCAACAGTATCACCTGCTAGAAAGAAGACTAAGGGTCTTAGCACACTTAAACGACTCCTACCACCCGGCAAAAAGAATATTATTCAAATTTGGGCTTTAGTTATTGCTGTTTAGATATACTTTACATTGGCCACATAAAATTAGCAGATAGCTCGCTGTCAGCGAGCCTGCTGCCGTCAAACTGCTCGGGTAGTTGACGCCTCGCTTACCACGCATTGCAAGAAAGCGGTCTGCGAGAAGTCCGCGCGCTGATTCCTAGTGAACACAGCATTGCTTCAATGGGAACTGATCACGAACTATGTTTATCACGGAAAACGAAAGAGGTCGGCGCGCGGACTGTTGTATGCCTACTAGCTGTAGCCGCGTGGACTGCAAGCAGTCGCCTTAGTTAAGGGCGGTGTTGGGTGAGAGCGGTGTTGGATCAGAGCCGTATAAATGTGCTATGACCTTTACGCTTATACGGTCTGTTATATTACCATTAGACCGTATACCATTTTACGGTCCGTTCCCTTCCGAATAGAAACAAAGTTACTGTTTCGACTACTCCAAAGTTGCCAACTGAAATAATTAGCAACATCCGTTTCATAGACAACCTGACACCACCTTTTTACCAATTTCACTCGAGAGTCATGGCAGCTTGAGGTTTCTGTCAACAAAATTCATATTCTATCCTCGCACTGGCTAGTTCTAGGTAAGTATGCTACCATATACACACCATCAACACTGGCACCAGGTGGTGGAGGTGATCGCTAAACGCTATATTATCAGTTCTAACTAAATAATAACAAAGTATTAGAAGAAAAGTAATCGTGGTTGTTTGCCATACTTATAACGAAGGTCTCAATAAAATCTTAGCAAACATATTATGATGGTATCTAATAAACTGCATCAGCTGCGAGATTATTATCAGCTGTCATCTTCAAATATGCGCACTATATTCATATTAATTGATCGTATATAGCCAATAAAAATAGGTAACGAAATTTTTATACGGCTTTTCAAACGTAAACAATATTGAATGGCAAAATTTACATTTCACTTTCATTGATAAATTTGGATGAAGCGAAACAGGTTTGTCAGGATCAAAGCAAGTGCATAGTGGTCTTTGCATACCTCTAAGGCAAACAATTTAAAAGAATGAGGAAATTTAGGTATTTAATTATGTGATGGGTAGGCGTTGTAAACAGTTTAAAAGTGCTTACACATTTTCCGTGTAAACCTATCATTAAATTGTATATTATTATTTTCTTCAATCAAACGTACATAATGTGTGGCAATAAATATTTAGAACCACTCATTAACACTGTGGCATCTCGTTTTTCTGAAATCTAAAAAGTAAGTATGAGATAAATGTTGTCGTACATAAACTAAGTTTACAACAAAATACGATATACTTGTATATTTTGCGTATATTTTTCCGAAATTTTTGCGAATCCAGAAATTCCGTAACGAAAATAACCTAACACCCCCCACTCCGACTCCATCTATCGATGAATAGCAGAACTTTTAATGACTTTTTGAAATATCACGCTTGTCTCTTTAGTTCAGCAACTCGCCTCTAGATGGCATTGGTTAAATAATTATAATTGCATAAGTTGATAAAAACAGCTATGCAATAGCTTTACCGCGGCAGTCTCCGAGTACCACTCGTCTTTTTTTTTAGCTAAGGAATATCTGATCTCTGAAAGGATCTTTATTTACAACGTGGTGGCCTTTTCAAGACATCCCCCATTTATGATGGATACATACTTGCACACAATTTGTTTAAGTAACAAAATATGTAACAATAAACCTTGCCATAACTTAATTTGCAACAGTATACAAGAGCACCCTTGTTTGTCCTGTCACTTAAAAGCAATTTACAGCCGCGGTTTCATCATATATTTTACCAGGTATAAAATATCCACGTACTTTATGAAATCTAGGTCACGGAGAGACGCGACAATAGATTTTAATTTGAGGCAGAGTAGAGCTAACTACATCTATTACAAAGCTCTGTAGTGAAGACTCTATCACAAAACATGAGCACTCTCTTCTTCAGTCGTTTTTCACCTTGAGTCAGTTGGATGATCGGGTTGGTAATACAGTGCTATATTTTTAACAACAATTATAATTTTGTGAAGTTTTATAAGGAGGGGAGCAAATCGCATGTCTGATGTTAAGCATCACGTTTGCCTGTAACATGTATTGCCAGTTCAGTGGCATTCAGAGTTTTCATGCAACACTTCAAAACTCTGCATGCCCTGCATGGCAATAAATACACTACGCTCGACACCCTGGAATATAAGATGTTAAATATCTTGCCTTTAATTTCACTGGAAGCATTGCCCTTCGAACCAAAACATAGTAATGTTTGCTAACTTAATCACTTTCGCTCGTTGAATAACTGGCAAAGGTGTGGTACTTCCCCAGACGAACTATGCAAAAGTCGTACCACTGATGTATTATATGTATTTGACTAACTACACATGCACAAAGTGTTCATGCGGCTCGTTATTATTTTTATCCTGAATATGTATACATATTATAGCTGTTATGTATTCCTTTATAGGTATTAGTATTTATATATACTCTTTTTCTCTCGAATGTATGTGTAAGAATATTATATAAAAGAAATCGTTGACATAACATAATATTATATACTTTACTTTAATTACTTTTATCATACTGAACAGATGTGACGCTTTCTATCAGAGGAAAGACTTGCACCTTGTGTTAACAATATATAAATTATTTCACTATAATAGAAACATACATTATAGACAAACTATTTACAGTAGGTCTGCGCTCGCCAACCGTCCGGTGACGCTGTAAATGCCGAAGAGGCAAACAGCATTAGTCCGTTCTAAAAAAAAAAAAAAAAGGGTAGCGGCCAGTCTGTTCTCGTTAGCCGAGGTGAACACTAGGAATCGTTGAGCGTGGAAATTTATGTCGGAACAACTATAAATATATAACTTTATTTAAAGAAATATGTTGTTATACTTTGAATAAATAAATAATTAGAATTATTTACACTTGTGGTTTAACATTGTTAAACAGAGATGAATAGTATTAAATGCGAAGTATTAGTGAATTCTAGAATAAAATGTAAAGTACCAAGTGATTGCTCTGTCTTATATAAAATATCATATTAAGGAGTACATTCCTTATCAAGTCCTATCCTTATCAGCGATAATGGTAATGAAATGTTACACTTGTGACACGGATTATCAGAAAGCGCCGGACGAGAGATATGTATTTTTCTCTCTATAATAACAAAATTTGCACCTCTTGTCACTTACTATTAAGATAAAGATACCAACATAATAACGTAGTTTATATTTATTTTAGTAACATTTTATGAACCGGAAGGTCACGAAACAGCCCAGACACTATAATTATAGACATTATTGATACACTTGATTGTACCTACCGCGTGAGTAAGTCACAATAATAACACAGTCTATGTATATGCTGTAATAATAATATGAAAGTGGCTAATACTTACGAAAGATATATGTATTTTGGTTAAAACTTATTTTTTTAATAAACTGCTACACAAGTATTAAATATAAGTCAGTAGACAACCTAACTCTATTAATATAATCAATTCCATTCTTATCCATGTCTATTCATAAGGAAGATAGAAAATCCACGAAAACCGTCCCTTACTTAGTTAGACGCTGTCCATTAGCTGAGTACGTATTCTGTTCTGTAATTCAATCACTCTCAAAAAAATCTGCTCTACCAAGTTTCTATGTTGTATCATCCATTGATTACAATTTATAAAACAGATTAAACACTGGCAAAGTCGATTAATTGCTTTCCACGATTTGAAACATTTTTAGTTCTCAAACTTTAGAGTTTTTGATAGGGATAATGTAACAAAATAACTAACAGTACTACGTTTCCATATTTAACCAGAGTTATTTTTATTATATGAATGTACTTATTGCACCCCTCAGTTTTTTACCCACGTGTTGATTGATGGATGATGATGAAAATAAAAAGTATTCAATTTAAAAACCGGAGCCTCATCAATCTACCTACCAAATTTCATCCACATCTGTTAAGCCGTTTTGCGTAATTGAGTAACTGACATCCGTACATTTCAAACTTTCACATTTACTAGAACACAATGACTCTTTCATTCATCCACTCCATAATTGACTTTGTACAAACACGTACGATCTCTTTGCGATCACGGTACATAATGACAAACCTTGGTGTGGCCGCGTCAACGCAATAAGCTCTAATAAGAGCTCGAGTTGGCAACAAGTTAAGCAACACTTGCTGCGGTCAGGACGTGGATGGGTATTTGCTAGTGGTATTACTCAACCGAGCGCTTCTGTGCTTCGGAGGGCACGTTAAACCGTCCAAAAAGAATAAGAATAAGAACAGTCGTTTGGCATCGTCCAAGTCCTTCGGGCGGCCTGAAAACTTCGAAAGAGGTTGGCCACTAACCTATCCACCAATCCGCACTGACCCGCGTGGTTGATTATGGCCCAACTCCTCTCTCTGAAAGGAAGGCCCGAGTCCAAGCAGTGGGGACAAAATGGGCTGATTATGATGATGAAGCACATAATAATTAATAAGCAATTCTCTGAAAATGAACAAGGAGGTGGTCTGTCTTTTATGGATCGGCTACATCAACGCGAAATGCCGTTGATTATCGCCATGATGGACGTTAACCGTAAATAGGAAGTCATAACTTTTCGCGATAATTTAACAACGGCATTACCATTGCCGTTGCCGTTGGGCCATGAATCAGATGAAGGTATTTTTGGCACATCAATAGATTTAATAATTAAAATGTTGAATTTTATTTTTAAATAATTTGCGGTTGGTGCAATAATCATGTCATCTTAACATTGCCGTTCGAACCCAAATCGACGGACAATTTAAGTTTGTCTTTTAATCTAGTTTGTCTTTAAGTTATTTTTTAATTATAATTATTATTTTTATTATTTATTATATTAGATTATAGTTTAGTGTACGGAACCCTCAGTGCACGAGTCTAACTTGAACTTGGCCGGTACTTATATTTTTTAATAATGGTTCATCAACGTGACTTTTTCTCGATGATTAAAAACAAAGAAGGCGTCAAGAAGCGATGACCATTAATGCAGCCGTAAGCTATACTAATTGTCATGCATACGACGACCAAATGATAGTTCTTGATGTATTTTTACATAATTAATCTACGTGATACTCGTATACGATTGTTACCGCCAGCCCGAACTAGGTCGGTTTTTATTCATTGTTGTTTTACTTAAGAGTTTGCAATGTACTGTTATTTAGATAGCTGAACTAAAGCTAAAGAAAAATAAGTTTTTATTAATGTTATATAACTTATATAAGACTTTAGCGAAAAGGGTCCATATTTTCGACTGGTATAAATGGTAACATACTGTGTGCTACTCTTTTAACTGCATACACTAGCGACCCCATTTCCGTTTCCCCTTTTTACAATGATTGAGGTTATGTTTAAAATTTCTCACTTGTAACTTTAAAGTCTTGTAGAACTTATCGTTTTTTTCATGTCGATAAATATGGCTCAATTTAGTTTCTTGGAGCCAGCTCTCATAATTATTGTGTCTAACTGTACTGTGTAAACTGTCGGACATTCATGCCGATATTACAAGTGGCAAAACCTTCACTACCTGTTTATAATTAATCAAGAAGTGCCATAATTTTGTATTGGTCCGTGTCCGCCATTTCAAGGCTGTACTAAAAGTTTAGAAGAAGGTAAGCTAGCGAGCCAACTCTAGACTGAGGTCTTAAATATCGTCTTGGTAGCCCCATAGGAAACTCTGGTGAGTCGCACAAATCCTGTATACATTTTGCCCTATCTCTTATATTCGTATACAGTCCATTACTTTATCGCCTACATATCGTCTTAATATTTATCGTGTGTAGATTGAATAACATCGGAAATATACAATACCTTAAATGTTTATGCTGTGAGGCCTTGCTTTTTGACAAAACTGACAATTCGAAGTGAACTTTCACTGGCACATAGCTGATGTCGTAAAGACTAACTTAGGCTTACTTGTATTTAATCTTTAATTAAATTCAGCCAATTAACTTATGTGGCTTCGTATCCCGTAGACAGATCGAGCAAAGCCGGAGGCGGGTTAGCTAGTGTCTCGACACCACTTATCTCTCCGTAGACGTAGCCGTAGTACGTCTACACGTAGCTTGCTACGTCATTGCTCCGAGTACAGTACGAGTACACTAATGAGAACTGCGACAGCGGCGCTACAACCACTACGACAGGTCTAGGACTTAGGTGCATCTTATTTACTTGCTACCGTGTTATTACTTGACACAAACAATTACTTTCTTGTGTTTTGTATATATGAGCGCTTATTCTTTTTAAAGTAATTAATACTCAAATCATTTAGTTAATTAGTCAATATCAAAGTGTTAAAATATTATCTTTAGTTTCAGTATTTTTGATATGTACTAATAACGTAATTTTTAGACTACATTTTATAACATAAAGTTATGAAGGTGTCGTTACACCCCTTTCGGTTTACACCACATAAATTTAATTATATTTATAGATTTAATAGCATGTATAATCATGCCAGCCTTTGTTATAATTTATAAAAGACTAATATTTAATTTAAACTTATTAAATAGATTATTGTCATTTACGGAAGTGACGTTTTCCTTTACTCAAAATATTAATATAATGATCAATTTAGTATAGTTAATATTATTTATATATTATTTAACGATTTATAAGCCACTTCCATGAATTTTCATGAATAGATAAGAATTATATAAATATGACAGACGAAATATCACATCCTTTATGTAAGCACTACTTATTTTGTTACGTTTATTTATGATAATATTAATGTTAAATCAAATAATGATTTATGAAGAACATGACATAATTTAACGAATATTTTTGGAATAGTTGTTAATTATAAGATGTTTTGCTGCCTAGTCAACATGATGGTAATGGAGGGAGCCATTTTGTATTTAAGTCAATGTAAGACTGTGCAGACCGCTCTTCTTATCCGACGCTCGACTAGAATAGTTACTCTTATAAACAAACTGTGCTATCAAATATACGCGGTTCGCCTCTAAATCGTATATACTTTAGTTTTAATAGACAAAATATTTCAACATGGCGGTACGCCGCCGACATATACATACTCATAAAAAGACTTAATTAATGAAATTAAATCTCCTGATTTAATATTTGGTCAGCTTATACAGAGTGGGTCATTTAGATGCCTGTATGGGTAATTCTGAAAGTATAAGACACACAGAGATCTCTTCTAAGGAACCTGCATGTCATAAATTTTACTGACAAAAAACTGCATTCATAGATTTTAAAAAACTGTGCTTAGTTCGGGAATTAACCCCAAAGGCGTATCGTTTTTAAGAAAAAAACATACGTCATTTCTATTTAAATAACGATTGTGTGGGTCTTAAGCAGTAAATGCTATGAAATAATATTAAAAATTCTAAATGTTCTAAATTCTAACTCTGTATAGTGTAACATTATATTGTATTTTAAAGGTGGGGCGCGTCACTCGAGGGGGCACATAGACCAGCGTAGAGAGGCATGGGCCATTAGTGCAGTGAAAGACTTCATTCATCGAGAATCTAAATCTTTGCAAAAATTATGCAAGCTCATTCATCACATGCCAATAATAATGTAGGTAAAAGCTAGTATAGCGCATGTGTTTTGGTGATATACTGGTAATCTTAATACGAAGAGTATGAATAAATGTCTTTACATACCACCTGCTCGACAATGTCCAATTTTATCACGCAATCACAACGTAAAGCAAGGCATTACATACCCATGGAGGTATCGTTTTATAAAACTCACTAGGGTTTAACCCATACTATATCGTGATAATTAAAACAAAACATTTATGAAAAAAACTCACGTAAATTTACGTCTCTGGCACGCGAGGGGTTAAAGTCATTTGGAACGTTATTTGTAGAAAAACTTTTAGTACGGAGTACGCGGATACGTGCGTTTATTTGCAATTCGAACTGGTCACGTCAGACAGCATACAGGGCAAAACTAAAGAATAAAGGCACGATTGTAATGAATTTGAAACAATAGACGGCGTTTGGTGTTATTTTAACAATTTCCATAAAATGTTCTTAACATAAATATTAGTCTGTCCCTCCATCACTGTACAAATGTGTGCAACATTGTTATTAACTTTTAGTTAATTTAACGTTTAAATAAATATTTTTATATGAAGCCCTGGGTTTTTATTGTCTCACAGTAGGTATTAAAAGTAGAGTATTCACCTCGAGGATAAAGCTTGTGTCCGTCTCGGGTGGCTTGAACCCCTCGCCTCGCCCAGGACTCTACATGACCTAAATTTAAGTCCCTTCGCTGCACTCAGGAATTTCCTCTCGAATCACCGTTACGCTTACGGTCCATTTTCTGAATGGTAAATTAGTGCTGAAGGCCAATATATAAAATTTCGACCATCAAAATTAAAGGGACTAAAATCTCCAAATTAAAAATTTCTATCCATTGCTATTGATGATAAAGATGTTAGATTTTTCCGAGACCAACGTTCTGAAACATGTTTTAAACCACTTTTTAATTAATGTAGACTACGTTGTGACGTTTAACGCTAAATAAAATTGACCAGTTGAGTAACCACTTTGTCGCGATATGGCAATTTTATTCTTTTGATATGAATTATGTTTAACATTTATGGGGCCACCCCAAATAAAATTTTGTTACATCTTTTTTACTTTGTATTTTTGTTGTATAATATCACATATTAACTAAGAAATAGTTGAATGGGGCAACCCTAAGCCCCTTTGTATCTTGCCATAGGTTAAGCCAATTAAAAAAAGGTACGGGATATAAAGTGTTGTTCTTTTTTCCCATAATCAACCCATTAGGTAGAACAGTTACATAACACTGCAGTAGCAATTACTACGCTTTAATATGACTAAGTAGTGAAGAGAACTACGCTACACTATACTGGCTATAATGAGTAAGCTTAATAGTGGAATTGTGAACAAAAAAATTTGCAAGTTCTGTAAATAGTTTTTCCAATCTTAGTATATTTCAATAAGTGCAATAAGAGCAGTGCTTGGGGCTGTAAAGCCGCTCCCATACTTGAAATCTGTCTTCAAACAGTTTCTCACGCACACTGAAGCCTTCGTCGATCCGCAGAAACTGACGCTCGCGGTGCGTCATCCGTGGCCATGTGAAAGTCAACTCGGGAGTCACCGGCGTCGGGTTAGGGTTACTGAAATATAGCACATAAAGGATGTTACCTATTTTGACTTTGGATTTTAAACGGTCTACGAACGCTATTCAGCCACTATAATATATATTTCAAAATAACCCTAATACCAACAAGTAGCCTCCCAATTTCAATGTTTGAGATCGCTAAAGCAGGCGTTAGTGCTTTAAAAATTTTATAGTATTACTATAAAAAAGCAGCCTCCCGCTTTGGCTCATGTATGAACAACGACTAAATTGATTTTGTCATATTTCATATCGATTAAACTATTCTAATACGTGTAATACGTGTACTTACATAAAAATATATAGGAACGCAAATGTGTCATGGACTCGAAGACCTTGCTTTGCTCGGTCAAAAACAAGTATTGATTCTATTTTACCCAAAATAAAGGTAATTTCAGGAAGATGAGGCTACTCTTAGAGGATATATAATAGGTTTAGGTAAATAATTGCATGTTGAATGGCAGAATATAGTGATACTATAAAATCTATGTATATAACATAAACTATACCTATATTCGCAATAAACACTTGTTTGATTGATTCAAAAATCATGCTCTACGTTACCCGAGTGTTGCGAAGTTGTACCAGATGAGTAAACAGAATGTGTCAACCGAGTGTGGACAAGTTGTTACAGATGTGCAATCAGTATGTCTTACCCGTGTATAGCGAAGTTGTACCAGATTGCCGTCATCCTGTCCACCTGCTGTGAGTCCCGGGAGGCGGACACCGGGATGACGGGGAACGAGGCATTTATGGAGAACAAGTAGATCAGATCAGCTTGGTGCGCTGCCGCTGCACATGTGGGGTTAGGGAAACGGATCGAATTGCTTTCACACTTGAACTTTTAAAAATAGACTAAACAATAACGAAGCTCCGAATGACTAAATAAAATAAAGACTCAGGGATCTTGTGTGTTTACATCTGAGCACATTACATCGCGTCCTTTTATTTAATATCTTTACTTTATTCAATGAAATATATTAGAACTGTAGCAAGTTTCGCATGTTTAATAGTAGTTTATGCAACTGTCATATAATACCTAATTATATGCAGTTGCATACACTACTTTATTTAATCTCATGACATTTTTGCTACTAATTTAGTTTATTTTTTTAATTTTCTTAAAGAAGTATGTAAGTAAAACATGCCAATAAAAGTCTGTATTTCATTTCATAATTAGAATATTACCGAATGAGATTATATAAATAATATTATGCAGGTTGCAGTAGTTTATATGATACTTCCTGCGCCCCGTGATTTTATCCGCAGAACCCTTTCGTTTTATGTGTGTAAATATCCCGTATGTAACACAATAATATTAGTCATCACTGTGTTAAGTTTCATCAACATCTGTCTATTGTATATACATCTGTCTAGTAGGTTCAGAGTGATGCGCGCACTCTGAAGCTACTGGACAGATGTATATACAATTTATAGACAAACGAACAGACAAACATTGTGTATAATATATTTTTGGGTTCTATATCGACAACGAGGTGTACTCTTCACCTCGTTTATAATTTACATAAATATTTAATTAACAGATTTGCCTCAGTTACAGGTTTTTTGTAGAAGACCGACATTAGTATACTTTTCTAAGCATATCGAATAACAACAGAAAGCCTACTACAGGTCCTCACGATCAATATAAAAAAATAACAGGTTATGAACACTACATAACAGTCTAAATATTATGGTAATGAAATGAACTTAAACAACTTAGTAAAAGAACCTGCTCAACAGCTGCCTTACCGATACCAAATTAGTGCAGAATAAGTCTAAACCAACTCGCATAAATGGTAGTTTTTACTTACTCTATACAAGTATAAAATGTTGTGTGTAGTTACTTTACAATTAAATTGGAAGTAATTTTAAACAAGTAAGCAATATCTGCCATTTCTGTCCTTATAGAGAGGAAGAATGTGATTTTTTTTTTAAAAGACGAACTAAGTATGTAAAGTAAGTACTTAAGTTTCTTGTTGAAAACTTAAGTACTTACTTTATAAATATTATTTGGATACTCACAACTCGCTTGATATATATTTCATACCGTGGGTTCCATAATTGTGAAATATATTCGAGTATACTGCTGTTTTAATGTATAGATAGAAAGGGTAAAGATAGATTATAAATAGATTGGAAACTGCAGCAAAGTTGAAGTTGCAGTCTGAAAAATATGCAGGTTACATCAATTTGAATACAAAATTCTTGTCTTGTAAATGCAGCAACGTTCGCAGGTAGAAAGCTTTGGCTGGGTTCTTACTCACCTATCGGCCTCTTGGTGCCGGGGTCCACATACAAGCTGTTGTTCCCGATGTACCCGAACTCGTAGTAGTACACCGGGTGCTGGGAGTACACCGCCATCAGGTTGACCAACCTGGAAGAACGATGCTATGCTGTTTCGCATTTAACTTCCAACGAAAATGAAAATTTTATAAATCCATAGAGATATACAAACAAGCATATGGATAATTCGCCAAGACTAGCCATTTCTTAGTGTGTATGTGATTTGGTATGTATTTGATATATCGTAGCCAATGAAAACCTGTCGCCAAGCGATTTACAGTGTATTTTGTGAGTTTTCTTCAAATTATATTTCTTATTATTGGCTGGTGTGCTGCCGTGTTCAATGCCATCATATGAATCCCATGATCCCATGATATAAAGTTAATTTGGAAAACAGATGAAAGACGTCTACTGCTGCACATATGGATCTCCTTTTGAATGGCACCATAGCAGCGAAACAGGGTTAAGGAGCCGCCGGTCACATATCCTGCATTCATCATGTAAGGATATAATCATAATCCCCAGGCTTGGCAGTTGGTGCCACCAGATTATTAGCATAGAAACGTACGTATGAACTCCAAATCCGATAACGGCATCACTGTACAATTTCCCCAAGCCGTCAGCAGTGGCGGAGTCGTTGACCAGGAGGCCATTAGCGTGCGGGAGGTAGTACGAGCGCAGCACATAGGCAGCGGTGCGCGAGGGCGGGGGGAGGAAGGAGATCGGCGCGATGCGGTACCATTCCGACTGCATTGTTACCCTCAGGGTCTCGTTGTTAAGTACATCTGGAGAAAACCTGGTCGATTAGTATGTTGCTCAACCACAAGAAGTATTAAGTAGTATTGAACTACTATTGTATACATCAGGCGATGAATACCCTGGATTTTTGGTCCTATTAATTAAAGCTGCCTTAGACATCTGTCATTGCATTCCTAAATATTCTACCTATAAACGATACCTTTAAAAATAGCACTTTAAGAAAACTTTAACAAGGCAAATTACAAGAGGAATTTTAAATTTTGAGCATTATCACATCAAGCGTTGAAATTTACGAGTAATTTTTATTAGATTTAGAAAGTGGTTTTTGACGGGGTGTAGAAGCAGTTACACTAGGTGCTTCCTCCCTTAATTCTTTAGTAACATTAAAAAACATTCCGATTTCAAACTACTCCAAGATCTCCAATCAAAGAACCTGCCTAAGTAGAAAACTTAGGCAGGTTCTTTGCACTATACTGTACTGTACTGTATCTTTGTAGATTCTTTTACACAGGCTGTTGTGTAAAAGAATCTTACCGAAAGCCTTCCAGAAAAACTCGTCTTGCGTCTGACTGATGATACACGGCACGGAGTGAACTCTCCCTGCCTTCACTGATGTCAGCGGATCTTCGATGAGAAACCGCTCTTGGCCGAAATCTAGTTCGATGATCGGCCCCCAGACCAACACTGGGTCATTCGCGAATTCCTTGAAAAACATAAGATAATAGTTTGAAACACTTTTTGGAGACTAGTTACCTATTATATTGAGATTTCGAATTGGTTTATATACATTTTAGAAGTTTGTTTCAATTAGATTCTGATTTCCCTTACGAGAAAGATTATTTATGATAAATATATATTGAGAAACTAATAAATAAACCAGCCAAGTGCGCGTTGGACTCGGTCACTGACGGTTCTGTACAGAAAGCATCTAACATTATTGCTCTGAGGGAAATATACTCCGGTATATATTCCTCAGTTCCCCGTTGAGACCCTGATCAGCCAGGGCTACGGAAACGGAGAGGGTTCACGACAACGACAACGAAAGGGGTTATGACTAGGACTGAAAACTAACAAACTCAGAAATTATAAGCCTTTACGTAATTTAACATAAAATATTAAGTATGCATTGTTGTCTCTTTTTTAAATTATATTTAGATGTAATAATGTTTCAAATAACTATTACATTAAACAGGCACGGACCCTGAAGTCTGTGGTGCCTAGTTATAATATATAAAATGCACAAAAATGATTGTTCTAACTAAAATAAAAACTAGATTAGAGGACAAACCGAAACTTGCCTTCGATCCTTAGGCGCGAATATTTTACTAAACGCAAATAAAAAGTTTGTTAGTATATTAATTACTACATATAATTATTAGTAAATTCGTTTTTATGTTATTTAACTACATGTTTACAGTTTTTTTTGCTTATTTCCCGGTTTTCGGAAGGAGTTTATGGTACATCTCGATTTACGTATATTTAATTACTTAAAACAAATCTTGGCATGTGTATAGGAAATAGACCATAATGCTTACTTACAAAGAACTAACCAATCGAGTCTCTCAACTATTAAGCAATCTTCATCTTTAGACACTCCAGGATCACTTGGAAGGAGTTTGTTGGGCACTTAGTCCTACATGAAATCACTTATGAAAGAAACTTGGCAAGTGTTGAGAACCAAAGACCTTAATCTTAAAACTTACAAAGAACTGGTTAAGTGAGTCACCCAACTCCTTAGAAGTCTTCGTCTTTAGACACTCCAGGATCACCTGGGAGGAGTTGACGGGACAGTCTAGGAGTTCCGCTTGCTTGACAGCGAGGTACTTTTGGTCATGGGAGAAGTCTACTTGCGATATAGGAGACCCACTCATTGAGATCGCTCGGTGGAACAGACCTGGTCAGGAAAAAAGGCTCGTGTAATAAGATATATTTTTTAAGAACAGACCACACCGAAGAGATTTGGATCTATTAAGTATGTACATATTACAAGTAGTGTGCTTAATGTTAAGCAAAACATTTGCCTATGGCATTTGCAAAGTCAAGTCTTAATCGCCTAGTAATTTCACTTGCTACAGTGCCCTTTAAACTAACTCAGCAACTTATACGCAGTATTGCTTTGCAGCTCAATTTCTCGTCCTGTGATGAGACCGAACAAGAGTCTCTTACACAAGGTGTTAAATATCAAATAATATTCCTTAGAGCAGGGATCCTACTCCCACCTCTTAAAGTACTCATATTTAAAACTTACCATTAAATTTGGTACCACCACGTCAATATAGCAAGCTTAAAATAACAATGGATTACGATAGACGTTTTGATGACGTATTATCAAATAGTGCACTAAATTCGCGTACTTTGCAACTGCGTTAGTGTTCGGGTTGGGCATTATAGGTATTGAACCTGGAATAAGATTTCGGCTAAAATAGGAACACGCCGTAAATAGTATTGAAGTAATATGTTCGATCGTTTTGTGTCGGTGGGAGTACGATAGTAAGTATGATTATGCTAAGTTTATAACAAAACGCTCCTGATTTATGATAGTTTCGTAAAAGGTGGGAGTAGGCCCCCAGGCCTGTATCA
Organism: Selenia dentaria; assembly: GCA_917880725.1. Lineage (NCBI taxonomy): Eukaryota > Metazoa > Arthropoda > Insecta > Lepidoptera > Geometridae > Selenia > Selenia dentaria. The sequence continues at coordinate 7,974,170 of OU862891.1, forward strand.
CCATCTTGTATGGGGCACTGTTCTAACCTTTGGAATGGATCAGCCAAATACTAGCTTCCGGCACTTGAATCTATTGAAAAAGTGCCAAGAAGATGACCAGCTGTTCGACAGAAGGCTTCAGAGCCTAGATCATCGTCTCAAGATCGCAAATCATGTCTGGGTTATCGGTTTTTTTTTATTGTCAGTTTTCTATGGAATTAATTTTGTTATACGTCCTCAGTGTGTCACGGAGTTGCATGGTTTATTCCCAACATCTTCATTTTACCACCGACCTACTAGACTAACTGCCATACATCATCGTATATAGTAAAAATCCAAATAGAAGCACGAATCATTTTACTTCCAATTTTATTATGTTTATCACTATGGATTGGAACTCCTTGCCCGAGTCTGTGTTTCCCGAGAGGTACCTATAACTTGGGAGTCTTCAAGCCAAGCGCAAATAGGTATCATCTAGGCATGCGTGCCACATTTTCAAACGCACCGTCACTTAACATCTGGCGAGATAGTGGTCAAACGCAAGCCTGTGAGTGAACTGCACCAAAAAATAATTTCTGCACTTTGCTGCACACCTTACATGAGTTTATCAGCAAAAAAATTAAAAAAGTAGTGTTACATTCTTAATTATAACGCTTCAGCTGTGCCATAGCAGGTAATGCGCACTGACCAGTCAAACAAGACCCCAGTTTTATATGAGACCGTGTTTCATAAAGAGATCAAGCTGTCATCTTGGATTTATGTGACGGATCCAGATAAAACGTTTATGTTTGGGTGCTCCGGGCTACTTATATTCTATATATATATATATATATATATATATATATATATATATAAAATTGCATCCAAATATGTGGTGTAGTTTTTAAGCCATTAAAAACCTGGCTTATCGAGCGGTCGTTTTACAGTTTTGAGGAGTTCCTTAATCACAAAGTGTAGTTTTGGACATTATTAATTTATTTTTGACATTATTATTTAATATTGACACTATTAATTCAATTTTGATATTAGTCGGTTAATATTACATTATTTATTTAATTTTGAAATTAGTTAATTTTTGACTAACTCGATTATTTTTATCCAAATCTTAAATAATAATTTGTTTTTATATTAGCAATTTGTTAATGATTGTACATCTACAATTGTAAGTACACATTAATTTAATGTTAAATTAAGTATATGTACTTAATTTGTACTGTTTTTAATATATATGATTTTTAATTAATATTTTTTGGACATGTAAATTTGAATTTATGAATAAAGAACTATGAACTATGAACTATGAACTATAAGTTATGCGTCATATTCTTGTTCAGTATAGGTAATTTTACGTCTTATGACCCACAATTTTTTTATTTTTCTTCCCACTACAGACTTATCGGCCCCTACTCTCCTCTATATATATATAATTTGCCTAGAATGTCATATACCTTTGCTCATAGGCGAGACCATATGCAACATGACACTGATGGAGCCGGCGCTGCCCCCCGCGATAGTGACAAGGTGAGGGTCGCCCCCAAATGCCACGATGTTCCTCCGCACCCAGCGCAGAGCCACTACCTGGTCCTTGAATCCATTGTTCCCCGGTGCGTGCTTGTCACCTGTACTCAAAAATCCTAAAGAAAAACTATATTAAATCTTTGATTCTATATTCTATGATTCTATACTTAACATCTGCCTCCCAAGTCACTGTTTAAGACTGTTGTAAAAATATGGCTCTGAGTTTTATACCAGTTTTTCTTGGTAGCGGCTGAATTTATAATCTCTAGACAATTACACCATCTCTTCGAGCCCTACACAACCAGAAGTTTAAAATATTTTATCAGCACAATGAAGATCATCATCGTCACATCACAGTTTGATAAAAGCAGTCAGCGAGTTCATGATCAATAATAAATGACATAGGGCAGACCAAGCCAGCGACTTCGCTCGCGTGGTCTGTACGAACTATATTGATATATTAAAAGTGGAATTTCGTAATACCCTTTCTTAATAAATCACACGTACACTTCACAGAGAACACACCTTTAAAATTTCAAGTGTCTACGACCAGCAGTGTAGGTCAGTCAAGACTTTGAATTTTATATATATAGTTAAATCTTTACAATGTCGAGTGACTGGTTGTTACCGCCTCAATGCAACTGCAGGAACATGCTTACCAAGAGAAGCGAGTCGGTAGTTGATGGTGACGAGCACTACGTCTCTGTCTAGCAGGTAGCTGGGGCCCGCGATGTCGCTGCGGCCAGAGTACGAATAAAGCCCTCCCGGGTGCATGAACACTATCACAGGCAGGGGTTTGCTGCACAATAAACATATATAAGTTGGTATATAGGATTCCAAAACAAGATATCTTGTAATGTAAATCAAAGTCACAATCATTTGTAGAGGTACGGTTATTGCAGTGTCCGTCTGTGGAAGTTCCAGTTTATGTTTTTAAGGGTAATATAACTAGTGAAATTTTAACAAGAGATTTAATTCTTATAACTCGGGGCGTAGTTTAAAACTATGAATGGCGCAGAACGTTATTAGCAAGCCTCACGTTAAAAATAAGGCATGCGACTTGCACGTCTCTTCGTCGTTTTTAACGATATTGATGATTGATAACGATTTTAATGATGATTATTCGTTATCCAGCATACCAGCTCAGCATGGCAAACATCTGCTTCAATATAAGTCTGGTCAAAATCTTCATCTAGGTTTTTATAAACAAACCTGACGTAAAGCTGAAGAAGAGAAGAATTAAGACAGTGAAATGACCATTTTACTCTCTTTGCCGTTGTAATACAAGTAAATAAACAAGTAAATTACGCTGCAAGGCTACAGTGGCCACTGCAGGCTGGTACATCTCCCGTATACGTGGAGATTGCCCGAGCGTTGGTGGTACTGTAGTCGCCAAACTAGTTGTCTAATTGTTTGCATGGAGGGGTTAAGTCTGTGCAAGTGTGCTGTGTACACTTCCGTGCAGGATAGCAATACATCTACTACTGCACATCCCCACTTTTTTAACAACGCGCGTGACGATTACTAGGTCTTCGTCAGGATTATCTGTATTATCGCGGAATGTGCCGGAGTTAATACTGCTGACTGTGCCATACTTCTAGCATTTCCAGAGTTGAGGTAGCAATAAGAATTAGGTGTCCTACAATACCTCCTCACCTAATCGTTCCAGGAGCATAGACGTTAAGCCGGAGACAGTCTTCATCCATGTAGTAATCTCTGAAGGTGGGTTGTGGACAAGCGGGACCGTCTACAGTGCCGTTCACTTCGCCAGGGTACTGCGTGATTGGCTGCGGGGGCTGGAAGAGTGAAATGGATGCAAGGTCTGACTCAATAGCAGGCCTACTAAACGGACTCGAAAAGCAAGACCTCAATGTATTTAGAAGTAGGTACAGGGACCTAACTGGTGGCATAATGATATCGTGCATTTGTTTCCTCGACAAAAAAACCTATTATGCAATGACATACATACCGGTCACACTGTATGCTAACATATTGCCTCTGAAAATCTATCATACCTACTAGATGTCGTTCGGTCGGTTTGTACACATAAGATAATAAGTCTGTGTGTATATCAGCTTGTCTGGCATCATGTCTGGATGTTTTAGGTTAATGCTTCAAGACTTGAACTCTTGAAGGTCATGCTGATGAGCTGGATAATTTAGTTAGATTTCAGTGAGGGCAAAGACAAATTAAACTCGAAATTTGACTTTAGAATAACGTACTCAGTAAACTTTGTCAGTGCCATTTTTACTCCTACTGATGAACAAAGAAAATTCAATAGAGTATTTATTAATCATAAACTTAAACCTTTGAAGATAGCTGATCCCTTAAAATACCGTAAAATTCATTTAAATTAATTCAAATTTAAACATGGTTTTAAACGATGGCTTTGTTAAAATGTGTGTATGGGATACTTTGCTAAAATGAATTAATAGTTTTAACAAGTTAAAAATTAATAATAGTACAATTAACTCAATCTTCATTATTAGGATGTATTCAACGTTCTTATTTTAATTATTATAATGAATAATTAAATATTGATGTTGAGTTTTAAACATATTAATTTTTAATAAACATTAAAAAATAGATTAACAGAAAGTTTAATTAAGTAAAAAGATTAAAGGGACCACTTTGTTCATTGTTTATTTCATTAAAAAGTATTTATTCATTGCCACTGTAAAAAAAGACGTGTGGCACTCGGAGACTGCCGCGGTAAAGCTATTGCATAGCTGTTTTTATCAACTTATGCAATTATAATTATTTAACCAATGCCATCTAGAGGCGAGTTGCTGAACTAAAGAGACAAGCGTGATATTTCAAAAAGTCACTAAAAGTTCTGCTATTTATCGATAGATGGAGACGGAGTGGGGGGTGTTAGTTTATTTTCGTTACGGAATTTCTGGATTTGGTCTCCACGCTCAAGACCTGCGATAGAAGCTATGCAATAGCTTAAAAATTGGTTAATGGAGTCAAGATTTTTGTTTAGATTTAAACTTATTACAGATCCAAGTCTTTATTTCATTAGGTAGGTTTATTTCATTATACATTCTGAATGTCATTACATAGTTTTTTAACATGTTATTACAATTTCTTCACAATGAATTTAAATCGCAGAACCGTTCATTCCGTAGAAGGTTATCATTACCTTGAACCTGAGTTGTCCTACGGGCGGTTGCGCGTACCTGAGGCCGCGGTAGGCCTGCACGGCCCGCCCGCGCCTCGTGTACAGCCAGGCGCCGCGGATAGACCCGCTCGGAGTCTCCGTTATGGGGTCTGACTTCAGGTTTGGTGGTGCTGATGGTGTTCCAGAGATTCATATAAGAGCATTTTGTACAAGATTATGATTGACAGCGTTGATGGATCGGGCATGCATGAGACATGACAGTAGATGCTGTGAGTGCAATGGCTTCTCCCTAATATAGAAGTGGGTTGTTTGACGAAAGCATACACATTAAGGTTTTAAATTCCAAAGTGTAATACGGGATTAATTCTGACAAAATATGTGGAATTAGGAACTGAGCGGTGAGGACAAGTTATTTAATTAAATTGTACCACAAATAAGTGTAAAACGGATTGGCAAGAATAATGTCCAAAAAGAAACATGTCCAAAAAGTATGAATGCATTTAACCCATTTGCGATTCGCCATATTTGGCCAATAATACAATAGATTTCACAGAAATCAACATACTTTTTCAGGAAATGCAACGTGTGTGGTTAATAAAAATGCCCAAAAACGAAAAATATCTAACAATAAAAATATCTAACAATTAAAATGTCAACAAATGAAAATATCCAACCCCATTTATGAACCAATAAACAATTCACAAGTGCAGCAATAAGTACCTAGTGTAAGTTACTTATTTCTACTAAACTATAATACAGTTTCTACTGAAATTGTCTAAATGCGTACATGCCAGCCATATCAAGAAACAAACATAATTTTTGTAAAACACTGGCAGCATAAATACCCGTCGTACTCCCACAACCACCGTGGTGCTGATATACTGTCTGCTGACAGTTGGACGTGCGGCCCGCCACCGCGGCGGTCACCGCTGCAACGCAGAAAAATAATACTCCGCGCATGTTCCCGTTTACTCACAACTGAACTGATGACTCGTCTGCCGGCTTTTATATACAAGCAAACACAAGGAGGATTCTGAATATTACTGAATATTAGGGTTATTTTAGGGTACCGTACAAGTCTTGAACTTGACTTGAAAATCAAATAGACTATTTGTATGAAGTTTTCCGTTCCTACTGTTTACATAATTAATTATAAACTTAAACTATCGGTCTATCTTTGAGCGATTTCTTAAAAGTAACTAAGGCCTTATGAACTCGTGAATAGACTTCCTGGAGGCCTATTCCACTAACTACAATGAAAAAATCTGTCTTTATAGCCTAAAGGAAGAGCAGGCAATTTACAGACTAAAACGAAAGGACTCTTGAAAACCCCTTCTAAAAATTGATTCTTTCGTTTGATATACATCTACGAATCAGCTGTGTATGTAAAGAACAATGTTGAAAATTTTAGTATCTTGAGAAGTAAGCGACATAAAAACAGGTTACAAATAGCGGTCTCCAAAACTGTACTGAGTAATAACAGCAAATTTAAAATGAGAGTGTGATAATGCATTATCAATACGTTTATTACAAATAGACAATATTGACATATTTTTTTTATATTAATTATTAATATAATTATGATTCATAAATGTCAAATACAATTTAATTATTTTAGACTTTGGATATACCTAATTGAAAAGACATATTATAGAATATTTAAATGATAAGGGCATATAAAGTAAGTACAATAATGATAATACCATGTAATTATCAAGATATATTTGCAAAATAATATATTACTTTACATGCCAAAGCAGTTAAAGCATGGCGATCTAATAAGCTTATAATAACTATGAATTTAACGGTGACCTTTAATACAAGAATGAACTTTAGAAACGGGATATTTACCATTATATTGTATTTAATTTGAGCTCTCGATATTTTGGAACAGTTGCATGCGCCATGTTCACGAGTAAACTGAAGTTCTCGACAGTTGAAACCCATCCTCTCCGTTTAGATTCCTTTATTCGGTAATTTCAATGGCCTCCCTTATCAATGTAGGTATATAGTTAATACCACACATGGTAAGTATTCAGTTTCTCAAGTTACTTCTTGCATTACTGATCATGTCAGTTTAAAAAGACCTTTATAAGACAAGACTTATTAGGTACACATCACCATGTCATTATGTTACTGGTGATTTTGATTGTAAACGAAATTGTTGTTCTTTAAATGGGTACGTTGATAAGAGTTTCTAGATTACAAGTACTCAGAATATATAGAAGTTCTTTCGAATGTTTCGTTTAATTTAAATATTAATTTTCCAGTCGCCCCAAAAAATGATGTGTGTTTTTAACTTTATTACAAATTGTCTCTAACATTTGCTGCAATGTATTAAGAAAATCATCAATATTATTGTATTTTGGAATTATGTATGCACAAATCATGATCAGATTGAAGTTCAATAGTTATACCTCAATATTAGTAAGTGCTAGGCTTCGCAAACTCTTCAAATATGTAACAATTTTCAAAGCATTATTTTTTACTAATATCCATGTACCATCGTTTTATATTATTTCTGCTAAAAGATACAGTTTATATTGCCACAGTAAAATAAGTATCGTTTTCAGCAGTTAGAAACGTTTCTGAAAGTAAAAAATGACGTTGACGTCTTTAGTGTGGTCAGATAAAAATTTTAAACCAAGTTCTATCATCTTTTTTGGATTCCAGCAATATTCTGGTACACTTAGAATTGCTTAAATTCGAAAAAACGTATTGTTTATTGTTGTATTTATAAGATTCAATTGGTCCATTGGTTTAATTGGATGGTTCTGTGTTGATACATTTTCGTTACTGTTGAGTGATGTTTATACATTTTGGTACGTTAGAAATATGTACTGGTTTCGTTTATTTCTTTGGAGTGTATTATACTTATTCTTACGTGGTGTTGTTCGAAAAGCATGTGAACAAGAACTATGCACGTACATGTACGTGCATAGTTCTTTTTCACACATTTCGGTTCGCTAATGGAGATCATTTGCGTCATGACTTACGAAGAACTTGAATCTTTAGTACAATTATATTTTGACTATCTGTGCCCCACGGTTCCATCCTCATAGTGATGGATGATGATGATGATGATGAATAAATATACAACAGTATATTCTAGCGTCTCGTCTACATACCAAATTTCATTAAAATCCATTTAGTAGTTTTTTCATGAAAAAGTAACAAACATACACACAACTATACATAAAAATAATTGCGTTTGTAATATTAGTAGGATAAGAAACCGGTATATATAATTACTGAAATACGAATGCATTTTTTAACATTCTTATCTAAACCCTTATTAAAACAAAATAACAATGAAGGAATTCAGTGTAACTCATGACATAAACATTAAATGTAATCTATAGGTCCTTGAGAAAATAATAATTTGACCTCGGATTACAAAAATGTACTAAGTCTTCGGATCACTTACTCAGTGGCCTTCACAGCGTAGTACTATTATTTATTTTGTACCTTCATAAAGGAATATATATATACTAGCTGATCCGCCAGTGGCTTCGCTCGCTTGTTATTGGTGTAGTGATGGAAGTGCCGTTTTGGAACCTCGAGGTCATGGGTTCGATCCCCGGGTTGGACACTTATTGGGATTTTCTGAGAAAGAAAAATATTCTCAATAACATTCCGGAGACTGGAACAGTTCCCCGTTTCCCGTAACAGATGGCAATAGGCTCGCCTCCTATAACATGACCATATGACCAAAAACATATACTTATGGCAAAACGTATAAAGGCGATTTAAATACCGCTGCTTAACCATTCGATGATATAGGCAAAAGTATCGATTCACTCAATGATGGTGGTGATGGATAGTGATGATGATGATGATGAAAAGTAGCTTATGTGCTATTCCAGATTATAATCTATCTCTGTGCCAAATTTCAACCAGATTGGTTTAGCCGTTCTCCATCCATCCACCTAAACTTTCACATTTATAATAAATAATACAATACAATATATAGTGAGATTATATTATATATATATATATATATATATATATATATATGAATGGACCAACCAAAGAAAAAAAAAACAAAGAAATGGAAAATAACGGATGGACCAATCTCGCTAAATCTTTTTTTTGCAGTGCTATTCATTGTCAGGAGAAGGTTCTTATGAAAGAAAAACCAATAAAATACGTTACGGCGAGGCCAAAGCCGAGCCTACTACGCGAACGAAGTCGCGGGCAGTCGCTAGTATTAAATAATTTTTAAGGTACATGTTTATTTAAAATGTCATAGTATAAACTATATAAAATATAAATTTTAATAAATATCTAAATATGATATTTTTTGGGTAAATATTTTAACTTATATACAGTTCTCTTCACACAAAGTTGTTATACAACCTGTATCGTATCAACTGTTGTTTGTAAACCGGTTTATTATAAAATTTCTAAAAGTAAGGCCGGCAAATTATATTATCAATAAAAAGGCCCAAAGGAACTTCAAAACAAATGTTGATGTACATAATATTTGTTTAGTAATGAGATAAAATGTTACGCTTTGATATTTAATTTGTATGTGCACCATAATTAATATTATTAGAAACATAAAATCAACCGGTGTTTTAAAATGATGTTACATTGTAAAAGTAAATCAGACAGACGGAAAGCATTGGATTAGCAGTAGCCCTTTATTTTGGTTCTTTATATATAGGAATTTTCAAAATACTGATCAGTACGAATTTTAATAAGTAACCTTTGTATGAAGATGTAAACAAATTGTAATCTAGAAACTTTCATAAGTATTAGTCATTTAATATGGCCGGTTGGCGCAGTTGGTATCTACCCTGCTGCTTTCTGAGCCGCTAGTCCCGGGTTCGATCCCTGGAAAGGTGAAATATGTGTGTGTATAATAATGTCTTTTTCAGCTGTTTCGGGGTGTATATATGTACACAAGTACATAATTTTATATTCATCAAGTTACGACATTACAAGCACTGCCAAGTTTAAGATCTTTAGACCTTGAATGGATGCTGCCGAAATAAAAAGCATATTTAGAGAGTTTAACTTGCGCGATTGAATCGAATTTGTGTTGCGCGTTTCAATCAGAACTTGAACGGTTTCGCCACCTTCCGGATTGCTGAAACTTGGATAAGTGGGAACTTAAGGGATCTTTATTTTTGTATCACGAATAGGGGGTTTTCATTTACCCATTTGCCCTAAATAGGCAGGTTAACAAGACAGTGGTCATATTTATAGAGAGTATGAGAACAAACGAAGTAAGTATTAGGTTGTTTGTAAACAAACGCATCATAACTTGTCTACATCTTATACATAAATTGTCCCACTTATACTGGCTATTGAGCTATAAAGTTCTAATTAAAGAGGTAATCAAGTCAATCTCAGTATCAAGTACTCAGTAACAAAGGTATTTTAATGCAAAAAATTCACTACAATTATCAATAACAGAGGTTTCTCCCATTTCCAGGGCCCACTTATCCAGGTTTCAGTGTAATTACCCGTATCTAGCAAAGTTGTAGAAGATCGCAGTCATGTGTTCGACGAGAAGCCAACCTGGGACCACTGCGATGGCGGAGAAGCGAGACGACTGCGAGAACAGGTAAATCAGGTCGTTGTGGTGCGTCGCACCTGCAATACCCCAACAACCCCAATCTGTCGAAAAGTTGTCATGGAAGTCTAGTCGCAACACTAGTCGCCAATGCTCGACGAAACTTATCACGGGGCGGCACAGATCAGTCGTTTTCCGTGGTAGTTTCCGTTATGCAGCGACTAAGTGTTGGAACAACATTTCGCCGCAGATAAGGAACCTGCAGAGTATAAGCACTTTCAGAGCTAAATTGAAAATATTATTTTGCTCTCACCAAAAAGAGGAAGAGCTTCGAAACGACACCAGTGCTATCTAATTAAGTACATATTGATAAAAAGGAGTATAAATAAATCTGTAACTGGTTTACGTTCAATGGTATGTAGGCTTAGTTAAAGGTTTTATGTAATGTTATAAGTACATATATCTTACTCGTTATATATATTATAGGTATATTATTGGGTAGGTATTGTTTTTATATTATAATCATTGTGATACAGTGGTTAGTGGTGCATAACTTGTTTGATGTTTTCTGTTATTGTGACTGTCTTTGTTTGTTAGCTCGTACGTGCACCGTGTGTTCCACCCGTGCGTGAGGTCACCGGCCGGTTCCACGGAAGACTAGCGCTGGTTTTAGACCAGCAGTTGGAACCGGTTTGTGGCAAAAAAAGCAAATTTTACTTCGTTCATTTTATATCTTGTTAATGTGTGTATCTTTTTTTTATGTTTTTTGCTACAAATAAAATACTGTCTATTGTCTATTGTCAACAATAACTAACTAAATATACAATTGAGAAAGGGCCCAAAATTGCCTGTCATTGATTGTGTATAAGTTCTCAAGATTTGCGTTTTTTGGTAGCACATAATGATTAAACGATTTGTTACACTGAATAGGTTATGCGTCAGGCGGTCCGGTCAAAGTGAACGCACCTGCATCATGTGCGAACATCAGTTGGCAGTCAGGGCAAGAGGTCAGTGAGGACTTTTAAAGTTAAAAACCGACTGTAGAAAATAAGAAGCAGCAAAGAGTCAATTATTTCTTTAGAAACATTAAAGCATATCCCAAACTTGTGGGATACTATTGTTATGTATTGGAAGCAGAACGTTACGCGTTGGTTACCTGTCATGGAATCTTTGTACCTATTAGCTATGCTGGCCGATGTAGCTGAGCTCGTAGAAGCCTGGGAACGAGGAGTGGCGACACATCAGGTTCGCGAGTCTGCAAAATGTTGTATTCTTCAATCTGTTGTTCTTACACGTACCTCACAAAATGTGTCACGAAACATCTGCATAAGTGCAATGACACGCCAACTTCATTAGGTACTATGCTCTGGATACCATTGCATTTGTCATGGGCACGTGCAGCGCTTACCATCAGGTAAGCGACCCCATGTAATTACTCATCTGATTACTTGATTACAATAAAAAGGCTAGATAACAATTAGTAGTAGGTATACATGCCATACATATACAGTGTGTAATAAAATGACATAGTAATACTAAATCCTAACACGCAGAAGCTTGCATACAATTGGCACCTATAACTACTGCGTCCCAGGAAGTAGTAATCATGCCAAGTTATAAATAATTACAGTTTTTTTAATACCCAAGCTGGTTCAGCCCTGAAAAACTATTCCAAAAACGGTAGTGATCTCCAGAACGTATACTAGGTAAACACAGGGCCTGGGCTAGGTTGCGACGCGGGAGAGGGCGCATGCATGGTAAAAGGACGGATCTGTATGAATAGTTAGTGTATATTGTAGAGCGCATTGACCTTATCGAACTCTAAGAATAGGCATGTCTAATAGAGCTGTTCAAAAAACTTTCTGATGTATGTAAAAAAGCTTTTTTGAGACTTTTGTATGTGAATATTGACTAGGTTTCAGTATTACCATAACATTTTGTTAGACGCTGTAAATGATTGACAACCTCGTGACCGACAAAGACCGTGAGGACATAGTCCGTAACCTACCGTTTGACCTAATCAGGAATCGCAGCAGCTAAATTTGGTAGTCGACGTGGCACTTGACGTAGGGCAGCCAAAGCTCGCGAAATTTGGAGAAAAATCATGGAGGCTATTTAAAGCAACCACGATCCTGAAAGTCAAAGTCAAAGTCAAAATCATTTATTCAATTTAGGCATCAAAGACGCACTTATGAACGTAAATTTTTCATTATAATGTACTTTAAAGCTTACCGCCGCGTTCCAAAATACATAGAGCCAACCGAGAAGAAGCGGCAAGAAACTCGGGGCCATTCTTTTTATATAGATGTTTTTACAATGTTTTTAATTAGGTACTACAAATATTAGCTCCAGTGTGTTGCCTTACAAAAGAGAACATAATAATGGTATCAGTAGGGCAAGACACGCTACACTTTGACATCTTAGTACACGAGTAGATAGATCCTGGAGTGATCAGTCCCAAGCTGTTTTATCCTCCAAGTAATCCGAAATTTTGTAATAACCTTTTTGACAGAGTTTAGTTTTAATAGTAATTTTAAACTTATTAATAGGCAAATCTCGGATAACATTGGGAACTTTATTATAAAATCGTATACATTGTCCCATAAAAGAATGACTTATTCTGTGGAGACGCGTTACATGTACGGATAGCTTGTGCTTATTTCGCGTGTTGATGGAATGAGCATCACTCCTTTTATCAAAACTGCTAATGTTTTTCTTTACATACATTAGATTTTCATAGATAAACTGAGAGACAACAGTTAGAATGTTTATGTCTTTAAATTTCTGTCTAAGGGAAACTCTGGGAGCCAAACTGTAGATTGCTCGTATAGCCCTTTTTTGCAGTATAAAAATAGAATTAATATCTGCAGAACATCCCCAGAGCAGTATGCCATAAGTCATAACGCTATAACTAAAATAAACTATTCTAGCTGTGTCTACATCAGTTAATAGTCTAATTTTTTTTTTTTTGAACTTTTTTGAACAATGAAGGTATATTGAAAATTAACAATTTTAAACGGATTAAATCGCGTATATTTTTCTATTATTTTATCCCGGCGTTTCGAACTCTTTTCAGTGAACATGGTCACGTGCCAACCTACGATGGCAGTAGTCTGTTACACTTACACTTATCAAAACTAGAAAACCAAGTTCGAGAGCTTGACCACGCTTGTCAACAAAAAGGCAGACTAGAGGCTCTGTCAAGGGATCAAACCTGGAACCAGCGGCTCTGATGGCGAGAATCACCAACTACGTCTGCTGGCCAGTCAACAGCGAATATAATAAGTGAATAATAACATAATTATGTGAATAGTTACGAAATATCCTTCGATATCATATTATATCTAAATAATTATAGGGTAAAGCTAGGTTGCATTGCTTTTCGCCTCAACGTATCTATAAGCCCATACTTTACGTTATTGTTCTTAAGAAGAACAATGAAAGGAAAACGAATCTTCGTAATAATAGGATTATTAAGATTAAATAAATACTTTCTTACCTTCCTAAACCTTATTGTTTGAAACATCCAAAGTTTCAATAATTAGAACTTTTGTTGCAAAATTATTTGTAAGATCTTTGTAAATTAAATCATTATATTTTATTAGAAAGTAAATTCTGAATGTTTCAACTTAACGTCCGCTTGACCTAAAAATGAACTACGCAGTCCGGTAATAAAATGTTCTTGGAAACAGGACCCTATAGACTATAGAGTTATTTATTCTGCCATACAGAAAACAAACGATAGAAATGTAATTTGTAGGCAATGTATAAAAAATTATACTTTTTAAAGTTTCAACCAACGACCACATAGCTTATTTTGGGTGAAAAACAGGCACTGTAGTAAATTATCGTACCTAATAGGATTTCGCAACAGAAGGACTATCCCAAAAGTGTATCTATTAAGAATACACAAACACATGTTTAAGTACCCATCATACCTGAAAACTAAGCCCGAAGCATGTACTCGTAGAAATTGTTATTATTATGTTGATATACAGTTACAAAATATAATGATATATACTCATATTACTTCATCAGTCGAACGACCCAGACTCAATAGAAATTTCATTGTTATATTGACAATCGACTGGTGAGGGGATATTGTCTATGGCTGTATTTAAGTTAAGATGGTCTTGGTTCTTGTTGCCACGCATCCATATTGTTTTATTAACAATTATCGTACCTAATAGGATTTCGCAACAGGAGGACTATCCCGAAAGGGTATCTATTAAGAATACACAAACTCATGTTTAAGTACCCATCATCCCTGAAAACTAAGCCCGAAGCATCACTGTACTCGTAGAAATTGTTATTATTATTTATTCATCATCATCATCTCAGCCGTAGAACGTCCACTGCTGAACATAAGCCTCCCTCATGATTTTCCAAAAGGACCGGTTGGAAGCGGCCTGCATCCAACGTTGTCCTGCGACCTTCATCAGGTCGTCTGTCCACCGTGTCGGTGGACGACCTACGCTGCGCTTGCCGGTCCGTGGTCTCCACTCCAGAACCTTTCGGCCCCATCGGTTATCTGTTCTGCGTAATATGTGCCCTGCCCACTGCCACTTCAACTGGCTAATCTTCTGGGCTATGTCGGGGACTTTCGTTCTTCTACGGATCTCCTCATTTCTGATTCGATCACGTAGAGAAACCCCGAGCATAGCCCTCTCCATAGCTCGTTGTGCGACTTTGAGCTTTTCTATGAGGCCCATAGTAAGAGACCACGTTTCAGTGCCATAAGTCATCACTGGTAACACACATTGGTCGAAGACTCTTGTCTTGAGGCACTGATGAGTATTTTTGACGAGAAGACTTCGCGAAGTTTCCGGAACGCTGCCCAGCCGAGTTGGATTCGACTTATTACTAAATTTATTTTATTTTATTTACTAGATTATTTATTACTAAATAGAATTATTTGTTATTATTAATATTGCTTATTTACGTTCTCACAGCTAACAGGACACGAGCCTTCTGACTGAGAGTACCATGAACCATAATCCATCATCACACGGGCTCAGTACGGTTTTTATTTAATTTAATGTGTTATTCTTCCAACTACTTTGCGTGTTGTCCCGTTACTCTCCGCAGGTCTCAGCATCTTCTAGCGTCAGCAGTTTACGAGTTAAAGGGCGTTATGATCTTCCAGCATCTGGTCGTGCCTGTTGCATGCATGGGCTAGCCCATATGTAGCCCATAGAAGTGACAGTGCGGGCCGTTGGCCGCTGCGTTAAACATCTTTATTGACATGTGGACTACAAACACCTTCATAAATTACATTTTGGTATCTTTAACTATAGTGCTATTACTCAACGCACGCACAGAATAATTAATAGTACTACCTAGTCGGTCACGCATAAGGTATGGCTTCGTATTCATACTAGCTACGAAAACTTAAAGAACATATCGTGAAGTACACGTCATATAGTTCCAGAGAAACCTCACCCCTTACAATGTTTATATGCGTGCCATATCTGGGGCATCAATTAAGTTGTAGTATGTAGTTACTGATATTGACTCCACAATTAAGCGTGAAAATGTACGTGTGTGTGTTTAGTCCAGTCAATATTATTATATTATTACATTTGGAAAAGAAAGTGAACCGGGAAAGCTACATTTTAGATATTACGTAGGGGAGGCCTACCTCGCTCACTTGGTCTTGGTGTAGTGATGGAAGCGCCGTTTTGGAATCTCGGGTTCGATCACCAGGTTGGACAGTTATTGAAATTTTTTTACAAAGAAATTGTCAATGGCAGTCCACAGTCTGGAACCATGTCCCGTAGATGTTAGCCCACTATTACATTATCACATGACCAGAGAAAGAGGTTCGTCTCCTATGACTATATGTATTTGAAAATATAATGTATGTTCGTAAAAATTTACATAAATATAAGTTAAATAGTGATCACCACACTTTTAATACCAGAAATACAAATAGGATAGCTGTACCTAGTTTTAGACTTGCGAAGACTAATAAGTCATTCCTAGGAAATTGTGTGCGTTTTTACAATAAAATCCCAAAGCACATAACTGAGCTCACAGAGGGCAAATTCAAGTTGACTGTAAAAAACGTTTTAATAAAAAAAGCTTACTATAAAGTTCGACATTATATAGAAGATAAAGATGCTTGGAATACTCCACTTCTGGCAAGCTGTCTCTCTGCCACCCATAAAATGTAATATTTGTAGTACCTAAGTAGAAACATTGTAAACATCCATATAAAAAGAATGGCCCCGAGTTTCTTGCCACTTCTTCTCGGTGGGTTCTATATATTTTGGAACGCGGCAGTATAGTCTTTAAAGTACATTATAATGAAAAGTTGACGTTCATAAGTGCGTCTTTGATGCCTAAATTGAATAAATGATTTTGACTTTTTTTTTATGACATGGGACCGAAAGGATATCCGGTGAAACGCAGTTATTTAAAACACTGCTGCTTACCCCTTCAAGGATATATAGGTGTGACGATCTGTTATGTTGTATTTAAAATTAACATATTGTGCATTACTTTCGTTAAAGTTTACTTTTACAATTTTTTTAGTGAATTGCACCAGACATATGTTTTCCTTATAATAATTTCTGAACTTTACTGTACACCGTAATACGGGTATATTTGCTAAACATAAAAAAGGGTTACATTCTTAAATATAACGGGTTTTAGCCGTACCATAGAAGTTCATGTGCGCCGACCAGTCTATCGAGACCCCAGTTTTATATGACACCGTGTGGCATAGAGAGATCAAGAATCTTGAATTTATGTGACGGATAAGGTGTAAAAAGTTTATAGTTTCTAGCTCCGGGCTCTATTCTATCCGTATACCAAATTTTATCGAAATCGGTGTAGTGGTTTTTAGGTTATGCGTAAGCATACATGCAGACAGACAGACAGACATATTTTCCAAAAAACGTCATATTCTTGTTAAGTAGGTAATTTTTTTTTTATTTATCTTCCAAGTACAGAGTTTTTGGCTTGTACTCCTTTATTATAAGTATAGATATTTATTATAAGTCGTGATTCGAACAGCACAAGCAGACGAGTAATGCTATGTAATGTTTTAATTAACAAAATAATTAATGCTTACCCTCTACCTTATATCATCTATTATAATAATATAAAACGACACGGACGACAACATTGTGATAAACATATCTATAAATTTCACTATTAGGTACGTACGTTGGCGCAGCGGTATAACAGCTTGGCTCAAGAATTAAAGACTCCACGTTCTATTCTTATATCGGCCTAAAGATTTTTAAATTATATTGTCAGCTTTTATTTATTCATTCATTCATTTATTTATTTATTTCAGGAACCCATATTGCATAAAGTTAAGTAAATATCATAATTAAAATTACACAAAAAATCATAATCTACAGTCAAACTAAATAAAATAAAATAATCATATGAATTTAAAATCACAAAAGTCAATCAAATAATCATAGTCACAAGTTTAACATAATATACAGTCAAAACAATATTAATTGAAAATCACATAAGCAAATAATAAATATAGTCGTAAGTCATATGAGTAGGTGTCAAACTGATATTAATATCTCCTCTCCGGCACTGCTGCTGGAACATGTCTCCCATAGCAATGCCGAAGGTAAAGGCAGTCAAACCTGGCAGCAATCATATCCAGGATGGTGTTGGAGCTGGTCCCAATTCTGCGTACAAAAGACGCGGCGCGCAAACGCATGGTCGCATGAAAGCATGCAGTGTGCGCGTCCGCGAACATACCTGAGGCGCTGCAGAATCGGGGCAGCCCCAACAGCATCCTGAAAGCATTGTACACAACGCGGAGCTCACTATACCTCTTTTTACTGTAATCAGCCCACAAGTTGCATGTGTAGAGGGATGTACAGAATGCTCTAAAGAGTGTAATCTTCACCTCTAATGAAGAACGTGCAAACCTGCGGGATATCATGTTCGCTCTAATAGAGAGTGATCTGCGCTCCCGCTCTATATCTTCGTTATCTTTGAGGTCGGTAGTGACAATATGCCCCAGGTATTTGAATTGCTCTACCCTCACTAGGGGAGTACTGTTAAGCAGAACAGGCAGTTCTGAGGACATTTTCCACTTGACTCAAAAACCATCTACTGACTTTTACTTCCATTATACTGTAATCCGTGACCAGACGTGTACTCATCGCATGTACGAATCAGCTTTCTCAGGCCGCAGATCGAAGCGCTCAGCAGCACCATATCGTCTGCGTAGCTCAAGTTGTTGACACAAATACCGTCAATGTGGCAGCCGACATGCTGTCTGCTGAGCGCCACGATCAGCCCATTTATATATAAATTAAACAGGGTTGGAGATGTAAATCCACCTTGCCTAACACCGCACTGTAGCTGATACGCATCCGACATTGTCCCCGCTGTTGGTCTGGTGCGCATACCAATACTGAAACAAGCCGAAAATGATATGGTATATCAGCTTTTTCCACAGTTATAGGCCATACGACACCAAATCAAAGGCTTTTGACAAATCAAGGAAGCACGCATATACTAGAGTGTTACGCTTAGTATAGTATGTGGCAAATTAAAAGGATTTTTTTTATATAAACTTATAAAAAAAATAGTTTAATTTTTTTATCAGGTTGTTCGTCACCTCATCGGTGGACAACCGACGCTGCGTTTGCCAGTCCGTGGTCCCCACTCCGGAATCTTTCGGCCCCATCGGCCATCTGGGTGATAATACGTGCCCTACCCACTGCCACTTCAACTCGCTTATCTTCTGGGATACATCGGTGACTTTCTTTCTTCTACGGATCTGCTCACTTCTGATTCAAAGACGTAAAGAAACCCCGAGTATAGCCTTCTCCCTAGCTCAACTTTGAGCGCAACTTTGAGCTTTCATATAAGACCCATAGTGATGAAGATGAAGACCACGTTTCAGTGCCATAAGTCATCACTGGTAACACACACTGATCAAAAACTATTGTTACGAGGCACTGAAGTATTTTTGACGAGAAGACTTCACCAAGATTCCGGAACGCATTCTTGGAATATATTATTGCATCTTAGTTTTGAAGTGATAGAGTCTAAGCGAATCTATCTAATTGTATTTATCTCTTCAAATAATTAATACCTAGTAGTATGTAGTATATCAGGAATACGAGCCTATTGATGGCACTCTTTGATGAAAGCTCCAGAAGATTTGCTTTGAACAGTTTGGTTCGCTTTGAGATTAGAGAGGATTAGATTTAGATTATTAGTTAATCCATTAGACTACAATTCAAAATCATTTAAATTTAATATGCTATTACTGCACCAATATTTAAATTTTCAATAAAATTGCCGTGATTATTGATAAGGGATTATGACAATGATGATTATTGACAAGGCGATAATACAGTTAAGGGTTCCGTTCTAAAAAAATATTTTCAACGAGCCCTAAATTAAGTGAAGCCTGTATTTTGGATATAGTACTAAGACTGAGGGGAAATTAGTATTTCCGTTTCTCCATGTCGCGACGGAATATGTGTAACTCTATTTCTAAAACAGGTACCTATCAAAATCGTTTCATCAGTAGGTTCTTGTATTTCAAGCGATTGTTTTTCTAGGGTCAAAACATATCCATGATTTGTTATATCATAAAAAGCTAAAAACGAGTTCGTTTCATAAGTAAACTCAACATCTGGCTCATTAAACTATGATTGAAAAACAGTTTTTCATCAAAGTACTACAATGGTAAACAAACAAAGTTTCTGAAATTAACTGCCGACTTTTATGAGTGGAATGAACAAGAGGCCGTTTTAATGTTCGCTTTGAAGTGGTGAAGTGGTTTTTTATGTTAAAGTGTTGAGCTTGAAATACCATGTCCTTTTTATTAGGATAGAATGTCACGGACTACAGATTAGTACCCAGTTACACATATTGGGCGTCTATTCCGACGTATAATATATATATTTTCTCACTAAATATTGAAACTAGGCTTGTATTTTTTTGTTACTTAGATACTTACCAATAGTATGCATATGCCCCTATTTTATTCTATACAGCGAGGGTTTCGCTCGCTTGGTTTTGGTGTAAGTAGTGGTGGAGGCGCCGTTTTGGAATCTTGAGGTCTCCTGGGTTTGATAACCTGGTCGTACAGTTATTGGAATTTTTTTAACAAGAAATTCTGCGGAAGAAATTCTCAATAGCAGTCTCAATAAAAATCTGGAACAGTGCCCCCTAAATGGCAATTGGCTCGCCGTTCTATTACATGCGACCAAAAGCATATCTCACACATATCAGTGTTTAAAACGCCGCTGCCTACCCCTTGGAGTATATTTAGGCGTCATAATTTATTATGCTGTATTTAAAAATAACACGTATTTCACTATTTATGTTATATTTTAACATAAATAGTGAAATACGTGTTATTTTTTTCATATTATACATTTCTGAACTTTGAACTTTTGCAAAAATTAAAAATACGTGTTACGTACGACTTTGACTTACGTTTACGTAAGTCAAAGTCAAAGTCAAAGTCAAAGTCAAAGTCAAAGTCAAAGTCAAAGTCAAAGTCAAGGTCAAGGTCAAAGTCAAAGCCAAAGCCAAAGTCAAATTCAAAGCCAAAGTCAAAGTCAGAGTCAAAGCCAAGGTCAAAGTCAAATCATTCAACAAAAAATAAAAAATAAAACATTTATTCAATTTAGGCGCACAAAGACGCACATATAAACGTCAATTTTTCATTATAATGTACTTTAAAGACTACCGCCGCATTCCAAAATATATAGAGCCTACCGAGAAGAAGCGGCAAGAAACTCGGGGCCATTCCTTTTATATAGATGTTTACAATGTTTCTACTTAGGTACTACAAATATTACATTTCATGGGTGGCAGAGTGACAGCTTGCCAGAAGTGGAGTATTCAAAGCATCTTTATCTTCTATAGAATGTCGGAATTTATAATAAGCTTTTTTATTCAAACGTTTTTTACAGTCAACTTGAATTTGCCCTCTGTGAGCTCAGTTATGTGTTTTGGGATTTTATTCTTAAAACGAACACAATTTTTTAGGAATGACTCATTAGTCTTCTCAAGTCTAAAACTAGGTAAAGCTATCCTGTTTGTATTTCTAGTATTAAAAGGGTGGTGGTCAATATTTAACTTATATTTATGTAAATTTTTACGAACATACATTATATTTTCAAATACATATCAAATACATATTACGTACATACAATATTATCAATTATTATTATAATTACTCGTAGTTACGAAACAACACAAACATAGAACGATGCATTATATTTATTTAGATCTAAATAACTCTATCAATAAAACTATTAACATTTGTACTTGAAATACGAAAGTTTGTATTTATGTGATCTTGTTACCCGACCGCAGCGTAGCCCAAAACGAGGGTTATGTAATTGAACTGTATGTATTTATACTCATACTGCTTGTAACTATTCAACGGATCAACTGATTTTGATGAATGATATGTCATTAGATTCGTTTTGATGGTGCATAATTACCAGACAGCGTTTAATGATTTATCTGGTCGGATTATTAAACTTATGATTGGTTTTCTTGTTTTCTCTTCACGTATCAACACCATCTGTTCCTGGCGCATTTTCATATTCTACATAGACGCAGCCGTAGGACGCAGTTAGTAAAAGCATAGCCATGTATGTTTGAATGTATGCATGGATGTTCAAAATGAGACGTAATTAAATCTCATATTCTCTATCTGATCTGATATCTCTGAGTGCCATCTGCGCTGGCCACCCATCCGGTTACGCTGTAAATGCCGGTAGAGGCAAGCAGCATTAGTCCGTTCGGAAAAAAAAACTCATATATGCTGTGACGTGTAAACTTTACCGCAAATTTCTTAAGAAACTCCATTCAGTGTTTCTTTTCAGTTAAAACAGCTTTCTCACGTTGTAAGTACATAGTTAAATTCTCGTATTCTGAGTAAAGTACCTAAGCGTTTATTAACGTGAGTCCTTACTCATTCGTGACGGGTAAGTGCCAAGCTGAAAGTTCAGGGTTCCGCTATAAAACTGTTTTATAGTCTTGTCTCATAATTGAAACGACATGGAATGATAAAGGTGAAAAGTGATGCCTACAGATACTTAGTTATGATCATTATCTCAGCCGTAGGACATTAATTGCTGTACATATGCCTCCCCCATATACATATTTCGAAAAAGAAATACATGTGTATACTTAGATGTAGTACTTATACGATCGTCTACTATTTACCATGTTATATTTTATGTACTCGTACATACACGCATCACTGTAATCATTAATATAATATAAGTTTTTAAACTATCATGGTCACAAACATTAGAAATATTCAAATTATCAACAAGATAATCACCATGTATATTTTCTGTGAGTTTCCGATATTTCGGCACTCTTCCGGAAGAGGGAAGACCGTTTCGTCTGCTCGTAAACATTCACCCACCCGCAATTCCTCAGTTCATCCGTGATCATGGCGCTTGCAACAGTGCCGAAATATTGCAAACTCACATAAAATATATTTACATGGTAATTATCCCGTTGATAATTTGAATATTTCTAATATATAATATAAGTTTATAAATACGCTGTGTATATTAATAGTTCACTGACCGAAAATGCGGTCATTAATATAATTATTTAGTTTAAGATTTTGTGTCTATTGTTTTTAGAACGATAAGAGTATTATTTAAGATAACTAATAAAAATTATAACATTTACAAACTCATACCCGCGCACTGGGATTCCTGGTGTCACAGGATGCATGGACGCACACAATAACACAACACAACATTCTAAACCAGAGAACAAACATTGTTGTTCATCACACACATATACGACCCCAGGCTATGGATCGAACCTGGGATACCTCGTTACGAAAGGAGACTCGCTGCCAACTGAACTAACAGCGACGTTAAAGACGTTGCAACGTAAGTTACTTTTTAATGACAAAAAAATATTATTTTTAAATGTGCCCTTTCAATAGACCATACCAAGGCCATTTACTTGTATGCATGTACAAAACTATAGACTTTTGTTTTGGCCCATAGATACAAGGTACACTTTGAACGCACAATTTGCACTGCATTGTTTCGATTTTCAGTCCATTGCTTCCAATACATTGACTGACTCCCATTATAGTCCGGTACTTACTATATGAATCACAGTCCATCTCTCTCTCTGACACCTCGTTCTTTTGTTTCGTGTTTCGCTTCTGCGAGAGATTCGAGAGAAGCCACGAGCGGATCGGATCTTTCCTGATCGGCTACACCGGACATGATAAATTTTGTCCAATTTACAGAACTGGTTTACGTTTGCGACGCTCAATTAGCACGATTTATAGCGATACATTTAACAGCTTGGATAGTTTTCTTGGGCGAAATAAATTAAATACCTACCCAAGCACGCAAATAACACTTGTAATTTTATTATGCTCAGTTCCATTAAGGTTGTATTGCAGGGCTGCGGACGTTTAGTACACAACGCTTCAGGAGTTTTACTTGTTTAGAAATGGGAAGATAGTTATTATATAGAGATGTGAGTAATGACAAACTGACATCGTGTTCGATTGCATTTAATATTAATCTATATACAGGTGGGCCAGAATGACGTATGATTTAAAAAAGAGTAAGTCATTGGAACGGTGTGAGAGAGCGGTGCGCGAGAGGAGTGGATAAGTGGCTCGATTCACGGAAATGTTGTCGCCATGGAGTACTTCATGGGTGCGTAGTGTGCGTTCTGTGTAAAAACATATTACAAAAAGTGCAATTTGAAAAAATTAATACCGACTTCTATGCTATTACTTTGGTAAAAATCAGTTATTGGAGTGTAACTCAAAAACTACTTGACTGAATTTGATGAAATTTAAATGGGGCCACAAGGGAAGCACTAGCTTTGAAAAATAATTTTGAGAATCAGTTCTCCCTATTAAAAGTTATGGGGTAACAAACATGTTAAAAAAACAGACGAATTGACCTCTTCCTTTTTTTGGATGTCGGTAGAAAATGGCGATTCACTTACTCGTACTGTTCACTACTCGTGTTGTTCGTCGATTATTTCGTTCTGAGTTCAGATCCCGCAGGTTTCTGGCTGAGAGTCAAACCAGTAGGCTCGAATTTTCTAACCCAAGACCTAATCTCACTTTCGAGCTTTGTGGCGTATTTTAGGAGAGGCCTATATGACCGCTAGTGGACGAATCCGGGCAGATGATGATGACGATGACGGTGTGATGATGATAATACAGTATATATTTGTTAATTCACTTTTAAATTCTACCTATAATCACACCATGTTGTTTAATTGTATCACACTAATCTTATATTCGTATTACCTATGTGTTACTGTTTTAATTTGTGTTAAGTTATGCTGAACAACATTAAGTTACGTTATTTGTGGGTATAAAGCCTTATGTCTATACAATTTTTATAATTGACGGCAAGTTACGCGCCTAGTGGTAAGTACCCAGTTACACTCCTACCCAGAGTTAAGAACAGTAGTTTCTTGTGGCACTGTACTGTGCTCGTCACCCTCAGAGATTGGCTTTAAGTCTCTTAATTTTCTTTATTCGTCTAGTCGCTTTCAAAACTCATCGCGCAGAAATATCACTTGCAACATTACCATTCGCACCCTAGCACAGTCATGCACGCGCATTATTGTAGTTCTGTTATTTGTTCTCTGCTTTTGCGCATCTGTCACTAGCACGACCTAAGATGGATGAACCTCCCCAATTGAGACAGGTTTCCTCGCCTCTAACAATTGAAATGTCAACGGCGGTGGAGAAAATATTCTCTAACTCCGTCTTATCGAGGAGCTTATTATTATTGTGTGTTTATACCTTAAGATGTTTATGTCTATTTCAACAGACTACTTGTTGCCATACAAAAGATTTTAGCTAGGATACAAGGTTTAAAGGACAGGATGAGCGGCGTACAGGATATTGTGGGCTTTGCAATAAAGCTTAAAAGCCTAATCTTAGAAAATAATATTTTACAAACACCTACGCATCAATATCATTGGATGTACAAATAAGGCTGCCTCACTATTACATGAAAGATATTTTGCGAAAGACACGATCTGGGTTATAAGGACCGGGTTATAATAGTAACGAGACCGGATTAGACAAAAGGATTACGTAGGAGTACGTAGTAAAGGATGTAAGTGGGGCGTCTGCCCATTTTCTTTTATCGAATTAAGTTATTTTTTCTGGACTGACTCTATAAAAAAGGCCACGAATTCCACCATTGTATAATGTGTTCGCAATACCACTAACTGTCAGAAATGGAGAGAGATTGTGAGGAGATCGATAGCCCTAGAATGAAACTGGCGAGGATCCGCCGTTTACCGTCACCATGACCACGACCACTCTGCCAAGAGTGCACGACTAAGGATACGATTTTTTTTTTAATACATACAGCACAGAGTTTTCGCCTCACGAAAGTGCTTAAGTTGCAACCAATGCATGAGCCAATTTCGCTAACTCAGTCGAACATTTTTGCTTATTTACTTACAAAATGAGAAAATGAATTTGAATTCAGAATGTTGCGTAAAAAGTAAAATACTTACTAACTTATTTTTGTGTCATTTCCCCTAAATTTCACAAGCTGCTAAAATAGTTAATCTATGTATCTGTATAGCTCCTTCGGGCGTGGTTGTGTATGTGTGTAATTGTGTATACTCGTATGTAAATAGAGGCAAAATAAAATTAATTGATTTCTTTCCAGTATTGAATGGTTTCCTTGTATTAAATCGAATATTAACATTAATAATAATTTAAACCTGTGACACTAGACGTGCTTTAACTGACAAAAACCAACTACCAACTTTACTACTTGCAACTACAGAGTTCTTATCTCAGTAGGCATAAAGGTAAATAATAGTTCATAACTCTCTATCTTAAAGATTTTTTGAAAATGACACTGGTAAGAAAAAAAACATTAAAAAAATCTAGATTTAACTTGAGCAAAAATAAAAGTGTTCTTGCTAACCCCTGTTAACCCCTTAAACTAATCGAATCCTGAGTACGTCCTCAGAAACACGACGTCTTCCTCCGTACGTTTGTCGGGATATTATCGTTTCTCTCTTACAATGAAACTTAATTAAATGGCAATAACTGATGACACGCATTAGCACTTAGCCTCAGCCTTATTGTGTTTCGTTTTTGTGTTACAAGTAATACATTCTATATATCTGAAAGAGTTCACAAGATAAAATTTGTGTGCATGAACTTAACATGTATGTTTGACCTGTGTCTGGGTGTGTATATATAAGTATAAGAATGTATATCAGTCATGAAGTTACCAGGCTCTACCTAGTTTGGTTTAGGATGTTGTAGTGTTCGCAGGCCGATGGTAAGTACGAGGCCAACACCGCTTCTAGGTGGGTACGTAGTCACAGGCTCGACAACAGACGGTGTGTACAAGCGGCACGCCTACACTCGCCCACGGCTCTCGTAACACTGGCCGTGCCGCCTTACTCACTCGCTTGCCCGAGACTGTGTATATATTAGGTTATGTCCAACACACAAACACTACAGATGTGAAGACCTTGTCTGGATAATGTCCCTTGACCAAAAGTAAAATTTATTATTTCATTACTTGTCCTGACCGCTACAGTATTGAAAATTTTTACGCTGAGCACTTTACAACGTGACATTGGTGGGGTTGTGAACGAAGAGTTTCTTCCCAAACGCTATGGCGTTGAAATTTGATCAATGGTGAAATGTAGCCTAGGTCACTATGTGAACCGAAGAAATTTTTGTTTTGCACGCTTTGTGTTGCTGGCTGTTATTGCGGCAACTTTTGGTAGTGCAGGAAAAATTAAACAAAGAACTATGACGGAGAGTTCTGGCTAGCTTAAACATATTTATTTTGTGAAGTAGTTCGAGGCAATCAATGTTTGAGGTGATAATTTTATTGAGAAATAGTATGTCGGTATACAGAAGTCCAAATTTGTTTAAGAACATTTACAATGGCAATTCTAAAAGTATGATTATTTGGTTTAATTGTAGGTAATTGTACACCAGTTCGACCACGAAGAATGCTACCTAAATCTGCATAAATCATACCCACAATTGAATTCACTAATTATCAAATAGTAGCAATTCGCTTGTGCGGAACACAGACTAGTACTAAATTCCAATATGGTTATCACTATTATAAAATAGTTCGTAAACTTTCTCTGTTTGGATCGTTTTATCCCGAGTCGATCGCATAAATAGGCGATGTGAATCACTGGAAATCTGTGCAACTATTATCTGCAAAAAACATACGAAAAATCATAAAAAAAGCTGCAAAACCAACGCCAAAACAAAATCAGCTAGTGCTTTGTTCAGATGTTGTGTTGTTTAGTAAAATGCACTGTTAACCTGCAATGTTCTTAACTCGCCAATCACCAAATTTGGCCAATAATACAATTCGGTATGCTAAAAAAAATTAACCTATGCCAATTCCGAAACCATTTCGAGATTTTATGTTACAAACCCTTATTTTTCTACTCTGACCTTTTAAAACGATAAGATGCCATTTATTTTAACAAAAAACGATGAAATAATTCGACTTTCATTGACCTCTAAATGACGTCACTTTTTTGCATTTTATTATCTGTGTGACTATTGAAGTAAAACTTTATCTAACAACACGAGCGGACTTTTGTTTTGATTGAATAGAGACTTACGAATTAGTAGGTGTCACTGTCAAGTGTCAAAGTAAATTCTAGTTTCTTTTTTTTTACTCGCGTGCTTTTCTTGGCTCCTCAACGCAACTACATATTTGTGCAAAAAAGTGACGTCATAGGATTCAAATTTTCAAAAAAATATTATAAAATAACTACTGAATATAAAACAAAAATATTGAAATTAGTTTCTTATAATGACCTAATCTACGAAATAAAAATATAAAAAAAATACCAAAAAAAAACTTTACATACCGAATTGTTTTCTCAGGAATCATACAATGTTTCCAGGCGACATGTGTAGTTAATAATTATAGAATAAATTAGTTGGCCTGAGCAAATGACAACATTCCTATTTGATCTTATTACCTTATCGTGCAATGAGCATGACAATTATAATATTTACTTTAAGTCTCGCACGAATAATTTGTGGAAGAGTGAAGTAGTGCAAGGCGGGACGCAACGACGAGTGCACCGACCTCAAGATCCTAAAGGGGGCTTCCGGACGAAGCCAAAACAACTGTCGATCGGGATATCGACATCGCGTAAGTTTATCGCTAAAGTTATTAAAATAAATATGAATGTATCAAAATCTATAATTGTTCAAATACAACCGTGGCACAGATAATAGTTAAAAAATATTGTTAACGCTGAATTCTGTTTTGGTATAAGGTTATTAATGCTAATTCGACTGGATATTAAAAATATTTGAAAATAAATTCAAGCATCGTTTTATTGGGGCCACCTAAATAATCTTATTTTCATGAGCACAAAAACATAATTTAATGACAATTCCCATCAAAAGAACGTAGATTAATTTTAATGCCACTTTCAAGTTAAGAAAGCGTTAAAATGAAATATTGGTGAAATATTTCTTAACTTACCCTTTAAGGGTTTGTTAGCAAAGTTTAAGAGGCCAAACCCACGATGTTTTTTCATGAAAAGATCAGATTTCACTGCGACAATTCTGAAATACATAGTGAAAGTTATTTTCCAAGAAACTTTTCAATCTGGTGGCACTGTCGACGCTCAAAGTTTTCATTAGAGTAAGTACATAACCTTTAAAAATCTTAATGCTAAGATAAACAGCCCTATTGACCTATTGATATTGGATCCTGCCTTCCAAACGCGGGGTTTCAGGCTCGATCCCTGACTATGCCAAATATTTGTGTGTTGAGCAAACATTTTTGTTCTCGGTGACTCCTAGTGCGGGGTGTGAGTGTGTGAACGTTCGTATATATGTGTTTGCAAATGTTAGTATGCACTAGAATCTTGTAGACAAAAGTTACTAATCCAAATTAGCACAAGTATATAATCTTGAACTTCCGTACTTTATATAAAAGTTTCATTTATACTTAAAAGTCATAAACTCACTGAAGTTAGCTCCATACTACATAATTACTACGCATGCATTTTAAACTATCGCCAGAACTCCTTTTTTATATGCTAAACTTACATTTAAGTTTAAAGCTATTGTTGCTTTAAACTTAAAAGTAAGTTTAAATTTCACTAAAGATCTGACTATATATTTGACTAAGTTTTATAGAAAAATAAGCAAGTAATCATCATACATCTCAAGTCTTGGACATCCTCAGCTGTAGGACGTCCACTCATGACCAAGGCTAGACTTCCCCCATAGATTTCCAAAAGGAGGCAAAAGGCTGGCACCAACATTGTCGCCAAGCTTTATCAGGTCGTTTGTCTGGATGTGGACTACCTAGTCACATATGTATTACCTAATCGTCGACCTACGCTGTGTGTGCCGGTCCGTGGTCTCCACTCTAAAACCGTCCGGCCATATATACGGCTATGTTCTATGCCCACTGACACTTTAACTGGACGTGGCGTGTCGGCTTCAAAAAGTAAGCTCCGGCTTTGGTATAACAACTAAAAGGTGGGCAGTAGCACCACCTCAGAGATGGCTGCAGTATTTCATACAAGACCAAACTTAAGCTTCAGACAGCATTAAAGTCTATTCTGATGTGAAATACCACCGCACTATCCAAAGGACTCCCAGTTTTTTCCCGGCTAACGTAAAGCTGGATTCGACGTATACACTAAACTTGAGCAGCAAGAGTAAACTTGAGAGAGCAGCTCGAGTTGGTCAGTTATTAGACAAGCCACTTTAGATCACAGGAAAGAGATTAAAAGAACTTTGCATAGCATTAAGACGCTTGAGTCGACGCGTCTATATTGCCCAAATTACCATCATCTCATTTGGAGACAACCTGTAGGGCCAATTTGATCTTCCATCGCCTCTCTCTCCGAGACTGGATATGCCTCCTCCTGATACCTGTTTACAATTATTGTGCTTACGTATCCAATGATAGCGGGTTTGAGCAAAATTATTTATACTAAACAGCAAGAAGAAAATAGTAGAGAGAACCGATCCTTGCATTTAAGGCCAATCGATTGGCGAAAATATCAAGAACAACTCGTAACGATCTTTCCTTCAAGAATTCTTATTTGTATGAGCACGAGCCAGCGGGCTTATAACAAAACAGTCGTACCAGACCCTATCAAAAGCTTTAAGAATTGAAGAGAAACGGCGATGACTTCTCCTTATTTATCAATGACCTCGCTCCAGATATGAGTGGTAAAAGCACAGTTGACCGGTTTTCGGAGAAACCCGTGCTATCGGAATGCTATCGTAAAAAGGATATCATTTGCTTCCAGGTATGCGAGGAGCCTATACACGTTTGACACTTTTAGAATGTATTGATGCGGCGACCGTTGAAACTGAGTCATACTTCTTCAAACAAACATGGAAAACCATTTTAGACGACATGAACCTCTTCAAATTTATGCTCGTTTTACATACACATAATCAAATATTGGAGCTTACTAAAACTTCTTCAAAACATCAAGATAATCTTTACTAATTTGTTACTTTTCTGCGTGTACATATTATTCTCTTTTTATTTGTCCACAATATTTCTTGATGATACTTAATTATAACATAATATATAATAAGTAACATTTCTGACGATATTTTCTTAAAATCGAAACACATTTTCTCGTCTGCTCTCAATGCCCTTGATCAGTTCAAATAATACCTATATACAATTCTTGGTATCGAGTGCCGAGGGAGGAAGGAGGGGGATCTCGAAACTTTTTCGTTCTTCGGATATTGGTCGTTGAGAACGCAACTCTACACTTCAATGTAGAGTAAGAGATATACTTGCATTTGAACATATTTTCATCATTAGAAACAAAAATGGTTCTTCATGTTATATTAACAACTTCTGTCAGAATTTGGCATTACACATAATAAATACTTAACAATTAGAAATATACAGTTAAAAGAAAGGAAACCTCAAATACTTTAATGATTAACTGTAATTAGTCACTTCGAAAATAATTAGTTATTTCATTATGTATAACAAATAAATTAAATTAAAATGTTTGCAAATAACAGCTTTATTCAAAATGCATATGAAGTTATGTTTCAGCACTATGATAGTTTTAAAAAACAATCTTCGTCTTACTGTCTTTTTATCTCGACTAATCTACCAAACGACTAGATCGATTTTGATAGGATTTCCGTAAGCATATAACTGATATTATAAGGAGTAATTTAGGCTCCAGTTTTAAAGGCCGGTTTAACCCGTAAAGTCGCCATTCGCCATATTTGGTCAATAATACAATTGTTTTCTCAGATATCATACTAATTTTCCAGAAATTGTGACATGTGTGGTTAAATCCACTACTATAACACGTCAAATCATTCAATCTGCAATCATCAATCCTTAAAAACACCCCAAATCTACGAAAATAAAACAAAATCAACGATAGCCATGATTGGGATTTATTTTCCTGCCAATCATCATTATTTACTTACTTTATTTCAAGAAAAACTTTTAACGACAAGATAAAAAATCATAACGGAATTAATAAGTAAACAGGCATAACGTGTGACGTCACACTGCTAATTAGGTGGCACGAGCCTTACATCGTCTCGATATGACGAGTTAGGTAATTATTCGACCCGGTAATTAGTAGGGTCTAGTTTTATGACGTGCTATTATTTAGTGTCGGTAATGTAACTAAGAACTTAAAACGTTCAGAACTTTATACATTTCCAAAATGAAATGTATGGTGCCTATGAAAGTTATCAAAATCGTAATATCTGCAGAAAGTTCGTGTTTTACGAACTAAACGTACAAATACTTACCAATATAGATAAATTGTTTACGTCTACGTAGTATCTGAAGATAACCACTATGGTCTTTATTAATAAACGTTGCTTAAACATAGATTAGGCGTAACATACTTTGTCTTGCTTTCACGTGTGACATTTACTGCAAGCGAAAAATTGATAGATAGATGTTTTAACTACTCCGGACTTATTACAAGTTTATTTATAAGGCCGTATAAGTTTAGGCATATAAAGGAACATACACAGAAACTCTCTATTGACATCATCATCATCATTATCATCTCAGCCGTAGGACGTCCACTGCTAAACATAGGCCTCCCCCATGATTTTCCAAAAGGACCGGTTGGAAGCGGCCTGCATCCAACGTCGTCCTGCGACCTTCATCAGGTCGTCTGTCCACCGTGTCGGTGGACAACCTACGCTGCGCTTGCTGGTCCGTGGTCTCCACTCCAGAACCTTTCGGCCCCATCGGCCATCTGTTCTGCGTGCTATGTACCCACTGCCACTTCAATTGGCTAATCTTATGGGCTATGTCGGTGACTTTCGTTCTTCTACGGATCTCCTCATTTCTGATTCGATCACGTAGAGAAACCCCGAGTATAGCCCTCTCCATAGCTCGTTGTGCGATTTTGAGCTTTTCTATGAGGCCCATAGTAAGAGACCACGTTTCAGTGCCATAAGTCATCACTGGTAACACACATTGGTCGAAGACTCTTGTCTTGAGGCACTGAGGTATTTTTGACGAGAAGACTTCGCGTAGTTTCCGGAACGCTGCCCAGCCGAGTTGGATACGACGATTGACCTCTTTCTCGAAGTTGGACCTGCCTAGTTTGACTGTCTGTCCCAGGTAGATGTACTCGTCAACAACTTCGAGAACTGAGTTCCCAACTCATAATTTTCGTCTTGTCCATGTTCATCTTAAGACCTACCCGATGGGAAACTCGATGGAGGCCTTCGAGCATTGTACTGAGGTCTTCCATGGATTCTGCCATGACTACAATATCGTCGGCAAATCGAAGGTGAGTGATGTATTCGCCGTTAATATTGATGCCAAGTCCTTGCCATTCCAGAAGCTTGAAGGCGTCTTCCAATGTAGCAGTGAACAGTTTCGGAGATATAACGTCTCCCTGTCTCACGCCTCTTTGCAATGGAATTGCCTTCGAACTCTGTTCCTGTACTCGGACTGACATGTAGGCGTTTTTGTACAAACACTTCAGCACTTCAATATACCGATAGACCGCTGGAGAGACTCAAGCACTGCCCACGTCTCGATCGAATCAAAGGCTTTCTCATAGTCCACAAACGCTAAACAAAGAGGCAAGTTATACTCTTCGGTCTTCTGTATAACTTGCCGTAGCGTGTGGATGTGGTCTATGGTACTATAGCCTTTTCGGAAACCGGCTTGTTCCGGAGGCTGGAATTCATCAAACCTGCGACTGAGACGGTTCGTTATGACCTTCTAAAACAGCTTCTAAACATGGCTCAAAAGTGAGATGGGTCTGTAATTTTTAAGTATAGTGTTGTCACCTTTCTTGAAGAACAGCACCACCACGCTTTTGTTCCATGCTTCTGGCGTTGAACCTTCGAGTAAGACGGTATTAAAGAGCTTCTGAAGGACTTTAAGTACCGGTGTTCCACCCGCTTTCAGAAGCTCAGATGTGATACCGTCGTCACCAGGCGCCTTGTTGTTCTTAAGCTGTTTCAAGGCCATTCTAATCTCGTACAGGCTGATGTCCGGGATATCTTCGGTATAATGACGGGTCAGCTTGGCTCTTGGGTCTTTGGCCGAGCTGCTAACAGGTTTAGCAACCGAGGTGTATAGCTGTCCGTAGAAACTCTCTACCTCTCCTAATACTTCTGCTTTGGTCGACGCTATACTGCTGTCTTCTCCCTTCAGCTTCGTCAACTGGCTTTGCCCAATAGATATGTCTCTTGCAAACACTTTGGAGCCTTTTTTCGCTCTATCGTCTCTTTAATACGGTTTGTATTAAAGATCCGGATGTCGTGTCGCAAGGACTTCCATATTCGTCTATTGAGCAGCCTATATGCTTCAGCATCATGCGAAGACTGAATTTTCAGTGAGCGTCGTTCAGCCATGAGGTTGAGGGTATCGTTGGAGAGTTTCTGTGGCATATCTGTACGGTGGGGTTTAAAGTATTTGGAACCTACTGTGTGGACAGTTTCTACTAACCTGTTATTGATCTCGTCCACTGAAGCGATGTTCTCAAGGCAATCGAAGCGATTGGATAGCTCAAGTTGATAGCTCTCGGGGTCTTGAATACGGGCGTGAGTGGGTCGGAGCGTAGACTTCATCAGGCGAGACCTCTCCAGTTTGACATTAATATTCACCGTGCCTCTTACCATTCGGTGATCACTACCGGTTTTAACCCTGTTGATCGCGGGGACATCAATGAATATTTGCCTTTTGGTGGTCATAGTGAAGTCAATCTCATTTCTCGTGGAACCATCGGGAGTCAGCCAGGTCCATTTCCTGTGAGGTGGCTTCTAAAAGAAAGAGTTTATCATAAAGAGTCCCTCTTTCTCCAGGAAGTCGGCCAACCTCTGTCCCCTACGGTTCCGTTGTCCATATCCAAATTGCCCCACTTTCAACTCATCCTCGCTTCTCTTACCCAACTTCGCGTTGAAGTCCCCCATAACAACTAGAAAGTGCGTTTCAGAGGTATGTATGGCCTGACTAATGTCTTCATACATATCCTCCACCTCATCATCCGGGTATGACTTCGTCGGTGCGTATACCTGAATGACCTTCAGCGAATATCGTTTGGATACTCTGAGTATTAGGTATACGACCCTATTGGAAACGCTATCGATCTTAACTATGTTGTTAGTAAGGGACTTGTGGACGAGAAAACCGACACCACCTTGGGACTGTTGGTCGCCCTCCCGGTAGTAGAGTAGGTTACCTGATTTTAGGGTTATCGTGTCCTCACCCACTCTACGGACTTCAGATAACTCCACAATGTCCCAGTGTAACTTACTCATTTCTTCTTCCAGCTCATATATCTTCTCGTCTGTCCTCATCGTGCGTATGTTGTGTGTCACCAGGGCCAGTCGTCGTCGTTCGGGGTGGTAGCCGGGCGTCTGCCGGGGATTCTTAGCACCCCCTGCCCCACCGTTACCGTGGCCGCTACCGTAGCCAGGAATAGCGGGGCTGCCGGGAACTGGGGGCCTGGTTCCTAATGTGTCTGTGGTATATCTGTAACGGCCGCCTTACGTCTACAAAGATATGCAATAATATTAGCTGCATATAACTATACAGTGCAGTACGTAGTAATAAACTAGCGATCGAGCAAGACGGCTGTGTTTCATTGTTAACATACACTACAATTGGCGACAAGGACGGAATTTACCCGCGTATTGTAGAAAATGTCGAATATAATTGGAAGTTTGAGTGTTTTCGATCATAAAATCCACGAATGGGACGTTTTTCTCGGTAGATTGACGCAGTTCATCAAGTTAAACAACATTTCAGACGTTAATCAAAGTGCGGTGTTGTTGATTATAATCCTGTTAAAATTACCGTTAATGTGAATAACATTAGTTTGTGTATGGAATTAGATACTGGATCAGGGACCACCGTTATATCGGAAACATTGTACAAACGTTATTTTTCAAATGTAAAGTTGCATAAGAGTAACCTAAAAATGTGTCTATACAATGGTCATAAAATCACACCCGTGGGATATTTTGTGGCTAATGTGTCATATTCGAAATTATGTCATGAATTACAAATTTATGTAATAGAAAACGGTGGACCACCTCTACTAGGTCGTGATTTTATGACAAAATTTGGAGTATATTTTGCAACTAGGAATAATAGTTTAACATGTACGAATAAAAACGTTGATGAAGTGCAACGGCTATTGAACCAATACCCGGATATTTGGAAAGACGAGCTAGGCCATTTTAATAAATTTGAAGTTGAATTACACCTCAAAGACAATGCTACACCGAAGTTCTTTAAGCCT
Source organism: Selenia dentaria (assembly GCA_917880725.1). Lineage (NCBI taxonomy): Eukaryota > Metazoa > Arthropoda > Insecta > Lepidoptera > Geometridae > Selenia > Selenia dentaria. Next base: position 8,010,085 of record OU862891.1, read on the forward strand.
CGGCCCGTGCCTTTTGCTCTGAAAGATAAAGTCACTGCAGAACTTGATAGGCTAGTTAACTTAGAGATTTTGATCCCGGTCAATTATTCAGATTATGCTACCCCTATAGTTCCAGTAGTAAAAGAAAATGGAAAGTTGAAAATCGCGGGCGATTACTCATGTACACTCAATAAAGATTTAAAAGTAGACAAATACCCCTTACCACGAATAGAGGAGGTGTTTTCAAAGATAGGTGGGGGGGAAACTTATACAAAAATTGACTTAAGCAATGCATATAATCAATTTAAGCTGTCAAAATCATCACAAAAGCTAACTACTATAGATACACACAAAGGTTTATTTTCCTACACTCGTTTGGTGTATGGACTGGCTAATGGGCCGGCTATATTTCAAAAAGCAATGGAAACTTTGTTATCAGGTATAGACGGTATAAGTATATGGCTCGATGATGTCTGCATAACGGGTCAAACAAAGGGAATTCATTTGTCAAGGTTCAATGAGGTTTTAAGTAGGATGCAAGATGCAGGATTGCGCTTGCAAAAAGATAAATGTGTTTTTTTCCAAAACAGTGTAACTTATTTAGGCTTCGTTATAGATAAAAACGGGTTAAGGACAAGTCCACGTAAAGTTGAAGCAATCCTTGATGCACCTGCGCCTACTAATGTGTTAGGAGTTAAGCGATTTCTTGGCGTTGTTAAATACTATAGAAATTTTATTCCAAGTGCGTCTTCAATGCTAAGTCCGCTACACGAACTGCTACGCTCGGACTCAGAGTGGCGGTGGGGCGAGCAACAACAGGCGGCGTTCGATAGCGTAAAAAACGAGCTAGCCAGTAATCGGGTACTGGCTCATTTTGATCCTGAAACACCACTGATAGTAACGGTGGATGCGGGCCCGTGTGGGCTCGGTGCAGTGCTCGCGCACCGGTACGCAGACGGCCGCGAGCGCCCGATTGCGTTCGCATCACGATCCCTAACAATTAGCGAAAAAAATTACAGCCAAATTCACAAAGAGGCGACGGCAATTATTTTCGGGGTAAAGCATTTCCACCAATATCTTTATGGTCGTCAGGAACCCTTCATTTTGAGAACGGACCACAGACCCTTGTTGTCAATTTTCGCCAAAGGAAATGGTATATCTGTAACGGCCGCCTTACGTCTACAAAGATATGCAATAATATTAGCTGCATATAACTATACAGTGCAGTACGTAGTAATAAACTAGCGATCGAGCAAGACGGCTGTGTTTCATTGTTAACATACACTACAGTCTGTCATTTGGGGGGATTATGCCAATACTCGCCACGCTTGGCAGGCGGGTTGGCGAGCGCAGTTTTGAGATTTTAATACTGGGAAGGTGCTGCTGCCCACCTTCCGATTGTTATCCCTTAGCAGATTTTTACGCACCCACGGGTAGAGTTGGGGGGGTACTATTCTAAGCCGGTACCCCACGGCTCTATTGACATACCGACAAATAAACGTACACAAATAAATTATTTTAATTCGGACTTTTCCAACAATTTTCAGTTATCATGTTCTTAGATAGACTGCGTGATAGCTGTCTGTTATGGAGGTTTTTTTCCTATCGCTGTAATATTTTAATCAAAATGTCCGTTTACTTACTTAGTAGTGTCTCTGCCTTTGAAGCACGGTCACCCAGGTTCGATCCCTGGCTGAGGCAAATATTTGCGTGATGTGCAGAAATTGCCACCGGGTCTTGGATGTTGTGACGTGTTATTGTGTGTGTCCATGTCTCCCGTGACACAAAGGATCCTGGAGCGAGGGTATGTGAGTTATTAATTATTTTAACGTCACACGCACGCAATAACTTATAAGGAATCTTTTTTCCTCTTTTTACATTGGCTTGGAAACGTGATTGCTGTACAGTTCTTAGGAACAGTAGACCTAAATATGTCATATTAATTTGAACTGAATACCTCTACACACTGGGGAAAAATAAGTCGATTTTTGGTCAAAGTAAAGCCGTGTAAACCAGGTACTGCAGTTGCAACCGCGTTAACGCGGTAAGGGTTGGTGGGTTTAGCTGACACGGTTACAGTACATACACGGTTCAAATACATAGTACGTGGCTATCGCTGCCAAGTTTGTTTAAGCATACAGCTCGTCGGATCATGTGTCAAACACTTACTCTACAGTGTTTGTTTTTGACACTAACCAATGCGCTGTGTCAGCACCGCTCCGATAACCGTCTTAAAGCGTAGCCGTGTATTTTTGCACGGCTACGATTTTCAAACAGCTGGGATAATATTTGAAACGGTAAAGGTAACCGTTTATACTAGCTATTGCAACCGTGTAAGTGAGTGTTTTAGATCGAGCCGTGTACACAGCGCTTCACACGGCTGACAAACGCGACTAGTGCAGCCGTTAACATGGCTATAGGAATCGTAGCTGTGCTTAAAAGCCGTGTATTTTTTCCAGTGCACATTCTTGAGAAAGGGAGTCATGACATAATGTCGACAGACGGACAACAAACTGATTTCGTTTCCGTCTTGGGTCCTCAACGCAACGCTAAACAGAGACAGAGCACCGATAGATGTTCAGTTGTCAAAGTTGATCATGATATAGAGATATATACGAGTAGTTATGAAGGTACGACTTTAATGTAGCTCGTGATGTCATGTACGTACTTGCACTTAACAAGCAAGTTCTTGTTGACGCTACTTAATTACTTACATGCTTTACTGGCAGCACCTAATGTTAATTATATGCTTTATTCGATCCAAATTTCGTCCTTATTCGTTCTGCAGTTGCAGTGTAAACAGACGACAAACATACTTTACACACAATTTTTCGCATTGATAATCTAAGCATAATTTCGGAGTTAAATTTACGTATGTAACCTTACGTAATAATGCACTCAGTTGTTATGTTTTACAATTGATCTGAAAAGATTTAATCTATAAATATAAACGAATGGCCGAGCACAATTTACAATAAATGAAGTGATGAAAGATCCACTCTACTAGCAAAGATGCTGGAATATAAAAACGTACTCGCGCTGTTAAAACATTAAAATGTTTTATTTATTTAGTCACATGCGCGATTGGTCTGAAGAAATGTCTATTTATAGTCTGTGCATTAGTGGACGAAAACATTTCTATTTTATTTATTATTTAATTTTAACTTAATTTAAATTTAAACATTATTATTTAATATATAAGAATGGGAAACTGAAACAAACTCGTCGTATCACACAAAATTATTAAGACTCACCGTTAGTTAGAGCTGTGCCTAGTATTCATACATAAAATTTATTTATAAAAAGCATTTTATTTTAAAAACCGTGCGCGGTTTACAATAAAATTCCAAAGTACATAATAGAGCGATTGCGGTTTGCCGTAAAAAAAGATTTGTAAATAGAAGAAGCATGTGATGAAATAAGACATTAATTAGAAGACAAAGATTCTTAGAATACTCCAAGTAAGCCAAATCGACAATTCCATACTCAGCCTCACCAATTGCCCATTTACCTCCCTCCTTCCTATATAAATATACATTTTAATAAGAAAATATTATTAAAGGCTATTTCAAGATAGTCGCCGAGCTCCTTCACGCTTCTTCTCATAATACTTTGCTACTACACAGCTCTTTTTGTTTTAGAACACGTCGGTAGAGTCAAATTACATTAATGAATCATTTAGATGAAATTATTTTTGTCAGGTGCTATTTCAATTTTCGGCAAGACAACCTTAGACATTTTCATTTACCTATCATATATTTTGCCCCTTAAGTAAGTAAAGTGCTAATATACACCGTTCACACACTTGTAACTTTGTGTTAGGATTCTATATGTGGCAGAAGGCTCAAAACCCGAGATGAAACACAAATATTGCAAATGTATGCTATTTAATCTGCTATTTAATTATTTTCGTAGTCTTATAATTAAAATTTTACTTTGTTTTCTTTTTCTCTATCACACAAATACTTGCCTGTCAGAAAACTAACTTGGATTTGGGGCTTCGGGTTTTTGAATTTTGAAGGAGGATTTATACCAACTAAGCTTTCGGGACCTTTGTGCTTGATATTCAAAGCTCACATATTATTTTTCTATACATCACATCTTATATTTATCTATTCACATATTACATTTATCTATTCTATCGTAAAATTGGTATAAATTAAAAATGATCAGTTAAAATATATCTACGGCCATATTTCTAATCCACTGACTTATTATATACGTTTCAACTATTTCAAAGTGTACCTCTTTTAATTTCGACTCATTAGTTCGATTCAAAATTGTATGCAAACTTCTGCGTGTGTTGGTTTTCGTATTACTTGTAATGCCCTAAAAATAAACTATACAAATCATTGATATTTGTGACTAGCCGGCACAGGCGTAGTAGGTGGCTGGGACATCGAGCGTCTTAGCAGGTAGGGGACCCAGCCTCCGGAGCCGCTCGATGTCCCAGATTCTATCCTAGGACATGTCAATAGGGCAAGACAACATTTGTGTGCATGAACATTTCTCTTTGACTTGCGGCTGGGTATGCATTATGTATATAAGTATGTATATATCAGTCATCAGGTTACCATAGTGTTGCGACATGAAGACCTTGTATGGATCTTGTATTATTTATTGTTAAAACAGCTTTACACTTATGTCACAGTAAAGCGTGAAAAAGCCAATTATGTAAAAAAATATTCTTTTGTTCCACGAGTTTTAACGTGTAATAATGGTTATTTAGTAACTGGTCATTGCAGTGTTCGTAATGGTGTCCGAGAACAGGCAAAGTGTACAAAACTGACCTTTATGTTGTGTATTCCTCGGTTTTGCGAAAATAAAGTTCTAGTAATGCATCCGCCACTTTACTAGAACGTGACTTATACAGGGCAGTGACTTAATCGCTGACTCATTTAATCTGACAACTTGAACAATAATACTCAACGATATAACTATACAATATTGGGATACTTATATAACTAGAGGAATGCAAATGTACAACCATACGATTCCACTTACAAGGAAACAATCACAGTAAACTGAACACATTTTCATTGAATAACTTGAGATGAATCATAATTGCCACTGATGATTAAGTTACAAGAGGGTCTACAGTCCTTGTATCTACGGACAATAGGTATAATACAATTATAAAGCTTAGCTGCTTAATTGCTAGCTTTCTTCGGGCCTTTGTTATTTGGACAAACAAAAACGCGCCGGATTTACTGGACGGGAAATATTTGTTTCGTACCTAATTTATATTTTTTATCTTTTTACTAGCTGCGCTCCGTGGTTTCACCCGCGTGGTGATATATAATGTTGACGATGAATCAAAATGTCTAGCCTATGTTCATCATCAGGTACAATGTAGAATTCTAATGGCGAAATAATTTTTCAGATCGTTCCAGTAGTTTCGGAGCCAATTCAATTCAAACCAACAAATTTTTTTTCCTCTTTATCTATGTTTTTCTATTTTTTATATTTGAATATGCAATAGCAATGCCGAAAAATCCTTATATCGCGCACGCTGCAGATACTATTGACAATAGAGCAAAGTGATATAGCACAGTTTTGTAGAAGACGTCAATATCTACAAAAAAATCTGCAACACCATATGTCTTACTATTATAGTTATGTCACAATAACTAATTTTCTATGTCAAAAAAAGGGAATATTAACGCCGGTGCTAACTAGGTCACATATTACATTTTAAATAATTTTCCACATAAATACCTTGGTGTTAATTCTTATCTACTCTTAGAATAAAGAGGAAAGATTTGATAGTATGTTTTTAACGGGTAAACGCAAAAACTACATTACCGGTTTAAAAAAATATTTCACCAGTAGAAAGCTATATTATGCCTGAGTACTTGATACCGTGTTTAAAATATAAAATAAAAGTGAAATAAACGTTTCAAAAAATAAATGGTAAACTTTCTGCGCTTTAATGTGGGGGCTAATTATTATCGCCTTTTGTAGACTTTTAGTTTGTTTTCTTGTTATTTAATTTGCGTCCCATTATTAATTGAACTGACCAGAATTAACACTGGCCATTTCTTTACATTTATTTAAAATTTTCAAATATAGTTATTTCAGGCAAATAAACCCAAAATTTGCGTGCAAATTATAATACAATATAATATGTCATGAGTGAAGTCCAAAAACAGGTATATTATTGTTTAACATGTGCTATAGTCAGATAATATATTATTATGTGAGTGCTTATGCAATGTTTATAATTTTTCAATATTTAACACTCATCCAATTGTACTGTATGCCCAAATTGTATGCGTGTAAGTATATCATATTATTCACTATTATTATTTGGGCAGTAATAAAGATACTTCCAAACAATCCGGTCGTTTTACATATAGAACTCCCCTCAACGAACCTTACATGGCGACCCTGCCAACTAAGGCCCCGTTTGAGAGGATCGCGTTACTTTCCATAAACGTAAACTAAGCGAATAGAAGAGCAACACGAGCAACGAAAACATGAGGAGTGTTGAATAATCTTCATAAAGTAAACAACATAAATGGAAATAAAAATAACACAAAATGTGTAATACAGCGATTGAAAAAGAAGAGGTGTTCATCGCACAAAATGTTGCAGGAGGGTCGAATGCAACGCAGTTAACTCTCTTTTTATTTGCTTGGCCACTGGAACCATGGATAAGCCTCGCTCATAACACCAGTTTCAAAATACTGGTCTATTGTTACACGTAATGCTTATTTCCTGTTACTTAACATGAGACTACGACCACTGAACAGTGTTCAAAACATCGGTATAACTGACAAATATAAAATATACACAGTCTATTTTGTTTAAAACTTAAACATTTTCATAGTACTGTATATACATTGAAATCATCTGATCGTGTTCCGACCGCTGGAATAATGGTCTCAGTAGCCAGTTCTAGTCAAACCGCCTGAATGACTGATGTAGCTTAACAACTGTTGTCATAAGAGCAACATCCGGGACCGACACCTTAACGTGCCCTCTGAATTGCACTTATGAAAATTCCACTAGCGATCATCCATCCAAGCCTGACCGTAGCAAGGTTGTACTCGTAGATCGTAGCGTGCTTAGTCTTGTTGATTAATATAATTGAGTACGACAAAGCAAGATCCATTCGAGCGCTTCAATAATCGCAAAAACCTATGCTTATAAATACATAACAGTATTATTTATGATTGTAAACTTTAGACAGAGACAATTTTCCAAAGTAAACGTAACATTTATTATCCATCAAACTAGCCTTAGCCTTATTCGTTATGACCTTTAAAACAAGGAACGCGGCGCTTTCAGATTTTTCATGGTAACAAAGTCAATACGTATTTATAAAAAATCCCTGAAGATATCGTAACGCGTCGCGTAACTTGGTTGGTTTGTCATAGCAGATAAGGGCATACAACGTGTAAACAACCATAAAATCGCCTTTCTTCTGATATCTAAATATCAAGTGAAGAAAGTAAACGTTACGTTAACATTGACACATTACTGAAAAGTATTTGTAGTTATTCTCACATCCTGCTATAATGACTTAACTGCACTAGACCACAGTTTAAATACCAGTTACTTTATAACCTGTAATATCAAAGTACACGATCTATGGAAAAGCTTCGAAGCTTCGTTACAGCGTTGAACTTTCGCTGAAGTGTACAGTCGAAGCGCGACTGCCGCGGTCGCTAGTCGGCCGAGCGTTCTACGGAACGCCGCGTACATCGCGCGAAAGTGTGAACATTTCGAAGTTTTACATCCACGATTATATTATATTCAACTTCTTCACTCCTTAATAACTCAACTGTTTTAAATTTTGAAGTGCATTGTTGATGAGAACTACTATACTATATTTTTTAAATTTAGCTGTGTTTCATTTTCTTTTTTCAAACCTTACGACTGGAAGTGAATCTATACTTTTAAATTTTAATGATATTACTTTACTTTATAAATACAGTATTTTAAGACATAAGTTTAAAAATGTGTTTGCTTGTGTGATGTGTAATGTGAAAGTGTTCATTTGAGCGACAATTTTCTGAAATATATTTTTGTCTCCTATGAAAGTGATTCATGAAAAGTGTTCGAAAAATCAGCCTGTGGATAAATAAGTAAGTAGCTAAGAATTATTATTAAGGTTAAGGAATAAAGTAGTTATATTGGTTTAAGCTCTATTCAGGAGCTGGAGTTAGTTGAAACTCTTGAAAGTTAAGCAATCGAAGTAGCTAATGTACTCGAGTTGAGAATATTAATTACCTGCCCAGTTTCTTTACTACTAAACCACTTTATTAGAAAAAAATAATATGGATTGACGAAAAAAAGCTCATGGTTTAGTATATATATATTTTGATATACAATTTTGTTATTGTGGATTCAAGTCCGGTTACTAGTATTTTTTCCAAAACTGAAAGGATACATTTCGATTACTTTTAACGTTAACTGAGAGAAATCTTAGTTAAATTAAATAAAAGTAATGTATGAGTATTCGTTAAGAGTATAATAATAATTTAATTAAAAGTTCTAAATGCTTAAAGAAAACTTCCTAAAGAACCAAGTTAGAAAAATAAAAAAATAGTATACCTTTCGAAATGATCAGGATGGTATGGCAAGAATGTATTAATTATATTTTTATCAACTATTAAATTTTATAAAAATATTGTATTTCCCAAATACAATCGACACTTACGATATTGGATATTATTAGAGAGTCCTGCCAACAAACAACATGTTCGCCCTCATACTCCTGGTACTTGTATTCGATTGTGTCAAGGTGTGAACACACACAACACATTACGAAACATCCATATCCATTATATGTAAGGCACACTTAAATGTCACATTTTTTTTTAATATTGTGACATTTTACTTTGTACTGAACAGATAAAAGTACTTGATATAAGTTTTTAAACTATCATGGTCACAAACATAAGAGATATTCAAATTATCAACGGGATAATTACCATGTATATTTTCTGTGAGTTATTTTTCGGCACTGTTGCAAGCGCCACGATCACAAAAGTACTTTAATTTTCAGTGAACGTAATATGGAGATAAACTACGAATAATAGACTTATTATTATTCGTAGTAGATCAAGCCAAAATGTCAAAAATACGTTGTAAAGATCGATCTAACATACGTCAGACTGGTAGCTGACTACCATTACCCCATGGCTATATCGTCGTTTAAAATAAATTTTTTAAACATGTTTTTATCATCATTTTTATATAAATGGCTTACATCATGACCATGACCTTTGATATCTTATAATAGGTTTATATTTTGCTCTAAATGAAAAGGAATTGTTTATTTAAACAGTATTGAAGTGAACTTTAAATCTTTTACATATTTAAATATATAATACGGTGGTCGACGGCTTTAACGTGGCCTCTGAAACATGGATGCGCGTAATTGAAAATTCCACAAGCGGCATCCAATCAAGTAGTGACTGCAGAAAAGTTAACACAATCAGAAACAAAAGAACAACTATAGAGGCAAAGCCCGCCACCAGCGCCACCACTTGTAAACGAATTTATAAATATTAGGAAGTGTGAAGTTTTGAACCAATGTGTTTTAACCAATTTCCAAAATGAGGAGGATTCATCTGTATTTTACCTTATAAGTTTTTACCTAATTAATCGATTTTGATGTTTGTTTTTTAATTTGAGAGTTTGTGCTCATCTCATGTCCTATTTATATTGATCAAGTTCTGGCGAGTTTCATTGTAGATAACAATATATCATCAACATTAGGTAGAATGGAAGACGGTTTTGAATTTTTTGTTTAATAATTACTTAAAATGTAGGTATAACAAAGTTAGAAACAAACCAAATGCAGACGAATTAAGAACCACCTCCACAACGGGAGTAGATATAGTTGGGCTACATCGTGTGAATGTAGAGGGTTCACAAATTGAACTGTTGGTAACCAAATCGGGACAATCAATTTTGTTTCATTTAGTAAAACAAGTTCAATCAGCAATTTCGCGTACTTTATAAACGAAATTTTATTTTAGAAAATTATACTTTTTATAAAATTCATTTATAATCAATAGAATTATAGGAAATGTTTTGAGCAAAATAGGTATTTTATAAATTATTAAGGGTTCAAAGGGCACTGTAGCAAGTGAACTTACTGAGCGAAAGAGACTCAAAACCAATGTCTCGTGTGAGAATGTTATTGGCAAGTGTAGCGCTTACCATCAGGAGTACGGCTTGATAACACTAAAAACGTAGAGGAAGTCCATAATACTATCACATACTTATTCCATCATCATTTACCATTATTAACATGTCATGAGCTGAGAAGTGTGAACATATTTGTTGATGGTAAATAAATATGTGCCTGCCATAGAATATCTTTAGTGGTAGGACTTGTGGAGAGTCTGCCCGAGGAAGTATATACCACACCTGTGCCAGTTGTTCAACAGTGCAGTAGTTGTGTGCAAACGAAACTGTGTTTCGTAGAAAGGTGGATTTTCCGCCGAAATTACAGGACAAGAGATTTAACATATTATATCTTAGGATGACGTGCATTGCCATGCAGGATTATGAACTAAATAAAATTCTGAATAGTACTAAACTGTTAAAAGCAAGCGTTTTTATAATATTACTTTTTAAAGCACTAACGCCTGCTTTCTCTCAAACATTGAAATTTATAGAGAGAAAAATTCCATCCTCGGACGGGATTCGAACCCGCGTCTTCTGACTCTCAGTGTCAGACGCCATTGACCAACTAGGCCACCGAAGTTTGGGTCCGAGCATCGAATTTTAACTCTCTATTTGACTAACCGTCTTATTATATTACGGAATTTTTCTCTCTATAAATTTCAATGTAAGAGCAAGCATGACGCTTAAAGTATGCGAGCGACTTGTTCGCCTCGCGACCGACTTAAACAAAATTAGTTCGGTTCAGGTTGACGGTTCCCTTAGTTAGCATCCTCCGTCTCGATTAAAGTTTGGCCGCATACCAACCTCAACCAACTCTCGGATCTTGCGCGGCACGTAGAACTTTTCTCTCGTAAAGACCCGAGCTCTGTGCAAAGAGCAGATAATGTTCTACATTCTTTATTGAGCGTATATGTTCAAGAAATGTAGTGGAGATATTTCTTCTCGTTTCCCCGACGTAAAATTTCCCACAAATGCAACTTTAGCCCGTAAAGCTGCCTTGGCATACCTGTATGCCAAAAAACATTCCGTAATGCCGCCAAATCAAATAAGGATCCAATTAAAAATGTTATCTATTCAAATATACAATAGATTTCAGCAAATGTTTTGTTTTTTTATGCTGTAAAGGACCTGGAATTTTTTTTTACATAACAAATTATCATTTGAAAGATACCAGATCGGTAATATCAACGAAAAAGCGACAGACATTTATTTTTTTGCGGGGTTTTTGCAACTCTGGTTTGCAAATTTGATCATAGTCAGCTTGGAGCTCACTAATTAAATAATTGTGACTTTTTAACATGTTTTTCCAACATGCGTACTTTCTAAAAAAAGTGTTTTGAAACCGTTAATATCTGTGTTTTGTTTCACATGCATCAAATCAATATTAATCAGGCATATGACGATGTGTGAACACAACCATATTAAACAAATGTATCTACTACATATTAATATTATTTTAATATAATCACACTTACATTATAAAGGTGAAAGTTTAGTGTGTGATTAGAGTGTGTTAGAGTTCGTTTTTAATTTTGTTACTGCTTCTCGCTCAAACGGCTGGACCAATATTATTTAATATCAAAACCGACTTAACTCACGTCATTAGCCGACGTTTTCAACCTAGATTTCGGGCATATCCGATGCCCATCCTCAGGGAGTTTACGCTGTCAGATCGCGGCGACCATTGCCTGGACCAATTTTGAAGATATTTTGTATCGAGGAAGATAAGACGCTAGATTGACACTAAAGATGCTTTTCATCATCATCCATCACCACGCGGGTGTAACCGCGGGGCGCAGCTAGTTAAATTTAAATATAAATTGAATAGTCTGTTTGTAATGTCAAAATAACAGCTCTTCACAAAATGCTTATAAAAAATTGGTTTTCAAATGATTGTCTGTTTATTTGTTCCAGCTAATCTCCAAATCTCGCGACCGATATATACCGGATCTCCACCGATAGATATCTCATGTCATAAGGAATAACTCGAGGCGAGAGCAACACTCGAGCGAAGTTTTGTACGGGTCAGCTAGTTTATTGTACAGTGATCTGAGTTCGCGCGGCCAAATCGCAAGGAAACGTGTTGTCAGACTCTGTTGTTTTAAATGTACAGAACGCGTTAGGATTGTACTGTTTGGTGCAAATGTTCTTACCTTAACCTACTACAACAAAGTTGTTGGACTACAAGAAACGTGGTGTGCAATGAGCGTGCCGCTTGGTTTCGATGCTGACCACAAGTAATTGTTGAAAATGAAAACTTATACTATCGTGAATACAATTTCACATAAAATAAACTGTGGTAATTGGTAATTGACAGTGCGAATGACAGTGCGGCGCGCTATTCAATTATTGAATTTCCTTAACTCTTTGCGTCCCAGAGACGTATATATACGTCAGATTCATTCATAAATCTTTTGTTTTAATTATCACGGTATAAGAAGGATTAAACATGTTTATACATTTATTAGTCATGCAAGCGCAGTCCGTGAAGTGAGCAACGAGCCTAACCGTCTAAAATCGAGAAAAACAGATGCCCGAATGGAAATTCATTTCTTTATAGTTCTATAAATTATGTTGATGTTAAAAGATCAGTTCAGAATCTCAGATCAATCGTTCGTATATTAACAAAATCAATAAATATGAAAGGTAAGTAAATCAATTCAATAATTTTAAAAATAATGTGATTTAGATTTTATCAAAGGGTTTTGTTGTATGCATTTTAGCATTTGGATTTTACGATTATAGTATCTACGTCCTAATTTTAATTAATAATCCATTTTTCAGGACAAGAGTCTTTGTCCAATTTGTGTTACCAGTGATGACTTATGGCACTGAAACGTGGTCTCTTACTATGGGCCTCATAAGCAAGCTCAAAGTCGCACAACGAGCTATGGAGAGGGCTATGCTCGGGGTTTCTCTACGTGATCGAATCAGAAATGATGAGATCCGCAGAAGAACGAAAGTCACCGACATAGCCTAGAAAATTAGTCAGTTAAGTGATAGTGGGCAGGGCACATAGCACGCGGAACAGATGGCCGATGGGGCCAGAAGGTTCTGGGGTGAAGATCACGGACTGGCAAGCGCAGAGTAGGTCGTCAACTGACAAAGCTGACTAACAACCTGATAAAGGTAGCAGTTATCCTTGTGAAGGTTTTTGCAGACCTTGATAGTGATACCATACTCGATAGTATTTGATAATGTTTTGATTATTGTAAATGCAATATGGTGGCCACGATTTTGAATTCATTTTGACAGATCATAATTTTATGATCCTATGTCAGTCGCATGACTGAAATAAATTTAATGATATCGTTTCTAAATCCATCAAACAGCTCCTACGAATTTTAGATATTTTAGAGGGTTTTCATTAAAATGCGCAAAACCCCCTGAGGGCACTTTCTTTACTTCACAACACATAACTTATGTTCTTCGAGACTCACGCAAACACGTGTTCAAACGTGAAGATGGTCTTCTATTCAGTCTCCGCGTTTCCCTTCACACCACTTTATACGGATGGATAAAGTTGAGAATAATAAAAGTCGCAGAACAAAAGCTGTGATGTACAAAACTTAGAAGGTTGACAGCATTTTTCCAATAACCCTCTAAACATGTCTCTATACATTCGTAAAAAACGTAACCCTACTTTGGCAGTCACTTAAATATTTGTAAGGCTCCGTCGACTTTATTCAGGGATTTAAAAGTGGGTGTAGTTGTGCACCTATCGCTCTGTAATATCGTTGAAATCAGACGCATTCATACAAACTATCTAAAACTACATACGTTGCATCAGAAGTAAACAGGAGAGCTTATTTTACGCACTTTTTCTCAGTCAGCTTTAAATAAAACATACAACAAACTCGATAAAATAGCAGTACGTATGTTCGGGCATCCGTTAGTCCCCGGTTATTGTCAGGTAACAGACGTTCACCTATGCCGGAGGCTTCACCCACCCTCTGAGCCCGCGTAGATTGTATCCCATTAAAAACATAAATGTGAAATGAGAGCCAAGTTCAGTATTATGATATATGCCTTGGTTGTTCACTTGAACGACAAAAGAAGAGAGATCTAAATGGATGGCAAGTTCAATAGTTAGTCCTGAAACTCATTTATAACAACAAAAAATATTTTATAGCAACTTAAAACATCATTTCTTCTTATAACTTAGAATAATATATTAAAGCTTGCCGCGTGTCTACATTGCAAAATGTATACCAGTATGTCAGTATGAGCCTATCTATGACCCATACCGATATACTGTTACATATCTTAGATCTATCCCAGCAGTAATAATAAAATCGAATAATTCCTTGCTTTTTCTACTATTAAAATACAAGCATGCCATAATTGATAAGCTTGTATGTATCGTCTTTATCTTATATCTGAATCGCTGCGTGCATTTTGAAAATATAATAGCTTCAAGGCGGTGTGTGCAAATAGACATCTATTTATCAATGTGTATTGTTAACTCGCTTATTTGCTTTCAAAAGTTCATAAGTTTTCTTATTCAAAATAAATTACTTAGACATTCACTCGTTGTTAGAAAAAGTTTAGGAAAATTAAGTAAAGAGAGTTGAATGAACCTGCAATGTTAATAATTTAATATGTATTTTTCAATTGTGTTAATATTGGAGTGTTGACTCAACACTAATACACCAACTCTTAAATTATTTTTTCAACTATTAAAACCAACAATTTTATTAAAGTGCAACATTGCTTTTGAATCTTACACTATTACTTTTCTAACATGGCAGCTCTGTCATTGGCGTGATCCTAAATGCTTACTAGCGTGAAGGACCAGCAGGCCTAGACAAACGATGTTTCTGTTATCGTTAACGCCAAACGACAACTCCAAAATGTATGGCGTTGACATTACTTGTGGAAAAGTCACGTGACGTCGCGCTAAGTTCATAGACACATTTTTGTCTGTAGGGTGTGCGGAAACACGCTTGTTTGAATTATGTCTAGGCCTGCAAAAACCGGAGCTACAATTACACACCTTGCTAGTATGCTCGTAGCGCAGGTCATGCCATAGGAATGACGTAAATGCGCGAAAAATTTAGATGTATTCAAAATTGCTTTACTTATATAAGTTCTTAAAAATGTATTCGGTTCATTGATTTACCTTTTTTTAGGTATTCCAATCCGTGCAACCGCTTTTTGATAAATTCTTACCACCAGTGATTTCTACGTTTCCGGAGTTATTACTAGAATATTAAGCTAATTTTAGCAATACTTGTAAACAAAAACACGTTTAGTATGTTTCGTGTTATCGGCAAGATCAGGTTAACTATTCAAGATACTCGTACATAAACAAATCTAGACTCTGTAATGGATCAAATCAAATCTCCAAAGATAATAATAATCATTCGTATATTTACTTCTTAGTAATATCTTGAGGCCTACGTACCCAGGCTCCATTTATATAGCCTTTCATTTTTCTTATGCCTTTTAACCGGTATGTATTTTAGGAGTTCAATATCTTTGAGCACACAATTTTTTAAATGATAAGGAAAAATCCAGATGAGATGAGAGAAAATGGAACATGTTGTAAAAAAGGTGTATACCATAAAAACAATGAAGTTTTATTTATTTTAAGGGTTTTTGGAGAACGGTTAGTGTCTGGCAATGGGTAACTTGAATTAAAAGATCACCCTAGAAAGTTTATATGAGGCAATCAATATGCTCAGGACTGCAACTTATTGACCTTACTCTGAATGCGACTTGATTCTGATTATTTTAGTAAAAGTTTAACTAAACAAATATATTTCTTGACGGATGGCAAACTGTACGTGTTCACATATAAACAAATGCAAATATTATAGTTATAATGTAAACTTGAAATAAAATATTATATCACGTTTTTTTTGTTTCAATTATTCGATCGCAGCAATAGATGTATCAGTTTATCGGTTACTTCTATCACTGAAAAGTGTTCCAATAGGATTGAAAAGAATATTAATTAGGCAGGATTCACTTCCACAGTTTATTATTAATTCACTTATTAATCTAAAAATTACTTGTCTTGACTAACTGACTGATTCTTTAACGCAGAGCCCAACCCGGTGGGACTATAAACTTGACATTTTACAGTTGATGCCTTTCAGTCGTAAACTGGATGCTTACGGGAACTTGAAGGAATTTTGGAAACCACTAAGAGAGAGAACTGGTAAAGCGGCTCAAGGGTCAGTTAGTTCATTATAAAAGTACACATTAAGGTGAGAGTTTCATAACATGCAAAAAAAATAAGAATATAGGTGCCCAACTTCTGCAAAAAGTTCAATAATATTATGTCGATGAGCTAAAAAAAAAAACAAAATAAATCCTATATAATCGAGCGCTATCTATCTTCGCCTAAAAACCAAATGTAGCAATTCCTCCACATTCCATTAAAAATAATAAATGTCAGATTACGAATTAAATAGACAATCAGTGTAGCAATAAACTCGTGGAACGCAAACCATCCACGACACGATTTAGGACCTTGAAAGCATTTGTATAGAAATCGTACTAACATCTGTTGGAAGGTGAGAAACATTCTGAATTGAGATCGCTCTTACCACCTGGTCGAAATGGGAATCCGTCGTTAATGTGGGAGTTAACTAGTCTCTTTAGATTTTTTTGAGTAGTCAGGAAACTGTAATGATTGAAAAGTCGTGTGGAAGTTTTTCTTATTGGCATTCTAACATTGGGAATGTCGAATTGGGATAGTAAAATACTTTGGGGACAAGAAGCTCATCATATTTCGTTATAACTTATCAAAGTTTATTCGACGTGACCAAAATATTTGCTTTATTTATGAGTATCTACCTCCACAGTGCAAGGTATAGGTTGTTTACTTATAGGTGTGTTGCATTGTTGACATTTCAAGCGCGTGCGTACATAACATAAGCTTATTTGCAATTTCGCGTCTGCATTATGAGATTGTATTGCACAGTATAGACAATAATTTCCCTAGTTGGTACAGCTACAGTTCAAAGTATTAGCCATTTTGAAAGGTGCTATGTATTAGCTTATTCATTGCTAAATTAACGCTTAAAATAAATAACACTTCAAAATACGCTAGCTACCGATGTCAGTTTGACACCTGTCACATTATCTTATCGTCCGACTAACTTTCTGACAGCTGTCTATGTGACATGTTTTAGTTTATTTGTGATTGTAGTAGTTCTTACTACCACTATGTACAATAATTTCTTTAGGTGGAACCAATAGTATTATATATAAACGGAGGGGTGGAACACTAGACGAGACGGTACGGTAAGGTATCAGTTAAGGTACCAACGAGCATCCCCAAGGAGGATCAGCATTCGGCAGGTGGCCGCCACACAACCGAAGCCACACCTTTTTAATAACATGTGCATGTGCCGTTGGCGAAAGACACATTGTACCGACCTAAAAGGTGGGATTCGAGTAGGATATATATAGGTGATCGGTATCGGTTATTATTCCATAAAGCCTCGATATATCTCTCTTTGCTTGTATAATAACAGTACTTATTTGGTATTTAGATTGATAAAAATGTGTAACAGATATGATACTTTTCATCATCATCATCATTATCCATCACCATCTAATGTAAAATATACGCCAATTAATCCGTTTAATTTTAAATGGACCAACCCACTTGTAAATTATACGAGTATGTACTCGTAGGAATCGATATGTTGCAGTTAGATTGAAGGAGTTTGAGGCTTGAGGCTCAAAGCGAAACTTGAAACTCACTGCAGATACTAGTGAAATATTAAATCGAAATCGCCAGTGAAGGTTTTGAAACTGATGACATTTTCAAACTAAGTCAAGTTACACATTGTCAACTAGGCATACAAAAATTAATGGAGTTAGATTGTGTAGTACTTACAAGTTCCAATATAAAATTTAGGTAATTTGTATTTTAATTTTTTTATTAGTTTGATTTTATATTATTCATTGTCTCTATATATAATAAAGTTTTTAAAATTACTATATATTAAAGTAAATAATGTTAAGTTTTATGATAATAGCGTTTTTAAAATGAGGCTAAGGTTACTCGTTCATAAGTGGTAGAATTAACTTAAACATTAAATAGTTCGGGATAACGAGTATGAAGTGCAGTACCACGCGATACTAGTGGAAACTCTATGTGTACCTCTACATCTGTCATAGGCAAGGTGTGATGCTTACTATCAGGCGCACGAGTTGCACGTCTCGCTAGTTGATAGAATAATACAATATGACCTACAAAATTTATCCAAACAATTTTAATCTTGCTTGTATCCAAAGGGGTGTGCGGATCAATTCCTACGATCATGGTATTTTTTAACTTTTATTCTATATTAATTATTATACCTACGTTAGTCAGTTTAGGATAGATAATGATTATGATCTGAGCCTTCCTGTATTTTTTTTAATATTACCAACCAAGCAGCTATATATGAGCCGCTCCAAGCAGCTCTGGGCCTCTTGGTGTTGACTTACGGTCTATATTCCGAGTTCCTCATTTAAAATTCCTTCCCTTCCCTTCTGAATTCTGAAGTTTGTAATTCTTCTTATATATGTCTTCCTTTAACTTACCTACTGAAATGATAATATATTTTTGTATTACATCATAAGAGAATGAATAGATAGGTAGTGCTAGACGCCGCCTTGGTCTTCGCTACTGTAGTGCCCGATATTCTGCAACGAAGCAGTAGTGCGCAAGCCTTACTGTGTAAGTGTGTGAAGGGCGCTGTAGCAATTCAAATTAGTGGGCGAAAGAAAATGAAAATCCGATGTATCGGGATGATGAGCGCACTGCAGTGCCACGGAAAATACAACTTCTAATATCTGGGTTATCACTGCAACTGTTTCAAGCGCACAACTGGCCCATCTCGCTTGTTCGTGTTTATCTTACTTATTACTTAATTGTATAAAAATAATAAAGACATAACTGTCATTACAATTATCTCGACTAAGCTCCGGGAGCTTTACGTATTACTTCTCTTCAGCATTCTCTTCATAATAAGGAGGCAATAGAAAAACAGTTTTTTGATCGCATTTTTTTTCACAACTTTTGGCCCCTTGAACTTGCGTAATTAATTTTGGAGAATTTTATCTTTGAACACTTATTTTTGTAGTTTTAATGAGAAGAGTTTGTCAAGCTTTACAAAGTAGAACTGTCTTATGTACGTTTTTGAGACGAGCAAGTCGCTCGCCTAATGTCAATTGTCACGCTCGCCCGTAACAGTTCAATGTTATTCAGAATTTTAAACGCACAAGAGTTCAAAGCAAAGCATGGTAATGCAATGCGATTGTTACCCTGAGATATAATATGTTAAATCCCTTGCCCTGTGATTTCGTTCAGAACATTGCCCTTCAACGAAACAGAGTAGAGTTTGCACACTTCTGCTTTGCGGTCGAACTGGCAAAGGTGTGGTACTTCCCCACTCGGACTCTGCAAAAGTCCTACCACTACACATTATGCTAGTCATTTATATAAGACATTATAATAACTATAGAGACTAACATGTATGTATGTAATTTTTTTCAATGTATTTCGACTAAGCGGTATTACAATTTTGTATAAAACTAAATGTTCACACACTGATACTGCCGGACTAGGATTCCCTGTGTCGCGGGAGGCTTGGACACATACATTAACACATTAAACATCCAAATACGAGATCAAACATTTCTGCTCATTCATCAAATATTTCCAGTCCCAACCTGGGATCGAACCGGAGACATGTTACTTAGAAAGCACTGCCAATTTTTCTAAAGAGGCTGTCATAATATAGTGTGAGCAGTCGATTCCGAGTTTGTATTTTAAATTACAAAAGTATTATAAATTATTGTTTTATATTTATGCAAACAAAATATCTTTGGATAAGTACAAGAAAAAAAAGAATATGGAAATGAAACAATCTTTGCGTTTAGAACCACAATTATGAGTGCTTCGTAATTCTGAGCTAATTTATGAAGTAATTAGCGTAAAACTTATATTTATGACTCTTCTACGTTGAATAAATGATAAATCTTTCATTCTACGTCTTGGTTGCATGATAAGAGTTTCCTTTCATTTTATTTAAATCATGCTTTTGGGATACAATTTGATGTTTGTAATTTTAATGGTATTATCTCAAACAATCAAGGGCTTAAAACGTTTTTCATTATTTATTGTTTCTATAAATTTCTGAAACTGTAAATTTGATAAAACGATTTGTCATGAAAGACTTATGTATGTAAACTTTAAATGTTATAAACAAGAAAGTTTGTGTGTATGGATGTATAGATGTTTGTTACTCTATCACGCTCAAACGGCTCGGTCAATATTATCGTAATATGGTATGGAGGCACTGGTTTATCTTTAACCCTTTACATTACTTAACCACTTCCTTACGACACATTTTTCTTTCTTAAATTAATTAATGCAAGAATTCACTTTAGAATTGCTATGATATTATAACGAATGAAACATAAATATCATGACCTATTAATGAAATACTTTGTCATTCGAGTCCCTATGTGAATGTTTGTGCATTAAGCTATTTTATTACATTTACGCATTTTAGACGATCTAAAGTTAAGCAAATTGAATGAGTTATCTTCTAGTTCGCCTGATAAAGTCCCATTTCAAAGACTCAGTAACTTGAAAATAAAGACTAATTTGCAACGGAAACCACAAACTCAACGTGAGAACCGGTACTTTGGGCCTCTACAAACTTTATACAAAAACATTAAATAAATACACACACAGCCTAATTATATAATTAGCAAATCAAAGCGCGGGTAACTCTGGCATGAAAATGTAAACTAAGTAAGTACTTTTTAAACAATCATTTAAATAAATTAAAATCTGTAGCTGACTTATTGTTTAAGGTTCGGACCATAGATATGCCACGACCCACTACTGTATTTATACTTGGGACACTGAAGGTCGATGGCAGGAATAAAACGCAACAAAGGCTAACTATATATTTTTTATTTTTTATTTTTATATACGTAGGTCTGTATTTTATTATTAGTGATAGATTTACTAAGTAGGTACTTAAATTTAATCATATAATCATGTACATATTTTATGACATGTTGGTACAAAGATAGATAATATCTTTGAAGATAATAAGCTACTCGAAGTACTAATCCTGGGCAGGCGACGTCGCGGGCATCAGCTAGTTCTTATATAAATAGGCTTCGACTTTTTTCCTTCACTCTGGGCGGTCTGAATGGGACTGATCAATCCAGGATCTATCTACTCGTGTACTAAGATGTCAAAGTGTAGCGTGTCTTGCCCTGCTGATACCATTATTATGTTCTCTTTTGTAAGGCAACACACTGGAGCTAATATTTGTAGTACCTAAGTAAAAACATTGTAAAAACATCTATATAATAAGAATGGCCCCGAGTTTCTTGCCGCTTCTTCTCGGTAGGCTCTATATATTTTGGAACGCGGCGGTAGTCTTTAAAGTACATTATAATGAAAAATTGACGTTCATAAGTGCGTCTTTGATGCCTAAATTGAATAAATGATTTTGACTTTGACTTTGACTTTGGTCCAGACTAAAAGAAACGATTGACTAGGACAGTTCCTAGCCAGCAGGTCGTTTACATTCTTGAAATGTGTTTTCAAATGCCTTTTTACGCACTGTATCTTTAAAGTATCTATATATCATGTAGTATTCATCAATTCAGTCACTTTCATTTTATTTCGTAGCCCAAAGTCAAAGTCAAAGTCAAAATCATTTATTCAATTTAGGCATCAAAGACGCACTTATGAACGTCAATTTTTCATTATAATGTACTTTAAAGCCTACCGCCGCGTTCCAAGATACATAGAGCCAACCGAGAAGAAGCGGCAAGAAACTCGGGGCCATTCTTTTTATATAGATGTTTTTACAATGTTTTTACTTAGGTACTACAAATATTAGCTCCAGTGTGTTGCCTTACAAAAGAGAACATAATAATGGTATCAGTAGGGCAAGACACGCTACACTTTGACATCTTAGTACACGAGTAGATAGATCCTGGAGTGATCAGTCCCAAGCTGTTTTATCCTCCAAGTAATCCGAAATTTTGTAATAACCTTTTTGACAGAGTTTAGTTTTAATAGTAATTTTAAACTTATAAATAGGCAAATCTCGGATAACATTGGGAACTTTATTATAAAATCGTATACATTGTCCCATAAAAGAATGACTTATTCTGTGGAGACGCGTTACATGTACGGATAGCTTGTGCTTATTTCGCGTGTTGATGGAATGAGCATCACTCCTTTTATCAAAACTGCTAATGTTTTTCTTTACATACATTAGATTTTCATAGATAAACTGAGAGACAACAGTTAGAATGTTTATGTCTTTAAATTTCTGTCTAAGGGAAACTCTGGGAGCCAAACTGTAGAAGCCCTCCCTGGCTTGTCAGTCGGGCAGTGTATTTCCAACATTTTTCTTGCCTTGCCTCTACGTAAATTTCAACGTGCACGTAGTGAATGTCGAGTGCCATGGTTACAGTGTCGTATGTAAGTACGGGCATGACGCGTTGCTCAAAAACTTTAGTATTTGAAGTTGTAGTTTACAACGAAATTTATGTGTATTTCACTCCGGATACTGCCCACGCAAGTAGTTCTTCGCGACACTTCCGTAGTTTTATTTAATTAGCTACGAAAAATTTTATAAGCAAGGTATTCCGTTATCACCTCTACAAGTAACCTATGTCTATGTTATTTTCTCCGACAGGAATCGGAGTAGGATAATCCATCCGCTAAATCGTCGAGATGCAAATCGTAAGAGGCGAGGAAACTCGACTACCTACTTGTTGGTATGTTTCTTGTGCAAGAAGCCGTCTTGGTTGTTTCAGTGCCAGATATTTTGCCGCGAAGCTAAAATGTACGTGGCACTATAGCAAGTGAAATTAGCCTTTGAGTTTATAGGAGCGAATTACAGCATGCTTTAACCTTTATATGTCCATGGACTGGGTACCTAGAACTTTTTACTTTTTTATTTAGGTTACTGAATGTCAGTACAGTCATCTGTAGAACCTATATAGATAATCAACCCTTTGAGTAATAAGTGGGTGGCAGCAGAGTAAAGATTGATATCTCAAACGATAGTACTGTTCTATGTTGGCGATAAAAACAATGTAGGGACTTTTTCAAGATATGTGGCTCTCTTGATGTTGTTGTTGACTTGTCACAGAGATAGCTTGAACTAACAAGGAAATAAAATAGCTTTGATCAAACATGAAAAATTAAAGAGAGTAAATATCCTTATGTTTTATAACTCCACACGTTCCGAGTTGCGGGCACCAGCAACTACCAAGTCACTATCTGACGTCATATATGTGAAAATCTACGAAATTATTCGCAAACAGCAATAAATTTTCCCGGATATAATATTACCTATTGATCACAGGATTACAAGGGTTTGGACAGCTATTAATCTGTAATTATAATAGGGTATGGATTAGATCTCAATCCTTCAAATAACATAACAATAAGGAATTACCAAGATTACATACCCGCATTTCAAACCTGGATTTAAATCAATATTATAACACATTTTCCTGCTTCACAATTTAATTATTCCAATTGTATGCGTATTTAAGTAATAATGGTAAAGTAAAGTAAAAATAACCGTAGACAATGTAAGCAGAGCCGCGTGCGGGTCAGCTAGTAATAAACTAAAAATACTTTTAATAGGTATGGATTTATTCATATATTTTGTCACAGAATAAATTTTACTATACATAGTCAATTACAATTACACATATTAAAAATATAAAATAAATTACAAAGGCTAGATTAACCTTCTAGTCAAAATTAAATAACCCGCCCCTGTCCGCTCCTGGTGGAAAGGTGCCGATTACACTCGCTGCGTTCCCGCGCTGAATAGCTATGGCCAGCAGGAACGAACCGGAGCAGGAGTCACCGGTGATGTCACAGAGTCTTCGACCTAACTCTCCCACAAAGCTCTTAGCCTCAGCCCCCCAACTGCCCATGGTCTCCACAGCCACGGGCACAAAATGGTAAAGCAGCTTCAAGGCAGCGTACTTAAGCCTCTTCTTAATGCTGGCGTCTTCCGCAGCTGCTGACGGGGAGTTGACGGTGCGAGTCAGGTGGCTGGGGGCAACAGTGCTGACGCAAGTAGCGTCCCAAATCAGGCACTTGCCCTTCTTCCACGGCACCAAGGTCAGCCCGTCAGGCCGCTTACCGTCAGATCTGCTCAGACCTGGAGGCTCAAGCACACAAGGGACGTTTGCTGATACAAGGGCTCTACGGACTATGTCATTGAGAGCATGGTGTCGTGGAAACCTCCCTGTGCAACGACGACAACTCAGTGCATGATGACCATTGGCCTCCACCATGGATCCGCAGGTGCATCTGTGAGGTTCACACACCTTGCAGCCTAGGCGGAGGGCCACCGCCACACGAAGAGAGTCGTCGTCAAGTAAGGTGCCCAGGTTAGGTGAAGGCAGCGCATGCAACCATGCTCCAGATTCTGTCTGCGACACAGCCCGCAGTCTGGCCGTATCAACTCCCGTAGCAGCCTCCAATCAATTGCCTTGGATCCGCTTCACCGAAACATCATCCCACGCTCGCTGAACGTGAGTTGCTACTTGTTGTCTATCAAAACTAATCTTATCTACAAGTATGAAGTGTCCTGTCGAGTGTTATGGAGTAAAATCATTGCTATTATTAAATTTTAGATATGGACACAGTGTTCATGTAAAAAATAAATCAGTCCTTGACATTCATAAATTGTTCATTAATTATTAGTTAAAGCTTTCTGAATGGAGTCTATAATTAAAAAGGTTAAAAGAAGGTCTTTAGATTTTTCAATTATTATACCTATGCATATATATTAGGGCCTTTGTCAATTAGTGCACAATATTGAACGAGGTGGCTGTATTTTGGAGAATTTGTAAAGCTTCATAATGTCAACCATTTTCAACCCTTGCCCGTGAAATAACTATGCTATTTTAGGCTCATGTATGATTACAGTGTCGGCAAAAGTAGCAAAATAAATGACATTATTCGTTTTAAAATATTTATACGAGTGTACATTTTGGAAACAGGGAATGCCATCACAGCAATTCGAGCGTATTTACAGATGAAACACTGACAGCGGAGTGATTGTAGCAAACCTAACAAGTAGATATCACAAAATGTTATATTTTGCATATTCGTATTTATTTATTTTTATATCTACATAGTCATTTATAACATAAATACATACTTAACAGTTCTGCTATTGCCAATATAAACTGGGTAATGAAATTTATTTTTAACTCTCACACTACATTACTACACGTTTTTCGTAGTCAAATTAATTAATGCAAGAATTAACTTTAGAAATGTAATTATATAAAACAAATTAAACATTATATCATGACCAATTAATGAAATACTTTTTCATTCGAGTGCCTAGAATGTTTGTGCGTTAAGCTATTTTATAACGTTTAGATTTTATTTATTGGTTGATAGATTTTAGAAGGTCTAAAGTTTAGCCAAATCAATTGAGTTATAATCTAGGTCACCTGATAATAGTCATTTATTCAGTAATGTGCTCGGCTAATAGGGACTAATTTGCGACGGAAAACACAAATTCAACCTAAAAGTTGTGATTGATTCTTTAGAAACTCTATATCAAAACATTGAATAAATAATGCATCCAGCCTTATTACATAATTACCACATCAATGCGCGGGTAATATGGGCACAAGAATGTAAACTAAGTAAGTACTTTTGCTTATAAACAATCATTTAAATAAATTAAAACGTATTTGCTGTCTATGGGTGAGACCACAGAGATACCACGACTGTACACATAGACTAAGGGCATTCGAGGTCGATGGCGGAAATCAATTCCAACAGTGGCTAACATTGATTTTGTTTAATTTATCTGGATTAGTGTTCCTTCTACTTTTGACGTGTACTAGTGGTGGATTATTAAAGGTTAAGTATTCTTCAAGTGCTCGAGGCTGGGCAACGTGTACACAATCATGAAATGTTTTTATTGAGCTTTCCTTTTCAATCGCCGTAGAAAGTTTTAGTGATGCATCCACTTTATTAAAACGTGACTAAGACAGAGTGTAGCTTAATAAAAGACACAATATGCACATCACTTGACTCTGACTATTTGAATAACAACACTGGATGCAAATACAAATGTATACACAATTTAAGAATGGCAAATGTACGATAATACGAGACCCATATTAATAAAAAATTAATGCATGATTTCAGCGTCATTTACAAGTACCTGTTCATAATGCCTCAAAATTGAGATTTGGCCTTCCACTCAGATCGAAAAGCATGGAATTACATAATGGCTGGCCGCGTAGCCTATCCCTAAAGCCGCAGGCCCAGGGTAGATTACTCCTTACTCTGAGCCGAAAGATCAAGTGTTAGTAGTTAGTACTCGTGGTAGGAATGCATAATGGAGATATTTAAAAAAACGATATAAGAAAGAAATATATAGTGACACTTCCTTGAAATCGGAAGCTGTTTCAGCGGAAGTGTCACTAAATATTTCTTCTAATATCGTTTTTGACAATGGATTTCTGCAAAGTAACGCCTGAATTAATAAATTACCAGGTGATATTTTACTTAATGCAAAGTAAAAGTTTTGGGTATTTGGCAAAGCTGAGACGGTGTTTTATTATAGAACTGCTTCTTATTCTATTCAAATCACAGTTTGACGCAGCCGCGTAAGAAGTTCTTCGTATTTTTAATACTTATCTGCTAAAGTCAAGCCCGAGGCTTTACATATCATCGGAAGACGATCCAAAATCCTCGAAATTCAAGTCTGTTACAAGTAACGGGTTTTTGATTATTGCTGTAAGGTCGCCAAAGCAGACGGGTGCCGGTTTTGAATAGGATCATCAAGTGTCTTTTCATGATCTATTCCTCTACATGAAACCGATATAAAATTAAAGTGACAGATAGTACAGATACTATACAGAGCGAAATAACTGAACTTGAAAACACATTTTAAGAATGGAAACGAATTCAGTCTCGACCGTTATGAGTGAATGAGAAGGGACGAATCCTATTATAGGCTGAAAGAACCGCTTGACTAGGAGAGCTCCAGTCGAGAGTTCGTTTCAATTTTTGAAATACGTTTTCAAGTTCACTTTTTTGCGCTGTATAGTATCTGTACTATCTGTCACTTGAATTTTTTTTCGAAGCCGACCCTGGCTTATCAGTCGTGCAGTGTAATTTTTGCATTTTTCTTTCTTTCCTTCCTTGCCACTCCTCGTGAATTTCACCCTGGATTGTTGTGCAGTAGATATCGAGTGCTATGGTTACAGTGCCGTATGTAAGTGTGGGCATGAGAGAAGAAGCGGCAAGAAACTCGGGGCCATTCTTTTTATATGGATGTTTACAATGTTTCTACTTAGGTACTACAAATATTACATTTTATGTGTGGCAGAGAGACAGCTTGCCAGAAGTAGAGTATTCCAAGCATCTTTATCTTCTATATAATGTCGAACTTTATAGTAAGCTTTTTTTATTAAAACGTTTTTTACAGTCAACTTGAATTTGCCCTCTGTGAGCTCAGTTATGTGCTTTGGGATTTTCTTGTAAAAACGCACACAATTTCCTAGGAATGACTTATTAGTCTTCGCAAGTCTAAAACTACGTACAGCCCTTTGCTTACCCCTTGCAAATTAAATTAATTCACATCAATCTAGAATTAAAAATTTAATTTTTTTATTAAAACGTTTTTTACAGTCAACTTGAATTTGCCCTCTGTGAGCTCAGTTATGTGCTTTGGGATTTTATTGTAAAAACGCACACAATTTCCTAGGAATGACTTATTAGTCTTCGCAAGTCTAAAACTAGGTACAGCCCTTTGCGTACCCCTTGCAAATTAAATTAATTCACATCAATCTAGAATTAAAAATTTAATTTTTTTATTAAAACGTTTTTTATAGTCAACTTGAATTTGCCCTCTGTGAGCTCAGTTATGTGCTTTGGGATTTTCTTGTAAAAACGCACACAATTTCCTAGGAATGACTTATTAGTCTTCGCAAGTCTAAAACTAGGTACAGCCCTTTGCGTACCCCTTGCAAATTAAATTAATTCACATCAATCTAGAATCAAATATTTAATGCAAAAGCGATTTATATCTATGTTTATTTTAATTACATTTGTTATCGCCATAAATCTAATCTAAATATAGTTACGCGCTTGCTGTGCTTTGTACTTCCGATCACCTTGCAGCGACTAGTGAGTGACGTTTCCTCCCCGCACCCGCTCTCTTTGCTCAACCGGCCGGACACTGAGAACCGGCTCGACAGATGATGCTCGCTCGACACCCGAGTTGTACACACGAGCCACCGCGATAACCCGCTACGCGCCGCGCTTTATTCTACCCGCTTTAACCAACAAAGGAATTAATGTGAAAGTCCCTTTCCAATCACTTTAACCTACGTTATCTCACGCACCTTTTAGTTAGTGTTTCCAGCAACCCCCCAAAGATACAGTCCACTTAAAACCTTTCTATTACCGCCATAAGCCTTAGGGCACATAACGCTTC
Source organism: Selenia dentaria (assembly GCA_917880725.1). NCBI lineage: Eukaryota > Metazoa > Arthropoda > Insecta > Lepidoptera > Geometridae > Selenia > Selenia dentaria. The sequence continues at coordinate 8,038,710 of OU862891.1, forward strand.
CCGCTGGCGTAATTATTTGTTTTCAAATTATTATAGCCGTAACAACATTCAAGAATAAACAACTAAACCTATTGCGGCCATTTTTGCTGACCGCGCCAAACTGCGTTGAAAGATTCCGATTCCGCACCTTTCGAGATATTGCGGTAAAAACCAAACGTCAAAAGTTTTCATTTGCAGCTAGTAGTGAGTAAGTAAATAGGTAATGTATTATCCAATATTTCGAAACTAGGGGGGTTAATTGTTTATATCTACCTAATACGTAATACTTATTAAATAGTTTTTAAAAGCTGTATGATTGTAACGTTTTTTGCTTACTAACCCTCTCGATTCACTAAAAACATGTCACAAAGATAGCCTGAACTAACATGGAAATAAGATAGCTTTGAAACTTTGAAGACTAAAGAGGCTGAATCTTCTTTAATATGTTTTAAAAACTCCACGCGTTCCAAGTCACGGGCAAGCACTGTACCAAGTCAGTAAGTGACGTCACATATGTGGACATCTACGAAATGATTCGCAAACAGCAATAAACCTCCCCGTATGTGATATTACCTATTGATTGCAGGATTACTAGGGATTGGACGGATATTATTTTATAATTGTATTAGGGTATGGATGAGATCTCAATTCTTCAAATAATATTATAATAATGTGATACTGAGATTACAAACCCGCATATCGAACCTGGATTATAATCAATACTATCACACAGTTACTTGCTACAGAATTAAATTATTCTAATTCCTTGCGTATGTAAATAATTGTACAGCTGCACAATCAATGCTGCAGGGATAAATGAACGGTCAACTCAGAGAGAGATTGAATGAGGTCTTAATCTACCGCGCAGGACCTTAGTGGTTTAGTTGGTAAAGGCTAGTGGTTAACCCTAATATCCGAGTTGTCAGACGTCCAGGACGTGAATTAGAGTAGGTCTGATTTCTTAACTCCATGTTCGGCTGTGAGAGATCAAAACGGGCGAGGGCACTCTTCTGTGCTGCAATGACGGCAAAAGGACCCCTCCTTAGGCCGTCATTGCAGCTCGTCCGTAGTGTGGTGACTGTTTATTTTGTGTGTGATTTACAAATTAAGTGGATCTCAGACTGGAACGAGAGTTTCGAATCAAGTATTGGTGTCCTCGTTCTAGTTCTAAACTCTAGAGGTTCCACAAGCTTAAAAACAAACAAGTCTTAATACTTTTTTAATTTATTATCTTCTTAGAACACAACACCAACACCATAGACAACGTACGCAGAGCCGCGTGCGGATCAGATTAATAAACTAAAAATACTTTCTGTAGGTATAGATATGTTATTCATATTATGTTGTTGTCTATCCAAACAAATTTTATCTACAAGTACTCGAGTGATATGAAGTAAAATAATTCCTATTAATAAATATCAGTTAAGGATACAGTTTTAATGTAAAAAATAAATAGGTACTTGACATTCACAAAATGTGATTTAATTTAATTAGTTATTAGTTGAAGTATTCTCAATTGACTTTGGCAACTCTCTAAGTTGCCAAAGTTAGTTACAAGTTAGTATCACAGATCAATGAACCCTTTGACTGCACATATTGCTACCACTCACTCCCTGCACGTATACAATTTACTGCTGACGTTTGATATATTGTATATTGCATGCACTCGTTTTGCGGTACAAACATAACCTGCCCGCAGTGGTGATTGAGTTTTCATAAGAAAACGGTTTTCGTCTTTTGTTTAACATAATTGAAAAACTTCTCCCAATTGCTCTAAATACCAGCCTTTAGTTCAGTGAGTGTGTTAATTCAACAGTATTGCACAAAATATAACCTAAATAACAAGTTAGCAAGTTTTACGAATAAATATTATTGAAGAACTATTTTGCTAATACTTTGCTAAAATTTGTCTCAAATTTGCTGAAACAAACTTGAAATGTTCATAATTCTGTATTGAAATATTGACAAGCAGTTAATTACAAAGCTAGCTCCAGGCTACAATAATCCTACAATGGACGAAGCGTCTGCCAAAAACATTTAAGCTTTTAATTACAAACGAAAACTGGGCCAAATTGTCGTTTTGAGATCTCAACAAAATGTCAAAGTGAAATTACATTTTACATATATAGCGGGAATATTAACAATTGTACTTCTTTGATAGAAAGCTTCTGTGACTAACTGTCACAATTCTGTCATTGTCCGTACATGCTAGTGAACCGTGAGGAGTTTGTAGGTTGCAGTCGAAGAATATGCTCAGTGATGCAAAGAAAAGAAAAACGAACAGAAATTAAGAATTCCCCATGATGACTATCTTAAACAAAATACAACACAAAAAGGATTATAGACTAACACAAATTTCATCGACATCAGCCAGTATTAGTCCACTACTGGACATAAGCCTCTCCTAATGCAACCGTCCCGTAGTAGCTTACACAAATTTAGTAGACCACAATTAAGAAATTGTTTTAGTACGTATGCTACGAGTATAAAGCATTTACGGGCTCACATGCTCACATATGCTCGGCATGGAACGACAAAATGTGATTTTCAACGTTCAGGTCTGCGGCACTGCGATGGTTGCAATGCCATACATGATGATATAATACAATATATATACAATAAATAACACAATATTTACATAATATTTGATCGAGTGTGCGAAGTGAACCAAGTCCCTGCAATGACTCACCAAAATTTGCTGTCATTCGTTTGGATGTTGGTACCCCGTACATGCCATATTGTTCCGCTAATCTTGACTAAATTAGGTATACAGAATTCATAATTAAGTAGTTTATTTCTTTATGTTCAGCGTTTTTGATTAGAGGGGTATAATATGTTGGTTGGCTGTGGCACCATTACTTAAACTAGCCCACTGCCTATTAGAAGTTAGTGTATAATTAGTTATATATAGGCTCGTATGGACCGCTACTTATGTTCCTTTGAGTTATCTATGGAAGTGTTCCATCTGTACGTAGTCATCATCAGCCCACATTGCATATGTCCAGCAGTGGACGAATGTTAGAATTCTCCTAAAGTACGCCACAGAGCTCGGTCTTCAGCTCTCTGCATTCAGTTACTGCCAGCCGCCTTCCGCAGGTCGTCTCTCCATCTGGCCGCAGGGCGTCTGTACGTAGTACTAAGTATTATTTATTCTACAGCAGTAATACGACGGAATTAAATTAAATAATCACTAACTATTTGTTAATACTTCAACTAGGTTTAGCGTCACCTAGGTTTAAGCTTAACAACAGCGCTGTAGCTATTCCTGCAGCATCATGCTGAGCTCCATGTGCATGACACCCATTTGTACTTTATATTCCTTAATTTTAATATAATTTTATTTAATAACGGTGTTTTAATAAATGTCTTCATTATCAAAACTCATTCATTCACTACTCCATGAAGTTGAATATGTGGTACTACAATATTTAACCAAGAGGGAACTTTGCTTAAGAACCAGATGGTTAATTATCTTCAAAAAGGACCTAATAGCATTTTATCAAACACATTGATCGCACAAGAGATCTTATTAATTGGATATGAGACTAAATTATGTTTCAACGCATGCAAATTAAAAATAAAATTCTTAAGCCATAAGTAGAAAAGTGGCCATAATTTTCTATTCGATGACTCATCATTACAATAACCTAAATAAATAAATAGCGCTCGGTACATACGGTATATACGGTATATACGAGTATGAGGTTTCCGAGCAAAACAGAGAAATAGAAATAAAATTACTTGGTAAACATTCCGAGCAAAACAGAGAAATGGAAATTACTTGGTAAACATTTGCATGATATAAAAAGTTCGGTCGTCGCCACTCACCGACGGCTCGCCACAAAGCCGCCCCTGCGGTTTTATTATTATTATTTTTATTATTATTATTCCTTTTATTCAAAATAAATCACGGATTTCATCCGGTCCTTTACAAAGGCATAAGTGGGGCTGTAGCCAACACTTAGAGGCCTGTTTGGTATAAAAAATACAAAGTAGTATAAAAAAAACCAGAAACTTTTGGATGGATGGTCACATGGTATATCTATTATAAAAATGGGTAAAATGACAAGGCTATTGAAATGATTTTATTAGTGATAAAAAGATAGTGGGCTATGGAAGAGACTACGGCACCTGCCAAATTCAGTCTCATTTTAAAATTTTTGGCAGGTGGTGACTTGCCACCCACTAAACGGGCCCCCCATAAAGGCCACCATGAATGGTGACAGAAAGGGCAACGTTGGTGTGGCTGACTAAAGGGTGTCGAGAGGTGTGCTGCGGTTTCACTGAAGCGCTACTACCGGCGTTATGCCCTTTAACACTTCCACCCTTGGAGCTTTTTGTTACTTGCTCTTGCGTCTTCACCCCCAGACGGCCAATTAAGGCAAGCCGGGGGTCAGGGGTCTCATTTAGCCCCAGGGAGAATCAGAGTCTTAATTAAATATAATAATAATAATATAATAATTAAAATTATTATTATTATTATTATTAGTTTCGATGAAACCGTCACACCAACTCCAAACTTTTTCTTGAGACCCTTACCCCCGGCTTGCCTTAATTGGCCGTCTGGGGGTGGAGACGCAAGAGCAAGTAACAAAAAGCTCCAAGGGTGGAAGTGTTAAAGGGCATAACGCCGGTAGTAGCGTTTTAGTGAAACGAGACCCCTGACCACCGGCTTGCCTTAATTGGCCGTCTGGGGGTGGAGACGCAAGAGCAAGTAACAAAAAGCTCCAAGGGTGGAAGTGTTAAAGGGCATAACGCCGGTAGTAGCGCTTTAGTGAAACCGCAGCACACCTCTCGTCACCCTTTAGCCAGCCACACCAACGTTCCCCCTTCTGTCACCATTCATGGTGGCCTTTATGGGGGGCCCGTTTAGTGGGTGGCAAGTCACCACCTGCCCAAAAATTTTAAAAGGAGACTGAATTTGGCAGGTGCCGTAGTCTCTTCCATAGCCCACTATCTTTTTATCACTAATAAAATCATTTCAGCCTTGTCATTTTACCCATTTTTATAATAGATATACCATGTCACCATCCATCCAAAAGTTTCTGTTTTTTTATACTACTTTGTATTTTTATACCAAACAGGCCTCGAAGTGTTGGCTACAGCCCCACTTATGCCTTTGTAAAGGACCGGATGAAATCCATGATTTATTTTGAATAAAAGGAATAATAATAATAAGAAATTTATTGACATTAAATAAAAAGGGCATGTTAAAAATTTACAGACTTAGGACTACTTATTTTGACACCTGAACTAGTAATGAAACTGTATTTCAGACGCCAGAGCTCTCCGTTTTATGGAAACTAAAAAGTAGGTACATATTCGTATAAGTGGCACATTTTTAATAACATCTTGGGTCCCACGGTCAGATATTATCAATTTAAAAGTATTTTTTTTCTTTTCCCCAAAGAGCCCCAAGTGCTAAGACTATAATAAAAACAATCTTATAAAAATAAAAGTTAATAGTAAAAAAAATGTTTGTTTAACTGTGTGTCAGTGTGACGGTTTCGTGTGTGTATGTGTGTGTGTGATGGTGTGTATGTGGGTGGGGTATATATTTATCTTTTCAGTTATACAGCCCCTAGGGGCTTAATAAACTTCTCCGTTTCCATATACGAAAGAGTTTTTAGCCAGTTAGTAACTACAACTTTTACTTTGTTGTATGGTAGTGGATAGATATGTAGGATTTTATTTGCTTTATTATAGAATTGATTCGCAAGAACATCATAATGTTTACTTGCAAGACATGATCGGTAAGGTATGTTGGGACAGATACGAGTTTTTCTGCGGTTATTATTATCAAGCTCAACATTGTATTCTAAATGTCTATGCTTTCGAAGGATGACATGTAGGATGTAAAGTTGCCGAACTGTTAGTAACTCGCTTTCTAAGTACAGGGTATTCGTGGGGTATCTAATAGGTTTTTTGAACATAACCTTTAGTATAATATTGCCCTCTGTGCTCGCTCTAACTTTAATAAGGTTGTAGCATATGTACCTCCCCAAGCAGTATCACAGTATGATAGAATAGACTGTGCTAGCGAGTAATATACTATTTTAAGTGTCTCACGATCTGCTGTTGACCTAATACTTTTGAAAACATATATGAGTCGTCTGGTTCGAGCAGCGAGACATTCGATGTGAACTTTCCAGCTTAGAGTATTGTCAATAATGGTTCCCAAATACTTAATGTTAGATGTTTGCGAGAGCTTAACTTAATTCGAAATTTGTTTCGTAAAGGTGATGGTTGATGAATTCTTAATTATGGTAATTTTTAAGGTTCCTATTTATTCAAACGAATAATAAAAGACTGATCGGATGATCCGTAGCTTATAACAGGTCTCATCCTGTCCAACCCATACATAAAGGTCTTTGTTCACACAACAATGGGTCGACGAAGAATATCCTAATTCAGTCTGTGCGCGATGTCCACTGATTCCAAGCAGCTGACCTTTAATACTCGTTACTTAGGGTTGTCAAAATTGATCGAAGAATATGAAGACTAAATTATCCAATCAAACGTCATCACCAGTTCTTAGGTACACCAGCTGTCGTGACAGTTTCGGTACAAAATATGTGTCAACTTTTAAGAATTTGGTTATATGGCTATATACGACCGTCTGCCACGCGCAAGTTCCTCAGGATTTATAACTCTCAGTGAAACAGTCGCCTCCAGTTGTCTGCTAATGAGCAAATGGAATGCTATTCACCCGGGACATACCATTTTATGCACTTCTCGGTTATGATTTTAACATGATTTTCCTTTTTAGCATATAGTAAAAAGCACTATTGTCCTCGCCTTCCCTTTAGTTTAGATGATCAAACCATAAATAACCTTATATGAAAGACAGTAAGACCTAGGAAAGCTAGTATCCAACTGCGACTCGACCAACCTGCAATCTCAATTATATTCAGAGTAACCGATTACGTAAATCATTTTCACTGTAAATCAATTTAATAACGAGTTATACTTTTGATATTTTTTGTCATTTCATAATAATTCCATTGTTATAAATATACACATATGACAAAGTAAGCACTTAGCACAACGACGCCATACTTGTTTTGCGTGCCCAAAACCTTTTCAGAGAGATTCGTCTAAATCCCTTGGATCCTTCCAAGTATTTTTAGATCGTTTGAATATTGAAACGCAGTAAAGCTTTTTCCACATAAAAATATACATATTTCTATCACTCATAATCTAAAAGTAGGTTGAATTTTATTTTAAATACGAGAGGTATGAGTACATACGATTTACGAGGAGTTTATCGGAAAGTCACCTAATTTTTATGACCTATTTAAGACTAAGCGTATTACCCTAATAAAAGAATAAACAAATAATTTATTTTAAAAATAACTATCCATACAAAAAAGGTGTTAATAATAACTAACATTATAAAAATAAATATAAGTAAAGGCTAACCGTAGGTAGGTGACTAAGATTTCGCCATTTATATTCAGTCCATTTTGTGCCCATTCCAGAGTTTTGAATTATGTATGTACCTTATTGAAATAATGTACCTATATTTCCTTTTCAATACAATACATTTTGTTAACTTATTTATTATCTACTAGCGAGTGCCCGCGACTTGGTTTGCGTAGTAGGCTCAGCCTTCTGTCTCGTAATCTACCATCTTTTCTTGGGTTTTCTTTTATAAGAACAAGCTCCTGACAATAATTAACACAAGAATAATAGAATTGACGAGATTGTTCCATCCGTTCTGAAGTTATAGCGTGACCAGGAGAAAAAGGGGTTTATTTTTATATGTATAGATATGTATTAGAGGTAATATACACTTTTTCTAATATATCTTGAATAAGAATTAACTTTATAAACAGGATATTTACCATGTACTGTATTTATAAAATTGTATTGCAAAATTTCTGACTTTAGAAAACTATCATTAGGCACAGAAATAATTGACTCTTGTCAAAAGAAGTAAATGGCAACCCTAGAACCACTGAAAACTCAGCATTGGACCGCGATAACAGATTAGGTTGTAAGTACCATTTATGTGATTTAGTTCACGTGATCATTTCAATTCGTTCTAATTGAATAATGCTGGTCTAATCTGTTTTGCGTGCTACCCACTGCCTTCATTATTATACTTAACTTATATTATATTCCAATAAACGTACGAAATGAAAGCAGAGAATACTTTAGTATAAGGATACTTACGTTTATCTATTTGTCATTTCCCTCACGATGTCCTAGCTAACTTATGGGTATATGTCCCCCAGAGCGTAGGGCGGGTTGCGGTCATGTCATTCATTTGTCACTCGCCGTCGACTGAATCAAAAGCATTGGGTAGTCCACATTCTGAATTCGGAAAATGCTTTCGTGTTTGTGTGGGAAGATTTACTATTGAGACAGATTTCTTGTAAGGGAAAACGATTCTTGTTATAAGAATAATCTTTTAAGTATTTACTGTAGTACCTATTATATATTTTCTAGGTATATATATTTCAATATTAAGACGCATAGTCAGTACGCAAGGCTGAATGAATTTGTTAAGTTTTCGTTAACATTGGGCTATAGAGAAATTGCAGGTTGACGAGATCAGTGCTGTATTGTAATTATTTTGGTAAATTACTAGATGTGCCCGCGGTTTCACCCACGTGGTGATGGATGATGATGATGATGATGAAGAAAAGTATAATTTGTGCTTTCTTGGGATACAATTTATAATCTTACCAAATTATATAACTATCCGTTCACCCGTTTAGGCGTGATAAGGTTACAAACATACAGAGAGACATAGTTTATAATATACTAGCTGAGCTCCGCTGTTTCACCCGCGTGGTGATGGATGCTTACGTATATTCCCTCCCGCGCTCTGATTAGTAAGAGCAAGGATCATATTAATAGTATCATTATCATCCTTGGTAAGAGCAAGAGCTACAGAGGGTTGCCAGATTGCGCGACTTGTCGCCAATTGGGCCATCTCAAAATTGTTGGCAGACGTCAAATAAATTATTAAGTGACCAAACTTTTTGTTTACAAATAGACATACATTTTTCAAATGTTTTTGTTATACGTACAACGAAACTATTACAATTATATTTTATTCATATAATGTGAAGATAAGTGAGACAGCAATATAGATGACATCTTGAATGTGCTAAACTGGATGACAGTATAGTGTACACATTGGCGCGATTTTGTAATATTCTATAATGTGAGAGTACTACAGTTTGTACATTTCTATTGTTGAAATTTAAGGATGAAAAAAGAAGATTATAAGATACAAGTACTAAATCAAATAAAGTTAATTGTGACTTAAAATAGGAATGTGGGGAAATCTGATTAACGGTACAATATCGCGTGTGAAAGAATATTTTCGAAAAGATAATGTTTTGTTTTTTGCAAATGATATCTAGATCGTTTAATCCGTTCAGCCGTGATAATGTTGCAAACAGGCAGATGGACAGATAGAGTTCACGTTAATATTATTAGTGTTGATAATATGATAAAATAAATTCAGTGTGATGAGAGCCCAGGATGATACTGTAACTGTTGTGGCACTTCATACCTACAATACTTCATAATAATTACTCTGCAGGTATACTAAATTAACATGTAAATCTAGTTTTATTCACATTGAAAATATTCATATCAGAAACGTAAGTACTTTCTCAGATATAAAATATAGTCATATTTACATAAAAATGTATGTTTCTAAGCGAGAATGGCTCGACCAAATCGGCAATACTTTTTTGCGTATATGCCTCTGCCCATGTAAAGTATTAATAAAATAATTGCATTATTGTTGAGACATGAAATAACGGGAACACTCGTAAATACGTTATAGCTATTTTAATTTTTGATAAATAACACTAACTACTACTAAATAACGTTTGACAGAATGAAGTCTGTCCGGGCAGATAATTATACATAAAAATGCTTCAAGGCAGACGTGTATAGTCCCATACAAAATGTGGCTAAAAATTCGTCTAACGTTTTCAAATCAGCGCAACCTGTTACAGTAAGTCATAGATTTCATCATAACCGTAACGCATCACTTACACATGTTTAGCCTTACTTATAAACGCTGCTTAAATTTAAATAACGTCATTTAGTACCGCGCAGAACAGTTTTCCTTTACGCAGTACTCAATAACGTCATTTAAAGTTAAGCAGCGTTTATAAGTAAGGCCCTTAATGTTTTGTAAATAAGTATTGATCTATGATTATTTAATTATTACAATGAAACATACGTTTTAAGTTTTTTACAATACCTATTAGTAGTAACTTAAATGGAACTTTCGTAGGTATTACACATTTTAATATTATTTTGACAGTTTAACTTACTAGCGCGAACGCAGTCGGGTGCGCAAATACTCCATGAAGAAGAACCGGTCGAGATATTCGACTATACCTATCGCGTAAGTTAAACCGTCAAAATAACATTAAAACCAATTAGTAGTAAGATATGATAAGCTACTTGTGAATTACATTTTTGTATTTTCCCTTATTTTGTTAATTTTTCTATTTGCCCAGTGCAACATAAATGTTTATGTTGCACTGGGCAAATAGGGGAGCAGACTTGCTCCCTCGTAATATAATATTAATCCGTCCCTTGGTGACCTGCTTCCGTTATTACGTTACCGTTAGTAATTATCAACTGATGATGTTTTCTATAAGATTGTCGACTTTCTTACTCAATTATCGGCTTTGACGTTTTTGAATAATTTGCATAAAATATTAGTCAACTTACGAACAAGGACTTCAGTTAGGTGGTTGGAGGATATCAAAGCCTATTATATAATTAAAATGGGTTTCAGCGTTTTTTATTCATCCTTAAGTAATAACGTTTTGACGTCGCGTAGTTCAACGATAATTTTCACCGTGGTTTTAACTGAAAGGTAACTATGGAGTGTTGTAGTTTTTAGCCAACGTTTATTCGGACCGATGCAATTATCGAATAAAGTTTAATTTTAATAACGTTTCTATCGCATTGATTATTATAAATAAATAACTAGATTTTATATAAATTATGTCATTTCATTGTGTTTTATGCGTCCATATTCAACATAACATAATGAAGCTGAGTATTTTCTGCTGCGCTGAGATTTCAATAGTTGTTGGATAGTTTTGATGGCACGGTTTCAAGACCTTTGTTATGTTATAGTTAAGAAATACAAATTAACATACTCATCTCTACAATAATATTTTTTTCTTTAAACAGATTAATAGCATAAGAGTAATTAATAAGTAATGGTAACAAACGAATTCTGCTGGCCGGTAATCACTAAGGGAGCTCCAAACGGAGATCCTCACCGAAATATACCACTTCGTGGCGGCGAGGAGCTCCCGAGGACACTCTCCAGCGTGGGCGGAGATTATACGTATGCTGTGGCAAACCGAGCCGCCCTGTTGTAGACGGAGACTCTCCCGAGTTTTAGTAGTTCTGAGCCCCACACGCCCTCTTCCGTCACCCCCGTGGCGGAAGGGAGGTGCACAGCTTTACCCCCTCAAAAAAAGGTTAGAAAGTAATACATTTTAGATCGACCCCAGGTTCTTACTTTGTTAAACTCTCGTGCCAGCACAATCACGAGAGATTTTCCGATCAGGCGAACATGTCTGGAACAATTTGTTTTGAAATTCCATCCGAGTAGGTATGTAACTGGCAGTCATCTGATGATAACATTACATATACCCATAGCAGTGTGACACAGCTGTGAGACATTGGTTTATGAGTCTCTTACGCCCAGTAATTTTACTTGCTACAGCGCTCTTCACGCGCCTTTACACTGTGATCCTTGAGAACTATTGCTTCGCGGTAGAACATCTGAACTGCGGTAGTGCCAACCAAGGTAGTCTCTTGCACAAGAGTCCTACCACGTAATAAGTCGGGTATCCTAGCTACTTATGATTTGCATCTAATTTAAACGGTGGATGGAATATTCTTTGAGTCCATCTCCTCAACGATATAAATAATTTCAATTGAGATTTTTCTTAACATAACAGGTTAACGTGATATGACACCAAATCGGCTGTTTCACAAGTCAAGTGTCACTTCTAATTCCTTAACTGGTAAATGTAAACATCAGAATATTTCAGTTAGACAGGACAAGTGATAACAGATTTGTACAGAGAAAGATGCTCTTGCATTGACTTCATTGGGACAAGAATAGGGAGACGATGATGACGGAGACCATGCCCTTATGTTGGTAATAGTGATATTGATGACAATATTGACTTATTAAACGTTTATTTTAACGCCCTAGATAAGTAATGTAAGATAACAACCACGTTCTTACATTATCTAGTACACAACGCTACTCTACATCAATCGAAGGCTTTTAATTGAATATATACCAAAATAAACACGTGAATGTGAAATCCGGCATCCAATTACTTCCCAAATAAACACCATAATTGATAGATACATCTTATATATTAGTGTAGGTACTCAAATAGTTCCATTGAGCTTATATGGCGTTATAGAGGTTGTTGGATCAGCAATCCAATTCCGCTAAGGAATCTGTTTATTTGCACTTACAAATCACACTACAATTCCGGTCTTAGGATATTTCTGATTCATATACTTAGATTTCGTTAACGTCGACATATGGTTACAATCTTAACCATATTATGCATACTTCTTCTTCTTCGTTGCGCTCTTGACAGAGCGGCCGTGATCGTCATGTAGTAGTGTTGCTGGGGCCAGAAGTTATACGCCTCACAATGTCACGCCATTTTTGCCTGTTAGCGGTCATCCTGATGCACTCATGCAAGGAACCACCGACCGCACACTTGATTTGCTTGATGATTCGGTCCATCGCATCGGTGACCTACCGCGCTGTCTGGTGCCTTCCACTCTGCCTTGGACGACTAAGCGCTCTATGGAGTCGTTGTCTTGCCTGGAAACGTGTCCAAAGAACGATAATATACGGGATTGGACAGTGGCCGATAGACGTTGCTTAATACCGAGTTCTTGGAGTATTGACACGTTTGTGCGAAACTCAGTCCACGATACTCCAAGCATTTTCTTCCAGCACCACATTTCGAGATCGTCTATCTTCTTCTTTTCAATGTCTTGCATTGTCCACGTTTCTGCACCGTCCAGATAAATAGGGAAGACTAATGTTCTGACGAGCCTTATTGTGCATACAAGCATATACAATTTTGGCAAAACTTAACTTGAGAAAGATAATTGCTTAAAATTTTCTACTGAAACTTTCTATTTATAAGGTAGAATAGAATATAAGGACGTGATTTTATGGGAGGGTAACAAAAAATGTTGCCCAGACTTATGATGGGCCATTGTTCAGAACTCATTGAGTATAGTGCATATATAAATTTATAAATTTTTAGCATATTCATTATATTAAGATACCAAATACGGAGAGCAAAACACTTTTTCCGAGACACACATCACTCAATTAAATAAAAAGTTTAATAAAGTTGATTGGCCATTATGTTGGGAGCCTTATACAGCTTGGCCGGATTTTCGCTTGATCAGTTTTTTAACATTTAGTCGGATTTCATCAAATAAAATAAATCAATAAACTGACAAGTTTATATCGTTATTGTATTTCTGTAGGAGAGAATATTATTTAAGTAGATGTAGATTTCCTAAATAGGTGGATTTCGCCTAAACAAAGTCAAAACCAAATGCTCAGTATAGATACCTAGAATTATTTACTACATGGAAATACTCATACTGGATTATTTGATGTTAGACTCATTTATTAAAAAATCATCAACACCTTGTGATAAATTTATTTATTTATTGATAAAGAATACCGCCTTAAATATGAAAATCAAATAATATGTCTCCTCTAACGAATCATTTTATTACCTCAATGATATATCCCTACACAAACATCACAACATTCGATTTAAATCCAGGAACTTTGCCGTGATAATTAATGTGAACGCCCGTTTTGTGATTAAACCATGAAATCCATATGTATATTACGCTAGGGAACTCCAGTAAAATTTTATTACCGCTGATTTCAATTATCACACGTACGTTAATTATAGTTATTGCGGTAAATAGTATTAAAAACACATAATATGGTGATAAGTTATAAAACAGTTTTATTGAGACGAAGAAATTTTTTTTTTAAATTTCATAGGTAGTCATTTGATAACTATGTCACCTTGATGGTCAGTGATAGTGCAGTCAACATTCGTAGCATACCAGTCTATTATTGACAAAGTCAAGGACGTTATTAGTTTTGAAGCTCAGAGTCAGTGAGCGTCGACTATCGACCAACCGGTAGCCGGTTCGAATCCTGCCTTTGGCTCAAGCTTGCGATGAAAATAACATTGTGGGAACTTACACAGCACGTGAACCAGATATTGGTGTGTGCCTGGGCACCCTCTCTATTATTAAGTTGCCGATATGCAACTTAAATTGAATTCCCGCACATGAGAGCCGGTCACGACCCTAGGGCTGTAGTGTGGTTGCAACACTGATCATCTTGCACCTTCTGTATACTGCTACATAAAATAAGATGTTTACCTAACACTGGACGTAGATCAAACACAGGCATATCAAAAAAAAATACAAAAAAAACACCAATTTTCCAAGATGTTACAAAATTGATGTAACAAAGTCGCATATATAGTTGACAATGCTATGAAGGTCTTAATAAGTAGGTAACTATATCTAGAACTGAAAACAGACGTTTTATTCAAATTTTATGTAAACTAAAACAGATTTAATAACAGGAGTGAAAATAGACAACCTTGAGGAAATTCTTGCAGAAACTATTCTAATGCCAGTGTTTCAAGGTAAGGAGAAAGAAAATAGTTCTAGTTTGACTCTCTTTGTCATAAAATGTGTAACCAAATTTCAAATTGTAATACAAATATTCTTTAGATTAAGATTGTTATTATAACATAGTTAACAAGGTAGAATAATCACGTTAATTATTTTATTTTATTTTTACATTTAGGGAAAACAACCAGCTTATAATATTGAGCTAATAAAATTAGAAATTTAGAGCAAACTAGCCTAAATAGTTTTCACTAATAAAATAATTATAACATACTATTTAGTTGTTTGTTAGATATTTTTAAAAGACCACAAATTCTTTATGTTTTATACATAAATCGTCCAGAGTCCTGCTAGAAGGTTTTTCTGTCCTGCCGGTAGGACGCAGCTAAGTTTGGATTACGAGAAGTAGTTAGTACAAAAAAAGCATCATCCGATAGTCTGTTTCTTTCTCTTTATAGGCTAATTCCATCATCGTCAGTGTCAGTAGGATGGCTGCAGAGTTAAGACGTGGGTGGCGCGTTCGTTCTCTGGCGACACACTATGACGCTCCAGGCACGAATAACGCATGGAGTCGTCAACATTTCGGGGAATCTTTTAGAATGTCACGTATTTTTATAGAAGTGTGATATTACAGAAAATGAGAGCCGATTGACGCAATTGCCGTTTAACATGGTTTTTTTAATGTGGTTGGTGACAGGATTCGGAATACTCACCTGGTATTAAGTGACAAGTAACAAAATCAACTGTACTGCTGGAAGGACGCGTGTATAACTTCATACAAAATAAGGTCCTGCCTGCAGTACTATCAAAGTCCTTCCGAAAGAGCTTCAGCAGCTTCTGGACAGACAGCTGCTTGGACGATATATCATTAAGAAAGAGATGCCAAACACATGTTCAGGCCGTGAGAACCCTATTAGCTTAGTTGGTAACGACTCTGCATTGAAATCACGAGGTCCCAGTTTCATCCCCATTCAGGGTAAATTTTTATGTAATTAATAAAAACGTTTGTTCTCGGGTTTTAGATGCTTGTGATTTATGCATGAGTGTGCCCGTGCCGTCCGCGGCACAGTGACTCCTGGCGCGGGGGCGGGAGTGTGTGAACGTTATTATACGTAAGTTTATCAAACAATGAGTACACTTAATGCAAGATGCATTAAACATCCAAATGAACCGTCTGAGGTAACCGAAGTGACCGAGGTCATTATGACAAACAAAAATACGGGCTTTGAATGATGCTGGAATAATATATGGATTTTTTATTTCTTAACTTCAAGAGTCGTTATATTATAACAATGAAATTTCTATTGTGTCTGGCCGAATGATGACCAACGACCTTCGATGGAATAATGACGTGAACATAATCTTATTTGCCAAGAAAAATTATTAGAACTAAAACGTGCTAAAAGGCTTTCGTTTACTTTCATGACTTGATACTATTCTAGGTCAATTCTGCGATTAGGCACGTAATGAATGGCCAATGGCGTGCAAAAAATAGTGATTATTTCACTATTGTTGCACGCCATCGGCTATTTACCAAAAATGACGACTAAATCAATTAAAATATATTTTATGTAGTAAATTTAAATAATCTATGGCATGTAGTTAATTAGTAATATATATTATTTTATAATAGTTTAGTTTGTGAAAAACTAAATAAAAATAAACTGTTATGTAGGTAATTGAGTTCCTTGACTCCTTGTACGATAGGGAATAAATACAAACTAAAAAAATTTCGTTTAAGTCAGAATTGGAGGGTAGGTTAAGAGTGTTTTTTTACTGTGACGTATGATTTTTCTATTCTAAGAGGCGATCTCGCTTTGGAGTTTTGAGAATTTACACTTAATAAATGTATTACTTACATAGATCGAGTAATAATTTGATAGAAATGTAATCTTTACATTAAGGGGATGACTTAAATTTATTTATGTCGCGTCGTATCCAAGAGAAGCCGCTGGCAGGTCAGCTAGTAACGTAAAGATTTGTTCACCATAAATTATTTTCAAAACCCAACTGTTATAATAATATTATATTAGTTAGGTTTTTCACTTACAATATTCATTTTTAAATATTTAAAAAAATTTTAAATTGAATTACATTATTTAATTTAAATTAAAACATTTGAAAATCAAAGTTAATAAATATTTATTTATTTTTTCTATCTCAGTTAGACTGGAGTTGCCTTTGTGGCGGGAAAACGTAACAACTGAGGCATGAATTTTCCAAAAATCGTTACTGAATGTTTACAACATAAAGAGCATCGACAGCTGCAATGTCCAGTTTGTAGCCCGAGCGGGTTAACCTCTGCGTTGGTGAATCAGTCAGTCAGTCATTCAGGACAAGTATACATACATAATTATATAAATATTTAAATACACATCACGTAACTATCACTGATTTTCAATCGTAACCCATAGTAATGACCTAACGAACCGCAGCAAAGATACTTAACGTCCCAGAAGAGCTACGACATTCGGCGACACCGCACAGTTGTTTCCATATATATTATATGTATATTGCGATACAAAAGTGTAGGTATTTAAAATACCGGACATGTCAAAGTCAAAGTCAAAATCATTTATTCAATTTAGGCATCAAAGACGCACTTATGAACGTCAACTTTTCATTATAATGTACTTTAAAGACTCTACCGCCGCGTTCCAAAATATACCATCGAGAAGAAGCGGCAAGAAACTCGGGGCCATTCTTTTTATATAGATGTTTACAATGTTTCTACTTAGGTACTACAAATATTACATTTTATGGGTGGCAGAGTGACATCTTGCCAGAAGTGGAGTATTCCAAGCATCTTTGTCTTCTATATAATGTCAAACTTAATAGTAAGCTTTTTTATTAAAACGTTTTTACAGTCAACTTGAATTTTCTCTCTGTGAGCTCAGTTATGTGTTTTGGGATTTTATTGTAAAACGCACACAGTTTCCTAGGAATGACTTATTAGTCTTCGCAAGTCTAAAACTAGTACAGCTATTCTATTTGTATTTCTAGTATTAAAAGTGTGGTGATCACTATTTAACTTATATTTATGTAAATTTTTACGGACATACATTATATTTTCAAATAAATATAAGGAAGGCAACGTTAAAATATTGATTTCTTTAAATAAATCTCTCAAAAATTCACAGGGACCCATTTCGTATGAAGTGGGTGTCGGACTTGCGCACGAAGAGTTCCGTACAATGGTACTTATTTATAATAAATATTTCTAATTTCTATCTGTTATCGTTATTACGACCACGAAAAAAAATTGAAGAAAATCACGTTTGTTGTATGGGAGCCCCTCATGTATAGATTTATATGTGCCACTGGTGTACTGGCGCGGTTTTATAGGTTAAATATTATTTATATCTTGATTTCATTATTTATTTTTAAAGTTAATAATAAAACTCAGTATCCTGTGAATATTTCAAGCGTGTACCTGTTGCCGTTATAAATATGGAGCAAAAACAAGCAAAAAAAAACACGTTTGTTGTGTGGGAACCCCATAGCAACAGACATACATCATCTTTGAGAATTTCAACTCTCAAGATATCACGGTTCTTGAGATACAACCTGGTAACAAATGTACAGACAGACAGACGGACAGCAGAGTCTTAGTAATAAGGTTCCGTTTTACCCTTTGGGTACGGAACCCTAAAAAAATAAACAACGTGAACATCTGCAGGAGTGTATTGGCAACAGATTATAGGATACTAAATAAATGAACAAAATAAATGAATCATCCAAATTAAATCATAAATAAATCTGCAAGCTACTATTGAAGTTCCCCTAGGCAAGGCAATGCTTATTTCTATAGCCCAAGCTTCCTTGTAACTCTACACTTTAGACCTCACTTTTGTTCAAGTTAAAGTCACTTTGAATTCTACAATATTTTCTACCGACTTCCAAAAAAACGAGGAAGTACTCAATTCGACTGCTTTTTTTTAATTATGTATGTTACCTCATAACTTTTGATAGGGGAACCGATTCTCAAAATTCTTTTTTTTGTTTGAACGCAGGTGTTTCCCGTGTTGTCCTTTTTAATTTTTATCAAATTCGGTCCAGTTGTTTTTGAAATACACTCCAATAACTGAGTAGAATGGAAGTTGGTATTATTTTTTTCAAATTGTACTTGTTTTTGATATATGCCATATCCGTCCCAAGGAAGTTCGGCCCACGCAATGAAATCTGCTTTCGTCCCGGATTGTATGCTCTATTGGCCCCAATTAATATTTGAATCTAAACATTCTTATCCCATCCCACTTTTCAGGTCCACGTTCGGCCCAAGTTTTTTTTATGGGTAAATTATAATAATTGAAGTACACTTCTCTTCACTTGACTGTATGCCTTTATTTAAAAAACGTATAAACTATATACAACACTGCAGCTACTACACGAAAGCATGTAGGCATCCTAAAGGCAATTATATGAAGGCTAATTCATGGCCTTAGACGGCTTAAATTTTAAGTTTGATTTCCCGCACAAGCCCAAGTGACGCGGGGTGAGGGAAGAGGTCTAGCTCCTTTGATAAAATAGGTGATGACAATATTGTCGCTGAGAATATCAACAACTGGCAAGTTAACTCAGAGTCGATTTGCTTAGGACTTCCGTCTTATATTATCTGAATATCTGAAAGTAATTCTACAGAAAATACTAGACGGCTGAGCATTTCGAAGTTTTATTTGTCTTAATTAATTTATCTCAAGGATTTAATGTCAGGTCCTTTACAAAGGCTGAAGTTGAGTTGTAACGTAGATGCCTGTTAGGTGTAGAGTACAAAGTTGTACAAGAAAAGAACATTATCAAACATTATTTATAAATGACGAGCGGTCTCAGTTCTTATTCATAACTTTATTTTTAAAACCATTTTCTACATGACGTAATGAACTTCATCTTAAAATTTGAGTATCGTATTCCAATTGAAAATCTTTCGTTAAATTTAAATAAAGATTATTACAGTCGCTTAGTTTTATTGTCGAGTTATTCAGAGCGTGTGCCATATTGTTTCAGTATCAAAATGTTCTCGACTGATAACGAGATTAGTAGTGATCATTAGTGCAATTAATTGTTAACATATAACAACATTAAAATAATTATGTTTGTTAATATTCCATTTGTAGCAACAATAAAATAATGCAAGATATTATATACGTAACAGAATCCATCCAAAACTGAATTATCATGTGGTTCTGAATCAGGACCCCGGCCCGGTTCGGATTCCGGAAGCTAGATTAATGGAATCTATTGTGAGACAGATCTCATCCGTCGGGGAAGTGCCGGATTTAATCTCGCACTGCATTTTTTCTTGTCACTTTTATTCTTCACATGACATGAACTCATGACTCATTCACAGCTTTATTATTTCCACTGCTAGTAAATGCGAAATTGCGTGAGTTTGTTACCACACAGTGCTGAAACGGCGCAACAGATTTTAGTATAATTTGGTTTAATTTCACAGGACGTCTGAAGGATGATACGATAGGTAGGATGATAGGTACCATAAAATGATTTTGTAAGCTTTATAAAAAGAAAGTATTTAAATGTATTATATAAATTAGTAACCTTGTTTGTTATAACCAAAAGTGAGTGAGGCCAGAATCTGAGTTTGTTTCACTGTTCACCGTTATTTTTTCTAAATTCGAAACGGTTTCCATTTTGTGTCTAAAATACGAGTAGTAGATCATAAGGGAGCAAATTAATATTTTAACGGCGAGGGCGCTTTTTAATCCAGAGCGTAGCGAGGGATTCAAAGTACTTCGCCTGAGCCAAAAATATATTTTGCGACTCAGTAATACACTTTACTCTTCAAGAATTTTTTTCTCTCTATTTTTTAAATTTGAATTTGAACTCTTTTAAAATTTTCTCTATGAGAAAATAAAAAGCGACTCATATTTTGATATTGATATATTATTATTTAATAAAACATAGAGTACCAACTAAAATGAAATTGAATAGTATCTAATAATGAAACAACTAAAAACTTATATTTACATTATATTCGAAAATATGAAAATGTATTGTTACAGTTTTATTAGGAATAGAGATTGTTGTAGATTTTATAATCTGCGTGTTGGATTTTAATTATTTATAGGTTTGAATCCATCAGACATCCTGTTCATGTACGCTATTAATTTCTAATATGTGTCCAGTTTTACGTCGTTATTAGAACTGACTGTTGACTTTAGGATTGAGTAGGTACTCCAAAGTGTGGATGGACATACTGCTTTAAATTCAATATTTCAACTCTGGTAGAATCGTGATAGAATAAAATGTTAAGCGCTTTTTATTCACAAAGAACATAAATTGATGTCGATACCAGACATTGTAATTTTAAATAAGTCCAATCCTAAATCGTAAATCCAAGATTTGAATTTATCGTTGGCAAGCTCTCTATTAACTTAGGATTACTGTGGCTGTTTTCGTTAAGTTCGCCATAATTAACATTGACTGAAACAGATTAAATGAAAAAAATGTTTTATACTGTACTGGCTGCGCCCCTTTATATTACATAAGGGCATCGTTAATTTTATAGGTCAAGGACCTATGAAAAGTTGTGTCTCGTGGTGATGAGGAAAAACTGCTACTCATACATCTGAGTAGCGCTATGACCGTCATCTTCATTAAACCATGGTGTACAGCCGTGCGATTATCTAATAGTAAACATCGTTGCATCTTTGACAACATCCGTGAAACAGATCACGAGATGACGAGAAACGTTGGAGAAACAACCTTATGTAAAAGGGCGATATCTCATCAAATATTTGACATCGGTGAGCTCGTCGACAAGCGCATCGACAAATCATTAGAGAATCGCATGGCAGGTGTGGTTATAGGTTCTAAAGACTATTACATAATTTATATATATGTAGAATAATCCATCGTTACAAGTCGTTTAACTAAAAGATCCAGATGGCACTGCAACTGTCATATGTTGCTTGACGCTTATATATACGCGAATAGTATAAAAATACCGATTTAGTGATTTTCTTTTACTATTTAATTATAACACTGATTTCATTCATTCCAATGATTAACAATACCGGTAATTCAAAACTCGACAACGCTGTAAAATGCTGTTCTAATATCACTTCACGTCTCCTGACATCGCAGGCAGTCTATTATGGACTTTACTGCTTAGCGCTTAGTGGCCAAACAAGTAGTCAAGCATTCACAAAACACATCAAGAAGGATTGCATCTGTGATCAGCAGGTGCTTGCTTGGAAAAGTTTATGAATTCATCTTGTGTTTTGTTCTTGCCAACAGCTTCGCTCGCTTCACCCCTTTATTGGAGGCTAACAACATAAATAGCTTTTAGTGCAGTAGAGTTGTTTGTGAATGAGTTCGTCCGGGGATGTACTGCCGCCCTACCGCTTTTCTACCGCGGAGCAGTAATGTTCCCAATATTGTATTCTGGTTAGAAAGGTATGGTTGCCAGCGGAATCACAGATAATTAAGACTTAATAACTCAATGTATCACGGTTACGGACGCTGTGCAGTTCGTCTTGTGACTTGTGACGATCTGCATCTGTTCTTGGCAGAGGTACTTACCTAATAACAGATGGGCTTCGTGCTTATATCGGCCCCTAATAGCATAAATAAAAAGGTCAAATGCCAGCATTCCTAAAATTAAATTAAATTAAGTTTTTCTATAAGGACAAAAATCTAACATCACAATTTATATATATATATACTAGTAGGTACATTTGCGAACAGTAGACCTCGTGAGCACATTTACACAGCGGAAATTTTTCGCTGTACTTTTCTCGCTCATATTCGAAATTAAGGTACTTAATGTGTGTACTAAATGTTATTAAAATCGATCGGTAATTTAGTGCCGCAGCAATCTGCCGCCCTTTTTAGAAAAAGTTTAGAAAAAGAAAAAGCAATGAATACATTATTTCATGTACTTTTTACGACTACGAAAAACAGATTTCGGTGTTAAATTCCTAGTAAAAGAGAAGTTTAGGAGAAATTGAATTAGTTACGGAATTGCTCTGATTTTGTTTTTAGCAGTTATTAAATTGCGATAAAATTAACCAAAAAATTCAGCCACGTTTGCGATGCGCATACAAGATCAAAATAAATAAGTACAATTTGAAAATTTTAATACTGACTTCCATTCTATTCAGTTATTGGAGTGTTACTCAAAAACTACTTAACCGAATACTCGTATCTACATACAATTAGTTTTCTCACAAGATCAAATAAGGTGACGGCAGAAATAACAGCGCCGAGCTTTGGTGACGAAGCTTCGTGCTGAGTTGTGCCTAATTAACTGCTGTGGCAGACGCTAGTATAAGTCTATAACACGTATTAAGGTACGAACGTATACTTATTATTACTTTATTAGATTTAGGTATTAATATTTGCAGTAATTCAGTGTGTTTTCATTAAGTATATAAGTTTGGTTAAGTACCCCTCTATACTGTAGTAATAATAATGTTCTATTTAGATAATGGTCTCATTACCTGTTTTAGTTTTATTGTTAATCAGTAAATAATTATATGTTCCTTTTGTCTACATTCTGCGCCTAGAAGTCTATTTGATTAACGCTGAAATATTAGTTTAATATCGAGGTCTAAACTTTAAGATCTGAACGTGAAGTTTAACGAAAACTTTATTACAAATTTGAAACATTTCATAAACCGAGAAAGCTAAGTTAAATAACCCGACTACGGTAATAATTAGTCTGCACATTAAAGCGTATGAAAATGGCCGTCTTTTTGGGCTTCATCGCAGTCGGGTAATTATGTACCTACCCAGTAACACTCACGCCATCAAGATTAATCCAAAGACGTATTTTATCAGAATCGGTTGAGCCGTTGAGCAAACGAGTGGACATTGAACGGACAGACATACAGGTGCATAGTGGTGACACCTTGTTTTGAGATTCGCAGTAGCAATGTGTTAAAAAGATATATTATAAGAAAAATGTAGCAACAAAATAATAAACATTCTGTTTTCCTATCTTTAACTCGTGGTGTTATCTTCTTATATAGCTTCAAATTAGAATAACAAAAATAATAAAAGTTATGTGTGGTACCTAGTGTATAAAAGAAACACACGGTGACACCTCAAAGTTTTCTATAATTTCAAGCTCCAAGTAATTATCAGTACTATTTCGAGGTGTTACATGTGCAATGTCTCGAGCATCGTCGCAAAGTCGCTTGTTTATCGGTTTTTTATCGGATACATTTCGGTGAGTGTGCAATGGAACTTCACAATTTGATTCCGCCATCCCCATTCTATAATCGAACATCCAGAGATACTCAGAAGCGCCACCGCTTTATGGTGGATATTCCATTTACCCGGACGAAGCGATTTACTTCTTCGTTTATCATACGAACCGCTAGGGAATGGAACACCCTCCCTGAGTCAGTGTTTCCGGGTAAGTACGATATGGGGGTCTTCAAAACACGAGTGCATAGGTATCTTCTGGGTTAGCGCGCTCCATCATCGATCGCATCATCACTTAGCATCAGGTGAGATAGTTGTCAAGGGCTACCCAGTTCGGTATAAAAAATAAAATAAAAAATGTGTGTGTAAATATTTACCGGAAGAGCACTCACGAAGCTCGAAGTCATCAACGATCATGGTCTCTGTGAGCTCTCAGCTGCCCGCTGCGGCGACGCTGTGAAGAACTCAGGTCAACATATTCGATACCTGACAACAAGACTGGTTTGCCATAATATATTTTATGGCATACCACTAGTATAAAATATAATTTTTTACATATGTCAAACTCACTAGAAATTCAATACCGTATCGTTTTTATTATAAACTCATTTATATGTAGAAACTCTACCTTTTAATAGTTTCATTTTGCATAACATCATCATCATCATCATCTCAACCGTAGGACGTCCACTGCTAAACATATGCCTCCCCCATGATTTTCCAAAAGGACCGGTTGGAAGCGGCCTGCATCCAACGTCGTCCTGCGACCTTCATCAGGTCGTCTGTCCACCGTGTCGGTGGACGACCTACGCTGCGCTTGCCGGTCCATGGTCTCCAGTCCAGAACCTTTCGGCCCGATCAGCCATCTGTTCTGCGTGCTATGTGCCCTGCCCACTGCCACTTCAACTGGCTAATCTTCTGAGCTATGTCGGTGACTTTCGTTCTTCTACGGATCTCCTCATTTCTGATTCGATCACGTAGAGAAACCTCGAGCATAGCCCTCTCCATAGCTCGTTGTGCGACTTTGACTTTAACTTTGCATCACATATAATAAGTTATTAATATTAAGCTTTTGTAACAAATAAAACCCTTTTGGTGCTCGAGTTTCCTTTGCCTAGGATTTTTGCTAAGTGACTATGCAGTGTGTACCTATGACGGCGATCTATTGCTGAAAAATCACTTGGTTGTATAAAATAGTTAAAGTAAGTACCTAATTGTACTTACTCGACTTATGTTTCTATGTCACGTTCGAACGTGTATAAACGTTCAGAACGATATTGCTGCCTTACTGAATAATTATTTCAATATTTAATTATTTTCAATTACTTAGTGTCAGTTTCACACTGTTTATTATATCTCTTCCTTATTTCATTATTAGATTTGGTAATGGTTTTGTTAGCCAGCTAACAGATCTGACGTCAACCCTCCTTGAGAATCATCGTTTGTGACACAATTTACAACAGAGTATAATTAATGTCTCACCCACTCCTCCGTCACAGCACAAGTCCTTGTCTACTGACAAGACCACTAATAATCTGAAATGATAAAATACGCCTCTTTGTGTGCCCATAATGCACATCTTGCTAAACTTGCCACTTTTGTCAGCTATTTCGACATCGAGGTGCAAAGGATATGCAACAGTTGTTAAGGAGTAGTAGCGTAATTTGCTAGATTTCATATATATTTCATAATTTATATATAATGAAACCAAACCCCTTGCAGTACTATGTAATAGTTGCGAGGCTCAACTAGGAACATAAGCAAGCTAACTTTGTGAAATAAAGGTCAGTTTTTACCGTGCGAACTCGTCTATTATTTGGAAGATGAGAAATAGGAACATACAGTCCACAAAATGACAAAACCACCACACAGTCATATATAATAAATGCCCACATTTACTTATAAAAGATGAGGCCGCTTATAATTATGTGGTAAGTACCAACAACATCGAGTTGATATATTGACGCTGTACATTAAATACCTTCTGATTTTTTATCGTCAGACTTATAGACTAGCGTTTTCTACTACCTCACTTTACGGTTTATGATGATGCGGTCGAAGTTGGTATCACACTAGATCTAGAATAGTGACAGAGTCTCAATGACAGGATCTAGACCATACCGTTAAGCGCTTAGCCACAGGTTTTCAATCTACAAAAGTAGTAGCTAGCCAGACGGGCTAAACAAGTGTCCTAGGAACATGCTGCGGTTTTCACAACGATGTTACTTTCACCTCAAGTTCAGTCCTGAGAAAGGCGTCAATTCGGCGGCCGACCCTCACAAATCCTGGACTATCCTACTTGTAATTCTTCAGTAAATATTATTTATTTTGGGATTGAATCAAAACTTTTTCAACATTTTGACTTTTCGTATCATTACGTTTTATATCCGTTCTTATAGCGTGGCTTTACGTTTAAACATATAATAAAGCTCATATAGGTACACATTTATATTTTTATGTTTATGTGGTACCGCCTGCAAAACAAAGGCCTATCGTAGGCAGAAGTGATAGCACCTTATATTGACAATAAACCTTAATTAGACGACGTGAGTAGGCTTCCATGAGGGTGGGGAGAGGTAAAACCTGGCGTGGAGGTATTGATCTTTCTCTTTTCAAGTGCACATTAGTATTTTCGGTGGGTAGGTGTGTAAAAAGTAACATCAACTTTATAAAGCTCTGTATTTATTTGTAAAATTAAAATAGAAAGAAGAAATAGAAGTGCATAAATGAAGTACATATGCAATTAGCAGCTTACCTCACCTCACCCTAAGTGTTATCTCCTTTAATTACATCAAACTTTCACTAAATTGAACCACTTCACAATAATTATAATTTGTTCAAACAACATGGATGCCATACAAGTGTCACTAAACCAAATGATGGAAGTTTTTCACCAGCGCTTAGATTCCATTGAAGGGCGGTTGCCAAGTGAATCCCCAAGCCCAGGAAGTTTAGCTGAAGAGTTTTCCACATTCAAAGCTTTTGTGCTGGTGTCGATGCGGGCACTTCAAGCCCAGATAGGTATACTGGCTAATCAGGTGGATACCATAGAGATGCATGGAAAGCGTAAGTTTCTCCTCTTGCACGGTATTCCGGAAGCGCAGCAGGAAGATACTTCATCCGTGGTTGTGAAGGTAATTGTCGGTAAAATAAAGCTTGATAGCTTCAAAACAGAGGACATCAGCAGATGCCATAGGATGGGCCGTGTTGCTGGTACTGCTAGGCCACGCCCAATTCTTTTCAAGCTTCGAGACGTGACAATTCGCGACAAAATATGGTCATCCAAAACTATGTTAAAGGGTTCTGGTATAACTTTATCAGAATTCTTGACAAAGACAAGACACGACGTATTTCTGGCAGCTCGCGCACGTCTCGGTATCACGAAATGCTGGACGACACAAGGATCCGTGTTTATCATTGGACCTGATGGGGCTCGGCGCCGTATCAATTGCCTTGGCGATCTTGACGGGGTTGTGCCGAAGGAAACCGCTAAACCAGCTGCCGCGACGACGGAAGCAGTGAAGGAGTCTACTGTGGCCGCCGGGCCATCGAAAACCAGACGAACTGCGACATTGAGGAAGTGATCGCATTGTACTTGTACTTTTGCGTACCTGCTCTTGTTTAGTCGGTATCTGTAGGTAGTTTTATGTTTTCTTCCCACGTACCGACATTGATACAAGGTAATTCAACAAACTTCTTAAAGTTGGTACCCTCGAAATTTCACTTTTATGTAAAATCCTGCCACAGTCGCCTTTTGTTTTGTTTTATCATCTTTTATTATTTTTAAAGTTTCCATGTTTCTAAAAAAAAAAACCCGTCGCGATTTTGTCATCATAGATAAATTTGTTTGTCACCGAGGTGAATTTGACAGTGACACACGAAACTTGACAGACAGGTGACACAGATTACAGAGTCGAAGTTGGCTTTAAAATCTTTTAGTTGGCTTCTTGATTAGCTTCTTTTATTTTAGTTGTAATTATTTAATTATTAATTTTAGTGACTTAGTAGTCCAGCAAAAAAAGAAAAAGAGTATAAGGGTTTTATATTGAAAAGCGAGATTCAGGTATTTTTTTTTTCCTATGTTACTGATCTCACCGATCTCGTTAGCTCTGTTTTGTTTTTTTTATCATATATTTGGTTTTTAATTTTTTTTGTTAGTATTATACTTTCATTAATTTAAAGTAGAAAAGTAGAAGACTATAATGGTTCGCATGGTCTAGAAAAAGCAGGCAAGTATGTCTCACCTATATTTTTGTTTTTTTTTATTTATAATAACTACAATATAACTTATATTATATTAGATTATTATTTATAGGTTATTTGTAAAGTTTGATGTATATTTTTCTTCTTCCTTCTATTATCTTATGTTAACACGATGGGCAGGTGAGGGGCAAATAATATACCTACTAGAAAATTATATACCTACTCAAACACAATTGTATATCATACAACATTGACAGGCCGGTTGGCGCAGTTGGTAGCACCCCTGCCTTCTGAGCCGCTGGTCCCGGGTTCGATCCCCGGACAGGTCAAACATTTGTGTGCATGAACATGTCTGTTTGAGCTGTGTCTGGGTGTGTATATGTATATAAGTATATATGTCAGGCATCAGGTTACCATAGTACAGGCTCTGCCTAGTTTGGGACCTGAAGACCTTTGTGTGGATGTTGTAAAAAAAAAAAAAAAAAAAAAAAAAAAAAAAAAAAAAAAAAACAATATATATTTATTGTATTTATTTTATATACTTAGTACTTATTTATTTACTTAATGTTATATAACGACTGTGATAGTGACAGTGCAGAATATATATCATGTAATTCTTCAGATGACAGTAGCGATAGTTTTAGTAGCATACCCACTCTTTCAGACAGTATCGAATGCTTTGTCAGTGATGTCCCTAAAAATCTCAATGTTCTATATATAAAAGCGCAGAGCATTCCGGCTCATTACGCGGACATGCTGGCATCGTTCGATAATAAAAATATTCACGCTATCTTAGTTTCAGAATCCTGGTTAAATCATTCCCTACCTACTACTTCATACTCACTTCCTGGATTTATACTCTTGCGCAATGACCGTGCAGGTAGAGTAGGAGGTGGTGTTGCCATTTACCTTCGTGCTCATATTCCTTACACCGTTTTGAGTAAATCAGCTCAACCTCCTCCAAGCGACGCTGGTGAACACCTTCTTATTGAAATTATCCTTTCTCACGCTAAAGTATTGCTTGGTGTTTACTATTGTCCTTCCAGCCGCATAAACTTTTTTTCATCTTTTGAACAACTTCTTCAAGATTACATTCCTTCTTATGATCATAACATCATCATGGGTGATTTTAATACCTGTCTGCTAAAACGTGATTCGCGATCATTAACTTTTGAGTCATTAATTAGAGCTAGCAACTTGACCATCTTGCCACTTAATGCCACACACCACTTTCTAAATTCCGCACCTTCTCTTCTTGACCTTATTCTTGTTTCTTCCCCAAAGCATGTTAGCAAGCATAGTCAATGTTCTGCAGATGCTTTCTCTGCCCATGATTCGCTTTTCCTCTCCTACAAGATTCGTCCACCAAAGTCAAAACCCAAAGTTCTTCTGCTACGTAATTTCGGTGGTATGGATTTGGAACGTTTACGCAACGATGCACGGCAACTAGATTGGTCGGCTGTTGTAAATGGACTTTCCTTGGATGACAAAGTGGAAAGCTTTAATCATGCACTTACAAAATTATTTGACGTCCATGCCCCAGTGCGACCAGTCAAATTAAAGCATCTACCTTCACCTTGGCTCACAAACGACATAAAAGATCTAATGCGAAAAAAGTAAGTAGCGAAGACCAGGGCTAAAAACAGACCATCTGACTATAGTAAAGAAAAATACGTAGAGGCTAGAAATCGCTGCAATAGTGGTTGTAGGAATGCGCTACGCCGACACGTCTATAACTGAGTAGAAAATGGTGATCCCGCTAAAGTTTGGAAGTTTCTTAGGTCCATGGGAGTGGGAAAATCACGTCAAGACAATTTCCCAATAAATCTTAATATTAATGTGTTAAATAAACATTTTTCCTCTTCTGCCGAATTTGATAGACTAAAAAAATCTTCAACATTGAATTATCTTTCTTCCATTCCACCTCCCGACCATTCACCTTTTATGTTTGATCAATTTTCCGATTGTGACGTTAAAAGTAGCGTACTTTCTATTTCATCCAACGCAGTAGGTAGTGACAGCATCGGACGTAAGATGATCCTACCCATCCTTGATGAAATAATTCCAGTAATCAGTTTCATACTTAACTTTTCGATTACCAGAGGCATATTACCATCAGCCTGGAAGGAAGCACTAATAACCCCACTTCCTAAAAAAGCCAACCCATCCTCTTATACTGATTTCCGGCCTATTTCCATTCTTCCTTTCTTATCTAAAGTACTAGAGCGACTTGTTTATCAGCAACTCTCCTCCTTCCTCAACAGGAACGCTCTCCTCAACCCATTCCAATCTGGTTTCCGTCCAGGTCATAGCACTGTCTCCGCTTTAGTAAAAATCACTGATGACATCAGATATGGCAATAGTAATGGGCAACTAACCGTGATTACACTACTTGACTTCAGTAATGCCTTTAATAATGTTGATTTTGATAACTTACTTGGAATTTTGCGCTCTATTAACGTATCTCCAACGGTTATTGACTGGTTTCGTACTTACCTGTATGGGCGCCGGCAACGTATTTGCATTGATGAGAACTTATCTACTTGGTGTAATACATATGCGGGTGTTCCTCAGGGCGGCGTATTATCCCCTCTATTATTTGCTATCTTTATAAATTCTATTTCTCAAAACTTGTCTTCTTCCTATCATCTCTATGCGGACGATCTACAGATTTATACACAGGCCCCTTTAGTTCAATTAAGCACTGCTGTCGATATAATAAATAAAGACTTAGAATCTATCTCTAACTGGAGTAAATCTTATGGTCTCAACATAAACCCTTTAAAGACGCAAGCTATTGTAATTGGAAGTTCCAGAATGATATCCAAGATTGACTGGTTCTGCCTCCCACAAGTAATTTTAGACGGCAACATTATAGCCTTTAGCAAAACGGTCAAGAACTTGGGTGTCTACCTTAACAGTCACCTATCTTGGGAACCTCAGCTTGCTGAAGTCAGTCGAAAGGTTTTTGCATCAGCAGCATCACTAAGAAGACTCCGTAACTTTCTCCCAACTGCCACGAAAACCGCGTTAGCACAGTCCCTCCTCCTCCCAATCCTTGACTACGCTGACGCTTGCTATCCTGACTTAACCGAGGAGCAATTAAATAAGCTAGAACGCATACAAAATTTTTGCATTCGATTCATATTTGGCCTGCGCAAGTATGACCATGTATCTGAATTCCGGTCTAAGCTTAATTGGTTACCCATCCGACGTCGCCGGGATTTACATGTCCTTTCCCTTCTTTACAGTACACTGTTCTTCCCTCCGACTCCATCTTATCTTAAAGAACGTTTTGAATTTCTTCATCTCTCTAATGCACTTTCTCTTCGTTCTTCCTGTACCCGACAGTTGAAAACCCCTACTTCCTCGACAACATTCTATCAAAATTCGTTTACTGTTCGAGCTGCCCGTCTGTGGAATAATCTCCCCGTTGATATAAGACACGCTCAATCAATTAATGTATTCAAGAATGTGGTAAAGAAGCATTTCATGTCTGAAGGCTGCTAGTCATTACCTTTTTGTGTATAACATTGTAAATCTAATTTATTTATTTACTAACTGATCCTACAGTAGGTATCTTTGTATTTTATATATATATATATATATATATATATAAGTATATTGATTTGTATTGTATGTATGTATTATATTGTATATATCATACTATTATATATGTACCTATCTTGTTTATGTATGTGTTATTTATTTATGGATATATTTGATTGTGTCTGAGTAAACAATATATTTTAAAAATGATCCATCCACTAAGTTATATTACTTAATTATTACTGTTTTGCACCACTATGCGCCTATTCAAATTTATATTAATTACTATCCATCCCAAGGTTGCCTGTAAGAAATTGCTCATAGCGATAAGGCCGCCAATTGTACAACCTGTTTTGTAAACTACTCTTAGTTCTTTCATTTATAAGCTTGGTGTTCAATAAAGTATTATTGTATTGTATTGTATTGTATTAGGGTAGATTGGAGAGTGGGATCTAATTAATCCAATGATAAATCGATCAAGAAACTCGCGCGTTCTTAGGTGCGGGGGCTTATACTATATAAAACTGTGATTTTAATAATTAAACAAATAAAAATAAGAGTTTACTACATTGTAGCGTAGGATTATCAACCATTATTATATTATGAATATATACTTAAACAATGTTGGCGCAAAAAAATGCTGGGATATAGGTAGTCGTTCTCTGAGCTGAGTTCTAAGCCTTACGACGCGACGTTCATTTCTATACGAGTAGCTTATTAGAAGTTCATATATTTCTAAACAGCTATCTCTTTGACTATCCTGAAGTTTTCTTTAGTTTTTAAACTTCTATTTTTTATTTAATGTTGTCATGGTTTATATTTAGATATTTAGCGTGTACATGATCCGGAATGACCAAACAATTGGATTTAAGATTGCAGTTCTCATTAAAGGTTTGTTTCGCGATAGGTCATAAGGACAAACTCTGAAATTTGATGGAGTTGATTAGTGGCAGGACGAAACACTAATCAGTTTTTGGAGTGTAACTTAAAAATATTCTACCGAACAAATAAAAAAATTTTGAAAATTGTTCTACAAATGGAGGAGAAATCGACTACAATACACACAAAAAAATACATACGCACGAACATATTTATAACCTCCTCCTTTTTGAAGTCAGTTACAAAACGTCTGGCATTTGTACACGAAATAAGTGTGCATTTCGGTTACATCTGTAAGCATTCCTGTGACTAAAATATTCTAAAATAAACCAAATATATATATATACATAATATATATGGGACAATTAAGGTTACGCAACTGAGAAATTCTATAATTTGTTATTTTTATTTGTCACATACTATGAATTTTATTATTCTTAAAACTAGTAAATGTTCATATTACATATTCGTTAACAAAGTTATATTTTATAAACCTTGATCTTCACACTAGGTTCCCTGGTGTATTTACACCATACATCGGTAGGGAAATTATTATTAGGTGGGAATAGGTGGGTTTATGTTTAGGTAAGATATGTAGGTACTTACGGACGTCGGGGTGACTCTGGATCTGATGGGAGCTGATGATCTTGAGTTGTCCTCTGTATATAGCGTCCGGGTCGGACTGCGTGCTGAATGGTTGTTGTGTCACTTGTAGGTATAAAGTCCTTGTATTGTTTTATTGTTTGTGCACTGGTTTACGCGTAAACACGGGATGATTAGCGGTCACTCGCGGCGAAGTTAGTCGCGGTGACTCGGGCTGATTTGTGCTGATAACGGATGCCGATTGCGCCGTGCGCACGCGACGATACACCTTTTGTGACTGTTGCGAGGCGGTTAGCGACTCGCCTCGCGTTTGACGGCTGACGTGCAGGTCCGGAGGACGCGCGGTGGGGGTTCTCGAAGTGACGTCGCGCTTTAGCGCGAACAGTTCCCTGTGTCGTGAAGTACAGTTCCTTACAAATTGATTTCAATATTTTTGCATTACTATAGTATTGCTATGATATTGCTATGAATGAACAGGTAACAATTACTTAGATAATTATATAATAATAGTGACACTGGTAGCAACTTGCTTGTGGAAACTCAAAACAAAACTAGCAAACTTAAATCTAATGTATAGTAAATTATGGTTGTTCTTATTCTGTTCGTACTA
Source organism: Selenia dentaria (assembly GCA_917880725.1). Lineage (NCBI taxonomy): Eukaryota > Metazoa > Arthropoda > Insecta > Lepidoptera > Geometridae > Selenia > Selenia dentaria. Next base: position 8,072,437 of record OU862891.1, read on the forward strand.
AAATACAAATTATAAAATAACGTTGTTATTTATAGAGAAAAAAAATCACATCCTCGGATGGGATTCGAACCCGTGTCTTCTGACTCTCCGTGTCAGACGCCATTTGTGTCATCACGTCCGAGGATGTGAATTTTTCTCTCTATAAATTTCAGTGTTTGAGATCGCTAAAGCAGAAGTTAGTGCTTTTAAAAAAGTTATACTGTAAAAATATAAAATAACGCTTGCAAATGACAGTTATTAAATTCGACATTTAATTTCAGTTGTGGGTGTGTGTATGCAAATTTAGTCGCCATCACGTCGTCCTCTCTCAACTTATCTAAAACTACCCATAATTGAATAGAATATTAAATATACTCGTACTATAGGTGTAATTCGAAGTGCTATACACATGTCGATTGTAGAATAAACAGAATAAGTACTCGTACCACACCTTAGTTTAGAGTATTTAGATTTTAGTTCGCTAGTTTAGTTTGGTATTATGCACAAGTGAATTACTACCAATACCACTGAACGCGCCATGGTTTACATTTATTTTGTATTATTAATTAATTGAGCTTAGTTACTTAGGTAAAGAAAATTACTGACATGAGCACGACTACTGCCTGCGCATGGGCCCCCCCCCCCCACAACTAATACCGGACTAGACTATACTACGTAGAAAACATTACAATAAATAATTTTACAAAGCTTTGCCCTATTGTTTCACCCGGGTGGATGGATGATGATGAAAAGTATCCTTTAAGTGTTATTCCAGCGTTTCATGTATTTACATTATCAAATTTCATAAAAAACCCGTTCAGCCGTTCTGGCTTGAATGATTAACAACCCCCCCACCCATCCAAACATTCGCATTTATAATTATTTTTAATTTACCTGCTTATCGTAACTCATTAAATATTGATGAGATAAGTTTGGACACGTGGCGGCAAAAACCCAAGAATGGCTACTATTGATTTTATACACACGAGACATTTAATAGTGGTGGATTAAACCGTTCAATAATCGCAACGATGAATTACTCACTATAGGCAAACTCTACAAAAACATGAAACGTTGTTTTTGCATTTTTCCCGTTAACCGCCTAAAACAGGACACAGTGACTTCATGACTTTGTGACTATGACTGCTTGAATAAAAATATTCTTGATACAACTATATTATATTCAAGCAAAGGTACTAACGTACGAGTCTAATTTAATGAGAGAAAAAGTCAGATACTTTATTGCGAAAGTAAATAAATAAAGAGAAAGTGATTGGGCACGCCTTTGAAATTCCAAATAACGTACAAAAATAATACGGAATTTCAATTCCGTGAACGATTTCATTGTAAAATTTTCCTCAACTTCGCATACTCATCGGGATATATTACAATTACATTTTCAACATTGAGAAAAGACTGCGTGATATGAATTTTAGTCTATAAAACATTTTTCCCTTTCCCTTTATAAGAAAGTAGACATTGTCAGTTTACGGTCATTACATTTAGTTCAATTACTTGAACGGAATTTTACGACGACATCTCTTGAGTTCGTACTATGGGCAAATTCAGTCGTCACTCAGTACATGTGCTAGAGGTGCCGTCACATAAAATATGCTTATTAGTAGCATTCTTTATATGTATTAAGTAATCATTTTAACTAGATCTCGTTTTGGTGGTGCATTCACACATTGCCAACCGTTCAGCTATTTACGGGCTGATGCGAAAACATTGAAGAGGGTTTTATTAAAATGCCGTTCATATATCATACATAGTGCTCGCCGTCAAGCGCACGACTTGCCCGGCTCATCACGTGTTTACATTTGAAAAACGCCCAACAAAGTAGCTTACGCCCGCCAGTTCCATTATGAACATTATTTACTATACAAATACAAGTACAAATACAAATTTATTTATTTGCTAGAATACAATATTATATAAGGTATTTAACTAATAGTTATGTCAATGTATTCAGCCTGCTGGCAGGCGTGCAAATATTATAATAATTAAAATATAAACTATCATTCAAATATAAAGTAATAAAATAACATTCAACAAATTTCTAATCATACATTATTAAATTCTATACTTAATTATATTATTTAAAATTAAGATATTCATTTACACTATAAAAACAATTGTCCAATAGCCACTTATGTAGGTTTAATTTAAATTTATTACCATGCAGCAATTTTATATGGTCTGGTAATTTATTATAAATAGTTATGCACATGTTGTATACATTTTTCTTATAAATATCTCTATGACAAGTGGGTTGGTAAAGTAGATTTTGGAATTTAGCTCTTTTTTGTCTAATGTTAATCTCGTTACGTTTTGTAAAATAATTAGGATGAGCTCTAACGAAAACACATGTGTCTTTAATGTACATACAAGGAAGTGGTAGGACATTACATTTCTTAAATAACGGCTTGCAACTATCCAAAAACCAAGCTTTATTTATAACTCGAATACACCTTTTTTGTACTTTGAAGGCTTTGATTGAGTCTACTAATTCCTATGAGCGGAACAACTACTGAAATTAGAAAAAACAGCCTCGCATATAAACGCTGTTTAAATAAAATAATGTCATTTAGCCTTCCACATAAACATTTTGCTGTGCACATAACTAACGTAATTTAAAGTTAAGCAGCGTTTTTAAGTAAAGCCAATAACAAATTAATTTGCAATTTGATGATTGTGTTACTTGTAGTGAATAAACCTAGGTGTTCGAGTAAACGCTGAATTCACACTTATTGAAACTATTACTCTATCTATATCCAAAGAGCTTTCATAGTGCTCAGTTAATCCGGGTAGAGCTAGGTCTTCTCGTTTTTGTTTTGCAATGCCCATAACATGGTTACATTTTTTAATAATTAACGGATTTGCGCGTTTGCGGGTTTTCTCAGTGTTCTCAAAAATGTTATACATAAAAAAAAGTTCAGTAGTTACAAAAATACATTATTAATATTATATGTTTAATAGCGAACCACCCCGGCTTCGCACGGCTGTAATCTCATTAACATCATAAATGCGAATGCTTGCGATGTATGTCGGTTTGTTACGTATCGGAGCAGAACGGCTACATCTCATCATCATCCATTACCACGCCGCTGAAACCACGGGTGTAGCCAGTTTAGGATAATTAAGAGGTGAATAAAGTGTATTTTTTATATTCACATAAAAAACTTCATTGGGATTAATATCCCTTCAAGAGTCGTTATATTATAACAATGAATTTTCTATTGTTTCTGGCCCTATGATGACCAACGACCTTTGATGGATTAAACACATAGATACAATTTCCATTGAATGTTATCTACCTCATGGCCAAAACCCAATCAAATATGGTTCAGAAGGAGTTAAAATATATACAGAAAGACGTAGAAAGCTACTTCATTTAATACTACTATGTGTAAGAAATGTTACAGTGTAAATGGAAGCGCATACGAAATCGTGTATAATTTTAGTTTAAACCGAACTGCAGACCAATAGCATGCTTAAGTTTCATATATTTTAATTGTGTTGCTACCTATACCTATTTTTGCTCTGAAGCAGTAATGTTTACATTAGTGCGTTCTGGTTTGAAGGGGATACGTACTGGTAAAACTACCGGCGCATGAGTCTTAAAAACTTTATGTCTTATGGTTACGGGTGCAGTGCATTTCATCACTTGAACTGCATCTGTTAAATGGAGAGGTTACAGCTAAACACCAGGTGGGCCTCATGCTTGTTTCTTTTACTAATAACATAAAAAAATGTCGGTTCTTATTATATTTATGATGTATTTTCTTTTGTTTTAGGTAAGATGATGACTGAATATGCTCTTCCTGTCGCACGTATAAGTAGACGAGTAGCATCGTAAATCAACTTGTAAGATGAAGTCATGGTATTGTGAGTTATAGCAAGTGAGATTGCCTGCCGAGCTTTACACGGGTGCATAAAGCTTAATTTGCACCGAGCAAGTTGACTCGAAATAGCTTAAACATTTCACACGCGTATATAACAGACATCCCTTCCTAAAAGACCTGCCTGACGATTTTCAATAACAATAATATAATGTATTATCAAAACAATAATTAATTTTTTTTAAATAACATTATATAATAATATTTCTTATAGTTTTATGAACGACTAGTAAATATACCATATTGGTTTACAGAATAATCTGTTCGTAATCTTAAATTTATTAAGATTACGAACAGAAAATAAAACCATTTAATAGACTAAATATTTTATATAAATTTTAAAACACCAAATTACTTGCCGTATATAAGGCTTAGCAAATTAAGAAACCGTAGTTAAAATTGCATATTAAAGTAAGTCGCCTTGCTAAAGAAATTAATATCCGTTCTGTCCCATGTCCATACCAATAACTATAATCATCATCAATATTATACTATAAGCCTAACAACTTTACGAACAGCCAAGCATTATTTACTGAATTAAATAAATGTTCGCAAAACAAAACTTGGCCACAGATGCAATTTAGATACCACGGCGGCAGTCAGTGATCAAACCTTTCTTGTTTTGTTTCGCTGTACGCGCACATGCGGCATTATCATGAAAACGTGAGAGCCGAACTTTTGTTCATATCCATAATGTGACGCCTTTTTGTCATAGGAGATTTTGAATTCGAAAATGGCATCATTATAATATTTAACGAAATAAGCATTATGCTTATGTAACAAAAATACGTAGGTACCTACTTAAATTAAGGCAGTCATGCATAACATTAAATATAAGTAACTTTAATAATCTAACTATTTAGAGGTACTTTAAACAGCATAAACAGAAAAGCGTTGTCTTTCTCGACACACAACCAAGACAGAAATAGAACAATGTAAGTGGACTCGTACGGTTGTACATTTGACAATTCCCAAATTGTATAAATAAAATAAAAAAAGGTAATTGTGTAAATATTTTACAATGACATCAACATTTTTAATTAATTAAAGTCACAGATTGCTCGTGTAAGTCTTTCATAAGTTCACTGTCTACATTTTTTCACCAGAAAAGTGGAACCGACTTCAACACTTAAAAGTGGCAAATAACTTGTTGAAGTCGGTACCATGATTGTTCGAAGGTTCGAAAGTATCTATTATTACATTATTGTGCGCTTCGAACTGACTTCAATATCATAATGTGTAAAATAACTAGTAGAAGTTGGTACCATGTTAGTTCAAAAGTACCTATTATAACAATATTGTTCGCATGGTACTGACTTTGACAAGATTCACACTTTTTGGTGTTAAAGTCGGTTGCATTTTTGGGTAAATATAAAAAAAGTACTATTTTCAGTGACTCTTTCTACTTACGGGATCGAATGCCATTCACCGGCAATTATTACTATATCACGCGGCGAACAACTTTTCAGTTATTGGATCGTAAGTCAAAAACCGCTTCCTCGGAAGTATATTCAACCAAACAAAAAATACTATTGAGAATCGCTCCAGCGGGAGAAATCAGTGAACACACACAAAAAAATACATACAATCGAATATATAACCTCTTTCTTTTTTTGAAGTCGGTTAAAAAGTTAACTTGCTCACAATTTATAGAACTTATCCTTACCCGGTCCCACCTTACGGGATTGTTTTCAGGTCCCTTCAAAATGGTTACGTGACGCCTTTACGCATATAAATCTATTTATAGGAATGTGAACTATGTGATTTCACTCTTACTCAATTTGGAATGTGTATTTGTTTAGGGGACCCTTTTAAATAAACCTGTGTCGCGTTTATAAACGTGGAACTTGTTTACTGCTGGGCGTCAGGGACGAAGTTAAAAAATCCTTCCTATTTTTCTTCTTATCTCGGGATGTGAATCCTAAGAGGTGAGGAATCCGGGCATGGACCCTTCACATAGACCCGTCTACTAATCATAAATACAGTAAGGACAGTCTAATGTCGTCTCGAAATTCTGGTCTTGCACTTTATTAAATATGTTATTCTATGCATTTCGTCAAAAAAAAAATTGGTACTAATTTTCAGTTACGCATAGATCTGGCTCTTACAGCCGTATTTATAAACAAGTAACTACTTGTTGCTTAGTAATTTCTCAATGAAGTATGCCCTTGACGATATAATACTTTAACATAAAATCTTATTGTATAGTCGAGCAATGAACGTTACTTACTGTAAACGCATGACATAACCCTATCAAAATTGAATGTATCTTTTTTACACTTGTATTAGGATGTTGTCATGGGATTTGAATTTTTAAAGCATAATAGATCCTTCACAGATCAGACTTGTGTGCTAATGTAGTTTTTTTACAACTTAACTTTTGCAACAAGAACGAAAAACTTACGTGTTCTTATTGCTTAAGCAATGGAAATGGTGACTTTTACTCGGCTAAAAGTTCTAGCCTTTGATAGTTCTAACTTCAGGCAAATTCTAGTCTATAAAATAAATTTTCATTGCCTAAGTATTTTCTTTCCCATAAGTAATTACTTTTGTTTTTTATAAATGCGGCTGCTAGACAGAGGTGTATTAAATGTGACGTGTGATAGTGATATTGAATAGTTTATTTTTTGGTTTGGATTTCATATTTATACTTCAATTAATAACAAAAAAAATTAAATCTCTGAAAATTTCCGACATAAACTTAGGAAAATGTATTCTCCGTAAAATGATCCATGATTCAGTATATAATTACTTAGCTCTAAAGTGTATCTGCCAGAAAAGCTGACTTAAATGACAACGGATATATTATTTTAATACAACTCCTAAAATGGCCTTTTCCCTTTAGACCTATAGACTCATTTGTAGGTTTTGTAGATATGATCAAAATTAATTTAAAACTATTTAAACCCTCATGAAATATTTATATTTCTGTGTTATCATTTTCGATCACTATTTTATCTATTAACAAAAACGTGGTATTAATAAATCATATCCATGCTGCCGTCGGAATCATAAGAGACGAGGTGACTAGACGTATTATAGACAGCAGGCCTCTTGTACAAGGGTTCATTTTGATTGTTAGTAATATCACTGTAGTTACAAGTACTTCACTTTGAAGCAGTAGTGTGTAAACACAACTCAGGTAAGATTTGAAGGGCACTGTAATACGTAGTTCTATTATTATTTTATTCTGAGACTGTATCAAGTAAAATGAGTGACTGTGACTCAAAACCGATATACTTACATGTTGTATAGATGAATTGTATGAGAGAAAACAGCTGAAAATCGTATTATTATCTACAATCGTCTTTAGTTAGCCGTATTTTGTTTCCCGCTATTTTTGGCACACTTCGAATTTTGATCCGCCAAAGCATTGTGGTGCTTCTTTAAAACTAAACCACTACACACTACAACTTACAATACAACTACGATACAACTTTCTACTTCGTCCTAACGGAGCGAATCTTGCCAAGATAGAATTATATATAAGGAAAGAACAACGTTTAATAATAAACCAGGAAATATCCTTCTAATGTATCCTTCTAGTGTCATAATAACTAACAAAAATTCTTATCTCACGAACAGAGCTTTGTGTGTGTTTGTGTGATTTGTATGTGAACACCGATTTGCACGGATAAATTGCCGCGTAATATTATATAGTGTACTCTCGGATTTTCACTTAGAACGTTCTTATTTGAAAGCTCAACTTTTCAATTAGCTTGTGAAGGCAAACTTTTCTTGGGGAGCAGTTGTAGAAGATAAATCGTTTTGTTCGTTAGAATTATATTCAAACTTGGATTGTTCTTTATAATACTATATTCGAAAGGCGTATGGCTACTTGTTGGTAAGTGATAGGATCGAAACAAGTTGTGCTTTATGATATCTATCTTCTATAATATAAACATGAATCGCTGAGAGTGTTGCTAAGCGTAAATCTCGAGAGCAGCTGAACTGATTTTGCTGATTATTTTTTAGAATATTCCTTGAAGTACGAGTATGGTTCCTACGGAAGTTAAAAATTAAAAAATTGCCTGGAATGGTCTAAAACCAACACTTTTCTATACTCCAATACAATTGATTCGTAATAATACTTTAATATCAATTTGAACTTTAATACCATACCATAAAGTTTAAGTGTTAGTGGAGAGGTTCCGAGAAGGCAAAATAACTGAGTGACGTTAGTATCGTATAAATATTAACGTCAATATGGTAAAATGTCACTTGAAATGTAAACGTCTATATGCTGTGCATCTATAATATTACTAAAACTAAGTAGTGTTTTATAATTATTATTTTTTTGACCTAATAATGTAGTAGTTTACTTATTAACTTTCTTTTTTTTCTTCCTAGCTGACCCGGTGTCCCGAATATCAGAATAAGTATTAAAAAAAATAAATAATGAATCGACTTATAAGCGGAACGAAGTTTGACGGGTCAGCTAGTTCAAGAATAAATATGTCAACATTATGTGGGCTAGGGTTTATAAGTTTAACTCACCTTTTTTACTTAACTTTACTCTTGCTCAAATAACAACAACTCGTTTGTTTTACAAAGTATATCCTATAACAGATTATACTTAATATACTATATTAAAATATATTATGCTCAATAGAACTCAATGCCAAAAACACATAAATCCTGCGTGAGCTGTTTATAGTGTTATAACATAACCTACAGGGCTACGGACGTATTCAGGAAAAGAAAAGAGGGGGAAGTGAAGATGTCGAAAGAAAGAAATGTGTAATAAACTCTGTAATCAATTATTTTAATCTTGAAATTGAATAAGTATACATTATCCATGTAAGGAATAAATTATTTATTGTTAATATTAATGATAGTCAAATAACAAATACACATTAAAAAATACAAAATAGAACTACATATATATAAACATAATTGACTCCGTGGTACATCTACCAGTCGATACTCTTTGGGCGAATCCTCATGACCATAGTGCGCAGCGCATTTGTAAGGCATTTTGTGAAATGGCAGCCTAACGCCAATTTTGACAACTTCAGCCAGCACCTGAGCTCTATGGGCGGGATGATGGCGGGAAAACCCCAACAATGGCTATCATCGTTTCAGTTTGATTGTGTTTCTTCCAGTTTTGACGTGTAGTTGTCATGGATTATTTACCGTTAACTGGTTGTAACGGTGCACTAGTGTGGACAAAGTGTGTAAAATCATGAAACGATGTTTTTTTTGTATTTTCCGCATCAATCGCCTTATAAAGTTTTGGTAATGTATCCACCGCTTTACTATAACGTGACGTACTCAGGACTCTGACCACTTGAATAAAAACTCAATTGATACTATACATATTTACCTAAATACCTAGTATATAAACTTGAGGAATAGTAATTGTAGAAAATTATGAGCCCACATATAAAAAAAACTGTGTTCCATTGCAAGTGAAAACATTTTTATTACATTAGGAATTCTACCTATGCAAAACATTATCGTGTCTAAATCCTGATTCCAACTCTGCATAGCGCGTTACTCGAATATTTAATACATAAATTCTGTTATTCAAGACAGCGTCTATCGGCATGCAAGATGAATGGAAGATCATCGAAGATTGAGAGGTATAAAACAACACACCGATAAAATTTAACACAAGCTTAATCCATTGTTTATACTGGTACTGGTTTAGAACTAGTCATTTAAAAAAAAATAACCATTAGCTACACACCCATCACTAATGTGGTATGGCTAAACTAGCTGACCGGCTTATAATTTGCTTCACCCCTTTAGAGGTGAAATTTCCTATAATCCTTCCTTATTGGATGCTTTCAAACTAAAAATCATCAACTGTATGTATTTCAAGTTTGTAGACCCAACAGTTAGGCTCTGTGTTGATAAATCAGTCAGTCAATCAGGACAAGTAATTATATGTAATGAGATAACTACTTATTTATAAAATAAATATTTAAAAAAAAATGTTTCATATAATAGGTTCTAATTAGTTTGGTACGTATGCGTACCACCTCAGCGCCAGATATACGTCTTCATATATTTAACTTTTATTTAGTATCACATTTTATTTTACAGGTCTAGTGTAAAGCAATACCTACTGCATGTTGTAGAAAGTAGTATGACTGGTATGTGTGTGTGTGTGTTAATAATTATACTTTTATTTCTGGACTGTAAGCTGTTTTAGTTAAAACACTACGATTGCGCTGCACTGTAAACTGTTTTTTGGGTTCGGCTTTTTCGTAATGCCAACACTTTACTATTAACTATATAATACAATACTAACGTCCAGCCTACCCGAAACCACGATCTCCTAAAAATATTCAAAATACCGGAATTAAACAAATTAAAATATCATATCACGCGAACTGTAAAATATAGGTACTTTTATTCAATTGTAATATTTGGTAATTAAATAAAGTTGGGAGGACGGATGTAATATATATAACGGTTATATCCAAAACATATTCATGGCCAAGGTGCGATTTGTCGGAATTCGAATCAGTTCGTCCTTCGCGAGCATTTTTAGAGAGAATACTTAGACAACACACGAGACGAAAGAAATATAACTCTAACGATCTTTATTTAACGGATCGTAAATCGCCGTTTATGAAGATATGACATGTACATGGCGCCAACTGTATCGCCAAAAATAATAAACATATGAGGTCTCTACTGAAAGTTTGTATGGGAAATTGTCTTAAATAAGATTTAAACTCAGAATCACGTTTTATAATAAGGTAGTATATCTTTTGGTGTAATAATATGATATGCGGGCTGGTGCAATTGGCAGATTGCTGCCTTTTGTGCCACTAGGATCTGAGATCGGGATCGATTCCCGGACACGTCAAACATTTATGTGCAAAAGCATGTCTGGTACACTTGTGTATGGGTTTGTTTAAGTGTATATAATTATGTATATCAATCATTGCCTTACCCATAGTAGGTACACGCTCTGCCTAGTGGTAGATACAGTTGGAACCTGAAGACCTAGCGTGGATGTTGACTTATACTATTATTATAATAATAAAAGTTATAATAACGTTAAACCTAGGTTACTCCTTATAACATCAGCCATCAGCCAGTGGAAACCTCGTCTAAATCAGTAGTGCCGTTCGTGAGATGAGAAATAAATTAAAACATGTTTTTTTTTGTCTACGGACCGTATAAACAATAATACTCTTATTATCATAATTGCATAAAGTAAAATGCTGTTATTTAGAAATTACCAACAGACACATACATTTTATTTATTAATATTTATTTTTTTATCATCTGAATTATCAAACATCGGGTAGCCCCAAACTCATGCCAAACCTAAGGTTTCTCTTGTAAAATCACAATTTTACCATTTACGGCTCAACACGAACAGTGACGTCCTCAAAATGAGATTTTTCTCTCGTTAACGTTATGTTTGGGACATTAAGTTGAAATGTCACGGTTCAAGCGGCACATCCAGTTTGAATTACTGGTGATAAATCAAAAGGGTGGATAAACTCGATCTGCCAAAATGTTTTAGCGGTATTTTAAATTATTTTAAGTGCAGGCCTGTCCCATATGCATATCTTTTTCTGTTCGTCCTGTTCCAGTCTATGAACTTCGTCTTGTGAAAAATGATTCTTACGAATCATCTAGCTACTAGCATAATGTAAGCTTCAAGCTATTATAATATCTTGATAATTTAAGGCATGCCCGAGTTTATAGGCATTGTTAAGGAGTATTTATGCCGTTATTCGATGAGGTCACACACAAGGTGAGTTTTTTGACGAAAATAACCGTCACACTCCAGCCTTTAAGGTTCCCACAGTACAGAATAAAGGATCGTTCAAGTAATCGTACCGTTGACGTATACAGTATAAACAATTATTTATCTAATACAGCTGCCGTACACATAGTTTGTACTATATACGTCAACGATACGATTAAGTTACACTTGTGCAAATATTTGTGCTAGGCCTCTATGCTAGGTATTATTTATCTAATAAAGAAAAAAATATTATTATATAGATTCCATTTACATATTTAAAATGTACATTGTACAGAAATGTTTATATAATATTTAAAGTACTTTCGGCTGATTTATTGGTTTAATCTTAAAAACTTTGTAGCGCACGCGAATATCATTTTTTCTTCACCTCCTTCTAAATTTTCATTGGCCGACATTATATCTGGCCAATAGACAAACTTATTATTTATTCTTTGCCTACAAGTTGACCTAATTTATAGAGCTTACGGCATTTCACAATTCTTGCAATTGCGCAATCCGCAAAATTAAAGAATCACTAAGAATCACTAAGTAATGGGAACGTCAGACAAGTCCTTAGTAACATACGACCTTACCTCCAAAATAAACGCGGGCGCGGCAAATAATCAACGGTTGCTTTCTCTGAATTGGCGGCGTCCAATATCTGAAGCAATTAATGGAAGTAAGTAAATACGAAATTACCACTCCGTCCGTATGAGGAAGCCTGTAACGTGATGTCCTATGTTGTCACGTGACTAACACCTCTCTATGACGTGACGGGTAGCTGTAGACTTACGCGTTATCGATGTCAAGATCGACATATTGTTTTGACTTCGTCAAAAAGCCTGACATCTTCAGTCTAAATATTGCATTAGTTCTATACAAATAGTGTAAAATTTCTGGAATTGGTCCAGCCGTCTTCGAGTAATCAGGGAAGATACTTAAAAAAGGATAGTTGTTTTACATGTAACTAATGCATAAGTTACAAGAATCTTTTTTATGAATTTGACGAGATGTATGTAGTAAACGGTAAGCTTGACAAAAATATGGTGTACCAAACCACACATGACGCGGTGCGGCACGGGCGAGGGCACCGTATTCAATAATTTAACGATTCGCCACTTAGCCTATGACCAGCGGACAAACAAGACACTTCCAACGATACCTCAATAGTGATAAGAAGTTTTAAAGTGATGAGGGAACAGTTGAACATACATTCATACTCACATACCAGTCAAACACATAACCCTCCCTCCCTTTTGCTGAAACTTCAACAGTATGTAATTTAAGTCACTTCATTGCGAGCGAACTAAGATCATTCAAGTATTTGATGATTCAGTACTTCCCAACAATATTCATAAACTTCGATTTAACGGAGTACCAAAAAGACAATTTCAAAGTTTGATCTTGTATTAGTACTACATATAATTACTACTGAACTTGGATTCTCTAAGGTGTCTGCGCGGTGGGTACCGCGACTGCTTTCAGTGGAACAAAAACGCAACCGACTCACAACTTCTCGCGACTGTTTAGAGTTATATGAAGCTGACCCAATAGAATTTGTTGAAAGATTTATAACCATGGATGAAACCTGGGTTCACCACAATACACCCGAGACAAAAGAACAGTCGAAACAATGGAAAAGAGCAGGATCGCCCACCCCAAAGAAGGCAAAGGTGCGTTATTTTCGCCAAAAACGATTAGAAGTGATCTATTCGAACGCACTATAACATTCGTAATAGTATACTTAATATCCAAAATTTCATAACTCATATCTATTCATTGCTCCAACATATTGGCCTAGATATATCTTTCTCGAAAACAAAGCTGTGTCTGTTTAATAGAGCTCGAAGAAGAGAACAAGTCAGCATTACCATAATGGCAATATCATACAACTTGTTGATTGTGTTACATACCTAGGTATCTGGATAGATAGCTCACTAAAATGGATAAATCATATCAATAAGACACACGAGAGCTCAATGAAATATTTTAATTATGCTGAAAATTTTACTCTTAGGGGTAGGGGTACATTCTACCTAAGCATCTTCGAAATACCTTAATTTCACTGATTAGGAGCAGAATAGATTATGCTACCTTTATGTTATATCTTAAGACAATGCAATAAAACTTTACAGCTACATTCGATTGCCAATTTTTACATGCGAGTAGCTTTTACGATTTGTCCAGTCTATACCCACCTAATAGTTGTAAAGCCTTGACATGTTGGATATTCTTTTCATATAAATGTGACTTTTGTATCATTTAAATACTTATCTTCAATGTAGTTATTTTTACCATCTTCTATATTACAATTTTACTGTATGACTGACTGATTGATCAATGCAGTGCCTAAGCTGCTGGGAATACTAACTTAAAATTGTGCCAGTTTCAGTAAATATTCACTATAAAGCACAATCACAATCACAGGAAAGATTGTTGGTAATTTCACCCCTAAGGGAGTGAAGGCGCTGGCGGGCAGCTAGTAACAAATGGTGCTCCAAATGCTCATGTCTATCCATGACAGATGCAGTGCCATCTAGAGCTTTAGGGTGACGTTTTGTGTGGCACTGCACTAGCTTACTACTGTCTCACCTAAATGCCCGCAGGTCTAACACAACCTGTAACTAGTCAAGCAGAAAAAAAAAACATAAATTATTCGAATATAATTTTTTAAATTGCAAAGATAATCTTAATAACCTATAGGGCTATCGAGGTATGAATAAAAAAAATTAACATAATGACCAAATGAATCAAGCTTCCAGAAAGCTCTAAAAACAGAATAGATCTTTTTAGTTACGCGTATCATTGTAAATTTGTCTCATACTTAAAGTGCAAAATATTAAGATTCGCACAATCATCATCACCATCCTTTATCATCACTTTTCGATTCAAAGCATGTATGATAGAAATATAAGTTCTGAATAAATAATCTGTGTGCAAAACGCACGCCTTAAAATATTTGTGATTTGAATATAATATAGATCTCTCAGTTTTTGAAATTATAACTGGAAACATTATATTTTAATTTCAAATTTCAAATAATAACACACCCACCATTACTTTAATTTCGCTATCCAAAACTGTTGAAAACATTTGCACGAACAACAACAAAATGCTCTAGTTAGATATTGTATTATTTGAGTTTGTTAATTCAAGAGGAATATGGCGTTAACATTGCTACCTACGCCAACTCAACTCATATTAGTTTAGTTTGTAGTTACAGATTAGTTTTATCAGACAACAAACAGCAAACTACAGACGGATAGTCAACTGCTGGCACGTGGGAAATATTCCCCGTATTACCTAAGTACTCGTACTTGGATTCCGCTTTCCTGACGCGCCTGTGAGAGGCGCTTAATTTAAATATTGTCATATTTACCGGTATCATGCAGCAATCGGGTGTATTTTACACAAGTTTTCAATAAAAGTGTTTTACGTGTCGTCGATGAGTTTGGCGGGTCGCAATGGCGGACACACCACGACCAAAATGCTAAACGAGGCTTTCAAACAAAGCCAAATCAATTTCAATGGCTTTATGCAACTGACTTTTGAATGCGTTCACGTAAACAAAGATGACATAAACTCAGTCAAATGGGAGGCAGTAATGTACGACCACTGGAATGCACAGCCAAGTATTGCACAACCCGTATTGTACAGCCGTATTCCGTGTACATGGCCTCGGAATATTTGGCTGTGCAATACGGGTCGTACAATCCGGCCTGAAAAAAAAGGCACGAGGTAACAATGCACAGCCAGGAATGTACAGCCCGTATTCCATGTACATGGCTTCGAAATGATGGGCTGTGCAATACGGGGCGTCCATTATTGGTCGCATAATACTGGCCGGACCTACTTTGCACAGCCTGGAATGTACGGCCCGGAATTGGTTCTATGTGGATTGTGTATTGGTTGTCTATGGTTGGCTAACCATAGACAAACATAGAATCTCTATATACTGGCCGTCTTTGCGATGCCTCGTTTTTCTAAGGCGAGTAATCAAGATCGATCGGGACCTACAAAATTATGTTTTGTTTGATGTAGTATTTTTATAACTAGTCTAGGGCAAAGTTATATATAGGTACGACGACGAGCGAAGCGAGGAGTGTTAGGTTAGTTATTAGTTAGGTTACTTATTATTACAACGCGCAAGCCGAGCGAGCGTAGCGACCGTGCCGCGGTAGCGGCTGGCGAAGCGCTAGAATCGAATTGCTCGCACAAAATATACGAGGCATAATTTTTGACAGTGTACACGGAATACGGGCTGTACATTCCTGGCTGTGCATTATTACCCTGTACCGGGTACAATATGGGGATGTGCTATACGGGGCGTACAATACACGTCGTACATTATTTAGTTGCGCAATACTGGCTGTACAATATAGTAACTCCACTCAATATCCATAGCCATTTTTACATGACAGTTCAATAATCTTCGATGTTTCTCCTCTTCGAGGAGAGTTTAGAATTAGGTCGGCTGCACACGGTGGTGTCAACGTTGGAATATAAATTTGGTGCGGCGTACACACTTCGGCCCCAACTAGCAAAACAGTCTCACATTTCTTACTTTATAAGAGTTATAAGCTTATAGTGGTCTCATATCAGTTTTCGTCAGTCATATCAATTCTATATTAGTCTCTGACAAGCCGGTACAGGCTCAAATACGCTTGGTCTTATCTTAATACCTTGTCTTAAATAACCATACAAGCTTCTTTAGCATTGCTGTTGTAAGCCACATTCTCTTAAAAAGCATTTAATAGGACTTATTGCACTTGAGATAATTTCATTTAAAATCTTCTTTTTGTAAGATATAATTTTTTAAACTATCATGGTCACAAACATAAGAGGTATTCAAATTATCATCGGGATAATTACCATGTACATTTTCTAAGAGTTTCCGATATTTCGGCACTGTTGCAAGCGCCATGATCACGGATGAACTCTCACGGATGAACTCGCAGTTCATCCGTGATCATGGCGCTTGCAACAGTGCCGAAATATCGGAAACTCTTAGAAGATGTACATGGTAATTATCCCGTTGATAATTTGAATACCTCTTCTTTTTGTAAGTTTTATACCTCACGCGCACCCAAGCAATAGTTTTTCTTTAAATAATAGATAATAAGTAAAATTAAAATAAGTTATTTCCTCAAGTGTCGATGTCATTATAACAATAAAAATTTTATTATGTCTGGGTCGTTCGACCTTTGATAAATTATTTACGCTCATAGAACTTTAACGCTAGAACAATATAAGCCTATGTACGCTGACAAGATACTTACGTAAGAGCGATATTAGCTGGGACATCATAAATTAGTTTAGTAAGTAGATTCATTTGATCAAATTGACACGGACCAACGGCCGCCCCAATGTTGGCCAATGCAATTTACTAGATTCACACTTTGAACAAGTGACGTTGGGACTATGCTGGTACCAACGTGTGGAGCCGGCGTATTAGAATTAGATTTATATTCTAAATTTTTTTTTAAATTACAATTTAGAATAGATATTTGGTGTTCCAATGATCTTATAATTAAAGAGATAAATTCTTTATGTTAGTACTGACGAGAAGTCAATGTTGTCCTAGTTCTTGCGTATACAAGAACGTATTTTGCTAAGGTTCAAACGTCCACTCAAAAGTAAGAAAAAATGAATGGAGTAGGTAAGCGAGAAAGACATATTTTATTGAACATGGACTTTTAATTAAAAATCCAGGCAATATTAACCCATTTAATAGTATTTTGATATACGTTACTTTTTATTAATTTGTGTTATTTCATTTCCTTTTATGTTTCTATCTAAGGTAACGATCTGTGACCTATAATTGAATAATTATGAATAAATATGTTTATCTCTTTATCTGTTTATCGGAGAGCTTGATCAGTAGGTCAAATCAAAGTGCTAGTGAAAGCGAGATAAATATATTCAGCTGCTTCGCTACGATGAATGTAGAGGAATTATAGAACATCACTAGTTAATGGAACAGACGAGCCATTTAAAAAAAACCCTTCACCAGCGCACTCACGATCTACATCACTTTATGAGGACATTATCTTTTTAAACCAACAATAACAAAACATATTTTTTTAAATGCCTTCTTGGTGTACATTTTGAAATTATGTAATCTTTTTTCTATAGCGTTTTGATTTAGTTCGGATGCACGCACGTATAAACAAACTCAAATTGTAATATTGTATCAAGCATTGTGTGATAGTAGTAGCACTATGGTCACTTACAAGCCATTATCTGTTAGTAACATTATTTGGTGGTAGTTACTACAGTGACATCTATATAGCTAACGAGCTGCGCTCCACGGTTTTGCCCGCGTGGTGATGGATGATGATGATGATGATGATGAATCAAAATATATGGCATAGTTCATCAGGGATAATGAAGGATCCAAATGTTTTTTTTAGTGTATTCGGAGTCTATTCAATTCAAACAAAGTACAAACGATCAAATAAATCTTTCCTCTTTATAATATTAGTGAGTATAGATAGATATAACTCCAATAGGATTTGGATATATTATCCGTACGGTGTTATTTTTATGCGCGGCATGAAGACGGATTGACGGATTTCTCTATAAATGCTTTATATTTAATAAATAAATAATTGATCCAGAAACTCCGGGTTTTGTGCTATTTATTATATAATTTCATCGTATTACGTCGTCATAGAATACCAAGTAACGGCCGGTGCCAATAACCTATCTATCGCCGGTTTACCCTACTAGAGATAGATATTTGACACTATTTGTATAGACGTTATGTCAAATTTCTATCGGTAGTAAGGTAAACTGTGGATAGATAGATTATTGGGATCCCCCATAAGAGTACATCGAATAATCCTATTTTACTTTCAAATCATAAATATATTGTAAATAATTATTTCATCTGTCAAGCAGTTGGACTTGCAGGCTAAGCTATATGTATTAAAAACATACAATAAAAGGCATATAAACCACATTTAAACACACAAGTCTTTCATAGTAAAGCAAATCTCCGTTATTGAAGTCTGTCTACATGATTATTATTTACTAGCTATAGCTATCGCTCACGATTGACTATTCGCACTTGATACCACAAATATTACCTGACTAATTTTCGGTGTTCTATCGCTATTAGTATGAAACGGAACCTCCGTTAATTGCGATTGTGTTACTTTAAATACATATTCACTTCATATAGATCTAGTTCAGGAAATTTTATTTGGAATGATTCAACTTATCGACTTATCCTTGGAGAATAATAGAACAAAAAAGCGAGTTGGCTCAGAAAGGCACGCGCCATCCGTGTACTGTGAATAAGTAGCATTGATACTTGTCAGTTTAACGCAAAAAAAGAGCTAAGATATGATTATATTTTATACTTTTTAAGGATACAATTACAACGTGGAAGATACTCAAATATTAATTATTCATTCAATCATTATTTAGCTAAATGAAATATCTATAAAATTAAATTTGTGTCAAGCAAAGGACATTCGCCGCGAGGGGACGGAGTACCATCGCAGTGCCATATAATCTGCCGCCAAGGAAAAGTGCAGAAACATTACGAGCAGTGGCGAGCGCAATGTAGTACCCGCAAAATAACACTACGAAGTTCTGGCTGGCACTGCAACTGTCACGAGCAATCGCAATGTTTAACACCAGGCGCACGATTTATCTATGCTGTCACATGATTGCATTAAAAAATACCCTCAGTTAAATTATCAAGACCGTTTAGGCTGCTAACTTTTTTAAAGAACAGAAGTTTGAGCTTTTATTACTTTTATATTTTAAACTAAGCATTTTTAAGCTGCGATTATTCTAATACATACTATATATACTTACCTTTGTAAGTGGACTCTTACTTTTGTACATTTGCCACTACTCAAGTTAATTATGATATACATAGAGTTGCATCAAGTTACTTCAAAAAAGGAGTAGGTTTCACAATGCGATATATATATATATATATATATATATATATATATATATATATATATATATATACATTGCATTGGTTCGATATATATATATATTTATTTTTTATTTGTGTTCGTGGATAACTTCGTTATTTATGAACCAATTTCGATGATTTTTTGAAAGAGTGGTTGGTTCCATTTATATTTTATTAAATTCAGTCAAGCAGTTTTTGAGTTAATATCTATATCGCTGCTTTGCATGAATAACCGCACAATCCAAAATATTGAAATTTCTGGTTTACAACACAGTGCGATCTAAAATACTTCTTATTTTATCGTAGCGAAAACTCACATTCATATCAGCCAAAATGCCGCAACGGCGAGACAATGTGTCATTATGCCATTGGTTGTTTTAGGGCGCTATTTTAGTTCAAAAGTCAAGTATCGCTAGATGATACTATTCTTTGCGAGCAATCACATAAAATTTCTCGTAAATAATATATTACCTCAAAATAATAGTGTGAAAGTTTAGTAATATTTTATGTAATATCGTTCCATTTGAGTCGTGTGATTCTTCGCGAAATATTTGTTATAATTTTCATATATATTATTAGAGGAAAATGCAACATTTAGTATTGCTACATTTTTTACGAAAAAGTAAGTAAGATAATAATATTTATTTTGTTATATTTGTTTACTCAAGATAACAATAACAAAATGACTGTAACCATATACGAAATATGTCGATATTGCTTACAAATAAAGCTCAAACATGTACAACTGAAAGCAAGATAATCCACCTTGCTTTAATTTTAGGTGTCTTCAGTACCCTTTTTTAAATAGTACAGTTTATTAACATAGAGGTTTACCGAATGTGATTTCGAATATATAATAATATATAATGCAGGTATCGTAGGTAAAATTCTCAGCCCACAGCCATATATTTTAATGTTTTCAATAACTTATATAATTTTTGAATACGCTACTACACAACTTAGTTTTAAAAGATGATTTATTTACATACAAATTATATAAACTTACGCATTTTCCAGTGTTCAGTTTAAACATATTCTGATCTTATAGCATGGCCGTTGGGTGTATGTACCTTGCACGTACCTAATTGTTGACTTCTAACGTATTGTTTTACAGTGCTGAATGCTCTTCAAATAACTAAACACATTAAATAATATAAATGAGGACAATAATAAAAATGATAAAACAGCTACCACTTGAAAATCCAAACAAATTGAAAACGATATGATAAGATTAATATTTAATTATAAGATTAATATAATGTCCCAGTTTCAAACAAAAATATAGATTTAACTAACGCCAGTGAAGATTTTTGTTCTGATTATAGTGTGAAAAACCTTCAAAAAAGAAGTCTATTTTAACGGGTAAGACACGACGCAAATCTCGCAAAACTTTGAAAGATTTCATGATTAGAACAAACTTGAACGCAAATCAATGTGACAATTTAAATAACGATGTTTCAAATTTAAACCGAAGTAAGCAGTTCACCAATACCGGTACTGATATTTTCTACGCAAACAAAATATATTAGTGTTTCATTAAGTTTAAGTAGTTAAGTAGTAGCACATCAGATTCCGATAGTTTATCAGAAGATGAATTGAGCAATGAACGTTCAACAGCAGTAGCTCAATCTATGGTAGACAACACCAAATTTCCCATGTCATCGAATAGCGTCAATAATTAACAACTTCAGGGGCTACAACGAATTTACCTCCAAATTCTTCAGGATTTATTGCAATTGTTAATTATACTCATCAGGGCTGTGAAGGTATTGTTGTCTCAAATAAAGTCGCAAAAATCCCTAAAAAACTCTAAACTAAGTCTTATTTATCCAATTCTAAAAAAGAAACAACCATTATGCCTACAAAGTCACTAAAAGCACCATGTACTATTACTAATGTGTTCGAAACGTTACGGAATCATACCACTAATAAACTTTAAAGTAAGTAAAGTCTTTTTACGCATGCTATAACTGATTCTTCTTTGTGGACTGTAGTTCAAAAGAAGATTATTAAGTGGCACAATAGATCTGGATAAACGTGACAAACATTTTTCTACTACTACTACTAACTAGTTTTTTCATTTATATCCTGCTATAAAAAGGGCGTGAAGCAACACATCAACTCAGTTCCAAAAATGTTACCCGTTGAATGGCGATTCGCCATACTTGGCCAATAATACAATAGATTTCGCAGAAATCTATTGTATTTTTTAGAAACTGCAACGTGTGTGGTTAAGTCATTTAAGTTGTGCAGATAAAAG
The DNA here is from genome assembly GCA_917880725.1 of Selenia dentaria. Lineage (NCBI taxonomy): Eukaryota > Metazoa > Arthropoda > Insecta > Lepidoptera > Geometridae > Selenia > Selenia dentaria. Next base: position 8,094,237 of record OU862891.1, read on the forward strand.
CATAGAAAAAAGCTTTATATTGACGGTGGCAAAACTGTAGCAGAGTTACATAGAGACTATACACTTGATTGTCAGTCAAAAGGCTTACCAGGTACCAATTACATCATGTATTACAAGATCTTTCTAATCTATTTTCTAGACACTTGATGTAGATGTAAATTGTTACAATTTGGTCTATTTTTATGTTGGTGTTGATTTTTTTTTATGAAATTGCATGCCTCTAGATATTATTACTCTGTTTTAATATTAATTAGCAAATCGTACTAATATAATAACTGTAAATGAATTATTTTCCGATAAGTTCATTCCAATTTACTCAACATAAAACTAATAAGTTGATTTTTATTACTAAATACTCTTCATCAATAATATCTTTATGATAATGGTGTTATTATTTTGGAAAAAAATCTACGTTTTTAGATCATATTACCAGTAACGTCATTCTACAATTTTGATTTATGCTAATATTCATCATAACATAGCAAAACTTAATTTGTCATAAGTCGAACACCGCACAGTTTTTCATGAATTAATTAGGGTATTATTAGCTTAGCAGCTAAATTGATGATGCATGATTTCAACCAAACCTTGATTAATATTCTTTTGATTGATACATTCCATTTCTATATTTTTTCCATAAATTAAAAGTTGTGACAGCAAATATTTTCTTCGATTTTCGAATGACTTCCCTCTAAAATTTTTATTTTTTTGTATATGTGATTATTCGTGCAAATCAGCGATATATAAGTGTTTCGCTCATCTTGATGATATCATAATTGACGGTGTGCCGGTGTGTAAGTAGCAAGGCTTACTTACGGTTAATTTATTGATTCAGGCGTTACTTTGCGGAAATCCATTATCAAAAAACGATATTAAAAAATATTTAGTGACACTTCCGCAGAAAAAACAATGATTTTGGCTTATTTGGGGGTGTGCACCACCCTCCCTCCCGCACAAACTGCTAATAGGAAGAATACAACGATTCTATATTTAGAATCGTTTTTGGTTTATTTGGGTTTTCTTGTGTAGTTTATTTTGTATTATTCCTATTAGTATATTTTTGCTTACTTACGGGATTTTTACTAAAAACGGGTGAAATTTATTTTTCAAAAAATGGAACCGACTACAACCCTAAAAAGTGAGAAGTTACTTATCAAAATCAGTACCATGCGCACAATATTGTGATAGTAGGTGCTTTTGAATTATCACGGTACTGACTTTAACAAGTTATGTCACACTTCAACACTAAATGTTGAAGTCGGTTCCTTTTTTTGGTAATAAAATAATAATTCATGTTTTCAGATTAAAGCCACAGTCACGTAAATAAGTCTGTCATTAAGTCACTGTCCTGTCTTAGTTACGTTCTAATAATGAGGTATGCATTGAGATGCATTAACAAATTTTTCTAAGTTGATTGACGAGGTTAACACAAAACAACATATTTTCATGATATTGTTCACTTCGCCTACACTCGAGCACCAATACGAACACTAACGGTGAATAACATAAATTTAGGAAAATTAAACAAAATCATCAGTAGCTGTTGTTGGGTATTTCTCCACCACAAAAATATTGGTTTTTATATTCATATTCTGGTACTGCGTCCCCACAGAGTAAAACACTCACGAGTCCGTAAGCTGGATGTTACTTATCTATATAGTTATGACAATTATAGTTCTCTACCATCTAAGATATTCACATTTTCTCAAACATGCTTGGAAATTTGAGCATTATTTTAACTACCTTCTTCGAGATAAATCGAAATTGCTGTATTGGTCAAATACAAGCGAGATCGAAAGAAAATTATTTGAAAACCTATGAAATCTGCTAAGGTACTGCCTCGATTTAATTTCCACGCATCACATGATAAAAGTATAATACAAGCCTTGGCCACAACTAGGCATTGATGGACTTACATATGTGTGCCTCGGCTTCCCCTCAGCTTATATTTGCACGTTCGTCCACCAATGCCTCTTTTTCGGGCCGCTGCAGTAATGTACTATTGTTGTTAAACGTATAATTGATCTTGCTTTACTAATCTTGTACTTGATTGAAATAATAATTTGCCAATAATGTATAAGTAAAATTGTATACACCTATTTGTTCACGTTGAACGCTTAACAAATATAGTATCGTTATATTTTAATATGTTTACGAAAATTATAAAAACCACGAATACTAAAGAAACGACTTCGAAACCATTATTAAGCTATTTAGCTACTGATAATTTGTATCGAGGCAGACATGGGTCAACCTGGTTGGCCGTTACCGTAAAAACCTCTGCTATACTGCCACTGTCCCATATAATTTCCAATTAGTTGGACGTGAGCACATGCTGTATGTTCGGTAAGTAAACTGTTTACAACTATGCACTATCTTCAGTCAGTATAGATTCAATACAAGAAGCAGAGTTACTATACTATTAAAGCCAATAATACACAGTGATTATATGATATTAAAAGGCAATATTTAGTAACAATCTTGTTAGAAAATGCTTATGGCAGAGATGCAGTGTGTACCGCCCTCCATTACGCACAAAATGCATGTAGGAAATATCCTCATTCTCAGGAGATGTTGGTCGTTCTAGCGCTCGGCGAGTCAACGTCTCCTGAGGATGCCTCGTGTAGAGGAGAAACACGTGTCGAAAAGTTTTTCGTTGGGTAAGTTGCAGGTGTATCGCTTAAACAATATACTTCCTGCTTGCATTTAATGTGGGAGGCAGCAGTATTAAATTAATAAGGATATCCGCAAACTAACGCCTGAATGAATAATACACCGTCGATTTAAAAATCATATTCCTTTTTCACTGTCTTCCAATCAAAAAGGGGTTTATCAATAAAACGTATTACATTTTACTGTATCATCCAATTTCTTAGCGTAATACTTTTACTCGTATTACGCTAAGAAATTGGGTGATACATGGCATTTTTTTTTTCATTTGTATTTTATTATATTGTTTTTTATAGTTCACCGCGGCATTAGGATTCTCTGTGTCGCGGAAGGCACGGTCACACACATCAAAAACTACTACTATCCGAGAACAAACATTTCTGTTCATTACACAAATATGCCCATGTTGTGCCTACCCCAATTTCAGTTGGGAACTCAGTTCTCGAAGTTGTTCACGAATACATCTACCTGAGATAGACAGTCAAACTAGGCAGGTCCAACTTCGAGAAAGAGGTCAATCGTCGAATCCAACTCTACGCGAAGTCTTCTCATCAAAAATACCTCAGTGCCTCAAGACAAGAGCCTTCGACCAATGTGTGTTACCAGTGATGATTAATGGCACTGAAACGTAGTCTCTTAGTATGGGCCTCATAAGTAAGCCCAAAGTGGCACAACGAGCTTTAGAAAGGGTTATGCTCGGGGTTTCTCTACGCGATCGAATCAGTATACTACTAAGTATCATCTAACTAACACAAATAACTAAAATCAAAGCTAATTAAATGCAACACAGTGGATATGTGTTTAATTACCTTTTAGTATGGAGCAATAGGCAAAGCAAGTGCATTCTAGGTGTTCAAAATGATGAATCATTATATTAACAATGGAGCTGACATAGTCGCGCAGCGACTCAAAGCTCCCCCCAACATTAGATAAAAAAAGTGCATTCTAAACGTGTCTCAAGCATTTTTGTTCCAACATGTTGGTTACGATCTCTGAAGCGTGTTTTTTGATTTATTTTCTAGGATCAGGTAACAGTATTATGTGAACAATATATAATAACAAAAGGCTTGTTTTAAAACTTAAATATGTAATGTACTCGTATAAATGAGTGCGCCAAGAATATTATGTATCTCTATTGCTAACAAGAGTTGATTGAAATCTAAACAAATGGCGGCCTTATGTCACTTTTGACAGCTCCAGTCATCAAATTACTTACATTTCTGCTCACTGTATCGTCAAAACTGACATAGAGCCGCCATTTATTTAGATTTCAATTAACTTTTGTTAGCAACTGAGATACATAATAGCCCTGCAGTTCGACATTTGTGGCGAAACCGATCTGTTATAGGCCGAGGTTACCGCTTAACACCAGGTGGGCCTCGTGCTTGTTCCTTAACCAAATTACATTCTCAAAAAAAATACCCTGGTTTGTAACTACAGTAAATTAAAATAATAACATGACAAGAGCACGCCGGTCCATGCGTAGCACAGGGTTCCGTAGCAGTTACATAATAGCGATAGCACAAGAACAGAAACTAGGTTTTCTATTCTTGTGCTATAGTCAGAATAACACATATTTTTGTATTAATATCTCATAAAAAACCATTAAAGGAGCATTGTTTTGTAAGGTTTTTTCCGTTAGAACCTTTAAACTAGGTACATTATGCCTAATTTATCTCAAGCATGTTTAATGTTTTCTTGCATGTGTTCAACGTGCAAAGCAAAACATTACTTATCACTCATCCTTAGTGACCGTTACAAAATTACAATTTAATAATGTTCAACTACTAACTGTTGTTGAGTGATAAGTGAGCAGCTATGGTAGTATCTGGCGTAGACTCGTAGAGGTGTATAAGTCGTAGCGGACGTTACTGGCGTAGCTTGACAATTCCGTAGCAGGAACCGACCAAGATGGCACCTCGTTCAGTAACGTCTATCGCTAAGCAGCCATGCGATTCTCTAAGAGCAAAACATCAACAAAAAAAAAACATCGTTGCATTTCTGACAACATCCGTGAAACACATGACGAGATGACAAGAAACGTTGGAAAAAAGACCTTATGTACAAGGGCGATATCTCATAAAGTATTTGACATTGGTGAGCTCGTTGACTAGCTCGTCGACGAATCATTACAAAATCGCACGGCTGGTGTATTCCTTCAAAAATCATATTAATATAATAAAAACTTATACTACTTTCATAGAGGAACCCAAACTAATTTGTATCTTATTGAACAGATAATTCCCGAGTAGTCGTGATAATATAATTCAAGTACAAAGTCACGAGATGTACATTTTTTTTACCTAAACTGTACGAGTTTGTATCGCTCTCTAAGAATATCGTGAAAAGTATTCGTTAAAAATTGAATCATCTCGACATATACCTATAATTACTCGTACACAAAATATATTATATATGCATTCCGGCAAATCCTCATATCCTAATTATAGCTGATAATCAAGCCAATCAGCAGAGAGCACTTGATCACCCAAACCGCAAAATTAACAATGGCTCAACAATAGATCGGATCGCTTGATTGATGTATAAACCAGCTGACCTAACCATTCTTCTTACTCATGATGTTATCATTGATTGAAGATGTATTTATAAAGAGAAATAAAAGAGCGTAGGGCGTATCGAATGCCTTGATTTAATACTTAGAAATGGTCTCTGGGTTTTATTAACCAGATGACATACGAAAAGAAGTAGTACGTTTGATCTTAACTTTTCTAAATTATGTTTTAAATTTAATACTTTTTAGGGTTCCGTACCTAAAGATTCTTACTTACTACCTTACTAAGATTCCGCTGTCCATCCGTCCGTTTATCTGTCCGTCTGTCACCAGGCTGTATCTTATGAACCGTGCTAGTAAGACAGTTGACATGTTCACAGATAATGTATTATTGTTTCAGCTATGACAGTGCGAGTCGGACTCGTACATTCGTATTCGTACACGAAGGGTTCCGTAGCATTATCTATAAAAACGACAGATAAAAACATGTCTGTTTTATGGGAGATTTAAGCATAGATAGTGGTACGGAACCCTTCGTGCGCGAGTCCCACTCGCGTGTGAGCGGTTTTCTTATTTCATTCAGGGTGATTTTTTTCCGGTCACTGTTATTTAAATAAGCTTAAGTCACTGTCCTACCTAAGTCACATTCTAGTAAAACTGTGGATGCATTAGTAACGCTCAAAAAAAACTATGTTTCATGATTTGTACACACTCGTGCACCATTGTGAACACTTAATGATTAATGACCCTCCACTATCGCACGTCAGAACTTGAAGAAACACAAATCTAAGTCATTAGACAATCTCAACGATTGCTACTGCTGGGCTTTTTTTCCGCCATCTCTTATATTGATACGAGTTGAAGGTGGATGTGTCTAACCAGTTATGTCTCGGGTGACAGCGACATATCACGCAGACTTTTGAAGCTTTGAGTTTATTACTTACTAGCTGCGCTCTGCGGTCGCACCCGCTTGGTGATGTATGAAGAAAACATGTTATAATACACTGGACGAATTCTTTTTAGATGAAACAATACTTACAAAATAAATCGATCCGCCCCGCACAATGTTGCTATACCCAATCAGCGTCATTATGTAATGCCTACCTAAAATATGTTTTACTAATATCTGCATGTAAAACTCATAACGTTTGCAATAAATGATTGAGTATTGATGATGAGGATGAACCAAGCGTATGTTACTCAAGCATAGGTAGCTTTACACTCGTGAAAGAATTGTTTGGATTGGTTAAGTAATTTTACGTGTATCTATTACAGATAAGTGAACAATCATATATCTTTCCTCTTTATTATTAGAGTAGATAAATAAAGCTTGAGACCAAAATACGAATAATGTGGCTTTGTTTATACCGGCGTTACTATTGCATATTTCACAAGTGTATCTCAAAACTAGTGAACCGAATTTGATGAAATTCAAATACTGTTCAATAAAAGACAGAGTTATTTTATGTAATTTAGTAGATTTATTGAATCTAACACAACTGTTCATAGCACAGTGAAAAAATGTAAGAGAGAGATGTACCATAGACAATTATCATTCTAGATTTTACAACTGGTGTTACAAGCACACAAACCGAAAATAGATACACATTACCATTTTATGTTCTGTATTGAACATAAGTTGGGGCCATGGTTTATGCCCATAAATGACAAGCCGCAATGTTATAATGACGAAATGTAAATGAATTTAAAAACATAAAATGTCATCCTGTTGATATCTATTATATCTACTAAGTAATTAATACATTATGCTAGATGATATATTTGACTTTACTTTAATTTGCTTGCGCTAATTTTACAATATTAAACAAGTGCATGTATACAATTCACAAGTGTAAACTTAAAAGTAATTTTCTATCCCTAACTAAAAATAATTAAGTACAACTTAATTTGAATTATCATCTAAAGGTAGTGGGCATAATTTGGTGTAAGACCTTATATATAATTTATTTTTGTGCCCCATTCTCACCTCAGCGACTCTCACTCTACCGTCAGGTCCAGGGAAAGTTTTTTCAATACGCCCCATGGGCCAGTTTAAAGGTGTAATATCTTTTTGCTTTACAATAACGAGATCTCCTTCCTTAAGATTCACCTTAGCATGCTTCCATTTTGGTCTATTTTGAAGAGAAGTTAAGTAATCTCTTGACCAGTGCTTCCAAAACTCTTGTTTTAATTTGGAACATTGATCCCAAAATCTAAGTCTGTTAATAGGTTTTTCTGTGAGATCTAGCTCGGGGTAAGTTGTTAAAGAAGCACTAATCAGAAAGTGACCTGGTGTTAAGTAATTGAAATCAGAAACATCACTACTCATTGGAAGGAGAGGTCTAGAATTTAAAATTGATTCTATCTGTACAAGTACTGTGGTGAACTCTTCAAATGTCAAAGATAAATTACAAACCAACCTCTTTAGGTGGTATTTCGCGCTTTTAACTCCGGCTTCCCAGAGGCCTCCGAACTCTGGAGAATAAATAGCTAGGAATAAAAATGAATTTTATTAAGTTTGTGGAGCAAAACCTCTCTACATCATTTACATGTGACTTACTTGAATGTAATTCATACAACTCTTTTAATTTATTAGAAGCCCCTTTAAACGTCTTTGCATTGTCACAATAGATTGAGGAAGGCAATCCTCTCCTGGATATAAAACGCTGAAGACATGCCAAGAACGCTGGTGTAGTCATATCACTTACCAGTTCTAAATGGATTGCTTTTGTAGCAAAACAAACAAAGAGTGCTACATAAGCTTTTGTTATTATTGGCTTTCTAATTCGTGCAATTTTGATATTAAATGGGCCACAGAAATCGACTCCAGTAATTTGGAACGGCCTAGACATAGATATTCTTTGCGATGGCAGTGAACCCATTAACTGCTTGGCAGCTACAGCTTTAGCTCTGAAGCATTTGATGCATTTGTGTACAACTTTTTTAACTTCTCTAATGCCATTTAATAGCCAGTACTTTTGTGAAAGGGAACTTAAAACTAATTTAGCTCCAGCATGCAAAAGCCTTAAATGTTCCTTTTCTATTAACATATGGGTAATGTTGTTAGACTTTGGAATGATAATAGGATGTTTTTTATCATAGGATAAATTATTAGCGTTTTGGAGGCGACCGCCTACTCTTAGGACAGAATTTTTGTCTAAGAATGGGTGCAAACTGCTAATGGAGGATTTTATTTGACATCCTTTCTGTAATGTTTGTATTTCCTCTGAAAACGCTAGATGCTGCATATGTCGAATAATAATTAAATTAGAAGACAGCAGCTCCTGTGGCGATAGGGAACCAGTTAATCTGTTGTTGAAATTTAAACAGTTATGTTTGAAACGTAGAAGTAGAGCGACAACTCTTTGAAGCTTGTCATAGCTCGAGTACTTAATGAAAATATTGTTTACATTTTGCAAATCTCTGTTGTTTGTATGTTGTACATTACAAACATTCTCAGGAATTGAAATACTTTCTGCATTGTCAGAATTTGTATAACTAATATTGTGCTGAAACTTATTGTCAGCTAATAAGGTTGGACCATACCACCATAGCTGGTTGTCCTGTAATTTATGAGGATCAATACCTCTAGACAACATATCACATGGGTTGTAAATTCCTTTGACATGCGCCCATTTAAAATTTTTGGTCAGAGCCTTAATATCTCTGATTCTATTGGATACATAAACCCCTTTGGTAGTGCAGGAATTAAGCCAGGCTAAAACTACCTGGGAATCAGTGTATAAAATAACCTTTAGGTTTGAATATCTTTTTGTTAGAGTCTTGTAGACCCGAGACGCTAGTTCAGCAAGCAGAAGAGCACCATTGAGCTTAAGATTAGGAATGGTGAGTTTTCGACTCAGGGGAGCGACACGCGACTTTGAGCACAAGAGGTTGACTTTAACTTGACCATCACCATCATAGATGGCCTGATTGGTGAGCTCAGCAGTGCCATGGTGGGTTGCTCTGTTGATGGGAAGATTATGAACAACATTAGTTACGCCGATGATATGGTGTTGCTTAGCCTATCAATCAGCGGTCTTCGGAAACTGGTGGCTATCTGCGAGCGTTATGCGGGGGCACATGGCCTCAAGTATAATGCTATTAAAAGTGAGTTAATGGCTTTCAAGGCGGGCACAAAACATTACCCATGTGTACCAGAGGTGACGCTGTCCGGTACCACGCTCAAACTGGTATCTTATTTTAAATACCTGGGACACTGGGTCACAGACACGCTCCATGATGACATGGACATCGAGAGGGAGCGTAGGGCGCTTGCAGTTAGGAGTAACATGTTGATCCGTAGGTTTGCAGGATGCTCAAGAGAAGTTAAGCTGACGCTATTCAGAGCATACTGCCAAGTGTTTTACACCTGCAGCCTGTGGATTAATTGTACTCAAAAGGCTTTGAGCGCCCTCCGCGTTCAATATAATAATGCGTTCAGAATGATGTTGGGGTTGCCGCGGTTCTGCAGCGCATCAGGTATGTTTGCAGAAGCACACATCGATGCTTTCTCAGCCATCATGCGTAAGAGTGTGGCTTCCCTGATGCGGCGGGTGCGTGACAGCAGTAACAGTTGCCTGAAATTGGTGGCGGATAGGGTAGATGGGCCCATCCTTAACCACATGATCAAGATGCATGTGCTACCTTTCCGACGTTGCGCCAAATAAATTATGGGAACTATTTCATGGGATAAACATTTAATATAATTTAATTTTTCATTTTGACATGTTTTAATTGATATTGATATAATTTTATTTTGTTTTGATTTAGTTTAAATTCATTTATTGAGGTTTGATATACATAGTATTATTTAATTTAATTACATTTTACGCAATTTAATTTAATGATTACTTAATTTAATAATTAACTATTTAAATTATGATGTTTTTATATATAATTAAATGTAAGAAATGGATTTTAATCTGAAATAAAATAATTGATTGATTGATTGATTGATCACCAGATGAAACTCTAAGGTAGAGACAACAACCCATTGCATTCAATGATGCATCACTGTAGCCTACAAGCTCTACTGCCTCTACATTTTTATTGTTAATAACGGCTCTTGGAATTTGAATTTTATTCAAATACTTTATGATATCTATGATATTTATGATGATCTAAAAATTTTTTCCACTTTTGAAGCAAATTACTAGGCAAAGTTGAATCCCAGTCAATCTTTGCTTTCCATATTTCTTGCATGAACAATTTGGCTTTTACTACTACTGGACCCATTAGACCGAGAGGGTCAAATATCTTACCAATAAAACTTAAAACCTCTCTTTTAGTTTGTAGATTGAGATCGGTCATCATTGGACATGAAAACACCATAGTATCCGTGAGTATATCATACTTCAAGCCTAAGGTTTTTATAATGTTGTCCTTATTAAGGTCAATTTGTTCAAAATATTTAGCATTATTTGGTATATCATTCAGTGACTCAGGAGAATTAGAACACCATTTGTGCAAATTAAAACTGCCTAATTTCATCAATTCTACCAGTTGCTTTTTTAGTTCCTAAAGGCAATCTATGCTGTCAGCTCCACAAATCACATCATCAACATAGGTATTAAGCTTAAGAGCCTCCGCAGCCAATGGGTATCTGTTCTGATGCAATTGAGCAAGCTCTATGAGGCATCTGGTACTCAAAAAGGTAGAGGCTTTGAGACCGTAAGTAACAGTCTGTAACTGTAAACATAGAATTGGTTTGCTAGGATGATCTCTCCAAAGAATATTTTGAAGTGGCCTAAAGCGTTCATTAATTAGACACATCCTAAACATTTTTTCTATATCACACATAAGTGTATACTGGTATGTACGGAAAAGTATAAGTATGTTGAATAAATCATTCTGAACTATAGGTCCATTAAGCATCACATCATTAATAGAAATACCATTTCTGGATTTCATGTTGCCTCCAAACACGACTCGCAACTTTGTTGTCTTGCTACTTTCGTTCAGAACTGCGTGATGTGCAAGAAAATAAACAGGATCATTGTAAACATCATATTGACCTATATCAACTTCCTAGCCTAATATATTCATCCACAAAACATTTGTATTTTTCAAAGTACTCTGCATTTGTCTCAAATTTCCGTTCAAGAGATTGAAATCTTTGTAAAGCAAGTGAAAAGGAATCACCAATATTTAACTCCTCTATTGGAAGCTGTAATGGAATATCTACTGTGAACTGATTCTTTTCTAACTTAACTGAATTTTTGAAACACTTTTCAGCTTCTTCAAACTCGACATTTTGAATATTAGACACTTCTGGAACCTTTTCTGATAACCAAAACTGCTTCATTATGTTTTCTAAAGAATCGTCTACTGTATCTTGAACAACATAGTTTGAGACCAAGTTTACATTAGATGTGTAAGAGTTAATACATTCATTTTCAACAGTGCCAGTAACAACATGACCAAATAGAGTATTTTGTAGCACAAGTCCATTGTCCAATTTGACAATGCCATCAATAATGATCTTGGAATTTCTATTATCTATTGTAAAATCAATACAATATACAACAGATCCACACCTAACAGTAATGATATCTCAGATGGTACATTAAACTCATCATCGGCAAGTTGTATACTTTCAGGAATTTTACATTTACTGATATTTAAATAGTTTTGTGGTAAATTTGTAGTAATGGTGTCTACAATGTGACACTTCACAGAGAATTTTACATGGTACATGGAGGTTTCCAATAATATATTTGTAAATTCATCTACTTTGTTTGGTATATTGCCCAAACCGATAATGTTAGAATCTTGAGCTCTAGATGTCAAGTTCAACGTATTTACAAGTGACCGCTTTACAATAGATACTTGGCTACCACAGTCTAGTAACCCTTTTGCATAAATAGCTTGACCATACTTGTCAATAAGTCTTGCCTTTATAGTAGGCAATAAAATGTTTGCTTGACTTGTTGAGATATTAGAATGTAGAGTGATGACCGTATCCTCTTTTGGTTTCCCTTCATGCAAGAGAGTGTTGTGGTTGTTTTTGCAAATTTGACATTTAAAAGAATATTTACACTTGTCTGTATGACTCCTCAGGCATGTATTACACAACTTATTGTCACTTACAAACTTAACACGCTCTGATATTGGAGCCATTTTGAACTTTGGACATGAATAAATTGGGTGATCATTACTACAAAATGAGCAAGTTTTAAATTTTAAATTTGATTTTGTTGCAATATTGTTGCAAACCCTTTCGCTATAATAATTATTGTTGGATTTAGTTTTGCCTTCATAGCAGGCATTTTTGAATGGAGAGCTGTCTTCTAAAGCAATAGCTCTTTTTTCTAGGAAGCCCAAAAATTCATCCATTGTTGGTAGATTGTCAGGAGATAACCTGTCAAGGTGGTAAGCACGATTAGTGTAGCTATCCAGTTTCCGCGATAATATAGATATCAATAACATATCCCAGGCCTCGACTGGCTGCTCCAGATTTTTGAGGGCATTGATTTGTTGGCGTACATCAGACACAAAGGACCTGATGCTAGCTGCTGTACCCTTCTGCATTTGAGGTAAGTCCAAAAGAAGACAATTATCATTCTAGATTTTACAACTGGTGTTACAAGCACACAAACCGAAAATAGATACACATTACCATTTTATGTTCTGTATTGAACAAATACCACACACGGTTAGCACCAGCTTTCAAACCAAAAACAATTTTGAGAAGTGGTTCACCCTATCGAAAGTAATGTGGTAACAAACAGAATATATATTTATTTATACAGTCGAATTGAGTACTTCCTCCTTTTTGGAAGTTGGTAGAAAATGAAAAAGTATTTATTGTGACATAACTGAAATAGAAGGACATATGGTAATGTGAACTTCTTTGTAGATATTGACGTCTTCTATAATACTGTTGTACATCACTTTTCTCCATTGTCTATTGACAATATATGCTATTAACTAACTAATAAACTAATAAACTAATATTATAAGGTTAATAGTTTCCACAGCTTACGCGAAATAAGATTTTTCTTTTTGGTATTTTTTCCTCACCTTGGGTTACATTATCAAAGTTTTCATACAGATCCCTTACTTTTTTGAAAATATTATATAGCCTATGTTCATCAGGGAAAATGTAGAATTCTAATGGTGAAAGAATTTTTCTAATCGGTCCAGTAGTTTCTAAACCTATTAAATTTAAACAAACAAATATTTCCTCTATATAATATTAGTGTAGATGTCGATTATTTTCTTTTTCAGATTGGTACTGCAACTGTCAGAGGCACGCGTGACATTTGGTTCATCTGTTTAAAGGATCAAGATGAACTTGTGGACTATAGACAAGTGCCCATCAGTTTCAGGAGTAAAACTCTGCGGGGCGAAATGTGCTATTGGCATGTGTTTATAGTTAGTTTTGACGAGGAGACAAGGAGGCGAGGAGGGTAGACCATTATAAATAATAAAAATATTTTTTTAAATATTTTATTTTTATATATTATATTTGGCTCCTGAACATAGGATCGTGTTAAAGTGAAGTGCGTACAGCAGATCGTATCGAGGAAATTGCGTTTGTATAGTGATGGTATAGATCCATCAGCTGAGATCAAATCTCCCAGATCGGACTACTTCCTGAGGGTATATAGCAGAATACAGGAAGCAGCCTTAAAACCGTGAGTCATTGCCTAACATCACATGATTCAGCTGCCTCTCGATACGACGTAAACAAGTGACGTAGGATAGAAGGTTTTGGAAGCTTCTCAAACATCTGAGAATAGAAAGAAACCAGTTCCAAAGCCTTCGTGAGACCCGAGGACGTCCGACCGATCCCGAGCGAACCTCCAAGCCACCATACAAGTTGCATCACCACAACTCTTGCATAGAGTCGGCCTCCAGACCTGCCCCGAAGACTACCCAGGAATCCGGGCCAGCTCCAGCTTCAGAACAGCCCTAGCTGGAGTATCTTCGTGCGACACGTGTCTTGCCCCTTTTTCTTGACCCGGCCCCAAGCGCCGCAAATAATCAGCGGGAGCCCGAGGATTTTCATCACCTCGACAGGATCTCAGGTGATTTCCAGATTACCCCTCCTTCATTCTTCACTCCCCGGAAAAATCCCCCCCCACCCCTTCTTCACCCCCTCATATTTTGAAACCGTGGGTATCCCCCCCCGACCCCCCTTGTTTTTTGGATTTCCCCTCGACCTATAACTTGAGAACGCGTGATCTTGGGAGTGGGTGAGTGACTTCTAACATCTCGGGCAATCAAATCGAAGATTCTGGCCCCAAAAACAATTTTTACTCTTCACCCTCACTTCACCCTTCCACATTTAAAATCCCCTCAAGCTATAGCTCGGGAGTTAAAAGCCCTAGGACTCGGTGCGGCGAGTCACATTTGTCGGCGGGCAAAGACCATACTTGTGGCCCAAAATATATATATAAAAAAGAAAAAAAAAACAATTATGAAAACCCAATCGCCACCCCTACCCCTCCTCTCTGGAACTTTTACCCTCGGACTGTATATCAGGACCTCGGCATCTCATAAAGTAGTGCTTGGACTCATTCGAATCGGGAGGCTAATACCTTTACATATTGGCCCCATCACCATATGATTTCGCCCAATAAAAACCTGAGCCCAAACCTCTTCTGGCGAAATTATATTCCTGCCACAGCAAACCTGCACCACTTCAGGACTACGAGCTACTCAGCCTACAGCACGCTATAAGTAGAGAAGACAAAGGATCCCTTGCTTGGACCTTTGTAGGGCGACAGTGGCCCCTTGAGATCCTACGTTTTTAGTTAAGTTCTGACAAGCCCAAACCTTTTATATTGTTTTCCTTAACATAAGATACATTTAAGTCATATAATTGTTAGAAGTTTCTCGTCGCCAACATGTCATTAAAATCAGTAAAGTCGACTGGTGGAAATTCGTTGAAGTCAGCGGCTGCTTCAAAACGTAGCGCAGTGAGTGCGCAAGCTCCCTCGAGGCCTGCGCGGTCCCTTAGGGAGAAAGTCCTTTCGAAGGAAACGGCGAGGGTCTCCATCTCGGAGGAGTGCGAGCAGCACCCGATTGCTGACCTTATTAACACCTTAGAGGCAGTAGATCGGCTCTTAGAGGAAGTTGACATCCCTCGCTCCGTTAGCGACACCGCGCCAACCAACATCGACGATCTCGACGCGTCATAAGTTGGTTCCGACCTTCCAGTACGCTCACGCATGAGCATTCTGTATACATCACCAAGAAGGGGAACCGGCATCCAAATGGACAAAGCGAGTAGGGTAGCAAACGAACTGCTGCAAAAAGGCAAAGAAGCGCTTGAGGCGGCGGGAAAGATGAAGAGGGAGTTCAAGGTAATTGCACATGACAGCATGCAGTCCCTTTATGAGACCGTACTTTCTCTAGTAGACTCAAGATCAAGGCACAAATACAACCTTGAGAGGGAGCGCTCCCGGCACGCACAGGAACTCGTTCGAGTCGAGAGGGCTCACTCTAAAGAGATTGCTTTGATGAAGCAGGACCTCATCACGCAAATGAGCTTTGCCCGGACCGACATCACCGGGACCCTAGAAGAGGCAAAGGCCATTCGTAGCTGGCTCGGATACGAAATGGAGGAGCCCTTCAAGGGTATCAAAGAGACGGTACAGGGCGTAAGGTCGTTGGAGAAAATGCGGAGAAGTACCAGCGTGGAGGGCGACAATGTCAATATTAGCCTAAAATGGGATGCCATGGGCATGGCATCATGGCAGGGAGGCAGGCATCGCCAGACTTAGTACTAACATGGCAAGCGTCTCAAATCAGATAGACGCACTCCGCAGAACAACAGAGGAGTTGAAAGATAATACCGTCACACCAATTAATTTACCAGCGACTTCCCCGTCTCATCAATTTTTTCCGGACGTATCAAGCGCGACCAAAATAGAGGAAGGCTTAGAGAGTCTGAGAGAATCAGTAAGGCAAATACTCGAGAAGCCCACGTATTCCCCACCCTCACCACCACCACCACTGGACTTGGCTCAACATCTGAGGCCACTTTGCGAACGCCTTGAGTTGGTTTCGTCTGACATCCGCATATTGCGGGATAAAAAACCACAAGCCTCCGCGCCACTGGCGCCAAACTTAGAGGCGGAACTCGCAATGGCGGAGGTCAGACGAACCCTCAAGACCATTAAAGAGGGAGTAACGGAGTTAAACTCGGGGGATAGACCGCCGACAGGGCCGATCACTTATGCTCAGGCAGCGGCTAAACCCCAAGCTCAAAAGCTACTCAACCACACCCTGATAATCTCGTCGACGAATCCAAACCACACAGGAGATAACGTCATTGAGAGGGTCAGGGTGGCCCTGGACTTTAAAATTACCGGGGCCAAAGTGGACAGGGTTCGGAAGGCCCGTAATCAAAAGATTGTCCTCAGTTGCGCAAGCAAGGAGGACCTTAACTTGGTCAAAGACCAAGTCCGGTCGAACCAGGGTCTCACAGTGCAGGAGCAAAAACCAACAAACCCCTTAGTATGCATACGTGGTGTTCTCTCCAGCTACACCAACGACAAAATTGTGGACATGTTGAAAGCACAGAACAAACACCTTCTGCGTAACGTCGATGTAGCTGGAGCGACTATCAGGGTGCGGTATAGGAAACGCGCACGTAATCCACACGAATGCCATCCAGTTGTGGAACTCTCTCCGGAGATCTGGAAGCGTTTCACGACAGTTGAAAAGGTCCATTTAGGGATAACGAGATGCCACATAGAGGATCAGTCTCCTCTAGTGCAGTGCACCAAATGCCTTGGCTACGGTCATACCAAGACTGTATGCAAGGCAGAACAAGCCATCTGCTGTTTTTGCGGCGGTGCACACACCGGAGCAATATGTTCCGTGAGGGCTGAAGCAGGAACCCCGACCTGTGTAAACTGTGTGAAAGCGCGTAGAGAGAGCAGGGACCAAGCTCATACCGCCTTCAGCGAAGAGTGCCCAGAAAGACAGAAGTGGGACTATATAGCTAGGTCCCGTGTTTCCTATTGCTAAGGGCGACCAGGCAGACAGCGGATCGGCAACACCTCAAGCTTCACACGGATCTAAAAGCAGGTTGAATTTGATCCAGGCAAACCTGCGGCGCTCCAAGCTAGCAACTGCCGAGTTTTACACCGCGGCACAGAAGAAGGGTATTTCAATCGCACTTGTTCAAGAACCCTATGTAGGTAGAACTGGTGTGTTGAAACAGAACCCAGGCACTCAGGTCATCCAGTGCACCCTAAATCGCCAGAAACCGGTTAAAGCGGCCATCGTTATATTCGGGGGCAGTTTGGAAGTCATTCATGACCCCCAATTGGTAACCGAGAACGTTGTGGCAGTTTTGATAAGGGCTGGGCGGTTAAAGCTTGGAGTGCTATCCACATACTTTGAGGGAGTTGAAGCCATCGATCCGTACTTATTACGAACAAAAGAAGTCTGTGAAAAGCTCTGCATCAATAACATCTTGGTGGGGGGTGACGTGAATGCCTGGAGTCATTGGTGGGGAAGCAGAGTCGAAAACGATCGCGGAATGGCATACAACACCTTTTTGGATGACATGGACTTCCATATCCTCAACACGGGACAGGTACCGACCTTTGAAGTTTTACGGGGAGACATGCTGTGTACAAGTTCAGTGGACGTCACTGCTTGCAGCACGTCACTACTAGGTAAGATCGAGGATTGGAAAGTCGACAGAAGTCTTACAACATCTGACCACAATGCGATCACCTTCTCAATGCGTTTGGAAAAGGCTTTGGAACCTCTGAGGCCAATTACCACGCGCATTTATAACACTAAGAAGGCAAAGTGGTCTGACTTCCGTTTCCAATCCGGCTTGGTAGAACATTCCATTACACCCACGAAATTCGGAGAGGTATCAAACCCAATAGAATTGGAAGGTCTGTTGACAACCTATACAGAGACCATTTGTCGTTCATGCGACCATGCAATCCCTAAGTTGGGACCATGGAAAGGTGATGCCAGACCACCATGGTGGTCTTGTTCTCTTGAACGTCTCAAAAGAGACGTCCTTACTAAAAAGAGAAGAATCCGGTATGCTGACCCCAGCCGCAGGCAGTTCGTAATATCGGAATACCTGCAGGCACAAGCCGAGTACGCCTTACGAGCCGCCGAGGCCTACACACAAAGTTGGAGGGAGTTTTGCTCGACACAAGACCGAGAGAGCATGTGGGACGGTATCTACAGAGTCATAAGGAAAACAGCTAGATGACAGGAAGACATGCTCCTGAGAAATACCGCAGGCGAAACACTCAGCCCTGAACAATCAGCGGATCTTCTAGCAAAGACCTTTTATCCCGATGACTCTGTGGAAACCGAAGACGAACGCCACTCTACCATCAGAGGCTTAACAGAAGGGAAATCCCCGGCCGAAATTGAACACCTGTCAGCCGACAATCCACCCTTTACAGCAGTGGAACTGGATTCGGTTCTTCGGGACCTAAATCCGAAAAAAGCTCCCGGCCCCGATGGATTGACGGCTGACATCTGCACAGCTGCCATCCACTGTAGCAGCGAAATATTTTTGGCACTTGCAAATAAGTGCCTATCGCTGCCACACTTTCCTAAACAGTGGAAGGTAGCTCACGTGTGCATTATCCGTAAGCCGATGAAAGATGACTACACCAATCCCAAGTCTTATAGACTCATAGGGCTGTTATCGGTTCTTGGCAAAATTGTCGAGAAACTCCTCGTCAGCAGACTTTGGTGGCATATTCTTCCGAATTTTCATGCCAGCAAATATGGGTTTATGCCACAACGCGGAACGGAAGACGCCCTTTATGACCTGATTAAACATATAAGATCTGAAGTTCGAGCTAAAAAGCTAGTTCTTCTTGTTTCTCTGGACATAGAGGGGGCTTTCGATAACGCGTGGTGGCCCGTCTTAAAACAACAACTAATTGCAAAGCGCTGCCCTAAAAACCTCTATGCTCTAGTATCCTCGTACCTGGAGGACCGTAACATCAGAGTCAACTAGTGAACAGGGAACCACGAAAGGTTGTGTTCAGGGCTCCATTGGCGGACCGACCTTTTGGAACCTAATCCTAGATCCCCTCTTACATCAAATGGCTAGTTTGGGGGTATATACTCAGGCCTTCGCGGACGATGTGGTGTTGGTGTTTTCTGGTCAAGTGGCCAGGACCCTTCAGCAGACAGTCGATACCACCTTAGATGCCGTTGTGGAATGGGGTGTCCGAAATAAACTGAGCTTCGCCGCGCATAAAACAAATGCGATGGTTATCACGAAGAAGTTAAAGTACGATATCCCGGAAATCTACATGTCCGGCACTCGGCTGAATCTCGTCAACGAGATTAAACTGTTGGGTCTCATTATAGACTCCAAGCTCACCTTTAACGTGCACGTGTTCGCAACCTGCAGAAAAGCCACGAACATTTATAAACAACTTGCGTGCGCTGCGAAGGTGACTTGGGGTCTAAACGCCGACATCATAAAAACCATCTACGTGTCGGTGATAGAGCCGATCGTGCTGTATGCGGCAAGCGCGTGGTCTCCAGCGGCTGAGAAAATTATGACCAGAAACCAGCTGGACTCGCTGCAAAGAGGTTTCGCGCAGAAGATATGTAAAGCATATCGCACGGTCTCTCTGACATCGGCATTAGTCCTGTCGGGCCAACTACCCGTAGATCTTCGGGTTATCGAGGCTGCTACCCTTTTTAAAATCAACAAGGGATACTCCGAGGGCTACTTACCACCAGGCAGAGAGGTGGAGAGCAAGGTGGGATATCGCAACAACCCCCACCCAGCTCTACTCATAAGAACTGAGTATGAGTGCATCGACAATATGGATCCCGAAACCCTGAAGGACCACAACGTAGTCAGCCCCCAAATATATACCGACGGCAGCAATATTGAGGGGAAAGTAGGTGCTGCCATTACGTGGTGGGACGAAGGCAGGGAGAGCAAGTACTCCACCTTTCTCCTCGAGCCCCATAACACCGTTTTCCAGTCGGAAGTGTACGCACTCTTTAGAGCCGTTAAGATGGCGAGAGATTCGAGGAGGGACTGTGTCAACATTTTGAGCGATACAAAATCGTCGCTCGATTTGTTGGCGAGTCCTGTTGCCACCCACCCTCTAGCTCTCGCGCTCAAGAGTTGCGTGCGTGACATCCAAGATGCTGGAAAAAACGTGAGACTCTTCTGGCTGAGGGCCCATGTAGGTATCCCGGGGAACGAAAGAGCAGACGAGCTTGCTAAGAAAGCAGCACTCACTAAGAAGACGGCCGCTGACTATGACGAGGTGCCGTTATCGTTCGTCAGGAAACAGATTCGGGAGGAGACTGTCAGAAAGTGGCAGGGGCGCTACGAATCCTCTAGTACAGGTTCGGTCACGAAGGCTTTCCTTCCTACCGTCTTCTTCGCAAGACGAGTACTTAAGGACATGGTGCTAACACCTATCCATGTCCAAATATTGAACGGCGACGGAGGATTCGCGGCGTACATACATCGGTTCCATGTAAAAGACAGTCCCTCTTGCGTCTGCGATCCAGCTTGTGACGAAACGATATGGCACATACTGTTCGAATGTCTAAGATTTGGCCTGGAAAGGATGGATCTGGAATCTAGAATCCAGATCATGCTAGATCAATCCTCTCTCCCAAGAGCCAGGCCTCTAGAACACCCTTCTTGGCATTTGCGAGCAAGGCTGCCAGAATCGCAGCGGCGAGAAATAAGTAAGGCTGATTTGTGCTAAGTAGATTAGAGCTGCTGGACGATTCCTTATTGGATTTGTTTTGTAAATTTATTTAATTAGAGATAAGATAAATTGTAAAAAACAGGGAAAAAAAATAAAGAGTAAAGGACAAAAAACATAAAAAAGAGCAATAGAAGAAAAAAAAATGTTTAAAATTTAGGTTTAAAAAAAAAAAAACTTGTATAACCAAGGGTACGGACCTTATGTCTGTGGAGCTAGCAACTGCTAATAAATAATAAAAAAAAAAGATAATATCACATAATCGTTTAATTTATTAAATTAAATCTTGTACCAAAAATGAACTCCAAGCAGCACTGTTTGCGAAAACGAGACGACGATGTCTATAACTTGAGCGCAGATTAAATTGATCGCCAGAAGCGTCAAACAATAGTTCGACCCAATATAATGCAGTATCCAAACTTTGTTGAAGTAGATAATAATATATCAATATTATAATTTATGAATAATTATATTGTAGATTATAAATCATTTTTTAGATTATAAATCATTATTTGGATCAAGGGTCAGTTACGGAAGTAAGGCTGAGTACTCCTTGAAAGGACTTGGTGTATCGTCTGTAAATTTCTGTCTGCAGCCTTAACATCTGGTAGTTTGGAACATGAACTATGGCCCTGAATCTAGGAATAGGGTTTTGAAATGATATTATTTTGTTCAGAAAGAATGAAAAATGAAATTTTGAAAAAAAGGCATAAATAAAGTTATTTCTTATCTACATAATAAAGATTTAAAGAATCATGTCAAGATTTTACCTGTAAAACTTTTGAACATAAGATATGTTAAACCGTTGACTCTCGATTCACCATATTTGGCCATTAATACAATAGATTGCGCAGAAATCGACCTAATTTTCTAGGAACTGCAACATGGGTGATAAATTAATTAAAATAAATCTCTATTTCTTGAGTTTTGCTATATGTAGTGTTTAGTACACTAGTTTTATACACCACCGCCTTTATACTCGTAAGTTTATACCTATTTCTTTCCGTGCATGGTTATCTGGAAGAGATCGCTCTGAGCGATAAGACCGCCCATTGTGACACTTTTAATTTTAAGTAGGTATTTAATTGTAAATTTTTATAATTGTATTTTTATTTTATTATTATTTCTTTATTTGTAACATATATTTGTATTGTGGTGTTTCAATAAAGAGTTAATCTAACTATCTATCTATTTATTTTCGGTAATCTGTAAAAATATAAAAACATTTATTTCTCATAGTGCTCATTAAAAATAATTGTCACAATCAACAACGTTTCGTTTTCTGTTTTTGCGCCTGACAATGTACGGATATGTCCTCAGTTTTTGTTTGTATATTTTTTTGCGTTCTTTGCTAGAAATAATACAGTAGTTAAACAGAAAACCGTATTGCACAGCACATTCTTAGACATGATATAGATTAAGATAAAGTCTGGTTTAAATTAAGAATAAACAAATATAATACCACAATAGGTATATATAGGTAGTTTGACGCTACGCACATAATAATGATGACGTTTTGGAGATATAAATCCGCTGTTAAAATGTTTTTCAATAACACGAGCTCGTCACACGATTACTAATATAAGCTGATAAGGTAACAAGTAAAAAAATATGGTAGAACAATTTAAATCTAAAGCGAATTTCTGAAAGAGAGGCTGACTATGAGCCGCTGATGATAGCACAGACAGCTACAAACCACACTTTATTGAGCATCACATTTTGACTCTACATTTTAAGTACATTCTAGAAATTCGTTAATTTGTGAACAACACATTTTGTTTTTGAACAATTTGAATACAACGTCTCTTTTTATCAACATTAAAAGATACAAACAAACGTAACTCTAGGAATGAAAAATTGGATTGGAAACCAGGTACCTACAAATCTATCCTAACACCCTTTTTCACGAGCGTATGGTGGCAGATTGCCTCACCATATTTTCCTTCGAGCCGGATTCGTATCGTAACGCGGCGGTGCGGAGCGGATCTCGGTTTTTGGCGTGCGCACGCGACGGTACACTTCGGGTCACTGGTGGCGGGCGAGAGTCGCCTCGCTCCACGTTTACCGCTTGTCCGACGATCGTCTTATCGCGCGGGGGCGGCGGGGTACGCGCGGGGGGTGAAGTGACGTCGCGCTTTAGCGCGAACAATATCTAAAAGAAATTTAAAAGGAATCGGCATTATTTAACAACTTAAAGTTATATCTTATTTAAAAATGGTACTAATCACGATAAGATTTTTTCAACGGCATACATTTAAACAAAGTTCGGTATCCCATTAAGAAACCAAATAAAGATAGAATAAGTAAAATTATAATATTATTGTGTAACGCCCATTAGGCTCCATGTTGTACTGTTATGATATATGTAAGATCTGTTTTGAAAATGTGGAAACAGAATTAAAATAAAGTAATATGAATATGATAAGCTAATGATATATTATGTATTTATAACCTCCGCCTTACACCTTGAGGCAATAATATGACCTCATAACTTTAGACACTGATGAGCTATTATATTCTGTATGACCCGGGTGCTTGCACAACTCAACCTCACATTTCCGATATGCGAGGGTGAATTTATATTATAGAAATGGGGATGCGTATGACCTCTAGACTTTAGGCACTGTTTGGTTATTATTTCGCGGTATGATCCAAACGCCTGCAGGAATTTACGATTTCTTCGTTTATTTCCACACAAGAAAAGGCTTTTAATAAAACAATCGCATTTGAATTTAAGATGAAAGAGAACGACTGTTTATGACTGTTATGTGTTCTATTATGCTCTTATGGGGTCTGTTTCACGGCGTAGTGTATGATTATGCTCTCCTATGTACAAACATGAAATATTAAACAAATCTTGATGGTAACTCCTGTGAGACACAATTATAAATGCATTTAGTTTTTATTAAATTGAGATTTGTGTTCTTTACACAAATAGAAACCGTTAAAAACCAATGCCGATTAATTTATAGTCGGACATGACGTGTCACTCTCACGAAACTTTCAGTGCGATGAAAATAACTATTTTTGTGAGGGAACATAATAAACTTTGATAAGAAATGTGTCTCAACCATGTGTTGAATCCATAAAACCATCATACCATAATATCATCATAAAACAGAGCACCACTGAGCGGGCGTTCTAATTAAGCTTCGGGTATTGGCTTCCTAGAATATACAAAAGTAATAAAACATCTATATAGGGTGTTTGGTAGAGGGACCGACAAACCAAATGAGCGTACTTGGAGAATACAAGTTGGCCAAAAAAGATCCCCGACACCCCAATTTTTTTTCACTTTTTTTGTGATTTTTCCCTTTTTCTCCGAAATTGTACCTATTTACCACCATAACATTTGTAAAATTTGTAAAAACTAAAAACGTCAGGTCTAAAACATACTTTACAAATGGTATTGTTGTTAAATAGGTACAATATCGGAGAAAACGAGAAAATTCTCAAAAAAAAGTTTAAAAAAATTGGGTTGTCGGGGATTTTTTTTTGGCCTACTTGTATTCTCCAAGTGGTCCCCCGAACACTGTCGGTCCTCTAACAAACACCCTATATAGATGTTTTATTACTTTTGTATATTCTAGGAAGCCAATATCCGAAGCTTAATTAGAACGCCCGCTCAGTGGTGCTCTGTTTTATGATGATATTATGGTATGATGGTTTTATGGATTCAATATTACTCATTTCGGTCCCAAATTTCTTTTAAAAAAATCAATAATCATAATTATATGCGAGTCTCATAATTTGTGCACGAATTTATCCATAGTAGGAATAATGACAGTAGTCGCGTAAGCGACTCTAAACCTAGGTATTTGGTCAGATGTCGATGCTATTCTGTCCAAGTATCCTCTTGTTCAATATGATATAATACTTGAACGGATATACATCCGTTTTCCGTTAACTATCAAGTACAAAGACTATCATGTCATAACCGAGCAATATACTCGTATTTCTAAATATTAGCTAAACGCATTGTAAAATATAATGTCTGTTCTAAATAGAATTCTGAAATGGAGAATTAAAGCTATAATGCCAATTGTAATTATAAGCTAAAATTGTGCATAAACATAAATTTGTGTAGGTATAACAAATTTTGAAATATTGCTTATTACGAGTACAACCTATATCTAATGTGTGCATATTGTAGCATGGTTTTATTGAATGTATTGATTTTTAATAAAGTACTTAATTTGTGAACCCCACCAATCTGGTAATGCTGTGAATGCCGGTAGAGGTTACAGCATTCAGCCCATTCGCAAAACCTTACCTGACCTAACCGCAATAACTGGACAAAAATGCAAAAAAAAGTTATATATATGCCATAATAGTAATAGCTGTTTTAATTGACGACTGTGAATCTAAATCAGATCTCTTTATTTCAGGTAATATGCGCCATGGAGGAAATAAACGACACATTCGTAATGACGAATGGCACAAACACCTCAGAGCCATTCATGCCGTACTACAAGCGACCTGAGACTTACATTGTTCCACTACTGTTTGCGCTCATCTTCATTATCGGCGTGGTGGGTAATGGGACGCTGGTTGCGGTCTTTGTGAGGCATAAGGCTATGCGGAATGTGCCCAATACGTAAGTGAATAAATTAAAATGTTATGTAAATGAAAATCATAGTGTAGTAGGTTGCAAGTAGGTACAACACGTTTTTAAGCAATATGTCACAATATTCCTCGCTGAGAGTAAAATTGTATTTTATAGCTTAGGAAGATGTTGACGATGCAGTTTTATGTACCTTCCCTATACTTTACGCTAAAAGGACGCGAGCCGTTTAGAGGCCTCTAGAGAGCAATGGTATATTTTTTTTTAGCTGACTACATATCACGGTGTTAAATATTGATATATAACTTAACCTTAGGGATTACTTAGCTATAACCCGCTCCGATAAAGATCGAATACCTTAATTGGTAAATTTAAATAGTAGATATATTATTTTTATAATTGTTATTTAGGTTAAAATTTCTACGTATTTGTGTAAACACTTCTAGATACATAAAATTAAAAACATTATGGAACAATAATTAATAATTTAGAATAAAATTAAATAAGTAAAAGAATACATATTTTAAAGTCACGCGATTTGTTTTACAAGTTTTTCTTGAATATGTTAATGATATATTTTTATGAAATCACATGGTTGTTTTTTTATTTGAAGTAGAAGTTGATAACATTTATTGCTACTAACTTCGGCCCTATTATCACTCCCTATAAAGGTTCTGTGCAATTCTATATAGCACGTACTTAATTTAGGTTTCTCTTTCTTTGGTCATAACCACAGATATATATGTACAATAGATAACGTAAGTATATAGATTTGTATTGAAACCAAGCGTGCTGACTTTTCTACCGACTTCCAAACCTTAACGTTTTTTTTTATGTTTGTTACCTCATAACTTTCGACTGGGTAAACCGATTCCCAAAATGCTTTGTTTGTTTGAAAGCTGGTGCTTCCCGTATGTAAAATTTACAATTCGGCAATTTGTTTTTGAGTTACAATAACTTATTTTTACTAAAGTAATAGAATGGAAGTCGGTATTAAATTTTTCAAATTGCACGTGTACATTACATTTTACAAACTTTACTAATTTAGTGACGGCATATTCAAACCGATTCAAAGACACCAATGCCGGCGATGCCCTTATGCCCCTCCGCCCCCCTACGATTCAAACGATTTCACTATAACTCCTGGAACTGGGATTCAACTACAACAATCTAGCTGCTACATTAGACGCGCGCGGACTGCAAGTAGCGGCGGCCATCCTTGACGCTTGGTCGGGCTCCGGACGCGGGAAGTACACGCATTGCGTTATTTATGGTACATAAATTTGGTCATAAAATAATAGCTTCAAAATCATAAGTGTAATTGCCAACGGTAAAACTGAGAAGGAATAGTAACAATGTATACTCGTATTTGATTGGAGTTTCCGATATTTGGCACTATTGCAAACTTCATGAGCACGGATGATACGTGGAATATATATTTATATGGCACATGAAGCGCTCGCAGCGGAGCTTGACTTGGCGATCTTAACCGACTAACAAGTAAAGCAACGCTTGGTGCGGTCAGTAGTTGGATAAGTGGCCGATATTATATGGGTGACATTATTCGACTGAGCGCTGCCGTGATTCCTGAACGTCGTTCACGTTAAACCCTATTCGTCCAAGTTGTTTATCTAAGGACAACACAACAGCTGTTATCTTAAGACAAACAACCTAATGTATATATATATATATATACCGCCCGAGGGTCTGAAAACTTCGAAATGGGTTGGCCATGAGCCTATCCCCTCTTCTCTCAACAACTTTTCTCTCTTGAGAGGAAGGCTCGAGTTCCAGCAGTGAGAACATAATAGGCTGATGATGTATATGAACAAATTGAAAAATACGTCGTTGGTTACTATCCCTTAATAAAGTGAACATTTTAAAAACCGGTATTTAATTCAGAGTGACTGAGGTATATACATTAACTGTTCCACTCAACATAATGAATATAAAGGACACAGAAATTCATAAAACAAACAACATCTACCTGTGTAGCTAACATATATCCAGAGCCGATCATGAAAATCGTGGTCCTTTCAGAGACGTAAGTGCCTCACCTTACTTAATATCCTATGTACGTAAACCACTCTGTGGACAGATATGCTAGCTTTCCTCTGTGCATTTATAATGGAGACTGTCAACCTATCTCAAGGGCTGAAGGGATGTTTTTTAAAGTTCCGAACAAGACAACAGGACCCCAGACATTACTAAGCCTATGCTGTTCCTCTGTATGTCTTTCTGTCGTGTCTTCAACGAGCCATATCTCTAAAAATGTAACTACACTCGAGAGCAATGAATCCGGGTCACTTAAAGAATGTTAAAAATCTCGGAAACTAAAAATGATAGGTTAATGCAATAAATTGTATTTAATAGACAATGTAATACTCCTTAAATGAAAGAAAAAAAAATATGAGTCACCATACATTTTATTAGCACAAAATTACATAAAGAAAAAAACTGCTGATCTCTCCTTAAAACAAAAATAGGAAACATGAAATTTTTGAACTTTATTACGATTTTCTTGAATTTTAATACTTCGTATTGCCTCCTCGTGCTTCCATTACTGCGTTTACGCGGTTTGGCATGCTGTACACCAAGTTCCTTATACGATTTTGGGGAATATTCTCCCATTCCTCTGTGAGAGCAATTTTGAGCTCACGAAGCGTGATTGGGGGAGGGTTTCGTTGTTTTACGCATCTGCATAGCTCGTTCCAAGCATGCTCGATCGGGTTGATATCCGGGCTGCGCGCTGGCCACTCCATACGAGTAATGTTCATCTCTTGAAGGTAGTCATTCACAATCCTACCTGTATGAGGTCGGGCATTGTCATGCATAAATATAGCATCCTCACCTAAATTGACCATTAATGGACCAACGTGATCATTGAGGATTTTTTCCACATATCTTTCGCTAGTTAAAGAGCCGTTTTCTATGATCACCAGCTCTGTGCGACTTTCAGAAGAAATTCCGGCCCACACAAGTACAGACCCACCACCGTAGGCTACTTTTTCTTCGATGCATGCTTGCTTGAATCTTTCCCCTGGTCTTCGATACACTCTGTGTCTTCCATCGTGCTTGTAGAGCATAAATTTTGATTCGTCGGAGAACATAACTTTTGACCAATCTTCAATACTCCAATTTACGTGGCTCTGGGCATATCTTAGTCTTGAAATACGATGCCCACGCTCCAGTTTAGGGCCGTTTGCAGGTCTAAGGGGTTTTAAGTTAGATTCAGCAAGCCGACGTCTTACTGTCCATGCACTTGGGTTACTTCCTCCGAGGCGTCGAAACTGATTTGTGAGTTCAGTTCCTGTGAGAAAGCGATTTCGAAGCATGGTGTTCACCAAGTATCGCTCTTCTCAAGCTGTGGTACACCTGGTTCTGCCCGTTCCTGGTCTGCGTAGGTTAGAACCAGTTTCTTCGTAACGTCGGAGAACTCTTTGTACTGTTGACAGCGACACACCGACAGCCCTGGCTGTATCGCGCTGACTCCGGCCGGTTTCCAGCATTGTAAGTATTCTGGTGCATTCTTCAGGCGTAAGCGACATAATTTCAGCTTGAATAATGAATATAGGGCACTATCAACATGGTTTATGTACCCACATAAATGACAGATTACAAACAAAAGCAAAACCAAATGCTGTAATTTCGTAGTTCCATTTTCGAAAGTGGCCCTTTTTCAAATTTGATTTTTTTATGATATAACTTTACAATAACTAAGAAGTTTTAATACCTTTATTTAAGGAGTATTACATTGTCTATTAAATACAATTTATTGCATTAACCTATCATTTTTAGTTTCCGAGATTTTTAGGATTCTTTAAGTGACCCGGATTCATTGCTCTCGAGTGTAGTAGTTGGTTGAATTTATCACAGTATATATTTATTGCAGATGTCGTATCAAATAATTAGAAAACAAAAAGTAAAAATCGAGGTCCTCATACAAATACGTATTGTTACTAACGGCTCCGGTTACCGGTTATATCCTGGTTAGTGTATTGGTAGTAGCTTTCGCCTGGATGTCCCAGTTTTGATCCCTGGCCAGGTCAAACATTTGAGCGATGAGCAGAAATGTTTGTTCTCGGGACTTAGGTGTTGTTATGTGTTATTATGTATATCCATGCCTCCCACTACGCAGGGAATCCTTGTTAGTAATAGTAGTGTATGAGTGTAAAAGTTTTTTTTCATAAGATAATAATGAAAGATATACGACAGATTATTACATTTGAAAAATATATCAAGAACGTAGATTTGTTTTATTTTATGATCTTCAGGAAAATAATCCAACTGTGTAGATAAGATCGTCCGTGATCATGGCGCTTGCAACGGTGCCGAAATATCGAAAACTCAAAGAACAAATACATGGTAACTATCCCGTTAGTAATTTGAACATTTCGAATGTTTGTGTCAATTATGGTTAAAACACTTATATGTATATGTTATACTTATATGTTATATGTAGATCCACGATAAAAATGTAGAATAGATTTTAGAACCAAAAACGTATAACAGTCTTTAAAATAATAGTTTACTATTTATAAAATCAACGCAAGCAAGCCGTAACTACACCACCTTGGCGCGATATCAAGTTTCAATGTGAATATTTACGATAGCATCTACATTGTGTTCCGTACACGCTACTTGAGCCAAGAAAAATTGCGTTACTTTATTAAAAATAAAATTCACTCCAAGCTTTTGCAGTAAAGATTTAATAAAGCGAACCGGAATAACTACAAAGAAGCTTTAGACGCCTTGAAATATTAAAGGCAACTATAAAATCAACAAAATAGAAAAAAAATTGCGCCACAATCAAGGATTCTGTATGATTCAGGTTCTTACACTAATGATTAAAAATTTCAAAATTTTTTGAAGATGACGCACAGTTTTACTATGGAAGAATTAAACAGTAGAAGATTCTTGTCCTGACTGACGACTGATTCATCGACGCAGACCGCTCGGGCTACAGGCCATTGAAGTATTGTTCCTCAATGTTACAAGCTTACAATGTTGACAAACGATGCCTTTTGTATGGCATCTTCATGATGTATATATTGGGCCGCCAAGAAAACAGGTATTTAATTAAAAGGCATTAAAATGTGATGAGTTTTTAAAATATTAGAGCTACTAACGTTTTGTATTATGTACTAGGTTTCTTCCTTTCTGTTATGGTATGAAATATGCAATTTTCACACATTTTAGTATATAGCTGCTATACCATCTACAAAGGAGAGATTTTGGTTATTTCATAAAAAAATATAGTAAATTCGATTTATTACGGTGGCTTCGCATCTCATAGATAAAGCAAGCGATTCCGCCGGCGGGATAGGCATAGTCAGAATTATATACTTACACAATTGTCAATATCTAGAGTAAGTCAAATCCTAGAACCGATAAGATAACTAAATATCTATTTTCCAAACTAATTCACTTACTTTTTTACATGAGTTGAACGATTTATTTCTAGCTGGCTTGTTACCAGGAGTATGGATACTACAATCATAATGTATTTCAAATAAACTTGAGCACCACTATTACATTCCTAAGCAAACAATAACTAAGTCGTTATTTAATAACTTGAACTAAATTAGGTATAATCTTAGTTTAATTTAGTTAATTAAACTAACTTTGGGCATGTTTAGAAGTGGTGATAGTCCAGGGTAACAAGGGTCGGCTGTCCATAAGACGCCCATGGTATCGATCCCACCTCAGGTTTGAGCTTTCGGCGAGGGAACATCGTGATGATTTCATCACTGCTGTGGATTTCCACAGCATGGTACAAGGGCACTTCAGGTGTCTCCTGCCTAACTATCACCCATCATCATCATCATCAGCCCACATTCGTCCACTGCTGGACATAGTCCTCTCCTAAAGTACGCCACAGAGCTCGGTCTTCAGCTCTTTGCATCCAGTTACTGCCAGCCGCCTTCCGCAGGTCGTCTCTCACCCTCAAGTCTGAAAATCTGGTCGTTAAACACACAGTGTATTGCGGCAGCTGCCGTTGAGAGCCAGTCGCTATTCTTGGTATAGTGTGATACTATCATCGACAGCATCATCACTGACTACCAGGACCGCTGCTGGAATTCACAGTTAAGTGCTTCGAGAGTAGTTAGCAATCTTGAGGGTGGTAACTAGCCGGGTGGGCACTAGAACAAGCCCTACCTCCCTATGCTGTGGAACATCACGATGGTTACCTACACCAAAACCCTGAAATAAAGATCGAACTAGATGTTGATAAAGCAATACATTGCAACGTCTGAATACATCATAGTCTAGCTAGTTAAAATAAAACTATGATTTTGTGGTCTCTAGATTATCGAAATTATATACTTTAAGCCAAAATGTAATTTTGTCTCAGTACAATTTGCCATACTAACTGGTAAATAAGCAGTGGTCCTAGCACAACACTAGCATAGACAACTCACAGTTTGTACTATATACGTCAACGTTACGATTACGTTACACTTACGCAAATTTAAGAGATTGGCCCTGTAGTGTATTGAGCCATATATGTGTGCGTAGCAAACCGGTGCATTGCTTGTATGTAATTGTAGTGATAAGATATATAGGCGGCCGCCTGCGGGGCGCGCGTCAGTCTGCAATAAACGGTTGCTTAACATAGACATACGTGTTTCCTTAAGACACCACAGTGGCGACGAGGATTTTTCGGTTAGCGTGCGGGATAGTTTCAAGCTGAAATGTCGATCGGGAAGTTACAGGAATTCAATGTGAGGTCAGGGAATTGGACAATGTACATGGAACGAGCGGAAATGTTCTTCAAAGTGAACGGAATTACAGAGGAATTATGGCTACCGACATTGATCGCGGCAATCGGCGATGAGGCCTATGAGTTGCTGAGTAACTTAATAAGTCCGGCGAAGCCTAGCGAGAAAACATTTTCTGCGGTTGTTCAAATTATGAAAGAGCACCTACAACCGAAACCATCATTTATGGCTGAAAGATATAGGTTTCGGCAGCGGCGACAGCAAGTGGGTGAGACTGTACCACAGTACATTTCAGAGTTAAAAAGACTAGCGAGATACTGCGAGTTTGGAACAGTATTGGAGGAAAATCTACGCGATCAGTTGGTATGCGGACTGAGTAGTGAGACGATGAGACAGCGAGTGTTTACGGAAGAGAACCTGCAATATGCCAACGCCGTGAAAATATCGTGTGCGATGGAGGCGGCAGAGCGAGATGCGGCAGCGGTGGAACGAAGCATGGAGACGACGGTGACAAGTGGCACTGAGCTGCACCATGCTGGGGTCGCACGGCGTCGAGGTCGCGGCAACGGCGGCGGCCGTGGGGGCTCGCGGTCTGAGTTGGCGATACGACGTCAAAATGGCGGCGGCGAGAACAATGCGTATCCGTGCAATCGCTGTGGGTCATATGATCACCGCAATGAAAATTGTCGATACATGGATTTTATTTGTGGCAAATGCAGACAGCGGGGACATTTACGTCGGGTGTGTCCGTCGCGGTACGGCACGGGCGGAACGCGAGAACGGCGTGGGACCGACGGCATGATGGCTCACGTGCGGACCGGCGGCAGCGAGCACGGCGCCGACACCGAAGGCCGGCTTGAGCTGCCCGGAGATGAGGAGGCCTCTAACTCGGATGATGAGGGGGAGGGGGAAGATGACATATATCAGCTCTCTCTAAACGGCTATAAGCCGGTAAGACTATCTTTATTTATTGATAAAACTGAAGTGTCGATGGAGGTGGACACTGGTTCGCTGGTTTCCTGTATTAGCAGAGTGATGTACAATAGATATTTTGGGCATAGAATGTTAGAAAAAACTAATTTAGTGTTTAAATTTTATAATGGAGACAGAATTAAGCCGTTAGGACTAATTAAACCTAAAGTACAATATGGGGATGAGTCAAAACCGCTAGAACTTTTTGTTATCGAGGGGGGCACGACAGCACTGCTAGGCAGGCAATGGCTTTCGGAGTTGAAAATTACCATTCCGTCATTGTGCAGGCATGAAGCGATACAAGAGAAGTCATTAAATTGTAATACTGATTTATCGACGTTACTTTCCAGATATAAAGAATTGTTCACGGAGGGACTGGGCCGGTTCAGGGGAGGCAAGGCTCGGCTGCGAGTGCGCGAGGGTGCCACTCCGGTGTTCTGTCGGGCGCGACCGGTGCCATATGCGCTGCGGGAGCGAGTGGACGCAGAGTTGGACGCTATGCTGCGCGCCGGTATCATCGAACCCGTCGAGAGCGCGGACTGGGCCAGCCCACTCGTCCCCGTACGTAAGGCAGATGGCGGACTCCGTATATGTGCCGACTATAAGGTGACGTTAAATCCGGTCTTGCTGATTGATAGATATCCTTTGCCACGTATCGACGACCTTTTAGTAAAACTCAATGGGGCTAAAATACTGTCCAAAATTGACCTTTCCCAGGCGTACAACCAGGTACAGCTGGATGACCCTGAAAATTTAACCGTAATTAATACGCATAAAGGTCTTTTTAAGTATAAAAGACTGGTATACGGCCTCGCCTCAAGTCCGGGTATTTTTCAGAGGATAATGTCTAATCTTTTGAATGATATTCCGGATGTTCAAGTGTTTTTAGATGATGTAATTATTGGGACCACTACAATGAGTCGTCATTTAGAGGTATTAGAGCAAGTTTTGGAAAGGCTACACACCAACGGAATAAAGCTAAAGAAAAGTAAGTGCTTCTTTATTACAAAGGAAGTAAAATACTTAGGATTTATTATATCTGCAGAAGGAATCAAAGCTGACCCGGAAAAAGTGGAAGGGATAATTAACATTCCTAGCCCCAGTAACGGGACAGAGTTAAGGTCGTTTTTAGGGACTATAAACTTTTATGCTAAGTTCGTAAAAAATCTGAGCACCATAATAGCGCCGCTATATAATCTACTAAAAAAAGGCGTCGTTTGGAAATGGGACCGCGAGTGCGAACTAGCTTTTGAAAGAGTTAAATCAATTTTAACGAGCGCGGATGTACTGGCACATTACAATCCAGATAAGCCTTTGTTTCTAACGTGTGATGCAAGCGCGCGAGGTATAGGTGGAGTATTGACGCAGCTGAGTGGCAAGGAACGTGGGGGGGACACCCGCGAGCGGCCAGTAATTTACGTGTCGCGAGCACTCACAAACGCGGAAAAACATTACTCACAAATAGAAAGGGAGGCACTAGCTATTGTTTTCAGTCTAGAAAAATTGCATCAATACCTTTATGGGAGGCGATTTACTTTACGCACTGACCATAGACCGTTAGTTACTATTTTCGGACCTAAACAAGGAATTCCGTCTATGGCAGCTAGTCGTTTACAACGCTGGGCTATTAAATTAACAGCTTATACGTATGACATTGAGTTTGTAGGCACGAAAGACAATGGGGCGGACGGCTTATCTCGGTTGCCGGCAACAACAGCGCGTCAACATAGTGATAAGATTCCGGACCAAACATTCTTGCATTTCGCGCAGAATGCTATGTTAATGGATTATCATGAAATTAAAAAACAGACTAGTCGCGATCGTTGGTTAGGTCAAATTTTAAATTACTTACGAGACGAATGAACCGTAGAAAACGAAATAATGGCCCTTAAACCATATTTTAATAGGAAAAAAGAGTTATATGAAGAATTGGGCTGTGTGATGTGGGGGCCCAGAGTGGTAGTACCGGACGTTTGTAGAAATAATGTATTAGCCCAGTTGCATGAGGCGCACATGGGTATGGTAAAAACAAAATCATTCGCGCGAAGTTACGTGTGGTGGCCCGGTATGGACGAGGCGATCGAGTCCATGTGCCGCGCGTGCGGCACATGCGCCGCCGAGGCGGACGCGCCTCCACGCCACGCGCCCCTTCCCTGGCCCTGGCCGGATAAACCGTGGGCGAGGGTCCACCTCGATTTCTTAGGACCACTCAATGGTAGAATGTACTTGGTTATGGTAGACGCGAGAACAAAGTGGATAGAGGTTAGTCAGGTACCGAGTACGGCAGCAAGCCATACCATAGGTAGATTATCGGAGGTATTTGCCAGGTTTGGCCTACCCAGACAGATAGTTTCTGATAACGGTCCACCTTTCACAAGTACTGAATTTTCGCATTTTCTATTATCCAACGGCGTGAGTCATATATTTTCAGCACCATATCACCCGGCGTCAAACGGTGCGGCGGAAAATGCGGTTAGAACGATAAAAAAGGTTATTAAAAAAGCCATTAAAGAAAATGTAGATATAACCCTGTTTTTAAATAATTTCTTATTGTACTATCGTAACACAGAACACTGTACTACCGGGGAGACCCCAGCTGTTTTAATGTGCGGTCGCAAGCTACGTACTAAACTCGATGCGTTAAAACCGGATTTAAACGCAAAGATAAGGAGCGCTCAAGATAAACAATTGCAAAGAGCATCGAGCGGAGCCCGCGAGTTGCATTCCGGGGAGGAAGT
Source organism: Selenia dentaria (assembly GCA_917880725.1). Classification (NCBI taxonomy): domain Eukaryota; kingdom Metazoa; phylum Arthropoda; class Insecta; order Lepidoptera; family Geometridae; genus Selenia; species Selenia dentaria. The sequence continues at coordinate 8,130,122 of OU862891.1, forward strand.
ATGGCTGCGACAGTACAGAGGTAGTCATAGATGGGTACCGGGGAAAGTAGTTGAGAAATTAGGTGCAACGGACTATAGGGTGGTCGATACAGCAGGCAAAGATACGCATAAACATGTAGATCAGCTTAAGCGGAGGATGCGGAGTTCGCTGGTCTGTCCCTCTAACATTCCGGATGATAATGATGTTAATTCAGATAAGGTTGTGGTAGAGGGAGAGAAGTCCAGTCCCCGCTGTCAGACGAAAAGCGCTTCCGAAGTAATTGTTACTGAGTCCAATAACGGGGTTCATGAGCAGTTCCAAGATTGTGAAGAACACCACTCACCTGCTCTGCCTTCCCCTGAGCCGTTTCCGTCTCGTCCCAGGCGCCAGTGTCGTATAAATAAAGTACCTAATTATAAGTTTTGAACTGTTACATAACTATCTGTAAGTACTTACCTAATACAACACTTACAAATGTATAAAGTCTAGATAAGCTTTTAATGTACCAATAGCCTATTATAGTAGAAATATAGTTAAGATTAAGAGTGGAGGATTGTAGTGTATTGAGCCATATATGTGTGCGTAGCAAACCGGTGCATTGCTTGTATGTAATTGTAGTGATAAGATATATAGGCGGCCGCCTGCGGGGCGCGCGTCAGTCTGCAATAAACGGTTGCTTAACATAGACATACGTGTTTCCTTAAGACACCACAGGCCCACTGTCGTACAATATTTAATTTTGAGTATTCATATTTATATTCATATCATTTATTGCATCATACATGTTACAGAGATCTTAATTATTATAATACAGAGTCATATATGTACCCAATTTTGGGCATAGCAATATGAGTAGAAGCGGACCGATATATTATTACTTTTTTCGTCAAAATATATCCTTAAAATATACGCCTAAACTATAATAACTTCTAGTAAGTAATAGCGTCTTAAGTTTAGTTTCAAACATTTGTTCTTTATATTGAGCTTTTATCATGTCCGGAATATTATTATAAATTTTTACAGCCATGATGTTTGGGCCAGAACTGCGTATTTTTAATCTTGAAAAGTGCAGTATTAAGCAATTAGAGTAGTTGCAAAGGCTTAATTTTACTACCAAGTTCACACAGCCCTTTACAGATTTCGTCTCTATATCAAACCAATTCTTCCAGGTACATCCTATCCCTGGCTCTGGCGGATCTCCTCGTCATCATCACCTGCGTGCCATTCACCTCCATCGTGTACACCTTGGAGTCCTGGCCGTGGGGTTCGACAGTGTGTCGGGTGTCGGAGGCAGCCAAGGATGTCAGTATCGGCGTGTCAGTGTTCACGCTGACAGCGCTGTCTGCTGATAGATACTTTGCCATTGTGGATCCACTGAGAAAATTACACGCTACAGGTATGGTTTTTACTTATAAATACTAGCCTTATACCTATATGATCGCGAACTCCAATACGCTGCACTATCCTGCTTCGGTAGAGTTCGGGCTCTGGAGCAAGTGTGCAAGTGAGAAGTGTTTCCATGTCACGTAAGATCCGAAAGGCTATCAAGATCGGTAAGCACCAAAATTTTAATTAAGACGAAGGATATGGTCCATCCTATTCAGCTACCCACCGGGATGTACTGTCTTCATGAAGCTCTTAATAGTTCACTGAAGTTGATGGTGAGTGACAAATTAGTGAGTACATTACATCTGAGTGTTCCTCTCAATACGGTAGTGATAATAAACGTAACTGCAGCTGGACTGTTTTTCAATAGTAGAATAAGAAAACGTATAAGTCACCGTTTAGGTACGGTCCAATTCCAGTTTAGTTGGTGGAATGCTATTACCCGTATACCAGTGAAGTAAGAAATACTGCATGATAGACATGAATCTTTGACGATTTACCGTTTTATCATAACGTTTAGTTCCTTTTAATTCAGAAATTTCAACGTTAATATTCATGTAAATAAACATGTATGCTCTTGGCCTAATAATAGTTAGTGTACTGAACGAATCAGACTCGTCGACCAATGTTCGGTATACCTACATAGGTAGGTATACCTACTTAACGCTATGCATGTGTTAGAATTGTATACGTCAGATATTTATAAAAATTCGTAAACTGTGTAAATTAGCTGAATTATTAATAATATTATATCTAAATGTTAAAGGAACTGTAATTTTTTGCAAATGCTACACCAAAATACTACCTCGTTTAATTTGTAGCGAGTGACGTAGCATCCTCTTTATTTCTGATAGGCTATTTTGGTTTGGCGGGTAGTATCTTATTTCTAACTGGTTATGAGGTTTGGCGGGAGGTGTTATAGAAGTGGGACAGTCTCTTGGCGGCAGACATTGCTATATAAGCCAATATCTGAGATTGGCGAGCCTTCTTTACTTCACAAGTGACTGTTGCATCAAGACCTGCTGCTTGCCGAAAGTTAAGTGTTATATTTCTTGTTATAAATACTGCTGTATGTCTGTTTTCTGTCTGTGTATGGTATCTCTTAAATGTGTCTATATTTGCTTTGTTTCCGAAATAGTGTGCCTATAAAATACTTTCCTTATACTTGGACATCTGTATCCTTTTATATAATAATACTCGTATTAAAATGAACACTGTGTTTCTTGGGCAAAATATATGTTCTATTAAGTATAATGCTATTAATGTTACTTCTGTGTTTTCCTTCATTCTTTAATAGAATACGTAGCTCAGGTAGTTAAAATCATATTATAATCATCGATCTCTTTCATAGGATAATATGACACATCTGCTTGTTACCATGTGTGTTATGCTATGCAACCTTTTAATGTAGTAGGGGTCAACGCCCTCTATCTTGACAAATCTCACACACGCGACGTAAACAAAAAAACGTTGAAAAATACACGTTCCTAATAAGTAAACTTTCAAGTGACTAACCTCATTGTCACCATCGCAGATGTAGGACATCCGCTAAATGTCTACTTAAGCGGCCTGTATCCAACGAAATTCTGCCACCATTATCAGGTCATCTGTCCATCTTTGCGTGTCAGCTTTGCGTGCCATGTGCCCTGCCCACTGCCACTTCAAATGGCTTATCTTCTGAGTTATGTAGGTGACTTTCGTCCGCCTTCGGATCACATCATTTCGGATACGATCACGTAGAGAAACCCCGAGCATAACGATAATCTAATATGGTTCAAAAGAAGACGGAGGGATTATCATCATCATCATCATCATCTCAGCCGTAGGACGTCCACTACTAAACATATGCCTCCCCCATGGTTTTCCAAAAGAACCGGTTGGAAGCGGCCTGCATCCAACGTCGTCCTGCGACTTTCATCAGGTCGTCTGTCCACCGTGTCGGTGGATGACCTACGCTGTGCTTGCCGGTCCGTGGTCTCCACTCCAGAACCTTTCGGCCCCATTGGCCACCTATTCTGCGTGCTATGTGCCCTGCCCACTGCCACTTCAACTGGCTAATCTTCTGAGCTATATCGGTGACTTTCGTTCTTCTACAGATCTCCTCATTGCTGATTTGATCACGTAGAGAAACCCCTCGGGGTTTCTCTACGTACATAGCCTTTTTCATAGCTCGTTGTGCGACTTATCGGCTTATCTATGAGGCCCATAGTAAGAGACCATGTTTCAGTGCCATAAGTCATCACTGGTAACACACATTGGTCGAAGACTCTTGTCTTGGCACTGAGGTATTTTTGACGAGAAGACTTCGCGAAGTTTCCGGAACGCTGCCCAGCCGAGTTGGATTCGACGATTGGCCTCTTTCTCGAAGTTGGACCTGCCTAGTTTGACTGTCTGTCCTAGGTAGATATTCGTACTCGCCGACAACTTAGAGAACTGAGTTCCCAACTGATATTGGGGTAGGTACAACATGGGCATTAGACGTAATTTTCGTCTTATCCATGTTCATCTTAAGAAACCGTTGGGAAACTCGATGGAGGCCTTCGAGCATTGTACTGAGATCTTCCATGGATTCTGACATGACTACAATATCGTCGGCAAATCGAAGGTGAGTGATGTATTCGCCGTTAATATTGATGCCAAGTCCTTGCCATTCCAGAAGCTTGAAGGCGTCTACCAATTTAGCGGTGAACAGTTTCGGAGATATAACGTTTCCCTGTCTCACGCCTCTTTGCAATGGAATTGCCTTCGAACTCTACTCCTGTACTCGGACTGACATGTAGGTATTTTTGTACAAACACTTCAGCACTTCAATATACCGATAGTCAATTGAGTAAGCTTTCTATTTCTGTATGCATGAGATGACTGTTTAATATTTGGGTGAAATAAAGAATATTGAGGTGTGAAGGAACTGAACTCAAGTGCTTTGAATTTCAGTACCTATATAAGTGGGGTTGGGACCTTTTAATGTGTTTATTGATACGGACAAGGTGTTTTTTTGGATAATGACCTACAACAACAATGATTTATTATTATCTACCTATACTTGCAATAAAAGTAAGAGTAGGGGCCAAGAAGCTTGTACTAGAACCAAAATAAAAAAAAATGTGGGTCATAAGGCTTAAAATTACGTACTGAACAAGAATACGAAGTTTTGGAAAAAATATTAAAGTTTTCGATTAAAAAGCTCACGGTGGTCGGAGACTCAATAACGTAAATGTTGTAGTTACTTTTTAGTGTATTTAAGAAATTTACCGCCAACGATGCGTATGTTTATAATATTTTGATAAGCTAATTGAGAAAATTAAACCGTTGAAACTGTGAAAATGTACGTAGGTTTGTTGACTACTAGAAGTCACTTCGAATGGTTTGGACAATTTATTATACAAGTAATTCTTGTAATTATGATAGTTTTAATTATTTACTAATATTTTCTTAATACTTTCTTATCTAGAAAGAAATAATTCAATGCAATAATTCATTGCAGATAACCAAGTTAATAATTATGGATATACTTTGTTTAATTATGGATAATCTTACTACTGACCAAAACTTTTTTCCAAACAACAGGCTAAAGTTACAGCCGCAGCGATCAGTAAATTTGTGGTTACGAAACCGTTCTGTACAACACAATATTAGGCTACCATGGTATATATCATCAGGTAAATATATTGCTAACTGCCTAAAATAATAACACTGTTATAATATTCCAGGGTCACCAGATATCAATTATTTTCATATGAACTTAAGTAATAAAATAAAAACGACGCCCGGCACAATTCTGCCTCTAAGATCCCTACCGCAGCTAGTAAAAAATATGATAACCTTGATACGTTTGAACAGCCGTGCAATTCTCTAAAAGCAAACATCGTTGCATCTTTGACAACATCCGTGAAACAAATGAAGAGATGACATGAGACGTTGGAAAAACAACCTTATGTACAAGGGCGATATGAACTCATAAATTATTTGAATTGGTGAGCTCGTCGACGAATCATTAGAGAATCGCATGGCTGATCGTTATAAATTATAGTTAAGAACCATCTCGATCACGTCAGCTTACAAACAAAACAATCGCTTCATAGATGGTCCATTCGGTTAGGAGCTATGATGCCACAGACAGTCACGCGAAACATATACCTCCACTCTTTTTGCTTTGGGGGTTAAAATGTAGGTATATGATTGAGCAGCTCTATCTCTCTGTATGTATCCGTGCTTGCTATGAGTAGCTTGGTTAAACAACTATATTAAAACGTTTTATAAGAAGTAAACTGAGATGGAGAGAAAGAGTATATGTCTCACTCAAGCATATCGCTGGGCAAATGAGGAGTCACTAAATGTAAAACTTGCGGAGGCGGAAGCGGCCATATATGACAATGACGCAGTCCAGGTCATAAAGGGTAAAATGTCGGATCGGTATATGGCCGCTTACAGCTCCTCGAGTGGGTTCGTAGCACTGAACAAAGCAGAAACGCGGCGGACGGGCAAGCTCAAATTCGAAACGACATCAAAAGATTCCTTCGTCATCACAGCCCGGTGCACAAAGATAATGAAATGGCGGAAACCATTCGAGGGATCCAAGATCCATCAGCGTTATCCGAATTTTGGACTATGACGAACGTCAAGTGGATTAATGGAGTACCGGGATGCGGCAAAACAACTAGGATAGTTGACAACTTCGATGTTGAAAAGGACATCGTAATCACTACGACAACAGAAGCAGCCAAAGACCTGCGAGACAAGGTAGCGCAAAGGCGACGGAGCAAAATCCAAAGTACGTACCATGGCCTCCGTATTAGCTAATGGCTTCATTGAACGCAGAGGAAAACGTTTAGTAACAGACGAAGCACACATGAACCATTTTTGGGCAATAATAATGGCTGCAAGATTACTGGAGGCGGAAGAAATTGAAACGAAACTCCGAGACAGCGTCTCTCATGCAGTGGTGGCAGTGTAACGACACTCAGGCAGCTGCACGTACTTTGCCAAAGACAGCTCGGACGCGATCGGCAATTTCGACAGGCGGGCATTATAGCACATTAAAGCATCCGAATATCGAATCTTAGAGTATAATCTCAAAATGGCGATAAAAGACCGTAATGAAGAGATCGTGGCTAGGTTAAAAAGGATATGGCAAAGGCGTGAACCTGAGGCCACGAGGGCTATTCTCTTAGCTATTGAACCGCGATTTAGCAACTCAATTGCACGAAAATTGTCGTTTTTGACAGTTTTGGTATTCTGCTCGCTATTTAGGTTCGATCGCGGTCCAGCGGCTTGCGATAGATAGTTTTTGACATAAATGGTATTCTGTAAACTATTGAGTTGCGATTGCATTGCTACTAACCTCTGTCACAGTATAAAGATGCAACAGTATGGAAACTAAGCCTAGTTGATTAAATAATTATCTATGCCCATATTTGTCACTTTTAATGTTTTAAGGTATTCTTTTTTTATAAAACATTCGTTGGTCTGCTGTAGACATTAAATCTAGTTAATTCTAGTTACCAAATAAAATGTATGACACCTTCGAAAACCATAAAAACGACACCCAGTACGATATAGTTCAAAATAATATTATAATCTTTTGCAGCCGCCATCTAAGATTGGTAATATGTGTTATGTTTTACAAATTTATTATGATTTATGATCGATCATACAAGAATACTATTACAATTTTAAAACACATAGCAGTCATTCAAGTGTGACATTTCATATTTTAGATTATATAAAAAAGGTTAAGATGTAGAAATAGTTTGTAACACTCACTACTGACGGCACCGCGAGAACCGCTTAGGGGTCTCGTCGATGCGCATGTTTATGACAGTGGGCCGTTTCGAACGATTAAAGGTAGTTTCCGTACTGTTCTCTATATATCTACTGTGCCTCTGTGTTGCTACAGTGGTACACATCTGTCTCAGAGTATGTATCAAATAGAGTTGTCATTAGCGTATACCGGTAAGAGACAGAAATGCTACGAACCCAACCAATAGGGTAGTTGACACAATCAAAAATAATTTGCAATGTAATTTTAACTTAATAGTAGTTAGAGCATACAATTCAATTAATTTAAAAAAATTATATGCATTGGAATAACTTTATTTTGAATAAATAAAATGTGTACAAAAGTTTCTAAAAGCTAGGTGACCAAAAACGGAAGTAGCTGCGGAAATGATGTCATAAGGGCAAAAACAAACGTGTAATATGATAGTGTCGTACCTTATCAACAGATTGAGAATCATGCAAGTGAAGCAAACATCTAATATTATTGCTTTAAAACTAAATACATACTAGGTCAAAGGACAAACTGTCGATCAAGTTTATTATACTATTTTTATATTGATTAAATATACCAACATTTATAATAATATTTAATAGTCAATTCGTTAATCTTGTTATAACTGTTACATATTTATGAAATTAAGTTTTTTTTTCTTTTTATGAATGGATAAGGATCTTGGCAGACATACAGACGAACAGACGGGCAACAAAGTGATCCGATAAGGGTTGATTTGTCCTTTTAAGGTGAACAACCCTACAAAGAACAAATTACACGGCTAAAATGTAGTTTTATTAATGTAGCTTCAGAAATGTAAACTGTTTTCAAGTAGGTAGTTATAGTCTGCTCTAAGAAAAAAGTCTATTATTAAACTGCTGTTTTGTATGAGTCACGTGGATGCATTACTTAAACTTGCTAACACGATTGACGAAAAAAAGCAAAAATAATGTTTTATGAATTTATACACTTCACTTACCACCTGACACTCAACTGCATCATTGTGAACATCAACTTTAAATAATCCACCACTATTACACGTCAAAACTTAAAAATCAACACAAAAGAACATAAATTATAATAGTCATTGTTGGCTTTTCTCGCCATCAGCATGTTCAAACGAGCAAAACGAATTATAATCACAACACTGTTTGTTTTTGCCTTAGTGACGTCATACTACGTATTGAATAATGTTTAAGCACCAATTTTAAAAGTTGTAATATAAACATAGTTATTTAGTTTAGAGTTATTTAACAATATTTAAAAATATGCCAAGTGTGTATTTCGGTCTAGTCCTGATTAATTTAACGTACAATATAAAGAAAGGTCAACAACCCTATTTCTGATATATTCATGATGCCTAAGAAAAACGTTACCTGGATTTTTTTTACTTACCTACATAATTTGAGTGGTTAATGCTACAAAACTCGATTATTTTCTTGGGCTAATTTACGTATTATTTCGTATTTTCTTTACATTGTTGCAGCCATGCAAGTTTTGATATAATATATATTTATTAACAAGGTAAAAATAAGGTCAAAATTGTGGACTTACGAATAAAAGGTAATATTTTCGTTTTAAACAAATCTTGTATTCGATAACAATACAAGACTGTATTTTACCGACCGTTGTATTGTAAACTCAGATTTCACTAGAATTACAAAAATCTCTTACAATTAATGTTTGGCACACTTGCTAAGTATATTATTACTACCGTGACAATTCTATATATGTATATACTTACTCTGAGACATCGGTAGTTGTTGACTTTTTTTTTGTGCCAAAGACGATGTTAGATTATTTCGTCTGTATTCGATGCATCATAAACATATTAAAAAGATGGCGGGACAAAGCCCAATAATTATGGTTATCGTTTATTTTGTTTAATTTTTCTACTTTTGTGTTTTTGTGGTGTTGGCTTGTAGTAGTGATGGACTATTAACCGTTAAATGTTCGTAATGGTGCACGAATGTAGGCAAAGTGACTAGAATCATGAGACGATGGTAATTGGTTTTGATAATGGAACCACTTCGTTACTAGAACGTAACTTAAACAGGACAGTGACTTGACGAATGACTTATTTGTGTAACTGTGACTTGGCTCTGACAACTTGAACAACGAACTATGGAGTGGGCTATGCTTGGGGTTTCTCTACGTGATCGAATCAGAAATGAGGAGATCCGTAGGCGAACTAAAGTCACCGACATAGCCCAGAAGATTAGCCAGTTAAAGTGGCAGCGGGCAGGCCACATAGCACGCAGAACAGATGGCCGATGGGCCGGAAGGTTCTGAAGTGGAGACCAGGCAAGCGCAGCGTAGGTCGTCCAATGACAAGGTGGACTGACGACCTGACAAAGGTAGCAGGACGACGTTGGATGCAACCGCTTTCAACCGGTCTTTTTGGAAATTTCTGGGGGAGGTCTATGTTCTGCAGTGGATGTCCTATGACTGAGATGATGATGATGATGACTTGAATAATTATGTCACTTGATGCAACATTATGTATTACATAACTTTTTAACTTGACGAATGGCAAATGTACAAACACGTGAGTCCAATTATAAAGTAAACAAAGAAGTATTAAAAACTCAGTTTCAGTGATATTTTGACAGTGTTTTGATGGCAAAATAATTATTTAATGTATTTTTTCTTTAAAACCACTGTATTGATGTTTATAATGATGTTTCATTGTTACAAGTTTTTAATCTTATTTAATTGGCAACATTCGCAAGCCGTAGCACGGCCATAGATATAGTCTGATTAATCTATGGGCCATACAATAGCGACGCAATTGCAATTGAGAGCAACATATAACAGAATACTGAATTTGACATTAGAAGCAGTACAATCGCAGAAGCGTTGCAGTAGTGTGGCAATTGCTCAGTAGCTAAGAGAATAGCCACCCTGTACTTCTGGCCAATAGCGTACACATAAGTATAAAATTAAGAAATATCACTAGCAATAAAATTTATGTACGAGTATTTACAAAAAAAAATGGACTCCCTTTAGTTTTGAAGCAATTTCCACCACAGCTTAAGAATGTTTATTGTGATGTTTGGAGAACGAATCTCCATGAAACTGTAATATTAAAAAAAAAACTATAAAAGATATACGACCAAAGAGTATGTAGTGTGGAAGAATAACAAAAAAAAATGTCTCATCGCACTCATGCTTATGTACGCTCAGTACTAAGTTCTGGATGGCGCTGCAACTGTCGTGGACAGACGTAGTGCTTATCATCAGGCGCACGTCTTACCGGTCTCGAACCGTATCTGTGTAAAAATAGTGCGGTGGTTTACACTGCACTGTATCTCTTGCAATTAATGCAATTGTGGAAGCAGTAAAGAAATTGAAAACTCTCGAAAAAAATGAAATGGCGACTTCTGAAACACATTATTTAGAAAAGATATCTTCAATGACAGGTATTACTTTAGAAATTATAGATTTACCAGTTACTTCGAAGAGTTATATAAATTTATGACAATGTATGGATGGCTAAATTAAATAATATAATATTATGGTTTTGTAATAATGTCTTTGTATATTATTATGGTTTTTGACTTTAATGACTGATAATTAATAATATACTGTTACATACATAATTTATTGTATTTGTTATCTTCAGATGTCAGTGTGAAGACTCTAAGAAGAATTAAAATTGAAGGGTCTAAAAATCAAGGACAGTGGAATACTCCGGGGAAAAATCGTCCACATTCAGCAACAGTTTCCAATTTGGATAATTTTGATATTTCAGCTATAAGAAACAAAATAAACGAATTTTATTGAGTTAGAAAACAAGTCCCAACACTGAGAAGCCTGCACAATGAGCTGAGGGAAGCAATTGAATTTAAGGGATGCCGTGAAACCCTTAGAAAAATTTTACACAAGAACGGGTTTGAGTTTCAAAACAATAAAAATGAACGGGCTTTACTTACAGAAAAATATGAAATTGCGGCATGGAGACATAGATTCTTGAGGACAATACATAAAAAGAGGCTAGAAGGTAAACAGATTATTTACCTTGATGAGACATATGTATATGAGAACTATAAAGTTAAAAAATCATGGCAAGGACCTTCAACAAGCAGTGTCACTACTAATATATCATCAGGAAAAAGACATATTATTGTGCATGCAGGATCGGAGGAAGGGTTTGTGCCAGGTGCATTATTGGTATTCAGCACAAAATCCAAATCAGCTGACTACCATGATGATATGAATGCTACCAACTTTATGAAATGGTTTGAGGAAATGTTGATACCTAATCTCACTAAACCTAGTGTAATCGTGATGGACAATGCAAGTTACCATGTGAAACAAGTAAACAAACCCCTTACTATGTCTGATTCTAAAGCTAATCTCCGAATATGGCTTCAATACAAATAAAGCTCCTGGGGTAGACAATATTAGATGTGTTGACATAAAAACAATCTGTGATAAGATGCTAGGAATTATTGTGAAGCTAATTAATACTAGTATGAAACAAGGGAAATACCCAGTAGAATTAAAAACAGGTATAGTGAGACCGATCTATAAAAAAGGAAGTCACACTGATTATGCTAATTACAGACCGATTACTATTCTTCCAGTCATTGACAAAATAGTAGAAAAGTTTGTATGTTACCAAATACAATACTTTTATATAAAAAATAATGTTCTGTCCAACTCCCAATACGGATTTCAACCAACCAAGTCAACTTCACAGCTGCTATCTAAATTTACGAACGAAGTGAACAAGTACCTCAATGACAGGAACCACGTAGTTCTATTATTTATAGATTTTAGCAAGGTTTTCGAAACACTACGGCATGACACACTATTAAAAAAACTGGAGAACTCAGGTGTTCGAGGCCCCATTCTAGAATGGTGCAAGGATTACCTTAGTAACCGTAAATACAGCGTCAAAGTGAGTGATGAAATTAGTGATGCAGTTTTAGTCACTGAAGGAACGGCCCAAGGTTCGGTGTTAGGACCTTTGCACTATCTTGCTTATGTCAATGATATGGAAAATGTGGTTAACCATTGCTCCATATATCAATATGCAGATGACACCTGCCTCTTAGCTGCTAGCAAGGATATAAGCGAAGCATCTCAATGGCTGCAACAAGATTTTACGCAGATATCTAAATGGGCACACGATGCAGGACTTGTAGTAAATGCAAACAAAACTAAAATTATTCACGTCCGTTCTAATTACTTAAAATGTTATACCTCGTTAAAGATAGTCGCCCACGGCCACACGTGCCTGCACAAGCCAATCTTGACAGACACTTGTGGGTGTGAGGCAATCGAGCAAGTTACTCAGCACACTTACCTAGGATTAGCTGTAGATAACCGATTTAGCTGGAGCTTCCATATAGACTATATATGCAACAAACTGCGAGCTACTATACTACTACTATACTAGCTAAGTTCTACATTCTAAAACCAAAGGTACCGTATAAAATACTACTCAACATGTACACAGCCTTAGCAGAATCAATTATTTCATACGGTATTACGAGTTATGGTAGAACGTTTAGAACATATATTGAAAGAATATATAATCTACAAGTAAGGCTATTAAAACCCTATAAAATAAAACAGAAATATAAAGATAATATCATAGACATTTTCAAGTACTGCAATATATTGCCTGTACATATAAGACTTCATATGGCCCTATTAGTTGAACAATTTAATAATAAAGAAATACAAATACCCGTATCCCATAAAATAACAACGAGGAATATTTGTAAGAATAAACTAATAGTACCTACAACAACAAATTATTATGGTAAGCGAACTGTCGAATACTTAATCCCAACCATAATTAATAACATCCCACAAAACATACAAAAAGAAATTAACATAACAAATTACAAACTTAAATACAAAAAATACTTTTATGAAAATATTAAATAAACAAAACACATATCACTTAATCAGTTATTTTTAATTAATTAATTTAAATTATTGTTATTGTTATTATTTATTTTAATGGTATTATTAACATCTTATAACGTTCGTATTTTACCCCTTCACTGCATACATATGAGTGTTTACGACGTCCGGCAGAACCAGTTCACGATAAGAAGTTATTCCATGAACACAATATGACGGCACTGAGTATTGAATGAGTGTTTGCCTACCGCATAATTAGTAAGTAGTTAAGACACAAATTTATAAGGCATACCCTATTTTTGTATATGATACCATAAAGTTAAGTTTAATATTATGTTTAATATTAAGCAGTGTACGTTGCGAATCTGAGTACCAATACAAACTATGTCTGGTTTAATGGTACAAAACAATAAAGATTATGTTAAATGTGTAATATATAAATAAAAAAAAAAATTAAAAATATTCATTTTGAAGAATATCACACCAAAGCTGAATTAATGTGTTTGGTGAAAGATAATAAACCTGCCGTTGTTTACGAAGCAGACGTGCTTCTAAAAAAACACAGTCATATCCACAATCACGAAATTTTGTTGCTGCCACCGTATCATTGCGACCTCAATGCTATTGAGCTTGTATGGAGTCAAGCGAAGAGAAAAGTAGCAAGCAAAAATATAGGAATACCAGGGTCTAAAATGCAAAATTTAATAAAAGAATGTTTTCTATCCATAACTGCTGATGACTGGAAGAAGTACACTGATCATGTACTAAATGTGGAAATCAGTACAAATTAAGGGACCGTATTACTGAAAACGAACTTGAACCATTCATAATACATGTTGGGGAAAGTAGCAGTAGCAGCGAAGAAAGCAATGAAGCTGATTCAATATCAAGTGTAGAGTTTTTGGAATCCGATTTTAACTATGACTCATAGCTCCTATATTTGTACGGCTCCTCGGGGTCCTCGACTGTACATAAATAATGGATTATTTGAAAATAATAAAAAGACAGAATTAAATGTAATCTTTTATTTGATATTCTTCATAATACATTCGAAAATTTCAACAACAGTTGCTAACAAAACAAAATTTTTACAACTCGAAAAAATGTACTTGCTGAAAAATAAATAGTATCAACTCCGTTTATGCAGTGTATAGCCAGGGTTAACAGCTCTTGATTTTTTAAAATTCCCGCCTTTTTTCTTGAACAGCTTTCGTTAGCCAGACTCTAGTATTTGACAGAGGGTTCTTACGAATGAATAAGGCCAAGAAAGTTATATTGGAAGGAAAAACTTGGTCATCATCATCATCATCTCAGCCGTAGCACGTCCACTGCTGAACATATGCCTTCCCCACAAATTTCCAAAAGGACCGGTTGGAAGCGGTCTGCATCCAACGTCGTCCTGCTACCTTTATCAAGTCGTCAGTCCACCTTGTCGGTGGACGACCTACACTGCGCTTGCCGGACCGTGGTCTCCACTCCAGAACGTTCCGGCCCCATCGGCTACCTGTTCCGCGTGCTATGTGGCCGACCGAACTTGGTATTATTTTCCAATTTTATTTTATCTATGGATACTCGGAGCCTAAGAATCCATAGATAATCGAACAAAGAAGCTCATTGGTGACGATGCTTTGGCTTTATTTGAGACTAGACTTCATAACCTTGAACATAGACGAATATTTGGCAGCTTATCGGTGTTTTACAGGCTTTACTCCGGAGAATGTGCCATCGATCGATCACAATCTTATTCCCTCATCTCTTTTCTTTCATCTGACAACAAGACGCACATTAATACGGCATCCGTACATGGTTAATATTTCATAATTACGCACGAATCACTTCAAATCTAGCTTCATAACGCGTACGGCTAAGGTATGAAATAACCTGCCAGCGTCTATATTTCCTGACATTATACAATCTGGGATTCTTCACAGTATACATAAAAAATAGGAATCTTTTAAGCAAGCACGTAGTTACCACCGTCAACCGCAACATCACTTGCCATCAGGTGAGACTGCAGGCAAATGCTTGTTTATCTAATGTAAAAAAATTCTAGTATTAGTCTACTACATCTACTACTTGATGTTGTAACACAGCTACTGGAACACACCATTAGGTGTTTCGTTATTTTAGTAGCTAGCCAGGCGGGCAACAGAAAGTACCGCCATGTGGTAAACGCATCCAAATGTTACCTTTTAGCTCAGGTCGAGATAGGGATAGATCCATTGCACTTATGAATTGAATTGAATGGATTTTCTGAATCCAATACTCAACAGAAAATATCTAATTATTTTAGTAATAGAATAAAGATTTGTTATGAGAATTAAAAGATAATCTATAGGCAAAAACGCAAAAAAAATACGCGCTCGTGTTCCCGATTTTGTCCGACATGAATTTATGCGAACGTAACTCATAGCGGTAATGATTGTTATTTTACAGTTGAAATGATTTTATGATACAACAGTTAACAATAATTATTGCAACTGTGCCAATCTGTAAGTATAAAATACGAGCAGCGCTCCGCGGTTTCACCCGTGTGAAGTGAAGGTAGTGAATGATGATGACAAAATATATTATACTAGCGACTGCCTGCGACTTAGTTCGCGTAGTAGGCTCGGAGGAAAATACAAATAGGTTTTATGATTTTTTAAACTTTACGTACACTCGTGCTCCAACATGCATACTCAACGGTTAATAATCCACTACTATTACACGTCACTCGAAGAAACACAAATCTAGGAAAATGATACAAAAAACAACAATAGCCATTGTTGTGTTTTTCCCAAAGACAATCTCATTCGCTTCAAGTGTTCATGTCATAAAATATTTTTATTGCCTAATCAAAAACACTCCTAATCTTCACCAAGATCGAATTGTTGAATTGAATCTTTGTTACAGCACTGGCAAGTCTTACAATAAAAATAACAATCTCGATCAAACGTGTATCACTAAGCTGTTTTTGATCGACAATAAAACGTTCGTTAATGTTGCATCAGACGTCTTTGTTTCTATTGGCATTTGATCAAACTCGTAAGGATTTTGTTGATCGCAGTCTGTGTTCTGTGTACGCTTAACAAGAGCGCCAAGTTGGCGTTATGCCCGTTCGGTAAGCGAGGTAGCGCCAACAGATAAAATCGCCAAAAGGTTGCCTAGTCACTACCTAGCTATATATTTAAAGGTAGTTTGCGTTCTTTTTTTGAGATAACTCTGCTAGGCTTTCGCAATAGTAGATCATTAATAAACTCAAATATAAAATTTGGGTTTATTCGAAGCGATGGTAGCCCAGGGGTGAAAGTCTCTACATAGATAGCGATTCCTTTACAACCGACCTCGATCGCTAAATCGACACTGCCGTGCGATTCCCTAATGATTCGTCGATGCGCTCGTCGACGAGCTCCCCGAAGTCAAATACTTTACGAGATAACGCTTGTACATAAGGTTGTTTTTCCAACGTTTCTTGTCATCCCGTCATTTATTTCACGGATGTTGTCAAAGATGCAACGATGTTTGCTCTTAGAGAATCTTTAATCTCTTAAAGCAAAGCTAGCTCTTAGCTTCGCTCGTCGACGAGCGCATCGACGAATTATTAGAAAATCGCACAGTTGAAATGTACCTGTAGCTGCGCCCATTCTCGTAACGGGCCGCGCTAACGTAATATGATTAGACTGTGGCGATTTAACGAATGTCGTTACAGTCGCTAACAGCATAAGAATACCGGCCCAGGATTAACAAGGGTAGCTCGTCAATTAGACGTCCACGGGATCGATCCCCATCTCGGCTACAGCTTTCGTTGACTTTCAACTAATGTTAGACCATACTGATTTTTACTTTCATTGATTTTTCCATCATCTCATCTTTCACTTGAAGTGATACCCATAGACATATTCACATTATTAAGGGGATATGTACCTGCAAGAACATTTTGTTTTAGTTTCCGGTATTTCCGATACCCTATGTATTCAAATTCAAATTAAAATTAATTTATCACCTTTTAGTACACAGCGTTATAATTTGCGGCTCTACCTACCAAACTGGGTATAGATATACCCGTATCTTAATTTGTACTCTCATCCCTATGTTAGAGTCTGTGCAAAAACAGAACCGTCGTCGTGGCGTTACGGTGAACTTATATTCAGATTTTTATATAGCAGCCCTTTCCAGCTATTATCTGTATGTTACGCAACTGTCAAGTGTGACTCGATAAAACTTTATAATAGTACATTAGCAGCATATTTCTCATCTTTATAATTTAGTTAATAAACAGTCAATTAGTTCACGCGCGACCGCATTTTCGACACTTCTTGCACAGCATTATAAAGCTGTAAGTGTTAAACATTCGCTTGAAATTAGATTGATTTGACTAAGGTCTGTACAAATGTGGAAGTAATGAATTTCATTGGTTGTATAAATAAGTATATTGCCTGCTTGCATTTAAAGGACTCACTTATCTCAGTAAATAAATTGGCTATCGCTATTTATCTAGCCAAAGCCGCTTCTCGTTATTGGCTTCTCGTATTTCAATCAGCTTGGTTTGCACCAATCAACCTCTGAGATAAATTATATCGCTCGACATTTTATACTCTAAATAACTTCCTTGTTTTGTTATTTTTGTAGCCTCACTGCTCACGGTTTGAGGGAATAATGTACATGATGACAGGATTGCTCATTGATACTCTATACACACTACCGTTCGGTTAGCCCTGTGTAGAACATAGGGCTAATTCACTGTGCATGTACATGATACATTGACTTAAGTAGTGGCATGTTGCTCTTTCTGTCCGTTTTTTGCCCTCTAGCCGCCTTTTGAGATCGTCCTGTAGCAGAACATGGAACATTCCTAGATTTTATGCCAAAAACTATGAACGTAAGGTCCACTAACTAATTAGGTTGGTATTAAGTGTGAGGTATGAATTTTAAGTCGTGAGTGGTCGTGGTTGAAGACGATGCCTTTTCTTTAAATAATGAACCCCTTGGGATGCGCCTCCATCCATTGCGGTCTTCTGTGTTTCGGGTGCTTTGGACTACGGACGTTTGTGTTGCAGCTTTTATGAGATCTGTCCAACGCGTAGGTGAACGACCGCGTGACCGCTTGCATTCTACTTGCCCCTGGACTAAGATTCGTTCCATGGAGTTTTCATTTCGAACAATGTGTCCGAAGTATTTGAGGATTCGTATTTGCACAGTCGACGATAATCATTCCTTGATTTTTAGTTTCTCCAAGATTGAGATATTGGTCCGAAACATTGTCCAAGGGATCCGCAGCATTTGCCGCCAGCACCATATTTCTAGTGCATCGATTTCGCGTCGGTCTCTGAGGCGAACCGTCCATGTTTCTGCGCCATAAAGAAATATCGGAAACACTAAAGTTTTCATTAGGCGGATTTTCGTGGCTTTGGTGATATTTCGGTTGCACCAGACTCTTTTGAGCTTATCAATGGCAGATCTTGTGATAGCGCATCTTCTTCGAATCTCGTCCTCACAGTCCCCAGTGTTCGTGATCGTGGATCCGAGGTACACGTAGGATTGAACAATCTCACAGTTACCAATCACAAAGATGTCAGGTTTATTTAGTTCAGTTCGGTCCAAGATCATCATCTTGATTTTGTCTCTGTTGATCGCAAGTCCGAAGGAGAGGCTTGTTGTCTCTTAACGTGTCAATAGGTTTTCCATATCTTATTTTGTTTAAGCGGGAAGAGTAGTGTCATCGGCGTATCTCAAGTTGGATATTTTCCGACCTCCCACTGAAATGCCCTTGTCCCACCGTTCTAAAACGATTCTCATACTATACTCCGTATAAATGTTAAAAAGGAGTGGATATAGTATGCACCCCTGCCGAACACCTGCATGTGTGTGAAAGCTTTTCGAATCAACGTCGTCTATTGGAATAGTCGCAGTTCCGTCCTCGTAGAGTCGGCGTATGAGCCAAACTATGTAGCTAGGTACTCCCATTTGTAACAGTATATCCCATAACTTGTGCCATTTTACGGTGTCGAAGGCCTTGTGAAAGTCGACAAAGCAAATATAATGTTAAACTCTCTAGACTTTTCAATTATCTGTCAAAGAATAAGGATCTGTTCTCTTGTTCCTCGTCCCTTGACAAATCCCGCTTGATCCATCGCTATTTCAGGATTCAGAAAAGCTTTCAGTCTGGTGTTGATAATGTGAAAGAGTACTTTGCTAGCGTGTGAAATTAAGGCTATGAGTCTGTAGTTGGTACATTTCTTAGTCGATCCCTTCTTGTGCAGTGGTATGAACACGGAGTGTACCCAGTCTTGAGGCAACTTCCCTGTTTCTCAGACGCGAATGCAAATAGCGTGCAGCATATCAACGCCGTATTCACCCATTCATGTTTTCATATCAGGTACGCTTTATTTTGAAATTATCAGTATTTTGTACAATATTACAAAATTCACGGTTAAATGTAACCATTCCCTCATTATCTCTTGCCATACGAGCGCTCCATACGGGGCGTCCGGAGTTCAAATGACACAACGAGCGTGTAGACGGTATCCTCTCGTTTACTCGAAGAGCGCCACGCAAGACGCGACGAACACCCCAAGACGAGAAAGGACGAGCATGTAGACGCGCCATTACACTGCGGCGCTAATATTTTTTTAAGTTATTAGGAAACGGTTAAAGCTTGAACAGATGTATTTCCTCACAAATGCCGAACTTACTGCGCCCGTAACCCTGAGACATTAATTTGTTAAGTCTCATGTGCCTGTAATTTCGCCAGCAACCGTACCGTCAAACCAAAACGCAGTATTGCGAACATTACTGGTTCACGGGAGAAAAAGGTATGGTATACCCTAGACGAACTCATTCACGAAGAGTTTCATTGCTCTTGACTTGTTTTCAATTTTTTTTCTTTCAGTCTCCTTTAAGCTGCGTATTCACTAGGGGACATGTCGCGGAGACATGTCGCCCAACATTCACGTGGCTTCTTTGCGCGACACGTGCGACACACGTGTGACTTCGTGGGACAATGTTACTCGACATTTGTCTTGTACACACTAGCCAATGGTGAACAATATGTCGCCCGAGGAGGTAGTGATTCTCAGTGTGGCTTATTAGAGTTAGAGTTAAGTATTCAGAATACTATAGCAAAACGTAAAAAATGGTGGTGGGGTAGAGACTATTCACCACAGAACTTTGGTCAGAACTTGTCCATGGGAAAAGAAAAGAGTAAAAGCAAATTTCATTTTATCACAGCTCCACAATTTTTTAAGCCTTATTAAAAACCTGTAAAATGGTGAATTTTACAGGTTCGACGGCTGCTCTTAAACAAAAAAGAAGTTATGTAAGCCAAGGTGTGAAAAATAATACCAAAAAACATCGTGATATTGCGTAAGTACGCTGCAGTAACTATTGACAATAGAGCAATATACAAAAAGTCTGAGAAACCCTATGTGTATCTAACATAACTATTAAAAGTTATATTAGACCAACTACCTACATTTTCATGTAAAATATGCAATAGTAACGCCGGTAAAAACTAGACCACATTATTCGTTCCATGGTAATAATCCTTATATATTGAAGAGCAAAGATTTGATTGTTTGTTTATTTATAGTGGATAAACGGCAAAAACTACTAAACCAATTCAAAAATGTCTTTCACTAGTAGAAGGCTATATTGTGCATGAGTAAAATACGCTATATTATTATGAGCGCAGCTAGTGTTACATTTTATATAGGACGGCCGGACGGCCGGACGGACGGACATGACGAAACTAAATATAAGAGGTCCGTGTTTGATATCATATTTGAAAAATGAACCTTATGTCGTATTCAAATCTATAGATAAATACTAGTAGGTAGTCGCGACAGATTCCCATGCATCATATTTTTCATAATCACGATGAGTGTCCCACAATAGTTGAAATCTTCGATGAGGGTCAATACGTGCATCGGACCACACTATTGCCGTTTCGGTACATAAAGCGACACACGTCCTCATATTCAAAACTTGTCGAGCGACAGTCGAGGGACACGGATGTCGCGCGTGTCGACGCTCGCAGAACGTCGACTTGCAACAAGTCCCGCGACTCGTAGATGTCGCAAGCGACGTCGGGCGAAATCGCGCGAGACACGTATTATTCGTGTACTAGCGTCGCGGACATTTGTCGCGTGACAAAGTCGCGCGACAAATGTCCCCTAGTGAATACGCGGCTTTATCCGTGACCAATTAAGAATTAACTTTTTACTTGTATATTTAAGTTGAATGAATGCTTTCAGGTGGCAGTAAACGAGCGACGCGACTGACAGTGGCGACAGCGCTCGGCATATGGGTGCTTGCGGCCTCACTCGCCGCGCCGGCCTATCTCAACTCCTACCTTAGAGAGTTTGTTGTCAATCCAACCACAAAGGTTAATGTTTGTCTTAAACGTAATATCTGCACTGCGAGCATGTAATGTCGATAGGATACAATTAGACAGTAGTCTGTACATGAATCTCTAGCTATTTCCGCTGATCACGCCATAACTACACAATGACTTTACCGATTTCGATGACAATTGGCAAAGAGATAGATTATTTCCTAAAGTATAGTAAAGTATCCTATGTACTGTAAATAAATATTTCGCATTCAGCGGAATACAACTTCAGGCTTATTAAATTTTCTGCAAATGAATATTCTATATATTTAGATTTAAGATCAAGGTTTTAAATCTCTTTCACATGCGTCTTTGTCTAGTTGCGAAGTATAATGATGTTCCTATACATTAATGTTATGGACAATAACATCAAACCTTTCGTTTCGTGGTCGGACGATTGACTCACTTTTCTAACCGTCATTTTAATTATAAAGATATCTACACTAAACAACTGTTTAGCATATAAGTATTGTTTTGAACACGTGTTCCTAGGGAGAAAAACAAACATTATATATTTCGGATAACCAACAAAAAATGTGAAAGTGGCGAAAGGAAATTGTTGACATGTGATACGACAGGTGTCATAATCGGATTTCGCACGGAAAAATAACAGGTAAAATAGAGCTCATAAAATCATGAGTATATTTGTATTCCGCTTATCTGCCTCATTGTTACTCGGACCTTTATATTTATTTGTGAAAGTGACAATAATTACTTAGAACACTTACTCTGAAATGAACTCTTTTTGGAAATTATCATTATACATTGGAAATTATCTAATTAACACTTTAAGTGTAGATGATGACAAAGTTCCGAAAGTAACAAAGTCTGAGCAAAAGCGATTAACAGTTCAACATAATGGAGTTCTTAGTACCTAACTCAAACATACAACGTTACTTTAACACTGCCTACGCAGGTCTGCGGCCTATTTTTTTTCCGGTAAATCTTTTGTAGATACCACCGCCCCCAGAGGAACACGGTGGTTATGTGGGAGTCCGTATACCCACTTAAAACCCGGGGTATTTCTCCAAGCGCCTTCATGTCGGGACTACAGGAACGTTTTGGCAATCGCACGCAGGTCTGTGGCCTAAGTTAACCTAGTGCGCCCCCGTAAAGACGCACTTAAATTATTAAATCCAGTCTAACAATAATTTCGATCACACCGATATTTAAGTACCAATTTTTAAGCAAAACAACTCGGTTATAGAAGTGGATGGAGATTAATAATTTGAGCAAACACAATTTTGTATCAGGCTAGCCTCTACTAGACCCCATAACAAACTCTTGGCTACGACAATGACGTCACGAGACATTTACCAAACTTGATCCAATCCCCAGAGAGCTCTTGTAGCAATCAAACACAAAACTCGCCAGACCTAAAAGTTTCTCACATGGGAGGGCAAGTCAATGTTGTTCATAAATCCTAAACCGATTTAAATAGTTGGTGACACCGTTCAAAGTTAAACAAGCTTAACGCTCAATATAATGTGGGTCACGTTTATATAATGCATGATAACAGTAAGGTATATTCACAGAAAGAGATATCGTATGTATCAATGATAATGAAAAAAACTTACGCGATGTAACGCGAGACTACTGGAATTTAAATAAAAACAAACTTTTGATTTAAATAATATACGCTGGAAAAATGTCACAACCCGTAAGTGACATCTGTCAACCAGTCTTAAGTCAGAGCATGACCACTTAAAAGTGTCCACAACGTCAGGATTAAAATCAATTTAAAATTGCGCTAAAATTCTTTTACTCCATACTCGGTTTAATTGATTCCAGGTTTTATGCTTAACTCTACTCACCAGTTTATATTATATTAGGATTTTTTATCGAGGTTTACACCTCTAGCATTATTTACTATGTGACGTAGGTACCCTAAATGCTACTAAACACTGCGTTACCAACTGATTCGTGCGGCCATCAATCATTTCACTATGTCTATCTCGCTCGCACTTGTGAGTCTTATGAAATCGCATAGTGATGTGCGTAAGATGGTTATAAGCGCATATCGATAAGAATAAAATCAGATACAAACATAGTAGATAGAATTGTGACCCTGAAAAGGGCCGTTTGTAATGATTGCTAAATAAATACCGTTTATTGTTCCTTATCGGAACCTTCATCCTCTGTGTCGTCCTGTAGATTGATTATGAATGGTGGTTTATCTCTTATAATGGCTTTCTGTAAGTGTTTTGAAGTTCCTTTGCATGCCTCGCACACTTGACCCAGTCTTCCTGTGTAACATTATCAACAGCTTTGTGAAGGAGGCTTTCAACGTCTGCTTTCTTGAATGTATTATTATTCGCAGAGACTTCTCCTTTGACCTGAGCACAGATAAGTTCTATATAGGATTGTATTGGCAGTGAAATGTTGGTTACCTTATCACTTCGTGACCCCGTTCATTTGCTAGGTTATCTATGACATAGATCTTCTGAGGGTTGCTAGCCTTCACTTTTCTTAATAGCTCTTCTTTTATTTCACATTTGTCAAAATTAATATTTTTCTTCAACCATTCTTGGATATCACTTTTCTTGGTATTTGATTTCGGTATCTTTTCAAGTTGCATGGAATGATAGCTTGCACTATCGATGATGATAACTGAAGGCTCTTCGAGAACGTTTACCATAGTAATTCAGAGAACCAAGCAATATATGTTTCACCGTCCAGTTCGGTGTGGTCAGCGTTATTAGACTTCATCATCATCATCATCATCATCAGCCTGTAGCAGTCCACTGCTGGACATAGGCCTCTCCAATTGCACGCCACTTAGGTCTATCTTGGGCTTCTCGCATCCAGTTTTTGCCAGCCGTCTTGCGCAGATCGTCACTCCACCGTGCCTCAGGACGTCCTACACTACGTTTGCCGAGACGCGGTCTCCACTCTAGAACTCGTTTACCCCAACGGTTGTCGGTTCTACGGCTAATATGGCCAGCCCACTGCCACTTCAGCTTGCTGATCCGGTGGGCTATGTCGATGACCTTGGTTCTCTGACGGATCACTTCATTTCTGATGCGATCCCTCAGAGAAACTCCGAGCATAGCCCTTTCCATAGCCCGCTGAGCGAGCTTGTGGACCATTCGAGCCGCCAGTGTCCACGTTTCGGCTCCGTATGTCATGACGGGAAGGACGCACTGATTGAAGACTTTCGTCTTCAGGCACTGTGGAATCGGCGAAGTAAGGACTCGACGTAGCTTCCCAAACGCTGCCCAGCCCAGCCGAATTCTTCTATTCACCTCGTTCTCAAAGTTGTTTTTTCCCAACTGCAATGTCTGCCCGAGGTACACATATTTTTGAACAACTTCGAGAACGGCACCGTGTATCGCAATCGGTTCCGGTAGAACATGTTCGTTGAACATGACCTTAGTTTTGTCCAAGTTCATCCGTAGGCCGATGCGTATAGAAGAGTCAGCCAGGTCATTCAGCATCTGTTGCAGGTCCTGCAGCGTCTCTGCCATGATGACGATATCGTCAGCAAATCGCAAGTGAGAGATGTATTCGCCGTTGATATTAATGCCACGTCCTTTCCAGTTCAGCGTCTTGAACATATCCTCCATTGCATTTGAAAACAATTTCGGGGAAATAACGTCCCCTTGTCTCACTCCTCGATGCAACGGTATGGGACTTGTTTGCTGATTCTGTACTTGGACGGACATGGTGGCGGTTTCGTAAAGACATCTCATCACTTGGATGTATCGCCAATCTATCTGGCAACGCTGCAGGGACTCCAGAGCAGACCAGATTTCAACCGAGTCAAAGGCCTTCTCATAGTCCACGAATGCTAGACACAGGGGCTGATTATACTCTTCGGTCTTCTGTATAATCTGCCGCACTGTGTGAATGTGGTCTATGGTGCCGTATCCGCTCCGAAACCCAGCCTGTTCCGGTGGTTGGAATTCGTCGAGTCTACGCGCAAGTCGGTTCGTGATCACTCTTGAAAACAGCTTATAGACGTGGCTTAGAAGGGATATGGGTCGATAGTTCTTTAGCAGGGTCTTATCTCCCTTTTTGAAGAACAGGACGACCACACTCCTACTCCACGCCTCTGGAGTTCTCCCTTCGAACAGGACAGCGTTAAAAAGCTTCTGGAGCTCCCTCAGTACGGGTTTACCTCCTGCTTTTAGTAGCTCTGTTGTAACGCCATCCTCTCCAGGGGCTTTTCCATTTTTAAGCTGTCCAAGAGCGATCTCGATTTCGCCAATACTGACTTCTGGCAAGTCTTCGGTGAAATGGCGTGTTAACGTGGCTCTAGGATCATTTTCGGGATCAGGTCGAGATGCATGCGATGCGTATAATCGGCCATAAAAGTCCTCCACTTCCGAAAGGACTGCCGGCTTCGAAGCAACGACTTCTCCACTAGCTGTGGTCAACTTCGTCAGGTGGCTTCTTCCAAGAGATTGTACGAACACCTTTGACCCCCGATTCTGCTCGATCGCTCTTTCGATCGAAAGAGTATTGAAGCACCGGAGGTCGTGTCGTACGTTCTTGTTGATCTCTCGGTTTAGAGTCCGCTTTTCTAACGAAGTGATGGGTGGGTTTTCACGTCGTTCCTTCATTAGCCCCAAAGTCTTTTCTGAAAGCTTGGACTTCTTGCCCTTACGCTGCATGTAACAAAATCTCGTACCTTCTTCCCTGAGGACCCGAGTCACATTTTCGAGGTTCTGGTTTACGTCTGTGGTGGTTTCCACGGCAGCGAATTGGTTCTCCAGGTTTAGCTGGAATGTTTCAGATCCTGCAATGGTTTGGAGCAGTGTTGGTCGGAGCCTGGACTTCATCAGACGGACACGTTGCGCCTTAAAGTTGATATTCAGAGAGCCTCGGACAAGTCGGTGATCGCTACCGGTATTGAACCTGTTGATCACGGAGACATCTCTAAATATGTGCCTTTTATTCGTCATGATGAAGTCGATCTCATTTTTAGTCCTAGTGTCGGGGCTTAGCCACGTCCACTTCCTTTGGGGCTGTTTCTTAAAGAAGGAGTTCATCAAGAAGAGCCCCTCCCGTTCGAGGAAGTTGACGAGCATTTGCCCCCTATGATTTCTGCGTCCAAAGCCATGACATCCTACTACCGATTCGCCGAAATTCTGTACTCCCAGTTTAGCGTTAAAGTCCCCCATGACAACGGTGTACTGGGTCTTTGTAGTGAAGTGGAGGGCCCTCGATATGTCATCGAACATATCCTCCACTTCATCGTCCGAGTGTGTCGAGGTCGGTGCGTACACTTGCACCACCTTGAGGCTATACCTCTCGGTGAGCTTTACAATAAGGTACGCTACCCTGTTCGACACACTGGACACTTCCACAACGTTGTCAGAAAGGGACTTGTTTACCAGAAACCCAACGCCACCTTGGGATTGTTGGTCTCCCTCTCGGAAGTACATAAGGTGGCCCGATTCTAGGGTTAAGGTGTCCTCCCCCTCTCTTCGGACTTCACTCAACCCCAGTATGTGCCACCTAATTTTCCCAAGTTCCACCTCTAGTTGCGCCAGATGCGAGTCAAGCCTTAGCGTGCGTCCGTTATACGTCGCCAGGGTCAGTTGTTTGTGGTGGCCTCCCGTAGCCCGGAGATTCTTAGCACCCCTCGCCCCGCCGTTACCATGGTCGCCACCATGACCAGGAATA
This sequence comes from Selenia dentaria, assembly GCA_917880725.1. NCBI lineage: Eukaryota > Metazoa > Arthropoda > Insecta > Lepidoptera > Geometridae > Selenia > Selenia dentaria. The sequence continues at coordinate 8,157,143 of OU862891.1, forward strand.
GCAGGGCCGCCGGGAACTAGGGGCCGTGACTTTTTGTTGTCCTGCATTGGAACAGTTTGCCCATAATCGCCACGCTGGGCAGGCGGGTTGGCGATATTAGACTTAACAGGTTTAAATACTAATTTTGCATCCGGTACAAAACCAGTCTTTGCAGATCCAGCGTGGCAAACAATGAGCCTTTGCTCTTTTCCTACTGGTTGATTCTTAAAGCCGCTTTCATCATTGCTTCCAAGCCACATGCCTAACATCACCTGTAACTTCTTGAGGTCTACGTTACAAAATAAATTATTAATTGTGAGCGACGAGACTTGACGAGAGTGAACATGAATGTAATCACAAGTCACAAATACTTATAGCAAAACAACAACTTTGCGGCGACGACGGCAGCGCGGCGGCATGATGTTACGACCAATTAGAAGCTAGCGATAAGCGAGCGCTAATGAGGGTCGAATGCAGGTAGCGGATTATCGATAACATGTTAGGACGCGTTGCACATTCTTATCACTATTGACGTTTATGGCCCTACGGCTCAGTTGGTAACGCGGTGACTATAGTATTATAAACGCGGAAGTTTGTATATGTGGAATGTTTGCTACTCTTGCAAACTAAACCGGCAGGACACATTTTAATAAGTTCAGTATGGAGGTAAAGGAGGCGCTGGTTTAACCCATAGGATACTTTTCATCATCATCATCATCCATCACTACGCTGGTGAACTGAGTCAATTTTGATGATATTTGGTATGGAGGTAGATGAAGTGCTAGATAAACACAGAGGACACTTTTCATCATAATCATAATTATCATCATCCATCACCACGCAGGTGAACTAGGCCAATTTTGATAAAATTTGGTATGAAGGTAGATGAGGCGCTGGATTACCACATAGGATACTTTCATTATCATCATTAATTACTACGCGGGTAAAACCGCGGCGCGCAACTAGTATATCATAATAAAGAAAAAGTTCTTGTTCTTTTTGTTAATACATACAGTCACGTAGGTATACGCCAAATATATCATTGATGTTAGAATATTCAATCGGACTGTTCAGTGAAATGAGACTATCGTATGAAATATATCATTCCACTTCATGACCGCAATAATATTGGAGAAAAATGAAGTAAATGTTTACGGTCGACGCACACGATAACTTCTCAGCACCGTCTCGATAAGTTTGGTCGGCGCAGCATCAATAATCCATTAGCGCAACTGTCCATCCGATATTCATAGTCGAGAAGAGCCGACTGGTGGTCGGTGTGGTATTAGAAGGCATTGTATACCTCTCGTCAAAACCGTGTCACACTATCGCACTTCACGCTAATATTAAAAAGGCGAAAGTTTGTGAGCGTGTGTGTGTGTTAGTTACTTCGTCACGCTCAAACGACCAATTTCGATGAAATTAGGTATGAAGGTACACAACTACACATAGGATACTTTTCATCATCATCATCATCAACCATCACCGCGCGGGTGAAAGCTCGGGACGCAATTAGTTGAATAATATATAGGTAGTCTAATGTGGTTTGAAGCGTGATGAAGATAGCAAGGTTCCCTCTTGGTTGGCACCATCGTTACCTAAGCACCAGTGCTAATATTCTAATTCGAAGTAGTGAGCAAGCATAACTTTAAGGTTTGGGCGTACCTAGCAATTGATATTATTGGGTTTCTGAAGCTCTGAACGTCACTCCAATGATATAAAAATATAAGATATTGCATACAAGTACAAAACCGTGCTTCCGTACACCCTTATTGGGACGTCGTTCAATTATTCCTCTCGGGACCGCATGACTAGCGTGATGCCTCGGAATAGTTAACTCGTCATGTCTAGGATGCGCATTGTGGCTTATTCCTAGCACAATCATTTACATCTGTAACTCTCAAGTATATCCTTGGAAAAGTATTTTTCATTCTTATCCAATGGTTTGGTGCAAACTAGGTGTCTAATACTAAAACATTTGAATTGATTTACCGTTTATACCTAAGCTCTAAAGGTAGCAAAAGGGAGCCAAAACTCCGAAAATAATTGGGTACAAACTTTGACCCCACATAGCTCCTGACTAGTAACTAATGACTAGTAATTAGTAAACCAGCAAAATCTATTTGCTTGAAGTTAATAAAAATATAAGTCCTAACGTTTTCTCCTTAAGTCGTTGTAATAAAACTTCAAGAGGCCTCTTTGTTTGAATCGCAAGTTTGTTTCTTTGTACGAGGCATCTTATATAATAATTTTCATTTGAATAGTCTCTCATTATTTTAAAAGTCTCTACGAGAGACGCGGATTTGATATATGATCCCTCGTGCAATATATAAAACGCATTTTCTATCATTTGTTTAAACTCACATTGTTCGTTTCAACTTTCTAAAATGTTAAGTATTGCGTTAGTAGGTATGAATGCGAATATTAAGTCGCTTAGTGTGCTCTGGAACAAGATGATAACCTAAAGTAATATCCCGGATGAGGTGATTGAAGTTTTTAATTATTGGTATACCAACCAGACAAATGTAATTAGGTGGGCGGGTGAATTTTCCGAAGCGTATGGGTTGAGGTGCGGTGTGAGGCAGGGGGGGTTGTCTTCCCCGCGCCTTTTCAACTTTTATGTCAACGGGCTTATCGAGGAACGGTATTTATTAAAGGTATTTATCTGCTTCAGCCACAGCTTCAGTTGAGTTCAGTCTTACAGTTTGTATAAGTACAGCTTGTATCGTCTCTAGGCAAATGGTTAGTTTCCGTTGTATACGTTATTTTAGTTTGTAAAGCTTATAAGTTATCTCCGATTTCACGCGTGACTTTGTTAATCTATGTAAATGTTGGTCGTATTGGGAAAAAGCAAATTAAACCATAATGCAACCTCGAAAGGTTTGTTTTTATTTTAATAATATTATGTGTATACAGGTTGAATTTTTGAGACGGGACAGTAAGGGCAGGTATCTTAACTGTTATAGTTACAGGAAAACGTTTTTAGGAGACTATCCATAAATTTAAGGTATTCTGAATTGCATTTACAGATTTTGGAAAAAATTTACAGTCAGCAAGAAAATGGTCATTTTACACAAAAACTGTTTTTCATGCCAATCGATCATGTTTCTTATAAGAATCAAAAGTCTTTACCGGGCCGATTGAGGTTTGAGTATTAGAAATGTCAGAAATTGCGAAAAACTTTTGTCATACAATACGGTAAAAGAGTCAAACTTTTAAATTAGCCAAACTTCTTGTTATGAGTAGATCCACTATAATCCGATATTGAGAAGACTGAAATTTCAAACTTCGAATTCGATTCGATTTTTTGGGCCATTCCAGGTCATTATTTATGTACTTCTTGTTAAAAAATCTTTAAAACGCAAACGTTTGGACTTTTTAAAGCGTATTTTGTTAATAATAGGAACACGGAATCTGCATTAACAATCTCGATATCGAAGAGGAAAAATACTCTTTTCTAAATGGGAGATGAAAAATACTTTATTCTGATATGTTATCGATACACGATATACGAAATTTCGCTCGATAGAAAAAATATCGGATATAAGAAATTTTCCCAAAAAGACCCTTGAGGAGTTCTATGGAAAATGTATTTAAATATTTTTGTAATCCCAAGAAATATACAAATATACTTTAGTGAACTCTGTTTAAGTTATTATTTTTAGACAATAAAATAAATTAAATATTGAAAATATTTTAAAACGTGCGCACTGATTTAATATGTATAATACATAATAATGATTTGAAATGATATGTAATAAAATATATTTTAATACAACTATACAACGTCTCTCTCATTTCGCCACATGCAATAACGTACACGGGCGATTACGTTGCCGTTGTTATCCTACATATAAATGCAAATTAATATGAATTCACATTTGCACTTACCAATGGTTCATACGCTCTTTTTTAAATGGCAGTCGAGTCCAGAGAATCCAGTGACATGCAGGCCTATAATGCTTAGTTTGGCGGTCGTCGATAATTCTCCATATTAACTACTGTTGATTAATTATTCCACTGCGTATTGTTCATTATTCCACTGCGTTAAAATTCGTTAACTTTTATGGGCAATAAATTGTATCTTATCTTCACAATAGCTACATAATTAAAAGTAAAGCTATAGCTAGGTTGATATTGAATAATATAATTACTTATAAACATAGACACACCCAGACACAGGTCAAACAGACATATACAATGGGTACTTTTACTAATACTAAATGTAACTAACCCACATATAAATATGTTATCATCATCATTATCAGCCGGAAGACGTCCACTGCTGAACATATGCCTCCCCCATAGAACACCACTTGGACCGGTTACTAGCTTCCTGCATCCAGCGATTCCCCGCGGTTCTGACGAGGTTGTCAGTCCACCTAGCGGGGGGCCGGCCTACACATCGTCTTCCGTTGCGTGGTCGCCACTCGAGAACCTTTCTTCCCCATATATAAATATGTGCATTAACAGAATGTGTGTCCGAGGATCAAACCCGCGACCAGCAGTTTAGTAGGCCAGTCAGGCCAGTAAATAGTTATTTTCAAGCAATTTCACTTTGTGATCACCCACAGTTTCGAGTATGCTACCCGTATCCAGAAGAATTGGTGCAGATGATGGTGCTGATGAAGTTCATCGTGTACTACTCACTGCCTCTGGGCATCATCGCACTGTTCTACGCAATGATGGCACGTCACCTGGTGCTGAGCACGCAAAACATGCCTGGAGAGATGCAAGGAACACAGAGACAAGTAAAATTTATGTTAATACTAATACTAGTCATATTATTTCAATACGATAAATACAAATACTCATAGCGTCGCACTGCTCACACACACATATTGACACATAAAAACAACCAAGATTCGGGAACGATTCTGCTGATCAAACAAACATTTGCCTCGGCCAGGAGGCGGAGCTGGGAGACCCCTTTTTACGTACTAAGCTAACGATGTCCGCAAGACCCTATTCTAGGGGCAAAGTCTGATGTGCTTATCTAGGGTATAAGCTCTCTCTATTCCAAAGTTCACTCCAACCTGTTGATTTGTTTCAGCGTGAATAAATGACAAACATAAACACACACACACACACACACAAACTAATTATTATAAGGTACATGCGCATTTATAATGGTCTGATAAAAAGTATATATCTTCAAGTGACTGAATGGATCATAAAACAGTTAGTGCTTTGTGGAATGGATGGATGTTTGTCGTTCTATCACGGCAGATAATATCTGTATAATGTATAATTACATTATACAAGATGGGTGATTTAGATAGATTAGTATGGGCAAGTCTGAAACTATAAGACGTACACAGATGTCTTCTTAGGAACCATGGTATCGATTTTAGTGACAAGAAAAACTGCATTCATACATAACAAACAATACTTAGCTAAGGTATCGAGTCCGATCGTATTGGAATAACTTACATTATTTCTATAAGAACATCGAGTGTGTAGGTCATCAGCAGTACCTATATCTTGATATAAAACATGATATTGTAAATGAATACTTTTGTTCAACACAACCTACGTTAATTAAAAAGCGAATGAATAAAAAAAATAACGAATTATAAGTATCTGGTAGTTGTTGCAGACTGAGAACAATGTAAGCTCACAGCGATGTAAATACAAAACCAGAGGTTACTGTGTCTAGATCGTCCCCACTTTTAGTCGTAGCGACCGATCTAAGTCGACTTACCGACCAAAAATCTGTTAAGTATCGACGCGACAGTGTCGAGTTTTTCGTTTAGTACCGACTTCCAAAAAGGTGGAGGAACTCAATTCGACTGTATTTTTTCTTGTGTTTGTTACCTCATACCTATCGATAGGGTGAACCGATTCGCAAAAAATTTCGTTTAAAAGCTAGTGCTTCCCGTATGGTCCCATTGAAATTTAATCAAATTCGGTCCAGTAGTTTTTGAGTTACACTCCCTTCAAGGGTCGATGTCATTATAACAATGAAATTTCTATTGTGTCTGGCCGTGCGACCTTTGATGCAATAACTGAATAGAATGGAAGTCGGTATTATTTTTTTTAAATTGTTCTTGTTTTTTTCGTAACTGCTACCTAATAGTGATGTCTGGGATACCCATAGTTAACATTAATTACCCCAACTCCCCATCTAAACGTTCCACCAATTGGATGCCTATACTTAGACAGGTAAACGTTCGAGGCGTCTGTTATGGTAATACAGAAAACGTGGTCACATTCTCGTTCGCACAACATATTTCTCTAGATTTATAATGTTCGATTTCCGCTTTAGTACGATGAAAGTTATAGATTAATATTTTTTAATATTATGATTATAGATGCGAGCTAGGAGAAAAGTTGCCATGACAGTCCTGGCATTCGTGCTCGTCTTCGCAGCATGCTTCCTACCCTCACACGTCTTCATGTTGTGGTTCTACTTTAGGTAAGTTCACATTGATAGAATAATGCCTGTACTGCGAGCATGGATTGCCGATAAAAGACAGCCCTCGATAAAGTTATCGTGGCTCGATCCTTACTAGAGACAACGTACGATAGATGTGACACGTCACACTGTTACAGCGAATGGTGCATTGGTTGATTGATTGAAAACTATTTATCGTTGAAATAAAAATGTTGGTACCCATGTATACTATTTGTCATTCTGTGACTTGGCTGAACTAAGTGATGAAGAATACATTCTAATAATTTCAGCTAACCGCAGAATGACTAATTTTTAACCTCGATGTAACGTGATGGATGTATGCAGTATTACCGTAAAGTTTGTGCAAAGATCTTTAGAAGTACAAATTATATAATGTTAAATCTACACCAAATAACTAGTTCTTGTTATGTACGAGTATGAACGAAAAAAAATAGCAAATAACAATAGTATAACATATTATATTCAACCAATATTATTAATTCTCCGTATCTAGAGTATCTTATATATTTGTTATTATTTATTATGTTTGAAAACGATTGTGAATGATGTCTATAGTTATTCTTTAATTAAGAACCGACTAAGACTCGCATGATATTTACGTACTCTTTTTTTTTAAAGTCTGTTTCTCTGGTAGTTCTAATCGGGTGACACAGTAGTAGGATTTTTTTGCAATTATCAATCTTGGTCCAGTTCACCGCTAAACCAGATATTCTGCCTCAAAACTATAATCTATTTATTTAGGGAATTGCAGTAAGGTCTCAAGAGCAGTGCAGTTCAGTGTCGTGCAGAACTTTGAAACTTAAAAAATTGGATCACATTCCAATTTTAGTCCGGAGCTTGAAGTTTACAATCAATAGAGTGTATTTTCCGTCCCATCACTACTGGCTTAACAAAACATAGGTACTTACATACCCTTACGTATTGACCTGATACAAACCAGCAGAGTTTTTTCATTTATTTGTTATACTTTTAAGGTCATGATCATTACAGGTTTCAGATTTGGCGACGCAACCACATCCACATTGTTATCACAGCCACATTTGGTTAAACTTTGGTCTACCGTAATAAACACATAAATTGTAAAACTGTAGAAAAGGTTCTCAAATACAAACTTTTAAGGTTTGTTTTAGAATCTGGTAAGGCTTTTTCAAGAGACATAATATTTTTGTCCTGGAACAATTTATATGAATATCCAAACATTTATTTCGTTCAATGTCTACGCAGTGGATTTTTGTAAACTCTGGTTACTTCTTGCTACCTTATTGAGCTATGAGGTTCAGGAAACAAGAAGCATTTATACTATACATGCGCCACACTAAGGTAGTCCGAAAAAAGGCCTCATATGGGCCAAGCACAAATTTTAAGTGCCACTTATTCATCAGTGAGTTTTTTTTTTTAAATCGGCGACAAGACTTGTAGTTACTGCTTATACGTGCTTCGGAGGGTGCGTAAGCAATTAACCACCTCAACAGCATTTGGGCTGCGTTGGGGCCGCTTTTATGATTTAATATGTACTAGAGAGTATACTTGAATGTCATCGCTGGTTGTCATTATTATTTTTATGTATTCGTAAGTAATGAGAAGGTATTGTAATTTTTTTTTCTTTTTCAGCCCAACAGCAAACGAAGACTACAACGGGTGGTGGCACGCACTTCGGATCATGGGGTTCTGCCTGTCCTTTTTGAACAGCTGCGTCAACCCTATCGCTTTGTACTGCACTAGTGGCATATTCAGGAAACACTTTAACAAGTAAGAATGAGGAGTACCGTCTGCAGTAATCATTAAACAGATATAAATCAGGAAATAAAATAAAAAAAACACTTTCACTCAATGAGCCACATCGTTAGAACACTTAAATATGTAGGAGCATAAGGTAATGTAGAAGGTACTTACTGCTCGAGTGGCATCTTCTAGACACTTCATCAAATAGGAGTAGTCACTCTGCAACAACTCACTCAGCAACGTTTCAGTAGTTATTTTATAATATACAAGTTAAGATATAAAGTTTTTCTTGATGTATCAAGCAACTCCTAGTTATATATGAGCCAGTACCCATATCTTTGAAATCATTTCATAGAAGCTTACGATTAAGATAATGTAGAAGGTAAGATAATGTAGAACAGCTGCGTAAGCCAGCTTTGTTCTGCACGAGTGGCATCTTTAGGAAAGACTTCAACTGGATCATCTTCCCCAGTAACGTTGCCGCCGTCGTGTCAATATACGAAAGACGTGAAGCGTTTTAGGAAACTTTTAGTAAATAAGAATCACCATCGCATTTTGAGGAGACACTTTAGTAAACACGAGACACAGTGGTATCGTTGGGAAAGACTTTTAAGTTATAGGCACTACTAGTCACATACATAATAAGAACAGTATGACTAATTATTATTGACAAGAGAATAACTATACTATAGTAATTTATTTTGTACGTATCATAATTTGTGTGCATAATCATACTTCCTTACGTCTACGAATGTTTGATAACATTTAGGTACCTAACAATAAAACTGTTGGACGGATTTCGTGTTTATTACATCAGTAAACAACTTGGTTTTACACCGCGAAAGGTTATTTTAATCCCAACTTAACGGATAGTTCTCGAGAAGTCGCGATTGCCGAAATCGCCTGCATCTATTTACATTTGTTTTCTAAGTATATGTGTAATTCTTATGTCTCACGACATCTGTATGTACGCCCTACTTCATTCTTTTAGATGCTGAATTAGATCAGTTGATATTGTGACGTATGCTTCAGATACCTTCTGTGCCGCGGCGGTCCAAGCCATGCTCCTAAAGGGTCTATGTCTCTGTCCACATCAAGAAGGCTACACTCCAGCAGAAAAACAACTGTCAGCATGGTACCTAGAACGTAAGTTATACCTCAAAAATGTAACGAATTACAAAAAATAAAGACAGGAAATACGTAAAGTGTATTAGGTATAAAAATACTTATTTAGTGTCAACTTAGTTTTTGGTGCACAATCCTTCTGGTGGATGCAATGTGCACCGGCCTACTACGCATGCAACCACCCGCCGGTGACGCGGTAAATTCTGTTAGAGGCAAACACCATTTAAACCCATCAAAAAAAACATTCAATTAATAATATTGTTTGTTTGTTCCAGAACAAGTGTTGGCAGAGAGAGCAGCATTCGCCTCCTTACCAACGGTTCTTCGAAGCTCTGAGGAAGGTGTTCCGGCCATGGAGCCGCTAACAACAACCAGGAGCGGACCAAACACAACTACAGCAAAACTTACCTATACAAATCTGATAACGTGCCTCCTTTCCCAAAATGTTGCGAACATGCGAACGGCAAACATGCCCTTAATACTAACGTTAGCAGCACTGAAAGTTTCTATTTGCCAGGTTGAGCTATCGGCCTAGCATAAAATAGGTACTTGCATATGTTCTAGCCTTGATACAGTGATGGTGTTTAAAAAATACTTGAATATAAAAATAATTACTTATTAGTGGGGTATCAAAAGCTCAAGTTTATGATAATTAAGTTATGGAGGTTGTGGATAAATATGTTATCTGTCACATAATGAAACATATTCTGCTGTTTGCAGTTTTCTTAAGCTCTATAAATTGATAATATCGACATCAAGGGAGTTGTATAAAAAAAGTAATGAGCTAAATTGGAGCAACTGCCAACGTGAAATATTCAAAATCTGGGTAACCAAGTGTATTACCTATACCATATTGTATTATTTGTACATCCAAAGGTGTGTACAATTTTCATGTTAATCGATTGGGGAAAGTGGGCTGGTATAAAATTATGTCACTAGATTTAACCCAATTTGAGTCCAATGTCAAAAATACTAACAGGGGTTACCAATTCGTATACATATTTGCGAAATCTGTCTAATTTGCTAGAAGTTCGTATCTTTTTATTTTTTTATTTCTTTCTTTTTGACTCCTTCGTATATAAATTTCATTTTCAACCACGTGGCTGCCGTTTATTGTTCATAGAAGAGTGGGTTCTGGCCACTCTTCTGACGTAGGTAATTACATCTCCTGAGTCAGTTTTTTTTGAATTAGTAGTAATAATATTTGTTTTAATTATTGGACCTACATATTAGTATTGAGCTTAAGTCCTGCCTTACTCGGGTGTCATTCATATTTCTGTTGTTTTCGTAAAACCCAACTCTTACGCCATCGTAAGCTATGTCATTCCTACATAAAGTAACGTGTCTCCCAAATTTTAGGTCGGTACATAAATACTTAGGGTATGGATTTTGACCGATACGATATGGGTTCTATTTATTTACTTAAATATCCTAGTTACAAGACTTTAGTATTGTAACATCGTTTATTATTGAATTTCATGTGGGTAACATAATATATGGAAATCGAAAGGATTGGCTAACCTTCGAGAATAATCATTTATCAGCTTTTAATCCAGATACTGCAGGTAGGTAGATATTGAATAAAGAAAATATGAGCCGAAATCAATTGCGTTGTACACACAGTCGATCTCTTTCAAGCTCCAATCATTGTAAATGTTGAACGCTAAGGATAGTTCAAACTAGCCTGCATGTTTAATAACCTGACAATTCTAGCCATGTTACCCCAATCGAATGTCGTGTTGAGTGAGCAAAGTATAGACCAACATTTTGATATTAGTATACCTACTTTTTTAAATTAGGTTGTAGAATATATATACCAGTATCATATAACTTAAATAGAAAAGGTTTCTAAGCGATTTTGTTCATACAAGCTTTGATATATGTTTGTTATATGTAGGTTATACCAAATATCTACCTATTATAAAATTTGTACAAATATTAGTAAGTAGATATAAAATAAATTAAAATGTATCCGTTAAAAAAGTATGTATTATATATACCCCATAAGTATTAGTAAGTTAATGAATAATATTATAGAAAACAAAGAAATGAGAGACACGAATGTAATTTATTATTATAATTACTTATCATTAAAATATTAGTCACGTGATGTATCATTGCATAACAGTTTACGTGTAAAATCATTGTTAGGTTGTTTTTAAATGCTGCATGTTCTAGTCATTATGTACAAATTACACATGTGTACTACGAAGAAATAATAGTCATTTCTTCGTAGCATGTGTAGCTTTTATTTAAATTAGTAGTTTTTTTACCGTATAATATACATATTCTAATAGTAACATACATCTTTGTACAATTTGTATTATAAACTCTGAAAATGTGTAAATAAAAATGTATACCCGTTATTGTACGTATTTTACTAAAATTCTAGGTTAATTGTATTTTGACAACTCATCCATTTCATTCATTCTATCTTTCAGCCTACACAATTTGATAAAAACCTTACAAAATTTACAAATTGGCAATGCAGGAAACGTTATTAAAGACATATTATATCACTTTTTTAACATTTTAAACCGATTTCCATTTTACTCATATTATACCCGATGTTATCAACTTATAGTCAGGTCTTGATTAAATAATGAGACAACATGAGAAGCATCAGCTTATAAATAAAAAATAAACTTCAAAATCTGTCTATTTAGAAAAAATGTTACAAGGTACTTAACACAAATACAACATTTATAACATAATAATAATATAACAAGTATAACATATATAACAAGTATAACATTTTATCGAATTCAGAAGAATTCCTACTTGGAAGTCGGTTGAAAATTAAGAATTTAGAAGAAAATAAGGATAAATACAAAATAAATATAGACAAACTAGCTGACCCGCCAGCGGCTTCGCTCCCTTGGTCGTAGTGTGGTAATGGAAGAGCCGTTTAGGAACTTCGAAGTCATGAGTTTCGATCCCCGGTTGGACAGTTATTGGGTTTTTCTGAGAAAGAAAGATTTTCTCAATAACAGTCCGGACGGAGATCTTGTTATTTTATCTATGCTGTGCCTAAGAGTATTACGATTTTTCACCCGCGTGGTGATAGATGTTGATCTAGTTGCATTGACCGTGGTCACGAATAGAATTAAGAAAAATAAACATATTTTTTAAGTTATTGTGATTCTCTCTTACACTTCATAACTCTACATTGCATCCACTTCGTTCAACTACGTCTAGCCATGCATGTAGTTAACAGCGCGTCGTAGCGTAGCACAGCTACGACGACCTTTCTTACACTGCCGCCACCGCCCGCCCGCCGCCGGCCGGGGCTTGTCGGCATAGTGTTCATTATGTTTAGATCCGTCAAATTAATTCCTTAAGTTTTGTATGGAAGACATAAAAAATAACATTTTTGAAAGTCGTTGAACAAAAGGTGTTTGTTTTGATGTACAGAATATGCTTTTAAAAGGATGCTAATTGATTACCAGTACCCTGTTTGTAGCATAAACGCAGATAATGGTGTTCAAACCAATAAAACATAGCCAAAAATTTAACCAAACCCTGTTAATAATAACTGTCAATACAATTTATGGATTTAGTACCGTATTTACATAATCCAATTTTGATACAATTACAATCTGCTACATTCCTACATCGAGACAAGTCAAAAGGGACAGTAATGTGTAAAATATAATACATATTCAAAACTCAAATCCAAATTTATTTATTTTTCATCCTGAGTTTGACAATGCTGATGAGCTGTCGGCTAGGTTATTTATCGGTACATAATATAGCTATGATAATAATAAAATCAAAGACGTGTGTATGTATTTTCACGTTTCCTATGTCGGCGTATAGCTTTAGCCGATATCATTAAATTACCGTTGAATACTTAGTCATCGACGGACTGAGGCGTTGGAGCGCGCGGACACGCTCGGAGGCTCGGAGGAGCTCACTTTGCGTTTGGTCGTGGCAGTGCTCGCTACTAAGCTGAATACCTTGTCCCCAAGTTAATTCAAGCCGATCTCTAAATACTATGTGCTATAGTAATAAATCTCAGTGTGACGTAATAAAAGCAGACTAATTGTACATGTGATATCTTATTCTCCTCGTCCGCTTAATCCACGCTTAGCCACAAAATTAGAGCATAGCATCCAATAAAAATCTTGATGTACGGGGCCAAATGTGCCTTTACATATTTAGTTTACTTATTAGTTTGTTTTAAGAGAAAAAATACTACATCGCAAAAACAACCGCAACACCTTCAACTCGATAAGAGACTCAAAGGCCTTTCCCAGACTAGAAGAAACCCAAAGATCCAACACAATAGGATTAAATGAGAATAGTAGAGATAAAATCAAATATAACTATCCTACTACAAATAAAAACTTCAAAGGAAAAAAGACTAAAAAAGTAACTGAAATCACAGAAAGCCAAAACAATGAAACCACAGAACATATACATAAAAAAATCCAAAACATCAAGAAGTACCTTAAACCAAAAATAAAATCAACTCCAGACAAAGACCCATTGACACCGACAGACAACCTACAATCACAGAATAGACGACCAACTTACTCTGCAATAGCTATTACTTAAGGACAAGGAAACACAGCCAGCAGACTAAAGCAAAAAAATGCTGAAAATATACAGCATACTAACAACACAAAGGAATCCTTATCACAAGAATCACCACAGGAAGAATTTTTTCACAGCATGTCAGCACAAGTAATTAAGACATGTTAATAAAGCAGCTAGATAAAATGGACATGCTCTTCAGCCAAATGAGTACATTAATGAGCTTAATAATGACGCTCGTCCAAAAAATGCCACAATAAGTTCTCTTAATATAGCCACATGAAATATCAGTGGGTTAGCTCTTGATGTACAGGAAGCTGAAATGCTGCTCAATATCCACAAGCTTGATATACTCTTGATAGCCGAATCACACTTTACAGACAGCAGTCAGATCAATATAAAAAACTATACCATCTATAGCACCCAACACCTTGATAGAACTGCTCATGCAGGAACAGCATTAATAGTAAGGTCATCAGTAAAACACCATGAACTATTAGCATATAAGACTGAACATTTGCAGGCGACCACCATCACGGTGGAAGAACGGAATGACAACTTCAACATATCAGCAATATATTGCCCACCGAAACATAAACTCAAAGAGAATCAACTCACGCACTACTTTAAAACGTTAGGACCCCGGTTTATCGCTGGAGGAGACTACAATTGCAAACATCCCACTGGGGTTCAAGGCTGGCTAATACAAGAGGAAGACAGCATAAACAATGCATTAACAACAATAACCTTATGACACTATCTACCTCAGAACCGACGCACTGGCCTACAGACAAAGACAGATTACCAGACATTATAGATTTCTTTGACTGTAAGGGAACGTCACAATACTCTGGCATAATCAACTCGTGTTTAGATGGCTCCTCGGCGCATACTCCTTGGCACGGCGTGTAAATAGCCATAACCGTGTGTACTTGCTGAACAGGCTTAACGTCTTTCCTTGTTCCTTCCAACATCCAATACCCTATCCAAATTCAAACTTCGCGCCAACGAAGTACGTTGCCGACCGACGCGACACCTACTGGACTCGACGGCAAAAATATGAACTAATCATCCATCTTGAGAAACAAAAACTAAGTGTCCCGCGGGCGCATAAATTACTAAATAAATTAAAACTATCTCAAAACTAACGAAAAGTGAAGTGTGTGTCGAGCTGCTGCTACTGTGAGTACCTGACCTATCATTCTTCCTTATATCTATCTAGACTTGAGCCTGTGATTCTAAATTTCACATAATTATTCAAATCTCATCTTTCAATTTAAGCTTCAACATAAATTGTGGTCCTTATTCGAGCGCGAATTCCTATGGATATTACGTTACGTCTACCTTTTGTAAAATTTGCATAATAAGCTTTAAAATTAAAAATATAGAAAGAAATTTCATTGAAAAAGTATAACCCGACTAAATTTTGGAGGTCATACTTTACCGTCATACTATACGGATTCATGGAACATCTTAACTTAGTAGCATTATACCAGCACGATTCGAGCGGCGTTATATCTTGCCCACCCGCATAATTAAAAAATATAAATGTTATTGTGTTTTGCACACACACATCACGTACCTACCTTAAAATTATCATTTATCACCTTACCTTTACATATACACTGTGAGAATAACTTAAATCTATCTTACGTAGTAGGTATATAATATTTATGTTATTTATGTACCTACGTCAATCAACTACCTTACCCACACTAGTTGTCTTCGTTTATCATATAAAACCAATTGTTCATTAATTATAACCAATTATGGAAGAAAATAAACTTAAAATTCTTCAATCCCGCCGCGAATATGTTTTCCGTGCTATGCAAATCCTTTACGATCTTGCCAAAGAGATGGTCCAAGATCGCTCAAAGGTACCGGCGTTCAAGTCGAGATACACGAGATTACATTCAATTCGTGAGGAATTTGTTCAATTGTGTGACGATATACAAACCCTAGAGCTAACCATAAAACCTAATCAAAAGATCGATCAAAATTCGATTAGTTCTTTCGACGAGTTGTACTACGAGGTTATTAGTGCGGCTGATAAAGCTGCATGCCTTACGAGCGAGAATCAAACCAGCGCCACTGACGGCGCATCGCCAGCACGGCCTTCGGCAACTACGCCATTGAACGCACGTTTACCTAAACTGGAGTTACCAAAATTTGACGGCAATATAGAAAATTGGCAAACCTTTTATGATACATACACGAGTTTGATACACGATAATAATCAAATCTCAGATATTGAAAAGTTTCATTATCTCGTGTCATGTTTACACGGAGCCGCCTTGTCCATTGCGAAAGGAGTTCCAATGACTGCGAGTAATTACGAAGTTGTGTTCAATACTTTAACCGAGCGTTACCAAAACAAGCGTATCTTAGCCTTGACGTATTTAGATAAATTCTTAAATCATCCCGTCGTTAAATCTGGTAGTTTCCAAGAATTGCAAACGCTAACTAATTTATTTCACGAATCCTTTTATGCACTTCAAGCTCTAAACATTCCAAACCTAGGTGAATTTATTCTATTCCACTTAGCGTCGCGGACACTCGATGCAGATACTCGTAAACGTTTTGAGTCTCAAAACTGCTCACAAATACCTACACTTTGTGAACTACTAAAATTTCTTCAAGACTACGTAAAGATCTTAGAAAGTAGCCGATTATTCTCTGGTAATCCCAACGTTACCCGAACATTTGAAGGAAAAAATACCTCGCCGGTGAATAACAGGCCAAATAGTAGCAGACCAAAACGTACCTCTTATCTTGCTAAATCTACTAGCCCGACAACAACGTCAACAACCGTAGAGTGTTCTTGTTGCGGCGAAGCGCACTCTATCTATAAGTGCCCCGTATTTCAATCTCTAGACTCTCACGGTAGGCTCGCATTAGTAGCTAAAAAGAAAATGTGTATAAACTGTTTGCGAACAAATCACTCCGTAGATTCATGTTTTTCGAAAGTATCTTGCGCATCATGTGGAATGCGTCATCATAACTTGTTGCACGCTGAACAAGTGCAAACTACGAGTAGTAGCCCTCCTATCAGTCAGGCGAGTACCGTAGCTCATGTCGGTAATAGCCGTGGTATAGTATTACTAGGCACGTGTCAAGTAAGGGTATGCAACATAGCGACCGGTGCACAACACACTGTGCGCGCCTTAATCGACAGCGGCGCACAGGACTGTTTTATCACTACGGCTTGCGCACGGACACTCGGTTTAAAGCTCCGCCGCTGCCATCTTACGGTAGCGGGTTTAGGACAGAATACCGTGTGTGACGTAAAAGGTATGACGGAATGTGATATACGACCAGTCGGTCGTGACAATCCGCTGTATCATATCAAACCCGTTGTCCTGGATAATATCACCGCTCAGATGCCTAGCGTAAACATACCATCCGTCGTTCGAGAGCATTGTAAACATTTAATTTTAGCTGATCGCAATTATGACATTCCCGCACAAATCGACCTTTTGATAGGAGCCGAGCTTTTTCATGAAATCTACGATGGTCAACGTATCAAGCTGGGGCCCGGCTTGCCAGCCGCTCTGCATAGCGTTTTCGGGTGGATACTAAGTGGCGCGGTCAATACCGATAAATCAGTACCCCTTCCCACTGCGTCCTCCTTACTCGTATCCACATACTCACTCGATGAGCAAGTAAAGAAGTTCTGGGAGGTCGAGGAACCACCGCGGTTACCTATTACCGTACCCGAAAACGACATATGTGAACGCATATACACGGATCTTACCTACAGAAAACCTGACGGTCGTTATGTCGTGCCTCTTCTACTTAAGGACGGAGACCGTGCCTTGGGTAATTCATATAATAGTTCATTATCACGTTTGACCAACCTTGAAAGAAAACTTAGTCGACAAGACCAACTAAAGCAAGATTACGTAAACTTTATGCGTGAATATGAGAGTCTGGAACATATGTATCCTGTATCGAATCTTAACTCACAAACTAAAAATCGTTATCTTATCCCGCATCATTGCGTCCTTCGTCCAGAAAGCACGACAACTAAATTACGTGTGGTGTTTGACGCAAGTTGCAAGACCACAAATGGTCTATCTTTAAATGACATTGTGTTCACTGGACCGAAGCTCCAGGTTGATATCGTAGACATAATAACAGGATTTAGACTGCATGCGGTAGTGTTCACATGTGACATATCGAAAATGTATCGTCAGATTTTGATAAGGCCTGAAGATCGTTGCTATCAGCACGTACTATGGCGAGAATCACCAAGTGATCCAGTAACTGAGTACGAACTTGCAACTATCAGTTATGGAGTCACTAGCTCACCTTATCTAGCTATACGGACTCTCCATCAACTGGCTGCAGATCATGGCGCTGAGTATCCACGCGCCGCAGAGGTACTTCTTCATGAAACTTTCATGGACGATATAACGACTGGAGCACCCTCTGTGACTAAAGCTAACGAACTCAAAGATCAACTAGTAAAATTACTTAGTTGCGCACAACTTGAACTCCGCAAATGGAGTAGCAATTCAAAGTCATTTCTTGAAACTTTGCCAATGGACCATTGCCAATCGCCGAAACCTTTCTCCGAAGAAAGCAACAAATCAACACTAAAAATCTTAGGAGTTCAATATGACCCTTCAGGGGATACCTTCACCTATTCTCACTGTCCTATCGAGGAAAGCGAGTGCACTAAGCGCTCAATCTTATCAAACGTGGCTCGCATATTTGATCCGCTGGGGTGGCTGGCACCTATCGTTCTGAAGGCAAAATTACTTCTTCAAGAGTTATGGCGTCTTAATCTTACTTGGGACGAACCCGTACCTAGGGACGTAGCTAAAGATTGGCGGGAGTTTACCTTAGATCTCTCCAACTTAAACCGTATCCAAATTCCTCGTCAAATCATACCGCCACAGTCAGTGCATCCCACAGAAATGGAACTCGTGGGATTTTGTGATGGATCGACCAAGGCTTACGGAATTTGTATTTATCTCCGTGTGATTACCTTGGAAAACGTTAAAACACATCTCTTAATCGCTAAGACCAAGGTAGCACCCCTCAAAATCCTCACCGTTAATCGACTTGAGCTTTGCGGTGCGGTGTTGTTATCTAAAGTAGTTACACGTATCTATACGTTACTAAACAAAAAATTAAATTTCAAAAACGTTGTGCTGTTCACAGACAGTTCGACTGTATTGTCGTGGTTGAAAACAGAACCACATAAGCTTAAAACTTTCGTAGCACACCGTGTGGTACAAATCACAGAAACTACCATTCCAACTGTGTGGCGACATGTTTCCACCCATGACAACCCAGCCGATATCTGTAGTCGAGGTCTATCTTGCTTGGAATTAGCTACTTGTGAAAGTTGGTGGTCAGGTCCTAAATGGCTGACCAGCGATCCAATCGACTGGCCTGTATCAGCAGTTGAAAGACAAGACAACGTCCCTGAGTTGAAGCTGTCACATTTGTGTAATGCCAGCTACATGACACAAGAAGTTGACGTGCTCGAAAATCAACTGGAACATTCGTCTAAACTTTCACGCGTACAACGAGTGGTAGCATGGATCTATCGGTTCATAAATAACTCTAAACTAAAACGATCCGAACGAAACTTGTCACCTTTTCTAACTTCTACGGATTTAAACAATTCTTTGGAAAATTTAGTTAAGCATGTTCAGCGCAAACATTTTGGTGACGTTATAACACAACTTAAATCGAAGAAAACACTACCTCGACATCTATTGAAACTTGCTCCTTTTCTTGACGCTGGCGAAATCCTGAAAGTAAGGGGAAGATTGACACATACAAACTTGCCTGACTGTGCTAAACATCCTTACCTCTTACCCAAAACATCTCAGCTGAGCAACCTTTTGATCGACTATTATCATGTAACATATCTGCACTGCGGACCTCGACTCTTACATTCCTTAATGCAGCGTCGATTCTGGGTGCTTGGCATTCGAAATCTTATCCGATCTCGCCTATCCAAATGCGTCACTTGCTTCAAAGTAAATCCAAAGCCTCTTACACCAATTATGGGGGACCTTCCGCCTTCCAGACTCCAGGTTGGACAATGCTTCCAGACAGTGGGTATTGATTTCGGCGGCCCATTTATGGTTAAAGAAAGCAGGCGCAGGAACTCGAAAATATATAAGGCCTACTTGTGTCTGATAGTTTGTCACGCAGTCAAGGCCATACATCTTGAACTCGTCACAGAGTTGACCACGGAAGCTTTCATAGCAGCTTTAGACCGGTTCGTGTCCCGGCGGGGTCTTTGTGAATACATCGTCACTGACGGTGCTAGCAACTTTGTCGGTGCAAAACGGTATTTAGGAGAAGTATATGAAATGCTTAACAGGGATAGGGATGTAATCTCCAATCAACTCGCATCTCGCGGAATTTCGATGAAATTCAATCCCGCTTCCGGTCCTCATTTCGGTGCCATCTTTGAAAGTGGTATAAAATCTACAAAATATCATTTGAAACGCATCATGGGATCCCAAGTACTTACCTTTGAGGAATTTTACACCATCTTGACAAAAATTGAAGCAATGTTGAACTCCAGACCTTTAGTAGAGCTCTCGTCCGATCCCGGTGAAGTTGACGCTCTTACAGCAGGGCACTTCTTGGTAGGTCGACCTTTAGTTTCCCTTCCAGAGCCGGTCCATGCTGAGAACACAACTCTCCGTACTCGCTGGCAGTTGGTCCAGAGACTTTCTCAAAGTTTCTGGCGATCGTGACAAAGGGATTATTTACATACCTTGCAACAAAGGAGTAAATGGCTGAAGGACGGAGGTAGACAACCAAAGCTCAACGATCTTGTAATCATCCGCGAACCTAACTTACCAGCAAACGACTGGCGTTTAGGTCGAGTGGTTAAACTACACCCTGGCAAAGACAACATTATACGTGTCGTGACAGTCAAAACAAGTAAAGGTCTACTTGTGCGACCTACAGTAAAAATTTGTCCCTTACCTATAGAGGAAGGCAACTAGCTATTATGCATCTAAATAGCTAACACAATACTACTATACATGTACATATTTATATATATATTTCCTATTTAAGTAATTTCCTCTACCTACAACTATAATTATTATCAAATTTAAGATCTTAAATAATTAAAACCATAATTAAGATGGAAACAAACAACTTAAATCTACACACTTATTGAAAAAAAAAAAAAAAATTGAATGCTATCTAACTTACTATGAATCCGTAAGGTATGCAGTAGATTAGTCGCGAACTCACATTAATTATCTTATGAAATCCTCGGTTGATTTCAAGTGGGGGGATATGAACAGGCTTAACGTCTTTCCTTGTTCCTTCCAACATCCAATACCCTATCCAAATTCAAACTTCGCGCCAACGAAGTACGTTGCCGACCGACGCGACACCTACTGGACTCGACGGCAAAAATATGAACTAATCATCCATCTTGAGAAACAAAAACTAAGTGTCCCGCGGGCGCATAAATTACTAAATAAATTAAAACTATCTCAAAACTAACGAAAAGTGAAGTGTGTGTCGAGCTGCTGCTACTGTGAGTACCTGACCTATCATTCTTCCTTATATCTATCTAGACTTGAGCCTGTGATTCTAAATTTCACATAATTATTCAAATCTCATCTTTCAATTTAAGCTTCAACACTTGCGTACTAGTAAAAATATTTAGGGAATTTGATGCCTATCAAAAATGGCTCCCCTGTGTGAAAGAACCTTTATTCCCTACTGAAGTATAAAGTGTAAGAAAAAACCCAAGTAGTCATCACCGTGCAGGAATAATATGCTCACTCACCTTTATCATCGAACCAGGGTCATATTCCTCATGTCTTCGTGCTAGTTGCAACTCCAAGTATGTCTTTCCTGATGTAATCGGCGTCTATGTGAGATTGTAGGTGGCTACCGGCCGGCAAATCTCATTTACGGATTTCTTGATGTAAGTCCAACACAATTCCTCTCTCTTTAATCACACCACGTCCGAACACTTCATAACGGCACTTTTAACGGTGTATAAAGTCTTCAGGGATAATTTATAACATTTTTCCACACAAATTATGTCGCACACGCGATGTAAACAAACGTAGAGGGCGAACGAAAGTCATGGCACGCTGTACTGTCACAGCTAATTCGCCGAGTTTGAGACTGCCAGCGCCATCTCTGCGCTTCATGGGTTAACTCGGATCGAATCCATTAATGAGTGAGCTCTGCACATAATACAGGTGTTTTTTCTCATTGTATTTTAGTTTTAGTATATATAATAATATAAAGTATATAGTAATAGTAATATAAAGAAGCGATGTCGCTTCACCATACACCCCCCCTTGGAAGCTCGCGAGACTTTCAACACCAGCAGAATAATCTCAGTTAAAGCAATGTAGAGGGAATCTATTCCACACACAAATATAGTAAGTAGTTCGTGTTAGCACAAATAATAAAACGTAGTATTTACTTAACTTAGCCCTTTAGGAGGGTTTAGGTACAATTTCATGGACGATTTTAACAACTTAACCTTATTCTAAAGCATCTTAAAAATACTATAATTAAATGACTGTTCTATTGATTTGGCAAAGGATAAAAATTGACGACAGGACGTTTGAATGAACTTTGTCTAGTCTTTACTGTAGCCACCCGAACAATACCATCAGTCCCAGGGAACACCTCGGTTATTACGCCAAGAGGCCACGACAATGGCGGAGCATCATCTTGTCCTATCAGTACTACAGTGCCAACTTGAATGTCCCGGTCATGTTTTTGCCATTTCTGTCTCACTTGCAATGTGTGCAAATATTCGGTGCGCCATCTTTCCCAATATGAGGCCACCATATTATCGAGTAAATTCTTGCGATTTATGAGACTGACATGCTTTTCAGACAACTCGGATGCCGGTAAGTATGTTAGAGGGTTAGACATTAGGAAATGTGCTGGTGTCAAAACTTCAGGATGAGGATCAGAACTTATAACATTAAGAGGTCGTGAGTTCATTATACACTCAATCTGAACCAGCACCGTTTGCAACTCTTCGTAGGTAAGTAATTGGGTCCCAATGTGTACAGGTGCGTTTTCAGGCTTTTAATGTTCGTTTCCCAAAGAGAACCAAAATGAGGAGCGCGAGGTGGGATCATTTTCCAATCAATCCTATGCTTCTCCAGCTCTCTTTAACTTGGCATTGTGTTGAGAGTCAAGAAGCAGTTTATACATCTCATCCAACTGTGCACGTGCACCTACAAAATTGGTGCCATTGTCAGAATACATACATGAAACGGGCCCACGACGAGAGATGAATCGCTTGAAAGCAGCTAGAAAGCAATCGCTTGAAAGTTCAGTCGCAAGTTCAATATGAACTGCCTTGGTAACAAGACATACGAATAAACTGATATATGCCTTCTGCGAATGCTGTCCACGTCTACGTGTGAGCAGTATGCGCAGCGGTCCTGCGTAATCAACGCCAGTGTGCACAAATGCTTTAGCTTGCGTTATACGACATGGGGGAAGATCAGCCATTTTTGGCGTTGGATGCGAAGGCTTAACACGGAAACACGCATTACATTCGCGCACTTTCGCCCGAATAATCGTACGGGCATCCAGTATCCAGTATTTCTGCCGTACAATGGACATCAAAAGTCCAGGACCGGCATGACTATATAACTCATGAAAATGTTTAATAATCAGATTCACGACTAGGTCATGTTTAGGGAGAATCGCAGGATGCTTAACCTCAAAGGGTAAGCTGGACTTGGAAAGCCGTCCACCAACCCGCAAAATCCCTTTATCGTCAATAAAGATCGAAAGGTTTCTTAACTTCTTTGACGGTAAGTTACTGCTTTTAATCGCCCTTATGTCCTCAGCGAAATGAATCCCTTGAAGCATTTATACAATAGCAATCTCAGCCAATGACAGGCTTTCGATAACCGTCGTCGAACAAGTTTTAATTTTCCGTATAAAACGTAAAACGTACACGGCTATTCTTAATAATTTATCCCAGGATGATATGCGTCTAGACAGATTATATAATTCTGACGACTCAACCTGAACAGTCGTGGTCATGACATTGGCCTTGTGTTCCGGTAGCTCTCCAACATTCGATGGCGTGAATTTACGAATTGGCCATTCACGAGGAGGGCTTTGGAGCCACTGAGGGCCATCCCACCAGAGCCTATGCGAGACCAATTGAGACGGCAGTAAACCACGCGAAACGCAGTCACTCACGTTGTCTGTACCGGCAACGTGATAAAAATTGTGAGGGGCGAGATTTTCCTGACACTGCGCAACCCTATTCCCAACGAAGATTGACCATCGATGTGGGGAGGAGCAAATCCAGGAAAGTGCTATTGTGGAGTCCGAGAAACCATACACACCAGCTATCTGAACTCGATTATGATATGTATCAAGCACAGTCTTAATCAATTTAGACATCAATAATGCCGCACACAATTCCAAGCGAGCCAACGTAGTAATTCTTGTAGGGGACACTTTAGATTTGGCACAAAGCAGCCGGACTGAGACATTTCCCTTGGTATGAGTTGTGTGTAAATATATTACACAACCGTACCCATTTACGCTTGCATCACAAAAACCCACAACGACTACTTCTCCGGAGCTAGTTACACCTACATGCCGAGGTATGTTTAGTGTAGATAGCAGTGAGAATTCTTGAGTGAGAGCAGAGAAGCGTTGAATGATGTTCTCAGGTGGTGTATCATCCCAACCCACTTTGGAAAGCCATAACTCTTTGATAAGCAGCTTTGCATATAGTATCACTGGTGCAACTAAGCCTAACACATCAAACAAGCGAGCTACAACTGACAATATGTTCCTCTTCGTGCATTTTTCATGCACAACTGCTGTTGTCAAATAAAATTGATCCTCCTCTGGATTCCAGGACAGACCCAAAACCTTCAGATTCGAACAGGCTTTCTCGCTTTCATCAAAACTGATGACGTTTCTATGTGAATTAGGGAGATTGTCAAGTAAGGTGGACGAATTAGTCGTCCATTTTATTAAATCCATGCAACCGGACTTAAATAAGGATATGAGCTCATTAGCTAAACGAACAGCTGTTAGCTCATCTGGGACTGAATGTACAAGATCATACATATAGAATTTAGATTCTGCTACGTGCGCCGCGTCCGGAAAGGTGGCGGACATATCATAGGCCAATTGACGAATGGTTCTCATGGCCATGAAAGGGCTACATTTGAGCCCGAAAGGAAGACGATTAAAGCGAACACATCTTATATTTTCATTTTCATTAAATCGAAATAATATACTAAGATATTTCCGATCCTTTTTAGGAACACTTATCTGCAGGTACATCTGATGCACATCTGCAGTCATCGCTACAGGGAATAATCTGAACTCCAACAACAAAAGAAATAAATCAGCCTGTAAATTGGAACCAGAATGCAACACATCGTTTAGAGACAAACCAGTATGTGTCCTTGAACTAGCATCTAGTACAATTCGAGGCTTGGGCTTGTCCTTACGGACCACAGCATGGTGAGGGATGTAATATCCATCACCACTTATCGAAAATAAGTAACCTCTGAGAGGTATCCATTACTGATATACTCATGAATAACAGTATTGTAGTTTTCTCGAAGTCCAGGCACCTGCTTAAACTTCCGCTCCAGTGCTACGAAGCGACGATGCGCAGTATTCCTAGAATTGCCTAAGTTCTCTGGATCTGCACAAAAAGGTAAGGCGACAGAGTAACAACCTTCGTCATCACGTGACATAGAGGCGATAAAAGAATTCTCACATTCTATTTCTTCTGGACTCAAAAAGCTCTTGGATGGGATCTCTTCCAATTCCCAGAATCTTTGTAATGCGGAATTCAAATCATTTAAAGCAAAGGCAGTGAACGAAGTATTATGTTTGGAAGATGAAGCTTGAACACTACTAGGACAGTCACCCATCAGGACGTACCCAAATGTAGTCAATAAAGCTGGTGGTGCCTGAGACCTTGATTCAATTTTATGACCCAGATAAATGTAGGGAAATAATTGTGCTCCAAGCACAATATCTACTGTTCCGGGAATATTCCAAGTTAAATCAGCCATCGCGACATTGTTTAAATAAGCCATATCACAATTTTCAATAAAATGTGTAGGCATCTGATCCGTTATGCAATCAATAACCAATGCATGCAATCTGTATTTCTCATGTGGATTGACTCGAGACTCAATTTCAATGTCAACGTATCCGTGGATCGGACGAGATGATTATCCAATTCCTCTGATTACAGAATTATTCAGGGGGATTATGGGCAAATTTAGATTCTGACAGCACTCCAATGTCACCAGGTGATTTTGAGACCCATTATCAATGAGGCAACGGACTAGCCTTTTATCGTTACCATTATTAACCTTGGCGTAAACTTGTGCAGTGGCTAAAAGTATAGTGCCAGCATTAGCATTACAATTTGCACTTAAACTGTGTGAAGGTTTAGATGGCATCGAAGTAACTTCCTTTAATTGACTGCACTGTAACATGTTCGCGTTAGGCGAAAAAACGGGTGCGGACGACGAAGGAGCATCCTGAGCGCATGCTGCGGTCATATAAGAATTATTCGATGACCGAGACGTTTGAATATGCGTCTTAGTAGGTTTCACATGAGAGCTTTTATTATTATTGTTTTTGTCAAAATGTAAAAAGGTATGGTGCCACTTATTTTGACATCTTTCGCAGTTGGCGGGTGCTAAACAGGCTGAAACAGTGTGAGAAATACTCAGACAATTCACACAGCCTTGTTTCGATTTTATGAAATCGAATCTTATCTTTGGAGATTTCATAGATTTGAACTGTGAACATTTGCTAAGCTCTGTGTGATCAACCTTATTGCACAAAACACAAGAGCTACTTTCATCAGTATGAATGTCATTGCTCGCAACGAAAGTATGCGCACGTACATTTGAAGAGCTTGGTTTATTTCCATTGTACCTTGCACGCGGATTCGACAAAGAACTCGAGTTACTCGCGTGCGATCGTTCCAATATTTTAACCTGATTCTGAACAAATGCTATCAAATCATGGTATGACGGAATCTCTTTCTCGCTCACCGAAACTTTAAAAGCTTGAATAATCTGAGCGTCCATCTTATTGAAAGCACAGTGCATCAAAATGAAGTCAGTTAAATCGGGCATGTCTAATTGTTTCAAAGCCGAAATGGACGCTGAATATTTCTCTATAAAAGAGTCAAGCGCACCGGCCGTATTTTGACAATGCTTCAATTCAAATATATTATTTAAATAATGGGTACCTAATGCACGTTTATCCTGATATTTCTTTACTAAACTGTCCCAAATTACTCTGTACGTGTCGCCTGTAGGTACAATACCAGCGAGGACCTTTTGCGCATTATGCGTGAGTTTCATCATCATCATCATCTCAGCCGTAGGACATCCACTGCTGAACATAGGCCTCCCCCATGATTTTCCAAAAGGACCGGTTGGAAGCGGCCTGCATCCAACGTCGTCCTGCGACCTTTCTCAGGTCGTCTGTCCACCGTGTCGGTGGACGACCTACGCTGCGCTTGCCGGTACGTGGTCTCCACTCCAGAACCTTTCGGCCCCATCGGCCATCTGTTCTGCGTGCTATGTGCCCTGCCCACTGCCACTTCAACTGGCTAATCTTCTGAGCTATGTCGGTGACTTTCGTTCTTCTACGGATCTCTTCATTTCTGATTCGATCACGTAGAGAAACCCCGAGCATAGCCCTCTCCATAGCTCGTTGTGCGACTTTGAGCTTATCTATGAGGCCCATAGTAAGAGACCACGTTTCAGTGCCATAAGTCATCACTGGTAACACACATTGGTCGAAGACTCTTGTCTTGAGGCACTGAGGTATTTTTGACGAGAAGACTTCGCGAAGTTTCCGGAACGCTGCCCAGCCGAGTTGGATTCGACGATTGACCTCTTTCTCGAAGTTGGACCTGCCTAGTTTGACTGTCTGTCCCAGGTAGATATACTCGTCAACAACTTCGAGAACTGAGTTCCCAACTGATATTGGGGTAGGTACAACATGGGCATTAGACATAATTTTCGTCTTGTCCATGTTCATCTTAAGACCTACCCGTTGGGAAACTCGATGGAGGCCTTCGAGCATTGTACTGAGGTCTTCCATGGATTCTGCCATGACTACAATATCGTCGGCAAATCGAAGGTGAGTGATGTATTCGCCGTTAATATTGATGCCAAGTCCTTGCCATTCCAGAAGCTTGAAGGCGTCTTCCAATGTAGCGGTGAACAGTTTCGGAGATATAACGTCTCCCTGTCTCACGCCTCTTTGCAATGGAATTGCCTTCGAACTCTGCTCCTGTACTCGGATTGACATGTAGGCGTTTTTGTACAAACACTTCAGCACTTCAATATACCGATAGTCAATACGGCACCGCTGGAGAGACTCAAGCACTGCCCACGTCTCGATCGAATCAAAGGCTTTCTCATAGTCCACAAACGCTAGACAAAGAGGCAAGTTATACTCTTCGGTCTTCTGTATAACTTGCCGTAGCGTGTGGATGTGGTCTATGGTACTATAGCCTTTTCGGAAACCGGCTTGTTCCGGAGGCTGGAATTCATCAAACCTGCGACTGAGACGGTTCGTTATGACCTTCGAAAACAGCTTATAAACATGGCTCAAAAGCGAGATGGGTCTGTAATTTTTAAGTAAAGTGTTGTCACCTTTCTTGAAGAACAGCACCACCACGCTTTTGTTCCATGCTTCTGGCGTTGAACCTTCGAGTAAGACGGTATTAAAGAGCTTCTGAAGGACTTTAAGTACCGGTGTTCCACCCGCTTTCAGAAGCTCAGATGTGATACCGTCGTCACCAGGCGCCTTGTTGTTCTTAAGCTGTTTCAAGGCCATTCTAATCTCGTACAGGCTGATGTCCGGGATATCTTCGGTATAATGTCGGGTCAGCTTGGCTCTTGGGTCTTTGGCCGAGCTGCTAACAGGTTTAGCGACCGAGGTGTATAACTGTCCGTAGAAACTCTCGACCTCTCCTAACACTTCCGCTTTGGTCGACGCTACACTGCCGTCTCCTCTCTTCAGCTTCGTCAACTGGCTTTGCCCAATAGACATGTCTCTTGCAAACACTTTGGAGCCTTTTTTCCGCTCTATCGTCTCTTTAATACGGTTTGTATTAAAGATCCGAATGTCGTGTCGCAAGGACTTCCATATTCGTCTATTGAGCAGCCTATATGCTTCAGCATCATCCGAAGACTGCAGTTTCAATGAGCGTCGTTCAGCCATGAGGTTGAGGGTATCGTTGGAGAGTTTCTGTGGCCTATCTGTACGGTGGGGTTTAAAGTACTTGGAACCCACTGTATGGACAGTTTCTACTAACCTGTTATTGATCTCGTCCACTGAAGCGATGTTCTCAAGGCAATCGAAGCGATTGGATAGCTCAAGTTGAAAGCTCTCGGGGTCTTGAATATGGGCACGAGTAGGTCGGAGCGTAGACTTCATCAGACGAGACCTCTCCAGTTTGACATTAATATTCACCGTGCCTCTTACCATTCGGTGATCACTACCGGTTTTAACCCTGTTGATCACGGAGACATCAGTGAATATTTGCCTTTTGGTGGTCATAATGAAGTCAATCTCATTTCTCGTGGAACCATCGGGACTCAGCCAGGTCCATTTCCTGTGAGGTGGCTTCTGAAAGAAAGAGTTCATCATAAAGAGTCCCTCTTTCTCCAGGAAGTCGGCCAACCTCTGTCCCCTACGGTTCCGTTGTCCATAGCCAAATTGCCCCACTTTCGACTCATCCTCGCTTCTCTTACCCAACTTCGCGTTGAAGTCCCCCATAACAACTAGAAAGTGCGTTTCAGAGGTATGTATGGCCCGACTAATGTCCTCATACATATCCTCCACCTCATCATCCGGGTGCGACTTCGTCGGTGCGTATACCTGAATGACCTTCAGCGAATATCGTTTGGATACTCTGAGTATTAGGTATACGACCCTATTGGAAACGCTATCGATCTTAACTATGTTGTTAGTAAGGGACTTGTGGACGAGAAACCCGACACCACCTTGGGACTGTTGGTCGCCCTCCCGGTGGTAGAGTAGGTTACCTGATTTTAGGGTTATCGTGTCCTCACCCGCTCTACGGACTTCAGATAACCCCACAATGTCCCAGCGTAGCTTACTCATTTCTTCTTCCAGCTCATATATCTTCTCGTCTGTCCTCATCGTGCGTATGTTGTGTGTTACCAGGGCCAGTCGTCGTCGTTGGGGGTGGTAGCCGGGCGTCTGCCGGGGATTCTTAGCACCCCCTGCCCCACCGTTACCGTGGCCGCTACCGTAGCCAGGAATAGCGGGGCTGCCGGGGACTGGGGGCCTGGTTCTTTTTGTCCAATCCATTGAGGGGTTTTTGCCAATACTCGCCACGCTTGGCAGGCGGGTTGGCGAGCGCAGTTTGTGTGTGTTTGACTGGGAAGGTGCTGCTGCCCACCTTCTGATTTGTTATCCCTTAGCCGGCTTCTACGGCACCCACGGGTAGAGTTGGGGGGGTGCTATTCTAAGCCGGCACCGCCACGGCATGCGTGAGTTTACCAACTAGGTATTGCACTCTTTGCGAGTCAAACAACTGAGTGTTGTCATGGATATTTACCCTAAATGATTCATAGAATATCGGCCAGTTTTTCATCTTACCGTCAAAACTAGGAAGCTCAATTGCCGGTAACTTTATAGTACATTTTAACATATTTGACACATTTGTAGCACAGTCGGTGGAAGTTTTCGAATCTAATATCTTATTTCTCACATGTTTTACCCTACCATACATATCATCGAAACTGATTAAATCGCTGTAATTAGGGTTGGCATCTGAGTTAAGAGCTAATTTTAATTCATTAATTTCATCAATTATAACTTCAAATTTTGCACGCATTTCAGCGATCATTTCAGTTTCCATCAAAAAATTCTCATTTGACCTTGAATCAAAGTATGAAATATTTTTTGATAACCCGTAAACATGGTTAATTTTGGCGAAAATAGCCTCCTTTTTACAAGCCAGTATTCTCAACTTCGATTCAAAGGACTTCAACCTTGATTCTGAGTCCATCTTACCCTGACTTACCGCCATTTTTAACAATAATTATTTTAATTACAAGCGTTGTTTAAGTTGTGCCGGTATATGACTCAGATTTTATAGTAAATTTTATATTTTATAAATCAGGCATGTGCTGCAGATGTTATAGGTACTAACTATTGTAGGTGTCTACTGTTTACAATAAGTATCAATGTAATATATTTATATATGATAATAATAATAAAGATCCTACTTACTCGAATGCTCAAATCTCTTACTGAAAGATCCATAATCCCAGATCATCAATTCGGATTCAGACAGGAGCATGGAACAGTAGAACAAGTTCACAAAGTCGTCGACCAGATTAAAAAAACTCTAGAACTCAAAGAGTACTGCTCAGCAGCTTTCCTAGACATACAACAGGCCTTTGATAAGGTTTGGCATAAAGGACTCCTCTGTAAATTAAAGACTCTGCTACCACACCCGTTCTTCGAAATTCTTAAGTCATATCTCTCGGAAAGAATGTTTTAAGTAAAGGATGGAGAGTACACTTCAGGCTTTGAAGATATAAAAGCAGGAGTGGCTCAAGGATCAGTCCTTGGCCCTGCCCTGTACACTATTTTCACTTCCGACTTACCCGAAACTCCAGGGGTAGTAACTGCTACCTTCGCTGACGACACTGCTATCCTCGCTAGTAGTAAAGACCCAGCTAGGGCATCGCAGTCTTTACAAAGGGGGCTGGACAAAATAGAGCAATGGTTGACAAAGTGGAGAATCAAAGCCAGCGCAATAAAAATCAACACACGCTACATTCACACTTCGCAAAGGAGATTGCCCACCTGTTAACTTGAGAGCAAATACACTACCACACAGTGACTCTGTGAAATTCCTAGGATTGCACCTAGATCGTAGACTGACGTGGAAAACACACCTGCGAAAAAAAAAGAGATGAGCTCAACTTCCGATACCGCAATCTCTTGTGGTTGATAGGTAGAAACTCTGTTCTAAGCACAGACAACAAGTTATTAATTTATAAAGCCATACTAAAGCCCATCTGGAGTTATGGCATTCAACTTTGGGGATCTGCTTGCAACTCGAATGTCTCTTTCATACAAAGAGCACAGAATAACATCCTTAGAAGCATCGAATGCTCCATGGTTCCTGAGGACTACTGAGTTGCATGAAGAACTAAAAATTAAAACAGTCAAAGATTAAATAATACTTTTGTCGGCTAAGTATAAAAAGCGGCTGAGCGAGCATGCATCCTAACCCATTAGCTACACAGCTAACTGCCATCACCTATCCATAGAGGCTACGAAGACAACACATCATAGGATTAGACGGAAATGATGTTAATTAAAGAAATGGAAATGTGCTCATTGGATCACTTCTTTTACATGCCCAAAATAACACACCAAACCTGCTCATAGTCTAAAGACTGATCGCAGATAACACACAAATAAAAACAAAAAAAAAATGTGTGTTTTGAAATTTTATAAAGTATCATGCGTGTTCTATATACCATATATCTAGTTTGAAGTTGCTGGGCCTAGCACTAAAATTTGCATGTAACGTAATCGTATCGTTGAAATACAATACAAACTTTGAGTTATCTGTGCCACAGTTGTACGTACTAGATAAATAATAGTTCAAGTACTTACAAGTATGTCAACAATATGATTTAGATTACGTTACACTTGCGCAAATGTCCTTGCTAGGCCCACTGAACCTTGAGTGGATGTTGTCCCATATTATAATATTATTATTTTTACACTCTGCACTTCATATGAACGGACACATTTAGAAGTTTTTTAGTTACTTATTACTACTAGCTGCATGGCAAGTCACAGCGAAACACTTTCCAGGAACTATGGTATTAACTAATTGGTATAAACAATTCAAAGGTAAGGAAAAACCGAAGTACTTGGTCATCACTGAATACAAAATATTGGAATTCTGCAATATATAAGAGATAGCTCTTTTGGTTTATATCACTCTTGTAAGTTTTGTACTGACATCGCATAGTCAACATGCTCACAGACAATTCTACACAATACTTCACAATTTCCTGTAGTAATTTACGCTGTCTTTAATCAGAATATTGAAGTCTGCGAAATGCGCACTTCATTATTCACTTTCCTAAAGCATATGTTTATCAATTTATATCTAAAATAGTTATAACTACAAAAGTCAGAGCCATGATTGTCTGCCTGTCTCTTTGATTGAAGAGGAATCCAAACATTAGTGTCAGACGCAGTCGGAGTGATTCGGAGTACTGCCTAATATGTAATTAATTTGATGTCTAGTGCGATGTCTAGTGATTATGCGCAAATGTACCCCGTACCTACAGCTAAGAACTAATCATAATTAACCCGTAAAGCTGCCTTGGCATACCTGTATGCCAAAAAACATTTCGTAAAGCCGCCTTGGCATACAGGTATGCCAAGACCAAATCAAATAAGGATCCAATTAAAAATGTTATCTATTCAAATATATAATAGATTTCAGCTAATGTTTTGTTTTTTGATGCTGCAAAGGATCTGGAAACATTTTTTTACATAACAAATTATCATTTGAAAGATACCAGATCGGTAATATCACCGAAAAAGCGACAGTTACTTATTTTTTTGCAACTCTGGTTTGCAAATTTGATCATAGTGGGGAGCTCACTAGGTTAAGTACCTACCTCATGCGACTTATAGTTATAACCCGGAAAATGTAAGAAACATACTTGTTCGTACAAGAATAAAAACTCCTCATCTTCAATTTACATAGTTCCCGAGGCATGGCATATATTACAAACAAATCCCATGCGGATAAAGTCGAAGTACAAAACTATAAAATGTTAGAACTTTAATATCACTACAAGTATTTTATTTACAGGGAACGTGGCGGAAATGTCAAAGTTACTGACGTCTTTGTTTTAGACATTTTAATTTCCGCGCAGTCGCCGAACGCCAGTTGGCCTGAATTTGTTTATAGTGGAATATCCTTTTGTATATAATAATTCGACAGCTGGAGTAATACCAGTAAACTAATTTTGTTGCAGGTTGCTTTAAGTGTTTATTAGCCCAATTCCAAAAACTGTTGTAAATTCCTATTTACTGGTAAAAAATATCAAATACTTTACATAGTATTATTAAAGTAAGTACCTAGTCAAGTCGGGTGCGAGCGGGAGGAGCTTTTAAAAATACAATTTATTTGTTTAAGACGTCTAATGTCTTTAAAAGCTTTAATAAGACTAACTTAATTCTAAATAAAATCTAGAGTCTGACATCAGACAACCGTGAGAGCGGATGGGCTTATCAGCCAAGTCTGTTGAGTCAGCGTATCAGTTTCTAGAATATAGAACGCTGACACGTGAGATTCGTAGAGTCGACAGACTTAACTCTTCCCTCCTTAAATTCGAAGTTCTCTTCTTTTGGGGAACTTCGAACACATGAAAATAATTTTGAGTGATATTTATATAATAAGAAACACAGAATTACAAAAATAAGGATGTAGACTCCAAGAGTCCAAACGCTTATGCTACGCACTTCAATAATTGCCCTTTCACTTTCACTATTTTCTCTATCACTGTAACTTTTCTTTAGCGCCAATGCCAGGAGCTTCAAATCGGTCAGGTCGACGCTTTCCAGGTTTACAGGTGTGGAAGATGTGGTTTTCTCAGATGAGAACAGCAAAGGTAAGTTTACGATTGGTAAGTTTGGGTATGTTACATTTTCAATATTATGTTTGGTGCCTTTTCAGGGTGATGTTTCGAATCTTCACTTCGCAGAGGTCGTCCAGAGTAAGTATGTAGTTGCCTTGTACATTATGACGAAACATTTCGTTATTGCAGGTACTTGTGAGTAGCTCTTCATCTCTACTATAGAGTATGCATCTATTTGTTTTCAGGAACTGAACTCGAACCATTTCAATGGTTATAGGGATTTGAGTGCATGATGTCACGTTCTCAGCATACGTCATCAAGTCGGTTACGCAGGGGTCGTTAATGAACTGGGACATTTCATCATCAGTGCAGAGGAAGCTGGCCTCGTCGATTTCCTGACATGGGTGACTGAGCAATCTGATATTCAACCCTTTCGCTAATAGGTAAGGATACTTGGGCAATATGACAACAGTGGAATCAATGGATAACACAGGTAAGGGTGTTAATTGGTAATAAATATAAGTATCCTTTTCAACAACAGGTATTTCCAAAAGGTAAGTAATTTGGTTTTCTTTTAAATACGCTTTCAGTGTAATGGTCTGTTCTATCTTAACTAAGTTTCCTAAACTAGGCGTAAAAACTTATTCTTCTAATTTATTAATATGTTCAAGTAGAGGCAACAGCTTATTTGATTCTATTATGGATTGGTGTAGAATTCCTAATCTACTAAATGACAAACTGGTTTCTATCTCATCTAATTGGGCGTAGATTACTTGGAAGTTATGAATTAGTAAATTATATGTGCTTATAAACTGAATACTTAAGTGCTCTAACTCTTCAAGATTTTTCGATAATATCCCTATTTTATTATTAAGTTGGACAAGATTATTATTCAATACAAATGTAGAGTTCGTCAAAAGTTGAACCATTTCGGTGATCACTGTTAGTTTTTCATTATCGTAGTTTTCTCTGATTTTAATATTATTAATTAATCTGTCGTATTTAATGGCATCGTCATTATCAAGATTTCCAGTTATCATTTTAATAAGTGACCCTAGTAGATTAATAAGGCCTCTTTTTATTCGGACCGTTGGAATTATTTGATTAAACTTATTTATAGTTATGTTTTTAAAGTACTCTACTTGACTTCTTACATCTATCAAATTATCAGCAAATTTCTTATAAAAATTAATCTTAACTAACTTATCTAAATCGGAGAGTCGTTGAACGTTAAACGTCAAATCTTCTTTTAAGGGGTTAACATCCAACACTCTTGCGATTGTCCATTTGTCTCTACTGATTACGGCAATTCCATTTTTCACGGGCAGGATTCCCGGGTTTTTATCAAGCACCTGAAGTTGAAGTGCCCGCAGTTGGGTCACCATGGCTACTGCCAGGGCGATGTGCCTGTGGAGGGCGTTTAACATTCTTTAGTGGAACCTTAGTGTTACGGTTCTTTACTTGAATGGGAACTATGTTTCTAACAATTTCATCAGAAACTATAGCCTTTTGATAGCGTGGTTTGTCTTTACTACTTCTTTTGTTTACTTCTTTTGCAAAAATTGTATGGCCAGTATTTACTTTAAATTCTGTTTCTCCGCCTCTCTTCTCTATTATTTTCTCTTTCTGTTTAATGGCTTGTTCTGATAAATGTTTGTATAGAAATTTAGTTCTGTTTGCATGTTCTTTAATTAATTGTTGCATGTACTGTTTTTCGAATTCCAAACTAAATACATTTTTAGAATCGGTATGTCCTAGCAAAACTTCAAAGGATGTAAAACCAGTGGATGAGTGTATGGAGTGGTTGTAGGCCATTATAGCATAAGTCATTACTGTTGCAGCATCACTGTATTTGTGTTCGTACTTGGCCAGTCTATAAATTTCGATGATAGTGGAATGGAATCTTTCTATAAGACCCATAGAGTTAGGGTTGTTAGGGGTTGCAATATGTAGATCTACTTTATATAGGGCTAGAAGTTCTTTTAGGAGAGCATTATTAAATTCTGAACCTGAGTCCGAACTGATTTTGAGGGGTACGCCATAAAATGAGAAGTATTTCATTAAGGCTCTGACTACTTCGGGAGTTGATGTGTTAGGTATTTCGAAGGCTTGACCCAGTTTACTGAAAGCATCTATTACTGTTAAATAATAGCGTCCTTCAATAGAAAATAGGTCAATAAAAATTTCTTCTAAGGGTTTTGATTGAGTATGCGTCATTTGAAGTTTAGGTTTTAAGGGTTTCCTATCGTATTTCATGCGTTTGCATGTTTCGCATGAATTTATAAAGCTTGAAACAGTTAGTTCCATGTTGTGCCAAAAATACGTGCGTTTGATGTGAGTTAGAGTTTCTTTAATGCCGCGGTGGCATGTTTTACCAGTATGATATTTACTAACGATTTCCTTTTGTTCTGATTCATCTTCAATAAACGTTACTCTTTTAGTGCATTCGAAAAACTGTACAGATTCCTTTTTAAGATTTTACGAAAATGAAAAAGTTACCAAGCCGTTTTTCAATTGAATAATCAGGCACCAGAAAAGATTGGTATTTTCTTCTTGTATTAACAAACTAGCGACCATTATTATTTGCACGTTCAAAGTACTTTCTTGGGTTTCCACATGAATTGCGGGCAAGTCATGTAGCGTTTACGGGGTGACCGCCACGTTGTGATTATATTCGGCTCGACTGCGCAAGAAACATAGAATTATGGTTAGTCATTTAAAGTAATTGCAGCTTTTAAAGCCACCATAATATTGGATTCATCATCGAAATAAAAATGACCGAAACCAATCGAGCGCGATCAAGTTATATTACTTGCAATATGTATAGAGATAAGATATTTGATGCTTCTGATTGAAATTCAATCAACATCTAGACCTAGTTTATTTAATGTCCATTTTATATGAATTGTTTTTGTACTTGACGTACTTATGTTTCGTATAACATGTACATCAGGCATGTCCATCGACAGACTATTAAAAAAGTAGTTTTTAAATTGGTGCGTTTTTTTTGTGTATAACATTCCTTATTTTTTTTGGGTCAACTGATTATGATGATTCTTGTTTGCCGGATAGATTTGGATAAGATTAAGAGTTTGGGTGTCATTTAAAAATTATTATAGAAATTAAAAGAGATAACAGTGTCATCGTAATCCTAATCGTTTTTAAAACTTAAAAACGTTTCTCGCCTTCAAAGTTCCATCAAAACATGGCCGACGAAAGCCGACAGTTTGAAGCTGCGGTTTCGTTAATTGGGTTTTGTTGTTTTGCCGTTTCGAGCGGCTGTTACGGGGTTTTAATTTCAGCATGATTGATGGATAAATGCTCACGCGTTTGTAATTCTTAGCTGAAACTTCTCAATGTAAGTTTGGCGATACTACGTTACGAGTAAAAAGTTTG
The DNA here is from genome assembly GCA_917880725.1 of Selenia dentaria. Taxonomy (NCBI): domain Eukaryota; kingdom Metazoa; phylum Arthropoda; class Insecta; order Lepidoptera; family Geometridae; genus Selenia; species Selenia dentaria. The sequence goes on from OU862891.1 coordinate 8,195,003, forward strand.
AATCATTTCAGATAAGTATTATGTACTGAAAACCTCAGCATATTTAAAAAATCCAGTATAATTTATAATTAATATGATGCAATGATAATAAAATTTATAAAACACGACGATAATAACATATAATCTCCTTCTTCTAATACTATAATTGCGAGTGTATGGATTGATAGAGATTTGTTACGCAACCACGTTAGGACGACAGCACGGCTGTGGATGAAATATGTTATGTACTCGTAGATAGATGAGGCGCTGTAATAACACAAAGCACACTGTTTATCATCATCATCTTCATCTATCGCGCCACCGTGTGGGTGAAATCGCTTATATGATAAACTAGTAATAACTACCTCTATTATAATATAAATTTAAAACAATAAAATTCCTATATTTAGTTGTCTAATATTTTTTTATAAAAATACTTAAAACGTGTGGGTTTGAATTGCGTCAACGAGGAATATACGGAAGGTTTTTTTTACTTCAGTCAATAAAAATGTGGAGAAAATATAATAATAAATAAATTATATTATTTATGATAGTCACGTTCAGATGTTTAGTAATCACTAGTGTCGACTCGCGACTTTGTCCGCGTAGAATAAGGCTATTGCGATCTCTCGGTGAATCGGGCTATAAAGAATAAATTAAAGCCTATGTGTTACTCTCGAGTATAAACCATATTCACCACAAATTTCATTCAAATCCGTTCAGCCGTTTTCGCGTGATTGAGTAACCAACATCCGTACATCCAAACCTTCACGTCTATAAAATTAGTGTGATAGCTCTCAGACTCTCTCAGGGTTGCGGCTATTTGCAAAGTAGATACGGCGCGATTCGTGTTGTTCGAGGCTGACGCTCGGCGCAGACTTGAGGAGGTGGGGTCGCAGGGGAGAGGGACAATTGGTTATCCCTGTGGCTGACGTAGCAGGCGGTGGGGCTACGTATCTGACCCACCGCAGGGAGACCACGGGCGTACAGACGTGGGGAAGTCTGGCGCCCAGTGATGGCGGGTTTGGTCTCCGAGGCAGTTGTGGCGTGCCATGTGTTCTGGCGTGCCGCGAAGAGAAGGGTCCGGCAACGGACAGCTGCGGTAGGTTCGCGGTCGTGTGCAAATCTGTCCCGCGTTCCCGCCATAAGCGGCAGTGACGGAACACCCCGGGGTTTTGGTGGGTATAAGGACTCCCACATAACCACCTACCTCCCCGTGGTAGGTGGTATCCATAAAGGTATTCCACGGGACAAAAAAAAAGGCTGACGCTTGATGTCAACTCACTGAAATTCGTTATTACGCTGCGTCCACATTTGTAACATTTTACCGAACTATATCCCGTGACCGTATCAGACACGCGTGTCAGTACTGATAATGTGGACGTCTTTTGTTACGCGAACAATTGTTACAAGCTGCGCGTCGAAGTACGTCAGATGACACAGATACAGACACGAGTAGGAGCGGATCACGTCGTGACGTGTCCCGGTACGTGCCTCGCCCGCGCTGCCGCCTCGCTCCTGTAACGATGCCATGCCATTACTATGCCCAGTCTAGTTCGACACCATGCGTCTACACTTGTAACATTTCATCTTACATGGTTGGTGACCATGTCTGCACAAACCTAGACCGCCCAAACTTAGCGTAACATGTCTTGTACAACGTCACGTCGTCTGGTCAGTTGTCTTGTCACAAGTGTGGACCAAGGTTTGATATTTTCAAATCACAGACGTCGGCAGTAATTACAAAATGGCGTCCCTGTTTGACAGCTGGTATGTGTAAGGGGCGGAAAATTGGCCCGCGGGGCGCTGAAGTGTGGAATCGTACATTTCATACGACGGTGGCCTATGTCCCATCGTGTTCTCAGACAGAATAATGGAGGAATAGAAATGCATATTCAGATTGAAGTTCCATTTAGTTTAGTTTCAAGTTTGATAGTTAGATTAAATAACTTATATATAAGTTATTACATCATACAGTTTTAAGTTTGGATAATTCAAAATACCGATCAAATGTTATTCCATGGTAAATAAGGATATTTAGTTCACGGGCCGGGCCTGTTTAACAAAACTTATCCCAGCTGTTAATTTGATAGCACCACTGATTTTGCTTCTTTGCCATTTCACATTAACTAACATATAATAATCTTTATCTACTCTGATACTATAATACAAAGATTATAAAACTGAAAACAAAATTCTTATGACAAACATTACGTACAGGCCAAAAATAATAATAAAAAAGTTTAATTACGATACAGGTCTTGTATGGACACCTGTTACATAAAATAACTTTTTAATCATGACGATACACTTATACAACCTCCAGCTGGACCAAGGAGGTTGAACCTCTACTTTAAAAAAAAAGGTTTCAATGAACGAGTCCGCGACGACGCAACACGCATGCGCAATCGATGTTTGCGCCTTGGCGCCAACATTTGAAATCTTTTTAAAAATCTTTTTAATATTTAAACAAAGATTGGTTTTGTTTGTAAAATACATAGGTTTTTGTGTAAAAACATGTCTGAAAGCGGGGATAGTGATGATTGTACACCACCAGACATTCTGGAACCTGCGTGAAACATGACCATGAACCTGTTGCCGGCGAAATCTAGGAGCAACTATAATAAATGTTACCACGAATTCATGGAATGGAAAATGAATAAAAATGCTACATCATTTTCTGAAAATGTGTTGTTAGTGTACTTTCAAGAGTTATCTGAAAAATATAAATAGTCAAGTATGTGGGTTAAATACTCCACGATTAAAAAAACACTCAATATTTACAACGAAGTTGACATAACTAAATATAGCAAGCTGATTGCATTTTTGAAACGAAACTCACAAAGATATAAAGGGAAAAAATCCAAGACTTTTACAGCAGAGCAGATAAATAAGTTCTTAAATGAAGCCCCAGACACATTATATCTCTTCACAAAGGTATTTTAGTTGTTTATCATTTAACCATGTAAATTTTTTTTGTTAATATTGAGTTAATTTTCCGTAATATATATATGAGTTGTTACAGATTGCACTAATTTTTGGTATAATAGGTGTTTGCCGACGGCAAGACTTATACAACATACAATTTAAAGATGTTGAAGTCTTCGAAACTACACTATTGATCTAAATAAGTAAAACTAAAACCAAGACGGAACAATCTTTTACCATTACTGGAAAATATTATGAACAATGCAAAAAAAACATAGAGCTACGACCAACTGAGTGCAGCAATCCCAGTTTTTTTCTAAACTATATTAACAGAAAATGCACGACGCAGAGAGTTGGCATTAAACAATTTGGAGCTTTAGGCAAAGTTATTGCCAGCTATCTTCAACTTACCGACCCTGAATTGTACACAGGACACTGCTTTCGCCGAACATCATCGACCTTGCTAGTTGACGCTGGTGGAGATATAACGGCACTAAAGCGATACGGTGGTTGGAAGTCAACGACAGTTGCAGAAGGCTATATAGATGATTCAATGACTAACAAGATCGCTATATCCAATTCAATACTTAACAGAATTGAAAATAACAGAAATGAGGTCAACATTAACATACCCTCTCCGAGTACCTCCAATAACGCTTCCTGTCCGGTTCAAATTCATTTTCATAATTGTAATATTCAGAACATCAATAATTATTACAAGTAAAAATAAATTTGTTGTTATATTCAGCGTTTTATTTGCAATATTGTTTTACGTATTATAGTATGAGAGTAGATAAAGTAGTGTAGGACACTGTACATAAGTTGGTCTTATAACACTCGTGTGATACTATAAAAAAACTCGCCTACGGCTCATTTTTTTTAAACACACTAATGTTATAAGAACCCTTATTATGCAACAGTATCATAATCTACTATTATTAATTACATCTATGGCTAGATGATAACTGGAATATACTGGATGATACTGTTATTAAGATGGTATTTTTTTAAATGTAATCCACAAATAAATAGCTTCTATCCATGACGTTTTATGTGTGATATACACAAACGTACTATGACACAAACTACTTACGTAAGTGCCTATTAAATCTATGCGATTAAACGTATAGAGAAGTCGAGGATAATACGTATCTAACTGTTAATGTATATAGGTACGCTATAATAGAATACTTGTGTAGGTACTAAGTTATTGCCAGATTGTGCCATTCCTTTTTCAAATACTGGATTGTTAAGTTGGTAGCTTTATTCGTAGTTCATGTCTTTTATATACATATTTTATTTATATTATGTTGACTTATATTATATTATTTGTGTCAACGCTACAATGCCAATTTCACCTTTAAGTGTGTCGTGAACATAGGTAAAAAAAGCAAGTTACATTATTCTCTGACTTCGTATACCAGAGACCAAGTACCATAGTCATATAGGAGGAAGTTATTGCTTAATAGCTTATGTATTAAATACTCTAAAACTACGGGCAAATGGTTGGTGAATGTGAAGTTGTTAGTGGCATCATTTAGGGATTTACAATGATATTGTGTTAAACATACGTGTGTATAAAGTAACCGCACATAAGAGAGAAATCTACTGCGCCTATATTTTTATCTTTATATATTTATCGCTGGTTGGTAAGGGTTTGCTGGAAAAAACTCTTTTTTAGGCTCGCCTGTTGTACTCGTACATATACAATTATTCTCTGTGTGTTTTATGTGGGCAATAAACACTGTTCAATATCGTATATAAATATCGTAAAAGCCAAATAAAACAAAATAAAAATCTCATTTATAATAGCACAACAATCCACAAGCGTAGTACGACAGTGGAAAGCTATCCTTAGTCATAATCTACATCATACTCGTACATCAACGCGCGGGTGAAACCGCGGAAAGCAGCTAGTTATTAAATAATTGTGCTGTAACAGCGGATTTTCTATAATAAAAACCTTTATTTTTAGAACTTATCTGGAGGATAATAACTGATGATTGACAGGTCTTGAAACTTGCGTAACTTTTAACCTGTAACTTTTAATGAACATTTAAAAAAGATATGATGAAGCAAATATATTTGTGCGTCTGTCCGACACAATACCAATATTTTGTTCATATCAAACTTGTTCCGGAAAATTATCATATGTCAGACTGTATTCGTATTTTTTTGTTCAAGTTTTTGTTTTGACTCAGAAAAGTCATTTTTTTTTGCAAAACTTAGCGCTGTGAAATATGACTGAAAACATCTTATAATTAAACTTTCTTTGAGCTAAAAAGAAAAATAATATTAAACAGTAATTAATCCAAAGTCACTTTCAATACTTTCTTATCGTAAATTATACTGGGCTGCAAGAAAAGCGGGTCGTTGATAATAGAAAGATGCGATAACTTTTGAAATGTTTAAGTACTCCTTTAGAATAAAATTTTATTAAAATTTATTTTATTAAGATAAGCCGCTCTGGGCTCCTGTGGAGGTGTATGACTTATACTCGCTGATTCAAAGGATCAAGTACCTGCAATGGCAATAGGCTCATAATCATGTGTAATATGCAGTTCGCATCGACTTGACCACCTCTTGCTTTTTGGAAGTGGGTAAAATAAAATCTGAATTCGATCATTCGATGTATTTCGGTTAGTTTATAATATACAGATCGCTTCCAATCAAATTTAATCAGTTGTACACTAAGAAATTTGCATTTTAAACGTAAACAATTGGAAAATGCACAGAGCTTTGTATTACAAACTGTGAGCTCTCTATGCCACAGATATACTGTATGTACCTACTCGTATGTAGATAACGTTACACATACTCAAACTTTCGTCCTAAGCCCACTAAACTCACTAAGCCCGCTAAATCGCTAAACGTTCTTTTTTTTTCTTTTTTTTTTTGGTTAACAAAAAATGGAACTATTTCAATTCTAAGTTTAATTTTTTTACGCATATAGTTCAATGTTTGATTATCATAAGAAACTGTTCGTTAGGGTCATCGTGCAATTAACTTAAAGATCACATCGCGGGTGATTGTGTATACACCCATTGAACAGTGATGTTTATGATTTTAACAAAATGTTTATTAAATTTTATATAAAATTATAAAATTGTATATTGCACTCTAACCAACTAATAACAACTTTGTAGTCGCAAATTATACCGTTACTGTATTTGACAGCCGTATTTATCTAAGATATCGTTGTGATTGTTTTGACATTGTTGGAAGCAAGTTTGATTATGGAAGTATTTGGTTTATGTCTAGATGTCTGTTAAGAGACGGACATTTACAATGTTTTGTTTCAAGCTGGACGGCTATCCAATCTACCTTACCATTTTATATCTTCGCAAAGTTTTTGGGTCGGCTCTAGCAAACTGTATTTTTTCCAAGTGATTTTGTATCCTTATCGGGGGTTGTGGCGCTTCACCATCATTATGCACATCGTAAGACCTCTTCCGATATATAGTTCATGGTTATTTCTCTAAGATAAGGGTGGCGAACCAATGGCACGCGTGCCACTGGTGCCAAGAGATAAAATAGATGGTCACGCCACCGATCGAAACGTTTGCATGTTAGATCGAAGTAGCATAGTAAACTAACAAGTATTAGTACAAAAGCTTGCGAGTGAGCTTAAATTTATTACTGTAGTGCATTATGTATTTTTTGTTTTATACTGTCAAATATGATGAGATCTATGAAGAGTTTAAAGAAGATAGTTATTATGTTAACTCTTTTTCTAACAATCGCTAAGTATTGTGTGAGTATTTGACGGCACGTCTATGGAGACGTGCCGTCAAATACTCACTTACTTAGTGATGACACCATTATCATTAACTTTCATTAGAAAAATTGGCACGTTGATCTATAAAGGCCATCCCTGCTCGATATTATCTCGAAATTTCTACTAGCAGGGATGGTAATAAAAAATGGGTCGCTTATTCTATTTTAATCGGCATACAAAGTTACTGGTATTCAACCAGGGTTGTTAAAAACCGTTTCAATACATTTCCTATATTTGCATTTTATATAATAACTAGTGTGTGTACAGCAGTCTGTACCTGTGTGTTATGCAAGTTGCTTGGAAATTCCTGTACTAGGCTCGGCCCTCCATCTAACAAGCTCCACCGGGCCCACGTTGTGAATTACAGCCTGTCTCTTCTCTGCAACTGAGTTCTTGACCCACTATGGGGCTTACTTTGTCAGGGCACGGAATTAAAGAATATACTAAAGGCTAGGAAACCCGACTTACTACTACTTACAGTCTTGATTGGTTCCATCTTGGTCCAAATTTTCCATCGTGAAGCAATAACGCAAGCATTACTGTGTTAGGGTGTGAAGTGCACTGCAGCGAGTGAAATTACTGGGCGAAAGAAACTGAATGACTAATGTTTCAAGGTGAAAAGCGCGGTCCAGTGCTATACAAAACTAAAGTTCTAAGCTCTGAGCGCACAGCTCTGATAATACAGATCAGGCATACGACTTGCTCGTCCCGTCACTTACTATGCAAGAAACTAAATAATAAAGTATTTATGATGTTCGTATTTGTCTGTCTCTTTGTTTATTGGTTTTTCACTTAATATAATTTCAGAACCGTCATTCTTTATATGTTATGTAACTTAGTAGGTATTACCCGTACCTATTTCGTACGGCTGATAGAATGAATAAGCTCAAAAACAACTGGGCTGATTTCAATAACTCTTAACTCTAACTTTCACCATTATTATGCTACATTTTCTCTGAGTTTTTTTTTTTTTACAATCACTTTAGAAAGTTTTAGTAATGCATCCACCACTTTCCTACGTCATGACTTAGACAGGAGAGTGACTTAATGATAGACTGATTAAGTGATTGTGATTTGACTCTGAGTACCTCAATGAAAAATCTCGCTTGATGCAAATGTAATTATTGTAGTACGAGTAGAATTATTAACATTACAAATGGAATATGTAAAACGTACAAATCTATATATAAAGGAGATTTAAAGTTGTAAACTTTGGCTAATTACATGGATACTAACTAGAGATGTAATAATGTGTTTATTGAATGAAAAGAAAAATACGAATTGGAAAGGTATTGTTAATTAATTAATTGATAAGAGAAAGAGAGAGAGAGAGAGAGAAGTAGGGTTCTTACAATATAAACCCCTTTTTAATACTATTCTGTTAATAGATGTGTTAATGTATCACGAATGTGGAAACCCACTGCAAGTGCTCCCACTCCATAATGTTTTTTTGTAAGAACCGCGCTTGAATAACCGCACAATTTTAGATATCGAATAGAAAATGTATTGCACATTTTAATAAAGAGTATTAACCTCTCCATCCTAACCTACGAGTATTTCATGCATAATGTGTAGATTTATTCGATTTGTAAGTATTGTTAAAATAAGTTAATAAATATGTATGGAATAATTGATTAGCAGAAACACAAACCTTTGCAACGTGTTTGCAGTATATCTTATCTTATGATGTTACGATCGAAATGTGAAAAATACTTCTACTACGGGCTAGCTTTTTTCTACTTTTCTTTGCAACCAATCGAAGTTTCGCTCTTACAAAGCTTTTCATTTGAATTTTTAAGCAGCTTTGGGAAAACCTCATTAGAATAATCAATCTACCAAATGGTTCTGCAATTCGTTACAATTATGTTAAAGACAATTTAAACTCAAAATATTTATCTTTATAAATATATACATGAACGACTTTTAAGATATCGTGGATTTATTTACAATAAAAAACTATCGTTTGAATGAAATTAATTTTACTTAATTTAGTATTTATTTTAAACGGATTGCTGAACTATTTTAAAACTTGTCGATGCTTATAACCTATCCGCTATCTTTGCGGCCCCTTGTATTTATATGTTTCATACGTAAGTGACGAAACAAGTAAAAGTTGTTTGCCTGATGATAAGCGTCATGCCTGCCCATGACAGTTGCAATCCTACCAAGATCTCTAAGTAAGGTCACGGGAGTAAGTAAGTTTTGATGTTAAATAAAGATCTCTAAGCTTCAAAGCCCTGCGCGGCAGTGCTCTGTGCTCTTCACCCCGACATGTTTATAAGTATCATTCGCTCATTATTTCACTTCATAGTTTACTTTAACTTTCGACTGGCAGCATTGACACACTGCTATTTGGCATTGCATTGGTACCTACCAAGACAGACACTTTGAGAAGAACTATAGAACCTAGTTCAAGATGCATACAAGAAAATAAATGTTAGCAGCATAAAATATAACCGTATGTGGTAACAATTCTATATTGAACTATTAAAAAATACATTACTCTACTGATTGAGTATGTTTCTTATCCACGTGAATGACGTTAACGTTAACTCAGGGGTTAGATGGTAATATGATCATTGCTCACCTTCTGTTACATAATATTGTTAATAAGTAACTTAACCAAGAATATAATTGATAAAATTCGAGTGTAAATATATCTTTACCATCACCATCAGAAATGTTAAAGCGAGACGACGTGGGTTAAAAAAAATATAATTAATAATTATTATAAGCTATAATTATAATTATTGGTTGGCTGTAATTACCTTGATAATATGAAAGAAATGTGTGATTCACTTCGAATACAAAGTGCCTTCCTATGTATCCGTTAGCTCAATTGGTAGCGACCCTGCCTTAGAAGCTTGGTACCTCAGGTTCGATCCCTCGACATGGCTAATGTTTGTGAATTAAGCAGAAATGTTTGCTTTCCTGTTTTGGATGTAGTAATGTGTCCCTGCTCATGCCTCTCGGGGCGCAGATAATCCAAGTGCGGTGTTTTGATAACAAATTAAAATAAGTGCAACTTGCAAAATATTTTATTAAAATGATCACATATCATTGTAAAAGTTTGTGAGTGATGTTCGTTACTTCTTCAAGTAAAACATCTCAACGAATGGTGAGCGTTTGAAGGAGCGTTGTAAAGTCTTGTAGCTATTATGAAGACAAATGTACATCAAATAAATACTTTGCAAACGAGAAGAAGAAGAAGAGCGGCATGAGATTCTTATAAGTGAAAGTCGATTAATTTAAAATTTTACAATTATATCCCGCTGAAAGTCATAGGAGGAGGCGTGCTAATTCTAGATAATTATTTAGCACAAACCTATTTTAGATGTATAATTTGAAGAAATAATTACCCTCGAGGTAATGATGATGGTGACGTCTCGTTTTATTCCTCGAGACGACGAAACTAAATAGTTGCCCACGACTTCAGACGGAAATCTCCGTTGATATTGGTAGGTAAGTAAAAAGTATAAAAAGCCGAGATGTCTAGTGTATCGGGCTCTCAAAATGATGAATTTTGACAAAGCTATCAGAAACTGACAGAAATTTTGACCAAGAATATTACGCTTTTTCACCCACGTGATGATGATGGTGAAAAATATCTTATGTGTAAATCCAGCACCTTGAATCGAGTAAGCTCCGAAAATACTTAACAGAATTAAAACATTTTTTCACCATTACAATTCTACATTATTCCTGATGTACATATGCTTTATAATGTTTTCAAAAAAACTAGGGATTCATATGAAAACTTCGATTGTGTAACCCAAGGTGTGAAAAAAATCCTTATATATCGCGTTCGCCGCGGAAACTATTGACTATAGATTGAAGTAATGTACTACAGTTCCATAGAAGACATTAATATCTACAAAAAAGTATTTAACACCAAGTAGGTATTTAACAATACACCAGCTAACTATTACAGTTATATCACTAGAATTACTTTTTCATATTAAAATATGCAACAGTAACGCCGAAGTATCCTCATGACGCGTAGGCTGCGGAAACTATTGACAATAGAGCAAAGCAACGTCCTACAATTTATTAGTGGCAATAAAAATCTATTCTGATTCGATTCGTGAGTTTTCGTGATTCGATGATTGCAAACACCAAAACCATATTTGAATACAACCTCAAAATGGCCATCAGGGATCGAAACGGAGTAGTGATTGAGGCCGTGCTTCAGTGCAATACGGGTACCTAAGCGAATAAGTAAATATTGGTTACTATTTAAGTTAAGCTGTATTTGACAAAGAGTAAGTATGAGCATACAGAGCAGACACGCTCAAGAAAAGGTGTCAGCAGGCGGTGGCGTCGTGTGGCGGGTCGCCATCTTCCCTCAAATATGGTTGGGGAAGGCGATGGCTGCCACATGCGTCAACTCATGAACGTGTGCTGTCTGCGGAGATCAATCTGCTCCTCCTCCTGTAATAAAAAATTAAAAATCATATGTCCTCTGATTAAGTACGGTATATATTGTTGTCTGTTTTTTAATTATATTTAGATTTAATATTTTTGCAATAAAAAAAAATATAAAATGGCACGGACCGTGGACTCTGTGGAGGCTAGTAATAAAAAAATATATGATGAGTTGCGCGATACTAATGTCTCACTACTACGTTAGAATATGAATTAATAACGCCGGTATAAAACGAGGCCACATTATTCGTTCGTAGTTCGTTAGACCACTTATGGTATCCAACCATATATGTATACTCTAATAATAAAGAGGAAAGATTTGATTGTTTATTTGTTTGTACGCAAAAACTACGGAACCGATTGAATTAATTCTTTCACCTACATTATGCCTGAGTAACATAGGTAAGCTATATTTGAATCATCATCATCATCATCCATCAATACGCGCGTGATACCGCGGAGCGCAGTTAGTTATAGTATAAACTCTGACCTTACAGAGATAGAGACTTCATGTTAAGTAATTTTTATTAAGCTTGCTGTAAAAGTAAGCAGATACTCTAAAATAATTACAAAAATCTTATGGATGTTTTGATGAGAAGAATGAAGTTAAATCATTCGTTCAATCTCAGTTTGTAAGTGCTCTGTAGGTCTATACAGAGTAATATAGTGTAATATAATTTACGGTAAGTCGAAAAACACAAAAGATCTATTCTGATGATTTTCTAACGTATAACAGCCATTAGTTCTCGGTTAGATAAGACAAGGTTCCAGAAATATCTACGATATGGAAAAAACGAGATTACATAATTAACACAACTTGTGCCTGCTTGCTGGTCAGCAACAGGAAACAAGTCACTTGAGAATCTTCTGACCGAAGTGCAAAGTTTTCCTTTCGAGACGGCAATCGCACCTTTAACTTTTTCATAGTGATTTTGTTTATCTACAGTTTGGGTATTAGGAGAACTTTTACCTGCAGCGAAATGTATTGAATAACATTACTCTGTTGATATTATGCGAGATCGAATATATTATTGTTGCCGGTATTTGATACTCCGTAATCTTTTATTAGCTATTATGTCCGTTTATGTTATTTAATAATATATTTAGATCTTTATTTAACTGAATATTTGGGGACCGTAAACGTATGTACAAACTTAATTAGCGTAAATGTCGAGTTGATGCTTATTACCAAAACAGAACAAACATAATAATTAAAGTATATTTATAAAATTGTAATATACTAATGTATTACATTTATAAAATTGTAATATTACAATTTTATAAATGATAACCCTTAAAGGCTGGACGACAATCTTGTTCAATCGTTTTGAGACTGCGTTAACTATTATTATTACGAAGGGAAATATAAAATGTTTCAACTTAAAATGACTGTAAGAAATGATTTTAGGACTTTAATGGCCTAGAAAAAAAACTTTAAGTGGCACCTTCAATGTCAATGGAAATAGATCTTTAATCTGATATTTTTTGTCCCCTTATTTTAGATGATCGTTATTTCGTATTTTGGCCGTCAACATTTATTCACCATTCAGAAAAATATGAAGACCTAAAGTATTTCTATTCATACTCTTCGTTTTAAGATTCCCATTATATCACTATAAAACATACGTTTTATAAAATATATTCATATAATATACAGAGTGAGCCATTTAGGATTTTAGATATCATGTTTAGTAGCAACATTTACTTGCGTATGACCTACACAATCGATATCGCAATAGAAATAATGTAAGTTTTTCCTTCAATACGATCGGGTTCAATTCCCGAACTAAGTTAGTTTTTTAATCCATGAATGCAGTTTTTCTTGTCACTAACATTTATTATTTGGTTCCAAAGAGATATATTTGTATGTATTATAGTTTCAGACTTGCCCATACTGACCCATCTAAATGGCTCTGTCTGTGCTTATACTCAGTGTACTCTCTGCCTGTACTTAATTGACTTAGTTCGGCGCACGCATCAAAGGAAGCGTCGGTTCTCAAAGGCCTTTAAACATTTTTTAGGTTTGTGACAGCAAAATACAGATAAAATTAACATTAAGTACAATTTTAGATCGGTCGTGATAAGCATTAGGCATAGAGTATGTGATAATATCTCTTAGAGGGTTGATGAGATTTATTTTGTTAAACAATTTATCCTACTTAATAGTGTGATTTGCAAACAGTAATGCAACAAATTGTTATTTTTAAAATGGTTTATAAAAGTGATTTCATGTTGCTGATGGCAACACAGAGAAAGTTGTAGTTATGAGTACAGCCGTATGCTTGAGCTTTAACATCGGGATGAAAAACACCACATCATGGTGGTAGGATTCTTTTGGTGTTCGCCTGGCTAGCTACCCCCTACAAGTTTAAGAGCATGTTCCGGCAGTTTTCCTTGAAAACCAGTCCCTTTTGTAGATGCAGTGTTATCACACTGCAAGGTGTGATACCACCTTCGACCGCATCATAACTGACTATCAAGTAAGATAATACTCGTATCCATCAAACACTAGCTTATCAAGTGTAAATAAATTATTAAATATATATAAAAATATAATTATTTTAAAAAGTTATTACACACGAAAAGGAATGCAATAGAAAATAATATTAAATCTAAGAAATCAAACTCCAAGTAACATCTTAGTCCATTAGGCTTCTCATAAATTACAAGCTGCCAGCGATAGAAAGCTTAATACAACTACTACATTAGTCTTATCTTTAAGCTTAAGGCTTAACTATAACGTAATCATAGCGGAGACTTTACTGAAAGTTTACTTGAAGTTCTGGATAAACATCAGAAAGGAACATGCAGAACTGGTAATGGCTTACTTATTAGAATATACACTAGCTGACCTGCCAGCGGCTTTGCTTACTACATCCCTCTTGGGATGAAGTTTTTTAAAACCGAGGAACATCCAAGGATTTTTGCTAACAATATAAAGGGCATCGACTGCCAAAATTACAAGTGTGGAGCGATGTAGGCTCTGACCAGAAGTCGGAAGTAATAATTATATACATACTTGTATGTTATATTAAATGTATAACATGAATATGAATATCAAAATGCATTAGATTTCAAGGGGCCGGAAAAGATAATATAATAATAGTTATATAATATATGAAAAATCTTTCAAATGCCTTCATTTCGATTTAACGTTCAACAGGATTTTGCGTAACATTGTTTATTAGGTAAAGCCATCCTGTGCGTAGATGGCCTCTTGGTAATGTTTTAGAATTCTAGTAATAACAATTATGTCGCTTTCGTAGCGACCCTACGCATGATTAAATAAATATTCAATTGTTGGGATTCACAAATTTATACAAAAGGTTATCAATAATTAGAGACAATCTGTTACCCCAAGTTTATTTCTTAACTCTTTATCTTTGAAGTGTTCTTTCGTCGTGTGAAAACGTCACATCTATTCAGTATCATAAAGGAAATATTATACAATATTATGTATATAATCTCTTCTAATACATACATTCGAGAGAAAGAGAGACTATAAATACTAATAGCTATAAAGGAATACATAACAGCTATTATATACATATTCAGTATAAAATTAATAACGAGAAGTTTAAACAATACGTGTATGTGTAGTTATCCAAACACATGAACATACAGCAGTGGTACGACTTCTGCAGAGTTTGTCTAGTCTAGTACCACACCATTGCCAGTTATTCAACTGGTGAACAGTGATGTGCAAACATTACAATGTTTCGGTTCGAAGGGCAAGGTCTAATGCAAATTGAGGCAACAAAATAAATTTAACATCTTATATCTCAAGGTGTAGAGCGCAGTGTATTTATTGCCATGCAGGGTTTTGAAGTGTTGCATATAAACTCTGAATGGCACTAAACTGTTGTGGCAACTTGCTCTCGTCCTTTTCTCTTTCTCATTACCAAGATTAATTAAAATAGAACTTTAATATAAAATATCGCAGTATACCATATATGTTTATGTGTAGTTAGCAAAAGACTATACCAACCCGATCATCAGAGCGACCCAAGGTGAAAGACGACTGATGCAGTGAGTATTCATGTCTTGTCTCCACTGCAGAGTTTTGTAATAGATGTAGTTAGCTCTACTCTACATCAATTACGAGTATACTCTATTGTCGTGCCACTCTGTGACCTTGATTTCATTAAGTACGTGGATATTTTATACCTGGTAAAATATATGTAACCGCGGCTGTAAATTGCTTTTAAGTGACAGGACAAACAAGGGTGGTTTAAATATATCGTAAAGTAATTTATGGCAAGGTTTGTTTTTACACATTTTGTGTAAGTATGTATCCATCATTAAAGGGGACGTTTTGAAAAGGTCACCACATTGTAAATAAAGATCCTTTAAGAGATTAGATATTCTTTAGAAAAAAAATATATGCAAAATATATTACTAGTATATCGTATTTCGTTTTAAATCGATTTTATGAACA
Source organism: Selenia dentaria (assembly GCA_917880725.1). NCBI lineage: Eukaryota > Metazoa > Arthropoda > Insecta > Lepidoptera > Geometridae > Selenia > Selenia dentaria. The sequence continues at coordinate 8,210,551 of OU862891.1, forward strand.
TCTTTCATCGTAATTTTTTGATTGCAGGAAAATGTGCCACAAAATAAATGTGCGGTGGAAATATTTATTTCAATATTTCCGGTACGTTTAATGGCGGTAGTTAATTAAATAGTATATAAAAAGTGATACGTATATTTTTATACGTATAATGTGTAACCACTAAAGACTTTATGCCTGTCCATTAGATAGAAAATGCCATTGTTTTCGCTAATTAGTAACTATATATCATTTATTCCATATATCAATTTTCAATCAATTATAATTATTGTTAATATCATGTTATTATAATATGTACTCTTCGAAAAACACTACTTTCTAATTTGAGCATTATGTACTTTTATTTACTATCAAGTTATGATACGGGCATGCTATACGTCTGATAGTAAGCATTACGCTTGTACATGATAGTCACAGAGCTACTCTGATCTTGGAGTAGTAGTTTTGTGTCACTGTTATTTTATATTTGTATTATTTTTATGTCGAAGTTTCGAACACGTTTTACTGAACATTTTCATTTAATCAGACCATTCTTGTTTTGTTTGATTTTGTAAAACTTTTATTTGAATGACGTTTGCACTGTCCTGCTCTAGCGGTAGGCATTTGTTTCGGCGGCTGTACTGGTGCGGTGCGCGGGGGGGACCTTTGTTCCGCCCTGTGATCCGGATTGCGCTACGCGCGCAAACGAGGGCTTCTGTGTGTCTAGATCCGAGTCTGATTGCTCTTCAATGACCTTACGCTTCGGCCTTTGCGGCTTTGGCTCAGCGCTCGTGCTGGCTACATTTTTCGCCATTGATGTAGATGGGCGTGCGGGTGGCCGCTTGGGCGGGCGGGCGCATTGCCGTCTTGGTGGTCGAGCGTGCACCCGTGAGGACGGGCGGACGTACTGTCGCTTGGGCGGTTGCGCGGGGTGCTTGCTGTCTCGCTTGCACTCCCGCCGGACGCATATCTTGGAGACGGCATCGGTCTGTCCCTCTCTCTGCTTCGCAGGAGGATTCGCAGATTGCGATCTAATGATCCGCAGCCGCTTAGGGTCATCTACGGGCTTCAATGGGCTGGTCAATTTGCGCTTCCGCGCATTGTAAGCCATCGGCTTAGTAGGCGGCAAGGTGATCAACGAACGTTTCGCAAGTGCTAAGACTTTTCGATCTTCGTTCGACATGTCTCGTCCTTCTAACTCGGCCTCTTCGATGCGCACGTAGATGCCCATCCAATTCAGCATTCCCTCGGAGAGAGCCTCGGCTTCGATAAGCTGAGCGAGTGTGATGATATCACGCTCGTGTCGCCCCCTCGGCGATAATGCTGACGTAGTTGCGCGCTCCGTGCGCTTCAGACTCTCGTCCGATACGTGGGGGTTACTACCCTCGTTGTCGGAGGATTCGCTGTCGATACTAAGGTTACGTGTAGCGTCGGTTACGTGGCCCTTAAAAGGGCTTTTTTGCGTCGGGGGACTGGTTAATTCCCCTGTCGGCTGGCCCATTAAAAACACAATCACATCCGCCGGTAACTATACAATTAGAATAATTTAAGAGTTAACATCATTGAAAAAAGATTTGCATAATATATTTGATTTAAAGATGCGATGATTATTGTTAAATATGTCTATACTTTTCGAATATTGTTTGTTGTAGTGTCTACATATGCGGGTAATAAATGAATTATGTCTATAATTTGTACGACAATTTGGTACATGAAAATGTAAATAATTTCTTCTGACGGTTGATCTACTGGGGACCTCCAGGCCGATTGTGGAAAGCAGAGAGGGTGTGTCCACTCTGCAGTTCAGAATATTAAATAAAAACGTTAAGTCAGCTTCAGTCAGCTACGTCAGTACAGCTTTTCTGTGTATATGCAATGGTAATATGTGATGGTGTTTACAACTTAACACGTAGTCGTTGGAAGGAATGTCAATCTTGAATTTAAAGTTAAGGTAACGCAGGACTTTTTTCTGTATTTTTTCGATCTGATCAATATAGATGTTGTACATTGGGTTCCATATTTGTGTTGCGTATTCAAGTTGGCTTCCGACAAGAGAGCAGTACAAGATTTTGAATGATTTTGCTGTTTTAAAACACTTAGTTATACGAAAGATGAAACCTAACATTTTAGTCGCTTTGGAACAGATCGAATATATATGTTTATCGTATAGAAGTTTTGAATTGAGATGGACGCCCAAATCTATGACTGAGTCAGTTCTGTGGAGCGTTTGATTATTAATGCAATAGTTAAATATCAGTGGGCTAGCGCTTCTACTGAAAGTAATGCAATGACACTTTGAAATGTTGAGATCTAGTTTGTTTGTTTTACAATATGTTTCTAGTCTATATAGGTCTGGTTGCAACAGAGATGCATCGGTGGACGAAGTTATAACTCTGTATATTTTCATATCATCAGCAAACAGCAACACCTTGGAATTTTGGAAACAGAGGTCAATATCAGTTATAAATAGCGTAAAAATTAAAGGTCCTAATATTGACCCTTGTGGGATTCCTAAAGTAATGGATAACGTTTTCGATGCGTATCCATTTAGGACAACAGTCTAGGTATGACTATCCACATATGATGCAAACCATCTGTAAAGATCTCCGCGTATGCCTAATGCTAATAACTTGTTAAGTAGCAGAATATGGTCAATACGATTGAATGCTTTGCTATAATCAGTATATATAGCATCTACCTGCATACCCTGGTCCATTGTGGAGGTAACGCTTTCTGTAAATGTGATCAAAATAGTGACCGTTGATCGCCCCTGCAGGAAGCCGTGTTGATATGGGCTGAACGTATTCCTAACCGCTGCATAAACCTGTTCGTGTACAATTTTTTCAAATACCTTAGCAAACACGCATAGCTTTGATATTGGTCTATAGTTACTAATTTCGCGTTTAGAGCCTTTTTTATGTATAGGAGTAATAATAGCAGCCTTCCAGATTTTAGGCATCACGCCGACATTAATAGATTTTTTTATATAAAATAGACAATGGATTTATAAGGCTCGAAGCACAGTAAGATATAAATATGGGATGTATATTATCTGCACCGGGTGATTTGTTATCGTCAACGCTTTTTAAAAGTTTTGCATTATAAATTTCAATTGAACCTATTTCCGCGTTATGCAAGGGAAATGACAATGTACTGTTAACTGGGGCTGGCGAGTTGAACGCGATAGATGGAGGAAGATATCTTGAGTGAAAGAAATCTGCAAACGCATTACATATGGCATCTCCCGAGGAGACCGGATTCCCGGCATGATTCATTCTACTCGGGTGAGCATTGTTTTGCTTGTTAGATTTCACAAAGGCCCAAAACGCTTTTGGGTTTACACGCACCAATTCCTCAACGCGCGCTATGTAATTATCAAAGCACGTAGTCTCTAATCGCTTGATCCTTTTTCGAATATGAGCTATAGATATTTTATCTTGAACATTACAATATAATTTATATTTGTTATGTAGTTTTTGTTTTTCCCTTAGTGACTTGATCAGTGCTGAAGAATACCAAGCAGGATATTTTTACAGTTTTACCGCCTTTTTCGGTATGTGTTTGTCACGTATTCTTATGAGTATGTTATTGAATTTATCGACTGCTTCATCAATAGTTCCGGCGGATAAAATTGAGATCCAGTCATGTTCAAGTTCCCTGCATATATCTGAGTAGTTAGCTTTTGTGTACGCATATTTAATTTTTGGCTGACACTTGAGTAGTGATAAGCTAATAAAAGAAGATTGTATGAGATGTGCAGGGTGATATAAGTCCTCGGGGACTAGAGCATCTGTCGAATAAATTACCTGCATCATTACATAGTATTAAATCGAGAATTTTATTTTGAGCGTTGTAAACCCCGTTGTATTGATATAGATTGCTACAGATTAACATGTCTAATAACTCTGAATGGTTTAAGTTCGAATATTTAACACTTGGTTTATAATATAAGCTATTATCACATTGTGATGGATCCCATTGGATGTCACTCATATTAAAATCACCCACGAGAAGCATTTTATCATCAGGGTAATTGGAATTAACATAGGATACTTTTTCAGCAAAGTTTGAAAGTTGCGTATGAAAATCTAACTCTGGGCTCTGCTGGCATAAATAAAGACACGCTAAATGCAACGAAAAGGACTTACTGTTGAATCCATCTTTCAGAGAAATAGTTACCCAGACATCTTCCGCAGTAGAACACCACTCAGGATGCCCACACGCAGTTAGGCCTTGCTTGACAGCTATTAGAACGCCCCCACCTCGTGACTGTCCTGTCAATGAGTATTCCCTATCTCTTCACCATATCATATAGTCATTACTAGAGCTCTTCGTTCTTGACTCCATTAACTAACCACGTCTCAGTAGGTATCACTACATCATAACGAAAAAGTTAAACATTTCTCTTAAATTCCGTTGTCTTGGTCCGCAATCCCCTCACATTCTGATAGTATATCGTTACAGACATTTTATAAATAATAATATAATTAATAATTGATTTATTTCGTGAGGGAAATGCGCAACAAACAAAATTAACGAAATAGAGAAATATGGTAAATATGATGTATTAAACTTAGATTGGTTATCAACATTACAACTATTAGTAATTGCATAAATATTACGAAATTGTAAAGAATGCATTTTATTATCACAATACCGCAGCGAATTAGCTGATTCACAATATAGCAAGATGTAGCTAAACTGGTTTCGAGCGGCGGCGGCGGCGTAAACGAGCGAGCCCAACTATTGTTATACGAGCGTGTCGGCTTTAAGTATATCTTAATAATTATAGTTAAGCACGCCAGAAGTCTTGGTATACGTATACTTAACGTAATCAATAAATACAATTTAAAGTCCAGCTCTGCCGTGGCGGTGCCGGCTTAGAATAGCATCCCCCCAACTCTACCCGTGGGTGCCGTAGAAACCGGCTAAGGGATAACAAATCAGAAGGTGGGCAGCAGCACCTTCCCAGTCAAACACACACAAACTGCGCTCGCCAACCCGCCTGCCAAGCGTGGCGAGTATTGGCAAAAACCCCTCAATGGATTGGACAAAAAGAACCAGGCCCCCAGTCCCCGGCAGCCCCGCTATTCCTGGCTACGGTAGCGGCCACGGTAACGGTGGGGCAGGGGGTGCTAAGAATCCCCGGCAGACGCCCGGCTACCACCCCCAACGACGACGACTGGCCCTGGTAACACACAACATACGCACGATGAGGACAGACGAGAAGATATATGAGCTGGAAGAAGAAATGAGTAAGCTACGCTGGGACATTGTGGGGTTATCTGAAGTCCGTAGAGCGGGTGAGGACACGATAACCCTAAAATCAGGTAACCTACTCTACCACCGGGAGGGCGACCAACAGTCCCAAGGTGGTGTCGGGTTTCTCGTCCACAAGTCCCTTACTAACAACATAGTTAAGATCGATAGCGTTTCCAATAGGGTCGTATACCTAATACTCAGAGTATCCAAACGATATTCGCTGAAGGTCATTCAGGTATACGCACCGACGAAGTCGCACCCGGATGATGAGGTGGAGGATATGTATGAGGACATTAGTCGGGCCATACATACCTCTGAAACGCACTTTCTAGTTGTTATGGGGGACTTCAACGCGAAGTTGTGTAAGAGAAGCGAGGATGAGTCGAAAGTGGGGCAATTTGGCTATGGACAACGGAACCGTAGGGGACAGAGGTTGGCCGACTTCCTGGAGAAAGAGGGACTCTTTATGATGAACTCTTTCTTTCAGAAGCCACCTCACAGGAAATGGACCTGGCTGAGTCCCGATGGTTCCACGAGAAATGAGATTGACTTCATTATGACCACCAAAAGGCAAATATTCACTGATGTCTCCGTGATCAACAGGGTTAAAACCGGTAGTGATCACCGAATGGTAAGAGGCACGGTGAATATTAATGTCAAACTGGAGAGGTCTCGTTTGATGAAGTCTACGCTCCGACCTACTCGTGCCCATATTCAAGACCCCGAGAGCTTTCAACTTGAGCTATCCAATCGCTTCGATTGCCTTGAGAACATCACTTCAGTGGACGAGATCAATAACAGGTTAGTAGAAACTGTCCATACAGTGGGTTCCAAGTACTTTAAACCCCACCGTACAGATAGGCCACAGAAACTCTCCAACGATACCCTCAACCTCATGGCTGAACGACGCTCATTGAAACTGCAGTCTTCGGATGATGCTGAAGCATATAGGCTGCTCAATAGACGAATATGGAAGTCCTTGCGACACGACATTCGGATCTTTAATACAAACCGTATTAAAGAGACGATAGAGCGGAAAAAAGGCTCCAAAGTGTTTGCAAGAGACATGTCTATTGGGCAAAGCCAGTTGACGAAGCTGAAGAGAGGAGACGGCAGTGTAGCGTCGACCAAAGCGGAAGTGTAAGGAGAGGTCGAGAGTTTCTACGGACAGTTATACACCTCGGTCGCTAAACCTGTTAGCAGCTCGGCCAAAGACCCAAGAGCCAAGCTGACCCGACATTATACCGAAGATATCCCGGACATCAGCCTGTACGAGATTAGAATGGCCTTGAAACAGCTTAAGAACAACAAGGCGCCTGGTGACGACGGTATCACATCTGAGCTTCTGAAAGCGGGTGGAACACCGGTACTTAAAGTCCTTCAGAAGCTCTTTAATACCGTCTTACCCGAAGGTTCAACGCCAGAAGCATGGAACAAAAGCGTGGTGGTGCTGTTCTTCAAGAAAGGTGACAACACTTTACTTAAAAATTACAGACCCATCTCGCTTTTGAGCCATGTTTATAAGCTGTTTTCGAAGGTCATAACGAACCGTCTCAGCCGCAGGTTTGATGAATTCCAGCCTCCGGAACAAGCCGGTTTCCGAAAAGGCTATAGTACCATAGACCACATCCACACGCTACGGCAAGTTATACAGAAGACCGAAGAGTATAACTTGCCTCTTTGTCTAGCGTTTGTGGACTATGAGAAAGCCTTTGATTCGATCGAGACGTGGGCAGTGCTTGAGTCTCTCCAGCGGTGCCGTATTGACTATCGGTATATTGAAGTGCTGAGTGAGACAGGGAGACGTTATATCTCCGAAACTGTTCACCGCTACATTGGAAGACGCTTTCAAGCTTCTGGAATGGCAGGGACTTGGTATCAATATTAACGGCGAATACATCACTCACCTTCGATTTGCCGACGATATTGTAGTCATGGCAGAATCCATGGAAGACCTCAGTACAATGTTCGAAGGCCTCCATCGAGTTTCCCAACGGGTAGGTCTTAAGATGAACATGGACAAGACGAAAATTATGTCTAATGCCCATGTTGTACCTACCCTAATATCAGTTGGGAACTCAGTTCTCGAAATTGTTGACGAGTATATCTACCTGGGACAGATAGTCAAACTAGGCAGGTCCAACTTCGAGAAAGAGGTCAATCGTCGAATCCAACTCGGCTGGGCAGCGTTCCGGAAACTTCGCGAAGTCTTCTCGTCAAAAATACCTCAGTGCCTCAAGACAAGAGTCTTCGACCAATGTGTGTTACCAGTGATGACTTATGGCACTGAAACGTGGTCTCTTACTATGGGCCTCATAGATAAGCTCAAAGTCGCACAACGAGCTATGGAGAGGGCTATGCTCGGGGTTTCTCTACGTGATCGAATCAGAAATGAGGAGATCCGTAGAAGAACGAAAGTCACCGACATAGCTCAGAAGATTAGCCAGTTGAAGTGGCAGTGGGCAGGGCACATAGCACGCAGAACAGATGGCCGATGGGGCCGAAAGGTTCTGGAGTGGAGACCACGTACCGGCAAGCGCAGCGTAGGTCGTCCACCGACACGGTGGACAGACGACCTGAGAAAGGTCGCAGGACGACGTTGGATGCAGGCCGCTTCCAACCGGTCCTTTTGGAAAATCATGGGGGAGGCTTATGTTCAGCAGTGGACGTCCTACGGCTGAGATGATGATGATGATGAAAGTACAGCTGCACATAAAAATACTTATATGTGTGTAAATTAAGCGATGCATCTGGTAAAATGTTTTGACAAGTGAGGCTTAGAATTGTGTAACTTATTTTATAGTTATGTGTCATAGGAGCAGTCATAGATTTGGATAGCGTTAGAAACGAGATTATTGCATAATTGTTACCGGTATTATGGTGTGATTGTTGCGGTACAAAGGGATAGATAGCGTGGCGATTACAGTTTGGTCGAGACGTAAGAATATTCCCCACTAGTAAAAAATGCACACACAATAGTTGTAAACATACACAGAGTCATGTTAATTTACGAAGATCTTCATCACTCGTATTGGAAATGATGGGCGAAGAGTCATTTTTCCGCACGTTGATTCTGCAGTTCTTCACCCACGTATATTGGTAACCACACTCGTGGGCCAACTGCTTGGTTTTAGTGAGAAGCTGCTTGTTCTCTTTTGTAAGATGATCATTAATATGGATTCTAGCTTTACCTGCTCGAAGGCCGATATCCTCAGCGATCAAACTCTTGAATTGGCGCGCAGAGACAACAAAGTTCTCCTTGGTGATCTATAAATGACACACAAAACAATCGGTTTTGTTTTGCCCGGAGCCTCACGAACTCTAGTTACAAAGTTGATTCGTTCTTTAGTGATTGGATAGTTTATGGCAGAACCGACCTGATCCACCAGCTCCAGAAGGTTCTCACCTTTTATTTGCGTCACACCTTTTATCTCAGCGTTGTTCAAACGCAGCCATTGATCTCGTTTATTTGATTCTTGTTCAAGGATTTGTTTCATTTTAATTTCAATTAACGGGTAGTCCGCGTCATGATTTTCTAAATGGGTAACTCGCTGGTCCAGATGGCCTGTTTTCGCCAATAATGATGAACAATCATCTTTAAGCTGAACAATGGCTTGATCATATGAGGACAGAGCCGCTTTCATCTCCCTTACGTCACTCAACAGGTCGGGAAATGGTTGTAACTGTTGGTTTATCTGTTGGATGCCGGCTCGTAACTCCTGGAGCACTTCTATCCCGGCTTGGCGGGACGGTGCAGGCGAGGAGACAATAACCGAATCAGACATATCCTTGCCGTTACGGGACTTACAGTTGACACATCGCAAGGCTGCTTGTCTAGTAGATCCGAGCTTTCGATAATTGATTTCCGTGATTTGTGCACATGAAAAACAATAGGTAGCAGAACACTTGTGACATTTTACACCGTTAGTGAAGTATGAATCACAACTTGGACACTTGAACATCTTGTTAGGAGTCTAATAACGAGTGTACGAATTATACAGATAGGTAATTAACGCTTCGCTGGCAGGACTACGCAAACTCGTATAACACGTGCGACACTCGCGGCGCAGCGCAGGCGAAAGGATCGCGAAAGGAGGCGGAAGGAGGATCAATTTCTTAAAGAAATTGTTGGTGATTCGCAAGGTTTTCTGGACGGTGGTTACCCCGTGCGCAGTCAACAGTACAGGCAATCCTCTGCCCTCCTGTCGCCATTGCGACCGCTTTTATAGGTTACGGCGTACTTGCACGTGGTCGTTTTGAACATTAAGATTGCAATACAAAGTGATGGCATGCGATTTATAATTAATTGTACATCGTAATGAACTTAAATCATTTTGAGAATAATTAAATTATTAATTTTAACTGGAATAATTTACTGTAACAATTTCAAAAGTATGAATCTATGTTTTAGAAATCAATTCAAATAATCAGTTTAACAAATCTAATTGTTATAGACTAATTATTATTGGCTAATTGTTGTATCCGCGCCGATATATATGATTATACAAAAGATATTTATATTTATATATATATAATAAATAATAATAATAATAATAATTTAATATAAATAATAATTTAATAAGCAGGGGCGGCTTTGTGGCGAGCCGTCGGTGAGTGGCGACACCGCGGACCCTGATTCTCCCTGGGGCTAAATGAGACCCCTGACCCCCGGCTTGCCTTAATTGGCCGTCCGGAGGTGGAGACGCAAGAGCAAGTAACAAAAAGCTCCAAGGGTGGAAGTGTTAAAGGGCATAACGCCGGTAGTAGCGCTCTAGTGAAACCGCAGCACACCTCTCGACACTCTTTAGCCATACACACCAACGTTGCCCCTTTTGTCACCACTCATGGTGGCCTTTATGGGGGGCCCGTTTAGTGGATGGCAAGTCACCACCTGCCTAAATATTTTAACATGAGACTAAATTGACAGGTGCCGTAGTCTCATCCATAGTCCACTATCTTCCTTATCACTAATAAGTTCATCTCAATAGCCTGGCCATTTTACCCATATTTGTAATAGATATAAGTACCATGTTACCCTTCATCCAACATTTTTTCTGTTTTTTATACTCCTTTGTATTTTTATACCAAACAGGCCTCTAAGTGTTGGCTACAGCCCCACTTATGCCTTTGTAAAGGACCGGATGAAATCCGTGATTTATTTTGAATAAAAGGAATAATAATAATAATAATTTTATTGGCATATTGTACATATTGACATAATGACATAAAGAATACAAATTTTAATTTTACATTACTGGATACTGGCATTCAAATAATATAAGATAGATAGAGATATATATATATATCTCTTTTGTATAAACATTTAATGTTTATGTAGAATAGCTTTTAATAGATCACGATAACCATATCACGCATAGAAAACGCTGGCTAATACATTATAAATGTTTTAAACATTTAAGTTTTCAGCTTAAGGTTGTCCACGGGTAGGACGAATGAATAGTTTAAATTTATGCTAAAAGTGTGGAAACCATCTTTATGCACGTGTATATCTATTTAGCTTACTGCGGGAACGAAATGAATCCGAGGGGCGCGGGGGTTAATGTCAATCGGTAGCCTGGCTTTTGTGAGTCGGCAACTTGGGAATTCAGTCACGATGGGGCAGTTCTCGGGAGTAGACCGCGTGTTGTGCATGCGAGACTTTTACAAAAACGGTGATATATAACTATGTAAATAGGGCGAATTCTATACTATTCAAAACTTTTGTTTATTGTACAATCTTGACAAAATAATATCCTTATTAATTAAAAATACGGGATTACTCGCGTAATATTTATCGGATAGGTCCGACTATAGTTTCGACTACTTCCGGTGGCCTTTTTCAAGGAGTGTTCGGGACGCCCGTGTCGATGACGTCTCGCTTAGCACTGCCAAAAATAATTTCCCAAACTCGTTTTAGGCGCAGTCAGAGCGCTATTTCAGTGGTGCTAAAGTTGATATTAGTAGGAACCCACATCGACCTGGTAATATATATCTTACAATTCACTTAAGTTTTTTCCTTTACCTATAGTATATACCTAGTTGTGCTATAGTATGACATAAAAACCTTTTGCTTTATCCTTCCGGAAGCGGTTTTAAAGCCCAGTAAATCATGATAGAGAGTGAAACGTTAATTTTGCCATATAATGTTGTTTACGTTTGAAAAGCCGTATAAAAATTTTGTTACCTATTTTTTATTGGCTCATAAATTTCTATTTACGATCAGTTAATATTATTATAGTGCGCATATTTAAAGATAACAGCTGACATCATTTCGCACCTGATGTAGTAAATTAGGTGCCTACCATTGAATCATATATTTTTACTTTAGATTTTATTGAGATGTTCGTTAAAAACAAATATGATTATTTTTAGTTCTATTATATATTTATTTTAAGTTAGATCTGCAATATAGTGTTTAGCAATCACCTCTACCACCTGATGGCAGTGCTGATGTTGTGTATCTGGTACCACAATTACCTAGACGCTGACTAGCCAGCACGAGAATAGAACATGAATTTGTTCAAGTCCAAGTAATTTATTTCGCTTTATATTGTGGTTACAATGAAAGATCTTTTAGCTGTAATGTTAAGTACAACACAACTTTTGCCTATTTGGCATGCGAAAATTAAAATCTAAATCTTAGATTATATTAAGTATACATAAGGTAATACAACATGAAAATCCTTAGTTTACTAGCAAAAACAACTAGTATTTTAATAATAAACCTAACTATACATTTAATGAAAAAGTAAAATTGTACTTTTTGTTTGATCATAGGATAGATTTAAGGTCAATATGTAAAAAAAAAAATTTAGTAAAAGTTAAAATCAATTATTCATCTAATAAGTTTGCCTTTGAATTTTGGGAGTGAAAGTGATTTTAATGATTCGGGGATTTTATTCAACACTCTTAACGCCATAATATAACAAATCCTGCGGCAAATCTCATTATTACACTGCGGACTAATCTGTTCGGAAATCTTGTGCAGTAGCTACGGTTATCACACAGGTAATTGAAAAGTGCAGGGTATTTTTTACAAACATACATATTTCAAATATATACATACTCGTACAAGGAAGTGGAAACACCTTTAATTTCATAAAAAGAGGCTTGCAGGATTCTATAGGGCCAACACAGCAAACTACTCGGATACATCGCTTTTGTGCTTTGAAAGCTCTCTCCACTTTTACCGAGTTGCCCCAAATAAGAGACCATACCTTAGGACCGATGACACATATCCATGATAAGCCATAAGGGATGTTTTTCTAGCAGCAACTAAGGACAGCCTACGGAGAGCAAATGCATTTGTGCTAGAGCTTTAAACACACACTGTGTTCATGTGCTTTCCAGTTACAGTGGTTATCGATAGTGATTCCAAGAATTGTTGCTGTATTGGTTTCTTTTATTTGCGTATTCTGGTAAATTATTTTAAGATTTTGAGGTTTAGATTTGATATTGTAAAATTAGTTCTTAACACTGCGTCGAAAACACTGATTTTGTGAAGAAATCTATTAATATAACTGCGTACGTGTGGACCGTTCAAGCTCGTAACCGCGACCTTTTTTACCAAAGTACCGACATCAAAATTATAAAAAATCGACACGCACCCTCCAAATTCAACTTTATTATTAATTTCAAATATTGGAACAGATGGCGCTAAGTGTTTCATAATTACTTATCTAGTACCTATATTTTATAAATCTATAAACAAAAGAAATATGCTACAAAACATATTGAAATATATTATGGTACACAATTGTTACATGCGTCACCTACAATCCGCCCCCATAGTGCTGAACTGAGCAGACTCAATCAAACATGGATACGAAGTCAGATCAGCACTAACAATCCGCTGGTAAGATGAGGGCGACGCGCGTGACCGGGCGCCGTACTACGCCAGTGCGTGTGCGTACTGTTGTGTGGCTCTTCCTGGTTGTCTTAAAAAAAACAACCATTCACACACACACAAACATTTATTTTATTTTATTTAATTTTTACACGATTTTACACACAAGGGAATAAATTCCTGCACTTCACTTTACTGTACTGAACTGGCAGCAAGATGGCTTTAAGAGCAATTAGTTGATACACTGAAGAACACAAAACAAAAGGCAATTTAATTTGGAATGCGCGGAATATATAGGATCATATAATGCTGACAGTGTTTGAATGAAGTCGATGGGGTTTGCCCCTAGTCAGCAATATACGCGGTGTAACACCTTCCTCCTTTAAAACGGAACATCCAAAAATAAAATTAGGATGTGAGTAGAAAATAGAAAAATAGATTTAAAGGATATAGAATATTAATTGACATAATAGAATAGCAAAAGGAATTTTGTAAAGTGCAGTAATTTTAACATAGAAATTGGAAATTATTGAGACATTAGAAACAATATAGAAAACAGTGACATAAACATTTAAACAATTAATATCAGCTGGTATTCGCAATATACCTAACTAAAACATATTTCGACATACACATTAGCAAAAATAAAACAATGGAGATATCTCATTACAGGTATCATGATGCACACACGTGCTATAAAGGTTACACTGTAAAGTATGAACTTACACATAATATTAAGTACATTATTTAGTTAAACTCTATAAAGTTAGAACCTAAGAAATTGTATGAAAATTATTGTTAAGATTTAGAAGTAAAAATCAGAATAAGTATGAGAGTAAACATTAACTAATAATTGTATTACATATTAAATCAAGGCATTAGAATTAGGCATTAAACTAAAGTTATGAAATTGCAATTAAGATATTAGATTTAGAATTGATCTTAGATTCAAGATTTAGAATTGGAACTAGAATTAAGATTTAGAATTGGAACTAGAATTAAGATTTAAAAATAAGATTTTAGAATTAGAATTAAGATTTTGAATTAGAATTAGGATTTTGAATTAGAATTAAAATTTAACTTATGATTTACAAATAGTAGCAGAATAAGAATACTATAAATTAAAATCGAGGTTCCTCCTCAAAGTTTTTGGAGAAGTTGAGTCTTCGGAGGTGAACTCGATGTCAGTCATTTCAAAACTCGATTTACTTTTAACACGAGTATTAGATTTAGAATTACAATGATTGTATATTTGAATACAACACCCAGTGATATGGTATGGTTGGTTCTCAATTTTATTCAACTCGTCAACACTCCGCTCGAGGTTGTGAGAGGCGTACTGTAAAGAATCAAGATTTATGTGAGATAGTTTAATTGGTGTTAAGAAAGAGATACTCTTATTGACTTTCTGCTTTGAACAGCAGTCATCTTCTATAATATTGAAGTTAGGAGTTGGCAAATGAATTTGTACGTCGTATTCATTTGATGGAGTAAATTGTAAAAGTTTATGATAACCCGTACAATCTCTTGGGATTGAAATAATACCTGAACCAACGATATCATAGTCATTAATAAAACCTGTACATTTTACAGTTATTTTCGTTATATCTGACTGAACATATAACCATCTATTATTACTTATTTTCTGAAAGATATCTATACTGCCTATTATTAACTTATAATTACACGTATTAGGAATAGCACTGATGTGTTCCGTAAGAATTGACACTTCACACAATTGATTAGAGACACTAGAATATACATTGTTAAGTTTGCACAAATAGTATTTACTGGGAATCACTTTGCACTCACTGAGATTGTCGTTTAGAGTATATAATAACCTATCGTCGGTTATTGCTAAATATTTGGTGCTCGGATTTATCATTGCAAATGAATAAGGCTTTTGAATATCGTGAGGAGTCGGTAGAGCGTATACGTGAAAGAGATTGTATTCAGTTAATGATACTAGAGGAATTTTGATAACGAAGACCAGTTTATCATCATTCACAAAAGATGCTACGTCTGCGATGTCCATGAGCATAGTGATGTATGGATATAGGAAAGTTATGATGAATGTTAGGATTAGATGACAGTTCATTAAACAGCTGAGTAGGACTTAGAATTGATGGGTGAACGATATTGATTTTACCGAATAGAATAGCGTCAATGAGGTCTTTAATGTTAGAATTCAAAATCATCAAAGAACTTTCGAGAGCACTAAAAGTCATAGCTAAGTGAATACTAGCCTGAAATCGATTTGAGTCATCTGATATTGTTTCGAGAACTTTATTAAGCTTTTGCATGTTCTCGTTAAGATTAATTTCGTTGTCGTTAAGTTTTTTGATGGTTTTATTAAATGTGGAAATGGTAGAGGAAATTACTTGAATGTTATTTTTCATGAGACCGGCTAAATGGCGTTGGTCGTCTTGTACACTATTAATAGCGTCAGTGAAGGCCTTGGCATCGTCTTCATCTAAGGATCCGAATAATTGTTTAAGGATTGGACCTCCGAAGCCAAACCAAGCGCTTCTTTTGAATCTAGTAGAGTTAGTTGATGTTAAATGAGATAATGAATGAAAGTTATTATTGACATTGTCAAGCATGATTTCTAATGGACTTAATACGTTAATGCAGTCGATACGCGTTTGATAGGAAGGATAATCAGAACAAATTGACTTAGAAGTATCTAAAATAGAATTAAGGTTATCGATATGAGGCTTAAAATAGGACAGATCAGAAAAGGTTATAACATTGTAAAAATCATTATAATATTTGACAGTACCGATAGGATCATAGAAGAGACCGGGACTATTGATGATCGGCGTTGTGAGATTTGGTAGTGAAAGTGATATTATCGTTGTTATTCCTGGCACGATGGCCCTGGAACAGAATTGTGGGCAAGTTTTATTTCGTCGAAATGGTATCGAACATGCTTACGATTGACAAGGACTGTGACGTTGTGATTACTGTGAACTTTTATGACTTTGAATGGGCCTTTCCAGACTGGTGACAAAGCTTTACGCAGTCTGTGATGGCACTTAACATAGACATCGTCTCCGACATC
Source organism: Selenia dentaria (assembly GCA_917880725.1). Classification (NCBI taxonomy): domain Eukaryota; kingdom Metazoa; phylum Arthropoda; class Insecta; order Lepidoptera; family Geometridae; genus Selenia; species Selenia dentaria. The sequence continues at coordinate 8,226,699 of OU862891.1, forward strand.
ATACGATACGGTGCGAGAGTGTTTGTCATAGTAAGTTTTGGACCTTTCTTTACTTCTAAGAAGGTTTTCGCGGGCTAGGTTATGTGTCATAGCAAGTTTGTGTTTCAATTTCTTGATGTAGTCAGGGTAAGTCACTTCAGGGGAAATATCGTAAATGGAACTGGGAATGTGAGGTTTGCAACCGAAAAGCAATTCGTGAGTAAAGTTAGTTGATGAGTGGACACTTGAGTTGTATGACACTAGTGCAGTGGGAAGGTATTTATGCCAATCGTCTTGGCTAGCGTTGACATAAGACTTAAGGTATTCCTTAAGTGTAGAATGGCCCCTTTCGAGAGCACCATTAGTTTGAGGATGGTAAGGAGATGAGAAAAGATGCTTGATTTTGAATAGGGACGTGATTTGTTTGTAGACTTCGGCTATGAAGTGGACACCTTGGTCTGAAAGGATGGTTTTAGGAATGCCGAAATGGGAAATGAATTTAATAAGGCATTGGGATGTTTGTTCGGCTGTTGAATGAGTGATGGGATATGCCATTGAGTATTTAGTGAGATCGTCTTGAAAAGTTACTATGTATTTGTACTTTTCAGGACCAGGTTCAGGCAATGGACCGACAATATCTGTCGCGATACGTTGTAGAGGTTCGTGAGATGTGGAAGTTATTTCCATAGGAGCTCTGTTTGTTATTCTAAGAGCTTTGTTTTGTTGGCAATGGGAACAGTGTTTGACATATGATTCAATTTCGGATCTCATATTTTTCCAGTAGTATAGGTCTTTAAGTTTGTTGTACATTCGAGCTGTACCTATATGACCACCTACAGGAGAATCATGATTGTCTTTGAGGATAGTAGGGACTTCGGTTGGAGTAGGATATATGATCTTGTTGTGGAAGATGTTGATTTTGATTTGCGTGTTGTTAAAGAGATATGTTATCATTTAATAAATAAGAAGAAATTTTAATTTGTCAAAAGGATTAGCAAAGTCAGATATAGCAATTTCTCTAACATCAGGATGAAATATTATGAGTTGGTTACGTAACTCTTTGAGTACTGTGAACACGTCTTTATAAGATGCGGATTCAAAATGGTGGATTTTGGTAAAGAGATGGAAAAATGTTTTGTTGTTTACTGTGGTAGATTTAACATGATGAAGTTCTCTTTCGGACTGTATGAAATCTTGTTTGTCCTTGAGAAGATCTAGAATTTCCTTACAATAAAAGTTAGATTCATCTAGATCAATGGACGTTGGATAGGCAATGGCGGAACAAGTTGTTTTCAATAGGTTTTGATTGTGTTCGATAACCTGGGTATCAAAGATAGTAGGACTGGAACGGGACTTAAGGAAGGATTCGTAAGTCAAGTTAACAGTCAAGTCAATGTCAAGATCGTCGATGGCGTTGATGGGAGGACGAGAGAGTCCGTCAGCGTTGGAATTAATCCTACCTGGTTTATAGATAATTTCATAATCAAATTCCTCCAGTTTCAATCTCCAACGAACCAGTTTGCTACTGGGGTCTTTGCAATTAAATAACCAGACTAGGGGACGATGGTCAGTGACGATTTTGAATTTCCTACCATAGAGATAGGGTCTGAAAGTTTTAACACCGAAAATAATACCTAAGAGTTCTTTCTCTGTGGTACTGTAATTACCTTCGGCATTATTCAAGGTGCGGGACGCGTAAGCGATGGGAAGGTCTTTGCCTATTTCACCTTGGGAGAGGACGCAACCTAAGGCGTAATTTGATGCATCGGTAGTGAGGATAAACTCCTTAGAGAAGTCAGGATATTGTAGTATAGGAGCAGAGGTTAATAAGGATTTGAGGGTCTCAAATGCTTGGGTTTGAGCATCGGACCAGACGAATTCAACGTCTTTTTTGAGCAGGGAAGTAAGAGGCTTTGTGATTTTTGAGAAGTCCTTAATGAACTTCCTATAATAGCCGACAAGGCCTAGAAAAGCTTTGATGTTTTTTGGATTTTTAGGAATAGGATAAGAGACAACAGCTTTGACTTTATCCGGATTTGGAGAGACACCTTTATCAGTGATAATGTGACCAAGATAAGCTACTTCGCGACGTAAGAATTCGCACTTATCTGGTTGTAATTTGAGGTTATGCTCTCTTAGAGCTTTGAAAACAAGTTCGAGTTTTTGTACGTGTGAGGAGAGGTCATGGCTGTAAATGATGACGTCATCTAGATATATAAAGCAGTGCAGACCTTGTAGACCAGATAGCACTGTGTTCATTAGTCTTTGGAAGGTTGCAGGTGCATTTTTCAAACCAAAAGGCATTCGAGTATACTCGAAATGTCCATTAGGAACGGAGAATGCAGTTTTTGCTGCGTCAGCATCGTTCATTTTGATTTGTTGGAACCCAGATGCTAAATCTAGGGTTGAAAAGTATTTACTGTGTCCCAGTTGGTCAAGGATTTCGGTTATGTTAGGGATAGGATATGCATCACCTATTGTAATATCATTGAGCTTTCTGTAATCGATTACGATTCGCCATTTCTTTTGGCCAGAAGCATCTTGTTTTTTAGGGACTACCCAGATAGGGGAAGACCAGGGAGAACTAGAAGGTTTGATGATCTTTTGATCGAGCATTTTAGCTATTTGTTTATTTACTTCGTCTTTATGGACTTCGGGATACCGATATGTTTTTGTATGAATCGGCTGTGAACTAGTTGTTTTGATAGCATGTTCTAAGGTATTGGTATGAGTCAGAGGGTCACCATCAAGGTGGAAGAGATCAGAATATTCCGTGCATAGATTATGAAGTGCTCGGGATTCCTCATCATTAAGGTGAGAAGATCTGATCTGTTCTTTAACCTTATGAATTCTGTCAGGAGTTTGAGATGTAGGATTTATATGACTAATCTGAATGTCGTCAGGGAGATCACATGGATTTAGTTCAACACATAAGGATGTGATTTTGACGTTGAAATCGGTAGTGTTAAGGACTGAGACATTAACATGATTATTGGGTTTGACTGAGACAAGGCAGCTTGATATAAACACGCCTTTTTCAATTTCAAATTTGTCAATGAAACTGGTGGATATTTCAGGGTTGGAAACATTGCATTCAATAATTGTTTCAGAGCGAGCAGGAATAGTATATTCTGGTTTGGTAAAATAAAGAGGTAGGGAGTGTATCCCTATCTGTAGAATATTATACTCATAGTTGATTGCAGCGTTTTTGGATTTAAGAAAGTCATTGCCAATGATTCCATCAAAATTAATATCAACGGAATCCGGTATTAGGTTAAAATCACTGAGTATAGTATGGCCTGGTAAATTAATATCAAATGGAAATTGACCAAAGCTTTCTGTATACTCAGAGTTTTTATCGATTCCTTTGAACTTGATTTTATTTGGTTTCAATTCAGGCAAGGCTTGTAGAGATGACTTTTTTAAAAGCGATATTGCTGCACCAGAATCAACTAGGAGCACTAGCGGCTTATTCGAGTAACTAGAATTTACATACACATGAGGTAAATGAATTTTATTGTTGTATGATACCTCATAAATAACCTGATGCGATGTGGTATCATCAGGGTTAATGTTTGTAGTTGAACTACTGCGTTGTTGCTTTGAAAACAATTTTGAATTTTTGAATTTGGCTTTCGATTTCGATGAACGAGTCGGGTAATTGGATTGAGACGAGTGAGACATAGTTTGAGTCGATTGAGACGATGGAGTCGATTGATTCAGGGAGAGATTCGATTGATTCGAGGATAGAGTCGATTGAGTCAATAGAGTCGATTGAGTCGATAGAGGCGATAGAGGCGATAGAGGCGATAGAGGCGATAGAGTCGATTGAGTCGAGAGAGGCGATTGAGTCAAAGTTATAGTAGATTGAGTCGATGGAGTCGATTTAGTAAAGTTCATCATTTGAGATGACTTTGATTTAGTAGAAAGAGACGATTGAGACGGTTTAGTAAAGCACATCATTTGAGATGGCTTTGATTTAGTAGAAAGAGACGATTGAGACGATTTAGTAGAAGATTGAACCGATTTAGTATTAGATAGAGCCGATTTAGTATTAGATTGAGCCGATTTAGTATTAGATAGAGCCGATTTAGTATTAGATTGAGCCGATTTAGTATTAGATAGAGTCGATTTAGTATAAGATTTATTAGAGCTATACGATAGAGGTAAGTTATTTTACCTGAAAAGAAGATGTTCATTAGAGTTAGCATACATAGAAGACATAGAAACAAAGCCAAGTGAGTCGTCATATATCACGTCGGTTTGAGTAGCTGATTGCGTACGACGCGTAACCGGAATCCCCTCTAGTTTAAATCATTATCACTAGTATTTGACACTTCGTCATAAAAATGAACCTTATTTGTATGGTTATAAGGGTTCGGCTTTTGACTTTGGCGCGCATTATTATTATATTGGCGCTTACGACATTGTGATATGTCGTGGCCAATATGTTTGCAGTATCTGCAGGATATAGTACTTGTTTGAGGCGAACTTGAATAAGATGGCTTTGGATGCGGCGGTTCAGGTATAGAAAGAATAGGACGCCTGTTTAGGTAACAGCTCCTCTCGGAGTGTCCTGATTTACCGCAGGTCTTACATTTATGAGACCTCGGTTCAGTAGTCCTTGAAGAAGACTGAATATAATTTTGTAATTTTTCTTCTTGTATTGCTAAATCAATGGCATCGTGTAAATTATTTGGATTTCTACATCTAACAATAGTGGATATATGACTTGGCAGACTTATAATAAAAGTATGTAAGGCTAAGTCTTCAGTGTTGGCAATGCGACCTTTCATTTCGTCTTGATGTTGAGTAGAATGGGCAATGTCGGTTTGCAGTCGAGTTAAACAGGTTTCTAAGCGGAGGCTGTACTGTGAAACTGTTTCGGAAGCCTTGGGTTTACAGTTTTGAAGATCTAATAAAAGGTGATCGCGGTGTTTAGTTTCCCCAAATGTGGCCTTCAGAAATAGTTTCAGTTCCTGCCAGTTTTCGAAAACTTTAAGGGAACATGCTAACTCGGCTTTACCCTCTAATTGTGATAATATGAATTTAAAAAGAAGGTCAGTTTGTGATGACGATGACAGGCTTATCGCATTGTCGCAATTTTTTATGAATGAAGACAACTTATGCCGTTCTCCATCAAAAGGTTTTATAAATTTCATTAAAATATTGAACTGAACATTAGGATCGGAAACTGTGATATTGGATTTCTCCATTTTCAATTTATCGTGAGAATGAGCCATAATTATTTGCAACGATAAAATACACAACACAAAATAGCAATAAAAACGATAAGTTATGTGAAACAATAGCACTTACAGGAACTGTAGAATGTAGGTCGACATCCGACTCTTGTTTGAGCGTCAGCAGATTACGGCGCGTGCAGTCGGTGATATTGTTTGTTCACCGGGGTTTGTCCTTATGATTTGATGTTCGATTAGGCTATCGTATAGGTCGGTACTCAGTCGTGAACCAAGTACTCCAACTCAGATAGCGGGCGGCTAGGCTCAGCGTCTGAAAGGGAACCAGACTATAGAACCTGGCAGCGATTAGTGTTCGACTGGCTCAACTCAGCGCTCGGGTAGTGAACCTCGGGCACTGGGCAGCTCAAGCCACAGCGTAGAACAGCAGGTGTTGATGCAGGAAGAGGCGTGGAGCTGGACAGAAAGCCTCAGCTTAGCAGCGCTCAATATTCCTCCGTTGTGTGTGTAGGCCAATTCCAGCAGGTCACGATGATGCACCCAAGTCCTCGAAGGTAGGGCGGCAGTGGACAGCTGGAGACCAGTGCGGCGAAGCCAAAGAAATTGGCCTCAACCACTCTCGTGCAGTAGGACGACCTCGTCAGGTAGGGTGGCCAAGGGACTAGATCCCCTTTGATTCTGACACCAAAATGTTGTGTGGCTCTTCCTGGTTGTCTTAAAAAAAACAACCATTCACACACACACAAACATTTATTTTATTTTATTTAATTTTTACACGATTTTACACACAAGGGAATAAATTCCTGCACTTCACTTTACTGTACTGAACTGGCAGCAAGATGGCTTTAAGAGCAATTAGTTGATACACTGAAGAACACAAAACAAAAGGCAATTTAATTTGGAAAGCGCGGAATATATAGGATCATATAATGCTGACAGTGTTTGAATGAAGTCGATGGGGTTTGCCCCTAGTCAGCAATATACGCAGTACGTCTACCACTCTGATGCGACCATCATCGCCGCTGTGTGTCCCACTCACTACTCCGTGACGCCAGGATCCACGATCCAAATTAGGTTCAATTAATAACACAAAATCTCCATCTCGCAACGCTCTCTGCTCTTTATTCCACTTAAATCTAGGCAGCAAAGTAGGCAAATATTCCTTTAACCACCTAGTCCAGAACATATCAGTTAATCGCTGAGCTATTCGCCATTGTTTACGTAAACATAAGTCGTCATCGTCGTACCTACCTAAACTTGGGCCGTTAGATGAAGTTCCTATCAAAAAATGATTTGGCGTTAGGGCTTCGGGATAATTAGGATCACAGGAAACATAAGTGATTGAGCGACTATTTACTAGGGCTTCAACTTCTGCCATTAAAGTATAAAGCGTCTCAGGATGTGGAGCTCGTTCTTTAAGGACGACCTTTAAGGCAGTCTTGACCGTGCGTATCATGCGTTCCCAGGACCCGGCCATTTCAGGTGCTTCAGGTGGCAAGAAAACCCATGAGATACCTCTTACAATTCCGTCTTCACGGAGTTTACTCTGATTGAGTTCTAAAATACTGCGCTTTAACTCATTGTTCGCTCCTCGCAGGTTCGTCCCGTTATCTGAATAGATAACGCTGGGCGTACCTCGGCGCGCTATCATGCGTCTCAACGCCATAATAGCTGAGTCAGTAGTTAAGCTTTTGGTCAATTCCAAATGAATTGCTCGTATCGTCAGGCACGTAAAAATTACACCGTACCTTTTTTGTCTTCGTCTGCCTACGGTGACCTCCATAGGTCCAAAAAAGTCAACGCCGGTACATGAAAATGGAAGACGATTGTGCTGCAAACGAGCAGCGGGCAGGTCACCCATGCGCTGCGCCTGCGGACTTGCACGGCGATGCTGGCAGAACAAACATCGCGATGCTACGGCGCGTACAGTCGGCCGCAGCTGAATAATCCAGTATCGTTGCCGTAATTCGTTTACGACCAGTTCGTGCGCACCATGAAGGGCCTTCCGGTGGTAGTATTCTACCAACAGTCGTGTTATTCTGTGACGACCATCTAGTATCGCAGGCCTCATCGCCGACTGTTCAACACATTGAACTTTATCGATTCGACCTTGAACACGTAAAATTCCCTCGGGGTCAATATAAGGCGTCAACGTTAATAAGCGACTAGTAGACAACAAGGGCTTATTTTGTTTAAGGTGTTCAATATCTTGGGCGAACGAGTCTTGTTGACACTTTTTCAAAAGTAACTTTTCTGCTTCATTCAACAGTTCAACGTTAACTTGAGCTTCAAAACCTCGACATCGTTTTATAAATAATAAGACTCGAGCAGTAACTCGAATAAGTCGTATCCATGACGAGAAGTCGTCTTCATTAGGTAGTGAGTGTCCAATGACCTGTGACGTGACAGACTGCGTCTTGTGATGCTTTGGTTGACGTCATATCCTTAGGCCATGTGTGCTCAGGTTGCCGTAAGAATTCAGGTCCTTGAAACCAGACACTGTCATATGCAAGTGGTGGTGAATTTTCTTTTGTGGCGAAATCAGCTACATTTAATGCTGACCGTACAAATCGCCATTCTGACGTCACTGTCAGTTCGTCTATCTCACCAAGCCGGTAGGCTACAAAGGGTTTGAAATTTCTAGGGTCACTGCGGATCCACTGTAATACTGTATGAGAGTCCGTCCAAAAGTAGCGTTTATCAGGCTTCATATCTTTGTGTTCTCGCTGAAGCGTGTCAGCAAGACGTGCAGCTATCAGCGCGCCTTGTAGTTCCAATCTTGAAACTGATACAGGGCGGAGAGGAGTCACTCTGCTCTTTGCGGCTGCAAAACACACCAGTACGCTTCCGTCACGTCGGGTCAATCGCCAAAATATTATTGTAGCAAAAGATTTTAGAGATGCATCAGAAAAAATATGCATCTGCTTTTCTATAATTGTGTTTGTATCTTCCGTATCTATAGCTGTTGTTGGGTAACATTGAGTCCAAGTACCAGCATTTAAATACCAACGAGGTATACGTAACAACTCTAGTCGTTTCAATTCGTCGAGCCATTTCACCCACTTAGTGTGCTCGGCGGGTAGAATCTGGCACTTCCAGTCGACACCGGATCGGTGTACGTCTTGCAATATAACTTTACTTTTTATCAGAAACGGCGATAAAAATCCATGAATATCATAAACCGACATAATAATGCTAAGCATTTTCGCTTTCGTGGGTGGAACCGTCCCGTCTAAAATATATGTAGGTCGAGTCAAACTAATCTTAAAACCGAATGAGTCATCTGCATGATGCCATATCAACCCTAAAGTGCGCTCAGCTGTGTTATTTACACCATCTTTAAATTGTATAGCTGTGTGCGCCAACGCATCCGTAGGTATAGAAGCTAACACCTGTCTACAATTACTCGACCAACCTCTTATCTCGAATCCACCCTTCTTATGAATGGACGATGTCGTGCACTAACTGTATAGCTTTCTTGTGATCACAAGTTGAGTGTAAACAATCATCCATATAATGATTGTTTATAATAACGTCAACAGCTTCCGAATGAATATCGGCATATTTTAGTGCATTTTTATTTTTAATGTATTGCGCGATAAATGGTGATGCATTACTGCCAAATATTAAACTTTGCATTACACAAATCTTAATTTGACTATCTATAGACTCTTGCCATAAGAATCTGAAAACATGCTGATCTTCCGAACGTATCTTAATGCGTAAAAACATATCACGTATGTCGCCTATGATAGCAATCGGGTTCTCGCGAAATCTAAGCATAATTCCAAACAAAGAATCATATAAGTCAGGTCCAGTCAATAAATAATCATTTAAACTAATGCTGTCAACTTTTGACGCTGCATCGTACACGAGCCTTAACTTATCAGGCTTATTGGGATTTTGGACACCAAAATGTGGTAAATACCAAACATGATTAGCGGAAAGTTCATTCACATTGAGTTCCCGAGCATAACCATTCTGAAACAACTTAGTCATTTCCAGTTTGTACCTATCTGCATAGACGTTATCTCTCTGAAACTTACGTAACAACAGTTGTTGGCGTAAGTAAGCATTGTAGTAAGAGTCGGGCATATCAAACTCGTCCTTTCTAAAGGGCAAACCTACTTCCCACTGGACTCCTACTTGACGTGAAGTTTTATCTAGAATATCAATAGCTCTGACATGATCCTTATTCTCACGACATAAGGTAGATATTCCTACTGAATCTAAACTGAAGGAATCTTTAATTAAGTTATTAAGATCAGTAATTTCTTGCATGTTTTCACTACCAGAAGAGCGAGCGAGATGGAAAATATTAAGTTCACTTACCGAAGAGTGAGTGCGACCTTTGTGGTAGCCATGGATGGTCCATCCCAACCTGCACCGTGATGCATACAGCGAGCTCTTATCTCCGTGAACAATCTCAAGCGGGGCTAAAAGATAATAATTATCCTGGCCTAACAGTATACGGGGCACTACATTACGTGCACAAATCAAAGGTTTTATATGAGCCAAGTGTGGACAATGTACTTTGTTTACGTCTGACATGTATTGAACACTTAATTTTAACTTATCGCATTTACGCAAGCTTATATTATAAGATGCATTGTCTTGTCCTGATATTAGCACATTTACTTTCGGCACTTCCGATTGATACACTTCCAAACCGAACGCGTCAGTAAACTTTATAGAACACGAATTTTCAGTTTTTAAACCTAATGTTTCCGATAACTCGGAATCAATCAGAGACACTGCAGCGCCGTCATCCAGGAGGCAGTAGGTATTTACTACTCCCTTAGGTCCGTGTAATTGAACGGATATCACTTTAAGCAGCGCAAACTCCTCCATCGTCGTAGAACTCGTAGAAAGGTTCGTGACGTCACTCGTATCCCGTGCTACGTGTGTTATCGATGCGTCGGGCGTTAAAGCTCGTTCCGGGCCATCTTGGCTTATCAGAGGTTCATCAGCTGTTTGTGACGTAACCACAGGCTTTGTCCAGTGGAGTAGGCGGTGATGCGCCATACCGCAGTTGTCTACGTCACACATAGGTGCAGGACACAACTTGCTATTGTGTTGTTTTGTAGACAAACAACAATAGCATAATCTCTGCTTTTTAACGAAATTCCATTTGTCTCTTCGCATTGCACGTTTGAATATGCGACAATTAGGCAAGTTGTGATCGCATTTCGTACAATATAGACATTTCTTGTCTTCGGCCATGACTGATGTATACACAGAGCGATGTCGAAATTTATCATCAGTTCGCTTGACTCCTGTATCGATCGGCTTTTTATACTCTCGCGACTGAGTCACTCCGACGACTGATAACATCTCAGCCTCCGTCTTCAAAAATGTAGCTAGCAATTCCAGCTTCGATTTGCCATCACATAGTCGACTGTAGGCATAATCGGTCCATTTACTCATCAGTGTGCTCGGTATTTTTGACATAACAGCTGCAGCGAGCTCAGGGCTTCGTAAATAATCATCTTGACTCAGTGCGCGAATCGTTGCCACGCAGTTATTAACTTTAACGGCAAAGTAGGTCAATTCTATTTGATAACAGTTAGGTAACGATGGTAACTTTTTCAACTGCATCGTTATGTTTTGAATAATAATATCGGCTCGGCCGAATCTCAGTTCGAGAGCTTCTAACACTGCTGATGGCGGAGTGTTGCCTATCAGCAAATCAGTAACAGCTTCTTTAGCCTCACCTCGTAAAGAACGGCGAAGTCTCCATAAGTTCTCAGAATCACTGAACTTACATATATGAGTCGAGTCATCGTATGCACTTTTGAAATGTAGCCACTCGACGCAGTCACCACTAAATTGAGGCAGTTCGCGCGGTGTAGCAAGCCGGCTGAGCAGACGATCTTCGTGCTGCGAGGCAGTCTGCTTCATCAGATCCTTCAATGTATGAGCTAATTGTTGGATGCTGTCATCACGGGGCTGAGTAGGTGAACAGTTACGATCCAGCCACTTTTCTACATCATTACGTGTCTGGTCACCAGATATCGATTTTGAACAGATCGTGCCATGGTCTTCATCAGGAGGTACATCGGTGTCGGCGAGGTTATCATCGGCGTCGACCTTGGCAAGGTCAGCTTCTAGCTTCTTGTCAATTAACTCCATCTGAATCTTGGCTTTAGCTTCGGCAGCTTGCAGCACAAGCTGTTTACGTCGTGCTACCGAAGATGCAGTAGATTTCTTCGTGCGAAAGGTAGTTTTCGATGCACATGTCGAATGCTGCACGGTGCCACGCGGTGACAATTTGCACGGCACTGGCGTTTGTTTGTACTCTTCTTTATCCCGTGACGTCATAGGACAATCGCTGCCACGGGGAAGAATCTGTTCGTTGAACTTCGTATGTGCATTCTACATTTTCTGAGAATCCACAAGTTTTTGTCGCGTACGACGTGTCAAAACCGTCGTTTGCGGCGTTTCCGCCATCACAAGTTACTCGTTCAATGATTCAAGCTCGAAGACCAGATTATAAAGGATAGAAATGAAAACTATATATATTATGCGACAAAGAACTGGGGGGTGCGGGTTAGTTCTTAACACTGCGTCGAAAACACTGATTTTGTGAAGAAATCTATTAATATAACTGCGTACGTGTGGACCGTTCAAGCTCGTAACCGCGACCTTTTTTACCAAAGTACCGACATCAAAATTATAAAAAATCGACACGCACCCTCCAAATTCAACTTTATTATTAATTTCAAATATTGCAACAGATGGCGCTAAGTGTTTCATAATTACTTATCTAGTACCTATATTTTATAAATCTATAAACAAAATAAATATGCTACAAAACATATTGAAATATATTATGATACACAATTGTTACATGCGTCGCCTACAGAGATGATAATGCTAAAGTAATCTGCAAAAAGAACGGATTTATGAGAAATTATGTCAGGTAGGTCGTTTATATATAACAGAAATAACAGCAAATTCAAATTCAAATTTAAATGTATTTACTTGCCAGAATATGAGTGACAACAAAAGTTATTAAAAAAGTAGGTAAAAAGTACTTCACATTCCACCGTTCAGGTATGCAAACATTATTATTATAGGTACCTACTATAATTTCTAGTGAGGTACTATCATATAATTTACAAAATAAGGTTTTGTTTAATATTACACAGAGTCATACTAGTGCACTAAGTCACATAATACCACTAATAAGAATGACAATAACAGGCCATACCGTCTAATACACTTTGAATACCTACACTACAACATTTAAACTAGAAACAACACACAAACAACATTATAATTAAGCATGATGCAGAAAAGTTATCACAGATTACATTAACACAATTGAGATACAAATAATTATTATCACGACATTGTTGCATGCCAACAAAGCTTGCCAAGTTATGCGTGGAATGCAAATGTTGCCATAAAATTTTGTGTAATAGTACGATTTATACATTGTGCATAGTTTTATTCCTTTAGATATCCATTTACACCTTTTATGTACTGTGTTTTTGATTCTTATTTTAGGAAAACAAAGATCATATAATAATTTAAATAAATCATGAAAATGATTAAATGCTTCATTTGTGTCTTTGCTAACATTTAAAAGTTTAAACGTTAAAGCAACAGAGGATTTATGGGGATTATCCGTAAAAATGCTAGAGTCAATAATAGAAGTTATAGCGCCACATTTGATGATCATATTTAATTTATGTATTGATAGAGGTACATTTCCTGACCTAATGAAAATGAGTAAAATCACCCCTATTTTTAAATCAGGTAGTAAGGCCGACCCCTCAAATTATAGACCGGTCTCTGTGCTTCCGGCTTTGAGCAAAATATTCGAAAAGATAATGCTTCAACAACTCTTGTCTCATTTTAATGAACATAGGATTTTACACGAAAATCAGTTCGGTTTCACGAAAAGCAGATCAACAACAGATGCAGGAGTCCAGTTAGTCAAGCATGTGCTGGAGGCTTGGGAGAGCTCACAGGATGCCATTAGCGTATTTTGTGATCTCTCCAAAGCTTTCGACTGTGTAGAGCACCGCACTCTAATTTATAAGCTACACCACTATGGAATTCGTGGAGCTGCTCTGAATCTTGTAGAATCATACATATCTGATAGGCAGCAAAAAGTTGGCATTAATAGCGTGACATCTTCTGGATCTTTGGTCAGAATGGGGGTTCTACAGGGGTCGATCTTGGGTCCGTTCTTATTCTTAGCATATATCAATGACTTACCACATATGGTTGAGGGCCTTGCTGACATAGTTCTTTTTGCGGATGATACTTCTCTGATTTTTAAAGTAGATAAGAAAGATAGAGAACTAGTTCAAGTCAACAACGCGTTAACTATTGTTTCAAATTGGTTCGCCGCAAACAACCTGCTTCTCAACGCAAAGAAAACGAAATGTTTAAAATTTTCCATGCCTAATGTAAGACATATAGAGCCAAACGTATTACTCGACGGAAATAAATTGAAAATTGACAAGGCAATTTTTTCAACTTTCTAGGTATTAGCATAGACTCTAAATTACAATGGGGTCCTCATATTGATGCACTATCTGGAAGACTGAGCTCAGCTGCATATGCGGTTCATAAAATTAGGCAATTGACAGATATAGCTACTGATCGACTGGTCTACTTTGCTTACTTCCACAGCATAATGTCATATGGTATCCTGCTGTGGGGGTCAGCGGCGGACATAGATACAGTTTTTATATTGCAAAAGCGGGCAGTTCGAGCCATCTACGAAATGGGTCCCCGCGAATCCTTAAGACAAATGTTCAAAGAAATTAATATATTAACTCTTCCATCTTTGTATATCCTAGAAAATATAATGTACGTTCGTAAAAATATAAAGAAGTTTAGAATAAATAGTGATATGCATAATATTAGTACTAGAAATAAGGATAGGATAGCTGTATTTAAATTTAGACTCACGAAAACTAAAAATAAGTCCTTCTTAGGAAATTGTGTACGTTTCTATAATTAAATCCCGAAAGACATTACTGAGCTCACTGAAGGGAAATTCAAGTTACGTGTCAAAAATATACTAATGAAAAAAGCCTATTATAAATTGAGTCACTACTTAGAAGACAAAGATGCCTGGAAGCTTTCCACTTCTGCCTAATAGCCAACTATTGAATAAATTTGTTATTTTAATACTACTCATATGTAACCTCAATGTACAAAGACTTGAAAAAATAATGGCCCACGAGTTTCTTGCTGCTTCTTCTCGGCGGTGGTTCTTTTCCGAAGACAGCGGTAGAATCATTTAAAAATTTTGACGTTCATAAGAGTGTCTATGATGCCTAAACTGAATAAATAATTTTTGAATTTTGAATTTTTGCTATTATATACTGCATCAAATCGCCACTTTCCTAAATTATCTTTAAATTTTATTAAGTTTTCTTTACTATAATTATGTCAAAAAGTATACCAATGTTTAAAAGAATAATATTCCTTGGCAGGACATTCAAAGTACTGAGCTGTGTGATCAGACAAGACCAGTTCTAATACTACACATCTAGAACCGCGTACATTGTGCAAAAAGTTATCAAAACACGTGTTACGTGCAAGCCGGGTAGGTTCATCGGCCCTTATATGTTACCTAGTTGTTACATAAGTAATCAGAGAAGAAGCTACTGAAGACATTGTACTCATCGATGTTTTTATTTCTGCTCGCTGTTTTCTTTTATTCAAGGAACTCTTAAACCAATCATAAGCAACCTCTCGAACACCGTTGTTTTTTTAAGAATCAAAGTCGAAGCTCATACGAGTATCAATGTAAATTACTGCCACAGGCATTTTCAGATTATAATTTTCAGTTATATTTTTTAACTAGAGTGAAACCAGCCAAAGTGGTGGATTTGTTCTTTTGAAAGCTGGTTGACAGAAATGTCAGGTTGCTTTGACTGTCGAGTGAAATTGGTAGTGGGGTGGTGTCAGGCTGTCTATGAAGCGGATATTGCTAATTCTTTCAGTGATAATTTTGGAGTAAACGAAACGGTAATTTTGTTTACTATTCGGAAGAGAACTGACCGTGAAATGGTGAATAAGCGCAAGTCTTCTTTCTTGCAGGAGATAATATTGAGCGGTGGAAGATGGATAGTAGTGGAAGAAGTGCAGTGGTGGTTTATCTCTTAGCGACTCACAACACTTTGACCGTGGAACTCAAACTGAACAGACGTCCATGATGCCTTCAGATCACTTGTCTTTATTGTGAAACACTCAACCATCACTTGTTATTTAGAGTTAAAATCACAAACAGTACCTATACATATACATTTAGACTTGCAGTGCAGTATTTCTCAGGGATCGGTCATATTATTTACATGCTTTGAATTTAGGCAATAATCCTGGTCAATGCAAAACGTGCAATATTCTATATCACTGAGTAAGTATCTTAAAAAAGTCAAAGGACTTGATTATAAACAAAAACATATTGCGTTTCACTTCAACCTTCAGCATCTAACTTAGCTAATTTTAAAGTCCCTACTTGATCCTGTTATTGTACTCTGAAATTATTGTTGGAAAGTGCCTCGTTAAAAATAATTAGGAGAAATAAACTTTTAGGAAATTGAGGATAATGAAGTTTGAAAAGAACATTATTTTCCATTAACTTTAAAATAGTATTGTTTATTGAAACGTTTTGTAATCTACTGCGGAAGTACAAAGTTTAATTATGAGATCAATGAGCTTGTACTACATGACATTTCATCATCGTTGTATGACATATACAAAGATTAGATAAATTAACACAAAATCTAAATACTGCACGTCTGACCTATAAAATGAAGGAGAAAAAATATTACCTAGATAAATTAAAGCTATGCTCAAGAAACATGCGTATGTACATAAATTTCAAGTATTTGTATACCCATAGATGATCGAGCAAATCTCATCATCATCTCAGCCGTTGAACGTCCACTGTTGAACATATGCCTCTCCCATAATTATCCAAAAGGACAGGTTGGAAGCGGCCTGCATCCAACGTCGTCCTGCGACCTTTATCAGGTCGTCTGTCCACCGTGTCGGTGGACGACCTACGCTGCGCTTGCCGGTCCGTAGTCTCCACTCCAGAACCTTCCGCCCCTATTGGCCATCTGTTCTGCGTGCTATGTGCCCTGCCCACTGCCACTTTAACTGGCTAATCTTCTGGGATTTGTCGGTGACTTTCGTTCTTCTACGGATCTCCTCATTTCTGAAAAATCATTCGGGAAAATCTAATAATTTTCTTATAGTATTTGACAACATCAACACACGGTCTTCATGTCCTAAGTAACTAGGCGCATATATATTTATAAATAGTGTTGCATCTAGTATATATTATATATATATATATATATATATATATATATATATATATATATATATATATATATATATATATATATATATATATATATATATATATATATATATATATATATATAATATATACTAGATATATAATATATATATATAGTATAATATATATAATATATATAGTATTTATTTATGAGTATATCAGCGCAGAGCCTGTACTATGGTAAAGGCTACTATACACACACATAAATATTTACACTATACATAACCACACACAGATGTTGGAGCTGTCCGGGGATCAACCCCAGGGCCAGCGGCTCAAAAGGCAGGCCCCTACCAACTGCGCCAACCGGCCTGTAAAAAATATATCCCAATCATAGCTGCACGTCCTCGCACCAGCCTGGCTAACTCTTTCTCATCACCATCACCCTCAAGATTAAAAACCTGTCTAACTAAGCAACGCTCTTGAGAGCCAGTTGCCAGTCTAGATCCACCGTGATACCACCCAGGAGTGCATCATCACCCAACGTCAAGTGAGTTGACAAAACTAGTCCATTAAGTAGTTCGTTCGCGCTTGTAGGCTCAGCCTTCAGCTTCGCCAGAGCCTCCATCTTCTCTTGATTTTTTCTTCATAAGAATGTTCTCCTGATAAAAATTAGCACAACAAAAAAAGCATTAGCGAAATTGATCCATCAGGTCACGCGTGGTGCAATGACCATGGGAAATACAGATTCTTTTTATATACATAGATAGTATAATACTCATAAATACTTATTGAAAGGGTTTTAATAGGGTTCTGCAATAAAATAGGTTACTGTTTCAAAGGATAACATTTATAGCTTAGGTTTTTACTAACCCTTTTAAAATATCCTATATACGTAAATACTTACATACTTCGGAATGCAAAAAATAACCGTTTACTTACAACGGTTAAAATAATTTAGATTTAAAATTCGATGCTCGGACAGCGAGCTTCGGTGGCCTAGAAGCCATGGCGTCTCACACGGTTTGTCGGAGTACGCAGGTACGAATTCGCTTCGAGAACCGTTAATTTTTCTTTCTAAAATTGCAAAGTTCATTCAAGGCAGTTTAACCATTATGCATCCGTCGACGTTAGTTTCACTTATAAGTCTTCTTTCTGTTCTGTTCTAAGCGTCAACAGGATGCCGAGTCGTTAAGCGTCACACCCACGTGCGTCACCACGTTAGCTATTGTTATTTGGCGACTCCATTAGTTCAGTTGGTAGCGCCCATGCCTTCGAAGCGAGGGGTCCCAGCTTCGATCTCCGACCGGGCACATATTTGTGTTGTGAGCAGAAATATTTGTTCTCAGGACTTAAATATTGTTATGTGTTATTGTGTATGTCCATCCACAGACACAGGGAATTCTACAGCGAGGATATGAATTTATAAAAAAAATAACTTTTCATATCTAAGTAATATAGTTTATATACAACCAAAAATCTTACTGAAATTATTACCCAATGCTAAGCAAACCACCTTGCTCAGGGCATACACAAAATAAACTTGTAACAAAAAACCTTCAAAATCTTTAGCAGAAAATCAGTTTTGACGCAATACAAAAGTAATACTGTGGCGGTCATCGTCCTGCGGATTATTGCGACGCATAATACAGGTTACGAGTTCGGCCGCGGCATACGAGCGGGCGAAGCGAAGAGCGACGTGCGTCTGCGCTGGACATCGTTGGGCGACTGACGAGCGCTACAGCCGCCGAGAAGTATTTATACTCGTGCGAGCGAGATAGAAGACTCGCCTTATCGAATTACTTCGGTAGTAAATAGTTTGTACGCTCCGTATGTTAGTGCCTAGTTGTAAGATTAATTTATGTATTTAAGATGGACAATAAATTTGATTTTAAAAAAAGTCACTATTAGTTTTCTTTCGACGGTAAAACCATAACCATAGACCTCCACAATGGTGACCCCGACTCAGGACTCAAAATTTGAACTTTTATCGAAACAGATTGAAAAACTCACATTAGAAATCGCAGAACTTAGAGGGAGACAAACTTATCGCCGTCCGTTTCATCGACGTAACCGTTCAAGATCGAAATCTACCAACAGCAAGTCAGCAAAGCCGGGCGATGCAAATTGGCTATGCCGGTACCACTACCGATTCCGTGACCGAGCGAGACAATGTGAAGCACCATGCGCATGGAAGAATCAACAACAGAAGTCGGAAAACTAGAAGAGACATCGGGTTCGGCGGGCACCGGTGTTGAAACTATGTATAGTAACCGCCTGAGCGTCACCGACCGACAAAGTGGTGAACGCTTCCTTATAGATACCGGCGCCGACATCTCCGTCCTAGCAGTGAAGATGAAACAGCGACACTCTCCGAACGATTTTAAATTGTACGCTGCGAACGGAAGCACTATCAAAACTTTCGGTGAGAAGACACTTCAATTGAATCTGGGCTTACGACGTAGTTTCTCCTGGACATTTGTTATTGCGGACGTCAGAAGATCAATCATTGGTGCAGATTTCCTTCGACACCACAACATCCTAGTGGATCTGAAAGGACAGAGATTAATTGACGGGTTAACCAAACTCTCAGTCAGGACACTGTCAGCCCGAAGCGATGACTCAGCAGTGCATGTCATCAATATGAGCCATCCGTATAGCGACATACTGATGCAGTATCCAGACATGCAGAGACCCATGTCGCTTAAGAAACCTCCACCGCATAATGTAACCCATCACTTAGAAACAACCGGACCGCCAGTCTACGTCCGGCCGCGACCACTGCCACCCGATAGATATATCGCAGCAAAGAAGGAGTTCGAGCGTTTGATGGAAATGGGCGTCTGCCGTCCATCGAACAGTCCATGGGCTAATCCATTACACTTAGTGAAGAAGAAGGATGGTCAACTACGCATCTGTGGAGATTACAGACTACTCAATAGTCAGACATTGCCGGATCGTTACTCGATACCACGAATCACGGATTTCACGTTCAGACTGCATGGCAATAAGATATATTCGAAACTTGACATCAAGAAGGCCTACTACTGGATTCTAATGGCCAGCAAGGAGGATGCGCAAAAAACGGCCGTAACCACGCCCTTCGGCTCATTTGAATTCACTTCAATGACCTTCGGGTTGCGCAACGCCGCGCAAACCTTCCAGCGCTTTATGCATCAAGTGCTACGAGGCCTGGATGCATTCACTTTCTGTTATATTGATGATCTACTAATTTTTTCGCCAGAAGAAGAAAGCAATAGACGCCATTTGCATCAAGTCTTCAAGCGACTGACAGAATATGGACTCACGCTCAATATGGACAAATGCGAATTCGGAAAAGAATCTATCAACTTTCTTGGCTATCACGTGTCAGCAGCTGGCATCAAAGCACCAGAAGAAAAGACGGAAGCCATATTATCATTCCCTAAGCCAAAGACCATAGAAGAGCTTAGAAGATTCATGGGAATGTTAAACTTCTACAGAGACGCGTTGCCGCACCAAGCTGAAAAATAGCTAGAACTCAACAAACTGTTACATAACGCAAAGAAAAAGGACAAAACGCCAGTCGCGTGGACTGCAGAAACTGAAAAAGCTTTCGAACAATGTCGTGACAGCATAAAACAAGCGGCGACATTGTCACATCCGATCCCCGGAGCCAAGCTACATATAATGTCGGACGCATCAGATAAAAGTCTCGGTAGCGTTCTACAGCAATACCAAGACTCGGCATGGCGTCCAATAGCCTTTTTTTCGAAAACACTCAGTGAAGCACAGAAAAAATACAGCGTGTACGACCGCGAACTCTTAGCGATGTACAGCGCCGTCAAGCATTTCAGAAGATACATAGAAGGCTCGGAAGTGGTTATTCATACGGATCACCGACCACTCACATACGCCTTGACAAAGCCTCCAAGCAATAATGACACCCCACGGCGAGAAAGACAACTACATTTCATCAGCCAGTTTTGTACAGAGATACGATACGTTAGAGGCCAAAGTAACCCTGTAGCAGACACACTCTCAAGATTAGAGGAGATCACATGCACTTCAACAGTGGACTATAACAAGCTCGCAGATGACCAAGAAGAAGACGAAGAATTGAAGGAACTAAAAACAAAAAAGAACCTAAAGTTTGCCCAAATCAATTTGCCAGGCGTGAGCAAACCGATCCACTGCGAGATGACGACTAGCAATCCTAGGCCGTACCTGCCTACTTCAATTCGAGAAGCCGCCTTCAAAGCGCTTCACGAGTTAAGCCACCCAGGAATCCGGAACACAAGGAAGCAGATGGCCCAGCGATATTTCTGGCCTAGCATGAACGCTGATGTAGCCAGATGGACGAGAGCTTGCCTAAGCTGTCAGAAAAGCAAGATACAAAGGCACACAATTGCGCCCCTCGGACAGTTCCCAGAAGTGGGGAGATTTGACCATCTACATGTGGATGTTGTAGGACCGCTGCTACCGTCGGAAAAATACACGTACTTAGTAACCATGATGGACCGCCGCACTAAATGGCCAGAAGCAGTCCCAGTGCGTAACATAACTGCAGAGACGATAGCCAGAGCAGTCTATGAACACTGGATCTGCAGATACGGATGCCCATTAAAAATTACCACAGACCAGGCTAAACAGTTTGAGTCATCCCTGTTCCACGCGTTAATGAAGAAGATGGGAGTGACGAGAATACGGACCACCGCATATCATCCGCAATCGAACGGTCAAATAGAACGCTGGCATCGATCCCTAAAAGCCGCCCTAATGGCACGAGGAGCCAGCACAACCTGGACGAAAGAACTACCAACAGTTCTGCTTGGGTTGCGCGCAGCACTGCATAAGTCAACGGATATGAGTCCAGCTTTATGTACGTACGGAAAAACGATACGCCTGCCAGCAGATTTTTTCATACCCTCGAAACCGCACGCGGAGGAACCAGCTGAGTTTATAAGGAAAATGGCCGAAACAATGACGTCACTAGCGTCAGAGAATGCACAGAAGCACAGATCACAGCGCACTCCATTTGTGCATAAAGATCTGTCCTCATGTAGCCACATATTTGTACGAGTCGATATGGTCAAGAAGCCACTATCACCGCCGTATGAAGGACCGTACTTCGTATTGGAGAAGCATGACAAGTACTTTAAGGTACAACTGCCTAACCGGACAGCAGTAATATCGATTGATCGACTGAAACCAGCGTACTTATGCGATGACGTAACCGAAAGCAAAACTGACGCGAAAAATGCCACTATACCAGCAACCACGATTACGGCTACAAATACAGTCGCTACGGACCTTAGAACCTCGACAGCCTTACAGACGCTAAGCCCATATGTCACAAGAAGCGGCAGGGCGGGCATTAAAAGCGACACAGGACTGTTGGTGAGCGCACGCAGCACTCAACCGAGGGACAACAAGGGCGCATAAAGCGCTAGACAACGACAAGGGCGAACCCTTGCCTAGTAGGGAATAGAGGTGCCGGTAGCCGCCAGCACTGTCTGAAAGAAAACAAAACACTGGTTAATGAAATAAAACACAGGTTAATATTGATGATACTTATAAACTTTTAATCGAAAATCGATACGTTACCTTTACCTTAATACGCATTACCAAAATATAATACAGGTTACCTTGTGTCTGATTTAGGATTATTTCGAAGTCGCTTACGACGACCTCGATGTCTAACTGTGAAGACTGGAAATCCAAAATCAGACATATTACCTCTCGTGGCTCGGCGAGTAGACCCTGAAATACCTGAAATACCAATATTACCAGGAGGCTGACTGATCGACGCCAGAGCTGTCGTGATGGGGTCGTCCGGGTCATCCAGGAGGTGTCGTGGGCGGCGGCGTGGCGGGGTGAAGTATGGATCTGATGTGTGTGTTGAGTAGTTAGCGGTTTGCACCACTAGTGGGTTGGGATGGTGTGGGGCCGCATCGAAGTAGCGGCGAGAACAGTCTTTCATGAACTGTACGATAGAGGGGAGTTCTAGGTCGCAGTGGAGGTCAGCGTTCCGTAAGTACCACGGTGCGCCTACTGCCTTGCGGGTAAAGCGATTTTGAATCACTTGAAGTCTATGAATGTGCCTATCTGAAGCATGACCGAACGTTACAGACGCGTAGGTCATGATTGGACGAATGCAAGTTTTGTAAAGTGTCACCTTATTTCTAAGGGACATTTTACTACTCTTGCATATAAGGGGATTGAGGCGACCTAGGATAAAAGCTGCCCTATTGCGAACACTTTCAATGTGTTTAGCGAAGGTGAGGCGCCTGTCAAGGATTACGCCTAGATATTTGGCGGACGTAGCCCATGGTATCGGTTCGCCAAAATACATAATGGGTTCTGGCGGTTTCCGTGGACCAGCACTCTCGTGAAAGTACACTGCTGTACTTTTCTCTGGGTTGATAGCGATACGCCATTTGCGGAACCATGTTCCTACATGGTGCAGGGCGTTTGTGACCGACTTTCTCTGCCTGGTCTTGAACCAGCCAGTGCAGTAGAGTGCAGTGTCGTCTGCAAACTGAGCAATCTGAACATTGGGTTCGGATCGTGGGATGTCGCTGGTGTACAGCGAGAAGAGGACGGGTGAGAGTACAGAGCCCTGAGGGACTCCTGCGTGAATGGGGTGAGGGGAGGAGAGCTGTCCCTCTACGCGGCATTGAAAGCTACGATCCCTGAGAAAGTCTTGTATTATGAGTACAAGACGGTCTGGCACACCGAGTTGGTACAGCTTGTAGATCAAGCCGTTGTGCCAGACTTTATCGAAGGCTTTCGCTACATCGAGGAAGACCGCTACTGTCCCTTGAGGCTTTGGCTTCTTATTGAAGCCCTCGAGTATGTGCTCCGTGATGCGGTGCACTTGTTGGACGCATGAGTGTCTGGCCCTAAAGCCAAACTGCTCGTCAGGAAGCAGATTGTTGGATTTGACATAGGACCAGAGTCGACTCACAATGAGTCGCTCGTATATTTTCCCCAAGGAGCTGAGGAGACTGATGGGGCGGTAGCTAGTTGGCAGTGAGGCCAACTTGCCTGGTTTACGAATGCCAATTACAATGGCATGTTTCCAGGTGTCTGGAAAAAAGCAGTTATTCATAGCCGCATTGAAGATGCTGACTAAGAGATGGATTAGTGGGACTGAGAGGTGTTTCAGCATTTTATTACTGATACCATCAGATCCAGGGGATTTGCGGGATTTTAGATCCTTGATCAGGTCGACCACTTCAGAAGATTTGATTAGTGGGAGGGGTGGGAGGTCTGAGATGGGCACAGAGCTTTTACGTTCGACTTCAGAGTCCACCGTATAGAGGTGACCCTGGTCTACGTGGTCTACATTGAGAGTACACTGATTTTCTAGACTATCAGCTAAACACTCGGCCTTTTCATCGTCAAAGAATGCTAGGGGTAGGGGTGGGGGCCTAAGGAGGGGAACCATAGTCGTCTGTCCATCCGATTTCATAGCTCGTGCCAACCGCCAGTACGCCTGGTGGGTTGGTTCGAGTTCTGATAAGGTGTCGTCCCACCTTTGATCACGCAGCTCACTCATGCGTTTCCTCACAGCACGCTGAAAGTAGCGCATGGTGGCCTTGTTTTCGCAGGTTGGTGTCGAGTCATATGCCCTTGTGGCTGCGTTCTTGGCTGTCAGCAGCCTCCTCGCATCCTCGGGCAGTTCAAAGCGACGGTCATCCGCTACCTTGATCTGCTTTGAGGATTCACCTAGTGCGGTGCGGAGGTGGTCGCCGAGAGCTTCGATCGCCAAGGAGACGTCATCAACAGTCTGTATATCGTCAGGTATCCTATCCAGAGCGGGTGAACTGATCGCTCGGAGGGACTCCCTCAAAAGCTTCCAGTTCACGACCGTTTTAGTGATAGGAATAGAGTCAGTCGGGTCAGGGCCGAGTCGAAAGATGACTGGGCGGTGGTCAGAGTCGAGTTCGTGTAACACCTCTACGGCGCGTATGCGGAGGCTTACATTCCTAAGAAGGGCAATGTCAAGTATATCAGAAAGTCGTTGTCGTTCCTGGTTGGGATATCTTGTGGGCTCCAGAGGGGAGAGGACATCAAATTCTAGTACGTCGACTAGTGAGTCTAGGATCTTACCGTTGGGGTTAGTTTGGGAGCAATTCCAAAGGATATGCTTACTGTTAAAGTCACCCATCAAAAGGGACGAGCGCTACGGCCGCCGCGAAGTATTTATACTCGTGCGAGCGAGATAGAAGACTCGCCTTATCGAATTACTTCGGTAGTAAATAGTTTGTACGCTCCGTATGTTAGTGCCTAGTTGTAAGATTAATTTATGTATTTAAGATGGACAATAAATTTGATTTTTATGGTGTATTCATCAAGTCACTATTAGTTTTCTTTCGACGGTAAAACCATAACCATAGACCTCCACAATACAAAAGTATTCATACAAATATGCCACCATATGTTTCCCAAAGGAAATGTGATATGCACTCTAACAAGAAAGCTCCATAATCTTATTTCCGAGCCATGTAATATAAAAATGTAGTACAACGAACACATCAAACGGTACGGTAGTCAACACTGTTCATCCATGCGAATACCTACCCAAGAGCTCAAGAAGCTTTTGCCAGTGCTCAAAAGAACTCAAACGAGGATATACGGTTCATTATTTTCACTTTATACGAGCAAGATAATTAAAAGAAGTTGTTTGTAAATTATTCTCGGGTAACAAACATTGCCGCCCGAGCAAAGGAAAGGAAAGCAAGGCAATTGTTTTACAATGTATAAGAACCAAGCTGAAGTGAATTATAATTCACTGAATTACAGTTCCCTATACGGAAAAAGAAAAAGTGATACAGAGAAATATATAATTACTAGCTGACCCGCCAGCGGCGTCGCTCCCCAAGAGTGTCGAGCTGTAGTTTTCCATCATCGTCATTCATTTCGCTTGCTACAGTGCCCTTCACATCCTTACACAGTAATGCTTGAACACTATTGCTTCGTGGCTCAATACCTGTGCGGTGGTGTCAATCAAGACGGCTTCTTGCACAAGAGGCCTAGAAGGTTGGATTCCTCGCCTTTTACGATTCATATTCCGACGTTGTGGGGAATGTTCAAGTCCTTTCTGTCTCAGAGCTATCGGAAGCCGTTATTAACGCGTATAAAAAGTTTAATTAAAAAATAATACAAATACTGTTATTATATTTGCTTATAATAATAATATATTTGTTATGTTATTTGCCAAGATACTATAGCGAAAAACATTTAAATTCTCCATTCTTCTGAATCTCCGACCAAAAAATAAGCCCCTCTTAATATTTACTTTCATTTACCTGAAAGTATATTCTTTGTTTCACAAACAGAATGTACAATATTATACAAACAAATATCTGCCTGTCTGCTTTCATGCATGATATTTGTTTTGTGACATATTATTTTCTATAGACGTCACGGCAACTCCGATAGTTTATTTATATGTTACACTAGCAAGTGCCCCCGACTTCGTTTGCGCAGGATTAGTACTTCGAGTAGCTTATTATATTCTCCAAGGCCATATCTATCTTTGTATTAAAATGTCATAAAATATTTACATGGTCATATGCGATTTCTATAATAATAGATGTTATATGAGTAACTTTAAATATATACTAGGCAAGTACATCAATCAGTAAATACTAATAATAAAATACAGTACCTACGTACATATAGTAAAAATTTTAAAAATAATAAGTGTATCTTTAT
Source organism: Selenia dentaria (assembly GCA_917880725.1). Taxonomy (NCBI): domain Eukaryota; kingdom Metazoa; phylum Arthropoda; class Insecta; order Lepidoptera; family Geometridae; genus Selenia; species Selenia dentaria. Next base: position 8,252,865 of record OU862891.1, read on the forward strand.
TAAATAAAATAAATAAATAAATAAATTCATATAAATTTAAACAAATTCAAACATAAAAATATAAAGTTAATTACCATGGAAGAAACTGTAGTTACATTTCATCGCCTTTGACGGTCGCCGAGCACGTCTAGTGTATCGAGCTGTCAAAATGAAAGCGTGCTTTTGAGAAACTGACTGAAACTTTGACAGAACTGTCATCATTACGATCGTGACGATCGATTAGGCGGAGATCTTGTTATTTGGTCTGTACTATGCCCAAGAATATTACGCTTTTTAACCCGTGTGTGGATGATGATGATAAAAAGCCTCCTATGCGTTAATCCAGCGTCTCATCTACCAAATGTCATGAAATCTGGCCCCGCCGTTTGAGCGTGAAAGAGTAACAAACATCCACACATCCAGAAAGTTAGTAAGTATGGAATCACAAACTCTCGCGTTTATAATACATAAGTAGGGTTTCTATTTGCAGGTATATGCAGTTCCAGAAATGCGAGCCTACTCAAGCAGTATTCTTTGATGAAAGGTTCAAAAGATTTGCGGTGATTGGTTCACTTCGAGACTAGACAGATTAAACATTCCAAGTATTTTTTCGTGTTTAAGGTTCCCGTACCTCGAAAGGAAAAGGGGAACCCTACAGGGACGCGTAAAGGTATCAAGGTGAAAATGATAACAATTACTCGGGTCTAAGAGTCTAAGGTCTCATTTGGCTGTGAAAAGTCGATTAAAAGGCTGATACGTCCAACTCTTTTTCTAAAACAGTTACCTCTTAAAATCGTTTCATCGGTTGGTTTTGTATTTCAAGCGATTTAAGCGATTTTACTTGATAGATAAGCGAAATTATTTTTCAATGGTCATATAATAACCATGATTAGATGAATCATAAAAAAAACTAAAAATGAGTTTGTTTCATACCCCTAACATCTGGCTCGTTAAACTATAATTAAAAACAGTTTTCCATCAAAGTACTACCGAGTTAAACAAACAAAGTTTCTGTAATCAACTGTCGACTTTTATGAGTGGAATGAACAAGAGGCCGTTTTAATTTTCGCTTTGAAGTGGTGAACGGTTTTTATTTTAAAGTCGACAGCTTAAAATGCGTGTCCTTTTTATAAGGAGAGAATATCACGGACCACAGATTAGTGCTTATTTATACCCTATTGTGCGTCTTTTCCATACAAACGTATCATGTATATATTTTCTCTCTGAATATTTTAACTAAGCACCAAATTCTTGCATGTGTCATAGATACTGACCATTAGTAAGTATGTCACTATTTTAGGTTGATTCTATACTAGCTGACCCGGTAGCACCTTCGCTCGCTTGGTCTTGGTGTAGTGGGGGAAACGCGGTTTTGAAATCTCAAGGGCTCGATACCTGGTTTGGACAGCTATTGTGTTTTTCTGACCAAGAAATTCTCAACAGCAGTCTCAATAAGAATCTAGAACAGTGCCCCCTAAATGAAAATAGGCTCGCCCTTCTATTACATGGGACCAAAAACATATCTCACATATATCAGTGTGTAATACACCGCTGCCTACCCCTTCGAGGATATACAGGCTTCATGATTTGTTTGATGTATTTAAAATAACTCGTATTTCATAAGTATTTTTTTCTACTCATTCATTTCAGAACCTTAACCTTTTGCAAAAATAAAAATGCGTGTTACATATTCCTAATTGTTACATTATTGTCTTATTAAATATATATAGGTCACTCTATGCCGCCTATCGCTTATCGTATTGCGCATACATTCCAGTAATATAAAGGTACAGGCTATTTTTATTACAAAATATTATCAATTAATAATATAATTAGTTACGAAACATACCACTAAGAGAACGATGATTTATATCTAATTCGAGCTAAATAAATATGTACATTAGGCAGTAGTATATAAATAGCTTTCAATGAAACTATTCACACTTGTGCTTTGACGTAAGTTTGTATGTATTTATTTTTATTTTATGCTTGTTACCCGACCGCAGCGGAGCCCAAACCGTGGGTTATTTGTTTGAGCTGTATGTGTGTATGTCTGCTCGTAACTCTACAACGGATCACCGATTTTGATAAAAAAGGTGTCATTAGATTTGTCTTAATGACGTGCGAGTGTCACTGTGTACATAATTACCCGACCCAGTTAATGATATCTGTAGTCGGGTTATTTATCTTTTAGTTTGTTTTCTTGTTTTCTCTTCCCGTCTCAACGCCATCTGTTCCTGTTGGATTGCATAGAAGTTTAACATGAGACGAAATCAAATCTCATAAATGCAGTGGCGTGTAAAATTTACCGCCAATTTCTTTTGAAAATCCATTCAGTGTTTTTTTTTCAATTAAAACAGCTTTCTCCCGTTGTAAGTACCTCAATCAATTCTCGTATTTTTACTTAAGTACCTAAGCGTTTATTAACGTGAGTCTTCACTCATTCGTGAAGGGGAAGTGCCAAGCAGAAAGTTCAGGGTTCCGCTATAAAACTGTTTAATAGTCTTGTCTCATAATTGAAACGACATGGAATGATAAAGGTGAAGGTACTAAAGATACATCTAAATATACTATATATAATAATAGATGATCGTATACGATCATCTATTAAATATTTACCATGTAGTATTTTATGTACATACACGCATCACTGTAATCATTTATATAATATAAGTTTTTAAACTATCATGGTCACAAACATTAGAAATATTCAAATTATCAACGGGATAATTACCATGTATATTTTCTGAGAGTTTGCGATATTTCGGCACTGTTGCAAGTGCTATGATCACAAATGAACTGATAAATTGCGGGTGGGTGAATATTTACGAGCAGACGAAACGGTCTACCCTCTCTAACAAACAAGTACGGAATAGTTTTGTTTCGTGTTTCGCTTCTGCGAGAAATTCAAGAGAAGCCACGAGCGGATCGGATCATTGTTGATCCGCTACACTGTACATAATAAATACTGTCCAATTTACAGAACTGGTTTAGGTTTGCGACGCTCAATTAGCACGATTTATAGCAATACATTTAACAGCTTGGATAGTTTCCTTGAAGGAAATAAATTAAATACCTACCCAAGCACGCAAATAACACTTGTAATTTTATTATGCTCAGTTCCATTAAGGTTGTATTGCAGGGCTGCGGACGTTTAGTACACAACGCTACAGGAGTTTAACTTGTTTAGAAATGGGAAGATAGTTATTATATAGAGAAGTGACTAATGACAAACTGACATCGTGTTCGATTGGATGATTAATGTTAATCTATATACAGAATGGGTCATAATGACGTATGATTTAAAAAAGAGTAAGTCATTGGAACGGTGTGAGAGAGCGGTGCGCGGGAGGAGTGGATAAGTAGCGTGATTCTCGGAAATATAATCGCCATGGAACGCTTCACGTGTTCGCAGCGTACGTTCTGTGTCAAAATATATTTAAAAAAAATGTCAAAAATGGATCCGATTTCAATACTAAAAAGTGTGAAATATTTTGTTAAAGTCTGTACCATGATAGTTCAAAAGCAGGTACCTTTTATCACAATAGTGTGCGCATGGCACCGACTGCGACAAGTTATTTCACACTTTTTGTTATTGATGTCGAATCCATTTTTTGTCAATTTTTTTTCATAATTTTTATTGAAGCTTGCTACTTATGGAATTGATTGTCATGCACCGCCAATGATGATATCATCAAGTTATCCTAAAATTTTCAGTTTTTGGAGTGTAACTCTAAAAGTGCTTGTCCGCATTTGATGAAATTCACCACCTCGGAAGTATACTCTACCAAACAAAAAAGAATTTTAAGAATCGGTCCACAAATGGGGGAGAAATCTACAAGTTTCGAATCGAATGAATGAAAGAGGTGGCGGAGTTGCTTTTTATATTAGAGAAGGTTTACGTGCTCGCGTACGCGCACACCCGCAATCACAGCTGGAGCAGTTATGGCTTGAGGTCACGCTGCCCGGCTCGCGTATGGCTGTCGGCACAGCATACAGGCCCGAAAGCGTCAAACTGGATACTGCGATTGACGATCTTAGTGAGTCTTATAACGCGTGTGGTAAATATGACTATATATGTTTATTAACGGATTTAAACGTAAATATGCTCTCGTTAGATAATCGAAACACTAAGCAGTTGTCAATGTTTTTTTCACAGTTAAACATTGAACAGTTAGTGAATGAACCAACCAGAATCACAGATGAAACGGAAAGTTTAATTGACCTAATAGTTACTAATGTACCGGACAGATGCAAAAAAGTTATAGTAGTTCACAATAGGTGTTTAAGTGATCACGGCTTTGTTCTGGCTGAATTTGATATTAAGAAACCTAAGCCGATAGTTCAGTTTATTGAAACCAGGTTATTTAGAAGAATTGCTAGTAATTCTTTTAATAAAGACTTAATGTCAACTTCATGGCAGGATATCTTGCAGATGGCTGATGTGCAGCTGATGGTAAAAAAATTTAACGAACTTATCATACAACTTTTCGATAAACATGCCCCTCTCAAACGAATTAGAATTAAGGACTCTCTTAAACCTTGGATAACTGAAACTATTAGATTTATGATGGCTTTGAGAGATAAAGCGCTCATAAAATCGCAGAAAAAGAAAACGCCGTCATCTAAGGCGTATTACAAGTGTCTAAAAAATTTGGTCATTGCTTCTGTCGACAGAGAAAAAGTTGCCTTTTTTACCCATTACGTAAATAAAAACACACATCAGCCAAAAAAAATGTGGAACTACTTTAAGAAAATTAAAACATTGAATAAAAATAAAAATTTAATTCCTCAACATTTGAACCACCCAAATTTAATTAATCAACACTTTATAACTATACCAGGCGACGCTAGCATCCATAAGGAGACTCTTAACTTTTTTAGAACAAACAAAGCTACAGGTCGTACTTTCTCTTTCGTTCCAGTAACAGAGGAGATAGTATACAAAAGTATCGTCAGTATGCATAGCAATGCAATAGGACATGATCACATTAACGCCGACATGATTAAACTCACCCTATCTGAAACACTACCTATAATCACATATATAATCAACCAATCCCTGGCAACGAGTGTCTTTCCTGACACATGGAAACGTGCCCTAGTTAAGCCTTTGCCTAAATCCAAGTCAATAGAACATCTTAAAGATCTACGCCCTATTAGCATACTGCCTGCATTATCTAAAGTTTTAGAAAGGGTAGTATTAAATCAAATACAAAATTACGTATGCTCTGAAAATATTATACCTCGGTATCAATCAGGTTTCAGAAAAGAACATGGTACGGAAACTGCCCTTTTAAATGTGATGGATGATTTGGTGTCTGCTTCAGACTCAGGACTAACCAGTGCACTGATACTATTAGATTATTCACGCGCATTTGATTGTCTACATGCCGAAATGCTGCTAGCAAAGCTTTCGTACTATGGATTCTCTCAAGAAGCATGCTTATGGTTTTCAACATACCTACTAAACAGGGAACAGTACGTAGAAACAGAATCCTTAAACGGAAATAAGCTCATATCTACCGTAGCTACACTGAATAGAGGGGTACCACAAAGTTCAATATTAAGCCCTATATTGTTTTCTATTTTTACAGCTGATTTACCTACACGAATAGAAAACTGTAAGTATCATCTATATGCAGATGATACTCAAATATATTTTTCTTTTAAACCTAACGAAACTCAACAAGCCTTGACTTTGATAAATAAGGATTTAAATAAGATATTCATATGGGCCTCACAAAATTCACTCGTACTTAATCCAGTAAGTCAAAAATGCTACTTATAGGAAACCGATATCAAATTAACAATGTTACATATCAGGATCCCAGATTATTTATCGATGGTGTACAAATACCAATAGATACAGAAGCAAGAAATCTAGGCCTTATTTTCGACAGTGAGTTGAGATTTGTTAAGCACATTAGCAAAAAAATCAGAACAGCGTTTTATAAAATAAAGGTTCTCTATGGCATACGACAGTATCTTTCGGAACAGGTAAGGATGTTGCTGTGTGACCTTCTAGTTCTTTCGCCATTTAATTACTGCAGTGCAGTGTATGGGCCACGATTGTATGTTGAGACAGAAAAAGCAATTCAACGAGTACAAAATGCGTGTCTAAGATTCTGTTTCAACATACCAAGAAGGGATCACATCACTCCATACTTAGTTAAGAAACATATAATAAACTTGAAAGGTAGGAGAGAACTTCATCTCGCGTGTACAATACAAAAGGTGATCTGGAACAAGAGGCCAGAATACTTGTTCGAAAAACTAGTTTGGATAAAGGACATACACACTTACAACACCCGTGCTAGGTCACTGTTATTGCTTCTTCTCCCTAAGCACAAGACCGTTAGTTTTAAAAGTTGTTTTAAATATACCGCATCTAAAATTTGGAACAATCTTCCACCTCCTATGAGGACTAAAATAGGTTCCAATAGTTTCAAATTAAAATATAAAGTAATTCTACTTGAACGTCAAAATAAGAACTTTGAAGCAACTTTTAAATTAAAATAACGCCTTACCATTACACTCTCTTACTCTCAAAGACCTCTTCTCCCTCTCACACATAACTCCCATACACACACACACACACACATACACACGCGCGCGCGCAAATACACATACACACACACACATTAATACACACTATAACACACATCTCATCTCTCTCATAGGTACTACTACATTAAACCTAACGGTTCTATCATGCATCTTTATTTGCTTTTCTTTTTGTATAAATAGTTTATTATTTGTGATTTGTATCACATACATAGTGCAGAATCCGACTGCAGCTTGTTGTTGAAAGCATGGTCTAATATAATTTCTATTTACCTGTAATACAAAGTATTTTATATGTATGTACTATGGAACAGCTTTTATGATTAAATATCGTATATGTAACCCGCAACTCTAATAGCACTCGAACAACATCTTACTTCGAGAAAAGGAGTATGCTGAAAATCAGCCTTGCATAGACTTAATTGTCTACGCAGCCATGCGCTGAGCATACTCCTTATTGCCCTATTGTTTCAAATATTAGGTAAATTGTTTGTTATTATTGTATCTTTTGTGGCAATAAAAAAATGTTCTTTCTTTCTTTCTTTCTTTCTTTCAAGTTAAAAAAATACATACACACGTACATATAACCGCCTCCTTTTTAGAAGTCGATTATAAATGGCGATTCACTTACTGTTGTTCGTCGTTTATTTCGTTCTGAATTCAGATCCCGCAAGTTTCTGGTTGAGAGTCGAACCAGTAGAAAGACACGAATTTTCTAACCTACGATCTGATCACAGTTTAGAGCTTTGTGGCGTATTTAAGGAGAGGCATATGTCCACCAGCGGACTGATGGGGGCTGATGGTGATGACGATGACGGGGGGATTATGATAATACAGTTGTTTTATGTATTTATTCTACTGTTATGAATTTATTAATTCACGTTAGAATTTTTCTTATCATTACATTACCCCAACTTATATAACACCACACTGCTCTTATATTCGTAGTACCTATGTGTTACCGTTATCATTTGTGTTTGTGTCAAGTGTTGTGTATAACAACATTACAACAAGTAAACAAGTGAGGCGACGGGCAAGTTATGCTCCTGGTGGTAAAAGTAACAGTGACACCCAGAGTTCAGAACAGTAGTTTCTCGTGGCACTACGCTCGTCACCCTGAGAGATTGGGTTTAAGTCCCATAATTTTCTTAATTCGTCTAGTCGTTTCCAAAAATCTTTGCGCAGAAGTGTTACTTGCAACATTACCATTAACACCCTAACACAGTCATGCATGCGCATTATTGTAGTAGTGTTGTTTATTCTCTGCTATTGCGCAGAATTTCTGTAACAGGTACCAACTAAGATGATCTTGCACAAGATGAGCCTCCCCAAGTGAGTCAGGTTTCCTCGCCTCTAACAATTGAAATGTCAACGGCGGCGGAGAAAATATTCTCTAACTCCGTCTTATCAAGGGGCTTATTATTATTGTATGTTTATTCCTTAAGATGTTTATGTCTATTTCAACAGACTCCTTGTTGCCATAAAAAAGATTTAGCTAGGATACGAGGTTTAAAGGACAGGACGAGCGGCGTATGGGCTTTAGTGGGCTTTGCAATAAAGCTTAAAAGCCTATTTTAGAAAATAATCTTTTACAAACACCTACGCGTCAATATCATTGGATGTACAAATAAGGCTGCCTCACTATTACATGAAAGATATTTTATGATAGACACGATCTGGGTTATAAGGACCATGTTATAATAGTAACGTGACCGGATTAGACAAAAGGATTACGTAGGATTATGTAGTAAAGGATGTAAGTGGGGCGTCCGCCGTTTTCTTTTTATATACTCGAATGTTTTATTTTTTTCTGGAATGACTATTAAAAAGGCCACGAATTTCACCATTGTATAATGTGCTCGCAATGCCACTAACCGTCAGAAATGGAAAGACATCGCAAGCAGATCGACAGCCCTGGAAATAGAAACTGGCGATGGAGACCATTCTGCCAAGAGTGCCCGACTAAGAAGAAGATTTATTTTTTAAATACACACAGCGCAGAGTTATCGCCTCACGAGTTAGAAAAAGTGCTTTAGTTGCAACCAATGCAAACGCCAATTTCGCTAACTTAATCAAAAAGTTTGCTTATTTACTTACAAAGTGAGAAAAAAGAGTATGAATTAAGAATGTTGCGTAAAAATTAAAATACTTACTTATTTTAGGGTGTCATTTGCCCTAAAAATACCACAGGATGTTAAAATCCTTAATCTATGTATCTGCATAGCTCCTTGTGTATGTGTGTGTAGTTGTGTATACCCGTATATAGATAGAGGCAAAAAAAAAAATTATTTCTTCCCAGTATTTAATTTTTTCTTGTAATAAATGAATATGAACATGAACATTAATAAATATTACAACCTGTGACTCTAGACGTATTTACACTAACAAAAACCAACTTTGCTACTACCAACCACACTGTTCTTATCTCAGTAGGCATAAAGGTAAGTAGTAGTTCATAACTACCTACCCTTTATCTTGAAGATATCTGAAAATGACACTGGTAAGAAAATAAACATGATAAAATCTTTAGTTTAACTAAGGCAAAATAAAAGTATTGTTGCTGGCTAACCCCTTAATCTAATCGAATCCTGAGTACGTCCTCAGAAACACGACGTCTTCCTCCGTACGTTTGTCGGGATATTATCGTTTCCCTCTCACAATGAAACTCAATTAATGGCAATGACTGATGACACGCTTATTGTGTTACTAGTAATACTTTCTATATATCTAAAAGAGTTCACAAGATAACATTTGTGTGCATGAACGTGTCTGTTTAACCTGTTTCTGGGTGTGTATATGTACGTATTAGTATGTACATCAGTCTTCAGGTTACCATAGTACAGGCTCTGCCTGGTTTGGTTTGGGAAATAGAGACCTTGTGTGGATAATGTCCATTATACAAAAGTAAAACATATTATTTAATTACTTGTCCTGACCACTAGGTGAATATTGAAAACTTTTATGCTGAGCGTTTTACAACGTGACATTGGTGGGGCGGAGGAAGAATTTCAGCCCAAAAAACGCTATGGCGTTGAAATCTAATCAACGGTGAAAGCTAGCCTAAGTCACTATGTGAACCAAAAAAAGCTTTGTTACGTCGCAATCTCGAGAAATTATCGATATCCATTTGCTTGCTGTAATCACTCAAGGTTTTGCACGCTCTGTGTAAATAGCTGTTAATGCGGCAACTTTTGGTAGTGCAGGGAAAATGAAACAAAGAACTATGACGGAGAGTTTTGGCTAGCTTAAACATATTTATTTTGTTAAGTAATTCGAGGTAATCAATGTTTGGTGACAATTTTGTTGAGATATAGTGTGTCGATATACAGAAATCCAAATTTGTTTAAGAATATTAGGAATGAGAATTCTAAAAGTATGATTATTTTGTTTCACTGTGGGTAATTGTACATCAGTTCGAGCACGAAGAACGCTACCTAAATCTGCGTAAAGCATACCCAAAATTGAATTCACTGAATCTCAAACAGTAGCAATTCGCTTGTGCGGAACACCAACTGGTACTGAATTCAAATATCGTTATCGCTATTATAAAATCGTTCGTAAACTTTCTATGTTTGGATCATTTTATCCCTAGTCGACCCCATGTTTTAAAATTATAAAAAAGCTGCAAAACCAACGCCAAAACAAAACCAGCTAGTGCTTTGTTAAACTGTTATGTTGTTTGGTAAAATGCACCGCCATATTTGGCCAATAATACAATTATTTTCTTAGAAATCATACTACTTCTCCAGGAATTGCGTCATGTGTAGTGAATAATTAAAGAATTGAAAAGTAGTTGTCCTGAATACATGTCAACATTCCTTTTTGATCTAATTACCTTATCGTGTAATGATATAGAGCATGACAGGAATATTTACTTTAGGTTTTGCAAGAATAATTTGTAGAAGAGTGAAGTAGTGCAAATCGGGACGCAACGACGAGCGCACCGCACTCAAAATCCTAAAGGGGGCTTCCGGACGAGGTTGAAACAAATTTCGATCGGGATATAGACATCGCGTAAGTTTATCTAAGTTATTGAAATATGAATGTATCAAAATGTATAATTGTTCAAATACAACTGTGGCGCAGATAATAGATAAAAATTATTGTTAACGTTGACTTCTGTATTGGTGTTGGTTATTAATGCTATTTTGACTAGATATTAAAACTATTTGTAAAGAAATTCACACATCGTTTTATTGTGGCCACCTAAACAATCTTATTTCCATGAGCTTAAAAATATAATTTAATCATAATTCCCATTAAAAGAACGTAGATTAAGTTCAATGCCACTTTCAAGTTAAGAAGGCGTTAAAATGAAACATTGGTGAAATATTTATTAACATGGCCTTTTTAAGGCTTTGTTCGTAAAGTTTTGGAGGGCAAAACCCACGATGTTTTTTCATGAAAAGATCGGATTTCTCTCCGACAACTCTGAAATGCATACTGAAAGTTATTTTCCAAGAAACTTTTCAATCAGAGTAAGTACGAGTACATAACCTTTGAACATCTTAATGCTAAGATAAACAGCACTATTGACCTATTTGATATTGACACTGCTTTCCAAACGCGGGGCTTCAGGTTCGATCCCTGACTATGCCAAATATGTGTGTGATGACCAAACATGTTTGTTCTCGGCTTTTAGATTTGTGAAATGTTTATGTGTGTGTATGTGTCCCCGCGACGCAAGGACTCCTAGTGCGGGGTGTGAGTGTGTGAACGTACGTAAACATGTTATTGCAAATGTTCGTATGCTCTAGAATCTTGTAGACAGAAGTTACTAATCCAAATTAGCGCAAGTAGATAATCTTGAAAAAATTTACTTTATATAAAAGTTTTATTTAGACTTAAAACTCGTAAACTCACTGAAGTAGTCAGCTTTACTACATACATATTACGCATGCACTATAAACTATCGCCAGAACCCCTTTTTTATATGCTAAACTAAACAATAGCTTTAAACTTAAATGTAAATTTACATTTAACTATCGATCTAACTAAAACGTTTTTTCATATTTATAATAAACTAGCTATGCCCAGCGGTTTCACTTACGTGTTGATGGATGATGTTGATTATGACTTTTTTATTCCTTAACCACCTTAAAAACCTTAAATAATTATCAAATAGGTTAAACCATTTTTTTACTTTCAGCAAGACTAACGAAATCTAATTAGTATTTATGGAAGAATAACAAAGTAATCATCATACATCTACGAGTCTTCGACATCCTCAGCTGTATGACGTCTACTGCTGACCATGGCGAGATTTCCCCCATAGATTTCCAAAAGGAGGCAAAAGAGCTGCACCAACGTCGTCGCAAAGCTTTATAAGGTCGTTTGTCTACACTATGGGAGGACTACCTACTCATATTAGTATTACCCAATCATCGACCTACGCTGTGCGTGCCGGTCCGTGGTCTCCACTCTAGAACCGTGCGGCCATATATATTCGGCTATGTTTTCTGCCCACTGACACTTTAACTGGACGTGGCGTGTCGGCATCGAATAGTAAGCTCAGGCTATGGTGTAACAACTAGAAAGTAGCACCACTCCAGCGATGGCTACAGTATTTCATACAAGAGCAGACTTAAGCTTTAGACAGCTTTAAAATCTGTTCTGATGTGAAATACCACCGCACTTTCCAAAGGAATTCCAGTTTTTTCGCGGCTAACTTAAAGCTGGATTAGATGTAAACATTAAAATTGAGAAAGCAGCTTGAGTTGGTCAGTTATAGGAACAAGCCACTTTGGGAAACAGTAGTGAGATTAAAATGACTTTGAGTAGCATTAACACGCTTGAGTCGATGCGTCGAAAAATTGCCCAAATTGCCATCATCACATTCGGAGACGGCCTGTATGGCCAAATTTATTTATCGTCCATCGCCTCGCTCTACGAGAATAGATTTGCCTCCTCCTGATCTCTCTCTGCAATTGTAATTTAGTCTGCATATTCAATGATAGCGGGCTTAAGCGAATTATTTATATGTATTAAGCAGCAAGAAGAGAGTAGGAGAGAGAACCAACGCCTGCATTTATTGTCAATAAAATTGATTGGCCGAAAACCTATCAAGGACAAATTGTAACGATTTTTTTCAATAATTCTAATATCTATGAGCACGAGCAAGCGGGCTTATAGCAAAACTCTCGTACTAGACCCTGACAAAAGCTTTTGGAATTGAAGAGAAACGGCGAAGGTTTCGCCCTATTTATCAATAACCTCGCTTACTTACCTCGGGTTTTTGAGAAACCCGTGCTATCGGCTAAAAAACACATCATTTGCTTCCAGGTATGCGAGGAGCCTATACACGTTTCACACTTTTACAAAGTGAAATCGGCTGACCATTGAAACTGATTCATACTTCGTTATAAACAAACATGGAAAACTATTACGACATATAGGCGACATAAAAGTCTTCAAATTCATGCTCGTTTTACACATAATCAAATATAGAAGCTTAGGGGAAAGTGGGGGAAATACGAACACCTAAGGGAAAACTTGAATAAAACAGTGGAATTTGATCACAGAGTTTCTTTTTTGTTTAATTATTAAAGTTTACATATCTGTTTAACGAATTCACTATTCAACATTTATGTATTTTTAATAAATTGTAACAATATGAAAAAAAAACAAAACCCTTATTGTTCGTGTTTACCCGATATTAGTCGGGTAAACACGAACACCAAGTGGGGTAATTACGTACTAACATTAATAATGACAGTGATCACATTTATAACCCAACGATGTTGACTGTTCGTCAGTAAAATTCTCGTGAGCCCATTTTTTACACACGTAGCACATAATCCAGTCTTCAACGGGGGGATCTATATATTTATCTCCACAATAAATACAAAAGTAGTATTCATTTTCCTTTTCGTCTTTTTCTTTTTCTCTTTGTTTTTTTTTTCGTAGTTTGACTAGGGTCACCAAAGTCTATATTCTTGAAATTTTTTAATACTCTTTTAGTCTCTTTCTTCTTTTGTTGAATATGAAGTCTGTCTTGTCTGTCTTTCAAATTGTCATAAAAAACTTTAACGTCAGTTTCATTGAACGCAGTGATTCGGTTCAGTGAAGTTGCCTCGTGATATGCTGGGATGTCTTTTCATGAAACTGTAATACCAGTCTTTTCCGGCTAGCTGTTTCACTCGGTCGAAATTGTGCGGAAGTGTGTTCTTCTCTGCATACTGGTACGCGATTTGGCGATTTTTTTTATGGTCAGGCCATAATAGAGTTTACTGCACTTTATGATATAACCGACAAGTTGCGTTTCCTGCTCGTCTGTAAATAAAGGTTTTCGTCCAGACCTTGGCTGTTTTATCACTGCTTTCTTTAGGTGGTCAAAGATTGTTGTTTTTGGAAGATTATACGTTTCTGCTGCTCTGCCGATGCTAAGTTTTTTGACTTTAACATCGTCTATAGCCTTTTTGAGATCTTCAAGTATGTACTTCGGTTCGGTCTTTCTTTTGTAATTACGAGGCATCTGGAACAATAATAAAAAGAGATGAACGGGAACCAACAAAAAGGGAGGGGGGTAATGCCGAACTTTCGAGATTGCCTGACATGGAGTGATCGCCTTTACCCCGCTGGATCGAAAACAATAAAATGGAAAAAAAAAAACATTTAGGTTATATTTATTTTGCCGATTGCGTCATTGTCATTTAGCTGATTAATATGTGAGTATTCCACTATGTAAAAGTTAGATTACTATTGTAGATAGAAAGAAATCAACATCAACTGGAAATTTACCAAAAAAGTTACATCAAAAACATGCAAAATATTGAAAAATGCATACCTTGACAAGTACGTGCGTCCGCGTCTCCCGTGTTGTTGACTGGCACTAGTGGTGGAATGATCTCCAAAATGGCGGCAAGTAAATAATGGCTATCTCTTTCTAACACATTAGAACCATTGGATTCGAAATTACCCCGCGTTCGCGTTTCCCCCACTCTCCCCTACTAATAGTTATTAAAAAATCAAGATACGAGTAATCTTAACTTATTTGTTACTTTTCTGCGTGTAAATATTAGTCTCTCTTTATTTGTCCACAATATTTCTGGATAATTCTTTAAGTAACATTTCTGACGATATTTTCTTGAAATCGTTACAAATCAAAACACATTATCTCGTCTGCTCTCAATGCCCTTGATCAAATCAAATAATACCTATATACAATTCTTGGTATCGAGTGCCGAGGGAGGAGGGAGGGGGATCTTGCAACTTTTTCGTTCTTCGGATGACCTATATTGAGAACGCAACTCTACACTTCAATGTGGAGTAAGAGCTTCATTGTATGTTTACCCTTTCTGTCAGAATTTGGCATTACATATACTTTGGCTTAATTCATAACACTAAGAAAAATACAGTTAAAAGAAAGGAAGACTCAAATACCTTAATGATTAACTGTAATTAGTCACTTTGAAAATATGAGTTATTTCATTTTCTATAACAAATAAATCAAATTAAAATATCTTTATGTTCCTGTTAAGTATATCGTGAGAGGGTAATGCGTGTAAACTAAACCATGGCTAATTGCACACTGACATTTAATGCGTAAATGACAATATTTGTAGGTCCAGCTGCGGGAAGAAGCCCGTATACAACACTCCTCCCCTTGTACATCTTATCTTAAGCTAGGTTCTTTATAATTAAATACGCGGCGGGTGCGTCGGCTGCGTTGCGCAACAGGCGTCTGTGACTCTGGAACTGCGGGCGGTGGTGGCGGTGACTCAGGCGTTGGCCGCGACGGTGTTGACTACGGCTGCGGTGGCGTCGACAATGGCGGAGATGTTCGCGCTGTATCGGCACTTCCATAATAGGTTTTTCCTACGTCACGCACCTGCTGCGGTGTTTTTCTTATCGGCGACGCCACTCTTACCACTCCATCTACCGATATTCCAGGACTTGCTAAGCCGGGACTAACACCAGGGGCTTCCTTGCGAGTAACATAAGGCGCCAAATGCTCCACCTGGTTCATCAAATTTAGGTCGACCGCACTGGAAAAAATACACGGCTTTTAAGCACGGCTACGATTCCTACGGTCATGTAAACGGCTGCACCAGTCGCGTTTGGCAGCCGTGTAAAGCGCTGTGTACACGGCTCGATATATCACACGCCTACGTCACTCACTTACACGGTTGCGTTAGCTAGTATAGACGGTTACCTTTACCGTTTCAAATATTTTCCCAACTGTTTGAAAATCGTAGCCGTGCAAAAATACACGGCTACGCTTTAAGACGGTTGTCGGAGCGGTGCTGACACAGCGCATTGGTTAGTGTGAAAAACAAACACTGTAGAGTAAGTGTTTTACACATAATCCAACGAACTGTATGCTTAAACAAACTTGGCAGCGATAGCCACGTACTATGTATTTGAACCGTGTGTGTACTGAAACCGTGTCAGCTAAGCCCACTAACCCTTACTGCGTTAACGCGGTTGAAACTGCAGTACCGGGTCTACACGGCTCTACTTTGCCGATAAATCGACCCATTTTTTCCCGGTGCGTGCTTGAACCAACCTGGTCGGGGCTGCCTCCAAGGGCGACTGCGGTGTTTTTCTTGATTTGATCCCTGTGTCTGACTATGGTGCAATCAAGCTCCGGATCAAAAATTGTAGACATTATTTGGCCCTTTTTCCTTCTATTTTCCCTATGGACCATGTAAACTTTTTGTTTTGTTTGAATTTTTTAGTCGTAATCGTATCTCCTACTTCAAAACCTTTTCTGTCGCGACCGCCATAATATTTCGTCGCGCTATGTTTTGAATTTCTGTAGCTAAAAGGAATCTATTTATTTCATTATCAACAACAATTTGTTAGTGTAAAAATATGGGCAATGCCGTTAGCAAAAAAGTTTGCAGTTTTTTACATTACTGGCGCGTGAGACGTGCGCGCGGACTCCTCAGTAGGCGAGGACCGTGCGGCGTATATAAACTTCGTATTAGACGGATGTTTACCTATAACTAGTAGTGAGCTACGCTCCGCTGTAAAAAGTGATGTGATATTAAAAAAGTTATTGATTACACTTTAAATGGGTGGCCTCGAAAAGAAAAGCCCGTATACAACAGTTCCAAATAACAGCTTTATTCAAAATGCATATGAAGTTATGTTATGGTACTATGACAGTGTTAAAATAAACAATCTTTGTCTTGTTGTCCTTTATCTCAACTAATCTACCAAACGACTAGACCGATTTTGATAGAATTTCCGTAAGCATATTGCTGATAATATAAGGAGAAACTTAGGCTCCGTTTTAAAGGCATCGTATCTCGCGAGGCCATGCGATCGAAGCCGCGAACTGGTCAGTTAAATAATACACGTGGACGCAAAAGTCATAGGTATAAAATGAAGAGGAGGATGATATAACATGATGTATTACAAGCGAAGCGTGCAATCTCTTTTTAGGGTTCCGTACCCAAAGGGTAAAAACGGGCCCCTATTACTAAGACATCGCTGTCCGTCCGTCTGGCTGTCTGGCTGTCCGTCCGTCACTAGACTGTATCTCAGGAACCGTGATAGTAACATTGAATCATGTCCATTATTTTTAAACTCTCACAACATCTCACAATTTTAGTCTATTTGTAAAAACATAAATTGTGACATCAGACTGTCCAATCTAAATCACGCTTGAGTTAAGCGGTTTCCACATTGCCCGTAACAGTTTAACCCGTAGAATCGCCATTCGCCATATTTAGCTAATAATGCAATTCTCAGATATCATATTACTTTTCCAAGAATTGCGACATGGTTAATAATCCACTTCAATAACACGTCAAATCAATCAATCCTCAATCCATGAAAACACCCCAAATCTACGAAAATTAAACAAAATCAACGATAGCCATGATTGGGATTTATTTTCCTGCCAATCATCATTACTTACTTACTTTATTTCAAAAAACTTTTAACGGTAAGATAAAAACTATATCGGAATTATTAAGTATAAGGTGTGACGTCACACTGCTAATTAGGTGGCATTACATCGTCTCGAAATGACGACATAGGTAATTATTCGACCCGGTAATTAGTAGGGTCTAGTTTATGACGTGCCATTATTTAGTGTTGGTAATGTAACTAAGAACTTATAAACGTTCTGAAATTTTCCCATTTCCAAAATGAAATGTATGATGCTTTCGCAAAATCGTTATATCTGTAGAAAGTTCGTGTTTTACGAACTAAATTATCCTTTCTCACGCTAAAGTATTGCTTGGTGTTTACTATTGTACTTCCAGCCGCATAAACTTTTTTTCATCTTTTGAACAACTTCTTCAAGATTACATTCCTTCTTATGATCATAACATCATCATGGGTGATTTTAATACCTGTCTGCTAAAACGTGATTCGCGATCATTAACTTTTGAGTCATTAATTAGAGCTAGCAACTTGACCATCTTGCCACTTAATGCCACACACCACTTTCCAAATTCCGCACCTTCTCTTCTTGACCTTATTCTTGTTTCTTCCCCAAAGCATGTTAGCAAGCATAGTCAATGTTCTGCAAATGCTTTCTCTGCCCATGATTCGCTTTTCCTCTCCTACAAGATTCGTCCATCAAAGTCAAAACCCAAAGTTCTTCTGCTACGTAATTTCGGTGGTATGGATTTGGAACGTTTACGCAACGATGCACGGCAACTAGATTGGTCGGCTGTTGTAAATGGACTTTCCTTGGACGACAAAGTGGAAAGCTTCAATCATGCACTTATAAAATTATTTGACATCCATGCCCCAGTGCGACCAGTCAAATTAAAGCATCTACCTTCACCTTGGCTCACAAACGACATAAAAGATCTAATGCGAAAAAAGTTAGTAGCAAAGACCAGGGCTAAAAACAGACCATCTGACTATAGTAAAGAAAAATACGTAGAGGCTAGAAATCGCTGCAATAGAGGTTGTAGGAATGCGCTACGCCGACACGTCTATAGCTCAGTAGAAAATGGTGATCCCGCTAAAGTTTGGAAGTTTCTTAGGTCCATGGGAGTGGGAAAATCACGTCAAGACAATTTCCCAATAAATCTTAATATTGATGTGTTAAATAAACATTTTTCCTCCTCTGCCGAATTTGATAGACTAAAAAAATCTTCAACATTGAATTATCTTTCTTCCATTCCACCTCCCCACCATTCACCTTTTATGTTTGATTATTTTACCGATTGTGACGTTAAAAGAAGCGTACTTTCTATTTCATCCAACGCAGTAGGTAGTGACAGCATCGGACGTAAGATGATCCTACCCATCCTTGATGAAATAATTCCAGTAATCAGTTTCATACTTAACTTTTCGATTACCAGAGGCATATTCCCATCAGCCTGGAAGGAAGCACTAATAACCCCACTTCCTAAAAAAGCCATCCATCCTCTTATACTGATTTTCGGCCTATTTCCATTCTTCCTTTCTTATCTAAAATACTAGAGCGACTTGTTTATCAGCAACTCTCCTCCTTCCTCAACAGGAACGCTCTCCTCAACCCATTCCAATCTGGTTTCCGTCCAGGTCATAGCACTGTCTCCGCTTTAGTAAAAATCACTGATGACATCAGATATGGCAATAGAAATGGGCAACTGACCGTGATTACAATACTTGACTTCAGTAATGCCTTTAATAATGTTGATTTTGATATCTTACTTGGAATTTTGCGCTCTATTTACGTTTCTCCAACGGTTATTGA
The DNA here is from genome assembly GCA_917880725.1 of Selenia dentaria. Classification (NCBI taxonomy): domain Eukaryota; kingdom Metazoa; phylum Arthropoda; class Insecta; order Lepidoptera; family Geometridae; genus Selenia; species Selenia dentaria. Next base: position 8,272,063 of record OU862891.1, read on the forward strand.
CTGGTTTCGTACTTACCTGTATGGGCGCCGGCAACGTATTTGCATTGATGAGAACTTATCTACTTGGTGTAATACATCTGCGGGTGTTCCCCAGAGCGGCGTATTATCCCTTCTATTATTTGCTATCTTTATAAATTCTATTTCTCAAAACTTGTCTTCTTCCTATCATCTCTATGCGGACGATCTACAGATTTATACACAGGCCCCTTTAGTTCAATTAAGCACTGCTGTCGATATAATAAATAAAGACTTAGAATCTATCTCTAACTGGAGTAAATCTTATGGTCTCAACATAAACCCTTTAAAGACGCAAGCTATTGTAATTGGAAGTTCCAGAATGATATCCAAGATTGACTGGTTCTGCCTCCCACAAGTAATTTTAGACGGCAACATTATAGCCTTTAGCAAAATAGTCAAGAACTTGGGTGTCTACCTTGACAGTCATCTATCTTGGGAACCTCAACTTGCTGAAGTCAGTCGAAAGGTTTTTGCATCAGCAGCATCACTAAAAAGACTCCGTAACTTTCTCCCAACTGCCACGAAAACCGCGTTAGCACAGTCCCTCCTCCTCCCAATCCTTGACTACGCTGACGCTTGCTATCCTGACTTAACCGAGGAGCAATTAAATAAGCTAGAACGCATACAAAATTTTTGCATTCGATTCATATTTGGCCTGCGCAAGTATGACCATGTATCTGAATTCCGGTCTAAGCTTACTTGGTTACCCATCCGACGTCGCCGGGATTTACATGTCCTTTCCCTTCTTTACAGTATACTGTTCTTCCCTCCGACTCCATCTTATCTTAAAGAACGTTTTGAATTTCTTCATCTCTCTAATGCTCTTTCTCTTCGTTCTTCCTGTACCCGACAGTTGAAAACCCCTACTTCCTCGACAACATTCTATCAAAATTCGTTTACTGTTCGAGCTGCCCGTCTGTGGAATAATCTCCCCGTTGATATAAGACACGCTCAATCAATTAATGTATTCAAGAATATGGTAAAGAAGCATTACATGTCTGAAGGCTGCTAGTCATTACCTTTAAATTTGTGTATAACATTGTAAATCTAATTTATTTATCTACTAACTGATCCTACAGTAGGTATCTTTGTATTTTATATATATATATATTGATTTGTATTGTATGTATTGAATGTAGGTGTTATTTATTTATGGGTATATTTGATTGTGTCTGAGTAAACAATATATTTTAAAAATGATCCATGCACTAAGTTATATTACTTAATAATTACCGTTTTACACCACTATGCACCTATTCAAATTTCTATTATTTACTATCCATCCCAAGGTTGCCTGTAATAAATTGCTCATAGCGATAAGGCCGCCAATTGTACAACCTGTTTTGTAAACTACTCTTAGTTCTTTCATTTGTAAGCTTGGTGTTCAATAAAGTATTATTGTATTGTATTGTAAATGTAAGAACAATACCAATATAGATAAAATTAATACGAATACGTAGTACTTGAAGATATATACTATAGGTTTAGGCATATATAAAGGATACACAGAAACTCTCTATTGATAAATCGACAAATAAACGTACACAAATACATTATTTTAATTCCGTAGTTTCAAATACTTTTCAGTAATCATAATATGATTACTGAAAAGTATTAAAAAAGACAACTATCATGCAGTCTATCTAAGAATATTATTCTTAGATAGACTGCATGATAGTTGTCTTTTATAGATATTTTTTTCCTATCCCTGTGATATTTTAATCAAAAAGTCCGTTTACTCACTTAGTAGTGTCTCTGCCTTTGAAGCACGGTCACCCAGGTGCGATCCCGGGCTGAGGCAAATATTTGCGTGATGAGCAGAAATTGCCGTCGGGTCTTGGATGTTCTGACGTGTTATTGTGTGTGTCCATGTCTCCCGTGACAAAGGGGATCCTGGAGCGAGGGTATATGAGTTATTAGTTATTTTAACGTCACACGCACGTTACTCTATAAGGAATATTTTTTCCTCTTTTTCATTGACTTGATTGAAACTTGATGTTGTAACAGTTTTAAGAAACAGTAGACCTAAATATGTCACATTAATATCAACTTGATACCTTTACACATTTCTGAGAAAGGGAGTCATGACAGAGTGCAGACAGACGGAAAACTAATTACGTTTCCGTCATGGGTCCTCAACGGAACGATAAACAGAGACAGAGCACCGATAGATGTTCAGTTGTCAAAGTTGATCATGATATATAGATTTACCTATATACGAGTAGTTGTGAATGTACGACTTTAATGTAGCTCGTGATGTCATGTACGTACTTGCACTTAACAAGTAAGTTCTTGTTGACGCTACTTACTTACTTACATGCTTTACTGGCTGCACCTGGTGTTAATCCTTATATGCTTTATTCGATCCAAATTTCATCCTAATCTGTTCTGCAGTTGCAGTGTAAACAGAGGATAAACGTACTTAAAACACAATTTTTCGCATTTGTAATTTAAGCATAATTTTAGAGTAAAATTTACGTATAATAATGCACTCACTTGTTAAGTTTTACACTTGATCTGAAAAGTTTAATCTAAAAATATAAACGAAAGGCCGAGCACAATTTACAATTAATGAAGTGATGAAAGATCCACTCTACCAGCAAACATTTAAAAACGTACTCGCGCTGTTAAAACATTAAAATGTTTCATTTATTTAGTCACAGTCGCGATTGGCTTGAAGAAATGTCTATTTATAGTCTGTGCAATAGTGGAGGAAAACATTTCTATTTTCAACATCCTACTAACAGACAACAATATCTTCCAACTTATATGTTTTTATCCTCTAACGTGCCGTCAAAATATTTGTTAATCTAAAGCATTATTTCACGCTGTGAGGGGACGGAGTAGAATATTCCCTCCGCCGTTGGTATGCGAATCGTAAGAGTCGAGGAGCCCCGGTGCCCAAGCGTTAATGTGTAATAATTGCATAATATATTCAACACCGTAACACATTTTTTGAATATAGTAAAAAAAAAACAATTTAAAAGAAAATAAAGGTTTAACATATTTATATATTGTAATGAAATAAACTCCAATTTATTTTGTTTTTAGATGGGTTGCTCAAATATATTTAAATTTATCGTACCTATTTCTTATAACTGACCCGCGTTCTTTGCGGCCCAGTGTATAAAATTAAATGATGTATCGCCAAAGTCACCAACACTCGGGCTTGTAACATTACAATTGGACCGACATATTTAACGGCAGCTTACTGTTTAACACTTAAGTAAGTCTGAGTAGTTGTAGTGACTGTCGCAGTGTTACTGCCCAGGGGTGCTACGTCAGATTACCTCCTCGTGTGCCCGAGCGCTGCTGGTCCCCTTGGATACGGTTTATCCCGGGGGAACAGCAGTACTTCGGGACGGTGCATCCTGGGCAGCGGTCAACAACTTCCCTTCGCGGGATCTTGTTGGCCGTTGGCTAAAGATCTGACACGGTGGACTTTTCCGCGTGTCCCTATGAAAACAGCATAGGGCACAGTGGATGGGGTAGGTAGGACTTAGCTTGAGTCCCGCCACGGTGGGTCTTGGCATTTATGCCAGGATGGCGTGAAGAGGACCTCTGCGAAGAGGTTCTTGGAACGCGGGGACGGATCCGACACGTTGTCTGGGTGTCGAGACGGGAGCATCCACTCGGAGCTTTTATCCTCGTGGAGGCTTTTGTCTCGAGTGTTATGTATTTATTTCTGTTTGTTCTGTGTCTGTGTTTTGTGTTATGTGTTGTGTGTGTCTTGTGAATGTCTCCTCAAGTTTCGGTGGTCGGCGATGGGGTTGTTTGGGGCCTCGGGCTCTGGGGCGGGTTGTCGTCTTCGCGCCTTGCCTCCGGGCTCGTGGACTCAAACATGGTCGTCTCGGCCGTTAGGCCACCAAAAGGGGGACCTGACCCCCTTCAAAAAAGGAAAATAAAACAATGAATAACACGGCGCATGAAAATATTCCCCAGGAGGGCCAATCCCTCAGTGCTCCGGCACTCTGCCCCACCGTATCTGGGGGGGGGCAACATCCGCCTCGAGGGTCTCGACCCTCGAACCAACGACGAATCTGGCAAGAAAATGGACACCGATGCACGTAAAATGGCACTGACGAAGGGGGCGCACGTGGTTTTAACCCGTTGCGCCAATATGGATGAAAGAGTGAAAAAGGAAGGGCGCAGCGCAAGCCTGGAGAGGCACGACCGGACAAGACAGGACGCGCGAAGCGTAAATATGGAAGTGACGCATCAGACGGGGATGGTACGTAGCGTGAGCTCGGACCAGGTAACCGGCGACGGTGGCCTTTGGGTAGAGACGAAGACACTGGACCTGTCGGCATCTGATTCAGACATAAGCTTGGAGACGGTGGCGTCCCGAGCATCATCAGGTGGTCTCTGGCGTAAGCGTCGGAGGGATAGTGGTGACACTGGGGACGACGATGTTTCGTCGCCTAAAGTGGCCCCGTCCCAGATTACGAGTGGCCCATCACCTACCATCGGTCATTACATCGGCCTGGCGAAAGCCAAGGCTGACCTGAAAGCGGCCAAGGCTAAAGAGATGCAACTTGAGGCTGAAACAAAGCTTGCGGAAGAGGTACAAAAGAAGCGGGAAGCTACGGCCGCATTCTTTCTCAAATCCCCGAGAGTGGCAGCAGCCAAATCGGTTGAGGAGGGAAAAGGGACTGCGGACCTGGAGGGGTTAGTGCAGGATTCCTTGGCGACTATTGAGAAGGTCGCCAAGACATCCTCCAACCTGAAAGGCACGTACGTCAAGTACCTGAGGGAAGCGGCTGAGACCATAAAGGTTTCAGTGGCAGAAATACGGGCACGTACAGTGCCCGAGGAGATGGCTCGCCTAGAGACGGCCAATGCGCGCCTCTCAAGTGAGATGGAGTTGCTGCGGAAGGAGGTGGAAGAGCTACGGGCGGCTCGCGCGCAGCCAGCCCTGGCTTTAGATGCAGCCCTAACCCCGAACCCGGCCCAGGAGCCTGCCCTCGAAGATGTGGTGCGTACGGTCATGGTGCAGGTAGGCACCATGATCAGTGCCCGCTTTGAGGGTCTGGAAGAACGGCTGCTTCCTGAGAAGCGCCTCCGACCACCACTGGCCGCTGATAGACGTAGGGACCAGGAAAAAGTAATTTTGCGTGCGCCTTCCCCTCCACGGGTCCCGGAGCCTAAGGCCAAGCAGGGAAAAGGCAAAGGTAAAAGCAAAAGGGCCCCAATGAAAAAGACTGCAGCCGTCGAAGTCAGCGCTGCTAAGCCGGCTGAGCCTAAGGAGATCACTCCAGCTCCACTGCCTCTACTACAGCCGTGGATAGAGGTGGTTAGGCGAGGAGCAAGGAAGGCGCAGAGAGAGGATAGGCCAAAGACGACGCCGACCCCATCTCAAAGGCTCCAAGTTACGAAGCCGGTTTCGCAGGCGCAGGCTCAGACTCAGAAGGCCACGAAACGAAAGACGACAAAACTCCGCCCCCCTCGCACTGCAGCCGTAACTATTACGCTGCTTCCGGGGGCGGAAGCAAAAGGCTTAACCTACGCCAAGGTTCTTGCCGAGGCCAAAAGTCGTATAGACCTGGGGGCCCTCGAAATGCCGCCCTTAAGAATAAGGACTGCGGCAACTGGGGCCCGCATACTTGAAGTCCCGGGCGTCGACAAAAGCACGAAAGCAGACTCCCTAGCTGAAAGGCTCAAGAAGATTTTCGAGGGGGCAGAAGACATCCGGGTTTCGAGGCCAACAGTCACTACAGACCTGCGGGTGAGTGGCCTCGATGATTCGATCGCATCCTTGGAATTATTGGATGCCCTTGCTAAGGCGGGCTGCTGTGAACCGTTGGCTGTTAAAGCCGGCGAGATCAGGCGGGGAGCGGCGGGAATGGGTGTCGCATTTGTGCGATGCCCTACGACGGCTGCCATAAATATTATGGCGAATGGTGGCCGCCTTCTTGTAGGCTGGGTAGCAGCGCGGGTTCAGATACTGGAATCCCGGCCCCGCCGCTGCTACCGTTGCCTTGTACTAGGCCATATTAAGGCCCAGTGCAAGTCCGAGATCGACCGCAGCGACGAGTGCTATCGCTGCGGGAAAAAAGGCCACAAGGCCAACGATTGCTCCGCTGCCCCACACTGCACTCTATGTGCAGCTTCTGGGAAGCCAGCTGAGCACCTCTCCGGGGGCAAGGCATGCGCCAAGCCTCCGACCAAGACAGGGGCGAGGAGGAGAAAAGCTGCGACTAAGGCCAGGGCCAAGTCGCAGCCATCTCGCACTGAAACAGTGCAGGTGGATCGCATGGAGGAAAATTAGTATGGCCCTGACTTTCCTCCAGGCGAACATCAACCACTCCGCTAGGGCTCAGGACCTTCTACTCCAGAGCATGGCGGAGCGGTTGATAAGCGTGGCCGTGGTCGCTGAGCCATATAGGGTACCATCAAGATCTGACTGGGTTGGGGATCTTGACGGCTTGGTCGCGATCACTACCCAGTCTCCCACCCAGTCCCCTCCCCTTGAGGGAGTCGTGAGGGGCAAGGGTTTCGTGGCATCTCGAATCGGCGAGGCAATGGTCATTGGGGTGTACCACTCCCCCAACAAGCCCCTGCATGAGCTGGAGACTCTTCTTGGAGAGATGGGGACCCTGATCGGCCAGAGCCGACCTCTGCCCATCATTGTTCTCGGAGACCTCAACGCTAAAGCCACGGCGTGGGGGTCTCCGAGGACAAGTGCTAGAGGGGAGGCGGTTGTTGAATGGGTGACGGAGACGGGGTTATGTGTACTCAACCGCGGGTCGACAAACACGTGTGTGCGGCGGTTGGGCGGGTCGGTGGTTGACGTGACCTTCGCCACGCCTGATCTCGCAGTACGGGTTCGGGACTGGGAGGTGCTGGTGGACGAGGAGACGCTGTCCGATCACCGCTACATTCGGTTCAGCGTCTCATCTTCTTCTTCAGTGGACCCCGACGTTCGGGTGCCGCTGGTGGTTGGTCCAAGGTGGGTTTTAAGCCGCCTGAACGTGGAGCTACTGCAAGAGGCGACCCTTGTCCAGGCATGGAACGCCTCCCCCTCGGAGTCAGTAGACCTGGACACGGAAGCTAGGGCACTGTGCGAGGTAATGTCACATGTGTGCGATGCCTCCATGCCCCGTGCCAGAGCCCCACAGTGCAGGCGCCAGGTATACTGGTGGTCAGAGCAGATCGCTGGGCTCCGCCGCCGATGCGTAGCCAGGTGCCGCCGCTACCAGCGCTACCGGAGGAGGAGGCGCCAGGAGACGGCTGAATCGGATGCCCTCTATGCGGCCTACAGAGAGGCGTCCAAAGCCCTCCGCATAGCCATCAGCGACGCCAAGGCGAAAGCCTGGCGTGAACTCCTGGATTCCCTGGAACGAGACCCTTGGGGGCGGCCGTACAGGTTGGCGAGACAAAAACTCCGCCCCTGGGCTCCCCCCATCACCAGTACGATGGAGCCTCTGTTGCTTCAGCGTGTGGTCGAGGGACTGTTCCCCAGTGGTTCAGGGCCAGAGTTTTCCCCTCCCACGGCGTCGGTGGCTCTAAGAGTAGAAGCAGAGGAGGAGAACGTACCTAACACCTCCGAGGGGGAGCTGGGTGCAGCCATCCTCAGGATGAGGGCTAAAAACACGGCGCCGGGACCAGATGGTATTCCTGGTCGTGTGTGGGCCCTCGCCCAGGACGCTCTGGCGCCCCGCATACGAGCCCTCTTCGACCGCTCCATGCGGGAGTGTAAGTTCCCCAGGCGGTGGAAGGGAGGTCGGCTCGTACTCCTGCGTAAAGAAGGGCGTCCTGCTGGTGAACCCGACGGATACCGCCCAATTATTTGGCTTGACGAGGCTGGCAAGCTCCTGGAGCGTGTTCTCGCTGCCCGCCTCGTCAAGCACCTTACGAGCGTTGGCCCAGATCTGGCCGACAATCAGTTTGGGTTCCGGAGAGGTCGCTCGACGCTGGACGTAATATCCCGCGTCCACGATCTCTCCGAGGCGGCGTGCTCCAACGGCGAGGTCATGTTGGCGGTGTCACTTGACATCGCCAACGCCTTCAATAGTCTGCCGTGGAGTACAATTTTGGGTGCTTAGGGGCATCATGAGGTGCCCCAGTACCTTCAACGTATCGTCGGGGACTACCTCTCAGAAAGAGAGGTTGTCTACCCGACGCGAGAAGGTGGAGGCCGAAGCACAGTCACTCGCGGAGTTCCACAGGGGTCTGTCCTTGGACCACTCCTGTGGAACGTTGGGTATGATTATGTGCTTCGGGGCGTTAACCTGGGTGGCGTCGACGTCATCTGTTACGCTGACGACACCCTAGTTACCGCCCGGGGGAGAAATATCCGGGAAGCGTGTATCCTGGTCACTGCCGCAGTAGCGGCGGTAGTGGCGCGGATCCGGCGTTTAGGCCTGGAGGTGGCGCTCCACAAATCCGAGGCCATTTGTTTTCCTGGTCGTCGGAGGGCGCCACCCGCAGGCAGCAATATCATCGTGGGGGGGGTCTCTATCGCTGTCGGGTCAACGCTTAGGTATCTTGGCGTTGTACTTGACAGCAGATGGAGATTCAGGGCCCATCTTCAGCAGCTGACCCCCAGACTCGTGGGTACGGCTGCTGCACTGGGCCGTTTGCTTCCCAATCTCGGAGGAGGAGGAGGTAGCTGCCGCCACCTTTACATGGCGGTAGTGCGATCTATGGCCCTCTATGGCGCCCCCATATGGGCAGGGTCTTTAAACTCGCAGGAGACCGCCCTGCTCTATAAGGCCCAGAGGGCCATGGCAGTGAGAGTGTGCAGGGGCTATCGCACACTCTCGCACGAGGTGGCTTGTGTTCTCGCCGGGTCCCTTCCATGGGATCTGGAGGCCGAGGTCCTGTCTTCGGTCTTTTGGCGCAGAACGTGGGCGCGACAGGAGGGTCTCCACCCTGCCCCTCGAGAATGTGGGCAGTGGCGAACGGACGCCAAGAAGGCCGCCTTGGCATCTTGGAGCAGGCGCTTGGGCGTCAGTCCGCGGAGGGGAGCTGGAGCAACCCGGTTCCTCGAAGCAGTACGGCCAATATTGAAAGAGTGGGTCCATCGAGGGCATGGATCGCTTACCTTCAGGATGACACAGGTCCTCACGGGTCACGGATGCTTCGGGAGGTACCTGTGCAACGTTGCCCGGAGGGAAGCGACGCCAGTGTGCCACCAGTGTGGCTGCGCGGAAGAAACCGCGCAGCACGTGTTGGAAGATTGCCAAGGGGCTGCCGAGGCACGGCAATCTCTAGTTGCAGTAGTGGGGGCGGACCTCTCTTTGTCTACCATCTTAACCAAGATGGTCGGCGATGAGAGGTCATGGGAGGCGATGGTCTCTTTCTGCGAGGTCGTGATGTTGCAGAGAGAGGCCGAGGAGCGAGAAAGAGAGAGAGATCCCCTCTCTCTCCCGCTCCGGAGAGCGCGGACACGGAGGCGAGCCGATCGGGCTCGCACTCCGTCTCCGCTCAGAGGACCTGGGGCGTTGGCTGTGGGGATGGCCGGTGCCCCCAATTAGGGCTAGGTCCTTTCGAGGTGTGGATGGCGCGCGTGTTCCAGGGCATCCCACGAGATGGTAACGGGGAGGGCTCTCTACACCCTCCCCAGAGGCTGGGCCTGCCTAGGTGGGCAGCGACGTCGGTGGGGGCTGTGGCTGAATAACGCAAGTGGTCCTACGCCCCCCGCCAATAGTCGATGAGGATGGAACACCGCAGAGTTTTGGTGGGTATGCCGCCCTTCTGGCGTAGACTCCCACACGCGCGCCAGCTCTCCCCGGAGCTGGTGATCAGGGTCTAAAATCTTTCTCTGCGGAAAAAAAAAAAAAAAAAAAAAAAAAAGTGTTACTGCCCAGAAGTGTTTTACAGCTTCAGACATGTCACGTGATCGTTTGCTGGCTCGGCCATCTAGGATCTTTTTTACCAACTTCAAAAAAGTAGGAGGTTCTATATTTGATTGTATGTATTTTTTGTGTATCGTCACTGATTTTGCTCTAATTTGCGGACCGATTCTAAAAAATATTTTTTTGGTTTACATAGTAATTAATTAATTGGACTTCTTAATTGGACCCATTTAAATTACATCAAATTCTGTAATGCAGTTTTTGAGTTACATTCCAATCACTGAAAAGTGTTTCGCCTATTTTTGATCATTTAATGATATCATCAATGACAGTGAATGACAATCGATCCCGTTATTAGCAAGGGTCACTAAAAACGGAAAAATATATATTACCAAAAACGGTACCAACTTCAACATAAAACGTGTGAAATAACTTGTCAAAGTAATGCTAAAACTATGTGCGAAATATTGTGATAAAAGGTACTTTTGGACTGACATGGTGCGGACTTCAACATGTTATTTCATACTTTTTAGTGTTTAAGATGTTTCCATTTTTAGGTAGATATTTTTTTTTGTTTATGTTGGTAAGTCTAGAAGTTGGATTATATTTTTTTCTTATGTACTATACATTTATTTTTATCAAAGTTCACGTCATGAGGTCATGTCAATTCTTTAAAAGTTGTATTTTTTTTAAATTGTTAAAGCCTAGGATCATTATTAAATTGCTAAGAATCCAATTTAATGCTTCTTTGACACAAATAGCGAGCTTCAACTTGGTAAAACTTGAAAAAGACGCGATACAAAAACATTACCTTGGAGACTTGGATACTTCCATCTCAAAGAGCACCGCGACGAAATATGATTGCGGTTGTGAATGCCCCTTCACGTTACAAATAGAGGATTCCAACACTTCGCACATATATTCATGTAGAATATTTTGTAGACAATAATAACTTCCCAACAATTTACTCTCTTAGATACGACTTTTTAATTAAGTTGACTGGCCGTCCAATTGGCACAGTTAGTAGCACCTCAAAACCTTTTTAGCCACTAGCCCTGGGGTTCGATCTCCACACAGATCAACGTTTGTGTGCATGCACATGTCTATTTGACCTATGTTAAGCTAAGCTGGTTACCATAGTACTACAGGCTTTGACAAGTTTGAAACCTGTAGATCTTGTGTGGATATTGTAACAAAATATAAGAAACAAACTCGTCGTATCACACAAAAATACTGACTACCGAATGTTGAAAAGCATTTCATTTAAAATCCGTGCGCGGATTACAATAAAATACCAAAATACATAATAGAGCGATTGCGGTTTGCCGTACAAAAAGATTTTTAAATATAATAAGCATGTGATAAAATAAGACTGTATTTAGTAGACAAAGATTCTTAGAATACTTCAAGTAAGCCAAGTCGACTATTTCATCCTTTATGGATAAATCCTTTATGGATACCACCTACCACGGGTAGGTAGGTGGTTATGTGGGAGTCCGTATACCCACCAAAACCCCGGGGTGTTCCGTCACTGGCGCCCTCAGCGGGAACGCGGGACAGATTTTCCACACGACCGCAAACCCGCCGCGGCTGTCCGTTGCCGGACCCTTCTCTTCGCGGCACACCAGAACACATGGCACGCCGCAACTACCTCGGAGACCAAACTCGCCAACAATGAGCGCCAGACTTCGCCGTGTCTGGACGCCCGTGGTCTCCCTGCGGTGGGTCGGATATGTAGCCCCACCGCCTGCTACGTCAGCCACAGGGGATAATCCCCAGCGACCCCACCTCCTCGAGTCTGCGCCGAGCGCCCGGACCCCACCTCCTCGAGCCTGCACCAAAGTGCCCGGGCCCCCCTCCTCGAGCCTGCGCCAAAGCGCCCGGGCCCCCCCTCCTCGAGCCTGCGCCAAAGCGCCCGGGCCCCACCTCCTCGAGTCTGCGCCAAAGCGCCCGGACCCCGCCACTCCTATGTGGACTTGGCGGCCAAAGCCCATAGTAGCGGCCCCGCCTGAGCCGGCCAGCGCACCCCAACGCCGGCAAGGCCCCTGGGTTCCTCTTGGCTTCTGTCAAGGGGGGATGGGGCAGCGGATCAGGGCACAGTAGCAATAAATGAGACTGTTAATTAGGCAATATTTTTGGACTTTATTAATCACTTTAGTAATACGTTACACGACTGGCTTACGCCATACATTTTTCTTAACCAGAGACAAAATAAAGCATGCATAGATTGTTGCCAGATGTTAGAACTAAATAAATACTTTATTGTTTATCACACAAACTCTTACACCCCCCCTCAATAAAGTATCTATCAAACCAATCAAAAAACTTAGGAATCTTAATTAAAATTTTCACTCACCAAAATACTAATTAACATGTGGCAACCCTAGCTAAACAAAAAAATAATAATAACCTATATTCTAATTATCATTGTAGACCTATATTAATCTAATTGTACATTATACACTTTCTGAACTTAGTAAACTTCTCATTACTCAATGATTTTGTTAAAATATCTGCAAGTTGATTTTCACTTTGCACATATTTTAACATCACAATGTTTCCTTCTATATTCTCCTTTATAAAATTAAATCTTATATCAGTATGCTTAACCCTTTTATTATTTTCAGGACTTTTGCTTATATTTATAGCGGCCTGGTTATCAACAAAAATCATGACTGGAGTTTCATCTTTAATATTAAAATCTTTCAGAAGTTTCCTCAGCCAGATAGCTTCTACCACAGCCATACTAAGAGCATAGCATTCAGCTTCTGTTGAGGAAAGACTGACTCTTTGTTGTTTCTTTGATGACCAAGCAACGGTACAACCATACACTTGAAATAAAAAACCTGAAGTTGACTTACGGCTGTTTAAATCACTACCCCAATCTGAGTCCACATAACAACATAACATATCTGAGTTATTTTTGCATGTAAATATAAGTTTTAGGTCAATTGTGTTTTGAACATATCTTAATACTCTCTTAATTGCTTTATACAAGTTTTCATCAGCACAGTTTTGAAATCTACACAAATATGACACTGCATAACACAAATCTGGCCTACTACATTGCACAGCATACATGAGACAGCCCAGCATTTTTCTACACTTTTTCTCATAATACGGATCATTGACCTCAGGCTTAACAAGTTGAAATTTATTTTCCATAGGAGTGCACTTAGGTTTTGATTCTAACATTTGAAAATTACTCAAAACTAATTTTAAATAATTTTTCTGACTTAACTCTGTTACACCCTTTTCCAAATCCTGTTTTATTAATATACCTAAATAGTTGTTTACAAGTCCAAGATCTTTCATACAGAAATTTGCGTTTAGATACATTTTTAATTTTGAACCTTTCATTTCATCTGAACCGCATAACAAGATATCGTCAACAAATAATATGAGGTACATTTTACTATCTTTATCACATTTTGTATACAAACAGAAATCATTTTCAGATCTGACAAAGCCTTCCTTAGTTATAACAGAATCAAATTTAATATTCCAATACTTAGGTGATTTTTTTTAACCCATATAATGACCTATTTAGCTTATAAACAATGTTTTTATTACAAACTGTACCTTTTGGTGGTTTCATATATACCTCCTCATCAATTTCACCATACAAGAATGCGCTACATACATCCATATGATATACTGGAAGTTTTAACTTCATTGCAATAGCTAACATGACTCTAACTGTACTTAATCTAGCTACAGGAGCATAAATATCATAGGCCTCAAACCTGTCATCTTCCTGAAAGCCGCGTGCAACCAGACGAGCTTTAAAATTACACGCCTGTCCATTTTCATCATACTTGACTCTGTACACCCACTTACTGTCTATTACTGACTTATTTTCTGGTACAGGTACTTCAGTCCAAGTATTGTTTTCTTTCAGAACATCTAGCTCTTTAACCATTGTCTCCTGCCACTGCTCGGAGTTCTCACTTCTCATCGCCTCTTCATAAGTAGTTGGTTCTGCCATCACACAAAAAAAATTTGTATCATAGTCATCATGCCATATTGGCTTTCTTGTTAGTCTCTTACCTCTCACTTCACTTTCTCTAGCAGATGTAGATTCTTCTATATCTGTTATAGTCAAGATCTGTTCTTCTGGCACCTTGTACTCATCATCGGATGACTTTTCTGACTGTACATCCTCTGTACTGTCTTTGTGTATTTCCTGCAGTATACCTGATGTATTTCTTTGTTCTAACTTCTCTTCTTTGAATATGACATCCCTCTTAACTTCTATATTATTTGTGTTTGGTACAAATATCCTATATCCTTTAGTTTCTGTATTTCCCGATTCTCCATATCCAACAAATATGCCTTTGGTACATTTGGAGTCCCATTTCCTTCGTCTCACATTTGGTATGTGTATGTACACTTCAGTGCCAAAAACTTTCAGGTTATTTATATCATATGACTTCTGATACCATATCTCAAAAGGTGTTTTGTCCAGCACACTGCTCTTCCCAGTTCTGTTCAATATGAATGTAGCAGTATTTACAGCTTCAGCCCACAAATTTTTGTTTAGATTTTTAGTTAGTAGCATTGACCTTGCTGACTCTACAATAGTACGATTATCTCTCTCTATTTTACCATTTTGTTCTGGTGTATACGCCACTAAAGTTTGGTGTCTAATTCCTCTTTCTTCCAGAAACCTTTTCACATCTTTATTGATGAACTCTGTTCCGTTATCTGTTCTTATTATCTTAATTTTATTTCCAGTTTCCTTTTCTGCTTTGTTCACAAATAACTTTATTTTCTCGAATACCTCATGCTTATTTTGAAGAAAGTATACATGTCTGAACGCTGAATAGTCATCTTTGATAAGAAGGAAATATTTTGCCCCGCCAAGCGAAGTAGTCTCCATGGGTCCACACAAGTCCATATGTACTAGCTGACATGTCTGAGTAGTTCTACTGTCACTTTGAGGTAGCGGTAGTTTATGCATTTTTCCTTCTAAACATCCTTCACAATTTTTTTCACTTTCACCTTCATATAATATGTTTTTCATATCCAAAATCTTCTTTACATGGTTATAGTTTTGGTGTCCTAAACGTTCATGCCAAGTTTTAAGACTATCAGTACTGTCCCTTTTCACACTGACGGCAGCAACTGTTGAACTATTTACAGTAAAGTTCATAACAAAGAGCTTATTTCTTCGGATGCCCACTGCACACACAGCATTATTTTTAGTGATTTTACATTCATTGCTGTTCATAATCATTTGATAGCCCTTGTCCATAACATTCCTTACAGAAAACAAATTTACTGTTAGTTTTGGCACAAACAGTACATTTGACAAAGTGGTCTTAATCCACTCGTTCCCATCAAATGCAGACAGTTCTACAATACCTTGACCGAGCGCATCAAGTTCATTTCCATCACCCAATACAATTTTACTTGGCGTTTTCAGTTCAGTATATTTTGCAAACATGTCCCTTTTGACACACATGTGCTCACTTGCACCGGTGTCCACCACCCACTGGTTGTCATCACAAATTGATGCTATGAATGCATTAGACTTATCTTTCTCAATGTGCTTGTTTTCATTACTGTTCATTTTATTTTGACGCACCCTACACTCACTTATAAAATGTCCTGGTTTCTTGCAATAATGACACACTATTTTGCTTTTACAGTTTTTCTTGATATGGCCACTCTTCCCACACAAAAAACACTTAGATTTGCCTTTTTCACTTTTAGTAGTTAGTGCCACAGATGATGAAGGAGTGTCTACACCTGTCGTTCTTTCTTCTTCCACCAGAAGCCTCGCTGTGAGCTCATCCAATGTCTGATTTGCCTGAGGAACTGACTCCCATGCAGCAACAAAATGTTTGTATTTTTCCGGTAACGACAGTAATATTTTTGTGATGAACATTTTTTCTGATATTTGTTCTCCAAGTTGGCTAATTCGGCCCTTAATTTCTTCTAACTTCGACAAGAATGAGGTTATATCTTCATTGTCACACTTCAACATAAAAAACTTTTGTTGTTCCAAATGCAAAGATGTACTTGATTTTCGTTCGAATACCGCTGATAGCTTGAGCCACATTTCATTCGCAGTCGTTGTGTTCATTATGTGTACAAGAACACTTTCGTCTACATTCGTAACGATAATGCTTTGGGCCTTGTTGTCACGTTTTTTCCAAACATCGCAATCCTTCTTGATTGCTTCCGAACCGTCGACCAATCCAAATAATTCCAGGGCTTGTAACATTATTCTGATCTGGAACTTCCATGTACTCCAGTTATTTGCACTTAACAACTTGGTGCCTGTACTAAACTTCTCCATCTTGAAATTTTAACTCGACTTGCCTTCACACAACGCAACAACACCGTTCTCGTTTTTGCTGCTGATCTTCGTACCCTGGGCCCATAATCTGTCAAGGGGGGATGGGGCAGCGGATCAGGGCACAGTAGCAATAAATGAGACTGTTAATTAGGCAATATTTTTGGACTTTATTAATCACTTTAGTAATACGTTACACGACTGGCTTCCGCCATACATTTTTCTTAACCAGAGACAAAATAAAGCATGCATAGATTGTTGCCAGATGTTAGAACTAAATAAATACTTTATTGTTTATCACACAAACTCTTACAGCTTCACCGTGGTGATCCAAGCCACGGCTACTGAGCCCCCCCGCCACGTCAATGGGGGAACCCTTCGGGGGGGATGCACATGTCTATTTGACCTATGTTAAGCTAAGCTGGTTACCATAGTACTACAGGCTTAGACAAGTTTGAAACTTGTAGATCTTGTGTGGATATTGTAACAAAATATAAGAAACAAACTCGTCGTATCACACAAAAATATTATGACTCACCGCTATTTAAAGCTGTTCCTATTATACAAACTACCGAATGTTAAAAAGCATTTCATTTAAAATCCGAGCGCGGATTACAGTAAAATACCAAAATACATAATAGAGCGATTGCGGTTTGCCGTACAAAAAGATTTTTAAATATAATAAGCATGTGATAAAATAAGACTGTATTTAGTAGACAAAGATTCTTAGAATAGTTCAAGTAAGCCAAGTCGACAATTTCATACTCAGCCTCACCAATTCCCCATCTACCTTCATCGTACCTATTTAAAAATAATAAAGGTTATTTCAAGGTAGTCGCAGAGCTTCTTCACGCTTTTATCACAATACTTTGCTACTTCATAGCTCTTTTTGTTTTATAAAGCGTCGGTAGAGTCAAATTACATTAATGAATCATTTAAATGAAAATATTTTTGTCTAGTGCTATTTCAATTTTCGGAAAGACACCCTTACACATTTTCATTTACCAATCATATAGAAAAATACAATAGAAATAATTTTTAAAGTGCAATGTTTTTTTAAAATAATATCTTAAATTCCCTTCACTTCGATGACAGTGTGACGTAATCTTTACATTTCATATTAGCTTGTACCTAAAGAAAATCTATTTTCTCCTAAATTAAATACAGAGCAACCTAAGGTTGACCTCGAAATATATGTGTTCACTTGACAGACTTTGATATGTAAGAAATGAGTCTAATATTTTGGGAAAATAAATGGACATGTTTTCAGTTCACTCAAGTAAGTCAGTACGTCTTGCGATTAATCAAAGTGAGGTGTCATTGTCCAATGATAGTGCGAGTTATTATTTTCTATTGTTAGCAATACAAATAAAGAAAATTGGCTGTGATTTGTAAGGTCTCTCCAAATGGGAGAATTAAGCCTATACATATTGCTGGAACGAGCGATGGAGAGGGCTAAGCTCGGGGTTTCTCTACGTGATCGAATCAGAAATGAGGAGATCCGTAGACGAACTAAAGTCCCCGACATAGCCCAGAAGATAAGCCGCAGTTGAAGTGGCAATGGGCAGGCCATATAGCACGCAGAACAGATGGCCGATGTGGCCGAAAGGTTCTGGAGTGGAGACCACGGACAGGCAAGCGCAGCGTAGGTCATCCATTGACAAGGTGGACTGACGATCTGACAAAGGTAGCAGGACGACGTTGGATGCAGGCCGCTTCCAACCGGTCCTTTTTGAAATTTCTGGGGGAGGCATATGTTCAGCAGTGGACATCCTATGGCTGAGATGATGATGATATTGCTGGAATATATCATCTACTTATTATTCTATGATTCTTTAATGATTTGAAGCATATAATAAAATAATATTATATTATCTATAACATTTATCTGAGAAGTAATAGTGGTTAACTAACCGGTCAGTACTCGTAATGGTGTCCAAGTATAGGCAAAGTGTACAACATGCACCTTATGTTGTGTATTCCTCGTCATCGCTTTAGAAAGTTCTAGTAATGCATCTGCCACTTTACTAGAACGTGACTTAAACAGGGCAGTGACTTAATCGCTGACTCATTTAATCTATCTGAATTTAAAAAGTAGCTGATGCAGCTTTCCTTTTATTTATTCTAAAATAACTTGAATAATAGCAAATGTATACCACACGAGTGCACATATAAGAAAATAAATCATATTGAACGTTATTACCTTCTATCAAATTGAAATAAATTGCAATTTCCACTAACGATTAAGTTACAAGAGTACCTACGTTCCTTGTATTGATACTAACGATTGTACAATCAAATTATAAAGCTAAGAACATTGTTGCTCTCTTTCTTCGGGCCTTTGTTATCCGGCCAAACAAAAACGCGAGGGATTTACTGGACGAGAATCATTTGTTTCGTAACTAATTGTCATATAAAATCATAAGGAGTGGTTCAGCTGTGACACTAGATTAGGTATGCATTGTTTATACGAGTAATATATATTTACCATGATATAAAGTTAAATATTAACATGCATTTTACATACTAATTGTATTTGATAGTTTTTTGCTACATTAAAATTACGATTGTAAATAAATATCAAAGTGCACTATGTATGGAAAAGCTTCGAAGCTTCGTTACAGCGCTGAACTTTCGCTGAAGTGTACAGTCGAAGCGCGACTGCCGCGGTCGCTAGTCGGCCGAGCGTTCTACGGAACGCCGCGTACATCGCGCGAAAGTGTGAACATTTCGAAGTTTTACATCCACGATTATATTATATTCGGCTTCTTCACTCCTTAATAACTCAACTGTTTTAAATTTTGAAGTGCATTGTTGATAGATAACTACTATACTTTTAAAATTAAGCTGTGTTCATTTTTTTTTTTCAAACCTTACGACCGGAAGTGAATCTATACTCTTAAATTTTAATTATTTTACTTTACTTTATAAATAAAGTATTATAAAATTAAAAATGTGTTTGCTTGTGTGATGTGTAATGTGAAAGTGTTCATTTGAGCCACAATTTTTAGAAATATATTTTTGTGTCCGATGAAAGTGATTCATGAAAAGTGTTCTAAAATTCATACTGTGGATGAATAAGTAAGTAGCTAAGAATTATTATTAAGGTTAAGGAATAAATAGTTATATTGGTTTAAACTCTATTCAAGAGCTGGATTCAAAGTAAGTTGAAACTCTTGAAAGCTAAGCAATCGAAGTTGCTAATGAACTTGAGTTGAGAATATTAATTACTTGCACAGTTTCTTTACAAGTAAACCACTTTATCAGAAAAATGTAATTTGGATTGACGAAAAAAAAACTTACGGTCTAGTAATTTATTTTGATATACAACTTTGTAATTGAGGATTCAAGTCCGGTTAGAAGTGTTTTTTTTTAAACTTATATGATACATTTTGATTACTTTTAACGTTATCTAAGAGTAAAAGATAATTTAGTTAAATTAAATTGTAGTCATGTATGAGTATTCTTTAAGAGTATAATAATTATTTAATGAAAAGTTTTAATTGCTTAAAGAAAACTTCCTAAGGAACCTAGTTAGAAAAATAAAAAAATTTGTAAACCTTTCAAAATGATCAGGATGGTATGGCAAGAAGGTATTAATTATATTTATATCAACTATTAAATTGTATAAATATATTGTATTTCCCAAATACAATCGATATTTTATACATGTTATTAGTTATTATTAGAGAGTCCTACCAACAAACAACATATTCGCCCTTATACCCCTGATACTTGCCACTATATCGAGGTGTGAACACACACATCACATAACGAAACATCCATAACCCGAGTACAAACATTTCTGTTCACACAAAACAGTTCTAAGTACGGTATCTGTAATATAAGGTGTAGAAAATTATAAGTAAGGCACGCTAAAATAATACAAAACAATTTAAACGGGATGTAAGGAGTTACTGAACAGATAAAAGTACTTGAACTTTCAGTGAATTATGGAGATGAAACCAAAATTGTGAAAAATCACAATTTTTGTTAAAATGTCAAAAATACTCGTACGTAGTAGAGATCGATCTAACATACGTCAGACTGGTAGCTGAATACCCTTACCCTTACTACGTACTACCTACTTACCCCATGGCTATATCATCGCTTTAAGTCTTTTTTTTTTAAACATCATTAGCATCATTTCAAAAAATTACCATCACCTCTGATATCTTATAATAGGTTTATATTATGCACTAAATGAAAAGAAATATTAGGAATTGTTTATTTAAACAGTATTGAGGTGAACTTTAAATCCTTTACATTCTTATATGTATAAACCGTGGTCGATGGCGTTAACGTGGCTTCTGAAACATGGATGCGCGTAATTGAAAATTCCACAAACGGCATCCAATCAAGTAGTGACTGCAGAAAAGTTAATGCAATCAGAAACAAAAGAACAACTATAGAGGCAAACCCCGCCACAAGCGCCACCACTTGTAAACAAGTTTATAAATCTTTGAAGTGGGTAGTTTTGGACCAATGCGTTTTAACCGATTTCCTAAAACAGGAAGTTCTCAATTCATCTGTATTTTACCTTATAACTTTTTACCTAATGAATTTCAAGTACTTTCTTTACGATATTTTACTTAAGTAAATTATACTTTTATAAAGTTGATTTATAATCAATAGAATTATTGGGATTTTTTTGAGGAAAACAGGTATTTTATAAATTTATATAAGGGTGTGAAGGGCACTGTAGCAAGTGAAATCAGTGAGCTAAAGAGACTCAAAACCAATGTCTCGTGTGAGCGCAGTGCAGTGCAATGCAAAACTGCAGTTTGAAGCTCTGGGTGGCACTGCAAATGTTATATGCAAGTGTAGCGCTTACCATCAGGCGTACGGCTTGCCTGTCTCGTCACTTGATAACACTAAAAACGCAGAGGAAGTCCATGGTACTATCACATACTTGTTCCATCAACATTTCTCATTTAATTAACATGTCATGAGCTGATAAGTGTGAAAAAATGTATTGATGTTAAATAACTATGTGCCATGATAGATCTTTAGTGGTAGGACTTTTGCAGAGTCTGCCCGAGGAAGTATATACCACACTTTTGCCAGTTGTTCAACAATGAAGTAGTTGTGTGCAAACGAAACTGTGTTTCATAGAAAGGCTATGTTTCCGGCGAAATCACAGGGCAAGGGATTTAACATATTATATCTCAGGATGACGTGCATTGCCATGCCGGGTTATGGACTCTTATGGACTCTTGTAGTATAAAATTCTGAATGGAACTAAACTGCCATGCGGTTCTCTAATGATTTGTTGATGTTGATTCACCGATGTCAAATACTTTATGAGATATCGCCCTTGTACATAAGGTTGTTTTTCCAACGTTTCTTGTCAGATCGTCATTTGTTTCACGAATGTTGCCAAGATGCAAGAGTGTTTGCTCTTAGAGAATTGCACGGCTGTCATGAGCAAGCGTGAAGCTTAACATCAGGCGAGCGACTTATTCGCCTCGCGACCGATTGGCAATTGGTTCGGTTGAGGTTGACGGTTCCCTTAGTTCAGTTAATAGAGTTGGCGACTATACTTTCCACCATCATGTATGTAATATATTTATGCTTTGTTTTTTTTTATTTAGTAGTCTTCAATATACGAGGTTAGAAGTGGCATAGATAAATTAAATTTCAATTAATGTATCTATGGTGGAGGCATGGTTTTTTTTTATATTAAGAATACAAGGCAGCACTGAGACGGCTGGCTGATTTTAATGAATTTAGTAATGAAGACCATGGAGTAACACGTTTTCTTGTGCAACTAAATGTAACTACGGGCAAGTCGTGCACCTGATGGTTAGCATACGCTTGCCTATTTTACATGGTACTTATATTTTTACTTTATTATATCGGTACTTTGGTCTGTTTGTTAATTTCATCTCTGAAACGGGTGGAACTATTTGTGTGCAACTTTCAGTGACATATTATTATTGCTGATTTTGTAATAAGTAATTTAGGCATTTATTTTACTTAAGTTTAACTTATCACCAAATTAAGCAAAATAAATTAATTATAATACCAAAAACACTAAATGATTACCAATGAAAACACTAATTTGATTTGAAATAACAACCAAGAAAATAACTAATCACTAAATATAACCTAAATTAACATAACCCAAAAATGTGTTGATCATTTAATTTCTTTCGAAATTCGGTTTTCAAATACAAAAATTTGGAACATTGACTTAATTTGTCCTTCGATGACATTTTGAAATGCAGTCATGGACAAAATATCTAGCACCATTGTAATTTCAGATTTGAATTTTATTGAGTTGAGTACATTTTCGGAACGAAATCTTATGGTGACGTAGTATATTTTGCCTTGTTATGCAGCAAATCTAAGGACATTGAAAGATCGCACGTAAAAGCAAACAACTATAAAAACATACAACTATCGTTAGTAGTGTGTATCAATATAATGTTCTAGATAGGAAAACATTGCGGTGTTACATTTAGTTTCACTGTTAAGCATTCACAAATCATTCACATTCATAGACCGAACCCATACCTATATATGTAAAGTTATGTAAGGTCAATTCTATGGCTATAACAGTATAATAAAATATTATATTATATTTATTATAATCTAATTGAACACGCAGTATGAATCGATAGAAGCATGTATCTGCCATGTTGCAGAGTGCGCTAGTATAATTCATATCTCAATGACATTTAAGTCCAATATTTGTACAGTTCCGTTCAGGCGTGTTGTTTTAAAGCTTATAGAATACAGTATCTCGACATGAGGTGGCCGATGCAATTTAGAACTGAACACAAAGTTAACAATCAAAGCGATGGGTGCACTACAACAGCTGTACAGTAAGGCGTGACGCTTACGTCTAGTTTTATGTATGTTTCTCCACTCGTCACTTAATAACGTACAAAAATAAAGAATTTCGTACGTACCTATATGTACGAAAGTTCATGCTTCTAAGGATATTTGTCCACTACAGCAAGACACAAAGATACGCTTGTAGCAAGGGGTAAGTGTTAAGAATGGTGATTATATGCGGTAAGGTTCTTCTTCGAAACAGTTATTCTTGACATTTGTAATATATTATTACATTACTATGTTAAAAAAATATATAAATATTAAAAAAAAAGTGCAACTTTAAGGGTGCATTTGTTATTTCTAACATTTGTATATTCTAGAATATTTGAGAGAAAAACAATCTTCAAACCTTGAAACTTCTTCTAAATATTAATATTTTATTATAAGCTAGCTGACCCCCGCGAGGCTTCGCACGCCTGGTCTGGGTATAGTTGTAGAAGCACCGTTTTGGAATACAAAGGTTCGGTCCCTGGGTGGACAGCCATTGAGTTTTTCGGACAAAGAAATTCTCAAGATGGGTCTATGTTTAGTGTCTCATAATAGAAAACAAAAACAAATTAAAATTTTAAAACTTGAAATTTCTTTGAACTGGACCTGAAGCCTGAACCACCGCGGTTTTGGAAATAAACATCGAATTAACTTCAACACGGCCTTTTATAGCTATTCGATATCATAGAGAGATGAAACATAGCTTTGAATTTACGTTAACTTTTCAGCTACTTAACAAATAAAATTGCTTAAAATCTGTCAAGTAGTTACTTTGCCGGAACAGGCTGGGTTTCGGAGCGGATACGGCACCATAGACCACATTCACACAGTGCGGCAGATTATACAGAAGACCGAAGAGTATAATCAGCCCCTGTGTCTAGCATTCGTGGACTATGAGAAGGCCTTTGACTCGGTTGAAATCTGGTCTGTTCTGGAGTCCCTGCAGCGTTGCCAGATAGATTGGCGATACATCCAAGTGATGAGATGTCTTTACGAAACCGCCACCATGTCCGTCCAAGTACAGAATCAGCAAACAAGTCCCATACCGTTGCATCGAGGAGTGAGACAAGGGGACGTTATTTCCCCGAAATTGTTTTCAAATGCAATGGAGGATATGTTCAAGACGCTGAACTGGAAAGGACGTGGCATTAATATCAACGGCGAATACATCTCTCACTTGCGATTTGCTGACGATATCGTCATCGTGGCAGAGACGCTGCAGGACCTGCAACAGATGCTGAATGACCTGGCTGACTCTTCTATACGCATCGGCCTACGGATGAACTTGGACAAAACTAAGGTCATGTTCAACGAACATGTTCTACCGGAACCGATTGCGATACACGGTGCCGTTCTCGAAGTTGTTCAAAAATATGTGTACCTCGGGCAGACATTGCAGTTGGGAAAAAACAACTTTGAGAACGAGGTGAATAGAAGAATTTGGCTGGGCTGGGCAGCGTTTGGGAAGCTACGTCGAGTCCTTACTTCGCCAATTCCACAGTGCCTGAAGACGAAAGTCTTCAATCAGTGCGTCCTTCCCGTCATGACATACGGAGCCGAAACGTGGACACTGACGGCTCGAATGGTCCACAAGCTCAAGGTCGCTCAGCGGGCTATGGAAAGGGCTATGCTCGGAGTTTCTCTGAGGGATCGCATCAGAAATGAAGTGATCCGTCAGAGAACCAAGGTCATCGACATAGCCCACCGGATCAGCAAGCTGAAGTGGCAGTGGGCTGGCCATATTAGCCGTAGAACCGACAACCGTTGGGGTAAACGAGTTCTAGAGTGGAGACCGCGTCTCGGCAAACGTAGTGTAGGACGTCCTGAGGCACGGTGGAGTGACGATCTGCGCAAGACGGCTGGCAAAAACTGGATGCGAGAAGCCCAAGATAGACCTAAGTGGCGTGCAATTGGAGAGGCCTATGTCCAGCAGTGGACTGCTACAGGCTGATGATGATGAGTTACTTTGCCTAAAATTTAAAACTTTTATCTCCTAAACCGGAAACCCTTTTCCTTTTATAGGATAAACATAATTTATATCAGTAACCGTAATATAATTTATCTCTGTGTCAAGCTTCATCAAAATCAGTCTAGTAGTGATGAGCGTACAAGAGAAGGACAAAATTTGTCCTATAATATATAATGTGAAATAGTACATTGTTACCCCAGAGGTGAAAGTAACTGAAACCTTCGAACTAACCAAAGCCTAACCAAAACTAACCTAAATCTATGTAGTTATAAGAAATAGTTGAAATTAAAATATAATGACATAAAAATACGACATAATACTAATTAACTATAAGTTATTTCAATGTGTAATCGCGCTGTAATTTAAGTGGAGGTATAGAAAGTTGAAACATGGTTAAATAGAACAATGAAAACAGAAGTTTTTTTTATGGTATAGGTTGGCAAACGAGCAAGCGGCTCACCTGATGGTAGGTGATACCGTCGCCCAAAGACATTCGCAATACGAGATCGATCAGAGAAAATCAGTCTCGAGGGTGCGTTGCCGACCTTTGTACAGCTGGCAGTTGAAAACGATACTCCCTAGGGCTGAAAAGTATTTCAACCCGCTCCCTGAGGCCCCTGAGCCTGAGGTGCGGGTTTGCGGGAGCGGGAGTTGCCTGAACTTCATCCTTACTTTTCGAATATTAGTAATGAAAACTATATTTTAATTTCTATGTAAGTACAAAAACACCTAGATTATAATTTTTAAACATATTGAAAGGTATAACGGTTATCAAAATAACAGCTCTATACTGAATGCATATGAAAACAACGAAAACTATTTTTCTTTGGTAAGTTTCTTTTCTTACGCAAAACAAAATTTTGACCTTACCCGACGAATTCCAAAGGAAAATTGGTACTAATCATTTTTTACGGCTCAAATCTTAGGGTATTAAAACTTCAGCAGATAGACGGAGGCTCAACAAAGTGCACCACTGCAGGAGCTAATGATTATGCCTCGTCCGTGGCCTCGTCGCTGCTTTCAGCATTAAGGTCGCTGAGATGAATTTTTCTCTGAATATATTTTTTATTTTTAACTTCGGTGGTATCAGTTCTTAATATTTTCTTCTTTGTTTGTCTTAAGTTACTTACTTACTCATCATAATTTTCTTTAAACATGTCGATACATTTGTTAGTTATAGCAAGAGCATAGCGTAGTTCGTGGCGTGAGCAACGAGCCTAACCTTCTAAAATCGAGAAAAACAGATGCCCAAGTGGAAATCCATTTCTTTATAATTCTAATAAATTGTGTTGATTTTAAAAGATCTTCAGTTCAGAATTTCAGATCAATCGTTTATATATTAACAAGATAAATAAACATGAAAGGTAAGTAAATCAATTTAATAACTATAAAATGGTATGATTCAGATTGCATCAATGGATCTGTTGATTTTAATTTTTGCATTTTGATTTTATGTTTATGGTATATCTACGTCCTAATTTGAATATTCAATGCTTTTTCGTATTCATTTAAAGCAGTTTTCTTTTTATTTTTCTCCTTGGCGGATGCCTGAAGTTAACCATTGAACATATACTTGCAGAACCGTACCCAAAGTACCCAACTGAGCCATACAGTTTCCGTTTTGAAAGCGATTTGATCCACAACCTTTCACATTGATGTAGTCTTGTCTAAAGGTGAGCTTGTCCCGAGTCGAGTCGGTTACGTTAAAAGCCCCATTAGTTTGCTTTGCAGTAGGGGGTTTCATACAAAGTATATTGAACAGCTCGAAATAATAGGTACAAATACTATATTTTTGATATTTGTGTGCAAACATTAGGCATGATGACAATAAGCTTGTCCTTTGTTACATGAAATTACTGGCAAATAAGAAGAAATATTGTAGTATTTTTTTAGATTTTGGGAGACTATTATTATCGTATCAGTCGCACGAATGAGATGAATTCAATGATATCATTTCAAAATTCATCAAGCATGTTAAGCTGTAGGACGATTCAACAAATTTTAATTATACAAGTAGTAGAGGGTTATCTTAATTGCCCACAAGGGTGAGGGCAATTTCTTTACTTTACAACAAATAAGTTCTGTTCTTTGTGACTCGCGCAAACACGTGTTCAAACGTGTAGATGGGTCTTCCGTCCAGCCTCCGCGTTTCCCTTACACCAATTTATACGGATAAATAATAAAAGTTGCAGAACAAACGCTATGATCTACAAAAGTTTTCCTTAAAAGGTTGTCAGTATTTTTTCCAATAACCCTCTATACATACGAGTACATACACTCTATAGAAACGTAACCCTAATTTGATATATGAGAACAAGACAATTAATCGACTATCAAGTCGGTTAAGTATTTTTGGGAACTATTTTCAGGGATTCAGAAGGGAGATGTGTTTATGCACCTATCGATCTGTTACATCGTTAAAATCAGACGCATTCACACAGACTATCCAAAAGTATCTACGTTGCATCAGAAGTAAACAGCAGCGCTTGTTTTATGCACTTTTTATCATCAGCTTTAAATAAAACATACAACAAACTCGATAACACAGCAGTAGGTTTGTTAAACCATCCGTTAGTCTCTGGTTATTGTCAGCCGTCGATTCTGTAATGATTCGTCGACGTCAAATAAGCTAACCGATGTCAAAAACTTTATGAGATATCACCTTTACACAATGTTTTTGCTTTTTTGTTGCTTTTTCAACGTTTCTTGTCATCTCTTCATTTGTTTCACGGATGTTGTAAAAGATACAACGACGTTTGCTCTTAGAGAATCGCACGGCTAGTAACAAACGTTTACCTATGTCGGAAGCTTCACCCGCCCTCTGAGCCTGCGTAGATAGTATCCCATCAAAAATATAAATGTAAATTAAGAGCAAAGTTCAATATTATGTTGTTTGGCTCAGTTGTTGACTTCAACGACAAAAGAAGTGAGTTCTAAATGGGTGCCAAGTCCTGAAATCTATTTATAACAGCATAAAATATTTTATAACAACTTAAAATATCATTTCTTATAACATATCGCACACCTAGATCTAAAGAGGTATTAACTCAAAAAAACACTTTTTTGAGAAAAAGCGAAAAACTGATTTCCGTGTTCCTGTGCACTACAGGTGTATTCTGTTTAAAATTATGTTTTTTATACACAGTTGGAATAACAAAATCGTAAGAACCAGGAGTTTAAATCAAGTTTTGAGGCTGGAAATCGGACTTTTAAAGTTATTTCTCTATTGCTTAAAAATGTATGTATATTTCTTTCATTATTTTGAGTTGACCCTGTGTTGGTGAATTAGGTTTTTAGTTGACCCTCTTTTGAAGAGACACCATTAATTTAAAAGCAATAGTATTTTGAGATAATTCATAATTCGTCCAACTAACAGCGTGAGCTGTGACCAGTGGGCAGAGCACGAAAATCTGTTTAAATGTAACGTAATCGCATTTGTGCTCGGCCCACAGCAGTAGGAGTATATTGGATGATGAAAATATCAAGAAAAGTAGTATTACTAAAACCTATCAACATTATTTCTTATTAATACTGCAACAATAACATTTTTCAGTCTCTTGTGCTTCTTTTAGTTATAAAATATGAGCTAACAAACATATTTTTCTTACAAATGTTTAAACACAACATAAATAATATAATATACTATGAAAAACAATTTAAAATGCATATCAAACATCACATTTGACTTATACTTAAGTATGCCCAACCTTATCTCCAAATAGCTATAAAAAGTCTTGATGTATAAAATTTAGTAGGTAAGTACTTAATGTTAATGACAAGATTAAAATAACTTTAAAATAATTCAATACCTTCTAATAACGACACATTGAAATCACTGTTTGTAATTACAATTACTTATTTTAATATCACTATTTGAGTAATTTATTTACCACTGAACAACTTTGATATATTTTGTTTTAATTATAATGTAATGAGAAAAACAGGATATATTTTTTATAACATTATTGCACGTTATTATCATTACCAGCCAAAATATCTTATTTTCCTGAATCTGTTTTCTCGGAAAGGGCAGTTTTATAGCTTTAAAGCTCAAGTCAAGTGTGGATTTGAAAAATGGCATGCATAGTCTTCTTTTGGGTCCATTCCTCTCAAAGTAAAAGGCTGTGTTGAGGGCTCTAAAATTTTGTGTGCTTGAAAACTAAATATAATTGAATATTCAGGCTTTATTTGTTGCGAGTGCTGTACTATAAATTCTCTTTGCTTTTCTAGATTGCCGGGTCCCCAATATGCATCAAAGACCTGCGGCCTTATTGTCTATCTTTACGGAGAATGGGAATGGGCTTCATTTTGAAATTTGAACTCATTCTGTGCGAAACTCTGCAAGCCTATTGGCTGGAATCATCAGTGGGAATGAGAATGATGTGACATTTCATTCTCATTCAAGTTAGACAATAAGGCGGCTGTTGTCTTGACTTTTCGTCCATTTTGTCTTTGTATTTTAGCCAACATTTGTCTCCACAGGATGGTCCTACTTTTCTCTCTGGCACTTGTTTCTTTGATTTTGATAGAGACTGGTAGGCTTTGCCAGAGTTTCTCAGCTGTTTCCGAATTTTTGACTTCCACTTGGCTGGTTTGCGTAATCTCATTTTGCTCTTTTTCTCGGAAGTCCGGGCACTAGTTTCAGTAACCGTAACAATGTTTTGAGGCCTAAGGTACTTGCTCACTATCATCTTCAGTATCCGACGATTTACTAGAACTCGAGATGCTGCTGCTGGTGTTGGA
The DNA here is from genome assembly GCA_917880725.1 of Selenia dentaria. NCBI lineage: Eukaryota > Metazoa > Arthropoda > Insecta > Lepidoptera > Geometridae > Selenia > Selenia dentaria. The sequence goes on from OU862891.1 coordinate 8,301,728, forward strand.
TGAAGTCGCCTATGATGATGGAGGTACGTGGATGATCCTTGGTGGGATGTTACTTTTGTCAACCAAATACAATGTAATAGTTCAGTGTACCCAGTGTACCAGACTTTTGTTGTTGAGACGAGCTGGGAATAGCTGTATCAACCACTGACAAGACGACATGAGATTTCTGAGACATTTCATCACTTGATGACATTTTCAAGTCATCTTCCAGTCTGTCTCATGTTGTGTAAACATCATAGGGGAGTGATGTTTTCTTTCTCCCTTTCTGCTACCATATTTACTGAAAAAAAACGTCCACGTTCCATTGTTTTCCTGAAATAGAAAATGTTTCTCTTACTAACTTAAAGGATCATGTAACGCTAAATCAATTTAAAAAGCCATTCAGATCACAAATTTGTTCTCATTTGCGATATTGTAAAATTATATTCAGCGAAACCGATCTATACGGATCCAACTCAAAAACTGAACATAAGAAAGGGAACAAACTCTTTATATTCTAGGATGAATATAAAACAATCATTAGACGTAAATATTCCAATGGCCAATAGCAAAAAAGTTCGGTTTTAATTAAGTTTTAATGAAATATAAGAGTTTAAAATATGACTCAACAAAACAGACTCAACTAGAAATTCAAAAATGTTTCAACAATACGGTAATAACTCAAAATAATAATAAAATGTTTACTCACCTTGTCAGTAATACGGGTTCAATTCAAAATAATATAATCATTCACTCAGCAGTAACCATCTAAAAGGCGACAACTCAAAATGATACTGTAATAGAATTTCAGAAAAAAAAGGTACAACTCAAAATAACTCCAAATTGTTTACAATGTGCAAGTGCAGCCCGCTTGTAACTTTGGTTGCAACTGGCGATGTTCCTGTTTTAGTGGGAGGAAAGCGGGCTCGCGCTTTCAAAAAAAGGGACACTTAGCGCCATCTAGCAGTGAGTTGTGCACTTATTTTTAAATCGGTTTTATTGGTCGATAGGTATTCGGATAAGAAATTCGATGGTGAGAATAACTCACAAACAGAGATTTTCGACTTAGCTCTCTTTAGATCTAGGTGTGCGATATGATAATATATTGAAGCTTAAGGTCTGACTTGGCTAGTTCTCATATACGCCGCCGCGTGTCTAGATTGCAATATGTATACGTCCAGTTTATCAGTATGAGCCTATCTATCACCCATACTGTCATAATGTTACATATCTAAGATCTATCCCAGTATAGTATATAATAAAATTTATAATAAAATCGAGTTTTATTTCCGTTTCAACTACTCAAATACATGCATGCCATAATTGATAAGCTTGTATTTTAATTTTCTTATAAACATATAATTGGCTCAAGGCATTGTGTGCAAATATACATCTATACAATCTATTTATCAACGTGTTAGCTGACTAATTTTTGTTCAAAGGTTCATAAGTTTTCTTTATAAAAATAAATTGCTTAGACATTTACTCGAAGTAAGAAAAAGTTCGAGGAAAATTAAGTAAAGAGAGTTGAATGAACTTGCAATGTTAGTAAGATAATTTGTATTTGTAAATTTTGTTAACATGGGAGTGTTGACTCAAGGCTAACACCTACTCTTAAAATAATTTTCATAAAAATCAACAATTAAACTAGGATATATTGCTTTTGAATCGTATGTTACATTATTACTTTTTTTATAACGACAGCTCTGGTCTCTGGTCTGGTCCTAAATCTTTACAAAGCGTATATGATTAGAGCAGAGAGCGCAGGTGATGCGATAGGAATGACGTACATAAGTGCTAAATTTGAACGAATGTACATATAAATTTAAATATTTAAATATGTTTGTAAACATGTAATTGTCAGTTTAATTATTGTTTTTTTTGTTATATGAGTTTCAATCTATACAAAAGCCTTTCTATAAAAATTTTTGTGGTGTGATTGTGATTTGAATCTTACACTATTTTTTTTCTATTATGGCAGCTCTGGTCTTTGGCGTGGTTCTAAATGCTTACTAAGCGTGAAGGACCAGACCAGAAATTGGAGCTGCAATTATACACCTTGCTAGTATGCTCATAGCGCAAGTCATGCCATAGGAATGACGTGCTTTTATGCGCGAAAAATTTAGATAAACTTTATATATTCAAAAATGCTTTATTTCCTTATGTTCCTAAAAAAATATTCGGTTAATTGATTTACCTCTTTTAGTTATTTGGGTTCCAATCCGTACTAAAGCTTTTTGATATAATCTTACCACCAGTGATTTTTACGTTTTCGGAGTTATTACTAGAATAGCTAACTATAGCAATACTTGTAAACAATAACACGTTTTGTATGTTTCGTGTTATAGGCAAGATCAGGTTAACTATTCAATATACATAAAAAATCTAGACTCTGTAATCGATCAAATCAGATCCCCAACGATAATAATAATCATTCATATATTTACTTCTTAGTAATATCTTGAGGCCCACGTACCCAGGCTCCATTTATATCTTCTTCATCGCTACGCTCTTGACAGAGCGGTCGTGGTCGTCACTTCAGGTTGTGTAACGCGCCTTACAATGCGTCGCCATTCCTCCCTGGCTGCAGCCTTTCTTGTGCACTCGTGTAGAGGACCGTTTATGGCTGCTCGTATCTGGTCGGTCTATCGCATTGGTGATCTCCCTCGCGATCTAGTGCCTTCCACTCTGCCTTGGACAACTAGTCGTTCAATCGACTCGTCACTGCGCCGTGCCACATGCCCAAAGAAAGTGAGAATACGAGCCTGTACGATGGAAGAAAGACGCTGCTTGATGCCCAGTTCTTGTAATATTGATACATTAGTGCGGAACTCGGTCCATGACACTCCCAACATTTTCCTGTAGCACCACATCTCGAGCGCAACAATCTTCTTCTTCTCACTCTCTCGTAAGGTCCACGTTTCAGCACCATATAGAAATATAGGAAACACTAAAGCTTTCACGAGCCGGATTTTTGTGGCTTTTGTTATGTCGCGGTTCCTCCATATCTTTCTGAGTCTATCCATGGCTGATCTAGTAATGGCCATTTGCCTTTTGATTTCGTCAGCGCAACCTCCATTATTCGTTATCAACGCACCTAAGTAGATGTATGATTGGACCACATCACAGTTCGCAATTTGTGTGACTTCTGGCGAGTTGTTGTTGGCACGGTCTACAATCTTCATCCCTGTCTTAGTGCGATTCATTTTTTAGGCCAAATTGTAGGCTGACTTCTTCAATCTTGCGAAGTAGGTCTTCAATGTGGTGACTACTAGTCGCAAACAAGGTGGTGTCGTCAGCATAACGCAGATTTGATATCTTTGACCCCCCAATAGACACGCTGTCCTCCCAATCTTCTAGAGCTTGTCTTGTTACAAGTTCGGTGTATAGGTTAAAAAGCAACGGTGAGATTATACAACCCTGACGGACTCCAGAACTGGGATGAAAGTTGTTGGATAGCACATCATCAGTTCTTACCGATGCCGTTCCGCTCTCGTAGAGACTTCGCAAGAGATGTACGAGATGTTTTGGTGTACCCATTTCAAGTAATTTTTTTCAAAGTGTTGGCCATTTTACAGAGTCAAAGGCTTTCGAGAAATCAACAAAACAAAATATATGTCGGTTTGTTGAATTCGCGCGATTTTTCAATAATTTGACGCACTGTAAGGATCTGTTCTCGAGCACCTTTGCCCTTTACGAAGCCCGCTTGTTCATTGTGCTTGCCATTTATATAGCCTTTCATTTTTCTTATGCCTTTTGACCGGTATGTATTTTAGGAGTTCAATATCTTTGAGCACACAATTTTTCAACTGATAAAGTAAAATCGAGATGAGATGTTGCAAATGTAACATGTTTTAAAAAAAGATGTATTCCATAAATACAATAAAGTTTTATTTATATTAAGGGTATTTGGAGAAAGGTTAGTGTCTGGCAATGAGTAACGTAAGTAGTACGAGTAAGTAAAAGATCACGCTAGAAAGTTTATATGAGGCAATCAATATGCTCAAGACTGCAACTTATTGACTAGACCTTACTCTGAATGCGACTTGATTCTGATTATTTTAGTAAAAGTTTAACTAAACAAAGATCTTTCTTGACGGATGGCAAACTGTACGTGTTCGCATATAAAAACATGCAAATATGCAAATATTAAAATTATACTAGTTCAAATGTATATAATATTGATATAATATTTTGTTATATAATATTATGTAATATAATATAATTTTGTGATATAATATTTTGTTTTAAGTATTCGATCGCAGCAATAGATGTATCAGTTTATCGGTTACTTCTATCACTGAAAAGTGTCCTAATAGGTTGATGCCTTTCAGTTGTAAGCTGGATGCTTACTTAAGGAAGGAATTTCGGATACCACTAAGAGAGACAGAACCAAATAAAATGGGTCAGTTCATTATAAAAGTACACATTAATGTGAGAGTTTCATGATATGCAAAAAAGTAAAAAGAACGTGCCCAACTTCTAAAAGAAGTTCAATAATATTATATCAATGAGCTAATTAAAACAAAATAAATCCAATACAATCGAGCGCTGTGTCTTCGCCGAAAAACCAAATGTAGCTATTCCTCCACATTCCATAAAAAATAATAAACGTCAGATTACGAATTAAATAGACAAGCAGTGTAGCAATAAACTCGTGGAACGCAAACCATCCACGGCACGATTTAGGACCTTGAAAGCATTTGTATAGAAATTGTACTAACATCTGTTGGAAAGTGAGAAACATTCTCAAGTGAGATCGCTCTTACCACTGGTCGAAATGGGAACCCATCGTTAATGTGGGAGTTAACTAGTCTTTTTAGATTTTTTTGAGTAGTCAGGAAACTGTAATGAGAGATGAGTCGTGTGAAAGTTTTTCTTATTGGCAATCTAACATTGGGAATGTCGAATTGGGATAGTAGAATACTTTGGGCCCGTGGGGACAAGAAGCTCATCATATTTCGTTATAACTTATCAAAGTGTATTCGACGTGACCAAAATATTTGCTTTATTTATGAGTATCTACCTCCCCAGTGCAAGGTATAGGTTGTTTACTTATATGTGTGTTGCATTGTTGACATTTCAAGCGCGTGCGCACATAACACAAGCTTATTTGCAATTTCACGTCTGCATTATGAGATTGTATCGCACAGTATAGACAATAGTTTCCTAGGTTGGTAGCTATTTTGATCGATGCTAAGTATTAACTCATTCATTGCTAAATTAACGCTTAAACTAAATAAAACACTTCTACACACGCTAGCTACCGATGTCAGTGTGACACCATGACACATTATCTTAACAGCCGACTAACTTTCTGACAGCTGTCACATAGTTATAGCTTATTTGTGATTGCAGCAGTTATCATTACCACTATGTACAATAATTTCTTAAGGTAAAACCAATGATGTTATATATAAATGGGTAGAACACGAGACGGTACGGTTATTCCCAAAGGAGGATCAGCACTAGGCAGGTGGCCGCCACACAACCGAAGCCACACCTTTAATAACATGTGCATGTGTCGTTGGCGAAAGACACATTGTACAGACCCCATATAAAAGGTAGGATAAGAGTAGGTATTAGGTGATCGGTATCGGTTATTGTTCCATAATGCCTCGATATAACTTTGTTTGCTTGTATAATATCAGTACCAACTTATTTGGTATTTAGATTGATAAAAAGGTGTAACAACAGAACTTTTCATCATCATCCATCACCACGCGCTTGAAACCGCAGGGTCCATCTAATGTAAAATATACGCCATTTAAAACGTTTAAAGTTGTTTGATTTCAAGTGGAAACACACTTGTAAACTATACGAGTATGTCCTCGTTGGAATCGATATGCTGCAGTTATATTAAAGGACGAACACCCCTTTGAGGCTCAAAGCGAAACTGGAAATTCATCACAGATACTAGTGAAATAGTAAAACGATATCACCAGTAAAGGTTTTGAAATGGATGAAATTTTCAAACTTAGTCAAGTTATACATCGTCAACTGACCATATAACATTTAAGTAACATGTATTTTAAATTACTTTTTATTAGTTTGTTTTAATAATATTTATTGTCTCTCGTTATACCTACATCATATATAATAAATATTAAACTAAATAATATAAAATTTTATTATAATAGCTTGCTTAAAAAGAAGCTGGAGTTACATAAGTGTTAGAATGAACTCAAATATTAAATGGTTCGGGATAACGAGTGCAGTGCAGTGCCGCGCACTACTACGAGAACTAAGTGGAAACTCTATGTGTGACACTATATATCTGTCATGGGAAGGCATGATGCTTACTATCAGGCGCACGTCTCGCCAATTGATAGAATAACACAATATGACCTACAAAATTCATCCAAACAATTTTAATCTTGCTTGTTTCCCAAAGTGGTGTGCAGATCAATTCCTACGATCATGGTATTTATTACCTTTTATGCTTTATTTATTCTTATACCTACGCTTATCAGTTTAAGGTAGGTGATGATTATGATCTGAGCCTTCCTGTATTTTTTTAAATATTAGCAACCAAGCAGCTATATATGTGCCGCTCCAAGCAGCTCTGGGCCTCTTGGTGTTGATTTATGGTCCATACTCCGAGTTTCTCAATTTAAACTACTTGTTCGCGCCAACGCGCGACGTCACTTCAAGGAATGCCCGCCGCGCGTGCCGCCGCCGCCCCCCGGCAGCTGTCAAACTCCGAGCAGGGCGGCTGAACTGGGCAGCGGAAACAGTCACCAATTTAACGTCGCCACGAGCGAACGTCTACCGCTCCGCCCCCGCGCCGCGACCGCATGGGAAACGCCGCCATTTTACCGGCACCCGTGATTAGCTCAAATCAGCCCCGCGTTTACGCATCAGTCCAGAGTGACCTCTAGTGTGTGCAGTCACGGCCGCACACAACATCAGCTCAAATCAGCCCCGTGTACGCGAGTGCGCGATAAACAAAGTGCACAAACATTATTACAAACAGTGATACAACACAACAACCCTTCAGCACGACGTACAAAGCAGGACGCCTACCGAGAGGACTCTCAAGGTCATCAGCCCGTACGACTCAGAGCCCCGGCTATCCTGTAAGTACACCCTATTCTTACCTTAACTATTCTCTCCTAATAATATTCCCTACCGATGTATGGTGTCGCTGCACCACTACTTCCCTTCCTTTCTGAATTCTGAAGTTTGTATTTCTTCTTATTTGTGTCTTCCTTTATCTTACCTACTGAAATGATAATGTATTTCTGTATTAAATCATAAGATACATAATAGATAGGTAGTGCTAGAGGCCGTCTTAGTCGGTGCCACTGTAGTGCCAGATATTCTGTAACGAAGCAGTAGTGCGCAATCATTACTGTGTTAGTATGTGAACTATAGCAAATGAAATTACCGGGCAAAAGAAACTCAAAACCCGATGTTTGGGGATGATGAGCGCACTGCAGTGCTACGGAAAACTACAACTTCTTATATTTGGGTGGGGCACTGCAACTGTTTTGGGCAAGTACTTGACATCAAGCGCATACCTGGTCCTCGCTTGTTCTTGTTTATATTACTTGATACTTAATGGTGTAAAAATAATAAAAATATAACTGTCATTATAATTATCTCGACTAAGCTCCGAGAGCTTTACGTATTATTTCTTTTCAGCATTCTCTTCATAATAAGGAGGCAATAGAAAAACATTTTTTTGTCCGCATTATTTTTCAAAACTTTTGGCCCCTTGAATTTGCGTAATTAATTTTGGAGAATTTTATCTTTGAACCCTTATTTTTGTAGTTTTAATGAGAAGAGTTTGTTAAGTTTCACAAAGTAGAACTGTTTTATGTACGTTTTTATGTCCATCAGCGACGCGACGAGCAAGTCGCTTGCCTAATGTCAAGTGTCACGCTCGCCCGTAACAGTTCAGTGACATTCAGACTTTAAACGCACAATGCACTGCAATTGCCACCCTGAGATATAACATGTTAAATCCCTTGCCCAGTGATTTCGTTCGGAACATTGCCATTCAACGAAACAGAGTAGAGTTTGCACACTTCTGCTTTGCGGCCGAACTGGCAAAGGTGTGGTTCCTCACGCGGACTCTGCAAAAGTCCTACCACTACACATTATGCTAGTAATTTATATAAGACATTATAATAACTATAGATACTAACATGTATATATGTAAATTATTTTTAATGTATTTGGACTAAGCGGTATTACAATTTTGTATAAAACTAAATGATCACACACTGATACTGCCGCACTAGGATTCCCTGTGTCGCGGGAGGCATGGACATACATTAACACCCAAGTACGAGAACAATAATTTTTGCTCATTCATCTAATATTCCCAAATCCTAGCCAGGGATCGATTCGGGGACATGTTACTTCGAAAGCACTACCAACTTTGCTAAAGAGGCTATCATAAAATAGTATCAATAATCGATTCCGAGTTTGTATTTTAAATTACAAACGTATAATAAATTATTCTTTTATATGTATTGTAACGTTCGTTTTTCGCTCCGTTACACGTTGTCGATTCTAGACACGTATTTTGATTTTAAATTGCGAATTCTTCAGAAATTATCCTGGTTAACATTTTTATTACAAGGATAATACCTTGTGTAACCCCTGTACGGAGAATACTCTGTGGTTAACAGTTTTTTGTATGATGTTTGTTTCTCTTTGATGATTGGCTGTGCATTAGTCTGTGCCCGAACTGACGTCTTGTCGACAGACAGCTACGTGCCTCGTCACTCTCCTATCGATATCGGCCATGTAAAGGCAATATGTTTTAATTCTTATATCCATTTGGATCCTTATTTCCTGAGCACCGCCCGACATGTGGAGGCGATATTTAAAGGCAACAAGCCATGAACTTTGTATAATAGCCTAAATTTTCCCGAAATAATGAAATCCTCTCCACGTCATATTATTACCACAGGTCGTCTCGGAGTAAGGTATTGTCCATTCTTTGTTTGGTACGAACCTACTCTCTAGGGCACGTGTAGGTACAAAATTTAATGTAATTAATTTCCTATAAATAAGGGTGCAATAACGATAGCTTACGATAAATAACGATAGAAACACTTAAAGTGCCTCTCTGGCTATTTAATATAACCAGTATAACCGCAAGAGTCCTTCAGACCTTGCGTAATTGCTAAAACGTTATCAAAATCGATATAAAATTCTAAATTAAATGTAACGCTTGTGTTCCTTCCCGGAAATAAAAGATGAACTAAACTGAATGCTTTGCCACTTATTTCGTCTTCCCCCGCCTGACGATTAGAAGTTTCGAATCTCTGCAGCTGCTATTCCAGGTAATGTTTGTTAATTTTATATAAATATTTTCTTTGTGTGAGGTTGCTCCAGGCGCCCGAACTTGTTTTTTTTATTATTTTTCTAGCTAACACAGTAAGCTTATAATACTATAGGAACGCTCACATAGATACTATACGAAATACTCATATAAATATTTTATTTTACTTTATTCTAATTTGCGTACATAAACCTTACCCTAACAAACTTTATATTATTACAATTGAAAGATACATTTATCTTTACTAGGCTTACTACGTTTTTCATTATTTATCGTTTCTATAAATTTCTAAAACTGTTAATTTGATAAAACGACTTGTCAAGAAAGACTTATGTATGTCAACTTTAAATGTTATAAACGCGAAAGTTTGTGTGTATGGATGTTTGTTACTCGTTCACGCTCAAATTTGGTATGTAGGCACTGAATTAACACATAAGATACTTTTCATCAACCTCATCATAATTCGTCACCATGCAGGCAGAACCGCAACTAGTGTAATTATATAACTTTGAAAAAATCCCACCCAATAATCTAACCATTTAGTAGTTAGATCTAGACTCAGCATACAAACACTACAGTACAATACAAATAAAAGTATTAGAAATAAAGCAATACGAAGATATTGCGTACACAATTGTTTTTAATTTATGTGACACTTTTCTATTCTTCATAATTCTTAACTATATATAGAAATGGTCTGAAAACGTACAGTGACTTTTCTTGTAAGGTTGTCTTTATACGTCGTCTGACGTTTTTCTGCCAGTGTCAATCTGCAGCCAGTGTATGGCTAAAAAAAGATATTGTGAAGTATGAGAAATGCGTTCATTATCAACGAGCTGCGCTCCGCGGTTTTACCGGCGGGGTGATGGATGATGATGAATGAAGTATAGCTTACGTTACTCAAGCATAATGTAGCTTTCTACTGGTGAAGGATTTTTTAATTGTTACAAACAAACAATCACACCCTTCCTCTTTATCAAGGTACGAATAATGTGACCTAGTTTGAATCGGCGCGCGGATATATATATATGCAATAGTAACGTCGCGGCGTTACTATTGCATATTTTAATATAATATGAAAAAGTTGTAATTGCCGCATAACTGTTATATATTTTTGTCTTGAAATTCTCGTAAATTTGACACAATATAGGTATTAAACTATTACTATTTGCCGGCAAAACACTTACGTTGGGGATCGAATACGTCGACCCGCGGTTCGAGCAATTAGACATATGGTATGATAAACTTTTTGTAAACATTGATGTTCTGTATAAACTGTTGTGAATCACTTTGCTCTTTTGTCAAAAGTTTCCGTAGCGTACGCGATATAAGGATATTTTTTCGTGTTTTTTCACACCTTGGGTTACATTATCGAAGTTTTCAACCTATTTGAAAATATTATATAGCCTCTAATACTCTGTGATATTGTAGCTTTCATAAGTTTATTCGTTACATACAACAATACAAATCATTCTTTCCAATATTAGTACAGATAATTAAAGGTAGATAGGCAATTGTGCTTTAGCAACATAACAACTAATAATACTAAAACGTTCAAACAAGCGTTAGAGTTGGGAACCTGCGAGTGATTGTCGTTTTGGGCTGTCTTTTGCAAAATTTGTAAATCTTCACGATGTCAATCAATTTTCAACCCTTCGCCCCTGGAATACCTGAGCTATTTTAGGCTTAATTGTAATTACAGAGTAGGCAAAAGTAGCAAAAATAAACGACATTATTCGTTAGAAAATATTTACACGAGTGCATGTTTTGAAAACAATCATGGTTCTCTGACTTTTGCATACGGAAATGTATAAAGTACTCATAGTAGGATTGTACCAAACCAAATAAACAAGTAAGTAATACAAAATGTCATTTAATGTATACGCCTTTAACGGATCTAGCACGACTTTTCCTGTAACCATGTATATATTGTATTTCTTTATTTTACATCCAAAAAATCATTTCTAATATAACATACTTAACCAGTACTTCTATTGCCAATGTGAACTGTGTAATGAGATTTATTTTTAACCCCTACACTACATTACTACACATATTTAAACCTTTTCTAACTCAAATAATGAATGCAAGAATTAACTTTTAAAATGGAATAAAATATAACAAATCAAGCATAATCTTATGACCTATTAATGAAATAATTTGTCATTCGAGTGCTTAGAATGTTTATGAATTAAGATATTTTTTTTACATTTACGCACTTTAGACGATCTAAAACGCCAAATATAATGAGTTATCTTTTAGGTCGCCTGATAAAGTCCCATTTACTCAATAACGTGCACGGCAAATAAGGATTAATTTGCAACGGAAACCACAAACTCAACGTGAAAACTGGTACTTTGGGCGTCTACAAACTTAATACGAAAACATTAAATAAATAAGCCTAATTACATACTTACCACATCAAAGCACGTGTAACTCTGGCATGAAAATGTTAACTAAGTAAGTACTTTTTTGAACAAACAATCATTTAAATAAATAAAACCTTTCACCGAATTGTTGTTTAAGGTTCAGACCATAGAGATGCCACGACCGTATTTATACTTGGGACACTGAAGGTCGATGGCAGGCAAGAAACGCAACAAAGGCTAACTTTGGGTTTGTTTAATTTATTTACATGACGTGTGTTTCTTCGACTTTTTACGTGTACTAGTGGTGGTTATTAACATTGCGTACAAAATCATGAAATGTTGTTTTGCGTGTTTCTCTTCAATAGCCTTGGAATGTTTTAGTATTGCATCCACCGCTTTACTCGTACGTGATATAGACCAGACAGTATATAAGACTTGACTCAGACTTCGAATAAAAAGCACACTGCTACTAAATTCAAGCCCGAGGCTATAGATACCATCGGAAGACTTGCCAAAATACTCAAAAGTCAAGTCTGTTACAAGTTACGGATATTTGATTATAAGTAAGGTAAGGTCGCCAAGCCTGGTGTCGGTTTTTTATCAGATCATCATCTGTCTTTTCATGATATATTCTCATATAAATAGGTTTCGTCCCTTCTTCTTACTTATAGCGGTCGAGACTGGAAGAACCACTTGCCTAGGAGAGTTCCAGTCCAGCGGTTCATTTCCGTTCTTGAAATGTGTTTTCAAGTTCACTTTTTAGTCGCTGTATATAGTATCTGTACTATCTGTCACATTATTTTACTAATTTTTTCGAAGCAGTCCCTGGCTTTTCAGTCGTGCAGTGTAATTTCAGCATTTTTCTTTCTTTGCCACTCCTCGCGAATTTCACTGTGGATGGTTATGAAGTGGATGTCGAGTGCCATGGTTACAGTGCCGTATGGGCCATGGTTACAGTGCCGTATGCACGCGTCATGCCGTACGGGCATGACGCGTTGCTCAAAACTTTTTCCGAAGTGGTAGTTTACTGCGAAATGTATGTGTATTTCACGCCGGATACGCCCACGCTTGTAGTTGTTGCACCACTTCCGTAGTGTTATTTTATTAGCTTTAAAACAGTTTTATGAGCAAGGTATCGCGTTATCACCACTACCAATAACTAGTAGTTAACTATGTCTATAGTATTTTCTCCGTGAGGGAACGGAGCGAAATATTCCTTTTTCCACTATTGATATTCCACCTGCCGTCGGGATGCGAATCGTTAGTGGCATGAAAGCTCGCCCTGCTTGTTGGTAGGTTTCTTGTGAAAGAGGCCGCCTTGGTTAGATGTTTTGCCACGAAGTAATAATGACAAAGCGGTACTGTGTTATTGAGTGAAGACCACCATAATATGTGAAATTACTGACCTAGCTCAAAAACCAAGGTCTCGGGGTGATGAGCGTAATGCAGTGCCACGAAAAACTACAGTTCTAAGCTCTGGTTGGCACTGCATATGGCATGGGCACGCGTAGTGCTTAACATCAGGTGCAAAAATACCGAAGTAGTTAAAAAATGCCTTAGACATGTATTTTAACACACACTTACTCAGAAAGTGTTTTACTCGTTCATAAACCATAAAATCATAACCGTTCTTTTGATTTTAGCAGCGGACATAATAAGAATACAAGCGTCAAATCTCAAAAAGGTTTCATATTCCTAAAAGTTTCTTATTTACATTTTAAATTATTTTTAATTAGAAAAAAGAGGTGGAATTATTTTATTGTACTCTATTTTCAATAAAAGGAGGCTAGCAACCTTTTTTTGCATTACGAAAAAACATGGGGCCATTAGTTATGTATTTTTATATGTAGTTATTTGTTTAATTTATAATTTAAGTTTTTGATTATTCTAAATAATTTTCCAGAATATCACCTAATAGACTTAGTGAAAGTGAAGATTTTATAATGATTAAGCCATCGGATAAAGATGTCTTTGAGTTCTCACAAAATGTCTAGTCAACAATTATTTACTCGTACTAGAAGGTAACTTTTTTATTTGCCTCGTAGATGCATAAGTATCACTCGGGAGTATATAAAGCAATAAGTATCACTCGGGAGAAAGTTATATTTCTGTTCTTGAATTTTCTTTAAGCCCTCCACTGCGCGTCGGGCTTAAACATACTTTCGATCATAAATAGATCGTTTTCTTCCCTCGGTGTACAATGTACTATTTTGTTTTATCCCTAGTGAGAAAAATGTACTTAATGTCAAGCCTGGACTTAACTGAAGGGTTAGAGTCACCCTCCACCCGCCGGAGGTGCGTAGTTTTTTATATATTCATTTTTGAAGTACTTTAATAGAGGAGGAATAGGGGGGCTTCTAGATTCTAGGTTGGTATATATTTTTTTAATAAAAGTCTACTGTCAATATGAACAGTCGCCGAGGCGACTGCGACAACAAATGCACTATCAAATAAAATACCAAAATATCATCGTATAAAATTATTTTAATTTGTACACATATTAATGGCAATTGTATATTGTACAGCCCGTATTCCGTGTACACTGTCAAAAATTATGCCTCGTTTACTTTGTGCGAGTAGAGTACAAAATGTTATTGATTTATTAATCCATGATTGATTATGAATTAATCTTACGTATATTCACGTCTCTAGGACGCAAAGGGGTAATATACAGTGAAGCGAGCGGTTCGATTCTGGCGCTTCGCCGGCCGCTACCACGGCTCGCTCGCTGTAGTAACAATTAACCTAACACTCCTCCTCGCTTCGCTTGTCGTCGTACCTATCATAGATTAATCAGACTATATCTAAAGAGTACCTATATATGACTTTGCCCTAGACTAGTCATGAAAGTACTACATTAATCTCAATTTTCGGAATTCATAATGGAAATGTATTGGTCACCAACTTGAAGCACCCGCACTAGCTTCAGACGGCACACGCTCCCAGCAATGACGAGTGCTATCACACATTATACTAATCACTTATTACTACTTATCACAAGATGGAAGCTAGACAAGGTCCGTCCTCAAGTTACATCTCGATCGCTTTATACTGACACTCACCGGACAGGAATAGAAATACACAACTAAAGCTAAGGAAGATTAGTAAGGACATACTCGAGTCGCCATATCCAGCCGTACTATCCAGGATAGATATATTACATTTATTCACATCTACGTAGAATTTAATGCAAAGGCGATTTAACTTTATGTACTTTTGTTACATTCACGAATAAACAACTAAACATTTTGTGGCACTTTGCAGCTTAGTAGTACTAAGCATTTTGCAGCTAAATAGTTTTGTACCGAACTTCATCGAAACATTTCGATTGTGCATTCCTCGAGAGATCGTGGTAATTAAATCTCATGTCAAAAGTTTTAGTTTGCAGCTAAAAAAGTAATATCCAATATCTCTCTCTCAATATCTTTAATCTGGGTGGTTATTTTTCTCATGTCTACCTAATACATATTAAATGGTCTTTAAAAGCTGTGTTACGTGTTTTAACTGACTAACCCACTAGATTCGATAATATGTACTTCTCAAAGAGATAGCCTGAACTAACATGGGAATAGCATAGCTTTGATCAAAATTAAAGAGGGTATATCTCCTTATGTATGCTTTTAAAACTTCACTTGTTCTAAGTCGCAGGCAAGCAGTGTAAGTTCCAATCACTAACTGACGTCACTTATGTGAAAATCTACGAAACGATTCGCAAACAGCAATAAATTTCCCCGGATATAATATCACCTATGGATCAACAGGATTATAAGGGATTGGACGGATATTAATCTATAATTATATTAGGGTATAGATGAGATCTCAATCCTTCAAAGAACATAATAATAATGTTATATACTGAGATTACACCCGTATTGAAAACCTTGAATTAAATCAATATTATCTCACAGTTACCTGCTTAACAATTGTATTTATTCAAATTCCGTAAATATGTAAGTAATTCTACAGTGACACTATGAATACGTTCCCACGACTAAATGGATATATGAACGTTCCTCTCACAGGAGATTGCATGGGTTCTTAATCTATTGCTGCAGGATATTAGTGGTTTGGTTAATAGGCTAGTGGCCAGCCCTAATGTCGGAGTTTTCAGACGTTTTGGTCGCAGTTAAAGTAGGGCTAAATTCCTTAACTCCTAGCTTGGCTGTGAGAGATCGAGGCAGGCCAGGGCACTCTTCTGTGGAGCAATGATGGCCAAAGAAGGGGAGGCAGCTCCTTCATTGTGTGGTCACTGTTTGGGGTTTACAAATGTAAGTATTGGCGTACTCGTTCTAGATCTAAACTCTAAACGCTCTAATATCTTAAAAACAAACAAGTCCTAATGCTATTTCAATTAATGTTGTCCTTAGACAACGTATACCGTAGACAACGTACGCAGTACAGGTCAGTAATAAACTAAAAATACTTTCAGTAGGTATAGATAAGTTTATTCATATATTTTGCTGTCCATCCAAACAAATGTTATCTACGAGTACAAGTACTTGAGTGTTATGAATTAAAATCATTGCTATAATTAAATATCAGATATGGATATACAGGTTTCATGTAAAAAATAATAGGTACTTGACAATTGAAAATATGATTATTTATTCAATATCCCATAAGATAATATCACAGCTACACACAGATAAGTGTAATGAACAGACCACCAGCACCTTGAACCTTTTTGATGAGCTAGCCGGAAACAAGTTGGAGTGCTCTTCAGATATTGTAAACATTGATCTTACCGGAGATAAATCTGTTTGTAAAAGCCCACTTTTTAAAAGCCGAAATAAAATAAAGAAATATATTAAAGTTAAGAAAACTATCAAAAGATGTCAAAAGTTATTAAAAAAACAAAGCTATTTTGTCAAAAATGTTCAATTAATTAAAGAAAAGTTGTTGCTAGAGGAAAGAATTCAGAATTGTTTGGAAGAATTGGAAATAACTCGACAGTTATATGATAATGACACACTGGAATTCCGCTCTGAGCTGCTCCATAAAGAAAAGATCTTGCAGGACGTATTTACTAGCTACAAGACAGCTCAAGTTCAACTAAGTGAGCATTACAAGACTGCAATTGAACTAACGGACCTGGTGGCTTTGAACGTGGAGTGTGTGGAGGCTCTTGAGAATAGTCACTCGAGCTGCCACATTCAACCACAACCAGACTGTACTAGCGCACTCTCAACATCTCTGTCAAATCAAAACAGACCAACATTGATCACAGACACGGTCCCAGGCGGAGAGCAGTATGTCAGCTCTAATCCAGTTAAACCGCATAAAATCATGGTATTTTCAGACAAAATAGGTGTAGGCTTTGGTTCATTATTAAGTAACTCAGTGCAGTGTGCTGTGGAGAACTATTGTATGCCGGGAGCAACCTATGCTCAGATTGAAAAAACAATATTAAACTCAAAAATAGATAATAAATCAATAGTTGTTGTCTTCTTAGGTCATAGTTTAGGTATTGATAGAAAAGAGGTTATTACTAGAATAACCACTTTGTTAGAACTTAAGGCATGTAAAATAATGTTATGTGCCTTCCCTAATTCAGATTTATTGTCTGAAAAAGAGAACTTGCACATACACTCACTCAACACATTAATGTATAACTTGACATGTCGTCATAGTGACAAACTTATATTTTTTGACTGCAATAAGTTTATTTGTAATTTTAAGTTGACATGGGACAGCATGTACTGTCCTAAAAAATCCAGACAGCTAATTGCTACTTTGGTAGCTTTCAATATTGAGGCAGTTATAGGAAATATAACAAAGAGTAGTGACAATGTTGTAGTTTTTAGTACATGTACTAATAATAGTAATAATGTAGCTAATAATTGTTTAAACTTTTAAACAAGACAACAGAGAAGTGTGCTGACATCTTATCGCTATTTTATCAAAATATTAACCGCTTCTCTGGCAAAATATTAGACATTGAACTTTTATTAGATAAACATAGATTTGATGTATTAGGCTTTACAGAAACGTGGCTAAAACCAGATAAAATGTTATTTAATGTTACACATTTTGAGGTAGCCAGTGCGTTCAACAGAATATCTGCTGAAGGGGGAGGGTGTATTATTCTTTGTAAAAGAAACATAAAATTTAAGGAACGGTCTGACATAGTAGGTTTTTCTGTTGAACGTGTCTGCGAAATTGCTTGTGCAGAACTGGAAAGTCATATATTATTGTGTGTATATCGGCCACCAGCATCTAATTTCTGTAATTTTATGTCCATAATGGAATGTGTACTCAAGAGATTAACTAAAAGCAATAAATCAATCATTGTATGCGGTGACTTCAATATTGATATTTTGGTAGATTCAACTGATAAAACTAATCTTATCTCTTTGTTTAAATCTTTTGATTTGAGTTTTTTGTTCAGTGAGCCAACTAGAGTAACCGACTCTTCATCCACCTGCATTGATAATATTTTTTCAAACTGTAAGACTACAGAAAAATCAGCAATGGTGGGAGTTAGATCAGACCACAATGGCCTCGCTATCAAATTCGAAATCGGGAGAACTAAGAAAAATACCATTATCGAACATAGGCCGCTAACAAAAGGTAAACTAGAAAAGCTTAAACAAAATATAGAGTTGAAACTTAGTCTGGTGGAATTCACTTCTGAAGATCCACATGACATTTATAGTACATTATTTTCATTAGTAAGTACAGAATTTAATGAAATCTGTCCGAAGAAAAAACTGCAGCTCAACGGTAGGTTACAGTTTGGTGACTGGTCAACTAGAGGTATTCGAAAAAGTAGAGACATAATGTTTGAGTTATATCACAAAAAATCTTTAACTTCAAATAAAGATTTTCATGATTATGTAAGAAATTACTCAAAAGTTTTTAAGTCAGTATGCAAACGCGCAAAAGCTTTGTTTATAAGGGATAAAATTCGAAAATCTAATGACAAAATTAAAACAGTTTGGAAAACTATTAATACAGAGACCGGCAAAAGTAAATCTTTTAATTCAGAATATGTGCTAGAAATAGATAACCAAAAAGTTTCAGACCCAAGTCATGTTGCGAATTCATTTGAAAATTTCTTTTCTAACATACCACTAGAAGTCACCAAATCTCTTGATTCTTGCCCTTGTGTTGCAGTGGGCTTTCTGAAAGACAATTTCCCGCTCCAAATTCCTGAGTTTAGGTTCCGACATATATCTACTTTTGAAATAATAAAAACATTTAAAAGTTTAAACGTTAAAGCAACAGAGGATTTATGGGGATTATCCGTAAAAATGCTAGAGTCAATAATAGAAGTTATAGCGCCACATTTGATGAACATATTTAATTTATGTATTGATAGAGGTACATTTCCTGACCTAATGAAAATGAGTAAAATCACCCCTATTTTTAAATCAGGTAGTAAGGCCGACCCCTCAAATTATAGACCGGTCTCTGTGCTTCCGGCTTTGAGCAAAATATTCGAAAAGATAATGCTTCAACAACTCTTGTCTCATTTTAATGAACATAGGATTTTACACGAAAATCAGTTCGGTTTCACGAAAAGCAGATCAACAACAGATGCAGGAGTCCAGTTAGTCAAGCATGTGCTGGAGGCTTGGGAGAGCTCACAGGATGCCATTGGCGTATTTTGTGATCTCTCCAAAGCTTTCGACTGTGTAGAGCACCGCACTCTAATTTATAAGCTACACCACTATGGAATTCCTGGAGCTGCTCTGAATCTTGTAGAATCATATGATACTTATCTGATAGGCAGCAAAAAGTTGGCATTAATGGCGTGACATCTTCTGGATCTTTGGTCAGAATGGGGGTTCCACAGGGGTCGATCTTGGGTCCATTCTTATTCTTAGCATATATCAATGACTTACCACATATGGTTGAGGGCCTTGCTGACATAGTTCTTTTTGCGGATGATACTTCTCTAATTTTTAAAGTAGATAGGAAAGATAGAGAACTAGTTCAAGTCAACAACGCGTTAACTATTGTTTCAAATTGGTTCGCCGCAAACAATCTGCTTCTCAACGCAAAGAAAACGAAATGTTTAAAATTTTCCATGCCTAATGTAAGACATATAGAGCCAAACGTATTACTCGACGGAAATAAATTGAAAATTGACAAGGCAATAGTCTTTCTAGGTATTAGCATAGACTCTAAATTACAATGGGGTCCTCATATTGATGCACTATCTGGAAGACTGAGCTCAGCTGCATATGCGGTTCATAAAATTAGGCAATTGACAGATATAGCTACTGCTCGACTGGTCTACTTTGCTTACTTCCACAACATAATGTCATATGGTATCCTGCTGTGGGGGTCAGCGGCGGACATAGAGACAGTTTTTATATTGCAAAAGCGGGCAGTTCGAGCCATCTACGAAATGGGTCCCCGCGAATCCTTAAGACAAATGTTCAAAGAAATTAATATACTAACTCTTCCATCTTTGTATATCCTAGAAAATATAATGTACGTTCGTAAATATATAAAGAAGTTTAGAATAAATAGTGATATGCGTAATATTAATACAAGAAATAAGGATAAGATAGCTGTTTCTAAATTTAGACTCACGAAAACTAAAAATAAGTCCTTCTTAGGAAATTGTGTACGTTTCTATAATAAAATCCCGAAAGACATTACTGAGCTCACTGAAGGGAAATTCAAGTTACGTGTCAAAAATATACTAATGAAAAAAGCCTATTATAAATTGAGTCACTACTTAGAAGACAAAGATGCCTGGAAGCTTTCCACTTCTGCCTAATAGCCAACTATTGAATAAATTTGTTATTTTAATACTACTCATATGTAACCTCAATGTACAAAGACTTGAAAAAATAATGGCCCACGAGTTTCTTGCTGCTTCTTCTCGGCGGTGGTTCTTTTCCGAAGACAGCGGTAGAATCATTTAAAAAATTTGACGTTCATAAGAGTGTCTATGATGCCTAAACTGAATAAATAATTTTTGAATTTTGAATTTTGAATTTTGATATATCCTTACACAAACATCAGAACATTCGATTTAAATCCAAGAACTTTGCCGTGATAATTAATGTGAACGCCCGTTTTGTGATTAAACCATGAAATCATATGTATATGTATATTACGCTAGGGAAATCCAGTAAAATTTTATAACCGCAGCTTTCAATTATCACATGAACGTTAATTGTAGTTATTGCGGTAAATAGTATTAAAAACACATAATATGTAGATAAGTTATAAAACAGTTTTATTAAGACTAAGAACTATTTTTTTTTAAATTTCATAGGCAGTCATTTGATCACTATGTCACCTTGATGGTCAGTGATAGTGCAGTCAACATTCGTAGCATACCAGTCTTTTATTGACAAAGTCAAGGACGTCATTAGTTTGAAGCTCAGGGTCAGTGAGCGTCGACTACCGACCAGCCGGTCGCTGGTTAGAATCCTACCTCTGGCTCAAGCTTGCGATGAAAATAACATTGTGGCAACTAACACAGCACGTGAGGCAGATATTAGTGTGTGCCTGGGCAGCTACCACCCTCTCTATTAAGTTGCTGATATGCAACTTAAATTGAATTCCCGCACTTAAGAGCCGGTCACGACCCTAGGGCTGTAGTGTGGTTGCAACACTGATCATCTAGCACCTTCTGTATACTGCTACATCAAATAAGATATTTACCTAACACTAGACGTAGATCAAACACTGGCAAATCAAAAAAAAAAACAAAAAAAAACACCAATTTTCGACGATGGCCCAAATGACGATGTTACAAAATTGATGTTACAAAGTCGCATATATAATTGACAATGCTATGAAGGTCTTAATAAGTAGGTCTATAATGAACTAACTAGTAACTATATCTAGTAATGAATACAGAAGTTTTTTTAAAATTTTATGTAAACTAAAACACCGCGATTTAATAACAGCAGTGAAAATAGACAACCTTCAGAAAATTCTTGCAGAAACTATTCTAATGCCAGTGTTTCAAGAATATTGTTCTAGTTTGACTCTCTCTGTCATAAAATTTGTAACCAAGTTTAAAATTGTAATACAAATATTATTAAGATTAAGATTGTTATTATAACGGAGTTAACAAGGTAGAATAATCAGGTTCATTATTTTATTTTATTTTTACATTTAGGGAAAACAACCAGCTTATAAGATTGAGCTAATAACATTAAAAATTTAGAAAAAACTAGCCTAAACAGTTTCCACACATAAAATAATTATAACATACTATTAAGTTGTTAGTTAGATATTGTTAAAAGATCATACATTCTTTATGTTTTAATCATAAATCGTCCAGCGTCCTGCTAGAAGGATTTCTGTCCTGCCGGTAGGACGCAGCTTAGTTTGGATTAGTAGTTAGTTAGTACCAAAAAACTGCGGCGGCGACTGCTGCGGATCCCTTGGACAGCGTTTCGGACCAATATCTCGATCTTGGAGGAACTAAAAATCAAGGAAAGATTATCGTCGACTGTGCAAATACGAATCCTCAAATACTTCGGACACATTGTTCGAAATAAAACTCCATGGAATGACTCGTGGTCCAGGGTCAAGTAGAAGGCAAGCGGTCACGCGGTCGATCACCTACGCGTTGGACAGACCTCATGAAAGCTGCAACACAAACGTCCGTAGTCCAAAGTACCCGAAACGCAAAAGACCGCAATGGATGGAGGCGCATCGCGAAGGCTGCATTATTTAAAGAAAGGGCATCGTCTTTAACCACGACCACTCTGTCAAGAGTGAACGACTAAGAAGAAGTACCAAAAAAGCATCATCCGATAGTCTAGAAAAACTAAATAAAAATAAATTATTACGTAGGTAATTGAGTTCCTTGACTTTTTGTACGATAGGGAATAAATAAAAACTACAACAAGTCAGAATTGGAGGGTAGGTTAAGAGTGATTTTTTTACTGTGACGTATGATTTTTCTATTCTAAGAGGCGATCTCGCGTTGGAGTTTTGAGAATTTACACTTAATAAATGTATTACTTACATAGATCGAGTAATAATTTGATAGAAATGTAATCTTTACATTAAGGGGATGACTTAAATCTATTTATGTCGCGTGGTATCCAAGAGAAGCCGCTGGCAGGTCAGCTAGTAACGTAAAGATTTGTTCACCATAAATTATTTTCAAAACCCAACTGTTATAATAATTTTATAACAGTTAGGTTGTATCATTGACACTTTTCATTTTTAAATATTTAAAAAAAATTAAAATTGAATGACATTATTTAATTTAAATTAAAACATTTGATAATCAATGTTTATAAATATTTATTTATTTTTTCTATCTCAGTTAGACTGGAGTTGCCTTTTTGGCGGGAAAACGTAACAACTGGGGCATGAATTCTCCAAAAATCGTTACTGAATGTTTACAACATGAAGAGCATCGACAGCTGCAATGTCCAGTTTGTAGCCCGAGCGGGTTAACCTCTGCGTTGGTGAATCAGTCAGTCAGTCATTCAGGAAAAGTAAACATACATATTTATATACATATTTAAATACACATCACGTAACTATCACTGATTTACCAGAAGAGCTACGACATTCGGCGACACCGCACAGTTGTTTCCATATATATTACATGTATATTGCGATACAAAAGTGTAGGTATTTGAAATACCGGACATGTCAAAGTCAAAGTCAAAATCATTTATTCAATTTAGGCATCAAAGGCGCACTTATGAACGTCAACTTTTCATTATAATGTACTTTAAAGACTCTACCGCCGCGTTCCAAAATATACCATCGAGAAGAAGCGGCAAGAAACTCGGGGCCATTCGTTTTATATAGATGTTTACAATGTTTCTACTTAGGTATACAAATATTACATTTTATGGGTGGCAGAGTGACAGCTTGCCAGAAGTGGAGTATTCCAAGCATCTTTGTCTTTTATATAATGTCAAACTTAATAGTAAGCTTTTTTATTAAAACGTTTTTACAGTCAACTTGAATTTTCTCTCTGTGAGCTCAGTTATGTGTTTTGGGATTTTATTGTAAAACGCACACAGTTTCCTAGGAATGACTCATTAGTCTTCGCAAGTCTAAAACTAGTACAGCTATTCTATTTGTATTTCTAGTATTTAAAGTGTGGTGATCACTATTTAACTTATATTTATGTACATTTTTACGGACATACATTATATTTTCAAATAAATATAAGGAAAGCAACGTTAAAATATTGATTTCTTTAAATAAATCTCTTAAAGATTCACGGGGACCCATTTCGTATGAAGTGGGTGTCGGACTTGCGCACGAAGAGTTCCGTACAATGGTACTTATTTATAATAAATATTTCTAATTTCTATCTGTTATCGTTATTACGACCACGAAAAAAAATTGAAGAAAATCACGTTTGTTGTATGGGAGCCCCTCATGTATAGATTTATATGTGCCACTGGTGTACTGGCGCGGTTTTATAGGTTAAATATTATTTATATCTTGATTTCATTATTTATTTTTAAAGTTAATAATAAAACTCAGTATCCTGTGAATATTTCAAGCGTGTACCTGTTGCCGTTATAAATATGGAGCAAAAACAAGCAAAAAAAAACACGTTTGTTGTGTGGGAACCCCATAGCAACAGACATACATCATCTTTGAGAATTTCAACTCTCAAGATATCACGGTTCTTGAGATACAACCTGGTAACAAATGTACAGACGGACAGCAGAGTCTTAGTAATAAGGTTCCGTTTTACCCTTTGGGTACGGAACCCTAAAAAAATAAACAACGTGAACATCGGCAGGAGTGTGTTGGCAACAGATTATAGGATACTAAATAAATGAACAAAATAAATGAATCATCCAAATTAAATCATAAATAAATCTGCAAGCTACTATTGAAATTCCCCTAGGCAAGGCAATGCTTATTTCTATCGCCCAAGCTTCCTTGTAACTCTACACTTTAGACCTCACTTTTGTTCAAGTTAAAGTCACTTTGAATTCTACAATATTTTCTACCGACTTCCAAAAAAAGGAGGAAGTACTCAATTCGACTGCTTTTTTTTTATTATGTATGTTACCTCATAACTTTTGATAGGGGAACCGATTCGCAAAATTCTTTTTTTGTTTGAACGCAGGTGTTTCCCGTGTTGTCCTATTTAATTTTTATCAAATTCGGTCCAGTTGTTTTTGAAATACACTCCAATAACTGAGTAGAATGGAAGTTGGTATTATTTTTTTCAAATTGTACTTGTTTTTGATATATGCCATATCCGTCCCAAGGAAGTTCGGCCCACGCAATAAAATCTGCTTTCGTCCCAGATTGTATGCCCTATTGGCCCCAATTAATATTTGAATCTAAACATTCTTATCCCATCCCACTTTTCAGGTCCACGTCGGCCCAAGTTTTTTCTATGGGTAAATTATAATAATTGAAGTACACTTCTCTTCACGTGACGTTATGCCTTTATTTAAAAAACGTATAAACTATATACAACACTGCAGCTACTACACGAAAGCATTTAGGCATCCTAAAGGCAATTATATGAAGGCTAATTCATGGCCTTAGACGGCTTAAATTTTAAGTTTGATTTCCCGCACAAGCCCAAGCGACGCGGGGTGAGGGAAGAGGTCTAGCTCCTTTGATAAAATAGGTGATGACAATATTGTCGCTGAGAATATCAACAACTGGCAAGTTAACTCAGAGTCGATTTGCTTAGGACTTCCGTCTTCATCATCATCATCATCATCTCAGCTGTAGGACGTCCACTGCTGAACATAGGCCTCCCCATGATTTTCCAAAAGGACCGGTTGGAAGCGGCCTGCATCCAACGTCGTCCTGCGACCTTCCTCAGGTCGTCTGTCCACCGTGTCGGTGGACGACCTACGCTGCGCTTGCCGGTCCGTGGTCTCCACTCCAGAACCTTTCGGCCCCATCGGCCATCTATTCTGCGTGCTATGTGCCCTGCCCACTGCCACTTCAACTGGCTAATCTTCTGGGCTATGTCGGTGACTTTCGTTCTTTTACGGATCTCCTCATTTCTGATTCGATCACGTAGAGAAACCCCGAGCATAGCCCTCTCCATAGCTCGTTGTGCGACTTTGAGCTTTTCTATGAGGCCCATAGTGAGAGACCACGTTTCAGTGCCATAAGTCATCACTGGTAACACACATTGGTCGAAGACTCTTGTCTTCCGTCTTATATTATGTGAATATCTGAAAGTTATTCTACAGAAAATACTAGACAGCTGAGCATTTCGAAGTTTTATTTGTCTTAATTAATTTATCTCAAGGATTCAATGTCAGGTCCTTTACAAAGGCTGAAGTTGAGTTGTAACGTAGATGCCTGTTTGGTGTAGAGTACAAAGTTGTACAAGAACAGAACATTATCAAACATTATTTATAAATGACGAGCGGTCTCAGTTCTTATTCATAACTTTATTTTTAAAACCATTTTCTACATGACGTAATGAACTTCATCTTAAAATTTGTTCTCAGTATCGTATTCCAATTGAAAATCTTTCGTTAAATTTAAATAAAGATTATTACAGTCGCTTAGTTTTATTGTCGAGTTATTCAGAGCGTGTGCCATATTGTTTCAGTATCAAAATGTTCTCGACTGATAACGAGATTAGTAGTGATCATTAGTGCAATTAATTGTTAACATATAACAACATTAAAATAATTATGTTTGTTAATATTCCATTTGTAGCAACAATAAAATAATGCAAGATATTATATACGTAACAGAATCCATCCAAAACTGAATTATCATGTGGTTCTGAATCAGGACCCGGGCCCGGTTCGGATTCCGGAAGCTAGATTAATGGAATCTATTGTGAGACAGATCTCATCCGTCGGGGAAGCGCCGGATTTAATCTCGCACTGCATTTTTTCTTGTCACTTTTATTCTTCACATGACATGAACTCATGACTCATTCACAGCTTTATTATTTCCACTGCTAGTAGATGCGAAATTGCGTGAGTTTGTTACCACACAGTGCTGAAACGGCGCAACAGATTTTAGTATAATTTGGTTTAATTTCACAGGACGTCTGAAGGATGATACGATTTTATAAGAACCATAAAATTATTTTGTTAGCTTTATAAAAAGAAAGTATTTAAATGTATTATATAAATTAGTAACCTTGTTTGTTATAACCAAAAGTGAGTGGGGCCAGAATCTGAGTTTCTTTCACTGTTCACCGTTATTTTTTCTAAATTCGAAACGGTTTCCTTTTTGTGTCTAAAATACGAGTAGTAGACCATAAGGGAGCAAATTAATATTTTAATGGCGAGGGCGCTTTTTTCAATCCAGAGCGTAGCGAGGGATTCAAAGTACTTCGCCTGAGCCAAAAATATATTTTGCGACTCAGTAATACACTCTACTCTTAAAAAAAGTTTTTTTCACTATTTTTTATATATTTTTTTTAATTAGAATTTGAACTCTATTGAAATTTTCTCTATGAGAAAATAAAAAGCGACTCATGTTTTGATATTGATATATTATTATTTAAAAAAACACAGAGTACCAACTAAAATGAAATTCAATAGTATCTAATAATAAAACAACTAAAAACTTATATTTACATTATATTCACAAATATGAAAATTTATTGTTACAGTTTTATTAGGAATAGAGATTGTGTAGATTGTATAATCTGCGTGTTGGATTTTAATTTTTTTAGGTTTAAATCCATCAGACATCCTGTTCATGTACGCTATTAATTTCTAATATGTGTCCAGTTTTACATCGTTATTAGA
Organism: Selenia dentaria; assembly: GCA_917880725.1. Classification (NCBI taxonomy): domain Eukaryota; kingdom Metazoa; phylum Arthropoda; class Insecta; order Lepidoptera; family Geometridae; genus Selenia; species Selenia dentaria. The sequence continues at coordinate 8,329,045 of OU862891.1, forward strand.
ACTGACTGTTGACTTTAGGATTGAGTAGGTACTCCAAAGTGTGGATGGACATACTGCTTTAAATTCAATATTTCAACTCTGGTAGAATCGTGATAGAATAAAATGTTAAGCGCTTTTTATTCACAAAGAACATAAATTGATGTGGATACCAGACATTGTAATTTTAAATAAGTCCAATCCTAAATCGTAAATCCAAGATTTGAATTTATCGTTGGCAAGCTCTCTATTAACTTAGGATTCCTGTGGCTGTTTTCGTTAAGTTCGCCATAATTTACATTGACTGAAACAGATGAAATGAAAAAAATGTTTTATACTGTACTGGCTGCGCCCCTTTATATTACATAAGGGCATCGTTAATTTTATAGGTCAAGGACCTATGAAAAAAGTTGTGTCTCGTGGTGATGAGGAAAAACTGCTACTCATACATCTGAGTAGCGCTATGACCGTCACTTTCAGTACAGCCGTGCGATTGTCTAAGAGCAAACATCGTTGCATCTTTGACAACATCCGTGAAACAGATCACGAGATGACGAGAAACGTTGGAAAAACAACCTTATCTGATATCTCATCAAATATTTGACATCGGTGAGCTCGTCGATGAGCGCATCGACAAATCATTAGAGAATCGCATGGCAGATGTGGTTATAGGTTCTAAAGACTATTACATAATTTATATTTATGTAGAATAATCCATCATTACAAGTCGTTTAACTAAAAGATCCAGATGGCACTGCAACTGTCATATGTTGCTTGACGCTTATCGCCAGGCGAATAGTATAAAAATACCTATTTAGTGATTTTCTTTTACTATTTAATTATAACACTGATTTCATTCATTCCAATGATTAACAATACCGGTAATTCAAAACTCGACAACGCTATAAAATGCTGTTCTAATATCACTTTTCACGTCTCCTGACATCGCAGGCAGTCTATTATGGACTTGACTGCTTAGCGCTTAGTGGCCAAACTCTTAAGTCAAGCATTCACAAAACACGTCAAAAAGGGTTGCATCTGTGATCAGCAGGCGCGGTGCTTGCTTGGAAAAGTTTATGAATTCATCTTGTGTTTTGTTCTTGCCAACAGCTTCGCTCGCTTCACCCCTTTATTGGAGGCTAACAACATAAATAGCTTTTAGTGCAGTAGAATTGTTTGTGAATGAGTTCGTCCGGGGAAGTACTGCCGCCCGTAAGTTCTACCGCGGAGCAGTAATGTTCGCAATATTGTATTCTGGTTAGAAAGGTATGGTTGCCGGCGGAATCACAGGTAATTGAGATTTAATAACTCAATGTCTCACGGTTGCGGACGCTGTGCAGTTCGTCTTGTGACTTGTGACGATCTGCACCTGTTTTGGCAGAGGTACTTACCTAATAACAGATGGGCCTCGTGCTTATATCGTCTCCTAATAAAATAAAGAAAAAGGTCAAATGCCAGCCTTTTTAAAAATAAATAAAGTTTTTAGATAAGGACAAAAATCTTACTTCACAATGTATATATATATATATATACTAGTACATTTGCGAACAGTAGACCTCGTGAGCACATATAGTCTTATGAGCGGAAATTTTTCGCTGTACTTTTCTCGCTCATATTCGAAATTCAGGTACCTAATGTGTGTACTAAATGTTATTAAAATCTGTCGGTAAATTAGTGCCGCAGCAATCTGCCGCCCTTTTTAGAATAAGTTTAGAAAAAGAAAAGGCAATGAATACATTTTTTCACGTACTTCGTACGACTACGAAAAACAGATTTCGGTGTTAAATTCCAGGTAAAAGATTAGTTCAGAAGAAATTGTATTAGTTACGGAATTGCTATGATTTTGTTTTTAGCAGTTATTAATTTGTGATAAAATTAACCAAACAATTAAGCCACGTTTGCGATGCGCGTACAAGATCAAAATAAATAAGTACAGTTTGAAAAATTTAATACTGACTTCCATTCTCTTCAGTTATTGGAGTGTTACTCAAAAACTACTTAACCGAATACTCGTATCTATATACAATTAGTTTTCTCACAAGATCAAATAAGGTGATGGCAGAAATAACAGCGCCGAGCTTTGGTGACGAAGCTTCGTGCTGAGTTGTGCCTAATTAACTGCTGTGGCAGACGCTAGTATATGTCTATACCACATATTAAAGTACAAACGTATACTTATTATTACTTATTTAGATTTAGGTATTAATGTTTGCAGTAATTCAGTGTGTTTTCAAAAAGTGTATAAGTTTGGTTAAGTATCCTTCGCTACTGCATAATAATGTTCTATTTAGATAATGGTCTCATTACCTGTTTTAGTTTTATTGTTAATCAGTAAATAATTATATGTTCCTTTTGTCTACATTCTGCGCCTAGAAGTCTATTTGATTAACGCTGAAATTAAGTTTAATATCGAGGTCTAAACTTTAAGATCTGAACGTGAAGTTTAACGAAAACTTTATTACAAATTTTAAATATTTCATAAACCGAGAAAGCTAAGTTAAATAACCCGACTACGGTAATAATTAATCCGCACATTAAAGCGTATGGAAACGGCCTTCTTTTTGGGCTTCATCGCAGTCGGGTAGTTATGTACCTACCCAGTAACATTCACGCCATCAAGATTAATCCAAAGACGTATTTTATCAGAATCGGTTGAGCCGTTGAGCAAACGAGTGGACATTGAACGGACAGACATACAGGTACATAGCGGTAACACCTTGTTTTGAGATTCACTGCAGTCACAATATGTTAAAAAGGTATGTTATAAGAAAAATGTAGCAACAAAATAATAAACATTCTGTTTTCCTATCTCGAACTTGTGGTGTTATCTTCTTATATAGCTATAAATTAGAATTACAAAAATAATAAAGTAGTACGAAGTTATGTGTGGTACTTAGTGAATAAAAGAAACACACGATAAAAATTCAACGTTTTCTATAATTACAAGCTCCAAGTAGTTATCAGTACTATTTCGAGGTTACATGTGCAATGTGTGTGTAAATATTTACTGGAAGAGCGCTCACGAAGCTCGAAGTCATCAACGATCATGGTCTCTGTGAGCTCTCGGCTGCCCGCTGCGGTGACGCTGTGAAGAACTCAGGTCAACATATTAGACCTGACAACAAGAGTGGATGCCATAATATATATTTTATGGCATACAACTATTATAAAATAAAAAAAAATTACATGTGTCTAACTCACTAGAATTACAATACCGTATTTTTTTCATTACAACTCATTTATATGTAGAAACTCTACCTTTTAATAGTTTAACATTTCATCACATATAATTGGTTATTTATATTAAGCTTTTGTAACAAATAAAACCGTTTTGGTGCTCGAGTCTCCTTTGCCTAGGATTTTTGCTAAGTGTAAGTATGCAGTGTGTACCTATGACGGCGACCTGTTGCTGAAAAATCACTTGGTTGTATAAAATAGTTTAAGTAAGTACCTACTTGTACTTACTCGACTTATGTTTCTATGTCACGTTCGAACGTGTATAAACAACGTTCAGAGCGTTCTTGCTGCCTTACTGAATAATTATTTCAATATTTAATTATTTTCAATTAGTTAGTGTCAGTTTCACACTGTTTATTATATCTCTTCCTTATTTCATTAATAGATTTGGTATTGGTTTTGATAGCCAGCTAACAGATCTGACGTCAATCCTCCTTGAGAATTATCGTTAGTGACACAATTTACAACAGGGTATAATTAATGTCTCACCCACTCCTCCGTCACAGCACAAGTCCCTGTCTACTAACAAGACCACTAATAATCTGAAATGGTGAAATACGCCTCTTCATAATGCACATCTTGCTAAACTTGCCTCGTTTTTCAGCTATTTCGACATCGAGGTGCAAATGATATGCAACAGTTGTTAAGGAGTAGTAGCGTAATTTGCTAGATTTCATAAATTTATATATAATGAAACCAAAACCCTTGCAGTACTATGTAATAGCTGCGAGGCTCAACTAGGAACATAAGCAAGCTAACTTTGTGAAATAAAGGTCAGTTTTTACCGTGCGAACTCGTCTATTATTTGGAACCCTAAGGAAGATGAGAAATAGGAACATACAGTCCACAAAGTGACAAAACCACCACACACTCATATATAATAAATGCCTACATTTACTTATACAAGACGAGGCCGCTTAAAATTATGTGGTAAGTACCAATAACATCGAGTTGATATATTGACGCTGTACATTAAATACCTTCTGATTTTTTATCGTCAGACTTATAAGACTAGCGTTTTCTACTACCTCACTTTACGGTTTATGATGATGCGGTCGAAGTTAGTATCACACTAGATCTAGAATAGTGACAGAGTCTCAATGCCAGGTGCTAGACCATACCGTTAAGTGCTTAGCCACAGGTTTTCAATCTATCTAAAGTAGTATCTAGCCAGACGGGCTAAACAAGTGCCCTAGGAACATGCTGTGGTTTTCACAACGATGTTACTTTCACCTTAAGTTCAGTCCCGAGAATGGCGGCAATTCGGCGGCCGACCCTCACAAATCCTGGACTATCCTACTTGTAATTCTTCAGTAAATATTATTTATTTTGGGATTGAATCAAAACTTTTTCAACATTTTGACTTTTCGTATCATTACGTTTTATATCCATTCTGATGGCGTGGCTTTACGTTTAAACATTTAATAAAGCTCATATAGGTACACATTTATATTTTTATGTTTATGTGGTACCGCATTCAAAACAAAGCCCTATCGTAGGCAGAAGTGATAGCACCTTATATTGACAATAAACCTTAATTAGACGACGTGAGTAGGCTTCCATGAGCGTAGGTATGGTAAGAGTGGGGTGGGGTAAAACCTGGCGTGGAGGTATTGATCTTTCTCTTTTCAAGTGCACATTAGGGTAGATTGGAGAGTGGGATCTAATTAATAAAATGATAAATCGATCAAGATACTCGCGCGTTCTTAAGTGCGACTAAGTTATTCTATATAAAACTGTGATTATAATAATTAAACAAATAAAAATAAGAGTTTACTACATTGTAGCGTAGGATTATCAACCATTATTATATTATGAATATATACTTAAACAATGTTGGCGCAAACAAATGCTGGGATATAGGTAGTCGTTCTCTGAGCTGAGTTCTAAGCCTTACGACGCGACGTTTATTTCTATACGAGTAGCTTATTAGAAGTTCATTTATTTCTAAACAGCTATCTCTTTGACTATCCTGAAGTTTTCTTTAGTTTTTAAACTTCTATTTTTTATTTAATGTTGTCATGGTTTATATTTAGATATTTAGCGTGTACATGATCCGTAATGACCAAACATTTGGATTTAAGATTGCAGTTCTCAATAAAGGTTTGTTTCGCGATAGGTCATAAGGACAAACTCTGAAATTTGGTGAAGTTGATTAGTGGCAGGATGAAACACTTATCAGTTTTTGGAGTTTAACTTAAAAATATTCTACCAAACAAACAAAAAATTTTGAGAATTGTTCTACAAATGGAGGAGAAATCGACTAAAGTTCGGCCGTTCAGAGAATGCGTTCCTGACACCTATCAGTTAGTCACGACTAGTGATGGGCACAACATAACACTGAGTTCGTTACCGTTCCTCCAAAATGAACCACCGCGTTATTTTTAAGATTATTTTCGTTTTAAATTGGCGGAATCATTTAAAATTTATATTTTAGTTATTTAAGTGGAAACTAAAAAAGGGTAATATTAATATAATAAAATTGTTTTATTTATTCTTTGTTACAAAGTTACAATCTGTATTTATATGCAATAAAGTACATTGAATTGAATGTGCTTACAGAATATTAATCAGACTCCGATTCGCTTGAGGATTTGGTGTCTTCATCATCATCTTCGCCTACATGTATAATTATATTATTATCAATAACAGAATCAATCCTGATATCTCGGTCAAAATGTTCCACAATCAGATTTTTAACAACCTTTGCCCAGTCATCTCTTGTGACTGTCCCGCAGGCTTCTTTTAATAGGGTGATCATCTTTTTCGTGCTGAATGGCGGTGAAGTATTGTGGCGGGCGGCGTAACCTTTTATTTGAGCCCAGATTAGCTCAATCGCGTTATCTTGGCAATGATACGGTGGAATTCTTAGAACGCGATGACCGTACTCCAGAGCCAGTTCATCGATTTCGTATCGCACATTTGCCGCTTTATTTTCTTTAACTAATTTAATTAGCTCTGCTTTTAGCATCTGCATATTTGCGTCAATGCCTTTTGCTTGTAACCAAGCCACCATTTCTTCTTTTTTATTAGCTTGGGTAGGTGGTTTCTGTATTTGAACCGAGTGGTAGGAGGCATTATCCATGAATATTACAGAAGGCTCTGGTAGGCTGGGCAAAAGCACGTTCTGGAACCACTCTTTAAATGTAGTGGCATTCATTTCCTCGTGGTAGTCATTTGTGGTTTTTGATTGAAATGCCAGTAACGCGTTCTCCACAAAGCCGTATTTTGCAGAACCTGCGTGGCATATTATCAGACGGGCCCCCTTACCCATTGGTACTTTCAACGCCGACGCTTGTGTATCATCCGTTCAAGAACGGGAAACCGTGTGATTGGCGTTTAGCCATGTCTCGTCAATGAACACGACATTATCCCAGTTATCAATTTTTTTTTGCTTCTCTCAAAAAACTTATCCGTTTTAAAATTATGTCGTATCGTTCTAATAAAATTTTTCTTTTGTCTGTTTTTTTATACGAAAAACCAATATCTTTTAAGATTTTGGTTAAAGCAGTTTTACCCCCGCTAAACAGTCCAGCTTCTCTTAACGATGTCAAAAGCTTCTTCCTGTTGAGAACACTTTTGGAATAGTTTCTGGAATAGTAACCATATATATGATTTCTGATTGCATCGGCGTCAAAGGTGTCAATATCTGTCACGGGTTTAGTTCTACGTTTCTTCTTCGGAGTACGTAAAATATTATCTTCCATGCCAGTAGAGCCGAACTATTCTTTATTAATATTTATCATCGTTCGTTTGCTAACTCCAAGCGCCTGAGAGACGCGTTCTTGTACTTGTTCGACAGGTACCAGAGGTCCGCCATTTTGCCGCTCCCGCTCAAAGTAATCTTGCAGCTTGATGTAACTCACGGGCTCCACTTTTCAATGTTTGTCCACGTTTAGGCATATAATGCACCAAAAGTCACAAAAACACAATCGAAGTCCGATTTAGCGCCGATGTCAGTTTGAAAAGCAGAAACAGTCCATTAAACGAAAGCCGGGTAATCAAATAAAAACAGATCGAAAACACTTGAAGAACGTGGGCTATGCGCACGAAACGACAACAGACGACTGTTTTAGCGTCACAAAATGGCGGCCCATAACGCCATTTGGGGTTACCGTTTTTAATCTAAGTATAAAAATGCTGGTAACGCCACGCTCGCAAGATTGGGGGATTTTTCGTAGTCGTTTTATCCAGTACTGTACGGCGAACGATATCAATAACGACACCGATAAGGCTGGACTGAAGCGAAGAGCTCTATTGCTGACGAGTTTGGCGGAAGATACCTACCGCATAGCGACGGACCTGGTGTTCCCAGATAAGTTGGACACAGTGCAATTTGAAACGTTAGTCGGAAAATTATCGAATCATTTCCTCCCAAAGAAAAGTACATTTGCAGAGAGGTTCAATTTTTATAAAGCGGAGCAGCGGCCGGGAGAGGAATTAGCCGAATGGGCAGCACGAGTGCGAAATTTAGCCCAATATTGTGGGTTCAAAACAGAGTTGGAGACGGCTCTAAGAGATCGTTTTGTGTTAGGGCTAGAAAACGCCAAAGAAAAGGAGAAATTATTTGCTGAAAATATCGATACCTTAACATTTAACAAAGCGCTGGAGTTGGCTCAAAGCATACACTGTGCTAGGACGGCGATGCAATCTGCACGAGCTGGCAACGCCGCGGCTGCCACGGTTGGCGCTGGCACACCGGAGACGATGCCGGCGCAGGCTGTGTTCGCGATGCGAGCCGCTGGGACCAATGCGGCGCACGGGTCAAAATGTTGTGAAGTGTGTGGTTACAAAAATCATACAAAGGAAAAGTGTCGGTTTGTTAATTATACGTGTCAAAAGTGTAACAAAAAAGGCCATTTGAAAAGAATGTGTAAAGCTAAATTACATACTAGCAATTATTTGGGTGCGGATGACGACGACCTAGAAGGTATTTATAATTTATTTAATATCGAGGAAGCCCGTAAGGAGGGGCCGATACTGTGGCGTGTTTTGTTAGGAAACAAACAAATGGTGTGCGAAGTAGATTGTGGTAGTGCTGTTTCGGTTTTGCCTGCGGCAGTTTTTAAGCAGTATTTTGAGGTTAATGGGTACGGGTTGCAACCGTGTAACGAAGTGTTTAACTTTTATACAGGGGTCCAAACATCGCCTGAAGGTTGTTTGTCATTGCCAGTAACTTACGAGGGATGCACTACTACGCTTAAATTTTATGTTATTCCAACCAACGTCAGGCGCTCGCCTTTATTAGGGCGCGATTTTATGAAACTGTTTGATTTACATGTGTGTCGCGTAAACTGCAACCTTATGAGCGCTGCAAACGACGAAGGCGAGAGGTTGATGAAAAAATATTCTAAACTATTTAGTGACGAACTAGGTACCTTCAATAAACATAAAGTAAGCCTTAAAATAAAGCCCGGCGCGCAAATGAAATTTTTTAAGCCACGGCCCGTTCCATTGGCTTTGAAACCTTTAGTTGAACAGGAGTTAACCAGAATGGTAGATTTAGGTATTTTAGAGAAGGTTGATTATTCCGACGTGGCTACACCCATAGTTCCAGTATTACGACCAGATGGAAACGTTCGAATTTGTGGCGACTTTTCTGTCACACTTAACCGAGTTCTATACTTAGACAATTATACGTTGCCTCGTATTGAAGAGTTATTTGCAAAGCTTCATGGTGGGGTAGAATTTTCAAAATTAGATTTATCACTGGCCTATGCAGAACTTGAGCTAGACGAATCTAAGAAATGGACATGTATATACACCCATAAAGGGTTATTTCGTTATAATAGGCTCGTTTTTGGATTATGTAACGCTCCTTTCATTTTTCAGCGCACTATGGAACAGTTGCTAGGAGATATTGACGGAGTTTGTATATATTTAGATGATATCCTTATCACGGCCTCAAATAGGGTGTGTCATTTAAAGCGACTAGATCTAGTCTTGAGTAGGTTGGAAGAGGCTGGTTTACGGTAACGAGGTGGTAGCTCACGGCGGGGTGATGCTGGCGGTGTCACTCGACATCGCCAATGCTTTCAACTCTCTGCCATGGGCCTGTATAGGGGAGGCTCTAAAATTCCACCGTGTGCCCCCTTATCTAAGCCGAATTGTAGGGGCTTACTTGTCTGACAGGTTTGTGTCGTACCCAGGGCAGGGCGGAAGAGTTCTGCAGAGGCGGATGTCGTGTGGTGTTCCGCAGGGGTCGGTCCTTGGGCCACTCCTGTGGAACATAGGGTACGACTGGGTGCTACGAGGGACTCTCAATCCGGGCGCCAGCATAATCTGCTATGCAGATGATACGCTTGTGACTGCCCGGGGCGAGACCTACTCTGAGGCAGCCCGTCTTGCCACGGTGACGGTGGCTGAGGTGGTGAGGAGGATAGAGAGGTTGGGACTCCAAGTGGAGCTCAGCAAGTCGGGAGCTATCTGCTTTCATGGCCCCCGCCGAGCACCACCAAGGGGTTCCTTCATCTCTATCGGGGAGGTGAGGATCGAAGTAAAGCCCCAGATTAAGTATCTGGGACTATATCTCGATAGTCGGTGGAAGTTCCGGCAGCACTTCGCGTGGATGGCGCCCCGATTGATGGGAGCGGCAGCGGCTCTGAGGCGCCTGATGCCTAATCTTGGTGGCCCCAAAGCGGGGAGTCGTCGCCTGTATATGGGGGTGGTAAGGTCCATGGCGCTCTACGGAGCGCCCGTGTGGTCGGAGGCCCTGACTAACAGCACCATAGCTCTTCTGAGAAAACCTCAGAGGGCAATGGCAGTCGGGGTCATAAGAGGGTACCGGACCGTCTCTTTTGAAGCAGCATGTGTTTTGGCAGATTCACCCCCCTGGGATTTAGATGCGGAGATCAATACGGCTATTTTTGAATGGCGCAAAGATCTCAGCTTGCGAGGTGTAAACCCGGCACCGAGGGAGGTCGATGCTTGCAAGCTTCAAGCTCGGCAGGCGTTGATTGCGAAGTGGAAGGAACGTCTGGCCCACCCCACGGCTGGTAGCAGAACCGTGGATGCTGTCCGTCCAGTCCTCGAGGATTGGTTGGACAGGGCGCACGGGCCGCTTTCCTTCCGGCTGGTGCAGGTGCTTTCCGGGCATGGGTGCTTTGGAAAGTATCTCTGCCGCATAGCTGGAAGGGAACCGACGCCCGAGTGTCACCACTGCGACTGTGTCGAGGACACTGCGCAGCATACGTTGGAGGCATGCCCGGCTTGGGCAGATGAGCGCAGTGCCCTCGTCAGAGCAGTGGGAAACGACCTCTCTCTCCCTGCATTGATATCATCAATGCTGAGATCTGAGAGGTCATGGGTGGAGGCACTCTCCTTCTGCGAGGAGGTGATGGGGAAGAAGGAGGTGGCGGAGAGGGAGCGGGAAATATTTTCTGAGCTCCCAATCCGCAAAAAGAGACCAGGGCGTCGGAGGTTAATCTTTCACGCCCTCCTCCGACCTCCATAGTTGGGGACTGGGGCGGCGTATGCGGGGGCGTCCGCCATCTAAACATCTGTGTCCCCGAGGTGGCGCGCGCGGTGTTTCCGTGCGCCCCTCAGGAAGACGGGGTTAGAAAGTAGTCTCCTCTAACCCCAATGGGTTGGGATCCTCTGCTGGAGGATCAGCGTCGCCGGGACCGCAGACGATTACAAAACCGTTCCTGTAGTCGGTGGTATCTATAAAAGATTTTCCCGGGATAAAAAAAAAAAAAAAAAAAAAAAAAAAAAAAAAAAAAAAAAAAAAAAAAAAAGGCTGGTTTACGGTTGAAGCGAAATAAATGTGAATTATTCAAGTCCTCAGTCGAATATTTAGGATTTGTCATAGATCGGGACGGCCTTCATAAATCAGGAAAAAAGGTTGATGCAATATTGAAATGCTCGCCCCCAAGAAATGTTACGGAACTTAAATCGTTTCTGGGAATGGTAATTATTATAGGTGTTTTGTGCCACAGACGTCATCGGTGTTAAACCCTTTACACAATTTATTAAAAAAAGGTGTGGCTTGGGTTTGGGATAAGGAACAAAATAAGGCTTTTGAAATGATAAAAAAAGAGTTAGCCTCAGATCGCGTACTGGCTCATTACTGTTCCGATTACCCCACCATCGTAACTTGCGACGCGGGGCCGGCCGGACTGGGCGCGGTGCTGGCGCAGCGGCAGCCGGACGGCCGCGAGCGCGTCGTTGCGTACGCGTCGCGCTCCCTCTCAAAGGCAGAGACTAATTATGCACAAATTCAAAAAGAAGCGGCATCTATAGTGTTCGCGATTAAGAAATTTCATCATTATCTGTACGGTCGGACCGTACCGTTCATTTTACGCACCGATCACAAGCCTCTTTTAGCTATCTTTGGTAATAAAAAGGGTGTACCCGTGTTAGCAGCCAATCGACTGCAGCGATACGCGTTGTTTTTAACAGCGTATAACTTTAATATAGAATACGTAAAAAGCGAAAATAATGTTGCTGATTTTTTGTCACGCTCAGTAGACCGCCAGATGGAAAACGAGACAGACGACATTAGGGATAAAACTTTGTATATTGATTTCATTGGTCGAACTATTTTGCCTCCTATCACAGTCGATGATATTAGGAGAGAAACCAGCCGTGACGAACTATTGCAGAAGGTGAGCGAATTCATTATTAAAGGCTGGCCATCTAAAGTAAATGACCCACATATGAAACCTTTCTTTTTATGTCGCCATGAGCTATCAGTCGAAAACGGTTGTATTTTGCGCGGACATAAAGTCGTTATTCCTTCGCAGTTTAGAGAAACGCTTCTGGAGGAGTTGCATAATTCACATTTTGGTGTTGTCAAAACTAAATCGGAAGCTAGGTCACGTATGTGGTGGCCAAATATTGACAGGCACATTGAAGAAAAAATAGGGTCGTGTAGCGTCTGTAACACAATGCGTAGTAACCCGCCGCATGCGCCGCTTGCTCCGTGGCCATACCCCGAGCGCGTTTGGTAGCGCGTGCATTTAGATATGTTTATGTTGTCGGGTAAACATTATTTAATCGTAGTCGACGCACATTCAAAATGGGTTGAATGTTTCGCGATGCCTAAAACGGATAGTGAAGCTGTTATCAGTAGGTTATGCGAGATATTTAGTAGATTCGGACTCGTGCGTACTCTGGTTACTGACAATGCAACAATATTTTGTTCTAATGAATTCGAATATTTTTGTCGGTTAAACGGAATTCAGCACTTAACTATTGCACCTTATCACCCGGCTTCGAATGGTCAGGCTGAAAATAGCGTTAAAACGGTCAAAAGGGGTCTTAAGGCCATCTTATTGTCTAATAATAATTCAAAAACTATCGCAACAAAGTTGAATAAATTTATGTTTGACTACAGAAATTCCGTTCATTCAACTACTGGATTTTCACCTGCCCAACTAATGTTAGGGCGACCTCTGCGGTGTCGGCTCGACTTGTTGCGATCAATGGAAGTACCGACTCCGTCGTCGTCAACCGCGGCAAATAGTAATGTCGTTCATAAACAAATTGCACAGAGTAAACATTTTGGTGGAATAAGAAATGTACATTTTACGGAGGGAGACAAAGTGTTGGTTAAACATTTGTATAATAATGGTTTGAAACATACTTGGAAGTACGGTATTGTGAAAAGTCGTATAGGATCTCGAATGTTTACCGTTTTTATACCGGAGTTGAATACTATTGTTAAGAAGCATGTAGATCATTTACTGGCGTACAAAGGACGCTGTTTGGACGATACCGACGACGATGATATCAGTTGCCTCGGAGATTCTATAGATTCAGAGTCGGCCTCGGAGCCGCAGCCCATAACTAATGGTGCGGTGGCAGGCGCCGGTGAGTCGCCTGTACCGAGCCCCCCGCGCGCTCCGCCGCAGCCGCCGGGGGAAGAGACCATACCGGCAAACGCGGAAGAGGAGTTTTTAGAAGCTTCGGCTTCTACCGAAAACTCAAATAATATTGATGTTCGTCACGAATCAGATGGTGATAGAGTTTCACCTCAGCCTGAATTTGTACGCCGGTTGCAACGAAAAACTAGGAATAGGAAAGTTAATTATAAGTTTTAATTTCGGCGTTTATTTTGTATTCAGTTGTGGAGGGATGTGATATATGTGGGTAGTTATGCAATTAACGAATTGATGTGAATATACGCTCAAGCGAGTTGGTTGTCAGCCATTACAGAACGTTTATTGTACTCCGTTGTTTTATTCAATAATATCCCAAAATACAGGATAAAAGTATAACTGTATGAGAACAGATTACGATACTATTATTGCCTGTTATTGTTAGCACAGCACTACAAATATAAAGCGCTGACATAACCTTGTAATAGCGCAGTTTAGATTTAGAAAAATATTGTTTACCAAGTTATTTGACACTCAGTTTGGCACAAAATTATAACATTAATTGATTATTGATATAATAATGTTGTTTTAATGCTCATCAATTGTTAAAACGGTAAACAACCAGCAATAATATTTTTTATCGTAACTGCAACGCCATTACAAAGTTACGTCGTCAGTTCAATCGCGACGTGTCAGGAACGCATTCACTAAACGGCAGTAGTATACAATACACACAAAAAAATACATACGCACGAACATATTTATAACCTCCTCCTTTTTGAAGTTAGTTACAAAACCTCTGGCATTTGTACACGAAATAAGTGTGCATTTCGGTTACATCTGTAAGCATTCCTGTGACTAAAATATTCTAAAATAAACCAAATATATATATATATATATATACATAATATATATGGGACATTAAAGGTTACGCAACTGAGAAATTCTATAATTTGTTATTTTTATTTGTCACATACTATTAATTTTATTATTCTTAAAACTAGTAAATGTTCATATTACATATTCGTAAACAAATAAAAAATGTTCATATTATATATTATATAAACCTTGATCTTCACACTAGGTTCCCTGTGTCGTGAAGTACAGTTCCTTACAAATTGATTTCAATATTTTTGCATTACTATATTATTGCTATGATTTTTGCTATGAATAAACAGGTAACAATTACTTAGATAATTATATAATAATAGTGACACTGGTAGCAGCAACTCGCTTGTGGAAACTCAAAACAAAACTAGCAAACTTAAATCTAATGTATAGTAAATTATGGTTGTTCTTATTCTGTTCGTACTAAAATACAAATTATAAAATAACGTTGTAATTTATAGAGAAAAAAAATCACATCCTCGGATGGGATTCGAACCCGTGTCTTCTGACTCTCCGTGTCAGACGCCATTTGTGTCATTACGTCCCAGGATGTGAATTTTTCTCTCTATAAATTTCAGTGTTTGAGATCGCTAAAGCAGACGTTAGTGTTTTAAAAAAAGTTATACTGTAAAAATATAAAATAACGCTTGCAAATGACAGTTATTAAATTCGACATTCAATTTCAGTTGTGGGTGTGTGTATGCAATTTTAGTCGCCATCACGTCGTCCTCTCTCAACTGATCTAAAACTACCCATAATTGAATAGAATATTAAATATACTATAGGTGTCATTCGAAGTGCTATACACATGTCGAATGTAGAATAAACAGAATAAGTACCACACTTTAGTTTAGAGTATTAAGATTTTAGTTCGCTAGTATAGTTTGGTATTATGCACAAGTGAATTACTACCAATACCACTGAACGCGCCATGGTTTACAATTATTTTGTATATTAATTAATTGAGCTTAGTTACTTAGGTAAAGAAAATTACTGACTTGAGCACGACTAATGCTTGCGCATGGGCCCCACAACTAATACCGGACTAGACTATACGTAGAAAACATTACAATAAATAATTTTACTAAGCTTTGCCCTATTGTTTCACCCGGGTGGATGGATGATGATGAAAAGTATCCTTTAAGTGTTATTCCAGCGTTTCATGCATTTACATTATCAAATTTCATAAAAACCCGTTCAGCAGTTCTGGCTTGAATGATTAACAACCCCTCCACCCATCCAAACATTCGCATTTATAATTATTTTTAATTTACCTGCTTATCGTTACTCATTAAATAAGTTAAGTTGAGATAAGTTTGGACACGTGGCGGGAAAAACCCAAGAATGGCTACTATTGATTTTATACACATGAGACTTTTAATAGTGGTGGATTAAACCGTTCAATAATCGCAACGATGAATTACTCACTATAGGCAAACTCTACAAAATCATGAAACGTTGTTTTTGCATTTTTCCCGTTAACCGCCTAAGACAGGACACAGTGACTTCATGACTTTGTGACTATGACTGCTTGAATAAAAATATTATTTATACAACTATATTATATTCAAGCAAAGGTACTAACGTACGAGTCTAATTTAATGAGAGAAAAAGTCAGATACTTTATTGCGAAAGTAAATAAATAAAGAGAAAGTGATGGTGCACGCCTTTGACATTCCAAATAACGTACAAAAATAATACGGAATTTCAATTCCGTGAACGATTTCATTGTAAAATTTTCCTCAACGTCGCAGACTCATCGGAATATATTACGATTACATTGTGAATAGACTGCGTGATATGAGTTTTAGTCTATTAAACATTCCTTTCCCTTTCCCTTTATTAGAAAGAAGTCATTGCCAGTTTACGGTCATTACATTTAGTTCAATTACTTGAACGGAATTTTACGACGACATCTCTTGAGTTCGTACTATGGGCAAGTTCAGTCGTCACTCAGCATATGTGCTAGAGGTGCCGTCACATAAAATATGCTTATTAGTAGCATTCTTTATATGTTTTAAGTAATCATTATAACTAGATCTCGGTTTGCTGGTGCATTCACACATTGCCAACCGTTTAGCTATTTACGGGCTGATGCGAAAATATTGAAGGGGGTTTTATTAAAATGCTGTTCATATATCATACATAGTGCTCACCGTCAAGCGCACGACTTGCCCGGCTCATCACGCGGAACAACTACTGAAATGAGAAAAAACAGCCTCGCATATAAACGCTGTTTAAATTTAAATAATGTCATTAAGCCTTCCACACAAACATTTTGCTGTGCACATAACTAACGTCATTTAAAGTTAAGCAGCGTTTTTAAGTATAGCCAATAACAAATTAATTTGCAATTTGATGATTGTGTTACTTGTAGTGAATAAACCTAGGTGTTCGAGTAAACGCTGAATTCACACTTATTGAAACTATTACTCTATCTATGTCCAAGGAGCTTTCATAGTGCTCAGTAAATCCGGGTAGATCTAGGTCTTCCCGTTTTTGTTTTGCAATACCCATAACGTGTGCATTATTTATGTTTTGTTTTATATTGTTTTGACAGATATGGAAAAAGTCACTGGTTAAATTTTTTTATAATTAACGGATTTGCTCGTTTGCGGTTTTTCTCAGTGTTCTCAAAAATTTAATACATAAAAAAAAGTTCAGTAGTTACAAAAAATACATTATTAATATTATATGTTTTAAACTATCACGGTTGTTCTCTAAAGTTATATGATTATTAACGGGATTGTTGGACGGCGCAGTGCACCATGTTCACGGGAAGACTGTCTTCCCGTGAACATGGTGCATGTAACTGCGCCGAAATATCGGGAGCTTATTCCACAACCTTACCACGGTAAATATCCCGTTAATAATCATATAACTTTTTAATATTATATGTTTAATAGCGACCGGTCCCAGCTTCGCACCGCTGTAATCTCATTAACATCATAAATGCGAATGCTTGCGATGGATGTTGGTTTGTTACTGTATCATGTCAGAACGGCTACACCTCATCATCATCCATCACCACACTACACTGGTGAAACCACAGGCGCAGCCAGTTTAGGATAATTAAGAGGTGAATAAAGTGTATTATTTATATTCACATAAAAATTTTCGTTGGGATTAATATCCCTTCTTAACAATGAAATTTCTATTGACCAACGACCTTTGATGGGTTAAACACATAGATAAAATTTCCATGAAATGTAATCTACCTCATGGCCAAAACCCAATCAAATATGGTTCAGAAGGAGTTAAAATATATACAGAAAGACGAAGAAAGCTACTTCATTTAATACTACTTGAAACCGATCTAAAACACTATTTTTAAAGAAAACTGAACGCTAAAACTGTACAATAAATATATTTCCATGAAAACGCACTTTTTACACTATTACTCAAAAACAGACATTGACATACTGTCCAAACAAAACTACTCCTCCTCTTCTGTCAAATTATTTGAAAATTAAATAAAAATAGAAAAACAGCCAGTATCAAAAAAGGTCGGTCGGCAACATGGCCCCGAGCGGTGTGGAACACCAATTATTGCAGTAGGTGAACCAGTTTGCGGACCGGCCGACGCAGCACACCCCCTTTAGTTTCAACACTAACTACACGACAGATATTGTCCTTTCCTAAACACATCTTAACACTTTAACGCGTCCCATAGGCCAGCAATTACGTGGTAGGTTTCCATCAGCTATCAGTACCAAATCTCCAATTTTTATTGATGTGGCGTAACTGTCTTTCGAGGGATCAACTGTGGCAAATATTCCTTAATCCACCTCTGCCAAAAATGGTCCGCTAGGCGTTGAGACTTCCTCCAATCCACTCGTCGTAATAAGTCAGCGTCACTAAATTCTCTTAGAGTCTGATCATTGCTTGACGTTCCAATGATGAAGTTAAAAGGTGTGATCGCTCTCTCTCTATCTGTGTCAACTGGAACATGGGTAAGAGAATAATAAGATAAATAAGAGGTCTTGAGTTCACAATCGCTTCGACTTCTAATAGTAGCGTGCTTAGTACTTCCACTCGTGGGGACCGATCTTTCAGTGTTATTTTTAGTGCTGTTTTGACACTGCGTATTAAGCGCTCCCAACAACCGCCCATGAAAGGTGATAAAGGTGGGATAAATTTCCAGGTAATACCTTTGTTTATAGAGAAATCATACATATCGGGCAATATATTTGAAGCACCCACGAAAGCCGTTCCGTTGTCCGAATAGATACATGTAGGACAACCGCGTCTGGCTATGAATCGACGAAGAGCCATCAATGCAGAATCTGAAGACAGTGATTCGACGATTTCTATGTGAATTGCTCTTATGGTTAAGCATGTAAATAGGGCGATCCAATTCTTCTTTGTCCTTCGCCCCACTGTGACATTTAAAGGGCCAAAATAATCAACACCCGTGAAAGTAAATGGGCGATTATGATGAGCCATTCTAGCTTCTGGCAAGTTTCCAATGGGTGGTAGGAGTGGTTTTGCTTTCAAATTCCGACAAAGTTGACATCGCTTCGCTACACTTCTCACAGAAGATCTCAAACCAACGACGAAGAAACGCTGACGTAGTTCATTCACCACGAGTTCGTTGTTTCCATGGGCAAATTTGACGTGATATGAATGAATCAATAAGCGGACTATTGGATGTTTCCCATCAAGCACGATTGGTTTCGAGTTGATTTCAGTTGAAGCTTCAGTACGGCCTGATAATCGTATAAGTTTATCATTTCCTAGCACTAGAGTTACATTTTTAAGTCTACTTTCCTTACCAACGGGGCGTGCAGCGTCAATTAATTTATATTCATTACTGAAAGAATCTAATTGTACGCACAAAAAGGCATGGCGTTCCGCTGATGAAATGAAAGCAACGTCCAAAATGGCTAGACCACGTTGTGAAAATTTAAGATTTGGAAGTGAATGGCGAAATATCATGGCACATTGATGAGCACGTGCAGTAGCACGAATAAATCGTAACCACTTACTAAATCACGAATGATCTGCTATGATAGGTGATGGTAATTCAGATGATTGTAACACTGTGAATCCTACAAGATTTCTGTTGGATTTAACTTCTTCAAAGGATGGCTTGACATCAGCAGTTGGTTCACAAGGCCAATCTGTAGTAGCTTGAAACAAGAATGATGGCCCGGTAAACCACCGCGACGAAATTGTTAATTCATCGTTGAATCTGGTTGCATCATCTGCAACGTTCAAGGATGAAGGTACACACCTCCAGTCAGACACGTTGGTAATCTCACAAATTTCACATACTCTGTGCGCGACAAAAGATTTAAAAGTACTTGGATCGGACCGTAACCATCTAAGAACTGTTTGAGAGTCTGACCAGAGAAAAACTTTAGCTGGTTTTCGTTTGTGAGAGTCTATTATAAAATTTGCAAACCGAGCAGCGATTAATGCTGCTTGTAGCTCTAACCTTGGTACAGTGGTGGGCTTTAAAGGAGCAACACGGGCTTTGCCACCAATTAGAGCGAGTTGCACATTTGTTGTTGAAGATGAGAAGCGCCAATAGGCAACACAAGCAAAAGATATCTCACTTGCGTCTGCGAAAATGTGTAATTGGTTTGAAATTATGGGCTCAGTTAATTGATCATAACAACGTGGAACTGATTCGTGTAAAATTTTTGATAAATTTTTAAACCATTCAATCCACTTGTCTACGAATAGTTTTGGTAACGCTTCATCCCAATTTATAGCTTATTTCCAAGTTTTTTGAAATAGAACGCGACCTTTTATTATTATGGGAGTGAGGAGACCCAGAGGATCATAAACTTTCATCAAGTTTGAAAGAACAAAGCGTTTTACTTTTTCTGGTATATTCTCAAAATCTATACTCGGAAAAGACAAAGTGTCATTAGAAACATTCCAAGAAACTCCTAAAACGCGTATTTGAGATCGCAAGTCTGGTCCCACGTTTACTTGTGTCACTTCAACAGAACAAAGTTCAGGAGGCAACTTAGATAAAGCTTGACCAGAATTAGATATCCAAGACCTCATCTCAAATCCAGCTGCAGCATGAACAGTTACGATATCAGCTGCCAACTGTGCAGCATCTAATTCATTATCACAACTACCCAAATAGTCATCCATATACGTGTCACGAATGATTGCAGTTGCAGCTTTAGGATGAGATTGAAGATGTTCGGTGGCGTTTTTATTTCTAAGATATAAAGCTGTAAACGGACTACATACGGCACCGAACATCATTGACGACATTCTATACTCCTGCAATGGTTGTGTAGGGTTTTCACGCCAAAAGAAACGCTGAGCATCTCGATCATTTGGCCTAATTTTAACCTGAGGGAACATTTCCCGAATATCAGCAGAAAGAGCTATTCGCCCTTCCCTAAACCGCATTAATATAGCCAGCAGTGATTGGAGAAGGTCTGGACCAGGTAACAATAAAGAATTTAAGCTAACTTCTTCACATTTAGCCGCAGCATCATGCACTATTCGAAGCTTCTTTTTCTGTGGATGTATGACCCCAAAGTGTGGTAGATACCACAAAATTCCAGGTGATGGAGAAACTTCTGTGCATAATTCTGCATAACCCCTATCAAACATGAGCTGAATATTTTGCTGATATTGTTTGGCATAATCTGGATTTCGAACCATTTTATTTTCAAGAGTTTTGAAACGTGATAAAGCGAGTTGACGACTGTCAGGAACACGTTCAATGTTATCACGCCACAATAAACCCGTTTCAAAACGACCTGACGGTAATCGTCGGGTGGTCTCTTCTAACAAATCTATAGCTCTTTGATCGTTCATAGAACGGCAGTCCTTAACCTGGATACCTAAAGAGTCTAACCTGTAATACTCCTTAATCCGGGCGTCTAAAATACGACTTTCTTCGAGACTATCTTTTTCGTTCTCAACAATCGCATGATTTACAAAATCAACGGGCTTAGACATGTTCGAGGGAAAACCGTACAAGACCCAACCTAAAGGAGTCAGAGAGGCAGCGGGTTGCGATGGGGTTCCACGGCGGATGGTTTTTGAGAAAGTAAGATGCCAATTGTCAATCCCCAGTAAGAGAGTAGGTTTCGCGTCGTCATAACATAAAACATCGACTAAATCATGCAAATAATCATAGCATTTAATTTGTTCTGAATAAATAGATTGCTTTGCAATAGTTAAATTTGGAATAGATCGTACTTCAATATTATGCGCATCCATGCTATGATGCCCTTTTACCTGAATGTTAACAAAACTGACGTCAACATTTTTACTAAGACCACCTATGCAATCAATTCGAACAGACTTCTGAGGCCCAGATGCGCCTATGAAGTCAGCCACTGATTGGTCAATAAAAGAGGCGGAAGACCCATCATCAAGCATTGCGAATGTATCAATACTGTTTTGAGGACCACTGATAGTGACAGGTATTACCTTTAATAATGTTTTCTGGTGCTTTATTTTATTAGGAGAAGCACTATGAGAAACAATAGTTGGTATTTCTTCATTTACACTCTGTCCCTGGGTCTCAGACAGTTCATCGCTGTGTACATCTACATGTGCTGCATTTTCTACTGTCGATCTATGTAATAAGGTATTATGACGTCGGCTGTACTTGCAACTAGTTATTTCACAATGCTTCTTACAATTAACATACTTGTGTGAACCTTTATTTAAACACCGATAGCAAACCTTATTTTCTGTTACCCATAACCAGCAATCATCAATAGACAATAAAGCGAACTTTTCGCATTTGTCTACATCGTGAGTTCCGACCTTACAATAAATACATTTTGAAGTCTTTTCAGTTGTCAAAGAGGTCGTATGTTGAGTAGCATAGACTCTTGCCGGTTGTTTAGTGACAGTAGGTTTGACATGTAGTTGGTTGCTAGGGTTAGTAGCGACATATTTGACATTCGACACGTACGTGTCATAAAATAATCCGAATTTGATTTGACGATTTGACTGGTCATCCAAAAAATCTGCCAAAAGTTCTAACTTATGTTTACTGGAGTCGGAGTGTTCCGACGCAAATTCCGCCCACCTATACCGTAAAAGAGGAGTTAGCTTACCCATTACGGCGTTGGCGAGTTCAGGAGAAGCTAGATAGTCCGGTTGACGTAGCTCTCGAATCACCTCAACGCTGTTTCGCAGTCGGCAAGCGAAAATGTTGAGATCTCGTGCAGATTCATGAATTGGTAACCTAGGAAGAGACTTTATGGAAGACAGTTGGTGGAGGATGATAAATTCCGGTTGTCTGAATCGATTCTCCAGAGAGCGCATTACTTGCGCTGGATCCAAAGCAGACATCAACAGCGCCGAGACAGTTTCATGGGCGATGCCCTGTAAGGCAGTGCTAAGCCTGGCGAGATTCTCCTCCGGGGTAAAAGTAATCTCTGATCGCATATAAGCTTTCTTAAAAGAGAGCCAGTCAGAGACACGTCCATCATAAGAAGGAAGATTATAACTCACCTTCTTTCGCCCGTTTCCCAACTCCGTGATGACTTTTGCTAGGTGAATAAATGAGTCTTGTGTATCTACATGTTTAGTTTTATTTTTGTCATGACAATTACAATTAGGTGTAAAATTATTTTCGTGTGTACCTAACCGTAGTGAGTGTGCAGTGTTTCCCTGTATAGGATGTTGGTAACACTTGCCACCCTGCGTCACCTTTGCACGTGTAAGATCAGGATCATAATGCAACACAGAGGTGGCCTTCTGTTGCAGGGTTGCTTCCGCTGCCACACCATCAAGCACCACATCCAAACCTTGTTCAGGATATACAGCACTGCAAGGAAATGTTCGGTTATTATCATGAATTTCACAATCACGTATCCACTTTTGTGTTGAATTGCTTCTAATGGAAGCAGCAGACTCCAAAGCAGCGAGCTCTGCTTGTAACTCTAAATTAGCAGCCCTCTTTTCTTGCTCTGCAAGTTTTCGTTCTTGCTCTGCAAGTTTTCGAGCATGTCGGGCAATAGCGGCAAATTTTTGCGCTTTTAAAGACCCACATGATGATGTTGAGCGAGTTGTAGTGGCTAATAAAGGCGTCGGTTCCGGATCGGGTAATAAAGGGATCAATGTGCTTTTCTGTAAGAGAGCTTCGTCGTTTTGACTTAGAGCAGGTATATTACCTGACGACGAAACTGGCACTTTACCACTTACCTCCTCCGGCTTTGCAGTTTTCTTTTTCGTCACTGATCGTGTTATCGGCATGTTACTTTTTATTGCAAGCGTATGTTCTTATTTGAAGTTACACTTCTGACACCATGAAACCGATCTAAAACACTATTTTTAAAGAAAACTGAACGCTAAAACTGTAGAATAAATATATTTCCATGAAAACGCACTTTTTACACTATTACTCAAAAACAGACATTGACATACTGTCCAAACAAAACTACTCCTCCTCTTCTGTCAAATTATTTGAAAATTAAATAAAAATAGAAAAACAGCCAGTATCAAAAAAGGTCGGTCGGCAACACTACTATGTGTAAGAAATGTTACAGTGTAAATGAAAGCGGATACGAAATCGTGTATAATTTTAGTTTAAACCGAACTGCAGACCAATAGCATGCTCAATAGTTCTAACTTCAGGCAAATTCTAGTCCTTAAAATTAATTTTCGTTGCAAAAGTAGTTTCTTTTTCATAAGTAATTACTTTTGTTTTTTTTATAAATACAGCTGCTAGACAAAGGTGTATTAAATGCGAAATGTGTTATAGTGATATTGAATAGTTTATTTTTTGGTTTGGATTTCATGTTTATACTTCAATTAATAACTGATATTAATAACAAAAAAAATTAAATCTCTGAAAATTTCCGACATCAACTTAGGAAAATGTATTCTCCGTAAAATGATCCATGATTCAGTATAGAATTACTTAGCTCTAAAGTGTATCTGCCAGAAAAGCTGACTTAAATGACAACGGATATATTATTTTAATACAACTCCTAAAATGGCTTTTTCCCTTTAGACCTATAGTCAACCTCATTTGTAGGCTTTGTAGATATGATCAAAGTTAATTTAAAACTATTTAAACCCTCATGAAATATATATATTTCTGTGTTATTATTTTCGATCCATACTCAAGACCCCGAGAGCTTTCAACTTGAGCTATCCAATCGCTTCGATTGCCTTGAGAACATCGCTTCAGTGGACGAGATCAATAACAGGTTAGTAGAAACTGTCCAAACAGTGGGTTCCAAGTACTTTAAACCCCACCGTACAGATAGGCCACAGAAACTCTCCAACGATACCCTCAACCTCATGGCTGAACGACGCTCATTGAAACTGCAGTCTTCGGATGATGCTGAAGCATATAGGCTGCTCAATAGACGAATATGGAAGTCCTTGCGACACGACATTCGGATCTTTAATACAAACCGTATTAAAGAGACGATAGAGCGGAAAAAAGGCTCCAAAGTGTTTGCAAGAGACATGTCTATTGGGCAAAGCCAGTTGACGAAGCTGAAGAGAGGAGACGGCAGTGTAGCGTCGACCAAAGCGGAAGTGTTAGGAGAGGTCGAGAGTTTCTACGGACAGTTATACACCTCGGTCGCTAAACCTGTTAGCAGCTCGGCCAAAGACCCAAGAGCCAAGCTGACCCGACATTATACCGAAGATATCCCGGACATCAGCCTGTACGAGATTAGAATGGCCTTGAAACAGCTTAAGAACAACAAGGCGCCTGGTGACGACGGTATCACATCTGAGCTTCTGAAAGCGGGTGGAACACCGGTACTTAAAGTCCTTCAGAAGCTCTTTAATACCGTCTTACTCGAAGGTTCAACGCCAGAAGCATGGAACAAAAGCGTGGTGGTGCTGTTCTTTAAGAAAGGTGACAACACTTTACTTAAAAATTACAGACCCATCTCGCTTTTGAGCCATGTTTATAAGCTGTTTTCGAAGGTCATAACGAACCGTCTCAGTCGCAGGTTTGATGAATTCCAGCCTCCGGAACAAGCCGGTTTCCGAAAAGGCTATAGTACCATAGACCACATCCACACGCTACGGCAAGTTATACAGAAGACCGAAGAGTATAACTTGCCTCTTTGTCTAGCGTTTGTGGACTATGAGAAAGCCTTTGATTCGATCGAGACGTGGGCAGTGCTTGAGTCTCTCCAGCGGTGCCGTATTGACTATCGGTATATTGAAGTGCTGAAGTGTTTGTACAAAAACGCCTACATGTCAGTCCGAGTACAGGAGCAGAGTTCGAAGGCAATTCCATTGCAAAGAGGCGTGAGACAGGGAGACGTTATATCTCCGAAACTGTTCACCGCTACATTGGAAGACGCCTTCAAGCTTCTGGAATGGCAAGGACTTGGCATCAATATTAACGGCGAATACATCACTCACCTTCGATTAGCCGACGATATTGTAGTCATGGCAGAATCCATGGAAGACCTCAGTACAATGCTCGAAGGCCTCCATCGAGTTTCCCAACGGGTAGGTCTTAAGATGAACATGGACAAGACGAAAATTATGTCTAATGCCCATGTTGTACCTACCCCAATATCAGTTGGGAACTCAGTTCTCGAAGTTGTTGACGAGTATATCTACCTGGGACAGACAGTCAAACTAGGCAGGTCCAACTTCGAGAAAGAGGTCAATCGTCGAATCCAACTCGGCTGGGCAGCGTTCCGGAAACTTCGCGAAGTCTTCTCGTCAAAAATACCTCAGTGCCTCAAGACAAGAGTCTTCGACCAATGTGTGTTACCAGTGATGACTTATGGCACTGAAACGTGGTCTCTTACTATGGGCCTCATAGATAAGCTCAAAGTCGCACAACGAGCTATGGAGAGGGCTATGCTCGGGGTTTCTCTACGTGATCGAATCAGAAATGAGGAGATCCGTAGAAGAACGAAAGTCACCGACATAGCTCAGAAGATTAGCCAGTTGAAGTGGCAGTGGGCAGGGCACATAGCACGCAGAACAGATGGCCGATGGGGCCGAAAGGTTCTGGAGTGGAGACCACGTACCGGCAAGCGCAGCGTAGGTCGTCCACCGACACGGTGGACAGACGACCTGAGAAAGGTCGCAGGACGACGTTGGATGCAGGCCGCTTCCAACCGGTCCTTTTGGAAAATCATGGGGGAGGCATATGTTCAGCAGTGGACGTCCTACGGCTGAGATGATGATGATGATGATGATTTTCGATCACTTTTTTATCTATTAACAAAAACGTGGTATTAATAAAATCATATCCATGCCGCCGTTGGAATCATAAGAGACGAGGTGACTAGACGTATTATAGACAGCAGGCCTCTTGTATAAGGGTTCATTTTGATTGTTAGTAATATCACTCTAGTTACAAGTACTTCACTTTGAAGCAGTAGTGTGCAAACACAACTCAGGTAAGATTTGAAGGGCGCTGTAATACATAGTTCTATTATTATTTTATTCTGGGAATGTATCAAGTAAAATGGGTGACTGTGACTCAAAACCGACTTACTTCCATGTTGTACAGATGAATTGTATGAGAGAAAACATCTGAAAATCGTATTATTATTTACAATCGTCTTTAGAAGTGGTGTTAGCCGTATTTTGTTTCCCGCTATTTTCGGTACATTTCGAATTTTGATCCGCCAAACTATTGTTGTGCTTCTTTAAAACTAAACCAATGACAATATCAGATACACAATACTTAGTTGTAGAAATATAACGTGATATACGAGTATAAAATAGATAGATTTAATGAATTTTGAATATCAAAACCAAAAACTCCTTGCATGTTTATTTTAGCATTGTATTATAAAAAAATATATATGCTAGCATATATGCAAGCTTTCATTTTAAGGACATAGTTTATTATTTACATACATTCAAACGTTAATATTGAATATAACCGGGCGGCAATGAATTGATCAATTTTTATCGTCCCGGCGACATTGGCCATATCCATACGGCTGATATTACGTCGACAACAGAAGGGTTAAGTACGACAGCAGGTGCATGGGAATGGTAATACGTAGGTAGGTAATTACGTTTACCTGCGTAAATTTCTAAAAAGGTTTTCAGCCGCATCTGCCTGTGTGTGCTGTGAGTTGCTCTACACATCATTGTCTCATGATATTTCAACATAACCGTAAACATGATGATGGAAATTTCATATTAATGCACGAATGCTTTGATTGCTTTCGGTCACAAGATTTTTGTTTCAATAATTATGATTCTTGGGAAGCTGGAGCAGGCTGGAGCAGCCTTCTAAGCATGATTAGTTTTGATACAGTGAGCAGTTAGCAGGCTGATTTGTGATAAAACGTGTAAACTTTTTTCTTACAAAGTCGCATACAGACAAAACAGGATACAACTTTCTACTTCGTCCTTACGGAGCGAATCTTGCCAAGATAGAATTATATACAAGGAAAGAACAACGTTTAATAATAAACCAGGAAATATCCTTCTAATTTTTATTCCAGCTACAATTCTCTAGGCAATGTAGTTTCATTATAAGAAACGAAAATTCTTATCTCACGAACAGAGCTTTGTGTGTGTTTGTGTGATTTGTATGTGAACACCGATCTGCACGGATAAAGTGCCGCGTAATGGCTCTCTTGGAACGTTCTTATTTGAAATCTCAGTCAGTTACTGCATGATAAATGGAGAACATTCTTAACAGTTTCATACACCATATTGGCAGTAAAATTACTTTTCAATTAGCTTGTGAAGGCAAACTTTTCTTGGGGAGCAGTTGTAGAAGATTAATCGTTTTTTTCGTTAGAATTATATTCAAACTTGGATTGTTCTTTATAATACTGTATTCGAAAGGCGTATGGCTACTTGTTGGTAAGTGATGGGATCGAAACAAGTTGTACTTTATGATATTTATCTTCTATAATATAAACATGAATCGCTGAGTGTGTTGCTAAGCGTAAATCTCGAGAGCAGCTGAACTGATTTTGCTGATTATTTTTAAGAATATTCCTTGAAGTACGAGGATGGTTTTTACGGAAGTTAAAAATTAAAAAATTGCCTGAAATGGTCTAAAACCAACACTTTTCTATACTCCTATACAATTGATTCGTAATAATACTTTAAAATCAATTTGAACTTTAATACCATACCATAAAGTTTAAGTGTTAGTGGAGAGGTTCCGAGAAGGCAAAACAACTGAGTGACGTTAGTATCGTATAAATATTAATCAAGTCAATATGGTAAAATGTCACTTGAAATGTAAATGTCTATTTGCTGTGCATCTATAATATTACTAAAACTAAGTAGTGTTTTATCATTTTTATTTTTAGACATAATGTAGTAGTTGACTTATTAACTTTCTTTTTTCTTTTTTTCTTCCTAGATGACCCGGTGTCCCGAATACCAGAATAAGTATTAAAAAATAATAATAATGAATCGACTTATAGGCGGTATGAAGTTTGCCGGGTCTAGTTCAAGAATAAATATGTCAACATTATGTGGGGTAGGGTTTATAAGTTTAACTCACCTTTTTTACTTAACTTTACTCTTGCTCAAATAACTACAACTCGTTTGTTTTACAAAGTATATCCTATAACAGATTATACTTAATATACTATATTAAAATATATTATACTCAATAGAATTCAATGCCAAAAACACATAAATCCTGTGTGAGCTGTTTGTGGTGTTAAAACATAACTTACAGGGCTACGGACGTATTCAGGAAAAGAAAAGAGGGGGAAGTGAAGATGTCGAAAGAAAGAAATGTGTAATAAACTCTGTAATCAATTACTTTAATCTTGAAATTGAATAAGTATACATTATCCATGTAAGGAATACATTATTTATTGTTAATATTAATGATAGTCAAATAACAAATACACATTAAAAAATACAAAATAGAACTACATAGGTATCATAAACATAATTGACTCCGTGGTACATCTACCAGTCGATACTCTTTGGGCGGATCCTCATGACCATAGTGCGCAGCGCATTTGTAAGGCTTTTTGTGAAATGGCAGCCTAACGCCAATTTTGACAGCTTCAGCCAGCACCTGAGCTCTATGAGCGGGATGATGGCGGGAAAACGCCAACAATGGCTATCATCGTTTCTGTTTGATTCTGTTTCTTCCAGTTTTGACGTGTAGTCGTCAAAGATTATTTACCGTTAACTGGTTGTAACGGTGCACTAGTGTGGGCAAAGTGTGTTAAATCATGAAACGTTGTTTTTTTTTTGTATTTTCCGCATCAATCGACTTATAAAGTTTTGGTAATGTATCCACTGCTTTACTAGAACGTGACGTACTCAGGATTCTGACCACTTGAATAAAAACTCAATTGATACTATACATATTTACCTAAATACGTAGTATATAAACTTGAGGAATAGTAATTGTAGAAAATTATGAGCACACATATAAAAAACTGTGTTCCATTGCAAGTGAAAACATTTTTATTACATTAGGAATTCTACCTATGCAAAACATTATCGTCTCTAAATCCTGATTCCAACTCTGCATAGCGCGTTACTCGAATATTTAATACATAAATTCTGTTATTCAAGACAGCGTCTATCGGCATGCAAGATGAATGGAAGATCATCGAAGCTTGAGAGGTATAAAACAACACACCGATAAAATTTAACACAAGCTTAATCCATTGTTTATACTGGTACTGCTTTAGAACTTGTCATTTAAAAAAATAACCAGTAGCTACACACACATCACTAATGTGGTATGGCTAAACTAGCTGACCCGCCACCGGCTCGCTTCACCCCCTTAGAGGTGAAATTTCGGATAATCCTTCCTTATTGGATGCTTTCAAACTAAATATCATCAACTGTATGTATTTCAAGTTTGTAGACCCAACAGTTAGTCGTAGTAGTTCGGCTTTTTCGTAATGCCAACACTTTACTATTAACTATATAACACTCGTTTTATATATTAGGAAAACATATTTTATAACTCTATAATACAATACTAACGTCCAGCCTACCCGAAACCACGATCTCCTAAAAATATTCAAAATGCCGGAATAAAACAATTTAAAATATCATATCACGCGAACTGTAAAATATACTTTTATTCAATTGTAATATTTGGTAATTAAATAAAATTGGGAGAGCGGATGTATTATATATATAACGGTTATGTCCAAAACATATTCATGGCCAAGGTGCGATTTGTCGGAATTCGGATCGGTGTACCTTCGCGAGCATTTTTAGAGAGAATACTTAGACAACTCACGAGATGAAAGAAATATAACTCTAACGACCTTTATTTAACTGATCGTAAATCGCCGTTTATGAAGATATGACATGTATATGGCGCCAACTGTATCGCCAAAAATAATAAACATATAAAGTCTCTGCTGAAAGTTTGTATGGGAAATTGCCTTAATTAAGGTTGAAACTCGGAATTACGTTTTATAATAAGGTAGTATATTTTTTGGTGTAATAATATGATATGCGGGCTGGCGCAACTGGCAGATCCCTGCCTTTTGTGCCACTAGGATCTGAGATCGGGTTCGATTTCCGGACACGTCAAATTTATGTGCATAAGCATGTCTGTTACACTTATGTATGGGTTTGTTTAAGTGTATATAAATATGTTTATCAATTATCGCATTACCATAGTACACGCTTTGCCTAGTGGTAGATACAGTTGGAACCTGAAGACCTTATGTGGATGTTGACTTATACTATTATTATAATAATTTTTATTTTTATTTATTATTTATTTATTTACAATAGTAATATACACCTTTACAGTTTATTAACCAAAGCGGTTAAAAGTTATAATAAAGTTAAACCCAGGTTACTCCTTATAACATCAGCCATCAGCCAGTGGAAGCCTCGTCTAAATCAGTAGAGCCGTTCGTGAGATGAGAAATAAATTAAAACATGTTTTTTTTGTTTATGTACTGTGAATACGAGTACATATAATATTATATATACATGAATGTATAAAGTAAAATGCTGATATTTAGAAATTACTAACAGACACCTACATTTTATTTATTTATATTAAAAAAACGATATTAAAAAATATTTAGTGACACTTCCGTTTAAATATCGTTTTTTTGATAATGGATTTCCGCAAAGTAACGCCTGAATCAATAAATTATTTATATTAATATTTTTATGGAAATACATCTGAATTATCAAACATCGGGTAGCCTCAGTAGCATCATGCCAAACCAAAGGTTTCTCTTGTGAAATCACAATTATACCATTTACGGCTCAACACGAACAGTAACGTCCTCAAAATGAGATTTTTCTCTCGTTAACGTTATGTTTGGGACATTAAGTTGAAATGTCGCGGTTTAAGCGGCACATCCAGTTTGAATTACTGGTGATAAATCAAAAGGGTGGATAAACTCGATCTGCCAAAATGTTTTAGCGGTGTAAATTATTTAAAGTGCAGGCCTGTACCATATGCATATCTTCTTCTGTTCGTCCTGTTCCAGTCTATGAAATTAATCAAGTCTTGTGAAAAATCATTCTTACGAATCATCAAGCTACTAGCATAAGTAAGCTTCAAGCTATTATAATCCCTTGATAATTTAAGGCATGCCCGAGTTTAAAGGCATTAAATTGCTAAGGAGTAGGTATGTCGTTATTTGATGAGGTCAAACACAAGGTGAGGTTTAAGAAAATAACCGTCAGACTCCAGCCTTTACGGTTTCCTAAAGGATCACCCGACGCACTTTCTTACTCTATCTTGCTTTCAAGA
Organism: Selenia dentaria; assembly: GCA_917880725.1. NCBI lineage: Eukaryota > Metazoa > Arthropoda > Insecta > Lepidoptera > Geometridae > Selenia > Selenia dentaria. Next base: position 8,360,602 of record OU862891.1, read on the forward strand.
CTTTGTGTTCAAGTGTAACGTAATCGTACAATTGACGTATACTAATCAAACTATCAGTTATCTAGTACAGCTGCTTACCATCTGTATCTGAGTGAATACTTACTACTTCACTAATAAATACAATTATATAGTAATATATAGATTATACTTAATATTACATAATATACCTTATAAATTAATGTATATTTATAATTAAGGCATTCTGGCTAATTTATTATTTATTAAGTTGTATTTTTACTATCAGCCGTTTTGTAGCGCATGCGTGTATCAATATTCTTTCAATGAAAATCAACTTGTAAGGCGTTCGGCAAAGAAGAAAAAGTAAAGGAAACGCCAGACGAGTCCTTAGTAACATCCGACCTTACCTCCAAAGTAAACGCGGGCGCGGCAAATAATCACTGAAATGGCGGCGTCCACTTTCTGAAGCAATTAATGGAAGTAGGTAAATACGAAGCTACCACTCCGTCCGTATGAGGAAGCCTGTAACGTAATGTTCTATGTTGTCACGTGACTAACACCTCTCTATGACGTGACGGGTAGCTGTAGACTCACGCGTTATCGATGTCAAGATCGACAAATTGTTTTGACTTCGCCAAAAAGCCTTTATGGCATCTTCAGTCTAAATTTTGCATTAGTTCTATACAAATAGTGTAAAATCTCCAAAATTGGTCCAGCCGTCTTCGAGTAATCAGGGAAGATACATAAAAAAGGCTAGTTGTTTTACATGTATCTAATCCATAAGTTACAAGAATAGTTTTTATGAATTTGACCAGATATATGTTGCAAACGGTAATCTTAAAAAAAATATGGTGTACCACACATGACGCGGTGCGGCACGGGCACCGTATTCAATTTAACGTGACGCCACTTAGCCTATAACCAATGGACAAAAAAGACACTTCCAACGATACCTCAATTGTGATAAGAAGTTTAAAAGTGATGAGGGAACAGTTGAACATACATTCATACTCACATACCAGTCAAACACATAACCCACCCTCCCTTTTGCTTTAACTTCAACAGTATGTATTTTAAGTCACTTCATTGCGAGCGAACCAAGATCATTCAAGTATTTGATGATTCAGTACTTCCCAACAATATTCATAAAGGTCCCAAACAGTTTCGCAGTTTCCTGCTAGCTATACGCTCGTTGATAGGGGTGGGGTAAGTGTGGTTGAGCAGTTTCCTGCAACCAGAGAATAGGTAGGGAATAATTGATGGTAAATACCTGTGTCGAGGAGCTCTGGGTCTGATGAGTGCTGGTGACCGTGCTTCCTCGTTGGAGGCGTCTTGCTGTCGACGGCGTGCTGAAGTTGCTGAACTTGATTCACTTGGTTATAATGTTTGTATTGTTAGTTTGGGTTGTGCACTGGTTTACGCGGCGGGCTGATTGCGTGTGTACACACGTGCTGATTTAGGAGTGGTGTGTGCTCGGGCCGAACACACCCTGAAGGTCACTCGCGGCGAAGTCATTCGCGGTGACTCGTGCTGATAGAAAATGGCGGTGCCATGCGGGCGCTACGCGGAACGCAGCGGTACACGTCCGCCGGTCGCGAGTATATAAGGGTGACTGTTTCTGCTTCCTTTTGCTGCTTGCTTGTCGCCTGACAGCTGCAGGACAGCGGCGGGGAAACGCGGGGGCGCGGGTGCGCGCCTTTAGGTGACGTCACGCTCTGGCGTGGACACTTCGATTTAACGGAGTACCAAAATGGCAATATCAAAGTTTGATTTTGTATTAGACCGCTATAAAACTTTATAGCTACATTCGATTGCCAATTTTTACATACGAGTAGCTTTTACGATTTGTCCAGTCTATACCCCCCTAATAGTTGTAAAACCTTGACATGTTGGATATTCTTATCATATAAATGTGACTTAACGTGACTTTATGTGTTATTTTTACCATCTTCTATAATACAATTACTGTATGACTGACTGATTGATCAATGCAGTGCCTAAGCTGCTGGGAATACGAACTTAAAGTTGTGCCAGTTTCAGTAAATATTCACTATAAAGCACAATCACAATCACAGGAAAGATTTTTGGTAATTTCACCCCTAAGGGAGTGAAGGCGCTGGCGGGCAGCTAGTAACAAATGGTGCTCGAAATGCTCATGTCTATCCATGACAGATGCAGTGCCATCTAGAGCTTTAGGTTGACGTTTTGTGTGGCACTGCACTAGCTTACTACTGTCACACCTAAATGCCCGCAGGTCTAACACAACCCGTAACTAGTCAAGCAGAAAAAAAACATAAATACTTCGAATAATTTTCTAAATTGCAATGATAATCTTAATAACCTATAGGGCTATCGAGGTATGAATAAAAAAAATTAACATAATGACCAAATGAATCAAGCTTCCAGAAAGCTCTAAAAACAGAATAGATTTTTTTAGTTACGTGTATCATTGTAAATTTGTCTCATACTAAAAGTGTAAAATATTAAGATCGCACAATCATCATCACCATCCTTTTTCATCACTTTTCGATTCAAAGCATGTATGATAGAAATATAAGTTGTGAATAAATAATCTGTGTGCAAAACGCACACATTAAAATATTTGTGATTTTAATATAATATACATCTCTCAGTTTTTGAATTTATAACTGGAAACATTCAAATAATAACACACCCACCATTACTTTAATTTCGCTATCCAAAACTGTTGAAAACATTTGCACGAACAACAACAAAATGCTCTAGTTAGACATTGTATTATTTGAGTTTGTTAATTCAAGAGGAATATGGCGATAACATAGCTACCTACGCCAACTCAACTCTTATTAGTTTAGTTTGTAGTTACAAATTAGTTTTATCAGACAACAAACAGCAAACTACAGACGGATAGTCAACTGCTGGCACGTGGGAAATATTCCCCGTATTACCTAAGTACTCGTACTTAGATTCCGCTTTCCTGACACGCCTGTGAGAGGCGCTTAATTTAAATTTTCTCATATTTACCGGTATCGTGTAATAGCAATCGGGTGTATTTTACACAAGTTTTCAATAAAAGTGTTTTACGTATCGTCGATGAGTTTGGTGGGCCGCAATGGCGGACACACCACACCCAAAATGCTAAAGGAGGCTTTCAAACAAAGCCGAAACAAATGTCGATCGCTATCTCAAGAACGCTTAAGGCTGGATTTCACCGTTGATGTAAACACGATCAATTTGAGCTCTAAACTCCTTTACGCATCGAATCGAATCGAGCGAAGCGAGGAGAAATCTTAGGTTACTTATTATTACAACGCGCAAGCCGAGCGAGCGTAGCGACCGTGCCGCGGTAGCGGCCGGCGAAGCGCTAGAATCGAATTGCTCGCACAAAATATACGAGGCATCATTTTTGACAGTGTACACGGAATACGGGCTGTAGATTCCTGGCTGTGCATTATTACCCTGTACCGGGTACAATATCGGGATGTGCTATACGGGGCGTACAATACGGGTCGTACATTATTTGGTTGCGCAATACTGGTTGTACAATATAGTAACTCCACACAATAACAATAGCCATTTTGACATGACAGTTCAATAATCTTCGTTGTTTCTCCTTTTCGAGGAGAGTTTAGAATTAGGTCGGCTGCACACGGTGGTGTCAACGTTGGTACCAACGTTGGAATATAAATTTGGTGCGGCGTACACACGTTGACCCCAACTAGCAAAACGGTCTCACATTTCTTACTTTATAAGAGTTATAAGCTTATAGTGGTCTCATATCAGTTTTCGTCAGTCATATCACTTCTATATTAGTCTCTGACAAGCCGGTACAGGCTCAAATACGCTTGGTCTTATCTTAATACCTTGTCTTAAATAACCATACAAGCTTCTTTAGCATTGCTGTTGTAAGCCACATTCTCTTAAAAAAGCATTTAATAGGACTTATTGCACTTGAGATAATTTCATTTAAAATCTTCTTTTTGTAAGTTTTATACCTCACGCGCACCCAAGCAATAGATTTTCTTTAAATAATAGATAATAAGTAAAATCAAAATAAGCTATTTCTTCAAGTGTCGATGTCATTATAACAATATTTTTTTTATTATGTCTGGGTCGTTCGACCTTTGATAAATTATTTACGCTCACAGAACTTTAACGCTAGAACAATATAAGCCTATGTACGCTGACAAGATACTTACGTAAGAGCGATATTAGCTGAGACATCACAAATTAGTTTAGTAAGTAGATTCATTTGATCAAATTGACACGGACCAACGGCCGCCCCAATGTTGGCCAATGCAATTTACTAGATTCACACTATGAACGAGTGACGTTGGGACTATGCTGGTACCAACGTGTGGAGCCAGCGTATTAGAATTAGATTTAGATTCATTTTTTTTTTTAATTACTATTTAGAATAGCTATTTGGTGTTCCTATGATCTTATAATTAAAGAGGTAGATTCGTTATGTTAGTACTGACGAGAAGTCAATGTTGTCCTAGCTCTTGCGTTTACAAGAACGTATTTTGCTAAGGTTCAAACGCCCACTCAAAAGTAAGAAAAACTAAATGGAGTAGGTAATAGAGAAAGACATATTTTATGGAAAATGGACTTTTAATTAAAAATCCAGGCAATATTAACCCATTTTATAGTATTTTTATATACGTTACTTTTTATTAATTTGTGTTATTTCATTTCCTTTTATGTTTCTATCTAAGGTAACGATCTATGACCTAAAATTGAATAATTATGAATAAATATGTTTATCTCTTTATCTTTTTATCGGAGAGCCTGATCAGTAGGTCAAATCAAAGTGCTAGTAAAAGCGAGATAAATATATTCAGCTGTTTCGCTACGATGAATGTAGAGGAATTATAGAACATCACTAGTTAATGGAACAGACGAGCCATTTAAAAAAAACCCTTCACCAGCACACTCACGATCTACATCACTTTATGAGGACATTATCTTTTTAAACCAACAATAACAAAACATATTTTTTTAAATGCCTTCTTGGTGTACATTTTGAAATTATGTAATCTTTTTTCTATAGCGTTTTAATTTAGTTCGGCTGCTCGCACGTATAAACAAACTCAAATTGTAATATTGTATCAAGCATTGTGTGATAGTAGTAGGACTATGGTAACTTACGAACCATTATCTGTTAGTAACATTATTTGGTGGTAGTTACTACAGTGACATCTATATAGCTAACGAGCTGCGCTCCACGGTTTTGCCCGCGTGGTGATGGATGATGATGATGATGAATAAAAATATATGGCATAGTTCATCAGGGATAATGTAGGATCCAAATGTTTTTTTTTCAGTTTATTCGGAGTCTATTCAAATCAAACAAAGTACAAACGATCAAATAAATCTTTCCTCTTTATAATATTAGTGAGTATAGATAGGTATAACTCCAATAGGATTTGGATATATTATGTGTACGGTGTTATTTTTATGCGCGGCATGAAGACGGGCATTGAGGGATTTCTCTATAATTGCTTTATATTTAATAAATAAATAATTGATCCAGAAACTCCGGGGTTTGTGCTATTTATTATATAATTTCATCATATTACGTCGTCATAGAATACCAAGTAAGAGTACATAGAATAATCCTATTTTACTTTCAAATCATAAATATATTGTAAATAATTATTTCATCTGTCAAGCAGTTGGACTTGCAGGCTAAGCTATATGTACTCGTATTAAATACATACAATAAAAGGCATATAAACCACATTTAAACACACACGTTTTTCATAGTAAAGCAAATCTCCGTTATTGAAGTCAGTCTACATGATTATTATTTACTAGCTATAGCTACCGCTCACGATTGACTATTAACACTTGATACCACAAATATTGCCTGACTAATTTTTCGGTGTTCTATCGCTATTAGTATGAAACGGAACCTCCGTTAATTGCGATTGTGTTACTTTAAATACATATTCACTTCATATAGTTTTAGTTCAGGAAATGTTATTTAGACCGATTCAACTTATCGACTTATCCTTGGAGAATAATAGAACAAAAGAGCGAGTTGGCTCGGAAAGGCACGCGCCATCCGTGTACTGTGAATAAGTAGTATTGATAGTTGTCAGTTTAAAGCAAAAAAGATCTAAGCTATGATTATATTTTGTACTTTTTAAGGATACAATTACAACGTGGAAGATACCCAAATATTAATTATTCATTCAATCATTATTTAGCTAAATTAAATATCTATAAAATTAAATTTGTGTCAAGCAAAAGACATTCGCCGCGAGGGGACGGAGTAGAACATTCCCTCCACCGTTGAGATACGAAACGCAATAGGCGAGAAAACCCGACTTGATAGGTGCTGGGCCTCTTGTGGAAGAGAGGTAGTTACCACCGCAGTGCCATATAAACTGCCGCCAAGGAAAAGTGCAGTAACATTACCTACTGTGTAACTGTATAAAGGTCACTGTAGCATGTGTAACCAACGTTATATACACATAACGTGGTTCCATGTACTTGTTACTTATATGAGAAGGCGCGCATGAATACAAAACAAATTTCATTTTATAGTTAAATTTTAAGGGCTTAAGCTCTGAATAATAAAGGCGATAATAGAGTTATCGGTGGACAAAATTTTTATTTTGTTAAATGCTAAAAAATAATAAATGTGGAACATGTTACGTTGACAGATTTATTTCAAGTGTGAACCTAAGCGATAATATTTCTGTTATATTATTAGTTCCCATTAACGCAAGTATTGATTTTTAGGGTTGGCAGATTTCTAAAACTATACATTTATTCAGAAATTGTTATAAGATTGAAGTAAATTTAGTATCATAAACAAATATTATTAATTTAACATGAAATGGATACTAATTACTACTATAATGTTTATACAAGTTTTCTCTATAAAATTAACGGAAAGTTTAATTAATAAAATTCTACGTGTTAGTATCATTTTAAAATGACGTAGGTAATATATATGCGAAAGTAGTTTTGTAATGTATTTGCAGTGTAAAGCTACTGTTGCTTACAGCTACATAACTACAAGAAAGGTTGAGTTTACATTCAAAATGATGATGTGAATCAATTAAATATTTAATGCTCATTTAAGTGAAAAATACATTTGCGAGTTATGTTAAATAAAAATATATTTTAACCTGATTTTGGTATTAACTTGCAACTATAAACAAACCAAAATTTTGTTCAACCCTAAAACGCCTTCTTAATTTCTTTCAAAGGGCGAAGTCAAATAACCAACCATATAGTCGACTGCAGTATGTAATGTTCCGACGAATCAAAATGTTTTATTTTTTATGTATAGAAATACTTTATATTTCAATATGAAATTTATTAAGGGTTTTGACGGTGTGTTGAATGTTGTTATTTTAATATAAAATAACAGGAAAATATAACAAATAGATTCAGAGTCTCCTATCTATCTGAGGGATAGGTTCCAAAAGTTAAGTTGCTAGCTGAAAAGATAAATGTTAATATTCAATATAACATATATAATAAGAATTTACTAGCTTTTGTTGATAAAATCGTATTTGCTGGAAGTTCGTCTACTGCATCAAGGATAACATATTATGACCAGAAATTTCAACAAAAAATTGAAGTGCATAAGTGGATTTCAGTTAAGCGACGATTTTATCAAAATCTATAAATTTTGAACTAATGTGTTTCTCAAGTATCTGACAGGCGTGAGACTCGGCTAAAATATTGGAAATATTTGTGAATTTTGAAGAGTTACATGAGGCAGTCGGGGTCCAGCCAACGTTGAAAACGGTCGAAATCAGGAACATCGTAAAGATTTCCATTTCATAAATAACGTCGCGAGTGAGTGATAAAGTGAAATAAAATAGAAATCTTTTTCAATGAGCTAAATTTCAATTGTGCAGTGTTTATTTACATGCAGTCATTGTTGAATTTTATATTTATATGTAATATAGTAATTCATTAGTTCGCGAGTGAGTGTTAAAGTGCAGTGCTAATTTATATAGAGTCAATGATAACTTGTATGTATATATGCTATATCTTACGCATAAACTTAGTTTATTTTATTTAAGTTTCAGTTTAGCGACAAAGTGGCTGTCGGCGGTTTTCGACTACGTTGTATTTATAGTTTATATGTTAGGGATCTGGAAAATGCGTTCACTTTCCTTTTACAGAGATAGCAGCTGGGTGGACTTCGTTGGTCATTTTATTGTAAGGGTAGAATATTCTAGGTACTGATATTGCTAGAAAACTAATTATGAGAAGTGCTGATTGTATGTGTGTTTATGAAGTGAATTACCAAACATCGCAACAAATGTTAAAATTTCAAATGGAGCCTTTCTTAACAATACTATTTAATTCAAATACCGCACATATTCATCTCTTTCATCAAATTAATTTTGTCTACTTTCAACGGATTTATAATCAACGCAACGAACATAATAAGCTTCATCATCATAAAATGTCAACATGATTCTGATTAATTATCACTGATCAAACTGAAATTGAAATAATTTCATTTCTAATCTGGAGGTTTACTCAAGGAATTGAAGCATTGTAATATTTACTTTACAATATTACGGATATTACGGATTATAAATGACATCTACATATATTATGGAAGGAGACAATCACCTTTGGACGAGACTTATCAATATACATAAATCAGATATTATAATTGCTACAAACACCTGTCTGTTAAATCTCCATAAAAATTTACAATAATATCTTCTTATTAATAAATATACTCTTAATACAAATACAAAACTAATTAAATAAATAAATTTAGGTACATATAGGTACATACACTATTCAATTCACGCGGGGATGACAAGATGTCGGCAGAAACCTTATAACACGAAGAGACGAAGAACGGACGCTTGCTAATCATTGTCGCCACAGCAAGGAAGTGCTAGCCACTGGGGGGGGAAATTACTCAGAGTCTTGATCAACGTCTGGATTCAAGCCTGCTGAATTCATGACCGCGATCGGATTCGTACATTCACTAGGTACACATACACACACGAGTCATTAAATTCCTTTAGGGTTAGTTCGCGTTATTTGGAATTTAGTGATTAAATAATATTCGTTACTAGGTAAATTAAACATAATAATAGAAATTTAATTTTAAACATCGGGTAATTAAAACTGAATGATAGAGAAGTATGTTTTTAAAGAAAACAAATCGTAGTCAAATGATCGGTATGAGCGTGACGGTTTGAACGTTTAGTTTCTTGGAGAAGTGTAGGTTGAAATCAACTGACGGATTTGCTGGTTCCTGGAGTGAGGTGCTAGGGTGCAGGGAGCCTCACATAAATCAAATCGTTTAGGGTTCCTATTTGTAGATCTTAAAAGGTCTAGATTCCACAACTCCCCCTTTCAAATTATTTTAGGAATTACTGTCACAGATTTGGCTAAGAAAGTAGTGTGGTTTGTATCATAACATGTCTATAACTTTATATTTTATATTCCTTTAAGTTATACTATTGTATGTTATATGTTTATAAATGTATGTGTATGTGTGTGTTACAAAATTATGGCCATGAAGAAAGAAGATCAAGAATCCAGCCAACAGTAGCTGTTTTCTGTAAGTCGCATGCTTTCAGTTGCTCCTTATATTTTCTTTATTTGTTTTCCTATCTTCCTGAATTTATTTGATTTCTATTTGATGTGTTTCTTTTGACAGCAATATTTTATATTTGTGTTTTTATGTGTTTGTTTTGTGTGTACTATTTTGTTTGTGTGTACCATTTGATTTTACTTGATATGTTTTATTTAATTTGTTTCATTTCATTTTTCAACTGAATTATATTTGATGTGTTTTATCCCTATTTTCAGGAACGTATTTTCACTGCCTATTTATAATTTTCAATTAACCTTACCAATATAAAATTATCATATACTTCATTAGATTATTGGTTTATTAAAATATACAATATAAATTAAACACAACGTAAAGGGTCCATAATAATATATATTCTAGACGATCACATTTGGCCAAAGTTATAAATAATACCAACTAGTTACAAAAATGTTACGGTATTGACTAGGTAGATTTAGTTTTGGCTTAATACTTTACATTATATGTAAGCTATTTAAGTTACACATGTGAAACTACTTAACGGTTACATAACCAAAATCTCTTGGGGTGACAAGCGCAATGTAGTACCCGCAAAATAACACTTCTAAGTTCTGGCTGGCACTGCAACTGTCACGAGCAATCGCAGTGTTTAACATCAGGCGCACGATTTATCTATGCTGTCACATAATTGCATTAAAAAATACCCTTAGTTAAATTATCAAGACCGTTTACGCTGCTTACTTTTTTAAAGAACACAAGTTTCAGCTTTTATTACTTTTATATTTTAAACTAAGCATTTTTAAGCTGCGATTATTCTAATACATACTATATATACATACGTTTGTAAGTGGACTCTTACTTTTGTACATTTGCCACTACTCAAGTTAATTATGATATACATAGAGTTGCATCAAGTTACTTCAAAAAAGGAGTAGGTTTTACTATATATATTGCATTGGTTCGATATATATATATTTCTTTTTTATTTGTGTTCGTGGATAACTTCGTTATTTATGAACCAATTTCGATGATTTTTTGATAGAGTGGTTGGTTCCATTTATATTTCATCAAATTCAGTCAAGCAGTTTTTGAGTTAATATCTATATCGCTGCTTTGCATGAATAACCGCACAATCTAAAATATTAAAATTTCTTCTAATAGTTCTTATTTTATCGTGGCGTAAACTCACATTCATATCGGCCAAAATGCCGCAACGGCGAGACAATGTGTCAGTATGCCATTGGTTGTTTTAGGGCGCTATTTTAGTTCAAAAGTCAAGTATCGCTAGATGATACTATTCTTTGCGCGCAATCACATAAAATTTCTCGTAAATAATATATTATCTCAAAATAATAGTGTGAAAGTTTACTAATATTTTATGTAATATCGTTCCATTTGAGTCGTGTGATTCTTCGCGAAATATTTGTTATAATTTTCATATATATCATTGGAGGAAAATGCAACATTTAGTATTGCTACATTCTTTACGAAAAAGTAAGTAAGATAATAATATTTATTTTGTTATATTTGTTTATTCAAGATAAAAATAACAAAATGACTGTAACCATATACGAAATATGTCGATATTGCTTACAAATAAAGCTCAAACATGTACAACTGAAAGCAAGATAATCCACCTTGCTTTAATTTTAGGTGTCTTCAGTACCTTTTTTAAATAGTACAGTTTATTAACATAGAGGTTTACCGAATGTGTTTTCAAATAAATAATAATATATTATGTAGGTATCGTAGGTAAAATTCTCAGCCCACAGCCATATATTTTAATGTTTTCAATAACCTATATAATTTTTGAATACGCTACTACACAACTTAGTTTTAAAAGATGATTTATTTACATACAAATTATATAATATAACTTACGCGTTTTCCAGTGTTCAGTTTAAACATATTCTGATCTTATAGCATGGCCGTTGGGTGTATGTACCTTGCACGTACTTAATTGTTGACTACTAACGTATTGTTTTACAATGCTGAATCCTTTTCAAATAATTAAACACATTAAATAATATAAATGAGGATAATAATAAAAATGATAAAACAGCTACCACTTGAAAATCCAAACAAATTGAAAACGATATGATAAGATTAATATTCAATTATAAGATTAATATAATGTCCCAGTTTCAAACAAAAATATAGATTTAACTAACGCCAGTGAAGATTTTTGTTCTGATGATAGTGTGAAAGATCCTGATTATGAAGATATCAATGCTTCCTTAAAAAAAGAAGTCTATTTTAACGGGTAAGACACGACGCAAATCTCGCAAAACTTTAAAAGATTTCATGGATAGAACAAACTTGAACGCAAATCAATGTGACAATTTAAATAACGATGTTTCAAATTTAAACCGAAGTACTTCCAGTTCACCAATACCGGTACTGATATTTTCTACGCAAACAAAATATATTAGTGTTTCATTAAGATTAAGTAGTTAAGTAGTAGCACATCAGATTCCGATAGTTTATCAGAAGATAAATTGAGCAATGAACGTTCAACAGCAGTAGCTCAATCTATGGTAGACAACACCAAATTTCCCATGTCATCGAATAGCGTCAATAATGAATAACTTCAGGGGCTACAACGAATATACCTCCAAATTCTTCAGGATTTATTGCAATTGTTAATTATACTAATCAGGACTGTGAAGGTATTGTTGTCTCAAATAAAGTCGCAAAAATCCCTAAAAAACTCTAAACTAAGTCTTATTTATCCAATTCTAAAAAAGGAACAACCATTATGCCTACAAAGTCACTAAAAGCACCATGTACTATTACTAATGTGTTCGAAACGTTACGGAATCATACCACTAATAAACTTTAAAGTAAGTAACGTCTTTTTACGCATGCTATAACTGATTCTACTTTGTGAACTGTAATTCAAACGAAGATTATTAAGTGGCACAATAGATCTGGATAAACGTGGCAAACATAACTACTTTTTTCATTTATATCCTGCTATAAAAAGGGCGTGAAGCAACACATCAACTCAGTTCCAAAAATGTTACCCGTTGAATGGCAATTCCCCATATTTGGCCAATAATACAATAGATTTCGCAGAAATCTACCTCCTTTTTAGAAACTGCAACGTGTGTGGTTAAGTCATTTAAGTCGTGCAGATAACAGCAGAGAAAAAAGCTTTATATTGACGGTGGCAAAGCTGTAGCAGAGTTACATAGAGACTATACACTTGATTGTCAGTCAAAAGGCTTACCAAGAACCAATTACATCATGTATTACAAGATCTTTCTAATCTATTTTCTAGCCACTTGATGTAGATTTGATAATTGATTATATTGATTGAGATAATTGTTACAATTTGGTCTGTTTCTGTGTTGGTGTTGATTGTTTTTTTATGAAATTGCATGCCTCTAGATATTATTACTTTGATTTAATATTAATTAGCAAATCGTACTAATATAATAACTGTAAATGTATTATTTTCCGTTAAGTTCATTCCAATTTACTCAACTTAAAACTAATAGCTGATTTTGAATACTCCTCATCAATAATTTCTTTCTGATAATTGTGTTATTATTTTGGAAAAAAATCTACGTTTTTAGATCATATTACCAGTTACGTCATTCTTCAATAAACTTTTAGAACAACATCATTATAACATTTTGATTTATGCTAATATTCATCATAACATAGCAAAACTTAATTTGTCATAAGTAGAACACCGCACAGTTTTTCAGTAATTAATTATGGTATTATAAGCTTAGCAGCTAAAAATCATGATTTCAGCCAAACCTTGATTAATATTCTTTTGACTGATACATTCCATTTCTATATTTTTTCCAATCAAAAGTTGTGGCAGCAAATATTTTCTTTGACTTTCAAATGACTTCCCTCTAAAATTTGTATTTTTTGGATTATGTGATTATTCATGCAAAGCAGCGATATATAAGTGTTTCGCTCATCTTGATGATATCATAATTGACGGTGTGCCGTAAGTAGCAAGGCTTACTTACGGTTAATTTATTGATTCAGGCGTTACTTTGCGGAAATCCATTATCCAAAAACGATATTAAAAAATATTTATTGACACTTCCGCTGAAAAAAACAATGATTTTGGATTATTTGGGGGTGTGCACCACCCTCCCTCCCGCACAAACTGCTAATAGGAAGAATACAACGATTCTATATTTGGAATCGTTCTTGGTTTATTTGGGTTTTCTTGTGTATTTTATTTTGTATTCTTCCTATTAGTATATTTTTGCTTACTTACGGGATTTTTACTAAAAACGGGTGTTTAAAAAGTTTATTTTTGCAAAAAATGGAACCGACTACAACCCTAAAAAGTGAGAATTTACTTATCAAAATCAGTACCATGCGCACAATATTGTGATAGAAGGTGCTTTTGAATTATCACGGTACTGACTTTAACAAGTTATGTCACACTTCAACACTAAATGTTGAAGTCGGTTCCATTTTTTGGTAAAAAATAATAATTCATGTTTTCAGATTAAAGCCACAGTCACGTAAATAAGTCTGTCATTAAGTCACTGTCCTGTCTAAGTTACGTTCTAATAATGAGGTATGCATTGAGATGCATTATCAAACCTTTCTAAGTTGATTGACGAGGTAAACACAAAACAACATATGTTCATGATATTGTTCACTTCGCCTACACTCGAGCACCAATTCGAACACTAACGGTGAATAACATAAATTTAGGAAAATTAAACAAAATCATCAGTAGCTGTTGTGGGGTATTTCTCCAACACAAAAATATTGGTTTTTATATTCATATTCTGGTACTGCGTCCCCACAGAGTAAAACACTCACGAGTCCGTAAGCTGGATGTTACTTATCTATATAGTAATGACAATTATAGTTCTCTACCACCTAAGATATTCACATTTTCTCAAACATGCTTGGAAATTTAAGCATTATTTTAACTACCTTCTTCGAGATAAATCGAAATTGCTGTATTGGTCAAATACAAGCGAGATCGAAAGAAAACTATTTGAAAACCTATGAAATCTGCTAAGGTACTGCCTCGATTTAATTTCCACGCATCACATGATAAAAGTATAATACAAGCCTTGGCCACAACTAGGCATTGAAGGACTTACATATGTGTGCCTCGGCTTCCCCTCAGCCCATATTTGCACGTTCGTCCACCAATGCCTCTGTTTCGGGCGCTGCAGTAATGCACTATTGTTGTAAAACGTATAATTGATCTTGCTTTACTAATCTTGTACTTGATTGAAATAATAATTTGCCAATAATGTATAAGTAAAATTTTATACACCTATTTGTTCACGTTGAACGCTTTACAAATATATTATCGTTATATTTTAATATGTTGACGAAAATTATAAAAATCACGAATTCTATAGAAACGACTTCGAAACCATTATCAAGCTATTCAGCTACTGATAATTTGTATCGAGGCAGACATGAGTCAACCTGGTTGGCCGTTACCGTAAAAACCTCTGCTATACTGCCACTGTCCCATATTATTTCCAATTAGTTGGACGTGAGCACAGTCATGCTGTATGTTCGGTAAGTAAACTGTTTACAACTATGCACTATCTTCAGTCAGTATAGATTCAATACAAGAAGCAGAGTTACTATACTATTAAAGCCAATAATACACAGTGATTATATGATTTTAAAAGGCAATATTTAGTAACAATCTTGTAAGAAAATGCTTATGGCAGAGATGCGGTGTGTACCTCCCTCCATTACGCACAAAACGCAAGTAGGAAATATCCTCATTCTCAGGAGATGTTGGTCGTTCTAGCGCTCGGCGAGTCAACGTCTCCTGAGGATGCCACGTGTAGAGGAGAAACACGTGTCGAAAAGTTTTTCGTTGGGTAAGTTGCAGGTGTATTGCTTAAACAATATACTTCCTGCTTGCATTTAATGTGGGAGGCAGCAGTATTAAATTAATAAGGCAAACTAACGCCTGAATGAATAATACACCGTCGATTTAAAAATCACTATTCCTTTTTCACTGTCTTCCAATCTAAAAGGGGTTTATCAATAAAACGTATTACATTTTACTGTATCATCCAATTTCTTAGCGTAATACTTTTACTCGTATTACGCTAAGAAATTGGATGATACATGGCATTTTTTTTTCATTTGTATTTTATTATATTGTTTTTTATAGTTCACCGCGGCATTAGGATTCTCTGTTTCGCGGAAGGCACGGTCACACACATCAAGAACTACTACTACCCGAGAGCAAACATTTCTGTTCATTACACAAATATGCCCATGTTGTGCCTACCCCAATTTCAGTTGGGAACTCAGTTCTCGAAGTTGTTTACGAATACATCTACCTGGGATAGACAGTCAAACTAGGCAGGTCCAACTTCGAGAAAGAGGTCAATCGTCGAATCCAACTCTACGCGAAGTCTTCTCGTAAAAATACCTCAGTGCCTCAAGACAAGGGCCTTCGACCACTGTGGGTTACCAGTGATGACTTATGGCACTGAAACGTAGTCTCTTAGTATGGGCCTCATAAGTAAGCTCAAAGTGGCACGACGAGCTTTGGAGAGGGTTATGCTCGCGGTTTCTCTACGCGATCGAATCAGTATAATACTAAGTATCATCTAACTAACACAAATAGTTAAAATCAAAGCTAATTGAATGCAACACAGTGGATAAGTGTTTAATTACCTTTTAGTATGGAGCAATAGGTAAAGCAAGTGCATTCTAAATGTTAAAAATGATGAAGTAGGATCATGATAGTAACAATGGAGCTGACATAGTCGCTCAGCGACTCAAAGCTCCCCTAAACATTAGATAAAAAAAGTGCATTCTAAACGTGTCTCAAGCATTTTTGTTACAACAAGTTGGTTACGATCTCTGAAGCGTGTTTTTTGATTTATTTTCTAGGATCAGGTAACAGTATTATGTGAACAATATATAATAATAAAAGGCTTGTTTTAAAACATAAATATGTTATGTAAATAATTGTGACATATTCGTATAAATGAGTGCGCCAAGAATATTATGTATCTCTATTGCTAACAAGAGTTGATTGAAATCTTAACAAATGGCGGCCTTATGTCACTTTTGACAGCTCCATTCATCAAATTACTTACATTTCTGCTCACTGTATCGTCAAAACTGACATAGAGCCGCCATTTATTTAGATTTCAATTAACTTTTGTTAGCAACTGAGATACATAATAGCCCTGCAGTTCGACATTTGTGACGAAACCGATCTGTTATAGGCCGAGGTTACCGCTTAACACCAGGTGGGCCTCGTGCTTGTTCCTTAACCAAATTACATTCTCAAAAAAAATACCCTGGTTTGTATCTACAGTAAATTAAAATAATAACATGACAAGAGCACGCCGGTCCATACATAGCACAGGGTTCCGTAGCAGTTAGATAATAGCGATAGCACAAGGAGAGAAACCAGGTTTTCTTTTCTTGTGCTAAAGTCAGTATAACGCATATTTTTGTAATATTATTTCACAAAAAACCATTAAAGGAGCATTGTTTAGTTAGGTTTTTTTCTCCGTTAGAACCTTTAAACTAGGTACATTATGCCTTATTTATCTCAAGCATGTTTAATGTTTTCTTGCATGTGTTCAACGTGCAAAGCAAAACATTACTTATCACTCATCCTTAGTGACCGTTACAAAATTACAATTTAATAATGTTTAACTACTAACTGTTGTTGAGTGATAAGTGAGCAGCTATGGTAGTATCTGGCGTAGACTCGTAGAGGTGTATAAGTCGTAGCGGACGTTACAGGCGTAGCTTGACAATTCCGTAGCAGGAACCGACCAATATGGCACCTCGTTCAGTAACGTCTATCGCTAAGCAGCCGTGCGATTCTCTAAGAGCAAACATCGTTGCATTTTTGACAACATCCGTGAAACACATGACGAGATGACAAGAAACGTTGGAAAAACAACCTTATGTACAAGAGCGATATCTCATAAAGTATTTGACATCGGTGAGCTCGTTGACTAGCTCGTCGACGAATCATTACAGAATCGCACGGCTGGTGTATTCCTTCAAAAATCATATTAATATAATAAAAACTAATACTACTTTCATAGAGGAACCCAAACAATTTTTTATCTTATTAACAGATAATTCCCGAGTAGTCGTGATAATATAATTCAAGTACAAAGTCACGAGATGTACATTTTTTTTACCTTAACTGTATGTATCGCTTTCTAAGAATATCGTGAAAAGTATTCGTTAAAAATTGAATCATCTCGACATGTACAATTACTCGTACACAAAATATATTATATGTGCATTCCGGCAAATTCTCATATCCTAATTATTATAGCTAATAATCAAGCCAATCAAGCAGAGAGCACTTGATCACCCAAACCGCAAAATTAACAATGGCTCAACAATAGATCAGATCGCTTGATTGATGTATAAACCAGCTGACCTAATCATTCTTCTTACTCGTGATGTTATCATTGATTGAAGATGTATTTATAAAGAGAAATAAAAGAGCGTAGGGCGTATCGAATGCGTTGATTTAATACTTAGAAATGGTCTCTGGGTTTTATTAACCAGATGACATACGAAAAGAAGTGGTACGTTTGATCTTAACTTTTCTTAATTATGTTTTAAATTAAATACTTTTTAGGGTTCCGTACCTAAAGAGTAAAACGGGACTCTCTTACTAAGATTCCGCTGTCCGTCCGTCCGTCTGTCTGTCCGTCTGTCACCAGGCTGTATCTTATGAACCGTGATAGTAAGACAGTTGACATGTTCACAGATGATGTATTATTGTTTCAGCTATGACAAAAAATCTAAAAAAACCGGCCCAGTGCGAGTCGGACTCATACACGAAGGGTTCCGTAGCATTATCTATAAAAACGACTGATAAAAACATGTCTGTTTTATGGGAGATTTAAGCATAGATAGTGGTACGGTACCCTTCGTGCGCGAGTCCCACTCGCGTGTGAGCAGTTTTCTTATTTCATTTAGGGTGATTTTTTTCCGGTCACTGTTATTTAAATAAGCTTAAGTCACTGTCCTGCCTAAGTCACATTCTAGTAAAACTCTGGATGCATTAGTAACGCTCAAAAAAACTATGATTCATGATTTGTACACAGCGCCTATACTCGTGCACCATTGTGAACACTTAATGATTAATGACCTACCACTAGCGTACGTCAGAACTTGAAGAAACACAAATCTAAGTCATTAGACAATCTCAACGATTGCTACTGCTGGGCTTTTTTTTCCGCCATCTCTTGTATTCATACGAGTTGAAGGCGGATGTGTCTAACCAGTTATGTCTCGGGTAACAGCGACATGTCACGCAGACTTTTGAAGCTTTGAGTTAGCTACCTAGAGCTAGCTGCGCTCTGCGGTCTCACCCGCGTGGTGATGTATGAAGAAAACATGTTATAATACACTGGACGAATTCTTTTTAGATGAAAAAATACTTACAAAATAAATCGATCCGCTCCGCACAATATTGCTATACCCAATCAGCGTCATTATGTAATGCCTACCTAAAATATGTTTTACTAATATCTGCATGTAAAACTCATAACGTTTGCAATAAATGATTGAGTATTGAGTATTGATGATGAGGATGAATCAAGCGTATGTTACTCAGGCATACGTAGCTTTACACTCGTGAAAGAATTGTTTGGATCGGTTAAGTAATTTTACGTGTATCTATTACAGACAAGTGAACAATCATATATCTTTCCTCTTTATTCTTAGAGTAGATAAATAAGACTTAATACCAAGGTACGAATAATGTGGCCTTGTTTGTACCGGCGTTACTATTGCATATTTCACAAGTGTATCTCAAAACTAGTGAACCGAATTTGATGAAATTTCAATACCACACACGGAGAGCACCAGCTTTCAAACCAAAAACAATTTTGAGAAGCGGTTCACCCTATCGAAAGTTATGTGGTAACAAACAGAATATATATATATATATATATATATATATATATATTGAGTACCTCCTCCTTTTTGGAAGTCGGAAAAATGAAAAAAAGAAGAGTAGAAAATGAAAAAGTATTTATTGTGACATAACTGAATAGAAAGGCATATGGTAATGTGAACTTCTTTGTAGATATTGACGTCTTCTATAATAATGTTGTACATCACTTTTCTCTATTGTCTATTGACAATATATGCTATTGCATAAACTAATATTATATGGTTAATAGTTTCCACAGCTTACGCGAAATAAGATTTTTCTTTTTGGTATTTTTTCCACACCTTGGGTTACATTATAAAAGTTTTCATACAGATCCCTTGCTTTTTTGAAAATACTATATAGACTATGTTCATCAGGGAAAATGTAGAATTCTAATGGTGAAAGAAGTTTTCTAATCGGTCACGTAGTTTCCGAGCCTATTAAATTTAAACAAACAAATATTTCCTCTATATACTATTAGTGTAGATGCCGATTACTTTCTTTTTCAGATTGGTACTGCAACTGTCAGAGGCACGCGTGACATTTGCTTCATCCGTTTAAAGGATCAAGATGAACTTGTGGACTATAGACGAGTGCCCATCTGTTTCAGGAGTAAAACTCTGCGGGGCGAAATGCGCTATTGGCATATGTTTATAGTTAGTTTTGACGAGGAGACAAGGAGGCGAGGAGGGTAGACCATTATAAATAATAAAAAGACAATATCACATAATCGTTCGAAACAATACTAAAGTTGAACAATAAAAACTTTAATTAACTCTTGTACCAAAAATGAACTCCAAGCAGCACTGTTTGCGAAAACGAGACGACGATGTCTTAAACTTGAGCGCTGATTAAATTGATCGCCAGAAGCGTCAAACAGTATTTCGTCCCAATATAACGCAGTATCAAAACTTTGAGTAGATAATAATATATGAATATAATAATATATAAATAATTATATTGATATATATAATAGATTATAAATCATTTTTTAAGATTATAAATCATTATTTGGATCAAGGAAGTAAGGCTAAGTCAGTTACGGAAGTAAGGCTGAGTACTCCTTGAAAGGACTTGGTGTATCGTCTGTAAATTTCTGTCTGCAGCCTTAACATCTGGTAGTTTGGAACATGAACTATGCCCCTGAATGTAGGAATAGGGTTTTGAAATGATATTATTTTGTTCAGAAGGAATGAAAATTGAAATTTTGAAAAAAGAAATGAATAAAGTTATTTCCTATCTACATAATAAAGATTTAAAGAATCATGTCAAGATTTTACCTGTCAAGCTTTTGAATATAACATATCGTCTAGATTGATGTTAACCCGTTGACTCTCGATTCGCCATATTTGGCCAATAATACAATAGATTTCGCAGAAATCGACCTACTTTTCTAGGAACTCCAACATGGGTGATAAATTATTTAAAATAAATCTCTATTTCTTGAGTTTTGCTATATGTAGTGTTTAGTACACTAGTTTTATACACCACCGCCTTTACAAGTTTATGCCTATTTCTTTCCGTGCATGATTGTCTGGAAGAGATCGCTTTGAGCGATAAGACCGCCCATTGTGACACTTTTAATTATAAGTATTAAATTGTGAAATATTTATAATCTTATTTTTATTTTATTCTTATTTCTTTATTATATTTGTATTGTGGTGTTTCAATAAAGAGTTAATCTATCTATCTATCTATTTTCGGTAATCTGTAAAAACATAAAAATATTTTTTCTCATAGTGCTTATTAAAGATAATTGTCACAATCAACAACGTTTCGTTTTCTGTTTTAGCGCCTGACAATGTACGGATATGTCCTCATTTTTTGTTTGTATATTTTTTTGCGTTCTTTGCTAGAAATAATACAGTAGTTAAACAGAAAACCGTATTGCACAGCACATTCTTAGACATGATATCTATATATTAAGAAAAAGTCTGGTTTAAATTAAGAATAAACAAATATAATACCACAATAGGTATATATAAGTAGTTTGACGCTACGCACATAAGAATGATGCCGTTTTTGATAATTTGATATAAATCCGCTGTTGAAATGTTTTTCAATAACACGAGCTCGTAACACGATTACAAATATAAGCTGATAAGGTAACAAGTAAATAAATATGGGGCAACAATTTAAGACTAAAGCTAATTTCTGAAAGAAAGGCTGATGATAGAACAGACAGCTACAAACCACACTTTATTGAGCATCACATTTTGACTCTACATTTCAAGTACATTCTAGAAATTCGGGAATTTGTGAACAATACATTTTGTTTTTGAACAATTTGAATACAACGTCTCCTTTTATCAACATTAGAAAATACAAACAAACGTAACTCTAGGAATGAAAAATAACTTGACGCTTCAGGACTCTAAGCTAAAGATTCACAGTACGAGCACCTACGTAATGTGTATTAAAATGCTTAAATCACAATATCTAAAAGACATTGAAAAGGAATCGGCATTCATTAACAACTTAAAGTTATATCTTATTTAATAATGATACTGATCACGTTAAGATTTTTTCAACGGCAAATATTTAAACAAAGTTCGGTATCCCATTAAGAAACCAAATTAAGATACAATAAGTAAAATTATAATATTATTGTGTAGCGCCTATTAGACTCCATGTTGTACTGTTATGATATATGTAAGATCTGTTTTGAACATGTGGAAACAGAATTGAAATAAATTAATATGAATATGATAAGCTAATTACATATTATGTATGTATAACCTCCGCCTTACACCTTCAGGCCATATTATGACCTCATGACTTTAGGAACTGGTGAGCTATTATATTCTGTACTATGAACCGGGTGCCTGCAGAACTCAACCTCACATTTCCGATATGCGAGGGTGAATTTAAAGTATAGAAATGCGAATGCGTACGATCTCTAGACTTTAGGCACTGTTTAGTAATTAATTCGCGGTGTGATCCAAACGCCTGCAGGAGTTTACGATTTCTCGTTTATTTCCACACAAGAGAAGGCTTTTAATAAAACAATCGCATTTGAATTTAAGATAAAAGAGAACGACTGTTTATGACTGTTATGTGTTCTCGAGTGTTACGCTCTTATGGGATCTGTTTCGCGGCTTAGTGTATGATTATGCTATCCTATGTACAAACATGAAATATTAAACAAATCTTGATGGTAACTCCTGTGATACACAATTATAAATGCATTTAGTTTTTATTAAATTGAGATTTGTGTTCTTCACACAAATAGAAACCGTTGAAAACCAATGCCGATTAATTTATAGTCAAACATGACGTGCCACTCTCACGAAACTTTCAGTGCGATGAAAATAACTATTTTTGTGAGGGAACATAATAAACTTTGATTAAGAAATGTGTGTCAACCTGACATGTCAACATCCGATTGATACTTGTTTTGACACATCGACATATAATTTTTTCAAGGTTTTCAACTCTCACGGCATAATGCATCAATTATTTAATAGTAATAGTAAGCCTTATGTTAGATGTTTTATTACTTTTATATAATCTAGGAAGCCAATACTCAAAGCTTTATAAGAACGCCCGCTCTGTGGTGCTCTGTTTTATGATGATATTATGGTATGGTGGTTTTATGGATTCGATATTACTCATTTCGGTCCCAAATATCTATTAAAAAGATCAATAATCATAATTATGTGCGAGTCTCAAAATTTGTGGACGAATTTATCCATACTAGGAATAATGACAGTAGTCGCGTAAGCGACTCTAAACCTAGGTATTTGGTCAGATGTCGATGCTATTCTGTCCATTTATACTCTTGTTCAATAGAATATAATGCTTGAACGGATATATATCCGTTTTCCGTTAACTATCAAGTACAAAGGCTATCATGTCATAACCGAGCAATATATTTCTAAATATTAGCTAAACGCATTGTAAAATATAATGTCTGTTCTAAATAGAATTCTGAAATGGTGAATTAAAGTTATAATGCCAATTGTAATTATAAGCTAAAATTGTGCATAAACATAAATTTGTGTAGATAAAACAAATTTTGAAATATTGCTAATTACGAATACAACCTATATCGAATGTGTGCATATTGTAGCATGGTTTTATTGAATGTATTGATTTTTAATAAAGTACTTAATTTGTGAACCCCACCAATCTGGTGATGCTCTGAATGCCGGTAGAGGTTACAGCATTCAGCCCATTCGCAAAACCTTACCTGACCTAACCGCAATAACTGGACAAAAATGCAAAAAAAAGTTGAATATAAATGCCATAATAGTAATTGCTGTTTTAATCGACGACTGTGAATCTAAATCAGATTTCTTTATTTCAGGTTATATGCGCCATGGAGGAAATAAACGACACATTCGTAATGACGAATGGCACAAACACCTCAGAGCCATTCATGCCGTACTACAAGCGACCTGAGACTTACATTGTTCCACTACTGTTTGCGCTCATCTTCATTATCGGCGTGGTGGGTAATGGGACGCTGGTTGCGGTCTTTGTGAGGCATAAGGCTATGCGGAATGTGCCCAATACGTAAGTGAATAAATTAAAATGATATGTAAAGGAAAATCTTAGTGTAGTAGGTTGCAAGTAGGTACAACACGTTTTTAAGCAATATGTCACAATATTCCTCGCTGAGAGTAAAATTGTATTTTATAGCTTAGGAAGATGTTGACGATGCAGTTTTATGTACCTTCCCTATACTTTACGCTAAAAGGACGCGAGCCGTTTATAGGCCTCTAGAGAGCAATGGTATAATTTTTTTTAGCTGACTACATATCACGGTGTTAAATATTGATATATAACTTAACCTTAGGGGTTACTTAGCTATAACCCGCTCCGATAAAGCTCGGATACCTTAATTGGTAAATTTAAATAGTAGATATATTATTTTTATAATTGTTATTTAGGTTAAAGTTTCTATGTATTTGTGTAAACACTTCTAGATACATAAAATTAAAAACAACAAATAAAATACATAAATAAAATATATAAAATTAAATACATAAAATTAAAAATAAAATGGAACACTAATTAATAATTTAGAATAAAATTAAACAAGTAAAAGAATACATATTTTAAAGTCACGCGATTTGTTTTACAAGTTTTTCTTGAATATGTTAATGATATATTTTTATGAAATCACATGGTTGTTTTTATATTTGAAGTAGAAGTTGATAATATTTATTGCTACTAACTTCGGCCACATTATCACTCCCTATAAAGGTTCTGTGCAATTCTATATAGCAGGTACTTAATTTAGGTTTCTCTTTTTTTGGTCATAACTACAGATATATATGTACAATAGAGAACGTAAGTAGAACGATTTGTATTGAAACCAAGCGTGCTGACTTTTCTACCGACTTCTAAACCTTAACGTTTTTTTTTATGTTTGTTACCTCATAACTTTCGACTGGGAAAACTGATTCCCAAAATTCTTTTTTTGTTTGAAAGCTGGTGCTTCCTGTATAGTACCATGTAAATTTTACAATTCGGTACAGTTGTTTTTGAGTTACACTCCAACAGCAGATTTTTATCAAAGTAATAGAATGGAAGTCGGCATTAAATTTTTCAAATTGCACTTGTACATTACATTTTACAAACTTTACTTATTTAGTGACGAGAAATTCAAACCGATTCAAAGACACCAATGCCGGTGATGCTCCAATGCCCCTCCGCCCCGCTACGATTCAAACGATTTCACTATAACCCCTGGAACTGGAATTCAACTACTACAATCCAGCTGCTACAATAGACGCGCGCGGACTGCAAGTAGCGGCGGCCATCCTTGACGCTTGGTCGGGGTCCGGACGCGGGAAGTACACGCATTGCGTTATTTAGTGTACATAAGTTTGATCATAAAATAATAGCTTCAAAATCATAAGTGTAATTGCCAACGGTAAAACTGAGAAGGAATAGTAACAATGTATACTTGTATTTGATTGGAGTTTCCGATATTTGGCACTATTGCAAACACCATGAGCACGGATGATACATGGAATATATATTTATATGGCACATGAAGCGCTCGCAGCGGAGCTTGACTTGGCGATCTTAACCGACTAACAAGTAAAGCAACGCTTGGTGCGGTCAGTAGTTGGATAAGTGGCCGATATATATGGGTGACATTATTCGACTGAGCGCTGCCGTGATTCCTGAACGTCGTTCACGTTAAACCCTATTCGCCCAAGTTGTTTATCTTAGGACAACACAACAGCTGTTATCTTAAGACAAACAACCTAATGTATATATATATATATATATATATATATGTATGTATATACCGCCCGAGTGTCTGAAAACTTCGACATGGGTTGGCCATGAGCCTATCTACTCTTCTCTCAAGAACTTTTCTCTCTTGAGAGGAAGGCTC
Source organism: Selenia dentaria (assembly GCA_917880725.1). Taxonomy (NCBI): domain Eukaryota; kingdom Metazoa; phylum Arthropoda; class Insecta; order Lepidoptera; family Geometridae; genus Selenia; species Selenia dentaria. The sequence goes on from OU862891.1 coordinate 8,386,372, forward strand.
GAGTTCCAGCAGTGAGAACATAATAGGCTGATTATGTATATGAACAAATTGAAAAATACGTCGTAGGTTACTATCCCTTAATAAAGTGAACATTTTGAAAACGTGTATTTATTTCAGAGTAACTGAGGTATATATACATTAACTGTTCCACTCAACACAATGGATATTAAGGACACAGAAATTCACAAAACAAACAACATCTCCCTCTGTAGCTAACATACATCCATAGCCGATCACGAAAATCGCGGTCCTTTCACAGACGTAAGTGCCTCACCTTACTTAATATCTTATGTACGTAAACCACTCTGTGGACAGATATGCTAGCTTTCCTCTGTGAATTTATAATGGAGACTGTCAACCTATCTCAAGGGCTGAAGGGATGTTTTTTAAAGTTCCGAACAAGACAACAGGACCCCAGACATTACTAAGCCTTTTTTTTTTTTTTGTCCCGGGGAAATCCTTTATGGATACCACCCACCACGGGGAGGGAGGTGGTTATGTGGGAGTCCATATACCCACCAAAACCCCGGGGTGTTCCGTCACTGCCGCCCTCGGCGGGAACGCGGGACAGATTTTCCACACGACCGCGAACCCGCCGTGGCTGTCCGTTGCCGGACCCTTCTCTTCGCGGCACGCCAGAACACATGGCGCGCCACAACCGCCTCGGAGACCAAACTCGCCAACAATGGGCGCCAGACTTCCCCGTGTCTGGTCGCCCGTGGTCTCCCTGCGGTGGGTCGGATACGTAGCCCCACCGCCTGCTACGTCAGCCAAAATGGATAGCCCCCCCGCGACCCCACCTCCTCGAGTCTGCGCCGAGCGCCCGGACCCCACCTCCTCGAGCCTGCACCAAAGTGCCCGGGCCCCCCTCCTCGAGCCTGCGCCAAAGCGCCCGGGCCCCACCTCCTCGAGCCTGCGCCAAAGCGCCCAGGCCCCACCTCCTCGAGCCTGCGCCAAAGCGCCCGGGCCCCACCTCCTCGAGTCTGCGCCAAAGCGCCCGGACCCTGCCACTCCTATGTGGACTTGGCGGCCAAAGCCCATAGGAGCGGCCCGCCTGAGCCGGCCAGCGCACCCCAACGCCGGCGCGGCCCCTGGGTTCCTCTTGGCTTCACCGTGGTGTACCTAGCCACGGTTACTGAGCCCCCCCGCCACGTCAATGCGAGAACCCTTCGGGGGGGAGACATTACTAAGCCTATGCTGTTCCTCTGTATGTCTTTCTGTCGTGTCTTCAACGAGCCATATCTCTAAAAATGTAACTAGTAGTTGGTTGAATTTATCACAGTATATATTTATTGCAGATGTCGTATCAAATAATTAGAAAACAAAAAGTAAAAATCAAGGTCCTCATACAAATACGTATTGTTACTAACGGCTCCGGTTATCGGTTATATCCTGGTTAGTGTATTGGTAGTAGCTTTTGCCCGGATGTCCCAGTTTTAATCCCTGGCCAGGTCAAACATTTGAGCGATGAGCAGAAATGTTTGTGTTCGGGATTTAGGTGTTGTTATGTGTTATTATGTATATCCATGCCTCCCACTACGCAAGGAATCCTTGTTAGTAGTAGAAGTGTATGAGAGTAAAAGTTTTTTTCATAAGATAATATTGAAAGATATACGAAAGACATTTAAAAATTGTATCAAGCACGTAAATTTGTTTTATTTTATGATCTTCAGGAAAATAATCCAACTGTGTATGTAGATCATCCGTGATCATGGCGCTTGCAACGGTGCCAAAATATCGAAAACTCAAAGAACATATACATGGTAACTATCCCGTTAGTAATTTGAACATTTCGAATGTTTGTGTCAATTATGGTTAAAAAACTTATATGTTTATGTAGATCCAAGATAAAAATGTAGCATAGATTTTAGAACACAAAACGTGAAAGAGTCTTTAAAATAATAGTTTACTATTTATAAAATCAACGCAAGCAAGCTGTAACTACAACGCCTTGGCGCGATATCAAGTTTCAATGTGAACATTTATGATAGCATCTACCTGGTGTTCCGTACACGCTACTTGATCCAAGAGAAATTGTGTAACTTTATTAAAAATAAAATTTACTCCAAGCTTTTGCGGTAAAGATTTAATAAAGCGAACCGAAATAACTACAAAGAAGCTTTAGAAGCCTTCCAATATTAGAGGCAACTATAAAGTCAACAAAATAGAAAAATGGATGGATCTGGATCATACAGAATCCTTGACTGCGGCGCAACACCGCAGTCAAAGATTCTGTATGATACAGTTTCTTATAGATCTTGAATATATATATATATATATATATGAAAATATCAAATATTTTTTTAAGTTGAAGCACAGGTTTACTATGGAAGAATTAAACCGTACAAGATCGAATTAAAAGGTATGAGATAAACACACAGATATCGGGATACAGTCTTATTGTGGGTTCTACAATAGATATAGTGAACGTCTCTGATGACGCGTTGCGACTCAACAACAGCTCGCGTTGCTAAGCAACGGGTTCGCGGTATCTGTGATACGTAACTTTACTATGTATACTACTAGGTATAGCTAAAAATGCTGTCGTGCTGTCGGGATGGGTCTTACAAAGGTCACTATTTATCATCAATGTATCTATCATACATGTACTTGTCCTGACTGACGACTGATTCACCGACGCAGACCGCTCGGGCTACGCCATTGGAGTATTGTACCTCAATTTTATAAGCTTACATTGTTGGCAGATGATGCCTATAGTATGGCATCTTCATGGTGTATATACCAATATACATCATGGCCCAGTGTACAATATATACTGGACCGCCAGGGAAGCAGGTCTGCCATTAAAATGCGATGAGTTTTATAATATTTGAGCTACTACACTTGTTTTGTGGTAGGGCCACGATTCAACCCCACAGCCGAATGGACCGGCACGACCGGGGAAGTACTACACCCCCACATAACACTGACGTAAAGTAACATAGCTTGCTCTTGGGTTTCGTCGGTTTGTGGGAGGTTCCGGAGGCCCAATTCTTATAACAATTTTTACACATTTTAGTATACAGCTGTTATAAGCGTCCATAAAAGGAGGGATTTTGGTTATTTCACAAAAAATGGTAAATTCAATTTATTACGGTGGCTTCGCATCTCATAGACAAAGCAAGCGATTCCGCCGGCGGGATAGGCATAGTCAGAAATAAATACTTAAACCATTGTCAATATCTAGAGTAAGTCAAATCCTAGAACCGATAAGATAAATAAATATTTAATTTTACAAACTAATTCACTTACTTTTTCGCATGAGTTTAACAATTTATTTAAGCCGGCTAGAGGCATGTTTAGAAGTGGTAATAGTCTAGGGTAACTAGGGTCGGCTCTCCATAAGACGGATACGGTATCTATCCTACCTCAGGTTTGAGCTTTCAACGAGGGAAAATCATGATGAAATTCACAGCATGGTGTAAGGGCACTTCGGATATTCTGCCTAACTATCACCATCAAGTCTGAAAATCTGTCGCTAAACACACAGTGTGTTCCGGCAGTTGTCGTTGAGAGCCAGTCGCTATTCTTGGTATAGTGTGATACTATCATCGACAGCATCATCACTGACTACCAGGACCGCTGCTGGAATTCACAGTTAAGTGCTTCGAGAGTAGTTAGCAATCTTGATGGTGGTAACTAGCCGGGTGGGCACTAGAACAAGCCCCACCTCCCTATGCTGTGGATCATCACGATGGTTACCTACACCAAAACCCTGAAATAGAGATCGAACTAGATGTTGATAGAGCAATACATTGCAAGGTTCAGACCTTACCCGTTCTCCCTCATACATCATAGTCTAGCTAGTTAAAATAAAACTATGATTTTGTGGTCTCTAGATTATCGAAATTACGTAATAATTAAAATATAATTATACGTATAATTAAAATACCTTACGCCAAAATGTAATTTTGTCTCAGTACAATTTGCCATACTAACTGGTAAACAAGCAGTGGTCCTAGTACAGCACTAGCATAGACAACTCACAGTTTGTACTATATACGTCAACGATACGATTACGTTACATTTACGCAAATTTACGAGATTGGCTCACTGTCGTACAATATTGAATTTTGAGTATTCATATTCATATTCATATCATTTATTGCCTCATACATGTTACAGAGATCTTAAATATTATAATACAGAGTCATATTATGTCCCCAATTTTGGGCATAGCAATATGCGTAGAAGCGGACCGATATATTATTACATTTTTCGTCAAAATGTATCCTTAAAATATTCGTCTAAACTATAATAACTTTTAGTAAGTAATAGCGTCATATGTTTAGTTTCAAACATTTGGTCTTTATCTTGAGCTTTTATCATGTCCGGAATGTTATTATAAATTTTTACAGCCATGATGTTTGGGCCAGAACTGTGTATTTTTAATCTTGAAATGTACAGTATTAAGCAATTAGAGTAGTCGCAAAGGCTCAATTTTACTACCAAATTCAAACATCCCTTTACAGATTTCGTCTTTATATCAAACCAATTCTTCCAGGTACATCCTATCCCTGGCTTTGGCGGATCTCCTCGTCATCATCACCTGCGTGCCATTCACCTCCATCGTGTACACCCTGGAGTCCTGGCCGTGGGGGTCGACGGTGTGTCGGGTGTCGGAGGCAGCCAAGGATGTCAGTATCGGCGTGTCAGTGTTCACGCTGACAGCGCTGTCTGCTGATAGATACTTTGCCATTGTGGATCCACTGAGAAAGTTACATGCTACAGGTATGTTTTTTAACTTATAAATACTAGCCTTATACCTATATGATCGCGAACTCCAATACGCTGCACTATTCTGCTTCGGTAGAGTTCGGGCTTTGGAGCAAGTGTGCAAGTGAGAAGTGTTTCCATGTTACGTAAGATCCGAAAGGCTATCAAGATCGGTAAGCACCAAAATTTTAATGAAGACGGAGGATATGGTCCTTCCTATTGAGCTACCCACCGGGAGGTACTGTCTTCGTGGAGCTCTTAATAGTTCACTGAAGTTGATGGTGAGTGACAAATTAGTGAGTAAATTACACCTGAGTGTTCCTCTCAATACGGTAGTGATAATAAACGTAACTGCAGCTGGACTGCTTTTCCATAGTAGAATAATAAAACGTATAAGTCACCGTTTAGGTACGGTCCAATTTCAGTTTAGTTGGTGGAATGCTATTGCCCGTATACCAGTGAAGTAAGAAATACTACATGATAGACATGAATCTTTGCCGATTTACCGTTTTATCATAACGTTTAGTTCCTTTTAATTCAGAAATTTCAACGTTAATATTCATGTAAATAAACATGTATGCTCTTGGACTAATATTAGTTAGTGTACTGAACGAATCAGACTCGTCGACCAATGTTCGGTATACCTACTTAACGCTATGCACGTTTTAGAATTGTATACGTCAGATATTTATAAAAATTCGTTAACTGTGTAAATTAGCTGAATTATTAATAATATTATATCTAAATGTTAACGGAACTGTAATTTTTAGCAAATGCCACACCGAAATACTACCTCGTTTAATTTGTAGCGAGTGACGTAGCATCCTCTTTATTTCTGATAGGCTATTTTGGTTTGGCGGGTAGTATCTTATTTCTGACTGGTTATGAGGTTTGGCGGGAGGTGTTATAGTAGTGGGAGATAGTCTCTTGGCGGCAGACATAGCTAAATAAGCCAATATCTGAGATTGGCGAGCCTTGTTTACTTCACAAGTGACTGTTGCATCAAGATCTGCTGTTTGCCGAAAGTTAAGTGTTATATTTCTTGTTATAAATATTGCTGTATGTCTATGTTTTGTGTCTGTGTATGGTATCTCTTAAATGTGTCTATATTTGCTTTGTTTCCGAAATAGTGTGCGTATAAAATACTTTCCTTATACTTGGACATCTGTAGACTGTTATATAATAATACTCGTATTAAAATGAACACTGTGTTTCTTGGGCAAAATAAATGTTACTTCTGTTTTTTCCTTCAATCCTTAGTAGAATACGTAGCTAGACAGGTAGTTAAATTCATATTATAATCATCGATCTCTTTCAAAGGATATAATATGACACATCTGCTTGTTACCATGTGTGTTATGCTATGAAACCTTTTAATGTAGTAGTGGTCAACGCCCTCTATCTTGACAAATCTCACACACGCGACAAAAAAAAAAACGTTGATAAATACACGTTCCTAATAAGTAACTTTCAAGTGACTAAACTCATTGTCATCATCGCAGATGTAGGACATCCACTAAATGTCCACTTAAGCGGCCTGTATCCAACGAAATTCTGCCACCATTATCAGGTCGTCTGTCCATCTTTGCATGTCAGCTTTGCGTGCCATGTGCCCTGCCCACTGCCACTTCAAGTGGTTTATCTTCTGAGCTATGTCGGTGACTTTCGTCCGCCTTCGGATCACATCATTTCGGATACGATCACGTAGAGAAACCCCGAGTATAACGATAATCTAATATGGTTCAAAGGATTACGAAGGGATTATCATCATCATCATCATCATCATCTCATCAACAACTTCGAGAACTGAGTTCCCAACTGATATTGGGGTAGGTACAACATGGGCATTAGACATAATTTTCGTCTTGTCCATGTTCATCTTAAGACCTACCCGTTGGGAAACTCGATGGAGGCCTTCGAGCATTGTACTGAGGTCTTCCATGGATTCTGCCATGACTACAATATCGTCGGCAAATCGAAGGTGAGTGATGTATTCGCCGTTAATATTGATGCCAAGTCCTTGCCATTCCAGAAGCTTGAAGGCGTATTCCAATGTAGCGGTGAACAGTTTCGGAGATATAACGTCTCCCTGTGTCACGCCTCTTTGCAATGGAATTGCCTTCGAACTCTGCTCCTGTACTCGGACTGAAATGTAGGCGGTTTTGTACAAACACTTCAGCACTTCAATATACCGATAGTCAATACGGCACCGCTGGAGAGACTCAAGCACTGCCCACGTCTCGATCGAATCAAAGGCTTTCTCATAGTCCACAAACGCTAGACAAAGAGGCACGTTATACTCTTCGGTCTTCTGTATAACTTGCCGTAGCGTGTGGATGTGGTCTATGGTACTATAGCCTTTTCGGAAACCGGCTTGTTCCGGAGGCTGGAATTCATCAAACCTGCGACTGAGACGGTTCGTTATGACCTTCGAAAACAGCTTATAAACATGGCTCAAAAACGAGATGGGTCTGTAATTTTTAAGTAAAGTGTAGTCACCTTTCTTGAAGAACAGCACCACCACGCTTTTGTTCCATGCTTCTGATCTTCTGATCTGATCTTCTGCAAAAAAATGACTCATCGCACTCATGCTTATGTACGTTCAGTTCTAAGTTCTGGATGGCGCTGCAACTGTCGTGGACAGACGTAGTGCTTATCATCAGGCGCACGTCTTACCGGTCTCGTCACGTATCTGTGTAATAATATCTCGTCTGTTATTTGTGCTAAAATGTTAAGCCAAATCGTTTCGGCATACAGTTCAAAAGATCGCGGCGCAACATCTGCTATATCGTTAATTCGCTCATGGAATGTATGAGACATTTGAACGTAAATGTATGAGACATTTGAACTAGGTATTTATTCTCATATTCATTCTTCAATATAGATTGGAACTACGTTTTCTTTATATCACCTTTATTGCTAAACTACTGCGCTCCTCGTTTTCACCAGCGCGGTGATGGATGATGATGATGAAGCAAATGTAACGTATGTTAATCAGGCCATATATAGCTTTCAAATGGTAAAATAAATTGTTGAACCAGTCATGTAGTTTTGCGTTTATTCGTGACAAACAAACTATCAAATCTTTCCTCTTGATTATTAAATTAGATAAAGATGAACGGTACGAATAATATGGCCTATGTTGTACCGGCATTACTATTGAATATTTTAAAATGAAAAAGTACTTATTGTTACATAACTGTAATAGTTAGACTTACTTAATGGTATCGCGGACTTTTTTGTAGATATTGATGTCATCTGTAAAACTGTCATAAATCACATTGCTCTATTGTCAATAGTTTCCGCAGCGTACGCGACATAAGGTTTTTTTGTATTTTTTACACCTTCACACCAGTTTTCATACGGTACCCTAACTTTTTTGAAATTATTATATGGCCTATGTTCATCAGGGATAATGTAGGAATCAAATGGTGAAAGAATTTATCGGTTCAGTAATTTCGGAGCCTATTTAATTCAAACAAACAAAACTTTTCCTCTTTATAATATTAGTGTAGATAATGTAAAACTCTAAAAATATACTAACAAATCCTGAAGGACTATATTTTATTTGTTCTTTTATTTTGTTCCTTACCGAACATACACTTTTTTCCTATATTATTTTGTCAGTTTGTTTGTGCATCACTCGTGCATTTTCCGTGCATACGTGCACGGCATTTATACAAAGAGATCGATTAATCAAATTCAATTTAATATTAAAATAGATCGTGATAAAACGTTTAATATATATTTTTAGTAAAGAACTCTAAAAATACAACATTCTTCTGAACACTTTTATTTTTATCTCACGTAAAAAAGTTACGAGAGATACAGTGCGGTAGTTTACACTGCACTAATTAATTTAACATTCACCTCACACGAAAACAAATGTTTAAAAGTATTTTATCCCGTTTTATTCTAGTTTTATTACGTTCTTTTTCGAGTAGAGCAGCCAGATGTACTTGAGATTTCATGGTTAAGAGTGAACCTAAGCGGGTCAAGAATAATTTTAGCTACACGTTATAAATAATTAATTAGGTAACTGCGTAAGTATTAAAGCTCGTGAATCTTTTACGACCGTACTTAATCTGGATACTTGCAATGAAAGTCGGTGGAAGGTTTCAATACATTTAAGTCAAATAACACAGATTAGTGATAATTAGTTAGATAGATAGTAGTATTTGACAGAGGGTTCTTACGAATGAATAAGGCCAAGAAAGTAAGATTGGAAGGAAAAACATGGTCATCATCATCATCATCTCAGCCGTAGCACGTCCACTGCTGAACATATGCCTTCCCCACAAATTTCCAAGAGGACTGGTTGGAAGCGGTCTGCATCCAACGTCGTCCTGCTACCTTTATCAAGTCGTCAGTCCACCTTGTCGGTGGACGACCTACACTGCGCTTGCCGGTCCGTGGTCTCCACTCCAGAACGTTCCGGCCCCTTCGGCTACCTGTTCCGCGTGCTATGTGGCCGACCGAACTTGGTATTATTTTCCAATTTTATTTTATCTATGAATACTCGGAGCCTAAGAATCTATAGATAATCGAGCAAAGAAGCTCATTGGTAAAGAGGCTTTGGCTTTATCGGAGAGTAGACTTCATAACCTTGAACATAGACGAATATTTGCCAGCTTATCGGTGTTTTACAGGCTTTACTCCGGAGAATGTGCTATCGATCGATCACAATCTTATTCCCTCATCTCTTTTCTTTCATCGGACAACAAGATGCACATTAATACGGCATCCGTACATGGTTAATATTTCATAATTACGCACGAATCACTTCAAATCTAGATTCATAATGCGTACGGCTAAGGTATGAAACAACCTGCCAGCGTCTATATTTCCCGACATTATACAATCTGGGATTCTTCGAAGTACATAGTGAATAGGAATCTTTTAAGCAAGCATGTACCACCGTCAACCGCATCATCACTTTCCATCAGGTGAGACTAATGCAATTAATGCTTGTTTATCTAATGTAAAAAAAATCTAGTATTAGGCTACTACATCTACTACTTGATGTTGTAACACAGCTACTGGAACACACCATTAGGTGTTTCGTTATTTTAGTAGCTAGCCAGGCGGGCAACAGAAAGTACCACCATATGTTAAATGCATCCAAATGTTACCTTTTAGCTCAAGTCGAGATAGGGATAGATCCATTGCACTTATGAATTGAATTGAATGGACTTTCTGAATCCAATACTCAGCAGATAATATCTAATTATTTTTAGTAATAGTATAAAGATTTGTGATGAGAATTAAAAGATAATTTATAGGCAAAAACGCAAAAAAATATGCGCTCGTGTTCCCGATTTTGTCCGACATGAATTTATGCGAACGTAACGCATAGCGGTAATGATTGTTATTTTACAGTTGAAATGATTTTATGATACAACAGTTAACAATAATTATTGCAACTGTGCCAATCTGTAAGTATAAAATACGAGCGGCGCTCCGCGGTTTCACCCGTGTGGTAGTGAATGATGATGACAAAATATATTATACTAGCGACTGCCTGCGACTTAGTTCGCGTAGTAGGCTCGGAGGAAAATACAAATACGTTTTATGATTTTTTAAACTTTGCGTACACTCGTGCTCCAACATGCACACTTAACGGTTAATAATCCACCACTATTACATAACACATTAAAAAAAAATATTTTTTTTTTATTTCCCAATCAAAATCACTCTTAATCTTCACCAAGATCGCATTGGTGAATTGAATCTTTGTTACAGCACGCGCAAGTCGTACAATAAAAAATAACAATCTCGATCAAACGTGTATCACTAAGCTGTTTTTGATCGACAATAAAACGTTCGTTAATGTTGCATCAGACGTCTTTGTTTCTATTGGCATTTGATCAAACTCGTAAGGATTTTGTTGATCGCAGTCTGAGTTCTGTGTACGCTTAATAAGAGCGCCAAGTTGGCGTTATGCCCGTTCGGTAAGCGAGGTAGCGCCAACAGATAAAATCACCAAAAGGTTGCGAAGTCACTACCTGGCTATATTATTTAAAGGTAGTTTGCGTTCTTTTCTTGCGATAACTCTGCTAGGTTTTCGCAAAAGTAGATCATTAATAAACTCAAATATAAAATTTGGGTTTATTCGAAGCGATGGTAGCCCAGGGGTGAAAGTCTCTACATAGATAGCGATTCCTTTACAACCGACCTCGATCGCTAAATCGACATTGCCGTGCGATTCCCTAATGATTCGTCGATGCGCTCGTCGACGAGCTCCCCGAAGTCAAATACTTTCCGAGATAACGCTTGTACATAAGGTTGTTTTTCCAACGTTTCTTGTCATCCCGTCATTTATTTCACGGATGTTGTCAAAGATGCAACGATGTTTGCTCTTAGAGAATCGCACGGCTAGTCTGCAGTGCGATTCTCTTAGAGCAAAGCTAGCTCTTAGCTTCGCTCGTCGGCGAGCGCATCGACGAATCATTATAAAAATCGCACGGTAGAAATGTACCTGTAGCTGCGCCCATTCTCGTAACGGGCCGCGCTAACGTAATGTGCTAGACTGTGGCGATTTAACGGATGTCGTTACAGTCGCTAATAGATTAAGAATACCGGCCCAGGAGTAACAATGGTGGCTCGTCAATTAGACGTCCACGGGATCAATCCCCATCTCGGCTACAGCTTTCGTTGACTTTCAACTAATGAGAGAGCATACTGATTTTTACTTTCATTGATTTTTCAATCATCTCATCTTTCACTTGAAGTGATACCCATAGACATATTCACATTATTAAGGAGATATGTACCTGCAAGTACATTTTGTTTTAGTTTCCGGTATTTCCGATACCCTATGTATTCATATTCAAATTAATTTATCACCTTTTAGTACAGATCATTATAATTTGCGGCTCTACCTACCAAACTGGGTATAGATATACCCGTATCTTAATTAGTACTCTCATCCCTATGTTAGAGTCTGTGCAAAAGCAGAACCGTCGAGGCGTTACGGTGAACTAATATTCAGATTTTTATATAGCAGCCCATTCCAGCTATTATCTGTATGTTACGCAACTGTCAAGTGTGACTCGATAAAACTTTATAATAGTACATTAGCAGCATATTTTTCATCTTTATAATTTAGTTATTAAACAGTCAATTAGTTCACGCGCGACCGCATTTTCGACACTTGTCTTCTCTTCTTGCACAGCAATAAAAAGCTGTAAGTGTTAAACATTCGCTTGAAACTAGATTGATTTGACTTAGGTCTGTACAAATGTGGAAGTAATGAATTTCATTGGTTGTATAAATAAGTATATTGCCTGCTTGCATTTGAAGGACTCACTTATCTCAGTAAATAAATTGGCTATCGCTATTTATCTAGCCAAAGCCGCTTCTCATTTTCACTTCACATCTATTTCAATCAGCTTGGTTTGCACCAATCAACCTCTGAGATAAATTATATTGCTTGACATTTTATACTCTAAATAACTTCCTTGCTTTGTTATTTTTGTAGCCTCACTGCTCACGGTTTGAGGGAATAATGTACATGAAATCAACATTATTGCTATAACTTAAAAAAATACAGTTTGATTGGTTAACTAGACATACACATTTTATATTGTTTTCGTTTTGGCGTCAAATAGAGCCGTCTCATGCCTGATGTCAAGCTTCCTTAGGATTGCTCATTGATACTCTATACACACTACCGTTCGGTTAGCCCTGTGTAGAACATAGGGCTAATTCACAGTGCATGTAAATGATACATTGACTTAAGTAGTGGCATGTTGCTCTTTCTGTGCGTTTTTTGCCCTCTAGCCGCCTTTTGAGATCGTCCTGTAGCAGAATATGGAACATTCCTGGATTTTATGCCAAAAACTATGAACGTAAGGTCCACTAACTAATTAGGTTGGTATTAATTTTAAGTCGTGAGTGGTCGTGGTTGAAGACGATGCCTTTTCTTTAAATAATGCAGCCCTCGCGATGCGCCTCCATCCATTGCGGTCTTCTGCGTTTCGGGTGCTTTGGACTACGGACGTTTGTGTTGCAGCTTTTATGAGATCTGTCCAACGCGTAGGTGAACGACCGCGTGACCGCTTGCCTTCTACTTGCCCTTGGACTACGATTCGTTCCATGGAGTTTTCATTTCGAACAATGTGTCCTAAGTATTTGAGGATTCGTATTTGCACAGTCGACGATAATATTTCCTTGATTTTTAGTTTCTCCAAGATTGAGATATTGGTCCGAAACATTGTCCAAGGGATCCACCAGCACCACATTTCAAGTGCATCGATTTTGTGTCGGTCTCTGAGGCAAACCGTCCATGTTTCTGCGCCATAAAGAAATATCGGAAACACTAAAGTTTTCATTAGGCGGATTTTCGTGGCTTTGGTGATATTTTGGTTGCACCAGACTCTTTTGAGCTTATCAATGGCAGGTCTTGTGATAGCGCATCTTCTTCCTCACAGTCCCCAGTGTTCGTGATCGTGGATCCGAGGTACACGTAGGATTGAACAATCTCACAGTTACCAATCACAAAGATGTCAGGTTTATTTAGTTCAGTTCGGTCCAAGATCATCATCTTGATTTTGTCTCTGTTGATCGCAAGTCCGAAGGAGAGGCTTGTTGTCTCTAAACGTGTCAATAGGTTTTCCATATCTTATTTTGTTTGAGCGGGAAGAGTAGTGTCATCGGCGTATCTCAAGTTGGATATTTTCCGACCTCCCACTGAAATGCCCTTGTCCCACCGTTCTAAAACGATTCTCATACTATACTCCGTATAAATGTTAAATAGGAGTGGAGATAGTATGCACCCCTGCCGAACACCTGCATGTGTGTGAAAGCTTTTCGAATCAACGTCGTCTATTCGAACAGTCGCAGTTCCGTCCTCGTAGAGTCGGTGTATGAGCCAAACTATGTGGCTAGGTACTCCCATTTGTAACAGTATATCCCATAACTGGTGCCATTTTATGGAGTCGAAGGCCTTGTGAAAGTCGACAAAGCAAATATAGAGTGAAATGTTAAACTCTCAAGACTTTTCAATTATCTGTCAAAGAATTAGGATCTGCTTTCTTGTTCCTCGTCTCTTGACAAAATATCCCGTTTGATCCATCGCTATTTCAGGATTCAGAAAAGCTTTCAGTCTGGTGCTGATAATGTGAAGGAGTACTTTGCTGGCGTGTGAAATTAAGGCTATGAGTCTGTAGTTGGTACATTTCTTAGTCGATCCCTTGTTGTGCAGTGGTATGAACACGGAGTGTACCCAGTCTTGAGGCAACTTCCCTGTTTCCCAGACGCGAATGCAAATAGCGTGCAGCATATCAACGCCGTATTCACCCATTCATGTTTTCATATCAGGTACGCTTTATTTTGAAATTATCAGTATTTTGTACAATATTACAAAATTCACGGTTAAATGTAACCATTCCCTCATTATCTCTTGCCATACGAGCGCTCCATACGGGGCGTCCGGAGTTCAAATGACACAACGAGCGTGTAGACGGTATGCTCTCGTTTACTCGAAGAGCGCCACGCAAGACGCGACGAACACCCCGAGACGAGAAAGGACGAGCATGTAGACGCGCCATTACACTGCGGCGCTAATATTTTTTATGTTATTAGGAAACGGTTAAAGCTTGAACAGATGCATTTCCTCACAAATTACATTATTTTTTTAAGTCTCGTGCGCCTGTAATTTCGCCAGCAACCGTACCGTCAAACCAAAACGCAGTATTGCGAACATTACTGGTTCACGGGTGAAAAAGGTATGGTATACCCTAGATGAACTCATTCACGAAAAGTTTCATTGCTCTTGACTTGTTTTCTAAATTTTTCTTTCAGTCTCCTTTAAGCTGTGTATTCACTAGAGGACATTTCGCGGAGACATGTCGCCCAACATTCACGTGGCTTCTTTGCGCGACACGTGCGACACACGTGTGACTTCGTGGGACAATGTTACTCGACATTTGTCTTGTACACACTAGCCAATGGTGAACAATATAACGCCCGAGGAGGTAGTGATGTTCAGTGCGGCTTATATACGTATTCAGAATACTATAGCAAAACGTAAAAAATGGGTGGTGGGATAGAGATATTCACCACAGAACTTTGGTCAGAACTTGTCCATGGAAAAAAGAAAAGAGTAAAAGCAAATTTCAAAAGCAAGCACATTTTATCACAGCTCCATAATTTTTAATTTGACAGCCTTATTAAGCCTTATTAAAAACCTGTAAAATTCACCCGACGGCTGCTCGTAAACAAAAAAGAAGTTATGTAACCCAAGGTGTGAAAAATAATACCATAAAACATCGTGATATCGCGTAAGTACGCTGCAGTAACTGTTGACAATAGAGTAATCTACAAAAAGTCTGAGAAACCCTATGTGTATCTAACATAACTATTAAAAGTTATATTAGACCAACTACCTACATTTTCATGTAAAATATGCAATAGTAACGCCGGTAAAAACTAGACCACATTATTCGTCCCATGGTAATAATCCTTATATATTAAAGAGCAAAGATTTGATTGTTTGTTTATTTATAGTGGATAAACTGCAAAAACTACTAAACCAATTCAAAAATGTCTTTCACTAGTAGAAGGCTATATTGTGCATGAGTAACATACGCTATATTATAATGAGCGCAGCTAGTGTTACATTTTATATAGGACGGCCGGACGGACGGACATGACGAAACTAAATATAAGAGGTCCGTGTTTGATATCGTATTTGAAAAATAAACCTTATGTCGTATTCAAATCTATAGATAAATAGTAGTAGGTAGTTGCGACAGATTCCCATGCATCATATTTTTCATAATCATGATGAGTATCCCACAATAATTGAAATCTTCGATGAGGGTCAATACGTGCATCGGACCACACTATTGCCGTTTCGGTACATAAAGCGACACACGTCCTCACTATTCAAAACTTGTCGAGCGACAGTTGAGGGACACGGATGTCGCGCGTGTCGACGCTCGCAGAACGTCGACTTGCGACAAGTCCCGCGACCCGTAGATGTCGCAAGCGACGTCGGGCGACATCGCGCGAGACACGTATATTTCGTGTCGAGGAACAGAGTCGCGCGACAAATGTCCCCTAGTGAATACGCGGCTTTATACTTGACCAATTAAGAATTAACTTTTTACTTGTAAATTTAGGTTGAATGAACCCTTTCAGGTGGCAGTAAACGAGCGACGCGACTGACAGTGGCGACAGCGCTCGGCATATGGGTGCTTGCGGCCTCACTCGCCGCGCCGGCCTATCTCAACTCCTACCTTAGAGAGTTTGTTGTTAATCCTACCACAAAGGTAAATGTTTGTCTTAAACGTGTATATACCTGCACCCAGCGAGCTTAGAATGTCGATAGGATACAATTTGACAGTAGTCTGTACATGAATCCCTAGCTACGAGTATTTCCCTTGATCACGCCATAACTTGACAATGACTGTACCGACTTCGATGAAATTTGGCAAAGAGATAGATTATATCCTAAAGTATATTAAAGTATCCTATGTACTGTAAATAAATATTCCGCATTCAGCGGAATTCTACTTAAGGCTTTTAAAATTTTCTACAAATGAATATTTTTAGATTTAAGATCAAGATTTTAAATCTCTTTCACATGCGTCTTTGTCTAGTTGCGAAGTATAATGATGTTCCTATACATTAATGTTATAGGCAATAACATCAAACCTTTTATTTCGTAGCAGGACGATTGACTCACTTTTCTAACCGTCATTTTAATTAGATATCTACACTAACCAACTGTTTAGCAAATAGGTATTGTTTTGAACACGTGTTCCTAGGGAGAAAAGCATTATATATTTATATAACCAACAAAACTGTGAAAGTGGCATCTTTTGGATCCAATAAAAGGAAGGTTGTTGTCATATGATACGACAGCTGTCAAAATAGGATTTCAAACGGGAAAATAACAGGTAAAATACAAATAGAGCGCTTACAATTTTGATTATATTTACGAGTATATTCCGCTTATTATTTTTATTTGTAAAAGTGATATTAATTTCTTAGAAGTCTTAAATTAACTCTAATTGGAAATCACCTAATTAATACTTTACGTGTACATAATACGAAGTCTGAGAATAAGCTTGTAATAGTTCAATATAATGGAGTTCTTAGTATCTCAAACATTCAAGGATACATCAACACTGCCTCTACTTAACAATATTTTCTATAGCCGATCAGTTGACAGAACTTTATCGCAGTGCTAGACTCAGTGGACAGAGTATAAATACTTCTATATCCTTGTTATAGAATATACATTAGTATTTAGTTGAATATTCTCATTAATCTTTCCTGCGCGGGTACCCCAGTTAACGTAGTGCGCGTAACGTACGTAAATCCAGTCTAACAATAATTTCGATCACATCGATATTTACCTAAGTCACAAGCTTTTAGTAAAACTACTCAGTTGTAGAAGTGGATGGAGATTAATAATTTTAAGCAAAAATAATTGTGTATGAATGAAGGAATGAATGAAATAGTTTTATTTGTTAGAATTTTGGGTAGGTAATAAATTATTGTAATAATAATAAATATTTTTTATTATTATAATAAATTATTAAGTATCAGGTTCGCCTCTACTAGACCCTATAACAAATCCCTGGCTACGAAAATGACCAAACGAGACATTTACCAAACTTGATCCAATCCCCCAAAGCTCCAGTAGCGATCAAACACAAAACTCGCCAGACCTAAAAGTTTCTCACATGGGAGAGCAAGTAAATGTTGTTCATGAATCCTAAACCGATTTAAATAGTTGGTGACTCCGTCCAAAGTTAAACAAGCTTAACGCTCAATATAATGTGGGTCACGTTTATATAATGCGCGATAACAGTAAGGAATATCAGAACGAAAGTACACAGAAAGAGATATCGTGTTTATCAATGACAATGAAAAAAAAAACTTACGCGATGTTACGCGAGACTACGAGAATTTAAAAAACAAACTTTTGTTTTAAATAACTTATGCTGGAAAATATGTCACAACCCGAAAGTGACATCTGTCAACCAGTCTTAAGTCAGACCATCATGACACAGACATGACTGTTCGAAACTTCAGTATTAAAATAATTTGAAAATTGCGCTAAAATTCTTATATTCTCGGTTTTATTAATTCGAAATTTTATGCAGTTTAGATTTGATATCTGTTAAATCGATAATTAACAGCGCGTGCATACCGCGCTAGACGAAAAAATACGCTTAAATCTAATATAAATTAGGCTAATTCGAGATTAATCAAATAATTGATTAAGGGTTTACAGTTGTTTAATTTCAAACTAAAATTTAAACTTCCCTAAATAAAAATAAGAGTCAATTAAAAACGATTATAATTTATTGAATAGTATCAAGACATGCCGTTCCGAATTACATCACGGATCATAATTACGTCAGTTTCATATTGCTTTGATGAATATTAATAAATATATGTATGTGTGTGTGTCTGTGTGTTTATATACGCGAATGTTTGTATGTACGGATAATATGTTTGCTACTCTTTTAAGCTCAAACGGCAGGGCACATTTTAATAAAGTTCAGTATGGAGGTAAGGAGGCGTTGGTTTAACCCTTGGGATACTTTTCATCATCATCATCATCCATTACTACGCTGGTAAACTTGGTCGATATTGATGATATTTGGTATGGAGGTAGATGAGGCGCTAGATAAACATAGATGATATTTTTTATCACAATCATCATCATCATCCATCACCACGCGGGTGAACTAGGCCAATTTCGATGAATTTTGGTATAAAGGTAGATGAGGCGCTGGATTACCACATAGGAAACTTTTATCATCATTATGCATCACCACGCGGGTAAAACCGTAGCGCAACTAGTATATCATAATGAAGAAAAAGAGTCTCGTTCTTTTTGTTAATACATACAGTCACGTAGGTATACGCCAAATATATCATTGATGTTGGAATATTCAATCGGACTGTTCAGTGAAATGAGACTATCGTATGAAATATATCATTCCACTTCATGACCGCAATAAAATTGGAGAAAAATGAAGTAAATGTTTACGGTCGACGCACACGATAACTTCTCAGCACCGTCTCGATAACTTTGGTCGGCGCAGCATCAATAATCCATTAGCACAACTGTCCATCCGATATTCATAGTCGAGAAGAGTCGACTGGTGGTCGGTGTGGTATTAGAAGGCATTTTATACCTCTCGTTAAAACCGTGTCCCACTATCGCACTTCACGCTAATATTATAAAGGCGAAAGTTTGTGAGCGTGTGTGTGTGTGTGTTACTTCGTCACGCACAAACGACCAATTTTGATGAAATTAGGTATGAAGGTAACTAGATGAGGCGCTGGCTTACACATAGGATACTTTTCATCATCATCATCATCAACCATAACCGCGCGGGTGAAATCTCGGGACGCAAGTAGTTGAATAATATATAGGGACTCCAATGTGGTTTGAAGCGTGATGAAGATAGCAAGGTTCCCTCTTCGTTGGCACCATCGTTACCTAAGCACCAGTGCTAATATTCTAATTCGAAGTTGCAAGCATAACCTTAAGGTTTGGGCGAACCTAGCAATTGATGTTATTGGGTTTCTGAAGCTCTGAACGTCACTCCAATGATATAAAAATATAAGATATTGCATACAAGTACAAAACCGTGCTTCCGTACACCCTTATTGGGACGTCGTTCAATTATTCCTCTCGGGACCGCGTGACTAGCGTGATGCCTCGGAATAGTTAACTCGTCATGTCTAGGTAGCGCATCGTGGCTTATTCCTAGCACTATCATTTACATCTGTAACTCTCAAGTATATCCTTGGAAAACTATTTTTCATTCTTATCCAATGGTTTGGTGCAAACTAGGTGTCTAATACTAAAACATTTGAATTGATTTACCGTTTATACCTAAGCTTTAAAGGTAGCAAAAGGGAGTCAAAACTCCGAAAATAATTGGGTACCAACTTTGAACTCACATAGCTCCTGACTAGTAACTAGTAACTAATAACTAGTAATTAGTAAACCAGCAAAATCTATTTGATTGAAGTTAATAAAATATAAGTCCTAACGTTTTCCTCTTAAGTCGTTGTAATAAAACTTCAAGAGGCCTCTTTGCTTGAATCGCAAGTTTGTTTCTTTGTACGAGGCATCTAATATAATAATTTTCATTTGAATAGTCTCTCATTGTTTTAAAAGTCTCTACGAGAGACGCGGATTTGATATATAATCCCTCATGCAATGTATAAAACGCATTTTCTATAATTTGTTTAAACTCACATTGTTCGTTTCAACTTTCTAAAATGTTAAGTATTGCGTTAGTAGGTACGAATGCGAATATTAAGCTATATCACTTAACACCTAAAGGCACTTCTACGCTTTGAATGCAACAAAACATAAAAAAAATATCTAAAGGCGCTTCTACACGTTGGATGCAACAAGACGAAAATAGTATCTAAGGAGCTTCATAGCAATAACAAGTAAAAGGATTTGCTTTAAAACACGAAAGGTTTATGTTTGTAGGAAGGTTCTTATCATATAAAGGTATTTATCTGCTTCAGCCACAGCTTCAGTTGAGTTTAGTCTTACAGTTTGTATAAGTACAGCTTGTATAGTCTCTAGGCAAATGGTTAGTTTCCGTTGTATACGTTATTTTAGTTTGTAAAGCTTATAAGTTATCTCCGATTTCACGCGTGACTTTGTTATTCTATGTAAATGTTGGTCGTATTGGGAAAAAGCAAAATAAACCATAATGCAACCTCGAAAGGTTTGTTTTTATTTTAATAATATTATGTGTATACAGGTTGAATTTTTGAGACGGGACAGTAAGGGCAGGTACATTAACCATTATAGTTACAGGAAAACGTTTTTAGGAGATTATCCATAAATTTAAGGTATTTTGAATTGCATTTAAAGATTTTGGAAAAAATTTACAGTCCGCAAGAAAATGGTTATTTTACACAAATACTGTTTTTCATGCCAATGAATCATGTTTCTTATAAGAATCAAAAGTCTCTACCGGGCCGACTGAGGTTTGAGTATTAGAAATGTCAGAAATTGCGAAAAACTTTTTTCATACATTTCGGTAAAAGAGTCAAACTTTTAAATAAGCCAAACTTCTTGTTATGAGTAGATCCGCTATAATCCGATATTGAGAAGACTGAAATTTCAAACTTCGAAATCGATACGATTTTTTGGGTTATTTCAGGTCATTATTTATGTATTTCTTTTGGTATTTCTTGTTAAAAATATCTTTAAATCGCAAACGTTTGGACTTTTTAAAGCGTATTTTGTTAATAATAGGAACACAGAATCTGCATTAACAATCTCAGATATCGAAGAGGAAAAATACTCTTTTCTAGATTGGAGATGAAAAATACTTTATTCTGATATGTTATCGATACACGATTTACGAAATTTCGCTCGATAGAAAAAATATCGGATATAAGAAACTTTCCCAAAAACACCCTTGAGGAGCATTCCCTTCGATGGTTCTATGGAAAATATATTTACATTTTTTATTGTAATCCTAAGAAATATACAAATATACTTTAGCGAACTCAGTTTAGGTTATTATTTTTAGACAATAAAATAAATAAATATTGAAAATATTTTTATCTACACTAATGTTGTAACATTCTACTTATGTTTCCAATACTTGACTTATAATTACTACTGTTATAGAACAGACAACAAAACACTCCATTTAAGCAATTTCACATGATGGTATAATATCCACATCGATATCGTAAAATCTCATTATAACATCAATAAAACGCGACCAATTAACGTGGCGAGCCTTATGTCAAAATCCTCATACAAGTTGTATAACATTTTGATATTAGGCTGGCTTTTGAAAACAGTTGGGTTATACGTGAAAACTTCGTCGAAACTACTAAACTTACATACACAAAACTCTTTGGTAAGATCTTGTGCCAATTAAATAAAAAAAGAACAGCGCGCGCTCGCTCCTGATTGGCCCTGCGCGCGCAGCTGCATTTTAATGGCGGCAAGTTCACTGTGACAATAAATACGCGTGAATTTAATGTTTGTTTTGTTTTTAAAATACAAATTAAAAGTTAAAAATGGATAGCGACGATGATATTTGTACGCCTCCGGATATTCTAGAATTGGCAACAAAAGTAACTCACAATCTTTTGCCAGAAAAATCTAGAAAATTATATGAAAAAGAATATAATAACTTTTTGGCGTGGAAGACCGAAAAGAAAACTACATCATTTTCTGAAAATGTCATTCTTGCGTATCTCAAAGACCTCTCCGACAAATTCAAACCATCTTCTATGTGGGCTAAATATTCTATGCTCAAGTCCACACTGAGTATCTACAACAATATTGATATCACGAAGTATTCAAAGGTCATAGCGTTCCTGAAACGCAGTTCAGAAGGACACAAGGAAAAAAAGTCCTTGACGTTTACATCAGGTCAAATAAAGATGTTCCTGGAAGATTCACCAGATATTTTGTATCTTTTTGAAAAGGTAAGTGTATTTTAGTTCTGTTATTTAATCTACCTAGTACTTACGTACTACACACGCAAGTTATCTAGACACTCCGTTTAAGCGCTTTGTGTATAAATTTGGTAGTAGGTACCTACACTTTACTACTTCATAAATCATAGTTTTTGCCTTGGCTATGTACCTCAAGCTTATTATATCGTTTATTGTTACAGGTTGCACTAATCTTCGGCATAATGGGGGCATGCCGAAGGCAAGACCTATACAAAATCCAGTTCGATGAAGTCTCTAACATAGACGACAGTACAATCATGGTGAAAGTTTCGAAAACAAAAACGAAAATAGATCGTTCTTTCGTTGTGACGGGCAACTGCTATGCCGTATGTAAAAACTTCATGGAACTTCGAACCACCCCCTGTCGAAACCCTGCCTTTTTCTTGAGCTATAGATCGGGGAAATGCGTCGATCAAAGAATTGGTATTAATAAATTTGGTGCTCTGGGAAAAACTATCGCAAGTTTTTTGAATCTGCCTAACCCAGCGTTGTACACGGGGCATTGCTTCCGGCGCACCTCGGCGACCCTTCTCATAGATAGCGGTGGTGATTTGACCGCACTGAAACGACACGGGGGGTGGAAGTCTTCTACTGTGGCTGAAAGCTACATTGATGAGTCTTTAATGAATAAAATTCAAGTCTCAAATACGATCTTGAACAGTATACAAAACAAGACGAATGAAGTAATTATAAATATTCCGACTCCGTCTACGAGCTCTACTGCTTGCCCCGCGACTGCTACAGCTGCTGGATCAATAATTAACATTAACTTTCAAAATTGTACCATCCAAAATTTGAACAATTATTATAAATAAACTATTGTCAGCTTTTACTCTTGTTGTTTGATTAATAGCATTAGTGAAGATAAAGTAGTGTATGCAACTGCATATAACACGGGTATTAAAACACTCGTTACTATTATGAAACTCGCTGCGCTCGTTTCATAAACTCACACTCGTGTTTTAATACCCTTCATTATATGACAGTTGCATAAACTACTATAAAACGTGCGCGCTGATTTAATATAATAATGATTTGATATGATATGTAATAAAATATAATTTAATACAACCATACAACGTCTCTCTCATTTCGCCA
Organism: Selenia dentaria; assembly: GCA_917880725.1. Taxonomy (NCBI): domain Eukaryota; kingdom Metazoa; phylum Arthropoda; class Insecta; order Lepidoptera; family Geometridae; genus Selenia; species Selenia dentaria. The sequence continues at coordinate 8,409,676 of OU862891.1, forward strand.
CATGCAATAACGTACACGGGCGATTACGTTGCTGTTGTTATCCTACGTATAAATGCAAATTAATTTGAATTCACATTTGCACTTACCAATGGTTAATACGCGTTTTTTAAATGGCACTCGAGTCCAGATAATGCAGAGAGATGCAGGCCTATAATGCTTACTTTGGCGGTCGTCGATAATTCTCCATATTAACAACTGTTCATTAATTATTTCACTGCGTATTGTTCAGTTAAATATTCCAGTGCGTTAAAATTTGTTAACTTTTATGGGCAATAAATAGTATCTAATCTTCACAATAGCTACATAATTATCAGTAAAGCTATAGCTAGGTTGATATTAAATAATATAATTACTTATAAACATAGACACACCCAGACACAGGTCAAACAGACATATACAATGTGTACTTTTACTAATACTAAATGTAACTAACCCACATAAATATGTTATCATCATCATTATCAGCCGGAAGACGTCCACTGCTGAACATAGGCCTCCTCCATAGAACACCACTTGGACCGGTTACTAGCTTCCTGCATCCAGCGATTCTCCGCGGTTCTGACGAGGTTGTCGGTCCACCTAGCGGGGGGCCGGCCTACATATCGTCTTCCGGTGCGTGGTCGCTACTCGAGAACCTTTCTTCCCCATATATAAATATGTGCATTAACAGAATGTGTGTGAGGATCAAACCCGCAACCAGCAGTTTAGTAGGCCAGTCAGGCCAGTAAATAGTTATTTTCAAGCAATTTCACTTTGTCATCACCCACAGTTTCGAGTATGCTACCCGTATCCAGAAGAATTGGTGCAGATGATGGTGCTGATGAAGTTCATCGTGTACTACTCACTGCCTCTGGGCATCATCGCACTGTTCTACGCCATGATGGCACGTCAGCTGGTGCTGAGCACGCAAAACATGCCTGGAGAGATGCAAGGAACACAGAGACAAGTAAAACTAATGTTAATACTAATACTAGTCATATTATTTCAATACGATAAATACAAAAACTCATAGCATCGCACTGCCCACACACACATCATCATCATCATCTCAGCCGTAGGACGTCCACTGCTGAACATAGGCCTCCCCCATGATTTTCCAAAAGGACCGGTTGAAAGCGGCCTGCATCCAACGTCGTCCTGCGACCTTCATCGGGTCGTCTGTCCACCGTGTCGGTGGACGACCTACGCTGTGCTTGCCGGTCCGTGGTCTCCACTCCAGAACCTTTCGGCCCCATCGGCCATCTGTTCTACGTGCTATGTGCCCTGCCCACTGCCACTTCAACTGGCTAATCTTCTGAGCTATGTCGGTGACTTTCGTTCTTCTACGGATCTCCTCATTTCTGATTCGATCACGTAGAGAAACCCCGAGCATAGCCATCTCCATAGCTCGTTGTGCGACTTTGAGCTTATCTATGAGGCCCATAGTAAGAGACCACGTTTCAGTGCCATAAGTGATCACTTTTCCATGGATTCTGCCATGACTACAATATCGTCGGCAAATCGAAGGTGAGTGATGTATTCGCCGTTAATATTAATGCCAAGTCCTTGCCATTCCAGAAGCTTGAAGGCGTCTTCCAATGTAGCGGTGAACAGTTTCGGAGATATAACGTTTCCCTGTCTCACGCCTCTTTGCAATGGAATTGCCTTCGAACACACACACATATTGACACATAAAAACAACCAAGATTCGGGAACGATTCTGCTGATCAAATAAACATTTGCCTCGGACAGGAGGCGAAGCTGGGAGACCCCTTTCTACGTACGTAAGCTAACGATGTCCGCAAGACCCTATTCTAGGGGCAAAGTCTAATGTGCTTATCTAGGGTATAAGCTCTCTCTATTCCAAAATTCACTCCAACCTGTTAATTTGTTTCAGCGTAAATAAATGACAAACATAAACACACACACACACAAACTAATTATTATAAGGTAGGTACATGCGCATTTATAATGGTCTGATAAAAAGTATATATCTTTAAGGGACTGAATGGATCATAAAACAGTTAGTGCTTTGTGGAATGGATGGATGTTTGTCGTTCTATCACGGCAGATATACATTATACAAGATGGGTGATTTAGATAGATTAGTATGGGCAAGTCTGAAACTATAAAACGTACACAGTTGTCTTCTTAGGAACCATGGTATTGATTTTAGTGACAAGAAAAACTGCATTCATACATAACAAATAATACTTAGCTAAGGTATCGAGTCCGATCGTATTGGAATAACTTACATTATTTCTATAAGAATATCGATTGTGTAGGTCAACAGAAGTACCTATATCTTGATATAAAACATGATATTGTAAATGAATACTTTTGTTCAACACAACCTACGTTAATTAACAAGCGAATGAATCAAAAACATAACGAATTATAACTATCTGATAGTTGTTGCAGACTGAGAACAATGCAACCTAACAGTGATGTAAATACAAAACCAGAGGTTACTGTGTCTAGATCGTCCCCACTTTTGGTCGTAGCGACCGAACTAAGTCGACTCACCGACCAAAAATGTGCTTAGTATCGACGCGACAGTGTCGAGTTTTCTATGACTTCCAAAAAGGAGAAGGAACTCAATTCGACTGTTTTTTTTTGTTTTTGTTACCTCATAATTTTCGATAGGGTGAACCAATTCTCATTTTTTTTGTTTAAAAGCTGGTGCTTCCCGTGTGGTCCCATTTAAATTCATTTTAATCAAATTCAGTCCAGTAGTATTTGAGTCACACTCCAATAACTGAATAGGAAGGAAGTCGGTATAAATTTTTTAAAATTGTACTTGTTGTTTTCGTAACTGCTACCAAATAGTGCTGTCTGGGATACCCATAGTTAACAGTAATTACCCCAACTCCCCATCTAAACGTTCCACCAATTGGATGCCTATACTTAGACAGGTAAACGTTCGAGGCGTCTGTCAGGGTAAAACAGAAGACGTGGTCACATTCTCGTTCTCACATCATATTTCTCTGGATTTATAATGTTTGATTTCCGCTTTAGTACCATGAAAGTTATAGATTAATATATTTTAATATTCTGATTATAGATGCGAGCTAGGAGAAAAGTTGCCATGACAGTCCTGGCATTCGTGCTCGTCTTCGCAGCATGCTTCCTACCCTCACACGTCTTCATGTTGTGGTTCTACTTTTGGTAAGTTCACATTGATAAAATAATGCCTGCACTGCGAGCATGGATTGCCGATAAAAGACAGCCCTCGATAAAGCTATCGTAGCTCGATCCATACTAGAGACAAAGTACGATAGATGTAACAAGTCACACTGTTACAGCGAATGGTGCATTGGTTGATTGATTGAAAACTATTTAAAGTTGAAATAGAAATTTTGGTACACACGTATACTATTAGTTATTCTGTAACTTGGCTGAACTAATTGATGAAGGATACATTCTAATAATTTCAGTTAACCGCAGAATGACTGCAGTATTACCGAGTAAGTTTGTGCAAAGATCTTTAGAGGTACAAATTATATAATGTAAAATCTTCACCAAATAACTAGGTAGTTCTTGTTAAGTATGAACGAAAAAAAAATAGCAAATAACAATAGTATAACGACTAGCTTGCCTAAGGAGCCCTGTGGCGCCCTCGTGATTGCTCCTGAGTGTTACGACCTGCGCCCGCGTCAAAAGTTTGCGCCGAGTTGGGAATAAATGGCTCTTGTGCCATACCTATAGCGAGTTAAGAGACGAAATTTTTGTCAGAGATAGTTGAATAACCAAGAAATCTGATACATAAACATTCATGTCAAATGTATTAGTAAAATGTTATGTTACACGAGGACAAACTTGACGTAGCCGAAAAAATCAGAATTGATGAGGAAAAAAATTGTAATTTAAAAATTTTACATTAATACCTATAGGTTTTTTGCGGTAATTAAATAGTAAAAACACATATCTATCTAATTACATTCAAATATTTGAATTCGTAGAAGAAATAATATCATAAAAAAACTTGCAATCTGACCACAAAAATTAAGTTTTATCAATAAATAATGCTTCCCAAGACAGAATTTTGATTTGATATTTATAAATATTTTGAATGTCTAGAACAGAAATATTATTTTTACCTAGTAACATATGCTTAGGTTATTAATAATTACATAAAAAATAAGAGCTACTTTGAAATTTCGGCCAATAATGATTTTTTTTTCAACTTGGGGGCCCATTTTCTAGACTTAGACATGGTGATTTCCAAAAATTTTTTTTGTATGAAATATAATTTTTCTTGTTGGTTTTTTTATTTTATTGGAATTCTTATTAGAAATCCTACAATTCAAACTAGGTTTCAAAGAATAATTATATATCAGAAATATTTAAAAAAAATTACAAGTTTTGAATTTTTAGTACAAGCGAATTTAACTGTCACGTGACTTCGATTTTTTATCGATCCTGACATGATATGGCGTATTTATCATATTCTGAGTGGGTGTAATTACTTGACAACATTATTTCTGTGATATTTTACAATGTAAAAGTATAATCTATTCAAAATAAAGCAAATTATAACCAATCATAACAATGAGAAATTAGCTTACCGAGTGTTGTCGGTTCGTGACGAATTTATATCGTAAAATTTTGATGTCAGAACTTAAATCACATATTTACAGTATTCCTTACACATTCACGATCATATTCATGTTTAATTTGTATCAAAATCATGAGTTTAACCCGATTAATTCACTAAAAACTATAGCACAAAACATAACCTCGCCGCCAAACACAGATGAAAATATAAACATTGATTATTTTTTTTTTTAAAGTTCACAGATAGAACATGTCCGTGTGTAGTGTTGCCATAGAAAGAAAATATATTACGCTAAAGAATTAAACTCTATGGTTAAACATTGAGATGACTTTAAAAGATAAACAAAAGAAAAACGCGCGTGACACTTACTTGCAACAATTGTTGCGCCGACACTTTGGACCTCAAAAATCCTTGCAGTTTTGTTGCGCGGGCAAACTAGTCGATAACATATTATATTCAACCAATATTTTTAATTCTCCGTATCCAGAGTATCTTATATATTTGTAATGTACGTTATTTATTATGTTAGAAAACCATCGTGAATGATGTCTATAGTTATTTTTTAAGAACCGGCTAAGACTCGCATGATATTTACCTACCGAAAATTTCCTGGGTCCAGTTTCATACTAACTTAAAGTTCGAGATCAAGTGCTTTCACAGATTGGCTGTCCCTATAAGTAGGCATGTTCATTCGGTTTCGAGTCCAATTCTCGTTAGACGTGTAAATTTTCGTGGTACCGGCACGTTTCGGGTCCTCGGAGAGTTCATCTTAAGATTAATGTAAAAGAAACAATAGACGTTACTGTACCTACTTGACTTATAAGTAGCTACGTGTGGAAACTCAGTGAGCTCAGTTCATAAGGGTATTCATACGGGTACTCATAAGGGTTCAGCGAGCCTCTACAGGTGTTTCTCTGGTAGTTCTAATCGGGTGACATAGTAGTAGGACTTTTCTGAAATTATCAATCTTGGTCCAGTTAACCGCTAAACCAGATATTCTGCCTCAAAACTATAATCTATTTATTTAGGGAATTGCAGTATGGTCTCAAGAACAGTGCAGTTCAGTGTCGTGTAGAACTTTGAAACTTAAAGAATTGGATCACATTCCAATTTTAGTCCGCAGCTTGAAGTTTACAATCAATAGAGCGATTTTTCCGTCCCATCACTACTGGCTTAACAAAACATAGGTACTTACATACGCTTACGTATTGACCTGACACAAATCAGCAGTGTTTTCATATATTTGTTATAGTTTTAAGGTCATGATAATTACAGGTTTCCGATTTGGCGACGCAAGTTATCACAACCACATTTGGTTAAACTTTGGTCTACCATAATAAGCTCGTAAATTGTAAAATTGTAAAAAAGGTTCTTAATTACAAACTTTTAAGGTTTATTTTAGAATCTGGTAAGGCTTTTCAAGAGACATTATATTTTTGTCCTGGAACAAGTTATATGAATATGTTTTTAATCTATATTAATGACTTACCTTATTATGTAGAGAAGAATCACGAGATTGTATTGTTTGCAGATGACACTTCACTGTTATTTAAAATTAAAAGGCAGTTATTAAACTATGACGATGTTAACAATGCATTAGCTAAAGTTGTGAATTGGTTCAATACAAATAATCTTCTCCTCAATGAGAAGAAAACTAATTGTATAAAGTTCTCGACGCCAAATGTGAGACAAGTAGAATCCAATATACAATTGAATGGAACAGGGTTGGACCTTGTGGAGTCAACGGTCTTTTTAGTAATTACTATAGATGCTAAATTGCAATGGGGTCCCCACATAAAAAAAATTGTCTAGTACGCTCAGTTCAGCGGCTTATGCTGTTAAAAAAATTAGACTATTAACTGATGTAGACACAGCTAGAATAGTTTATTTTAGTTATTTCCATAGCGTTATGACTTATGGCATACTGCTCTGGGGATGTTCTGCAGATATTAATTCCATTTTTATACTGCAAAAAAGGGCTATACGAGCGATCTACAGTTTAGCTCCCAGAGTTTCCCTTAGACAGAAGTTTAAAGACATAAACATTCTAACTGTTGTCTCTCAGTTTATCTATGAAAATCTAACGTATGTAAAGAAAAACATTAGCAGTTTTGATAAAAGGAGTGAAGCTCATTCCATCAACACGCGAAATAAGCACAAGCTATCCGTACATGTAACGCGTCTCCACAGAATAAGTCATTCTTTTATGGGACAATGTATACGATTCTATAATAAAGTTCCCAATGTTATCCGAGATTTGCCTATTAATAAGTTTAAAATTACTATTAAAACTAAATTCTGTCAAAAAGGTTATTACAAAATTTCGGATTACTTGGAGGATAAAACAGCTTGGGACTGATCACTCCAGGATCTATCTACTCGTGTACTAAGATGTCAAAGTGTAGCGTGTCTTGCCCTACTGATACCATTATTATGTTCTCTTTTGTAAGGCAACACACTGGAGCTAATATTTGTAGTACCTAAGTAAAAATATTGTAAAAACATCTATATATGGCCCCGAGTTTCTTGCCGCTTCTTCTCGGTAGGCTCTATATATTTTGGAACGCGGCGGTAGTCTTTAAAGTACATTATAATGAAAAATTGACGTTCATAAGTGCGTCTTTGATGCCTAAATTGAATAAATGATTTTGACTTTGACTTTGACTATAACCTTAGATATAATTCAGCTTGAAACTATGAATCTGAAAGATCTACTCATGCTTATTTCGTAGTGCTGAGCGTCAAGTGCAAGACTTGCCCCTCTCATCACATGAATGGGTTTTTTTTAATCGGCGTTAAGACTTGTAGTTATTGCTTATACGTGCTTCGGAGGGTGCGTAAGCAATTAACCACCTCAACAGCTTTTTTGGGCTGCGTTGGGGCCGCTTTTATGATTTAATACGTACTAGAGAGTATTCTTGAATGTCATCGCTGGGTGTCGTTATTATTTTTATGTATTTGTAAGTAATGAGAAGGTATTTTAATATTTTTTTCTTTGTCAGTCCAACAGCAAATGAAGACTACAACGGGTGGTGGCACGCACTTCGGATCATGGGGTTCTGTCTGTCCTTTTTGAACAGCTGCGTCAATCCTATCGCTTTGTACTGCACTAGTGGCATATTCAGGAAACATTTTAACAAGTAAGAAATGGAGTACCGTTTGCAGTAATCATTTAAACAGATATAAATCAGGGCTTAAAATCAAAAAACAATTGCACTCAATGAGCCACATCGTTAGAACACTTAAATATGTAGGAGCATAAGGTAGAAGGACCTGCTTAAGTGGCATCTTCTGGACACTTTATCAAATACTCACTAATAATACTGGTCACTCTGCAACAACTCACTCAGCAACGTTTCAGTAGTTACTCGTATTTTAATAGATACAAGTTATTATATAAAGTTTTTCTTGATGTATCAAGCAACTCTTTGTTAGATATGAGCCAGTAGCCATATCTTTGAAATCATTTCATAGGAGCTTACAAGTAAGATAATGTAGCAGTTAAGATAATGTAGAACAGCTGCGTATGACAGCTTTGTTCTGCATAAGTTGCATCTTTAGGAAAGATTTCAACTGGATCATCTTCCCCAGTAACGTTGCAGCCATCACTTTAGCAGATTGTAGTAGGTAAATGTACCAAGGATAATCCGAAACATTTTTACAGATTTTACTCAAGAGCCAATTACAATTACGAAACAATTTGTAGTTTCAATATACGAAAGGCGTAAGGCATTTAAGGAAATTTTTAGTAAATAAGAATCACCATGGCATTTTGAGGAGACACTTTAGCAAACATGAGTCACTTACAGTGGTATCGTTAGGAAAGACTTTTAAATTATAGGCACTACTAGTCACATACGAGTACATAATAAGAACAGTATGACTAATTTTTATTGTTAAGAAAATAACTATACTATAGTAATTTATTTTGTACGTATCATAATTTGTCTACGAATGTTTGGTAACATTTAGGTACCTAACGATAAAACTGCTGGACCGGATTTCGTGTTTGTTACATCAGTAAACAGCTTGGTTTTACCCCGCGAAAAGTGATTTTAATCCCAACTCAACGGATAGTTCTCGAGGAGTCGCGATTGCCGAAATAGCCTGCATCTATTTACATTTGTTTTCTAAGTATATGTGTAGTTCTTTTGTCTCACGACATCTGTATGTACTTCATTCTTTCAGATACTGAATTAGATCAGTTGATATTGTGACGTATATACCTTCAGATATCTTCTGTGCCGCGGCGGTCCAAGCCATGCTCCCAAAGGGTCTATGTCTCTGTCTACATCAAGAAGGCTACACTCCAGCAGAAAAACAACTGTCAGCATGGTACCTAAGACGTAAGTTATACCTAAATATGTAACGAATTACAAAAAAAAACAGGAAATACGTAAAGTGTCATCATCATCATCTCAGCCGTAGGACGTCCACTGCTGAACATAAGCCTCCCCCATGATTTTCCAAAAGGACCGGTTGGAAGCGGCCTGCATCCAACGTCGTCTTGCAAACTTCATCGGGTCGTCTGTCTCTCTCAAAGACTCTTGTCTTGAGGCACTGAGGTATTTTTGACGAGAAGACTTCGCGAAGTTTCCGGGACGCTGCCCAGCCGAGTAAAGTAAGAACGTAAAGTGTATTAGGTATAAAATAAATTATTAAGTGTCAACTTACTTTTTAGTGCACAATGCTTCTGGTGGATGGAATGTTCACCGGCCTACTACGCATACAACCACCCGCCGGTGACGCTGTAAATGCCGTTAGAGGCAAACACCATTTAGAACCATCAAAAAAAATATTCAATTAATAATATTTTTTGTTTGTTCCAGAACAAGTGTTGGCAGAGAGAGCAGCATTCGCCTCCTTACCAACGGTTCTTCGAAGCTCTGAGGAAGGTGTTCCGGCCATCGAGCCGCTAACAACAACCAGGAGCGGACCAAACACAACTACAGCAAAACTTACCTATACAAATCTGATAACGTGCCTCCTTTCCCAAAATGTTGCGAACATGCGAACGGCAAACATGCCCTTAATACTAACGTTAGCAGCACTGAAAGTTTCTATTTGCCAGGTTGAGCTATCGGCGTAGCATAAAATAGGTACTTGCATATGTTCTTGCCTTGATACAGTGATGGTGTTTAAAAATACTTGAATATAAAAATAATTACTTATTAGTAGGGTATCAAAAGCTCAAGTTTATGATACTTATGTTATGGAGGTTGTGGATAAATATGTTATCTGTCACATAATGAAAAATATTCTGCCGTTTGCAGTTTTCTTAAGCTCTATAAATTGATAATATCGACATCAAGGGAGTTGTATAAAAAAAGGTAATGAGCTATATTGGAGCAACGGCCAACGTGAAATTTTAAAAACCTGGGTAACCAAGTTTATTACCTATACCATATTGTATTATTTATAAATCTAAAGGTGTATACAATATTCAGGTTAATCGATTGGGGAAAGTGGGCTGGTATAAAATTTATGTCACTAGATTTAACCCAATTTGAGTCCAATGTCAAAAATACTAACAGAAGTTGCCAATTCGTATACTTAGTTGCGAAATCTTTTTAATTTGCTAGAAGTTCGTATCTTTATATTTTTTTATTTCTTTCTATTTGACTCCTTCGTATATAAATTTCATTTTCAACCACGTGGCTGCCGTTTATCGTTCATAGAAGAGTGGGTTCTGCCCACTCTTCTGACGTAGGTAATTACATCTCCTGAGTTAGGTTTTTTTTAATTAGCAATAATTCTATTTGTTTTAATTATTGGACCTACATATTAGCATTGAGCTTAAGTGCTGCCTTAAAACTGCGTAAAACCCTACCCTTAAGTCATCGCGGGCAATGTCATTCCTACATAAAGTAACGTGTCTCCAAAATTTTAGGTCGGTACATAATACTTAGGGTATGGATTTTGACCGAAACGAAATGGGTTCTATTTCTTTACTAAAATATCCTAGGTACAAGATTTTGGTATTGTAACATCGTTTATTATTGAAACTTACATGAAACATTGGCGGATATTGAATGGATAAAATAGACAAAAAATAATCTAATCTCTAAAGATATGGCAACCAATTTTCGGTAAAAAGGAAAAAGAGAAAGCACAATATGTTTAACGTTTCATGTGGGTAAAATAATATATGGAAATCGAAAGGATTGGCTAACCTTCGAGAATAATCTTTGATCAGCTTTTAATCCAGATACTGCAGGTAGGTAATGATTAAAGAAAAAATAAACATCAGCGTATCATATAGGTTCCTTTATGAGCCGAAATCAATTGCGTTGTACACACAGACGATCTCTTTCAAGCTACAATCATTGTAAATGCGCTCGATCGATTGAACGGTTGAACGCTAAGGATGGTTCAAACTAGCCTGCATGTTTAACAACCTGAGAATTCTAGCCATGTTACGCCAATCGTCGTGTTGAGTGAGCAAAGCATAGACCAACATTTTGATATTAGTATACCTACTTTTTTAAATTAGGTTGTAGAATATATATATCATATAACTTAAATAGAAAAGGTTTCTAAGCGATTTTGTTCATACAAGCTTTGATATATATTTGTTATATGTAGGTTATACCAAATATCTACCTTTTATAAAAGTTGTACAGATAGGTATTAGTAAGTAGGTATAAAATAAGATAAAATGTATCCATTAAAAAAGTATGTATTATATATACCCAATAAGTATTAGTAAGTTTGTGAATATATTATAGAAAACAAAGAAATGAGAGACAGGAAGGTAATTTATTATTATAATTACTTATTATTAAAATATTAGTCACGTGATGTATCATTGCATAACAGTTCACGTGTAAAATCATTGTTAGGTTGTTTTTAAATGCTGCATGTTCTAGTCATTATGTACAAATTACACATGTGTAGCTTTTATTTAAATTAGTAGTTTTATTATCATATATACATATTCTAATGGTTACATACATCTTTGTACAATTTGTATTATAAATTCTGAAAATTTGTAAATAAAAATGTATACCTCTATTGTGTGTATTTTACTGAAATTCTAGTTGAATTGTATTTTACAAGCCATCCTTTTCATTCATTCCATCTTTCAGCCTACTCAATTTGATGAAAAACTTATTAAATTTACAAATTTTGCAATGCAGGAAATGTTATTAATGACATATTATATAACTTATTTAACATTTCTATTAAACCGATTTCCATTGTACTCGTATTATACCCGATATTTATGATAAATTGTTATCCAAACAAACTTATGGTCAGGTTTTGATCAAATAAATGGAACATCATGAGAAACATCAGCTTACAAATAAAAATTGAAGGCTCAAAAAACAACATCCGGACAAGCGGCAAAGAAACGTCGAAAATATCGATATTTAGAAAAGTTGCTATTTCTAAAATCTTCATTAGCAGAACGACCCACTGATGGTAATCTAGATTCCACTGCAGCTGAAGCCGAAGATGAGACTGAAACCTCTGACACTATGGGCTCAAATGTACCTATAACACAAAATACAAGGAAAAATAAAATAACTCTGGTCCGAAGTTCGAAGAAACTTTGTTGAACATACTAAAAGATGATTTAGACGAAGACAAACATTTTGCTCTCTCTTTAGTTCCTACGTTACAGTCTATGACAGACGACGAAAAATTTCAAGCCAAAATTGAAATATTGCAAGTATGTCGAAGGATAAAAGCCAATAGACAACATACTCAATCTTCCGTAACACTTCCTTCACGTAACATTTTATTACAGCCTTCCACTAACACTTTCTTACAACCTGGATATTATTACACTGGATCTACCACACCTCATATTGACGCTTCTAGACCGGAATATATCTGACAATGCCCATCTACTAGCTACCAACAACCTGAATATTACACTGGATCTACCACAACTCCTATTGACGCTTCTAGACCGGAATATATCCGACAATGCCCATCTACTAGCTCCCAACAACCTGAATATTACACTGGATCTACCACACCTCATATTGACGCTTCTAGACCGGAATATATCCGACAATGCCCATCTACTAGCTCCCAACAACCTGAATATCACACTGGATCTACCACACCTCATATTGACGCTTCTAGACCGGAATATATCCGACAATGCCCATCTACTAGCTCCCAACAACCTGAATATTACACTGGATCTACCACACCTCATATTGACGCTTCTAGACCGGAATATATCCGACAGTGCCCATCTACTAGCTCCCAACAACCTGAATATTACACTGGATCTACCACACCTCATATTGACGCTTCTAGACCGGAATATATCCGACAATGCCCATCTACTAGCTCCCAAAACTCTGCGGATAGTTTGCAAAGCTACCTATCGAATTTCACACCTTCTCCGCACAGTCCTCTACTCGACTTGATCTAAAATTTTATTTAAGCTTCACAAACTCAATTACTGGCTGTAATTATTATAAAAATAAAACGTTGATTACTATATTATAAATGTGTTTTACTTACCTTAAAGTAACACTAAGTCTCTCTTCTACTGATATGGCGCATCTCCATCTTGTATCTTGGCGTTTCATAAAAGGACCCACGAATGAAATTATTTCATTAAACGTTTCTTCACTCATTCTATAATATTTGAAAAACTTGTCTGGGTGCTCTTTCAGCTTAGAATGTAACGTATGAAATATTCCACTAGATAATCTATCACTAAGTACAGGATGTACACAGTATCTTCTTTTTTTATCTCTCTTAAAATTTCTATAAAGCAAAGCACAAACTAAAACTTTGTTGTTAATTGACATGGTTTGTAAACACCTTGACTCGAGCGTTGCTGAATAAAGACTGGTCGATTTGAGAAGATATAAAATCGATTGTATGCGCACTTCCATCAACTAAACTGTTTAGTTGAGTAGAAATCACGAAATGTACACAACTCGACGAAACAGTTTAGTCGATGCAACAGTTGTATGTAAGCGCTAGCCCTAATTGTTATATTTTGTAATACCTAAAGATTACATCCCACTACACTTTGTTCGAAAAATACAATGAGTTGAAAGGAAATCCGAGATTATTTTTATACTACGAGTATTTGATATTTGGTTTAACTTGCGTTTCATTTTTAATGACTCAGAGTAAGTATTCGTCTATCATATTTGTCCATAACTTTACCTGCGCGGACGAACACCATTTTGGCTCAACTTACGTGCCTCAAACTGTACCACAGTTTTATATAGAAGAAGATGTCAATATCTACAAAGAAGTTCACATTACCATAATGTCGAACTATTAGAGTTATGTCACAATAAATAATTTGTCATTTTAAAATAGGCAATAGTAACGCCGGTACAGGACAGAAACGATTTGCGCAAATGTATTCGTATCACAAACATCACCGTGTCACGGTTCACCGTTTAAACTATGAGTTATCTGTGTCACTGTTGTCTTAGATGAATGAAAGTTTGTACTTTTTCACGTGAACGATACATTACGTTTCATTTACGCAGTTATTCGTGATAGGCACACAGGCCACATTATTCGTACCTTAGTATCAATCCTTATCTACTGTAATAATAAAGAGGAAATATATGTGATTGTTTGTTTGTGTGTAATGGATACACGTAAAATTACTTAATCGATTCATACAACACTTTCACGAGTACAAAGCAAAATTATGCCTGAGTAGAGTAATATACGCTATAATTTGATTTATCCTCATCATCACATCATTCCTATTGTATCGTCATCAATTCAAATTTAGTTAGTTAAACGTTTCAATACGATTTCATTGCGTTTGCGAAGCACTTTGTATGTTAAGACATGAAAAGAAAGACAAGCGCGATGGAAAGCGCAAGCAGGCTTTCTGGGGCTGCGTAGAAGGAAGAAGGCTTCGGGAATGTCAACATTACAAGCTCGGTAATCGGATATGTTCGGTTACGCCACCAGTCATTCGGGTGCACTAGTCATGGCGTGACGTGCGCCCCCGCATCTCAAGTAGAAAAACTAGATTGTAATATGGCGGATGTGCTAGTATTCTAAAATGAAAAATAAATGCAATAAACACTGGTGTGAAGTGCTGTGCTGGAACAAAGCGTCAGCTGGAGCTGATGAGAGCCGTGGGGACATCTTTTAGGTAAGTCTGCTAATATTGTTTACTTTACAATAAATTAACAGACGGATGCTCTGCAATCGCAAATATAGATATAGGATAATTAATAATTTTCATTTTTTAGATTAAAATGTAAAAAAACCAAACCATTTTTACTAATCTACTGGTCTGAATAATTGTGCGACTTTAGTAAATCACTGTTTTTCCTAACTTCACATCTGTAAAACTTATGAAACGTATTAGCCGATCGCCAATTGCCTTGACACAAGATGTTGTCGTCTGAAGTATTTTCAAACCAAATTTGTCAAGAGACCGCAGAATGGACGCAACCTGGAGAAACCGTGATGCTGGTTTCTAGATATAAAATTTTACCCATCCTGCTATCACTGTACGTAAAGCAGATTTAGCAGCTTCTCTAACTGCTATAAAAAGACGATGACTTTGTAGTTTTACATCCTTCGTTTTATAGTGTGACAGTTTTATCTATCCAGCAAACAGGATCGAAATAACGCATACTCGAATTTGAAAAACAGCCAAATAGATTGTGTATAGTTCTCCGTATCAGTTTTTGATCCAAACTCTGGAAATAATAATATACTAGTGTTAGTTTTCGTGAAATGTTCAGCATCAACTTTTAACAATGTCAAATCATGGACTTAATACCGTATTGACACAATCCTATTTTTATACATTTACAATCTGATACATTCCTACAACGACACAATAAAGTCAAAAAGGACAGTAAAGTTTAAAATATAAAAAATATTTAAAACTTCAGTCCAAATTTATTTATTTTTATTCGGAGGTAGACCATGCTAAAGAGCTCTCTGGTAGGTTATGATATGTATGGGCATAAAGTATGTCTTTGATAATAAAAAAATCAAAGACATGTGTATATATTTTCAAAGTAAAAGTCAAAGTCAAAACCATTTATTAAATTTAGGCATCAAAGACGCACTTATGACCGTCAACTTTTCATTAAAATGTACTTTAAAGACTCTACCACCACGTTTCTAAATATATAGAGCCCACCGAGAAGAAGCGGCAAGAAACTCGAGGCCATTCTCTTTATATAGATGTTTACAATGTTTCTACTTAGGTACTACAAATATTACATTTTATGAGTGGCAGAGAGACAGCTTGCCAGAAGTGGAGTATTCCAAGCATCTTTATAATGTCGAACTTTATAGTAAGCTTTTTTATTAAAACGTTTTTTACAGTCAACTTGAATTTGCCCTCTGTGAGCTCAGTTATGTGTTTTGGGATTTTATTGTAAAAACGCACCCAATTTCCTAGGAATTACTATTTAGTATTCGCAAGTCTAAAGCTAGGTACAGCTATCCTATTTTTATTTCTAGTATTAAAAGTGTGGTGATCACTAAGTATTTAACTTATATTTATGTAAATTTTTACGAACATACATTATATTTTCAAATATATATAAGGAAGGAAACGTTAATATATTGATTTCTTTAAATAAATCTCTCAAAGAATCACGGGATTTTCATGTTTCATATTTAGTTTACCTTCTTATTTATTTATTATGAAAGTTTTAGAAAGTGTCATGCGTGTTTTATAATAATACTTAGTTTGTTCTGTATACATCAATGATACGATTACGTTACACTTGCGCAAATGTTCTTGCTAAGCTCACTGAACCCCTCGAGTGGATGTTGTCCCATAATATTATATTATTATTTTTTTCAACCAATTTCACGGGTTTCACTCGATCCTTGACAAAGGCATAAGTGGGGCTGTAGCCAACACTTAAAGGCCTGTTTGTATAAAAATACAATGTAGTATAAAAACAAACATTTTAAATAGTTACTTGGTATATCTATTACAAAAATGGGTAAAATGGCATGGCTATTGATATGTACTTATTAGTGATACAGGAGATAGTGGGCTATGGACGAGACTACGACACCTGCCAATTTCAGTCTCATATTGAAAATACTATTATTAAAAATATTATTATTATTGTTACACTCTGCACTTCATGTGAAACGGACACTTTTAGCATTTTTTAGTTACGTATTATGACAGTACTAACTGCATGACTATGTCACAGGGAAACTATTTCCAGAACGTATGATATTAACTAATAGATATTAACATTTCAAAGGTAAGGAAAAACCGAAATACGTGGTCATCACGAAATACAAATTATTCAAATGCTTTTGCAATACCTATATCTCTCTTGTGTTTTATATCTTCCTTTTGCGTTTTTTACGGACATCGCATAGTGAACATGCGCACAGACAATGTTTTCTATAGTATTTCAAGTAGTCTTTAATCAGAATATTGACATCTGTGAAATGCGCACTTTAATAATCACTAAACCATGTTATGTTTATAAATTTATATCTAAAATATTAATAACTACAAAAGTCATTGTCTGCCTGTCTCTTGGATTGAAGAGGAATCCAAACTTTAGTCTCAGACGCAGTCGGAGTACTGCCATCTGTATCTGTATCTGGGACTATATCTCGATAGTGGGTGGAAGTTCTGGCAGCACTTCGCGTGGATGGCGCCTTTGATTGATGGGAGCGGCAGCGAATCTGAGGCGCCCGATGCCTAATCTTGGTGGCCTCAAAGCGGGGAGTCGTCGCCTGTATATGGGGGTGGTAAGGTCCATGGCGCTCTACGGAGCTCCCGTGTGGTCGGAGGCCCTGACTAACAGCACCATAGCTCTTCTGAGAAAACCTCAGAGGGCAATGTCAGTCGGGATCATAAGAGGGTACCGGACCGTCTCTTTTGAAGCAGCATGCATTTTGGCAGATTCACCCCCCTGGGATTTAGAGGCGGAGATCAATACGGCTATTTTTGAATGCCGCAAAGATCTCAGCTTGCGAGGTGTAAACCCGGCACCGAGGGAGGTCGATGCTTGCAAGCTTCAAGCTCGGCAGGCGTTGATTGCGAAGTGGAAGGAACGTCTGGCCCACCCCATGGCTGGACCATGGATGCTGTCCGTCCAGTCCTCGAGGATTGGTTGGACAGGACGCACGGGTCGCTTTCCTTCCGGCTGGTGCAGGTGCTTTCCGGGAAGGGTGCTGTGGAAAGTATCTCTGCCGCATAGCTGGAAGGGAACCGACGCCCGAGTGTCACCACTGCGACTGTGTCGAGGACACTGCGCAGCATACGTTGGAGGCATGCCGAGCTTGGGCAGATGAACGCAGTGCCCTCGTCAGACCAGTGGGAAACGACCTCTCTCTCCCTGCATTGATATCATCAATGCTGAGATCTGAGAGGTCATGGGTGGAGGCACTCTCCTTCTGCGAGGAGGTGATGGGGAAGAAGGAGGTGGCGGAGAGGGAGCGGGAAATATTTTCTGAGCTCCCAATCCACAAAAAGAGACCAGGGCGTCGGAGGTTAATCTTTCACGCCCTCCTCCGACCTCTATAGTTGGGGACTGGGGCAGCGTATGCGGGGGCGTCCGCCGTCCAAACATCTGTGTCCCCGAGGTGGCGCGCGCGGTGTTTCCGTGCGCCCCTCAGAAAGACGGGGTTAGAAAGTAGTCTCCTCTAACCCCAACGGGTTGGGATCCTCTGTTGGCGGATCAGCGTCGCCGGGACCGCAGATGATTGCAAAAACGTTCCTGTAGTCCCGACATGAAGGCGCTTGGAGGAACACCCCGGGTTTTTGGTGGGTATACGGACTCCCACATAACCACCGTGCTCCCCCGGGGGCGGTGGTATCTATAAAAGATTTTCCCGGGATAAAAAAAAAAGAAAAAAGGTTAAACATGCAAATTTGAGCTCATTCTCGAGAACGTAAGATAATTTCGAACGACTTCTGCTACGTGGTTACTTTATGATGTACAGAAGTGTAGGGATACGAAGGCGTCACCTAGATCAGGATGATTGCACTTCGCTTGTGTTCTCAGGATTTAGCGTGGTGATATGTTAAAGCGTGAACTTATGTATTCTTATTCATTGTAATCGCACCAGGAACTTTTCTCAAATTGGAATGTTATACAATATTCGAATGAATGTCACATGCTACCTTAGCAACCAAGTATTTTCCGTTACCTGTAAACCATCCAATTGAAGGCATAATTTAGATATATTCTGATTAATCTATGGGCATAATACGGCTTCGGACGATGTCCAATTGTCCACGTGGTCGCATAGCGCTTAGAAAACAAGTAAAAATGTTAAAATATTCTTGATTATAATTTTAACTTCGCAGGTAAAACATTTAACCTACCTTAGAACATTATGCTATATGTGCGTGTGTGTTAAGGAAATTACACATATACCACATACAGACGCGTGCGTTTTGAGAAGACGTTTGGAAACCTACATACTATTTAAGGTAGTTAGTATGGGTATTCTAAGCTTGCCACTAATGTTATAATGCGAAAGTTTGTGAGTGGGATGACTTAGGATGTGAGTGTATGTTTGTTTCTTCTACATGCTCAAACGGCAACGGCAAAGGATTCAAATTACATTTGGAAAGCTTACCCAGTATTAAGATACCCGACCAAGTATTAACACATACGAGTAAGTTACTTTTAATGCTGAATCAATGCGTAGTTTTCGAGGGATCACGAGAATCTCAATCCAGGCGGACGAGGTCGCAGTATCCTAGTAGAGCACTATGAATATTTAAACTTACAAATATTATAGAATGGTAGCTGATGCCCGCGACTTGGTCTGCACAGTTTAAATACTTAGTAAATCAATCCGTAAACACTAATAATAAAATACAGTACCTATGTACATACACATATAAAATTAATATCCATGGAAAAAAAACTGTCCTGAAATAAACGATCTGAAAAAATGATAGCGTGCTTTTGACTAAACTATCAGAAACTGACACATCTATACAAAACTCTATTGACATAAAATAAGTCATCATACTGTCTTGACGTAGACGGAGATCTTGTTATTTTGAATATCCTGTGTCCAAGAATATGAGGCTTATTCACCCGCGTGGTGATAGATGATAGTGATGATGATGATGAAAGTATGTAGTGCTATTACACTCACTTAAAACTATGTGCTGTTACAGACTATAATCTATCTCTGTGCCAAATTTCAACCAGATCCGTTCAGTCGTTCTGCCGTGATTGAGTAACAAACATCCATTTATCCGTCCATCCGTCCATCCATCCATCCATCCATCCATCCATCCATCCATCCATCCATCCATCCATCCATCCAAACTTTCACATTTATAATATTAGTGGGATAGTGGGATTATATTGGTTTACCTGAATTATACGAATTGCTGCACAAATTGTGGAACACGCAATCTTAGTTAATCCATCATTGTTCGTTTTTGGCGTGGCTGCGTATTTGTAAAGTCCGATCTACACGTGTCTTATGTCCACGTTCAACGGAACAGACGCAAAGATATAAATAAACTTCGCCTACACGTATTGCACGCACCAATGATGCGTAAAAATATTTTTTGCATGCCTTTACTTACAGCTTCACTTCATGTATATAAACACAAACTAAGTGTCCAGTAGCTTACAATGTGATACTACAGCATAAACCAATTTAATAATGAACATAAAGGCCTATTCAGACCTGAGCGTTGTTCGCTACCGCTGTGGGTAGCGAAAAATACCACGCGGAACTCGATGGGTAAATAGTATGAAGTTCCATAACTGCAGCGCAACTTGTACCGCCTAGTGAGGCGGCATTTTCTCTTGTTTGGCGAGACTAGTTCCGCCGCCCCGCTAACCGTTGCAAACGAATATCTCTACCGCGCGCGGTAGAGATATCCGCTTTGGTGTAAAAAGGGAAATTAACGCATACCCTTTCGGATTTCTCTATCGCTCGCGGTAGCGAATAACGCCCAGATTTGAATAGGCCTTTATATGGGTTTTAGAACATACTAATTTCTATATATTTTTTTCAATGATTTGCTTTTCATTATACTAGTAGTTCTGCGAACAGTAGACCTCGCAACCACATAATCTTAACAGCGGCAATCTTTCTCAATCTTTCGCAGTACTTCACAACCTATTTGGCAAATAGCGCCGCGGCAAACTTCCCCCTTTTAAGGAAAAGCATTTCCCCCCCTCCACCATTTGAAATCTCCGACGACAACAAAATATATTGAATTGTACATACATACCAAGTTTTGTCGTGATTGGTTGAAAAATGCGATCTGTACAGGAGGACCAACATACAATCTAACAAACATGTAGATTGTAGACGATAAGTGAATTGGGCCACCCAAAGCAGAGAGGTTTCGCTAGTTTCGCTCGCTCAGCTAACTCTGGATTTACAAATATGGTTTTCTAGCGACTTCCAAAAACCAGGAGGTACTCAATTCAACTGTATGTTTTTTTAATAATGTTTGTTACCTCATAACTTTCGATCGGGTCAACCGATTCTCAAAATTCTTTTTTGTTTGAAAACTGGTGCTTCCCGTGTAGTCCCATTTAAATTTCATCAAATTTGTTCTTGAGTGGTTTTTGAGTTACACTCCAATAACTGAATAGAATGGAAGTCGGTATACAATTTTTCAAATTGTACTTTTTATTTCGTAAATATGATTCGTGTCATAATAATAAAAATAAAAATAATATGTGCTGCCATAATGGCACCTTCACATCTCTTTATAAAAGTTCCATGACAATTTCGAGTCCGACTATCTGACAGCCTTATAAAGGCAATTCGAATACTCAAGGGATGTATCACAATAAAGGGTTTTTCAACAAGAATTATGTTTTTCGATTGGGGCAACACCAACAACATGACAGTTTTGACATTTAGTTTTTTGACGTATTCGTAGCAGATTCTTTCGCAATTGTTTCAATGAATTCAATTTTGCTCAAAAACGCATTGAAATAATTAAAATCCACTACAAAAATGGTGGTTCTGTTAAAGTTACATGTCGTAAAATTTGTGATATTTGCGGACAACACAATGGGACAGTCCTTGTGAGACCGCTATTATGCCTATTATTGATGACGCTATGGGATATTATTGATGACGTGGATATCACTGACATGTTTTTTCAACAGGATGATGCCACATGTCACACAGCCAATGAAACGATCAATTTATTTCAAACCAAATTTCCCGATCGCTAAATTTCACGAAATTCAGCTGTTAAGTGACCAGCTATATCGTGTGACACCACAGGATTATTTTTTGTGGGGCTATGTTAAGGACAGAGTCTATACGGAGCCAGTTGAGTCGATTGAGCAGCCTTAAGAGGATTGCATAGCTAGTACTTTCCGTACTATAAGAGAAAACTCTTTTCTACCTCTTAACTTTGTCCGATTTCAGTAATTTTTTTATGGAATTATCACATTGTTTACTATGCCCGTACGTTTTAGGAGGTAGAAAAGAGTTTTCTCTTTTAGTATGCAAAGCACTAGCTATGCAATCCTCTTAAAACCCAAAATCCGTAATGTGATTAACGAAATAGACGTGCCATTTTGCCATGAAAGAATCGACATCTGCCAGCATGGTCATGGTGGACATTTGCCAGATATCATTTTACATTCATAATTGCTGAACTTTTCTCTTCGGAATACAATAAAAAATTGATTAATTGATCTAAAATCTTTGTTTTATTTTGTTATAGAAAACAAAGTTTTGTTGAAAAACCCTTTACTTTGCGTAATATAAATGGTAGATTTTTTTATAGTTTAGGTTGGCGAACGAGCATGCGGCTCACCTGATGGTAAGTGATACAGTCGCTCACGGGCATCCGCATTACCCGAAGAGATAAAAGGGATGAGGGTGGTAGAGGAGGATGAAGGAGGAGAGAGGGAGAATGACGAAGGGGGAAATCAGACCTCCGGAACTTCCCACAAACCGACAAAACGCAATAGCAATCTATGTTACTTACTTCACGTCGGTGTTACTCGTATGTGGGAGTGTGGTACTTTCCCGGCCCATTCGGCTGTGGGGCTACAGCGTGGCACTACCACCGAAAGGAAATAAAATACTAAATATAAATTCTGAGCCTTATTTAAAAAAGTACTGAATCTAAAGAGTTAATAAATGTATCCAATACATACCTTGTATGCGAGTGCATTATCCCTTCCTATATACTGTGATAAGTAAAGTAAAAGATTTATGAATAAAACGGACGTATATTTACGTCTCTGGGACGCAAAGAGTTTTAACCCTTTGCGTCCCAAAGAATAAAAAATCTTTTAAACAGGATTTGTAATCTTTTTGTTAAAACAAGGTAAACCTCTCTGTATATAGTGTTTTATATAAAAGGGTTCATTAATGCGCTTTAGTTTACCGCTCCTTTCTGGTCGGATATTTTAAGCCACTCTAAAGTTTTTTATTAGTCTACTCAAATAAAAAAGATGGAAGGAAATGCTTTCCGGCCATTTCGGTTTTAACGATCATTTGGATTACTGCAGAAGGTGAAAATAACTCGAAAATAGTTACATTTATGTTTAGAAGTTTGTAATATGAAGCGTCATTTGTAGTCAGTAAGTATAGTGTTTTATGATAATGTGATTCGTTACCCATGTTACTACCAGTAGTAACACGGTGGCATTTCACAGTTCCCACTGGGAAAGAGGCCCCTCAGCACAATTAAAATGTATTGAATACGTGTACGTATGCTCCGCATCTTGCCCTCTGATCCGAATGGTTTGCGTAAATTCAGAAATTTCTACACAAGGGCAACAAGAATAACTATGTAACTTGTTATCTACACTTCGGAATAGAATTGCTATTTATTTTCGGATAAATATCAATTTACGTATAGCGTAAAGTTTACCTAATAGTTACCTATGTAATATTTGTAGATGGAGGAGGCAGAATTTTCCAAATATGCAAAATTTCAATTGTACAGAAAACTTACTTGCAGAAAAATCCAATACAAAAAATAAATAAAGGAACGGAAAGTCAAACAAAATAACGAAACAAGTTAAATAAAGGCTTGTAAAACAATGGATATGTTATAATATGTTATTCATGAGTTTAATTTTAGCAAAAAAGTACCTACGATTGTTCTTCACGGTTGGTTAACCTTTTGTTAATCACAGTTTAAGTATTATAGTAAACAAGTGAAAAAATCACGGCATACATAAGTGGTTTTGGAGATTGCAAATGAAGAATATCATAAATTTATGACAGGCCCCCGACGGTAACGAATTCGGATAACAGACGAGAACTTCTGTTGTTAAGAAATGGCGACTTGCCAGTGGGAAATTTGTCATGTTAATCACTGTTCCGCTCGTTTATTTCAGCTAAATGTGTGGGTTTGTTTATCCCCTCTATTTGGCTATATCTTTAGCACTTAATATCTAGCACATTGGCATTGGTATTCAATGAAGCGACGTAGACAATATAGCTATCGAGCAAGCCCGAACTACTCGTTCCGGCCTAACTATGCATCCATATACTGTTCAAAACTTCATACCACGAACCAAAAGTTTGGCAGTTCCTACCTCTATCGTGTAAGTAAATTGTGTACGTATTTCCTTGCAGCTATGACCCTGAGTCTTTCAAGCAGGGCGTGAAAAAGCATCTGTTAGGTCATCATAAAGGTGGTGATTAGTGCAGCTTACGGCTGCTTTAATGGTCTTGATTCCATCTTCGCTTCCCATCCGGCGAGAAGGAGTCACTTAAACGTCAATTCAAGACGGCAATTCCAGAGATGAACAAATAATGAAGAAATTCCAATCGAGAATCGACGTGAAAGCGTTTTCAGACGACATTTGCTCTAAGTGCGGTTTCGATAGCGAACAACCACAATTTCAACCCATGTTTTGGGCTTTTTGTAAACTGAAATATTTATTTAATGTTGTTTTATGATTTAGATAAGTATTGACAATTTAAATAGCATAATCACAACATTTCACTGCGGAGGATCTTTGGGTTTCAATTCAATTTAAGGGGCATGGGACAATTCCACCACAAAACCTTCATCTGGGAGGCGTCTACATGTGTTCACAGAGCCATGGCTTGTCATTTTCATCACAACTTTCTAATTTCTGTGAGAAAATATTATCTATTTCTCTGGCTAATCCTGACGATAAGCTATTAATTATGGGTGATCTTAATATGAGTGACATATCATGGTCATCATCCTGTGACGATACTCACATGTTACCTACCTACAATAGCAATGATTGTGATCATGTTGAATTGGTCGATCTTATGAACCTCACTAGTTTGAACCAGTATAACTACATTTTAAACCAAGAGGGTCTAATAATTGATTTGGTTTTATGTAACTATGACATATCCATATTCCGCTGCTTGGATCCACTGGTGCCGGAAGATAAATTGTATCACCCGACCTTAGTCTGTAGACCTTTGTTTATAAACCACAGTGTTCTTGTACCCTGTCCCAGACTAAAAGTTTTCTATGCTAAAGGAGACTACCAGTCTATTCGTAAGGACTTGAGTGATCAAGACTGGTCTTCACTTCTCTGTTGTGATAGTTTAAATGAAGCTATTCATATGTTTACTAAAATATTATTAGAACTTAGAGATAAATATATTCCATTTAAGTACATACGGCCTAGCCAGTACCCGTTATGGTACTCGCCTGCTTTGGTAAAAATTCTAAATAAAAAAAAAAGTTCCATAGTACATTTAAAATATATCATAATATAGCGGACAAAAATTCTTTCAAAATTCTAAGGGACCGAGCGAAGAAGGTGGAACATGAATGTTATCTAAACTATATTTCTAGAATCGAAATGTCTATCCGCGATAACCCTAATGCGTTCTGGTCCTACATAAAATCCAACAAAAAACACAACTCATATCCGTCTACAATGACGTATATGAATTCTAATATCACTACTGGTCTTGGCATTTGTAGTGCTTTCGCAGACTTTTTTAACTCTAACTATTTGCAAAATATACCTTCACAGTCTCCATCTTCTTCTTCTACAATTAACAATTTATCAATCTCTCCTGCAGCAGATATACACACCATTGAAATTAGGAACGATCGTATACTTCAACTACTCAAATCTCTAGATTGTAAAAAGTCTGCTGGGCCTGATGGTCTTCACCCATGTCTACTAAAAAAATGTGCTGAAGAACTAGTTTATCCCGTTGCTCTCCTATTCAAAAGGTCTATTGACGTAGGTGTGGTGCCTAAAATCTGGAAAACGGCCATTGTAACGCCAATACACAAAAAAGGATCCAAGCGTGATATCCATAATTACAGACCAATCTCCAAAATATGTGTGCTGGCCAATATTTTCGAAAAAATTGTACATGATCAATTATACGATGCTCTAATCCACACGCTTATACCACAGCAGCATGGATTTCTTCGGGGTAGGTCGACTTCAACAAATCTCATAGTGTTTATCGACTCGGTCACTACTGGCATGGACTCGGGTGGTCAAGTTGATGCTGTATATACGGACTACAGCAAGGCATTTGATCGTATTGATCATATTATTCTTCTTGCCAAACTTCAAGATGCGGGCATACGTGGCGATCTTCTATGATGGTTTACTTCGTATGTTAACGATCGATGTCAAACTGTAGTTCTAAATGGATATGCTTCGGCTTCGTCACCGATCCCATCCGGAATCCCTCAGGGATCGATCCTTGGACCTCTCCTCTTTATCCTTTTCATCAATGACATCCACTCATGCTTTGAACACTCTAACTTTCTTTTGTTCGCCGATGATATGAAGATCTATAAAGTGATTGAAACTAGTCGTGATCTGGATTTGTTGCAACTGGATCTAGATAGCCTTCACAATTACTGTTCAAAAAATAAACTAGACCTTAACGTTGCTGCTAAATGCTTCTGTATTACTTTTAGCCGTTCCAAAAAAACTTTGCTGTTTGATAACAAAATAAATAGGCAATCTCTTAAGAGGTCGGACATTGTTGTCGATCTAGGCATTACTCTGGATTCAAAACTTTTATTTGACAAGCATATAGAGAACATAACTAGTAAAGCATTGAAAACATTGGGTTTTCTATTTAGAGTCACAAAAGATTTTAAATCAACCAAAACATTTAAAATCTTATACTGTTCCCTAGTACGAAGTCAACTTGAGTATAGCTCACAAGTTTGGAATCCATGTTACGCTAAATACATAGATATGCTTGAAAAAATACAAAAAACATTCTTGCGCTTTATAAATGTCAAGTTCAAGATTATAAGCCCTGGATATGTGGACAGCTGTAGACGCCACCACTTGCTGCCTCTCTCCGTAAGAAGAGAAGCAGCAGATCTGACTTTACTTCATAATATAACCCTTAACATAATTGATTCGTCGACATTACTGTCGGAGGTTAAACTAAAAGCACCCTACAGATCACTCAGTCGTAGGAATTATTTACAATTGTATACTCCTCCCTTCATCTCTAATTATCGTCAAAATTCTTTCTTCCCGCGAACTGTCAATATTTTCAATTCGAAATACTCAAAATATGTTGATCTCTTTTCGATGAAGCAAAATACTTTTAAACTTATAATCAACGAACAATTCTATGCAGACTAAATTATTTATATGTCATTGTTTTATTTTACATGGCTTGTAGCAATTTATTATCTTCGAATTAATCTTTTGTATACACATTTAAACTCTTATTATTATTATTTTTAAGTTAGCGCATAAATAATGTTACTTTAAGTTAGGATTTTTTCACCTATGACATTTTAACTGTTCCCATAAGCGGAAACTGTTAGGCTTTTGCGTATCCATTCATTGTTTACTTCATTGTTTACATTATTATAATCTAAGCAGCAGTTTGTTTTCCTAGTAAAATAAAAATAAAATAAAATAAAATAAATAAAATAACCGGTTACCACCGGTCTGGTGCGTGCGGCGTCTATTTGCAGCACCACCAGCGTGTAACCGCTCAACATGCTCCCACGTGACAGGTCTAAAATCTGCTAAGGCCTGATAACTCAGGAACCAGATGACATATTTTATACAAGATCAGAATCAGTGCTGTTACATGGACCTTTCTTTCAGATAGAAATTATCGTACAGTGTCGTTTTCAAACAGCCTGAGTTGCTCTGATGTTGCCTGATGACTGTTACCATAATTAACTTCCGATGGAAAAAAGCGATTAGTTACATAATATAACTTTAAAAAATATCGTCTTAACTTACTCTGACCGAGCGAGTGCGAAGCACTAGCTAAGCGTCTCTGCAGTATTAGCTTGGGCAAAAATACTTTCGTATGTCTGTCTGTCCGGCTGGTCTCTTCTATCGCATTTCTGAACCGATTCTCATATAGTGAGCTGATTCGAAAATCGTGTAGATTTTTTATTGATTCAGTTATTGAATGTTTTTAAATAAAATCTATTTCATAGGTTTTTAGTACCCTAATATGAAACTAGATGGCGTTGGCAATTTGAAGAGCGCGATAAATATGTATTCAGTTTGAAGCTATGCAAAGACATACTCGCAAGGTCTACAGCTCACAGAGCCACTAGTTTACTATTTTGTTTATGAGAATTAGTATTCAAAGCTTTGAAGTAAGCACGCTCGACGTTACTAAAATGAAAGTACAGAACCTTCTAAACCAGGTACATAACAGTTTTTGTTACTAGTATCAACCTGTATATATCATCCCTCACGTAAAGCACGTATAAGACGTATCACCTGTCTACACGTTCGACACGCCTTCTATATCCCGCAGAGATTTAGGCCTAGTCACTGCGCGAACGTTTTACTTGAGTAGAACTGAAAATATCTTACACACTTGTTATACTCGTAAATACGCAATAGTCTGAGTCGTAAATATTTCTATTTGTGATTAAAAATTTTAAACACTTTACAAAAGAACCTTACTTAATCTACAGTGGTTATTTATAGTATCTGCCACGAACATGATACATACGACTGTCTATGATGATACAGTTGGGATGATTGATATAGGTACTATTTTACCTGAGGTGCGGTACGAGTAAGCCATTACTCGTACCGCAGGCGAACGATATAGAATGCCAATTGATTATCAAGGGTAGCTGCTGCAACATACGTTCCCGCTGGTGGCACTAGGCTTGATGACAGATGGAGTGCTTCCTTCATGGAGTTTAGCATGTATCCTATAATAGTTTGCCGTAAATAAAATATCTAACTACTCCGCAACGGTAGAGCTGTCATGTGACGTCACTTCAACACTCGTCGAAGCTCTTCTGGTCCGCAGATTAGCTAATGGTAGAATGGTAGTTTGATGAGGATGACTGCATTTTTCAAGCTAACTATTATAATATAATTTACGATGAATGAAAATTTAACAGACAGAAAGCTGAGAAAACAATAAACTAAATGAATAAACCCGAAATGTTATTATTCTATCTCAAATGAAAACATTCGATTTCACTGTGTCTAAATGTAACATTGATAAACGAACAATAATATGGTGGTTGAATATCAAAATCATTAATTTCGTAAATTGCGTTTGATATTACAGAACATGTAGGTAAAAACGCATATGTTTTTCAGAAACAATGAAGACTATTAAGCATTGTTTATTATCCGACTGTGGCGAATCCCAAAAGGAGGGTTATGTGTTTGACTTGTATGTGTGTATTATGTATGTCGATCGAGACGTGGGCAGTGCTTGAGTCTCTCCAGCGGTGCCGTATTGACTATCGGTATATTGAAGTGCTGAAGTGTTTGTACAAAAACGCCTACATGTCAGTCCGAGTACAGGAGCAGAGTTCGAAGGCAATTCCATTGCAAAGAGGCGTGAGACATGGAGACGTTATATCTCCGAAACTGTTCATCGCTACATTGGAAGACGCCTTCAAGCTTCTGGAATGGCAAGGACTTGGCATTAATATTAACGGCGAATACATCACTCACCTTCGATTTGCCGACGATATTGTAGTCATGGCAGAATCCATGGAAGACCTCAGTACAATGCTCGAAGGCCTCCATCGAGTTTCCCAACGGGTAGGTCTTAAGATGAACATGGATAAGACGAAAATTATGTCTAATGCCCATGTTGTACCTACCCTAATATCAGTTGGGAACTCAGTTCTCGAAGTTGTTGACGAGTACATCTACCTGGGACAGACAGTCAAACTAGGCAGGTCCAACTTCGACAAATAGGTCAATCGTCGAATCCAACTCGGCTGGGCAGCGTTCCGGAAACTTCGCGAAGTCTTCTCGTCAAAAATACCTCAGTGCCTCAAGACAAGAGTCTTCGACCAATGTGTGTTACCAGTGATGACTTATGGCACTGAAACGTGGTCTCTTACTATGGGCCTCATAGACATGCTCAAAGTCGCACAACGAGCTATGGAGAGGGCTATGCTCGGGGTTTCTCTACGTGATCGAATCAGAAATGAGGAGATCCGTAGAAGAACGAAAGTCACCGACATAGCCCAGAAGATTAGCCAGTTGAAGTGGCAGTGGGCAGGGCACATAGCTCGCAGAACAGATGGCCGATGGGGCCGAAAGGTTCTGGAGTGGAGACCACGGACCGGCAAGCGCAGCGTAGGTCGTCCACCGACACGGTGGACAGACGACCTGATGAAGGTCCCAGGACGACGTTGGATGCAGGCCGCTTCCAACCGGTCCTTTTGGAAAATCATGGGGGAGGCCTATGTTCAGCAGTGGACGTCCTACGGCTGAGATGATGATGATGATGATGATGATGATGATGATTATGCATGTATGGCCGTTCCTGTGTCCGATCGTAACTACGTAACGTCTCAACCGATTTAGAAGATTTTTGATTGCGCGTTCAGTGGGCAAAATTACCCGACCGCGGCGAAGCCCAAAAGAAGAGTGGACTTTAAACGTTTTAGTGTGTGGTCCAACAAATTAGTAGTCGGTTTATTAAACTTTTAGTTTAGCATCTACGTTATTATTTATTAGAATTTTTTATGGTTTTCGTACCTCAAAATCACTTTGTTTGTTCGTTAGTCCGTGTGCTTGTCAAGACCTTTTTTCTCAAGAACACGTAGAGGTACGCGCTGTTCTGAAGTTATACGCTTACCAAAACAATATTATTTTTTAATTAAATAATTAATTAATTGAAATATCTACATTATTAAAGGCAAAGTTACTATGAAAATGTTGGTTGTGTTTCCCACAGAGCATTATGAACGATGGACAGACTCAGTTTCTCTGTGGAGTTTGCGATATTTCAGCACTGTTGCAAGCACTATGATCACGGATGAACGTTAAACAATATAATATTTCTAATTTTTGTGCCCATAATAGTTTAAAAACTTATATACCTATATACGAGTACATTTAATTTTCAATGTAGGTTACTTGTTGAAGATAATAACGAAACTAACAAATGTTATCGCTTGACGTAAAAGATATGAAAATGTTGACGATATAGCCCCGTTTCAGATATATCATATTGTCTTGTGTTATTTGTATAAAATAATCTTCAATGCCCACTTTGCGTAGGCACATGACATGTCAAAGCTGATGATACTAAATAGTATTGGAGCTGTTAAATCATTTGGTTACTAAAGATGCAATGTGAACAATGAACATGTATAAAATGAAATATGGACAGCGCCAAAGACAATATACAACGAATATAATAAGTTATATTTAATATTATAAACAGCAAAATTTAACAACAATGGATTACAAAAAATTATAAGAGTTAATTAGTTAGGTGTTTAACGTGCCGTCCGGGCCACACCCCGCGTCTTTGTTCTCGTGCTGTATATTTTGTTACTGTATACCCACTCTATATGTAGCATGTACTTTATGTTTAGTAATTCAGATTGGGACGAGATAAATCATGTTACGTATGCTACGACCCTATAAGAGTAATATATTTATAAAAATTGAAATTGAATTTTGGCCCTTTTTTATACAATTCAATAACAGCCGAGCAAGTCGTGCACCTCAGCACTATGCTTGCCTTACAGTGCCGCTTATAGCTTAAAAAACAGATATAAAGATTGTAAAATTGGGATGTCAAAGAAATCGCTTACTATAATATCCGATTCTTATGAGATATTGATAAAATTTATTTATATTTACTAATCGATTAACTTGTTAAAGTGCCCTTCACACCACATGCTTGTGTATTATTGCTTCGTAGTCAAATTTTTGGCAGTGACGGTGGTATTAAGCAAGATATCTTCTTGCACAAAAGGCCTACCACCTAATAAGTAATATTGTTGTAAAATAAAACATTTCAACCATCAGCTCTTATACTAAAAGATTACAAAATTTACATTTGTCACCTACTTAGATAATATGGACTGAGCAAAGCATAACAATTTGCGAGTCACCGGGGAAATTAATTACGAGTGACTTTTGAGCCGTAATCGCTGAGGTTTCGGAGCTGAGGAGGACTCGTTGTTTTCGATCAGCTTAAAGATGGATGAAATCTGTGTTAGAGAAATAAACTTTAAGCTCGTAGAATTTGCAAACCTTTCTTAAATTGTCTGTAGTAATAGTTACATGTCTTCATGAGAGTTTTAGATCATCTAAGCAATGTTTTTTTTATTTTTTTTTTCTTAAATTTTGGAAGCATACGGTTTATACTTTTGGCCATTGTCAAGTATAAGTTATTAAAGTTTTAAGAATAATGAGAGAACTTTCGTCATAAGATTAACCAGAAACTGCTGTTCATATTGGACCTAGTATTATTGACACTCTATTAGGACTTTCTGGAGAAAAATAGATTACTAAAGATGTGTATTTCTTATCTTAGTCTTCAATAATCTAACCGCAATACAGATAAACATCTAAATGAACAATCGCATTTAAAAATAAATCCAAACGTAAATTACAACAACGACAATTCCTATTCCTACTTTCAAAACAGATCTTAACAAAAATCAAACATCGTAGTAACAGGCAAAACTCTTGCCTGTTTGATTTCTTCAAAATACTACTTCACTTGTAACTACAAGTTAGCAACACGATATAACTCTTACAAACCTGTTGAGCTATAAACATAATACGCGCTTTGTCCCAACGCAATTTTAAATTTCGGTGACATTTCATTCTCTTTATTCCCTTTTGTCATTTTGTACAACCTCGTCAAACAGTGACCTAAAACAACAAAAAGAGTTGATTTTACGGAAATGTAAAAGTTACCAAGCCGTTTTTCAATTGAATAATCAGGCACCAGAAAAGATTGGTATTTTCTTCTTGTATTAACAAACTAGCGACCATTATTATTTGCACGTTAAAAGTACTTTCTTGGGTTTCCACATGAATTGTGGGCAAGTCATGTAGCGTTTACGGGGTGACCGCCACGTTGTGATTATATTCGGCTCGACTGCGCAAGTAACATAGAATTATGGTTAGTCATTTAAAGTAATTGCAGCTTTTAAAGCCACCATAATATTGGATTTATCAATGAAATAAAAATTACCGAAACCAATCGAGCGAGATCAAGTTATATTACTTGAAATATGTATAGAAATAAGATATCCGATGCTTCTGATTGAAATTCAATCAACATCTAGACCTAGTTTATTTAATGTCATATAACATGTACATCAGGCATGTCCATTGACAGACTTTTAAAAAAGTAGTTTTTAAATCGATGCGTTTTTTTGTGTATAACATTCCTTATTTTTTTTAGGTCAACTGATTTTGACGATTCTTGTTTGCCGGATAGGTTTGGATAACATAGGCGTTAAGTTTGGGTGTCATTTAAATATTATTACAGAAACTAAAAGAGATAACCGCGTCATCGTAATCCTAACCGTTTTTAAAACTTAAAAAAAAATATAATAAAGCTAGTTATACTAAACTTTATTATAGTATAAATTTAAAACAGTCCTTATATTTAGTTATCTAATCTTTTTTTCATAAATACTTAAAACATGCAGGTTTAAATTTCATCAACGAGGAATTTACGGAAGGATTTTACTTCAGTCAATAAATATGTGGAGTAAGTACTCGTATAATAAACAAATTATTTTATTTATAATAGTCACGTTCAGATGTTTAGTAATCACTAAATGTCGACTCGCGACTTTGACCGCGTAAAATAAGGTTATTGCGATTCCTCAGTTGAATCGGGCTATAAACTATAAATTATAGCCTATGTGTTATTTCCCGGTACGTCCACCACACGCACCTCGCCCGCTCCTCGCCGCGCTGCCTCGCTCCTGTAGCAATGGTATGCTACGCAGTCTAGTTCGACACAATGCGTCTACACTTGTAACATTTCATCGTACATGGTTGGTGACCGTGTCAGCACAACCCTAGACCACTTAGCGTAACATGTCTTGTAGGTACGATGTCACGTAGTCTGGTCCGTTGTCTTGTCACAAGTGTGGACGCACCCGACGTTGGATATTTTCAAATCACAGACGTCGGCAGTAATTACAAAATGGCGTCCCTGTTCGACAGCTGGTATGTGTAAGGGGCGGAAAATTGGCCCGCGGGGCGCTGAAGTGTGGAATCATAAATTTCACACGACGGTGGCCCATGTCCCATTCGAGTTCCCAACAAACAGCGTGTATAAAATAAATTAAAAACATTAGGTATGTTGTAAAAATTATACGGAGAAGGTTAATAATAAATAATTATAATAACAATATTATAATATAAAATGTTTTGGGAATGTACGAAACTATTTATAAATTTTCATTGCCAATATTATTTTTAGGAGGAGTTAGGAGTAGAAGTCTGCACCGTCTGAGTTCTCAGACAGAATAAAGGAAGAATAGAAATGAATATTCAGATTAAAGTTCCATTTAGTTTAGTTTCAAGTTTGATAGTTAGATTAAATAATTTATATATAAGTTATTATATTATACAGTATATAAGTTGGGTTAATTCAAAATACCGATCAAATGTTATTCCATGGTACTCGTAAATAGGGATAGCGTGTTCCCGGGCTGGGCCTGTTTAATAAAAACTCATACCAGTTAATCTGATAACAACACCGATTTGTCTCCTCTGCCATTTCACGTTAACTAACATATAATAATCTTTATTACATCCATGGCTAGATTATAATTGGAAATACATTTATAATACTGTCATTAAGATGGTATTTTTTTATTTGTAATCCACAAAGAAATAAATTTTATCTATGACGTTTTATGTGTGATATACACAAACGTACTATGACACAAACTACTTAAGTAAGTACCTATTAAATCTATGCGATTTTTGTATATGTAGAGGAGTCGAGGTAATGTTAATGTATAAAGGTACTTTAGAATAGAATAATTGTGTAGGTACTAAGTTACCGCCAGATTGTGCGATTCCTTTTCTTATAATGGGCTGTTCAAGAGGTAACTTTATTGTAACTTTATTTATTTGGTAGTTCATCCTTTTTATAAAATAAGCCAACGCTAACATGCTTACAATGGAAATTTCATCCTTAAGTGTGTCGTGAATAAAAGTGAAAAAAGCGAGTTACTTTTTTCTCTGACTTTGTATACCACAGACCAAGTCTTGAAGTACCATAACTTTAGTAGTAACATAACTTTACATATATAGGTCCATACCTATAATTCAATTTAGGTCAATTCTATGGCTATAACAGTTTAATAATATATTATATTATATTTATTATAATCTAATTGAACACGCAGTATGAATCGATAGAAGCATGTATCTGCCATGTTGCAGAGTGCGCTAATATAATTCTTATCTCAATGACATTTAAGTCCGATATTTGTGCAGTTCCGTTCAGGCGTGTTGTTTTAAAGCTTATAGAATACAGTATCTCGACTTGAGGTGGCCGATGCAATTTAGAACTGAACACAAAGTTAACAATCAAAGCGATGGATGCACTACAACAGCTGTACAGTAAGGCGTGACGCTTACGTCTAGTTTTATGTATGTTTCTCCACTCGTCACTTAATAACGTACAAAAATAAAGAATTTCGTACGTACCTATATGTACGAAAGTTCATGCTTCTAAGGATATTTGTCCACTACAGCAAGACATAAAGATACCTACGCTTGTAGCAAGGGGTAAGTGTTAAGAATGGTGATTATATGCGGTAAGGTTCTTCTTCGAAACAGTTATTCTTGACATTTCTAATATATTATTACATTACTATGTTAACAAAATATAAATATTAAAAAAAGTGCAACTTTAAGGGTGCATTTGTTATTTCTAACATTTGTTTATTCTAGAATATTTGAGAGAAAAACAATCTTGAAACTTCTTCTAAATATTAATATTTTATTATAAGCTAGCCGACCCCCGCGAGGCTTCGCACGCCTGGTCTGGGTATAGTTGTAGAAGCACCGTTTTGGAATACAAAGGTTCGGTCCCTGGGTGGACAGCCATTTTGTTTTTCGGACAAAGCAACTCTTAAGATGGGTCTATGTTTAGTGTCTCATAATAGAAAACAAAAACAAATTAAAAGTTTAAAACTTGAAATTTCTTTGAAATGGACCTGAAGCCTGAACCACCGCGGTTTTGGAAATAAACATTGAATTAACTTCAACACGGCCTTTTATAGCTATTCGATACATATCATAGAGAGATGAAACATAGCTTTGAATTTACGTTAACTTTTCAGCTACTTAACAAATAAAATTGCTTAACCCGTCCGTATCAGCGCAAAAAATAACAATAGATTTATGAATGAAACTTAACTCGAATGAGTCTTGCTGATTCGGACAGATTAATATCTGTCAAGTAGTTACTTTGCCTAAAATTTAAAACTTTTATCTCCTAAACCGGAAAACCCTTTTCCTTTTATAGGATAAAAATAATTTATATCAGTAACCGTAATATAATTTATCTCTGTGTCAAGCTTCATCAAAATCATTTCAATGAATAAAGAAAAATCGAGCTGAGATATATTTTTAAAATGTAAAATGTTTTAAAAAATGTCTATAGGTACCATAAATACAATTACATTTCATTTTTCACAAATTCATTTTATGGGTGTTTGGCGAAAGGTTAGTGTCTGGCAATGGGTAACTAGGAGTAAAAGATCCTCCTTAAAAGTTTATATGAGGCAATCAATATGCTCAGCACCTCCAACTTATTGACTGGACCTTACTCTGATGACTGAGGACTTTTCTGATTGTATTAGTAAAAGCTTAACTAAACAAAGATCTTTCTTGACGGATGGCAAACTGTACGTGTTCATATATAAAAAAGTGCAAATATTATAACTAAACAGTACACTCGAACTAAAATATTATATCATGTTTTATTTTGTTTCAATTATTCCATCGCAGCAGTAGATGTATCAGTTTATCGGTTACTTCTATCACTGAAAAGTGTTCCGATAAGGATGAAAATAATATAAATGAATATGAATTAGACGTGATTCATTCTATAGTAATTCATTCATTCACTGACTAATCTCATAATTACTTGTATTGACTGACTGACTGATTCTACAACGCAGAGGCCAACCCGGTGGAAGAAATGTTTACAGTTGATGCCTTCCAGTTGTTAGCTGGAGGACTTAAGGAAGGAATTTTCGAAACCACTAAAAGAGAGAGAACCTAGTAAAGCGGCTCAAGGGCCAGTTCCTTCATTATAAAAGTACACATTACGGTGAGAGTTTCATAACATGTAAAAAAATAAGAAGAACGTGCCCAACTTCTGAAAGAAATTTAAAAATATTATATCGATGAGCTAAACAAAACAAAATAAATTCAATACAATCGAGCGCTGTGTCTTTGCCTAAAAACCAAAAGTAGCTATTCCTCCACATTCCATTAAAAATAATAAACTTCAGATTACGAATTAAATAGACAAGCAGTGTAGCAATAAACTCGTGGAACGCAAACCATCCACGGCACGATTAAGGACCTTGAAATAATTTGTATAGAAATCGTACTAACATCTGTTTGAAAGTGAGAAACATTCTGAAGTGAGATCGCTCTTACCATCTGGTCGAAATGGGAATCCATCGTTAACTTAGGAGTTAACTAGTCTGTTTAGATAGGAAACTGTAATGAGTGATGAGTCGTGTGGAAGATTTTTCTTATTGGCATTGTAACATTGGGGAGTCGAATACTTTGGGTCCGTGTGGAAAAGAAGCTCATTATAACAGAATTTCGTTATAACTTTTCAAAGTGTATTCGTCGTGACCTAAATATTTGCTGTATCTATGAGTACCTCTATCTCCCCAGTGTAAGGTATAGGTTGTTTACTTATATGTGTGTCGCATTGTTCAAATTTCAAGCGCGTGCGTACATTACACAAGCTTATTTGCAATTTCACGTCTGCGTTATGAGATTTTATCGCACAGTATAGACAATAGTTTCTGTAGTTGGTAGAACTGTAGGTACCTAACCATTTTGATAGGTGCTAGTTATTAACTCATTCATTGCTAAATTAACGCTTAAAGTAAATAAAACACTTCTAAACACTTTTGTAATATGATAAACGGGATTCACTAACGTAATAATGTCAGATCTTACCGACTATAGTTTCAACCACATCCGGTGGTCTTTCTCAAAGAGAGTGCAGAACGCTCGCGGTTGCGTCGGTTTGGGGTAGGTGCTCTTGATTTCCCCCCCGAAGGGTTCTCGCATTGACGTGGCGGGGGGGCTCAGTAACCGTGGCTTGGATCACCACGGTGAAGCCAAGAGGAACCCAGGGGCCGCGCCGGCGTTGGGGTGCGCTGGCCGGCTCAGGCGGGCCGCTCCTATGGGCTTTGGCCGCCAAGTCCACATAGGAGTGGCGGGGTCCGGGCGCTTTGGCGCAGACTCGAGGAGATGGGGCCCGGGCGCTTTGGCGCAGGCTCGAGGAGGTGGGGCCCGGGCGCTTTGGCGCAGGCTCGAGGAGGTGGAGCCCGGGCGCTTTGGCGCAGGCTCGAGGAGGGGGGCCCGGGCATTTTGGTGCAGGCTCGAGGAGGTGGGGTCCGGGCGCTCGGCGCAGACTCGAGGAGGTGGGGTCGCGGGGGGCTATCCCTTGTGGCTGACGTAGCAGGCGGTGGGGCTACGTATCCGACCCACCGCAGGGAGACCACGGGCGTCCAGACACGGGGAAGTCTGGCGCCCATTGTTGGCGAGTTTGGTCTCCGAGGCAGTTGCGGCGCGCCATGTGTTCTGGCGTGCCGCGAAGAGAAGGGTCCGGCAACGGACAGCCACGGCGGGTTCGCGGTCGTGTGGAAAATCTGTCCCGCGTTCCCGCCAAAGCCGGCAGTGGCGGAACACCCCGGGGTTTTGGTGGGTATACGGACTCCCACATAACTACCTCCCTCCCCGTGGTGGGTGGTATCCATATAGGATTTACACGGGACAAAAAAAAAAAAAAAAAAAGGTGCTCTTGATTTGAGCCTTCCTGTATTTTTTTAATATTACCAACCGAGCAGCTTTATAAGAGGGCGATGCAAAAATCAAAGTTAGGGTGGTTACTGTACCCTATCCACCAAGCCGCTTTTCCTTAGCTGTTAGTTTATGGGCATTAATTCGAGTTTCCTTATTGAAATTCCTTTCCTTTAGAAATAATTATATATTTCAGTATTAAATCATAAGAGAATGAAGGCTAAGGAAAGCAAAGGTAGTGTAGGTAATTGGTCGGTGCTACTGTAGTGCCCGATACTCTGCAACGAAGCAGTAGTGCGCAAGCATTACTATGTCAAGTCAAATTACTGAGCGAAAGAAACTCAAAACCCGAAGTATCGGGATTACAGCGCACTGCAGTGCCACGGAAAACTACAACTTCTAATATCTGGGTGGAGCACTGCAACTGTTTTAGGAAAGTACTTAGCATCAAGCGCAGAACTGGCCCGTCTCGCTTGTTCTTGTTTATCTTACTTGATACTTATTTGTGTAAAAATAATAAAAACATAACTGTCATTATAAATATCTCGACTAAGCTCCGAGAGCTTTACGTATTATTTCTTTTCAGCGTTCTGTTTATAATAAGGAGGCAATAGAAAAAAAAATTTTTGTTCTTAAGTATTATTTTTCACAACTTTTGGCCCCTTGAACTTGCGTAATTAATTTTGGAGAATTTTATCTTTGAACTGTTATTTTTGTAGTTTTAATAAGAAGAGTTTGCTAAACTTCACAAAGTAGAACTGTTTTATGTAAATTTTATGTCCATCAGTGACGAGACAAGCAAGTCGCTCGCCTTATGTCGAGTATCACGCTTGCCCGTAACAGCCGTGCGATTCTCTAAGAGCAAACATCGTTGCATCTTTGACAACATCCGTGAAACAAATGACGAGATTACAAGAAACCTTGGAAAATCAACCTTGTGTACAAGCGTGATATCTCATAAAGTATTTGACATCGGTGAGCTCGTCTACGAGCGCAACAACGAATCATTAAAGAATCGCACGGCAGTTCAGTGACATTAAGACTT
Source organism: Selenia dentaria (assembly GCA_917880725.1). Lineage (NCBI taxonomy): Eukaryota > Metazoa > Arthropoda > Insecta > Lepidoptera > Geometridae > Selenia > Selenia dentaria. Next base: position 8,449,445 of record OU862891.1, read on the forward strand.
GAAACCACAAGAGTTCAAAGCAAAGCATGGTAATGCACTGCGATTGTCACCCTGAGACATAACATGCTAAATCCCTTGCCCTGTGATTTCGATCGAAACATTGCCATTCAACGAAACAGAGTAGAGTTTGCACACTTCTGCTTTGCGGTCGAACTGGCAAAGGTGTGGTACTTCCCCACGCGGACTCTGCAAAAGTCCTACCACTACATATTATGCTAGTCATTTATATAAGACATTATAACAACTATAGAGACTAACATGTATGAATGTGATTTTTTTTCAATGTATTTCGAATAAGCGGTATTACAATTTTGTATAAAACTAAATGTTCACACACTGATACTGCCGGACTAGGATTCCCTGTATCGCGGGAGGCTTGGACACATACATTAACACATTAAACATCCAAGTACGAGATCAAACATTTCTGCTCATTCATTAAATATTTCCAGTCCCAACCTGGGATCGAACCGGAGACATGTTACTTCGAAAGCACTGCCAACTTTGCTAAAGAGGCTGTCATAATATAGTGCGAGCAGTCGATTTCGAGTATGTATTTTAAATTACAAAAGTATAATAAATTATTGTTTTATATTTTATGCAAACAAAATATCTTTGGATAAGTACAAGAAAAAAAAAACAATTTGGAAATGAAACAATCTTTGCGTTTAGAACCAAAATTATGAGTGCTTCGTAATTCTGAGCTAATTTATGAAGTAATTAGCGTTAAACCTAAATTTATGACTTTTCAACGTTGAATAAATAATAAATCTTTTGTTCTACGTCTTGGTTGCATGATAAGAGTTTCCTTTCATTTTATTTTAATCATGCATTTGGGATACAATTAGATTGTTTGTAATTTTAATCGTATTATCTCAAACAATCAAGGGCTTAAAACGTTTTTCATTATTTATTGTTTCTATAAATTTCTAAAACTGTAAATTTGATAAAACGACTTGTCATGAAAGACTTATGTATGTAAACTTTAAATGTTATAAACAAGAAAGTTTGTGTGTTTGGATGTATAGATGTTTGTTACTATATCACGCTCAAACGGCTCGGTCAATATTATCGAAATATGGTATGGAGGCACTGGTTTATTTTTAACCCTTTACATTACTTAACCACTTCCTTTCTACACATTTTTCTTACTAAAATTAATTAATGCAAGAATTCACTTTAGAAATGCAATTATATTATTACGAATGAAACATAAATATCATGACCTATTAATGAAATACTTTGTCATTCGAGTGCCTATGTGAATGTTTGTGCATTAAGCTATTTTTTTACATTTACGCATTTTAGACGGTCTAAAGTTTAGCAAATTTAATGAGTTATCTTCTAGGTCGCCTGATAAAGTCCCATTTACTGAGTAACTTGAAAATAAAGACTTATTTGCAACGGAAACCACAAACTCAACGTGAGAACTGGTACTTTGGGCCTCTACAAACTTAATACAAAAACATTAAATTAATACACACACAGCCTAATTACATAATTTGCAAATCAAAGCGCGGGTAACTCTGGCATGAAAATGTAAACTAAGTAAGTACTTTTTAAACAATCATTTAAAGTTATTAAAAGCTGTAGCCGACTTGTTGTTTAAGACCTACGACTGTATTTATACTTGGGACACTGAAGGTCGATGGCATAAAATGCAACAAAGACTAACAGTATATTTTTTTATTTTATATTTTTATGTACGTAGGTCTGTATTTTATTATTAGTGATAGATTTACTAAGTAGGTACTTAAATTTACTCATATAATCGTGTACATATCTTATGACATGTTGGTACAAAGATAGATAATATCTTTGGAGAAGATAATAAGCTACTCGAAGTACTAATCCTCGGCTGGCGACGTCGCGGGCATCAGCAAGTTCTTATATAAATAGGCTTCGTCTTTTTTCCTTCACTCTGGGCGGTCCAGGCTGAAAGAAACGCTTGACTAGGACAGTTCCTAGCCAGCGGGTCGTTTACATTCTTGAAATGTGTTTTCAAATGCCTTTTTACGCGCTGTATCTTTAAAGTATCTAATTATCATGTAGTATTCATCAAATCAGTCACTTTCATTTTATTTCGTAGCCCTCCCTGGCTTATCAGTCGGGCAGTGTATTTCCAACATTTTTCTTGCTTTGCCTCTGCGTAAACTTCAACGTGGACGTAGTGAATGTCGAGTGCCATGGTTACAGTGTCGTATGTAAGTACGGGCATGACGCATTGCTTAAAAACTTTAGTATTTGAAGTTGTAGTTTACAACGAAATTTATGTGTATTTCACGCCGGATACTGCCCACGCAAGTAGTTCTTCGCATCACTTCCGTAGTTTTATTTAATTAGCTACGAAAAATTTTATAAGCAAGGTATTCCGTTATCACCTCTACAAGTAACCTATGTCTATGTTATTTTCTCCGACAGGAATCGGAGTAGGATATTCCATCCGCTAAATCGTCGAGATGCAAATCGTAAGAGGCGAGGAAACTTGACTACCTACTTGTTGGTATGTTTCTTGTGCAAGAAGCCGTCTTGGTTGTTTCAGTGCCAGATATTTTTCCGCGAAGCTAAAATGTACGGTGTGAGAGGCACTATAGCAAGTGAAATTAGTGGATGAAAGGGACACAAAAATAATGTGTTAGGTTGATGAGCGTAGTGCAGTGCCATGTAAGGCTTCAGTTCTAAGCTCTGACTGATACTGCAACTATCATGGGCATACGTAGTGCTAAACATCAGGTACACGACTTGCTCGTATTGTCAATTGCATGATAAAAAGTAATTGGAATTGCAGTATATCTAACGAAGCCTTTGAATTTATAGGAGCAAATTACAGCGTGCTTTAACCTTTATATGTCCATGGACCGGGTACCTAGAACTTTTTTACTTTTTTATTTAGGCTATTGAATGTCAGTACAGTCATCTATAGAACCTATATAGATAATCAACCCTTTGAGTAATAAGTGGGTGGCAGCTGAGTTAATATTGATTTCTTAAGCTTAAGTTCTAAGTTGGCGATAAAAACAATCTAGGGTTTTTTTTAAGATATGTAGCTTTCTTGATATCTTTGTTGACTGGTTGAACAACTAGATTCGTTAAAACTTGTCCCAGTGATAGCTCGAACTAACAAGGAAATAAGATAGCTTTAATCAAAAACGAAAAATTAAAGAGAGTAAAAGTATAAGGGTATCCATTCTTTTTAAACTCCACACGTTCCGAGTTGCGGGCACCAGCAACTACCAAGTCACTAGCTGACGTCATATATCTGCAAATCTACGACATTATTCGCAAACAGCAATCAATTTCATTCACAGGATTACAAGGGATTGGACGGCTATTAATCTGTAATTATATTAAGGTATGGATTAGATCTCAATCCTTCAAATAACAATAATAATAAAGTCCTGAGATTACATACCCGCATTTTAAACCTGGATTTAAATCAATAGTAACACACATTTTCCTGTTTCATAATTTAATCATTCCAATTCCTTGCGTATTTAGTTAATTGTATAGCTGCAATCAGCACGTTCCAACGACTGCAGATATATATGGATGTTCTTCTCAGAGAGAGAAATCATCGCCCAGGACTTTAGTGGTTTGATTGATAGGCTAGTGGCCAGCCCAAGTGTCGCAGTTGCAGGATGTTGATTCTACTATTTCACACCGTTCAACAATAAATCCCGCTGCAACTGCAGCTTCAACTCCTGTTGTCGCTCAATCATGCCCAAAAAGTATTTCTAAAGATAAATTTGAATGTAACGTTTTATGTGCTACTATATACTAATATGAGTTAACGTCGCATTCATTATCTATCGTATTAATAGAATATGAAGATTTGATCAATATCTGGTAACGACAGATTTAAATGCAGCTGGACTGTATTTCAATAGCAGAATTAGAAACGTCTAAAAGACACTATTCAATTACAATGTATCGCGTGGAATCGGCTCCCTAAACGTGGATAAAAGTAGGACTAATTTCCTTAACTCTATCTTCGGCTGTGAAGACTCTTCTGTGGAGCAATGATGGCCAAAGCCATCCTTTGATCATCATTGCTAGAAGAGGCAGCTTCCGAAGTGTGGTCACTGTTTGTGAAATAAAAATCAAGTGGATCTTAGTGATTGGAACGAGAGTTTTGATTTAAGTATTGGCGTACTATAAAGTAGTCGTTCTAGATCCTAACTCTTGATGTTTAAATTCAAACCTATTTAGTTAATTACGTTCTAAGGTAACGTATACCGGAGACAATGTAAGCAGAGCCGCGTGCGGGTCAGCTAGTAATAAAATAAAACTACTTTCAATAGGTATGGATATGTTATTCATATATGTTGTTGTCTATCAAAATTAATCTTATCTACAAGTATGAAGTGTCCTGTCGAGTTTTATGAATTTGTTATATAATATTTATATTACATTGCTATAATTAAATTTTAGATATGGATACAGTGTTCATGTAAAAAATAAATCAGTCCTTGACATTCATAAATTGTTCATTAATTATTACTTAAAGCTTTCTGAATGGACTCTATAATTAAAGGTTAAAAGACGGTCTTTAGATTTTTTTATTATTATACCTATGCATATATATTAGGGCCTTTGTCAATTAGTGCACAATATTGAATCAATTTTCAACCCTTGCCCGTGAAGTAACTATGCTATTTTAGGCTCAAGTATGATTACAGTGTCGGCAAAAGCAGCAAAATAAATCACATTATTCGTTTTAAAATATTTATACGAGTGTACATTTTGGAAACAGGGAATGCCATCACAGCAATTCGAGCGTATTTACAGATGAAACACTGACAGCGGAGTGATTGTAGCAAATCAATCAAGTAGATATCACAAAATGTTATATTTTGCATATTCGTATTTATTTATTTTTATTTCTACATAGTCATTTATAATATAAATACATACTTAACAGTTCTGCTATTGCCAATATAAACTGGGTAATGAAATTTATTTTTAACTCTCACACTACATTACTACACGTTTTTCGTAGTCAAATTAATTAATGCAAGAATTAACTTTAGAAATGTAATTTTATAAAACAAATTAAACATTATATCATGACCAATTAATGAAATACTTTTTCATTCGAGTGCCTAGAATGTTTGTGCGTTAAGCTATTTTATAACATTTAGATTTTATTTATTGGTTGATAGATTTTAGAAGGTCTAAAGTTTAGCTAAATCAATTGAGTTATAATCTAGGTCACTTGATAGTCTCATTTATTCAGTAATGGGCTCGGCTAATAGGGACTAATTTGCGACGGAAACCACAAATTCAACCTAAAAGTTGGGATTGATTCTTTAGAAACTCTATATAATAACATTGAATAAATAATACATCCAGCCTAATTACATAATTACCACATCAATGCGCGGGTAATACGGTCACGAGAATGTAAACTAAGTAAGGACTTTTGCGTATAAACAATCATTTAAATAAATTAAAACGTATTTGCTGTCTATGGGTCAGACCACAGAGATACCACGACTGTACACATAGACTAAGGGCATTCGAGGTCGATGGCGGGAATAAATTCCAACAGTGACTAACATTGATTTTGTTTAATTTATCTGGATTAGTGTTCCTTCTACTTTTGACGTGTACTAGTGGTGGATTATTAGAGGTTAAGTATTCTTTAAGTGCTCGAGGCTGGGCAACGTGTACAAAATCATGAAATGTTTTTATTGAGCTTTCCTTGTCAATCGCCGTAGAAAGTTTTAGTGATGCATCCACTTTATTAAAACGTGACTAAGACAGAGTGTGGCTTAATGAAAGACACAATATGCACATCACTTGACTCTGACTATTTGAATAACAACACCGGATGCAAATACAAATGTTTATACAATTTAAGAATGGCAAATGTACGATAATACGAGACCCATATTAATAAAAAAATCATGCATGATTTCAGCGTCATTTACAAGTACCTGTTCATAATGCCTCAAAATTGAGATTTGGCCTTCCACTCAGATCGAAAAGCATGGAATTACATTATGGCTGGCCGCGTAGCCTATCCCTAAAGACGCAGGCCCAGGGTAGACTACTCCTTACTCTGAGCCGAAAGATCAAGTGTTAGTAGTTAGTAGTAGGAATGCATAATGGAGATATTTAAAAAAAACGATATAAGAAAGAAATATTTAGTGACACTTCCTTGAAATCGGAAGCTGTTTCAGCGGAAGTGTCACTAAATATTTCTTCTAATATCGTTTTTGACAATGGATTTCTGCAAAGTAACGCCTGAATCAATAAATTATCAGGTGATATTTTACTTAATGCAAAGTAAAAGTTTTGGGTACTTATTTGGCAAAGCTGAGACGGTGTTTTATTATAGAACTGCTTCTTATTCTATTCAAATCACAGTTTGACGCAGTCGCGTAAGAAGTTCTTCGTATTTTTAATACTTATCTGCTAAAGTCAAGCCCGAGGCTTTACATATCATCAGAAAACGATCCAAAATCCTCGAATTTCAAGTCTGTTACAAGTGACGGGTTTTTGATTATTGCTGTAAGGTTGCCAAAGCAGACGGGTGCCGGTTTTTAATAGGATCATCATGTGTCTTTTCATGATCTATTCCTGTACATGAAACCGATAAAAAATTAAAGTGACAGATAGTACAGATTCTATACAGTGCGAAATAACTGAACTTGAAAACACATTTCAAGAATGGAAACGAACTCCAGTCTCGACCGTTATGAGTGAATGAGAAGGGACGAATCCTATTATAGGCTGAAAGAACCGCTTGACTAGGAGAGCTCCAGTCGAGAGTTCGTTTGCATTTTTGAAATACGTTTTCAAGTTCACTTTTTTGCGCTGTATAGTATCTGTACTATCTGTCACTTGAATTTTTTTTCGAAGCCGTCCCTGGCTTATCAGTCGTGCAGTGTAATTTTAGCATTTTTCTTTCTTTCCTTCCTTGCCACTCCTCGTGAATTTCACCCTGGATTGTTGTGCAGTAGATGTCGAGTGCTATGGTTACAGTGCCGTACGGGCATGACGCGTTGCTGAAAAACTTGAACACTCGAACTTTTTCCGAAGTGGTAGTTTACTGCGAAATTTATATGTATTAGGCGCCGGATATTGTCCACGCTTGTAGTTCTTCGCGCCACTTCCCTGGTTTTATTTTATTGTTGCAATTTTCTCTGAGAGGGAACGGAGCAGAATATTTCCTACACCGTCGGGATGCGAATAGTAAGAGGCGAGAAAACTCGACTTCCAGCAGTTGGAGGCTTCTGGTAAAGTCAGTGCCAATTTATTTTGTTATTAGGAGACGGTACAAGCACAAGGCCCACCTGAAGTTAAGTAGTAACTTATGAAGAAATAGAAAATATGTTCGTTAAAATCCGAAACATGTCAGCTACACACACAACATAATGTAGTTAGAAATTTGAATAATTAAAAAAAATAAAATTAAACAAACTTCATTTAAAGCACATTCCTCACATAAGTTTCATATTATATAATTTCATGCATACGAAATTGTGAAAGTAATTAGGGGAAGACAGTAGGCAGGGCTCCAACTATAGTAAATAAGTTTTTATATGTATGAACAAGAAATAAACATTTAGTAATTTTATAACCTCTGCCTAGTACAGATGCATTATGATCATATGTGACGAACTGCGCTGCGCGATCAATGATACATTAGTTGTCAAGTTTCATGTGCCTGTAATTTCACCGGCAACCATACCATTTCAACCAGAACACAGTGTTGCGATCATTACTGCTTTGCGGTAGAAATAGGTAGGTATTTTGCGACGAAGCAATAATGCGCTAGCATTATTGTGTTAGGACGTGAAGGGCACTGTAGCGTGTGAAACAATCGGGCGAAAGAAACTCGGATCCAATCTCCCGGGGTGACGAGCGCAGTACTCGTCGTTTATTGATTTATTGACATATTTCAGTATGTGTAGTTGAATTGTATTGGTGTTAATTTTGAGGCATTGACTAAATAATTGCTGCGTAATTGACTGTATAGGCATTCATATTTTATATAAATATTTAAAGCAAAAGCACAACAAAAATACATAAATAGTAAAAAAATGGCTTAGAAGTATGTCTTACTTGTCTTATACGTGGTGAGAAAAAAGTGGTCCGAGAAGCCTGAACTAGTCTGAAGTGGTTTCTATCTATCTAACACGTGATAGTACGCAGCTAAGCTTTCAAACAAGCTTACAACTAGCGGCCCGTATACACTAGCAACGCATTACGAGGCTCTCCATCAATGGAGGCTGCGATGAGAGTTCTAGAACATTGTAAGGGCTGCTCGACAGCTCTGCTTTAGTTTTTTTGTGGTCACATTTTTAGCACTTTTTTGAGAATACTGCTGACTTGTTTTTTTAACGACAGTAACCATAAATACTCTTCTAATATTTTTTTGTTACTTAGTAACGAAATGAAATGAAATGAAATGAAATGAAATGAAATGAAATGAAATGAAATGAAATGAAATGAAATGAAATGAAATTTATTAATTGCAAAAACCGTGTACATAATAGATCTTATTAAGCGCACAAGTGCTTGTAGAACCACAGTTTGTCCTTGACAGACGTACAATATAATATTGTTAGTACTGATTTAAGACTAACATACAACTGATATATGAAGAACATGTCAATAATTAAAAAATAAATGTCATTAATATTATTACTAAATTATAATATAAAATAAACATGTCAGCCTCAATGTATACCAAATAATTCATTAATGTCATAAAAGCATTTTTCTTTAAGCCACTTACAAAGTTTAGTTTTAAATTGTCTAATTGGTAATTCTCTTATATCTCTAGGTATTTTGTTAAATATTTTCACTGTCATAGTCACACAGCTCTTACGAGCAAGAGCAGTTTTGCATGTGGGCATCATTAACCTCGTTGGGTCTCTATATTTTGCCCTAGAGTGAGTTTGGTCCTCATAGTGGTTGAAAAATGCATTATGTTCTTTAACAAAACATCCTATTTGATAAATATATAAGCCTATTAGAGTCAGTATATTTAGTTTTTTAAAAAGTGGTTTACATGACTCTAGTGGACCGACTCCACAAACAGCTCTAATACATTTTTTTTGAATTATAAAAGCTCTTTTAATATGCGTAGAGTTACCCCATAAGATTAGTCCGTAACCTAGAACTGAGGCGACGTAACCAAAATAAGCAGTCAGTGCGGTGTCTTGACCCGAAGTACGTCTTAATCTTCCAAGGGCATATATGAATCTATTTAATTTCTTACATACACTGTCTATATGTGATTTCCAGTTCAGATTTTTATCTAATACGATTCCAAGAAATTTAAATTCGTCCATTTTTTCTATTCTTTCATTTTTGCATGTCAATGTTGGATTAAAAATGTCAATATTATTATAGTTTTGAAAATTTATGAATTTCGTTTTAGATAGATTAGCCCTTAAGTTATTTTGTTCTAACCAATTTATTACCGATTCTATTTCGAAATTTAGTGATGCTTCATACGATTTATCATTATTATCTGGCACTACAATAGACACATCATCAGCGAACAGTACACATTGTTTATTCGTTATATTCGGTAAGTCGTTAATGTAAATAAGGAACAATAACGGTCCCAAAATACTACCTTGGGGTACGCCGACGTTATTAGGTTTGGGACTCGATTTGAAGGCCGTTAATACTAAGTGCTCGTCAATATTTTTTACCTCTACGTATTGTTTTCGACCGGTCAAGTAGCTTGTTAACCAAACTAGACCAAGGCCTCTGATACCATAAAAATCACATTTTTTTAATAGTATATTGTGGTCCACAAAGTCGAAAGCCTTGCTCATGTCAAAGAATACACCTGAGACGGGTATACGTTTATCAATGCACGTTATTAAACTGTTCACCAGAGCAAAAGTAGCCAATGCCGTTGATTTTTTCTTCTGGAAACCATTTTGTTCTTCTTTAATCACTTTATATGTGTCAAAGAAATTTACCAAACGCTGATGCATCGCCTTCTCAAATATCTTAGCCAAGGTAGGTATAAGAGTTATGGGTCTGTAGTTATTTAACTCTTTCTTACTGCCTTTTTTGTGTAAAGGCTTTACCACAGATACTTTTAGTCTTTGCGGAAAAACACCTTCTGTTAGAGAAAGGTTAAGTAAGTATTTTAATACTGGGTATATTATGAACGAGAAGGGTAAATTGAACATGTGATGCTTTTTTTATGAACCTGGTGCTGAGCCAAGCCTGCTCGCCTGATGTTAAGCGTCACGCTCGTCTATAACAGCTCAGTGCCATTCCAAATTTTATTTAAACTACTTCTCAGCCCAGCATGGCAATGCACTGAGCTCGTTGCCCTAAGATTCTCAATTTCTATACTTCAGCTTCTCAGTTAAAAACTGGCAAAAGTGTAACACTTCCCCAGGCGGACTCTGTAAAAGTTCTATCACTAATATGATGATGCTGACTGACTTAAGCTAAAATTTAAAAAAAGGTTTTTGTATCAAGATATGTGGAAAAGGGACAAAAAAACAACATTTAACAATAAAATACCAATAGGTAATCACCAGAGTTCGAAGATCACCGAAACCAAGAATCTAATGCAATATCTGCAGTTGTATTACATCTTATGGTGCTTGAGAGATATCTTTCGTATTTAGTTGCCACTTTGGGTTTTTTTATCTCATCAAATTAACTCGTCTTTTTAAACTTTTAAAAACGACCAAGCTTAGCAGGAATGGATATAAAATAATTTTATTACGAGTATATCTTTAACATTTTGGTTTATACTTTTGTTCTTTTTTTCGTTTTACATAGTTTCACACATATCAATAGCAATAGACTCTATTAATGCCCAACAAAAGACCCTTGCATACCCTCGGACGACCAGGATGTGAATTAGAGTAGGTCTGATTTATTAACTCCATGCTCGGCTGTGAGAGATCAAAGCAGGCGAGGGCACTCTTCTGTGCAGCAATGACCACCAAAAGAGGGGCGGTAGGTCGTCCGTAGTGTGGTGACTGTTTGTTTTGTGTATGATTTACAAATCAAGTGGATCTCAGACTGAAACGAGAGTTTCGAATCAAGTATTGGTGTCCTCATTCTAGTTCTAAACTCTAGAGGTTCCAGAAGCTTAAAAACAAACAAGTCTTAATACTTTTTAAATTAATTATCTTCTTATGCAACATATACCGTAGACAACGTAAGCAGAGCCGCGTGCGGATCAGATTAATAAACTAAAAATACTTTCAGTAGGTATAGATATGTTATTCATATATGTTGTTGTCTATCCAAACAAATCTTATCTACAAGTACTCGAGTGATATGAAGTAAAATAATTCCTATTAATATATTCTTATAATATTCGCGCCGCGCACCCGCACAGAGCGGTCGTGTGTTACGTTTGCCCCAGTGATAACATTTGTACCTACATCGAAATGTCTACTTACTGTCAAGCGTGTAGTAAAGAAGTGACTAGTGAGTTAATGTTGAAGTGTTCTGAGACTAATTGTGACAAAGTATATGACATACTGTGTCTTGGAATGAAACAAAAAGACGTTGAGTCTTTTTCATCGGATTTTAAACGCCAATGGATCTGCCCGGAATGTGTTAGCACGAAACCAAAACGTTTGGGTAATGATACGCCTATTTGTACCCCGGAGAAAAGAAGGATTATGATTAGTTCTAGTCCTATAACGGTGAATACCCGACGAGGTAGTCGATGCAAGCAATCGGAGGATACAGTGAAAGATCGCGAAAGCAGCTGGTTGGCCGAGTTAAAAAACATTCGTATGGAAATTATAAACAGATTAGACGCTCAGGAACGAAGTATAGAAGACATAAAACAGATGTGTTATACTACTAGAGAAGAAGTACAACAACTAAATGTCACTATTCAAGGATTGCAGGATTGCGGGCGTAATTTTACTTTGTTTGAAAACCAGTTAAAATTACTGAGCGATCGTAATCAGCGGATCGAATCATTGCTTACTGGCTCAAAAAGTCACATGCGCACAAAATCGACTAATAGCAAAAAGGAGACGAATCTGTTAAATGTACAAAACCAAAGTAATATTATGTGTAATGTCAAACATAACACTGATCACGCAACGTTGCCCGCTACCCCCAACTTAGAAGTGAATCAAGACTGTGAGGCCACGAAATCAGCGGCGCCCATAGGAGACAGATTGTCGCAAAAAAGCGACCTGCCGGTCGCGAGTGTCGTTGAGACAAGAGTTACTAACACCGTGGAGTTGAGTAAGATATCTGACATTGATTGGGTCACGGTCCGGAGGAAAGTTTCTAAAAATAGTAAGAACGAGCGGGAGCACAATGAAGCTGGTACAAGCACGGCAGGAGTGACGGTCCAACTTGATCAGTCAGTAGTAGGCAGTGAGGATAAAACTAGTGAGATAAGACCATCTCTCATAAAACCTTCATTTGTAAAGGAGGCAAAATTGCAACTCAAGGAAGTTAAAAGAGGTCAAAACACAAACTTTACAGAAATTAAGGCCCTGGAGAGACGGAAACATCTTCACGTTTGGAGACTCACGTTAGATGCAACGGTGGAAAAGTTAACATCACACGTGAAAGGAATATGCGGGTCGGACGCTACGGTTAAAATAGAAAAAATTAAACATAAAAAGGAGAGGGATTATTCTTCCTATGTTATTTCGGTATCTGAAAAGTCATATGAAAAGTTATGTCATCCTGAAGCTTGGCCTTTAAATGTAGCATTCGGAGAATGGATATGGTTTCGGAGACAGACAAACAAACATATTGACAAAAAATAACAATATACATTTGTTTTATCAAAATGTGAGGGGTCTTAGAACCAAGCTAAATTTATTTTACAATAATGTGTATTCGTCGGCTGCCGATTTCTTTGCGATCACAGAGACCGGCTGTCACGAGTCTATACAGGATGCAGAAATTATCCCACCGGGATTTCAAATAATGAGATGTGACCGAACGGACGGTAGAAAACACGGCGGCGCGTTTTTAGTGGCCACAAACCGGTTCGAGCTACGACGGATGAACCTTCCAAGTAACGTTGATATAGATAGTTGTACATTTGAAATAGTAGGAGCGGCGGTATATTTAAATAATAAATTCTTGTTTTTGTTGTGTGTAATTTATATACCACCGAGCAGTAGGGAAATCGAGTACATGATTTTATTTAGAATAATAGAAGACTGGTGTTCAAAATATAAAACAATGATAGTGACAGGGGATTTTAATCTTAATTCTAGTAACAACAATGTAATTAATTATTATGAATACTTTTTAACTTTTTGCGACTTCGTACAATTAAATAAGGTTCCGAATTGTAATAACAGGCAACTCGATTTAGTGTTGTGTACGTCAAATGTAGCGATGGGAGTGGAGGTGTCGGCGGCGGACGAGGCGATGGTGCCGGTGGACGAGTATCACCCGCCACTCGCTGTCACCGTGCGCGGCGCCCCCGCCAGCTCCCGCCACTCGGCCTGCGCTCGAGCCGCGCCGCCGCCGCCACCGCTCTCGCCTTCCGAACGCTTACCGACCGATACAAGCCACCACTATAACTTTACCAAAGCGGATTTTAGTTCGTTATATGCGCTAATGGCAAACGTGGATTGGAGTCCGTTGTATGATAAGCGAGAGCCAGAAAGTGCCGTCGACTATTTCTATAGTAAGCTAGATAGTATTTTCAGCGTCTGTGTACCAATAAAGCGACCGAGTAAAAAAGCCGATGACAGGTTTAGTTATCCGGAGTGGTATTCATTAGATATCATTCGAGCTGTACGCTCAAAGGCAAAATTACATAAAAATTATAAAATTAACAATACCGCGGAGAATTACACCATTTTTTCGAAGTGTCGGGCTAAAGTTAAATGCATGATTAATACTGCACACGAGCAACATAAAGAAAAGGTGCAGAGAAATTTAACTAAGGACCCTAGGTCGTTCTGGAACTATGTAAGATCTAAAAGAGGTACTGTGAATAGGAAAAAAATTACCAAGTGTGGAGAAATCCTATCCGATTCAGAGTGCGCAGAAGAGTTCGCGAAATTTTTCCATTCAGGGTACGGCAGCGAGTGTGCAAAACTGGACGTGGAGGCGGCGGAGGCGGCGGGCGGTGCGAGCGCAGCGCGCGTTCATCTCCCGCGACTCACGGCGGCCGAGGTACGAGCTGCGCTCGCACGGCTCAAGCCGAAGCGTTCGGCGGGTCCTGACGGCATTCCTTCTTTTGTTGTCAAAGACTGCCGCATGGTCCTAGCGGAACCACTTAGACACATTTATAACTTATGTTTGGACACGTCATATTTCCCAACTGTCTGGAAAACGACACGAGTAATTCCGATACCCAAAGGAGAGGCTGGCTCTGATGTGAGCGGGTACAGACCGGTAGCGATCCTGTCGACACCAGCGAAGGTTTTCGAGTCTGCCGTGCATTGCAGTATACAACGACAGGTATCTGTGCAACTATCGGACGCTCAGCACGGGTTTAGGCCGGCTCGCAGCACTGCGACCAACTTGCTCGAGGCGATGACGTACGTCATTCCTCATGTGGACGCGGGGGTCCAGGTTGACGCCACCTACTTTGATTTCAAAAAAGCATTCGACTTGGTCGATAATGATATTCTGTTATCAAAGTTGGCGGCCGTCGGGTTTAGCAACCAATTGTTAATTTTTTTTTGCGAGCTACATGAAAGATAGAAAGCAATACGTAGACTACGCTGGGTGCAAGTCTGAGCCTTATTATACGAGAACGGGGGTAAGCCAAGGATCAAACCTCGGTCCTCTCGAGTTTACCATCATGATAAATGATTTACCAGGAATAGTACGCGAAGCCAAATGCTTACTGTTTGCGGACGACCTCAAGTTGTTGCGGGCGGTTAAGGACAGGGATGACTGCGAGCGACTTCAAGGAGACGTTGATAGGCTGGTCGAATGGAGTCGTAAGAATAAGCTGCAGTTTAATGTCAAAAAATGCTCGGTCATAACTTTTGGTAAGTCTAAAGTTCCAATACGCTTTGACTATGGGATCGGTGGAGACATTTTGGACCGCGTTGCTTGCGTCAAGGATCTCGGAGTTAATATCGATACCGAATTGACGTTCCGAGACCACATTAAACAAGTCTGTAAAAAGGCTTACAGGAATTTAGGTTTCATGTTGCGTCAAACGGAAGGCTTTACAGAAGTGGGAGCTTTAACTGCCCTGTATAATGCGCTCGTAAGAAGCCAGCTCGAATGTACTGCCACTGTCTGGGCTCCACATGAGACTAAATACAATCTTATGCTGGAACGCATACAAAGTAAATTCACTCGATACTTGTACTTGAGGTTGTATGGAGTTTATCCCTTTTATCCACTGATGTATCCAACCCTGTTCGTATTGGGCATGGTTGGATACAACAAACTGGAAACTAGGAGGGATTTAGCACTCACATATTATTTGATGAGAGTATTTCGAGGCAGCATGTCGAGTCCTGACATACTGGGGATGATGGGACTCTGTGTGCCGAATGGGTATGTGGCGCGGCGACGGCGGCCACGTCTGTTTGCGGTGCCCCGCGCGAGAACCAATCTACTAGATAAGACGCCTTTAATGCGCGCGTTGCATGAATTAAATCGAGTTGCCGAAAAAATTGATTTATTTGTGTGCTCGGTGGCAGAATTTAAACAATCAATGTTATTTCAATTGTGTTATATGAATAAGACGACATAAAGTAGTTAGTTTTTTAGATATATAAATATAAATAATATTAAGATTGACATGCTTACTTACGCTATTGCATTGGGAGAATCCTGTAATAATAGTAGTAATTTGATTGTAGTAAATAAATAAATAAATAAATAAATAAATAAATAAATAATAAATATAAGATATGGATACAGTTTGAAGGTAAAAAATAAATAGGTACGTGACATTCAAAACACAAATTTTTAGTCCAGCATTTATTTGGATAGAAACATATTTAAAATCATAAGTATTTGGCAACTCTTAAGTAGCCAAAGTTAGTTACAAGTTTATTACAAGTATCACAGATTAATAAAACAAGTTGACTGCATTTATTGCTACCATTCACTCCCTGCACGTATGCAGTTTACTGCTGACGTTTGTTGTATATTGCATGCACTCGTTTGGCGGTCCAAAC
This sequence comes from Selenia dentaria, assembly GCA_917880725.1. Lineage (NCBI taxonomy): Eukaryota > Metazoa > Arthropoda > Insecta > Lepidoptera > Geometridae > Selenia > Selenia dentaria. Next base: position 8,465,545 of record OU862891.1, read on the forward strand.
ATAACCTGCCCGCAGTGGTTACTGAATTTTCATAAGAAAACGGTTTTCTTCTTTTGAGCAACATAATTGAAACACTTCTCCCAAATAAATACCAGCCCTTAGTTCCATTTAATAGTATTGCACAAAATATAACCTAAATAACAAGTTAGCAAGTTTTACGAATAATTATTATTAAAGAACTATTTAGCTAATACTTCGCTAAAAGTTGTCTCAAATTTGCCGACACAATCTTGAAATGTTCAGTAAATCTGTATTGAAATATTGACAAGCAGTTCATTACAAACCTAGCTCCGGCTACAATAATCCTACAATGGACGAAGCGTCTGCCAAAAACATTTAAACTTTAAATTACAAACGAAAACCGGGCCAAATTGTCGTTTTGAGATCTCAACAAAATGTCAAAGGGAAGTTTAATTTGCACTTTGTTGCTATACATAGCGGGGCTATTAACACTTGACTTCCTTAATAGAAAGCTTCTGTGTCTAACTGTCACAATTCTGTAAGTGTCCGTACATGCTAGTGTCATAAGCCGTGACGTTTTTGTAGGTTATAGTCGAAGAATATGATCAGTGATTCAAAGAAAAGTAAAATGAACAGAATTTAAGAATCCCCCAACACACAAAGGATTAAGACTGACACAAATTTCATCATCATCATCAGCATCCAGTATCAGTCCACTGCTGGACATATGCCTCTCCTAATGCAACCGTACCGTAGTAGCTTACACAAATTTAGTAGACCACAATTATGAAATTGTTTTAGTACGTATGCATGCTATAAAGCATTTACGGGCGGCAATATGCTCGGCATGAAACGACAAAATGTGATTTTCAACGTTCAGGTCTGCGGTACTGCGATGGTTGCAATGCCATACATCATGATATAATACAATATATATACACTAAATATACACAGTATCTACATAATAATTGACCGAGTGTGCGAAGTGAACCAAGTCCCTGCAATGACAAACTTGCTGTCATTCGTTTGGATGTTGGTACCCCGTACATGCCATATTGTTCAGCTAATCTTGACCAAATTAGGTACACAGAATTCATAATTCAGTAGTTTTTTTCTTTATGTTCAGCGTTTTTGATTAGAGGAGTATAATATGATGGTTGGCTGTGGTACCATTACTTAAACTAGCCTAGTGCTTTTTAAAAGTTGGTCTATAATTAGTTATATATAGGCTCGTATGGACCGCTAGTTATGTTCCTTTGAGTTATCTATGGAAATGTTCCGTCTGTACGTAGTACTAAGTATTGTTTATTCTGCGGCAATAATACGATGTTATTAGTAGAGTCAAATAATTACTAGTTATTTGTTAATACTTCAACTAGCGTCACCAAGGTAGCTAAACAACAGCGCTGTAGCTATTCCTGCAGCATCATGCTGAGCTTTATGTGCATGACAGCCATTTCTACTTTATATTAATTTTAATACTCGTATGATTTCGTTTAATAATGGTGTTTTAATAAATGTCTTCATTATCAAAACTCTCATTTATTCAATACTCCATAAAGCTGAATATGTGGTACTACAGTATTTAACCAAGAGGGAACTTTGCTTAAGAACCAGATAGTTAATTATCTTCATAAAGACCCAATAGCATTTTATCAGACTCATTGATCGCACAAAAGATCTTATTAATTGGATAAGAGACTAAATTCAGTTTAAAACGTATATGCAAATTAAAAAAAATCTCAAGCCATAAGAAGAAAAGTGGCCATAATGTTCTATTCGGTGACTCATCATTACAATAACCTAAATAAATAAATAGCGCTCGGTTACATCGGTTGTATTGGTAATCATAATAACCCAAGTTTTATAGAGGTTTCCGAGCAAAAAAATGGAAATTACTTGGTAAACATTTGCATGATATAAAAAGATGACAAACTTTGGAGTTGGTGCGACGGTTTCATCGAAACTTAACTAAGTCAGGCAATTGAAAACTTTGTTTCGTAAGAAAAACTGTTTTATATAGTATAAGTAGGTATACTTTTTACAGTTATTTGCCTCCAAGCAGTAGCAATTTATTGATACTGCGGCACACTTTGTGCACTTTCAGGCCCCTTTTGCGATAGTTTATGACGTTTCTTATAAATAAAACCTAATGTGGTTTCAATTATTGAACGATACGGGATTACGTAATAACCCGCATTAGATTTTTAACTACATCTAGTGGTGAGTGTTTGGAAAAGCCAGCGTATTTTCGTTTCGTATATTTTACTTTTTTAGTAAATGAGCTATCTGCCATTTGATAGCACCATTAATCTGTCCGAATTAGCAAGCCTCATTTGAGGCAAGTTTCATTCATAAATCTATTGTTATTTTTTGTCCTGATGCGGATAGATTAAAACCAGTGTAGCAATTTTGTGGATTGGACAAAAGACTGACAAATTCGATTTTTTATAGTAACTTATGTACTCATATTTCTAAAATTATAGTTTCTCTTAGTTACATGTATATATTACTGTTGCCCGCGTTTACATCTGCTCAGGATTAGTATTTCGAGTGGCTATTATCTTATCCAAGGCCATATCTACCTTTATATCAAAATGTCATGAAAAATGTACATAGTCAAATGCAATTGCTATAATAGTATTATATGAAAAAAATTTAATACTTAGTATATCAATTAGTAAACATTATTGATAAAATACAGGACTTACGTACATACAAATATTAAATTAATCACCATGAAAAAAAAATAGTCATTACATTTCATCACCCTTGACGGTCGCCGAGCACGTCTAGTGTATCGAGCTGTCAAATAGACTTGCCTTTTGACTAAGCTATCAGAAACTGACATAAACTTTGACAGAACTGTCATCATTACGATCTTGACGTAAGCGGAGATCTTATTATTTTGTCTATGCTGTGCCCAAGCATATCACGTTTTTTCTCCCGCGTGGTGATGGATGATGATGATGATGATGAAAAGTATTCTATGTGTTAAACCAGCGCCTTATTTACCTCCATACCAAATTTCATCAAAATGCCCCCGCCGCTTGAGCGTAAAAGAGTAACAAAGATCCACACATCCACACATCCATACTCACAAACTTTCACGTTGATAATATTAATTAAGATATAAATTTTATTTGAGAACACTTTTATCCTGACTTCGGAAATCGGGTTAATCATTTCATAATAAAAAAAATATAAAAAATATAATTATAACTATTATATAATATATATATATATTTATTATTATATTTTAAATTAAATTATATAATTATATATATAAATTATTATCTCAACTGCGAAGAAAGAAAAAAATATCATGTTTTAAATGTCATTTGAAGCTAATAACACGGATGGTCGTTGACAATGCCATCCCTCGCTTTTTGCCTAAGCGCGGTTATATTGATAAATCTTGACCCTCTATGAGGTATATACTTGTAATACCAACTGCAAACTAAAATTTATCATATAAACTCCACATGAATGTCAATGGGAAATCTGGAGATATTTTAATATAAGAAGAATACAAAGATCTAGGTAAAGTTACGTTCCGATTTTATGATCTTTTTATATCTACTGTGCGAGTAAAGGTTAGCTGCTCCGAGCATAACGTAATAATATGTGCAATGCTTTGTAAAGACGACCAAGAAAACTCTTAAAATGTCCGTATTCGTTGAATGCATTTTTTAAAGTAAGAATTTATATAGATTATTACAGTTACAATACACACACAGTCGCACACAAGCAATGCGTAAGATTTAAATTAACGCCGGGACTTCCAAAATAAAATGAGTTTCTGGTTCCGCGTTAAGAATGAAATAATTAAATAAATCCCTCCCTTATTGCGCTGCATAATATATAATAAAGTGGGAGAGCATAATTTAATTCAACGTGGTTTTGCGTTCACTTAACAAAACTGCGGTTTATCCAAACCGTGCCGGCGTGTGGTTATAAGTTTTTAATGCTTCAGGAACTGAATAGGTTATAGCTTAGGTTATAATTAGTTTGCATATTTTTGTAACATAAGAATAATAAAGCAATATTAAATAAACGAAACAATAACAACAAAGATCCGTCAATAGATAAATTTTTGTTTTTCTGCTAAAAAGTATGGGAGGAGAATTTCATTTCACATCACTATTTGGCTTTGACTTTGACCAGTTAGTTCTCCGACACATAAACATGGTTTCAAACTATGACTATTGATAAACGTGAGCGGTCCTCGTGTACATAAAATAGGATTGTTTTTCCACTGAGAAAGAGTTCGGGAGTGCGTCTTTCCACCACCAAAGAGCGGAGCGAAGAATGAGCGAAACTGAGCGAGATAAACTGAAAATGAGAAATAAATTTGATTTCCACAGCGTGCGAGCTCAGCTGAAGTTTACGACTAACTGGTCACGGTCGTGTCGCAATCTCGAGGGATTCGGACTCAAGTGCTGAGAGTGATTATGAGTCACTTTCAAACTGGTTGGCGAGACTGCGATGCATCTGACACATTTTTACTTTTTCGTCATTTTCGCTCACCTTTTTCTCGGTGGAAACACTACTATGTTAAACTCGAATGCGTGTTGAAAGTACTCATTAATGAGTACGCTCCATTCTCTAGAAATGAGAGAGCTCATTTATACTATTTTTGTCCTATTTGTCATTTTCGGTCGACTCTTTTTTGGGGGATACATATGTATGCATTTTTGTATTGCGAAATAAACGGAGTCATTAATGGGCTCGCTCCGCTCGCGGTGAAAAACCCCCTTAAGTGTAAATGAAAGAGACCTTTGATCGGAAGATAAAATATGTACGGCTACATAAGGGCGTTGAAGTATCACCCGGTTCTAACATTGATTAGATAAATACTGGACTATTATTATGGTATGCTGGATATATATACCTACCTAGCTATCTGTCTACGTACGCTGAAAGATTTGTAGGCTTAAGAAACGAGATCTGCATGATTTATCTGTATCTTTGTAGTGCCTATCCAGGTAAAAATGACTTCTTTAGTTTAAATTTCACGAAAAAATAATGTAATCATGCTATTTATGTAATTACCAAACTATGTAGCTACTACAGTTAGTTTAAAATTATATCTTTTTTGAGATGGGATGACTGACGGGTGACAGAAGGGGGTGCGTGGGGCTTGAACAAACTAAATCTAGTGGGTGATCTTGGTCACTATACGGCTAGATATGTGGCGCCCTAAACGAGTGGGACAGTGAAAACTTGCGGAGACCCCGATTCTCTACCAGTGACCCCACTTCGTAGGAGGAAGAAAATAGATGAACTTACAACCCAAAGCCTTTTTGATTACACGGCAAATTGCGCGTAGCAGAGAGTGACCATTATTCGTAGTATTTTATTATATTATTGTGTTTGTGTTCATACATACCTCATAAATTTCTCAATTCTCATATATAATTGTTAATATTAAAATGTTCGTGAGTTTAACTCAGTTTAAACTATTAACGAACCTGCAATACACTCACGGTAGGGATCGAATATGTCATTGCGTATTTTGTTAAAAAATATTATTCATACGCATTTATTCGGTGTCGATGCTAATCATAATTTATATGTCGGCATCATACCACTCCTCAAAAGACGGTCGGTTGTGTCTTTGTGGTTTTTGTAGACTGCTCATAAAATTAAAAATAGTAGCGGCGAGCGAACCTCATTCAGATGTAACCCCTAAGTAAGCGGGTGTGAAAGAAAATATTGACATCAGGATTACTCGAGCGTATAAAGGTTAATGTGAAAAAGTGTCACTGTAACAGTTATTGGCACTGTTGTCAGGCAAACGACTTGCCGATCTCCGCACTTGATGACGTTATAAAACTAGGCAACAGAATTAGAGGTGGGGGCGGTCCGGAGATAACACAAGTTTTTATGTTAGAGTTCGAATGGAGGTCCATTTACATTAGCAGTCCACTGAATCGCTATCGTTATTTCAATGATTTTGTGTACTCATGTATATAGCTGTCGACTGCGCGTCACTTTATATGCTAGGTCTGAGAAAGAATGCATAAGGTAAAACCTTATCCCAAAATTATCGAAAAACTAACAAACCCACTCACATCGTCGAGGATGCGAATCTTGGCGAGAAACTTGACTGGCTGCTAAAAAGGCCACTTCCCGAGTGTGGATGTATTTGTTACTTTTTCACGCTTCCTACATACTAAATAGAAAATCGGGCGCGTTGCTTCTTCAACTTTTACATAGGCTTACAATTTTTATTTTTACACATTTTTGTTTTACCTGCATTTGACGGGCGTGGGAGATCACGACAGCCAACTTTCATATGCAATTAAAATTTCGCTAATGTAGAGTAGTTTTTGTAGTTTGACGATTAGACATGATGATTTAACATATAAAAAATCGACATGTAAATGAATTGAACAAAGTAACTATGCGTGGAGTTGTGACCAGGCTCTTAGATAAGGGTCTCTATGGATACTAGGTCCCATCACAATATCAGATATTATGTAAGTTTTGTGACAGTACTACTGAGTTAGGCATGAGAGGCACCGTAGCAAGAAAAACTGCTGTCATGCTGGGACTGCCATCTATACTGGAAACCTATGCCTCAGGGTGCTATACGCAGATAGTATTGAGCAGAGCTGTGACTCCAAAGATTTGGGTTGCAAATCATCGCTTAACATCAGGCGAATGACTTGCCCGCCAAGTTACTTAATTTAGTATAAAAATACCGAAAATAAAAACATATGGGCGAGACAACAAAGCTCTCTCTTTCTTTCAAATACCTACTTAATCATGCTTATAGAAAAAGAGGTCATCGATCATCGTATCTATATAATTTTACACATTGAAAAGCCATAGGTATAGGTACGTTAAAGTAAGTTTTAATATTCCGAGCTTTCGAACTTCCTATGACACGCGTAGGTGTTTTTTTATTATATACACTTGTTCCTAATATCTGGAGTGTTATTTAGGGCTTATATCTGATCAATATCGAAAACGTAAATAGGTTGATAGAATCATATCGTGATAATCCGATAAATGTGTTTCCCACATTGTTTGTATCTTAGAGGATTTCAAAATGTCAAACCCAATTAAATTTATAATACACTAGTATTCGCTCGAGACTTTGCTCACTTTGAATACGTTTATTGCGATCCCTCGGGAACTACTCGTTGAATCAGGATAAAAAGTACCCTATGTGGTAATCCCGGGTTCAAACCTTCTCCATTCCAAACTTCATCTAAACCAGTTCAGCAGATTGAGTAACATACATCGATACATCAAATTAATTACGTTTATATACAAGTATTATGTGATACTATTATGCTTATGTAAAATTAAGTGTAGATACATACGCGAGGTCTTATTGGAACAAGACAAGCGTTGCCTGTTATTTTACTTTGATTTACTTTACGCAGTCAAGAAAAAAGACAGGCAGTTTGTCTGTCAGGTAGTAAGAACCATCTGCAACACCAATCTGCAGTGCAGACTTTCTTTTGTTCTGACTTTCAGAACTTCTACGTTCGGAACTAAAACGAGTACAATACGAAGAAAGACGGGAGTATATACTCTCGACGATTCTATTTACTGCTTATTATCGTTTGACATTCAAAATGTATGAACCAAACTGAAATCTTCGCACAAAATTGATGTTGCATTAAAGGTCCTGAGAAAAGATAAGGGGGTGATATTATGCCCTTCCGAAGGACGGAGATTTATTAGTTGGTCACTCCAAAGGCCGCATTACGGTTCAGTTCATCAAAGCTACTTATCTTTATCAAAAGACTTTTTACAATGTCTTTAATTTTTTTGGGTATTTATTGTATTAAAAAAAAGTAATGTGTCTTAGGACATTTTAATGAGCTAAATTGTAGGCAAACATTTTATAGTACATTATGCAGCGAGCGAGTAAAGCAGTGTCTTACGTCACGGGCGGTATATTGAACCTTGAATGTAACAGGAACTCTCGAGATAATACCTGAGCATAGCGAGGGGATTAAAATTTTATTCCCGAGCGAAGCGAGGGAGTTATGTAGAGCCCTGAGTGAAGCGAGGTGTTAAACCGCCCAAGACGAAGATAAGCTTTATCCTCGAGGTGCATACTCTTCTTTTCATACCTACTGCGAGACAATAAAAACTCAGAGCTTTGAAAAAGCAGTTATTATGTTTAAAGTAAAATAAATTAATAGTTAATATTCAAGTTGGCCACATTTGCCTCGACATAGGGGGATTAGAAATAAACTAATAATTAAAAATAAACGTTCAAAATTATAACATTTAATGGAAGTTTTTGAAAATAACACCAAACACCAGATCGCAGCACGTAACTTGAACTATCACATTGAATGCGCAGAGAGATACGTTGATATTGCGTAACATTACACATTTGGACCATAATGTATAGTTCATTATGTTTTATTTTTTTATATGACACGTCTTGCGGTAGGTGAGCGGGTTCACATATTATAGTGTTCATCGTCAATATTCAACAGCCGAGAACAAACATTTCAGCTCAAAACAAAATCATTGGCACAGCCAGAGAGCAAACCTGCGAGATGTAATATTTTATTTAGGGAATTGAGTAAGGTTCGGCCTTTACGTTAATTACCACTTTGAATCGTGCAATCGAAACGTAAGCACCAAATAAAACCATTTAATTAAGAAAATCCCCCACTTTTCTCCTTGAATCTACAATTAAACTACATGTTGATAAGACCTGATTTAGGGTTTTTGATCGAGATGCTGGTCCGCACATCCAACATCTAGTGCATGCGGATATGAACGGTAGGTATTTCAATGCAACTTAATTCGAAATTTGTTTTGTAAAGGTGATGAATGATGAATTCATAATTATGCAAATTTTTAAGGTTCCTATTTATTCAAACGAATAATAAAAAACTGATCGAATGATCCGTAGCTTATAACAGGTCTCATCCTGTCCAACCCATACATAAAGGTCTTTGTTCACACAACAATGGGTCGACGAAGAATATCCTAATTCAGTCTGTGCGCGATGTCCGCTGATTCCAAGCAGCTGACCTTTAATACTCGTTACTTAGGGTTGTCAAAATTGATCGAAGAATATGAAGACTAAATTATCCAATCAAATGTCATCACCCGTTCTTAGGCAACTTAGGTACACTAACAGACTGTCGTGACTGTTTCGGTACAAAATATGTGTCTACTTTTAAGAATTCGGTGATATGGCCATATACGACCGTCTTCCACGCGCAAGTTCTTTAGGATTTATAACTATCAGTGGAACAGTCGCCTCCTGTAGTCTGCTAATGAGAATATGGAATGCTATGCACCCGGGACATACCATTTTATGCACTTCTCGGTTATGATTTTAACATGATTTTCCTTTTTAGCATACAGTAAAAAGCACTATCGTCCTCGCCTTCCCTTTAGTTTGGATGACCAAACCATAAATAACCTTATATCAAAGACAGTAAGACCTAGGGAAGCTAGTTTCCAACTGCGACTCGACCAACCTGCAATCCTAATTATATTCAGAGTAACCGATTACGTAACTCATTTTCACTGTAAATCAATTTAATAACGAGTTATAATTTTGATATTTTTTGTCATTTCATAATAATTCCAGTGTTATAAATATACACATATGACAAAGTAAGCACTTAGCAAAACGACGCCATACTCGTTTTCGTGTCCCCAAAACCTTTTCAGAAAGATTCCTATAAATCCCTTGGATCCTTCCAAGTATTTTTAGATCGTTTGAATATTGTAACGCAGTAAAGCTTTTTCTACGTAAAAATATACATATTCCTATCACGCATAATCTAAAAGTAGGTTGAATTTAATTTTAAATACAAGAGGTATGAGTACATACGATTTACGAGGAGTTTGTCGGAAAGTCACCTTATTTTTTTGACCCGTTTAAGATTAAGCGTATAATAAAAGAATAAACAAATAATTTATTTTAAAAATAACTATGCATACAAAAAAAGTGATAATAATAACTAACATTATAAAAATAAAATTAAGTAAAGGCTAACCGTAGGTGACTAAGATTTCGCCATTTATATTCAGTCCATTTTGTGCCTATTCTTATTGAATTATGTATGTACCTTATTGAAATAATGTACCTATATTTCCTTTTCAATACAATACATTTTGTTTACTTATTTATTATCTGCTAGCAAGTGCCCGCGGCTTGGTTTGCGTAGTAGGCTCAGCCTTCTGTCTTGTAATCTACCATCTTTTCTTGGGTTTTCTTTTACAAGAACAAGCTCCTGACAATAATTAACACAAGAATAATAGAATTGACGAGATTGTTCCATCCGTTCTGAAGTTATAGCGTGACCAGGAGAAATAGGGGTTTATTTTTATATGTATAGATATGTCTAAGAGGTAATATACACTTTTTCTAATATATCGTGAACAAGAATTAACTTTATAAACAGGATATGTACCATGTACTATATTTATAAAATTGTATTGTAAAATTTCTGCCTTTAGAAAACTATCATTAGGCACAGAAATAATTGACTCTTGTCAAAAGAAGTAAATGGCAACCCTAGAACCACTGAAAACTCAGCATTGGACCGCGATAACAGATTAGGTTGTAAGGGGGTACCATTTATGTGATTTAGTTCACGTGATCATTTCAATTCGTTACAATTGAATAATGCTGGTCGAATCTGTTTTGCGTGCTACCCACTGCCTTCATTATTATACTTAACTTATATTATATTCTGATAAACGTACGAAATGAAAGCAGAGAATACTTTAGTATAAGGATACTTACGTTTATCTATTTGTCATTTCCCTCACGATGTCCTAGCTAACTTATGGGTATATGTCCCCCAGAGCGTAGGGCGGGTTGCGGTCATGTCATTCATTTGTCACTCGCCGTTGACTGAATTAAAAGCATTGGGTATACCACATTCTGAATTCGGAAAATGCTTTCGTGTTTGTGTGGGAAGATTTACTCTTGAGACAGATTTCTTGTAAGGGAAAACGATTCTTGTTATAAGAATAATCTTTTAAGTATTTACTGTAGTACCTATTATATTTCTAGGTATATATGTTTCAATATTAAGACGCATAGTCAGTACGAAAGGCTGAATGAATTTGTTAAGTTTTCGTTAGCATTGTGCTATAGAGAAATTGCAGGTTTACGAGGTCAGTGCTGTATTGTAAATATTTTGGTAAATTACTAGATGTGCCCGCGGTTTCACCCGCGTGGTGATGGATGATGATTATGATGATAAATAAAAGTATGATATGTGCTTTCTTGGGATACAATTTATAATCTTACCAAATTTTATAACGATCCGTTCACCCGTTTAGCCGTGATAAGGTTACAAACATACAGAGAGACAGAGTTTATACTTAATATACTAGCTGAGCTCCGCGGTTTCACCCGAGTGGTGATGGATGATGATGATAAATAAAAGTATGATATGTGCTTTCTTGGGATACAATTTATAATCTTACCAAATTTTATAACGATCCATTCACCCGTTTAGGCGTGATAAGTTTACAAACATACAGAGAGACAGAGTTTATACTTAATATACTAGCTGAGCTCCGCGGTTTCACCCGAGTGGTGATGGATGATGATGATAAAGAAAAGTATGATATGTGCTTTCTTGGGATACAATCTTTAATCTTACCAAATTTTATTACGATCCGTTCACCCGTTTAGGCGTGATAAGTTTACAAACATACAGAGAGACAGAGTTTATACTAAATATACTAGCTGAGCTCCGCGGTTTAACCCGAGTGGTGATGGATGATGATGATAAAAAAAGTATGATATGTGCTTTCTTGGGATACAATTTATAATCTTACCAAATTTTATAACGATCCATTCACCCGTTTAGGCGTGATAAGGTTACAAACATACAGAGAGACAGAGTTTATACTTAATATACTAGCTGAGCTCCGCGGTTTCACCCGAGTGGTGATGGATGATGATGATAAAGAAAAGTATGATATGTGCTTTCTTGGGATACAATCTTTAATCTTACCAAATTTTATTACGATCCGTTCACCCGTTTAGGCGTGATAAGGTTACAAACATACAGAGAGACAGAGTTTATACTTAATATACTAGCTGAGCTCCGCGATTTCACCCGAGTGGTGATGGATGATGATGATAAAGAAAAGTATGATATGTGCTTTCTTGGGATACAATCTTTAATCTTACCAAATTTTATTACGATCCGTTCACCCGTTTAGGCGTGATAAGTTTACAAACATACAGAGAGACAGAGTTTATACTAAATATACTAGCTGAGCTCCGCGGTTTAACCCGAGTGGTGATGGATGATGATGATAAAAAAAGTAAGATATGTGCTTTCTTGGGATACAATTTATAATCTTACCAAATTTTATAACGATCCGTTCATCCGTTTAGGCGTGATAATGTTGCAAACATGCAGATGGACAGATAGAGTTCACGTTAATATTATTAGTATGGATAGTATGATAAAATATATTCAGTGTGATGAGAGCCCAGGATGATTTTGTAACTGTTGTGGCACTTCATACCTACAATACTTCATAATAATTACTCTGCAGGTATACTAAATTAACATGTAAATCTAGTTTTATTTACATTGAAAAATATTCCTATCAGAAACGTAAGTACTTTCGATATAAAATATAGTCTTATCTACATAAAAATTTTTGTGTACTAAGCGAGAATGGCTCGACCAAATCGGCAATATTTTTTTGCGTATGTGCCTCTGCCCATGCAAAGTATTAATAAAATAATTGCATTATTGTTGAGACATGAAATAACGGGATCACTCGTAAATACGTAATAGCTATTTTAATTTTTGATAAATAACACTAACTACTACTAAATAACGTTTGACAGAACGAAGTCTGTCCGGGCAGATACATAAAAATGCTTGAAGGTAGACGTGTATAGTCCCATACAAAATGTTTTCAAATCAGCGCAACCTGTTACAGTAAGTCATAGATTTCATCATAACCGTAACGCATCACTTACACATGTTATGTTTTGTAAATAAGTATTGATCTATGATTATTTAATTATTACAATGAAACATACGTTTTAAGTTTTTTACAATACCTATTAGTAGTAACTTAAATGAAACTTTCGTAAGTATTACACATTTTAATATTATTTTGACAGTTGAACTTACTAGCGCGAACGCAGTCGGGTGCGCAAGTACTCCATAAAGAAGAACCGGTCGAGATATTCGACTATACCTATCGCGTAAGTAAAACCGTCAAAATTACATTATAACCAATTAGTAGTACCATTAGTAGTAAGATATGATAAGCTACTTGTGAATTACATTTTTGTATTTTCCCTTATTTTGTTAATTTTTCTATTTGCACAGTGCAACATAATGTGAGCAGACTTGCTCCCTCGTAATATAATATTAATCCGTTCCTTGGTGACCTGCTTCCGTTACCGTTAGTAATTATCAACTGTGACGTTTTTTTTAAGATTGTCGACTTTATTACTCAATTATCGGCTTTGACGTCTTTGAATAAGTTGCATAAAATATTAGTCAACTTACGAACAGGGACTTCCGTTAGGTGGTTGGAGGATATCAAAGCCTATTTTATAATTAAAATGGGTTTCAGCGTTTTTTATTCATCGTTAGGGAACAACGTTTTGACGTCACGTAGTTTAACGATAATTTTCACCGTGGTTTTAACTGAAAGGTAACTATGGAGTGTCGTAGTTTTTAGCCAACGTTTATTCGGACCGATGCAATTACCGAATAAGGTTTAATTTTAGTAACGTTTCTATCACATTGATTATTATAAATAAATAACTAGATTTTATATTATATATGTCATTCATTTCATTGTGTTTTATGCGTCCATATTCAACATAACATAATGAAGCTGAGTATTTTCTGCTGCGCTGAGATTTCAATGGATATTTTTGACGGCACGGTTTCAAGACCTTTGTTATGTTATAGTAAATAAATACAAATTAACATACTCATCTCTACAATAATAAATTTTGTTTCTCTAAACAGATTAATAGCATAAGAGTAATTAATAAGTAATGGTAACAAACGAATTCTGCTAGCCGGTAATCACTAAGGGAGCTCCAAGCGGAGATCCTCACCAACAATATACCACTTCGTGGCGGCGAGGAGCTCCCGAGGAGACTCTCCAGCGTGGGCGGAGATTACACGTATGCTGTGGCAAACCGAGCCGCCCTGTTGAAGACGGAGAGGAGGGATAGTTTTAGTAGTTCTGAGCCCCACACGCCCTCTACCGTCACCCCCGTGGCGGAAGGGAGGTGCACAGCATCACCCCCTCAAAAAAAGGTTAGAAAGTAATACATTTTAGATCGACCCCAGGTTCTTACTTTGTTAAACTCTCGTGCCAGCACAATCACGAGAGATTTTCCGATCAGGCGAAGATGTCAGGAACAATTTATTTTGAAATTCCATCCGAGTAGGTATGTAACTGGCAGTCATCTGATGATAACATTACATATACTTATAGCAGTGTGACACAGCTGTGAGACTTTGGTTTATGAGTCTCTTACGCCCAGTAATTTTACTTGCTACAGCGCTCTTCACGCGCCTTTACACTGTGATGCTTGCGAACTTTTGCTTCGCGGAAGAAGATCTGAACTGCGGTAGTGCCAACCAAGGTAGTCTCTTGCACAAGAGTCCTACCACGTAATAAGTCGGGTATCCTCGCTACTCATGAGTTGCATCTAATTTAAACGGTGGATGGAATATTCTTTGAGCCCATGTCCTCAACGATATAAATCATTTCAATTGAGAGTTTTCTTAACATAACAGGTTAACGTGATATGACACCAAATCGGCTGTTTCACAAGTCAAGCGTCACTTCTAATTCTTTAACTGGTAAATGTAAACATCAGAATATTTCAGTTAGACAGGACAAGTAATAACAGATTTGTACAGAGAAAGATGCTCTTGCATTGAACTTCATTTGGACAAGACTGGGGAGACGATGATGACGGAGACCATGCCCTTATGTTGGCAATAGTGATATTGATGACAATATTGACTTATTAAACGTTTATTTTAACGCCCTAGATAAGTAATGTAAGATAACAACTACGTTCTTACATTATCTAGTACACAACGCTACTCTACATCAATCGAAGGCTTTTAATTGAATACAAACCAAAATAAACACGTGAATGTGAAATCCGGCATCCAATTACTTCCCAAATAAACACCATAATTGATAGATACATCTTATATATTAGTGTAGGTACTCAAATAGTTCCATTGAGGTTATATGGCGTTATAGAGGTTGTTGGATCAGCAATCCAATTCCGCTAAGGAATCTGTTTATTTGCACTTACAAATCACACTACGATTCCGGTCTAAGGATATTTCTGATTCATATACTTAGATTTCGTTAACGTCGACATATGGTTACAATTTTAACCATATTATGCATACTTCTTCTTCTTCGTTGCGCTCTTGACAGAGCGGCCGTGATCGTCATGTAGTGGTGTTGGTGGGGCCAGAAGTTATACGCCTCACGATGTCACGCCATTTTTGCCTGTTAGCGGTCATCCTGATGCACTCATGCAAGGAACCACCGACAGCACACTTGATTTGATCGGTCTATCGCATCGGTGACCTACCGCGCTGTCGGGTGCCTTCCACTCTACCTTGGACGACTAAGCGCTCTATGGAGTCGTTGTCTTGCCTGGAAACGTGTCCAAAGAACGATAATATACGGGATTGGACAGTGGCCGATAGACGTTGCTTAATACCGAGTTCTTGGAGTATTGACACGTTTGTGCGAAACTCAGTCCACGATACTCCAAGCATTTTCCTCCAGCACCACATTTCGAGATCGTCTATCTTCTTCTTTTCAATTTCTCGCATTGTCCACGTTTCCGCACCGTCCAGAAAAATAGGGAAAACTAATGTTCTGACGAGCCTTATTGTGCATACAAGCATATACAATTTTGGCAAAACTTAACTTGAGCAAGATAATTGCTAAATTTTTCTACTGAAACTTTCTATATACAAGGTAGAATTTCTATCCTACCTTATAAGGACGTGATTTTATGGGAGGGTAACAAAAAAATGTTGCCCAGACTTATGATGGGCCATTGTTCAGAACTCATTTAGTATAAGTGCATATATCAATTTATACATTTTTAGCATATTCATTAGATTAAGATACCAAATACGGAGAGCAAAATACTTTTTCCGAAACACACATCACTGAATTAAATAAATTGTTTAATAAAGTTAATTGGCCATAATGTTTAGAGCCTTATACAGCTTGGCCTGATTCTCGCTTGCTCAGTTTTTTAACATTAAGTCGGATTTCATCAAATGAAATAAATCAATAAACTGACAAGTTAATTGATTTATTGTATTTCTGTAAGAGAGAATATTATTTAAATAGATGTAGATTTCCTAAATAGGTGGATTTCGCCTAAACAAAGTCAAAACCGAATGCTCAGTATGGATACCTAGAATTATTTACTACATGGAAATACTCATACTGGATGTTAGACTCATTTATTAAAAAATCATCAACACGTTGTGATAAACTTATATATTTATTGACAAAGAATACCGCCTTAAATATAAAAATGAATTTATACGTCTCCTCTTACGAATCATTTTATTACCTCAATGATATATCCCTACACAAACATCACAACATTCGATTTAAATCCAAGAACTTTGCCGTGATAATTAATGTGAAAGCCCGTTTTGTGATTAAATCATGAAATCATATGTATATGTATATTACGCTAGGGAACTCCAGTAAAATTTTATAACCGCTGCTTTCAATTATCACATGTACAATAATTGTAGTTATTGCGGTAAATAGTATTAAAAACACATAATATGTAGATAAGTTATAAAACAGTTTTATTGAGACGAAGAACTATTTTTTTTTTAAATTTCATTGGCAGTCATTTGATCAATATGTCACCTTGATGGTCAGTGATAGTGCAGTCAAAATTCGTGGCATACCAGTCTTTTATTGACAAAGTCAAGGATGTCATTAGTTTTGAAGCTCAGAGTCAGTGAGCGTCGACTACTGACCAGCCGGTCGCCGGTTCGAATCCTACCTCTGGCTCAAGCTTGCGATGAAAATAACATTGTGGGAAAGTTCCCACAATGTTATATTATTATCATACATATATTATTAATATTAATATCATGCATATATATTATTATATAATCTTTTAGTTTATGAAAAACTATATAAAAATAAACTATTACGTAGTAATTGAGTTCCTTGACTCCTTCTACGATAAGGAATAAGTACAAACTAACAAAATTTCGTTTAAGTCAGAATTGGAGGGTAGGTTAGGAGTGTTTTTTACTGTGACGTTTGATTTTTCTATTCTAAGAAGCGATCTCGCGTTGGAGTTTTGAGAATTTACACTTAATAAATGTATTACTTACATAGGTCGAGTAATAATTTGATAGAAATTCTTTACATTAAGGGGATGACTTAAATTTATGTATGTCGGTTCGTATCCAAGAGAAGCCGCTGGCAGGTCAGCTAGTAACGTAAAGATTTGTTCACCATAAATTATTTTCAAAACCCAACTGTTATAATAATATCATATTAACAACAAAGGGTTAACCTCTGCGTTGGTGAATCAGTCAGTCAGTCATTCAGGACAAGTAAACATACATAATTATATAAATATTTAAATACGCATAACGTAACTATTAATCCTTTATTTAATTATTGTTCCAATTTGTATGATAATCAATATGGTTCACATTAAATTATGTAAAGTTAAGGATTGACATCAAAGTAATTATGTGTAGTAATAATGTAAGAGACAATAATGTTGTTGTTTCGTATAGGTGTAAATATAAGTGAGATAGGTAGTTATTTGAATTACCAATGGGCTTGTTTTATAGTAATAATCAGCAAACGGCCATGTCGAATGTCTGACAGTTAGCGCTACGCATTCCTAATATGATACTATATAGGTAAGGTAAAAATGTTAGTTTTATTTGTGTTTCTCACACACACACACTTACAAGTATATCACACAAAATTCCTAAAAATATTGTTTTCATGTATTGATTATTCTCAAAGTAATTCATATATCCAACTAAATAATAAATAATATTATACGCCGCAAGATTGAAATAAATAAGTTTCAAAATATTTTTATAGGTTGCTCAATTATCACTGATTCAGGAGACGTAGTGAATAACAAATGGCTTACCATTACCATTTCACAAAAGATTGTAAAATGCTCCTTCAAAAGCTTGTTATCTACCGTCATATTTCTGAAATGGAATAATCTAAGGACAGAATCCTTCGTCACTTATTTTCAATCGTAACCCATAGTAATAACCTCACGAACCTCAGCAAAGATACTTAACGTCCCAGAAGAGCTACGACACTCGGCGACACCGCACAGTTGGTTCCATATATATTATATTATGTATATTGCGATATAAAAGTGTATTTAAAATACCGGACAAGTGGGAGTCGGACTCGCGCACGAACTGTTCCGTATAAGAGTACTTATCTAAAATAAATATTTCTAGTTTCTACCTGTTATCGTTATTACGACCGCGAAAAAAAATTGAACATAATCATGTTTGTTGTATCGGAGCCCCTCTTAAACATTATTTGTATCTTAATTTCATTATTTATTTTTAAAGTTAATAATATAACTCAGTATTCTGTGAATATTTCAAGCGTGTACCTGTTGGTGTTATAAATATTGAGCAAAAACGAGCAAAAAAATCACGTTTGTCGTGTGGGAGCCCCATTAAATATTTATTTAATGCTGTATTTTTTGTTATAATAGCAACAGAAATACATTATCTTTGAGAATTTCAACTGTCAAGATATCACGGTTCATGAGATATAACCTGGTGACAAACGGACAGACAGACACATACAGATATACGGACGGACAGCAGAGTCTTAGTAATAGGGTCCCGTTTTACCCTTTGGGTACGGAAACCTAAACAAATAAACAACGTAGACATCGGCAGAAGTGCGTTGGCAACAGTTTATAGGATACTAAATAAATTGACAAAATAAATTAAACATCCAAAAAATATAATAAATAAATCTGGAAGGACTATTGAAGTAGAGGATGTTCCACTAGGCAATACTTATTTCTGTAGCCGAACCTTTATTGTCACCATACATTTTTGACCTCACTTTTGTTCAAGTGAAAGTCACTTTGGTCTACTTGGTTTGGTCTCTACAGGTCTACATTATTTTGGCAAAATAGTTTGACGATATTGTCGCTGAGAATATCAACACCTAGCAAATTAACTCAGAGGTGATTGAGTTAGGACTTCCGCCCCTATATTATCCGAATACCTGAGAGTTATTCTATAGAAAATACTAGACGGCTGAGCATTTCGAAGTTTTATTTGTCTTATTTCAAGGCTCAACTTCAGCATTTGTAACCTCATCCAAACCTCACCAAATCAGCACCTGTTAGGTGTAGAGTACAAAGTTGTACAATAACTGAACATTATGAAACATTATGTATAAATGATTTAAAATTTGTTCTCACTATCGTATTCCAATTGAAAATCTTTCGTTAAATTTAAATAAAAATTAATACAGTCGCTTAGTTTTACTGTCGAGTTATTCAGAGCATGTGCCATATTGTTTTAGTATCAAAATGTTCTCGACTGATAATGAGATTAGTAGTGATCATTAGTGCAATTAATTGTTAACATATAACAACATTAAAATAATTATGTTTGATAATATTCAATTTTTAGCAACATTAAAATAATGCAACATGTTATATACGTAAAAGAATCCATCTGACAACTGATCTTTCGTGTGGTTCTGAATCAGGGCCCGGGCCCGGTTCGGATTCCGGAAGCTAGATTAATGGAATCTACTGTGAGACAGATCACGTCCGTCGGGGAAGCTCGGGATTTAATCTCGAACTGCATTTTTTTCTTGTCACTTTTATCCTTCACATGTCATGAACTCATGACTCATACACAGCTTTATATTATGAAGCTATCGATTTATATCCACTGCTAGTAGATGCGAAGTTGCGTGAGTTTGTTACCACACAGTGCTGAAACGGCGCAACAGATTTTAGTATAATTTGGTTTAACTTCACAGGACGTCTGAAGGATGATACGATATTATAAAAACCATAAAATTATTTTGTAAGCTTTATAAAAAGAAAGTATTTAAATGTTTTATATAAATTAGTAACCTTGTTTGTTATAACCATAAAAGAGAAGGTCAAGAATCTGAGTTTGTTTCATTGTTCACCGTTATATTTTCCTAAATTCGAAACGGTTTCCTTGTTGTGTCTAGAATAGTAGATTGTATTATAAGGGAGCAAATTAATATTTTAACGGCGAGGGCGTTTTTTTGAATCTAAAGCGAAGTGAGGGATTCTTTAGTAGAATCCTGAACGTAGCGAGGGATTTAAAGTACGTCGCCTGAGGCAATAATATATTTTGCGTCCGTGCAATACACTCTAATTTTCATCAACCTCTATGAGAAAATAAAAGGCGCTTCATATTTTGTATATTGTAATATAATTATTTAATAAAACAAAGAGTTACAATTAAAATGAAATGGTATCTAATAATAAAACAACTAAAAACTTATATTAACATTATATTCGCAAATATGAAAATATATTGTTACAGTTTTATTAGGAATAGAGATTGTTGTAGATTTCATAATCTGCGTATTGGATATTTTTTTGTTGGGTTTAAATACATAAGACATCCTATGCAGCTACGCTATTATTTCTAATATGTGTCAAGTTTTACGTCGTTATTAGAACTGACTGTTGATTTAAGCATTGATTAGGTACTCCAAAGAGTGGATGGACATACTGCTTTTAAATTCAATATTTCATTCAAGTCTGTTAGAATCGTGATAGAATAAAATGTTAAGCACTTTTTATTCACAAAGAACATAAATTGATGTGGATACCAGAGAGATTGTAATTTTAAATTAGTCGAATTCTAAATCGCAGATCCAAAATTTGAATTTATTGTTGGCAAGTTCTCTATTTACTTAGGATTTCTGTGGCTGTTTTCGTTAAGTTCGCCATAATTTACATTGACTGAAACAGATGAAATAAAAAAATGTTTATACTGTACTGGCTGCGCCCCTTTATATTACATAAGGGCATCGTTAATTTTATAGGTCAAGGACCTATGAAAAAAGTTGTGTCTCGTGGTGACGAGGAAAAACTGCTACTCATACATCTGAGTAGCGCTATGACCGTCATCTTCATTAAACCATGGTGTACAGCCGTGCGATTGTCTAAGAGCAAACATCGTTGCATCTTTGACAACATCCGTGAAACAGATCACGAGATGACGAGAAACGTTGGAAAAACAACCTTATGTACAAGGGCGATATCTCATCAAATATTTGACATCGGTGAGCTCGTCGACAAGCGCATCGATAAATCATTAGAGAATCGCATGGCAGGTGTGGTTATAGGTTCTAAAGACTATAACATAATTTATATATATGTAGATAATCCATCGTTACAAGTCGTTTAACTAAAAGATCCAGATGGCACTGCAACTGTCATATGTTGCTTGACGCTTATCGCCGGGCGTAGGACTAGTGACACTAACTAGTAAAAAAATACCTTTATGTGATTATATTTTAATATTTAATTATAACACTGATTCCATTCATTCCAATGATTAACAATACCAATAATTCAAAACTCGACAACGCTGTAAAATGCTGTTCTAATATCACTTTTCACGTCTCCTGACATCGCAGGCAGTCTATTATGGACTTTACTGCTTAGCGCTTAGTGGCCAAACTCTTAAGTCAACCATTCACAAAACACGTCAAGAAGGATTGCATCTGTGATCAGCAGGTGCTTGCTTGGAAAAGTTTATGAATTCATCTTGTGTTTTGTTCTTGCCAACAGCTTCGCTCGCTTCACCACTTTATTGGAGGCTAACAACATAAATAGTTTTTTAGTGCAGTAGAGTTGTTTGTGAATGAGTTCGTCCGGGGAAGTACTGCCCTACCTCTACCGCTTTTCTACCGCGGAGCAGTAATGTTCGCAATATTGTATTCTGGTTAGGAAGGTATGGCTGCCAGCGGAATTACAGGTAATTGAGATTTAATAACTCAATGTCTCACGGTAATGGACGCTGTGCAGTTCGTCTTGCGACTTAAGACGATCTGCATCTGTTCTTGGCAGAGGTACTTACCTAATAACAGATGGGCGTCGTGCTTATATCGTCTCCTGATAGCATAAAGAAAAAGGTCAAATGCTAGCATTTAGAAAGTTAAATTAAATTAAGTTTTTAGATAAGGACAAAAATCTAACTTTACAATTTATATATGTATATACTCGTACTAGTACATTTGCGAACAGTAGAGACATTTTTCGCTGTACTTTTCTTGCTCATATTCGAAATTCAGGTACCTAATGTGTGTACTAAATGTTATCGGTCGGTAAATTAGTGCCGCAGCAATCTGCCGCCCTTTTTAGAAAAAGTTAAGAAAAATAAAAAGCAATGAATACATTTTTTCACATACTTCGTACGACTACGAAAAACAGATTTCGGTGTTAAATTCCTAGTAAAAGAGACGTTTAGGAGAAATTGAATTAGTTACGGAATTGCTCTGATTTTGTTTTTAGCAGTTATTAATTTGTGATAAAATTAACCAAACAATTTAGCCACGTTTGCGATGCGCGTACAAGATCAAAATAAATAAGTACAGTTTGAAAAATTTTATACTGACTTCCATTCTCTTCAGTTATTGGAGTGTTACTCAAAAACTACTTAACCGAATACTCGTATCTATATACAATTAGTTTTCTCACAAGATCAAATAAAGTGACGGCAGAAATAACAGCGCCGAGCTTTGGTGACGAAGCTTCGTGCTGAGTTGTGCCTAATTAACTGCTGTGGCAGACGCTAGTATAAGTCTATAACACGTATTAAGGTACGAACGTATACTTATTTTACTTTATTAGATTTAGGTATTAATATTTGCAGTAATTCAGTGTGTTTTCATTAAGTGTATAAGTTTGATTAAGTACCCCTCTCTACTGTGTAATAATGTTCTATATATATAAGGGTCTCGTTATCTGTTTTAGTTTTATTGTTAATCTGTAAATAATTATATGTTCCTTTTGTCTGCATTCTGCGCCTAGAAGTCCCTTTGATTAACGCTGAAATATTAGTTTAATATCGAGGTCTAAACTTTAAGATCTGAACGTGAAGTTTAACGAAAACTTTATTACAAATTTGAAACATTTCATAAACCGAGAAAACTAAGTTAAATAACCCGACTACGGTAATAATTAGTCTGCACATTAAAGCGTATGAAAACGGCCGTCTTTTTGGGCTTCATCGCAGTCGGGTAATTATGTACCTACCCAGTAACACTCACGCCATCAAGATTAATCCAAAGACGTATTTTATCAGAATCGGTTGAGCCGTTGAGCAAACGAGTGGACATTGAACGGACAGACATACAGGTGCATAGCGGTAACACCTTGTTTTGAGATTCGCAGTAGCAATGTGTTAAAAAGATATGTTGTAAGAAAAATGTAGCAACAAAATAATAAACATTATGTTTTCCTATCTTTAACTCGTGGTGTTATCTTCTTATATAGCTACAAATTAGAATAACAAAAATAATAAAAGTTATGTGTGGTACCTAGTGTATAAAAGAAACACACGGTGACACCTCAAAGTTTTCTATAATTTCAAGCTCCAAGTAATTATCAGTACTATTTCGAGGTGTTACATGTGCAATGTCTCGAGCATCGTCGCAAAGTCGCTTGTTTATCGGTTTTTTATCGGATACATTTCGGTGAGTGTGCAATGGAACTTCACAATTTGATTCCGCCATCCCCATTCTATAATCGAACATCCAGAGATACTCAGAAGCGCCACCGCTTTATGGTGGATATTCCATTTACCCGGACGAAGCGATTTACTTCTTCGTTTATCATACGAACCGCTAGGGAATGGATCACCCTCCCTGAGTCAGTGTTTCCGGCTAATACGATATGGGGGTCTTCAAAACACGAGTGCATAGGTATCTTCTGGGTAAGCGCGCTCCATCATTGATCGCATCATCACTTAGCATCAGGTGAGATAGTTGTCAAGGGCTACCCAGTCCGGTATAAAATATAAAATAAAAAATGTGTGTGTAAATATTTACCGGAAGAGCACTCACGAAGCTCGAAGTCATCAACGATCATGGTCTCTGTGAGCTCTCAGCTGCCCGCTGCAGCGACGCTGTGAAGAACTCAGGTCAACATATTCGATACCTGACAACAAGACTGGTTTGCCATAATATATTTTATGGCATACCACTATTATAAAATATAAATTTATAAATATACGTTTTTACATGTGTCAAACTCACTAGAATTTTAATACCGTATTTTTTTTATTATTAACTCATTTATATGTAGAAACTCTACCTTTTAATAGTTTAACTTTTCATCACATATAATTGGTTATTAATTAAGCTTTTGAAACAAATAAAAACCTTTTGGTGCTCGAGTCCTATTTGCCTAGGATTTTTGCTAAGTGACTATGCAGTGTGTACCTATGACGGCGATCTATTCCTGAAAAATCACTTGGTTGTATAAAATAGTTAAAGTAAGTACCTACTTGTACTTACTCGACTTATGTTTCTATGTAACGTTCGAACGTGTATAAACGTTCAGAGTGTTCTTGCTGCCCCTTACTGAATAATTATTTCAATATTTAATTATTTTCATTTAGTTAGTGTCAGTTTCACACTGTTTATTATATCTCTTCCTTATTTCATTATTAGATTTGGTATTGGTTTTGATAGCCAGCTAACAGATCTGACGTCAACCCTACTTGTGGTTCTGAAGATGTCAAAATACAAAAGATTATCCCAAAAACAAAACGGGATTACTCTTCGTTTATGATTGGGGTTCCAGAATCTACATTTGATACATTGAACAATGCTGATAGCTGGCCAATAAACACTAGATTTAATGAGTGGGTGTGGTTTCGGAACTCCCGTAAGTCAACAGTGTAAGGTTTCTAATTACAGGAATAAGAAGATTCTAGTATATTACCAAAATGTTCGTGGACTTCGAACAAAAATAGACGAGTTTTACTTGAATTTGTCACAGTCATCCTACGACATATTCGCTATCACAGAATCAAGCCTACATAGTTCAGTATAAGATGGTGAATTAATTCCGTCCAATTTCCAAATATTGCGATGTTATCGAGCTGATGGACGTAAGCACGGAGGAGTATTTTTAGCTGCATCCTTGTCGCTGGAGTTAAATCGCGTTCCTGTCAGCAATGTCGACGCCGCCTTATTTGAGATTGTATGTGCAACGGTACACAGAGGAAATAAGTTGTTGTTTTTATGTTGTGTTGTTTATATTCCGCCGCATAGTGTTTCTAAGGAATATATGCACTTATTTAATATTTTGGAATATGTGTGTACCAAATATGATAATGTTTTAGTGATGGGCGACTTTAACATGTATTCTGCGCCATTGGAAATGAATTGTTATTTGAAATATGTAAACAGTTTCTGTGGATTTTGCCAGGTAAATACTATTCGTAATATTAATAATCGTGTTTTGGACCTAGTGCTGACTACGTTGTTACCGTGTAACGTGGAGGTACAGTTATCAAATGAGCCGTTAGTAGGTATAGACAAACAACACCCACCACTTCATATCGGCATACCAGTAGCTACTATTCTAACTAGCAAACCACCATTACAACGTAGCCAACTTACTGGCGTTGCTGATGACAAGACTTTTAATAAAAACTGTTGGAACTTTAATAAAGCCAATTTCTATATGTTATATCATAATTTAGAACGAATTAATTGGGACAACTTATATAAAATTAATAATCCAGATGAAGCTTTAGTTTATATATATGATGTTATGAATGAAGCCATTGATGAGTATACACATAGAAAAAGAGGCAAGAATAATATTTCTCATTCTAGATATATCTACCCTGGGTGGTACTCAAGTGATTTAATATGTGATATTAAGGCAAAATGGAGATATCACAAGCTGTATAAAAATACTGGAGCTCAATGTGATTACGGAACGTTTTCGCGGTATTGTTCTATCGTTAAAAATAAGTTAAAAGCCAATTATGAAGCCTATCAGGATAGATTACAATTAAATTTTAAAACTGATCCGAAATCTTTTTGGAATTATGTTAGGTGCAAACAATCCAAACACAAACGAACACATATTACCAAAAATGGTCAAATACTAATAGAGCAGGAGTGTGCGGAAGGTTTTGCATCATATTTTAAATCAGTCTATGTTGAAAAGCGGCCAGTGCTGGACCCAGAGGCAGCAGAGTCTGCAGCAGGCACTTTGCCGCCTCAAACCAAAGCGATCTGTTGGCCCGGACGGTATACCACCTTTTCGCGTTAAGGACTGTCGCTTTGTCTTAGAGAAGCCTCTGCTGCATGTTTTTAATCTGTGTCTCCGCGACGGCACTACCCGGGCAAATGGAAGTAACTCGAGTGATTCCAGTACCGAAAGGAGGTTCTGGTTCCGATGTGACCGGATACCGACCTGTGGCGGTCTTGTCTGCGTTCGCCAAGGTGTTCGAATCTGCATTGCATAAATGTATCTATACACAGGTCAGTCCACAACTGTCCGACCTTCAGCACGGCTTCCGACCTGGTCGAAGTGTGGAGACTAACCTGCTCTCGTTCATGTCGTACCTGACACCAGTGATCGACGCCGGAGGGCAGGTAGACTCCGCGTACTTTGACTTCCGGAAAGCTTTTGACACCGTGGACAATGACGTTTTATTATTAAAGTTTGCAGCGATGGGTTTCACTCTACATCTTCTGAAATTCTTCTCGAGCTACCTTGGTGATCGCCGGCAGTACGTCGAGTACGCGGGCTATGAATCCGAACCTTACTATACGTTCTCAGGAATAAGCCAGGGTAGCAATCAAGGACCTTTAGAGTTTATTTTAATGATAAACGACCTCCCGGTGGTCGTTAAGGATGCGAAATGTATTCTCTTCGCTGACGATCTGAAATTATTGCTATCGGTAACGGATATTTCGGATTGTGAGCGGCTTCAGCGAGACATAGATAGGGTCGTGCAGTGGAGCGCTATTAATAGACTATATTTTAATGCGACTAAGTGCGAAGTGGTAAGCTACGGACGAAAGCTGGCACCGCTACAATACCAGTACGAGGTGGAAGATACGGTGATGCCGCGAGTATCTAGCGTGCGCGATCTCGGTGTGGAGATGGTACCCGAGCTAACGTTTCGTAAGCACATTGTTGATGCCTGCTGTAAGGCGTTTAGAAACTTGGGTTTTGTTCTCAGGCAATGCAAGGCATTCCGCAGTACGGCGGTGATCAAGATTTTATATAATGCAATCGTTCGTAGTCGGCTCGAGACTAGTGCAATAATTTGGAATCCCCATCAAGATAAATATAAATGCATGTTGGAAAAGATCCAAAATAAATTCACGCGTTTTTTTATATTTAAAGGAGTACAACGTCTATCCTTTCTATCCGCTGATGTACCTGAGTTTGTTCGTCCTGGGCATGGTCGGGTACAGCAGGCTGGGTGTAAGGCGAGACGTCGCGCTCTGCAAGTACGTGTGGCGCGTGCTGCGCGGCCAGCTGCACCATCCCGAAGTGCTGGAGGTGTTACAGCTCTGCGCGCCAGACAAGGCATTGTGTAGGCGACGCAGATTCACTACGTTTCGGGTGCCGACGTATAGGACAAATCTGCTCAAATTTGCCCCATGACACGCGCTGTCAGAATACTAAATTTAATTTCTGAAGAGACGGATATTTTTCTCTGTGGCCTGGCAGAATTCACAGAGACTGCATATAAAATATGTGAAAATAATGAATTGTGAAATAATAAATAAGTACCTATGTTAAATAATTAGCGTAGTAATAATTAAATAGGTTTAGGTAAGTGTAGCATTGTATTGGGTAAACTGTAATGATGCTATAACTGTTCTTAAGAAATAAATAAATAAATAATAAATACTTGAGAATAATCATTAGTGACACAATTTACAACAGGGTATAATTAATGTCTCACCCACTCCTCCGTCACAGCACAAGTCCCTGTCTACTGACAAGACCACTAATAATCTGAAATGGTGAAATACGCCTCTTCATAATACACATCTTGCTAAACTTGCCACTTTTGTCAGCTATTTCGACATCGAGGTTCAAAGGATATGCAACAGTAGTTAAGGAGAGAGAGCTGGACCTCCAGTAGCGTAATATGCTAGATTTCTTAAATTTACATATAACGAAACCAACAACCAAGCTATAGCAATACTATGTAAAAGGTGCGAGGCTCAACTAGGAACGTAAGCAAGCTAACTTTGTGAAATAAAGGTCAGTTTTTACCGTGCGAACTCGTCTATTATTTGGAACCCTAAGGAAGATCAGAAATAGGAACATACAGTCCACAAAGTGACAAAACCACCACACAGTCATATATAACAAATGCCCACATTTACTTATACAAGACGAGGCCGCTTAAAATTATGTGGTAAGTACTAACAACATCGAGTTGATATATTGACGCTGTACATTAAATACCTTCTGATTTTTATCTTCAGACTTATTAGACTAGCGTTTGACTACTACCTCACTTTACGGTTTATGACGATGCTCTCGAAGTTGGTATTACACTAGATCTCGAATAGTGACTGAGTCTCAATGACAGGTGACCACACCGTTAAGTTCTTAGCCACAGGTTTTCAATCTACAAAAGTAGTAATTAGCCAGACGGGCTAAAAAAGTGCCCTAGGACCAATCTGTGGTATTCACAACGATGTTACTTTCGCCTAAGGCTCAGTTCCAGGAAGGCGTCGATTCAGCGGCCGACCCTCACAACTCCTGGACTATCCTCCTTGTAAATTCTTTAGTAAATATTATTAATTTTAGGGATGAATCAAAACTCAATTAATTTTGACTTTTGACTTTTCGCATCATTACGTTTTATATCCGCTCTTATGTCGGGGCTTTACATTTAACTATATAATAAATCTCATATAGGTACACATTTATATTTTTATGTTTATGTGGTACCGTCTGCAAAACAAAGCCTATCGTAGGCAGAAGTGATAGCACCTTATATTGGCAATAAACTTTAATTAGACGACGTAAGTATGCTTCCATTAGGGTATGGTATGAGTAGGGAGGGGTAAAACCTGGCGTGGAGGTATTGATCTTTCTCTTTTCTAAGTGCTCATGAGGGTAGATTGGAGAGTGGGAACTAATTAATCCAATGGTAAATCGATCAAGGAACTCGCACGTTCTTATGTGCGGAGTTTTATCTATATACTCGTATAAAAGCAAATTGTCACTCACTTACTCATCACGAAATCTCAGAAATACAAGTGCCAGGCAGGCGTTTCAAGTTTTGCATGCGGGTTCTTTTTAGGACGTAGATGCTCACTAAGACGGGATTTTATGAAATTCAACCCCTAAGGGGGTCAAAAGGGTTGAAAACGTTTGTATGAATCTCCTTTGTTTTTGAACTTAAAGTTGTGAAAATTTGTATTTGCATAGGTCATTCAAAATAAAAAGTTTGGGCCTAATTTTTTTTTGGAAAGTGGTGGTTTCAGAGGGTGAAATGGAGGGGTGAAAGTTTGTATGGAAAGTTTTGTGTTTTTGAACATACAGAGGTGAAAATTAGCATTTGGACAGTTTAAAATGATGATTTCTGATGAAGTATGCTCTTCCTGTCGCACGTATAAGTAGATGAGTAGCATCGTAAATCAACTGAAAGATAAAGTCATGGTATTGTGAATTATAACAAATGAAATTGCCTGCTGAGCTTAACACGGGTGCATAACGCTCAATTTGCACCGAGCAAGTTGACTCGAAATAGCTTAAAACTTTCGCACGCGTATATAATGGACATCCCTTCCTAAAAGGCCTGACTGACGAGTTTAATTAACATTAATATATGTTTTATCAAAACAATAATGAATTTTCTTTGCCGTGGGGTACCGGCTTCGAATAGTACCTCCCCAACTCTACCCGTGGGTGCCGTAGAAGCCGGCAAAGGAGTAACAATCAGAAGGTGGGCAGCAGCACCTTCCCAAACAAAAACCTAAAAACTGCGGTCGCCAACCCGCCTGCCAAGCGTGGCGAGTATTGGCATCCCCCCCCCCCCCAATGATTGACACAAATGGAACCAGGCCCCCAGTCCCCGGCAGCCCCGCTATTCCTGGCTACGGTAGCGGCCAAGGTAACGGTGGGGCAGGGGGTGCTAAGAATCCCCGGCAGACGACGACGGCTGGACGCGAACACACAACATACGCACGATGAGGACAGACGAGAAGATCTATGAGCTGGAAGAAGATATGAGTAGGTTACACTGGGACATTGTGGGGTTATCAGAAGTCCGAAAAGCGGATGAGGACACGATAACCCTAAAATCAGGTAACCTGCTCTACTACCGAGAGGGCGACCAACAGTCCCAAGGGTGGTGTCGGGTTTCTCGTCCACAAGTACCTTACTAACAACATAGTTACGATCGATAGCGTTTCCAATAGGGTCGTATACCTAATACTCAGAGTATCCAAACGATATTCGCTGAAGGTCATTCAGGTATACGCACCGACTAAGTCGCACTCGGGTGATGAGGTGGAGGAAAATGTATGAGGACATTAGTCGAGCCATACATACCTCTGAAACGCGCTTTCTAGTTGTTATGGGGGACTTCAACGCGTAGTTGGGTAAGAGAAGCGAGGATGAGTTGAAACTGGGGCACTTTGGTTATGGGCAACGGAACCGTAGGGGACAGAGGTTGGCAGACTTTCTGGAGAAAGAGGGACTCTTTATGATGAATTCTTTCTTTCAGAAGCTACCTCATAGGAAATGGCCCTGGCTGAGTTCCGATGGTTCCACGAGAAATGAGATTGACTTCATTATGACCACCAAGAGACAAATATTCACTGATGTCTCCGTGATCCACAGAGTAAAAACCGGTAGTGATCACCGAATGTTGAGAGGCACATTGAATATTAATGTCAAACTTGAGAGGTCTCGTCTGTTGAAGTCTACGCTCCGACCTATTCGTGCCCATATTCAAAACCCCGAGAGCTTTCAACTTGAACTGTCCAATTGCTTCGATTGCCTTGAAAACATCCCTTCAGTGGACGAGATTAAGAACAGGTTAGTAGAAACTGTCCATACAAAGGGTTCCAAGTACTTTAAACCCCACCGCACAGATAGGCCGCAGAAACTCTCCAACGATACCCTCAACTTCATGGCTGAACGACGCTCCTTAAAACTGCAGTCTTCGGATGATGCTGAAGCATATACGAATATGGAAGTCCTTGCTACACGACATCCGGATCTTTAATACTGATCGTAATAAAGAGACGATAGAGCGGAACAAGGGCTCCAAATTGTTTGCAAGAGGCAAGTCTATTGGGCAGAGCCAGTTGACGAAGCTGAAGAGAGAAGACGGCAGTGTAGCGTCAACCAAAGCAGAAGTGTTAAGAGCGGTAGAGTGTTTCTACAGACAGTTATACTCTTCAGTCGCTTAACCTGTTAGCAGCTCGGCCAAAGACCCAAGAGCCAAGCTGACCCGACATTATACCGAATATATCCCAGACATCAGCCTATACGAGATTAGAATGGCCTTGGAAAAGCTTAAAAACAACAAGGTGCCGAGTGACGACGGTATCACATCGGAGCTTCTGAAAGCGGATGGAACACCGGTACTTAAAGTCCTTCAGAAGCTCTTTAATACCATCTTACGCGAAGGTTCAACGCCAGAAGCATGGAACAAAATCGTGGTGGTGCTGTTCTTCAAGAAAGATGACAACACTTTACTTAAAAATTACGGACCCATCTCGCTTTTGAGCCATGTTTATAAGCTGTTTTCGAAGGTCATAACGAACCGTCTCAGTCGTAGGTTTAATGAATTCCACCCTCGGAACAAGCCGGTTTCCGAAAAGGCTATAGAACCATAAACCACATCCACACGCTACGGCAAGTTATACAGAAGACCGAAGAGTATAACTTGCCTCTATGTTTAGCGTTTGTGGACTATGAGAAGGCTTTTGATTCGATCGAGATGTGAGCAGTGCTTGAGTCTCTCCAGCGGTGCCGTATAGACTATCAGTATATTGAAGTGCTAAAGTGTTTGTACAAAAACGCTAACATGTCAGTCCGAGTACAGGAGCAGAGTTCGAAGACAATTCCATTGCAAATAGGCGTGAGGCAGGGAGACGTTATATCATCGAAACTGTTCACCGCTGCATTGGAAGACACCTTCAAGCTCTTGGAATGGCAAGGACTTGGCATCAATATCAACGGCGAAAACATCACTCACCTTCGATTTGCCGACGATATCGTAGTCATGGCAGAATCCATGGAAGACCTCAGTACAAGGCTCGAAGGCCTCCATCGAGTTTCTCAACGGGTAGGCCTTAAGATGAACATGGACAAGACGAAAATTATGTCTAATGCCCATGTTGTGCCTACCCCTATATCAGTTGGGAACTCAAATTTCGAAGTTGTTGACGAATACATCTACCTGGGACAGACAGTTAAACTAGGTAGATCCAAATTCGAGAAAGAGGAAAATCATCTAATCAAACTCGGCTGGGCAGCGTTCCGTAAATTTCGACAAGTCTTCTCATAAAAAATACCTCAGTGGCTCAAGACAAGAGTCTTCGACCAATGTATGTTACCAGTGATGACTTATGGCCCTGAAAGTGGTCTATTACTATGGGCCTCATAGATAAGCCCAAAGTCGCACAACGAGCTATGGAGAGGGCTATGCTCGGGGTTTATCATGAGGAGATCCGTAGAAGAACGAAAGTCACTGACATAGCCCAGAAGATTAGCCAGTTAAAGTTGCAGTGGGCAGGGCACATAGCACGCAGAACAGATGGCCGATGGGGCCGGAAGGTTCTGGAATGGAGACCACGGACCGGCAAGCGCAGCGTATGTCGTCCACCGAAACGGTGGACAGACGACCTGATAAAGGTCGCAGGACGACGTTGGATGCAGGCCACTTCCAACCGGTCCTTTTGGAAAATCATGGGGGAGGCATATGTTCAGCAGTGGACGTCCTACGGCTGAGATGATGATGAGTGAATTTTCTTAAATTAACAATATAGAACAATATTTCCTATAGTTTTATGTACGACTAGTTAATATACCATATTGGTTTATAGAATAATAAATTTAATTCAAATATATAATAATAAATATTATAAAACGATAAATAGTCAATCGTAAGAAGTGAAAAAACCCGGGCATGGACCCTTCACATGGTCCACTAATCGTATAGTATATATATAATAACGTCATCTCGATATGTTGCCGGCAGTTTATAGAGCCTCATGTACTAGAATCTCGAATGTGGAGCATATATGGTTGCACCAGTGTATCATTCTGTAACCCCAAGATACTTTTTTCTATATTTTTGCCAGTACAGCTGATATAATTACGGCGGCAACAGAAGGGTTAACTACGACAGCAAGTGCATGGAACTGGTAATACGTAGGTAGGTAATTACGATTACTTGCGTAAATTTCTAAACAGTGTGTTGTGTTTTTCTTTACACATCATTGTATCATGATATTTCAACATAACCAACATGATGATGGAAATTTCAAATTAATGCACGAATGCTTTGATAGCTTTCGGTCAAAGGATTTTGTTCCATTAATTATGATTTTTGGGAAACTGAAGCAGGCTCAACCTTCTAAGCATGATTAGTTTTGATGAGCAGTTAGCAAGCAGTATTGTGAGGAAACATGTAAACTTATTTTTCTCACAAAGTCGCATACAGACAAAACAGGATACAATTTCAACTTCGTCCTTACGGAGCCAATCTTGCCAAGATAGAATTATATACAAGGAAAGAACAACGTTTAATAATAAACCAGGAAATATCTTTATAATGTATAGTCCAGCAACAATTTTTTAGGCAATGTAGTTTCATTATAACAAACAAAAATTCTTACCTCACGAACAGTGCTGTATGTGTGTTTGTGTGATTTGTATGTGCACAGCGAACTGCACCGATAAATTACCGCGTAATGACTCTGATTTTCACTTGGAAAGTTTTCAAATGAGAACTTTCCTATGAGTGTCAACTCAGTCAGTTATTGCATGATAAATGGAGAACATTCTAACAGTTTCATACACCATACTGGCAGTAGAATTACTTTTCAGTTAGCTTGTGAAGGCAAACTTTTCTTGGCGAGCAGTTGTAGAAGATTAATCGTTTATAATACTGTATTGGTCCTCACCCAGGAAGAGAAATCATCCTTGATCAGCAAAGGATATAGGACAGGCGAAGGGTCACGAACACTGACGGTACACGAAGCCCAGGGACTGACCTACGGAAACGTCATCATTGCACCGACGAAGAAAAAGGTGACAAAACTGCGACAGAGCGTCCCGCATGCAGTGGTGGCAGTGTCGCGGCACTCAGCTCACTGCATCTATCACACAGATTACAGCTCAGATGCAATTGGCCGGTTCGTGGGGCGGGCAACAGGGGCATCCATAAAGACCATTACAGACTACAACATTAAAATGGCAATGAAGGACAGGAACTAAGAGGTCGCGACGGCTCTCCTGCGATCGGTCTTGATGGCAGGAAGATAAAATGTTATTTTTAAGTCGTAAATTAGCGAGTTAATTGTAAATTAGTAACTGTTATTGTAAATTAACGTAATAGTCAAAGTAAGAAAAAAATTACTATATATTTATTATTGAACTCACACTTAACCTACAAGTCTCGTTAGATACTTGGGGTTCAGACTAGTAGTAAATAAAAGGTGTAATATTGTAAGGGTACGGACCTAGTGTCTGTAGTGTATAGGAAAGAGGGAGGAGGTTTTAGTCCGTACACACTGGCTCTCCCATCCCCGCCGGTGGACTCGGACATAACCTCAGTGATACTGCTCTGTGGTATCCATAAAGGATTTCCTCCTTCCGAATCTAAAAAAAAATACTGTATTTGAAAGGCGTAATGGCTACTTGTTGGTAAGTGATTGGATCGAAACACTGTACTTTATGATATCTATCTATAATATAAAAATGAATCGCTTAATTTGTTGCTAAGCGCAAATCTCAAAAGCATCTGAACCGATTTTCCTAATTATTTTTTTAGAATATTCCTTGAAGTACGAGGATGGTTCTTACGGAGATAAATATTTAAAAAAATGCCTGAAATGGTCTAAAATCAATACTTTACTATACTCCCATACAATTGATTCGTAATAATACTTAAACATCACTTTGAACTTTAATACCTTACCATAATGTTTAAGTGTTAGTGGAGAGGTTCCGAAAAGGCAAAACAACTGGGTGACGTATAAAGTAGTAGTATCGTATAAATATTAATGTCAATATGGTAAAATGTCACTTGAAATGTAAACGTCTGTATGCTGTGCATCTATAATATTACTAAAACTAAGTAGTGTTTTATCATTTTTATTTTATGACATAACGTAATAGTTGGCTTATTAACGCCCAAAGAGTATTAACGTTACTCTTTGGGCGAATACTCATGACCATAGTGCGCAGCGCATTTGTACGGCATTTTGTGAAATGGCGGCCAATTTTCACAGCTTCAGTCAGCACCTGAGCTCTATGGGCGGGATGATGGCGGGAAAACCCCAACAATGGCTATCATCGATTCTATTTGATTGTGTTTCTTCCAGTTTTGACGTGAAGTAGTCGTGGATTATTTACCGTTAACTGGCTGTAACGTTGCACTAGTGTGGGCAAAGTGTGTAAAATCATGAAACGTTGTTTTTTTCTATTTTCGTCATCAATCGCCTTATAAAGTGTTGGTAATGTATCCACCGCTTTACTAGAACGTGACGTACTCAGGACTCTGACCACTTGAATAAAAACTCAATTGATACTATACATATTTACCTAAATACCTAGTATACAAACTTGAGGAATAGTAATTGTAGAAAATTATGAACCCACATATAAAAAGAAACTGTGTTCCATTGCAAGTGAAAATGTTTTTATTACATTAGGAATTCTACCTATGCAAAACATTATCGTGTCTAAATCCTGATTCCAACTCTGCATAGCGCATACTCGAATATTTAATACATAAATTCTGTTATTCAAAACAGCGTCTATCGGCATGCAAGATGAATGGAAGATCATCGAAGCTTGAGAGGTATAAAACAACACACCGATAAAATTTAACACAAGCTTAATCCATTGTTTATACTGGTACTGGTTTAGAACTAGTCATTTAAAAAAAAATAACCATTAGCTACACACACATCACTAATGTGGTATGGCTAAACTAGCTGACCGGCTTATAATTTGCTTCACCCCTTTAGAGGTGAAATTTCCGATAATCCTTCCTTATTGGATGCTTTCAAACTAAAAATCATCAACTGTATGTATTTCAAGTTTGTAGACCCAACAGTTAGGCTCTGTGTTGATAAATCAGTCAGTCAATCAGGACAAGTAATTATATGTAATGAGATAACTATTTATTTACAAAATAAATATTTAAAAAAAAATGTTTCATATAATAGGTTCTAATTAGTTTGGTACGTATGGGCACCACCTCAGCGCCAGATATACGACTTCATATATTTAATTTTTATTTAGAATCACATTTTATTTTACAGGTCTAGTGTAAAGCAGTACCTACTGCATGTTGTCGAAAGTAGTATGACTGGTATGTGTGTGAGTGTTAATAATTATACTTTTATTTCTAGGATGTAAGCTGTTTTAGTTAAAACACTAAAAAAAATAACTAACATTAAAACAAACGATTGCGTTGCACTGTAAACTGTTTTTTGGGTTCGGCTTTTTCGTAATGCCAACACTTTACTATTAACTATTTTCTTTTATAACTCTATAATACAATACTAACGTCCAGCCTACCCGAAACCACGATCTCCTAAAAATATTCAAAATGCCGGAATAAAACAATTTAAAATATCATATCACGCGAACTGTAAAACGTACTTTTATTCAATTGTAATATTTGGTAATTAAATAAAGTTGGGAGGACGGATGCAATATATATAACGGTTATATCTAAAACATATTCATGGCCAAGGTGAGATTTGTCGGAATTCGAATCAGTTCGTCCTTAGTGAGCATTTTTAGAGAAAATACTTAGACAACACACGTGACGAAAGAAATATAACTCTAACGACCTTTATTTAACTGATCGTAAATCGCCGTTTATGAAGATATGACATGTATATGGAGCCAACTTTATCGACAAAAATAATAAACATAATGCGGTCTCTACAGAAAGTTTGTATGGGAAATTGCCTTAAATTAAGGTTTAACCTCGGAATCACGTTTTATAATAAGGTAGCATATCTTTTGGTCTAATATAATGATATGCAGGCTGGTACAATTAGCAGATTCATGCCTTCTGTGCCACTAGAATATGAGATCGGGTTCGATTCCCAGACACGTCAAACATTTATGTGCATAAGCATGTATGTTACACTTGTGTATGGGTTTGTTTAAGTGTATATAAATTTGTTTATCAATCATCGCATTACCATAGTACACGCTCTGCCTAGTGGTAGATACAGTTGGAACCTGAAGACCTTGTGTGGATGTTGATTTATACTATTATTATAATAATAAAAGTTATAATAAAGTTAAACCCAGGTTACTCCTTATAACATCACTAAATCAGTAGAGCCATTCGTAAGATAAGAAATAAATTAAAACATGTTCTTTGTCTATGTACGTACCGTATACTTCTCTACCTCTGCTGAGATATCCCGATGGGTCATCCCTCATCAACCGCAAGAAAAAGCCGACTTGCTCGCTCATCATTTTTCGGCAAACTCCCGACTCGATGACAATGGCGCGCAGCCGCCAAGAATACCCCGGTGTAGCACCACCATGTCCGATGTCCGCATCAGGCAGAGTGACGTGCGCCGAAAGCTGCTGTTACTCGATGTTAGGAAAGCAAGTGGCCCTGACGCTGACGGTATTGCAGCCTTAGTTCTGAAAAGATGTGCACCAGAGTTGTCCCCTGCTGACCCGACTATACCACCGGTTTTATTCGTCAGGAATTGTGCCGGAGGCTTGGAGTGAGGCAAACGTCGAACCTATCCCGAAGAAAGGGGATCGGTCTGACTTAACTAACTATCGTCCTATAGCTGTCACCTCAGTATTGTGTAATGTGTGTGATCGGATCATCAATACCCAGCTAATCCGCTACCTAGAAGAAAACTCCATCATAAACGACCGGCAATATGGCTTTAGGTCGAAACGATCCACGGGTGATCTTTTAGCGTAAGTCACACACCTTTGGCGTGAAGCTGTAGACAAGCATGGCGAAGCGTTGGCTATTAGCCTCGACATCGCTTTTCGATCGGGTATGGCATCGTCCTCTTCTTTCCTAACTACCGACATACGGCCTGCCCTCTCGCCACTGACTGTGACTGAATTGCTGGCTTCCTGCACGAGCGCACCATTCGTATCCGTTGTGATCGTATGTCCCGCTCATTGCAGGTCAATGCTGAATGCCACAGGGGTATGTCCAACGATATGTTACCGCTAGGTGACATTCATTGCTACGCAGATGACAGTACTGTCCACGATCGGTACTTTGGACTTTTTTTTACTTTGCAGTCACTTTGATGAACCATTTAAAAAAAAATCTTCTAATATTAACATAAATTTATAAAGTAAAATGCTGTTATTTAGAAATTATCAACAGACACCTTTTATTTATTCATAATAAAATTATGGAAAGTCATCTGAATTATCAAACATCGGATAGCCCCAAACTCATGCCAAACCTAAGGTTTCTCTTGTGAAATCACAACTTTACCATTTACAGCTCAACACGAACAGTAACGTCCTCAAAATAAGATTTTTCTCTCGTTAACGTTATGTTTGGGACATTAAGTTGAAATGTCACGGTTTAGGCGGCCCATCCAGTTTGAATAACTGGTGATAAATCAAAAGGGCGGATAAACTTGGTCTGCCACAATGTTTTAGCAGTGCAAAATATTTAAAGTGAAGGCCTGTCCCATATGCATATCTTCTTCTGTTCGTCCTGTTACAGTCTATAAAAACCATCATATTTTGCGAAAAATTATTCTTACGAATCATCAAGCTCCTAGCATTAAGTAAGCTTCAAGCTATTATATTATCTTGATAAATTGAGACATGCCCGAGTTTATAGGCATTGCTAAGGAGTAAGTATGCGATGAGGTCACACACAAGGTGAGTTTTTTGACGAAAATAACCGTTACACTCCAGCCTTTAAGGTTCCCACAGTACAGAATAAAGGATCGTCCGAAGCTCTTTCAGGATATTACTCTCTCTTGCTTTCAAGACTTTGTGTTCAAATAATCGTACCGTTGACGTATACAGTACAAGCAATTATTTATCTTATACAGCTGCCGTACACATAGTTTATACTATATACGTCAACGATACGATTACGTTACACTTGTGCAAATATTCGTGCTAGGCCTCTATGCTAGGTATTATTTATCTAATAAAGAAAAAATATTATTATGTAGATTACTATTTACATATCTAAAATGTACATTATACAGAAATGTTAATATAATATTTAAAGTACTTTCGGCTGATTAATTGGTTTAATCTTAAAAACTTTGTAGCGCACGCGAATATCATTTTTTCTTCACTTCCTTTTAAATTTGCATTGGCCGACTTTATATCTGGCCAATAGACAAACTTATTATTTTCTCTTTGCCTACAAGTTGACCTAATTTATAGAGCGTAGGGCATTTCACAATTCTTGCAATTGCGCAATCCGCAAAATTAAAGAATCACTAAGTAAAGGGAACGTCAGACAAGTCCTTAGTAACATCCGACCTTACCTCCAAAGTAAACGCGGGCGCGGCAAATAATCAACGGTTGATTTCTCTGAATTGGCGGCGTCCAATATCTGAAGCAATTAATGGAAGTAGGTAAATACGAAATTACCACTCCGTCCGTATGAGGAAGCCTGTAACGTGATGTCCTATGTTGTCACGTGACTAACACCTCTCTATAACGTGACGGGTAGTTGTAGACTTACGCGTTATCGATGTAAAGATCGACAAATTGTTTTGACTTCGTCAAAAAGCCTTTATGGCATCTTCAGTCTAAATTTTGCATTAGTTCTATACAAATAGTGTAAAATTTCTGGAATTGGTCCAGCCGTCTTCGAGTAATCAGGGAAGATACTTAAAAAAGGATAGTTGTTTTACATGTAACTAATGCATAAGTTACAAGAATCGTTTTTATGAATATGTCGCAAACGGTAAACTTGACAAAAATATGGTGTACCATACCACACATGACGCGGTGCGGCACGGGCGAGGGCAACGTATTCAATTTAACGTGACGCCAATTAGCCTATAACCAGCGGACAAACAAGACACTTCCAACGATACCTCAATTGTGATAAGAAGTTTAAAAGTGATGAGGGAACAGTTGAACATACATTCATACTCACATACCAGTCAAACACATAACCCTCCCTTTTGCTTAAACTTCAACAGTATGTAAGTTAAGTCACTCCATTGCCAGCGAACCAAGATCATTCAAGTATTTGATGATTCAGTACTTCCCAACAATATTCATAAAGATCCCAAACTTCGATTTAACGGAGTACCAAAATGGCAATATCAAAGTTTGATCTTGTATTAGACCGCTATAAAACTTTATAGCTACATTCGATGGCCAATTTTTACATGCGAGTAGCTTTTACGATTTGTCCAGTCTATACCCACCTAATAGTTGTAAAACCTTGACATGTTGGATATTCTTATCATATAAATGTGACTTTTGTATTACTTAAAGACATATCTTCAATATGGTTATTTTTACCATCTTCTATAATACAATTACTGTATGACTGACTGATTGATCAATGCAGTGCCTGAACCGCGGGTAATACGAGTACAAATTTAAAATTGTGCCAGTTGCAGTAACCGTTCACTATAAAACACAATCACTATCACAGGAAGGATTTTTGCTAATTTCACCCCTAAGGGAGTGAAGGCGTTGGCGGGCAGCTAGTAACAAATAGTGCTCCGAATGAGCATGTCCATCCATAATAGATGTCATCTTGAGCTTTAGGTTGACGTTTTGGATGGCACTACACTCACTCACTACTGCCTCACCTAAATGCCTAAAGATCTAACACAACCTGTAACTTATCAAGCAGGAACAAAAAAAAATACTTCGAATATAACTTTCTAATTGTAATGATAAGCTTAATAACATGTAGGGCTTATGAATGTAAACTGTAACATAATGGCTAAGGGAATCAAGCTTCCAGAAAGCTCTGGGTTTTTATTAATAGAATATATTGTTTTGGTTATGTGTATCATTGTGAATTTGTCTCGTACTAAAATATTATTAAGACTTGCACAATAATTTGCATAAACTAACTTAATCACCTTCTCTACCCGTGCCGTTTTCCCGCCCTTAGGGAGATAACGTATAATCATCAGGATGCCTGTATGTCACTGCTATATCTATACCAACTTCTAAGGCAACGTGCACCTCATTGTTGCATTTGTGTCAAAGAAAACAAATGATTCAAGCCAATATAATACACTTAATACAGTTTTCGATCCAAAGCATGTAAAATAAAAATATAAATTGTGAGTAAATACTCTGTGTTCAAAACGCACGACGTATATAAAATGTTTGTGATTTTAATATAATATACATTTTTCAGTTATTATGAAACTAAAACTGGAACATTTTATTTTAAATTTTAAATAATAACACAGCCCCAATTATTTTAATTTCGCTACCAAAAACGAGAAAGAAAAAAACATTTGCACGTACAAAAACAAACTGCTCTAGTTAGACATTGTATTATTTGAGTTTGTTTATTGAAGAGGAATATGACGCTACCATCCCTAAATACGCCAACGCAACTCATATTAGTTTAGTTCGTAGTTACAAATTAGTTTCATCAGACAACTCTGATAGTCAACTGCTGTCACGTGGGAAATATTCATCGTATTAAGCACTTAGATTCCGCTTTCCTATCGCACCTGTGAGAGGTGCTTAAATAAAATTTTCTCACATTTGCTGCAATCGTGTATTACTTAGTAATCGGGTGTATTTTACACAAGATTTCCATAAACGTGTTTTACGCGATGTCGATGAGTTTGACGGATATACATCCTTTTTATCAGTAACTATCAAGTACAAAAGCTGTCGTATCATAACCGAGCAATATTTTCTCCCAATATTCGCTAAACGCATTGTAAAATATTTGTATTAAACAGAATTCTGAAATGGCGCATTATTAGCGCTATAATGCCAATTAAATATAGTAGTTTACGGGTTTAACGGGTGTCAGAAAAATTATGCAGAGATATAAATTCGTGCGTATTAATACCAATTTTGACATTTTGCGAATCACAATCAAGTGTGTGCATATTGTAGTATGGTTTTATTAAATTAATTGATTTTAATAATGTACTTAATTTGAAAGAACCAATCTGGTGATGCTGTGAATGCCGGTAGAGGTAACAGAATTCAGCAAGCAGCATACATTCGCAAAACCTTACTTGACATAACCGAACGAAGCCGCAAAACAAAAGATTGAATAAATATGCCATAATATTAATTGCTGTTTTAACTGACGACTGTGAATCTAAATCAGATCTCTTTATTTCAGGTAATATGCACCATGGAGGAAATAAACGACACGTTCATAATGATGAACAGCACAAACACCTCAGAGCCATTCATGCCGTACTACAAGCGACCTGAGACTTACATTGTTCCACTACTATTTGCGCTAATTTTCATTATTGGCGTGGTGGGTAATGGGACGCTGGTTGCGGTCTTTGTGAGGCATAAGGCTATGCGGAATGTGCCCAACACGTAAGTGTATTGATTACATAGTAGTAGAATGTGTTTTCATTTCAGCTGTATACAGTTTATCTAACCTGGCGTGAAATTTTGGAAAAATCAGTTCAATTTCCAAATAACAGAACAAAGATATGAACGACTGCCAAATAAACTTTTGCTTAACTACTAGCGAGCGTTTTGATTAAATTAAAATGATATGTAAATGAAAATCATAGTGTAGTAGGTTGCAAGTAGGTACAACACGTTTTTAAGCAATATGTCACAATATTCCTCGCTGAGAGTTAAATAGTATTTTATAGCTTAGGACGATGTCAGTTTTATGAATCTACCATATACTTTACGCTAAAAAGGACGCAAGCCGTCCTATTTTTCTCAAAACCTTGTTTAGAGGCCTATAGAGAGCAATGGTATTTTTTTTTAGCTGACTACCTATCACGGTGTTAAATATTAATATTAAACTTAACCTTAGGGGTTACTTAGCTATAACCCGCTCCGACACAGCTCGGTTAACTTAACTGGTAAATTTAAATAGTAGATATATTATTATTATTTTATTATTTAGGTTAAAGTTTCTACGTATTTGTGTAAACACTTCTAGATATATCGCAATTAAAAACATCATAGAATACTTATTAATAATTTAAAATAAAAAAATTCAGTAAAATAAAGCACATTTCAAAGTCATGCAATTTGTTTTACAAGTTTTTCTTGATTATGTTGATGATATATTTTTATGAAGGCGTCTGGTTATTTTTCTATTTGAAGTGGAAGTTGATTATATTTATAGCTATATAGATATAGGTTATGTGCAATTCTATATAGTAATTTAGGTTTCTCTTTCTTTTTTTTTTGTTTGTGTCCATAATGGTTAAAAAACTTATTTTTATATGTAGATCCAAGATGTAAAATGTAGAATTAATTTTAGAACAAAAAACGTATAACAGTCTTTAAAATAATAGTTTACTATTTATAAAATCAACGCAAGCAAGTCGTAACTACACCACCTTGGCGCGATATCCAGTTTCAATGTGAACATTTACGATAGCATCTACATTGTGTTCCGTACACGCTACTTGAGCCAAGAAAAATTGCGTAACTTTATTAAAAATTACATTTACTCCAAGCTTTTGCGGTAAAGATTTAATAAAGCTAACCGGAATAACTACAAAGAAGCTTTAGATGCCTTGCAATATTAGAGGCAACTATAAAGTCAGCAAAATAGAAAAACATTGCACCGCAATCAAGGATTCTGTATGATCAGACACTAATGATTGAAAATTAATTAAATTAAATATTTTTAAAGATGAAGCACAGTTTTATTATGGAAGAATTAAACCGTAGAAGATTCTTGTCTTGACTGACGACTCATTTATCAACGCAGACCGCTCGGGCTACAAGTCATTGAAGTATTGTTCCTCAATGTTACAAGCTTACAATGTTGGCAAACGATGCCTATTGTATGGCATCTTCATGATGTATATATTGGGCCGCCAAGAAAACAGGTCTGCCATTAAAATGTGATGAGTTTTAAAATATTTGCGCTACTAACGTTTTGTATAGTACTAGGTTTCTTCCTTTCTGTTATGGTATGAAATATGCAATTTTTACACATTTTAGTATATAGCTGTTATACCATCCACAAAGGAGGGATTTGGTTATTTCATAAAAAAATAGTAAATTCGATTTATTACGGTAGGTTTGCATCTCATAGACTTCCTCTTTCTCATAGATTCCGCCGGCGGGATAGGCATAGTCAGAAATAAATACTTACACAATAAAATTGTCAATATCTAGACTAATTCAAATCCTAGAACCGATAGGATAACTAAATATTTAATTTTACAAACTAATTCACTTAATTTTTTGCATGAGTTTAACGATTAATTTTAGCCGGCTTGCTACCAGGTGTATGGATACTACAATCATTAATTGTATTTTAAATAAACTTTAGCACCACTATTACATTCCTGAGCTAACAAATATATTAAGTGGTTACGTAATAACCTAAAATAAATT
Organism: Selenia dentaria; assembly: GCA_917880725.1. NCBI lineage: Eukaryota > Metazoa > Arthropoda > Insecta > Lepidoptera > Geometridae > Selenia > Selenia dentaria. The sequence goes on from OU862891.1 coordinate 8,510,333, forward strand.
AGGTATAATCTTTGTTTAACTTAATTACTTAAACTAACTTTGTGCATGTTTAGAAGTGGTGATAGTCCAGGGTAACAAGGGTCAGCTGTCCATAAGATGGCCACGGTATCGATCCCACGTCAGGTTTGAGCTTTCGGCGAGGGAACATCGCGATGAAATCCACAGCATGGTGTAAGGGCACTTCGGGTGTCTCCTGCCTAACTATCACCCTCAAGACAGAACACACAGTGTGTTTCGGCAGCTGTCGTTGAGAGCCAGTCGCTATTCTTCATATACTGTGAACTACATCGACAGCATCATCACTGACTGCCAGGACCGCAGCTGGAGTTCACAGTTAAGTGCTTCGAGAGTGGTTTGCAATCTTGAGGGTGGTAACTAGCCGGGCGGGTACTAGAACATGCCCTACCTATGATGTGGATCATCACGATGGTTACCTACACCAAAATCCTGAAATAGAGATCCAACTAGATGTTGATAAAGCAATGCATTGCAAGGTCTAAATACATCATAGTCTAGCTAGTTAAAACTATGATTTTGTGGTCTCTAGATCATCGAAATTATATACTTTAAGCCAAAATGCTATTTTAACTCAGTACAATTTGCCATACTAACTAGATAATAAGCAGTGGTCCTAGTACAACTAGCACAGATAACTCACAGTTTGTACTGTATACGTCAACGATACGATTACCTTCTTCTTCTTCTTCTTAATCGTTTCCTCATGACTGAGGGTCGTGACCACCATAAATGGCCTTCTGGACAAGGTTTCTCCAGGTGTTGCGGCACTCGGCTTGTCTAATGGCCGTGGCTATATTTGTTCTCGTTGTCTCTTTGACAACATCAGTCCACCTAGTTGGAGATCTTCCTCGACTCCGCTTTCCTTCCACGTGACCCACAACAATGAGCTTTTCTAGGTTGTTAGTGCCTCTTCTGGCCACGTGTCCGAAGTATTGCAGGAGACGCTGCAGGCATGTACTGGAGAGCCGAGTTTCAATTTTAAGTTCTTTTAGAATAGACGCATTTGTGCGGCGCGCTGTCCATGAGATTCCCAACATTTTGCGCCAGCACCACGATTACCTTACACTTACGCAAATTAACAAGATCGGCCCACTGTCGTACAATATTTAATTTTGAGTAGTTGCAAAGGCTCAATGTTCCTACCAAGTTCATACAGCCCTTTACAGATTTCGTCTCTATATCAAACCAATTCTTCCAGGTACATCCTATCACTGGCTCTGGCGGATCTTCTCGTCATCATCACCTGCGTGCCATTCACCTCCATCGTGTACACCCTGGAGTCCTGGCCGTGGGGGTCGACGGTGTGTCGGGTGTCGGAGGCAGCCAAGGATGTCAGTATCGGAGTGTCAGTGTTCACGCTGACAGCGCTGTCAGCTGATAGATACTTCGCGATTGTGGATCCACTGAGGAAATTACACGCTACAGGTATGTTTTTTTTACTTATAAATACTAGTCTTATAACGATACTTACACGTACTATCGCGAACTCCGATACGCTGCACTATTCGAGCTCGGGCTCTGGAGTGAGTGTGCAAGTGACAAGAGTTTCCGTGTCACGTAAAATCCGAAAGGCTATCAAGATTGGTAAGCATCTAAATTTTGATTAAGAAGGAGGATATGGTCCATTCTATTGAGCTACCCACCAAGAGGTACTGTCTTTATGGAGCTCTTAATAGTTCACTAAACTTGATATCTGAGTGTTCCTCTCGGTACTGTAGTGATAATAAAAGTAGCTGCAGCTGGACTGTTTTTCAATAGCAAAACGAGAAAACGTCTAAAAGTCATCGCTGATGTACAGTTCAATAGAAGTTTAGTTAGTGGAATCGTAATGCCCTTACATCAGTCGAGTAATAAATACTGCATGATAGACGTGAATCTTTGCCCGTTTACTATTTCATCATAAAATTCAGTTACTTTTAACATTCATATTCATATTAAAAGACATGAATGCTCTCGGCTTGCTAACAGTTAGTGTACCTACTCAACGAATCAGACTCTTCGACCAATGTTCTGTATACCTACCTATTTGACGCACGCGACGTAAAGAAAAAACGTTAATAATACACTTTTCTAATATTTAAACTTTCAACTGACTACCTCATCGTCATGATTGCAGATGTAGGACGTCCACTTAACGTTCGCTTAAGCGGCCTGCATCCAAAAAATTCTGCCACCATTATCAGGTCGTCTGTTCATCTTCGCTGCTTTGTACTGCACTGCGCTGCGTGCGCTTGTCGGTCTGTGGTCTTCACCCAATAATCTTCTGGCCCCATGAGCTATCAGCTCGGCATGTCATGTGCCCTGCCCACTGCCATTTCAACCGGCTTATCTTCTGAGATGTGTCAGTGACTTTCGTTGGCCTTCGGATCACATCATTTCGGATACAATCACGTAGAGAAACATCATAAGCCGTATTAGACGTTATCGATAATCTAATACGGCTTAAAATATTACGAAGATAATACAATAGACAGAAAGGCAGACGTACCTAGTATGTTTAGAATTCCATAGTTCCTTATAGAGTGGAAAACGCCGATTGAAAAAAAACGTGAATTATAACACACATGGAATCGGAAAGCCATTAATTTATTACTATACAATAGAAAAGACATAAATTTCATAAATTTAAAGCCATTTCAATATAATTTCTTTCACTTCCTTAATCTTCTCAAGGTTCCACGCATTCTGAACGGCATTGTTTGAACGGATACGGCGGAATGGATCCACTCATGTGCAAGGCTCAGAGAATTAGGAGGTACAAATCATTAATTCCATAAACCACTTGAATAAGGTTTCATTTTTGTATTCATGCTGAGTTGACTGATTTATATAAAAAGATAATTTCGAGGTGTAAAGGAACTGAACTAAAATGCTTTGAACTTCAGGATATAAGTAGGGTTGGGACCTTTAAATGTGTTTATTGATTAGTATACGGATTATTAAATTTGTTTATTGATTGATTATACGGACAAGGTTGGTTTTTGGATGATGACCTACACTACGATGATATATTATTATTTATCATTCAAATACGTACGGCTGAAGTCGAGGATGCAAAAAAAACCGAAGTTATTTTAAAATTATTTAATTAATTAAAATAATACATTTACTTTATAATTATAAGACACGACAATCCATTCGATGTGAGAATAAAAAGTGAGTGTTCATCGATACAATGGTCCGCAAGTTAACAATTTCGTAATGCTGACACGATGGTTCCACGATGCGCGGTGGTCTGATTCCGTGTAGCACTTGGTAGGTCGAACGCCAGTGGCTTGATTGCGAAACTGCAGTACCGTCCTCATGTGAGTTGGTAATGTGAATCTGCGTCATCGGTTTCCATGGTGGGTCGTTGCTTAACATCTCCCTCCGCAAGATCTGCAACTATTTGCAGACTTTCTTCGAAAATAGTGCAGATAGAGATATTGGATCGCTGACTTCTTTAGATACTTCTGCATCTTTATTTTCTATATTGTGCTCATCTTGCGACTTATTCGTTCTGTGACGACAAAGTATGACGATAATGATAAGCATAGTTGCGCCTAATAGAAGGATGTATACCGGTATTGTAGTGTGGTATACAGAATCTATGTTATCTATGGGTTTTAAAATTACTGGCTCTTGTAAGGCGATTTTAGTATTACTCGAATGCAGGTGACCCAAGTCTATGGTGTTCAGCTTCAAGATCCTCTTTACCGGTACGTTATACGGCTCCTTGTTACTGATTGCTATATCCATAATTTTCAATATCTGCCCTTTAAGTTGATCGTGATGGTTACTTGCAGTCAAAGCTGGAGTACGGAGTGTGCATCCTTTTGGTATGACGGCTAGGTAGCTTCCTTGCAGCATTCTATATCGGTCTTCAGAACAGGTTAATTGAACTTTTGTTGAATTAGGAAAGCTCAGCACGTAGTGGTGGTCGTCTAGCTGCTCCATGGCTTCAGATGACAGGATAACCGAGGTAAAATGACAGGACTCGTGGACACGCTGCTGGAGTATGAGGTATCGGAGGCAGGTTGACTGGTCCCCGTGGTGGCGGCTGGTGTCGTCCTCGCAAAGGTGACCATGATTGTACTTCGGACATTCTGTCTCTATGTACAATAGACCTTTCTCGTGGATTGCTACATAAGGACAGGCTGGGGTGAGTATTTTATTATCGCGGTTAGGGGCTAAGGATAGTCTGTAAAGGATGTAGTTAGTGGGATAGACAATTGGAAACTTGATAACCAAGATTATATCGTTACCCTTATAATAATAACCTATTTTAAGTATATCAAAGTAATCCCTAAAAGTAATATCTAATATTTCTTTCTTATTATATAAAACCTTAAGTCTTCCCATAATACTAATATAAGAATTATAGTTAAGTAAGAAATGGTGAATACTTTGAGCTCTTATGAAAGCTAGTAAATATTCAATTTTAGAAAACTCGCTAGATAAGCTATCTATGTTGTCTCCTAGTATAAGAAGTAGCTGAGCTAGATGTGCATACTTAATCATGTTCGTTTCATGTCTTACGTCACTGGCTAGAATAGAATTTATAACTTTTTCTAATTTAGCTTGATTGTCAATTATTTTATCTGTGACATTAGAACTACGTGAGACCCACTGCTTGCTTAAACTCATTTGATGGTTTATATCAACAGCCAAGCTGTTTTCGTTTTGTTTTAAGACTGAAATGGCATTGTCATACTTTACAGCATCTGTATAGTCTAGGTTACCGGAAATAGATTTGATGACCGAGCCTAGACCATCTATGAGACCTCTCTTTACGCGTTTGATCTCAAACGTTTCTAATTGTTCAGATATATCAGCTAACTTTGTGTCCAAATAATTAATATGTGGCGAGTATAATGAAAACGTTTTCTCATTTAGCTTAGGCACAAAATCTCGTACTTGGGTTCGAACAGATTCTAATCTGCTACGCACAGCTTCTAAATTAATAGTTTGGATAAAGGAATGGTAATGAGAAATAACCCTGGTTGGTCCCATGTTGAACGGAAGAATGCCTGGTCCATCCCTAAGGCTTTCAAGTGATATTTCTTCCGCTAGGGCCAGGTTCAGAGTCAGCGCTCGGGTCAGCGCCAGTACGAACAGTATTTTCGGTGTCCTGTAACAAACGAGCACTGTTAGGTACCCGTTTTAAACGCGATTTTGGTACTGTGGCATTTTTCTTTTTCGTGTAGATATGTATTGGCAAATCCGCTAATACTCTATCATGTAAGTAACGAGCTGCTAGCTTTTGCCTATTAGCTAACGGATTTCTAACGAATACCTGTTGGTCTGGTGTGTAAACCACTTCGGGTTCGCGGTCTTTATTTGCATTTTCGGTTATTTCCGTTCGGCGATGAAGTGCGGTTTCATTGATTATTTCGTATACCTTTTCCATTCGTTTCCGATGATCCTGAATATATTGTTGTAAGAGATGTTCCGTTATGTTCATATCTAAAGGATCACGAGGATCTAGGTGACCGGTTATTATATCGATGGGTCTACACTTTGTGAAACTGTGTATGGAGCTGTTGTATGCAATTACAGCGTAAGTCATGAGGTTAGGAACTGATTCACCGCGATGCTCTAGTCTTAATATACGCAAATGCTCGAGTAATGTAGAGTGCAAACGCTCTACCATACCATTTTCGTTGGGCGTGTAGGGGCATATTTTGTGGTGGTGGATTTTATGTACTCTGGTGAATTCTAGAAATAGTTGGTTAGCAAATTCGGGGCCGTTATCTGTTATGATTGTCAGAGCCACCCCGTGATGAGAGAAGAACTGTAATAAGCCTTGAATGATGCTCACAGCTGTTGCATCTCTTAGATAATATGCCTGCCCATATTTAGAGAATGCATCTATGATGGTCAAGTACTTGTGAGAATCGACACTAAGTAAATCTAGATGCACCACTTCAATTGGCTTTGAAGGTGGAGGCACGATTTGCAACCTAGGTCTCACTGGGTTACGGTCATATTTAGCTTGGCCACAGATTCTACACTCATTAATAAATTTGGTGACATGTTCTTTCATTTTGGGCCAGTAATACCTTCGCAATAGGGCTAGATAACACTCGTTGATACCCCTATGATTCGTTTTACCTTCGTGGTAGTTTTTGAGTATTTCTTGTTGCTTGAGGTAGTTATTAACGTTTTCTATTTCAGTTTTGGCAAGTACTAGGTTCATTGCTGAACTCTTGAAACTACTCTGTAGTATATTGATGATTAAAAAACCGGTTTTAATTTTTGGGTTAACGTGTTCTTTGATTGCGTTGACAACGTCTTGTTCCAGATTGGATTTTGATACCTGGATGCAAGTTCGCGTGTGACTATCAAAAGGCTTAGAGACAGTAGACTTACTCTTAATGTCACCTACAACAGTGAATATAATTTGCCCCGTAAATCTGTTGAGGGGATCGTCCGTGATAGGTATCTCTAAGATAGGGTTTTCCGCGTCGCTATGTGCACTCTCAGTTCTAGAATTAGAATCCGATTTTTCTGAGGTGTTGACTACTACCGAACTAAACTCTTCATTATGAATTTCTATACGCGAAAGGGCATCGGCATTAGTGTTACTTTTTCCTGGTTTATAGACAACTGTATAGTCGTATTCGCTAAGTCGTAGTCTCCAACGTGTCAACCGTGAGTTGGGTTCTTTGATGTTCATTACCCATTGTAAAGGACGATGGTCTGTGACTATCTTAAACTTTCTCCCAAAAAGATAAGGTCTGAAATACTTCGTCGCCCACACAATAGCTAGTAATTCCTTCTCTATAGTGCTATAGTTTATTTCGCTTGTGTTGAGAGTTCGCGATGCATAAGCTATTAGTTTGTCAGTCCCTATTGCTCCTTGGGATAGGACAGCGCCTATGGCTAGATTTGAAGCATCCGTAGTGAGATTAAATTCTTTCGTAAAGTCCGGATACTGAAGGATTGGATCGTTAACTAGCAGGGTTTTACATTTTTCGAAGCATTCAATGTAGTTTCTATCAGGATTGATTTTAGATCCTTTCTTTAAACATTGCGTCATAGGTTTTGCTATCTTGGCAAAATCAGGAATAAATTTCCTATAGTAGCCTAGCAATCCTAGAAATCGTTTTATTTCTGTTGTAGTTTTTGGCAGAGGGTACTTTTTAATAGCCGCCATCTTGTCTGGGTTAGGTTTAATACCATCCTTGCCGATAACGTGTCCTAAATAAGCCGTTTCTAATTTTAAAAATTCCGATTTGTCCATTTGTATTTTAAAATTGGACTCACGTAATTTTTGAAATACTTTTTCTAGGTTTGACATATGCTCTTGAAGGGATGTACTAAACACTATTATGTCATCTAGATACACTAGACAAATAGTGTTTTGGAGCTCTCTAAGTACGTTATCCATAACTCTTTGAAAAGTGGACGGGCTATTCTTAAGTCCCATGGGCATACGTAAAAATTCGAAATGATCGTGTTCCACATTAAATGCCGTTTTAGGGATATCCTGTGGGTTCATTTCTACTTGGTAAAAGCCACTAGCTAGATCTAGAGTAGTAAAATATTGGCAGTTACCTAATTTGTCTAGAACATCCGCGATGTTTGGGATAGGGTACTTATCATCGACAGTTTTCTCATTTAACTTTCTGAAGTCAACTACGATGCGCCATTTGGTTTTTCCCGACGCATCAGCCTTTTTAGCTACTACCCAGATCGGGGAACTCCAAGCTGAGTTTGATGGTCTGATAATGCCCTGGTCTAGCATTTTACCTATCTGTTCTTGTACCTCCTGTCTATGAACGTATGGATATCTGTAACTTTTGGTGTAAACTGGAAGCTCATCGGTTGTTTTAATTGAATGCTTAATTTTGTTTGTAAAAGTTAGTTGCTCGCTGTCTAAATAAAATACATCTGCATATCGCGCACAAAGTAGCTCTAGGTTTGTCCGTTCCTCAATGTTTAAATGATTTGTTCGGAGACGCGCGAGAACTTCTTTAACGCGTTGTGGCTTTTGATCATGAGGTGCCCGCTCCGCAGATACCGCTTGATGCATCGAAAATATGACATCATTACGACTTGGGTTCTTTACTTCAACTATTCCCCCATTGTTGCTAACTGAAGTCAAACATTCACCTATGATGCATTTAGAAATAGTTTGTTCTTCTATAAATGCCTCTCCCTCATGTAGGTTAATAGGGATTCTTATTAATTTGGAAGTACCTGCTGGGATAATGTCCTCATACAGATTGGCATTGCGTGAATCATAGACTTTGATAGGGTTTGAAGCAGTCTTGGTTGAAAGTACCTTATTCTTGTAATCTATCACAGCTTCCCATTTATCCAATAAGTCTGTACCAATAAGTCCATCGAAAAACTCGTGGAACTTATAGACATAAAATGTCACGTCACTTGAATCACCGAATTCTTTAAAGCTAGGCAAAGTTATAGAATAATCACTTCTAGTCGTAGCGTGAACATTGCATACTTCGAAAGGGTCGTAATTCAACGGAAAGTTATTAAAGTACTGTTTTATTACGACAGGACTCAAAAAACTTTGGTTCGCTCCCGTATCTATTAATAGCTTTAAAGGAGGAGATGAGATTTGGATATACGGAAGTTGCCGCTGTGTTTGAAGATTTATTTCTATTTTGACTTGTCGGATCGTGTGGCTTTCTGAAAATCCTGTTCAGTATTATTGGCGACGGTGGCGTCATCGGTTTCAGTTTGAAGTGGCTGAGGATACTCAACAAATTCCTGAATGGAAGGATCGCATTCGTAAGGCCAGTATTGATATTCGGAATAGTCAGAATTGTCGTAATAAGTCTCGTAATGATCAGTGTAAGATTCAAGGTCGTTATAACAATCATTAAAATTTACCTCCCTAGTTTTGAAATAGTTCGTCGGGGGTGGATTTCCCGATTTCCTCCAATCATGCCCAGTAAGTGCATTTACTGGTGGCAGCGTCCGCGTAACATAATGGCTAACACCACTCATCGGACGAGGGTATTGTTGAGGCCGTGGTTGCATTTGGAAAGCGTTATTTTGGGGGTTGTAATTTGCAGGAGGCGCCCTGAAAATCTGCTGGGTGCGTGTTGGAGCAAATTGCCTAGGTTGGAAGTTGTTTGACTTCCATTGTTGTGGATACTGTGGCATCAACTGTGGTCGCGAGGGCCCTTGCGTACCATAGGTAATAGGCCTAGGCGCAGGCATAGAGTAAGGCTGAAAAGGCACCTTAAATCCACTAGTAAAATTTGGCAAAGACATAGGCACTGAATAGTTAGTAGGTTTCCTGTCGGGAAGATTTTGATTTCGATTCTGTATGTAAATCGTATTTGATTCCTCATGAACAAACTCTAACGCTTTCTCGATGGTTTCGGGGCGCATACAACGTATGCGCGATCCTAGAGGGTCACTTAATCCACGCACATACGCCTGAAGCGTTAACTTCTTATACAGATCCCGCTTAGCATCAATAGTAGTTTGTAACGCGTCATGCAAACTAACATACGTCATAATGGTGCTGAAGATATTCTGACACCGTTCGTAAAATTCCTGAGGGGAGCTAGTGCCTTGTGTCAAGACAGCTAAGTCATTGTATAGAGCGGTCTCATCTCGCTGATCGGCAAAGTTATGAATTAGAGCACTGCGAATGCCTGTCCAGTCATTAGGGATACCATTTGCGTTAATTAAGCGAGCAGCAGGACCTACTACTTTGTTCAAAATCCCGTTAAGTAAGGCGCACTTGCTCAAATCACTATTTTCTTGAGTAGAAAACTGTTGCGCGAGTTGGTCGCATAGTTGTATGAACCTAGTTAGTACGTTTGGGTTTCCATCAAAGTCAGGAACCAAACGGAGAGCTTTATAGATTGTATCTAACTGTGACATATCAGTGGTGGCCATATCGGTTTCCTCGTTTATACTACTTAACTTAATTTTTCTTTTATTATCTAGGAATATCTGCCTACTACTTCTAACTAACCTAGGGTTCTTTAATTTTCGTAAATGAAAAATCTTGGAAATCTTATTAGTAAGGGCTATGGGCTAGGAAATGAGCAACCACTAAAAAGAATCTAGTGTACTCACATTGATTTTCGGTCTCTTTGCGCTATCGATGGCTGGATACCTCTGCAGCAGCACGACGTAGATTCGGATACTCCTTGATGGTGCGGCTTGACAGCCAGCACGGGCGGCTTTTGCGTTTTGCGGATATCTTCTAGGCGAATACGCGTACGCGAAACCGACCGCGAGTATCCTACCGACTGCGCCAAATACGTACGGCTGAAGTCGAGGATGCAAAAAAAACCGAAGTTATTTTAAAGTTATTTAATTAATTAAAATAATACATTTACTTTATAATTATAAGACACGACAATCCATTCGATGTGAGAATAAAAAGTGAGTGTTCATCGATACAATGGTCCGCAAGTTAACAATTTCGTAATGCTGACACGATGGTTCCACGATGCGCGGTGGTCTGATTCCGTGTAGCACTTGGTAGGTCGAACGCCGGTGGCTTGATTGCGAAACTGCAGTACCGTCCTCATGTGAGTTGGTAATGTGAATCTGCGTCATCGGTTTCCATGGTAGGTCGTTGCTTAACAATTCGATGGCAATATTTTATTTATATAGAGGACTTTGTGGCTGACCGACAGCCCAACAAAAAACAACGTCCACACTAACAACTAAAAAGAATACGAGTACAATGTCAAAACTAATCCAAACCTAAGTCTGCCTAAACTTTTCCCGGTACTAACCTCTGAACGCAAACGCACCTCCATGGCGGAATGGCTCGACTACAGTCAGCTGAACAACAAATATGGATGACATGCCGACTCATCGCAGAGCACTACTTCGACACCGAGTCTAATGTATCGAGCTGTCAAAATCATGTTTTTTTTTGGGTTCCATACCTAAAGGGTAAAACGGGCCCCTTTTACCAAGGATCATCATATATTTACTAAGACTCCGCTGTCCGTCTGTCTGTCTGTCCATACAAAAACGTGGTTTTTAGCTCGATTTTATAGATAACGATACGGAATACTTAGTAAACTTTATTCCTATATTATTTTATATAGATTATCTTAAGTCTGCGTGTAAATTTTTCGTGTCTGTGCCGTGCATACCACATGACATTCATAAGAAGAGATCAATCTATCACTTTCAATCTACTTGGATAGATTGAAGTCTTGATAAAAAATTTAATTTTCTCCGTTGTAACTCTAAAATACAACATTCTTCTAAACACTTTTATTTTTATCTCACGTAAAAAAGTAACGAGAGATACAGTGCGGTGGTTTACACTGCACTAATTAATTTAACATTCACCTCACACGAAAACAAATGTTTAAAAGTAATTTTATCCCGGTTTATTCGAGTTTGATTACGTTCTTTTCGAGTAGAGAAGCCAGATGTACTTGGAAGATGGGTGTTTTAGGGTTAAGAGTAAACCTAAGTGGGTTAAGGATAATTTTAGCTAGAAGTTATGAATAATTGGTTAGATAAGTGCTTGAGTATTAAAGCTCGTGAATCTTTTACGACTGTATTAAATCTGGATACTTACTGAACGTCGGTGGAAGGTTTATTTACGTACCTATAGATAAAATAACACAGATTAGTGATAGTTTAGAGAGAAGGTTCTTACGAATTAATATTGCTAGGAAAGTAAGATCAGTGAGAAATACTCGGTATTATCTTCCAAGAAGGTTTTACTGACATACGATGATTGTTAGTTTTTACCCGTTTACTGTTTATTACTCGTGAATCATAAGACACTTTGGCAAAGTGTACTAGGTAAATCAGAAAACGTGGTTTTTGTCTTTTCCATGACACTTACCCAGAAATATCTAATAATGTTATACATAGTACCTGTAGTTATTACAGTTGAAATGATTTTATGATACAATGAAGAAATAATTTATAGGTTAGCAATTATTCCAACAGTGCAAATCTGTAATAGAAAATACTATACTAATTCCATTATGGTATTTGTGGAGCTGCACTAGATGTCATCGAGTCATATTTATCTGACAGGATGCAAATGGTTGGCATAAATGGTGTAACATTTTTTAGGTTCTATAATTAAAATAGGTGTTCCACAAGGGTCCATTTTAGGGCCCTTTTTGTTCTTAGTATACATTAATGACTTGCCACTTATAAGTGGCAAGGATCTTTGTGATATTGTTTTATTTGCGGATGACACATCTCTGATTTTCAAAGTAGGTAGGAAAGATAGCAAACTAATTCAAGTAAGCAACGCTCTATCTAGTATCTCTAAATGGTTCTCAACTAATAACTTGCTTCTGAATTCAAAAAGACAAAATGTTTGAAGTTTTCTTTGCCTAGTGTTCCATATTTGAAGTCCAACATTACGCTTAATGGAGTTAAACTCGTAATAGACAAGGCAACAGTCTTCCTAGGCATAAAATTGACGCAAAATTACAATGGAGTCCTCATATAAATGCACTGTCGGGGAGACTCAGTTCTGCTGCAGATGCAGTACGTACAATAAGAGAGCTAACAGACGCTTCTACGGCGCGGTTAGTATATTTTGCATATTTCCATAGCGTAATGTAATATTGGATATTGCTATGGGGTTCAGCGGCTGATATAGAGACCATCTTTATCGTACGTAACGTGCTATTCGACCTATATATATTTACGAAATGGGTCCCCGTGAAACTTTGAGAGATTTATCTAAAAAAATCTATATATTAACTTTGCCTTCCTTTTATGTATTTAAAAATATAATGTATGTTCGAAAAAAATTACATAAATATAAAGTTAAATAGTGATCACAACACTTTTAATACTAATAATACAAATAGGATAGCTGTACCTAGTTTTAGACTTGCGAAGACTAAAAAGTCATTCCTAGGAAATTGTGTGCGGTTTTACAAAAAAAAAAATAAACACAGAGGGCAAATTCAAGTTGACTGTAAAAAACGTTTCCATTAAAAAAGCTTATTATAAACTCTGACATTATTTAAAAGATATAGAGGCTTGGAATACTCCACTTCTGTCACTCTGCCACCCATAAAATGTCATATTTTTAATACCTAAGTAGAAACATTGTAAACATCTATATAAAAAGAATGGCCCCGAGTCTTGCCGCTTCTTCTCGGTAGGCTCTATATATTTTGGAATGCGGCGGTAGAGTCTTTAAAGTACATTATAATGAAAAGTGGACGTTCATAAGTGCGTCTTTGATGCTTAAATTGAATAAATGATTTTGACTTTGACTTTGAATTTAACCGAATTTAACCGCGGAGCGCAGGTAGTTACCTGCGCTCCGCGGTTTTACTCGTGTTGTGATGAATGACGAGTATGATTAATCAGAATAAGCCTTTGTTAATTAAGAATAAAGTACGAGTAGCATTCTAATTGTGAAACAGTTTTTGAAATCGATCTAGTTGTTTTTGAGTTTATTCGTTAGACTTGTCCAGGCACTATTGGCCATTCATCGAATTACCTATCCCATATATGGTGTATGTTACCCTTTATGGTGGACGTATGTTTGTACTTTTGACATTCTTCAAGTAACATAAGTTAATACTCACTTATCAAGCGAGGTTTTTATTTAAGCATTTAGAGTCAAGACAGCCACACAAATATATCTGTCACTAAGTCACTGTTTTGACACGTTCTAGTAAAGCGATGAAAAACGTTGTAAGGCTATTGGAGAGGAAAACACAAAAGAAACATGGTTTTGTTACGCTGTGCTTACACTCGTGTTTAAATATGAACACTGAACGGTTAACAATCCACCACTATTACACGTCTTTCTTTGGACACGTTTCCAGGCGAAACAACGACTACATAGAGCGCCTAGTCGTCCAAGGCAGAGTGGAAGGTACCAGACAGCGCGCTACGTCACCGAAGCGATGGACAGACCAAATAACGTGTGCGGTCGGTGGTTCCTTGCATGAGTGCACCAAGATGACCGCTAACAGGCAAAAATGGCGACATTATGAGGCGTATAACTTCTGGCCCCACCAACACTAATGCATGACGATCACGACCGCTCTGTCAAGAGCGAAACAAAGAAGAAGATTACACGTCAAGACTCGAGAAACACAAATCTAGGAAAAAGAAAAAGAATATTAATAGCCATTGTTGTGTATTTTTCTCAAAGAAAGTTTAGCTTCAAGTGTTCATGACACAAAATATTTTATTGCCCAAACAAAAACACTCTTAATCTTCACCAAGAACGCTATGTTGAATTAAATCGTTGTTATAACACTGTTGGCGAGTTGTACAATCTAAAATAACTTTTAAGGCCGGTTAATTCCATAAAGACATTCAGTTGTAAATCTCGACTTGAGTTAATATCTGTGTATATTGTGTACGGCTTTCGCTCTCAAATTCTCACTCAAATAGAGATTCGCAGCTGAGTGACTTTCCGAAATACCGACCTAATTGCTAGAGCAAACGTGTATTCGCATCACTAAGATGTTTTGATCCTACTAATATTATAAACGCAAATGTTTGTGAGTATGGATGTATGGGTGTGTGGATCTTTGTTACTCTTTCACGCTCGAACGGCAGGACCAATTTTAATGAAATTTGGTATGGAGGTAGATGAGGGGCTGGATTTACACATAGGATATTTTGAGTCGTCATCATTATCATCCATCACCAAGCGGGTGAAAAAACAAAAGAAATATTCTTGGACAGCATAGACAAAATAATAAGATCTCTGTCTACGTCAAGATCGTAATGATGACAGTTCTGTCAAAGTGTACACAAGACGTGCTCGACGACCGTGAAGGGTGATGAATGTAATGATATTTTTTTTCATGGTGATTAATTTTATATCTGTATGTACGTAGGTACTGTATTTTATTATTAGTGTTTACTGATTGATTTACTAAGTATTTAAATTTACTCATATAACCATGTAACTATTTTATGACGTTTTGGTATAAAGATAGAGATGGCTTTGGAGAAGATAATAAGCTAATCGAAGTACTAATCCTGCGCAGACGACGTCGCGGGCACCAGCTAGTTGACAATAAAACGTTTGTTAATGTTGCATCAGACGTCTTTGTTTCTATTGGCGTTTGATCAAACTCGTAAGGATTTTGTTGATCGCAGTCTGAGTTCTGTGTACGCTTAATAAGAGCGGCGTTGGCGTGATGCCCGTTCTGTAAGCGAGGTAGCGCCAATAGATAAAATCGTCGTAGTATTGCGTAGTCAGTACCTATACCTATATATTTATAGGAAGTTTGAGTTCGTTTCCTAAAATAACTTTGCTAGGCTTTAATTTGCATTAACAATATCTCAAATATAAAATTTGGGTTTATTTGGATGATAGCCCAGGGGTGGAAGTCTCTACATAGATAGCGATCGCTTTACAACCGACATCGGTCGGTAAGTCGCCATAAACTAGAAATGTTACCTTGGCTAAAACCTTACTTTACGTAAAATCCTAGGGTGTAGCGATACAACAACTTCTTTGAATTCTTCTAATTAACGGCCTGTTAAAGTTTTTAAGTACCTAACATTTAACATGGTTCCGTAGGTGCTAGAAACGGTGCAAACCGGGGAGATACCCTTAGTTGTGTTTCCTAACGAATCCAGAAGAATTTACTGCAGTCAGAATTATTTCCATATTTTATCCTAATTTGCTGGACTAATTCTCGCATAAAACAGGAAGTAAACAGAATAAGCACACGTATGCAACTTAATCAACCAAAAACTCTTCGACACGTGTTTCTCCACTACACGAGGCTTCCTCTGGAGACATTAACTCACAAAACACTTAAAAGAGAGCCCTTGAAATAGTATTAGTTCCTTCTTTGAACAGATTTAAAACTAAACTTTCTTTTCCAATTTCACCATTAGCAGGTAGCTGGAAATAATTATGTAAGAATACGCCTTGCTAAAATAATCGCTCAAAGGCTAAAGGCAACAATATACAAAGGTACAACCTTTAGTAAAAAACTATGAGATGGAAACTGTCCTTACTTTGCCTGTTCGTGATTTATACTCTACAATACCTCTACCGCAACGGTTACCAGAAACAAAACTGACAAAAGTCTCCCATATTTTATTATCCTGTGCTCTCTGTCTCCTTCAGGGCGTAAAAGCATGGTGATTTTATTGTATGTGCACTCATTGGCCTAGCCACGAGTGTCAGAAGTTGTGGCCGGGCTCCCCATTTAACATGGTGCCCACCCTTAAAAAAGAATAATTCCAGTTAATCGCTCATTTTGATCACATCGATATTTAAGTAACTTTCTCGCAGTCAGCCGACTTAGATGTATAAGTAAACGGAGAAGAATATTTTGAAAAACCTATTTGTGTATCAAGCTGACCTCTACTAGGCGTCTCCTCCACGCAAACCCGTAGGTACGTCAACGTGTGCGCTGGTGAATTAATAAGATCAACTCGCTACAAGGGAAGGAAAGATATCCCATAAACTCTCAATATCTCTCGCCATAGCCCATAACCCCACAATGTTTAAAGAGCACATAATCTTGAAAATAATTATTCGGCGGGGACCGTCAAC
Source organism: Selenia dentaria (assembly GCA_917880725.1). NCBI lineage: Eukaryota > Metazoa > Arthropoda > Insecta > Lepidoptera > Geometridae > Selenia > Selenia dentaria. Next base: position 8,526,825 of record OU862891.1, read on the forward strand.
TTTGATAGCAAAAGTAAGCACCTGTTACGCGTCTTTTTGTTGTATGTATATATATCATTGAAGGAATGCCTATGGTTTGACTGGTCGGTTGGCGCAGTTCGCCCTGTCTTCTGAGCCACTGATCCCGGTTGGATTTTCGGATACGTGAAAGAAAAAAGAAAAAATATAATTGACACACAGGTTTTAAACATAATCATAATCATTTATTTGATAAGTTTAGGTACAGAAGTTCATATATGCTTTGTCCAGCCAAAACTTGCCTTTGCAGAGTTTGCAGGCATACAAAATTTAAATTTAATCCTTCTCATTTTTTTTTAATTTGGTATAGAGGTAGTATAGAGGTTTGGTATGGGGCGCTGGATTAACACAAAGGATACTTTGCATAGATATGTAGCTATCTCTCGAGGTGATCAGCGTGCTTAAAACCCCTTTTCTACCGACTTCCAAAAAGGAGGTGTTACTCAATTCGACTGTTAATTTACTGTACCGTTCATTACAGGAAAGCTGGTGCTACTCGTGTGGTCCCATTTAAATTTAATTAAATTTGGTCTAGTAGTTTTTTTGAGTTACCCTCCAATAACTGAATATAATGTAAGTCGGTATTATAATTTTTTTTCAAATTGTACTTATTGACATTGCAACTGTCATTTGCAGATATACGCGATTTATCTTGCCAGTTTCAGTACCTAAATTGCTTTACAAAAGTTACATGCTACTTACTTCAACTTAGCTGCGTCTTCGCAACGTTAACTGCAGAATCTTGCTTAGCATACTGCAAATATTTGCATAACGTTATCAACAAAATTAACTCCTACATTGTTGATTTTGCTTTGCTCTAACACCCCAATAATTTATACAAGTCTTGGGATTCATATAATCTGCTCGGTTTCAGCGAATAAGCTAACTGCAGCTGGCAAAATGCAGCAGCTTTAACAACGTTACATACAAATCCGCGAAAACTACGAAGATTTGTAGCATTCAGCAACATTTGAGTAAACAATCCGTTCTTATAAACGTGATATAGTGGATGCTACTATAACTATGCCATCTCAGTTGGTGCCACGATGATGATATTATGCTGTAAAACATTAGTGCACAACCTTTACTGTGTTACAGTGTGAAGGGCACTGTGGCGATTGAAATGGCTGAGCGAATAAAACTGAAAAACCAATGTCTCGGGGTGACGAGCACAGAACAGTGCTACGCAAAACTACAATTCTAAGCCTGGATTCTGGATGTCACTGCAACTCTCATGGCAAGTGTAATGCTTACGGTCAGGCGTACAGCTTGCCCGTCTCGTCAATTTCAATTCGTTTTCTATTTGCAACTGAGATGCGTAGTAGCCCCTCAGATCCAACACTGCTAATCAATTGTTTCCAGAACAATAATGTAATATTCCCTATTATAATTGATAGCCCACCGCGCCCCAATATGCAGACATTAGTCCAGAAAACGAGGCACGGGTTACTAAATCCTTCAGATTACCGATATATACGATTTACCGATACCGGTAAAGGCACTGCTTGTTTATTTAGCCTTATTTACGGCAGCACTAAACAATGATAGCATAAAAGTCGAATCTCGTTAACGGCCGCGGAACCATTTTATAGCCGTCCATTGCCGATATCCGTTTAACATTTTGATGTTTGTTGATTATTCGATATTTTTTATGCGTCTCGTGTTTTGACTTAATAATTGTTTTGTTGTTCAGTTTATAAGAAGAACGATAAGTACATCGCGCAGGCCGTGTAATGAGTTATCTATATATAAAAGCATGTCCAAGAAGAGAAGCAGTGCGAAGGCGAATCATCGGCGCCCAAGTGATATATCCAGCTCCTGCGCCGCCTGTGAAATGGGACGGGCTACTTTCGTAGCTAGACCCGGATCATGGGCGGAATGGGCGAGGGAACATACACAAAACCGATAAACTGGCCGGGGGAAGGAAACCCCTGTATAAAAATCCGACCACACTATGGCTGCAAACTCAAACAGTGAACTACCCCAGGAGGGTACCGGTTTACCCGGAGAATCCCTCCCTGAGCATAGCTCGGGCTGCCCCACGTATTCTGGGGGGGGGCAAAGTATTGCACGATGTGGAAGTAGAGAGAGGTGAGCAAACCCCCACGGGTTTAGGTGAAGCGGTGAAGGAGCTCGTGGCGGCCATGTCGGCCCCGGAGCCCTGCACCTCTGCCTGGACGGTTGTTGGACCGAAGGGCAAAAAAGCAAGAGACAAGCAACAGGGACTTAAGCCGAAGGCTGGATTCCCCCATGCTGACGCTAAGGGACTTAAGCCGAAGGCTGGATTCCCCCATGCTAACGCTAAGGGACTTAAGCCAGAAGCTGGATTCCCCCACGCTAACGCTAAGGGACTTAAGCCAGAGGCTGGATTCCCAGAGACTCTAAGCAAAAACCAAAGAAACCGACTGAGGCAGAAGCTAAAGAAGCAGCAAAAGGCCGAAGCGCGACTGGCTAGTCAAAGGTCAGAAGCTGAAAACACCGGTACGGGATCTAGCCTAACGGGACTTAAGCCTCAGGCTGGAGTCCCCAAGGCAGGAGACCATCCGGAAGGACAGAAGCAGACGACTGGAGATGCCAGTAACGGCGCACCTGGCCCGAGCTACTTCTTTAAAAAAGCAGGACACAGCACCGCACCACCTGCCAAACCACTGAAGACTGGAGCACCACTTACGGCAGAACCAGGACCTTCAGGGGTCCAGAGCAAGTGGTCGCACCCTAAACACAGCAACCGGTACAATCGCCAGAGGCGTGGGGCAGTGGCCATTTCGAAATCTGCACAGGCCCCTCCCCGCACTGAGCCTGGCAAACGTACCCGGTTGGATGACACGGTGTCACCTAGAGGTGAACACAAAAGACCCAAACTGGACAGCTCACGGCGCACCCTGACCAGCTACGCAGACATTGCTCAGAATGAGCTATGCGTAGCGGTGACGGGGGAAAGCCAAGAGCTGAAAGAAGAGCAAGCCACCAAAGTGAAGAAGTACCTGGTCAACAGGATTCTAGCTGATGTTAAAGATCCTAACATCACATTCTCCCCCTGCTTCAGAGGGAAGCCCATCATTGCAGATGGAGCCCTGAAGCTGTGGTGTGAGGATGATGCTTCACTACGGTGGCTCAACAAGGCAGTTAGCAGTCTTTCAGCTGACTCAGGGGTTAAACTCACTGTCAAACGACAGGGAGATTTAACCCGAGTAGTAAGAGCAGCACTGTTTATCCCGGAATGTGATAGCTCTGTCGAAGACACGAGCTTGATTCTGGCGGATCAGAACAAGTGGGCCCAGGTGAACACCTGGAGACTGTTCGCGCATAGCATACACGGAGACGACACGATGTTCCTCACGTTGGGGATTCCCGAACCCCTTATACCTACACTCGTAGAGAAAGGACGGAGGCTAGCCTTCAACCTGGGGAATGTCTACGTTCGATTCTATGCAGCGAACGGGTCTCTTCAGGACGAACCACCTACACCAGCAAGCAAGCCCACACCGGCAGACAAGCTGGATACCATGCTGGCTCCAGACGGCAAGACGGGGGAAACTCCGGACGAGCTGTCACACTCATCGCCCAAACCATCGTCCTCAAAGACGACGGAGGATATGAGTGTGGATCCTGACCCCCCTACCAGAGGAGAGTGGAAGGATCCAAACGGGGCCAACACGGCTGAGTCAGAGGAGGAGGGTAGCTTGAATGATGGCGACCCAATCCTCCATGATTTGTAAGGTCATCCAGACAAACCTCCAGCACAGCCTCACTGCAACGGCTAACCTGCGCAGAGTGCTGGGGGATGACAGCGAGGAGACCATGGCCTTGATCCAGGAGCCGTGGATCAGGGCGGGGCGTGTGTGTGGTCTCAATAATCTGAGGGGTAAGTTAATATATGACAACACCTCCAAAAACAACATTCGAGCATGTATATATGTACCAAGCAACATTGCTTCATTGCCTCTAACCGAGTTCTGTTCCAGAGACTTGGCTACTGCCAGGCTCCGGGGTGTTCTCGGAGAGGAAGCTGGGGACGTGATCGTCGCGTCAGCCTACATGCCCGGCGACGAGGAGATCCCATCGAAAGACGTTGCGGACCTGGTAAGATACTGCGAGCTCAATGACTTCAAACTAGTAATATCAGCAGACACAAACGCCCATCACCCTATATGGGGTATGCCCACGTCAAACAGCAGAGGGGAGGACCTGGTAAACTTTTTATTTACTACAAATCTCCTTATAGCAAATACAGGCGCGGAACCAACTTTTGTTAGACAACGCAGCCGTACTATCATCGACCTCACCTTGGTCTCAGGTAATACAAACCTCATAGAGAACTGGGAAGTATCAGGCGAATACTCCGGCTCCGACCACAGGTGGATCAGGTATGAACTAAAAATAAGCAAACAGATACTAACACCAATCCGCAACCCCCGCAGGACCGACAAGACGATCTTCACTAGGTCCCTTGAACAAAACATGAACACAGTAAGTGCGAACACGCAACTAGTAAACATAGAAGAAATAGAGCAAACTGTTGAACAACTCACGTACAGTCTCACTATGAGTTTTGAAAGCGCATGCCCCCTCTCTTTGCCAAACTCTGGGGGAGGCAATCAGGGGTGGACCAAAGCACTGGAACGACAGAGGCGGAAGGTACGCAAGCTGTTCAATAGAGCCATGAATACATGCATGGACGAGGACTGGGACAACTATAGAATAGCCAAGGCTAAATATAAGAAAAATATACGGTCCAGGTCACGCAGGTCATGGAAAAACTACAACACCAGCATCAAGTCGAATGGACAAGCGAATAGGGTTAGGAAAATACTCGCTAGTAACCCGAACCGCGACATCGGCTCCATAAAGAAAAGCGACAATACGTTTACTAAAACTATAACAGAAACCTATACAATACTTCTGAAAACACACTTTCCTGGGTGTCTAATATCAGACTCAAATGTTTGGACAGAACACCCCATGGCACCACCTACAGCGACAGACTGGGCTGTTGCACAGACTGTTGTTACAGGAGAGAGACTAAACTGGGCAATCAACACATTCACACCGTACAAAACGCCAGGTTTGGACGGGATATTCCCAGGACTCCTACAATGGAGTGAATATCATATAAACGAGACATTGAGTGCTATCTTCAAGGCATGTCTGGCGCACAGATACATGCCCAAAGGGTGGAGAGAGGTTAAGGTCTTGTTTATACCAAAGCCGGGTAAGAGTGACTACACAGAAGCAAAGGCTTATAGACCGATAAGTCTTACGTCTTTTCTCCTGAAAACCCTGGAGAGGCTCTGTGATAGGTACATCAGAGACACAGTTCTCATTACCGCGCCACTTCACCCAGAACAGCACGCTTACAGCGCAGGTAAATCTACCGAATCCGCCCTACACAGTGTTATACACAAAGTAGAGCGAGATATTAAAAGTAAAAATTTGTGTCTAGGAGCTTTCATTGATATAGAAGGAGCCTTTGACAAAACTAACTTTAGCAGCATTAGAGCAGCACTGCTTAAACACAAAGTAGACCTGACCCTGATCGATTGGATCATTAACATGCTAGAATTAAGGGCGATACGCATTGACTTAAACGGCACAACCAGGGGAGTGGTGGCCAAGGGGTGCCCCCAAGGAGGTGTCCTGTCCCCGCTCCTATGGAATCTAGTAGTCAATGATCTAATCACCAGGCTGAATACAAGTCGCTTCTTCACGGTAGGGTATGCAGACGACCTCGCAATACTAATATCAGGCCATTTTGCCAGTGTGGCATGTGACCTGATGAGAAATGCGTTAAAGGTTGTCGAAAAATGGTGCATAGAATACGAACTCTCCGTAAACCCAGCTAAAACCGAACTGGTGATGTTCACTAACAAACGAACCCTAGGCAGGTTTACACTACCTAGCCTATATAACAAGCAACTGAAACTGTCAGAAGAAGTGAAATATCTGGGAGTCACACTAGACAGCAAGTTGAATTGGGCCAAGCACTTAGAGAACAAGTTAATCAAAGCCAGTATTTCGTTCTGGCAATGCAGAAGGATGATAGGTAAAACATGGGGACTAAGCCCTAAGATCACCCTATGGCTATATAAAACGGTAATCAGACCTTCACTAACATATGGTGCAATTGTGTGGTGGCCCAGAACCACCATGAGCACCACCAAAACCAAGCTACAAACCTTTCAGAGACTTGCCTGTGTAGCCACAACAGGCTGCATGCGCACTGCACCAACCGCCGCGATTGAGGCCCTGATAGGCCTGACCCCGCTACACCTATACATACAACAAGAGGCCGCGGCGGCTGCGTACAGGCTAAAGGCACTGAACCTCTGGTATCAGGATCAATTAGCACCCCATACAACAATCATAGAAAACTTTGCAGTTGGAAACCCCTTAATAAAGTCTATCTATGATAGAGTACAAAAGCAACACTTCTTTACAAAGAGCTACCGCGTACAACTAAATGAAGAGCCAAGCGACTGCTCAGGTATTCATGAAGTCAGAATTTACACAGATGGCTCCAAGATGGCAACAGGCACCGGAGCGGGAGCGTTCTCGGAGGAACTAAACATACACATAGCAACAGGGCTAGGTAAACACAACTCTATATTCCAAGCAGAATGTGTGGGTGTCATCCAAGCCACAGCAGCAGTACTTTCCAGGAAGGTAACCAATAGTAATATTAGGATACTCTGCGACAGCACTGCGGTACTACGAGCCCTAAATAGATACGACCACTCTTCGGGGCTGATCATACAATGTCACCGACTATTGGAGGAAGTAAGTAAACATAACAATAATGTCACACTCCAATGGATAAAGGGGCACAGCGATTCCAGAGGTAACGATGCGGCTGATGAGCTAGCAAGGAGAGGTTCCGGTATGACGTGTGCAGGACCAGAACCAATGATCCCCCTACCTTTCAGTCAAATTCGTGCATGGATTCGCAAAAGAACTAAGGACCAGCATCAGAACTACTGGGCAAGTATCGAGGGTTGTAGGCAGTCGAAGGAGGCTTTTCCGATTCTAAATCTGAAATTCTCCAGAAAACTCCTCAATCTTAAAAGAAATAATGTGCGACATATCGTCGGAATTATGACCGGTCATTGCTCCTTAAACAAACACCTGTTTAATCTAGGTGTTACAGACAGCCCCCTATGCAGAGGCTGCATGGAGGCGGAAGAAACAGCTGCGCATCTGCTCATCGAATGCAGGAGCGTGGCGGCACAAAGGGCAGCTAACCTCGGCTCGCCGAGGACAGTGTGGGAAGCCTGCGCCAAGCCGAAGGAGCTGCTGGCTTTCCTGGGCGACACCGGGTGGCTGGACTGATCAGCGTCACCCGGCTATCACGCAAAATGGGCCGCGCCACAGCGGCCTGGTTGCGGAAAAGAGCCAGCCCACCAAGTACCAAGTACCAAGTACCAAGCATGTCCAAGATCAAAAACAATGGCGACCTTCTTAAATTTATTTTTTCTAAAACGAAATTCTGTGACATCACAGGCAAGTCGTCTGCCTGATGTTAAGCACTTCGCTTTCCCATGACAGTTGCAGCGCCATTAAAAGTGTAGGACTGTAGGTCCTATTGCGTGGTACTGTTCTGAACTCGTCACCTTGACATATAAGATGTTAAACCTAATGCCCTGTAATTTCGGGGGACAGATTGCGCTTCAAACCAATATATTTACAGTAATCTTTGCACACTACTGCCATTTCCCCAGCTGACTCTGCAAAAATCTTACCACTACAAACAAGGCTTACTAAGCTCGATTCTTAACGCCAATTAACCACTCCGAAAGGAAATGTCGCACCTACATAAAAAATAATAGGTAAAACACCGTTGTTTTACTTAACTATTTTAAATATTGATTTACTGGGCCTATAGTGTCGATATATCACAATATCAGACAACGATTGTCATTAAGTTGCCAGAGAGTTCGCTAGAAGTTTATTTTGGCTGCGACTATCCGCGTAGATGCCGCACTAACGTAACATCTTAGACTGCGGCGCTAATCTTATTTTATACTCGTATTATTAGGAAATGGTTCAAGCTTAAACAGATGCATTTCCTCACAAGTGACGAACTACACTGCACTCATAACCCTGAGATATTAAGTTGTTAAGTCTCATGTGCCTGTAATTTCGCCGGCAACCATGCCGTCAAACCAAAACGCAGTATTGCGAACATTATTGCTTCACGGGAGAACAAGGTTCGGTATTACCCCAGATGAACTCATTCACGAAGAGTTCTATTGCTCTTGATTCTAAATTTTCTTTCAGTCTCCTATATCCTTGACCAGTTAAGTAGTAACTTTTCACTTGTTGTATATTAAGTTGAATGAATGGTTTCAGGTGGCAGTAAACGAGCGACGCGACTGACAGTGGCGACAGCGCTCGGCATATGGGTGCTTGCGGCCTCACTTGCCGCGCCGGCCTATCTCAACTCCTACCTTAGAGAGTTTGTGGTCAATCCTACCACAAAGGTAAATGTTTGTTTTAAACGTAATATCTGCACTGCGAGCATGGTATGTCGTATATATAGGATCATCATGGTATATATAGGATACAATTTGACAATAGTCTGTACATGAATCTCTAGCTATTTCCGTTGATCACGCCATAACTTGACAATGACTTTATCGATTGATGAAATTTAGCAAAGAGATAGGTTATATCCTAGAGTATAGTAAGGTATCCTATGTACTGTAAATAAATAGTCCGCATTCAACGGAAAACAACTTTAAACTTTTAAAGTTTTCTGCAAATTATAATTCTATATTATTAGATTTTTAAGATCAAGATTTTAAATCTTTTTCACACGCGTCTTTTGTCTAGTTGCGAGATATACTGATATTGTACTATACATTAATGTTATAGATAACAATTAACCTTCCGTTTCGTAGTCAGACGATTGAATCACTTTTTAACTTTCATTTTAATTAGATATTTACACTAACCAACTCTTTAGCATGTAAGTATTGTTTTTACTTATCATTCTAACACGTATTCCTAGTGAAAAAAAGAACAATATTATATTTCTGATAAGCAACAAAAACTGTAAAAGTGGGATCCTTTAATAGGATCCAATAAAAGAAAGGTTGTTGTCATATGATACGACAGCTGTCATAATAGTATTTCAAACGGGAAAATAACAGGTCAAATACAAATTGAGCGCATACAATTTTGGGTTTATTTATATTCCTCTTATCTGTCTCTTTGTTACTCGGATCTTAATTTTTTATTGTGAAAGTGACATAAATTACTTTAAACACTTACTCTGCAATTAAGTCTAGTTGGAAATCACCTAATTAACACTTTACGTGTAGATGATGACAGAGTCCCTTAGCGAAGTCTGAGAATAAGCGATTAACAGTTAAACTTAAAATGGAGTTCTTAGTAACCCAAACATACAAGGTTACTTCAACACTGCCTATACTTAACATTATTTTCTATAGCCGATCAGTTGACAGAACTTTATAGCAGTCAGAACTTTATAGAAGTACTAGCTAGCCTCAGTGGACAGAGTATAAAAACTTCTATACTCAATACTCAATACTCAATATTTTATTGCAGACATATGTGGGTACATGGAGTTCTTAAAGTAACATGTTTAAATATAAAGTATACATATGACCCTATTTGGGTATGGCAATAGTCGGAACGGAACGATCTATGTTCATTTTGTCGAAATTATCATTGAAAAATTCTTCTAAGTTGTAATAACATTTGGATTCTAAAATACCTTTTAAGTTATTTATAAAAGTTACTTCTTTTTCGATATCTTTTAATTCATTTGGCAATTTATTAAATATCTTAACGGCCATTGATTTAGGGCCAGAGCTGTGTATTTCTAGGTTGGACTTTGGTTCGATTAATTTATGTCTAAATTGCGGCCTAATTCTGCGCGATTTATCAGATGCCCTTTTAAAGTAGTGTGGGTATTTTTTTACAAATTTACACATTTCCAGAATATATGTTGACACTATTGTTAGTATTTTAAATTTTATAAAATAAGGCTTGTGGAAATATGGTATATTATAGTCGGGGGAATCAATATTAGCTAGAATGCGAATGCATTTTTTTTGGGCAATGAAAAGGTCATTCACATTCACACTGTTTCCCCAGAGTATAACTCCATATCTAAGCCAAGAGGCAGAGTAAGCGTGGTACGCATTTAGGGCTGTGCTTAGGTCAGTGGCTCGTCTAAGCTCCCTTAGAGCGTAGCAAAAACTAGATAATTTTGCTTTCATTTTATTTATATGTATTTTCCAGTTTACATGGGTGTCAAGTTCTATAAAAAGGGTCGCAGCGTCAACGCATTCTATTTTTTTATTGTTGTAGTTGAAATTAATGTCAAGAGAGGGTTTTTGGTGTGGTCTAAATTGAATTATTTTTGTCTTTTTGAAGTTCAGGTCAAGATTGTGAAAAGTCATCCAATTATTAATATTATCAAGAATGTCAGTTAAATTATTATTTAATTGTAGATTATTATTATTGCTAGATGTCAATATTGATATGTCATCCGCAAAGAGGACACAGGAATCGTTAATTACTTCAGGGAGGGTATTTATGTACATTAAAAACATAATACATCCTATGACGCTTCCCTGGGGAATTGAGTGGTCAGTCTGAATGGGAGTTGATCTGACTGTTTTTATTGATTTGGAGTCGAAATCAAAGTTTTCAATGTCGACGTACTGTTTTCGATTTTTTAAGTATGATTGAAACCATTTGTGAGTATTTCCGCGTATTCCCATGTTATATAATTTGTCCAATAATATATCATATTGGACTTTGTCATATGCTTTGGTCATATCTAATAAAATTCCTATTGCGTATTTTTTACTATCAATTATTTTTAGGATTTCATCAACGTAATTAAAGACCGCTAAGATAGTCGACCGGTTTTTCCTGAAACCGTATTGGGAATTATCAAACAAGTGAAACTTTTCGCTAAAAGAGATTAAGCGTTTTTGCATAATCTTTTCAAAAATCTTTGAAGAGGTTGACAAAAGTGCTATTGGCCGGTAATTGTCTGGATTAAGCTTAGATGACTTTTTATGCACAGGTTTGATTATAGATGTTTTTAAAATTTCGGGAAATGTGCCTTCGTTAAAAGATTGGTTAATGAGCAAATAGTAAGGGAGGGTAAGTTCTACGGCACAGTTCTTTATTAATACTGGTGGTAGTTCATCAACACCATAGCTATTTTTACTTTTAAGATGTTTGATGATTTGGTATATTTCATATGGTTGTGCTGGGCTCAAGAACATAGTGTTATCACTTCGTCTAGGCGGCGGCAGCGGGCGGCCGCAAGTCGCCGTCCCGTCTGTCTCGCTTCTCGCGCCGACTGACGCGAAGTGAATATTTAAGTTGTTTGCAACCTGTAGTGGATCAGAAATCATCTGATTATTAATTTTTAATTTTATATTAATTTTAGGTTTTCCCGTGTCTTTATTCGTACGCTCTTTAATTATCTTCCACATGGACCTAGTTTTGTTATCAGAATGTTTCATTTCTCGGATATGTTGGTTTCTTTTTGATTTAATTATCGTTTTTTTCAATATTTTTGCGTATAATTTATAATATTTAGTGAGAGTTGGGTTTTTACACTGTATTACGATGGCATTCTACATCCTTATAAAGAATACATTAGTATTTAATTAAATATTCTCATTAATCTTTCCTACGCAGATCTGCGGCTTAGTTGACGCAGTGCGACCCCGTAAAAAACGTACTTAAATTATTAAATCCAGTCTAACAATAATTTCGATCACATTGATATTTAGGTCACAATCTTTTAGTAAAACGACTCAGTTGTAGATGTGGATGGAGATTAATAATTTGAGCAAAAACAACTTTGTATCAGGCTAGCCTCTACTAGACCCCATAACAAACCCCTCGCTACTATAATGACCTCACGAGACATTTACCAAACTTGCTCTAATCCCCAGAAAGCTCCTGTAGCAATCAAACACAAAACTCGCCAGACCTAAAAGTTTCTCACATGAGAGGGCAAGTAAATGTTGTTCATGAATCCTAAACCGATTTAAATAGTTGGTGACGCCGTTCAAAGTTAAACAAGCTTAACGCTCAATATAATGTGGGTCACGTTTATATAAAGCGTGATAACAGTAAGGTATATTTACAGAAAGAGATATCGTATGTCTCAATGACAATGAAAAGAAAACTTACGCGAGACTACTGGAATTAAAAAAAATCTTTTATTTTAAATAACTTACGCTGAAAAAAATTTCAAAACCCGTAAGTGACATCTGCCGACCAGTCTTAAGTTAAACCATGACCACTTAAAAGTATTGGCACCATCGTTACCTAAGCACCAGTATTCTAATTCGAAGCAGTGAGCTTGTAACGCTTCTACTTGCTGTAAGCGCCCACCTATCGCTAACTTAGTGGGTAGAACAACATCAACAACTAAAAGGTTAACAATATTTTATTAGGAGGTATTTATACAGAGTCGGGGTCCGAACACGTCTGAACTGATTGCTCAACGTATATTTGCCACTGGCCTGAGCGTAAGAGAGCAGCTAGCGGCGAAGAAGCTGAAAGCGTAGCGGAAGCGCAGCGGAAGCGCAGCGGAGAAGGTATGAAAGCCCGGCGTTGGTTGCTTGGTTCACGGTGATGCTTCTTGGGGTAGGTCCTAGGCCGTCGGGCGATGAATACTCCCTGAAGACCCAGACTGCAGAGGTATACTCGTGGCAAGAGCTGGTAGTATGAACCCTGGAAACCACAAGAATTTTGTGTCTCAAGTACCATCCAAAGTTCGTGCTTGATTTTCTGCTTACATTCTCAAAGCTAAACACAGTGGTAACTATGCAATAAATAGTGATCAATGATGAGGCGGTCAAACAGTGACGATTACAGCTACGCTACAAGTACAAATTAACTTTAGGACATTTTGAGAATGTTGGTCATTTTGCGAACGCGTAATATTCTGTTTTCCCTTGTATAATGGGGCGGTCAAACAGTGATTATTACAGCTAAGCAAAAGGTACAATTGACTTTAGGACATTTTGAGAATGTTGGTCATTTTGCGAACGCGTGATATTCTAATAATTAATGTTTCTATGTAAGTAAAAGCATGTAATACGCACAATTAATTACTTCAATTATGAATTCCCTTTACGGGACGCTATGAATAACTAGTATTTTGATAATTATGAATATAGGCGTGTTCAGTGGTTTGATACTACAATATACGAATATTTTTATGCTACAGTTACTTAATTACATGATTACTAATATCTACAATGAATATATAATATATATATATATATAATATATAATATCTACAAAACGACCTCGTAAAACAGTACGCTAATATTACAATTATAACGATACAGTGGTCGAGTCATAACTAGTAAGTAACTCGAACACTTACCAAGATCAATCCACTATTACATTGGCAAACTTGCAACACTCACCCAATTGGGGTTTTCCACTGCACAGCGAGTAATTTTATAATTTCATATATTTAGAGTTAACAATATAATACTTTAATATAGTAGATTAGTAGTACGAAGATTTTGGAGAAGAGTAATACGTGCGTGCTCCGAAGTAGGTCGGCGACGCATGACGAGATGGCGGCAGGCGGCAGTCATCGGCCGTGGCGTTGCGACTGGCCTCTCCCCGCTGCCCCTTCGTACGTTTCACCTTCCTAAGTAGGTGGCATGTGACGCTCGCGGCGTAAGAACGAGCTGCAGTACATTTTGTTTTACTAGTTATAAGTATGTAGTTTAAGGTTGTATTAGAATGTAACCCTATAATTAAATAGATTTATGTATCTAATAAGTAACGTAAAATAAGTGGTACTCCCAAATAACCTAAGTGTTTTATAATCATTATATACTGATTAAAATAAGAATCAGTATGTATAGTAACAAGATCGTTACAAGCTTAAATTTAAGAAGTGAAATTTAAGATATTGCATACAAGTACAAAACCGTGCTTCCGTACACCCTTATTGGGACGTCGTTCAATTATTCCTCTCGGGACCGCATGACTAGCGTGATGCCTCGGAATAGTTAACTCGTCACGTCTAGGATGCGCATCGTGGCTTATTCCTAGCACAATCATTTTCATCTGTAACTCTCAAGTATATCCTTGGAAAACTATTTTTCATTCTTATCCAATGGTTTGGTGCAAACTCGGTGTCTAATACTAAAACATTAGAATTGATTTACCGTTTATACCTAAGCTTTAAAGGTAGCAAAAGGGAGTCAAAACTCCGAAAATAATTGGGTACTAACTTTGAACCCACATAGCTCCTGACTAGTAACTAGTAACTAATAACTAGTAATTAGTAAACCAGCAAAATCTATTTGATTGAAGTTAATAAAATATAAGTCCTAACGTTTTCTCTTTAAGTCGTTGTAATAAAACTTCAAGAGGCCTCTTTGCTTGAATCGCAAGTTTGTTTCTTTGTACGAGGCATCTAATATAATAATTTTCATTTGAATAGTCTCTCATTATTTTAAAAGTCTCTACGAGAGACGCGGATTTGATATATGATCCCTCATGCAATATATAAAACGCATTTTCTATCATTTGTTTAAACTCACATTGTTCGTTTCAACTTTCTAAAATGTTAAGTATTGCGTTAGTAGGTACGAATGCGAATATTAAGTCACTTAACACCTAAAGGCACTTCTACGCTTTGAATGCAACAAAACATAAAAAATATCTAAAGGTGCTTCTACACCTTGGATGCAACAAGACGAAAATAGTATCTAAGGAGCTATTACTCTATGGTAGCAATAAGACGTAAAAGGATTTGCTTTAAGATACGAAAGGTTTATGTTTGTAGGAAGGTTCTTATCATATAAAGGTATTTATCTGCTTCAGCCACAGCTTCAGTTGAGTTGAGTCTTACAGTTTGTGTAAGTACAGCTTGTATAGTCTCTAGGCAAATGGTTAGTTTCCGTTGTATACGTTATTTTAGTTTGTAAAGCTTATAAGTTATCTCCGATTTCACGCGTGACTTTGTTAATCTATGTAAATGTTGGTCGTATTGGGAAAAAGCAAAATAAACCATAATGCAACCTCGAAAGGTTTGTATTTATTTTAATAATATTATGTGTATACAGGTTGAATTTTTGAGACGGGACAGTAAGGGCAGGTACCTTAACTGTTATAGTTACAGGAAAACGTTTTTAGGAGACTATCCATAAATTTAAGGTATTCTGAACTGCAATTACAGAAATTTGGAAAAATTTTACTGTCATGAAAATGGTCATTTACACAAAAACTGTTTTTCATGCCAATCGATCCTGTTTCTTATAAGGATCAAAAGTATCTACTGGACCGACTGAGGTTTGAGTATTAGAAATGTCAGAAATCGCGAAAAACTTTTTTCATACATTACGGTAAAAGAGACAAACTTTTAAGTAAGCCAAACTTTTTGCTATGAGTAGATCCGCTATAATACGATATTAAGAAGACTGAAATTTCAAACTTCGAATTCGATACGATTTTTTGGGTTATTTCAGGTCATTATTTATATATTTCTTATTAAAAATATCTTTAACCTAGTGAGCTCCCGACTATGATCAAATTTGCAAACCAGAGTTGGAAAAACCCCGCAAAAAAACAAGTGACTGTCGCTTTTTCGTTGATATTACCGATCTGGTATCTTGCAAATGAAAATTTATTAAGTAAAAAAATATTTCAGGTCCTTTACATCATCAAAAAAACAGAACATTAGCTGAAATCTATTGTATTTTTGAATAGATAACATTTTTAATTGGATCCTTATTTGATTTGGCCTTGGCATACCTGTATGCCAAGGCGGCTTTACGAAAGTTTGGTTTGGCATACAGGTATGCCAAGGCAGCAAACGTTTGGACTTTTTAAAGCGTGTTTTGTTAATAATAGGAACACGGAATCGGCATTAACAATCTCAGATATCGAAGAGGAAAAATACCCTTTTCTAGATGGGAGATGAAAAATACTTTATTCTGATATGTTATCGATACACGATTTACGAAATTTGGTTCGATAGAAAAAATATCGGATATAAGAAACTTTCCCAAAAAACACCCTTGAGGAGAGTTCCCGTCGATGGTTCTATGGAAAATATATTTACATTTTTTGTTGTAATCCTAAGAAATATACAAATATACTTAAGTGAACTCAGTTTAGGTTATTATTTTTAGACAATAAAATAAATAAATATTGAAAATATTTTAAAACGTGCGCGCTGATTTAATATAATAATGATTTGATATGATATGTAATAAAATATAATTTAATACAACCATACAACGTCTCTCTCATTTCGCCACATGCAATAACGTACACGGGCGATTACGTTGCTGTTGTTATCCTACATATAAATGCAAATAAATATGAATTCACATTTGCACTTACCAATGATTAATACGCGTTTTTTAAATGGCACTCGAGTCCAGATAATCCAGAGAGATGCAGGCCTATAATGCTTAGTTTGGCGGTCGTCGATAATTCTCCATATTAACAACTGTTCATTAATTATTTCACTGCGTATTGTTCAGTTAAATATTCCAGTGCGTTAAAATTTGTTAACTTTTATGGGCAATAAATAGTATCTTATCTTCACAATAGCTACATAATTAACAGTAAAGCTATAGCTAGGTTGATATTGAATAATATAATTACTTATAAACATAGACACACCCAGACACAGGTCAAACAGACATATACAATGTGTACTTTTACTAATACTAAATGTAACTAACCCACATATAAATATGTTATCATCATCATTATCAGCCGGAAGACCAGTCCACTGCTGAACATATGCCTCCTCCATAGAACACCACTTGGACCGGTTACTAGCTTCCTGCATCCAGCGATTCTCCGCGGTTCTGACGAGGTTGTCGGTCCACCTAGCGGGGGGCCGGCCTACACATCGTCTTCCGGTGCGTGGTCGCCATTCGAGAACCTTTCTTCCCCATATATAAATATGTGCATTAACAGAATGTGTGTGAGGATCAAACCCGCAACCAGCAGTTTAGTAAGCCAGTCAGGCCAGTAAATAGTTATTTTCAAGCAATTTCACTTTGTCATCACCCACAGTTTCGAGTATGCTACCCGTATCCAGAAGAATTGGTGCAGATGATGGTGCTGATGAAGTTCATCGTGTACTACTCACTGCCTCTAGGCATCATCGCACTGTTCTACGCCATGATGGCACGTCAGCTGGTGCTGAGCACTCAAAACATGCCTGGAGAGATGCAAGGAACACAGAGACAAGTAAAACTAATGTTAATACTAATACTAGTCATATTATTTCAATACGATAAATACAAATACTCATAGCGTCGCACTGCCCACACACACATATTGACACATAAAAACAACCAAGATGCGGGAACGATTCTGCTGATCAAATAAACATTTGCCTCGAACAGGAGGCGAAGCTGGGAGACCCCTTTCTACGTACTAAGCTTACGATGTCCGCAAGACCCTATTCTAGGGGCAAAGTCTAATGTGCTTATCTAGGCTATAAGCTCTCTCTATTCCAAAGTTCACTCCAACCTGTTAATTTGTTTCAGCGTGAATAAATGACAAACATAAACACACACACACACACACACACACAAACTAATTATTATAAGGTACATGCGCATTTATAATGGTCTGATAAAAAGTATATAT
This sequence comes from Selenia dentaria, assembly GCA_917880725.1. Lineage (NCBI taxonomy): Eukaryota > Metazoa > Arthropoda > Insecta > Lepidoptera > Geometridae > Selenia > Selenia dentaria. Next base: position 8,544,495 of record OU862891.1, read on the forward strand.
CTTCAAGTGACTGAATGGATCATAAAACAGTTAGTGCTTTGTGGAATGGATGGATGTTTGTCGTTCTATCACGGCAGATATACATTATACAAGATGGGTGATTTAGAGAGATTAGTATGGGCAAGTCTGAAACTATAAGACGTACACAGATGTCTTCTTAGGAACCATGGTATAGATTTTAGTGACAAGAAAAACTGCATTCATACATAACAAACAATACTTAGCTAAGGTATCGAGTCCGATCGTATTGGAATAACTTACATTATTTCTATAAGAATATCGATTGTGTAGGTCATCAGCAGTACCTATATCTTGATATAAAACATGATATTGTAAATGAATACTTTTGTTCAACACAACCTACGTTAATTAACAAGCGAATGAATCAAAAACATAACGAATTATAACTATCTGATAGTTGTTGCAGACCGAGAACAATGCAACCTCACAGCGATGTAAATACAAAACCAGAGGTTACTGTGTCTAGATCGTCCCCACTTTTGGTCGTAGCGACCGAACTAAGTCGACTCACCGACCAAAAATGTGCTTAGTATCGACGCGACAGTGTCGAGTTTTCTATGACTTCCAAAAAGGAGAAGGAACTCAATTCAACTGTTTTTTTTTGTTTTTGCTACCTCATAATTTTCGATAGGGTGAACCAATTCTCAATTTTTTTTGTTTAAAAGCTGGTGCTTCCCGTGTGGTCCCATTTAAATTTGATCAAATTCGGTCCAGTAGTATTTGAGTCACACTCCAATAACTGAATAGAATGGAAGTCGGTATAAAATTTTTAAAATTGTACTTGTTTATTTCGTAACTGCTACCAAATAGTGCTGTCTGTGATACCCATAGATAACATTAATTACCCCAACTCCCCATCTAAACGTTCCACCAATTGGATGCCTTTACTTAGACAGGTAAACGTTCGAGGCGTCTGTCAGGGTAAAACAGAAGACGTGGTCACATTCTCGTTCTCACATCATATTTCTCTGGATTTATAATGTTCGATTTCCGCTTTAGTACGATGAAAATTATAGATTAATATTTTTTTATATTCTGATTATAGATCCGAGCTAGGAGAAAAGTTGCCATGACAGTCCTGGCATTCGTGCTCGTCTTCGCAGCATGCTTCCTACCCTCACACGTCTTCATGTTGTGGTTCTACTTTTGGTAAGTTCACATTGATAAAATAATGCCTGCACTGCGAGCATGGATTGCCGATAAAAGACAGCCCTCGATAAAGCTATCGTGGCTCGATCCATACTAGAGACAACGTACGATAGATGTAACAAGTCACACTGTTACAGCGAATGGTGCATTGGTTGATTGATTGAAAACTATTTATAGTTGAAATATAAATTTTGGTACACACGTATACTATTAGTTATTCTGTAACTTGGCTGAACTAATTGATGAAGAATACATTCTAATAATTTTAGTTAACCGCAGAATGACTGCAGTATTACCGAAAATTTGTGCAAAGATCTTTAGAAGTACAAATTATATAATGTAAAATCTTCACCAAATAACTAGGTAGTTCTTGTTAAGTATGAACAAAAAATAAATAGCAAATAACAATAGTATAACATATTATATTCAACCAATATTTTAATTCTCCGTATCCAGAGTATCTTATATATTTGTAATGTACGTTATTTATTATGTTAGAAAACCATCGTGAATGATGTATATAGTTATTCTTTAAGAACCGGCTAAGACTCGCATGATATTTACCTCCCGGAAATTTCCTGGGTCCAGTTTCATACTAACTTAAAGTTCGAGATCAAGTGCTTTCACAGATTGGCTGTCCCTATAAGTAGGCATGTTCATTCAGTTTCAAGTCCAATTCTCGTTAGACGTGTAAATTTTCGTGGTACCGGCACGTTTCGGGTCCTCAGAGAGTTCATCTTAAGATTAATGTAAAAGAAACAATAGACGTTACTGTACCTACTTGACTTATAAGTAGCTACGTGTGGAAACTCAGTGAGCTCAGTTCATAAGGGTATTCATACGGGTACTCATAAGGGTTCAGCCAGCCTCTACAGGTGTTTCTCTGATAGTTCTAATCGGGTGACATAGTAGCAGGACTTTTCTGCAATTATCAACCTTGGTCCAGTTCACCGCTAAACCAGATATTCTGCCTCAAAACTATAATCTATTTATTTAGGGAATAGCAGTAAGGTCTCAAGAGCAGTGCAGTTCAGTGTCGTGCAGAATTTTGAAACTTCAAGAAGTGGATCACATTCCAATTTTAGTCCGCAGCTTGAAGTTTACAATCAATAGAGCGAATTTACGTCCCATCACAACTAGCTTAACAAAACATAGGTACCTACATACCCTTACGTACTGACCTGACACAAATCAGCAGAGTTTTTTTCATTTATTTGTTATACTTTTAAGGTCATGATTATTAAAGGTTTCCGATTTGGCGACGCAACCACATCCACATTGTTATCCCAACCACATTTGGTTGAACTTTGGTCTGCCATAATAAACTCATAAATTGTAAAACTGTAAAAAAGGTTCTCACTTATGGTGGCACTTATGTATCTACAGCTCGTAGTGGAGCTCATTTTCAATAGATCAAGTAGTTTTGCTGACGGAATTAAATGATTCCCCTCCTTACGGGCTGAGAAATTTTAGAGGCGATATAACCAGCTAGCTATAAACTTAGATATAATTTAGCTTGAAACTCTGAATCTGAAAGATCTACTCATGCTTATTTCGTAGTGCTGATCGTCAAGTACAGCACTTGCCCCTCTCATCACAAGAATGGGGTTTTTTTTAAATCGGCGACAAGACTTGTAGTTTACTACTTATACGTGCTTCGGAGTGTGCGTAAGCAATTAACCACCTCAACAGCATTTGGGCTGCGTAAGGGCTTTTTATGATTTAATATGTATTAGAAAGTATTCTTGAATGTAATCGCTGGTTGTAATTATTATTTTTATGTATTCGTAAGTAATAAGAAGGTATTTTAATATTTTTTTCTTTTTCAGCCCAACAGCAAATGATGACTACAACGGGTGGTGGCACGCACTTCGGATCATGGGGTTCTGCCTGTCCTTTTTGAACAGCTGCGTCAACCCTATCGCTTTGTACTGCACCAGCGGTATTTTCAGGAAACATTTTAACAAGTAAGAATGATGACTACCGTTTGCAGTAATCACTTAAAAGTTATTAATTTGTGTTTTTGTTATTATTCAGTACTAAGTATAGTAGTAGTATTCAGTACCATCTTTTCTTGTTTTTTCTCTCATAAGAACCTTCTGACAATAATTAACACAACAAAAAAGAATTAGCGAGATTGTTCCATCCTTTCTCAAGTTGTAGCGTGACCAGGAGAAATAGGAGTTAGGTCTCTATACACCTTCAGGCCAATCCAATTCAAAAACACAGATATAAATCAGAGCTTAAAATTTTCACTCAATCAGCTACATCGTGAGAACACTTAAATATGTAGGAGCATAAGGTAATGTAAAAGGACCTGCTCAAGTGGCATATTCTGGACACTTTATCAAATACACACTAATAATACTAGTCACTCTGCAACAACTCACTCAGCAACGTTTCAGTAGTTATTTTAGAAGATACAAGTTAAGATATAAAGTTTTTCTTGATGTATCAAGCAATTCTTTGTTAGATATCTTTGAAATCATTTTATAGGAGCTTACAAGTAAAATAATGTAAAAGGTAAGATAATGTAGAACAACTGCGTAAGCCAGCTTTGTTCTGCATGAGTGGCATCTTTAGGAAAGACTTCAACTGGATCATCTTCCCCAGTAATGTTGCAGCCATCAATTTAGCAGATTTTAGTAAATGTATCAAGAATAATCCGAAACATTTTTATAGATTTTACTCAAGAGCAAATTACAATTACGAAACAATTTGTAGTTTCAATATACAAAAAACGTGAGGCATTTTTGGAAACTTTAAGTTAATAAGAATCACCATCGCATTTTGAGGAGACACTTTAGCAAACACGAGTCACTTACAGTGGTATCGTTGGGAAAGACTTTTAAGTTATAGGCACTACTAGTCACATACATAATAAGAACGGTATGACTAATTTGTATTGACAAGAAAACGACTATACTATAGTAATTTATTTTGTACGTATCATAATTTGTGTGCATAATCATACTCCCTTACGTCTACGAATGTTTGGTAACATTTAGGTACCTAACGATAAAACTGCTGGACGGATTTCGTGTTTGTTACATCAGTAAATAGCTTGGATTTACCCCGCGAAAGGTTATTTTAATCCCAGCTCAACGGATAGTTCTCGAGAAGTCGCGATTGCCGAAATCGCCTGCATCTATTATTATGCCTGCATATACTTTTTTTTTAGTATATGTGTAGTTCTTTTGTCTGAAGACATCTGTATGTACGTCCTACTTCATTCTTTTAGGTGCTGAATTAGATCAGTTGATATTGTAACGTATGCTTCAGATACCTTCTGTGCCGCGGCGGTCCAAGCCATGCTCCTAAAGGGTCTATGTCTCTGTCTACATCAAGAAGGCTACACTCCAGCAGAAAAACAACTGTCAGCATGGTACCTAGAACGTAAGTTATACCTCAATAATGTAACGAATTACAAAAAATAAAAACAGGAAATACGTAAAGTGTATTAGGTATAAAAATACTTATTTAGTGTCAACTTACTTTTTGGTGAACAATCCTTCTGGTGGATGCAATGTGCACCGGCCTACTACGCATGCAACCACCCGCCGGTGACGCGGTAAATTCTGTTAGAGGCAAACACCATTTAAACCCATCAAAAAAAACATTCAATTAATAATATTGTTTGTTTGTTCCAGAACAAGTGTTGGCAGAGAGAGCAGCATTCGCCTCCTTACCAACGGTTCTTCGAAGCTCTGAGGAAGGTGTTCCGGCCATCGAGCCGCTAACAACAACCAGGAGCGGACCAAACACAACTACAGCAAAACTTACCTATACAAATCTGATAACGTGCCTCCTTTCCCAAAATGTTGCGAACATGCGAACGGCAAACATGCCCTTAATACTAACGTTAGCAGCACTGAACGTTTCTATTTGCCAGGTTGAGCTATCGGCCTAGCATAAAATAGGTACTTGCATAATGTTCTTGCCTTTATACAGTGATGGTGTTTAAAAAATACTTGAATATAAAAATAATTACTTATTAGTGGGGTATCAAAAGCTCAAGTTTATGATAATTAAGTTATGGAGGTTGTGGATAAATATGTTATCTGTCACATAATGAAAAATATTCTGCTGTTTGCATTTTTCTTAAGCTCTATAAATTGATAATATCGACATCAAGGGAGTTGTATAAAAAAGGTAATGAGCTATATTGGAGCAAAGGCCAACGTGAAATATTAAAAATCTGGGTAACCACGTGTATTTCCTATGCCATATTGTATTATTTGTACATCCAAAGGTGTGTACAATTTTCAGGTTAATCAATTGGGAAAAGTGGGCTGGTATAAAATTATGTCACTAGATTTAACCCAATTTGAGTCCTATGTCAAAAATACTAACAGGGGTTACCAATTCGTATACATAGTTGCGAAATCTGTCTAATTTGCTAGAAGTTCGTATCTTTTTATTCTTTTATTACTTTCTATTTGACTCCTTCGTATATAAATTTCATTTTCAACCACGTGGCTGCCGTTTATCGTTCATAGAAGAGTTGGTTCTGCCCACTCTTCTGACGTAGGTAATTACATCTTCTTAGTCAGTTTTTTTTTAAATTAGTAGTAATAATATTTGTTTTAATTATTGGACCTACATATTAGCATTGAGCTTAAGTGCTGCCTTACTCGGGTGTCATTCATATTTCTGTTGTTTTCGTTAAACCCTACCCTTACGTCATCGTGGGCAATGTCATTCCTACATAAAGTAACGTGTCTCAAAAATTTTAGGTCAGTACAGAATACTTAGGGTATGGAATTTGACCGATACGAAATGGCTTCTATTTCTTTACTAAAATATCCTAGTTACAAGATTTTGGTATTGTAACATCGTTTATTATTGAAACTTACAAAAAACATTGGCGGATATTGAATGGATAAAAAAGACAATTAATAATCTAATCTCTAAAATATGGTAACAAATTTTCGGTAAAAAGGAAAATGGGAAAGCGCAATATGTATAACGTTTCATGTCGGTAAAATAATATATGGAAATCGAAAGGATTGGCTAACCTTCGAGAATAATCTTCGATCAGCTTTTAATCCAGATACTGCAGGTAGGTAAATATTTAATAAAGAAAAAATAAACATCAGCGTATCATAAAGGTTCCTTCATGAGCCGAAATCAATTGCGTCGCACTCACAGTCGATCTCTTTCAAGCTACAATCATTGTAAATGCGCTCGATCGATCGAACAGTTGTACGCTAAGGATGGTTCAAACTAGCCTGCATGTTTAATAACCTGAGAATTCTAGCCATGTTACGCCAATCGTCGTGTTGAGTGAGCAAAGCATAGACCAACATTTTGATATTAGTATACCTACTTTTTTAAATTAGATTGTAGAAAATATATATCATATAACTTAAATAGAAAAGGTTTTGCCAAAAAGGTAAAAAGGTAGGTTATACCAAATATCTACCTATTATAAAAGTTGTACAGACAGGTATTGGTAAGTAGGTATAAAATAAGATAAAATGTATCCATTAAAAAAGTACGTATTATATATACCCAATAAGTATTAGTAAGTTTGTGAAAAATATTATAGAAAACAAATTAATGAGAGACAGGAAGGTAATTTATTATTATAATAACTTATTATTAAAATATTAGTCACGTGATGTATCATTGCATAACAGTTCACGTGTAAAATCATTGTTAGGTTGTTTTTAAATGCTGCATGTTCTAGTCATTATGTACAAATTACACATGTGTAGCTTTTATTTAAATTAGTAGTTTTATTATCATATATACATATTCTAATGGTTACATACATCTTTGTACAATTTGTATTATAAACTCTGAAAATTTGTAAATAAAAATGTATACCTCTATTGTGTGTATTTTACTGAAATTCTAGTTGAATTGTATTTTAACAAGCTATCCTTTTCATTCATTCCATCTTTCAGCCTACTCAATTTGATAAAAAACATACTAAATTTACAAATTTTGCAATGCAGGAAACGTTATTAATGACATATTATATAACTTATTTAACATTTCTTTTAAACAGATTTCCATTCTACTCGTATTATACCCGATATTTAATATAAATTGTTATTCAAACAAACTTATGGTCAAATAAATGGAACAACATGCGAAACATCAGCTTACAAATTAAAAAAAATAAACATCAAAATGTGTTTACTTAGAAAAAAGTTACAATGTAACACAAATATAACATTTTATCGAAGTCAGAAAAATTCCTACTTGGAAGTTGGTAGTAGATAAAGAATTTTGAAGAAAATAAGGTAAAGTGCAAAATAAAAATAGACAAATTTTTTTAAGAGAATATCGAGACTTACGGGCACAGATTATTATCAAAACATAAATTTTGACTAAACTCGCCGTTTCGATCTGGTTGCATAGACCTTGTTCCGTAGTAGAATTAAAAAAACATAAGCATATGAGATATAATAACTTAATATTAACCGGCTGTTTGTTTTCGCCTGGTGATACCACTTATTCATGATTGTAAGGCTTAAGAATAAACTATAGCTACGCATGTGTTAGTATTCTAGACTAATATTATAAAGAGGTATATAATATTAGTCTATACATACATAAAATCACGCCTCTTTCCCGTAGGGGTAGGCAGAGACCACGGATTTCCACTTACTACGATCCTGACATATCTCTTTCGCTTCATCTATACTCATCAATCCTTCCATACATAAGCGTCGGTTTAGGGTACTTTTGACCTGGCCTTTTTTCAGAACGTCTTCAATCTGATTTCGGAACGTTCACCTAGGTCTTCCCCTTCCAACACTTTCGTTTACTTGTCCCATGTATACCTGTTTAGTCATTCTCATTTCATTCATTCTCTCCACATGTCCAAACCATCTTAACATACCTTACTCGATTTTTGTCACTACACCCTCATTCACACTACATCGTTCCCTTATCACACTATTCCTTATCCTGTCACTCCGTTTCACTCCAATCATGCTCCTCAATGCTCTCATTTCCACAGCATTTATTCTACTTTCATGCTTTTTCTGCCACACCCAACTTTCACTACCATACATCAGTGTCGGAACCAACACTCCCCCATGAACAGCCAGACGAGCCTTTTTAGACACCTTCTGACTGTTCATAAAAGCGTGCAATGCTCCGTTTACCATGTTTCCAGCGTTCACTTTCCTTTCTATATTACTTTCACACTCACCATCTTTTGTAAACATGGATCCCAAGTATACAAACTCTTTCACTTGTTCCACTTTTTCACCCCCTATCACAATATTGCAATCGGTCACTCTATCATCTCGTTCAAACACCATCACTTTCGTCTTACTTACATTTATTTTCATCCCCTTTCTTTCTAAAGCCTCTTGCATAACATTTACCATCTCCTGCAACTCTTTTACCGACGACGCAAGTATCACTTGGTCATCAGCGTAGAGAAGACATTTGATGAGTAACTCGTTCATTTTAAATCCACATTCACTGTCTTTCAGGTTTGTCAAACAGTTATCCATGAATAAGTTGAACAGCCACGGTGACGCTACACATCCTTGTCTAACACCTTTTTCGATGTTAAACCAATCAGTGTATGTCCCATTTATCCTAACGCAAGCACTGGAATCCTTATAGAGGGATTTCAGCGCTTGGATCAGGTTATTATTCAGCCCATGCATAGACAACGCTGACCACAGTTCATGCCTACTCACCCTATCATAAGCCTTTTCTAAATCTACGAAAGCACAATAGACCTTTTGGCTTTTCGCCAATCATTTTTCGGCTATACATCGTAAAGAAAAGACCTGATCCGTACATCCCATTCCCTTTCTAAACCCTGCTTGTGCATCCCACACTTTCTCATCTGTCTCTTTTATCACTTGTTCAATCAATACTTTCGCATATAGTTTACCGACAACGCTGAGGAGGCTGATTCCGCGATAATTCTTGCAGTCTTGTTGCGACCCTTTTCCTTTATAAAGCGGCACAATCACAGCCTTGCACCAGTCACCTGGTACACGGCCGCTCCTCCATTACATATTAAAAAGGCGGTGCAACAGACTAGCTACTATGCCTCGCCCAGCTCTCAGCATCTCGACTGACACTCTATCATATACTGCAGCCTTTCCTAATTTCATACCCTTTAACGCTTTCAAAATTTCATCCATACCTATTTTATTTTCATCATCATTCATATAGGTTTCCGGAACCTGGTCCAGTGTTCCCTCTCTTTCAAATAAACTTTCAAAATTTTCTTTCCATCTTTTCAACACACATTCTTCTCCTTTTATCATGCTTCCATCAGGACCCCTGATTTGATTAAGCTCTGAGTTTGTGTTTTTGCCTCGAGCTGTTCTTATGGATTTCCAGAAATTTTTTACATTTGACTGGAAATCATCAGAAAGCCTTTTGTCAAACATATCCTTTCGTTCATCTTCCTTTCTGCACACAACTTCTTTAACTATCTTTTTCAATCTCTTATAATCCTTTCTTGCTTCACGTACATCATCATGCGTTGCCATTTGTACCTTTTGGTTAGCTTTTGTTGCTAACCAATCCAGCCATGTTTTTTTCTTTTCATCCACAGCCTTTTGCACTTCTTGATCCATCTACACGTTCCTTTGCATTTTTCCTTTTCGCCTTTTAGAAATTCCACACACATTGATGGCAACGTCTACCACTCCTTCCTTAAATTTCATCCAGAATTCTTCAATTTCACTTATCTCTTCCAAACCATCAAGCCTTTCTTGCAGCTTAATAACATACTGATTTGCAACATCCTTCTCTTGCAAATTTTCAACTTTCACTCGTTCCAAACAATTCACACTTGTTGGTGCACGCACTCGGTGTCGCCATCGATTAAAAAGGCCATTTACACGTGTTACCACCAAGTAGTGGTCTGAATCGATGCCGACTCCGCGGTACGCCCGAGTGTCTTATATTTTCGTCCTCAGCCTTTCATCCACAATCACAAAGTCAATCATACTTCTTGAATCACCTTCTTCCCTTGTATACAAATGGATCTTTTTGTGGTCAAACATTGTGTTTGTCACGCAGAGATTCCATTCCAGACACAAATCTAGCAAACTTATTCCATTCTCATTCACTAGTTCATCCCCAAAAGCACCAAGAACCCTTTCATATCCATCTCGTTTTATTCCTACCCATCCATTAAAATCTCCTAACAATACAATCCTTTCATTATCTTTACATATTTTTAAAATATCTTGCATACTGTCCCAAAACTCCTCTCTTTCTTTTTGGGCTTTTGGGGACCCCCTCGAACCCATGTCCGTCGGTGCATAGACACCGACCACAAATAGTCGAGTAAGTCCAACTTTTAGCCTCACCCAGAGAAGTCTTGGGCTCACGCATTCATACTCGATCATACGAGTACATTCATTCATTCGTGCAGAAAGGATCACACCAACGCCCTGACAGGCTCTGTTGGTCACAGGTACTCCCGACCACAGTGCTGTATAGGAACTATGTTTGGTGGTGTTACATCCTTTCCGTTTCGTCTCATTCATACACAAAACATTTATGTCTCTTATGCATCATCTGGCATACTTCATCCACTTTACTATTCATTCCACCTCTTACATTCATCGTAGCAAAGCGGCTCTCCGTGGGCCGCTTTCCGCCCCCGCGAGGAACGAGATGTGATGGGTGGCGAACCTCATCGCCGCCATTTGGGATTTTGTTGTGAAAATAGAAATCCATGCGGTTCCCACGAGCAGCAAGGGAAAAAATAGGTCCATCCTGACAGAGCCCCGCATGCCAGGATAAGGCTAGCCGATTTCTGGGTTCGCCAGATCCCAGGGCAATTTGGCACGCTTGAAACTAGGCACGCCCCTAGCCACGCATCCATAGGCACGGCAGACCCCGGATTGGCGGAGAGGGAAGGAAAAGGGGAAATGGAAAGGACGAGGAAAGGATGTCTATGAGTTTGGGTAGGAAATAGGTATGTAGGATACTACTACCTTGGAAGGGTATTGGTAGAGGTAGTAGCAGCTAGGACGCCGGGGTCGCATACCCGCATACCATCACAAAAACCGGACAGGCAACTGTAGATAGGTATGTCCCTGACGAAGTCATTAGTCTATGCTATTGACAATAAAGTAAAGTGACGTACAGATCGCGGCACGTAAGTTGAACTATGCACAGAACACATTTTCGGGTTCGGGAAGTGCGGAGCAAGGGGCCGTGCGTAACCATAGCAACGTGGCGATGCTTGCTTCCGAACAATCACACTCGGCCCCTCAATATCACGCACGCTCCGTGTGACTCTGGAGTAAAATCGGGCAAAAAGGTTTCAGTTCATTGACATTTATATATCTGTCAAATGTGTGATCATTAAATTAAATTGAAGAAATGACAAGACCTTAACTAACTTTAAGGAGAAAGGCGACTGGAATGTTTTTGACGTATGTAATAATTTTATAAAAGATAACAACATACATGTTAATGCTTATTTTTTTATAGCGTCAATACAATCAAAGAAGCTTACGTTAAAGCAGATCAAGTCATCGTTAATATGACGGAAGAATTTATTACCCAACAATCGGAGATTCTGATAGCAGTGATTCTGAATTGGATTCTACAGTTGACACAGAAGATGAAGTCGCAACTTTTTGCCAAAGATCTAGAATTTCACTTATGAATTATGTAGAAGGTTATGCCATGAATTATAGTGATAAAGATTAGTATTCCTTTAATTGTTATATTTTATAATACCTAACGATTACATCCTACTACACTTTGTTCGAAAAATACAATGATTTGAAAGGAAATCCGAGATTATTTTTATACTACGAGTATTTGATATTTGGTTTAACTTGCGTTTCATTTTTAACGACCGCAGAGTAAGTATTCGTCTATCACATTTGTCCATAACTTTACCTGCGCGGACGAACACCACTTTGGCTCAACTTACGTGCCTAAAACTATACCACAGTTTTATATAGAAGAAGACGTCAATATCTACAAAGAAGTTCACATTACCATAATGTCGAACTATTAGAGTTATGTCATAATAAATAATTTTACATTTTGAAATATGTTATATCATTATTATTATTGTTACACTCTGCACTTCATGTGAAACGGACACTTTTAGCATTTTTTAGTTACGTATTATGACAGTACTAACTGCATGACTATGTCACAGGGAAACTATTTGCAGAAACTATGGTATTAACTAATAGATATTAACAATTCAAAGGTAAGGAAAACCCGAAATACGTGGTCATCACGAAATACAAATTATTCAAATGCTTTTGCAATATCTCTCTCTTGTGTTTTATATCTTTCTTTTGCGTTTTTCACGGACATCGCATAGTGAACATGCGCACAGACAATGTTTCCTGTAGTATTTCAAGTAGTCTTTAATCAGAATATTGACATCTGTGAAATGCGCACTTTAATAATCACTAAACCATGTTATGTTTATCAATTTATCAGTAAAACTATCTACAAAAGTCAGAGCCATGATTGTCTGCCTGTTTCTTAGATTGAAGAGGAATCCAAACATTAGTCTCAGACGCAGTCGGAGTACTGCCTATTAATGTAATTAATGCGATGTCTAGTGATTATGCGCAAATGTGCCCCGTGCCTACCGATAACTACTAAACATACTTAAGTACCTACCTACCTACCATAGTTCCCGAGGCGTGGCCTATATTACAAATAAATCCCATGCGGATAAAGTCGAAGTACTAAACTATAAAATGTAAGAACTCTAATATCACTTCAAGTATTTAACTTACAGAAACGCGACGGAAATGTCAAAGTTACTGACGTCTTTGTTTTAGACATTTTAATTTCCGCGCAGTCGACGAACGCCAGTTGGCCTCAATTTGTTTATAGTGGGATATCCTTTTGTATTTAATAATTCGACAGCTGAAGTTATACCAGTAAACTAATTTTATTGCGGGTAGTTTTAAGTGTTTATTATCCCACTTCCAAAAACTGTTGTAAGTTCGTATGTACCTAATAACTGGTAAAAATATCAAATATTTTATCTAGTAATATTAGAGTAAGTAGGTATATAAAGAAAAATATGTATTAACCCTTTGCATCCCATAGACGTACATATACGTCAGTTTCATACATAAATCTTTTGTGTTTATTATCACGGAAGGATTAAACATAATAGTATAAGTAAATAGAATTGTCTACGAAATCATGTAAAACATTCTGAAAAAAAACATGCTTGTTACACAATACATACTACATAATATATGATGTAGATTTGTATCATCTTCATGGTTCTTGAAAACCATAAAGAGTGCATCATACAGCCTAAAATAGTTCACTTACTGAAAAAACATTAATTCGGCTGGTTTGTAGTTTACTTTACACCTTCAAACCAAGTTTATCGCTTGTACCTTTGTTTATGCGTTTTATGATACTGCACAACCAACTTTAAAAAATACGTTTTTGGGAGTGGGGTGGGGACCTTTCCTTTTATATTTCGTCATTTAAAATATTGATGGCTATTCTCTATTAAATAATACACATTCTATTAGCATTTCAACTTACTGCCTAGAACGGTTCAAAAATACCCTTTAAAAGTAGTACAAACGATCGGAATAGAATTAGTATTAAAATCCTGTAGTATCGTATATGGAACCCAAAAAGTTACCTTCTTCCTTAGCCAAATAATAAAATACTAAATTGTCAAAAGAATTGATTCACTTGTTCTTTAATAGGTTTACATAGGTTAAACAAGCAAATTTGAGCTCATTCTCAAGAACGTAAGATAATTTCGAACGACTTCTGCTACGTGGTTACTTTATGATGTACAGAAGTGTAGGGATACGAAGGCGTCACCTAGATCAGGATAAGTACATACGTCAATTTAACTACTCGGAATGATTACACTTCGCTTGTGTTCTCTGGATTTAGCGTGGTGATATGTTAAATCGTAAACTTATGTTTTCTTATTCATTGTAATCGCACCAGGAATTTTTCTCAAATTGGAATGTTATACAATACTCGAATGAATGTCACATGCTACCTTAGCAACCAAGTATTTTCCGTTAACTGTAAACCATTCAATAGAAGGCATAATTTAGATATATTCTCGATTAATCTATGGGCATAATAAGGCTTCGTACGATGTCCACGTGGTCGCATAGCGCTTAGAAAAAAAGTAATAATGTTAAAACATTCTTGATTATAATTTTAACTTCGCAGGTAAAACATTTAACCTACCTTAGAACATTATGCTATATGTGCGTATGTGTTAAGGAAATTATACATAGACCACGTACAGACGCGTGCATTTTGAGAAGACGTTTGGAAACCTACATACTATTTAAGGTAGTTAGTATGGGTATTCTGAGCTTGCCACTAATTTTAAAGTTTGTGAATGAATGAGTTAGGATGTGAGTGTATGTTTGTTTCTTCTACATGCTCAAATGGCAAAGGCAAAGTATTCAAATCACGTTTGGAAAGTTTACCCAGTATTAAGATACCCGACCAAGTATTAACACATACGAGTAAGTTACTTGCAATGCTGATTCAATGCGTAGTTTTCGAGGGATCACGAAAATCTCAATCCAGGCGGACGAGGTCGCAGTATCCTAGTAGAGCACTATGAATATTTAAACTTACAAATATTATAGAATGGTAGCTGATGCCCGCGACTTGGTCTGCACAGTTTAAATACTTAGTAAATCAATCCGTAAACACTAATAATAAAATACAGTACCTATGTACATACACATATAAAATTCATATACATGGAAAAAAAACTGTTATTGCATTTCATTGCCCTTGACGGTCACCGAGCACGTCTAAAGTATCAATCTGAAAAAATGATAGCGTGCTTTTGACTAAACTATCAGAAACTGACACATCTATACAAAACTCTGTTGACATAAAATAAGTCATCATACAGTCTTGACGTAGACGGAGATCTTGTTATTTTGAATATGCTGTGCCCAAGAATATGAAGCTTATTCACCCGCGTGGTGATAGATGATAGTGATGATGATGATGATCAAAAGTAGCCTATGTGCTATTCCAGACTATAATCTATCTCTGTGCCAAATTTCAACCAGATCCGTTCAGTCGTTCTGCCGTGATTGAGTAACAAAAATCCATTTATCCATCCATCCATCCATCCATCCATCCAAGCTTTCACATTTATAATATTAGTGGGATAGTGGGATTATATTGGTCTACCTGAAATATAATTATACGAATTGCTGCACAAATTGTGGAACACGCAATCTTAGTTAATCCATCATTGTTCGTTTTTAACGTGGCTGCGTATTTGTAAAGTCCGATCTACACGTGTCTTATTTCCACGTTAAACGGAACAGACGCAAAGATATAAATAAACTTCGCCGACACGTATTGCACGTACCCGCCCAATGATGCGTAAAAACCATTTTTGCATGCCTTTACTTACAGCTTCACTTCATGTATATAAACACAAACTAAGTGTCCAGTAGCTTACAATGTGATACTACAGCATAAACCAATTTATTAATGAACATAAAGGCCAATTCAGACCTGAGCGTTATTCGCTACCGCTGTGGGTAGCGAAAAATACCACGCGGAACTCGATGGGTAAATAGTATGAAGTTCCATAACTGCAGCGAAACTTGCACCGCCTAGTGAGGCGGCATTTTCTCTTGTTCGGCGAGACTAGTTCCGCCGCCCCGCTAACCGTTGCAAACGAATATCTCTACCGCGCGCGGTAGCGAATAAAGCCCAGGTTTGAATAGGCCTTTATATGGGTTTTAGAACATACTAATTTCTATATATTTTTTTCAATGATTAGCTTTTCATTATACTAGTAGTTCTGCGAACAGTAGACCTCGCAACCACATAATCTTAACAGCGGCAATCTTTCGCAGTACTTCACAACCTATTTGGCAAATAGCGCCGCGGCACACTTCCCCCTTTTAAGGAAAAGTATTTCCCCCCCTCCACCACTTGAAATCTCCGACGACAACAAAATATATTGAATTGTACATACATACCGAGTTTCGTCATGAGTTGAAAAATGCGATCTGTACAGGAGGACCAACATACAATCTAACAAACGATTGTAGACGATAAGTGAATTGGGCCACCCAAAGCAGAGAGGTTTCGCTAGTTTCGCTCGCTCAGCTTACTCTGGATTTACAAATATGGTTTTCTAGCGACTTCCAAAAACCAGGAGGTACTCAATTCAACTGTATGTTTTTTTAATAATGTTTGTTACCTCATAACATTCGATCGGGTGAACCGATTCTCAAAATTCTTTTTTGTTTGAAAACTGGTGCTTCCCGTGTGGTCCCATTTAAATTTCATCAAATTTGATCTAGTGGTTTTTGAGTTACACTCCAATAACTGAATAGAATGGACGTCGGTATTAAATTTTTTAAATGTATACTTTTTATCTCGAAAATATGGTTCGTGTCATAATAATAAAAATAAAAATAATATACGCTGCCATAATACTTTGTGCCATAATGGCACCTTTACACCTCTTTAAAAAAGTTCCATGACAGTTTCGAGTCTGACTATCTGACAGCCTTATAAAGGCAATTCGTATACTCAAGGGATGTATCACAATAAAGGGTTTTTCAACAAGAATTATGTTTTTCGATGGGGGCAACACCAACAACATGACAGTTTTGACTTTTAGTTTTTTGACGTATTCGTAGTAGATTCTTTCGTAATTGTTTCAATGAATTAAATTTTGCTCGAAAAACGCATTGAAATAATTAAAATCCACTAAAAAATGGTTGTTCTGTTAAAGTTACATGACGTAAAATTCGTGATATTTTCGGACAACACAATGGGACAGTCCTTGTGAGACCGCTATTATGCCTATTATTGACGCTATGGCATATTATTGATGACGTGAATATCATTGACATGTTTTTTCAACAGGATGATGCCACATGTCACACAGCCAATGAAACGATCAATTTATTGCAAACCAAATTTCCCGATCGCTAAATTTCACGAAATTCAGCTTTTAAGTGACCCGCCATATCGTGTGACACCACAGGATTAATTTTTGTGGGGCTATGTTAAGGACAAAGTCTATACGGAGCCAATTGAGTCGATTGCAGCCTTAAGAGGATTGCATAGCTAGTACTTTCCGTACTAAAAGTGAAAACTCTTTTCTACCTCGTAACATTGTCCGATTTCAGTGACGTACGGGCATAGAAATCAATGTGATGATTCAATGAAAAAAAATCACTGAAATCGGACAATGTTAAGAGGTAGAAAAGAGTTTTCTCTTTTAGTATGCAAAGCACTAGCTATGCAATCCTCTTAAAACCCAAAATCCGTGATGTGATTAACGAAATAGACGCGCCATTTTGCCAAGAAAGAATCGACATCTGCCAGCATGGTCATGGTGGACATTTGTCAGATATCATTTTTCATTCATAATTGCCGATCTTTTCTCTTCAGAATATAATAAAAAATTGAATAATTGGTCCAAATTCTTTGTTTTATTTGGTTATAGAAAACAAAGTTTTGTTGAAAAACCCTTTACTCTGCGTAGTATTAATGGTATTTTTTTATGATATAGGTCGGCGAACGAGCAAGCGGCTCACCTGATTGTAAGTGATACAGTCGCCCACGGACATCCGCATTACCCGAGGTCTCGAGGATGCGTTGCCGACCTTTGAGGAAGGATAATAGGAAGGAAGAGATAAAAGGGATAAGGGTGGTAGAGGAGGATGAAGGAGGAGAGAGGTAGAATGGGGAAGGGGGAAATCAGGCCTCCGGAACTTCCCACAAACCGCCAAAACGCAATAGCAAGCTATGTTACTTACTTCACGTCGGTGTTACTCGTATGTGGGAGTGTGGTACTTTCCCGGTCGTGCCGGCCCATTCGGCTGTGGGGCTACAGCGTGGCACTACCACCGAAAGGAAATAAAATACTGAATATAAATTCTGAGCCTTATTTAAAAAAGTACTGAATCTATAGAGTTAGTAAATGTATCCAATACATACCTTGTATGCGAATGCATTATCCCTTCCTATATACCGTGATACGTTAAGTAAAAGATTTATGGCTATGTCGGTGACTTTCGTTCTTCTACGGATCTCCTCATTTCTGATTCGATCACGTAAAAAACCCCGAGCATAGCCCTCTCCATGGCTCGTTGTGCGACTTTGAGCTTATCTATGAGGCCCATAGTAAGAGACCACGTTTCAGTGCCATAAGTCATCACTGGTATACACATTGGTCGAAGACTCTTGTCTTGAAAGGGTAGTTTTCTCAAACATACATATAAACAGACAAAAATGGCGATACTGTAAAGAAAACCATGAAACCCTATAAGCTTAATGCCACCTTTGATAAAAAAGAACCCGACAAAATCTTTGTCACCCTATGTCATCATGAAAACCTATAATGAAATTCTAGTATAGTAGCCTATGTATAAATATACCTAGGTATTGTCTTTGGCCCCTCATCTAGGTTTATTTAAGACCTAAGGTTTACCTACCCATTAATTACCCAACAATTTCAAAGACATTCGATAGTTTATTCCTGATCGTTACTAATTTACGTGCTCACTTTAAATTATAATTGAAACTTAAATGTCTACGAAATAAAGTTGAAACTATACAAAGTGTTGGATGTGGTAGATAGTTCGTTTAATCGTGGTGGATTAGGATACATGTTTGGTAATAGTAGGGGAGAATTGGGGCTTCTGCCTCAAGCCACAATTCTCCAGCACGACATCGGCCGCCCTGCTTCATCGTAGAAGCAAGTGAAGCAGATAGTCCTAATTATCCAGCGTGACATCGGTCAACCATATCTGATCGGGTCACAACCATTTAAAACTGAGTCTGTTATTTCATGAACAGCTTGTACTTTATCTATCTGATCTGAACTGGTTCTGTTCAATCGATGATCTGATTCAATCAGTTGAAAGATACTTCTCTTAAAAAATAATTTATTCTCTACAACCAACCTGCTGCATCTTAGAAGCGAGAGCGAGTTATTCTAGTAGGTTAGGGTATATGAGGAATTAATAATTAAAAATAAAATTGGTTTCTTCAAAAACATTTATTTTCTAAGCACCATTTTTGCATACAAGTAACATTTTGTAAAGCACAATGCGAGGAGTGATTTATACATCGATATACATCTAAGCATGACTTGTAGTCTTTATATAAACTAAGCAGGTTAGGGCAACCTTTATCTTCTAGATTAAAAATACATGAATTTTGATCCATATTATATCCTAAAATTTTCTTCAACCATGTCACTTTCTCTAAGCCCTTAACGTAAATAGTTTTATTTTTTATGAGTCCTCTAATATAAATTGTATGATATGAATATGGTATAAATCCTTCATCCCAAAATATCTGTCTGTTTCGTTCTATCCAACAAACATTCTTTTTTTCTGTATTTGTTAATTCGTTGTAGGAAAATGGTGGCTTAAACTGGAGTGTAATAAACTGTTGACCAGATTTTATCGCTATTTCTTTTATTATGAATTCATTGTAGTCCGTTTTGAATCCTTGCACGTCCACAAACACACTCATGATATTTTACGCACAATATTACTCAAAGGCTTCTACTCAACAACTCGGTCGTTGATGATAAGACAATAAGCAGCTGTGTTATCGGGAATATCTTGGGAACTTTCTATTTCCAAACGAACATCTACAGGGCCAGATTTCAGATTTTCATTTTGCCTTGAGCAGTCTATTATAAACAGAGGTGCTTTTTCTTTAAATTCTCTTATGTCTAACAACGGATCGGTTGGGAGATTATAGTACGACTGACGGAATTTGGTATACAGTTCATATAATATACTGTATCTATTTTCACCAAAGTTTATATTTAACGAATCATAAGGGTAATATTGTGAATTTAAAAACAATGTCACGTTTGTTAGGTGACAATGGTCGAATAAAGAACTATCTTTGGCTATATTATTTTTTCTATCAGTTTGTAAGCCAAAAATAATATATCTTGGTTTTTCTAATTGAGTAGCTGTTTTTACAGACCATGAGTGCTTTGTAGTTTTGGGTAATAGAGGATACTCATACAAGTCCCAATTCCTAAAAGCTATATGTATGGGTTTGTCTTTTTCTAAATATTTTAATAAAGAAAGCCTCTCACGATCAGATACTTTAATATGTGGCACTTTCCACTGAACCCTTAGTATATCAATTTGAATAGTATCATTTTGATCAGAGATAACACTGTTTCTGTTAGTATTATTTCTACTCATAATGAGTTCATGTTTGCAATTTAAAATGATTTTATTATAATCTTCCGCAAACCCTATCAGTTTACTAAGTGGTATCAGAACACTAAAGGAGTCATCTTTAACTTTAAACCCATTCATATCCCATCCCCATACGGCTGCTACTTTACTGTCTCCATTGTTCAAAGAGACGTATGATTTCATTGTAGAAGTAATTCCTACATTTCTAATACGATCGATCTCTATACCATTAATCTCATAACGAATATCTTGAAACAGGAATGCTATTGGATTATTTGTGAATTTCAAACTCTTTTTTGCAACTTTGCCTGAGGCATCCTTCATAGAAACGTTGACGCGTCCTTCAATATATATAAAACTTGAAGATGGTAATACGTATATATCCTGCTGATGAATCGATATACGGATTTCATCATTTTCTTTGAAGCTATTACTATATGGGTTGTAGGTATGAATTTCGTAACCCTCGATAGAGTTATCGAAATGGGGTGAATCGTCAATATTTAAGATACTCATATTTTGAAACCAAGAGCTCGTAAGAAATCTTTGTTTTCTTTTGTAATCTTCGATATCTTGGTACGTCTTTGTTTCTTGAGTGTTTCTGTTAGAATAGCTCTTTTTAACTTTGTTTTTGATGTTATATTAGAGTTTTGATCATTAAATACAATCATATTGATTTTCGTAAATGAAGACACATTTGAATATTCTCTCCACCAAAATTAATGTTATTTCCGTTTTGATCAATAATTTTTACCGTAACGGATGCAATGTTCTTATTTTTAATTGGAAAATATATGGCATTTATTGCTTTTTCAATAAATCGATAGCCTGGTGAAACGTTTGGTATAAATTCATAAATTATATGAGATGATATGCCATCATTGTAAGATCCTTGCACCAAATCACATTCGATTCTTATCACGGTCACTGGAAGAATGTTGACTGGGTTTACAGAGACATGCCATTTATTTGCTTCTAGTATTTCTTTTCGAAATCCTAAGATTCTCCCAATACTCTTCGGTGCTCGGAAATCGATACTCTTTGCGCAGAATATAGATATTGTTGAAGTATTGCAATTCGATTCAATCTTGAGTTCACAGTCAATATTATTATTTATATATTCATAAATATCTTGTAAATCGTACGAACCATTTGGTATTTGAATTTGACTATTATTTTCACCATAAATAAACACATTGTTATTGCTAGTTACGTTAGGTATACCATTAAATACAGAAAAATATAATAAACCACACTCATAACTTTCTTCTAAAACTAAGGGGGGATGAAACGTTGTTTCTAACACAGATTGACTTCCGGAAAATGATAAAGTGAATGACATTGTCCTGAGCTGAACAGAGATATTACAAAGACTGAAAAAAGATAGTTATAACATGCTATTTATTCGTTATTTCAAAATGCTGAGTTTGCGCCAGAATTTGTTTAAAAACCCTAGACATAGATGACCGCAGTTATACGAATTATTTTTTTGAAAATTATCGTAATTATAGATAACTTTACACTTTTTCATATACCTAATAAATTCCTTTGGCGGCCTCAAGTTTCCATAACTATCAAAATATTCAACGCAATCATTAATTTTAGTGTACGCCACCCAATGTGTACCAGAATTTTGTGAGCTGTCCAAATTAATTATACCGCATTCAATAGGAAATGGAATTTGAGGTAATCCATCTCTCATAAAAACACCTCTAAAGTATGGAATATTTTTAGAATATTTCATTAGGTCTATATTAGTAAGAGCTCACTTAGGTAATATATGGACTATTTTTTTTTTTTGCTATGTATATTCCCAACCCTTCTTTGTAAGGTTTTATACACAAACCTTTACCTAAGGTTAACCCCTCCATTTTATCATGATGTCTCTTTAATTCTAAAAGACGTTTCTTCGCAGCTTTGTATTCATTGTAAGTTTTTACAATTCCCGAAACACCACCAGCGAGGCTTCCAGCAGCAGATAATCCTGTAAAAATTGGTATTAAAGGAAGAAAGCCTCCTGTTTTGGGCACAGGTATAACACGCGGTAGTTGAATAGGCAAATCTTTGGACAATTCTTTGGCAGCAGCAAAAGCCAATTCGATTGCCATTTTTTGACACTTAGGTTTCATTTTACGAATATGTTTTTTTGTGTGCGATACAATAGCTTTAAATTTCTTTTTTAGTCCTGCTCCAGCACTAACTTTTGCTAGCATAGCTGTATTAACTAAATTAGCAGCAATTTTTTCTCCAGAGCTAGTATTCGAAGATGTTGCTCTCTTTTTAGCCATTTTAAGTAAAATTATATCCGCTTTATGTCGGTCAACCAAATTAGATGATTTGTTATAAGCTATATCGTGCTGTTTGCAATATTCGTCCAACTGATTTATTCCTTTATCTCCTCGAGCAAGTCTTTCTGCCAATCGAGTTCCTGGTCCGCAATAATTATACCCAGGCAGGTGAAGTTCGAAGGGCAGTTTGTTAATCAAACTATTAAGATGACTATTCTCTTTCATAACCAAATAGAAACTGACTAATTTTTCATGATGCGCTTACTTTATAATTTGTTTGTTTTATCAATCCAACTATTTTCACTAGATGGAAAGCCTAGCCATTTAACATATAATTTATTTCCTTTTCTTTTCAATATTTTTTCCACAAGATATACATCAGGATGTTCAGTTTTTTGAAGTTCTTGCTTATAAAATGCGCCTAATATGGGGCGATGTCTCATATTTTCAATTAAATAAGAATAGGGATTAGATTTTTGAACTTTGATAATCTTGAAAATTTCAGTGGACCAATTTGGGGTGTAACCTTTTTCAAATGTTCCTTTGTACTTACTAATACGCACAAAATCACCATTTTTCAATATGTTGCTTTCTTTTCTGTTGTAACATTTACACACTTCATTATACCTTTTCAATATAAGATCTTTATTGTTATCTCCAACTTGCGCTGGCGACATACCGATCGTTCTATGAACGCTGTTATTGTAAATTTTCCAATAGTTCATCCTTCCATTTGTAAGATCCTTGTAAACTGAATTCTTTGTAAATCTTATTTTTTATAGTTCTAATAAACCTTTCAACAATAGACGCCTTTTTTGTAGAGTATGTTGAGTAATGATTTATATTATGCAAATTAAGTATTATTTTAAATTTATTATTGTAAAATTCTGTGCCCTGATCAGTTTGCAAATTTTTAGGGATACGACCTTTTTGTAATAAAGACTGAAATGCTTCGGAAACTGAATCTTTATTTTTATTTTTCAGTGGAATCGTCCAGGCGTATTTTGAAAATGTATCAATAACTGCTAAAATATAATTGTAGCCACCATTTATTTTTGAAACAGATTGCATATCTATCAAATCAGCTTGCCAAAGATCATCAATATCTCTCATCACAACATGCCTTCTGGGAAAATTTATCCTTGCATATTTATGAATTTCATTTACTACGCTTCGTTTGCTCATTTTTATTACTGTTTTGAAAATGGTCTTCTAATTTAGTTAATGTGTTACTTATTTCTGTAATTAATTAAATGTTCGTCGAAACTTTGTTCCAGAGGTCAGTTATGCATTTGTCAACATAATCTTTGGTTACAGCATCACATGAATCCTGAGGGTGTCCAAGATTTTTAAGTCTTTTACTTTGAGCATCTAAGTTTTTTGCATCAATTTGCTTTATCACACATTCTGGAGCTATATTAAAACCGTAGTTATTTTTACGTTTTTTGTATATGTGGAGACCGAATTTATCGACATTCATGTTTGAGCAGAATGTTGAAACTAAGCAAGTTCCATTGAATGTTGTCATTTTATTCTTTAATTATACCTGCTTCTTTCAATTCTTCTATTAATGATATAATTTCATTGTCATGATTAGTATTACCAGCATCACTGGATGCTACTAATAGTTTAAGTCTTTCGATCAGTTCATTAGGATCATCCCAATAAATAAAATCAGTATTCTTTTTATACGATTTTTTCAAACAAGGTAAACTACCACCACGTTTAATAACTTTATTTTCTAAGAGTTGATCATATTCGTAAAATAATGGTTTAATTATTTGATTGTATTTCATTCCTTTATCACCTTTTATTTGACTAGTACTTTTAAAATCTCGTTTATGAGCATGAGTGTTTTCTAATATGTCTTTGTAAGTAATCCGGTCTTGTTCTGAAACTAAATTTAAGTCTGGTTTCTTTTTAAACAATAGCTCTTTAATGCCGTTTGTTATTTCATAACTTTTATCGCCTATCGAAATCAAAGATATTTGCATTCCACTAGAGTGAGTGCCAATCAATTTAAAAGAAATTGGTACGCTACCCATCCACAATTTATTATTTTCACTTCGTATACCAAACGGCACATTTAAACTATTATTTTCCTCAAGTAAGTTATCTTTGTTTAACATAGACATTAAAGGGGTATTTAGCATGGTCACAATTTTTTCATCTTTAACCGGCGTCAAATATTCTCTCTTGTTGCCATCATACGATAAGTTTGTATTGACACTTTTATACGAACTAGCATCATCGTTAAAGTTATCTTCACTTATATCGCTAGAATCATTAGAGAGCATTGAGGAATTATTTGCCACATCTGTGTAAAGAGTAGATTTATCACTGATTGGTGACTTAATTTCCTTACAATCAGCAATTTTATTCAAAGGGTCAATAAGAGGTTTAAATACTTTATCTAAATTATAGTTGATAGTATCTTCATTATTTTTCATAGCTTTTATTTTTTGTTTAATTGTTTTGACTGACGTAAGTATTCGCTTTTTCATATTTTTTTCCATGTTAGAAGTTTAGTATATTCACAACCAGTAATTTGGACTGAAGCTGTTGTACTGAATATATAAAACGCATGTATTTTCTATATAAAGTCACTGAAATTTAATAAACGTATCGAACCCATGTCTATATTTACCGTTATTTAACTCGCTATCTTTATTTATTATTAAGAACGAGTGTCGTCCTTTCCTTTCCTTTCCTTGTTTCAGAGCACATTTTTTTAAATTGTAACCAGTCTATATCAGTATTGACATGCTCATTGTAAATATGTTTCGAGTTAATATCATCCTGCTTGAAAACAATTAACAAATTTACGTTATCTCGTATTAACTGCTTCGGAACTTTAGAATAAGTCTGGGATAAATAGAAACAATCAATTTTTTTATGTCGCCCCATAGAAAAATAATTGCGAATATTTACTTGATTCTCACATGCGACATCATCAAAATTAAAAACAGAATTTGGTAGAGCACTTTCAGGATCAGCGACATCTTTGCTGTCTTTAAACATAAAATAATTTAAATTAGGAATCAAGTTGAACACTTCACTCAAAAAACAGTACTTTGGTTGATACGTTGTTTTTGAGTACAGATAAACATTCTGAAATTTAAGTCCATTTTTATGCAATAACATGTTAATCATAACGTTGGTTTTTCCACAATTCGATGGCCCACAAATTATACAGCGAATGGTGTTAGGGAGTAAAACGCTGTGTCTGACAGTATTGGGTTGTGATCTCACTTCTATATCATTAATTTCTAAGGTAGTGGGCTGTTTGACCAACTTCATAATGATGTCTGATACTGGTATACAGCGTATTCTTATTAAATAGCATCGTATTTGTTACTCGAATGCAATGTAATGCTATTATGTACATATGTTCCAATTACACCATCATTTTGTTTCTACATTTCCAGGTAATGATTCATTTGATCCATTTTATCGGGGTTATTTGATCACATCACAGTAATAAATAATATTTAATATGCGCATGCCATTTATGTAGTTCCGCGAAAGTTCAAGTATTATCCTGTTAAAAACATTTCATTATTTCACTGCTCACATTTGCAGCTGACACTCGTCTTCACATTTGTTCAGCAAACACATTAAAATTAAGTAAGTTTTAAAAAATATATTTGAATTGATTAAAAAATAATAATTAAGCTTGTAATAATAACTACTTTAACATGAATTAATATTAATTACTTTAATCAATTTTCTCTCTTTTTAGGTGAATATGTCTCAAGAGTGCGAAGATCTTATCATCAACCCATTTTACTATGCACAAGATACGGATGATACTTCAAGATACTTCACAAAAATTGCAACTCATGAAACTAAAAATTCTCAAAATACTGATAAGGAAGAATCGCTCGTAAAACCAAGAAAGCCTTTTCGAAAGAGAAAATCTTTTGCATCTCCTCCATTTTCAATAACAACAAATATTGTGCGTCGCACTCATTTGAAGACGGGTCAAAAGTTAATCAAGATCTGTATATATGATGTCAAGAATCCAGAAGATGATAGCAGTTACTATAGTGATAGTGAGAATTCGAGTGTAAGCGCTCAGTATGTTGTTGAAGAAAACCATAACTATGATGTAATAATGGATGCTGCAAATTCACTTATAAGACAAATAGGAAAAAAACTTTACGACTGTGACTTATGAAAAATATTTCTCCTTATCCATTAAAATTAATTTAATTGTGCATAAATTATTGTAATTGAAAAATAAACTGGCATCATGTATTTTGGTTGTTTTATCTCAATAATTTCTTATAATATTAAGTATTTAGGTTGGTCAGCGGAAATAGATAATAAATGCAAACACAATGTTAGATAATTAAGTACAATTTTATTTATTAAAGATTACAAAATAAGATAAACACTTCAATTTAAATTCTATTACAGTAACTGATAACATTTGAAATAATAAGTAAAATACTTTTTAACCTAAAAGTAATAATCACACGTTAGTTTATTACAAATGAAAAAGTATTTTATAAATTTACAATATATTGGCGTAATGGCCCCAAGGTAAGGTATTCACAGTATTCTTGAAAATCTGTCTCTTGTCATCAGATTTATTTAACACCAGTTTGTTTAACCTCTGGGTAAAGACTCTATGATTCTTAGATTTTATTACATACATATCATCTCTAATATCTACGTTTTTAAATAGGCATCGTTTAAATTTTTCCATAGTAAGGTTTTTGGTTACAGACTTTTTTGCCCCTTTAGCTTTCTTGATCGATGAGGTTTCAGTATCAATACAATAAAGCTTAGCACGTAATCCTGTAAATTCCGAAATAACTTTACCGCCTAATTCATCTTTGAAATAGCCTGGCAATTTAGCATTAGCGCGAGGTATGGTGTACAAGTTATTATCACTGAAATTACTGGTATCAAAATATTGTAGGCTGCCCTTCATATCTTTGTAAAAATCTTCAGTTTTTATCAAATATAAAAGACTATCAGTGTCTGTGTAACAAAGTTGAATGTTTTCTTCATACATTTTTTTCATGACTGAGTAATGAAACTTGTATAAATGGGTTTTGGCAAGCTCAAGAACTGTAAAACCAATATAAATTGGGCGGTCTAAGATTATTTTACTTTGTTGCAATTGAATAGCTACCAAGTTTTCGGAAAAAATTGACAAATTTTTGAAGTTCGGAGCACTTATGTATTTTTCAGCGCCACATATTTTATTGGTTCTATTTGAAACATCTTTCCAAACATTAACAAGTTTAACATCAATTTGATTTCTTTTATTTTCTATCGTTTTACCGAAAATACAGTTGTTTTGCTTCTTAAAAAAATCTCTTTCAAAGTCTGATGACGAATTTTGCCTGAGTGCTGTGTTTAGTTCTATGTAAGGTTTCAAAAACTCTTTCTGATCAAAAACTAAAACTCTGTGTATTTTCAAGAGCTTTAGACCATGTTTTAAACACTCTTTTAAATGTGTGTAATGTATAACATACTGACATTTATTATGCAAATTTGCAATTAGTTTTTCGCATTTTCCATTAGGCGGAATATATTTTTCAGGTGCAAATGGTAATTCTGAATGTAAATCATGAATTTCTGTCGGGTATTCGAGATCTACTTCAAGTATGTACCCTTGATTATTATTATCTGATATAAATTTAATATTCTCTTTTAATCTTATACATTCGTCATCTGTCAAAAATTTGAAATTCTTGATTGGTAGACATTTCATCATTGCATAGCCATATAAATTTACACAATCAAGGTATACAAGGTAGGAATCTAGCTCATTTTTGTTATAATCAGACAAGTATTTATTATTTGCCTTCGAATGCCGTAGACTACATTGTGCAAGACCTCCCCTTATACCTTTTTCAATCATTTGGTAGATTTCAACATCGGAAATCATATCAAGCTCAATTTTGGTGTACAGTAACATTGCGTCCCAACTTAAGGATGGGGAGGATACATAATGACAAGGATCTAAATTATAATGAGTCAGGCTCATTGATCTAAATTTTTCAAATACATCGCATAACAGTAAAACATCGCATTTTAAGTATAAGTCAGTGTACTGTCCTAAATCTTGTATTTGAAACTCTTTCCAAATAGTTTTAGCATGTTCGTAATCTTTTTCCGAAATCTCTTCAGATGTCATTTTATTAAAGAAACAATTTCTTTCCGGTAAACACATATCATTGTATCGCTCGAAAGAATTAACATAATCATAGCAATATATACCTTTTCTACGCAATAAATCAAATGATTTTTTATCAGGATAAAAGTGCTTCAAGTTAATAAAATCATCAGGATGTAATGTTTTTGCTAAATTATCCAATCCACAACTTAAAAAGTTAAAAGAATCACTAAATTTTAGCTGTGCAGCATTTTTGGCATTAACAGGTATGAACTTAGTGAATGATATGTATTTTTCCTTTGTTTTTGGGATTAAATTGATTCGACCAACAATAGCTGACAATTCATTAATAAATAAATGACAGTCGTATCCGGTAAGATTGTGAAATATAATTGGAATAAATTTACATATTGTCGCGTTTAAGTTGCACGTATTGTGGCTAGCGCCTAGATAATATCCGGTAAAATGGTCATGGTCTGCACAAATTATATCACCTTTTATAAAAGCTTTCTTGCAAAGATGACAAGCAGTCGCGCTTTCGTGAGTTTTTTTCTGATTTTCGGTTAATGACACCATATCTACATTTGTAAATAATATTTGGTGTAATTCCATTACATCATTACAAAGAGTTTCAACAAATGCTTTTGCACAGTCAGGACCTCGATAACTAACAAACTTGTTCAGAGACGGTCTAGATTTACAGCATATGTAATAAGCAAAACAGGTGGCTTCATGTATTTGTATTCCTTCAACATGCTGTGATTTGTTTTTATCAGAATATTCTTTAAGTAAACTTTCGAAATCACCGTATATTACAATTGGGATATTTCGAGTTCTTTCAAAGTGTGAAAACGATAACTTACTTCCTGAAGGAGGCAATACTGTTTTAACTCGCGCACAAATGTGGCCATAAAGTTTTTCTTGCGATTCGAAATAAACAAAACACTCATCACATAAAAATATTTTGCTTCTGTGTTTTGTAAGCTGCTTATGTATAAGTTTTTCAAAATTTTTTATCAAGCAGTAGTGGTTTTGACTATGATTTTGCACTAAAAGTAAGTTCACATGTGTTAATTTTCGATGAGCTGTTTTATAAAGAGGTCCGGACACATCACAGTTTTTCTCTAAGCCATACACATTTACAGAAATATTTGGATTGTTCTCCTCAAATAGTTTAATATCACTTAAACTCACAGGAAACTTCATACCTGAAATATTCAGAATGTTTTCATAGTGCGGATATGATGTTACTCTGTTTGGATTTCTCTTTGCAGGATACATGTGCGCAATAATGCTCCATAAAAAGCATTTTTTATCATTCACATTATTAATGTTTATACATGACTTAGTATTTTGTATTTTATTCGGTAATTTAATATAAGTACCCGCTCTTAATGGGTTGTATTTGTTAATATTCAATTCTAAATAATTGACAGATTCTATCGCCCATCCGGATTCTGACTGTTCAAATTCTGAGCATTTAGATATCAACTTTTCACAAAATTCTTTGTAAAATGAAGGTAAATCCGTATTGTGAAATACTGTAGTAAATTGAACGTTAAAAGACTTTATAGACTTTTCATTGTTTTTTGGTAAATAATATGACACAAATAGTTCCATATTGACTTTTAAAGCATTGTGTTTAGACAAGGACTTTCTTATTAGTTCATTGACCGTTGCGCAAATATTATTCAAGAAAATTTCAGGCGCTGTGATGATATCTTCCGTATCAGGATTTATTCTGTAACTCACTATTCTGTTTTTGAAGGCGCTAGCGATTATATGCACATTTTGAAACTCTGAGTTAAGGAGACACTTTGATTTATGATAAAGTGACTTTTTATGTGAAGATATGTGAGAAACATAAACCCCGCACTCATTACAAAATACCATTTTGATCCTACTCAGAATGCGACCCGCGTATCAATATTCAAAATAGTAAATCTCAGTCTCTATATAGTTATAACGCTTAGATTT
Source organism: Selenia dentaria (assembly GCA_917880725.1). Classification (NCBI taxonomy): domain Eukaryota; kingdom Metazoa; phylum Arthropoda; class Insecta; order Lepidoptera; family Geometridae; genus Selenia; species Selenia dentaria. Next base: position 8,575,241 of record OU862891.1, read on the forward strand.
TATTCAAATAGTGAATTAATTTCATAGTCATATTAATTATAGAAGAGCAAGATAAAGTAGGCTATGTTCATAGATTTCTGTTTTTCTGATATGTAAATAAGTGCTAAATTAACTTCAACTATGTTAAACTAATTATAATATTTTTACAACCAAACCACAAAAATCAACTAGCTACTGAAATGTCAATGTTGTTACATTCAATTATGAATAAAAAAAATGAATTCAGTTTTAAATCAGTTTTGTCATTTCTAGTTTTGAGTTTATAATTTCAGTATTCGAATTGCAATATTTGTATTTCAGTATTTGCATTTGACATTTCAGTATTTGATATTTGTGAGCTGTAAATAAACCAAGGTAAGTACGTAACAACTATGATTAACTAATTATTTTTTTACAGCCAAGCCATGAAATCAACTAGGAACTGAAACATTCAATTACAAAATCTGCTTAATAATGTTTAATTGATAAAAAATAATAATATATGAATTAAGTTTTAAATCAGTTTTGTCATTTCAAATTTTGAGTTTATAATTTCAGTATTTGAATTTCAATATTTGTATTTCAGTATTTGCATTTGACATTTCAGTATTTCATATATGTATGCTGTAAAGGAAACAAAAGTAAGTAAATTAGGCTTATAAAATCGAAAGATATATGGTATTTATTTATAAAAATGTAAAAATATCATCAGCGCGGTTTCGGATACATAATAGGCTGAATAGATTTAAATTCTTGTTTACCAGCCTGCACAAGGCTGGACACAGTGCGCCAGACAGCTGTGTCTGCATCAGTGCACAGCTTGAGGGTGACGAGCGCTCTCTTCCAACGCTCGTCGGCTGGCTCGGTCTCCGCTTCACGACAGTTGTAAACCCTCAATTCGATGTAGTATTCACCAGCTCTTACGAGATCTCGCTGAGTTGTGTAGCCGCTCGCCCCGCGCTGAGACAAGAAGCTTTGCAGTGATGCCGCTCGAACCGGCTTCAACTGCTTCAAGCTGCTTTCAACCGCCTCCTAAAATATACGAAATAAAGTTATTGTAAGGATTTCAATTAAATATCGCACACACTCGTAGTACAGAAGTATCAAAATATTTTAATTTTAGACCACTCTATGCACAAGCGTTTAATGACACCATATTCAATTCAGTTTATATGTGATAAGTGCAATTGAGTACAAAAATAATATATTATAATATTACTCACTATGAAATAATGTAAATAGATAACAAAATGTATCTTACCTCAAGAAATAAATTTTGTCCTAGGGACAAATCTTCAGTTTCAGAGTTTTTTTCAACCGTCTTGTTCTTTTTCTTCGGCGCTGACGAAGTGCTGTTGGCTCGTTTCTTGTTCGCAGTGCTCGCACCGCCTTCTTTTTTCTTTTCCGATGGAGGTGGAGCTGCTTGTGTTAGCGGTAGACTACCACCCGCTTCTACATCGGACTCAGCGTCCGTTTCATCAGCCCAGAAAGGGTTTTGCGACCAACCCGGCCTGCGAAATCGAAATTATCAATCGTTAAGAAAGCTCAATGTATAAAAAAACAACAAATAAAAATACCATCAAAAATGATGTCAAAATAAGTACCTAAATTAATTACTAAGTTAAGAATTTAGGCTGATTTTTAAGTGATAAAAAAAATCAAAAATTAATAATTTATAGCCAAATATTTTAAAACAATATTGTCTAAGGAATAGTTCATGATGATTACTATTAATTTGAAGTTAAACTAAAATTATTCAGGATAGAAATGTTAACATATTTGAGGGGCAATTAAAAAAAAACACTTACATACTTTCCGATCCAAATGTCACTTCACAGATCGCAGAACAATAAAATATATGAGCAAATTATTCGATGCACATCTATTTATAACATCACTTTATTAAACCGCGTACACACACACCATTTCATAATTTTTATATTGAAGTGCTGACATGTTATTTATATGATACTGATCGTAATGAACTGTATGCCGCATGCGAATACAGATTAAATTTATTTAAGCATTGAACGCTCACCGTGGTCGAGGCTTTATTCACAATTCCATTTATGTTAGCGGTGCCTCGCCGTCGCGGATACCTGAGACGAAATTTTTATAAGGAAGTCGCATGTACTTATCTGGTCTAAAACCGCCCATATCTTGAAATAAATCCTAATAATTACTAATTATTTGGTATTTTGATGCATAGCCCTTCCTTATTTTCAGTCACAAACATAATGAAATCACAATTTTGTGCTAAATATTCTTAAACTAATTTTTAATTATCCTTAAACCTCGGTCTATGCTTTACTTATTGTTCACAGATAAGATACATAAAGTGATAATTTAAAATGTTCCAAAAACAAGCCCCTATATACTGTTTGGCTCTGTAGGGAATTTAAAACTATATTTTGATTAATTACATCTATGCGACACATAATAAATTATACCCCTTAAAAAGCAACTTCTACACTTCAAGAACTAGTAATATTCTATTCACTTTTTGTTTTGTTTTTTTTACAGTTCACAGTCTAGGTATTTGGCTACCAGGTCACTTGATGTTATGTGACGCTGTAGCCGAAGATGGTGGCAAATGCTACCAGCTGTAATGGCACACTGGCTCTCGAGTGAGGCTGCCGGAACACACCATCAGGTGTTTGTCAACAGATTTTCTACAAGAGGGTGGTAGCTAGCCAGGCGATCACGAGCTAGAAAATGCCCTACCACCATGCTATGGTTTCCTCACGATGTTGTCTCCAAAGCTCATGCTCATTGTTGGGGTTCGAACCCGCGCCTTTCGGGACGTTAGCCGACCACGCCAACCATTGAGTTATCATCGCTTCAAGGTTATTATTGTAGTTATTACGTTGTTTAATTGAAAATAACCTTATCAATCTTGGCTGCTAACATCGCACAAACGTCTAAGTATTACAGTTATAACTGTTAGTTCACATACTATAAAGATCTAAAGTTTAGTTTTACCTACCTACTATAAAAGTTCTTAGCATTTACTAGGTGATTTTTTCGTATGCTAAAACTCGTCTGAGTAGACACCACCGCTTTGCGAGTTATTCCGCCACCAAGCAGCTATGTGCCAGCATCGCTGTGTTTGGTTTGAAGTGCATGGTAGACAGTGAAATTATTGGGCATTGTGAGGCATAACATCTTTTGCCTACGAGGGTGTGGAGCGCAGCGCAGGGCGGTACAAAATCTTGTCGATCAAAGTTTTATGTGGATCTGTTACTGTTATGAGCAGATGTGTTTAATGGCCATCAGGTGAACGTCAATAATATAAAATCTTACTATCTCATAATCTAACGATGTCACTCTGACCTAAAAAATAAAAACATTGGAAGTCAAGTGAAATGACGAAGGCTGGATTTATATTTTACGTGGATACGATGGATAAATATTTAATGTTATTTTCCGAGACTAGAGTTCCGTAAAGCAACCCCTGGAGAGATTTTTTATATAAATCAATCTTTCTAGTATTTAATACATGGACGATTACAAAACAAGCTAACTGTGACCTAGATAGACATGTAAGGCTACTACATAAGTCAAATGTTTTACAACTAAATGTTATGCAGTCTCTATACAAACCGCAGCAGTATCAAAACGCATTGCAAACCGAATAGAGGCGAGCATATTATTGATTAGTCTCCTTTACACAGGAAAGATCTCTTAGTTACATCAACCAGTCGTGTAACAAAATAGCTTTCACGCAAATGAAAACATTGTATCGCGTATCGCCTCGGCACGCGCGGTGTCTTACTCGAGACACTCGATGCGCTATCGCGCGCCGATAATAATTAAGCACGTTAGCATCGCGCATCGGCTTGCCATGACATGATACGATGCGGTAGGTCGGCCGATGTCGTGCTGGAGAATTGAGGCTTCTGCATCGCACTCGAGCGAAGCGAGAGTGTGAGGCAGAAGCCCCAATTCTCCCCTACTTGCGAGTACATCGCGGTCGAGTGCTTTAATATAAATGTGCGCCGATATATTTGTGTTATTATTGTGAAACTAAGTGAATTTGGTTATCGCGGACGGACACGGTATCGGAGGGCTACGTATTTCTGTGTTTAGGTTAAGGACGGCCGTCTGGGGTAGGATAATTCTACGGTTGGCTGGATCAGCTAGGTACTTGCCACTGCGACACGACCCACGGATGGATCGGGAAGGTTGCTGGAGCGAACACTGCTTCCCCGCCTTGACGGACCGAGGAGCCGCCTGGATGTTCCAGGCATTGTGAGTTTTACCCTTAATTTAATTGTCTGTGTACTGTATTGTTTGTTACTTTTGATTAATTAGCGCTACGTATCGTAGCCGATGTTCGCTGGAGGCGCTTATGGGCCCCGCCTCCTGAAGACCCGAGTAGGCTCTTCGACAAAACCTATTGGCCCACGGTTGGGCCAAGGTTGGTTGTTAACAATTATGTTTGCATTTCAGTTTTGTGTGATGTTCTCGAAACTGAACATGGCTGATAAATATATGGGAGAGGAACAGAGATACTTTCTGGAAATTTGACTAATAAAGTAATTTATGAGAGGTCTGCCTGCCTGGTCTTGCCCATTTCAATATACATATGAATAAATGGGGTGTTACTAGACTTGAGCATAATTAGATACGACCGAAGAGATAGAAAATTTAAATACACAGGATAATTGAAGTTATATTAAAATTATAGCTCTTTTTTTAAATAAAAACTTAGCATCACAGGTAATTTCGCAAGATAAAACCTACGTACAGGGGCTGCGAATTGAGGCGGACTCGCCCTGCGCATTGGCGCCCTTATTGATAAACGCTGCTTGGATCGTGAATCGTACAAACGGACCTGTGCACGTAGTTCTCGCCGAGTTGCTGTCAGGCTTGTACGTCACACGGTCGTAATACAAAGAATGGGAAAGTATTACATATTATATTATTTATGTTCAATACGTTGATAATATGTATACCTAACTTAAAATTGTAATCCTGTATTATGGCATCATCATGGTATATATACTGGGCCATGATGTATATTACACATCATGGCCCAGTGTACAATATATACTGGGCCGCCAAGGAAGCAGGTCTGCCATTAAAATGCGATGAGTTTTATAATATTTGAGCTACTACACTTGTTTTGTGGTAGGGCCACGATTCAACCCCACAGCCGAATGGACCGGCACGACCGGGGAAGTACTACACCCCCACATAACACTGACGTAAAGTAACATAGCTTACTCTTGGGTTTCGCCGGTTTGTGGGAGGTTCCGGAGGCCCAATTCTAATAATATCTCCAATCCCAATAACAATTTAACAATTTTTACACATTTTAGTATACAGCTGTTATAAGCGTCCATAAAAGGAGGGATTTTGGTTATTTCACAAAAAATGGTAAATTCAATTTATTACGGTGGCTTCGCATCTCATAGACAAAGCAAGCGATTCCGCCGGCGGGGTAGCCATAAACAGAAATAAATACTTACACCATTGTCAATATCTAGAGTAAGTCAAATCCTAGAACCGATAAGATAAATAAATATTTAATTTTACAAACTAATTCACTTACTTTTTCGCATGAGTTTAACAATTTATTTTAGCCGGCTAGAGGCATGTTTAGAAGTGGTGATAGTCCAGGGTAACAAGGGTCGGCTCTCCATAAGACGGACACGGTATCGATCCTACCTCAGGTTTGAGCTTTCGGCGAGGGAAAATCATGATGAAATTCACAGCATGGTGTTAGGGCACTTCGGATGTTCTGCCTAACTATCACCATCAAGTCTGAAAATCTGTCGCTAAACACACAGTGTGTTCCGGCAGTTTTCGTTGAGAGCCAATCGCTATTCTTGGTATAGTGTGATACTATCATCGATAGCATCATCACTGACTACCTGACTGACCGCTGCTGGAATTCACAGTTAAGTGCTTCGAGAGTAGTTAGCAATCTTGAGGGTGGTAACTAGCCGGGTGGGCACTAGAACAAGCCCTACCTCCCTATGCTGTGGAACATCACGATGGTTACCTACACCAAAACCCTGAAGTAGAGATCGAACTAGATGTTGATAGAGCAATACATTGCAAGGTCTAAATAAATCATAGTCTAGCTAGTTAAAATAAAACTATGATTTTGTGGTCTCTAGATTATTGAAATTATATACTTTAAGCCAAAATGTAATTTTTTCTCAGTACAATTTGCCATACTAACTGGTAAATAAGCAGTGGTCCTTGTACAACACTAGCATAGACAACTCACAGTTTGTACTCGTACTATATATCAACGATACGATTACGTTACACTTGCGCAAATTTATGAGATTGGCCCACTGTCGTACAATATTGAATTTTGAGTATTCAAATTCATATTCATATCATTTATTGCATCATATATATTATTATTATTATTATATATATTATATATTATTATAAGTACCCAATTTTGGGCATAGCAATATGAGTAGAAACGGACCGCTATATTACTACTTTTTTCGTCAAAATGTATCCTTAAAATATTCCTCTAAACTATAATAACTTCTAGTAAGCAATACCGTCTTAAGTTTAGTTTCAAACATTTGGTCTTCATCTTAAGCTTTCATCATGTCCGGAATGTTATTATAAATTTTTACAGCCATGATGTTTGGGCCAGAACTGTGTATTTTTAATCTTGAAAAGTGCAGTATTAAGCAATTAGAGTAGTTGCAAAGGCTCAATTTTACTACCAAGTTCACACAGCCCTTTACACATTTCATCTCTATATCAAACCAATTCTTCCAGGTACATCCTATCCCTGGCTCTGGCGGATCTCCTCGTCATCATCACCTGCGTGCCATTCACCTCCATCGTGTACACTTTGGAGTCCTGGCCGTGGGGTTCGACGGTGTGTCGGGTGTCGGAGGCAGCCAAGGATGTCAGTATCGGCGTGTCAGTGTTCACGCTGACAGCGCTGTCTGCTGATAGATACTTTGCCATTGTGGATCCACTGAGAAAATTACACGCTACAGGTATGTTTTTTTAACTTATTAATACTAGCCTTATACCTATATGATCGCTAACTCCGATACGCTGTACTATTCTGCTTCGGTAGAGTTCGGGCTCTGGAGCAAGTGTGCAAGTGAGAAGTGTTTCCGTGTCACGTAAGATCCGAAAGGCTATCAAGATTGGTAAGCACCTAAATTTTCATTAAGACGGAGGATATGGTCCATCCTATTGAGCTACCCACCGGGAGGTACTGTCTTCATGGAGCCCTTAATAGTTCACTAAAGTTGATGGTGAGTGACAAATTAGTGACTACAATACATCTGACTGTTCCTCTCGGTACGGTAGTGATAATAAACGTAACTGCAGCTGGACTGTTTTTCAATAGTAGAATAAGAAAACGTATAAGTCACCGTTTAGGTACGGTCCAATTCCAGTTAAGTTAGTGGAATGCTATTGCCCGTATACCTGTGAAGTAAGAAATACTGCATGATAGACATGAATCTTTGCCGATTTACCGTTTTATCATAACGTTCAGTTCCTTTTAATTCAGATATTTTCAACATTAATATTCATGTAAATAAACATGTATGCTCTTGGCCTAATATAAGTTGGTGTACTGAACGAATCAGACTTGTCGACCAATGTTCTGTATACCAACCTACATAGGTAGACTATTTAACGCCATGCTCGCGACGTAAAAAAAATCGTTGAAAAATACACGTTTCTAATATGTAAACTTTCAACTGACTCTCATCGTCATCATCGCAGATGTAGAACATCCACTTAATGTCCACTTAAGCGGCCTGTATCCAACGTAGTCCTGCCACCTTTATTAGATCGTCTGTCCATCTTGTCGTTCGTCGACCTGCGCTGCGCTTGCCGATCTGTGGTTTTCACCCTATAACCTTTTGGCCCCAGCGGCCATCAGCTTGGCGTGTCATGTGCCCTGCCCACTGCCATTTCAAGTAGCTTATCTTCTGAGGTATGTCGGTGACTTTCGTCCGCATTCGGATCTCATCATTTCGGTTACAATCACGTAGAGAAACCCCGAGCATAATGATAATCTAATACGGTTCAAAAGATTACGAAGAGATAAGAACAATAGACAGACAGACGGACGTAGTTGTAAAAAATGTAAATTTATTAAGGCTGTTAAAGACATACTTATACAAAAGTGTTATTATACACTGGACGAATTCTTTCTGGATGAAACAATACTTACAAAATAAATCGTTCCGCTCCGCACAGTATTGCTATACCCATTCAGGGTCATTATGTAATGCCTACCAAAAATATGTTCACTAAGATCTGCATGTACAACTCATAATGTTTGCAATAAATAATTGAGTATTGAGTATTGAGTATAGTTTGCTTAGAATTCCATAGTTCCGTATAGTAGCGGACAAAGCCTTAAAAAGATCCAGCATATGCATTATAAGACATCCGGATTCGGAAACACATTAATTCATTAGTTACAATAAGACATGTATTTCATAAATTTAAATCCATTTAAATATCCTTCACTTTCTTAATCTTCCCAAGGTATTATTCTATGCATTCTGAACGGCATTGTTTGAACCGATACAAATAAAAATAAAAATAAAAGTAGACGCCAAAAAGTCTGTTCTGGACCAAAATAAAAAAAATGTGGGTCATAAGACTTAAAATTACGCACTGAACAAGAATACGACGTTTTTGAAAAATATTAAAGTTTTACATAAAAAGCACACGGCGGCAGGAGACGAGTTACTTTTCAGTGTATTAAATAAAAATCTACCGCCAAGGATGCATATGTTTACAATGTGATAGATAGAGAAAGTTAAACCGATGAAACTGAGAAAATGTGCGTAGGCTGGTCGACTACTAGAGATTATTTTGAATGGTTTGGACAATTATACAACTAAATTCTTGTAGTTATGATGATTTTAATTATTTACTAATAATTTTCTTATATTTTCTTATCTAGAAAGAAATAATACAATGCAATAGTTCATTGCATAGAACCAAATAATCTTTACTATTAATATATTTTGTGAAATCATTGATGATCTTACTACTGACCAAATCTTTCTTCCAAACAACAATTAAAGGCTAAATTTACAGCCGCAGAGATCAGTAAATCTGTGGTTACGAAACCGTTCTGTACAACACAATATTAGGCTACCATGATATATATCATCAGGTAAATATATTGCTAACTGCCTAAAATAATAACACTGTTATTATATTCCAGGGTCACGAGACATCAATTATTTTCATATGTAACTTAAGTGATAAAATAAAGACGACGCCCGGCACAATTCTGCGTCTAAGATCCCTACCGCAGCTAGTAAAAGAGCTGATTACCTTGATAATTTTTAACAGATTGTTATAAATTGCAGCTAAAACCATCTCGATCATGTCAGCTTATAAACAAAAAAAATCGCTTGATAAATGGTCAATTCGATTAGGAGCTACGATGCCACAGACAGTCATGCCTAACACATAACGCTCTTTTTGCCTTGGGGGTTAAAATGTAGGTGTATGATTGAGTAGATCTATGAATGTATCCGTGCTTGCTAGCTTGAATAGACAACTATCTTTAAACGTTTTGAAATTATTATATGGCCTATGTTCTTTAGGGATAATGTAGGAATATAATGGTGAAAGAATTTATCGGTCCAGTAATTTCGGAGCCTATTCAATTCAAACAAACAAACCAATAAACAAACAAACAACATTTTTACTCTTTATAATATTAGTGTAGATAATGTAAAACTCAAAAAAAATGCTCACAAATCCTAAAGGACTATCATTTATTCGTTCTTTTATTTTGTTCCTTACCGAACATACACTTTTCTCGGGGTCCTTCCGTTTGGCAAAATATTTTTCGTAAAATTTTACTTCCCAAAAAACGTATCGCGCTAGTTTCATTTCCCAAAAGTATCTTTAGCAAATTTATATTTCTCATTTTAATCACTTGGTCAAGTATTAATTTGGCAACTTTTTACTTGCTCGAGTTTTATTAAGTCAAATATACATTAAGCACATTCTTTATTTTGTAAAAATATATATATATATATATATATATATATATAATAAATTCGTACAAATTTTAATATGGGTGATAAATTATAAAAATATGGTACTTATCAATTATGACATTTATTTTATGGTGCCAAGCTTCAGCTGAATTTGAAGTTCTGGGTATAATAATTTGTTTCACCTTATGGCAACTCCAATAACTTGGTGCATAGTTTGGTTGCGTGCTACATGTGCCGTTGATGTAGTTTTTATCAAATCACAGAGCCAAACCTTGCCAATCCAGATCTTCTAAATAATTTAAGAGCTTAAGAAAATATTCAGGGATTTCTTCTTCAGGCAAACAGCTGAGTGCTAACAAACATTTCACTTGCTTATTAAAATGTCGTACCACATTTGACTACATAATACTTTGTACTCGTAACATGAAACATTGCCATGTAAATATTTGCTTAACAATCAATTGCCGAAAATAGTATTGCCAACTGTAAAGTTGCGAAAAGTTGTTTTGCCAAACGTTTTTTTGCCAAATGAAAATTTGGGAAACATACTTTGGCATGTGATACTTTGGGAAACGTTTTTTGCCCAAAAATTAGTGATCCAATTTTTTCCTATATTATTTTGTCAGTTTGTGTGTGCATCACTCTTGCCTTTTCCGTGCATACGGCATTCATACAAAGAGAATCTCTTTCAACAATCATTCAATCAATCCTTCTTGATCGTCTTGATAAAACGTTTTAGTTTAGTGTAGAACTCTAAAAATACAAAATTCTTCTAAACACTTTTATTTTTATCTCACGTAAAATAGTTACGAGAGATACAGTGCGGTGGTTTGCACTGCACTAATTAATTTAACATTCACCTCACACGAAAACAAATGTTTAAAAGTATTTTTATCCCGTTTTATTTGAGTTTTATTACGTTTTTTTTCGAGTGGAGCAGCCAGATGTACTTGAAGATGGGTATTTTAGGTTTAAGAGTGAACCTAAGCGGGTCAAGAATAATTTGAGCTACACGTTATAAGTAAATAGTTAGATAGGTACGTATTAAAGCTCGTGAATCTTTTACGACCGTATTTAATCTACAATGAAATTCGCAATGAAAGTCGGTAGAAGGTTTCAATACGTAAAGTTAAAATAACACATATTAGTGATAGTTAGTTAGATAGATAGTAAACAGACAGAGGGCTCTTACAAATGAAAAAGGCCAAGAAAGTAAGACTGGCGGGAAAAACTTGGTCATCATCATCATCTCAGCCGTAGCACGTCCACTGCTGAACATAAGCCTCCCCCACAAATTTTCAATAGAAGCGGCCTGCATCCAACGTCGTCCTGTTACCTTTAGCAGGTCGTCAGCCCACCTTGTCGGTGGACAACCTACGCTGCGCTTGCCGGTCCGTGGTCTCCACTCCAGAATCTTCTGATCCCATCGGCCATCTGTTCCGCGTGCTATGTGGCCGCAGCCAATCTTGGTATTATTTTCCAATTTTATTTTATATATGGATACCAACTCGAAGCCTTAGAATCCATAGATAATCAAGCAAAGAATCTCATTGGTGACGATGCTTTGGCTTTAGTGGGGACTAGACTTCAAAGCCTAGAACATAGACGAATATTTGCACACTTATCGGTGTTTTCCAGGCTTTACTTCGGAGAACGTTCGATCGATCGATCACAATCTTATTCCCTCATCTCCATTCTTTCATCGGACAACAAGACGCACATTAATACGGCATCCGTACATGTAATAGTTTCATAATTACGCACGAATCGCTTCAAATCAAGTTCCACAATGCGTATGCAGAAGTATGGCACAACCTGTCAGCGTCTATATTTCCCGACATATACAATGTGGGAGTCTTCAAGTAGGTACAGAGTGAATAGGACCACCGTCAACCACGTCATCACTTTCCATCAGGTAAGACTGCGGTCAAATGCTTGTTTATCCAATCTTAAAAAATACTAGTTTAGGCTACTACATCTACTACTTGATGTTGTAGTAACCCAGCTACTGGAACACGCCATTAGGTGTTTCGTCATTTTGAGGGTAGTAGCTAGCGAGGCGGGCAACAGAAAGTACCCTACCACCAAATTGTTAATGCATCCAAATGTTAGAATTAACGTTAGAAACGGGATATTTACCATGTATTGTATTTATTGTGAGCTCTCGATATTTCGGCACAGTTGCATGCGCCATGTTCGCGAGTAAACTGACAATACAATAAATGATAAATATCCCGTTTCTAACGTTAATTCTTGCATTAGTGACCATGTCAGTTTAAAAACTTACATCCAAACCTTTACGCTCAAGTCGAGATAGGGGTGTATGGAATGGATCTGCATTGAACTGATGAATAGAATTGACTTTCTGATACGCCGGTCGTCTGCAATCTGATACTGAGCAGTTAATAAATTATTTTTAGTAATATTTAAAAGATTTGTTATGAGAATTAAAAAATAATTTATAGGCAAAAATGCAAAAAAAATATGCATTTGTGTTCCAGATTATGTCCGACCGTAACTCATAGCGGTAATGATTGATATTTTACAGTTGAAATGATTTTATGATACAACAGTTAACAATAATAATTCCAGCTGTGCCAATCTGTAAGTATAAAATACTAGCGGCGCTCCGCGGTTTAATGATGATGATGACAAAATATATTATACTAGCGATTGCCTGTGACTTCGTTCGCGTAAGAACTCTTTTCTTTTCCAGTCATTCCGCACTGCATTCCCAGCTGGTAGTGTCGTGGGAAATTTAGAACCTGCATACATTGCCGTTCCCTGCTGCACTACCAAACATTATTTCGTAAATATTCAATTCGTTTATAGGTTTCCGTGTTGATGTTTGTTACACTATGGTTTTATTATACTATAGCGTCTCATATATGATTGTGAAGTGAAAGCTGTCAAAATGACAGATGATGTCGTATTTTATGATTTTGATTTCACACTTAGACTACATCTTACTCGACAATAACACCGATATTGGTCTTAGCTGTGAAAGCTATCAAACTGACAGTTGATGATGGATTTTATAGTTTTGGTTTCAGTCTTAGACTTCATTCGGCTAGAAAATGACACGGATGAAGGTCTTAGTTGTGACATCTGTCAAAGTGACAGTTGAGATATTTCATAATTTTTATTTCACACTTAGACTTCATTCTACTTGAAAATGACACAAAAATAGGACTAAGCTCTGACAGCTGTCAAAGTGACAGTTGACAACATCACATCAACATCAACATCACAGCTTTTTTTGTCTTTCTTTCATAAGAAACTTCTCCTAACAATAATTATTAATACTTACAACAAACAAGAATTAGCGAGATTGGTCCATACGTTCTCAAGTTGTAGTGTGGTCAGGAGAGAGGTGTTCATTAGTAGTTTTGGAGTTTATTCGTGACACTTGTCCGGGCACTATTCTATTAAAATATTATATATTTATATATACAACTAAATATGGTGTTGTGAGAAACATTTCATATGAAACTTTTTCTCTGTGAGTGTGTTTGTACCTTAATTTATTTGGTGAAAATAAATTAAGGAAATGTATAAATAATAAGTTATATAGAGGGAGAAATGTTATATTTTCCATCGAGGTTAGCACCAGTACAGCGAGTGAGTTCACACAGGGTTCTCCTTTATTATTTTACTATATAATGTCATATATGTCAGTAAGAGATCGTTCTGAGCGATACGACCGCCTGTTGTGACACTTAATTTTAAGTTTTTCATGGTTGAGTTATGTTTTTATATTATATTATCATATTTCTTTGTTTGTTCTACTTTAAAATGTGGTGTTGCAATAAAGAGTGTATCTATCTATATAATAGTACGATATTTTGTAGTTACTACAGTTTAGAGTATATTTATACAATATTAATCAAGCGTAAATAATGCTAGATGTTTAGACATAATTAATACATAATAACACTAATTATTGTTAGTGAATTAAATAATCGCAAAATACCGTAATACCATTTAATATAATTAAGTACCTATACACAACATATCCTACTACACAAGAATGTTGCGTTTTGTGTGATATTCAATTGATGATGGTAGATATAATTCATTTGATAAATAAGTAGGTCATTTAGTCACTGTCCTGACTATGTGTAAGTTATAGTAATGCGGTGGATCTATTTCTAAAACGTTCTAAGACTATTGACGAGGAAAATACAAATACGTTTCGTGATTTTTCATACTTTGCCTACAATCTTGCTCCAATATGAACACTTAACGGTTAATAATATTACCATTAACCATTACACGTCACTCGAAGAAACACAAATCTAGAAAAATAAAACGAAATTAACAATAGCCATTGTCCTGTTTTTTCCCAAAGAAAATCTCATTAGCTTTAAGTGTTCATGTCATAAAATATTTTATTGACCAATCAAAAACACTCTTAATCTTCACCAAGATCGCATTGTTGAATTGAATCTTTGTTACAGCACTAAAAAAGTCGTACACTAAAAAATAACATACTCGATAAAACGTCTATCACTAAGCTGTTTTTGATTAACAATAAAACTTTCGTTAATGTTGCATTAGACGTCTTTGTTTCTATTGGCATTTGATCAAACTCGTAAGGATTTTGTTGATCGCAGTCTGTGTTCTGTGTATGCTTAACCAGAGCGCCAAGTTGGCGTTATGCCCGTTCGGTTAGCGAGGTAGCGCCAATAGATAAAACCGCCAAAACGTTGCGTAGTCTCTACTTAACTATATATTTAAAGGTAGTTTACGTTCTTTTCTTGAGATTCTGCTAGGCTTTCGCAAAATTAGATCATTTAAAAACTCAAATGTAAAATTTGGGTTTATTCGAAGCGATGATAGCCCAAGGGTGAAAGTCTCTACTTACGAGCGATTCCTTTACAACCGACCTTATGGTCGTTAAACCGACACAGACTAGAAATGTCCCTCTAGCTGCGCCCATTCTCGTAACGGGCTACGCTAAAATCCTAGATTGTGGCGATTTAACGACTCTCGTTACGGTCGCTAACAGATTGAGAATACCGGCCCAGGAGTAACAAGGGTGGCTCGTCAATTAGAAGTCCACGGGATCGATCCCCATCTCGACTGCAGTTTTCATTGACTTTCAACTAATGAGAGAAACTGATTTTTAATTTCATTGATTTTTCATTTTTCATTGAGATGAAGGAAAAATACCACTTTACCATGCAAGTAAATTTTGTTTTTGTTCCGATATAACCGATATCCTATGTATTCAAATTCAAATTAATGTATTGCCTTTTAGTACAGAGCGTTATAATTTGCGGCTCTACCTACCAAACTGGGTATAGATATACCCGTATCTTAATTAGTACTCTCATCCCTTTGTTAGAGTCTGTGCAAAAACAGAACCATCGTGGCGTTACGGTGAACTAATATTCAGATTTTTATATAGCAGCCCATTCCAGCTATTATCTGTATGTTACGCAACTGTCAAGTGTGACTCGATAAAACTTTATAACAGTACATTAAAAGCATATTTGTCACCTGTATTATTTACTTATTAAAACAGTCAATTAGTTCACGCGCGCCCTCATTTCCTAGGACACTTCTCGCACAGTATTATAAATATGTAAGTGTTAAACATTCGCTTGAAACTAGATTGATTTGACTGAGTACAAATGTATTGATCAAGGAATGAACTTCTTTCGTTTTATAAATTAGTAGGTATTGCCTGCTCGCATTCGAAGGACTTGCTTCCCTCAGTAAATTGGCTGTCGCTATTTATCTAGTCAAAGCCGTTTCTCGTTATTGGCTTCTCGTATTTCAATCAGGTTGGTTTGCACCAATCAACCTTAGAAATATATATTATTAGATCACTCGACATTTTATCCTCGAAATAACTTCCTCGCTTTGTTATTTTTGTAGCCTTACTGCTCACAGTTTGATGAAAAATTTAAATGAAATCAAAATTATTGCATGAACTTTGACAATATTAATACCATTTGACTGGTTAACTTCTTATGGACATATATATTTGATATTCGTTAACGAAAACAAAGCGTTAAGAAACCGAAAGTAGTAGATATTCGACGGATTAAGTGCCGAGTTATATAGAATAAAGATATATAAATAGATGTAAATGAATATTAAGAAAAAAAACTATTTTTTTATCAAGCTGGTCTCTACTAGACTTCCTTCAAAAATAGCCGTGGGTATGCCAATATATGTGCTGGTAAATTAATAAGATTAACTCGCTACAAAATAAGGAAAGATAACCCATAAACTCTCAATAGTTTCATGAAGGCCCATAATCCTTTATGTTTAATGAGCACCTAATCTTGAAAGTAATTATTCGTCCAGGACCATAGACGTTTATAGCAAAAGTAAGCACCTATTCTACGTCTTCTTGTTGTAAGTATAAGTATAATTATGAAAGTGCGTAGGCTTGACTGGCCGGTTCACGCAGTTGGTAGGAATCTGCCTTCTGAGCTACTGTTCCCGGGTTGGATTTCCTGACAGGTGAAATAACGAATGACAAAAAAATCTAACATATGTGTGCATGTCTATTTGACCTGTGTCTGGGTGTGTTTATGTATAAAGTATGTATCATATGCTCAGCTATGGTGTTCTATCTATCTATCTTGTGGGGAAATGCAAGCACTGCGCCGTCTTTATTTACCCAGCAAAAGAAACTAGTGAGAACAAACCGACAGTTGCAGACCACACTTGCAAATACTTAAGATACTCACCCTGCCAAGTATCTACATATTGGAAGTGTGCAAGTTTGTAAGAAGATATCCGCTTTAATTTACAAAGCGCCTAATCAAGATTATTTAAATGATATTTTTTTATAATAAAAATAATAAAATATTCATAGTAAACATTTTACCTACATATATGTCTTCCTCTCTCCTAATTGGTGTGCCCGACAGGGTTCACAAGCACCTTATTTATTAAGACCTATGATACGCTTGTGAAATGGAATAAAACGTCGGCTTATTGCAAGAACTCATTAAGTGACATAAACAAAAGTTTGAGAATTCAGTTAATTACTTTTGATTTATATGTTTATAAAATAAGAATCTAGAATATTATATGTTTATAAAAAAATAAACACCACTAGAGAGTTAAATATATTTATTAATAAAATCAAACATAAAGTAGTTAAAAAAATTGAGGGATATTTTTTTAAAAGCTTAAAAACAAAGTTGATGACTTCTTGTCATTGAAAGTTTACACTAAGTGTGAATTAGACATTTCTTAAATTAGACTAAGTATTAACATTAGACTAGTTTCTTAAAGGAACCAACTGGTATTAATCAGTCTTAAAAATTAACAAAACAGTCTTCTTTATATTCATAACAAATTCTTAAAAAGAAAACAATCTTAAACTCAAAAAAAACATTTTGGCACATAAATCAGTACAAATAAAAGTAAACATGGTAACTCAATAAATAAAATAAGTATTAAACATACAAGTAATTTTTAACGACATACTTATTCTTCTGGTAAAATATCTCGACCTTCCTTCTCTGATAGGTTTTGGTACCAGTGATGGGGGTATTTTTTATAGTTTTACTTTTTAAAGCACTAACGCCTGCTTTAGCGATCTCAAACATTGAATATAAAAATTGAATATAAATAGCCACCGAGGTTAGTTGCCTAGTTGGTCAATGGCGTCTGACACGGAGAGTCGGAAGACGCTGGTTCGAATCCCGTCCGAGAATAGAACTTTTCTCTCTATAAATTTTAATGTCTGGGGGTATAATTTTTTCTGAGCACATTTTTAATCCATCTTTTTTTGTAATAGGCAGCTTTTTGCTGTAAGCTTTTTTTAATGCGTAAGTGGAATAATCAAAATTGTTATTAAATGTGTCTACGTTAGGTTTTCGGTTTTTCAGATTTATAGTTTGGGTGGCTGTTTCAGTTGCTCCTTTTTTTGACACATCTAGTTCTTTATAGTCTGACCTATAGTCATACCGATATTGAACGATGTTAGGCCTCTTTTTACAAACCTAAAACTTTTAACTAACTTAAAGTCATTGTACTCTTTCTCCATCAGGCCCAAGAGATCTATTCAACATCAAATTATTTCTTAGATCTTTTAGATCTAAAATCTCTGTGTGATCCATTACCACTGGTTCGTAAGGTTTCTTGATATTGGTGATTTTCTTTGATTTTCTGTTAGACATGGCTAATCTAATGATATTGCAAAGATCTATCATCGACAAAACTGACATATAACGCATCTGATTTTGGGTCCACATGAGTGTGGCCCGAAACGAGGTATTTGTGTTCAATAACCTCAAGGTGTGTTATCTAAACCAAATACAGTTGCAAACATAATAGAAATTGATTCCTATTTTGGCCTGCACAGGTATCAGAAAATATAGATATTTTTGTTACGGAAGATGGCAGACTTTTAATCCAAAGATACAATGCCGTTCCTACCTCATCACTTGCTTTCTTCCCATCAACTTCAGACCACAAGTAACAGAGACCATCATTTGGAGAACGAGCTTCGTAAATAGTAGCACTATATACATTCAATTTCCTTAAGTAGTAGAGAAGTGAGACGTTACTACATGGAATATGAAGTACTTTTTGTAAGTCCAACGTAATTGACATAAACTTTGCATCTTCGTTAGCCTGAACTTTATCTGCCTCTTTGTCTTCTCGGCTTTAATCTTTAAGGGATATGTGTTCTTCATATTTTTGTTATAGCAAGGTCGGGTGAGCCTTGTTTTTTGGCGTAGTTATATTTGTGACACAGTAAGCATTGGACCTTATTTAGTTTATAAAATTCTAAATTATAGTGTGTACAAAATATATTACGATACACATTTATTGAAACCGGAGATTTGGATGCTGTTTTACATTTTTCCTCGTACAATTCGTACATTTTGGAAATAGATAAGCTGTTATCTAAATACTTTTTAGATGAACTCTTTCGACAGTAGTGTGACTCCATAGTCGGAAATGACTCGATGTGTCCTTTGATGAAGTCCAAATCTTCCTGTTTTGTTTTGTTAAGTGCCTCGTGCTTGCCACGTCTATCTACCCCTTCGAAACTACCCGAACGTCCAACTTCACTAAATACTTTGTTAATAGGCCCATTAGATATGCAAAGAGCGTTCTTAAAGATTTTTTCACAAACTTTGATTTTTCGCTCATTTATTTTAAAACAATAAGGGCGCGATGCTGTTCTTCTCCTGGTAGCGTTTACTAAACATCATTGAGGTGTAGTAACTATGATTTATGACAAATAAAACAATTATTGTTTTATTTGTCATAAATCATAGATTTAAAGAAGTAATTATGTGCACTTATTGAGTTTAACCAAATGCTTTTCAAAAGCGATGTGCGTAACGCGTATCTTAAAAAGTTACTTAAATGACATTTATATTACAAAAAAATGTGCCACTTTTTTATTTTTTATTTACTTAAAACTATTATTGTACTTTACCGAGTTTCTAAGAACCAGGTAATCCAAAATGGTAATTATCGACTTTACGTCTAGGTCATAACGGCTAAATTTGTAAAGCTAGAAATAAATGAGTTTTTGCTCTTTATAGAGCTAATCGAGACAAGTTTAACTGTTATAATAACTGTACTTAATGATTTTTTGCCGTTAGTGAGTTCTTGCAATAAGCCGACGAAAATTTAAATTTGAATTTGAATTATATAGTCCTCGGGTTACCACTGACTTGGACAGGCGTGTAAGGCCTGGACTAACAGACTCTGCCTAGTTTGGGTGCTGAAGACCTTGTGTTGTTGTTGTCATGGAACAATTATTATTATTTGACGCAATACAATATAGAGGGTTAGTTGCTAGAGACTCTGCCTTGCCATGCCGCGGGAGGCATGTACACACAATAACACATCACACCATCCAAGACCCGAGCAAATATTAGCAAATATTTCTACTCATTACACAAATATTTGCCTCGGCCAGGGATCGAATCTGGGGCTTCTCGCTTTGTAAAATAGGTTGCTACCAACTGAGCTGATGAAGCCATCGAAGATGAAACCTACTATGAAAGTACGATATGAAAGTAAGACGCATTGTAGATCGACAATGCCCGTGACACCAAACTAAGTTTTTAAAACACTAAACATGTTCTAGGTGATTTTACTTAAATTTAAAACAATTACATATGAATACTTTACGATATTACAAATTTCAGCCAGGATATAATGGGGCTCACATGGCAGAAATCCAATCTCTAAAATAGGCAAAGTTATATAATGAATTCAGACTTTAAAATTCTAGATATATTATTGTTCAAATTGTTGTTGTATTATTAGTGCAGACAAGCCGGCCCAATCTTCATATTCTTCTTCAAATTTATATACAAATCAATTGTAATTTGTTAGTCTCGCAAAAACTCAAAAACGGCTAAAGCGATTCAAATATTTTTGTTATGTTGCTCACCTCAATAGAGGGGTGGTTTAGGAACGAAAAAAAAACATCATCAACATCATCTATAATTACACGGGTTAAACCGCGGGCGCACCTGGTATAGAATAAAAATTGTATCAGCGATAATGTGGACACTATAAATTATTAGAGATCAATAGACACATAAATCTTTGGCCTGATGCTCAGTTTATATACTCGTCTATCTAATACTCTCCAATACTCGTATATCGACCTTAAATATTAATGGGCATTAATTATAAGCACTGAAATTGATACTTATGTTAGGAGAAACTTTTTCAAGATTATTACCTATGTAATGGGTTGTTTTATGAAGCTTAAGAACTGTCTGGGCAAATACATAAATTCATTTAAGTTTTTCATACCATCAAGTGACGAGAAAAGTCGTACCCATAAAGTAACCATCACGCGCCAAAACAGATCAATAAAGACGAAAAATAAGAAGAAGAAGAAGACGAAGAAGAAGAATAAATAAAAAGAAGAATAACAAGTACAGAGCGAAAAACTGAAGTTTTGCGCGGCACTGCACAGTGACATCTTGACAACATTGATATCTGAGTACAATTCACTTCATGCAGTGCTCTTCACATCCTAACGCAGTAATGCTCGTTCTTTATTATTTCACGGCAGAATAGCTCGCACTGCAAGTACTTATCAAGAAAGCTCAAGATCCCTCGCACGATTCAAGATCTTACGGCGGTACGGAAGCCTGCTACGCAAAACTACAGTTCTAAGCTCTGAATGGCACTACAACTGTCATGGCAAACGTAATGCTTACTATCAGGCATATATGGCTTGCCCGTCTCGTCAATTCATTGTCTAGAGAACCAGAATTTGGTGCGGAGCCAAAGAAGCTGTGACCTTCTCTTAATGTCTAAGCCATTGAGAATAAGGGGATGAAGTTTTTCAGGACAACGACAGGGCAATTAGGTATCTCAGTTGCTGTTTGGAGATGACAAAAGTGAAATAAGAAACATCTTAAATATTTCAATCTACATTTGATTTTACAACTGAGATACGTAATAGATCACCAAATCACCACGGCTAACCATCTGTTTCCCGAACAATAATGTTGTAATCCCCTATTATAATTGATAGTCCACCGCGCCCCAACATGCAGACATTAATCCAGAAAACGAGGCCCAAGTTACTAAATCCTTCAGATTAACGATATTTACGATTTACCGATACCGGTAAAGGCACTGCTTAAATAAACGTCGAATCTCTTTAACGGCTTCGGAACAGTTTTATAGCCGTCCATTTCTGATATCCGTTTAACATTTTAATGTTTGTTGATTATTCGATATTTTTTATGCGTCTCGTGTTTTGACTTAATAATTGTATTGTTGTTCAGTTAATAAGAAAAACGATAAGTACATCGCGCAGGCTGCGTGTAATGAGTTATCTATATATAAACGCATATCCAAGATCAAAAACAATGGCGACCTTCTTATTCTTTTTTTCGCTTAAACGAAATTATGTGACATCATAGGCAAGTTGTGCGCCTGATGTTAAGAACTACGCTTGCCCATGACAGTTGCAGCGCCACTCAAAGTGTAGGGCTGTAGGTCCTATTGCGTGGTACTGTTCTGAACTCATTACCTTGACATATAAGATGTTAAATCTATTGCCCAGTAATTTCGGTGGACAGATTGCGCTTCAAACCGATATAACTATGTAAAGTAATCTTTGCATACTACTGGCATTTTCCCAGCAGACTGTAAAATTCCTACCACTACAAACAAGGCTAACTATGCTCTATTCTTAACGCCAATCAACCACTCCGAAAGGAAATGTCGTACATGAAAAGAAAAGGTAATACACCTTTGTTTTACTTTACTATTTTAGATTTACTGGACCTATAGTGTCGATATATCACAGACAACGATTGTCATTAAGTCACCAGAGACTAGAAGTTTACCTTGGCTGCGACTAAACGCGTAGATGCCGCGCTAACGTAACATTTTACACTGCTGCGCTAATCTTTTTTTATGTTATTAGGAAATGGTTCAAGCTTGAACAGATGCATTTCCTAACATGTGACGAAATACACTGCGCCCGTAACCCTGACACATTAAGTTGTTAAGTCTCATCCGCCTGTGATTTCGCCAGCAACCGTACCGTCAAACCAAAACGCAGTATTGCGAACATTACTGCTTCACGAGAGAAAAAGGTATGGTTTACCCCAGATGAACTCATTCACGAAGAGTTCTATTGCTCTTGACTTGTTTTCTAAATTTTCTTTCAGTCTTTCTTATCCTTGACCAATTAAGAATTAACTTTTTACTTGTTGTATATTAAGTTGAATGAACCCTTTCAGGTGGCAGTAAACGAGCGACGCGACTGACAGTGGCGACAGCGCTCGGCATATGGGTGCTTGCGGCCTCACTCGCCGCGCCGGCCTATCTCAACTCCTACCTTAGAAAGTTTGTTGTCAATCCTACCACAAAGGTAAATATGTCTGTCTTAAACGTAATATCTGCATTGCGAGCATGTAATGTCGATAGGAAACAATTTGACAGTAGTATGTACATGAATCTCTAGCTATTTCCCTTGATCACGCCATAACTAGACAATGAGTTTACCGATTTCGATGAAATATGGCAATGAGATAGATTATATCCTAAAGTATAGTAAAGTATCCTATGTAATAAATATTCCACATTCCGCGGAATACAACTTAAGGCTTTTAAAATTTTCTGCAAATGAATATTCTATATATTAAGATTTAAGATCAAGATTTTAAATCTCTTTCACATGAGTCTTTGTCTAGTTGCGAAGTATAATGATGTTACTATACATTAATGTTACGGACAATAACATCAAACCCTTTGTTTCGTAGTCGGACGATTGACTCACTTTTCTAACCGTCATTTTAATTATATAGACATCTACACTAAACAACTGTTTAGCATATAAGTATTGTTTTGAACACGTGTTCCTAGGGAGAAAAACAAACATTATATATTTCGGATAACCAACAAAAACTGTGAAAGTGGCATATAAAAGGAAATTGTTGACATGTGATACGATAGGTGTCTGATGATTTCGCACGGAAAAATAACACATAAAATAGAGCTCATAAAATCATGAGTATAGGTATTTATATTCCGCTTATCTGCCTCATTGTTACTCGGATCTTTATATTTATTTGTGAAAGTGACAATAATTACTTAGAAATCTTACTCTGAAATGAACTCTAATTGGAAATCATCTAATTAACACTTTAAGTGTACATGATGACAAAGTCCCGCAAGTAACAAAGTCTGAGCAAAAGCGATTAACAGTTCAACATAATGGAGTTCTTAGTACCTAACTCAAACATACAAGGTTACTTTAACACTGCCTACGCAGGTCTGCGGCCTTTATTTTTCCGGGTAAATCTTTTGTGGATACCACCGCCCCCGGAGGAACACGGTGGTTATGTGGGAGTCCGTATACCCACTTAAAACCCGGGGTATTTCTCCAAGCGCCTTCATGTCGGGAGTACAGGAACGTTTTGGCAATCGCACGCAGGTCTGCGGCCTAAGTTAACCTAATCTGTGACGTAAGTACCCTAAATGCTACTAATCATTGCGTTACCAACTGATTCGTGCGGCCATCAATCATTTCACTATGTCTATCTCACTCGCACTTGTGGGTCTTATGAAGTCGCATAGTGATGTGCGTAAGATGGTTATAAGCGCATATCGATAAGAATAAAATCAGATAGAAACATAGTAGATAGAATTGTGGCTCTGAAAAGGGCCGTTTGTAATGATTGCTAAATAAATACCGTTTATTGTTCCTTATCGGAACCTTCATCCTCTGTATCGTCCTGTAGATTGATTATGAATGGTGGTTTATCTCTTATAATGACTTTCTGTGTTTTGAAGTTCCTTTGCATATCTCACACACTTGACCCAGTCTTCCTGTGTAACATTATCAACAGCTTTGTGAAGGAGGCTTTCAACGTCTGCTTTCTTGAATGTATTATTATTCGCAGAGACTTCTCCTTTGACCTGAGCCCAGATGAGTTCTATATAGGGTTGTATCGGCAGTGATTTGGTGGTAGCCTTATCACTTCGTGACCCCGTTCATTTGCTAGGTTATCTATGATATAGATCTTCTGCGGGTTGCTAGCCTTCACTTTTCTTAATAGCTCTTCTTTTATTTCACATTTGTCAAAATTAATAATTTGCTTCAACCATTCCTGGATATCACTTTTCTTGGTATTTGATTTTGGTATCTTTTCAAGTTGCATGGAATGATAGCTCGCACTATCAATGATGATAACTGAAGGCTCTTCGAGAACGTTTACCATAGTAATTCAGAGAACCAAGCGATATATGTTTCACCGTCCAGTGGTGTGGTCAGCGTAGTTAGACTTAACAGCTTTAAATACCAATTTCGCATCCGGTACAAAACCAGTCTTTGCAGATCCAGCGTGGCAAACAATGAACCTTTGCCCTTTTCCTACTAGTTGATTCTTAAAGCCGCTAACATCATTGTCTTCAAGCCACATGCGATTTCTTGAGTGGTTCTGATTAACCCATGTCTCATCAAGATAGAATCGCGGCTTCTGGTCGTTAGTTTTCCAACATACATACTTTATGAATCACTGTCCTAGTTTGAGGGCTAACATCACCTATAACTTCTCGAGGTCTACGTTACAAAATAAATTATTAATTGTGAGCGACGAGACTTGACGAGAATGAACATGAATGTAATCACAAGTCACAAATACTTGTAGCAGAACAACAACTTTGCGGTGACGTCGGCAGCGCGGCGGCATGATGTTACGACCAATCAGAAGCTAGCGATAAGCGAGCGCTAATGAGGGTCGAATGCAGGTAGCGGATTATCGATTACATGTTAGGACGCGTTGCACATTCTTATCCCTATTGACGTTTATGGCCCTACGGCTCAGTTGGTAACGCGGTGACTATAGTATTATAAACGCGAAAGATTGTATATATGGAATGTTTGCTACTCTTGTAAACTAAACTGGCAGGACACATTTTAATAAGTTCAGTATGAAGGTAAAGGAGGCACTGGTTTAACCCATAGGATACTTTTCATCATCATCATCATCCATCACTACGCTTGTGAACTGAGTAAATTTTGATGATATTTGGTATGGAGGTAGATGAAGTGCTAGATAAACACAGAGGACACTTTTCATCATAATCATAATTATCATCATCCATCACCACGCGGGTGAACTAGGCCAATTTTGATAAAATTTGGTATGAAGGTAGATGAGGCGCTGGAATAGCACATAGGATACTTTCATCATCATCATTTATCACCACGCGGGTAAAACCGCGGCGCGCAACTAGTATATCATAATAAAGAAAAAGTCTCGTTCTTTTTGTTCATACATACAGTCACGTAGGTATACGCCAAATATATCATTGCTGTTGGAATATTCAATTGGACTGTTCAGTGAAATGAGACTATCGTATAAAATATATCATTCCACTTCATGACCGCAATAATATTGGAGAAAAATGAAGTAAATGTTTACGGTTGACGCACACGATAACTTCTCAGCACCGCCTCGATAAGTTTGGTCGGCGCAGCATCAATAATCCATTAGCGCAACTGTCCATCCGATATTCATAGTCGAGAAGAGCCGACTGGTGGTCGGTGTGGTATTAGAATGCATTGTATACCTCTCGTCAAAACCGTGTCACACTATCGCACTTCACGCTAATATTATAAAGGCGAAAGTTTGTGAGCGTGTGTTTGTGTTAGTTACTTCGTCACGCTCAAACGACCAATTTTGATGAAATTAGGTATGAAGGTAACTAGATGAGGCGCTGGCTTACACATAGGATACTTTTCATCATCATCATCATCAACCATCACCGCGCGGGTGAAAGCTCGGGACGCAACTAGTTGAATAATATATAGGTACTCCAATGTGGTTTGAAGCGTGATGAAGATAGCAAGGTTCCCTCTTGGTTGGCACCATAGTTACCTAAGCACTAGTGCTAATATTATAATTCGAAGTAGTGAGCAAGCATAACTTTAAGGTTTGGGCGTACCTAGCAATTGATGTTATTGGGTTTCTGAAGCTCTGAACGTCACTCCAATGATATAAAAATATAAGATATTGCATACAAGTACAAAACCGTGCTTCCGTACACCCTTATTGGGACGTCGTTCAATTATTCCTCTCGGGACCGCGTGACTAGCGTGATGCCTCGGAATAGTTAACTCGTCATGTCTAGGATGCGCAT
Organism: Selenia dentaria; assembly: GCA_917880725.1. Classification (NCBI taxonomy): domain Eukaryota; kingdom Metazoa; phylum Arthropoda; class Insecta; order Lepidoptera; family Geometridae; genus Selenia; species Selenia dentaria. Next base: position 8,601,835 of record OU862891.1, read on the forward strand.
TGTGGCTTATTCCTAGCACAATCATTTACATCTGTAACTCTCAAGTATATCCTTGGAAAACTATTTTTCATTCTTATCCAATGGTTTGGTGCAAACTACTAAACATTTGAATTGATTTACCGTTTATACCTAAGCTCTAAAGGTAGCAAAAGGGAGTCAAAACTCCGAAAATAATTGGGTACAAACTTTGACCTCACATAGCTCCTGACTAGTAACTAATAACTAGTAATTAGTAAATCAGCAAATCTATTTGATTGAAGTTAATAAAATATAAGTCCTAACGTTTTCTCCTTCAGTCATTGTAATAAAACTTCAAGAGGCCTCTTTGTTTGAATCGCAAGTTTGTTTCTTTGTACGAGGCATCTAATATAATAATTTTCATTTGAAAAGTCTCTCATTATTTTAAAAGTCTCTACGAGAGACGCGGATTTGATATAATATGATCCCTCATGCAATATATAAAACGCATTTTCTATCATTTGTTTAAACTCACATTTTTCGTTTCAACTTTCTAAAATGTTAAGTATTGCGTTAGTAGGTACGAATGCGAATATTAAGTCACTTAACACCTAAAGGCACTTCTATGCTTTGAATGCAACAAAACATAAAAAATATCTAAAGGCGCTTCTACACGTTGGATGCAACAAGACGAAAATAGTATCTAAGGAGCTTCTACTCTGTGATAGCAATAAGACGTAAAAGGATTTGCTTTAAAACACGAAAGGCTACAAGCCTTTCGGGATGGATCTTATCATATAAAGGTATTTACCTGCTTCAGCCACAGCTTCAGTTGAGTTGAGTCTTACAGTTTGTATAAGTACAACTTGTATAGTCTCTAGCCAAATGGTTAGTTTCCGTTGTATACGTTATTTTAGTTTGTAAAGATTATAAGTTATCTCCGATTTCACGCGTGACTTTGTTAATCTAAGTAAATGTTGGTCGTATTGGGAAAAAGCAAAATAAACCATAATGCAACCTCGAAAGGTTTGTTTTTATTTTAATAATATTATGTGTATACAGGTTGAATTTTTGAGACGGGACAGTAAGGGCAGGTACCTTAACCGTTATAGTTACAGGAAAACGTTTTTAGGAGACTATCCGTAAATGTAAGATATTCTGAACTGCAATTACAGATTTTGGAAAAATTTTACTGTCAAGAAAATGGTCATTTACACATAACTGTTTTTAATGCCAATCGATCCTGTTTCTTATAAGGATCAAAAGTATCTACTGGACCGACTGAGGTTTGAGTATTAGAAATGTCAGAAATCGCGAAAAACTTTTTTCATACATTTCGGTAAAAGAGTCAAACTTATAAGTAAGCCAAACTTTTTATTATGAGTAGATCCGCTATAATACGATATTAAGAAGACTTAAATTTCAAACTTTGAATTCGATACGATTTTTGGGTTATTTCAGGTCATTATTTATGTATTTCTTGTTAAAAATATCTTTAATCTAGTGAGCTCCCGACTATGATCAAATTTGCAAACCAGAGTTGGAAAAACCCCGCAAAAAACAAGTGACTGTCGCTTTTTCGTTGATATTACCGATCTGGTATCTTTCAAATGATAATTTATTATGTAAAAAAAATTTTCAGGTCCTTTACAGCATCAAAAAAACAAAACATTAGCTGAAATCTATTGTATTTTTGAATAGATAACATTTTAAATTGGATCCTTATTTGATTTGGCCTTGGCATACCTGTATGCCAAGGCGGTTTTACGAAAGTTTGGTTTGGCATACAGGTATGCCAAGGCAGCAAACGTTTGAACTTTTTAAAGCGTGTTTTGTTAATAATAGGAACACGGAATCTGCATTAACAATCTCAGATATCGAAGAGGAAAAATACCCTTTTCTAGATGGGAGATGAAAAATACTTTATTCTGATATGTTATTGATACACGATTTAAGAAATTTGTTTCGATAGAAAAAATATCGGATATAAGAAACTTTCCCAAAAAACACCCTTGAGGAGAGTTCCCGTCGATGGTTCTATGGAAAATATATTTACATTTTTTATTGTAATCCTAAGATATATACAAATATACTTTAGTGAACTCAGTTTAGGTTATTATTTTTAAACAATAAAATAAATTAAATATTGAAAATATTTTAAAACGTGCGCGCTGATTTAATATAATAATGATTTGATGATATGTAATAAAATATAATTTAATACAACCATACAACGTCTCTCTCATTTCGCCACATGCAATAACGTACACGGGCGATTACGTTGCTGTTGTTATCCTACATATAAATGCAAATTAATATGAATTCACATTTGCACTTACCAATGGTTAATACGCGTTTTTTAAATGGCACTCGACTTCAGATAATGCAGAGAGATGCAGGCCTATAATGCTTACTTTGGCGGTCGTCCATAATTCTCCATATTAACAACTATTCATTAATTATTTCACTGCGTATTGTTCAGTTAAATATTCCAGTGCGTTAAAATTTGTTAACTTTTATGGGCAATAAATTGTATCTAATCTTCACAATAGCTACATAATTATCAGTAAAGCTATAGCTAGGTTGATATTGAATAATATAATTACTTATAAACATAGACACACCCAGACACAGGTCAAACAGACATATACAATGTGTACTTTTACTAATACTAAATGTAACTAACCCACATAAATATGTTATCATCATCATTATCAGCCGGAAGACGTCCACTGCTGAACAAAGGCCTCCTCCATAGAACACCACTTGGACCGGTTACTAGCTTCCTGCATCCAGCGATTCTCCGCGGTTCTGACGAGGTTGTCGGTCCACCTAGCGGGGGGCCGGCCTACACATCGTCTTCCGGTGCGTGGTCGCTACTCGAGAACCTTTCTTCCCCATATATAAATATGTGCATTAACAGAATGTGTGTAAGGATCAAACCCGCAACCAGCAGTTTAGTAGGCCAGTCAGGCCAGTAAATAGTTATTTTCAAGCAATTTCACTTTGTCATCACCCACAGTTTCGAGTATGCTACCCGTATCCAGAAGAATTGGTGCAGATGATGGTGCTGATGAAGTTCATCGTGTACTACTCACTGCCTCTGGGCATCATCGCACTGTTCTACGCCATGATGGCACGTCAGCTGGTGCTGAGCACGCAAAACATGCCTGGAGAGATGCAAGGAACACAGAGACAAGTAAAACTAATGTTAATACTAATACTAGTCATATTATTTCAATACGATAAATACAAAAACTCATAGCATCGCACTGCCCACACACACATCATCATCATCATCTCAGCCGTAGGACGTCCACTGCTGAACATAGGCCTCCCCCATGATTTTCCAAAAGGACCGGTTGGAAGCGGCCTGCATCCAACGTCGTCCTGCGATCTTCATCGGGTCGTCTGTCCACCGTGTCGGTGGACGACCTACGCTGTGCTTGCCGGTCCGTGGTCTCCACTCCAGAACCTTTCGGCCCCATCGGCCATCTGTTCTACGTGCTATGTGCCCTGCCCACTGCCACTTCAACTGGCTAATCTTCTGAGCTATGTCGGTGACTTTCGTTCTTCTACGGATCTCCTCATTTCTGATTCGATCACGTAGAGAAACCCCGAGCATAGCCATCTCCATAGCTCGTTGTGCGACTTTGAGCTTATCTATGAGGCCCATAGTAAGAAACCACGTTTCAGTGCCATAAGTGATCACTGGTAACACACATTGGTCGGAAGACTCTTGTCTTGAGGCACTGAGGTATTTTTGACGAGAAGACTTCGCGAAGTTTCCGGAACGCTGCCCAGCCGAGTTGGATTCGACGATTGACCTCTTTCTCGAATTTGGACCTGCCTAGTTTGACTGTCTGTCCCAGGTAGATGTACTCGTCAACAACTTCGAGAACTGAGTTCCCAACTGATATTGGGGTAGGTACAACATGGGCATTAGACATAATTTTCGTCTTATCCATGTTCATCTTAAGACCTATCCGTTGGGCAACTCGATGGAGGCCTTCGAGCATTGTACTGAGGTTTTCCATGGATTCTGCCATGACTACAATATCGTCGGCAAATCGAAGGTGAGTGATGTATTCGCCGTTAATATTAATGCCAAGTCCTTGCCATTCCAGAAGCTTGAAGGCGTCTTCCAATGTAGCGGTGAACAGTTTCGGAGATATAACGTTTCCCTGTCTCACGCCTCTTTGCAATGGAATTGCCTTCGAACACACACACATATTGACACATAAAAACAACCAAGATTCGGGAACGATTCTGCTGATCAAATAAACATTTGCCTCGGACAGGAGGCGAAGCTGGGAGACCCCTTTCTACGTACGTAAGCTAACGATGTCCGCAAGACCCTATTCTAGGGGCAAAGTCTAATGTGCTTATCTAGGGTATAAGCTCTCTTTATTCCAAAACTCACTCCAACCTGTTAATTTGTTTCAGCGTGAATAAATGACAAACATAAACACACACACACACAAACTAATTATTATAAGGTAGGTACATGCGCATTTATAATGGTCTGATAAAAAGTATATATCTTTAAGGGACTGAATGGATCATAAAACAGTTAGTGCTTTGTGGAATGGATGGATGTTTGTCGTTCTATCACGGCAGATATACATTATACAAGATGGGTGATTTAGATAGATTAGTATGGGCAAGTCTGAAACTATAAGACGTACACAGATGTCTTCTTAGGAACCATGGTATCGATTTTAGTGACAAGAAAAACTGCATTCATACATAACAAATAATACTTAGCTAAGGTATCGAGTCCGATCGTATTGGAATAACTTACATTATTTCTATAAGAATATCGATTGTGTAGGTCAACAGCAGTACCTATATCTTGATATAAAACATGATATTGTAAATGAATACTTTTGTTCAACACAACCTACGTTAATTAACAAGCGAATGAATCAAAAACATAACGAATTATAACTATCTGATAGTTGTTGCAGACTGAGAACAATGCAACCTAACAGTGATGTAAATACAAAACCAGAGGTTACTGTGTCTAGATCGTCCCCACTTTTGGTCGTAGCGACCGAACTAAGTCGACTCACCGACCAAAAATGTGCTTAGTATCGACGCGACAGTGTCGAGTTTTCTATGACTTCCAAAAAGGAGAAGGAACTCAATTCGACTGTTTTTTTTTGATTTTGTTACCTCATAATTTTCGATAGGGTGAACCAATTCTCATTTTTTTTGTTTAAAAGCTGGTGCTTCCCGTGTGGTCCCATTAAATTCATTTTAATCAAATTCGGTCCAGTAGTATTTGAGTCACACTCCAATAACTGAATAGAAAGGAAGTCGGTATAAATTTTTAAAATTGTACTTGTTTTTTTCGTAACTGCTACCAAATAGTGCTGTCTGGGATACCCATAGTTAACAGTAATTACCCCAACTCCCCATCTAAACGTTCCACCAATTGGATGCCTATACTTAGACAGGTAAATGTTCGAGGCGTCTGTCAGGGTAAAACAGAAGACGTGGTCACATTCTCGTTCTCACATCATATTTCTCTGGATTTATAATGTTCGATTTCCGCTTTAGTACGATGAAAGTTATAGATTAATATATTTTAATATTCTGATTATAGATGCGAGCTAGGAGAAAAGTTGCCATGACAGTCCTGGCATTCGTGCTCGTCTTCGCAGCATGCTTCCTACCCTCACACGTCTTCATGTTGTGGTTCTACTTTTGGTAAGTTCACATTGATAAAATAATGCCTGCACTGCGAGCATGGATTGCCGATAAAAGACAGCCCTCGATAAAGCTATCGTAGCTCGATCCATACTAGAGACAACGTACGATAGATGTAACAAGTCACACTGTTACAGCGAATGGTGCATTGGTTGATTGATTGAAAACTATTTATAGTTGAAATAGAAATTTTGGTACACACGTATACTATTAGTTATTCTGTAACTTGGCTGAACTAATTGATGAAGGATACATTCTAATAATTTCAGTTAACCGCAGAATGACTGCAGTATTACCGAAAAGTTTGTGCAAAGATCTTTAGAGGTACAAATTATATAATGTAAAATCTTCACCAAATAACTAGGTAGTTCTTGTTAAGTATGAACGAAAAAAAAATAGCAAATAACAATAGTATAACATATTATATTCAACCAATATTTTTAATTCTCCGTATCCAGAGTATCTTATATATTTGTAATGTACGTTATTTATTATGTTAGAAAACCATCGTGAATGATGTTTATAGTTATTTTTTAGAACCGGCTAAGACTCGCATGATATTTACCTACCGAAAATTTCCTGGGTCCAGTTTCATACTAACTTAAAGTTCGAGATCAAGTGCTTTCACAGATTGGCTGTCCCTATAAGTAGGCATGTTGATTCGGTTTCAAGTCCAATTCTCGTTAGACGTGTAAATTTTCGTGGTACCGGCACGTTTCGGGTCCTCGGAGAGTTCATCTTAAGATTAATGTAAAAGAAACAATAGACGTTACTGTACCTACTTGACTTATAAGTAGCTACGTGTGGAAACTCAGTGAGCTCAGTTCATAAGGGTATTCATACGGGTACTCATAAGGGTTCAGCGAGCCTCTACAGGTGTTTCTCTGGTAGTTCTAATCGGGTGACATAGTAGTAGGACTTTTCTGAAATTATCAATCTTGGTCCAGTTAACCGCTAAACCAGATATTCTGCCTCAAAACTATAATCTATTTATTTAGGGAATTGCAGTATGGTCTCAAGAACAGTGCAGTTCAGTGTCGTGTAGAACTTTGAAACTTAAAGAATTGGATCACATTCCAATTTTAGTCCGCAGCTTGAAGTTTACAATCAATAGAGCGATTTTCCGTCCCATCACTACTGGCTCAATAAAACACCTACATACCCTTACGTATTGGTTGATATTACGTACCTGACACAAATCAGCAGTGTTTTCATATATTTGTTATAGTTTTAAGGTCATGATAATTACAGGTTTCCGATTTGGCGACGCAAGTTATCACAACCACATTTGGTTAAACTTTGGTCTACCATAATAAACTAGTAAATTGTAAAATTGTAAAAAAGGTTCTCAATTACAAACTTTTAAGGTTTATTTTAGAATCTGGTAAGGCTTTTCAAGAGACATTATATTTTTGTCCTGGAACAAGTTATATGAATATGTTTTTAATCTATATTAATGACTTACCTTATTATGTAGAGAAGAATCACGAGATTGTATTGTTTGCAGATGACACTTCACTGTTATTTAAAATTAAAAGGCAGTTATTAAACTATGACGATGTTAACAATGCATTAGCTAAAGTTGTGAATTGGTTCAATACAAATAATCTTCTCCTCAATGAGAAGAAAACTAATTGTATAAAGTTCTCGACGCCAAATGTGAGACAAGTAGAATCCAATATACAATTGAATGGAACAGGGTTGGACCTTGTGGAGTCAACGGTCTTTTTAGTAATTACTATAGATGCTAAATTGCAATGGGGTCCCCACATAAAAAAAATTGTCTAGTACGCTCAGTTCAGCGGCTTATGCTGTTAAAAAAATTAGACTATTAACTGATGTAGACACAGCTAGAATAGTTTATTTTAGTTATTTCCATAGCGTTATGACTTATGGCATACTGCTCTGGGGATGTTCTGCAGATATTAATTCCATTTTTATACTGCAAAAAAGGGCTATACGAGCGATCTACAGTTTAGCTCCCAGAGTTTCCCTTAGACAGAAGTTTAAAGACATAAACATTCTAACTGTTGTCTCTCAGTTTATCTATGAAAATCTAACGTATGTAAAGAAAAACATTAGCAGTTTTGATAAAAGGAGTGAAGCTCATTCCATCAACACGCGAAATAAGCACAAGCTATCCGTACATGTAACGCGTCTCCACAGAATAAGTCATTCTTTTATGGGACAATGTATACGATTCTATAATAAAGTTCCCAATGTTATCCGAGATTTGCCTATTAATAAGTTTAAAATTACTATTAAAACTAAATTCTGTCAAAAAGGTTATTACAAAATTTCGGATTACTTGGAGGATAAAACAGCTTGGGACTGATCACTCCAGGATCTATCTACTCGTGTACTAAGATGTCAAAGTGTAGCGTGTCTTGCCCTACTGATACCATTATTATGTTCTCTTTTGTAAGGCAACACACTGGAGCTAATATTTGTAGTACCTAAGTAAAAATATTGTAAAAACATCTATATATGGCCCCGAGTTTCTTGCCGCTTCTTCTCGGTAGGCTCTATATATTTTGGAACGCGGCGGTAGTCTTTAAAGTACATTATAATGAAAAATTGACGTTCATAAGTGCGTCTTTGATGCCTAAATTGAATAAATGATTTTGACTTTGACTTTGACTATAACCTTAGATATAATTCAGCTTGAAACTATGAATCTGAAAGATCTACTCATGCTTATTTCGTAGTGCTGAGCGTCAAGTGCAAGACTTGCCCCTCTCATCACATGAATGGGTTTTTTTTTTAATCGGCGTTAAGACTTGTAGTTATTGCTTATACGTGCTTCGGAGGGTGCGTAAGCAATTAACCACCTCAACAGCTTTTTTGGGCTGCGTTGGGGCCGCTTATATGATTTAATACGTACTAGAGAGTATTCTTGAATGTCATCGCTGGGGGTCGTTCTTATTTTTATGTATTCGTAAGTAATGAGAAGGTATTTTAATATTTTTTTCTTTGTCAGTCCAACAGCAAATGAAGACTACAACGGGTGGTGGCACGCACTTCGGATCATGGGGTTCTGCCTGTCCTTTTTGAACAGCTGCGTCAATCCTATCGCTTTGTACTGCACTAGTGGCATATTCAGGAAACATTTTAACAAGTAAGAAATGGAGTACCGTTTGCAGTAATCATTTAAACAGATATAAATCAGGGCTTAAAATCAAAAAACAATTGCACTCAATGAGCCACATCGTTAGAACACTTAAATATGTAGGAACATAAGGTAGAAGGACCTGCTTAAGTGGCATCTTCTGGACACTTTATCAAATACTCACTAATAATACTGGTCACTCTGCAACAACTCACTCAGCAACGTTTCAGTAGTTACTCGTATTTTAATAGATACAAGTTATTATATAAAGTTTTTCTTGATGTATCAAGCAACTCTTTGATAGATATGAGACAGTAGCCATATCTTTGAAATCATTTCATAGGAGCTTACAAGTAAGATAATGTAGCAGTTAAGATAATGTAGAACAGCTGCGTATGACAGCTTTGTTCTGCATAAGTTGCATCTTTAGGAAAGATTTCAACTGGATCATCTTCCCCAGTAACGTTGCAGCCATCACTTTAGCAGATTGTAGTAGGTAAATGTACCAAGGATAATCCGAAACATTTTTACAGATTTTACTCAAGAGCCAATTACAATTACGAAACAATTTGTAGTTTCAATATACGAAAGGCGTAAGGCATTTAAGGAAATTTTTAGTAAATAAGAATCACCATGGCATTTTGAGGAGACACTTTAGCAAACATGAGTCACTTACAGTGGTATCGTTAGGAAAGACTTTTATATTATAGGCACTACTAGTCACATACGAGTACATAATAAGAACAGTATGACTAATTTTTATTGTTAAGAAAATAACTATACTATAGTAATTTATTTTGTACGTATCATAATTTGTCTACGAATGTTTGGTAACATTTAGGTACCTAACGATAAAACTGCTGGACCGGATTTCGTGTTTGTTACATCAGTAAACAGCTTGGTTTTACCCCGCGAAAAGTGATTTTAATCCCAACTCAACGGATAGTTCTCGAGGAGTCGCGATTGCCGAAATAGCCTGCATCTATTTACATTTGTTTTCTAAGTATATGTGTAGTTCTTTTGTCTCACGACATCTGTATGTACTTCATTCTTTCAGATACTGAATTAGATCAGTTGATATTGTGACGTATATACCTTCAGATATCTTCTGTGCCGCGGCGGTCCAAGCCATGCTCCCAAAGTGTCTATGTCTCTGTCTACATCAAGAAGGCTACACTCCAGCAGAAAAACAACTGTCAGCATGGTACCTAAGACGTAAGTTATACCTAAATATGTAACGAATTACAAAAAAAAACAGGAAATACGTAAAGTGTCATCATCATCATCTCAGCCGTAGGACGTCCACTGCTGAACATAAGCCTCCCCCATGATTTTCCAAAAGGACCGGTTGGAAGCGGCCTGCATCCAACGTCGTCTTGCAAACTTCATCGGGTCGTCTGTCTCTCTCAAAGACTCTTGTCTTGAGGCACTGAGGTATTTTTGACGAGAAGACTTCGCGAAGTTTCCGGGACGCTGCCCAGCCGAGTAAAGTAAGAACGTAAAGTGTATTAGGTATAAAATAAATTATTAAGTGTCAACTTACTTTTTAGTGCACAATGCTTCTGGTGGATGGAATGTTCACCGGCCTACTACGCATACAACCACCCGCCGGTGACGCTGTAAATGCCGTTAGAGGCAAACACCATTTAGAACCATCAAAAAAAATATTCAATTAATAATATTTTTTGTTTGTTCCAGAACAAGTGTTGGCAGAGAGAGCAGCATTCGCCTCCTTACCAACGGTTCTTCGAAGCTCTGAGGAAGGTGTTCCGGCCATCGAGCCGCTAACAACAACCAGGAGCGGACCAAACACAACTACAGCAAAACTTACCTATACAAATCTGATAACGTGCCTCCTTTCCCAAAATGTTGCGAACATGCGAACGGCAAACATGCCCTTAATACTAAAGTTAGCAGCACTGAAAGTTTCTATTTGCCAGGTTGAGCTATCGGCCTAGCATTAAATAGGTACTTGCATAATGTTCTTGCCTTGATACAGTGATGGTGTTTAAAAATACTTTAATATAAAAATAATTACTTATTAGTGGGGTATCAAAAGCTCAAGTTTATGATACTTATTTTATGGAGGTTGTGGATAAATATGTTATCTGTCACATAATGAAAAATATTCTGCCGTTTGCAGTTTTCTTAAGGTCTATAAATTGATAATCTCGACATCAAGAGAGTTTTATAAAAAAGGTATTGAGCTATATTGGAGCAACGGCCAACGTGAAATATTAAAAATCTGGGTAACCAAGTTTATTACCTATACCATATTGTATTATTTATAAATCCAAAGATGTGTACAATTTTCAGGTTAATCGATTGGGGAAAGTGGGCTGGTATAAAATTATGTCACTAGATTTAACCCAATTTGAGTCCAATGTCAAAAATACTAACAGGGGTTGCCAATTCGTATACTTAGTTGCGAAATCTGTCTAATTTGCTAGAAGTTCGTATCTTTTTATTTTTTTATTCCTTTCTATTTGACTTCTTCGTATATTAATTTCATTTTCAATCACGTGGCTGCCCTTTATCGTTCATAGAAGAGTGGGTTCTGCCCACTCTTCCGACGTAGGTAATTACATCTCCTGAGTTAGGTTTTTTTTTAATTAACAGTAATACTATTTGTTTTAATTATTGGACCTACATATTAGCATTGAGCTTAAGTGCTGCCTTACTCGGGTGTCATTCATATTTCTGTTGTTTTCGTAAAACCCTACCCTTAAGTCATCGCGGGCAATGTTATTGCCACATAAAGTAACGTGTCCCCCAAATTTTAGGTCGGTACATAATACTTAGGGTATGGAATTTGACCGATACGAAATGGGTTCTATTTCTTTACTAAAATATCCTAATTACAAGATTTTGGAATTTAACATCGTTTATTATTGAAATTTACATAAAACATTGGCGGATATTGAATGGATAAAAAAGACAATTAATAATCTAATCTCTAAAGATATGGCAACCAATTTTCGGTAAAAAGGAAAAAGGAAAGCGCGATATGTTTAACGTTTCATGTGGGTAAAATAATATATGAATATCGAGAGGATTGGCTAACCTTCGATAATCTTAGATCAGCTTTTAATCCAGATACTGCAGGTAGGTAGATAATGATTAAAGAAAAAATAAACATCAGCGTATCATATAGGTTCCTTTATGAGCCGAAATCAATTGCGTCGTACACACAGACGATCTCTTTCAAGCTACAATCATTGTAAATGCGCTCGATCGATCAAACGGTTGAACGCTAAGGATGGTTCAAACTAGCCTGCATGTTTAACAACCTGAGAATTCTAGCCATGTTACGCCAATCGTCGTGTTGAGTGAGCAAAGCATAGACCAACATTTTGATATTAGTATACCTACTTTTTTAAATTAGGTTGTAGAATATTATATATCATATAACTTAAATAGAAAAGGTTTCTAAGCGATTTTGTTCATACAAGCTTTGTGTTATATGTAGATTATACCAAATATCTACCTATTATAAAAGTTGTACAGATAGGTAGGTATAGTAAGTAGGTATAAAATAAGATAAAATGTATCCATTAAAAAATTATGTATTATATTATATACCCAATAAGTATTAGTAAGTTTTGTGAATAATATTATAGAAAATAAAGAAATGAGAGACAGGAAGGTAATTTATTATTATAATTACTTATTATGTATTAAAATATTAGTCACGTGATGTATCATTGCATAACAGTTCACGTGTATAATCATTGTTAGGTTGTTTTTAAATGCTGCATGTTCTAGTCAATAGGTACAAATTACACATATGTAGCTTTTATTTAAATTAGTAGTTTTATTATCATATATACATATTCTAATAGTTACATACATCTTTGTACAATTTGTATTATACACTCTGAAAATTTGTAAATAAAAATGTAAACCTCTATTGTGTGTATTTTACTGAAATTCTAGTTGAATTGTATTTTAACAAGCCATCCTTTTCATTCATTCCATCTTTCAGCCTACTCAATTTGATAAAAAACTTACAAAATTTACAAATTTTGCAATGCAGGAAACGTTATGACATATCACATAACTTGTTTAACATTTCTTTCAAACCGATTTCCATTCTACTCGTATTATACCAGATATTTATGATAAATTGTTGTCCAAACAAACTTATGGTCAGGTCTTGATCAAATAAATGGAACAACATGAGAAACATCAGCTTACAAATAAAAATAAACATCAAAATCTGTTTACTTAGAAAAAAGTTACAATGTAACACAAATATAACATTTTATCGAATTCAGAAGAATTCTTACTTGGAAGTTGGTAGTAGATAAAGAATTTTAAAGAAAATAAGGTAAAGTGCAAAATAAAAATAGACAAATTGTTTTAAGAGAATATCGTGACTTTTACGGGCACATATTATTATCAAAACATAAATTTTGACCAAACTCGACGTTCGATCTGGTTGCATAGACCGTGTTCCGTAGTAGAATTAAAAAAAACATAAGCATATGAGATATAATAACTTAATATTAACCGGCTGTTTGTTTCGCCTGGTGATACCACTTATTCATGATTGTAAGGCTTAAGTATAAACTAAAGCTACGCATGTGCGCGTATTCTAGACTAATATTATAAAGAGGAATATAATATTAGTCTATGCTATGTACAATAAAGCAAAGTGACGTACAGATCGCGGCACGTAAGTTGAACTATGCGCAGAACAATATTTTCGGGTTCGGGAAGTGCGGAGCAAGGGGCCGTGCGTAACCATAGCAACTTGGCGATGCTTGCTTCCGAACAATCACACTCCGCCCCGCACTACCTACGCACGCACAATTATATATCTGTCAAATGTGTGATCATTAAATTAAATTGAAGAAATGACAAGACCACAACCAACTTTAAGCAGACAGGCGACTGGAATTGTTTTAACGTATGTAATAATTTTATAAGAGATAACAACATAAATGTTAATGCTTATTTTACTATAGGGTCAATACAATCGAAGAAGCTTACGTTAAAGCAGACACGTCATCGGTAATATGACGGAAGAATTTATTACCCAACAATCGGAGATTCTGATAGCAGTGATTCTGAATTGGATTCTACAGCTGACACAGAAGATGAAATCGCAACTCTTTGCCAAAGATCTAGAATATCACTTATGAATTATGTAGAAGGTTATGCCATGAATTATAGTGATAAAGATTAGTATTCCTATAATTGTTATATTTTATAATACCTAACGATTACATCCCAGTACACTTTGTTCGAAAAATACAATGATTTGAAAGGAAATTCGAGATTATTTTTATACTACGAGTATTTGATATTTGGTTTAACTTGCGTTTCATTTTTAACGACCGCAGAGTAAGTATTCGTCTATCACATTTATCCGTAACTTTACCTGCGCGGACGAACACCATTTTGGCTCAACTTACGTGCCTCAAACTGTACCACAGTTTTATATAGAAGAAGACGTCAATATCTACAAAGAAGTTCACATTACCATAATGTCGAACTATTAGAGTTATGTCACAATAAATAATTTTTCATTTTGAAATATGCAATAGTAACGCCGGTACAGGCCACAAATGATTTGCGCAAATGTATTCGTATCACAAACATCACCGTTCAAACTATGAGTTATCTGTGTCACTGTTGTCTTAGATGATTGAAAGTTTGTACTTTTCACGTGAACGACACATTACGTTTCATTTATGCAGTTGTTCGTGATAGGCACACAGGCCACATTATTCGTACCTTAGTATCAATCCTTATCTACTGTAATAATAAAGAGGAAATATATGTGATTGTTTGTTTGTGTGTAATGGATACACGTAAGAATAGTAAAATAGTAAAAATAGTCTAAACATACAACAAAAAAAGTAATATAGATATAGGATAATTAATAATATACATTTATTAGATTAAAATGTAAAAAACCCAAACCATTTTTACTAATCTACTGGTCTGAATAATTGTGTGACTTTTGTAAATCACTGTTTTCCTAACTTCACATCTGTAAAACTTATGAAACGTATTAGCCGATCGCCAATTGCCTCGACACAAGATGTTGTCGTCTGAAGTATTTTCAAACCAAATTTGTCAAGAGACCGCAGAATGGACGCAACCTGGAGAAACCGTGATGCTGGCTTCTAGATATAAAATTTTACCCATCCTGCTATCACTGTACGTGAAGCAGATTTAGAAGCTTCTCTAACTGCTATAAAAAGACGATGACTTTGTAGTTTTACATCCTTCGCTTTATAGTGTCACAGTTTTATCTATCCAGCAAACTGGATCGAAATAACGCATACTCGAATTTGAATAACAGCCAAATAGATTGTGTATAGTTCTCCGTATCAGTTTTTGAACCAAACTCTGGCAATAATAATATACTAGTGTTAGTTTTCGTGAAATGTTCAGCATCAACTTTTAACAATGTCAAATCATGGACTTAATACCGTATTGACACAATCCTATTTTTATACATTCACAATCTGATACATTCCTACAACGACACAATAAAGTCAAAAGGGACAGTAAAGTTGAACTTATTTTTATCCTGAGGTAGACCATGCTAAACAGCTCTGGTAGGTTATGACATGTATGGGCACAAAATATGTCTTTGATAATAAAAAAATCAAAGACATGTGTATATATTTTCATGTTTCATATTTAGTTTACCTACTTATTTACTTATTATGAAAGTTTTAGAAAGTGTCATGCGTGTTTTATATACCATATATCTAGTTTGGGCCCTATGCTGGGCATAGCACAAAAATGTGCGTGTAACGTAATCTAAGCGTAAGCGTATCGTTGACGTCTACAGTACAAACTATGCGTTATCTGTGCCACAGTTGTGCTAGATAAATAATATTTTGTACTGTATACATCAATAAAACGATTACGTTACACTTGCGCAAATGTTCTTGCTAAGCTCACTGAACCCCTCGAGTGGATGTTGTCCCATAATATTATATTATTATTTTTATTCAACCAATTTCACGGGTTTCACTCGGTCCTTGACAAAGGCATAAGTGGGGCTGTAGCCAACACTTAAATGCCTGTTTGTATAAAAATACAATGCAGTATAAAAACAAACATTTTAAATAGTTACTTGGTATATCTATTACAAAAATGGGTAAAATGGCATGGCTATTGATATGTACTTATTAGTGATACGGGAGATAGTGGGCTATGGACGAGACTACGACACCTGCCAATTTCAGTCTCATCTTAAAAATACTATTATTGTAAATACACTCGAGAGCAATGAATCCGGGTCACTTAAAGAATGTTAAAAATCTCGGAAACTAAAAATGATAGGTTAATGCAATAAATTGTATTTAATAGACAATGTAATACTCTTTAAATGAAAGTAAAAAAAATATGAGTCACCATACATTTTATTAACACAAAATTACATAAAGAAAAAGACTGCTGATCTCTCCTTAAAACAAAAATAGGAAACATGAAATTTTTGAACTTTATTACGATTTTCTTGAATTTTAATACTTCGTATTGCCTCCTCGTGCTTCCATTACTGCGTTTACGCGGTTTGGCATGCTGTACATCAAGTTCCTTATACGATTTTGGGGAATATTCTCCCATTCCTCTGTGAGAGCAATTTTGAGCTCACGAAGCGTGATTGGGGGAGGGTTTCGTTGTTTTACGCATCTGCCTAGCTCGTCCCAAGCATGCCCGATCGGGTTGATATCCGGGCTGCGCGCTGGCCACTCCATACGAGTAATGTTCATCTCTTGAAGGTAGTCATTCACAATCCTACCTGTATGAGGTCGGGCATTGTCATGCATAAATATAGCATCCTCACCTAAATTGACCATAAATGGACCAACGTGATCATTGAGGATTTCTTCCACATATCTTTCGCTAGTTAAAGAGCCGTTTTCTATGATCACCAGCTCTGTGCGACTTTCAGAAGAAATTCCGGCCCACACAAGTACAGACCCACCACCGTAGGCTACTTTTTCTTCGATGCATGCTTGCTTGAATCTTTCCCCTGGTCTTCGATACACTCTGTGTCTTCCATCGTGCTTGTAGAGCATAAATTTTGATTCGTCGGAGAACATAACTTTTGACCAATCTTCAATACTCCAATTTACGTGGCTCTGGGCATATCTTAGTCTTGAAATACGATGCCCACGCTCCAGTTTAAGGCCGTTTGCAGGTCTAAGGGGTTTTAAGTTAGATTCAGCAAGCCGACGTCTTACTGTCCATGCACTTGGGTTTCTTCCCCGAGACGTCGAAACTGATTTGTGAGTTCAGTTCCTGTGAGAAAGCGATTTCGAAGCATGGTGTTCACCAAGTATCGGTCTTCTCGTGCTGTGGTACACCTGGTTCTGCCCGTTCCTGGTCTGCGTAGGTTAGAACCAGTTTCTTCGTAACGTCGGAGAACTCTTTGTACTGTTGACAGCGACACACCGACAGTCCTGGCTGTATCGCGCTGACTCCGGCCGGTTTCCAGCATTGTAAGTATTCTGGTGCATTCTTCAGGCGTAAGCGACATAATTTCAGCTTGAATAATGAATATAGAGCACTATCAACATGGTTTATGTACCCACATAAATGACAGATTACAAACAAAAGCAAAACCAAATGCTGTAATTTCGTAGTTCCATCTTCGAAAGTGGCCCTTTTTCAAATTTGATTTGTTTATGATATAACTTTACAATAACTAAGAAGTTTTAATACCTTCATTTAAGGAGTATTACATTGTCTATTAAATACAATTTATTGCATTAACCTAGCATTTTTAGTTTCCGAGATTTTTAGGATTCTTTAAGTGACCCGGATTCATTGCTCTCGAGTGTATTATTATTATTGTTACACACTGCACTTCATGAGAAACGGACACTTTTAGCATTTTTTAGTTACGTATTATGACAGTACTAACTGCATGACTATGTCACAGGGAAACTATTTCCAGTTTGGTATTAACTAATAGATATTAACAATTCAAAGGTAAGGAAAAACCGAAATACGTGGGTCATCACGAAATACAAATTATTCAAATGCTTTTGCAATATCTCTCTCTCTTGTGTTTTATATCTTTCTTTTGCGTTTTTTTACGGACATCGCATAGTGAACGTGCGCACAGACAATGTTTCCTGTAGTATTTCAAGTAGTCTTTAATCAGAATATTGACATCTGTGATATGCGCACTTTAATAATCACTAAACCATGTAATGTTTATCAATTTATATCTTAAATTATTTATAACTACAAAAGTCAGAGCCATGATTGTCTGCCTGTCTCTTAGATTGAAGAGGAATCCAAACATTAGTCTCAGACGCAGTCGGAGTACTGCCTATTAATGTAATTAATGCGATGTCTAGTGATTATGCGCAAATGTGCCCCGTGCCTACCGATAACTACTAAACATACTTAAGTACCTACCTACCTACCATAGTTCCCGAGGCGTGGCCTATATTACAAATAAATCCCATGCGGATAAAGTCGAAGTACTAAACTATAAAATGTAAGAACTCTAATATCACTTCAAGTATTTAACTTACAGAAACGCGACGGAAATGTCAAAGTTACTGACGTCTTTGTTTTAGACATTGTAATTTCCGCGCAGTCGACGAACGCCAGTTGGCCTCAATTTGTTTATAGTGGGATATCCTTTTGTATTTAATAATTCGACAGCTGAAGTTATACCAGTAAACTAATTTTATTGCGGGTAGTTTTAAGTGTTTATTATCCCACTTCCAAAAACTGTTGTAAGTTCGTATGTACCTAATAACTGGTAAAAATATCAAATATTTTATCTAGTAATATTAGAGTAAGTAGGTATATAAAGAAAAATATGTATTAACCCTTTGCATCCCATAGACGTACATATACGTCAGTTTCATACATAAATCTTTTGTGTTTATTATCACGGAAGGATTAAACATAATAGTATAAGTAAATAGAATTGTCTACGAAATCATGTAAAACATTCTGAAAAAAAACATGCTTGTTACACAATACATACTACATAATATATGATGTAGATTTGTATCATCTTCATGGTTCTTGAAAACCATAAAGAGTGCATCATACAGCCTAAAATAGTTCACTTACTGAAAAAACATTAATTCGGCTGGTTTGTAGTTTACTTTACACCTTCAAACCAAGTTTATCGCTTGTACCTTTGTTTATGCGTTTTATGATACTGCACAACCAACTTTAAAAAATACGTTTTTGGGAGTGGGGTGGGGACCTTTCCTTTTATATTTCGTCATTTAAAATATTGATGGCTATTCTCTATTAAATAATACACATTCTATTAGCATTTCAACTTACTGCCTAGAACGGTTCAAAAATACCCTTTAAAAGTAGTACAAACGATCGGAATAGAATTAGTATTAAAATCCTGTAGTATCGTATATGGAACCCAAAAAGTTACCTTCTTCCTTAGCCAAATAATAAAATACTAAATTGTCAAAAGAATTGATTCACTTGTTCTTTAATAGGTTTACATAGGTTAAACAAGCAAATTTGAGCTCATTCTCAAGAACGTAAGATAATTTCGAACGACTTCTGCTACGTGGTTACTTTATGATGTACAGAAGTGTAGGGATACGAAGGCGTCACCTAGATCAGGATAAGTACATACGTCAATTTAACTACTCGGAATGATTACACTTCGCTTGTGTTCTCTGGATTTAGCGTGGTGATATGTTAAATCGTAAACTTATGTTTTCTTATTCATTGTAATCGCACCAGGAATTTTTCTCAAATTGGAATGTTATACAATACTCGAATGAATGTCACATGCTACCTTAGCAACCAAGTATTTTCCGTTAACTGTAAACCATTCAATAGAAGGCATAATTTAGATATATTCTCGATTAATCTATGGGCATAATAAGGCTTCGTACGATGTCCACGTGGTCGCATAGCGCTTAGAAAAAAAGTAATAATGTTAAAACATTCTTGATTATAATTTTAACTTCGCAGGTAAAACATTTAACCTACCTTAGAACATTATGCTATATGTGCGTATGTGTTAAGGAAATTATACATAGACCACGTACAGACGCGTGCATTTTGAGAAGACGTTTGGAAACCTACATACTATTTAAGGTAGTTAGTATGGGTATTCTAAGCTTGCCACTAATGTTATAATGCGAAAGTTTGTGAGTGAATGAGTTAGGATGTGAGTGTATGTTTGTTTCTTCTACATGCTCAAATGGCAACGGCAATGGACTCAAATTACATTTGGAAAGTTTACCCAGTATTAAGATACCCGACCAAGTATTAACACATACGAGTAAGTTACTTTTAATGCTGATTCAATGCGTAGTTTTCGAGGGATCACGAGAATCTCAATCCAGGCGGACGAGGTCGCAGTATCCTAGTAGAGCACTATGAATATTTAAACTTACAAATATTATAGAATGGTAGCTGATACCCGCGACTTGGTCTGCACAGTTTAAATACTTAGGAAATCAATCCGTAAACACTAATAATAAAATACAGTACCTATGTACATACACATATAAAATTCATATACATAGAAAAAAAACTGTTATTGCATTTCATCACCCTTGACGGTCGCCGATCACTTCTAAAGTAACGATCTGAAAAAATAATAGCGTGCTTTTGACTAAACTATCAGAAACTGACACATCTATACAAAACTCTATTGACATAAAATAAGTCATCATACTGTCTTTACGTACACGGAGATCTTGTTATTTTGAATATGCTGTGCCCAAGAATAGAGGCTTATTCACCCGCGTGGTGATAGATGATAGTGATGATGATGATGATGAAAGTAACCTATGTGCTATTGCAGACTATAATCTATCTCTGTGCCAAATTTCAACCAGATCCGTTTAGTCGTTCTGCCGTGATTGAGTAACAAACATCCATTTATCCGTCCATCCATCCATCCATCCATCCAAACTTTCACATTTATAATATTAGTGGGATCATATTGGTTTACCTGAAATATAATTATACGAATTGCTGCACAAATTGTGGAACACGCAATCTTAGTTAATCTATCATTGTTCGTTTTTGGCGTGGCTGCGTATTTGTAAAGTCCCATCTACACGTGTCTTATTTCCACGTTAAACGGAACAGACGCAAAGATATAAATAAACTTCGCCTACACGTATTGCACGTACCCGCCCAATGATGCGTAAAAATAATTTTTGCATGCCTTTACTTACAGCTTCACTTCATGTATATAAACAAAAACTAAGTGTCCAGTAGCTTACAATGTGATAATACAGCATAAACCAATTTATTAATGAACATAAAGGCCTATTCAGACCTGAGCGTTGTTCGCTACCGCTGTGGGTAACGAAAAATACCACGCGGAACTCGATGGGTAAATAGTATGAAGTTCCATAACTGCAGCGAAACTTGTACCGCCTAGTGAGGCGGCATTTTCTCTTGTTTGGCGAGACTAGTTCCGCCGCCCGGCTAACCGTTGCAAACGAATATCTCTACCGCGCGCGGTAGAGATATCCGCTTTGGTGAGAAAAGGGAAATTAACGCATACCCTTTCGGATTTCTCTATCGCTCGCGGTAGCAAATAACGCCCAGGTTTGAATAGGCCTTTATATGGGTTTTAGAACATACTAATTTCTATATATTTTTTTCAATGATTTGTTTTTCATTATACTAGTAGTTCTGCGAACAGTAGACCTCGCAACCACATAATCTTAACAGCGGCAATCTTTCGCAGTACTTCACAACCTATTTGGCAAATAGCGCCGCGGCAAACTTCCCCCTTTTAAGAAAAATAATTTTCCCCCCTCCACCACTTGAAATCTCCGACATCAACAAAAAATATATTGAATTGTACATACATACCAAGTTTTATCATGATTGGTTGAAAAATGCGATCTGTACAGGAGGACCAACATACAATCTAACAAACATGTAGATTGTAAATGATAAGTGAATTGGGCCACCCAAAGCAGAGAGGTTTCGCTAGTTTCGCTCGCTCAGCTAACTCTGGATTTACAAATATGGTTTTCTAGCGACTTCCAAAAACCAGGAGGTACTCAATTCAACCGTATGTTTTTTTTAAATAATGTTTGTTACTGGTGCATATAACCTCCAGGTTTGACCAGGGGGCGATGCGCGCCTGCCACAATTAGAGATGTGGAACAGGATAAGTTGCTGGTTCACCTAAATCCTAGAATTTATGTAGGTACTTGATACACAGTGATGCTGCTAATACAACAGACCAGGAAACCATTAGAGAGCTACTCACCTTTGCAGAGGAATTCACCACGTCTCACAGGTAGGTAGGTATCGTCCAGGTCATCTAGTCTATCTGGGTCACAGGTTACTGTGCACAACACTGCACTAGGTCACTCTTCTCTAGCAACTTGAAGGTATTTAATTAACGGGTTTACAAGTTCTTATGTTAATTGCGAACGATCGTGAGAAAATCGATCATTGACCGCGCGGTAGGTGGGGTCCATTCAAGTACCCATAACAGACTGCCGGCGCAGGAGGCGCGGTTGCGATGTCACCCGACGAGAAACAGGTTTCATCGTCAGACAATGATAAGTAAACTCCCCTTGCGTGGCACATGGAAGTCGTAATAGCAGCATCAGATAAGATTTGGATGAGTAATTTATCGTATGGAATGATGGTAAAATAATAGGCGTAACCATTTCCCCCGGCTTGAAAGGTCCTACTTTCGAAACACGAAGAGGAAAATGTATAAATTGCATATCGTCACATATTACCTTTTATGACTCTGTGGCTAAACTAATATTTGTTATGTGGTAACTATATCTAACGTCTGCACTAGAATGCGAATTAAAACTAATATTATGGAAGGAAAAGTGATAAAGTAAATGCAGTTTATTGAGTTGGCAGAGGGCACAACCTTACAACCGGCCGACTCCGCAATATTCCATCTTTAGTCTTAACCGAAGCGACTCTAATAATCCCCTTCTTGTCCGGATAGATTTCGGTAATTAAACCTAGCGGCCAATGTAAGGGCATGACATTATCCTGCATGGAGATCACGACCATGCCAACTCGAACCGGGTTGGCTGGAGTGTTCCACTTTTGTTTGGACTGCAGTGTGTGCTAGTATTCTTGACGCCACCGTTTCCAGAATGATTGGACCAATTTGTCCAATAATTGATATCGCGAAATCAAGTGTAACCGCGTTTCAGTCACTTCGCGAGACGGAAGGAAGATGAGTGGTTTCGTATGCAGGAAGTGGGCAGGCGTTAGTGCAGATGGTTCTGAAGGATCAGAACTGAGCGAGTATAGCGGCCTTGAATTAAGCAACGCTTCTATTTGAGTCAACACGGTGTTGAGCTCATCAAAGGTCAAGATTTGGTTACCTATTACTTTAAAAAGGTGCGTTTTAACCCCTTTAACCTCACTCTCCCAGCACCCTCCGAAATGAGGTGCTCTACATGGTATATTTTTCATAGTAATGCGATGCTCAGCGAGCACTGATTCCCATACAGGGCGATATTCTTTTGCCAAGAATTGATACAGATCGCAAAGATACGATCGAGTGCCTATAAAGTTAGTAGCATTATCGGTGTAGAGGCATTCGACCGGACCTCTACGTGATAGAAAGCGTTTGAACGCGCAGAGAAAACTCGCGGTGCTCAAATCTGAAGCAACCTCGAGATGCAGCGCACGAGTTGTCAAGCACGTGAAGAGGCATATATATGCCTTTCTGCTTTTTTGGCCTCTACCACGCACAGAAGTAATAGAGATAGGTCCCGCGAAATCGCAGCCTGAGTGGTAGAACGGTTTTGGCGCCACCTCTACGCGACACCGCGGCAAGTCGGCCATAATAGGAAATACTGGCCGTGGTTTTGCTCGGAAGCAGGTATTGCAATGGAAAGTAATGTGACGTGCAATACGTCGAGCTGACAAAATCCAATATCGCTGTCTTAATAAGGACACTAGCAGATTGGGACCAGTGTGAAGATTCTGTTGGTGGTAGTGAGACACCAAAAGTTTCACTATATGATCTTCACAAGGAAGTAGAATCTGATGTCGTGAGTCAAATTCTAGCTCAGAATTGGCTAATCGGCCACCTATGTGGATAAGATCGTTATGAAGAAATGGACTCAGTTTCTGAATTTGCTTCGAGCACAATTCATTACGAGAAAGACGCTCTATATCGGGTTCGAAATGAACTCGTTGAACTGAACGCCATACTACTGACTCAGCAAATTCTAAATCAGATGCAGTTATAGGCCCAATAGGTAACCGTTTCAAAAATTTATAAACGAAACAAATCATTTTTATATATTTTATCCAGGATGAAAACCTGGTCGAGTGGTTATACAAAATGTCTTCGGAAAGTGCACTTTCGTCCGAGCATTCGTGCGATATCGCAGGTAAAGCAATAGGCTTTATTTCTGGAAGTTCTTGTGCTTCACTCGTGACGAATGGCTTAACAGGCCATTCTGCTCGAGGTAACTTAAGCCATTGAGGCCCATTTAGCCACAAAGGATGATGAACTAGCTGGGCTGGCGTTAAGCCACGTGAAAGACAGTCACTAGGGTTCTCAGATCCTTTGACGTGAAAGAAGTGTTCAGCCGATAAATTGTCGTGAATTTTGGCGATGCGATTGGCGACATAAGTGTGCCAGCGATGCGGTGCGGAATGAATCCAACTCAAAGTCACAGTTGAATCAGAAAAAGCTACAACAGCCTCAATAGCATGTCGAGCTGCGTAAAGGTCGTAAACACGTTTAATCAACGTTGATAAAAGGAGTGCTGCACATAGCTCTAGGCGGGCTAGCGACATTACCTTGAGCGGTGCGACCTTAGACTTCGCACATACTAGTGAGACTATAATATGTCCGTCAGGCTTGACCACGTGGGCATAAACCATTCCGCCATAAGCCTTTTCACTAGCATCAGCGTAGCCGACCAGAGATACCCTACAGGTTTCGTCTACTCCGATATGGCGTGCGAATCTCATTTGCGAAATAAGAGGCAATTCAGCTTGAAATTGATCCCATAGACGAACAATGCGAATTGGTGGAGTATCATCCCATCCAATTTTGACGAGCCATAGCTCTTTTATAAGTAGTTTGGCGTACAGGATCATAGGTGCAACTAGACCTAACACATCGAAAAGACGTGCGATAGCTGAGAGAATATTTCTCTTCGTGCACGGCCGCTCATCAGGATTTACTTGAAATGCAAAGCAATCATCGTCTGGATACCAACGAAGCCCCAAAATCTTTTGCGTTGGATCTTTACTTAAATCAACGCTCTGAGAGAGTCGTAATGGCTCGGGAATACTATCAAGCACTTCCGTGCTATTGCTTGACCACTTGGTCAACTGAAAGTCACCTAAAGCGAAGATTTTAATCAGTTGATGAGCAGCGTCTATAGATAGCGCATTGCTAGTTATAGAACTGTTAATATCATCTATGTATATGTCTCTATGCAAGATTTCACTCGCAAGAGGTAGAGTTTGACCTTCGTCTTGGACCAGTTGCTGAACTGTGCGGATGGCAATAAACGGCGAACACTTGAGACCAAAGGGAAGGACTGAGAACGAATAACATTGAAGATCCTCATTCTCGCAAAAGCGGTAGAGTATACGTTGAAGTGAGCGATCTTCAGGACGTATGCCTATGCGGAGATACATAGCTTTCACGTCAGCCGAGATAGCTATTTTGAAAAGCCTAAAATTTAATAAAATGTTAAACAGGTCAGTCTGAAGGGCTGGACCAGCGTGTAGTATATCGTTTAGCGAAACACCATTGTCTGTCTTAGCGCTGGCGTCCAAAACCACACGCAGTTTAGTAGTAGTTTTATCCTCACGGATGACAACATGGTGCGGAATATAATATGCAACTTCTCGATCGAGTGAAGCGCCTTTAGGGAGAACTCCTTGCACAATAGAAATGTAGTTTTGATTTATATAATCCCGAATGACATCATCGTACAATAGCTTTACATTAGGGTTTGCCTTGAGCTTGCGCTCTAAGCTCAAAAACCTGCGACGTGCTATATCGAAAGAATTCCCTAATGCCGTTGCATTTGTTTTCAGTGGCAAGGCAGCCACATATTTACCCGACTGCGTGCGAGTAGTAGTTGCACAGTAAAATTGCTCACAGTGTGTATCATCTACACTCACTATGGGGGACAATGCGACTTCCTCAATCTCCCAGAATTTGCGAAGATCACAGCAATGGGGAGAGGAAAAAGCGCAAAACGACAGCGTGGCTGTATTGGGCGCCGATACAGGCGCATCTCCCATAAGAATATATCCCAGTACAGTTTCTAAGGCGTCGGGATATCCTGGTGTACTGGTCACGTGACCTGGTCGCAATAACTTAGCAAACAGTTTTACCCCTAATAGGATATCTATGTTACCCGGCACACCCCAAGTATCGTCCGCGAGTAGTTTAGAATCGATGTGATTTAAATCAGCAACATTTATTGAACATAACGGTAGTTGATCTGTTATCTGATCTAATACTAACGCATTGATATTGTACTTAGGTTGAGTGCGTAACCGAGAGCTAAACGTAAGGTCAACTGAACCCCGAACTGGCTGAGAGGTACCACCAATACCTTTGACGGTGCTTATAGAGTCGTCACAAATAGGTAACCCGAGCATGCGACAACAACGGGTTGTTATATAGTTCTTCTGTGAACCGGGGTCCAACAGACATCTGACCACAACATCTTTACCTTTTCTACCTACCACTAACACTTTAGCAGTAGCAAGCACTTCGGTGGTTCTTGTGGTCCGCTGGACTGATGCAGAATGTGTGCATAAAGCTACCCGATCTGAAGTAGTCGAAGTAGCTACAGATCCCGGGGCAGTTGCCGCGTCGGGGTCAGAGGATGACCCTGTCGAGTACGTTTCCATTTTTGCGGGCGATTGCTCAAAATGGATAAGGCTATGATGTTTACCGCCACATTTTTTGCAAGAAGTCTTGGACTGACACCTAGATACGGTATGTTGACTACTTAAACAGTTACCGCACATGTGATGGTCTTTTATAAATTTAAATCTGTCATTTACATTCAATTTCTGAAATTCACCACACTTAAATAAATGCGTGTGCGAAGAATGACAGAGTGAGCACTTAGGTGCAGTAGCCACATACACCTGCGATACCTTAGACGTGGCGGTGGCATTACTTCCGGTAGTTCTGGTGGGCCGCGGCTCAGAGCGCTGCGGCGCGGTGCGATACATTATTTTAACTTGTTCGCGTACAAACTTCACGAAATAATCGTAATCTATACTCTGTGGGTCCTTCTGAGTACGAAGGGACATTTCATAATGTTTAGCGATATCCGAGTCTAATAACTTAAGACCGAGGTGCGTAAAAATAAAATTCTCTAAGTTATCTATTTTTAATTGCTTAAGACCAGCTACAGTCGCGGTGAATTTATCGAACACCCTTTCAATATTAGCGGGCGACGAACCGGCCGATTTAAGTGAAAACAATTGATTTAAATAATTCACTGCAAGCGCTCGGTTGTCTAGGTATTTAGCGATAAGCGCATCCCAGACTACGCGGTAATTGTCCGCTGAAGGCAAAATGCCTGCTGCCACATTCCTAGCTTTCCCCTTTAGACAACTCAGTAGATAATGAATTCGATCTGAATCTGATAAACCTGAGTTTGTGTGAATTACTCGCTTAAAGGTTTCATGAAAGTATGGAAAAGTTTGAATGTCACCATCAAATGTCGGCAATTCTATTTTCGGTATCTTAATGTGGTGAGCGTTGGAACTAGGACCCGGCTGCAGCCCGCTTGGTGACACGGACGGCTCAGTTAACGAACAAACGGCTTCCTTTATTTCGCATGCCAAATCATCAAATGCATTTAAAGCGCTGTAATTAATTTCATAAGTAGGCTCTAATTTCAGACTTAAAACATTCAAATTGTCTAGAATTGTACAAAATTCACTTCTTATCGTATCAATTTGTTTGGCTTGTGCAATAAAAGTTTTCCGTGTTCTGTCAGTAGATAATGTTTTTATAGAATCATATATACTTTGAATCCTGGCGAAATAAGTCGCGCGTTTACTTTCATAAAGTCTGAGCTTTGTCTTATCATCCATTATGAACAGAATATAAAAACAATTAAAAACACTAAAACCTTTTCTTTTACGGAACCACTAACGCTTAAAGCGGAACCCAAATGTAAGTCAAAGTATATAATGCGTACGAAATCCTTCCGTTCTACGTGAAATTCTATTTAAACGATTACAATTTTCAACGTACGGTAGGCCTATGAATAATAAGAATATTTTAAGTAAGTACCTAGGCCAATTTAAACCTTCAGAAAGTACATAAATATAGCAAATATGTCAGTAACTTAAACGTAAACAAACGGTTATTTTACGCTATTGCGTTGCGAGTGGCGAGTTTTAAAACCTGATTACAAATGTCTTATCGTATATCAGTAGGTATTTACGATGCGGAACTGCAACCAACACAATTGATGCGATGCGCTTAATAATAATTAATTATAGCTTACACTACCGAATAGATATCTTCCGAACGCGCACAGAACACTAGGTAACGCAGGTAAAATTAGTTGATACAAATAAAATAAATTATTACATGCACCTACCTAATTCACGAACTAGTATACATATATATTACCCAATTCGTTCAGATAGCTATACCGCTATACCAACGCTACGAAGCTACGTTCAATGCGATCGATGCATCTAAAGTATACCTACACCTAGGGATGTTTGCTACTCAACGTACCGAAGTAGTAAGTGTTTGTTAATTTACCTAAAGTTCCCCGTCAACAAATCAAGGGTTACTTATTTAAGATAAACTCACAAGCGATGCGAATAAGATGACGAAATTGCACTAATTAAGCCAAATGCGATGTCTGTGTGTCCTATAAATAAATACTCGTCTAAACCAATTATGACGAGCTGATATGAAAGCAATAGGTACCCACTATTCAATTTGCAAGTTGCTACAATATTACAATAACAACTTTGAATAAGTATTAGGCTCGCTAGAAATGAATTGAAAAATCCAACTATAGAACTGCACTACCCACTAACTGCATACGATATGATACGGCAAGTAAAACGTGTTAACGTCACGATCGTATTGACATTACGCAGTTAGAATAATAAACCTTCAAGCAAGGTAATAGGGATGAAGTTTGAGTGACGATATGCAATAACTAAATGAAATCTAGAAATTTCGACTACAATTCTAAGAATAATAGGTTATTGTATGTATTTAAACTATCCGGCTCGAAGGACCAAAATGGTGCATATAACCTCCAGGTTTGACCAGGGGGCGATGCGCGCCTGCCACAATTAGAGATGTGGAACAGGATAAGTTGCTGGTTCACCTAAATCCTAGAATTTATGTAGGTACTTGATACACAGTGATGCTGCTAATACAACAGACCAGGAAACCATTAGAGAGCTACTCACCTTTGCAGAGGAATTCACCACGTCTCACAGGTAGGTAGGTATCGTCCAGGTCATCTAGTCTATCTGGGTCACAGGTTACTGTGCACAACACTGCACTAGGTCACTCTTCTCTAGCAACTTGAAGGTATTTAATTAACGGGTTTACAAGTTCTTATGTTAATTGCGAACGATCGTGAGAAAATCGATCATTGACCGCGCGGTAGGTGGGGTCCATTCAAGTACCCATAACAGACTGCCGGCGCAGGAGGCGCGGGTGCGATG
Organism: Selenia dentaria; assembly: GCA_917880725.1. Classification (NCBI taxonomy): domain Eukaryota; kingdom Metazoa; phylum Arthropoda; class Insecta; order Lepidoptera; family Geometridae; genus Selenia; species Selenia dentaria. The sequence continues at coordinate 8,631,278 of OU862891.1, forward strand.
TCACCCGACGAGAAACAGGTTTCATCGTCAGACAATGATAAGTAAACTCCCCTTGCGTGGCACATGGAAGTCGTAATAGCAGCATCAGATAAGATTTGGATGAGTAATTTATCGTATGGAATGATGGTAAAATAATAGGCGTAACCAGTTACCTCATAACTTTCGATCGGGTAAACCGATTCTCAAAATTCTTTTTTGTTTGAAAACTGGTGCTTCCCGTGAGGTCCCATTTAAATTTCATCAAATTTGTCTAGTGGTTTTTGAGTTACACTCCAATAACTGAATAGAATGAAAGTCGGTATAATTTTTTTCAAATTGTATTTTTTATCTCGTAAACATGATTCGTGTCATAATAATAAAAAACTTGAGAGGTGTCAAGGGACACCCGGATAAAACGAAGTTCCTCATCAGAAAAAATAATGCTAAAAATACAAAACCATGGTAAATATTCCAATAATAGGTTCCGATAATCGCGCGTATAGGGTTACTTCAATAAAACTCCTTTCTGTGTATGGGAAGTGTTCAAAAATATATATTTCTCAAAATTACATATTACATCCAGTGAATGACATGCCTCCGCGAGCTAACTTTACCTGAGTCGCCATCTAGTATAAATTTACGGAACTAAATGGCGCCACTTGCTACGATTACAACATCTGGCTTGCTTTCTATAAGAGAGAGAGAGACGGACAGAGAAACATGCGACGCCGCACTTGCTTTCTATAAGAGAGAGAGAGAGACAGACAGACAGCTTACTATAACAAAAAGTGTCGTGACAACTTTTCGTAAGAATTTTTTCCGTCTAGCCCCCTTTCACAACGCGCGATAAGGAACTTCGTTCCAAAAATAAAAATAATATACGCTGCCATAATGGCACCTTCACACCTCTTTAAAAAGGTTCCATGACAATTTCGAGTCCGACTATCTGACAGCCTTATAAAGGCAATTCGTATACTCAAGGTACTATCACAATAAAGGGTTTTTCAACAAGAATTATGTTTTTCGATTGGGGCAACACCAACAACATGACAGTTTTGACATTTAGTTTTTTGACGTATTCGTAGTAGATTCTTTCGCAATTGTTTCAATGAATTCAATTTTGCTCGAAAAACGCATTGAAATATTTAAAATCCACTACAAAAATGGTTTTAACGATCATTTGGATTACTGCAGAGGGTGAATATAACTCGAAAATAGTTACATTTATGTTTAGAAGTTTGTAATATGAAGTGTCATTTGTAGTCAGTAAGTATAGTGTATTATGATGATGTGATTCGTTACCCATGTTACTACCAGTAGTAACACGGTGGCATTTCACAGTTCCCACTGGGAAAGAGGCCCCTCAGCACAATGAAAATGTATTGAATACGTGTACGTATGCTCCGCATCTTGCCCCTCTGATTCGACTGGTTTGCGTAAATTCAGAAATTTCTACAGAAGGGCAACAATAATAACTATGTTACTAGTTAGCTACACTTCGGAATAAAATTGCTATTTATTTTCGGATAGATATCAATTTACGTATAGCGTATAGTTTACCTAATAGGTACCTATGTAATATTTGTAGATGGAGGAGGCAGAATTTTCCAAATATGCAAAATTTCAACTGTACAGAAAACTTGCAGAAAAATCCAATACAAAAATAAATAAAGGAACGGAAAGTCAAACAAAAGAACGAAACAAGTTAAATAAAGGCTTGTAAAACAATGGATTTCGAACTACGTTCGTCGACAAAGATGAATAATTTGTTATTCATGAGTTTAATTTTAGCAAAAAGAGTACCTACGATTGTTCTTCACGGTTGGTTAACCTTTTGTTAATTCACAGTTTAAGTATTATAGTAAGCAAGTGAAAAAATATCGGCATACATATGTGGTTTTGGAGATTGCAAATGAAGAATATCATAAATTTATGACAGGCCCCCGACCGTAACGAATTCGGATAACAGACGAGAACTTCTGTTGTAAAGAATGGCGACTTGCCAGTGGGAAATTTGTCATGTTAATCACTGTTCCGCTCGTTTGTTTCAGCTTAATGTGTGGGTTTGTTTATCCCCTCTATTTGGCTATATCTATAGCACTTAGTATCTAGCACATTGGCATTGGTATTCAATCAAGCGACGTAACCAATATAGCTATCGAGCAAGCCCGAACTACTCGTTCCGGCCTAACTATGCATCCATATACTGTTCAAAACTTCTTACCACGAACCAAAAGTTTGGCAGTTCCTACCTCTATCGTGTAAGTAAATTGTGGAATGCTCAGCCGGCGTACGTATTTCCTTGCAGCTATGACCCTGGGTCTTTCAAGCAGGGCGTGAAAAAGCATATGTTAGGTCATCATAAAGGTGGTGATTAGTGCAGCTTACGGCTGCATTAATGGTAATTGCTTCTTGATTCCATCTTCGCTTTCCATCCGGCGAGAAGGAGTCACTTTGATAAACCACCATAAAGAAAAAGCCAATTAGTTTTTAATTAATAAAGTAATTTTAATCGTTACTTTTTTTCAAAAAATACGTAAGTTTGACACTAATGTATATATTTTATATGAAATCCGACTTTACTTACGTAATTAGCTAACGTTATTGACCTAGGTTTCGGGCATCTAATGCTCACCCCAGGGTGTTTACTCTTCAAATCGGTCTGACGTTATCGGTCGAACAGTCGATAACGTCGGCTAATTACGTGAGTATAGTTGAGTTTGATAAAGTAGCATATATTCTTTAATGTATCTAATACATACATTTAGATTTAACACTATTCCTTAATGATAGAAAATCTCGTCTGTTACTAAAATTTGTTGCCGTTGGGGTCTGTAATAAATTTATAATATTGTTCATTTGCAATCTCCAAAACGACAGCATTCTGTGTTCGTTTTTAGCTGGCTTACTGTTATGCTTTAATGCGTGAACGGATGGTACAATTTCGCTAATAATATTTTGTTGTGATAATTATTGTAAGGCAAAGGTTCATAAGAAAGAAAAATCACGAAAATAAATGGAGATTTTCGTTAGGCTGAAGACGCTAACGCAGTCGCGGGCAGTCGCTAGAGATCAATAAATAAATTAAATTTATCATATTATTATAACATAATCAGTTTAATGTTAACTGTAAACAAGTGACGTAATAGTATACTTTACTACATAATTCATTATAATATTTTGTTACTAAATATTACAATATTTCATTACTCTTGTGCTGGCACTCTTTGCTTAAATGTTTGCTTTATTTAGAAGGTTTAACTTACTTTTTGTTAGTTTCTTAGTTCGACTTATTATTGTCATTATATCACAATAACAAGGCAAATATATCTAAGTAATTGTCAATGATTTAAATATGATTGTAACAAGTTCATATTTCAATTTACTTGCCGTAAATTATTTTACTAAAACTTCGAAGACACTTTCATCTATCAAGAAAATGGTGAGTACTTAGTGTAATGAAAAAGATCTATCATTGTCCGATTGGTCAAAACGTCAAGGCGATTCCAGAGATGAACAAATAATGAAGAAATTCCAATCAAGAATCGACGTGAAAGCGTTTTCAAACGACTTTTGCTCTAAGTGCGGTTTCATTAACGAACAACCACAATTTCAACCCATGTTTTGGGCTTTTCGTAAACTGAAATATATATTTAATGTTGTTTAATGATCTAGGTAAGTATTGACAGTTTAAATAGCATAATCACAACATAACCGGTTACCACCGGTCTGGTGCGTGCGGCGTCTATTTGCAGCACCACCAGCGTGTACCTACACAACCGCTCAACGTGCTCCCACGTGACAGGTCTAAAATCTGCTAAAGCCTGATAACTCAGGAACCAGATAACATATTTTATACAAGATCAGAATCAGTACTGTTACATGGACCTTTCTTTCAGATGGAAATTATCGTACAGTGTCGTTTTCAAACAGCCTGAATTGCTCTGATGTTGCCTTATGATGACTGTTACCATAATTAACTTCCGATGGAAAAAAGCAATAAGTTACATAATATAAATTTAAAAAATATCGTATTAACTTACTCTGACCGAGCGATTGCGAAGCACTAGCTAAGCGTCTCTGCAGTATTAGCTTGGGCAAAAATACTTTCGTATGTCTGTCTGTCCGGCTGGTTTCTTCTATCGCATTTCTTAACCGATTCTCATATAGTGAGCTGATTCGAAAATCGTGTAGATTTTTTATTGATTCAGTTATTGAATGTTTTTAAATAAAATCTATTTCATATGTTTTTAGTACCCTAATATGAAACTAGATGGTGTTGGCAATTTGAAGAGCGCGATAAATATGTATTCAGTTTGAAGCTATGCAAAGACATACTCGCAAGGTCTACAGTTCACAGAGTTACTAGTTTACTATTATGTTTATGAGAATTAGTATTCAAAGCTTTGAAGTAAGCACGCTCGACGTTACTAAAATGAAAGTACAGAACCTTCTTAACCAGCTACATAACAGTTTTTGTTACTAGTATCAACCTGTATATATCATCCCTCACGTAAAGCACGTATAAGACGGATCACCTGTCTACACGTTCGACACGCCTTCTATATCCCGCAGGGATTTAGGCCTAGTCACAGCGCGAACGTTTTACTTGAGTAGAACTGAAAATATCCTACACACTTGTCATACTCGTAAATACGCAATGGTCTGAGTCGTAAATATTTCTATTTGTGATTAAAAATTTTAAACACTTTACAAGAGAAGCAACCTTACTTAATCTAAAGTGGTTATTTATATTATCTGCCACGAACATGATACATACGACTGTCTATGATGATACAGTTGGGATGATTGATATAGGTACCATTTTACCTGACTAGCTTACTCGTACCGCAGGCGAACGATATAGAATGCCAATTGGTCATCAAGGGTAGCTGCTGCAACATACGCTCCCGCTGGTGGCACTAGGCTTGATGACAGATGGAGTGCTTCCTTCTTGGAGTTTAGCATGTGTCTTATAGGGTACCCATTTAAATGTCTAAAATTAAAAAACCTCACGTTAAAACACCTCCGTTCAAAATACCTAAAATCAAAATACCTCATGGTTGTTTCACTTAAATTCAAAACACCTCAAGTTTAAAATGCCATATGGTTATATTACTCCAGTTCATAAAGCTAAAACTTGAAATACCTATGAACAAAATTCCTAAAGTTGGTTTACCTAACAGTTATTTGACCAAAATGAAAAATACCAAACCGACGTCGATGAAGGTATGTAAATAAAAAATCCAAATAAAACCACAATTATTGCTTATTTTAAATTTTTAATCATAAATACATACAATATGCGTGGGACATAATTTGTTGTTAATTACAAATAAAAGAAATAAGTTTCTTAAATAAGACAAACAGTACATAAAAAGTACAGCAAAAGTAATCAAATAACAACAATTTTGTTGTTTTTATAATTATGTTATTTATTAAAGATTTGCTGCAATAGCTTTCAAAAGATCGACATTACTGTATTCAGGAATATTTTGTAATATGTTGTTGATGTTATTTAACTTGTAATGCCCTTTTTTCATCCGTTTTTTAGGTACTGGTTCACCATTGATTATTTTTTGAATTGCAATTAGGGTTGAGTTACCAAGAGGTAGTTGCCCCTTGAGTTTATTCAGAAGTAGGGAGCAGTAGCTCGAGACTTCAACCAGCCCAAGGGCTGAAGTCAAGATGACTGACTAAGGTGATCGCGCAACTTTGGTTATAATAATTATTATATAATTATCATAGTATTTATTTGGAGCGGACACATACATACATTATTCTTTATGTAATTATACATAATTATTTATTTTGCATTACTAGTCTAGGGCAAAGTCATATATAGGTACGACGACGAGCGTAGCGAGGAGGAGTGTTAGGTTACTTGTGACTACAACGCGCGAGCCGAGCGAGCGAAGCGAGCGTGCCGCGGTAGCGGCCGGCGATGCGCCAGAAATGAATCGTACGTTTTAATCTAGTTTCTATATGAGTGAGTGGGTGGGTGAGTGAACGCGGTACTACTACTACTACTACTACTACTGCTGCTGCTGTAAGTAATTAGTTACTCACTCACTCACTCACTCACTCACTCACTCGCTTCTCCGAGGAGACACGTGGATACAACAACAATTCAAGTTAATTTATTAATTCAATCATTCATTTATTTATTCTATTGCCTATTATGGAGAGATAGATAGATAGATAGATAGATAGATAGATACATTCCATACCATTCACGTTGATTTTGTATCCACCTTTTTGCGTTTTAAATAAAGTAATACTGTGGTCAGTCATTTTCCGTAACGTTTCACGTATTGCAATATAAATGTGTGACTAACAATTGACATAAAATTTGTAAACATAGACAATTTTACCAATCTACCCTCTTTTACGCTAGATCTATTATTTCAAACAAATAGCTAGCAAGTGATGCACAACTTTAAGTATATTGACCATTTGGTATTTAAAATGTGTGTGAATCTAACTTTGGTGTTATAGCTATAAACATTTTAAACATTAGACATTTAGTCCGAGCGGTATTTTGAACTGAGGTATTTCCTATGTAGGTGTTATTTGCTTAGGTATTTTAAAACATGAGGCATTTTGATTTTAGGTATTTTGAACGGAGGTGTTTTAACGTGAGGTTTTTTAATTTTAGACATTTAAATACGTACCCGTCTTATAATAGTTTGCCGTAAATAAAATATCTAACTACTCTGCAACGGTAGAGCTGTCATGTGACGTCACTTCAACGCTCGTCGAAGCTCTTCTGGTGCGCAGATTAGCTAATGGTAGAAAGGTAGTTTAATGAGGATGACTGCATTTTTCAAGCTATTATAATATAATTTACGATGAATGAAAATTTAACAGACAGAAAGCTGAGAAAACAATAAACTAAATGAATAAACCCAAAATGTTATTATTCTATCTCAAATGAAAACATTCGATTTCACTGTGTCTAAATGTAACATTGATAAACGAACAATAATATGGTGGTTGAATATCAAAATCATCAATGTCAAATATCAAAATCATCAAAATATCAGAACATGTAGGTAAAAACGCATATGTTTTTTAGAAACAATGAAGACTATTAACCATTGTTTATTATCCGACTGTGGCGAATTCCAAAAGGAGGGTTATGTGTTTGACTTGTATGTGTGTATTATGTATGTATGTCCGTTCTTGTGTCCGATCGTAACTACGTAACGTCTCAACCGATTTAGAAGATTTTTGATTGCGCGTTCAGTGGGCAAAATTACTCGACCGCGGCGAAGCCCAATAGAAGGGTGGACTTTAATCGTTTTAGTGTGTGGTCTAACAAATTAGTAGTCGGTTTATTAAACTTTTAGTTTAGCATCTACGTTATTATTTATTTGAAATTTTTATGGTTTTCGTACCTCAAAATCACTTTCAAATCAACGTTTGTTCGTTAGTCCGTCTGCCTGTCAAGACCATTTTTCTCAAGAACACGTAGAGGTACGCGCTGTTCTGAAGTTATACGCTTACCAACACAATATTATTTTTCAATTAAATAATTAATTAATTGAAATATTTACATTATTAAAGGCAAAGTTACCATGAAAATGTTGGTTGTGTTTCCCACAGAGCATTTTGAACGATGGACAGACTCAGTTTCTCTGTGGAGTTTGCGATATTTCAGCACTGTTACAAGCACTATGATCACGGATGAACGTTAAAAATTATAATATTTCTAATGTTTGTGACCATAATAGTTTAAAAACTTATATACCTATATACAAGTACATTTAATTTTCAGTGTAGGTTACTTGTTGAAGATAAAAACGAAACTAACAAATGTTATCGCTTGACGTAAAAGATATGAAAATGTTGACGATATAGCCCCGTTTCAGATATATCATATTGTCTTGTGTTATTTGTATAAAATAATCTTCAAAGGCCACTTTGCGTGGGCACATGACATGTCAAAGCTGATGATACTAAATAGTATTGGAGCTGTTAATCATCTGCTGTTGATCATTTGGTTACTAAAGATGCAATGTGAACAATGAACATGTATAAAATGAAATATGGACAGCGCCAAAGACAATATAAAACGAATATAATAAGTTATATTTAATATTATAAACAGCAAAATTTAACAACAATGGGATACATAAAATTATAAGAGTTAATTATTTAGGTGTTTAACGTGCCGTCCGGGCCACACCCCGCGTCTGTGTTCTCGTGCTGTATATTTATTTGTTACTGTATACCCATTCTATTTGTAGCATGTACTTTATGTTTATTTATTCAGATTGGGACGAGATAAATCATGTGACGTATGCTACGACCCTATAAGAGTAATATATTTAGAAAAATTGAAATTGAATTTTGGCCCTTTTTTATACAATTCAGTAACAGCCGAGCAAGTCGTGCACCTGAGCACTATGCTTGCCTATAGTGCCGCTTATAGCTTAAAAGACAGATATAAAGATTGTAAAATTGGGATGAAGTCAAAGAAATCGCTTACGATATCCGATTCTTAAGAGATATTGATAAAATTTCTTTGTATTTACTAATCGATTAACTTGTTAAAGTGCCCTTCACACCACATGCTTGTGAATTATTGCTTCGTAGTAAAATGTTTGGCAGTGACGGTGGTATTAAGCAAGATATCTTCTTGCACAAAAGGCCTACCACCTAATAAGTAATATTGTTGTAAAATAAAACATTTCAACCATCAGCTCTTATACAAAAAGGTTACAAAATTTACATTTGTTACCTACTTAGATAATATTATGGTGTGAGCAAAGCATAACAATTTGCGAGTCACCGGGGAAATTAATTACGAGTGACTTTTGAGCCGTAATCGCTGAGGTTTCGGAGCTGAGGAGGACTCGTTGTTTACGATCAGCTTAAAGATGGATGAAATCTGTGTTAGAGAAATAAACTTTAAGCTCGTAGAATTTGCATACCTTTCTTAAATTGTCTGTAGTAATAGTTACATGTCTTCATGAGAGTTTTAAATCATCTAAGCAATGTTTGTGGATTTACCTTCTAACGTCTGTTATAAAATGGTCTCAATACATCAATAAAATGTCATCCATTTTTTATGCCTACATGTAACTGAGTAAGTTTATACATTTAAAATGATTGTGTTCATCATCATTTAAAATATAGACTGGGGGTTAGAATTTATTATTTTTTTATTAAAGGACCACTAGTTACCACTTGACTACTATCTCAGTTGATGGTCAAGTGCGCTAACCTTGAGAGCTAGAATGGCAACTAGCTCTCAAGGATAGCTACCAGAATTCATGATTAGGAGTCTGCTTCAGGGCGGGTTTTCAATATTGAGGTAACTAGAACTACTTATTGCAGTAGATCTCTTTGTGAATGAGTTAGTCCGGGGAAGAACTGCCAGCATACAATAAGTTTTATTACATAAGTATTCTACCTATTTGTACCGCAAAACCTCTCTTCTTTACACTTGTGTTAGAAAAGTTATGCAAGGAACCAGAAAACTTAGCCATGAATTTTAATTTTATTTAACTGTCTGATTGTTTAAATTAAAAAGGCAGAAAGAAATATAAGAGACATGCATTTTCTAAAATATTATTATATGTTATTGAAAAGATTTTAAAATAGATTATGATATTATTTTACACATTTTTTTTAATATTATTTAATTTTCTTGAATTTTGGAATCATACGTTTTATACTTTTGGCCATTGTCAAGTATAACTTATTAAAGTTTTAAGAATAATGAGAGAGCTTTCGTCATAAGATTAACCAGAAACTGCTGTTCATTTTGGACCTAGAATTATTGAAACTCTATTAGGACTTTCTGGAGAAAAATAGAATACTAGAAATGTGTATTTTTTATCTTAGTCTTCAATAATCCAACCGTATTACAGATAAATATCTTAATGAACAATCGCATTGGAAAATAAATCCAAACGTAAATAACGACAATTCCTGTTTTAAACTATCACGGTTGTTCTCTAAAGTTATATGATTATTAACGGGATATTTACCGTGGTAAGGTTGTGGAATGAGCATCTGCTGGACGCGGGTCCTAACCACTGGATTGAATTCCATAACCCTAAAATCTTGTCCACCGAACGCCATTACATACCAAGGCTAGTAAAGGAAACTATTGAGATCTCGAAATGCCAGAATTTCAATCGAGGTGATGGTTTTCAACTCGCCAGTGCGTGGAATCCAGTATTGGGTTGTTGTAAAAATAAAAGTCCGCGTTCAAAATGTGCTCAAAAGTACGTTTTGTCGGGACTTAGGATCGAGTTCGAGTTCCAGTAATAACCGTAGCAAAAGACTAAGAAAGAGGGTAGATCGTTATGTCTGCACCTAACTTTTAAACTTTTTGACCAACCACCCGCATTCTTCAGTCTTCCCGTGAACATGGTGCATGTAACTGCGCCGAAATATCGGGAGCTCATTCCACAATCTTAACACGGTAAATATCCCGTTAATAATCATATAACTTTACGACAATTCCTATTCCTAATTTCAAAACAGATCTTAATAAAAATCAAACATCGTAATAACAGGCAAATCTGTTTGATTCCTACAAAATACTAGTTACAAGTTAGCAACTCGATATAACTCTTACAAACACTATAAAATAGCCATAAAAATATTACGCTCTTTGTCTCAACATTTTTAATTTCGTTGACATTTCATTCTCTGTATTTCATTTTGTCATTTTTACGACCTCGTTAAAACAGTGACCTAAAACAACAAAAAGAGTTGATTTTACGGAAATGAAAAAGTTACCAAGCCATTTTTCAATTAAATAACCAGGCACCGTATAAACTTGGTATTTTCTTTTAGTATTAACTGTAACATTTCATTTAACATTATCGCTGTAATAAGCATACTTGATAAGGAATGTATTCCTCAATAAGGTATTGTAAATAAGACAGAGCATTCACTCATTATTTTACACTTTATTTAACAATTTACTAATCACTATACCTCGCATCTAATACCATTTCTCTCTGTTCAACAATGTTAAACCACAAGTATAAACTATTCTAATTATTTATTTAAAGTATAACAACATATCCCTTTCAATAAAGATTTTAGTCAACTTGTGCTCAGATTTTATAGTTGTTCCGACATAAATTCGACGCTCAACGCTTCCTAGTGTTCACCTCGGCTAACGACAACAGACTGCCCGCTTTCCGCCACGCTTACTACTTTTATAACAATATTTTAGTGGTAGAACAACTCTCCTACCGTCAACAATGCCACCTTGCGGTGAATTTAGAAAACATCTGCGAGTCAAATACATTCCATTTATCTAATAATACAACAATTTTGCTAATTTCTACCTTCTGAAATTAATTTGTCTATAATGTATGTTTTTTTATAGTAAAATAATTATATATTGTTAACATTCGTCCATCCTGACATAACCAGCACGTCCTCGTGCTAAGTAATGGACGAAAACAACACTAACCCTAATCAGCCATACATAAACAATCATAATTGAATTATGTGTTATAATAATTGTATTAATATATTTTAACGATCATTATTCAACGAGTAGACTTAATTTTAAATAATGACACCATAACTTAAGCCATTTATCCAATTTCATTAAAATTATTATCAGAGGAACTTTCAATGTCAGTACCTTGTAGATCTAAAAACAAGCCACGGATGAGTTTTATCTACGTTCATAAAGAAAGACACATAATGCTAGTCTTTTTCCATGTTATAAGTGTATCTCCTACTTTATACCTATAATTTAGTCATCTTGATCTTCATAAAGGCTTCGTTGTACTCCATTCCTGGACGTAAACCTCTTCCTTTTTTTCCATTCCTGTCGATCTTGTTTCGTCCAATCCCGGCTTCCAGTCTGGGCATCCAGTCCCGGTCTGCGTGTCTCCTGATGTCGTCAACCCAGCGCTGCGGTGGGTAGCCTTGCCCTCTTGTGTCACTCCAGTGTCTCAAAAACTCACACCCATCGACTCGCACACGTTCTCACCATAACGTGTCACGTCCACTGCTTCTTCGCCATCATGTCACCCACTCTAGTTATGCTTCTTATCCATTCATTTCGTTTCCGGTCGCGCAACGCGAACACTAGAATAGCTCTCTTCATTCCTTTCAATGCAACCCTGAACTTCTCAGCCGACTTCTTGCGATTAAATCTTTTTACTTGACAGTGGTGTGGCAACAGCGTTAAGAACATTTATCCGGAATACAACTTATTTCTTTCTTTCTTTACATGTCTTTATATCATGATACTTTTCTCAAAATCAAAATCAAATCATTTATTCTGTAAAGCCCTACGGGGGCACTTACTTATTGTAATCCTATTTTATTCTTTTCTGCTCAAATCCACAACTGGATCGGAACGCGACCACGACTGAGAAGATCGGGCAAGAAACTTGGCGAGCTTGTCTTTTACATATTTAAATTTTATGCCAATTCAAAATTCAAAATTCAAAATTCAAAAATTATTTATTCAGTTTAGGCATCATAGACACTCTTATGAACGTCAACATTTTTAAATGATTCTACCGCTGTCTTCGGAAAAGAACCACCGCCGAGAAGAAGCAGCAAGAAACTCGTGGGCCATTATTTTTTCAAGTCTTTGTACATTGAGGTTACATATGAGTAGTATTAAAATAACAAATTTATTCAATAGTTGGCTATTAGGCAGAAGTGGAAAGCTTCCAGGCATCTTTGTCTTCTAAGTAGTGACTCAATTTATAATAGGCTTTTTTCATTAGTATATTTTTGACACGTAACTTGAATTTCCCTTCAGTGAGCTCAGTAATGTCTTTCGGGATTTTATTATAGAAACGTACACAATTGCCTAAGAAGGACTTATTTTTAGTTTTCGTGAGTCTAAATTTAGATACAGCTATCCTATCCTTATTTCTAGTATTAATATTATGCATATCACTATTTATTCTAAACTTCTTTATATTTTTACGAACGTACATTATATTTTCTAGGATATACAAAGATGGAAGAGTTAATATATTAATTTCTTTGAACATTTGTCTTAAGGATTCGCGGGGACCCATTTCGTAGATGGCTCGAACTGCCCGCTTTTGCAATATAAAAACTGTCTCTATGTCCGCCGCTGACCCCCACAGCAGGATACCATATGACATTATGCTGTGGAAGTAAGCAAAGTAGACCAGTCGAGCAGTAGCTATATCTGTCAATTGCCTAATTTTATGAACCGCATATGCAGCTGAGCTCAGTCTTCCAGATAGTGCATCAATATGAGGACCCCATTGTAATTTAGAGTCTATGCTAATACCTAGAAAGACTATTGCCTTGTCAATTTTCAATTTATTTCCGTCGAGTAATACGTTTGGCTCTATATGTCTTACATTAGGCATGGAAAATTTTAAACATTTCGTTTTCTTTGCGTTGAGAAGCAGGTTGTTTGCGGCGAACCAATTTGAAACAATAGTTAACGCGTTGTTGACTTGAACTAGTTCTCTATCTTTCCTATCTACTTTAAAAATCAGAGAAGTATCATCCGCAAAAAGAACTATGTCAGCAAGGCCCTCAACCATATGTGGTAAGTCATTGATATATGCTAAGAATAAGAATGGACCCAAGATCGACCCCTGTGGAACCCCCATTCTGACCAAAGATCCAGAAGATGTCACGCCATTAATGCCAACTTTTTGCTGCCTATCAGATAAGTATGATTCTACAAGATTCAGAGCAGCTCCACGAATTCCATAGTGGTGTAGCTTATAAATTAGAGTGCGGTGCTCTACACAGTCGAAAGCTTTGGAGAGATCACAAAATACGCCAATGGCATCCTGTGAGCTCTCCCAAGCCTCCAGCACATGCTTGACTAACTGGACTCCTGCATCTGTTGTTGATCTGCTTTTCGTGAAACCGAACTGATTTTCGTGTAAAATCCTATGTTCATTAAAATGAGACAAGAGTTGTTGAAGCATTATCTTTTCAAATATTTTGCTCAAAGCCGGAAGCACAGAGACCGGTCTATAATTTGAGGGGTCGGCCTTACTACCTGATTTAAAAATAGGGGTGATTTTACTCATTTTCATTAGGTCAGGAAATGTACCTCTATCAATACATAAATTAAATATGATCATCAAATGTGGCGCTATAACTTCTATTATTGACTCTAGCATTTTTACGGATAATCCCCATAAATCCTCTGTTGCTTTAATGTTTAAACTTTTAAATGTTTTTATTATTTCAAAAGTAGATATATGTCGGAACCTAAACTCAGGAATTTGGAGCGGGAAATTGTCTTTCAGAAAGCCCACTGCAACACAAGGGCAAGAATCAAGAGATTTGGTGACTTCTAGTGGTATGTTAGAAAAGAAATTTTCAAATGAATTCGCAACATGACTTGGGTCTGAAACTTTTTGGTTATCTATTTCTAGCACATATTCTGAATTAAAAGATTTACTTTTGCCGGTCTCTGTATTAATAGTTTTCCAAACTGTTTTAATTTTGTCATTAGATTTTCGAATTTTATCCCTTATAAACAAAGCTTTTGCGCGTTTGCATACTGACTTAAAAACTTTTGAGTAATTTCTTACATAATCATGAAAATCTTTACTAGAAGTTAAAGATTTTTTGTGATATAACTCAAACATTATGTCTCTACTTTTTCGAATACCTCTAGTTGACCAGTCACCAAATTGTAACCTACCGTTGAGCTGCAGTTTTTTCTTCGGACAGATTTCATTAAATTCTGTACTTACTAATGAAAATAATGTACTATAAATGTCACGTGGATCTTCAGAAGTGAATTCCACCAAACTAAGTTTCAACTCTATATTTTGTTTAAGCTTTTCTAGTTTACCTTTTGTTAGCGGCCTATGTTCGATAATGGTATTTTTCTTAGTTCTCCCGATTTCGAATTTGATAGCGAGGCCATTGTGGTCTGATCTAACTCCCACCATTACTGATTTTTCTGTAGTCTTACAGTTTGAAAAAATATTATCAATGCAGGTGGATGAAGAGTCGGTTACTCTAGTTGGCTCACTGAACAAAAAATTCAAATTAAAAGATTTAAACAAAGAGATAAGATTAGTTTTATCAGTTGAATCTACCAAAATATCAATATTGAAGTCACCGCATACAATGATTGATTTATTGCTTTTAGTTAATCTCTTGAGTACACATTCCATTATGGACATAAAATTACAGAAATTAGATGCTGGTGGCCGATATACACACAATAATATATGACTTTCCAGTTCTGCACAAGCAATTTCGCAGACACGTTCAACAGAAAAACCTACTATGTCAGTCCGTTCCTTAAATTTTATGTTTCTTTTACAAAGAATAATACACCCTCCCCCTTCAGCAGATATTCTGTTGAACGCACTGGCTACCTCAAAATGTGTAACATTAAATAACATTTTATCTGGTTTTAGCCACGTTTCTGTAAAGCCTAATACATCAAATCTATGTTTATCTAATAAAAGTTCAATGTCTAATATTTTGCCAGAGAAGCGGTTAATATTTTGATAAAATAGCGATAAGATGTCAGCACACTTCTCTGTTGTCTTGTTTAAAAGTTTAAACAATTAATAGCTACATTATTACTATTATTAGTACATGTACTAAAAACTACAACATTGTCACTACTCTTTGTTATATTTCCTATAACTGCCTCAATATTGAAAGCTACCAAAGTAGCAATTAGCTGTCTGGATTTTTTAGGACAGTACATGCTGTCCCATGTCAACTTAAAATTACAAATAAACTTATTGCAGTCAAAAAATAAAAGTTTGTCACTATGACGACATGTCAAGTTATACATTAATGTGTTGAGTGAGTGTATGTACAAGTTCTCTTTTTCAGACAATAAATCTGAATAAGGGAAGGCACATAACATTATTTTACATGCCTTAAGTTCTAACAAAGTGGTTATTCTAGTAATAACCTCTTTTCTATCAATACCTAAACTATGACCTAAGAAGACAACAACTATTGATTTATTATCTATTTTTGAGTTTAATATTGTTTTTTCAATCTGAGCATAGGTTGCTCCCGGCATACAATAGTTCTCCACAGCACACTGCACTGAGTTACTTAATAATGAACCAAAGCCTACACCTATTTTGTCTGAAAATACCATGATTTTATGCGGTTGAACTGGATTAGAGCTGACATACTGCTCTCCGCCTGGAACCGTGTCTGTGATCAATGTTGGTCTGTTTTGATTTGACAGAGATGTTGAGAGTGCGCTAGTACAGTCTGGTTGTGGTTGAATGTAGCAGCTCGAGTGACTATTCTCAAGAGCCTCCACACACTCCACGTTCAAAGCCACCAGATCCGTTAGTTCAATTGCAGTCTTGTAATGCTCACTTAGTTGAACTTGAGCTGTCTTGTAGCTAGTAAATACGTCCTGCAAGATCTTTTCTTTATGGAGCAGCTCAGAGCGGAGTTCTAGGGTGTCATTATCATATAACTGTCGAGTTATTTCCAATTCTTCCAAATAATTCTGAATTCTTTCCTCTAGTAACAACTTTTCTTTAATTAATTGAACATTTTTGACAAAATAGCTTTGTTTTTTTAATAACTTTTGACATCTTTTGATAGTTTTCTTAACTTTAATATATTTCTTTATTTTATTTCGGCTTTTAAAAAGTGGGCTTTTACAAACAGATTTATCTCCGGTAAGATCAATGTTTACAATATCTGAAGAGCACTCCAACTTGTTTCCAGCTAGCTCATCAAAAAGGTTCAAGGTGCTGGTGGTCTGTTCATTACACTTATCTGTGTGTAGCTGTGATATTATCTTATGGGCCTTATTTAATTCAAATTCTAGGTTGATTATACGACTTAAGGCTTGTTCATGAGTCTCACCACACTCCTTGAAGGATATTACAAAATTTTGGAGTTGTTCGCATTGAACTTGTGAGTCCAAGTATTTAGAATGTAGTTCAGCCAGTTCACCTTTTAGTTCAGTGTTTTTTGTGATGATCTTTTGCACTTCGATTTCACTGTCTTCTCTAATTAACTAATGTATTTACCAATTGTCCGTTTATTTTTGCCTTATAAAGAGACCATAATAATAGTATCAGTAGGGCAGACACGCTACATTTTGACATCGCAATAAACAAGTACATAGATCCCCATCCTCCAAGCAATCCGAAATCTTGTAATAACCATTTTGACAGAGCTTACTTTTAACAGTAATTTTAAACTTATTAATAGGCAAATCTCAGATAATATTGGGAAGTTTATTTATAGCATCGTATATATTGTCCCATACAAAAACGACCCACTCTGTGGAGACGCGCCACATGTTTGGATAGCTTGTGCCTATTCCGCGTATTGATGGAATGAGCATCACCCCTTTTATCAAAACTGTTAACACTTTACTTGAAATATATGAAATTTTCATAGATAAACTGAGAAACCAATCAGAATGTTTATATATTTAAACTTATGTCTAAGGGAAACTCTGGGAGCTATACTGTAGATAGCTCGTATAGCCCTCTTTTGCAGAATGATAATAGAATTAAGATCTGCATCCTGCATAAAATCCCCAGAGCAGTTTGCCATAAGTCACAACGATATGGAAACAATCAAAACAAACCACACCGGCTGTGTCTACATCAGTCAATGCACTATTTCTTTTCAACAGCCTAAAGAAGCCGCTGAACTAAGTCTACTAGAGAACTCTATATGGCACACTAAACACAGCAACATACACATTTATAGTGGTGTTACTTATTGTACTCCTGGACCGCACAGACAACAACTAAACCTGTGAACCCGTCTATGTTATCCAATAGTATATATATTTAGTCCCCTTTTTACCATCATTAAATTGACCAAAATGGTCAGTGTGTGCGTGTAGTATGAATAGGCTGGGGCACTCTTAGAACCGAATTAAGTCTGGAGCCATACCAGGAGCACACCGAATCCAGGCTTGACAATGTCTTTTGTACAATGAATATCTCACTCTCTACCGAGAGCTTTTGTATGACTACTAATTTTGGGAAACCAGTCATCGAATGTGATACTGCGCCAATGTTTTTTTTTTTGAGAAATGTGACCAATGTCATCATAACAAAAACCCTACACCCGCCATGCCTCTTTGCTACAAGCCACTTCGGACCTTTATTAGTGATTCGGTAACTAATTAAGGCAGCAGTTCCACTTGACGTGTGCTACATGGTGGAGTTTTAAAATGATAATTTCACTATATAGATTCCGCCATAAAAGCCCACATGTAGTGGATAGTATGTGCATATTTGCTAGTAATACTGCAGGGCGCAACCGTTAGATAATGGAAGTCCATTCTATTATACCCGGTGCTGAATATAATTTGAAAACAACTACTCAGTTTCACAAAAAGTTATGCGTTGACACAAATAAACATAATAATTTTACTACAAATTGTAAACCTCTTTTTTTTTGCCAGTCGGTTGAGAACTAATAATACAGGATTACAATTTTAAGTTAGGTATACATATTATCAACGTATTGAACATAAATAATATAATATGTAATACTTTCCCATTCTTTGTATTACGACCGTGTGACGTACAAGCCTGACAGCAACTCGGCGAGAACTACGTGCACAGGTCCGTTTGTACGATTCACGATCCAAGCAGCGTTTATCAGTAAGGGCGCCAATGCGCAGGGCGAGTCTGCCTCAATTCGCAGCCCCTGTACGTAGGTTTTATCTTGCGAAATTACCTGTGATGCTAAGTTTTTATTAAAAAAAAGAGCTATAATTTTAATATAACTTCAATTATCCTATGTATTTAAATTTTCCATCTCTTCGGTCGTATCTAACTATGCTCAAGTCTAGTAACACCCCATTTATTCATATGTATATTGAAATGGGCAAGACCAGGCAGGCAGACCTCTCATAAATTACTTTATTAGTCAAATTTCCAGAAAGTATCTCTGTTCCTCTCCCATATATTTATCAGCCATGTTCAGTTTCGAGAACATCACACAAAACTGAAATGCAAACATAATTGTTAACAACCAACCTTGGCCCAACCGTGGGCCAATAGGTTTTGTCGAAGAGCCTACTCGGGTCTTCGGGAGGCGGGGCCTATAAGCGCCTCCAGCGAACATCGGCTACGATACGTAGCGCTAATTAATCAAAAGTAACAAACAATACAGTACATAGACAGTTAAATTAAGGGTAAAACTCACAATGCCTGGAACATCCAGGCGGCTCCTCGGTCCGTCAAGGCGGGGAAGCAGTGTTCGCTCCAGCGACCTTCCCGATCCATCCGTGGGTCGTGTCGCAGTGGCAAGTACCTATAGCTGATCCAGCCAACCGTAGAATTATCCTACCCCAGACGGCCGTCCTTAACCTAAACACAGAAATACGTAGCCTTTCGATACCGTGTCCGTCCGCGATAACCAAATTCACTTAGTTTCACAATAATTACACAAATATATCGGCGCACATTTATATTAAAGCACTCGACCGCGATGTACTCGCACTCACAATGAAAATACTGTTAAAACGTTTTTACATTAACTATCTTGCAATCGACCGCGATGTACTCCACTCGTTTTTAACACATAAATGTTAATACACCCTCAACCTAAGAAAAAACCATCCGTACCGGTCACTGCACGTCACAGCGTCACGCGACCACACACAGCTGACGGCACCCAGGCGACCAGCACCAGTGAAGCGAGACCCGCGACAAATACAGTCGCGAGTTTACAAAACAATAATAAATACAAAAATATACTCTAAAGAGATTCGAACTCTTCACTCCATAGGATGTTTGAGGGGGCCACGAGTCAGACGCCATATCACCGTACTATTCCGACTCATGACAAAATCAAATGACGAACCAAACATCAGTTTGTGCTCTCTTTCCCTTACCAAAATCATCATTTTGAGATTCACCCCAAACATATAGGCACGTTTATTCAAAAATAACCTTTGTTTACCAAATTGCATGTGGTATGGTTTTCTTATATCATTCAAAAATAATAACTATATGATATATACAAAAAAAAGACCCATCTGCGGGCACTGCAAGCATTCAATTATCAAATTGGAGAAGACCAACAATCAGTAAGTTCCGTAAGTAAGTTGTTGGCAAAAAAACCCATAACACGTGGCGTGTGAATACGACTAATGATAACACAGTCCTGTATGTGTCTTATACCCAACTAGCCCGTTTCGGAGGCTGGACCTCATCAAACTCACATTGATAAAGCTTGCGATGACCCTTGAAAGCACATATTTAACCGATGTATATAAACACATTGCATCTCACAAACACAATTTCATGTAATGTATCGAGTGGATAATAGCATGATAGTCACATTACCGTTTTGATAATTGTACAAAGCTGTACGTTTAACCCGCCAACTCGCGAATCGCCATATTTGGCCAATAATACAATAGATTTCGCCGAAATCCACCCACTTTTCCAGGAACTGCAACGTGTGTAGAAAAGAAATCAATAATCATAAAAAATACGCAGGAATGTTTCCCGAACAAGCCATGACACAAAATAGTTTCTGCCTTTTCGGCACGCAAATATTTCCGGATTCCGCCCCACACCCATAAATAGATATATAAATTACCACGATATAGCGAAAGAATGTCGGACGGAAGAACCTTCCACCAAAAGCTAGAAGCGGTTTTCGCAAAGCTTTGCACAGTAGGCAGTTTGAGGAATTAGTGTCAACAATATACAAAAATAAATCATAGTGCATTGGACTATAGAGCATTTTGAACGATTTGTCTGTCTGACCATTTATAAAGCAGACGAACTTCATTGACTTTATGCACCCATGTGCTATACTTTGGTTTTTGTAGGACGGAATAAACTCTGGCACAATGTTGTTACGAGTATTAGCAAGTTTCCATGATAATTATAAGAACTGGCCCCACTTAAAACATCAGTTATATTAAACAACAACTCACTTCTGGAGTAGTCTCTTCTCAATCCACGACAGAGCGCTCGCGTCTGCGGTGACTCACCTCAGAACGCTCGGGATTGCACTTACTGCACACCCACGTCGCACGTCGAAGCTCTTACGTCTTGCACGTCGCATGGCAGAGCCCTCATGCCTCGCACGTCGCACAGCGGAGCCTCGCGTCTCGTACGTTGCACAACAGATCCTCCGTGTCTCGCACGTCGCACAACGGAGCCATCATGTCTCGCACGTTGCACAGCGGAGCCTCGCGTCTCGCACGTTGCACAACAGATCTCTCGTGTCTCGTACGTCGCACAACGGAGCCCTCATGTCTCGTACGTTGCACAACAAATCTCTCGCGTCTCGTACGTCGCAGGGCGGAGCCCTCATATCTCGTACGTCTCATGGAGGAGCTCTCGCTTCTCGTACGTAGCATGCCAGAGCCCTCGCGGCTCTTACGTTGCATGCCAGAGCCCTCGCGTCTTGTACATCGTACAGCGGAGCCTCGCGTCTCGTACTTCGAACAACAGATTTCTCGCGTCTCGTACGTGGCACAGCGAAGCCCTCGCTGCTCGTACGTGGCATGACGGAGCCTTCACGTCTCGTACTTTGCTCAACGGAGCCCTCACGTCTCGTACTTCGCACTGCGGAGCCTCGCGTCTCGTAACTCGCACGGCGAATCCCTCGCTGCTCGTACGTTGCACATCCGAGCCCCCAAGATCCATGTGATGGCACGCTTTCAATGCCAATTGGGCGATATATCTGTTTTCTATAAAAAAAATTCAGACCGCAACTAACATCTTGATGAAATACAGTTTGGGAACAATTAAACAATGTTTAAATTTAAACAGCTTTACGTGAGTAATCCCAATTCTGATTTGTAACATTTCATTTAACATTATCGCTGTAATAAGCATACTTGATAAGGAATGTATTCCTCAATAAGGTATTGTAAATAAGACAGAGCATTCACTCATTATTTTACACTTTATTTAACAATTTACTAATCACTATACCTCGCATCTAATACCATTTCTCTCTGTTCAACAATGTTAAACCACAAGTATAAACTATTCTAATTATTTATTTAAAGTATAACAACATATCCCTTTCAATAAAGATTTTAGTCAACTTGTGCTCAGATTTTATAGTTGTTCCGACATAAATTCGACGCTCAACGCTTCCTAGTGTTCACCTCGGCTAACGACAACAGACTGCCCGCTTTCCTTTTTTTTTTTTTTTTTTTTAGAACGGGCTAATGCTGTTTGCCTCTACCGGCATTTACAGCGTCACCGGACGGTTGGCGAGCGCAGATGGCACTCAGCCAGATGCGGGCGCAGAGGGCGCACCGCCTAAGGCGAGCGTTGAAGACGCTTCGCCGCAAGGAGAGGAGTAGGCGACTTGCTCAAGGGCACCACTAGGGTACGGACCTCGGCTTGGGCCGTCGCCAGGAGAGAGGGGAGTAGGAGAGAATCGCCCCGGTACATAAGTGTACCGTTAAAAGTGGGCCCTATGAATTTTAACTCTACGACTATTTGGAGAGAATCTAACCAAGACATAACTTTTGCCTCGAGCTCGCCGGCGAGCTCGGTGTTTGACTGTGTTTACCACTAAATCATAACCTTGTGAACCTCGCCTCCCCCCATTTCCGCGACATGGGTCCACACCGCGACCAGGATCGTCGCGTTGTGCACTCATGACTGTACTTTGGGTGGGGCTACAATAAGAATGTGAAGTACCTCGCCCACAGCCATGGTGGCTGGGACTACATAGAAAACCAGTGTTACCTCGTCCGCAGCCATTTGCTGGGCCGGAGGATACATCGCGACCGGGGCCGCGGTGTATACTCCCACCCGCACCGTGGCTGGGACTACAATCGTGTGTGTGTGAATTACCTCGACTGCGACTGGGGCTGCGAAGAAGATCTCGGCCGGAGCCTACAATGCGATCGGGATCACAGCCCTGGTCGGGTCTACAACCATTACCGGGGTTCCCTTGGGACGACGCTAAAGCTGCCGAAGTAACGGCTGCGATGGGGTCGTCCGGGTCACCCAAAATATGCCTTGGACGGCGACGGGGGGGAAGGAAGTGGGGATCGGTTATGTCAGTGGAGTAGTTCGCCGCTTCGACCACGAGGGGATTCGAGTGGTGGGGAGCTTTGTCGAAGTGGCGGCGGGAGCAGTCTTTCATATACTGCGTAATAGAGGGGAGGGTGAAATCGCAGTGCAGTTCGGCGTTCCGCAAGTACCACGGAGCGCCCACTGCCCTGCGCATAAAGCGATTCTGAATCACTTGAAGTTTGTGGAGGTCGTGTTTCTGAGCATGGGCGAACGCTACAGATGCGTAAGTCATGATTGGGCGGATGCAAAGTTTGTAAAGCGTCGTCTTATTTCTAAGAGACATTTTACTGTTTTTGCCTATGAGGGGATTAAGACGACCCATAATGAAGGCCGCCCTATTGCGAACAATCTGGATGTGTTTCGCGAAAGTGAGTTGGCGATCAAGGGTGACGCCCAGGTATTTGGCAGATTTAGCCCAAGGGATGGGTTCGCCGAATAGGACTATGAGTGACGGCATGAGATTCCGCCGGGTCTCAGTGAAGTACACTGCTGCACTTTTGCTAGGATTTACTGCAATCCGCCATTTACGAAACCATGCACCGATTACGGTGATGGCTCGTTGGATGGCGCATCTCTGCCTGACCTTGAACCAGCCAGTAGAGTAGATTGCAGTATCATCCGCAAACTGAGCGATCTGAACATTAGGTTCAGATCGTGGGATGTCGCTGGTGTACAGCGAGAAGAGAATGGGTGAGAGTACAGAGCCCTGAGGGACACCTGCGTGAATGGGATGCGGGGAGGAGAGCGTTCCCTCGGTGCGATAGCTAAACGTTCGATCCCTGAGAAAGTCTTGTAAGATGAGTACAAGACGGTCTGGCACACCCAGTTGGTACAGCTTGAATATCAAGCCGTTGTGCCAGACTTTGTCGAACGCTTTCGCTACGTCGAGGAAGACAGCTATGGTCCCTTGGGGCTTTGGTTTCTTATTGAAACCGCCTAGGATGTGCTCCGTTACGCGGTGCACTTGTTGGACGCAAGAGTGTTTGGCTCTAAAACCAAATTGCTCATCGGGAAGGAGGTTATTGGACCTAACGTGGGACCAGAGTCGGTTCACAATGAGCCGCTCGTAAATCTTCCCCAGAGAGCTGAGGAGACTTATGGGACGGTAGCTGGAGGGCTCGGCTGCCGGTTTGCCTGGTTTGTGAATACTAATGACAATGGCATGCTTCCAAGTGTCTGGGAAGGAGCAGTTGCTCATAGCCGCATTGAAGATGCTAACTAAGAGATTAACTAGTGGGACTGAGAAGTGTTTGATCACCTTGTTGCTGATACCATCAGCACCAGGGGATTTACGGGTCTTGAGGCTCTTGATCAGAGACACTACCTCGGATGATTTTACCGGTGGGAGGAGTGGGAGGTCAGAGATGGACATAGAGCTTTTACGTTCGACTTCAGATTCCACCGAATCGAGGTGTTTCTGGTCGACGTGATCTACATTTAGAGTACACTGAGCCTCAAGGCTATCAGCTAAACACTCGGCTTTGTCTTCGTCAAGGAACGCTATGGAGAGGGGAGGTGGCCTAATGATTGGAGGCATTGTCTGTTGTCCGTCAGATTTCAGAGCTCGAGCCAACTGCCAGTATGCCTGGTGAGTTGGCTCAATCTCTGACAGTTTGTCGTCCCACCTTTGATCACGCAGCTCACTCATGCGTTTCCTTACAGCACGCTGTAAATAGCGCATGGTGGCTTTGTTCTCTGGGGTTGGCATCGAGTCATACGCCCTAGTGGCGGCGTTCTTAGCTGTCAGTAACCTCCTCGCACCCTCGGGCAGTTCAAAGCGGCGACCATCCGCCACTTGGACCTGCTTTGAGGATTCACCTACTGCGGTGCGGAGGTGGTCACTGAGAGCCTCGATCGCAATTGACACGTCTTCTTCTGTCTGTATGTCATCGGGGATTCTATCGAGAGCGGGTGAACTGATAGCTTGGAGGGATTCCCCCAGTTGCTTCCAGTTCACTACCGTTCTAGTGGTAGGGGTTATGTCCGTCGGGTCGGGGCCTAATTTCAACAATACAGGGCGGTGGTCTGAAGTCAGTTCGTGTAACACTTCTATAGAGCGCAACCGGAGGGTGACGTTCTTGAGAAGTGCTATGTCAAGTATGTCTGGTCGTTGGTTGTCAACATAGGGATATCTTGTGGGCTCCAGAGGGGAGAGAATATCAAAGTTTAAGTGGCTGACCAAGCCTTCAAGGATTTTACCATTACTATTGTTACTAGTACAGTTCCATATGACATGTTTACTGTTGAAGTCACCGATCAGAAGGACGGAGTTTCCTAGAGAGAAGAGGGCTTCCAAGTCTGTCTGTAATAGTTCTTTACCAGAAGAGAGGTAACATGAGGCTATGATGACAGGTTGATGACCTGACATCGCTAAAAAGCAAACAGAGGCTTCTAGTATTCTAAGTGGTGGAGTAACAATTGGGATACAGTGCAGAGCTCTTTTGTAATAGATGAGAGTGCCACCTTTTGGGGTGGCCACTCTATCATTACGAACCAAACGGTAATTTGCAAACCTAGGGTTCGCTGTACCTGGTTTCAGAAAGGTCTCCTGCACGCATAGGATATCGACCTGATGGGTCTTACAAAATTCGTGAACTTCGTCCTTTTGACTAGAGAGGCCGTCAGCGTTGAAAGTCGCTACGGTGACTGAGTGGGGCTTAATTCGTTTCGGTGTACTATCCATATTGGATGATACCTAAGAAACGCTGGGGAGGGCGTAGCGCCTCACTGCGCTGATTAAACTCGCGTGTGTGAGCGTGGCTCGCAAGCGGTCTTGGTCGTTTGTGGCAGTACGAAGTTTGTGCGCGAATGCACGTACTTCGTCCACGTCTATGACCATCGCGTAGTCCATGACAAGGGCTATGTCGGCCGCCAGGTCAGATTGACCTGGGGCGTCCATAAGCCCAGCCATTGGAGGCCTAGAGAGCGGCGGTTTGGGCTTAGGAGCCGGCGCGCTGGCAGAGGCCTGCGGGCGGGCGGGGGTGAGGGGGGCGCTTGCTTGTACCATGCTCAAGAGCTTGGACCAAGCGTTGCGCGCGGGCGCGGGCGCGGGAACAACAGGTGTTGCCTGCGGTGCGGGTGAAAGGTTAGGCTTAGGGCCGTTCCCTTGTGAGCGGGTAGTAACCGGGCGAGGAGGGGGAATAGGCCTCCTAGCCGGCCCACTGGGTGCGCGGGGTGCCTTAGGGCAATCGCGGTAGTTGGCGGTATGTCCCTGTGTGCCGCAGAGGACACAACTAGGCGGGTCTGATGAGTCCCTAGTGCGAGAGCACTGGGCTGTCCCGTGATCCCCTAGGCACTTGACGCACCTCGGGCGGGCGAAACAGAATCGGGCGGCATGCCCGTACAATTGGCAGTTATGACACTGGCCAGGCGCTCGGTTTCGGAATGGGGGTTGAACGGTGATCCCCGAGAGGTTCACTACCGTTTTGACATTAAAAATCGCTTTGCCCTCTGGCGTGCGATTGAGGATGACCAATAGTAGGTCGTAGGGCCTGCGATCTTTGCCACTGTACATCCGGTGGCATTCGCGGACGGGGTAGCCTTGCGCCTTTAAATCGGCGAGGACACTATCGGTCTGTACCTCTTTTGGCACGCCGCGTATGACAACGCGTAGGACCTTCTCTTCCTCGAGAGCATAAGTATGAAAACTTATACTCTCGTTTTTTAAAATTCTGGTGAGCGCCCTATGGTCGCTTGAGGTCGGCACCTGGACTTTGATACCCAGTTGGGTTGAGCGGGCGCTAGTATATTGGATCTTACGATCCGTCAAAAGTCGTGAGACCATGTCCCACTTCGCCTTGTCCTGAAGGAACAGAGGCGGCGGCGGTTTCTCGCGTCTAACTGACGCTCCTTGAGAGGAGACGTCGCGTTGAGACGTGGCGACGCTTGCGGGAGCATCGGAGTGAGCGAGAGGGTCGCGGGAGGTGGGAGCGAGAGAGCCTGATGGCTTCGCTCCCGGGGCGGTGCAGGCCGCTTTGGGTGGCGGGGAGGGAGCCTCTGAGGCGGCTTTGGGGACGCGCTTTCTCTTTCCGACGGTAGTGAACCCGTCGTTGGAGATGTTGCCAACAGAGTTAGCGCGGGAGCGGGAGAACTCTACATCCATCTCATTTTCCGAGTTGGACGCTGAGTCGTAGGCGCGTTCGTACATGGTCCGAGGGACCGGAGAGCGATCGCGGGGTAGTAGAGGTGCGCGGGGAGCGCGGGGCGCATAAGGCGCAGGGTCGGGAGAAAGAGGGCTATCTAACGGCTTGAACGCCGAAGAGCCGAAGGGCCCCCTCGGAGGGAGGGAGCCGGAGGAGGGAATTTGGGAGTCCGTGAAGCGGGGTCTCTCATTAAAGTCCCTATTGGACTGGAGATACTCGGAAAGCATTTCCGGGTAGCAGTTCGAGACCCACGAGACGAATGCCTGAGGCGAAGCGCCTTGCGGGAGGCTCAGAGCGGGGGAGGGAGAGAGTAGAGACATCTCGAGGGGAATACTCGAGATGCGAGTGAGGGGTGAATGCCACTCCCGCCGGGTACAGGCGGGAGAGTGAGTGCCTAGGTGTCCCTACTGTGTGCCCTCTGCCAGTCTTATTGTGCAGAGGGATGTGTGCCTAAACGCGAGGCCCTAGCTGCTCCGGGGGCGAGGAGAGAAGTCCGAGTAAAACCCGGCTTCCAACCAAACACTTGCCCAGAGAATAGGAGAGTAGGATAGGGTAGGGTGGGAAGGAGATACCTGCCGTCGGCGAGGGGAGACCCCAAGGCCGGTGAAGGCAGGCCCGTCCGGTTTTAGCCGTTCCCTCCCACGCTCAGGAGGGAAAGGCTTGACGCACCGGGTCCGCGCCCAACTGGGTGGCGTTAACACAGCAAGGATCGTCCAGAAGACCACGTGAAGCGTGGATTTGTTTGACTCGACTTTGAAAATTGAAAAATTAAAAAATCGAAACTAGGGGTCGCTCTGAGAAGAGCGGTTTTGATTAGACAATGAACAATGTAGGTGATTGATGTGTCGAAGCGCTCTTACAAGAGCGCGCTTCTTTCGCGACGCGAGCCGAGCCGAGCCGAACGCCTCCGTGCGCCGAACGGTACACGAAGCGGTGGCTTGACGTCGAATCTGCACACAGAAAATCCACTATTAGCGAAGTCCAACACTGAATCCTCTTCAATCGAAACGATACAGGTAACCGGCACTAAAAGCGCAAGCACTTTTAGGCCGATCGGAATATTCTCGGGGAGCACTTGAGCGCACGTCCGTCCCACTCGAGCGCGCTGACCGGAATGAATTTTGACAGCCGCCCGCTTTCCGCCACGCTTACTACTTTTATAACAATACTAGGTGGTGGGCGGTGCGCGGGCCACGAGTGGCCCGCGTTTGTCCTTGTGCATTAGTTTTTGGTCATCAAACTTTTAACCATTTGAACAGAAAAGTAAAAATTTTCATACAAGTTCAATTGCATAAATTTTGCCTCTAATAACAGTTGAAGTCGGGGCATAGAAGCCTATCGGATTTTAAATATATATAAAAAACGGGTGCCCTGGCACTGGTATGGATTCTGAATCCTTGAGCAAGTTCGATAAGGGTTCCAACCCTTTTGTGCAGTGGTTAACGTGAGCAGTCGCCTCGGAGACCAAAATGAGAGTCCAAAAATGCTCTGAATGCAGTTGCGTAAAAATCGTAACTCCTATACAAGTTGCAAAGCCAGCATTTCTCTTAGTGCAATTTAGGCTCAAGGATAGAGCGGTCAGCTGGAGTAAAAAAGACAAAAAAGTGTGGTATAGTCGTTAGATTGTAGGTATATTATATTATAGGTATTGTCTTTTCAATTTTTGTTTAGGGGCTCTAATTCTAAGTGTCGTCGGTGGTAATTGTGTCATAAGAGTCTCACAGGTGTCCAAGGAAACTTCCTTCGAGACCTTTTTTATTTATTTTGAGACTTAATTTTTTTTATTGTTGATTAATAGTTTTCAATTATATTATCCTATTTATTTGTCAGTTATATTATATAATGTGGTGTTGCAATAAAGGGTTTATCTATCAATTTACCTATCTACATAGTAGCAGTATAACTCTTCGTGAATGAGGTCATCCGGGGACGACAGACTGCCACCATATCTTTTCTACCCTGAAGCAATAACGGTCGCAATATTTTGTTCTGGTTTTGAAGGGTATGGGTGCAGGTAAAATTACAGGTACATTGAGATTTAACAACGTCTCATGTTTACGTGCGCAATGCTGTCGTGAGGACATACGTCTGATAAAGGTAGAGGTTAGCACCTAACACCTGGTAGATCTCGTGCTTGTACCGGCTTTTAAAAAATACTTAAACTACTTGGCAGTGACTCTAAGGTACTGGGTACAAGTGTGTGAACATTATATATTATAATGATTTTGTCATTTCAATGATATTTAAATGATCCTTATTTTAAACATAATATCTATTAAGATATTTATACTGTAGGAACTTTGGCATCTATAAGATGTACAAGATCAATTTGTGAACTGAAGTAACTGTTAAACAGGTAAGCTGTTAATTACGTATTTTTTAAACTTCTTTATATGAATAAACATATAAAATATCATTCCATCACAACTTTTTTGATTTCGACTTTGTTAATAAGTAGATGAACTCCTGCACGAGAAATTTACTCAAACTTTTGTGTCATATTTGTAACAGAAATAATAATGATTTCACATGCTATAGTACCCTTACAATACAGTACCTAACGTTTGCGCACTAATGATTCGCGGCACACACAAACACAGTAAGAGTCCTTTGCTTCCTACGTTTCGCTATTCAATCGCATTCCAACGGCGAAGGGAAAACTGTTTAATTCTGGCCTTTCATTAAAAAAGTATGTAGTAGGAAATAACCCGCTCACTTATTTTGCTATGCCAAGTTTCACAAATAAATTTTACAATCAATCGGGCGCGGTGCGAGTTTACAGGTCCTCTTTTCCATACGCAGGTAAAGGCATTTGATGAAGGCGAGAGAGATGTATAAACACACACTTTACGATAGTGACGGTTTTAAATGTCATGGTTTACCACAATATTATTTCTTCGGCTACTGGCTAATGAATATAGAACCATAGAGAATATGAGACAACTTCATTATCAGTAATTAAGTAAGTACAGACATGCAGCGTGTCACACCACACTTCCCACCACAATCACACTCTTAGGGGTATCAGACCTTTCCCTTACCGTTTGTATATAATATCTTTGTTTTCACGTTAGAAAGTCACATTATCACTGAGTAGCACACTATATATTGAAAAATTGGAAACTATTGACAATGCAGCAGAGTGATGTACTGCAGTATAATTATAGAAGACATCAATGTGTAACTATTACAGTTATGACATCAATAACTACTTTTCCGTGTTTATAAATCATGCAATATTATTGTGTACTTGGTGTTAATCTTTATCTACTCTTATAATAAAAAGGAAAGATGTGATAGCTCGGCTGTTGATGAAAGTTCACACAGAAATAGACCGTAAACAATTTGCTACGCCGTAGCAAACCGTAGCAGCTACGGTATATCAAATATCCACGCAGACGGAGCTGCAAACAAAAGGTACTCCATGATATGCATGCAGGCCAAATCTTATATAAATATAAATATACATAACCTTCAATCTCAAAAAATTCGAATAAAACGTACAGGCAAACATTTTTTAAATATGTGGTAGGTAGGCTTCTAATTACGTATTTAATGAAACATTTACATCATAAAATTAATACATAAAATAATTAAATTAATCATTACATCACGTTAACGATAAATATGTGCAAGTAACTATGTTGACGTAGATGGACATATGTTTCTAACTTGGACACTTCATAGCTATATACCTACTACTTAATACTAATTATCCCATTTGTGTTTGTGTGGAATTTTGTAACAACATAAATATTGATTAACTGAAATAAGACTTACTACGTACATTCCGAAAAAATTATCATATGTTATAGAACATTTTCGTTGTAGGTATATCCATCTATATAATGCGTACTTTTTCTATCTGTGCGTATGTAGGTTTGTCTCTCTATATGGCCGTTGTACGTTAAAAGGCTAAAACACAACTTACGAAGCGTACCTGTAGACTCGCCAATGACTATAATTTGGCAAATAATAAGTACAATGTAATAGTTTTTAAGAATACATACTACGATTCCAGGAATTGTAGTGTATATATCAGTCACCACATACTAAAACAATCCGTTTTCTTATTTTAATATATTTTATGGATATCTCATTTAACCATAAACGAATTTAACCATAAACCAGACTACATTACTTATCTACGGTCTTTAAGGTGAAGGCCGCAGTGCTTGTGTCATGTTTGCTTCCTTGTCGTCACAACTATTAAATAACACGTTCGCCTCAAAAACTTTTGCATCAATCTTAATTACAGTCTGCGTAAGCTAGACCCTGTACCAGTTCGTATTTTAGCTATAGTCACTTTATATCCGAAAGCATCGCGACTATCATGTTTAGTACTTTCTACAGACTGCCAAAAATAGGAGGAGCTACTCAATTCGACTGTATGTTTTTTTTAATGTTTGTTACCTCATAGTTTTCGATAGGATGCACCGATTCTCAAAATTCTATTTTGTTTGAAAGCTGGTGCTTCCCGTGTGGTCCCATTTAAATTTCATCAAATTCGGTTAAGTAACTTTTGAGATACACTCCAATAACTGAATAGAATGGAAGTCGATATTAAATTTTTCATATTGGACTTGTTATTTTATTTAATCTACTTTTTTCAACTTGCGTTTACCATTTCATTTCTTAAGGTTAACCTTAAGAAATGCTTTAATTATTTATCAAATGAATGATGTGGCTTTGTAACCCGCACGCTACGGCAAGTGAAGCCGCGAGAGTGTCAGTGAGTAAAATTAAATATGTGAAAGTTTGTGTCCGTGAATGTTTGTCACCAAGTATCTCCGTAGGTAACTACTAAAAAAGTTTAAATGAACTTTGGAATAAAGATAGTTTAGTTTGTGAAATCACATAAACGCTTAAGTATTAAAAATCAAAGCCTGAGATGTTTAAACAGGATGCCATGAAACTACTATGACTAATGTTTATATGGAAAATGTTATTCTTTTGACTCAAAACTCGTAAAGATTAACATGGACATAACCAAAACATGTATTTATTTTATTCTTTAGTTTTGATTTACTGAAAACTCTGTACAACTAAACTTTGAAATCTACCTATTTATCTTCTATACATATATATAAAAATGAACCCCTATTTCTCCTGGTAACGCTATAACTTCAGATAGGATAGAACAATCTCGCTAATTATTTTTTGTTGTGTTAATTATTGTCAGGAGAAGGTTCTTATAAATAAAAATCCGGGATGTTATGGCGACAGCGAAGGTCGCGGGCAGTTAGCCATTTCATTAGCAACCTTGGACTGAGTGCAACGCATTTCTGAAATGTATCTATGGATAAAATGAATCCGGTTTACTCAAAATTAAGTAAAAATAAATTAAAAGTAAATTTAAAAGATAACGTTATAAATATAAACCTACGTTATCATCACGCTTACATATCCTCGAAAGGTTAGGCAGAGGTGTTATCAAACACGACCGCGAGGATTTAATTCTTGAATGCTGTCCTTACATTGAGTAAGTAGTAATTAACTTTCCTACTTTGCCTTTAAAAACTTACTTCCTGAATGAGGGCTACCTATGTTTTATGGGTGTGTATGTACTTTTAGGCGGTGTACGTTCATTAGTTACTTAGTATCCGACGGCATGAAAGAAGGTTATAATATTTTAAGATGTGTGTACTCGTATGAACTATAATTACGATCATTCTGCCGCTAAAACGGTATAATAGATTTTCATCAACAACGATATTGTTAGGTGTGTCTTACACTCCAAACATATTATTATTTATCAATTGATGCACATAAACAAAAGTATCCTAAAATGTTTCCATTCTCGGACTGTGCTCTTGCCCTGCTATCAGCGCAGGCTTGTAGTGTTACACAGAGTTTTAGGATCAGTCTCGTAAATTTCTAAACAAAGTTGTAATAGTTTTACCCTTTGTTTATAAAGTCAAATTAGGGATTTTGCCAAGTCAAGTTAAGTCGCTCGCTTGAAATATTCAACAAAACATTAAAAGAGCTCTCTCTACCTTTCTTAATAAGCTTAGTTCTTATTCGATATGGAATATATATTTTATCTATATTTAGTTTATAACAATGAAAATATTCACGTCCTTATTCACGTTTATAACATAAGTGTGATATTTATAATCTCTTTGCAGACTGGTTGTTAACATGTGTGTTAATGTGTTTATAAAAACTTTACGATTACAATAATACGTCGATTTATACATATCTGTCAAGATTTTGTACTGTAAGAACTTAAGCATTGCTACTTTATAGTGGAAAAATACCTACCTATCTTTAATATCTATCTATAAATACTAAAACATAACGTTCAATGTGAGTTTCAGTTAAGTCTAAGGGTAATTTTTGTATATTTTAATAAATCGGCCATCTGTTCTGCGTGCTATGTGCCCTGCCCTCTGCCACTTCAACTGGCTAATCTTCTGGGCTATGTCGGTGACTTTCGTTCTTCTACGGATCTCCTCATTTCTGATTCGATCACGTAGAGAAACCCCGAGCATATCCCTCTCCATAGCTCGTTGTGCGACTTTGAGCTTTTTTATGAGGCCCATAGTAAGAGACCACGTTTCAGTGCCATAAGTCATCACTGGTAACACACATTGGTCGAAGGCACTGAGGTATTTTTGACGAGAAGACTTCGCGAAGTTTCCGGAACGCTGCCCAGCTGAGTTGGATTCGACGATTGACCTCTTTCTCGAAGTTGGACCTGCCTAGTTTAACTGTCTGTCCCAGGTAGATATACTCGTCAACTACTTCGAGAAATGAGTTCCCAACTAATATTGGGGTAGGCACAACATGGGCATTAGACATAATTTTCGTCTTATCCATGTTCATCTTAAGACCTACCCGTTGGGAAACTCGATGGAGGCCTTCGAGCATTGTACTGAGGTCTTCCATGGACTCTGCCATGACTACAATATCGTCGACAAATCGAAGGTGAGTGATGTATTCGCCGTTAATATTAATGCCAAGTCCTTGCCATTCCAGAAGCTTGAAGGCGTCTTCCAATGTAGCGGTGAACAGTTTCAGAGATATAACGTCTCCCTGTCTCACGCCTCTTTGCAATGGAATTGCCTTTGAACTCTGTTCCTGTACTCGGACTGACATGTAGGCGTTTTTGTACAAACACTTCAGCACTTCAATATACCGATAGTCAATACGGTACCGCTGGAGAGACTCAAGCACTGCCCACGTCTCGATCGAATCAAAGGCTTTCTCATAGTCCACAAACGCTAAACAAAGAGGCAAGTTATACTCTTCGGTCTTCTGTATAACTTGCCGTAGCGTGTGGATGTGGTCTATGGCACTATAGCCTTTTCGGAAACCGGCTTGTTCCGGAGGCTGGAATTCATCAAACCTGCGACTGAGACGGTTCGTTATGACCTTCGAAAACAGCTTATAAACATGGCTCAAAAGCGAGATGGGTCTGTAATTTTTAAGTAAAGTGTTGTCACCTTTCTTGAAGAACAGCACCACCACGCTGACTGTGTGTCTAAAAAAGCTCTTAGTTTGACATGTAGTTGTAGGTAGAGTAGGTAGGACTCGTGGAGACTTGTAACATGTGGAACACTCTTTCTTCTGTTGTGTCAAATAAACCAACACTTGCTTTTAAATTTGCCAAGATATAAAATTGTTATTTTGAATATTTTAATAAAATGGTGGTCACATCTAAGATTGGATTAGCTTCCCTATTTAGGACAAATCGATAACTTCCTTAATCAACTTCCGTATGTATTAATCCTTCCTATACCGTGATAATAACCTCAAAAGATTTATAAATGAAACTGACGTATATTTATGTCTCTGAGACGCAAAAGGTTAATCCTTTAACGTTACTTTCTAATTAATTTATTCATAAAGTTGGGCATCTGCAAACCAATTCTATTTTTTCAAAACGTTCAACTATCTATTCAGTTGCAACATCAGTTCGACTCCGTTGGATACTAACCCAAAAAGCTGTTCTACTATTTCTATGATGACAACTTGAAACGTAACGTCATCTTAAACGCTACTACCCATATATAAATATAATATACGGATATGCGTTAACGTCACGGTCATGATCTATATAGTAATTTTTAAACTTTCGCGATTTGAACACATGTTTTAAATGTTTATCGGGACTTATCACGTATTATTTAATATAGGTAAAAATATGTATCTTTCGCTCGACGTTTAGACCATGTTACAATGGCCGTGGTCACGAGCTGACTGAAAACTGCGGGTGAATCCGGCGAGAAGAGCGTGTGTTTTGTTCTCCTACCCTCACTTGATCTTGAAAAATCGCAGGGTTGTCACTACGACACACAACACTGACTGTATCGGTAAATGTCCTAGCTTACGCCACCACCGCGGTTTGTACACTTGCTCACTACGGGATTCCACGACGCCGCTAACTTAAATCCATCTTCCCGGTTGAAATTGCGATGTTTTCTAATTTCAACCGCTTCACGAACCATTCTTGAAAAATAATGTCGTTCAGTGGAGAGGACCTTCGGATCGTGGAGCTCGATCCAGTGACCGGATCCCGCCTCAAGCAAATGTTCTGCAATAGCCGACTTCTGTGTCTGGCGATTTTTGACGGCCGCGATATGTTCTTTGATTCTTTCAGCTATGGTACGCTTCGTTTGACCTATGTAGGAAATACCGCAGCTACAATCGACCTTGTACACACCAGGGGTCTGGAAAGGAATAACGTCTTTCGGTGTCCTCACATGCTTCGCCAGCTTAGATAAGGGGGTATGCACCGTCTTGATGGAGTACTCCTTCAGCAAAGTCCCTACCTTATCCGTTACTCCTTTAACGTAAGGCATGAAAGCCAGCTGCCTCTCGACGTCAGTCCCTCTCTTGTGACATCTGCGTCTCGCCTGCCCGCGTTTAGTCACACTATAACCATTCCTTTTAAGTACCTCCTGAACATGCTTTTTCTCAACCTCTACATGTTCAGGGTCACAGAGGGCGTCCGCTCTGTCCAACAGAGAC
Source organism: Selenia dentaria (assembly GCA_917880725.1). NCBI lineage: Eukaryota > Metazoa > Arthropoda > Insecta > Lepidoptera > Geometridae > Selenia > Selenia dentaria. Next base: position 8,667,378 of record OU862891.1, read on the forward strand.
CTGGCCACCTGCCACCTGACCTGGTAACATGGTCGAAACGTTGAGCGAAAAGTACATATTTTTACCTATATTAAATAATACGTGATAAGTCCCGATAAACATTTAAAACATGATCTATTTAGTTAACAGCATATTAGGTTTATATTTAAAGTTTATTGTAACAATAGAAATCTAACTTAAATAGCACAATAAAAAACGTATAAATGTCATCGTTCAGCTACAGTTCAGTTAAAGTTGGAGCAACATTTGGTTAGTAGAATCGGACCCAGCGGTTTGGCAACAATATAAAAGTCAACGGGTCATTGCCGTTACAAAGTATGGTAGTCGGTACCATGAAAGTACAAAAGTACCAATTTCCACAAGTTCTTTTACACTTTTCGGTGCTGAAATCGGTTCCATTTTGGGGTAAATATTTTTTTACCATTTTAGTGACCCTTGCAACTTACTGATCGATTGTCATTAACCGCCAATGATGATATTACCAAGAAAGGCGTAGTACTACTCTTCAGTTATTGGAGTGTAACGTGCTCGTCGGAAAAGATTTATTAAAAATATTGTATCCATTTTAATTTGTTTCAATTTTAAAAATTTTGGTTTTCAACTTAGATAGATAGCACTTTTTTTATTATTTGAACTCAAAAATATGTATTATTGAATAAGTACCAGCCTACTGAATTGAATACCAGCGGTATTCGGGTATTTTATATTGCTCTTGAATACTACCACTAAACAATAAAAATGTACAACTACCTATGACTGTTTGAATGGACAGATGCGTGACTATGTAGGATAATACATTTTCAGGCCGGTGCGGGACGGAGCGCACAGCTTTCTTATTATAATTCCCCCTTCTTCGTCGTTCACTCTTGACATCGGAGTCGTGGTTGAAGACGATGATTTTCTTTAAATATTTCAGCACTATCCATTGCGGTCTTCTGCGTTTCGAGTGCTTCTAACTATGGAAGTTTCTGTTGCAGCTTTTATGATACAGACATTAGTCCGAAACGCTGTCCAAGGGATTCATTTTTGTTTCTTAACCCGTCCGCATCAGCGCAAAAAATAACAATAGATTTATGAATGAAACTTAACTCGAATGAGTCTTGCTGATTCGGACAGATTAATATATGTCCTTAGCACAGAGATAGACCTGTATGTATTGCAATAAAAGAGAGAAAATTACAATTTCTAGGATGAGAATCGAACACGCGTCTTCTGAGCTCGGTACAACTCCATGACTGATCCGAGCATTTATCTCTGTAATTAATTTCAACCATCATATTTTTTTGGGGGCAGATTACAAAATATCATTTCGCTATGCAGCCGTTAGAGATTCAAAAATATACGTGTTTGTCGAGTCATCGTTAGTTAATTTGTTTTTTTGTGAAACAACTTTACATGTAATTAAGTTTTCACTATTACATGGTGGTGTCGATAGTAACTTGATGAAGAAGCTGATACATCCATGAGTATGAAATCTTTACAACAAAGTTAACTCAGGATACATGGGGCGTTCCTTATATAATTAGGTACGAATAAGTAGGTACAACTCTTTTATTCAAAGGTTCCTTTTCCATATCTTTTGGCATTCCAATTCTTTCTACCCTAATCGTACCAGTCTAAACACTGAAGTAATAATATATAGAGTATACAGACAGCATCTCTACCTTAAGTATATGTCTGAATAAAGTTGTTTCGTTAATACATATGTAAGACAACTCATTAAAATTGTAAATAATTTACAGTACCTTAGTCATATTGTAATTTCCAGTCTGAAGGATGACGCCAATATAGAACCCGAGGCGCCTATATAACAATATATTATTGCATTGTAGCGCTTCTGAAATGTTCACAGCCCCGAGTCGGCTCATTTCATTCCATCCAGAGGAAACGCATAGCATCCTTCATGTCCAGAGTAGACATAAGCAACAACACTGGCATCAGAAGTCTAGCGGATAGACTTGTACTGACTCCAATGTATAGAAGATGGATGGAGATCGCCACCTAATCATTACTACTACCTATTATATATTCTATTCCATTCAATTTTTTGTTCCCTACGTGTATTGAATTATTGATAATGTGTGAAATAAAAAACTATCCATACACTAACATAGAGGAAAAAACTTTAAACTATGTTGTAAGTAGACTCCTTACATCCTATAGCATTACACTAATACATAATAATCGGTACATTTAAAATATCATCGTGTAACACAAAAAATGTGACAGTACCTAAGAATATGGAATAGACTCTCTATTAGAATAGATAACTCTTACAAAAAAATGCTGCGTCAATTCGCTAACATGAATACTAATGATCAGAATTAACACTGAAACTACTTTTACCTACTCCTGAAAACTTAACGTTTTAGATATTATTTTCAGCTATTATATCATTATATAATATTATTATTTTAAATGCGAAAATATTTGTCGGTTCGTAATTAATTAGTTTGTTTGTTCTGCTCTACGCTTAAATTAGTGAGCCGATGTTCACGAATCTTGCCACATAGGTATCCTGTAACGGGAAGTCACTATAAACGCAAGAAGGTCCGCGGGTGAAAGGTAGTTTATAATATTTAAACCTTATCCGTAAATACTTGGATGCTGTAACATCGATTAAGGAATTAGATTGCATTAGCTCTCATGTGTGTATTTGTACGCGTCTCTTGACCCCGTCGAAGCCTGTGTATATTGTGGGCTGGTTGCAAATAGTTCAATCATCAGCTGTGTTGCGGAGCTACAAATAATACATTTATAATGGTCAGTATAAATATCAAAAATATGAAATGGTCAGTTCGTACCTACCTACATAATTAATAATCCATCGAACTTTCTCTAAGTTGTTTACTGTAAAAGTTGTCAATTTAACGTTTTTTTTTAAGTCAAGTCCTTCTCTTGATGTTTATAAGAGGAAAAATAAAGAAATGCTCGCCCTATTTCAATAAGCTAAGTTCTTATTCTATAAGTATGATATTTTTATATCTATGTATGTCATTGTATAATACTAAAAGGTATATATATGGAGCTAAACGAAATATAGTAAGTACATTCTCATTACATGGAGAATATTTTACAATTAAATCATACAAGTATGTACAAACAGCGTCTCTACCATAAAGATAACTTAAACTTTTTACAAATCGTAACGCCTTTTAAGACTTGGGCATCCATTTTGTTATAACGCTCTGTGTAAACATTGTATATCATTTTTTGTATTTCTTGTTTGGATTCACACGAAACTCATTACAAGTAAACTTTAAAATAAATATTTAAACATGTAGTATAAGTTTGTTTTCAAAGGATCCCTGGAGTTTAACTTTAGTAAAAGTAATTTATATGTAACGTAAATAATGATATACATATTTTAAACAAAACATACCATCATGTTCATGCTTACATATCTTAGACAGGTAGGTACATGTATTTATCAAACACCCATACCAGGTACGTATTGGTCCCATACTCGTATAAGGCCTTTTGTCACCTACAGGGCAGTGTTCCAGACAGTGTGAATTTCTCTGTCGGAAAATTCCAACAACTGTCCTAACCGGGAATCAAAACTATAAACATTCCAAAGCCACCACTACACCAACGATAAATCTTAAAACAATATTTCTCATCATTGCTCATATTTATTCAATTCATTTGTGTGGATTTGAATCTCGTAAACACTTTCTATAGGCACACATCCAACCATCAATTATTTTCTCTTAGTTGATTTTAACCGGTATATGGGGATGTATTGCAACATTTGGTTTATCTAAGCAAGCATTAGCACTTAAAAATCATAATACTATAATAAAACTAAGGTATAAATACTAAAACATAACGCTCAATGTGTGGTTCCAGTTAAGTCTTAGGGTAAAATTCTTTGAACTAAATGTGGTAGGCAATAGTGTAGTAGTATATCATTATATCCCTATCTATATCCAACCGTAGGTTGATGCTGTTTATCAGTTTGTCCATCTGTCCGTCTGACTGAGAGTCTGGTAGAGCAGGTAGGTCGTCCACCGACAATGTGGAAGACGTACTAAATAAGGTCGCAGGACTATCTTGGGTGCATGCAGCTTCCATCTGGTCCTTCCGTATGCATATCTTCAGCAGTAAAAGTTTTACATCTCATATAATAATAAATTTAGGTAGCCCTTGTTTGCAAACGAACGAACTTACGTATTACTATTTGATAATGGAAACTACTAACTATTTCTCTACGGGTTTTGTCCTGCATCTTCTTCCAAACGCCATGACTGCTAGGTCACCTAGGCACCGCTCCAAGACGATGCCTTTTTATGTCACTGCGTGTTGTTGGACAAGTTCATAATAACAAACTTAAGTCGATGAAGGAAATCAAACGTTTATTTGTAGCATTTCATATCAGTAGTAATCGTACTAATAGTAGTGTTCATGATGATTCACATTACCTATGTTAACATGGGCATTGAAGATCATTGACATTTAGAAATAAAATTAGAGAAAGCTTGGCCTTTGACCTCGCCATGAAAGGCTTCTATTTCCTCGTGGGCTCAAAACTCAACCGCGCTTCGCTTAGAAGCATGCTCGGCCTTCGGCTTCCCTTCGCTTAGAAGTACGCTCGGGCTTCGGCCTCGCTTCGCTGAGAAAGACGCTCGGCCTTCGGCCTCGCTTTGCTTTGAAGCATGCTCGGCCTTCGGCTTCGCTTCGCTTAGAAGTACGCTCAGCCTTCGGCCTCGCTTTGCTTAGAAGCATGCTCGGCCTTCGGCTTCGCTTCGCTTAGAAGTACGCTCGGCCTTCGGCCTCGCTTTGCTTAGAAGCATGCTCGGCCTTCGGCTTCGCTTCGTTTAGAAGTACGCTCGGCCTTCGGCCTCGCTTTGCTTAGAAGCATGCTCGGCCTTCGGCTTCGCTTCGCTTAGAAGTACGCTCGGCCTTCGGCTTCGCTTCGCTTAGAAGTACGCTCGGCCTTCGGCCTCGCTTTGCTTAGAAGCATGCTCGGCCTTCGGCTTCGCTTCGCTTAGAAGTACGCTCGGCCTTCGGCCTCGCTTCACTTAGGAGCACACTCGGCCTTCGGCCTCGTTTCACTTAGAAGGACGCTCGGTCTTCGTCCTCGCTTCGCTGAGAAAGACGCTCGGCCTTCGGCCTCGCTTTGCTTTGAAGCATGCTCGGCCTTCGGCTTCGCTTCGCTTAGAAGTACGCTCGGCCTTCAGCCTCGCTTTGCTTAGAAGCATGCTCGGCCTTCGGCTTCGCTTCGCTTAGAAGTACGCTCGGCCTTCGGCCTCGCTTTGCTTAGAAGGATGCTCGGCCTTCGGCTTCATTTCACTTAGGAGCTCACTCGGCCTTCGGCCTCGTTTCGCTTAGAACCACGCTCGGCCTTCGGCCTCGTTAATATAGCTCGGCCTGCGGCCTCGCCATTTTGATCAATGCCATCATCAGAAAATGGGTTTCATCTTTCTAATTGGGGACTCTTAAAACCCCTAGATATCGATTTTCAGTCGGATCAGGCCATTATTCAAGGTAGCCGCCATCTTGAATCCGCCTTCTTGGATTTTTGACATTTCCGCCAAATCGCACTTCTGGTCCGCTAAAACATTAGTTCAAACATCCCTTATCTATCTTTAACGGTTGCGGCGTTATACCCGTTTACATTTTGTATGGGAACGATCGTCTTTTGTTTGGGAGGTGTGTTTTTTTTTTAATTTTTAGGAGATGCCCAGGGTGCTTGTCAATATTAGTTTTAGCACTTACTACCTATCTCTTTTAGTTTCCGAGAGCCGTCAAGCTGTTCTAGCAGAAGGTTCAGATTCAGCCCATTTCAGGTGACTTTTAAGGTCATAAGACCACTGTCTACACTTTTCACCTACAAAGCCTCAGCGTTCCATCATGCCAACATTTCGAAAAACAACGATAAAATTTCCAGAGAAAAAAATTGTATGGCGGCCATGTTGAAATATGACGTCATCAAAAAATGAATTTCATATTTCGAATCGGGGACTCCAAAAACCCTTAGATATCGATTTTCAGTCGGATCGGACCATTATTCAAGGTAGCCGCCATCTTGAATCCGCCATCTTGGATTTTTGACATTTCCGCCAAACTGCATTTCCGGCCCCCTTAAACATTAGTTCAAACACCCTATACCTTTCTTTAACGGTTTCAGCGTTATAAGCATTTACATTTTGTATAGGCGCGATCGTCTTTTGTTCGGGAGGTGTGTTTTTTTTTTAATTTTTAGAAAATGCCTAGAGTGCTTGTCAACATTAGTTCTGGCACTTACCCCCTATATCTTTTAGTTTCCGAGAGCCGTTGACCTGTTCTACCTGGTATTCCACGTTCAGCTCAATTCAGTTTCTTCTAAAGTCACCTACCCCAACCCCACATATAACCCTACAAAACTTTAATCCCCATCACGCCCACTGGGAGAAACGATCCATTAAAGATCCAAGAAAACATATGTATGGCGGCCATATTTAAAAATGACGTCATCAAAAAATGGTTTTCATATTTCGAATGTGGGACCCCAAAAACCCCCGGATACCAATTTTGAGCCGGATCGGACCAACTTTCAATTCGGCCGCCATTTTGAATCCGCCATCTTGGATTTTTGACACTTTTACCAAATTACCCTTTTGATTCCCTATGACATTTGGTCAAACACTTTATACTTATCTCAAACGGTTTAGGAATTATAAGCATTTACATTTTGTATGGGAGCGATCGTCTTTTGTTCGGGAAGCATGTTTTTTTTTTAATTTTTGGCAGTTGCCCAGGGTTTTGGTCATATTTAGTTTTGACACCTACCCCCTATGATTTATAGTTTCCGAGAACCGTTGACCTGTTCCATCAGGAAACCACATTCAGCACTTTTGATAATTTTCCCAATGTCACTGAAACCCCCCCTACACTTTTTCCCTACATCTTCTATACCCCCCATTGCTCCTTCATCGAAATCGTTTATGTCAGTCAGTCAGTGAGTCAGTGAATGGTAGTCGAGCTTTATATATTATGACTAGCTTTTTGGGCGGTGCGCGGGCCACGAGTGGCCCGCGTTTGTCCTTGTGCAGTATTTTTTTTATTTAAACTTGTAACCATTTGAACAGAAAAGTAAAAATTTTCATACAAGTTCAATTGCAGAAATTTTGCCTTTAATTACAGTTTAAGTCGGGACATAGAGTCCTTGTGTATGTTTGTTAAGGGATCCAACCCCTTAGTGCAGTGGATAACGCGAGCAGTAGTCTTGGAGGCCAGCTTGAGAGCTCAAAACATGATCTGCATTCAGTTGCATAAAAAATCATAACTCCCATACAAGTTACAAAGCGAGCATTTCTCTTAGTGCAATTGAGGCTCAAGGATAGAGCTGGAGTTAAAAAGACAAAAGAGTGTGGTATAGTCGTTAGATTGTAGGTACATACCAGAATTCTTTTCAATTTTTGTTGAGGGCCTCTACTTCTTATTGTGGTCGGTGGTAAATGTGTCACGAGAGTCTCCACAGGTATCCAAAGAAACTTCCTTCGAGACCTTTTTTTATTCAAGCTTCCTTTTCAATAACATGGTTGTCTGGAAGAGATCGCTTTGACCGATAAGACCGCCAATTGTTACACTTAATTTTATTTTTATAATGCTGAGTAATAGTTTTCAATTATATTATCCTGTTTACTTGTATTTGTTAGTTATATTATATAATGTGGTGTTGCAATAAAGGGTTTATCTATCTATTTACCTACCTACATAGTAGCAGTAGAACTCTTCGTGAATGAGGTCATCCGGGGAAGACTGCCACCATATCATTTTCTTCCTGAAGCAGTAACCTTCGCAATATTGTGTTCTGGTTTTGAAGGGTATGGGTGCAGGTAAAATACAGGCACATTGAGACTTAACAATGTCTCATGTTTACGTGCGCAATGCAGTTGTGAGGGCATACGTCTGATAAAGGCAGAGGTTAGCACCTAACACCTGGTAGACTTCGTGCTTGTACCGGCTTTAAAAAAATACTTAAACTACTTGGTACCTCTACGGTACTGGGTACGAGTGTGTGAACATTATATTTTATAATACGAGAAACTTTGTTATTCAATGATATCTAAATTATCCTTATTTAAAACAGAATATTTATTAAGATATTTATACTGTAGGAACTTTGGCATCTATAAGATGTACAGGAACAATTTGTAAACTGAAGTAGCAGGTAAGCTGATAATTGCGTATTTTTTAAACTTCTTTTATCATGAAATAAATAAACATATAAAATATCATGCAATCACAACTTTTTTGATTTCAACTTTGTTAATAAGTAGATGAACTCCTGCACGACAAATTTACTCAAACTTTTGTGTCATATTTGTAACAGAAATAATAATGATTTCACATGCTATAGTACTCTTACAGTACCTAACACTTGCGCACTAATGATTCGCGGCACACACAGTGACACAGTAAGTAGAGTCCCTTGCTTCTTACGTTTCGCATTTCAATCGCATTCTAACGGCGAAGGGAAAACTGTTTTATTCTGGCCTTTTATTTAATAAGTATGTAGTAGGAAATAACCTGCTTACTTATTTTGGTATGCCAAATTTCAAAAAAATATTTTACAATTAATTGGGCGCGGGGCGAGTTTACTGGTCCGCTCTTCCATACGCAGGTAAAGGCATTTGATGAAGGCGAGAGAGATGTATAAACACACACTTTACGATAGTGACGTTTTTAATTTCATGGTTTACCACAATATTATTTCTTCGGCCACTGGCCAAGGAATATAGAACCATAGAGAATATGAGACAACTTCATTAACAGTAATTCAGTAAGTACAGACATGCAGCGTCTCACACCACACTTCCCACCACAATCACACTCTTAGGGGTATCAGACCTTTCCCTTACAGTTCGTATATAACATCTTTGGATCGATTAAAACATTGTTTTGCCGTAAAAAAGTCACATTATCACTGAGTAACACACAATATATTCAAAAATCGGAAACTATTGACAATGCAGCAGAGTGATGTACTGCAGTATAATTATGTGCAATAAGATATGTCTAATTATTACAGTTATGACACAATAATAATGTGTACTTGGTGTTAATCTTTATCTACTCTTATAATAAAAAGCAAAGATTTGATAGTGTATGATGCTCGGCTGTTGATGAAAGTTCACACAGAAATAGACCGGAAACAATTTGCTACGCCGTAGCAAACCGTAGCAGCTACGGTATATCAAATATCCACGCAGACGGAGCCGCGAACAAAAGGTACTCTATGATATGCATGCAGGCCAAATCTTAGACCAGTGAATGTTACCAGTGATGACTTGTGGCACTGCTCTCTGACTATGAGCCTCATAATACGAGTATGTAAGCTCAAAATCGTAAAATTCGTTACATCAAAAATGGAGAAAACTGTGCTGAGTCACTGTACGTGATTGAATCAGAAATGAGGAGATGAATCGTAGGACCTGGAGGCCTTCGAACTCTGCTTCTGTACTCGGACTGACATGTAGGCGTTTTTGTACAAACACTTCAGCACTTCAATATGCCGATAGTCAATACGGCACCGCTGGAGAGACTCAAGCACTGCCCACGTCTCGATCGAATCAAAGGCTTTCTCATAGTCCACAAACGCTAAACAAAGAGGCAAGTTATACTCTTCGGTCTTCTGTATAACTTGCCGTAGCGTGTGGATGTGGTCTATGGTACTATAGCCTTTTCGGAAACCGGCTTGTTCTGGAGGCTGGAATTCATCAAACCTGCGACTGAGACGGTTCGTTATTACCTTCGAAAACAGCTTATAAACATGGCTCAAAAGCGAGATGGGTCTGTAATTTTTAAGTAAAGTGTTGTCATCTTTCTTGAAGAACAGCACCACCACGCTGACTGTGTGTCTAAAAAAACTCTTAGTTTGACATGTAGTTGTAGGTAGAGTAGGTAGGACTCGTGGAGACTTGTAACATGTGGAACACTCTTCCTTCTGTTATGTCAAATAAACCAACACTTGCTTTTAATTTTGCCAAGATATAAAATTGTTATTTTGAGTATTTTAATAAAATGGTGGTCACATCTAAGATTGGATTAGCTTCCCTATTTAGGACAAATCGATAACTTCCTAAATCAACTTCCTTATGTATTAATCCTTCCTATACCGTGATTATAAACTCAAAAGATTTATAAATGAAACTGACGTATATGTATGTCTCTGACGCAAAAAGTTAATCCTTTAATATTACTTTCTAATTAATTTATTCAGAAACTTTGGCATCTGCAAACCAATTCTATTTTTTCAAAACGTTCAACTATCTATTCAGTTGCAACATCAGTTCGACTCCGTTGGATACTAACCCAAAAAGCTGTTCTACTATTTCTATGATGACAACTTGAAACGTAACGTCATCTTAAACGCTACTACCCATATATAAATATAATATACGGATATGCGTTAACGTCACGGTCATGATCTATATAGTAATTTTTAAACTTTCGCGATTTGAACACATGTTTTAAATGTTTATCGGGACTTATCACGTATTATTTAATATAGGTAAAAATATGTATCTTTCGCTCGACGTTTAGACCATGTTACAATGGCCGTGGTCACGAGCTGACTGAAAACTGCGGGTGAATCCGGCGAGAAGAGCGTGTGTTTTGTTCTCCTACCCTCACTTGATCTTGAAAAATCGCAGGGTTGTCACTACGACACACAACACTGACTGTATCGGTAAATGTCCTAGCTTACGCCACCACCGCGGTTTGTACACTTGCTCACTACGGGATTCCACGACGCCGCTAACTTAAACCCATCTTCCCGGTTGAAATTGCGATGTTTTCTAATTTCAACCGCTTCACGAACCATTCTTGAAAAATAATGTCGTTCAGTGGAGAGGACCTTCGGATCGTGGAGCTCGATCCAGTGACCGGATCCCGCCTCAAGCAAATGTTCTGCAATAGCCGACTTCTGTGTCTGGCGATTTTTGACGGCCGCGATATGTTCTTTGATTCTTTCAGCTATGGTATTATGCTTCGTTTGACCTATGTAGGAACTACCGCAGCTACAATCGACCTTATACACACCAGGGGTCTGGAAAGGAATAACGTCTTTCGGTGTCCTCACATGCCTCGCCAGCTTAGATAAGGGGGTATACACCGTCTTGATGGAGTACTCTTTCAGCAAAGTCCCTACCTTATCCGTTACTCCTTTAACGTAAGGCATGAAAGCCAGCTGCCGCTCGACGTCAGTTCCTCTCTTGTGACATTTGCGTCTCGCCTGCCCGCGTTTAGTCACACTATAGCCATTCCTTTTAAGTACCTCCTGAACATGCTTTTTCTCAACCTCTACATGTTCAGGGTCACAGAGGGCGTCCGCTCTGTCCAACAGAGACCTGGCCATCTGCCACCTGACCTGGTAACATGGTCGAAACGTCGAGCGAAAGGTACATATTTTTACCTATTTTAAATAATACGTGATAAGTCCTGATAAACATTTAAAACATGATCTATTTAGTTAATAGCATATAAGGTTTTAATTTAAAGTTTATTGTAACAATAGAAATCTAACTTAAATAGCACAATAAAAAACGAATAATTGTCATCGTACAGCTACAGTTCAGTTAAAGTTGGAGCAACATTTGGTTAGTAGAATCGGACCCAGCGGTTTGGCAACAATATCAAAGTCAACGGGTCATTGCCGTTACAAAGAATGGTAGTCGGTACCATGAAAGTACAAAAGTAACAATTTCCACAAGTTCTTTTACACTTTTCGGTGCTGAAATCGGTTCCATTTTGGGGTAAATATTTTTTTACCATTTTAGTGACCCTTGCAACTTACTGACGATTGTCATTAACCGCCAATGATGATATTACCAAGAAAGGCGTACTACTCTTCAGTTATCGGAGTGTAACGTGCTCGTCGGAAAAGATTTATTGAAAATATTCTATCCATTTTAGGTGTTTGTTAGGTTGTATGTTTCAGTTTCTCAAAACTTTCTGGGGATCCCATGAATTTATAAGAGGCAAGGCAAAATGCAAAAGGAAAAATTTTGGTTTTCAAATTAGATGGATAGCACTTTTTTTTATTATTTGACCTCAAAAATATGTATTATTGTGTAAGTACCAGCCTACTGAATTGAATACCAGCGGTATTCAGGTATTTTATATTGCTCTTGAATACTACCACTAAACAATAAAAATGTACTACCTATGACTGTTTGAATGGACAGATGCGTGTTGTTACTTTTAATGATTTGGTATAGTACCTATTATTTAGTATAAAGCATTTTAGGGTGGGCTTTTTTTAGGGTTTTTGATTCAGTTTATTAGAAAAATTATCGCTGTAAGTTACGGCCAACCTCCAGCTTCAGGCCGGTTTGATAACTTACTGAACTAAAAATGATTCAGTAACTTATCAAACCGTATTATCTTATTTTTCAGGCCGTGACGCCTGCCTAGCGAGACCAAACTGTCAAATTATAGGACAAAAATAAAAGAGCTTTGAGGATGGGTATCAGTACCTACTGCTCGCACACCCGTCGGAGTAGTAACGAACTCATAATAGACATCAGTGTTGTCCGATTTACCATTTAATCACAAAAATAACCCATCCTGGAAAGGGTTTTGAACCCGCGTCTTCTGACAAACCGTATCCTAGGCCACCGAGACGATACCAAAGACGCGCTACATGGCAAGCTTGGAATATATCTTCCTAATGGATTTTAATCCTCGTATTAGGGGATAAATTGCAAAATTTGGTTTTTTTAACCAAGCGTTAGTGCTTCAAAAGTCATATAATAAAAACTTGGAAAATTCAGACACATATACAACGTAATATATAACACTGAAACTACTTTTATACCGCAAAACTGGCCATATGCGAAAGTGTTTGTCGGTTCGTTGCTTGTTTGTTTGGCCTGCTTTTACATTCAAACTACTGAAACAATATTGATGGACTTTGGCACAAAGGTAGCCTGTATATCGTATGGCGTCACTATACATATACCTGGTACAGCCAAATTTAAAGTAATTTGATTGGTTAGTGGGGTAGAAAATATTTTATAAAACTTTTGAATAACATTTTAAGAGATTACTTCTACAACTGAAGGGATTAAATTTAAACTTCAAACGCAAAAAGTGATAGCATCAATTATCTTTACATACATTTTCAAACTAAAACTGATTATGTAGGATAATACATTTTCCGGTGCGGGATGGAGCGCACAGCTTTCTTATTATAATTCCCCCTTCTTCGTCGTTCACTCTTGACATCGGAGTCATGGTTGAAGACGATGATTTTCTTTAAATATTGCAGCGCTATCCATTGCGGTCTTCTGCGTTTCGAGGGCTTTGGACTATGGAAGTTTCTGTTGCAGCTTTTATGATAGAGACATTACTCCGAAACGCTGTCCAAGGGATTAATTTTTTGTTACTTAATATGTCCTTAGCACAGAGATAGACCTATAAGTATTGCAATAAAAGAGAGAAAATTACAAATTCTAGGATGAGGTTCGAACACGCGTCTTCTGAGTTCGGTACAACTCCATATGACTGATCCGAGCATTTATCTCTCTAATCTAATTAATTTTAACCATCATATATTTTTTTGGGCAGATTGCAAAATATCATTTCGCTATGCAGCCGTTAGAGATTCAAAATATACGTGTTTGTCGAGTCATCGTTAGTTAATTTGTTTGTTGTGAAACAACTTTACATGTAATATTACAATACAATAAAGTTTTCACTATTACATGGAGGTGGTATCGATAGTAACTTGATGAAGAAGCTGATACATCCATGAGTATGAAATCTTTGCAACAAAGTTAACTCAGGTTACATGGGACGTTCCTTATATAATTAGGTACGAATAAGTAGGTACAACTATTTTATTCAAAGGTTCCTTTTCCATAGCTTTTGGCCTTCCAATTCTTTCTACCCTAATCGTACCAGTCTAAACACTGAAGTAATAATATATAGAGTATACAGACAGCGTCTCTACCTTAAGTATATGTCTGAATAAAGTTGTTTCGTTAATACATATGTAAGACAACTTATTACAATTGTAGATAATTTACAGTACTTTAGTCATATTGTAACTTCCAGTTTGAAGGATGACGCCAATATAGAACGCGAGGCGCCTTTAACAATATATTATGGCATTGTAGCGCTTCTGAAATGTTCACAGCCCCGGGTCGGCTCATTTCATTCCATCCAGAGGAAACGCATAGCATCCTTCATGTCCAGAGTAGACATAAGCAACAACACTGGTATCAGAATTCTAGCGGATAGACTTGTACTGACACCAATGTATACAAGATGGATGGAGATCGCCACCTAATCATTACTACTACCTATTATATATTCTATTCCATTCAATATTTTGTTCCCTACGTGTTTTGAATTATTGATAATGTGTGAAATAAAAAAACTATCCATACACTAACATAGAGAAAAAAACTTTGAACTATGTTGTAAGTAGACTCCTTATATCCTATAGCCTATTGCAATACACTAATACATAATAATCGGTACATTTAAAATATCATCGTGTAACACAAAAAATGTGACAGTACCTAAGCATATGGAATAGACTCTCTATTTGAATAGATAACTCTTTCAAGAAAAAGCTGCGTCAAATCACTAATATGAATACTGATGATCAGAATTAACACTGAAACTCCTTTTACCTACTCCTGAAAACTGAACGTTTTAGATTATATTTTCAGCTATTACATCAGTATATAATAATATTATTTTAAATGCGAAAATATTTGTCGGTTCGTAATTAATTAGTTTGTTTGTTCTGCTCTACGCTTAAATTAGTGAACCTATGTTCACAAATCTTGCCACATAGGTATCCCGTAACGGGAAGTCACTATAAACGCAAGAAGGTTCGCGGCTGAAAGGTAGTTTATAATATTTAAACCTTATCCGTAAATACTTGGATGTTGTAACATCGATTAAGCAATAAGATTGCATTAGCTCTCATGTGTGTGTTTGTACGTGTCTCTTGACCCCGTCGAAGCCTGTGTATATTGTGGACTGGTTGCAAATAGTTCAATCGTCAGCTGTGTTGCGGAGCCACAAATAATACATTTATATTGGTCAGTATAAATATCAAAAATATGAAATGGTCAGTTCGCACCTACATACATAATTAATAATCCATCGAACCTTCTCAAAGTTGTTTACTGTAAAAGTAGTCAATTGAACGTTTTTTTTCAAATCAAGTCCTTCTCTTGATATTTATAAGGAAAAATTAAAAATGTTTGCTCTTTTTCAATCAGCTAAGTTCTTATTCTATAAGTATGATATTTTTATATGTATGTATGTCATTGTATTATACTAAAAGGTATATATATGGAGCTAAACGAAATATAGTAAGTACATTCTCATTACGTGGAGAATGTTTTACAATTCAATTGTATGTACAAACAGCGTTTCTACCATAAATATCTCATAAACTTTTTACAAATCGTAACGCCTTTTAAGTCTTGGGCATCCATTTTGTTAATACGGTCTGTGTAAACATATATATTTTTTTTTGTATTTCTTGTTTTGATTCACACGAAACTCATTACAAGTAAACTTTAAAATAAATATTTAAACATGTAGTATAAGTTTGTTTTCAAAGGATTCCTGGAGTTTAACTTTAGTAAAAGTAATTTATATGTAACGTAAATAATGATATACATATTTAAAACAAAACATACCATTATGTTCATGCTTACATATCTTAGACAGGTAGGTTCATGTATTTATCAAACACCCATACCAAGTACGTATAGGTACCATACTCGTATAAGGCCTTTTATCACCTACAGGGCAGTGTTCCAGACAGTGTCAATTTCTCTGTCGGAAAATTCCAACAACTGTCCTAACCGGGAATCAAACCTACAAACATTCCAAAGCCACGACTACACCAACGATAAATCTTAAAACGATATTTCTCATCATTGCTCATATTTATTTAATTCATTTGTGTGGCTTTGAATATCGTAGACACTTTCTATAGGCACCCATCCAACCATCAATTTTTTTTTCTCTTAGTTGATTTTAACCGGTGTATGGGGATGTATTGCAACATTTGGTTTATCTAAGCAAGCATTAGCACTTAAAAACCATAATACTACGATAAATCTAAGGTATAAATACTAAAACATAACGCTCAATGTGTGGTTTCAGTTAAGTCTTAGGGTAAAATTCTTTGAACTAAATGTGTGGGGCAATAGTGTGGTAGTATATCATTATATCCGTATTTATATCCAACCGTAGGTTGATGCTGTTTATCCGATTGTCCATCTGTCCGTCTGACTGAGAGTCTGCTAGAGCAGGTATGTCGTCCACCGACAGCTTTCATCTGGTCCTTCCGTATGCATGTCTTCAGCAGTAAAAGTTTTACGTCTCATGTGATAATAAATGTAGGTAAACCTTGTTTGAAAATTTTATTATTCCATGTATATCTTTTCACATGGATGTATATATGTCGTAAAACCTACTAAGGAATTAGATTGCACTTCATTGTTCGGTACGTATTGGATTTAGTATGTACTAAGACAATTAACTGCTTTAAATTTTGTTCGGCTAACTCCCACTACCATATAAATATACTTATTCCATCATCATCTTTACTTAAAGAAAACCAAATTACGTATCACACAATATAAACAATATAAACCTGCCTATTAAGTTTGACCTAGGAAACGGCTTCGCTTTGCTTAGAAGCATGCCCGGCCTTCGGCTTCGCTTCGCTTAGAAGTACGCTCGGCCTTCGGCCTCGCTTTGCTTAGAAGGACGCCCGGCCTTCGGCTTCATTTCGATTAGGAGCTCACTCGGCCTTCGGCCTCGTTTCGCTTAGAAGCACGCTCGGCCTTCGGCCTCGCTTTGCTTAAAAGGACGCTCAGCCTTCGGCCTCGTTTCGCTTAGAAGGACGCTCGGCCTTCGGCCTCGCTTCACTTAGAAACACATTCAACCTTCGGCCTCGTCAATATAGCTCGGCCTGCGGCCTCACCATTATGACCGACGCCGTCATCCAAAAATTGGTTTCATCTTTCTAATTGGGGACTCTTAAAACCCCTAAATATCGATTTTCAGTCAGATCAGGCCATTATTAAAGGTAGCCGCCATCTTGAATCCGCCATCTTGGATTTTTGACATTTCCGCCAAATTGCATTTACGGTCCCCTAAAACATTAGTTCAAACCCTCCGTACCTATCTTTAACAGTTTCGGCGTTATAAGCGTTTACATTTTGTATGGGCGCGATCGTCTTTTGTTTGGGAGGTGTGTTTTTTTTTTAATTTTTGGTATTTGCCCAGGGCGCTTGTCAATATTAGTTTAAGCACTTACCCCCTATCTCTTTTAGTTTCCGAGACCCGTCAAGCTGTTCCATCAGAAGGTACACATTCAGCTCATTTCAGGTGTCACTTAAGGACGTAAGACCACTGCCTATATTTTTTACTTACAAAGCCTCAGCGTTCCATCATGCCAAAATGTCGAAAAACTACGATAAAATTTCCAGAGAAAAAAATTGTATGGCGGCCATGTTGAAAAATTACGTCATCAAAAAATGAATTTCATATTTCAAATCAGGGACTCTAAAAACCCTTAGATATCGATTTTCAGTCAGATCGGACTAATATTTAAGGTAGCCGCCATCTTGAATCCGCCATCTTGGATATTTGACATTTCCGCCAAATTGCATTTTTGGTCCCATTAAACATTAGTTCAAACACCCTGTACCAATCTTTAACGGTTTCAGCGTTCTAAGCATTTACATTTTGTATGGGCGCGATCGTCTTTTGTTTGGGAGGTGTGTTTTTTTTTTAATTTTTAAAAAATGCCCAGGGTGTTTGTCAATATTAGTTCTGGCACTTACCCCTTATATCCTTTAGTTTCCGAGAGCCGTTGACCTGTTCTACCTGGTATTCCACGTTCACCTTAATTCAGTTTCTTCTAAAATCACCTATCGTAACCCCACATATAACCCTACAAAACCTAAATCCCCATCACGCCCACTGGGAGAAATGACCGATTGAATATCCAAAAAAACATATGTATGGCGGCCATATTGAAAAATGACGTCATCTAAAAATGGTTTTCATATTTCTAATGTGGGACCCCAAAAACCCCCGGACACCAATTTTGAGCCGGATCGGACCAACTTTCAATTCGGCCGCCATTTTGAATCCGCCATCTTGGATTTTTGACACTTTCACCAAATTACCCCTTTGATTCCCTATGACATTTGGTCAAACACTTTATACTTATCTCAAATGGTTTAGGAGTTTTAAGCATTTACATTTTGTATGGGAGCGATCGTCTTTTGTTTGGGGGGTATGTTTTTTTTTTAATTTTTGGCAGTTGCCCAGGGTTTTGGTCATTTTTAGTTTTGGCACCTACCCCCCATCTTTTATAGTTTCCGAGAGCCGTTCACCTGTTCCATCAGATTTCCACATTCAGCACTTTCAGGATTTTTCCCCCACTCGAATTGAGCCCCCCTACACTTTTCCCCTACATCTTCTATACCCCCCATTGCTCCTTCTATGAGAACAAAGAGGTCAATGAGTCAGTGAGTCAGTCAGTGGTAATCCATCTTTATATAATGAGACTAGCTTTTTGGGCGGTGCGCGGGCCACGAGTGGCCCGCGTTTGTCCTTGTGCATTAGTTTTTGGTCATCAAACTTTTAACCATTTGAACAGAATAGTAAAAATTTTCATACAAGTTCAATTGCAGAAATTTTGCCTTTAATTACAGTTTAAGTCGGGACATAGAGTCCTTATGTATGTTTGTTAAGGGATCCAACCCCTTAGTGCAGTGGTTATCGTGAGCAGTAGTCTTGCAGGCCAGCTTGAGAGTTTGAAAAATTATCTGCATTCAGTTGCGTAAAAAATCATAACTCCCATACAAGTTATAAAGCGAGCTTTTCTCTTAGTGCAATTTAGGCTCAAGAATACAGCGGTCATCTTGAATTAGAAAGATAAAAAAGTGTGGTATAGTCGTAAGATTGTAGGCACTTACCAGAATTCTTTTCAATTTTTGTTAAGGGGCTCTACTCCTAAGTGTGGTCGGTGGTAATTGTGTCACAAGAGTCTCCACAGGTGTCCAAGGAAACTTCCTTCGAGACCTTTTTTATTCAAGCTTCCTTTTCAATAACATGGTTGTCTGGAAAAGATCTTTCTGACCGATAAGACCGCCCATTGTAACACTTAATTTTAAGTTTTTTATAGTTGAGTAATAGTAATTCAATTTTATTATCCTATTTATTTGTTAGTGATATTTTATAATGTGGTGTTGCAATAAAGAGCTAATCTATTTATCTATTTACCTACCTACATAGTTGCAGTAGAATTCCTCTTGAATGAGTTCATCCGGGGAATACTGCCACCATACCTGTTTCTACCCCGAAGCAGTAACGTTCGCAATATTGTGTTCTGGTTTTGAAGGGTATGAGTGCGGGTAAAATTACAGGCACATTGAGACTTAACAATGTCTCATTTTTACGTGCGCAATGCAGTTGTGAGGACATACGTCTGCTAAAGGCAGAGATTAGCACCTAACACCTGGGACTCTACGGTACTGGGTACGAGTGTGTGAACATTATATTTTATAATAACTTTGTATTTCATTGATATTTAAATTTTCCTTATTTAAAACAGAATATCTATTTAGATATTTATACTGTAGGTACGAGTACTTTGGCATCTATAAGATGTAGAGGAATAATCTGTGAACTGCAGTGATAGGTAAGCTGTTAATTACGTATGTTTTAATTTTTTTTTACCATAAAATGAATAAATATTAAAAGTATAATTCCATCCCACAACTTTTTTGATTTCAACTTTGTTAATAAGTAGATTATTTTTTCATAACTCCTGCACTACAAATTTATTCAAATTTTTGTGTCAAATTTGTAACAGAAATAATACTGACCATGACATAACACTTACTGATTTCACATGCTATAGTACCCTTACAGTACCTAACGCTTACAATCAATCGGGCGCGCGGCGAGTTTACCCGTCCGCTCTTCCATACGCAGGAAAGGCATTTGATGAAGGCGAGAGAGATGTATAAACACACACTTTACGATAGTGACGTTTTTAATATCATGATTTACCACAATATTATTTCTTTGGCCACTGGCCAAGGAATATAGAACCATAGAGAATATGAGACAACTTCATTAACAGTAATTAAGTAAGTACAGACATGCAGCGTCTCACACCACACTTCCGACCACAATCACACTCTTAGGGGTATCAGACATTCCCTTTCTGTTCGTATATAATATCTTTGTACCGATTCAAACAGTGGGTTGCCGTTAGAAAGCCACATTATTACTGAGTAGCACACAATATTTTCAAATTTGGAAACTATTGACAATGGAGCAGAGTGATGTACCTACTGCAGTATTATTATAGAAGACATCAATGTCTACATAAAACGGATGCAATACGACATGTCTAACTATTACAGTTATGACACAATAACTACTCGTACTTTTCCGTGTTAAAAAATGCAATATTAACGTGTACTTGGTGTTAATCCTTATCTGCTCTAATAATAAAGAGTAAATATTTGATAATGTATAACTGATAAATGCAAAACTACTAACCGGTTCCAAAAATTCTTACACCATTGGAAAGCTATGTTATGCCTGAGTAACTACGCTATATTCATCATCATTATCGTCCTTCACCGCGTGGTTGTTACTGCGGAGCACAGCAAGTCATTAATAAATCTTTCAAGCCATTCATACCAACAGCTAAATTTAATTAATTTGTCTGGAGGATACTCGTATTTTATAGGTAAATCATACACGTAAAACCATGTTATTATATTGAATCATATTATTGTAAGCAATTACATAAATTTTAAGTACCTATATATTTTCAATTAACAATAACAATGTGAAAATACCTGTGTTTGTATTGAACTCCTACGTGACAATTCTCTTGAACCGATGTATTTTAAAATTTTAACACAAGTAGTAATGTCCGTAAAGTAGTACTTCTAATAGAAAACTAAACTGATGTCGGATAATATTTTCAAAGCAAGGCGGTGCACGCAGCATTCTTATTAAAATATTTATAAAGCGAAAGCGTATTTGTCGCTTCGTAGTTTATTGTTTGTTCGTTCTTCTTTTATGCGTAAGCTGCTAAACTGGTGTTGATGAAAGTTCACACAGAAATAGACCGCAAAACAATGTGCTTCGGTATATTAAATATCCACGCAGACGGAGCCGCAAACTCCATGATATTTAAACCATGCTGGCCATATCTTACATCAGTGTAGGTTACGAGTAATGACTTATGGCCCTGTTATCTAACTATGGTCCTCATAATATGTAAGCTTAAAATCGTACAATTCGTTACAACAATCGTACAAGTCTGTGCTCTGAGTCACTGTACGTGATTGAATCAGAAATGAGATGAGCCGTAGGACCTGCAGCAGTTTAGCCGCCCGCCGTGTTGCGGAAAAGAGACGAACAAGTCGCTCGCCTGACGTCATGCATCACGCTTGCACATACAATCCATTGCAATACATAATTTTAAACTGCAACAGTTAAAAACCCTGCACGGCAAAGCACTGCGCTCGGCATCCTGATTTATGCAAATGTTAACTCTCTTGGCCTGTAATTTTGCTGGAAACATTCACCAAAACACACTAATATTTGCACACTACTGCTTCACGGTTGAATAACTGCCAAAGGAACTTATCCATGCTGACCCTGGCAAAGTCCTACTGCTAAATATAAATAATTATTCTCACCCAAATAAATTTATGTATAGCTCACAAATTTAATTAGTTAAGCTTTCATGTCCGTATCTATCCATCCGTCAGTTAATGCTGTTTCGTCTTGGGTCCATCTAAACTATACTATATTATGACTTTGCTCTGACCGGATAGGTACTCCGCGTTTTTTCTCCATGTGTCCGTCTGCCCGTCTGTCCGTCCAAACGCAAAAAAAAAACAAAATAAGACGCACTTTATACACAGTATTCACATCCACCTAAGCACGCTGTATTTTTTCTCGTGAAAGTCTGTGGTACCGTAAAAACAGTATTAATTAAGAATGTAACACGGCTCCTTTTTTATATATACCCTGTATTTATATAATATATATTATATTTTGCAAATTTACGTTATAATTAAAGTGGTAGTAAAAAAGTATCACTCAAAACATGGTAAAAATAAACTTTACCAAAAAAAAATATACTCGTTATTTTTAAACAAAAGATAACAAATCGTCAAATATACAGGATATCCGCGAAGAGGTGAGCAACAGTGTTTGAAACACCTGTGTTTTGTCGGATATTTTTTTGATCCCATGCAATAGGAGGCAAGCCTATTGCCACCTACGAGACACTGTTCCAGACTCCGGACTGCTATTGAGAATTACTTTGCCAGAAAATCCCACGACTCCGAGATTCCAAAACAGCGCTTCCACCAATTCTAGACCAAGCGAGCAAGGCCGCTGGCTGGTGAGCTAGTTTATACATCTGTATACTCAAGTTACGTGGTGTGTTCATGAAATCTGCTCACTAATAATATACAATATGTAATCAGTGACAACTCTTTTATTAAATCGACCTTAAACATTCCTTTTTTTATTCATGTCTACCTACTTACCGTATCAGTAGTAATGTAAGCAGTAATATTCGCAATACTGTGGTTTGGAAAGAAAGGTATGGGTGACTTAACTTTTCTGTGTCTCAGAATTACAGGCGCAGTACCAGCCGCAAAGGTTGCCACTTAATACCAGGTGGGCTTCGTGCACATGCGGACTCCTAATAACACAAAGAAAAAACCCTAACCTATATACTTGTTAGTAATCTTAGTACGGGGGTATGACTGTGTGAACATTATTCATAATAATTTTGCAATTTGTTTTTATTGGCAAACGGACGGGCGGCTCTCCTGATGATCACTGTTGCCCAGGAGCATCCGCAATACGAAAAATCTCGAAGTTGAGTTGCCAGCCTTTGAGGAAGCAATTCAGGCCATTCCAATGATACCTCATTTAAAACATAATATATCTAAATATATTTCATCGTTAGGAACTTGGGCATCCATATGTGAATGTGAGCAGGGCACATTGTTTTACATTCTTAGTTTGTAGTCGTGTTCTTTATTTTTATAATTATCTTCAACACTTGTTAGAATATACTACATAGCATGTTCTGGACAAAAAAATAATATAAAATAATATTAGGTCTAAAACCTAAATACAACCTAATAATCTTTGTATAGCTTATTATAGGAGCAGTAAATTGTGAAATATTCCCTATGGTAACAGGTACGAAAGTTCTTTATAATCTAAATGGTGCTGAAATAAAACCCTGTTTAGTCATTCGCTCGTCCGAGTACATAGAAATATTTGATAGCGTATAACGGATAAACGCAAAAGTACTAACCGGTTCCAAAAATTCTTTCACCAGTAGAAAACTATATTATGCCTGAGTAACATATGCTATATTTATCATCATCATCGTCCTTCACCGCTCGGTTGTAACCGCGGAGCGCAGCTAGTCATTAATAAATCTATCAAGCCATTCATGCCAACAGCTAATTTTAATTATTTTGTCTGGAAGATATTTTATTGTTGGATCATAAAATCATGTAATCATATTTAATCATATTATTGTAAGTAATTACATAAAACTTGGGTACCTATATAGTTACAACAAACACCTGAACCTGACCTGAACACCGTGTGTAGATGAACATGTCTGTTTGAGCTGTGTCTGGGTGTGTATATGTATATAAGTATGTATATCAGTCATCAGGTTACTATAGTACAGGCTCTGCCTAGTTTGGGACCTGAACACCGCGTTCGCATGAACATGTCTGTTTGAGCTGTGCCTGGGAAAGTATATGTATATAAGTATGTATATCAGACATCAGGTTACTATAGTACAGGCTCTGCCTAGTTTGGGACCTGAACACCGCGTGTGCATGAACATGTCTGTTTGAGCTGTGCCTGGGAAAGTATATGTATATAAGTATGTATATCAGACATCAGGTTACCACAGTACAGGCTCTGCCTAGTAGATAATCATTCATTACTTAGTTTCAATCGCTTCGCCAGCCGCTGCCGCGGCACGTTCGCTTTGCTCGCTCGGCTTACGCGTAGTTTTGTCGCAGGTCAAACCCAACCTAACCTAAGGTCGGATGATATATTAAGTGTCGGTGAAATGCAGGGATACCTTTCGTATGCCATATTCTAATAACTTATGAGTCACGTTAGAAAACCAACAGGCGCAGGATAGCGCAGGTACTCATACGAACACCGTAAGCAAGATACTGATTTATTACATTAAATTTTTTTCAACGTATTCGAATATTTTTTACCTCTCAAAACTAAGGTAACACTGGCTCTATTTTCAGACGCATACCCGATTATTTATTGTAATCATATGTATATTGTAAACATCTAACGTTATGCTAGTAATCAATTACCCTATTAGTGGTAATATTAGTGGTACAATACTAAGAATGACCGACTCATGTTACTCTAAATTGATTAACATTAATCAAAATAATTATTTATCGTTCATGAGTTCTTGAGATCGGAGTCGTGGTTGAAGACGATGATTTCCTTTAAATATTGCAGCGCTATCCATTGCGGTCTTCTGCGTTTCGAGTACTTTGGACTAAGGAAGTTTCTTTTGCAGCTTTTATGAAAGATACATAAGTCCGACACGCTGTCCAAGAGATTCATTTTTTGTTTCTTAATATGTCCTAAGCACAGAGATATACCTGTATGTATTGCAATAAAAGAGAGCAAATTAAAAATTCTAGGATGAGGTTCGAACACGCGTCTTCTAAGCTCGGTACAACTCCATGACTGATCCGAGCATTTATCTCTGTAATTAATTTTAACCATCATATTTTTTTGGGGGCAGATTGCAAAATATAATTTCGCTATGCAGCCGTTAGAGATTCAAAAATATCCGTGTTTGTCGAGTCATCGTTAGTTAATTTGTTTGTTGTGAAACAACTTTACATGTAATTAAGTTTTCACTATTACATGGAGGTGGTGTCGATAGTAACTTAATGAAGAAGCTGATACATTCATGAGTATGAAATCTTTGCAACAAAGTTAATTTAGGTTACACGGGGCGTTCCTTATATAATTAGGTACGAATAAGTAGGTACAACTCTTTTATTCAAAGGTTCCTTTTCCATAGCTTTTGGCATTCCAATACTTTCTACCCTTATCGTACCAGTCTAAACACTGAAGTAATAATATAAAGAGTATACAGACAGCATCTCTACCTTAAGTATATGTCTGAATAAAGTTATTTCGTTAATACGTAGTTCGTAAGACAACTTATTAAAATTGTAGATAATTTACAGTACCTTATTCATATTGTAACTTCCAGTCTGAAGGATGACGCCAATATAGAACGCGAAGCGACTATAACAATATATTATGGCATTGTAGCGCTTCTGAAATGTTCACAGCCCCGGGTCGGCTCATTTCATTCCATCCAGAGGAAACGCATAGCATCCTTCATGTCCAGAGTAGACATAAGCAACAACACTGACATCAGAAGTCTAGCGGATAGACTTGTACTGACTCCAATGTATAGAAGATGGATGGAGATCACCACCTAATCATTACTACTACCTATTATATATTCTATTCCATTCAATATTTTGTTCCCTACGTGTATTGAATTATTGATAATGTGTGAAATAAAAAACTATCCATACACTAACATAGAGAAAAAAAACTTTGAACTATGTTGTAAGTAGACTCCTTATATCCTATAGCCTATAGCATTACACTGATACATAATAATCGGTACATTTAAAATATCATCGTGTAACACAAAAAATGTGACAGTACCTAAGCATATGGAATAGACTCTCTATTAGAATAGATAACTCTTACAAGAAAAAGCTGCGTCAAATCACTAACATGAATACTGATGATCAGAATTAACACTGAAACTACTTTTACCTACTCCTGAATACTGAATGTTTTGGATATTATTTTCAGCTATTACATCAGTATATAATAATATTATTTTAAATATGTGTCGATTCGTAATTAATTAGTTTGTTTGTTCTGCTCTACGCTTAAATTAGTGAGCCGAAGTTCACGAATCTTGCCACATAGGTATCCTGTAACGGGAAGTCACTATAAACGCAAGAAGGTCCGCGGCTGAAAGGTAGTTTATAATATTTAAACCTTATCCGTAAATACTTGGATGTTGTAACATCGATTAAGGAATTAGATTGCATTAGCTCTCATGTGTGTGTTTGTACGTGTCTCTTGACCCCGTCGAAGTCTGTGTATATTGTGGACTGGTTGCAAATAGTTCAATCGTCAGCTGTGTTGCGGAGCCACAAATAATACATACCATAATAACATACATAATTAATAATCCATCGAACCTTCTCAAAGTTGTTTACTGTAAAAGTAGTCAATTGAAAGTTTTTTTCAAATTAAGTCCTTCTCTTGATATTTATAAGGAAAAATTAAAAATGCTTGCTCTTTTTCAATCAGCTAAGTTCTTATTCTATAAGTATGATATTTTTATATGTATGTATGTCATTGTATTATACTAAAAGGTATATATATGGAGCTAAATGAAATATAGTAAGTAAATTCTCATTACATGGAGAATATTTTACAATTCAATTGTACAAGTATGTACAAACAGCGTCTCTACCATAAAGATCTCTTAAACTTTTTACAAATCGTAACGCCTTTTAAGACTTGGGCATCCATTTTGTTTATAGGGTCTGTGTAAACATTATATATAATTTTTTGTATTTCTTGTTTTGATTCACAGGAAACTCATTACAAGTAAACTTTAAAATAAATATTTAAACATGTAGTATAAGTTTGTTTTCAAAGGATCCCTGGAGTTTAACTTTAGTAAAAGTAATTTATATGTAACGTAAATAATGATATACATATTTTAAACCAAACATACCATTATGTTCATGCTTACATATCTTAGACAGGTAGGTTCATGTATTTATCAAACACCCATACCAGGTACGTATTAGTACCATACTCATATAAGGCCTTTTGTCACCTACAGGGCAGTGTTCCAGACAGTGTGAATTTCTCTGTCGGAAAATTCCAACTGTCCTAACCGGGAATCAAACCTACATACATTCCAAAGCCACCACTACACCAACGATAAATCTTAAAACAATATTTCTCATCATTGCTCATATTCATTCAATTCATTTGTGTGGCTTTGAATCTCGTAGACACTTTCTATAGGCACCCATCCAACCATCATTTTTTTCTCTTAGTTGATTTTAACCGGTGTATGGGGATGTATTTCAAGATTTGGTTTATCTAAGCAAGCATTAGCACTTAAAAACCATAATACTATGATAAATCTAAGGTATAAATACTAAAACATAACGCTCAATGTGTGGTTTCAGTTAAGTCTTAGGGTAAAATTCTTTGAACTAAATGTGGTAGGCAATAGTGTGGTAGTATATCATTATATCCCTATCTATATCCAACCGTAGGTTGATGCTGTTTATCCGTTTGTCCATCTGTCCGTCTGACTGAGAGTCTGGTAGAGCAGGTATGTCGTCCACCGACAGCTTCCATCTGGTCCATCCGTATGCATGTCTTCAGCAGTAAAAGTTTTACGTCTCATGTGATAATAAATGTAGGTAACCCTTGTTTGAAAATTTTATTATTCCATGTATATCTTTTCACATGGATGTATATATGTCGTAAAACCTACTAAGGAATTAGATTGCACTTCATTGTTCGGTACGTATTGGATTTAGTATGTACTAAGACAATTAACTGCTTTTAATTTTGTTCGGCTAACTCCCACTACCATATAAATATACTTATTCCGTCATCATCTTTACTTAAAGAAAACCAAATTACGTATCACACAATATAAACAATATAAACCTGCCTATTAAGTTTGACCTAGGAAACGGTCGCAGTGCAGTATTTCCATTCTTTGGTATTAATATAAGATAAGATTGAAGAACTTTACACATAGTAACGTCTATGAAACTTTGGCATTTATTTTATTCACTAACGAATGACATTGCAGTAAGCATCTCTACCATGACATAACATTGATCTTCGAAATCTGTGTATTAATGTCCCCCTTGAAATGCTTATAAGCCTATTACATATATATTTATTGCTTAAAAGTAAGTTATAACTTAAGATGTTCCAGCTAACTGTGACACCTTAAGCTTCTTGGAAGACGTTGCACCCTTTTTATGTCACTGCGTGGAGGTTGTCTGGACTCAAGTTCGTAATAACAAACCCAAGTCTACGAAGGAAATTAAACGCTTATTTGTAGCATGTCATATCAGTAGTACTCGTACTAATAGTTGTGTTCATGATGATTAACATTACCTATGTTAACATGGGCATTGACATTTTGAAATAAAGTTGGCGAAAGCTTGGCCTTTGAACTCGCCATGAAAGGCTTCTATTTCCTCGTGGGCACAAAACTCGACCGCGCTTCGCTTAAAAGCACGCTCGGCCTTTGGCTTCGCTTTGCTTAGAAGCATGCCCGGCCTTCGGCTTCGCTTCGCTTAGAAGTACGCTCGGCCTTCGGCCTCGCTTTGCTTAGAAGGACGCCCGGCCTTCGGCTTCATTTCGATTAGGAGCTCACTCGGCCTTCGGCCTCGTTTCGCTTAGAAGCACGCTCGGCTTTCGGCCTCGCTTTGCTTAGAAGCATGCTCGGCCTTTGGCCTCGTTTTGCTTAGAAGCACGCTCGGCCTTCGGCCTCGCTTTGCTTAGAAGGACGCTCAGCCTTCGGCCTCGTTTCGCTTAGAAGGACGCTCGGCCTTCGGCCTCGCTTCACTTAGAAACACATTCGGCCTTCGGCCTCGTCAATATAGCTCGGCCTGCGGCCTCGCCATTATGACCAACGCCGTCATCAAAAAATGGGTTTCATCTTTCTAATTGGGGACTCTTAAAACCCCTAAATATCGATTTTCAGTCAGATCAGGCCATTATTCAAGGTAGCCGCCATCTTGAATCCTCCATCTTGGATTTTTGACATTTCCGCCAAATTGCATTTACGGTCCCCTAAAACATTAGTTCAAACCTTCCGTACCTATCTTTAACGGTTTTGGCGTAATAAGCATTTACATTTTGTATGGGCGCGATCGTCTTTTGTTTGGGAGGTGTATTTTTTTTTAAATTTTTGGTAGTTGCCCAGGGTGCTTGTCAATATAAATTTAAGCACTTACCCCCTATCTCTTTTAGTTTCCGAGAGCCGTCAAGCTGTTCTAGCAGAAGGTTCAGATTCAGCCCATTTTAGGTGACTTTTAAGGTTATAAGACCACTGCCTACACTTTTCACCTACAAAGCCTCAGCGTTCCATCATGGAAACATGGCGAAAAAACAACTATAAAATTTTCAGAAAAAAAAGTATGGCGGCCATATTGTAAAATGACGTCATCAAAAAATGGTTTTTATATTTATAATCGTAGAGTCGAAAAACGCCTAGATATCGATTTTCAGTCCGATCAGACCATTATTTAAGGTGGCCGCCATCTTGAATCCGCCATCTTGGATTTTTGACATTTCCACCAAACTGCACTTCCGGTCCCCTTAAACATTAGTTCAAACACCCCGTACCTATCTTTAATGGTTGCGGCGTTATAAGCATTTACATTTTGTATGGGGGCGATCGTCTTTTGTTCAGGAGGTGTGGTTTTTTTTTAATTTTTAGAAAATGCCCAGGATGCTTGTCAACATTAGTTCTGGCACTTACCCACTATCTCTTTTAGTTTCCGAGAGCCGTTGACCTGTTCTATCTGGTGATCCACATTCAGCTCAATTCCATTTTTTCTGAAGTCACCAAACCAAACCCTACATTTATCGCTACAAAACCATAATCCCCATCAAGCCCACTTGGAGAAATAATTCGTTGAAGTTCCGAAAAAACATATGTATGGCGGCCATATTGAAAAATGACGTCATCAAAAAATGGATTTCGTATTTGGAATGTGGGACCCCAAAAACCCCCTGATACGAATTTTGAGCCGGATCGGACCAACTTTCAATTTCGGCCGCCATTTTGAATCCGCCATTTTGGATTTTTGACACTTCCACCAAATTACCCTTCCGATTCCCTATGACATTTGGTCAAACACTTTATACTTATCTCAAACGGTTTAGGAGTTTTAAGCATTTACATTTTGTATGGGAGCGATCGTCTTTTGTTTGGGGGGTATGTTTTTTTTTAAATTTTTGGCAGTTGCTCAGGGTTTTGGTCATTTTTAGTTTTGGCACCTACCCCCCATCTATTATAGTTTCCGAGAGCCGTTCACCTGTTCCATCAGATTTTCACATTCAGCACTTTCAGCATTTTTCCCCCACTCGAATTGAGCCCCCCTACACTTTTCCCCTACATCTTCTATACCCTTCATTGCTCCTTCTATGAGAACAAAGGGGTCAGTGAGTCAGTCAATCAGTGGTAATCCATCTTTATATAATGAGACTAGCTTTTTGGGCGGTGCGCGGGCCACGAGTGGCCCGCGTTTGTCCTTGTGCATTAGTTTTTGTTGCTAAACTTTAACCATTTGAACAGAAAAGTCAAAATTTTCATACAAGTTCAATTGCAGAAATATTGCCTTTAATTACAGTTTAAGTCGGGACATAGAAGTCATTCGGAATTTTAATTTAAAAAAAACTGGTTCTTGTGTATGCTTGTTAAGGGATCTAACCCCTTAGTGCAGTAGTTATCGTGAGCAGTAGTCTTGGAGAGCAGCTTGAGAGTTTGAAAAGTTATCTGCATTCAGTTGCGTAAAAAATCATAACTCCCATACAAGTTATAAAGCGAGCATTTCTCTTAGTGCAATTGAGGCTCAAGGATAGAGCGGTCAGCTGGAGTTAAAAAGAAAAAAAAGTGTGGTATAGTCGTAATATTGTAGGTACATACCAGAATTCCGTTCAATTTTTGTTTAGGGGTTCTACTTCTAAGTGTGGTCGGTGGTAAATGTGTCACGAGAGTCGCCACAGATGTCCAAGGAAACTTCCTTCGAGACCTTTTTTATTCAAGCTTCCTTTTCAATAACATGGTTGTCTGGAAGAGATCTTTCTGACCGATAAGACCGCCAATCGTAACACTTAATTTTAAGATTTTTATAGTTGAGTAATAGTATTCAATTACATTATCCTATTTATTTGTTAGTGATATTTTATAATGTGGTGTTGCAATAAAGAGTTAATCTATCTATCTATTTACCTAACTACATAGTTGCAGTAGAATTCTTCTCGAATGAGTTCATCTGGGGAATACTGCCACCATACCTGTTTCTACCCCGAAGCAGTAACGTTCGGAATATTGTGTTCTGGTTTTGAAGGGTATGGGTGCGGGTAAAATTACAGGCACATTGAGACTTAACAATGTCTCATTTTTACGTGCGCAATGGAGTTGTGAGGACATACGTTTGCTACAGGCAGAGATTAGCATCTAACACCTGGAACTCTACGGTACTGGGTACCTACGAGTGTGTGAACATTATATTTTATAATAACATTGTTATTTCATTGATATTTAAATTTTCCTTATTTAAAACAGAATATCTATTTAGATATTTATACTGTAGGTACGAGTACTTTGGCATCTATAAGATGTAGAAGAATAATCTGTGAACTGCAGTGATAGGTTAGCTGTTAATTACGTATGTTTAAAATTTCTTTTTTACCATAAAATGAATAAATATTAAAAGTATCATTCCATCCCACTACTTTTTGGATTTCAACTTTGTTAATAAGTAGATTATTTTTTCATAACTCCTGCACTACAAATTTACTCAAACTTTCGTCTCAAATTTGTAACAGAAATAATACTGACCATGAGATAACAATTACTGATTTCACATGCTACTGTACCCTTACAGTACAGTACCTAACGCTTGCGCACTAATGATTCGCGGCAAAACACAGTAAGTAGAGTCCCTTGCATCTTACGTTTCGCAATTTAATAACATTCAAACAACGAAGGGAAAACTGTTTAATTCTGGCTTTTCATTAAATAAGTAGTAGGAAATAACCTGCTCACTTATTTCGGTATGCTACATTTCACAAATTAATTTTTCAATCAATCCGGCGCGGGGCGAGTTTACATTTCCTTAATTCCATGCGCAGGTAAAGGCATTTGGTGACGGCGAGAGAGATGTATAAACACACACTTTTCGATAGTGACTTTTTTAATATCATGATTTACCACAATTTCATTTCTTCCGCCACTGGCCAAGGAATATAGAACCATAGAGAATATGAGACAACTTCATTAACAGTAATTATGTTAGTACAGACATGCAGCAACAACACACAACACTTCCCACCACAATCACACTCTTAGGGGTATCAGACATTCCCTTTCAGTTCGTATATAATATCTTTGGACCGATTAAAACAATGGTTTAAGAGTAATCCTTTATGGATACCACCGGCCCCGGGGGGAGTACGGTGGTTATATTGGAGTCTCTGCCAGAAGGGCAGCATACCCACCAAACCTTTGCGGTGTTCCGTCACTGCCACTTTTGGCGGGAACGCGGGACAGATTTCGCACACGACCGCGAACCCGCCGCGGCTGACCGTTGCCGGACCCTTCTCTCTTGCAGCACGCCACAACACTTGGCGTGCCGCAACCGCCACGGAGGACCTAGCCCGCAAATGGACCCCAGACTCCCCCAAGTCTGGGCGCCCTAAGTCCCCCTACGATGGGTCAGGTGAGTAGCCCCACCGCCTGCTACTTCGGCCGCAGAGGAAAGAGACAGCGGCGCCTCTCAATACCGAGAGTCCTCTTCCCCTACGACCCTACCGCGTCTGCCATCTAACGGTGGCGGCCCCGTCAAGGCCGCGGAAGGCAGGAAGAGCGGCTCACCGAAACACCGGCACTCCTCTCCCGCCGCAGCCCATAACTCTCAGCCGCGGTGCCGCCCATACGACACCGCAGCCCGCCTCAGTTGCAGTGGCGCCCATACACCACCGCTTCCTACAGTGACCACTCCCGTGTGGACCTGGAGGGCAAAGCCAAGGAGCGGTCCCACTTCGGGCCTGCCAGCTATCGGCTATCACTGGCAGGCCCATTGGTTCCTCTTAGCTTCACCGTGGTGACCCAAGCCACGGCTACTGAGCCCCCCCTCCACGGCAAGGTGGGAACACTCGGGGGGCGTTCATTAGCAACCCTGGACTGAGTGCATTACATTTCTGTATATATGGATAAAATGAGTCCGGTTTACTCAAAATTAAGTAAAAATAAATTAAAAGTAAATTTAAAAGATAACGTATGTTACCTACGTTATCTTCACGCTTACATATCCGCGTAGGGTTAGGCAGAGGTGTTATCAAACACGACCGCGAGGATTTAATTCTTGAATGCTGTCCTTTCATTGAGTAAGTAGTAATTAACTTTCCTACTTTGCCTTTTAAAACTTACTTCCTGAAGGAGGGTTAGCTATGTTTTAAGGGTGTGTATGTACTTTTAGGCGGTGTACGTTTATTAGGTACTTAGTATCCGACGGCATGAAAGACGGTTATAATATATTAAGATGTGTGTACTCGTAAGATCTATAATTACGATCATTCTGCAGATAAAACGGTATAATAGATTTTTATCAACAACGATATTGTTAGGTTTGTCTTACACTCAAAACATATTATTATTTATCAATTGATACACCAAAACAAAAGTATCCTAAAATGTTTCCATTCTCGGACTCTTGCTCTTGCCCTGCTATCAGCGCAAGCTTGTAGTTCGGCGTCACACAGAGTTTTAGGATCAGACTCGTAAATTTCTAAACAAAGTTATAATAGTTTTACTCTTTGTATATGTCGTAGGATAATTTGATAATTCGAATCTTCGCGAAAATCCTAGGGGTTTTGCGAAAACGCGGATAATTAGACATAGGCGAAAAATTATCTTATCTTAATTACTGGACAAAGTCAGGATTGTTGCGAACAGCGCACGCTCGCTGCGCTCGCTCGGCTCGCGCATTGTGGTCACAAGTAACCTAACACTCCTCCTCGCTTCGCTTGTCGTCGTACCTATTTGTGACTTTGCCTTAGACTGGTTTACGTTAATTTTAGGTATTAGGCACTTTTCGCACTTTTCGCAAAAATCCTGACTTTGTCCAGTAAGATTTGATAATTTTTCGCCTATGTCTAATTATCCGCGTTTTCGCAAAACCCCTAGGATTTCCGCGAAGATTCAAAGTATCAAATTATCCTACGACATATATACAGTCAAATTAGGGATTTTGCCAAGTCAAGTTAAGTCGCTCGCTTGAAATATTCAACGAAACATCAAAAGAGCTTTACTTTTTTTAATAAGCTTAGTTCTTATTCGATATGGAATATATATTTATATCTATATTTAGTTTATAACAATGAAAATATTCACGCCCTTATTCACGTTTATAATATAAGTGTGATATTTATAATCTCTTTGCAGACTGGTTGTTAACATGTGTGTTAATGTGTTTATAAAAAGTTTACGATTCCAATAATACGTCGATGTATACATATCTGTCAAGATGTTTGTACTGTAAGAACTTAAGTATTGCTACTTTTTAGTGGAAAAATACCTACCTATCTTTAATATCTATCTATAAATACTAAAACATAACGTTCAATGTGAGTTTCAGTTAAGTCTAAGGGTAAATTTCTTTAAAATGTAGTATGTGTAGGCAGTATTGTGGTTGTATATCATCATATTATGTGCGTATCCATATCCAACCGTCCGTTGATGCTATTTGTCCGTTTGTCCATCTGTACGTCTGACTGTGTGTCTAAAATAGCTCTTAGTTTGACATGTAGTTATAGGTAGAGTAGGTAGAACTCGTGGAGACTTGTAACATGTGGAACACTGTTCCTTCTGTTGTGTCAAATAAACCAACACTTGCTTTTAAGTTTGCCAAGATATAAAATTGTTATTTTGAGTATTTTAATAAAATGGTGGTCACATCTAAGATTGGATTAGCTTCCCTATTTAGGACAAATCGATAACTTCCTAAATCAACTTCCTTATGTATTAATCCTTCCTATACCGTGATAATAAACTCAAAAGATTTATATATGAAACTGACGTATATTTATGTCTCTGAGACGCAAAAGGTTAATCATTTAACTTTACTTTCTAATTAATTTATTCATAAAGTTGGGCATCTGCAAACCAATTCTATTTTTCCAAAACGTTCAACTATCTATTCAGTTGCAACATCAGTTCGACTCCGTTGGATACTAACCCAAAAAGCTGTTCTACTATTTCTATGATGACAACTTGAAACGTAACGTCATCTTAAACGCTACTACCCATATATAAATATAATATACGGATATGCGTTAACGTCGCGGTCATGATCTATATAGTAATTTTTAAACTTTCGCGATTTGAACACATGTTTTAAATGTTTATCGGGACTTATCACGTATTATTTAATATAGGTAAAAATATGTACCTTTCGCTCGACGTTTCGACCATGTTACAATGGCCGTGGTCACGAGCTGACTGAAAACTGCGGGTGAGTCCGGCGAGAAGAGCGTGTGTTTTGTTCTCCTACCCTCACTTGATCTTGAAAAATCGCAGGGTTGTCACTACGACACACAACACTGACGGTATCGGTAAATGTCCTAGTACTTACAACGCGGTTTGTACACTTGCTCACTACGGGATTCCACGACGCCGCTAACTTAAATCCATCTTCCCGGTTGAAATTGCGATGTTTTCTAATTTCAACCGCTTCACGAACCATTCTTGAAAAATAATGTCGTTCATTGAAGATTACCTTCTGATCGTGGAGCTCGATCCAGTGACCGGATCCCAAAATGTTCTGCAATAGCCGACTTCTGTGTCTGGCGATTTTTGACGGCTGCGATATGTTCTTTGATTCTTTCAGCTATGGTACGCTTCGTTTGACCTATGTAGGAACTAACGCAGCTACAATCGACCTTGTACACACCAGGGGTCTGGAAAGGAATAACGTCTTTCGGTGTCCTCATATGCTTCGCCAGCTTAGATAAGGAGGTATACACCGTCTTGATGGAGTACTCCTTCAGCAAAGTCCCTACCTTATCCGTTACTCCTTTAACGTAAGGCATGAAAGCCGGCTGCCACTCGACGTCATTCCTTTTAAGTACCTCCTGAACATGCCTTTTCTCCACCTCTACATGTTCAGGGTCACAGAGGGCGTCCGCTCTGTCCAACAGAGACCTGGCCACCTGCCACCTGACCTGGTAACATGGTCGAAACGTCGAGCGAAAGGTACATATTTTTACCTATATTAAATAATACGTGATAAGTCCCGATAAACATTTAAAACATGATCTATTTAGTTAACAGCATATTAAGTTTTAATTTAAAGTTCATTGTAACAATAGAAATCTAACTTAAATAGCACAATAAAAAACGTATAAATGTCATCGTTCAGCTACAGTTCAGTTAAAGTTGAAGCAACATTTGGTTAGTAGAATCGGCCCAGCAGCGGTTTGGCAACAATACTAAAGTCAACGGGTCATTGCCGTTACAAAGAATGGTAGTCGGTACCATGAAAGTACAAAAGTACCAATTTCCACAAGTTCTTTTACACTTTTCGGTGCTGAAATCGGTTCCATTTTGGGGTAAATATTTTTTTTACCATTTTAGTGACCTTGCAACTTACTGATCGATTGTTATTAACCGCCAATGATGATATTACCAAGAAAGGCGTACTACACTTTAGTTATTGGAGTGTAACGTGCTTGTCGGAAAAGATTTATTGAAAATATTGTATCCATTTTGAGTGTTTTTTCAGTTTCTCAAAACTTTCTGGTGATCCCATGAATTTATAAGAGGCAAGGCAAAATGCAAAAGGAAAAATTTTGGTTTTCAAATTAGATGGATAGCACTTTTTTTTATTATTAGACCTCAAAAATATGTATTATTGTGTAAATACCAGCCTACTGAATTGAATACCAACGGTATTCAGGTATTTTATATTGCTCTTGAATACTACCACTAAACAATAAAAATGTACAACTACCTATGACTGTTTGAATGGACAGATGCGTGTTGTTACTTTTAATGATTTGGTATAGTACCTATTATTTAGTATAAAGCATTTTAGGGTGGGCTTTTTTTAGGGTTTTTGATTCAACCTCCAGGTGCAGGCCGGTTTGATAACTTACAGAACTAAAAATGATTCAGTATCAGTACCCTCAAATCTTATTGTTCAGGCCATAACGCCTGCCTAGCGAGACCAAACTGTCAAATTATAGGACAAAAATAAATGAGATTTGAGGGTGGGTACCAGTACTGCCCGCACACCCGTCGGAATAGTAACGACCTCATAATAGACATCAGTGTTGTCCGATTTACCATTTAATCACAAAAATAACCCATCCTGGAATGGGTTTTGAACCCGCGTCTTCTGTCAAACCGTATCCTAGGCCACCGAGACGATACCAAAGACGCGCTACATGGCATGCTTGGAATATATCTTCCTCATGGATTTTAATCCTCGTTTTAGGGGATAAATTGCCAAATTTGGTTTCTTTAACCAAGCGTTAGTGCTTCAAAAGTCATATAATAAAAACTTGGCGAAAAGACCTTTAGAGATCGGTAGCGATATTTCATATGCGAAAGTGTTTGTCGGTTCGTTGCTTGTTTGTTTGGCCTGCTTTTACATTCAAACTACTGAAACAATATTGATGGACTTTGGCACAAAGGTAGCCTGTATATCGTATGGCGTCACTATACATATACCTGGTACAGCCAAATTTAAAGTAATTTGATTGGTTAGCTGGGTAGAAAAGCATTTTATAAAACTTTTGAATAATATTTTAAGTGATTACTTCTACAACTGAAGCGATATAATTTAAACTTCAAACGCAAAAAGTGATAGCATCAATGATGTTTACATACATTTTTAACTAAAACTGATTATGTAGGATAATACATTTTCAGGCCGGTGCGGGATGGAGCGCGCCGCTTTCTTATTATAATTCCCCCTTCTTCGTCGTGCACTCTTGACATCGGAGTCGTGGTTGAAGACGATGATTTTCTTTAAATATTTCAGCGCTATCCATTGCGGTCTTCTGCGTTTCGAGTGCTTTGGACTATGGAAGTTTCTGTTGCAGCTTTTATGATAGAGACATTAGTCCAAAACGCTGTCCAAGGGATTCATTTTTGTTTCTTAATATGTCCTTAGCACAGAGATAGACCTGTATGTATTGCAATAAAAGAGAGAAAATTACAAATTCTAAGATGAGAATCGAACACGCGTCTTCTGAGTTCGGTACAACTCCATGACTGATCCGAGCATTTATCTCTGTAATTAATTTTAACCATCATATTTTTTTGGGGGCAGATTACAAAATATCATTTCTCTATGCAGCCGTTATAGATTCAAAAATATACGTGTTTGTCGAGTCATCGTTAGTTAATTTGTTTGTTGTGAAACAACTTTACATGTAATTAAGTTTTCACTATTACATGGAGGTGGTATCGATAGTAACTTGATGAAGAAGCTGATACATCCATGAGTATGAAATCTTTACAACAAAGTTAACTCAGGTTACATGGGGTGTTCCTTATATAATTAGGTACGAATAAGTAGGTACAACTCTTTTATTCAAAGGTTCCTTTTCCATAGCTTTTGGCATTCCAATTCTTTCTACCCTAATCGTACCAGTCTAAACACTGAAGTAATAATATATAGAGTATACAGACAGCATCTCAACCTTAAGTATATGTCTGAATAAAGTTGTTTCGTTACAAATACACAATACATATGTAAGACAACATATTAAAATTGTAGATAATTTACAGTACCTTAGTCATATTGTAATTTCCAAACTGAAGGATGACGCCAATATAGAACCCGAGGCGCCTATAACAATATATTATTGCATTGTAGCGTTCACAGCCCCGAGTCGGCTCATTTCATTCCATCCAGAGGAAACGCATAGCATCCTTCATGTCCAGAGTAGACATAAGCAACAACACTGGCATCAGAAGTCTAGCGGATAGACTTGTACTGACTCCAATGTATAGAAGATGGATGGAGATCGAACTCTTACAAGAAAAAGCTGCGTCAAAACGCTAACATGAATACTGATGATCAGAATTAACACTGAAACTACTTTTACCTACTTCTGAAAACTGAACGTTTTAGATATTATTTTCAGCTATTACATCAGTATATAATATCATTATTTTAAATGCGAAAATATTTGTCGGTTCGTAATTAATTAGTTTGTTTGTTCTGCTCTACGCTTAAATTAGTGAGCCGATGTTCACGAATCTTGCCACATAGTAACGGTCCTGTAACGGGAAGTCACTATAAACGCAAGAAGGTCCGCGGGTGAAAGGTAGTTTATAATATTTAAACCTTATCCGTAAATACTTGGATGTTGTAACATCGATTAAGGAATTAGATTGCATTAGCTCTCATGTGTGTGTTTGTACGCGTCTCTTGACCCCGTCGAAGCCTGTGTATATTGTGGACTGGTTGCAAATAGTTCAATCATCAGCTGTGTTGCGGAGCCACAAATAATACGTTTATATTGGTCAGTATAAATATCAAAAATAAAAAATGGTCAGTTCGTACCTACCTACATAATTAATAATCCATCGAATTTTCTCAAAGTTGTTTACTGTAAAAGTAGTCAATTTAACTTTTTTTTTTAAGTCAAGTCCTTCTCTTGATATTTATAAGGAAAAAGGAAGAAATGCTCGCCCTATTTCAATAAGCTAAGTTCTTATTCTATAAGTATGATTTTTTTATATGTATGTATAATCATAATATTATAATAAAACTAAGGTATAAGTACTAAAACATAACACTCAATCTGTGGTTTCAGTTAAGTCTTAGGGTAAAATTCTTTGAACTAAATGTGGTAGGCAATAGTGTGGTAGTATATCATTATATCCCTATCTATATCCAACCGTAGGTTGATGCTGTTTATCCGTTTGTCCATCTGTCCGTCTGACTGAGAGTCTGGTAGAGCAGGTAGATCGTCCACCGCCAATGTGGAAGACGTACTAAATAAGGTCGCAGGACTATCTTAGATGCATGCAGCTTCCAAATGGTCCTTCCGTATGCATGTCTTCAGCAGTAAACGTTTTACGTCTCATGTGATAATAAATGTAGGTAACCCTTGTTTGAAAATTTTATTATTCCATGTATGTTTTTTCACATGGATGTATATATGTCGTAAAACCTACTAAGGAATTAGATTGCACTTCATTGTTCGGTACGTATTGGATTTAGTATGTACTAAGACAATTACCTGCTTTTAATTTTGTTCGGCTAACTCCCACTACCATATAAATATACTTATTCCATCTACATCTTCACTTAAAGAAAACCAAATTACGTATCACACAATATAAACAATATAAACCTGCCTATTAAGTTTGACCTAGGGGAGGGTCGCAGTGCTTTTTACTTCCATTCTTTGGCATTAATATAAATTAAGATTGAAGAACTTTACAAATACGTTGGCATTCATTTTATTCACGGTGTACGTAAGTTCAACCATGTATTAGAGATTGTATCTAAACTATAGTGGCTACCTTTACGACAGCTTCACAACTTTAATATGCAACATTTTATTTAATCTATTGTTTCCAATCTTCATTTTCCGCCCTAACTTAAGGAACAATTTAATAGCGATATTCAATGCAGAACCACAAAACATCTTGACCATTAAATGCCTACTCATGTTTTTAGTTGCTGTAAGTTGTTAACTTTAAAAAACAGTCAAATTAGTGATTGTGTAAACTCAAGTCTTTCTCTTGATATATTCCAAAGAGAATAGAGTATACATTTCTCAATAACATAGGTTGTAATTCTATATAGTTGAAAAAAATACTGTTCCAAGTGTGAACACCACACCACACTTTGTATTTATTTTAATTACATACATTGCAGCAAGCATCTCTACCATGATTAAGATCTTGTCCTTCGAAATCTGTGTATTAATGTCCGCTTGAAAGGCCTTTAAGCCTATTATATATATATTTATTGCTTAAAAGTAAGTAGTAGCTTAAGATATCTTCATTAGTTTTCCAGCTAACTGTGACACTTAAGCTTCTTGGAAGACGTTGCACCCTTTTTATGTCACTGCGTGGAGGTTATCTGGACTCAAGTTTTTAAGAACAAACCCAAGTATACAAAGGAAATTAAACGGTTATTTGTAGCATGTCATATCAGTAGTACTCGTACTAAAAGTTGTGTTCATGGTTATTAACATTACCTATGTTAACAAGGGCATTGAAGATCATTGACATTTTGAAATAAAGTTGGCGAAAGCTTGGCCTTCGAACTCGCCATGAAAGGCTTCTATTTCCTCGTGGACACAAAACACGACCGCGCTTCGCTTAAAAGCACGCTCGGCCTTCGGCCTCGCTTTGCTTAGAAGCATGCTCGGCCTTCGACTTCGCTTCGCTTAGAAGTACGCTCGGGCTTCGGCCTCGCTTTGCTTAGAAGGGCGCTCGGCCTTCGGCTTCATTTCACTTAGGAGCTTACTCGGCCTTCGGCCTCGTTTCGCTTAGAAGCACGCTCGGCCTTCGGCCTCGCTTTGCTTAGAAGCATGATCGACCTTCGGCTTCGCTTCGCTTAGAAGCACGCTCGGCCTTCGGCCTCGCTTTGTTTAGAAGGACGCTTGACCTTCGGCTTCATTTCACTTAGGAGCTCACTCGGCCTTCGGCCTCGTTTCGCTTAGAAGAACGCTCGGCCTTCGACCTCACTTCACTTAGGAGCACACTCGGCCTTCGGCCTCGTTTCGCTTAGAAGGACGCTCGGCCTTTGGCCTCGCTTCACTTAGAAGCACATTCGGCCTTCGGCCTCGTCAATATAGCTCGGCCTGCGGCCTCGCCAGTTTGACCAATGCCGTCATCAAAAAATCGGTTTCATCTTTCTAATTAGGGACTCTTAAAACCCCTAGATATCGATTTTCAGTCGGATCAGACTAACATTTAAGGTAGCCGTCATCTTGAATCCGCCATCTTGGATTTTTGACATTTCAGCCAAATTGCAATTCCGTTCCCCTAAAACATTAGTTTAAAAACCCCGTACCTATCTTTAACGGTTGCGGCGTTATAAAGCATTTTCATTTTGTATGGGTACGATCGTCTTTTGTTTGGGAGGTGTGTTTTTTTTTAATTTTTTAGGAGATGCCCAGGGTGCTTGTCAATATTAGTTTTAGCACTTACCCCCTATCTCTTTTAGTTTCCAAGACCCGTCAAGCTGTTCCATCAGAAGGTTCAGATTTAGCTCATTTCAGATGTCACTTAAGGACGTAAGACCACTGCCTATACTTTCTACTTACAAAACCTCAGCGTTCCATTATGCCAACATCTAGAAAAAAAACCAAATTAATTTTCAGGCAAAACATTTGTATGGCGGCCATGTTGCAAAATGACGTCATCAACAAATGGATTTCATATTTCGAATTGGGGACTCTAAAAACCCTTAGATATCGATTTTTAGTCTGATCGGACTAATATTTAAGGTAGCCGCCATCTTGAATCCGCCATCTTGGATTTTTGACATATCACCCAAATTGCCCTTCCGGTCCCCTATCATATTAGTTAAAACACCTCTTACCTATCTTTAACGGTTGCGGCGTTATAAGCATTTCCATTTTGCATACAACGAACGATCGTCTTTTGTTCGGGAGGTGTGTTTTTTTTTTAATTTTTAGAAAATGCCCAGGGTGCTTGTCAATATTAGTTTTGGCACTTACCCCCTATTGCTTTTAGTTTCCGAGAGCCGTTGACCAGTTCTACCTGGTATTCCACGTTCAGCTCAATTTAGTTTCTTCTAAAGTCACCTACCCTAACCGCACATATAACCCTACTAAAACATTAACCCCATCACGCCCACTGGGAGAAATTACCCATTGAATTTCCAAAAAAACATTTGTATGGCGGCCATATTGAAAAATGACGTCATCAAAAAATGGTTTTCATATTTCGAATGTGGGACCGCAAAAACCCCCCGATACTAATTTTGAGCCGGATCGGACCAACTTTCAAATCGGCCGCCATTTTGAATCCGCCATCTTGGATTTTTGACACTTTTACCGAATTACCCTTTCGATTCCCTATGACATTTGGTCAAACACTTTGTACTTATCTCAAACGGTTTAGGAATTATAAGCATTTACATTTTGTATGGGAGCGATCGTCATTTGTTTGGGAGGCATGTTTTTTTTTTAATTTTTGGTAGTTGCCCAGGTTTTTGTTCATTTTTAGTTTTGACACCTACCCCCTATGATTTATAGTTTTCGAGAGCCGTTGACCTGTTCCATCACACTTCCACATTCAACTCATCTCGGACTTTTCCCTTTGGTTTCAGAA
Organism: Selenia dentaria; assembly: GCA_917880725.1. Lineage (NCBI taxonomy): Eukaryota > Metazoa > Arthropoda > Insecta > Lepidoptera > Geometridae > Selenia > Selenia dentaria. Next base: position 8,710,657 of record OU862891.1, read on the forward strand.
CCCCCCCTACACTTTTCCCCAACATCTTCTATACCCCCCATTGCTCCTTCATACCGTACCATTTATGTCAGTCAGTCAGTGGTAATCCATCTTTATATAATGAAAACTAGCTTTTTGGGCGGTGCGCGGGCCACGAGTGGCCCGCGTTTGTCCTTGTGCATTAGTTTTTGGTCATCAAACTTTCAACCATTTGAACAGAAAAGTAAAAATTTTCATACAAGTTCAATTGCAGAAATGTTGCCTCTAATAACAGTTGAAGTCGGGGCATAGAAGCCATTCGGAATTTAAATATATAAAAAAACGGGTACCCTGGCACTGGTTTGGATTCTGAATCCTTGAGCAAGTTCGATATGGGATCCAACCCTTTAGTGCAGTGGTTAACGTGAGCCTCGTCGCCTCGGAGACCAAAATAAGAGGTCCAAAAATGCTCTGAATGCAGTTGTGTAAAAATCGTAACTCCCATACAAGTTACAAGCCAGCATTTCTCTTAGTGCAATTTAGGCTCAAGAATACAGCGGTCACCTTGAATTAGAAAGATAAAAAAGTGTGGTATGGTCGTAAGATTGTGGGTACATACCAGAATTCTTTTCAATTTTTGTTTAGGGGCTCTACTTCTAAGTGCGGTCGGTAGTAAATGTGTCACAAGAGTCTCCACAGGTGTCCAAGGAAACTTCCTTCGAGACCTTTTTTCAAGCTTCCTTCTCATTACCATGGTTGTCTGGAAGAGATCGCTCTGAGCGATAAGACCGTCCATTGTGACACTTAATTTTTTTTATTGTTGATTAATAGTTTTCAATTATATTATCCTATTTATTTGTCAGTTATATTATATAATGTGGTGTTGCAATAAAGAGTAATAATCTTTCAATTTACCTATCTACATAGTCGCAGTATAACTCTTCGTGAATGAGGTCATCCGGGGAAGACAGACTGCCACCATATCTTTTTCTATCCTGAAGCAGTAACGTTTGCAATATTTTGTTCTGGTTTTGAAGGGTATGGGTGCAGGTAAAATTACAGGCACATTGAGACTTAACAACGCCTCATGTTTACGTGCGCAATGCTGTTGTGAGGACATACGTCTGATAATGGTAGAGGTTAGCACCTAACACCTGGTAGACCTCGTGCTTGTACCGGCTTTTAAAAAATACTTAAACTACTTGGCAGTGACTCTAAGGTACTGGATACAAGTGTGTGAACATTATATTTTATAATAATGTTGTTATTTCAATGATATTTAAATGATCCTTTTTCAAAACAGGATATCTATTAAGATATTTATACTGTAGGAACTTTGGCATCTATAAGATGCACAGGAACAATTTGTGAACTGAAGTAACTGTTAAACAGGTAATCTGTTAATTACGTATCTTTTAAACTTCTTTTATCATGAAATGAATAAACATATAAAATATCATTCTATCACAACTTTTTTGATTTTGACTTTGTTAATAAGTAGATGAACTCCTGCACGACAACTTTACTCAAACTTTTGTGTCATATTTGTAACAGAAATAATAATGATTTCACATGCTATAGTACCCTTACAGTACGTAACGTTTGCGCACTAATGATTCGCGGTACACACGGTAACACAGTAAGTAGAGTCCTTTGTTTCTTACGTTTCGCATTTCAATCGCATTCCAACGGCGAAGGGAAAACTGTTTAATTCTGGCCTTTCATTAAATAAGTACGTAGTAGGAAATAACCTGCTCACTTATTTTGGTATGCCAAATTTCAAAAAAATATTTTACAATCAATCGGGCGCGGGGCGAGTTTACCGGTCCGCTCTTCCATACGCAGGTAAAGGCATTTGATGAAGGCGAGAGAGATATATAAATACACACTTTACGATAGTGACGATTTTTAATGTCATGGTTTACCACAATATTATTTCTTCAGCCACTGGCCAAGGAATAGAGAACCATAAAGAATATGAGACAACTTCATTAACAGTAATTAAGTAAGTACAGACATGCAGCGTCTCATACCACACTTCCCACCACAATCACACTCTTAGGAGTATCAGACCTTTCCCTTACAGTTCGTATATAACATCTTTGGATCGATTAAAACATTGTTTTGCCAAAGCACTGCACTCGGGACCCTGAGTTATGCAAATGTTAACTCTCTTGTCCTGTAATTTCGCTGGAAACATTCACCAAAAACAGTAATATTTGCACACTACTGTTTCACGGTTGAATAACTGCTAAGGGACCATGCTGACTCTGGAAAAGTCCTACCACTACATACACAATATACGTTATTTTTAAACAAAAGATAACAAATCGTCACACCTACATATCCACGAAGGGGTAGGCAGCAGTGTTTTGAACACCTGCGTTTCTCCGGATATTTTTTTGGTCCCATGTAATATGGTGCGAGCCTATTCATCTTTCGTCATCATCTTGCAGCTGAAATGATGATGGTGAGGTCCTGGTATGAAATTTGAATCTTTTTATGAATTTTGTTTTTTGTTCATTTTTTATTTCATACTTTGGTTTCTTTTACATATTTCCATTTGTAATATGTCACTCTCACATCAATTAATCACCTTATAACGATAGAGTACGTCAAGTAGTGCGTGGAAAGGTAATATTTATTGTGCACTACTCTATCCTCAGTCATAAACCACAACCCACAATCATTCATTACTTAGTTTCAAGCGCTTCGCCGGCCGCTGCCGCGGCACGCTCGCTTTGCTCGCTCGGCTTGCGCGTAGTTTTGTCGCAGTTCAAACCTAACCTAGGGTCGGGTGATAAATTAAGTGTCGGATGCCATATTCTAAGAACTTATGAGTCATGTTAGAAAACCATCTGTTATGGCGCAGGTACTCATACGAACACCGTAAGCAAGATACTGAATTATTTAATACATTCAATTTTTTCAACGTCTTTGAATGTGTTTACCTCTTAAAACTAAGGTAACACTGGCCTTTTTTCAGACTCATACCCAATTATTTATTGCAATCATATGTAAATTGTATAGATCTTAAGGTTATGGTAGTAATAAATTTCCCTATTCTGGTGTACAATATTAGAGGTACCTACAATACTAAGAACGACCGACTCATTCATGTTACTCTAAATTAATTAACATTCGTCAAAATAATTATTGAAAATAAATGCATTAATCGTTCATGAGTTCATCAAAGTTACAGTAGCATTTTTTATTTGTAAGTTATTTAATGGCTTTTTAAAAATATTATGCCTTTCTTTAGCTAAAAAGTCAGCAAAAGTAATAAGGTATTCGATTAAGTATTTATTGTCATAACGTTTGCCCATGAGCTGCGCATTTTAAATGTTGATATAGGCAGTACTAATTTATATTGAATCTTGTTAGATACTGCAGGTGGTTTTTGGATAAAAATTGTGGGTATTTTCAACAAACTATTGACTCCATAGCTCAGAGAATAAGCCAGTTGAAGTGGCAGTAGGCATCACGCATAATACCTTGAACTGACGGCCGATGGGGCTGGCAACCTTAGACTGACCCTGTTATGCTAATAGCTTCCAATTCTGTCCTTTTGGGAATCTACAGGGGACGCATATGTTCAGCAGTGAATGTCTTACAGTAATTTATTATAACGGGAATAATATTAGAGGACAGATTGCAAAGTTTCGTTTCGCTAAGCAGCCGTTAGAGCATAAAAAATCAAACATTAAAATGTATGTATGCATATATATATAGGTACTCTCAAAGCATAACCCATATACATATACATAACCTTCAATCTCAAAACATTCGAATAAAACGTACAGACAAACATTTTTGAAATATGTGGTAGATAGCTTCTAATTACGTATTTAATGAAACATTTACATCATAAAATTAATACATAAAAAAATTAATACATAAAAAAATTAAATTAATCATAACATCACGTTAACGATAAATATGTGAAAGTAACTATGTTGACGTAGATGGACATAATGTTTCTAACTTGGACACTTCATAGCTATATACCTACTACTTGATACTAATTATCCCATTTGTGTTTGTGTGGAATTTTTAACAACATAAATAGTGATGAACTGAAATAAGACTTACTACGTACATTCCGAAAAATTGATCATATGTTATAGAGCATTTTCGTTGTAGGTATATCCATCTATATAATGCGTCTTTGCGTGCGTCTTTCATTGAGTAAGTAGTAATTAACTTTCCTACTTTGCCTTTTAAAACTTACTTCCTGAAGGAGGGTTACTTATGTTTTAAGGGTGTGTATGTACTTTTAGGCGGTGTACGTTCATTAGGTACTTAGTATCCGACGGCATGAAAGACGGTTATAATATTTTAAGATGTGTGTACTCGTATGAACTATAATTACGATAATTCTGCAGCTAAAACGGTATAATTGATTTATATCAACAACGATATTGTTAGGTTTGTCTTAAACTCCAAACATATTATTATTTATCAATTGATGCACCAAAACAAAAGTATCCTAAAATGTTTCCATTCTCGGACTGTACTCTTGCCCTGCTATCAGCGCAGGCTTGTAGTTCGCCGTCACACAGAGTTTTAGGATCAGTCTCGTAAATTTCTAAACAAAGTTATAATAGTTTTACCTTTTGTATATACAGTACAGTCAAATTAGGGATTTTGCCAAGTCAAGTTAAGACGCTCGCTTGAAATATTCAACGAAACATTAAAAGAGCTCTACCTTTCTTAATAAGCTTAGTTCTTATTCGATATGGAATATATATTTATATCTATATTATGTTTATAACAATGAAAATATTCACGTCTTTATTCACGTTTATAACATAAGTGTGATATTTATAATCTCTTTGCAGACTGGTTGTTAACAAATGTATTAATGTGTTTATAAAAACTTTACGAATCCAATAATACGTCGATTTATACATATCTGTTGAGATTTTTGTACTGTAAGAACTTAAGTATTGCTACTTTATAGTGGAAAAATACCTACTTATCTTTAATATCTATCTATAAATACTAAAACATAACGCTCAATGTGAGTTTCAGTTAAGTCTAAGGGTAAATTTCTTTAAAATAAATGTAGGCAGTATTGTGGTTGTATATCATTATATTATGTCCGTATCCATATCCAACCGTCCGTTGATGCTATTTGTCCGTTTGTCCATCTGTACGTCTGACTGTGTGTCTAAAATAGCTCTTAGTTTGACATGTAGTTGTAGGTAGATTATGTAGGACTCGTGGAGACTTGTAACATGTGGAACACTCTTCCTTCTGTTGTGTCAAATAAACCAACACTTGCTTTTAAGTTTGCCAAGATATAAAATTTTTATTTTGAGTATTTTAATAAAATGGTGGTCGCATCTAAGATTGGATTAGCTTCCCTATTCAGGACAAATCGATAACTTCCTAAATCAACTTCCTTATGTATTAATCCTTCCTATACCGTGATAATAAACACAAAAGGTTTATAAATGAAACTGACGTATATTTATGTCTCTGGGACGCAAAAGGTTAATTCTTTAACGTTACTTTCTAATTAATTTATTCAGAAAGTTTGGCATCTGCAAACCAATTCTATTTTTTCACAACGTTCAACTAATTATTCAGTTGCAACATCAGTTCGACTCCGTTGGATACTAACCCAAAAAGCTGTTCTACTATTTCTATGATGACAACTTGAAACGTAACGTCATCTTAAACGCTACTACCTATATAAAAATATAATATACGGATATGCGTTAACGTCGCGGTCATGATCTATATAGTTAACAGCATATTAGGTTCTAATTTAAAGTTTGTTGTAACAATAGAAACCTAACTTAAATAGCACAATAAAAAACGTATAAATGTCATCGTTCAGCTACAGTTCAGTTACAGTTGGAGCAACATTTGGTTAGTAGAATCGGCCCCAGCAGCGGTTTGGCAACAATATCAAAGTCAACGGGTCATTGCCGTTACAAATAATGGTAGTCGTTACCATGAAAGTACAAAAGTACCAATTTCCACATTTTCCAAAGTTCTTTTACACTTTTCGATGCTGAAATCGGTTCCATTTTGGGGCAAATATTTTTTTTACCACTTTAGTGACCCTTGCAACTTACTGATCGATTGTCATTAACCGCCAATGATGATATTACCAAGAAAGGCGTACTACTCTTTAGTTATTGGAGTGTAACGTGCTCGTCGGAAAAGATTTATTGAAAATATTGTATCCTTTTTAGGTGTTGTTTCAGTTTTTATAAACTTTCTGGGGATCCCATGAATTTATAAGAGGCAAGGCATAATGCAAAAATTTTGGTTTTCAAATTAGAAGGATAGCACTTTTTTATTATTTGACCTCAAAAATATGTATTATTGTGTAAGTACCAGCCTACTGAATTGAATACCAATGGTATTTAGGTATTTTATATTGCTCTTGAATACTACCACTAATTAATAAAAATTTACAACTTCCTATGACTGTTTGAATGGACAGATGCGTGTTGTTACTTTAATGATTTGGGATAGTACCTATTATTTAGTATAAAGCATTTTAAGGTGGGCTTTTTTTAGGGTTTTTGATTCAGTTTGTTAGAAAAATTATCGCCGTAAGTTACGGCCAACCTCCAGGTTCAGGCCGGTTTGATAACTTACAGAACTAAAAATAATTCAGTAAGTTATCAAACCGTATTATCTTATTGTTCAAGTCGTAATGCCTGCCTAGCGAGACCAAACTGTCAAATTATAGGACAAAAATAAATGAGCGTTGAGGGTGGGTATCAGTACTGCCCGCACACCCGTCGGAATAGTATCGACCTCATAATAGACATCAGTGTTGTCCGATTTACCATTTAATCACAAAAATAACCCATCCTGGAATGGGTTTTGAACCCGCGTCTTCTGACAAACCGTATCCTAGGCCACCGAGACGATACCAAAGACGCGCTACATAGCAAGACTGAAACTACTTTTATTCCGCAAAACTGGCCATATGCGAAAAGACCTTTAGAAATCGGTAGCGATATTTCATATGCGAAAGTGTTTGTCGGTTCGTTGCTTGTTTGTTTGGCCTGCTTTTACATTCAAAACTAATGAAACAATATTGATGGACTTTGGCACAAAGGTAGCCTGTATATCGTATGTAGTCACTATACATATACCTGGTACAGCCAAATTTAAAGTAATTTGATTGGTTAGCTGGATAGAAACGAATTTTATAAAACTTTTGAATAACATTTTAAGTGATTACTACTACAACAGAAGCGAATTAATTTAAACTTCAAACGCAAAAAGTGATAGCATCAATGATCTTTACATACATTTTCAAACTAAAACTCATTATGTAGGATAATACATTTTCAGGCCGGTGCGGGATGGAGCGTACTTACAGCTTTCTTATTATAATTCCTCCTTCTTCGTCGTTCACTCTTGACATCGGAGTCGTGGTTGAAGACGATGATTTTCTTTAAATATTGCAGCGCTATCTATTGCGGTCTTCTGCGTTTCGACGGGGCTTTGGACTATGGAAGTTTCTGTTGCAGCTTTTATGATAGAGACATTACTCCGAATCGCTGTCCAAGGGATTCATTTTTTGTTACTTAATATGTCCTTAGCACAGAGATAGACCTGTATGTATTGCAATAAAAGAGAGAAAATTATAAATTCTAGGATGAGGTTCGAACACGTGACTTCTGAGTTCGGTACAACTCCATATGACTGATCCGAGCATTTATCTCTGTAATCTAATTAATTTTAACCATCATATTTTTTTGGGGGCAGATTGCAAAATATCATTTCGCTATGCAGCCGTTAGAGATTCAAAATATACGTGTTTGTCGAGTCATCGTTAGTTAATTTGTTTGTTGTGAAACAACTTTACATATAATTAAGTTTTCACTATTACATGGAGGTGGTATCGATAGTAACTTGATGAAGAAGCTGATACATCCATGAGTATGAAATCTTTGTAACAAAGTTAACTCAGGTTACATGGGACGTTCCTTATATAATTAGGTACGAATAAGTAGGTACAACTATTTTATTCAAAGGTTCCTTTTCCATAGCTTTTGGCCCCCCCAATACTTTCTACCCTAATCGTACCAGTCTAAACACTGAAGTAATAATATATAGAGTATACAGACAGCGTCTCTACCTTAAGTATATGTCTGAATAAAGTTGTTTCGTTAATACATATGTAAGACAACTTATTAAAATTGTAGATAATTTACAGTACTTTAGTCATATTGTAACTTCCAGTCTGAAGAATGACGCCAATATAGAACGCGAGGCGCCTTTAACAATATATTATGGCATTGTAGCGCTTCTGAAATGTTCACAGCCCCGGGTCGGCTCATTTCATTCCATCTAGAGGAAACGCATAGCATCCTTCATGTCCAGAGTAGACATAAGCAACAACACTGGCATCAGAATTCTAGCGGATAGACTTGTACTGACTCCAATGTATACAAGATGGATGGAGATCGCCACCTAATCATTACTACTACCTATTATATATTCAATTCCATTCAATATTTTGTTCCCTACCTGTATTGAATTATTGATAATGTGTGAAATAAAAAACTATCCATACACCAACATAGAGGAAAAAAACTTTGAACTATGTTGTAAGTAGACTCCTTACATCCTATAGCCTATAGCATTACACTAATACATAATAATCGGTACATTTAAAATATCATCGTGTAACACAAAAAAGTGACAGTACCTAAGCATATGGAATAGACTCTCTATTAGAATAGATAACTCTTTCAAGAAAAAGCTGCGTCAAATCACTAACATGAATACTGATGATCAGAATTAACACTGAAACTACTTTTACCTACTCCTGAAAACTGAACGTTTTAGATTATATTTTCAGCTATTACATCAGTATATAATAATATTATTTTAAATGCGAAAATATTTGTCGGTTCGTAATTAATTAGTTTGTTTGTTCTGCTCTACGCTTAAATTAGTGAACCGATGTTCACAAATCTTGCCACATAGGTATCCCGTAACGGGAAGTCACTATAAACGCAAGAAGGTCCGCGGCTGAAAGGTAGTTTATAATATTTAAACTTTATCCGTAAATACTTGGATGTTGTAACATCGATTAAGGAATTAGATTGCATTAGCTCTCATGTGTGTGTTTGTACGTGTCTCTTGACCCCGTCGAAGCCTGTGTATATTGTGGACTGGTTGCAAATAGTTCAATCGTCAGCTGTGTTGCGGAGCCACAAATAATACATTTATATTGGTCAGTATAAATATCAAAAATATGAAATGGTCAGTTCGTACCTACATACATAATTAATAATCCATCGAACCTTCTTAAAGTTGTTTACTGTTTAAGTAGTCAATTGAACGTTTTTTTCAAATCAAGTCCTTCTCTTGATATTTATAAGGAAAAATTAAAAATGCTTGCTCTTTTTCAATCAGCTAAGTTCTTATTCTATAAGTATGATATTTTTATATGTATATATGTCATTGTATTATACTAAAAGGTATATATATGGAGCTAAACGAAATATAGTAAGTACATTCTCATTACGTGGAGAATGTTTTACAATTCAATTGTATGTACAAACAGCGTTTCTACCATAAATATCTCATAAACTTTTTCCAAATCGTAACGCCTTTTAAGACTTGGGCATCCATTTTGTTAATACGGTCTGTGTCAACATTATATATCATTTTTTTTGTATTTCTTGTTTTGATTCACACGAAACTCATTACAAGTAAACTTTAAAATAAATATTTAAACATGTAGTATAAGTTTGTTTTCAAAGGATCCCTGGAGTTTAACTTTAGTAAAAGTAATTTATATGTAACGTAAATAATGATATACATATTTTAAACAAAACATACCATTATGTTCATGCTTACATATCTTAGACAGGTAGGTTCATGTATTTATCAAACACCCATACCAGGTACGTATAGGTACCATACTCGTATAAGGCCTTTTGTCACCTACAGGGCAGTGTTCCAGACAGTGTGAGTTGCTCTGTCGGAAAATTCCAACAACTGTCCTAACCGGGAATCAAACCTACAAACATTCCAAAGCCACCACTACACCAACGATAAATCTTAAAACAATATTTCTCATCATTGCTCATATTCATTCAATTCATTTTATATTTATTTTATAGGCACCCATCCAACCATCATTTTTTTTCTCTTAGTTGATTTTAACCGGTGTATGGGGATGTATTTCAAGATTTGGTTTATCTAAGCAAGCATTAGCACTTAAAAACCATAATACTATGATAAATCTAAGGTATAAAAACTTTAACATAACGCTCCATGTGTAGTTTCAGTTAAGTCTTAGGGTAAAATTCTTTGAACTAAATGTGGTAGGCAATAGTGTGGTAGTATCAATCAATCAATCAAATTATTTATTGCATGCATACATGCATTGCATATATCATTATATCCGCATTTATATCCAACCGTAGGTTGATGCTGTTTATCCGTTTGTCCATCTGTCCGTCTGACTGAGAGTCTGGTAGAGCAGGTATATCGTCCACCGACAGCTTCCATCTGGTCCTTCCGTATGCATGTCTTCAACAGTAAAAGTTTTACGTCTCATGTGATAATAAATGTAGGTAACCATTGTTTGAAAATTTTATTATTCCATGTATATCTTTTCACATGGATGTATATATGTCGTAAAACCTACTAAGGAATTAGATTGCACTTCATTGTTCGGTACGTATTGGATTTAGTATGTACTAAGACAATTAAGTGCTTTTAATTTTGTTCGGCTAACTCCCACTACCATATAAATATACTTATTCCATCATCATATTTACTTAAAGAAAATCAAATTACGTATCACACAATATAAACAATATAAACCTGCCTATTAAGTTTGACCTAGGAAACGGTCGCAGTGCAGTATTTCCATTCTTTGGTATTAATATAAGATAAGATTGAAGAACTTTACACATAGTAACGTCTATAAAACTTTGGCATTCATTTTATTCAATAACGAATGACATTGCAGTAAGCATCTCTACCATGACATAACATTGACCTTCGAAATCTGTGTATTAATGTCCCCTTGAAATGCTTATAAGCCTATTACATATATATTTATTGCTTAAAAGTAAGTTATAACTTAAGATGTTCCAGCTAACTGTGACACCTTAAGCTTCTTGGAAGACGTTGCACCCTTTTTATGTCACTGCGTGGAGTGTTGTTTGGAATCAAGTTCGTAATAACAAACCCAAGTCTACGAAGGAAATTAAACGCTAATTTGTAGCATGTCATATCAGTTAGTACTCGTACTAATAGTTGTGTTCATGATGATTAACATTACCTATGTTATTATGGGCATTGACATTTTGAAATAAAGTTGGCGAAAGCTTGGCCTTTGAATTCGCCATGAAAGGCTTCTATTTCCTCGTGGGCACAAAAGTCGACCGCGCTTCGCTTAAAAGCACGCTCGGCCTTTGGCCTCGCTTTGCTTAGAAGCATGCTGGCCTTCGGCTTCGCTTCGCTTAGAAGTACGGTCGACCTTCGGCCTCGCTTTGCTTAGAAGGACGCCCGGCCTTCGGCTTCATTTCGATTAGGAGCTCACTCGGCCTTCGGCCTCGTTTCGCTTAGAAGCACGGTCGGCCTTCGGCCTCGCTTTGCTTAGAAGCATGCTCGGCCTTCGGCCTCGTTTTGCTTAGAAGCACGCTCGGCCTTTGGCCTCGCTTTGCTTAGAAGGACGCTCAGTCTTCGGCCTCGTTTCGCTTAGAAGGACGCTCGGCCTTCGGCCTCGCTTCACTTAGAAACACATTCGGCCTTCGGCCTCGTCAATATAGCTCGGCCTGCGGCCTCGCCATTATGACCAACGCCGTCATCAAAAAATGGGTTTCATCTTTCTAATTGGGGACTCTTAAAACCCCTAAATATCGATTTTCAGTCAGATCAGGCCATTATTCAAGGTAGCCGCCTTGAATCCTCCATCTTGGATTTTTGACATTTCCGCCAAATTGCATTTACGGTCCCCTAAAACATTAGTTCAAACTCTCCTTACCTATCTTTAACGGTTTCGGCGTTATAAGCATTTATATTTTGTATGGGCGCGATCGTCTTTTGCTTGGGAGGTGTATTTTTCTTTTAATTTTTGGTAGTTGCCCAGGGTGTTTGTCAATATTAGTTTAAACACTTACCCCCTATCTCTTTTAGTTTCCGAGAGCCGTCAAGCTGTTCTAGCAGACGGTTCAGATTCAGCCTATTTTAGGTGACTTTTAAGGTTATAAGACCACTGTCTACTCTTTTTACCTACAAAGCCTCAGCGTTCCATCATGGCAACATGTCGAAAAATATCGATAAAATTTTCAGAAAAAAATTTGTATGGCGGCCATGTTAAAAAATGAAGTCATCAAAAAATGGTTTTCATATTTATAATTGTAGAGTCGAAAAACGCCTAGATATCGATTTTCAGTCGGATCAGACCATTATTTAAGGTAGCCGCCATCTTGAATCCGCCATCTTAGATTTTTGACATTTCCGCCAAACTGCACTTTCAGTCCCCTTAAACATTAGTTCAATGACCCCGTACCTATCTTTAACGGTTGCGGCGTTATAAGCATTTACATTTTGTATGGGCGCGATCGTCTTTTGTTTGGGAGGTGTGTTTTTTTTTTAATTTTTAAAAAATGCCCAGGGTGCTTGTCAACATTAGTTTTGGCACTTACCCCCTATCTCTTTTAGTTTCCGAGAGCCGATGACCTGTTCTACCTGGTGTTCCACATTCAGCTCAATTCCATTTTCTTTAAAATCACCAAACCTAGCCCTACATTTAGCGCTACAAAACCATAATCCCCATCACGCCCACTGGGTGAAATAATTCATTGAAGTTCCGAAAAAACATATGTATGGCGGCCATATTGAAAAATGACGTCATCAAAAAATGGTTTTCGTATTTGGAATGTGGGACCCCAAAAACCCCCTGATACGAATTTTGAGCCGGATCGGACCAACTTTCAATTTCGGCCGCCATTTTGAATCCGCCATTTTGGATTTTTGACACTTCCACCAAATTACCCTTCCAATTCCCTATGACATTTGGTCAAACACTTTACACTTATCTCAAACGGTTTAGGAGTTGTAGGCATTTACAGTTTGTATGGGAGCGATCGTCTTTTGTTTGGGGGGTATGTTTTTTTTTTAATTTTTGGCAGTTGCCCAAGGTTTTGGTCATTTTTAGTTTTGGCACCTACCCCCCATCTTTTATAGTTTCCGAGAGCCGTTCATCTGTTCCATCAGATTTCCACATTCAGCAATTTCAGTATTTTTCCCCCACTCGTGTTGAGCCCCCCTACACTTTTCCCCTACATCTTCTATACCCCCCATTGCTCCTTCTATGAGAACAAAGAGGTCAGTGAGTCAGTCAGTCAGTCAGTGGTAATCCATCTTTATATAATGAGACTAGCTTTTTGGGCGGTGCGCGGGCCACGAGTGGCCCGCGTTTGTCCTTGTGCATTAGTTTTTGTTGCTAAACTTTAACCATTTGAACAGAAAAGTCAAAATTTTCATACAAGTTCAATTGCAGAAATATTGCCTTTAATTACAGTTTAAGTCGGGACATAGAAGTCATTCGGAATTTTAATTTAAAAAAAACTGGTTCTTGTGTATGCTTGTTAAGGGATCTAACCCCTTAGTGCAGTAGTTATCGTGAGCAGTAGTCTTGGAGAGCAGCTTGAGAGTTTGAAAAGTTATCTGCATTCAGTTGCGTAAAAAATCATAACTCCCATACAAGTTATAAAGCGAGCATTTCTCTTAGTGCAATTGAGGCTCAAGGATAGAGCGGTCAGCTGGAGTTAAAAAGAAAAAAAAGTGTGGTATAGTCGTAATATTGTAGGTACATACCAGAATTCCGTTCAATTTTTGTTTAGGGGTTCTACTTCTAAGTGTGGTCGGTGGTAAATGTGTCACGAGAGTCGCCACAGATGTCCAAGGAAACTTCCTTCGAGACCTTTTTTATTCAAGCTTCCTTTTCAATAACATGGTTGTCTGGAAGAGATCTTTCTGACCGATAAGACCGCCAATCGTAACACTTAATTTTAAGATTTTTATAGTTGAGTAATAGTATTCAATTACATTATCCTATTTATTTGTTAGTGATATTTTATAATGTGGTGTTGCAATAAAGAGTTAATCTATCTATCTATTTACCTAACTACATAGTTGCAGTAGAATTCTTCTCGAATGAGTTCATCTGGGGAATACTGCCACCATACCTGTTTCTACCCCGAAGCAGTAACGTTCGGAATATTGTGTTCTGGTTTTGAAGGGTATGGGTGCGGGTAAAATTACAGGCACATTGAGACTTAACAATGTCTCATTTTTACGTGCGCAATGGAGTTGTGAGGACATACGTTTGCTACAGGCAGAGATTAGCATCTAACACCTGGAACTCTACGGTACTGGGTACCTACGAGTGTGTGAACATTATATTTTATAATAACATTGTTATTTCATTGATATTTAAATTTTCCTTATTTAAAACAGAATATCTATTTAGATATTTATACTGTAGGTACGAGTACTTTGGCATCTATAAGATGTAGAAGAATAATCTGTGAACTGCAGTGATAGGTTAGCTGTTAATTACGTATGTTTAAAATTTCTTTTTTACCATAAAATGAATAAATATTAAAAGTATCATTCCATCCCACTACTTTTTGGATTTCAACTTTGTTAATAAGTAGATTATTTTTTCATAACTCCTGCACTACAAATTTACTCAAACTTTCGTCTCAAATTTGTAACAGAAATAATACTGACCATGAGATAACAATTACTGATTTCACATGCTACTGTACCCTTACAGTACAGTACCTAACGCTTGCGCACTAATGATTCGCGGCAAAACACAGTAAGTAGAGTCCCTTGCATCTTACGTTTCGCAATTTAATAACATTCAAACAACGAAGGGAAAACTGTTTAATTCTGGCTTTTCATTAAATAAGTAGTAGGAAATAACCTGCTCACTTATTTCGGTATGCTACATTTCACAAATTAATTTTTCAATCAATCCGGCGCGGGGCGAGTTTACATTTCCTTAATTCCATGCGCAGGTAAAGGCATTTGGTGACGGCGAGAGAGATGTATAAACACACACTTTTCGATAGTGACTTTTTTAATATCATGATTTACCACAATTTCATTTCTTCCGCCACTGGCCAAGGAATATAGAACCATAGAGAATATGAGACAACTTCATTAACAGTAATTATGTTAGTACAGACATGCAGCAACAACACACAACACTTCCCACCACAATCACACTCTTAGGGGTATCAGACATTCCCTTTCAGTTCGTATATAATATCTTTGGACCGATTAAAACAATGGTTTAAGAGTAATCCTTTATGGATACCACCGGCCCCGGGGGGAGTACGGTGGTTATATTGGAGTCTCTGCCAGAAGGGCAGCATACCCACCAAACCTTTGCGGTGTTCCGTCACTGCCACTTTTGGCGGGAACGCGGGACAGATTTCGCACACGACCGCGAACCCGCCGCGGCTGACCGTTGCCGGACCCTTCTCTCTTGCAGCACGCCACAACACTTGGCGTGCCGCAACCGCCACGGAGGACCTAGCCCGCAAATGGACCCCAGACTCCCCCAAGTCTGGGCGCCCTAAGTCCCCCTACGATGGGTCAGGTGAGTAGCTCCACCGCCTGCTACTTCGGCCGCAGAGGAAAGAGACAGCGGCGCCTCTCAATACCGAGAGTCCTCTTCCCCTACGACCCTACCGCGTCTGCCATCTAACGGTGGCGGCCCCGTCAAGGCCGCGGAAGGCAGGAAGAGCGGCTCACCGAAACACCGGCACTCCTCTCCCGCCGCAGCCCATAACTCTCAGCCGCGGTGCCGCCCATACGACACCGCAGCCCGCCTCAGTTGCAGTGGCGCCCATACACCACCGCTTCCTACAGTGACCACTCCCGTGTGGACCTGGAGGGCAAAGCCAAGGAGCGGTCCCACTTCGGGCCTGCCAGCTATCGGCTATCACTGGCAGGCCCATTGGTTCCTCTTAGCTTCACCGTGGTGACCCAAGCCACGGCTACTGAGCCCCCCCTCCACGGCAAGGTGGGAACACTCGGGGGGCGTTCATTAGCAACCCTGGACTGAGTGCATTACATTTCTGTATATATGGATAAAATGAGTCCGGTTTACTCAAAATTAAGTAAAAATAAATTAAAAGTAAATTTAAAAGATAACGTATGTTACCTACGTTATCTTCACGCTTACATATCCGCGTAGGGTTAGGCAGAGGTGTTATCAAACACGACCGCGAGGATTTAATTCTTGAATGCTGTCCTTTCATTGAGTAAGTAGTAATTAACTTTCCTACTTTGCCTTTTAAAACTTACTTCCTGAAGGAGGGTTAGCTATGTTTTAAGGGTGTGTATGTACTTTTAGGCGGTGTACGTTTATTAGGTACTTAGTATCCGACGGCATGAAAGACGGTTATAATATATTAAGATGTGTGTACTCGTAAGATCTATAATTACGATCATTCTGCAGATAAAACGGTATAATAGATTTTTATCAACAACGATATTGTTAGGTTTGTCTTACACTCAAAACATATTATTATTTATCAATTGATACACCAAAACAAAAGTATCCTAAAATGTTTCCATTCTCGGACTCTTGCTCTTGCCCTGCTATCAGCGCAAGCTTGTAGTTCGGCGTCACACAGAGTTTTAGGATCAGACTCGTAAATTTCTAAACAAAGTTATAATAGTTTTACTCTTTGTATATGTCGTAGGATAATTTGATAATTCGAATCTTCGCGAAAATCCTAGGGGTTTTGCGAAAACGCGGATAATTAGACATAGGCGAAAAATTATCTTATCTTAATTACTGGACAAAGTCAGGATTGTTGCGAACAGCGCACGCTCGCTGCGCTCGCTCGGCTCGCGCATTGTGGTCACAAGTAACCTAACACTCCTCCTCGCTTCGCTTGTCGTCGTACCTATTTGTGACTTTGCCTTAGACTGGTTTACGTTAATTTTAGGTATTAGGCACTTTTCGCACTTTTCGCAAAAATCCTGACTTTGTCCAGTAAGATTTGATAATTTTTCGCCTATGTCTAATTATCCGCGTTTTCGCAAAACCCCTAGGATTTCCGCGAAGATTCAAAGTATCAAATTATCCTACGACATATATACAGTCAAATTAGGGATTTTGCCAAGTCAAGTTAAGTCGCTCGCTTGAAATATTCAACGAAACATCAAAAGAGCTTTACTTTTTTTAATAAGCTTAGTTCTTATTCGATATGGAATATATATTTATATCTATATTTAGTTTATAACAATGAAAATATTCACGCCCTTATTCACGTTTATAATATAAGTGTGATATTTATAATCTCTTTGCAGACTGGTTGTTAACATGTGTGTTAATGTGTTTATAAAAAGTTTACGATTCCAATAATACGTCGATGTATACATATCTGTCAAGATGTTTGTACTGTAAGAACTTAAGTATTGCTACTTTTTAGTGGAAAAATACCTACCTATCTTTAATATCTATCTATAAATACTAAAACATAACGTTCAATGTGAGTTTCAGTTAAGTCTAAGGGTAAATTTCTTTAAAATGTAGTATGTGTAGGCAGTATTGTGGTTGTATATCATCATATTATGTGCGTATCCATATCCAACCGTCCGTTGATGCTATTTGTCCGTTTGTCCATCTGTACGTCTGACTGTGTGTCTAAAATAGCTCTTAGTTTGACATGTAGTTATAGGTAGAGTAGGTAGAACTCGTGGAGACTTGTAACATGTGGAACACTGTTCCTTCTGTTGTGTCAAATAAACCAACACTTGCTTTTAAGTTTGCCAAGATATAAAATTGTTATTTTGAGTATTTTAATAAAATGGTGGTCACATCTAAGATTGGATTAGCTTCCCTATTTAGGACAAATCGATAACTTCCTAAATCAACTTCCTTATGTATTAATCCTTCCTATACCGTGATAATAAACTCAAAAGATTTATATATGAAACTGACGTATATTTATGTCTCTGAGACGCAAAAGGTTAATCATTTAACTTTACTTTCTAATTAATTTATTCATAAAGTTGGGCATCTGCAAACCAATTCTATTTTTCCAAAACGTTCAACTATCTATTCAGTTGCAACATCAGTTCGACTCCGTTGGATACTAACCCAAAAAGCTGTTCTACTATTTCTATGATGACAACTTGAAACGTAACGTCATCTTAAACGCTACTACCCATATATAAATATAATATACGGATATGCGTTAACGTCGCGGTCATGATCTATATAGTAATTTTTAAACTTTCGCGATTTGAACACATGTTTTAAATGTTTATCGGGACTTATCATGTATTATTTAATATAGGTAAAAATATGTACCTTTCGCTCGACGTTTCGACCATGTTACAATGGCCGTGGTCACGAGCTGACTGAAAACTGCGGGTGAGTCCGGCGAGAAGAGCGTGTGTTTTGTTCTCCTACCCTCACTTGATCTTGAAAAATCGCAGGGTTGTCACTACGACACACAACACTGACGGTATCGGTAAATGTCCTAGTACTTACAACGCGGTTTGTACACTTGCTCACTACGGGATTCCACGACGCCGCTAACTTAAATCCATCTTCCCGGTTGAAATTGCGATGTTTTCTAATTTCAACCGCTTCACGAACCATTCTTGAAAAATAATGTCGTTCATTGAAGATTACCTTCTGATCGTGGAGCTCGATCCAGTGACCGGATCCCAAAATGTTCTGCAATAGCCGACTTCTGTGTCTGGCGATTTTTGACGGCTGCGATATGTTCTTTGATTCTTTCAGCTATGGTACGCTTCGTTTGACCTATGTAGGAACTAACGCAGCTACAATCGACCTTGTACACACCAGGGGTCTGGAAAGGAATAACGTCTTTCGGTGTCCTCATATGCTTCGCCAGCTTAGATAAGGAGGTATACACCGTCTTGATGGAGTACTCCTTCAGCAAAGTCCCTACCTTATCCGTTACTCCTTTAACGTAAGGCATGAAAGCCGGCTGCCACTCGACGTCATTCCTTTTAAGTACCTCCTGAACATGCCTTTTCTCCACCTCTACATGTTCAGGGTCACAGAGGGCGTCCGCTCTGTCCAACAGAGACCTGGCCACCTGCCACCTGACCTGGTAACATGGTCGAAACGTCGAGCGAAAGGTACATATTTTTACCTATATTAAATAATACGTGATAAGTCCCGATAAACATTTAAAACATGATCTATTTAGTTAACAGCATATTAAGTTTTAATTTAAAGTTCATTGTAACAATAGAAATCTAACTTAAATAGCACAATAAAAAACGTATAAATGTCATCGTTCAGCTACAGTTCAGTTAAAGTTGAAGCAACATTTGGTTAGTAGAATCGGCCCAGCAGCGGTTTGGCAACAATACTAAAGTCAACGGGTCATTGCCGTTACAAAGAATGGTAGTCGGTACCATGAAAGTACAAAAGTACCAATTTCCACAAGTTCTTTTACACTTTTCGGTGCTGAAATCGGTTCCATTTTGGGGTAAATATTTTTTTTACCATTTTAGTGACCTTGCAACTTACTGATCGATTGTTATTAACCGCCAATGATGATATTACCAAGAAAGGCGTACTACACTTTAGTTATTGGAGTGTAACGTGCTTGTCGGAAAAGATTTATTGAAAATATTGTATCCATTTTGAGTGTTTTTTCAGTTTCTCAAAACTTTCTGGTGATCCCATGAATTTATAAGAGGCAAGGCAAAATGCAAAAGGAAAAATTTTGGTTTTCAAATTAGATGGATAGCACTTTTTTTTATTATTAGACCTCAAAAATATGTATTATTGTGTAAATACCAGCCTACTGAATTGAATACCAACGGTATTCAGGTATTTTATATTGCTCTTGAATACTACCACTAAACAATAAAAATGTACAACTACCTATGACTGTTTGAATGGACAGATGCGTGTTGTTACTTTTAATGATTTGGTATAGTACCTATTATTTAGTATAAAGCATTTTAGGGTGGGCTTTTTTTAGGGTTTTTGATTCAACCTCCAGGTGCAGGCCGGTTTGATAACTTACAGAACTAAAAATGATTCAGTATCAGTACCCTCAAATCTTATTGTTCAGGCCATAACGCCTGCCTAGCGAGACCAAACTGTCAAATTATAGGACAAAAATAAATGAGATTTGAGGGTGGGTACCAGTACTGCCCGCACACCCGTCGGAATAGTAACGACCTCATAATAGACATCAGTGTTGTCCGATTTACCATTTAATCACAAAAATAACCCATCCTGGAATGGGTTTTGAACCCGCGTCTTCTGTCAAACCGTATCCTAGGCCACCGAGACGATACCAAAGACGCGCTACATGGCATGCTTGGAATATATCTTCCTCATGGATTTTAATCCTCGTTTTAGGGGATAAATTGCCAAATTTGGTTTCTTTAACCAAGCGTTAGTGCTTCAAAAGTCATATAATAAAAACTTGGCGAAAAGACCTTTAGAGATCGGTAGCGATATTTCATATGCGAAAGTGTTTGTCGGTTCGTTGCTTGTTTGTTTGGCCTGCTTTTACATTCAAACTACTGAAACAATATTGATGGACTTTGGCACAAAGGTAGCCTGTATATCGTATGGCGTCACTATACATATACCTGGTACAGCCAAATTTAAAGTAATTTGATTGGTTAGCTGGGTAGAAAAGCATTTTATAAAACTTTTGAATAATATTTTAAGTGATTACTTCTACAACTGAAGCGATATAATTTAAACTTCAAACGCAAAAAGTGATAGCATCAATGATGTTTACATACATTTTTAACTAAAACTGATTATGTAGGATAATACATTTTCAGGCCGGTGCGGGATGGAGCGCGCCGCTTTCTTATTATAATTCCCCCTTCTTCGTCGTGCACTCTTGACATCGGAGTCGTGGTTGAAGACGATGATTTTCTTTAAATATTTCAGCGCTATCCATTGCGGTCTTCTGCGTTTCGAGTGCTTTGGACTATGGAAGTTTCTGTTGCAGCTTTTATGATAGAGACATTAGTCCAAAACGCTGTCCAAGGGATTCATTTTTGTTTCTTAATATGTCCTTAGCACAGAGATAGACCTGTATGTATTGCAATAAAAGAGAGAAAATTACAAATTCTAAGATGAGAATCGAACACGCGTCTTCTGAGTTCGGTACAACTCCATGACTGATCCGAGCATTTATCTCTGTAATTAATTTTAACCATCATATTTTTTTGGGGGCAGATTACAAAATATCATTTCTCTATGCAGCCGTTATAGATTCAAAAATATACGTGTTTGTCGAGTCATCGTTAGTTAATTTGTTTGTTGTGAAACAACTTTACATGTAATTAAGTTTTCACTATTACATGGAGGTGGTATCGATAGTAACTTGATGAAGAAGCTGATACATCCATGAGTATGAAATCTTTACAACAAAGTTAACTCAGGTTACATGGGGTGTTCCTTATATAATTAGGTACGAATAAGTAGGTACAACTCTTTTATTCAAAGGTTCCTTTTCCATAGCTTTTGGCATTCCAATTCTTTCTACCCTAATCGTACCAGTCTAAACACTGAAGTAATAATATATAGAGTATACAGACAGCATCTCAACCTTAAGTATATGTCTGAATAAAGTTGTTTCGTTACAAATACACAATACATATGTAAGACAACATATTAAAATTGTAGATAATTTACAGTACCTTAGTCATATTGTAATTTCCAAACTGAAGGATGACGCCAATATAGAACCCGAGGCGCCTATAACAATATATTATTGCATTGTAGCGTTCACAGCCCCGAGTCGGCTCATTTCATTCCATCCAGAGGAAACGCATAGCATCCTTCATGTCCAGAGTAGACATAAGCAACAACACTGGCATCAGAAGTCTAGCGGATAGACTTGTACTGACTCCAATGTATAGAAGATGGATGGAGATCGAACTCTTACAAGAAAAAGCTGCGTCAAAACGCTAACATGAATACTGATGATCAGAATTAACACTGAAACTACTTTTACCTACTTCTGAAAACTGAACGTTTTAGATATTATTTTCAGCTATTACATCAGTATATAATATCATTATTTTAAATGCGAAAATATTTGTCGGTTCGTAATTAATTAGTTTGTTTGTTCTGCTCTACGCTTAAATTAGTGAGCCGATGTTCACGAATCTTGCCACATAGTAACGGTCCTGTAACGGGAAGTCACTATAAACGCAAGAAGGTCCGCGGGTGAAAGGTAGTTTATAATATTTAAACCTTATCCGTAAATACTTGGATGTTGTAACATCGATTAAGGAATTAGATTGCATTAGCTCTCATGTGTGTGTTTGTACGCGTCTCTTGACCCCGTCGAAGCCTGTGTATATTGTGGACTGGTTGCAAATAGTTCAATCATCAGCTGTGTTGCGGAGCCACAAATAATACGTTTATATTGGTCAGTATAAATATCAAAAATAAAAAATGGTCAGTTCGTACCTACCTACATAATTAATAATCCATCGAATTTTCTCAAAGTTGTTTACTGTAAAAGTAGTCAATTTAACTTTTTTTTTTAAGTCAAGTCCTTCTCTTGATATTTATAAGGAAAAAGGAAGAAATGCTCGCCCTATTTCAATAAGCTAAGTTCTTATTCTATAAGTATGATTTTTTTATATGTATGTATAATCATAATATTATAATAAAACTAAGGTATAAGTACTAAAACATAACACTCAATCTGTGGTTTCAGTTAAGTCTTAGGGTAAAATTCTTTGAACTAAATGTGGTAGGCAATAGTGTGGTAGTATATCATTATATCCCTATCTATATCCAACCGTAGGTTGATGCTGTTTATCCGTTTGTCCATCTGTCCGTCTGACTGAGAGTCTGGTAGAGCAGGTAGATCGTCCACCGCCAATGTGGAAGACGTACTAAATAAGGTCGCAGGACTATCTTAGATGCATGCAGCTTCCAAATGGTCCTTCCGTATGCATGTCTTCAGCAGTAAACGTTTTACGTCTCATGTGATAATAAATGTAGGTAACCCTTGTTTGAAAATTTTATTATTCCATGTATGTTTTTTCACATGGATGTATATATGTCGTAAAACCTACTAAGGAATTAGATTGCACTTCATTGTTCGGTACGTATTGGATTTAGTATGTACTAAGACAATTACCTGCTTTTAATTTTGTTCGGCTAACTCCCACTACCATATAAATATACTTATTCCATCTACATCTTCACTTAAAGAAAACCAAATTACGTATCACACAATATAAACAATATAAACCTGCCTATTAAGTTTGACCTAGGGGAGGGTCGCAGTGCTTTTTACTTCCATTCTTTGGCATTAATATAAATTAAGATTGAAGAACTTTACAAATACGTTGGCATTCATTTTATTCACGGTGTACGTAAGTTCAACCATGTATTAGAGATTGTATCTAAACTATAGTGGCTACCTTTACGACAGCTTCACAACTTTAATATGCAACATTTTATTTAATCTATTGTTTCCAATCTTCATTTTCCGCCCTAACTTAAGGAACAATTTAATAGCGATATTCAATGCAGAACCACAAAACATCTTGACCATTAAATGCCTACTCATGTTTTTAGTTGCTGTAAGTTGTTAACTTTAAAAAACAGTCAAATTAGTGATTGTGTAAACTCAAGTCTTTCTCTTGATATATTCCAAAGAGAATAGAGTATACATTTCTCAATAACATAGGTTGTAATTCTATATAGTTGAAAAAAATACTGTTCCAAGTGTGAACACCACACCACACTTTGTATTTATTTTAATTACATACATTGCAGCAAGCATCTCTACCATGATTAAGATCTTGTCCTTCGAAATCTGTGTATTAATGTCCGCTTGAAAGGCCTTTAAGCCTATTATATATATATTTATTGCTTAAAAGTAAGTAGTAGCTTAAGATATCTTCATTAGTTTTCCAGCTAACTGTGACACTTAAGCTTCTTGGAAGACGTTGCACCCTTTTTATGTCACTGCGTGGAGGTTATCTGGACTCAAGTTTTTAAGAACAAACCCAAGTATACAAAGGAAATTAAACGGTTATTTGTAGCATGTCATATCAGTAGTACTCGTACTAAAAGTTGTGTTCATGGTTATTAACATTACCTATGTTAACAAGGGCATTGAAGATCATTGACATTTTGAAATAAAGTTGGCGAAAGCTTGGCCTTCGAACTCGCCATGAAAGGCTTCTATTTCCTCGTGGACACAAAACACGACCGCGCTTCGCTTAAAAGCACGCTCGGCCTTCGGCCTCGCTTTGCTTAGAAGCATGCTCGGCCTTCGACTTCGCTTCGCTTAGAAGTACGCTCGGGCTTCGGCCTCGCTTTGCTTAGAAGGGCGCTCGGCCTTCGGCTTCATTTCACTTAGGAGCTTACTCGGCCTTCGGCCTCGTTTCGCTTAGAAGCACGCTCGGCCTTCGGCCTCGCTTTGCTTAGAAGCATGATCGACCTTCGGCTTCGCTTCGCTTAGAAGCACGCTCGGCCTTCGGCCTCGCTTTGTTTAGAAGGACGCTTGACCTTCGGCTTCATTTCACTTAGGAGCTCACTCGGCCTTCGGCCTCGTTTCGCTTAGAAGAACGCTCGGCCTTCGACCTCACTTCACTTAGGAGCACACTCGGCCTTCGGCCTCGTTTCGCTTAGAAGGACGCTCGGCCTTTGGCCTCGCTTCACTTAGAAGCACATTCGGCCTTCGGCCTCGTCAATATAGCTCGGCCTGCGGCCTCGCCAGTTTGACCAATGCCGTCATCAAAAAATCGGTTTCATCTTTCTAATTAGGGACTCTTAAAACCCCTAGATATCGATTTTCAGTCGGATCAGACTAACATTTAAGGTAGCCGTCATCTTGAATCCGCCATCTTGGATTTTTGACATTTCAGCCAAATTGCAATTCCGTTCCCCTAAAACATTAGTTTAAAAACCCCGTACCTATCTTTAACGGTTGCGGCGTTATAAAGCATTTTCATTTTGTATGGGTACGATCGTCTTTTGTTTGGGAGGTGTGTTTTTTTTTAATTTTTTAGGAGATGCCCAGGGTGCTTGTCAATATTAGTTTTAGCACTTACCCCCTATCTCTTTTAGTTTCCAAGACCCGTCAAGCTGTTCCATCAGAAGGTTCAGATTTAGCTCATTTCAGATGTCACTTAAGGACGTAAGACCACTGCCTATACTTTCTACTTACAAAACCTCAGCGTTCCATTATGCCAACATCTAGAAAAAAAACCAAATTAATTTTCAGGCAAAACATTTGTATGGCGGCCATGTTGCAAAATGACGTCATCAACAAATGGATTTCATATTTCGAATTGGGGACTCTAAAAACCCTTAGATATCGATTTTTAGTCTGATCGGACTAATATTTAAGGTAGCCGCCATCTTGAATCCGCCATCTTGGATTTTTGACATATCACCCAAATTGCCCTTCCGGTCCCCTATCATATTAGTTAAAACACCTCTTACCTATCTTTAACGGTTGCGGCGTTATAAGCATTTCCATTTTGCATACAACGAACGATCGTCTTTTGTTCGGGAGGTGTGTTTTTTTTTTAATTTTTAGAAAATGCCCAGGGTGCTTGTCAATATTAGTTTTGGCACTTACCCCCTATTGCTTTTAGTTTCCGAGAGCCGTTGACCAGTTCTACCTGGTATTCCACGTTCAGCTCAATTTAGTTTCTTCTAAAGTCACCTACCCTAACCGCACATATAACCCTACTAAAACATTAACCCCATCACGCCCACTGGGAGAAATTACCCATTGAATTTCCAAAAAAACATTTGTATGGCGGCCATATTGAAAAATGACGTCATCAAAAAATGGTTTTCATATTTCGAATGTGGGACCGCAAAAACCCCCCGATACTAATTTTGAGCCGGATCGGACCAACTTTCAAATCGGCCGCCATTTTGAATCCGCCATCTTGGATTTTTGACACTTTTACCGAATTACCCTTTCGATTCCCTATGACATTTGGTCAAACACTTTGTACTTATCTCAAACGGTTTAGGAATTATAAGCATTTACATTTTGTATGGGAGCGATCGTCATTTGTTTGGGAGGCATGTTTTTTTTTTAATTTTTGGTAGTTGCCCAGGTTTTTGTTCATTTTTAGTTTTGACACCTACCCCCTATGATTTATAGTTTTCGAGAGCCGTTGACCTGTTCCATCACACTTCCACATTCAACTCATCTCGGACTTTTCCCTTTGGTTTCAGAACCCCCCCTACACTTTTCCCCAACATCTTCTATACCCCCCATTGCTCCTTCATACCGTACCATTTATGTCAGTCAGTCAGTGGTAATCCATCTTTATATAATGAAAACTAGCTTTTTGGGCGGTGCGCGGGCCACGAGTGGCCCGCGTTTGTCCTTGTGCATTAGTTTTTGGTCATCAAACTTTCAACCATTTGAACAGAAAAGTAAAAATTTTCATACAAGTTCAATTGCAGAAATGTTGCCTCTAATAACAGTTGAAGTCGGGGCATAGAAGCCATTCGGAATTTAAATATATAAAAAAACGGGTACCCTGGCACTGGTTTGGATTCTGAATCCTTGAGCAAGTTCGATATGGGATCCAACCCTTTAGTGCAGTGGTTAACGTGAGCCTCGTCGCCTCGGAGACCAAAATAAGAGGTCCAAAAATGCTCTGAATGCAGTTGTGTAAAAATCGTAACTCCCATACAAGTTACAAGCCAGCATTTCTCTTAGTGCAATTTAGGCTCAAGAATACAGCGGTCACCTTGAATTAGAAAGATAAAAAAGTGTGGTATGGTCGTAAGATTGTGGGTACATACCAGAATTCTTTTCAATTTTTGTTTAGGGGCTCTACTTCTAAGTGCGGTCGGTAGTAAATGTGTCACAAGAGTCTCCACAGGTGTCCAAGGAAACTTCCTTCGAGACCTTTTTTCAAGCTTCCTTCTCATTACCATGGTTGTCTGGAAGAGATCGCTCTGAGCGATAAGACCGTCCATTGTGACACTTAATTTTTTTTATTGTTGATTAATAGTTTTCAATTATATTATCCTATTTATTTGTCAGTTATATTATATAATGTGGTGTTGCAATAAAGAGTAATAATCTTTCAATTTACCTATCTACATAGTCGCAGTATAACTCTTCGTGAATGAGGTCATCCGGGGAAGACAGACTGCCACCATATCTTTTTCTATCCTGAAGCAGTAACGTTTGCAATATTTTGTTCTGGTTTTGAAGGGTATGGGTGCAGGTAAAATTACAGGCACATTGAGACTTAACAACGCCTCATGTTTACGTGCGCAATGCTGTTGTGAGGACATACGTCTGATAATGGTAGAGGTTAGCACCTAACACCTGGTAGACCTCGTGCTTGTACCGGCTTTTAAAAAATACTTAAACTACTTGGCAGTGACTCTAAGGTACTGGATACAAGTGTGTGAACATTATATTTTATAATAATGTTGTTATTTCAATGATATTTAAATGATCCTTTTTCAAAACAGGATATCTATTAAGATATTTATACTGTAGGAACTTTGGCATCTATAAGATGCACAGGAACAATTTGTGAACTGAAGTAACTGTTAAACAGGTAATCTGTTAATTACGTATCTTTTAAACTTCTTTTATCATGAAATGAATAAACATATAAAATATCATTCTATCACAACTTTTTTGATTTTGACTTTGTTAATAAGTAGATGAACTCCTGCACGACAACTTTACTCAAACTTTTGTGTCATATTTGTAACAGAAATAATAATGATTTCACATGCTATAGTACCCTTACAGTACGTAACGTTTGCGCACTAATGATTCGCGGTACACACGGTAACACAGTAAGTAGAGTCCTTTGTTTCTTACGTTTCGCATTTCAATCGCATTCCAACGGCGAAGGGAAAACTGTTTAATTCTGGCCTTTCATTAAATAAGTACGTAGTAGGAAATAACCTGCTCACTTATTTTGGTATGCCAAATTTCAAAAAAATATTTTACAATCAATCGGGCGCGGGGCGAGTTTACCGGTCCGCTCTTCCATACGCAGGTAAAGGCATTTGATGAAGGCGAGAGAGATATATAAATACACACTTTACGATAGTGACGATTTTTAATGTCATGGTTTACCACAATATTATTTCTTCAGCCACTGGCCAAGGAATAGAGAACCATAAAGAATATGAGACAACTTCATTAACAGTAATTAAGTAAGTACAGACATGCAGCGTCTCATACCACACTTCCCACCACAATCACACTCTTAGGAGTATCAGACCTTTCCCTTACAGTTCGTATATAACATCTTTGGATCGATTAAAACATTGTTTTGCCAAAGCACTGCACTCGGGACCCTGAGTTATGCAAATGTTAACTCTCTTGTCCTGTAATTTCGCTGGAAACATTCACCAAAAACAGTAATATTTGCACACTACTGTTTCACGGTTGAATAACTGCTAAGGGACCATGCTGACTCTGGAAAAGTCCTACCACTACATACACAATATACGTTATTTTTAAACAAAAGATAACAAATCGTCACACCTACATATCCACGAAGGGGTAGGCAGCAGTGTTTTGAACACCTGCGTTTCTCCGGATATTTTTTTGGTCCCATGTAATATGGTGCGAGCCTATTCATCTTTCGTCATCATCTTGCAGCTGAAATGATGATGGTGAGGTCCTGGTATGAAATTTGAATCTTTTTATGAATTTTGTTTTTTGTTCATTTTTTATTTCATACTTTGGTTTCTTTTACATATTTCCATTTGTAATATGTCACTCTCACATCAATTAATCACCTTATAACGATAGAGTACGTCAAGTAGTGCGTGGAAAGGTAATATTTATTGTGCACTACTCTATCCTCAGTCATAAACCACAACCCACAATCATTCATTACTTAGTTTCAAGCGCTTCGCCGGCCGCTGCCGCGGCACGCTCGCTTTGCTCGCTCGGCTTGCGCGTAGTTTTGTCGCAGTTCAAACCTAACCTAGGGTCGGGTGATAAATTAAGTGTCGGATGCCATATTCTAAGAACTTATGAGTCATGTTAGAAAACCATCTGTTATGGCGCAGGTACTCATACGAACACCGTAAGCAAGATACTGAATTATTTAATACATTCAATTTTTTCAACGTCTTTGAATGTGTTTACCTCTTAAAACTAAGGTAACACTGGCCTTTTTTCAGACTCATACCCAATTATTTATTGCAATCATATGTAAATTGTATAGATCTTAAGGTTATGGTAGTAATAAATTTCCCTATTCTGGTGTACAATATTAGAGGTACCTACAATACTAAGAACGACCGACTCATTCATGTTACTCTAAATTAATTAACATTCGTCAAAATAATTATTGAAAATAAATGCATTAATCGTTCATGAGTTCATCAAAGTTACAGTAGCATTTTTTATTTGTAAGTTATTTAATGGCTTTTTAAAAATATTATGCCTTTCTTTAGCTAAAAAGTCAGCAAAAGTAATAAGGTATTCGATTAAGTATTTATTGTCATAACGTTTGCCCATGAGCTGCGCATTTTAAATGTTGATATAGGCAGTACTAATTTATATTGAATCTTGTTAGATACTGCAGGTGGTTTTTGGATAAAAATTGTGGGTATTTTCAACAAACTATTGACTCCATAGCTCAGAGAATAAGCCAGTTGAAGTGGCAGTAGGCATCACGCATAATACCTTGAACTGACGGCCGATGGGGCTGGCAACCTTAGACTGACCCTGTTATGCTAATAGCTTCCAATTCTGTCCTTTTGGGAATCTACAGGGGACGCATATGTTCAGCAGTGAATGTCTTACAGTAATTTATTATAACGGGAATAATATTAGAGGACAGATTGCAAAGTTTCGTTTCGCTAAGCAGCCGTTAGAGCATAAAAAATCAAACATTAAAATGTATGTATGCATATATATATAGGTACTCTCAAAGCATAACCCATATACATATACATAACCTTCAATCTCAAAACATTCGAATAAAACGTACAGACAAACATTTTTGAAATATGTGGTAGATAGCTTCTAATTACGTATTTAATGAAACATTTACATCATAAAATTAATACATAAAAAAATTAATACATAAAAAAATTAAATTAATCATAACATCACGTTAACGATAAATATGTGAAAGTAACTATGTTGACGTAGATGGACATAATGTTTCTAACTTGGACACTTCATAGCTATATACCTACTACTTGATACTAATTATCCCATTTGTGTTTGTGTGGAATTTTTAACAACATAAATAGTGATGAACTGAAATAAGACTTACTACGTACATTCCGAAAAATTGATCATATGTTATAGAGCATTTTCGTTGTAGGTATATCCATCTATATAATGCGTCTTTGCGTGCGTCTTTCATTGAGTAAGTAGTAATTAACTTTCCTACTTTGCCTTTTAAAACTTACTTCCTGAAGGAGGGTTACTTATGTTTTAAGGGTGTGTATGTACTTTTAGGCGGTGTACGTTCATTAGGTACTTAGTATCCGACGGCATGAAAGACGGTTATAATATTTTAAGATGTGTGTACTCGTATGAACTATAATTACGATAATTCTGCAGCTAAAACGGTATAATTGATTTATATCAACAACGATATTGTTAGGTTTGTCTTAAACTCCAAACATATTATTATTTATCAATTGATGCACCAAAACAAAAGTATCCTAAAATGTTTCCATTCTCGGACTGTACTCTTGCCCTGCTATCAGCGCAGGCTTGTAGTTCGCCGTCACACAGAGTTTTAGGATCAGTCTCGTAAATTTCTAAACAAAGTTATAATAGTTTTACCTTTTGTATATACAGTACAGTCAAATTAGGGATTTTGCCAAGTCAAGTTAAGACGCTCGCTTGAAATATTCAACGAAACATTAAAAGAGCTCTACCTTTCTTAATAAGCTTAGTTCTTATTCGATATGGAATATATATTTATATCTATATTATGTTTATAACAATGAAAATATTCACGTCTTTATTCACGTTTATAACATAAGTGTGATATTTATAATCTCTTTGCAGACTGGTTGTTAACAAATGTATTAATGTGTTTATAAAAACTTTACGAATCCAATAATACGTCGATTTATACATATCTGTTGAGATTTTTGTACTGTAAGAACTTAAGTATTGCTACTTTATAGTGGAAAAATACCTACTTATCTTTAATATCTATCTATAAATACTAAAACATAACGCTCAATGTGAGTTTCAGTTAAGTCTAAGGGTAAATTTCTTTAAAATAAATGTAGGCAGTATTGTGGTTGTATATCATTATATTATGTCCGTATCCATATCCAACCGTCCGTTGATGCTATTTGTCCGTTTGTCCATCTGTACGTCTGACTGTGTGTCTAAAATAGCTCTTAGTTTGACATGTAGTTGTAGGTAGATTATGTAGGACTCGTGGAGACTTGTAACATGTGGAACACTCTTCCTTCTGTTGTGTCAAATAAACCAACACTTGCTTTTAAGTTTGCCAAGATATAAAATTTTTATTTTGAGTATTTTAATAAAATGGTGGTCGCATCTAAGATTGGATTAGCTTCCCTATTCAGGACAAATCGATAACTTCCTAAATCAACTTCCTTATGTATTAATCCTTCCTATACCGTGATAATAAACACAAAAGGTTTATAAATGAAACTGACGTATATTTATGTCTCTGGGACGCAAAAGGTTAATTCTTTAACGTTACTTTCTAATTAATTTATTCAGAAAGTTTGGCATCTGCAAACCAATTCTATTTTTTCACAACGTTCAACTAATTATTCAGTTGCAACATCAGTTCGACTCCGTTGGATACTAACCCAAAAAGCTGTTCTACTATTTCTATGATGACAACTTGAAACGTAACGTCATCTTAAACGCTACTACCTATATAAAAATATAATATACGGATATGCGTTAACGTCGCGGTCATGATCTATATAGTTAACAGCATATTAGGTTCTAATTTAAAGTTTGTTGTAACAATAGAAACCTAACTTAAATAGCACAATAAAAAACGTATAAATGTCATCGTTCAGCTACAGTTCAGTTACAGTTGGAGCAACATTTGGTTAGTAGAATCGGCCCCAGCAGCGGTTTGGCAACAATATCAAAGTCAACGGGTCATTGCCGTTACAAATAATGGTAGTCGTTACCATGAAAGTACAAAAGTACCAATTTCCACATTTTCCAAAGTTCTTTTACACTTTTCGATGCTGAAATCGGTTCCATTTTGGGGCAAATATTTTTTTTACCACTTTAGTGACCCTTGCAACTTACTGATCGATTGTCATTAACCGCCAATGATGATATTACCAAGAAAGGCGTACTACTCTTTAGTTATTGGAGTGTAACGTGCTCGTCGGAAAAGATTTATTGAAAATATTGTATCCTTTTTAGGTGTTGTTTCAGTTTTTATAAACTTTCTGGGGATCCCATGAATTTATAAGAGGCAAGGCATAATGCAAAAATTTTGGTTTTCAAATTAGAAGGATAGCACTTTTTTATTATTTGACCTCAAAAATATGTATTATTGTGTAAGTACCAGCCTACTGAATTGAATACCAATGGTATTTAGGTATTTTATATTGCTCTTGAATACTACCACTAATTAATAAAAATTTACAACTTCCTATGACTGTTTGAATGGACAGATGCGTGTTGTTACTTTAATGATTTGGGATAGTACCTATTATTTAGTATAAAGCATTTTAAGGTGGGCTTTTTTTAGGGTTTTTGATTCAGTTTGTTAGAAAAATTATCGCCGTAAGTTACGGCCAACCTCCAGGTTCAGGCCGGTTTGATAACTTACAGAACTAAAAATAATTCAGTAAGTTATCAAACCGTATTATCTTATTGTTCAAGTCGTAATGCCTGCCTAGCGAGACCAAACTGTCAAATTATAGGACAAAAATAAATGAGCGTTGAGGGTGGGTATCAGTACTGCCCGCACACCCGTCGGAATAGTATCGACCTCATAATAGACATCAGTGTTGTCCGATTTACCATTTAATCACAAAAATAACCCATCCTGGAATGGGTTTTGAACCCGCGTCTTCTGACAAACCGTATCCTAGGCCACCGAGACGATACCAAAGACGCGCTACATAGCAAGACTGAAACTACTTTTATTCCGCAAAACTGGCCATATGCGAAAAGACCTTTAGAAATCGGTAGCGATATTTCATATGCGAAAGTGTTTGTCGGTTCGTTGCTTGTTTGTTTGGCCTGCTTTTACATTCAAAACTAATGAAACAATATTGATGGACTTTGGCACAAAGGTAGCCTGTATATCGTATGTAGTCACTATACATATACCTGGTACAGCCAAATTTAAAGTAATTTGATTGGTTAGCTGGATAGAAACGAATTTTATAAAACTTTTGAATAACATTTTAAGTGATTACTACTACAACAGAAGCGAATTAATTTAAACTTCAAACGCAAAAAGTGATAGCATCAATGATCTTTACATACATTTTCAAACTAAAACTCATTATGTAGGATAATACATTTTCAGGCCGGTGCGGGATGGAGCGTACTTACAGCTTTCTTATTATAATTCCTCCTTCTTCGTCGTTCACTCTTGACATCGGAGTCGTGGTTGAAGACGATGATTTTCTTTAAATATTGCAGCGCTATCTATTGCGGTCTTCTGCGTTTCGACGGGGCTTTGGACTATGGAAGTTTCTGTTGCAGCTTTTATGATAGAGACATTACTCCGAATCGCTGTCCAAGGGATTCATTTTTTGTTACTTAATATGTCCTTAGCACAGAGATAGACCTGTATGTATTGCAATAAAAGAGAGAAAATTATAAATTCTAGGATGAGGTTCGAACACGTGACTTCTGAGTTCGGTACAACTCCATATGACTGATCCGAGCATTTATCTCTGTAATCTAATTAATTTTAACCATCATATTTTTTTGGGGGCAGATTGCAAAATATCATTTCGCTATGCAGCCGTTAGAGATTCAAAATATACGTGTTTGTCGAGTCATCGTTAGTTAATTTGTTTGTTGTGAAACAACTTTACATATAATTAAGTTTTCACTATTACATGGAGGTGGTATCGATAGTAACTTGATGAAGAAGCTGATACATCCATGAGTATGAAATCTTTGTAACAAAGTTAACTCAGGTTACATGGGACGTTCCTTATATAATTAGGTACGAATAAGTAGGTACAACTATTTTATTCAAAGGTTCCTTTTCCATAGCTTTTGGCCCCCCCAATACTTTCTACCCTAATCGTACCAGTCTAAACACTGAAGTAATAATATATAGAGTATACAGACAGCGTCTCTACCTTAAGTATATGTCTGAATAAAGTTGTTTCGTTAATACATATGTAAGACAACTTATTAAAATTGTAGATAATTTACAGTACTTTAGTCATATTGTAACTTCCAGTCTGAAGAATGACGCCAATATAGAACGCGAGGCGCCTTTAACAATATATTATGGCATTGTAGCGCTTCTGAAATGTTCACAGCCCCGGGTCGGCTCATTTCATTCCATCTAGAGGAAACGCATAGCATCCTTCATGTCCAGAGTAGACATAAGCAACAACACTGGCATCAGAATTCTAGCGGATAGACTTGTACTGACTCCAATGTATACAAGATGGATGGAGATCGCCACCTAATCATTACTACTACCTATTATATATTCAATTCCATTCAATATTTTGTTCCCTACCTGTATTGAATTATTGATAATGTGTGAAATAAAAAACTATCCATACACCAACATAGAGGAAAAAAACTTTGAACTATGTTGTAAGTAGACTCCTTACATCCTATAGCCTATAGCATTACACTAATACATAATAATCGGTACATTTAAAATATCATCGTGTAACACAAAAAAGTGACAGTACCTAAGCATATGGAATAGACTCTCTATTAGAATAGATAACTCTTTCAAGAAAAAGCTGCGTCAAATCACTAACATGAATACTGATGATCAGAATTAACACTGAAACTACTTTTACCTACTCCTGAAAACTGAACGTTTTAGATTATATTTTCAGCTATTACATCAGTATATAATAATATTATTTTAAATGCGAAAATATTTGTCGGTTCGTAATTAATTAGTTTGTTTGTTCTGCTCTACGCTTAAATTAGTGAACCGATGTTCACAAATCTTGCCACATAGGTATCCCGTAACGGGAAGTCACTATAAACGCAAGAAGGTCCGCGGCTGAAAGGTAGTTTATAATATTTAAACTTTATCCGTAAATACTTGGATGTTGTAACATCGATTAAGGAATTAGATTGCATTAGCTCTCATGTGTGTGTTTGTACGTGTCTCTTGACCCCGTCGAAGCCTGTGTATATTGTGGACTGGTTGCAAATAGTTCAATCGTCAGCTGTGTTGCGGAGCCACAAATAATACATTTATATTGGTCAGTATAAATATCAAAAATATGAAATGGTCAGTTCGTACCTACATACATAATTAATAATCCATCGAACCTTCTTAAAGTTGTTTACTGTTTAAGTAGTCAATTGAACGTTTTTTTCAAATCAAGTCCTTCTCTTGATATTTATAAGGAAAAATTAAAAATGCTTGCTCTTTTTCAATCAGCTAAGTTCTTATTCTATAAGTATGATATTTTTATATGTATATATGTCATTGTATTATACTAAAAGGTATATATATGGAGCTAAACGAAATATAGTAAGTACATTCTCATTACGTGGAGAATGTTTTACAATTCAATTGTATGTACAAACAGCGTTTCTACCATAAATATCTCATAAACTTTTTCCAAATCGTAACGCCTTTTAAGACTTGGGCATCCATTTTGTTAATACGGTCTGTGTCAACATTATATATCATTTTTTTTGTATTTCTTGTTTTGATTCACACGAAACTCATTACAAGTAAACTTTAAAATAAATATTTAAACATGTAGTATAAGTTTGTTTTCAAAGGATCCCTGGAGTTTAACTTTAGTAAAAGTAATTTATATGTAACGTAAATAATGATATACATATTTTAAACAAAACATACCATTATGTTCATGCTTACATATCTTAGACAGGTAGGTTCATGTATTTATCAAACACCCATACCAGGTACGTATAGGTACCATACTCGTATAAGGCCTTTTGTCACCTACAGGGCAGTGTTCCAGACAGTGTGAGTTGCTCTGTCGGAAAATTCCAACAACTGTCCTAACCGGGAATCAAACCTACAAACATTCCAAAGCCACCACTACACCAACGATAAATCTTAAAACAATATTTCTCATCATTGCTCATATTCATTCAATTCATTTTATATTTATTTTATAGGCACCCATCCAACCATCATTTTTTTTCTCTTAGTTGATTTTAACCGGTGTATGGGGATGTATTTCAAGATTTGGTTTATCTAAGCAAGCATTAGCACTTAAAAACCATAATACTATGATAAATCTAAGGTATAAAAACTTTAACATAACGCTCCATGTGTAGTTTCAGTTAAGTCTTAGGGTAAAATTCTTTGAACTAAATGTGGTAGGCAATAGTGTGGTAGTATCAATCAATCAATCAAATTATTTATTGCATGCATACATGCATTGCATATATCATTATATCCGCATTTATATCCAACCGTAGGTTGATGCTGTTTATCCGTTTGTCCATCTGTCCGTCTGACTGAGAGTCTGGTAGAGCAGGTATATCGTCCACCGACAGCTTCCATCTGGTCCTTCCGTATGCATGTCTTCAACAGTAAAAGTTTTACGTCTCATGTGATAATAAATGTAGGTAACCATTGTTTGAAAATTTTATTATTCCATGTATATCTTTTCACATGGATGTATATATGTCGTAAAACCTACTAAGGAATTAGATTGCACTTCATTGTTCGGTACGTATTGGATTTAGTATGTACTAAGACAATTAAGTGCTTTTAATTTTGTTCGGCTAACTCCCACTACCATATAAATATACTTATTCCATCATCATATTTACTTAAAGAAAATCAAATTACGTATCACACAATATAAACAATATAAACCTGCCTATTAAGTTTGACCTAGGAAACGGTCGCAGTGCAGTATTTCCATTCTTTGGTATTAATATAAGATAAGATTGAAGAACTTTACACATAGTAACGTCTATAAAACTTTGGCATTCATTTTATTCAATAACGAATGACATTGCAGTAAGCATCTCTACCATGACATAACATTGACCTTCGAAATCTGTGTATTAATGTCCCCTTGAAATGCTTATAAGCCTATTACATATATATTTATTGCTTAAAAGTAAGTTATAACTTAAGATGTTCCAGCTAACTGTGACACCTTAAGCTTCTTGGAAGACGTTGCACCCTTTTTATGTCACTGCGTGGAGTGTTGTTTGGAATCAAGTTCGTAATAACAAACCCAAGTCTACGAAGGAAATTAAACGCTAATTTGTAGCATGTCATATCAGTTAGTACTCGTACTAATAGTTGTGTTCATGATGATTAACATTACCTATGTTATTATGGGCATTGACATTTTGAAATAAAGTTGGCGAAAGCTTGGCCTTTGAATTCGCCATGAAAGGCTTCTATTTCCTCGTGGGCACAAAAGTCGACCGCGCTTCGCTTAAAAGCACGCTCGGCCTTTGGCCTCGCTTTGCTTAGAAGCATGCTGGCCTTCGGCTTCGCTTCGCTTAGAAGTACGGTCGACCTTCGGCCTCGCTTTGCTTAGAAGGACGCCCGGCCTTCGGCTTCATTTCGATTAGGAGCTCACTCGGCCTTCGGCCTCGTTTCGCTTAGAAGCACGCTCGGCCTTCGGCCTCGCTTTGCTTAGAAGCATGCTCGGCCTTCGGCCTCGTTTTGCTTAGAAGCACGCTCGGCCTTTGGCCTCGCTTTGCTTAGAAGGACGCTCAGTCTTCGGCCTCGTTTCGCTTAGAAGGACGCTCGGCCTTCGGCCTCGCTTCACTTAGAAACACATTCGGCCTTCGGCCTCGTCAATATAGCTCGGCCTGCGGCCTCGCCATTATGACCAACGCCGTCATCAAAAAATGGGTTTCATCTTTCTAATTGGGGACTCTTAAAACCCCTAAATATCGATTTTCAGTCAGATCAGGCCATTATTCAAGGTAGCCGCCTTGAATCCTCCATCTTGGATTTTTGACATTTCCGCCAAATTGCATTTACGGTCCCCTAAAACATTAGTTCAAACTCTCCTTACCTATCTTTAACGGTTTCGGCGTTATAAGCATTTATATTTTGTATGGGCGCGATCGTCTTTTGCTTGGGAGGTGTATTTTTCTTTTAATTTTTGGTAGTTGCCCAGGGTGTTTGTCAATATTAGTTTAAACACTTACCCCCTATCTCTTTTAGTTTCCGAGAGCCGTCAAGCTGTTCTAGCAGACGGTTCAGATTCAGCCTATTTTAGGTGACTTTTAAGGTTATAAGACCACTGTCTACTCTTTTTACCTACAAAGCCTCAGCGTTCCATCATGGCAACATGTCGAAAAATATCGATAAAATTTTCAGAAAAAAATTTGTATGGCGGCCATGTTAAAAAATGAAGTCATCAAAAAATGGTTTTCATATTTATAATTGTAGAGTCGAAAAACGCCTAGATATCGATTTTCAGTCGGATCAGACCATTATTTAAGGTAGCCGCCATCTTGAATCCGCCATCTTAGATTTTTGACATTTCCGCCAAACTGCACTTTCAGTCCCCTTAAACATTAGTTCAATGACCCCGTACCTATCTTTAACGGTTGCGGCGTTATAAGCATTTACATTTTGTATGGGCGCGATCGTCTTTTGTTTGGGAGGTGTGTTTTTTTTTTAATTTTTAAAAAATGCCCAGGGTGCTTGTCAACATTAGTTTTGGCACTTACCCCCTATCTCTTTTAGTTTCCGAGAGCCGATGACCTGTTCTACCTGGTGTTCCACATTCAGCTCAATTCCATTTTCTTTAAAATCACCAAACCTAGCCCTACATTTAGCGCTACAAAACCATAATCCCCATCACGCCCACTGGGTGAAATAATTCATTGAAGTTCCGAAAAAACATATGTATGGCGGCCATATTGAAAAATGACGTCATCAAAAAATGGTTTTCGTATTTGGAATGTGGGACCCCAAAAACCCCCTGATACGAATTTTGAGCCGGATCGGACCAACTTTCAATTTCGGCCGCCATTTTGAATCCGCCATTTTGGATTTTTGACACTTCCACCAAATTACCCTTCCAATTCCCTATGACATTTGGTCAAACACTTTACACTTATCTCAAACGGTTTAGGAGTTGTAGGCATTTACAGTTTGTATGGGAGCGATCGTCTTTTGTTTGGGGGGTATGTTTTTTTTTTAATTTTTGGCAGTTGCCCAAGGTTTTGGTCATTTTTAGTTTTGGCACCTACCCCCCATCTTTTATAGTTTCCGAGAGCCGTTCATCTGTTCCATCAGATTTCCACATTCAGCAATTTCAGTATTTTTCCCCCACTCGTGTTGAGCCCCCCTACACTTTTCCCCTACATCTTCTATACCCCCCATTGCTCCTTCTATGAGAACAAAGAGGTCAGTGAGTCAGTCAGTCAGTCAGTGGTAATCCATCTTTATATAATGAGACTAGCTTTTTGGGCGGTGCGCGGGCCACGAGTGGCCCGCGTTTGTCCTTGTGCATTAGTTTTTGTTGCTAAACTTTAACCATTTGAACAGAAAAGTCAAAATTTTCATACAAGTTCAATTGCAGAAATATTGCCTTTAATTACAGTTTAAGTCGGGACATAGAAGTCAATCGGATTTTTAATTTAAAAAAAACTGGTTCTTGTGTATGCTTGTTAAGGGATCCAACCCCTTAGTGCAGTGGTTATCGTGAGCAGTAGTCTTGGAGACCAGCTTGAGAGTTTGAAAAGTTATCTGCATTCAGTTGCGTAAAAAATCATAACTCCCATACAAGTTATAAAGCAAGCATTTCTCTTAGTGCAATTGAGGCTCAAGGATAGAGCGGTCAGCTGGAGTTAAAAAGAAAAAAAGTGTGGTATAGTCGTAATATTGTAGGTACATACCAGAATTCCGTTCAATTTTTGTTTAGGGGTTCTACTTCTAAGTGTGGTCGGTGGTAAATGTGTCACGAGAGTCGCCACAGGTGTCCAAGGAAACTTCCTTCGAGACCTTTTTTATTCAAACTTCCTTTTCAATAACATGGTTGTCTGGAAGAGATCTTTCTGACCGATAAGACCGCCAATCGTAACACTTAATTTTAAGATTTTTATAGTTGAGTAATAGTATTCAATTACATTATCCTATTTATTTGTTAGTGATATTTTATAATGTGGTGTTGCAATAAAGAGTTAATCTATCTATCTATTTACCTAACTACATAGTTGCAGTAGAATTCTTCTCGAATGAGTTCATCCGGGGAATACTGCCACCATACCTGTTTCTACCCCGAAGCAGTAACGTTCGCAATATTGTGTTCTGGTTTTGAAGGGTATGGGTGCGGGTAAAATTACAGGCACATTGAGACTTAACAATGTCTCATTTTTACGTGCGCAATGCAGTTGTGAGGACATATATCTGCTAAAGGCAGAGATTAGCATCTAACACCTGGAACTCTACGGTACTGGGTACCTACGAGTGTGTGAACATTATATTTTATAATAACATTGTTATTTCATTGATATTTAAATTTTCCTTATTTAAAACAGAATATCTATTTAGATATTTATACTGTAGGTACGAGTACTTTGGCATCTATAAGATGTAGAGGAATAATCTGTGAACTGCAGTGATAGGTTAGCTGTTAATTACGTATGTTTAAAATTTCTTTATTACCATAAAATGAATAAATATTAAAAGTATCATTCCATCCCACAACTTTTTGGATTTCAACTTTGTTAATAAGTAGATTATTTTTTCATAAATCCTGCACTACAAATTTACTCAAACTTTCGTGTCAAATTTGTAACAGAAATAATACTGACCATGACATAACACTTACTGATATCACATGCTACTGTACCCTTACAGTACAGTACCTAACGCTTGCGCACTAATGATTCGCGGCAGAACACAGTAAGTAGAGTCCCTTGCATCTTACGTTTCGCATTTTAAAAACATTCAAACAACGAAGGGAAAACTGTTTAATTCTGGCTTTTCATTAAATAAGTAGTAGGAAATAACCTGCTCACTTATTTCGGTATGCTACATTTCACAAATTAATTTTTCAATCAATCCGGTGCGGAGCGAGTTTTCATGTCCTTAATTCCATGCGCAGGTAATTGGTGACGGCGAGAGAGATGTATAAACACACACTTTTCGATAGTGACGTTTTTAATATCATGATATACCACAATTTCATTTCTTCCGCCACTGGCCAAGGAATATTGAACCATAGAGAATATGAGACAACTTCATTAACAGTAATTATGTAAGTACAGACATGCAGCAACTCACACAACACTTCCCACCACAATCACACTCTTAGGGGTATCAGACATTCCCTTTCAGTTCGTATATAATATCTTTGAACCGATTAAAACAATGGTTTAAGAGTAATCCTTTATGGATACTACCGGCCCCGAGGGGAGCACGGTGGTTATATTGGAGTCTCTGCCAGAAGGGCAGCATACCCACCAAACCTCTGCGGTGTTCCGTGACTGCCACTTTTGGCGGGAACGCGGCACAGATTTCGCACACGACCGCGAACCCGCCGCGGCTGACCGTTGCCGGACCCTTCTCTCTTGCAGCACGCCAGAACACTTGGGGTGCCGAAACCGCCACGGAGGACCTAGCTCGCAAATGGACCCCAGACTCCCCCAAGTCTGGGCGCGCTAAGTCCCCCTACGATGGGTCAGGTGAGTAGCCCCACCGTCTGCTACTTCGGCCGCAGAGGATAGGGACAGCGGCGCCTCTCAATACCGACAGTCCTCTTCCCCTGCGACCCTACCGCGTCTGCCATCTAACGGTGGCGGCCGCGACAAGGCCGCGGAAGGCAGGGAGAGAGGCTCACCGTAACACCGGCACTCCTCTCCCGCCGCAGGCCCTAACTCTCAGCCGGGCTCAGTTGCAGTGGCGCTACCATACACCACCGCTACCTACAGTGACCGCTCCCGTGTGGACCTGGAGGGCAAAGCCCATAGGAGCGGTCCCACTTCGGGCCTGCCAGCTATCGGCTATCACTGGCAGGCCCATTGGTTCCTCTTAGCTTCACCGTGGTGACCCAAGCCACGGCTACTGAGCCCCCCCTCCACGGCAAGGCGGGAACACTCGGGGGGCGTTCATTAGCAACCCTGGACTGAGTGCATTACATTTCTGTATCTTTGGATAAAATGAATCCGGTTTACTCAAAATTAAGTAAAAATAAATTAAAAGTAAATTTAAAAGATAACGTATGTTACCTACGTTATCTTCACGCTTACATATCCGCGTAGGGTTAGGCAGAGGTGTTATCAAACACGACCGCGAGGATTTAATTCTTGAATGCTGTCCTTTCATTGAGTAAGTAGTAATTAACTTTCCTACTTTGCCTTTTAAAACTTACTTCCTGAAGGAGGGTTACCTATGTTTTAAGGGTGTGTATGTACTTTTAGGCGGTGTACGTTCATTAGGTACTTAGTATCCGACGGCATGAAAGACGGTTATAATATATTAAGATGTGTGTACTCGTAAGATTTATAATTACGATCATTCTGAAGATAAAACGGTACCTATAATAGATTTTTATCAACAACGATATTGTTAGGTTTGTCTTACACTCAAAACATATTATTATTTATCAATTGATGCACCAAAACAAAAGTATCCTAAAATGTTTCCATTCTCGGACTCTTGTTCTTGCCCTGCTATCAGCGCAGGCTTGTAGTTCGGCGTCACACAGAGTTTTAGGATCAGACTCGTAAATTTCTAAACAAAGTTATAATAGTTTTACCCTTTGTATATACAGTCAAATTAGGGATTTTGCCAAGTCAAGTTAAGTCGCTCGCTTGAAATATTCAACGAAACATCAAAAGAGCTCTACTTTTTTTAATAAGCTCAGTTCTTATTCGACATGGAATATATATTTATATCTATATTTAGTTTATAACAATGAAAATATTCACGCCCTTATTCACGTTTATAATATAAGTGTGATATTTATAATCTCTTTGCAGACTGGTTGTTAACATGTGTGTTAATGTGTTTATAAAAACTTTACGATTCCAATAATACGTCGATGTATACATATACATATACATATACTGTCAAGATTTTTGTACTGTAAGAACTTAAGTATTGCTACTTTTTAGTGGAAAAATACCTACCTATCTTTAATATCTATCTATAAATACTAAAACATAACGTTAAATGTGAGTTTCAGTTAAGTCTAAGGGTAAATTTCTTTAAAATAAATGTAGGCAGTATTGTGGTTGTATATCATCATATTATGTGCGTATCCATACCCAACCGTCCGTTGATGCTATTTGTCCGTTTGTCCATCTGTACGTCTGACTGTGTGTCTAAAATAGCTCTTAGTTTGACATGTAGTTATAAGTAGAGTAGGTAGAACTCGTGGAGACTTGTAACATGTGGAACACTGTTCCTTCTGTTGTGTCAAATAAACCAACACTTGCTTTTAAGTT
Organism: Selenia dentaria; assembly: GCA_917880725.1. Classification (NCBI taxonomy): domain Eukaryota; kingdom Metazoa; phylum Arthropoda; class Insecta; order Lepidoptera; family Geometridae; genus Selenia; species Selenia dentaria. The sequence continues at coordinate 8,754,207 of OU862891.1, forward strand.
TGCCAAGATATAAAATTGTTATTTTGAGTATTTTAATTAAATGGTGGTCACATCTAAGATTGGATTAGCTTCCCTATTTAGGACAAATCGATAACTTCCTAAATCAACTTCCTTATGTATTAATCCTTCCTATACCGTGATAATAAACTCAAAAGATTTATAAATGAAACTGACGTATATTTATGTCTCTGAGACGCAAAAGGTTAATCCTTTAACGTTACTTTCTAATTAATTTATTCATAAAGTTGGGCATCTGCAAACCAATTCTATTTTTTCAAAATGTTCAACTATCTATTCAGTTGCAACATCAGTTCGACTCCGATACTAACCCAAAAAGCTGTTCTACTATTTCTATGATGACAACTTGAAACGTAACGTCATCTTAAACGCTACTACCCATATATAAATATAATATACGGATATGCGTTAACGTCGCGGTCCTGATCTATATAGTAATTTTTAAACTTTCGTGATTTGAACACATGTTTTAAATGTTTATCGGGACTTATCACGTTTTATTTAATATAGGTAAAAATATGTACCTTTCGCTCGACGTTTCGACTATGTTACAATGGCCGTGGTCACGAGCTGACTGAAAACTGCGGGTGAGTCCGGCGAGAAGAGCGTGTGTTTTGTTCTCCTACCCTCACTTGATATTGAAAAATCGCAGGGTTGTCACTACGACACACAACACTGACTGTATCGGTAAATGTCCTAGTACTTACACCGCGGTTTGTACACTTGCTCACTACGGGATTCCACGACGCCGCTAACTTAAATCCATCTTCCCAGTTGAAATTGCGATGTTTTCTAATTTCAACCGCTTCACGAACCATTCTTGAAAAATAATGTCGTTCAGTGGAGAGGACCTTCGGATCGTGGAGCTCGATCCAGTGACCGGATCCCGCCTCAAGCAAATGTTCTGCAATAGCCGACTTCTGTGTCTGGCGATTTTTGACGGCTGCGATATGTTCTTTGATTCTTTCAGCTATGGTACGCATCGTTTGACCTATGTAGGAACTACCGCAGCTACAATCGACCTTGTACACACCAGGGGTCTGGAAAGGAATAACGTCTTTCGGTGTCCTCATATGCCTCGCCAGCTTAGATAAGGGAGTATACACCGTCTTGATGGAGTACTCCTTCAGCAAAGTCCCTACCTTATCCGTTACTCCTTTAACGTAAGGCATGAAAGCCGGCTGCCACTCGACGTCAGTCCCTCTCTTGTGACATCTGCGTCTCACCTGCCCGCGTTTAGTCACACTATAGCTATACCTTTTAAGTACCTCCTGAACATGCCTTTTCTCAACCTCTACATGTTCAGGGTCACAGAGGGCGTCCGCTCTGTCCAACAGAGACCTGGCCACCTGCCACCTGACCTGGTAACATGGTCGAAACGTCGAGCGAAAGGTACATATTTTTACCTATATTAAATAATACGTGATAAGTCCCGATAAACATTTAAAACATGATCTATTTAGTTAACAGCATATTAGGTTTTAATTTAAAGTTTATTGTAACAATAGAAATCTAACTTAAATAGCACAATAAAAAACGTGTAAATGTCATCGTTCAGCTACAGTTCAGTTAAAGTTGGAGCAACATTTGGTTAGTAGAATCGGACCCAGCGGTTTGGCAACAATATCAAAGTCAACGGGTCATTGCCGTTACAAAGAATGGTAGTCGGTACTATGAAAGTACAAAAGTACCAATTTCCACAAGTTCTTTTACACTTTTCGGTGCTGAAATCGGTTCCATTTTGGGGTAAATATTTTTTTTACCATTTTAGTGACCTTGCAACTTACTGATCGATTGTCATTAACCGCCAATGATGATATTACCAAGAAAAGCGTACTACTCTTTAGTTATTGGAGTGTAACGTGCTCGTCGGAAAAGATTTATTGAAAATATTGTATCCATTTTAGGTGTTTTTTTCAGTTTCTCAAAACTTTCTGGGGATCCCATGAATTTATAAGAGGCAAGGCAAAATGCAAAAGGAAAAATTGTGGTTTTCAAATTAGATGGATAGCACTTTTTTTTATTATTAGACCTCAAAAATATGTATTATTGTGTAAGTACCAGCCTACTGAATTGAATACCAGCGGTATTCAGGTATTTTATATTGCTCTTGAATACTACCACTAAACAATAAAAATGTACAACTACCTATGACTGTTTGAATGGACAGATGCGTGTTGTTACTTTTAATGATTTGGTATAGTACCTATTATTTAGTATAAAGCATTTTAGGGTGGGCTTTTTTTAGGGTTTTTGATTCAACCTCCAGGTTCAGGCCGGTTTGATAACTTACAGAACTAAAAATGATTCAGTAAGTTATCAAACCGTATTATCTTATTGTTCAGGCCATAACGCCTGCCTAGCGAGACCAAACTGTCAAATTATAGGACAAAAATAAACGAGCTTTGAGGGTGGGTACCAGTACTGCCCGCACACCCGTCGGAATAGTAACAACCTCATAATAGACATCAGTGTTGTCCGATTTACCATTTAATCACAAAAATAACCCATCCTGGAATGGGTTTTGAACCCGCGTCTTCTGACAAACCGTATCCTAGGCCACCGAGACGATACCAAAGACGCGCTACATGGCAAGCTTGGAATATATCTTCCTAATGGATTTTAATCCTCGTTTTAAGGGATAAATTGCAAAATTTGGTTTCTTTTACCAAGCGTTAGTGCTTCAAAAGTCATATAATAAAAACTTGGCGAAAAGACCTTTAGAGATCGGTAGCGATATTTCATATGCGAAAGTGTTTGTCGATTCGTTGCTTGTTTGTTTGGCCTGCTTTTACATTCAAACTACTGAAACAATATTGATGGACTTTGGCACAAAGGTAGCCTGTATATCGTATGGCGTCACTATACATAAACCTGGTACAGCCAAATTTAAAGTAATTTGATTGGTTAGCTGGGTAGAAAAGCATTTTATAAAACTTTTGAATAACATTTTAAGTGATTACTTCTACAACTGAAGCGATTTAATTTAAACTTCAAACGCAAAAAGTGATAGCATCAATGATGTTTACATACATTTTTAACTAAAACTGATTATGTAGGATAATACATTTTCAGGCCGGTGAGGGATGGAGCGCGCAGCTTTCTTATTATAATTCCCCCTTCTTCTTCGTTCACTCTTGACATCGGAGTCGTGGTTGAAGACGATGATTTTCTTTAAATATTTCAGCGCTATCCATTGCGGTCTTCTGCGTTTAGCGTGCTTTGGACTATGGAAGTTTCTGTTGCAGCTTTTATGATAGAGACATTAGTCCAAAACGCTGTCCAAGGGATTCATTTTTGTTTCTTAATATGTCCTTAGCACAGAGATAGACCTGTATGTATTGCAATAAAAGAGAGAAAATTACAAATTCTAGGATGAGAATCGAACACGCGTCTTCTGAGTTCGGTACAACTCCATGACTGATCCGAGCATTTATCTCTGTAATTAATTTTAACCATCTTATTTTTGGGGGCAGATTACAAAATATCATTTCGCTATGCAGCCGTTAGAGATTCAAAAATATACGTGTTTGTCGAGTCATCGTTAGTTAATTTGTTTGTTGTGAAACAACTTTACATGTAATTAAGTTTTCACTATTACATGGAGGTGGTATCGATAGTAACTTGATGAAGAAGCTGATACATCCATGAGTATGAAATCTTTACAACATAGTTAACTCAGGTTACATGGGGCGTTCCTTATATAATTAGGTACGAATAAGTAGGTACAACTCTTTTATTCAAAGGTTCCTTTTCCATAGCTTTTGGCATTCCAATTCTTTCTACCCTAATCGTACCAGTCTAAACACTGAAGTAATAATATATAGAGTATACAGACAGCATCTCAACCTTAAGTATATGTCTGAATAAAGTTGTTTCGTTAATACATATGTAAGACAACATATTAAAATTGTAGATAATTTACAGTACCTTAGTCATATTGTAATTTCCAATCTGAAGGATGACGCCAATATAGAACCCGAGGCGCCTATAACAATATATTATTGCATTGTAGCGCTTCTGAAATGTTCACAGCCCCGAGTCGGCTCATTTCATTCCATCCAGAGGAAACGCATAGCATCCTTCATGTCCAGAGTAGACATAAGCAACAACACTGGCATCAGAAGTCTAGCGGATAGACTTGTACTGACTCCAATGTATAGAAGATGGATGGAGATCGAACTCTTACAAAAAAAGCTGCGTCAAATCGCTAACATGAATACTGATGATCAGAATTAACACTGAAACTACTTCTACCTACTCCTGAAAACTGAACGTTTTAGATATTATTTTCAGCTATTACATCAGTATATAATATTATTATTTTAAATGCGAAAATATTTGTCGGTTCGTAATTAATTAGTTTGTTTGTTCTGCTCTACGCTTAAATTAGTGAACCGATGTTCACGAATCTTGCCACATAGGTATCCTGTAACGGGAAGTCACTATAAACGCAAGAAGGTCCGCGGGTGAAAGGGAGTTTATAATATTTAAACCTTATCCGTAAATACTTGGATGTTGTAACATCGATTAAGGAATTAGATTGCATTAGCTCTCATGTGTGTGTTTGTACGCGTCTCATGACCCCGTCGAAGCCTGTGTATATTGTGGACTGGTTGCAAATAGTTCAATCATCAGCTGTGTTGCGGAGCCACAAATAATACGTTTATATTGGTCAGTATAAATATCAAAAATAAGAAATGGTCAGTTCGTACCTACCTACATAATTAATAATCCATCGAACTTTCTCAAAGTTGTTTACTGTAAAAGTAGTCAATTTAACGTTTTTTTTAAGTCAAGTCCTTATATTCTATATATAAGTATATAGTATATTATATATAAGTCCTATTTATAAGGAAAAATGAAGAAATGCTCACCCTATTTCAATAAGCTAAGTTCTTATTCTATAAGTATGATTTTTTTATATGTATGTATGTCATTGTATTATACTAAAAGGTATAATATAGTAAGTACATTCTCATTACATGGAGAATATTTTACAATTCAATTGTACAAGTATGTACAAACAGCGTCTCTACCATAAAGATCTCTTAAGCTTTTTACAAATCGTAACGCCTTTTAAGATTTGGGCATCCATTTTGTTAATACGGTCTGTGTAAACATTATGTATCATTTTTTGTATTTCTTGTTTTGATTCACACGAAACTCATTACAAGTAAACTTTAAAATAAATATTTAAACATGTAGTATAAGTTTTTTTTCAAAGGATCCCTGGAGTTTAACTTTAGTAAAAGTAATTTATATGTAACGTAAATAATGATATACATATTTTAAACAAAACATACCATTATGTTCATGCTTACATATCTTAGACAGGTAGGTAGATGTATTTATCAAACACCCATACCAGGTACGTATTGGTCCCATACTCGTATAAGGCCTTTTGTCACCTACAGGACAGTGTTCCAGACAGTGTGAATTTCTCTGTCGGAAAATTCCAACAACTGTCCTAACCGGGAATCAAACCTACAAACATTCCAAAGCCACCACTACACCAACGATAAATCTTAAAACAATATTTCTCATCATTGCTCATATTTATTCAATTCATTTGTGTGGCTTTGAATCTCGTAGACACTTTCTATAGGCACCCATCTAACCATCAATTTTTTTCTCTGAGTTGATTTTAACCGGTGTATGGGGATGTATTGCAACATTTGGTTTATCTAAGCAAGCATTAGCACTTAAAATCATAATATTATAATAAAACTAAGGTATAAATACTAAAACATAACGCTCAATGTGTGGTTTCAGTTAAGTCTTAGGGTAAAATTCTTTGAACTAAATGTGGTAGGCAATAATGTGGTAGCATATCATTATATCTCTATCTATAACCAACCGTAGGTTGATGCTGTTTATCCGTTTGTCCATCTGTCCGTCTGACTGAGAGTCTGGTAGAGCAGGTAGATCTTCCACCGCCAATGTGGAAGACGTACTAAATAAGGTCGCAGGACTATCTTGGATGCATGCAGCTTCCAAATGGTCCTTTCGTATGCATGTCTTCAGCAGTAAAAGTTTTACGTCTCATGTGATAATAAATGTAGGTAACCCTTGTTTGAAAATTTTATTATTCCATGTATATTTTTTCACATGGATGTATATATGTCGTAAAACCTACTAAGGAATTAGATTGCACTTCATTGTTCGGTACGTATTGGATTTAGTATGTACTAAGACAATTACCTGCTTTTAATTTTGTTCGGCTAACTCCCACTACCATATAAATATACTTATTCCATCTACATCTTCACTTAAAGAAAACCAAATTACGTATCACACAATATAAACAATATAAACCTGCCTATTAAGTTTGACCTAGGGGACGGTCGCAGTGCTTTTTACTTCCATTCTTTGGCATTAATATAAATTAAGATTGAAGAACTTTACAAATACGTTGGCATTCATTTTATTCACGGTGTACGTAAGTTCAACCATGTATTAGAGATTGTATCTCAACTATAGTGGCTACCTTTACGACAGCTTCACAACTTTAATATGCAACATTTTATTTAATCTATTGTTTCCAATCTTCATTTTCCGCCCTAACTTAAGGAACAATTTGATAGCTATTCAATGCAGAACCACAAAACATCTTGACCATGAAATGCCTACTCATGTTTTTAGTTGCTACTGTAAGTTGTCAACTTTAAAAAACAGTCAAATTAGTGATTGTGTAAAGTCAAGTCTTTCTCTTGATATATTCCAAAGAGAATAGAGTATACATTTCTCAATATGCTGGGTTGTAATTCTATATAGTTGAAAAAAATACTGTTCCAAGTGTGAACACTACACCACACTTTGTATTTATTTTATTTACATACATTGCAGCAAGCATCTCTACCATGATTAAGATCTTATCCTTCGAAATCTGTGTATTAATGTCCGCTTGAAAGGCCTATAAGCTTATTATATATATATATATATATATATTTATTGCCTAAAAGTAAATATTAGCTTAAGATATCTTCATTAGTTTTCCAGCTAACTGTGACACTTAAGCTTCTTGGAAGACGTTGCACCCTTTTTATGTCACTGCGTGGAGGTTGTCTGGACTCAAATTTATAAGAATAGCCACTTCACACACATGCGGACTCTGTAAAATCCATACCACTTCAGCCATTTAGGAATTTACGTAGGTACGTGCTATACATATGTAGTGGAAACGACTTTACATGTATGTAATTAGTTTTACCATTACATAGAGGTGGCATCGAGAGTAACTTGATGAAGAAACTGATATATCTAGGGGTCTTTGCAACAAAGTTAACTCAAATTACATGACGCGTTTCTTTTAAATTTAGGTACTCTTTAAGTCAAAGGTATCTTTTCCATAGCTTTATGCATTTCATTTCTATCTACCCTAATCGTACCCGTCTAAACACTGAAGTAATAACATATATTTAGTTAACATAAGCTTACTTGTAGCATGTCATATCAGTAGTACGTAAAATGTTGAATTTTTACATGTTAGGAGCTCTTTTTCTCTACGATCATCAGAGCACTTAATGTTAAGTACCCCGATAACCCGCACCAATTTTTTTGGTTCCTACTTTGTGTTGAAGCTGTTCGTCTATGGAACACTTTACTCTACGAAATTATATGCGCGCCTTCTTTAGGCATCTTCAAAAAACGTGTCAAAGCATTTAGCTACGCGAAATAAACTAACTGCAAACCGCAACTGTATATGTATTGTATGTATATATTTTGTAGTATATTACGTATAGTATAATTATATAAGTATAGTTTGTATACGAGTATATTATAAGTATTTTTTATATTTATAATCTTGAGTTTTGCTATATGTAGTGTTTAGTACACTTGTTTTATTCACACCGTCCTTATAAGTTTATGCCTATTTCTTTCCGTGAATGGTTGTCTGAAAGAGATTACTCTGAGCGATAAGACCACCCATTCTGACACTTTAAATTTAAAGTACCTATTTAATTGTGAAATATTTTGATTGTGATTTTATTTTATTTATTTGTAACATATATTTGTATTATGGTGTTTCACTAAAGAGTTAATCTACATATCTGTATAATTATCAATCAAGTACTTATAGTAGTATTCATGATTTACACAATTTCATGACATTACCTATGTAAACGTGGGCAGATGTCTTGAAGATCATTGAAATTTTGAAATAAACTCGCTATGAAAGACTTCTATTTCCTCGTAGGCTCAAAACTCGGACTCGCTTCGCTTAGAAGCACGCTCGGCCTTCGGCCTCACTTCGCTTAGAAAGACGCTCGGCCTTCGGTCTCGCTTCGCTTAGAAGCATGCTCGGCCTTCGGCCTCGCTTCGCTTAGAAGTACGCTCGGCCTTCGGCCTCGCTTCGCTTAGAAGCATGCTCGGCCTTCGGCCTCGCTTCGCTTAGAAGCATGCTCGGCCTTCGGCCTCGCTTCGCTTAGAAGTACGCTCGGCCTTCAGCCTCGCTTCGCTTAGAAGCACTCTTGGCCTTCGACCTATATAGCTCGGCCTGCGGCCTCGCCAGTATAGCTCGGCCTACGGCCTCGCAGGCTCTAATTTCGACCTATGGCCATTGTGAAAATTATGAACAATGCCGTCATCAAAAAATGGGTTCCATATTTCTAATTGGGGACTCTAAAAACCCTTAGATATCGATTTTCAGTCGAATTGGACCATTATTCCAGGAAGCCGCCATCTTGAATCCACCATCTTGAATTATTGACATTTCCGCCAAATTGCATTTCCGGTCCCGTAAAATATTAGTTCAAACCCCCCGTACCTATCCTTAACGGTTTCGGCGTTATAAGCATTTACATTTTGTATGGGCGCGATCGTCTTTTGTTCGGGAGGTGTGTTTTTTTTTTAATTTTTAGGAAATGCCCAGGGTGCTTGCCAATATTAGTTTTGGCACTAACTACCTATCTCTTTTAGTTTCCGAGAGCCGTCAAGCTGTTCCATCAGAAGGTTCAGATTCAGCTCCTTTCAGATGTCACTTAAGGACGTAAGACCACTGCCTATACTTTTCACTTACAAAGCCTCAGCGTTCCATCATGCCAACATGTCGAAAAACTACGATAAAATTTCCAGAGAAAAAACTGTATGGCGGCCATGTTGAAAAATGACGTCATCAAAAAATGGATTTCATATTTCGAATTGGGGACTCTAAAAACCGTTAGATGTCGATTTTCAGTTGGATCGGACTAATATTTAAGGTAGCCGCCATCTTGAATCCGCCATCTTGGATTTTTGACATATCACCCAAATTTCCCTTCCGGTCCCCTATCATATTAGTTAAAACACCTCATACCTATCTTTAACGGTTGCGGCGTTATAAGCATTTACATTTTGTATGGGAACGATCGTCTTTTGTTCGGGAGGTGTGTTTTTTTTAATTTTTGGCAGTTGCCCAAGGTGCTTGTCAATATTAGTTTTGGCACTTACCTCCTATCTCCTTTAGTTTCCGAGAGCCGTTGACCTGTTCTACCTGGTATTCCACGTTCAGCTCCATTCAGTTTCTCCTAAAGTCACCTATCGTAACCCCACATATAACCCTACAAAACCGTAATCCCCATCACGCCCACTGGGTTAAACGATCCATTAAAGATCCAAAAAAACATATGTATGGCGGCCATATTGAAAAATGACGTCATCAAAAAATGGTTTTCATATTTGGAATGTAGGACCCCAAAAACCCCCCGATACCAATTTTGAGCCGGATCGGACCAACTTTCAATTCGGCCGCCATTTTGAATCCGCCATCTTGGATTTTTGACACTTTTACCAAATTACCCTTCCGATTGCCTATGACATTTGGTCAAACACTTTATACTTATGTCAAACGGTTTAGGAATTATAAGCATTTACATTTTGTATGGGAGCGATCGTCTTTTGTTTGGGGGGTATGTTTTTTTTTAAATTTTTGGCAGTTGCCCAGGATTTTGTTCATTTTTAGTTTTGACACCTACCCCCTATGATTTATAGTTTTCGAGAGCCGTTGACCTGTTCCATCACACTTCCACATTCAGCTCACCCAGTATTTTTCCTCTCGGTTTTAGAACCCCCCCTACACTTTTCCCCTACCTCTTCTATACCCCCCATTGCTCCATCATACCTAAACATTTCGGTCAATGAGTGAGTCAATGGTAATCCATCTTTATATAATGAGACTAGGTGTCGGGCGGTGCGCGGGCCACGAGTGGCCCGCGTTTGTCCTTGTGCATTAGTTTTTGTTGCTAAACTTTAACCATTTGAACAGAAAAGTCAAAATTTTCATACAAGTTCAATTGCAGAAATTTTTCCTTTAATTACAGTTTAAGTCGGGGCATAGAAGCCATTCGGAATATTAATTTTAAAAAAACTGGTCCTTGTGTATGCTTGTTAAGGGATCCAACCCCTTAGTACAGTGGTTAACGTAAGCAATTGTCTTGGAGACCAGCTTGAGAGGTCAAAAATAATCTGCATTCAGTTGCGTAAAAAATCATAACTCCCATACAAGTACAAAGCGAGCATTTCTCTTAGTGCAATTGAGGCTCAAGGGTAGAGCGGTCAGCTGGAGTTAAAAAGACAAAAAAATGTAGTAGAGTCGTTAGATTGTAGGTAGTAGTACATACCAGAATTGTTTAAAATTTTTTTAGGGGCTCTACTTCTAAGTGTGGTCGGTGGTAAATGTGTCACAAAAGTCTCCACAGGTGTCCAAGGAAACTTCCTTCGAGATCTTTTTTATTCAAGCTTCCTTTTCAAGAACATGGTTGTATGGAAGAGATCTCTCTGACCGATAAGACCGCCCATCGTTTCACTTAATTTAAAGTTTTTTATTGTTGAGTAATAGTATTATATTATATTATACTATTTATATGTTAGTTATATTTTATAATGTAGTGTTGCAATAATATTTTAAATAAAAATATTTTCCTACCTACATACGAGTATATGCAGTAGAATTCTTCTTGAATGAGTTCATCCGGGGAATACTGCCACCATACCTGTTTCCACCCTGAAGCAATAACGTTCGCAATATTGTGTTCTGGTTTTGAAGGGTATGGGTGCGGGTAAAATTACAGGCACATTGAGACTTAAAAATGTCTCATTTTTACGTGCGCAATGCAGTTGTGAGGACATACGTCTGCTAAAGGCACAGATTAGCACCTAACACCTGAGACTCTACGGTACTGGGTATCTACAAGTGTGTGAACATTATATTTTATAGTAACTTTGTTATTTCAGTGATATTTAAATTTTCCTTCTTTAAAACAGAATATCTACTCGTATTAAGATATTTACACTGTAGGAACTTTGGCATCTATACTCGTAAGATGTAGAGGAATAATCTCTGAGCTGCAGTGATAGGTAAGCTGTTATTAACGTATGTTTAAAAAAAAAAATATAGAATGTGTAAATATTAAAAGTATCATTCCATCCCACAACTTATTTGATTTCAATTTTGTTAATAAGTAGATTATTATTTTATAACTCCTGCACTACAAATTTACTCAAACTTTTGTGTCAAGTTTGTAACAGAAATAATACTGACCATGACATAACACTTACTGATTTCACATGCTAATGTACCCTTACAGTACCTAACGCTTACGCACTAATGATTCGCGGCAGAACACAGTAAGTAGAGTCCCTTGCATCTTACGTTTCGCATTTCAATCGCATTCAAACAACGAAGGGAAAACTGTTTAGTTCTGGCTTTTCATTAAATAAGTAGTTGGAAATAACCATTCAAACAACGAAGGGAAAACTGTTTAATTCTGGCTTTTCATTAAATAAGTAGTTGGAAATAACCTGCTCATCCTTGTTTCGGTATACTACGTTTCACAAATTAATTCTTCAATCAATCCGGCGCGGGGCGAGTTTACATGTCCTCTCTTCCATACGCAGGTAAAGACGTTTGATGACGGCGAGAGAGATGTATAAACACACACTTTTCGTAAAAACTGTATTAATTAAGAATGTAATACGGCTCTTTTTTTATAAATACCCTATATTTATATAATATATAGTATATTTTGCAAGTTTTCGTGTAACAATTTATGTTATAATTAAAGTGATAGTAAAAAAGTATCACTCAAAACTTGGTAAAAATAAACTTTAACGAAAAAAAAATTATACCCGTTATTTTTAAATTAAAAGATAACAAATCGTCAAATATACAGGATATCCGCGAAGAGGTGAGCAGCAGTGTTTGAAACACCTGCGTTTTGTCGGATATTTTTTTGATCCCATGTAATAGGGGGCGAGCCTATTGCCACCTACGAGACACTGTTCCAGACTCCGGACTGCTATTGAGAATTACTTTGCCAGAAAATCCCACGACCCTAACATTCCAAAACGGCGCTCCACCAATTCCAGACCAAGCGAGCGAAGCCGCTGGAAGCGCTGGCGAGCTAGTTTATACATTTGTATAATCAAGTTACGTGGTATGTTCATGACATCTGCTCACTAATAATATACAATATGTAATCAGTGACATCTCTTTTATTAAATCGACCTTAAATATATCTTTTTTTATTCATTTCTACCTACTTACCGTACCAGTAGTAATGTAAGCAGTAATATTCGCAATACTGTGGTTTGGTATGAAAGGTATGGGTGCCGGTGACATTTCTGTGTCTCAGAATTACAGGCGCAGTACCAGCCGCAAAGACTGCCCCAAATACCAGGTGGGCTTCGTGCATATGCCGACTCCTAATATCACAAAGAAAAACCCTAACCTATTATACTTGTTAGTAATCTTAGTACGGGGGTTTGACTGTGTGAACATAATTACAAACGGACGGGCGGCTCTCCAGATGGTAAGTGATCACTGTTGCCCACGAACATCTGCAATACGAGAAGTATCGAGATTGAGTTGCCAGCCTTTGAGGAAGCAATTCAGGCCATTCCAATGATACCTCATTTGAAACATAATATATCTGAATACATATATTCTTTAGAAACTTGAGCATCCATATTGCAATGTGAATGTGAGCAGGGTACATAACACGCCAAACTGATGGCTGATGGAGCCAGACGGTTTTGGAACCCTGCATGGCACTGAACGCTTCGCTCTTGCAGTGGAGATTACAGACCAGCAAGCGCAGCGTAGGTCGTCCACCGATAAATTGGAGATCAAACGACCTCATAAACGTCTCAAGAAGACGTTGGATACGAGCCGCTTCCATCTCGTCCTTTCATAAATCTATGGGAGAGGGTCATCTTTGGCAATGAACATCTTACGGCAGAATTGATAGTAGTGAGATCCTGGTATAAAATTTGATTGTTTCTTGTATGTATATATCGACATTCCACGTGGATGTATGTCGGTTCAAGCCTCATATCTAAATATATTACATAAACAAATTCAGCTCGCAAACGTAAATCTTGTAAAAATGTTCGCATTAAATTTTATGTTTTGTTCATTTTTTATTTCACACACTGTTTCTTTTATTATTCACATTTGTAAAATGTCACTCTCACAACAATTAATTACCAAAAAATAAAAAGTACGTCTAGTAGTGTGTAATATTATTTGTGCACTACTCTATCGTTAGTCATGAACTACAAGCCACAATCATTCATTACTTAGTTTCAAACGCTTCGCCGACCGCTGCCGCGGCACGCTCGCTTTGCTCGCTCGGCTTGCGCTTAGTTTTGTTACAGTTCAAACCTAACCTAACCTAGGGTTGGATGATAAATTAAGTGTCGGTTTAATGCAGGGATATCTTTCGTATGCCATATTCTAATAACTTATGAGTCATGCATGTTAGAAAACCATCTGTTATAGCGCAGGCACTCATACAAACAACTTCAAACTAAGGTCTGTGGCTCTTTTTTTTAGACCCATACTCAATTATTTATTGCAATCGTATGTATATTTTGTATAGATCTTAAGGTTATGGTAGTAATAAATGGCCCTATTCGTGTGTAGCAATATTAGAGGAACAATACTAAGAACGGGCCGACTCATTCATGTTACTCTAAATTAATTAACAATTATCAAAATTATTATTTATCAACATTTAAAATAAATGCATGAATCGTTCATGAGTTCTTCCAAGTTACGGTAGCATTTTTTTAGTAGTAAGTTGTTTAATCGCTTTGTAAAAATATAATGCCTCTCTTTATAGCTTTATAGCTTGTAAGTCATAAGGTATTTGATAAAGTAAGTATTTATTGACATAACATCATTTGCTCATGAGCTGTGCATTTTCAATTTTGATATAGGCAGTACTAATTTATATTAAATCTTGTTGGATACTTTCAAAAAATTGTGGGTATTTTCTAAACAAACTATTTACTGTCATGCCTTGTGTATACAAAATAACTATTAATACTGTCATGCCTTGTGAATACAAAATACTATAAATAAGAACGGCTCCAAAACGTCTGAATCCATTTTAGCGACTGTCTGCAAGCTTACTTTCGACCATGAGCAACTCCACGACTCTCATGCTATGCCTTGCATCTACAAATTGCAATCGGTTTTCTTATCTCTATCTTACGGAACGCTCTAACTATTAAATACCTCGTGATTTACAAAAGGAATAAGAACAACCACTATAGTCTATAGTCATTTGATTTGATGCATTATAAAAAATAGCATACCTATCATTAGATTCGCCTTAGCCACGCAAGTGTCATTACATTTATTATCTCTCAATAAATCAAATATATAGTTTGCTTTAATTATATTTACATACTTCACAACAAAAAAATAACAAGTACTACGGAAATGGTCCACCAAAATAAAGATCTCCTAAATTTTTGCGTTACTTATAGAATCAGCCTCGCAAAATGTTTAAACAAAGTTATCTTCATTTTCCCCAACATTCATGCGCTGCCTTCCGCCTCAAGTCAAGCCAGAAACCTTCGGCTCTCATATCTTTGTTCAGTGTGATCAGTGTTTATTTATGACACTGAACATGGTCACTGTCATACGGTGAACATAGTCTTAGTTGTAAGGTATTTTATATAACTTTTCATAAAATAGCAAGCGATTACCACCTTACCTACCATGCTCTACATAAAACATATATATGTCGTAGGATAATTTGATAATTCGAATCTTCGCGAAAATCCTAGGGGTTTTGCGAAAACGCGGATAATTAGACATAGGCGAAAAATTATCTTATCTTAATTACTGGACAAAGTCAGGATTTTTGCGAACAGCGCACGCTCGCTGCGCTTGCTCGGCTCGCGCGTTGTGGTCACAAGTAACCTAACACTCCTCCTCGCTTCGCTCGTCGTCGTACCTATTTGTGACTTTGCCTTAGACTGGTTTACGTTAATTTTAGGTATTAGGCACTTTTCGCACTTTTCACAAAAATCCTGACTTTGTCCAGTAAGATTTGATAATTTTTCGCCTATGTCTAATTATCCGCGTTTTCGCAAAACCCCTAGGATTTTCGCGAAGATTCGAAGTATCAAATTATCCTACGACATATACACTATCATCAACTAATATTAAATTGTAAAAGTACTCGAGACTTCAAATGGATTTATAAATGGAAGTTTGCTACTCCTACACGAAAAAGCAACTGAACTGATTTATGTAAAATTTTGAACAGAAGTAGCCTTTTACAACGCTTGTACCTTTACAACTGAAAAAAACTGTAGTAAAATTTTCAGGGCACGCAGCTTGCTTATTATAATCAGTGATGTCTGTTCAGCACGCTCACTTTGCTCGCTCGGCTTCACGAACTTTTTTCGCAGTTCAAACCTAACCTAATGATGACATCGTTAAGATAGGCGTAGCACTTTCCAGTAATTGGAGTGTAACTCAAAAACTGTTTCACCCAATTTGATGAAATGTAAATGGGACTACCACGGAAGTATACTCTACCAAACCAAAAAAAAAATAACTTTAAGAATCGGTGCATAAATCGGGGAGCAACGGTCAACATACGAAAAAACATGCAATAGAACATATAAACTCCTCCTTTTTTTGAAGTCGGTTAAAAAGAATAGTATGTCAAACAATACATTATTAAATGTGATATTTCTGAAGTCATCGGAGATTGTAATTAAATATAATTTGTAGAATTATCATTTAATTAGATGAACCATGTCTTAATATGTATTATTTTTTAAATGACAATTTTTAATTTCCACTAATGTTAATTAAAGAGCGAAAATTTCAGCAGCAAAAAAAAAGTGTCGGTGAAATTACAGAATATTAAGAAACATAGTATACCAAACATAACACACTTATATTCTTTGAACTAATGTAGGTAGTAAGTAGGTTGGTGAAAACGTTTTTAGCAGAACTCTTTTAAAGTCAGAAGTTTATATTTTTTTTAAAGTGGACACCATAAAAATAACAATAACATTGTAATGTACCCGTGATAGTTATGATTTACTAATATATAAATATATATGAAGCTGTTAATATTATAATTAACAAAAAAGTATAGGTGTGCATGCAGAAACATATCCACTCATACGAAAGTTCTCTATACTCGAAGAAAAGTGCTGAAAGAAAAGTCTGTTCAGGCATTCGCTCGTCTGTGTAAATATTTTCTTATCATAATTTTAACATTCTGTTTCATTCTGTTAACATTTATTCAGTACCTAAAACAAAATGCAACTTATTACGATTTGCAGTGTTACAGATATTGTATTCAACAGCAAAGTAACGCTCCTCCTCGTTTTACTCGTCACTGCACCTATCATAACTCAGCTCTGACCAAATAATCCACAAAATAAATGGTTGTGTATTCAATTATTATACTTCATAGATACTTTGTTGTTGTCAAGCTCTTAATGAGCTCACTTGTACCCTTCTATTTCACTCCGCGATCTTGAAAAACAGCCCGTTTAGACTTACTTACCAACTTTGTTTAAGTTGGCCGGCATCTTGAATCCGTCACCTCGGATTTTAAACATATTCTCCAAAATGCACTTCCGGTCCCCTATTACATTACTTCTAACACCCCGTACCTATCTATTATGGTTGCGGAGTTATAGCTGTTCATATAATTGGAATGGATTTTAATTACGAATAATGTCAAGGAATCAAACCAGTGTAATAAAATAAAAGAGTATGTCATAATTGCTAATACTCTAATTGTATTTATCACTCAAGTAGTCGTCAACTGTACCTATAGTTGAATTTTACAATAAGTATCTTCTTCAGATTATTATAAAATTCTTTAATTCAACAATGTGTTATCTTCATATTATCCGGCAAATTATTGAATACTTTGGTTGACATTACATAAATACTTTTACAAAAAATATACAGTTTATGATAACATAAGAAGCGTTTGATTATTTTTAATTTTCATTCTGTTACTTTGGTGTTTCTTAGGCTACGTGAACAAATATCATTTGTTTTTTAAATATCATTATATTATCTTATTTTTCAAGCCTTAATGCCTGCTTTGCGAGATCAAACTTAATAACTTATTACAAATAATTGGTCTTTGAGGATGGACATCAGTACTGCCCGAACACCGGTCGGAGTAATAACGACCAGATAATAGACGTGAGTGTTTGCCGATTTACCATTCCAAAGTAATAATTAGATTTAGTAAACCATCCTTGTGGAAGTCTTAAAACGCACATAAACTTTCAATGCACTGCTGTTTTTGCGGCGGCGTGAACGTTTTTGATACTTACTGTGCCTTAGTCGTGCCAATATATTAGTTGAAATAAAATGGTTGTATCAGATTAATACGTAATATATTCTTGATGATCAGTTAAACAGACCAGCTTAATCGTCTTCAAGGGATGTCCTACTTTGCATTACCAAAACGTACTATCTGTGAACAATGTTTTTTCCAGGGTTAAACCCGCATAAATTACTGACATCTTTTCCAAAATCATCTGAACTAACTTTATTTGTTTGGTAAGGATCTTACTGACCACAAGATACGTAATATGACCTGATGGTAACAAAACTTTATATCTACACTATAATATTATAAAGAGGAACGATTTTGTTGGTTTGAATTGAAACTACTGGACCGATGATAAATTATGTGATAGTGAAATATGAAATACCTCTCGTATGCCATATTCTAAGAACTTTTGAGTCATGTTAGAAAACCATCTGTTATAGCGCAGGTACTCATACAAACGCCGTTAGCCAGATACTGAAATATTTCTTTCAATTTTATCGTCTCCAAATATTTTTACCCCCTAAAACTAAACTGATGTCGGATGGTATTTTCAAAGCAAGACGCAGCATGCTTATTATAATATTATAAAGCGAAAGCGTATTTGTCGCTAAGTAGTTAATTGTTTGTTTGTTCTTCTTTTATGCTTAAACTGTTGATGAAATGTCACACAGAAATAAACCGGAAACAATCTGCTACGCCGTAGCAAACCGTAGCAGCTTTGGTATATCAAATATCAACACAGACGGAGCCGCAAACAAAAGGTACTCCATGATTTTTTAACTTGATTTTTAAACTATTAAACTGATGTAGACTGGAGTCACTGTGCTAAATCTCCAATTATAATGTCGTACCTATTAATTTATCAAAAATAAAAAATAACTGTTGAAACGATACTAAACAAATATCTAATGAACCCACTTATATCTGCTGTTCCATAAGATAATATAACTTTTTACATTCTTAGTTTGTAGTCGTGTTCTTTATTTTTATAATTATCTTCAGTACTTGTTAGAATCATAGCGTGTTCTGGACAAAAAAAGAATAAAGGTCTAATACCTTAATACAACCTAATAATCTTTGTATAGCTTATTATGGCAACAGCAAATTGTGAAATATTCCCTATGGTAACAGGAACGAAAGTTCTCTATAATCTAAATGGTGCTGAAATAAAAACCTGTTTAGTCATTCGCTCGTCTGAGTACATAGAATTATTTGATAGTGTATAGCGGATAAACGCAAAAACTACTAACCGGTTCCAAAAAATATTTCACCAGTAGAAAACTCTATTATGCCTGAGTAACATACGCTATATTTATCATCATCATCGACCTTCACCGCTCGGTTGTAACCGCGGAGCACAGCTAGTCATTAATAAATCTATCAAGCCATTCATGCCAACAGCTAATTTTAATTAATTTGTATGGAAGATATTTTATAGTTGAATCGTAAAATCATGTTATCATATTTAATGATATTATTGTAAGTAATTACATAAAACTTAGGTACCTATATAGTTTCAACAAACACCTGAACCTGTCCTTAATACCGCGTGTGGATGAACATGTCTGCTTGAGCTGTGTCTGAGTGTGTAGATGTATATAAGTATGTATATTAGTCATCAGGTTACCATAGTACAGCTGTGCCTAGTTTGGGACCTGAACACCGCGTGTGGGTGAACATGTATGTTTGAGCTGTGTCTGGGTGTGTATATGTATATAAGTATGTATATCAGTCATTAGGTTACCATAGTACAGGCTCTGCCTAGTAGATAATCATTCATTCCTTAGTTTTAAGCGTTTCGCCAGCGGCTGCCGCGGCACGCTCGCTTTGCTCGCTCGGCTTACGCGTAGTTTTGTCGCAGTTCAAACCTAACCTAACCAAAGGTCGCATGATATATTAAGTGTCGGTGAAATGCAGGGATACCTTTCGTATGCCATATTCTAATAACTTATGAGTCACGTTAGAAAACCATCTGTTATAGCGCAGGTACTCATACGAACACCGTAAGCAAGATACTGAATTATTACATTCAGTTTTTTTAACGTCTTCGAATATTTTTGACCTTTTAAAACTAAGGTAACAATGGCTCTCGTTTCAGACGCATACCCGATTATTTATTGAAATCATATTTATATTGTATACATCTAATGTTATGGTAGTAATAAATTTCCCTATTCGTTTGTAGCAATATTAGAGGAACAATACTAAGAACGGGCCGACTCATTCATGTTACTATAAATTAATTCACATTTATCAAAATAATTATTTATCATTATTTGAAATAATTGCATGAATCGTTCATGAGTTCATCAAAGTCACAGTAGCATTTTTTATTAGTAAGTAATTTAATGGCTTTGTAAAAATGTTATGCCTGAATTTAGCTTAAAGTTCAGCAAAAGTCATTATGTATTCTATCAAGTATTTATTGACATAACATTTGCCCATGAGCTGTGCATTTTTAATTTTGATATGGGCAGTACTAATTTATATTGAATCTTGTTCGATTCTGCACACATTTTTTGAATATAAGTTGTGGGTATTTGCTATCAAACTATTGACTATCATACCTTGTGTATACAAAAGAACTATTAAATTAATAAGAACGGCTCCAAAATGTCTGAATCTATTTCATTGGCTGTCTGCAAGCTTATGTTCGACCCTGACATATCAGAATACAAATATCAGTTAAAGTGGATTCCTATCCGTAAGTGCCACGAATCTCATGCTATGCTTTGCCTCTACAATCTTCAATCAGTTTCCTTCTCCCTATCTTACGGAACGCTGTAATTATTAAATACCTTGTGATATACAAATGGAATAAGAACAACCGTGGCGGAAATAAACCCCACTATATTTTCTATTTATTTAAATGACCCTTAAGTCGAAATGACTTGATGCATTATATGGGGGTCTTCAAAACACGAGTGCATAGGTATCTTCTGGGTAAGCGCGCTCCATCATCGATCGCATCATCACTAAGCATCAGGTGAGATAGTGGTCAAGTGCTACCCAGTTCGCTATAAAAAAAAAAATATATAAAATTAATCATTAGATTCGCCTTAGCCATACAAGTGTCGTAACATTTTTAATCTCTCAATAAAAGAAGACTTCGCATCCTCTATTTTACTCCGTTCATGTGTGATCAGTGATTATTTATGACACTGGACTTGGTCACTGACTAAGGGATTCATATGTAAGCTCAAAGTCATACAACGAACTTTAGAAAGGGCTATGCTCGGTGTATTCCGTAGTGATTAAATCGGAAATGAGGACTGATTTAGTACACGAACGAAAGTCATGCATAGCCCAGAGGATTAGCCAGTTGAAGTGGCAGTGGACATGACACATAACGCCTTGAACTAATGGCCGATGGGGCCGGTAACCACAGACCGAACTTTTATACAGGTCGCTTCCATGCGGTCTTTTGTAAATCGATCGGGACGCATATGTTTAGCAGTGGACGTCTTACATTAATTTATTGTAACGTGCATATTAGGGGACAGATTGCAAAGTTACATTTCGCCAAGCAGCCGTTAGAGTATAAAAAGCAAGCGATAAAAACTTACGTATGCATAAATAAACTCTAAAAGAATAAAACATAACTCTCAATCTCAAAACATTCGAGTAAACCCTACATCTTTGAAATATGTGATAGGAAGGCTGCTAATTTTGAATTTTAATAAAAACATATACCTAAATCTTAAATAACACT
This sequence comes from Selenia dentaria, assembly GCA_917880725.1. Classification (NCBI taxonomy): domain Eukaryota; kingdom Metazoa; phylum Arthropoda; class Insecta; order Lepidoptera; family Geometridae; genus Selenia; species Selenia dentaria. Next base: position 8,775,537 of record OU862891.1, read on the forward strand.
TAAAAGTGCTTGAGACTATGGAAGTTTGTGTTTCAGCTTTTGTGAGTTCTGCCCAACGCGTGTGATCGACTGCTTGCTTTCTACTTGCCCCTGGACTACGAGTCGTTTTATGGAGTTTTCATGTCGAATAATGTGTCCGAAGTATTTCAGGACACGTATTTGCACAGTCTTAGATAATCTCTCGTTCGTCCGCAGCAGTCGCCGCCAGCACCACATTTCAAGGGCATCGATTTTGCCTCGGTCTCTCAGGTGAACCGTTCATGTTTCTTCGCCATAGAGAAATATCGGCAACACTAAAGTTTACTTCATGCAGAGTTTCGTGGATTTGGTGATATTTCGGTTGCACCTGACTCTTTTGACCTTATCAACGGCAGATCTTGTCTTAGCACGTCTTTTTTGAATTTCGTTCTCATAACCCCTCGTGTTTGTGCTCGTGGATCCTAGGTACACGTAGGATTGAACAATTTCACAGTTGCCAATCACAGAAATGTCAGGTTGATTTAGTTCAGTTCGGTCTACGATTATCATCTTGGTTTTGTCTCTGTTGATCACAAGCCTGTAGCCTCTCCGGCTTGTTGTCTCTAAACGTGTCAACAGGTGTTCCATGTCTTTTTTTATTTGAGCGAGAAGAGTAGTATCATCGTATCTCATCATAAGTTGGATATCTTCCGACCTCCTACTGAAACACCCTTGTCCCAATGTTCCAAAGCGATTCTCATGATATACTTACTCCGTATATATGTGTGTGGAGACGTAAGAAAACAGTATTAGCTGTAAGTATCAAGAACGGCGTAAGTTTACTGAGCACACAGTTATATTCTTAAAAAAATCTGCGTCGAACGGTCTGGGTCTCATATCGCTACTATAAGATTTTTACAATAGGTATAATTTTGAAAAGTTTCCTTGTTCAATTAGCTAGGAATAAGTCACTTAAACACAGTGTTTTAACACTACACTACAGCAAAAGTTCAGTTTATTATTAAACATCTGATATAACTAACAGCATTCCTATGCCAATAAAGTGTAATGTATTATATCAGCATTTTTTAGAGTTAGTCTTACATCTGTTATATAGTAGGTAATGTATTAAATACCTATTCAAGTATAAGCATTTCAAATGTGTGGAAAATACGAAACTTATCTCCATAGAAGTCACCAAACTACTTACGACGTCAGGTCTTTAAATGAAAAGTCAATTGCTGTAAGTAGTAAAAAGCCTACAGTTAATAACTTTAACAAAAATATTTTCATTGCTCTTCATGAGTATTATTACTATAACAAAACTGTGTTACAAAAATCATATTTCTGTCAAAGATTTTTTGAAGACGTTTTTAATGTTCTTTGGCTCTGGGGAAAAGTTGGGTTTTGGCTAAACAACTTACAGCAAAAACGTTTTCTTGCATCGATATATATTATAATTAGTTGTCATGAAAAGCTAAGTATTTGTCGGTTTATGATTTTTTGTTTATTAATATGTTCTTTGCACAGAGATAGTGCAATTGGAGAGGCCTATGTCCAGCAGTGGACTGCTACAGGCTGATGATGATGATGATGATGATGACAGAGATAGTCCCGAAAAATATTTCACGATGTATGAAAAGTGAGGAGCCTATTCTTTATATATATTCATTACTCAAAAGTAAGTAATGACTTAATTTACTAAATAACTCTGCAATTTTCTATAAAATTGTTGTATTCCTTGTTTTAATTGACTCGAAACTCGTTACAAGTACATTTTAAAATAAATATTTTTTTTTTGCCTGTTAAAACTGGCAAACTTCCTACTAAACCGCACTCAGAGTCTCAAGATACAGGCTCTCGCCTAGTTTGAGGCTCGACGCCAAATCTGTTTTTATTTGAAATTTTCTACTTGGAAATAAATTATTATTATTATTCACATTATTTATTTCTTTTTCTTAAAATTACATTTTTTACAATATTTCTATATAAAATAAAAACATTATAAAAAACCTAATCCTAGATTGCCATCGGCAGTGGAGCATGACCCAAACTACCGGTGGTTAGGGCTGCAGACTGAGGAACCTCCTGACAATACGTGCCGTGTCAAGGAGTACTGCCTTCTGTATCTGGCTCTTGATCCAACCGTCTAGCGAGAGCCTCTTAAGATGTTGGTCGAGGCTTTTTGCTATAAGGCCGTTTGCTGAAACCACTATCGGAACAATGATCGTCTCGTCAACATCCCACATGGCGGTCACCTCGTGAGCTAAGTCAAGGTACTTCCTGAGCTTGTCCTTCTCGGCCTTCACGAGATTCTCATCATGAGGAATGGTGACGTCAACAAGCATTACCCGGCGCTGAGATCGATCGATCACCACGATGTCAGGCTTATTAGCAACAACAGTCCTGTCCGTGATTATAGATCGATCCCAATAGAGCGTAGCACGACCGTTTTCAAGAACAGGCGTAGGTGCGTACTTATAGTACGGCACCTCAGACTCAATAAGGCCGTATTGAAGTGCAAGTTGCTGGTGAATAATCCTGGCTACTTGGTTATGTCTGTGCAAGTACTCTCCATTAGCAAGATGTGAACAACCGGAAATAATATGTCTGAGTGACTCTCCAGGACGGCGGCATGCCCGACAAATGTCGACCGTACCGTCTTTCAGAATATATTTCCGGTAGTTATTCGTCTTGATAACTTCGTCAGCAATTGCACAGACAAAACCCTCGGTTTCACCAAACAGATCACCGAAACGTAGCCAGTTCACTGACGCGAGCTGGTCTACATCAGGTCCTGTTAGGGCCTTGTAGAATCGTCCGTGCAGCTCTTTGCCCTTCCATACGTCTCTTCGGTCTTCGATGCTTAGCACAACTGGTTTACGCCAGTTCTCGTTTGCCAAGGAGAGAGGCGTGAGGCTCCTATCAACTGCTATGACATCGCGATGTATCCCACACTCGGTGTTACGGAAATACTCTCTGAGACTGGACACCTCACAGTTATGGAGGTTCTTGGCATTGAGGAAGCCACGACCTCCCCCTTTCCGTGGGATGTACAGCCTCATAACAGACGAGCGTGGATGTAGCATGCGATGTTTTGTAAGCATTTGACGGACCCTCCTATCCAGGGTGTCAAGTTCGGTCTGAGTCCATCTTAGTATGCCAAAGGAGTATATGAGTAGGGGCATCACCCAACCATTGAAGGCGCGCGTCTTGTTTCCGCCCGACAAAAGACTATTAAGAACTTTTGTTAAGCGGTAGAAGAAACGCTCCTTCACTGTCTGCTTAATGTCTCTATCCATGATACCCAATGACTGTGACATACCAAGATACTTATAGGTTTCACTTATTATTATTATTATTATTATTATAGTATTATTTATTACTTATTATTTATTATTTATTACTTACTTATTATTATTATTATTATTATAGTTTTTTTTTTCAAAGTATCCTTAGTGTTTAACCTTAGTAAAAGTAATTTATATGTAACGTAAATAATGATATACATATTTTAAACAAAAATAACATTAAGTTAATGCGTACATATCTTAGAGAGGTAGGTAGGAGTATTTATCAAACACCCATATCAGATATGTATTGCTCCCATATAAGGCCTATTGTCACCTACAGGGCAGTGTTCCAGACGCCGGACAGTTTGAATTTCTCTGTCAGAAAATTCCAACAACTGTCCTAACCGGGAATCCAAACCAAGAGTTCTACATTCCAAAGCAGCGCTGCCACCACTACACCAACGATACAGTAAAACGATATTTCTCATCATTGCTCATATTTATTCAATTCATTTGTGTGGCTTTGAATCTCGTAGACACTTTCTATAGGCACCCATCCAACCATCATTTGTTTTCTCTTAGTTGATTTTAACCGGTGTATGGGGATGTATTGCAACATTTGGTTTATCTAAGCAAGCATTAGCACTTAAAAATCATAATATTATAATAAAACTAAGGTATAAATACTAAAACATAACGCTCAATGTGTGGTTTCAGTTAAGTCTTAGGGTAAAATTCTTTGAACTAAATGTGGTAGGCAATAGTGTATGTAGTTGGTAGTATATCATTATATCCCTATCTATATCCAACCGTAGGTTGATGTTGTTTATCCGTTTGTCCATCTGTCCGTCTGACTGAGAGTCTGGTAGAGCAGGTAGGTCGTCCACCGACAATGTGGAAGACGTACTAAATAAGGTCGCAGGACTATCTTGGATGCATGCAGCTTTCATCTGGTCCTTCCGTATGCATATCTTCAGCAGTAAACGTTTTACGTCTCATATAATAATAAATGTAGGGAGCCCTTGTTTGAAAATTTTACTATTCCATGTGTAGGTTTTCACATGGATGTATATAGGTCGTAAAACCTACTAAGGAATTAGATTGCACTTCATTGTTCGGTATGTATAGGATTTAGTATGTACCAAGGCAATTAACAGGTTTTAATTTTGTTCTGCTAACTCCCACTACCATATAAATATACTTATTCCATCATCATCTTCACTTAAAAAAAACCAAGTTACGTATCAAATATACCTGCCTATTAAGTTTGACCTAGGGGACGGTCGCAGTGCTTTTTACCTACATTCTTTGGCATTAATATAAATTAAGATTGAAGAACTTTACAAATCGTAACATTGGCATTAATTTTATTTACACACACGAAGCTTCACAACTTTAATATGCAACATTTTATTCAATCTATTGTTTCCAATTTCATTTTCCGCCATAGCTTAAGGAACGATTTGATAGCGATATTCAATGCAGAACCACAAAACACCTTGACCATAAAATGCCTACTCATGTTTTTAGTTGCTACTGTAAGCTGTTAACTTTAAAAACAGTCAAATTAGTAATTGTGTAAAGTCAAGTCTTTCTCTTGATATATTCCAAAGAGAATACAATACTACGTATATATATATTTAAGGACGAATGAAAAGAGCTATACATATCTCAATAAGCTGGGTTCTAATTCTATATAGTTAAAAAAAATATTGTTCCAAGTGTGAACAGCACACCACACTTCGTATGTATTTTAATTACATACATTGCAGCAAGCATCTCTACCATGACATTAAGATATTGACCTTCGAAATCTGTGTATTATATCTGTGTATGTGTCCCCTTGAAAGGTCTATAAGCCTATTATATATACATTTATTGCTGAAAAGTAAGCAGTAGCTTAAGATGTCTTCATTAGTTTTCCAGCTAATTGTGACACTTAAGCTTCTTAGATGACGTTGCACCCTTTTTATGTCACTGAGTGGAGGTTGTCTGGACTCAAATTTATAAGAATAGCCACTTCACACACATGCGGACTCTGTAAAATCCATACCACTTCAGCCATTTAGGAATTTACGTAGGTACGTGCTATACATATGTAGTGGAAACGACTTTACATGTATGTAATTAGTTTTACCATTACAAAGAGGTGGCATCGAGAGTAACTTGATGAAGAAACTGATATATCTAGGGGTCTTTGCAACAAAGTTAATTCAAATTACATGACGCGTTTCTTATAAATTTAGGTACTCTTTAATTCAAAGGTATCTTTTCCATAGCTTTATGCATTTAATTTCTATCTACCCTAATCGTACCCGTCTAAACACTGAAGTAATAACATATACCTAGAGTATAAAGACAGCGTCTCTACCTTAAGTAGATGTCTAAATAAATTTGATTCGTGAATACATATATAGGAATAAACAATTAAAAAACCTTAGAACGGCCAAATTGAACAAAGAAATGCGTGAAAAGATGTAAGACTAAGTGTATGTACCTCTACTAATAATATGGACAGATATTAGTCTGAAATAAATGAATTCTATTCTATTCTATGTACCAAGACAATTAACTGGTTTTATTTTTGTTCTGCTTACTCACACAGTCCCACTACGATATAATTATACTATTTACATTACAAGATTAACTTAAAAATAAACCAACCCTTGTACCATATATTGGCACATCAAGATTGACCTAGGGGACGGTCGCAGTGTTTTTTACTTCCATTCCTTGACTTTCAGAAAACAAATGTTAGATTGAAGAACTTTACAAATCGTAACACCTCTAAAACTTTGGTATTCATTTCACTTACGTTGTGCGTAAGTTTGACCTGTATTAGAGTTTGTATCTCATCTGTAGTGGCTACTTTTCCGACAACTTCGTGACTTTAATGCGTTACATTTTACTTAATCTAGTGTTTCTAATCTTCATTTTCGAATGATTTAATCGCGATATTCAATGCAGAACCACAAAACATCTTTACCATAAAATGCCTACTCTGCACGTTTCTAGTTGCTACGGTAAGTTGTTTACTTTAAAAGCAGTCAAATTAATGATTTTGTCAAGCTATTCTCTTGATATATTCAAAGGAAAATGAATAGAGCTATACATTTCTCAATAAGCTGAGTTCTTATTCAATATAGTTGAAAAAAAAATACAGTCCCAAGCGTGAACACCACACCACACTTTGTATTTATTTTATTAACATGGATGTATGTCGTACCAGTGACTAACGAATGACAACAAGTAAGCATCTCTACCATGACATTAAGATCGTGACCTTCAAAATCTGTATATTAATGTCCCCATGAAAGGCCTATAAGCCTATTATATATAGATATATTTATTGCTCAAAAGTAAGTAATGGCTTAAGATGTCGGCATTAGTTTTCCAGCTAACTGTGACACCTTAAGCTTCTGCACCCTTTTTATACCACTGCGTGAAGTGTTGTTTGGACTCAAGTTCATAACAAACCCAAGCCTACGAAGGAAATTTAACGTTTACTTGTAGCATGTCATATCAGTAGTACGTAAAATGTTGAATTTTTACATGTTAAGAGCTCTTTTTCTCTACGATCATCAGAGCACTTAATGTTAAGTACCCCGATAACCCGCACCAATTTTTTTGGTTCCTACTTTGTGTTGAAGCTGTTCGTCTATGGAACACTTTACTCTACGAAATTATATGCGCGCCTTCTTTAGGCATCTTCAAAAAACGTGTCAAAGCATTTAGCTTCGCGAAATAACTAACTGCAAACCTACTTATTATCTTTTTTATAATAATTAAATGGTATATGTATAGTATGTATATATTTTGTAGTATATTACGTATTAGTATAATTATATAAGTAAAGTTTGTATACGAGTATATTATAAGTATTTTTTATATTTATAATCTTGAGTTTTGCTATATGTAGTGTTTAGTACACTTGTTTTATTCACACCGTCCTTATAAGTTTATGCCTATTTCTTTCCGTGAATGGTTGTCTGAAAGAGATCGCTCTGAGCGATAAGACCACCCATTCTGACACTTTAAATTTAAAGTACCTATTTAATTGTGAAATATTTTGATTGTGATTTTATTTTATTCTATTTTATTTATTTGTAACATATATTTGTATTGTGGTGTTTCACTAAAGAGTTAATCTACATATCTGTATAATTATCAATCAAGTACTTATAGTAGTATTCATGATTTACACAATTTCATGACATTACCTATGTTAACGTGGGCAGATGTCTTGAAGATCATTGAAATTTTGAAATAAACTCGCTATGAAAGACTTCTATTTCCTCGTAGGCTCAAAACTCGGACTCGCTTCACTTAGAAGCACGCTCGGCCTTCGGCCTCACTTCGCTTAGAAAGACGCTCGGCCTTCGGTCTCGCTTCGCTTAGAAGCATGCTCGGCCTTCGGCCTCGCTTCGCTTAGAAGCATGCTCGGCCTTCGGCCTCGCTTCGCTTAGAAGTACGCTCGGCCTACGGCCTCGCTTTGCTTAGAAGTACGCTCGGCCTTCAGCCTCGCTTCGCTTAGAAGCACTCTTGGCCTTCTACCTATATAGCTCGGCCTGCGGCCTCGCCAGTATAGCTCGGCCTACGGCCTCGCGGGCTCTAATTTCGACCTATGGCCATTGTGAAAATTATGAACAATGCCGTCATCAAGAAATGGGTTTCATCTTTCCAATTGAGGACTCTTCAAACCCTTAGATATCGATTTTCAGTTGGATCGGACTAATATTTAAGGTAGCCGCCATCTTGAATCCGCCATCTTGGATTTTTGACATGTCCGCCAAATTGAATTTTCGGTTCCCTAAAATATTAGTTCAAACCCCTCATACCTATCTTTAACGGTTTCGGCGTTATAAGCATTTACATTTTGTATGGGCGCGATCGTCTTTTGTTCGAGAGGTGTGTTTTTTTTTAATTTTTAGGAAATGCCCAGGGTGCTTGTCAATATTAGTTTTGGCACTAACTACCTATCTTTTTTAGTTTCCGAGACCCGTCAAGCTGTTCCATCAGAAGTTACACATTCAGGTCATTTCAGGTGTCACTTAAGGACGTAAGACCACTGCCTATACTTTTCACTTACAAAGCCTCAGCGTTCCATCATGCCAACATGTCGAAAAACTACGATAAAATTTCCAGAGATAAAAATTGTATGGCGGCCATGTTGAAAAATGATGTCATCAAAAAATGGATTTCATATTTCGAATCGGGGACTCTAAAAACCCTTAGATATCGATTTTCAGTCGGATCGGACTAATATTTAAGGTAGCCGCCATCTTGGATTTTTGACATTTCCGCCAAACTGCACTTCCGGTCCCCTTAAACATTAGTTCAAACACCCCGTACCTATCTTTAACGGTTGCGGCGTTATAAGCATTTACATTTTGTATGGGCGCGATCGTCTTTTGTTCGGGAGGTGTGTTTTTTTTTTAATTTTTAGGAAATGCCCAGGGTGCTTGGCAACATTAGTTTTGGCACTTACCCCCTATCTCCTTTAGTTTCCGAGAGCCGTTGACCTGTTCTACCTGGTATTCCACGTTCAGCTCCATTCAGTTTCTGCTAAAGTCACCTATCGTAACCCCACATATAACCCTACAAAACCATAATCCCTATCACGCCCACTGGGAGAAACGATCCATTAAAGATCCAAAAAAACATATGTATGGCGGCCATATTGAAAAATGACGTCATCAAAAAATGGTTTTCATATTTGGAATGTGGGACCCCAAAAACCCCCCGATACCAATTTTGAGCCGGATCGGACCAACTTTCAATTCGGCCGCCATTTTGAATCCGCCATCTTGGATTTTTGATACTTTTACCAAATTACCCTTCCGATCCCCTATGACATTTGGTCAAACACTTTATACTTATCTCAAACGGTTTAGGAATTATAAGCATTTACATTTTGTATGGGAGCGATCGTCTTTTGTTCGGGAGGTATGTTTTTTTTTTAATTTTTGGCAGTTGCCCAGGGTTTTGGTCATTTTTAGTTTTGGCACTAACCCCCTATGATTTATAGTTTCCGAGAGCCGTTGACCAGTTCCATCAGACTTCAACAATCAGCACTTTTCGGATTTTTCCCCTACTCGAATTGAGCCCTCCTACACTTTTCCCCTACATCTTCTATACCCCCCATTGCTTCTTCTAGGAGAACAAATAGGTCAATCAGTCAATCAGTCAGTACATGAATGGTAATCGAGCTTTATATAGTATAATAACTAGCTTTTTGGGCGGTGCGCGGGCCACGAGTGGCCCGCGTTTGTCCTTGTGCAGTATTTTTTTTTATTTAAACTTGTAACCATTTGAACAGAAAAGTAAAAATTTTCATACAAGTTCAATTGCAGAAATTTTGCCTTTAATTACAGTTTAAGTCGGGACATAGAGTCCTTGTGTATGTTTGTTAAGGGATCCAACCCCTTAGTGCAGTGGTTATCGTGAGCAGTAGTCTTGGAGGCCAGCTTGAGAGTTTGAAAAATTATCTGCATTCAGTTGCGTAAAAAATCATAACTCCCATACAAGTTATAAAGCGAGCTTTTCTCTTAGTGCAATTTAGGCTCAAGGATATAGCGGTCAGCTTGAGTTAAAAAGACAAAAAAGTGTGGTATAGTCGTTAGATTGTAGGTACACATACCAGAATTCTTTTAAATTTTTGTTTAGGGGCTCTACTTCTAAATGTGGTCGGTGGTAAATGTGTCACAAGAGTCTCCACAGGTGTCCAAGGAAACTTCCTTCAAGATCTTTTTTATTCAAGCTTCCTTTTCAATAACATGATTGCCTGGAAGATATCTTTCTGAACGATAAGACCGCCCATTGTAACTCTTAATTTTAAATTTTTATTATTGAGTAATTGGTTTTAATTATATTATCCTATTTATTTGTTAGTTATATTATATAATGTGGTGTTGCAAGAAAGGGTTTATCTATCTATTTACCTACTTACATAGTAGCAGTAGAACTCTTCGTGAATGAGGTCATCCGGGGAAGGCTGCCACCATATCATTTTCTTTCCTGCGTTTACCATTTCATTTCTTAAGGTAGGGAACCTTAAGAAATGCTTTGATTATTTATCAAATGAATGCTGTGGCTTTGTAACCCGCACGCTACGGCAAGCGAAGCCGCGAGAGGGTCAGTGAGTAAAATTAAATATGTGAAAGTTTGTGTCCGTGAATGTTTGTCACCAAGTATCTCCGTAGGTAACTAATAAAAAAGTTTAAATGAACTATGGAATAAAGATAGTTTAGTTTGTGAAATCACATAAACGCTTAAGTATTAAAAATCAAAGCCTGAGATGTTTAAACAGGGTGCCATGAAACTACTATGACTATGACTAATGTTTATATGGAAAATGTTATTCTTTTGACTCAAAACTCGTGAAGATAAACATGGACATAAAAAACAAAACATGTATTTATTTTATTCTTTGGTTTTGGTTTACTGAAAACTCTGTACAACTAAACTTTGAAATCTACCTATTTATCTTCTATACATATATATAAAAATTAACCCCTATTTTTCCTGGTAACGCTATAACTTGAGAATGGATAGAACAATCTCGCTAATTATTTTTTGTTGTGTTAATTATTGAATGCTGTCCTTTCATTGAGTAAGTAGTAATTAACTTTCCTACTTTGACTTTTAAAACTTACTTCCTGAAGGAGGGTTATCTATGTTTTAAGGGTGTATGTACTTTTAGGCGGTGTACGTTCATTAGGTTCTTAGTATCCGACGGCATGAAAGACGGTTATAATATTTTAGCATGTGTGTACTCGTAAGTAATTATATAATAATATATAAAATAATTATATAATAAGTAATTCTCGTAGAATGGTGGCCTCTTACAATCAAAATTTCACTGGAATCGATATTTTTAATTGTACTACTAATAGATTTAAGACGGCAGTTTATCAATTTCTTTTGTAGTTTGTACTACTTCTCCTGATTATTGTTTGTTGGTTAGTAGCCCTATGTGGCAAAGTAAATATTATTTAAGTAATTTGTGAATAGCGTCGTGGGCTATGTTATTATAAAATCTATGTTATGTGTAGAATCTATTATTGTATCTTTTATAATGTAGCTGTTTGCTGTTTCAAATAAATAAATAAGTAAGATCTATAATTACGATCATTCTGCAGATAAAACGGTATAATAGATTTTTATCAACAACGATATTGTTAGGTTTGTCTTACACTCCAAACATATCATTATTTATCAATTGATGCTCCAAAACAAAAGTATCCTAAAATGTTTCCATTCTCGGACTGTGCTCTTGCCCTGCTATCAGCGCAGGCTTGTAGTTTGGCGTCACACAGAGTTTTAGGATCAGTCTCGTAAATTTCTAAACAAAGTTATAATAGTTTTACCCTTTGTATATACAGTCAAATTAGGGATTTTGCCAAGTCAAGTTAAGTCGCTGGCTTAAAATATTCAACGAAACATTAAAAGAGCTCTACCTTTCTTAATAAGCTTCTTATTCGATATGGAATATATATTTATATCTATATTTAGTTTATAACAATGAAAATATTCACGACTTTATTCAAGTTTATAACATTAGTGTGATATTTATACTCTCTTTGCAGACTGGTTGTTAACATAACATGTGTGTTAATGTGTTTATAAAAACTTTACGATTCCAATAATACGTCGATTTATACATATCTGTCAAGATTTTTGTACTGTAATAACTTAATTATTGCTATTTTATAGTAGAAAAATACCAACCTATCTTTAATATCTATCTATAAATACTTAAACATAACGCTTAATGTGGGTTTCAAATAAGTCTAAGGGTAAATTTCTTTAAAATAAATGTAGGCAGTATTGTGGTTTTATATCATCATATGTCCGTATTCATATCCAACCGTCCGTTGATGCTATTTGTCCGTTTGTCCATCTGTACGTCTGACTGTGTGTCTAAAATAGCTCTTAGTTTGACATGTAGTTGTAGGTAGAGTAGGTAGGACTCGTGGAGACTTGTAACATGTGGAACACTCTTCCTTCTGTTGTGTCAAATAAACCAACACTTGCTTTTAAGTTTGCCAAGATATACAATTTTTATTTTGAGTATTTTAATAAAATGGTGGTCACATCTAAGATTAGATTAGCTTCCCTATTTAGGACAAATCGATAACTTCCTAAATCAACTTCCTTATGTATTAATCCTTCCTATACCGTGATAATAAACTCAAAAGATTTATAAATGAAACTGACGTATATTTATGTCTCTGAGACGCAAAAGGTTAATCCTTTAACGTTACTTTCTAATTAATTTATTCAAAAAGTCATCTGCAAACCAATTCTATTTTTCACAACGTTCAACTATCTATTCAGTTGCAACATCAGTTCGACTCCGTTGGATACTAACCCAAAAAGCTGTTCTACTATTTCTATGATGACAACTTGAAACGTAACGTCATCGTAAACGCTACTGCCTATATAAATATCTAATATACGGATATGCGTTAACGTCGCGGTCATGATCTATATAGTTAACAGCATATTAGGTTTTAATTTAAAGTTTATTGTTACAATAGAAACCTAACTTAAATAGCACAATAAAAAAAGTATAAATGTCATCGTTCAGCTACAGTTCAGTTAAATTTGGAGCAACATTTGGTTAGTAGAATCGGACCCAGCGGTTTGGCAACAATATCAAAGTCAATGGGTCATTGCCGTTACAAAGAATGGTAGTCGGTACCATGAAAGTACAAAAGTACCAATTTCAACAAGTTCTTTTACACTTTTCGGTGCTGAAATCGGTTCCATTTTGGGGTAAATATTTTTTTTACCATTTTAGTGACCCTTGCAACTTACTGGTCGATTGTCATTAACCGCCAATGATAATATTACCAAGAAAGGCGTACTACTCTTCAGTTATTGGAGTGTAACGTGCTCATAGGAAAAGATTTATTGAAAATATTGTAGGAATCCATTTTAGTTATTGTTGCAGTTTCTCAAAACTTTCTGGGGATCCCATGAATTTATAAGAGGCAAGGCAAAATGCAAAAGGAAAAATTTTGGTTTTTTAATTAGATGGTTAGCACTTTTTTTTATTACGAGTATTTGACCTCAAAAATATGTATTATTGTGTAAGTAGCCGGCTACTGAATTGAATACCAGCGGTATTCAGGTATTTTATATTGCTCTTGAATACTACGCCTAAACAATAAAAATGTATACCAATGACTGTTTGAATGGACAAATGCGTGTTTTTATTTTAATGATTTGGGATAGTACCTATTATTTAGTATAAAGCATTTTAGGGTGGGCTTTTTTAAGGTTTTTGATTCAGTTTATAAGAAAAATTATCGCTGTAAGGTACGGCCAACCTCCAGGTTCAGGCCGGTTTGATAATTTACTGAACTAAAAATGATTCAGTAAGTTATTAAACCGTATTATCTTATTGTTCAAGTCGTAACGCCTGCCTAGCGAGACCAAACTGTCAAATTATAGGACAAAAATAAATGAGCTTTGAGGGTGGGTATCAGTACTGCCCGCACACCCGTCGGAGTAGTAACGACCTCATAATATACATCAGTGTTATTTTTATTTACCATTTAATCGCAAAAATAACCCAACCTGGAATGGGTTTTGAACCCGCGTCTTCTGACAAACCGTATCCTAGGCCACCGAGACGATACCAAATCTATCGTATTTAATGTAACATTACTTACATGTAACAATCCCGTGTCAATCAATCAAGTTCAATCAAAAAGTAAGCTTGCAGTAAACATTTAAAAAACGATAAACTTTAGTGCGGTTTTAAATCTAAAAGCAAAATTATTTACTAAGTTTTCTATTAATTTACCACTATTCATGCCATATTATATAGGCCTCTCTGCAGCCGCGAATTTTTTTCGCTATAAACTATAAAGAACAGACCACGGCAGTTAAAATCATTTTCAATGTATCTCGAGGGAATATAAAAATACAATACATGGACGGGTACTGAACCATCGTCATCTTCTGTGTTCAATCTGTGTTAATGTTATCCGCCCTAACTGCTAGGTTAGCGAAGCACACATTCAAGCTTGGAATAATAAATAAAAATAAACAGTATTTTATTTCCAACTTACAATTACAATAAATAATTGCTATAAATATACATATTTTTAGAGTTAGCATTTAAATGGTCGCCTTTTCATGTGGTAACGGTATTGGTCCATCTTTGGTCTTTAAGACGCGCTACATGGCAAGCTTAGAATATATCTTCCTAATGGATTTTAATCCTCGTATTAGGGAATAAATTGCAAAATTTGGTTTCTTTAACCAAGCGTTAGTGCTTCAAAAGTCATATAATAAAAACTTGGGAAATTCAGACACATATACAACGTGATAAAACGTAATACATAACACTGAAACTACTTTTATTCCGCAAAACTGGCCATATGCGAAAAGACCTTTAGAGATCGGTAGCGATATTTCATATGCGAAAGTGTTTGTCGGTTCGTTGCTTGTTTGTTTGGCCTGCTTTTACATTCAAACTAACGAAACAATATTTATGGACTTTGGCACAAAGATAGCCTGTATATTGTATGGAGTCACTATACATATACCTGGTACAGCCAAATTTAAAGAAATTTGATTGGTTAGCTGGGTAGAAAAATATTTTATAAAACTTTTGAATAACATTTTATGTGATTACTTCTACAACTGAAGCGATTTAATTTAAACTTCAAACGCAAAAAGTGATAGCATCAATGATCTTTACATAAATTTTCAAACTAAAACTGATTATGTAGGATAATACATTTTCAGGCCGGTGCGGGATGGAGCGCACTACTTTCTTATTATAATTCCTCCTTCTTCGTCGTTCACTCTTGACATCGGAGTCGTGGTTGAAGACGATGATTTTCTTTAAATATTTCAGCGCTATCCATTGCGGTCTTCTGCGTTTTGAGTGCTTTGGACTATGGAAGTTTCTTTTGCAGCTTTTATGACAGAGACATTAATCCGACACGCTGTCCAAGGGATTCATGATTTTTTGTTTCTTAATATGTCCATAGCACAGAGATAGACCTGTATGTATTGCAATAAAAGAAAGAAATTTACAAATTCTAGGATGATATTCAAACACGCGTCTTCTGAGCTCGATACAACTCCATGACTGATCCGAGCATTTATCTCTGTAATTAATTTTAACCATCATATTTTTTTGGGGCAGATTGCAAAATATCATTTCGCTATGCAGCCGTTAGATTCAAAAATATACGTGTTTGTCGAGTCATCGTTAGTTAATTTGTTTGTTGTGAAACAATTTTACATGTAATTAAGTTTTCACTATTACATGGAGGTAGTATCGATAGTAACTTGATGAAGAAGCTGATACATCCATGAGTATGAAATCTTTGCAACAAAGTTAACTCAGGTTACATGGGGCGTTCCTTATATAATTAGGTACGAATAAGTAGGTACAACTCTTTTATTCAAAGGTTCCTTTTCCATAGCTTTTGGCATTCCAATTATTTCTACCCTAATCGTACCAGTCTAAACACTGAAGTAATAATATATACACAGACAGCATCTCTACCTTAAGTATATGTCTGAATAAAGTTGTTTCGTTAATACATATGTAAGACAACTCATTAAAATTGTAAATAATTTACAGTACCTTAGTCATATTGTAATTTCCAGTCTGAAGGATGACGCCAATATAGAACCCGAGGCGCCTATATAACAATATATTATTGCATTGTAGCGCTTCTGAAATGTTCACAGCCCCGAGTCGGCTCATTTCATTCCATCCAGAGGAAACGCATAGCATCCTTCATGTCCAGAGTAGACATAAGCAACAACACTGGCATCAGAAGTCTAGCGGATAGACTTGTACTGACTCCAATGTATAGAAGATGGATGGAGATCGCCACCTAATCATTACTACTACCTATTATATATTCTTTTCCATTCAATATTTTGTTCTGAATTATTGATAATGTGTGAAATGAAAAACTATCCATACACTAACATAGAGGAATAAAACTTTGAACTATGTTGTAAGTAGACTCCTTACATCCTATAGCCTATAGCATTACACTTATACATAATAATCGGTACATTTAAAATATCATCGTGTAACAAAAAAATGTCACAGTACCTAAGCATATGGAATAGACTCTATTAGAATAGATAAATCTTTTAAGAAAAAGCTGCGTCAAATCACTAACATGAATACTGATGATCAGAATTAACACTGAAACTACTTTTACCTACTCCTGAAAACTGAACGTTTTAGATTATATTTTTAGCTATTACATCAGTATATTATAATAATAGTATTTTAAATGCGAAAATATTTGTCGGTTCGTAATTAATTAGTTTGTTTGTTCTGCTCTACGCTTAAATTAGTGAACCGATGTTCACAAATCTTGCCACATAGGTATCCCGTAACGGGAAGTCACTATAAACGCAAGAAGGTCCGCGGCTGAAAGGTAGTTTATAATATTTAAACCTTATCCGTAAATACTTGGATGTTGTAACATCGATTAAGGAATTAGATTGCATTAGCTCTCATGTGTGTGTTTGTACGCGTCTCTTGACCCCGTCGAAGCCTGTGTATATTGTGGACTGGTTTCAAATAGTTCAATCGTCAGCTGTGTTGCGGAGCCACACATAATACATTTATATTGGTCAGTATAAATATCAAAAATATGAAATGGTCAGTTCGTACCTACATACATAATTAATAATCCATCGAAACTTTTCAAAGTTGTTTACTGTAAAAGTAGTCAATTGAACGTTTTTTTCAAATCAAGTCCTTCTCTTGATATTTATAAGGAAAAATTAAAAATGCTTGCTCTTTTACAATCAGCTAAGTTCTTATTCTATAAGTATGATATTTTTATATGTATGTATGTCATTGTATTATACTAAAAGGTATATATATGGAGCTAAACGAAATATAGTAAGTACATTCTCATTACGTGGAGACAGATTTACAATTCAATTGTATGTACAAACAGCGTTTCTACCATAAATATCTCATAAACTTTTTACAAATCGTAACGCCTTTTAAGACTTGGGCATCCATTTTGTTAATACGGTCTGTGTAAACATTATATATATTTTTTTTTGTATTTCTTGTTTTGATTCACACGAAACTCATTACAAGTAAACTTTAAAATAAATATTTAAACATGTAGTATAAGTTTGTTATCAAAGGATCCCTGGAGTTAAACTTTAGTAAAAGTAATTTTATGTAACGTAAATAATGATATACATATTTTAAACAAAACATACCATTATGTTCATGCTTACATATATCTTAGACAGGTAGGTTCATATATTTAAACACCCATACCAGGTACGTATAGGTACCATACTCGTATAAGGCCTTTTGTCACCTACAGGGCAGTGTTCCAGACAGTGTGAATTTCTCTGTCGGAAAATTCCAACAACTGTCCTAACCGGGAATCAAACCTACAAACATTCCAAAGCCACCACTACACCAACGATAAATCTTAAAACAATATTTCTCATCATTGCTCATATTCATTCAATTCATTTGTGTGGCTTTGAATCTCGTAGACACTTTCTATAGGCACCCATCCAACCATATTTTTTTTCTCTTAGTTGATTTTAACCGGTGTATGGGGATGTATTTCAACATTTCGAAGCACGCTCGGCCTTCGGCCTCGCTTTGCTTAGAAGGACGCTCAGCCTTCGGCCTCGTTTCGCTTAGAAGGACGCTCGGCCTTCGGCCTCGCTTCACTTAGAAACACATTCGGCCGTCGGCCTCGACAATATAGCTCGGCCTGCGGCCTCGCCATTATGACCAACGCCGTCATCAAAAAATGGGTTTCATCTTTCTAATTGGGGACTCTTAAAACCCCTAAATATCGATTTTCAGTCAGATCAGG
This sequence comes from Selenia dentaria, assembly GCA_917880725.1. Taxonomy (NCBI): domain Eukaryota; kingdom Metazoa; phylum Arthropoda; class Insecta; order Lepidoptera; family Geometridae; genus Selenia; species Selenia dentaria. Next base: position 8,793,652 of record OU862891.1, read on the forward strand.
CCATTATTCAAGGTAGCCGCCATCTTGAATCCGCCATCTTGGATTTTTGACATTTCCGCCAAATTGCATTTACGGTCCCCTAAAACATTAGTTCAAACCCTCCGTACCTATCTTTAACGGTTGAGGCGTTATAAGCATTTACATTTTGTATGGGCGCGATCGTCTTTTGTTTGGGAGGTGTGTTTTTTTTTTAATTTTTGGTAGTTGCCCAAGGTACTTGTCAATATTAGTTTTAGCACTTACCCCCTATCTCTTTTAGTTTCCGAGAGCCGTCAAGCTGTTCCATCAGAAGGTTCAGATTCAGCTCATTTCATGTGTCATTTAAGGACGTAAGACCACTGCCTATACTTTTCACTTACAAAGCCTCAGCGTTCCATCATGGCAACATGTCGAAAAACAACGATAAAATTTCAGAAAAAAAAATTGTATGGCGGCCATGTTGAAAAATGACGTCATCAAAAAATGATTTTTATATTTATAATCGTAGAGTCGAAAAACGCCTAGATATCGATTTTCAGTCCGATCAGACCATTATTTAAGGTGGCAGCCATCTTGAATCCGCCATCTTGGATTTTTGTCATTTCAGCCAAATTGCAATTCCGGTCCCCTAAAACATTAATTCAAACACCCCATACCTATCTTTAATGGTTGCGGCGTTATAAGCATTTACATTTTGTATGGGCGCGATCGTCTTTTGTTCGGGAGGTGTGTTTTTTTTTTATTTTTTAGAAAATGCTTAGGGTGTTTTTCAACATTAGTTCTGGCACTTACCCCCTATCTCTTTTAGTTTCCGAGAGCCGTTGACCTGTTCTACCTGGTGTTCCACATTCAGCTCAATTCCATTTTTTCTGAAATCATCAAACCTAACCCTACATTTAACGCTACAAAACCATAATCCCCATCAAGCCCACTTGGAGAAATAATTCGTTGAAGTTCCGAAAAAACATATGTATGGCGGCCATATTGAAAAATGACATCATCAAAAAATGGATTTCGTATTTGGAATGTGGGACCCCAAAAACCCCCTGATACGAATTTTGAGCCGGATCGGACCAACTTTCAATTTCGGCCGCCATTTTGAATCCGCCATTTTTTATTTTTGACACTTCCACCAAATTACCCTTCTAATTCCCTATGACATTTGGTCAAACACTTTATACTTATCTCAAACGGTTTAGGAGTTTTAAGCATTTACATTTTGTATGGGAGCGATCGTCTTTTGTTTGGGGGGTATGTTTTTTTTTAAATTTTTGGCAGTTGCTCAGGGTTTTGGTCATTTTTAGTTTTGGCACCTACCCCTTATCTATTATAGTTTCCGAGAGCCGTTCACCTGTTCCATCAGATTTCCACATTCAGCACTTTCAGCATTTTTCCCCCACTCGAATTGAGCCCCCCTACACTTTTCCCCTACATCTTCTATACCCTTCATTGCTCTTTCTATGAGAACAAAGGGGTCAGTGAGTCAGTCAATCAGTGGTAATCGAGCTTTATATAATATGACTAGCTTTTTGGGCGGTGCGCGGGCCACGAGTGGCCCGCGTTTGTCCTTGTGCATTAGTTTTTGGTCATCAAACTTTTAACCATTTGAACAGAAAAGTAAAAATTTTCATACAAGTTCAATTGCAGAAATTTTGCCTTTAATTACAGTTTAAGTCGGGACATAGAGTCCTTGTGTATGTTTGTTAAGGGATCCAACCCCTTAGTGCAGTGGATAACGCGAGCAGTTGTCTTGGAGGCCAGCTTGAGAGGTCAAAAAATGATCTGCATTCAGTTGCATAAAAAATCATAAATCCCATACAAGTTACAAAGCGAGCATTTCTCTTAGTGCAATTGAGGCTCAAGGATAGAGCGGTCAGCTGGAGTTAAAAAGACAAAAGAGTGTGGTATAGTCGTTAGATTGTAGGTACATATCAGAATTCTTTCAATTTTTGTTTAGGGGCTCTACTTCTTATTGTGGTCGGTGGTAAATGTGTCACGAGAGTCTCCACAGGTATCCAAAGAAACTTCCTTCGAGACGTTTTTTATTCAAGCTTCCTTTTCAATAACATGGTTGTCTGGAAGAGATCGCTCTGAGCGATAAGACCGCCCATTGTGACACTTAATTTTATTTCTTTTATTGAGTTGAGTTTTCAATTATATTTTCCTATTTATTTGTTAGTTATATTATATAATGTGGTGTTGCAATAAAGGGTTTATCTATCATCTATTTACCTGCCTACATAGTAGCAATAGAACTCTTCGTGAATGAGGTCTTTTCTACCCTGAAGCAGTAACGTTCGCAATATTTTGTTCTAGTTTTGAAGGGTATGTGTGCAGGTAACATTACAGGCACATTGAGACTTAACAAAGCCTCATGTTTAAGTGCGCAATGCTGTTGAGGACATATGTCTGATAAAGGTAGAGATTAGCACCTAACACCTGGTAGACCTCGTGCTTGTACCGGCTTTTAAAAAATACTTAAACTACTTGGCAGTGACTCTAAGGTACTGGGTACAAGTGTGAACATTATATTTTATAATAACTTTGTTATTTCAATGACATTTAAATGATCCTTATTTAAAACAGAATATCTATTAAGATATTTATACTGTAGGAACTTTGGCATCTTTAAGATGTACAGGAATAATTTGTGAACTGAAGTAACTGTTAAACAGGTAAGCTGTTATCATGAAATGAATAAACATATAAATAAATAATAAATATAAATATATAACATGTACATATAAAATATCATTCCATCACAACTTTTTTGATTTCGACTTTGTTAATAAGTAGATGAACTTTTGCCCGACAAATTTACTCAAAATTTTGTGTCATATTTGTAACAGAAATGATAATAATTTCACATGCTATAGTACCCTTACAATACAGTACTTAACGTTTGCGCACTACTTTGCTTCTTACGTTTCGTATTTCAATCGCATTCCAACGGCGAAGGGAAAACTGTTTAATTTTGGCCTTTCATTAAATATGTATGTAGTAGGAAATAACCTGCTCACTTATTTAGGTATGCCAAGTTTCACAAATTAATTTTACAATCAATCGGGCGCGGTGCTAGTTTACAGGTCATCTCTTCCATACGCAGTTAAAGGCATTTGATGAAGGTGAGAGAGATGTATAAACACACACTTTACGATAGTGACGGTTTTTAATGTCATGGTTTACCACAATATTATTTCTTTGGCCACTGGCCAAGGAATATAGAACCATAGAGAATATGAGACAACTTCATTAACAGTAATTAAGTAAGCACAGACATGCAGCGTCTCACACCACACTTCCCACCACAATCACACTCTTTAGGGGTATCAGACTTTCCCTTACCGTTCGTATACAATATCTTTGGACCGATTGAAACATTGTTTTGACGTTAGAAAGTCACATTATCACTGAGTAACACACAATATATTCAAAAATTGGAAACTATTGATCATGCAGCAGAGTGGTGTACTGCAGTATAATTATATGTAGATGACATCAATGTCTACAAAAAAGTGCAATACGATATGTCTAACTATTACAGTTATGACACAATAACTACTTTTCTGTGTACTTGGTGTTAATCCATATCTACTCTTATAATAAAAAGAAAGATTTGATAGTGTATTATGAAAGTTCACACAGAAATAGTTAAATCTGCTACGCCGTAGCAAACCGTAGCAGCTACGGTATATCAAATATCCACGCAGACGGAGCCGCAAATAAAAGGTACTCTATAATATGCTTGCAGGCCATATGCATATAGCCATAGCAGTGTATGTTACCAGTGATGACTTATGGCACTGCTCTCTGACTATGGACCTCATAATATGTAAGCTCAAAATCGTACAATTCGTTACAACAATCGTACAAGTCTGTGCTCTGAGTCACTGTACGTGATTAAATCAGAAATGAGATGAGTCGTAGGGCCTGCCGCAGTTCAGCCGCCCGCCGTGTTGCGGAGAAGAGACGAACAAGTCGCTTGCCTGACGTCATTTATCACGCTTGCCCATAACAGTACATTGCAATACATAATTTTAAACTGCTACAGTTAAAAACCCTGCACGGCAAAGCACTGCACTCGGCATGCTGAGTTATGCAAATGTTAACTCTCTTGCCCTGTAATTTTTCTTGAAATTTAAATGGGACTACCACGGAAGTATACTCTACCAAACCAAAAAAAAAATAACTTTAAGAATCGGTGCATAAATGGGGGAGAAACGGTCAACATACCAAAAAAACATATAACCTCCTCCTTTTTTGAAGTCGGTTACAAAGAATAGTATGTCAAACAATACATTATTAAATGTGATATTTCTGAAGTTATTGGAGATTGTAAATTAAAGTAAATTTATAAAATTATCATTTAATTAGATGAACCATAACTTTATATGTATTATTTTTGTATAATGATAGTTTAACAATTTATAATTTCCACCAATGTTAATTAAAAAGCGAAAATGTATAAAGTGTCGGTGAAATTACAGAATACCAAGATACATAGTATACCAAACTTAACTTATTTATATTCTTTGAACTAATGTAGGTAGTAAGTAGGCTGGTGAAAATGTTTTTAGCAGAACTCTTTTAAAGTCTGAAGTTTATATTTTTTTTAAAGTGTTCATCATAAAAATACCAATAACAATAACATTGTAATGTACCCGTGATAGTTGATGGTGATATACTAATAAATAAATATATATGTAGCCGTTAATATTATAATTAACAAAAAAGTATAGGTGTGCATGCAGAAACATATCACTCATACGAAAGTTCTCTATACTCGAAGAAAAGTGCTGGAAGAAAAGTCTGTTCAGGCATTCGCTCGTCTGTGTAAATATTTTCTTATCATAATTTTAACATTCTGTTTTCATTTTGTTAGCATTTATTCAGTACCTAAAATAAAATGCAACTTATTACGATTTGCAGTGTTACAGATATTGTATTTAACAACAAAGTAACGCTCCTCCTCGTTTGGCTCGTCACTGCACCTATCATTACTTTGCTCTGACCAAATAATCCACAAAAGAAATGGTTGTGTATTAAATTATTATACTCCATAGATACTTTGTTGTTGTCAAGCTCTTAATGAGTTTACTTGTACCCTTCTATTTCACTCCACGATCTTGAAAAACAGCCTGTTTAAGCAAATATTCTTTGTAAACAGACTAATTTTACATATTTTTTATTAAATAGACATTTTTTATTTGTTATTTAGCCATATAATTTCTCATAGAGTAGTATTGATGAAAAATATAATCAGTAACTAATGTATAATATATTTACCGAAAAAATTTAGTAGACGTACATACTTGTTATTGCATTTAACGAATACAAGCTGACTTGCACCGCGACCCGAACAGTTGTATGTGGATCGAAGTAAATAATGAAGAAAGGTTAGTTAAAATCACGTAAACATGCGCGCACTACAATAGTGCAAAGTATAGTAGTAAAAGCTATTTAACCTCTGAACCGATGTTGATGAAACTTTGCACAGAGATAGAGAGAAAATTTGTTTATGTTGTATAGTCAATTTGCCCGCAGACGAGCCGAGAATCAAGTATACATTATAATAAATAAATAATCCACGGAAGTACTGCTTAATAAAAATGCTGTATCTCGTATGGTTTTCTACATGGATGTATTGACTATGAACTTATAGTAACACGAACCATCCCTTACTTTGATTCAGGTTTCAAGTAATAAGCCCAAGTTTTCAGAACCGCTAACCAAATGCACTTCATAATATTTAAACCACTTATTAGTATTTAAAAATAAACTGTTTCAAATATGGTTTTCTACATGACCGTGAAATTGATAAACGTGTCAATCGAAATTTGTGTTATTATACAATTTCTACAAACAATTTTCTTTACGTGTGCTAACGCGTATCTGCTCTTACTTGGACTCAAATTCAGTTTGATAAATTCAAGTTTTATTTCCAAACATTCTCCGCGCGCTGTCCTTAAATGTAACGTAAATAATTAAATACATATTTTAAACAAAACATACCATTATGTTTACGCTTACATAATATATTTGAAAGGTAGGTAGAGGTCATTAACTACATTATACTTAATTAATAAAATATCAAGAACTCCAAAACTTGCCTAATCGTAGTGTACATCCCGTGAGTACTTATTATAATGTAGGTAGAGGTATTTATCAAACACCCATACCAAATACGTATTGGTCCCATATAATATATGAAGAGCCTTTTGTCATCTGCATGGCACTATTTAGACGCCAGACTTCTAATGTGAATTTCTCTGTCAGAAATAGTAACAAAATAGCGCTTACACAACTACACCTACGATGCAGTAAATCTTCAAACGTTATTTCTCATTCTTGCTCATATTTATTCAATTTGTGTACCTTTGAATCTTGTAGACAACGCAAGCGAAGCCGCAGATGTCTTCGCTAGTAAAACGTATATACTATAGGTATTGATATACTTGTATTTATCCGAACACGCGTCTTCTGACCTCTGTATAATTACATGACTGATCCAAGCATTTATTTCTGTAATTAATTTTAACTATAATATTTGGGAACAGCTTTAAAAAGTTAATTTCGCTAAGCAGGCGTTAGAGATTCAAAAATATACGTGGTTATCGTTACTTAATATTTTTTTCTGCTTTCACGCTTAAACTATTAAACTGACGTCGACGAATCTTGGCAGATGGGTAGCCTGTAGCTTGGAGTCCCTATGCACGCGGGCAGGACCACGGGTGAAAGCACGTTCATAAAATTTTAACCACGCAGGCCAAGGTTTAATAAATCTAATGTGCGTAATTATATGCTATGTAATACATGGATGTTATAACACTAATACAGCTCTCTTAGTTTTTCCTTTGAACATATCAAGAAGAAGTAGCTCGCCTGATGTTAAGCGTCTTTTTGCTTTAAATATTTTACCTTAAATGGTTAGTGCCGTTCAGAATTTTTAGAACAAAAGCTGTACAAATCACTGGATGGCGATGCACTAAGTTTGTCACCATGATTTATAAGATGTTAAATCATTTACCCTGTAATTTCATTGGAATTATTATTTTTCATTTAGGTTCTTTAACTGTAATCTATTTTATTTTATTATTTTTATACACCCCTCTACAGTGTTAGTTTTAAGTTGAGTGTACGCATATGGGTCCAATGCCTGTAATAAATGATTTATTATTATTATTATTATTAACCCGCAGGGGCGGCCTTGTGGCGAGCCGTCGATGAGTGGCGACACCGTGGTCCCTGATTCTCCCTGGGGCTAAATGAGACCCCTGACCCCCGGCTTGCCTTAATTGGCCGTCTGGGGGTGGAGACGCAAGAGCATGTAACAAAAAGCTCCAAGGGTGGAAGTGTTAAAAGGCATAACGCCGGTAGTAGCGCTCTAGTGAAACCGCAGCACACCTCTCGACACCCTTCAGCCATCCACACCAACGTTGCCCCATTTGCCAGCATTGAATATTATAATTATTATTACATTTCAAACCGAAAAAACGTAATGTGCACACTTCTGCTTGGTGGTTTAATAACTGGCAATAGTGCGGTAGAATAATGTGGTAGTCACTTCCCCATGCGGACTCTGTAAAATCCATACCACTTCAGCCATTTAGGAATATAGGTACGTGCTATACATATGAAGTGGAAACGACTTGTATGTAATTAGTTTTACCATTACATAGAGGTGGCATCGAGAGTAACATGATGAAGAAACTGATATATCTAGGGGTCTTTGCAACAAAGTTAACTCAAACTACATGACGCGTTTCTTATAAATTTAGGTACTCTTGAATTCAAAGGTATTTTTACCATAGCTTTTTGCATTTCAATTCTATCTAGCCTAATCGTACCTGTCTAAACACTGAAGTAATAACATATACCTAGAGTATACAGACAGCGTATCTACCTTAAGTAGACGCCTAAATAAATTTGATTCGTGAATATATATATAGGAATAAACAATTATAAAACCTTAGAACGGCCAAATTGAACAAAGAAATGCAGAGGTATCAGACATTATTTGCTTGCTCTTCAGCTATAATTGTTCGATGTGTTAATGTGTGTGTTTTGTTACGCGACACTGGGGATCCTATATAGTACGGGGGTATGTGTAAGTACATGTTATAAACGTTATTCCGAATTTCATCCAAAGTCGTTCAACCGTTACATTGTAAAGAAAATCGAAATAGGTAAAGAAAACCTACACTCATTCATATCAATATTCACGTTTATAAAATTATTGTCACATTACACTTATTATAACCTTAATGCAGTCGGGTATACACGGTAAACGTTACATGTAATAACTTTGTGTCTCCCGTAATACCTCAATTAAACATATGTTTCAAGGCGTTTATACAGTAGGAACTTATATATTGCGATTTCAGAGTGGAAAATACATAGTAAGGTATCTAGGGACGAGTTTTGGACCCGCATCTTCTAACAATCCGTGCCAAATGCCACTGGCAGGCCACCTATAGGCCCCCATTCAAGCATCAAATTTATTTCTCTTTTTATTTTCTTTAGTTGGTTTTAACCGATGTATGGGGATGTGTTTAATCTTTTGACAAATAATCATTCACTTTTAACCAACATACGTGAACCTAACGCTCCTCATTGCTTTGCTCGTCGTTGCACCTATCACTATCACATACTATACTTTGATCAGACCAAATAAACCACGAAAGGAATGTTTAATTTGGTATGCAATTATTATGTTTTACAGACAGTTTGTTAATTTTGTAGCATAGTGATTAGTCATATTAGTCATTGGTGTTGATAACGATGATTTATGTTAGCTATTATATAGGTTAACCGTTAAACAGTTAGTAGAAGTAACTTGTATTAGTAAGTATTATGTCTATATTGAGTACGAATGAAATAATCCCAGACTTGAAGCCGAATTGAAACGCCACCCAAATAGTCGTATGTGGTCAAAGTATAAACTTTTGTAACTTATATAAGACTAAGATTTTTTACGCAACTGAATGCAGAACATTTTTGGACCACTCAAGCTGGTCTTAGTTAAGTATAAGTAAATAAGTATCAAAGTCAGTTTGAATGTAGTACTCACATTAATATTTGTAGAATTGTTTTAAGATATAATATAGGTATAGTAAACAAAAAGTATAGACGTGCATGCAGAAACGCCACGAAAAACACCTGTGTCAGCTTCTGCATACTGACTGTCTTCGATACTTATGACATTTTTTAGTGATAGTGGCAACTATCCTCGGCTTAGAAAACATAATTGCGGTAACGCATTATTGATATATCTTTGGCGAAACTGCTTATAATCGCGTTTGAACCTGTGGTTATTCACTTCAATTAACTGAAGGTTACTATGTAAAACACATAAATGCAATATATGACGTAAGAATAGCAATACTTGGCTATTACCGAAACTCCCATATTTAATAAATAATTAATCTGAAAGGAATTAGATTCGGAATTTGGCCCCATAGTCATTTTTATTCAGCTTAAAAATACCTATCCAACTATGTCACACACATAGTTGTTGGAAGGACCAGGATTTGCATTATCCTTTGTTATTTCATGCTTAAACTTCTAAATCTTAATGAATCTAAAGTTATATGATTATTAACGGGATATTTACCGTGGTAAGGTTGTGGAATGAGCTCCCGATATTTCGGCGCAGTTACATGCACCATGTTCACGGGAAGACTCATTCCACAACCTTACCACGGTAAATATCCCGTTAATAATCATATAACTTTAGAGAACAACCGTGATAGTTTAAAACTTAATGAATCTTTGCACAGCAATATACTGTATAACATGAACATATTAAGAAGAGGTAGCTCGCCTAATGTTAAGCGTCGTTTGCCATAAAAGTTTAATGCCGTTCAGATTTTTTTTACCAAGCAGTAGAAAACACTGGATGGCAATTCACTATGTTTGTCACCATGATTTAATATAGAAAATAAGATGTTAAATCCCTTACCCTGTAATTTCACTGGAATCATCATTACACTTCAAACCGAAAAAACGTAATGTTTGCACACTTCTGCTTGGCGGTTTAATAACTGGCAATAGTGCGGTAGAAGAGTGTGGTAGCCACTTCCCCATGCGGACTCCTTAAAATCCATACCACTTCAGCCATTTAGGAATATAAGTACGTGCTAAGCATAAGAAGTGGAAACGACTTTACATGTTTGTAATTAAGATTTACCATTACATGGAGGTAGCATCAAGGGTAACTTGTTGATGAAACTGAAACTTACATCTAGAGGTATGAAATCTTTGCAACAAAGTTAACTCAAGTTTCATAAGGCGTTTCTTATAAATGTTGGTACTCTTTAATTCAAAGGTATATTTTCAATAGCTTTTTGCATTTCAATTCTATCTACCTTATAACATATACCTAGAGTATACAGACAGCGTCTCTACCTTAAGTAGATGTCTAAATAAATTTGATGCGTGAATATACATATATTTTATAAACAATTACAAAACCTTAGATAGAGCGGCCAAATTGAACAAAGAAATGCAGAGGTATCAGACATTATTTGCTTGCTCTTTAGCTATAATTGTTCGATGTGTTAATGTGTGTGGTTTGTTCCGCGACACAGGGGATCCTATATAGTACGGGGGTATGAGTGAGTACATGTTCTAAAGTTACTACTAAACAAAATATAAATAGGTACCTGCACACTTGTTCATATCTATATTCACGCTTATAAACATATTGTCACATTTATCATAACCTTTCGGGTTTACGTGTGTAAACGTTACATATACTTTACATTACTAACGTTACATTACTTTGTGTCTCCCGTAATACCTTAATTAAACATATTTTTAAGGCGTTTATACAGTAGGAACTTATATATTGCGATTTCAGAGTGGAAAATACGTAGTAAGCTATCTAGGGACGAGTTTTAGACCCGCATCTTCTAACAATCCGTGCCAAATGCCATGACTGGCAGGCCATCTATAGGCCCCCATTCAAGCATCAAATTTATTTCTCTTAGTTAGTTTTAATCGATGTATGGGGATGTGTTGCAAGATTTGTTATATCTAAACAAGCTTTAACACTTAAAATCATATTATATTAAAACTTAGGTATATAATTTCATTAATACTAAAGTGTAACGCTCAATGTGGGTTTTCGGTTAAATCTTAAAGATAAACTCTTTGAACTAAATATGTTAGGCAGTGGTGTGTTGTTTGTCTGTTCATCTGTCCATCTGACTGTATGTCTAAATAGCTCTTAGTTTGATATGTAGTTGTAATTAGTCCACCGACAATGTGGATGACGTACTGAACAAGGTCGCAGGACTATGTTGTATGCATGCCGCTTCTATCCAGTCCTTCCGTATGCATATCTTCAGCAGTAAATAAATTACGACTAAGATGAATGGGGCCCTTCCTTAAAAAGTTGACTGTTCCATGTATTTCACACGGATGTACGTAATATATCGTAACACTTACTAAGAACTTAGATTGCACTGCATTGTGCGGTACATATTGGATATAGTACCTATGTACCAAGACAATTAACTGGTTTTATTTTTGTTCTGCTTACTCCCACAATCCCACTACGATATAATTATACTATTTACATTATAACATTAACTTAAAGATAAACCAACCTACGTACCATATATTGGCACATCAAGATTGACATCTATTACATTACAATATTATTTCATATTATATTATATTATTATATACCATTTCATGACATTACCTATGTTAACGTGGGCAGATGTCTTGAAGATCATTTAAATTTTGAAATAAACTCGCTACGAAAGACTTCTATTTCCTAGTAGGCTCAAAACTCGGACTCACTTCGCTTAGAAGCACGCTCGGCCTTCGGCCTCACTTCGCTTAGAAAGACACTCGGCCTTCAGCCTCGCTTCGCTTAGAAGTATGCTCGGCCTTCGGCCTCGCTTCGCTTAGACGTACACTCGGCCTTCGGCCTCGCTTTGCTTAGAAGTACACTCGGCCTTCGGCCTCGCTTCACTTAGAAGCATGCTCGGCCTTCGGCCTCGCTTCGCTTAGAAGTACGCTCGGCCTTCGGCCTCGCTTTGCTTAGAAGTACGCTCGACCTTCAGCCTCGCTTCGCTTAGAAGCAAACTCTGCCTTCGGCCTATATAGCTCGGCCTGCGGCCTCGCCGGTATAGCTCGGCCTACGGCCTCGCAGGCTCTAATTTCGAGCTACGGCTATTACGGAAATTTTAAATAATGCCATCATCAAAAAATGGGTTTCATATTTCGAATTGGGGACTCTAAAAACCCTTAGATATCGATTTTCAGTCGGATCGGACCATTATTCAAGGTAGCCGCCATCTTGAATCCGCCATCGTGGATTTTTGACATTTCCACCAAATTGCATTTCCGGTCCCCTAAAACATTAGTTCAAACCCTCCGTACCTATCTTTAACGGTTTTGGCGTTATAAGCATTTACATTTTGTATGGGCGCTATCGTCTTTTGTTTGGGAGTTGTATTTTTTTTTTAATTTTTGGCAGTTGCCCAGGGTGCTTGTCAATATTAGTTATAGCACTTACCCCTTATCTCTTTTAGTTTCCGAGAGCCGTCAAGCTGTTCTAGCAGAAGGTTCAGATTCAGCCCATTTCAGGTGACTTTTAAGGTCGTAACACCATTGTCTACACTTTTCACCTACAAAGTCTCAGCGTTCTATCATGGCAACATGTCGAAAAACAACGATAAAATTTTCAGAAAAAAAATTGTATGGCGGCCATATTGAAAAATTACGTCATCAAAAAACGATTTTTATATTTATAATCGTAGAGTCGAAAAACGCCTAGATATCGATTTTTAGTCGGATCAGACCATTATTTAAGGTAGCCGCCATCTTGAATCCGCCATCTTGGATTTTTGACATTTCCGCCGAATTGCATTTCCGGTCCCCTATCATAATAGTTAAAGCACCTTCTACCTATCTTTAACGGTTTCGGCGTTATAAGCATTTACATTTTGTATGGGCGCGATCGTCTTTTGTTCGGGAGGTGTGTTTTTTTTTTAGTTTTTAGAAAATGCCAAGGGTGCTTGTCAACATTGGTTCTGGCACTTACCCCTATCTCCTTTAGTTTCCGAGAGCCGTTGACCAGTTCTACCTGGTACTCCACGTTCAGCTCTATTCAGTTTCTCCTAAAGTCACCTACCTTAACCCCACATATAACCCTACAAAACCATCAGCCCCATCACGCCCACTGGGAGAAACGATCCATTAAAGATCCAAAAAATCATATGTATGGCGGCCATATTGAAAAATGACGTCATCAAAAAATGGTTTTCATATTTCGAATGTGGGACCCCAAAAACCCCCCGATACCAATTTTGAGCCGGATCGGACCAACTTTCAATTCGGCCGCCATTTTGAATCCGCCATCTTGGATTTTTGACACTTTTACCAAATTACCCTTCCGATTCCCTATGACATTTGGTCAAACACTTTATACTTATCTCAAACGGTTTAGGAATTATAAGCATTTACATTTTGTATGGGAGCGATCGTCTTTTGTTCGGGAGGCATGTTTTTGTTTTAATTTTTGGCAGTTGCCCAGGTTTTTATTCATTTTTAGTTTTGACACCTACCCCCCATCTTTTATAGTTTCCGAGAGCCGTTGACCTGTTCCATCACACTTCCACATTCAGCTCATCCCGGACTTTTCCCTTTGGTTTCAGAACCCCCCCTACACTTTTCCCCTACATCTTCTATACCCCCCATTGCTCCTTCATACCGTACCATTTATGTCAGTCAGTCAGTCAGTCAGTCAGTCAGTGGTAATCCATCTTTATATAATGAGATGACTAGCTTTTTGGGCGGTGCGCGGGCCACGAGTGGCCCGCGTTTGTCCTTGTGCATTAGTTTTTGTTGCTAAACTTTAACCATTTGAACAGAAAAGTCAAAATTTTCATACAAGTTCAATTGCAGAAATTTTGCCTTTAATTACAGTTTAAGTCGGGACATAGATTCCTTATGTATGTTTGTTAAGGGATCCAACCCCTTAGTGCAGTGGTTATCGTGAGCAGTAGTCTTGGAGCTTGAGAGTTTGAAAATTTATCTGCATTCAGTTGCGTAAAAAATCATAACTCCCATACAAGTTACAAAGCGAGCATTTCTCTTAGTGCAATTGAGGCTCAAGGATAGAGCGGTCAGCTGGAGTTAAAAAGACAAAAAAGTGTAGTAGAGTCGTTAGATTGTAGGTAGTACATACCAGAATTCTTTTCAATTTTATTTAGGGGCTCTACTTCTAAGTGTGGTCGGTGGTAAATGTGTCACAATAGTCTCCACAGGTGTCCAAGGCAACTTCCTTCGAGATCTTTTTTATTGAAGCTTCCTTTTCAATAACATGGTTGTCTGGAAGAGATCGCTCTGACCGATAAGACCGCCCATTGTAACACTTAATATTAAGTTTTTTATTGTTGAGTAATAGTATTCAATTATATTATCCTATTTATTTGTTAGTTATATTTTATAATGTGGTGTTGCAATAAAGGGTTTATCTATCTATTTACCTACCTACATAGTAGCAGTAGAACTCTTCGTGAATGAGGTCATCCAGGGAAGGCTGCCACCATATCATTTTCTTTCCTGAAGCAGTAACCTTCGCAATATTATGTTCTGATTTTGAAGGGTATGGGAGCAGGTAAAATACAGCTTAACAATGTCTCATGTTTACGTGCGCAATGCAGTTGTGAGGGCATACGTCTGATAAAGGCAGAGGTTAGCACCTAACACCTGGTAGACCTCGTGTTTGTACCAGCTTTAAAAAAATACTTAAACTACTTGGTACCTCTACGGTACTGGGTACGAGTGTGTGAACATTATATTTTATAATACGAGTAACTTTGTTATTCAATGATATCTAATTGATCCTTATTTAAAACAGAATATTTATTAAGATATTTACACTGTAGGTACTGTAGGTACATTAACAATTTGTAAACTGAAGTAACAGGTAAGCTGATAATTGCGTATTTTTTAAACTTCTTTTATCATGAAATGAATAAACATATAATATATCATGCAATCACAACTTTTTTGATTTCAACTTTGTTAATAAGTAGATGAACTCCTGCACGACAAATTTACTCAAACTTTTGTGTCATATTTGTAACAGAAATAATAATGATTTCACATGCCATAGTACCCTTATAATAAAGTACCTAACGTTTGCGCACTAATGATTCGCGGCACACACAGTTACACAGTAATTAGAGTCCTTTGCTTCTTACGTTTCGCATTTCAATCGCATTCCAACGGCGAAGGGAAAACTGTTTAATTCTGGCCTTTCATTAAATAAGTATGTAGCAGGAAATAACCTGCTCACTTATTTTGGTATGCCAAGTTTCACAAAATTAATTTTATAATTAATCGGGCGCGGTGCCTCTTTTCCATACGCAGGGAAAAGCATTTGATGAAGATGTATAAACACACACTTTACGATAGTGACGATTTTTAATGTCATGGTTTACCACAATATTATTTCTTCGGCCACTGGCCAAGGAATATAGAACCATAGAGAATATTAGACAACTTCATTATCAGTAATTAAGTAGGTACAGACATGCAGCGTCTCACACCACACTTCCCACCACAATCACACTCTTAGGGGTATCAGACCTTTCCCTTACCGTTCGTATATAATATCTTTGTTTTCACGTTAGAAAGTCACATTATCACTGAGTAGCACACTATATATTGAAAAATCGGAAACTATTGACAATGCAGCAGAGTGATGTACTGCAGTATAATTATAGAAGACATCAATGTCTACAAAAAAGTGCAATACGATATGTCTAACTATTACAGTTATGACACAATAACTACTTTTCCGTGTTAATATAACATGCAATATTAACGTGTATGTGGTGTTAATCCATATCTACTCTTATAATAAAAAGGAAACATTTGATAGTGTATGATGAAAGTTCACACAGAAATAGACAAATCTGCTACGCCGTAGCAAACCGTAGCAGCTACGGTATATCAAATATCCACGCAGACGGAGCCGCAAACATAAGGTACTCCATAATATGCATGCAGGCCTTATGCATATAGCCATAGCAGTGTATGTTACCAGTGATGACTAATGGCACTGCTCTCTGACCATGGGCGTCATAATACGAGTATGTAAGTTCAAAATCGTCCAATTCGTTACAACATTCGTAAAAGTCTGTGCTCTGAGTCACTGTACGTAATTGAATCAGAAATGAGATGAGTCGTAGGGCCTGCAGCAGTTCAGCTGCCCGCCGTGTTGCGGAGAAGAGACGAAAAGTCACTCGCCTGACGTCATGCATCACGCTTGCCCACAACAGTCCATTGCAATACATAATTTTAAACTGCAACAGTTAAAAACCCTGCACGGCAAAGCACTGCGCTCGGCATCCTGAGTTATGTAAATGTTAACTCTCTTGCCTTGTAATTTTGCTTAAAACAATCACCAAAACACAGTAATATTTGCACACTACTGTTTCACGGTTAAATAACTGCCAAAGGAACTTTTGCATGCTGACTCTGGAAAAGTCCTACTGGAAAAGTCCTACCACAAAATATAAAAATTTATTCTCACCCAAATAAATTTATGTATAGCTCACAAATGTGTAATCTCTAAATAATTTAGTTGAGCTTTCATGTCCGTATCTGTCCATCCGTCAGTTAATGCTGTTTCGTCTTGGGTCCATCTAAACTATACTTTATTATGACTTTGCTCTGACTGGATAGGTAGACCGCGTTTTTTCTCCATGTGTCCGTCTGCTCATCTGTCCGTCCAAACGCAAAAACAAAACAAAATAAGACGCACTTTATACACAGTATATTCACACCCACCTAAGCACGCTGTATTTTTTTCTCGTGAATTTCTGTGGTCCCGTGTTTAAATATACACTATATTTATATAACATATAATATATTTTGCAAATTTACGTGTATTAATTTACGTTATAATTAAAGTGGTAGTAAAAAAGTGTCACTCAAAACATGGTAAAAATATCTTTAACGAAAAAAAATTTATACCCGTTTTTTTTGAACAAAAGCTAACAAATCGTCAAATATATAGGATATCCGCGAAGAGGTAAGCAGCTGTGTTTGAAACACCTGTGTTTTGTCGGATGCCATGTAATAGGGGGCGAGCCTATTGCCACCTACGAGACACTGTTCTAGACTCCGGACTGCTATTGAGAATTACTTTGCCAGAAAATCCCACGATCCAGAGATTCCAAAACGGCGCTTCCACCAATTCCAGACCAAGCGAGCGAAGCCGCTGGCTGGCGAGCTAGTTTATACATTTGTATAATCAAGTTACGTGGTGTGTTCATGACATCTGCTCACTAATAATATACAATATGTAATCAGTGACAACTCTTTTATTAAATCGACCTCAAACATACCTTTTTTATTCAGTTCTACCTACTAACCGAATCAGTAGTTATATAAGCAGTAATATTCGCAATACTGTGGTTTAGTATGAATGGTATGGGTGCCGATGAAATTATAGTGTCAAGAGACTTAAGATTTTTGTGTCTCAGAATTACAGGCGCAGTACCAGCCGCAAAGGTTGCCACTTAATACCAGGTGGGCTTCGTGCATATGCCCATATACCTAATAACACAAAGAAAAACCCTAACCTATATACTTGTTAGTAATCTTAGTACGGGGGTATGACTGTGTGAACATTATTCATATTAACTTTGCAATTTGTTTTTATTGGCAAACAGACGGGCGGCTCTCCTGATGGTAAGTGATCACTGTTGCCCAGGAGAATCCGCAATACGAGAAGTCTCGAGGTTGAGTTGCCAGCCTATGAGGAAGCGATTCAGGCAATTCCAATGATATCTCATTTAAAACATAATATATATGAATATATTTATTCTTTACGAACTTGGGCATAGCTTTATAGCTTTTAAGTCATAAGGTATTTGATAAAGTAAGTATTTATTTACATAACATCATTTGCTCATGAGCTGTGCATTTTTAATTTTGATATAGGCAGTACTTATTTTTATTAAATCTTGTTGGATACTTTCAAAAAAATTGTGGGTATTTTCTAAACAAACTATTTACTGTCACACCTTGTTTATACAAAATAACTATTTAATAAATAAGAACGCCTCCAAAACGTCTGAATCCATTTTATCGACTCAAGCTGTTGTTGACGTCTGCAAGCTTACTTTCGACCATGAGCGACTCCACGACTCTCAGACTATGCCTTGCATCTACAATTTTCAATATGTTTTTTTATCTCTATCTTACGGAACGTTCTAACTATTAAATACCTCGTGATATACAAAAGGAATAAGAACAACCACATCAAAAATAAACCCTAATATATTTTCTATTTTTTTAAATTACCCTTAAGCCTATAGTCATTTGACTTGATGCATTATGAAAAATAACATACCTACCATTAGATTCGCCTTAGCAACGCAAGTGTAATTACATTTATTATCTCTCAATAAATCAAATATATAGTTTGCTTTTATTATATTTACATACTGCACAACAAAAAAATAACAAAACAATGGTGCACCAAAAGAAAGATCTCCTAAATTTTTGCGTGACTTATAGAATCAGCCTCGCAAAATGTTTAAACAAAGTTATCTTCATTTTCCCCAACCTTCATGCGCTGCCTTGCGCCACAAGTACCAGAAGCCTTCGGCTCTCCTATCTTTGTTCAGTGTAATCAGTGTTTATTTATGACATGGTCACTGTCATATGGTGAACATAGTCTTAGTTGTAAGGTATTTTATAAAACTTTTCATCAAATAGCAAGCGATTACCACCTTACCTACCATGCTTTACATAAAACATATATACACTATCATCAACTAATATTAAATTGTAAAAGTACTCGAGACTTCAAATGAATTTATAAATGGAAGTTTGCTACTCCTACACGAAAACTGATATATGTAAAATTTTGAACAGAAGTAGTCTTTTACAACGCTTGTACTTTTGCAACTGAAAAAACTGTAGTAAAATTTTCAGCGCACGCAGCTTGCTTATTATAATCAGTGATGTCTGTTCGGCACGCTCACTTAGCTCGCTCGGCTTGCACGTACTTTTTCGCAATTCAAACTTAACCTAACCTAAGGTTGCAGCCACAATCCTTCATAAATATAATAAGTATTAACTACTTGTAACATGTGGAACACTCTTCCTTCTGTTGTGTCAATTAAACCAACGCTTGCTATTAAGTTTGCCAAGATATACAATTTTTATTTTGAATATTTTAATAAAATGGTGGTCACATCTAAGATTGGATTAGCTTCCCTATTCAGGACAAATACTTCCTAAATCGACTTCCTTATGTATTAATCCTTCCTATACCGTGATTATAAACTCAAAAGATTTATAAATGAAACTGACGTATATGTATGTCTCTTAGACGCAAAAGGTTAATCCTTTAACCTTACTTTCTAATTAATTTATTCAGAAAGTTTGGCATCTGCAAACCAATTATATTTTTCACAACGTGCAACTATCTATTCAGTTGCAGCATCAGTTCGACTCCGGTGGATACTAACCCAAAAAGCTGTTCTACTATTTCTATGATGACAACTTGAAACGTAACGTCATCTTAAACGCTACTACCTATATAAAAATATAGGTAAAATACGGATATGCGTTAACGTCGCTGTCATGATCTATATAGTTAACAGCATATTAGGTTTTAATTTAAAGTTTATTGTAACAATAGAAAGCTAACTTAAATAGCACAAATAAAAACGTATAAATGTCATCGTTCAGCTACAGTTCAGTTAAAGTTGGAGCAACATTTGGTTAGTAGAATCGGACCCAGCAGTTTGGCAACAATATCAAAGTCAACGGGTCATTGCCGTTACAAAGAATGGTAGTCGGTACCATGAAAGTACAAAAAAAACCAATTTCCACAAGTTCTTTTACACTTTCGGTGCTGAAATCGGTTCCATTTTGGAGTAAATATTTTTTTACCATTTTTGTGACCCTTGCAACTTACTGAACGATTGTCATTAACCGCCAATGATGATATTACCAAGAAAGGCGTACTACTCTTCAGTTATTGGAGTGTAACGTGCTCGTCGGAAAAGATTTATTGAAAATATTGTATCCATTTTAGGTGTTGTTTCAGTTTCTCTAAACTTTCTGGGGATCCCATGAACTTATAAGAGGCAAGGCAAAATGCAAAAGGAAAAATTTTGGTTTTCAAATTAGATGGATAGCACTTTTTTTTATTATTTGACCTCAAAAATATGTATTATTGTGTAAGTACCAGCCTTCTGAATTGAATACCAGCGGTATTCAGGTATTTTATATTGCTCTTGAATACTACCACTAATCAATAAAAATGTACAACTACCTATGACTGTTTGAATGGACAGATGCGTGTTGTTACTTTTAATGATTTGGGATAGTACCTATTATTTAGTATAAAGCATTTTAGGGTGAGCTTTTTTAGGGTTTTTGATTCAGTTTATTAGAAAAATTATCGCTGTAAGTTACGGTCAACCTCCAGGTTCAGGCCGGTTTGATAACTTACTGAACTAAAAATAATTCAGTAAGTTATCAAACCGTATTATCTTATTCACCCAGGGATGTAATGCGGGCCGTCAAAGACATGAAGCGAGATAAGTCACCCGGCTATGACGGCTTGAGCATCGAACATATCCAGTGGGCAAGTGAAAAAATCTATGATATATTGTGTAAGTTATTTAATTAATGTTGGAAGTTTTATTATCTTCCTGACAATCTTATGAAGACTATAGTAGTGCCGATAGCTAAAAACAAAACTGGCGACTTGGGTAATGCCGCGAATTATCGACCCATCTCATTAGGAACGGTAATAGGTAAACTATTTGAAAGACTGCTGCGACCTTCACTGGTGAACAGCTACAAAATTGACGATTCCCAGTTTGGTTTCCGTTCGGGTCTCTCAACAGATTCAGCTATATTTAGTTTAAAGCAGACAGTTCATTATTACATTAACAAAGAGACATCTGTGTACGCATGCTTTCTGGATCTGAGTCGGGCATTTGATCTGGTGAATTATGATATTCTCTGGAACAAATTAGCCCACTCAGAAGTACCGAAGAATCACGTTAATCTGTTGAGATACTGGTATGGAAACCAAACTAATGTTGTAAGGTGGGGCGACTCGACTTCCAGTGATTATAGGCTGGACTGCGGTGTACGTCAAGGCGGGCTGACCTCTCCGGCCCTGTTTAACATCTACATGAATGACTTGCTGGTGGAGCTAAGAAGCATACGGATTGGTTGCCATGTAGCAGGTATTTGCATAAATACGCTAAGCTATGCTGACGATATGGTGCTTCTTAGCCCCTCCATCAATGGTCTTAGAAAGCTATTAGCTATCTGTGAAAGATACGCTGCAGAACATGGTCTTATTTATAATGTAGCGAAGATAGAAATGATAGTTTTTCGAGCTGGAAAGGGGCCGGACAGGATACCAAATGTGTTTTTGAGAGGCTCACCGGTGAAGGTTGTGCAGGAGTTTAAATATCTAGGACACATAATGTCGGAGAATTTAAGCGACGACAAAGATATGGAACGAGAGCGCAGGAACCTGTCCATCAGATGCAATATGCTCGCGCGTCGATTTTCCAACTGCAGTTCAGAGGTTAAAACTACTTTATTTAAAGCCTACTGTCTGTGCCTTTACTCGTGTCAGTTGTGGATTAAATACACCCGAAAGTCCTATCACACCATAAGGGTGCAATACAATGATGGTTTTCGCACCCTTATGAGGAAAGCGCGATGTTGTAGCGCGTCGGGCATGTTCGTGGATGCACGGGTTCCTCACTTTTTTGCAGTAATTAGTTCAAGGATAGCTTCCTTCTGGGATGGGTTGCGGAATTCGCAAAACGGCATACTACAGTGTTTGGGTGAATGCCTAAATAGCGCAATATTTAAATTTTGGTTGACGGTGCACCAGAGTGCAAACAAAAAATGACTGTGATAGACCTATTGTCACTTAAGTTTTTGTAGTAATATTTTATATTTTGTATTCGTTCTATTTTTATCTTGTGTTTTTAAACATACTTAAATCTATGGGTTATACGCCTGAAATAAAAACTTATTATTATTATTATTATTGTTGTTCAGGCCGTAACGCCTGCCTAGCGAGACCAAACTGTCAAATTATAGGACAAAAATAAATGAGCTTTGAGGGTGGGTATCAGTACTGCCCGCACACCCGTCGGAATAGTAACGACCTCATAATAGACATCAGTGTTGTCCGATTTACCATTTAATCACAAAAATAACCCATCCTGGAATGGGTTTTGAACCCGCGTCTTCTGACAAACCGTATCCTAGGCCACCGAGACGATACCAAAGACGCGCTACATGGCAAGCTTGGAATATATCTTCCTAATGGATTTTAATCCTCGTTTTAGGGGATAAATTGCAAAATTTGGTTAACCAAGCGTTAGTGCTTCAAAAGTCATATAATAAAAACTTGGGGAATTCAGACACATACACAACGTGATATAACGTAATATATAACACTGAAACTACTTTTATTCCGCAAAACTGGCCATATGCGAAAAGACCTTTAGAGATTGGTAGCGATATTTCATATGCGAAAGTGTTTGTCGGTTCGTTGCTTGTTTGTTTGGCCTGCTTTTACATTCAAACTACTGAAACAATATTGATGGACTTTGGCACAAAGGTAGCCTGTATATCGTATGGAGTCACTATACATATACCTGGTACAGCCAAATTTAAAGTAATTTGATTGGTTAGCTGGGTAGAAAATATTTTATAAAACTTTTGAATAACAGTTTAAGTGATTACTTCTACAACTGAAGCGATTAAATTTAAACTTCAAACGCAAAAAGTGATAGCATCAATGATCTTTACATAAATTTTCAAACTAAAACTGATTATGTAGGATAATACATTTTCAGGCCGGTGCGGGATGGAGCGCACAACTTTCTTATTATAATTCCCCCTTCTTCGTCGTTCACTCTTGACATCGGAGTCGTCGTTGAAGACGATGATTTTCTTTAAATATTTCAGCGCTATCCATTGCGGTCTTCTGCGTTTCGAGTACTTTGGACTATGGAAGTTTCTGTTGCAGCTTTTATGATAGAGACATTAGTCCGAAACGCTGTCCAAGGGATTCATGATTTTTTGTTTATTAATATGTCCTTAGCACAGAGATAGACCTGTATGTATTGCAATAAAAGAGAGAAAATTACAAATTCTAGGATGAGATTCGAACACGCGTCTTCTGAGCTCGGTACAACTCCATGACTGCTCCGAGCATTTATATCTATAATTAATTTAAACCATCATATTTTTTGGGGGCAGATTGCAAAATATCATTTCGCTATGCAGCCGTTAGAGATTCAAAAATATACGTGTTTGTCGAGTCATCGTTAATTTGTTATGTTGTTGTTATTTATTAAGTTTAATTATTCGTTAAGTTGTTGAGTTAATTTGTTTGTTGTGAAACAACTTTACATGTAATTAAGTTTTCACTATTACATGGAGGTGGTGTCGATAATAACATGATAAAAAAACTGATACATCCATGAGTATGAAATCTTTGCAACAAAGTTAACTCAGGTTACATGGGACGTATCTTATATAATTAGGTACGAATAAGTAGGTACAACTCTTTTATTCAAAGGTTCCTTTTCCATAGCTTTTGGCATTCCAATTCTTTCTACCCTAATCGTACCAGTCTAAACACTGAAGTAATAATATATAGAGTATACAGACAGCATCTTTACCTTAAGTATATGTCTGAATAAAGTTGTTTCGTTAATACATATGTAAGACAACTTATTAAAATTGTAGATAATTTACAGTACCATAGTCATATTGTAACTTCCAGTGTGACGGATGACGCCAATATAGAACCCGAGGCGCCTATAACAATATATTATGGCATTGTAGCGCTTCTAAAATGTTCACAGTCCCGGGTCGGCTCATTTCATTCCATCCAGAGGAAACGCATAGCATCCTTCATGTCCAGAGTAGACATAAGCAACTACACTGGCATCAGAAGTCTAGCGGATAGACTTGTACTGACTCCAATGTATAGAAGATGGATGGAGATCGCCACCTAATCATTACTACTACCTATTATATATTCTATTCCATTCAATATTTTGTTTCCTACGTGTATTGAATTATTGATAATTTATGAAATAAAAAACTATCCATACACTAACATAGAGGAAAAAAACTTTGAACTATGTTGTAAGTAGACTCCTTACATCCTATAGCCTATAGCCTATAGCATTACACTAATACATAATAATCGGTACATTTAAAATATCATCGTGTAACACAAAAAATGTGACAGTACCTAAGCATATGGAATAGACTTTTTATTAGAATAGATAACTCTTACAAGAAAAATCTGCGTCAAATCACTAACATGAATAGTGATGATCAGAATTAGCACTAAAATTACTTTTACTTACTCCTGAAAACTGAACGTTTTAGATATTATTTTCAGCTATTACATCAGTACATAATAATATTATTTTAAATGCGAAAATATTTGTCGGTTCGTAATTAATTTTTTTTTGTTCTGCTTTACGCTTAAATAAGTGAACCGATGTTCACGATTCTTGCCACATAGGTATCCTGTAACGGGAAGTCAGTATAAACGCAAGAAGGTCCGCGGGTGAAAGGTAGTTTATAATATTTAAACCTTATCCGTAAATACTTGGATGTTGTAACATTGATTAAGGAATTAGATTGCATTAGCTCTCATGTGTGTGTTTGTACGCGTCTCTTGACCCCGTCGAAGCCTGTGTATATTGTGGACTGGTTGCAAATAGTTCAATCATCAGCTGTGTTGCGGAGCCACAAATAATACATTTATATTGGTCAGTATAAATATCAAAAATATGAAATGGTCATTTCGTACCTACATACATAATTAATAATCCATCGAACCTTCTCAAAGTTGTTTACTGTAAAAGGAGTCAATTTAACGATTATTTCAAGTCAAGTCCTTCTCTTGATATTTATAGGAATAAGAAAAAATTCAAAATGCTCTCCTTTTTTAATAAGCTAAGTTCTTATTCTATAAGTATGATATTTTTATATGTATGTATGTATGTATATGTATATCATTGTATTACACTAAAAGGTATATACCTTTTAGTGTAATACAATGATATACATATATGGAGCTATATATATGGATATATATATATATATATATAGCATACATATATATATGGAGCTAAACGGAATATAGTAAGTACATTCTCATTCCATGGAGAATATTTTACAATTCAATTGTACAAGTATGTACAAACAGCGTCTCTACCATAAAGATCTCTTAAACTTTTTACAAATCGTAACGCCTTTTAAGACTTGGGCATCCATTTTGTTTATACGGTCTGTGTAAACATTATATATAATTTTTTGTATTTCTTGTTTTGATTCACAGGAAACTCATTACAAGTAAACTTTAAAATACATATTTAAACATGTAGTATAAGTTTGTTTTCAAAGGATCCCTGGAGTTTAAATTTAGTAAAAGTAATTTATATGTAACGTAAATAACGATATACATATTTTAAACAAAACATACCATTATGTTCATGCTTACATATCTTAGACAGGTAGGTAAATGTATTTATCAAACACCCATACCAGAGACGTATTGGTCCCATATAAGGCCCTTTGTCTCCTACAGGGCAGTGTTCCAGACGCCGGACAGTGTGAATTTCTCTGTCGGAAAATTCCAACAACTATCCTAACCGGGAATCCAAACCTACAAACATTCCAAAGCCACCACTACACCAACGATAAATCTTAAAACGATATTTCTCATCATTGCTCATATTTATTCAATTCATTTGTGTGGCTTTGAATCTCGTAGACACTTTCTATAGGCACCCATCCAATCATATTTTTTTTTCAATTAGTTGATTTTAACCGGTGCATGGGGATGTATTGCAACATTTGGTTTATCTAAGCAAGCATTAGCACTTAAAAATCACAATACTATAATAAAACTAAGGTATAAATACTTAAACATAACGCTCAATGTGTGGTTTCAGTTAAGTCTTATGGTAAAATTCTTTGAACTAAATGTGGTAGGCAATAGTGTGGTAGTATATCATTATATCCGTATCAATATCCAACCGTAGGTAGGTTGATGCTGTTTATCCGTTTGACCATCTGTCCGTCTGACTGAGAGTCTGGTAGAGCATGTAGGTCGTCCACCGACAATGTGGAAGACGTACTAAATAAGGTCGCAGGACTATCTTGGGTGCATGCAGCTTCCATCTGGTCCTTCCGTATGCATATCTTCAGCAGTAAAAGTTTTTCATCTCATATAATAATAAATTTAGGTAGCCCTTGTTTGCAAATTTTACTATTCCATGTGTAGTTTTTCACATGGATGTATATATGTCGCAAAACCTACTAAGGAATTAGATTGCACTTCATTGTTCGGTACGTTTTGGATTTAGTATGTACTAAGACAATTAACTGCTTTTAATTTTGTTCTGCTAACTCCCACTACCATAGAATTATACTTAATCCATCATCATCTTCACTTAAAGAAAACCAAATTACGTATCACACAATATAAACAATATAAACCTGCCTATTAAGTTTGACCTAGGGAACGGTTGCAGTGCAGTATTTCCATTTTTGGCATTAATATAAGATAAGATTGAAGAACTTTACACATAGTAACGTCTCTAAAACGTTGGCATTCATTTTATTTACGGTGTGCGTAAGTTCGGCCATGTATAGTTTGTATCTCAGCTATAGTGGCTACCTTTCCGACAGCTTCACAACTTTAATATGCTACATTTTATTAAATCTATTATTCCCAATCTTCATTTTCCGCCCTACCTTTAGGAACGATTTGATAGCGATATTCAATGCAGAACCAAAAAATATCTTGACCATAATATGCCTACTCACATTTTTAGTTGCTACTAAGTTGTTTACTTTAAAAACAGTCAAATTAGTGATTTTGTAAAGTCAAGTCTTTCTCTTGATATATTCCAATACTACGTAAATATATTTAAGGGAAAATGAAAAGAGCTATACATTTCTCAATAAGCTAGGTTCTTATTCGATATAGTTGAAAAAAATACTGTTCCAAGTGTGAACACCACACCACACTTTGTATTTATTTTAATTACATGTATCTATGTCGTGCCAGTCACTAACAAATGACATTGCAGTAAGCATCTCTGTCATGACATAAGATTGACCTTCAAAATCTGTGTATTAATGTCCCCTTGAAAGGCCTATAAGCCTATTACATATATATTTATAGCTTAAAAGTTAGTAATAACTTTAAATGTTCCAGCTAACTGTGACACTTAAGCTTCTTGAAAGACGCTGCCTTTTTATGTCACTGCGTGTTGTTGGACAAGTTCATAATAACAATCCCAAGTCGACGAAGGAAATCAAACGTTTATTTGTAGCATGTCATATCAGTAGTACTCGTACTAATAGTAGTGTTCATGATGATTAACATTACCTATGTTAACATGGGCATTTGATCAAGATCATTGACATTTTGTAATAAAGTTAGCGAAAGCTTGGCCTTCGACCTCGCCATGAAAGGCTTCTATTTCCTCGTGGGCTCAAAACGCGACCGCGCTTCACTTAGAAGCACGCTCGGCCTTCGGCCTCGCTTTGTTTGAAAGCATGCTCGGCCTTCGGCTTTGCTTCGCTTAGAAGTACGCTCGGCCTTCAGGCTCGCTTTGCTTAGAAGCACGCTCGGCCTTCGGCCTCGCTTTGCTTAGGAGCATGCTCAGCCTTCGGCTTCGCTTCGCTTAGAAGTACGCTCGGCCTTCGGCCTCGCTTTGTTTAGAAGGACGCTCAGCCTTCGGCTTCGCTTCGCTTAGAAGTACGCTCGGCCTTCGGCCTCGCTTTGCTTAGAAGGACGCTCGGCCTTCGGCTTCATTTCACTTAAGAGCACACTCGGCCTTCGGCCTCGTTTCGTTTAGAAGCACGCTCGGCCTTCGGCCTCGCTTTGCTTGAAAGCATGCTCGGCCTTCGGCTTTGCTTCGCTTAAAAGTACGCTCGGCCTTCGGCCTCGCTTTGCTTAGGAGCATGCTCAGCCTTCGGCTTCGCTTCGCTTAGAAGTACGCTCGGCCTTCGGCCTCTCTTTGCTTAGAAGGACGCTCAGCCTTCGGCTTCGCTTCGCTTAGAAGTACGCTCGGCCTTCGGCCTCGCTTTGCTTAGAAGGACGCTCGGCCTTCGGCTTCATTTCACTTAAGAGCACACTTGGCCTTCGGCTTCGTTTCGTTTACAAGCACGCTCGGCCTTCGGCCTCGCTTTGCTTAAGAGCATGCTCAGCCTTCGGCTTCGCTTCGCTTAGAAGTACGCTCGCCCTTCGGCCTCGCTTTGCTTAGAAGGACGCTCAGCCTTCGGCTTCGCTTTGCTTAGAAGAACGCTCGGCCTTCGGCCTCACTTCACTTAAGAGCACACTCGGCTTTCGGCCTCGTCAATATAACTCGGCCTGCGGCCTCGCTATTTTGATCAATGCCGTCATCAAAAAATGGATTTCATATTTCGAAATTGGGACTCTAAAAACCCTTAGATATCGATTTTCAGTCGGATCGGACCATTATTCAAGGTAGCCGCCATCTTGAATCCGCCATCTTGGATTTTTGACATTTTCGCCAGATTGCATTTCCAGTCCCCTAAAACATTAGTTCAAGCATAGTACCCATATACCCATCTTTAACGGTTGCGGCGTTATAAGCATTTACATTTTGTATGGGCGCGATCGTCTTTTGTTCGGGAGGTGTGTTTTTTTTTTAATTTTTAGGAAATGCCCAGGGTGCTTGTCAATATTAGTTTTGGCACTAACTACCTATCTCTTTTAGTTTCCGAAACCCGTCAAGCTGTTCCATCAGAAGGTACACATTTAGCTCATTATAGGTGTCACTTAAGGACGTAAGACCACTGCCTATACTTTTCACTTACAAAGCCTCAGCGTTCCATCATGCCAACATGTCGAAAAACAACGATAAAAATTCCAGAGAAAAAAATTGTATGGCGGCCATGTTGAAAAATGACGTCATCAAAAAATGGATTTCATATTTTGAATCAAGGACTCTAAAAACCCTTAGATATCGATTTTCAGTCGGATCGGACTAATATTTAAGGTAGCCGCCATCTTGAATCCGCCATCTTGGATTTTTGACATATCACCCAAATTGCCCTTTCGGTCCCCTATCATATTAGTTAAAACACCTCATACCTATCTTTAACGGTTGCGGCGTTATAAGCATTTCCATTTTGTATGGGAACGATCGTCTTTTGTTCGGGAGGTGTGTTTTTTTTTTAATTTTTAGAAAATGCCCAGGGTGCTTGTCAACATTAGTTCTGGCACTTACCCACTATCTCCTTTAGTTTCCGAGAGCCGTTGACCTGTTCTACCTGGTATTCCACGTTCAGCTCCATTCAGTTTCTTCTAAAGTCACCTATCGTAACCCCACATATAACCCTACAAAACCATAATCCCCATCACGCCCACTGGGAGAAACGATCCATTAAAGATCCAAAAAAACATATGTATGGCGGCCATATTGAAAAATGACGTCATCAAAAAATGATTTTCATATTTCGTATGTGGGGCCCCAAAAACCCCCCGATACCAATTTTGAGCCGGATCGGACCAACTTTCAATTCGGCCGCCATTTTGAATCCGCCATCTTGGATTTTTGACACTTTTACCAAATTACCCTTCCGATTCCCTATGACATTTGGTCAAACACTTTATACTTATGTCAAACGGTTTAGGAATTATAAGCATTTACATTTTGTATGGGAGCGATCGTCTTTTGTTCAGGAGGTGTGTTTTTTTTTTAATTTTTAGCAGTTGCCCAGGTTTTTGTTCATTTTTAGTTTTGACACCTACCCCCTATCTTTTATAGTTTCCGAGAGCCGTTGACCTGTTCCATCACACTTCCACATTCAGCTCATCCCGGACTTTTCCCTTTGGTTTCAGAACCCCCCCTGTACTTTTCCCCTACATCTTCTATACCCCCCATTGCTCCTTCATACCGTACCATTTATGTCAGTCAGTCAGTCAGTGGTAATCCATCTTTATATTTATACTAGCTTTTTGGGCGGTGCGCGGGCCACGAGTGGCCCGCGTTTGTCCTTGTGCATTAGTTTTTGTTGCTAAACTTTAACCATTTGAACAGAAAAGTCAAAATTTTCATACAAGTTCAATTGCAGAAATTTTGCCTTTAATTACAGTTTAAGTCGGGACATAGATTTCATATGTATGTTTGTTAAGGGATCCAACCCCTTAGTGCAGTGGTTATCGTGAGCAGTAGTCTTGGAGACCAGCTTGAGAGTTTGAAAATTGATCTGCATTCAGTTGCGTAAAAAATCATAACTCCCATACAAGTTACAAAGCGAGCATTTCTCTTAGTGCAATTGAGGCTTAAGGATAGAGCGGTCAGCTGGAGTTAAAAAGACAAAAAAGTGTAGTAGAGTCGTTAGATTGTAGGTAGTAGTACATACCAGAATTCTTTTCAATTTTATTTAGGGGCTCTACTTCTAAGTGTGGTCGGTGGTAATATGTCACAATAGTCTCCACAGGTGTCCAAGGCAACTTCCTTCGAGATCTTTTTTATTCAAGCTTCCTTTTCAATAACATGGTTGTCTGGAAGAGATCGCTCTGACCGATAAGACCGCTCATTGTAACACTTAATTTTAAGTTTTTTATTGTTGAGTAATATTATTAAATTATATTATCCTATTTATTTGTTAGTTATATTTTATAATGTGGTGTTTCAATAAAGGGTTTATCTATCTATTTACCTACCTACATAGTAGCAGTAGAACTCTTCGTGAATGAGGTCATCCAGGGAAGGCTGCCACCATTTCATTTTCTTTCCTGAAGCAGTAACCTTTGCAATATTATGTTCTGATTTTGAAGGGTATGGGAGCAGGTAAAATACAGCTTAACAGTGTCTCATGTTTACGTGCGCAATGCAGTTGTGAGGACATACGACTGATAAAGGCAGAGGTTAGCACCTAACACCTGGTAGACCTCGTGCTTGTACCAGCTTTAAAAACATACTTAAACTACTTGGTACCTCTACGGTACTGGGTACGAGTGTGTAAACATTATATTTTATAATACGAGTAACTTTGTTATTCAATGATATCTAATTGATCCTTATTTAAAACAGAATATTTATTAAGATATTTATACTGTAGGAACTTTGGCATCTATACGATGTACATTAAAAATTTGTAAACTGAAGTAACAGGTAAGCTGATAATTGCGTATTTTTTAAACTTTTTTTATCATGAAATGAATAAACATATAAAATATCATGCAATCACAACTTTTTTGATTTCAACTTTGTTAATAAGTAGATGAACTCCTGCACGACAAATTTACTCAAACTTTTGTGTCATATTTGTAACAGAAATAATAATGATTTCACATGCCATAGTACCCTTATAATAAAGTACCTAACGTTTGCGCACTAATGATTCGCGGCACACACAGTAACACAGTAAGTAGAGTCTTTTGCTTCTTACGTTACAGTTTGCCCTTTGCCGTTGGAATGCGATTGAAATGCGCAATCGCATTCCAATGGCAAAGGGAAAACTGTTTAATTCTGGCCTTTCATTAAATAAGTATGTAGCAGGAAATAACCTGCTCACTTATTTTGGTATGCCAAGTTTCACAAAATTAATTTTACAATCAATCGGGCGCGGTGCGATTTTACAGGTCCTCTTTTCCATACGCAGGTAAAAGCATTTGATGAAGATGTATAAACACACACTTTACGATAGTGACGATTTTTAATGTCATGGTTTACCACAATATTATTTCTTCGGCCACTGGCCAAGGAATATAGAACCATAGAGAATATGAGACAACTTCATTATCAGTAATTAAGTAGGTACAGACATGCAGCGACTCACACCACACTTCCCACCACAATCACACTCTTAGGGGTATCAGACCTTTCCCTTACCGTTCGTGTATAATATCTTTGTTTTCACGTTAGAAAGTCACATTATCACTGAGTAGCACACTATATATTGAAAAATCGGAAACTATTGACAATGTACTGCAGTATAATTATAGACGACATCAATGTCTACAAAAAAGTGCAATACGATATGTCTAACTATTACAGTTATGACACAATAACTACTTTTCCGTGTTAATATAACATGCAATATTAACGTGTATGTGGTGTTAATCCATATCTACTCTTATAATAAAAAGGAAACATTTGATAGTGTATGATGAAAGTTCACACAGAAATAGACAAATCTGCTACGCCGTAGCAAACCGTAGCAGCTACGGTATATCAAATATCCACGCAGACGGAGCCGCAAACAAAAGGTTCTCCATAATATGCATGCAGGCCATATGCATATAGCCATAGCAGTGTATGTTACCAGTGATGACTAATGGCACTGCTCTCTGACCATGGGCGTCATAATACGAGTATGTAAGTTCAAAATCGTCCAATTCGTTACAACAATCATAAAAGTCTGTGCTCTGAGTCACTGTACGTAATTGAATCAGAAATGAGATGAGTCGTAGGGCCTGCAGCAGTTCAGCCGCCCGCCGTGTTGCGGAGAAGAGACGAAGAAGTCGCTCGCCTGACGTCATGCATCACGCTTGCTCACAACAGTCCATTGCAATACATAATTTTAAACTGCAACAGTTAAAAACCCTGCACGGCAAAGCACTTTGCTCGGCATCCTGAGTTATGTAAATGTTAACTCTCTTGCCTTGTAATTTTCCTTAAAACAATCACCAAAACACAGTAATATTTGCACACTACTGTTTCACGGTTAAATAACTGCCAAAGGAACTTTTGCATGCTGACTCTGGAAAAGTCCTACTGGAAAAGTCCTACCACAAAATATAAAAATTTATTCTCACCCAAATAAATTTATGTATAGCTCACAAATGTGTAATCTCTAAATAATTTAGTTGAGCTTTCATGTCCGTATCTGTCCATCCGTCAGTTAATGCTGTTTCGTCTTGGGTCCATCTAAACTATACTATATTATGACTTTGCTCTGACTGGATAGGTAGACCGCGTTTTTTCTCCATGTGTCCGTCTGCTCATCTGTCCGTCCAAACGCAAAAACAAAACAAAATAAGACGCACTTTATACACAGTATATTCACACCCACCTAAGCACGCTGTATTTTTTTCTCGTGAATTTCTGTGGTCCCGTGTTTAAATATACACTATATTTATATAACATATAATATATTTTGCAAATTTACGTGTATTAATGTACGTTATAATTAAAGTGGTAGTGAAAAAGTGTCACTCAAAACTTGGTAAAAATATATTTAACGAAAAAAAATTGATACCCGTTATTTTTAAACAAAAGCTAACAAATCGTCAAATATATAGGATATCCGCGAAGAGGTAAGCAGTTGTGTTTGAAACACCTGTGTTTTGTCGGATCCCATGTAATAGGGGGCGAGCCTATTGCCACCTACGAGACACTGTTCTAGACGCCGGACTGCTATTGAGAATTACTTTGCCAGAAAATCCCACGATCCAGAGATTCCAAAACGGCGCTTCCACCAATTCCAGACCAAACGAGCGAAGCCGCTGGCTGGCGAGCTAGTTTATACATTTGTATACTCAAGTTACGTGGTGTGTTCATGACATCTGCTCACTAATAATATACAATATGTAATCAGTGACAACTCTTTTATTAAATCGACCTCAAACATACCTTTTTTATTCAGTTCTACCTACTAACCGAATCAGTAGTTATATAAGCAGTAATATTCGCAATACTGTGGTTTAGTATGAATGGTATGGGCGCCGATGAAATTATAGTGTCAAGAGACTTAAGATTTTTGTGTCTCAGAATTACAGGCGCAGTACCAGCCGCAAAGGTTGCCACTTAATACCAGGTGGGCTTCGTGCATATGCCCATATACCTAATAACACAAAGAAAAACCCTAACCTATATACTTGTTAGTAATCTTAGTACGGGGGTATGACTTTGTGAACATTATTCATATTAACTTTGCAATTTGTTTTTATTGGCAAACAGACGGGCGGCTACCTGATGGTAAGTGATCACTGTTGCCCAGGAGAATCCGCAATATGAGAAGTCTCCAGGTTGAGTTGCCAGCCTATGAGGAAGCGATTCAGGCAATTCCAATGATATCTCATTTAAAACAGAAAATATATGAATATATTTATTCTTTACGAACTTGGGCATAGCTTTATAGCTTTTAAGTCATAAGGTATTTGAAAAAGTAAGTATTTATTGACATAACATCATTTGCTCATGAGCTGTGCATTTTTAATTTTGATATAGGCAGTTCTTATTTTTATTAAATCTTATTGGATACTTTCACAAAAAATTGTGGGTATTTTCTAAACAAACTATTTACTGTCACACCTTGTCTATACAAAATAACTATTTAATAAATAAGAACGCCTTCAAAACGTCTGAATCTATTTTATCGACTCAAGCTTGTTGTTGACGTCTGCAAGCTTACTTTCGACCATGAGCGACTCCACGACTCTCAGACTATGCCTTGCATCTACAATTTTCAATATGTTTTTTTATCTCTATCTTACGGAACGTTCTAACTATTAAATACCTCGTGATATACAAAAGGAATAAGAACAACCACATCAAAAATAAACCCTAATATATTTTCTATCTTTTTAAATTACCCTTAAGCCTATAGTCATTTGACTTGATGCATGAAAAATAACATACCTACCATTAGATTCGCCTTAGCAACGCAAGTGTAATTACATTTATTATCTCTCAATAAATCAAATATATAGTTTGCTTTTATTATATTTACATACTGCACAACAAAAAAATAACAAAACAATGGTGCACCAAAAGAAAGATCTACTAAATTTTTGCGTGACTTATAGAATCAGCCTCGCAAAATGTTTAAACAAAGTTATCTTCATTTTCCCCAACCTTCATGCGCTGCCTTCCGCCACAAGTACCAGAAGCCTTCGGCTCTCCTATCTTTGTTCAGTGTGATCAGTGTTTATTTATGACATTGAACATGGTCACTGTCATATGGTGAACATAGTCTTAGTTGTAAGGTATTTTATAAAACTTTTCATCAAATAGCAAGCGATTACCACCTTACCTACCATGCTCTACATAAAACATATATACACTATCATCAACTAATATTAAATTGTAAAAGTACTCGAGACTTCAAATGAATTTATAAATGGAAGTTTGCTACTCCTACACGAAAAAGCAACTGAACTGATTCATGTAAAATTTTGAACAGAAGTAGTCTTTTACAACGCTTGTACTTTTACAACTGAAAAAACTGTAGTAAAATTTTCAGCGCACGCAGCTTGCTTATTATAATCAGTGATGTCTGTTCGGCACGCTCACTTAGCTCGCTCGGCTTGCACGTACTTTTTCGCAATTCAAACTTAACCTAACCTAAGGTTGCAGCCAGAATTCTTCATACATATAATAAGTATTAACTACTTGTAACATGTGGAACACTCTTCCTTCTGTTGTGTCAATTAAACCAACGCTTGCTATTAAGTTTGCCAAGATATACAATTTTTATTTTGAATATTTTAATAAAATGGTGGTCACATCTTAGATTGGATTAGCTTCCCTATTCAGGACAAATACTTCCTAAATCGACTTCCTTATGTATTAATCCTTCTTATACCGTGATTATAAACTCAAAAGATTTATAAATGAAACTGACGTATATGTATGTCTCTGAGACGCAAAAGGTTAATCCTTTAACGTTACTTTCTAATTAATTTATTCAGAAAGTTTGGCATCTGCAAACCAATTCTATTTTTCACAACGTGCAACTATCTATTCAGTTGCAACATCAGTTCGACTCCGGTGGATACTAACCCAAAAAGCTGTTCTACTATTTCTATGATGACAACTTGAAACGTAACGTCATCTTAAACGCTACTACCTATATAAAAATATAGGTAATATACGGATATTCGTTAACGTCGCGGTCATGATCTATATAGTTAACAGCATATTAGGTTTTAATTTAAAGTTTATTGTAACAATAGAAATCTAACTTAAATAGCACAAATAAAAACGTATAAATGTCATCGTTCAGCTACAGTTCAGTTAAAGTTGGAGCAACATTTGGTTAGTAGAATCGGACCCAGCAGTTTGGCAACAATATCAAAGTCAACGGGTCATTGCCGTTACAAAGAATGGTAGTCGGTACCATGAAAGTACAAAAGTACCAATTTCCACAAGTTCTTTTACACTTTTCGGTGCTGAAATCGGTTCCATTTTGGGGTAAATATTTTTTACCATTTTTGTGACCCTTGCAACTTACTGAACGATTGTCATTAACCGCCAATGATGATATTACCAAGAAAGGCGTACTACTCTTCAGTTATTGGAGTGTAACGTGCTCGTCGGATAAGATTTATTGAAAATATTGTATCCATTTTAGGTGTTGTTTCAGTTTCTCAAAACTTTCTGGGGATCCCATGAACTTATAAGAGGCAAGGCAAAATGCAAAAGGAAAAATTTTGGTTTTCAAATTAGATGGATAGCACTTTTTTTATTATTTGACCTCAAAAATATGTATTATTGTGTAAGTACCAGCCTTCTGAATTGAATACCAGCGGTATTCAGGTATTTTATATTGCTCTTGAATACTACCACTAATCAATAAAAATTTACAACTACCTATGACTGTTTGAATGGACAGATGCATGTTGTTACTTTTAATGATTTGGGATAGTACCTATTATTTAGTATAAAGCATTTTAGGGTGAGCTTTTTTAGGGGTTTTTGATTCAGTTTATTAGAAAAATTATCGCTGTAAGTTACGGTCAACCTCCAGGTTCAGGCCGGTTTGATAACTTACTGAACTAAAAATAATTCAGTAAGTTATCAAACCGTATTATCTTATTCACCCATGGATGTAATGCGGCCCGTCAAAGACATGAATAGAGATAAGTCACCCGGCTATGACGGCTTGAGCATCGAACATATCCAGTGGGCAAGTGAAAAAATCTATGATATATTGTGTAATTTATTTAATTAATGTTGGAAGTTTTCTTATCTTCCTGACAATCTCATGAAGACTATAGTAGTGCCGATAGCTAAAAACAAAACTGGCGACTTGGGTAATGCCGCGAATTATCGACCCAACTCATTAGGAATGGTAATAGGTAAACTATTTGAAAGAGTGCTGCGACCTTCAGTGGTGAACAGCTACAAAATTGACGATTCCCAGTTTGGTTTCCGTTCGGGTCTCTCAACAGATTCAGCTATATTTAGTTTAATTAAAATTAAAGCAGACAGTTCATTATTACATTAACAAAGAGACATCTGTGTACGCATGCTTTCTGGATCTGAGTCGGGCATTTGATCTGGTGAATTATGATATTCTCTGGAACAAATTAGCCCACTCAGAAGTACCGAAGAATCACGTTAATCTGTTGAGATACTGGTATGGAAACCAAACTAATGTTGTAAAGTGGGGCGACTCGACTTCCAGTGATTATAGGCTGGACTGCGGTGTACGTCAAGGCGGGCTGACCTCTCCGGCCCTGTTTAACATCTACATGAATGACTTGCTGGTGGAGCTAAGAAGCATACGGATTGGTTGCCATGTAGCAGGTATTTGCATAAATACGCTAAGCTATGCTGACGATATGGTGCTTCTTAGCCCCTCGATCAATGGTCTTAGAAAGCTATTAGCTATCTGTGAAAGATACGCTGCAGAACATGGTCTTATTTATAATGTAGCGAAGATAGAAATGATAGTTTTTCGAGCCGGAAAGGGGCCGGACAGAATACCAAATGTGTTTTTGAGAGGCTCACCGGTGAAGGTTGTGCAGGAGTTTAAATATCTAGGACACATAATGTCGGAGAATTTAAGCGACGACAAAGATATGGAACGAGAGCGCAGGAACCTGTCCATCAGATGCAATATGCTCGCGCGTCGATTTTCCAACTGCAGTTCAGAGGTTAAAACTACTTTATTTAAAGCCTACTGTCTGTGCCTTTACTCGTGTCAGTTGTGGATTAAATACACCCGAAAGTCCTATCACACCATAAGGGTGCAATACAATGATGGTTTTCGCACCCTTATGAGGAAAGCGCGATGTTGTAGCGCGTCGGGCATGTTCGTGGATGCACGGGTTCCTGACTTTTTTGCAGTAATTAGTTCAAGGATAGCTTCCTTCTGGGATGGGTTGCGGAATTCGCAAAACGGCATACTACAGTGTTTGGGTGAATGCCTAAATAGCGCAATATTTAAATTTTGGTTGACGGTGCACCAGAGTGCAAACAAAAAATGACTGTGATAGACCTATTGTCACTTAAGTTTTTATAGTAATATTTTATATTTTGTATTCGTTCTATTTTTATCTTGTGTTTTTAAACATACTTAAATCTATGGGTTATACGCCTGAAATAAAAACTTTTTATTATTATTATTATTATTATTATTATTGTTGTTTAGGCCGTAACGCCTGCCTAGCGAGACCAAACTGTCAAATTATAGGACAAAAATAAATGAGCTTTGAGGGTGGGTATCAGTACTGCCCGCACACCCGTCGGAATAGTAACGACCTCATAATAGACATCAGTGTTGTCCGATTTACCATTTAATAACAAAAATAACCCAACCTGGAATGGGTTTTGAACCCGCGTCTTCTGACAAACCGTATCCTAGGCCACCGAGACGATACCAAAGACGCGCTACATGGCAAGCTTGGAATATATCTTCCTAATGGATTTTAATCCTCGTTTTAGGGGATAAATTGCAAAATTTGGTTTCTTTAACCAAGCGTTAGTGCTTCAAAAGTCATATAATAAAAACTTGGGGAATTCAGACACATACACAGCGTGATATAACGTAATATATAACACTGAAACTACTTTTATTCCGCAAAACTGGCCATATGTGAAAAGACCTTTAGAGATTGGTAGCGATATTTCATATGCGAAAGTGTTTGTCGGTTCGTTGCTTGTTTGTTTGGCCTGCTTTTACATTCAATCTACTGAAACAATATTGATGGACTTTGGCACAAAGGTAGCCTGTATATCGTATGGAGTCACTATACATATACCTGGTACAGCCAAATTTAAAGTAATTTGATTGGTTAGCTGGGTAGAAAATATTTTATAAAACTTTTGAATAACAGTTTAACCACACACGTTGCAGTTCCTGGAAAAGTAGGTAGATTTATGCGAAATCTATTGTATTATTGGCCAAATATGGCGAATCGCCATTCAACAGGTTAAGTGATTACTTCTACAACTGAAGCGATTAAATTTAAACTTCAAACGCAAAAAGTGATAGCATCAATGATCTTTACATAAATTTTCAAACTAAAACTGATTATGTAGGATAATACATTTTCAGGCTGGTGCGGGATGGAGCGCACAACTTTCTTATTATAATTCCCCCTTCTTCGTCGTTCACTCTTGACATCGGAGTCGTGGTTGAAGACGATGATTTTCTTTAAATATTTCAGCGCTATCCATTGCGGTCTTCTGCGTTTCGAGTACTTTGGACTATGGAAGTTACTGTTGCAGCTTTTATCATAGAGACATTAGTCCGAAACGCTGTCCAAGGGATTCATGATTTTTGTTTATTAATATGTCCTTAGCACAGAGATAGACCTGTATGTATTGCAATAAAAGAGAGAAAATTACAAATTCTAGGATGAGATTCGAACACGCGTCTTCTGAGCTCGGTACAACTCCATAACTGCTCCGAGCATTTATATCTGTAATTAATTTAAACCATTATATTTTTTGGGGGCAGATTGCAAAATATCATTTCGCTATGCAGCCGTTAGAGATTCAAAAATATACGTGTTTGTCGAGTCATCGTTAATTTGTTATGTTGTTGTTATTTATTAAGTTTAATTATTCGTAAGTTGTTGAGTTAATTTGTTTGTTGTGAAACAACTTTACATGTAATTAAGTTTTCACTATTACATGGAGGTGGTGTCGATAAAGACATGATAAAAAAGCTGATACATCCATGAGTATGAAATCTTTGCAACAAAGTTAACTCAGGTTACATGGGACGTATCTTATATAATTAGGTACGAATAAGTAGGTACAACTCTTTTATTCAAAGGTTCCTTTTCCATAGCTTTTGGCATTCCAATTCTTTCTACCCTAATCGTACCAGTCTAAACACTGAAGTAATAATATATAGAGTATACAGACAGCATCTTTACCTTAAGTATATGTCTGAATAAAGTTGTTTCGTTAATACATATGTAAGACAACTTATTAAAATTGTAGATAATTTACAGTACCTTAGTCATATTGTAACTTCCAGTGTGAAGGATGACGCCAATATAGAACCCGAGGCGCCTATAACAATATATTATGGCATTGTAGCGCTTCTGAAATGTTCACAGTCCCGGGTCGGCTCATTTCATTCCATCCAGAGGAAACGCATAGCATCCTTCATGTCCAGAGTACACATAAGCAACTACACTGGCATCAGAAGTCTAGCGGATAGACTTGTACTGACTCCAATGTATAGAAGATGGATGGAGATCGCCACCTAATCATTACTACTACCTATTATATATTCTATTCCATTCAATATTTTGTTTCCTACGTGTATTGAATTATTGATAATTTATGAAATAAAAAACTATCCATACACTAACATAGAGGAAAAAAACTTTAAACTATGTTGTAAGTAGACTCCTTACATCCTATAGCCTATAGCCCATAGCATTACACTAATACATAATAATCGGTACATTTAAAATATCATCGTGTAACACAAAAAATGTGACAGTACCTAAGCATATAGAATAGACTTTTTATTAGAATAGATAACTCTTACAAGAAAAATCTGCGTCAAATCACTAACATGAATAGTGATGATCAGAATTAGCACTAAAATTACTTTTACTTACTCCTGAAAACTGAACGTTTTAGATATTATTTTCAGCTATTACATCAGTACATAATAATATTATTTTAAATGCGAAAATATTTGTCGGTTCGTAATTTTTTTTTTTTTTGTTCTGCTTTACGCTTAAATTAGTGAACCGATGTTCACGATTCTTGCCACATAGGTATCCTGTAACGGGAAGTCAGTATAAACGCAAGAAGGTCCGCGGGTAAAAGGTAGTTTATAATATTTAAAACCTTATCCGTAAATACTTGGATGTTGTAACATCGATTAAGGAATTAAATTGCATTAGCTCTCATGTGTGTGTTTGTACGCGTCTCTTGACCCCGTCGAAGCCTGTGTATATTGTAGACTGATTGCAAATAGTTCAATCATCAGCTGTGTTGCGGATTCACAAATAATACATTTATATTGGTCAGTATAAATATCAAAAATATGAAATGGTCATTTCGTACCTACATACATAATTAATAATCCATCGAACCTTCTCAAAGTTGTTTACTGTAAAAGGAGTCAATTTAACGATTATTTCAAGTCAAGTCCTTCTCTTGATATTTATAGGAATAAGAAAAAAATAAAAATGCTCTCTTTTTTTAATAAGCTAAGTTCTTATTCTATAAGTATGATATTTTTATATGTATGTATGTCATTGTATTATACTAAAAGGTATATATATGGAGCTAAACGGAATATAGTAAGTACATTCTCATTACATGGAGAATATTTTACAATTCAATTGTACAAGTATGTACAAACAGCGTCTCTACCATAAAGATCTCTTAAACTTTTTACAAATCGTAACGCCTTTTAAGACTTGGGCATCCATATTGTTTATACGGTCTTTGTAAACATTATATATCATTTTTTGTATTTCTTGTTTTGATTCACAGGAAACTCATTACAAGTAAACTTTAAAATGAATATTTAAACATGTAGTATAAGTTTGTTTTCAAAGGATCCCTGGAGTTTAACTTTAGTAAAAGTAATTTATATGTAACGTAAATAACGATATACATATTTTAAACAAAACATACCATTATATTCATGCTTACATATCTTAGACAGGTAGGTAGATGTAATTATCAAACACCCATACCAGAGACGTATTGGTCCTATATAAGGCCTTTTTTCTCCTACAGGGCAGTGTTCCAGACGCCGGACAGTGTGAATTTCTCTGTCGGAAAATTCCAACAACTATCCTAACCGGGAATCAAACGGGAATCCAAACCTACAAACATTCCAAAGCCACCACTACACCAACGATAAATCTTAAAACGATATTTCTCATCATTGCTCATATTTATTCAATTCATTTGCGTGGCTTTGAATCTCGTAGACACTTTCTATAGGCACCCATCCAAGCATAATTTTTTTTCAATTAGTTGATTTTAACCGGTGTATGGGGATGTATTGCAACATTTGGTTTATCTAAGCAAGCATTAGCACTTAAAAATCATAATACTATAATAAAACTAAGGTATAAAT
Organism: Selenia dentaria; assembly: GCA_917880725.1. Lineage (NCBI taxonomy): Eukaryota > Metazoa > Arthropoda > Insecta > Lepidoptera > Geometridae > Selenia > Selenia dentaria. Next base: position 8,835,994 of record OU862891.1, read on the forward strand.
ACTTAAACATAACGCTCAATGTGTGGTTTCAGTTAAGTCTTAGGGTAAAATTCTTTGAACTAAATGTGGTAGGCAATAGTGTGGTAGTATATCATTATATCCGTATCAATATCCAACCGTAGGTAGGTTGATGCTGTTTATCCGTTTGTCCATCTGTCCGTCTGACTGAGAGTCTGATAGAGCATGTAGGTCGTCCACCGACAATGTGGAAGACGTACTAAATAAGGTCGCAGGACTATCTTGGGTGCATGCAGCTTCCATCTGGTCCTTCCGTATGCATATCTTCAGCAGTAAAAGTTTTACATCTCATATAATAATAAATTTAGGTAGCCCTTGTTTGCAAATTTTACTATTCCATGTGTAGTTTTTCACATGGATGTATATATGTCGCAAAACCTACTAAGGAATTAGATTGCACTTCATTGTTCGGTACGTTTTGGATTTAGTATGTACTAAGACAATTAACTGCTTTTAATTTTGTTCTGCTAACTCCCACTACCATAGAATTATACTTAATCCATCATCATCTTCACTTAAAGAAAACCAAATTACGTATCACACAATATAAACAATATAAACCTGCCTATTAAGTTTGACCTAGAGAACGGTTGCAGTGCAGTATTTCCATTTTTGGCATTAATATAAGATAGGATTGAAGAACTTTACACACAGTAACGTCTCTAAAACGTTGGCATTCATTTTATTTACGATGTGCGTAAGTTCGGCCATGTATAGTTTGTATCTCAGCTATAGTGGCTACCTTTCCGACAGCTTCACAACTTTAATATGCTACATTTTATTAAATCTATTATTCCCAATCTTCATTTTCCGCCCTACCTTTAGGAACGATTTGATAGCGATATAATGCAGAACCAAAAAATATCTTGACCATAATATGCCTACTCACATTTTTAGTTGCTACTAAGTTGTTTACTTTAAAAACAGTCAAATTAGTGATTTTGTAAAGTCAAGTCTTTCTCTTGATATATTCCAATACTACGTAAATATATTTAAGGGAAAATGAAAAGAGCTATACATTTCTCAATAAGCTAGGTTCTTATTCGATATAGTTGAAAAAAATACTGTTCCAAGTGTGAACACCACACCACACTTTGTATTTATTTTAATTACATGACGCTCGGCCTTCGGCTTCATTTCACTTAAAAGCACACTCGGCCTTCGGCCTCGTTTCGTTTAGAAGCACGCTCAGCCTTCGGCCTCGCTTTGCTTGAAAGCATGCTCGGCCTTCGGCTTTGCTTCGCTTACAAGTACGCTCGGCCTTCGGCCTCGCTTTGCTTAGGAGCACGCTCAGCCTTCGGCTTCGCTTCGGTTAGAAGTACGCTCGGCCTTCGGCCTCGCTTTGCTTAGAAGGACGCTCAGCCTTCGGCTTCGCTTCGCTTAGAAGTACGCTCGGCCTTCGGCCTCGCTTTGCTTAGAAGGACGCTCGGCCTTCGGCTTCATTTCACTTAAGAGCACACTCGGCCTTCGGCCTCGTTTCGTTTAGAAGCACGCTCGGCCTTCGGCCTCGCTTTGCTTAAGAGCACGCTCAGCCTTCGGCTTCGCTTCGCTTAGAAGTACGCTCGGCCTTCGGCCTCGCTTTGCTTAGAAGGACGCTCAGCCTTCAGCTTCGCTTTGCTTAGAAGAACGCTCGGCCTTCGGCCTCACTTCACTTAAGAGCACACTCGGCCTTCGGCCTCGTCAATATAACTCGGCCTGCGGCCTCGCTATTTTGACCAATGCCGTCATCAAAAAATGGATTTCATATTTCGAAATTGGGACTCTAAAAACCCTTAGATATCGATTTTCAGTCGGATCGGACCATTATTCAAGGTAGCCGCCATCTTGAATCCGCCATCTTGGATTTTTGACATTTTCACCAGATTGCATTTCCAGTCCCCTAAAACATTAGTTCAAGCACCCCGTACCCACCTTTAACGGTTGCGGCGTTATAAGCATTTACATTTTGTATGGGCGCGATCGTCTTTTGTTCGGGAGGTGTGTTTTTTTTTTAATTTTTAGGAAATGCCCAGGGTGCTTGTCAATATTAGTTTTGGCACTAACTACCTATCTCTTTTAGTTTCCGAAACCCGTCAAGCTGTTTCATCAGAAGGTACACATTCAGCTCCTTTCAGATGTCACTTAAGGACGTAAGACCACTGCCTATACTTTTCACTTACAAAGCCTCAGCGTTCCATCATGCCAACATGTCGAAAAACAACGATAAAATTTCCAGAGAAAAAAATTGTATAGCGGCCATGTTGAAAAATGACGTCATCAAAAAATGGATTTCATATTTCGAATTGGGGACTCTAAAAACCCTTAGATATCGATTTTCAGTCGGATCGGACTAATATTTAAGGTAGCCGCCATCTTGAATCCGCCATCTTGGATTTTTGACATTTCCGCCAAACTGCATTTCCGGTCCCCTTAAACATTAGTTCAAACACCCCGTACCTACCTTTAACGGTTGCGGCGTTATAAGCATTTACATTTTGTATGGGAACGATCGTCTTTTGTTTGGGAGGTGTGTTTTTTTTTTAATTTTTGGCAGTTGCCCAGGGTGCTTGTCAATATTAGTTTTGGCACTTACCCCCTATCGCTTTTAGTTTCCGAGAGCCGTTGATCTGTTCTACCTGGTATTCCACGTTCAGCTCAATTCAGTTTCTTCTAAAGTCACCTACCCTAACCCCACATATGACCCTACAAAACCATAATCCCCATCACGCCCACTGGGAGAAATGATCCATTTAAATTCCGAAAAAACATTTGTATGGCGGCCATATTGAAAAATGACGTCATCAAAAAACGATTTTCATATTTCGAATGTGGGACCCCAAAAACCCCCCGATACCAATTTTGAGCCGGATCGGACCAACTTTCAATTCGGCCGCCATTTTGAATCCGCCATCTTGGATTTTTGACACTTTTACTAAATTACCCTTTCGATTCCCTATGACATTTGGTCAAACACTTTATACTTATCTCAAACGGTTTAGGAATTATAAGCAATTACATTTTGTATGGGAGCGATCGTCTTTTGTTCGGGAGGTATGTTTTTTTTTTAATTTTTGGCAGTTGCCCAGGGTTTTGTTCATTTTTAGTTTTGGCACCTACCCCCCATCTTTTATAGTTACTGAGAGCCGTTGACCTGTTCCATCACACTTCCACATTCAGCTCATCCCGGACTTTTCCCTTTGGTTTCAGAACCCCCCCTACACTTTTCCCTTACATCTTCTATACCCACCATTGCTCCTTCATACCGTACCATTTATGTCAGTGAGTCAGTGAGTGGTAATCCATCTTTATATAATGTGATAAATAATAAATAATAAATAATATAAATAATAATAATAATAATAATTATATAATATGATGATGATTTTAGCGGTAGAACAACTCTCCTACCGTGATCGTCAACAATGCCACCTTGCGGTGAATTTAGAAAACATCTGCGAGTCAAAACCATTCCATTTATCTAATAATACAAAAAATTTGCTAATTTCAACCTTCTGAAATTAATTTGTCTATAATGTATGTTTTTTTATAGTAAAATAATTATATATTGTTAACATAACAAAATAGCGACGACGATTATTATTTGCACGTTAAAAGTACTTTATTGGGTTTCCCCACATGAATTGTGGGCACGTCATGTAACGTTAACGGGTTGAAGGCCACGTTGTGATTATATTCGGCTCGACTGCGCAAGAAACATAGAATTATGGCTAGTCATTTAATGTAATGGCAGCTTTTAAAGCCACCATAATATCGGATTCATCAATGAAATAAAAATGACCGAAACCAATCGAGCGAGATCAAGTTATATTACTTGAAATATGTATAGAGATAAGATATCCGATGCTTCTGATTGAATTCAATCAACATCTAGACCTAGTTTATTTAATGTCAATTTTATTTGGATTGTTTTTGTACTTGACTATGTTTCATATAACATGTACATCAGGTATGTCCATTGACAGACTTTTAAAAAAGTAGTTTTTAAATCGATGCGTTTTTTTGTGTATAACATTCCTTATTTTTATTAGGTCAACTGATTTTGACGATTCTTGTTTGCCGGATAGGTTTGGATAGGATAGGCGTCAAGTTTGGGTGTCATTTAAAATTTTTTAAAGAAATTAAAAGAGATAACCGTGTCATCGTTATCCTAATCGTTTTTAAAAATTAAAAACATTTCTCGCCTTCAAAGTTTCAGCAAAACATGGCCGACGAAAGCCGACAGTTTGAAGCTGCGGTTTCGTTAATTGTGTTTTGTTGTTTTGCCTTTTCGAGCGGCTGTTACGGGGTTTTAAATTCAGCATGATTGATGGATAAATGCTCATGCGTTTGTAATTCTTAGCTGAAACTTTTCAATGTAAGTTTGGCGAAACTACGTCACGAGTAAAAAGTTTGAATCGTTTCAGATAAGTATTATGTTCTGAAAACCTCTGCATATTTAAAAAAAAAGTATAATTTATAATTAATATAATGCAATGATAATAAAAAGTATAAATCACGACGATAATAACATATAATCTCCTTCTTCTAATACTATAATTGCGAATGTATGCATTGATAGAGATTTGTTACGCAACCACGTTAGGACGACGGCTAACGTGGTTGCACGGCTGTGGATGAAATATGTAATGTACTCGTAGATAGATGAGGCGCTGTAATAACACAAGGCACACTTTTTATCATCATCATCTTGATCTATCGCGCCACCGTGTGGGTGAAATCGCTTATATGATAAACTAGTTATAACTACCTCTATTATAATATAAATTTAAAACAATAATATTCCTATATTTAGTTGTCTTATATTTTTTCATAATAATACTTAAAACGTGTGGCTTTAAATTTTGTCAACGAGGAATATACGGAAGGTTTTTTTACTTCAGTCAATAAAAATGTGGAGTAAGTATAATAATAAAGAAATTATATTATTTATGATAGTCACGTTCAGATGTTTAGTAATCACCAGTGTCGACTCGCGACTTTGTCCGCGTAGAATAAGGCTATTGCGATCTCTCGGTGAATCGGGCTATAAAAAATCACTCTCGGGTATAAACCATATTCACCACAAATTTCATTGAAATCCGTTCAGCCGTTTTTGCGTGATTGAGTTACCAACATACGTACATCCAAACCTTCACTTCTATAATATTAGTGTGATAGCTCTCAGACTCTCTCAGGGTTGCGGCTATTTGCAAAGAAGATACGGCGCGATGATTCGTGTTGTTCGAGGCTGACGCTTGATGTCAACTCACTGAAATTCGTTATAACGCTGCGTCCACATTTGTAACATTTTACCGAATATTATCCCGTGACCGTATCAGACACGCGTGTCAGTACTGATAATGTGGACGTCTGTTGTTACACGAACAATTGTTACAAGCTGCGCGTCGAAGTACGCCAGATGACACAGATACAGACACGAGTAGGAGCGGATCACGTCGTGACATGTCCCGGTACGTGCCTCGCTCCTGTAACGATGCCATGCCACTACTATGCCCAGTCTAGTTCGACACTATGCGTCTACACTTGTAACATTTCATCTTACATGGTTGGTGACCATGTCTGCACAAACCTAGACCGCCCACAATTACCGTAACATGTCTTGTACGACGTCACGTCGTCTGGTCCGTTGTCTTGTCACAAGTGTGGACGCACCCGAGGTTTGATATTTTCAAATCACAGACGCCGGCAGTAATTACAAAACGGCGTCCTGTTTGACAGCTGGTATGTGTAAGGGGCGGAGAATTGGCCCGCGGGGCGCTGAAGTGTGGAATCGTACATTTCACACGACGGCGACGGTGGCCCATGTCCCATCGAGTTCTCAGACAGAATAATGGAGGAATAGAAATGCATAATTAGATTGAAGTTCCATTTAGTTTAGTTTCAAGTTTGATAGTTAGATTAAATAACTTATATATAAGTTATTACATCATACAGTTTTAAGTTTGGTTAATTCAAAATACCGAGCAAATGTTATTTCATGGTAAATAGGGATATTTAGTTCCCGGGCCGGGCCTGTTTAACAAAACTCATCCCAGCTGTTAATTTGATAACACCACCGATTTTTCTTCTCTGCCATTACATATTAACTAACATATAATATTCTTTATTAATTACATCCATGGCTAGATGATAACTGGAATATACTGGATGATACTGTTATTAAAATGGTATTTAATGTAATCCCACAAATAAATAGTTTCTATCTATGACGTTTTATGTGTGATATACACAAACGTACTCGTACTATGACACAAACTACTTAAGTAAGTGCCTATTAAATCTATGCTATTAAACGTATAGAGAAGTCGAGGATAATACGTATCTAACTGTTAATGTATATGTGTACGCTATAATAGAATACTTGTGTAGGTACTAAGTTACTGCCAGATTGTGCCATTCCTTTTCAAATACTGGGTTGATAAGTTGGTAGCTTTATTCGTAGTTCATGTCTTTTATATATAATAATTATAATAATTTATATTATGTATATTATATAATTTGTGTCAACGCTACAATGCCAATTTCACGCTTAAGTGTGTCGTGAACATAGGTAAAGAAAGCGAGTTACATTATTCTCTGACTTCGTATACCAGAGACCAAGTACCATAGTCATATAGGAGGAAGTTATTGCTTAATAGCTTATCTATTAAATACTCTGAAACTGCGGGCAAATGGTAGGTGAATGTGAAGTCGTTGGTGGCATCATTTCAGGATTTAAAACGATAGTGTGTTAAACATACCTGTGTATAAAGTAACCGCACATAAGAGAGAAATCTACTGCGCCTATATTTTTATCTTTGTATATATCGCTGGTTGGTAAGGGTTTGCTGGAAAAAACTCTTTTTAGGCTCGCCTGTTGTACTCGTACATATACAATTATTCTCATAGATACCCATGTGTTTTATGTGGGCAATAAACACTGTTCCATATCCTATATAAATATAGTAAAAGCCAAATAAAACAAAACAAAAATCTCATTTATAATAGCACAACAATCCACAAGCGTAGTACGACAGTAGAAAGCTATCCATAGTCATAATCTACATCATACTCGTACATCAACCCGCGGGTGAAACCGCGGAAAGCAGCTAGTTATTAAATAATTGTGTTGTAACAGCGGATTTCCTAGAATAAAAACCTTTATTTTTAGAACTTATCTGGAGGATAATAACTGATGATTGACAGGTCTTGAAACTTGCGTAACTTTTAACCTGTAACTTTTAATGAACATTTAAAAAGATATTATGAAGCAAATATATTTGTGTGTCTGTCCGACACAATACCAATATTTCGATAATATCAAACTTGTTTCGGCAAATTATCATATGTCAGACTGTATTCGTATTGTTTTGTTCTAGTTTTTGTCTTGACTCAGAAAAGTATTTTTTTTTTTGCAAAACTTAGCGCTGTGAAATATGACTGAAAACATCTTATAACTAAACTTTCTTTAAGCTAAAAGAAAAATAATATTAAACAGTAATTAATCCAAAGTCACTTTCAATACTTTCTTATCGTAAATTATACTGGGCTGCAAGGAAAGCGGGTCGTTGATAATAGAAAGATGCGATAACTTTTGAAATATTTAAGTACTGCTTTAGAATAAATGTTTATTAAAATTTATTTTATTAAGATAAGCCGCTCTGGGCTCCTGTGGAGGTGTATGACCTATACTCGCTGATTCAAAGGATCAAGTACCTGCAATGGCAATAAGCTCATAATCATGTGTATTATGCAATTCGCATCGACTTGACCACCTCTGCCTTTTTGGAAGTGGGTAAAATAAAATCTGAATTCGATCATACGATGTATTTCGATCGCTTCCAATAAAATTTAATCAGTTGTAAGAACGTCTATTTCGTATTTTTTTTTAATGGTATTTGCATTTTAAACGTAAACAATTGGAAAATGCACAGAGCTTTGTATTACAAACTGTGAACTCTCTATGCCACAGACGTACTGTATGTACTCGTATGTAGATAACGTTACACATACTCAAACTTTCGTCCTAAGCCCACTAAGCTCACTCAGCCCGCTAAATCGCTAAACGTTCAATAGGTTAACAAAAAATGGAACTATTTCAATTCTAAAATTATTTTTTTTACGGATATAGTTCAATGTTTGATTATCATAAGAAACTGTTCGTAAGGATCATCGTGCAACTCACTTAAAGATCACATCGCGGGTGATTGTGTATAAACCCATTGAACAGTGATGTTTATGATTTTAACGAAATGTTTATTAAATTTTATATAAAATTATAAAATTAAATGTATATTGCACTCCAACCAACTAATAACATTTTTGTATTCGCAAATTATACAAATTACCGTATTCGACAGCCGTATTTATCTTAGATATTGTTGTGATTGTTTTGACATTGTTGGAAGCAAGTTTGATTATGGATGTATTTGGTTTGGTTTATGTTTTGTCTCAAGCTGGACGGCTATCCAATCTACCTTACCATTTTATATCTTCGCAAAGTTTTCGGTCGGCTCCAGCAAACTGTATTTTTTCCAAGTGATTTTGTATCCTTATCGGGGGTTATGGCGCTTCACCATCATTACGCAAATCGTAAGACCTCTTCCGATATATAGTTAATAGTTATTACTCTAAGACAGGGGTGGCGAACCAATGGCATGCGTGCCACTGGTACCAGCAGATAAAATAGTTGGTCACGCCACAGATCGAAACGTTTGCATGTTAGTTCGAAGTAGCATAGTAAACTAACAAGCATTAGTACAAAAGCTCGCAAGTGAGCTTAAATTTATTACTGTAGTGCATTATGTATTTTTTGTTTTATACTGTCAAATATGATGAGATCTATGAAGAGTTTGTTATTAAATTAACAGCTGGGATGAGTTTTGTTAAACAGGCCCGGCCCGTGAACTAAATATCCCTTTTTACCATGGAATAACATTTGCTCGGTATTTTGAATTAACCAAACTTAAAACTGTATGATGTAATAACTTATATATAAGTTATTTAATCTAACTATCAAACTTGAAACTAAACTAAATGGAACTTCAATCTGAATATGCATTTCTATTCCTCCATTATTCTGTCTGAGAACTCGATGGGACATAGGCCACCGTCGTGTGAAATGTACGATTCCACACTTCAGCGCCCCGCGGGCCAATTCTCCGCCCCTTACACATACCAGCTGTCAAACAGGACGCCGTTTTGTTATTACTGCCGACGTCTGTGATTTGAAAATATCAAACCTTGGGTGCGTCCACACTTGTGACAAGACAACGGACCAGACGACGTGACGTCGTACAAGACATGTTACGGTAATTGTGGGCGGTCTAGGTTTGTGCAGACATGGTCACCAACCATGTAAGATGAAATGTTACAGGTGTAGACGCATGGTGTCGAACTAGACTGGGCATAGAAGTGGCATGGCATCGTTACAGGAGCGAGGCGGCGGCGCGGGCGTGGCACGTACCGGGACACGTCACGACGTGATCCGCTCCTACTCGTGTCTGTATCTGTGTCATCTGGCGTACTTCGACGCGCAGCTTGTAACAATTGTTCGCGTAACAAAAGACGTCCACATTATCAGTACTGACACGCGTGTCTGATACGGTCACGGGATAATGTTCGGTAAAATGTTACAAATGTGGACGCAGCGTAATAACGAATTTCAGTGAGTTGACATCAAGCGTCAGCCTCGAACAACACGAATCATCGCGCCGTATCTTCTTTGCAAATATCCGCAACACTGAGAGAGTCTGAGAGCTATCACACTAATATTATAGACGTGAAGGTTTGGATGTACGGATGTTGGTAACTCAATCACGCGAAAACGGCTGAACGGATTTCAATGAAATTTGTGGTGAATATGGTTTATACCCGAGGGTGATTTTTTATAGCCCGATTCACCGAGAGATCGCAATAGCCTTATTCTACGCGGACAAAGTCGCGAGTCTACACTGGTGATTACTAAACATCTGAACGTGACTATCATAAATGATATAATTTATTTATTATTATACTTACTCCACATATTTATTGACTGAAGTAAAAAAACCTTCCGTATATTCCTCGTTGACAAAATTTAAAGCCACACGTTTTAAGTATTCTTATGCAAAAATATTAGACAACTAAATATAGGAGTTTTATTGTTTTAAATTTATATTATAATAGAGGTAGTTATAACTAGTTTATCATATAAGCGATTTCAACCTACACGGTGGCGCGATAGATCAAGATGATGATGATAAAAAGTGTGCCTTGTCTTATTACAGCGCCTCATCTATCTACGAGTACATTACATCTTTCATCCACAGCCGTGCTGTCGTCCTAACGTGGTTGCGTAACAAGTCTCTATCAATGCATACATTCGCAATTATAGTATTAGAAGAAGGAGATTATATGTTATTATCGTCGTGATTTATACTTTTTATTATCATTGCATTATATTAATTATAAATTATACTTTTTTTTTAAATATGCAGAGGTTTTCAGAACATAATACTTATCTGAAACGATTCAAACTTTTTACTCGTGACGTAGTTTCGCCAAACTTACATTGAAAAGTTAAGCTAAGAATAACAAACGCATGAGCATTTATCCATAAATCATACTGAAATTAAAACCCCGTAACAGCCGCTCGAAACGGCAAAACAACAAAACACAATTAACGAAACCGCAGCTTCAAACTGTCGGCTTTCGTCGGCCATGTTTTCCTGAAACTTTGAATGCGAGAAATGTTTTTAAGTTTTAAAAACGCTTAGAATTACGATGAAACGGTTATCTCTTTTATTTCTATAATAATTTTTAAATGACACCCAAACTTGACGCCTATCCTATCCAAACCTATCCGGCAAACAAGAATCGTCAAAATCAGTTGACCTAAAAAAATAAGGAATGTTATACACAAAAAAACGCACCAATTTATAAACTATTTTTTTAAAAGTCTGTCAATGGACATGCCTGATGTACATGTTATACGAAACATAGGTACGTCAAGTACAAAAACAATTCAAATAAAATGGACATTAAATAAACTAGGTCTAGATGTTGATTGAATTTCAATCAGAAGCATCAAATATCTTATCTCTATACATATTGCAAGTAATATAACTTGATCGCGCTCGATTGGTTTCGGTCATTTTTATTTCGACGATAAATCCAATATTATGGTGGCTTCAAAAGCTGCAATTACTTTAAATGACTAACCATAATTCTATGTTTCTTGCGCAGTCGAGCCGAATATAATCACAACGTGGCGGTCACCCCGTAAACGCTACATGACTTGCCCGCAATTCATGTGGAAACCCAAGAAAGTACTTTTAACGTGCAAATAATAATGGTCGCTAGTTTGTTAATACAAGAAGAAAATACCAATCTTTTCTGGTGCCTGATTATTCAATTGAAAAACGGCTTGGTAACTTTTTCATTTCCGTAAAATCAACTCTTTTTGTTGTTTTAGGTCACTGTTTTGACGAGGTTGTAAAAATGAGAAAAGGAAATAAAGAGAATGAAATGTCAGCGAAATTAAAAATGTTGAGACAAAGCGCGTAATATTTTTATAGCTCAAAGTGTTTGTAAGAGTTATATCGTGTTGTTAACTTGTAACAAGTATTTTGTAGAAATCAAACAGAAAAGAGTTTTGACTGTTATTACGATGTTTGATTATTATTAAGATCTGTTTTGAAAGTAGGAATAGGAATTGTCGTAATTTACGTTTGGATTTATTTTCCAATGCGATTGTTCATTAAGATGTTTATCTGTATTGCGGTTGGATTATTGAAGACTAAGATAAAAAATACACATCTTTAGTAATCTATTTTTTCCCAGAAAGTCCTAATAGAGTGTCAATAATACTAGGTCCAAAATGAACAGCAGTTTCTGGTTAATCTTATGACGAAAGCTCTCTCATTATTCTTAAAACTTTAATAACTTATACTTGACAATGGCCAAAATTATAAGACGTATAAATACGAAATTTAAGAAAATTAAAAATATAAAAAAACTACTCCACATCTACTTTTAAAATCTTTTCAATAACATATAATATAATTATACTTTGGAAAATGCATGTCTCTTATATTATATATTTCTGCCTTTTTAATTTAAACAATCAGACAGTTAAATAAATTTAAAATTCATGAAATGTTAGAAGCTAAGTTTCTAAGTTTTCTGGTTCCTTGCATAACTTTTCTAACACAAGTGTAAAAAAGAGAGGCTTCGCGTTACAAATAGGTAGAATACTTATGTAATAGAACTTATTGTATGGTGGCAGTTCTTACCCGGACTAACTCATTCACCGAGAGTTCTACTGCACTAAGTAGTTCTAGTTACCTCAAGATTGAAAACCTGCCCTGAAGCAGAGTCCTAATCATGAATTCTGGTAGCTATCCATGAGAGCTAGTTGCCATTCTAGCTCTTGTGGGATATCGCACTTGACCATCAACTGAGATAGTAGTCAAGTGGTAGCTAGTAGTCCATTAATAAAAAAGAAAGATAAATACTATCCCCTTGTCTACATTTTAAATGATAATGAACACAATCATTTTAAATGTATAAAACTTACTCAGTTATATGTAGGCATAAAAAAATGGATGACATTTTATTGATTTATTGACACCGTTTTATAACAGACGTTAGAAGTTAAATCCACAAACATTGCTTAGATAATTTAAAACTCTCATGAAGACATGTAACTATTACTACAGACAATTTAATAAAAGGTATGCAAATTCTACGAGCTTAAAGTTTATTTCTCTAACACAGATTTCATCCATCTTGCTAATCGAAAACATCGAGTCCTCCTCAGCTCCGAAACCTCAGCGATTACGGCTCAAAAGTCACTCGTAATTAATTTTCCCGGTGACTCGCAAATTGTTATGCTTTGCTCGGTCTATATTATCTAAGTAGGTAACGAATGTAAATTTTGTAATCTTTTAGTATAAGAGCTGATGGTTAAAATGTTTTATTTTAACACAATATTATATTTTAGGTGGTAGGCCTTTTGTGCAAGAAAATATATCGGATATTATAGTAAGAACGTAGATGCTAAACTAAAAGTTTAATAAACCGACTACTAAATTGTTAGACCACACACTAAAACGTTTAAAATCCACCTTTCTTTTCGGCTTCGCCGCGGTCGGGTAATTTTGTACCCAATGAACGTGCAATAAAAAAATATTTAATGACGTATCATTTTCAAAATCGGTTGAGACGTTACGTAGTTACGATCGGACACAGGAACGGACATACACACATAATACACGCACATACAAGTCAAACACATAACCCTCTTTTTGGGATTCACCACAGTCGGATAATAAACAATGCTTAATAGTAATCGTTGTTTCTAAAAAAAACAATGTTTTGTAATATCAAACGCAATTTGCGAAAGTAATAATTTTGATATTCAACTACCATATTATTGTTCGATTATCAATGTTACGTTAGACACAGATAAATCGAATGTTTTCATTTGAGATAGAATAATAACATTTCGGGCTTATTCATTTATTTATAATTTTCTCAGCTTTCTGTCTGTTAAATTTTCATTCATCGTAAATCATATTATAATAGCTTGAAATATGTAGACATCCTTATCAAACTACCTTTCTTCCATTAGCTAATCTGCCGTGCGATTCTTTAAGAGCTAACATCGTTGAAACTTTGACAACATCCGTGAAACAAATGACGAGATGTCAAGAAAAGTTGGAAAAACAACCTTGTGTACAAGGGCTATATCTCATAAAGTATTTGACATCGGTGAGCTCGTTTACGAGCGCAACGACGAATCATTAGAGAATCGCACGGCTGCGCACCAGAAGAGCTTCGACAAGCGTTCGTCGTCAAATGACAGCTCTACCGCTGCAGAGTAGTTAGATATTTTATTCACGGCAAACTATTATAGGACACATGCTAAAACTCCACGAAGGAAGCACTCCATCTGTCATCAAGCCTAGTGCCACCAGTGTATATTGCAGCAGCTACCCTTGAAAACCAATTGGCATTCTATATCGTTCGCCTGCGCTACGAGTAAGCCAGTCAGGTAAGATTGTACCTATATCAAACATCCCAACTGTATCATCTTATACAGACGTGTATATCGTGTTCGTGGCACATACTATAAATAACCACTTTAGATAAGTAAGGTTGCTTCTCGTCTAAAGTGAACTATATTCATAAGAGAAATAAAGAATGTTTAACCACAAATTAAATTACCGGTTAAAACCGGTAGTGATCACCGAATGGTAAGAGGCACGGTGAATATTAATGTCAAACTGGAGAGGTCTCGTCTGGTGAAGTCTACGCCCCGACCCACTCGTGCCCGTATTCAAGACCCCGAGAGCATTCAACTTGAGCTATCCAATCGCTTCGATTGCCTTGAGAACATCGCTTCAGTGGACGAGATCAATAACTATACATAGTAGAAACTGTTCATACAGTGGGTTCCAAGTACTTTAAACCCCACCGTACAGATAGACCACAGAAACTCTCCAACAATACCCTCAACCTCATGGCTGAACGACGCTTATTGAAACTGCAGTCTTCGGATGATGCTGAAGCATATAGTCTGCTCAATAGACGAATATGGAAGTCCTTGCGACACGACATCCGGATCTTTAATACAAACCGTATTAAAGAGACGATAAAGCGGAAAAAAGGCTCCAAAGTGTTTGCAAGAGACATGTCTATTGGGCAAAGCCAGTTGACGAAGCTGAAGAGAGAAGACGGCAGTGTAGCGTCGACCAAAGCAGAAGTATTAGGAGAGGTAGAGAGTTTCTACGGACAGCTATACACCTCGGTCGATAAACCTGTTAGCAGCTCGGCCAAAGACCCAAGAGCCAAGCTGACCCGACATTATACCGAAGATATCCCGGACATCAGCCTGTACGAGATTAGAATGGCCTTGAAACAGCTTAAGAACAACAAGGCGCCTGGTGACGACGGTATCACATCTGAGCTTCTGAAAGCGGGTGGAACACCGGTACTTAAAGTCCTTCAGAAGCTCTTTAATACCGTCTTATTCGAAGGTTCAACGCCAGAAACATGGAACAAAAGCGTGGTGGTGCTGTTCTTCAAGAAAGGTGACAACACTTTACTTAAAAATTACAGACCCATCTCGCTTTTGAGCCATGTTTATAAGCTGTTTTCGAATGTCATAACGAACCGTCTCAGTCGCAGGTTTGATGAATTCCAGCCTCCGGAACAAGCCGGTTTCCGAAAAGGCTATAGTACCATAGACCACATCCATACGCTACGGCAAGTTATACAGAAGACCGAAGAGTATAACTTGCCTCTTTGTCTAGCGTTTGTGGACTATGAGAAAGCCTTTGATTCGATCGAGACGTGGGCAGTGCTTGAGTTTCTCCAGCGGTGCCATATTGACTATCGGTATATTGAAGTGCTGAAGTGTTTGTACAAAAACGCCTACATGTCAGTCCGAGTACAGGAGCAGAGTTCGAAGGCAATTCCATTGCAAAGAGGCGTCAGACAGGGAGACGTTATATCTCCGAAACTGTTCACCGCTATATTGGAAGACGCCTTCAAGCTTCTGGAATGGCAAGGACTTGGCATTAATATTAACGGCGAATACATCACTCACCTTCGATTTGCCGACGATATTGTAGTCATGGCAGAATCCATGGAAGACCTCAGTACAATGCTCGAAGGCCTCCATCGAGTTTCCCAACGGGTATTATCTCTAATGCCCATGTTGTACCTACCCCAATATCAGTTGGGAACTCAGTTCTCGAAGTTGTTGACGAGTACATCTACCTGGGACAGACAGTCAAACTAGGCAGGTCCAACTTCGCGAAAGAGGTCAATCGTCGAATCCAACTCGGCTGGGCAGCGATCCGGAAACTTCGCGAAGTCTTCTCGTCAAAAATACCTCAGTGCCTCAAGACAAGAGTCTTCGACCAATGTGTGTTACCAGTGATGACTTATGGCACTGAAGCGTGGTCTCTTACTATGGGCCTCATAGAAAAGCTCAAAGTCGCACAACGAGCTATGGAGAGGGCTATGCTCGGGGTTTCTCTACGTGATCGAATCAGAAATGAGGAGATCCGTAGAAGAACGAAAGTCACCGACATAGCTCAGAAGATTAGCCAGTTGAAGTGGCAGTGGGCAGGGCACATAGCACGCAGAACAGATGGCCGATGGGGCCGAAAAGTTCTGGAGTGGAGACCACGGACCGGCAAGCGCAGCGTAGGTCGTCCACCGACACGGTGGACAGACGATCTGATGAAGGTCGCAGGACGACGTTGGATGCATGCCGCTTCCAACCGGTCCTTTTGGAAAATCATGGGGGAGGCTTATGTTCAGTGGACGTTCTACGGCTGAGATGATGATGATGATGATGAACCACAAATAGAAATATTTACGACTACGGCCTTGACTACGAATGACAAGTATGTAAGATATTTTCAGTTCTACTCAAGTAAAACGTTCGCGCTATGACTAGACCTAAGCCCCTGCGGGATATAGAAGGCGTGTCGAACGTATAGACAGGTGATCCATCTTATACGTGCTTTACGTGAGGGATGATAGATATACAGGTTGATACTAGTAACAAAAACTGTTTTGTACCTGTTTTTGAAGGTTTCGTTCTTTCATTTTAGTAACGTCGAGCGTGTCTTTCTTTAAAGCTTTGAACACGAATTCTCATTCAACATAATAATAAACTAGTTGCTGTGTGAGCTGTAGACCTTGCGAGTATGTCTTTGCATAGCTTCAACTCAATACATAGTTACCTTCATCATCATCATGATGATGATGATGATGATAACTCAATACATAGTTACCGCGGACTTCAAATTGCCAACGCCATCTAGTTTTATATTAGGATACTAAAAACCTATGAAATAGATTTCATATGAAAACATTCAATAACTGAGTCAATAAAAAAATCTACACGATTTTCGAATGAGCTCACTAAATTTTACGAGAATCGGTTGAGAAATGTGATAGAGGAGAACAGCCGTACAGACAAACATACGAAAGCGTTTTTGCCCAAGCTAATATTGCAGAGACGCATAGCTAGTGCTTCGAACTCGCTCGGTCAGAGTAAGTTAAAAAGATATTTATTTTAAATTTATAAAACTGAGTTCTGTACTTGTTATGTTACTAAATAAGCGTGATAAATTTTGGTTCTAACAGAGCGAAAGTAGACGAGCTAAAGTCTGATGTGACGCTTTAATAGCAGTTAAGTAGAGAAATATAGTAATGTACTATACTAACAGCACGCTTATTTAGTCTCTAAGATTTAGTCATTATTTACTTACTTTGCGTCTGCCAACATTATGGCGAACCCAGCAATAAAAGAGCTAGAAACATAGTAAAATCAGAATTACGTTACATATTACTTAAATGTTTTGATAATCCTTTACAAAATGTAGTATACTCGATAATTCAATATATATTCAATAGCATAGTGGTGGGCGGAACCTCCATTCCAGCCAGGATGACGCTGAAATATCTAGGTGTCGTCCTTGACAGTAAGTGGAGGTTCGAGGCGCATATGCGGCAGCTGTCCCCTAAACTTCTGGGGACAGCTGGCGCGTTGAGTCGCCTCCTCCCAAACACCAGAGGAGGAGAAGGGAGCTGCCGCCGCCTCTATACAGCGGTGGTAAGCTCCATGGCGCTCTATGGAGCCCCCATATGGGCGGGATCTCTGCGGCGGAATAGCATAGCCGTCTTACTGGCGGCGCAGAGAGTTATGGCGGTGAGAGTGTGTCGAGGCTACCGAACACTCTCACACGAGGTGGCATGTGTCCTCGCCGGACTGCTCCCATGGGACCTTGAGGCGAAAGTCCTGGCCTCGGTCTACCAGCGCAGAGCGCGAGCGCGGGAGCGGGACGAGCGACTGGCACCGCGGGAAGTGGCGCATTGGCGTGATCGGGCCAGGGCGTCAGCTCTCGCCAAATGGAGGGATAGGATCTTCGCAGGGCCCACACAGAGAGGGGCCGGCGCTCAACGACTCCTTGAAGCGATCCGGCCTGTACTTGAACAGTGGGTGCAAAGAAGGCATGGTGGCTTCTCTTTCCGGCTGACACAGGTTCTCTCAGGACATGGTTGTTTTGGGAGATACCTCTGCAACGTCGCACGGAGAGAGCCCACCCCGGCATGCCACCAGTGCGGCTGCGTCGAAGACACCGCCCAGCACGCGCTGGACTCATGCCCAGGAGGAGCGGGACCGCGGCGATCCCTGATCGCGGTTGTAGGATCCGATCTCTCCTTGTCGGCCATTATTACGAAGATGGTTGGTGACGAGAGGTCATGGGAAGCAGTGGTCTCATTCTGCGAAATTATTGTTTCGCAGAGGGAGGCGGAGGAGCGGGAGAGGGAGAGAAACCCTTTCTCTCATCCGCTCCGGAGGGCGCGGACACGGAGGCGAGCCAATCGAGCTCGCACTCCGTCTCCGCTCCGAGGACCTGGGGCATCGGCTGCGGGGACGGCCGGTGCCCCCCATCAGGGTTAGGTCCTCACGAGGTGTGGATGTACCCTGTGTTCCGGGGCATCTCACGAGGCGGAAATGGGGTGGGCTCTTTACACCCACCCCAGAGTCTGGGCCTGCGTAGGCGGACAGCGACGTCGGTGGGGGCTGTGGCTGAATGCAGCAGCGGGCCCGCGCCCCCTGCCACCTGTCGACGACGGAGGAACACCGCAGAGGTTTGGTAGGTAGGTCGCCCTTCTGGCGGAGACTCCCACACGCGCACCAGCTCTCCCCAGAGCTGGTGATCAGGGTATAAAACCTTTCTCTGCAAAAAAAAAAAAAAAAAGGTCTATGATGGGTTAATACAATTTTTTGTCCCCGATGATTGGAGTAGAGGACTTTTCCAAAAAAATGAGGTAAGTATTCAATGGCGATTATTCGATATCTATTCTTTACCTTATCTGGTACCTATATGAATGATCATATTCAATCGATATTTAATGACCGATTTTGATAAAATTTAATAGAGACATTAGGTATCTGACTAAGAGGAATTTCCAATATCACTATAAATGGTCTTGTGGTTGCCGAGTTGCCATTGACCAAAGAGCGTTAAAGATGTGGTATACACAAGTGTCATGGGCAGACATGAACTTGACCATCAGTCGACTCGCTCGCCCTAACTCCTCGTCCAGTATATACCCTATATATATATATATATATTTATAATAACATGCGGTGTTAATTTCCATACACTATTTTCTACAGTAAGCACCTAATACAATATAAAGTAAGATTATTCTAGAAAAAGTGTGGAACTTGTTGAAGTCAGTACCATGATAGTTAAAAAGTATCTATTATCACAATATTGTGCGCATGGACTTCGACAAGTTATTTCACACAGTTTGGTGTTTAAGTCGGTTACATTTTTGGTATTTTTTTTCATTATACCCTTGCTACTTACGGGATTGATTGTCATTCTCCATCAATGATGATATCATCAAGACGCAACACAGGACATAACGCGCTCTACCTGCCCGTTAGCACGATACGAACCTGTCGCTATGAGATGCATGTTTATGTTCTTACTCACACAAAAATCTTGAAATTCCTTACTAGCAATACAACGGCCTTGATCAGCTATTATCCGGGTAGGGCCCCCAAAAGGAGCTACGCTTTTAGTCACTGCGTGAATACTACTATTGGAGTCAATGTTCATCGTATGAAAGAGAAGGACATATTTTGTAAACGCGTCAATCAAAACGAAAACGTATTCTTTCTTGTCGTTTTTTCCCGCTAAACTTACCCGTCGCGTCTATGTGAACCGTGTGCCACAGGGTCATTACCTTAGATGCAACTTGGCATAAACCTTTCCGGAGTGAGATTTGATCAGAGATTAAAGGAAGTGGGTAATGGTCAGGTACAGTGTTAATGTTAAGCTCGCGGTACTCAATACACATACGGTCAGAACCATCATGCTTCTTAACAAGAAAACTGGGATTGCAAAAGAGGAGCAGCTGGTTCTGATGATATTCGCATCTAAAAGTTCCTTTACGCGATCGCGATTAACACTACGTTCATCAGCCGAAATCCTATATGGTCACCGCTGTACCGTGTGATTGTAATCTATCAACCTAATTTTAAGCTCGCCCGTATTCACACAAGTTGTAGGCAAACCTGTGATAAAAAAAATCAGAGAAACGATCTAACGTTTGCAAAAGTCTCGACTTGTCACTACCTACGACGTCGGTCGCAATGTCGGTTAAACCAGGTTTACGGGCGTTATCGTTATTCCCGGAATTTATACAAACAATTTTAGATAAACACAGCTCCGTAGGCGTCATGTTCATAGTAAACCCCTGATTTAAAATCTGTCGACCTATCATGACGTCAATCTGTAGGTAATTATCGGACAAAACATGTAACAGAACTTCGAGATAGTGATAGTTAGTTTCAACACAAGATAAAATCTGTTCTGTGCTAAACACTCGCGCTTCACCAATACCAGTCATAGCAACTACATTAGTAAAACGCTTGTCACTAAACTTGGCTGCAAAACTTTCTTTAACTACAGAGCATTCAGCATCAGAATTATAAGTAAAACAAATCAGTGCACCTTTATTTTGTAACGTATCCCGATGGTGGTTGTACGACGCAGACATCAACACGTCGTCGTCGCTTGGTGTCGAGACGCGCCGGCGCCGCTGTCGCTCGTCCGTATTTTTCTTAATAGATGAAACTTCAAAGTTTTAGTAAAATAATTTACGACCAGTAAATTGAATTTAAGTGTAATATAATAACGACTATACATAGAAAACGTTTTAATTAGACATAATAACTCTAATCTAATCTTTTTAACTACTTTAAGCGAAAATCTGGAAAAACAACAAACAAGCCCACTCATTTAGCTGAAACAAACGAGCGGAACAGTGTTTAACGTGAAAAATTCCCCACTGGAAAGTCGCCATTCCTTAACAACAGACGTGCCCGTCTGTTATTCAAATTCGTTACCCTCGGGGGCCTGTAATAAATTTATGATATTTTTCATTTGCAATCTCCAAAGCGACAGTATGCCGATTTCATTTTTTCGCTGGTTTACTGTTGTGCTTTAATAAATTAACAAATAGTTAACCTACCGGGAAGAACAATTGTGGGTACTTTGCAGCTAAAATTAAACCATTATACATCTTTGTCGACGAATGTAGTACGAAATACATTTATTTTACATGACTTTATTTAACATGGTTAATTCCTATGTGTGACTTTCCGCTTCTATATTGGTATTTGATTTTTCTGCATTCTCTTTGTACAATTAAAATATCGAATATATATATATCAAATTCTGCCTCCTTCATCTACTATTCTATCTATTTATCTATATATATATATATATATATATAACGGCTGATGAGGGTCACCGTTATCAGCAGGGTCCATAATGCCTAGTTTTCTTACAGTGGGCGTCGTTGGGTAATGTCGGTGCAACGAAATAAAGTAGTTCACTCAATCAAATTATAATGTCTAATCAATTTACAAGATAGGTTCGTATATAGGAACGCGCGATGGTTCAAATTCTACCGCTCTGGCTGACCGCCACACAAAAAGTGTCCTGCGCTCCACTCAGCCGGTGACTTTGACTCCATCGAACGCCGACAGATGGCGCTGGCGTTCCGTATTACGCGTTGATTGTGACACGGCCAATCTGCTGGCACACGTTCTCGTGTGATGGTTAACCTACGACAATCGCTATGTAGTCTGAGCCTACGACCAAAAATATCTAAGAGAACGCCTGTTTCACTCGGTCATTCCTGACTACACTTTATGTTTTACGGGCACAGTAAAAGACATTAAAATTTAAAAGTTTGAACTATTTTAATAACTTTTTGACCAAACCTAACAATAAAGAATATAACATTCACTATACAACAGTCAGAGAGCCACATACCACAGGCAATCGCCAAACCTCAAATTTACTCAGTACAACTATGCACAGCTTACTGCAACTTACATCACATAAAACTCCCGAGTAAGACATCTAACGCCACGGCTCTCCAGCCGAACAGCAATCACTTTGCTCACACATAACCAGCGCGTTGTTCAGAATCTGTACGCATATCCATCAAGTGGATCGCCCGTTTGTCACCCGGTGACTACACGATACGGTATCTGCAGACCACGACCTCCGCCAGAGTTAAACGCGCACCGCGCACCCACGGACTACCTGAGTTGCCTCAAGAGATACCGATTTCTACCGGGCTACGACTACGAAATAACTACTGGTAAGGTCGAACACAATACGGCCGTTAGAGTCCCCTTACTCGAGTTTCCACCACAACTTAAGCTTGCTCTTCATCATGATCATTTACATCAACTTCGACTGGTATGTGACCTGCTGGCATCTTAATCTATCGTGTGCATATTTGTAAGTACGTTTTGAAATTATAGCTTTCAATGTGTAACGGTCACCATTCAATACTTCAGCGAGACATGTCATAAGACGCACACGTTTTGATATTTTTAGCCGCGATTTCGCGAATCTCTTCGATGTCGTCGACATCGATATCTGCACCACTGCACATCATCGACAAAGGCCTTGCTACTTTACCTATTAAAAGCTCTAGTGTAGAAGCTTTTGTCACTCGGTTCATAGTACAGTTTATCGATAATTGAACGTAGCCTAAAGAGTCTTGCCACGATTCACTATCACTAGACTCTACTGCGGTTAACATTGATTTTAAAACGGACATAACGCGCTCTACCTGCCCGTTAGCACGATACGAACCTGTCGCTATGAGATGCATGTTTATGTTCTTACTCACACAAAAATCTTGAAATTCCTTACTAGCAATACAACGGCCTTGATCAGCTATTATCCGGGTAGGGCCCCCAAAAGGAGCTACGCTTTTAGTCACTGCGTGAATACTACTATTGGAGTCAATGTTCATGGTATGAAAGAGAAGGACATATTTTGTAAACGCGTCAATCAAAACGAAAACGTATTCTTTCTTGTCGTTTTTTCCCGCTAAACTTACCCGTCGCGTCTATGTGAACCGTGTGCCACAGGGTCATTACCTTAGATGCAACTTGGCATAAACCTTTCCGGAGTGAGATTTGATCAGAGATTAAAGGAAGTGGGTAATGGTCAGGTACAGTGTTAATGTTAAGCTCGCGGTACTCAATACACATACGGTCAGAACCATCATGCTTCTTAACAAGTAAAACTGGGATTGCAAAAGAGGAGCAGCTGGTTCTGATGATATTCGCATCTAAAAGTTCCTTTACGCGATCGCGATTAACTCTACGTTCATCAGCCGAAATCCTATATGGTCACCGCTGTACCGTGTGATTGTAATCTATCAACCTAATTTTAAGCTCGCCCGTATTCACACAAGTTGTAGGCAAACCTGTGATAAAAAAAATCAGAGAAACGATCTAACGTTTGCAAAAGTCTCGACTTGTCACTACCTACGACGTCGGTCTCAATGTCGGTTAAACCAGGTTTACGGGCGTTATCGTTATTCCCGGAATTTATACAAACAATTTTAGATAAACACAGCTCCGTAGGCGTCATGTTCATAGTAAACCCCTGATTTAAAATCTGTCGACCTATCATGACGTCAATCTGTAGGTAATTATCGGACAAAACATGTAACAGAACTTCGAGATAGTGATAGTTAGTTTCAACACAAGATAAAATCTGTTCTGTGCTAAACACTCGCGCTTCACCAATACCAGTCATAGCAACTACATTAGTAAAACGCTTGTCACTAAACTTGGCTGCAAAACTTTCTTTAACTACAGAGCATTCAGCATCAGAATTATAAGTAAAACAAATCAGTGCACCTTTATTTTGTAACGTATCCCGATGGTGGTTGTACGACGCAGACATCAACACGTCGTCGTCGCTTGGTGTCGAGACGCGCCGGCGCCGCTGTCGCTCGTCCGTATTTTTCTTAATAGATGAAACTTCAAAGTTTTAGTAAAATAATTTACGACCAGTAAATTGAATTTAAGTGTAATATAATAACGACTATACATAGAAAACGTTTTAATTAGACATAATAACTCTAATCTAATCTTTTTAACTACTTTAAGCGAAAATCTGGAAAAACAACAAACAAGCCCACTCATTTAGCTGAAACAAACGAGCGGAACAGTGTTTAACGTGAAAAATTCCCCACTGGAAAGTCGCCATTCCTTAACAACAGACGTGCCCGTCTGTTATTCAAATTCGTTACCCTCGGGGGCCTGTAATAAATTTATGATATTTTTCATTTGCAATCTCCAAAGCGACAGTATGCCGATTTCATTTTTTCGCTGGTTTACTGTTGTGCTTTAATAAATTAACAAATAGTTAACCTACCGGGAAGAACAATTGTGGGTACTTTGCAGCTAAAATTAAACCATTATACATCTTTGTCGACGAATGTAGTACGAAATACATTTATTTTACATGACTTTATTTAACATGGTTAATTCCTATGTGTGACTTTCCGCTTCTATATTGGTATTTGATTTTTCTGCATTCTCTTTGTACAATTAAAATATCGAATATATATATATCAAATTCTGCCTCCTTCATCTACTATTCTATCTATTTATCTATATATATATATATATATATATAACGGCTGATGAGGGTCACCGTTATCAGCAGGGTCCATAATGCCTAGTTTTCTTACAGTGGGCGTCGTTGGGTAATGTCGGTGCAACGAAATAAAGTAGTTCACTCAATCAAATTATAATGTCTAATCAATTTACAAGAGAGGTTCGTATATAGGAACGCGCGATGGTTCAAATTCTACCGCTCTGGCTGACCGCCACACAAAAAGTGTCCTGCGCTCCACTCAGCCGGTGACTTTGACTCCATCGAACGCCGACAGATGGCGCTGGCGTTCCGTATTACGCGTTGATTGTGACACGGCCAATCTGCTGGCACACGTTCTCGTGTGATGGTTAACCTACGACAATCGCTATGTAGTCTGAGCCTACGACCAAAAATATCTAAGAGAACGCCTGTTTCACTCGGTCATTCCTGACTACACTTTATGTTTTACGGGCACAGTATAAGACATTAAAATTTAAAAGTTTGAACTATTTTAATAACTTTTTGACCAAACCTAACAATAAAGAATATAACATTCACTATACAACAGTCAGAGAGCCACATACCACAGGCAATCGCCAAACCTCAAATTTACTCAGTACAACTATGCACAGCTTACTGCAACTTACATCACATAAAACTCCCGAGTAAGACATCTAACGCCACGGCTCTCCAGCCGAACAGCAATCACTTTGCTCACACATAACCAGCGCGTGGTTCAGAATCTGTACGCATATCCATCAAGTGGATCGCCCGTTTGTCACCCGGTGACTACACGATACGGTCTCTGCAGACCACGACCTCCGCCAGAGTTAAACGCGCACCGCGCACCCACGGACTACCTGAGTTGCCTCAAGAGATACCGATTTCTACCGGGCTACGACTACGAAATAACTACTGGTAAGGTCGAACACAATACGGCCGTTAGAGTCCCCTTACTCGAGTTTCCACCACAACTTAAGCTTGCTCTTCATCATGATCATTTACATCAACTTCGACTGGTATGTGACCTGCTGGCATCTTAATCTATCGTGTGCATATTTGTAAGTACGTTTTGAAATTATAGCTTTCAATGTGTAACGGTCACCATTCAATACTTCAGCGAGACATGTCATAAGACGCACACGTTTTGATATTTTTAGCCGCGATTTCGCGAATCTCTTCGATGTCGTCGACATCGATATCTGCACCACTGCACATCATCGACAAAGGCCTTGCTACTTTACCTATTAAAAGCTCTAGTGTAGAAGCTTTTGTCACTCGGTTCATAGTACAGTTTATCGATAATTGAACGTAGCCTAAAGAGTCTTGCCACGATTCACTATCACTAGACTCTACTGCGGTTAACATTGATTTTAAAACGGACATAACGCGCTCTACCTGCCCGTTAGCACGATACGAACCTGTCGCTATGAGATGCATGTTTATGTTCTTACTCACACAAAAATCTTGAAATTCCTTACTAGCAATACAACGGCCTTGATCAGCTATTATCCGGGTAGGGCCCCCAAAAGGAGCTACGCTTTTAGTCACTGCGTGAATACTACTATTGGAGTCAATGTTCATGGTATGAAAGAGAAGGACATATTTTGTAAACGCGTCAATCAAAACGAAAACGTATTCTTTCTTGTCGTTTTTTCCCGCTAAACTTACCCGTCGCGTCTATGTGAACCGTGTGCCACAGGGTCATTACCTTAGATGCAACTTGGCATAAACCTTTCCGGAGTGAGATTTGATCAGAGATTAAAGGAAGTGGGTAATGGTCAGGTACAGTGTTAATGTTAAGCTCGCGGTACTCAATACACATACGGTCAGAACCATCATGCTTCTTAACAAGTAAAACTGGGATTGCAAAAGAGGAGCAGCTGGTTCTGATGATATTCGCATCTAAAAGTTCCTTTACGCGATCGCGATTAACTCTACGTTCATCAGCCGAAATCCTATATGGTCACCGCTGTACCGTGTGATTGTAATCTATCAACCTAATTTTAAGCTCGCCCGTATTCACACAAGTTGTAGGCAAACCTGTGATAAAAAAAATCAGAGAAACGATCTAACGTTTGCAAAAGTCTCGACTTGTCACTACCTACGACGTCGGTCTCAATGTCGGTTAAACCAGGTTTACGGGCGTTATCGTTATTCCCGGAATTTATACAAACAATTTTAGATAAACACAGCTCCGTAGGCGTCATGTTCATAGTAAACCCCTGATTTAAAATCTGTCGACCTATCATGACGTCAATCTGTAGGTAATTATCGGACAAAACATGTAACAGAACTTCGAGATAGTGATAGTTAGTTTCAACACAAGATAAAATCTGTTCTGTGCTAAACACTCGCGCTTCACCAATACCAGTCATAGCAACTACATTAGTAAAACGCTTGTCACTAAACTTGGCTGCAAAACTTTCTTTAACTACAGAGCATTCAGCATCAGAATTATAAGTAAAACAAATCAGTGCACCTTTATTTTGTAACGTATCCCGATGGTGGTTGTACGACGCAGACATCAACACGTCGTCGTCGCTTGGTGTCGAGACGCGCCGGCGCCGCTGTCGCTCGTCCGTATTTTTCTTAATAGATGAAACTTCAAAGTTTTAGTAAAATAATTTACGACCAGTAAATTGAATTTAAGTGTAATATAATAACGACTATACATAGAAAACGTTTTAATTAGACATAATAACTCTAATCTAATCTTTTTAACTACTTTAAGCGAAAATCTGGAAAAACAACAAACAAGCCCACTCATTTAGCTGAAACAAACGAGCGGAACAGTGTTTAACGTGAAAAATTCCCCACTGGAAAGTCGCCATTCCTTAACAACAGACGTGCCCGTCTGTTATTCAAATTCGTTACCCTCGGGGGCCTGTAATAAATTTATGATATTTTTCATTTGCAATCTCCAAAGCGACAGTATGCCGATTTCATTTTTTCGCTGGTTTACTGTTGTGCTTTAATAAATTAACAAATAGTTAACCTACCGGGAAGAACAATTGTGGGTACTTTGCAGCTAAAATTAAACCATTATACATCTTTGTCGACGAATGTAGTACGAAATACATTTATTTTACATGACTTTATTTAACATGGTTAATTCCTATGTGTGACTTTCCGCTTCTATATTGGTATTTGATTTTTCTGCATTCTCTTTGTACAATTAAAATATCGAATATATATATATCAAATTCTGCCTCCTTCATCTACTATTCTATCTATTTATCTATATATATATATATATATATAACGGCTGATGAGGGTCACCGTTATCAGCAGGGTCCATAATGCCTAGTTTTCTTACAGTGGGCGTCGTTGGGTAATGTCGGTGCAACGAAATAAAGTAGTTCACTCAATCAAATTATAATGTCTAATCAATTTACAAGATAGGTTCGTATATAGGAACGCGCGATGGTTCAAATTCTACCGCTCTGGCTGACCGCCACACAAAAAGTGTCCTGCGCTCCACTCAGCCGGTGACTTTGACTCCATCGAACGCCGACAGATGGCGCTGGCGTTCCGTATTACGCGTTGATTGTGACACGGCCAATCTGCTGGCACACGTTCTCGTGTGATGGTTAACCTACGACAATCGCTATGTAGTCTGAGCCTACGACCAAAAATATCTAAGAGAACGCCTGTTTCACTCGGTCATTCCTGACTACACTTTATGTTTTACGGGCACAGTAAAAGACATTAAAATTTAAAAGTTTGAACTATTTTAATAACTTTTTGACCAAACCTAACAATAAAGAATATAACATTCACTATACAACAGTCAGAGAGCCACATACCACAGGCAATCGCCAAACCTCAAATTTACTCAGTACAACTATGCACAGCTTACTGCAACTTACATCACATAAAACTCCCGAGTAAGACATCTAACGCCACGGCTCTCCAGCCGAACAGCAATCACTTTGCTCACACATAACCAGCGCGTTGTTCAGAATCTGTACGCATATCCATCAAGTGGATCGCCCGTTTGTCACCCGGTGACTACACGATACGGTATCTGCAGACCACGACCTCCGCCAGAGTTAAACGCGCACCGCGCACCCACGGACTACCTGAGTTGCCTCAAGAGATACCGATTTCTACCGGGCTACGACTACGAAATAACTACTGGTAAGGTCGAACACAATACGGCCGTTAGAGTCCCCTTACTCGAGTTTCCACCACAACTTAAGCTTGCTCTTCATCATGATCATTTACATCAACTTCGACTGGTATGTGACCTGCTGGCATCTTAATCTATCGTGTGCATATTTGTAAGTACGTTTTGAAATTATAGCTTTCAATGTGTAACGGTCACCATTCAATACTTCAGCGAGACATGTCATAAGACGCACACGTTTTGATATTTTTAGCCGCGATTTCGCGAATCTCTTCGATGTCGTCGACATCGATATCTGCACCACTGCACATCATCGACAAAGGCCTTGCTACTTTACCTATTAAAAGCTCTAGTGTAGAAGCTTTTGTCACTCGGTTCATAGTACAGTTTATCGATAATTGAACGTAGCCTAAAGAGTCTTGCCACGATTCACTATCACTAGACTCTACTGCGGTTAACATTGATTTTAAAACGGACATAACGCGCTCTACCTGCCCGTTAGCACGATACGAACCTGTCGCTATGAGATGCATGTTTATGTTCTTACTCACACAAAAATCTTGAAATTCCTTACTAGCAATACAACGGCCTTGATCAGCTATTATCCGGGTAGGGCCCCCAAAAGGAGCTACGCTTTTAGTCACTGCGTGAATACTACTATTGGAGTCAATGTTCATGGTATGAAAGAGAAGGACATATTTTGTAAACGCGTCAATCAAAACGAAAACGTATTCTTTCTTGTCGTTTTTTCCCGCTAAACTTACCCGTCGCGTCTATGTGAACCGTGTGCCACAGGGTCATTACCTTAGATGCAACTTGGCATAAACCTTTCCGGAGTGAGATTTGATCAGAGATTAAAGGAAGTGGGTAATGGTCAGGTACAGTGTTAATGTTAAGCTCGCGGTACTCAATACACATACGGTCAGAACCATCATGCTTCTTAACAAGTAAAACTGGGATTGCAAAAGAGGAGCAGCTGGTTCTGATGATATTCGCATCTAAAAGTTCCTTTACGCGATCGCGATTAACTCTACGTTCATCAGCCGAAATCCTATATGGTCACCGCTGTACCGTGTGATTGTAATCTATCAACCTAATTTTAAGCTCGCCCGTATTCACACAAGTTGTAGGCAAACCTGTGATAAAAAAAATCAGAGAAACGATCTAACGTTTGCAAAAGTCTCGACTTGTCACTACCTACGACGTCGGTCTCAATGTCGGTTAAACCAGGTTTACGGGCGTTATCGTTATTCCCGGAATTTATACAAACAATTTTAGATAAACACAGCTCCGTAGGCGTCATGTTCATAGTAAACCCCTGATTTAAAATCTGTCGACCTATCATGACGTCAATCTGTAGGTAATTATCGGACAAAACATGTAACAGAACTTCGAGATAGTGATAGTTAGTTTCAACACAAGATAAAATCTGTTCTGTGCTAAACACTCGCGCTTCACCAATACCAGTCATAGCAACTACATTAGTAAAACGCTTGTCACTAAACTTGGCTGCAAAACTTTCTTTAACTACAGAGCATTCAGCATCAGAATTATAAGTAAAACAAATCAGTGCACCTTTATTTTGTAACGTATCCCGATGGTGGTTGTACGACGCAGACATCAACACGTCGTCGTCGCTTGGTGTCGAGACGCGCCGGCGCCGCTGTCGCTCGTCCGTATTTTTCTTAATAGATGAAACTTCAAAGTTTTAGTAAAATAATTTACGACCAGTAAATTGAATTTAAGTGTAATATAATAACGACTATACATAGAAAACGTTTTAATTAGACATAATAACTCTAATCTAATCTTTTTAACTACTTTAAGCGAAAATCTGGAAAAACAACAAACAAGCCCACTCATTTAGCTGAAACAAACGAGCGGAACAGTGTTTAACGTGAAAAATTCCCCACTGGAAAGTCGCCATTCCTTAACAACAGACGTGCCCGTCTGTTATTCAAATTCGTTACCCTCGGGGGCCTGTAATAAATTTATGATATTTTTCATTTGCAATCTCCAAAGCGACAGTATGCCGATTTCATTTTTTCGCTGGTTTACTGTTGTGCTTTAATAAATTAACAAATAGTTAACCTACCGGGAAGAACAATTGTGGGTACTTTGCAGCTAAAATTAAACCATTATACATCTTTGTCGACGAATGTAGTACGAAATACATTTATTTTACATGACTTTATTTAACATGGTTAATTCCTATGTGTGACTTTCCGCTTCTATATTGGTATTTGATTTTTCTGCATTCTCTTTGTACAATTAAAATATCGAATATATATATATCAAATTCTGCCTCCTTCATCTACTATTCTATCTATTTATCTATATATATATATATATATATAACGGCTGATGAGGGTCACCGTTATCAGCAGGGTCCATAATGCCTAGTTTTCTTACAGTGGGCGTCGTTGGGTAATGTCGGTGCAACGAAATAAAGTAGTTCACTCAATCAAATTATAATGTCTAATCAATTTACAAGAGAGGTTCGTATATAGGAACGCGCGATGGTTCAAATTCTACCGCTCTGGCTGACCGCCACACAAAAAGTGTCCTGCGCTCCACTCAGCCGGTGACTTTGACTCCATCGAACGCCGACAGATGGCGCTGGCGTTCCGTATTACGCGTTGATTGTGACACGGCCAATCTGCTGGCACACGTTCTCGTGTGATGGTTAACCTACGACAATCGCTATGTAGTCTGAGCCTACGACCAAAAATATCTAAGAGAACGCCTGTTTCACTCGGTCATTCCTGACTACACTTTATGTTTTACGGGCACAGTATAAGACATTAAAATTTAAAAGTTTGAACTATTTTAATAACTTTTTGACCAAACCTAACAATAAAGAATATAACATTCACTATACAACAGTCAGAGAGCCACATACCACAGGCAATCGCCAAACCTCAAATTTACTCAGTACAACTATGCACAGCTTACTGCAACTTACATCACATAAAACTCCCGAGTAAGACATCTAACGCCACGGCTCTCCAGCCGAACAGCAATCACTTTGCTCACACATAACCAGCGCGTGGTTCAGAATCTGTACGCATATCCATCAAGTGGATCGCCCGTTTGTCACCCGGTGACTACACGATACGGTCTCTGCAGACCACGACCTCCGCCAGAGTTAAACGCGCACCGCGCACCCACGGACTACCTGAGTTGCCTCAAGAGATACCGATTTCTACCGGGCTACGACTACGAAATAACTACTGGTAAGGTCGAACACAATACGGCCGTTAGAGTCCCCTTACTCGAGTTTCCACCACAACTTAAGCTTGCTCTTCATCATGATCATTTACATCAACTTCGACTGGTATGTGACCTGCTGGCATCTTAATCTATCGTGTGCATATTTGTAAGTACGTTTTGAAATTATAGCTTTCAATGTGTAACGGTCACCATTCAATACTTCAGCGAGACATGTCATAAGACGCACACGTTTTGATATTTTTAGCCGCGATTTCGCGAATCTCTTCGATGTCGTCGACATCGATATCTGCACCACTGCACATCATCGACAAAGGCCTTGCTACTTTACCTATTAAAAGCTCTAGTGTAGAAGCTTTTGTCACTCGGTTCATAGTACAGTTTATCGATAATTGAACGTAGCCTAAAGAGTCTTGCCACGATTCACTATCACTAGACTCTACTGCGGTTAACATTGATTTTAAAACGGACATAACGCGCTCTACCTGCCCGTTAGCACGATACGAACCTGTCGCTATGAGATGCATGTTTATGTTCTTACTCACACAAAAATCTTGAAATTCCTTACTAGCAATACAACGGCCTTGATCAGCTATTATCCGGGTAGGGCCCCCAAAAGGAGCTACGCTTTTAGTCACTGCGTGAATACTACTATTGGAGTCAATGTTCATGGTATGAAAGAGAAGGACATATTTTGTAAACGCGTCAATCAAAACGAAAACGTATTCTTTCTTGTCGTTTTTTCCCGCTAAACTTACCCGTCGCGTCTATGTGAACCGTGTGCCACAGGGTCATTACCTTAGATGCAACTTGGCATAAACCTTTCCGGAGTGAGATTTGATCAGAGATTAAAGGAAGTGGGTAATGGTCAGGTACAGTGTTAATGTTAAGCTCGCGGTACTCAATACACATACGGTCAGAACCATCATGCTTCTTAACAAGTAAAACTGGGATTGCAAAAGAGGAGCAGCTGGTTCTGATGATATTCGCATCTAAAAGTTCCTTTACGCGATCGCGATTAACACTACGTTCATCAGCCGAAATCCTATATGGTCACCGCTGTACCGTGTGATTGTAATCTATCAACCTAATTTTAAGCTCGCCCGTATTCACACAAGTTGTAGGCAAACCTGTGATAAAAAAAATCAGAGAAACGATCTAACGTTTGCAAAAGTCTCGACTTGTCACTACCTACGACGTCGGTCGCAATGTTGGTTAAACCAGGTTTACGGGCGTTATCGTTATTCCCGGAATTTATACAAACAATTTTAGATAAACACAGCTCCGTAGGCGTCATGTTCATAGTAAACCCCTGATTTAAAATCTGTCGACCTATCATGACGTCAATCTGTAGGTAATTATCGGACAAAACATGTAACAGAACTTCGAGATAGTGATCGTTAGTTTCAACACAAGATAAAATCTGTTCTGTGCTAAACACTCGCGCTTCACCAATACCAGTCATAGCAACTACATTAGTAAAACGCTTGTCACTAAACTTGGCTGCAAAACTTTCTTTAACTACAGAGCATTCAGCATCAGAATTATAAGTAAAGCAAATCAGTGCACCTTTATTTTGTAACGTATCCCGATGGTGGTTGTACGACGCAGACATCAACACGTCGTCGTCGCTTGGTGTCGAGACGCGCCGGCGCCGCTGTCGCTCGTCCCGCCGCCGGAACACCGGACGGCGATGTGACCCGGTTTGCCACATTTGTAGCATACCAAAGGCCTTGGTGTAGGCTGCTGCATCACTGGGCTTGACGTTTTCGACATTGTAGATCGTCCTTTCATATCGATCATTTTGCTCCTACATTCTGCTCGCTTGTGACCGGTTTTTCCACAACTGAAGCACTTGAGAGTCGCTAGCTTCGCGCGCTTGAAGTCGAGTGCATTCAATGATTCACCGCTGGAGTTTATCTTGCGTTTCAATTGCGAGAATTAATTCTTGTTGTAATTTTTCTCTTGAAACGATGTTAGTGGTGAAGGCCAAACGTTGAAGTCTCGGGTCAAATTGCGATATGTTAGCCAGTACAGTAGCTACAAAATAGTACTATAAAAATGTGTGCCTATTACGGGCACACATTTTTATAGTCCCGATATTAACTTAACACTTAACAATTTGTCTATATTTTTTTTGCATTTTTCCTAATTTTCTTTCAAATTCTTAATTTTCAACCGACTTCCAAGTAGAACTGATTTGATGTTTATTTTTTATTTGTAAGCTGATGCTTCTCTTGTTGTACCATTTAATGGATCAAGACCTGAACATTCGTTTCTTGTGATAATAATTTATCATCAACATCGGGTATGATACTAGTAGAATGGAAATCGGCAAGAAATGTTAAAAAAGTTATATAATAGGTATTAATAACGTTTCTTGCATTGCAAAATTTGTAAATTTAGTAAGGTGTTTAACAAATTGAGTAGGCTGAAAGATGGAATGAATGAAAAAGATGGATGAAGGAGTTCAACTAGGTTCTCGAGTAGCGACCACGCACCGATATATATATATATATATATATATATATATATATATCGGTGGAGGGTGGAGGGTGGAGGTAAGGGGAGGCATATGCTCAGCAGTGGACGTATGCCTGCTGATAATGATTATGATGATGAATCAAACTAGAATTTCAGTTAAAATACATACAATAAAGGTAGGTTTACATTTTTATTTACAAATTTTCAGAGTTTATAATACAAATTGTAAAGATGTATGTAACCATTAAAATATGTACTTATATAATTATATGGTAATAAAACTACTAATATAAATAAAAGCTACATTTGTGAAATTTGTACATAATGACTAGAACATACAGCATTTAAAAACAACCTTATGATTTTACACGTGAATAATTATCATGCAATGATACATCACGTTGCTTATATTTTAATAATAAGTAATTATAATATTTACATATAAATTATATTCGTGTCTCTCATTTCTTTGTTTTCTATAATATTATTCACAACTTTACTAATACTTATTGGGCATATATATTTTTAAATAGATACATTTTAACTACTTTGAAGTCGATATTATCAATTAAAAAGGCTAAGTACGGTAAGATAAGTGACGTACTAATAACCCCAGTATGTCGGCCGTCCCAAATGATAGGACATATTTCGTTATGTGACAGATTATCTATTTTTCCACAACCTCAATAACACGAGTATTAAAAATTTATATAAGTAATAATTTTTATAATAAAGTATATTATTAAGACAACGATATTTATACAATCACTGCATCAAACCAAGAACATAGGTAAGATAAGCACCTATTTTATGCTAGACCGATGGCTCAACCTGGCAAATAAAAACTTTCAGTGTTGCTAACGTTAGTACTAAGGGTATGTTTTACGTTCTCGTGTTCGCAGCATTTTGGGAACGGAGGCACGTTATCAGGTTTGTATAGGAAAGTTTTGCTGTAGTTGTGTTTGGTCCGCTCCTGGTTGTTGTTAACGGCTCGATGGCCGGAACACCTTCCTCAGAGCTTTGAAGAACCGTTGGTAAGGAGGCAAATGCTGCTCTCTCTGCCAACACTTGTTCTGGAACATACAAAAAATATAATTAAATTAATGTATTATTTTGGATGGGGCTAAATGGTGTTTGCCTCTAATGGCATTTACAGCGTCACAGGGCGAGTGGCGAGTCGCACCCAGCCATGCGTGATTATGGCCCCCGTGGTTGAAAGTGGGCGTCAAAACTGTGAGCGATGTAATTATAATTTAGACCGCAGTAAATGCGAATACACACAAAATATTAATCACGAATTCTGTGGATGGTACTCGTAGTTATTAATTATCAGTAAAATATGAAATGAATAAGTATGTATGTATACGGCACGTACGCATCATTACATCAATTATTTTATATTTTATGCTTGGAGCCCGGATCATCATGCAATTTTTTTTTTTTTTTGATTAAGGTACTTATATATTTATACAGCGTGTAACATCAAAACACAGACGCTGAAGCTTGCATACAAAAAAAACCTATCCAATTTTTTTCTAATAGGTACTCAAGCAGGTTCGTCCCTGAATAACAAGGACAAAGACGACGATGACTTCCAGAATGTAGACTAAGTAAATAAGCGGCATAAACGGGGATTGGTCTGGTGTACCGCGCGGGGAGAGGGCGCATGCAGGGAAGGGAGGAGCGGAGGAGAATTAATAGGTAGACTGGGGATTGCAGAGCGAGCGAGTTGATCCCAACGAACTTCAAGAATAGGACTGCCTAATAGGGCTGTCCAAAACCTTATGGATATTATTTATTTAACTCTTAATAAAATATTTATTTAGATTAGATTTTGATATTTTGCCTTGTGAATCCTAACTAAGTATGTTTCAGTTTTACTTTACTTTTTTTACCTTCTTATCACATGCTGTATATTACATAACTTTATTATCATGCTTTATTGAAGAGTATTTTTACTCTAATTATTAAGCTGTCTTGTTATCTATAATTTGTGGACCAATGATCTATTTTAATCAAATAGCGACTACAAATTTCTCATTGTTAAAAGATTCAGATTCATAGTCAAAGATATTTTGGATAAATGTAACTATAGTCAGTTAATACTCGTATGTAAGCAGATAATACAGTGATAACCATTTTTCAAAAGAAGCATGAAAATAAATAAACGTGACATAAATAGGTCAGGTAGTACTTATGTAAAACAAGATTACGTTCACATGAACATTCGTATTGCAGAAAAGAGATGTGGATGAAATGTCAAGTCAACCAAATGTGCAATCGAGGCTCAGTGGAGCGTCAATCGTACGCGATTGGATCCATTCAGGATTACTTAGATATTGGGAGCAGGGAAAATTCATCACATATTTTATGTTAACTTAGTGCCTGGGGCTTGTTTCGAGCATACGTTTTGATCGTGCAGTTACGAGCATGGAGAAATATAAATCATACGCCATTTTAAAGAAAGAAAATATTTAAGTTAGTTTGTGTTTGTGGGATGCAATTTATAACCAGGCAAAAAGTTTTGCCTGGTTATAAATAACATACAAGTAGTTCTATGTTCGCTTCTCCTGATAAAGACTTTCGCATGAAAAATATTGTTGATTATATTCATTTCCGTATAGTTGGGTTGGTTGTATGCTTACGACGACTGCATACGTATTTAGTGTATTTATGATCTATCAACCGATACCTACAGGAGAAATATATAGGTATAACTTAAAAAACAATAATTACAACTTTTATAGTATATTTTTCATAGTTATAGTTTTTATTTAATATTTAAACGTAAAATATATTTAAGTAACACAAAAAAAAACTCTAATTATTTCAGCAAAATTTGTTTCCTCTTAAGAACTTTGATCATTTGCGTGGTGGTACCTAACCAGCAATATTTAATTTTCGCAAGCGTCACGTGGATGTGTAAGGCAATTGTATAGTTCGCCGAACGTGTTCTATTTTAATTACGAATAAATATTTTTTATTCTATTATTGCATTCCTCATAGTAGATTGTTTCATCTTTACTGATCTTATTATCTCTACAAATACGAGCTTAAATACGAGGCATATCGCTTAGCGAACACTGAGTTTGTACTCTTCACTTGGCAGATTTTATCTTTTCTTCGTTTAGACATTATATTGATATCATTTAAAGAAAGAGTAACGTGTCTATCAATCAAAATTTAGATTAAACAGTTTGCGAACATTTAAGAGTTTACAATCTTTATATAATTGAGTGGTAGAATATAGAAAGGGTTTATGTATAGCTCACTTTCAAAATAGCCCTTTGTGCTCTTTCCAGAGGAAGAAGAGTAGTTTTGCAGACACCTTCCCAGCTTGAAATACAGTACGTTAGTAGTGATTGACAAAAAGAAAATAAAACTAGCTTAATTACGTCCATTTCGGCAACATTTCTTAAGATTTAAAAAATGGATGTTTAGTTTTCTTATACGTGCGACAAGTGCAGTAGTATGTTGTCTAAAAGAGAGGTTTTTATCTATCGTGATGCCCAAATATTGAATTGAGTCTGTACGTGACAGTTTTTGACATGAACAGTTAGTATGCGGGCAATTTCGGTTGCTAGCATATGTATTTAGTGTATCTAATAGTGAAGTTTGAGTACCTAAGTTTAGTATAGAAAAGATGATATATTTTGTTTTATCAATATTAAGACTTAAGGTGTTAGCATACAACCACTTATTTACGACATCAAAACCATGCTGTGGAGCCTGGAATACAAGAGGCCACGATTTATGTCGAAAAACCAAAACTGTATCATCTTCATACGTAAGTATTTTGTGTTAGAAGTAAACACGTAAGTGTTTTCAATAATATGACTATATAGACCATTAAGAAAGCATAAGAAAAGCGTCGGACCCAGAATGCTGCCTTGAGGAACACCATGGCTGATAGGCAGAGTTTCACTGACGACTTTTCCAATTTTTACGAGTTGTGTTCTGTCTGTAAGATAATCACTAAGGAGTTGAAGTTGAAGACCATGAATTTCAAGACTGTTCATCTTGTTTAGTAGGCCAGAATTGGTACAGTGTCAAATGCCTTATTTAAGGTCTAGAAATATAGCAAGGCATTTGTCGCCATTATCAAGATCTTCAGCTACAAACTCTGTTAATTTAGAAACCGCATTTGACGTACCTTCGGAAACCAAACTGATTTGAACTAAGTATTTTATATTTTTTTAAATATGATACAAGGCGCACGTTACTCAACGTTCCAAGACTAGAGTAGAAGAAGAATAGAGCTGGTAACACGGAAATAGGTCTATGATTTGTAAAAGCAGTTTTATTACCATTTTTATAGATAGGATGAACAATAGCTTTTTATGTGCACGGGGAAAAATACCCGAATTGAAAGATAAATTGCAAATGTAAGCGACAACAGCAAGTATATGGGCATTTTGCTTTAAAATAGATGAAGGTGTACGATCCCATCCAGGGGAGCTATCATTTTTCAGATTAGTTAGGACATGAAATACTTCTGTTGCATCCGTAGCTAACAGAATAAAAGAGTTTGCAGTACTGTAATCATTTCGTGGTAAATGGGAAAAGGAGGATGGTTCGTTAGAGGTACTCGTTTTAGCTAGACTCTTTCCAATACTGACAACAATTTATTCATTTTGTCTAAGATTGCAACATGATTATCTTTATTTAACGACAGGATTTCATTACAAGACGATTTCGGACTTAAGTTGGTAATTTCGTTTCTTACTTGCCAAGTTTTTTAAATATTAGATTTTGCTTTTAGGAGTTGTGCCCTTTCATATTCTCGCTTTAACTTTTTAGTAATAGATTTACAAAAAATCTATATCGCCTATATGTTAAATTAAGAGTGGCGTTACCTGAATTTTTTCGCAATTTTTTATGCATAAGATCACGATTTCTGATGCAGCGTATTAGACGTTGAGTCATCCATGGTTTTATGGGGGCAAATTTACGAGATATTGTTATTGCAAAAGTATGTTCTTTGAGAAGAAGAGAGATCGTGGATAAAAAATAATTAGGGGCATATTCACAATTTTGTGACATAAAGATATTATGGAAAAAATCAGTATCATTAAGTTTTTGAGATATTGCGAAAAAAATCAATATTATTATTAGTTTTCGAGTGACGTTTAATACAGGTAGCTAAATTTAAAGAGAGATTTACTGAACAATGGTCAGTAGGAGAGCTGCTAACAACCAGAGATGTTGTCAAATAAGGAGTTTTAAGTATGGCGTAATCAATGCAGTTTTCAAGTCGTGTAGGAAAGAGGTGAGCAGGAATAAGACCATGTGAAGCTAATAGCAACAAGTATTCATCTGTTAATCTATTTGATGTGCCTGTCTTAATATCTATATTTATGTCACCCATGATTGACACAGTCCTGAAAGACTTCAAGGATTTAAGAACTAAGTTCAGAGAATTTATAACATTTTTCGTGTTGCTGAAAAAAGATGGCCGATAAATAGATATTATGGCCATATTTGATCCCAGTTGTGTGACTAAACAATTAGCGTCATGAAATTCAGGCTCATATGTAACAGTTAAGATGTTCGCTTTGGTATAATAATAATAATAATAATAAATCGTTTATTTCATTTCTGAGCATTTTACAAAATGAGGTTGGGACTACCTTTTAGGTATAGTGAAATACCTGTGCCAGGTAGACCCGCTCTTCCTTATCTTAAAAATATGAAGTATACATATTAATAGTTTAATATTTAAGTAACGATTTATACAGAAACAATCTTATAATTAACAACCTAATAACTAACAAAATAAACTAAAGGTATATAGGTACCTACTAAAACATTGACTAATTTTGTCATTTAGTTAGTATATTTAATGATTTTTTAACCAAAGCACCTTTTTATTTAAAATATTAGTTTACAAGCTTAATCTATTTAAACATTAATGAATTAATACAAATATTTTGTATACAAAAATAGAAGGTAATCATGGATTACATACAAATTCAGTGTGTAAGCGGAAACTAAAGCAGGTACAGAATAGGTTGACGGAGTGGTATGTGGTACAAGTGACAAGGTTCAATAATTTAATTTAATTATTAATTTTTTGTTTAGTTTTGTTTTTTTTTTTTTTTGCATTTAGTTAGATTTCTTTAATTTTACTTGTGTTGATTATATTATATTACAAATGCATATAGGTACATAGATATATTTTATTCAAATATGTATAAAGGTATTTTGTGTTATTGCTAATCAATAAAATTTAGCATATATTCTACTTCAGAATAATCCATTGTCATGATCCAATTTTGAACAATGTATTTGCATTCATATACAGTGTTAGGATAAATATATAAAATGGCGTTGGTTTTGTTATATAGATAAACACTTAGTTTTACAAACTGGCGCCTAGCGAAAGTAGTTCTTACTTTAGTTGATTTTGCGACGTAGCGATTAGTTCTTTTTCCAAAAACACTTGAGTCATAAGGGAGGGATTTATGCGTTTTTAATATTACTTGATATATATACTATTTTCTAACGCTGAGTACATTACTAATTGAATAAAGTTGAGACGTAGGAAATCTATAATGTTTGAAGTTCATTACTTTCAAGAGTGACCTCTGAGCTCTCTCAAGAATGAGAAATTCTGTCTTTGCAGCACCTCCCCATATCGAAATGCAGTATGTTATTAGAGACTCTGCTAGAGCCTTATAAATTTTAAACAATAGATTTTTTGAAGCTACATGCCTCAATATTTTAAAAACCCAAATTAATTTACAAATTCAATTTGAGACGAGATTAATCTGCGGGTACCAAGATAAACGTTGGTCCAGCATCACACCAAGATATTTTACAGTGGCTACCTTTTCAATAGTAGGACAGTTACAGTCATCATGTGTACTATTGTTTTCATGTATTTTTATATAGAAGTTTGAAGGTTGGGGTTGAAAAACTTATTATATATAGAGTAGCACATATAGTTTGTCTTACTAGTGTTTAACGTAAGCAAATTTTCTCTAAGCCATTCTGAAACTATGGCCATACCTTTTTATGCATTATTTCTTACTTCATTCCAAGTATTCCCAGTAAAGACAATGGCAGTGTCATCAGCGTAAGAGAAGGTATGTCCATTTTCCATCTTTAGATCACAAAGCTCGTTAATGTATATTAAAAATAAGGTGGGCCCTAACACGCTTCCCTGGGGAACACCAAAAGTTACATCTACATCAGCGCTAGTCATTTCTGCGATTTTTACGCTTTGTGTTCTATTAGTGAGGTAGTCTTTCAGAAGGGCTAGAGGAATATCTCGTATCCCTATGCTCTCTTACTTTTGCACAAGAATGGGTATAGACACGGTGTCGAAAGCTTTCCTGAGATCGAGGAAAACACTCAAGCATTTTGAGTTTTTATCCAACTGATTGATGATCATCGTGGTTAAAGCTGAGACCGCATCTTCAGTAGATTTACCGTGTCTAAAACCAAATTGTGAACTCGACAAGATGTTAAAATGATTAATATAGTTTAGAATTCGAGTGTTAATAAGTTTCTCAATAATTTTTGAAATGGCACTTAAAACGGAGATTGGTCTATAGCTATTTACATCTTTTTTGTCACCAAATGTGGTATAGACGACAATGCCATCATTTCGGTTATAGATATTTTGTGAAAAAGTGTATGTGTAAATTAGGCAAGTTCGGCGGCAGGCTCTTGTTTGATAGCCAGCATTCCGTTAAAATTATCATATCCAGTTTCATTTTCATTCCCTCAAGTATAATAATCTTCAAAATGTCCTCACTCCGTGAAAGGCGAAAAATTCGCGATTTGTCATTCCTGCACAAAGTAATCCATAGCATATCTGACTGCTCACCTGCATTGCATGAACTATTCG
Source organism: Selenia dentaria (assembly GCA_917880725.1). Taxonomy (NCBI): domain Eukaryota; kingdom Metazoa; phylum Arthropoda; class Insecta; order Lepidoptera; family Geometridae; genus Selenia; species Selenia dentaria. The sequence continues at coordinate 8,878,208 of OU862891.1, forward strand.
TGAGCGTCCCGTACAATTACCCAAGACAACGAATCTCTAGAATATTTGCTATACAAACAGGGAAAACTAATATTGGTTTGAATTCACCAATCTCACGCATTTGTCGTACATACAATGAGTCTAATGGTTCCCTCAAAGATTTAGATATATTCCACAACACATATGATGTATTCAGAAAAAGACTCTTTCGGGTAGACGTCGAGCATTCTCAGACCTCAACCTGACAAATTAAATGTAATTTTATGTTTTAAAATTATAATTACTTACTCATACTGTCTTAACACTGTTATTGTAAATGCTGTATATGCCTGTAATTGGTGCACATATCAGAATATGAGGTATGATTATACCTAGTGTAATATGTATCTAGTGTAAATGTTTAATATATTGTGTGCTGTTGGCATATCCCAATAAATAAATAAATAAATAAGAAAGTTATCAAAATTACACATAATACGAGTACTACGTATATTTTGTTGTGTAATAGTAAAAGTTTTCGTTGAAACATTTAACAGCTCTGATACCTCAGTAGCTTCACATTGATATGAATCGTATATAGAGATGCTGTCAATGTTTATTAGTTTTATATCCGTTGGATCCATTTTATAGCGTTAACAGTACTGTTAGAGTTGAAAACAAAATGTTTGACATGTATCACTTGACTGCAAAATAATCGGTGTAATCGATAAAATATACATAATTTATTGCGGCGCCGATACCATGTTATGGGAAAGACTGTATATACCATAATAGTAGATGTACTTTGCAAGAATAGCTGTAGTAAATTTATAACGAAAAAATAAAGAGAAGAAAATACCTGTTTTTCGCATAAAACAACTTGTGAGTGTGATTGAAAAATATACATATAGTTACTCGTTTCTTGTGTGTTGTGTATTTAATTAAAAACAAAGTAAAGCGTGGTTATGTGTAAGTATATACAAACGGTAACAACGTGTTCACTGATTACTAGAACATAAGTGATTTTTGTAGAAAGTAGGTCAGTTAAGCTGAAGTCTCTAATTGATTGCTTAATTTTAATTAAATGTAACATATTTAAACACCAAAATAAACTTTTTACTCCGAGACATAGTCATTTTTCCGTATTGTATTTTAATTTATTCAATTGTAAAATATTATTTTATTCTTCTTCTCTGATAACGTTATATTGAGAACCATCCTCTGAACGGAGAAGAACTCGTCCCTCTGCGGTGCAGCAGTATTTGTAACTATTATTCTTCACGAACTCACTGCATAGGTAGAAAAGTCTCTTTGCTTTTGGTGTCAGCAGTTCTGTCACGTAAACTGTCTTAGCTGGACCCTGGAAGCCCATACAGCCAGTACTTAAGATATTTGGTTTATGCCCCTTATTATAAGCCTGGACACTAGAGATGATATTGTATCGTGATGATTGAGAGGCCAACTCTACCACTACTGGTTTGTTTTGCTCGGGTTTACCCGGTAGGCGACAAACAGAGAGGACTTCGGATAACACGAATGTAATCCCCAGTACCCCAAAAACATTCCCCACTCTCTTTTGCAACGTATAACGTAATTCGTTTTGCTCAAGAGCGATATTTCTGATCTCAATCTTAATCAAACACGACTGTCGTGATATTCCTTAAACAATCCCTTCAAGCGCAGAGATACGAACATGGTAGTTTTTGGAGCTGCTCATCAAGCTGTCTATTTTCACAACTGTGGACACAGTTGTGAACACATTTAGAGAAAATAAACTCTATCGCCTTTTCTCTGTCTAAGTTTGATATCTTACATTGACATTACAGCTCGTCATTATTTAAGAATATATAATTTACTACTTATGTTTTGTCTTCCATCCTTCCATCCTTATAGTAAAAAGTAATATCTCAGGGCATCAACCAATTTCCATTACTGCGTAGTGTAGTTAGGTATTTGCTTTGATATAGGTGCGTTGACTAAATGAAAGCGGTTATAACTAATTGCAACTTACTTTATAAGCATGATAGAAAAGTAACATCAATAAAGCCAAAAGTACAAACTTCAATCAGTTACCGTACATACTATATAAGCATTAGAGATTTAGTCGTAAAACGAGTAGAAAATTGGCGAAAGTTTCATTACTATCTCTTGAACATGAACTGCCATTCTATAAACATGCTGCCGATTAAATTGATCTTTAGGTTGCCCTGAGCCTCTTACATGCGTGGTAAGGCAGTGCAGATTGCATCCTAGCCAGAAGTGCTTTCCACCAAAATCGACTCTAATTATTTATATTACACTTTTCCAACGAATCGGCAGTTTTTTTTTTAGAGTTTGTAACATACTTCGGTATAACTTACGTCCTATTTACCATACTGACGGTTGTTTTTCTGCTGGAGGGTAGCCTTCTCGATGTAGAGAGAGACATAGATCCTTTGGGAGCATGGCTTGGACCGCCGCGGCACAGAAGGTATCTGAAGCATACGTCACAATATCTATTGAGCTAATTCAATATCTATCTAAAAGGATGATGAAGCGCATACCTCAATGTCGTCAGACATAAAGAAATACAAATATAGAAAACAATACTAATGTAAATAGATGGAGGCGATTTCGGTAACGCGGCTTCTTGAGAAGTATCTGTTTAGCTAGGATAAAAATAAAGTTAAATCACGGGGTCAATCCAAGCTATTAACTGATGTACCAAACATCGCAATTCGTCCAGCAGTTTTATTGTTACCTAAATGTTAACGAACATTCGTAGACGTAAGGAAGTATGATTATGCACAAAAATATTTATACGTTTACTACCTACAAGTGTGTTTTTTGTGTCTCTTTATTGTCATTTCATGATAATAAACATTAGTCATACCGTTCTAATTATTTATGTGACTGGCAGTAATTTAAAAGTGTTTCCAAATGATACTACTGTAAATGACTGGTGTTTGCTAAACTATCTCCTAAAAATGTGATGGTGCTTCTTATATTTTACTAAAAGTTTCCCAAAATGCCTCGGGTTTTTCCTACGTCCTCATTACGAATTGTTTTATAATGATGTGGCTCCTGAGTAAAATATGTTGAAGTGTTTTGGATTATTCTTTTAATTTGATACATTAAATAAAATCTGCTAAAGTGATTGCTGCAGCGTTACTGGGAAAATGATCCATTCGAAATATTTCCTGAAGATGCCTGCACTCATGCAGAACAAATTAGGCTTACGTAGCTATTTCAAAAGGACTTCGTACATTATTTCACTCGTAAGCTCCTATGAAATGTTTTCAAAGTCTTACTACTGGCTCATAATTAGTAACATCGTTGCCTGAACTTTAACTTCTTAACTTGAATCTTCTAAAGTAATTACTGAAACATTGCTGAGTGAGTTGTTGCGGAGTGACCACTCCTATTTGATGTTGTTTTCAGAAGATGCCACTCGAGCAGTACCTCCTACATAACCTCATGCTTCTACATTTTGAAGTATTCTAACGATGATGACTCATTGAGTCAAAGTGTTTCTTGATTTTAAGCCCTGATTTATATCTGTTAAAGTGATAACTGCAAACAGTACTCCTCATTCTTACTTGTTAAAATGTTTCCTGAAAATGCCGCTGGTGCAGTACAAAGCGATAGGATTGACGCAACTGTTCAAAAACGACAGGCAGAACCCCATGATCCGAAGTGCGTGCCACCACCCGTTGTAGTCTTCATTTGCTGTTGGGCTAAAAAAGAAAAAAAAAACCCTTTTATAACTTCGACCATAAACACCGTTTAAATAAAAAATATTAAAAATTCATAGGGCGTTCTTATAGAAGTTATACAGAACGAATGCATAAAAATAATAGCGACGCCCAACGACAACATTCAAAAATATTCTCTAGCACATATTAAACCTAAAAAGCGGCCCCAACGCATTCCAAATGCTGTTATTTGCTTACGCACCTTCCGAAACACGTATAAGCAGAAAGTGCTCGTCTATATAGTCACCGATTAAATAAAAAAAGTTTACCCATTCAAGTGATGAGTTGCGTAAGTCTTGCGCTTGACGATCCGTACTACGTCACAAGCAAGAGTAGATCTTTAAGATTCAAAGTTTCAAGCTGCAGATTGCGTGGAACAGCAATGCGGAAATATTTATGGTTAGTTAGCTTGGATTTTTGCGCCTGATAGCTTGTTAGAAGGCAGTGTACACCCTATTGCAGTAGTGCAAAGTCAAAGTCAAAATCATTTATTCAATTTAGGCATCAAATACGCACTTATGAACGTCAATTTTTCATTATAATTTACTTTAAAGACAACCACCGCGTTCCAAAATATATAGAGCCTACCGAGAAGAAGCGGCGAAAAAACTCGGGGCCATTCTTTTTGTATAGATGTTTTTAAAATGTTTTTACTTAGGTACTACAAATATTAGCTCCAGTGTTTTGCCTTACAAAAGAGAACATAATAATAATAATAATAATATCTTGACTAAAAGATTGACTTATTCTGTGGAGACGCGTTACATGTACGGATAGCTTGTGCTTATATCGCGTGTTGATGGAATGAGCATCACTCCTTTTATCAAAACTACTAATGTTTTTCTTTACATACATTAGATTTTCATAGATAAACTAAGAGACAGCAGTTAGAATGTTTATGTCTTTAAACTTCTGTCTAAGGGAAATTCTGGGAGCTAAACTGTAGATTGCTCGTATAGCCCTTTTTTGCAGTATAAAAATAGAATTAATATATGCAGAACATCCCCAGAGCAGTATGCCATAAGGCATAACGCTATGGAAATAACTAAAATAAACTATTCTAGCTGTATCTACATCAGTTAATGGTAAAAAAAAATTAACAGCTAAAGCCGCTGAACTGAGCCTACTAGACATTTTTTTAATGTGGGGACCCCATTGCAATTTAGCGACTACAGTAATTCCTAAAAAGACCGTTGACTCCACAAGGTCCAACCCTGTTCCATTCAATTGTATATTGGATTCTACTTGTCTCACATTTGGTGTCGAGAACTTTATACAGTTAGTTTTCTTCTCATTGAGGAGAAGATTATTTGTATTTAACTAATTCACAACTTTAGCTAATGCATTGTTTACATCGACATAGTTTAATAACTGCCTTTTGATTTTAAATAACAGTGAAGTGTCATCTGCAAATAATACAATCTCGTGATTCTTCTCTAAATAATAAGGTAAATCATTAACATAGATTAAAAAAAAGAACGGCCATAGTATTAAACCTTGAGGAACGCCCATTGAGTTTATAGAGCCGGGCGATTTTTTACCATTTATGTCCACCCTTTGAATTCTATCGTTTAAATATGAAGTCAAAAGGTGGGGGCCATGTTCCTAATACCGTAGTGTTGTAATTTCCTGACAAGTACTCGTATATCATGTCGGACGCAGTCAAATGCCTTAGATAAGTCACTAAAAATACCAAAGGCATCCTGAGAGTTCTCCCAGGCATCAAACACATCTTGTATTAGTTCTATACCTGCGTCTATAGTAGAGCGATTCCTTGTAAACACAAATTGATAATTACGCTTAAAACCGGCTAGGACTCGCGTAATATTTACCGGAAATATTCTCCGACCAGTTTCGAACTTATTTGAAGTTCTTCTTCTGGGAGTCACTCTTGTGCACAGCGGCGAGCGCGGGCCACAGCACGTAACTGGCGCTGCGACGGTCGCGCTGTGTCTGTAAGATTTTTTTCCGTCGAACTGTCACTTACGTCAATGTCACTTTCAGTGTCACTGTCACTACCGTTTTTTAGTTTATAGGGCTGTTGACACACCACACTTGTTGAGTCCTGAAAGGGTCGGAGAATATTTCCGGTAAATATTACGCGAGTCCTAGCTGGTTTTAAGCGTAATTATGAACATAACTCGCGATAGTTTTCTATCTCAAACACAAATTGATTTTTATGGAAAATTTTGTTAGCTCTAAAATGAGTTTCTAATTGAGGTAATTTTTTTTTGAAAATCTTACATGGCGTAGGTAGTACAAAAAAAGGCCGAAAATTTATTGGATCAGTAGTACTACCAGATTTGAATAAAGGAACCACTTTACTATGCTTCATTAGGTCAGGAAATACACCACTTGCAACACAACTATTAAACACAGCTGCTAGATTGGGTGCAATTATATCTATAATCGAAGAAACGGTCTTCACAGAAATACCCCATAGGTCTGCCGTTTTTTTGCGTCAAGACTTTTGAAACTGCTTATAATATCTTTGCAAATAACTACTTAAAATTTCAAAGTTGTGTCACATTCAGTTACACTTTGTTTAAGTAAGATCTCAGCAGAAATGGAGGAAGATTTTAGAGTTTGGTTGTTAAAGAAGGAATATTAGTGAAGAAACTCTAAAAATCGGTTGCTACCTCTAAATCCACTCTAACATATTCTTTATTATTAATTTTTAAATGAAAGTCTCGATTATTCAGCACTGTATTTCTATCAGTTTCACTATTTATTATGTTACACGTCATTTTTATTTTTACCTGCTTATGTACGAGTATTATTGCTTCTTGGCAAAATATTTGGTGGCACAGCGGTGGCATATAACACTACGGTGGTATCAACTATCAACCAAAATAACAACAAGACAACAGAAGAGGCCTACTGCCTAGTAAGTCGGGTTATATTGCCTCTTAAGATTATCAGCCCATGAAGGAGGGGTATTACTTAATTTTTTAAGCTAAACTTCGCTACTCGATCTACCTGTATAGGCGAGCTCCACTACGAGCTATGTTAATAGTATACTCGTAGGTGTGCGTTTTATAATTTATGCTTGCCCCTTAGGAGGCCCATTCTCGGGCTGCCTTTGTGTAACGCATGCATAGTATAAATACTTGTTTTTTTTTCAGTAACGCATGGCTTGAAAAGGTAGCAAGCAGTAACCAGAGTCCTTTAAAAATACTGCGAAGACATTAAAAGAAATAAAAGCTTGGAAAATCATAAAACTTTTTCCAGGACATGTGACTTTTTAAAAGCCTTACCTGTTTCATGAGACAACCCTTGCATGTTTGTAAATTACCTTTTCTACAGTTTTATAATTTATGATGGAAGACCAAAGTTTAAACTTTGATTATCTAGTTTTTGTGGTTGTGGTAACTTGCGTCGCCAAAGTTGGAAACTGTAATGATCATTACCTTAAAAACGAATGTTAATAGTAGTACGAGTAGTAAACATAATAATCTGACACGAATCTGCCGATACATGTCTGGTATGTCAAAACGTAAATGGTATGTATGTAGTAAGTTATCTATGTTTTTAATCCCGTAATGACGGAACGGGAAGTTCGTTCAATTGATTGTAAATTTCAGATTTTCCAATGAAATGGGAGTGTGATCCCGAACTATCAGGGAAACACCATGTAGAGGTTTACTGCAGGGTATCCTTATGAACGTGAGTCACTGAAGCTCCCACTTGTAACTATAAGACTTGACTTATAGTTACGAGTGGAGCTGTACTGGGACTGCACTTTGGTACAGTAACATTACCTATACTATGGTCTCTTTTACATTCATCTTGAGATGAGCTCCCCAAGGACTTAAGCGTAATGTGCCTGTGCCATGAAAATATTACACGTCTAACGAGAATTATACTCGAAACCAAATGAATCATGCCTTCTTTATATGGACAGCCAATCTGTGAAATCAATTTGAGAATAAAAAGTTAACACATTTGTTTGATACATGTGTGTATATATATTATATGCCCCATCGTACCATAAACAGCACGTATATTTACGCGAACACATGATGGATTAGGAAAAATTTCTGATATACATAATAAAATTGCCTTAATCTGACAGTGCATTACAGTGACTCATAAATGAGGAACTACAAATAAGTAGGTTCGAAACTGATCCTAGGAATTTTCCGATAGGTAAATATCATGCGAATCCAAGATGGTTCGTAAAATAATAATTATAGGCATCATTTACGATGGTTTTCTAACTCAAAATATGTACATTATGCATTAACCAATGAACCTTTGTAGTGTAACACATCCGCGATAAACTTGTCACATCTATCGTGCCTTGTCTCTAGTAGGATCTAGCCGCGACAGCTATATCGAGAGCTGTCTTTTATCGATAATCCATGCTCGCAGTGCTGGCATTATTCTATCGATGCGAACTTACCAAAAGTAGAACCACAACATGAAGACGTGTGAGGGTAGGAAGCATGCTGCGAAGACCAGCACGAATGCCAGAACTGTCATGGCAACTTTTCTCCTGGCTCGCGTCTATAATCAGAATATTATAATTATTGTATAACTTTCAACGGAGTAAAGCGAAATAAGCGAAAATCGAACATTATAAATCCAAAGAAAATGTATGTACGAAGACAGGTAAGCACCCCGGACGCTTACCTGTCTATGTATAGGCACCCGATTGATGGAAAGTTTAGATAGAGGAAATCATTGGAATTAATGTTAACTATGGGCATCCCAGCCAGACAGCACTTTTTGGTAGCAGTTACGAAAAAACTCGACACTGTCGCGTTGACACTAGAAACATTTTTGGTCAGTCGACTTAGTTCACTTGCTATGGCCAAAAGAGGGGATGATCTAGACACAGTAACATTTGGTTTTGTATTTACATCGCTGTGTGATAACATTGTTCTCAGTCTACAACTATCAGATACTTATAATTCGTTATTTCTTTCATTCATTCGATTTTTTTCAGCGCAGGTTGCGATGAACCCAGTAAATATTGCTATAAAATACGATATTTAATATAAAATATTACCTGATGACCTACACAATCGATATTTTATTTGAAATAATGTTAAGTTTTTTCAGTACGACCGGGCTCGTTATCCGAGCTAGCTCCGAACAAGTTTATTGTAAGTGTATGAATGTAAGTAGTTTTTTAGCCACTATAATCGATGATATGGTTCCTAAGAAGACATCTGTGTACGTCTTATAGTTTCAGACTTGTCCATACTGACCTATCTAAATCGCCCACCTTGTATAATGTACTCGTATATCTGCCGTGATAGATCGACAAACATCCACCCATTCCACAAAGCACTATCTGTTTTGTGATCCATTCAGTCACCTAAATATACATACTTTTTATCACTCCATTATAAATGCGCATGTACCTACTTATATTCATTAGTGTGTGTGTGTGTATGTTTGCCAGTTTTTCACGCTGAAAAAGCTTAACAGGTTTGAGTGAGTTTTGGAATAGAGAGAGCTTATACCCTAGATAAGCACATCAGATTTTGCGCCTAGAATAGGGTCTTTGGGACCTCGTTAGCTTAGTAGGTAGAAAAGGTCCCACAGCTTCGCCTCCTGGCCGAGGCAAATGTTTGTTTGATGAGCAGAATTGTTCCTAAATCTTGGTTGGTTTTATATGTCAATATGTGTGTGGGCAGTGCAAGGCTATGAGTGAGTGTATTTATCGTATTGAAATAACACGACTAGTATTAGTATTAACATAAGTTTTACTTGTCTCTGTGTTCCTTGCGTCTCTCCAGGCATGTTTTGCGTGCTCAGCACCAGCTGACGTGCCATCATGGCGTAGAACAGTGCGATGATGCCCAGAGGCAGTGAGTAGTACACGATGAACTTCATCAGCACCATCATCTGCACCAATTCCTCTGGATACGGGTAGCATACTTGAAACTGTGGGTGATGGGAAAGTGAAATTGCTTGAAAATAACTATGTAAATAGGTACTTTTAATAATATTTTGATTGGCCTACAGAACTGCTGGTCGCGGTTCTGATCCTCGGACACACATTATGTTAATGTACATATTAATATGTGTGTTAGTAACATTTAGTATTAGTAAAATTACCATTACATTGTACATGTGTACATTACATTGTACATGTCTGTTTGACCTCTGTCTGGGTAGTGTCTAAGTTTATAAGTATGAATATTAGTCAATATCAATCTAGCTCTTCTATCAGGTATGTAGCTATTGTGAAGAAAAATTAATATTTATTGCCCATAAGAGTTAACATATTTTAACGCAGTGGAATAGTGAACTAATATGGAGAATTATCGACGACCGCCAAACTAAGCACTATAGGCCTGCATTCTCTGGATTCTCTTACATTTAATATCAAATCATTATTACCTATATTAAATCATCGCGCACGGATTAAAATATTTTCAATATTCATTTATTTTACTGTCTAAAATAACAACCTAAACTGAGTTCACTAAAGTATGTATCGTGGGATTACAAAAAAAAATCCATAGAACCTTAATGGAGTTTATACATTACATCGACGGGAACGCTCCTCAAGGGTGTTTTTTAAGAAAGTTTCTTATATCCGATCTTTTATCTATCGAGCCAAGTTTCGTAAATCGTGTATCGATAACATATCAGAATAAACTATTTTTCATCTCCCATCTAAGAGAGAGTATTTTTGCTCTTCGCTATCTGAGATTGTTAATGCAGATTCCGTGTTCCTCTTATTATCGAAATACGCGTCAAAAGCCCAAACGTTTGCGTTTTAAAGAAATTTTTTAACAAGAAGTACATAAATTAAAACAAACAATCTAGAATTTTCTCAGTACAAACATAATAATGACCTGAAATAACCCAAAAAATCGAATTGAATTCGAAGTTTGAAATTTAAAACTTTTGATCCTTACAAGAAAGAGGATTGATTGGTATCAAAAACAGTTTTTGTGTAAAATTACCATTTTCTTGCTGACTGCACTTTTTTTCCAAATCTGTAAATGCAGTTCAGAATACCTTAAAAATGTATGGATAGTCTCCTAAAAACGTTTTCCTGTAACTATTACGGTCAAGGTACCTGCTCTTACTATTCCGTCTCAAAAATTCACCCTTTATACAAAAAAATATTATTAAAATAAAAACAAACCGTTTGAGGTTTCCTTATGGCTTATTTGCGCTTTTTCCCAATACGACCAACATTTACTTAGATTAACAAAGTCACGCGTGAAATCGGAGATAACTTATAAGATTTACAAACTAAAATAACATATACGGCGGAAACTAACCATTTGCCTAAAGACTATAAAGCCCATCACACAAGACTAAGATAATATATATTATAGCATCGAATATAATAGTTATGTTAACTTAACCCACCACACACGGCGCAGATACAATAATATATAGCAAGCGTACATTCTATCGGAGTCCGTCTCGGGAGCCGCTCGTCTCGATCGTTCACATTCTAATATACAGAGTGTTCATATTTTTTATTTTGCGATGATTCGTATTTCGTTGCTAGACCTGTTGGACAGTTCCTCAGATGATGATTGGGACTGTGAATATGATATAACCGTCATACTAGCTAAAAGTAAAAAACGAAAAATCTGGATAGAAGATCACATAAAACACAGGAAACACAATAGTGAATTGAAACTTTACAATGATCTTTCAGAAAAAAACAGCTTTTTCTTGCACTTTCATATGCTTATTTGCACGATACCTACCAGTTTTTTAATTGTTTGTCTGTCTCCCTCTATAATCCGGGTAATTTCTGAAAAAACCAATTTTGATGGGGTTTATACTGAAAGCATTAATTAAAGGGCCACGCGAACGAAGTCCCGGCTGCAGCTAGTCTAATAATATAACATAGCCTTATTTCATCAAGAATACTAACATCGATTTAGTAGTTAGCTAGTACTTAATTAGTTTTTATTGTAGAAATATAAATTTGTTCGGTAACAGAAGACCAGACGTCCATCTACTGCAACGGTTTTGTCAACATTCTGTATTTGATCTTAAGATCAGTATCGGACATGATCTTAAGATGTCTTCTTGATCTGCATTAGTCTTACCGTATGTTAACATGCCGTTCGAATATCGGTGGCATCTTAAGTTACTCTAAGGTAAAATATTATAGTATATTCACCGTGTGTGGTCGCTTATTGAATTATATGGTGAGCGATATGTCCGAATCTGCTCTAAGATAATTTATATTTTATGGTATCTTCATCGTGTGTGATGGGCTTAAAAGCTGTACTTACACAAACTATATATTAGTTCAGTTGAGTTTAGTCTTATAAGACTAAACTCAACTGAAGCCGTGGCTGAAGCAGATAAATACCTTTATATGATAAGAAAGATCCTTTCTATAAACATAATATACCATTCGTGTTTTAAAGCAAATGTTTTTACTTGTTGTTGCTATCATAGATTAGAAGCTCCTTAGATACTATTTTCGTCATGTTGCATCTTAACGTGTAGAATCGCCTTTAGATACTATTACGTTTTGTTGCATTCAAAGCGTAGAAGTGCCTCTAGGTGTTAAGTGACTTAATATTCGAATTCGTACCTAGTTACGCAATACTTAACATTTTAGAAAGTTGAATTTTCCGTCATAACGAATAATGTGAGTTTAAACAAATGATAGAAAATGCGTTTCATATATTGGGATTATACTAAAATAAAATAAAAAATCCACGAAGGACTTATATTTTATTAACTACAACTGAATAGATTTTGCTGGTTTACTAACTACTAGTCAGGAGGTATGTGGGGTCAAAGTTTGTGTCCAATTATTTTCGGAGTTTTGACTTCCTTTTAGCTACCTTTAGAGCTTAGGTATAAACGGTAGATCAATTCAAATGTTTTAGTATTAGACGCCTGGTTTGCAGCAAACCATTGGATAAGAATGGAAATAATTTTCCAAGGATACTTGAGAGTTACAGATGTAAATGGTTGTGCTAGAAATAAGCCACGTGCGCGTCCTAGACATAAAGAATTTACTATTCCGAGGCATCACGCTAGTCACGCGGTCCCGAGAGGAATAATTGAACGACGTCCCAATAAGGGTGTATTGGAGGCAAGGTTTTGTACTTGTATGCAATATCTTATATTTTTATATCATTACAATGAAGCTCTGAAAGCTTCAGAAACTCAATAATATCAATTGCTAGGTACGCTCAAACCTTAAAGTTGCCAAACCAAATACTTGCTCACTACTTCGAATTAGAATATTAGCACTGGTGCTTAGGTAACGATGGGGTGCCAACCAAGAGGGAACCTTGCTATCTTCATCACGCTTCAAATCACATTGGCGTATATATTATTCAACTAGTTCCGCCCCGAGGTTTCACGCGCGCGGTGATGGTTGATGATGATGATGATGAAAAGTATGCTAGGTATGTGTAAATTGTGTAACCCAGCGTCTCATCTAGTTACCTTCATAACTAATTTCATCAAAATTGGTCGTTTGACAGTGACGAAGTAACTAACACACACATGCTCACAAGCTTTCGCATTTATAATATTAGCGTGAAGCGCGATAGTGTGTTACGGTTTTGACGAGAGGTATAAAATGCTTCCTAATACCACGTCGACCACCAGTTTGCTCTTCTCGACTATGAATATCGAATGGACAGTTGTGCTAATGGATTATTGATGCTGCGCCGACCAAAGTTATCGAGACGGTGCTGAGAAATTAACGTGTGCGTCAACCGTAAACATTTACTTCATTTTTCTCCAATATTATTGCGGTCATGAAGTGGAATGATATATTTCATACGATAGTCTCATTTCACTGAACAGTCCGATTGAATATTCCAATATCAATGATATATTTGGCGTATACCTACGTGACTGTATGTATTAACAAAAAGAACAAGACTAATCTTTATTATAATATACTACTTGCGCGCCGCGGCTTTAACCCGCGTGGTGATAAATGATGATGATGAAAGTATCCTATGTGGTAATCCAGCGCCTCATTCACATTCGTACCAAAATTCATCAAATTGGCCTAGTTCACCCGCGTGGTGATGGATGACAAAATGATTATGATGAAAAGTATCCTCTGTGTTTATCTAGCACCTCATCTACCTCCATACCAAATATCATCAAAATTGACCCAGTTCACCAGCGTAGTGATTGATGATGAGGATGATGAAAACTATCCTATGGGTTAAACCAGCGCCTCCTTTACCTCTATACTGTCTTATTAAAATGTGTCCTGCCGTTTTAGCTTGAAGTGTAGCAAACATATTATCCATATATACAACTTTCGCGTGTATAATACAAGTAGCACTTAGGGTACCTACGTTACAGAGTAAAAAATGCTAGAGGTGTAAACCTCGATAAAAAATCCTAATATAATATAATATGGTGAGTGGAGATAAGCATAAAATCTCGAATCAATTAAACCGAGAGTAAAAGAATGTCATCGCAATTTTCAATTTATCTTAAACCTGACGTTTCCAACACTTTTAAGTGGTCATGGTTTAACTTAAGACTGGTCGGCAGATGTCACTTACGGGTTGTGCAATTTTTTTCAGCGTAAGTTATTTAAAATAAAAGATTTTTTTTTAATTACAGTAGTCTCGCGTAAGTTTTCTTTTCATTGTCATTGATACATACGATATCTCTTTCTGTGAATATACCTTACTGTTATCATGCATTATATAAACGTGACCCACATTATATTGAGCGTTAAGCTTGTTTAACTTTGGACGGAGTCACCAACTATTTAAATCGGTTTAGGATTCATGAAAAACATTTACTTGCCCTCTCATGTGAGAAACTTTTAGGTCTGGCGAGTTTTGTGTTTGATTGCTACAGGAGCTTTCTGGGAATCAGATCAAGTTTGGGAAATGTCTCGTGAGGTCATTAGTAGCCAGGGGTTTGTTATGGGGTCTAGTAGAGGCTAGCCTGATACAAAGTTGTTTTTACTCAAATTATTAATCTTCATCCACTTCTACAACTGAGTCATTTAACTAAAAGATTGTGACCTATATATCGATGTTATCGAAATTATTGTTTGACTGGATTTAATAATTTAAGTACGTTTTTTACGGGGTCGCACTGCGTTAACTAAGCCGCAGATCTGCGTAGGAAAGATTAATGAGAACATTTAATTAAATACTAATGTATTCTTTAATAGTGATGTAAAAGTTTTTATACTCTGTCCACTGAGGCTAGCTAGTACTTCTATAAAGTTCTGACTGCTATAAAGTTCTATTAACTGATCGGCTATAGAAAATACTGTTAATTATAGGCATTGTTGAAGTAACCTTGTATTTTTGAGTTACTAAGAACTCCATTTTAAGTTGAACTGTTAATCGCTTATTCTCAGACTTCGCTAAGGGACTCTGTCATCAGCTACACGTAAAGTATTAATTAGGTGATTTCCAAATAGAGTTAATTGCAGAGTTAGTATTATAAGAAATTAATGTCGCTTTCGCAAATAAAAATAAAGATCCGAGTAACAAAGAGATAGATAAGAGGAATATAAATAAACCCAAAATTATATGCGCTCAATTTGTATTGTACCTGTTATTTTCCCGTTTGAAATCCTATTATGACAGCTGTCGTATCATATGACAACAACCTTCCTTTTATTGGATCCTATTAAAGGATCCCACTTTTACAGTTTTTGTTGCTTATCCGAAATATAATATTGTTTTTTTTTTCACTAGGAATACGTGTTCAAATGATAGGTAAAAACAATACTTACATGCTAAAGAGTTGGTTAGTGTAAATATCTAATTAAAATGAAAGTTAAAAAGTGATTCAATAGTCTGACTACGAAACGGAAGGTTAATTGTTATTGTCTATAACATTAATGTATAGTACAATATCAGTATATCTCGCAACTAGACAAAAGACGCGTGTGAAAGAGATTTAAAATCTTTATCTTAAAAATCTAATAATATAGAATTATAATTTGCAGAAAACTTTAAAAGCTTAAAGTTGTTTTCCGCTGAATGCGGACTATTTATTTACAGTACATAGGATACCTTACTATACTCTAGGATAGATATAATCTATCTCTTTGCTAAATTTCATCAATCGGTAAAGTCATTGTCAAGTTATGGCGTGATCAAGGGAAATACTCGTAGCTAGAGATTCATGTACAGACTACTGTCTGATTGTATCCTATCGACATTACATGCTCGCAGTGCAGATATTACGTTTAAGACAAACATTAACCTTTGTGGTAGGATTGACAACAAACTCTCTAAGGTAGGAGTTGAGATAGGCCGGCGCGGCGAGTGAGGCCGCAAGCACCCATATGCCGAGCGCTGTCGCCACTGTCAGTCGCGTCGCTCGTTTACTGCCACCTGAAAGGGTTTATTCAACTTAAATATACAACAAGTAAAAAGTTACTACTTAACTGGTCAAGGATAAAGGAGACTGAAAGAAAATTTAGAAAACAAGTCAAGAGCAATATAACTCTTCGTGAATGATTTCATCTGGGGTATAACATACCTTTTTCTCTCGTGAAGCAGTAATGTTCGCAATACTGCGTTTTGGTTTGACGGTACGGTTGCTGGCGAAATCACAGGCGGATGAGACTTAACAACTTAATGTGTCAGGGTTACGGGCGCTGTGTATTTCGTCACATGTTAGGAAATGCATCTGTTCAAGCTTGAACCATTTCCTAATAACATAAAAAAAGATTAGCGCAGCAGTGTAAGATGTTACGTTAGCGCGGCATCTACGCGTTTAGTCGCAGCCAAGGTAAACTTCTAGTCTTTGGTGACTTAATGACAATCATTGTCTGTGATATATCGACACTATAGGTCCAGTAAATCTAAAATAGTAAAGTAAAACAAAGGTGTTTTACCTTTTCTTTTCATGTACGACATTTCCTTTCGGAGTGGTTGATTGGCGTTAAGAATAGAGCATAGTTAGCCTTGTTTGTAGTGGTAGGAATTTTGCAGAGTCTGCTGGGGAAATGCCAGTAGTGTGCAAAGATTACTTTACATAGTTATATCGGTTTGAAGCGCAATCTGTCCACCGAAATTACTGGGCAATAGATTTATCATCTTATATGTCAAGGTAATGAGTTCAGAACAGTACCACGCAATAGGACCTACAGTCCTACACTTTGAGTGGCGCTGCAACTGTCATGGGCAAGCGTAGTTCTTAACATCAGGCGCACAACTTGCCTATGATGTCACATAATTTCGTTTTAGGTAAAAAAAAATAATGTGGTCGCCATTGTTTTTGATCATGGATATGCGTTTATATATAGATAACTCATTACACGGCCTGCGCGATGTACTTATCGTTCTTCTTATAAACTGATCAACAAAACAATTATTAAGTCAAAACACGAGACGCATAAAAAATATCGAATAATCAACAAACATTAAAATGTTAAACGGATATCAAAAATGGACGGCTATAAAACGGTTCCGAAGCCGTTAAAGTGATTCGACGTTTATTTAATCATTGTTTAGTGCTGCCATAAAGAAGGCTAAATAAACAAGCAGTGCCTTTACCGGTATCGGTAAATCGTAAATATCGTTAATCTGAAGGATTTAGTAACTTGGGCCTCGTTTTCTGGACTAATGTCTGCATGTTGGGGCGCGGTGGACTATCAATTATAATAGGGGATTACAACATTATTGTTCGGGAAACAGATGGTTAGCCGTGGTGATTTGGTGATCTATTACGTATCTCAGTTGCAAAATCAAATGTAGATTGAAATATTTAAAATGTTTCTTATCTCACTTTTGTCATCTCCAAACAGCAACTTACTTCCATTTCTGCTTACATGAATATTCAAAAGTAACTAGCAGCCGTTTTTAAAGATTCTAATCCACATGAGATTGCAACTGAGATACCTAATTGCCCTGTCGTTGTCCTGAAACACTTCATCCCCTTATTCCCAATGGCTTAGACATTAACAGGATGTCACAGCTTCTTTGGCTCCGCACCAAATTCTGGTTCTCTAGACAATGAATTGACGAGACGGGCAAGCCATACGCCTGATGGTAAGCATTACGTTTGCCATGACAGTTGCAGTGCCATTCAGAGCTTAGAACTGTAGTTTTGCGTAGCACTGTACTGTGCTCTTCACCCCGAGACATTGGTTATTCAGCTTTATTCGTTCAGTACTTTATTCAAGAATATCCTGGATGCGGATTGCAACAAATCTCCGTAGATTTATCGGATTTATGTGTAACGTTGTTTTAGATGCTTCATTTTGCCAGCTGCAGTTAGCTTATTCGCTGAAACCCAGCCGATTATATGAATTCCTAGACTTGTATACAAATTTGGAGTGTTAGGGGAAAGCAAAATCTACAATTAACGAGTTATTTTATTGATGGCGTAATGCAAATATTTGCAGTATGAAGCTTTGAAAGTAATTGTGCAGTGAATGTTGCTAAGACGCAGTGAAAATGAAATAAGTAGTATCTCTTGTAACTCTTAGGTACTGAGACTGGCAAGATAAATCACGTACATCTGCAAATGAGAAATAGGCAAATTAAAAATAATGACAATGTCAAATAGGGGTTTAAGCACTGCACCGCGCTAAGCACTTCGAGAGAGTCCCAAACTACGAATAATGATAACACACAACACGAACGAAATAATGAGCATATCATATTTTTTCTTTTGTTAATGGACACGTATGTTTGTGTTGTTATTTTAATTTTCTTTAAGTTGTAGCGTATAAAAGTGTTAGACTATTAATCGTGCTGGTACTAGTGCACGAGTGTAGGCTATGTGTACAACATGACGTTATTTTTGTATTGTCTTCGTTGATCCTAGAAAGTTTTAGTAGTATGCATAATGCACTCACCGCTATATTTAAATTTGTTTCATTTATTATTAATTAACCCTCGACCCGTCGCGTGGGGTCTTTCAAAGCCTGACATCTCAAGAATCACACAATTTTTGTGCTTTAAACCATCCGTGGCTCTCGAAACTTTTAGTTCGTTCTTAAAAGGGTTTATAGTTGATGCATATTGCAACCATTTTTATTTCGAGCTCAAGCGCTGTGAGTAACGGATGTGTTTCTGCACTTGGGGCCTTCAAATCTACCTTCTTTTCCAAGAACTGCAACGTGTGTGGTTAATGCATTTAAGACCCAACTAGCTCAACACGTCATCACTGATCATAAACTTTTATGCAAATAAATGCATTTGATGGGTACCTACTGTAGTGTTAACTGTATAAGACGGCATGACGGATGTATAGTTTTTATTTATGTTTCAGCACTGTTCTGTATCAAGTAAGTGACTGTAATGTCTTATTGGGAATAAATATCTTTAAACCTATCTAGTATACGACGACCTCATAAGAATGAGATTATGAACATTTTAGGAATAATTCACCTGAAACGGCAAATAGCATCCTTGATTTTTCTAAATATTCTTTGATTTGTCATTATTTCGCCCAAGTTTATCCACAGATTTTAGATTTAGACAGATACCGACATCTCTACAGCATGGGGATTCCGTACCGCCATAAGGTCCTAAATTGTGCGAGGGATCTTGAGCTTTCTTGATAAGTACTTGCAGTGCGAGCTATTCTGCCGTGAAATAATAAAGAACGAGCATTACTGCGTTAGGATGTAAAGAGCACTGCATGAAGTGAATTGTACTCAGATATCAATGTTGTCAAGATGTCACTGTGCAGTGCCGCGCAAAACTTCAGTTTTTCGCTCTGTACTTATTATTCTTCTTTTTATTTATTCTTCTTCTTATTTTTCGTCTTTATTGATCTTTTTTGGCGCGTGATGGTTACTTTATGGGTACGACTTTTCTCGTCACTTGATGGTATGAAAAACTTAAATGAATTTATGTATTTGCCCAGGCAGTTCTTAAGCTTCATAAAACAACCCATTACATAGGTATTAATCTTGAAAAAGTTTCTCCTAACATAAGTATCAATTTCCTTGCTTATAATTAATGCCCATTAATATTTAAGGTCGATATACGAGTATTGGAGAGTATTGGATAGACGAGTATATAAACTGAGGATCAGGCCAAAGATGTATGTGTCTATTGATGTCTAATAATTTATAGTGTCCACATTATCGCTGATACAATTTTTATTCTATACCAGGTGCGCCCGCGGTTTAACCCGTGTAATTATAGATGATGTTGATGATGTTTTTTTTTCGTTCCTAAACCACCCCTCTATTGAGGTGAGCAACATAACAAAAATATTTGAATCGCTTTAGCCGTTTTTGAGTTTTTGCGAGACTTACAAATTACAATTGATTTGTATATAAATTTGAAGAAGAATATGAAGATTGGGCCGGCTTGTCTGCACTAATAATACAACAACATCTTTAACAATATTATATCTAGAATTTTAAAGTCTGAATTCATTTTATAACTTTGCCTATTTTAGAGATTAGATTTTAGCCATGTGAGCCCCATTATATCCTGGCTGAAATTTGTAATATCGTAAACTATTCATATGTAATTGTTTTAAATTTAAGTAAAATCACCTCGAACATGCTAAGTGTTTTAAAAACTTAGTTTGGTGTCACGGGCATTGTCGATCTACAATGCGTCTTACTTTCATATCGTACTTTCATAGTATGTTTCATCTTCGATGGCTTCATCAGCTCAGTTGGTAGCAACCTATTTTACAAAGCGAGAAGCCCCAGATTCGATCCCTGGCCGAGGCAAATATTTGTGTAATGAGTATATTTGCTCTCGAGTCTTGGATGGTGTGTTGTGGTCTAGTTTGGTTAAGAAGCTACTTGACCGGTCGAAAACAATACGTAGAGGTAAAAAATATTGACGAGCACTTAGTATTAACGGCCTTCAAATCGAGTCCCAAACCTAACAACGTCGGCGTACCCCAAGGTAGTATTTTGGGACCGTTATTATTCCTTATTTACATTAACGACTTACCGAATATAACGAATAAACAATGTGTACTGTTCGCTGATGATGTGTCTATTGTAGTGCCAGATAATAATGATAAATCGTATGAAGCATCACTAAATTTCGAAATAGAATCGGTAATAAATTGGTTAGAACAAAATAACTTAAGGGCTAATCTATCTAAAACGAAATTCATTAATTTTCAAAACTATAATAATATTGACATTTTTAATCCAACATTGACATGCAAAAATGAAAGAATAGAAAAAATGGACGAAATTAAATTTCTTGGAATCGTATTAGATAAAAATCTGAACTGGAAATCACATATAGACAGTGTATGTAAGAAATTAAATAGATTCATATATGCCCTTGGAAGATTAAGACGTACTTCGGGTCAAGACACCGCACTGACTGCTTATTTTGGTTACGTCGCCTCAGTTCTAGGTTACGGACTAATCTTATGGGGTAACTCTACGCATATTAAAAGAGCTTTTATAATTCAAAAAAAAATTATTAGAGCTGTTTGTGGAATCGGTCCACTAGAGTCATGTAAACCACTTTTTAAAAAACTAAATATACTGACTCTAATAGGCTTATATATTTATCAAATAGGATGTTTTGTTAAAGAACATAATGCATTTTTCAACCACTATGAGGACCAAACTCACTCTAGGGCAAAATATAGAGACCCAACGAGGTTAATGATGCCCACATGCAAAACTGCTCTTGCTCGTAAGAGCTGTGTGACTATGACAGTGAAAATATTTAACAAGATACCTAGAGATATAAGAGAATTACCAATTAGACAATTTAAAACTAAACTTTGTAAGTGGCTTAAAGAAAAATGCTTTTATGACATTAATGAATTATTTGGTATACATTGAGGCTGACATGTTTATTTTATATTATAATTTAGTAATAATATTAATGACATTTATTTTTTAATTATTGACATGTTCTTCATATATCAGTCGTATGTTAGTCATAAATCAATACTAACAATATTATATTGTACGTCTGTAGAGGACAAACTGTGGTTCTACAAGCACTTGTGCGCTTAATAAGATCTATTATGTACACGGTTTTTACAATTAATAAATTTCAATTTCATTTCATTTCATTTCATTTCATTTCATTTCATTTCATTTCATGTGTTATTGTGTGTCCATGCCTCCCGCGGCATGACAAGGCAGAGTCTCTAGCAACTAACGGAGCCCTCTATATTGTATTGCGTCAAATAATAATAATTGTTCCACGACAACAACAACACAAGGTCTCCAGAACCCAAACTAGGCAGAGTCTGTTAGTCCAGGCCTTACATGCCTGTCCAAGTGAGTGGTAACCTAAGGACTATATAATTCAAATTCAAATTCAAATTTTATTCCATTTCACAATCGTATCACAGGTCTTAATAAATAAGGTGCTTGTGACTTGTGTCGGGCACACCAATTAGGAGAGAGAAAGACATATATGTAGGTAAAATGTTTATTATGAATATTTTATTATTTTTATTATAAAAATTATCATTTTAATAATCTTGATTAGGCGCTTTGTAAAGAAACGCGGATATCTTCTTACAAACTTGCACACTTCCAATATGTAGATACTTGGCAGGGTGAGTATCTTAAGTCTTTAGAAGTGTGGTCTGCAACTGTCGGTTTGTTCTCATTAGTTTCTTTTGCTGGGTAAATAAAGACGGCGCAGTGCTTGCATTTCCCCACAAGATAGATAGATAGAACACCATAGCTGAGCATATGATACATACTTTATACATAAACACACCTAGACACAGGTCAAATAGACATGCACACAAATGTTTGATTTTTTGTCATTCGTTATTTCACCTGTCAGGAAATCCAACCCGGGAACAGTGGCTCAGAAGGCAGAGTTCCTACCAACTGCGTGAACCGGCCAGTCAAGCCTACGCACTTTCATAACTATTCTTATACTTACAACAAGAAGGCGTAGAATAGGTGCTTACTTTTGCTGTAAACGTTTATGGTCCTGGACGAATAATTACTTTCAAGATTGTGTGCTCATTAAACATAAAGGATTATGGGCCTTCATGAAAGATATTGAGAGTTTATGGGTTATCTTTCCTTATTTTGTAGCGAGTTAATCTTATTAATTTACCAGCACATATATTGGCATACCCACGGCTATTTTTGAAGGAGGTCTAGTAGAGACCAGCTTGATAAAAAAATAGTTTTTTTTCTAAATATTCATTTACATCTATTTATATATCTTTATTCTATATAACTCGGTACTTAATCCGTCCAATGTCTACTACTTTCGGTTTTTTAACGATTTGTTTTCGTTAACGAATATCAAATATATATGTCTATACGTAGTTAACCAGTCAAATGGTATTAATATTGTCAAAGTTCATGCAATGATTTTGATTTCATTTAAATTTTTCATCAAACTGTGAGCAGTGAGGCTACAAAAATAACAAAGCGAGGAAGTTATTTCGAGGATAAAATGTCGAGTGATCTAATATATTTCTAAGGTTGATTGGTGCAAACCAACCTGATTGAAATACGAGAAGCCAATAACGAGAAACGGCTTTGACTAGATAAATAGCGACAGCCAATTTACTGAGGGAAGCAAGTCCTTCGAATGCGAGCAGGCAATACCTACTAATTTATAAAACGAAAGAAGTTCATTCCTTGATCAATACATTTGTACTCAGTCAAATCAATCTAGTTTCAAGCGAATGTTTAACACTTACAGATTTATAATACTGTGCGAGAAGTGTCCTAGGAAATGAGGGCGCGCGTGAACTAATTGACTGTTTTAATAAGTAAATAATACAGGTGACAAATATGCTACTAATGTACTGTTATAAAGTTTTATCGAGTCACACTTGACAGTTGCGTAACATACAGATAATAGCTGGAATGGGCTGCTATATAAAAATCTGAATATTAGTTCACCGTAACGCCACGATGGTTCTGTTTTTGCACAGACTCTAACATAGGGATGAGAGTACTAATTAAGATACGGGTATATCTATACCCAGTTTGGTAGGTAGAGCCGCAAATTATAACGCTCTGTACTAAAAGGCAATACATTAATTTGAATTTGAATACATAGGGTATCGGTTATATCGGAACAAAATCAAAATTTACTTGCATCGTAAAGTGGTATTTTTCCTTCATCTCAATGAAAAATGAAAATTCAATAAAAGTAAAAATCAGTTTCTCTCATTAGTTGAAAGTCAATGAAAACTGCAGCCGAGATGGGGATCGATCCCGTGGACGTCTAATTGACGAGCCACCCTTGTTACTCCTGGGCCGGTATTCTCAATCTGTTAGCGACCGTAACGAGAGTCGTTAAATCGCCACAATCTAGGATTTTAGCGTAGCCCGTTACGAGAATGGGCGCAGCTAGAGGGACATTTCTAGTCTGTGTCGGTTTAACGACCATATGGTCGGTTGTAAAGGAATCGCTCGTATGTAGAGACTTTCACCCCTGGGCTATATCGCTTTGAATAAACCCAAATTTTATATTTGAGTTTTTAAATGATCTAATTTTGCGAAAGCCTAGCAGAGTTATCTCAAGAAAAGAACGTAAACTACCTTTAAATATATAGTTAAGTAGAGACTACGCAACGTTTTGGCGGTTTTATCTATTGGCGCTACCTCGCTAACCGAACGGGCATAACGCCAACTTGGCGCTCTTGTTAAGCATACACAGTACACAGACTGCGATCAACAAAATCCTTACGAGTTTGATCAAATGCCAATAGAAACAAAGACGTCTAATGCAACATTAACGAACGTTTTATTGTTAATCAAAAACAGCTTAGTGATAGACGTTTTATCGAGATTGTTATTTTTAGTGTACGACTTGCCAGTGCTGTCACAAAGATTCAATTCAACAATGCGATCTTGGTGAAGATTAACAGTGTTTTTGATTGGTCAATAAAATATTTTATGACATGAACACTTAAAGCTAATGAGATTTTCTTTGGGAAAAAACAGGACAATGGCTATTGTTAATTTCGTTTTATTTTTCTAGATTTGTGTTTCTTCGAGTGACGTGTAATGGTTAATGGTAATATAATTAACCATTAAGTGTTCATATTGGAGCACGAGTGTAGGCTAAGTGTGAAAAATCACGAAACGTATTTGTATTTTCCTCGTCAATAGCCTTAGAACGTTTTAGAAATAGATCCACTGCATTACTATAACTTACACACAGTCAGGACAGTGACTAAATGACCTACTTATTTTTCAAATGAATTATTCTACCATCATAAATTGAATATCACACAAAACGCAACATTCTTGTGTAGTAGGATATGTTGTGTATAGGCACTTAATTATATTAAATGGTATTACGGTATTTTGCGATTATTTAATTAACTAACAATAATTAGTGTTATTATGTATTAATTATGTCTAAACATCTAGCATTATTTACGCTTGATTAATATTGTATAAATATACTCTAAACTGTAGTAACTACAAAATATCGTACTATTATATAGATAGATACACTCTTTATTGCAACACCACATTTTAAAGTAGAACAAACAAAGAAGTATGATAATATAATATAAAAACATAACTCAACCATGGAAAACTTCAAATTAAGTGTCACAATAGGCGGTCGTATCGCTCAGATCGATCTCTTACTGACATATATGACATTATATAGTAAACTAATAAAGGAGAACCATGTTCGAACTCTATCGCTGTACTGGTGCTACACGCGATGGAAAATTTAATCTTTCTCACTTTATATGACTATATTTTTTAACCAAATAAATTAAGGAATTGTACAAAGGTACGAATCCACTTATAAAGAAAAAATTTTACATAAAGTGTTTCTTACAACACCATATTATGTTGTTTATTTTAATGGAATAGTGCCCGGACAAGTGTCACGAATAAACTCAAAAACTACTAATGAACACCTCTCTCCTGACCACACTACAACTTGAGAACGTATCGACCAATCTCGCTAATTCTTGTTTGTTGTAAGTATTAATAATTATTGTTAGGAGAAGTTTCTTATGAAAGAAAGACAAAAAAAGCTGTGATGTTGATGTTGATGTGATGTTGTCAACTGTCACTTTGACAGCTGTCAGAGCTTAGTCCCATTTTTGTGTCATTTTCAAGTAGAATGAAGTCTAAGTGTGAAATAAAAATTATGAAATATCTCATCAACTGTCACTTTGACAGATGTCACAACTAAGACCTTCATCCGTGTCATTTTCTAGCCGAATGAAGTCTAAGACTGAAACCAAAACTATAAAATCCATCATCAACTGTCAGTTTGATAGCTTTCACAGCTAAGACCAATATCGGTGTTATTGTCGAGTAAGATGTAGTCTAAGTCACAGATTACAGAATAAGAATCTAAGTGTGAAATCAAAATCATAAAATACGACATCATCTGTCATTTTGACAGCTTTCACTTCACAATCATCTATGAGACGCTATAGTATAATAAAACCATAGTGTAACAAACATCAACACGGAAACCTATAAACGAGTTGAATATTTACGAAATAATGTTTGGTAGTGCAGCAGGGAACGGCAATGTATGCAGGTTCTAAATTTCCCACGACACTACCAGCTGGGAATGCAGTGCGGAATGACCGAACAAGATAAGAGTTCAAGGCGAGGCCGAAGGCCGAGCCTATTACGCGAGCGAAGTCGCAGGCAGTCACTAGTATAATATATTTTGTCATCATCATCATTCACTACCACACGGGTGAAACCGCGGAGCGCCGCTAGTATTTTATACTTACGGATTGGCACAGCTGGAATTATTATTGTTAACTGTTGTATCATAAAATGATTTCAACTGTAAAATAACAATCATTACCGCTATGAGTTACGTTCGCATAAATTCATGTCGGATAAAATCTAGAACACGAATGCATATTTGTTTTGCATTTTTGCCTATAAGTTATTTTTTAATTCTCATAACAAATCTTTTAAATATTACTAAAAATAATTTATTAACTGCTCAGTGGGCCTAGACAAAGTAACATTCTCCAAGCGCGACCGCTAAGAGAAAAGTAAAAAAATTTATGGGATTGACATAAGGAAGCGATATATCACGTGATCATCGAAAAGGAATAGACAATTGGTAGATAATGTACAACAGTTATCTCTTCGTTAAAACGAAACGCTCCCGTTTCTATTCTTCCAGACGCTAGTCCTAGACAACACGCCATGTTGACAAGCGACAACGCCAACGCCGCTATTCGTTTGATCGCTAGGTTAGCGGTCTCCGATACCCTGCAGATAACGCTACAAATAGGCGTCTTTTAGTCAGCTGACGAACGAAGTGGTGTTTTGTATCTATTATTTTTGCGATTTATTCAAGATGCATGCTTTAAAATTGATGTGGGCTGCGCATAATAAGGAAATATGGCTTAGAAGGCAGGCGAGAACCAACAATACGAGCATATTATTTTAACTTACTTTTATCCGTCTCGCTATTTCTAAATATTGAAACATATACCTAGTACACTAAAACCTTATATATTTTATTTGAACTCTGTAAAACATTACAATACAAATACTTTTTATTGCGTACTCAAATATACAAAAATTACAAGAAGACATTAAACTGTTATGTGACGCTTAACATAAGACGAGCGAGTTTCTCGTTTCGACACAAAGTCGAATGATGGTGTTTTGTTTGTTTTTGCCCGTTTTCTTCGTCCCTGCTGCGTGCACGGTGTGTGCGTTGAGTGTTGCGGTGATGGTTGGTACGAGTAGGTGGGTGTTTATGGTGAGGTTGAAGGCTCGCTTCGACGACTATATACCTACTCTGCCGAAGCCGTCGCATGTAGCGAAAGCAATTCGGCTTCTACTTGTGGCGGTGGCGGTGGCGGTAATGGTGCTGTTGTACAAATATCTGTAAAAAAATTCAAAATGTATAATCTAGGTATATCTATGATAACAAATAAAGATTTTAACATTATTCAAAAATCCACGGCTTTCATCCGGTTTTTTACAAAGGCATAAGTGAGCTTGAGCCCCCCCGAACGGGGCCTAGCTATATCTCCATTCCTACAAAACACAAGAACAACAAAAGTAGTGTGCTTAAAATGATGACGAAATTGTTTATATTATGTACGGCGGCTCATTGTAAGGACAAGAATGGTGCCTTTATAACATTTTATTATGCACTTTTCTAGCTTAATAATTACTTCTACATAACTTCTTGTGAACTTTAAATAACACAAACATCGTTAATTTCAAAAGTTATATTATACAAAAGACATACCCATAAATTAAAGTGTTATCCTGAATTATTCCGCACTTGCTCGCGCTTGGGTTCCATTGGCCAAAAGTAAACTGGAATTTAAAGCAACAATATTATTTTAAAGCTAGGATGTACTCGTAAGTACCTACTGATTATTATTTATATAACACAATTACTTACTTTTTGTCACAAAACACCTCACACAATACTTGAAGATAGTTCAAAACAGACACTTTTCGCTGGTCAAGTTAGCAGCGGGAATGTCAGTTTGATATGTTGCTACGCTAACCATAGAGCATTATAAACTTTTAGCGCACGAACGAAGAGAAGGAGCGTTCGCCGCGAACGCGTGACGTTGTCTACCAATCTCCTAGCGCAAACGCTGAAGCGTTAGCGACTGGAGAAAGAGAATCGCTATAAAGCGATGGCATCTTGTCTAGGCCTACAGTATTAGATTGCAGACGACGGCGTATCAGAAAGTCAATTCTATTCATCAGTTCAATGGAGGTCTATTCCATATATCCCTATCTCGACGATTAAAATTCCCATCTTCCAAGTACATCTGGCTCTACTCGAAAAAAACGTAATAAAACTCAAATAAAACGAGATAAAAATACTTATAATCATTTGTTTTTGTATGAGGTGAATGTTAAATTACGAGTAATTAGTGCAGTGTAAACTACCGCACTGTATCTCTCGTAACTTTTTTACGTGAGATAAAAATAAAAGTGTTTAGAAGAATGTTGCATTTTTAGAGTTCTACACTAAAATATATATTAAACGTTTTATCACGATCCATCCAAATATTATATTGAATTTGATTAATCGATCTCTTTGTATGAATATCGTGTGGTATGCATGGCAAAGGCACGAGTGATACACAAACAGACTGACAATATTCTATAACAAAAATGTATATGTTCGGTAAGGAACAAATAAAATTAAAAAACCAAATAAAAATAGCTCTTTAGGATTTGTAAATATATTTTTAGAGTTTTATATTATTTATTGGTATCATTACTTTACTTATTACTAATATTAGAGGAAAGATTTGTACTTTTGGATTTTTGTATTATCACGAATAAACATAAAAACTACTAGACCGAGTTCAAAAATTACTTTGCCGTTTGAAAGCTACAGTATCACTGAGTTACTTAAGCTACACAATATTTTCAAAAACGTTGGGGATACGCATCAAACTTTGATAATGTAACCCAAGGTATGAAAAAAACCAGAAAATATCATTATATCGCGTACGCTGCGGAAACTATTGAAAATAGAGAAAAGTGATGTACTGCAGTTTTATAGAAAACACCAAGAAACACAATATAACTTGTATTACCATATGTTTTACTATCATAGGTCACAATTTTTATGTCACCTTTTCATTTTAAAGTATGCAAATAGAAACGCTGGAAAATCTTTATATCGCGTATACTGCGGAAACTATTGACAATAAAGCAAAGTGATGTATCATTGTTTTATAGAGGACATCAATGTTTAGAAAATAGGAAGGCATTACCATAAGCCTCACTATTACAGTTATGTCACAATAGCTAATTTTCCCTGTTAAAGTATGCATCCCGCCGTTCCAAACTAGGCCATATTATTCGCACCTTGATGTTAATACTTATCTACTCTAATAATTAAGAGGAAAGTTTTGATAGTTAGTTTGTAACGGATAATTGCGAAAATACACGCACATTTTACACATCCGGTTAAAAAAATATTTTACGAGTAGAAAACTATATTATTTCTAAGTAACAACATACGGTATATTTGATTCATAATCATCATCATCTATCATTACACGAGTGAAACCGTGGAGCGCAGCTAGTCTACATTACATTTTAATGTATTAATGTAAAATGTATTTTAACCCTCAAAGCAAAATGAGGGGCGTTATGTGTTAGGCGTGACTGTCTGTGGCATCGTAGCTCCTAAACGAATGGACCATTTATCAAGCGTTTTTTTTGGAATATAATAACAGTGTTATTATTTTAGGCAGTTAGCAATATATTTACTTGATGATATATATCATGGTAGCCTAATATAGTGTTGTACAGAACGGTTTCGTAACCACAGATTTACTGATCTCTGCGGCTGTAAATTTAGCCTTTAATTGTTGTTTGGAAGAAAGATTTGGTCAGTAGTAAGATTATCCATGATTTAAGTAAGTATATAAGTAATAATTAATTTGGTTATCTGCAATGAACTATTGCATTGTATTATTTCTTTCTAGATAAAAAAATATTAAGAAAATAATTAAAAGCATCCTAATTACAAAGAATTTAGTTATCTCAAACATTGAAATTTATAGAGAGAAAAATTCACATTCTCGGACGGGATTCGAACCCTCATCTTCTGACTCTCCGTGTCAGACGCCATTGACCAACTTGGCCACCGAGGTTCGGTTTGAGCGCAAAGCAGGCGTTAGTGCTTTAAAAAGTAATACTATAATGATTACAAGGGTTGCGATGTCTACTGCGATGTACTGTCAAAGCTGTTCAATAGATGTCGCTCCGTCCCCGTAAGACGGTTAAAGTCAGATAGAGAGTTAAAACTCGATGCTCGGACCCGAACCTCGGTGGCCTAGTTGGTCAATGGCGTCTGACACGGAGAGTCAGAAGACGCGGGTCCGAATCTCGTCCGAGGAAGTGAATTTTTTCTCTATAAATTTCAATGTGTGAGATCGCTAAAGCAGGCGTTAGTGATTTAAGAAGTAATACTATAAGAATTTAGTTGTATAATAAATTGTACAAACCATTTGATGTGAATCCTCTAGTAGTTAACCAACCTACGCACATTTTCACAGTTTCGTCGGTTTAATTTTCTCTATTAGCTTATTATAATATTGTAAACATATGCATGGTTGGCGGTAGATTTTTTAAATACGCTGAAAAGTAACTTCACAAAATTGACGTTATTGAGTCTTTTAACGCCGTGAGCTTTTTATCTAAAATTTTAATATATTTCAAAAACGTCGTATTCTTGTTCAGTACGTAATTTTAAGTCTTCTGGCCCATTTTTATTTTAGTCTAAATACAAAATTTTTGGCTTCTACTCTTACTTTTATTACAAATATAGATAATAATATATCATCGTTGTTGTAGGTCATTATCCAAAAACAACCTTTTCCATATCAATAAACACATTTAAAGGTCCCAACCCCACTTATATAGGTACTGAAGTTCAAAGCACTTGAGTTCAGTTCCTTCACACCTCAATATTCTTTATTTCACCCAAATATTAAACAGTCATCTCATGCATACATAAATAGAAAGCTTACTCAACTGGTTTTTGGACTTAATGACTTGCTCTTCCTAATTCTCTGAGCTTTGCACTTGAGTGGATCCATTCCGCCGTATCCGTTCAAACAATGCCGTTCAGAATACGTGGATAATACCTTGGGAAGATTAGGGAGTGAAGGAGATTATATTCAAATGGCTTTAAATTTATGAAATACAGGTCTTATCGTAGCTAACAAATTATTGTCTTTCCGAATCCGTATATTTATTATATTTATTGCATACGTCGGACCTTTTTAGGGCTTTGTCTGCTCTATAAGGAACTATGTAATTCTAAGCATACGTCGTCCGTCCGTCTGTCTATTGTCTTAATCTTAATCTCTTTGTAATCTTTTAAACCGTATTGGATTATCGTTATGCTCGAGGTTTTTCTACGGGATCATATCCGAAATGATGTGGTGAGGTAGGTATACAGAACATTGGTCGATGAGTCTGATTCGTTCAGTAAACTACTAGCAAGCCAAGATCATATATGTTTGTTAACATGAATATTAATGTTAAAAATACCTAAATTAAAAGGAACTGAACTTTATGACAAATTGGTAAATCGGCAAAGATTCCCGTCTATCATGCAGTATTTATTACTTGACTGGTATACGGGCAATAGCATTCTACTATTTAAACTGGAATTGGACCGTACCTAAACGATGACTTATGCGTTTTCTTATTCTGCTACTGAAAAACAGTCCCGCTGCAGTTACGTTTAGTATCACTACCGTACCGAGAGGAATACTTAGATAGAATGAACTTAACTAATTTGTTACTAATCACCTTTTTCGAACTATTAAGAGCTCCACGAAGACAGTATCTCCCGGTGGGTAGCTCAATAGGATGGACCATATCCTCCGGCTTAATTAAAATTTAGATGCTTACAATCTCGATAGCCTTTCGGACCTTACGTGACACGGAAACACTTTTCACTTGCACACTCGCTCCAGAGCCTGAGCTCCATCGAAGCAGAATAGTGAAGAGTATCGGTGTTCGAGAACGTAAAAACATACCTGTAGCGTGTAATTTCCTCAGTGGATCCACAATCGCGAAGTATCTATCAGCTGACAGCGCTGTCAGCGTGAACACTGACACTCCGATACTGACATCCTTGGCTGCCTCCGACACCCGACACACCGTCGACCCCCACGGCCAGGACTCCAGTGTGTACACGATGGAGGTGAATGGCACGCAGGTGATGATGACGAGGAGATCCGCCAGAGCCAGGGATAGGATGTACCTGGAAGAATTGGTTTGATATAGAGATGAAATCTGTTAAGGGATGTGTGAACTTGGTAGGAAAATTGAGCCTTTGCAACTACTCAAAATTAAATATTGTACAACAATGGGCCTACCTCGTAAATTTGCGTAAGTGTAACGTAACATATCGTTGACGTAAATAGTACAAACTGTGAGTTATCTGTGCTGGTGTTGTACTAGGACCACTGCTTATTTACCAGTTAGTATGGCAAATTGTACTGAGACAAAATTACATTTTGGCTTACAGTATATAATTATGATGATCTAGAGACTTGTGAAATAACCACAATACCTCCTTTTGTGCATGCTTATCCACATTTTACTTACAATTTTAGTGTAAAAATTGCTTATTTCATATCATGACACATTTTTGGAAACCTAGTACATAATACAAAACTTTTTTTTCATGGGATAGGTTGGCAAACGAGAAAGCGGCTCACCAGATGGTAAGTGAAACCGTCGCCCACGGACATCCGCAATACCAGAGGCCTCGAGGATACGTTGCCGACCATTGCGGAAGGATGATAGGAAGGAAGAGATAGAAGGGGTGAGGGTGGAGGGGGATGGGGAAAAGAGAGGGAGAACAAGGGACGAAATGGAATAGCAAGCTATGTTACTTTACGTCGGTGTTATGTGGGGGTGTGGTACTTCCCCGGTCGTGCCGGCCCATTTGGCTGTGGGGTTGAAGCGTGACACTACCACAAAACAAGTGGCAGACCTGTTTCCTTGGCGGCCCAGTGTATATTGTACACTGGGCCATGACGTATAACATGCATCATGGCCCCGTATACAGGGTTATTGGTAATTAGACCGGATCCTTTTAAGGGGTGGTAGGGAATGCCATTTGCAACAATATGACTGTACATTGTGATATCCGGAAATGAATCTATTCTGTGATATTCTTTTTTTTTATTTTTTTTTGGAAAATCCAGTTTTACTACTTTAAAATTCAATAAAAAAAAAAGTAATCAACCGATTTCAATTCTGTTCGCAGTTTTAGAGAAACCTTGTTACAGCTCTTAATAATAAACAATAATATCGTACTAATGTAGATCCATCCAAAAACTAGAGGCTTTTTCATAATTTTTATTTGATAATTTTTGTAAGATGCTTTACAAAAACCTTTATTTTCTCTACAAAAACAATAGTAAATTAAGTCTGCATTTTATTTAAAAAACATCTACAGGTCTTTAGCTATCCAACGAGGTACAAAAATTAGCACTTTATTACACAGTTGCAGAAATAATGCGATTACAAAAGGCCGAGAAAGGAATGAGAATAGTCCATGAGAAGTAGCTATGGAAGAAATACTTTCTTAAGGTAACTTAATTTCTTTTAAAGAAATAAAAGAGTAGATGTAATTAGTCTGTATTTATTATTTTTACAGTTCGTTCTTAAAATGTGAGCCAGAATTTTGAATGCAGAGACGCATACGTCTGCGTAAATTGCTTTTAATAACACTTGTATTTAAATTAATTTTCATTTTTTCTGCTGCATTTATTATGCGCTGTTTCAGTTCTTCGATGGTTGCCACAGGTCCAAGAGTATCGTCGTACACCAAGCTTTTCATGTGACCCCATACGTAATAGTCGACGGGAGTCAAGTCGGGACTTCTGGCCGGCCACGGAATGGGTCCTCCTCTGCCAATCCACTTATTGGGATACTGACGATTGAGCCACTCACGGACGCTCAAACTAAAATGTGCGGGGCAACCATCATGTTGGTAAATCATGTTTCTGCGGGTTTCAAGGGGTACTTCACTGAGTAGCTCATAAAGTTCGTTTCTCAAAAAAAATTCATACGCTTCACCATTGAGGTTGTTGGGCAGAAAGAAAGGGCCGATCAATTTATTCTTAATAATGCCCATACACACATTAACGGAAAACCTTCTTTGTGATCCTTGTAATCTTTTCTTGTTTGGGTTACCGTCATCTTTCGGGGCCCAATAATGAATATTATGATAATTTGATATTCCATCCTGATCAAATTTGGATTCGTCGGTCCATAAGATTTTTAATAAAAAATTGGCATCTTCCATATCGGTGTTCAACATGAATCTGCAAAATTCGACTCTACGTGCAGGATCTCCGTCTTGGATAACTTGTACCGGAGTCAAATGATACGGGTAGAGTCTTGAGCGGTGCACTGTGTTCCATACTTTCCATTGCGACATGCCAAGACGTCGTGCAATGATGTTTGTTGAAGTCGTAGGATCTTGCTCAAACATGCGAATTATCTGTTCCTCTTCATCCGAATGATAAATACGAGATCGTCCAGCATCACTTTGTCGTCTTTGAACTTGACCAGTTTCTCGTAGTCGCCGGTACACTCCGTCAAATACACTCACATGGGGTAAACGGCGCTGTGGAAATCGAGACTGATACTCCGTTCGAGCATGTGTAGCGACGCCGTTGGCAAAACCATAGCAAAACAGTATGTCCGCATACTCTTCGTTTGTGAACTCTCGAAGCCGAGGTAGATGGTCGTGGGATTCCGCAGTCATGATCAGATCCTTTACTACAAGCCAAGTCGTCGGGTAAGCAATCAATCAAAAAGTCCAGTTCACTAGCCGAATCACAGAAAAAGAAGTTACACAAGTCCAATAACGTTATCAAGGTCGAAATTTAATCGTAATAAAGGGTTGCCAAAGAGCGTCTGAACAGTACGATGCGCTTGAGCAAACTGGGTTCTCATTGCTCGTTCAACAAACATAAGCGAGAGGGAGACGGCGCATTCAACATGGATACCGTTGTCTAAAACCCTTTCTCGGAATGTCTCTACCTGAGTCTTTGTTATCGCATTATTTCTGCAATTATGCAATAAAGTGCTAATTTTTTTACCTCGTTGGATAGCTAAAGACTTGTAGATGTTTTTTAAATAAAATGCAGACTTAATTTACTATCGTTTTTGTAGAGAAAATAAAGGTTTTTGTAAAGCATCTTACAAAAATTATTAAATAAAAATTATGAAAAAGCCTCTAGTTTTAGGATGGATCTACATTAGTACGATATTATTGTTTATTATTAAGAGCTGTAACAAGGTTTCTCTAAAACTGCGAACAGAATTGAAATCGGTTGATTACTTTTTTTTTTATTGAATTTTAAAGTAGTAAAACAGGATTTTCCAAAAAAAAATAAAAAAAAAGAATATCACAGAAATGATTCATTTCCGGATATCACAATGTACAGTCATATTGTTGCAAATGGCATTCCCTACCACCCCTTAAAAGGATCCGGTCTAATTACCAATAACCCTGTATACATCATGATGATGCGATACAACAGGCATCGTCTGCCAAAAGTGTAAGCTTGTAACATTGAGGTACAATACGTCAATAGCTTCAATAGCCCGAGCGGTCTGCGTTGATGAATCAGTCGTCAGTCAGTACAAGAGTAATCATGTACGATTGATAAATTGAAGATAAATAATGACCTTTTAGTTTGGAAGGAAGATCCTGTACGGTTTAATTCTTCCATAAAACTGTGCTTTAACTTTAAAAAATATTATAAACTTTCAATCATTAGTATAAGAAGCTGAATCATACAAAATCCTTGATTGCGAGTTTTTCTATTTTGTTGACTTTACAGTTGCCTCTAATATTGCAAGGTTTTCTAAAGCTTCTTTGTAGTTGTTCTGGTTCGCTTTATTAAATCTTTACTGTAAAAACTTGGAGTAAATTTTATTTTTAATAAAGTTACGCAATTTCTCTTGGCTCAAGTAGCGTGTACGGAACACAATATAGATATCGTAAATGTGAACATTGAAACTTGATATCGCGCCAAGGTATTGTAGTTACAGCTTGCTTGCGTAATGTTTTATAAATAGTAAAGCATTATTTTAAAGGCCTGTTTTACGTTTTGTGTTCTTAAATCTATTCTACATTTTTTATCATGGATAAAATATACATATACGTTTTTTAACCATTATGGATACAAGTATTCGAAATGTTCAAATTACTAACGGGATAGCTGCCATGTATATTTTCTTTGAGTTTTTTGATATTTCGGCACAGTTGAAAGCGCCATGATCACGGATGATCTACATACACAGTTGGATTATTTTCCTGGAGATCATAAAAAAAAACAAATATGCAGGCTTGATATAATTTTCAAATGTGTATGCACTGCATGTAAACTTTCAATATTCCCTTATGAAAGTAAAACGTTTACACGCCCACTAGGATTTCCTGCGTCGTTGGAGGCATGGATACATAATAACACATAACAACACCCAAGACCCACGAACAAACATTTCTGCATATTGCGCAATGTTTGACTTGGCCGGGAATCAAACCTGAGACTCCGCGCTTCGAAAGCTACTAACACTACACTAACGGAACCGTCAGTAATAACACGTTTTACGAGGACCTTGATTTTTACTTTTCATTTTCTAATTATTTGATACGACATCTGCAATAAATATATACTGTGATAAATTCAACTGACTACAGATCGCGCGGCGAGAGTTTGGCTTTGACCTTCGGGTGGAGGGGATTACTGCGCATGGTTACTGTCACGCACACAATACTTTTCCTTTTTTATGTACCAGGTTGGATATTTGAGTGGGTCAAAATTCATGTATAGTGGTAATAATGCTAGAAAATAATACGAAATAGATAAACTTCTTCATTTATTAAAACTATTGATAGTTATTTTACTTATATAAAATGTTTATTTCCTTTTAAAGTTTACAGAGACAGCGATGAAAATTCTAAATAATTGTTTTTTAATAAAATTATTTATTCCAAGATACATGTAAAATTGGTACATACAAACAAAAGAAAACTTAAAATAATTATTAAATACAAAAGTTACCATAAAAAAAAGTCCTAGCCGCAGTGCTATTCAGATTCTGAATCAGTTAAAGGTTTAACGCCTTCTATGAAATCACCGCATGGTCCAGTGGTGCTGCCGCGACACGAAATTGTGCAACGTCTTTTGCTTGTTGAGGGTCCGGGTTCAGGGCTTCCTCGGTCGCAGTTGTCATCATCATCATCTTCATAACCATCATCAGAATCATCGTCTTCGGAACTATCATCGACGCGAATTATAAATTGCTCGGTAAGTAAATCAACTACATGGTCACTCTTGGCGTACTCTTCTTCTATATCTTTTACCTTTTTACATATTTTTTCCCATTCCTGGGCACCCATTAAGGATACTTTTTCTTTGATAAGTTCTTTGGTACATTCTTGTAAATTCCATTTAACATTTTTGCTAGCTACATATTGTTTAATAGTAGCCCATGCCATTTCTATGGGGTTGAGGTCTGGATGGTAAGGCGGTAATCTCAATATGCTATGGTTTGCTTCTGCTAAAATTTGATCTATTGAAAAAGTTTTAAATCTTTCTTTATTAGCTTTTATCAAGTTGTACAATTGTGGCTTGAGCATTGTTGAATCATATTGTATGCCTTTATCAGTTAGCCAATTCTGCATATCGGTTTTTTTGGTATTGGAGGACGGTGCTAAATCCCATTGTTTATTGTGGTATAAGGCGTTGTCGACAACCAGTACAGAATTGGGTGGTAGGTTGGGAGTTAATTGTGTCCTAAGCCATTCTTCATTATTCTCGTAATTCATGTTGTCGTGATAGTCCCCTGTTTTGGTGCCGGCTTTAAAAGTTAATAAAGCATTTGGTATAAACCCAGCTTCAGATCCTGCGTGGACTATCACGACTCGTTGTCCTTTAGAAATGGGTTTTTTTAGTCCTTCCGTAGGGCTATCGCTCCAGGCTTTGGTTGTTGAGTGCGATGAATCTACGTAGGATTCATCTGTGTAAACAATGGGTCTTCCTTCTTGTCGATATTTTCTTATTTTTCTTAAATATTCAATGCGTTGTAATCGGATATTCGATGTTTCTATTAGTAATTTACGGTTGTTTTCTGTTTTTTTCCAGCGAAATCCTTACTCCTTTACAATTACACGAAGACTTGTTTCTGACCCTTTAAAGTTTATATCTTCCTCAAGTTTCTTTTTTAGTTTCCCAATGGTGGGAAGTTCATTATTCGTCTTGTGAAAATTGTGTATACATCTTTTTATAACACCTTGGTCAAAATTATCAATATTCGTAACTGGTTTAGCTCTGGGACGGTTTTTTTCCAGGTGTTCTGAAAATAATTAGCAAATCGGAACTCTTGGCTTGATTTACGATATTTTTTACAGTGCCAATTGAAGCCTTAGTGGCCTACGATGTCCGTTTTTGAATTTTAGCTAATTTACTGACTACACAATTTAATTTCGAAACAGTTTCCGTTTTCATTACCTGCATAGTCTGTATAGTTTGGTTATTCTCCGACTGACTGAGTAAAGAAGCAACTTCCTCAATCTGACTTCGAATTTGCTTCAATTAATCGATACATTCGTCAGCTTCTTTCTTTAAAAAGCAATTCACGTCATATATCA
This sequence comes from Selenia dentaria, assembly GCA_917880725.1. NCBI lineage: Eukaryota > Metazoa > Arthropoda > Insecta > Lepidoptera > Geometridae > Selenia > Selenia dentaria. The sequence continues at coordinate 8,916,918 of OU862891.1, forward strand.
TTTTCCGTGCTTGCCTTTTTAAAACAATGTTTTTTTTTACGCATTTTCAAATCACTTTTTAATATTTAACAAAAAAAACTTAACTGACAAACTTAAACAAACAAACTCAACAAATAATAACAATCGACAACAATAAACAATTAACGAAAATAGCAATTCACTTGTGAACGTGATTGTACAACAGGAGTGCGCGGTACGTCGTATCGATGCGAGAGGCAGGGAACGATTGGAGCGCCAATCAGAGCACCGCATGCGCCTACACACCCGCCCCGCACCCCGCTAATTGCCCGTTGATACCCAATTTCTGATTTCTGCGCAATAACGGTCAAAGCCAAACTCTCGCCGCGCGATCTGTACCTGTTACAGTTTTAGAGATATAGCTCTTTGAAGACAAGTTAGAAAGATACAGAGGAACAGCATAGGATTAGTAATGTCTGGGGTCCTGTTGTCTTGTACAGAACTAAAAAAAAACATCCCTTCATCCCTTGGGATAGGTTGACAGTCTCCATTATAAATGCACAGAGGAAAGCTAGCATATCTGTCCACAGAGTGGTTTACGTACATTAGATATTAAGTAAGGTGAGGCACTTACGTCTGTGAAAGGACCGCGATTTTCGTAATTGGCTCTGGATATATGTTAGCTACGCAGGTAGATGTTGTTTGTTTTGTGAATTTCTGTGTCCTTACTATCCTTAATAAATAAATATATATATATATTATAGTTATCCTGAATTAAATACAGATTTTTAAAATGTTCACTTTATTATTAGGAATTTAGGACGCATATTTCAATTTGTTCATATACTTAATCAGCCCATTATGTTTTCACTGTTGGGACTTGAGTCTTCCTCTCAAGAGAGAAAAGTTGTGAGAGTGCGGCTTGGTAGATGGGCTAATGGCCAACCCGTGTCGAAGTTTTCAGACCGCCCGAAGGCCTTCGATATAGACATTCGGTTGTTTGTCTTAAGACAACAGCTCTTGTGTTGTCCTAAGATAAACAACTTGGACGGAGGGCTTAACGTGAACGACGTTCAGGAAGCATGGAAGCGCTCAGTCGAATGATGCCACCCATATATATCGGCCACTTATCCAACTCCTGACCGCACCAAGCGTTGCTTAATTTGTCAATCGGTTAAGATTACCATGTTAAGCTCCTTTGGGAGCGCTTCATATGTCATATGTTGTATGATATATTCCATGTATATTTATCATCCGTGCTCAAGGTGCTTGCAAAAGTGCCAAATATCGGAAACTCCAACCAAATATGGGTATACATTGTTACTATTCCTTCTCAGTTCCACCGTTAGCAATTACACTTATGATTTTGAAATAATAATTTCAAAATCATAAGTGTAATTGCTAACGGTTATGGCCAAAGAAATTTATGTACAATAAATAACGCAATGCGTGTACTTGCCGCATCCGGACCCCGACCAAGCGTCAAGGTTAAACGCCGCTGCTTACAGTCCGTGCGCGTCTATTGTAGCAGCCGGATACAGTTGAATTCTAGTTCCAGGGGTTAGAGTGAAATCATTTGAATCGTAGCGAGGCGGTCCACGTCATCGGTGTCTTTGAATCGGTTTGAATTTCCCGTCACATAATTAATAAAGTTTGTAAAATGTAATGTTAAAGTCAGCACGCTTGGTTTTAATACAAATCGTTATACATACGTTATCGATTGTACATATTTATATTTATCTATGACCAAAGAAAGAGAAACCTAAATTACTATATAGAATTGCACAGAACCTTTATAGTGAGTGATAATGTGGCCGAAGTTAGTAGCAATAAATGTTATCAACTTCTACTTCAAATAGAAAAACAACCATGTGATTTCATAAAAATATATCATTAACATATTCAAGAAAAACTTGTCTAACAATTTGCATGACTTTGAAATATGTATTCTTTTACAAATTTGATTCTAAATTATTAATAAGTGTTCCATGATGTTTTTAACTGCAATGTATCTAGAAGTGTTTACACAAATACGTAGAAACTTTAACCTAAATAATAATTATAGTAATAATATATCTACTATTTAAATTTACCAATTAAGTTAACCGAGCTGTGTTGGAGCGGGTTATAGCTTAGTAACCCCTAAGGTTAAGTTAAATATTAATATTTAACACCAAGATAGGTAGTCAGCCAAAAAAAAAATTATACCATTGCTCTCTAGATACCTCTAAACTAGGATTTGAGAAAAATAGGATGGCCCGCGTCCTTTTTAGCGTAAAGTATAGGGTAGGTTCATAAAACTGCCATCGCCCTAAGCTATAAAATACAATTTTACTCCCAGCGAAGAATACTGTGAGATATTGCTTAAAAATGGTGTTGTACCTACTACACTATGATTTTCATTTACACATAATTTTAATTTAATCAAAACGCTTGCTGGTAGAAAAGCAAAATTTTATTTGGCAGTCGTTCATATCTTTGTTCTGTTATTACGAAATTGAACTGATTTTGCCAAAATCTTTCACAAGGTTAGATAAACTGTATATCTAGCTGAAATTAAAACACATTTAATCTACTACTATGTAATCAAAACACTTACGTGTTGGGCACATTCCGCATAGCCTTATGTCTGACAAAGACTGCAACCAGCGTCCCATTACCCACCACGCCGATAATGAAGATTAGCGCAAACAGTAGTGGAACGATGTAAGTCTCAGGTCGCTTGTAGTACGGCGTGAATATCTCTGAGGTGTTTGTGCCGTTCGTCATTACGAATGTGTCGTTTATTTCCTCCATGGCGCATATTACCTGAAATAAAGAGATCTGATATAGATTCACAGTCGTGAATTAAAACAGCAATTACTATTATGGCATATTTATTCAACTTTTTTTTGCGGCTTCGTTCAGCCGTGCGATTCTCTAATGATTCGTCGATGCGCTCGTCGACGAGCTCACCGATGTCAAATAATTTTTGAGATATCGCCCTTGTACGCAAGGTTGTGTAATATAATTTCATATATGATCATATTTAATTGCATAAATCCTTATTTGATTGAATATTTAAAAACTATTTCGATACTGACCAACAATAAGGGCAATTAAAGAAAAATGATGGAATGACACAGAGAAGACATCACAGAAAAATGATTTAAATTTGTATTTTAAGACAGTGAGAATGGATTCCTGAAAAAGAAAACCAATTATTATTTTGAAGATTGGATTGATGTTATTAGGCCAATAATAATAAAATGCTTATTACTGTGTGTCGTATATTCCCATAGAAGAATGGATTTTGAAATGGATAGGCTTTGCCATCTACCATGGAGCTATTGAGCTTGAGAAGGACTGGCTCGATGTCATAGGCAAATAATAATGAAGAGTTCGCCGTTATAAAAGAAACTTCGTAAAGTGAAACTTCGTCAGGTCACGTTAAAGAAAAAGGGACTCCGTAAAGTGAAACTTGGTCAGGTCACGTTATCTATTTAATTTATTTATATGATAATCTGATTTTGTATATTTTCACGTACAAGTCATATTTTTATTTCATAAATATCAATATACATAAATAAGTCACTAATTACATAAATAAACAAACACAACAGTCAAAAATAAAATCAATTAAATAACCCACCCCGTGCTGTACCCGGTGCAAAGGCGCCCATGACGCTGGCTGCGTTTCCGCGTTGGATGGCTATGGCTAACCTTTGCACCAGGAACGAGCCGGAGAGGGAGTCTGATATTATATGTATATAGTATGATAATCTTACTTTTTATTATTTATTAGCTAGCTAGGTATTCTTCTCAATGTAAGTATCTATTACATTACAGTTGTTTTTACAACGTTTCTTTTCATCTCGTCATTTGTTTCACGGATGTTGTCAAATATGCAACGATGTTTGCTCTTAGAGAATCGCACGGCAGGTTATGTCAAGTAAGGTTTTGCGAATGAATGCTGCTTGCTGAATGCTGTTACCTCTACCGGCATTCACAGCATCACCAGATTGGTGACGCTCTTCAAATTAAGTACTTTATTAAAAATCAATTCATTTAGTAAAACCATACCACAATATGCACACACTAGATCATAATTCGCAAAATGCCATCATTTGTTTTAATACGCATAAATTTATATGTGTGCACAATTTTTCCATCTGACACCCGTTTAAACTACTATAATATATTTAATTGGCATTATAGCTTTAATGTGCCATTTCAGAAATCTATTTAATACAAATATTTTACAATGCGTTTAGCGAATATTTGGAAAAATATTGCTCGGTTATGATACGACAGCTTTTGTACTTGATAGTTACCAAGAATACGGATATATATCCGTTCAAGTATTATATCCTTTTGTACAAGAGGATACTTGGATGTATAGATATCGCCATATGACCATATAGGTTCAGATTATCTAACTACCTACTTTACCCTTTTATAATGAAACCTACAATCAGACGGCCGTCGCTTACGCGGCCATTGTCATCATTCCTACCATAAATCTGGATATATAAGTATAAGTAACATGGGACATAAATGAGAAACGTTAAATGAACAACAAAAAAACAGAGCACCACAGAGCGGGCGTGCTGTTTAAGCTTCGGGTATTGGCTTCCTAGAATATCTGGCAAAAATTATAAAACATCTTATTATAACCATTAAAAAAACTTGTGAAATTGGATGTGTGGAGGAAATTCCAACAGCCTTGACCTTGATATGTCGATATCTCAAGAAAATGTCAATCTGAAAATGACACGCAGGTTGATACATTTCTTGTTTTAATTATAACGGTCCTCTCACTAGAAAATAGTTAATTTTTTCGTATTAAAATGTTTGTGAATTTTACATAATATATTAAAACATTCTTTAACCTGCAAACCTCAAATGGTTTTAAGGGTTTATTTTGTGTAAAAACATTTTGTTAGACCCAAGACCTGCCTCAATCGGTGTGTAAAAAGCAGAGTTTATCCACTGTCAGCTGGTCTGCAATTAGGGTACTAACACTCCCGGTTTTCTCCAGAATGGTTCCGGGTTCTGCATAGGTTAACAAGATTTCCAGTGTGTGGATTGTGCGTTTTCCAAATCCGAGAACAGATTGCGGCCACTGCGTCTAAATGCCAATAACAATTACAATTTAACACAAGTTAGCTTCAGCTGTTCAAAAGTAGTGTATTTATATATTAATTTATTCAAACAAATTACAGGGAGCCATGTCGATCAAATTTTCAAGTCAAGGTCAATACATGTATGCCAAAGGTTTGAGCTCAAAAGACACAGATTGGCCATGTCAAACTGTTATCAAAGAGGGCTTTTTATGGACTTAAACAATATGCAAATTGCGTTCCTGTTCCAAATAAAAAAACTAATAAACGCTTATAAATGCCTCCCACAAGAGATAGCATCAAGCTTTGCACAATATTTCCTGTTTGTACAAAAAAAGCATATATACTTAGGCGTGAAACAATCCTCTTACGAGCGTTATACACACATCAACATGGTCTAGGGATATTTCAATTAAAACTAAATAACTAAAATTCTATTAACTTTTGTTAAGACACCTACACATTAAAATAAACCTTGTTTAATAGCCTATCTAATCTGATAATAAACTTTTAGATAAAGTTAAATTTAAAAAAAACTTTGAAGAAGAGGAAAAACTCAGACAAAATTTCTATTTTAACTTTATTTTTGAAACATCAAAACCTAAACAAAACAACTATTTTTTAATAAAAATTGTTGAAAACTAAAAATTAATGTGGATCCACCTAAGACTCTCCTGACACATCTGCAGCGGTTCTGCATACTCAAAATAAGGGTGTCAATATCCTGTTGTGGAATACTGGCCAAGTCCTGCTAAGATGCAAGAAAAGCTGGTTTTCATGCACAATATCTTCAGGGAAATTCCTAAGAGCTCTTCTCTGAAACATATGCCAGGCATGCTCAATAGGATTTAAGTCAGGGGATTGTGCAGGCCAGTGTAAAGCTTGGATATCATGCTGTTGTAACCAACTTGTAACGATACGCGCCGTATGTGGACGGTTATTGTCGTGCATTAGCTGGAAATTTTGTCCCATTTGCTGTCTGTGGGACAAGATTACAGGCTCTAGCAACTCATCTCGGTATTTTAGGGCAGTCATATTGCCTTGTATCCAAACGAGGTCCGTTCTACCGCCGAGACGAATTCCTGCCCAAACCTTAATCGTGCCACCTTGATATGCATGAACTTGTTGTGGGTGCTGCAGTCGATTCCAAGGTCCAGGTTCTCTCCAAACGCGTACTCTTCGCGAATCAGGATGAAATCCAAACCTGAATTCATCAGTGAAAAGCACAAGTGACCATTGAAAATGGTTCCAGTTTTCGTGTGCAATAGCCCATTGTAATCTTCTTCCTCGATTGTCTCTCCTTAGCGCTGGTACCCGAAGTGGCCTACGAGCACGTAGGTTGACTTCATGCAGTCGTCTTCTCAAAGTTTGACCGCTTACCAGCAAACCATACTCTCTCTGTAGCCTTTGATCAAATTGCATCGCCGTAACATTTGGTTGACTTCGTGCAGCATTTACTATGATTCGGTCCTGTACACGTGTTGTAATGCGTTGAGGTCCTCTGTGCCGTTCCATCACTTCTCCCGTGACACGATAACGTGACCAAAGCCTGGATATAACGCTCTGACTGGTCCTCATGGCTTCAGTAACCGCAATTTGGGTAGCGACAGCTAGATCAAGCCCACTGCTCTTAACATTTAGTTCCTGGTCAAGTGTCTACGTGGCATGATTAAATGAATACCGGAGATGCGTTTGACTAAGATTTATAGAAATTTATGGAGTTTTAATAAAGTAAGAAGTTCGTGAAGATTTACTTTTTTGGAAGAAATTCAATGAATGCGAATTTCATCTTAAAACAAAACCTTTTATATACAAATTAGAATTTAAAAAAGGAACTTAATAATGTTTTTATAATCTGTCATCAATAGTTTTTTTTTGTAAGGCCAGTACTTTTTAAGTTATTTAAAAAAGTTTTATATATCCCTAGACCATGTTGATGTGTGTACTTGTGAACACTTAACACACTTCAACAGTCGTTCACTTTCATATTAAATGAGACTGTTTTATTAAAAGCCTTCTTTTGTGTGGAAATAAACGAGGAATCTTAAATTCCTGCAGGCGTTTGGATCAAGTCGCAAATTAATAACTAAACAGTGCCTTAAGTCTAGAGGTCATACGTATCTACATTTTTATAATTTAAATTCACCCTCACACATCGGAAATGTGGGATTGAGTCCTGCAGGCACTCGGATCCTAGTACAGAATATAATAGCTAAATAGTATCTTAAGTCATGAGGTCACAGAATTGCCTGAAAATGTAAGGCAGAGGTTACACATTATCTTATTAGGTAATAAATTCGTATATATAAGTAGTAGGTAATATTATATAAGTATTAAATAAAGGCATTCAATACTCCCTACGCTAATTTATTTCTATAATAATAACGTCTTTCATCAAAAATTTCTCAGTGCCTCAAGACAAGAGTCTTCGACCAATGTGTGTTACCAGTGATGGCTTATGGCACTGAAACGTGCTCTCTTACTGTGGGCCTCATAAGCAATGAGAAGATCCGTAGAAGAACGAAAGTCACCGACATAACTAGAAGATTAGGCCGTTAAAGTGGCAGTGGGCAGGGCACACAGCACGTAGACCAGATGGCCAATGGGGCTGGAAGGTTCTGGAGTGGAGACCTCGGACCGACAAGCGCAGCGTAGGTCGTCCACCGACACAGTGGACAGACGACCTAATAAAGGTTGCAGGACGACGTTGGATGCAGGCCGCTTCCAACCAGTCCTTTTGGAAAATTATGGGGGAGGCATATGTTCAGCAGTGGACGTCCTACGGCTGATATGATGATGATGATAATGATGAATCAATGATACCATCATAGGTGAGAACAATGGCTAGGCCAATCCAGTCTCAGCTGGTTTATACATCAATCAAACGATCCGATCTATGGTTGACCTATTGTTGAGCCATTGCTAATTTTGCGGTTTGGGTGGTCAAGTGCTCTCTGCTTGATTGGCTTGATTAATAGCTATTATTAGGATACGAGAATTAAGTGAAACTTAATTCTTATTTAGTATATAATGTGTAATTATAAATGTCGAGATGATTTGATTTTTAACTAATTATTTTTACTTTTTTTATTCGAAATTCGTATAACGTGATATATATATATCGGCGCAACTACAACAGTTCGTCGAGAATAATTAAGTTTAATCATTTGATTGCCCTAAAAATAGTTTATAAATCATCAGTTGATTATTTTTGAGTTGATTACGATGTAAAATTAATGTTATGATTGTAATTTCAATACTTTACCAACAAACTCGTAAACTCGTGCACGTGCGCCGAGTCCTATAAATACGTCCGCACTGTAGGTGCTCGTCTCATCATTTTCATCGTCATTTTTCTGGCTGAGTGCCATCTGCGCTCGCCAACCGTCCGGTGACGCTGTAAATGCCGGTAGAGGCAAACAGCATTAGTCCGTTCTAAAAAAAAAAAAAAAAAAAGGTGCTCGTCTCAGTCGCTCTCGAGTCGCCGTACAGTACGGACCTCTTTGTGACTTTGTTACGCTGCTCGTTGAATATACGAAGCTTATAAAAGTACTTGTGAAGTTTTACTTCGAGGACCCAAAAATGAGTGATCATCATGAAAACAACAATTGTGACGTCAGCAATGCTGACGTCACACTTTTTAAAAACACTCCGGAGGTGCTTTCTCCGTCATCAGAAGTGGGATCAGAACAAGCTCTGGTCCCAACCACATCCTCATCGACTTCGGTTCAACCTGTCACGACTGGAACAGCGCAGGGCAGTACCAGGCTGATAGGCCCTGCCTCATTGAACACTTCAGGAGTGCCAAAAAGCAGCTTTAATACCGTGCAGCCCATCACAACGGGAATTACCACAGGCATGACGTCTACACCAATCGCTGCGGGAATACCAGCTTCCGTCGGGATACCATTCATGTCAATGGGACCCACATCTTACAATCAAGAAGTATACCTTCCAGGGGTACCCATCGCTGCTGGATCGTCCCACACAACGAATATGCATCCAACTACTCATATAGTCGGATGCCCTCCCCAGTTTATGATGCAAATGATGGATATGATCTCGATACACTGCAAAACAACGTTGCAACCGCCCCTGATTAAGTGTGATCCACATCTCAAGCTGGCCAGTCAGTCCAGATAACTCACGACGACGAACACGCATCATCGGATTCAAACCGGCGAGTATAACATTCATTATGTTTCACGATATTTGCAACTAGAATCTAAAAGAATAAAATGTCTGGAGAGTGATACCTCTGAGCTAAACCATGTGTTACCCTTGAGCTAACCACGGGTCCTTGATGCATCCACAAGTGAACCCTGAGATACTGTGGGGACGCCTTGTGGAACTATGGGTAGACACGTATACACCACAGATTCTAAATTAATAAGGCAGTGCACTTGAGATGTCTTAGTGTACTGTTGTAATCTACAAAAATAAAATGTCTGGAGAGTGATACCTCTGAGCTAACCATGTGTTACCCTTGAGCTAACCACGGGTCCTTGGTGCATCCACAAGTGAACCCTGAGATACTGTGGGGACGCCTTGTGGAACTATGGGTAGACACGTATACACCACAGATTCTAAATTAATAAGGCAGTGCACTTGAGATGTCTTAGTGTACTGTTGTAATCTACAAAAATAAAATTTCTGGAGAGTGATACCTCTGAGCTAACCATGTGTTACCCTTGAGCTAGCCACGGATCCTTGATGCATCCACAAGTGAACCCTGAGATACCGTGGGGACGCCTTGTGGAACTATGGGTAGACACGTATACACCACAGATTCTAAATCAATAAGGCAGTGCACGATGTCTTTGTGTACTGTTTACTAATCAAAAGGCTCCTAAGGTTACATAACAGTTGTGTTAATGTAACAAACAAGATAAAGCAACGTAAGTTGTTTACAGACTCACTACTCAGAGAATATCTCATTCTTTGCAGGCCAGCCATAATTAACAGCAGTCTGCGAGAGTTAACGAGTCAACAAGGCTGGTGCAGAGCGCGCACCGCCTGTCAGTATGGCCGTATCGACGCGGATACAATAATTAGCCAACAATAATTAGTCAACGTTTAAAACGACAACATGCTGTTGCCTTTATGAGCATGAGAACCACGGAAGCCGAGAGTCGGTACCACTCTTACGAGTTGGAGACACTGGCAGTGGTACGAGCTATAAAACACTTTCGCCAGTATCTATATGGGCGAAAATTCACCGTGATAACGGATTGCAACGCATTAAAAGCGTCAAAACACAAAAAGGATCTTCTGCCAAGGATTCATCGCTGGTGGGCGTTCTTACAAAATTATGACTTCGAGGTAGAGTACCGTAAAGGTGAACGTCTCCAACATGCTGACTTTTTCAGTCGCAATCCAGTTGAGCTTGCAGTCAATGTTATGACAAGAGACTTTAACTGGCTCAAAACTCAACAGCGACGGGATGAAGAACTGCGTCCGATAATGGACAGCCTCAGTGACAATAACCCAGTGGAAGACTATGTGTTAGAGGACAACGTTTTAAAAAGGAACGTCAATGATCCTGTCTTCGGTCAGCAGCTAAGTACCGTCGTTCCCAAATCATTTCAATGGAGCATTATAAACTCATTTCACACTGCACTAAAACACCCTGGCTGGGAAAAGACACTGCAGAAGTTCAGAGAAACCTATTGGTTCAACAAAATGAGTTCCACTATCCAAAGATTTGTGGATAACTGTGTTGTATGCCGAACATCCAAAGGAAGATCCGGGGCCATTCAAGCCCAGTTATACCCCATACATAAACCAACGGCTGCCTTCCAAGTTATTCATATGGACATAACAGGGAAGCTGGGCACTCCAGATGATCAACAATACGTCATAGTCACCATTGACGCTTTCTCAAAGTACGTTTTACTGTACTTCAGTACCAACAAAAACCCACACAGCACATTGGCCGCTCTAAAACGCACGGTGCATCTATTTGGTGTGCCGGTTCACATAATAGTAGATGGAGGAAGAGAGTTCCTTGGCGAGTTCAAGGACTACTGTGACGCCATCGGAATAAATATCCATGCTATCGCTCCAGGAGTCAGCCGAGCGAATGGCCAAGTTGAAAGAGTCGTTGCAACCCTCAAAAATGCTTTGGTAATGATTAAAAATTACGAAGCAGAGCAGTGGCACACTGTACTCGAGGAACTTCAGCTGGCAATGAACTGTACAATCCACCGAGTCACCGGTGTTGCTCCACTGACACTTATTACACAACGAAAGCACTGTGTACCTCCTGAGCTTCTCAACCTGGTGGATATTGAAACCGTTGATATTGAAGCGCTCACTCAACAGGTGCAACAGAAAATGATTCGTTGTAGCGAACAAGACAGACAACGCTTCAACCTACACAAGGCCAAAATCCATCATTTTCAAAGAGGAGACTACGTATTGGTGAAAAATAATCCTCGAAACCAAACCTCGCTTGACCTTAAATACAGCGAACCATATGAAGTTTGTAGAATACTGGATAATGACCGATATCTGGTAAAGAAAGTTGTCGGTAGAGGACGACCTCGCAAGGTTGCCCATGATCAGCTGCCTGCGCCGCGCTCCGCAACCTGGGGATCAGTTGACCGTATCGGCGGGAAACGAATCACCTATTCAACGAGATCCCACTGCAGAATCAAATGAGCCCATTCCGTCGACCTCACGAGAAGGGCTGCAAGTACAGCCAAACCACGACTCGAACCAAGACGACCCATCAGAATAAAAGATAAGTAACTAAATCCATATATTTCAAATAACTCTCCGAGAACTCTACGAGACCCTTCGAGAATTCTACGAGACCCTTCGAGAATTCTACGAGACCCTCCGAGAACTCTACGAGACCCTTCGAGAATTCTACGAGACCCTCCGAGACCCTCCGAGAACTCTAGGAGAACCTACTAACCCTATAAGCATTGATATCCCCAAAAAGACATAGCAACGCAGGTCGCTTACAGACGCACTACTCAAAGAAAGTTATTTCATTTCTTTCAGGTCTACGAGAATCCAAATAATCTACGAGAATCCATAACAATCTACGAGAACCAACGAGGCTGGTGCAGAGCGCGCACCGCCTGTCAGTATGGCCGTATCGGCGCAACTACAACAGTTCGTCGAGAATAATTAAGTTTAATCATTTGATTGCCCTAAAAATAGTTTATAAATCATCAGTTGATTATTTTAGAGTTGATTACGATGTAAAATTAATGTTATGATTGTAATTTCAATACTTTACCAACAAACTCGTAAACTCGTGCACGTGCGCCGAGTCCTATAAATACGTCCGCACTGTAGGTGCTCGTCTCACCCCGTCGCCGTCCAAGGCATATTTTGGGTGACCCGGACGACCCCATCGCAGCCGTTACTTCGGCAGCTTTAGCGTCGTCCCAAGGGAACCCCGGTAATGGTTGTAGACCCGACCAGGGCTGTGATCCCGATCGCATTGTAGGCTCCGGCCGAGATCTTCTTCGCAGCCCCAGTCGCAGTCGAGGTAATTCACACACACACGATTGTAGTCCCAGCCACGGTGCGGGTGGGAGTATACACCGCGGCCCCGGTCGCGATGTATCCTCCGGCCCAGCAAATGGCTGCGGACGAGGTATTACACTTTCTTATTGTAGCCCCACCCAAAGTACAGTCATGAGTGCACAACGCGACGATCCTGGTCGCGGTGTGGACCCATGTCGCGGAAATGGGAGGAGGCGAGGTACACAAGGTTATGATTTAGTGGTAAACACAGTCAAACACCGAGCTCGCCGGCGAGCTCGAGGCAAAAGTTATGTCTTGGTTAGATTCTCTCCAAATAGTCGTAGAGTTAAAATTCATAGGGCCCACTTTCAACGGTACACTTATGTACCGGGGCGATTCTCTCCTACTCCCCTCTCTCCTGGCGACGGCCCAAGCCGAGGTCCGTACCCTAGTGGTGCCCTTGAGCAAGTCGCCTACTCCTCTCCTTGCGGCGAAGCGTCTTCAACGCTCGCCTTAGGCGGTGCGCCCTCTGCGCCCGCATCTGGCTGAGTGCCATCTGCGCTCGCCAACCGTCCGGTGACGCTGTAAATGCCGGTAGAGGCAAACAGCATTAGTCCGTTCTAAAAAAAAAAAAAAAAAAAAAAAAAAAAAAAAAAAAAAAAAAAAAAAAAAAAAAAAAAGGTGCTCGTCTCAGTCGCTCTCGAGTCGCCGTACAGTACGGACCTCTTTGTGACGTTGTTACGCTGCTCGTTGAATATACGAAGCTTATAAAAGTACTTGTGAAGTTTTACTTCGAGGACCCAAAATAGAGTGATCATCATGAAAACAACAATTGTGACGTCAGCAATGCTGACGTCACACTTTTTAAAAACACTCCGGAGGTGCTTTCTCCGTCATATATATAACTTTTAAAATACGCTAAGAACGATATTTTCATAAAGCGTTACAAAAAGGTTAGGTAAAAAAATTCAAACTATGCATATCGTCACTCTGTACATAAATTATATTATAGTGATTACTCGGGAATTATCTGTTCAATAAGATAAAAATTGTCTGGTTTCTCTATGAAAGTAGTAGGATTTTTATATATTAATATAATGGTTTTTGAAAGACTACACCTGCTTAGCGAGACCAAACTACAGTAAACGGGGTGCTATCTGGGTCGGATCTTGCTACGGAATTGACAAGCTATGCCAGTACGTCCGCTACGACTTCGACAACTCTACGAGTCTACGCCAGATACGACCATTACGCACTGCCATTTAACATCATAAGTTAGTAGTAGTATTATTTACATCTCTCATATTCGGTAAGTAGGTCCTTATTACTCCCAAATGGGGCTTGTAGGTGACCAATTAGCGCTCTAGGGTAATACTGTAGCTGGAAAAGCTCTAGGGCGGTTTACATCTCTCATTTTCGGTAAGTAGGTCCTTATTACCTCCAAATGGGGCTTGTAGGTGACGAATTAGCGCTCTAGGTTAATAATGTAGCTAGAAAAGCCCTAGGGCGGTAAGTAATTAAAAAAAAAACAGTTCACTCTTTCGAAACGTTCGCGTACATCTAACAATCATACTGCCAATAGACATCATGCATTCAGACCAATGACAAAAGAGGTCGCTTCGCTATTCAGCTTTGTCTTCGTATGAGTATAATAGTCATTAATTTTATTTTTGTAATGCCTTTTTTTTCTACTTACTTCACAATGTAAAGCAGAGTAGTTAGCTCGGGTGTAAGCATCAATTGCAGCCCGAGATATTTAGCCCTCGCTGCACTCGTGCGCCTATAGTTCGAGGGTGCAATGCCTTACAGCCCTTGGCTACTAATCTACTATAAATTGTAATTTTGTAGTGGTCGCTATTGATAAGTCTATATTAACTAAAATATTAAATTTGCTTTGCACCTTGAACACATACAAGAATATAGTAAACGTGCTTGAGATAAACTAGGCATTATGTACTAATTTAATGGTTCTTATGGAAAAAACCCTTAGCAAACAATGCTACTTCAATGGATTTTTATTAGATAACATCAAAAAATAAGCGTTATGCTGACTATAGCACAAGAATCGAAAACCTAATTTCTATTCTTGTGCTATAGCTATTACCTAACAGCTACGGAACCCTGTGCTATGCATGGACCGGCATGCTCTTGTCAAGTTGTTATTTTAATTTACTCTAGATACAAACTAGGGTATTTTTTTTCCATAATGTTATTTGGTAACGGAACAAGCACGAGGCCTACCTGGGGGCTGATTCCACTAATTAAATTGCAATTGAACCGTTGCTGAACGGTGACTTTTAAGCGTTTTCTTATTCTGCCATTGAACAACAGTCCAGCTGCAGTTACGTTTCTGTTGACGCCAGCAATCGATCAAAACTTTATGTTCCGATAACTAGATAGATCATGAACGCGTAGTAAAAGTAGTGTCAATCATATATTTATTAAATAGTAGCGTTTATGTTATGTTTATGTGATGCTACAATTCAATTTGTCTACAGAAATAGTAGAATAGCTTTTTGCCAAAGTATCGAACGACAACCGGAGTCGTACTGCAGTTGCAGCGGGATATATTTTTGAACGTTGTAAAATAACAGAATTGGCTTCCTGATGTTAAGCGTTACCGCTTAACATCAGGCGCTCTGCCTATAAAAATCCATTTCGTCACAATTGACGAGCTGCTCTCATTTATATGTCTAATTTATTAACATAATACTGTTAGTTGGCATAGAAAATGATTTCAAAAACACGATTCAGAAATCGTAACCAACTTGTTGGAACGACAGTGCTTGGGACACGTTCAGAATGCACTTGCATTTACTATTGCTTCATATTTACCACACAATTCGCAATTCCCGGAAAAGTAGAATGATTTATGCAAAATATATTGTATTATTGGCCAAATATGGCGAATGGCGAGCCTACGAATTAAAAGTTAATTTAGCACAGATCCACTCTGTTGCATTCAATTAGCTTTGATTTTAAGCTTTTTGTATTTTAATACGATATTAGAAATTCGAAGGTATGTTAGTTGATTTGTTTATTATTCTTACACCTAGTAAACAGTATGGAAAAGGACGTAGGATAACTACTTTTAGTCTCAGTGAAGTGTTCCTATGGGATACTTAGCATGCACGCAGGCGGAGCCATGGGGCGGGTTACTATAGCATTTTCAACTTGTGCCTACTGAATACATATGCTCTATTTAACTAAAAATAAATGAATAACGTAGACAACATATGAATCAGTCATATGATACGTAAAAGTAGAAAAATGCACGAAGTGGCGTCTCACTAAATAAGCTTATCACTAAACAATATCAAAATATTGTTATATCTTTGTCTTTTGTTTCAAATCTGATAGAGACAGAATGAAGTTCTAAAAACATTCAAACCTGATCGTGATTAGGATGACTCTGCAAGACGGCCTCAGGGGCTTGTTTAAAATGCTGCTAAGACCTGACTATTCCATGAAGTGTTGTATTTATATTATTTTAAAATGAAAATAAAAAGTAGCCAAATTGATTTTTTGCGTTGTTCGGCGTTTTTGTTTCGCAATAAATATAGGTATCTTTGTTTTATAGGCTCCGTTTGCAGCCTTCAGAATGCAAGGTGGGGAAAATATTTGTGTAATCAACAAAAATGTTTGCTCTCGGGTAGTGTTATTTCTTGATGTGTGTGACCGTGCCTTCCGCGGCACAGAGCATGCTAGTGCGGCGGTACGAATTTAGGATATATATTTAGCCTAGATTCGTAAACATATGTAGGAGTAACACATGTAGGTATGGTTAGTTATGATTTTGTCAATAAAAGAAAACAAATACATCTATGTATTGCCTAACTCCTTCATTGAGCTATTTAAAACTTAAGTCATAACACAATAATATTTTTATTCTGAACCTTCTAAACACATCAGGTGGTCCATACATATGAAATTTTTACAATGGTTAGATTGGAACCTCTTCATTTGACGCCTTTTGTAAAAACATAAGCTACAAATCTTTTTGGGATCACTGGGACCAGGCGTAGGGCTGGTAGGCGTTTTATTCAAAACTTCGGCTATATTATTTTTAAAGCACCATCCTCATCTTGACTCTTATTGCCGTCGGAAATCTGTTGGGATCTCTTTTTTAATATCGACGTGATCCTCGATGTCACTCAATCCTGCATCTCCTCAATGAGTCCAGGGATAATCTACATCGTCAGAATCGTATAAACAATACACTAATGCTCTATTTGCCAGTTTGAGCGTCCAACTCGAAAATAAAAACAAAATGGTTAATGGAAAAATTTTATTTTTACATGTAGGTATAATAATTATGACAAAAATATTATCACAAACTTACCGAGTATTTAATCAAACTAGAATTCTTAAAAATCGTGTTTCAAAATTTGCAACGGTACTCACCGATTGTGTATAAATTCACAAACATTCGTCCCTTAAACGAATATAACTTTCTAACTTCTTATAGAGACGTCACAGCAAGTTAAATGCACTCGCGATACTAATGGTCGTATGACTTAGAAAGGTACTTAAGGTCAGCTTTCTAACTCTTTCACTCTAAATATAATTTTTACGTTTCACGCGGTCCGTGAGACAAATGTTTATGAATATAGGGTTAAAAGAAATGTATTAAATTTCAAATGCGGTAAAAAAAAACCCTTTATTACGAAAAGTAATCGGACGATACAGTAAAATGTAATACCTTTTATTAAACCCCTATTTGATTGGAATACAGTGAAAAATGAGGTATGATTTTCGAGTCGACAGTGAATTATTCATACAGGCGTTACGTTGCGGAAATCCATATTAGTATAATACTTCTGTCTCGCTCATTAAACGTATGCAGTAGTTTACAGTATAAACAACACACCTGCAACTCACACAACCACAACTTTTCGACACATATTTCACCTCTACATGAGGCATCCTCAGGAGACGTTGACTCACCAAGCGCTAGAACGACAAACGTCTCCTGAGGATGAGGTGAACAAGTTTCACCTCTAAACTACACGACTACTAAACGACTCGAAAATATTTCGTTAAGGGAGTTTTATTTGTGTTGCTTCCTAAATAAACGGCGGTGCACACGACATCTTCTGCCATAAGCATTTCCAGCGTTAGTATCACTAATTATTTCCTTTTAATATCATATCGACAGTTTATTATTGGCTTTAATAGTACAGTGATTGTACTACTCGTATTATATATAAATATATATATATATATATATATATATATACGTGGCGCTATTTTCGGTCAGTATATATATATACTGACCGAAAATAGCGCCACGTTGTAAGCAATTTACTTACAGAACATACAGCATGTGCTCACATCTAGTTAAATGGAAATTATGTCCGATAGTGGCAGTATAGCAGACGTTTTTACGGTAACGGCCAACGAGGTTGACCCATGTCTGCGTCGATACAATTTATCAATAGCTTAATAACTTGATATACTGTTTTCGAAGTGGTTACTTTAAGTGGAAGTCAAATATTCTTCGCAGGCATTTGTAGGCGTAGATAGTGTTGGATACTTGTCCAGTTTGAGTTCATTGAGAACCGATTGGTTGGTTCTATGCGCAGTCCATGGAATCCGCAGCATTATCTCCAACACACATTTCAAAGGCATTTATGCGTTGCCGGTCTTTAGCTTTCAGTGTCCACGTCTCCGCTGCGTATAGGAATATGGAGAAAACTAGAGTGTTGACGAGGTTAGTTTTTGTCTTATGGTGATATTTCGATCTTTCCATATCCTGTCGAGCTGAGACATAGCACTTTTAGCCATTCCAATTTGACTGTGAACTTCGTCCTCATAAGAACCACTGGTTGCTAATGCTAGAGCCCAGGTATATGAAGTAATCAACAAATTCTATAGAGAGTCCCACTGAGCTTTGTCTTAGATGCACGATCCACTACCATGATTTTGGTTTTAGACCGATTTATGGTCAGTCCCATCTCCATGCTACAGTGCTACATTTTATTTATGAGCTTGCACATTTCTGCCTCATCAGCTGCGAAAAGATGGTATCGTCGGCGTAGCGAAGATTTGTATTTTTGTACTGTTGATGGTGATTCCTCCATTCAACTCACCAACTTTATCCTTATAAAAGTATAAAAGATAATCTTAGCTTAGATCTTCTTTGATTCAAACTCACTAGTACGAGTACTACTTATTCACAGTACACGGATGGCGCATGCCTTATTGAGCTAACTCGCTTTTTTGTTCTATTATTCTCCAAGGATAAGTCGATAAGTTGAATCGGTCCAAATAACATTTCCTAAACTAAATCTACAAGAAGTGAGTCCGTATTAAAGATAACAATACACCTCCAATTAATATAGGTTGTGTTATAACATCAATATAGTACCCAGGTTATACTTGAAGGGCGGTAGCTAGTATATAATAATCATATAAAGGCAGATTTCTTTTATGGAGATTTGCCTTCTTAGATTTATTATTTTCTGCCATGAAGATCTTGCGTGTTTATATTTCTAAACTGTGGCTGCTTGACAGGTGTAATAAATTACTAACAATATACATATCTCAATATTATATATCTAAAGTGTAAAGCAGCATTCCGGAAACTAAGCAGTCTTCTCGTGCTAAACGACCTCAGTTCCTCAATATCAGAGTCTTTGACTAGTGTGTGTTATCATAGTGATAACTTATGACACTGACACGTGGTCTCTCACAATGGGCCTCATACAAACAACTTTAAAGTCGCACAATGATCTATGGCGAGGGCTATGCTCGGGATTTCTCTACGTGACCGAATAAGAAATGAGGAGATCCATAGACGAACGAATGTCGCCGATATAGCCCAGAAGATAAGCCAGTTGAAGTGGCAGTAGGCAGGGCATATTGCACGCAGAACGGATGGCTGGCCATAAGGTTCTGGAGTGAAGATCACTGACTGGTAAGTGCAGGGTAGGTCGTCCACTGACAAGGTAGACAGACGATTTAATAAACGTCGCGGGTCAACGTTGAAAGCAAGCCGCTTCCAACCGGTCCCTTTGAAAATCTGTGAGGGAGGTTTATGTCCAGAATTGGACTGAGATGATGATGATAGTGTAAAAGTAAAATAGGATTAGTCTTTTTTCACTCACATAGTATGCTACGATGTATATAAACAATATTGTTATATAAATGGCACAAAACTTGGAGTAGGTGAAGAGTAGTTTTATTTAAAAAAAACAATAAAAGTATACTTACCTACGCGTTCTTGATATTACGATCGGAAATTGTTTCAACTTTGTTTGGAATCCTCTTTTAGCATTTTGGGTACAGTATGATTGTCATTGCGTCCCAACAAACTCATCGACAACGCGTGAAATACTTTGATGGTAAAAGTGTGTAAAACGTACTCGATTATTATTAAACGATACCGGCAAATGTGAGAAAATTTAAATTAAGCGCCTCTCAAAGGCGCGACCGGAAAGCGGAATCTAATTGAATACGGGGAATATTTCCTGCGTGCCAGCAGTTGATTATCAGAGTTGTGTGATGAAACTAATTTGTATCTACGAAACTAAACTAATATGAGTTGAGTTGGCGAAATAAGGTATGGTAGCGCCATATTCCTCTTGAATTAACAAACTCATATAATACAATGTCTACCAAGAGCAGTTTGTTTTTGTACGTGCAAATGTTTCTTCTTTCTCGTTTTGGGTAGCGAAATTAAAAAATAAAAATAATGGCGGCTGTGTTATTATTTAAAATTTAGGATAAAATGTTATAGTTTTAGTTTAATGATAACTGAAAGATGTATATTAAATTTAAATCACAAAGATTTTATATACGTCGTGCGTTTTGAACACAATATATAAAAATATAAATTGTGAGTTTACTTTAACATGCTTTGGATCGAAAACTGTATAATGTATATTATATTGGCTTGAATCATTTGTTTTCTTTGACACAAATGCAACAATGACATAAACGCACGTTGGCTTAGAAGTTGTATAGACATAGCGGAGACCTACAGGCATCCTGATGATACGTTATATCCCTAAGGGTGGGAAAATGGCACGGGTTGAGAAGGTGATCAAGTTATTTTATGCAAAATATTGTGCAAGTCTTAATAATATATTAATATTGGAGTACGAGACAAATTTACAATGATACACATAACCAAAAAAAATATTCTGTTTATAAAAACCCAGAGCTTTCTGGAAGCTTAATTCCCTTAGCCATTATGTTACAGTTTACATTCATACCTCAATAGCCCTACAGGTTATTAAGATTATCATTACAATTCAGAAAGTTATATTCTAAGCATGTTTTTTTTTTCTCTTTGATAAGTTACAGGTTGTGTTAGACCTTTAGGTAAGGCATTTAGGTAAGGCAGTAGTGAGTGAGTGAAGTGCCACCCATAACGCCAACCCAAAGCTCTAAATGGCACTGCATCTATCATGGATAGACATGCGCATTCGAAGCACTATTTGTTACTAGCTGCCCGCCAACGCCTTCACTCCCTTAGAGGTGAAATTACCAAAAATCCTTCCTGTGATTGTGATTGTGCTTTATAGTGAATGTTGACTGCAACTGGCACAATTTAAAGTTTGTATTCCCAGCGGTTTAAAAACTGCATTGATCAAGCAGTCAGTCATACAGTAATTGTATTCTAGAAGATGGTAAAAATAACTATATTGAAGATATGTATTTAAGTAATACAAAAGTCACATTTATATGAAAAGAATATCCAACATGTCAAGGTTTTACAACTATTAGGTGGGTATAGACTGGACAAATCGTAAAAGTCACTCGCATGTAAAAATTTGCCATTGAATGTAGCTATAAAGTTTTATAGCGGTCTAATACAAGATCAAACTTTGATATTACCATTTCGATACTCCGTTTAATCGAAGTTTGGGACCTTTATGAATATTGTTGGGAAGTACTGAATCATCAAATACTTGAATGATCTTGGTTTGCTCGCAATGGAGTGACTTAAATTACATACTGTTGAAGTTTAAGCAAAAGGAAGGGAGGGTTATGTGTTTGACTGGTATGTGAGTATGAATGTATGTTCAACTGTTCCTTCATCACTTTAAAACTTCTTATCACAACTGAGGTATCGTTGGAAGTGTCTTGTTTGTCCTCTGGTTATAGGATAAGTGGCGTCACGTTAAATTGAATACGGTGCCCTCGCCCGTGTCCCACCGCGTCATGTATGGTATGGTACACCATATATTTGGCAAGCTTACCGTTTGCGATATATATCTCGTCAAATTCATAAAAACTATTCTTGTAACTTATGGATTAGATACATGTAAAACAACTAGCCTTTTTAAGTATCTTCCCTGATTACTCAAAGACGGCTGGACCAATTCCAGAAATTTTACACTAAATAGTGTATAGAACTAATGCAAAATTTAGACTGAAGATGCCATAAAGGCTTTTTGGCGCTGTCAAAACAATTTGTCGATCTTGACATCGATAACGCGTAAGTCTACAGCTACCCGTCACGTCATAGAGAGGTGTTAGTCACGTGATAACATAGGACATCACGTTACAGGCTTCCTCATACAGGACGGAGTGGTAGCTTCGTATTTTACCTACTTCCATTAATTGCTTCAGAAAGTGGACGCCGCCATTTCAGTGATTATTTGCCGCGCCCGCGTTTACTTTGGAGGTGAGGTCGGATGTTACTAAGGACTCGTCTGGCGTTCCCTTTACTTAGCGCTTTTTCTTCTTGGCCGAACGCTTTAAAAGTTAAGTTTCATTGAAAGAACATTGATACGCGCATGCGCTACAAAACGGCTGATGGTAAAAATACAACTAAATAAATAATACATTAGCCAGAATGCTTTAATTATAAATAAACATTAATTTATAAGGTATATTATAGACATTTCATTAACAGGCAAATACCCGAGGAACAGGCAGGTTTTGTAAAGGGCAGAGGTACTCGTGAACACATACTAAACATCAGACAGCTCATTGAAAAATCTTATGAGTTTGACACACCCGTAATCTTGTATTTTATCGATTATAGCAAGGCATTCGATTGTGTGGATTGGACACAATTATGGAGGGTATTGACGGAGCTAGGGGTACCACGCCACCTTATTGCACTTGTTGAGACCTTGTACTACAACAGCCAGGGCGTTGTAAGGATAGACACGACAACATCGAATCCTTTCAAATTTCACAAAGGCGTGAGGCAAGGTTGTATACTCTCTCCATTTCTGTTCAACGCATACGGGGAGTACATAGTGAGACGCACGATGGAGGGCTGGGAAGGAGGCGTGAGTGTGGGAGACGTAAGGCTCACTAACCTGCGCTTCGCCGACGACATAACCCTATTAGCTGCGTCGGAAGCGGAAATGACGACCCTCTTGGACAGAATGGAAAGAGTCAGCAATGAACTCGGCCTACACATAAACAAGTCCAAGACAAAGGCAATGGTAATAGACCGCACCAAAAAATTGGAGCACAGAGGGACATTACAACTAGACTACGTACAGGACTTCATTTACCTGGGCTCCAACATTAACAACACTGGCTCCTGCGAGACCGAAGTGTGGCGGAGGATTGGTATGGCCAAAAATGCGATGACCCAACTAGCCGGAATTTGGAAGGACAGACATATCAGCAAAAAAAAACCTGGTTAGGAGCCTAGTGTTCTCCATTTTCCTATATGCGGCTGAAACTTGGACGCTTAAGGCAAACGACCGAAAACGCGTAGATGCCTTCGAAATGTGGTGTTGGAGGAAAATGTTGCGCATCACCGAAGAACGAACGCGTCGATACTCGAGGAATTAAGTATTACCACTAGGTTGTCATCTATATGCCTCCAACGAGTACTCGAGTACTTCGGTCATATAGCACGCAAAAAAGGCGACAACCTAGAGAAACTTGTCATCACAGGCAAGTTGGAAGGCAAAAGACCAAGGGGAAGAAGTCCAATGCGCTGGTCGGACCAAATTCGTACCGCACTTGACAGTAAGGTCCACAGTGCGATACACGCTGCTGAAGATAGGTCAAGGTGGAAAGACTTCGTTCGGCAGAAGGTGATCCGTGGAAGGCGTCACGACCCTCAGCAATGAGGAAAACGACGCTAGGAGGAGGAGGATTATATAATATAAAGTATAATCTATATTATTTGTATAGTAATATAAAGTATAATCTTTATATTACTATACAAATAATAGACTTATTATTATTCGTAGATATTACTATATAATCGTATTTATTAGTGAAGTAGTAAGTATTCACTTAGATACAGATGGTAAGCAGCTGTACTAGATAACTGATAGTTTGATTAGTATACGTCAATTGTACGATTACGTTACACTTGAACACAAAGTCTTGAAAGCAAGATAGAGTAATATCCTGAAAGAGCGACGGGCGATCCTTTAGGGAACCGTAAAGGCTGGAGTGTGACGGTTATTTTCTTAAACCTCACCTTGTGTGTGACCTCATCGAATAACGACATACTCACTCCTGAGCAATGCTTATAAACTCTGACATGCCTCAAATTATCTAGGGATGATATTAGCTTGGAATTTACTTACACTCGTAGCTTGATGATTCGTAAGAATCATTTTGCGCATGACTCGAAAAATTTTATCGGCCGGAACAGGCCGAACACAAGGAGATATACATATGAATTGGTCCACATGATTTCAATTTAAATAATACGAACCGCTAAAACATTTTGGCAGATCGAGTTTATCCGCCCTTTTGATTTATCACCAGTAATTCAAACTGGATGGGCCGCTTAAACCGCAACATTTCAACTTAATGTCCCAAACATAACGTTAACGAGAGAAAAATCTAATTTTGAGGACGTTATTGTTCGTGTTGGGCCGTAAATGGTAAAATTGTGATTTCATAAGAGTAACCTTTGGTTTTGCATGAGTTCGGGGCTATCCGATGTTTGATAATCTTAATGACTTTTGTTCAAAATTTATATTAAGTATTTATAAATATTATTAAAATTCAAGTGTCTGTTTTCAGTCAAATTACAGGATTTAACTGAATCCTTATATGAAAGTATATTCGTTACCTAAATAAAAGAAAAAAATATAAATATATATTATTCTTCGAAATGGCTTGACCGATTTTGATTCAGGACTTTCACTGGAACATAGCTGATGTTAAGGAGTAACTTAGGCTACTTTTATTTTGGAAAAAAGAAATAAACAAACACACACACACACACACACACACACACACGAACATGTATCTATACAAAACACGAGTGTAGTTGTGGGCTGGTCAGCTAGTCTTCATCTACACTATTTATATTATAAAAAGGAAGGATTTGTTTGTTTGTTTATATTGAATAGGCTCCTAAACTACTGGACTGATTAGGAAAATTCTTACCCCATAAGAATCCTACTTTTTTCCTTATAGGCTATATAATATTTTTAAAAAACTTAGGGATCCGTATTTGGACATCGGTGAGCTCGTCGACGAATCATTACAGAATCGCTCGGCCGTCCTATGGGAATCCTGATCTACTGCAATAATAAAGAGGAAATATATATAAGTGTTTGTTTCTTTATAATGGATACACGTCAAACTACTTAACCGATTCAAACAATAATTCTTTCACGAGTATTAAGCTATATAAAACAACAATATGCCTGAGTAACATACGCTATATTTGATTCATCCTCATCATCATCCATCACTACGCAGATGAAACCACGGAGCGCTGCTAGTTATTATGTAAACATATTTTCTTTTTAACCACAGTTTTTTAAACAAATGTCTATAAGCTTGATCTGATTATATAATAATATGGGACAACATCCACACAAAGGTCTCCAGGTACCAAACTAGGCAGAGCCTGTACTATGTAATCTGATGACTGATATACATACTTATATATGATATTAAATACTTATATACATATAAACACCCAGACACAGATCAAACAGACATGTTCATGCACACAAATGTTTGACCCGTCCCGAACCCGGAACCAGCGGCTCAGAAGGCAGGGGTGCTACCAACTGCGCCAACCGGCCTGTCAATTTGTCGATTGGAAAAGTCCTATACTAGCCCGTCCAGTGTCTACTTCTTTCAGTGTCTTTCGGAACCATGCATAAAAAGATACGACACTTGAATAGTTTGACCAACTAAAAGCAAGTTTATACCGATGGAGTGCATTTGATCTGATAAAATTAGTTACAAACAAGAGGTATAACAATGTGTAAATATTAGGTGTACGGGCAACATGGCATATCACTTTTTTGTACGAACACACGGTGTACACGCGACACGCGACGGACTACTTTGGTTTAATAAAGGGTGAATTTGATTGAAATTGTATACTTTGTAAATTTGTACTTAGTAAAGTGACTTCACAATTAAACTGATATTAAATAGACAAAAAATCGAGAGGTTTCATAATTCGCACTGAAACAATTCAACGGCTTTCGATGAGATTGCAAACCCACCTGTAGACCCTGGCTACTTTTTGTGCCGATTCAACGAGAATATCGTTAGGGATCGCATTTTTTTATTTTCACGTGGACGAAGCCAGAAGCTATATGTTATACCCGCATATGATAAGAATAACGTATTATACACTCATATCCCACAATGATGCATAATGATTCATCGTAGAAGGACTACATCACAAACGTACAAACCAGTGAACAACATTAATGCTCATCATATTCATGCCAGGGATTGAACGTGGAACCCCGCGCTTCGACTACACAACCAACTATACCCCAACGAAGTTGTCAAAACATGTCTTATGTGAAAGTTGTGGATAGTGGCGGCAGAGTAAATAAATACTATACTCGGGGCCGCGTATCAAAAATAGAGAAGTATGTCTTTCTACTAATGCTATCAATCATCGTCGGATCCTGTCAACTCGTCTTCATAGATAAGGTAAGAGATACGTACGTGAAAGTACCAACCTCTATTCTGATTTCTGAAACTTAATGTCATACGATACAAAATCCTGGTCCATTACTTACTTAATATTATAAATGCGAGTGTTTGGATGGATAGAGTTTTGTTACACAATCACACCAGAACGGCTGGAGTGATTTGGATGCAATTCGGTATGTAGATAGATGAGGCACTGGAATAACACATAGGATACTTTTATCAACATCATCATCCATCGCCATAAATCCCAACCCGATAAATAAAACAACATTTTTGTTATGTAATGTAATGTAAAGCGTCTGCATCATAATTACATCTTTTGTCTATGACAGTAATTATCGGGTGCCCTATATAGGTACCCCCGTGATAATTGTTTCACCCCTGAAACGAGTGAAGTATTTCAACAATCGATAATAATACCAGAAACAATAACAAAATGTAGCACTTCAACGGAGACCTCATAATATATTTTTGGTGATAAAGTTGGCGCCATAAACATATATATAGCGCGATATACATCAGTTATATATAGCTTTTTCGGGTTATATTTCTTTCGCCAGGTGTTTTGGCTTAGAAGACCTGAGTATCTCTCTTAAAATGCTCGTTAAAGGGGAACACCGGTTCGAGTTTGGCCGCTGTCAGGTCCTCTAGTTTAACCATACCGCAAAAGTGATGTTGTGTAGGTTACCACAACTACCTACACTACTATAAGTTTTTTTAATGACGATTTTAAAACCAAACAAGTATTAACAATGGCATAAACAAGCTTGTGTTATATGTATATTGTCGGAGTCTTGTTTTATACCTCTCATGCTTCGATGTTCTTCCATTCATCTTGCATGCCGATAGACGCTCTCTCGAATAACAGAATTTATGTATTAAATATTCGAGTTACGCGCTATGCAGAGTGGGAATCAGGATTTAGACACGATATTGTTTTGCATAGGTAGAATTCTTAAAGAAATAAAAATGTTTTCATTTGCAATGAAACACAGTTTTTTTATATGTGGGCTCATAAGTTTCTACTATTGAAATTCTCCTTATGTTTATATACTAGGTATTTAGGTTAATATTTATTGTTACATCAAGTGAGTTTTTTATTAAAGTGGTCAGAGTCCTGACTACGTCACGTTCTAGTAAAGCGATGGATACATTACCAAAACTTTCTAATTCGATTGATGAGGAAAATACAAAAAACAAAGTTTCATGATTTCATACACTTCGGCCACTGTCGTGCACCGTTACAACAAGTTAACGGGAAACAATTCACGACTACTACACGTCAAAACTAGTAGAAACACAATCAAACAGAATCGATGATAGCCATTGTTGGGGGTTTCCCGCCATCGTAGAGCTCAGGTGCGCTCAGTGCTCAGGACTGGAACTGCCAAAATTGGCGTTAGGCCGCCATTTGAAAGTATATTTTTTTTTGCGTTGATGTCTTTTGCCATCTTGTACTGTTCTTTGCAGTTGTAGATAACGCCGTCTCTTTTACTCACTGGCACGTGTAAATTAGTGCGGTACTCTCATATTAATGGGCAAGTTATCGATTGTATATATCGACTGTGAGGAAAATAATTCTTCTATACAATACATTTATTATTTTAATTTATTTTAGTGCATAAAAATACAAATAAATATTCGGTGTTTTATTTATATTTAGATATACTTTCACGTTATTATGCCTTATAAATAGCGCTGCGCACTATGGTCATGAGGATTCGCCCAAAGGGTATCGACTGGCAGATGGACATCGGAGTCAATTACATACTTCCACATTCTTTATATCGACTTAGTTGACTTGGCTAGCAGGTCAGGTAGGTAGTCTCATCTAGCTACAGATAGTAGAGACATAAATAATTTGGTCCAAGCCTTGCACTCGTTCTACCATATTTAACACTTTAATAGTATTTATGTTACTGTATGAAACTTATGCAGTTAATTGTATCTATAGACAAATTGAGGCCTGTGGTTAGAACCACTATAATATTATAAAGACGAAAGTTTGTGAGTGTGTTTGTATGTTTGTTACTTCTGCATGCTCAAACGGCTAGACCTATTTGGATGAAATTTGGTATGGAGGTAGATGAGGCGCTGGATTAATACATAGGATACTTTTTATCATCATCATCTTCATCAACAACAACTCAACTACAGCTACTATTATTAGAAATATATTCCGCGCTCTAACTTGCACCTGGTCAAAGGTTGGCCATAGCCATCCAGCGTGGCAATGCAGCCCGTTTGATGGGCATCTTTGAATCAGGTACAGTTAGAGGTGGGTTGTTTAAAATAATAAAAAATTGTTTTTAATAATATAATATTTCTAATATTTCTATAACACAGTTATGTAGTTTTCTATGTACTTTATGCTATATAGTTATATTTAGAATTTTTTTAATGTGTATTTGTTATTTGACTATCATTAATATTAGCCATAAATAATTTATTATGTGCATGGATAATGTATATTCAAAAATTTTAATAATTGATTATACAGAGTTTATTATATTTCTTTTTTTTGACATCTTCACCTCCCCCTCATTTCTTTTCCTGAATACGTCCGTCACCCTGTAGGTTGTGTTTTAACGCCACAAACAGCTCACGCAGGATTTATGTGTTTTTGACATTGAATTCTATTGAGTATAATATATTTTAATATAGTATATTAAGTATAATCTGTTATAGGATATACTTTGTAAAACAAACGAGTTGTTGTTATTTCAGCAAGAGTAAATTAAAGTAAAAAAGGTGAGTTAAACTTATAAAATACTTTAGTAGTCAAAAAATTAAACAAAATAACTCACGCTACTTTATAATTTATTCCAGCTATACAGTTTACACTGTATTAATATGTGACTACCACCCTACCCCACATAATGTTGGCATATTTATTCTTGAATATTATAAAGCACAACTTGTTTCGATCTTATCACTTACCAACAAGTAGCCATTACGCCTTTCAAATACAGTATTATAAAAAAATAATTCTTGTTTGCACATAATTCTAAGGAAAAAAAACGATTAATCTTCTACAACTGCTCGCCAAGAAAACTTTACCTTCGCAAGCTAATTGAAAAGTAATTTCACTGCCAATATGGTGCATGACACTGTTAAGAATTTTTTCCATTTATCATGCAGTAACTGACTGAGCTTTCAAATGAGAACGTTCGAAGTGAAAGTCCGAGAGTCATTACGCGGCAATTTATCGGTGCAAATTGGCATTCACACACACACACACACACACCTGTGTTCGTGAGATGAGCATTTTTGTTTCGTTATAATGAAACAGCATTGTCACGAAAATTGTTGCTTAGAATAAACAATACAAGTGTATTTCCAGGTTTGTTATTAAACGTTCTTCGGCCCTTGTCATTACATTTTAGTAAGATTCGCTTCTCTACGTCTGTTTGCGATTTAGTGTGAAAGCTTGGTACACAGGTTTCCTTACTATATAGCGTCATATTGCTTACATATTCGAAACAAATTATGCTAAAAATGGTTTTGCGTCAGTTTCCCAAGAAACATAATCGTTGGATTAAAATTCATCTGGACTCAAGCAAACAACTATTCGTGCATGAATTAAAACTTTCCATTATCATGTTAACGGTTATGTTAAAATATCATGACAAGATAATGTGTAGGGAAAAACACAACACACGCACAGGCAGATGAGCCTGTAAATCTTTTTTGGAAATTTACGCAGGTAAACGTAATTACCTACCTACGTATTACCATTTCCATGCACCTGCTGTCGCACTTAACCCTTCTGTTGCCGACGTAAATCAGCTGTATCTGGATATGGCCAATGTCGCCGGGACGATAAAAATTGATCAATTCATTGCCGCCCAGTTATATTCAATATTAACGTTAGAATGTATGTAAATAATTGTTGTCGCACTCGTTTTAAACGTACTCGCAATCAGTTTTTGAACGAAGCGCTTTCTAAACGAAGCTCTTTCCGAACGAAGCGGATGTGACGTCAATACCACGTGACTATGGCGAGGCGGAGCAGGAACGGCGAGCAAAAACACTTTTCCACTGGCGGTCGTTGAAGACACTTCTAGCTGTAGCTACGTTCTTGTTCATAATATATACAACATAATTATAGATAGAGTAAAGACTAGCATAGGAAGTGTAGTGTACCTAAGTATATTTAAAAAGTACATCGAGTATCGTAAGTAACGATAGGGGTTCTTCTGTTGAGGAAATTAATGTATACCTATGTAAATTAAATGGCAAAGGTGTCACAATCATTTACTTACAATGTGTTGTCTTTTATAATATACTATGTCCTTAAAATGTAAGCTTGCATATATGCTAGCATATATATTTTTTATAATACAATGCTTAAATAAACATGCTAGGAGTTTTTGCTTTTGATATTCAAAATTCATTAAATCTATCTATTTTATACTCGTATATCACGTTATATTTTCTACAACAAAGTATTGTGTATCTGATATTGTCAGTGGTTCAGTTTTAAAGAAGCACAACAATGCTTTGGCGGTACAAAATTCGAAATGTGCCAAAATAGGGGGAAACAAAATACGGCTAACACCACTTAACACACAACACCACAAAAGTTCGATAATGCCGCATGTGCGCGTACAGCGAAACAAAACAAGAAAGGTTTGATCACTGACTGCCGCCGTGGTATCTAATACTATTGCATCTGTGGCCAAGTTTTGTTTTGCGAACATTTATTTAATTCAGTAAATAATGCTTGGCTGTTCGTAAAGTTGTTAGGCTTATAGTATAATATTGATGATGATTATAGTTATTGGTATCGACATGGTACAGAACGGATATTATTTTGTTTTTGCAAGGCGACTTATTTTTATATGCAATTTTAACTACGGTTTCTTAATTTGCTAAGCCTTATTTACGGCAACTAATTTGTTGTTTTAAAATTATTATAAAATATTTAGTCTATTAAATGATTTTATTTTCTGTTAGAAATCTTAAATTTATTATTCTGTAAACCAATATGGTTTATTTACTAGTCGTACATAAAACTATAGGGAATATTATTATATTATATATTGTTATTTTAAAAAAAATCATTATTGTTTTGATAATACATATATTATTGTTAATGAAACTCGTCAGTCAGGCCTTTTAAGAAGGGATGTCTGTTATATACGCGTGTGAAATATTTAAGCTATTTCGAGTCAACTTGCTCGGTGTAAATTAAGCTTTATGCACCCGTGTAAAGCTCGGCAGGCAATCTCACTTCCTATAACTCACAATACCATGACATCATCTTACAAGTTGATTTACGATGTTACTCGTCTACTACGTGCGGCAGGAAGAGCATATTTAGTCATCATCTTACCTAAACAAAAGAAAATACATCATAAATATAATTAGAACCGAGATTTTTTTACGTCATTCGTAAAAGAAACAAGCATGAGGCCCACCTGGTGTTTAGTTTTAACCTCTCCATTTAACAGATGCAGTTCAAGTGATGAACTGCATTGCACCCGTAACCATAAGACATAAAGTTTTTTAAGACTCATGTGCCGGTAGTTTTACCAGTACGTATCCCCTTCAAACCAGAACGCACTAATGTAAACATTACTGCTTCAGAGCAAAAATAGGTATAGGTAGCAACACAATTAAAATATATGAAACTTGAGCATGCTATTGGTCTGCATTTCGGTTTAAACTAAAATTATATACGATTTCGTATGCGGTTCCATTTACACTGTAACATTTCTTACACAGAGTAGTATTAAATGAAGTAGCTTTCTACGTCTTTCTGTATATATTTTAACTCCTTCTGAACCATATTTGATTGGGTTTTGGCCATGAAGTAGATAACATTAAATGGAAATTTTATCTATGTGTTTAATCCATCAAAGGTCGTTGGTCGTCATAGGGCCAGAAACAATAGAAATTTCATTGTTATAATATAACGACTCTTGAAGGGATATTAATCCCAATGAAGTTTTTTATGTGAATATCAAAAATAACCTTTATTCACCTCTTAATTATCCTAAACTGGCTGCACCCGTGGTTTCAGCGGCGTGGTAATGGATGATGATGAGATGTAGCCGTTCTGCTCCGATACGTAACAAACCGACATACATCGCAAGCATTCGCATTTATGATGTTAATGAGATTACAGCCGTGCGAAGCCGGGGTGGTTCACTATTAAACATATAATATTAATAATGTATTTTTTGTAACTACTGAAGTTTTTTTATGTATAACATTTTTGAGAACACTGAGAAAACCCGCAAACGCGCAAATCCGTTAATTATTAAAAAATGTAACCATGTTATGGGCATTGCAAAACAAAAACGAGAAGACCTAGCTCTACCCGGATTAACTGAGCACTATGAAAGCTCTTTGGACATAGATAGAGTAATAGTTTCAATAAGTGTGAATTCAGCGTTTACTCGAACACCTAGGTTTATTCACTACAAGTAACACAATCATCAAATTGCAAATTAATTTGTTATTGGCTTTACTTAAAAACGCTGTTTAACTTTAAATTACGTTAGTTATGTGCACAGCAAAATGTTTGTGTGGAAGGCTAAATGACATTATTTAATTTAAACAGCGTTTATATGCGACGCTGTTTTTTCTAATTTCAGTAGTTGTTCCGCTCATAGGAATTAGTAAATAATGTTCATAATGGAACTGACGGGCGTAAGCTACTTTGTTGGGCGTTTTTCAAATGTAAGCACGTGATGAGCCGGGCAAGTCGTGTGCTTGACGGTGAGCACTATGTATGATATATGAACGGCATTTTAATAAAACCCTCTTCAATATTTTCGCATCAGCCCGTAAATAGCTGAACGGTTGGCAATGTGTGAATGCACAGCAAAACGAGATCTAGTTATAATGATTACTTAATACATATAAAGAATGCTACTAATAAGCATATTTTATGTGACGGCACCTCTAGCACATGTACTGAGTGACGACTGAACTTGCCCATAGTACGAACTCAAGAGATGTCGTCGTAAAATTCCGTTCAAGTAATTGAACTAAATGTAATGACCGTAAACTGACAATGTCTACTTTCTTATAAAGGGAAAGGGAAAAAATGTTTTATAGACTAAAATTCATATCACGCAGTCTTTTCTCAATGTTGAAAATGTAATTGTAATATATCCCGATGAGTATGCGACGTTGAGGAAAATTTTACAATGAAATCGTTCACGGAATTGAAATTCCGTATTATTTTTGTACGTTATTTAGAATGTCAAAGGCGTGCACAATGACTTTCTCTTTATTTATTTACTTTCGCAATAAAGTATTTGATTTTTCCTCTCATTAAATTAGACTCGTACGTCAGTACCTTTGCTTAAATATAATATAGTTGTATCAAGAATATTTTTATTCAAGCAGTCATAGTCACAAAGTCATGAAGTCACTGTGTCCTGTGTTAGGCGGTTAGCGGTAAAAATGCAAAGGCAACGTTTCAGGATTTTGTAGAGCTTGCCTATAGTGAGCTATATAACGGTTTTAATCCACCACTATTAAATGTTAAAACTTTAAAAAAAACAAGTCTATTAAACGGAATCAATAGTAGCCATTTTTGGGGTTTTCCCGCCACGTGTCCGACCTTATCTCATCAATACTTAATGAGTTACGATAAGCGGGTAAATTAAAAATAATTATAAATGCGAATGTTTGGATGGGTGGGGGGTTGTTAATCATTCAAGCCAGAACGGCTGAACGGGTTTTTATGAAATTTGATAATGTTAATGCATGAAACGCTGGAATAACACCTAAAGGATACTTTTCATCATCATCCATCCACCCGGGTAAAACAATAGGGCAAAGCTTTGTAAAATTATTTATTGTAATGTTTTCTACGTATAGTCTAGTCCGGTATTAGTTGTGGGGCCCATGCGCAAGCAGCAGTCGTGCTCAAATCAGTAATTTACTTTACCTAAGAAACTAAGCTCAATTAATTAATATACAAAATAAATGTAAACCATGGCGCGTTCAGTACTATTGGTAGTAATTCACTTGTGCATAATACCAAACTAAACTAGCGAACTAAAATCTAAATACTCTAAACTAAGGTGTGGTACTTATTCTGTTTATTCTACAATCGACATGTGTACTTCAAATGACACATAGTATATTTAATATTCTATTCAATTATGGGTAGTTTTAGATCAGTTGAGAGAGGACGACGTGATGGCGACTAAATTTGCATACACACACCCACAACTGAAATTGAATATCAAATTTAATAACTGTCATTCGCAAGCGTTATTTTATATTTTTACAGTATTACTTTTTTAAAAGCACTTACGTCTGCTTTAGCGATCTCAAACATTGAAATTTATAGAGAGAAAAATTCACATTCTCGAGCGTGATGATACAAATGGCGTCTGACACGGAGAGTCAGAAGACACGGGTTCGAATCCCATCCGAGGATGTGAATTTTTTTCTCTATAAATTACAACGTTATTTTATAATTTGTATTTTAGTACGAACAGAATAAGAACAACCATAATTTACTATACATTAGATTTAAGTTTGCTAGTTTTGTTTTGAGTTCCCACAAGCGAGTTGCTACCAGTGTCACTATTATTATATAATTATCTAAGTAATTGTTACCTGTTCATTAATAGTAAAATTCATAGCAATACTATAGTAACGCAAATAGATTGAAATCAATTTGTAAGGAACTGTACTTCACGACACAGGGAACCTAGTGTGAAGACCAAGGTTTATAAAATATAACTTTGTTTACGAATATGTAATATGAACATTTACTAGTTTTGAGAATAATAAAATTAACAAATAAAAATAATAAATTATAGAATTTCTCAGTTGCGTAACCTTTATTGTCCCATATATATTATGTATATATGGTTTCTTCTAGAATATTTTATTCACAGGAATGCTTACAGATGTAACCGAAATGCACACTTATTTCGTGTACAAATGCCAGAGCTTTTTAACTGACTTCAAAAAGGAGGAGGTTATAAATATGTTTGTTCGTATGTATTTTTTTTGTGTGTATTGTAGTCGATTTCTCCTCCATTTTTAGAACAATTCTCAAAATTTTTTTGTTTGTTTGGTAGAGTATTTTTAAGTTACACTCCAAAAACTGATAAGTGTTTCGTCCTGCCACTAATCAACTCCATCAAATTTCTGTGTTTGTCCTTATGACCTATCGCGAAACAAACCTTTATTGAGAACTGCAATCTTAAATCCAAATGGATGGTCATTTCGGATCATGTACACGCTAAATATCTAAATATAAACAATGACAACATTAAATAAAAAATAGAAGTTTAAAAACCAAAGAAAACTTCAGGATAGTCAAAGAGATAGCTGTTTAGAAATAAATAACATTCTAATAAGCTACTCGTATAGAAATGAACGTCGCGTCGTAAGGCTTAGAACTCAGATCAGAGAACGACTACCTATATCCCAGCATTTTTTTGCGCCAACATTGTTTAAGTATATATTCATAATATAATAATGGTTGATAATCCTACGCTACAATGTAGTCAACTCTTATTTTTATTTGTTTAATTATTAAAATCACAGTTTTATATAGAATAAGCCCCCGCACCTAAGAACGCGCGAGTTTATTGATCGATTTATCATAGGATTAATTCGATCCTACTCTTCAATCTACCATAATGAGCACTTGAAAAGAGAAAGATCAATACCTCCACGCCAGGTTTTACCCCTCCCCACTCTTACCCTCATGGAAGCCTACTCACGTCGTCTAATTAAGGTTTATTGTCAATATAAGGTGCTATCACTTCTGCCTACGATAGGCTTTGTTTTGCAGGCGGTACCACATAAACATAAAAATATAAATGTGTACCTATATGAGATTTATTATATGTTTAAACGTAAAGCCACGTCATAAGAACGGATATAAATCGTAATGATACGAAAAGTCAAAATGTTGAAAAAGTTTTGATTCAACCCCAAAATAAATAATGTTTACTGAAGAATTACAAGTAAGATAGTCCAGGATTTGTGAGGGTCGGCCGCCGAATTGACGCCTTTCTCGGGACTGAACGTTAAGGTGAAAGTAACATCGTTGTGAAAACCACAGCATGTTCCTAGGGCACTTGTTTAGCCCGTCTGGCTAGCTACTACTTTTGTAGATTGAAAACCTGTGGCTAAGCACTTAACGGTATGGTCTAGCACCTGTCATTGAGACTCTGTCACTATTCTAGATCTAGATATATAAATAGACACTTTATTGAGACACCACATTTATCTAGTCTAGTACTTAGTAGATCTAGTGTGATACCAACTTCGACCGCATCATCATAAACCGTAAAGTGAGGTAGTAGAAAACGCTAGTCTTATAAGTCTGACAATAAAAAATCAGAAGGTATTTAATGTACAGCGTCAATATATAAATATCAAACACAAATAAGTCCATCATATACAAAAAATATTTTTTTATGTCTACTTAGAGTAAACTAAAATCTAAACATTCTGAAATGTTTCAATTTCCAATATGTCCTTGTAGTTTCTAAGAAATTCGCCAGTAAAATCTTCATTATTTTTCAAAATGTAATATGTCCATAGAAGCATTCACAACTAAAACGAATATGTCCAAACCAACCAATCAAATGACTCCTTTCGGTCAAAATGGCGCTCAGTAGTGTTTGTATCATTACCGACACAGTGCACGCTCTGCGATTTAAATTAGATTAAAACTGTAAAAATGGATACAAACATAAAGAATGTGGAGCTTGATAAAGCCAGGAAACGAAATAACATAAAGACGCAGAGAAAAAAGACAGAGAAGAAGCAAAAATTGTGAGTCAAACTTAATTATTACGTTAATTTAAACTGCCATTTTTTGAATTATTGCAGGGCTGCCATTATCACTAGTTATTAAAATATTGACGTAGTTTGTTTTCTATGATAATGATATCTCAAGTATGTTGTTAAAACTAAACTAAAAGAAAATATTCGTAGGCTACAAATTAATGTTTTTTTATTATTATTATTTATCTAAGCCAGCGCTGAGTTAGGTATAACATATTGACGTTTTAACTTGATTAAAAATCAAAGGGTCTCAGTTTGACCTTTATGTACATTGTACATTTGTCCGCGATTAACTCGCGTTTGGCTGAACCGATTTCGATGCGGTTTTCAGAAACGTATTAGTTACACTTAGGTTTTTAAAAAAAGTAAAAAAGTTTTGGTCTTTTAAATGACATCATACAAAGGTTATTATTAATGATGAGGTGAGGTGTGAGCCACGAGGCGAGTTGCGAGCGGCGCGAGCGCACCGTTTACATACTCGTTTTGAGCCTCGCTTCGCGCGCTCGTCTCACCACTCGCACGCATATGTAAACTAGGCATTGTGTATGTGTGTTTTTCCGCAATTATCAGGCGTTTGGCTGAACAGGTTTTGATGCAGTTTTCAATTTTCAAGATTTTGGTAGGTCACTTGCACGAGTTTTGTATAGGTTTGATAACATGAAATGCCAATAGCATCTTTTTTCTTTTTCAGATATTCGGCCGTTGGTCTACCTAAAAAGCCAACATGCAAACATAACTCCAAATCTCTTAAATGTCTTTCGCTAGCTAATCTGGACCTTTTTTATTTCCATAAAAGACTGTATGGCACTTACTCTAAGACTGATCAAGATAATTACATACTTAAGCACATTGTCGTCTTAAAAGTCAAACGTTTTCGGCCTAGAAAGGGGAGTAAAAATCCCAGGGCATTTAATGTAAAATTTTACATACCGAAATTCAAAACTAACGAACTTATTCCTGTTTGCAAAAAAACTTTTCTGTTGGCGTCACGTTTGAAGTCTTCTAGGATTGATGGAGTAGCAAAAAGACATTTCCAAACTGGAAGTATGGCCAAAGAAAATAGAGGAGGAGACACTTCAGTTTCTCCTCTAGAAAAGAAGCTGTGGAAAAATTTATTAAAAGTTTTACTCCTTTAGAGACGCACCTTTATCTGATCTCTGCAATAGTGACTACTATTGCAGAGATCAGATAAAGGTGCGTCAATACCTTCATCCGGACTTAAACATTAAAAAAAATTATCAAATGTACGAAGATCAAGTTTTGCCTGGATATAGTGTAACACAAGGTTTTTTTAGAAAAATATTTAACACAAAGTTTAATATTGGATTCGGTAGTCCAAAAACGGATGTATGTTCAACATGCCTTCAACTGAATGAAAATATTAAAATTGAGACGTCACAAACTAAAAAACAAGAATTTAACACTCAACAAAGAATCCACAAACTGAGGGCTAAACAGTTTTATAAAATATTGCAGGAAGAATTGCCTGGTCTTCTTATAATTTCATTTGACTGCGAGAAAAATCTTCCTCTACCCAAAATACCAGACCAGGCCACAAACGCAACAAAGGTTCAAATGAGATCTGTTCAGCATTGTATCATTGTATGAACTCAATAGACCTGTCTGGAATCGAAAAAATAAGGCTAGTATCCGACGGCCAAAATAAACATTTTATGGTTATATGTATGATTATGAAATGGCTGTCAGAAAAACCATCTAATATCAAGGAAGTTGAAATGATATTTCCTGTAACAGGACACTCGTTATTGCCGGCTGATAGAGTGTTTGCCATAAATGAAAGAGTGATAAAGAAACGAGAGAGTATAATTAAACCGAATGATTATGAAAATATAATTGGTGAACATGCAACGATCCATAAACTGGCGGCGGAAATACCTATATATGACTGGAAAGACAAAAGCAAAGATTTTCTTAAAAATATTCAAAGTTGGCATTTCCAAATCAGTAAGTGCAAAAGAATTATATTTCAGAAAGGGAACCGTAACACAGTCCATGTTCGCGGTGAAGTTTCTTATAGAAATGATATTTGCTCTTACAAATCTTTGAAAAAGCGCGGTAAAAGATTAAACGAACTAAGTTTGGATATAGTACCAGCCGGCGTTCCCGTTAAACCTGCCAAATTGAAAGATGTAAAAAACCTTTTAACGAAACACTATGGAGATGAGTGGCAGAATAACGAAAACCTGGGTTACTACAAAAATATTTTTACCAGACTTGACACTAGCGCTACGACCTATGATTCAGATGATAATGAAAATCTTGTAGATCCCGGCGATTTAGAAAATGAAGAAATTACTGATTTTGTTTAACAAAAATTTATTGATTGATTTGATATTACTTATTTTTCTTAAAAAAATATATATATTGTGTATAACAAAAATATGTGATTTAAAATAACATTTGATACCATTGTCGCATGTTTTTTTATTTCTTGTCAGCCATGTCAGACAATATTGCGATCAAATTCAAGTCATTTTAACGTAAAAATCCTATAAGCATCAGTGACAACCCTAAGCCGTGGCGCCATTATGACATCATGAGTAATTTTAATCAAATTCTAATATGTCCATTCATAACTTTTTTTCAAAAACAAATAAGTCCATTGGTTCAGTTCAAATCCCAATATGTCCAAACCTGTTTTAATAGTTTTGATGTCATTTATGCGTTATTAGTTATATTTTTATGTAGTCAGGGGTAATTATTATAAAATTAAGCTAGATTAAACATTGACATATACAAGATAACATTGACAGCATCTGCAAAAAGATAATTTGGTCTACCGCC
The DNA here is from genome assembly GCA_917880725.1 of Selenia dentaria. Taxonomy (NCBI): domain Eukaryota; kingdom Metazoa; phylum Arthropoda; class Insecta; order Lepidoptera; family Geometridae; genus Selenia; species Selenia dentaria. The sequence goes on from OU862891.1 coordinate 8,956,919, forward strand.
TTTTCACTTATGAAGGACTTATTTGCGTTTGATATTTATCAACTCAATATCAACTCGATGTTGTTAGTACTTACCACATAATTTCAAGCGGCCTCGTCTTGTATAAGTAAATGTGGGCATTTATTGTATATGACTGTGTGGTGCTTTTGTCACTTTGTGGACTGTATGTTCCTATTTCTGATCTTCCTTAGGGTTCCAAACGCACGTTTATTTCACAAAGTTAGCTTGCTTACGTTCCTAGTTGAGTCTCGCACCTATTACATAGTACTGTTTGGTTGTTGGTTTCGTTATATGTAAATTTATGAAATCTAGCAAATTACGCTACTGGAAATCCAGCTCTCTCTCCTGCAATATACGATGTACATACGACATGCATGCAACATACGAATATGCAACAACTGTTGCATATCCTTTACACCTCGATGTCGAAATAGCTGAAAAAAGTGGCAAGTTTAGCAAGATATGCATTATGAAGAGGCGTATTTCACCATTTCAGATTATTAGTGGTCTCGTCAGTAGACAGGGACTTGTGCTGTGACGGAGGAGTGGGTGAGACATTAATTATACCCTGTTGTAAATTGTGTCACTAACGATAATTCTCAAGGAGGGTTGACGTCAGATCTGTTAGTTGGCTATCTAAACCAATACCAAATCTATTAATGAAATAAGGAAGAGAATATAATAAACAGTGTGAAACTGACACTAACTAATTGAAAATAATTAAATAGTGAAATAATTATTCAGTAAGGCAGCAAGAACGCTCTGAACGTTTATACACGTTCGAACGTGACATAGAAACATAAGTCGAGTAAGTACAAGTAGGTACTTACTTTAACTATTTTATACAACCAAGTGATTTTTCAGCAATAGATCGCCGTCATAGGTACACACTGCATAGTCACTTAGCAAAAATCCTAGGCTAATAGGACTCGAGCACCAAAAGGGTTTTATTTGTTTCAAAAGCTTAATATAAATAACCAATTATATGTGATGAAAAGTTGACTATTAAAAGGTAGAGTTTCTACATATAAATGAGTTGTAATGAAAAAAAATACGGTATTGTAATTCTACTGAGTTAGACACATGTATAATTTTTTATTTTATAATAGTTGTATGCCATAAAATATATATTATGGCAAACCACTCTTGTTGTCAGGTATCGAATATGTTGACCTGAGTTCTTCACAGCGTCGCCGCAGCGGGCAGCCGAGAGCTCACAGAGACCATGATCGTTGATGACTTCGAGCTTCGTGAGTGCTCTTCCAGGAGATATTTACATACACATTGCACATGTAACCTCGAAATAGTACTGATAATTACTTGGAGCTTGTAATTATAGAAAACGTTGAGTTTTTATCGTGTGTTTCTTTTATTCACTTACTACCACACATAACTTCGTACTACTTTATTATTTTTGTTATTCTAATTTATAGCTATATAAGAAGATAACACCACAAGTTCGAGATAGGAAAACAAAATGTTTATTATTTTGTTGCTACATTTTTCTTATAACAAATCTTTTTAACACATTGCTACTGCGAATCTCAAAACAAGGGGTTACCGCTATGTACCTGTATGTCTGTCCGTTCAATGTCCACTCGTTTGCTCAACGGCTCAACCGATTCTGATAAAATACGTCTTTGGATTAATCTTGATGGCGTGAGTGTTACAGGGTAGGTACATAATTACCCGACTTTGATGAAGCCCAAAAAGACGGCCGTTTCCATACGCTTTAATGTGCGGACTAATTATTACCGTAGTCGGGTTATTTAACTTACCTTTCTCGGTTTCTCGGTTTAAAATTAGTATTAAAGTTTTCGTTAAACTTCACGTTCAGATCTTAAAGTTTGGACCTCCATATTAAACTTAATTTTGAGCGTTAATCAAAGGCGCACTTCTAGGCGCAGAATGCAGACAAAAGGAACATATAATTATTTACAGATTAACAATAAACTAAAACAGGTAATGAGACCATTATCTAAATAGAACATTATTATTCAGTAGCGAAGGGTACTTAACCAAACTTATACACATTTTGAAAACACACTGAATTACTGCAAATATTAATACCTAATTCTAAATAAGTAATAATAAGTATACGTTCGTACCTTAATACGTGGTATAGACATATACTAGCGTCTGCCACAGCAGTTAATTAGGCACAACTCAGCACGAAGCTTCGTCACCAAAGCTCGGCGCTGTTCTTTCTGCTGTCACCTTATTTGATCTTGTAAGAAAACTAATTGTATATAGATACGAGTATTCGGTTAAGTAGTTTTTGAGTAACACTCCAATAACTGAATAGAATGGAAGTCAGTATTAAATTTTTCAAATTGTACTTATTTATTTTGATCTTGTACGCGCATCGCAAACGCGGCTTAATTTTTTGGTTAATTTTATCACAAATTAATAACTGCTAAAAAAAAAATCATAGCAATTCCGTAACTAATTCAATTTCTCCTGAACTTATCTTTTACCTGGAATTTAACACCGAAATCTGTTTTTCGTAGTCGTACGAAGTACGTGAAAAAATGTATTCATTGCTTTTTCTTTTTCTAAACTTTTTCTAAAAAAGGCGGCAGATTGCTGCGGCACGAATTTACCGACCGATTTTAATAACATTTAGTACACACATTAGGTACCTTAATTTCGAATATGAGCGAGAAAAGTACAACGAAAAGTTTCCGCTGATAAGACTATATTTGCTCACGAGGTCTACTGTTCGCAAATGTACTAGTATATATATATATAAATTGTAAAGTTAGATTTTTGTCCTTATCTAAAAACTTAATTTATTTTTAGAAATGCTGGCATTTGACCTTTTTCTTTATTTTATTAGGAGACGATATAAGCACGAGGCCCATCTGTTATTAGGTAAGTATACCTCTGCCAAAACAGGTGCAGATCGTCACAAGTCACAAGACGAACTGCACAAGTCCGCAACCGTGAGACATTGAGTTATTAAGTCTCAATTACCTGTGATTCCGCCGACAACCATACCTTTCTAACCAGAATACAATATTGCGAACATTACTGCTCCGCGGTAGAAAAGCGATAGGGCGGCAGTACTTCCCCGGACGAACTCATTCACAAACAACTCTACTGCACTAAAAGCTATTTATTTTGTTAGCCTCCAATAAAGGGGTGAAGCGAGCGAAGCTGTTGGCAAGAACAAAACACAAGATGAATTCATAAACTTTTCCAAGCAAGCACCGCACCTGCTGATCACAGATGCAATCCTTCTTGACGTGTTTTGTGAATGTTTGACTTAAGAGTTTGGCCACTAAGCGCTAAGCAGTAAAGTCCATAATAGACTGTCTGCGATGGTAGGAGACGTGAAAAGTGATATTAGAACAGCATTTTACAGCGTTGACGAGTTTTGAATTACCGGTATTGTTAATCATTGGAATGAATGAAATCAGTGTTATAATTAAATAGTAAAAGAAAATCACTAAATAGGTATTTTTATACTATTCGCCTGGCGATAAGCGTCAAGCAACATATGACAGTTGCAGTGCCATCTGGATCTTTATTATAATTTATAGTTAAACGACTTGTAACGATGGATTATTCTACATAAATATAAATAATGAAAAGTCTTTAGAACCTATAACCACACCTGCCGTGCTATTCTCTAATGATTTGTCGATGCGCTCGTCGACGAGCTCACCGATGTCAAATATTTGATGAGATATCGCCCTTGTACAAAAGGTTGTTTTTCCAACGTTTTTCGTCATCTCGTCATCTGTTTCACGGATGTTGTCAAGGATGCAACGATGTTTGCTCTTAGACAATCGCACGGGTGTACACCATGGTTTAGTGAAGATGACGGTCATAGCGCTACTCAGGTGTATGAGTAGCAGTTTTTCCTCATCACCACGAGACACAACTTTTTTCATAGATCCTTGACCTATAAAATTAACGATGCCCTTATGTAATATAAAGGGGCGCAGCCAGTACAGTATAAAACATTTTTTTCATTTATCTGTTTCAGTCAATGTGAATTATGGCGCACTTAACGATAACAGCCACAGAAATCTTAAGTAAATAGAGAACTTGCCAACGATAAATTCAAATCTTGGATCTACGATTTAGAATTGGACTAATTTAAAATTACAATCTCTCTGGTATCCACATCAATTTATGTTCTTTGTGAATAAAAAGTGCTTAACATTTTATTCTATCACGATTCTAACAGAGTTGGTCGAAATATTGAATTTAAAAGCAGTAATGTCCATCCACTCTTTGGAGTACCTAATCAATGTTAAATCAACAGTCAGTTCTAATAACGACGTAAAACTGGCCACATATTAGAAATAATAGGGTAGCTGCATAGGGTGTCTTATGTATTTAAAGCTAAAAAAAAAAATTCCAACACGCAGATTATGAAATCTACAACAATCTCTATTCCTAATAAAACTGTAACTTTTAATTGTAACTCTTTGTTTTTATTAAATAATTATATTACAATATACAAAATATAAGTCGCCTTTTATTTTCACATAGACGTTGATGAAAATTTGAGTGTATTACACGGACGCAAAATATATATTTGCTTCAGGCGACGTACTTTAAATCCCTCGTTACGTTCAGGATTCTACTAAAGAATCCCTCACTTCGCTCTGGATTCAAAAAAACGTCCTCGCCGTTAAAATATTAATTTGCTCCCTAATAATACAATCTACTATTCTAGACACAACAAGGAAATCGTTTCGAATTTGGGAAAAAATAACGGTGAACAGTGAAACATACTCAGATTCTTGACCTTCTCTTTTATGAATATAACAAACAAGGTTACTAATTTATATAATACATTTAAATACTTTCTTTTTATAAAGCTTACAAAATAATTTTATGGTTTTTATAATATCGTATCATCCTTCAGACGTCCTGTGAAGTTAAACCAAACAATACTGTGTCGATATAACACTTAAGTATACATGCAAGATACTGACACAGGGAATCCTAGTGTGGAGACCAGGGCCTTGATTGTTTGGCATTAAGTACAGTATTACCCATACTTCCTGTCTCTTATACCTATGTATTAGTTAATTATAGTTAGTTTTATATATATTTAGAGTAATATTTCTTGTATAGTTAGTTACTGGTTAAGTGAACTGTATTTAGTTGTGTTTTTTTTTTGGAAATAAACTTATTATTATTCCTTTTATTCAAAATAAATCACGGATTTCATCCGGTCCTTTACAAAGGCATAAGTGGGGCTGTAGCCAACACTTAGAGGCCTGTTTGGTATAAAAAATACAAAGTAGTATAAAAAAAAACCAGAAACTTTTGGATGGATGGTGACATGATAAATCTATTATATAAATGGGTAAAATGACAAGGCTATTGAAATGATTTTATTAGTGATAAAAAGATAGTGGGCTATGGAAGAGACTACGGCACCTGCCAAACTCAGTCTCATTTTAAAATTTTTGGGCAGATGGTGACTTGCCACCCACTAAACGGGCCCTCCATAAAGGCCACCATGAATGGTGACAGAAAGGGCAACGTTGGTGTGGCTGGCTAAAGGGTGTCGAGAGGTGTGCTGCGGTTTCACTGAAGCGCTACTACCGGCGTTATGCCCTTTAACACTTCCACCCTTGGAGCTTTTTGTTACTTGCTCTTGCGTCTCCAACCCCAGACGGCCAATTAAGGCAAGCCGGGGGTCAGGGGTCTTATTTAGCCCCAGGGAGAATCAGAGTCCACGGTGTCGCCACTCACCGACGGCTCGCCACAAAGCCGCCCCTGCGGTTTTATTATTATTATTATTATTATACTAAAATCTGTTGCGCTGTTTCAGCACTGTGTGGTAACAAACTGACGCAACTTCGCATGTACTAGCAGTGGAAATAAATCGATAGCTTCATTATATAAAGCTGTGTATGAGTCGTGAGTTCATGACATGTGAAGAATGAAGTAACAAGAAAATAATGCAGTTTGAGATTAAATCCGGAGCTTCCCCGACGGACGTGATCTGTCTCACAATAGATTCCATTAATCTAGCTTCTGGAATCCGAACCGGGCCCGGGCCCTGATTCAGAACCACACGAAAGTTCAGTTGTGGATGGATTCTTTTACGTATATAACATGTTGCATTATTTTAATGTTGCCAAAAATTAAATATTAACAAACATAATTATTTTAATGTTGTTATATGTTAACAATTAATTGCACTATTGATCACTACTAATCTCATTATCAGTCGAGAACATTTTGATACTGAAACAACATGGCACATGCTCTGAACAACTCGAAAATAAAACTAAGCGACTGTATGAATTTTTATTGAAATTTAACAGAAGATTCTCAATTGGAATAGGATAATACTGAAAACAAATTATTAGATGAAGTTCATTACGTCATGTAGAAAATAGTTTTTAAAATAAAGTTATGAATTAGAACTGAGAGCGCTCGTCATTTATAAATAATGTTTCATAATGTTCAGTTCTTGTACAACTTTGTACTCTACACCAAACAGGCATCTACGTTACGGCTCAACTTCAGCCTTTGTAAAGGTCCTGACATTAAATCCTTGAGATAAATTAATTAAGATTTTTATCAACTATTTTGCCAAAATATTGTAGAATTTAGAGTGACTTTAACTTGATCAAAAGTGAGGTCTAAAATGTAGGGTGACAACGAAGGTTGAGCTATAGATAAAAAATAAAAAATTAAAAAAAATATTTATTTCGGTTCATAAGTTTTTAGAATTATAATACATTGGGGATTCCCTTTAAGCAAGATATGCCTGTAATAGGAGTCCCCGCTCTTCCTTAGTATAGCACATCGTAACACGAAATAATTAAATTAAATCAAATTAAATTAAATCAAATTAAATCAAATTAAACTAAATTAAATTAAATTAAATTAAATCAAATTAAATTAAATTTTGGATAAAGTTATTTAGTTATACAATGCAAAGTAAGTTAAACAAATACAACAACTTACGTTTTTTAAAAATTCTTAGTGTGTGCGGTTGTATGTGTGTGTGTATGAGTGCACATTTATGGAACCTGTATCAGTTTTTCAACTTTACTATAACTAAGTGGAGTTACCCACTTGCTGATGCATTTCTTACAATCGTATAATATCTTAGGATATATATCTAACTCTTTGTTTATTTTATTATATAAAGTAGCCGAACGTGCGTTACACTGCTTACAAGCAAATTTAGTTTTGTAGCTAGGTATCTGTGTCACTGAGATCTTCCTTCTTTTTGTTGGGTTCTGTACATTAGTATCATATGGTAATGTTTTATGTTTTTTAAGAATTATATTGATGAGATAAAGTTTCCTAACTGATAGTAAGCCGCTGATCGAATAGATGGATTCTGTGGAGTATCTAATCTTTTTAAAATACATAACTTTAATCAGTGCGCGCTGAGCCCGTTCAACAGCTATAAATTTAGTTTTAGATGCGCCTCCCCAAATTGGAATACAGTATAACAAAATTGATTGCGCCAAAGATACATAAATGTCGTTTAATAAGTTTCGAGATGAGTCATTAGTTTTTTTAGGTACCACATGCCTTAGTGATTTAAAGATCCATATCAATTTCCTAATTCTGTTAGCTACTTGTTCCAGATGATCATACCAAGTCAGTCTATAATCTATAACCACGCCCAGATATTTAGTCTTTGATATTCTTTCTATCGTAGGACATCTACAGTCTGTCATGTTGATACCATCACATTCATGAACTCTAAGGTTAAATTGATCAGAAGGTTGAGTACGATTATTGATACTGAAACATATAAAATTAGTTTTAGAAGTATTTAACGTTAATAGGTTACATTTAAGCCAATCTGCTACTCGAGCCACACCTGCCTCAGCATATTTTTTTACTGTACTCCAGGGTTTTGCCGAGAAAACAATGGCAGTGTCATCTGCATAAGAAAACAGACTGGCGTTGTTTAATGTTAAATTATATAAGTCATTTATGTATATTAAAAATAATGTGGGGCCTAAAACACTTCCTTGAGGAACACCATAAATTACTTCCACATCATCACTAATGGTTTGACCTAACTTAACCCGCTGCTTCCTGTTAGTCAAATAATCTATAAAGAGCTTTAAGGGTGTTCTTCTGATTCCGATGCTTTCTAATTTCTTCACAAGTATTGGGATGGAAACCGTATCAAACGCTTTTTTTAAATCGAGAAATATCGCTAAACATTTGTTTCCCTTATCAAGTTGATCAATTACAAGAAAAGTTAAAGCAGTTATAGCATCTTCAGTCGATTTACCTTTTCTAAACCCGTATTGTTTAGGTGATAAAATATGAAAAGAATTTAGATAGTTAATGAGCCGAGAATTCAATAATTTTTCTAGAATCTTTGATATTGCTGGCAAAACAGATATAGGTCTATAGTTGCTGATATCACTCCCATCCTCACCCTTGTGAATCGGGATTATTATTGACTGTTTCATGGGGATTGGGAAAATCCCTTTTTGAAAACAAATATTAGCGAGATGCGCAATAATAGGAACCACTTCACTCTTAGCATATTTTAAGAACTTAGTCGAGACGTTATCCCAGCCAGATGAACTATCAGATTTTAAATTCATCAGAATGTTATCCACTTCATTTACACATGTATCTATAAGAACAAAAGAGTTTAGCTGTTGATGTATTGTATTTGTAGATTTAGTGGGTTTTATTTGTGTAGCTAGCGATTTCCCAATATTTGAAAAGTAATCATTAATGAAATTCACAGATTCTTTAGGAGAAGACTTCATGTGCAATAAGTCTGTATTTAGTGTTAATTTTTTGTTAGTGTATGTAATACTTTTTATATTTTTCCAGAGTATTTTATTGTTTTTAACCGATTTCTCTAATAACTCTCGTTCATAATTTCTTTTTAATTTTTTGATCTAATTGTTACAATTATTCCTATATCTAGTGTAAGTTATTTTTAGAATGGTGTTATAAGGATCAGCTCGAAGATTCTTTTGCATTTTATTTCTGTTATTTATACAACGTAAAATCCCAGTTGTGATCCACGGTTTTAAAATCCTTTTTTTACTAGGAATTTTTGTAACAGTAGTACAATTGTTTATTGAGTCCGTTAATTTTTCTATAAGTAAGTGAATTAGCACATTAGGATCGTCACAAAACAACAGATCAGATAGTTTTTTATCTTTTAAATACTTCAAAGCAAGTTCATAATCTATTGTTGTTTTGGTCTTTTCTCGAACTGGTAAATGTTTAATTTTAGATAAGCATAAAAGTATGGTAAAGTGATCGGTTATGGTAGTATGTAGTATAGCTATGGACGCAGAGAATTTCAATTTATTAATTTTTAGCATAAAGTGATCTAGGCAATTTTTATCTCTGGTGGGTACTATATGACCAGGTAATTAACATTATGTAGATAGCATGTTTAGGTAATTGGTTCTATTTTTATATTCATTTGACGATTCTGTTTCTTTCAATTTTATATTTATGTTAATGTCTCCTGTTAATAATAAGTTATTATTTGATTTAAGCGACGCTAAATGAATACTAAGGCTATTGATAAAAGATTCAGCATTTGGATTTGCTGGTGATCTATAAATGCATAAAATAGTATTACTCATTATGTCGATCTGTAGACATGAAGCTTGCACTAGTTTAATTTCTTTTACCTTATGTTTTAATGTCTCCTTTATGTACAGAGTAACACCATCATTTTGATTTTGTCTGTGTGTCGAGAAATACGAAATGTAATTATTTAACTGTGGAATAGGTTTATTATTATTTAATCTGCATTCCGTTAGAACAATGATATCTGTATCCACGTCAAGGGATGAAAGATTTAGCACAAAGTCATCGAAATTACAGTAAATGCTCCTTATATTTTGTGTAATAACAGTCAAATCGCGTTTTTCTACTTTAAATTTTTTTGATAGATCCTCAGTGTTGCATTCAAAAGAGTGAGCTATTTCTACCTTGTCTATTTCATTCAAAGTATCTAAAGTGTTATCCATCATGAAAAATGGGCAAAGAAGAAAATGTCGTTAGATATGTAGTGACACTTTTTAATATACGTGACAGAAGATAGTAAATATATATTTTCTGATGAGTTATTGTTTTTGGCTACGATTATCTCAATTTGTAATAGTTCTTGTTGCTGAATCTTTGGTTCATAATATGCGTGTATGATGGTCCTGCATCCTTTTGATGAATGAGTGCTGTTGTAAATAATGATTAATCTTCGTACTAAATGTGATGTTGTTGAGTGGGTTTGCGTGAGAGAATGAACGTTATCAATATTTGTACACTTTGGTAGAAACAAAGAACATGTTTCCAGCAAAAACCTTGTTAACATTGTTGAATCCATGGATAGTCATATGTCTGCCTGTAGTAGTTGATGAACTTGCGCTTCCTGCCTCACTTGTATAATCGGCGCCGTTTCATTTAGTCTGACGTAGACCCGACCGAATGACGTCCAACAAAACTTATATTGCTTTGATTTTTTTAGATCTCTTGCTAGAAAATACAGTCTTGCCGCTTTAGGAGTTAAGTGCTCCGACACAAAGATGGGATCATGTTCGTTAGTAGTGTAACCCAGGTGTTTGGCTTGAAGTTTGTTTTGACTATTTCTTATATTGTACGACTTACACATTTTCAGAAGGTCCGATTTTAGCATGGTTGAGCCCATCTCAATAATTACAGAAGAGTTTTTTTCCGTGTTCTTCTTTCCATTAATTCTGTAAATATCTTTTATGTCTGTCCCCTCAATTTTACAGCTTACTGATTTTGATAAACTGCGTACTATATTTATTAGATTTTCTTTGTTTTCATTGTTCTTCTTCGGTACATTCTTGATCTCGACATTAGTTTTTCTGCTCTCTCTCTGTATGTCTTCAACCTTATCTTCTAGCATGGTAATCCTTTCGTCTTTTCTTTTAAGTTCACTTTCCAGTTGTTCAAGTTTTTTTTTCTATATTCTTCATTTTGACTGGTCAGTATGCCGATAGACTGCTGAATTTCCTTAAGGTTACTATTAACATTCTCCAATTCATCATTTTTAGAGGTCATAAAAGATGTAAACAAGGACCTCACTTCTTCCTTGAAACTGCAGAAATCTGCCGATAGGTCCTCGTCATCTCGTCTTCTCTTCAGTCGCTGTGTGATATTTTTTTCAGATCTACCCATTTCACTCAGTTTTGAATCTGAGAGAGATCTGTCCAGGCTCTGCGGCCCCAGTAACATTGTTCTGGCAGATGCATTTGAGTTAGCACCCTTATTCTTTGGTGGAGTGTGCTTGAGAGACATATTCCTCTGTTAATACTTGCCATATAACAATTGTAATATTTAGAATAAATATGCTGGCCGAGTCCAGAGTCCAGTTACTTCGAGAAATACACGTACCACCTACGTCTGACCAGTGAAGCTAGACCCGTCACCAGGCGCCTCCGCTAAATAACTTCTCAGCGAGGGGTCAAGTTACCTGGCCGGCGATCGACGATCTTCATACAAATGTGCTTTCCGTCAATTTTATAAAGACCTCTGTGACAAATGCAGTTACCAAGTTAAGTCCTTCCGTTACTCACAGGTAAGCAGTGATGGTGCTGAGCGTTATTTCAATGACTCAAGGTAAGTTTTTGCGTGTAGTATAATTACGGCTAACTATTTGCTTACTTTTTAACTTTGTACTTTTACAATAGAATTAACGCGGAGACAGCTAAAACACGACCGAACACCTCGGCTGCCCGGAGGAAGAGGCAGAGACAAGCATTGCATAGGGGAACTTCCCTCACTTTAATAGTTCTTGCAGATTTATTTATCATATATTTTGGATGATTAATTTACTATTAATTAATATGTATTTAATGGGGTTTCCACACAAAAAACATGTTTTTTTTTGCTTATGTTTGCTCCATATTTATAGCAGCAACAGTTACACCTTCGAAATATTCACAAAATACTGATTTATTTTAATTACTTTAAAAATAAATAATGAAATTAAGATACAAATAATATTTAAGAGGGGCTCCCATACAACAAACGTGATTTTTTTGCTCGGTGTAGCTCCATATTATTAACAGCAACAGGTACACGCTTGAAATATTCACAGAATACTGAGTTATATTATTCACTTGAAAAAAATAATGAAATTAAGATACTAATAACATTTAAAAGGGGTTCCCATACAAGAAACGTAGTTTTCTTCAATTTTTTTTCTGAGTCGTAATAACGATAACAGGTAGAAACTAGAAATATTTATTATAGATTAGTACCCTTATACGGAAGCCTTCCTGCGCGACTCGCACTTGGCCGGTATTTTTAATACTTTTTTGTATCGCAATGTAAATATATATGGAACGAACTGTGCGGTGTCGCCGAATGTCGCATCTCTTCTGAGACGTTAAGTATCTTTGCTGAGTCGTTCGTGAGGTCATTACTACGGGTTACGATTGAAAATCAGTGACGAAGGATTCTGTCCTTAGATTACTCCATTTCAGAAATGTTACGGTAGAAAACAAGCTGGACTTTTAAAGGAGCATTTTACAATCTTTTGTGAAATGGTAAGCCATTTGTTATTCACTACGTCGCCTGAACCAGTATGAATTGAGCAAATTTTAAAAATATTTTATAACATATTTATTTCAATCTTGTGGCGTATATTAAACCCTTTATTTATAGTTGAATATATGAATTACTTTGGCAATAATCCATACATGAAAAAAATATTTTTAGGAATTTTGTTTGATATACTTGAAAGTGTGTGTGTGTGTGAGAAACACAAATAAAACTAACATTTTTACCTTACCTATATAGTATCATATTAGGAATGCGTAGCGCTAACTGTCAGACATTCGACATGGCCGTTTGCTGATTATTACTATAAAACAAGCCCACTGGTAATTCAAATAACTACCTATCTCGCTTATATTTACACCTATACGAAACATCAACGTTATTGTCTCTTACATTATTACTACTAATAATTACTTTGATATCAATCCTTAACTATACATAATTTAATGTGAACCATATTGATTATCATACAAATTGGAACAATATTTAATTAAAGGATTAATAGTTACATTATGCGTATTTAAATATTTATATAATTATGTATGTTTACTTGTCCTGAATGACTGACTGACTGATTCACCAACGCAGAGGTTAACCGGCTCGGGCTACAAACTGGACATTGCAGCTATTGATGCTTTATAAGTTGTAAAAGTAAGGATTTGTGGAAAATTCTTTTATCTTTGTATCCTACAGACCACGTGAGCGCAGTCGCTGGCGGGTCATCTAGTATCTTATTTAATGATAATTTAATATTTGTGTATTCTACCACGTGAAGAGACGGGCAACACCGTGCACCTGAAGGTATGCGTCACGCTTGACAATGCCAGTTGCAATGTCACTTAGAACATAGAGTTGAACTGTTGCGTAGCATTTCACTGAGCTCATTCTAATGTTCAGATTTGAAGGGCATTGCAGCAAGTGAAAGTACCGTCGACGGAACGCACTGCGCACGTCCCGCGTTCCATGTGCTGAAGCCTCTAGCTAGCTTCATGCCTCAGTTGTTACGTTTTCCCGCCAAAAGGGCAACTCCATGGTCTTACTGCGATAGATAAAAATGAATAAATTTTTAATAACTTTGATTTTCAAATGTTTTAAAATTACATTTATATTTTTAAATATTATAACAGTCGTGTTTTGAAAATAGTTTACGGTGAACACTTTACGTTACTAGCTGACTAGCCAGCGGCTTCGCTTGGATACTAAGCGACATAAATAAATTTAAGTCATCCCCTTTAAGTATAGATTAAATTTCTATCAAATTATTACTCAACCTATGTAAGTAATACATGTATTAAGTGTAAGTTCTCAAAACTCCAACGCGGAATCGCCTCTTAGAATAGAAAAATCGTACGTCACAGTAAAAAACACTCCTAACCTACCCTCCAATTCTGACTTGTTGGTTTGTATTTATTCCATATCGTAGAACGAACTCAATAACTACGTTATAGTTTTTCAGTTAAACTAAACGATTATATAATAATATATATTAGTAATTAACTACATGCCATAGATTATGTAAATATTACATAAAATAATATATTTTAATTGAATTTGTCGTCATTTTTGGGAAATTATTTCACTATTTTTTGCACGCTATCGGCCATTCATTACGTTTCTAATCGCACAATTGACCTAGAAAAGTATCAAGTCATGAAAGTAAACGAAAGCCTTTTAGCACGTTTTAGTTCTAATAATTCTTCTTGGCAAATAAGATTATGTTCACGTCATTATTCCATCAAAGGTCGTTGGTCATCATGCAGCCAGACACAATAGAAATTTAATTGTTATAATATAACGACTCTTGAAGTTAAGGAATAAAAATCCATATATTATTCAAGCATCATTCAAAGCCCGTATTTTTGTTTGTCATAATTACCTCGGTCAGTTCGGTTACCTCAGGCGGTTCATTTGGATCTTTAATGCATCTTGCATTAAGTGTACTCATTGTTTTATAAACTTACGTATAATAATTATAATAACGTTCACACACTCCCGCCCCCGCGCCAGGAGTCACTGTGCCGCGGACGACACGGGCACACTCATGCATAAATCACAAGCTTCCAAAACCCGGGAACAAACGTTTTTATTAATTACGTAAAAATTTACCTTGAATGGGGATAAAACTGCGACCTCGTGATTCGAATGCAGAGTCGTTACCAACTAAGCTAATAGGGTTCTCACGGCCTGAACATGTGTTTGGCATGTCTTTCTTAATGATATATTGTCCAAGCAACTGTCCATCTAGAAGCTCTTCCGGAAGGACTTTGATAGTACTGCAGGCAGGACCTTATTTTGTATGAAGTTATACGCGCGTCCTTCCAGCAGTACAGTGGATGCTGGAAGGACATAAGTGTATGACAAAAGCAGGTCGGTTTGAAGGGTTATGGGTGCCGACGAAATTACAGGCACATGAGTTAGACTTAATTACTTTATGCCTAGGATGATGGGCGCAGTGCAGTTCGTTACTTGTGACAAAATGCAACTGTTATAGGCAGAGGTTGCCACTTAATACCAGGTGAGTGTTCCGTATTCTGTCACCAATCACATTAAGAGAACCATGATAAACGGCAATTGCATCAATCGGCTCTGTCATTTTTTGAAATATCTTTCACACTTCTATAAAAATACGTGACATTCCAAAAGATTCCCCAAAATGCTGACGTCTCCATGCGTCTCCATGCGTCGCCAGAGAATGAACGCGCCACCCACGTCTAAACTCCGCAGCCATCCTGCTGACACTAACTAACGGTACGATGATGGAACTAGCCTATAAAGAGAAAGAAACAGACTATCGGATGATGCTTTTTTGGTACTTCTTCTTAGTCGTTCACTCTTGACAGAGTGGTCGTGGTTGAAGACGATGCCCTTTCTTTAAATAATGCAGCCCTCGCGATGCGCCTCCATCCATTGCGGTCTTCTGCGTTTCGGGTACTTTGGACTACGGACGTTTGTGTTGCAGCTTTCATGAGGTCTGTCCAACGCGTAGGAGATCAACCGCGTGACCGCTTGCCTTCTACTTGACCCTGGACTACGAGTCGTTCCATGGAGTTTTTATTTCGAACAATGTGTCCGAAGTATTTGAGGATTCGTATTTGCACAGTCGACGATAATCTTTCCTTGATTTTTAGTTCCTCCAAGATCGAGATATTGGTCCGAAACACTGTCCAAGGGATCCGCAGCAGTCGCCGCCGCAGCTTTTTGGTACTAACTAACTACTAATCCAAACTAAGCTGCGTCCTACCGGGAGGACAGAAAGTCCTTCTAGCAGGACGCTGGACGATTTATGATTAAAACATTGAGAATTTATGATCATTTAAAAATATCTAACTAAGAACTAAATAGTATGTTATAATTATTTTATTAGTGAAAACTGTTTAAGGTAGTTTCTTCTAAATTTTTAATTTTATTAGCTTAATCTTATAAGGTGGTTGTTTTCCCTAAATATAAACATAAAATAAAATAATTTAAGTTATTATTCTACCTTGTTAACTATGTTATAATAACAATCTTAATCTAAATAATATTTGTATTACAATTTGAAACTTGGTTACAAATTTTATGACAAAGAGAGTCAAACTAGAACAACATTCTTTCTCCTTACCTTGAAACACTGGCATTAGAATAGTTTCTGCATGAATTTCCTGAAGGTTGTCTATTTTCACTGCTGTTATTAAATCGCGGTGTTTTAGTTTACATAAAATTTGAATAAAACGTCTGTTTTCAGTCCTAGATATAGTTACCTATTTATTAAGACCTTAATAGCATTGCTAACTATATATGCGTCTTTGTAACATCAATTTTGCAACATTTGGGTCATCGACGAAAATTCGTGTTTTTTTTTTTGATATGCCAGTGTTTGATCTACGTCCTGTGTTAGGTAAACATCTTATTTGATGTAGCAGTATACAGAAGGTGCTAGATGATCAGTGTTGCAACTACACTACAGCCCTAGGGTCGTGACCGGCTCTTAAGTGCGGGAATTCAATTTAAGTTGCATATCAGCAACTTAATAGAGAGGGTGGTAGCTGCCCAGGCACACACTAATATCTGCCTCACGTGCTGTGTTAGTTGCCACAATGTTATTTTCATCGCAAGCTTGAGCCAGAGGTAGGAATCTAACCAGCGACCGGCTGGTCGGTAGTCGACGCTCACTGACTCTGAGCTTCAAACTAATGACGTCCTTGACTTTGTCAATAAAAGACTGGTATGCTACGAATGTTGACTGCACTATCACTGACCATCAAGGTGACATATTGATCAAATGACTGCCCATGAAATTAAAAAAAAAAAAAGTTCTTAGTCTTAATAAAACTGTTTTATAACTTATCTACATATTATGTGTTTTTAATACTATTTACCGCAATAACTACAATTAACGTTCATGTGATAATTGAAAGCTGCGGTTATAAAATTTTACTGGAGTTCCCTAGCGTTATATACATATGGATTTCATGGTTTAATCACAAAACGGGCGTTCACATTAATTATCACGGCAAAGTTCTTGGATTTAAATCGAATGTTGTGATGTTTGTGTAGGGATATATCATTGAGGTAATAAAATGATTCGTTAGAGGAGACATATTATTTGATTTTCATATTTAAGGCGGTATTCTTTATCAATAAATAAATAAATTTATCACAAGGTGTTGATGATTTTTTAATAAATGAGTCTAACATCAAATAATCCAGTATGAGTATTTCCATGTAGTAAATAATTCTAGGTATCCATACAGAGCATTCGGTTTTGACTTTGTTTAGGCGAAATCCACCTATTTAGGAAGTTTACATCTACTTAAATAATATTCTCTCTTACAGAAATACAATAAAGATATAAACTTGTCAGTTTATTGATTTATTTCATTTGATGAAATCCGACTAAATGTAAAAAAACTGATCAAGCGAAAATCAGGCCAAGCTGTATAAGGCTCCCAACATTATGGCCAATCAACTTTATTAAACTTTTTATTTAATTGAGTGATGTGTGTCTCGGAAAAAGTATTTTGCTTTCCGTATTTGGTATCTTAATATAATGAATATGCTAAAAATGTATAAATTTATATATGCACTATACTCAATGAGTTCTGAACAATGGCCCATCATAAGTCTGGGCAACATTTTTTTGTACCCTCCCATAAAATCACGTCCTTATATTCTATTCTACCTTATATATAGAAAGTTTCAGTAGAAAATTTTAAGCAATTATCTTTCTCAAGTTAAGTTTTGCCAAAATTGTATATGCTTGTATACACAATAAGGCTCGTCAGAACATTAGTCTTCCCTATTTATCTGGACGGTGCAGAAACGTGGACAATGCAAGACATTGAAAAGAAGAAGATAGACGATCTCGAAATGTGGTGCTGGAGGAAAATGCTTGTAGTATCGTGGACTGAGTTTCGCACAAACGTGTCAATACTCCAAGAACTCGGTATTAAGCAACGTCTATCGGCCACTGTCCAATTCCGTATATTATCGTTCTTTGGACACGTTTCCAGGCAAGACAACGACTCCATAGAGCGCTTAGTCGTCCAAGGCAGAGTGGAAGGCACCAGACAGCGCGGTAGGTCACCGATGCGATGGACCGAATCATCAAGCAAATCAAGTGTGCGGTCGGTGATTCCTTGCATGAGTGCATCAGGATGACCGCTAACAGGCAAAAATGGCGTGACATCGTGAGGCGTATAACTTCTGGCCCCAGCAACACTACTACATGACGATCACGGCCGCTCTGTCAAGAGCGCAACAAAGAAGAAGAAGTATGCATAATATAATTAAGATTGTAACCATATGTCGACGTTAACGAAATCTAAGTATATGAATCAGAAATATCCTAAGACCGGAATTGTAGTGTGATTTGTAAGTGCAAATAAACAGATTCCTTAGCGGAATTGGATTGCTGATCCAACAACCTCTATAACGCCATATAAGCTCAATGGAACTATTTGAGTACCGACACTAATATATAAGATGTATCTATCAATTATGGTGTTTATTTGGGAAGTAATTGGATGCCGGATTTCACATTCACGTGTTTATTTTGGTATGTATTCTATTAAAAGCCTTCGATTGATGTAGAGTAGCGTTGTGTACTAGATAATGTAAGAACGTAGTTGTTATCTTACATTACTTATCTAGGGCGTTAAAATAAACGTTTAATAAGTCAATATTGTCATCAATATCACTATTACCAACATAAGGGCATGGTCTCCGTCA
Source organism: Selenia dentaria (assembly GCA_917880725.1). NCBI lineage: Eukaryota > Metazoa > Arthropoda > Insecta > Lepidoptera > Geometridae > Selenia > Selenia dentaria. The sequence goes on from OU862891.1 coordinate 8,975,657, forward strand.
TTATCGTCTCCCCATTCTTGTCCCAATGAAGTCAATGCAAGAGCATCTTTCTCTGTACAAATCTGTTAAAACTTGTCCTGTCTAACTGAAATATTCTGATGTTTACATTTACCAGTAGAGGAATTAGAAGTGACACTTGACTTGTGAAACAGCCGATTTGGTGTCATATCACGTTAACCTGTTATGTTAAGAAAAATCTCAATTGAAATTATTTATATCGTTGAGGAGATGGACTCAAAGAATATTCCATCCACCGTTTAAATTAGATGCAAATCATGAGTAGCGAGGATACCCGACTTATTACGTGGTAGGACTCTTGTGCAAGAGACTACCTTGGTTGGCACTACCGCAGTTCAGATGTTCTACCGCGAAGCAATAGTTCGCAAGCATCACAGTGTAAGGGCGCGTGAAGAGCGCTGTAGCAAGTAAAATTACTGGGCGTAAGACACTCATAAACCAATGTCTCACAGCTGTGTCACACTGCTATGGGTATATGTAATGTTATCATCAGATGACTGCCAGTTACATACCTACTCGGATGGAATTTCAAAATAAATTGTTCCTGACATATTCGCCTGATCAGAAAATCTCTCGTGATTGTGCTGGCACGAGAGTTTAACAAAGTAAGAACCTGGGGTCGATCTAAAATGTATTACTTTCTAACCTTTTTTTGAGGGGGTAAAGCTGTGCACCTCCCTTCCGCCACGGGGGTGACGGAAGAGGGCGTGTGGGGCTCAGAACTACTAAAACTCGGGAGAGTCTCCGTCTACAACAGGGCGGCTCGGTTTGCCACAGCATACGTGTAATCTCCGCCCACGCTGGAGAGTGTCCTCGGGAGCTCCTCGCCGCCACGAAGTGGTATATTTCGGTGAGGATCTCCGTTTGGAGCTCCCTTAGTGATTACCGGCCAGCAGAATTCGTTTGTTACCATTACTTATTAATTACTCTTATGCTATTAATCTGTTTAAAGAAAAAAATATTATTGTAGAGATGAGTATGTTAATTTGTATTTCTTAACTATAACATAACAACGGTCTTGAAACCGTGCCATCAAAACTATCCATTGAAATCTCAGCGCAGCAGAAAATACTCAGCTTCATTATGTTATGTTGAATATGGACGCATAAAACACAATGAAATGACATAATTTATATAAAATCTAGTTTTATTTATAATAATCAATGCGATAGAAACGTTATTAAAATTAAACTTTATTCTATAATTGCATCGGTCCGAATAAACGTTGGCTAAAAACTACGACACTCTATAGTTACCTTTCAGTTAAAACCACGGTGAAAATTATCGTTAAACTACGCGACGTCAAAACGTTATTACTTAAGGATGAATAAAAAACGCTGAAACCCATTTTAATTATAAAATAGGCTTTGATATCCTCCAACCACCTAACTGAAGTCCTTGTTCGTAAGTTGACTAATATTTTATGCAAATTATTCAAAGACGTCAAAGCCGATAATTGAGTAAGAAAGTCGACAATCTTATAGAAAACATCACAGTTGATAATTACTAACGGTAACGTAATAACGGAAGCAGGTCACCAAGGGACAGATTAATTTTATATTACGAGGGAGCAAGTCTGCTCCCCTATTTGCCCAGTGCAACATAAACGTTTATGTTGCACTGGGCAAATAGAAAAATTAACAAAATAAGGGAAAATACAAAAATGTAATTCACAAGTAGCTTATCATATCTTACTACTAATGGCACCTACTACTAATTGGTTTTAATGTTATTTTGACGGTTTAACTTACGCGATAGGTATTGTCGAATATCTCGACCGGTTCTTCTTCATGGAGTACTTGCGCACCCGACTGCGTTCGCGCTAGTAAGTTAAACTGTCAAAATAATATTAAAATGTGTAATACCTACGAAAGTTCCATTTAAGTTACTACTAATAGGTATTGTAAAAAACTTAAAACGTATGTTTCATTGTAATAATTAAATAATCATAGATCAATACTTATTTACAAAACATTTAGGGCCTTACTTATAAACGCTGCATAACTTTAAATGACGTTATTGAGTACTGCGTAAAGGAAAACTGTTCTGCGCGGTACTAAATGACGTTATTTAAATTTAAGCAGCGTTTATAAGTTAGGCTAAACATGTGTAAGTGATGCGTTACGGTTATGATGAAATCAATGACTTACTGTAACAGGTTGCGCTGATTTGAAAACGTTAGACGAATTTTTAGCCACATTTTGTATGGGACTATACACGTCTACCTTGAAGCATTTTTATGTATAACTATCTGCCCGGACAGACTTCGTTCTGTCAAACGTTATTTAGTAGTAGTTAGTGTTATTTATCAAAAATTAAAATAGCTATAACGTATTTACGAGTGATCCCGTTATTTCATGTCTCAACAATAATGCAATTATTTTATTAATACTTTACATGTGCCCAGAGGCACATACGCAAAAAAATATTGCCGATTTGGTCGAGCCCATCTCGCTTAGAAACATACATTTTTATGTAGATATGACTATATTTTATATCTGAGAAAGTACTTACGTTTCTGATAGGAATATTTTTCAATGTAAATAAAACTAGATTTACATGTTTATTTAGTATACCTGCAGAGTAATTATTATAAAGTATTGTAGGTATGAAGTGCCTCAATAGTTTCAGTATCATTCTGGGCTATATCACACTGAATTTATTTTATTATACTATCCACACTAATAATATTAACGTGAACTCTATCTGTCCATCTGCATGTTTGCAACATTATCAGGGCTAAACGGATTAAACGATCTAGATATCATTTTGCAAAAAATAAAATATTATCTTTTCGCAAATATTCTTTCACACGCGATATTGTACCGTTAATCAGATTTCCCCACATTCCTATTTTAAGACACAATTAACTTTATTTGATTAAAGTACTTGTATCTTATAATCTTCTTTTTTCATCCTTAAATTTCAACAATAGAAATGTACAAACTGTAGTACTCTCACATATTAGAATATTACAAATTCGCGCCAATGTGTATACTATACTGTCATCCAGTTTAGCACATTCAAGATGTCATCGATATTGCGGTCTCGCTTATCTTTACATTATATGAATAAAATATAATTGTAATAGTTTCGTTGCACGTATAAAAAACACATTTGAAAATGTATATCTATTTGTAAACAAAAAATTTGGTCACTTAATAATTTATTTGACGTCTGCCAACAATTTTGAGAAGGCCCAATTGGCGACAAGTCGCGCAATCTGGCAACACCCTGTAGCTCTTGCTCTTACCAAGGATGATAATGATACTATTAATATGATCCTTGCTCTTACTAATCAGAGCGCGGGAGGGAATATACGTAAGCATCCATCACCACGCGGGTGAAACCGCGGAGCTCAGCTAGTATATTAAGTATAAACTCTGTCTCTCTGTATGTTTGTAACCTTATTACACCTAAACGGCTGAACGGATTGTAATAAAATTTGGTAAGATTATAGATTGTATACCAAGAAAGCACATATGATAATTTTCATCATCATCATCATCATCATCATCCATCACCACGCGGGTGAAACCGCGGGCACATCTAGTAATTTACCAAAATATTTACAATACAGCACTGATCTCGTCAACCTGCAATTTCTCTATAGCACAATGCTAACGAAAACTTAACAAATTCATTCAGCCTTGCGTACTGACTATGCGTCTTAATACTGAAATATATATACCTAGAAATATAATAGGTACTACAGTAAATACTTAAAAGATTATTCTTATAACAAGAATCGTTTTCCCTTACAAGAAATCTGTCTCAAGAGTAAATCTTCCCACACAAACACAAAAGCATATTCCGAATTCAGAATGTGGTATACCCAATGCTTTTAATTCAGTCGACGGCGAGTGACAAATGAATGATATGACCGCAACCCGCCCTACGTTCTGGGGGACATATACCCATAAGTTAGCTAGGACATCGTGAGGGAAATGACAAATAGATAAACGTAAGTATCCTTATACTTAAGTATTCTCTGCTTTCATTTCGTACGTTTATCGGAATATAATACAAGTTAAGTACAATAATGAAGGCAGTGGGTAGCACGCAAAACAGATTTGACGAGCATTATTCAATTAGAACGAAATGAAATGATCACGTGAACTAAATCACATAAATGGTACCCCCTTACAACCTAATCTGTTATCGCGGTCCAATGCTGAGTTTTCAGTGGTTCTAGGGTTGCCATTTACTTCTTTTGACAATAGTCAATTATTTCTGTGCCTAATGATAGTTTTCTAAAGGCAGAAATTTTGCAATACAATTTTATAAATACAGTACATGGTAAATATCCTGTTTATAAAGTTAATTCTTGTTCAAGATATATTAGAAAAAGTGTATATTACCTCTTAGACATATCTATACATATAAAAATAAACCCCTATTTCTCCTGGTCACGCTATAACTTCAGAACGGATGGAACAATCTCGTCAATTCTATTATTCTTGTGTAAATTATTGTCAGGAGCTTGTTCTTATAAAAGAAAACCCAAGAAAAGATGGTAGATTACGAGACAGAAGGCTGAGCCTACTACGCAAACCAAGTTGCGGGCACTCGCTAGTAGATAATAAATAAGTAAACAAAATGTATTGTATTGAAAAGGAAATATAGGTACATTATTTCAATAAGGCACATACATAATTCAAGAAGAATAGGCACAAAATGGACTGAATATAAATGGCGAAATCTTAGTCACCTACGGTTAGCCTTTACTTAATTTTATTTTTATAATGTTAGTTATTATTATCACCTTTTTTGTATGGATAGTTATTTTTAAAATAAATTATTTGTTTATTCTTTTATCATACGCTTAATCTTAAACGGGTCAAAAAAATAAGGTGACTTTCCGACAAACTCCTCGTAAATCGTATGTACTCATACCTCTTGTATTTAAAATTAAATTCAACCTACTTTTAGATTATGCGTGATAGAAATATGTATATTTTTACGTAGAAAAAGCTTTACTGCGTTACAATATTCAAACGATCTAAAAATACTTGGAAGGATCCAAGGGATTTAGACGATCTTTCTGAAAAGGTTTTGGGGACACGAAAACGAGTATGGCGTCGTTTTGCTAAGTGCTTACTTTGTCATATGTGTATATTTATAACACTGGAATTATTATGGAATGACAAAAAATATCAAAATTATAACTCGTTATTAAATTGATTTACAGTGAAAATGAGTTACGTAATCGGTTACTCTGAATATAATTGGGATTGCAGGTTGTTCGAGTCGCAGTTGGAAACTAGCTTCTCTAGGTCTTACTGTTTTTGATATAAGGTTATTTATGGTTTGGTCATCCAAACTAAAGGGAAGGCGAGGACTATAGTGCTTTTTACTGTATGCTAAAAAGGAAAATCATGTTAAAATCATAACCGAGATGTGCATAAAATGGTATGTCCCGGGTGCATAGCATTCCATATTCTCATTAGCAGACTACAGGAGGCGACTGTTCCACTGATAGTTATAAATCCTAAAGAACTTGCGCGTGGAAGACGGTCGTATATGGCCATATCACCGAATTCTTAAAAGTTGACACATATTTTGTACCGAAACAGTCACGACAGTCTGCTAGTGTACCTAAAGTGCCTAAGAACGGGTGAAGACATTTGATTGGATAATTTAGTCTTCATATTCTTCGATCAATTTTGACAACCCTAAGTAACGAGTATTAAAGGTCAGCTGCTTGGAATCAGCGGACATCGCGCACAGACTGAATTAGGATATTCTTCGTCGACCCATTGTTGTGTGAACAAAGACCTTTATGTATGGGTTGGACAGGATGAGACCTGTTATAAGCTACGGATCATTCGATCAGTTTTTTATTATTCGTTTGAATAAATAGGAACCTTTAAAATTTGCATAATTATGAATTCATCATTCATCACCTTTACAAAACAAATTTCGAATTAAGTTGCATTGAAATACCTACCGTTCATATCCGCATGCACTAGATGTTGGATGTGCGGACCAGCATCTTGATCAAAACCCCTAAATCAGGTCTTATCAACATGTAGTTTAATTGTAGATTCAAGGAGAAAAGTGGGGGATTTTCTTAATCAAATGGTTTTATTTGGTGCTTACGTTTCGATTGCACGATTCAAAGTAGTAATTAACGTAAAGGCCGAACCTTACTCAATTCCCTAAATTAAATATTACATCTCGCAGGTTTGCTCTCTGGCTGTGCCAATGATTTTGTTTTGAGCTGAAATGTTTGTTCTCGGCTGTTGAATATTGACGATGAACACTATAATATGTGAACCCGCTCACCTACCGCAAGACGTGTCATATAAAAAAATAAAACATAATGAACTATACATTATGGTCCAAATGTGTAATGTTGGTGATGTCCGCTGAGGCGCTGTTGAGGTCTTAAGAGAACCGAGGACGGTAATCATCAATACACTCGTGTATCGATGTATTTCAACACACTTGTGAAGAAAATAATACTAAAAAATCATTTTGTTGAGTAGCGGGAAAATTAATCATTTTTCCTATGTGCACGCAACTAACAATGGCGATGGCCATAGACATAGAATGAGGTTTCCTTTTTTTTGGCTTTTTGCGTATTTAGCCACACACAAAATGGGAAAATTAAGTTTAGAGAAAATAAAAATTATATTTGAGTGAATGTTATATTAACTAAACACGTACAAGTTGAAACTACTTAATACAAAGTAGCATAAAATGAGCAAGCAATAGGTACATCAATTTATTTGTACAATTAAAGACGATCTTTTTTGTATCGAAACTTTTTTAAGAACAAAGCAACTCAACAAATAAAATAAAAAAAACAACTATAGAGATGTGAATAATAGCAATGAACAAGTCACAACTTGATTACAGGCACAGACAAATATGTGTACCTACTACTACAGGTGTCATTGTGCCTAATTGCAGTGAAATTAAAACCACTTTATGAGAAAGTGTGTTGAAAACGTTATTCATTCATATCTTCGCATCAACATTGTACTTGTTTATTATCTTACGCAAAAAAAGAAAACAAATGAAGTAAATTGATTTATTTCATACCACTTGCTCGAAAATGTCCAATTACATATCACGCAATATCAACGTATCTCTCTGCGTATTCAATGTGATAGTTCAAGTTACGTGCTGCGATCTGGTGTTTGGTGTTATTTTCAAAAACTTCCATTAAATGTTATAATTTTGAACATTTATTTTTAATTACTAGTTTATTTCTAATCCCCCTATGTCGAGGCAAATGTGGGCAACTTGAATATTAACTATTAATTTATTTTACTTTAAACATAATAACTGCTTTTTCAAAGCTCTGAGTTTTTATTGTCTCGCAGTAGGTATGAAAAGAAGAGTATGCACCTCGAGGATAAAGCTTATCTTCGTCTTGGGCGGTTTAACCCCTCGCTTCACTCAGGGCTCTACATTACTCCCTCGCTTCGCTCGGGGATAAAATTTTATATCGCCAGAGTCCCCGTTACATTCAGGGTTCAATATACCGCCCGTGACGTAAGACACTGCTTTACTCCCTCGGTGCATAATGTACTATAAAATGTTTGCCTACAATTTAGCTCATTAAAATGTCCTAAGACACATTACTTTTTTAATACAATAAATACCCAAAAAAATTAAAGAAATTGTAAAAAGTCTTTTGATAAAGATAAGTAGCTTTGATGAACTGAACCATAATGCGGCCTTTGGAGTGACCAACTAATAAATCTCCGTCCTGCGGAAGGGCATAATATCACGCCCTTATCTTTTCTCAGGACCTTTAATGCAACATCAATTTTGTGCGAAGATTTCAGTTTGGTTCATACAACCCGGTCACAATATCTGTGCACCTGACCTCGTGACGTCATATCCGCGGTCTGGGTACGGTGTGAAAAAAAGTTTTTTTCGAGAAATGTGGAGGTAAAAAAAATTACTAACCTTTTCAAATCAATTTATTATTGATGAAGGGTTTGTTATTAAAAAGCAATAATTTTGATTACAAAAACATTTATTTTTAAACTCAGTCACTATAAATTATTGACATTATGCCTGACATTGTATCTTCCTCACTCTCACTTTCTGAACTCTCCGAACTATCTTCCCCTAGTGATATTAAAAGTTGTGTGATGTTGTCATCTGCTAGATGATCCTTTTCCCAGTATTCTCGCTGTAGTCTCTCCACGTGATTCACTTCATAAGAGTCCTCTTTGATATCCCAGTTGCAGCACAGGTTCGTTTCACCACTTGGTCTACAGTGGTGTACTGTTTATTTGCTTTCTCCGATTCAAAAAACTTGAGCACTTTCAAGATTACATTTCTTGATTCGCTGTGTATTGTTTTTCAGTTTAACAGCTGCAACAATTTTAATAACAACCAAACCAGTCCAAACTTAACAGTAAAAATAGATGGTCGCAGCGAGGATCTCAAAAAAAACCAAATTTATTTTAACTTAATTTAAAAAGTTACAATTTATTCTAAATCTAGAGTGACTGCTTCGACCAAAGTTAGGTACAAAAGTGATTTTTACAAACTACAAACACGCGCCACGAAAACGACACTCGATGCTGATGCGGCGTTTGCGCGGCGATTGACGTCAATGCTGAACTGGGTCGGCGCGAAGTGCAACTATGCATTCCTCATAGTGGTGCCGCACATAACACCTCCCCCCGTAGAACAGCGAGTGAAGACCTTGGTGTTAAACGAAGCTGGGGGTTGATGGACATCAACCCTTGTTTCAGTGTCAGGAACAGCGTAGATCCGCGGCAGTCCCAACTGGTCTTCTTCAGTTTCCTTCTTCTGACAATACTTGCGGTATGCTATGGTTGAAGCAAACACACAAGTACTGATTAGTATTAAGTATAGCGGTATAGTTGTGTGATACACGCCATAGTTCGTATCCATCTTGAGTTCCGTAGGCTGCTGCATGGAGATCTTGGTGTTTAAGGTGTGCAGATGGTCGACATTTACTGTATTCAACTTAATGGTTGCAGCTGTTGGCAGCGGGACAGGCTCTCCTAGCGCTAAGTCCATTATCTTTAGCACTTGTCCTTTTAGAAGATCGTTGGTATTGGTGACAACGAAATCTGGCGTCTCGATGAAACAGCTGTGCGGAACAACGCCAGGAATGGAAAAGGAGGTATAAGGATCTCGTTATGTTTGTTAGTGACAATAGACAATTTATACATATCATATACTTGAGGAAATACTATTGGAAATTTAAATACTATAACTATTTCATTATCTACGTAATAAGAACCTACTTTGATTATGTCGTAATATTCTCTAATATCAATTTCAATTATTTGGTTATTATTGTATAAATTTTGCAATTTACTGAAAATAGTGTCAAATGATTTCCGACTAATAATTGAATGATGCGGAATCGACATTTTAATAAAACCTAGCACGTTTTGCAATCTGAGCACTTCTTGCGAAATCGAGTCAACATTGTCACCGAGTATAAGAAATGCTTGTGCTAAGTGTGCGTATTTAATGAGGTCGTAGTCACGAGTAGCTTCCGTTTCGCTGATTTTGTTAACAATGTGTGCAATTTTTACTCGACTAACTTCAAAAGTCTGTAACTGTTCAGAAACACTTTGGACTTTATTTGACAAGAAGTTAAGATGAGGTTCGAACAAAGAGTAAGTTTTATTGTTTAACACAGGACCTATTTTACCTAACTGATTAGAAATTGAGTTTATTTGATCGTGTAATTCTTGAAGGTTTATGGGTTGAACGAATGAGTGATAATGCGATATGACTCTAGTGGGACCTAACTTAAAAGGTAAGATTCCAGGACCATCACTGAGCTTCTCGAGCGTTATCTCTTGCGTCAGCGCCATCGTTGGCAGGAGAAGAAAAAGTACCAGGGGAGTCCTGTAACAATTGAGCGCTTTTTGGTACTCTCTTAAGTCGAGACTTGGCGACAGGCCCTCGTCGTTTCTTTGTGTATATGTGTATGGGTAAATCAGCCATGACTTTGTCGTGAGTATACCGCGGAGCTAGTTTCTGTCGGGAGGCAAACGGATTTTTGACAAATATCTGTTGCTCGGGAGAATATTCTACTTCCGGGTCGCGATTAGCATTGCGTTTTTCCATAAGGTCTGTCCGTAGGTTAGTACACGAGTCATGAATTACGTTATAAGCTTTACACATCCTATTCTTATGGTTAGTGATATATTGTTGCAATAGATGAGATGAGAGGTCTATGTCGAATGGGTCGCGTGGATCGAAGTGACCAGTTATCACTTCAATCGGCTTACACTTAGTGAAACTATGGATGGAATTATTGTAAGCAAGAATGGCATAAGGCATAAGGTTGATGGTCGCTTCCCCTTTATGTTCGATCTTTAAAATACGTAAATGCTCTAATATTGTGGAATGAAACCGTTCAACTGTACCGTTCTCGTTAGGTGTATGAGGTGCTATCCTGTGATGTTGAATTTTATGTAGTCTAACAAATTCGGCCATCAGCTGATTGACAAATTCGGGTCCGTTATCTGTTACTATAGTAAAAGGCATCCCGTGATGAGTGCAGTGTGTAAGAAATGCTTGCACGACACTAATTGCGGTTCCGTCTCTTAAGTAGTAGGCCTGAGCATATTTTGAAAATGCGTCAACGATGGTTAGAAATTTCTCACCTTGAATCGTAAGTAAATCCATATGGACTAAATCAAATGGTTTGCTGGCTGGTGGTACGACTCGAAATTGTTGTTTTATTGGGTTTCTATCGTACTTTGCCTGACCGCATATTGTACATTCATTTATGAATTTTGTAATGTGCTCTCTCATCTTTGGCCAATAATACTTATGAGACAGAGCTAGATAGCATTCGTTAATACCGCGATGGTTGGTTTTACCATCGTGGTACTTACTTATTATTTCCTGCTGTCGTAGGTATTCGCGAACATTTTCTATTTCCGTTTTTACAAGTGTCATGTTCATAGCCGAATTTTTAAATGTTCTTTGTATGATTAGTATGATTTTATACATAGCATCGTAAGGGTTAATAAGCAAACCGGTTTTTATTTTAGGGTGCACATACTCCCTTATGGCATTGATAACGTCCTGTTCGAGGTTAGATTCTGATAACTGAATAGACGTACGAGTATGTGTGTCGAAAGGTTTAGTCACAACAGTCCTACCCTTAATATCGCCCACAACAGTGAGGATGATTTGCTTCGTAAACCTATTTAATGGATCGTCCGTAATCGGGACTTCCAGGATGGGGTTTTCAGCATCAGTGTGCATTGTGATCGTTCGAGATTCATCTGCAACTTCTGAAGCTGTGAGCGTTCTTGAATCATCTAATGTGTTCGAATTCACAGATGGGTTAACAACGATAGAGCTAGTGTCTTCATTTTTAATCTCAATACGCGATAGGGCATCTGCGTTCGTGTTGCACTTGCCCTGCTTATAGATAACGGTAAAATCGTATTCGCTCAATTTTAATCTCCATCTTGTAAGTCTCGAGTTGGGTTCTTTTAAACTCATCACCCATTGCAAAGGCTTATGATCAGTAATAATTTTAAACTTTCGACCGAAAAGATAAGGTCTAAAGTATTTCGTTGCCCAAACTATTGCAAGGAGCTCCTTTTCTATAGTGCTGTAATTCAGCTCGCTAGAGTTGAGAGTCCTTGAAGCATAAGCGATGGGTTTATCGGAACCTATAGTACCCTGCGATAACACGGCTCCAATGGCGACATTGGATGCATCGGTTGTTAGTATGAATTCCCTCGTGAAATCCGGGTACTGAAGAATCGGGTCATTCGTTAAGAGTCTTTTACAATGTTCGAAACAGTTGTTATAATTTTGATCGAGTACTACCTTAGAACCTTTCTTCAAACATTGTTTTAACGGCTTTGTAATTCTAGCAAAATCAGGGATAAATTTCCTGTAATATCCGAGAAGTCCGAGAAAACGTTTGATTTCCGACGCGGTTTTGGGTATAGGGTAATTCTGAATGGCTTTTATTTTGTCTGGATTCGGCTTTACGCCGTCTCTGCATATGACATGGCCTAAAAAGTTGGTTTCTAACTTTAAGAATTCTGATTTATCCATCTGAATCTTAAAGTTAGATTCTCGTAATATTGTGAAGACCTTTTCAAGATTTACCATCATTTCCTGAAGGGATGTGCTGAAAACGATGATATCGTCAAGATAGACTAGGCAGATGCTGTTTTGAAGGTCTTTGAGTACATTATCCATCACCCTTTGAAAGGTTGGTGGACTGTTCTTCAAACCCATGGGCATACGAAGAAACTCATAATGCCCATTTTCTACGTTGAAAGCTGTCTTTGGGATATCAGCAGGATCCATTTCTACCTGGTGGAAGCCACTGGCCAAATCCAGGGTCGTGAAATACTGACATTTACCTAATTTATCTAAGACATCGGTAATATTAGGAATAGGATATTTATCGTCAATCGTTTTCTCATTTACTTTTCGAAAGTCCACGACTATACGCCATTTGGTTTTACCGGAAGCATCAGCCTTTTTAGGGACTACCCAAATTGGTGAGCTCCAAGCAGAATCAGATGGTTGGATAATGTTTTGTTCAAGCATTTTATTTATTTGATCTTTGACTTCCTGTCGGTGGACATAAGGATACCTATAGCTCTTGGTATATACAGGAGATTCATCTGTGGTTTTGATTCGGTGTTTAATCTTATTCGTAAACGTTAATGGTTCGCCGTCAATATAAAAGACGTCCGCATAGCGTGCGCATAAGGCTTCTAAATTAGCAAGCTCTTCCGGATTTAAGTGGTCGGTTCTTAGTCGCGATAAAACTTGAGCCGCACGTTCCGATAAGTGTTCAGTGCGTTCGCACTCTACATTGAACACTTCGGCCGATACCGGTCGGTCCATGGAAAAGATGACGTCATTAGGCGAATCGTTATGAATCTCGACCCAACCACGATTATTCTTTACCGACGTGAGACAATCAGTGACCATACAATTACAAATAGTTTGATTTTGTACGATGACATCACCGTCTTGACTGTTAATAGGTAAGCGAACTAGCTTAGACGAATGTGCCGGAATAATGTCTTCGTACAAATTCACGTTACGAGAGTCGTAAATCTGTAAAGGGATTTGCGTGCTTCTCGTTGTTAGTATCTTATTCTTAAGATCTATGTTAGAGTCCCAAGCCGTTAATAAATCTAAACCAAGTAAACCGTCAAAATACTGATGGAAATCGTATACGAATAAAGTCATGTCATCCTTTTCGTGATATTCCTTGAAACAAGGCAGAGTGATCGAGTGTTTGTGTGTGCTAGTAATGTTCGAGTTAGTCACTTCAAACGGTTCATAGTTCAGTGGCACATCATAGAAATAATTTTGTACAGCTCGAGGGCTTATGAAAGATTGATTAGCACCTGTATCTACTAAGATCTTAAGGGGCGGATCATTAATTTGAACATACATGAGCTGTCGTTGTGTCTGCAAATTTACTTCTATTTTTGCTTGTCTGAACTTGATCCTTTTTGAAAATCCTCCTGCTCTGGTGGAACAGTGTTCCCTATTTCTTCTACAACTGTACTGGTGGGATGATCGTAATTACAATCGTAGTACTCAGGATATTGATCGCACGTGTAATAGTACTGATCGTACTCTGGGTAACTATTATCGTAATCATAGTGTACGTCGTAGTCATAGCCTAACTCATTGAAGTTAACCTCACGCGTTTTAAAATAATTGCTAGGAGGCGGATTGCCATGAGTCCTCCAATCATGACCTGTGAGTGGCAATGGTCTAGAAACAAAATGGCTGACACCACTCATTGGACGCGGGGTATTAAAGTTAGATGATTGATTTTGTGGTCTTGGCATTACAAATGCGTTATTCTGAGGCCGATAGTTTGGTGGGGGCGCGCGGAACATTTGCTGCGTGCGTGTCGGTCCCCTAAATGACTGCATTTGATTGGAGTGAGGCCTCCAACCTGACGTACCTTGAGGTACCATGGGCTGGTTGCGCGGTTGACCGGATGCACTATAAATTGGCTGTGATGATGGGCCAGGCATGTTAAAAGCAGGGGCTCTCATCATAGGTGAAAAATTATTTAGAGGCATTTTAAAATTGTTAAGAGGCTGCGGTTGCCAATCCTTCTTACTAGGGCCACTCTCGTTACGTTGTTGTATGTAGAGTGTATTAAGCTCTTCTTGTACAAATTGAAGGGCTTTTTCCATAGTTTCAGGACGCATACACCGAACTCTGGATCCGAGAGGATCTTTAAGACCGCGTAAGTACGCTTGGAGAGTTAATTTCGCGTATAAAGTTCTCTTAGCATCCACCGTAGTAGACACCGAATCGTGAAGCGACACGTATGTCATTATTGTGCTGAACAAGTTTTGGCAGCGTTCGTAAAACTCCTGCGGGGTACTAGATCCTTGAGTTTGCAAGGATAAATCATTATATAACGCGGTTTCATCGCGGTGGTCTGCGAAGTTATTGATTAACGCTTCACGTATGCCGTTCCACGTGTCCGGGATACCGTTCGCGTTTATAAGCCTAGCCGCGGGCCCTGTCACTTTGTTCAGTATGCCATTAAAAAGTGATAAGTTACCTAGCTCGTGACCCGGCTCGACCTTGTAATGCGCTAACACTAATTGATCGCACAAATTTATGAAGCGCGTAAGGACATGAGGGTTCCCGTCGAACTCAGGTAACAGTCTGAGGGACTTAAAGATCACGGTCTACTTGATCAGACATGTTGCTCGATTGCACAGAGTCTAATTCTCTACGTTCGTCAATTATACTTAACCTACTATCTATTCTATAACTATTCCTACCACAGCTTCTACGCCTAGATTCACGTGGGTGAAAAATCTTGTTAGATATTTAAACACTACACACAGGATAATCTACTCTATTCGCGAGATAGTATCGAGTAAAAATTATAAGTAGAATAGCCTATCAATATATAAAAAATAGGACACGGAAATACAACAAATAGGAAGGCGAACACTTGAACGATTCAATGTACTCACATAGTTTTTCTTGACGAGTCGAAGTCTGGACTCTCCTCGATTGCGACCACTTCGTAGATTCTTGATTGCTTGGCAGGAAACCGATGCTGTGTTCCCTAATTCCCTAAGCAATCCTACCGACTGCGCCAAAAATAGATGGTCACAGCGAGGATCTCAAAAAAAACCAAATTTATTTTAACTTAATTTAATTTTATATAAAAAGTTACAATTTATTCTAAATCTAGAGTGACTGCTTCGACCAAAGTTAGGTACAAAAGTGAGTCTTACAAACTACAAACACGCGCCACGAAAACGACACTCGATGCTGATGCGGCGTTTGCGCGGCGATTGACGTCAATGCTGAACTGGGTCGGCGCGAAGTGCAACTATGCATTCCTCATAGTGGTGCCGCACATAACACAGTAAACAGTCTAAACTTAACAATAAATATTAAAAAACAAAACAACAAAGCGAAAATATCAAAATTATCGGGACGTGTATAGGCAACGAAGATGCTAACCGTACTGTCGCACCGGGGAGTGCGCGGAGAGGTGACAGGGGAAGCGGGAGAGGCGCCGCATTCCAGCGAGGTGCACAGATATTCTGACCGGGTTGTACGTTTTGAATGTTAAACGATAATAAGCAGTAAATAGACTCGTCGAGAGTATATACTCCCGTCTTTCTTCGTATTGTACTCGTTTTAGTTCCGAACGTAGAAGTTCTGAAAGTCAGAACAAAAGAAAGTCTGCACTGCAGATTGGTGTTGCAGATGGTTCTTACTACCTGACAGACAAACTCCCTGTCTTTTTTCTTGACAGCGTAAAGTAAATCAAAGTAAAATAACAGGCAACGCTTGTCTTGTTCCAATAAGACCTCGCGTATGTATCTACACTTTATTTTACATAAGCATAATAGTATTACATAATACTCGTATGTATAAACGTAATAAATTTGATGTATCGATGTTTGTCACTCAATCTGCTGAACTGGTTTAGATGAAGTTTGGAATGGAGAAGGTTTGTACCCAGGATTAACACATAGGATACTTTTTATCCTGATTCAACGAGTAGTTCCCGAGGGATCGCAATAAACGTATTCAAAGTGAGCAAAGTCTCGAGCGAATACTAGTGTATTATAAATTTAATATTGATCTGAATTGGGTTTGACATTTTAAAATCCTCTAAGATACAAACAATGTGGGAAACACATTTATCGGATTATCACGATATGATTCTATTAACCTATTTACGTTTTCGATATTGATCAGATATAAGCCCTAAATAACACTGCAGATATTGGAACAAGTGTATATAATAAAAAAAACACCTACGCGTGTCATAGGAAGTTTGAAAGCTCGGAATATTAAAACTTACTTTAACGTACCTATACCTATGGCTTTTCAATGTGTAAAATTATATAAGTACGATGATCGATGACCTCTTTTTCTATAAGCATGATTAAGTAGGTATTTGAAAGAAAGAGAGAGCTTTGTTGTCTCGCCCATATGTTTTTTATTTTCGGTATTTTTATACCAAATTAAGTAACTTGGCGGGAAAGTCATTCGCCTGATGTTAAGCGATGAGTTGCAACCCCAATCTTTGGAGTCACAGCTCTGCTCAATACTATCTGCGTATAGCACCCTGAGGCATAGGTTTCCAGTATAGATAGCAGACCCAGCATGACAGCAGTTTTTCTTGCTACGGTGCCTCTCATGCCTAACTCAGTAGTACTGACAAAACTTACATAATATCTGATATTGTGATGGCACCTAGTATCCATAGAGACCCTTACCTAAGAGTCTGGTCACAACTCCACACATAGTTACTTTGTTCATTTCATTTACATGTCGATTTTTTATATGTTTAATCATTACATCATGTCTAATCATCAAACTCAATAAAAACTACTCTACATTAATGAAATTTTAATTGCATATGAAAGTTGGCTGTCGTGATCTCCCACGCCCGTCAAATGCAGGTAAAACAAAAATAAAAATTGTAAGCCTATGTAAAAGTTGAAGAAGCAACGTTCCCGATTTCCTATTTAGTATGTATGAAGCGTAAAAAAGTAACAAATACATCCACACTCGGTAAGTGGCCTCTCTAGCAGCCAGTCAAGTTTCTCGCCAAGATTCGCATCCTCGACGATGTGAGTGGGTTTGTTAGTTTTTCTATAATTTTGGGTTAAGGTTTTACCTTATGCATCCTTTCTCAGATCTAGCATAGAAAGTGACGCGCAGTCAACAGCTATATACATGAGTACACAAAATCATTGAAATAATGATCGTGATTCAGTGGACTGCTAATGTAAATGAACCTCCATTCAAACTCTACCATAAAAACTTGTGTTATCTCCAGACCGCCCCCGCCTCTAATTCTGTTGCCTAGTTTTATAACGTCATCAAGTGCGGAGATAGGCAAGTCGTTTGCCTGAACACAGTGCCAATATCTGTTACAGTGACACTTTTTCACATTAACCTTTATACGCTCGAGTAATCCTGATGTCAATATTTTCTTTCACACCCGCATACTTAGGGGTTACATCTGAATGAGGTTCGCTCGCCGCTACTATATTCAATTTTATGAGCAGTCTACAAAAACCACAAAGACACAACTGACCGTCTTTTGAGGAGTGGTATGATGCTGACATATAAATTATGATTAGCATCGACACCAAATAAATGCGTATGAGTAATATTTTTTAACAAAATACGCACTGACATATTCGATCCCTACCGTGAGTGTGTAGGAACCTAACGTAGCTCCTATTAAAAGATTTTTATAAAATGTTTTTTCCAAATTTAATTATTATTTAATGTCTAAATTATTACATTCATATTAATTCTTCATGTATAATTTATAAAGATATTTATTATATTATTAATGTCATATTTTACTAAGCTAGTTAAAAATAATATGTAATACAAGCAAACTCGCCGGCCGAACATAACTTGTAAAACTTTGCTCCAACACTGTACGCGTCGATGCCTTGCCGATCGCTTGTAATATAATCGCTTGCGCACGGCCGAGCGAGCCAGTCAGACCCTAGTTCCGACGGCGAATGCACGCTCGATTTGCTTTCCAAAATTAGTGTCTATTTTACGTATTTCTGTCTTTTCTCTGCTTTAATATCTCTTCTGTGCATATATATATTCGTACTTTCATGCTCTTTCTTAGTTTATAAATATTTTATGATTGTGAGGTGATTGGTGTTTACGTAAATAAACTTTTAACCCAGTGGATCTTTATTGGATTTTGTTCCTGCTTAGAAGTCTTACGTAGGTACCAAATATAAACCCTACATTGGTGACCCCGAAGAACAAAAAAGAAAAGTATGGAACGCGAACACGAAACCGTTACAAGAGACGCGGCTGGAAGCAGCGGGGCGAACCGTACAGTCGGCGGCGCAATGGAAAACAGAGATATTTTTAAGGTTGGTGTAAAAATTCCTCCGTTTTGGCCAGAAGAACCTGCTTTGTGGTTTGCCCAGATAGAAGGCCAATTTCTTATATCCGGAATAACGTCTGATGCAACGAAGTTTTACCACGTAATTGCCCAGTTGGACCAACAGTACGCGGCGGAAGTAAAAGATGTTATAACTTCACCACCGGCAGAAAATAAGTATGCCAAATTGAAGACGGAATTGATCAAGAGACTTTCTGCGTCACAAGAAAAGAAGGTAAAACAACTGCTTATGCATGAAGAGCTAGGCGACCGGAAACCGTCGCAGTTTTTACGCCACCTGCAAACGTTGGCCGGACCAAACGTACCTGACTCATTTTTAAGAACGCTGTGGTCGAGTCGTTTGCCTCATAATATACAAACAGTGATAGCATCGCAGGCAGACGGACCTCTGGAAAATATGGCTGACCTGGCGGACCGAGTCTATGAAATAGTTCCTGCTCCAGTGGCGCCAGTCTTAGCAAGTGCGGATTCCACATTCAGTGAAATGGCTAGGCAGATTGCAGAACTGACACGAGAAGTAGCAGCACTGAAAGGTCATGTGTCTCGCAACCAGTACAGATCTGACTCACGTGAGGGTCGACAGCAAAGACCTAATAGAAGCCGATCACGCTCGAAGACACGTAACCCGGATTTCTGTTGGTATCACAACCGATTTGGCAACCGAGCTACAAGGTGTACGACTCCGTGCAAATTCAACTCGGCGGAAAACGCGAACGGCAGCCGGAAGTAGCGGCTAGCGACTGCCACTCAAGACCAAGCCGCTTATTCATCACGGACAAGGTAACCAAAATGTCATACCTCGTCGACACAGGATCTGACCTCTGTGTGTATCCAAGATCTGCACTCAACCAGGTACGTCCAAAGACCGAGTATGAACTGTATGCTGCAAATGGTTCCGTGATAGCTACATACGGCTGGATTCACCTGCAACTCAACATAGGCCTACGCAGAGCCTACAATTGGAGGTTTGTTGTGGCTGACGTTTCTAAAGCAATTATTGGTGCTGATTTTCTCAGATTTTATAATTTACTTGTAGACCTGAGAAACCACCGACTGGTTGATGGTCTGACGTTACTCTCCACCCCTGCTACACCTGACAAGGACTCAACTGACGTCGCATCAATCAAAGCAGTTTCGGGTGACTCTATCTACCATCAGCTTCTACGAGAGTACCCCAGTATAACCTGCCCTGCTGGAACACAAAGTGAGATCAAGCACGAAACGGTTCACCACATCCGTACGACGCCTGGTCCACCTGTTTCAAGTCGTCCCAGAAGATTGCCACCAGATAGACTCAAGATAGCTCAGAAAGAGTTTGAAGATATGCTTGCTAATGGTACGGCACGCAGGTCAGAAAGCCCGTGGTCATCCCCGCTTCACCTGGCACCGAAGAAAGACAACGGCTGGCGCCCTTGCGGTGACTACCGGGCACTTAATTCACGTACTATCCCTGACAAATACCCTATAAGACATATCCAGAACTTCTCGCAGCAGCTGTCAGGCACTAGCATATACTCTAAAATTGATTTAGTAAAAGCCTATAACCAAATACCAATTCATCCAGCCGATATCGCAAAAAGCGCTATCACGACGCCCTTCGGGTTATTCGAATTTCCCTATATGACATTTGGTTTGCGCAACGCAGCGCAGACTTTTCAACGATTCGTCGATGAAATGCTAAGGGGACTACCATTCAGTTACGGATTTATTGACGACATTTTAATTTTTTCAAAGGATCAGTGTCAGCACCTGCAGCACCTTAAACAGATATTCCAGCGCTTGGCAGATTACGGTATACTAATTAATACCGCTAAATGTGAGTTTGGCAAAGAGAAAGTCACATTTCTAGGACACGAAGTCTCTGCTGATGGCATCCGACCTCTACAGGAAAAAGTGCAGGCCATTCGAGACTACCCGACTCCAACGACGGTGAAAGAACTGCGCCGATTTCTTGGAATGTACAACTTTTATAGACGTTTCGTACCTGGTGCAGCTAAATTCCAAGCTCCATTAAACGTCGTGTTATCTGGTCCCAAAACAAAAGGATCGCAGAGCATCACTATGACCCCGGAAATGCTGGAAGCCTTCAACACCTGCAAATCCAGTCTCTCTGAGGCAGCTATGCTTGCTCACCCAGACCCAGAAGCTGAGCTGGCTGTATTCACCGATGCATCAGACACCTCCATTGGTGCAGCACTACAACAAAAGTGCGATAACAGCTGGAAACCACTCGCATTTTCCTCTCGTCGTCTAACATCTGCGCAGAAGAAGTACAGTCCATACGACCGGGAATTACTGGCTATCTACGATGCTATTCGCCACTTCAGACATATGGTGGAGGCCAGAAATTTTACAATTTTCACAGACCATAAGCCTCTCACGTTTGCTTTTTTACACAATCGCGAGAAATGTTCACCGAGACAATTTCGATACCTGGACTACATATCTCAATTTACAACAGATATTCAATTTGTCAAAGGAAAAGACAATGTGGTAGCAGACGCGCTCTCTCGTATTGAGGAAATATCCATTCCTATCGACCATGAAGTTCTTGCAAAATCTCAAGACTCGGATCCTGAACTGCAAGAACTACTACAGAATGGATCATCACTGGATCTCAGGAAGATTAAAGCCCCAGATTCAGATACTGAAATTTACTGTGACGTATCAACTAACCAACCTCGTCCATTTGTGACAGCTGCCTTCCGTAAATCGGTATTCACAGCGCTACATCGGTTGAGTCATCCAGGAGCAAAAGCTACCACTAGATTAGTCACACAACGGTATATCTGGCCGGGAGCACAGAAAGATTGCCGGAAATGGGCCAGAGAATGCACAGATTGCCAGAGGAACAAAGTTTACCGGCACACCCAATCTCCCACTTCCCACTTTCCCGTTCCTTCTGAACGTTTTTCCCATGTCCACATGGACATAGTAGGGCCTTTACCCGTTTCGTGTGGTTTCAGATACTGCCTCACGGTCATCGATCGTTTTACCCGTTGGCCTGAAGCATATCCTCTATCCGACATCACGGCGGAGACATGCGCCCGTGCCTTCATCAATGGCTGGGTGTCTCGCTTCGGCTGTCCACACAAAATCACCACCGACAGAGGCAGGCAGTTCGAATGCGAGCTCTTCCGCACCTTAACTGCCATTATTGGAACTCAGCATCGACCTACTACTGCATATCATCCTGCCTGCAATGGTATGGTGGAACGCCTCCACCGCCAGTTGAAGGCTGCGATTATGTGCCACCAAAACTCCAGCTGGTCAGAGGTACTTCCACTCGTGCTGTTGGGTATCCGCAGCGCCTGGAAAGATGACGTGAAGACTTCGGCAGCGGAGCTTGTGTACGGCGAACCTCTTCGACTTCCCGGTGAATTCTTCGTGCCATCCACTGCGTATCATGACGTCACTGACTTCACATCGCGACTCCGTCTCCACATGGCAAAATTGTCTCCAGAACCTGCAAGTAGACATGCACAGAAAGCTTTCTACCTACCTAAAGATCTTGCGACAGCAGAATACGTCTTCCTTCGGCAAGACGCCCTCCGACGTTCTTTGGAACCTCCATATACCGGCCCATATAAGGTGTTACAAAGAGGAAGTAAGACCTTCAGGCTAGCCATCAATGATCGGGAGTCAACCGTTTCCATAGACCGCCTGAAACCAGCCTACATGACTCAAGATAACACCAAGATGGTTACTACTGACTCCATACCACCTGCAACAGACCCTGTCCTGGAGAAGAAAACCAGATCTGGCAGAACCGTCCACTTCCCGGATTACTATCGCCCTCAGTAACCTTCGGTCTCAGCGGGGGAGTAGTGTAGGAACCTAACGTAGCTCCTATTAAAAGATTTTTATAAAATGTTTTTTCCAAATTTAATTATTATTTAATGTCTAAATTATTACATTCATATTAATTCTTCATGTATCCTATTAATATTATAAACGTGAAAGTTTGTATGTATGGATGTATGGATGTTTGTTACTCTTTCACGCACAAACGGGGGGGCTAATGTTGATGAAATTTGGTATGGGGGTAGATGAGGCGCTGGATTAACACATAGGATACTTTTCATCATCATCATCATCATCATCCATCACCACGCGGGTGAAACCGCGGGGCGCAGCTAGTAATTTATAAAACTATTTATTATATTATTAATGTCATATTTTACTAAGCTAGTTAAAAATAATATGTAATACAAGCAAACTCGCCGGCCGAACATAACTTGTAAAACTTTGCTCCAACACTGTACGCGTCGATGCCTTGCCGATCGCTTGTAATATAATCGCTTGCGCACGGCCGAGCGAGCCAGTCAGACCCTAGTTCCGACGGCGAATGCACGCTCGATTTGCTTTCCAAAATTAGTGTCTATTTTACGTATTTCTGTCTTTTCTCTGCTTTAATATCTCTTCTGTGCATATATATATTCGTACTTTCATGCTCTTTCTTAGTTTATAAATATTTTATGATTGTGAGGTGATTGGTGTTTACGTAAATAAACTTTTAACCCAGTGGATCTTTATTGGATTTTGTTCCTGCTTAGAAGTCTTACGTAGGTACCAAATATAAACCCTACAAGTGTATTGCAGGCTCGTTAATTGAGTTAAGCTCACGATAATTTTAATATTTACAACGATATATGAGCATTGAGAAATTTGTGAGGTATGTATGAACACAAACACAATAATATAATAAAATACTACGAATAATATGGTCACTCTTTGCTACGCGCAATTTCCGTGTAATCAAAAAGGCTTTGGGTTTTTTTTTTTTTTTTTTTTTTTAGTAGGGAGGAGGAAATCTTTTAAAGATACCGCAGATCGCCACCGGCTTCCTGCGGTTATGTCCGAGTCCGTCGGCGGAGATGGACTGGGTTGCCGACGTATACGGACCAAAACCTCCTCCCTCTCTTGAGCTACTGCCACTTTTAATTATGTGGCACCTTTGTAAACTATTTGGATTTTATTTCGCGGGGTGTTCGATGCGTCCGGACCACCATAACATCTGTCAAAGGTGGCGGCCCGGGCGCTCCCGGTCCCTGGGTAAACAATTTGTCACGGCGACTTCGGGTCCTAAAGTCCCGGTGTCGCCGGTTCCGGTGGCTTCCGCAGCAGTTACTGCGAAAGTCACCGGTTCCGATGACAGGTACGTCCGTCGCGGGCCCCGGACAGGCCTCCCATCTTCTTCTAGGTGGGCGGTCGGTCCGAGGCCCGCGGCGGGTCTCTTAAGCTACTTAACCTACTTATTGTAATCTATTACTAATTAAACTACCATGCCTTGGTAACCCACCATCGTTAAACCTGAGTGTGAGATCTCAGGCTAGGATGGGGGTCACCGAACCATGCGGAGGGGTGGTTTGGCGCACCGTGACAGTGCGTCAAGTACCCCTCATTTATCCTAAGTATTTACACTTTATACAAATTTATACAGTTGGCCTTATTAGCTTATTAATGAATAGTAACAATATACACAATATATACAACTATTCCTAGACCTATACAGTTATTCTAATTTCAATCATCATATAATCATATTCATCGATAATCACAAATAAATTTAGTGTACAATTAATAATTAATGTAAAATTCCAGCTTTCCCTATGCCCAGGCATAGGATTTGGCTTCAGATTTATAATTTAATTGCGCCGCCAACCGTTTGTTGTATGCTCTTTTTTTTTTTTTTTTTACATTTTTTTTTTTTCACAATAAAATTACACTTTAAAAATAAAATGATTACACAATTTAAAAATACTTACACAATTCATTACTACAATTTCAAATCAATCAACAATATTAACAATAGACAACAATTAATTAATATAAATAATAATTTTCATTCTTTACATTGCCACAATCTTCCTGAAATAATGAAATTGTATAATTGTATTAAAAATAATAATAATAATAATAGTACTGAGATTATAAATTGAAGAAAAATGACACAGGCCAGAAAGTTTTTTAATAGGTGGGACTAGAAGTGGTGAGTGGATAAGTGGGACGTAGAGTATAGTAGTGTCCGCATTACCCGCTTTGTGTCAGGGGCGAGTGGGTGTCTAATTTCGCTTTATTTTACGGTGGAGCCGTTCGCATGAGCTGTTTTACGAGTAACGGCTTCCAAGTAATCTAAAAAGGTGGGGCGGTGGTCATCGTCGTTGATAAGGCGGGAAATGCTATCAGCTGTGATACTTTGTCCCATGCGGGTTTCACAGTCAAACCCGAGAGCGCCGTATCTCGGGCAGTCGACAAGGATATGTAGAACTGTCTCCTCGGTAAAATTATCGCAGACGCAGAGGGGTGATGCCGCAATTTTAAATCGGTGCAAGTATGACCTAAACCCTCCGTGTCCGGTAAAGAGTTGGGCCCTGAGGTTCGTCACTCTCAGACCCGAAAGCGTTCTGTATGCCTCCCTAATGTCAGGGAAGAACAACTTGGTAACTGCTCCAGTTTCCGCTGATTCATATCGTTCTTGCCAAGCCTTCAGCGTGGAGCCCCTGATGAGGTGCTTGGCCATGGACAGAGGGAAGGCATCGTAGGCGGCGGCTTGTCGGTTTTTCAGCGCAGCATGTTTCGCCAGTTCATCGGCGCGCTCATTCCCGACGATTCCATGATGTGCACGAACCCAGTACATTTTGATAGTGCCTCCGCGGGTTTCGATCTCCGAGATTGACTTTTGGATTCTTCCTACTAATGGATGCAAAGCATCGGGGTCGGATATTGCCTCAAGTGCGGACATTGAGTCGCTCAAAATATTCGCACTCCGATATACTGGCGACTCCTTAATTATTTGCAGTGCCCTAACTATTGCAAAAAGTTCAGCCTGAAAGACACTGCAATAGTTTTCCAGGCGGAACTCAGATTTTCGTTTTTCCCTTTCTCCTTCCCACAGTGTTATGGCCCCTCCCACCTTGCCCTCGATCTTGCTTCCGTCTGTGAAGATCCGGGGGTTGTTATTATCGATATTCTCGACCTCTTCCTGTTTTGCTATGGTGTGATAGCGGATTCTTTTGCGGTCGGCAGGGTGGGGAAGGTCGAAGGGGCTCAGCCTTCTCTGCAGTGGTCTGTCCGGTAAGTCGGGGATGGTGCCAGTTCTCTTGACTTCATAAATTCTTGTTTGCTCCAGTATTCTTAAATCTAGAGGTATCGCCTTGGCGAGCACCACGCTGGATACAAGCGAGACGGTTCTATGGGCTTTCGCCGCTAGGATCGAGAAACGTCGGGTGATTTGATCCAGCTTGTTCTTGGCGTAGACCCTTGTTGCTACCTGTCCCCATGCGCCGGCAGCATAGAGCACAGTAGTTTCGATGACAGCCGAGTTGATCATCCGGATAATTTCGGAATTTAGTCCCCACTGTGCTCTAGCCGACCATCTTGTAAATGTTGCACGCCTTGAGGTGGACGGCGTCGAGGTGTCTGGCAAAGCTTAGGTTGTTATCAATGGTCAGGCCAAGGATCCTGAGTTCCGAGGAGTATTGGACCTCCGTCCCTTGGAACACGATGCTGGGGGCCTCATATTTAAGCTTCTTTGTCACTAGAATTGCTTTGGTTTTTTCCGGTGCAAAGGCCATTTTGCACCTGTGACTCCATGCAAGCACTTCTTCCAAGGCTGTGTTGATTTGATCTTCTAATTCATTCTTGGTGTTTCCAATTGCGATGACCAGAATATCATCGGCGAAGGCCTGGATGTGTACACCCCTTCTGCTGGACGCTTGGAGCAGAGAGTCCATCTGAACATTCCACAGGAGAGACCCGCAGGTTGATCCTTGTATACAGCCTCTCCGTGTAGTTTTGGTTACTTCCGCCCCGGCGTAGGACAGTTTAACGTTTCTGTCATCCAGGTAGCTGTGTAGCAAGCGCCGGATTGAGGCCTCAACGTTCCTGGCCCTCATTTGCCACAAGATCTCCGGCCACCAGGTGCGGTCAAAGGCTCCTTGGATGTCCAGTGATATCACCACCGCAATTTTCTTGTCTTTAATACCCCGTCTGACAAGGGTGAGAGCGTCAGACAGGGCATCTTCTGCACTCCGTTGCGGCAGGAAACCATATTGCTTATGGCTAAGGCTCTCTTCTGTGTACAATTGCCACACCATCCTATTAGTTATTAGCTTCTCCAGCACCTTTGCCATAACTGGGAGCAGGCCGATGGGTCGATGTGACCTCGTTGAAGAAGGATCTTTACCTATCTTTGGGATGAGCCTGGCGACCGCTGTCTTCCATCTCCGTGGAAAGTAGCCGGCCGACAGGCATGCATTCAGCAATTTCATTGTCGCGTCCGGGATGGCTTTAAAAGCGTTGCAGCAAATATCCGAGGTTAGGCCGTCCAGTCCGGGTGCCTTCTTGGGGTCCATTACGGCGAAGACTGATTCGACCTCTTGCCGGGTGAATTCCCTCACGGCCAAGTCCTCATGCCGCAGTGCTTCCCTATCGTTTAGCACTTTGTCCCTGGTGTCCTTTTGCTCGGTAGTTTCTCCGTCTGTGTCATCGTCCGGGTAAAATGTGTCGACCAGCAGCTCGGCAGATTCAGAGGGTGAAAGAATAGTGCCGTCCACTGGCGATCTAATGAGGTGGTCAATGGTGGTCCTCGCGCAACTTTTCAAAATCCGGTAGGACCTCCTCCAAATATCTTCAACCTTTTGGCCTGTGCAGAGTTCCTTCCAGCTTGACGTCGAGGTGGCTTCTATTGAGTTTTTATATTCCTCAAGGGCGTCAAGGTACTCCCTTACCACTACATCCCTTCGGTTTGGTCGCGCGTTCTTAATTCTGCTCCGTAGAGTCTTCATATGCCGTTTCTTTTGTTGAAGTTCGCCGTTCCACCAGGGTATGCTTCTTGGCCTCTTAGTGGAGATTAGGGGGATAGTGTTATTGCACGCGCTGTGGATTGCGTCCTCATATTTTTCCACAAGCTCCTCTATGTCCTGCGGAGTGTAAGAAGTGTCCTCGGAATTTGGGCTTTCTTCTTGTGAAGTAGGAATGAGTGCCTGTAGTGCGCTTCTAAATTCACTCCACCGAGCTTTGCTGGTATTATATTTGCGCGTGCTCGTACTTGTTTCTTCAGGGCATGTAGAGGTCTTGCCCAGTCTGATCTCAAACCGGATGGCCCTGTGGTCTGAATTTGAGACGAAGCCCTCGTCAACTCTCCAATTAGTCAGCCTTGGTAGTATGCCTGCAGAGCAAACCGTCACATCCACGATGCTGGCGTGTGGCTGTAAACCGTGATACTGAAAGTATGTGGCGGTATTGCCCTGATTTGCAAACTGTCCGCCAATTTGGTTTACCGCATCCACGAATGCCGCTCCCCTACTGTCCTCAGCCTCACAACCCCACCAGGGGCTAGGCATTGACGTCTCCACCAATGACGTAGTTTTGTGCTCCAGTTTCTTCTACGGCGCGCATCATCGAGTTCAAGTAGGGCTCCATGTCCGTTCTTCCCTGCATGTAGACGCTTACGATACCTAGCCTAAGGGACCCTATACTCGCAACCAGGCCGACGACGTTTTGAGTAATATGATCAGGATTGATAGTGACCTTAATGTCGGGGTCAATGACCACCACCGCCGCCTTCACCGGTAAGTCAGAGCTACCCCTAAATTGGACGGTACGGAGTTTGGTGCTTAAGAAGCCTTTTGCTCCGACGTAGGGCTCCTGTAACAGTAGAATGGATACGCCGACTCTCTGTGCCTCATGTATACACTCCATAGTGGCCGCGAAACCGCGACCGAGGTTGGCCTGCACTATATATATGCTTCTGGATGCAGCCTGAGACGTGCCCTTAGCAGTAGCTGACGCCAGTTCTGGCCAGCCTGTCCCACTTCCTCCATTCTGGGCAGTCTGCACTATAGGCAGGGTGGCAAGCGCTGGCACCAGCCACTCCTTTGGTACTGCAGTTCGCACAGCATGGCGATCCGCTTCTGTCCGGGCAGTCCCTGGTTTCGTGGTTAGCTGCGCAATAGCCGCACCGGGCCTCGGGCGCTCTGCACTCCCGTGCGCGGTGTGAGAATCCGAGGCACCGGAAACACTGCAGCAACGGGGACTGGTCGACCGCTATGACCATTTGGTAGCCTAGTCGGATCCTCTTATCTTTTAGGGCATTCCAGACCTGTGGGCTGACTTCTAGGATGACATTCTGTAGCAGATCTTGCCTACCCTTCGTGCGTCTGACGACTGTAATTGTTCGGTCGGCCGAGGAGATTTCGCCGAGAAGGTCCGAGTTTTGCTTGTTTAGGGCATCCAGGACCCTAGCGTCACTCGTCTCGGCCAACACACCAATCAGGCGCAGCAGGGGTTTCCTCCGGCGCGGAACCGTCACAGTCAGCTGGCTATGGGTGCCTTGAATGGCTTTCCTCATACGGCCCAGGTCATTTTCGCTATTGACGGTGATGGCTACCTTACTATTCTTTAACTTGCGGACCCCCGATATTCCCACCCCGAGCTCAACCACGTCGACACCCTCTTTTATGCGGTCGATGACATGTTGGCCCGTGTGGCGGGGATCAGCCGACTCGACGAGTATGGTATAATTTGGCGCCATCTGTTCAGCCCCAGCTGTTGGGGCAGGTGACCAATGATCCCTCTGCCATCGGGATCCTCGCGGGCGGACCATCTGCCACTGTCCCCGACCACTGAGGTTGGGGTCGTCGGCTGGGTCGCTGGCTATCGGCTTGGTCTGCTTCGCTTCGTCCCGGAGCGCGTTAACCTCCTGGGTGAGCATTTTTGCGGCGTTTGCAAGCTCCGAGCTGATGTCGCCGATGTTATCAGTTTCTGCGATTACCTTTACTTCTTTGGAGACCCGCTCGACCGCCTTCTCCACGCGGCTGAGGGGTACAGCAATCTCCCTCGTCAATAATTGACTGCTCCTTTCCGCCCGATCGCACAAGGCGTCTAGCTTGTCGGCGGTGTCGGTCTGTGTCTTTTCAAGACGCTGGAGATATGCTGTGACCCTAGCCGCCTCTTCTAGGGCTATTGTGTGTTTGCGGGTCTCCTCCTCAAACTCGCTCTTTTGACGCAGTCTGTCCCTTTCCAGACCGGCGATCTTTTCCCAGAGCCTGGCCTGGGTGTCCTGCTGGCCCCGCGCAATATTTTGGAGCCTCTTGAGTTTAACGAAGAGGAAGTCCTTGGCTTTGCGGTTTAGGGTTCCAACCGTCTTACTTTCAAGGACCTCCCTGCACTCATCGATAACTTATACGGTCTCCTTGTACTCCAGAGACTCGTCCGGTTTGTTGTTGGGCTCCTGTATGTCCGCAAGTTCGGGCGTGCTTTCTGAGCTTACGGTTTTGTAGGAGGTAGCAGGGGAGAGACCTGGTTCCTCTTTTATCTCCGCTTCGGGGCTCGGTTGGGATAAGGAACGGGTCAAAGTTGGTTGCGACCTTGTCCCGTCCGCCTTGTCGTCCCGAGCGGTGCTGGATACGCCAGAACTTGCTGAACTTATTGGTGGTCTGCGCTGGGGCAGCCTGATGGTGAGGCCAGTCTTTGGTCGGGAATCCATTTCTATTTCTGGGTCGGGATGTCAGGCCGCGTCAGCAGTCGCAAGGAGTTAGAGAGCCCACGAGCCTGAGCGCCACAGAAAAAACCCCACTTTCCTACGCCTCACGGGGACCCAGTTATAGTGGTCCCAAACTTGCTGTGACTGTGGGGTCCCAGCAGTGGGCTCCTTGTGTAGGGCTCGCGTAGCTGGTGCCGGTGGTGAAAATCCCGCGCCGCAGCGATGTCCCAATACCGGGTTATAGCAATCCCAAGCTTTTCGCGGCTCTGGGGTCCCAACAGTGGGTCGACCGCGTAGCGCTCTCCAAGCCGATGCTGGTGTTGAAAATCCCACGTCTCTGCGACGCCCGGGTCGCGAGATATCTCGATTCGAAACTGTCGGAAATTTCGGAAAAAAATCAGAAATTATTTTCCCGAATTTCCGAAACGCTATATCTCGCGAACCAGGCGTCCCAGCGACGCGGGAAAAAGATTGTCGGCGATGTTGTGGCTCCTGCTATCCCGCAGGTCCCGAAAAAGACCCAACTTTTCCCAATCTGCCGCAGCGCCCCGGGGATGGTCCCTGCCGGTAGTTTGTCCTTCGCCGTTCACAGCAGCGAAAATCCGGCCGCTCTACGCCTCCCCCTTTCCGAGATATTGCCGCCCAAAGTTTTCCAATATGGCCGCCGAGCTGTCAAAGTCAAACTTTGGGCGGGTGTATCTCCGGTCCGGGGGGTCGCAGGAGCGCGGGAAAAAGAGTGCTGGGATGCCCACCACCGGGGCTATCAGCTCAGTTGTAAATCCCAAGGTGACTTTTCGGTCACCACGTAAGGTCACCAAAGTGACCGAGCCGGGTAGGGCCACTTCCCTTAATATATGAACCGGAAATCCTGGCTCTCTACGCCAAGTGGCTCCCGAGATACACCGTCCCAAAGATTTTCAAAATGGCGGCCGAACTGTCAAAAGCAGTTTTGGGAACGGAATATCTCAGGAACCAGAAGTCGCAGGAACGCCGGAAAAGAAATGGCGTGATGCGCTCGACCTAGTCTACCTACCCGGACCGTCAAAACCACAAAAAATCGCAAGGTGACGCAGAGCGCTACGACCCGTCCCAATCGAGAGAACGGCTTTGGGTTGTAAGTTCATCTGTTTTCTTCCTCCTACGAAGTGGGGTCACTGGTAGAGAGTCGGGCTCACCGCAGGTTTGCTTTGTCCTCCGCTCCGCTAAACTTATATGGAGCTTAAAATATAAGCATGAATGTTTAAGTCCATTAAGTGTGTTTATTATGTGGTAGAATGGTTCGGCTAAGGACGAATTAGAAGATCTGGAGTTAATCGGTATGCAAGATTATAGGATCATTGGCAGAGATTGACTGGTTTGACAAACTAGACTATAATATAGATCCAAGAATTTGTATACTATTACAAAAATTCTTTGAAAATATATGGTATATATACAGCATGACTGGTTGAACACTTTACATAAACAAGGACATGATAATTCATGGTCACATAAAACGTTTAAAAAAATAAAATTAAAAAAATACCGTTAAACTACAGAGGAAACCTTCATTCTATGAATGTGCTATAACTCGAAAATTATAGATACCGTCCGAACGGGGTTAATGACCCAAAGGGCCGCGCCGCCCGCGCCGCCAAAGGATGCCGCGATCGTCGGCCGCCCGCCCGGCCGCGCCGCGCTTTTATTACTACACGCGCGCCGCGAGTGCCCATGTTTATTGTTTTGAGTAGACAATTAAAGTTAAATTAGGTAAATATTAGGCACCTATTTTTTTTTCTTAATAAGAACGAGAATCGAGTACTGAGCACTATATATCAATATGTAAAGTGTTCAACCAGTCACCCTGTATATATGTAAATAGTATGGATTCATTCAAAAGTTTGAATCTACTTTTGAACATAGTGTCAAAATTGGCGATAATGTCGCAGAATAAATAACAGTACTTACTACGATTCAATATTGAATGATTATTGATTTTTACTATATAAATGTCATACCCGTGCGCCCCTTAGATTAACCCGCGTGTAAAAATTCAAAAGTAATTATTGTGTAAACCAGTGCCTCATCTACCTACCAAATTTTATCCAAATCTATTAAGCCGTTTTGCGTAATTAAGTAACTGACATCCATACATACAAAGTTTTACATTGACTCTGTGTTGATTTCCTAAAACTTGAATTTTTCATTCATCCACTGCATTATTGCCTCTGTACAAACCGCTGCTACTACCGCTCAATACTTAAACATTCTATTGACGGATGAAATGTGTCTGTGCAGCCACATTTTTTGCTGCCGTGTTTATATGCAAGTACTACATCTGTCTATTTGCAATCATTGGTTTGTGTTGAATAAATTACACACAATCGCTTGACCTTTCTTTGATTTGAAGTCACCTCACCAGCTGATTTCTCTCGAAAACAGGCCGCCGCCCTGTTGTAATTTAACTTTAAGAGACAGCTAAACCTGGGATCGGGTATGTTTTATTTGACGGCTATATTAGTATCTGCTCGTACTTAACTTTAAGAACCATATTTTATACGTAAGATTTTATTTTATTTAGCTCCTAACCTTCGTCTTAACTTTAAGCAGCGTTTATAAGTAAGGCCGTACATGGTTTATACATAGTCATAGTTTGAAACCATGTTTATGTGTCGAAGAACTAACTGGTCTAAGTCAAAGCCAAATTGCGATGTGAAATAAAATTCTCCTCCCATACTTTTTAGCAGAAAAACAAAAACTTATCTATTCACGGATCTTTGTTGTTATTGTTTCGTGTCATATCATAATATTGCTTTATTATTCTTAAATTACAAAAATATGCAAAGTAATTGTAAACTAAGCTTTAGACCATTCAGTTCCTAAAGCTTTAAAAACTTATAACCACACGCCGGCACGGTTTGGATAAACCGCAGTTTTGTTAAGTGAACGCAAAACCACGTTGAATTAAATTATGCTCTCACACTTTATTATATATTATGCAGCGCAAGAAGTGCGGGATTTATTTAATAAATTCATGCTTAACGCGGAACGAGAAATTAATTGCGTTTTGAAGTCCCGGTGTTTATTTCAATCTTACGCATTGCTTGTGTGCGACTAGGTGTGTATTATAACTGTAATAGGGAACTCTGATTAAAACCATCTTTATTTTATTTAAAACATACGGTACAGACGAAAGACAAACATCATTTTTTTTTTTTTTTTCTCTTTGGAGGGTATGTGTGTAAACATCTCACCAAATAAGCTCTTCTAAATTTATAAAGTTTTAATTATAAAAACCCATTGTAGGGTCATAATTTATGCTTAGTTTAGCATAACAGAGAGCATACTTCACCTGCCATAATCATTATTTCCTGTAACAGCACTATCACCATTGTTCACTATCTATAATTCAATTCACTAATATAGACACAAAATTTTCACAATGGAGGCATCCCAAACTTTTCTTGAAGTGATGGCTGCCCTTAACAAGAGGATGGACCAGTTTGAAGGCGAACTGCAGAAAACACCCCCTGTCGCCAATACCACAGGCACCTTGGCAGCAGATTTTGCAGCATTCAAATCATTCACTGCAGAAGTTATGCGTGGATTTCAGCATCAGATGGGGTTACTGGCACGGAATCTGGATAACATCGAAATGCATAGTCGGCGAAAAATCCTCCTGCTCCATGGGATAACAGAAGAAAAACAGGAAGATACAGCTGCGGTTGTTATGCGGGCAGTCACTAATCACTTGCATGTGAAAGACTTTAGTTTGAATGATATTAATCGCTGCCAAAGAATGGGCCGCGCCACTACTGATAAGCCCAGGCCTGTCTTGGTTAAACTGAAGAACTTGGATATGCGGAACAAGTTGTGGTTTTCAAAAACCTCATTGAAGGGTACTGGTATAACACTGTCCGAGTTTCTAACCAGGTCTAGACACCAAGCCTTTATGGAAGCAAGACAACGAGTCGGTATTGCAAAGTGTTGGACAAAGGACGGCTTTATTTATGTCATTGGGCCCGATGGTACTCGTCACCGCATCTGCAGCCTTATCGAACTACAAAATGTTGTACCGGCGCAAGTATCGGGAACTTTGAAGCCAGCTCCTGCTCCAGGATCGAAAGAGACAACAGCGGCAACATCAAAGTCCAGGCGGGTCGCTGCAGCATCATCTCGAAAGTAGGAATAGGTACATATTTCATTGTACATAGGTATAGTTCATTCTCAATAACCCAGTCACTGTAAAATCGCTTGTCTGGTTCCTCATTGCATATAAATTGTCTACCCTACAGACCAAATATGTACTACGTAGTCTACCCACTTCCTTGTCTAATTAGTTGCCTTTGTTTTTGAGTACCCAATTTCAAACTTGTAAATTATTTTCCACTTTCAGTTCAATTTAATTCAAGTCAACCTCTTCTTCATAAATATTTGTTGACGTTACTAAAAATTTGACAGAAGACAGTTTTTTTTTTTCTTTTTATAAGGACTCTTATGAGTTGTACATTTGTCATTTGTCACGTAAAAATATTAGTTGATATGTCAAGTCCGTGAAGTCGAAGTAACGACGACTTAAGTAGGTTTTTAATTGTAATCTTGTCCAAGCGAATGTTATAAAACTTTGAATATCCATTACTAAATTTGTAGGAGAAATCATACATTTTACTTTTACTTTTATATTTGTGTTATAGTTATAGAGAAGGTAATAGCGCTCTCGTCCACATAGTCGGCAGATGGAGTATGCGTAAGTATGTAGTAGTACATACATTTTACACATAGTTAAGAAATTATATATTCTTAGTTTATATATAAAATATTTATTATTATATAATTGTATATATCTATATTAATAATATTAATGTAATATGTCGAATACTCAAGATAGTAGCAGCACCAGTGACGAATATCTGTCTTTCTCTTCCAATGATACTTTTAACAGTGGAAACGATAGCTTTGTAAGCATTCCTACGCTAAGTGATACTTTAGCGGCTCAGTTCTCTGATGTGCCTAAGAATTTTAATGTACTCCATATAAATGCACAGAGTATTCCGGCTCATTACCCTGATATGCTGGCATCATTTGACAATACAAATGTTCATGCTATACTAGTCTCCGAATCCTGGTTGAAACCTTGTCTCCCGTCCACCTCTTTCTCTCTCCCCGGTTTCATACTTATACGTAACGATAGAACCGGCAGCGTTGGCGGTGGTGTGGCTATTTATCTACGTTCTCATTTTCTGTACTCAATAATAAATATGTCACCACAGCCTCCGCCTTGTGATGCCGGTGAACATCTCTTTATTGAAGTTTTACTTTCACACACCAAAATTCTTCTCGGAGTCTACTATAGCCATTCCATAAGAGTCAATTACTTCGCATCTTTTGAAAAGATTTGAGAAGATCTTATTCCATCTTATACCCATAATATAATTATGGGAGACTTTAACACGTGCCTTATAAAAAAAGACTTTCGTTGTGCGAATTTGGAATCCATAGTTAATTCTAGCAACATGCACATTTTGCCACTCAACCCCACCCATAACTTTCCAAATTGTAATCCCTCCCTTTTGGATCTTATTTTTGTATCATCCTTACACCATGTTGTTAAACACGGACAATGTTCTGCTGATGCTTTTTCTTATCATGACCTCATCTTTCTGTCGTATAAGGTACGTCCTCCTAAATCTAAGCCTAAGATACTTCTGCAGCGCAGCTTTGGTACAATTGACATGGAAAAACTTCGAAACGATGCTAGTGAAATAGATTGGGTACAAGTTCATAGCGCCAATAATATCGATGACAAAGTATCCATATTTAATTCCACTCTTACACAGCTTTATGACACCCATGCTCCTTTGCGGGCCATAAAAATAAAACACCTTCCTGCACCCTGGTTGACTGAAGACATAAAAAAACTAATGCACAAAAAAGTAGCAGCAAAGTCTAAGTTAAAGCATTGTTCTAATGACGTGAATAAGCAAAAATATATTAAATCTCGAAATCGCTGCAATAGAATGTGTAGGGATGCTCTACGTCGCCACATCCATGACTCAGTAGATAATGAAGATCCAGCTAAAGTCTGGAAGTTCTTGCGATCATTGGGAGTAGGGAAATCACGTCATCATTCAATTCCGCAAGATTTAGATATCAACTCACTCAACCAACATTTCTCTTCGTCATCCAATGTAAATTCAAATGACAAAATAGCTACTTTGACTTATCTCTCTTCTCTCCCTACTCTTGATCACTCACCTTTTGTTCTGAGTCAATTCACTGCATGTGATGTTAAAAAGAGCATACTATCAATATCCTCCAATGCAGCAGGCGGTGACGGCATCAGCCGAAATATGATTGTTCTTATATTGGATGAAATCCTCCCTATCCTTTGCCATATATTAAACAATTCTATTTTGGAGGGCACCGTACCATCTTGCTGGAAAGAAGCTCAAATCATCCCGCTTCCCAAGAAATCTAATCCCAAGTCCTTCTCCGAATATCGACCTATTTCTATTCTTCCTTTCCTATCAAAAGTCTTGGAGCGCCTAGTACATAACCAACTCAGTTCCTTCTTCAACCAAAATATGCTTCTTAATCCACTCCAGTCTGGGTTTCGAACCGGCCATAGCACTGTCTCTGCACTTGTCAAAGTAACTGATGACATCAGACTAGGTATGGATAACAGACAGCTTACCATACTTACCTTACTTGACTTTAGCAATGCTTTTAATTCCGTAGATTTTGACATCCTCCTAGCATTGCTTCGCTCTATAAACATATCTCCATCGGTAATTGACTGGTTTCGAAGCTATCTATTTGGGCGACGCCAACGTATTCGCATTCAGGATACTTTCTCTTCTTGGTGTGAAACGAATGCTGGCGTTCCTCAAGGTAGCGTACTGTCACCTTTTTGCCGTATTTATAAACTCTATATCTTTCTTTCTTACTTCTTCCTACCATCTCTATGCAGACGATCTTCAGATATACTCTCAGGCTCCACTGGATCACTTAGCAGATGCTGTTGATGAGGTCAACGGCGATTTACTTTGTATAGCTAACTGGAGTAGATCTCACGGACTTACAATAAACCCAATAAAAACTCAAGTTATCATTGTTGGAAGCTCCAGATTAGTATCGAAGATTGATTTCACAACTCTCCCCGAAATCGTATTTGGTGGTATATGTGTTCCTTATAGCACTCAAGTTAAGAACCTGGGAATAGTCATGGATAACTGTATGTCTTGGCAACCACAAATCCAATCTGTAGCACGAAAACTTTTTGCATCAGCAGCCTCCCTTAACAGACTGCGTAACTTTTTACCCACTGCTACCAAAGCTGCACTTGCACAATCTCTCCTTTTTCCCATTCTTGACTATGCTGATGCCAGTTATATAGATCTCACAGAGGACCAGCTTAACAAGCTGGAGCGTCTACAGAATCTCTGTATTCGGTTTATTTTTGGTCTGCGAAAGTACGACCACGTTTCCGAATTTCGCTGTAAACTTAAGTGGCTCCCTATACGCCTTCGCCGGAATTCTCACATCCTCTCTATTCTGTATAACATATTGTTTAATCCTTCTACTCCCTTTTACCTAAAAGAACGATTTAGATTTCTCCAATGCTCTTCTTACTCTCTTAGGTCATCAGAAAACTTACTTCTAACGACTCCTGAACATTGTACTATATTCTACAACTCTTCATTCACAGTCCAGGCAGTTCACCTTTGGAATGCCCTCCCTACTAGTATCAAACGCGCGCAATCGCTGAATAGCTTCAAAGCTCAAGTAAAAGACTACTATCTCTCTACGTTAAATGTTAATCCCTGACATCATTCATTGATTGATATCATTTTATATTATTGATATTTATGTATGTGTAAGTATATATGTTCATGTATGTTTATAGTATAATATATGTATTATATTATTATTACGTGTAGGTAAGTGTAAGTATTGTTATATTTAAGTGTATTTTTATTAATTTGAATTTTACCATTTTATCTAGTATTATCTAGTGTTACATCTGTTTCATGTAATACTAGGTAATAATATATTTCTTCGTGATGTTGCACCACCGTCCATGTCAATCATGTAATCGCTATCCATCCAAAGGTTGTCTGGAAGAGATCGCTTTTAGCGATAAGACCGCCCATTTGTGCCTACTATTTAAGTTGTTTCCTTATATTGTATTTACTTTGGTGCAAATAAAGAGTTTTTGTATTGTATTGTATCATTTTAAAGATATATTTTACTATATACTGGGTGATACAGAATTTTCATTGTATAAACCGGATTCAAATCATCGAAAAGGCCTGCCCTGACTGAAAAAAAGAGATCTGAATTGCTAGTTGGCTTATACTAGCGGCCGTCGTAGTTGGCACCACCACTGCCAGAATATTTGACAATTCACTCGTGCCCTCAGGAAAAGACGTTTGTTGAAAAGCCCTATACACAAATTGAATATGCTAAATGCTCCAACCTCAATTGATTCTTGTGGTAATAATCAATGATTTTATGAATGAAATAATTTACTGATCTGAATCCTTCAAAACCACGCCACGTATTCCATTGAAATAAATCGAACCTTTTATTCCGATACCGACTATCACATAATACCAGAATTATTCCATGAAACGATTTATTAAAGGGCGTTAAACGTAAACCGTAAATCTATTTCAGCTTACACAATAATATGATATCTATAGATGTGGTTATAGGAACATTTATTATTCTTATATTTTTTTATGTTTTCTAGTCCAGTGCACGAGCAAATCTAAACAAATATAATTATAATATTTAATGACAAAGCCATATGTAATACATTATATTGTTATAAAAAAGGACCCTTGGTGAGCGAGACAAACTTGCAATACTTAACTCGCATACTATTTATATTTTGCGCTGCTAAAACTCTGTTTCAACCTAAACTTACTGTTGCATCTACTCGTAACAGCTGCGGTATATTTATTTACATCGTGTAGAAATAGACAGGTAAAAATATTGAAGTTTGAAAATCATTCCACTGATGTTGTATTTATTTCATTTCTCGTTTTAACTCGAAAGAACCACCTGTCATAACAGCCACGTTGCGGAGCACGCCGATAATAGCCTTATTTAAAAAAAAAGAATTATAGTTGTCACTTACTTTAATTGTCGTACATGAGGCTTCTCATTGTTCTCAAACGTCACACGCCTATGAGCAGTTGGTTAGTAACCAGTATTTTAGAGTACATTCGTAATTATTTCTCGTGTTACCCTTTGCAGTCAAGGAAAATTTAACCTACATCTATATACTAGTCTATTTCATAGCTTTGTATTAAGATAGGAATATGAAAACAAATTCTGAATCTATAATCATTCTCGGTTTTCTAGTTAATCCTCAATATTTACATAACCATATGTAAACTATATAAACGATAAACATATTATATTAACAGAACATGGTTATTATTATTAAGATTGGAGTATCTAAGCTTATGTTTTAAGATAACATATAAGTTTTAGTGTAGTAGCGTTTGTTAATAATAACTTATGCCTAGTTTGGCAATTTCAGGTAAAGTTTAGCGCGTAACAGCTGAACTGCGCCTCGCTCATTGAATGTTATTTCATTTCACAAACATGCACATAAATCCTTACATAATACACTTACTCCTTAACGACTAACTTTGCCGTTGTACGTCAATAACGCGTACGACAGGCAAAGAGAGTCATGCCTACTAGCAACAGAAGTAATAATACAAGCACTAATAAGAACCAAAT
This sequence comes from Selenia dentaria, assembly GCA_917880725.1. NCBI lineage: Eukaryota > Metazoa > Arthropoda > Insecta > Lepidoptera > Geometridae > Selenia > Selenia dentaria. Next base: position 9,015,322 of record OU862891.1, read on the forward strand.
CAGAATAATATTTAAAAAAAATCCTATAATATTATAAATGTGAAAGTTTGTATGGATGGATTGATTGTTTGTAACTCTTTCATGCTCAAACAGCTAGATCATATTTGGTAAAATTTGGTACGGAGGTAGATAAGGCACTTTATTAACACATAGGATATTTTTCAACATCATCATCCATCTCCACGCGACCGTATGTAACCGCAGGGCGCAGCTAGTACACATTTTTACACAATGCTCTTATCATTAAATGTAATCGCAGACTTTGTTACAGGAGCGGATGCGCTTGAGCTCTAATATAACTGCATTGAGCCCTTTCTAATCCGTGTACCTACGTAATTATGAAATTGAGTGGTAATGATATATACACACATTTAGTAAGGCACTGCTCAGTTCAAGACCTACATCTTAAATGAAAACAAATTGTTATGGCAAATCTATATAAATCCTCATTTTAAAAATGGGTTCAACGAATACGGCCATTTTAAGAGCTCTCTTGGTCGTATTTACATTGCACATATTATTACGTTATGCTCGGAGCAGCTAACCTTTACTCGCACAGTAGATATAAAAAGATCATAAAATCGGAACGTAACTTTACCTAGGTCTTTCTATTCTGTTCTTATATTAAAATATCTCCAGATTTCCCATTGACATTCGGGTGGAATTTATATGATACATTTTGGTTTGCGGTTGGTATTACGAGTACATACCTCACAGAGGATCAAGATTTATCAAATATTTTATAACCGCGTTTAGGCAAAAAGCGAGGGATGGCATTGTCAACGACCATCCGTGTTATTAGCTTCAAATGACATTTAAAACATGATATTTTTTTCTTTCTTCGCAGTTGAGATAATAATTTATATATATAATTATATAATTTAATTTAAAATATAATAATAAATATATATATTATATAATAGTTATAATTATAATTTTTATTATTTATATTTTTTTTATTAAGAAATGATTAACCCGATTTCCGAAGTCAGGATAAAAGTGTTCTCAAATAAAATGTATATCTTAATTAATATTATTAACGTGAAAGTTTGTGAGTATGGATGTGTGGATGTGTGGATCTTTGTTACTCTTTTACGCTCAAGCGGCGGGGGCATTTTGATGAAATTTGGTATGGAGGTAGATAAGGCGCTGGTTTAACACATAGAATACTTTTCATCATCATCCATCACCACGCGGGAGAAAAAACGTGATATGCTTGGGCACAGCATAGACAAAATAATAAGATCTCCGCTTACGTCAAGATCGTAATGATGACAGTTCTGTCAAAGTTTATGTCAGTTTCTGATAGCTTAGTCAAAAGGCAAGTCTATTTGACAGCTCGATACACTAGACGTGCTCGGCGACCGTCAAGGGTGATGAAATGTAATGACTATTTTTTTTTCATGGTGATTAATTTAATATTTTTATGTACGTAAGTCCTGTATTTTATCAATAATGTTTACTAATTGATATACTAAGTATTACATTTTTTTCATATAATACTATTATAGCAATTGCATTTGACCATGTACATATTTCATGACATTTTGATATAAAGGTAGTTATGGCCTTGGATAAGATAATAAGCCACTCGAAATACTAATCCTGAGCAGATGTAGACGCGGGCAACAGTAATATATACATGTAACTAAGATAATCTATAATTTTAGAAATATGAGTTCATAAGTTACTATAAAAAATCGAATTTGTCAGTCTTTTGTCCAATCCACAAAATTGCTACACTGGTTTTAATCTATCCGCATCAGGACAAAAAATAACAATAGATTTATGAATGAAACTTGCCTCAAATGAGGCTTGCTGATTCGGACAGATTAATGGTGCTATCAAATGGCAGATAGCTCATTTACTAAAAAAGTAAAATATACGAAACGAAAATACGCTGGCTTTTCCGAACACTCACCACTAGATGTAGTTAAATATCTAATGCGGGTTATTACGTAATCCCGTATCGTTCAATAATTGAAACCACATTAAGTTTTATTTATAAGATACGTCATAAATTATCGCAAAAGGGGCCTGAAATTGCACAAAGTGTGCCGCAGTATCAATAAATTGCTACTGCTTGGAGGCAAATAACTGTAAAAAGTGTACCTACTTATACTATATAAAACAGTTTTTCTTACGAAACAAAGTTTTCAGTGGCCTGACATGGTTAAGTTTCGATGAAACCGTCGCACCAACTCCAAAGTTTATCATCTTTTTATATCATGCAAATGTTTACCAAGTAATTTCCATTTTTTTGCTCGGAAACCTCTATAAAACTTGGGTTATTATGATTGCCAATACAACCGATGTAACCGAGCGCTATTTATTTAGTTAGGTTATTGTAATGATGAATCACCGAATAGAACATTATGGCCACTTTTCTTATTATGGCTTAAGATTTTTTAAAATTTTCATATACGTTTTAAACTGTATTTAGTCTCTTATCCAATTAATAAAATCTTTTGTGCGATCAATGAGTCTGATAATATGCTATTGGGTCCTTTTTGAAGATAATTAACCATCTGGTTCTTAAGCAAAGTTCCCTCTTGGTTAAATACTGTAGTACCACATATTCAGCTTTATGGAGTATTGAATAAATGAGAGTTTTGATAATGAAGACATTTATTAAAACACCATTATTAAACGAAACTATACGAGTATTAAAATTAATGTAAAGTAGAAATGGCTGTCATGCACATGAAGCTCAGCATGATGCTGCAGGAATAGCTACAGCGCTGTTGTTTAGCTACCTTGGTGACGCTAGTTGAAGTATTAACAAATAACTAGTGATTATTTGACTCCACTAATAACGTCGTATTATTGCCGCAGAATAAACAATACTACGTACAGACGGAACATTTCCATAGATAACTCAAAGAAACATAACTAGCGGTTCATACGAGCCTATATATAACTAATTATAGACCAACTTTTAAAAAGCACTAGGCTAGTTTAAGTAATGGTGCCACAGCCAACCATCATATTATACTCCTCTAATCAAAAACGCTGAACATAAAGAAAAAAACTACTGAATTATGAATTCTGTATACCTAATTTGGTCAAGATTAGCTGAACAATATGGCATGTATGGGGTACCAACATCCAAACGAATGACAGCAAGTTTGTCATTGCAGGGACTTGGTTCACTTCGCACACTCGGTCAATTATTATGTAGATACTGTGTATATTTAGTGTATATATATTGTATTATTTCATGATGTATGGCATTGCAACCATCGCAGTACCGCAGACCTGAACGTTGAAAATCACATTTTGTCGTTCCATGCCGAGCATATTGCCGCCCGTAAATGCTTTATAGCATGCATACGTACTAAAACAATTTCATAATTATGGTCTACTAAATTTGTGTAAGCTACTACGGTACGGTTGCATTAGGAGAGGCATATGTCCAGCAGTGGACTGATACTGGATGCTGATGATGATGATGAAATTTGTGTCAGTCTTAATCCTTTGTGTGTTGGGGGATTCTTAAATTCTGTTCATTTTACTTTTCTTTGAATCACTGATCATATTCTTCGACTATAACCTACAAAAACGTCACGGCTTATGACACTAGCATGTACGGACACTTACAGAATTGTGACAGTTAGTCACAGAAGCTTTCTATTAAGGAAGTCAAGTGTTAATAGCCCCGCTATGTATAGCAACAAAGTGCAAATTAAATTTCCCTTTGACATTTTGTTGAGATCTCAAAACGACAATTTGGCCCGGTTTTCGTTTGTAATTTAAAGTTTAAATGTTTTTGGCAGACGCTTCGTCCATTGTAGGATTATTGTAGCTGGAGCTAGGTTTGTAATGAACTGCTTGTCAATATTTCAATACAGATTTACTGAACATTTCAAGATTGAGTCGGCAAATTTGAGACAACTTTTAGCGAAGTATTAGCTAAATAGTTCTTTAATAATAATTATTCGTAAAACTTGCTAACTTGTTATTTAGGTTATATTTTGTGCAATACTATTAAATGGAACTAAGGGCTGGTATTTATTTGGGAGAAGTGTTTCAATTATGTTGCTCAAAAGAAGAAAACCGTTTTCTTATGAAAATTCAGTAACCACTGCGGGCAGGTTATGTTTGGACCGCCAAACGAGTGCATGCAATATACAATAAACGTCAGCAGTAAACTGCATACGTGCAGGGAGTGAATGGTAGCAATAAATGCAGTCAACTTGTTTTATTAATCTGTGATACTTGTAATAAACTTGTATCTAACTTTGGCTACTTAAGAATTGCCAAATACTTATGATTTTAAATATGTTTCCATCCAAATAAATGCTGGACTAAAAATGTGCGTTTTGAATGTCAAGTACCTATTAATTTTTTACATTCAAACTGTATCCATATCTTATATTTATTAATAGGAATTATTTTACTTCATATCACTCGAGTACTTGTAGATAAGATTTGTTTGGATAGACAACAACATATATGAATAACATATCTATACCTACTGAAAGTATTTTTAGTTTATTAATTTGATCCGTACGCGGCTCTGCTTACGTTGTCTACGGCATATGATGCATAAGAAGATAATTAATTTAAAAGTATTAAGACTTGTTTGTTTTTAAGCTTCTGAAACCTCTAGAGTTTAGAACTAGAACGAGGACACCAATACTTGATTCGAAACTCTCGTTTCAGTCTGAGATCCACTTGATTTGTAAATCATACACAAAACAAACAGTCACCACACTACGGACGAGCTACCGCCCCTCTTTGGTCGTCATTGCTGCACAGAAGAGTGCCCTCGCCTGCTTTGATCTCTCACAGCCGAGCATGGAGTTAATAAATCAGACCTACTCTAATTCACAGCCTGGTCGTCCGACAACTCCGACATTAGGGTTAACCCCTAGCCTATTAACTAAACCACTAAGATCCTCCGCGGCAGATTAAGACCCCATGCAGTCTCTCTCTGAGTTGACCGTCAATTTAACCCTGCAGTCGTGGAAACGTATTGATTGTGCAGCTGTACAATTACTTACATACGCAAGGAATTGGAATAATTTAATTTTGTAGCAAATAACTGTGCGATAATATTGATTTAAATCCAGGTTCGATATGCGGTTTGTAATCTCAGTATCTTATTATTATAATATTATTTGAAGAATTATGATCTCATCCATACCCTAATGCAATTATAGAATAATGTGCGACCAATTCCTAGTAATCCTGCAATCAATAGGTAATAACACAAAAGAGGAAGTTTATTGCTGTTAGCTAATCATTTCGTAGATTTAAATATACATAGATATAAATCGCCTTTGCATAAAATTTTTAATACTAGATTGATGCGAATTTATTTAATTTGCAAGGGTCTTTTGTTGGGCATTAATAGAGTCTATTGCTATAGATATGCGTGAAACTATGTAAAACGAAAAATAAGAACAAAAGTATACACCAAAATGTTAAGGATGTTCTCGTAATAAAATTATTTTATATCCATTCCTGCTAAGCTTAATTTGATGAGATAAAAAAACCCAAAGTGGCAACTAAATACGATAGATATCTCTCATGCACCTTAAGATGTAATACAACTGCAGATATTGCATTAGATTCTTGGTTTCGGTGATCTTCGAACTCTGGTGATTATTGGTATTTTATCGGTAAATGTTGTTTTTTTGTCCCTTTTCTAAATATCTTGATACAAAAACCCTTTTTTTAATTTTAGCTTAAGTCAGTCAGCATCATCATATTAGTGATAGAACTTTTACAGAGTCCGCCTGGGGAAGTGTCACACTTTTGCCAGTTTTTCAACTGAGAAGCTGAAGTATAGAAATTGAGAATCTTAGGGCAACGAGCTCAGTGCATTGCCATGCTGGGCTGAGAAGTAGTTTAAATAAAATTCGGAATGGCACTGAGCTGTTATAGGCGAGCGTGACGCTTAACATCAGGCGAGCAGGCTTGGCTCAGCACCAAGTTCATAAAAAAAGCATCACATGTTCAATTTACCCGTCTCGTTACTAAGTAACAAAAAAATATTAGAAGAGTATTTATGGTTACTGTCGTTAAAAAAACAAGTCAGCAGTATTCTCAAAAAGTGCTAAAAATGTGACCACAAAAAAACAAAAGCAGAGCTGTCGAGCAGCCCTTACAATGTTCTAGAACTCTCATCGCAGCCTCCATTGATGGAGAGCCTCGTAATGCGCTGCTAGTGCATACGGGCCGCTAGTTGTAAGCTTGTTTGAAAGCTTAGCTGCGTACTATCACGTGTTAGATAGATAGAAACCACTTCGGACTAGTTCAGTCTTCTCGGACCACTTTTTTCTCACCACGTATAAGACAAGTAAGACATACTTCTAAGCCATTTTTTTACTATTTATGTATTTTTGTTGTGCTTTTGCTTTAAATATTTATATAAAATATGAATGCCTATACAGTCAATTACCCAGCAATTATTTAGTCAATGCCTCAAAATTAACAACAATACAATTCAACTACACATACTGAAATATGTCAATAAATCAATAAACGACGAGTACTGCGCTCGTCACCCCGGGAGATTGGTTCCGAGTTTCTTTCACCCGATAGTTTCCATGCTACAGTACTAGGCAGAGGTTATAAAAATACTAAATGTTTATTTCTTGTTCATACATATAAAAACTTATTTACTATAGTTAGAACCCTGCCTACGCCTAGGGGAAGACATTCCCCTAATTACTTTCACAATTTCGTATGCATGAAATTATATAATATGAAACTTATGTAAGAAATGTGCTTTAAATGAAGTTTGTTTAATTTTATTTTTTAAAATTATTCAAATATCTAACTACATTATGTTGTGTGTGTAGCTGACATGTTTCGGATTTTAATGAACATATTTTCTATTTTTTCATTAGTTACTACTTAACTTCAGGTCGGCCTTGTGCTTGTACCGTCTCCTAATAACAAAATAAATTGGCACTGACTCAACCAGAAGCCTCCAACTGCTGGAAGTCGAGTTTCCTCGCCTCTTACAATTCGCATCCCGACGGTGTAGGAAATATTCTGCTCCGTTTCCTCTCGGAGAAAATTGTATAGACATAGCTAACTACTGGTTATTGGTAGAGGTGTTAACAGGATACTTTGGTCATTATTACATGATTCGAAGTTAATAAAACAAAACCAGGGAAGTGGCGCGAAGAACTACAAGCGTGGACAATATCCGGCGCCTAATACATATAAATTTCGCAGTAAACTACCACTTCGGAAAAAGTTCGAGTGTTCAAGTTTTTCAGCAACGCGTCATGCCCGTACTTACATATAGCACTGTAACCATAGCACTCGACATCTACTGCACAACAATCCACGGTGAAATTCACGAGGAGTGGCAAGGAAGGAAAGAAAGAAAAATGCTGAAATTACACTGCACGACTGACAAGCCAGGGACGGCATCGAAAAAAAATTTAAGTGACAGATAGTACAGATACTATACAGCGCAAAAAAGTGAACTTAAAAACGTATTTCAAAAATGGAAACGAACTCTCGACTGGAGCTCTCCTAGTCAAGCAGTTCTTTCAGCCTATAATACTACGAAGAAATAAGATTTCTTCGTAGCTATAATAGGATTCATCCCTTCTCATTCACTCATAACGGTCGAGACTGGAGTTCGTTTCCATTCTTGAAATGTGTTTTCAAGTTCATTTATTTCGCACTGTATAGAATCTGTACTATCTGTATCACTTTAATTTTTATCGGTTTCATGTACAGGAATAGATCATGAAAAGACACATGATGATTAAAAACCGGCACCCGTCTGCATTCGCAACCTTACAGCAATAATCAAAAACCCGTTACTTTTAACAGACTTGAATTTCGAGGATTTTGGATCGTGTTCCGATGATATGTAAAGCCTCGCAGATAAGTATTAAAAATACGAAGAACTTCTTACGCGACTGCGTCAAACTGTGATTTGAATAGAATAAGATGCAGTTCTATAACAAAACACCGTCTCAGCTTTGCCAAATACCCAAAACTTTTACTTTGCATTAAGTAAAATATCACCTCGTAATTTATTGATTCAGGCGTTACTTTGCAGAAATCCATTGTCAAAAACGATATTAGAAGAAATATTTAGTGACACTTCCGCTGAAACAGCTTCCGATTTCAAGGAAGTGTCACTAAATATTTCTTTCTTATATCGTTTTTTTTTAAATATCTCCATTATGCATTCCTACTACTAACTACTAACACTTGATCTTTCGGCTCAGAGTAAGGAGTAGTCTACCCTGGGCCTGCGTCTTTAGGGATAGGCTACGCGGCCAGCCATAATGTAATTCCATGCTTTTCGATCTGAGTGGAAGGCCAAATCTCAATTTTGAGGCATTATGAACAGGTACTTGTAAATGACGCTGAAATCATGCATTAATTTTTTATTAATATGGGTCACGTATTATCGTACATTGGCCATTCTTAAATTGTGTAAACATTTGTATTTGCACCCAGTGTTGTTATTCAAATAGTCAGAGTCAAGTGATGTGCATATTGTGTCTTTTATTAAGCCACACTCTGTCTTAGTCACGTTTTAATAAAGTGGATGCATCACTAAAACTTTCTACGGCGATTGACAAGGAAAGCTCAATAAAAACATTTTATGATTTTGTACACGTTGCCAAGCCTCGAGCACTTGAAGAATACTTAGCCTCTAATAATCCACCACTAGTACACGTCAAAAGTAGAAGGAACACTAATCCAGATAAATTAAACAAAATCAATGTTAGTCACTGTTGGAATTTATTCCCGCCATCGACCTCGAATGCCCTTATTCTATGTGTACAGTCGTGGTATCTCTGTGGTCTCACCCATAGACAGCAAATACGTTTTAATTTATTTAAATGATTGTTTATACGCAAAAGTACTTACTTAGTTTACATTCTCGTGCCCGTATTACCCGCGCATTGATGTGGTAATTATGTTATTAGGGTGGATGTATTATTTATTCAATGTTTTTATATAGAGTTTCTAAAGAATCAATCCCAACTTTTAGGTTGAATTTGTGGTTTCCGTCGCAAATTAGTCACTATTAGCCGAGCCCATTACTGAATAAATGAGACTATCAGGTGACCTAGATTATAACTCAATTAATCTGGCTAAACTTTAGACCTTCTAAAATCTATCAACCAATAAATAAAATCTAAATGTTATAAAATAGCTTAACGCACAAACATTCTAGGCATTCGAATGAAAAAGTAGTTCATTAATAGGTCATGATATAATGTTTAATTTGTTTTATATAATTACATTTCTAAAGTTAATTCTTGCATTAATTAATTTGACTACGATAAACGTGTAGTAATGTAGTGTAAGAGTTCTAAATAAATTTCATTATCCAGTTTATATTGACAATAGCAGAACTGTTAAGTATATATTTATATTATAAATGACTATGTAGATATAAAAATAAGTAAATACGAATATGCAAAATATAACATTTTGTGATATCTACTTGATTGATTTACTACAATCACTCCGCTGTCAGTGTATCATCTGTAAATACGTTCGAATTGCTGTGATGGCATTCCCTGTTTCCAAAATGTACACTCGTATAAATATTTTGAAACGAATAATGTCATTTATTTTGCTGCTTTTGTAATTATACTTGAGCCTAAAAAAGCATAGTTATTTCACGGGCAAGGGTTGAACATTGATTGACATCATGAAGCTTTACAAATTCTCCAAAATACAGCCACCTCGTTCAATATTGTGCACTAATTGACAAAGGCCTTAATATATATGCATAGGTAAAATAATTAAAAAATCTAAAGACATTCTTTTAACCTTTTTAATTATAGACTCCATTCAGAAAGCTTTAACTAATAATTAATGAACAATTTATGAATGTCAAGGACTGATTTATTTTTTACATGAACACTGTATCCATATCTAAAATTTAATTATAGTAATGATTTTACTTCATAACACTCGACAGGACACTTCATACTTGTAGATAAGATTAGTTTTGATAGACAACAAAATATATGAATAACATATCCATACCTATTGAAAGTATTTTTAGTTTATTACTAGCTGACCCGCACGCGGCTCTGCTTACGAGTGCATTGTCTACGGTATACGTTACCTCAGAAAATCACTAACTAAATAGGTTTGTATTTAAACAACAAGAGTTAGGATCTAGGACGACTACTAAATAGTACGCCAATACTTAAATCAAAACTCTCGTTCCAATCACTAAGATCCACTTGATTTGTAAATCACAAACAGTGACCACACTTCGGAAAAGATGCCTCTTCTCTGTAGCAATGATGATCAAAGGATGGTTTTGGCCATCATTGCTCCACAGAGGAGTGCCCTAGGCTGCTTCGATCTCTCACAACCGAAGATGTAGTTAAGAAAATGAGTCCTACTTATATCCACGTTCAGGGAGCCGATTCCACGCGATAAATTGTAACTGAACGGTGACTTTTAGACGTTTCTTATTCTGCTATTGAAATACAGTCCAGCAGTTACGTCTGTTGTTACCAGCTATTGATCAAATCTTTATATTCTGTTAATATTATCATATAGATAATGAATGCGACGTTAACTCATATTAGTATATAGTAGCACATAAAACGTTACATTCCAATTTGTCTTTAGAAATACTTTTTGGGCATGATTGAGCGACAACAGGAGTTGAAGCTGCAGTTGCAGCGGGATATATTGTTGAATGGTGTGAAATAGTAGAATCAACATCCTGCAACTGCGACACTTGGGCTGGCCACTAGCCTATCAACCAAACTACTAAGGTCCTGGGCGATGAATTCTCTCTCTCACAAGAACGTCCACATATCCCTGCAGTCGTTGGAAAGTATTGATTGCAGCTTTACCATTATTACTTGAATACGCATAGAATTGGAATAATTAAATTGTGAAAGAGGGAAAATGTGTTATAATATTGATTTAAATCCAGGTTTGAATTGCGGGTATGTAATCTTGGTATTTAATTATTATTATGTTATTTGAAGGATTGAGATCTAATCCATACCCTATTATAATTACAGATTAATAGCTGTCCAAACCCTTGTAATCCTGTGATCAATAGGTAATATTATATATGGGGAAATTTCTTGCTGTTTGCGAATAATTTCGTAGATTTTCACATATATGACGTCAGATAGTGACTTGGTAGTTGCTGGTGCCCGCAACTCGGAACGTGTGGAGTTTTAAAACATAAGGATATTTACTCTCTTTAATTTTTCATGTTTGATCAAAGCTATCTTATTTCCTTGTTAGTTCAAACTATCTCTCTAGTGACAAGTTTTAACGAATCTAGTGGTTCAATCAGTCAACAACGACAACAAGAGAGCCACATATCTTGAAAAAGTCCCTAGATGGTTTTTATCGCCAACTTAGAACAGTACTATCGCTTAAGATATCAATCTTTACTCAGCTGCCACCCACTTATTACTCAAAGGGTTGATTATCTATATAGGTTCTAAAGATGACTGTACTGACATTCAATAACCTAAGTAAAAAAGTAAAAAATTCTAGGTACCCGGTCCAAGGACATATAAAGGTTAAAGCACGCTGTAATTCGATCCTATAAAATCAAAGGCTTTGTTAGATATACTGCAATTCCAATTACTTTTTATCATGCAATTGACAATTGCAAGTCGTGTACCTGATGTTTAGCACTACGTATGCCCATAATAGTTGCAGTATCAGTTAGAGCTTAGAACTGAAGCCTTACATGGCACTGCACTACGCTCATCAACCTAACACATTATTTTTATGTCCCTTTCATCCACTAATTTCACTTGCTATAGTGCCTCTCACACCGTACATTTTAGCTTCGCGGCAAAATATCTGGCACTGAAACAACCAAACGGCTTCTTGCACAAGAAACCTACCAACAAGTAGGTAGTCGAGTTTCCTCGCCTCTTACGATTTGCATCCCGACGATTTGGTGGATGGAATATCCTACTCCGATTCCTTTCGGAGAAATTAACATAGACATAGGTTATTTGTAGAGGTGATAACGGAATATCTTGCTTATAAAATTTTTCGTAGCTAATTAAATAAAACTACGGAAGTGGCACGAAGAACTACTTGCGTGGGCAGTATCCGGCGTGAAATACACATAAATTTCGTTGTAAACTACAACTTCAAATACTAAAGTTTTTGAGCAATGCGTCATGCCCGTACTTACATACGACACTGTAACCATGGCACTCGACATTCACTACGTGCACGTTGAAATTTACGCAGACGCAAGGCAAGAAAAATGTTGGAAATACACTGCGCGACTGACAAGCCAGGGCAGGCTACGAAATAAAATGAAAGTGACTGATCTGATGGATATAACATGATATATAGATACGAGGGCGGGTCAATAAGTCCGTGATTTTTTGAATTTCTGACCTCTTTACTGAAAAAGCAACACTACTCCTGTCAACAAGCATCTGTCAGTTGACTTCTGTCAAAATTTGAACTTGCTGCGTCAGTTAGTTTGTGTTTGACAGCTATCTTTATCAGACTACCCAGTAATTTGAGGAAGAAATGGAAAAAAGTGAATTTCGTGTGCTTATTAAGCATTATTTTTTGCGAAAAAAACCATTACCGAGACCAAGGCTAAGCTTGATAAATACTATGGGGACTTTGCACCATCGATTTTAATGGTAAAAAAGTGGTTTACTGAATTTCGTTGTGGCCGTACAAGCACTGAAGATGCCGAACGTCCTGAACGCCCAGTTGAGGTCTCTTCACCCGAAACAATCGTAAAAAAACACGATATGGTGTTGGCCGACCGAAGATTGAAAGTGCAAGAGATTTTGACAGCCGTAGGGATCTCGCATGGCTCAGTGGTTTCAATTTTGAATGATCACTTGGGCATGAGAAAGCTTTCCGCAAGATGGGTGCCGCGTTTGCTCACAGTTGACCACAAACGCAATCGTGTAACAACTTCACAGGAAGGTTTGGCGTTGTTTAGTCGCAATATAGAGGAGTTTTTGCGCCGTTTTGTAACCGTGGGCGAAACATGGATCCATCACAACACACCAGAGACCAAACAACAGTCAAAACAGTGGGTTCCTAAGGGTGAATCGACGCCAAAGAAGGCCAAGGTGGGTTTGTCTTGGACTACCTTCAAAAGGGAAGAACAATCAATGGGGAATATTATGCCAACTTATTGGACCGATTCAATGACGATTTGAAAAAAAACCGACCTCATTTGGCCAAGAAAAAAGTTCTTTTCCACCAAGACAATGCAAGGGTGCACACATGTGCAGTTGCCATGGCAAAAATCCATGAATTGGGCTATGAATTGCTCCCTCATCCGCCCTATTCTCCAGATTTGGCTCCGAGTGACTACTTCTTGTTCCCAAACCTGAAGAAATGGCTTGGTGGAAAAAGATTTGACTCCAATGATGAAGTCATCTCGCAAACAAAGGCCTATTTTGAGGACCTCGACAAATCATATTTTTTGGAAGGGATAAAAAAATTGGAGAAGCGTTGGACAAAGTGTATAGAGCTCAAGGGAGACTACGTTGAAAAATAAAATGATTTATTTATCAAAAAATCTGTGTTTTATTCCAAAAGTCACGAACTTATTGTACTTTAAAGATACAGCGCATAAAAAGGCATTTGAAAACACATTTCAAGAATGTAAACGACCCGCTGGCTAGGAACTCTCCTAGTCGTTTCTTTTAGTCTCGACCGTTTAGAGTGAAGGAAAAGTGACGAAGGCTATTTATATTAGAACTAGCTGATGCCCGCGACGTCGCCTGCCCAGGATTAGTACTTCGAGTAGCTTATTATCTTCTCCAAAGATATTATCTATCTTTGTACCAACACGTCATAAAATATGTACATGATTATATGAGTAAATTTAAGTACCTACTTAGAAAATCTATCACTAATAATAATATACAGACCTACGTACATAAAATATAAATATACAGTTAGCCTTTTTTGCGTTTTATTCCTGCCATCGACCTTCAGTGTCCCAAGTATAAATACAGTCGTGGGTCGTGGCATATCTATGGTCCCCCCCCCACCCCCGAAGGGTTCCCGCATTGACGTGGTGGAGGGGCTCAGTAGCCGTGGCTTGGATCACCACGGTGAAGCCAAGAGGAACCCAGGGGCCGCGCCAGCGTTGGGGTGCGCTGGCCGGCTCAGGCAGGGCCGCTCCTATGGGCTTTGGCCGCCAAGTCCACATGGGAGTGGCGGGGTCTATGCGCTTTGGCGCAGACTCGAGGAGATGGGGCCCGGACGCTTTGGCGCAGGCTCGAGGAGGGGGGCCCGGGCACTTTGGTGCAGGCTCGAGGAGGTGGGGTCCAGGCGCTCGGCGCAGACTCGAGGAGGGGGGGGTTATCCCCCTAGGCTGACGTAGCAGGCGGTGGGGCTACGTATCTGACCCACCGCAGGGAGACCACGGGCGTCCAGACACGGGGAAGTCTGGCGCCCATTGTTGGCGGGTTTGGTCTCTGAGGCAGTTGCGGCGCGCCATGTGTTCTGGCGTGCCGCGAAGAGAAGGGTCCGGCAACGGACAGCCGCGGCGGGTTCGCGGTCGTGTGTAAAATCTGTCCCGCGTTCCCGCCAAAAGCGGCAGTGACGGAACACCCCCGGGTTTTGGTGGGTATACGGACTCCCACATAACCACCTACCTCCCCGAGGTAGGTGGTATCCATAAAGTATTTACCAGGGACAAAAAAAAATATCTATGGTCCGAACCTTAAACAACAAGTCGGCTACAGCTTTTAATTTATTTAAATAATTGTTTAAAAGTTACTTACTTAGCTTACATTTTCATGCCAGAGTTACCCGCGCTTTGATTTGCTAATTATGTAATTAGGCTGTGTGTGTATTTATTTAATGTTTTTGTATTAAGTTTGTAGAGGCCCAAAGTACCAGTTCTCACGTTGAGTTTGTGGTTTCCGTTGCAAATAAGTCTTTATTCAAGTTACTGAGTCTTTGAAATGGGACTTTATCAGGCGACCTAGAAGATAACTTATTAATTTGCTAAACTTTAGATTGTCTAAAATGCGTAAATGTAATAAAATAGCTTAATGCACAAACATTCTAGGCACTCGAATGACAAAGTATTTCATTAATAGGTCATGATATTTATGTTTCATTCGTTATAATATCATTGCATTTCTAAAGTGAATTCTTGCATTAATTAATTTTAGTAAGAAACATGTGTCGTAAGGAAGTGGTTAAGTAATGTAAAGGGTTCAAAATAAACCAGTGCCTCCATACCATACTCGTATTTCATTTATATTGATCTAGCCGTTTGAGCGTGATATAGTAACAAACATCTATACATCCATACACACAAACTTTATTGTTTATAACATTTAAAGTTTACATACAAAAGTCTTTCATGACAAGTCGTTTTATCAAATTTACAGTTTCAGAAATTTATAGAAACAATAAATAATGATAATGTTTGCCCTTGATTGTTTGAGATAATACCATTAAAATTACAAACAATTGTAATCCAAAAGCATGGTTAAAATAAAATGAAAGGAAACCCTTATCATGCAACCATGACGTAGAACAAAAGATTTATCATTTATTCAACGTTGAAGAGTCATAAATTTAGGTTTTACGCTAATTACTTCATAAATTAGCTCAGAATTACGAAGCACTCATAATTTTGGTTCTAAACGCAAAGATTGTTTCATTTCCAAATTGTTTTTTTTTCTTGTACTTATCCAAATATATTTTGTTTGCATAAATATAAAACAATAATTTATTATACTTTTGTAATTTAAAATACATACTCGGAATCGACTGCTCACACATATTATGACAGCCTCTTTAGCAAAGTTGGCAGTGCTTTCGAAGTAACATGTCTCCGGTTCGATCCCAGGTTGGGACTTGGAAATATTTGATGAATGAGCAGAAATGTTTGATCTCGTACTTGGATGTTTAATGTGTTAATGTATGTGTCCAAGCCTCCCGCGATACAGGGAATCCTAGTGCGGCAGTATCAGTGTGTGAACATTTAGTTTTATACAAAATTGTAATACCGCTTATTCGAAATACATTGAAAAAAAATCACATACATACATGTTAGTCTCTATAGTTATTATAATGTCTTATATAAATGACTAGCATAATATGTAGTGGTAGGACTTTTGCAGAGTCCGCGTGGGGAAGTACCACACCTTTGCCAGTTCGACCGCAAAGCAGAAGTGTGCAAACTCTACTCTGTTTCGTTGAATGGCAATGTTTCGATCGAAATCACAGGGCAAGGGATTTAGCATGTTATATCTCAGGGTGACAATCGCAGTGCATTACCATGCTTTGCTTTGAACTCTTGTGGTTTCAAGTCTTAATGTCACTGAACTGTTACGGGCAAGCGTGATACTCGACATTAGGCGAGCGACTTGCTCGTCTCGTCACTGATGGACATAAAATTTACATAAAACAGTTTTACTTTGTGAAGTTTAGCAAACTATTCTTATTAAAACTACAAAAATAAGTGTTCAAAGATTAAATTCTCCAAAATTAATTACGCAAGTTCAAGGGGCCATAAGTTGTGAAAAATAATACTTAAGAACAAAAAAAAATTTTTCTATTGCCTCCTTATTATAAACAGAATGCTGAAAAGAAATAATACGTAAAGCTCTCGGAGCTTAGTCGAGATATTTATAATGACAGTTATGTTTTTATTATTTTTACACAATTAAGTATCAAGTAAGATAAACAAGAACAAGCGAGACGGGCCAGTTCTGCGCTTGATGCTAAGTACTTTCCTAAAACAGTTGCAGTGCTCCACCCAGATATTAGAAGTTGTAGTTTTCCGTGGCACTGCAGTGCGCTGTAATCCCGATACTTCGGGTTTTGAGTTTCTTTCGCCCAGTAATTTGACTTGACATAGTAATGCTTGCGCACTACTGCTTCGTTGCAGAGTATCGGGCACTAGAGTAGCACCGACCAATTACCTACACTACCTTTGCTTTCCTTAGCCTTCATTCTCTTATGATTTAATACTGAAATATATAATAATTTCTAAAGGAAAGGAATTTCAATAAGGGAACTCGAATTAATGCCCATAAACTAACAGCAAAGGAAAAGCGGCTTGGTGGATAGGGTACAGTAACCACCCTAACTTTGATTTTTGCATCGCCCTCTTATAAAGCTGCTCGGTTGGTAATATTAAAAAAATACAGGAAGGCTCAAATCAAGAGCACCTTTTTTTTTATTTTTTTTTGTCCCGTGGAAATCCTATATGGATACCACCCACCACGGGGAGGGAGGTGGTTATGTGGGAGTCCGTATACCCACCAAAACCCCGGGGTGTTCCGTCACTGCCGCCCTCGGCGGGAACGCGGGACAGATTTTCCACACGACCGCGAACCCGCCGTGGCTGTCCGTTGACGGACCCTTCTCTTCGCGGCACGCCAGAACACATGGCGCGCCACAACTGCCTCGGAGACCAAACTCGCCAACAATGGGCGCCAGACTTCCCCGTGTCTGGACGCCCGTGGTCTCCCTGCGGTGGGTCGGATACGTAGCCCCACCGCCTGCTACGTCAGCCACAAGGGATAGCCCCCCGCGACCCCACCTCCTCGAGTCTGCGCCGAGTGCCCAGACCCCACCTCCTCGAGCCTGCACCAAAATGCCCGGGCCCCCCTTCTCGAGCCTGCGCCAAAGCGCCCGGGCTCCACCTCCTCGAGCCTGCGCCAAAGCGCCCGGGCCCCACCTCCTCGAGCCTGCGCCAAAGCGCCCGGGCCCCATCTCCTCGAGTCTGCGCCAAAGCGCTCGGACCCCGCCACTCCTATGTAGACTTGGCGGCCAAAGCCCATAGGAGCGGCCTGCCTGAGCCGGCCAGCGCACCCCAACGCCGGCGCGGCCCCTGGGTTCCTCTTGGCTTCACCGTGGTGATCCAAGCCACGGTTACTGAGCCCTCCCGCCACGTCAATGCGAGAACCCTTCAGGGGGGAAATCAAGAGCACCTACCCCAAACCGACGCAACCGCGAGCGTTCTGCACTCTCTTTGAGAAAGACCACCGGATGTGGTTGAAACTATAGTCGGTAAGATCTGACATTATTACGTGAGTGAATCCCGTTTATCATATTACAAAAGTGTTTAGAAGTGTTTTATTTTTGTTTTACTTTAAGCGTTAATTTAGCAATGAATGAGTTAATACCTAGCACCTATCAAAATGGTTAGATACCTACAGTTCTACCAACTACAGAAACTATTGTCTATACTGTGCGATAAAATCTCATAACGCAGACGTGAAATTGCAAATAAGCTTGTGTAATGTACGCACGCGCTTGAAATTTGAACAATGCGACACACATATAAGTAAACAACCTATACCTTACACTGTGGAGGTAGATGTACTCATAGATACAGCAAATATTTAGGTCACGACGAATACACTTTGAAAAGTTATAACGAAATTCTGTTATAATGAGCTTCTTTTCCACGCGGACCCAAAGTATTCGACTCCCCAATGTTACAATGCCAATAAGAAAAATCTTCCACACGACTTATCACTCATTACAGTTTCCTATCTAAACAGACTAGTTAACTCCTACGTTAACGACGGATTCCCATTTCGACCAGATGGTAAGAGCGATCTCACTTCAGAATGTTTCTCACTTTCAAACAGATGTTAGTACGATTTCTATACAAATGCTTTCAAGGTCCTCATCGTGCCGTGGATGGTTTGCGTTCCACGAGTTTATTGCTACACTGCTTGTCAATTTAATTCGTAATCTGAAGTTTATTATTTTTAATGGAATGTGGAGGAATAGCTACATTTGGTTTTTAGGCAAAGACACAGCGCTCGATTGTATTGAATTTATTTTGTTTTGTTTAGCTCATCGATATAATATTTTTAAATTTCTTTCAGAAGTTGGGCACGTTCTTCTTATTTTTTTACATGTTATGAAACTCTCACCGTAATGTGTACTTTTATAATGAAGGAACTGGCCCTTGAGCCGCTTTACTAGATTTTTCACTCTCTTTTAGTGGTTTCCAAAATTCCTTCCTTAAGTCCTCCAGCTAACAACTGGAAGGCATCATCTGTAAATATTTCTTCCACCGGGTTGGCCTCTGCGTTGTAGAATCAGTCAGTCATTCAATACAAGTAATTATAATAATAATAATAAAACCGCAGGGGCGGCTTTGTGGCGAGCCGTCGGTGAGTGGCGACACCGCGGACCCTGATTCTCCCTGGGGCTAAATGAGACCCCTGACCCCCAGCTTGCCTTAATTGGCCGTCTGGGGGTGGAGACGTAAGAGCAAGTAACAAAAAGCTCCAAGGGTGGAAGTGTTAAAGGGCATAACGCCGGTAGTAGCGCTCTAGTGAAACCGCAGCACACCTCTCGACACCCTTTAGCCATCCACACCAACGTTGCCCCTTTTGTCACCATTGATGGTGGCTCCTATGGGGGGCCCGTTTAGTGGGTGGCAAGTCACCACCTGCCTAAATATTTTAAATGAGACTGAAATTGGCAGGTGCCGTAGTCTCGTCCATAGCCTACTATTACCCTTTGCATTAATAAGATCATACCAATAGCCTTGCCATTTTACCCATTTTTATAATAGATATACCATGTAACCATCCATCCAAAATGTTTCTGTTTTTATACTACATTGTATTTTTATACCAAACGGGCCTCTAAGTGTTGGCTACAGCCCCACTTATGCCTATGTAAAGGGCCGGGTTAAACCCGTGAAATTTTTTGAATAAAAATAATAATAATAATTTATTTACTCAGATCATACATACACAAATTTCATCATCACATAGACAAATTTGTTTCTTTATTACTAGGTAATTAACTAGTTAAGTATAGCTGTCAGGTGTGCTATTGTATATGTAACCACTCAGTGTTATGTCTGATAAGCTGCTTTCTTAGACATGAATACAAGAGCAACACCGCTATTACATTAGATCTACAAATACTATTACTACTTAATAGGTATACATTTTTAATTCTATATTTATATTATTTATTTAGAAATATAATTATACATATATTTTAGGTTATGTATTTATATATACTTACTAACTACATAATTATAACAAATATTTGTCTATATGTGCTGACTTGAATTAACAGTGGGCCCCAAACTAGGCTGAGCCTGTATCTTGATGGCCCAAAAGGATTGTAAAAGCATAGATTTTTCGCGCGGTTGATTAGCGTTTAGTATTTCTAATAAGTAGATTACATATTTATTTAATTACTATAGGGAGGTAAGGTACTCGTAAGTGAGCTTTCACTAGTGCAGCTGAAAATGCGTGGTCATTCAATCAATGTTGTTATATTAAAGATATGTGTGTGTGTGTGTGTGTGTGTGTGCGTGTGTTTGTGTGTGTGTGCGCGTGTGTGTGTATGTTTGTGCGAATGCGCGCGTGCGCGTGTGTGTGTGTGAAGAATTCCTGATTCAGGGGTTGTTTTTTTTTTTGCGTGTGTCTTTATAATTATAATATTTTACGATTCTGGTCCCGCGATGGTCACAGTGAGTTGTTGTATACTCTAACCAACGTATCTGCATCAGCATATGTAAGGGACTGCAGCCAATGTTTTACTTTTGCCCGCGCTTTCCTATGTGTGCATGCTTTTAGGTCACATGCTTTACACACCGAATTATACGTGAACGGATGCAGGTAGCGCGGTAAGTGACGGGCGAAGTATTTTGTTCTGACAGTTGGGAGGGGTATTTAAATAGGGCGTGCTTCTATGTGCTCGTGATGGTTGTTCTAGTGGTTTTGGCAAATTTGTGTGTACTTTTTCCACCGCACGAAGCACAAAAAGTTTCCGAACTGATAAGACTTTTGAGTCTTGGTATACACTCTCAGTCGAGTATCGTCGAGGTTTCCCAAGCATGGCCTTTAATACTGCTCGTTGAGCACGCTCTGCCTCGATCATGTAACAGTTTGCAGAGCCGCCCCATACTCCAATGCAGTACTGAAGCAGAGATTGGCATAACGATGTGTACACCATCTTTCTGATGTCGAGTATAGCTGCTGGTCTAAGAATCTTCATCAGGTATATGATTTTACGTGTTTTTTTTGAGAGGGAGGATATATGCTGTTTAAAAGAGAGGTTTTGATCAACTATGACGCCCAAGTATTTTGTGAACTCTACACGGTGAATTTTGTCGCATGAGCAGTTACTCCAATACGCTAAAGAATTATTGAGTGTATTGCAGAGCCTGGAGTGTATGGTTAAGTGTTCAATGTTGGGCGCAGTAGCTTTAGTTATGTGAAAACCAATAAAGTTAGTCTTCTTAACGTTGAGAGTAAGGAGGTTGTTTTCTAGCCAGCGCGAGATATTCACCATGCCAGATTCTGCTGCAGATAGCGCACTTTGCCAGTCTGTACCGCGAAATATTACGACAGTGTCGTCAGCATAACATAAGAGTTTGGCGTTTGGCATATCAAGTGTGAAAATATCATCCATGTAAATTGTGAACAGGGTTGGCGAGAGTACCCCACCTTGAGGAACTCCAAAGCACACTTCTTCCTCATTGCTTAATAGTTCCCCGACTCTAACAAGTTGCCTTCTTTTCGTAAGGTAGCTGGAGAACCAGGTGAGAGCAGTTCCTCGGACGCCAAAGCATTCTAGCTTCTTTAAAAGGATTGGAATACAAACTGTGTCAAATGCTTTGGCGAGGTCGAGGAATACTCCCACACTCCTGTCACGGCTGTCCATATGCAAAGCAAGTGCATCTGTCAATACCTGAACGGCATCCTCCGTGGATTTACCCTGCCTAAAACCAAACTGCCAGTCAGACAATAGCTTGTGTTTGTCAAGAAATGAGGTTAAGCGTCTGTTTACTATTTTCTCTAAAATTTTTGACAGAATACAGAGCAACGAGATGGGACGGTAATTATCTGGATCGTTTATGGGACCACTTTTGTGGATAGGCGTTATGACGGCAGTTTTGCAGTAGCTTGGAAATATCCCTGAGGACATGCTTAGGTTATATATGTGTGTGAGAGGTTCTAAAATGACGTCTTTAATATTTTTGAGTAGAGTTGGTGTAAACGAGTCAACTCCCGGGGCACTATCTGTTTTAAGTTTTGTTATCAAACTACTTACTTCGTATGTGTCAGTAGGATTGAAATAGAGTGAGTTTGAACAGTGACTCTCTAGCTTCATATTGCTACTTAGGGAGTCTTGGCTTGTATCAAGTTTTTTGAGTATTACTGATGCTAGTTTTGAACCTACTGATGTAAAGTTTTAAAGACAGGGTTTTGAACGCACGAAGTGGCAACAGTGATAACGTTTTGTTCGTTCAATTTTATTCTTAAAATTCAGTAAATAGTCAGTGTTAATCTTAAAATACAGTGTTTAGTAGTAAATACATGTCACATAACCATATACAATTACAAGTTATAGTGCTAAATTAATTGGAATCATCGTAAATCAAGAATTTAATAATCACAAAGCAAAATTAATGCTTCTCCATCTTGTTCCACTGGAGGAGCCGATCTAAACGCGTAAGTGCCGCGATCTGCACGGCGCTTAAGCCCTTCTTGGCGAAGACTTTCTACGCTTCGCTGTGGGTGTCGGTTAGACGTTTCGTTGTTTTCTCTGTGCATTGTTTACGTCGATATGACTGATAAGGTGAACGTAATATGCGCTGGCTGCCTACAAGAACTCAATAATGGTACTTTTTTGATCTGCACTCGCTGTGAGGCCAATTACCACATAGATTGCTTGAACCTTACACGTAATGATTTCGATTTAATGTCGAGTGAATCGAAGGCAAACTGGATATGCGTAGTGTGTCACAGCAAAGATCGCAGAGGTGGTGACAACTCTAACACCCCGGTTCGTGCCGTCCTCTCTCCACAACGTGAGTTTGTCACAGTACGTACTAAGCCCCATTCACGGGTGACGGCGGCGGCGGCGGCGGTCCCCAACTGCTCTTGCCTCTCAGCTACCAACATTCGCGATATTATTCGTGAAGAGCTTCAGAATACTTTTATGAAAAATTTTAGCCCTCAGTTACAAGACGTTCGGAACGCTATGTTATCTCTCGAAACCTCGATGTCTTACTTCAACACTGAACTGGAAAAACTGAAGTCTGAACACACGGTACAGTCGGATACATTGCGTACTATGAAAACAGAGTGGGAAGCATTGCGTGCCGATAATCAGGTACTCTCGTCGCGGTTGGCCCAGTTGGACCAAACTTCCCGCTCGTCAAATATAGAAATTCAGTGTGTTCCTGAGCATAAGGATGAAAACCTTTTAAGTACAATTCATCAACTTAACAGCTAAAACTATAAAATGTCCAGTCAGTGAAAGCAACATACACTATTGCTCCAGATTGGCTAAATTAGACACCAAGAGTCCGCGTCCACGCTCCATATTAGTCAAGTTCAGTAGCCCACGTCTACGGGACGAGTTTCTCGCTGCTACCGCCAAGTTTAATAAGCTCAACAAGGATGACAAATTAAACGCAAGCCATTTGGGGATCGGAGGTAATAAAAAATCTGCCATATATGTCGCCGAACACCTCACGCTCGAGAATAAAAAACTCCACGCTGCTGCACGTAGTAAAGCGAAGGAACTACAGTACAAATATGTGTGGGTGCGTGATGGTCGCATTTTCATGAGAAAAACTCAGGAATCCAACTATGTTTATGTGAAAATTTTAGATTTATTGAATCGGTTGTCATAATAACGCTATATTTGACTAATGTTACTTAAGGGCATGTTAAAGAATTTAAGTTTATATTTTCAGAATGTAAGGGGTCTAAGAACCAAAACTACCGAATTATTTAAAAATACTGTTTGTTCGAACTATGATGTAATAGTGTTAGTAGAAACATGGCTGAACGGCAGTGTCTCGGACAATGAATTGATTGATGATCGTTACGTACTTTACAGGCGCGATCGCGAAAATAGTGGTTTCCACGCTAAAAAAGAAGGTGGTGGCGTTTTAATTGCAGTCGCAAAGCATTTGAAATCATATCGCTTATGTGAAAATGATTCGGACTGTGAGGATCTATGGGTTAAATTGGAATTGCGTGGAACAAATAACAAATTGGAGTACTTATTGATCTGCACTGTTTATTTACCCCCTCCCACTCAACTACATATCCTTGAGCATTTCACAAGCCATGCAAACAATTTATTAGCCAAACATGATGGGAAGACCATCCTTCTCGGCGATTTTAATTTAAGTAACTTACAGTGGCTTTATACAAGTAATACACAAGAACTGGCGCCAGTTGTGTCTAACAGCTTACTTCATAAATTGTTAGTAGACTTCATGGCACTTAATAACTTAGCTCAATATAACTCTCATAAAAACGTAAAACGAAATATACTAGATCTTGTACTCAGCTCCGTTACGATCCCGCAAGTCTCAGTCTGTTCATATCCACTCATCAAAATAGATATATCGCACCCCCCTTTAATGTTTAATGTAGCGATCGAATACTCTGTAAAACTACCACCTAAATGCAATGGCAGATTCCATTTCCATAGAGCTCACTATGAAAAAATTGTTAGTGATCTAGATAGTGTTAATTGGGCAGATGACTTTGAAAGATGTGCGACTGTTGACGACATGGTTAAGGTTTTTTATGTCACACTCAGATCATTAATAACTAAACATGTTCCTAAATTTAAGCCTCATAATAAAAATAAGTACCCCGTTTGGTTTTCGGCTGCATTGATTAGGAGTCTGAAAGAAAAATATAAATATAGAAGTAAGTATCGTAAATATGGAAACCCTCGCGATTGTCTCACTTTCGAAATGTTAAGAGATCGTTGCAATTCTCTGCATAATGCAAATTATAATAAATATTTAGAAAATTTAGAATCCTCGTTAAAATATAACCCTAAATTAATTTGGAGCTACGTTAAACATAAAAGAGGGATTAGTTCTAACTACCCGGCACAGATGTGTTCAGCTGATAAGGTTGTAGACAATGGACCGGATATTTGTGATATGTTTGCTGAACAATTCTCTTCAGTCTACAATACAGACAATATCTCTGTCCCCAAAGCTTCCCAAGTACCTTCTGCCACAACCACTTTAACAGGCTTTTCAGTTACAACTACTCAAATTTACCGGGTGTTAAAAAGACTTGATGCTTTTAAGGGATACCTTCAATATTTGCCGTCAAATGTGCCAGCGCTTTAGCATTGCCTCTATCAATTATAATAAATAAATCTCTCGATACTGGTGTATTCCCTGAGGTTTGGAAGGACTCTCTTGTCTTGCCACTGTTTAAGAGTGGTGATCTCAGGGACGTGACGAACTACAGGCCAATATCCCTGATTCCTGTTTTTGCCAAAGTTTTTGAATTGTTGGTATGTCCAATTCTGGCATGGCACTTGAGACATATTATAACATCAGATCAGCATGGATTTATCAAGGCGCGATCTACGGCTACCAACTTGACATCTTTTGTCGAGGACCTTGCCGAAGGAGTTGATCGTGGCCATTCAATAGACGCTATTTACACTGACTTTAGCAAGGCCTTTGACAAAGTAAATCATAATCTTCTTATTCGTAAACTTTATTTGTCCGGGATTGATGGCGCTTTCTTGAATTGGTGCATGTCTTACCTTTCAAACAGGAAATCGAGGGTTGTTGTGGGTGGTTACTCGTCGAAATCGTATGCAACGTTGTCAGGGGTTCCTCAAGGTTCCCATCTTGGGCATTTGTTTTTCAACTTATTTTTATTTTTAAGTTTTGAGCACTCTAGGTCATGCATGTTTGCTGATGACCTTAAATTTTTTAGACAGGTCAATTCAATCGGTGAAGCTCAATTGCTTCAATCTGACCTAGACAGGTTAGTAATGTGGTGCCAAGTAAATGGAATGAGTCTAAACATCGATAAATGTCACGTCATACGCTTTACTAGAAAGAACACTAAGTTGTCAAGAACATATCACATTAATTCTATACCTTTGGCTGAAGTGGAGTACATTCGAGATCTTGGAGTCATCATCGACAAAAAATTAAGGTTCAATTTACACATCGATACCGTGTCGCAGAAAAGCTTCAGAACTTTGGGATTTGTTTTGCGCAATTGCAAGGCCTTCAAAAAACCCGACACTAAAATCGCAATTTACAATGCCCTCGTCCGTAGCACCTTAGAATACTGTAGTGTGGTGTGGAATCCGCACTACGATGTCTATAACAAACGGTTGGAGAGCGTACAAACGTTTCACGTTTCCTTTGGCACTTGTCTTTCAGCTGTAACTTGGCCAAAAAAACTACCATCATATGAGGCACGTCTTAAACATTTCGGTATGAAATCGCTTCATTCTCGTAGGACACTGTTGGACAGCATGTTTCTCTTTAAATTAGTTAACAATCTAACAGACGCTCCTTACCTTCTATCTAAATTAAGTTTCAATATTCCTAGGAGGCAACAAAGACAATGTAATAAATGTAAACCTTTTGTTAATAATATTGCACGTACCAACCTTGGGCAATATTCTCCAATGAACAGGATTGTAAGCAATTACAATAAATTTCATAATGTTAAAATACACTCTCCTGTTAAACGTGGTTTGAAAAAACAAATTAATATAGATGTTTTTTCAGGCCGCTTATTTGATTTCAAATCAAGTCTTCGACAAATTATTCAATAGGTCTAAAATCTCTTCAAAATATCATTATTAATTATTTATCTCTACAGTTAAATTATTATAAGGTTCAATTACAAATATTAAATAATTTAAATTTCAAAACACATTTTCACGATTGTATTAAAATCTCTAAACTGTTGTCTAAGTGTATATCTGGCTCGTTGTTTATACCTATAATTGAAGTGCCACTTTTCATGTGTGAACTTTTAAAATTATTTTTGTTAGTTATTAGTCTTAGTGGTTGCTTTGTTGGTGTATCAATAAATAAATAAATAAATAAAATAAAATAAAGTGGTGATTAAATTTGTTTATGGTAACTTTAGGGGTGTTATTATTTTTTATGAGCTCCTTTGGATTATTATTAGAGTGGGGGATGTCACAGATATCTTTAATAGTCTTCCACAGTTTTTTAGGGTTATTTTGAGATGTAGTAACTTTTGTAATATTATAATTATTTTTAAGTCTGCGTAAGAGATTATTATAGAAGTTGTTATATCTTTTATAAGTTATTTTCAAAAATTCATTGTTCGGATCTTGTTTTACTTTAAGGTGCAGATTATCACGATGTCGAGAGCATCGTAACAATCCTGGATTAATCCAAGGCTTAATACAAATCCTGGATCGGCTGATTTTTTTTACTTGAGTGTTTCGAGCAGCACAGTCCGTGTTCACGCGAAAGCGTGACGTCACTTTACTCACCGCGCGCACCTCGCCGTCCCCGCGCGATAAGACGGTCGCCGTAAACGTCAAACGAGGCGGCTCTCGCCCGCCATCACTCAGCCAGACGCATTCAGCTCGCGCGCACGCAAAAATCCAGTAAAATCCGCTCTGCGACGCCGCCGTTTTCGCCACGAGTCGGATACGCTCCCAAGTTTTACCGACGTAAAATACGCGTACGCGAGTGCGTGAACCAGTGCATCAATAAGACACTACAAACTATAACTATAAGTGAACAACAGTTCTTCAGCACGACGTCCACAGCAGGACGCCTCCAACGAGAACTCACGGTCACCAGCTCTCACCAGTTCCAGAGTCTCCCGACATACCCCACGGAACCCAGGTACCAATAATTCTTCCCTACCTATCGTATGGTGGCATATTGCCTCACCATATTTCCTTCGCTGCCGGATAACTGAACCAGTTCCTATCAGCTCTTATCAGCTCTTAATTAAAATTCTAATTCCTTTAATACAGTCCACTATCTGCCCTATTTAATTCCAAAATTTGAATATCAACTACTGAAACTTCATTTTATTAATTTAAAATCCCCTTACGTCATACAAATCACCTACTTAACTTAAATTCATTTGTTTGCTTATCAAACAAAAAACCGACTAGCGATT
Organism: Selenia dentaria; assembly: GCA_917880725.1. Taxonomy (NCBI): domain Eukaryota; kingdom Metazoa; phylum Arthropoda; class Insecta; order Lepidoptera; family Geometridae; genus Selenia; species Selenia dentaria. The sequence goes on from OU862891.1 coordinate 9,043,206, forward strand.
AGAAGCTTCTAGCAAAAATTCCACTCGGCAGGAACAAACATATTGCCAAGCGAAATCGACCCGTCTAATTAGGTGACGACATCGTATGACACAAGCGCGCCACAGAATACATGAGAGTTGTTTCACATTCCTGACGGATTAACCTAGCGCTACGATACGATTGTTATTGATATTGCTTGCAAGAAAGATTTGTAATTAAGAACTCTTAAGGCCAGTACTTACGACATTAAGTTTGTTTATTAAGTTATAATACTGATTGTACTGAGTACGGTTAAAAGATCTACTTAATTAGGTTACAGGCTAGGTACTAGTAACTACCTACGCCAGGTACTTTGTTGATTTTAATAATACTAATTATACTAAGTACTGTTAAACGGGTTTGCTTGTGTTCTTGAGATTAAATAATTATAATTCGTCCATAGTCGCACGTTTGGAATTCAGCCCAATTTGTTTCAAGAGCTTTATTCTTGCCTTAGAGATCCGCACACCATTTTAGAGTTCCGTGAAAATTTTTACGTAATTAACATAAAGTAACACCTGTTAGCTGTTGTGATTCAACACTCATATATCATTTAGACATGCTACTTAATTAGGTTACATATGTTATCTATAATTGGATTAACTATTTATATTTAAATTAGGGTTCCGCGCAGTTATTAAATATTTAGTACCGAACGAATTTACAGGTTTCAATTAATAAAGTAATTAAACCCTCAGCTCACATAAGGTTTAGTACACACGTTATTAATTTAGGCGTTATTTTAACCGACTTACGAAAAAGGAGGTGCGGAATTTCACCGACGATTAAATATTTTAATATTTTTATTTCCTTTAAATTTGGCTTGCGTCCTTGTGCCTGACTTCGCCTTCGACGTTAACGATGCCTTCAAAATCACACGCAGCTCGCTTTTGGGAGGTACTGAAGGCAATTTTTGCCCTTGCCGAGATGGCGTCATCGATGCGAGAGGGCAAGTCAAAGTACACCAATTTGGAATTTCATTCCAGATTTGATGACCTAAGGGCTTTGCGTGACAAACTCGACGCGGTGTACTATGAAATCCTAGACACCGACGATTTATCGGACGCCCAGGAAAAATCCTACCAAGAGCAATATGACAAGGCAATAGAAGTCTATAACGCGATTCTTTTTGCCCACAAAATTATAAACATATTACCATCAGCCCAAAGTGACGATATACCATCAGCACAAAATAAGGGAAACGTCACAGCGCCAGCTACGGTAAACTCGGTTTTGCCCCAAATAGAGTTACCCAAATTTACCTCGCGACTCGAGGACTGGCCCTCCTTTATATCTATATTTAAGAGTTTGACCGACAACATGGCCAACCTTACGGGTGCAGTAAAACTGCACTACTTACTTTCCTGCCTAGCAGGGGAATCGCGATCGCTCATTGCACACCTGACGATCACGAATGAAAATTACGTAGTAGCCTTGGATATCCTGACACGAAGATACGAAAATCGACGGCTGCTCATCGATCGTTTCGTGGACGTAATTTTCGATCTGCCCACCATATCGTCGCGTTCGGAAATCAGGAGGCAGTTCCTAACTCCGCTCATATCCGCACAATCCGCGCTTACCAATTTGGAGCTATCCACTACTGGAGATAGTGGATATATTTTCGTGTCGATCGTAGTACGAAAACTCAAGGGGGAACTTAGGTCCTTCTTTGAACGTCAATACGGGTCATCTGACCGACTCCCGACCCTAGCCGACCTCGTCACCTTCCTTGAGCATCACGCACGCTGCAACGAGGTCAGCGTATCGACCGCCACAGCTCCGCCCACGCTCGGACCAAACGCAAACCAAGCGTCACCGTCCGGGGCACAACGCGCGCGCACGTATCACCCCGACTACGCGCAGGTTCGACGGGTATATACTGCAAGCGCCTCTCCGACACGCTACGAGGATTCGAACCCGCGACCTCAGCATTATGCGCAGGCGTTAACCACACGACCCGCGCGCTTCTCGCCCCCACCTCGACAGGTATCGAACCCGCAACCGCCGCGCTATACGCAGGCATTAAACCTATCACCCGCGCGCTTCTCGCCCCCACCTCAGCAGGTCTCGAATGCGCAAACATTCTCCAGAGGCAATCATTACTGCCCGTGGTGTAATGACCGGGGCCACAAGCTACGGGTATGCCCCCAATATAACAAACAACCAGTGCAGGGCCGCTGGGATTTCATTTACGCGCGCGACCGGTGCGCCAAATGTCTAGGCCCGCATTATGACGATGAGTGCACGTCAACGGGCCTATGCAAAACATGTGGCAGTGCAAACCACCACACAACCCTGCACAGGTTGGGGTGTACCTCACCAACGCACAATTCCGCGCATTTGCTACCCGCACAACAGCGCGAGATACCACGCCGCCGTCCCTCACCTGATACGGGCCGGATGGTGTCCTTCAGACGCACTCCAACGCGCACTACCTCGCGTTCACCACCGCCCCCTAGGCAATGACTAGGGCGGCACAATAAACGCATAAACACTCAGCACACACATACTCAGCACATATCAGCCCAGCTCACGGCTAATCATCAGCACACACATCAGCCCGAAGCTAATCAGCACACATCCCAGCGCGTAGATAATCAGCACATATCTTATCTGTTAATCAGCACACATCTCAGCGCAATGTTAATCAGCACACATCGCAGCGCGCAGATAATCAGCACACATTTTATCAGCCCACAACTACACACACAACACGACGACAAAATGTCGTCGCAAACACCTTGAGTCATACTACTGACATCTCAACGCCAGACAGTATGCACAATAGACCTGTACTACTACCTACAGTCTCACTCGAGATAGCAGACTGCAAGGGCAATTTTCACCAAGCACGAGCGTTATTAGACTGTGGCTCTATGATAACACTAATAGATGAAAACATAGTAAAGCGACTTTGTTTACCTACTCAGCGCACCCAATTAAAAATAAAAGGTATAGGTGATCAGTACTCAGAAAATTCTTCATCATATGTCGTCATTACGTTTCGACCTGTACATATGGACAGGCCCGTAATAAGGACAAAGGCATATGTGCTCAAAAACGTAACAGGAGTTTTACCGCACACTAAACTGCCTAGTTTGGATGAAAGCACCAATTACGTTCCACTAGCAGATTTTTCTTTTAACATACCTGCACCGATTGACCTCTTATTAGGGTCAGACATATTAGGTAGCATCTTAGACGGTACTAAAATTTCTCTAGGGCCCGGCAGACCTGTAGCCTTCGGCACGATATTTAACTTCACGTTATTAGGCCCAGTATCACAAGATACGGGCACTCAGCCTCAAGTCAACTCAGCTCAAATTGACCATACTGACTTGGCACTACAGTCCAGCCAAGACATCCAGTCAGCTCTAGAGAGATTCTGGGAAGTAGAAGAAGTCAGTAATACCATTCCCGATGGTACATCAGCGCACGAAGAGTGCGAAAAAATATACCAGTCCACCACCACGAGGGACCAGTCTGGTAAATATATAGTCGCGCTACTATTTGTTACGGATGCCCCCGAACTAGGGGCTACGCACGCTATAGCACTTCGGCGGTTTCTAAACCTCGAAAAGAAACTCCAACGAAACCCCGAACTCCGCTCAAAATATGTAGCGTTTATGCAGGAGTACCTAGATAAAGGTCACATGAACCCCTGCCATCCAAACACGTTCCGCGATCAGCCCCACTGCTACATACCGCACCATGGCATTTTCAAGGCCAATTCAGACAAGCTACGTACAGTCTTTGACGCTAGTTGTAAAAGCGCAAATGGCACTAGTCTCAACGACACCTTACATACGGGACCGGCCCTGCAGCGAGATATCACGGATATCATTTTAAACTTCCGAACACACAAGGTCGTTTTCAGCACAGACATACAACAGATGTTCAGAAACATCATGATTCAGCCCGACCACAGACGGTTTCAGCTCATTCTCTGGCGTTCATCGCCAGATCAGCCCTTATTAACATATGCATTGTCCACCGTGACTTACGGATTACGCTCCAGCCCATTCTTAGCGAACCGCACCATCCAGCAGTTGATCGCGATTGAAGGGCAACGCTATCCCAGAGCCGCTCAGGTGCTCTCTAGGTCAATATTTGTTGACGACGTGCTCACCGGACATGATACTGTCGGTGAAGCCATGAACTTACAAACCGAGTTGATTAGCCTACTCGCACTGGGGGGTTTCCAACTGCGTAAGTGGACATCCAACTCACGCCAGCTCTTAGAAAGGTTCCCAGATGACCAGTGCGAGATGTCGAAAGATTTTGACGTCAGCCCAGACGATAACTCCATCAAAGTTCTTGGCATACAATGGATACTACAAACTGACGAATTTACCTACAGTGTCTCAGTACCTACGGTAGATGGATTCACCAAGAGCTCAATACTCAGCACTATAGCACGTCTGTACGACCCATGCGGTTGGATCAGCCCCGTCATCTTCCGCGCGAAATAATGACAGTATCGCACATACGCTTTCTAAACAGCACATAACGTGGTGGCTAAACCCACCAAAGGCACCCTGGTTCGGTGCACTTCATGAAACAGCGGTAAAGTCAGCGAAACAATTACTGTACCGTGTGGTCGGCGAACAACGCCTCACATTTGAGGAGTTTTCAACTCTATTAGCGCGCATTGAAGCCGTGCTCAATTCACGCCCTCTCAGCCCACTCTCTTCTGACCCTGCGGATCTTGAAGTTCTCACCGCGGGCCATTTCCTTATTGTCCGTCCGCTCACAGCCTTACCTGAATATTCGGTAGAAGGCCGAGCCATTTCTGCACTAAAAAGATTCAAGCTCGTCCAATCCTTATCCCAACACTTTTAGCGATCCTGGTCCAAGTCCTACCTGCACACCCTCCAAACCCGCTCCAAATGGACTTCCCGATCCAGCCCACCTCAAGTCGGGGAACTGGTACTGATAGTGGACGACCAGGTGCCGCCTCTACACTGGCGCATGGGCCGCATCACCAAGACGCTCCCAGGGAGGGATGGCGTCACCCGAGTGGTGGAACTCAAGACGACTTTGGGCATCCTGACGCGACCTGTCCTCAAGATCGCCCGCCTGCCTATCGATTGAGCACCACACCACACCTTTGCCGCGTGGGGAATGTGTTCACGCGAAAGCGTGACGTCACTTTACTCACCGCGCGCACCTCGCCGTCCCCGCGCGATAAGACGGTCGCCGTAAACGTCAAACGAGGCGGCTCTCACCCGCCATCACTCAGCCAGACGCATTCAGCTCGCGCGCACGCAAAAATCCAGTAAAATCCGCTCTGCGACGCCGCCGTTTTCGCCACGAGTCGGATACGCTCCCAAGTTTTACCGACGTAAAATACGCGTACGCGAGTGCGTGAACCAGTGCATCAATAAGACACTACAGACTATAACTATAAGTGAACAACAGTTCTTCAGCACGACGTCCACAGCAGGACGCCTCCAACGAGGACTCACGGTCACCAGCTCTCACCAGTTCCAGAGTCTCCCGACATACCCCACGGAACCCAGGTACCAATAATTCTTCCCTACCTATGGTATGGTGGCATATTGCCTCACCAGTCCGTTATTATTTTGTTAAATGTATGTAGCGCATGTTCAACACAATCACTCTGCATTATCTGCCCCTAGTTAGCACTTTTCAGGTCGTCTGCTACTGCAAGAAAGTTGGTTTTCCGCAGCACTATTCTCTTGTTGGTAGCGGGCTTAGCCTTAGTAGACTCCAGACCCATGATTATAATGCTATGGTCTGTTACTGAGCATTGAGCGACCAATCCAATAGCGCTACCTTTTGATCTGACAAATATGTGGTCCAGGCAAGAATTCCGTCTGGTAGGAAGTGTAATTGCTGGGTAAAAATTGTATTCTGTCATAAGGAGCTGGTATTTTGAACTGGAACTGCCTAGTGAATCATCCAGTAAGTTGATATTAATATCGCCAGTGAAAATAACGTGCTCTTGATTAACTGTGGTTTGCAATACAGAGTCAAGGGAGTCTATAAATCTTTCGGTTTTATCGAATGATGGAGAGCGATACACACCGACTATTGTAGTGCCGTTCCCGACGTGCACCAATAAGCAGTTAGCGTCGTTGAATATTGGTTCTTCTGTCGTAGCAGACCAACAATCTTTAATGTATATTGTGACTCCCCCACACTTATTAATAATTTTCTTTGTATGAAACGTCGTGTAGCCAGGCATATGTGGGATAATAGTATTTTCATGTAACCAACATTCAGTAAGGACCAGTACGTCCAATTCAGTATTTAGCCGCTTCAAAGCAACTAGGAGATCAGGGAAATTTTTTCGTATGCTTCTAATGTTTAACGTGAGGATTTTGAAATTATATGTTTGAGTTATAGCCTTACAATTTTCAAGGATGTGTACGGTGCGACACTCAATTTTTAGAGTTTCGTCTATATCTGTATACACGTCTGACTTATCCATTATCAATAGATATATAGAAGTGAAAACGAGTTAGTCTTAAGATAGCTGGCGCACCGTAGCACCGATTTTTATTATTGGTCCAGGCCAGTAAATGAGTGTTCTCCTTGCTTAGCGGTCCATTTGGGAGGTTAAGTCTGAGATATTGTAAGAAGTGTGTATTATGATAGTTGTAATTATTCTTCCAAGCTTTAAGTTCGATGGGTGTTAGTGTATGAATGTGAGTGTGTGGTCTGTGTTGTGATATCTGAAAAAGTTGTAAATAAAAGTGTATTGAAGATACATCTGTCGTAGTTGTTACAATAGTTACGCATGACATATTTATATATATACGACAGCTTAGTATAAAACATATCCAGCCTATAGTAAAATCAGTTATTAGAAGTGAAGATACGTTCCAGATCTGCTGGTCCTGAATTATGAGATTAGTCAGTGAATGAATGAATTACTATAGAATGAATCACGTCTAATTCATATTCATTTGTATTATTTTCATCCTTATCGGAACACTTTTCAGTGATAGAAGTAACCGATAAACTGATACATCTATTGCTGCGATGGAATAATTGAAACAAAATAAAACGTGATATAATATTTTAGTTCGAGTGTACTGTTTAGTTATAATATTTGCACTTTTTTATATATGAACACGTACAGTTTGCCATCCGTCAAGAAAGATCTTTGTTTAGTTAAGCTTTTACTAATACAATCACAAAAGTCCTCAGTCATCAGAGTAAGGTCCAGTCAATAAGTTGGAGGTGCTGAGCATATTGATTGCCTCATATAAACTTTTAAGGAGGATCTTTTACTCCTAGTTACCCATTGCCAGACACTAACCTTTCGCCAAACACCCATAAAATGAATTTGTGAAAAATGAAATGTAATTGTATTTATGGTACCTATAGACTTTTTTTATAACATTTTACATTTTAAAAATATATCTCAGCTCGATTTTTCTTTATTCATTGAAAAATTATGAGCTCAAAGATATTGAACTCCTAAAATACATACCGGTTAAAAGGCATAAGAAAAATAAAAGGCTATATAAATGGAGCCTGGGTACGTAGGTCTCAAGATTTTAGTAACAAGTAAATATACGTATGATTATTATTATCGTTGGAGATCTGATTTGATCGATTACAGAGAGTAGATTTTTTTTGTATCTTGAATAGTTGACCTGATCTTGCCTATAACACGAAACATACTAAACGTGTTATGGTTTACAAGTATTGCTAAAGTGAGCTTAATATTCTATTAATAACTCCAAGAACGTAGATATCACTGGTGGTAAGATTTTATCAAAAAGAGGTTGCACGGATTGGAACCCAAATAACTAAAAAGAGGTTTATCAATAAACCGAATAAATTTTTAAGAACTTATATAAGTAAAGCAATTTTGAATATATCCAAATTTTTCGCGCATTTACGTCATTCCTATGGCATGACCTGCGCTACGAGCATACTAGCAAGGTGTAAAATTGCAGCTCCGGTTTCTGGTCTGATCCTTCACGCTTGGTAAGCATTTAGGACCACGCCAAAGACCAGAGCTGCCATGATAGAAAAGAAATGGTGTAAGATTCAAATTCAAATCACAATTATTTGTCTTAGACAAGTCTAGGAAAATTTTTGGTGGTAAAATATTATTGAAAGGCTTTTGTACAGATTGGAACCCATATAACAAAAAAACATCAATTAAACTGACAATAACATGTTTACAAACATGTTAAAATATTTGATTTATATTTACGTTCGTTCAAATTTTGCACTTATGTACGTCATTCGTATCGCATCCCCTGCGCTCTCTGCTCTAATCGTATACGCTTTGTAAGGACCAGATTTAGGACCCGACCAGAGACCAGCCGTGCGATTCCCTAATGGTTCCTCGTTGCGTTCGTCAACGAGCTCACCGATGTCAAATACATTATGAGATGTCGCCCTTGTTCATAAGGTTGTTTTTACAACGTTTCTTGTCATCTCGTCATTTGTTTCACGGATGTTGTCAAAGATGCAACGATGTTTGCTCTTACAGAATCGCACGGCAGAGCTGTCGTTATAAAAAAAGTAATAATGTAACATACGAATGAAAATCAATATATTATCCTAGTTTAATTGTTGAATTTATGAAAATTAATTTTAGAGTAGGCGTTAGCCTTGAGTCAACACTCCCATGTTATTACAATTGACAAATACAAATTATCTTACTAACTTTGCAAGTTCATTCAACTCTCTTTACTTAATTTTCCTCGAACTTTTTCTAACTTCAAGTGAATGTCTAAGCAATTTATTTTTATAAAGAAAACTTATGAACCTTTGAAAGAAAATAAGTGAGCTAACAATACACGTTGATAAATAGATGTATATTTGTACACAATGCCTTGAAACAATGATAAATAGGCTCATACTGATAAACTGGACGTATATTGCAATCTAGACACGCGGCGGCGTATATGAGAACTAGCGAAGTCAGACCTTAAACTTCAATATATTATCCTAAGTTATAAGGAATGATATTTTAAGTTGTTATAAAATATTTTATACTGTTATAAATAGATTTCAGGACGGACTTGACACCCATTTAGATCTCACTTCTTTTGTCGTTGATGTCAACAACTGAGCCAAACATCATAATATTGAACTTTGCTCTCAATTTACATTTATATTTTTGATGGGATACTATCTACGCAGGCTCAGAGGGCGGGTGAAGCTTCCGACATAGGTGAACGTTTGTTACTAGCCGTGCGATTCTCTAAAAGCAAACGTCGTTGCATCTTTTACAACATCCTTGAAACAAATAAAGAGATGACAAGAAACGTTGAAAAAGCAACCCTATGTGTAAAGGTGATATCTCATAAAGTATTTGACATCGGTTAGCTCGTCGACGAATCATTTCAGAATCGCACGGCTGACAATAACCGGGGACTAACGAATGGTTTAACAAACCTACTGCTGTGTTATCGAGTCTGTTGTATGTTTTATTTAAAGCTTATGATAAAAAGTGCATAAAATAACCGCTGCTGTTTACTTCTGATGCAACGTAGAAATTTTTCGATAGTCTGTGTGAATGCGTCTGATTTCAACGATGTTACAGATCGATAGGTGCATGAACACATCTCCCTTCTTAATCCCTGAAAAAAGTTCCCAAAAATACTTAACTGACTATTAAAGTAGGGTTACGTTACTATTGAGTGTATGTACTCGTATGTATAAAGGGTTATTGGAAAAAATACTGACAACCTTTTAAGGAAAACTTTTGTTGATCATAACTTTTGTTCTGCAACTTTTATTATTTACAACATTATCCATCCGTATAAAGTGGTGTGATGGGAAACGCGGAGGTTGAACGGAAGACCCATCTCCACGTTTGAACACGTGTTTGCGCGAGTCTCGAAGAACATAACTTATTTGTTGTGAAGTAAAGAAATTTCCCTTGTGGGCAATTTCTTTACTTCGATGTGCGCATTTTTAAGATAACCCTCTACTACTAGTATAATTAAAATTTGTTGGATCGTCCTACAGCTTAAAATGCTTGATGGATTTTGAAACGATATCATTGAATTCATCTCATTCGTGCGACTGATACGATAATTATAGTCTCCCAAAATCAATTTAAAATGGTGCCACCATATTGCATTAAACAAAATATTTTCAACTGTAAATCTCTCATACATTATATATATTATTTCCGTTTTAACGGAAATAAAATAATGTTTTGGTCTCTTGTCACTTGGCCGGTATTTTAGTATGTGTTGTTATAGAGGCAACAGAAATACATCATCTGTACAAATTTCAACTGTCACGGTACATGAGATACAGCGTGGTGACAGACGGACAGACAGACAGAGAGACGGACAGTGGAGTCTTAGTAATATGATCCCGTTTTACCCTTTGGGTACAGGACCCTAAAAATAGCTCCTTACAATGAGATATATTGGACATTAAACCTCAATGCCAAGAGATTTTCCATCCTTGTTTGCTGTCGGGATATAATTTCATTCACTACAATATTTCTCCTTATTTGCCAGTAATTTCATGTAACAGAGGACAAGCTTATTGTCATCATGCCTAATGTTTGCACACAAATATCAAAAGTATAGTATTGTACCTATTATTTCGAGCTGTTCAATATACTTTGTATGAAACTCCCTACTGCAAAGGAAACTAATGGGGCTTTTAACGTAACCGACTCGACTCGGGACAAGTTCACCTTTAGACAGTCCCTACATCAATGTGAAAGGTTGTGGATCAAATCGCTTTCAAAACGGGAACGGTATGGCTCAGTTGGGAACTTTGGGTTGGCTCTGCAAGTAAATGTTCAATGGTTAACTTCAGGCATCCGCCAAAGAGAAAAATAAAAGGAAAACTGCATTAAATGAATACGAAAAAGCATTGAATATTTAAATTAGGATGTAGATACCATGAACATAAAATCAAAGTGCAAAAATTAAAATCAACAGATCCATTGATGCAATCTGAATCATACTATTTTATGGTTATTGCATTGATTTACTTACCTTTCATGTTTATTTATCTTGTTAATATACAAACGATTGATCTGAAATTCTGAACTGAAGATCTTTTAACATCAACATAATTTATTAGAACTATAAAGAAATGGATTTTCACTCATCTTCTAGGCATCTGTTTTTCTCGATTTAAGACGGTTAGGATCGTTGCCCACTTCACGAACTATACGCTATGCCTTTGCTTTAACTAACAAATGTATCGACATGTTTGAAGTAAATTATAATAAATAAGTAAAGGTAACTAAAGACAAAGAGCGAAGAAAATTATTAAGAATTGATACCACAGAAGTAAAAAATAAAAAATATATTTGGAGAAAAATTCATCTCAGCAACCTTATTGCTGAAAGCAGGGACGAGGCCACGGACGAGGCATAATCATTAGCTCCAGCAATGGTGCACTTTGTTGAGCCTCCGTCTATCCGCTGAAGTGTTAATACCCCAGTCGAATTAGGATTTACCCGTAAAAAATGATAAGTAACAATTTTCCTTTGGAATTCGTTGGGTAAGGTCAACATTTTGTTTTGCGTGACAAAAGAGACTTACAGATTTAAAAAAAATTGGTAGCTTTCATATGCATTCAGTAAAGAGCTGTTATTTTGATACCCGTTTACCCTTCAATATTTTTTAAATTATAATCTAGGTGTTTTTTGTACATAGAAATCAAAAACATATTTTTTATTACTAATACTCGAAAAATAAAGGATGAAGTTGCCTAAGGAGCGGTTTGAAAGTAATACTTTTCAGCCCTAGGGAGAATCTACATCAATTTTCACATTTCTATTGAACCATGTTCCAACGTTCTATACTGCCACTTAAATTACAGCGCGATCAAACATTGATATAACTTATAGTTATTTATTATGTAATATTTTTTTAATGTCATTATCACTATTTCTTTTAACTAAATAGATTTAGGTTTGGTTTGGTTAGTTCGAATGTTTAAGTTTTTATCACCACTGGGGTAATAATGCACTATTTTACATTATATATTATCTATATATATATATATATATATAAAGCGAAAGGTCACTCACTCACTCACTCTCTCACTCACTCACTCATCACGAAATCTCAGAAACTACAAGTGCTAGGAGTTTCAAATTTTGCATGCGGGATCTTTATAGGACGTATAGGTGCTCACTAAGACGGGATTTTATGAAATTCAACCCCTAAGGGGGTCAAGAGGGGTGAAAACGTTTGTATGAATCTCATTTGTTTTTGACTTATAGTTGTGAAAATTTGTATTTGGATAGGTCATTCAAAATAAAAAATGTTGGCCTAATTTTTTTTGTGGATGGTGGTGGTTTAAGTGGGTGAAATGTAGGGATGAAAATTTGTATGGAAAGCCCTATATCTGTCTCAATCAATAGCATTCATATGCTCATGGACATCGCAGACGTAGCATCTTTTGTGAATGATGATAAACTGGTCTTCGTTATCAAAATTCCTCTAGTATCATTAACTGAATACAATCTCTTTCACGTATACGCTCTACCGACTCCTCACGATATTCAAAAGCCTAATTCATTTGCAATGATAAATCCGAGCACCAAATATTTAGCAATAACCGACGATAGGTTATTATATACTCTAAACGACAATCTCAGTGAGTGCAAAGTGATTCCCAGTAAATACTATTTGTGCAAACTTAACAATGTATATTCTAGTGTCTCTAATCAATTGTGTGAAGTGTCAATTCTTACGGAACACATCAGTGCTATTCCCAATACGTGTAATTATAAGTTAATAATAGGTAGTATAGATATCTTTCAGAAAATAAGTAATAATAGATGGTTATATGTTCAGTCAGATATAACGAAAATAACTGTAAAATGTACAGGTTTTATTAATGACTATGATATCGTTGGTTCAGGTATTCTTTCAATCCCAAGAGATTGTACGGGTTATCATAAACTTTTACAATTTACTCCATCAAATGAATACGACGTACAAATTCATTTGCCAACTCCTAACTTCAATATTATAGACGATGACTGCTGTTCAAAGCAGAAAGTCAATAAGAGTATCTCTTTCTTAACACCAATTAAACTATCTCACATAAATCTTGATTCTTTACAGTACGCCTCTCACAACCTCGAGCGGAGTGTTGATGAGTTGAATAAAATTGAGAACCAACCATACCATATCACTTACGGTTACTATTTCAGTATCCTTACAACACTTCTTTCTATTTCTGTATTTTCATTTATATTCTATAAAATATACCGCTGTTTTTGTAAAAGCAACCCTAAAGATGGGTGTTGTATTCAAATATACAATCATTGTAATTCTAAATCTAATACTCGTGTTAAAAGTAAATCGAGTTTTGAAATGACTGACATCGAGTTCACCTCCGAAGACTCAACTTCTCCAAAAACTTTGAGGAGGAACCTCGATTTTAATTTATAGTATTCTTATTCTGCTACTATTTGTAAATCATAAGTTAAATTTTAATTCTAATTCAAAATCCTAATTCTAATGCAAAATCTTAATTCTAATTCTAAAATCTTATTTTTAAATCTTAATTCTAGTTCCAATTCTAAATCTTAATTCTAGTTCCAATTATAAATCTTAATTCTAGTTCCAATTCTAAATCTTGAATCTAAGATCAGTTCTAAATCTAATATCTTAATTGCAATTCCATAACTTTAGTTTAATGCCTAATTCTAATGCCTTGATTTAATATGTAAGTAATACAATTATTAGTTAATGTTTACTCTCATACTTATTCTGATTTTTACTTCTAAATCTTAACAATAATTTTCATACAATTTCTGAGGTTCTAACTTTATAGAGTTTAACTAAATAATGTATTTAATATTATGTGTAAGTTCATACTTTACAGTATAACCTTTATAGCACGTGTGTGCATCATGATACCTGTAATGAGATATCTCCATTGTTTTATTTTTGCTAATGTGTATGTCGAAATATGTTTTAGTTAGGTATATTGCGAATACCAGCTGATATTGATTGTTTAAATGTTTATGTCACTGTTTTCTATATTGTTTCTAATGTCTGAATAATTTCCAATTTCTATGTTAAAATTACTGCACTTTACCAAATCCCTTTTGCTATTCTATTATATCAATTAATATTCTATATCATTAAAATTGATTTTTCTATTTTCTACTCACATCCTAATTTTATTTTTGGATGTTCCGTTTTAAAGGAGGAAGGTGTTACACCGCGTATATTGCTGACTAGGGGCAAACCCCCATCGACTTCATTCAAACACTGTCAGCATTATATGATCCTATATAATCCGCGCTTTCCAAATTAAATTGCCTTTTGTTTTGTGTTCTTCAGTGCATCAACTAATTGCTCTTAAAGCCGTCTTGCTGCCAGTTCAGTAACAGTAAAGTGAAGTGCAGGAATTTATTCCCTTGTGTGTAAAATCGTGTAAAAATTAAATAAAATAAAATAAATGTTTGTGTGTGTGTGAATGGTTGTTTTTTTTTAAGACAACCAGGAAGAGCCACACAACATTTTGGTGTCAGAATCAAAGGGGATCTAGTCCCTTGGCCGCCCTACCTGACGAGGTCGTCCTACTGCACGAGAGTGGTTGAGGCCAATTTCTTTGGCTTCGCCGCACTGGTCTCCAGCTGTCCACTGCCGCCCTACCTTCGAGGAGTTGGGTGCATCATCGTGACCTGCTGGAATTGGCCTACACACACAACGGAGGAATATTGAGCGCTGCTAAGCTGAGGCTTTCTGTCCAGCTCCGCGCCTCTTCCTGCATCAACACCTGCTGTTCTACGCTGTGGCTTGAGCTGCCCAGTGCCCGAGGTTCACTACCCGAGCGCTGAGTTGAGCCAGTCGAACACTAATCGCTGCCAGGTTCTATAGTCTGGTTCCCTTTCAGACGCTGAGCCTAGCCGCCCGCTATCTGAGTTGGAGTACTTGGTTCACGACTGAGTACCGACCCGATAGCCTAATCGAACATCAAATCATAAGGACAAACCCCGGTGAACAAACAATATCACCGACTGCACGCGCCGTAATCTGCTGACGCTCAAACAAGAGTCGGATGTCGACCTACATTCTACAGTTCCTGTAAGTGCTATTGTTTCACATAACTTATCGTTTTTATTGCTATTTTGTGTTGTGTATTTTATCGTTGCAAATAATTATGGCTCATTCTCACGATAAATTGAAAATGGAGAAATCCAATGTCACAGTTTCCGATCCTAATGTTCAGTTCAATATTTTAATGAAATTTATAAAACCTTTTGATGGAGAACGGCATAAGTTGTCTTCATTCATAAAAAATTGCGACAATGCGATAAGCCTATCATCGTCATCACAAACTGACCTTCTTTTTAAATTCATATTATCACAATTAGAGGGTAAAGCCGAGTTAGCATGTTCCCTTAAAGTTTTCGAAAACTGGCAGGAACTGAAACTATTTCTGAAGGCCACGTTTGGGGAAACTAAACACCGCGATCACCTTTTATTAGACCTCCAAAACTATATACCTACAAAACTATATAACCCAAGGCTTCCGAAACAGTTTCACAGTACAGCCTACGCTTAGAAACCTGTTTAACTCGACTGCAAACCGACATTGCCCATTTTACTCAACATCAAGACGAAATGAAAGGTCGCATTGCCAACACTGAAGACTTAGCCTTACATACTTTTATTATAAGTCTGCCAAGTCATATATCCACTATTGTTAGATGTAGAAATCCAACTAATTTACACGATGCCATTGATTTAGCAATACAAGAAGAAAAATTACAAAATTATATTCAGTCTTCTTCAAGGACTACCGAACCGAGGTCTCACAAATGTAAGACCTGCGGTAAATCAGGACACTCCGAGAGGAGCTGTTACCTAAACAGGCGTCCTATTCTTTCTATACCTGAACCGCCGCATCCAAAGCCATCTTATTCAAGTTCGCCTCAAACAAGTACTATATCCTGCAGATACTGCAAACATATTGGCCACGACATATCACAATGTCGTAAGCGCCAATATAATAATAATGCGCGCCAAATTCAAAAGCCGAACCCTTACAACCATACAAATAAGGTTCATTTTTATGACGAAACTTCAAATACTAGTGATAATGATTTAAACTAGAGGGGATTCCGGTTACGCGTCGTACGGAATCAGCTACTCAAACCGACGTGATATATGACGACTCACTTGGCTTTGTTTCTATGTCTTCTATGTATGCTAACTCTAATGAACATCTTCCTTTCAGGAAAAATAACCCACCTCTATCGTATAGCTCTAATAAATCTTATACTAAATCGGCTCTATCTAATACTAAATCGGCTCAATCTTATACTAAATCGGCTCTATCTAATACTAAATCGGCTCAATCTAATACTAAATCGGCTCTATCTCATACTAAATCGGCTCAATCTAATACTAAATCGGCTCTATCTAATACTAAATCGGTTCAATCTTCTACTAAATCGTCTCAATCGTCTCTTTCTACTAAATCAAAGCCATCTCAAATGATGTGCTTTACTAAACCGTCTCAATCGTCTCTTTCTACTAAATCAAAGTCATCTCAAATGATGACCTTTACTAAATCGACTCCATCGACTCAATCTACTATAACTTTGACTCAATTGCCTCTCTCGACTCAATCGACTCTATCACCTCTATCGACTCTATCGCCTCTATCGACTCAATCGACTCTATCCTCGAATCAATCGAATCTCTCCCTGAATCAATCGACTCCATCGTCTTAATCGACTCAAACTATGTCTCACTCGTCTCAATCCAATTACCCGACTCGTTCATCGAAATCGAAAGCCAAATTCAAAAATTCAAAATTGTTTTCAAAGCAACAACGCAGTAGTTCAACTACAAACAATAACCCTGATGATACCACATCGCATCAGGTTATTTATAAGGTATCATACAACAATAAAATTCATTTACCTCATGTGTATGTAAATTCTAGTTACTCGAATAAGCCGCTAGTGCTCCTAGTTGATTCTGGTGCAGCAATATCGCTTTTAAAAAAGTCATCTCTACAAGCCTTGCCTGAATTGAAACCAAATAAAATCAAGTTCAAAGGAATCGATAAAAACTCTGAGTATACAGAAAGCTTTGGTCAATTTCCATTTGATATTAACTTACCAGGCCATACTATACTCAGTGATTTTAACCTAATACCGGATTCCGTTGATATTAATTTTGATGGAATCATTGGCAATGACTTTCTTAAATCCAAAAACGCTGCAATCAACTACGAGTATAATATTCTACAGATAGGGATACACTCCCTACCTCTTTATTTTACCAAACCAGAATATACTATTCCTGCACGCTCTGAAACAATTATTGAATGCAATGTTTCTAACCCTAAAATATCCACCGGTTTCATCGACAAATTTAAAATTGAAAAAGGTGTGTTTATATCAAGCTGCCTAGTCTCAGTCAAACCCAATAATCATGTTAATGTCTCAGTCCTTAACACTACCGATTTCAACGTCAAAATCACATCCTTATGTGTTGAACTAAATCCATGTGATCTCCCTGACGACATTCAGATTAGTCATATAAATCCTACATCTCAAACTCCTGACAGAATTCATAAGGTTAAAGAACAGATCAGATCTTCTCACCTTAATGATGAGGAATCCCGAGCACTTCATAATCTATGCACGGAATATTCTGATCTCTTCCACCTTGATGGTGACCCTCTGACTCATACCAATACCTTAGAACATGCTATCAAAACAACTAGTTCACAACCGATTCATACAAAAACATATCGGTATCCCGAAGTCCATAAAGACGAAGTAAATAAACAAATAGCTAAAATGCTCGATCAAAAGATCCCCTATCTGGATAGTCCCTAAAAAACAAGATGCTTCTGGCCAAAAGAAATGGCGAATCGTAATCGATTACAGAAAGCTCAATGATATTACAATAGGTGATGCATATCCTATCCCTAACATAACCGAAATCCTTGACCAACTGGGACACAGTAAATACTTTTCAACCCTAGATTTAGCATCTGGGTTCCACCAAATCAAAATGAACGATGCTGACGCAGCAAAAACTGCATTCTCCGTTCCTAATGGACATTTCGAGTATACTCGAATGCCTTTTGGTTTGAAGAATGCACCTGCAACCTTCCAAAGACTAATGAACACAGTATCTGGTCTACAAGGTCTGCACTGCTTTATATATCTAGATGACGTCATCATTTACAGCCATGACCTCTCCTCACATGTACAAAAACTCGAACTTGTTTTCAAAGCTCTAAGAGAGCATAACCTCAAATTACAACCAGATAAGTGCGAATTCTTACGTCGCGAAGTAGCTTATCTTGGTCACATTATCACTGATAAAGGTGTCTCTCCAAATCCGGATAAAGTCAAAGCTGTTGTCTCTTATCCTATTCCTAAAAATCCAAAACACATCAAGGCTTTTCTAGGCCTTGTCGGCTATTATAGGAAGTTCATTGAGGACTTCTCAAAAATCACAAAGCCTCTTACTTCCCTGCTCAAAAAAGACGTTGAATTCGTCTGGTCCGATGCTCAAACCCAAGCATTTGAGACCCTCAAATCCTTATTAACCTCTGCTCCTATACTACAATATCCTGACTTCTCTAAGGAGTTTATCCTCACTACCGATGCATCAAATTACGCCTTAGGTTGCGTCCTCTCCCAAGGTGAAATAGGCAAAGACCTTCCCATCGCTTACGCGTCCCGCACCTTGAATAATGCCGAAGGTAATTACAGTACAACAGAGAAAGAACTCTTAGGTATTATTTTCGGTGTTAAAACTTTCAGACCCTATCTCTATGGTAGGAAATTCAAAATCGTCACTGACCATCGTCCCCTAGTCTGGTTGTTTAATTGCAAAGACCCCAGTAGCAAACTTGTTCGTTGGAGATTGAAACTGGAGGAATTTGATTATGAAATTATCTATAAACCAGGTAGGATTAATTCCAACGCTGACGGACTCTCTCGTCCTTCCATCAACGCCATCGTTGATCTTGACATTGACTTGACTGTTAACTTGACTTACGAATCCTTCCTTAAGTCCCGTTCCAGTCCTACTATCCTTGATACCCAGATTATCGAACACAATCAAAACCTATTGAAAACCACTTGTTCCGCCATTGCCTATCCAACGTCCATTGATCTAGATGAATCTAACTTTTATTGTGAAGAAATTCTAGATCTTCTCGAGGACAAACAAGATTTCATACAGTCCGAAAGAGAACTTCATCATGTTAAATCTACCACAGTAAACAACAAAACATTTTTCCATCTCTTTACCAAAATCCACCATTTTGAATCCGCATCTTATAAAGACGTGTTCACAGTACTCAAAGAGTTACGTAACCAACTCATAATATTTCATCCTGATGTTAGAGAAATTGCTATATCTGACTTTGCTAATCCTTTTGACAAATTAAAATTTCTTCTTATTTATGAAATGATAACATATCTCTTTAACAACACGCAAATCAAAATCAACATCTTCCACAACAAGATCATATATCCTACTCCAACCGAAGTCCCTACCATCCTCAAAGACAATCATGATTCTCCTGTAGGTGGTCATATAGGTACAGCTCGAATGTACAACAAACTTAAAGACCTATACTACTGGAAAAATATGAGATCCGAAATTGAATCATATGTCAAACACTGTTCCCATTGCCAACAAAACAAAGCTCTTAGAATAACAAACAGAGCTCCTATGGAAATAACTTCCACATCTCACGAACCTCTACAACGTATCGCGACAGATATTGTCGGTCCATTGCCTAAATCTGGTCCTTAAAAGTACAAATACATAGTAACTTTTCAAGACGATCTCACTAAATACTCAATGGCATATCCCATCACTCATTCAACAGCCGAACAAACATCCCAATGCCTTATTAAATTCATTTCCCATTTCGGCATTCCTAAAACCATCCTTTCAGACCAAGGTGTCCACTTCATAGCCGAAGTCTACAAACAAATCACGTCCCTATTCAAAATCAAGCATCTTTTCTCATCTCCTTACCATCCTCAAACTAATGGTGCTCTCGAAAGAGGCCATTCTACACTTAAGGAATATCTTAAGTCTTATGTCAACGCTAGCCAAGACGATTGGCATAAATACCTTCCCACTGCACTAGTGTCATACAACTCAAGTGTCCACTCATCAACTAACTTTACTCCTCACGAATTGCTTTTCGGTTGCAAACCTCACATTCCCAGTTCCATTTACGATATTTCCCCTGAAGTGACTTACCCTGACTACATCAAAAAATTGAAACACAAACTTGCTATGACACATAACCTTGCCCGCGAAAACCTTCTTAGAAGTAAAGAAAGGTCCAAAACTTACTATGACAAACACTCTCGCACCGTATCGTATGATGTCGGAGACGATGTCTATGTTAAGTGCCATCACAGACTGCGTAAAGCTTTGTCACCAGTCTGGAAAGGCCCATTCAAAGTCATAAAAGTTCACAGTAATCACAACGTCACAGTCCTTGTCAATCGTAAGCATGTTCGATACCATTTCGACGAAATAAAACTTGCTCACAATTCTGTTCCAGGGCCATCGTGCCAGGAATAACAACGGTAATATCACTTTCACTACCAAATCTCACAACACCGATCATCAATAGTCCCGGTCTCTTCTATGATCCTATCGGTACTGTCAAATATTATAATGATTTTTACAATGTTATAACCTTTTCTGATCTGTCCTATTTTAAGCCTCATATCGATAACCTTAATTCTATTTTAGATACTTCTAAGTCAATTTGTTCTGATTATCCTTCCTATCAAACGCGTATCGACTGCATTAACGTATTAAGTCCATTAGAAATCATGCTTGGCAATGTCAATAATAACTTTCATTCATTATCTCACTTAACATCAACTAACTCTACTAGATTCAAAAGAAGCGCTTGGTTTGGCTTCGGAGGTCCAATCCTTAAACAATTATTCGGATCCTTAGATGAAGACGATGCCAAGGCCTTCACTGACGCTATTAATAGTGTACAAGACGACCAGCGCCATTTAGCCGGTCTCATGAAAAATAACATTCATGTAATTTCCTCTACCATTTCCACATTTAATAAAACCATCAAAAAACTTAACGATAACGAAATTAATCTTAACGAGAACATGCAAAAGCTTAATAAAGTTCTCGAAACAATATCAGATGATTAAATGGTTAAACCGGCAAACACTCACGTTTATCATCTAGTCGTTATATTCCGACCGGTGTTCGGGCAGTACTGATGCCCATCCTCATGGAGAGCGTGGTCTAGCAGCGAAGGCCGCTAGTCGCGCACTGCGGGCTGCCGCACGCAACGCTCTCTGTGAAACTTGCGGTGCGGGTGCGGGGGACGTAGGCGGTGGCGGTGCCGGCACACTGGGAGCGCGTGAGTCATCATCACTGTGTATTACCGCAGGGTCGTCGCACACTACTCCAACCGTATCCATCTCGCGAACAAATGGTCGTACCTCACTGGTCGGAGCAACATTAAGAACGGGTGAACCAGTGAGGTACGACCATTTGTTCGCGAGATGGATACGGTTGGAGTAGTGTGCGACGACCCTGCGGTAATACACAGTGATGATGACTCACGCGCTCCCAGTGTGCCGGCACCGCCACCGCCTACGTCCCCCGCACCCGCACCGCAAGTTTCACAGAGAGCGTTGCGTGCGGCAGCCCGCAGTGCGCGACTAGCGGCCTTCGCTGCTAGACCACGCTCTCCATGAGGATGGGCATCAGTACTGCCCGAACACCGGTCGGAATATAACGACTAGATGATAAACGTGAGTGTTTGCCGGTTTAACCATTTAACTATGAGTTCTCACGGAAGTTTTTATGACAATATCAGATGACTCAAATCGATTTCAGGCTAGTATTCACTTAGCTATGACTTTTAGTGCTCTCGAAAGTTCTTTGATGATTTTGAATTCTAACATTAAAGACCTCATTGACGCTATTCTATTCGGTAAAATCAATATTGTTCACCCATCAATTCTAAGTCCTACTCAGCTTTTTAATGAACTGTCATCTAATCCTAACATTCATCATAACATTCCTATATCTGTCTCAATCAATAGCATTCATATGCTCATGGACATCGCAGACGTAGCATCTTTTGTGAATGATGATAAACTGGTCTTCGTTATCAAAATTCCTCTAGTATCATTAACTGAATACAATCTCTTTCACGTATACGCTCTACCGACTCCTCACGATATTCAAAAGCCTAATTCATTTGCAATGATAAATCCGAGCACCAAATATTTAGCAATAACCGACGATAGGTTATTATATACTCTAAACGACAATCTCAGTGAGTGCAAAGTGATTCCCAGTAAATACTATTTGTGCAAACTTAACAATGTATATTCTAGTGTCTCTAATCAATTGTGTGAAGTGTCAATTCTTACGGAACACATCAGTGCTATTCCCAATACGTGTAATTATAAGTTAATAATAGGTAGTATAGATATCTTTCAGAAAATAAGTAATAATAGATGGTTATATGTTCAGTCAGATATA
The DNA here is from genome assembly GCA_917880725.1 of Selenia dentaria. NCBI lineage: Eukaryota > Metazoa > Arthropoda > Insecta > Lepidoptera > Geometridae > Selenia > Selenia dentaria. The sequence goes on from OU862891.1 coordinate 9,065,718, forward strand.
ACGAAAATAACTGTAAAATGTACAGGTTTTATTAATGACTATGATATCGTTGGTTCAGGTATTCTTTCAATCCCAAGAGATTGTACGGGTTATCATAAACTTTTACAATTTACTCCATCAAATGAATACGACGTACAAATTCATTTGCCAACTCCTAACTTCAATATTATAGACGATGACTGCTGTTCAAAGCAGAAAGTCAATAAGAGTATCTCTTTCTTAACACCAATTAAACTATCTCACATAAATCTTGATTCTTTACAGTACGCCTCTCACAACCTCGAGCGGAGTGTTGATGAGTTGAATAAAATTGAGAACCAACCATACCATATCACTTACGGTTACTATTTCAGTATCCTTACAACACTTCTTTCTATTTCTGTATTTTCATTTATATTCTATAAAATATACCGCTGTTTTTGTAAAAGCAACTCTAAAGATGGGTGTTGTATTCAAATATACAATCATTGTAATTCTAAATCTAATACTCGTGTTAAAAGTAAATCGAGTTTTGAAATGACTGACATCGAGTTCACCTCCGAAGACTCAACTTCTCCAAAAACTTTGAGGAGGAACCTCGATTTTAATTTATAGTATTCTTATTCTGCTACTATTTGTAAATCATAAGTTAAATTTTAATTCTAATTCAAAATCCTAATTCTAATGCAAAATCTTAATTCTAATTCTAAAATCTTATTTTTAAATCTTAATTCTAGTTCCAATTCTAAATCTTAATTCTAGTTCCAATTATAAATCTTAATTCTAGTTCCAATTCTAAATCTTGAATCTAAGATCAGTTCTAAATCTAATATCTTAATTGCAATTCCATAACTTTAGTTTAATGCCTAATTCTAATGCCTTGATTTAATATGTAAGTAATACAATTATTAGTTAATGTTTACTCTCATACTTATTCTGATTTTTACTTCTAAATCTTAACAATAATTTTCATACAATTTCTGAGGTTCTAACTTTATAGAGTTTAACTAAATAATGTATTTAATATTATGTGTAAGTTCATACTTTACAGTATAACCTTTATAGCACGTGTGTGCATCATGATACCTGTAATGAGATATCTCCATTGTTTTATTTTTGCTAATGTGTATGTCGAAATATGTTTTAGTTAGGTATATTGCGAATACCAGCTGATATTGATTGTTTAAATGTTTATGTCACTGTTTTCTATATTGTTTCTAATGTCTGAATAATTTCCAATTTCTATGTTAAAATTACTGCACTTTACCAAATCCCTTTTGCTATTCTATTATATCAATTAATATTCTATATCATTAAAATTGATTTTTCTATTTTCTACTCACATCCTAATTTTATTTTTGGATGTTCCGTTTTAAAGGAGGAAGGTGTTACACCGCGTATATTGCTGACTAGGGGCAAACCCCCATCGACTTCATTCAAACACTGTCAGCATTATATGATCCTATATAATCCGCGCTTTCCAAATTAAATTGCCTTTTGTTTTGTGTTCTTCAGTGTATCAACTAATTGCTCTTAAAGCCGTCTTGCTGCCAGTTCAGTAACAGTAAAGTGAAGTGCAGGAATTTATTCCCTTGTGTGTAAAATCGTGTAAAAATTAAATAAAATAAAATAAATGTTTGTGTGTGTGTGAATGGTTGTTTTTTTTTTAAGACAACCAGGAAGAGCCACACAACAGTACGAAATTCTTTATTTTTGTACGATATTAAGTGACGAGTCGAGAAACATACATGAACCTAGACTTAGGCGTCACGCCTTCCTGTACAGCTGTTGTAATGCATCCATCGCTTTGATCGTTAACTTTGTGTTCAGTTCTAAATTGCATCCGTCACCTCAAGTCGAGATACTTTATTCTATAAGCTTTAAAACAACGCGCCTGAACGGAACTGTACAAATATCGGACTTATATGTCATTGAGATAAGAATTATATTAGCGCACTCTGCAACATGGCAGATACATGCTTCTATCGATTCATACTGCGTGTTCAATTAAATTGTAATAAATATAATATAATATATTCTTATACTGTTATAGCCATAGAATTGATCTTACATAACTTTACATATATAGGCATGGGTTCGGTCTATGAATGTGAATGATTTTTTTGTGAATGCTTAACAGTGAAACTAAATGTAACACCGCAATGTTTTCCTATCTAGAACATTATATTGATACACACTACTAACGATAGTTGTATGTTTTTATAATAGTTTGCTTTTACGTGCGATCTTTCAATGTCCTTAGATTTGCTGCATAACCATTAGATTTCGTTCCAAAAATAGTACTAAACTCCATAACATTCAAAACCGAAATTACAATGGTGCTAGATATTTTGTCCATGACTGCATTTCAAAATGTCATCGAAGGACAAATTAAGTAAATGATCACCAAATTTTTGTATTTGAAAACCGAATTTCGAAAGAAATCAAATGATCAACACATTTTTGGGTTATGTTAATTTAGGTTATATGTAGTGATTAGTTACTTTTTTGGTTGTTATTTCAAATCAAATTAGTGTTTTCATTTTGGTAATCATTTAGTGTTTTTGGTATTATAATTAATTTATTTTGCTTAATTTGATGATAAGTTAATCTTAATTATAATAAATGCCTAAATTACTTATTACAAAATCAGCAATAATAATATGTCACTGAAAGTTGCACACAAATAGTTCCACCCGTTTCAGAGATGAAATTAACAAACAGACCAAAGTACCGATATAATAAAGTAAATATATAAGTACCATGTAAAACAGGCAAGCGTATGCTAACCATCAGGCGCACGACTTGCCCGTAGTTTCATAAGAAAACGTGTTACTCCATGGTCTTCATTAATAAATTCATTAAAATCAGCCAGCCGTCTCAGTGCTGCCTTGTATTCTTAATATAAAAAAAACCATGCCACCACCATTGATACATTAATAGAAATTTAATTTATCTATGCCACTTCTAACCTCGTATATTGAAGACTACTAAATAAAAAAAACAAAGCATAAATATATTACATACATGATGGTGGAAAGTATAGTCGCCAACTCTATTAACTGAACTAAGGGAACCGTCAACCTCAACCGAACCTATTGCCAATCGGTCGCGAGGCGGATAAGTCGCTCGCCTGATGTTAAGCTTCACGCTTGCTCATAACAGCCGCGCAATTCTCTAAGAGCAAACACTCTTGCATCTTGGCAACATTCGTGAAACAAATGACGAGATGACAAGAAACGTTGGAAAAACAACCTTATGTACAAGGGCGATATCTCATAAAGAATTTTACATCGGTGAATCAACATCAGCGAATCATTAGAGAACCGCATGGCAGTTTAGTGCCATTCAGAATTTTATACTACAAGAGTCCATAGGTAAACACAGTTTCGTTTGCACACAACTACTTCATTGTTGAACAACTGGCAAAGGTGTGGTATATACTTCCTCGGGCAGACTCTGCAAAAGTCCTACCACTAAAGATCTATCATGACAGGCACATAGTTATTTAACATCAATAAATATTTTCACAGTTCTCAGCTCATGACATGTTAATTAAATGAGAAATGGTGATGGAACAAGTATGTGATAGTACCATGGACTTCCTCTGCGTTTTTAGTGTTATCAAGTGACGAGACAGGCAAGCCGTACGCCTGATGGTAAGCGCTACACTTGCATATAATATTTGCAGTGCCACCCAGAGCTTAAAACTGCAGTTATGCATTGCACTGCACTGCGCTCACACGAGACATTGGTTTTGAGTCTCTCTAGCTCATTGATTTCACTTGCTACAGTGCCCTTATATAAATTTATAAAATACTTGTTTTCCTCAAAAAATTCCCAATAATTCTAGTGATTATAAATCAACTTTATAAAAAGTATATTTTTCTAAAGTAAAATATCGTAAAGAAAGTACGCGAAATTAATTAGGTAAAAAGTTATAAGGTAAAATACAGATGAATTGAGAACTTCCTCTTTTTGGAAATCGATTAAAACGCATTTGTCCAAAACTACGCACTTCAAAGATTTAAAAACTTGTTTACAAGTGGTGGCGCTCGTGGCGGGGTTTGCCTCTATAGTTGTTCTTTTGTTTCTGATTGCATTAACTTTTCTGCAGTCACTACTTGATTGGATGCCGTTTGTGGAACTTTCAATTACGCGCATCCATGTTTCAGGCCACGTTAAAGTCGTCGACCACGGTTTATACATTTAAATATGTAAAGGATTTAAAGTTCACCTCAATACTGTTTAAATAAACAATTCCTAATATTCCTTTTCATTTAGTGCATAATATAAACCTATTATAAGAAATCAGAGGTGATTGTCATTTTTTAAAACGATACTTAAAACATGTTAAAAAAAAGATTTAAAACAATGATTTAGCCGTGGGGTAAGTAGGTAGTAGTAAGGGTTAGGGTATTCAGCTACCAGTCTGACGTATGTTAGATCGATCTCTACTACGTATTTTTGACATTTTAACAAAAATTGTGATTTTTCACAATTTTGGTTTCATCTCCATAATAATACCTTCACTGAAAGTTCAAGTACTTTTATCTGTTCAGTAACTCCGTACTTACATCCCGTTTAAATTGTTTTGTATTATTTAAGCGTGCCCTACTTATAATTTTCTACACCTTATGTTACCGATACCGTACTTAGAAGTGTTTTGTGTGAACAGAAATGTTTGTACTCGGGTTATGGATGTTTCGTTATGTGATGTGTGTGTTCACACCTCGATATAGTGGCAAGTATCAGGGGTATAAGGGCGAATATGTTGTTTGTTGGTAGGACACTCTAATAATAACTAATAACATGTATAAAGTGTCGATTGTATTTGGGAAGTACAATATATTTATACAATTTAATAGTTGATATAAATATAATTAAACACTTTTTGCGATACCATCCGGATTATTTTGAAAGGTTTACAATTTTTTTATTTTTCTAACTAGGTTCCTTAGAAAATGGTTTTTAAGCATTTAAAACTTTTAATTAAATAATTATTATACTCTTAAAGAATACTCATACATTACTACAATTTAATTTAACTAAATTATCTTTTACTCTTAGATAACGTTAAAAGTAATATTAACGTATCCTTTAAATTTGAAAAAAATACTACTAACCAGACTTCAATCCACAATTACATAATTGTATATCAAAATAAATTACTAGACCATAAGTTTTTTTTCGTTACTTGTAAATAAACTCGGCAGGTAATTAATATTCTCAAATCAAGTTCATTAGCTACTTCGATTGCTTAACTTTCAAAAGTTTCTACTTACCTTGAATCCAGCTCTTGAATAGAGTTTAAACCAATATAACTTTTTCTTCCTTAATCTTTCATAATTCTTAGCTACTTACTTATTTATTCACAGGCTGCATTTTCGAACACTTTTCATGAATCACTGTCAGCGGACACAAAAATATTTTTCTATAATTATCGCTCAAATTAACACTTTCACATTACACAAGCAAACACATTTCTAATTGTATAATACTTTAGTAATAAAGTAAAGTAAAATCATTAAAATTTAAAAGTATAGATTCACTTCCGGTCGCGTAAGGTTTGAAAAATGAAAACGAACACAGCTCAATTTTAAAAGTATAGTAGTTCTCATCAACAATGCACTTCAAAATTTAAAACAATTGAGTTGTTAAGGAGTGAAGAAGCTGAATATAAAATAATCGTGGATGTAAAACTTCGAAATGTTCACACTTTCGCGCGATGTACGCGGAGTTCCGTAGAACGCTCGGCCGACTAGCGACTGCGGCAGTCGCGCTTCGACTGTACACTTCAGCGAAAGTTCAGCGCTGTAACGAAGCTTCGAAGCTTTTCACATAGATCGTGTACTTTGATATTACAGGTTATAATGTAACTGGTATTTAAACTGTGGTCTAGTGGAGTTAAGTCATTATAGCAGGATGTGAGAATAACTACAAATACTTTTCAGTAATGTGTCAATGTTAACGTAACGCTTACTTTCTTCACTTGATATTTAGATATCAGAAGAAAGGCGATTTTATGGTTGTTTACACGTTGTATGTCCTTATCTGCTATGACAAACCTACCAAGTTACGCGACGCGTTACGATATCTTCAGGGATTTTTTTTAAATACGTATTGACTTTGTTACCATAAAAAATCTGAAAGCGCCGCGTTCCTTGTTATAAAGGTCATAGCGAATAAGGCTAAGGCTAGTTTGATGAAAAATAAATGTAACGTTTACTTTGGAAAATTGTTTCTGTTTAAAGTTTACAATCATAAACAATACTGTTATGTATTTATAAGCATAGGTTTTTGCGATTATTGAAGCGTTCGAATGGATCTTGCTTTGTCGTACTCAATTATATTAATCAACAAGACTAAGCACGCTACGGTCTACAACCTTGCTACGGTCAGGCTTGGATGGATGATCGCTAGTGGAATTTTCATTAGTGCAATTCAGAGGGCACGTTCAGGTGTCTGTTCCGGATGTTGCTCTTATGACAACAGTTGTTAAGCTACATCAGTCATTCAGGCGGTTTGACTAGAACTGGCTACTGAGACCATTATTCCAGCGGTTGGAACACGATCAGATGATTTCAATGTATATACAGTACAATGAAATTGTCTAAGTTTTAAACGAAATAGACTGTGTATATTCTATATTTGTCAGTTATACCGATGTTTTAAACACTTTTCAGTGGTCGTAGTTTCATGTTAAGTAACAGGAAATAAGTATTACGTGTAAAAATAGACCAGTATTTTGAAATTGGTGTTATGAACGAGGCTCATCCATGGTTCCAGTGGCCAAGCAAATAAAAAGAGAGTTTACTCCGTTGCATTCGATTCTCCTGCAGCATTTTGTGCGATGAACTCCTCTTCTTTTTCAATCGCTGTATTACACATTCTGTGTTATTTTTATTTCCATTTATGTTGTTTACTTTATGAAGATTATTCAACACTCCTCATGTTTTCGTTGCTCGTGTTACTCTTCTATTCGCTTAGTTTACGTTTATGGAAAGTAACGCGATCCTCTCAAACGGGGCCTTAGTTGGCAGGGTCGCCATGTAAGGTTCGTTGAGGGGAGTTCCATATGTAAAACGACCGGATTGTTTGGAAGTATCTTTATTACTGCCCAAATAATAACAGTGAATAATACTCGTACGATATACTTACACGCATACAGTACAATTGGATGAGTGTTAAATATTGAAAAATTATAAACATTACATAAGCACTCACGAATTAAGTTGAGCGAGTCCAGAAGATGCAAAAAAAACCAAAATGTTTTATAGGAATTTATTAAGGAAAGTTACATTTATTATATTTAATTTAATTATTACTAAGTATGTGTCTAATGGTCGAAGTTGGAGCCAAGAGTGACACGAAGTGGCGGCGAGGCGAGGCATCCGGTGTCCGGTGGCGTACGTGTCGGCCGCGCTCACGTTGTGCTGCGTCGGCGCCTCATGTTCGCTGTTACCGCGTTGCGCAATTCCTATGTAGGTGAATTGCGTCAGCGGATTCAGTGTGTTACCGATATGTAACATCTCCCCCCGTACTTCAGCGACTATTTCGAAACAACTTTTGGAAGAGTCGCTGAAATGATGCTGTGGTCGACTTTGATCTCGCGAGGGTGACATCTTCTTGTCTCTGCTATTTCAGTATAGATCCCATCAGGAGTGATAGCGTTCGTTTCAGGATGTTTGATTGGTTGAACGCATCGGGCTCGAAGTGGTTTGTATAAGAAACCGATGGCGAGTGCGGTTGCACTTAACAGGAGCACGTAGACTGGAATGGTAGTATGATATAAGCTTTGATCAAAGATTTCACTAGTTTTAAGTGGGCTTTGAAGTGAGATTTTCTCGTTTATTAGGTGGAGATTTTCTAAGTTGATTGACTGCAGGATAATAGATGCGTCTTTGCTAAGTGGTTGTTCCTTGTACGGTGGTAGCTCCATGATTTTTAAAGGATGGCCTTTGATGCGATCGTTGGAGTTTGAAATGCGGAAATACGGTGTCTTCAGGTAGCAGTTGAAAGGGATAACTGCTAAGTAGCTTCCTTGCAGGATCCGGTACTGTTCTTGTCCACACGAAGTCTTGATTTTGGTCTTGTTTGGAAAACTCATAGTATAGTGTTTGTCGTCGAGTTGTTCCATCGCTTCTCTTCTCAGGGTGACTTCAGTTAGCTTACAGGATGGGTGTAGTTCCTGTCTGGTGATCAGCTGGTGGATGCAATCAGGATCTTCTGGAACCTTGTAGTTGGACCTTTGCTCGCAGAGGTACCATTCTTTTACCTTCGGGCATTCTGCCTCCATGTACTCAGAATCTTCTCCAGAAATTGCTATGAAGGGTAGGAAGGGGATGAGGATTTGTCGATTCTTATTGGGAACAATGGATAATTTATAGAGATCGTACGTTATGGGAGAGGCAATCGGTATCCTATGAACTATAACTATTTGACTATCTTTATAAAAATAACCTAGCTTAATCGTATCGTACAAATATCTTATTTCTACGTCCAGAACTTCATCCTTAGAATATAAATTTTGTAACCTAACTAACATCGTCTTAAAATCTGCTATATTTAAAATTGAATGAGGGATACTCGATACTTTGATGAACGCTAGTGTGTTCTCTAACTTAGTGATCTCCTCGGACAATTGGTCTATATTGTCACCGAGAATGATGAAGTACTGAGCTAGATGAGCGTATTTAATTAATTCGTTTTCCCTAGTACTATCACTGCTCATTATAAGATCAAGAACATTTGCAATTTTATCTTGGTTTAGAGTTATATTCTGTAGTATTTTAGAGTTTTCAAGTATCCATTCTTTGTTCAAACTAATATGATTATTTAATTCTAATTCTAACTTATGCTCGTTATTTCTTAAGATTTGAATGGCATTGTCGTACTTAATTGCGTCTGTATAATCTAAGTTACCAGAGATACTTTTAATTACTGAACCAAGTCCGTCAATAAGACCTCTTTTCTTACGTTCGGGTTCAAATGTCTGTAATTGGTCAAAAATTCGTTCCAGTTTAGTACTTAGAAAATCGATATGAGGCTCATAAAGCGATAGAGTCTTATTGTTTAATTGAGGTCTGAGTTCAGACAATTGAGATTTCACTGTGCTAATTTGCGAGTGAATATCGCTTAGGTCAATACAAGTCAGGAAAGAATGATAGTGGGAAATGATTTTAGTGGGTCCTAATTTAAATGGAAGTAAACCTGGTCCGTCTTGTAATGAGTCAATCGTTACATCTTGTCCTTGAGTCAGTGGTAGCAGTAGCGACAGTAGTATCCTGTAACAATACAGGATTTTTAGGACTTCGCTTAAGGCGTGACTTAGCGACTGGACCTCGCTTCTTTTTAGTGTAAATATGTATAGGGAGGTCGGCTAAAACTGTGTCCTGCGTAAAACGCGGTGCTAGTTTCTGTCGGGTCGCTAAAGGGTTCCGTACGAATACTTGTTGATCAGGAGAGTATTCTTTTTCATGTTCACGGTCTTTATTCCTATTTTCAGTCAATTCGGTTCTATTGTGTAATGAGGTCTCATTAATTAAGTCATATACCAAAGTCATTTTTCTCTTGTGGTCTTGTAGGTACTGTTGGAATAAATGTTCAGTCAAATCTATGTCAATCGGGTCGCGTGGGTCAAAATGTCCTGTTATAAGGTCAATAGGTCGGCATTTGGTGAAACTATGTATAGAGCTATTATAACCTAAGATTGCATATGGCATCAGATTAATTGCAGGTTCGCTTTTCCGTTCTAATTTCAATATCCTTAGGTGTTCTAGGATAGTTGAATGGAAACGTTCAACGATACCATTATCGTTAGGAGTATGTGCAAGGATTTTGTGGTGCTGTATTTTATGAAGTCGGGTGAATTCTGAGAATAGCGCGTTAGTAAATTCAGGTCCTTGGTCAGTCACAATAGTCAAAGGGATACTGTGATGGGTGCAAAATATGAGGAGAGCTTGAACGACACTTAAAGCTGTGCCGTCTCGCAAATGGTATGCTTGGGCGTATTTGGAAAATGCATCAACTAATGTCAAAAATTTTTCATTCTGGACAGTGAAGAGGTCCATGTGAAGGATTTCGAAAGGTTTCGTTGGCGGTGGTACTATGGAAAATTTCTGTTTGATAGGATTACGGTCGTATTTAGCCTGGCCGCAGATATTACATTCGTTAATATATTTTGTAACAGATTCTTTCATTTTTGGCCAGAAATACTTAGACGACAAAGCTAGAAAGCACTCATTAATACCACGGTGGTTGGTTTTACCCTCGTGATATTTTTTTATAATTTCCTGCTGTCTCAAATATTCCTTAACATTTTCGACTTCGGTTTTAGTCAAAACTAGATTCATGGATGAGCTTTTAAATTTATCCTGAATAATAGGGATAATTTTATACATGGCCAATGTTGGATGTATAATTATACCTGTTTTTACTTTGGGGTTAACATATTCTTTTATTGCGTTTATGACGTCATCTTCTAAGTAAGACTCTGATAATTGTATGGTTGTCCTGGTGTGTGTCTCAAAGGGTTTAGTCACTGTCGGTCGTTTTTTTATGTCTCCTACTACTACAAAGCATATTTGTCTGTGGAATCTATTAAGTGGGTCGTCAGATATCGGAATTTCTAATATTGGATTTTCGGCACTAGTGTGAGCTGTGAGGGTAGAGGAACCGGCTTGTGAAAAAAATTTTTCGGTTTCAGGAGGATTAACTGCAATGGAATTAGCATCCTCGTTATTTATTTCAATACGAGAGAGTGCATCCGCGTTGGTATTGAGTTTACCTTGCTTGTAGATGGGAGTGAAATTGTACTCGCTTAGTTTTAATCTCCAACGTGTCAACCGAGAACTGGGTTCCTTGAGGTTCATGACCCATTGAAGGGGTTTATGATCGGTTAATACTTTGAATTTTCTACCAAATAAGTAGGGACGGAAGTATTTTGTTCCCCAGACTATTGCCAGAAGTTCCTTCTCTATGGTGCTGTAATTGATCTCACTACTATTTAAAGTTCTTGATGCATAGGCTATAGGTCTGTCACTACCTATGGGTCCTTGCGAAAGGATAGCACCGATAGCGAAGTTGGATGCGTCAGTAGTCAATATGAATTCTTTGTCAAAGTCAGGGTACTGTAGTATAGGGTCGTTAGTAAGTAAGGTTTTGCACTGTTCGAAACATTTTATATAATTGACGTCATCAGGTGAAATGCGAGATCCTTTTTTGAGGCATTGAGTCATTGGTTTCGCTATACGAGCGAAGTCAGGTATGAATTTACGGTAATAACCTAATAACCCGAGGAATCGTTTTATTTCGGTAGCGGTTTTAGGTATTGGGAATTTTTGGATGGCTGTGATCTTATCCGGGTTCGGCTTAATGCCGTCTTTACTGATGACGTGTCCTAGATAAGCGGTTTCTAGTTTTAAGAACTCCGACTTATCCATTTGGATTTTGAAGTTGGATTCTCGGAGTCTCTTGAACACTTTTTCTAGATTAACCATGTGTTCTTGTAATGAGACGCTGAAAACGATGATGTCATCTAGATAGACGAGGCATACAACGTTTTGGAGATCCCTAAGGACATTATCCATCACACGTTGGAATGTAGACGGTGAATTTTTAAGGCCCATTGGCATTCTTAAGAACTCAAAATGCCCGTGCTCAACATTAAATGCCGTCTTGGGAATATCATCAGGGTTCATCTCTACCTGATAAAAGCCACTGGCGAGGTCTAGGGTAGTGAAATAATGGCAGTTGCCTAATTTGTCAAGTACATCAGCAATATTAGGGATGGGGTACTTGTCGTCGATGGTCTTATCATTCAGCTTCCTGAAATCTACTACTAAGCGCCATTTGGTTTTACCGGACGCGTCTGATTTCTTGGGAACAACCCATATTGGAGAGTTCCAAGCTGACTCGGAAGGCCGAATTATTCCCTGTTCTAGCATCTTAGAAATTTGGTCTTGAACTTCTTGTCTGTGAATGTACGGGTATCTATAACTTTTGGTGTATACCGGCACTTCATCTTTTGTACGAATGTGGTGTTTCATTTTGTTCGTAAAAGTTAAAGGCTCACCGTCAAGGTAAAACACATCGGCGTATTGAGTGCAAAGTGTCTCTAAGTTAATACGCTCTTCCTGATTTAAGTGACTTGTACGTAAACGTGACAGCACTTCTTTAGCACGAGTTGATTGGTTATCGTTGCGCGTGCACTGCACATTAAATAATTCTGCACTAATGGGGCGGTCCATTGAGAAAACTACATCATGACGAGTTGGGTTGCTGATTTCTATGATACCGCGATTATTTTTAACCGTAGTAACACAGTCTCCTATAACACAATTAGATATAGATTGCTCTGAGATAAACGCATCGCCATCATGGAAGTTAATTGGGACTCTAACTAACTTGCAAGTATTCGCGGGTATAATATCTTCGTACAGGTTACAGTTACGTGAGTCATACATTAGTAGTGGGTTGGTCGATTGTCTTGTTACTAACGTTTTATTTTTCAAGTCGATATTAGATTCCCATTTCTCTAGTAAGTCAAGTCCAATCAGTCCGTCAAAGTAGTCGTGAAATTTATAAATGAACAACGTTATGTCATCCTTCTCGTTAATTTCTTGAAAGCACGGTACCGTTATGGAATAGTCATTGCGGGTGGTGGCATGAATATTAGTTACTTCGAAGGGATCGTAATTGCATGGTACATCCGAATAAAAATGTTGTACCGCTTCAGGACTGATAAAAGATTGGTTAGCTCCAGTATCAATTAGAAGTTTCAAGGGCGGATTTAATATTTTTACGTACGGTAACTGTCGTTGTGTCTGAAGGTTGAGTTCTATTTTAATTTGCCTGACTGCGAAGCTTTCAGAAAATCCTCATTTTCAGGTGTAGGGACATCTACCTGTGTCTCTTCTACACAGTAGCTCTCCGAGTACTGAGGTTGCTGTTCATAATAGGTTTCATAAGAATAGTTAGGGTGTTCGTAATAGTCTTGGTAATAGTCATGTTGATAGTCATTTTGATAGTCGTCATACCCTTGTTGGTCATAAAGCTCGTTAAAATTCATTTCCCTTGACTTAAAATAATTCGATGGAGGTGGATTACCAAACTTACGCCAGTCATGAGGTTGGCGGGTAGGGAATGGTTTGGCTACGTAGTGACTAACTCCACTCATCGGTTGCGGGCCGGTAGGCGCGTTTCGCTGTGGTAACTTAAATACGTTACTTTGAGGTCTGTAGTTTGGTGGAGGCGCTGCGAACATCTGCTGCGTCCTCGTGGGCCCTTTGAACTGTGGGGCCTGTGGTCTCCAGCCTGCGGGAATAGGCCTGTGTGGCTGTGAAACTAATTGCTGAGATGGTCCAGTCATGTTGAACGGCCTTGGAGGTGGCATTACTAGCTGTCGTGCGGGTGGCATAAATCCGTAATTAAATTTAGTTTCACTTACCTGCGGCTGCATGTGCGTCTTCCTTTCGGGAAGATGCTCGTTGCGCTGCTGTAAGTACAAGGTGTTGACCTCCTCGTGCACGAACTCTAGAGCCTTTTCGATAGTATCAGGTCGCATGCAACGGATACGAGATCCCAACGGGTCGCTGAGACCCCGTAAGTACGATTGCAGTGTTAACTTCTTATATAAAGATCGTTTTGACTCAATGGTACTCGCTACCGTTTCATGCAGGCTGATATACGTCATTATAGTACTGAACAGGTTCTGACATTTTTCATAAAACTCTTGAGGGCTTGATGAACCTTGGTTCAGTAGTGCGAGATCATTATATAATGATGTCTCGTCTCGCTGGTCGGCGAAGTTATTAATTAGGGCAGATCGAATGCCAATCCAATTCTCAGGAATACCGTTTGAATTTATAAGGCGGGCGGCGGGCCCTACGACTTTATTTAAAATGCCATTTAATAAGGCTAGGTTAGATAGCTCGTAACCTGCCTCTTCCTTAACATACTGCGTTACTAATTGATCACATAGCCTAATAAATCTCGTGAGCACGTTGGGATTACCATCAAACTCTGGCAATAACCGTAGTGCTTTAAAAACGTGATCAACCATGGTGTCCGACATCGTATCTAAATCCGAAGTTATACTATCACTAGAACTATTAATAATTTCTAAATTTCTATTCGCGTCTTGAAATGTTCCACGGTTACTATTATTTCCTAACCTAGGGTCCCGAGATTGCCTTGGATGGAAAATCTTGGAAAATATGATAAAACACTTAAAGGAAAAAGGAAAGCAACTCTAGATAGAAACTAAAGCACTTACATATACATCTTGGTGTCTGCGAGATCGATTTCTAGATCACTTCTGGACGTCCGCTCCTGTAGGTCCTTTTGTATTCCAGCTTCAATCACTTAGAAGTTACTTTAGAATATCCTACCGACTGCGCCAATTAAGTTGAGCGAGTCCAGAAGATGCAAAAAAAACCAAAATGTTTTATAGGAATTTATTAAGGAAAGTTACATTTATTATATTTAATTTAATTATTACTAAGTATGTGTCTAATGGTCGAAGTTGGAGCCAAGAGTGACACGAAGTGGCGGCGAGGCGAGGCATCCGGTGTCCGGTGGCGTACGTGTCGGCCGCGCTCACGTTGTGCTGCGTCGGCGCCTCATGTTCGCTGTTACCGCGTTGCGCAATTCCTATGTAGGTGAATTGCGTCAGCGGATTCAGTGTGTTACCGATATGTAACACACGTAATAACATATTATCTGACTATAGCACATTGTTTAACAAGAATAATACCTGTTTTTGGACTTCACTCATGACATATTATATTGTTTTATAATTTGCACGCAAATTTTGGGTTTATTTGCCTGAAATATATAAATATAACTATTCATTGTTTAACAAGAATAATACCTGTTTTTGGACTTCACTCATGACATATTATATTGTTTTATAATTTGCACGCAAATTTTGGGTTTATTTGCCTGAAATATATAAATATAACTATATTTGAAAATTTTAAACAGTTGTACAGAAATGGCCAGTGTTAATTCTGGTCAGTTCAATTAATAATGGGGCGCAAATTAAATAACAAGAAAACAAACTAAAAGTCTACTAAAGGCGATAATAATTAGCCCACACATTAAAGCGCAGAAAGGTAGCCATTTATTTTTTGAAAGGTTTATTTCACTTTTATTTTATATTTTGAACACGGTAGCAAGTACTCGGGCATAATATACCTAGCTTTCTACTGGTGAATTATTTTTTTTAAACCGGTAATATAGTTTTTGCGTTTACCCGTTACAATATATACTATCAAATCTTTCCACTTTATTATAAGAGAAGATAAGGATTAACACCAAGGTATGAACGTGGAAAATTATTTAAAATGTATAATATGTGACCTAGTTAGCACCGGCGTTAATATTCCCTTTTTTGACATAGAAAATTAGGTGTTGTGACATAACTATAATAGTAAGACACATGGTGTTGCAGATTTTTTTGTAGATATTGAATTTTGTCTGCTACAAAACTGTGCTAAGTCACTTTGCTCTATTGTCAATCATTTCTGCAGCGTGCGCGATATAAGGATTTTTCGGCATTGCTTTTGCATATTCAAATATGTAATAACGCTGAAAAACATAGATAAAGAGGAAAACATTGTTGGTTTGAATTGAATTGGCTCCGAAACTAATGGAACGATCTGAAAAATTATTTCGCCATTAGAATTCTACAGTGTACCTGATGAACATAGGCTAGACATTTTTATTCATTGTCAACATTATCTATCACCACGTGGGAGAAACCACGAAGCGCAGCTAGTAAAAAGATAAAAAATAAGAATTAGCTACGATACAAATGTTTCCCGTCCAGTAAATTTGCGCGTTTTTGTTTCGCCAAATAACAAAGGGCCGAAGATAGCTAGCAACATTGTTCTAAGCTTTATAATTGTATTATACCTATTGTCCGTAGATACAAGGAATGTAGGCACTCTTGTAACTTAATCATCAGTGGCAATTACGATTCATCTCAAGTTATTCAATGAAAATGTGTTCAGTTTACTGTGATTATTTCCTTGTAAGTGGACTCTTATGGTTGTACATTTGCCATTCCTCTAGTTATATAAGTATCCCAATATTGTATAGTGGTATCGGTGAGTATTATTGTTCAAGTAGTCAGATTAAATGAGTCAGCGATTAAGTCACTGCTCTGTATAAGTCACGTTCTAGTAAAGTGGCGGATGCATTACTACAACTTTATTTGGCAAAACCAAGGAATACACAACATAAAGGTCAGTTTTGTACACTTTGCCTGTTCTCGGACACCATTACGAACACTGTAATGACCAGTTACTAAGAAACCATTATTACACGTTAAAACTCGTGGAACAAGAGAATATTTTTTTACATGATTGGCTTTTTCACGCTTTACTGTGACATAAGTATACATGACATACATGTGACAGTTAGTGTAAAATTGTTTTAACAATAAATAATACAACATCCATACAAAGTCTTCATGTCGCAACACTATGGTAACCTGATGACTGATATATACATACTTAAATACATAATGCATACCCAGCCGCAAGTCAAAGAGAAATGTTCATGCACACAAATGTTGTCTTGTCCTATTGACCTGTCCGAGGATCGAATCTGGGACATCGAGTGGCTCAGGAGGCTGGGTCCCCTACCTGCTAAGACGCTCGATGTCCCAGCCACCTACAACGCCTGTGCCGGCTAGTCACAAATATCAATGTTTTGTATAGTTTATTTTTAGGGCATTACAAGTAATACGAAAACCAACACACGCAGAAGCTTGCATACAATTTTGAATCGAACTTTTGAGTCGAAATTAAAAGAGGTACACTTTGAAATAGTTGAAACGTATATAATAAGTCAGTGGATTGGAAAAATGGCTGTAGATATATTTTAACTGATCATTATTAACTTATACCAATTTTACGATAGAAAAGATAAATGTACTATGTGAATAGATATATATATATATAAAATATGATGTATAGAAAAATAATATGTAATCTTTGAATATCAAGCACAAAGGTCACGAAAGCTTAGTTGGTATAAATCCTCCTTCAAAATTCAAATCCCGAGGCCCCAAGTCCAAGTTAGTTTTCTGACATTATTTGTATGATGGGGAAAAAAGAAAACCAAGTAAAAATATAATTATCCGACTACGAAAATAATTAAATAGCAGATTAAATAGCATGCATAAATTTGCAATATTTGTGTTTCATCTCGGGTTTTGAGCCTTCTGCCTCATATAGAATTCTATCACAAAGTTACAAGTGTGTGAACGGTGTATTTTAGCACTTTACTTACATTAGGGGCAAAAAAAAGATATCCTCACACAGGTTTCAAAACTTCGTATTTGGATATTCCGTGGTAGACGCCATGACCACCGCTACTTCTTCCAATACCACTACTTCAGATATTATCCTGATTCTAGAATCATAGTATAAACACTGATGATATATTCCAGCAATATGTAAAGGCTTCATTCTGCCATTAAAAGAGATCTTACAAATCACAGCCTATTTTCTTTATTCATATTGCTATCAATAGAAAATACAAACTCGCACTATCATTGGACAGTGATACACCAATTTGATTAATTGCCAAACCTACTAAACTTGAGTGAACTGAATGAACTGATAACATGTCTATTTATTTTCCCAAAATATTAGACTCATTTCATAGATATCAAAGTCTGTCAAGTGAACAATGACATATATTACGAGGTCAACTTTAGGTTGCTCTGTATTTAATTTAGGAGAAAATAGATTTTCTTTAGGCACATAAGCTGATATGAAATGTAAAGATTACGTCACACTGTCATCAAAGTTAATTGAACTTAAGATAAACATTATAAAATTATTTAAAAGAAACAGCACGTTGAAAATAATTTTTATTGTATAAATATATGATAGGTAAATGAAAATGTCTAAGGTTGTCTTGCCGAAAATTGAAATAGCACTTGACAAAAACAATTTCATTTAAATGATTCATTAATGTAGTTTGACTCTACCGACGTGTTCTAAAACAAAAAGAGCTATGTAGTATCAAAGTATTGTGAGAAGAAGCGTGAAGGAGCTCGGCGACTATCTTGAAATAGCCTTTAATAATGTTTTCTTATTAAAATGTATATTTATATAGGAAGGAGGGAGGTAAATGGGCAATTGGTGAGGCTGAGTATGGAATTGTCGATTTGGCTTACTTGGAGTATTCTAAGAATCTTTGTCTTCTAATTAATGTCGGGTCATCAATTCTAATTAATGCGAGGAAATTGTTTGGAAGTTATTATTGCTTACAAAATACTCTACATGAATATATGTGCGAAGTGTTGGCAATCTCAATTTGTAACGTGAAGGGGAATTCACAGCCGCAGTCATATTTCGTCGCGGTGCTCCTTTGAGATGAAAGTATCCAAGTCTCCAAGGTAATGATTTTGGATCGCGTCTTTTTCAATTTTGCTAAGTTGAAGCTCGCTATTTGTGTTAAAGAAGCATTAAATTGGATTCTTAGCAATTTAATGATGGTCTTATGCTTAAGCAATTCAATAAAAATTACAACTTTAAAAGAACTAGTTTGACATGGTCACATAACATGAACATTGATAAAAATACATGTTTAAAACATAAGAAAAAAATATAATCCAACTTCTAGACTTACCAAATTAAACTTAAAAATATATACCTACCTACCTAAAAATGGAAACGTCTTCAACACTAAAAAGTGTGAAATAACTTGTTGAAGTACGCACATAGTACCGACTTTGACAAGTTGTTTCACACTTTTTGATCCGTTAAAGTAAAATAAAATATCACCCTTTTTAGTGATCCTTGTTAATTACGAGATCGATTGTCATTTACTGTCATAGATGATATCATTAAATGATCAAAAATAGGCGAAACACTTTTCAATTATTGGAGTGTAACTCAATAACTGCATAAGAACCGAATTTGATGTAATTTAAATGGGTCCAACTAATACCAAATAACAAACAAAAAAATATTTTTTGAATCGGTCCACAAATTGGGGCAAAATCTGTAAAGATACAAAAAATACGTACAATCGAACATAGCACCTAAAAAATTTTTGAAGTTTGTTTAAAGTATCCTAGTTTGTTTTAACTCGAGCAAGACATGATCACGTGAAATGTCCTGAAACTGTAAAACACTTCTAGGCAGTAACACAGTATAAGCTGCCGTTAAATATGTCGGTCCAATTGTAATATCACAAGCCAAAGTGTTGGTGACTTTGGCGATACATCATTTAATTATATACACCGGGCCGCAAAGAAAGACCGCAGAGAAGCAACAGTTATAAGAAATACAATAAATTTTAATATATTTGAGCAATCCTTCCAATAACTAATTAAATTTATATTTATTTCTTACAATATATAAATATGTTAAATTTTTTTTATAAATTGAAATATAATTGGATCTTTCATCACTTCATTTATCGTAAATTGTGATCGGCCATTCGTTTATATTTTTAGATTTAACATTATCAGATCAAGTGTAAAACACAACAACTAAGTGCATTATTACGCTAGGTTACATACGTAAATTTAATTCTAAAATTATGCTTAGATTATCAATGCGAAAAATTTTATGTAAAGTATATTTGTCCTCTGTTTACACTGCAACTGCAGAATAGATTATAATAAAGCATATAAGGATTAACACCAGGTGCAGCTAGTAAAGCATGTAAGTAAGTAAGTAGCGTCAACAAGAACTTGCTTGTTAAGTGCAAGTACGTACATGACATCACGAGCTACATTAAAGTCGTACCTTCATAACTACTCTTATAAATCTCTATAGCAAGATCAACTTTAACAACTGCACGTCTATCGGTACTTGGTCTCTTGTTAGCGTTCCGTTGAGGACCCAAGACGGAAACGTAATAAGTTTTCCGTCTGTCTGCATTCTGTCATGACTCCTTTTCTCATTTCACATATATACGTCTACAACTCCTTAGAACTGTAAAGCAATCAAGTCTCTGAGTCAATGTAAAAAGAGGAAAGAGGATTCTTTATAGGGTATAGCGTGCGTGCGATGTAAATATAATTTATAGCTCATTTACCCTCACTCCACGATCCCCTGTGTCGCGATATACATGGACACACACAATAACACATCACAACATCCAAGACCCGACGGCAATTTCTGCTCATCACGCAAATATTTGCCTCAGCCAGGGATCGAACCTGGGAGCCCGCGATTCGAAGGCAGGTACACTACTAAGTGAGTAAATGGATTTTTGATTAAAATATTACAGCGATAGGAAAAAAAATCTCCTTAGTAGACAACTATCATGCAGTCTATCTAAGGATATGATTACTGAAAAGTGTCTGAAACTACGGAATTAAAATAATTTATTTGTGTACGTTAATTTGTCGGTTTGTCAAAAGAGAGTTTCTGTGTATATTCCCTTATATATGCCTAAACTATAGTAGTTATCCTCAAGTACTACGTAAACGTAGTAATTTTATCTATTTTGGTAGATATTCGTACGTTCAGTTCGTAAAACACGAACTTTCTCCAGATATAACGATTCTGAAAAAGCATCGCCATACGTTTCATTTTGGAAATTGGTAAAGTTTAGAACGTTTATAAGTTCTTAGTTACATTACCGACACTAAATTATGGCACGTCATAAACTAGACCCTACTAATTACCGGGTCGAATAATTACCTAACTCGTCATATCGAGAAGATGTAAGGCTCGGACCACCTAATTAGCAGTGTGACGTCACACCTTATACCTACTTAATAATTCCGTTATACTTTTTTACCTTGTCGTTAAACGTTTTTTGAAATAAGGTAAGTAAGTAATGATGATTGGCAGGAAAATAAATCCCAATCACCCAAGCTATTGTTTATTTTGTTTAATTTTCGTAGATTTGGGGTGTTTTTATGGATTGACGATTGAGGATTGATAGATTTGACGTGTTATAGTAGTGGATTATTAACCACACATGTCGCAATTCTTAAAAAAATTGTATGATATCTAAAAATTGCATTATTAGCTAAATATGGCAAATGGCGATTCTACGGGACTGTTACGGTACGGGCAATGTGGCAAAACGCTTAACTAAAGCGTGATATATATTGGACAGTCTGTTGTCACAATTTATGTTTTTACGAATAGACTAAAATTGTGAGATGTTAGTTTATAAATAATGGACATGATTCAATGTAACTATCATGGTTCATGAGATACAGTCTAGTGACGGACGGACAGCGATGTCTTAGTAATAAGGGCCCGTTTTTACCCTTTGGGTACGAACCCTAAAAAGAGATTGCACGCTTCGCTAGTAATACATCATGTTATATCATCCTTCTCTTCATTTTATAAGTAAATACGTATGTATTTTGCGTCCACGTATTACTTAACTGACCAGTTCGCGGCTTCGATCGCATGGCCTCGCCAGATACGACGCCTTTTAAAACAGGAGCCTTAGTTACTCCTTATATTATCAGCAATATTATGCTTACGGAAATTCTATCAAAATCAGTCTAGTCGTTTGGTATATTAGCTAAGATAAAGAGACAGCAAGACAAAGATTGTTTATTTCATAACTGTCATACTTGTAGTACCATAACATAACATCATATGCATTTTGAATAAAGCTGTTATTTGGAACTGTTGTATACGGGCTTTTCTTTTCGAGGCCACTCATTTAAAGTGTAATCAATAACTTTTTTTAATATCACATCACTTTTTACAGCGGAGCGTAGCTTACTACTAGTTATAGGTAAACTTTCGTCTACTACCAAGTTTATATACGCCGCATGGTCCTCGCCTACTGAGGAGTCCGCGCGCACGTCTTGCTCACGCGCCGGTAATATAAAAAAATGCAAACTTTGTCATTGCCCATATTTTTACTCCAGTATATCATCCCTCCAGTAACGGCCAAGTCGAAAGCGCCGTAAAAGTCGTTAATAATGCGATTAAGAGTTTATTATTAACCGGTCAAACTCGTAGCAAAATTGATAGTGAAATAAATAGATTCCTTTTTAACTACAGAAATTCAAAACATAGCGCGACGGAACAATCGCCCGCTTATCTTTTGTACGGGCGTCCACTAAAATGCCGCTTAGACTTGCTGTCATTAGGTGAGTCATCATCGCAACCCTCCCGTCACGTTTCTCATGTAGTGGCGCGCAATCAGTGCTTACAGGATAAATATTATGGCGGTCGCGACAGAAAAGGTTTTGAAGTAGGAGTTACGATTATGTTCAAACAATTCAAACAAAACAAAAAGTTTACTTAGTCCATACGGAAAAAAGAAGAAAAAGGGCCAAATAATGTATACAATTTTTGATCCAGAACTTGATTGCACCATAGTCAGACACAGGGATCAAATCAAGAAAAACACAGCAGTCGCCCTAGGAGGCAGCCCCGACAAGGTTGGTCGGTTGACCTAAATTTGATGAACCAGAAGCCCCTGATGTTAGTCCCGGATTAGCAAGTCCTGGAATATAATATATTAAATGGAGTGGTAAGGGTGGCGTCGCCGATAATAAAAACACCGCAGCAGGTGCGTGACGTAGGAGACACCTATGATGGAAGTACCGATACGGCGCGAGCATCACCAACACCGCCATTGTCGACGCCACCGCAGCCGTTGTCAACACCGTCGCGGCCAACGCCTGAGTCACCGCTACCACCGCCCGCAGTTCCAGAGTCACAGACATCTAGTAGCCTGTTGCGCAGTGCAGCCGACGCACCCGCCGCATAGTTAATTATAAAGAATCTAGCTTAAGATAAGATGTAAAAGGGTAGGAGTGTTGTATACGGGCTTCGTCCCGCAGCTGGACCTACAAATATTGTCATTTACGCAATAAACGTCAGTGCGCAATTAGCCGCGGTTTAGTTTACACGCATTACCCTCTCACGATATACTTAACAGAAACTTAAACACATTTAAATTTTATTTATTTGTTATAGATAATGAAATAACTCATATTTTCAAAGTGACTAATTATAGTTAATCATAAAAGTATTTGAGGTTTCCTTTCTTATAACTGTATTTTTCTTAGTGTTATGAATTTATTACGTGTAATGCCCAATTCTGACAGAAAGGGTTAATATTGACAGGGTCTGGTACGACAGTTTTGCTATAAGCCCGCTGGCTCGTGCTCATAGATATTAGAATTCTTGAAAAAAAAATCGTTACGATTTGTCCTTGATAGTATTTCGGCCAATCAATTTTATTGACAATAAATGCAGGCGTTGGTTCTCTCTACTACTCTCTTCTTGCTGCTTAGTATAAATAATTTGCTTAAGCACGCTATCATTGAATATGCAGACTAAATTACAATTGTAGAGAGGTATTAGGAGGAGGCAAATCCATTCTCGTAGAGCGAGGCGATGGACGACAAATAAATTTGGCCCTACAGGCCGTCTCCAAATGAGATGATGGCAATTTGGGCAATTTTTCGACGCATCAACTCAAGCGTGTTAATGCTACGCAAAGTCCTTTTAAACTCACTCCTGTTTCTCAAAGTGGCTTGTTCCTATAACTGACCAACTCAAGCTGTTCTCTCAATTTTAATGTAAACATCGAATCCAGCTTTAAGTTAGCCGCGAAAAAACTGGGAGTACTTTGGAAAATGCGGTGGTATTTCACATAAGAACAGATTTTAAAGCTGTCTGAACCTTAAGTCTGCTCTTGTATGAAATACCGAGCCATATCTGGGGTGGTGCTACTGCCCACCTTTTAGTTGTTACACCATAGCCTGAGCTTACTATTCGAAGCCGACACGCCACGTCCAGTTAATGTGTCAGTGGCAGAGAACATAGCCGAATATATATGCCCGAACGGTTCTAGAGTGGAGACCACGGACCGGCACGCACAGCGTAGGTCGATGATTGGGTACTACTAATATGACTAGGTAGTACTCCGATAGGGTAGACAAACGACCTGATAAAGCTTTGCGACGACGTTGGTGCAGGTCTTTTGCCTCCTTTTGGAAATCTATGGGGGAAATCTCGCCATGGTCAGCAGTATACGTCCTACAGCTGAGGATGTCGAAGACTCGTAGATGTATGATGATTACTTACTTTTTCGTCCATAAATACTAATTAGATTTCGTTAGTCTTGCTGAAACTAAAAAAATGGTTTTATTTTTTTAAGGTGGTTACGGAATGATAAAGTCATAATCAACATCATCCATCAACACGTGAGTGAAACCGCTGGGCATAGCTAGTTTATTATAAATATAAAAAAAACGTTATAGTTAGATCTATAGTTAACACATATTAACATTTCACAAATCTAAAAGCCGAGAACAAACATGTTTGCTCATCACACACATATTTGGCATAGTCAGGGATCGAACCTGAAGCCCCGCGTTTGGAAGGCAGGGTCAATATCAAATAGGTCAATAGTGCTGTTTATCTTAGCGTTAAGATGTTCAAAGGTTATGTACTTACTCTTATTAAAACTTTGAGCGTCGACAGTGCCACCAGATAGAAAAGTTTCTTGGAAAATAACTTTCAGTATGTATTTCAGAGTTGTCTGAGAGAAATCTGATCGATTCATGAAAAAACATTTTTGTGGGTTTTGCCCTCTAAAAATTTACGAACAAAGCCTTAAAAAGGGCATGTTAAGAAATATTTCACCAATATTTCATTTTAACGCCTTCTTAACTTGAAAGTGGCATTGAACTTAATCTACGTTCTTTTGATGGGAATTATGATTAAATTATGTTTTTATGCTCATGGAAATAATATTGTTTAGGTCGCCACAATAAAACGATGTGTGAATTTCTTTACAAATAGTTTTAATATCCAATCAAATTCGCATTAATAACCTAACATCAATACAGAAATCAACGTTAACAATATTTTTTATCTATTATCTGTGCCACGGTTGTATTTGAACAATTATACATTTTGCTACATTCATATTTAAATAACTTAGATAAACTTACGCGATGTCTATATCCCGATCGACATTTGATTCGACCTCGTCCGGAAGCCCCCTTTAGGATTTTGAGTGCGGTGCGCTCGTCGTTGCGTCCTGATTTGCACTACTTCACTCTTCTACAAATTATTCGTGCAAAACCTAAAGTAAATATTCTTGTCATGCTCTATATCATTACACGATAAGGTAATTAGATCAAAAAGGAATATTGTCATGTATTCAGGACAACTACTTTTCAATTCTTTAATTATTAACTACACATGTCGCAATTCCTGGAAAAGTAGTATGATTTCTAAGAAAATAATTGTACTATTGGCCAAATATGGCGGTGCATTTTACCAAACAACATAACAGTTGAACAAAGCACTAGCTGGTTTTGTTGTGGCGTTGGTTTTGCAGCTTTTTTATAATTTTTCGTATGTTTCTTTGTAGATAATAGTAGCACAGATTTCTAGTGATTCACAAACATGGGGTCGACTAGGGATAAAACGATCCTAACAGAGAAAGTTTACGAACGATTTTATAATAGCGATAATGATATTTGAATTTAATACAGTTGGTGTTCCGCACAAGCAAATTGCTACTATTTGAGATTCAGTGAATTCAATTTTAGGTATGTTTTACGCAGATTTAGGTAGCGTTCTTCGTGCTCGAACTGATGTACAATTACCCACAATTAAACAAAATAATCATACTTTTAGAATTCTCATTCCAAATATTCTTAAACAAATTTGTATTTCTGTATATCTACACGCTATATCTCAATAAAATTGTCACCAAACATTGATTACCTCGAACTACTTAACAACAAAATAAATATGTTTAAGCTAGCCAGAACTCTCATAGTCCCGTCATAGTTTTTTATTTCATTTTACTTGCACTACCAAAAGTTGCCGCAATAACAGCTATTTACACAGAGCGTGCAAAACTTTGAATGATTACAGCAAGCAAATGGATATCGATAATTTCTCGAGATTGCGACGTAACAAAGCTTTTTTTGGTTCACATAGTGACCTAGGCTAGCTTTCACCGTTGATTACATTTCAACGCCATAGCGTTTTTTGGGCTGAAATTCTTCCTCCGCCTCACTAATGTCACGTTGTAAAACGCTCAGCATAAAAGTTTTCAATATTGTACACCTAGTGGTCAAGACAAGTAATTAAATAATATGTTTTACTTTTGTATATTGGACAATATCCACACAAGGTCTTTATATCCCAAACCAAACCAGGCAGAGCCTGTACTTTGGTAACCAATACGTACATATACACACCCAGACACAGGTTAAACAGACACGTTCATGCACACAAATGTTATCTTGTGAACTCTTTCAGATATATAGAACGTATTACTAGTAACACAATAAGCGTGTCATCAGTCATTGCCATTAATTAAGTTTCATTGTAAGAGCGAAACGATAATATCCCGACAAACGTACGGAGGAAGACGTCGTGTTTCTGAGGACGTACTCAGGATTCGATTAGATTAAGGGGTTAACCAGCAACAATACTTTTATTTTGCCTTAGTTAAACTAGAGATTTTATCATGTTTATTTTCTTACCAGTGTCATTTTCAGATATATTCAAGATAAAGGGTAGGTAGTTATGAACTACTACTTACCTTTATGCCTACTGAAATAAGAACTGTGTGGTTGGTAGAAGCAAAGTTGGTTTTTGTTAGTGTAAGTACGTCTAGAGTCACAGGTTGTAATATTTATTAATGTTCATGTTCATATTCATTAATTACAAGAAAAAATTAAATACTGGGTTGAAATCAATTTATTTTATTTACCTCTATCTATATACGGGTATACACAATTACACACACATACACAAGGAGCTATACAGATACATAGATTAAGGATTTTAACATCCTGTGGTAGTTTTAGGGGAAATGACACCCTAAAATAAGTTAGTATTTTAATTTTTACGCAACATTCTTAATTCATACTATTTTTTCTCACTTTGTAAGTAAATACGCAAAACTTTTTGATTAAGTTAGGGAAATTGGCGTTTGCATTGGTTGCAACTAAAGCACTTTTTCTAACTCGTGAGGCGAAAACTCTGTGCTGTGTGTATTTAAAAAATAAATCTTCTTCTTAGTCGGGCACTCTTGGCAGAGTGGTCGTGGTCATGGTGACGGTAAATGGCAGATCCTCGCCTGTTTCCATTTCCAGGGCTGTCTATATTCTCACAATGTCTCTCCATTTCTGACGGATAGTGGCATTGCGAGCACATTGTACAATGGTGAAATTCGTGGCCTTTTTAATAGAGCCAGTCCAGAAAATAATAATTTATTCAAGTAAATAAAGAGAAAACGGGCAGACGTCCCACTTACATCCTTTACTACGTACTCCTACGCAATCCTTTTGTCTAATCCGGTCACGTTACTATTATAATCCGCTCCTTATAACCCAGATCGTGTCTTTCCCAAAATGTCTTACATGTAATAGTGCGGCAGCCCTATTTGTACATCCAAATGATATTGACGCGTAGGTGTTTGTAAAAGATTATTTTCTAAAAATAGGCTTTTAAGCTTTATTGCAAAGCCTACCAAAGCCTGTACGCCGCTCGTCCTGTCCTTTAAACTTTGTATCCTAGCTAAAATCTTTTGTATGGCAACAAGGAGTCTGTTGAAATAGACATAAACATCTTAAGGAATAAACATACAATTATAATAAGCTTCTCGATGAGACGGAGATAGAGAATAATCTCTCCGCCGCCGTTGAGATTTCAATTGTTAAAGGCGAGGAAACCCGACTCACTTGGGGAGGCTCATCTTGTGCTAGAGGTCATCTTAGTTCGTATCAGTGACAGATAATCCGCACAATAGCAAAGAATAAATAACACTACTACAATAATGTGCAAGCATAACTGTATTAGTTGTTGTGCTGCAAGGGATATTTTTGCGCAAAGAGTTTTGAAAACGACTGGAAGAATTAAGAAAATTAAGGGACTTAAAGCCAATATCTGAGGGTGACAAGCGCAATACAGTGCCACGAGAAACTACTGTTCTAAACTCTGTGTAGGAATGTAACTGGGTACTTACCACCAGGCGCATAACTTGCCCGTCGCCTTACTTGTTTACACAATTATAAAATTTGTATAGGTAAGGCTTTATATCCACAAATAACGCAACTAAATGATGTTCAACATAACATAAAACGGTAACACATAGGTACTTTGAATATAAGATTAGTGTGGTATAATTAAACATGATTATAGGTAAAATTCTAAAGTGAATTAACAAATACATGCAAGAAGAATAAATTCATAAAACAACTGTATCATCACACCATCATCATCATCAACCCCCATTCGACCATTGTCCGACATAGACCTCTCCTAGAGTATGCCACAGAACTTATAGTTCTCTGCATCCAGCCCTCTGCAGTCACCTCTTTAACTCTTCACCTGGCCGCAAGACTGTCTATCCCAAACGTGGTGGTACGGAATCACAGAACAAGTAATAGTTGGATATACGGAATATCCGGATATAATATAGAGAATTTCCGAATATTATATAATATGGCACCCCGCTAATGCATACCAAGGCAGATTCATAAACCAAAACATAGACTACTAACTTGATTTCAGTCTACATCAAAATTGGTCTAACCGTTTTAGTGTGATGAGGTACAATAATACAAATACACATAAAACATTTGCCTTTTTAACATTAGTATTAATTATGTTAATAATTATACATATTTCCCTATATCACTTTTTTTTCTTTTTCTTTATATTCACTTAAGGTTGGCTCATATAATACAATGTACAACAAACATTGCCTCGCTTCCCTTTCCTTTACTTCAGCAGCAACGTTAGTTACTCGTGAATAATTTACAATCAACCTTTTTTTTAATTATTCAGCTCGTATAAAGTGGAAATAATGAACCATATATCCTCATTTGAGTTCTTGTGGGTACTCGCGAAAGCTTCCTGAGCTCTTGGATAGGTATTCGCATGAACGAACAGTGTTGAAATACCTAACTACCGTACCGTTTGATGTGTTCGTTGTACAATAATACATTTTATATAACATGGCTCGGATATAAGATTATGCAGCTTTCACGTTATAAGTGCATATCCCATTGCCTTTAGGAAACAGCCGGCTGACAGGCATGACATTTTAACTAATATTTTAGTATGGTATCAAAATTAATTTTTCGCTAAACATGAATGATTTTTTTGTTGTAGTTTTTATAACAATATCTGACGTGGTGACGCATGCGGTAGTTACGCTTAATGACATGATTATATAATGATAACAGAAGATTTATAATTAAAACTAACGTCGATGGATGCATAATGTATAAACTGCCTTAAAACGAACTTTTAAAGTTGCAATTACAGAGAGCAAAATACACATCCTTGGATGGATTGGATGCGAACTCGCGTCTTCCGTCCGTGTCAGATGCCATAAGCCCTAGACCACCGAGGCTCATCGTCCGAACATCTGATTTTAGCATATTTTTTTAGATTACTACTACCCCCAAAGTTGGAAGTTTGTCTTTAAGCACCTAACGTTATGTTCAAGTTTCTCATCTTGGATAGGTAGTCAGCGTTCTAGGTAGATATACACAACATCAACAATGGCATCATGTAGTGGAGGTGATCGCTAAACGCCATATTATCAGTTCGAACTAAACCGTTCCAAAGTACTAATACCGAAGGACTGAGTAATATATGCCTCAAAGTAGGTACCTGATTCACAGCATCAAGTGTTAAATGATGTCAGCTGGCATCATCAAATATGCGCACTATATTAATATTAACTGATCATAAATCAAAATTTATGAGCCATTAAAAACTAGGCAACAACATTTTTATACGGCTTTTCAAACGTAAACAACATTATATGGGAAAATTCACGTTTCACTATATTTAAAATGATTTACTAGCCTGTAAAACTGCTTCCGGAACGATAAAGTAAAATGTTTATTTATGTTTTGAAGAAGTCCTAAAAACTATTTAAACGTTTAACCATACAATTAAACACATATAGTTGTAACATATAAACAAAAAGCTTGAGAAAATATGTAAACTTTTTCAAAATAGTTATAGGGATATGTACGGACAGCGGATATGTACTTACTATAGAGATAAATTGAATGCTATGGCGGGTGTTTCAGTGACCTAGCACTGGGCAGGGCGACTCCATTGTTTATTCATTACAAATAATCATTTAATAACGAATAGTCAGAAACGCGGTCTGAGGATGTAATTTTTCTCTTTATTATTTCTAAATTTTTGGTTTAGCTAAGCAAGCGTTAATGCTTTAAAATCTTATAGGAATTGGCATAATAACCATTGTTCTATAATATGAAAATTACTTTGCAAATAGAGTTCTTGTATGTATACATAGAAAATATATGCTAAAATTGTCAACTGGCAAAGGCTCTGTACAGGAAATGACGCCCAGCCAGACATTGAGCTACTAGAGACATGTCGCTAGACATTGCAAACGTGGCTGATGACGATTTATTGGCTGAGCAAGTACGAAGAACAAACGAAGAGTCTCTGAGATAGCTTGGACAAATAAGATTTCGTAAGTCCGGATGTCCGGTTGTTCCTCTCTATATATCATGTTTCTCAAACGATAATCGTGAAATTAATCTATATAATTATCATAATCAAAAATTATATAGATTTATTTTGATGATTGATTTTTGAAAATTTTGAAAACAATATTATATTCACAGGTTTTACGCAACTACATACTCGCAAGGGCTGCGGATTACAGAGCCAGTAGTAGTAATATCAAGTATGTTTATGCATGCGGAACCAGAAAGCATTAGAGATGCTCGATGTTGCAATCTATAGAAATGTTCGCATTGTGCTATCACTTACACACGTTTGCTGTTACAGAGTATTTCGACCCTTTACGTGATACTGCTTTTATGAAGGCGACTGTATCTATTAACTTCGGCGTATTTGTACTTGCCCACGTACAAGGTCACGTGACCCCGTGACCTTATTGAATCGCACAATGACTACTATCTTGCACTGTCCCGGAACGTGTCAGTGCTAGCGCTTGACATTTTGCCGATACAAATTGGAATTTAACGTTGCTTCTTAAATTTCTATGAATATTAGAACTTATTCTCCGTTGCAAAGTAAATACTACGTAATAGGAAAAGAAACGGAACCAATTCATTTATATATTGTATTTTTCCTTCCACGGTCAAATGAATGGAATCATCGGAAGGGGAAAGGCTAAGCGAACCTTCCTAAATCAGATTGATGACGTTCTGAAGAAGGGTCAAGTCAAAAGTATCTTAATCCGACGCACATGTATGAAAGGATTGATGAATGTTGATGAAGCGAAACAGGTTTGTCAGCGTCGTTGCAAGTGTATAAAATTGGCGAAGTGTAGCTATTTATATTATTTGATGGTTATAGGCGTTGTTAATAAGTACTTTAAAATTATTCACGCATTATATACAACATACCCATCATTTTATGTATGTTATTAAATTAACTACCTCTATTAAACGTACAGGAAGTGTTTCGTAAAATATTAATAACCACACAATATTTACACTGTGGCATCTCTTTTTCCAGCAATCAAAAATATACCTACTATTTATATAATTAAAAAGCCAAAAAAATCCTTGTATATAATATTAGATGAATAACTTTATTGCATATTTTATTCTATGACATATTCTATGACTTTTAAAGCAATATTTATATATACATATATTATAACTAGATATACGCCTGCTTAGAGAAATGAAATTTTGTTATTTGTTCAATCTAAAATTACAAGGAATGCATATTTTTGTCTGTAAGAAATATCTCATCTGCGAAATTATATATATTTACAACGTATACAATATTTGTTTACAATCTAATTACACATGCATACATTGTTTATACAGCTCTTTATTATTTTTATCCTAATTATGTATGTATGTATTCGTAAATAATTATTTGTATTTATGTATAAGAAATGTATCTAATTTAATATATGAGATTATAAGTAAAATTAAATAATATTTAATGCCACCTGTCTATTACTTATACAAACTTTATTGAACAGATGTGACGCGTACCATCAGATGAAGGACTTGGACCTTCTGTCACAGATTGTCAGGAGATCTGTATCTGAAGTAATTACTTTCTCTAAAAATGCTAAATAAGCACCTCTTGTCCCTTACTAGGTAGGAAAATAGTATATTGTATACACGGGGCTAAAATTACCCATTATGTTTAAGGTAGTTTTAAACCCGAGGGTGTATAACCTATTATAACTCGGGTGCTATTTAGCAACGAGTTATATTATAATAGTTTTAAGTGTCTCGTGTTACACTCTAATTATTACTACGATTGCGAGAAAAGATACAATATTCGTAAGTAAAACAACCATAAACGAAGACTCAATTTATTACTGTTTCATAAAAAAGAAGAACATATTAGTTTTAATTTCGTAAAAGGAAATAGGAAAAGCATCGATCTCTTTGGTACAATGTGTACATTTCGTTGTGGCAACAGATGGTATAATAAAAAGCTATTGGCCCGCAATTTTTTAAAATTTTCTTTAATTACAAATTGAATTGGTGATTTTTATTTATTTTTACAAGATTGAAAGCATCATCTTTATATATACTTATTAGTTTTTATATGCTCGTTGGTGACAAAATAAAAAAAAGGTTTTGCCCCTAGAGGTAAATATGCTACTCGTATTTTATCCTCGTTCTGGTAGGTGTGCCACATGATATGAAAGTTTAGTTAATATGTATATAAAATTGTTTTGACGTCTAACTAACGCGGTATTATCTCGACCGGTTTCGTAACCTACTTACGAAAGCTTCAATCACGTTATACGTATTTTGGTTAAAAAACTTACCATTTTGTGAACGCTTGTATTTTATGTCAGGACACGTTTTTTTATATTAATATAATCAATTCCATTCTTATCCATGTTTATTGATAAGGAAGATAGAAGATCCACAAATACCATCCCTCACTTTGTTATGTATTTTTTTTTCTTACGCTGTGTGTTCATTAGCTGAGTATGTACTTTATTATTCTGTAATTCAATGTCTGAAGAAAATCTGCTCAGGCAAGTTTTAAGGTTGTACCATCCATTGTTTACATTTAATAAAACGTGTAAAAGACTGGTTGAGTTAATTAATTGTTTTTCCGTAAAAAATGTATGGGTGGTTTTTTTGCGTTATCTATAATTTCATTTTCTAGTATTCAAGCCTAAGGTGGTCCCATAGAGTGCAGTTCAGAATATCTGAAAAAGTTATGGATGGTCTCTAATGAAAGGTTTCCTGTGACTATAACTATTAATGCTCTTTACTTTCCCATCTGAATAATCAACTACATCCAAATACAAAAAAAATAGTAATAATATTTAGTTACTATTTAATTTTAGAAAAAATTAATATTAGAGATAGGTATATAATGACACTTCCGTTGGAAAAATGCTAATGGCTTAGATGCAGTATGCATAACCCTCCCTCCATAAAATGCAAATAGGAAGTATACAGAATTAGAACAAACAACCCAATCTTTCAAAAGCGATTGTTTTTACATTTTGTTTAAGGGTACTTGTATTAATGTTGCACTTAACTTACAATGGCTCCAAATCCATCTACACAGATAAAACATGGAGGTAAACTGACACATATAATATCAATTTATTTTCTAGTTATCATCTAGCCTCTGCAAAGGCTAGATTTTAATGAAATTATTTTTGGAAATAATTTCATAAAGTGAGGCCAAAAAAAGGAGAGAAAGCATACGTTGCCGTGCCCTTCTGGAAAACATGCTGTTAGGTGCTTAGATACAGATTTTCAAACTTGAAAGAGGTAGCTATCTATCTAGTCGAGCACCAGAAGAGCCTTACCACCATGCTGTCGATTTCATCCCGATGTTACTTCACTGAAAGCTCTAGCTTTAGGTTGGAATCGAACCCGTAGCCGACCCAAGTTACCCCTGGGATATCTGTAGTTTTGGTAGTCGATAAAGGTAAATGTAATTATTCTACATCAAAGAGCCTTCACGACAGACCGTTCTGAATACTTAATTGACACAGTTTGGCGCCCGCATCAAAGGAAGCGTCGGATCTTTTAATAAATCTTTAGGCACGTGACAGCAGAATATAGATAAAATTAACATTACGTACAATTTTAAACCGGTCGTGATCAGCATTAGGCATAGAGTATGTTTATTATGTTATGTGACCCTTAAAGGGTCGATGACGATTTGTATAAGTCAAACGATAAAATTATTCTAATTTAAAGAGTATAACAGTTTTAAGAACTAGCTTCGCCTGCGGTTTCACCATTACGGGAGAAGTTGATGATGTTCTTTTATTTCCAAAACCATTTGCATTGAGACACTCAAAATAAAACTAGTAGTGTTGGAAACGTAAACCTCGCGAGCACAGTCATTTTCAGTCTGAGCTATCTGCAGGTCATCGAAATTCAGAAAAATGTGACAAATCTTTATTTTGACAAGAACTTAACCAATTTTGCTTTCTTCTTATGCCAAGTTTCGTCAAGATTGATTAAAATGTGTGACCTTTACACGAAGACCAACACACAATCTAACAAACATTCAGACAGATGAAAGTCAATTTGACCAGTCAGAGAAGAGACGCTTCGTTCGTTCGCTCAAAAAGGGTTATTGATTTCTATAAGGTCGTTCTCAAGTTATAGCGTGACCAAGGGAAATAGGAATTAATGTTAATACAATTAAATATAGATTATAGTCATCAGCGTGAAAACTGAAAGACTGAAATCTAAGAAGCTCCGTAAAATATCAGCTATCTGCCAGTGAACATTCTGTGAATACTGGTTTAGCGGCTTTCAAGATTAGCTGGAGCAAACAGACATACAGCAATAATGTATAACTTGTTTTAGGTATAATTACCGTATATGAATTAAGTTAAGAGCAGCTGTTATTGGGATATATAACAAATGAACACTTTGATTTGATTTATTTTCACAGATTATTTTTGGCGTCTACTCATCAAAAAACAGGTATATTTATTAAATAGACTTGTCGTAACGCATAGATATGCTGCCTAATTATAAGACTGCTTCAAAATAAGAACTTTATTAAAAAACTATGAGTAATTTACACTGAAAACGAAGTAATTAGAATTAATTTTGAAAATATTCAAAATCTAATAACTTAGCGACAAGCCACTCCTTAACGATTAAATTTTCTTACTTCGGCCACTGACAACTAATTTACAAAGTTCGTGGCTACTTCTACTTTCGGGTGACTTATTACGATCAACCAAAGATGAGCAAAATTTAAAGAAACTACATGATATAACTGACTTTTCATTCATATTTTTGTTGTTTGAGGTGAACATTTTAAGGGCTGAACATTATCCAACTGAATAGTTGTGATTTACTAGACTTTGTAAATTTTGTTTACAAACAGTAATGCAACGAATACCGTACAACTAATTCCTTACCTTAAAAAAGGAAAACAAACCCTTGAACTTTGTTGTCCGTCTGTCCGTTAGTCTGTCTGTCAAGACCATTTTCTCAAGAGTGCGTAGAATTTTCAATTCAAAATGTTTATGACATACTTGGCTCTACAGTTTCGTTTAGTTTTAAAATAATCTAACTTGTAAGTCAAACGATCGAAAGATATGACCTCGATGATCACAAAATATGAGAAAGTATGCGACATGAACGTCGCATATTTTGGCATAATTTGCGATTTCGCAAGGGAATCAAAACTCATGGAGTATTTTCCGTTGACCTAGAACCATACAATTTGACAAAAAGATATTTCTGGCAGCAATACAAAAAAAGTCATTAAAAAAAGGCCCTTCAAGACTCGATGTCATTATAACAATGAAATTTCTATTGTGTCTGGCCGTGTGACCCTTCATGAAATATACAGAAATATGAACTTAAATAACAAAAAAGCGGAATTTACTATTAAAATTTAATATTTGCGGTACGTGCTATAATCATGTATAGGGATCGAACGGCAAAGTTAAGTTAGTTCTTTTAACCAATTTTATCTTTTAGTTACAGTTGTGTTAGATTGTTGCTTAATGTATTGAACCTTCAGTACACGAGTCCAATTTGAACTTGGCTGATATTTATATTTTTACATAATAGTACATCAAGGTGATGTAACTGTTTTTAGCTAATGGAAAAAAGTTTGAGTCAAGAAACGATGACTAATAATGCTGCCGTTCGTCATGCATACAATTACCAAAAAGATACTTCTCGGTGCATTTTCCACAAAATTTTAATAAGTAAGTAGTATATGAGCGTTACCGCGAATCTGAACCACTAGGTCGGTTTCTATTAATTGTTGTTTTAATTTATGGTTTGTTTATTGTTTTCATGTTTTTGTTTAGCTGAGCTAAAGCTAAGCAAAAATATGTATTATTATTATATATATCAAAATTTATTTAATATTATATGACAAAAAATGCTTGTGCTTTGAGACCTTGCTTTTTGACAAAACTGACGACTTTAGGTGAAATTTCACTGGCACGATGACGGTATTACATTTTTTTTTGGTAGCGGCTAGGTCCACAGACATAAGGTCCGTACCTTTGGTAATACAAGATTTTGATAAATTTTCATCACTAAATTTTGAATTATTAAATTTTTAAACTTTTTAATTTTATTTAAAGCCCTAGACAAGATTATGCTATTCCGAATAGGTTTCCAAGGGATTTTAATTTCATTTAAGAACTACTCCTTAATAACTTCTTCAAATACTTAATATCTAAACTTATTTAGTACAAAAATTTATAAATAAAAGTAAAAAGGTTTGTGTTTTTTTACTCATTTTGTTTTTCTAATTTTTTTCCATCATTTTTGTTCTTCTCAATTTTTTTTCCTTGTTTTAGAATTTAATCATATCTCTAATTATATACATTTACAAATCAAATCTAATAAGGAGTCGTCCAGCAGCTCTTATTTACTTAGCACAAAACAATCTTACTTGTGAGGAACAAGGCAGGCACAAGAAGCGGCTCCTCGTCGCTGCGATTCTGGCAGCCTTTCTCGCAAATGCTAAGAAGGGTGTTCTAGTGGCCTGGCTCTCCATGATGGTCGGGGGAGAGGATTGATCTAACATGGTCTGGATTCTAGATTCCAGATCTATCCTTTCCAGGCCAAATTTTTGGCATTCGAACAGTATGTGCCATATCGTTTCGTCACCATGTCGTCGTAAGCTGTATCGCAGACTAAAGAGGGACTGTCGTTTACATGGAACTGATGTAGGTACGCTGCGAACCCTCCGTGTCCGGTCAATATTTGGACATGGATAGGTGTTAGTACCATGTACCAAGAAGACGGTAGGACGGAAAGCCTTCGTGACCGAACCTGTACAAGAGGATTCGTAGCGTTCCTGCCACCTTTTGACAGTCTCCTCCTCAATCTGTTACCTGACGAACGATAACGGCACCTCGTCATACTCAGCGGCCATCTTAGTGAATGCTGCTAACTTAGCAAGTTCGTCTGCTTTTTCGGTCCCCGCGGTACCTACATGGGCCCTCAGCCAGAAGAGCCTTACGGTTTTCCAGCATCTTGGATGTCACGCACGAAACCCTTGAGCGCGAGAACTAGAGGGTGGGTGGCAACAGGACTCGCCAACAAATCGAGCGACCATCTTGAGTCGCTCAAAATGTTGACACAGCCCCTCTTCAAATCTCTCGCCATCTTAACGGCTCTATAGAGTGCGTTCATTTACTACAGGAAAGCGGTGTTATGGTACTTGAGGCAAAAGGTGGAGAACTTGGTCTTCCTGCCTTCGTCCCACCACGTAAGGCAGCACATACTATCCCATCAATCTTGCTGCCGTCGGTACAAATCTGGAGGCTGACTACGTGGTGGTCCTTCAGGGTTTCGGGACCCATATTGTCGATGCACTCATACTCAGTTCTTATGAGTAGAGATGGGTGGGGTTTGTCGCGATATCCCCCCTTGCTCTCCACCTCTCTGCCTGGTGGTAAGAAATTGTCGGAGTACCTCTTTGTGATCTTAAAAAGGGTTGCAGCCTCGATAACTCGGAAGGTCCAGGGGTAGTTGGCCCGACAGGACTAATGCCGATGTCAGAGAGAACGTGCGATATGCTTTATAGATCTTTTGCGCGAAGCCTCTTTGCAGCGAGCCTAGCTGGTTTCTGGTCATAATTTTCTCGCGGCTGGAGACCACATGCTTGCCGCATACAGCACGATCGGCTCTACCTATCTCTGACACGTAGATGGTTCTTATGATGTCGGTGTTAAGAAGTCAACTTCGAGGCGCAAGCAAATTGTTTATAAATGTTCGTAGCTTTCCGGCGGAAACGTGCGCGTTAAAGGTGAGCTTGGAGTCCATAATGAGACCCAACAGTTTAATCTCGTTGATGAGATTCAGCCGAGTGCTGGATATGTGGATTTCCGGGATATCAAACTTAAGCTTCTTTGTGATAACCATCGCATTTGTATTATGCGCAGTTTATTTCGGACATCCCATTCCACAACAGCATCTAAGGTGGTATCGACTGTCTGCTGAAAGGTCCTTTCCACTTGACCAGAGAACACCAAAACTACTATCTACTATATATAATACTACTGTCCTAAGACAACCGGGACCGACGGCTTAACGTGCTCTCCGAAGCACGAAAGCGTTTCGTTGAACAATGCCACTAGCGGTCACCCATCCAAGTTCTGACCGCATCAATCGTTACTTAACTTGTAGATCGGTTAAGATCGCCAAGTCAAGCTCCGCTGTGAGCGCTCTATAAATAAATATCGGCCCTTTAATTAAATTCATGCGGGTCAGCTAGTCCAACTAATCCCACTAATGTTATAAATGTGAAAGTTTAGATGAATGGATGGATATTTGGATGTTTTTTTACAAACACGACAGAACTGCTGAACGGATCAGGTTGAAATTCGGCACAGTGATAGATTATAGTCTGGAATAGCACATCATTCGTCATAATCAACATCCATCACCGCGCGGGTGAAAAAGCCTAATATTCTTACACAGCAGAGCATAGACAAAATAACAAGATCTTCGCCTACGTTTAGATCGTAATGATGACTTATGTCAATAGAGTTCTGTCAAAGATGTATTGTGTCCGTTTTGTGTGCGTAGTCAAAGCACGCAATTATTTTGACAGCTCGATACACTAGACATGTTTGCGATAGAGTCGGCATGTGCATCCATCTTTGTTGGTCAGCCGAGTAGTCGAGCGATTTCACCATCACCACGGAGGTGAAACATCAGCTAACAGTATTGAGTAAATTATCCTCAATACTTACATGTTACTTTTAAACAAAACATAACAAATAGTTTCTCGTATATATTCTCAAAGAGGTAAACAGTGGTACATTTAATAGGATAGGATATTTAATAGGATACTTTTCCTCATCATGACCACGGAGGTGAGGCTGGGTGGTAACATCAGTCTACCGGTCTTGAGTAAATACTTAATACGACACTTTTGCTTATATAATCCTCAAACGGATAAGCAGCGATGTTTTCAAAGCCTACGTTTCGCCATATATGTTTTTGGTCATGTGATCATGTAACAGGGGGGCCTTTTGCCATCTACAGGGCACTGTTCTTGTCTCCGGACTGTTACTGAGAAAATCTTTCTTTCTCAGAAAAACCCAATAACTGTCCAACCAGGGGATTGAACCCATGACCTCAAGGTTCCAAAACGGCACTTCCACCACTACAAGAAGACCAAGCGAGCGAAGCCGCTGGCGGGTCAGCTAGTTTAGTTATTAGTTTGGACACAACTTATCTCTCCGTAGACGTAGCCGGTAGCGTAAATTGCTACGTCGGTGCTACGAGTGCACTAGTGAGCGCTACAACGGCCGGCGGCGCTACAACCACTATGACAGTCTAGGAGCATTAGCTGAGAAGTAGGTATTCAGGGTCGTTTGATCACCTTATTGAATTAGGATTTGACCCGTAAATAATAATTTTTCATACTTGCTACCGTGATAGTACTTGGCACACACCAAAACAAACGCTCAATTTCGAATATGAGCATAATTGGTCAAGTTATTTCCGAGTTATTAGGTTGTGAAGTACTGCGAAAAATTGCCGTTGACCGAGCAAACGAAGCGTCTCTGCTTTAAGGTGCTGCCCAAAGTTAAAGATCCGTAAAACGCTATGTTTTTGTCGCACAGCTAAGGCATACCTAGTTAATGATAGAAACATGACAAAAATACCGTGCATGAATAGTTAAGAGTTTGAAACAGGAACTTGTAAAATAATGTTACAAAGTACGTATCTGGCATCGTTAAGAAAAACATTGCAAATAAAATTATAGAAAAAATCTTTCGTATCGCAATTTTCAATATTTTGAGCACCAACTACTATATTTTTTGTAATCAGAAACAAGCTAATTTATGAAATTAAAGAACTATATGTATTTCACTTCTTTATATTCTCTCGGCTCCTTTTAATTTTAAAGAAATTAAACTGCGAAAAATGTATCGTGTTTACAGATGCACGCTTTGTCTCGGCTAGTGCTTCACCCGCTCAAATACCAAAAACTTTACTCTTGCATGGCTTTAACTGGCCAAATTGACTTTCATCTCTCCATATTATGTGTATTAGGTTGTTCGTAGGTCTTCCTGTACAGATCGCATTTATCAACCAAACTTCACGAAACTTGGTAAGCATATTCGACTATTTAATATATTTTTTTGATCGTCGGTAAATTTGAGTGGGGGAGGGAAACTTTTCCTATTAAATCCATTCCATACCAAACACAGTTTGCTGCGGCGCTATTTACCCATTTTCAGATTTTTTTTTACACTCATTAGGTTACCTGATTTCAAAGAGGAATTTCAATATGAGCGTAATAAAATTGGTCAAGTGGTTCCCGAGATAATAAGATATAAAGTACTAAGAAAAATTATCGCTAATAAGACTAGGTATTGTAACCAAACCCCGTCCTGCCCCATCCTTGACTCTACCCTAAATATCTACCCTATTGTCTAACATATGAATTTAATATAAAGTTACAAAATAATACCTACTCCTAACTAACTAGTAAATACTTTGAAATCAATTTATTAAGGCTTGTGATCGTCTATTATTACTCTTTTAAATATTAAATTACGTGTTAAAGTTAAATTTATTTAGATTAAGTTATGGCACGGTAAGTATGCCCCCCCGAAGGGTTCTCGCATTGACGTGGCGGGGGGGCTCAGTAACCGTGGCTAGGTACACCACGGTGAAGCCAAGAGGAACCCAGGGGCCGCGCCGGCGTTGGGGTGCGCTGGCCGGCTCAGGCGGGCCGCTCCTATGGGCTTTGGCCGCCAAGTCCACATAGGAGTGGCGGGGTCCGGGCGCTTTGGCGCAGACTCGAGGAGGTGGGGCCCGGGCGCTTTGGCGCAGGCTCGAGGAGGTGGGGCCCGGGCGCTTTGGCGCAGGCTCGAGGAGCTGGGGCCCGGGCACTTTGGTGCAGGCTCGAGGAGGTGGGGTCCGGGCGCTCGGCGCAGACTCGAGGAGGTGGGGTCGCGGGGGGACTATCCCTTGTGGCTGACGTAGCAGGCGGTGGGGCTACGTATCCGATCCACCGCAAGGAGACCACGGGCGACCAGACACGGGGAAGTCTGGCGCCCATTGTTGGCGAGTTTGGTCTCCGAGGCAGTTGCGGCGCGCCATGTGTTCTGGCGTGCCGCGAAGAGAAGGGTCCGGCAACGGACAGCCACGGCGGGTTCGCGGTCGTGTGAAAAATCTGTCCCGCGTTCCCGCCGAGGGCGGCAGTGACGGAACACCCCGGGGTTTTGGTGTGTATACGGACTCCCACATAACCACCTCCCTCCCCGTGGTGGGTGGATCCATAAAGGATTTCCCCGGGACAAAAAAAAAAAAAAAAAAAACGGTAAGTATAAATTTTGAATTTATTAAACAATATTCCTGAAAGAAAATTTACCTCTGATGCAAAACGTGAAGTCTATTCCCTATTATTTATATCAATTATTATTTTCTAATAAATTATTATTTCAACACAATAAACCTAAAATTCACATAATAATATTTCCATATATTGACAAGTGAAAACCTTGAATATGGCGGAGGCCCTCATGCAAGCTAGCAAAACATGCATCAAACCTTGTTTTCAGGAAAAGGCTCGACACTTCGCCTTATCGTTTTCTGGATTTCAGAGTCCTGTAGAAAGTAAAACACATTGCTATTGTGTCCAAAAGAATTTCCTAATTACCTAACAACTTTGGAAAGAATATCGAATGTACGAAATAATTTTCTTTACATTATTAATTTTAAACACAGGATATATTATTTAAACATAGGATACCTTAGGATGTACTCCTATAAAACTTTAAATAACTAATTCACGATTAAGTTCTTTTATGTTAATGATCAACTCACATGTTCATTAAAACAGATAAGTTCAATTGATGTCAATGTCAA
Source organism: Selenia dentaria (assembly GCA_917880725.1). Taxonomy (NCBI): domain Eukaryota; kingdom Metazoa; phylum Arthropoda; class Insecta; order Lepidoptera; family Geometridae; genus Selenia; species Selenia dentaria. The sequence goes on from OU862891.1 coordinate 9,108,016, forward strand.
GTCTTTGTTGTCTTTTAAAAGGTCTTAATATGTAATTATAATTTTTTATCATAGGTGCGTTGTTTCGTAAGATCTTTTATGAATCGCCAATATGCTTAAATGGATTTACGCTTATAACTGTTATTAACGCTCAGTTTACAATAGCCGAATTTAAATATTAAGCTCGCAATTGCTATGATAACTACGCAGACAGGCTAATACTTATTGTCTAAGCAGCATCCATAATTGAGTGTGTGTATCATAGAGTAATTAAGTGTAATATGTTTTCTAGTGATTTGATTTTCTCCAATACACATGACGGTTATCTAGCCTATGCCATCTACATTATGGGAACAAATCCAACGGTGCGCCGGCCAATTAACGGATCCTCGGCGTGAAGGTCGATTAAGACACTTCGTATATTTCCCTTGTGATAATGAAATATTCATTATAAAAGAATGGCCTTACACGAAGGACTTATATTCTTTTCGTGATACATATTTTTTTTGTGAACATAGTGGCATAGGGTCAACGAATTTTGTCGATATAGGATAAACCAAAATGTGCCCTAAATAATATATTCAAGTGATAATGAATTATAATAAAATATTTCCTCATCTAGGAAATTTTCTAAAGAATAAAACTTTAGAAAACCAAGCTCGTTATTTATTTTATTTAATGCCTTGAGCTTTTGCCAACAAGTTTTACACAAGTGGTCTTCTAATTAACATATCATCGAGATGGTTAATAAATTCAGCTCTTTATATATATTTTAATAGAGCTCGATCAATTGATCTTTCGTTACTTCTACGAATATCATCTGATATTTAAGGCACAAAAACACTATTTTGTTTCCTGCCCGAATTATCATTTGATAAATTGTACATATATAAAATAATAGTTCATCTGAAGTCGATGGTGAACTTTGATTGCTCGACTCAAACAATAACGCAGATGTTATTGCGACCCTAGGACAACAATGCAAAGCACCTGTGTCGATCAGAATGAATATTACATATCATAAATAATGTGTTTCCAATGTTAAAACTTTAAGTCATCTCGATCGTTAGATTGTCCTTGTATGCCTTATATGATGGCATATGTGTATAAGCAAATATATAATATAAGTGAATATAAGCAAATCAATTACGCTTAAAGCTTGATTTAATTAATTACAATAAAAGCTTTTATGAAACACACGTAACCCTCTATGATGGTTTAAAATTAATTGATTCATTTAATTTAGCATTGAAGTATGATAAACGAAATCCAGTCTGTCATGTAAAAGTTCTTGAAGTCAGTACAGTATAATTTCAAGGTTTTTTATTCAACCTTCTATAATTCAGTAGAAAACAATGATCATTGTTTATAAATATATTATTAGTCAGCAATAAAATTTAAACTACGATAAAGCGTTTGTCATACGTAAAAGTAAAAAATATACACAAATATCAAAATCAGGTTCTATTTAAAATAACACATTTAAAAAGAAATCTCAGTCAACATTCTACAAAAGTTTCCTTAATAAATTTAAAGATTAACGAAAATTATAAGTCAATTTTATGTTTATTTCATTTGAAAATAAAACATATTTTGTTTTATTTGTCCAATAAAACTAATGATTCTAAAACAACCATTAACTCTTTTTACAATTATAAAGTAGATGTATTTCCTTTAATTTGTATTAATATTATGTAATTCAAATAAACAAAGGATATAACTTGTTAAGATATAAAGTATTTTTAAAAACTTAATCTTTACCAACTCAAATTAATTAAATGAAATTTGATGATGAAAGAAAAATAGTTTATTTATCCAAACTGTTTTGTATAATTATAAAAAAAAGGAAACTTCTTTAGACAAAATATAGCTTCTAAATACTAGGTACTTAGATTTTATTCAAAATTTTGCACACAAATAATTAAAGCAAATAACTTGTTAAGATATTAAGTTTTTTTAAAGTTTAATCTTTACCATCTCAAATTAATTAAATGAAATTTGATGATAAAAGAATTTATCAAACAGTTTTCGTACAATTATAAAAAGAAAACTTCTTTAGACAAATATAGCCTCTAAATACTAGGTACTTAGCTTTAAATTCTCTCAGAAAGTCTGAAGAAAACTGGAACCCTGACGTTTTTTGAAGCACTAACACTCACTTTTAAATAGGTAACAAACTACTAAGTTTAAAAATTTACAAAAACTAAATTTTCCTCAATTGATGACTTGAACAACCCGCGTACGCGCAAGTTTTTGTAGAAAGAACCGTCTCGGACCGAAGTAAAATATTGACTGGTCATACTCGACAATCTCGTGGCTCCCCTCCATGCAGTTCAACTTCCCTAACCCTAGAAATACAAGCTTTATCCTGATTCGTCAATATTAGTAACGCCTTCTTTTTTTTATATCGTTCCCACGTTCGCTAAATCTTGCACGTGCGAAAAACCTTTTTTTTTGTATCTTCATTTTCTAGAAACTCCTATTTTATCTTTCCCTTCAAATTGAATTGTTATTTATCGCTTTAAGACAAAAGACCCTAAAGCTTTTAACTTAAGTAAAATTACAAACAGATGTGTTCTACAGTAATTAGAAACGCACAAACAAATGTTCGCTTGATTATTGGTTCAAAGAAATTACAAAATCACACATATAAGTTAGATTTTAAAACTTCCTTATCTTGGGTTTGATTAATTCATTATTATTAGCCCGGGTATATATCTTCACAGTATGTGCCCGCGAAGTCTACTGTTCGCAGAATAACTGCATGGAGAAAAAAAAAACAAAACTACTAGAAAGACCTGTAAATAATAATATGGCGTACAGAACAGAACAGTAACAATCAGAATTTATTAATCAATCTTGTCAGTTAAATCAGAATATACCATTATGATTGCTAGAACGATCTATTAGAATAATTCTTGTACCTACAGGATAACTACCGTACTTTTATGATTACTATAATCAATAGGTAAAGATAAGTAAAAATACGAGTACTTGTTTCTGGACAAAATCTTAATATCGTAACGTTAACCAATATTATAAGTTAACGGTACAAATCATCTTTTTACAACAAAATGTAAAGTTACGAATTACAAAAGTTCTGATATAGATAAAACAAATGTGATCGGTGTACCTACATAAAAATAAGTTTTCGTTTACGTATACTAGAATGTTTTAACGGTGCATCAGTTTATTTATTGTCATTAACACGCATATTTTTACTTTAAACAGTTTATATTTAAAAGAATGCGCACGTTTGTTGTATATATAAAAATCTGTTATTAATAACGATTTTATACGGTATTGTTTACATAAATATAGTACACATAAATGTATATTTTTAGAGTGAAACTAAACGCATATAATCGGCACCGTAATGTTTAGTAACCTGCAAAAAACATATTATATACTATAATATTTTTATTTAATAATTTTGGTAGCTTAAGCTAAGTTTAGTTTATTGCATTGCGCCATTTGCGTTGTATAGCATGTTGTCGTGACTACCGCGTTTAAAATCATTTAAAATCCAAATCAAGCGTTTATTATTTTGCCTCTTCTTGTGTCTGGACCGGAAACCAATGGGCTATGGACGAAGACGTTATTAGTCTTCTAGACTCATGGGGCCTTGCAAATTATGTACTTACATTTGCCTCTAAGTTTTTTTTAAATTTGATACCATTTTATCATACTTTTATCATTTGTGTAGATAAAGTCAAATTTACTAAGTTCATCCAGTTTCATACAGGATGTAAGCAATTTCACGAAAACATTTTTATGTACTAATGCAGTATTTTTTTCTTTTTCATATTCAGCCGGGCAGTCATGTTTTTAATTTTTTTAAATTGTAAGTTTCAGATAAAGAAATATAATAATTTACTATACTAACAGCACGCTTATTTAAGGCCTATTCAGACCTGAGCGGTATTCGCTACCGCTGTGGGTTGCGATAAATACCACGCGGAACTCGATGGGTAAATAGTATGAAGTTCCATAACTGCAGCGAAACTTGTACCGCCTAGTGAGGCGGTATTTTCTCTTGTTTGGCGATATTAGTTCCGCCGGGCGACGCGGGAGCAAGTAGCGAGAGCGACATGCTTCCTGCCCTCGCCCCGCTAACCATTGCCAACGGATATCTCTACCGCGCGCGGTAGCGATATCCGCTCTGGTGTGAACAGCGAAATTAACGCATAACCTTTCGGATTTCTCAATCGCTCGCGGTAGCGAAAAACGCCCAGGTCTGAATAGGGCTTTAGTCTCTAAGATTTAGTAATTATTTACTTACTTTGTGTCTGCCAACATAATGCAAACACAGCAATGAAACAGCTAGAAACATAGTAAATTTAGAATTACGTTATTTATTACTTAATTATTTTTTTATTTCGGTATTTGGAGTGGAGAACATTTTCAAAAAATGGGGGAAGTTTTCTGCGGCGTTTATTCGATATCTATTCTTTACTTTATTGTGATAATCGATATTGATTGGCGGATTTTGATAAAATTTTATACAGATATTAGGTATCTTACTAAGAGGAATTTCCAAAATGACCATAATTGGTCTTGTGGTTGTTGAGTTGCAATTGACCAAAGGGCGTTAAAGATGTGGTATACACAACAAGTGTCACAAGCAGACGTGAACTTGACCATCAGTCGAATCGCTCGTCCTGAATCTTTCTAGTATAAAAACACCATATATATATTTATAATATCATGCGGTGTTAATTCCCATACACTATTTCCTACAGTAGGTACCTAACACAGTATAAAGTAGGAATATTAAACAAAAAGTGTGTCACTTGTTTAAGTCGGTACCATGATCATGAAAGTTAATAAGTACCTATTATCACAATATTTTGCGCATGGACTTTGACAAGTTATTTCACACTTTATGATATTGAAGTCGGTTGCATTTTTCGGTAATATATTTAGTTTGTACATACAATAAATACTAGATACTACTCGTTATTTTAGTTACAATGTTTAGTATTTACATAACTTTTTTTTTGGCAATAAAAACATCTTGTATTTTTTGTATTTTTCTACCGACTTTCAAAAAAGGAGGAGGCTTAATTCAATGTATTTTTTATGTTTGTTACCTCTGTAACGATCTTGTTACTATACATACTGATTCTTATTTTAATCAGTATATAATGATTATAAAACACTTAGGTTATTTGGGAGTATCACTTATTTTACGTTACTTATTAGGTACAAATCTATTTAATTATAGGGTTACATTCTAATACAACCTTAAACTAAATCTAGTAAAACAAAATGTACTGCAGCTCGTTCTTACGCCGCGAGCGTCACATGCTAACTACTTAGGAAGTGAAACGTACGAAGGGGTAGCGGGGAGAGGCCAGTCGCAACGCCACGGCCGGTGACTGCCGCCTGCCGCCATCTCGTCATGCGTCGCCGACCTACTTCGGAGCACGCACGTATTACTCTTCGCCAAAATCTTCGTACTACTAATCTACTATATTAAAGTATTATATTGTTAACTCTAAATATATGAAATTATAAAATTACTCGCTGTGCAGTGGAAAACCCCAATTGGGGTTCATACTACCAGCTCTTGCCACGAGTATACCTCTGCAGTCTGGGTCTTCAGGGAGTATTCATCGCCCGACGGCCTAGGACCTACCCCAAGAAGCATCACCGTGAACCTAGCAACCAACGCCGGGCTTTCATACCCCCCTCCACTGTGCTTCCGCTGCGCTTCCGCTGCGCTTCCGCTACGCTTCCGCTGCTAGCTGCTCTCTTACGCTCAGGCCAGTGGCAAATATACGTTGAGCAATCAGTTCAGACGCGTTCGGACCCCGACTCTGTATAAATATCTCCTAATAAAATATTGTTAACCTTTTAGTTGTTGATGTTGTTCTACCCACTAAGTTAGCGATAGGTGGGCACTTACAGCAAGTAGAAACGTTACACCTCATAACTTTCGACTGTGTGAACTGAATCTCAAAATTCTTTTTTTGTTTGATAGCTGGTGCTTCCTGTGGTCATTTAAATTTTATCAAATTCGGTTTAGTAATTTTTAAGATACACTCCAATATCTGAATAGAATGGAAGTCCGTATTAAATTTTTCAAATTGTACTTGTTCTTCATTGTTTAAGTGGCCCTTGCTACTGACGGGATCGATTGTCATTCTCCGTCAATGATTATATCATCAAGGTAGGCGTAACACTTTTCAGTAATTGGAGTGTATCTCAAAAAATGCTTGAAAAAATTTAATAAAATTTAAATAGGAACACCTTGGAAGTATAGTCTACCGAACAATGAAAAATAATTTTGAGAATTGGTCCACAAATGGGGGAGAAATCGGTGAACATACAGAAAAAATCATGCATTCGAACATATAACAATAGCACAATTAATTTGAAGGCTTCGTCCGGCAGGCTTCCGCGTGCGGAGCGCTTGCCGTGCCAAAGATACGTGTCTCTCCATATAATAAATCTTCCAGTCCAGTCAGTCAAAATCTAAGTACTTCCATTTAGTTTTTGATTTTTAGGATTGGTTCCTTTATAAAAAAAGGTATGTTATTTAATTTAGTTTTTATCTAATTTGAATGAAATATAATTATTTGGATTATTTTTATATGTACATAATGTAATTAATTGTGATTGTTGTTAATAACTTATGGTTGGTCAAAATAAACGATATTATCATTATTTTAAAGTTATCGATTTTTTATATTCGAACCGTTTTTTTTGCAGTTCAGCGTAGTACAAACACTACAAGTATGTTATATTTTAGAAGACGCTATATTACTGAATAATATAAGAATAATTATTACCCAGATACTCAGTAGTGCCTGTCTACTTGCTGGTGGTACTTGAATACTATGTTTTGTACAATATGTTTTATTCTGTGTCGGTACTCTAAAAAAAATTCTTTATCGTGCTGAACCGAGATGTGTATGCGTATGGCGTATAGAGCCCTTCGCCTGTCGATAAGATTCGCGTGCGCACACGCATGAAACGTATAAGGTCGCGGTGCCGGAAGTGACTCTCAGTCTCTAGACTAACTAGCAAAATGAGATAGAAAACTATCGCAGTTATGTTCATAATTACGCTTTAAAACCGGCTAGGATTCGCGTAATATTTACCGGAAATATCCTCCGACCAGTTTCACAAGAGTGACTCCCAGAAGAAGAACTTCAAATAAGTTCGAAACTGGTCGGAGAATATTTCCGGAAAATATTACGCGAGTCCTAGCCGGTTTTAAAGCGTAATTATAACTAGCAAAAGTTGGCAGCCAATTTAGTATAATGCATCTCTATTTCTGAGCTGGACAAACAGTTCAGCAGGAGTCATTAACGATAGCAATCATGGCTACGGAACGTAAGGGGGTGGAATTGTTTTTATTTAATATGCATACATTTAATTTTATTTTTTTATTTTGGAAAAAAAATTACATACGCAGTAGTTTTATCACCCTTCACATTCTACTCAGGCTAGATAACATTACCAAACATTTATGTTAATCCACCACAATTTAATGAACTATCTACCACATCCAACACTTTGTATAGTTTCAACTTTATTTCGTAGACATTTAAGTTTCAATTACATTTTAAAGTGAGCACGTAAATTAGTATCGATCAGGAATAAACTATCGAATGTCTTTGAAATTGTAAGGTAATTAATGGGTAGGTAAACCTTAGGTCTTAAATAAACCTAGATGAGGGGCCAAAGACAATACCTAGGTATATTTATACATAGGCTACTATACTAGAATTTCATTATAGGTTTACATGATGACATAGGGTGACAAATATTTCGTCGGGTTCTTTATTTTCGAAGGTGGAATTAAGCACAAATATAGGGATTCATGGTTTTCTTTACTGTATCGCCATTTTTGTCTGTACATATGTGTGTTTGAGAGAACTACCCTTTCATATGGGGATAAAAAACTAGCCTTAATGTCTCATCTAAAGAACAAGCTAGTATCTCCATTCAAAACTCGTTAAGCCATATCAAGTATAAACAAGAAGGGAGTAACAATCACACGCACTCACCGAAGTTTTATTAACTTACAAACTTTTCCATTTATATCATATTTAAGTGTGTGTGAAACCAATAATTATAATGTAGACAACTGTAGCTGAAGTACCTCAGTACTGTAGAGGAAGAAGTGTATTCAGCGGCTAGGTAACCATTTAAGTAAATATTATTGCCGTCACCACCTTGTTTGGTTGACATCTACTGGCATTTTCAACTTATCGTTTTTGTCCATCGGAAGTTAATCATGGTAAAAGTCATGAGGCAATATCAGAGCAATTCAGGCTATTTGAAAACGACACTGTACGATAATTTCTAAAGAACTGTCCATGTCACAGTACAGATTCTGATCTTGTATAAAATATGTTATCTGGTTCCTGAGTAATTAAGGCATAGCAGATTTTAGACCTGACACGTGGGAGCATGTTGAGCGGTTGTGTAGGTACACGCTGGTGGTGCTGCAAATGGACGCTGCACGCGCCAGACCGGTGGTAACCGGTTATGTTGTGACTATGCTATTTGCCAACTTACTAACTGCCAATACTTATAACAACATCAAATATATAATATTTCATTTTACGAAAAGCCCAAAACATGGGTTGAAATTGTGGTTGTTCGCTATCGAAACCGCACTTAGAGCAATAGTCGTTTGAAAACGCGTTCACGTCGATTCTCGATTGGAATTTCTTCATTATTTGTTCATCTCTGGAATCGCCTTGACGTTTTGACCAATCCGACAATGATAGATCTTTTTCATTACACTAAGTACTCACTATTTTCTTGATAGATGAAAGTGTCTTCGAAGATATACTAAAATAATTTACAGCAAGTAAATTGAATTATGAACTTGTCACAATCATATTTAAATCATTGACAATTACTTAGATATATTTGCCTTGATATAATAACAATAATAAGCCGAACTAAGAAACGAACAAAAAATAAGTGAAACCTTCTAAATAAGGCAAACATTTCAGCAAAGTGTGCCAACACAAGAGTAATGAAATATTTTAATATTTAGTAACAAAAATACCATAATGAATTATGTAGTAAATTTTACTATTACGTCACTTGTTTACAGTTAAAATTCAACTGATTATGTAATAAACTTTAATTTATTTATTGATAACTAGCGACTGCGTTAGCGTAGTAGGCTCAGTCTTCAGCCTCACCATAACCTCCATTTATTTTCTTGATATTTCTTTCTTATAAACCTTCGCCTTACAATAATTATCACAACAAAAAATAATAAGCGAAATTGTATCATCCGTTCACACATTAAAGCATAACAGTAAGCCAGCTAAAAAAAATATACTGTCATTTTGGAAATTGCAAATAAAACATATTATAATTTTATAACAGGTCCCCAACGGCAACAAATTTGAGTAACAGACAAATATGAGTAAGAGAACTTCTGTCGTTAACGAATAGCGTTGAATTAAAATGTATGTATTAGATGCAATTAAAGAATACATGCTACATTATCAAACTTACTATCTAAAATATCAAGGTTCACATATGTCCTATACGAACTTAAAGTTGGTACGAATCAGAGCACAGCAATTACAGCTTACCACGCATATGCATATTCTTGGTTAAATTACGGAATTATCTTATGGGGAAATGGAACAGGAGTGGAAAATTTATTTAAATAACAGAAAAAACTAATTAGAATAATTGCCAATATTAACAATACTGACTCGTGCAGGCCACACTTTATAAAATACAAAATATTTACACTTACATGCATGTACATATTTGATTTATGCAAATTTGTTCGAAAGAATCAAATAATATTTGAAAGCGCAAAACCGAGTCATAATAATCGTTGTGCTGTAAGAACGAACCGTGTAAACAAAATGTCCTTGCCGAGAATTCGCTTACAACTGTATGGTAAAAGTCCCTACTGCTCTGCAATCAAAGTATATACCTTTCAAATGATATAAGAAGTGAAGAAAATTTAAAAGATTTGTAAATAAAATTAAATGTTTATATATAATTTGAATGAATATTTTAATGATAACTTGACATTATTATAATGTAACTTTTAATTTATTTAGATTAATACGGTGTTTAATAAAATATGAATTTATTCATTTTAATCGAATTTATAAATATACTCAATATAAAATCCATGGCTGTTACAAGCTAATTCCAACTATGTATTATTAAAAATATGTTCATATATTATACAGCATGCCGCTCATGGTAATATTGCTATACCCAAATGGGTTTCATGTATGTTTCTGTATTGTTAATGTCACCTTGTATACTCATGAATGCAATAAATCACTTTGACTTTGATCTGATATGAGATTAATGGGTAAATTAAAACCATATGCTCTAAGGCTCGGTAAGTTAAGGATAGTGTCACCCAAAACAAAAGAATCTAAGAGGTGATCAATAATAAATATTGGGTCCGACATTTGTGAGATGATGGCGGGATGTAATCGAACCATCGCATATTAATTGATTACCTATATACATATAACCATACACAACGTCCGTCGGGTATAGATTATTCCATTATGGTACATTAGTCTATTTTTAAGTTTTTTCAGAGTTATGGTTTCCTATGCTTAATTGTAAGTTTGCCAACTCTAGCGAACAGATTAATAAAATAATGAAAAAACTAAAAATGCGATGCTATAGGCGAAAGGGAAGTGCACAGCATTTCCCCTCTCAAAAAAAAAGACCTAAGACCTGATGGCCGTGTGTGGATGTTGCCACATACTATAAAAAATATATTAGATTTTACCGATAATCTATCTGTACTTGAAATGTTTTCACATACGCATGCGTTCCTTTCGCATAGCTTTAAGGCGCGGTCGAACCTCAACTTTAAAATAATTTACGATGCTTTACGTAAGGTTGAAAATCGCTTGTTAGTATCGACGATGTAATGCGAAAATGCATTAATTTTGCACGTTTTCTTTATATTTTTCGATATATACTAATATAATTGAAAAAACTGCTGGTTACTACTTTAGTACTATATGTTGGCTATGTAGTACCTAAAAAATAATATAGTGTTATCGCTGAAAATCCTGAGAGTTTGGACGTGAAAGTTTATTTTTATGGACCTATTTAGGATTTTTTCCTGTAGAGAGCGAGTAATATTTATGAATTCTGTTCGGTTATTACTCTTTGCCTGTTCCATTTCTAACCTAAGTATTTTTTTCATACAATATTATAAATCTGTTTCGTTACACTAGATGTTTAAAGATACTGCTTTTTACTATTATCCGGATACGACCGCGCCTTAACATATCGAGGTATTTTTTTTCAGCCTTAGTTGTATTTGTTTTCTTGTACTTTGTAGGTTAGCCGTCCAGTATTTTGGTTTAGTGTTAATTTAAGCAACCTTTACGAATATACGAGTATTATGTCATACGACGGTCTTATATAAAAAATATGCATTTTAATATATGACGTTATTATATCATTTGTGTTATAATTAAACTTTGTACTTTTGCTGCTGATTACAAAACGTTTATATAAATAATACATATTAAAAGATAACGGCAAATAATGATCTTTTTAGACTTCATTATCCTCAATTTCCTAAAAGTTTAGTTCTCTTAATTATTTTTAACGAGGCACTTTCCAACATTAATTTCAGAGTACATTAATAGTAGGATCAAGTAGGGACTTTAAAATTAGCTAAATTAGATGCTGAAATTTTAAGTAAAACACAATTTGCTTTCAGTTTTAAACAAGTCAAAGAATATTTCAAGATACTTACTTAGTAATGTGGAATAATACAAATTTTGGGTGGACTGGTTGGTTTTTTTTATTCTGTATAGGCTACGCGGGCACTCACAAATTGTCATTTTATATTAGTTTTTTCTTAAATCTACAACTGAATCGGAACGTGACCACGACTGAAAAGATCCGGCAAGAAACTCAGCGGGCTAGTCTTTTAAATTTTTTTGTATCGACAATTTCTTAAATGATATATAACAAATGTTCGCTTATTTTTAGCTCCAGTGTGTTGCCTTCCAAAAGAGAACATAATAATAAAAAAATAAACATAATGACATAATAGTAGGGCAAGACACGCTACACTTTGACATCTTAATACACGAGTAGGTACATCCTTGATTGATCAGTTCTAAGCTGTTTAATCCTCGAAGTAATCCAAAATTTTGTAATAACCTTTTTGACAGAGTTTAGTTTTAATAGTAATTTTAAACTAATTAATAGGCAAAAAAGTCGGATAACATTTGGAACTTTATTATAGAATCGTATACATTGTCACATAAAAGAATGACTTATTCTGTGGAGACGCGTTACATGTACGGATAGCTTGTTCTTATTTCGCGTGTTGATGGAATGAGCATCACTCCTTTTATCAAAACTGTTTTTTTACATACATTAGATTTTCATAGATAAACTGAGAGACAACAGTTAGAATGTTTATTTCTTTAAACTTCTGTCTAAGGGAAATTCTAGGAATCAAACTGTAGATAGCTCGTATAACCCTTTTTTGCAGTATAAAAATATAATTAGGATCTGCAGAACATCCCCAGAGCAGTATGTTATAAGTCATAATGCTATAAAAATAACTAAAATAAACTATTCTAGCTGTGTCTATATCAGTGAATAGTCAAATTTTTTTAACAGCATAAGCCGCTGAACTGAGTCTACTAGACATTTTTTTAATGTGGGGCCCCATTTGCAATTTATCATCTATAGTAATTTCTATAAATACCGTTGACTCCACAAGGTCCAACCAAGTTCCATTCAATTGTATATTGGTTTTTACTTGTCTCACATTTGGTGTCAAGAGCAAAATGATATACCGGAGTTTTATAGAAAACATCAATATCTACGATATCATATGTCTTACTATTACAGTTATATCACAACAACTACTTATCATTTAAAATATGCAATTGTAACGCCGAAAATTCCTAAAACTTTAACTTTATACAATCAGTTTTCTTCTGATTGAGGAGAATATTATTTGTATTGAACCAATTTACAACTTTAGTGAGTGCATTGTTAACATCCTCATATTTTAATAACTGCCTTTTAAATAAGAGAGAAGTGTCATCTGCAAACAATACAATATCGTGATAATTCTCTACATAATAAGGTAAGTCATTAATATAAATTGAAAACAAAAACGGCTCTAGTATTGAACCTTGTGAAACGCCCATTGAGACTAGAGAGCCGGGCGATTTTTTACTATTTATATCAACTCTTTGAATTCTATTGTTTCAATATGAAGTCAAAAGGTTGAGGGCCATGTCATTCTATTTGTGATTTTAATTCTAACAAGTTATGATGAGTATTTCGCAATAACGCCAAGTGATCCCGATGGTATCATGGACGTCTGATCAGTTAAAGTTCCACGGCAAAAGTGTTGTGTGTCGCTAGAGATACACCACCACTGCACGTCTGTACTATTCATCTTCCACCGTTCAACAGTATCACCTGCTAGAAAGAAGACTAAGGGTCTTAGCACACTTAAACGACTCCTCCCACCCGGCAAAAAGAATATTATTCAAATTTGGGCTTTAGTTATTGCTGTTTAGATATACTTTACATTGGCCACATAAAATTAGCAGATAGCTCGCTGTCAGCGAGCCTGCTGCCGTCAAACTGCTCGGGTAGTTGACGCCTCGCTTACCACGCATTGCAAGAAAGCCGTCTGCGAGAAGTCCGCGCGCTGATTCCTAGTGGACACAGCATTGCTTCAATGGGAACTGATCACGAACTATGTTTATCACGGAAAACGAAAGAGGTCGGCGCGCGGACTGTTGTATGCCTACTAGCTGTCGCCGCGTGGACTGCAAGCAGTCGCCTTAGTTAAGGGCGGTGTTGGGTGAGAGCGGTGTTGGATCAGAGCCGTATAAATGTGCTATGACCTTTACGCTTATACGGTCTGTTATATTACCATTAGACTGTATACCATTTTACGGTCCGTTCCCTTCCGAATAGAAACAAAGTTACTGTTTCGACTACTCCAAAGTTGCCAACTGAAATAATTAGCAACATCCGTTTCATAGACAACCTGACACCACCTTTTTACCAATTTCACTCGAGAGTCATGGCAGCTTGAGGTTTCTGTCAACAAAATTCATATTATATCCTCGCACTGGCTAGTTCTAGGTAAGTATGCTACCATATACACACCATCAACACTGGCACCAGGTGGTGGAGGTGATCGCTAAACGCTATATTATCAGTTCTAACTAAATAATAACAAAGTATTAGAAGAAAAGTAATCGTGTATGTTTGCCATACTTATAACGAAGGTCTCAATAAAATCTTAGCAAACATATTATGATGGTATCTAATATACTGCATCAGCTGCGAGATTATTATCAGCTGTCATCTTCAAATATGCGCACTATATTCATATTAATTGATCGTATATAGCCAATAAAAAATAGGTAACGAAATTTTTATACGGCTTTTCAAACGTAAACAATATTGAATGGCAAAATTTACATTTCACTTTCATTGATAAATTTGGATGAAGCGAAACAGGTTTGTCAGGATCAAAGCAAGTGCATAGTGGTCTTTGCATACCTCTAAGGCAAACAATTTAAAAGAATGAGGAAATTTAGGTATTTAATTATGTGATGGGTAGGCGTTGTAAACAGTTTAAAAGTGCTTACACATTTTCCGTGTAAACCTATCATTAAATTGTATATTATTATTTTCTTCAATCAAACGTACATAATGTGTGGCAATAAATATTTAGAACCACTCATTAACACTGTGGCATCTCGTTTTTCTGAAATCTAAAAAGTAAGTATGAGATAAATGTTGTCGTACATAAACTAAGTTTACAACAAAATACGATATACTTGTATATTTTGCGTATATTTTTCCGAAATTTTTGCGAATCCAGAAATTCCGTAACGAAAATAACCTAACACACTCCGACTCCATCTATCGATTAATAGCAGAACTTTTAATGACTTTTTGAAATATCACGCTTGTCTCTTTAGTTCAGCAACTCGCCTCTAGATGTTATTGGTTCAATAATTATAATTCGGTATGTAAAGTTTTTTTTTTGGTATTTTTTTTATATTTTTATTTCGTAGATTAGGTCATTATAAGAAACTAATTTCAATATTTTTGTTTTATATTCAGTAGTTATTTTATAATATTTTTTTGAAAATTTGAATCCTATGACGTCACTTTTTTGCACAAATATGTAGTTGCGTTGAGGAGCCAAGAAAAGCACGCGAGTAAAAAAAAAGAAACTAGAATTTACTTTGACACTTGACAGTGACACCTACTAATTCGTAAGTCTCTATTCAATCAAAACAAAAGTCCGCTCGTGTTGTTAGATAAAGTTTTACTTCAATAGTCACACAGATAATAAAATGCAAAAAAGTGACGTCATTTAGAGGTCAATGAAAGTCGAATTATTTCATCGTTTTTTGTTAAAATAAATGGCATCTTATCGTTTTAAAAGGTCAGAGTAGAAAAATAAGGGTTTGTAACATAAAATCTCGAAATGGTTTCGGAATTGGCATAGGTTAATTTTTTTTAGCATACCGAATTGCATAAGTTGATAACTACAGCTATGCAATAGCTTTACCGCGGCAGTCTCCGAGTACCACTCGTCTTTTTTTTAGCTAAAGAATATCTGATCTCTGAAAGGATCTTTATTTACAACGTGGTGGCCTTTTCAAGACATCCCCCATTTATGATGGATACATACTTGCACACAATTTGTTTAAGTAACAAAATATGTAACAATAAACCTTGTCATAACTTAATTTGCAACAGTATACAAGAGCACCTTTGTTTGCCCTGTCACTTAAAAGCAATTTACAGCCGCGGTTTCATCATATATTTTACCAGGTATAAAACATCCACGTACTTTATGAAATCTAGGTCGCGGAGAGACGCAACCATAGATTTTAATTTGAGGCAGAGTAGAGCTAACTACATCTATTACAAAGCTCTGCAGTGGAGACTCTATCACAAAACATGACCACTCCCTTCTTCAGTCGTTTTTCACCTTGAGTCAGTTGGATGATCGGGTTGGTAATACAGTGCTATATTTTTAACAACAATTATAATTTTGTGAAGTTTTGTGGGGAGGGGAGCAAATCGCATGTCTGATGTCAAGCAACACGTTTGCCTGTAACCTGTGTTGCCAGTTCAGTGGCATTCAGAGTTTTCATGCAACACTTCAAAACTCTGCATGCCCTGCATGGCAATAAATACACTGCGCTCGACACCCTGGAATATAAGATGTTAAATCTCTTGCCTTTAATTTCACTGGAAGCATTGCCTTTCGAACCAAAACATAGTAATGTTTGCTAACTTAATCACTTTCACTCGTTGAATAACTGGCAAAGGTGTGGTACTTCCCCAGACGAACTATGCAAAAGTCGTACCACTGATGTATTATATGTATATGACTAACTACACATGCACAAAGTGTTTATGCGGCTCGTTATTATTTTTATCCTGAATATGTATACAAATAATAGCTGTTATGTATTCCTTTATAGGTATTAGTATTTATATATACTCTTTTTCTCTTGAATGTATGTGTAAGAATATTATATAAAAGAAATCGTTGACGTAACATAATATTGTATACTTTACTTTAATTACTTTTATCATACTGAACAGATGTGACGCTTTTTATCAGAGGAAAGACTTGCACCTTGTGACACGGATTATCAGAAAGCGCCGGACGAGAGATATGTATTTTTCTCTTTATAATAACATAATTTGCACCGCTTGTCACTTACTATTAAGATAAAGATACCAACATAATAACGTAGTTTATATTTATTTTACTAACATTTTATGAACCGGAAGGTCACGAAACAGCCCAGACACTATAATTATAGACATTATTGACACACTTGATTGTACCTACCGCGTGAGTAAGTCACAATAATAACACAGTCTATGTATATGCTGTGATAATAATATGAAAGTGGCTAATACTTACGAAAAATATATGTATTTTGGTTAAAACTTATTTTTTTTATAAACTGCTACACATGTATTAAATATAAGTCAGTAGACAACCTAACTCTATTAATATAATCAATTCCATTCTTATCCATGTCTTCCATAAGGAAGATAGAATATCCACGAATACCGTCCTTTACTTTGTTAGACGCTGTCCATTAGCTGAGTACGTATTCTGTTCTGTAATTCAATCACTCTCAAAAAAATCTGCTCTACCAAGTTTCTATGTTGTACCATCCATTGATTACAATTTATAAAACAGATTAAACACTGGCAAAGTCAATTAGTTGCTTTCCACGATTTGAAACATTTTTAGTTCTCAAACTTTAGAGTTTTTGATAGAGATAATGTAACAGAAAAACTAACAGTACTACGTTTCCATATTTAACCAGAGTTATTTTTACTATATGAATGTACTTATTGCACCCCTTAGTTTTTTACCCAGTTTTTTACGTGTTGATGGATGATGATGATAATAAAAAGTATTCAATTTAAGAACCGGAGCCTCATCAATTTACCTACCAAATTTCATCCACATCTGTTAAGCCGTTTTGCGTAATTGAGTAACTGACATCCGTACATTTCAAACTTTCACATTTACTAGAACTTAATGACTCTTTCATTCATCCACTCCATAATTGACTTTGTACAAACACGTGCGATCTCTTTGCGATCACGGTACATAATGACAAACCTTGGTGTGGCCGCTTCAACGCAATAAGCTCTAATAAGAGCTCGACTTGGCGATCTTAACCGATCAACAAGTTAAGCAACACTTGCTGCGGTCAGGACGTGGATGGGTGATTGCTAGTGGTATTACTCAACCGAGCGCTTCCGTGCTTCGGAGGGCACGTTAAACCGTCCAAAAAGAATAAGAATAAGAACAGTCGTTTGGCATTGTCCAAGTCCTTCGGGCGGCCTGAAAACTTCGAAAGGGGTTGGCCACTAACCTATCCACCAATCCGCACTGACCCGCGTGGTTGATTATGGCCCAACTCCTCTCTCTGAAAGGAAGGCCCGAGTCCAAGCAGTGGGGACAAAATGGGCTGATTATGATGATGAAGCACATAATAATTAATAAGCAATACTCTGAATATGAACAAGGAGGTGGTCTGTCTTTTATGGATCGGCTACATCAACGCGAAATGCCGTTGATTATCGCCATGATGGACGTTAACCGTAAATAGGAAGTCATGACTTCTCGCGATAATTTAACAACGGCATTACCATTGCCGTTGCCGTTGGGCCATGAATCAGATGAAGGTATTTTTGGCACATCAAAAGATTTAATAATTAAAATGTAGAATTTTATTTTTAAATAATTTGCGGTTGGGGCAATAATCATGTCATCTTAACATTGCCGTTCGAATCCAAATCGAGGGACAATGTTAAGTTTGTCTTTTAATCTAATTTGTCTTTTAGTTATTTTTTAATTATAATGATTATTTTTATTATTTATTATATTAGATTATAGTTTAGTGTACGGAACCCTCAGTGCACGAGTCTAACTTGAACTTGGCCGGTACTTATATTTTTTCATAATGGTTCATCAACGTGACTTTTTCTCGATGATTAAAAACAAAGAAGGCGTCAAGAAGCGATGACCATTAATGCAGCCGTAAGCTATACTAATTGTCATGCATACGACGACCAAATGATAGTTCTTGATGTGTTTTTACATAATTAATCTACGTGGTACTCGTATACGATTGTTACCGCCAGCCCGAACTAGGTCGGTTTTTATTCATTGTTGTTTTACTTAAGAGTTTGCAATGTACCTACTGTTATTTAGATAGCTGAACTAAAGCTAAAGAAAAATAAGTTTTTATTAATGTTATATAACTTATATAAGACTTAAGCGAAAAGGGTCCATATTTTCGACTGGTATAAATGGTAACATACTGTGTGCTACTCTTTTAACTGCATACACTAGAGACCCCATTTCCGTTTCCCCTTTTTACAATGATTGAGGTTATGTTTAAAATATCTCACTTGTAACTTTAAAGTCTTGTAGAACTTATAGTTTTTTTCATGTCGATAAATATGGCTCAATTTAGTTTCTTGGAGCCAGCTCTCATAATTGTTGTGTAAACTGTCGGACATTCATGCCTATATTACAAGTAGCAAAACCTCCACTACCTGTTTATAATTAATCAAGAAGTGCCATAATTTTGTGTTGGTCCGTGTCCGCCATTTCAAGGCTGTACTGAAAGTTTTGAAGAAGGTAAGCTAGCGAGCCAACTATAAACTGAGGTGGACTTAAATATCGTCTTGGTAACCCCATAGGAAACTCTGGTGATTCACACAAATCCTGTATATGCCCTATCTCTTATATTCGTATACAGTCCATTACTTTATCGCCTACATATCGTCTTAATATTTATCGTGTGTAGATTGAATAACATCGGAAATATAACAATACCTTAAATTCTTATGCTGTGAGGCCTTGCTTTTTGACAAAACTGACAATTCAAAGTGAACTTTCACTGGCACATAGCTGATGTCGTAAAGATCAACTTAGGCTTACTTGTATTTAATCTTTAATTAAATTCAGCCAATTAATTTATGTGGCTCCGTATCCCGTAGACAGATCGAGCGAAGCCGGAGGCGGGTTAGCTAGTGTCTCGACACCACTTATCTCTCCGTAGACGTAGCCGTAGTACGTCTAAACGTAGCTTGCTACTGCGTCGGTGCTACGAGTACACTAATGAGAACTGCGACAGCGGCGCTACAACCACTACGACAGGTCTAGGACTTAGGATCATTGTTTACTTGCTACCGTGTTAGTACTTGGCACACACCAGAACGCTCTTCAAGAGGTCTTCTAATTTTGACAGTATGTCTTAGCATACAATTACTTTCGTGTGTTTTGTATACATACTCATAAAAAGACGTAATTAATGAAATTATATCGTCTCGGGATTTAAAGTTTGGTCAGCTTATACAGAGTGGATCATTTATTATATATTCATATATCATTTATTATATATGGGTCATATATTACCTGTATGGGTAATTCTGAAAGTATAAGACACACAAAGATCTCTTCAAGGAACCTGCATGTCATCAATTTTAGAGACAAAAAACGACTTTCATAGATTCTAAAAAAATGTGCTTAGTTCGGGAATTAACCCCAATGGTGTATCGTATTGAAGAAAATCATACGTCATTTCTATTTAAATAACGATTGTGTAGGTCTTAAGCAGTAAATTGTTATGAAATATGATATTTAAAATTATAGCGGCCCTTACTCATAAACGCTGCTTAAATTTAAATAACGTCACTTAGTACGGTGCAGAACATGTTTCCTTTGCTACTACTTACTATAACTATAACGTCATTTAAAGTTAAGCAGCGTTTATAAGTAAGGCCCTAAATGTTCTAAATTCTAACTCTGTATAGTGTAACAGTTTATTGTATTTTTAAGGTGGGGCGCGTCATCCGAGGGGGCACAAAGACCAGCGTAGAGAGGCATGGGCCATTAGTGCAGTGAAAGACCTTATTCATCGAGAATCTAAATCTTTGCAAAAATTATGCAAGCTCAATCATCACATGCCAATAATAATGTAGGTAAAAGCTAGTATAACGAATGTGTTTTGGTGATATACTGGTAATCTTAATACGAAGAGTATGAATAAATGTCTTTTCATACCACCTGCTCGACAATGTCCAATTTTATCACGCAATCACAACGTAAAGCAAGGCATTACATACCCATGGAGGTATCGTTTTATAAAACTCACAAGGGTTTAACCCATACTATATCGTGATAATTAAAACAAAACATTTATGAAAAAAACTCACGTAAATTTACGTCTCTGGCACGCGAGGGGTTAAAGTCATTTGGAACGTTATTTGTAGAAAAACTTTTAGTACGGAGTACGCGGATACGTGCGTTTATTTTCGAACTGGTCACGTCAGACAGCATACAGGGCAAAACTAAAGAATAAAGACACGATTGTAATGAATTTGAAACAATAGACGGCGTTTGGTGTTATTTTAACAATTTCCATAAAATGTTCTTAACAAAAATATTAGTCTGTCCCTCCATCACTGTAAAAATGTGTGCAACATTGTTATTAACTTTTAGTTAATTTAACGTTTAATAAATATTTTTATATGAAGCCCTGGGTTTTTATTGTCTCACAGTAGGTATGAAAAGTAGAGTATTCACCTCGAGAATAAAGCTTGTGTCCGTCTCGGGTGGCTTGAACCCCTCGCCTCGCTCAGGACTCTACATGACCTAAATTTAAGTCCCTTCGCTGCACTCAGGAATTTCCTCTCGAATCACCGTTACGCTTACGTTCCATTTTCTGAATGGTGAATTAGTGCTGAAGGACAATATATAAAATTTCGACCATCAAAATTAAAGGGACTAAAATCTCCAAATTAAAAATTAAGATTTCTATCCATTGCTATTGATGATAAAGATGTTTGATTTTTCCGAGACCAACGTTCTGAAACATGTTTTAAACCACTTTTTAAACAATGTAGACGACGTTTAACGCTAAATAAAATTGACCAGTTGAGTAACCACTTTGTCGCGATATGGCAATTTTATTCTTTTGATATGAATTATGTTAACATTTATGGGGCCACCCCAAATAAAATTTTGTTACATCTTTTTTACTTTGTATTTTTGTTGTATAATATCACATATTAACTAAGAAATAGTTGAATGGGGCAACCCTAAGCCCCTTTGTATCTTGCCATAGGTTAAGCCAATTAAAAATAGGTACGGGATATAAAGTGTTGTTCTTTTTTCCCATAATCAACCCTAGAACAGTTACATAACCCTGCAGTAGCAATTACTACGCTTTAATATGACTAAGTAGTGAAGATAACTACGCTACACTATACTGGCTATAATGAGTAAGCTTAATAGTGGAATTGTGAACAAAAAAAAATAAAAAAATTGCAAGTTCTGTAAATAGTTTTATTTTTCCAATCTTAGTATTTTTCAATAAGTGCAATAAGAGCAGTGCTTGGGGCTGTAAAGCCGCTCCCATACTTGGAATCTGTCTTCAAACTGTTTCTCACGCACACTGAAGGCTTCGTCAATCCGCAGAAACTGACGCTCGCGGTGCGTCATCCGTGGCCATGTGAAAGTCAACTCGGGAGTCACCGGCGTCGGGTTAGGGTTACTGAAATATAGCACATAAAGGATGTTACCTATTTTGACTTTGAATTTTAAACGGTCTACGAACGCTATTTAGCCACTATAATACATATTTCAAAATAACCCTAATACCAACAAGTAGCCTCCCAATTTCAATGTTTGAGATCGCTAAAGCAGGCGTTAGTGCATTAAAAAGTAATACTATAAAAAAGTAGCCTCCCGCTTTGGCTCATGTACGAACAACGACTACATTGATTTTGTCATATTTATTATCGATTAAACTATTCTAATATGTGTAATACGTGTGCTTACATAAAAATATATAGGAACGCAAATGTGTCACGGACTCGAAGACCTTGCTTTGCTCGGTCAAAAACAAGTATTGATTCTATTTTACCCAAAATAAAGGTAATCAGGAAGATGAGGCTCCTCTTAGAGGATATATAATAGGTTTAGGTAAATAATTGCATGTTGAATGGCAGAATATAGTGATACTATAAAATCTATGTATGTAACATAAACTAATCCTATATTCGCAATAAACACTTGTTTGATTGATAAAAAAATCATGCTCTACGTTACCCGAGTGTTGCCAAGTTGTACCAGGTGAGTAAACAGAATGTCTTACCCGTGTATAGCGAAGTTGTACCAGATGGCCGTCATCCTGTCCACCTGCTGTGAGTCCCGGGAGGCGGACACCGGGATGACGGGGAACGAGGCATTTATGGAGAACAAGTAGATCAGCTCATCTTGGTGCGCTGCCGCTGCACATGTGAGGATAGGAAAACGGATCGGATTGCTTTCACACTTGAACTTTTAGAAATAGACTAAACAATAACGAAGCTCCGAATGACCAAATAAAATAAAGACTCAGGGATCTTGTGTGTTTACTTCTGAGCACATTTCATCACGTCCTTTTATTTATTATCTTTACTTTATTCAATGAAATATATTAGAACTGTAGCAAGTTTCGCATGTTTAATAGTAGTTTATGCAACTGTCATATAATAGAGGGTATTAAAACATGAGTGTAGTTTTTTGAAACGAGCCGCAGGTAATTCAAAATAAGATTACACGAGTGTTTTAATACCTAATTATATGCAGTTGCATACACTCCTTTATTTAATCTCATGACATTTTTGCTACTAATTTAATTAATTTTTTTAATTTTCTTAAAGAAGTATGTAAATAATACATACCTACCTATAAAAGTCTGTATTTCAATTCATAATTAGAATATTACCGAATGAGATTATATAATAGTAGTTTATGCAACTGTCATATAATGAAGGGTATTAAAACACGAGTGTGAGTTTATGAAATGAGCGCAGCGAGTTTCATAATAGTAACGAGTGTTTTAATACCCGTGTTATATGCAGTTGCACACACTACTTTATCTTCACTAATGCAATTAATCAAACAACAAGAGTAAAAGCTGACAATAGTTTATTTATAATAATTGTTCAAATTTTGGATGGTACAATTTTGAAAGTTAATGTTAATTATTGATCCAGCAGCTGTAGCGGTCGCGGGGCAAGCAGTAGAGCTCGTAGACGGAGTCGGAATATTTATAATTACCTCATTCGTCTTGTTTTCTATACTGTTCAAGATCGTATTTGAGACTTGAATTTTATTCATTAAAGACTCATCAATGTAGCTTTCAGCCACAGTAGAAGACTTCCACCCCCCGTGTCGTTTCAGTGCGGTCAAATCACCACCGCTATATATGAGAAGGGTCGCCGAGGTGCGCCGGAAGCAATGCCCCGTGTACAACGCTGGGTTAGGCAGATTCAAAAAACTTGCGATAGTTTTTCCCAGAGCACCAAATTTATTAATACCAATTCTTTGATCGACGCACTTCCCCGATCTATAGCTCAAGAAAAAGGCAGGGTTTCGACAGGGGGTGGGTCGAAGTTCCATGTATTTTTTACATACGGCATAGCAGTTGCCCGTCACAACGAAAGAACGATCTATTTTCGTTTTTGTTTTCGAAACTTTTACCATGATTGTACTGTCGTCTATGTTAGAGACTTCATCGAACTGGATGTTGTATAGCTCTTGCCTTCGGCATGCCCCCATTATGCCGAAGATTAGTGCAACCTGTAACAATAAACGATATAATAAGCTTGAGGTACATAGCCAAGGCAAAAACTATGATTTATGAAGTAGTAAAGTGTAGGTACCTACTACCAAATTTATACACAAAGCGCTTAAACGGAGTGTCTAGATAACTTGCGTGTGTAGTACGTAAGTACTAGGTAGATTAAATAACAGAACTAAAATACACTTACCTTTTCAAAAAGATACAAAATATCTGGTGAATCTTCCAGGAACTTCTTTATTTGACCTGATGTAAACGTCAAGGACTTTTTTTCCTTGTGTCCTTCTGAACTGCGTTTCAGGAACGCTATGACCTTTGAATACTTCGTGATATCAATATTGTTGTAGATACTCAGTGTGGACTTGAGCATAGAATATTTAGCCCACATAGAAGATGGTTTGAATTTGTCGGAGAGGTCTTTGAGATACGCAAGAATGACATTTTCAGAAAATGATGTAGTTTTCTTTTCGGTCTTCCATGCCAAAAAGTTATTATATTCTTTTTCATATAATTTTCTAGATTTGTCTGGCAAAAGATTGTGAGTTACTTTTGTTGCCAATTCTAGAATATCCGAAGGCGTACAAATATCATCGTCGCTATCCATTTTTAACTTTTAATTTGTATTTTAAAAACAAAACAAACATTAAATTCACGCGTATTTATTGTCACAGTGAACTTGCCGCCATTAAAATGCAGCTGCGCGCGCTGGGCCAATCAGGAGCGAGCGCGCGATGTTCTTTTTTTATTTAATTGGCACAAGATCTTACCAAAGAGTTTTGTGTATGTAAGTTTAGTAGTTTCGACGAAGTTTTCACGTATAACCCAACTGTTTTCAAAAGCCAGCCTAATATCAAAATTTTATACAACTTGTATGAGGATTTTTACATAAGGCTCGCCACGTTAAATGGTCGCGTTTTATTGATGTTATAATGAGATTTTACGATATCGATGTGGATATTATACCATCATGTGAAATTGCTTAAATTGAGTGTTTTGTTGTCTGTTCTATAACAGTAGTAATTATAAGTCGAGTATTGAAAACATAAGTAGAATGTTACAACATTAGTGTAGATAAATAATATTATGCAGGTTGCCGCAGTTTATATGATACTTCCAGCGCCCCGTGATTTTATCCGCAGAACCCTTTCGTTTTATGTGTGTAAATATCCCGTATGTAACACAATAATATTAGTCATCACTGTGTTAAGTTTCATCAACATCTGTCTATTGTATATACATCTGTCTAGTAGCTTCAGAGTGATGCGCGCACTCTGAAGCTACTGGACAGATGTATATACAATTTATAGACAAACGAACAGACAAACATTGTGTATAATATATTTTTGGGTTCTATATCGACAACGAGGTGTACTCTTCACCTCGTTTATAATTTACATAAATATTTAATTAACAGATTTGCCTCAGTTACAGGTTTTTTGTAGAAGACCGACAGTAGTATACTTTTCTAAACATATCGAATAACAACAGAAAGCCTACTACAGGTCCTCACGGTCAATATAAAAAAATAACAGGTTATGAACACTACATAACAGTTTAAATATTATGGTAATGAAATGAACTTAAACAACTTAGTAAAAGAACCTGCTCAACAGCTGCCTTACCGATACCAAATTAGTGCAGAATAAGTTTAAGCCAACTCGCATAAATGTTAGTAGTAGTTATTATAGTTTTTACTTACTCTATACAAGTATAAAATGTTGTGTGTAGTTACTTTACAATTAAATTGGAAGTAATTTTAAACAAGTAAGCAATATCTGCCATTTCTGTCCTTATAGAGAGGAAGAATGTGATTTTTTTTTTAAAAGACGAACTAAGTATGTAAAGTAAGTACTTAAGTTTCTTGTTGAAAACTTAAGTACTTACTTTATAAATATCATTTGGATACTCACAACTCGCTTGATATATATTTCATACCGTGGGTTCCATAACTGTGAAATATATTCGAGTATACTGCTGTTTTATTATATGTATAGATAGAAAGGGTAAAGATAGATTATAAATAGATTGGAAACTGCAGCAAAGTTTGCAGTCTGAAAAAATATGCAGGTAACATCAATTTGAATACGAAATTCTTGTCTTGTAAATGCAGCAACGTTCACAGGTGGAAAGCTTTGGCTGGGTTCTTACTCACCTATGGGCCTCTTGGTGCCGGGGTCCACATACAAGCTGTTGTTCCCGATGTACCCGAACTCGTAGTAGTACACCGGGTGCTGGGAGTACACCGCCATCAGGTTGACCAACCTGGAAGAACGATGCTATGCTGTTTCGCATTTAACTTCCAACGAAAATGAAAATTTTATAAATCCATAGAGATATACAAACAAGCATATGGATAATTCGCCAAGACTAGCCATTTCTTTGTGTGTACGTGATTCGATATGTATTTGACGCATCGTAGCCAATGAAGACCTGTCGCAAGCGCTTTACAGTGTATATAGTGAATTTTCTTCGAGTTATAGGTATTTCTTATTATTGGCTGGTGAGTTGCCATGTTCAATCGCATCATTACATATAAAGTGGTGAAATGATAGCTTATCAGATATGAAGTTCATTTGGAAAACAGTTGGAAGACGTCTACTGCTGTACATATGGATCTCCTTTTGAATGGCACCATAACAGCAAAACAGGGTTAAAGGAGCCGCCGGGCACATATCCTGCAGTCATCATGCAAGGATATAATCATAATCATCCCCAGGCTTGGCAGTTGGTGCCACCAGATTATTAGCATAGGAACGTACGTATGAACTCCAAATCCGATAACGGCATCACTGTACAACTTCCCTAAGCCGTCAGCAGTGGCGGAGTCGTTGACCAGGAGGCCATTAGCGTGCGGGAGGTAGTATGAGCGTAGCGCGTAGGCAGCGGTGCGCGAGGGCGGGGGAAGGAAGAAGGAGATCGGCGCGATGCGGTACCATTCCGACTGCATTGTTACCCTCAGGGTCTCGTTGTTAAGTACATCTGGAGAAAACCTGGTCGATTAGTATGTTGCTCAACGACAAGAAGTATTAAGTAGTAGCTATTGTATACATCAGGCGATGGCTACAATAGCTCTCGTGGTTTTTGGTCCTATTAATTAAAGCTGCCTTAGACATCTGCTATTGCATTCCTAAATATTCTACCTCTAAACGATACCTGTAAAAATAGCACTTTAAGAATACTTTAACAAGGCAAATTACAAGAGGAATTTTAAATTTTGAGCGTAAACACATCAAGCGTTAAAATTTACGAGGCTTTTTTTTTTATTTTATTAGATTTAGTATGTGGTTTTTTACAGGGTGTAGAAGTAGTGACACTGGGTGCGTCCTCCCTTTATTCTTTAGTAACATTAGTAAGCATTCCGCCTTCAAACTACTCTAAGAACTTCAATCAAAGAACCTGCCTAAGTGGAAAACTAGGCTGTTGTGTAGAAGAATCTTACCGAAAGCCTTCCAGAAAAACTCGTCTTGCGTTTGACTGATGATATACGGCACGGAGTGAATTCTCCCTGCCTTCACTGACGTCAGCAGATCTTCGATGAGAAACCGCTCTTGGCCGAAATCTAGTTCAATGATCGGCCCCCAGACTAACACTGGGTCATTCGCGAATTCCTTGAAATACATAAGATAATAGTTTGAAAAAAGTTTTTGAGACTAGTTACCTATATTGAGATTTCGAATTGGTTTATATACATTTTAGAAGTTTGTTTCAATTAGATTCTGATTTCCCTTACGAGACAGATTATTTATAATTAATAATAAATATTGAGAAACTAATAAACAAAACCAGCCAAGTGCGAGTTGGACTCGCTCACCGAGGGTTCTATACAGAAAGCGTCTAGCATTATTGAGCAATAAGAGGGAAATATACTTCGGTATATATTCCTCAGTTATCAGTTGAGACCCTGATCAGCCAGGGCTACGGAAACGGAGAAGGGTCACGACGACGACAACGAGAGGGGTTATGACTAGGACTGAAAACTAACAAATTCAGAAATTATATAGTCTTTACGTAATTTAACATAATAAAATTTAAGTATGCATTGTTGTCTCATTTTTAAATTATATTTAGATGTAATAATGTTTCAAATAACTATTACATTATACAGGCACGGACCCTGAAGTCTCTGGAGCCTAGTTATAATATATAAAACGCACAAAAAATATTGTTCTAACTAAAATAAAAACTAGATTAGAGGACAAACCGAACCTTGCCTTCGATCCTTAGACGCGAATATTTTACTAACCGCAAATAAAAAGTTTGTTAGTATACTAATTACTACACAAATTTTATTAGAAAATTCGGTTTTATGTTATTTAACTAAATGTTTACAGTGTTTTTGTTTATTTCCCAGTTCAACTGGAATGAGTTCATGGTACATCTCGATTTACGTATATTAAATTACTTAAAACAAATCTTGGCATGTGTATAGGAAATAGACCATAATGATTACTTACAAAGAACTAACCAATCGAGTCTCTCAACTATTAAGCAATCTTCATCTTTAGACACTTCAGGATCACTTGGAAGGAGTTTGTTGGGCACTTAGTCCTACATGAAATCATTTATGAAAGAAACTTGGCAAGTGTTGAGAACCAAAGATCTTAATCTTAAAACTTACAAAGAACTGGTTAAGTGAGTCACCCAACTCCTTAGAAGTCTTCGTCTTTAGACACTCCAGGATCACCTGGGAGGAGTTGACGGGGCAGTCTAGGAGTTCCGCTTGCTTGACAGCGAGGTACTTTTGGTCATGGGAGAAGTCTACTTGCGATATAGGAGACCCACTCATTGAGATTGCTCGGTGGAACAGACCTGGTCAGGAAAAAAGGCTCGTGTAATAAGATATATTTTTTTAAGAACAGACCACACCGAAGAGATTTGGATCTATTAATTATGTACATATTACAAGTAGTGTGCTTAATGTTAAGCAAAACATTTGCCTATGGCATTTGCAAAGTCAAGTCTTAATCGCCTAGTAATTTCACTTGCTACAGTGCCCTTTAAACTAACTCAGCAACTTATACGCAAAATTGCTTTGCAGCTCAATTTCTCGTCCTGTGATGGGACCGAGCAAGAGTCTCTTACACAAGGTGTTAAATATCAAATAATATTCCTTAGAGCTAGGGTCCTACTCCCACCTCTTAAAGTACTCATATTTAAAACTTACCATTAAATTTGGTACCACCACGTCAATATAGCAATCTTAAAATAACAATGGATTACGATAGACGTTTTGATGACGTATTATCAAATAGTGCATTCAATTCGCGTACTTTGCAACTGCGTTAGTGTTCGGGTTGGGCATTATAGGTATTGATCCTGGAATAAGATTTCGGCTAAAATAGGAACACGCCGTAAATAGTATTGAAGTAATATGTTCGATCGTTTTGTGTCGGTGGGAGTACGATAGTAAGTATGATTATGCTAAGTTTATAACAAAACGCTCCTGATTTATGATAGTTTCGTAAAAGGTGGGAGTAGGCCCCCAGGCCTTTATCACCATCTTGTATGGGGTGCTGTTCTAACCTTTGGAATGGATCAGCCAAATACTAGCTTCCGGCACTTGAATCTATTGAAAAAGGGCCAAGAAGATGACCAGCTATTCGACAGAAGGCTTCAGAGCCTAGATCATCGTCTCAAGATCGCAAATCATGTCTGGGTTATCGGTTTTTTTTATTGTCAGTTTTCTATGGAATTAATTTTGTTATACGTCCTCAGTGTGTCACGGAGTTGCATGGTTTATTCCCAACATCTTCATTTTACCACTGACCTACTAGACTAACTGCCATACATCATCGTATATAGTAAAAATCCAAATAGAAGCACGAATCATTTTACTTCCAATTTTTTATGCTTATCACTATTGATTGGAACTCCTAGCCCGAGTCTGCGTTTCCCGAGAGGTACCTATAACTTGGGAGTCTTCAAGCCAAGCGCAAATAGGTATCATCTAGGCATGCGTGCCACATTTTCGACCGCACCGTCACTTAACATCTGGCGAGATAGTGGTCAAACGCAAGCCTGTGAGTGAATTGCACCAAAAAATAATTTCTGCACTTTGCTGCACACATTACATGAGTTTATTAGCAAAAAATTTAAAAAAGTGGTGTTACATTCTTATTTATAACTGTTCAGCCGTACCATAGCAGGTAATGCGCACTGACCAGTCAAACAAGACCCCAGTTTTATATGAGACCGTGTTTCATAAAGAGATCAAGCTGTCATCTTGGATTTATGTGACGGATCCAGATAAAACGTTTATGTTTGGGAGCTCCGGGCTACTTATATTCTATATATATATAGAATTGCATCCAAATATGTGGTGTAGTTTTTAAGTTATGCGTGAGTATACAGACAGACATTTTGTCAAATACGTCATATTCTTGTTGAGTATAGGTAATTTTACGTCTTATGACCCACATTTTTTTTATTTTTCTTCCAACTACAGACTTATCGGCCCCTACTCTCCTCTATATATATATATAATTTGCCTAGAATGTCATATACCTTTGCTCATAGGCGAGACCATATGCAACATGACACTGAAGGAGCCGGCGCTGCCCCCCGCGATAGTGACAAGGTGAGGGTCGCCCCCAAATGCCGCGATGTTCCTCCGCACCCAGCGCAGAGCCACTACCTGGTCCTTGAATCCATTGTTCCCCGGTGCGTGCTTGTCACCTGTACTCAGAAATCCTAAAGAAAAACTATATTAAATCTTTGATTCTATGCATGTTTAAACGTAGATGCTTGAAGTTGCACCTATACTTAACATCTGCCTCCCATGTCAGTGTGTAAGACTGTTGTAACAAAATGGCTCCGAGTTTATACCCGTTTTTCTTGGTAGCGGTTGAATTTATAATCTCTAGAAAATTATACCATCTCTTCGAGTCCTACACAACCAGAAGTTTAAAATATTTTATTAGCACAATGAAGATCGTCATCGTCACATCACAGTTTGATAAAAGCAAGTCAGCGAGTTCATGATCAATAATAAATGACATATGGCAGACTAATGGAGGATCCCAATAATCTATCTATCTACGGTTTTCCTTACTACCGATAAAAATTTGACATAACGTCCATACAAATAGTGTCAAATATCTATCTCTAGTAAGGTAAACCGACGATAGGTAGATTATTGGGACCGGCCGTAAGCCAGCGACTTCGCTCGCTTGGTCTGTTCGAACTATATTGATAAATTGAAGGTGGAATTTCGTAATAATCTTTCTTTATGAATCACACGTACACTTCACAGAAAACACACCTTTCAAATTTCATGTCTCTACGACCAGCAAGGTAGGTCAGTCAGGACTTTGAATTTTATATATATAGTTAAAACTTTACAATGTTGAGTGACTGGTTGTTACCGCCTCAGTGCAACTGCAGGAACATGCTTACCAAGAGAAGCGAGTCGGTAGTTGATGGTGACGAGCACGACGTCTCTGTCGAGCAGGTAGCTGGGGCCCGCGATGTCGCTGCGGCCAGAATACGAATAAAGCCCTCCCGGGTGCATGAACACTATCACAGGCAGGGGTTTGCTGCACAATAAACATATATAAGTTGGTATATTGGATTCCAAAACAAGATATCTTGTAATGTAAATCAAAGTCACAATCATTTGTAGAGGTACGGTTTTTGCAGTGTCCGTCTGTGGAAGTTCCAGTTTATGTTTTTAAGTGCAATATAACTATTAGCAAGCCTAACTTTTAAAATAAGGCAAGCGACTTGCACGTCTCTTCGTCGATTTTAACGATATTGATGATTGGTAACGATTTTAATGATGATTATTCGTTATCCGGATACCAGCTCAGCATGGCAAACATCTGCTTCAATATAAGTCTGGTCACAATCTTCATCTAGGTTTTTATATAACGACAGGTACAGGGTTTTTAAAAACAAACCTGACGTATAGCTGAAGAAGAGAAGAATTAAGACAGTGAAATGACCATTCTACTCTCTTTGCCGTTGTATTACAAGTAAATAAACAAGTAAATTAAGCTGCAATGTATTGTTGGCATGGAGGGGTTAAGTCTGTGCTGGTGTGCTGTGTAAACTTCCGTGCAGGATAACAATACATCTACTACTGCACATCCCCACTTTTTTAACAACGCGCGTGGCGATTACTGTAGGTCTTCGTCAGGATGATATGTA
The DNA here is from genome assembly GCA_917880725.1 of Selenia dentaria. Lineage (NCBI taxonomy): Eukaryota > Metazoa > Arthropoda > Insecta > Lepidoptera > Geometridae > Selenia > Selenia dentaria. The sequence goes on from OU862891.1 coordinate 9,140,334, forward strand.
TTATCGAGCAATGTGCCGGAGCTAATACTGCTGACTGTGCCATACTTCTAGCAAATAAGAATTAGGTGTCCTACAATACCTCCTAACCTGATCGTTCCAGGAGCATAGACGTTAAGCCGGAGACAGTCTTCATCCATGTAGTAATCTCCGAAGGTGGGTTGTGGACAAGCGGGACCGTCTACAGTGCCGTTCACTTCGCCAGGGTACTGCGTGATTAGCTGCGGGGGCTGGAAGAGTGAAATGGATGCAAGGTCTGACTCAATAGCAGGCCTACTAAACGGACTCGAAAAGCAAGACCTCAATGTATTTAGAAGTAGGTACAGGGACCTAGCTGGTGGCATAATGATATCGTGCATTTGTTTCCTCGACAAAAGAAAACCTATTATGCAATGACATACATACCGGTCACACTGTATGCTAACTTATTGCCTCTGAAAATATATCATACTCGTACCTACTAGATGTCGTTCGGTCGGTTAGTACACATAAGATAATAAGTCTGTGTGTATATCAGCTTGTCTGGCATCATGTCTGGATGTTTTAGGTTAATGCTTCAAGACTTGAACTCTTGAAAGTCATGCTGATAAGCTGGATAATTTAGTTAGATTTCAGTGAGGGCAAAGACGAATTAAACTCGAAATTTGACTTTAGAATAACGTACTCAGTATACTTTATCAGTGCCATTCTTACTCCTACTGATGAACAAGGATATAATTCGAGTAGAGTATTTATTAATCATAAACTTAAACCTTCGAAGATAGCTTATCCCTTAAAAATACCGTAAAAATAATTTAAGTTCATTTAAATTTAAACATGGTTTTAAACGATGGCCTTGTTAAAATGTGTGTATGGGATAACTGTGCTAAAATGAATTATGTAATAGTTTTAACAAGTTAAAAATAAATAATAGTACAATTAATATACAAGTAACTCAATCTTCATCATTAGGATGTATTCAACGTTCTTATTCTAATTATTATAATTAATAATTAAATATTGATGTTGAGTTAAAAATATAAATTGTAAATATTGTAATATATAAACATTAAAAAAAAGATTGACAGATAGTTTAATTAAGTAAAAAGATTTAAGGGACCACTTTGTTCTTTGTTTATTTCATTAAAAAGTATTTATTCATTGACACTGTAAAAAAATTGGTTAAAGGAGTCAAGATTTTTGTTTAGATTTAAATTTATTACAGATCCAAGTCTTTATTCCAGAAGGTAGGTACTTTATTATACATTCTGAATGTCATTACATAGTTTTATTACAATTTCTTCACAATGAATTTAAAGCGCAGAACCGTTCATTCCGTAGAAGGTTATCATTACCTTGAACCTGAGTTGTCCAACGGGCGGTTGCGCGTACCTGAGGCCGCGGTAGGCCTGCACGGCCCGCCCGCGCCTCGTGTACAGCCAGGCGCCGCGGATAGACCCGCTCGGAGTCTCCGTTATGGGGTCTGACTCCAGGTTTGGTGGTGCTGATGGTGTTCCAGAGATTCATATAAGACCATTTCGTACAAGATTATGATTGACCGCGTTGATGGATCGGGCATGCATGAGACATGACAGTAGATGCTGTGAGTGCAATGGCTTCTCCCTAATATAGAAGTGGGTTGTTTGACGAAAGCATACACATTAAGGTTTTAAATTCCAAAGTGTAATACGGGATTAATTCTTACAAAATATGTGGAATTAGGAACTGAGCTGTGTGGACAAGCTAAAGTTATTTAATTAAATTGTACCACAAATAAGTGTAAAACGGATTGGCATGAATAATGTCCAAAAAGAAACATGTCCAAAAAGTATGAATGCATTTAACCCAGTTGCGATTCGCCATATTTGGCCAATAATACAATAGATTTCACAGAAATCAACCTACTTTTTCAGGAAATGCAACGTGTGTGGTTAATAAAAATGCCCAAAAACGAAAAATATCTAACAATAAAAATATCTAACAATTAAAATGTCAACAAATGAAAATATCCAACCCTATTTATGAACCAATAAACAATTCACAAGTGCAGCAATAAGTACCTAGTGTAAGTTACTTATTTCTACTAAACTATAATACAGTTTCTACTGAAATTGTCTAAATGCGTACATGCCAGCCATATCAAGAAACAAACATAATTTTTGTAAAACACTGGCAGCATAAATACCCGTCGTACTCCCACAACCACCGTGGTGCTGATATACTGTCTGCTGACAGTTGGACGTGCGGCCCGCCACCGCGGCGGTCACCGCTGCAACGCAGAAAAATAATACTCCGCGCATGTTCCTGTTTACTCACAACTGAACTGATGACTCGTCTGCCGGCTTTTATATACAAGCAAACACAAGGAGCATTCTGAATATTACTGAATATTAGGGTTATTTTAGGGTACCGTACAAGTCTTGAACTTGACTTGAAAATCAAATAGACTATTTGTATGAAGTTTTCCGTTCCTACTGTTTACATAATTAATTATAAACTTAAATTATCGGTCTATCTTTGAGCGATTTCTTAAAAGTAACTAAGGCCTTATGAACTCGTGAATAGACTTCCTGGAGGCCTATTCCACTAACTACAATGAAAAAATCTGTCTTTATAGCCTAAAGGAAGAGCAGGCAATTTACAGACTAAAACGAAAGGACTCTTGAAAACCCCTTCTAAAAATTGATTCTTTCGTTTGATATACATCTACGAATCAGCTGTGTATGTAAAGAACAATGTTGAAAATTTTAGTATCTTGAGAAGTAAGCGACATAAAAACAGGTTACAAATAGCGGTCTCCAAAACTGTACTGAGTAATAACAGCAAATTTAAAATGAGAGTGTGATAATGCATTATCAATACGTTTATTACAAATAGACAATATTGACATATTTTTTTTATATTAATTATTAATATAATTATGATTCATAAATGTCAAATACAATTTAATTATTTTAGACTTTGGATATACCTAATTGAAAAGACATATTATAGAATATTTAAATGATAAGGGCATATAAAGTAAGTACAATAATGATAATACCATGTAATTATCAAGATATATTTGCAAAATAATATATTACTTTACATGCCAAAGCAGTTAAAGCATGGCGATCTAATAAGCTTATAATAACTATGAATTTAACGGTGACCTTTAATACAAGAATGAACTTTAGAAACGGGATATTTACCATTATATTGTATTTAATTTGAGCTCTCGATATTTTGGAACAGTTGCATGCGCCATGTTCACGAGTAAACTGAAGTTCTCGACAGTTGAAACCCATCCTCTCCGTTTAGATTCCTTTATTCGGTAATTTCAATGGCCTCCCTTATCAATGTAGGTATATAGTTAATACCACACATGGTAAGTATTCAGTTTCTCAAGTTACTTCTTGCATTACTGATCATGTCAGTTTAAAAAGACCTTTATAAGACAAGACTTATTAGGTACACATCACCATGTCATTATGTTACTGGTAATTTTGATTGTAAACGAAATTGTTGTTCTTTAAATGGGTACGTTGATAAGAGTTTCTAGATAACAAGTACTCAGAATATAAAGAAGTTCTTCCGAATGTTTCGTTTCATTTAAATATTAGTTTTCCAGTCGCCCCAAAAAATGATGTGTGTTTTTAACTTTATTACAAATTGTCTCTAACATTTGCTGCAATGTATTGAGAAAATCATCAATATTATTGTATTTTGGAATTATGTATGCACAAATTATGATCAGATTGAAGTTCAATAGGTTTATACCACAATATTAGTAAGAGCTAGGCTTCGCAAACTCTTCAAATATGTAACAATTTTCAAAGCATTATTTTTCACTGATATCCATGTACCATCGTTTTATATTATTTCTGCTAAAAGTTACAGTTTATATTGCCACAGTAAAATAAGTATCGTTTTCAGCCGTTAGAAACGTTTCTGAAAGTAAAAAATGACGTTGACGTCTTCGGTGTGGTCAGATAAAAAATTAAAAGCAAGTTCTATATCATCTTTTTTGGATTCCAGCAATATTCTGGTACACTTAAAAATGCTTAGCTATACGAAAAAAAACGTATTGTTTATTGTTGTATTTATGAGATTCAATTGGTCCATTGGTTTAATTGGATGGTTCTGTGTTGATATATTTGAGTGATGTTTATACATTTTGGTACGTTAGAAATATGTACTGGTTTCGTTTATTTCTTTGGAGTGTATTATACTTATTCTTACGTGGTGATGTTCGAAAAGTATGTGAACAAGAACTATGCACGTACATATACGTGCATAGTTCTTTTTCACACATTTCGGTTCGCTAATGGAGATCATTTGCGTCATGACTTACGAAAAACTTGAATCTTTAGTACAATTATATTTTGACTATCTGTGTCCCACGGTTCCATCCTCATAGTGATGGATGATGATTATGATGATGAATAAATATACTACAGTATATTCTAGCGTCTCGTCTACATACCAAATTTCATTAAAATCCATTTAGTAGTTTTTCATGAAAAAGTAACAAACATACACACAACTATACATAAAAATAATTGCGTTTGTAATATTAGTAGGATAAGAAACCGGTATATATAATTACTGAAATACGAATGCATTTTTTAACATTCTTATCTAAACCCTTATTAAAACAAAATAACAATGAAGGAATTCAATGTAACTCATGACATAAACATTAAATGTAATTTATAGGTCCTTGAGAAAATAATAATTTGACCTCGGATTACAAAAATGTACTAAGTCTTCGGATCACTTACTCAGTGGCCTTCACAGCGTAGTACTATTATTTATTTTGTACCTTCATAAAGGAATATATATATATACTAGCTGACCCGCCAGCGGCTTCGCTTGCTTGTTATTGGTGTAGTGATGGAAGTGCCGTTTTGGAACCTCGAGGTCATGGGTTCGATCCCCGGGTTGGACAGTTATTGGGATTTTCTGAGAAAGAAAAATATTCTCAATAACATTCCGGAGACTGGAACAGTTCCCCGTTTCCCGTAACAGATGGCAATAGGCTCGCCTCCTATAACATGACCATATGACTAAAAACATATACTTATGGCAAAACGTATAAAGGCGATTTAAATACCGCTGCTTAACCATTCGATGATATAGGCAAAAGTATCGATTCACTCAATGATGGTGGTGATGGATAGTGATGATGATGATGATAAAAAGTAGCTTATGTGCTACTCCAGATTATAATCTATCTCTGTGCCAAATTTCAACCAGATTGGTTTAGCCGTTCTGCCGTGATTGTGCAACAAACATGCATCCATCCATCCATCCATCCATCCAGAAAAAAAAACAAAGAAATGGAAAAGAACGGATGGACCAATCTCGCTAAATCTTTTTTTTGCAGTGCTATTCATTGTCAGGAGAAGGTTCTTATGAAAGAAAAACCAATAAAAGACGTTACGGCGAGGCTGAAGCCGAGCCTACTACGCGAACGAAGTCGCGGGCAGTCGCTAGTATTAAATATTTTTTATGGTACATGTTTATTTAAAATGTCATAGTATAAACTATATAAAATATAAATTTTAATAAATATCTAAATATGATATTTTTTGGGTAAATATTTTAACTTATATACAGTTCTCTTCACACAAAAGTTGTCAAACAAACCTGTATCGTATCAACTGTTGTTTGTAAACCGGTTTATTATAAAATTTCAAAAAGTAAGGCCGTCAAATTATATTATCAATAAAAAGGCCCAAAGGAACTTCAAAACAAATGTTGATGTACATAATATTTTTTTAGTAATGAGATAAAATGTTACGCTTTGATATTTAATTTGTATGTGCACCATAATTAATATTTTTAGAAACATAAAATCAACCGGTGTTTTAAAATGATGTTACATTGTAAAAGTAAATCAGACAGACGGAATGCATTGGATTAGCAGTAGACCTTTATTTTGGTTCTTTATATATAGGAATTTTCAAAATACTGATCAGTACGAATTTTAATAAGTAACCTTTGTATGAAGATGTAAATTAATTGTAATCTAGAAACTTTCGTAAGTATTAGACATTTAATATGGCCGGTTGGCGCAGTTGGTATCTACCCTGCTTTCTGAGCCGCTAGTCCCGGGTTCGATCCCTGGAAAGGTGAAATATGTGTGTGTATAATAATGTCTTTTTCAGCTGTATCGGGGTGTATATATGTACACAAGTACATAATTTTATATTCATCAAGTTACCACATTACAAACACTGCCAAGTTTAAGATCTTTAGACCTTGAATGGATGCTGCCGAAATAAAAAGCATATTTAGAGAGTTTAACTTGCGCGATTCAATCGAATTTGTGTTGCGCGTTTCAATCAGAACTCACTCACCCACTTATCCAGGTTTCAGTGTAATTACCCGTATCTAGCAAAGTTGTAGAAGAGCGCAGTCATGTGGTCGACGAGAAGCCAGTCTGGGACGTCAACTGCGATGGCGGAGAAGCGGGGCGACTGCGAGAACAGGTAAATCAGGTCGTTGTGGTGCGTCGCACCTGCAATACCCCAACAACCCCAATCTGTCGAAAAGTTGTCATGGAAGTCTAGTCGCAACACTAGTCGCCAATGCTCAACGAAACTTATCACGGGGCGGCACAGATCAGCCGTTTTCCGTGGTAGTTTCCGTTATGCAGCGACTAAGTGTTCGAACAACATTCCGCCGCCGATAAGGAACCTGCAGAGTATAAACACTTTCAGAGCTAAATTGAAAATACACTCGAGAGCAATGAATCCGGGTCACTTAAAGAATCCTAAAAATCTCGGAAACTATGAATAGAATATAAATAAAAATAAAAATAAAATAAAAATGCTAGGTTAATGCAATAAATTGTATTTAATAGACAATGTAATACTCCTTAAATGAAGGTATTAAAACTTCTTAGTTATTGTAAAGTTATATCATAAAAAAATCAAATTTGAAAAAGGGCCACTTTCGAAGATGGAACTACGAAATTACAGCATTTGGTTTTGATTTTGTTTGTAATCTGTCATTTATGTGGGTACATAAACCATGTTGATAGTGCTCTATATTCATTATTCAAGCTGAAATTATGTCGCTTACGCCTGAAGAATGCACCAGAATACTTACAATGCTGGAAACCGGCCGGAGTCAGCGCGATACAGCCAGGACTGTCGGTGTGTCGCTGTCAACAGTACAAAGAGTTCTCCGACGTTACGAAGAAACTGGTTCTAACCTACGCAGACCAGGAACGGGCAGAACCAGGTGTACCACAGCACGAGAAGACCGATACTTGGTGAACACCATGCCTCGAAATCGCTTTCTCACAGGAACTGAACTCACAAATCAGTTTCGACGCCTCGGAGGAAGTAACCCAAGTGCATGGACAGTACGAGTAAGACGTCGGCTTGCTGAATCTAACTTAAAACCCCTTAGACCTGCAAACGGCCCTAAACTGGAGCGTGGGCATCGTATTTCAAGACTAAGATATGCCCAGAGCCACGTAAATTGGAGTATTGAAGATTGGTCAAAAGTTATGTTCTCCGACGAATCAAAATTTATGCTCTACAAGCACGATGGAAAACACAGAGTGTATCGAAGACCAGGGGAAAGATTCAAGCAAGCATGCATCGAAAAAAAGAAGCCTACGGTGGTGGGTCTGTACTTGTGTGGGCCGGAATTTCTTCTGAAAGTCGCACAGAGCTGGTGATCATAGAAAACGGCTCTTTAACTAGCGAAAGATATGTGGAAGAAATCCTCAATAATCACGTTGGTCCATTTATGGTCAATTTAGGTGAGGATGCTATATTTATGCATGACAATGCCCGACCTCATACAGGTAGGATTGTGAATGACTACCTTCAAGAGATGAACATTACTCGTATGGAGTGGCCAGCGCGCAGCCCGGATATCAACCCGATCGAGCATGCTTGGGACGAGCTAGGCAGATGCGTAAAACAACGAAACCCTCCCCCAATCACGCTTCGTGAGCTCAAAATTGCTCTCACAGAGGAATGGGAGAATATTCCCCAAAATCGTATAAGGAACTTGGTGTACAGCATGCCAAACCGCGTAAACGCAGTAATGGAAGCACGAGGAGGCAATACGAAGTATTAAAATTCAAGAAAATCGTAATAAAGTTCAAAAATTTCATGTTTCCTATTTTTGTTTTAAGGAGAGATCAGCAGTTTTTTTCTTTATGTAATTTTGTGTTAATAAAATGTATGGTGACTCATATTTTTTTTACTTTCATTTAAGGAGTATTACATTGTCTATTAAATACAATTTATTGCATTAACCTATCATTTTTAGTTTCCGAGATTTTTAACATTCTTTAAGTGACCCGGATTCATTGCTCTCGAGTGTATTATTTTGCTCTCACCAAAAAGAGAGAGAAACGACACCAGTGCTATCTAATTAAGTACATATTGATAAAAAGGAGTATAAATAAATCTGTAACTGGTTTACGTTCAATGGTATGTAGGCTTAGTTAAAGGTTTTATGTAATGTAGTGTAGTACATATATCTTACTCGTTATATATATTATAGGTTTATTATTGGGTAGGTATTGTTTTTATATTATAATCATTGTATTACATTGGTTAGTGGTGCATAACTTGTTTGATGTTTTCTGTTATTGTGACTGTCTTTGTTTGTTAGCTCGTACACGCACCGTGTGTTCCACCCGTGCGTGAGGTCACCGGCCGGTTCCACGGAAGACTAGCGCTGGTTATAAACCAGCATCTGCTGAGTTGGAACCGGTTTGTGGCAAAAAAAGCAAATTTTACTTTGTTCATTTTATATCTTGTTAATGTGTGTATCTTTTTATGTATTTTGCTACAAATAAAATACTGTCTATTGTCTATTGTCAACAATAACTAACTAAATATAATCTAACTATATAATCAGAATTCTTCATGGGTTACAGATAACATTAAATATTTTAGGTTACTTTTATTAGACATGATTGAATTGAGCAATAAATATCCTAATCTAGATTTTTTAAAACAGTTTATATGTGAACTAAATACAAAATATGAGAACATGTTAACGACCACAAGGTCAAATTATTATGCTTGTATGTTACAAAATAGCAAGAATCCCGCAAAATCTATGTGGGAGGTAGTTAACGTAGAAAGAGGGAAGAAAAATAAATGTAGCGTGGATTTCACAGACATTGTTAAAAAATCAGATGGCGAAAACTTTAAAACGAAAAAAGATGCCGTAAACGCCATGAATGCGAAATTTATAGGAGCTGCAGTTGCATGCGCGGCGCCGCGCGCTGACGTCAAGCAGATGGAGCGCATGCTGATAAGTGCGTGTGCCCCTGCTGATCGATCGCTCAGACTGCGCAGATTCACCGCGGAAGAAATATATTGTATCATCACCAAAAGAATTCCACCCAAAAAGTCAAACGACATTTATGGAATTTCTATGGAATTGCTACATATAGCCGCCAGGCCTCTTGCTCCGGTCTTGGCTAATTTGTTTAATAAGTTAATTCACGAGGGTGTATATCCTGAGTGTCTCAAATTAAGCAAAGTCTCGCCTATATTTAAGGGCAAAGGTAAACCACAGAACATAGACGAATACAGACCTATCTCGATTATACCTGCCATAGCAAAGGTGCTGGAAAACGGCATAAGCTGCCGCTTAGTGACGTATTTATCCTTAACACGAGTATTGTCTAACCGGCAATATGCTTATCGTGAAGGTCGATCGACAACATCCATGACGCGTGAAATTGTACGCCGGGTGGTGGAGGCACGCGAGGGGAAGTTGCAGGTGGCAGTACTGTGCTGCGACCTCTCAAAAGCTTTTGATTTAGCGGATCACAAAGTTCTTGCTATTAAAATGCGCCACTACGGCATTAATGACAGAGCATTGTCTCTCGTAAACGACCTGATGCACCAGAGGTCACAAATTGTAGTAGGAGCAGGCGGTAGTGAAAGGTCCGACCCCCTGACTAACACTATGGGAGTAGCACAAGGATCAGCAGTGTCGAATATCTTGTTTACGCTGCTTCTTAACGACCTTCCTTGTGCTATAAGAGACGCTGAAGTATTGATGTACGCTGACGACGTGGCTGCAGTAGTGAAGGCACCGTCATCTGAGCTGCTAGAGCAGAGATTAAATGATACTGCACACCAACTAGCTATGTGGTTTAGCGCAAATGGGCTCGTACTCAACCTCAAAAAAACCCATTTTATTCATTTTAACCTCTCAGGCCGCCTTCGTGACAACCTTAGTGTTCTAGCAAATGGCATACAAATAGAACAAGTAACCAATACTACTTTCTTGGGTTTTGAATTGGACAGCGGCCTCACCTGGGCATCCCACATACATAAAGTATGTGGGAAACTGAGTGCAGCCTGTTTTGCGCTCTGCCGGTTGTCCAGATTCCTGCCGACAGGAGTGGTACGGACTTGCTACTTCGCCACCGTGCACTCTCTGCTTCAGTACGGAGCAGAGCTCTGGGGACGCGGTGCTGATTTAGAACGCGCCTTTCGACTCCAGAAACGAGCTGTCCGTGCTGTAGCACGAGTGTCACAAGAGTCTTCCGCGAGACCGTATTTTAAATCGCTACGGATACTAACACTACCTGCTATAGTTATTTTACAAGTGGCTATCTATACGCGTACTAACCTGGAATCGTATAGAAAAGTCGGTGAATCTCACCAATACCCAACCCGACGAAAAGGGAAGCTTGCTGTGGTGGAGCGATCAATGGCCAAGTCTAACAGGTTGGCACATGTCATGGGTCCAGCGGTCTACAATAAGTTATCCGAAGATATAACCGCAGCTAAAAGTTTGTGTTTGTTCAAATCTAGGTTAAAACGTTGGCTTATCAATCAGGCGTTTTATAGTTATGAAGAGTTTATAAGTATGAAATAAATAGGCACTCGCATATAATGTACATTGATATTTTTGTCTGCGAGTGTGTAAGTAGAAAATTGATCACATTTAAATTCTTAATTTACATATGTATAACTATTTTTTGACATTTCATTATTATTTTATTATTTTAATTTTTGACGTGTATGGATAAATATGAATAAATGAATATGAATATGAATATGAATATAAATATACAATTGAGAAAGGGCCCAAAATTGCCTGTCATTGATTGTGTATAGTTCTCAAGATTTGCGTTTTTTGGTAGCACATAATGATTAATCTGTCCGACTCAGCAAGACTCATTCGAGTTAAGTTTCATTCATAAATCTATTGTTATTTTTTGCGCTGATGCGGACGGGTTAAACGATTTGTTACACTGTATAGGTTCTGCGTCAGGCGGTCCGGTCAAAGTGAACGCACCTGCATCATGTGCGAACATCAGTTGGCAGTCAGGGCAAGAGGTCAGTAAGGACTTTTAAAGTTAAAAACCGACTGTAGAAAATAAGAAGCAGCAAAGAGTCAATAATTTCTTTAGAAACATTAAAGCATATCCCAAACTTGTGGGATACTATTGTTATGTATTGGAAGCAGAACGTTACGCGTTGGTTACCTGTCATGGAATCTTTGTACCTATTAGCTATGCTGGCCGATGTAGCTGAGCTCGTAGAAGCCTGGGAACGAGGAGTGGCGACACATCAGGTTCGCGAGTCTGCAAAATGTTGTATTCTTCAATCTGTTGTTCTTACACATACCTCACAAAGTGTGTCGCGAAACATCTGCATGTGCAATGACACGCCAACTTCATTAGGTACTATGCTCTGGATACCATTGCATTTGTCATGAGCACGTGCAGCGCTCACCATCAAGTGAGCGACCCCATGTAATTACTCATCTGATTACTTGATTACAATAAAAAGGCTAGATAACAATTAGTAGTAGGTATATATGCCATACATATACAGTGTGTAATAAAATGACATAGTAATACTAAATCCTAACACGCAGAATTTTGCATACAATTGGCACCTATAACTACTGCGTCCCAGGAAGTAGTAAACATGCCAAGTTATGAGTAATTACAGTTTTTTTAATACCCAAGCTGGTTCAGCCCTGAAAAACTATTCCAAAAACGGTAGTGATCTCCAGAACGTATACTAGGTACACAGGGCCTGGGCTAGGTTGCGACGCGGGAGAGGGCGCATGCAGGGTAAAAGGACGGATCTGTATGAATAGGTAGTGTATATTGTAGAGCGCATTGACCTTATCGAACTCTAAGAATAGACATGTCTAATAGAGCTGTTCAAAAAACTTTCTGATGTATGTAAAAAAGCTTTTTTGAGACTTTTGTATGTGAATATTGACTAGGTTTCAGTATTACCATAACATTTTGTTAGACGCTGTAAATTATTGACAACCTCCAAAGACGGTGTTGGCAAAATCGAAGGTAAAAGACCGTGAGGATATAGCCCGTAACCTACAGTTTGACCTAATCAGGAATCGCAGCAGCTAAATTTGGTAGTCGACGTGACACTTGACGTAGGGCAGCCAAAGCTCGCGAAATTTGGAGAAAAATCATGGAGGCTATTTAAAGCAACCACGATCCTCAACAATGAAGGTATATTGAAAATTAACAATTTTAAACGGATTAAATCGCGTATATTTTTCTATTATTTTATCCCAGCGTTTCGAACTCTTTTCAGTGAACATGGTCACGTGCCAACCTACGATGGCAGTAGTCTGTTACACTTACACATATCAAAACTAGAAAACCAAGTTCGAGAGCTTGACCTCGCTTGTCAACAAAAAGGCAGACTAGAGGCTCTGTCAAGGGATCAAACCTGGAACCAGCGGCTCTGATGGCGAGAATCACCAACTACGTCAGCTGGCCAGTCAACAGCGAATATAATAAGTGAATAATAACATAATTATGTGAATAGTTACGAAATATCCTTCGATATCATATTATATCTAAATAATTATAGGATAAAGCTAGGTTGCATTGCTATTGAACCCTCAACGTATCTATAAGCCCATACTTTACGTTATTGTTCTTAAAAAGAACAATGAAAGGAAAACGAAACTTCGTAATAATAGGATTATTAAGATTAAATAAATACTTTCTTACCTTCCTGAACCTTATTGTTTGATACATCCAAAGTTTCAATAATTAGAACTTTTGTTGCAAAATTATTTGTAAGATCTTTGTAAATTAATTCATTATATTTTATTAGAAAGTAAATTCTGAATGTTTCAACTTAACGTCCGCTTGACCTGAAAATGAACTACGCAGTCCGGTAATAAAATGTTCTTGGAAACAGGACCCTATAGACTATAAGAGTTATTTATTCTGCAATACAGAAAATAAATTACAAACGATAGAAATGTAATTTGTAGGCAATGTATAAAAAGATATACTTTTTAAAGCTTCAACCAATGACCAAATAGCTTATTTTGGGTGAAAAACAGGCACTGTAGTAAATTATCGTACCTAATAGGATTTCGCAACGGGAGGACTATCCCAAAAGGGTATCTATTAAGAATACACAAACACATGTTTAAGTACCCATCATCCCTGAAAACTAAGCCCGAAGGATCACTGTACTCGTAGAAATTGTTATTATTATTTATTACTAAATAGAATTATTTCTTATTATTAATATTGCTTATTTACGTTCTCATAGATAACAGGACACGAACCTTCTCACTGAGAGTACCATGAACCATAATCCATCATCACACGGGCTCAGTACGGTTTTTGTTTAATTTAATGTGTTATTCTTCCAACTACTTTGCGTGTTGTCCCGTTACTCTCCGCAGGTCTCAGCATCTTCTAGCGTCAGCAGTTTACGAGTTAGCGGGCGTTATGATCTTCCAGCATCTGGTCGTGCCTGTTGCATGCATGGGCTAGCCCATATGTAGCCCATAGAAGTGACAGTGCGGGCCGTTGGCCGCTGCGTTAAACATCTTTATTGACATGTGGACTACAAACGCCTTCATAAATTACATTTTGGTATCTTTAACTATAGTGCTATTACTCAACGCACGCACAGAATAATTAATAGTACTACCTAGTCGGTCACGCATAAGGTATGGCTTTGTATTCATACTAGCTACGAAAACTTAAAGAACATATCGTGAAGTACACGTCATATAGCTCCAGAGAAACCTCACCCCTTACAATGTTTATATGCGTGCCATCTCTGGGGCATCAATTAAGTTGTAGTATGTAGTTACCGATATTGACTCCACAATTAAGCGTGAAAATGTACGTGTGTGTGTTTAGTCCAGTCAATATTCTTATATTATTACATTTGGAAAAGAAAGTGAACCGGGATAGCTAAATTTTGGATATTACGTAGGATCCCCTACGCTACGCCTACCTCGCTCACTTGGTCTTGGTGTAGTGATGGAAGCGCCGTTTTGGAATCTCGGGTTCGATCACCAGGTTGGACAGTTATTGGAATTTTTGACAAAGAAATTGTCAACTGCAGTCCACAGTCTGGAACCGTGTCCCGTAGATGTTAGCCCACTATTACATTATCACATGACCAGAGAAAGAGGTTCGTCTCCCATGACATGGGACCAAAAGGATATCCGGTGAAACGCATTTATTTAAAACACTGCTGCTTACCCCTTCGAGGATATATAGGTGTGACGATCTGTTATGTTGTATTTAAAATTAACATATTGTGCATTATTTTCGTTAAAGTTTACTTTTACAATTTTTTTAGTGAATTGCACCAGACATATTTTTTCCTTATAATAATTTCTGAACTTTACTGCACACCGTAATACGGGTATATTTGCTAAACATAAAAAAGGGTTACATTCTTAAATATAACGGGTTTTAGCCGTACCATAGAAGTTCATGTGCGCCGACCAATCTATCGAGACCCCAGTTTTATATGACACCGTGTGGCATAGAGAGATCAAGCTGCCATCTTGAATTTATGTGACGGATTAATTAATGTAAAAAGTATAAGTTATAGTTTCTTGCTCCGGGCTCTCTATTCTAACCGTACACCAAATTTTATCGAAATCTGTGTAGTAGTTTTTAGGTTATGCTTAAGCATACATGCAGACAGACAGACAGACAGACATATTTTCCAAAAACGTCATATTCTTGTTAAGTAGGTAATTTTACGTATTCTGACACATTTTGTTTATTTATCTTCCAAGTTCAGGGTTTTTGGCTTGTACTCCTTTATTATAAGTATAGATATTTATTATAAGTCGTGATTCGAACAGCACAAGCAGACTAGTAATGCTATGTAATGTTTTACTTAACAAAATCTTTAATGCTTACCCTCTACCTTATATTATCTATTATAATAATATAAAACGACACGGACGACAACATTGTGATAAACATATCTATAAATTTCACTATTAGGTACGTACTTTGGCTCAGCGGTATTACAAGCATTTTTTTTTTTGTCCCGGGGAAATCCTTTATGGATACCACCTACCACGGAGAGGTAGGTGGTTATGTGGGAGTCCGTATACCCATTAAAACCCCGGGGTGTTCCGTCACTGCCGCCCTCGGCGGGAACGCGGGACAGATTTTCCACACGACTGCAAACCCGCCGTGGCTGTCCGTTGCCGGACCCTTCTCTTCACGGCACGCCAGAATACATGGCACGCCGCAACTACCTCGGAGACCAAACCCGCCAACAATGAGCGCCAGACTTCCCCGTGTCTGGACGCTCGTGGTCTCCCTGCGGTGGGTTGGATACGTAGCCCTACCGCCTGCTACGTCAGCCGCAGGGGATAATCCCCAGCGACCCCACCTCCTTGAGTCTGCGCCGAGCGCCCGGACCCCACCTCCTCGAGCCTGCGCCAAAGCGCCCGGGCCCCACCTCCTCGAGCCTGCACCAAAGTGCCCGGGCCGCCCTCCTTGAGCCTGCGCCAAAGCGCCCGGGCCCCACCTCCTCGAGTCTGCGCCAAAGCGGCCGGACCCTGCTACTCCTATGTGGACTTAGCGACCAAAGCCCATAGGAGCGGCCCCGCCTGAGCCGGCCAGCGCACCCCAACGCCGGCGCGGCCCCTGGGTTCCTCTTGGCTTCACCGTGGTGATCCAAGCCACGGCTACTGAGCCCCCCCGCCACGTCAATGCGGGAACCCTTCGGGGGGGAGCGGTATAACAAGCTTGGCTCAAGAATTAAAGACTCCA
Source organism: Selenia dentaria (assembly GCA_917880725.1). Taxonomy (NCBI): domain Eukaryota; kingdom Metazoa; phylum Arthropoda; class Insecta; order Lepidoptera; family Geometridae; genus Selenia; species Selenia dentaria. The sequence continues at coordinate 9,156,349 of OU862891.1, forward strand.
CGTTTGATTCTTATATCGGCCTAAAGATTTTTAAATTATTTTGTCAACTTTTATTCATTCATTCATTTATTTATTTATTTCAGGAACCCATATTGCATAAAGTTACACAAAAAAAAACATAATCTACAGTCAAACTAAATACAATAAAATAATAATATGAATTTAAAATCACAAAAATCAATCAAATAATCATAGTCACAAGTTTAACATAATATACAGTCAAAATAATATTAATAGAAAATCACATAAGCAAATAATAAATATAGTCGTAAGTCATAGGAGGGTGTCAAACTGATATTAATATCTCCTCTCCGACACTGCTGCTGAAACATGTCTCTCATAGCAATGCCGGAGGTAAGGGCAGTCAAACCTGGCAGCAATCATATCTAGGATGGTGTTGGAGCTGGTCCCAATTCTGCATACAAAAGACGCGGTGCGCAAACGCATGGTCGCATGAAAGCATGTAGTGTGCGCGCCCGCGTTCATACCTGAGGCGCTGCAGAATCGGGGCAGCCCCAACAGCATCCTGAAAGCATTGTACACAACGCGGAGCTCACTATACCTCTTTTTACTGTAATCAGCCCACAAGTTGCATGTGTAGAGGGATGTACAGAATGCTCTAAAGAGTGTAATCTTCACCTCTAATGAAGAACGTGCAAACCTGCGGGCTATCATGTTCGCTCTAATAGAGAGTGATCTGCGCTCCCGCTCTATATCCTCGTTGTCTTTGAGGTCGGTAGTGACAATATGCCCCAGGTATTTGAATTGCTCTACCCTCACTAGGGGAGTACTGTTAAGCAGAACAGGCAGTCCTGAGGACATTTTCCAGTTGACTCAAAAACCATCCACTTCCTTTTACTTACATTATACTGTAATCCGTGACCAGACGTGTACTCATCGCATGTACGAATCAGCTTTCTCAGGCCGCAGATCGAAGCGCTCAGCAGCACCATATCGTCTGCGTAGCTCAAGTTGTTGACACAAATACCGTCAATATGGCAGCCGAAATGCTGTCCGCTGAGCGCCACGATCAGCCCATTTATATATAAATTAAACAGGGTTGGAGATGTTAATCCACCTTGCCTGACACCGCACTGTAGCTGATACGCATCCGACATTGTCCCCGCTGTTGGTCTGGTGCGCATACCAATACTGAAACAGGCCGAAAATGATATGGTATATCAGCTTTTCCCACAGTAGGCCATACGACACCAAATCAAAGGCTTTTGACAAATCAAAGAAGCACGCATATACTGGAGTTTTACGCTTAGTATAGTATTTGACGGTACGTCAATAAATTTACGGTATTAAACTTATAAAAAAATCGTTTTAATTTTTTTATCAGGTTGTCCGTCACCTCATCGGTGGACAATTGACGCTGCGTTGTAGTCCGGTGATCTGGGTGATAATACGTGCCCTACCCACTGCCACTTCAACTCGCTTATCTTCTGGGATATATCGGTGACTTTCTTTCTTTTACGGATCTGCTCACTTCTGATTCAAAGACGTAGAGAAACCCCGAGTATAGCCTTCTCCCTAGCTCGTTGCGCAACTTTGAGCTTTCATATAAGGCCCATAGTGAAAGACCACGTTTCAGTGCCATAAGTCATCACTGGTAACACACACTGATCAAAAACTATTGTTACGAGGAACTAAAGTATTTTTGACTTCACCAAGATTCCGTAACGCATTCTTTTAATATATTATTGCATCTTAGTTTTGAAGTGCTAGAGCCTGAGCGAATCTTATTATAGCGCGTATTTAAGTCTTCAAATAATTAATACCGCATGCACACTGTTTCTTTTTTATATTTTGTGTTTTAGTACTAGAATTGTATATCAGGAATACGAGCCTATTGATGGCACTCTTTGATGAAAGCTTCAGAAGATTTGCTTCGAACAGTTTGGTTCGCTTTGAGATTAGAGAGGATTAGATTTAGATTATTAGTTAATTCATTAGATGCCAATTCAAAATCATCTTAATTTAATATGCTATTACTGCACCAATATTTAAATTTTCAATAAAATTGCCGTGATTATTGATAAGGGATTATGACATGATGATTATTGACAAGGCGATCATAAAGCTAAGGGTTCCGTTCTAAAAAAACATTTCCAACGAGCCCTAAATTAAGTGAAGCCTGTATCTTGGATATAGTACTAAGACTGAGAGGAAATTAGTATTTCCGTTTCTCCATGTCGCGACGAAATATGTGCAACTCAATTTCTAAAACAGGTACCTCTCAAATTCGTTTCATCAGTAGGTTCTTGTATTTCAAGCGATTAATTGTCAAGGGTCATAACATAACCATGATTTGTTATATCATAAAAAGTTAAAAACGAATTCGTTTCAAACACTAAACATCTGGCTTGTTAAATTATGATTGAAAAACAGTTTTCCATCAAAGCTATACTAAAGTAAACAAACAAAGTTTCTGAAATTAACTGCCGAATTTTGTGAGTGGAATGAACAAGAGGCCGTTTTAATGTTCGCTTTGAAGTGGTGAACGGTTTTTTATGTTAAAGTGTTGAGTTTGAAATACATTGTCCTTTTTATTAGGAGATAATGTCACGGAATACAGATTAGTACCCAGTTACGACATATTGGGCGTCTATTCCGACGTATAATATATATATTTATACTACACCTGCTCGGAAAGTACCTTGATACTTTATCAAATTTACGGTAGAAAGTACGTCATTGCATATCGAACAAATATGCGGCGAGAAAACGCATCTGAGCGGGAGAGAAAAGTGTATGAAAATCCATTTCTTACGTGGTTTTTCTTTTTTAATTTTGGGTAAGACTATGCGCTGGTAACCTAAATATCAAAAGCCAAAAAGTTTTTACAGTGAGTTTTTATCTCCAAGTTCGCAAAATGACACTGGCCACTAGCTGTGTGTTGGATGGTGTCAAACAATTTGAAAAAAGAACATGTGAAAATTGCAGACGCTATTGGCGCCATTTTCAATTTGTGTGTTGTTTGAGGATTCAGTTTTCGTAGAAAAGTAAAATAAAACTATCAAAATGATAAGTAGTGATAGTGATGATGAAGATTTTTTAACTCCGCCGCAGTTGAAGGAAACAGCAAAAAAACTGATTGATAACCTTTTACCACAGAAATCAATTAAAAAATATAATAAAACTTATGACGATTTTTTGCAATGGAAAAGTGAAAAAAATGCGGCATCTTTTTCTGAAACTGTTTTGCTAGCTTATTTCAGTGAAAAAGCGCAAAAATACAAACCAAGTACGTTATGGTCTATGTACTCAATGTTGAAAAGTGCTATATTGACAAGAAACGACATAAATATTCAAGAATACAAAAAACTTACAGCATTTCTGAAAAGAAAGTCGGAGGGATTTCGTAGTAAAAAATCAAAAGTGCTTACTACAAAGGATGTTTATTCCTTTTTGCAGAATGCTCCAGATGACAAATATTTGTTGATGAAGGTAAGTTTATGAACAAAATGCACTGGTTTAAAATTTATTATTAAAATTATTATTACATACCTATTTATGAGTAGAAATCTACTAGGTTTTCATGTTTGATATTTTTGTTTACAGGTTATTTTGATTTTAGGAGTAAATGGGGCCTGTCGTTCGCAAGAACTTGTGGATATGACAACAGACGATATCGAAATCCTCGAAAATGGAATAATCGACAATATTCCTAACACAAAAACCAAAATTCAGCGATCATTTGTTATATCGGGCTTATTTTATGAGATAGTGAAGAAATATAATGAAAATCGCCCCAGTGACCCCAAAACCAATCGGTTTTTACTACAATATAAAAACAAAAAATGTACGAAACAAGTAATTGGGAAAAACAAAATAAGTACTGTGCCAAGAGAAATAGCTTCGTACCTTAATTTACTCAATCCACTAGAATACACTGGCCACTGCTTTCGCAGAACTTCAGCGACTATTCTTGCCAATACTGGTGCTGATTTAACCACAATAAAACGTCACGGTGGTTGGAAATCGTCCGCTGTTGCAGAAAGCTACATAGAGAATTCCGTAGAAAACAAAACACGAATAAATAACCAAATATCGGGATCGATTAATGTGCATCAAGACTCATCTCCTCAACCATCAACGAGCGCGGCGATGCCCCTCAGCAGCCAGTTGCCCCTTTGGCACCACAGCCTTCTACGAGCGCAGTGCCAACAGCACAGCCAGTTATTCCTCCTACATTATCGCAAACATCTCAAACAAACATTAATGGAAAAAGTGTTACATTAAGCTTCACTAACTGCAACAATTTCAATATAAATTTCAATTAGTAAAGATTTAGTTTTTTATTTTCCTCGTAGGTGTTTCGATCTCGGGTGTTTCAAACGACACCCTCGACGGTAATCGGTCACTTTCTCCTCTCGGTGAACAATGTACTATTCCTCACTAAATATTGAAACTAGACTCGTATTTTTTTGTTACTTAAATACTTACCAATAGTAAGCATATGCCCCTATTTTTATTCAATACAGCCAGCGGTTTTGCTCGCTTGGTTTTGGTTTAAGTAGTGGTGAAGGCGCCGTTTTGGAATCTCGAGGTCTCCTGGGTTCGATAACCTGGTCGTACAGTTATTGGGATTTTAAACAAGAAATTCCTAATAGCCGGCTCAATAAAAATCTGGAACAGTGCCCCCTAAATGGCAATTGGCTCGCCCTCTATTACATGCGACCAAAAGCATATCTCACACACATCAGTGTTTAAAACACCGCTGCCTACCCTATGGAGGATATTTAGGCGTCACGATATATTATGCTGTATTTAAAAATAACACGTATTTCACTATTTATGTTAAAATATTTTTTTCATATTATACATTTCTGAACTTCGATCTTTTGCAAAAATTTATAATACGTGTTAGGTACGAGCACATATTATTAATAATTAAATTATTTTCACGTTATATTTACCTAGGTGACTTTACGCCACCTATCGCTTATCAGATTGTGCATAAATTCCAGTAATATAATTTAGTACAGGGTATTATTATAACGAAATAAGTCAAAGTCAAAGTCAAAATCAAAATCAAAGTCAAAGTCAAAGTCAAAGTCAAAGTCAAAGTCAACGTCAAAGTCAAAGTCAAAGTCAAAGACAAAGTCAAAGTCAAAGTCAAAGTCAAAGTCAAAGTCAAAGTCAAAGTCAAAGTCAAAGTCAAGGTCAAAATCAAAGTCAAAATCAAAACCAAAGTCAAATTCAAAGTCAAAGTCAAACCGAAAGTCAAAGTCAAAGTTATAATCATTTGCTCAATTTAGGCATCAAAGACGCACTTATGAACGTCAATTTTTCATTATAATGTACTTTAAAGACTACCACCGCGTTCCAAAATATATAGAGCCTACCGAGAAGAAGCGGTCTTGCCGCTTCTTCTCTCGGAGGACGAGGAAAGACGAGGAAATGGAACTCGGGGACATTCCATTTATATAGATGTTTACAATGTTTCTACTTAGGTACTACAAATATTACATTTCATGGGTGGCAGAGTGACAGCTTGCCAGAAGTGGAGTATTCCAAGCTTTATCTTCTATAGAATGTCGGAATTTATAATAAGCTTTTTTTTATTCAAACGTTTTTTACAGTCAACTTGAATTTGCCCTCTGTGAGCTCAGTTACGTGTTTTGGGATTTTATTCTAAAAACGCACACAATTTACTTGGAATGACTCGTTAGTCTTCTCAAGTCTTTAACTAGGTACAGCTGTTTGTATTTCTAGTATTAAAAGGGTGGTGGTCAATATTTAACTTATATTTATGTAATTTTTTACGAACATACATTATATTTTCAAATACATATCAAATACATATTACGTACATACAATATTATTATTATTATTATTTGACATATTTCACGCGTTTCACCCGGTCCTTTATATAGGCATAAGTGGGGCTGTAGCCAACACTCAGAGGCCCGCTTCGTATAAAAATACAATGTAGTATAAAAACAGAAACATTTTGGATTTAATATATTAATATATTTAATATTAATAACATTAATAACGTTTATTTCAGAAAAATACATTGTAGGTCTAAGGAAATACAATCTTTCATCAAAAAAACTATAAAACTAAAATACATTTATGTAGGATTTTGTACAGAGGTATGTACATGTGCATCCCGGGCCATACCGTTAAAAAAGCCCCACGTCCCTGAACTATGACTAAACTTGTAATAATAATAATAATAATAATAATAATTTATTTATTGACACACAGATTTATCAAGTACTGTTCTTAAATACAAACTTAACTACTAAAGTAGGTAGGGATACATTTGAATTTTTTTAATAGGTATCTACAATATTGTTTTAATTATATTCCTAGGCCATTGTAGAGAAATTATCATTACCCGTGGGCCCCAAACTAGGCTAGGCCTGTATCTTGGGCGCCCGAAAAATGTTCTCTGAAATCTTTTGACGTAGACCGTTACAAGATGTACGTACCTACGGACTCGATAATACATTGGTGCAAATACTAGTAGGTACATTGTGTTTTGGTGACGGAACTTTAACATGGAATGAGTAGTAGGTAAAGAATAACGTAACAATACATTAACATTGTGAATCGTCTTATTTTTAAATTAAAGTTACGTAGAATAACTGTTGGTATGTAGATGAGTTAATAATTGTCGTGCCCTGGGCTAAGTTTACACAATATTTAACAATCTTGACCTTTAAGAGACTCACCCGCCGCTGCTGTCCGAGTTCCTCCTTGTTTTGTATGGTATATTGACTTATTTCTAATTTTTAACACACGCGTCGCGACGATATAAGTATTGCCGGTGCCATCTTTTTTCTAAGCAAACTGTTCAGCGCTCGCGCACAGAGGGCGCGCTCGGCCGTCAATTGGCTGCGAAGTGTCTTCCGCGGACTTGGCGGGTGATTTGAAAATATAAAGGTCAAGGTCCCTACATTTTCCCCCCACCGAAATCCGAACAATCCGGATTTCCCAGTTACAATCAGCTGTGTATCTAGTGTGTTTAAGTAACTGAGATGTGGTATTTAAAGAACGTTTGTGTAAACAAAAAAAAATAGATTTTTTAATATATATTTGAGAGTGGACTGTAGGTAATAAAGTAATATCTAAAGAAAAATTGTAGAAAGAGTGGAATTTATGCGTGTTGTTAACTTAGGTATATACTTATAACTAACTAACTAATTGGAGGAGTTGTGTGAATTTAAATGTAAGCTTTTATGTACCTTAAGATTCCTCGTCAAGAGGGAGAGGGCTTAATTTGACCACGGGTCGAATAAATTCACCATTTTTCGTGCGTACAGTGACGACACGAGTTACATTGTCGGGTCCGGTATGTACTTTAGTGACTCTTCCTAGCGGCCACTGAAGGGGCGGTGCGTCAGCGTGTATCAACGCCAGATCTCCAACCTTCAGATCCCGACAACCACTAGACCACTTCTGACGTTCTTGAAGTGTGTGGAGGAAGTTTTTACGCCACAAACGCCAAAATTGCTGAGCCATATGTTGCACGACTTGCCAACGACTGAGCCTATGTACAGGGGTAGCAGTGAGGTCATATTCAGGAACGCTTAACATTTCGCGACCTATCAAAAAATGAGCCGGTGTAAGTACTTCAAACTCGTTCGGGTCAGTTGACAAGGTACAGAGAGGTCTGGAATTTAGTACAGCTTCAACGCGCGCGAATAAAGTTGTTAATTCTTCAAATGTCAAAGTCCTATCCGCAACCGTTCGTTTTAGAATATCTATACATGAGCGTATCGCGGCTTCATACAATCCTCCAAATGACTGCCTGTCGGCGGGTTATGTCTCCATTCCACCTGGCGCCTTGTGAGACCAGCAGTAATGTTATCAACGTTATTTTGAAGAAAATGCGAGACTTCAGCTAACTGTTTCCCCGCTGATACGAAATTTGATGCGTTATCTGAGATCACTGTGCGACAAAGACCGCGCCTAGCCGAAAAACGATCTAATGCTGCAAGGAAACATTCCGTACTCAATGAGGTCAATGTGTCCGCAAAAACAGCGCGTGTTGAGCAACAAACGTAGATGCATAAGTAGGCCTTATGAACGCGTGCATTTCTAAGAGTGGATTCTTTTGTTTGAAAAGGCCCGCCAATATCAATACCTACAGTGTGGAATGCGTGTACGTCCTGCAGCCTAAATTTCGGTAACTGGCCCATAATGGGTTGTCTGACTGTCGGCCTAACTTTAAAACATGCTAAGCATTTTCTAGTGCGCAGTCGTATGACATTGCGCGCTGAAACTATCCAAAATTTTTGAGTAATGATTCCTTGTAGGGTGCGTGAACCTACATGCAAATATAAAACGTGATAATGATCTATTAGACGATTTGTGAAATTACATTTTTTGGGTAGCAGAATAGGATGCTTTTTGTCGAACGATAATATAGCCAATGCTAGCCTGCCCCCCACCCTCAGGAAACCATTCGCATCAACAAAGGGGTTGAGTTTTAGCAGAGACTGCTGAGGCTTCAGTCCTTTGGAGAGAGCAGATATATCATCGCCGAAATGATGCTGTTGGACAGATTTTACGACTGTGTCCTTAGCTTGTCTCAAATCGCCTAGAGACAGTTTGGTACGCTCATGCTTAGGAGTGCGACAGTTATTTATGAATTTATGTATCCACGCTACAACATTGATCAGTTTAGAGTAATTGGAATGTTTTTCAGTTAGTTCATAAATCAGATTTGATGGGTCTTTGGTTGAAGCCATCACTTTTGATTCTTTTAAAGGTTTCATCCCCGGTACATTTTCGTGTTTGAAATCGTCAATTGAATGAACCGGCCACCGTTCACTCGACAGCCAACTAGGGCCATGGAGCCATTCCGGCATGGCAAGCAAGGCTGACGGTAAGGCGCCTCTGGATAGCACGCCAGCACATGGGTTATGTTCGCCACTGACGTGTGATACACTCGCACTGGGCACGGCTTCGAGTATCTTGGTTACACGAGTGGCTACAAAAGTCTTGAGCTTATAGCTCGGTGTGTTTAGCCATGCCAGCACGACCGATGCATCAGTGAACAGCAGCTGCTCATTGACAATAATGGATCGCGCTTCTAGTATAGGTACTACATACTTGACAAGTTTCGATAATAAATGAAATCCCATCAACTCCATCCGTGGAACAGAAATTGATCGAATTGGAGCGACCTTTGATTTCGCGATTAACAAGCTGATCTTGCTGTCACCAGTGTCATTCCTGGTATGAAGGTACACAACTGCCGAGTAGCCGAGTGACGATGCATCCGAGAAACCGAAAATACGACAGTAAGTTGTCTGTGCAACTGTGACATGCCGTTCATGTTTGAATTCTGACAGCATAGGCAGCTCTTTCACGAAGGCTAGCCATTCTGCTTCCAGGTTCTCTGGCAATCTCTGGTCCCATTCTAGTTTTAAAGTCCAAAGTCTTTGTATAAAACTTTTGGCGTAAAAAACGCAAGGAGCCACGAAGCCGAGTGGGTCAAATAAGCGACCGATAGTCGATAAAACTGTACGTTTGGTTATCTCTTGATCAGTGGTCGCACATTTAAATGTGAAGCAGTCATTTGCCGGTTGCCATTGGAGACCGAGTACTTTGAGTGAAATGTCATCGTCGAACTCGATAGACGTCTCGCGATGATCCTCCGGTACTGCCTCTATGATTTGAGGACAGTTGCTTGACCATTTGCGGAGTACAAACCCAGCACTTTCTAGCAAAGCACTTATATCCTTCTGCAGCTGGAGCGCTTTCTCGACACTCTGCTCTGACCAAAGCAGATCATCCATAAAAAATCCAGTTTTTAAAACACGCGCAGCATGAGGAAAATTGTGCGCTTCACTATCCGCTAACGTGTGAAGCACCTTAATCGCGAGATACGGACTGCTCGCCACACCGTAAGTTATTGTGTTGAGTTCGTACACTTTAATGGGATGATCCGTTGACTCTCGCCACAGTATGTGTTGATACTGCCGTTGATCTTTATGTATTAAAGTTTGACGATAACACTTACAAATGTCAGCCGATAGACATACGGCATGAATTCTAAAATTCATTAATATGACATTAATGTCTGCTTGTAGCTTAGGACCCGCTAGACACACGTCGTTGAGCGACTTCTGGTTGGATGTCCGACTAGAAGCATCGAAAACGCACCTATACTTCGTACTAGTACTCGTCGGTTTGACGATACAAAAATGCGGGATCAAGTACTTGGAAGTCACTTCTTGCATTTCACCTAAACACGTCATGTGCCCTAGCGACTCGTATTCAGCCATAAATTTATGATATTCAGACTTTAAATGAGAGTCGCGTTCGAGTCGCGCTTCTAAATTCGTGAGTCTGCGCAGCGCCATCTGTCGAGACTCGCCGAGACTATGGTCCGGCCGCAACGGGTATTTGACTACGTACCTACCTGTTTGCGGATCGCGAGTATGATCGTTCGCGAACATTGATTCCACTAATACGTCGTCCGGTTTCAGTGATCGTTCAGACGGTATATTTTCAATTTCCCAAAACGAGTTCATGACCTTGTCTAAGTCGAGCGAACTTGAAAACCCAGAAAAGGAAGTGCAGCTAGGTGCATTGACCTCTTCGCGCCGATGATCCAAGTCAACCTGACCAGTTACAACAAAGCCGAAAATCGATTTTAATGCCACGGGTCTACCCGGCTGTTCGGAGAAAATTTTATCTCCGCAGTAGATATACGGAAATAAATCACCCGCTATTAACATGTGCACCGGGGCGCAGCGGTGAAACGCGGGGTCCGCTAACTCAAGATACTGATAATTATTTAATATCTCGGCAGGTAAAGTCGTAGTCGGTAAATGTCCGGCAATGTCCGCTACGATCACAGCGTCCGTGGACAGAACCGGCACTTCACCGTGACGCGGCTTTATTTTGCAAGTTGTCAGACCGTAGTTCTGCAGCTGATTTCCGCCTAGCCCTATAGGTCTAAAGTTACACTTGCGCCGAGATAAACCTAACATGTTAGCGCAGTCTTGAGTTATGTAACTCGACATAGCGCCGCTGTCAATTAAGGCCCGTACGTTGTGATATTCTCCCCATACATCAGCGACGTGAATGACAGCGGTGCCGAGCAACACAGTTTGTTCCGTTGAGCAAGTAAGAGCGACCACATTATCTTGACACACGGGCTGGTCCGTATGAAGGGAACTATGGTGTATTTTTTTGCAGACGGTACAAGAATATTTAGAGGGACAATCTGCGCTGGCGTGACTGTCACGTAAACAATTTTCGCATAACCGTAACTCATTGACTTTTTCAGTGCGGAGCTGAGGTGTGAGCGTAGTGTATATATTGCATCTATAGATAGCGTGTGCTTTTTGACAACATGGACAAGCGTTGGATTTCTGACGGTCGACAACGGCGTTCCCCTTGCTAATCGCAGTTGACGCAAAAGTTGGTTTAGAACTAGAAGGCTTTGTCGTGTCCGTGATTTTATGAACATTGTATTGTTTATATGCAGGCTGTTTGCTGAGTGGTGTAACCGGTTTGGTGTACGCCGACTTAGAGTCTGATAATTCAAGGACACGAGCTTGTTTTTCAACGAACTGTAGAAGTTGCCCTATTGTAGGTAATTCACCCAGAGACGTAGTTTGTTCAAACTCACGCCGCGTCACAGGATCGAGATTTCGCAATGCAATTTGGAATAGCAAAAAACTGGATAAATCCGGTACATTTAAATTCTCTAAAGCTGATATATTTTCTTGGAAGGTTTGCAGAAAATTATTTAGATTCAATGATGATTCATTAGTTAACGGTTTAAAGCTAAACATTTTATCTACGTACGCGGAGGCAAGCGCGCGTCTATTTTCAAATCGTTTCAATAACGCGCTCCACACAATGGGATAATTGTCGGCGGTGATCGACATTGATTTGACGATAACTAAAGCGGGCCCAGTAACAGACGCGAGTAGATAATAATATTTTTCAATGTTACTAATCGATGTATTGTTATGAATCAAGCTCAAAAATGTATCGCGGAATGTGACCCAATTTTCAAGTTTACTATCAAATTTAGTTATGTGTAATTCAGGTAACTTAATTCGTCGAATGTGTTGGCCACATTGGTCATATACTCCTTGCTGCGCGCGGTCCGTCGCCGTCGACGTCGCAGCTGGCGTCAAGCTATCGGCAGCCGCACGGATGGAATAATAAAGTTCATCAAAGGCATCTACTTCACTGTACGTAGGAACGTAGTTAGGTACATATAATTTACTTATGGAATTTATTTCCTTCACACATCGATCGTATTCCTTACGCAATTCAGAAAGATCCTGTACCCTAGCTTTAAAACCAGGTGCTATTGAAGGTTCAGATATTTTTTTTTTGACATTTCGTATAAAAATTGAACGCGTAAAAAACACATCTCTTTAGAAGTCAGAAATTGTTGCAAAATACTGTCAATATCCATGTCGGATTTATTTTCAACCACCTCTTTTAAATCCTTAGCCTTTTTAATACGTTCGGTCATTTTGAAGAGTCACTAAAATGGAATACCGAAAGAAAACAATGAGATAATCAATGAATAGCTTGAATTAAAATTACACACAAACCATATAGACCTACCTCAAATTATTTTGTATAAACGTCCGTGACGTAGCAAAGTAAAATAGGCCTTATTATGTACCTATGTGGCAAAGTGCCGGCGCCCGGCAGTATCTATCACTCGCATGTAAATAATAAAATGTGGGTACCATAAAGCACTACAAACGTGGGTGTTATTTTGGTCAAATCTGTGATATTGCGCATATAAATATTATAAATCTAATTATATTAAGTGTGACGAAGACGTGTTATGTACAAAACGTCGGTTTGTCAAAGTTTTTGATGTTTTTATGTAAGCTGATTGCAATTCGGAGATGCGGATCGAAGGTCCAAAAATGTCGTGCCCTGGGCTAAGTTTACACAATATTTAACAATCTTGACCTTTAAGAGACTCACCCGCCGCTGCTGTCCGAGTTCCTCCTTGTTTTGTATGGTATATTGACTTATTTCTAATTTTTAACACACGCGTCGCGACGATATAAGTATTGCCGGTGCCATCTTTTTTCTAAGCAAACTGTTCAGCGCTCGCGCACAGAGGGCGCGCTCGGCCGTCAATTGGCTGCGAAGTGTCTTCCGCGGACTTGGCGGGTGATTTGAAAATATAAAGGTCAAGGTCCCTACAATAATTACCCACGCTAAATAATTCTTAATAATGTTTCAGAGCATCAAATTTAGGTAAAGGACTTTGACGTAGTACCCGTAGTCAATCAATATCTGAAAATTCGATTATTCTCCTGTTCTCAGCGTATGCAAGCTCAGGTCCTATTTTCACTTACTTACAATCACAAAAATGATATTATAATTTTAAACTTACAAATTTAAAAATTAGTAGGTATTGATACCATAATTAACGACACAGTAGCATTGCAATATGAAGTTACGTCATACCAACGCGGCCCCCCACCGCACCGCGCGGCTCGCTCCGTGCTCCGGGAACTGGTTTTGCCCGAGCTACCGCTTACGTGCGAAATGCCTGAAGATAAAGCTACTAGATGTGGCCTGTAAGTAAGTGCGCTCCAATACACTGAGATATTCTCTAAACATATCAATTTCTGTTAAAAGCATGTAAATTACAGGTTCTGTTGTGATTTAACAAATACACGTATAAATACTTATAATTATAATAGTAATAAATAACAATTTTGATTTAATAATTAAATAATAATTACCGGCTTATTATATTGTGTTATTGATTATTATTATTTCATCCATTAAATAATAATTACCGGCTTATTATATTGTGTTATTGATTATTATTAATTCATGGAATAAAACTACGGTGGTTGATAACAAGTATTTCCTATTAATTATGTAAGTATATAAATGACAATTGTTATTTATTTGACTGATCAAGTCCCTATTATTTTATGATAAGTTATGCTTATAATATAAAATAGAGACATCAGTAAAATATTACGAATATAGTAGTAAATTGGTAATTTAAAATACACATATTATTATTTAAGATTCTGTTTTTTATAATTCAATTTAAATATTTTCTTCAAATGCTGGTGAATGTTTTAAAATACGTAACAAATTGTATGTATACGGTGCGTGAGGATGTGTAGATGTGTGTAGTAGTGAAAGAGTAGGTATAGGTGTGTGAGGTAAGGGTGTATGTGAAGCAGGATAAGTGAGAGTATGTTAATATTAGTAGTCTAAAACACGTAACATCGCGATTAAAAATTTGTAGTTACTGCGGTAGGGTTTGAGTTTGAGATTTATTGGTTTTTTATTTTCTGGTAAAAGCAGTACTTACTTAGTTTGAAGTTTTTGATGTTTAACTGAAATTTTTAATATTATGTTATGGTAGCGCTATGTTTATTTCTAATTATTATATATAATAAAAATCATGAATGAGAGCATAAATAATATTTATAGTTGAATAGTTTGATGGATGGTTACATGGTACATCTATTAAAAAAGTGGGTAAAATGGCATGGCTATTGATATGTACTTATTAGTGGTACGGGAGTGGTGCCAATTTCAGTCTTATCTTAAAGCAGGTGGTGACTTGCCACCTACTAAACGGGTCCCCCATAAGAGCCATCAATCAAACGATCAATGGTGATAAAAGGGGCAACGTTGGTGTGGATGATGAAGGGAGTTGAGAGGTGTGCTGCGGTTTCACTAGAGCGCTACTACCTACGTTATGCCCTTTAACACTTCCACCCTTGGAGCTTTTTGTTTCTTGCTCTTGCGTCTCCACCCCCAGACGGCCAATTAAGGTAAGCCGGGGGTCAGGGGTCTCATTTAGCCCCAGGGAGAATTAGGGTCCGCGGTGTCGCCACTTACCGACGGCTCGCCACAAAGCCGCCCCTGCGGTAAATAAATTATTATTATTATAATTAGTTACGAGGCAACACAAACATAGAACGATGCTTTATATTTATTTAGAGCTAAATTACTCTATCAATAAAACTATTCACATTTGTACTTGAAATACGAAAGTTTGTATGTATGTGAGCTTGTTACCCGACCGCAGCGTAGCCCAAAACGAGGGTTATGTAATTGAACTGTATGTATTTATACTCATACTGCTCGTAACTATTCAACGGATCAACTGATTTTGATGATGGATAATGTCATTACTCGTTTTGATGGTGCATAATTACCCGACAGCGTTTAATGATTTATCTGGTCGGATTATTAAACTTATGGTTGGTTTTCTTGTTTTCTCTTCACGTATCAACACCATCTGTTCCTGGCGCATTTTCATATTCTACGTAGACGCAGCCGTAGGACGCAGTTAGTAAAAGCATAGCCATGTTTGTTAGGATGGATGAATGGATGTTCAAAATGAGACGTAATTAAATCTCATATTCTCTATCTGATCTGATATCTCTGAGTGCCATCTGCGCTGGCCACCCATCCGGTTACGCTGTAAATGCCGGTAGAGGCAAGCAGCATTAGTCCGTTCGGAAAAAAAAAGTCATATATGCTGTGACGTGTAAACTTTACCGCAAATTTCTTAAGAAACTCCATTCAGTGTTTCTTTTCAGTTAAAACAGCTTTCTCACGTTGTAAGTACATAGTTAAATTCTCGTATTCTGAGTAAAGTACCTAAGCGTTTATTAACGTGAGTCCTTACTCATTCGTGACGGGTAAGTGCCAAGCTGAAAGTTCAGGGTTCCGCTATAAAACTGTTTTATAGTCTTGTCTCATAATTGAAACGACATGGAATGATAAAGGTGAAAAGTGATGCCTACAGATACTTAGTTATGATGCTCCGTGGTTATGATCATTATCTCAGCCGTAGAACGTCTACTGCTGTACATATGCCTCCCCCGTATACATATTTCGAAAAAGAAATACATGTGTATACTTAGATGTAGTACCTATACGATCGTCTACTATTTACCATGTTATATTTTATGTACTCGTACATACACGCATCACTGTAATCATTAATATAAGTTTTTAAACTATCATGGTCACAAACATTAGAAATATTCAAATTATCAACAAGATAATCACCATGTATATTTTCTGTGAGTTTCCGATATTTCGGCACTCTTCCGGAAGAGGGAAGACCGTTTCGTCTGCTCGTAAACATTCACCCACCCGCAATTCCTCAGTTCATCCGTGATCATGGCGCTTGCAACAGTGCCGAAGTATCGCAAACTCACATAAAATATATTTACATGGTAATTATCCCGTTGATAATTTGAATATTTCTAATATATAATATAAGTTTATAAATACGCTGTGTATATTAATAGTTCACTGACCGAAAATGCGGTCATTAATATAATTATTTAGTTTAAGATTTTGTGTCTATTGTTTTTAGAACGATAAGAGTATTATTTAAGATAACTAATAAAAATTATAACATTTACAAACTCATACCCGCGCACTGGGATTCCTGGTGTCACAGGATGCATGGACGCACACAATAACACAACACAACATTATAAACCAGAGAACAAACATTGTTGTTCATTACACACATATACGACCCCAGGCTATGGATCGAACCTGGGATACCTCGTTACGAAAGGAGACTCGCTGCCAACTGAACTAACAGCGACGTTAAAGACGTTGCAACGTAAGTTACTTTTTAATGACAAAAAAATATTATTTTTAAATGTGCCCTTTCAATAGACCATACCAATGCCATTTACTTGTATGCATGTACAAAACTATAGACTTTTGTTTTGGCCCATAGATACAAGGTACACTTTGAACGCACTATTTGCACTGCATTGTTTCGATTTTCAGTCTATTGCTTCCAATACATTGACTGACTCCCATTATAGTCCGGTACTTACTACTAACACCTCATTCTTTTGTTTCGTGTTTCGCTTCTGCGAGAGATTCGAGAGAAGCCACGAGCGGATCGGATCATTGCTGATCCGCTACACCGGACATGATAAATACTGTCCAATTTACAGAACTGGTTTACGTTTGCGACGCTCAATTAGCACGATTTATAGCGATACATTTAACAGCTTGGATAGTTTTCTTGAAGGAAATAAATTAAGTACCTACCCAAGCACGCAAATAACACTTGTAATTTTATTATGCCCAGTTCCATTAAGGTTGTATTGCAGGGCTGCGGACGTTTAGTACACAACGCTACAGGAGTTTAACTTGTTTAGAAATGGGAAGATAGTTATTATATAGAGATGTGAGTAATGACAAACTGACATCGAGTTCGATTGCATTTAATGTTAATCTATATACAGGATGGGCCCGAATGACGTATAATTTAAAAAAGAGTAAGTCATTGGAACGGTGTGAGAGAGCGGTGCGCGAGAGGAGTGGATAAATGGCTCGATTCACGGAAATGTTGTCGCCATGGAGTACTTCATGGGTGCGTAGTGTGCGTTCTGTGTAAAAACATATTACAAAAAGTGCAATTTGAAAAAATTCATACCGACTTTCATGCTATTACTTTGGTAAAAATCAGTTATTGGGGTGTAACTCAAAAACTACTTGACCGAATTTGATGAAATTTAAATGGGGCCACAAGGAAAGCACTAGCTTCGAAAAATAATTTTGAGAATCAGTTCACCCTATTAAAAGTTATGGGGTAACAAACATATTAAAAAAACAGACGAAGTACCTCTTCCTTTTTATGGATGTCAGTAGAAAATGGCGATTCACTTACTCGTACTGTTCACTACTCATGTTCATGTTCACTACTCGTGTTGTTCGTCGATTATTTCGTTCTGAGTTCAGATCCCGCAGGTTTCTGGCTGAGAGTCAAACCAGTAGGCTCGAATTTTCTAACCTAAGACCTAATCTCACTTTCGAGCTTTGTGGCGTATTTTAGGAGAGGCCTATATGACCGCTAGTGGACGAATCCGGGCAGATGATGATGACGATGACGGTGTGATGATGATAATACAGTATATATTTGTTAATTCACTTTAGAATTCTACCTTTAATCACACCATGTTGTTTAATTGTATCACACTAATCTTATATTCGTATTACCTATGTGTAACTGTTTTAATTTGTGTTAAGTTATGTTGAACAACATTAAGTTACGTTATTTGTAGGTATAAAGCCTTGTCTATACAATTTTTATAATTGACGGTGACGGGCAAGTTACGCGCCTAGTGGTAAGTACCCAGTTACACTCCTACCCAGAGTTCAGAACAGTAGTTTCTTGTGGCACTGTACTGTGCTCGTCACCCTCAGAGATTGGCTTTATGTCTCTTAATTTTCTTTATTCGTCTAGTCGCTTTCAAAACTCATCGCGCAGAAATATCACTTGCAACATTACCATTCACACCCTAGCACAGTCATGCACGCGCATTATTGTAGTTCTGTTATTTGTTCTCTGCTATTGCGCATCTGTCACTAGCACGACCTAAGATGGCCTCTTGCACAAGATGAGCCTCCCCAATTGAGTCAGGTTTCCTCGCCTCTAACAATTGAAATGTCAACGGCGGCGGAGAGAATATTCTCTAACTCCGTCTTATCGAGGAGCTTATTATTATTGTGTGTTTATTCCTTAAGATGTTTATGTCTATTTCAACAGACTACTTGTTGCCATACAAGAGATTTTGGCTAGGATACAAGGTTTAAAGGACAGGATGAGCGGCGTACAGGATTTTGTGGGCTTTGCAATAAAGCTTAAAAGCCTAATCTTAGAAAATAATATTTTACAAACACCTACGCATTAATATCATCGGATGTACAAATAAAGCTGCCTCACTATTACATGAAAGATATTTTGCGAAAGACACGATCTGGGTTATAAGGACCGGGTTATAATAGTAACGTGACCGGATTAGACAAAAGGATTACGTAGGAGTACGTAGTAAAGGATGTAAGTGGGGCGTCTGCCCATTTTCTTTTATCGAATTAAGTTATTTTTTCTGGACTGACTCTATTAAAAAGGCCACGAATTCCACCATTGTATAATGTCTTCGCAATACCACTAACTGTCAGAAATGGAGAGAGATTGTGAGGAGATCGATAGCCCTAGAATGAAACTGGCAAGGATCCGCCGTTTACCGTCACCATGACCACGACCACTCTGCCAAGAGTGCCCGACTAAGGATACGATTTATTTTTTTAATACATACAGCACAGAGTTTTCGCCTCACGAAAGTGCTTAAGTTGCAACCAATGCATAAGCCAATTTCGCTAACTCAATCGAAAATTTTTGCATATTTACTTACAAAATGAGAAAATGAGTTTGAATTCAGAATGTTGCGTAAAAAGTAAAATACTTACTAACTTATTTTATCATTTCCCCTAAATTACACAGGCTGCTAAATTAGTTAATCTATGTATCTGTATAGCTCCTTCGGGCGTGGTTGCGTATGTGTGTAATTGTGTATACTCGTATGTAAATAGAGGCAAAATAAAATTAATTGATTTCTTTCCAGTATTGAATGGTTTCCTTGTATTAAATCGAATATTAACATTAATAATAATTTAAACCTGTGACACTAGACGTGCTTTAACTGACAAAAACCAACTACCAAATTTACTACTTGCAACTACAGAGTTCTTATCTCAGTAGGCATAAAGGTAAATAATAGTTCATAACTCTCTATCTTAAAGATTTCTGAAAATGACACTGGTAAGAAAATAAACATTAAAAAGATCTTAAGTTTAACTTAAGCAAAAATAAAAGTGTTCTTGCTGGTTAACCCCTTAATCTAATCGAAACCTGAGTACGTCCTCAGAAACACGATGTCTTCCTCCGTACGTTTGTCGGGATATTATCGTTTCTCTCTTACAATGAAACTTAATTAAATGGCAATGACTGATGACACGCCTTAGCACTTAGCCTCAGCCTTATTGTGTTTCGTTTTTGTGTTACAAGTAATACATTCTATATATCTGCAAGAGTTCACAAGATAAAATTTGTGTGCATGAACTTAACATGTATGTTTAACCTGTGTCTGGGTGTGTATATATAAGTATAAGTATGTATATCAGTCATCAAGTTACCAGGCTCTGCCTAGTTTGGTTTAGGATGTTGTAGTGTTCGCAGGCCGATGGTAAGTACGAGGCCAACACCGCTTCTAGGTGGGTACGTAGTCACAGGCTCGACAACAGACGGTGTGTATAAGCGGCACGCCTACACTCGCCCACGGCTCTCGTAACACTGGCCGTGCCGCCTTACCCACTCGCTTGCCCGAGACTGTGTATGTATTAGCTTATGTCAAACACACAAACACTACAGATGTGAAGACCTTGTGTGGATAATGTCCCTTGTCCAAAAGTAAAATATATTATTTCATTACTTGTCCTGACCGCTACAGTATTGAAATTTTTTACGCTGAGCATTTTACAACGTGACATTGGTGGGGTTGTGATCGAAGAGTTTCTTCCCAAACGCTATGGCGTTGAAATTTAATCAATGGTGAAATGTAGCCTAGGTCACTATGTGAACCGATGAAATCTTTGTTACGTCGCAATCTCGAGAAAATATCGATATCCATTAGCTTGCTGTAATCACTGAAGGTTTTGCACGCTCTGTGTTGCTGGCTGTTATTGCGGCAACTTTTGGTAGTGCAGGAAAAATGAAACAAAGAACAATGACGGTGAGTTCTGGCTAGCTTAAACATATTTATTTTGTTAAGTACTCGTAGTTCGATGCAATCAATGTTTGAGGTGATAATTTTATTGAGAAATAGTATGTCGGTATACAGAAGTCCAAATTTGTTTAAGAACATTTAGAATGGCAATTCTAAAAGTATGATTATTTGGTTTAATTGTGGGTAATTGTACACCAGTTCGACCACGAAGAATGCTACCTAAATCTGCGTAAATCATACCCACAATTGAATTCACTAATTATCAAATAGTAGCAATTCGCTTGTGCGGAACACAGACTAGTACTAAATTCCAATATGGTTATCGCTATTATAAAATAGTTCGTAAACTTTCTCTGTTTGGATCGTTTTATCCCGAGTCGATCGCATAAATAGGCGATGTGAATCACTGGAAATCTGTGCAGAAAACATACGAAAAATCATAAAAAAGCTGGAAAACCAACGCCAAAACAAAATCAGCTAGTGCTTTGTTCAGATTTGGCCAATAATACAATTGTTTTCTCAGGAATCATACAACTTTTCCAAGCGACATGTGTAGTTAATAATTATAGAATAAATTAGTTGTCCTGAGCAAATGACAACATTCCTATTTGATCTTATTACTTTATCGTGCAATGAGCATGACAATTATAATATTTACTTTAGGTCTCGCACGAATAATTTGTAGAAGAGTGAAGTAGTGCAAGACGAGCGCACCGCACTCAAGATCCTAAAGGGGGCTTCCGGACGAAGCCAAAACAACTGTCGATCGGGATATCGACATCGCGTAAGTTTATCGCTAAAGTTATTATAATAAATATGAATGTATCAAAATCTATAATTGTTCAAATACAACCGTGGCACAGATAATAGTTAAAAAATATTGTTAACGTTGAATTCTGTTTTGGTATAAGGTTATTAATGCTAATTCGACTGGATATTAAAAATATTTAAAAAGAAATTCAAGCATCGTTTTATTGGGGCCACCTAAAGAATCTTATTTTCATGAGCACAAAAACATAATTTAATGACAATTCCCATCAAAAGAACGTAGATTAATTTTAATGCCACTTTCAAGTTAAGAAAGCGTTAAAATGAAATATTGGTGAAATATTTCTTAACTTACCCTTTAAACCCTGAAAAAACATCGTGGGTTTGGCCTCTTAAACTTTGCTAACAAACCCTTGTTAGCAAAGTTTAAGAGGCCAAACCCACGATGTTTTTTCATGAAAAGATCAGATTTCACTGCGACAATTCTGAAATACATAGTGAAAGTTATTTTCCAAGAAACTTTTCAATCTGGTGGCACTGTCGACGCTCAAAGTTTTCATTAGAGTAAGTACATAACCTTTAAATATCTTAATGCTAAGATAAACAGCCCTATTGACCTATTGATATTGGATCCTGCCTTCCAAACGCGGGGTTTCAGGCTCGATCCCTGACTATGCCAAATATTTGTGTGTTGAGCAAACATTTTTGTTCTCGGTGACTCCTAGTGCGGGGTGTGAGTGTGTGAACGTTCGTATATATGTGTTTGCAAATGTTAGTATGCACTAGAATCTTGTAGACAAAAGTTACTAATCCAAATTAGCACAAGTATATAATCTTGAACTTCCGTACTTTATATAAAAGTTTCATTTATACTTAAAAGTCATAAACTCACTGAAGTTAGCTCCATACTACATAATTACTACGCACGCATTTTAAACTATCGCCAGAACTCCTTTTTTATATGCTAAACTTACATTTAAGTTTAAAGCTATTGTTGCTTTAAACTTAAAAGTAAGTTTAAATTTCACTAAAGATCTGACTATATATTTGACTAAGTTTTATAGAAAAATAAGCAAGTAATCATCATACATCTCAAGTCTTCGACATCCTCAACTGTAAGACGTCCACTCATGACCAAGGCGAGACTTCCCCCATAGATTTCCAAAAGGAGGCAAAAGGCTGGCACCAACATCGTCGCCAAGCTTTATCAGGTCGTTTGTCTGGAGGTGGACTACCTAGTCACATATGTATTACCTAATCGTCGACCTACGCTGTGTGTGCCGGTCCGTGGTCTCCACTCTAAAACCGTCCGGCCATATATACGGCTATGTTCTATGCCCACTGACACTTTAACTGGACGTGGCGTGTCGGCTTCAAAAAGTAAGCTCCGGCTTTGGTATAACAACTAAAAGGTGGGCAGTAGCACCACCACCTCAGAGATGGCTGCAGTATTTCATACAAGACCAAACTTAAGCTTCAGACAGCATTAAAGTCTATTCTGATGTGAAATACCACCGCACTATCCAAAGGACTCCCAGTTTTTTCCCGGCTAACGTAAAGCTGGATTCGACGTATACACTAAACTTGAGCAGCAAGAGTAAACTTGAGAGAGCAGCTCGAGTTGGTCAGTTATTAGACAAGCCACTTTAGATCACAGGAAAGAGATTAAAAGAACTTTGCATAGCATTAAGACGCTTGAGTCGACGCGTCTATATTGCCCAAATCAGCCAAAAAAAAACCATCATCTCATTTGGAGACAACCTGTAGGGCCAATTTGATCTTCCATCGCCTCTCTCTCCGAGACTGGATATGCCTCCTCCTGATACCTGTCTACAATTATTGTGCTTACGTATCCAATGATAGCGGGTTTGAGCAAAATTATTTATACTAAACAGCAAGAAGAAAATAGTAGAGAGAACCGATCCTTGCATTTAAGGCCAATCGATTGGCGAAAATATCAAGAACAACTCGTAACGATCTTTCCTTCAAGAATTCTTATTTGTATGAGCACGAGCCAGCGGGCTTATAACAAAACAGTCGTACCAGACCCTATCAAAAGCTTTAAGAATTGAAGAGAAACGGCGATGACTTCTCCTTATTTATCAATGACCTCGCTCCAGATATGAGTGGTAAAAGCACAGTTGACCGGTTTTCGGAGAAACCCGTGCTATCGGAATGCTATCGTAAAAAGGATATCATTTGCTTCCAGGTATGCGAGGAGCCTATACACGTTTGACACTTTTAGAATGTATTGATGCGGCGACCGTTGAAACTGAGTGAGAACAAACAAACATGGAAAACCATTTTAGACGACATGCTTCAAATTCATGCTCGTTTTACATACACATAATCAAATATTGGAGCTTACTAAAACTTCTTCAAAACATCAAGATAATCTTTACTAATTTGTTACTTTTCTGCGTGTACATATTATTCTCTTTTTATTTGTCCACAATATTTCTTGATGATACTTTAAGTAACATTTCTGACGATATTTTCTTAAAATCGTTACAAATCGAAACACATTTTCTCGTCTGCTCTCAATGCCCTTGATCAGTTCAAATAATACCTATATACAATTCTTGGTATCGAGTGCCGAGGGAGGAAGGAGGGGGATCTCGAAACTTTTTCGTTCTTCGGATATTGGTCGTTGAGAACGCAACTCTACACTTCAATGTAGAGTAAGAGAGATACTTGCATTTGAACATATTTTCATCATTAGAAACAAAAATGGTTCTTCATGTTAAATTAACAACTTCTGTCAGAATTTGGCATTACACATAATAAATACTTAACAATTAGAAATATACAGTTAAAAGAAAGGAAACCTCAAATACTTTAATGATTAACTGTAATTAGTCACTTCGAAAATAATTAGTTATTTCATTATGTATAACAAATAAATTAAATTAAAATGTTTGCAAATAACAGCTTTATTCAAAATGCATATGAAGTTATGTTTCAGCACTATGATAGTTTTAAAAAACAATCTTCGTCTTACTGTCTTTTTATCTCGACTAATCTACCAAACGACTAGATCGATTTTGATAGGATTTCCGTAAGCATATAACTGATATTATAAGGAGTAATTTAGGCTCCAGTTTTAAAGGCCGGTTTAACCCGTAAAGTCGCCATTCGCCATATTTGGTCAATAATACAATTGTTTTCTCAGATATCATACTAATTTTCCAGAAATTGTGACATGTGTGGTTAAATCCACTACTATAACACGTCAAATCATTCAATCTGCAATCATCAATCCTTAAAAACACCCCAAATCTACGAAAATTAAACAAAATCAACGATAGCCATGATTGGGATTTATTTTCCTGCCAATCATCATTATTTACTTACTTTATTTCAAGAAAAACTTTTAACGACAAGATAAAAAATTATAACGGAATTAATAAGTAAACAGGCATAAGGTGTGACGTCACACTGCTAATTAGGTGGCACGAGCCTTACATCGTCTCGATATGACGAGTTAGGTATTTATTCGACCCGGTAATTAGTAGGGTCTAGTTTTATGACGTGCTATTATTTAGTGTCGGTAATGTAACTAAAAACTTAAAACGTTCAGAACTTTATACATTTCCAAAATGAAATGTATGGTGCCTATGAAAGTTATCAATCGTAATATCTGCAGAAAGTTCGTGTTTTACGAACTAAACGTACAAATACTTACCAATATAGATAAATTGTTTACGTCTACGTAGTATCTGAAGATAACCACTATGGTCTTTATTAATAAACGTTGCTTAAACATAGATTAGGCGTAACATACTTTGTCTTGCTTTCACGTGTGACATTTACTGCAAGCGAAAAATTGACAGATAGATATTTTAACTACTCCGGGCTTATTACAAGTTTATTTATAAGGCCGTATAAGTTTAGGCATATAAAGGAACATACACAGAAACTCTCTATTGACATCATCATCATCATCATCATCTCAGCCGTAGGACGTCCACTGCTAAACATAGGCCTCCCCCATGATTTTCCAAAAGGACCGGTTGGAAGCGGCCTGCATCCAACGTCGTCCTGCGACCTTCATCAGGTCGTCTGTCCACCGTGTCGGTGGACGACCTACGCTGCGCTTGCTGGTCCGTGGTCTCCACTCCAGAACCTTTCGGCCCCATCGGCCATCTGTTCTGCGTGCTATGTACCCACTGCCACTTCAATTGGCTAATCTTCTGGGCTATGTCGGTGACTTTCGTTCTTCTACGGATCTCCTCATTTCTGATTCGATCACGTAGAGAAACCCCGAGTATAGCCCTCTCCATAGCTCGTTGTGCGATTTTGAGCTTTTCTATGAGGCCCATAGTAAGAGACCACGTTTCAGTGCCATAAGTCATCACTGGTAACACACATTGGTCGAAGACTCTTGTCTTGAGGCACTGAGGTATTTTTGACGAGAAGACTTCGCGAAGTTTCCGGAACGCTGCCCAGCCGAGTTGGATTCGACGATTGACCTCTTTCTCGAAGTTGGACCTGCCTAGTTTGACTGTCTGTCCCAGGTAGATGTACTCGTCAACAACTTCGAGAACTGAGTTCCCAACTCATAATTTTCGTCTTGCCCATGTTCATCTTAAGACCTACTCGATGGGAAACTCGATGGAGGCCTTCGAGCATTGTACTGAGGTCTTCCATGGATTCTGCCATGACTACAATATCGTCGGCAAATCGAAGGTGAGTGATGTATTCGCCGTTAATATTGATGCCAAGTCCTTGCCATCCAAGAAGCTTGAAGGCGTCTTCCAATGTAGCAGTGAACAGTTTCGGAGATATAACGTCTCCCTGTCTCACGCCTCTTTGCAATGGAATTGCCTTCGAACTCTGTTCCTGTACTCGGACTGACATGTAGGCGTTTTTGTACAAACACTTCAGCACTTCAATATACCGATAGACCGCTGGAGAGACTCAAGCACTGCCCACGTCTCGATCGAATCAAAGGCTTTCTCATAGTCCATAAACGCTAAACAAAGAGGCAAGTTATACTCTTCGGTCTTCTGTATAACTTGCCGTAGCGGTTCGTTATGACCTTCTAAAACAGCTTCTAAACAAGGCTCAAAAGTGAGATGGGACTGTAATTTTTAAGTAAAGTGTTGTCACCTTTCTTGAAGAACAGCACCACCACGCTTTTAATACATGCTTCTGGCGTTGAACCTTCGAGTAAGACGGTACTTAAAGAGCTTCTGAAGGACTTTAAGTACCGGTGTTCCACCCGCTTTCAGAAGCTCAGATGTGATACCGTCGTCACCAGGCGCCTTGTTGTTCTTAAGCTGTTTTAAGGCTATTCTAATCTCGTACAGGCTGATGTCCGGGATATCTTCGGTATAATGACGGGTCAGCTTGGCTCTTGGGTCTTTGGCCGAGCTGCTAACAGGTTTAGCGACCGAGGTGTATAGCTGTCCGTAGAAACTCTCTACCTCTCCTAATACTTCTGCTTTGGTCGACGCTATACTGCCGTCTTCTCCCTTCAGCTTCGTCAACTGGCTTTGCCCAATAGACATGTCTCTTGCAAACACTTTGGAGCCTTTTTTTCGCTCTATCGTCTCTTTAATACGGTTTGTATTAAAGATCCGGATGTCGTGTCGCAAGGACTTCCATATTCGTCTATTGAGCAGCCTATATGCTTCAGCATCATGCGAAGACTGAATTTTCAGTGAGCGTCGTTCAGCCATGAGGTTGAGGGTATTGTTGGAGAGTTTCTGTGGCATATCTGTACGGTGGGGTTTAAAGTATTTGGAACCTACTGTATGGACAGTTTCTACTAACCTGTTATTGATCTCGTCCACTGAAGCGATGTTCTCAAGGCAATCGAAGCGATTGGATAGCTCAAGTTGAAAGCTCTCGGGGTCTTGAATACGGGCATGAGTGGGTCGGAGCGTAGACTTCATCAGGCGAGACCTCTTCAGTTTGACATTAATATTCACCGTGCCTCTTACCATTCGGTGATCACTACCGGTTTTAACCCTGTTGATCGCGGGGACATCAATGAATATTTGCCTTTTAGTGGTCATAGTGAAGTCAATCTCATTTCTCGTGGAACCGTCGGGAGTCAGCCAGGTCCATTTCCTGTGAGGTGGCTTCTAAAAGAAAGAGTTTATCATAAAGAGTCCCTCTTTCTCCAGGAAGTCGGCCAACCTCTGTCCCCTACGATTCCGTTGTCCATATCCAAATTGCCCCACTTTCAACTCATCCTCGCTTCTCTTACCCAACTTCGCGTTGAAGTCCCCCATAACAACTAGAAAGTGCGTTTCAGAGGTATGTATGGCCCGACTAATCTGCCGTCATAACAAAAAGGGCATATCTTACATTATGTAAATTTTAAGCAAATCTGGTTTAAATATTTCAATTTCAAATGTCAATAATTACGCAACTAAATAGATATTTCGAAAATGTTTAAATGAAAATTATAGGAGTTTAACCATTACTAATAGATTTTAAATATAATATTATGTATTTCATATTTATATAATATATAACTGAAAAAAATATTTTCAACTTAGCATAAAAAAATCAAGAATATTACGTAATATTATGCTTAAAAGGCACAAATAACCAAATATGGCCTTTTAATGTGATAATATGCGAAAAAAAAGTTGAGCATTACATTGAAAAGGCATATTTATTCAATTGTGCCTATGCTTTGTACTAAAGTTGTCAGTATTAATGCACATTTAGTTAGACGGAAATAAATAAAATGTCATGAAAAAACGGTTATTAGAACACAAATTTTTATTATAAAATGTTATCAGAAAAATTCTTCTTAAAACTAAATATTTATGTTATTTAACAAGATATTTAAAGGAACTGTCATTCATATCAATTAACTTAGTTTAATTTGTACTTACGTTTTCAGTATCTTAAAATCACAGTATTTATTCAAAAAATCACAATAACTTTTACTAAAATCACACAATTTCAATACCTACTTAAATCATACCTGTTTTTATTAATATCACAAATTCAAAATCAATCTAGAAACAACAATAAACTTAAGGCACGATATATTCTAATTATTTTAATTTTATTTTAAAATAAACTGAGTATCAAAGCAAAGATCAGTCTTGTTATTAGTCTTCATGGTAAAGAGTTAGATCAACTGATTGGTCATTTACAGATAAAGTCTCCCAAAAAAGCTTTCTGTTAGTAGGCATTAGTGGACCAAGCTTTGTAAGTATGGTAGACTTTCTTTCAGTCGCGATACCCCTCGGAGCAAGCTTTGGACATGGTGGCGGTACACCTTGTTTAATATTTTTTATCTTTAGAAAATCTGACTCCAGATAATCATCAGTACCATGACTGTTTTTATAAAACAGTGATTTGAATCCTCTTCAAAAATTAGCTTCGGAAATTTTATTCATATAAGCTCGAGGGCTGCAATTTTTTATTTTAAATGTCGAAGAGCAGTCTTCAAAGTCACAAAAATCATGAACAGCCATTTTCTTTACAGAAGTACGAGAACCAGTATCGGATACAGCTTTACAGAAGTCCTCGAAATCGTATACACGCTTTTTTGTTTTCAGAGATTGTTCCACTCTGTGGTGAAATTCGTCAGCAGCCATAAATGTGTGACCGGTCTCCAAATAGCGCAAGGTGATAGTTTCAAAGTTAACTTCTGCAGAGTTTACTAGATATACAAGGTACGAATAAAGTGTCCAATTTTTATTCTGTGCTGCACAGTTATTCAGCCACAAAATAACGTGCTGAAGATCTCGCATTTCCATGAAAAAAGCCCTGAAGCAACTCACAATGTCCTCTTTTTTCTGCCATATGTTCCTTCATGCCATAAAACCGCCAAAGTGTTACCCGTTTCGTGATTCTGTTTATCTCCAATCGGCACAAAACTCTGGTTGAAAACAATAAGCCGCGGGCAAAACATAACAGTTTTAAACTCTTCCATTCTGGGTAACATGATGACCTTTTCCAGATCTGCTGCAAAAATAAGCGTGCCGTGTAAGGGCTATTTTTCTTTTGCGTCTGGTTATCCGCGTCTTCTTCATACTTTTTGCGAGCTAAAATATAATTGTCGTGGTGTTCTTCATACGTTTTACATTCTTTGCACAGTCTGTGCCTAATTTCTTGATTAGGGTTGTGAATTGTGAACTTTTCACATAGCTCACACTCTTCGTGGTCTAATTTCGCGAATGAAATCTTTAGTTCTCTTACAAGTTTCCTATAAAAACCATAGGAAACCTGTGTTTCGGGATTCGTTTCGCGGAAATGGTCGTACATGATACGAATATTAAGGTCTGATGGTAAATACTTCTTGTTAGGCGCGTGCTCCCGTCTGTAATGGGACACAGCAGGTTTGAATGAGAGTATATGCTCCTTAATTTTAGTGTTGTCAATTTTTTTAGGATTTGGGTTGTGGCCCCGACCATCAACGAGGCGTGCGGGGTAAACATTTGGGTCACAAGTAATGTTACTGTCAAGTATATTTCTTACCGCCTTACAATTATTTTTGTTATAGCCAAGAGTGGTGAGAAAGAAGGTTTTACAAACAGAAAGTTTGTCACCATTTTCATTTGCCAAAAAATATGAGACAGTTTTAGACCGTACGTAATTACGACCTTCCTTAGCATCATTTTCTCTGTTTTTTGGTCTTTCTGGTTTTTTTTGAGCTGTGTTACACAAAAAGAAATATTTTTGTTCCATCCAAGACATTTTCCAAAAATTACGATTTACTGTTTTGCGATACTCCTCTGAAAAGCGCGTCGAACATTTTTTTTTTACAGACATTTTCATGGCATCCAGGTTTAACAAAATATTTATTAAATATTTTTTCTTCTCTCTTTTGTCGCTTTCGATCTTTGAGACTAATGTTATATGTTTGTCGCTTTCTTATGTTTCCTTTCTTTGTCAATTGAACGTGGTTTGTTTCTTCATCTGAATGTTCCGGTGGTTCTAAAATGATTTTTCCTAGAACTGGCTGTGAACATGGTATATAGTCAGATTCGGAATCAGTATCATCACTGTCCATTTTTTCATGTGTTTTTGGTAGTTCATAATTTTTGTCTAATACTGAATCATCAGAATCAAAATCAGACCAAATATCCTGTGAGCACGATAGTGGCAGTGAGTTTTGAATCCCACTTGATGACGGTGCGGGTGTCCATTCGTCAACTGCATTATTGCCAATTCCTAAAGCAGCACTCACTAATTTTGAGGCTCGTGACTCCATATTGCTGAAAAAAAAAACAATACTCTCAATTTGATTAATTGGCGAGGAATTTCGAGAACGCACTGAACACAAACATCATCAAATAGGTATATATACCCCAACCAAAAAGTGTCACAGACTAGGTAGAGAACGCTACGCAAAGTGCAGAAAATATGGCGGCGCTACATGAGTATACTTGTTTAGTTTATTTGTCCCTTTCCAGATGATTAATAAGTAAAAAGTAATCTATAATAAAGTGAAGAATAACAGTACATTTTGACATCATACATAAATTATTTTTTGTGTAGAAAAATTATTAAGAAATGAGTGCCATTTCTAGACATTTTGGTATCACTGTATTTTTAGCTAAATAAAACACTTAGAAAATAAATATCCGCAAATACACTACTTAACACTTGAATCAAAATTCAAACTATTACTTAATAACGCGCAAATAATCTATAAAGTAGGAATGCACAGCATCGCAACGTCACAATGCGCGTCGTACAACAACTTTGTTATTATGTGACGTGCGGGCGTTTACCGATTCGATGCCATACATACCTAGCCTAGATCATTCGTGCATTACAATTATGAATTAAGTACTGTTAAAAACAAACTAAAATAAACTTACCCGGAGCGGCGCACTGACAAGCGTGGTCTCGCCGTGATATGTCAGGCACAACTGGCGCAGTTTCCTACGTATCTCGTCCCCCGCACTTCACTTAATCGTTTATTAAGTCACACAGCCGATGTGACTTAATAAACGATAAAGTTGTAGTTTAGATAGTAAAGGCATAACTGGCAGATGTGCTTTTTCTTTATAAATAAATGCTATGGTAAATTTTAAAACACGACACGTTTGTCACAGTTAAGCCTTAACAATTTTAATGCAAGATAATTGTGCCTTTTCAATTAGTCAGTTTAAAAATATTTTAGTAAAATAAAAGTACCAACTACAAATTTGTGACCTTTTTACGTGTCCTACGTCAGATATGCTCTTTTTACAAACTACAATACAAAAAATGATTCAGTTGTGCCCTTTGAGCTAAACGTTATTTCGTGTATCTTGTTCTTAAAATTTTACAAAAAATTTAGCAGATAAGCCTTTTTTTCCTGATTCCAAATATGTATGTAACTCAATTTTGTAAAAAATGTTAGTTGTGCCCTTCTTTCTTACGACGGCAGTAATGTCTTCATACATATCCTCCACCTCATCATCCGGGTGTGACTTCGTCGGTGCGTATACCTGAATGACCTTCAGCGAATATCGTTTGGATACTCTGAGTATTAGGTATACGACCCTATTGGAAACGCTATCGATCTTAACTATGTTGTTAGTAAGGGACTTGTGGACGAGAAAACCGACACCACCTTGGGACTGTTGGTCGCCCTCCCGGTAGTAGAGTAGGTTACCTGATTTTAGGGTTATCGTGTCCTCACCCGCTCTACGGACTTCAGATAACTCCACAATGTCCCAGTGTAACTTACTCATTTCTTCTTCCAGCTCATATATCTTCTCGTCTGTCCTCATCGTGCGTATGTTGTGTGTCACCAGGGCCAGTCGTCGTCGTTCGGGGTGGTAGTCGGGCGTCTGCCAGGGATTCTTAGCACCCCCTGCCCCACCGTTACCGTGGCCACTACCGTAGCCAGGAATAGCTGGGCTGCCGGAACTGGGGGCCTGGTTCCTAATGTGTCTGTGGTATATCTGTAACGGCCGCCTTACGTCTACAAAGATATGCAATAATATTAGCTGCATATAACTATACAGTGCAGTACGTAGTAATAAACTAGCGATCAAGCAAGACGGCTGTGTTTCATTGTTAACATACACTACAATTGGCGACGAGGACGGAATTTACCCGCGTATTGTAGAAAATGTCGAATATAATTGGAAGTTTGAGTGTTTTCGATCATAAAATCCACGAATGGGACGTTTTTCTCGGTAGATTGACGCAGTTCATCAAGTTAAACAACATTTCAGACGTTAATCAAAGTGCGGTGTTGTTAACGCATTTGTCGGATGAATCCTACCGTCTGTTCAGGAATCTTGTTCACCCGAAGAAGCTTTAAGGAATCGCCTTTGACGAGCTAGTGAAAGTACTCGACAAACATTTCACGCCAAAGAGGTCAACATTCGCGGATAGGGCGAAGTTCTATGAAGCGACCAAGTCCGATGGTGAAAGCATCGAGGAATGGGCTGCGCGGCTGCGAGGGCTTGCCGTGTACTGCGATTTTGGCTCGGAACTGGACACGCTGCTGCGTGATCGTTTCGTGCTCGGTTTTAGAACAGGACCGGAACGTGATCGACTTTTCGAATGCGATTCGAAGAGTCTGACATTTGGACAAGCGCTGGAAGTTGCCCAGAAAGCAGCGTGTGCCCGAGCAGCGCGAGCCAAAGTCACCGTTAAAGAAGAGCCAGTTTTCCATGTGCATGGTGGTGAGCGCCGCGAAGTGCGTTTTACTGCCGCTGCAACAAGTAGAAGCCGCGGACGCGTCAGCACGGTACAGGGGGCGCTGGCGGAGCGAGTAGCGGCCGCAGATCCCACGACGGTGAGCAAGCGCGTTGCACTGTGTGTGGTTTGAAGAATCACTATGCAGCTCAGTGTAGATTTAAAAACTACCAATGTTTAGTTTGTGGACAAAAAGGCCATTTAAAAAAGTTGTGTACGAGTAATAAGACAAATCTGCTTAGTATCGACACCGAACAGATCCCAGCGTCTCAAGAAAGCGTTTGCACTGAGTGTGAGCTTTATAACATAAGGTACGTTGATTATAATCCTGTTAAAATTACCGTTAATGTGAATAACATTAGTTTGTGTATGGAATTAGATACTGGATCAGGGACCACCGTTATATCGGAAACATTGTACAAACGTTATTTTTCAAATGTAAAGTTGCATAAGAGTAACCTAAAAATGTGTCTATACAATGGTCATAAAATCACACCCGTAGGATATTTTGTGGCTAATGTGTCATATTCGAAATTATGTCATGAATTACAAATTTATGTAATAGAAAACGGTGGACCACCTCTACTAGGTCGTGATTTTATGACAAAATTTGGAGTATATTTTGCAACTAGGAATAATAGTTTAACATGTACGAATAAAAACGTTGATGAAGTGCAACGGCTATTGAACCAATACCCGGATATTTGGAAAGACGAGCTAGGCCATTTTAATAAATTTGAAGTTGAATTACACCTCAAAGACAATGCTACACCGAAGTTCTTTAAGCCTCGGCCCGTGCCTTTTGCTCTGAAAGATAAAGTCACTGCAGAACTTGGCTAGGCTAGTTAACTTAGAGATTTTGATCCCGGTCAATTATTCAGATTATGCTACCCCTATAGTTCCAGTAGTAAAAGAAAATGGAAAGTTGAAAATCGCGGGCGATTACTCATGTACACTCAATAAAGATTTAAAAGTAGACAAATACCCCTTACCACGAATAGAGGAGGTGTTTTCAAAGATTGGTGGGGGGGAAACTTATACAAAAATTGACTTAAGCAATGCATATAATCAATTTAAGCTGTCAAAATCATCACAAAAGCTAACTACTATAAATACACACAAAGGTTTATTTTCCTACACTCGTTTGGTGTATGGACTGGCTAATGGGCCGGCTATATTTCAAAAAGCAATGGAAACTTTGTTATCAGGTATAGACGGTATAAGTATATGGCTCGATGATGTCTGCATAACGGGTCAAACAAAGGAAATTCATTTGTCAAGGTTAAATGAGGTTTTAAGTAGGATGCAAGATGCAGGATTGCGCTTGCAAAAAGATAAATGTGTTTTTTTCCAAAACAGTGTAACTTATTTAGGCTTCGTTATAGATAAAAACGGGTTAAGGACAAGTCCACGTAAAGTTGAAGCAATCCTTGATGCACCTGCGCCTACTAATGTGTTAGGAGTTAAGCGATTTCTAGGCGTTGTTAATTACTATAGAAATTTTATTCCAAGTGCGTCTTCGATGCTAAGTCCGCTACACGAACTGCTACGCTCGGACTCAGAGTGGCGGTGGGGCGAGCAACAACAGGCGGCGTTCGATAGCGTAAAAAACGAGCTAGCCAGTAATCGGGTACTGGCTCATTTTGATCCTGAAACACCACTGATAGTAACGGTGGATGCGGGCCCGTGTGGGCTCGGTGCAGTGCTCGCGCACCGGTACGCAGACGGCCGCGAGCGCCCGATTGCGTTCGCATCACGATCCCTAACAATTAGCGAAAAAAATTACAGCCAAATTCACAAAGAGGCGACGGCAATTATTTTCGGGGTAAAGCATTTCCACCAATATCTTTATGGTCGTCAGGAACCCTTCATTTTGAGAACGGACCACAGACCCTTGTTGTCAATTTTCGCCAAAGGAAATGGTATATCTGTAACGGCCGCCTTACGTCTACAAAGATATGCAATAATATTAGCTGCATATAACTATACAGTGCAGTACGTAGTAATAAACTAGCGATCGAGCAAGACGGCTGTGTTTCATTGTTAACATACACTACAGTCTGTCATTTGGGGGGATTTTGCCAATACTCGCCAAGCTTGGCAGGCGGGTTGGCGAGCGCAGTTTTGAGATTTTAATACTGGGAAGGTGCTGCTGCCCACCTTCCGATTGTTATCCCTTAGCAGATTTTTACGCACCCACGGGTAGAGTTGGGGGGGTACTATTCTAAGCCGGTACCCCACGGCTCTATTGACATACCGACAAATAAACGTACACAAATAAATTATTTTAATTCGGACTTTTCCAACAATTTTCAGTTATCATATTCTTAGATAGACTGCGTGATAGCTGTCTGTTATGGAGGTTTTTTTCCTATCGCTGTAATATTTTAATCAAAATGTCCGTTTACTTACTTAGTAGTGTCTCTGCCTTTGAGGCACGGTCACCCAGGTTCGATCCCTGGCTGAGGCAAATATTTGCGTGATGTGCAGAAATTGCCACCGGGTCTTGGATGTTGTGACGTTTTATTGTGTGTGTCCATGTCTCCCGTGACACAAAGGATCCTGGAGCGAGGGTATGTGAGTTATTCATTATTTTAACGTCACACGCACGCAATAACTTATAAGGAATCCTTTTTCCTCTTTTTACATTGGCTTGGAAACGTGATTGCTGTACAGTTCTTAGGAACAGTAGACCTAAATATGTCATATTAATTTCAACTGAATACCTCTACACACTGGGGAAAAAATAAGTGGATTTATGGTCAAAGTAAAGCCGTGTAAGCCCGGTACTGCAGTTGCAACCGCGTTAACGCGGTAAGGATTGGTGGGTTTAGCTGACACGGTTACAGTACATACACGGTTCAAATACATAGTACGTGGCTATCGCTGCCAAGTTTGTTTAAGCATACAGCTCGTCGGATCATGTGTCAAACACTTACTCTACAGTGTTTGTTTTTGACACTAACCAATGCGCTGTGTCAGCACCGCTCCGATAACCGTCTTAAAGCGTAGCCGTGTATTTTTGCACGGCTACGATTTTCAAACAGCTGGGATAATATTTGAAACGGTAAAGGTAACCGTTTATGCTAGCTAACGCAACCGTGTAAGTGAGTGTGACGTAGGCGTGTTTTAGATCGAGCCGTGTACACAGCGCTTCACACGGCTGACAAACGCGACTAGTGCAGCCGTTTACATGGCTATAGGAATCGTAGCTGTGCTTAAAAGCCGTGTATTTTTTCCAGTGCACATTCTTGAGAAAGGGAGTCATGACATAATGTCGACAGACGGACTGATTTCGTTTCCGTCTTGGGTCCTCAACGCAACGCTAAACAGAGACAGAGCACCGATAGATGTTCAGTGGTCAAAGTTGATCATGATATAGAGATATATACGAGTAGTTATGAAGGTACGACTTTAATGTAGCTCGTGATGTCATGTACGTACTTGCACTTAACAAGCAAGTTCTTGTTGACGCTACTTAATTACTTACATGCTTTACTGGCAGCACCTAATGTTAATTATATGCTTTATTCGATCCAAATTTCGTCCTTATTCGTTCTGCAGTTGCAGTGTAAACAGACGACAAACATACTTTACACACAATTTTTCGCATTGATAATCTAAGCATAATTTCGGAGTTAAATTTACGTATGTAACCTTACGTAATAATGCACTCAGTTGTTATGTTTTACAATTGATCTGAAAAGGTTTAATCTATAAATATAAACGAATGGCCGAGCACAATTTACAATAAATGAAGTGATGAAAGATCCACTCTACTAGCAAAGATGCTGGAATATAAAAACGTACTCGCGCTGTTAAAACATTAAAATGTTTTATTTATTTAGTCACATGCGCGATTGGTCTGAAGAAATGTCTATTTATAGTCTGTGCATTAGTGGACGAAAACATTTCTATTTTATTTATTATTTAATTTTAACTTAATTTAAATTTAAACATTATTATTTAATATATAAGAATGGGAAACTGAAACAAACTCGTCGTATCACACAAAATTATTAAGACTCACCGTTAGTTAGAGCTGTGCCTAGTATTTATACATAAAATGTATATATAAAAAGCATTTTATTTTAAAAACCGTGCGTGGTTTACAATAAAATTCCAAAGTACATAATAGAGCGATTGCGGTTTGCCGTAAAAAAAGATTTTTAAATAGAAGAAGCATGTGATGAAATAAGACATTAATTAGAAGACAAAGATTCTTAGCTCAATTTTGTAAAAAATGTTAGTTGTGCCCTTCTTTCTTACGACGGCAGTAATGTCTTCATACATATCCTCCACCTCATCATCCGGGTGTGACTTCGTCGGTGCGTATACCTGAATGACCTTCAGCGAATATCGTTTGGATATTCTGAGTATTAGGTATACGACCCTATTGGAAACGCTATCGATCTTAACTATGTTGTTAGTAAGGGACTTGTGGACGAGAAAACCGACACCACCTTGGGACTGTTGGTCGCCCTCCCGGTAGTAGAGTAGGTTACCTGATTTTAGGGTTATCGTGTCCTCACCCGCTCTACGGACTTCAGATAACTCCACAATGTCCCAGTGTAACTTACTCATTTCTTCTTCCAGCTCATATATCTTCTCGTCTGTCCTCATCGTGCGTATGTTGTGTGTCACCAGGGCCAGTCGTCGTCGTTCGGGGTGGTAGTCGGGCGTCTGCCAGGGATTCTTAGCACCCCCTGCCCCACCGTTACCGTGGCCACTACCGTAGCCAGGAATAGCTGGGCTGCCGGAACTGGGGGCCTGGTTCCTAATGTGTCTGTGGTATATCTGTAACGGCCGCCTTACGTCTACAAAGATATGCAATAATATTAGCTGCATATAACTATACAGTGCAGTACGTAGTAATAAACTAGCGATCAAGCAAGACGGCTGTGTTTCATTGTTAACATACACTACAATTGGCGACGAGGACGGAATTTACCCGCGTATTGTAGAAAATGTCGAATATAATTGGAAGTTTGAGTGTTTTCGATCATAAAATCCACGAATGGGACGTTTTTCTCGGTAGATTGACGCAGTTCATCAAGTTAAACAACATTTCAGACGTTAATCAAAGTGCGGTGTTGTTAACGCATTTGTCGGATGAATCCTACCGTCTGTTCAGGAATCTTGTTCACCCGAAGAAGCTTGAAGGAATCGCCTTTGACGAGCTAGTGAAAGTACTCGACAAACATTTCACGCCAAAGAGGTCAACATTCGCGGATAGGGCGAAGTTCTATGAAGCGACCAAGTCCGATGGTGAAAGCATCGAGGAATGGGCTGCGCGGCTGCGAGGGCTTGCCGTGTACTGCGATTTTGGCTCGGAACTGGACACGCTGCTGCGTGATCGTTTCGTGCTCGGTTTTAGAACAGGACCGGAACGTGATCGACTTTTCGAATGCGATTCGAAGAGTCTGACATTTGGACAAGCGCTGGAAGTTGCCCAGAAAGCAGCGTGTGCCCGAGCAGCGCGAGCCAAAGTCACCGTTAAAGAAGAGCCAGTTTTCCATGTGCATGGTGGTGAGCGCCGCGAAGTGCGTTTTACTGCCGCTGCAACAAGTAGAAGCCGCGGACGCGTCAGCACGGTACAGGGGGCGCTGGCGGAGCGAGTAGCGGCCGCAGATCCCACGACGGTGAGCAAGCGCGTTGCACTGTGTGTGGTTTGAAGAATCACTATGCAGCTCAGTGTAGATTTAAAAACTACCAATGTTTAGTTTGTGGACAAAAAGGCCATTTAAAAAAGTTGTGTACGAGTAATAAGACAAATCTGCTTAGTATCGACACCGAACAGATCCCAGCGTCTCAAGAAAGCGTTTGCACTGAGTGTGAGCTTTATAACATAAGGTACGTTGATTATAATCCTGTTAAAATTACCGTTAATGTGAATAACATTAGTTTGTGTATGGAATTAGATACTGGATCAGGGACCACCGTTATATCGGAAACATTGTACAAACGTTATTTTTCAAATGTAAAGTTGCATAAGAGTAACCTAAAAATGTGTCTATACAATGGTCATAAAATCACACCCGTAGGATATTTTGTGGCTAATGTGTCATATTCGAAATTATGTCATGAATTACAAATTTATGTAATAGAAAACGGTGGACCACCTCTACTAGGTCGTGATTTTATGACAAAATTTGGAGTATATTTTGCAACTAGGAATAATAGTTTAACATGTACGAATAAAAACGTTGATGAAGTGCAACGGCTATTGAACCAATACCCGGATATTTGGAAAGACGAGCTAGGCCATTTTAATAAATTTGAAGTTGAATTACACCTCAAAGACAATGCTACACCGAAGTTCTTTAAGCCTCGGCCCGTGCCTTTTGCTCTGAAAGATAAAGTCACTGCAGAACTTGGCTAGGCTAGTTAACTTAGAGATTTTGATCCCGGTCAATTATTCAGATTATGCTACCCCTATAGTTCCAGTAGTAAAAGAAAATGGAAAGTTGAAAATCGCGGGCGATTACTCATGTACACTCAATAAAGATTTAAAAGTAGACAAATACCCCTTACCACGAATAGAGGAGGTGTTTTCAAAGATTGGTGGGGGGGAAACTTATACAAAAATTGACTTAAGCAATGCATATAATCAATTTAAGCTGTCAAAATCATCACAAAAGCTAACTACTATAAATACACACAAAGGTTTATTTTCCTACACTCGTTTGGTGTATGGACTGGCTAATGGGCCGGCTATATTTCAAAAAGCAATGGAAACTTTGTTATCAGGTATAGACGGTATAAGTATATGGCTCGATGATGTCTGCATAACGGGTCAAACAAAGGAAATTCATTTGTCAAGGTTAAATGAGGTTTTAAGTAGGATGCAAGATGCAGGATTGCGCTTGCAAAAAGATAAATGTGTTTTTTTCCAAAACAGTGTAACTTATTTAGGCTTCGTTATAGATAAAAACGGGTTAAGGACAAGTCCACGTAAAGTTGAAGCAATCCTTGATGCACCTGCGCCTACTAATGTGTTAGGAGTTAAGCGATTTCTAGGCGTTGTTAATTACTATAGAAATTTTATTCCAAGTGCGTCTTCGATGCTAAGTCCGCTACACGAACTGCTACGCTCGGACTCAGAGTGGCGGTGGGGCGAGCAACAACAGGCGGCGTTCGATAGCGTAAAAAACGAGCTAGCCAGTAATCGGGTACTGGCTCATTTTGATCCTGAAACACCACTGATAGTAACGGTGGATGCGGGCCCGTGTGGGCTCGGTGCAGTGCTCGCGCACCGGTACGCAGACGGCCGCGAGCGCCCGATTGCGTTCGCATCACGATCCCTAACAATTAGCGAAAAAAATTACAGCCAAATTCACAAAGAGGCGACGGCAACTATTTTCGGGGTAAAGCATTTCCACCAATATCTTTATGGTCGTCAGGAACCCTTCATTTTGAGAACGGACCACAGACCCTTGTTGTCAATTTTCGCCAAAGGAAATGGTATATCTGTAACGGCCGCGTTACGTCTACAAAGATATGCAATAATATTAGCTGCATATAACTATACAGTGCAGTACGTAGTAATAAACTAGCGATCGAGCAAGACGGCTGTGTTTCATTGTTAACATACACTACAGTCTGTCATTTGGGGGGATTTTGCCAATACTCGCCAAGCTTGGCAGGCGGGTTGGCGAGCGCAGTTTTGAGATTTTAATACTGGGAAGGTGCTGCTGCCCACCTTCCGATTGTTATCCCTTAGCAGATTTTTACGCACCCACGGGTAGAGTTGGGGGGGTACTATTCTAAGCCGGTACCCCACGGCTCTATTGACATACCGACAAATAAACGTACACAAATAAATTATTTTAATTCGGACTTTTCCAACAATTTTCAGTTATCATATTCTTAGATAGACTGCGTGATAGCTGTCTGTTATGGAGGTTTTTTTCCTATCGCTGTAATATTTTAATCAAAATGTCCGTTTACTTACTTAGTAGTGTCTCTGCCTTTGAGGCACGGTCACCCAGGTTCGATCCCTGGCTGAGGCAAATATTTGCGTGATGTGCAGAAATTGCCACCGGGTCTTGGATGTTGTGACGTTTTATTGTGTGTGTCCATGTCTCCCGTGACACAAAGGATCCTGGAGCGAGGGTATGTGAGTTATTCATTATTTTAACGTCACACGCACGCAATAACTTATAAGGAATCCTTTTTCCTCTTTTTACATTGGCTTGGAAACGTGATTGCTGTACAGTTCTTAGGAACAGTAGACCTAAATATGTCATATTAATTTCAACTGAATACCTCTACACACTGGGGAAAAAATAAGTGGATTTATGGTCAAAGTAAAGCCGTGTAAGCCCGGTACTGCAGTTGCAACCGCGTTAACGCGGTAAGGATTGGTGGGTTTAGCTGACACGGTTACAGTACATACACGGTTCAAATACATAGTACGTGGCTATCGCTGCCAAGTTTGTTTAAGCATACAGCTCGTCGGATCATGTGTCAAACACTTACTCTACAGTGTTTGTTTTTGACACTAACCAATGCGCTGTGTCAGCACCGCTCCGATAACCGTCTTAAAGCGTAGCCGTGTATTTTTGCACGGCTACGATTTTCAAACAGCTGGGATAATATTTGAAACGGTAAAGGTAACCGTTTATGCTAGCTAACGCAACCGTGTAAGTGAGTGTGACGTAGGCGTGTTTTAGATCGAGCCGTGTACACAGCGCTTCACACGGCTGACAAACGCGACTAGTGCAGCCGTTTACATGGCTATAGGAATCGTAGCTGTGCTTAAAAGCCGTGTATTTTTTCCAGTGCACATTCTTGAGAAAGGGAGTCATGACATAATGTCGACAGACGGACTGATTTCGTTTCCGTCTTGGGTCCTCAACGCAACGCTAAACAGAGACAGAGCACCGATAGATGTTCAGTTGTCAAAGTTGATCATGATATAGAGATATATACGAGTAGTTATGAAGGTACGACTTTAATGTAGCTCGTGATGTCATGTACGTACTTGCACTTAACAAGCAAGTTCTTGTTGACGCTACTTAATTACTTACATGCTTTACTGGCAGCACCTAATGTTAATTATATGCTTTATTCGATCCAAATTTCGTCCTTATTCGTTCTGCAGTTGCAGTGTAAACAGACGACAAACATACTTTACACACAATTTTTCGCATTGATAATCTAAGCATAATTTCGGAGTTAAATTTACGTATGTAACCTTACGTAATAATGCACTCAGTTGTTATGTTTTACAATTGATCTGAAAAGGTTTAATCTATAAATATAAACGAATGGCCGAGCACAATTTACAATAAATGAAGTGATGAAAGATCCACTCTACTAGCAAAGATGCTGGAATATAAAAACGTACTCGCGCTGTTAAAACATTAAAATGTTTTATTTATTTAGTCACATGCGCGATTGGTCTGAAGAAATGTCTATTTATAGTCTGTGCATTAGTGGACGAAAACATTTCTATTTTATTTATTATTTAATTTTAACTTAATTTAAATTTAAACATTATTATTTAATATATAAGAATGGGAAACTGAAACAAACTCGTCGTATCACACAAAATTATTAAGACTCACCGTTAGTTAGAGCTGTGCCTAGTATTTATACATAAAATGTATATATAAAAAGCATTTTATTTTAAAAACCGTGCGTGGTTTACAATAAAATTCCAAAGTACATAATAGAGCGATTGCGGTTTGCCGTAAAAAAAGATTTTTAAATAGAAGAAGCATGTGATGAAATAAGACATTAATTAGAAGACAAAGATTCTTAGAATACTCCAAGTAAGCCAAATCGACAATTTCATACTCAGCCTCACCATAAGAAAACTTTATTAAAGGCTATTTCAAGATAGTCGCCGAGCTCCTTCACGCTTCTTCTCACAATACTTTGCTACTACACAGCTCTTTTTGTTTTAGAACACGTCGGTAGAGTCTAATTACATTAATGAATCATTTAGATGAATTTATTTTTGTCAGGTGCTATTTCAATTTTCGGCAAGACAACCTTAGACATTTTCATTTACCTATCATATATTTTGCCCATTAAGTAAGTAAAGTGCTAAAATACACCGTTCACATACTTGTAACTTTGTGTTAGGATTCTATATGTGGCAGAAGGCTTAAAACCCGAGATGAAACACAACTATTGCAAATTTATGCATGCTATTTAATCTGCTATTTAACTATTTTCGTAGTCTTATAATTAAAATTTTACTTTGTT
Organism: Selenia dentaria; assembly: GCA_917880725.1. NCBI lineage: Eukaryota > Metazoa > Arthropoda > Insecta > Lepidoptera > Geometridae > Selenia > Selenia dentaria. The sequence goes on from OU862891.1 coordinate 9,199,515, forward strand.
TTCTTTTTCTCTATCACACAAATACTTGCCTGTCAGAAAATTAACTTGGATTTGGGGCCTCGGGTTTTTGAATTTTGAAGGAGGATTTATACCAACTAAGCTTTCGGGACCTTTGTGCTTGATATTCAAAGCTCACATATTATTTTTCTATACATCACATCTTATATTTATCTATTCACATATTACATTTATCTATTCTATCGTAAAATTGGTATAAAAATAAAAATGATCAGTTAAAATATATCTACGGCCATATTTCTAATCCACTGACTTATTATATACGTTTCAACTATTTCAAAGTGTACCTCTTTTAATTTCGACTCATTAGTTCGATTCAAAATTGTATGCAAACTTCTGCGTGTGTTGGTTTTCGTATTATTTGTAATGCCCTAAAAATAAACTATACAAAACATTGATATTTGTTACTAGCCGGCACAGGCGTAGTAGGTGGCTGGGACATCGAGCGTCTTAGCAGGTAGGGGACCCAGCCTCCTGAGCCGCTCGATGTCCCAGATTCGATCCTCGGACAGGTCAATAGGACAAGACATCATTTGTGTGCATGAACATTTCTCTTTGACTTGCGGCTGGGTATGCATTATGTATATAAGTATGTATATATCAGTCATCAGGTTACCATAGTGTTGCGACATGAAGACCTTGTATGGATGTTGTATTATTTATTGTTAAAACAATTTTACACTAACTGTCACAAGTCTGTCATGTATAATTATGTCACAGTAAAGCGTGAAAAAGCCAATCATGTAAAAAAATATTCTCTTGTTCCACGAGTTTTAACGTGTAATAATGGTTACTTAGTAACTAGTCATTGCAGTGTTCGTAATGGTGTCCGAGAACAGGCAAAGTGTACAAAACTGACCTTTATGTTGTGTATTCCTCGGTTTTGCGAAAATAAAGTTGTAGTAATGCATCCGCCACTTTACTAGAACGTGACTTATACAGGGCAGTGACTTAATCACTGACTCATTTAATCTGACAACTTGAAGAATAATACTCACCGATACAACTGTACAATATTGGGATATTTATATAACTAGAGGAATGCAAATGTACAACCATACGATTCCACTTACAAGGAAACAATCACAGTAAACTGAACACATTTTCATTGAATAACTTGAGATGAATCGTAATTGCCACTGATGATTAAGTTACAAGAGTGTCTACATTCCTTGTATCTACGGACAATAGGTATAATACAATTATAAAGCTTAGCTGCTTAATTGCTAGCTATCTTCGGGCCTTTGTTATTTGGACAAACAAAAACGCGCCGGATTTACTGGACGGGAAATATTTGTTTCGTAGCTAATTTATATTTTTTATCTTTTTACTAGCTGCGCTCCGTGGTTTCACCCGCGTGGTGATATATAATGTTGAAGATGAATCAAAATGTCTAGCCTATGTTCATCATCAGGTACAATGTAGAATTCTAATGGCGAAATAATTTTTCAGATCGTTCTATTAGTTTCGGAGCCAATTCAATTCAAACCAACAACATTTTTTTTCCTCTTTATCTATGTTTTTCTATTTTTTATATTTGAATATGCAATAGCAATGCTGAAAAATCTTTATATCGCGCACGCTGCAGATACTATTGACAATAGAGCAAAGTGACTAAGCACAGTTTTGTAGAAGACGTCAATATCTACAAAAAAATCTGCAACACCATGTGTCTTACTATTATAGTTATGTCACAACAACTAATTTTCTATTTCAAAAAGGGAATATTAACGCTAGTGCTAACTAGGTCACATGTTACATTTTAAATAATTTTCCACATAAATACCTTGGTGTTAATTCTTATCTACTCTTAGAATAAGGAGGAAAGATTTGATAGTATGTTTGTAACGGGTAAACGCAAAAACTACATTACCGGTTTAAAAAAATATTTCACCAGTAGAAAGCTATATTATGCCTGAGTACTTCATACCGTGTTTAAAATATAAAATAAAAGTGAAATAAACGTTTCAAAAAATAAATGGCTAACTTTCTGCGTTTTAATGTGGGGGCTAATTATTATCGCCTTTTGTAGACTTTTAGTTTGTTTTCTTGTTATTTATTTTGCGTCCCATTATTAATTGAACTGACCAGTATTAACACTGGCCATTTCTTTACAACTATTTAAAATTTTCAAATATAGTTATTTCAGGCAAATAAACCCAAAATTTGCGTGCAAATTATAATACAATATAATATGTCATGAGTGAAGTCCAAAAACAAGTATATTATTGTTTAACAATGTGCTATAGTCAGATAATATATTATTATGTGAGTGCTTATGTAATGTTTATAATTTTTCAATATTTAACACTCATCCAATTGTACTGTATGCCCAAATTGTATGCGTGTAAGTATATCATATTATTCACTATTATTATTTGGGCAGTAATAAAGATACTTCCAAACAATCCGGTCGTTTTACATATAGAACTCTCCTCAACGAACCTTACATGGCGACCCTGCCAACTAAGGCCCCGTTTGAGAGGATCGCGTTACTTTCCATAAACGTAAACTAAAAGCGAATAGAAGAGTAACACGAGCAACGAAAACATGAGGAGTGTTGAATAATCTTCATAAAATAAACAACATAAATGGAAATAAAAATAACACAAAATGTGTATTATAGCGATTGAAAAAGAAGAGGTGTTCATCGCACAAAATGCTGCAGGAGGATCGAATGCGACGGAGTAAACTCTCTTTTTATTTGCTTGGCCACTGGAACCATGGATGAGCCTCGCTCATAACACCAGTTTCAAAATACTGGCCTATTTTTACACGTAATACTTATTTCCTGTTACTTAACATGAGACTACGACCACTGAAAAGTGTTCAAAACATCGGTATAACTGACAAATATAGAATATACACAGTATATTTCGTTTAAAACTTTAACAATTTCATTGTACTGTATATACATTGAAATCATCTGATCGTATTCCGACCGCTGGAATAATGGTCTCAGTAGCCAGTTCTAGTCAAACCGCCTGAATGACTGATGTAGCTTAACAACTGTTGTCATAAGAGCAACATCCGGGACCGACACCTTAACGTGTCCTCTGAATTGCACTAATGAAAATTCCACTAGCGATCATCCATCCAAGCCTGACCGTAGCAAGGCTGTAGATCGTAGCGTGCTTAGTCTTGTTGATTAGTATAATTGAGTCTGACAAAGCAAGATCCATTCGAGCGCTTCAATAATCGCAAAAACCTATGCTTATAAATACATAACAGTATTGTTTATGATTGTAGACTTTAGACAGAAACAATTTTCCAAAGTAAACGTAACATTTAGTTTTCATCAAACTAGCCTTAGCCTTATTCGCTATGACCTTTAAAACAAGGAACGCGGCGCTTTCAGATTTTTCATGATAACAAAGTCAATACGTATTTATAAAAATCCCTGAAGATATCGTAACGCGTCGCGTAACTTGGTTGGTTTGTCATAGCAGATAAGGGCATACAACGTGTAAACAACCATGAAATCGCCTTTCTTCAGATATCTAAATATCAAGTGAAGAAAGTAAGCGTTACGTTAACATTGACTCATTACTGAAAAGTATTTGTAGTTATTCTCACATCCTGCTACAATGACTTAACTGCACTAGACCACAGTTTAAAAACCAGTTACTTTATAACCTGTAATATTAAAGTACACGATCTATGGAAAAGCTTCGAAGCTTCGTTACAGCGCTGAACTTTCGCTGAAGTGTACAGTCGAAGCGCGACTGCCACGGTCGCTAGTCGGCCGAGCGTTCTACGGAACGCCGCGTACATCGCGCGAAAGTGTGCACATTTCGAAGTTTTACATCCACGATTATATTATATTCAGCTTCTTCACTCCTTAATAACTCAACTGTTTTAAATTTTGAAGTGCATTGTTGATGAGAACTACTATACTTATTTTTAAAATTTAGCTGTGTTCGTTTTCTTTTTTCAAACTTTACGACCGGAAGTGAATCTATACTTTTAAATTTTAATGATTTTACTTCACTTTATAAATACAGTATTTTAAGACATAAGTTTAAAAATGTGGTTGCTTGCGTGATGTGTAATGTGAAAGTGTTCATTTGAGCGTCAATTTTCTGAAATATATTTTTGTCACCGATGAAAGTGATTCATGAAAAGTGTTCGAAAATTCAGCCTGTGGATAAATAAGTAAGTAGCTAAGAATTATTATTAAGGTTAAGGAATAAAGTAGTTATATTGGTTTTAGCTGTATTCAGGAGCTGGAGTTAGTTGAAACTCTTGAAAGTTAAGCAATCGAAGTAGCCAATGTACTCGATTTTAATATATTAATTACCTACCCAGTTTCTTTACAAGTAAACCACTTTATCAGAAAAAAATTATATGGATTGACGAAAAAAAACTCATGGTTTAGTAATATATTTTGATATACAATTTTGTTATTGTGGATTCAAGTCCGGTTACTAGTATTTTTTCAAAAACTGAAAGGTTACATTTCGATTACTTTAACGTTAACTGAGAGAAATCTTAGTTAAATTAAATAAAAGTAATGTATGAGTATTCTTTAAGAGTATAATAATAATTAAATTAAAAGTTCTAACTGCTTAAAGAAAATAATCTAAGGAACCTAGTTAGAAAAATAAAAAAATAGTAAACCTTTCAAAATGATCAGGATGGTATGGCAAGAAGGTATTCATTATATTTTTATCAACTATTAAATTGTATAAAAATATTGTATTTCCCAAATACAATCGACACTTACGATATTGGTTATTATTAGAGACTCCTACCAACAAACAACATGTTCGCCCTCATACCCCTGGTACTTGTATTCGATTGTGTCAAGGTGTGAACACACACAACACATTACGAAACATCCATAACCCGAGTACAAACATTTTCTGGTCGCACAAAAGTATGGAAACGGTAATATAATATGTAAGGCACACTCAAATGTCACTTTTTTTTTATATTCTTACATTTTACATTGTACTGTACAGATAAAAGTACTTGATATAAGTTTTTAAACTATCATGGTCACAAACATAAGAGATATTCAAATTATCAACGGGATAATTACCGTGTATATTTTCTGTGAGTTATTTTTTGGCACTGTTGCAAGCGCCACGATCACAAAAGTACTTGAATTTTCAGTGAAGGTAATATGGAGAGAAAGCCAAAATGTCAAAAATACGTTGTAGAGATCGATCTAACAGACGTCAGACTGGTAGCTGACTACCAGTACCCCATGGCTATATCATCGTTTCAAATCATTTTTTAAACATGTTTCTAGCATCGTTTTTATATAAATGGCTTACATCATGACCATGACCTTTGCTATCTTATAATAGGTTTATATTTTGCTCTAAATAATAAAGGGTAGTGTCACGATCGGCACGCATACAGTTCACATCCATAATATTTATTGAAATAATATACTTAAAAGCTATAAGAAAACGTGAAAAGTTCGGCGATATAAAGTTCTGCACTCAAATTTCTATGGTGAGTGTTTGCATATAGAAACTCGCGCAGATAAGTGTGATTCAGAGCTATTTTGATCGGATTTATCCATTCGTTATTATTTTGCTAAGTGGGTACTACTTGTGCTAAAAGTTAAAACTATTGTTGATAGCGCCATCTATATGGTAGTGATCGTACTAGTTTGTCTACTATAAAAACATTGGTTAGCATTACACATCGAACCTTATCGGATATACACCAAACTAGCAATGGCAAAGTGTGCGGCTTGCGGAAAATTTTTGTCACCGTCAGGGGCCGCCACCTGTTCGACCTGCCCTAATATGTTTCACAAGGCGTGTGTGGCGATTTCCGAAGACTCTGTAATAAAAAAATCCTGGAAATGTCCCGAATGTACGAATAAACAACGTAAGGGAGACAACAGTTGCACTCCCGTAAAGGGTATCAGCGACACTCTCGTTCTGCCGTCGTTGCTGGCGGCATCTGAGGCTCTTTCCGTTGCAAGCCCACCACTGCAGCCAAAATCGCAACCAAGTCCCGTCGTCATCGGAGACCCTGACGTGAAGGCGATGAGACTTGAGCTTGCCGAGTATATGGCGGAAGAGCGGGAATTTCGTAAGGAATTACGAGCAGCCATGGCGAGTATGGGGGACCGAATCAACGGGCTAGAAAAAAGGCTTGAGGCGCTTGAGACTATGGATGTTGCGGCGCCCCACGCCTCCGCGCTCCCGGCGAAGCCGCGTGCTAACCGCTGTTTGACGGGCGGTAGTTGCGCTGAGCGAGATCAAGAGTGCGAGGGAGAGAGGTGATGGCTCCGTCTCTGTCTCGCCCTATGCGCGCGCTGGTGCACCCGTCTCGTGGTGTGCGTGTTGTAGTGTCGAAGAGTGATGCCTGGACCTGCGGGGTCCGAGGATGCCGGGGGGGGTTAAATAATACGGCTGCCTTCTCTTCGAATTGAAGGGGCCCAGACCGTCCAAAGAAACAACGAAATTTCCCCGGCTCTTCCTATAATGCTTCCTAGTATTCCTAGCTTCCTAGCTTCCAAGTATTCCTGGCTTCTTAGCTTCCTAGTATTCCTTGAGTCTTGAGTTGAGAGAGAGCTTCCTATTTGCGAGTAGGTATCCGATTTTCACTGCATAAATCGCCTAATTTCTTAATCGCTTAGCTACCTCGATGAATTACCTTACAGAGAGCCCCTAAGCGTGCCGTGAAACTTGATCTTTTTTCGCCTAACGTTTACTTTGGATTGTCTGGTTTTTACCCCATAACTTTATTATTCCTCATCATATTACTAAGTTTCTTACATGGTTAGATTCGGCGTGATGCGCCCTATCTTACAACATATAACTTAAGCTATATCCTGCCTAAACCATAGAGATACAAGCCATTATCTCTTTGAAAACCTATTTTTCGGGTAATAAAACAATGGAAAATATTTTCCCCTGCCTATGCTATCGAGTCTATGTAAAATGTTTTTATTTTATATTATTCCCTACCTAATTACCTATCTTTTGGCTATTTTTTCCTATATCTAGGTCTCATATATTTCCCGTAAAAAACCAATATTCATAAAAATTCTTAACAATCTTAAAAACGTCATACTATCGTTACTAAGAGACCTAGATTAACATAGTTTGGAGTTCTAAACTCCTCTTAACCTATACTATCGAATTGCACTTAAGATATTTCAAGATATAACAATTAAATTTCAAGTTAACATTTTCAAGGGGCGAACGAGGGCCATATCGCTATTTCACTCACTCGTAATGCTTTGTCTCGCTCGCGCCTTGCTTACAAGTTTTAAGTGTTTATTTCAGTAGATGCGTCGCTGACATCCTCCCCCTCGTGCGCAGCACCGACTCCTGGCTTGGCGACGCCGTTGCTCGACGCTCCGTTGGCGGGTGACTCGTTGTCTCGTCCTCCATCGTCTCGAGCTGGAACCAGTAGCACCACCTTGGTGCTTGGGCGCCTCAGGACTCCTCCGGTAGTGCGAACGTCTATGACTCTCGTGTGGCCGTCCGGTCCAGGGTAGACACGGACGACTTCTCCTCGTGGCCATGTTCCTCGTGGTAGTGTGGAGTCCACTATGAGGACTGTGTCTCCACACTGCAGATCACGGGTGGTGATCTTTCCGTCGACTTTTCTCGGGATCAGAGTTGGTAGGTACTCTTTCACCCATCTTGCCCAGAAGTGGTCGATGAGCCTTTGAGCCACTTTCCAGTCTCGTCGTTCACCGAAGTCTTCGTTAGTGAATGCCCCCAGTCTTGGCATGCCACTTGATCTTCCAATGAGAAAATGGTTGGGCGTAATGGCTTCTTCATCTTGGTCTTCCGCCACGTCGACTAAAGGCCTGGAGTTGACGATGTGTTCGGCCTCCAGCAGTAAGGTGTGTAGAACCTCTTCCTTCGGGAACTTCTCCTTGAGCGTCACCCCAAGCGCCGTCTTGATCGACCTCACCAAGCGTTCCCAGGCCCCGCCCATGTTAGGTCCGCCTGGTGCCGTGAATTTCCAACGCACCCCCATCTTCTCCGCTTCCGTAACGACCTCTTCTTTCTTCAATTCTTCCAGGGCTTCTTTCAACTCTTTGTTGGCCCCCACGAAGTTTGTGCCGTTGTCGCTAAACATTGATTTCGGCATTCCTCTTCTTGCAGCCATTCTTCTCAACGCCAGGATCATCGAGCTCGAGGAAAGAGATGCAGCAAGTTCTATGTGGACAGCCCTGGTCGTTAGACACGTGAATAAGGCTCCCCACCTCTTCTCGTGACGTCGTCCTACCGTGACGATCATGGGACCGAAGTAGTCTACGGCGGAGCTTGTAAAGGCTGGCTCCCCGTAGCGTAGTCTTTCTTCCGGCAGGTCTCCCACTGGTGGTCGTTGTGGTGCACTCCTGTGTAACTTGCACCACTGGCATTGATGTGCTGTCGCTCGTACTGCAGATCGAAGCCCCAGGACCCAGTACCGCTGCCTCACTTCGTTCATGACCGTCGCGTGATTTCCGTGGTTGAAGACAGTGTGGTAGTGCGCGATGAGAAGTCTCGTAACCTGATGTTTGCTGTCTAGCACGACTGGACGTTTGAAAGTCGAGACCAGTCCTTTCACAGCGTCGATTCTTCCCCTGACGCGTATTAAACCGTCTTCGATGGTTACGTCGATTTTACTTAATTTGCTGGATCTGTTCATCGGTTTCATCTTCTCTAATGATGAAATTTCCTCCTTGAAGCTCTCCTCTTGGCTCCTTCTGAGCAGAATTTTCTCTGCCATCTTCATGTGGCTGTCTTCGATAGGTAGAAGTCTTCTTGTCTCTTTCACTTCGTATCGTATTGACTTCTCCTTTTCCTTTTTCTTATATTTTCCCCACGTCGGATCCGCCCTCTCGTGCCGCCTTGAAATGTTCACTCGTTGAGTTTTCCGTTTACACATGTCGATGAATTGAAGTACCCTCGCCGTGGCCCTCAGCAAACGATTCCAACTAGAATACCTCGTTGGATCTGGAGTACTGAACCAGTTGACGACCTTCGTTACTGTGACGATTGACGTTTCTTTCTCTTCCCCTGTTGGTTCCGCCTTGAAATTGCGAGGTTTGGGCCAGGATCCTTCATCTTCCTTCAGGAACGCTGGACCAGTGAACCATCTATGTTTTCCATTGAACTCGTTAGGGACGTCTCTCGTCGCGTCGTCAGCAGGGTTGTCCTTCGTCGATATCCATCTCCATTCGTGTGGTTTGGAGGTATCTTCAATCTCGGCAAGTCGGTGGGCTACGAAAGGCTTGAATGTCCTCGGATCCGACTTGATCCATGACAATACTGTGCTCGAATCCGTCCAGTATGTCTTCTTAGTCACTTTGACATCCAATTCTTCCTTGATAGAGTGCGCCATCCGAGTCCCCAGTAGCGCGGCTTGGAGTTCTAGCCGCGGCATGGACACCGGCTTCAATGGAGTGACCCTCGCCTTTCCCGCTAGTAACGTGACGTCGTAGAGGCCTTCGTCGTTCCTTTGTCTCCAGTACACGGCACAGGAATAAGCCGTCTCGCTTGAATCCGTGAAGACGTGTATCTCCCCCTCGTGCCTGGAGTGTCCGATGCACCTTGGAATTCGAAGGTCCTTCAACAATTGCAGGTTCGTCAGGTATCTTCTCCATTGTTCTTCATTTTCTGGCGTGACTTCATCGTCCCATCCGACCCCGCTCCTCCATATATTTTGCAGAAGTCTTTTTCCCTGTATGAGCACGGGTGATGCCAGCCCCATAGGGTCAAAGGTTGACATCACGGCACTCGTGACTTCCCTCTTCGTTGGCGTCTTGCCTTGCTCAACTACTTCTTGAACATTTCTCAGAGTGGTGCGAAATCCCATTTCGTCCTCTTGAGTGAACCACCTTAGGCCCAATGTCTTTTCTTCTTTCGATCCTAGCTCAACTTCCTTGTTCATTTCATTTTCATGAGCTATTTTCTTCAGTACCGTCGATCGGTTGGATGCCCATCCTCTGAGCTCGAAGCCTGCTCTTCTATGGATGGTATCCACTTCGCTGGCGATTTTCGTGGCTTCTTTCTCCGTTTGGAAACTGTGTAAGTAGTCGTCCATATAATGGTTCCTTTCTATGGCTTGAACCGCTTCAGGGTGTTGCTCTCTGAAGTCTTCAGCGTTTCGGTTCTTCACGTAGATCGCAGCGCTTGGAGAACAAGCTGCACCGAATATCACTGACGTCATTCGATACTCTTTCGGTTTTCCTGTACGTCGATCTCCTCTCCATAGGAACCTTAGGCTGTCACGATCCTCTTCTTTTATTTTAACTTGGAGAAACATTTCTTTGATGTCCGCCACCAATGCCACGGGATGTTGCCGGAACCGTAGTAATACTCCAAACAGGGACTGAAGTAGGTCTGGCCCTGATAGGAGTGCGTCGTTCAAGCTCTTCCCCGCGAACTTTGCGGCTGCGTCGAACACCAATCTCCTCTTCTTCTTCGTAGGATGCGTGACGGCAAAGTGAGGCAGATACCATTTCCTCGACGACAGTGATTCTTGTGGCGCTTCCTCTGCGTAACCATTTTCCAACAAATTTTCGACTTGTTTCTTATATTCTTCTTTGAAGCCCACGTCTTTATCCAGCTTCTTTTCGATGCCCCTCAGTCGGCACTCTGCAGACTTGTAATTCTCTGGCATCGTTTCCTTTTCATTCTTCCAAAGTAGTCCAACCTCGAAGCGCCCGTTGTCCAGCCTTCGAGTGGTTTTCTTCAGTATTTCGATTGCTTTCCCCTCAGCATCCGTGCTTGGCCGGCGTGGTTGCACTCCCAATGATTCTACGGAAAAGTGTTCCCTGATGAGCTTGTCCAAGTCGTCTTCTCGGGTGGAGATGTGCGCGCAGGTGAGGAAGTTGACCGGTTTGTTTGCCCCCGAGTCGGATCCATGGAGTACCCACCCTAGGTACGTGAGTGATGCGACGGGCTGATTCTTCCTCCCTTTGCGTGTTCCTCGTGATACGATCAACTCCCAATTGTCTTGGCCAATCAAAAGCTCCGGCGATTCTTCTTCGTAGTACAACTGGTCGGCCATTTTACTGAGATGTGGTAGCTCCTCGATCTTCTTTTTGTCCACCATCTGAGGCGTAAGGTGTAGATTGTCGATTGTGCGTGCCCCAGTGATGAGCCTCTTCCTGTCTTGATGGATCCCTTTAATCCTCAAATCCACTTTCATTGAATCCCTCGTTGTGATGGTTTTTCCTCCCACCGTTTCCAGAGTGAGGGCTTCCTTGGGTCCTTTTAATCCAATTTGGTCAGCCACTGACGAGTTCAGCATGGTGACCGTTGACCCTTCATCCAATAGCGCCAAGACCCTGGCACTTCCTTTCGGCCCGTATAATTCCACGGGTACCATTTTCAAATACGCCTTCTTGGCTCTCGTAGTGTTCACTTGAAGAACGTTATTTGTCACTTCACTTTCCATTTTAGATGACTGTTCTACGTGCTTCGTTTCGTGTAACAGGTGATGATGCCACCTCTTACATTCCTTGCAAGCTGGCTTCTTGCACTCTTCTTTCCTGTGACGACCTTGAAGACACTTGAAACACACTTTTGTTTTCAATGCGATATCCCACCGCTGCTTCGTCGATGCGTCCAGGAACTTCTTACATTCAATGAGTCTGTGACTCCCTTGACAGTGTGGGCAGGATCCTCTTTCCTGCTCACTCGCGGCGTGTGCGGTTTCCCTCCTCGTGTATTGTTTCTTAGTTGCACTTTCTTGCATTGCGTATGGTCCGCATCGGTCCGCTTCACGATTCAGAAATTTTCCCAGATGTATCAGATCCACGTCTTCCACCGCAGCAGTGTAGTCGAACCACCTGTATCGAAGTACTGCTGGCATTTTATCCACAATGATCTTCAACATTTCGGGCGACTGAAGATATTGTGGTTTCTTCAAACCCTTCACGGTTGCCACCACATTGTTTACTTGGCTAGCAAACACGCACACGTCCCGCGCACTTTCGCTCATTTTCGGCAGGCCCCTGAGCTTCTCCATTTCGGCCAACACCAATGCATCCGGTCTTCCAAAGCGTCGTCGAAGTGCTTCCATCACTTCCTCCGGCGCACACTCCGAATACAAGAGGCTCTTCACCGCCTCCCGTGCTGTTCCCTTAATGGATTTTCTCAGCCTCGCCATATTTTGCACTGAAGAGAAACTGGCTGCACTATCCTCGTACACCGTTTTGAAGGCGAGCCATTCACCGTTGCTTCCATCGTAGAAGGGTAGTTCACTCATGTATCCCGGAACTGTTGCGCTTCTCGATGACGCACTTATTGCCTTCATGATAGCTTCGGCCAGTTCTCTCGTCCCTCCAGTGGTCGTATTCGAACGATCTTCGTGCTTGACTGTTTCACCCTTGGTAAGCCCCTCCCCGGACTTGCCTTCCGTTGGACGCCCCTCCCCGGACATCCTTTCCACGGTGTCAGCCACCCACTTCTGGACGTTCACTTCCCGATCCACTGGTTCCTGTATTACGGAATCATTGTCTTCCAGCTGCAGTAATTCCAGGCGTGTCCTCGCCAATGCAGCTGCTGCTCGTGCCTCCTTCAGCTCCAGTTCAGCCAACTCAGCACGAGCTTCCAATTCCTTCTTCCTGTTTCTGCTTTCAGAAACTATTGATGCAGGCTTATGCGGATCCTTTGACCTCCTCTCAATGTTCTTGTGCTTCGGGTCTTCCTTGTTCTCAGCAGGAGCGCCTTCCTTGATGACAGTACCGGTCGTTGTGGTTTCGTACGACGTCCCCGAAGGATATGTTCCCTCCGTTGTGGTACCCGACGTTCCTCCCGATTCACCCGTAGCACCACTCGACTCTTCTGTTGTCGGCGTTGGTTCCCGCCGACCGCTTCCTTTGTTACTCCTTGTAACCGGCATACTTCCGATGTGTATGCGTCCTTTTCACTCTTCGAAACGCCGCGTAGTTCACGCACTGGTATATCCGGCTCGAAGGACCAGCTGTTGCGGCGCCCCACGCCTCCGCGCTCCCGGCGAAGCCGCGTGCTAACCGCTGTTTGACGGGCGGTAGTTGCGCTGAGCGAGATCAAGAGTGCGAGGGAGAGAGGTGATGGCTCCGTCTCTGTCTCGCCCTATGCGCGCGCTGGTGCACCCGTCTCGTGGTGTGCGTGTTGTAGTGTCGAAGAGTGATGCCTGGACCTGCGGGGTCCGAGGATGCCGGGGGGGGTTAAATAATACGGCTGCCTTCTCTTCGAATTGAAGGGGCCCAGACCGTCCAAAGAAACAACGAAATTTCCCCGGCTCTTCCTATAATGCTTCCTAGTATTCCTAGCTTCCTAGCTTCCAAGTATTCCTGGCTTCTTAGCTTCCTAGTATTCCTTGAGTCTTGAGTTGAGAGAGAGCTTCCTATTTGCGAGTAGGTATCCGATTTTCACTGCATAAATCGCCTAATTTCTTAATCGCTTAGCTACCTCGATGAATTACCTTACAGAGAGCCCCTAAGCGTGCCGTGAAACTTGATCTTTTTTCGCCTAACGTTTACTTTGGATTGTCTGGTTTTTACCCCATAACTTTATTATTCCTCATCATATTACTAAGTTTCTTACATGGTTAGATTCGGCGTGATGCGCCCTATCTTACAACATATAACTTAAGCTATATCCTGCCTAAACCATAGAGATACAAGCCATTATCTCTTTGAAAACCTATTTTTCGGGTAATAAAACAATGGAAAATATTTTCCCCTGCCTATGCTATCGAGTCTATGTAAAATGTTTTTATTTTATATTATTCCCTACCTAATTACCTATCTTTTGGCTATTTTTTCCTATATCTAGGTCTCATATATTTCCCGTAAAAAACCAATATTCATAAAAATTCTTAACAATCTTAAAAACGTCATACTATCGTTACTAAGAGACCTAGATTAACATAGTTTGGAGTTCTAAACTCCTCTTAACCTATACTATCGAATTGCACTTAAGATATTTCAAGATATAACAATTAAATTTCAAGTTAACATTTTCAAGGGGCGAACGAGGGCCATATCGCTATTTCACTCACTCGTAATGCTTTGTCTCGCTCGCGCCTTGCTTACAAGTTTTAAGTGTTTATTTCAGTAGATGCGTCGCTGACAATGGAGGTGGCGGCAGCATCTGTGCCGAGTGCCGAGGTCAAGGACCTTCAAAACACCGTGGTCCAACTCAGATCGGAACTAAATGACCGAGATCAGGATGCTCTTCTCTCCGACCTCGACATCGGTCAATTGCCAGAAGAAAAAGGAGAAAACGTGTTGCATGTCGTTACTCTATTGGCCGTAAAGTTAGGTGTCACACTGGACGATCGGGACGTGGTGTTTGCCGAGCGCGTCGGAGCGATCGAGGCGAGCGGCTCCAGTGGTGGCGGTGCGGGAAGGGAGGGCTCGCGCCCGCGTCGCATTGTTGTGCGGCTTGCGCGCCGTCATATACGCGACGAGTTGTTGCAAGCCGCGCGTGTGCGCCGCAATTTCACCACGACGGATATCGGGTTACTTGGACCACCGAGGCGCATATACGTCAATGAACGGCTAACAAGGTCGAACCGCCAGCTGTTTTACAGAGTCCGGGAGGAATGTCGCAAGCGGCAGTGGCGTTACTGTTGGACGAAGAGAGGCCGGCTATATACCCGACAGGCTGACGGAAAGCCGGTGTTCCCTATCCGTTCGGAGATGGATTTTAGTCGGGTTTTTGGAGTTGATGCTGTTTGAGGACTTAGTATATCGTTTCGCCATCAGACTTAATTTGCTAACATATTTCTGTATACAGTTAATTAAAATATTAAACCTTGATTTAAATAAACGACACAATATGCACAGCACTTTTAGATTTAATTTATTTTATTTGCTTTTAATTATAATCTGTAAGAAACTAAAAATAAGCTATATACTTTTACCATGTAGAATCTACATTGTTTGTAATAATTTAATATCTGACCAATTTTTTTATTTATATAATTATCATTTTAATTTAATAACTGTCGTAAGTGCAGTCATATATTTGTACGGCGATTACTTAGGATGTCATAATGATTAACAATAGTATTAAAATAGGTTTGTACAATGCAGGTTCCCTCGGTACGAATCATGATAACTTCATAGCGTCGGTGACACGTAATGAAATCGATGTATTAGCTATCAACGAGACTTGGCTGAGAACGGGCGAGGAGGGGCGTGCCCCTGCGCTGCCCGGGTACCGCTTACGTCACACGCCGCGGCCGCGAGGCGAGCGCTCGCGGGGCGGTGGAGTGGGCTTCTATATGAAGCGGCATGTTCGGGTTCGCACCTGGCCTCACCCGGTGGACCCGCTTCACAAGTATGTTGAGCAAATGTGGCTCATTATGACTCTTGATGGAATAAAGGTTGCTATAGGTACTGCATATCGCCCAAACTGGATAAATATTGATTTATTTTTTAATGCACTGTCAGATACTATAAGCTCCCTTCCCAACTATGATCATTTAATACTTTTAGGAGATTTTAATATTAATCTATTATGCAAAGATGATAGTAAGACATTACAATTTAACAGCTTTCTGACATGTTTTAATTTATCTCAATTAGTCAACGAGCCAACGCATTTTACGGAGACTAGTCAGTCTCTTATTGACGTTGTATGTACCGATTTACGTTCAAAAAAAATTGTAATGGAGCACGTTGGTACTCTTTTTGGACACTGCCTTTTAATTTGCGATTTTAATATCAAACACGAAAAACCTGCACCTTATACAATTACTTACCGACCAATTAAAAATATATGCATGGCTAACTTTGACATGGATGTATCAAATATAAAGTGGGAACTAATATCATCTTCAAATGACGTTAACGTCATGGTTACCGCATTGAATCACTGTATTGTATCTTTGTTTGACCTACATGCACCCATAAAAACAGTCGTTATCAAAGAAAGATCTTATCCCTGGATAACAGAAACTATTAAAACAATGATGAAGTTACGAGATGAAGCTTGTTCAGTATATCATAAGAAAAGAAATGATTCAAAAAGAAATTACTACAAATCTTTAAAAACTTCCGTTAACCAAGCAATATATTTTGAAAAGTGTGCTTATTTTAAATATAATATTAATAATAAATTACACGACCCTAAGCTACTTTGGAGAAACCTTAAAAATACTCTATTACCTCAAACTAGCTTTGAATTACCCAGTTTTTATGATGACCCGGAAATAATTAATAAGCATTTTTTAAACGTTCCAGGCCCAACAAGCGTAAGTATTTCACAACTTACATATTTTGAACATCACCGTTATGGTAATGCAGTATTTCACATAAATACTGTTAGTTTAGATAAACTCATTAGAATAATTAAAAGCCTTAAATCAAACGCGGAAGGTTGTGATGCGATTAGCCTGGATATGTTAATAATGACATTTCCACATTCATTAGATTTAATAAAGGAGATAATAAATCACTCTATTAACACATCTACTTTTCCTGAAACTTGGAAGTCTGCCATTGTGCGACCCATTCCTAAGATCTTAAATCCAGTTGAACTGAAAGACCTTAGACCAATCAGTGTACTGCCATGTTTGTCGAAGATCCTTGAAAAGGCCGTATGCTGGCAACTCACGGAGTTTCTTGAATCAAACAATATTTTACCAAAGGAACAGTCTGGGTTCAGGAAAGGACGCGGAACAGTTACAGCATTGCTTGATGTGACGGACAACATACTTTGTGCCCAAGATGCAGGCATGTGCACAATCCTAGTAATGCTGGACTATTCTAGGGCGTTCGATAGTTTAAATATAGATCTTCTGATGTCAAAGTTGCGGTATTATGGTTTTGACAGTGAGGCAGTACAGTGGTTCAACAGCTATCTTACAAATCGTTTCCAGTATGTGAAACTTAAGCGAAATGACGGAACGAATTTAACATCTACTAAAATCGCGTTGACAAGAGGAGTACCTCAAGGATCAATTTCAGGACCGATCCTTTTTATTTTATATTCAGCTGATATGCGAAACTGTATAAAACATTGCAAGTTTCATTTCTACGCCGATGACTCACAGTTATATATTTCATGCAAGCCATCCGAGATCGATAGTGTCATAGCTAAATTAAATGAAGATCTTGCAAGTATATCCCGTTGGTCCGATTCAAATTGTCTACTACTTAATCCCCTTAAAACTAAGTACATAATATTTGGAAGCAAACCTCAGCTTGCGCAAATTAAACCGTCAGTTAGCGTTATGCTTATGGGTAAGCCTATAGAACGTGTTTACGAAGCTCGTAATTTAGGCTTGCTCATGGATTGCAATTTGCATTACGAAAAGCATGTGGCCAAGTCAATACAAAATTGCTTTTATAAATTAAAAATTTTGTATAGGATGAGACCCTACATAAAAGAATATTTGCGCATCCAACTTGTGGAGTCTCTAGTTTTATCCAAATTGAACTATATGGACGTGGTTTTTGGCCCTCGAATACTAGCGCGTACACAGAAACTTATACAAAGGGTCCAAAATGCTTGTGCTCGTTTTTGTTTTGATATTCCGCCAAGAGCTCATGTGACCCCATACCTCAACAAACATTCCATTCTCAAAATGAAACATCGACGTAAACTACACCTAGCATGTTTATTGTTTGGTGTAATTAAATATAATCAGCCTTCATATCTCTATGAGAAACTGAATTGGATATCCAGTCGTAGATCCCAAGAGACTCGTTTATGTGCACCTGTCCTATCCACACAACGTCACAGCTCAGCCGCCTTTAGAGGCAGTTTCCGGTATGCAGCTAGTAAATGCTGGAACAATATCCCACCACCGGTGAGGAACCTGCAGAATGTTACAACTTTTAGATCTAAACTAAAGATAATTATTACTGCACATCAAATTCAAGAGGAAACTCATAAACATGATACGAGTGTTATATAGATTAGCGTTAGATATAGATATATTATGGAAGCTTAAAATAAGTACTAAATAATATAATAACTACCTTAGCATAGAAATACCAGTGTCGTCAATTATAGATTACAGTAACAGTAATATAATCTTTAAGTTAACTTTGTTCTGTAGTGTTGTGCTGTGTATGTGCCGGTATCGTGACAATACCAAACGGCTCCAACGGAAGACCAGCGCTGGTTAGCCGCCGGCATCATGCTGAGTTGGGGCCCATTTGTGGCTATATTCTTGTTTCTTGTTATATATATTCATTTTTTGTGTTAATTTTGTAGTCACAAATAAACTTTATTTTCTTTCTTCTTCTTTCTAAATGAAAATGAATATTGGGAATTGTTTATTTAAACAGTATTGAAGTGAACTTAAATCTTTTACATACATAAATGTATAATACCGTGGTCGACGGCTTTAACGTGGCCTCTGAAACATGGATACGCGTAATTGAAAACTCCACAAGCGGCATCCAATCAAGTAGTGACTGCAGATAAGTTAACACAATTAGAAACAAAAGAAAAACTATAGAGGCAAAGCTCGCCACGAGCACCACCACTTGTGAACGAGTTTATAAATATTATGAAGTGTGAAGTTTTGAACCAATGCGTTTTAACCAATTTCCAAAAAGTTGAGGATTCATCTGTATTTTACCTTATAACTTTTTACCTAATTAATCGATTTTGACGTTTCTTTTTTGATTTGAGAGTTGGTGCTCATCTCATGTCCTATTTATATTGATCAAGTTCTGACGAGTTTCATTGTAGATAACAATATATCATCAATATTAGGTATAATAGAATGGAAGAAGGTTTTGAATTTTTTGTTTAATAACTACTTAAAATGTATAACGAAGTTCGAAACAAACAAAATGCAGACGAATTAAGAACCACCTCCACAACGGGAGTAGATATAGTTGGGTTACATCGTGTGAATGTAGAGGGGTCACAAATTGAACTGTTGGTAACCAACTCGGGACAATCAATTTTGTTTCCTTTAGTAAAACAAGTTCAATCAGCAATTTTGCGTACTTTCTTTACGAAATTTTAGTTTTAGAAAATTATACTTTTTTTTAAGTTGATTTATAATCAATAGAATTATAAGGAATGTTTTGAGCAAAATAGGTATTTTATAAATTTATTAAGGGTGCGAAGGGCACTGTAGCAAATGAACTTACTGAGCGAAAGAGACTCAAAACCAATGTCTCGTGTGAGCGCAGTGCAGTGCAATGCTAAACTGCAGTTGTAAGCACTGGGTGGCACTGCAAATGTTATTGGCAAGTGTAGCGCTTACCATCAGGCGTACGGCTTGCCTGTCTCGTCACTTGATAACACTAAAAACCTAGAGGAAGTCCATAATACTATCACATACCTATTCCATCATCATTTATCATTATTAACATATCATGGGCTGAGAAATGTGAACATATTTGTTGATGGTAAATAAATATGTGCCTGCCATAAAAGATCTTTAGTGGTAGGACTTGTGGAGAGTCTGCCCGAGGAAGTATATACCACACCTGTGCCAGTTGTACAACAGTGCAGTAGTTGTGTGCAAACGAAACTGTGTTTCGTAGACAGGAAGATTTTCCGCCGAATTTACAGGACAAGAGATTTAACATATTATATCTTAGGATAACGTGCATTGCCATGCAGGATTATGAACTAAATAAAATTCTGAATGGCACTAAACTGTTAAAAACAAGCGTTTTTATTAGATTACTTTTACTACTTTAAAGCACTAACGCCTGCTTTCGCGATCTCAAACATTGAAATTTATAGAGAGAAAAATTCCATGCTCGGACGGGATTCGAACCCGCGTCTTCTGACTCTCCGTGTCAGACGCCATTGACCAACTAGGCCACCGAGTTTTTCTCTCTATAATAACCTCAACCAAATCTCGGTTCTTGCGCGGCACGTAGAACTTTTCTCTCGCCAAGACCCGAGCTCTGTTTAGAGAGCAGATAATGTTCTACATTCTTTATTGAGCGTATATGTTCAAGAAATGTAGTGGAGATATTTCTTCTCGTTTCCCCGACGTAATATTTCCCACAAATGCAACTTTAGCAAGTAAAGCGGCCTTGGCATACCTGTATGCCAAAAAAAACATTCCGTAAAGCCGCCTTGGCATATAGGTATGCCAAGGCCAAATAGAATAAGGATCCAATTAAAAATGTTATCCATTCAAATATACAATAGATTTGAGCAAATGTTTTGTTTTTTTGATGCTGTAAAGGACCTGGAATTTTTTTTTACATACAATGAATTATCATGTGAAAGATACCAGATTGGTAATATCAACGAAAAAGCGACAGTCACTTGTTTTTTTGCGGGGTTTTTGCAACTCTGGTTTTCAAATTTGATCATAGTCGGGAGCTCACTAATTAAATATTAGTGACTTTTTGACATGTTTTTCCAACATGCGTAGTTTCTAGAAAATGGCAAAAAAGTGTTTTGAAACCATTACTACTGTGTTTTGTTTCACATGCATCAAATCAATATGAATCAGGCATATGACGATGCGTGAACACAACCATATTAAACAAATGTATTTACTACATATTAATATTATTTTAATATAATCACACTTATATTATAAAGGTGATAGTTTATGAGTGTGTTTTTAATTTTGTTACTTCACGCTCAAACGGCTGGACTAATATTATTTAATATCAAAACCGACTTAACTCATGTCATTAGCCGACGTTATCAACCTAGATTTCGGGCATATCCGATGCCCATCCTCAGGGAGTTTAGTGAGTTTACGCTGTCAGATCGCGTTTTGCCTGAATTTGCCATTTCCTGAACCAATTTTGAAGAAATTTGGTATCGAGGAAGATAAGGCGCTAGATTGACACTTAAGATACTTTTCATCATCATCCATCACAACGCGGGTGTAACCGCGGGGCGCAGCTATTTAAATTTAAATATAAATATAAATTGAATAGTCTGTTTGTAATGTCAAAATAACAGTTCTTTACAAAATGCGTATGAAAACTATTAAAACTGGTTTTCAAATGTTTGTTTGTTTATTTAATCCAGCTAATCTCCAAATCTCGCGACCAATATATATACCGGATCTCCACCGATAGATATCTCATGTCATAAGGAATAACTCGAGGCGAGAGCAACACTCGTGCGAACGGCCGTGCGAGTTCGCGCGGCCAAATGTCAATAAAACGTGTTGCCAGACTCTGTTGTTTTAAATGTACAGAACGCGTAGCATTGTACTGTTTGGTGCAAATGTTTTTACTAAACCAACTACAACAAAGTTGTTGGACTACAACAAACGTGGTGTGCAATGAGCGTGCCGCTTGGTTTCGATGCTGACCACAAATAATTGTTGAAAATGAAAACTTATCCTAGCGTGAATACAATTTTACATAAAATAAACTGTGGTAATTGTTAATTGACAGTGCGAATGACAGTGCGTCACGCTATTCAATTATTTATCAGACTACGTCGCATATACAATTACTTTTATTAGGAGGTTGACACCTAACCAAGCTTATTCAGATAAAATTTAATTGTATATACAGATTACGTAAAGCAAAATTTTATATCTAAATTATCTTAAATATGATATCTGAACTTTGAAATTAAACAAAAATCACTTAAATTGAACACGAGTAGACCACATAACGCTTCAGTTCAAGCTTGATAAACAGTAACATTTTTTTATGTGCCTATCATATTCAACCCAAAACGTTCCTGATGGATGCAGTGATCACTCACGGTGTATAGATGGCTTTCAGTACTGTCCTGGTCTTGGGGTTTTATTAGCTTGATCAGATCATTGGCTCCAGCAAGTGATACTTCCCAAAAAACATTTATTTTCAAAATTCTATCGACTTGTTAAAGTAATTGATATAATTATCATACTCGAATTATGTTTTTTGATTAATCTGCCATACCTACCTTATGAGATAAAATCGAGGTGTGCTGCAGACGTTCGCTCAATAGCCCCGGGTAGTCCTGTGAAGCTGTTTGTTGGTCTTACATTCCTTATGGGTTTTGGGATGACGGGTTGATCTGACACTGTAAGGTTGCGTCATCCAAGTTGGGTTAAAATTTTTGAGATGCTCAACAAAGTGCACCAATGCATGGACCTTATGATTATGCCTCGTCCTTGGCCCCGTCGCTGCTTTCAGCAAGAAGGTCTTTGAGATGTATATTTAGATTCTTTAACTTCGGTGGTATATATTCACTCTTAATAATGTTCTTCTTTGCTTGTCTCAATTTACTTACCGATACTTAACTCATTTGAATTTCCTTAACTCTTTGCGTCCCAGAAACGTATATATACGTCAGATTCATTCATAAATCTTTTGTTTTATTAAATATATATATTTATATTTATATAACTAATAACTTTAGAGAACAACCGTGATAGTTAAAAACAGTGGTTTAAGAAGGATTAAACATGTTTATACATTTATTAGTCATCGCAAGCGCAGTCCGTGAAGTGGGCAACGAGCCTAACCGTCTAAAATCGAGAAAAACAGATGCTCGAATGGAAATTCATTTCTTTATAGTTCTAATAAATTATGTTGATTTTAAAAGATCAGTTCAGAATCTCAGATCAATCGTTCGTATATTAACAAGATCAATAAACATGAAAGGTAAGTAAATCAAATCAATAATTTTAAAAATAATGTGATTTAGATTTTATCAAAGGGTTTTCATGTATTTATTTGTGCACTTGGATTTTACGATTATAGTATCTACGTCCTTATTTTAATTAATAATCCCTTTTTCAGGGCAAGAGTCTTTGTCCAATTTGTGTTACCAGTGATGACTTATGGCACTGAAACGTGGTCTCTTACTATGGGCCTCATAAGCAAGCTCAAAGTCGCACAACGAGCTATGGAGAGGGCTATGCTCGGGGTTTCTCTACGTGATCGAATCAGAAATGATGAGATCCGCAGAAGAACGAAAGTCACCGACATAGCCTAGAAGATTAGTCAGCTAAAAGGGCAGGGCACATAGCACGCGGAACAGATGGCCGATGGGACCGGGAGGTTCTGGAGACCACGTACCGGCAAGCGCAGAGTAGGTCGTCCACTGACAAAGCTGACTAACAACCTGATAAAGGTAGCAGTTATCCTTGTGAAGGTTTTTGAAGACCTTGATAGTGATACCATACTCGATAGTATATATATGTTTTGTTTATTGTAAATGCAAAA
Source organism: Selenia dentaria (assembly GCA_917880725.1). Classification (NCBI taxonomy): domain Eukaryota; kingdom Metazoa; phylum Arthropoda; class Insecta; order Lepidoptera; family Geometridae; genus Selenia; species Selenia dentaria. The sequence continues at coordinate 9,222,577 of OU862891.1, forward strand.
TGGTAGCCACGATTTTGAATTCTTTTTTTACTGATCATAATTTTATTATCCTATGTCAATCGCATGACTGAAATAAATTTAATGATATCGTTTCTAAATCCATCAAACAGCTTCTACGAATTTTAGATATTGAGGGTTTTCGTAAAAATTCGTACAACCACCTGAGGGCACTTTCTTTACTTCACAACAAATAACTTATGTTCTTCGAGACTCGCGCAAACACGTGTTCAAACGTGTAGATGGTCTTACATTCAGTCTCCGCGTTTCCCATTATACCACTTTATACGGATGGATAAAGTTGTGAATAATAAAAGTCGCAGAACAAAAGCTGTGATGTACAAAACTTAGAAGGTTGACAGCATTTTTCCAATAACCCTCTAAACATGTCTCTATACATTCATAAAAAACGTAACCCTACTTTGGCAGGCAGTTAAATATTTGTAAGGCTACGTCGACTTTTTTCAGGGATTTACAAGTGGGGTGTAGTTTTGCACCTATCGCTCTGTAATATCGTTGAAATCAGACGCATTCACACAGACTATCTAAAAATACATACGTTGCATCAGAAGTAAACAGGAGAGCTTATTTTACGCACTTTTTATCAGTCAGCTTTAAATAAAACATACAACAAACTCGATAAAACAGCAGTATGTATGTTTAGGCATCCGTTACTCCCCGGTTATTGTCAGGTAACAGACGTTCACCTATGCCGGAGGCTTCACCCACCCTCTGAGCCCGCGTAGATTGTATCCCATTAAAAACATAAATGTGAAATGAGAGCCAAGTTCAGTATTATGATATATTATGCCTTGGTTGTTCACTTGAACGACAAAAGAAGAGAGATCTAAATGGATGGCAAGTTCAATAGTTAGTCCTGAAACTCATTTATAACAACAAAAAATATTTTATAGCAACTTAAAACATCATTTCTTCTTATAACTTAGAATAATATATTAAAGCTTGCCGCGTGTCTACATTGCAAAATGTATACCAGTATGTCAGTATGAGCCTATCTATGACCCATACCGATATACTGTTACATATCTTAGATCTATCCCAGCAGTAATAATAAAATCGAATAACTCCTTGCTTTTTCTACTATTAAAATACAAGCATGCCATAATTGATAAGCTTGTATGTATCGTCTTTGTCTTATATCTGAAACGCTGCGTGCATTTTGAAAATATAATAGCTTCAAGGCGGTGTGTGCAAATAGACATTTATTTATCAATGTGTATTGTTACCTCGCTTATTTGCTTTCAAAAGTTCATAAGTTTTCTTATTTAAAATAAATTACTTAGACATTCACTCGTTGTTAGAAAAAGTTTAGGAAAATTAAGTAAAGAGAGTTGAATGAACCTGCAATGTTAATAATTTAATATGTATTTTTCAATTGTGTTAATATTGGAGTGTTGACTCTACACTAATACACCAACTCTTAAATTATTTTTTTAACTATAAAACCAATAATTTTATTAAAGTGCAACATTGCTTTTGAATCTTACACTATTACTTTTCTAACATGGCAGCTCTGTCATTGGCGTGATCCTAAATGCTTACTAGCGTGAAGGACCTGCAGGCCTAGACAAGCGATGTTTCTGTTATCGTTCGTAATGCCAAACGACAACTCCAAAATGTATGGCGTTGTAATGGTAATGTATCTAGGTAATTGGTAATGTATGTAGGTAATGTACCTATAGAAAAGTCACGTGACGTCGCGCTAAGTTCATAGACACATTTTTGTCTGTAGCGTGTGCGGAAACACGCTTGTTTGAATTATGTCTAGGCCTGCAGAAACCGGAGCTACAATTATACACTTTGCTAGTATGCTCGTAGCGCAGGTCATGCCATAGGAATGACGTAAATGCGCGAAAAATTTTGATATATTCAAAATTGCTTTACTTATATAAGTTCTTAAAAATGTATTCGGTTCATTGATTTTTACCTCTTCTTAGTTATTTGGGTTATTTATTTATTTATTTATTTATTTATTAGTTAGTTATTTATTTATATTATATATTTCCAATCCGTGCAACCGCTTTTTGATAAAATCTTACCATCAGTGATATCTACGTTCTTGGAGTTATTAATAGAATATTAAGCTCACTTTAGCAATACTTGTAAACAATAACACGTTTTGTGTGTTTCGTGTTATAGGCAAGATCAGGTTAACTATTCAAGATACAAAAAAAAAATCTAGATTCTGTAATCGATCAAATCAGATCTCCTCTGATAATAATAATCATTCGTATATTTACTTCTTAGTAATATCTTGAGGCCTACGTACCCAGGCTCCATTTATATAGCCTTTCATTTTTCTTATGCCTTTTAACCGGTATGTATTTTAGGAGTTCAATATATTTGAGCTCACAATGTTTCAACGGATAAAGAAAAATCGAGCTAAGATATATTTTTAAAATGTAAAATGTTTTAAATAAGGTACCATATATACAATTACATTTCATATTTCACAAATTCATTTTAAGGGTGTTTGGCGAAAGGTAAGTGTCTGGCAATGGGTAACTAGGAGTAAAAAATCCCCCTTGAAAGTTTATATAAGGCAATCAATATGCTCATGATCTGCAACTTATTGACTGGACCTTACTCTGATTGAGACTTCTCTGATTATTTTAGTAAAAGCTTAACTAAACAAAGATCTTCTTGACGGATGGCAAACTGTACGTGTTCATTTATAAAAAAGTGCAAATATTATAATTATACTGTACACTTGAACTAAAACATTATATCACGTTTTATTTTGTTTCAATTATTCGATCGCAGCAATAATGTATCAGTTTACCGGTTACTTCTTTCACTGAAAAGTGTCCCAACAGGGATGAAAAGAATATTAATTAGGCATGATTCACTTCCATAGTTTCGATAAACTAATAATGATTTAATTCACTTATTTATCTCAAAATTACTTTTCTTGACTAACTGACTGATTCACCAACGCAGAGCCCAACCCGGTGGGACTATAAACTTGACATTTTTACAGTGGATGCTTACTTAAGGAAGGAATTTTAGAAACTACTAAGAGAGAAAGAGAACCGGTAAAGCGGCTCAAGGATCAGTTAGTTCATTATAAACACATTAAGGTGAGAGTTTCATAACATGTAAAAAAATAAGAATATAGGTGCCCAACTTCTGCAAAAAGTTCAATAATATTATGTCGATGAGCTAAACAAAACAAAATAAATCCAATACAATCGAGCGCTGTGTCTTCGCCTAAAAACGAAATGTAGCAATTCCTCCACATTCCATTAAAAATAATAAACGTCTGATTACGAAATAAATAGACAAGCAGTGTAGCAATAAAATCGTGGAACGCAAACCATCCACGGCACGATTAAGGACCTTGAAAGCATTTGTATAGAAATCGGACTAACATCTGTTGGAAGGTGAGAAACATTCTGAAGTGAGATCGCTCTTACCATCTGGTCGAAATGGGAATCCATCGTTAATGTGGGAGTTAACTAGTCTGTTTAGATTTATTAGAGTAGTCAGGAAACTGAAATGAGCGATGAGTCGTGTGGAAGTTTTTCTTATTGGCATTCTAACATTGGGAATGTCGAATTGGGATAGTAGAATACTTTGGGCCCATGGGGACAAGAAGCTCATCATATTTCGTTATAACTTATCAAAATATTTGCTTTATTTAAGAGTATCTACCTCCCCAGTACAAGGTACAGGTTGTTTACTTATATGTGTGTTGCATTGTTGACATTTCAAGCGCGTGCGTACATAACACAAACTTATTTACAATTTCACGTCTGCATTATGAGATTGTATCGCACAGTATAGACAATAGTTTCCCTAATTGGTAGAACTGCAGTTCAAAGTACATTTTGATCGATAATAGGTATTAGCTCATTCATTGCTAAATTAACGCTTAAAATAAATAAAACACTTCTAAATACGCTAGCTACCAATGTCAGTGTGGCACCTGTCACATTATCTTAACGGCGGACTAACTTTCTGACAGCTGTCACATAGTTTTAGTTTATTTGTGGTTGTAGCAGTTCTCATTACCACTATGTCAATATTTTTTTTAGGTAGAACTAATAATATTATTTATAAACGGAGGGGTGGAACACGAGACGAGACGGTACGGTAAGGTAGCAGTTATAGTACCAACGAGCACCCCCAAGGAGGATCAGCGTTCGGCAGGTGGCCGCCACACAACCGAAGCCACGCCTTTAATAACATGTGCATGTGTCGTTGGCGAAAGACACATTGTACCAATACCACCTGGATAAGATTAGTACATAGGTGATCAGTATCGGTTATTGTTCCATAATGCCTCGATATAACTCTGTTTGCTTGTATAAACTAGTACTTATTTTGTATTTAAATTGATAAAAACGTGTAACAACACATTATGATACTTTTCATCATCATCATTATCCATCACCAAGAGGTTGAAACCGCGGGGCGCATCTAATGTAAAGTATACGCCATTTTAAACGTTAAAAGTTGTTTAATTTCAAATGGAAACCCACTTGTAAACTATACGAGTATGTACTCGTAGGAATCGATATGTTGCAGTTAGTTTGAAGGACTTTGAAGAACACCCCTTTGAGGCTCAAAGCGAAACTGGAAACTCATTGCAAATACTAGTGAAATAGTAAATCAAAATCGCCAGAGGTTTTCAAACTGATGACAGTTTCAAACTTAGTCAGTTATACATCGTCGACTAGGCATATAAAATTTAATATAATTATCTATCTCGATTGTGTAGTACTTACAGGTTATAAACACACAAAAATGTAGACAACTTGTTTTTTAATTTATTTTTATTAGTTTGATTTATAATACTCATTGTCTCTCGTTATATCTACATCATATAAAATATACCACTAATATTATAAATGTGAAAGTTTGGATGGATGGATGGATGGATGTTTGTTCCTCTTTCACGCTCAAACGGCTCAGCCATTTTTTTATGAAATTTGGTATGAGGCGCTCGATTAACATACTTTTCATCATCATCATCCATCACCAGGCGGGTGAAAAAGCGTAATATTCTTGGGCACAGCATAGACAAAATTACAAGCTCTCTGCCTACGTCAAAATTGTAATGATGACTTATCTTCTATTAATACTATTCTGTCTAAGATGTGTTGCTTTTGATCGCTTAGTCAAAAGGTCGTTATGATTTTGACAGCTCGATACACTAGACTCGCTCGGCGATGGAGTTGGCATGTCATCCATCTTTGTTGTCCAGTCGACTATAATCGATCGATTTCGATGCAAACGACAGAGATTTCCACTGACTGAATACCTATTTCCAAAAACTAACTATTACGAAATTTGGTTTGATGAATTTCGGCTTTACTAATAACGTGAAAAGGTACAAATACAGTCAAGGGTGATGAAATGTAATGACAGTTTTTTCCTTGGTTATTATATTTGTTTGTACGTAAGTACTGTATTTTATTATAAGTGTTTACTGATCGATTTACTGCTTGTCTACTCTGATGAACAAAGTATTTAAATTTACTCATATAATACAATTGTGTTTGAGCATGTAAATATGTTATGACATAACATAATATGTTCATATCTAAGTAAACAAAGTCAACTCAAGAACGGCTTTACCTATTTCGATGAAATTTAGCAAGAATATAGATTACATCCCGGGGAAGGACATAGGATACTTCTCATAATCATCTTCATCCATCACCACGAAGGTGCAATACTTACATGTTGTTTTTAAACACAACCACAAATAGTTCGCCTATATATCCTCGAAGGGGTAAGTAGCGGTGTTTTGATAGGATATTTTTCATCATCATCATCATCCATCACCACGGAGGTTAAACCGGGGGTGAATTCAAAAAGAGACTGGAGTTTCGTAACTGGTAGATTGAACTCAAACATTAAACGGTTCGGGACAACGAGTATGCAGTACAGTGCCGCGCAATACAAAATCTGTGCGACACTACAACTGTCACGGGCAGGTGTGGCTTACTATCAGGCGCACGATTTGCCCGTCTCGTCAATTGAAATAATAATACCATATGACCGACGAAATGCATCCAAACAATTTTTATCATGATTGTTTCCCAAAGGGATGTGCAGATCACTTCCTACGTTCGTGGTATTTATTACCTTCGCACTTCAATAATGTTTATACGCTCGTCGGTTTGGGGTGAGTGCTCATGATCTGAGCCTTCCTGTATTTTCTTAATATTACCGACCGAGCAGCTTTATAAGATGGCGATGCAAAAATCAAAGTTAGGGAGCTTACTGTACCCTATCCACCAAGCCGCTTTTCCTTTGCTGTTAGTTTATGGACATTAATTCGAGTTCCTCTATTGACATTCCTTTCCTTTTCTTCAGAAACCTCTGTACTTTTACAGAAATTTCTGTATTAAATCATAGGAGAATGAATAGATAGGTAATGCTAGAGGCCGTCTTGGTCGGTGCCACTGTAGTGCCAGATATTCTGCAACGAAGCAAGCAAGTATTACTGTGTTAGTGTGTGAAGGGCACTGTAGCAAATGAAATTACTGGGCGAAAGAAACTCCAAACCCGATGTGTTGGGATGACGAGCGCACTGCAGTGCCACGGAAAACTACAACTTCTAATATCTGGGTGGGGCACTGCAACTGTTTTTGGCAAGTACTTAACATCACGCGCACAACTGGCCCATCTCGCTTGTTCTTGTTCATCTTACTTAATTGTATAAAAATAATAAAGAAATAACTGTCATTACAATTATCTTCACTTAGCTCCGGGAGCTTTATGTATTATTTCTCCTCAGCATTCTCTTCATAATAAGGAGGCAATAGAAAAAAAATTTTTGTTCTTACGAGTAGCATTATGTTTCGCAACTTTTGGCCCCTTGAACTTGCGTAATTAATTTTGGAGAATTTTATCTTAGAACCCTTATTTTTGTAGTTTTAATGAGAAGAGTTTGTTAAGCTTTACAAATTAGAAATGTCTTACGTACGTTTTTATGTCCATCAGTGACGAGACGAGCAAGTCGCTCGCCTAATGTCGATTGTCATGCTCGCCCGTAACAGTTCAATGTTATTCACAATTTTAAACGCACAAGAGTCAAAGCAAAGCGTGGTAATGCTCTGCGATTGTCACCCTGAGATATAACATGTTAAATCCCTTGCCCTGTGATTTCGTTTGGAACATTGGCATGCAACGAAACAGAGTAGAGTTTGCACACTTCTGCTTTGCGGTCGAACTGGCAAAGGTGGTACTTCCCCACGCGGACTCTGCAAAAGTCCTACCACTACATATTATGCTAGTCATTTATATAAAACATTCTAATAAGTATAGGGACTAACATGCATGTAAGTTTTTTTAATGTATTTTGACTAAGCGGTAATACAATACTCAATGTTTAGACACTGATACTGCCGCACTAGGACTCCCTGTTTCGCGGGAGGCTTGGACACATATTAACACATTAAAGATCCAAGTACGAGAACAACCATTTCTGATTATTCATCAAGTATTTCCAAGTACCAACCAGGGATCGAACCGGGGACATGTTACTTCGAAAGCACTACCAACTTTGCTAAAGAGGCTGTCATAATATAGTGTGAGTGTCATAATTATGAGAAGTTCGTTATTCTGAATTAATTTATGAAGTAATTAGCGTAAAACCTATATTTATTTATGACTCTTCTACGTTAAATAAATGATAAATCTTTTCAACGTAATGGTTGCATGATGAGGGTTTCCTTTCATATTATTCATGCTTTTGGGATACAATTCGGTTGTTTGTATTTTTAACGGTATTATCTCAAACAATCAAGGGCTTAAAACGTTTTTCATTATTTATCGTTTCTATAAATGTTAATTTGATAAAACGACTTGTGAAATAGACTTATGTATGTCAAATTTAAATGTTATAAACGCGAAAAATTGTGTGTATGGATGTTTGTTACACTTTCACGATCAAACGGGTAAACCAATTTTGATGAAATTCACATAGGATACTTTTCATCATCGTCATCATCATTCGTCACCATGCAGGCAGAACCGCGGGGCGCAACTAGTGAAATATATACCTTTAAAAAAATCCCACCCAATCATCTAACCATTTAGTAGTTAGATCTAAGCTCAGCATAGAAACACCACAGTATAAATATAAGTATTACAAATAAAGCATTACGAAAAAAATGCGTATACAATTTTTTTTATATATATCTACTCGTATATAATAGCAAAATAACTTTTGAAATCGGTCTAGTGTTTTCAAGTTTATTCGTTACATAAAAAAATACAAATATTTCCGTATTATATTGGTATAGATAATTAAAGGTAGGATATAGATAATTGTGCTTTAGCAAAGGTCTTTCGTTAAGAGCATCCCACAAAATAGAATAAATATGATATTTTCGACTGGCTTTTTGTGCTTATATAAAAACAATGTAGGTCTTTAAAAATCCTTTCTCAGTGGCTGCGTACAACTCAAAAGGCCAAACAGTCAAGTTTGTAGCCGCAGTGGCTTAGGCTTTGTGTTCATCGATGAAATATATCTCAAAGACTGTGTCGGAAAATGAGTCAGTCGGTCAAGTTCAAAATAGTTATTATATTAACTACAATAATCCGGTGTTGTACCAAAATTCTACCCAAGAGGAAAAAACTCTTTCCCGTTTGCGAGCTATTAGAGAACTTTACATAATGAGAGTACGTTCAGATAGGTTTGAGTTGGCATAACAACTAGTAATACTAAAAACTCTCACACGAGCGTTAGAGCTGGGAACCTGGGAGTGAAATTGTTGTTCTGGGCTGTCTTTTGCAGAATTTGTGAAGATTCATGATGTCAATCAATTTTCAACCTCTGGCCTCTGAAATACCTGTGCTATTTTAGACTGAATTGTAATTACAGAGTAGGTATTCAAAACTGAACGACATTATTCGTTTGAAAACATTTACACGAGTGCAAGTTATGGAAACAGGGCATGGCATCACAGCAATAGTGGAAGGAGGCAATTTGAACGTATCTACGGATGAAACACTGACAGCGGAGTGACAGCAATCATGGTTCTCTTACTTTTGCATACGAAACGTATAAAGTACTCATAGTAGGACTGCACCAAACCAAATATATATAGGTAACGCAAAATGCTATTTATGTATATATCTATTTATTTATTTTACATTCACAAAATCATTTCTAACAAAACATACTTAACCAGTATTACTATTGCTAATGTGAACTGTGTAATGAGATTTATTTTTAACCCTACACTACATTACTACTCATATTTGAAACCTTGTTCTTACTCAAATTAATGAATGCAAAAATTATCTTTAGAAATGGAATAAAATATAACGAATGCAATATAATCTCATGACCTGTTAATTAAATACTTTGTCATTCGAGTGCCTAGAATGTTTGTGATTTAAGATATTTTTATTATATAGATTACATTTACGCAATTTAGACGATCTAAAACTTAGCCAAATACAATGAGATAACTTCTAGGTCGCCTGATAAAGTGCCATTTACTCAGTAACGTGCACGGCAAATAAAGACTAATTTGCGGCGGAAACCACAAACTCAACGTGAAAAGTAGTACTTTGGGCCTCTACAAACTTAATACAAAAACATTAAATAAATAACACACACAGCCTAATTACATAATTAGCACATCAGAGCGCGGGTAACTCTGGCATGTAAATGTTAACTAAGTAAGTACTTTTTTGAACAAACAATCATTTAAATAAATAAAAAGCTTTCAGCGACTTGTTGTTTAAGGTTCATACCATAGAGATGCCACGACTGTATTTACACTTAGGACACTCAATGTCGATGGCGGAAACAAAACGAAACAATTGTTTTGTTTAACTTATGAAGATTTGTGTTTCTTTGTTTAATTTATTTACATGTGTGTTTCTTCGACTTTTGACGTGCACTAGTGGTGGATTAGTAACCTTTAAGTATTCCTCATGTTGCACGAGTGTAGGCAATGCGTACAAAATCATGAAACGTTGTTTTGCGTGCTTCTCGTCAAACGCCTTGGAAAGTTTTAGTATTGCATCCACCGCTTTACTCGTACGTGATTTAGACAGGACAATATATAAGACTTGACTCGGACTTCAAATAAAAATCACACTTCTTATAAATTCAAGCCCGAGGCTATAGATACCATCGGAAGACGAGACGAATGATTTAAAAAATCATCAAAAATCTGTTACAAGTTACGGATATTTGATTATTGATGTAAGGTCACCAAGGCTGGTGTCGGTTTTTTATAGAATCATCGTGTGTCTTTTCATGATCTATTTTTATATAAATAGGCTTCGTCACTTCTCCTTCACTTATAGCGGTCGAGACTGGAAGAACCGCTTGACTAGGAGAGTTCCAGTCCAGCGGTTCGTTTCCGTTCTTGAAACGTGTTTTCAAGTTCACTTTTTCTCGCTGCATATAGTATCTGTACTATCTGTCACATTCATTTTTTTTCAAGCCATCCCTGGATTTTCAGTCGCGCAGTGTAATTTCAGCGTTATTCTTTCTTTCCTTACGAATTTCACTGTGGATTGTTATGAAGTGTATGTCGAGTGCCATGGTTACATGCCGAATGTAAGTACGGGCATGACGCGTTGCTAAATAACTTGAATATTAGAAGTTTTCCTGAAGTTGTAGTTTACAACGAAATTTATATTTATTTCACGCCGGATACTGCCCACGCAAGTAATTCTTCGCGTCACTTCCGTAATTTTATTTTATCAGCTTCGTATAATTTTATAAGCAAGGTATGCCGTTATCACCTCCACCAATAACCAGTAGTAAACTAGTCTATGTTATTTTCTCCGAGAGGAATCTGAGTAGGATATTCCATCCACCGTCGGAATGCAAATCGTAAGAGGCGAGGAAACTCAACCACGTACTTGTTGGTAGGTTTCTGTGCACGAAGCTGCCTTGGTTGTTTCAGTGCCAGATATTTTGCCGCGAAGGTAAATGTAACGGTGTGAGAGGCACTATAGCAAGTGAAATTACTGGCTGAAAGGGACACAAAAATAATGTGTCGGGGTGATGAGCGTAGTGCAGTGCCACGCAAAACTTCAGTTCTAAGCTCTGGCTGATATTGCAACTGTCATGGGTAAGCCTATTGCTAAACATCAGGCACACGACTTGCTCGTATTGTCAATCGCATGATAAAAAGTAATTAGAGTTGAAGTGTATCTAAAGAAACCTTTGATTTTATATAGGAGTAAATTACAGCGTGACATTTAACCTTTATTATGTACCCGGTACCTAGACCTTTTTGACAATCTTAGGGTATTCAATTTCAGTACAGTAATCTATAGAACCCTGTGGCAGGGATAGTAAACCCTTTGAGTAATAAGAGGTTGGCAGCTGAGTAAAGATTGATATCTTAGGCGATAGTACAATTGTATACTGTTCTAATGTTGGCGATAAAAACAAACCAGGAACTTTTTCAAGATATGTGGCTCTCTTGATGTCGTTGTTGAGTGATTGAACCACTAGATTCGTTAAAACTTGTCACAGAGCTATCTTGAACTAACAAGGAAATAATATGGCTTTGATCAAACATGAAAAATTAAAGAGAGTAAATATCCTTATGTTTTAAAACTCCACACGTTCTGAGTTGCGGGCACCAGCAACTACCAAGTCACTATCTGACGTCATATATGTGGAAATCTACGAAATTATTCGCAAACAGCAATAAATTTCCCCGGATATAATATTACCTATTGATCACAGGATTACAAGGGTTTGGACAGCTATTAATCTGTAATTATAATAGGGTATGGATTAGATCCCAATCCTTCAAATAACATAATAATAATGAATTACCAAGATTACATACCCGCATTTCAAACCTGGATTTAAATCAATATTATAACACATTTTCCTGCTTCACAATTTAACTATTCCAATTCTATGCGTATTTAAGTAATAATGGTAAAGCTGCAATCAATACGTTCCAACGACTGCAGGGATATATGGACGTTCTTGTCAGAGAGAGAATTCATCGCCCAGGACCTTAGTAGTTTAGTTGATAGGCTAGTGGCCAGCCCAAGTGTCGCAGTTGCAGGATGTTGATTCTACTATTTCACACCATTCAACAATATATCCCGCTGCAACTGCAGCTTCAACTCCTGTTGTCGCTCAATCATGCCCAAAAAGTATTTCTAAAGACAAATTGGAATGTAACGTTTTATGTGCTACTATATACTAATATGAGTTAAGGTCGCATTCATTATCTATCGTATTAACAGAATATGAAGATTTGATCAATAGCTGGTAACAACAGACGTAACTGCAGCTGAACTGTAGTTCAATAGCAGAATATGAAACATTTAAAAGTTACAGTTCAATTACAATGTATCGCGTGGAATTGGTCCACTAAACGTGGATATAAGTAGGACTCACTTACTTAACTCCATCTTCGGTTGTGAGAGATCGAAGCAGCCTAGGGCACTCCTCTGTGGAGCAATGATGGCCAAAACCATCCTTTGATCATCATTGCTACACAGAAGAGGCATCTTTTCCGAAGTGTGGTCACTGTTTGTGATTTACAAATCAAGTGGATCTTAGTGATTGGAACGAGAGTTTTGATTTAAGTATTGGCGTACTATATAGTAGTCGTTCTAGATCCTAACTCTTGATGTTTAAATTCAAAGCTATTTAGTTAATTACTTTCTGAGGTAACGTATACCGTAGACCATGTAAGCAGAGCCGTGTGCGGGTCAGCTAGTAATAAACTAAAAATACGTTCAATAGGTATGGATATGTTATTCATATATTTTGGTGTCAATCAAAACTAATCTATCTACAAGTATGAAGTGTCATGTCGAGTGTTATGAAGTAAAATCATTGCTATAATTAAATTTTAGATATGGATACAGTGTTCATGTAAAAAGTAAATCAGTACTTGACATTCATAAATTGTTCATTAATTATAAGTTAAAGCTTTCTCAATGAAGTCTGTAATTAAAAAGGTTAAGAGAAGGTCTTTATATTTTTTATTTATCATACCTATGCATGTATCATCAAATATTAGGGCCTTTGTCAATTAGTGCACAATATTAAACGAGGTGGCTGTATTTTAGAGAATGTGTAAAGCTTCATTATGTCAATTTAGGCTCAAGTATAATTACAGTGTCGGCAAAAGCAGCAAAATAACTATTTGTACGAGTGTACATTTTGGAAACAGGGAATGCCATCACAGCAATTCGAACGTATTTACAGATGAAACACTGACAGCGGTGTGATTGTAGCAAATCATACGAGTAGATATCACAAAATGTTATATATTGCATATTCGTATTTATTTATTTTTTATATACATAGTCATTTATAATATAAACATATACTTAACAGTTCTGCTATTGCCAATATAAACTGGGTAATGAAATTTATTTTTAACTCACACTACATTACTACGCGTTTTTCGTAGTCAAATTAATTAATGCAAGAATTTACTTTAGAAATGGTATATAAAACAAATTAAAGATAATATTATAATTCGACCTATTAATGAAATAATTTTTCATTCGAGTGCCTAGAATGTTGTGCGTTAAGCTATTTTATAACATTTACATTTTATTTATTGGTTGATAGATTTTAGAAGGTCTAAAGTTTAGCCAAATCAATTGAGTTATAATCTAGGTCACCTGATAGTCTCATTTATTCAGTAACGTGCTCGGCTAATAGGGACTAATTTGCGACGGAAACCAGAAATTCAACCTAAAAGTTGGGATTGATTCTTTAAAACCCCTATATAAAAACATTGAATAAGTAACACATCCAGCCTAATTACATAATTACCACATCAATGCGTTTCTAATCTAATTCGGGCATTAGAATGTCAACTAAGTTAGTACTTTTGCGTATAAACAATCATTTAACTAAATTAAAACATATTATTTGCTGTCTATGGGTCAGACCACAGAGATACCACGGCTGTACACATAGACTAGGGCACTCCAGGTTGATGGCGGGGATAAATTCCAATAGTCGCTAGCATTTATTTTGTTTAAATTACCTGTATAAGTGTTCCTTCTACTTTTGACGTGTACTAGTGGTGGATTATTAAAGGTTAAGTATTCTTCAAGTGCTCGAGGCTGGGCAACGTGTACAAAATCATGAAACGTTGTTTTTGAGAGTTTTCAATCGTAGTAGTCAATCGCCGTAGAAAGTTTTAGTAATGCATCCACTTTATTAAACGTGACTTAGACACAATGTGCATATGACTTGGCTCTGACTTTTTGAATAAAAATCACAATAATATCATAAAAATCTGGATGCAAATACAAAAGCAGAAATATTTAGTGACAATTCCGCTGGAAAGCGGAAGCTTTTCTTTTTTTCCCTGATTTCTTATAATATTTCTGATAAATTGAAAGCCGAGGCTTTACATATCATCAGAAAACGATCCAAAATCCTCGATATTCAAGTATCTTACAAGAAACCGATTTTTGATCATTGATGTAAGGTCGCCAAAGCAGACTGCAGTGCCGGGTTTTTATAGGATCATCATGTGTCTTTTCATGATCTATTCCTAAACATGAAATCGATAAACTGCTTGACTAGGAGAGTTCCAGTCAAGAGTTCGTTTCCATTCTTGAAATGTGTTTTCAAGTTAATTTTTTTTCGCGCTGTGTAGTATCTTTACTATCAGTCACTTAAATTTTTTTCGAAGCCGTCCCTGGCTTGTCAGTCGTGCAGTGTAATTTCAGCATTTTTCTTTCTTTCCTTCCTTGCCACTCTTCGTGAATTTCACCGTGGATTGTTGTGCAGTATTTTGCGCCGGATACTGCCCACGTTTGTAGTTCTTCGCGCCACTTCCGTAATTTTATTTTATTGGCTTCTAATAAGTATGATTAAATTATCCAGTTATCACCTCTATCAGTATAACCAGTAGCTATGTCTATTTTATACTCTCCGAGAGAGAACGGAGCAGAATATTTCCTTCACCGTCGGGATGCGAATAGTACGAGGCGAGGAAACTTCCTTCATTTGACTTCCTGCAGTTGAAAGGCTTCTTATTGAGTCAGTGCCAGTTTATTTTGTTACTATGATACAGTACAAGCACAAGGCCCACCTGATGTTAAGTAGTAACCTAGGAACAAATTGAAAATATGTTCGTTAAAATCCGATAACATGTCGACTGCTCAACACCTCTGCTCTAGTTTTTTTGTGGTCGCATTTTTAGCACTATTTCAGAATACTGTTGACGTGTTTTACGACCGTAACCATAAATACTCTTCTAATATTTTTTTGTTACTACGTAACGAGACGGGTAGATTGAACATGTTATGTTTTTTATATGAAACTGGTACTGAGCAAAGCCTGCTTGCCTGCTGTTAAGCGTCATGCTTGTCTATAACAGCTCAGTGCTATTCTGAATTTTATTTAAACTACTTCTCAGCCCTGCATGGCAATGCACTGAGCTCGTTGCCTAAGATTCTCAATCTCTCGTCGTGTTATTTCACCAGAAACTTTTCCTTTCAAACTGAAATACAGTAATGTTTCTATACATCAGCTTCTCGATTGAAAAACTAGCAAAAGTGTGACACTTCCCCAGGTAGACTCTGCAAAAGTTTTATCACAGATATGATGATGCTGACTGACCTAAGCTAAAATTAAGAAAATGGTTTTTTTATCAAGATATTTGGAAAAAGGACAAAAAAAACAACATTTAACAATAAAAAGGAGCGATAAGTAAAATACCAATAACCGCCGGAATTCGAACATCACCAAAACCAAGAATCTAATGCAATATCTGCAGTTGTATTACTTCTGATGGTGCTTGAGAGATTTCTGTCGTATTTAGTTACCACTTTGGGTTTTTCATCTCATCAAATTAACTCGTCTTTTTAAAGTTTTAAAAACGACCAAGCTTAGCAGGAATGGAAATAAAATAATTTTATTACATCCTTAACATTTTATATATTATATTATATAATATTTTATATTATAATTTTGTTATTTATTTTAATTTTACATAGTTCAGTTTCACGCATATCGATAGCAGTAGACTCTATTAATGCTCAACAAAAGACCCTTGCAAATTAACTTAATTCACATCAATCTAGAATTAAAAATTTAATGCAAATGCGATTTATATCTATTTATATTTTAATCTACGAAATGATTTGCAAACAGCAATAAACTTCCCCTTTTGTGATATTACATATTGATTGCAGGATTACTAGAAATTGGACGGACATTATTCTATAATTATATTAGGGTATGGATGAGATCTCAATTCTTCAAATAATATTATAATAATAAGATACTGAGATTACAAACCGCATATCGAACCTGTTTTTAAATAAATAATATTGATTATCACACAGTTAATTGCTACAGAATTAAATTATTCCAATTCCTTGCGTATGTAAGTAATTGTACAGCTGCACAATCAATACGTTTCCACGACTGCAGGGATAAATGGACGTTCAACTCAGAGAGAGATTGCATGGGGTCTTAATCTGCCGCGCAGGACCTTAGTGATTTAGTTGATAGGCTAGTGGTTAACCCTAATGTCACTGTTGTCTGACGTCCAGGATGTGAATTAGAGTAGGTCTGATTTCTTAACTCCATGCTCGGCTGTGAGAGATCAAAGCAGGCGAGGGCACTATTCTGTGCAGCAATGACGGCCAAAGGAACCCTCCTATGGCGCGCATTGCCGTCCTGTAGCTCGTCCGTAGTGTGGTGACTGTTGTGTGTGATTTACAAACAAGTGGATCTCAGATTGGAACGAGAGTTTTGAATTAAGTATTGGTGTTCTCGTTCTAGTTCTAAATTTTTGAGGTTCTAGAAGCTTAAAAACAAACAAGTCTTAATACTTTTTAAATTAATTATCTTCTTAGGCAACATATACCATAGACAACGTAAGCAGAACCGCGTGCGAGTTAGCTATTAATAAACAAATATTCTTTCAGTAGGTATAGATATATTATTCATTTGTTGTTGTCTATCCAAACAAATCTTATCTTCAAGTACAATCTCTACATCTACATGTATACTATTCGAGTGATATGAAGTAAAATCATTCCTATTAATAAATATCAGATATGGATACATTTTTAATGTAAAAAATAAATAAGTACTTGACATTCACATATATAATTAAAATTCATATATATATATGAATTTTAATTAGTTATTATTTGAAGTATTCTCAATCGAACCTAAATAAAAAGGTAAAAAGAAGGGCTTTGTAATTTTCAGTCCAGCATTTACTTGGATGGAAAAATATTAAACATCATAAGTATTTGGCAACTCTCTGATTTATAAACAGTTTTTATACATAATATGCTCGCAGTAAGTTAGTATCACAGATCAATAAACCAATTGACTGCACATATTGCTCTGCACACTCACTCCCTGCGCGTATGCAGCTTACTGCTGACGTATTGTATTTGATATATATATTATATTGCATGCACTTGATCCAAACATAATCTGCCTGCACTAGTAATTTAAGTTTCCATATGAAACGGTTTTCTTCTTTTGTGCAACATAATTGAAACACTTTCTCACAATTGATCTAAATACCAGCCATTAGTTCTATTCAACAGTATTGCACAAAAAATAACCTAAAGAACAAGTTAGCAAGTTTTACGCATAATTATTATTATTAAAGAACTTTTTAGCTAATACCTCGCTAAAATTTGTCTCAAATTTTCTGAAACAAACTTGAATTGTTCAGTAAATCTCTATCTAAATATTGACAAGCAGTAACAAAGCTAGCTCCGGGCTACAATAATCCAACAATGGAACGAAGTGTCTGTCAAAAACATTTACAGCCATACTTATAAACGCTGCCTTTAATTGACGATATTCTTGTAGAATAAAACCCTGTTTAAAATAAATGAAAAAAATAAAATAAAAAAAATACTTTAATTGACATTATTTAGTACTGCGCAAAGGAAATTTGTTCGGCGCCGTAATAAGTGATATTATTTAAATTTAAGCGACGTTTATAAGTAACGCCGTTAAACTTTTAATTACAAACGAAAACCGGGACAATTTGCCGTTTTTAAGATCAGCCGTGCGATTATCTAAGAGCCAACATCGTTAGTATATATAATGATGGTCCTTGATCTTTGACAACATCCGTGAAACAAATAAAGACATGACAAGAAACGTTGGAAACACAACCTTATGTACAAGGGCGATATCGCAAAGTATTTGACAATGGTGAGCTCGTCGACGAATCATTGGAGAATCGCACGGCTTCACAAAACGTCAAAGAGAATAACTATTGCACATCGTTACTATACATAGCGGGAATATTAACTTCACTTGACTTCCTTAATAGGCTTCTGTGACTGTCACAATAATTCTGCCAGTGTTCGTACATGCTAGTGTCATAAGCCGTGAGGAGTTTGTAGGTTGTAGTCTAAGAATATGATCATTATTAAAAGAAAAGAAAAACGAACAGAAGTTAAAAATCCCCTATGATGACTGTCTAAAACAAAAGACAACACAAAAAGGATTATAGACTAACACAAAAGTAGATTATGAAATTGTTTAAGTATGCCTGCTATAAAGCATTTACAGGCGGCACTATACTCGGCATGGAACGACAAAATGGAATTTTCAACGTTCAGTTAATGCTTGACCGTAGTAGTTAAATGTCGCCTAGTTAGTTAGTAGTCCTGTTCATATGGTCTGTATTGTAAATGTGTATGTGGAACAGATATATGTGTATGCAACGTTTAGGTGGTAAATTGTCCGATTTTAAAATGCTATGCTTGTAAAAGGCCTTGTTGGCAAGCGGTTATTATTGCAAATGGTCCCGGTAGAAAAAATATTATGTTTGAAAATAATCTTTGAAAAAAAGCAATTATTAAAAAAGGTCAGGCTTTTCCCTCTGAAACATACAACTCAAGTCTTGTAATTTCAGCTAAAGTACCTTTAGAGATACATACAAAGTTCGTAGTCTGCGGCATTGCAATGGTTGCAATGCCATACATGACAATATATTATACACAATATCTACATAATAATTGACCGAGTGTACGAAGTGAACCAAGTCCCTGCAATGACTCGCCAAAATTTGCTGTCATCCGTTTGGATGTTGGTACCCCGTACATGCCATGTTGTTCAGCTAATCTTGACCAAAATAGGTATACAGGTTTCACAATTCAGTAGTTTTTCTTTATGTTCGGCGTTTTTGATTAGAGTGGTATAGTATGATGGTTGGCTGTAGCGCCATTACTTAAAGTAGCCTAATGCTTATTAAAAGTCTGTTTATAATTAGTTATATATAGGCTCGTATGGACCGCTAGTTATGTTTCTTTGAGTTATCTATGGACATGTTCCGTCTGTACGTAGTACTAAGTATTATTTATTCTGCAGCAGTAATACGACGGACTCAAATAATCGCTAACTATTTGTTAATACTTCAACTAGCGTCACCAAGGTTTAAGCTTAACAACAGCGCTGTAGCTATTCCTGCAGCATCATGCTGAGCTCCATGTGCATGACACCCATTTGTACTTTATATTCCTTAATTTTAGTATAATTTCATTTAATATGTAACGGTGTTTTGATAAATGTCTTCATTATCAAAACTCATTTATTCATACTCCATAAAGCTGAATATGTGGTACTACAGTACTTAACCAAGAGGAAAGTTTGCTTAAGAACCAGATGGTTAATTATCTTCAAAAAGGACCCAATAGCATTTTATCAAACACATTGATCGTACAAGAGATCTTATTAATTGGATATGAGACTAAATTCAGTTTAAAACGTATATGCAAATAAAAAAAAATAAGCCATAAGAAGAAAAGTGGCCATAATGTTCTACTAGCTGCGCCCTACGGTTACACCCGCGTAGTTATGGATGATGATGATGAAAAGTATCCTATAGGTGTTAATACAGTGCCTCATCTACCTCCATCCCAATTTTTATCAAAATTGGTCTATTGGTTTGAGCGTGAAAGAGTAACAAACAATCTATCCATCCAAGCATTCACATTTAAAATATTAGAAGGATTTATTTTATATATTATTCCATATTTTGTTTTTATTAGTGCTTGTGTTATTACTTCTGTTGCTAGTAGGCATAAGTTTATTTGCCTGTCGTTCACGTTATTGACGTACGTTTGTGAAATGAAATAACATTCAATGAGCGAGGCGCAGTTCAGCTGTTACGCGCAAAACTTAACCTGAAATTGCCGAACTAAGCATAAGTTATTACTAACAAGCGCTACTACACTAAAACTTATATGTAATCTTAAAACATTAGATACTCCAATCTTAATAATAAAAACCATGTTCTTTTAATCTAGTATGTTTTTTGTTTATATAGTTTACATATTGTTATGGAAATATATAGGATTAACTAGAAAACCGAGAATGATAATAGATTCAGAATTTGTTTTCATATCCTAGCGTAATACAAAGCTATGAAATAGACTAGTATATAGATGTAGCTTAACTTTTCCTTAACTGCAAACATTTATTACCCATACAAGAAATAATTACAAATTCACTCCAAAATATTGATTTCTAACCAGCTGCTCATATGCATGTGACGTGTCCCTGAGAACAATGAGTAGCCTCATGTACAACAACAAAGCAAGTGACTACCATTGAATGATACATGATAACATTTCTAGAAGTTATGACAGGTGGTTCTTTCGAGTTAAAACTAGAAATGAAATAAATACAACATCAGTCGAATGATTTTTAACGTTCAATATTTTCACTAGTCTATTTCTACACGTTGTAAATATATAGACCGTAGCTTTTAGATGGAACAGTAAGTTTAAGTTGAAGCAGAGTTTCGCTCGTGCACTAGAACAGACAAAATAATAATAATAATAAATGATTTACGGTTTACGTTTAACGCCCTCTAATAAATCGTTTCATGGAATAATTCTGGTATTGTGTGATAGCCGGTATTGAAATAAAAAGGTTCGATTTATTTCAATGGAATACGTGGCGTGGTTGTGAAGGATTCAGATCAGTAAATTATTTCATTCATAAAATCATTGATTATTAACATAATACTACATAAATTTAGGAGGTAGGATTTAGTATATTTAATCTGTGGGTAGGGCTTATCAACGTACGTCCTTTTGTCAGGGTACAAATTGTCAAATTTGTCAGATATTTTGGCAATATATAATATTCTGGTGGTGGTGCCAACTACAACGGCCGCTAGTATAAGCCAACTAGTAAGTCAGATCCCTCTTTTAAGTCAGGACAGGCCTTTTCGAAGATTTGAATCCGGTTTATTCAATGAAAATTCTTTATCACCCAGCATATAGTAAAATATATCTTTAATATGATGTTTGTCTTTCGTTTGTGCCGTATGTTTTAAACAAAATAAAGATGGTTTTGATTAGAGTTCTCTTTATCAGTACCCAGTCGCACACAAGCAATGCGTAAGATTTAAATAAACGCCGGGACTTCAAAACGAAATGATGTTCTCCTTCCGCGTTAACAATAAAATAATTAAATAAATCCTCCACTTCTTGCGCTGCATAATATATAATAAAGTGTGAGAGCATAATTTAATTCAACGTGGTTTTGCGTTCATTTAGCAAAACTGCGGTTTATCCAAACCGTCCCGGCGTGTGGTTATAAGTTTCAAAAGCTTTAGGAACTAAATAACCTAAGCTATAATAAGTTGGTATATTTTTGTAACTTAAGAAAAATAAAGCAATATTATTTATTAAATACAAAAAAATATTTAAAAAACTAAACAACAAAGATCCGTCAATAGATAGGTTTTTGTTTTTCTGCTAAAAAGGTAAGGGCTTTTATTTCACATCGCAATTTAGGTTTGACTTAGACCAGTTATTTTTTCGACACATAAACATGGTTTCAAACTATGACTATTTATAAACCATGTACGGCCCTACTTGTAAACGCTGCTTAAAGTTAAGACGAAGATTAGGAGCTAATTAAAATAAAATCTTACGTTTAAATGTTCTTAAAGTTAAGAGCCTGCTGAGTAGCTACTAATATAGCTGTCAAATTAAGCAGCCTCGAACCCAGGTTTAGTCTTAAAGTTAAATTGCAATAAGGCGGCCTATTTCGAGAGAAATCAGCTGGTAAGGTGAAGCCAAATCAAATAAAAGTCAAGCCATTGTGTGTGATTTATTCAACACAAACCAATGATCTTATATTAAAAATAGGTTTAGTACTCGCATATAAACACGGCAACAAAAAATGTGGCTGTACAGACACATTTTACCCGTCAATAGAATGTAAAAGTGCAGCAGAAGCGACAGTTTCACGAGAGTAAATGTTAATAGTGTTACTTAAATTAAGAGAGATGTAACGCAAGAATAATTGCGTTGAAGCGGTATCAATGGCAACGTTTATCAATGTACACCGTGATTGCAAAGGGATAGCACGCGTTTGTACAAAGGCAATTATGGAGTGTATGAATGAAAAATTCAAGTTCTAGGAAATCTACACACAGTCAATGTAAAACTTTGTATGTATGGATGTCATTTACTCAATTACGCAAAACGGCTTAATAGATTTGGATGAAATTTGGTAGGTAGATAGATGAGGCACTTATTTACACATAATAGTACTTTTGACACGCCTCTCAGTTCCAATACTAATATTTTCAAGGAATTTTTATACTTGTATATAAATTCTTTGAGCTTATACTATAGTCTAGTTTGTCAAACCAGTCAATCTCTGCCAATGATCCTATAATCTTGCATTCCGATTAACTCCAGATCTTCTAATGTGGTCCTTGGCCGAGCCATTCTACCACAATAAAAACACTTAAGGGACTTTAACATTCATGTTTACATTTTAAGCTCTATACATGTTTAGCGAAGCGATGATAGCCAAAGACAATTGAGGGTCGGCCAGCAATCTGACGGCCGTTGGATCAATCCTTATCACAGAGTGTTTGTAAGGTAAAGGATAACAACCTGTTGCTACGCACCCAATGATATGATCAGGCACCTGATATTAAGAGCCAGTTGTCATTTTAGATCTAGTGTGATACGCACCTTCAACCGCGTACATCACTGGCCATCAAGTGAGATAGTTGTCTAACACTACCTTTTTACACTTGATATGCATCAATTATAAACAAAAAAAACTTATTCTTTGTCATTTCAATTCACTTAATAAATCAGAATACATTTATTTAATTTTACGAACGTAAATTAATTAAATAATTAATTTTGTAACAAAACAAAATTTCATACAATTAATTTATTCCTATATAAAAATAATTATCCTATTATGATATAACTTTAATCGCTTGGTCATAAAGATATAGAAACACATAATGATATAATTAAACTTTTTGCTTTTGGCTCAAAGTTTCAAAACTCTCTCAAGTTTGGCCACTAAGAAACCGCTTGTAGATTGAGGCGGTATTTTTTTCGCTCTGGTATTATTAAGTAGTCTTGTTTTGTAGGCTTTGTGGATGTGCCACCATAATTTTGCCGGTGTCAATAGAAGCATTGTGCGGGGAAAAAGATTTTTCGATCTCGATCGAATTTGAATTTTATCGGTCAACACTGCAAAAACATCTGTTTAGTCACGTGACGAGCAATGCGTTCGTTTTATGGTAAGCAGCCCATGAGTGCTTACTCACCAATGCAAAAGAGTACCTACCAACGATGGAGCGATCATTTTCTTACCAGTGATTCGACAGAAAGAGTCTGTACAAGGAACTAGTTTTTTGTTTCTTTATGAGTGGACTCGTACATTTGTATACATTTGTCATTCCTCCAGTTAAAACATGTAAACGTATAGTTGCATCAAGTAAGATATATATACAGGGAGTCAGTGTCAAGTCACAGCCACTCGTGAATACGAACGCCATAGAATTGCGATTGACGAAGTAAACACAAAAACAACTTTTCACGTCTTTCACATTCACAATCTTGGAAAGATTATGTTTGTCATTAGAAATCTGAGTGCAAAATTGCATTTTGTGAGCGAACAACCACATTTTTGAAATTCGAACCCTTCTATTCCAGCCTTTTCTTTACCGCAAATGCATAAACTACTGTTAGTGCGTCAACCTCATTTCTTTGAACAATCGCACTGTCCAGCCAAAGGTTGCAGCACTGGACTGAATGAATAAAAAACACTTATCTAGTAATAGTTCACCAGTTACAAACACAAGTATTGTTCCTAAAACTTAAAGTTAACAAGTATAGTTCCCAAAAAGTTCCAAACAAGTTCCAAAAAATATAAATATCAATATTAGCAATTGTAGTTACTTTAATTTAATAACCAAGCGTTTTTGCACCTAGCGTTTTCCTCGCTGTAGTGAAGTGAAAAATTGTGTTTTTCACTCGGCAGCAATGTTATTTTGCACCTTTGAAACCCTCGCTACGCACATGATTTTATATTTGCTAAGATCCTTCCCTTGCTCATGTTTCAATACAGGTACCAAAAACTAACTTTGCAGCCTTGCATAACAAATAACTATTTTATAACATTTTTAACTTTACCTACATTGGTGCAACAAAACGAAAACATCACGGCTAATCCACCATAATTACACGTGAAAATCTGAAGAAACAAAAATGTAGGGAAGTGTTTTTTCTAAATTTACAATTAATAAACACAATCAATGATAACCATTATTTGGCTTTTTATCAGCCATCCCGTAGCTAATAATAATTAATCAGCATAATTTTTTTTTTTGACCTTACTTTGATGGTACGTACTGAGGCATTATGGGCGGATAATGATTTCTCACCACACACGGACGGAGATGCCTCGTAAGTACATGACCTATTATTTTATCATATTTAATAATTCTGATATTTATCAAAGTTCGTAGACCAACGTTTTATACTATCTAAATAAGTACTAACAAAAAATGGATCGATTGTTTCCTGAAATAAAATCATTGTCGACAACAAAACGCTGTCGCTTGTAACGAGAAGCAACATTGTTCGTGGCTACGCCGTCACAAATACGTAAATACCCTTGACCAATAAAGTTATCCTTTGATCCCTAGCTCCGAATTTCGTTATGTTAACATTTTCTATACTTAATGTAAGTAGATATAAATTATTCTCGGTTTAATCTCTGAGTCCAATACTTTGAGAGATCTTGAAGTTGATTGCAAAGACTTTGTTATATATGAGTGTTGGTGAAATAATTGATATTTAAAGATTTAAGTTAACTAAGGGATACACGTACCTATCCTAGTCTACAAGTAATCTTACTGAAAAGGGTTCGAAATATTGTGATTAAAATAATACAAAATATTAAGTAATAAATACAGTTATTTAGTAACCCGTAAACACACACTTCTTGGAATTCTTATGTACTTGGGCCGCGTGGGCTACAGAACAATACATTTACCAAGAAACAGTGGCGAAATAATGTACTTTCTATAATACAATTGTATTTAGCAACACACAAGTTTATATTTAATAAATACATGATAGCTTAAATTTGAATTTTAAAATATAAGAACTTAAAATTAAATACTAGAAACTGCCATATTGAATGTCCGTATTTTTATTAACTTATTTATGCTTCTACTTTGTTTGCAGCAGGCAAGTTACACCAAAGCGCCATTTTCAAACTGTCGCCGCCAGAGCGATAGTCGATAACAGTAGGTACTTTATCTTTACAAGCACTTTATTTCTTAATCTACTTTCTATTTCACAATTGCGGATGACGCTACTTTGTAGTGAGTTACGTCAAATACGAGTACTTCTTTATAAAAGTAAGCAAATATCTATAAGTAGAACGTCTTCCCAACTAGCCTTGATTCATGCTCCACTTGAAATCAGGTAAAAAATATCGTACAATTTGAACTATTTCACTGCTTATTCGAGATTCAATACTTTATAAAATATTACTATTTAAACACATTTACATCAACTTATTTTCTTGATTCATGCTCCACTTGAAATCAGGTAAAAAATATCATACAATTTGAACTATTTCACTGCTTATTCGAGATTCAATACTTTACAAAATATTACTATTTAAACACATTACATCAACTTATTTTTTATTTGGAACAAGTTTGTCTATTGGCGCACAGAAATAACAATTTATTAACCAACCTCAACGTATTGACCAAGTTGCATTGGCCATAGTGACGAGCATATTCTCTGCTTATGTCTGAAGTTGTATGCACGTTTGATTGAGAAAACGTGTTCTGGTAAGTAAAGTTTGGTTTACTAATTTCCTTAAAATTATTAGTTAAATCTTTTTCCTTTAAACCAGTTATTTAATAGGTAGGTAAGTACTTAATTAAATAAATCGTTTTGATGTGATGGTTCTTATCTAAGCTACAAAAAAGCTCTATTATTCTGTCCGACATTGTCTCCTGCACTCCTCCCATCTACGTCATTAAGAGCGAAAATATCACACCAGTCTCCCAATTTCACATTTGACTTTCATAGATTTCATGGATCCAGGTCAATCGTGGGCGGTCTCCGATCCATTTGCTTTATTTTATTATCTTTGGGCGGTACACGTAAAGTCCGTTTTCCACCGACAAAGAGGAATGAAATGAACTAGGGATGCCTATCGGAGCGGTCTTCGTGTACATAAAATAGGATTGTTTTTCGACTGAGAAAGAGTTCGGAAGTGCGCCTTTCCACCACAAAGATCGAAGCGAAGAATGAGCGAAGCTGAGCGAGGTAAACTGAAAATGAGAAATTAATTTCTGTTTTCACAGCGAGCTCGAACCTGCCAAAAGTAATATTTAACTTAGTGAATTAACGTAAATGTTTGTCAAACATTTACGTTAATTACCACTTCGAATCGTGCTATTGAAACGTAAAGTCATATTCAAACATTTTCAATTTGGAAAATCCCCCATTTTACTCCTTGAATTAATAAAGTTAATAATACCTGTTTTAGGATTTTAGATCGAGATGCTGGTCCTTACAGCCAACATGTAGTGCATGCGAGTATGAACGATATGTATTTCAATGCGACTTACTCGTTTTTTTTTAAAAGGTTCCAATTTATTCAAACGACAATAATAAAAGACTGATCAGATGATCCGTAGCTTATAACAGGTCCCATCCTGTCCAACCCATACATGTCTTTGTTCACACAACAATGGGTTATGGGTCGACAAAGAATATACTAATTCAGTCTGTGCGCGATGTCCGCCGATTCCAAGCAGCTGACCTTTATTACTCTTTACTTAGGGTTGTCAAATTTGAACGAAGAAAATTTAGATTTAATTATCTAATCAACTATCATCTTATACCACTCACTCACTCACCACCACTTTCGACTACCATTCACTCTTACCACTCGTATACCAGGTGTCGTGACCGGTACAATATATGAGTCAGTTGAAATTTCTATATCAACTTAAGATAATATAAAATAACTAAGATAAGGTATATAAAATAACAGATTAAGATTTATCCTTAAGATAAGACTATCTGTGGAAACAGTCGCCTCCAGAAGTCTGCTTTTGAGAACACGAAATGCTATGCACCCGGGCCATATAGTTATGTGTAATTTATGACCCTTTAAAGACTACGGGATATCCCAACAAAAAAAAATACTATATTTATTTAATAAGGGATCTATACAAGAAACTTGATAATAATATCGTAGCCTTCCAAATATAAAATTAAATAAGATAAAATAGAATTTACTTTATATTTTTCGAATAAAATATGAAATTGATGTTTCATTTTCCTACTCAATTGAATCTCTGTCACCATGTCATCGGAATCACAAGGATCATCAAGCTCAGCATCAAAGTAACCAAAATATCACAATTCATTAAAACACTCACTAAAAAGTCACTAGCTTGGAACCAACCTTGGATTGAACAAAAGCTCACCAATCTCATCCGTTAAGGCACAATCACATAAATAGATCGAAAAATCACGGAGCAACGCAGAAACGCAGCCGCTCCCGAGCACGGAAATTACGGAATATGGATTATTGGATATAATCTAATGTATCTATGCATCAATAACGATGAATATATGTATATTGCGCATGCTGCACACACACGCTGCTCTCCCTACCCTCTGTGGCTGACGTAGCAGGCGGTGGGGCTACGTATCCGATCTACCGTAGGGGGACCACGGGCGTTCAGATGCGGGGAAGTCTGGCGCATATTAGCGGGTTTGGTCTCAGAGTCCGTTGTGGTGCCCCATGTGTTCTGGCGGTCGTGGGCGAAAGCTGTCCCGCTTAAAGCGGCAGTGACGGAATACCCCGGGTTTTGGTGGATATACGGACTCCCACATAACTACCTACCTCCCCGTGGTAGGTGGTATCCAAAGAAGATGTCACCGGGACAAAAAACAAAAAATAAAAGGCGGAGTTTGTAAAAGTTCCACCACTACAAAACTAGTCGGTATCATTTGGCACAAAGTAGATACAATTTTCTGCTTTGTTTATTCTTGGTAAAGGAAGTTATTGGCAGTTTGCGTCCCTGAAAGCACTGAAACGTCAGCATTGGACCGTGATAACAGATTAGGTTGTAAGGGGGTACCATTTATGTGATTTACTTCATGTGATCAGTTCTATTCGTTCTAATCGAACAATGCTGATCGAATGTGTCGGATGAGTGTCACCGTATACTTATATTTATTTTTATTTTATTTTATTCATTTTATGAAGATTATCGACTATATAGTTCAAGCTATGAACATTTGCATGGGTGACATAAAGCCAGTGAAAAGTCTCCACTGTTAGCGCAGTATATTAGCATACTATTATTCGGTATTGTTTTATTTCGTAACCAAAAACTTCTGCCCCCGACTTTATACAAGTCTATCGGGGTACAAAGCAGCCTATGTATCTATTAACATATGAAATTTATTTATTAACATATTTATCAAATCCCCTTCAACGGAGTGGTTCTTAGCCTAACGTGAGCGAAGCCATGAGCGAAAATGACTGCAAAATGTCCTCTAAAATAACATACCTTCCCATTATTTAACAAACTGCGCTGCATATCTTTGAATCGTAGATACTAGGAATTTGTTAGAGATCTTTGACAAGATTTCACGACCAACAACTGGAACAGATGGCTTTACCTACCCTCCGGACTCCTTCTCCTCTGCACCTGTCTCGTATTATTGCCCTAAAATAATGAATTAACATTATAATTTAGGATATAACTTAAAACGACAAACTCGTCCAATAACTATAACAATTTGGAGTGCAGCTCCAAATTTTTATAGTGTTCTGTTTGCACTGTCTCTCAGAGTACACTTCTTAACAGTTATTATTTTATGTATACGAGTTACTAATAATTATCCATATACAAAGCAACGAATAGCTACGTATAATACAAAGCGTGTTGCTAGCGGTTCGGGACCGCTACAGAGTTCGGCAGGTGTTAGATGTGGACGGCTACACTCCGGATATCGAAATAGTAATGGCTATTGTGACTTTAAAATATCGAGATATTTTGTGTTGCGTAGTGTATATTCCCCCGAATTCAGACGATTTGACATACATGAAAGCATTTTTAGTGTTGGAAAATGTCGTAGAAAAGTATTCAAAATTCGATGTTTTATTATTAGGAGATTTCAATCTCAATTCCTGTAGCTTAAATATTAGTTTACAGTTTAATTATTTACTAGCGTATTGTAAACTGAAACAATATAATACTATAGCTAATAAGTTCGACTCGATTCTGGATTTGGTGATGAGTAGTCTTGGTGAGGAGTGTGTGAGGGTGCACGGTGACATAAAAATCGTTGAGCCTGAGGACGCGTACCATCCCGCGCTCAAGGTACGCTTGCGCATCCAACGTCCGCGCCCGCGCCTGCGCCCGCGCTTGTCGCCTCAAATCGAGAATGCGGTTCCAAAGTGGAATTTCCGTAAGGCTGATTTACATTCTTTGTATGCCTCATTTGAATGTATCGATTGGGAAGAAATCATCTCTGCAAATAATGTTAATATAGCCGTAGACTTATTTTATGATAAAATTAGAGCATCCATGAGTAACTGGGTCCCACAAAAAATAAATAATACTGGTAGCTCACATCATAGGTACCCAACATGGTTCACTGCATATATAATAAAAACATTAAAATACAAGTATTTTCATATGAAAAAGTACAGGGAATTTGGGCTAGAATTTAACTTTGAAATGTTTAAGTATTATAGACAACATTCGAAACAGCTCATTAGTGAAGCGTATGATTTGTACATCAAAAAAACTGAATGTGGGATTCGCAAGGATCCGAAGAATTTTTGGCAATTTGTAAAAGAACAAAAGGCCGACAGGAACACTTGTGATGAATTCGAGTACGAAGGTCAGCTGGTCACTGGTGAGGATGCAGCCAATTCATTTGCAAAATATTTCGAGTCCGTATTTTTGTGCGACGCTCCCACCTTGTCTGTGGAGGCCGCCGAGCGGGCCGCCGCCGCCGCTGGCACGCTGTGCTCGGCGCGCATATCAATAGACCACATAAGCTCAGCTGATCTCTGTTATGCAGTTCGGCGACTAAAGGCGCTCTCTTCTGCTGGCCCGGACGGTATACCACCCTTCATTATAAAAGATTGCGTATCCGCTTTTAAAATACCGCTTCTTCACATATTTAACTTAGCGTTGGGCACCTCCGTTTATCCTGCAGTGTGGAAAATTTCTCGAGTCACCCCTGTACCTAAGAGTGACGTCAGATCGAAAATTGAGAACTATAGACCTATAGCGGTGCTGTCAGCGTTCGGCAAGGTATTTGAGTCTATCTTGAATCGTAGCATTTACTTGCAAATTCGGCCCTTGCTAAATGAGAACCAACATGGTTTTCGCGCTGGAAAGTCCACAACCACCAATCTCATCAACTTTGTGGACTATACGACAACCAGCATGGATCAGAATGAGCAAGTAGATGCTGCGTACTTTGATTTTAAAAAAGCCTTCGATCGTGTGCATAACGATATTCTTTTGGAGAAATTTGCAAAAATTGGGTTCTGTCCGAGCTTGCTAACACTTTTTAGTGATTACTTTGCCAACCGTATCCAATTTGTACAATGTCTGGGATACCGTTCTGATCCATATCATACTCTATCTGGTGTAAGTCAGGGAAGTACATTAGGACCGACTCAGTTCTCGATCATGATAAATGATCTTCCGAATGTTGTCAGAGCAGCTAGATGTCTCTTGTTTGCTGACGATCTGAAGTTATTCTTAGGTATAGATGAACTCGCTGACTGCGAGGCGCTCCAACGTGATATTGACAGTGTTGTTGAGTGGAGTGAGAGGAACAAGTTAGAGTTTAACGTGTCCAAATGTAAAATAATAACTTTTACAAGATCCCGCTCCCCGCACGTTCACAACTATACTATGTCTGAAGTACCGTTGGAGCGTGTCACACAAATAAAGGATTTAGGTCTCACACTTGATTCACAACTCACGTTTAACAAACATATCACAGAGTTATGTAAGCGAGCTTCTAAGTCCTTAGGATTCGTGATGAGACAGTCAGCTAGGTTTGATGATGTGCAAGCTTTACTGTCTCTATTTTATGCTTTAGTCCGCAGTATGTTAGAATACAATGCATTGATTTGGGACCCTCACGAAAAAAAGTATACGCTGTTAATTGAGCGGCTTCAAAGAAAGTTTGCTAGGTTTATTTATAAGAAACTGTACGGATACTACCCCAGTTGGACATATCCTTCTTTATTTGTTAGTGGTATGGTTGGTGTGAACACGCTGGAGCTGAGGCGAAAGTGTGCACTGTGTTGTCATTATTATCTACTACTAAACAACAAAATAGATAATCCTAGTGCATTAGCTCAGTGTGCACTATACATCCCAGAGCGAGAGTCGCGAGCGCGTGCACAGAGGCGCGGCCGTAGCGTGCCCCTGTTCAGGCCGCTTGTTACACCGCGAACGGACACCGCACGATGTGCGCCGACACACCATGCACTCACACTACTCAACTTCTTAATTATTTGTGAATCTGATATGGATGTATTTAACACCAATCTTAATGCATTATTGATAAATTATTGTATACGTTATTTACCCCAATTGTGTCACTATAGTTAATATATAACCATTAATTGTTATTACATTATTCACGTCTGACTCAAAAACGTTTTGGTTCTTAAACTGTAAGTTTTTGATGTAATTATTATTATAAATAAATAAATAAATAAATAAATAAAGGGTACCTACATTCATTTCCCTCACGATTTCCTAGCTAACTTATGGGTCATTATTACTTATCATCCAGAGCGTAGGGCGGTCATGTCATTCATTTGTCACTCGCCGTCGACTGAATTAAAAGCATTGGGTATACCACATCCTGAATTCGGAATATGCTTTCGTGTATGTGTGGGAAGATGTATTCTTGAGACAGATTTCTTGTAAGGGAAAAATCTTGTAATGAGAATAACTTTTTTCAAGTAAATAAATATAGTAGTACCTATTATATTTCCAATTATAGTTGTTGTTGTGTATAGCAAGTTTGCAAGGCTAAATTTGGTAATTTTTTGTTAGCATTGTTCTATAGAAAAATTGCAGGATTACGAGTTCAATGTAATAAGATTAAATTGTTAGTTAGTGTTATTCCTTCCTAAAACGCTATGATACGCCCCTCGTTTTATTCATTTTCCAATTTTTCTAGTCTTACATAAACCTGAGTAGACTTGCTCCCTCGTGTGACATCAGTTCTTTGTAATTCCCTTATTTTGTTACCATTAGTAATTATCAGCTGTTACTTTTTTTAGGATTGCAAATCAAACGATAGAAATGGTTTAAACTAAGGGTCATGGATTAAAGTGCGGATGATCCGCAACATCATCATCGCAACATCATCCGCACTACATGTCTTTAATTACTGGACGCCTGCCCGATGTCCGAGATCCGTAAGCTCCACCTTTCACATGATTGTTGAATCCGTTTACTTATTATTGGATCGATAATTTTTACTATTTTATACATACATAAAAGTATTTTCGATATACGAGTAGTTTTATGTTCAAGCTGAATCACCAGCGGCTTTGCTCACTTCACCCCTTAGGGTGAAAATTTACAGAAACCATTTCTTTGAATGTGCTTATAAAATAAAAGGCACCAACTGCAATATCTGCCTTGATGAATCAGTTAGGACAAGTACGATAGGGTTGTTTTATTGCACTGACTTCTTAACTGCTTAACTACTTTCTTAACTGGGACAAGGGTGGGGAAACGATGATGATTGTGGTGATGACTGCAACGATGATAATTATGATTATAATAATGACGACTACAAAGACAAAACCTGTTTATTTGTCTAATTTAAACTTTCAAGTGTAGCGGATACATTCCAAAGCGAATTTAATGTATTTCAAAATACCATCATTACATACTGTAAGATAATGACTACGTTCTTACATTATCTAGTACACAACGCTACTCTACATCAATCAAAGGCTTTTAATTGAATACATACCAAAATAAACACGTGAATGTGAAATCCGGCATCCAATTACTTCCCAATAAACACATTAATTGATCAGAACATAATATCATATATTAGTGTAGGTACTAAAATAGTTCCACTGAGGTAATATACTGTTAGATATATCAGCGATCCAATTTCGCTTAGGGATCTGTTTATTTGCACTTATAGCAACTTTGATTAGGGTTAAGAATATTTATGATTCATATTCTACATGGATTTTGTGAACGTAGACTTAGGTTTAAGATTATATTAGGCATATACAGTTTGAGCAAAAACTCACTTTGAAAAAGGTAATTGCTTCAAGTCTTCTACTGAACTTTTCTTTATATAAGATAGAATAAAATGATTACGTGAGTAAACGTAAGATACCATAACGAGGATAACAAAAAACCTTACCCAGACATAACGATGTGCTATTGTTTAGAACTCATCGAGTAGAGTACATATACAAATTTATTCATTTTTATCGTAGGCATTACATCTAAATACCAAATATACGGAGAGCAACCGAGACAGACATTACTATATTAAATAAAAAATTAGGAAAAGTAACTTAGTCATAATGTTCGGAGCATTCTACAGCATAGCTTGATTCTCGCTTGGTCAGCTTTTGAAAAAATAATCGATTTAATCAAATGAAATAAACAAATAAACTGAAAAGTCTTCTTTATTTTATGTCTTTATATAGTCTTATCTTTATTTTATTTGTGTAATAGATGATCATATATAAGAAGATGTGGATTTAAAAAAATTGTGTATTTCGCCTAAACAAAGTCAAAACCGAATGCTTAGTATGGATACCTAGAATTATTTACTCCACGGGAATACTATGATACTGGCGTCTATGATGTTAGACTCATTTATTCATACATCTTCAACTCCATTTCATAAACTTATTTTTTTATTAGTAAAGAATACCTTCTACATATCAAAATTAATAAATACTTGTCCTCTTACGAAACATGTTATTACCTCAATGACATATCCCTACATAAACATCACAACATTTGATTTAATTCCACGAACTTTGCCGTAATAATTAATTCGATCGCCCGTTTTGTGATTGAATCATGAAATTATGTATTTATATTTTGCTAGGGTACGCAAATAAAATGTCATTACCGCTGATTTCAATTATCACCTGTTCGTTAATTTTAGTTACTGCGATTAATATCAGTCATAAACACATAGGTAGACGAGTTTCAACCAGTTTTTTCTAAGACAAAGGCGAATTTTTTTTTTATATTTCATAGGATCACTATATCACCTTGAAGGTCAGTGATAATGCGGTCAAAAGTGGTGCTGCTGGAAGAAAACATTTTTATAGCTCACAGTGAGCGTCGACAGCCGACCAGCCGGTCGCCGGTTAGAATCCTACCTCTGGCTCAAACTTGCGATGAAAATAACATTGTGGGAACTTACACAGCATGTGGGACAGATTTTAGTGTCTGCTGGGTAACATCCGACAATGGACCGGGATAAGAAGGGCAGAAGGATGAATTTCGAAGGATGACGGCCAACCTCCGTGGAGAGGCACCGAAAGAAGAAGAAGGGCAGGTACTTCCATCACTATAAATCCGCCGATATGCAACTAAAATTGAATCCCGGCACATGAGAGCCTGTCACGATTCTAGGAATAGCGTGGTAGCACCACTTATCATCTGGCTAGTACCTTCTATATACTGCAACATCAAAATAGATATTTATGAAACAATGCACGTTGATCAAACACTGGCCTATCGATTATAATACAAAATGTTGCATGAATATTAATAGTGAGCCCGCTACAAAGACGCTCGTTTATGTAGTTAACAATGTCTTTCAGGCAATAATAAGTAGGTAACTATATCAACGCCTGAAAAACCTTTTATGCAAATTTCATGTAAATTAAAACGTTCGTGAGCGAATAACGGCGGTGAAAATAGACATCCCTGAGGAAATTCTTGCAGAAACTATTCTAATGCCAGTATTTCAAGGTAAGGAGAAAGAAAATTCTTTTAGTTTGACCCTCTTTGTCAGAAAATGTGTAACTAAGTTGCAAATTTTTATGTAATTAATTAGATTAAGATTGTTATTAAAGCATAGTTAACAAGGTAGTTAAAACAATCTTATTAAAGTTATTTGTAAGAATAGATCTTAAGCTCTTTATGTAAGTATAAAAAAAGCCAACAACATGTTCAGATCGTGATGACCAAATTAGCTTAGTTGGTAACGACTCTGCATTCGAATCTTGAGGTCCCAAGCTCAATCCCTAGCTAGGCCAAGTGTTTGTGTGATGTTATGTGTTTGTTCGCAGGTGTTGGATGCTTGTGATGTGCACGTGTGTGTGTCCATGCGGTCCGCGGCACAGTGACTCCTGACGCGGGGGTGTACGGTATTAGAATAATTACACGTTAGTATACAACAATAGGTACACTTAATGCATGATGCATAAACATAACCGCCCCCCGTAAGGTATTTATGGAAAACAAAAAGTATGGGCTTTGGATAATGTTTTAGAATGAATGTTTTATTTCATAAATGATGACGTGAACATTATCTTATTTGCTTACAAAGAAAATACAAGGCTACTGGCCATGAGGAAAATAATTATCTGCCGGCACAAAATAAATCTGACGTCTAATTATAATAATTAAAACAGGCTAAAATGCTTTCGTTTACTTTCATGACTTGATACTTTTCTAGGTCGATTCTGCGATTTGGCTCGAGATGATTTGCCTATGGCGTGCACAAAGTAGTCAAATATTTGAACCGAAAACGACAGCTAATTGAATTAAAAATATATGTAGTAAATTTAATTATAAATCTATGGCATGTATTTATAAGAATGACTTTATATACTTGTCATGCTTCTAAAGCGTACGTTTATGAAAATTGTTTAATAAAAAAGTATTGTGAAGATAAATAAGTTCCTTGACTACCTGACCTACGACAGGATAAAAATGATAAGTATAATAGACAACGTAAAAAGTAAAACCATAACCACGTATACAATACTTCGTGCTTGTTTTATGGTTTTATGTCATAATTGGAGGGTAAGTTAAGAGCTGTTTTTATAGGTGTCGTACTTATGATTTTTCTATTGTAATAAACGACGCTTAGTCGCTTAGCTTTAGTCGGAGTTTTATAAACTTACACGTAACAAATGTATGTAATCTTTGGTAGAAATGTAAATCTATATATGTAGGTATATGTAATTATTTGTGCTGAGTGACGTGACTGATTCGTCAATGCAGAACCTACATCACTGCGGTACAAACCTGATATGTTGGTAGTTGATGCTTTTTAAGTTGTGTAAGCGCCCACTAAGTAGGGATTTTTGTAGATTTATTCCCGAAGGGGATGATTTTAATATTTTTCTGGGGCTTCATATCTAATCGAAGCCGCTGGCTAGTCAGCTAGTAACGTAAAGTGTTCACTATGTGTGTGATTGTGACCATCAGTATGATTATCAAATGTTGTGTAAAACATTTGAATATCAATATTATTAAAAAAATATTTATTTTTATCTATCTCAGTAAGACCAGAGTTGCCCTTTTTTTCAGTCAAAGTTTTTCTTCAAAACATTTCAGTCCAAAATGAGCTGCAA
This sequence comes from Selenia dentaria, assembly GCA_917880725.1. Lineage (NCBI taxonomy): Eukaryota > Metazoa > Arthropoda > Insecta > Lepidoptera > Geometridae > Selenia > Selenia dentaria. The sequence continues at coordinate 9,259,496 of OU862891.1, forward strand.
GCAGTTCAAGTTGATTGATGTGTAACTCTTGTTCTGACTCTGACCACAATCCACCAACACCCTCGCCATTGCAGTGAGCTCTCCAGCCTGTTAACGAGCTATCTGTAAACATCTATAACTTATAGTTTTTAATAAGAAAGGTTTTCTTAGCAAACATAATGTTATCACACCACCAGTGGAGGCCTGGTAGAATACCCCGTGATAGTTGCATGTTTGCATCATAGTTGTTATCTGATACTATGAGTGCCAAATATTTTTCTCTTTCCATTACTTTAGTATGCAAAATTCCGTAGGAAACTGCTGGACTTGCTGCTATCAATGTACCATAATGAGTCTTGCAAATTACTAATCTTGCAACTCTTTAGTGATATAAACTTGTTAGCTAGACTCTTTATACTTGTCTGTTTTTTCAATGGTAGCTCTAAGCACATATTGTTTGAATTTATTTTAAAGCCTAGAAATTTGCAATGTGTCATAGGCACCAAATTACTTTTCTCCCAATTTATAATAAGCCCTAGACACTGAAATACCTTTAATGTTGCGTTCATGTTTTCCAAGCATTCATTGTAGGTGCGACCCAAACATAAATAATCATCTATGTAAATATTAGACATATGCCCTAAGCGCCTTAGATGAGCTATCACTGGTTTTAGCAATTTGTTAAACATACTAGGTGCTGTGCACAGTTCATATGGTACTGCTGTAAATTCATACAGTTGCTCATTAAATACAAAACGCAGGTATTTCCTGCGACTCGGAGCTATTATAATTAAGAGATATGATTCTTTAAAATCTATTGTACACATATAATACTTGTGATTTATTAATCTAGTAGCTGTTCTTATATCTTCCATTTTGAAATGTTCCAACTTGATAAATTTGTTAAGAGGCTTTAAATTTAGTATAAACCTAAATTTTCCATTAGGTTTTGGTCTCAGGAAAATTTTAGAAATGAACTGTCCCTTACTATAGTTACACAGTGAAATAGCTCCAAGATCTAATAAGTCATTAATAATCTCTTGAATATTATTAGCCTCATTTGTAGAAAACTGTATGCTGGGTACAATTGTTTGGGTTGGTTTGCAAATGAAAGGGATTTCATATCCCTTAACCCATTCTTTTATAACGGGGTCGCTTGTTAATGACTTCCAACATTTTAAGTAATTACTTATGTTTCCTACATGTACCTGGTTAGTAACTAGCGTCTGTGGTAGGCACCCCTCAGAGTTCTCTCGGAACGTTGTTGTGCAGGAGCTGGTCGATGCTGGTAATGCGATGGCTGAATTCCTCGGCCTCTGGGTCCGCCTCGTGCCATTGCTATTGCTAGTTGATGCTGCAGATTCTGACCAGGTGGACCGTTCTTGTTTTCCACAGTTCTAGTTTTGACATTGGATGTAGCAGTTTTTTTTGGGGTTGGTTTTCGAAATTGTATGGATGCCGATGATTGCTGCATTAGTTTATTTGTCTTTATTAGCTCTGCTATGTTTTCGCCATACAAGTATTGGTCTCTATTTGATTTATCAATCATTTGATTGGAACTTTTACTGAGAAGAGGAGAAATGAGTAGTCGTCTTGTCTTAGTATGCTGCTGGTTCAGGTCATTTAGTAATTTTGTTGCATCACTAAGAGATTTAAAAATCTTTAAATCAGTATTTTCTTTTCCGATTAGTTTGGACATAACTTCTCCAATTATGGCCGTAGCTAATCCCAGCTGTCTTTGCTGATGCTCTATGGCTTTGTTCCTATGTTTGAAGTTTTCAGTTAAGGCTGCATTTACTTATTCATTTAGTAAAGGGGCTTGAAGGTAAGTACAGTTTTGAGGAATCTAATAGGACTTTAGTATTTTTCCTTTTACTTCTTTTGACAGACCTGAGACTAATATGTACTGCCAACATTTTGCAATATCTTTGTGGATAGTGCCTTCAAATTTCTTTGGTTCCTCATATTTTTTGCCAAGTAGTTCTCGATATGGTTCCAGAAGCTCAGCCTCCTTGTCTTGTGTCGATATTTCGACAGGTGTTATTTCATCTGAAATGTACACAACTTGTAATAAAGTACATCGCCTGTGCCACTGTATCGCATACATATCAACACACAACAATCAGCTACATAAATACTTAGTACTTTTGTTTGATTATGCACAATATCGTAAAGATATTATCATCAAATGCTGTATCTCGTACAAGCGATTGATCTTCGTGTTAAGTATCTCGTACTACACGGAAAGGCGGAATAATTATGACGTGTTAGCTGCAGTATCAACCACGAAATACCTACTGTTTCCTTATGTTAAGCTGGTTTATTAGTGAGAGAAATTACCTTCATTATTCGCAGGCGGCGACATTGGGGCTATTGGTGGTGTCTCCATAAGATGACGATCCCAAAGACTCTGGTTGTCGGTGAGCTGTGGTGGCATCTCCACATGACGACGTCGAACTTGCAGAGGACTCCGGCTTCGCGATATCGACGCACTACCGGAACCCGTACTGCGTCGTCTACAGCGTTGCAAACGATCTTGATATTTCTTTATTTTGCTGAATATTTTTTCTTCTGTAGGCATTTTTGCAATTTTGGCAATTACCAGACAAAATGATTTAACCACGATACCACTCGAGAGCGCGTAAAAGAAGTGTCAACGCAGTGCTGTCAGAGTCATAGAGTACCTATAATTTTTTTTTTAGTTATGGCTCTTAAACGCGATACCAACGAATAGCGAAGAAGATACCACACTGTTAACAATTAGATTTCAGATCATCGTGAAATAAAATATATATTATAATATTTAAATACGCATCACGTAACTATTAATCTTTTATATAAGTATTGTTCCAATTTGTACGATAATCAATATGGTTCAAATTAAATTATGTATAGTTAAGGATTGTCATCAAGGTAATTATGTAGTAATTAGGTAAGAGACAAAATGTTGATGTTTCGTGTACGTGTAACTATAAGTAAGATAAATAGTTATTTGAATTACTTGGCTTGTTTTATATTAATAAACAGCAAACGGCCATGTCGTGTGGCTGACAGTTAGCGCTACGCATTCCTAATATAAAACTAAATAAAAATGTTCGTTTAATTTGTGTTTCTCACACACACACTTACAAGTATATGCCTATCACACAATTAAAAACAAATAAAAATATTTTTTTCATGTCTTGATTATAGCCAAAGTAATTCATATATCCAATTTAAAATATGGGTTTATTATACGCCACAAGATTGCAATAAATTAAGTTACAAAATATTTTTCTATTCCTCAATTTTTACTGATTCAGGAGACGTAGTGAACAACAAATGGCTTACCATTTCACAAAAGTTTGTCAAATGCTTCTCCAAAAAGTTAAGCTTGTTATCTACCGCCATTTTTCTGAAATTGATTAATCTAAGGACAGAAACCTTCGTCACTGATTTTCAATCGCATCCCATAGTCATGACCTCACAAACCTCAGCAGAGATACTTAACGTCCTAGAAGAGATGCGACACTCGGCGACACCGCACAGTTCGTTCCATATAATAATATATGTACATTGCGATACAAAAACGTATTACGAAAACCCGCCAAGTGCGATTCGACTCGCACACGGAGGGTTCCTTATAATAAAAAACTTATCTATAATAAATATTTCTAGTTTCTACTTGTTATCGTTATTACAACCGCGAAAAAAAAATTAAGTATATTACGTTTTTTGTATGGGATCTCCTCTTAAATAATATTTGTATCTTAATTTCATTATTTATTTTTAAAGATTATAATATTACTCAGTATTCTGTCAATATGTCAATCGTGTACCTGTTGCCGTTATAAATATAGAGCAAAAGCGAGCAAAAAAGTCACGTTTGTTGTATGGGAGCCCCAATAAATATTTATTTAATGCTGTATTTTAGTATTTGTTGTTCTAATAGAAACATAAATATGTCATCTTTGAAAATTTCAACTGTCAAGATAAATCATGAGATACAACCTGGTAACAAACAGACAGACAGGCAGACGGACGGACAGTGGAGTCTTGATAATAGGGTCCCGTTTTACCCTTTAGGTACGGAACCCTTAAAAAATAAACAACGTGAACATGGGAGGAGGAGTGCGTTGGCAACACAGACTATAGGATACTAAATAAAATAAATTAATCATCCTAAATTAATCATCCAAAATAAATCATAAATAAATCTGCAAGGACTATTGAAGTAGAGGAAGTTCCTCTAGGCAATACTTATTTCTGTAGCCGAACCTTCATTGTCACCATACATTTTAGACCTCACTTTTGTTCAAGTTAAAGTCACTCTGAATTCTACAATATTTTGGCAAAATAGTTGATGACAATATCAACACCTGGCAAATTAACTCAGATGTTGAATTGGTTTGGACTTCCATTTTACATTTTAAAATTGAACATCTGAAAGTAATTCTATAGAAAATACTAGACGGCTGAGCATTTCAAAGTTTTATTTGTCTTAATTAATTTAACTCAAGGATTTAATGTCAGGACCTTTACAAAGGCTGAAGTTGAGCCGTAACGTAGATGCCTGTTTGGCGTAGAGTACAAAGTTGTACAAGAACTGAACATTATGAAACATTATTTATAAATGACGAGCGGTCTCAGTTCTAATTCATAACTTTATTTTTAAAACTATTTTCTACATGACGTAATGATTTTCATCTAATAATTTGTTTTCAGTATTGTCCTACTCCAATTGAGAATCTTTCGTTAAATTTGATCAGAAATTAATGCCTTTTTACTGTCGAGTTATTCAGGGCATGTGCCATTGTTTCAGTATCAAAATGTTCTCAATTGTTAGTAGTGATAATTAGTGCAATTAATTGTTAACATATAAATACATTAAAACAAGTATGTTCGTTAATATTCCATTTGTAGCAACAATAAAATAATGCAAGATATTATATAGGTAACAGAATACATCCACACCTGAACTATAGTGTGGTTCTGAATCAGGACCCGGGGCCCCGGTCGGATTCCGGAAGCTAGATTAATGGAATCTATTGTGAGTCAGATCACGTCCGTCGGGGAAGTGCCGGATTTAATCTCAATCTGCATTTTTTCTTGTCACATTTATCCTTCACATGTCATGAACTCATGACTCATACACTGCTTTATATTATGATGCTATCGATTTATTTCCACTGCTAGTAGATGCGAAATTGCGTGAGTTTGTTACCACACAATGCTGAAACGGCGCAACAGATTTTACTATAATTTGGTTTAACTTCACAGGACGTCTGAAGGATGATACGATATTACAAGTACCATAAAATTATTTTGTAAGGCTTTGTAAAAATAAAGTATTTAAATTTATTATATAAATTAGTAACCTTGTTTGTTATAACCATAAAAGTTCACCGTTATTTTTTCCTAAATTTGAAACGGTTTCCTTGTTGTGTCTAGAATAGTAGATTGTATTATAAGGGAGCAAATTAATATTTTAACAGCACGGGCGTTTTTTTGAATCCAAAGCGAAGTGAGGGATTCTTTAGTAGAATCCTGAACGTAGCAAGGGATTTAAAGTACCTCGCCTGAGGCAAAAATATATTTTGCGTCCGTGTAATACACTGTAATTTTCATCAACCTCTATGAGAAAATAAAAGGCAACTCATATTTTGTATATTGTAATAAAATAATTTAATAAAACGAAGAGTAACAACTAAACTGAATTTTAATAATATCTAATAATAAAACAACTAAAAACTTATATTTACATTATATTCGCAAATATGACCATTTATTGTTACTGTTTTATTAGGAATAGAGATTATTGTAGATTTTATAATCTGTGTGTTGGAATTTTTTTTTTAGGTTTATGTCCATCAGACATCCTCTGCAGGTACTTACGCTATTAATTTTTAATATGTGTCCAGTTTTACGTCGTTATTAGAACTGACTGTTGATTTTAGCATTGAGTTGGTGCTCCAAAAAGTGGAATGACATAATGCTTTTAAATTCAATATTTCGACCAACTCTGTTAGAATCGTGATAGAATAAAATGTTAAGCGCTTTTTATTCACAGAGAACATAAATTGATGTGGATACCAGACATTGTAATTTTAAATTAGTCCAATCCAAAATCGTAAATCTAAGATTTGAATTTATCGTTGGCAAGCTATCTATTAACTTAGGATTCCTGTGGCTGTTTTCGTTAAGTTCGCTATAATTTACATTGACTGAAACAGATGAAATGAATTTTTTTTTATAATGTACTGGCTGCGCGCCTTTATATTACATAAGGGCATCGTTAATTTTTTAGGTCAAGGACTAAACTAAAAGATCCAGATAGCACTGCAACTGTCATATGTTGCTTGACGCTTATCGCCAGGCGTAGGACTAGTGTCACTAACTAGTATAAAAATACCTTTATGTGATTATATTTTAATATTTAATTATAACACTGATTCCATTCATTCCACTGATTAACAATACTGGTAATTCAAAACTCGTCAACGCTGTAAAATGCTGTTCTAATATCACTTTTCATGTCTCCTGACATTGCAGGCAGTCTATTATGGACTTTACTGCTTGGCACTTAGTGGCCAAACTCTTAAGTCAAACATTCACAAAACACGCCAAGAAGGATTGCATCTGTGATCAGCAGGTGCGGTGCTTGCTTAGAAAAGTTTATGAATTCATCTTGTGTTTTGTTCTTGCCAACAGCTTCGCTCGCTTCACCCCTTTATTGGAGGCTAACAACATAAATAGCTTTTAGTGCAGTAGAGTTGTTTGTGAATGAGTTCGTCCGGGGAAGTACTGCCGCCCTACCGCTTTTCTACCGCGGAGCAGTAAGGTATGGTTGCCGGCGGAATCACAGGTAATTGTACTGTAATAACTCAATGTCTTACGGTTACGGACGCTGTGCAGCCGTGCGATCCTGTAATGATTCGTCTTGTGACTTGTGACGATCTGCATCTGTTCTTGGCAGAGGTACTTACCTAATAACAGGTGGGCCTCGTGCATCATCTCCATAATATATATATAACGTCCTCATGTATGTATAATAGCATAAAGAAAAAGGTCAAATGCCAGCATTTCTAAAATTAAATTAAATTAAGTTTTTAGATAAGAACAAAAATCTAACTTCATAATTTATATATATATTTTATTTATATTTTATTATTCATTTGCGAACAGTAGACCTCGTGAGCACATATAGTCTTATCAGCGGAAATTTTTCGCTGTACTTTTCTCGCTCATATTCGAAATTAAGGTACCTAATGTGTGTACTAAATGTTATTAAAATCGGTCGATAAATAAGTGCCGCAGCAATCTGCCGCCCTTTTTAAAAAAAGTTTAGAAAAAGAAAAAGCAATGAATACATTTTTTCACGTACTTTGTACGACTACGAAAAACAGATTTCGGTGTTAAATTTCAGGTAAAAGATAAGTTCAGGAGAAATTGAATTAGTTACGGAATTGCGTTGATTTTGTTTTTAGCAGTTATTAATTTGTGATAAATATAACCAAAAAATTAAGCCACGTTTGCGATGTGCGTACAAGATCAAAATAAATAAGTACAATTTGAAAAATTTATACTGACTTCCATTCTATTCAGTTATTGGAGTGTTACACAAAAACTACTTAACCGAATACTCGTATCTATATACAATTAGTTTTCTCACAAGATCAAATAAGGTGATGGCAGAAATAACAGCGCCGAGCTTTGGTGACGAAGCTTCGTGCTGAGTTGTGCCTAATTAACTGCTATGGCAGAAGCTAGTATATGTCTATACCACGTATTAAGGTACGAACGTATACTCATTATTACCTAATTAGGTATAGGTATTAATATTTGCAGTAATTATCTGTGTTATCATTAAGTGTATAAGTTTGGTTAAGTATAATCTCTACTGTGTAATGTATGTTCTATATATATAAGGGTCTCATTATCTGTTTTAGTTTTATAATCTGTAATTATTTATATGTTCCTTTTGTCTACATTCTGCGGCTAGAAGTCCCTTTGATTAACGGTGAAAATGAAGTTTAATATCGATGTCTAAATTTTAAGATCTGGGCGTGAAGTTTAACGAAAACTTTATTACAAATTCGAAACATTTCATAAGGTAATAATTTGTTCGCAAATTAAAGCGTATGAAAACGGCCGTCGTTTTGAGCTTCATCGCAGTCGGGTAACTAAGTACCTACCCAGTAACTCTAACGCCATCAAGATTAAAGTTGCCTGGAAGAGATTGCTTTTAGCAATAAGGCCGCCCATTGTGACACAATTTTTGTAATCATTACATTTAAGTTTTCATATTGTTATGTTTTGTGAACAATAAAGTGTTATCTATCTATTAATCTAATGACGTATTTTATCAGAATCGGTTGAGCCGTTGAGCAAACGAGTGGACATTGAACGGACAGACATACAGGTGCATAGCAGTAACACCTTGTTTTGAGATTCGCAGTAGCAATGTGTTAAAAAGATATGTTATAATAAAAATGTAGCAACAAAATAATAAACATTCTGTTTTCCGAAAATTTATTGCTTCAGGCGTTACTTTGCGGAAATCCATTATCAAATAACGATATTAAAAAATATTTAGTGACACTTCCGCTGAAATCAAAACAATGATTTTGGCCTATTTGGGGGCGTGCACCACCCTCCCGCATAAAATGCTAATAGGAAGAATACAAAATAAAAAACACAAGAAAACCCAAATAAATCAACACCGATTCGACACGTGTTTCGCCTCTACAGACACGAGGCATCCTCAGGAGATGTTGACTCGTCGAGCGCTAGTCCGACAGTGAGAGAACAATTTTTTTTTTTTTAGAACGGACTAATGCTGTTTGCCTCTACCGGCATTTACAGCGTCACCGGACGGTTGGCGAGCGCAGATGGCACTCAGCCAGATGCGGGCGCAGAGGGCGCACCGCCTAAGGCGAGCGGTGAAGACGCTTCGCCGCAAGGAGAGGAGTAGGCGACTTGCTCAAGGGCACCACTAGGGTACGGACCTCGGCTTGGGCCGTCGCCAGGAGAGAGGGGAGTAAGAGAGAATCGCCCCGGTACATAAGTGTACCGTTGAAAGTGGGCCCTATGAATTTTAACTCTACGACTATTTGGAGAGAATCTAACCAAGACATAACTTTTGCCTCGAGCTCGCCGGCGAGCTCGGTGTTTGACTGTGTTTACCACTAAATCATAACCTTGTGTACCTCGCCTCCCCCCATTTCCGCGACATGGGTCCACACCGCGACCAGGATCGTCGCGTTGTGCACTCATGACTGTACTTTGGGTGGGGCTACAATAAGAAACTTGAGTACCTCGCCCACAGCCGTTACCTGGGCCGGAGTCTACATCGAGGCCAGGGCCGCGGTGTAGACTCCTGCCCGTACCGTGTCTGGGACTACATAGAAAACCAGTGTTACCTCGTCCACAGCCATTTGTTGGGCCAGAGGATACATCGCGACCGGGGCCGCGGTGTATACTCCCACCCGTACCGTGGCTGGGACAACAATCGTGTGTGTGTGGATTACCTCGACTGCGACTGGGGCTGCGAAGAAGATCTCGGCCGGAGCCTACAATGCGATCGGGATCACAGCCCTGGTCGGGTCTACAACCATTACCGGGGTTCCCTTGGGACGACGCTAAAGCTGCCGAAGTAACGGCTGCGATGGGGTCGTCCGGGTCACCCAAAATATGCCTTGGACGGCGACGGGGGGGAAGGAAATGAGGATCGGTTATGTCAGTGGAGTAGTTCGCCGCTTCGACCACGAGGGGATTCGAGTGGTAGGGAGCTTTGTCGAAGTGGCGGCGGGCGCAGTCTTTCATATACTGCATAATAGAGGGGAGGGTGAAATCGCAGTGCAGTTCGGCGTTCCGCAAGTACCACGGAGCGCCCACTGCCCTGCGCATAAAGCGATTCTGAATCACTTGAAGTTTGTGGAGGTCGTGTTTCTGAGCATGGGCGAACGCTACAGATGCGTAAGTCATGATTGGGCGGATGCAAAGTTTGTAAAGAGTCGTCTTATTTCTAAGAGACATTTTACTGTTTTTGCCTATGAGGGGATTAAGACGACCCATAATGAAGGCCGCCCTATTGCGAACAATCTGGATGTGTTTCGCGAAAGTGAGTTGGCGATCAAGGGTGACGCCCAGGTATTTGGCAGATTTAGCCCAAGGGATGGGTTCGCCGAATAGGACTATGGGTGACGGCATGAGATTCCGCCGGGTCTCAGTGAAGTACACTGCTGCACTTTTGCTAGGATTTACTGCAATCCGCCATTTACGAAACCATGCACCGATTACGGTGATGGCTCGTTGGATGGCGCATCTCTGCCTGACCTTGAACCAGCCAGTAGAGTAGATTGCAGTATCATCCGCAAACTGAGCGATCTGAACATTAGGTTCAGATCGTGGGATGTCGCTGGTGTACAGCGAGAAGAGAATGGGTGAGAGTACAGAGCCCTGAGGGACACCTGCGTGAATGGGATGCGGGGAGGAGAGCGTTCCCTCGGTGCGATAGCTAAACGTTCGATCCCTGAGAAAGTCTTGTAAGATGAGTACAAGACGGTCTGGCACACCCAGTTGGTACAGCTTGAATATCAAGCCGTTGTGCCAGACTTTGTCGAACGCTTTCGCTACGTCGAGGAAGACAGCTATGGTCCCTTGGGGCTTTGGTTTCCTATTGAAACCGCCTAGGATGTGCTCCGTTACGCGGTGCACTTGTTGGACGCAAGAGTGTTTGGCTCTAAAACCAAATTGCTCATCGGGAAGGAGGTTATTGGACCTAACGTGGGACCAGAGTCGGTTCACAATGAGCCGCTCGTAAATCTTCCCCAGAGAGCTGAGGAGACTTATGGGACGGTAGCTGGAGGGCTCGGCTGCCGATTTGCCTGGTTTGTGAATACCAATGACAATGGCATGCTTCCAAGTGTCTGGGAAGGAGCAGTTGCTCATAGCCGCATTGAAGATGCTAACTAAGAGATGGACTAGTGGGACTGAGAAGTGTTTAATCACCTTGTTGCTGATACCATCAGCACCAGGGGATTTACGGGTCTTGAGGCTCTTGATCAGAGACACTACCTCGGATGATTTTACCGGTGGGAGGAGTGGGAGGTCAGAGATGGACATAGAGCTTTTACGTTCGACTTCAGATTCCACCGAATCGAGGTGTTTCTGGTCGACGTGATCTACATTTAGAGTACACTGAGCCTCAAGGCTATCAGCTAAACACTCGGCTTTGTCTTCGTCAAGGAACGCTATGGAGAGGGGAGGTGGCCTAATGAGTGGAGGCATTGTCTGTTGTCCGTCAGATTTCAGAGCTCGAGCCAACTGCCAGTATGCCTGGTGAGTTGGCTCAATCTCTGACAGTTTGTCGTCCCACCTTTGATCACGCAGCTCACTCATGCGTTTCCTTACAGCACGCTGTAAATAGCGCATGGTGGCTTTGTGAGAGAACAACGCAGAATCGCCCGCTTATATAGCAAGCAGACTCCGCCACCTTGTGACTCACTGCACGCGCGCCGGCCGCTGCTATATTGTTGCTGGTGACGTATTTTGGGAAAAAATACGTAATAATGGAGATGAAACCATGTTGGTTTGGTCATTCAATAGTGTAAAATTATTATTATTATATTTTATAATCTCTAATTGTTCCAACACACTTAACCGAAAGCTTTTTTCACAAACATGTAAAAAATTATTTTTCCTATCTCGAACTTGTGGTGTTATCTTCTAATATAGCTATAAATATGAATTACAAAAATAATAAAGTTGTACGAAAATATGTGTGGTACTTAGTGAATAAAAGAAACACACGATAACAACTCAAAGTTTTCTATAATTACAAGATCCAAGTAATTATCAGTACTATTTCGAGGTTACATGTGCAATGTGTGTGTAAATATTTCCTGGAAGAGCACTCACGAAGCTCGAAGTCATCAACGATCATGGTCTCTGTGAGCTCTCGGGTGCCCGCTGCGGTGACGCTGTGAAGAACTCAGGTCAACATATTCGATACCTGACAACAAGAGTGGTTTGCCATAATATATATTTTATGGGATACAACTATTATATAATAATAATTTTTTTACATGTGTCTAACTCACTAGAATTACAATACCGTATTTTTTTCATTACAACTCATTTATATGTAGAAACTCTACCTTTTAATAGTTTAACTTTTCATCACATATCATTGGTTATTTTTATTAATGTTTTGAAACAAATAAAACCCTTTTGGTGCTCGAGTCTCCTTTGCCTAGGATTTTTGCTAAGTTACTATGCAGTGTGTACCCATGGCGGCGATCTATTGCTGAAAAATCACTTGGTTGTATAAAATAGTTACAGTAAGTACTAAGTACTAAGTAGTAAGTACTCGACAGTAGGGTATTATTGGGCGTCCTACTCCACCTTCCGTTTCTGAGGCTCACTCCGTTCGCCTCATCCACTCTCGGTGGAGTAGGACGCCCAATAATACTTCGAGATCGTGCAACATATGAGCTTACCTTGATTAAGATATCATCGAGTGTTTGGTCTGGGCGCTGTTCCACTGCACTACTTCACTACCTATCATCGAGCGAAATTAGTATAAATAACTGTTTCACTGCACTACTTTACTACCTATCGCCGACCGAAATTATTACACTTTAGGTTTAGCTGAAATATCATCACTAGAATGTATAAACTTGACTCTTTCACGTTTCTTCGTGAAGTGACATTGGAATTACGTTATTAAAAGCTATAAAGTAATAAAACTGCTGAGCTGCATAATGTACATTTCTAAGTATTGCACGGGTCGTATTAAAGTAACTACTCACATGTGTGTGTCAAGGTTGTGGGAATACATTTATGATGATTCGAGCATTTTGCGGTCTATATTAAAACATTACTACGTAGCCTTTAAATGAAATCTTTCAATGTCCGAAATATGATTTAATCTATATAAATAAAGTATTATAGGTACATGTAGATAAAACAAAATTGTATTATTAACACAATTTACAACTGGAGAACGGTTGGATAGGTCCTTTATTTATTTGTATGATTCCTGTCCTCATCAAATAGGTACTAAAGACAAAAATAACTATAGTAAAAATGATACAATTTAATTGTAACTTTAACGCGTACGAAGTCGTGGACAAACACTAGTTCATATATTACGCTTAGGTAATTATGTTTTATGAACAAGTACACGGGTATCTATTTCAAAGAAGTTGCGGCGATTATTGGTGGCTTTGAATATACGAAAGTGTTATATTTCATTACTCAAAAAAGTCAATTTGACGGAATCGATGGGAAAGATTTAATTTAAATGGTCGTAACCGACAATAATTACTCACGATTCTTTAAAACAAAGAACTTTAAGTATATTTTCAAAGTAACATAGTTTGCTGAATGGACGATTTCTCTATATAAAAACTCGATCAATTTGGTTTGATAAATTACTTTACTCCTTTGTCTTAACGTGACAACTACGGATCCTGGTTTCTGCCCGCTGCCACCGGCTGGATATACTTGCTGCTACGCGCTTAAAAACTGTTGAAAGCTACAACGAAAATGTAAGTAAGTGCTATCTATCTAAATAATCATGTTTGTGGTTTAATGAATAACAATCCTAATCATTAACTAAGTTATTAACAATACTTAGTGATTGTATCAATCTTTATTAACATTATAAGTGCAATGTTTGGATGTTTAAAAATATATTTGTACAGATTTTAATGAAACATATAGGTTATCTTTTCTCGTGATACCAGGATTAGGTCGCAGACAAAGTTGGTGTTTTATAAATTATTAATCTTTGTGTCTTATTTGCAGGTCTACCTCCGAAAGCGAATATTCTCACAACAGCCGTTCCGTAGTGGTTGAAGCACCGCCGCAAGCAAAGCAGCTGAAGAAAAGGGCGACGAAACGCAAAGTGATCGATTCACAAGCTACGAGTACATCCAACAGTGTCACCGTTTCCAAGCCTCACGAGTCAAAATTAAGGTAATTTACTTACATTTAATTTACTTACATTACTTACATTTCCAGTATTAGATATAGTCCGTTACAATTATACATATAAGTCTTCTACTCCGATTTAAAACACATAACAAATATTAAAGATTCTCTTTTTGTACAAAACTTTTAGTAGGTAATATAGTTATTTCAACGTTAAACCACTAAGGTTAATCATGGGTAAAACATTCAGTAAGGAGATAGTAATTGCTTAAAACGTCTCTGAGGACAAATGAACGATAAACCATGTGTGGAAGTAGCCAATGTCACGCGAAATCCACAACAGGTTGTATTTACGCTGTAATTTGAATTCATATGCAATATGTTAAAGTGGGAACCAAATATCTCAGTTATACGTAAGTTTATTTCATCGAGTATATTCTATTACTTGTGTTAACTTTGAAAATGTTTTGCTTTGTATTACCTACTTTATACGTAAATTAATATTATTTGTGTCCAGTGATGAAGTATACTAATAAATTTCATAGCAAGGTTGTAGGGTGACAACGATTTTTATGGTAGTTTTGTTGATGTAGTAAATTGTACGTAGAGCTAGCACGTGACCGCGCTTCAACCCGATCTAAATTTAGAACGTAATTAATTTGTAATTTTTGGTTTTAATATTGAACAATAGTACTGTTCACCCTGATCCATGGACACATTACCTAGTACCTTAATTAAATAGTGTAACAAATAAACATTAAAACTTTAAATAAAATATACCTAGGTAATAACTGTCAATTAACTTAGTCCATTTCAATCTATTATTAAACATCTATAGATCTCAACCTTAGGCTCTTTCGCAATAGGTAGTAATTTATTATTTTTATTTACAGAAAAAACTCTGACAATGGAAATAAGCCCACTGATCTCTTCGGCCTAGAAGTGGATGTGGAGCGACCCCCTACTACACACAGTGATCTCGGCTCGTCTCTCGTGGCCCGCGTCGATAACGGGAAGGTGAGAAGACAAGCGGTTTTGTCGGGAGAATTTTACGTAGACATCAAAGTTTACGCTAAGAGCGACGTGATCTCCATCCCTCGCGAAGATCGGTGGAGAAAGGCGTTAGTAGCGTTAAAAGTTCAATTAGACCGAGGCTCTGTGCAGTGGAATGCGCTGCAAAAATTCATGCAACGAGCACATGATTTATTTAATAACACAGAGCCTACGTACTTTAGCGATAATATTAATTTTAAATAGATTAGGTAATTTGTTCTTTTTGCGATATTATTAGATCAATTAGATCATCCTTTTTATTTTTTATTTTTTTTATTTATTTTTTTTATTTAATAACACAGAGCCTACGTACTTTAGCGATAATATTGATTTTAATTAGATCATTCTTTTTTATTGTGTAGCACTGTACTTTTATTGAGATACTTAATAAGTTATTCTAATCCCATTTTCGTCCATCTAAAATGCCTTTCTGTACTATCTGTAATACATCTGTTGAGCGCAAGCACTGGGTAGGTCACTTACGTAGTACTAATCACAAGAATAAAAGTATTTCTTATTTCTGTGATGGTGTTGAATTAATAAATTCTGCATTTCGAAACCGCATTGCGTCCTATAGAATTGTAAATCAATATGAAAACTGTTCTTTGATTTCATTTTTAAATAACATTCATGAAAAGATTAGGTCATTAATAACCTTGTCTCTTAAACAACATATATGCGTGAAAATTAACTTTGAATATTTTGCTTTGTTTTTAATGTTTAAAAATGACTCTCAAGAGATGAAATCCTTCTTTACAAAAAATTATACACTTCATCAAAACTATGAATACGAACCCTTAATATCTCAAGTTAAAAACATTTTAACAAAAAAGATTGAAGAATTTCAGGATCGCGATAGTGGTTGGACATTCTTAAGTAGCTCACACTTAGAAGTAAATATTAACAAATATCAACCTTTGCATGGTTCAGGCTTTATAGAGTTACCGGCTACTATAAAATCTAAAAAAGCTTGTGTAAATATTCGAAATAAGGATGATTATTGCTTTTTATGGTCAGTCGTTGCAGCGTTATACCCAGCCAAAAGTCATCCTGAAAGAGTATCGTCTTACCCTGATTTTCGGGATGTGTTAAATATAGAAGGCATACAATTTCCATTAACTTTCTCAGATATTGCTAAGTTTGAAGTAAATAATCCTGAAATTTGTGTTTATATCTATGGGTTAAAAAAATATACTGTAGTAGGACCGCTTTATAAATCAAATAATTTAAAGAAAAATGTTATTCATTTACTTTATCTAGAAAGCAATGATTTGTCACATTACTGTCTAATTAAAGATTTACCGCGACTTGTTAAAAATCAAATCACAAAACATCACGGTAAATTGCATTTTTGTGATGTGTGTTTAATATTTTTTAATACATACGATGCCCTTGATTCACATAGTTGTGGAGGTGTCGCTACGGAACTACCCCCGAAGGGCTCATTTATACAATTTAAAAATTTTAGCAGAAAGCAAACTGTACCATTTGTTATATACGCAGACTTTGAAACAATGCTAGAACGATTTCAGTCCTGTGACCCTGATCCGAGTAAATCGCATACGGTAACACGTCAACGACATGTGCCTATCGCTTTTGCTTATCATATTACGTGTGCGCTAGACAAACAATACAATAGGTACGTTTCTTACCGTGGTTTGGATTGCATATCAAAATTTGTAAATTCTATTTATAAAGATGCAAAAAAAATTTACACTATTTTTAAAAAACAAGTTCCTATGATTTACACCGATACTAATGCTCATGACTTTGATAACTCGGTTACTTGTCATATTTGTGAGAATTTATTGTTTGGTGATAAGGTCCGAGACCACTGTCATTTGACCGGTAAATATCGCGGCACGGCTCATAGTTATTGTAACTTGCAATATAAATTGCCTACATTTTTACCAGTGTTTTTTCATAATTTATCAGGTTATGACTGTCACCTTTTCATTAAAGAATTAGGCAAAGCTCCTGGGTCTTTAAAAGTAATACCTAAAACGAAAGAAAACTATATTTCGCTCACAAAGTTCATTCCTATTTCGAAAGAAGAAAGTATAAAGGTTCGCTTTGTAGATTCTTTCAAGTTTTTAGGGACTAGTTTAGAAAAATTAGTTAATACAATGAAAAAACAAGAGTTTAAATTACTCAAATCGTATTTTCCTGATACAAGACAATTTGAGCTCCTTACTCGAAAAGGAGTATATCCGTATGATTATATGTCACAATTGAACCGTTATGAAGATACGTGTTTGCCCAGCAAAACTAATTTTTATAACTCCTTGACAAATGAGCTTATCACTGATGACGACTATGCACACGCGCATTCCATTTGGTTAGAGTTTGATATAAAAAATATGGGTATGTACACAGATTTATATCTTAAAACCGATGTGTTATTGCTCGCAGACGTGTTTGAAAGTTTTAGAAAAACTTGCAAACGGTATTATAATCTTGATCCGGCATTTTACCTGACAGCACCAAGTCTATCGTTCGATGCAATGCTTTTGAAAACAAGCGTTAAATTAGACCTTATTAGCGATGTAGAAATTTTTAGAATGATACAAAAAGGTATTCGCGGAGGTATTTGTATGTGTTTCAAACGACACGTAAAAGCCAATCACAAATATTTAGATACTTACGATCAGACTCGTCAAAATTCATTCATCGTTTATTTAGACTGTAACAATTTATATGGACATAGCATGTGTCAATATTTGCCGTATTCAGATTTTAGATTTATGTCGAGCAATGAAATAGATAATTTACATTTGAACTTGACTGATATTAGTGATAACGTGGAATATGGATATATTCTCGAAGTTGATTTAACATACCCTGAGAATTTACACACTGAACACAATGACTTTCCATTTTGTCCAGAAAAGTGCTTGCCCCCTGGTGGTAAGAATAAAAAACTAATACCAAACTTGTATGATAAATACCACTATGTTATTCATTATACTCATTTAAAAACATGCATACGTCACGGTTTAATATTGAAAAAGATCCATCGCGCTATCGTTTTTAAGCAAAGTAATTTTTTAAAAAAATATATTGATCTTAACACTCATTTACGTCAAAAAGCCGAGTCACAGTTTGAACAAGATTTTTTTAAATTACTAAACAACAGTATTTTTGGTAAAACTCTAGAAAACAATGAGCATAAAATTGATTTAAAGTTAGTAAACAAATGGCATGATTTAAAAAATAAGACCAAGAAATCAACATGTGCTGAAAAACTAATCGCCAGCCCATATTTTCATAGTGCTTCAGTATTTTCAGATGATTTGGTAGCAATACAAATGAAACCTTCGCGTGTTATTCTTAATAAACCGATATACATAGGTTTCGCTGTGTTAGAATTATCAAAGAGTCATATGTACGATTTTCACTATTCTACTATAAAACCATTTTATGGCAATAATGTTGAATTATGCTATACTGACACTGATAGTCTTGTTTATAATGTAAATACGAATGACTTTTACAAAGATATTAAAAATTATTTCCTTAAATATTTTGATACTAGCAATTACAATTCTGATAACAAGTTTGGCCTGCCAATTATTAATAAAAAAGTACCTGGGCTCTTTAAGGACGAAATGGGAGGTAAAATAATTAAAGAATTTGTAGGACTGCGTTCAAAGCTATACTGTATAAAAACTTTAGACAAAACAATAAAGAAAGCAAAGGGAACAAAAAAAAGTGTAACGAAAAATTTACATATGATAGATTATAAAAATGTTTTGTATAATTGTAATGTCATCCGCAAGAAAAATTTACTCTTTAGGTCAATCAAACATGAAATATTTACACAGAGTGTTAATAAAATAGCACTTTCTAGCAATGACGATAAACGTTTGCTATTACCTGATAAAGTATCTACTTTAGCTTGGGGTAATGCATCTATATTAAAGTAATGTATCTATATATTTCTAAATTATTAGTTATAAATTAAATGTTTCTACTGTATACAGAGTAATAAATAGTTATAGAATACTATGTGCTAATGTAACGTAAATATTATTTAAAGATATTAAAAATAGCTGTGTAGTAAAATAAATTGTAAGTTTTATGTGAAAATAAATACATTTGTGTGAATATATAGACTCTTTTATTTTTATCCATTTAAGTAATACCTACCTACCACGTCTATGAATGTACTATACCAAATAGAAGCCAGTCGTACATTCAATAAAAAGGTACCCTGTTATTGTTTTCAGTAATTAACTGGCATTCATGTTCAAACCTGTTGATATTATTGTCTCTCAGTGTTTAACTGGTAGGTACCTATACAAAATATATAGAAAGAAGTTCAAACTTGTCGAAGGATTTACAAGCTTTAACCTGTTGACATACGATGATATTGTTAATCAGTAATTAACTGGTATAAAATAAGGTTATAAAGTTTTTGAAATATATCACTTACAAAGACAAGTTGAAACCTGTTGTATAATTTACAAACCTGTCAAAACATGATATAATTTTTCTCAGTAAGTAACTGCCATACAAAACATATAAAGTTTTGAAATATAATATTAGTCAGGTGTTTCCAACACTCATTGTGCTCGAGAAACAAGTTCAAACTTGTTGGAAGGAAACATCAAATTGTGTCATAAGTTTTATGTTACACTATGCATTCGCCGTACAATAATATTAGTTTATTAATCATTAAGCTGGTGCTTGTTGTGGTGATCACATCGATTTAATAAATCGTAAGTACCTATACATATTTTACGAATCTTATGATTATAGGATTACCTTTTATATGTACAAATAAATAATTTCTATTATTGTTTCAGATTATCAACAATAATGAATGATTCACCTGATATTTTCTCTCAGTATGGTCAAAGATTTCCGAGCCCAAATCCAAGCTGGCATATTCCTGAACCACAAGACGAACCGGTCAATAAAAAATCAAGGACGAGGCGGGAGCCTCAAAAACGGAAGCAACTTAATAGTTACGTGATCAATAATCAAAAGAAAAAAGGCTTAAGACTCCTTCAAATACAAGTGGTAGACCTCAGTGATGATGATAATAATATACTGATCAGTGCGCAATACGTAGTGAGTGAATCAGTGGACAACATTATGGATGAGGCAGAAAGATTAGTGAACAAAATATCGAAAAAACTATGTGAAGACTCTAGTTATGTGTAAATATTAAAGGTGTGTTGGTATAAGAAATGTTACTATTTTAATTTCATTTACTGTAAATAATTAAGAATTTAGATGTAATCAAAATGTTTAAATTTATGCAGTAAGTAGTTAAAGTATATAAGTATTTAATTTCTTGTTATTAAGTTTTATGATAATGAAATATGAACACTGTATGTTTAGTGTATAGGTATGATGATATAATAAATAAAACTGCTATTAGTTATAAATCAATTATGTTTTATTTTTTCTAAACAAATCAAACATATACATGTGATTATCAAAACACCATTTTTTAATACATATAGCATTATTTAATGCACAGTTAATTTTATGATGCACACAGTTAAAGTCAGTTTTATTTTTTAAAAATTTTTTTTTTAATGTTGGAAGATTAGGACATCCCTTTTCACCAATATCAATCACTTCACACTTTGTACACAATTCTTTAATCCACTGTATTTTTTCCAAACCCTTTGTCATTATTTTTTTATTCTCGAGATATAATACTATAACACGTAGAAATTCTCTATAATCTATGTAACCCTCACTCCAGTAAATTCCTCGATTTCTTTCTAACCATCTTACTTGCTTCTTTTCTTCATCAGACAAATAATGAAACGAATATGGTGGTTTTACTAAGAATGTTTGTGTAAGCTCCTGACTTACAATGGCCACTTCCTTCACGATAAAATTATTTTGAATATCTTTAAATCCTTGGAGGTCAACTATGATGGTATCTACGTTCATGATATCTTCTTTACGATGCTACTTAATGGTTTGTATTCAACAATGCAGTCGTTCAGAATGAGACAATAAGCGGCTGTCTGATCTGGTAGTTCCGAATCACTCTCAATTTCTACTCTTACATCTACAACAGGACCCGTCTTTAGATTCTCTGCTTGTCTAGAGCAATCAACCACAAACAGCGGTGCTAAATCTTTAAACTGTTTCTCACTTAACAACGGTTGTGGACAACGTCCGTAATACGACTGTTGAAATCTGATATATTGCTCATATAATAAAGCAATCCTGTTATTAGCAAAATTCGCGTTAAGACTTTCATATGGAAAATAAGTTGAATTAAGGTACACTTTTACGTCACGAACATTGCAGTGATCGAATTGAGACATGTCAGAACTTGCACTATTTTTCCTATTTGTCTGTAAGCCTATAATGACGTATCTTGGTTTTTCGATTTGAGATGCAGTTTTGATAGACCATGTATGCTTTGTAGTTTTAGGTAAAGCTGGATATTCGTACAGATCCCAATTTCGGTAAATCATCTGAAGCGGTCGATCTTTTTCTAACAGTTTAAGCAAAAAAATTTTTTCCTTGTCTGATACTTTAACATGTGGTACACGCCATATGATTTTGTTGATGTGAATGTCATCCACTACTTCCCCAGGGTTAAGTTTTACAGCGTTTAAATTAGTGTTACTTCGTAACAGTACCAGTTCGTGTCTACTATTTATAACGACTTTTTTAAAATCTTCCGCAAAACCGAGGATATTGCGAAGTGGGATAGAAGCAGAAAAACTTCCTTCGTTAATATTTTTTACACCGTCGATATTCCAACCCCAGGCGTTAGACATCTTTGATTCACTCTCATTCATTGATATTAACGATTTCATGGTTGTAGTTATACCAGCATTTTTTATTTTATCTATCTCTACTCCATTTAGCTCATACCTAATATCTTGAAATAGGTAAAGTAGAGCATTGTTGGTGAATTGGACACTAGTAGCTTTGTCTTTCGGATCCTTTTTGCTGACTATAACGGTTCCTTCCAAATATAAAGTGCTAGCTGACGGTAATATGTACAGGTCCTGTTGGTTGATAGGTATACGTATTTCATCATTTCTATTAAAACTTGTTACGTAGGGTTTGTAAGAATGAAATTCTATGCCTTCTATCGTGGTGTCGTAAGTCGGAGTGGATAAAACGTCTAAGATATTCATTCTAGTAATCCGATTGCTTTCAGGAATGCTTTATTGTCTTTGGTTAATTTTATTTTCTTCTTAGAGCGGGGTCTTGTATGGCGGATAGCTCGAGTAGAACTGATATGTTTTACTTGTTGAGGTACATATTTATTGTAGTCAATCATTTTTTCGTCTGAGATGCAAATACAGCTGCACTTCTTCACCACGTAAATTTATTAAGCGATTCCTTATATCTAATAGCTTAATGTGAATACAGCTTATATTGTTTTGATTTATCGGAAAGTATATTGCGTTCTTCGGTATTTCTATGATCCTGTATCCAGGTGGCACGTTGAGTGCAAATTCGTGAATGATGTGACTTGGTTCGTTGTTTATAAACGACCCACTAACAATATCACATTCAACCCTGATCACGGTCGTAGGTAAAATGTTGACTGGGAACTGTGATACATGCCATTTATTACCTTTTAAAATCTGCTTATTAAATCCTAACAGTCTTCTGAAAGAGCCTTCTTTGTTAAAATCAATGTCTTTTGTACAGAAAATAGTAGTTTTTAACGTATTGTTATTGCACAGTAGTTTTATAGTTGCATCATTTATTTCAGTTTTTAAATAATCACTGATATCTTGCAATTCATAAGTGCCTTCCGGTATTTCAATAACTTCGTTAGAGCCATAATAAAACTTATTATTACTTTTGTCAACATTTGGAATTGAATTAAATGTTGAAAATTGCAATAAGGCACACTCATAAGCACCATCTAGTTGCAATGTATTTGGATAGTATGTAGATAACGTTGACGAATTTCCAGTTATTGACAATGTGAGTGACATTGTGATAATGCTTGAATTCAAAGAAAAACATACATTTTATAATTTTTTATTCCAAAAAGTTAGCAGGTACTCTAAACATAAGTGACCACAATTTACTGTATTGAATCTTTGATATCTTGTGTAGTTATAATAAACATTACAATTCTTAAAATATCGCATTAATTCTGCTGGAGGTTTTAAATCTCCATAGCTATCAAAATATTCACAATACTTGTATAATTTAACATAAGCTACCCAATGAGTTCCTTCGTTCTTAGAATCGTCTAAGTTTACAATAGCGCATTCAATTCTCTTCGGTTTTCTTGGTAACTGATCCTTCATGTAGATCCCTCGGAAATATGGGATGTCTCTTGCATACTTTTGAATATCTACATTAGTCAGAGGACGATCAGGTAGCAAACTTTCTAGTTTTTTGATGATTTTATAAACAATCCTTTACCATTTTTGTACGGTTTAATGTATAAACCCTTGCCCAGCACCGAACCTTCCATAGCCTTATTGTGTCGTTCTGTTTCTCGCAAATTTTGCTGAGCTGCTTTGTAATCGTTTACAGTTTTTGCAATACCAGCAGCACCACCAGCTAAAGCGCCTAAAGCTGATAAACCAGCGAAAATAGGGATTAAAGGCAGGACCCCTCCAGTTTTTGGCAAAGGTATTACTCGCGGTACTCGAATTCGATTAATTTCTGGAAACATTTTTTTAGCTGCTAAATAAGCAACTTTAATCAAAGTTTTACTATTCTTAGGCTTCAATTTTTTTATTTTTGCTCTTATTTTTGAAACCAAGCTTCTGAAGGTTTTAACTCCGGAACCAGACTTCAGTTTTGCTTTCATAACCTTGCTCACTAGCCATGAGCTTAACTTTTCACCTTTTCCCGCATCTTTTGATTTAAGTCTTTGTTTGGTCATGTTGAGTAATTGTAAGTCAGCTTTGTGACGATGGGATAGATCTGTATGATTTGCGTAAGCAATGTCGTGGTGCATGCAAGCTTCATCTAGCTTATTTACACCTCGATCACCTCGTAATAAACGTTTTTGAAGTTTAGTTCCTGGTCCGCAATAATTGTATCCAGGCAAATGAACTTCAAACGGTAGATTATTGATTATGTTATTTACTAGTCCACCACCCTGCATTACTCGAAGTGTAATGATAGGAATGTTACATCAGCATTAGTTATATATCTTAACTCATTATTGCAGCTTTATCAATCCAACTGTTTTCTTCATCGTTTAGACCTAACCATTTGACGAACAGTTTACGTCCTTTTCTTTTTAAAACTTTTTCTATCAAATAAACATTAGGATGATTAGATTTTTGAAGTTCTTGCTCATAAAATGCTCCTACTATATCTTTCTTTCGTTGATCTTCTATGTGGTATGTTACTGGTATGGTTTTATTTATCTTCTTAATAGTAAATAGTTCAGTTGACCAATTGGAGGTGTAACCTTTTTCGAAATTGTGTTTGTATTTACTGATACGAACACAGTCACCAACTTTGAACTTAGGCAGTCGTTTGATGGATATATGTTTGTATGTTTTTTTAATATTTTCTTTTATTACTGATTCATTAGATTTATTCACATCAACCGGTTTACATCTAATAGTTCGATGGATTGTGTTGTTATATGTCTTCAGTATATCTTCTAATGTTGAACCTAACCATTTATAGTTTCCATTCAAACTAAAAGATTTATATAATTTATTTTTAACCGTTTTAATCAGTCGTTCTACGATCGAAGCTTTTTTTGTGGAAAACGATGAGTAATGATTAATGTTGTACGTCTTCATGAGCGTTTGAAACGTGCTATTATAAAACTCTGTCCCCATATCAGTTTGTAAATTAACAGGATGCCGATGAGTGCTAAGCAGTATACGTTCAAATGCCCTACTAACCTCAAATTTATTTTTCGATTTTAATGGCTCTGTCCAGGCGTATTTTGAAAAACAGTCAATCACTACTAAAACGTAATTATGTCCTTTATTATACGTTCTCAAGTTTTGCATGTCCATAAGATCTGCTTGCCACAAGTCGTCAATTCCCTTAAGAATAACACAACGTCGAAGAAAATTTCTTCGTGCTGCTTTGTGTATTTCATTTACAATTTGCTGTTTTGACATTACGGAGTCTTTTTTATTAATTTATTTACATCTGCTTTAGTGTAAAACTTATCTTCCAATTGAATTAAAACCTCAGGTATCTTTGCTTTTAAAGTATCCTGAGCTATCTTGTGTACGTCTAATATGATTCGAGATCGTAATGAACCAATCAGTTTATCAAATTCTCTTATCGTTTTAGTATTCAATCGATCCACATAATCCTTATTAACAGCATCGTCTAATTCTACGGGAGGTTTAATTCCTCCCAATCTAGAATTTTTCAGATTGAAATTTCCATTTTCTGATTTTAGTAATGCGTTTTCGTTAAAGTCAAATATTTCTGATAAACGCATTCTTTTATGAATAAAATGACCGAACTTATCGACATTCATGATTAGGGTGTATTGTAATGAATGGTCAATGATAAAATGAAACATAAAAAAATACTTTACTTATTTATTACTTTACTTTCACGTAATTCTTCAATAATAGATATTATTTCGTTGTCTAAACCTGTGTTACCAGCATCTCGAGATGCAATTAATAATTTTAACCTTTCCACTAATTCGTTCGGATCATCCCAATACACAAAATCTACGTTTTTCTTCCATTTTTTTGTCAGCGGTAGTCCTTTTCCTTTCGATTGGATACCCTGAACTGTATTTCGCAGTTTGAAAAGAGGTTTAATTACTTGCAAATATTTTTGTCCCTTATAACTTTTTATTGGCTTACTTGGATCAAAGCCTCGTCGATGTGCATTTGTTTCGATTAGCATCGATTTATAATGTTGCATATCACTATCTGTAACCAAGTTCAGGTCCACGTCTTTCTTTAACAGCAACTGCTTCAAACCAGGCGTATTACGGTATTTACGTCCTGCCACGATGATGTATTGATCATTGATAGTTATGCGAGCAGAACCTAACATTAGGTTCCCACGTTCTACACTAACACCAAACGGTATGTCTGTTAACGCATCTGAAGATACTGACCAGGATGACGTATCACCTACTGATTTATATGAAATGTCACTGTCGCTATCAGATTCGTATTCGTTTTCATCTTCCTTGCTGCTTTGATAGTCAGGTTCCTTGTGCAAAGTTTTATCAATAAATGGAACTTCGGTCTCTTCATCTTCCATAGCATGCACGAGAGGAGTTTGCTGACTGGCGCTAGCAATTAAATTGAGAGGTTCTGTTACAGGCTTGAAAACCGATTCCAGTGCTTGTTTATTGTTAATCTCATCATCTCTCATTTTTCGTACTTTTTTCTTCACAGCTTCTGCTGCATCAACAATTTGCCTTTTCAATGATTTATCCATATTTTAAAAATAGGTCACAATTGATTAGGGGTTGTCTGACGAATAATATTACCGCACAGGTAACGGTCTTATATATAACTCATGTTCCTAATCAAAGACTACGAAAGTGTCAAATTTATTTCTGTAACAACCTTTATTCTTGGGACAGTCTTTATTAATTACAACATAATTAAAGGGTTCCCTCCATATTTTAGAACACATTTCACGAAATTCAATCCATGTCATGTCTGTATTAACATGTTCATCATATACGTGCCTCATATTTATTTCATCTTGTTTAAAAAGTACGATTACATTCGCGTTGTCTCTTACTAACTGTTTCGGGATTTTAGTGTATGTTTGATTCACATAAATACAATCAATGTTCTTATGTCTCCCCATCGCAAAATAATCACGCATGTTATTTTGATTTTCACATGCAACATCATCAAATATGATAACAGAATACGGTTTTGCGTCTTGAACACTTAATACCTCTTCATTTTCACAATATTTCTGAAATGAAAGGCTTGGTACACGTTGCAAAACTCGTTCTAAAAAAATATACTTCGGTTGATGTAGGGTTTTTGAATAAACATACACATTTTGAAATCTTAAACCATTCTCATGTATTAGAAGACCAATCAGTAAATTAGTTTTTCCACAATTTGATGGTCCACAAATAATGCACCGAACCGAATTAGGCAATAATTCTCCATGACGTAAATCAGACTTTCCAGCCTCAACGCAGATTCTGTTTAAATCTAACGATTGTGATTGTTTTACAAATTTCATGGCCACCGGTTGAAATGGTTTGATTAATAATGAGTAGATTCATTTATTACATCGACATATATAAAATAATATAAATCCGGTTAGGTTTAAAAACTGGAAAAGTGGAATAGGGTTGAATTGTAAATCTTTGTTGATGTAGTGAAGTAGTGCAGTGGAACAGCGCCCAGACCAAACACTCGATGATATCTTAATCAAGGTAAGCTCATATGTTGCACGATCTCGAAGTATTATTGGGCGTCCTACTCCACCGAGAGTGGATGAGGCGAACGGAGTGAGCCTCAGAAACGGAAGGTGGAGTAGGACGCCCAATAATACCCTACTCTCGACTTATGTTTCTATGTCACGTTCGAACGTGTATAAACGTTCAGAGCGTTCTTGCTGCCTTACTGAATAATTATTTTCCTATTTAATTATTTTCAATTAGTTAGTGTCAGTTTCACACTGTTTATTATATTCTCTTCCTTATTTCATTAATAGATTTGGTATTGGTTTTGATAGCCAGCTAACAGATCTGACGTCAACCCTCCTTGAGAATTATCGTTAGTGACACAATTTACAACAGGGTATAATTAATGTCTCACCCACTCCTCACACAGCAGAAGTCCCCGTCTAATAATAATAATTAACAAGAAATATAATATAAATATAATAAAGAAAAATATAATACATAAAAGAAATTATTTGACTTCTTATTGAAAAATGTTATTACTCTATAAAGGACTTCTTAGATGATAAAAATCTAACATAGGTAATTATATATTAAGGTTTGACATTTAATTGTATTAATTGACAAAAGCGACTTATAAAACAATTATATCAATTGACATTCTTAATTATTATATCTAAAACCAGTTCGTATTATTTTCAATTTACTGGCTGTTTAATTTTTTTATTATTTTTGTGTAGATTCTAAAAACACATAAGAATAAATCTTGTATAAAACATTTGCACGCCGTTTAGGTAGAGTTTTGTTGGACCTGTATTATGTGCTTTAACAACTATGCAATATTGCACCCAAAACTGAAGCAAATAAATATTCATTCATTCATTCATTCATTAAAAACCACTAATAATCTGAAATGGTGAAATACGCCTCTTCATAATGCACATCTTGCTAAACTTGACACTTTTGTCAGCTATTTCGACATCGAGGTGCAAAGGATATGCAACAGTTGTTAAGGAGAGAGAGCTAGACTTCCAGTAGCGTAATTTGCTAGATTTCATAAATTTACATATAACGAAACCAACAACCAAGCAGTACTATGTAATAGGTGCGAGGCTCAACTACGAGTAGGAACGTAAGCAAGCTAACTTTGTGAAATAAAGGTCAGTTTTTACCGTGCGAACTCGTCTATTATTTGGAACCATAAGGAAGATCAGAAATAGGAAAATACAGTCCACAAGGTGACAAAACCACCACACAGTCATATATAACAAATGCCCACATTTACTTATACAAGACGAGGCCGCTTAAAATTATGTGGTAAGTACCAACAACATCGTGTTGATATATTGACGCTGTACATTAAATACCTTCTGATTTTTTATCGTCAGACTTATAAGACTAGCGTTCTCTACTACCTCACTTTACGGTTTATGATGATGCGGTCCAAGTTGGTATCACACTAGATCGAAAATAGTGACGAGAGTCTCAATGACAGGTGCTAGACCATACCGTTAAGTGAGGTTTTCAATCTACAAAAGTAGTAGCTAGCCAGACAGGCTAAACAAGTGCCCTAGGAACATGCTGTGGTTTTCACAACGATGTTACTTTCACCTTAAGTTCAGTCCTGAGAAAGGCGTCAATTCGGCGGCCGACCCTCACAAATCCTGGACTATCCAACTTGTAATTCTTCAGTAAATATTATTTATTTTAGGGTTGAATCAAAACTTTTTCAACATTTTGACTTTTTGTATCATTACGTTTTATATCCGTTCTTATGGCGTGGCTTTACGTTTAAACATATAACAAAGCTCATATAGGTACACATTTATATTTTTATGTTTATGTGGTACCGCCTGCAAAACAAAGCCCTATCGTAGGCAGAAGTGATAGCACCTTATATTGACAATAAACTTTAATTAGACGACGTGAGTAGGCTTCCATGAAGGTAGGTATGGTAAGAGTGGGGAGGGGTAAAACCTGGCGTGGAGGTATTGATCTTTCTCTTTTCAAGTGCTCATTAGGGTAGATTGGAGAGTGGTAAATTTTAATACAATGATATATCGATCAAGAAACTCGCGCGTTCTTAGGTGCGGGGGCTTGTTCAATATAAAACTGTGATATTAATAATTAAACAAATAAAAATAAGAGTTTACTACATTGTAGCGTAGGATTATCAACCATTATTATATTATGAATATATACTTAAAAAAATGTTGGCGCATAAAAATGCTAGGATATATGTAGTCGTTCTCTGAGCTGAGTTCTAAGCTTTACGACGCGACGTTCATGTCTATACGAGTAGCTTATTAGAAGTTCATTTATTTCTAAACAGCTATCTCTTTGACTATCCTGAAGTTTTCTTTAGTTTTTAAACTTCTATTTTTTTATTTAATGTTGTCATGGTTTATATTTAGATATTTAGCGTGTACATGATTCGAAATGACAAAACATTTGGATTTAAGATTGCAGTTCTCAATAAAGGTTTGTTTCGCGATAGGTCATAAGGACAAACCCAGAAATTTGATGGAGTTGATTAGAGGTAGGACGAAACACTTATCAGTTTTTGGAGTGTTACTTAAAAATACTCTACCAAACAAACAAATAATTTTTGAGAATTGTTCTAAAAATGGAGGAGAAATCGACTACAATACACACAAAAAAAATACATACGCACGAACATATTTATAACCTCCTCCTTTTTGAAGTCAGTTAAAAAGCTCTGGCATTTGTACAGGAAATAAGTGAGCATTTCGGTTACATCTGTAAGCATTCCTGTGACTAAAACATTCTAAAATAAACCATATATATATATGCATACCGTTTAATCGACTTTTTAACATTTTATAGTGGTGGATTAAAACCGTTCAATAATCGCAACGATTAATTACTCACTATAGGCAAACTCTACAAAATCATGAAACGTTGTTTTTGCATTTTTCTCGTTAACCGCCTAACACAGGACACAGTGACTTCATGACTTTGTGACTATGACTGCTTGAATAAAAATATTCTTGATACAACTATATTATATTCAAGCAAAGGTACTAACGTACGAGTCTAATTTAATGAGAGAAAAAGCCAGTAACTTTGTTGCGAAAGTAAATAAATAAAGAGAAAGTGATTGTGCACGCCTTTGACATTCCAAATAACGTACAAAAATAATACGGAATTTCAATTCCGTGAACGATTTCATTGTAAAATTTTCCTCAACGTCGCATACTCATCGGGATATATTACAATTACATTTTCAACATTGAGAAAAGACTGCGTGATATGAATTTTAGTCTTTAAAACATTTTTTCCCTTTCCCTTTATTAGAAAGAAGTCATTGCCAGTTTACGGTCATTACATTTAGTTCAATTACTTGAACGGAATTTTACGACGACATCTCTTGAGTTCGTACTATGGGCAAGTTCAGTCGTCACTCAGTCTATGTGCTAGAGGTGCCGTCACATAAAATATGCTTATTAGTAGCATTCTTTATATGTTTTAAGTAATCATTATAACTAGATCTCGGTTTGCTGGTGCATTCACACATTGCCAACCGTTCAGCTATTTACGGGCTGATGCGAAAATATTGAAGGGGGTTTTATTAAAATGCCGTTCATATATCATACATAGTGCTCACCGTCAAGCGCACGACTTGCCCGGCTCATCACGTGCTTACATTTGAATAACGCCCAACAAAGTAGCTTACGCCCGCCAGTTCCATTATGGACATTATTTACTAATTACTATGAGCAGAACAACTACTGAAGTAAGAAAAAACAGCCTCGCATATAAACGCTGTTTAAATTTAAATAATGTCATTTAGCCTTCCACACAAACATTTTGCTGTGCACATAACTAACGTCATTTAAAGTTAAGCAGCATTAAAATAAAGCTAGGTGTTCGAATAAACGCTGAATTCACACTTATTGAAACTATTACTCTATCTATGTCCAAGGAGCTTTCATAGTGCTCAGTAAATCCGGGTAGATCTAGGTCTTCTCGTTTTTGTTTTGCAATACCCATAACGTGAGCATTATTTATGTTTTGTTTTATTTTGTTTTGACAGATATGGAAAAAGTCACTGGTTACATTTTTTTATAATTAACGGATTTGCGCGTTTGCGGTTTTTCTCAGTGTTCTCAAAAATTTAATACATAAAAAAAAGTTCAGTAGTTACAAAAAATACATTATTAATATTATATGTTTAATAGCGACCGGTCCCGGCTTCGCACCGCTGTAATCTCATTAACATCATAAATGCGAATGCTTGCGATGGATGTTGGTTTGTTACTGTATCATGTCAGAACGGCTACACCTCATCATCATCCATCACCACACTACACTGGTGAAACCACAGGCGCAGCCAGTTTAGGATAATTAAGAGGTGAATAAAGTGTATTATTTATATTCACATAAAAAACTTCGTTGGGATTAATATCCCTTCATAACAATGAAATTTCTATTGTGTCTGGCCCTATGATGACCAACGACCTTTGATGGATTAAACACATAGATAAAATTTCCATGAAATGTTATCTACCTCATGGCCAAATCCCAATCAAATATGGTTCAGAAGGAGTTAAAATATATACAGAAAGACGTAGAAAGCTACTTCATTTAATACTACTATGTGTAAGAAATGTTACAGTGTAAATGGAAGCGGATACGAAATCGTGTATAATTTTAGTTTAAACCGAACTGCAGACCAATAGCATGCTCAATAGTTCTAACTTCAGGCAAATTCTAGTCCTTAAAATTAATTTTCGTTGCAAAAGTAGTTTCTTTTTCATAAGTAATTACTTTTGTTTTTTATAAATACGGCTGCTAGACAAAGGTGTATTAAATGTTACATGTGTTATAGTGATATTGAATAGTTTATTTTTTGGTTTGGATTTCATGTTTGTACTGCAATTAATAACAAAAAAATTAAATCTCTGATAATTTCCGACATCAACTTAGGAAAATGTATTCTCCGTAAAATGATCCATGATTCAGTGTAGAATTACTTAGCTCTAAAGTGTATCTGCCAGAAAAGCTGACTTAAATGACAACGGATATATTATTTTAATACAACTCCTAAAATGGCCTTTTCCCTTTAGACCTATAGTCAACCTCATTTGTAGGCTTTGTAGATATGATCAAAGTTAATTTAAAAATATTTAAACCCTCATGAAATATTTATATTTCTGTGTTATCATTTTCGATCACTATTTTATCTATTAATAAAAACGTGGTATTCATAAAATCATATCCATGCTGCCGTCGGAATGATTAGAGACGAGGTGACTAGACGTATTATAGACAGCAGGCCTGTTGTACAAGGGTTCATTTTGATTGTTAGTAATATCACTGTAGTTACAAGTACTTCACTTTGAAGCAGTAGTGTGCAAACACAACTCAGGTAAGATTTGAAGGGCACTGTAATACGTAGTTCTATTATTATTTTATTCTGTGACTGTATAAAGTAAAATGGGTGACTGTGATTCAAAACCGACTTACTTCCATGTTGTATAGATGAACTGTATGAGAGAAAACAGCTGAAAATCGTATTATTATTTACAATCGTCTTTAGTTAGCCGTATTTTGTTTCCCGCTATTTTCGGTACATTTCGTATTTTGATCCACCAAAGCATTGCTGTGCTTCTTTAAAACTAAACCACTTACAATATCAGATACACAATACTTTGTTGTAGAAAATATAACGTGATATATAAAATAGAAAGATTTAATGAATTTTGAATATCAAAACCAAAAACTCCTAGCATGTTTATTTTAGCATTGTATTATAAAAAATATATATACTAGCATATATGCAAGCTTACATTTTAAGGACATAGAATATCATTTACATACATTCTAACGTTAATATTGAATATTACCGGGCGGCATTGAATTGATCAATTTTTATCGTCTCGGCGACATTGGCCATATCCATACGGCTGATATTACGTCGACAACAGAAGGGTTAAGTACAGCAGGTGCATGGGAATGGTAATACGTAGGTAGGTAATTACGTTTACCTGCGTAATTTCTAAAAAGATTTTCAGCCGCATCTGCCTGTGTGTGCTGTGAATTGCTCTACACATCATTGTATCATGATATTTCAACATAACCGTAAACATGATGATGGAAATTTCAAATTAATGCACGAATGCTTTGATTGCTTTCGGTCACAAGATTTTTGTTTCAATAATTATGATTCTTGGGAAGCTGGAGCAGGCTGGAGCAGCCTTCTAAGCATGATTAGTTTTGATACAGTGAGCAGTTAGCAGGCTGATTTGTGATGAAACATGTAAACTTTTTTCATACAAAGTCGCATACAGACAAAACAGGATACAACTTTCTACTTCGTCCTTACGGAGCGAATCTTGCCAAGATAGAATTATATACAAGGAAAGAACAACGTTTAATAATAAACCAGGAAATATCCTTCTAATTTTTATTCCAGCTACAATTCTCTAGGCAATGTAGTTTTTTATACTCCCATACAATTGATTCGTAATAATACTTTTAAAATCAATTTGAACTTTAATACCATACCATAAAGTTTAAGTATTAGTGGAGAGGTTCCGAGAAGGCAAAATAACTGAGTGACGTTAGTATCGTATAAATATTAATGTCAATATGGTAAAATGTCACTTGAAATGTAAACGTCTATTTGCTGTGCATCTATAATATTACTAAAACTAAGTACTTAGTGGTTTATCATTTTTTTTTGACATAATGTAGTAGTTGACTTATTAACTTTTTTTTTTCTTCCTAGCTGACCCGGTGTCCTGAATATCAGAATAAGTATTAAAAAAAATTAATAATGAATCGACTTATAGGCGGTACGAAGTTTGCCGGGTCAGCTAGTTCAAGAATAAATATGTCAACATTATGTGGGGTAGGGTTTATAAGTTTAACTCACCTTTTTTACTTAACTTTACTCTTGCTCAAATAACAACAACTCGTTTGTTTTACAAAGTATATCCTATAACAGATTATACTTAATATACTATATTAAAATATATTATACTCAATAGAACTCAATGCCAAAAACACATAAATCCTGCGTGAGCTGTTTATAGTGTTAAAACATAACCTACAGAGCTACGGACGTATTCAGGAAAAGAAAAGAGGGGGAAGTGAAGATGTCGAAAGAAAGAAATGTGTAATAAACTCTGTAATCAATTATTTTAATCTTGAAATTGAATAAGTATACATTATCCATGTAAGGAATAAATTATTTATTGTTAATATTAATGATAGTCAAATAACAAATACACATTAAAAAATACAAAATAGAACTACATATATATAAACATAATTGACTCCGTGGTACATCTACCAGTCGAGGCATTTTGCGAAATGGCAGCCTAACGCCAATTTTGACTGCTTCAGCCAGCACCTGAGCTCTATGGGCGGGATAAAGGCGGGAAAACCCCAACAATGGCTATCATCGTTTCTGTTTGATTGTGTTTCTTCCAGTTTGAGGTTTATTATTATATATTATTATTATTATTTCTTTAATTCAAAACAAAATCTCGGATTACATCCGGTCCTTTACAAAGGCATAAGTGGGGCTGTAGCCAACACTTAGAGGCCTGTTTGGTATAAAAATACAAAGGAGTATAAAAAACAGAAAAAATGTTGGATGAAGGGTAACATGGTACTTATAACTATTACAAATATGGGTAAAATGGCCAGGCTATTGATATGAACTTATTAGTGATAAGGAAGATAGTGGGCTATGGAAGAGACTACGGCACCTGCCAATTTTAGTCTCATGTTAAAATATTTAGGCAGGTGGTGACTTGCCATCCACTAAACGGGCCCCCATAAAGGCCACCATGAGTGGTGACAAAAGAGGCAACGTTGGTGTGGATGGCTAAAGGGTGTCGAGAGGTGTGCTGCGGTTTCACTAGAGCGCTACTACCGGCGTTATGCCCTTTAACACTTCCACCCTTGGAGCTTTTTGTTACTTGCTCTTGCGTCTCCACCCCCGGACGGCCAATTAAGGCAAGCCGGGGGTCAGGGGTCTCATTTAGCCCCAGGGAGAATCAGGGTCCACGGTGTCGCCACTCACCGACGGCTCGCCACAAGGCCGCCCCTGCGGGTTTATTATTTTTATTATTTTTTTATTATTTTTTTTTATTATTATTATTATTACGTCATGGATTATTTACCGTTAACTGGTTGTAACGGTGCACTAGTGTGGACAAAGCGTGTAAAATCATAAAACGTTGTTTTTTTGTATTTTCCGCATCAATCGCCTTATAAAGTTTTGGTAATGTATCCACCGCTTTACTAGAAAGTGACGTAATCAGTACTCTGACCACTTGAATAAAAACTCAATTGATACTATACATATTTATCTAAATACCTAGTATATAAACTTGAGGAATAGTAATTGTAGAAAATTATAAGCCCACATATAAAAAAACTGTGTTCCATTGCAAGTGAAAACATTTTTATTACATTAGGAATTCTACCTATGCAAAACATTATCGTGTCTAAATCCTGATTCCAACTCTGCATAGCGCGTTACTCGAATATTTAATACATAAATTCTGTTATTCAAGACAACGTCTATCGGCATGCACGATGAATGGAAGATCATCGAAGATTGAGAGGTATAAAACAACACACCGATAAAATTTAACACAAGCTTAATCCATTGTTTATACTGGTACTGGTTTAGAACTGACTAAAAAAAAATATTAAAAAAAAATAACCAGTAGCTACACACACATCACTAATGTGGTATGGCTAAACTAGCTGACCGGCTTATAATTTGCTTCACCCCTTTAGAGGTGAAATTTCCGATAATCCTTCCTTATTGGATGCTTTCAAACTAAAAATCATCAACTGTATGTATTTCAAGTTTGTAGACCCAACAGTTAGGCTCTGTGTTGATAAATCAGGACAAGTATGTAATGAGATATTTATTTACAAAATAAATATTTAAAAACAATTGTTTCATATAATAGGTTCTAATTAGTTTGGTACGTATGGGCACCACCTCAGCGCCAGATATACGTCTTCATAAATTTAATTTTTATTTTGAATCACATTTTATTTTACAGGTCTAGTGTAAAGCAGTACTTACTGCATGTTGTAGAAAGTAGTATGACTGGTAGGAGTGTGAGTGTGTTAATAATTATACTTTTATTTCTAGGATGTAAGCTGTTTTAGTTAAAACACTACGATTGCGTTGCACTGTAAACTGTTTTTTGGGTTCGGCTTTTTCGTAATGCCAACACTTTACTATTAACTATTTTCTTTTATAACTCTATAATACAATACTAACGTCCAGCCTACCCGAAACCACGATCTCCTAAAAATATTCAAAATGCCGAAATAAAACAATTTAAAATATCATATCACGTGAACTGTAAAACATACTTTTATTCAATTGTAATATTTGGTAATTAAATAAAGTTGGGAGGACGGATGCAATATATATAACGGTTATATCTAAAACATATTCATGGCCAAGGTGAGATTTGTCGGAATTCGAATCAGTTCGTCCTTCGCGTGCATTTTTAGAGAGAGTACTTAAACACCTGTAACGAAAGAAATATAACTCTAACGACCTTTATTTAACTGATCGTAAATCGCCGTTTATGAAGATATGACATGTATATGGCGCCAACTTTATCGCCAAAAATAATAAACATATGAGGTCTCTACTGAAAGTTTGTATGGGAAATTGCCTTAAATTAAGGTTTAAACTCGGAATCACGTTTTATAATAAGGTAGTATATTTTTTGGTGTAATAATATGATATGCACGCTGGTGCAATTGGCAGATCCCTGCCTCTTGTGCCACTAGGATCTGAGATCGGGATCGATTCCCGGACACGTCAAACATTTATGTGCATAAGCATGTCTGTTACACTTGTGTATGTGTTTGTTTAAGTGTATATAAATATGTTTATCAATCATCGCATTACCATAGTACACGCTCTGCCTAGTGGTAGATACAGTTGGAACCTGAAGACCTTGTGTGGATGTTGAATTATACTATTACTGTAATTATTATAATAATAAAAATTATAATAAAGTTAAACCCAGGTTACTCCTTATAACATCAGCCATCAGCCAGTGGAAACCTCGTCTAAATCAGTAGAGCCGTTCGTGAGATGAGAAATAAATTAAAACATGTTCTTTGTCTATGTAAGTACCGTATACTTCTCTACCTCTACTGAGATATCCCGATGGGTCATCCCTCATCTACCGCAAGAAAAAACCGACTTGCTCGCTCATCATTTTTCGGCAAACTCCCGACTCGATGACAATGGCGCGCAGCCGCCAAGAATATCCCGATGTAGCACCACCATGTCCGATGTCCGCATCAGGCAGTGTGACGTGCGCCGAAAGCCGCTGTTACTCGATGTTAGGAAAGCAAGTGGCCCTGACGGTATTGCAGCCTTAGTTCTGAACAGATGTGCAACAAAGTTGTCCCCTGTGCTGACCCGACTATACCTCCGGTTTTATTCGTCAGGAATTGTGCCGGAGGCTTGGAGTGAGGCAAACGTTCAACCTATCCCGAAGAAAGGGGATCGGTCTGACCCAACTAACTATCGTCCTATAGCTGTCACCTCAGAATTGTGTAAAGTGTGTGAACGGATCATCAATACCCAGCTAATCCGCTACCTAGAAGAAAACTCCATCATAAACGACCGGCAATATGGCTTTAGACCGAAACGGTCCACGAGTGATCTTCTAGCGTAAGTCACACACCTTTGGGGTGAAGCTATAGACAAGCATGGCGAAGCGTTGATTAGCCTCGACATTGCTTTTCGATCCGGTATGGCATAGTTCTCTTCTTTCCTAGCTACTGGCATACGGCCTGCCCTCTCGCCACTGTGACTGAATTTCTGGCTTCCTGCACGAGCACGCCATTCATATCCGTTGTGATCGTACGTCCTGCTCATTGCAGGTCAATGCCGAATGCCACAGGGTTATGTCCTGTCATCCACACTCATTCTCCTGCATATCAACGATATGTTACCGCTAGGTGACATTCATTGCTACGCAGATGACAGTACTGTCCACGATCGGTACTTTGGACTTTTTTTTACTTTGCAGACACTTTAATGCACCACTTTAAAAAAAATCTACTAATATTAACATAAATTTATAAAGTAAAATGCTGTTATTTGGAAATCACCAACAGACATCTTTTATTTATTCATAATAAAATTATGGAAAGTCATCTGAATTATCAAATATCGGGTAGCTCCAAACTCATGCCAAACCTAAGGTTTCTCTAGTGAAATCACAATTTTACCATTTACGGCTCAACACGAACAGTGACGTCCTCAAAATGAGATTTTTCTCTCGTTAACGTTATGTTTGGAACATTAAGTTGAAATGTCGCGGTTTAAGCGGCACATCCAGTTCGCATTACTGATGATAAATCAAAAGGGTGGATAAACTCGATCTGCCAAAATGTTTTAGCGGTATTTTAAATTATATTAAGTGCAGGCCTGTCCCATATGCATATCTTCTTCTGTTCGTCCTGTTTCTGTCTATGAACATCGTCAAGTCTTGTGAAAAATGATTCTTACGAATTATCAAGCTACTAGCATTAAGTAAGCTTCAAGCTAATATAATATCTTGATAATTTAAGGCATGCCCGAGTTTATAGGCATTGTTAAGGAGTAATTATGCCGTTATTCGATGAGGTCACACACAAGGTGAGTTTTTTAACGAAAATAACCATCACACTCCAGCCTTTAAGGTTCCCACAGTACCGAATAAAGGATCATCTGAAGCTCTTTCAGGATATTACTCTCTCTTGCTTTCAAGAATTTGTGTTCAAGTAATCGTACCGTTGACGTATAGAGTACAAACAATTATTTATCTAATAAAGCTGCCGTACACATAGTTTGTACTATATACGTCAACGATACGATTAAGTTATACTTGTGCAAATATTCGTGCTAGGCCTCTATGCTAGGTATTATTTATCTAATAAAGAAAAAATATTATTATGTAGATAACTATTTACATATCTAAAATGTACATTATACAGAAATGTTTATATAATATTTAAAGAACTTTCGGCTGATTTATTGGTTTAATCTTAAAAACTTTGTAGCGCACGCGAATATCACTTTTACTTCACTTCCTTCTAAATTTGCATTGGCCGATATTATATCTGGCCAATGGACAAACTTATTATTTACTCTTTGCCTAAAATTTGACCTAACTTATAGAGCGTAGGTACGTCATTTGACAATTCTTGCGATTCCACAATCCGCAATATTAAAGAAGAAAAATCACTAAGTAAAGGGAACGCCAGACGAGT
This sequence comes from Selenia dentaria, assembly GCA_917880725.1. NCBI lineage: Eukaryota > Metazoa > Arthropoda > Insecta > Lepidoptera > Geometridae > Selenia > Selenia dentaria. The sequence goes on from OU862891.1 coordinate 9,299,040, forward strand.
CCTTAGTAATATCTGACCTTACCTCCAAAGTAAACGCGGGCGCGGCAAATAATCAACGGTTGCTTTCTCTGAATTGGCTGCGTCCAGTTTCTGAAGCAATTAATGAAAGTAAGTAAATACGAAGCTACCACTCCATCCGTATGAGGAAGCCTGTTAGCTCTAACGTGATGTTCTACGTTATCACGTGAATAACAGCTGTCTATGACGTGACAGGTAGTTGTAGACTTTCGCGTTATCGATATTAAGATCGACAAATTGTTTTAACTTCGTCAAAAAGCCTTCAGCATCTTCAGTGTGGTGCGGTCGTCGTTTATTCCTACCTCGCACTATAAATTTGACATTAGTTCTAGTATACAAATAGTGTATAATCTCTTGAATTGGTCCAGCCGTTTTTGAGTAATCAGGGAAAATACATAAAAAGGCTAGTTGTTTTACATGTATCTAATGCATAAGTTACAACAATAGTTTTTATGAATTTGACGAGATATATGTCGGAAACGGTAAGCTTGACAAAAATATGGTGTACCAAACCCTACCTTACCTTCATTTTAAAATCCTGTTCTATCTTACCACACATGACGCGGTGGGACACGGGCGAGGGCAACGTATTCAGTTTAACGTGACGCCACTTAGCCTATAACCAGCAGACAAACAAGACACTTTCAATGATACCTCAATAGTGATAGGAAGTTAAAAGTGTTGAGGGAACAGTTGAACATACATTCATACTCACATACCAGTCAAACACATAACCCTCCCTCCCTTTTACTTAAACTTCAACAATATGTAATTTTAGTCACTCCATTGCGAGCAAACCAAGATCATTCAAGTACTTGATGATTCAGTACTTCCCAACAATATTCATAAAGGTCGCGAACTTCGATTTAACGGAGTACCAAAATGGCAATATCAAAGTTTGATCTTGTATTAGACCGCTATAAAACTTTATAGCTACTCGTACAGTCAATAACCAATTTTGACATCCGAGTAGCTTTTACGATTTGTCCAGTCTATACCCACCTATAGTTGTAAAACCTTGACATGTTGGATATTATTTTCATATAAATGTGACTTTTGTATTACTTAAAGACATATCTTCAATATAGTTATTTTTACCATCTTCTAGAATACAATTACTGTATGACTGACTGATTGATCAATGCAGTTTTTAAACCGCTGGGAATACAAACTTTAAATTGTGCCAGTTGCAGTCACCATTCACTATAAAACACAATCACAATCACAGGAAGGATTTTTGGTAATTTTACCCCTAAGGGAGTAAAGGCGTTGGCGGGCAGCTAGTAACAAATAGTGCTTCGAATGCGCATGTCTATGCATGATAGATGCAGTGCCATGTTGAGCTTTAGGTTGACGTTTTGGATGGCACTGCACTCACTTACTGCTGCCTCACCTAAATGCCTAAAGATCTAACACAACCTGTAACTTATCAAGCAGGAAAAAAAAAATACTTCGAATATAACTTTCTAATTGTAATGATAAGCTTAATAACATGTAGGGCTTATGAATGTAAACTGTAACATAATGGCTAAGGGAATCAAGCTTCCAGAAAGCTCTGGGTTTTTATAAATAGAATATATTGTTTTGCTTATGTGTATCATTGTGAATTTGTCTCGTACTAAAATATTATTAAGACTTGCACAATAATTTGCATAAACTAACTTAATCACCTTCTCTACCCGTGCCGTTTTCCCGCCCTTAGGGAGATAACGTATAATCATCAGGATGCCTGTATGTCACTGCTATATCTATACTAACTTCTAAGGCAACGTGCACCTCATTGTTGCATTTGTGTCAAAGAAAACAAATGATTCAAGCCAATATAATACACTTAAAGTTTTCGATCCAAAGCATGTAAAATAAAAATATAAATTTTGAGTATATACTCTGTGTTCAAAACGCACGACGTATATAAAATGTTTGTGATTTTAATATAATATACATCTTTCAGTTATTATGAAACTAAAACTGAAACATTTTATTTTAAATTTTAAATAATAACACATTACCAATTATTTTAATTTCGCTACCAAAAACGAGAAAGAAAAATCATTTGCACGTACAAAAACAAACTACTATAGTTGCATAGTTAATGTATTATTTGAGTTTGTTAATTCAAGAGGAATATGGCGCTACCATACCTAAATACGCCAACTCAACTCATATTAGTTTAGTTCGTAGTTACAAATTAGTTTCATCAGACAACTCTGATAGTCAACTGCTGTCACGTGGGAAATATTCATCGTATTAAGCACTTAGATTCCGCTTTCCTGTCGCGCCTGTGAGAGGCGCTTAAATAAAGTTTTCTCACATTTGCTGCAATCGTGTATTACTTAGTAATCCGGTGTATTTTACACAAGTTTTCCATAAACGTGTTTTACGCGATGTCGATGAGTTTGGCGGGACGCAATGGTGAACACACCGCACCCAAAATGCTAAAATAGGCTTTCAGACAAAGCCGATACAATTCACGATCGTTATATCGAGAACGCTCAAGTCAAACGTTAATCCCATTTCATGAACACAAAATATACTTAATGATACTTAGTTACTTAGTTTTAATTAACGTGAGTTTTGATAAAATTAATTACACTCACTGTACATTAAATGCTTTAGAAAATTGTAATCGAGATGTAGGTACTTTGTTATCGATATTGCAGCCAAAAATATATTATTTACAATGTTTTTGTGTCGTTCTGTCTGCCGGTATGTGTCTTGTATGCGTATTACTCTTAGACTAAGTAACAGCCGTGCGATTCTCTAATGATTCGTCGATGCGCTCGTCGACGAGCTCATCGATGTCAAACACTTTATGACATATCGCCCTTGTACATAAGGTTGCTTTTCCAACCTTTCTTTAAGGTATCTGCCAAGGACTCGGTCAATGGCAGTCAAAGAAGCTTACTTGAAAAGTTTTTTTTTCGATAAAACTTCTCTCCGCAAACTCCGGGTTTTGTACATTATTCAATAATTGTTTAAAAAAATGTGTTGTATTAAATAATTTGTCGTATTACGTCGTCGTAGTATACCGAATGAGAGGACGTAAAATAATTATATTTTTCTTTTAAATCATAAATGTATTGTAAATATTTAATCTGTCAAGCAGTTGGACTGGCAGGCAATTAGTATGAAACAGAACCTCCGTTAATTGCGATTGTGTTACTTTAAATACAGATTTCATATAGATTATTTGGACCGATTCAACTTATCGACTTATCCTTGAAGAACGATAGAACAAAAGAGCGAGTTGGCTGGGAAAGGCACGCGCCATCCGTGTACTGTGAATAAGTAGTATTGATACTTGTAAGTTTGAAGTAAAGAAGATCTTAGCTAAGATTATCTTTTATACTATATCTCTTTATCTCTTATATATATAAGGATAAAGTTACACTATGAAAAATACTCAAATATTCATCATTCATTCAAACTAGTTTTTAACTAAATTAAATATACATATATATATATATATTTAATTTAGTTAAAAACTAATTTGGATAAATATATATATATATATACATAAAATCGAATTTTTGTCAAGCACAGGCAGCGTAGAGAACATTCGCTTCGAGGGGGATGGAGTAGAATATTCCCTTCACCATCAGAAGGCAAATCGTAATAGGCGAGTACCCGACCTACTAGGTTGTGGGCCTTTTGTGCAAGAGAGGTTGGTACCAACCCAGTGCCATATAATCTGTGGCGAAGCAAACATTACTGTGTAACGGTGTAAAGGGGAATGTAGCAAGTCAAATAACTGGGCGAAAAAAGCTTAAAAGTTAAAGTTTTGGGGTGACGAGTGCAATGTAGTGCCCCGCAAAATACCAGTACTAAGCTCTGGCTGGCACTGCAACTGTCTTCATCAATCATAGTTTAAAACATTAGGAGCCCGGTTTATCTGTGTTGTCACTTAATTGCATTACAAAACTACCCTTAGTTAAATTTTCAAGACCGTTTACGCTTCTATCTTTTTTACAGAACAGAAGCTTCAGGTTTTATTACTTTAATATTTTAAACGAAGCATTCTTAAGTTGCGATTATTCTAATACATACTATAGCATGCAACGTTTTATTTCTTTTCTAAGTGGACTCTTACTTTTGTACATTTGCCACTTTTTAAGTTAATTATGATAATACGCATACCTACGTAATACGCATAAGTTGCATCAAGTCAGTTTTATATTAACTCACTTCAAAAAAGGAGGACGTTTGATCTTTCATAATATATTACGTGTGTTCGAGAATAACTTCTTTCAGTTTCTAGCGGATTTGTTTTGATAGAGTACACTACGTGGTTGGTCCCAATTAAATTTCATCAAAATCAGTCAAGCAGCTTTTGAGGTAAACTACAATTCCTAAAAAATACTTCGCTTATCTTGATGATATCATCATTGACGGTGTACCGGTGTGTAAGCAGCAAGGCTTACTTACGGGATTTTTACTAAAACAGGATGAATTTTTTTTTTTTTTTGGAAAACATGAAGCCGTTTTCAACACTAAAAAGTGTGAATTATTTCACACTTTTTAGTGTTGAAGCCGGTTCCATTTTTTGGTAAAAAAAACTTCAAGTTGTCAGATTCAAGTCACAGTCATGTAAATAGTCAATACACTGAAAAAAATACTTGATTATATTAATAAAAAAAATGTTAAAGACTATCAATGAACTTGTTTATATACGAGCACATAAAGTAACGTGATGCCAGCAATAAAGTTGTGTTTATTAAACGATCTAACAAGCAGTAATAACAAATCCAAATAAGAAATTGTCAACACTATCATTTCGGTTTATTTTGCTAATAATGTAACGCTTTAATGATGTTACAAAGAGCTTTATAATGTTTAACAAGTGCTTTATTGGTTCAAATGATATCACATGTTTGATTTTATAGATTACTCTATTGAGTTAATAAAGCACCCGAATCTATTAAACAGGTAACTTGATTGATTTGAATATGCTAGGTTATTGGTTATTTTGCTAATAATGTAATGCTTTAATGGTGTAACAAAGAGCTTTATAATGTTTAACAAGTACTTAATTGTCTCTAATGATGCCACATGTTTAATTTGATAAATTACTCTATTTAGTTAATAAAGCAACTGATTTTTTTTAATAGGTTTCTTTATTGATTTGAATATGCTAGATGCCAGAACCAAACATTGATATATTAAAATTCACACTAAAACTTATTTCGATTAATGAAGGTGCCTATCTTATAGAATATAGTCCCTTGGTTTTACCTAACAAGTCCCTATTATGTTTAAATACGTACACTTTATTGCACGTATTAAGGAATTTACTTAAGTTATTAAATTATCTTATTCATAGCAATAAAGTATTCTTATCAAGATAAACAAGAGGCATATTTAGTCCAACTATTAAACTTATTCAATATGTATAATTGTACTTTATTGCAAGTTCAGGCTCATTTTCATAAGGTAAATTGCAGGCCAGTGACCATATTCGCTTACTGCATTCAATGCGGTAAGTGAATTTGTTCACCAATACCTGCAATAGACCTGATGTAAACAAGCCCCTAGGGGCAGTAAGAAAAATCAGCCAGCTTCAAATACAGTTGAGCAATTTAAATATCCATAAACTGCGTCAAATCTTTTAAACTGCTTTATATGATGCTGACTATACTATAAAAAAAATACATTGGTAATTAAACAGTGGTATTTATTGGATAACTAACAATTTTAGGTACAACAAAAGTACTCTACAAGAAATCTAAAACCCAACACAACATATAGTTATTATTGAAGAATATCTAATTTATAATTATTTAACAGTAATAAATGAACTTACAGGTATAAAATACTCTGTCTAGAGATCAAAAAGTCATTAATAATAATTATACAGTTATAAATCATCTAGGTGTAACATACTCTGTCCAGATATCAAAAACCCCTTAATGATAATTAAACAGTTATAAATTATAATAACATCTTCTAAACATGTGTTACATACTCTGTCTAGAGATAAAAAGCCAGTATATTCCCGTTGTCGCCGGACTCTGCGTCCCCGTCTAACGGGGATAGCGGTACTTTAATTAAATATTTAAAATGACTTGAGTAGGGAAGTATTCATATTGCCCGGTCGTTATGGGGACAACGGGAAATACTTTTAATCACGTCCAGCTGTCCCCGTGGCGGAACATGGCGTACGAGGACAAACAGGAATACACCAAAAAGCCACTAATATTAATGAAACAGTTACTAATTATAAAAGAATATCTTCTAGGTGTAACGTAATCTATCCTAAAATCTAAAATCGACTATTAATAAAATTATTAAACATTATATATCAACTTCTAGGTATGATCAAAAGGCCAATAACTGGAGCCACATTGCTTCTAATATTTGTAATTAATTAATTATATATAATTTTACATTTACTTATTCTATTTGTCCCTTATCTTCTATAATGTTTAATTAACTAAAATATTATATTTAACAAAATTATATTAGCAGTCTTCCTAAAACATAAATCTTTTAAAATATTTTATCTTTCCTGATTGATCAGCATTAATTTAACAGCCACGTTATGTTGATTTACATAATAATTAAGATATTAAAATATTTAACTTTTATAATATACTATGTATTTATGAGATCAAAAGTCATATACTATAAACAATATTAACTCGTACTTAACTATTATCAATTTATCACATCTGCAGAAGTAATTAATAACCGATCATTAAATCAGAGAGCCTATTTTAGCAATAGCCATTTTACTTTTATTCAGACAATGATTGTTATTAAACTATTTATAACATATATTATTTTTATAAAATTCTACATGACTAAGAGATCAAAAAGCCATATTATGGCTATAACAACAGCCACATTACATTGATTCACATAACTAACTATAATCAAATTAAAATATCTATATAATGTATTATGCTAACATTCTTCTAAAGCATTATAAAAGATATATATATATATATATATATCTTTTATAATTACAATTATACTGTCTTTAAAGATCAAAAAACTAACAATGTAAGGTAATGTAAATCAGATTGGACTACGTAAAGTGATATACATTTTATTTGACACTGTGCTGATATTACATGGGATAGGAAACTCTAATAAACTGTGTAGTTTGACAACATATTTTAGATATGTTGGTTCAATGATCTCATAGGCAAAGAAATGTTCATCAAAATGTAATGTATCTAATAATATACCTTTAAAAATTAAATCACATTTAGAATTAAGGACGAAAATATGTGTTAATTTAAAAAAAGTAACCAAACAATCTTCAGAGCTAGTACTATGAACCAGAATAGTATCTTTAGTATAATATGTAGACGATATTGTAGCCCAAGACACCTTTGTTAATTTATGTAATAGTGGTAATTGTATGTTTTGAACAACATATTGAGATTCTAATATATCACATTCTGTTTCAGGACCCGTATCAATAACGTCATCTAATTTACCTTTCAAAAACATTTCATTTAACTTTAGTTGTTGCTTAATAGCAAGGGATGATGTAATGTTTCGTCTGTTACTCGACGCTCTAGCCGCAATTTTAGAAATTCTATGTTTGGCTTCAAAGCGCATTGACCAAAAGGAAATTAGAGGTCCGAATTTTTCAAGAGCTGTATGATAATGTATTAAATTATGAAACTTAGGTTTCAGCGTATCATTACTTACAGAGAGGTACAAAGTGTTTAAATCAGTTATGTGAGTTTGTAACAGCTCTTCTGTACCTTTCGCAAACGCAGTAGATGACAGTATATCAATAACAATCTTGAGTTTTATATACAGCTTCCAAAATTCGTTTTCCTCAGGTACAAATTCCCCGACAAGTAATGCAAAATATCGTATCAAAGTTAACATTTCAGATGAAGACAATCGTATGTTTCCTTGATTAACATGTTCATATGACAAAACGCAAGGTTTGTTTCTGTTATCAGGGCCGTAGGAAAATGCTTGTATTCTTTGATTCAGCATTTCTAAAGTAAAAATATTTAAATCTCGAGTAAACTTTTTGATTATAAGACACATAATGTACTTAGCCACTCCTTCTAAAATATCGTGCATCCAGTCTACGCCAATTTGGTCAAAAAGGCTAAAATTCCTGAGGTCTAGCCAAACACACTTCTCCTTTATACCCGTTTCAGAGGCATTATTAAGTAATAGATCAGACTCATAATTAATCACATTTCGTAAGAGCGAAGTATCTTCTACACACTGATATTTCATTATATCTTTTCTAGTTTTACATACTCTGCAGGGAAAATTTGCTGAAAAACTTTCTATAAATCCACATATCGAGTGAATACCTAAATTGTCGCCCAATATCAAACCAAGTTCAAAATACACTTTGCCTGTGAAGCCAGGAACATTAAGGTCGATTCCATTATCATTAAGATAGTTAAGTTCGTCAATGACGCATCTAAATATGATTTTATTACCGAACATAACTCTATCTGAAGAATGAAATAAGAGAAATAGAAAGATGTTATTCAGCGATGAAGAACGGGTAGGAGGTAAACAAGGAAGCATGATATAAACAGCACCTAGTTTATGTTGTCCTGCTCGGCTTCCTAAGACATTTCCCGTTTCATAGTCATCAAAGTAAAGAAAAAGTGGCATCACAATTTTTTCTCCATGACGTTGGATTATTTTTTTCCAATAAGTGCCTTGGATAAAATTTTCAATTGCACTATTAGAGGTATGGCTATTATTTTTTAAACTTGTCATGAAATTTAAAGTCTCTATAAGAAGTCCTTCAAGTGAAAAAAACATTTTTAATACATGCCTAAGGGAAACAAAACTTTGTTCACATGTTACTGGTACTAGGCGTGTGACACCGTCCTGTCTTACTGTATCTAATCTTTGCCCAATAACAATTGGTTGTGGTATAATGAAAGTATTTTTATGTTCAAAATATTGGAACCGTTTGTACTCAGTACCAAATTTTTCCAAAGGTAAGGTTATAATAGGAGTAATGCTATTCATTACAGTTTCAACACAAGAAGATGGAATCTCATTATTATGCGATAAATTTTCTAGTCTATTTTTAATAGCTAAAACAAGAGAGTCTGAAACGCATTGTCGGAATCCTTTAATAAATAGGTCTACTACATTTCTAGGTAGATTTTGATTAGCATATAAATTAGCTATCATAGTAGATATAGATGTTTCAAATATCGCTTGAGAGGTGTCCTTATCTACACTTAAAACGTTGAGATCTGGTTCTAATAAAGGCTCATCATCTGCAACAATATCTTCGCAGTGAGGTGGATAAATGACATTATGAACATTATCAACTTGTAAATCCGATGAAATTGAACAATTTGGTTTTGCACTATGAGTTAATATGTGTCGCCTAAATGAATTAATTAACTGAAATTTTCTGTCACAATTTTCTTCAGCACATATCAGAGTTCTATATTCAGAACTAGTGTGAGACAAGGTTAAATGGGATCTAAATGCCCCAAAAGAGTTGTATTCATTTTTACATAGAAAGCAAACAACCATTGTGTTTAGTATTAGTTAGTTAAGCTACAGTCAGTCATAAGTGACTCGACAGATGTTGACCCTTTATCATAGGGACTGGATAGTTTAAATAAGCCTTTTTGTACGAAGAACCAAGGACCATAAGAAGATGGCGAATATTCCAGATTTAAGGACCAAGTGATTTTGAAACATGTATCTACTGAGGCCAAGATGTTGGGACAGTTATAAAAAGTATTAGAATTTATCACAACAAAGTACGACTTAATACTGAATAAATTAGAACCCACTATGACAATGTAAGGTTGTGGAGTGAAACCTTTTTCTATCATCTTTTGATGTCTTTTAGTAATTACTAACTCTAAATAACTGTCGTCTTGTACATGAGTAACAAAGGCTTCACGACTTTCAGCTTTTGAAGGTTTCCACTTATTATCCTTTACCTTCTTCTTTTTGGTTGGTGTGGGGGTGTCGCACTTAGAGCTTGAAGAGGCAGCAGCATTAGCGGGCAAAACTATGATGCTTGGATTAATGAGTTCTGGTAAACTCAATATAGCCGCAAGATTACCATTCTCTTCGGTTGAATCTGAAATAACAAACATTGTTACTTAACATAAATTTTATTTTATAATATTTTATTATAGTTTTTTTTTCTGTTTGCTTGGCTGAGCAAATTGGAGTCCATAGATGGTAGATATATATGATCAGATCATAAATGAACACATTAATGCATTGTCATCAAGTCTTTTTATATAATGTTTAGTATATGTAGTTTCTAACATATTAAGTCAAGAGTCAGTGTTTAGCTTGCAGTGGACATCTGTTAGAAAAGCTTTTGGCTCAAATCCTTCTTCACTGCAAATGTTTATAGCTTTCATTTTAATTGTTTAATATTTTTCTGAATTTGTTTGACATATAATGCATATACACACATCTACACTGTATATTATTATAAAGAGGAAAGATTAGTTTGTTTGAATTAAATAGGCTCCAAAACTACTGGACTGATTAGAAAAAATATTTCACCATCAGAATCCTATATTTTCCCTACTAGGTACTACTACTACTACTACAACATTGGCTATATAATACCTATTTTCAAAAAAGATAGGGATCTGTATGAAAACTTTGATATTATAACCCAAGGTGTTCTAAAAATAGCAAACAAGTAAAATTTACTACCTACTGTTCCATTCTATTACTTTAGTAAAGTTCAGTTATTGGCGTGTAACTCAAAAACTACTGAACCGAATTTGATAAAATTTCCATGGGACCACTATTTTACAAAAAAAAAAGAATTTTGTACATCGGTTCACCCAGTCAAAAGTTACGAGGTAACAAACATTAAAAAACCAGTCAAATTGAGTACCTCCTCCTTTTTGGGAAGTCGGTAGATAACTATTAGAATATTCAGATTTTGCAGAAACACCCAGTACAGTAATTCTGTTTTAACTTGACCATCCTACATTTGGCTGTTTGACTACACAATAGACTTTTTTATGAACTGAATTATCAATAATTGTCAAGCCAAAAGGTTAATTTCAATATGACCAAGTTAAAATGGTCTTAAAGAGGTAAGGTCTATATGAATAATACAATACTTTTTGTAAAATGAGAACTTAAGTACATACCTTTTGCCAAATGAATAATATCATTGCAATAAACATCTTTTGGTTGTTTCTTTTTCAATAGTTCAATTAAAGTACTCTTTACCGTTGGGAAATTTAAGTAAAAATTGTTCACATGTTCTGGATAACTGTCGTTGAAGTCATCTACAAGCTGAAATAAAAAAAATCTCACATAATTATGGACACACAAAATCATGATATCACTTAGGTAAATAGGTACATACCAATTTATATCCTTGTGGTTTTTGTAAAGCTGGATAATTGTTGATATATTCTTCCACAGAATATTCTGCCTGCCTCAAATCCTTGGCTCTTTTTTTTAAAGTACCATTCCACTTTGCTTGTACTATATTCCACGGTTCTGAGCTGCTTTTCAACCATGTAATGTCTTCTTCAACATTGCTGGTTCCACGCAAAATGTCAACCGACAGTGGAAGTGGTCGAGGTGATTGTAATGTATTTACTAAAGCCTGATCAGAGATTTGCACTTTCTTTTCTTTTACTTCAAGCACTCCTTGTTTTTGATATTTACGTCTTATATTTAACAGTTGACTTACTAACTTGCCCCTTGCTTGATGTACATGTCCCTGTGCAGTGACACATGGTGGAATGTAATATGTAGTGGCTCGTTCATGTGGGAAAAGGGTTTTTATTTCTTGACTCCATTTGTGATACACACATCTAGTCACAGGTATGTTTTTATTTTCTTTTAATATATCCTTGCAAATTATAGATGCTAACAAATTTCTAGCATTTTCATTGTCTAATGATTTACCAATTGACTTTAACAATCCAGATGCCTCAAAATTTTCTTTTAATAACTGCAGTAGTTTCTGAAAAAAAGAAGCAATAATTAATAAAATAATTACTTAGAATCAAACTTCATATTATTATTGCTGCGCCTCGTGGTTTCACCTGATTTTCAATGGAAAATGATGTTGATGAAAAGTACCTATCTGATACTAAAGTTCAACCAAGTCTATTCATCCGTAGTGGCGTGAATACAAACACACACAAAGTTTCACAGTTATAATATCTATATATATACCTATAATATAAAAATTAACCTCTATTTGTCCTGGTCACGCTATAACTTGAGAACGGTTTTACCGATTGCATTCTTTTTTAAAACAATTTCTAATACTTCGTTGAAGGTTCTTACATTAAAACATCAAGAAAAGAAGGGAGGTCATGGCGAGGCCGAAGCCCGAGCCTACTACGCGAAAGAAGTCGCGGGCACTCGCTAGTTAATTTATAAAATTGGTATTATTACCTATAAAAGTTATTTATGCTTACATTATCTTTGTGCACAAGGTAAGTATTTGCCGTGCTACTTGAGTTTGATGTGGGTGAGGATGAATTCAAGCCAATAGCTCCTGGATAAGATTGATCTGCTGGTGTCTGCTCTGCTGTTGTCACCCTTTCTAATCCACCCTCTAGATCTTCAGCTACTATTACTGGAAGGTCCTGAAATAGATTTCATAGCTTTAATGAAATATTTTGGTCATTGCATTGCATGAAAACCCTGGTTTGGCATATGGAGCTTGATTCTGGCGGCTTGGCTGCTATGCATGCTAGCATCAAAGCTGCAAAAATGTGAGTGTGCTCACATCGGCGCGGGCGGCAACATCATGACATTCACATTTTACACATGACCCTAAATAAATTCACTAATGTCAAAGGGTTTGGTCATAGCATTTTAATTATTTTTGAAATAGGTAGGTAGGTACTTACACTTAAAGAAATATTGCAGCTACTCAAATCTATTGCAGCTGAAATATTCAGACTATCATTGTCTACAAAATCCGCCCGCCATATCTTCCAGCATCTTATAAATAATGCTCTTGGGCCTACTTGAGGAATCAGCTCCCTAATGTCGACATTATTAAGTGCAGCCAGGGCTTGTATAGTTATTCCATTTTCTGCAAATTTAAGGTATGACATGACGAGATTGATGTGAACACAAGATGCCCATGACAAATCTGTTTTACTATAGAGTGGTAGGTGGTACATAGGTAGGTACTTACTAATAAAAACGGCCTGGAGCTCGGGAAGCCCCCACGCCTGGAGCAAGTCAAATACTTCATCCATAACTTAGGTACCTTGAAAGGAAAACGAACTTACATTATGATAGGTCGCTAGGAATAACGAAAAGTACAAAATCACTTCATAGTTTAGTTAGGTATACTTACTTACATCAGACTCTGCGTCCTAGTATTATATTATCTTTGTCTGCGTCCACGCCGCGAAAACAAACGTTTGTTGAGCGCTAGGCCGCTAGCGCCGAAGAGATTACACAACACAAAGACACAAACGCACATTCACAGCACAGAGACACGCACGGACAAGTTTCGCTCGACTCGACTTGACGCGGTCCCGCATCTCCCGCGTTCGGAATGCGAACTGCTAGCGAACGAGCGCGGCATTTTGCACAAAAATTTTATATGCGTGTGTGGCGCCACTAAACAATGAAAAAAAACAACTCTGATGTCTGACTGAATGATATGATTTATAGTAGGCTGGTAGTTTACTAGTGATAGTATTAAATCCACCATTCGTAATTTTAATTTGAGCATTAGAGCATATATTAAAATAAAAATATTTGACTTGAAGTCGTTAGTTCCAAATTACACCGCACGCACATATAAGTTTGTCGCTCGTTCGTATTTCGATATTTTGACTGATTCTATCAAAGTACTTATTACAATCGTTAAAGGGTGCGTTCGAAAAAATAAAGTTGCAATAATTAAATTAATTATGATGTTGATTGTTTTAGATAGTTTTAGTTATAGCTTCAAACAAGTTTTTTTATAAAAAAGACTAACTTAATTGTAAAATTAATAAATTGTTTTTTATAGGATCGATAAAACCAACTTGATAAAAACAATCAAGAGCATTGTTTACAGAGTCCTAATCATGTTTCTTGTACGAATGTATGACATAAAAGATAGAATCGAATATGTTCTCTTATTGAATAAGAATATTATTAAGATTAAACATTTTCACTTTGTTAAATATTTAATCATTTTAGCTTTATTGATCCAAAATATGGCAATTTATAACTTCTTAAACGTTTTTGAATATTTTAATAAAGAAAAATCCAATCAAGCAAAATTTCAACTTGATTGGCCAGATTTTTTTCAGTGTAGTATAATAATAGTAACCTTTCTTAGTTGATTGACGAAGAAAACACAAAACAACAGTTCATAATTTTGTTCACTTAGCCTACACACGAGCACCAGTACAAACAATAACGGTTAATATCATAAATCTAAGAAAAATAAACAAAAGCAGGTAGCTCTTGTTGGGTATTTTTCATCAAAACATTGAATTTTTATATTCATATTCTGATACTGCGTCCCCACAGAGTAATACACTCACGAGTCCGCAAGCTGGATGTTACTTATCCATAGAGTTATGACAATTGCTAGTTCTACCACCTGAGATATTTTCATTTTCTCAAACATGCTTGGAAATTTAAGCATTACTTTAACAATCTTCTTCGAGATTAATCGAAATTGCTGTATTGGTCAAATAAAAGCGAGCCGCGCCTGCAAAAGTTGTATGAAAATTCATATGTCGTGGTTTAGCGGCCAAATAAATTACATAGTTAACTCGTATCTGTCGTTTAATTTAACGATGGAACGATCTTTTACTCCGAAACATGGCAACCAATAAGGTAACTTATCAAAGGTTTTATTTAAATTTTGATATGGCTTGCACATAGAAACCTTTTATTTGAAAGAAAAAAATGAACAATTTAACGCGGGAAATAATATTATTGTTCGTTGATTGTTTATTTGGAAAAGTATCTAATTGTATTTGACAAAATGAATTCAAATGAAGACAACGGGTGTGATGAACTTACTTTAACGCCACTTGATATTCAAGAGGCGTCAAGCGACAATACAAAACTTATAACCGCCAAAATCGAAAGCAAATTATTTGAAAACCTATAAAATCTGCTAAGGTACTAGTCAGATTTGATGTCCACGCATCACTTGAGAAAAGTATAATACAAGCCTTGGCTACTTACATACTTACGTATGTGTGCCTCAGCTTCCCCTCGGCCCACATTTACACGTTCGTCTACCAATGCCTCTTTTCTGCCCGCTGCAGTAATGTACTATTGTTTTTAAATGTATAATTGATCTTAACTAAACTTGTATTTGAATGAAATAATAATTTGCCAAAATTGTACACCTCTATTTGTTCACGTTGAACGCTTTACAAACATATTATCGTTATATTTTAATATGTTTCCGAAAATTATAAAATTACGAATTCTAAAGAAACGTCTTCGAAACCATTATCAAGCTATTGATAATTTGTATCGCCACACACATGGGTCAACCTCGTTGGCCGTTACCGTAAAAACCTCTGCTATACTGCCTCTGTCACACATAATTTCCAATTAGTTGAACGTGAGCAAATACTGTATGTTCGGTAAGTAAAATGTTAACAACTAGGCGCTATTTTCAGTCAGTATAGATACAATACGAGAAGCACAGTTACTATACTTGGCGGGGCGAAACCGCCATACGGTCGGAAGAAAGTATTAAGTTGCCGTATTAATTATCCGTGCTCGGAGGAGAGATATGGTGGGGCACACCATACTTCGATAGAGAACATTAAAAGGAGGGAATAGGTGGGTTTATGGGGTACTTACGGGATGTCGGGTGACTCTGGATCTGATGGGAGCTGATGACCTTGAGAGTCCTCGGGGGAGGCGTCCTGCTGTGGACGTCGTGCTGAAGAACTGTTGTTCACTTGTAGGTATAAAGTCCTTGTATTGTTTTATTGTTTGTGCACTGGTTTACGCGTAAACACGGGCTGATTAGCAGTCACTCGCGGCGAAGTTAGGCGCAGTGACTCGGGTTGATTTGAGCTGATAACGGATGCCGATTGCGCCGTGCGGACGCGAAGGCGCCGAAATGGTGACTGTGCTGACGCGTAACGCGAAGGTTGTGCTGATGCGTAAGCGCAGGCGAATTGTTGCGGCCGCGGCGCGAAGGCGGAACGGTATACGTCCGCTAGCTTCGACTCTAAAATGGTGATTGTTTCCACTGCCCTTCAGCCGCCTGCTCGTAGTTTGACAGCTGCAGGACAGCGGCGGCGGGACGCGCGGGCGGGGGGCATTCCTTGAGGTGACGTCGCGCCTTTGGCGCGATCAATACTATTAAAGCCAATAATACACAATGATATATAATATTAAAAGGAAATATTTAGTGACAAACCCGTTAGAAAATGCTAATGGCAGAGATGCAGTGTGTACCGCGCTCCATTTCGCACAAAATTCATGTAGTATCCTAATTCTCAGAAGATTTTTGCTATAATAAATAACTTATACTATAATATACTTCCTGCTTGCATTTAATGTGGGAGGCAGGATTATTATATTAGTATTGATTTCCGCAAACTAAAGCCTGAATGAATTGAAACACCGTCGATTGGAAAATCATATCCCATTTTTCACTGTCTACAATCAAAAAGGGGTTTATCAATAAAACGTATTACCTTTTACTATCCTCCAAATTGTTTTTGTAATAAAGGATTTGATTTGATATCGTATTTGAACTTTTCATACTTTTTAATAGTAGCCAAACTCATATCGCAGTACTAGGACGCTCTGTGTTGCGGAAGGCACGATCACACACATCAAGAACAACCACGACCCGAGAGCGAACATTTCTGTTCATTACACAAATACGTTTCCCAACTATGGATCGATTCTGGGACCTCGCGCTTTGAAGGCAGCAAACAAAGCCTATAATAACAAAGGTATACCTATTTATTGCAAAACAATAAAACCAAACAACGCAAAAATTCTATTTGGCTGCTGTTTATTTTAATTTTTATTTAATTTAATTACAACACTAAACTTGATAGAATACTTGTCTTACTGTCAGATCTTTGCAGCATCTTTAACAACACCTAAGGCCGTCTTGCACGAGTCGTCCTAATCACAATTGGATTTACATATTTTAGAACGTCATTCTGTCTCTATCAGGTTTGAGACAAAAATAGAGATATAACAATGTTTTGATATTGTTTAGTGCTAAACTTATTTAGTGAGACGACGCAGATAAATGCACAAAATGCATTTTACTACTATTAAGTATCATATAACTGACTCAAATGTTCTCTACGTTATACTTTTCATGTTAGTTAAATAGAGCATTATGTATTCTGTATGCACAAAATTCTTTAAAAATGCTATAATAACTCGCCCCACGGCTCCGCCTGCATGCATGCTAAGTATCCCATAGGAACATTTTACTGAGACTAAAAGTAGGTCCTTTCCCATACTGTATACTAGGTATAAGAATAATAAACAAATTAACTAACAGACGTTTGCATTTTTTATATTGCATTAAAACACAAAAAGCTTAAAATCAAAGCTTGATAAAATCAAAAATTGTATGCAACAACCACTCTTTTGCATTTTATCAATGGTTTCATTTCAATGGCGTCTGACACGGAGAGTCAGAAGACGCGCATTCGAATCCCGTCCGAGGATGTGATTTTTTTCTCTCTATAAATTTTTAAATATCTCAAGTATGTTTACATTTTCTTGCATGTGTTCAAGGTGCAAAGCAAATAGTTTAGTTTTTGTTGTACACTAATATTTTAGTTAATCTACTTCACTTACCGTTACACCGCGATCGTTACAAAATTACAATTTAGTAATATATAAATACTGCCGTGCGATTCTCTAAGTGCAAACATCGTTGCGTCTTTGACAACATCCGTGAAACAAATGACGAGATGACAAGTAACGTTGTTAAAACAACCTTATTTACAAGGGTGATATCTCATAAAGTGTTTGACATCGGTGAGCTCGCCGACGAGCACATCGACAAATCATTACAGAATCGCACGGCTGATGTTACGTGATAAGTGAGTAACGGTCGTATCTGGCGTAGACTCGTAGAGGTGTAGAAGTCGTAGCGGACGTTACTGGCGTAGCTTGACAATTCCGTAGCACGACTCAGATGGCACATCGTTTAGTTATCGCTAAGCATGTTTAGCCCTTCAAAATGATATTAAAATAATAAAAACTTATACTACCTTCAAAGAGGAAACCAAATGATTTTTTACCTTATTGAACAGAAAATTCTCGAGTAATCACGATAACATAATTCATGTACAAAGTCGCGAGATGTATAGTTCATTTTCCTAAACTTTATGATACGCTTTAATAAAATATTGTTCTTCAAGTAGGTATTTTTAAAAGTTACGTATTTCACGTTATTCGTATTTCAAATAAAAAGAAATTGTTAAAAGTATAAATTAAAAATCAAATAATCTCGATTTTTTTTAATAATTATATAAATAAACATACTCAATATGTATTAAATATGCATATAGTCCCGGTAAGTCCTAGTATCTTAATTGTAGATATTAATCAAGCCAATCAAGCAGAGAGCACTTGATCACCCAAAATTAACAATGCCTCAATAATAGATCGGATCGCTTGATTGATGTGAGAACCAGCTGAAACCGGATTGACCTACCCATTGTTCTTACCCATGATGGTATCATTGATTGAAGACGTTATTATTACAGAATTAAAAGAGCATAGGGAGTATCGAATGCCTTGATTTAATACTTAGAATTAGTATCTGGGGTTTTTTAACCAAATGATATACGAGATTAAAGATACATCTTTTTCTTTGTTTGTACAAGTACATTGATATTTCCTCAATTATATATTATTATAGGTACTCATAGCTGCATCGAGGGTGATTTTTATTCAGGAAGTCACAGTTGTATAAATAAGTGTCATTATGTCACTGTCCTGCCTAAGTCACATTCTAGTAAAACGATAGATGTTGAGTGACGTGCACCATTACGAATACTTAATGGTTAATAACCCACCACTATCACATATCAAAACATAAAGAAACAAAATCATAGGATTATCAGATGAAAGTCACGATATATAATGTACTTAAATGATGATAGTACGAGTATATAATAAAATACGAATTAAGTTTTGTACCAAAAATGAACTCCTAGCAGCATTGTTTGCGAAAACAAGATGATGATGTCTGCAACTTGGGCGCTAATAAAATTAATCGCCAGAAGCGTCAAATAAGATTTCGGTCGCAGTATAACGCAGTGTCAAAATTTTATTGAAGTAGAAAATCATGTAATTGTTATTAATTTATCATCAATATTTTGCATTAAGCGTCAGATACGGAAGACTGAACTCCTTGACACGATTAGCTTATCGTGTGTAAATTCCTCAGTCCGCCCTAACACTCGGTAGCTTAAGTCGTGCCCCACTGTCAGTGAAGATATAGGCTAAGATTTTTAATTTCAAGAAAAAAAATTGCTTGTTTCTTATATACATAATGTATACACCCTTAAATTTATATTTCTAATCTTTATGACATCATTAACAATTCAATACATTAGAAGGGCCAGTAAGTAGTGGTCAGGTAGTGTCTAGTTTAAATTGGAAATAAACAAATAGAATACGACATTAGGTATATATAGGGGGGTTTACACTGCGTACATAACAATGATGCGGTTTCAGATATAAACCCGCTATTTAATTTCATTTATTTTCATAATTAACTTCATTATATATTATTTTCATTAATTAACTTATTTAAAACATGTCAGAAATATTAAAATTACAATTAAAATTCACACAAACGGTCAGTACGGTCACAGATAATAATAAACACATTACACACAAAAACACAAATTACAATTTTTTACCCAATAAGGTGTCCATCCACTTATTTTGTATAGGGCAGTCTAGCCTGTAACTTATCATCTTCAGGATGCTGTTACGGCTGCCTCTCACTCGCTTTCGTAATGAGGCAACCTTCTATGTGCTTCAGCGAACATCAGAGATGCACTGCACCAGCGAGGCAGCCGCATCAGCATCCTGAAAAAATCATTGTACTGGACACGCAAGGCGCTGGCAGCACACCGAGTGTGGTTGACCGTTTTGATGTGGTTTTGATACTGCTCGTGTAGAAGGATTGGCAAAACTCCTTAAATAGAGTAATTTTCACTTCCCTCGAGCAGCGTGCAAACCGGCGCGCAACCATGTTTTCTCGGACTGCCAAAGCCCTGCGCTCCCTCTCAATGTCTTCATCATCATCAAGGTTCTCTGTCACGATATGCCCCAAGTATTTAAACTTTGTTACCATTTGTAGAGCCGCACCGTTAAGCATTATTGGCGGAACATGAACTGGTTTAATGTTTCCACTTTTGAAGACAACTACTTCACTTTTGTAAGAGTTGTACCTCAAACCATGCTCCACCGCATACTTTACTAATTTGCGAGCTGATCCCACTGACGGGCCCAGAAGTACCATGTCACCAGCATAACTTATATTATTGACAACTACTCCATCTATAATACATCCTGCATGCGTACTGCTGAGCTCACCAATGAGATCATTAGCATATACGTTAAAAAGCAAAGGAGATGTTATCCCACCCTGCCGAACTCCGCACTCCATGCCGTATGAATCAGACAGTGCTCCCCCCCATCTAACTTGGTTCTTCTGAATCCCGTACCATTTTGCCAGCAAAAAGACTATTTCAGACGTCACGCCCGCACTCTGCAACTTTCTCCAAAGCTTTCCATACAGCACACTATCGAAAGCTTTGGAAATGTGGAGAAAGCAAGCGTATACCGGCGTCTTCCTGTCTGTATAGTACTTGACAGCCTGCTTAAGACACAAGATCTCACTTTCTGTCGAGAGGCCAGCTCTAAAACCGAACTGTGCCTCGTGTAGGTCGACGTATTGCAGCATTGTGTCATTAAGCAAGTTATCCAGAACCTTCGCCAGTATGGTAGCCAGAGATATGGGCCTGTAATTGTCTTTGTCCGAGATATCCCCCGTTTTACATTTAACAATATGTACTACTACCGTCCTAGTTAGTTCTTCTGGTAGATGGCCATGACACAAACATAAATTATAAAACATGGAGAGTACGCGTGGCAGATGCACACCAGCATGTTTAAGATGTTCGATGCTGAGACTGTCGTAACGTGGTGACTTTCCCCTTCGCATCAAGTCAATTATCTTTTTGATTAAGTACAAAAGCTGTCGTATCATAACCGAGCAATATTTCTCCAAATATTCGCTAAACGCATTGTAAAATATTTGTAATTAAATTCTGGAATGGCGCATTAAAGCTATAACGCCAATTAAATATAGTATTTTATACGGATGTCAGATACAAAATTACGCAGACATATAAATTTGTGAGTATTAAAACAAATTTTGACCTTTTGCGAATTACAATCTAGCGTGTGTATATTGTAGTATGGTTTTACTAAATGTATTGATTTTTAATAAAGTACTTAATTTGTGAGAGCTACCAATCTGGTGATGTTGTGAATGCCAGTAGAGGTAACAGCATTCAGTCAGCCCATTCGCAAAACCTTGCTTGACATAAACTGAACGAAGCCGCAAAAAAAGTTGAATAAATATGCCAGAATAGTAATTGCTGTTTTAATTGATGGCTGCGAATCTAAATCAGATCTTTTTATTTCAGGTAATATGCGCCATGGAGGAAATAAACGACACGTTCATAATGACGAACGGCACAAACACCTCAGAGATATTCACGCCGTACTACAAGCGACCTGAGACTTACATCGTTCCACTACTGTTTGCGCTAATCTTCATTATCGGCGTGGTGGGTAATGGGACGCTGGTTGCAGTCTTTGTCAGGCATAAGGCTATGCGGAATGTGCCCAACACGTAAGATTTTTTGATAACATAGTAGTATATTGAATGTGTTTTCGTTTCAGCTATATTCAGTTTATCTAACCTTGCGTAAACATTTAAGGAAATCAGTTCAATTTCGTAATAACAGAACAGAGATATGAACGACTGCCAAATAAACCTTTGCTTAATTACCAGCGAGCGTTTTGATTAAATTAAAATGATATGTGAAAGAAAATCATAGTGTAGTAGGTTGCAAGTAGGTACAACACGTTTTTAAGTGATATGTCTCAATATTCCTCACTGAGAGTAAAATTGTATTTTATAGCTTAGAACGATGGCAGTTTCATGTACCTACCTATACTTTATTCTAAAAGTGACGCGAGCCGTCCTATTTTTCTCACAGCCTAGTTTAGAGGCCTCTAGAGAGCAATAGTATAATTTTTTTAGCTGACTACCTATCACGGTTTTAAATATTAATAATTAAATTATATAACTTAACCTTAGGGGTTACTTAGCAATAACCCGCTCCGACACAGCTCGGTTAGCTTAATTGGTAAATTTAAATAGTAGATATATTATTATTATAATTATTATTTAGGTTAAAGTTACTACGTATTTGTGTAAACACTTCTAGATACATACAATTAAAAACATCATGGAACAATAATTAATAATTAAGAACATTAAATTAGTAAAAGAATACATATTATAAAGTCAAGCAATTTGTTTTACAAGTTTTTCTTGAGTATGTTAATGATATATTTTTATGAAATCACATGGTTGTTTTTGTATTTGAAGTAGAAGTTGACAACATTTATAGCTACTAACTTCGGCCACATTATCACTCACTATAAAGGTTCTGTGCAATACTATATAGTAGGTACTTAATTTAAGTTTCTCTTTCTTTGGTCATAACCACAGATATATATGTACAATAGATAACGTAAGTATAACGATTTGTATTGAAACCAAGCGTGCTGACTTTTCTACCGACTTCCAAACCTTGACGTTTTTTTTATGTTTGTTACCTCATAACTTTCGACTGGGTAAACCGATTTCCTAAATTCTTTTTGAAAGCTGGTGCTTTCCGTATAGTACCATGTAAATTTTACAATACACAGTACGGTACAGTTGTTTTTGAGTTACACTCCAATAACTGATTTTTATCAAAGTAATAGAATTGAAGTCGGTATTAAATTTTTCAAATTGCACTTGTACATTACATTTTACAAACTTTACTAATTTAGTGACGAGAAATTCAAACCGATTCAAAGACACCAATGCCGGCGATGCCCTAATGCCCCTCCGCCCCGTTACGATTCAAACGATTTCACTATAACCCATGGAACTGGAATTCAACTAATACAATCCAGCTGCTACAATAGACGCGCACGGACTGCAAGTAGCGGCGGCCATCCTTGACGCTTGGTCGGGGTCCGGACGCGGGAAGTACACGCATTGCGTTATTTATTGTACATAAATTTGGTCATAAAATAATAGCATCTTAATCATAAGTGTAATTGCCAACGGTGAACTGAGAAGGAATAGTAACAATGTATACTCATATTTGATTGGAGTTTCCGATATTTGGCACTATTGCAAAAACCATGAGCACGGATGATACATGGAATATATATTTATATGGCATATGAAGCGCTCGCAGCGGAGCTTGACTTGGCGATCTTAACCGACTAACAAGTTAAGCAACGCTTGGTGCGGTCAGTAGTTGGATGGGTGGCCGCTATATATGGGTGGCATTATTCGACTGAGCGCTTCGGTGATTCCTGAACGTCATCCACGTTAAACCATTTTTTTTTTGGTTTGTCCACCATTGGTTGGCCATTAGCCCATCCACTCTTTTCTCAACAACTTTTCTCTCTTGAGAGGAAGGCTCGAGTCCCAGCAGTGGGAACATAATAGGCTGATTATGTATATGAACAAATTGAAAAATACGTCGTAGGTTAATCCCTTAATAAAGTGAACATTTTGAAAACGGGTATTAATTACAGAGTAACTGAGGTATATATACATTAACTGTTCCACTCAACACAATGAATATTAAGGACACAGAAATTCACAAAACAAACAACATCTCCCTGCGTAGCCAACATACATCCAGAGCCGATCACGAAATCGCGGCCGTTTCAGAGACGTAAGTGATTCACCTTACTTAATATCTCATGTACGTAAACCACTCTGTGGTAAGATATGCTAGCTTTTCTCTGTGCATTTATAATGGGACTGTCAACCTATCTCAAGGGTTGAAGGGATGTTTTAGAGTTCCATGCAAGACAACATGACTACTAAACCTATGCTGTTCTTCTGCATGTCTTCTATCTTGTCTTCAAGACAGAGCTTTATCTTTAAAAATGCAACTGGTAATTGGTTGAATTTATCACAGTAAATATTTATTGCAGATGTATCGAAATAATTAAAAAACGAAAAGTAAAAATCAAGGTCCTCATTAACGTGTTGTTACTGACAGCTCCGTTAGTATAGTGGTAGTAGCTTCCGAACCGCGGAGTCCCAGGTTTGATTCCCGGCCAGGTCAAATATTTGAGCAATGAGCAGAAATGTTTGTTCTCGGGACTTAGGTGTTGTTATGTGTTATTGTGTATGCTTCCGACTACGCAGGGAATCCTTGTTAGTAGTAGTAGTGTATGAGTGTAATTTTTTTTTTATAAGGTAATAATGAAAGATTGCATGCAGTGCATTACATTTGAAAAATATATCAAACACGTAGACACAGTATAAATATAGAGAAACAGTACGGAAACTACCTACAAATGTTCGAAACGACTCACTCACACAAATATGCGCATCGAAGACAGCTCTAAGCGGTTGTCCCGGTGCTGTCAGTAGTGAGGCCGCGTCAAGACGAGTGGTCACGTATAAGTTTATTTCCGCTTAACAAGGCTCAGTTTTCATACCGTTGCATCTTTATACTATGATGTAGATTTGTTTTATGTTATGATCTTCAGGAAAATAATCCAACTGTGTATGTAGATCGTCCATAATCATGGCGCTTGCAACGGTGCCAAAATATCGAATACTCCAAGAAAATATACATGGTAACTATCCCGTTAGTAATTTGAACATTTCGAATGTTTGTATCAATTATGGTTAAAAAACTTATATGTATAATGTAGATCCAAGATATACATTTAGAATAGATTTTAAAACACAAAACGGAAAACAGTCTTTAATAATGGTTTACTATTTATAAAATCAACGCAAGCAAGCCGTAACTACTCCACCTTGGCGCGATATCCAGTTTCAATGTGAACATTTACGAAAGCATCTACATTGTGTTCCGTACACGCTACTTGAGCCAAGAGAAATTGCGTTACTTTATTAAAAATAAAATTTAGTCTAAGCTTTTGCAGTAAAGATTAAATAAAGCGTACTTGAATAGCTACAAAGAAGCTTTAGAAGCCTTGCAATATTAGGGGCAACTATAAAGTCAACAAAATAGAAAAACGTTCGCGCCGCAATCAAGGATTCTGTATGATCCGGCTTCTTATACTAATGATCGAAGATTTAATTTTTTTTTAATTGAAGCACAGTTTTATTGTGGAGGAATTAAACCGTATAAGTTCTTCGTTTCGAATTAAAAGGTCATTATTTATCTTCAAGTTTTCTATCATACATGATTTCTTGTCCTGACTGATGACTTTATCATCAACGCAGACCGCTCGGGCTGCAAGCTATTGACGTATTGTACCTCAATGTTACAAGCTTACAATGTTAGCAGACGATGCCTATTGTATGGCATCATCATGATGCATATACTAGGCCGCCAAGAAAACAGGTCTGCTATAAAAATGTGATGAGTTTTAAAATATTTGAGCTACTAACGTTTTGTATTATGTACTAGGTATCTTTCTTTCTGTTATGGTATGAAATGTACAATTTTCACACATTTTAGTATATAGCTATTATAAGCATCCACAAATAACGGATTTTGGTTATATATTAAAAAAACAATTAATTACGGTGGCTTCGCATCTCATAGAGTAAGCAAGCGATTTCGCCGGCAGGATAGGCATAGTCATAAATAAATACTTACAAAATTGTCAATATCTAGAGTAAGTCAAATCCTAGAACTGATAAGATAACTTAATATTTAACTAATTCACTCACTTTTTTGCATGAGTCTAACGATATATTTGAGCCGGCTTGCTACCAGGTGTATGCTACCAGGATACTACAATCATAATGAATTTCAAATAAACTTTAGCACCACTATTACATTCATAAGCTAAAAATAACTAAGTCGTTACGTAATAACCTAAAACAAATTAGGTATAATCTTAGTTTAATTTAGTTACTTAAACCAGCTTTGTGCATGTTTAGAAGTGGTGATAGTCCAGGGTAACTAGGGTCGGCTCTCCATAAAACGGCCACGGTATCTTCCACCGGTATGGATCCAACGTCAGGTATGAAATCCACAGCATGGTGCAAGGGCACTTCGGGTGTCTCCTGCCTAACTATCACCCTCAAGTCAGAAAATCTGTCGCTAAACACACAGTGTGTTTCGGCAGCTGTCGTCGAGAGCCAGTCGTTATTATTGGTATAGTGTGATACTATCATCGATAGCATCATCACTGACTACCAGGACCGCTGCTGGAATTCACAGTAAGTGCTTCGAGAGCGGGCGGGTACTAGAACATGCCCTATCTATGATGTGGATCATCACGATGGTTACCTACACCAAAATCCTGAAATACAGGTCGAATCAGATGTTGATAAAGCAATGCATTGCAAGGTCTAAATACATCATAGTCTAGCTAGTTAAAACTATGATTTTGTGGTCTCTAGATCATCGGAATTATATACTCGTACTTTGAGCCAAAATGCAATTTTGACTCAGTACAATTTGCCATACTAACTAGATAATAAGCAGTGGTCCTAGTACAACACTAGCATAGACAACTCACAGTTTGTACTGTATACGTCAACGATACGATAACGTTACACTTACGCAAATTTACGAGATAGGCCCACTGTCGTACAATATTTAATTTTGAGTAGTTGCAAAGGCTCAATGCTCCTACCAAGTTCATACAGCCCTTTACAGATGTCGTCTCTATATCAAACCAATTCTTCCAGGTACATCCTATCACTGGCTCTGGCGGATCTTCTCGTCATCATCACCTGCGTGCCATTCACCTCCATCGTGTACACCCTGGAGTCCTGGCCGTGGGGGTCGACGGTGTGTCGGGTGTCGGAGGCAGCCAAGGATGTCAGTATCGGAGTGTCAGTGTTCACGCTGACAGCGCTGTCAGCTGATAGATACTTCGCGATTGTGGATCCACTGAGGAAATTACACGCTACAGGTATGTTTTTTTTTACTTATAAATACTAGCCTTATAACGATACTTACACGTACGATCGCGAACTTCGATACGCTGCACTATTCGAGCTCGGGCTCTGGAGCAAGTGTGCAAGTGACAAGAGTTTCCGTGTCACGTAAGATCCGAAAGGCTATCAAGATTGGTAAGCATCTAAATTTTGATTAAGAAGGAGGATATGGTCCATCCTATTGAGCTACGCACCAAGAGATACTGTCTTCATAGAGCTCTTAATAGTTCACTAAAGTTGATATCTGAGTGTTCCTCTCGGTACGGTAGTAATAATAAAAGTAGCTGCAGCTGGACTGTTTTTCCTGTTTCTCTTCTTTTCTTTTTCTGTTGTGGAAAACAAGAAAACGTCTAAAAGTCATCGCTGATGTACAGTTCACTTGCAATTTAGTTAGTGGAATCATAATGCTGTTGCCCTTATATCAGTCGAGTAATAAATACTGCATGATAGACGTGAATCTTTACCCGTTTACTATTTCTTCATAAAATTCAGTTACTTTTAACATTCATATTCATAATAATAGACATGAATGCTCTCGGCTTGCTAATAGTTAGTGTACCCATTCAACGAATCAGACTCTTCGACCAATGTTCTGTATACCTACCTATTTGACGCAATGCACGCGACGTAAACAAAAAACGTTAATAATACCCGTTTCTAATATGTAAACTTTCAACTGACTACCTCATCGTCATGAGTGCAGATGTAGGACGCCCACTTAACGTTCGCTTAAGCGGCCTGCATCCAAAAAAATCTGCCACCTATATCAGGTCGTCCGTTCATCTTCGCTGCTTTGTACTGCACTGCGCTGCGTGCGCTTGTCGGTCTGTGGTCTTCACCCAATAACCTTCCAGCCTCTGCTACTTCAACCGGCTTATCTTCTGAGATGTGTCAGTGACTTGCGTTCGCCTGCGGATCACATCATTTCGGATACAATCACGTAGAGAAACATCAAAAATCTTTTGAGCCGTATTAGATTAACGTTATCGATAATCTAATACAACTTAAAAGATTACGAAGATAAGACACTAAACAGAAAGGCGGACGTACCTAGTATGTTTAGAATTCCATAGTTCCGTATAGAGTGGAAAACGCCCTAAAACATGTAAATTATATACACATATGGAATCGGAAAGCCATTAATTCATTAGCTATACTATAGATAACACATGTATTTCATAAATATATAGTATTGTATTTCATCAATATAAGCTCCTTCACTTCCTTAATCTTCTCAAGGTTCCACGCATTCTGAACGGCATTGTTTGAACGGATACGGCGGAATGGATCCACTCATGTGCAAGGCTCAGAGAATTAGGAGGTACAAATCATTAATTCCATAAACCACTTGAGTAAGGTTTCATTTTTGTATTCATGAGTTGACTGATTTATATTTGGGTCAAAAAGATAATTTCGAGGTTAAAGGAACTGAACTTAAATGCTTTGAACTTCAGGATATAAGTAGGGTTGGGACCTTTAAATGTGTTAATTGATTAGTATACGGATAATTAAATTTGTTTATTGATTGATTATACGGACAAGGTTGGTTTTTGGATGATGACCTACACTACGATGATTTATTATTATTTGTTATAAAAACTAACGTGGTTTTCAATCATTATTATTTAAAAATACGGGATTACTCACGTAATATTTATCGGATAGGTCCGACTATAGTTTCGATCACATTCGGTGGCCTTTTTTAAAGAGTGTTCGGGACATTATTATTTATTATTCGATGGCAATATTTTATTTATATAGAGGACTATGTAGCTGACCGACAGCCCAACAAAAAAACAACGTCCACACTAACAACTAAAAAGAATACAATGTCAAAACTAATCCAAACCTAAGTCTGCCTAAACTTTTCCCGGTACTAACCTCTGAACGCAAACGCACCTCCATGGCGGAATGGCTCGACTACAGTCAGCTGAACAACAAATATGGATGACATGCCGACTCATCGCAGAGCACTACTTCGACACCGAGTCTAATGTATCGAGCTGTCAAAATCATGTTTTTTTTTGGGTTCCATACCTAAAGGGTAAAACGGGCCCCTTTTACCAAGGATCATCATATATTTACTAAGACTCCGCTGTCCGTCTGTCTGTCTGTCCATACAAAAACGTGGTTTTTAGCTCGATTTTATAGATAACGATACGGAATACTTAGTAAACTTTATTCCTATATTATTTTATATAGATTATCTTAAGTCTGCGTGTAAATTTTTCGTGTCTGTGCCGTGCATACCACATGACATTCATAAGAAGAGATCAATCTATCACTTTCAATCTACTTGGATAGAATGAAGTCTTGAAAAAAAATTTAATTTTCTCCGTTGTAACTCTAAAATACAACATTCTTCTAAACACTTTTATTTTTATCTCACGTAAAAAAGTAACGAGAGATACAGTGCGGTGGTTTACACTGCACTAATTAATTTAACATTCACCTCACACGAAAACAAATGTTTAAAAGTAATTTTATCCCGGTTTATTCGAGTTTGATTACGTTCTTTTCGAGTAGAGAAGCCAGATGTACTTGGAAGATGGGTGTTTTAGGGTTAAGAGTAAACCTAAGTGGGTTAAGGATAATTTTAGCTAGAAGTTATGAATAATTGGTTAGATAAGTGCTTGAGTATTAAAGCTCGTGAATCTTTTACGACTGTATTAAATCTGGATACTTACTGAACGTCGGTGGAAGGTTTATATACGTACCTATAGATAAAATAACACAGATTAGTGATAGTTTAGAGAGAAGGTTCTTACGAATTAATATTGCTAGGAAAGTAAGATCAGTGAGAAATACTCGGTATTATCTTCCAAGAAGGTTTTACTGACATACGATGATTGTTAGTTTTTACCCGTTTACTGTTTATTACTCGTGAATCATAAGACACTTTGGCAAAGTGTACTAGGTAAATCAGAAAACGTGGTTTTTGTCTTTTCCATGACACTTACCCAGAAATATCTAATAATGTTAAACATAGTACCTGTAGTTATTACAGTTGAAATGATTTTATGATACAATGAAGAAATAATTTATAGGTTAGCAATTATTCCAACAGTGCAAATCTGTAATAGAAAATACTATACTAATTCCATTATGGTATTTGTGGAGCTGCACTAGATGTCATCGAGTCATATTTATCTGACAGGATGCAAATGGTTGGCATAAATGGTGTAACATCTTTGGGATCTATAATTAAAATAGGTGTTCCACAAGGGTCCATTTTAGGGCCCTCTTTGTTCTTAGTATACATTAATGACTTGCCACTTATAAGTGGCAAAGATCTTTGTGATATTGTTTTATTTGCGGATAACACATCTCTGATTTTCAAAGTAGGTAGGAAAAATAGCAAACTAATTCAAGTAAGCAACGCTCTATCTAGTATCCCTAATTGGTTCTCAACTAATAACTTACTTCTGAATTCAAAAAGACAAAATGTTTGAAGTTTTCTTTGCCTAGTGTTCCATATTTGGAGTCCAGCATTACGCTTAATGGAGTTAAACTCGTAATGGACAAGGCAACAGTCTTCCTAGGCATTAAAATTGACGCAAAATTACAATGGAGTCCTCATATAAATGCACTGTCGGGGAGACTCAGTTCTGCTGCAGATGCAGTACGTACAATAAGAGAGCTAACAGAAGCTTCTACGGCGCGGTTAGTATATTTTGCATATTTCCATAGCGTAATGTAATATTGGATATTGCTATGGGGTTCAGCGGCTGATATAGAGACCATCTTTATCGTACAGAAACGTGCTATTCGACCTATATACGAAATGGGTCCCCGTGAAACTTTGAGAGATTTATCTAAAAAAAACAATATATTAACTTTGCCTTCCTTATATGTATTTGAAAATATAATGTATGTTCGAAAAAAATTACATAAATATAAGTTAAATAGTGATCACAACACTTTTAATACTTATAATACAAATAGGATAGCTGTACCTAGTTTTAGACTTGCGAAGACTAAAAAGTAATTCCTAGGAAATTGTGTGCGTTTTTACAAAAAAAAAATAAACACAGAGGGCAAATTCAAGTTGACTGTAAAAAACTTTTCCATTAAAAAAGCTTATTATAAACTCTGACATTATTTAAAAGATATAGAGGCTTGGAATACTCCACTTTTGTCACTCTGCCACCCATAAAATGTCATATTTTTAATACCTAAGTAGAAACATTGTAAACATCTATATAAAAGAATGGCCCGAGTCTTGCCGCTTCTTCTCGGTAGGCTCTATATATTTTGGAATGCGGCGGTAGAGTCTTTAAAGTACATTATAATGAAAAGTGGCGTCTTTGATGCTTAAATTGAATAAATGATTTTGACTTTGACTTTGGATTTGACTACCTGCGCTCCGCGGTTTTACTCGTGTGGTGATGAATGACGAGTATGATTAATCAGAATAAGCCTTTGTTAATTAAGAATAACGAGTCGCATTCTAATTGTGAAAGAGTTTTTGAAATCGGTCTAGTTGTTTTTGAGTTTATTCGTTAGACTTGTCCAGGCACTATTGGCCATTCTGCGAATTACCTATCCCATATATGGTGTATGTTACCCTTTATGGTGGACGTATGTTTGTACTTTTGACATTCTTCAAGTAACATAAGTTAATACTCACTTATCAAGCGAGGTTTTTATTTAAGCATTTAGAGTCAAGACAGCCACACAAATATATCTGTCACTAAGTCACTGTTTTGACACGTTCTAGTAAAGCGATGAAAAACGTTGTAAGGCTATTGGAGAGGAAAACACAAAAGAAACATGGTTTTGTTACGCTGTGCTTACACTCGTGTTTAAATATGAACACTGAACGGTTAACAATCCACCACTATTACACGTCTTTCTTTGGACACGTTTCCAGGCGAAACAACGACTACATAGAGCGCCTAGTCGTCCAAGGCAGAGTGGAAGGTACCAGACAGCGCGCTACGTCACCGAAGCGATGGACAGACCAAATAACGTGTGCGGTCGGTGGTTCCTTGCATGAGTGCACCAAGATGACCGCTAACAGGCAAAAATGGCGACATTATGAGGCGTATAACTTCTGGCCCCACCAACACTAATGCATGACGATCACGACCGCTCTGTCAAGAGCGAAACGAAGAAGAAGATTACACGTCAAGACTCGAGAAACACAAATCTAGGAAAAAGAAAAAGAATATTAATAGCCATTGTTGTGTATTTTTCTCAAAGAAAGTTTAGCTTCAAGTGTTCATGACACAAAATATTTTATTGCCCAAACAAAAACACTCTTAATCTTCACCAAGAACGCTATGTTGAATTAAATCGTTGTTATAACACTGTTGGCGAGTTGTACAATCTAAAATAACTTTTAAGGCCGGTTAATTCCATAAAGACGTTCAGTTGTAAATCTCGACTTGAGTTAATATCTGTGTATATTGTGTACGGCTTTCGCTCTCAAATTCTCACTCAAATAGAGATTCGCAGCTGAGTGACTTTCCGAAATACCGACCTAATTGCTCGAGCAAACGTGTATTCGCATCACTAAGATGTTTTGATCCTACTAATATTATAAACGCAAATGTTTGTGAGTATGGATGTATGGGTGTGTGGATCTTTGTTACTCTTTCACGCTCGAACGGCAGGACCAATTTTAATGAAATTTTGTATGGAGGTAGATGAGGGGCTGGATTTACACATAGGATATTTTGAGTCGTCATCATTATCATCCATCACCAAGCGGGTGAAAAAACAAAAGAAATATTCTTGGACAGCATAGACAAAATAATAAGATCTCTGTCTACGTCAAGATCGTAATGATGACAGTTCTGTCAAAGTGTACACAAGACGTGCTCGACGACCGTGAAGGGTGATGAATGTAATGATATTTTTTTCATGGTGATTAATTTTATATCTGTATGTACGTAGGTACTGTATTTTATTATTAGTGTTTACTGATTGATTTACTAAGTATTTAAATTTACTCATATAACCATGTAACTATTTTATGACGTTTTGGTATAAAGATAGAGATGGCTTTGGAGAAGATAATAAGCTAATCGAAGTACTAATCCTGCGCAGACGACGTCGCGGGCACCAGCTAGTTGACAATAAAACGTTTGTTAATGTTGCATCAGACGTCTTTGTTTCTATTGGCGTTTGATCAAACTCGTAAGGATTTTGTTGATCGCAGTCTGAGTTCTGTGTACGCTTAATAAGAGCGGCGTTGGCGTGATGCCCGTTCTGTAAGCGAGGTAGCGCCAATAGATAAAATCGTCGTAGTATTGCGTAGTCAGTACCTATACCTATATATTTATAGGAAGTTTGAGTTCGTTTCCTAAAATAACTTTGCTAGGCTTTAATTTGCATTAACAATAACTCAAATATAATATTTGGGTTTACTTGGATGATAGCCCAGAGGTGGAAGTCTCTACATAGATAGCAATCGCTTTACAACCAACATCGGTCAGTAAGTCACCATAAACTAGAAATGTTACCTTGGCTAAAACCTTACCTTACGTAAAATCCTAGGCTGTGGCGATACAACAACTTCTTTGAATTCTTCTAATTAACGGCCTGTTAAAGTTTATACCTAATATTTAACATGGTTCCGTAGGTGCTAGAAACGGTGCAAACCGGGGAGATACTCCTAGTTGTGTTTCCTAACGAATCCAGAAGAAATTACTACTGTTAGAAATATTTCTATACCTTATACTAATTTGACTGGACAAGATCGCCGTCACGACAGAACGCGTCCCGACACGCTGCACTGTAATCGTGCGTTGGGGTAAGTACGGCGCTGAGTCAAGACCGTATGAATCAAAATTCCGCTGAATTAGGTTATATTTTCTAATGCTGGCACCATTTTGTTCTACCGCGACCCCTAGTTCATGCCAGAGCTCCGGCAAGTCGGACATGTGCTACGCACCATTGAAAGAATAAAGGTAGTTTTTTACTATATTTGGCTATCCGGTCTTTCCCCTTTAACTTTTATTTATGTATTATTTGCAAACATTATACCCTGTTTTGCCATAATTTTGTTCAAATACTATGTTTTCGGGCTGTTTACTCGCTAGAACTGATCATAATTAGCTATGGTCTATGTAGGCAAACATCCGGTGTTCCCTCTCACAGGTAAAGATCGGATGTTATTATCCGATCTTTATCTTCTTAAAAAATGGTAAGCGGTTGTAAAACTTTTTGGATTTTAATGCATACTAATATTTTAAATGCAAAAGTACTTAACTCTGTACTTTGTTTGTTTGTTTGTTAACTTTTCACGAAACATTAAACTTCATCCATACCAAAACTCATTGAAATCTGAAAAATACAAATAATATTATATAATAATACAATAATACCGACCTGAAATTTGTTTTTCCCAAGCGCAAGGACCAAGACTGTGTACCTCGTGATAATATAGTTAAGGTGATAGAATTGCTAGGATAGCAGATAAAGGAATTTCCCGTGAAATACCTTATGGATAGTGACGATAAGGTTTACTTTTGACATATTTAATATCGATGTTTAGCCTAGGAAAGATATAGTCTGACCCAAAACATTCTTTTTAAATTTAACTCTATTTTAGGATATTATTAGTTCCAACTCTAGTATACTGACGCAAACAGTAAAATTTTAAAAAATGCATCAGCCTCCTTTGCATTTTGCACTAACTCCTTGTAATAAAAATTATGTCTGCTTTATTTTTTATATATATTGTTATTTGTAACATTCTATCGAAATCTAATTAGTGAACTAGATTTCCCTGGCATGTTTGGTATCAATAAATACTCGTAATAAGAAAAAGCTTACATAGAAATATTATTAAAAAAAATAAAAATTATTTACTAGCATGCTTATGAACTTTTATTCACAATTTAATAACAATACGCAAGAATATTATTTTTATTTAGAAATATACATATAATGTAAACGTTCTCCATAACTCATTTTCGTATCTCATAGTTCAAAAGTACAATCTGTTACATTCATTCATTTATAATTATCATTGTATTCATTCATATATTTATAATTCATTTTTTTCATAAGTATTGTATAATAATTCAGTGAGTGGTGAATTAATATTTTAAAGTTTATAAAGCTATTGTGTGTTAAATATTTATTATTAGTACGAACGCTCTTACTCTGTTAGTGAATTGGGCTCAAAATATGTATACCTAAATAAATTATCAATAAATAAAACCTTAAAGTACATTCTCAAACTCTTATTATTTCTTGCCTTGTCTGAAGTTTTATCGAATCAGTCAGGCAATCCAGTGTCCTTCTTCACTTATTTATTTGAAGAAATTAAGTCAGTTTTATCCACTCAACATAGCCAGTGACATCGGCATGTTATAACAAAAAACTCTTTAGAAGAGGCAAAAAATGACAAGGTTTTAAAAGATTTCAACTTCAAATTTGAATGATTGTCAAACAGTTTTACTGAAAATTCATGTTTGCTTATGAACGACGAAATACATAAGTGGAAGGTACTGTTTTTTTACCAAAAACATAGTAAAGAGAGAATACAACACTAAATAATATTAAAGGGCATCTGCTCTGCTACGTTGATCTTGCAATATGCCTGCATCCGCCCGTATATACGGCGGTTGTGAAAAAGAATACAAAATCGTAGGTACCTTACCAGTTCCATCCCTAGAGTCCAAAAAGAGAACCGTCATGGCGTTACGGTGAAATATTCGGCAGGTTTTATCTGTATCTTACGCAACTGTCACGTGTGACTCTATTAAAACTATGAAACAGTGATTTAGCAGCAAACTTTCAGTTTTTTTTATATACTAGCATTAAAACAGTCAATTACCGCAAACGCATCCTCATTTTCTAGAATATTTCTCTTTCTGTACAGTATTATCTTCTTCTTCTATCTTTATATATATACATATATATATATATATATATATATATATATATATATATATATATATATATATATATATATATATATATATATTATATATATATTTATAAAAGCGAAAGGTCACTCACTCACTCACTCATCACGAAATCTCAGAAACTACAAGTGCTAGGAGTTTCAAGTTTTGCATGCATGTTCTTTTTAGGACGTAGGTGCTCACTAAGACGGGATTTTATGAAATTCAACCCCTAAGGGGGTCAAAAGGGGTGAAAACGTTTGTATGAAACTCCTAAGTTTTTGAACTTATAGTTGTGAAAATTTGTATTTGGATAGCTCATTTAAAATAAAAAAAATGTTAGCCAAATTTTTTTATGGATTGTGGTTTAAGAGGGTGAAATGGAGGGGTGAAACTTTGTATGGAAAGTTTTGTGTTTTCGAACATACAGTGGTGAAAATTAGCATTTGGACAGTTTAAAATGATGATTTTAATAATTTATTGACAGGGATGACTTAGGGGGTAAAACGGGGGGTTTTTTTTTTTTAAAGTTCTTTGTTTTTGGAGCTACAATGATGAAAGTTGATAACTGGATAGGTAATTTAAAATAAATAGTGATGCTTTCAATATTTTTGTCAGGGATGACTTAAGGGGGGTAAAACGAGGGCTGTTAAAACTACTACATATTATAAACTGTAGAAGTCAAATTTCTGTACAATAAAAACTATGCTTAAAACCGAGTCAGGGGATGTAAGGAGTGAAATATAAGTTCAAATTGTTATACGGGTTGTTGTACGGGCTAATCTCAGAAACGACTAGACCAATTTAAATGAAATTTCGTATGGTGGTAGCTTATATCCCTGATCAACACATACGATATTTTTGATCCCGGTAAATAAAAAAATTCACGTGGGATAAATAAAAATCTGTAATTACCGTATCCCGCGAGGCAACGCGAGCGTAGCCGCTGGCGGGTCAGCTAGTAAATTAATATGTATTAAACATTCGCTTGAAACTAGAATGAATTGTTTGAGGTATGTACAACTGTTTTGATCAATGGATGAACTTCCTTCGTTTTCTAAATAAGTACATTGCCTGCTCGTATCAAAGGACTCACTTCGCTCAGTAAATAAATTGGCTGTGGATATTTATTTATCCAAAGCCGCTTCTCGTTATTGAATTCTCGTATTTCAATCAGCTTGGTTTGCACCAATTAACTTGGGAAATAAATTAGACCAAACGACATTTTATCGTCTAATAACTTTCTTGCGTTGTTATTTTTGTAGCCTCATAGCTCACAGTTTGATGGAATAATTTACATGAAACCAAAATTGCTGGTATAATTTAAAAAAATACTACCGTTTGATTGGATAACTAGACATACACATTTTTTATTGTTATTGTTTTGGCGTCGAATTTAGCCGGTCGAATTATGACGAACATTTTTTCAAGAAAATGTATAACCAATGTATAATTCTAGTTCATTACTTACCTATGTTGAAATATTAGCAAAATTTGTTTAGTGGTTTTAACGTGAAAGTCAAAAAACGTCCATTCATTTTCCATCAGATAGTTAACGTTTTTTATAGTTAGAGTTACTAAAAGTACCTAATTTATTTAAAGATACTTTGTGGGCATATATAAATAGACGATTAGTGACACATTCTCTTGAAAATGCTTACGGCAGAGATGCAATGTGCACCTCCCTCCCTCTCGCATAAAACAGGAAGTATACAGAATAAGCACACGTATACAATTCAATCAACCAACGCTCTTCGATACGTGTTTCTCCACTGCAAGAGGCGTCCTCTGGAGACTCACAACGCGCAAAAAACTTGAAAGGGAGCCCTTGAAATAGTTATAGTTCCTTCTTTGAACAAATTCAATACTCTAAACTTTATTTTCCAATTATTTTTATAATTAGTTCCAGTCAGCCTACTTAGATGTATAAGTAAATGGAGTAGAATTTTTGAAAAACCTAATTGTGTATCAAGCTGGCCTCTACTAGGCGTCTCCTCCACACAAATCCGTGGGTACGTCAACGTGTGCGCTGGTGAATTAATAAGATCAACTCGCTACAAGGGAAGGAAAGTTATCCCATAAACTCTCAATATCTTTCATGAATGCCCATAATATTTTGTGTTTAATGAGCACATTATCTTGAAAGTAATTATTCGGCGGGGACCGTCAACTTTGATAGCAAAAGTAAGCACCTGTAACGCGTCTTTTTGTTGTATGTATATATATCATTGTAGGAATGCCTATGGTTTGACTGGCCGGTTGGCGCAGTTCGCCCTGTGTTCTGAGCCACTGATACTGGTTGGATTCCTGAATACGTGAAAGAAAAAATATATTTGACACACAGGTTTTAAACATAATCATAATCATTTATTTCATAAGTTTAGGTACAAAAGTTCATATATGCTTTGTCCAGCCAAAACTTGCCTTTGCAGAGTTTGCAGGCATACACAATTTAAGTTTAATCCTACTCATTTTAAAAAAAAATTGGTATGGAGGTATATGGGGCGCTGGATTAACACAAAGAATAGTATCTCAAAGGTGATCAGCGTAGTGGTAGTGCTTAAAACCCCTTTTCTACCGACTTCCAAAAAGGAGGAGGTACTCAATTCGACTGTTAATTTACTGTACCGTTCGTTACAGGAAAGCTGGTGCTACTCGTGTGGTCCCATTTAAATTTTATTAAATTCGGTCCAGTAGTTTTTTGAGTCACACTCCTATAACTGAATATAATGTAAGTCAGTATTAAATTTTTCAAATTGTACTTATTGACTTTGCAACTTTCATTTGCACGCGATTTATCTTGCCAGTTTCAGTACATAAATTGTTTTACAAAAGATACATGCTACTTAATTCAACTTAGCTACGTCTTCGCAACGTTAACTGCAGAATCTTGCTTCGCTAACTGAAAATATTTGTTAATATTTGTACGTTATCAACAAAATTACTCGTACATTGTTGATTTTGCTTTGCTCTAACACCCCAATAATTTATACAAGTCTCGGGATTCATATAATCTGCTCGATTTCAGCGAATAAGCTAACTGCAGCTGGCAAACTGCAGCAGCTTTAACAACGTTACATACAAATCCGCGAAAACTACGAAGATTTGTAGCATTCAGCAACATTTGAATAAACAATCCGTTCTTATAAACGTGATATAGTGGATGCTGCAATAACTATGCCATCTCAGTTGGTGCCACGATGATGATATTCCGATATAAAGCTTAGTGCACAAGCTTTATTGTGTGACAGTGTGAAGGGCACTGTGGCGATTGAAATGACTGAGCGAATAAAACTGAAAAACCAATGTCTCGGGGTGACAAGCACAGTACAGTGCTACGCCAAACTACAATTCTAAGCTCTGGATGTCACTGCAACTCTCATGGCAAGTGTAATGCTTACGGTCAGGCGTACAGCTTGCCCGTCTCGTCAATTTCAATTCGTTTTCTATTTGCAACTGAGATGCGTAATAGCCCATCAGATCCAACACTGCTAATCAACTGTTTCCAGAACAATAATGTATTATTTCCTATTATAATTGATAGCCCACCGCACCCCAATATGCAGACATTAGTCCAGAAAACGAGGCACGGGTTACTAAATCCTTCAGATTACCGATATATACGATTTACCGATACCGGCAAAGGCACTGCTTGTTTATTTAGCCTTATTTACGGCAGCACTAAACAATGATAGAATAAACGTCGAATCTCGTTAACGGCCTCGGAACCATTTTATTTATAGCCGTCCATTGCCGATATCCGTTTAACATTTTGATGTTTGTTGATTATTCGATATTTTTTATGCGTCTCATGTTTTGACTTAATAATTGTTTTGTTGTTCAGTTTATAAGAAGAACGATAAGTACATCGCGCAGGCCTGTAATGAGTTATATATATATAAACGCATGTCCAAGATCAAAAACAATGGCGTCCTTCTTAAATTTATTTTTTCTAAAACGAAATTCTGTGACATCACTGGCAAGTCATGCGCCTGATGTTAAGCACTTCGCTTTCCCATGACAGCTGCAGCGCCACTCAAAGTGTTGGACTGTAGATCCTATTGCGTGGTACTGTTCTGAACTCGTCACCTTGACATATAAGATGTTAAATCTAATGCCCTGTAATTTCGGTGGACAGATTGCGCTTCAAACCAATATATTTACAGTAATCTTTGCACACTACTGGCATTTCCCCAGCTGACTCTGCAAAAGTCATACCACTACAAACAAGGCTAACTTAGCTCTATTCTTAACGCCAATTAACCACTCCGAAAGGAAATGTCGCACCTACATAAAAATAATAGGTAAAACACTGTTGTTTTACTTAACTATTTTAGATTTACTGGGCCTATAGTGTCGATATTTCACAGACAACGATTGTCATTAAGTCGCTAGAGACTAGAAGTTTACCTTGGCTGCCACTATCCGCGTAGAGGCCTCGCTAACGTAACATCTTAGACTGCGGCGCTAATCTTATTTTATAATATTAGGAAATGGTTCAAGCTTGCGCATTTCAACATGCATTTCCTCACAAGTGACGAACTACACTGCACCCATAACCCTGAGATATTAAGTTGTTAAGTCTCATGCGCCTGTAATTTCGCCAGCAACCATATCGTCAAACCAAAACGCAGTATTGCGAACATTACTGCTTCACGAGAGAAAAAGGTATGGTATGGTTTACCCCAGATGAAATCATTCACGAGGAGTTCTATTGCTCTTGACTTGTTTTCTAAATTTTCTTTCAGTCTCCTTTATCCTTGACCAGTTAAGTAGTAACTTTTTACTTGTTGTATATTAAGTTGAATGAATGCTTTCAGGTGGCAGTAAACGAGCGACGCGACTGACAGTGGCGACAGCGCTCGGCATATGGGTGCTTGCGGCCTCACTCGCCGCGCCGGCCTATCTCAACTCCTACCTTAGAGAGTTTGTTGTCAATCCTACCACAAAGGTAAATGTTTGTCTTAAACGTAATATCTGCACTGCGAGCATGTAATGTCGATAGGATACAATTAGACAGTAGTCTGTACATGGAATCTCTAGCTATTTCCCTTGATCACGCCATAACTTGACAATGACTTTACCGATTGATGAAATTCAGCAATGAGATAGATTATACCTATCCTAGAGTATAGTAAGGTATCCTATGTACTGTAAATAAATAGTCCGCGTTCAAAGGAAAACAACTTTAAGCTTTTAAAGTTTTCTGCAAATTATAATTCTATATTATTAGATTTTTAAGATCAAGATTTTAAATCTCTTTCGCACGCGTCTTTTGTCTAGTTGCGAGATATACTGATATTGTACTATACATTAATATTATAGACAATAACAATTAACCTTCCGTTTCGTAGTCAGACTATTGAATCACTTTTTAACTTTCATTTTAATTAGATATTTACACTAACCAACTCTTAAGCATGTAAGTATTATTTTTACCTATATTTGAATACGTATTCCTAGTGAAAAAAAACCAATATTATATTTCGGATAAGCAACAAAAACTGTGAAAGTGGGATCCTTTAATAGGATCCAATAAAAGGAAGGTTGTTGTCATATGATACGACAGCTGTCATAATTGGATTTCAAACGGGAAAATAACAGGTCAAATACAAATTGAGCGCATACAATTTTGGGTTTATTTATATTCCTCTTATCTGTCTCTTTGTTACTCGGATCTTTATTTTTATTTGAGAAAGTGACATAATATGAATATGAAAGTGATATAATTACTTTAAACACTTACTCTGCAATTAAGTCTAGTTGGAAATCACCTAATTAACACTTTACATGTAGATGATAACAGAGTCCCTTAGCGAAGTCTGAGAATAAGCGATTAACAGTTAAACATAATGGAGTTCTTAGTAACTCAAACATAATTACAAGGTTACACCAACGCTGCACATGCTTAACGGTATTATATCCATAGCCAATCAGTTGACAGAGCTTTATTGCAGCACCTACTAGCTAAACTCAGTGAAAAGAGTATAAATACTTCTACATTCTTAATAGAGAACATATGTTTGCGTAGCCAGGATGGCAGGAGTGGGCCCGACCTCCCCCAGTTACTCCGGTGCCCCCTAGAAATATGCGATGTAATATTATTCAATCCAGCTAAACGATCAATTCGATTACATTGATATTTAAGTCACGACCTTTTAGTAAGGCCCTTCGATTGTAAAAGTGAAGTTAATAATTTGAACAAAAACATTTTCGCATCAGGCAGGCCTCTATTAGCCCCCATAATGAACTCCTGGCTACGACAATGACCCCACGAGGCATTTACCAAACTTGATCCAATCCCCTGAACGCTTCTGTAGCGATCAAACACAAAACTCGCCAGACCTAAAAGTTTCGCATGGGAGGGCATATGTTGTTGATGAATCCTATAAACTGATTTAATAGTTAGTGACTCCGTCTAAAGTGAAACAAGCTTCACGCATAATATAATGTGGGTCACGTTTATATAATACGCGATAACAGTAAGGTATATTATATATAGGCACTTCTAACTTTAAATACAACACGACGTAAATAATACCTAAAAACGCTTGGACGTTTTGAGTGCAACAAGACGTAACTGTTATCTAAACGCGATTCTACACTTTGAATGCAACAAGACGTAAATAATATCTGAAGGAGCTTCTACTCTTTCAATGCAACAAAATGTTAAAGGATTTGCTTTGAAACACGAACAAGATTATGTTTACACGAAGGATCTTATCTCAGCCTTTGTTTGTGTACAGCTTTTATACTTTCAAGGCGAATGGTTTCCGCTGTATGCGTTATTTTAGTTTGTAAAGATACTAAGTTATCTCAGATTCCACGTGGTATACTTGTTACCTATGTAGAGTTCATCCCTATTTTACCCTATTTAGCTAATGATAGTATTTTGGTCGTATTTAAGAGAAACTGAACCATTAGAGAACCTCGGAAGGTTGCCTTTTATTTTGATATAAATATACTTCGAAAAACCTGAATATCTTTCGAAAATGGCGTAATGAATTATTATGGAAACTTTGTTATACATTCACGGTGATGGTGCATATTACTTGTTTATTTTTATATATAGTTTGGTGGCTCATCATCTCTACGCCAAAGCTACCACAGCTCAAAAGTATACTTCTTTTAAATACTAATATTTAATTTAATTATTATTATTGCAAATTGTTTGTAAACACTTAAAACTTTAACAATTTTGTCCTCACGAATATTTAAAACTAGACCTTTGAAAACGGTTCACTGACATTTATTGTATTATAATGTTTAATGAATGTTTACAAAACACTTTATTCGGATATATTGTAACCGATACACAAATTACGAAATTTGGCTCTATAGAAAAAAAATCGTAAATTGGAAACTTACCCAAAAACGTCCTTAAGGAGAGGACCCGTCGATTGAATAAATGAATTCCATTCAGGTTCCATGGCAGATACATTTACCAAAATGTGTGTAATCCTATAAGAAACATACTAATACTTCAGTGAACTCAGTTATTTTAAAAGCGGTAAATTATTATTTTTAGAAAAGAAATATATGCTATATTGAAAATATTTCAAAGCGTGCACGCTGATTTAATATAATAATGATTTAATTTGATATCATGTAATAAAATATACAACGTACACGGCCGATGACGTTGCCTTTGTTTTTTCCTTCTTATAAATGCAATACGAACTCCCATTCGCATTTACTGATGGTTATCACGCGTTTTGTTTACCGCACTCGAGCCCGAAGATGCAGGCCAGGTGCTTAGTTTGGATGTCGTTGATAAATGTCCTTATTAACTAATAAGTATTGCTTAATACCAATATGTTAAATTTACATTACAACTTTTATGGGCAATTAATATTTTCATATTTTATCTTGACAACTACCAAGTACATAAATAAAATGGGAGCTAGGTGCACATATAATATTAAGCAAGAAATAAAGAAACTCGTTAAAAACCAGTAATCATAATGATATTATGGACAACATCCACACAATGCATCATAATCCTAAACTACACAAGGT
Source organism: Selenia dentaria (assembly GCA_917880725.1). Classification (NCBI taxonomy): domain Eukaryota; kingdom Metazoa; phylum Arthropoda; class Insecta; order Lepidoptera; family Geometridae; genus Selenia; species Selenia dentaria. Next base: position 9,343,113 of record OU862891.1, read on the forward strand.
TGTACTCGTACTATGGTAACCTACTTAGTACTACTAATAGTACTTATTTAAATAGTTATTTTCAAGCCATTTAACTTCGTCATCATCCACAGTTTCGAGTATGCTACCCGTATCCAGAGGAATTGGTGCAGATGATGGTGCTGATGAAGTTCATCGTGTACTACTCACTGCCTCTGGGCATCATCGCACTGTTCTACGCCATGATGGCACGTCACCTGGTGCTGAGCACGCAAAACATGCCTGGAGAGATGCAAGGAACACTGAGACAAGTAAAACTCATGCTAATACTAGTCATATTATTTCAAAACCATATACTTACCTACTTAAACTTCTAACTATGGGTGGTGCAGTTGGCTATCGGCTAAATCATACAAATAAACTAATTCAAAACATGGGCTACCTTTTTCCGAGAAAATTGTATAGTCATTATATCAAATAGTTACTTGAACTTCTTTGAAATAAAAAAAAAACATCATACAGTTGGGTGTTAGGTCATGTAAATAGAATAGAATGATTCCAGCCCAGCCTACATCAGAAAAAGAATTGCCTTTCATTAACACTAGGGGTCTTACTTATAAACGCTGCTCAACTTTAAAATTTGTGCGCACAGCAAAATTGTTCTGCGCCGTACTAAATTATGGTATTTCAATTTAAGCATCGTTTATAAGGTAAGGCCGTAGATTTTTAAATGTACTATCAGACCTTTAGTGGTCGCCATTTTTCTTATGAAAACTATCGAGCGCGTTTGCAGATTGCTTACCCATTAATAAGATCGTTGAAGGTATTACGTTATTTATATAAGTATTACATAAGTATTTGACATGCCAATTACAAATTACATTTTTAAGAAGTCATCATCATCATCTCAGCCGTAGGACGGTCCACTGCTGAACATATGCCTCCCCCAGAAGTTTTCAAAAGGACCGGTTGGAAGCGACCTGCATCCAACGTCGTCCTGCTACCTTTATCAGGTAGTCAGTCCACGTTTTTGGTGGACGACCTACGCTGCGCTTGCCGGTCCGGAGTCTCCACTCCAGAACCTTCCGGCCCCATCAGCCATCTGGTCTGCGTGCTATGTGTCCTGCCCACTGCCACTTCAACTGGCTTATCTTCAGGGCTATGTCGGTGACTTTAGTCCGTCTACGGATCTCCTCATTTCTGATCGATCACGTAGAGAGAACCCGAGCATAGCCCTCTCCATAACTCATATAAAAAGTATGTAATTTATTTATAAATATCAAATATGTATTTGTATTTCAATTACAATACAATACAATACAATACGTACTGTATTTTAATTACCACTAGTTCAAACATGTATTGTCCAATCCTGATAACAGACCAATAGTGTTCGAATAAATAATAATAGTTTATTAACGTTAATTCTTGTAATAGTTTATTGTTAAGCTAATAGTTAACTTTAATTACACAAACTGCCCAGTCTAAACATAAGCATTTGAGGCGTCTGCCATGGTCAAACAGAAGACGCGGGTCCCACATCGTTCTTACGTCAATTTTCAGCGGATTTATATTGTTAGATTTATGCTTATCATGCTTTAATTCCGTTGAAAGTTATACATCATTATTCTATTTGATTATAGATGCGAGCCAGGAGAAAAGTTGCCATGACAGTTCTGGCATTCGTGCTGGTCTTTGCAGCATGTTTCCTACCCTTACACGTGTTCATGTTGTGGTTCTACTTTTGGTAAGTTCACATCGATAGAATAATGCCAGCACTGCGAGCGTGGATTGTGATAAAAGACAGCCCTCGATAAAGCTATCGTGACTTGATCCTTACTAGAAACATAATCTGTTATGTTTTTATCACACATAATACTCGTATTATGATAGAGAACGACAGATATGACAAGTTTATCGTGGATAGATACATGCTCTCACTGTGGTACAGTAAATGAATTGAAAACTATTTATTCTTGAGTTTAAAAATATTTTGGTATATACTCGTATCTAGATAAGTTTCGGGAGCGCTTCAAGGTGATTTTAAAAACTAAATTTCGGATTTTACGAATTTATTTTAATATTAATTAATTACTAAAGTACACAACCGTCTGTAGAGTTTAATACCAAACGAATGCGCCTTAACCTAGCCGTTGACCACCGTCCCAGCTACGGATGCGATAACATTCCGCTGACCATGCGTCTGCGATGGTGGCGTGATCCTACATTATGTACTGGGAAGGCGGTTATGGGTACATAACTATCTACTATTAGTTATTCTGTGACCTAGGTGAATCTTATTACCTAGGTAATAAGATTCACCTAGACCATTTATATATATAGTATATAAATGGTCTCTATTTCCCTTGGTCATCGCATCGCGCGTGAACGGATGGAACAATTTTGCTAATTCTTTTTATTGTTGTGTTATATATTATTGTCAGTAGAAAGTTATTTTGAAAGAATAATCAAGAAAAGATGGCAGGTAATGGCGAGGCCGAAGTCGAGCCTACTTACTACGAGAACACAGTCGCGGGCAGTCGCTAGTAAAGAATAAATAATTCCAGTTAATCACAGAATAATAAATAGTTACCTCGGTAGGATTTATATGCGGTGGTGTCCAAAAATGATGCACGGATGTTTAAAAATACTAATATTTTATTTTATTTTAATTTTATCTTTATTTAATTGGACGAACAAACAGCCAAATTATATTTAACTATGTAGAGGAGACCAACAACACCTGGCCTTACTGTTCATCACTTCTAAAAACACAGTTATTTTGTACATAAACAAATTTAGAATACCTACATACCAAGTTAGAACAATACACTTTATACTTAATTAAAATTATAAAAATATCTAAAACAATCAATTAAAGCCATATGAGTTACTTTTTTGGAAAAAAGTTTTTATTAATGATTGAATAAAAATAATTTTGCCTCATGTTGAATATGTCGACAAGTTTTGTATAATTCTTATTGACATAATGAATTGTGCGTGGAATGTACGAATTCTGTCTGTAATTGGTGCGACAGCAGGGAACAGATAAATATAAGTGGTTTCTACTGGGACGCGAGCAAAACGGAGTTACAAGTTTAAATTCAGACAGTAAAGAGGAACATTCTACCTTACTCGAGAGGATATTGTGCATGAATGTTAGGTCAGCAGCCTCTCTTCTCATATGTAGGGGTAATAAGTGGTGATGTTTGCAGGTAGCTTCGTTATCAAAGTTTGCGTTTGAGATTCTCGCTTTGTAGTTAATAAACCGAAGGAATTTGCGTTGCGGTTTTTCGAGTAGTGTGATGTATTCATTATATCTCGGGTTCCAGACTTGGGAGCAGTACTCCAGTTGGCTACGAACCATCAAACAGAAGATAATCTTTAGGGTTTTTATTATCTTAAATTCTTTTGATACTCTTATCAAGAAACCGAGTGTTCTCAAAGATTTAGCTACTATGGTCTCTATGTTTTTATCGAATAGTAGTTTCGAATCCAAGGTGACACCAAGATCAACAACCAAATGAACTCTGTTAAGTACTAGCCCGTTTATCGAGTAGTCATTTTTCAGGGTCCTGGTGGATCTACTGAAAGTGATGCAGCAGCATTTGCTAATGTTAAGGTCAAGCTTGTTACGAACACAATAACTGTGAAGGTTGTCGAGATCAGATTGTAGAAGCATGAGATCATCATTTATGATTTTGAAGATTTTCATGTCGTCAGCGAAAAGATTGGCAGTGGAGAGCTTAAAGCATTGACCGATATCGTTGATAAAGATGTTAAATAGGAGAGGACCTAATATTGACCCCTGCGGAACGCCTGAATGGATAGGATACTAAGCAGACGAATATCCATTCAGGACCACAGCCTCGCACCGGTTCGTAACATAAGATGTGAACCACCTGAGCAGGTCACCTCTTATACCTGCTAAGTATAACTTATCGAGCAGAATAGTATGGTCGATCCGGTCAAATACCTTGCAGTAGTCGGTGTATATAGCATCAACTTGTCCCCCGCCCTCCATACCAGCAGTCACCGCATCGATAAAAGAGACTAAGTTGGTACAAGTCGATCTGCCCTTCATAAACCCATGTTGCTGCAGCGAAAAATGTGTGAAAAAAGTGCTTAAGAGCGGCGTATAATTTCTCATGAATTATTTTCTCAAAGACTTTGGCCAAGATACAGAGCTTTGAGATGGGCTTTTAATTAGAAATATCCTGTTTCGGTCCCTTTTTATGTATTGAAGTAACTGAAGTTGTTTTCCATATAATAGGCACTGTATCTTCAGAAACAGATTTATTAAAGAGTATTGTAATAGGAAGAGTCAGGCTTTTAGCACAATTTTGAATGAGAGTTGGGTGCAGTCCATCTGGCCCAGCTGATTTATTGCAATCAAGTGATTGTAAAAGCTTCAGTACAACTGAGGGAACTACAGCAACCGTACTCACGTCAGCCACGGTATTCAACGAGCCTGTGAGATGCGAGGAACACGAACGTGGTTGAAGGGACGGTGGTAAGTAGTTGGAATTGAAGAAATCCGCAAACGCGTTACATATGTCAGTCCCTGAATCAACAATGGCGCCATTGTAAGTCATTGACGTAGGGTATGCATTATGCTGCTTATTGGATCTAATAAATGTCCAAAAATACTTTGGATTCTCCCTAACAGAAATTTCAATTTTCTCAATGTATCTACTATAACACTCACGCTCCACGACTTTAGCCCGCATCCTCAAGATCCTAAAAGAGTTTTGATCTGAAAAATTGCTATAGATTTTAAATTTACGATCAAATTTATCCTTCTCCTTCAATATCTTTATTAGAGCTGGTGAAAACCATACAGGGTAACGAGATGGCCGTACTATTTTGCATAGTACATACTTATCCCTCAAATTAGATGATATGTTGTTGAATAAATTAACAGATTCATCACGATTGGTACAGCCTAATAAAGAAACCCAATCCTGCTTGTCAAGCTCATTACAAATAGCCATGTAATCACCTTTTTCATAGAAAAACTTAAGTCGGGGTGTAGGGGCGAGAGGTTTATGATTAATAAAGTGCGGACGACAAACAAGCGCGGGGTGGTATAGGTCCTCTTTCAGTAATATCTCCTGGCTATGAAAAAGCGACACCTCATCATTACACAATACCAAGTCCAGAATGCTACCGTCGTACATATTAGGCACATGATTAAATTGATTTAAATTAATTATATACATTAAGTCTAAAATTTCAATATGATTTTCGTTAGTGAGTTTAGCTATTGGCAATAAATGCAAGTGATCTGCAGTAGTAGACCATTTTAATTCACTCTGATTGAAGTCTCCCATAATAACAAACCGATCATTCAAATTGACAGACGCAATCGATAGAACCTTGCCACAGAATTTCGAAAACTGAGCTGACATTGAAAGTCCATCATTTTGCTCAATAAGATACAGGCAACCTATATGTACATCGAGCGGAAGTGTGGAGTCTGTCGTCGCTTTGAAATGAATGGAGACCCATAGGTCCTCCGCCGAAGAATGCCACTCGGGTCGAGCGCGCGCAGCCAGCTCGCGGCGCACGGCCTCGAGCACCCCACCGCCGCGCGCCTGCCCGAGCACACCGTAGTCGCGATCCCGCCGCCACACCGCCCACGCGTCACTGAACATCTCTTCAGTTTTAATCCCGTCCCACAGCCACGTCTCAACACGATAAAATCATAATTGCATAACTGCACGCTACGTTTCAAAGCATGAACCTTTGTTCGCAAACCCCTAACGTTTTGATATTAAATGTCAAAAACCATAATAATACACGACCTAGCCGGGCTTCAGCCCGGCCAGGTAGTGCAATAATATGACATATGAGTAATAAAAAATCATAATTATCCACGCTAGGAGTTGGCGAACAAAACAGCAAGAAAATACGAACGTAGCAGAAATACAAAACAAGTACATATATACGTATAGATAATGCATTGGGATGTGTGAGTGTCCGCCGATAATGTAACGAGTTATGTTTATAGATTATGAATAGATCTGTTAAAATAGGAATCAATGTTTTGAGGTTTCGGATATTGATGTTTTTATGCGTTACTAATCGACAACACGTATATAAAATAGTATTCTGTGAATGGCAGTATATTGTAAAATAACTGCAGTGAATACATACAATAGTAATGTTGAGACGAGACAGCTGGAATAAAATTAAGTCATTATACTCGTATTGTTGACATTGCATGAAAATGTGAAATGATACGTATAATTGTGATAAGTTTATGTAGTAGGCAAAACAAAAAAACACGAGGTAGTAACCAAACAACATTTGCAAGCTAACTGATACGTTATAAGCTATAGAATCATATGGCTTTGTTACAATTGAGAAATATTATTAAGATATGAAATGAGGTAAATAATAACAACATAACCTAGTCATACTAATTTTTTGAGATCATCATCACTACGAATTTGGATTATAGGTGAAGTATCACTTTTTTTGACGAGTATTTTGCAGTTTTGAACCCAGGTGTAGCGAAAGCTGCGGTCAGCGGCCAACTTCTTAGTTTTATTTAATAGTTGTTTGTTGCGAGCGGTGAGATGGTCGTTAATGTATATCTTGCCCGTGTCGCCGCTAAAACCAATGGATGCTGCAGTTGTAGATCTGCGGGCCCGAGCTGATGCTATGAAGTTTTCTCGGGCTCGCGTGACGAAGTTAATGTCGGTGGGACGCATGGGTGGCCCACCGCTTCAGACAGTTCCCATACGATATTTATGAGGTTTTAAGCTTTCTTCTCAGGTACTCCCTTTATCTCGGCGTTGTTAATGCGCTCCCGCTGCTCCTTGACCTCGCGGTCGATCTCTAAACGTAGAATTTTTTCTTGCTTATGAGGGTCGGTGTTCATTTTATCCTCAGCTTTGCTTTCCAGGATTGTAATGCGTTTATCCATATTCTCTGTTTTTAGGGTCATCGAGGTCTCAAAGTATTTGAACTTGTCTTTGAGATCTTGCACTTCTTGTATCAGCAAATGAATTTGATCGAGACGTTGGTTGACAGTCTTGAATCCGCTCCGAAACTCTTGGAGAACTTGGCTTAGGGCATCCTGCGTCGCAGCCTGCGTGCTCGCCGGCAGCGCAGCCGCCGAGGCGGCCGGCTCAGGTGCGGGCGTAGCCTTGCACGCTGGGCAGAGAAGGGCCTCCCTTTTCGCGAGCCCCAACTTCCTATAGTTCTTCTCGGAAATATTCGCACAAGTGAAGCAGTACGATGACGAGCACTGCGAACCCCCGCACGCCAACAGTGTGCTCAAAACTACACGCCGGGCACTTCATCATTTTTATTAGCGATAGATTAGAGCCAAACGAAGACAACTAGCGATAATAGAAACAGCGCGAACGACCATCCGCCGTGAGCGATGCGGGTGCACTGATGTAATATATGGTGTATATGCACATTATAATTAGTTATTATTTAACATAGACCAACAAAGTAAAGCACTTGAAATTGCTGAATATATTCAAGAAATCTCACTTTTTAGAGTAATTCGTATCTTAAGGATAAATTAACTACTTTTCACTCAGTTGATTGAACGCAGCACTTTTCTAACTATTTTCATTTGGCGACTCCACAACCTAAAACGGCGCTGTATTCAAATAAATCATTGTTACAGAATTTCGTCAGTGCAACACTTGACCTTTTCCAATTAGACAGGCAACATCGATAATACATAACCACAATCTTGCACTCCAACTTAAGACTGTAATGTTTGTCTTAAAGCTAAGGCTTTTTCAAAAAGCCATGCGTCCTGGAACAAGTTTTATGAATTTCCAAGCATATATTTCGCTCAATGCCTTCTCAGGGAATTTATTATTGCTGAGGGCTCTGGTTACGCTGTCTTACTTTTTGCCGAACTGCTACCGTTTCGGCAATTCGTTCCAGGAAACCACAGGCCTATAGACCATGCATGTGTTACTACTGTGCACTAAGACAGCCCGAGAAGGGCAAGCACAATTTTATTTGCGGCAAATCAATAACCGTAGCTAGTCGTGGAACTCGCCTATAGTAGCTTTACCTACCGCAAAGTTTTACTGGGACAGAATTGATAAAATTTCCTCACTGTCATTGGATAAAAATCGTAAGAGGCGATGCAAATTTGATTCACCGAATGACAGGTCTCTTCTGTTGTTCTTATTAATTGTTGATACCATGCAGCACAATTGTGCCAGATATTCTGCCACGACGCAATAGTGCATAATTATTACATACTTTACAAGGGGTTATAAGGTGCTGAGGCGAGTTAAATTGTTATGCCAATTTTAAAGACCACGCCAACCAACTAAACAAACATTTTCACTGTGCAGCTTTACGCAAATCTTTAATTCTTTTAGGCGCGGTCCAACCCAAATTTTAAAATAATTTACAATGCTTTACGTAAGGTTGAAAATCGCTTGTTAGATTGGACGATGTAATGCGAAAATGTGTTAATTTTGTACGTTTTCTTTATATTTTTCGATATATACTAACAGAATCGAAAAAACTGCTGGTTATAACTTTAGTACTATACGTTGGCTATGTAGGTTATTATCTGAAAAAATATAGTGTTATCGCTGAAAATTCTGAGAGTTTGGACGTGAAAGTTTATTTTTGTGAACATATTCAGGATTTTTTTCTGCAGAAAAAGAGTTATATTTATGAATTCTATTCGGTTATTACTCTTTTCCTATTCCATTTCTAACCTTAGTATTTTTTTTCATAATATATTATCGATATCGTTACACTAGGTATTTAAAAATTCTGCTTTTTACTATTATCAGGATAGGAGCGCGTCTTAAGACTGTGGACAGCCTTGCAACTGTCATAAGAAGGTGTAGTCAGACCATCAAGCACATGCTCTTCTCATCACTTGACAGTTATAAAAACTCGAATGGGTAAACTTACCCGCATGCTTCGGACATTTAATTAATTTAATTAATTCGGACATTTAATTCAACACTAAATGGGGATCCCAATAATTTATCTATCCACAGTTTACCTTATTACAGATAGAAATTTGACATAACGTCCATACAAATAATGTCAAATATCTATCTCTAGTAAGGTAAACCGACGATAGATAGATTATTGGTACCGGCCGTTAGACAACGAGGTATTTAAAAAATGCGTTTCGGCCGCTTTGATGGTCTGAGATATACTTAGCGAATGTGTGATAGATAGACATCGTTAGGCGTCGTTACTAGTATTATTTATACGCTTTATATATCCTCGATAGTTATATACTTAAATGGCGTTACTGTTCGAAATTATAAGTTTATTTTTTCTTCTTAAGCCCAACAGCAAACGAAGACTACAATGGCTGGTGGCACGCACTTCGGATCATGGGGTTCTGCCTGTCCTTTTTGAACAGCTGCGTCAATCCTATCGCTTTGTACTGCACCAGCGGCATTTTCAGGAAACACTTTAACAAGTAAGAATAATAAGTAGTTACCGTTTGCAGTAATCACTTAAAGATACATATGTCAGGAGTTAAAATGTTTAAAATGGCTACTATACCACCCTTACTATGGTTACTTTAAAGTGTATGACCATAAGATAATTTAAAGGTACTACTCGAGTGGCATCTTCTGGAAACACTTCATCAAAAAGGAATGGTCACTCTGCAACAACTCATATCATATCTTAGAAAACACTTCATAGGGGAAGTTTTGGAACAACCGCATAAACCAGCTTTGCTCTGAATGATGTGCATCTTCAGGCCAGACTTCAACAGATCGTCCTCTCCAGTAAAACTGCAGTATAATCACTCTAGCAGATTTAATTAAATGTACCAAGTTCAAAGAATAATTCGAAATACTTTAAAACATTTACTCAGGAGCCATATAATTATGAAACTATTTGCAATGACAATATAGGAAAGACCTGAGGCATTCTTGGAAACTCTTAGTGGATAAGAATTGCCATTCGCATTTTTAAGAGCCACTTTAGCAAACACGAGTCAATTCCAGTTGTTTTGTTAACAAACACTATTAAGTTCTAGGTTAGTACCTACTCACAGAAATAATTAGAACAATAGGTATGAGTACTGTTTATTGTCAAGAAATGTCAAAATAGAGGCATGAAATATAAAAACTACATCCAAATTTGTGTGCATAATCATATCTCCCTTACGTTTACGAATGTATGTTAACAATTAGATAACGATAAAACTGCTGGACGGATTTCGATTTTTGGTACATCAGTAAATAGCTTAAGTGAATCCAATCAATCCATGTAAGGCTATCCTGGCTCAACGGTTCCCGAGAGGTTGTAACAACCTGAATCCATACCGACGAAATCGCATGCATCTATTTATATTTAACTATAGCTGTTTAGTTTCACCCGCGCGGTAATAGATGATGATAATGATGAATCTTTTGTAGCCTATGTTACTCAGGGTGAATGTAGATTTCCAGTGGTGAAAGAATTTTTGAAATCGGTCCAGTACTTTTTGAGCCAATTCGTTACAAACATGCATACAAATATTTCCTGTTTATATTATTAATAGTATATAGTATGATTTGTTTGCTGTATTTGTAATTCTTATGTTTCACTGTGTGTACGCCCTTTTTCATCTTTTTTAGATATTGAATTAGCTCAATAGATGTTGTGATGTATGCTTTAGATACCTTCTGTGCCACGGCGGTCCAAGCCATGCTCCCAAAGGATCTATGTCTCTCTCTACATCGAGAAGGCTACACTCCAGCAGAAAAACGACCATCAGCATGGTACCTAGAACGTAAGTTACACTTAATTATGTTACAAATTACACAATAAGGTGATACGTTGGAAAGGTGTATTTAAATAAAATACTTAGTGTCGATTTTGATGGGAAATGGGCCAGGATGCAATATGCACCGCCCTACCCCGCATGCAAGAGGCTCAGGGCAACCTGAAGATTAGTGAAATAAGACAGGATAGCAGCCCATGCTTATCACTCGAGATACACGTGGTCCACCTCTGCACAAGGTTAACACACTTACCTTCAAGAAATATATATTTATTCCAGCGGTCTAAGAGATAGTAGTGCAACATTCGCAGATTTTCTACTTACTTGTTTTATATTCGAGTAAGTACCTATATCTCCTAAATTAGTTTCTTGTTTACTTCCATAAGTAAGTCGGCATTAGTTAAAACCGCGTTCATTTTGTCAACGTACGTACATCAGAGTGCGTAGCATACCAAGCAGTAGTGGAAATTGGTTGATGCACTTTATATCATATATATATGATATATGATGGTGAGTACCTATCAAAGAAATATAAATAAAAACAACAATATATATTAAGTGGGAAATCATATGTTTTAAAATTATTACGAGCTGTGAACTATAATAAAGGAACCCGATACTAAGCATAGCCTGACATGGTCATGTCAGATTAGGCTGATGTCTGACCATTATCTCTCATCATATTATATTCATTCATGACTTGAAAACCCTGAGATTGAGTTTCTTATAATTAGAGTGTAGATTGTAAAAGCCCGTTTTCTCATATTTTCCTTTATGGCACAGACAACAATTGCCATCAAAATAAGGATCAGGTAGCGATCAGGTTACCCTCGTTAAACGCCTCTTCGAGATATCCAAGAGTCACCGTTCCCTTATCCTTTGTCAGGGGTACCTTGGCTATTAATTTTGATTGATGATGATGTATAGAGCTTCTCACTCACGCCTCTTAATGGCAGAAAAGAACTAATCACGTTCTACAGTGGAGAATATAATAATAGCTACCTTTAACTATATAATACAATATGTCAGTATGTCACTGTTCTGTCCACGGATTTGTGTAGATTCTAATCCTCGTCACATGTCATCTTTTCACACAAAGCGATAGCTGCATTGTGTTTAATGCTTATGGCTGTATCTTACCGCATAATGAAATGAAAAATTACTTAGCTTTGTAATATTATAATCAGTAATCACTAAAACTCTATAAGCAAATAGACATAAAACCATTCTTGATTCTTCGCATACTTCTTCACTGTCTCAATGTTAAAGCACAGAAACTAAATCATGTCTCCCAACTTGAATACTAATATAGAGGTTCTTTCCTTAAACACAAGGAAGAGCTTTTGTGTGGTAGTGCCATGCTGCAACCCCACAGCCAAATGGGCCGGCACGATCGGGGAAGTAAATACCACACTCCCACATAACACCGACGTGAATTAGTAACATAGCTTGCCATTGCGTTTCCGTCGGTTTGTAGGAGATTCCGGAGACGCGATTCTTCCTCCCACCGTTCCCCCTCTCCTTCCTCCTCCCCATCCCCCTCCACCCTCACTCCTTCTATCTCTTCCTTCCTCAAAGGTCGGCAACGCATCCTTGAGACCTCTGGTATTGCGGATGTCCCTGGGCGGCGGTATCACTTACCATCAGATGAGCCGCCTGCTCGTTTGCCAACCTATCCCGAAAAAAAAACGACGTATATATCCACGTTCTGCGTGTAGTTGAAAATACACGATGATAGCGTTCTATAATTAAAAAAACATAATATTGCTAATGAGGCATACACGAAATGCACGCTAGCGATCAAAAATCTAAATTCTGTTGGCTAATGAACGAAAATCACTATTAAAGTTACAACTTCACTTATAGCAAAATTATTTTAGAGATCTTACGAAATATTTTACTTTTTTATGTTAAAAGACCTAATAGTAAATACCTAATTAAGTGTAGGTATATAATACGACCTCAAAGACAATGCGGACATTGATAGGAACGGAGAGCACTGTCGGTTAGCGCCAACATGTCCGCAGGTTTGCGCGGTGTTCACAGGAGGTCAAATCTACGCTCTTTGGAGCGTACTGTACTTCACTGCTAACTGCACTACTAAGCGAAATTACAGTGACCTCCGCGTCCTGTATAACAACGCTTTCAGGATGATATTGGGGCTGCCCCGATTCTGCAGCGCCCATGCGCAAGCGGGCCGCGTCCTTGGTGCGCAGGGTACAGGCCAGCTCCAATATTATCTTGAAAATGATCGCTAGCAGAATAGACTGCCCTTTTCTCCGGCATTGCTGAGACAAACATGTTGCAGTACCTTTGCCGAAGAGAAGGTTTGATTGACACTGGACCGATAGTAACTGCAGTATTAATTGTGACATGGTTTATTTTATACTGATATTATGACATTTTATTATTAGTTATTTATTTTAATATTTGTGATTTTTATCTTTTGTATCTTATTGTAATTAATTTTAAATAAGATAGTATAAATGATTATAGGTGTTACTTAACTGAATATAAAATTTGATTGTTTGATCGATAACCTCTGTCTAGATCAGATGAATTTCGCCACAAGTGATAAACAACGCTGCGCCCGTAACCCTGAGACATTGAGTTGTTAAGTCCCATGTGCATGTAACTTCATCGGTAATAGGTATTACCCTTCAAACCAGAACACAGTATTGCGAACATTACTGCTTCACGGTAGAAAAAGGTATGGTGGATAGAGGTACTTCCCCGGACAAACTCATTCACAAAGAGTTCTTCTGCTTTTTACTATTCCGATGTTTACTAATCGACATATACAGGGTGTTTGATAGAGGGACCGACAAACCAAATGAGCGTGTTCGGGGGCCCACTTGGAGAATACAAGTTGGCCAAAAAAAAATCCCCGACACCCCATTTTTTTAACTTTTTTTGTGAATTTTCTCGTTTTCTCCAATATTGTACCTACTCGTATTTACCACCATAACTTGTAAAGTATGTTTTAGACCGGATATTTTTAGTTTTTACAAATTTTACAAATGTTATGGTGGTAAATAGGTACAATTTCGGAGAAAAAGGGAAAAATCACAAAAAAAAGAACATATTGGGGCGTCGGGGATTTTTTTTGTCCAACTTGTATTCTCCAAGTGGTCCCCCGAATATGCTCATTTGGTTTGGCGGTCCCTCTACCAAACACCCTATACTTAATGAGTTTATAAGTGAACTTATACTTACCACAGCATCTCGGTGAAGGGCGCAATGCGTAACTAGCGGTGACGCGAACCCATAAGTGTTTCCCAAAAGCATTTCAAAGCGGGTGACGTACTTTTCAGCTGAAAAATTATCTATTTTCGTAAGCATAGAACAAACCCAACTTGCCGGACATGATTATGATCGAAAATCTTTTGCGGCTGCTAGCGAAAACAATGTGAAGTGTAGGGCCTTGTGGGGTTCGCAAAAACCTGGTGCATTGTAGATTTGCTCGCTGTTCAGACCAAGACAAATTTACGCTCTTTAAGGCGTATTCTTAGGGACTGTACACGGGCGGTCTGTGGATCAGCTGTTCACAAAAAGCCACGTCCAATGTAATATTTTCAGGATGATGTTGAGACTTTACTGTTTTAGCAGTGCCTCCGAAATGCTAGTTTTAAATCATACGTGTATCTATTACAGAATCTATGATATATCCCCTAGCCTCTCTCTCTCTATCTCTCTCGCTCTAAAATCTCTACGCGTCAGCTTTACATTCTTCCATGCTCGACATATACAAAATATGTAAATTAAAAATTGTAAATGACCATCCAGGTTCCAAGCGTACATAAGATTATAGGCTAATTAAAAAATTATACATACTTATAAATTACTGATAACTAATGACTATCACCATTGACATTCTGTGGGTATTCACATTTATTGCACTCCAAATAGAATATTTTTCGCTCGCAGTTTTGACGTCTAACACCGCTGCTTGGGCGATTTATATGATAGAGGCGTATCGCGTACCTATACTTCTATAAATTGGATCAATAAATTGTGTAGAAATGAAAGATGTGTACACCATTGAAAATAAGTTAACTGATTTAAAGCTGTTTCATTTCGATGTTTGAATACCACGAAAGCCTAAGAACTCATTAAGCGTGTACCATCTTCAAGATTTTTATTAAAGGAAAATCTTATAAGATTTTGGCCAACAATTTAATTTATCTTCAAAGCCTGCCCAAGCTAGAGGTAAATATAAAAACTTGGTTAGATTCTCTTCAAAATAGTCGTAGATAGAAAATTTATAGAGCCCACTTTCAACACCGCACTCAGGTACCGGGACGATCCTCCCCTTCGTCCTGGCGACGGCGGGCGCTTTTCGCGCACGCATCTGGCTGAGTGCCATCTGTACTCGCCATCCGCCCATCATTGAAGCGTCAAGGGTAGAGGCAAACAGCATTAGTCCGTTCGAAAAAAACATAGAACTGTTAAAAATTCTTTGTTTGTTACAGAACAAGTGTTGGCAGAGAGAGCAGCATTCGCCTCCTTACCAACGGTTCTTCGAAGCTCTGAGGAAGGTGTTCCGGCTATCGAGCCGCTAACAACAACCAGGAGCGGACCAAACACAACTACAGCAAAACTTACCTATACAAACCTGATAACGTGCCTCCTTTCCCAAAATGTTGCGAACATGCAAACGGCAAACATGCCCTTAATACTAACGTTAGCAGCACTGAAATTTTCTATTTGCCAGGTTGAGCCATCGGTATAGCATAAAATAGGTACTTACCTACCTATGTTCTTGGCCTCATACTGTAATTGTATAAATAACGTTGTCTAAATACTATTCTTTAGCTACTATTATTAAGCTAAATAAAAAAGTAGAGATCTTAAAAACAATAAAAACTAGAGAACTCCAGTACCTGGGTCACGTCATGCGAAATACGAACTTCTCCAACTGTACATGCAGGGTCAAATTCAAGGACGTAGACGACCAGGCAGAAGACGTATCTCATGGCTCAATAATCTCCGGACGTGGTTTTAACATGAGTAACAGGTCGCTATTTCGGGCAGCAGCTTCTAAGGTCCGAGTAGCCTTGATGATAGCCAACCTCCGGTAGGCTGGCGGTCCGGTAGGACCAAATGGCACCGTAAGAATAAATACTATTCTTTATTATAAAGATTATTACTTAAAGGTAGAAACAAACACACAGCTTAAAGGTACACAAACTTTAGTTTCTGATACTCATGTTATAGAGGTTGTGGATAATTAGGTAATACGTACGTCACTTACCTTAACGTACTTAGTTTAAATAATATCGGTATCAAAGGAGTTGTATATAAAAAAGCTAACGAGCTATCTTAGAGCAACAGCCACCGTGAAATGTTAAAATTCTGGGTAAGGAGGTTAATTATAATTGTACAACCTTTATAGAACCAAGGGTGTGTACACATTTCAGCTTAATGGATTGGTGGAAGCCGGCTGGTATAAAATTATGTCACTAGTTCTATCCCAATTTGTGTCCAAAGTCAAACATACCAACAAGGGTTGATAGTGCGTATATTTGGATACTAAATCTGTGTATTTTGCTAGTATTTTGTATCTTTTCGTTTATTTGGCCCCATCTTATATTAATTTTGTTTTCATCCTTGTGGCTGCCTTTATCATTCATAGAAAAATAGGTTCTGCCCACTCTTCCTAAGTAGTAGTAGTTATTACATCTCCTGGGTTTTTTAAGTAGTGGTAATACTAGTAGTTGTTTTAATTATTAGTTTATTACCTGCATTTATATATTGAGCATAAGTGCTAGCTTACTCGGTTGTCATTCATATTTTAATCAGACTTCAAAATAGGAGAAGGTTATATTATGTTCGATTATATGTATTTTTTGTGTTTGTTCACCGATTTGTCCCTCATTTGTACTGATTCTAGAATTTTTTTTTTGGCAGAGTACCTATACTTCCAAGATGGTCCTATTAAAATTTTATAAAATTATGTCTACCAATTTTAGAGTTACACTCCAATAACTGAAAAGTATTTCGCCTATCTTGATATCATCATTGACGGTGAATGACAATCGATCCCGTAAGTAGCAAGATGTCTAAAAATGGTGAAAACCATTCCTTTTTGCCAAAAAATGTAACCGACTTCAACACCAAATAGTGTGAAATAACTTGTCGTAGTCTGTACCATGCGCTTAATATTGTGATAATAGGTACTTTTGAACTATCATGATCCCAACTTCAACAAGTTATTTCACACTTTTTGGTGTTGAAGTCGGTAGCATTTTTTGGGTTAAAAAAATTGGAGTTTACGTAAAAACCTAAGTAGGTAGGTACGTCATCGTCATCAGGGCTATAGTATTGCACTCCTGCATTAAGTACACAACGCCTGTCTCCCTAATTTTAATAGTTCGGTACATAATATAGGGAATGGATGTTGACCCATACTAAAAGTGTTGTACTTATATCTTTACAAAAGTATGCCCAGTTACAAGCTATTTTGATATTTAAACATTAGTTGCCTCCGTCATTGTCGCAACTCGCATGAAACTTTGGCGAATACTGAATTGATAAAAAGCACAAAATATAATCTGACCCTTAAACACACGGCAAACCTACGAAGAACTATTATTTCTTCGTAGCGGCAAACCAATTTTCGGTACAAAGGAAAAAGGAAAAGCGCAATATGTTTAACGTTTCATGTAGGTAAAATTATATATGGCAATCGAAAGGGTTGGCTAAACTTCAAGGATAATCTTAGGTCAGCTGTTATCCTGATACAAGAGGTACCTAGGTGGTTAATGAATAAATACAAATTAAACATCAGCGTATCATATCGGTAGTGTCTTTATGAGTTGAAATGAATCGCGTCTTACACACAGCCGATCTCTTTCAAGCCCACAATCATTGTGAGCTAAGACTACAAAGTGGTTAATTGTGAGCTAAGACTACAAAGTGGTTCATTGTGAGCGAGCTTGATACGCATCGATGACGTCAATTGATGTCACCGCTATGACCGCTATCGCTCACAGCTCGACCACAACGCTCGCGGAAGGAAGGTGGGTTTTTGAGGTCGTTTCGAGCTGTCACTGTCAAAATATCAACTATGTTTAAGATGATTCCATCGATTCATTTGACAGAAACTTTGGCAAAATTCCGTGTTAGTGTTTCATTTAGCCGTGCGATTCTCTAAGAACATCGTTGCATCTTTGCAACATCCGTGAAACAAATGAAGATATGACAAGAAACGTTGGAAAAACAAGCTTGTGTACAAGGGCGATATTTCATTAAGTATTTGACATTAGAGAATCGCACGGCAGGTTGGACATTGTACGACATTGTTATGACATTGGACTATTAACTCCATAGCTCTCACATTTGGACGTACGTTGCTGTTTTTTTAGTAATTTTTACAAAATAAGAAACAGTTTATTAATAATATAATAATGGCTAATTAAAAATTTACATTCAACCTACCAGAGCGGTTGTCAGGACCGGCCCTTTGACGCTAAGAATGGTTCAAGCTATCCTACATGTTCAACAACCTGACAATTCTAGCGATGTTACCAATCGATTGTTTTGTTGAGCAAAGCATAGACCAACATGATATTGGTATAACTACTTTTAAATCATCATCATCATCATCATCAGCCTGTAGCAGTCCACTGCTGGACATATGCCTCTCCAATTTCACGCCACTTAAGTCTATCTTGGGCTTCTCGCATCCAGTTTTTGCCAGCCGTCTTGCGCAGATCGTCACTCCACCGTCCCTCAGGACGTCCTACACTACGTTTGCCGAGACGCGGTCTCCACTCTAGAACTCGTTTACCCCAACGGTTGTCGGTTCTACGGCTAATATGGCCAGCCCACTGCCACTTCAGCTTGCTGATCCGGTGGGCTATGTCGATGACCTTGGTTCTCTGACGGATCACTTCATTTCTGATGCGATCCCTCAGAGAAACACCGAGCATAGCCCTTTCCATAGCCCGCTGAGCGACCTTGAGCTTGTGGACCATTCGAGCCGTCAGTGTCCACGTTTCGGCTCCGTATGTCATGACGGGTAGGACGCACTGATTGAAGACTTTCGTCTTCAGGCACTGTGGAATCGGCGAAGTAAGGACTCGACGAAGCTTCCCAAACGCTGCCCAGCCCAGCCGAATTCTTCTATTCACCTCGTTCTCAAAGTTGTTTTTTCGCAACTGCAATGTCTGCCCGAGGTACACATATTTTTGAACAACTTCGAGAACGGCGCCGTGTATCGCAATTGGTTCCGGCAGAACATGTTCGTTGAACATGACCTTGGTTTTGTCCAAGTTCATCCGTAGGCCGATGCGTATAGAAGAGTCAGCCAGGTCATTCAACATCTGTTGCAGGTCCTGCAGCGTCTCTGCCACGATGACGATATCGTCAGCAAATCGCAAGTGAGAGATGTATTCGCCGTTGATATTAATGCCACGTCCTTTCCAGCTCAGCGTCTTGAACATAGGTATCCTCCATTGCATTTGAAAACAATTTCGGGGAAATAGCGTCCCCTTGTCTCACTCCTCGATGCAACGGTATGGGACTTGTTTGCTGATTCTGTACTTGGACGGACATGGTGGCGGTTTCGTAAAGACATCTCATCACTTGGATGTATCGCCAATCTATCTGGCAACGCTGCAGGGACTCCAGAACAGACCAGATTTCAACCGAGTCAAAGGCCTTCTCATAGTCCACGAATGCTAGACACAGGGGCTGATTATACTCTTCTGTCTTCTGTATAATCTGCCGCACTGTGTGAATGTGGTCTATGGTGCCGTATCCGCTCCGAAACCCAGCCTGTTCCGGTGGTTGGAATTAATCGAGTTTACGCGCAAGACGGTTCGTGATCACTCTTGAAAACAGCTTATAGACGTGGCATAGAAGGGATATGGGTCAATAGTTCTTCAGCAGGGTCTTATCTCCCTTTTTGAAGAACAGGACGACCACACTCCTACTCCACGCCTCTGGAGTTCTCCCTTCGAACAGGACAGCGTTAAAAAGCTTCTGGAGCTCCCTCAGTACGGGTTTACCTCCTGCTTTTAGTAGCTCTGTTGTAACGCCACCCTCTCCAGGGGCTTTTCCATTTTTAAGCTGTCCAAGAGCGATCTCGATTTCGCTAATACTGACTTCTGGCAAGTCTTCGGTGAAATGGCGTGTTAACGTGGCTCTAGGATCATTTTCGGGATCAGGTCGAGATGCATGCGATGCGTATAATCGGCCATAAAAGTCCTCCACTTCCGAAAGGACTGCCGGCTTCGCAGCAACGACTTCTCCACTAGCTGTGGTCAACTTCGTCAGGTGGCTTCTTCCAAGAGATTGTACGAACACCTTTGACCCCCGATTCTGCTCGATCGCTCTTTCGATCGAAAGAGTATTGAAGCACCGGAGGTCGTGTCGTACGTTCTTGTTGATCTCTCGGTTTAGAGTCCGCTTTTCTGACGAAGTGATGGGTGGGTTTTCACGTCGTTCCTTCATTAGCCTCAAAGTCTCTTCTGAAAGCTTGGACTTCTTCCCCTTCCGCTGCATGTAACAAAATCTCGTACCTTCTTCCCTGAGGACCCGAGTCACATTTTCGCGGTTCTGGTTTACGTCTGTGGTGGTTTCCACGGCAGCGAATTGGTCCTCCAGTTTTAACTGGAATGTTTCAGACTTCACTTTTAAATGAAGTTGTAGAATAAACACGTATATTATAGGTATGTAAGTAGGTATCAACTAAGTAATTATTTATTTATTTAAAAAAATATTCCTACCCATAAGTATTACTTAGTATATTTTTGAATAATATTATAGGACAACAAAGAAATAATATAATGTCTAGATAAATAGCATATTTACTTATTATTAAGATATAAGCAACGTGATGTATAATTGCATAATAATTAACGTATAAAACCATTGTTCGGTTGTTATATACTTATACATAATGTTGTTACATAATCTAGTCATTATACTTAAGTATAGGTAGGTACCTACCAATTTCACATGTGTAGCTTTTATTTAAATTACTACGAGTAGTTTTATTACCTACCTACCTAGTATATATATACTTACATATTGTAAATACATCTTTGTACAGTTCGTATTATAAACTGAAACTTTGTAAATAAAAATATATACCTTAATACGACTAGTTTGTATTTTTACAAAAATTCTAGTTTAGGTAATTGTATTTTGACAACCCTTTCATCCATCTTCACTAGCCAAGTTCTATGCCTACTCAATTTCATAAGAACTTTCTAAATTTACGACTTTTGCAATGCAACGTAAAACCTAAGAACCTTATTAAATGCCTGTACAGATTAAATACTTTTTACTACCTCTGTATTACATACGATTTTTGGTCGTAGTGCCTCTTTGTAACCCCGCAGACGAAAGAGGCCGGTACGACCGGGAAAGTACCACACTCCCACATAACACCGAGGTGAAGTAACATAGCTATTGCGTTTTAGTCGGCTTGTGAGAGTTTTCATTGGCCCGATTTTCCTCTCCCCCGTCCCCTTATCCTTACCTTTCCCCTCCACCCTCACCCCTTCTATCTCTTCCATCCTATCTTCCTTACCCAAAGGTAGGCAACACATCCTCGAAACCACTGGTCTCGAGAATGCGTGCATGTGCTTTGCCAACCTATTCCATAAAAAAAATATTTTATTGACTAACTGAATAGGTACCAGCATTCACCGTAGATTTGTTTTTCGTGAAGTCTAGCTGATTTGTGCGGTGTCATAAAAAAGAACGATCATAATATCTGGAAGGTTATCTATAAGTAGGTACCGCTTTATAATTTGGTGGGTCATAATATTTCTCCACCGATATACAAATTACAGTAATTTTACATTAGTTAAATCAGGAATGGTGCCTTATTTACTCTTTGTGTAAACACTATGAAGACCAAGTTTAAATAAAATAACCAAATAAGGTGCAATAATGCATATTATTCTACGTAATTGACTAGCATTTTTATCGTCATTTTCCAATTAACTATAAGTACTTTATTTTTAGTTAAAATTTTGCCTGTGTCATCGATATAGTGGGTATATAAAATAATGATTATAAATATAATTCAAAATTTAGATCAATACTACAACCATTGGCTAAGCTCAGTGTCACCATACTCTCCACAACCACAGATCGTCGTATAGATTTACAGTAATATATAAAAATTTGTAATTAGTAGTAATACAGCAAGTAATTATTTTTTTCAGTTTAATAAGAAGTAATTTATACTCTTCGCACCTCCCGTGAACAGCAGCCGCACCGTCTGATGTCTGTAGTGCGAGGCTTTCGGACAAGCCGAAACAATTTATTGTCGATCGTGATATCGACAAAGCGTAAGTCTCGCGTTAGTTCCGTTATACGTCTGTTATATTATAACGTGTTGTAATAAATGTACCTATTCTTACAAAACAGTTATAACTGTTTATAATACAATTGTAAGTGGAAAGCAATGAAAAAACATTGCTAAATACGTAACTGGTAGTTTTCCGTTTTAATAAATATACACAAGTGATTTATTTCAAAAAGCCCTAAGCCCTTGCTGTTTAAATAATTATCCACTAACTTATATTTTCCTTTCCATCATCCGCTCAGCAAATTCAGATATTTATTTTTGCCAAATTTCATGGTTCTAGGTCAACGTGAAGTTATATAGAAGTTATATAGTGGAAAACTGGAATTCAAACTAGGTTTCCCCGTGCTATGTAATTAACATTGCTAATTATTAGGTAGAACTGTGCCGGTTACCTAATTTGTGGTTAATTTATTTTAAAAAATATACTTACGTAAGCGTCACTCGTAGTGGCTTCTAAGAGGTATTATCTATAGCTTGTAAATAATTAAATTAATCAAAAATCTAAACCATGTCATGCTTAAAATATTGCGCCTTCCGAATAATAGCAATTTGTCATTTTCGATTACGAAGCAATGACTCGACAGTAATATGGTGAAGAGGGTAGGCTAAAATTAAATTAAAACGATTCAATGACTGGGGACTTTATAGTCCTTATCGAAGTTAACAAGTTTCTCTGTAAGTATTTATAACTTTCCAAAGTTGATATGCTAAACTAGGCATCTGTATTTTTAGTGTTCCGTACCTCAAGATTAAACAGAACCCCTATCACTTTGTTGTTCGTCTGTCTGTCTGCCACGACTTTTCTCAGAAACGTGTAGAGGGCTCTTTCAGCTGTGAAAATTCAAACTTATTAGTCGTCAAATCCAGTCATTCCCCGCTGCACTACTGGTAGTGCAGAAGGGATTTTTTTTATATCAATCTTGTAACGCAATCAAAAGATATAACTGTTTTTGTCGCATTTTTAACTGATTTCAAAATAAGGAGGAGGGTCTCAAGTGGATGTGCAAGTATATTTTTTATATATGTTCACGCAATTTTTTTCAAAGTACCTAGTCAGATTCTGATAATTCTTTTTTTGTTGTCAAGGGTATACTTCTGAGGTGGTCCGAGGTAAGAATTTCGTGAAATTCGGTCAAGCGGTTTTTGAGTTACACTCCAAAAACTGAAAAGTGTTTCGCCTATCTCGATGATATGCTCATTGCATGTGAATAATAATCGATCCCGTCAGTAGTAAGGGTCGCTAAAAGGGTGACAACAAATGGAACCGACTAAACCGACTTAAGGTGCATACCGGCTACATGAAGCCGCAGAAAACGACGTGTCGCAGAGGCACTACTGGTTTCTATGTATTTCTATGAAATACCTACCATTCGCAGTTAGCGACACGAAGCTAGCGTCGCGTCGTTGAGCGGCAGACGCCACTGTCGCCCGACCGCAGATCAGTAGTGCTGCTCGCGGGTACCAATCTACCTAGTAAAACAATTGAAAAGCTTTTAAACTTGATCTTTCGTTTCGCTTTTCAAATGGTTGATGCCATCTGCTGTTGCCGTCTGCAGTCGGGTTCGAAATCATGACTGAAGCGACCTGACGCGACGACGTGTCGCGGCGACATGACGCGACGACGTGTCACGGCGACATGAAGTGACGACACGTCGTCTACTGCAACGTGTAGCCGGTTACCTTACTTTGCACCTTAAAACACTAAAAAGTGAAATAATTGCAAATGCGCACAATATTGTGATAATATTATAGTTTTGAACTATCAAGGTAACGATTTCAACAAGTTATTTTGCGATAGTTCACCATATTTTGCGATTTCACAAGGGAATCAAAACTTATAATAACTAAATAGGTACTTCACGTTGACCTAGAACCATGAAATTTGGCAAAAATAAATGTCTGAATTTGCTAAGCGGATGATGGAAAGGAAAATGTAACTCATTAACTATTGACTTTATTCGGAGTTTACAGTGATCTCTCTAGTTCTTATTCTATAATGTGGACCTTAGCTAATTTCTGCAAATCCGTTTGTCCTTCGACAAAGGCCTCCTCCAACCTATTCCATTTGTTTCGCTCCCTTGCCACTCTGTACCATGTCACTCCAGCAACTTTTCTAATGGAATCGTCCCATTTGCTCTGTGGTCTACCTCTTTTCCTTTGTTCTTACCTTGGATACCACTGAGTGATTATTTTGCTCCATTTGTTCTTCCCTCTTAACATATGACTAGACCACTTCCATTTTAGCCGTTTAATTTTTAATAGTAGGTAATAGTTATATTAGTTAATAATAGTTAATAGTTACATTAGTTAATTAATAACATTACTAATAGTTACATTACTAATAAGCAAATAACATTACTAGCTGACTCGCCCGCGGCGTCGCTCGCGTGATACAGCGGCTATAAAGTAAAAAAAAACGTTTACTCATTTTGTCACCCTATTTATTAATTTATTACGTTTAAGTCTATTTAAACCGAGTACCTATTGAGTCAAATAATAGGAATAATATTTTCGATACAAACTTTCCTTGTTTGAGCCCCTTAGGGTTGATTTGTATTCGATCTGTCTATAATATACCTACTATTCCAGGACTCACATTCTACGTTCCGAATTTCACTAAAATCCATTTAATCGTTACGTCGATACGTGGTAACAAATTATAACATGCAAACTTTTGCTTTTATATTACCTACTTACTACGATACGAGCACCTATATCGTATCGTAGTAAGTAGGCATTATAACGCAATATTTTCTTGGTGAATTTTAGCTAGCTTTAGAGATAGATATGCATGTTATTTATTGACCGAGCGAGCTAAGCTTCTCTTCTTCAATTTGGCCGAATTGACTTTCATCTGTCCGTATGTTTGTGAGGTTGTATGTTGGTCCTCCTGTACAGGTCGCATTTTTAATCATTCTACACGAAACTTGGTATGCATGTTCTACTAAGTATTCAATATATTTTTTGTCGACGGCGATTTTTGAGTTACTTTTCCTAAATATGGGGGAAGTTTTCTGCGGCGCTATTTACCGACCGATTTTGATCAAATTTGGTACAAACATTAGGTACTTACCTGAATTTAAAGAGACATTTTGAATGAGTATAATAATGGTGAAGTGGTTGCCACGATAATAGGTTGTAAAGTTAAAAAACTGGACGATTTTGGTAATATTCGGCAAGAACATTTGGCACCGTCTGCAGATAGCTCAAACTGCAAAAATTGCTGCTGATAAGGCTGTGCTCGCGATGCCTACTGTTCGCAGAACTACTAGTTTTTATATTTATTTGCTACTACGAAATTCAGGTTCGATCCCTGCCACCTGCCATTATGTCCATGCCTCCCGCAGTACATGAAACCCTAGTACCTGCGGGGTGTAACTGGGTGAAAAAAATATATTTCACAAAGCTTAAAGTTTTATTTATCACAGAATTTAAGTTACACACACGAAATTTAGAACTCTTACTATAATTTAGTGAAAATAAGCTAATATTACTTTCATACCACCTGCTCGAAAATATCCAATTACTTACTTAAATATCACGCAATATCAACGTAAAGCAAGGCATTACATCCCCGGGGATGTAATTTTGTATGAAACTCCCTTGGGTGTAATGTGATTTGGATTTGGAACGTTAGTTGTAGGAAACTCTTAGTACCTACGGAGACAGCATACAGAAAAAAAAAGAAAAAAGGCGCGATTGTACTATACTATAAGTAGTGCGTTGCCCTAAGTTGACGAAAATAACGCTAAAACGCTCACAAGGGAATTGGAATCTATGGGTGAAAATGTCGTTTATGGCTCTTTTTGTTCAGCGTTCGAAAATCTAAATGAGTTATTTTTGCCACCAAAATTGAGCTTTACGAACGCTTTAACAAGAGCCGACAATAGCAACGCTACCAATGCCCTCATTGCTAAACGAACGCATCTAAGGAGTGTGATTGTTGTGCGCCGCGTTGCTATGGGTTACGCGCGGCCCCTCTGCGCGCATTCAAGGTCATAGTTGAAGTTGACGCGATCTGGTGTTATTCAATATAATATTTTTATATATTTCATAGAATATTTTTATTTTCGACATGGAGCATGTAGTCTACATATCGTGAATACTAATTATAACTTGGTTTACAACCGCGAAAGTCTAAAACAGTGTTTTCCATAAAATGTTCATTCCAAAGATATTATAACGGGACAAATGTGTCCAATTTGAATATTAACTATCAATGTATTTTCCTTTAAACTAAAGAACTGCTATTTTAAAGCGCTGAATTTTTATTGTCTCGCAGTAGGTATGAAAAGTAGAGTATGCACCTCGAGGATAAAGCCCGTCTTCGTCTTGGGCGGCTTTAACCCCTCGCTTCACTGAAGACTACATAACTCCCTCGCTTCGCTCGGAAATTAATTCTTAATCCCTTCAGCACGCTCAGGAAATAACCCAAGAGTCCCCGTTACACACAGGGTTCAATATACCGCCCATGACGACACTGCTTTACTTCCTCGGTGCATAATCTACTATTAATATACGTATGTTTAAAGTACAGATATTATGGGATGTCATCGGACCCCCATAGTGTTACACCTATTTCTTTAAAATATATAGAAATAGGCTAGCACCACTATAACAATGTGTCAAAAGCAATGAGTAAAGTAAATAAAGTGAAGAAGATAAACAGCCTGCTGTGCTCTGTCAATTTAGGTACCTATATCAACATTTGATTTTCAATTATTTACACAAATATGGGCAAAACCACAGAATTCGTCCTATTTACATAGATAGGGACCTATTTACATAGGTAGGAACCTATATACAGGGTTATTGGGAAAACGCAAACAACTTCTTAAGGGCACCTCCAGTACATCACAACAAACAACGTTATAGCTCTACGACTATTTTTAAAACTTATGACTTCTCAAAATAGCTTTATACCTAGTACTTATCTGACACATTTTAGCTCTAAAAATCATTTATTCTGTATATGCCTACCGGGGCACTTACAAATTGTCATTTTACATTTATTTTTTCTTCAATCCACAACCGGATCGGAACGCGACCACGACTGAGAAGATACGACAAGAAACTCAGCAGGCTTGTCTTTTCTAAATTTTTTATCGTCACTTTTTAGACTACTAGATTTTTTTAACTAATGTTCATTTATTTTTAGCTCCAGTAGCCTTATAAAAGAGACCATAATAATGGATCAGTAGGGCAAGACACACAACACTTTGACATCGTAATGCACGAGTAGGTAGATCCTGGAGTAATCAGTCCCAAGCAGTTTTATCCTCCAAGTACTAAGTCTGCTTTATTTATTCAAAGGCAAGCAACTACGACGTCTACGACGCAACCTCTCCCACCAGCTCCGTAGCCCAGTCAGCGCGTCAACTGATTCATAGAGTTGCGCCTATTAGATATTAGATTTATTAGGAACATATTATAATTTTTTATTTTTGGTGGGAGTAGTAAAGTAAGTAATATTTTGATTCCCAAAAACTTGCAACTAATAGTGTTTATGTTTTACTGAAGCCAACCTTTAGGTTAGTTAGGCAGCATTTTTCCATTAAACCTGTAGGTATCTTTATATAAGACCTATGCAAATATAAGTATAAATAAGTAAATGTGTGATATCAAAAACAGGATATTATATATGATACCATTTCTATAATCTATGAAATTATTTTTCTTATCAATATAAAAATGTATAAATAGGAATACATTATTAGAAAACCAACTCAATCAAAACTATCAAGAAGAATCATTAGATTCAGATTGACCATTGCAAAATATAGTTAACCGTATTTCTTTCTTAAGTCCTGATGACTAAACTTAGCAGACAGAATATTGTAATGGCATGTGGGCTTCGCTCTGGGCACATTCCACTCAATCAATTCAAATACCTCATGAAGAAAGTTGATTCACCAGATTGTGAGGTCTGCAGCAAAGTAGAAGACACGCAACACTTTTTGGTGGAATGTGTCCGCAGTGAACACATTAGACGTAAGCTAAGAGAAAGAGGTAACAGTTTTGTACGTGGGTATATTCCAGAGTATCCTAGCAGTATCCACATCAGACATTTCTGGGATGCTTTTTGGCATGTGCTCCAAAATACTAGATTCCTCATAACTATGCAACATTGGGGCTGGCATGGCAGGGTCGTGACGACTAAAAGTCTCTTAAAAATTATTAAAAAAGTATATTCGATTTAAATCCTGGACTACAATCACCAGCTGCATATCACAACGATAAACGAATTTACACGATTTAACTCCTGACTTATACCGCTAATCCCCGAATATGTTACCGCAAGTTATCGCCTGCTTTACTACACATAATGCCAATCAGTATCCGTTACAATGTTACGACCGAAAACCGTTATACAATGATTTCAATAAATTATTATTATCTTAAAATTCGACGTATAAACTTCAAAGCGAGTTTATAATAATATTGTTCTTTATAAACACAATGCCGAAATTTAAAAACAGAATCATAATATTATAGGCAACGCTTGTTCTCTAGCAATATCAGGAAATTTGATGCTACTCATAGTGCTACAATTATCGTGCTACAACTTGATATAGACCTGCCCTTTACGCTTATAGCACAGATTAAAAACCGAACCTACTCGTATACTCAAGTTTTGATACCCCTTTATACAACAGCTACATAAAGGAGTTTTTTTTTTTGTTTTCTTTGTAACTAGTTGGGTTTTCAAATATTTCGTTTTTATTGCCAATATAGACAAATTCTTGTAACGTCAAGTAGGTACATATATTTCAAAAAGCAATAGCAGCTTCCTGCCAGATCTCCCGTGATTTCCAGGATAAAATTTTATTTAGTATTCTTTAGGGATCGGACTATCATATACAAAAATATTGTTACAAATTGAACTGGCAGACCCAGAGACTAGAGTGTTTAAACAAACCAAACTCTTTTTGGCTTTAATACATTATAATATTAATTTATCATAATATATATAGTATAACTAATGAATCCACTGATGAATGTGACTGATAAAAATTTATGCATAATGAGACTGCACCTCCAAGCTCCACTTGGATTTTAAGCTACTATGCGACAGAGAAACATTTTTCAGGATATAATGTCGTTCCTATGTCATTTCACAGACTACCTACTCAATTTTAATAACCTTTTCAATGAGATAACTCTGTGCACAAGTAATTAAAATCAGGTATTTAATCATTAATTTATGCATGATAGGAGTATAATGCTCAAATTAGTTGCTTATGCTGCATAGTAATTACTGACCTGCAGGCCTACCATAAACTTTCAGATTATTTGTCAAGTTCCGAGCAGTTCAATAAAAGGACCTCAAATTGACCTGCCAAAAATCGTTCCATGAACTTCATTTCACTGACATGCGTTTGAACTGCTAGGGCTAAGGGCCCTAAATTATTGTCTCTAACTGTTTGCGTTAAAGAGATGACGCTCTACCACTTTGTATAACGCTCTTACTCTTTCATTTATATTGGCTTATGTTATGTTCTGAAACTAAGATTAGCCTTATATTGAAACCTTATGATCTGATTTATAAATTAGTTCAGTTTATAAAGTATTGGATTATATATACTCTAATATTATTCACAGGCATTGTAAAATACGTTATAATAATAATATTGAGGGATCCAGCAGAGTTTGTGACATTGATTTAGTGAATTAATTTCAAGCTACATTAGTTACACAATGTACAAATATTTTGTAATGATATTAGAACACATCCAATCTAGGATTCTCAGAGAAACAACCCGAATGATTATTATCTACCTACAATATCAAGGCGGTGTTCCAAGTGTGAATTCTTATTTATTCAACTTGGGATTATGGTCGCGTCTACACCTCGCCGTCGTGTTAGTTATGCTCACTTAGAAGTACTATGGGAGTTCTAAATAACCATAGCGGCATAGCTGTAGGGTAAAATAAAACAGTTTGAGCGCATGAAAATACGAGATGACTTTTTTATATATACTTCTTCTAGTAACTCAAATAATTATTCGTATGCGTTCCACATTCTTCTACGATAGTAACAGAAACTATTTTTTCGCAAATTGATAGAAATTCACGGTTTTTACGTTGGTCACAAAAAGTTGTATTAGCTCGCCTGCTTTATGTGACGGATATGCAGGTTACTTTGATGGATATCTAAAGTCAAAAAACACGTCATGGTAAGCTTACAGCAGGTCAATTGCAGGCCGCCCTTTGCTGGCCGGCTAGATCACGTGGGCAATAGTTGGCTGGCCTGTTAACCCGTCCGCATCAGCGCAAAAAATAACAATAGATTTATGAATGAAACTTAACTCGAATGAGTCTTGCTGATTCGGACAGATTAAGAGTCCACCATAGTAGGAATTTGCAGGACAGCTCAATAAAACGCTTAACTGTCCTGCTATGGCTTATGGTAGGCCTACTGATTATAAATAAATACTATTAATAGCACCTTTTGCGCAACCAATAATTATCTGGTCTAGGAAGCACCAATGTTTATAACTATCAATTCAATACCAACAGAGATTATTGTCTTCACTCATCAAGTACAGCCAAAGCCATTTCTTTCGATATGTTCTCTGACATACTATTTCTTTTTTCCACTTCTTGTTCATCACTCGACCACCAGCTCTCATCATCATCGTGAATAAAACACAGGAACAAGTCATCTTCATATGTAGGAAAATAATACTCTGGCTGATCCCAACTTTCCTTGGGTAGTACCCAGTGTTTAGTATCTTCTAGATGTTTTTCTAAGTTATTGGCATCATCGAACTTCAAGTCGCAAGACAAACAGTGCTTTAAATGTATCTGTCTACGAATATAGTTCACAAATTTTACTTTATGATAAAAATTAAGACCGGTTGTAGCTTTTGTGAATGAAAACTCATGCTTACGTTCCATGTGGTCAAGTATATTCTCATATTCCATCTCAGTATGACAACAAATAAGGCACGTTATTTGTGGACCATTTTCTTCAGTCCATTCTGACCAATCGGGATCACTGTCTGCATTTGAGTCATGATCATATTCTGTATTTTGTTTGCTACGATTTTTGTTAATATATGGCTTTGAACTATTGTGCTTTGTTTTATTTTGCTTGTCTCCTATGTAGTTGACAAGAAAGTATTTATCATACTCCTTATTTTCAGGATTAATTCTTTTATGTCCCTTTTTGCGCATGTGTTCTTTTAGTATTGTGCGGTCTTTGAAGAGTCCTTCGCAGTATATGCATTGCAGCTTGTCAAGTTTTTGAGACACCAAATTGATGAGATCATCAATAAAGATAAGGTTGTCTGGTTTTGCTATGTGAAAGTTGTGTTTTTCATATAAATGGTTAAGGTAGCTGGCTCGGGTTGTTGTTGAAATGTATCGGCAGAATAGGCATTCTCTGACAAAAGTTTTATCTTCTCTTTCGAATTGATGCCTTTCTAATAAATTTTCAAGCTTAGTTTGCTGTAGATTACTCCGTAACTCTTTGTCTTCAGGCAGGACATCACTCAGTAGGTAGTATTCTTCATCTTTTGATTTTGTTCCATCTGGTTTAGAGTCGAGTAACAATGTGGAACAGAAGAATGGTAGGTTTTTATCTGGAAATAAAACAAAAACTATATATGAGTACATAAACTAGATCCAATTTTAAACAGCTCTGTAAGACTATATCGAAACATTGTGTACAAAATGTATTAAATGTAATTTTTAAAATTTGTACCATCCAGGAGTGCATCATTATGTATTTGCAAATATGAATTTGCAAGTATGTTCATTAAAAATTACATATAATAATATATAAGTTAAATAGAGATCACCACCATTTTAATATTAGGAATAAGAATAGTATACCTATAGCTGTACCTAGTTTTAGACTTACAAAGACTAATAAGTCATTCCTAGGAAATAATGTACGCTTTTACAATTAAATCCAAAAACACATAATTGAGCTCATTATATCATAATCATAATAATAATAATTGAGCTCACACGGAGTAAATTCAAGTTGACTATAAAAAACATTTTAAGTAATAAAAAAAGCATGATATTATAAAGTCTGACATGATATAGAAGACAAAGATGCTTGGGATACTCCACTTTAAGTTGTCATCTGCCACCCATAAAATGTGATAATAGTAGTACCTTAGTAGAAACATTGTATGAATCGATATGTAAAGAATGACTCCGATTTTCGTGCCGCTTCTTCTTGGTAGGCTCTATATATTTTGGAAAGCGGCAGGTCTTTAAAGCGCATTATATTGAATAATTGAAGTTCGTAACTGTGTTGGATGCCTAAATTAAAAAAAAAAAATTTTGACTTTGACATCCAACTCCCACAACATTTAAAGACGTTCCTGTTGTATTATTCATAAGACAAAACAATGATATGATGCCTCCACCCCACATAATTTGCATCCCCACCATTGCAGTTCACTAGTTAGTTCAGTTTAAGTTATTTACTAGCATATTAATTATGTACACAATAACACTGTCTCATGATTTCAAACTTCAAAAAGGTTCCGGAATGGAGACCACGGACCGGCAAGCGTAGGGTAGGTTGTGTACCGACACAGTAGACAGGCAACCTGATAAAGGTCACAGGACGACGTTGGATGCAGGCTGCGTCCAAAAGGTCCTTTTGAAAAATTATGGGGGAGGCATATGTTCAGCAGTGGACGTCCTACGGCCGAGATGATGATGATGATTGCAAATTATATTCATTCACATACTTGAATATTTGGTGTATGATCTTAAGCTACACAACAACAAATTGTGACTTTTTTAAAAAAGACTAAAAAACTTTTTTAGAAATTATTTTGTATGTACATATTAGGAACCAACTGTTGTATCATTTGTGCCTTTCTTTCATACATGACAATGCATTTCATGTTGCATCCATACTTACATATAAAGTAGGTACAAAAATAAAGATGTTCATTATTTGTAATGATAGGGACTGTACGCTAATTTGTAGCCTTTTAGTGGAGTTTTCTACTTTGTGATAGGTTTTGATATAGATATATAAACGATGCAAGCACACTGTTTTTTTTCAGGTGTAGTGTATATATAAATAGCAATAATGGGTTTCTAATAAGATAATAATTATAATATTGAAAAATGTGCAATATAATTGTGTGCGGCCACTTTTTCACTACATGATATGGTATAAGTATACAATCTTCAATATGCTAGATTGTGGCCACAATATAAAAGCAATATTTAAAGAAAAAAGATGAAAAATCAACTGGTTTTCATTGGTATCAGCTATATTCTGACTAAAGCAACTATTTTTTCCTTATTATGAGGCTGTAAAATCCTCAAAATTTTTTGAGGCCTTTGCATCCCAGAGATGTACATATATGTATGTTTCATTCATAAATCTTTTGTTTTAATTATCAAGGTATAGGAAGAATTAATGAGGCAGTCTTAAGTTTTAAAAATAATCAGTTTTTAGACTTTAACTCACTTTATTTCGACAAAACTCTATGCTTTAGGTACACATAAATAGCAATAAAAAGGTTAGTACTGTAAACAAAAATATAAAACTACAAAAGTAAGAAAATTTTAAAAATTAAATAACTCGTGACATCTTCTCTCATCATCTATCTAAATCTATTTGTTGTAGGTAAATGTATTATTTAAGAATTCTGTACTAGACTATGTCTCATGTCATGTCATGACTATTACTGTTTATGACTCTTTCTACCTCCATTACATAAATGGTTCAACTTTATATTTTGAATCGTAAAAGGTACTAGTCTAAAATGTTCACAGAATGTGTGTTAATATAGATGACAATGCACAATAATTATAGGAGACTGTATACAAAAAACATGATTTTTGTGTTTGTGCATATGAAAACAGTGGGTTATGCATACAAACATGAAACATGCTATGATTTTAGTAGGCACTCAAGAGTAAAACAAAATAAGAAAAATTTATAGATGGTGCAGAAGTATAGAACCATTGATGCACTGGTCCAAAACACAATTGGCTGGCTGAATGCTTCTAATTAAATTCAATTCTATCTTGCCTTATTCTCCTTATATTACTTATGCCTCAAAATTTGAATGTTCATAATGTGCAGGTGCACAGCCCTTCAAGCTAGTGGGCAGAGAATAGTCTTATGGTTTTTTTTGTTACAGTTTTACAGAACACAACCGAACCTGCAGGTACCTAATGTATCTAGAAGTTAGCCTTACATTTGAGTATTTAGTAACTAACTAATTTTAGAGGTACTAGAATTGTACTAAGACAGCAGCAAACCAACTAACCTTTGAATCTTAGTCGCCAATATCGGAGATATGCGGCGATATCAGCAATTTGGTTCAAATCTCCAATCACAAGACGGTGTTCCATGAACAAATGCGTAAGAAACGGCTTCTCAGACTCCGGTAAAACGTATTTTTCATCACACAATACACAAACACATTCCTGAGGCTCGTCATTCATGAATATTGTAGGCTTTTCTACCTGCTGATGAAGCGTCAACGGGCCGAAGAATTCTTTTTCACTCGTGGCCATTTATAACGTATTGATGAATAGTATAATACTTAAATTACTTTATTTTCGTACGTTGTATATTGGAAACTTGAGGAATCGAGATTTAGCAAAATTGCAAGAAAGTTTCTTCTTCTTCTTTGCTTTTTTTCTAGATATGTGTCAGTGTCAACTAGACTTCTAACTCGAGTTATCGTAAGTTGTATCTTAAGAAGTCTGGTGGACTCTTCCTTTGACTCACCGATCATATCCTTAAACCTCTAAAAGTATAAGAAACAACCACGGACCAGAAACTGGCAGAATTGCAATAAGCAGACACGCGGCAAAGAAGTCAAGCAAGTCAAGTCAGCTCGAATTGTGCTATATTCGATTTCACTCGAGTTGAATTCTCGCTGACTCGAGTTTGGGCTGGCCGCTGGCGGTAAATCATCATCAAGCATCAAGCAGAATCAAGCGAAAGATAGAGAGCGCGATTCGTTCGTCGGGTGTGCGCTTTATAATACCTACTCCCATCATTGCAGCGACCGAATAACACCGACAATGACACGAAGTTTTCCAAATAAAATCACATTTCATTAATTCACTTCACTGGTCACAAATGCCATAATATTGTCTAAATAATATAGACCAACTACTTTATAACTAGATCATGTCGGTCATATAGTTGTCGGTCAGGTTGTTATTTTTTATTTCATAAGGTTA
Organism: Selenia dentaria; assembly: GCA_917880725.1. NCBI lineage: Eukaryota > Metazoa > Arthropoda > Insecta > Lepidoptera > Geometridae > Selenia > Selenia dentaria. Next base: position 9,378,338 of record OU862891.1, read on the forward strand.
TGAACTATGCCGGGACCCCAGAGGAAATCTCTTGTTTAAGACGTATTTGAATATTTTGAATCCCCAGTGAATGGAAAAAATCATAGAGTATAATTAAGTAATATAGAAGAACTACGAAGTTAAGGTTTTTAATTATAATTATTAATTATATCTTTAAATATAATTATAATTGTCCTAACAGTGAGTTGGATGGAACAAGAAATAGGTATGTAAAAAGTAATTTCTAACAAATCATACAATCAACTTCTTCCAGCTAACTCGAGCTGTGTAACCTGAATTCAATCCGAGTTAGCTGAATTTCAACTCGAGTTAACTCGATTTGTTTTTCCGAGTTGGCATATCACTATTTTTTCTCTTAAAAAGGTGCGTTCGTTTAGCTTATGAAGGCATTGGTGGCGTTGTCATAGTGCGTTCGAATAGTGCCGTGGTCCGTTTTGCGATAATTTTGCTCACAGTGCTATCGTCTACCAAAGCTGGTCCGAGACAAATATCGCGATTTTGACCGCTCGTGGCACTGTAAGCGTGTTGTTAATTCGGACCAGAGTTGTAGCAATAACGAACCATTTGCGCGCGAAAAACAAATTCATAAAAATATCGTGCATAGTGTGAAGGTTAACTATGTGGTGTGTGGATTAAAAAGCAATAATGGAATGGATAGACCGACTTTTACAACTTTTACATCAAAAAGAAGGGACACCAGTAAAGACATTGTAGAAATGAACAAACACCTGTCACTTTTGACAGAACGCTCACGACGATTATGGTGTAGAGCATGGTTCATGTAATCGGCAATATGGCGGCAGTTAAGACGTCATCGATGACGTAGCGTGGGCCATCGTAATCACGCTCACGGTGAAAGGGACCGGCTGTTATCGCGCTAATAGCGATTATGGCTCAATTGGGACCGTACTGTAGGTCACTTCTGAGCGTTTTTAGCGAAAATAACGCTAAAACGCTCACAAGGGGTAAAAATGTTGTTCATGCCTCTTTTTGTTCTAAAACGTTATTTTTTCCACTGTTGCCACTTTTGGCCACACCATAAGTATTCGAACGCTCAACTGACGATAAGACCTAAAATCGCATGATAATGCTATCAAATACATAGCTGTCAAATAACGATCACAAACGACCATATTCCGGACGTGGGTCAAAATTTCACTTTTTGGTGGCAAAATTCTTCTTTTTTAGCTTTCCGAACGCTGAACAAAAAGAGACATGAAAGACACGTTCGCCCACAGATTCCTAATTCGAACGCCCCTTGTGAGCGTTATTAGCGTTATTTTCGCTAAAAACACATGTCGCGCCTCTGCGACTTTTTTTGGGTGTCGCAAGTTTGTCAGTATCTGTTACATGATAGTTTCATAAACTGTAGGAGAAATTAAAGTAACCTTTTACAGTGTTACTGATAAAAAGCGGGCCTTGAGCGTGGAGACCGAATCCAGAAATTCCGTAACGAAAATAAACTAACACCCCCTCTCCGACTCCATCTATCGATGAATAGCAGTTCTTTTAATGACTTGTTGAAATATCACGCTTGTCTCTTTAGTTCAGCAACTCGCCTCTAAATGGCATTGGTTAAATAATTATAATTGCATAAGTTGATTTGGCATCCATCGATGAATAGCAGAACTTTTAATGACTTTTTGAAATATCACGCTTGTCTCTTTAGGTTAGCAACTCGCCTCTAGATGGCATTGGTTAAATAATTATAATTGCATAAGTTGATAAAAACTGCTATGCAATAGCTTTACCACGGCAGTCTCCGAGTGCCCCACGGTTTTTTTAATCGTTCTTCTTGATATACATATTGTTAGCTTATGGCTGCTATAGTAACGAGATATTTCTTACCAATAAATGTGTTATAACATTGACATAACTATATTGCCTACCATATTTATTTCGAAATAACGAAACGGCAACGTCGCAATTCATAGACAAATCTGATAAAAAAAAGTCTCTCAGTTGGTAACGAGTCTTATTTCAAATCGAAAACAATGGCGGCTCGATGTCACATTTGTCAGTTCCATTCATTAACTTACTAACAATTTTGCTTACTGGAGTTGTCAAAACTGACATAGAGCGGTCATTTTTCAAAATATCAATCAACATTTGTTTGCAACCGTAGACAGAGAAACCAATAGACAAAGGTACTCTGTAACCGCGACTGAGACAAAGATAGTTTGTCAACGTATGCGATGAATGTTGCCACAGTATCCGAACTCCCGGACGTTTTGGATGTTACAGGGAAAGGGTAAATATTTTAGGATCAATTAAATAAAACCAGATATGAGATTTTTCTTTTGTCTTTATAATCAATGTAGTTGATACAAAAATATAATTAATTATTGATTGCGGAACAATGTTAATTTCGTGTACAAATTTCTTACTTTTTCTTTGGGCTCCGATAGCTGTTTTGTGTACTTGTAAATTCGAATTTGAAGGTATTTCATGGTAATTGCTTTCATTAATAGAACTTTATGATCATTTAGAGGAGAATGATCATAAGAAATACCATGTTCTTTAAATAACTCTTTCCCTATACATTGGCGAATACATTGATTCATTAATTGTAGCAAAAGATTATTTCGTGTAAGTAGATTACTGCCCGATTGTGTTAAATTGCTCCTAAAAACTTTTTCAGCAATTTCACAAAGGACGATTACATCAGCGGAAGGATAATGCAGACCGCCTTTATCCTTTTTTACAATTAATTTGTAACTGTTTTTGGAGGCAGTGTTAATCATTGACATCAAACAATTTTCACATTTCACCATCTTTGCTACTTTTGTTATAATGAAACCAGAAATATATATAATTATCTGCTTAGAAAATTCTGTAAGTCGTGAAGGATCGGCAAGGTAGTCATGATCAGTATCAATGTTAAAATACTCGGTTTCAGTTGGACTTTCGCTTTCTAAACTAGTGGAATGTTCCAAAAGGGGTAAAGTAGCATTTATTGATTTTTCATAACGCGAGTTAGTGTATGTTAAAATGCTTATATTTTCGAGAGATGTACAATTTCCTGTATCAATGTTTTTGAGTTCTCCATGAACGACTAATCTTTTGTACGCGGCTCGAAACTGTACCGCCGAGGGATTATTATTGAAATTGCCTTTAGATCGAATTGCACTAAAAAACGATTCCAAGTGATCCTGACTTAATTTATATGTAGGTAAGAATATCAACTCTGAGCTGGAGATAAGTTTTTTATATAAAAATTGCAAACCACGAATGCAGCACCTAAGTCCGATTATACACACCTTCCTATTACTTTGAACAACGTTTTGGCCATTTTCTAGTTTAAGACTACTTAAATAATCGAAGACTTCATTTAAGAACACATTGATATTCACAAAATTTTTCATATTTAGAGGTTTTTTATAACCATATGCATTGATATTTCGGCTATTTAAAATATCGAACAGATTATTTACTTTTCTAATAAAATCAACGGTGGGTGATGACCCTTGGAACTGTTCGAAATGATTTTCTTCACAAAACTCAATGGAATCAGCAACTGAATTGCTAAACGTCTGAACTGCCAGTTTAACTTTCATTATCTGTTTTACGAAGTTAATAATATGTGCTTTTCTTAATTTATTTGCTAGATGGAGACCTTCTTGTTCCTGCAAATCATGCAAAGATGTTATAAATGACCACTTTATGATTTTATCATCCCTAGTTTTTAAAACGTGTTTATTGCCGAGCAGATTTCTAATTAACTTCACCAAATGTGGTGGATCAGGAAAGAAACACACTTCTTTATTAACACCCTCTATTTCAATGTTAAATACAGGGTTAACTTCGACATCATGTTCTATTTTGCAGCCTAATATTTTCGCCATCGCAAAATTTGAGGGACATCCATCACAAGTTATTGAAATAACATTTACGTTACAGGAATACAACAACTTAATGCAATCTGTTACAAGCTGTGACTTCTGTTCCGCAGTAACGCTTTCGATTAGAAAATACCCAACAGATATTTTCCAAGAATCGTTTAGGGCTGTTACCATAAAAACTAGAGCCTGAGTAGCCATTCTAATATTATAGCCATCTAAATTGGCACCAATATTTATTGCGCCAATACATTCCCCACCATCTAGAGTCATAGCTTTTCTTATTGACATTTCATCAAATGAAAGGCACACATGAATATTTTTACCTGATGCATTTACTTTTGACTTTATTGCATGCAATGCCTCTTGGGTAAATCCGGGATTACCATCAACTGATCGATACCAACTAACCAATGTTTGCGGGTGTGGAAGGCAAGTATTAAATTGTTCTCTAACGTAAGAATAAGCACGTGGACTAATGAAATGCAAACATAATGCAAACTTTCTCAATGCAGGAGAAAATTTTTCAGTTTTTCCAACAACACCCAAAAACCGTTTAAGGAAATCTTTGTTACCGCTATCAATTGTGCTTAATATGTCAGCATCTTCATATGATATCAAGGATTTGAATTGTAGCTCTGAAATAATATCTGATAACTTAGCATTTCGTTTCATTAGACGCCTGTTTGTTTGCCGGACAGCACGTATTTTTTTTCGAAGATTTGCAACAGCCTCAGTTTTCTTCATTAAAGCCACTTTAAGTTTTTTCTTTCTTGGCGAATCTTCCTCTTCAGGTAATTGCAATTTTCTTTTGATAACCTTTTTAGTGCCTTTTATTTTTGTGTCATCTTGAAAATTGGCACTTGTAGATGTGGACGGTGCTGGATCAACACACTCCTCGGGTATTGAAATCTAAAACATTCAATCAAATAATAAAAAAACATATCCACAAGTACCACATTAATTTTTGTGAATATGTTAATCTCTTGGATCAGAATTTATACGAGTTTGTAATAACAAAAGGTTGTGATTTTCCATGCACTAATTACTGTCTGACAATATGTTTTAAAATAAAAACGAAAGATGACAAATGAGTCTAAAATCTGCTTGAAAAAACCTGTCTAAATAGTTTGCTGCTAATTATTTACCTACTTCTTAATGCTAGCAACACAAAATCTCGTTTAAACTTATTTTTGCCAAATGTGGTACAAGTTGAAATAAATTTAATTCTTGAAGGCAGCAAATCATATTTAATCAACGAAACTGTTTTCTTATGAGCTATGGTTGAATGTATGTTCTAATAAATTCTTACCGCTATTGGTACAGCATCAGGATCGCACGCAACTGTCTTTTTGTTCTTTTTTATAAGTTGTTTTTGTGGGAAATGATTGCTACATATTTTACAATATTTTGTGGGAATCCAATGTTTTCTCCCAGTTGCTTCGATCCATTTATTACGTAGGTCTGGATCAGCTGGAAACCTATCGATAAACATAGGTTAATGATTAATACTCGCAGTTAGTTCAGTTCTCTAAAATTATAAGTGTAATTTTATGTCAATCAAAATTACTATGAGAAATAATAAATCAAAATATGTTTTCGATGCCGAAGTCTTCCCGAAACACTGGATTATTATGGTATTTCGTATTTATTCACTTTCGAGTTTCGCCATATTGTCAAATAAATATTTTTTTATTGATGATCGGGGTATTATTTTTACAAAAACTGGCAACACTTACTTGTTGATGTTTATAGGTTATTGAATGATAAATCTCGATATTACGCTAATATTTTCCTTGTTTTAACGCGACTTGTTGTTACTCTATGCTAATATATAAATAATCATCACTGAGAAACTATAGATTAGGACAATAAAGTCGTACTTACGCGTGAAAAGACACACCGGCCATTTTCTTCTCACTGTCGCTTAAACATGAAATAACACGACAACGCACCATTATATTTACTTCGATGTCTATATTAGGATAATTTCACCGTCTTTTCAATGGGCTGAAATCGATTTTTAACTAAATAACACACAAAATTCGAACACCAAACACGATGAAGGCACGAACTGTCAAAGTTTGTTTCGCAATTCAAGTTGCCGACCTTGAAAAACCGGTTACACAATAAGGGACAAAAAAAAGAGTAATTGTGTCTTTGTCTTATGCATTCGTAATTGTATTATCACTCTCTTTCTTGTGTAAAAGATAAAGGTATCGTTATTGGGTCTATTGGTTTCTCTGTCTACGTTTGCAACTGAGATACATAATAGCCCTGTTGTTATTAACTTATCTGTCAATGTCACCCCCACTGTGAATGACAGTTGCACACTGAAAAGTTTTACTGCATGTGGTATAATGGCTTGGCCACATCAACGTTCAACGTCAATGCCCATCATCGCCTTAAACAAAGCGCTAATTATTCTGATAATTATCGCGATAAATAGAGTGGCCATACTGGAACCGTCAACGTCAACGCCCATTTAATTGCCGATAATGTCACTGAATAAATAACAGCACTACGTTTCCATATTTAACGAGTGTTATCTTTATTATGTGAATATAATAATAGTGCCCCTTGGTTTCACCTACGTGGTGAAGGATGATGATGATAATGAAAATTGTTCACATGTTTATACCTACTGGTTTGGATGAAATCTGTTAAGCCGTTTTGAGTAATTGAGTAACTTACATCCATAGGTACATCCAAACTTTCACATTTAGGACTAGAGCACAATGACATTCATTCGGCCACTCCATATTTGGCTTAGCGTGTGATCTCTTAGCGATCACGGTGAACAATGACAAACGTTTATGTGACCGTTTCAACACAATAATTCTCCTTAAACGCCATAATTCTCTATGATGTGTCAAAAAATACGGCCATCTGAATCATCGCCCAACGTCAACGGTAATGTGAATGCCGTTGTTAAATTATCGCGATAAGTGGTGACTAATAACGGTTTACTATTTTATTAACGTTTATCATCGTGATAATCAACGGCGTTTCGCATTGATGTAGCCGATCCATAAAAGACAGACCACCTCCTTGTTGCCCATATTCAGAGTATTGTTTAGAATAAGACAGAAAAGAAACTATTGGTCAGTACTTACTGTTACTTATTCTGTGCTTATAGCGAGCTTATACTAGGGTCGGGGTTGATATAGCGTTTGACAGTTAATTTATTTCGACTCTATCCCGACTTTTATTAGTATTAAAATTGACGTTACAGTAGGTACGTATAAATATTTATATCGAGTTTATTAGTAGCACGGTTAGAATATGGTCAGTGATTAGAAGAGAGAATCAAACAAACTGTTCCACTCCAGTGAATACTCTAAAACAAACAATCATAATATTTCTTCTACGAATTCAAATTTTTGCATGTGATTAGTTAGTTTTTTTACTTTTTTACTCTGCCAGTACCACGTCATCGTCGGAATCATCCTCATATGTGTTGCCGGTCTTGTTTGGTGTCTGTGCTCCTTTTTGAACCAAATCGTATGCTTGTTCATCGGAATCACTGTAAGGATCATAAATATTTACGACATGCCTGTTTTGGTCACGAACAAGTTCTTCAATATCCAGCGATGCTTCAGATGATGATCTATTGTAATTGGAGTGTAAGAAAGGGTTCCTGATTCCAGAAGGTCCTGGAGCTGATAAATGTTCAGTAGACACCTCAATAGGTTTTTCTGGAATATTCTAACATAATTTTCCAAAAAACCTGTTTCTGGCGATGAACTATAATAGACTAATCTTGTTTGAAGGGGAAAATTAAATGAAACTGGTGTGGGGCGTATATACGAAGAAGTTCTGTCTGGCAGTACATTTTGTAACTCGTCCAATAGAGATGGTGTAGCCACGTCACGTCTAGCATACGTATTCTGTGTAAGTTCTTCGACATCAGTAGCGTCCGAATCAAAATCATAATTTACACTCGTATGAAGCTTCAGCATGTGTCGGCGAGGAAGTTGGTTCTAGATTACCTGATATTGGATTGTGTGTCAATAGAGATGGTGCATAAGCATTGCTTTCTTGTAGTTTCAAAATACAGACAATAGGTTTATGATTTGTTCTCAGTCGATAATATCCCCGAGCATAATAAGGCCCGGGCCTTGTTACCCATTCTAGGTACGGGCCATATTATCTTTAGGCCAGTGTTTTCAAATAAACTAACGCATTTAAATAATATTACGACAAAATATATATTCTTACCAATTCCGACAGTCCTCAATCTGTGTACTACACTTCACAGTAGAAAAAAACAAAGATTTATTTGAGTAAACTGCTACAAATGAGCGATTCTTATGTCAGAAAATAATAAGAGGCGCAGCCGCAACCACTTCCACTGACTGTTTGGTAGGTATTGACCATAGACTAAAATACTTACTAGGAAACTTACATAATACTTAAACATGGTACTGACTAGATGGCGGCGCTCGCGAATCGGCGCGACGTTGCCAGCCAGCTCGTTGAATCTGTGTTGTCTATGTGTGCGTAGAGTGGTTAGTGTATTATAATGGCAGGACTCATATTTTTAAGAAGTGGGCCTTCCTTACCGCTGGGCTTTATACCCCTCAGGTACCTTATGTGTTTTTACTATTTAATTGCAGCAAAAAAAATCCTATAAGTATTGGTGTAAAATATTTAAATTAAGTACAATTTTTTCATGATTCATCAAGTTTGTCCTCGTATAACACAATATTTTACTAATACATTTAACATAAATATTTATGTATCAGATTCCTTGGTTATTCAACTATCTCTAACAAATTTCGCCCCGTAACTCGCTACAGGTATGACACAAGAGCCGTTTGTTCCCATCTCCACGCAAACGTATGACGCGGGCGCAGGTCGTATCAATCGCGAGGGCCTCGCAGCAGCCTTATGACGATCTAGTCGCAACCGCTAAAGTCTAAAACAGCGCTTTCCATAAAATGTTCCTTCCAAAAATATTACTCTATCCGTCTAAAACGGGACAAATGTGTACAATTTGAACATTAACTATTAATTTATTTTACTTCTAACTAAATAACGGCTTTTTAAAGCTCTGAGTTTTTATTGTCTCGCAGTAGATATGAAAAGAAGAGTATGAACCTCGAGGATAAAACCTGTCTTCATCTTGAGCGGCTTCAACCTCTTGCTTTACTCAGGACTCTATATAACAATACAAAATACATAAATAAAAAAATAAATTAAATGATTGATGATTAAATTAGCAAGAAGCAGCCAAGATGGAAAAAGAAGCAAACGATGGAAGGATGGACTTAAATTAATAGCGGGGCCCAAATGGAAAACGGTTGCCAAAGACAGAACACAGTGAACACAGGCACACTGAACTGAACTAAAATACATTCTATAAAGTAACAACACCACAAAACGAAAACAGTTCAGGATAAAGAGGCTATTTAGATTTCGATTTCGAGGTATGCAATGCACCCTTATTATTTTATTTATAGGTAAAGCGCCTCCATAAAGTCACAGCTCATCGGTCCAATCGATCAGTCGAACACTACAACATTAGAATCTTATAATTAACCCTAGAAGCGTTACGATCCCTTTCTGGAGTATGTTGGGGTTCCCACCCTTATTCTCAATAGTACATTATAGTACAAGTGTGTAATGTTGGTGATTACCGCTGAGGCGCCATTGAGACCCGAGCCGTTAGGTGAGGGTTATAATTAGTAACCGAGGTGTATAGCTGTCCGTAGAAACTCTCTACCTCTCCTAATACTTCTGCGTTGGTCGACGCTACACTGCCGTCTTCTCTCGTCAGCTTCGTCAACTGGCTTTGCCCAATAGACATGTCTCTCGCAAACACTTTGGAGCCTTTTTTCCGCTCTATCGTCTCTTTAATACGGTTTGTATTTAAGATCCGGATGTCATGTCACAAGGACTTCCATATTCATCTATTGAGCAGCCTATATGCTTCAGCATCATCCGAAGACTGCAGTTTCAGTGAGCGTCGTTCAGCCATGAGGTTGAGGTTATTGTTGGAGAGTTTCTGTGGCCTATCTGTACGGTGGGGTTTAAAGTATTTAGCACCCACTGTATGGACAGTTTCTACTAACCTGTTATTGATCTCGTCCACTGAAGCGATGTTCTCAAGGCAATCGAAGTGATTGGATAGCTCAAGTTGAAAGCTCTCGGGGTCTTGGATATGGGCACGAGTGGGTCGGAGCGTAGACTTCGTCAGACGAGACCTCTCCAGTTTGACATTAATATTCACCGTGCCTCTTACCATTCGGTGATCACTACCGGTTTTAACCCTGTTGATCACGGAGACATCAGTGAATATTTACCTTTTGGTGGTCAAAATGAAGTCAATCTCATTTCTAGTGGAACCATTGGGACTCAGCCAGGTCCATTTCCTGTGAGGTGGCTTCTGAAAGAAAGAGTTCATCATAAAGAGTCCCTCTTTCTCCAGGAAGTCGGCCAACCTCTGTCCCCTACGGTTCCGTTGTCCATAGCCAAATTGCCCCACTTTCAACTCATCCTCGCTTCTCTTACCCAACTTCGCGTTGAAGTTCCCCATAACAACTAGAAAGTGCGTTTCAGAGGTATGTATGGCCCGACTAATGTCCTCATACATATCCTCCACCTCATCATCCGGGTTCGACTTCGTCGGTGCGTATACCTGAATGACCTTCAGCTAATATCGTTTGGATACTCTGAGTATTAGGTATACAACCCTATTGGAAACGCTATCGATCGTAACTATGTTGTTAGTAAGGGACTTGTGGACGAGAAAACCGACACCACCTTGTGTAACATTTCATTAACATTATCGCTGTAATAAGCATAGGTACTTGATAAGGAACGTATACCTTAATTAGGTATACTTACGTTCTTTATCAAGTTTTTTTTTTTTTTGAACGGACTCATGCTGTTTGCCTCTACCGGCATTTACAGCGTCACCGGACGGTTGGCGAGCGCAGATGGCACTCAGCCAGATGCGGGCGCAGAGGGCGCACCGCCTAAGGCGAGCGTTGAAGACGCTTCGCCGCAAGGAGAGGAGTAGGCGACTTGCTCAAGGGCACCACTAAGGTACGGACCTCGGCTTGGGCCGTCGCCACGAGAGAGGGGAGTAGGAGAGAATCGCCCCGGTACATAAGTGTACCGTTGAAAGTGAGCCCTATGAATTTTAACTCTACGACTATTTGGAGAGAATCTAACCAAGACATATTTTTTGCCTCGAGCTCGCCGGCGAGCTCGGTGTTTGACTGTGTTTACCTCTAAATCATAACCTTGTGTACCTCGCCCCCAGTCATTACCTCGGCCGGAGCCTACACCGTGATCGGAATCACTACCTTGACTGGGAAATACCTCGCCTCCCCCCATTTCCGCGACATGGGTCCACACCGCGACCAGGTTCGTCGCGTTGTGCACTCATGACTGTACTTTGGGTGGGGCTACAATAAGAAACTTGAGTACCTCGCCCACAGCCGTTACATGGGCCGGAGTCTACATCGCGACCGGGGCCGCGGTGTATACTCCCACCCGCACCGTGGCTGGGACTACAATCGTGTGTGTGTGGATTACCTCGACTGCGACTGGGGCTGCGAAGAAGCTCTCAGCCGGAGCCTACAATGCGATCGGGATCACAGCCCTGATCGGGTCTAAAACCATTACCGGGGTTCCCTTGGGACGACGCTAAAGCTGCCAAAGTAACGGCTGCGATGGGGTCGTCCGGGTCACCCAAAATATGCCTTTGTACTGGCCGCTATCCGCCACGCTTACTACTTATAACATATATTTATAATTATTATTATAATTATAACATTATTTTGCCGGTAGAACAACTCTCCCTCCATAATCGTCAACAATGCCACCTTGCGGTGAATTCAGAAAACATTTGAGAGTCAAATACATTCCATTTATCTAATAATACAACAATTTTGCTAATTTTAACTTACTGTAAATAATTTGTCTATAATGTATGTTTTTGTTATACTGAAATAATTAGATATGTATTGTTAACACTCGGGACTGTTGGTCGCCCTCCCGGTAGTAGAGTATGTTACCAGATTTTAGAGTTATCATGTCCTCACCCGCTCTACGGACTTCAGATAACTCCACAATGTCCCAGTGTAACTTACTCATTTCTTCTTCCAGCTCATATATCTTCTCGTCTGTCCTCATCGTGCGTATGTTGTGTGTCACTAGGGCCAGTCGTCGTCGTTGGGGGTGGTATCCGGGCGTCTGCCGGGGATTTTTAGCACCCCCTGCCCCACCGTTACCGTGGCCGCTACCGTAGCCAGGAATAGCGGGGCTGCCGGAAACTGTGGGCCTGGTTCCTAATGTGTCCGTCATTGGGGGGATTTTGCCAATACTCGCCACGCTTGGCAGGCGGGTTGGCGAGCGCAGTTTTGGGGTTTTAATACTGGGAAGGTGTTGCTGCCCAACTTCCGATTGTTATCCCTTAGCAGATTTTTACGCACCCACGGGTAGAGTTAGGGGGGTACTATTCTAAGCCGGTACCTCACGGCCCAATTATGTGCCTAATTGCGGTGAAATTAGAGCCAATTTATGAGCAAGTGTGTTGAAAAATTTGTTATACAACGCTTTATCAATGATATATAGATACTCCATAACTCACTTGTGAATAATAGCAACAAAAATGTCACAGTTTGATTATTGGTGTCATTATGTGCCTAATTGTGGTGAATTAGAGCCACATTATGAGCAAGTGTGTTGAAAAAGTATTTGGTTCTTGATTAAAAGAAAATAGTACCTACTTAATTATCTACAGACCAAGTAATTTACAAGTTTTCGTTCCTTAAAGCTGTGCTTAATTTTCGCTATTTATTTGTTATTAAGTTAGTTGACCCGTCAGCTGCTTCGTGGCGAGAGAGTTATTATTAAAATGTCAACAACTTTTTTATTTATTACTCAATTGATATGAAACAAACATTTAATGTTAAGTAACCTTATCAAAACCAATAATTGAAAACCACATTTAAATCGGATACGCCGTTTCTGAGATGAGCCTGCGTGTAGTAAGTTAAAAAAACGTCTATACACTCATACTAGGATTAGGATTAGACTACTACAACAAACAGGCAAACACTTATACAGACAAAATTCTAACAATCATTATTTTTATTCTATTTTCGTTTATAAAAGTCCCAATCATATTTTTTCTCATATATCTTTCATTTACAGACAGCGATCCGTTACATTTTTATTATATAAGTATGTAGGTTTATAAATAAAAAAAAATATTGTTCGTTAAGGTGTACACTTTTGAAATGGGCTTTGCATATCTACCTCTACGAGTATTTAAATATCCCATTCAATATAATTTGCTGAAAATTAGTTTTTGGTACCAATGTTCGGTATCGCTAAGCTAAGATTTAAAATGCATTTTATACAAAAATATTATTTCATTCCACAACCTCGGAAAGATTTTGTTTGTCATTAGAAATTTGAGTGCAAAAGTGAATTTCGTCCGCTAGCTTGGAAATATTTTTAAAATTGGAACCTTTTTATTTCATACTTTTCTATACCGCAAGTCCACTGAAAATGCATTAAACACTTATTTCATGTCAGTGTGCCAACCTTATTTTCTTAGTATAATCGCATTGGCCAGCCACAGGTGGCACTGCACTGAATAAAAAAATAGAAACAAAAGTGTAACAGTTCCAATTGCAGTAATGTTAATTTAAAGTTATTTTAATTTGTCAAATGAATAAACACTAATTTAATGACTGAGCTGTTTCTTGCACCAAACATTTTCGTCGCTGTATATAGTGAGGTGAAAAATTGTGTGTTTCACTCGGCAGCAAAGTTATTTTGCATCTTGTACCTTTAAAACCCTCGCTACCCCCAGGAATCTATGGCTATGTTCCGGAAAGCGCCGAAATCACTCGCGGCGTCCGCACACCCATTCCCTTACAAGACCACGATCATCGTGAGCGAGCTCGATACGTCATGGAAAATTCTCACAACGCTCGCCCATCGTAGGTGGGTTAACATGGTCTTGTCACTGTCAACCAAAGAAAAAGGCAAACCGGGCGCGAAAGTTTTTTGCGTTGACGGCGCTTTCCGGAACGTACCACCGGAACACCGATACAAGTACTTGTACCAAAAACCAACTTTGCAGCCTTCGATAACAAATAACTAGTGTTCAAAATTCATGGTGGTGGTCATGTATTCCATTTTTTTCTTCAGGTACCTACAAAAAGTTGAATTCCTAAAACTTTTACTAACTATAGGTACTTACAGTCTATGTCTCGCGTAGCAAAGACGAATCTTTTCTTTAGGATGATGCTAACTGCCGTATTTATAAACAAGTAGTCTTATCTTAGCAACGATTTTAATTCTATAGACTAGAATTTGTCTGAAGTTAGAACTATCAAAGGCTAGAATTCTTAGCCGAGTAAAAGTCACCATTTACTTTGCTAGAGCAATGAGAACACATAATTTTTTCGTTCTTATTGCAAAAGAGAAGTTGTATAAAATTACATTCGCACACAAGTCTGAACTGTGAAAGATCTATTATGCTGTTAAAATTAAAATCCCATGACAACAACCTAATACAAGTATAAAAGATACATCAAATTTTGATAGGGTTATGTCACGCATTTACTTTAGTAATTGCTTGACTATAGTATAAGATTTTATGTTGGTAATTAGTATAGTGAAGTAATTATTCCAATGAGAAACTAGTTAACAATAAGTAATTACTTGTTTATAAATGCGAGTGTAGGAATTTGTCATACATATACTACTTATCCCGAAAGCATAACCCTCTTCGGGCGTCGGTTAATAAAAACAGTATTACAAATTTCAAATATTTTATTTAAATTTCAAATGATAATACTTACAAAAAATACTATACTTACCTACATAACTATTTTTTAAATAAAACTATAATATACATTTATTAGGAACTATTGTTACAAGTGCAATCAATAATAAAAATAGTAACATTTTTGCCAAAAACATAAACCATTTAGTAGGCTGAACAAGGCGGGTTCCAATGTTTTTTTTATAGTAATAAATAAAAAAATACGTCCGAGAATATAAGCCATTAATGTTTCTGTCTAAAACTGCAGTGTGTTTTTAAAAATAAATTAGATAGATCATTAAAATACTTATTAGAAAATAAGTCTGCTGGCTTTTTTCGTATATAAATTATTTATTTGTCTGATTTAGTGATTAATTGAATTGTAAATTATTATTCGTGCTTGGTCGAAATTGATATACAATTTTATAAGTAGGTAACTACTTAGTGATGATGTTCAGAAATACATGGTAGTTCATCTGTAAACAATGCACTTAGTTAGGTACTTAGGTTGTATTTATTATAAGAACACTATATATTTTGTAACGCGGCGGTAGAGTCTTTAAAATACAATATAATGAATAATTGACGCTTATAATTGCGTCTTTAATGCTTAAATTTAAATGAATTTTAACTTTATTCCAGAAGTATACTCAGCAGTGATGTAGGTTTAAGTACTAGATCTAACTAAGGTTTGAACGGCATTTCCTGCCAAATCTCCACTCAAATCGAAAGTCACCGCCTGCCGTTCTTCTGAAATAAAATTAAAATTACGATTTTCACAATTAAAATTTTGAAAATCCGTTGTAATATATAATTCACAACGTTTAAATTAATCAGTAAATTGTTATTACAACTAGTTCAGAGCTGTCATTTCAATATATTTTACTCGTAGACTTTGTTTCATTTTGAGAAAGTGACACATGTCACTTTGACGTATGTCACTTTGACACGAGAAAGTGACGTATGCCTGATTGACCTATATGCCTTATATGGCTAGCTTATCTCATAAAGTGCGTTCGAATAGATCACTTCTGATCGTTTTTGGCTACAAACGCTCACAAGGGGCGTACGAATTGGGAATCTGTGGGTGAAAATGTCGTTCATGCCTCTTTTTGTTCAGCGTTCGGAAAGCTAAAAAGGAGGAATTTTTGCCACCAAAAAGTGCAATTTTTGACCCACGTCCGGAGCATGGTTGTTTGTGATCATTATTTGACAGCTATGTATTTGTCAGAATAATCATGCGATTTTAGGTCTTATGCTCAGTTGAGCGTTCGAATAGGGTATGGGCAAAAGTGGCAAAAATAACGTTTTTAAGCTTTACGAACGCCTTAACAAAAGAGCCATCAACGACAACGCCACCAATGCCCTCATGAGCTAAACGAACGCACCATTATTATATGATATTCTTGATCCTAGATGATATTAAACAAAAATATACACCACTGTCAACCTACTAAGTTGTACATAGTACCTAACTACAATCATGTAAGTCTGTTAGTTAAATAACGGAAAAAAACGGTATTCTCATAATGATGGCTTACAGATTACTAAGTTTATACCATAATAACGTAGATAGAACAGAGATATTATTATATTATTAGCATTCCATTAAAAACAATTATAAAACACTATTTTAAATAGGTCAGGTTGTCAATACCAATCTGCTATAAAGTTGTTTTTAGTTTTCATATATCCTGTAAAGTTTTAAAATAGGTATGTACCTACATTGTAAGGTTGGAAACACTGTTCTTGAAATAGTTCATAGGTATAGGTTGTAATTATTGATTGCACCACACATAAATCTAAAATAATGAACCTAAACTAATATTTTGTAAATGCCACATATTCAGGTTTCATTAGGATCAGATATATCTTAATAAAACGAGACAGTTTAATATAATGAATTTGTAAAAAGGCCTGTTATATTTTGGGCATTTAGGCCTCTGTAGGAGAAAATTTAACATGCCTCCTTTTGCGTATTTTATAGATTTTTATAATGATTCCAAATTAGGCAATAATACCTAATCTATATAGCTAAGTATATAAACATAAATACAGCTCACTAAATAGCGTATAATTCCCACTTTATACAATCTTTCTCTAAAATTCACCGAAAGCACAAATCGAAAATTTTAAACTAATCGAATAATACTGTTGTAAACAATTATATTATTTATACATACTTTTTATTTATTTTGTGTAAAATGTGCAATAGGTAAATTATCTTTAGATGAAATACTAATACTTATCTTGCAAAGATATAAATTTACAAAACAAATTTATTTATTTGGAACCATAACATTATTAAGCTACTAACGTATGAGAATCGATGACATCTGCAGAAGTGTATAACTGTGTCGCAGATGTCAACGCCCTCCTCCGGAGAAATCGTACAGAAAGTTCCTTATTAAAAACAAAGTTTACTAAACAAAGTAAACAAAGTTAAGTTAATTCAATTTCTAGTATGTATACACATAATTGAATATAAATAAGGTTACAAAACTAAATAAAATTTCTTTCAATACTATCAAGAGATTTTCAGTATCTTGATATGATAATGACTGAAGCCATTTTATACATTTTGTTTTGCATTTATATGTAGTAAGGGGATAAATGTTCAATTCTTTATTTAATCTATTGTACAACATCGAGCTAATACATTGATAATGTCGGCGCGCTACTGCTGTCCGTTTCTTTGTAGTGATACAGACCAAATCGAATAAATATATATATCTTATTAATATAAGCGAGGTAATATGTATTCCAATACAAATAGGAAAAGATTCTTCTTATGACAGATGGTAGTCATTTCAAATGCTTCTGTTAAACTGAGGTAGACTCGCCCTACCCGCTAAATCCTCGAACCCCCATGCGGAGCTGATTAGTACCATCTTACTTCGTTCATACCGCTTCCAGACTTATTCGTGTGGTCTTGATACAAAAAAAGTTTTGCCATCTCTGTTACTCTTATTGTGGGCATATTAAGCCATCGCAATTAACAACAGATTGCAAATCTTCTATATACTTATATAAAAATGAACCCCTATTTCACGCACCTATTTCATTTCACCTAGTGACGCAATAACTTGAAAACTGATGGAACAATCTCGCTATTTCTTTTTGTTGTGTTAATTTAATGTTAGAAGAAGGTTCTTTTGAAAGAAAAACCAAGGAAAGGTAGGAGATTACGGCGAAGCCGAAGGGCAAGTCCACTACGCGAACGAAGTCGCGGGCAGTCACTATTAACATATAATGGTGTATTGTACTTGTTGTATTTGTATTTAAAATATGACGTAATTAATGTTGACATTGTTGTGGTTTGAGGATTGATTTGGGAATAAACGTTCCTAAACCATTTTTTGCTAGGTGGTAGTAGGCCATGTATACTTATTTCACAAAGATTATCGGGAAAATCGTGAAGTTATCTAAAAGTTCTTAAGAGGATTGCATAGCTAGTACTTGTCATGCTAAAAAAGAAAACTCTTTTCTACCTCTTAACATTGTCCGATTTCAGTGATTTATTTTTCATGGAATCATGGCATTGTTTACTATGCCCGTACGTTTTGATTTTTTCAGTATTTCAAAGTACTATAATTTTTTTTTATAACTTAAAAAAACTGATAAATTCATAACGTACGGGCATAGTAAACAATCTCACGATTCCATGCAAAATAATTGACTAAAATCGGACAATGTTAAGAGGTAGAAAAGAGTTTTCTCTTTTAGCATGGAAAGTACTAGCTATGCAATCCTCTTAAGACATTCTTTGTAATGATGTACTTTAGTACGTAGTAGTAGGTATTTCACATTATTTTTAGTTTTAATTTAATCACATATACATATCCTACTCCTGTAATAATATTAACGATCGTTACAATTCAGTTGATGCTTTTTAAGGGTATCTAAACATCTTGCTGTTCACATTTTTTAAATTTCTAATATTCTACACGTGGCTTTTAAGGTTATCTACGATTTATTCTTCTTTACAAGAAGCATTAGTATCTACGTATAAAGTGTTATACGGGACGCTGCTACCTCTGTACAAAGCCATCACTTGAATGGCGTATTTTCTTCCAGCTTTCAATCCGACGATTGTTTGCACTATGACTTTTAATCTGGAAAGAAAAATATTTTATTATTTATCTATGGTTTGCATAAAAAACTAAACTACAATTAACTGGAAAACACCCATGACATTTAAATTCCTGACTCACGATTCTTGCCACTACAGCTCTGCAGGCCTAGACAAAATTCAAACAGACGTGTTTCCGCACACGCTACAGACAAAAATGTGTCTCTGTCTACGAATTTAGCGCGACGTCACGTGACTTTTCCACAGGTAATGTAACGCCATACATTTTGTAGTTGTCGTTTGGCGTTAATGATAGCAAAAAACATCTTTTGTCGTCTGGGCCTTCTGGTTGGTCATTGTTCGGTAGTCGGTTACTATACCTAGTCTTGTAGAAGCGCTTGTAGGAGCTTGATCTTAACCGATCAACAAGTTAAGCAACGCTTGCTAGTGGCATTACTAAACTGAGCGCTTGCGTGCTTCGGAGGGCACGTTAAGCCGGTCCCGGTTGTTTGTCTTAGAGCAACAGTCGTTAGGCTATGTCGAAGGCCTTCTGGCGGCCTGAAAACTTCGACATAGGTTGGCCACTAACCTACCGCACTGGGCCTGCGTAGTGGATTATGGTCCAACTCCTCTCTCTGAGAGGAATTGTCGTGGCTAATTATGATTGTGATACGTCTTGTAATTAAAAATCGTTTTTCTCTTCTCTTTTTCTTCTATCTTTCAGTTTTGTAAAGATTCAATCCGGGAGGAAATGGATTTCAAGTGTTTTCTCCTCCGTCAGGATGCGAATTGTAAGAGGCGAGCAAACCCGCAGTAATAGTTAGTAAGCCCCTTGTGTGCTACCATTGCAGAGTCAGATATTCTATCTACTACCAAAAACCCATGTCTCGGGAGGAACGAGCGTATCAGTGCAGTGCTACCCAAAACTACAGTTCCACCTCTGGATGGCACTGCAACTGTAATGGGCAAGCGAAACGCTTACCATCAGGCGTATGCCTTGCCCGTCTTGTCATTTAATTGCAGAAAAAAATAAGTCTTATTGAAAAAAAAATTGCCCATCAGCGTAACTGAAATTGGCCCATTTATTAAAAAAATACGCCTATTTTCAAAACTAATATTAAACTGTGTATTTGTTACCACTCGGTGCTAAAACGACTGAACTGTTTGGACGAAATTTATAATGATTTTAGTTTACAACGAAGATTTTAATACTATATTTTTTCTGTCAAGCCACATTTTATGTAGATATTAATGAATTTTGGAAAATTTAGATTAGGTATATTCTATTTTATTACAAGATTTTCTATTACTGTACACGAAATTTAGAAATAAAATATAATATTATGCTTACGGTTGCCCTTGCGCTTGCGCATGGTTGATGCACTGCGTTCTAGCAGCTTTTTTCAATGGACACGCGTAATGGTCGCTGGTTGAAGTCTCTCGCGCCATCACGCAGTATCTACGTAAAAGACAAATAATAATGAAATATAATAATTTTATGTAGGTATAATATATTTACAATAGTAAAAGTAAACAAATAGCATTTAAACGACTTGCTAGAGTGTAGATGCTCGAGCTCTAAACTTTCTGTTGCTATGTGGATGGGTCTGTGTCATCATCATCCTCATCATTACTCAGCTGTAGGAGGTTAACTGCTGAGCATACCCCTCCCCCATAAATTTCGAAAAGGACTGGCTGGAACCGTCCTGCATCCAACGTTGTCCTGCTACCTTAATCAGGTCGTCAGTCCATCTTACCCGTGGACGACCTACGCTGCGCTTGCCGGTCCGTGGTCTCCACTCTAGAACCTTTCAGCCCTATCGGCCATCTGTTCTGCGTGCTATGTGGCCTGCCCACTGCGAAGGCCAAGAGCTTATGTGGCATCATTAAAACTGAGGCCTTCCAGAATTTCCGTTAATGCATTGAGTTTCTGCTTCTGGTCGTTGGCAATTATTTCTGATGACAGGAAATCTCCATGCAACAGTCGGGCTGGCCACTAGCCTATCCATGAGCCTGGCCCGAGCCCGCGTGGTGGATTATTATCGATACGTTTTGTAAAAGGAGGTTAGATGAGTTATTTGTCGGGCTAACTTTCATAACTGTATAATAGAGCAACGATTTTTTTGCAGTTTGGGAAGAAGCAAATGTGTCATTATGTATTTTTACCTTATGACGTCGGTCGCATTATGCGCAGCTGGCAGAAATGCAATGTGGGCAGACCTGCAGGAGCGCCACTGGCGTAGCTCCCGGACCGTGGCACCGTCGCCCATCAACTCTGGAGTATTCATGCCCCAACGTGTAGTTGATGCTGTTATCTAGAAACATTTAGACAACTATTACGATACTTATAACTATAATACTCACAGATACTATAATACTAACAGTGAATTTTAGGTATAACAAGAAAATTATAACTAGTTAGTTAATGCGACTGCCTGCGACTTCATTCGGGTAGTAGGCTCCCGTTTTTCTTGGTTTTTCTTTTATAAGAACCTTCTCCTGACAATAATTAACACACCACAAAAATAATTAGCGAGATTGTTCCTTCCTTTCTCAAGTTATAGCGTAACCAGGAGAAATATGGTTTCATTTTTGTACCAATTTCCAAAAAGGTGGAGGTACTCAATTCGACAGTATAACTGTCGATAACTTTCGACTGGCTCAACCCGATTCTCAGAATTCTTTTTTGTATGAAAGATGGTGCTTACCGTGTGTCCCATTTAAATTTCATCAAATTCGGTCAAGTAGTTTTTGAATAGAGTGGAAATCGGTTTCAAATTTTTCAATTACAATTTGAAAAATTTGAATATATATGTATATATATATAGAAGATAGACTAGCTATATACACCCCGATAGACGATTGTTCGGCGGTTTCATCCACGTGGTGATGGATGATGATGATGATGAATTATAAAACAATGTATAATATAGCTTAAGTTACTCAGGGATAATGGAGCATTTTCTTTAAGAAATATGTTTTTTAAATCTAAAATTAATTTTTAGAGTTTATTTGTTACTTACAGTTACAAACATACAAAAATACAAAAATGTAACTAAATATTATCACTTTATAATATTATTATGTTTATCAGAGATCATGTAGGATTCTAATGGTGAAAGAATTTTTCTAATCCGTTCAGTAGTTTCGGAGCCTATTCAATTCAAATAAATCTCCACTTTTAATATATAAATATATAATAGTAATATAAATACAATTTTGTTTTCACCAATGGTCTATATATGCTATAACTATATATACCTACATATGATAAAACAATAATTGAGCCATATTTATTAATTAAATACGTATGTTTTAGAAATTATTATCGAGGTTATCTCTATGAACTTTTATTTATATGGATCCCAAATATATATTATTTCCAATTTTTGTCTCTCTGTTTTTTGTCTGTTTGGCTGGTTGTACACGCATCACTCTGAAACTTCGAGACTCATTTTGATAAAACTTGACACAGTGATAACTAATATTATGGTTTTAAACGATATTTTATAATCCTATACGAGACGAGAGGGTCCTTCAGGAGTATTAAAGTTAAATTGTAGTTAATTAACATCATCATCATCATCATCATCAGCCTGTAGCAGTCCACTGCTGGACATAGGCCTCTCCAATTGCACGCCACTTAGGTCTATCTTGGGCTTCTCGCATCCAGTTTTTGCCAGCCGTCTTGCGCAGATCGTCACTCCACCGTGCCTCAGGACGTCCTACACTACGTTTGCCGAGAGTTAATTAACAACTTGACGGATTTTTTTGTATTGTAGCTGAAAAGTAAACTTAAATTGTAATAAGCTACTAGCGACTGCCCGCGACTTCGTTAGCGTAGGAGACTCGGCCTTCGGCCTCGCCTCGCCACCTCCCGTATTTTCTAACTACTTCAGGTTTTTTTTAGTGGAATATACGATTTTGCATTTCAAACTTTTAGGTGGTTTTTATTTTCTAATATGAGAAGTAAAACTTTATAGATCGATAAATACTTAATGTTTATTATATGACTACCGAAATTCAGAAGATATACCTAATCATAACTTTAATATAATGGTATATAAACTATACAACCAAATCATAACTTAGAAGAGCGTAAACTTATTGTTCAAAGTATGCCATAGATACGCAAATCGCAAATGCGACCTAGTCCTGTTAGTACTGAATTTTTCCACTCCAAGCATTTGTCACATTTCACACTACATAGCAGACGGGTTCTCGAATGGAGACCACGTATCGGCAAGCGTAGCGTGGGGACGACCTTCAGCCAGATGGAGCGAGGATCTGCGCAAAGTAGCTGGCAGTCAATGGATGAGCACAGCCGAAGATAGGGCTCAGTGGCGCGCTTTGGGAGATGCCTATGTCCAGCAGTGGACTGTTACAGGCTGATGATGATGACACGACATATCATAATCCGTTCAATACATCATAGATAAATCCTCACCTCAACGTTAATAGCAGATACACTACTCCTGTCCCACCTGCTAGGAGTAATCTTGATGACGAATCTAACTCTCGCTTCCTCAGAGCTCGAATCAAACTGTACCGACCCTTCATCACTAGTTTCTTGAATTGACGACGATGATGATTTCGGAGCAGTTACGAAGAACTTTGCGTGAGGATCTGGAGAACCATAAAATATGAAATATAACAAACTTCCCAAAACGAGTAGATACAATTTATAAAATTAGATCAACCGTCTTTCTTTCTATTATTGACTATCCACTAACTCCTAATAGCTATGGAGTTATATTTTATGAGATGATGATAAATAGACGTAGATAACTCGAACAGCTTTAAAAAATATAGGTATACAAATGTAATAAGCGCCTATAAAATTTGAGAGTTTCCCTCGAGTTTCCTAGAATCCTATCATCAGATCCTAACTTGGTGACGATGGGAATAAATTGGAAGTATACCCTACCGAACAAAATAAAAAACAAAACCTCATCTATTTTTGAAGTCGGTAAAATTTTTGTCATTTATTTTAATTTCATCTAGGTATGTCATATTGGTGGATTGTGCATGGTTTTCATTCGTAAACTATGAGTTGAAATTAAAGCATGACATTAACAACGTAAATGTAATAATGAGGCATAAGACAGGAAAGATTACGAGAACTGAGATACAATATTTATTGTTATTTTAAATAATTGTGTTTCTAAAAAAACATTGAAAGATTTTCAACCCATTGCAAATTTCGTGTGCGTAAATAAATATTTTCTGACTATGTTTTCTGTGCACGCTTAATGCGGACACTTTATGCGTGTTATGATTACCTTTAGTATCATACTTTAACATTTATTTTATTTGTTATACTCATAAGTGCCTACCGGATAAGAGATGTATGTTTCCACAAAAAATAATAACTGCTCGTACTAACCAATATTCTTTAAAACGTAAAGCCTCTTTCCCTTTACTAAGACTTCCACATCTACTGCACCTCCACAAGTTGTGATGGTGAACCAAGCTCCATCAGCTGAACCAGAAGTGGTCTGTAAATAATTAATATAGGTTATCATTACTTCCATATAAAATCATATTATCATAGCTTCTTTTTAGTCACCAATATACAGAACACGTCCAAATAAAAGATCTGTGTCAATTAGGATGTTACATTTTACAAACTTATTAGCGAGTTTGGTAAAAGCTATGTAAATAACTAACCTTAAAATAATACACGCTTCTTCCTTTGATTTCAGATTTGTTCGGCAGGTTCTCCCGCAGTCGTTTCGCTGTAGAAGTTCTGGCTCGAACTCTTCCAGTTGCCAGTAGCGATCCAGATCGACGATCCCTGGCCACTCCGAAAACGCTTACAAAATAGGTCTACGAACAAAATAATACAAACTTATTGTTATCTTTATATACTTTCAACAAGGGTCTGAGAAATGAAGATTGATAATAAGAAATGCGCACGATATTAAACAACACAGATAATTAAGAAACTATATATGTATAATGTAGATATGGAATACTTCTTCAAACGCGTCACAATTGAGAAGAGTTTGAATCGCCTTTTTGAATCGACTATCTCATGACAGCGCGACAGCACGAGCGATATTCAAATTTCACTTTGAACTCAGTATAAATAATTATCAACGAAATTACTGGTCTACATGAAAAGCATCAGCTATCAAATTAAAAAATCAATAAATCGGTTCACTTAGAAAAAAGTCCTGAAAATCTCATCATTTTCGGAAGTCAGTTGATAATACTTGTACAAAAGCGTTAATACATTGTAGATATGAAGTCAATTTTTTTTATTACTTCACAGTGAAATAATTATTAATTGTTAAAGTATTCGAAAATTCCATTTAAAGTATGGACACCATCATAACAAAAATACTACATGCCTATGTACAACTTATTAATGAAAACACATGATTCGCGTCAGTGAAAAAATATCTCTCTTACTCTTTCTTACACCCCCCACCCGAGCGTTCGGTGTGAAAGAGATTGTCGACTTTCGGCTTTCGTTCGTTCGTTTTCGGAAGAAACAAAGGCCGCGCGGTGGCGAGGCGGAGGGTGCGGGGTTGGTCCGGTGGCCAGGTCTAACGAGCTAGGACGCGAGTTTGACGAATGTTATGATTATGAATGATACATTTCTATGTAGGGGTGTTAAGTTTCATGCATAAACCGCGCGCATGTAGTATATCTTAATGAATAGTGGAAATGCCTAGAATAAAATTTGTAGGTGTGAATCAATCTAGACGTTTGACCAAATATTGATGATTATGTGGGAATTTTTTTCTATAGTAGTTTTAAATATTCTTCCCATGTATGTATTAAGTACCAGCAGCATATAGTGCTGTTTTTTTTTTGGTAATTATACAAATTAGGTGTATAAATGTACAGACACGCACACTGTAGATTAAATACAAGGGCTTGGTAAAAATATTACGGTAGTACATTATATAGAAACATTTTTTACACTGTTTATAGAGTAAGAAGGTACCTCTAAACACACATCTCACAGGGCCCTAGTTGTTGCTGCAGTTGCCTAATCCGCCTTATGGATAACCCGGCCCTGCATAGAAGTAAAAGTAATTTTACCTGGCTCGGGTCCAAATTTTCTATTAGGTGATGAGTTCTATCACCGACGCATGCTATAACAGGATCTTCGTCTGCGACTTTCGTACTGCGACCTGAAAAATAATTTATCATGATGTATTAGTTATTTATACCTAACCTATCTAGGAAATAGCATTTCATTAGCATACGAAACCCACCCGCGTCACTAGACTATGCTAAACTTGCGTTCGTCTGCGTAGAGTTCGTTTATACAGCGAAGCCTTCGAGTAGAGGGAAATATCTGATATTGGGGTGCATAGCCATCCGTCAACCCACAGCCAGCCGTAAGCCAGCGTGCTCGAGTATGGTACAAGGGTATGGTCTAAGCTCTATGGGTTTAAGTCTCGTTAGTGGTAACATCTAAAACTTTAAACGAGATATTCTTGTTTAATTATAATCTGGATATCGGCAACGGCTCCAGCGGTTTTATGAAATTCAGTATGCCAATGGGTTTCGGGGTTGATAAATCGATCAAGCTAGGTTTCATTTTGAGAAAAAGTCGTTTTATGCGTGTCTTCATGCAATGAAAAACAACAGTTTCATTGCGTTCAAACTAGATGGCGTAACAATCGCATTGGAAATCCTTAATCGCGGTGACAAGATTCTTACGGAACAACAACTAAATTTTTACATTACGTACAAACCAGATGGCGTAACAGGCGCATTGCAAAATTCTGAATGGCGGTGACAAGATTCTCACGGAATATGTGTTGCTATTTTCTATTCGTATCTAAATGGAACTTAGCTCGGTCACCCAGGTACCTACAAATAATAATTTGGGACAACATTTACTCAAGGTCTTTAGACCTTACCATTCTGATCAGACCATTCTGATCAGACTATTATGACTAGCCGGTTGGCGCAGTTGATAAGCAATCCTGCCTTTTCAGCCGCTGGTCCCGAGTATTCCCGGACAGGTCAAACAATTTTATTGTGTGCATGGACATGCCTGTTTGATCTGTCTCTTGGTGTATACATGTATATGAGTATGTATACCATATTATTGTCATCAGCATATAATTATATTACAGTGGGCCTAGCGCGAATAACTGCGTAAGTGTTACACTTACGTAACGTGAAACAGTACAAACTGCCATTTAACTGGGGCAATTGTGACACAGATAGATCATAGTTTGTACGCCAAAGCGTGACATATTGACGCTTACGATACGATACGTTTTCGCAAAATGTTTGTGCTACGGCCTACATTGACACTTGTACTATAATATAGTTAGCTGAACAAAATGTGTGTGTGAAACGTCTTCCATAGTAGAATAAATTGTGGGCTAAGATATATAAAGTAGGGTTTAGTGACAGCGGAATCCTACTCAAACTTACCAATTTTTTTTCTCCGAAACATGTTTTTTGCATTCCCCTCGTACATGCTAAAGCTGTCTGTGTCCACTTCAATCTTATTATCAACTTCTGTAGAACTCTCCAATATATCCATCCGATCGATTTTTAATCGTTCAGAGTCAACAAGTCGGTCTATTTTCGACCGATTTGATTCAGTCAGTCGGTTTGACTTCTCGAATCGACTCATCTTGATGTCGAACTGAGCTGCGCACAGAGATGTGTAGTTTCTTCTGTGGGATGCTACTACGCAGTATGATGTTTCTTGGGGGTCTATGGGGCTGAAAAGAAAAGAGATTATGATTATTAGAAACTATGACTTCTAAGTCTTAGAATAGATACAAGTATAATAGATAGGTATACCCAATAGTAATACCTAATCTTTGAACCGCACTTTTTGAATTATTTATTTTAATAGTCCTGTTTCTTTTCTTTACTGGTGTTTTATTTAAATTGTCTGTGCCAAATGAGGTGGACAGTACAGATTTAAACATGTTTGTTAAATTTCTTGGCGCGTAGGTACTGAATGATTCCCTCTGTCGCGGAAGGCATGGACTCATGCAATAACTAAACTCATTCTCCTCATCACACAAATATTTACTCGGGCCAGGGATCGATATGTATACCCTGCGCTTCGAATCAGGGTCGCTACCACTTATTCCTCGAAAGCTTCTGCAAATCCAATATTTTAAAGGATCAATTCTTGTATATTATATATATACATACACTTTTGTTAAATGAAACCTACCTAGATCGATTAATCTCACCCGAAACGCCTTGCATATTAAATTTCATGAAAATCAACCAAACTTTGTTCGTTGCGTTAAAACTAGACGGCGTAATAGTCGCATTGCAAAATCCTGAATCGCGGTGACAAGATTCTCGCGGAACAACTACCAAACTTTTCTCATAGCGTTAAAACTAGATGGCGTAATAGTCGCATTCCAAAATCCTGAATCGCGGTGACAAGATTCTCGCGGAACAACAATCAACCTTTGCTCATTGCGTAAAACTAGATGGCGTAATAGTCGCATTGCAAAATCCTGAATCGCCGTCACAAGATTCTCACGGAACATAATATGTTGTTATTTTGATCAAGCAAAGCTCGGACATCCAGGTACTAATTCTAAAATGTCTAATAATTTATATAAATTAGCCATGAAGGACGCACTGTGATTTTCAATATAATTATATTTCGAAAGAATACTGCCGGGTTCCATAATAAATATAACCACTAGCAAAAAGAGGCAAGAACAGCAATTCTCTTTTCAGATTTTTTTTACAATGTGTTATTTTTATAGCTATTATCGTTGATGGCAGATTACCATTTAGCAAAAGTAGAATACATCTCATACATCAATCAATAATCCAAGCATATTTTTTCTCAATAATGTTTTATTTCGTAATAATGCTATTTCATGTAAACATTACTTACAATCAAAATTAGTTACTTACGCTTCGTTATTTCTTTTCTCAATAAAAATAATTGTATCCACGATGGAGAGAAAATTTCCAATACGATTGAATCGGGTTAATTGGTTTCATGTTATATTATCAAATAAATGTGTATATAATATGTTATTGTTTTTTTATTATAAATTATTAAATAACTGTATTGTTCCATTTTAGAAACAATATTTTATCCCTCTTCCTCATACATAGGTACAATGCTGGTGTTCTGCTCAGTATAGTATCGTCTTAGCTAGCTCCTGACGTAAATGTAAATGCAAGAAATGGCACTAACGTCCGGTCCGAATGTACACTTAGTACTTTTTAGTAGTAAACGAATTTATATAATATTTATGGTAAATGTGGAATAATTAACAAAGATAAAACGGTAACGGTAACGGTTTCTAATATGAAAGCGCTCGTAGCGGAGCTCGACTTGGCGATCTTAACCGATGAACAAGTTAAGCAACACTTGCTGCGGTCAGGAGTTGGATGGGTGACCGCTAGTGACATTATTCAACTG
This sequence comes from Selenia dentaria, assembly GCA_917880725.1. Taxonomy (NCBI): domain Eukaryota; kingdom Metazoa; phylum Arthropoda; class Insecta; order Lepidoptera; family Geometridae; genus Selenia; species Selenia dentaria. The sequence goes on from OU862891.1 coordinate 9,407,446, forward strand.
AGCGCTTCCGTGCTGCGGAGGGCACGTTAAGCTGTCGGTCCCGCTTGGGATCCGCACTGGGCCCTCGTGGTGGATTATGGCTCAACTCCTCTCTCTGAGAGAAATGCTCGAGTCCCAGCAGTCGGACCAAAATGGGCTGTTTATGATATGATTATGATAAAAAGGTACGACTACAGCAATCACAGAATGCTGAATAACATATAAGTCTTTATTGTTCCTTTATTTAAAAGAAGTGCTGGTAACATAGACACCTTTCTTGCCGCTTACATGCTAAAGAAACTTTAGAAGAAAATTCATTTGAATGCACCCTTTAATAGGGGGCAGCAAAACTGGCTTTAAATGAACAGTCCAGTCCCATCTATACATATTAAACAGTTACCTAAAGATTCAAAATATCCAGGAAACAAAGTAGTTATATATTAGACGTGCATAGGGGTATTGTAAATTAACCCAAAGGGGTGAAGAACTTAGTGGTAAATTTAATATATAGATTATCTATAGGGTCCTGGCCAACTACAATCAGGGAGCCTACTCCCACTTTTTACGATACTATTATAAATCAAGAGCGTTTTGTAATAAGCGTAGAACAATCATACTTACTATCGTACTCCCACAGACATAAAACGGTCCAACATATTACTTCAATACTATTTACGTAGAGTGTTTCTTTTTATCCTAAATGGATCCTAATGGTGCGTTCCAGGATCAATATACTAAAGGAATATAGGACCTATAATATAACCCGAATATAACCCGAATAGAACACTAACGCAGTTGCAAAGTACGCGAAATGAGTGCACTATTAGGTAATACGTCATCAAAACGTCTATCGTAATCCATTATTATTTTAAGCTTGCTATATTGACGTGGTGGTACCAAATTTAATGTTAAGGTTTAAGTATGACTACTTTAAGAGGTGGGAGTAGGGCTCCAGATCTTATTAGGTATATGTTATAAAAAATGTTGGTGTTGCATAATTTTTGGTGACGCGGATGAAGTCTGGGGGCGCTGCTAGACACCCAATTATATTCCATGCCTTATAAATCGCTAACCAATTTTGATAATTTATCTACTTACGTATCTTCCTGGTAACTATAACATTCTCTACAGTCATAAGCAGTGAAGTATCAATTACGCTGAAATCAACTTATTCTAGGTCATAATATTTAAAATCTGCACTTTATTATAAAGAGGAAAAATTTGTACCTTTGATGTTTATAAAGAATAAACTAAAAAACTACTGGACCGATTTCAAAAATCTATTACTATTGGCATGCTACATTTCCCTTGAGGAACATGGGATATATTATATTTTAATTCATCATCACCATCATCCATCAGCACGCGCGGTTAAAACCGTGGAGCGTTGTTAATATTAGATATAAATGCGAAGCTTTGTATGGATGGAGGTTTGTAACTCAATCACGCCAGCACGGCTGAACGGATTTGGATGAGATGTGGCATGTAGATAGATGTGGCACAGGATAAGCACATAGGATACTTTTCATCATCTTCATCATTAATTCCTACGCGGGTGAAACCACGGGGCGCAGCTAGTAAAATTATACAAGTAAAAATCCCGAAAAAGTTAGCTATCCGTAAACATATTTCTGTGCAAAATACATGATGGTATAGAAAGTAAAGTCAGTAAGTAAGGGATGCGGACCGAAATTGCTTTTGAAATTAGGGTTGCGAATTATACGAAAGGTCAAAGCGCCTGTCAAAACATCAGATAATATTTGTATCAACTTGGTATAGGATTACATGACGAGGTTATACAGATATGCTTTTCAATTAGTGAATTATGTATGCTTACAAAATCTTTCTATTTCGTTTCAGAGTAATCAAATGTTTCGATATAATTTTGTTCAAATTATGAATTACGTAACATGACGCCTTTTGTATCTCCAAAAGGGCATGTAGGGGCGTATAAACACTTAACATAATACAACTACAACGCATAAATACACTCCAGTTAGTAAAAAAGATAGGCTTTTGACATACAGTAACCACATTAAGGCCCACTTGCACGTTTGCTCGGGTTGAATAAATAAGTCTACGAGTTTGTAAACTAGCGTTAGTCATATCAATTTTTAACTTTCATTTTACCTTGCACGATTATAAAAGATCACTGGTTTTGCTAAACTGACATTTAAAATCTTTAAATGAGAACATTGAATTGTCTATGCGCTTATATTGTAACCTGACCAATAATGAATGAATCGGAAAAAAAAGTGAAACTTATATTATCTCTTTGTCACTACAGTACAATGTGTATAGACTTTCTTGTTTATCCTTTGTTGTATGAAATTTGACGACTTTTTATCCTATACGTATTGTCTCGTGGCATTTCGTCCAAAGAGTACATTATACAGCAGAATGTAGCCTCGATTTCTTTTGACACAAAACTTCACTAACCCTAGTTAAAGACTTAACCCTCCCACATTGCTGGGTTAAATATCAGTAAATAACCTTAAATTTACTTCTTACCTTTAATGGTGCAAGATAAATTAATAATAAAACCCCGTTTTAGCAGTTGAATCTGAGTTATTGAATCTAACTCTGGAACGTGCAAGTGGGCCTTAAAGTGATAATTGTACCTATGAAGGATTACGCCTACATATGCATGATCACTCGTACTCGTGACAAAAAAGTAAACTTGTTCAACAATTTTTAATACAATTTTTTTTTTAAATACACAATAAGGTTTTCCGACAACGTGACCGTAGTACGTAGTAACCGGGTAACCCAGAACATTAAGTTTTACTAGGCATTGCGATGCACTTTCTTCAGTTTAACGCACCAGCTCTGACGAATCTTTGCAAGATGTACCATATTCGATAGTTATTACCACAAATGCCACTGTACATAGGTCTGAATATGAGTAAAAATAAGATAAAAAAAAGGAACAAAGAATTGTCTAAATTGTGTAAAAGAAAAAAATTGTGGCTGATGGCGTTGAAGGGTTGATCCGGTCCAACGCCACAGCTAAAGGGTTAAACATTTTTCCTCCACCTAGAGAGGTAGCAGTCTTGCGCTATAGTCCGTCTTGGTCGATACTACTGGTAGTTATCCTATTTCCAAACTGTAATGTGCACACACTACCGCGCTTAAGAGGGTTGCATAGCTAGTACTTTCCATGCTAAAAGAGAAAACTCTTCTCTACCTCTTAACATTGTCCGATTTCAGTGTTTTTTTTTTTCATAGAATCGTGGCATTGTTTACTATGCCCGTACGTTTTGATTTTCTCAGTATTTCAAAGTACTATACTCCTTTTTTAGAACTTAAAACAAAACTGAAAAAATCAAAACGTACGGGCATAGTAAACAACTTCATGATTCCATGAAAAAAAAAATGTTAATCGGACAATGTTAAGAGGTAGAAAAGAGTTTTCTCTTTTAGCATGGAAAGTACTAGCTATGCAATCCTCTTAAGCTATATAATTAATTACTAGCGTGTGTAATATAATAAATATATAATATTTCGACAGCCAGTGCTACGAACTCGTAGTGGGCACTGAGCTGTGAATACTTGCGCCGTTTTGAAATTTGTGCCTGATTGGCCGCGGCCCGACATTGCGAGCAGAGCTACTAACGTCCCAGTACCAGGGTCCGTCCGAGACACCATGGTACCAAGCTCACACCATCTGTTCGCTTACAGTCATCTGTAAACTAGCCCCTCGGCTCCAGTGTCGATGGCTCGGTTGCTGTGAAGAGTGGGCCCAGCTATGTCATTGATAACCCGATGTCGATATAATCGCCCAGCATTCCTCAATTCAATTCAAAATTAATAATTTTAAGGCTTCCGCGATTCTTATAGATTAAAATTATACAATAAACGAGTTAAATTGCGTATAATTTGCATTATTAATTAACTTCAATTCAATTCAAATATTTGATAGACCACACTCTTAGATTATATTTATTTGTATGTTTATAATATGACAGCAAACTGTGAATCGCTATACCCTTAAGTGCACAGCCAACGCACAAACTCTAACAAAAAAGAGTCATTCGAAGACGGCCTTAGAAAACACGTTACAAAACTTTGGATTTAATCACTGGAATAAGCACAGAGTTGTAACTAGTAGAGGCCTTAGCTTAGTTTTTAAGATTTAAATAATATATGACGTAAGTTTTGCTTATAATAAAAATATGTGTACCTATTGTAAAATGTATGATTCAGTTGACAACGACGAGTAACCTCCACAGCGAAAGCTTTAAAGTTTTTAGTAGTTCATTTATTAATTTAAATTACGTAACTATTTATGACAAAAATTAAGACATGGGGAAGGGAACACGATGCAAGAAAGCTTTAACTCAATAATAAACCAACAACCAAAAGTAAACCTTATAATAAACAAAAATACGTTAGTATAGACTATAATTATATAGCTGATATACGAATCTTAACTAGGCTTGCATAATTTCATACTCACGTACTTAGTTATTAAGGACAAGTCTACACCCCGCAGCTTCACTTGCGAGCATTGTGACTATATAGTATATGTCACAAGAACAGTTTAAAAAAAATACCTTATACATTTTCCGGACTACAGGCTTATCTATGCGACGTTTCATCAAAATTGGTTCAATGGTTTATGCGTCGACTTTATAACTTGTAACTCATAATAAATTATTTTGTGAATAACGACATTTTATTAAGATATTATTATATTTATATTAAGATAATATATAGATATTTTTTATTAAAATAATATTTAGGGAAAAGTGGTTACTATTGTGGTTATTATTTACAAAGCCATAGTATTAGTGTAAGTGTATTAGTGTGTGTGTGCCCCCTTTTGTTTACCCTTAAGTACATATTTTTCGCTAGCGCAAGTCCACCTGGGTCCCGTTAAGTTTAGGGCTTAAAAAGGAGTTAATAATTGAAGTTAAATTAACAATCTATCTTTGGATTGGGATGCAGAACATTTTGAAAAATCCCATTGAATTACTTTAATGGTAGGATGAGATAAAACAACGCGTGACTATCGCAAAAAACTTGTTCGTAGTAAGTGAGGGGTTATTCTACAGTTTCAATGTTTCGTGTTTTGTAAAGTTTAAATCAATAAATACCTAGGCCATATAGTTACAGGTACCCTGAAAGATGACACTGACATTGAGCGGGAGAGGAGGGCGCTCTCGGTCAGAGCTAACATGGTGATCCGCAGGTTTGCACGGTGCTCAACCGATGTCAAAATAACTCTCTTTAGAGCTTAATGTACTTCATTTTACAAATCTGAATGAATCTTACGGGGCCCTCTGTATCCAGTTCAACATCGTGTTTAGGATGTTGGTGGGACTCCCTCGATTTTGCAGCGCATCAACAATGTTCGCAGAAGCGCGCGTAAATTGTTTTTACACAATAATGCGCAAGAGAGGTATGTCGCTGGTACGGCGAGTGCGGGGGAGTGCTAACAGCATGCTAGCGGTGCTCGCAGAAAGGCTCGACTGTAGCTACATGAACCATTGCTGTAGGCTGCAAATTTATGACGTATGATAGCTCATGATTTTGTAATCATTATATGTAATTAAATTGTTGACTTTTAATTGAATTAATGTACCTATGCAAGTAATTATTTAAATTGTATATAAGAAATGTGAATAGGGATAATTAGTATAATGAGTCTGTGTTGCTTTTATATAAATGGTTTTATTGAATAAATTATGAAATTATTAATTATGATTTGAAAACAAAACACAACATGTGTTGCGTATGGAAAGTGCAAAAATAATGAATTCCTTGAACATTCAGTTTGCTATACTGACACATAACTTGTAAGTTCCCAGATTTGGCCTTTAGCGACACTATCAGACAGTGCATACAGTATTTATTTTTGAAAAAGTAACATGTTTTAAATGAATATTATATTGAATTAATTGACAAAAATTGGACATGACTTCCATAAGACGCAATATTAAAAATAATAGATATATTTGTGCGTTCAGAATTATCCCTCAGTCAATACCACTTAACTTAATGGTTAAGTTATCACTTGTATTCAATAGTGTGTGATGGCGATGGCATCCATATGATTAAAGCTTCTGGACATAATTAATTCAAACAATCCATATAAATACTCACTCTTCGGCTATCTGCCATCATAAAAGCTATGGTACAGTGGAAAACAGAGAACAAGATTGGAAAAAAGGTACCTACAGTGTGACGGATAAACTAACTTTAACGGACTTCCGAAAGTAAATGTGTATATTTTCGCCATAGATAAAACCAGCCTCATTTTTGCTTTGTACAGACTATAGAACCGTAAGGCGCATCCAAGAGGAAATTACCTTTTAGAATCTTGTACTGGGCGGTAGGCGACAATCCTCCGCGCATGGCTCTCTGCAGAAAATTCTCATCGACTTTTTTTTATATGTTTTATTAAAAAATAAAACATATAAAAAAAAGTCTTTAAAAATGTTAAACGTATATAAAATAAAAGACAGCGTAGGTCGTCTACTGACGAGATGGACTGACGAACTGATAAAGGTAGCAGGACGACGTTGGATGCAGGCCGCTTCCAACCGGTCCTTTTGGAAATTTGTGAGGGAGGCATATGTTCAGCAGTGGACGTCCTACGGCTGAGATGATGATATAAAAGTAATCAAGTTTTAACGATTAATCCATTAGTGTACACGAAATTTCAAAAAAGGGTTAGTTCGTGTGGAGATGCAAGGAATCAGCATGTCTTCCCAATTTGTGTCGTTTTTGAAAAAAATATTTCTTCCTATTTACTGTAAATAATATTTTAAATGTAAGATATGTAGAGAAAATGTGGGGAATTGTCATGATATTTTTATTTAATTAAATGTCTTTGAAAGAACGTGAAGATAACTCCTAAACATCGGGTTATGCGCAGCATTTGCTATAGGACGCGCCTTAACGAATCTAACCAAATCAAAATAATTTATTCAATACAGCCATTCAAGACGCACTTATTAACGTCAATTATTCATAATAATAATATACTTTAGTAAGATAAATTACAAATTTAATTTAATTGTGAAATTGGTTGCTTTATATGCGTGAACGGAAGAATAAATGATAAAACGAGAAACTATTTCATTATAGCTATTAGTAAACACTTAGTACTGATAAGACAGCAGACACTAATATTATAAATACAAAAGTTTTTGAGTATGTTAGTTACTTCTTCACGCTCAAACCTATTTTGACAAAATTAGTGTAGTGATAGATGAGGCGCTGTATTAACACAGAGAATACTTTTCATCATCATCATCATCCATTCCTACGTGGGTGTAACCGCGGGGCGCAGCTAGTGATCAATATAGGGTTCCTTACATACTTCCAGGAGTCCAGGCTTGACTAGCCCTGTAACTATCACATTGAAAATCGTCGCAAAATTGCCAACACCTGTGTGTTTGAATTAAAGCTGGTTGCATTATTGTCCCATAGGATCACCAGATTCCACACACGGCTATTGCAAGCCATACCGATTCAACACCAACTCTGCCTGTCTCGCACTCGACTAGTGAACGCAACGAGCTACTGGTTCGTTGACGCTGCACTGAAAATATATAGTTCCACGACAATTTGCGTTAGTGTGACGTAATGGTATCGTTGATGTATACAGTACTATCAGTTATATGCTACAACTGTGGCACAGATAACTATAGTTTGTCTGTATACGTAAAAGATACGATTACTCGACACTAACGCAAACTTTTGTGCTAGGCCCACTGTAGCATTTTCATCTGAGCAGAGGCCGTAGCACAAACATTTTGCGAAAAAGTATTCGTATCGTAAGCTCAGACTTTTTTTATTTCGTCTGAGATCGTAAGAGTCGTAAAGAAGTTAACCGCGAACATACAATAAAAAAATATATAGGTCGAATTGGGAAACCTCCTCAGTTTCTTGTCATTTAAAAATGCCGTAAATGAGATACTGACTCCTTATCTAGGAAGCTTTACTAAACGCAATAACTACTATATAATCTATGAGCATGGAAATGGATTTGTACAGGATGTCACATTAATGCATCATTAGACATTTCAATGTGCATGTGCGATGTGCGATGTTTTGTACATCATTTTAATTAAATTAAATTTAGCGCAAGGAAAAATAATATAAAAATAGGTTGTCAACTGCTAGTAAGTTGGTGTAAGAAATATATTATAGACTAGCTGACCTGCCAGCGGCTTCGCTCGCTTGTTCTTGTTGTATTGGTGGAAGTGCCGTTTTGGAACCTCGAGGTCATGGGTTCGATTCCCGGGTTGGACAGTTATTGGGTTTTTTTGAGAAAGAAAGGTTTTCTCCATAACAATCCGGAGACCGGAACAGTGGCCCGAAGGTGGCATTAGGCTCGCCCCCTGTTCCATGATCACATGACCAAAAACATACTTAAACGGCGAAACGTAGGCGTTGAAAAACACCGCTGCTTACCCCTTCGATGATTGTATAGGCTAAAGTATCGATTCACTCAAGAACGCTGACTGATGTTGCCGGCCCGCGGTTTCACCTCCGTGGTGATGGATGGTAATGATGAGGACAAGTATCCTATTAAAATACCGTTGCTTACCCCTTCGAGGATATAAATAGGCGAAACTATTTGTTATGTTGTGTTTAAAAATAACATGTAAGTATTGCGGGCGATTCACTCAAGATCGTTAGACTGATGTTTCACCTTCGTGGTGATGGCGGAATCGCTCGACCACAGTAGGCTGAACAACAAGGATGGATGACTTGCCGACTCTATTGCCGAGCACGTCTATAGTGCGTTCGAATAGACCCCTTGTGAGCTTTTTTAGCTGAAATAACGCTAAAAACGTTCACAAGGGGTCTTGGAAATTTGTGGGTGAAAATATCATGTCTCTTTTTGTTCAGCGTTCGGAAAGCTAAAAAAGAGGTATTTTTGCCACCAACATTTTTTTGCAATTTTTGACCCACGTCCGGAGCATGGTTGTTTGTGATCGTTTTTTGAGAGCTATGTATTTGACAGCATAATCATGCGATTTAAGGTCTTATGCTCAGATGAGCGTTCAATTCAAATAGGGTGCGGGCAAAAGTGGCAAAAATAACGTTTATGAGCTTTACGAACGCTTTAACAAAAGAGCTATCAATGACAACACCACCAATGCATGTATACGAGATCAAAGTTCAACAGACTGAATCACTGCGTAATTAGGTAATTAGGTAATTAGCAGTTCGCTTACTTCAATGATACTTATAGAGTTATACGAATTATGTTGTACATAATATCAACATGCATTCTATAGTTCACGCCTGTTGAGTATCAATTCAAAAGCAGCTTATAGGAGTTAAGAATACAACCGATATTTCCTTGGACGCTGCAGAAAGAAAGAGGTTCTGGAATGGAGTTTGCCTTTAGTTTCTTTATTCTGTTTACATCAAATCCATCTTTAGAGGAACATAGTATTGCAATTTGAATGGCTAGTATTGGCTTCTTAGAATTCTATAACATTTCTTTAAATAAGTATATTTTTTTATTTTTTCGCTTAATTGATAATTACTTCATATTGTAAAAGTTATTTATTTATTTATTATAACTCTTTGTACTGAAGCACTAATGTGATTTTTAGAAAGGTTTAAAATAATTTATTTTATTATTTTCATCTTATAAGTCACAAATGGAAATAATTCTGTTAAGTCAGTACCTACTCACTAAAATAAAAAACAATCGATCCTAATCAGGGTTCACGGGACCCTTATAGAACACTCCACTAAAACTTTGTTAGCAATTGTATCACATTAACCCAGAAATTTACAAGAGATTCTTTATTGTTTTGGGAAATAAAGGTATCCTTTTATAATATACGTTTTTATCCCACCCTAGTTATATCACTATCTAGACGTGGTGACAACCCTAACTTTTGACAGTGTGCAATTCCCTTAGTGACCACTAGAGCCTGGAATGTGGGTACAGTGGCTCTCCATTTATCCATGATCTTATACAATTAAAAAGCTTTGGAATGCCAGCTCGTGCAACATTGTTGCCGGTGTGATGCCCCAGACATTGTATTTGATTTAGGGCTGTCAAAGAATGTTTTCATTGTAACGGGAAATAAGCCAACTATGTTGTGAACATGGGTAGTTAATGGGCTTCAAAATACATTATCTGATGAGTAATGGGTTGTGGTTGGATCGGGAATCGCAGGCAGCGTCTGTTCTTTGAGAACGACAAGGTTTAACTTTATACTTGACGCGCTAATGATTATTAAATTTAACTACGTTAATATGTACCTACCTAAGCTATAAACCTGTCATTGCGTTGGTATAGTTTGTTACTAATTACCTAATTATCGTACCTATCTACTAATGTCGTTATTCTATTTATGGGATTAGTATTTCCTTCAAGCGATGATTAAAAGTTAGCGGGGTATTTTTTATATTATATTAGGGTTCTGTTTCGATTAGAAATAATAATTAAAATAATTCTTTTTGGAATATAATGTCACAAAGAATTGCACCTAATAAGTATCAGTTTTATAACACTATCTCGTCTCTACATGTAATAAAACTGTAGAGGTCGAATTTATGTACAATAAAATAAAGCTAAAAACCGAGACAGGGGGATGTAAGGAGTGAAATCGAACTAAGTTAGATTTTTTCAAATATTTTTGTTTCTCTGTTTGTCTCTTCGTCTGCCTGTTTGTACGGGCTAATCTCCGAAAGGAATCAACCGATTTATATGAAATTTTGTATGATGGTAGCTTATATCTCTGGTCGGCATATAGGATACTTTTGATCCCGGTAAATTAATTTGTTCCCGTGTGATAGTTAAACACTGTAATTAACCGTATCCTGTAGACCACACGAGCGAAGCCGCTGGCGTCAGCTAGTCATAGTTTAAATTGTACCTATCATCACCATGATACTTTGGTTAGGAAGGGCTTCAGTAATGCGATTTGACACCCCTAATTTTATGCGTGAGTGCTCGATATGTGGAAGAATCCCTCAATATAATCAAATTTCAACCTCTGGAAATTTCCACACAATGTGAACATCAATAGCATGTTATGACATAAATTTAATTATAACATTAGCATGGATGTAATACTTTTTAGTTAAGTCAAGGATAGTCTTGTGTATATTCGATTATTTAAACATTTACCTACGTTTTCCTTTTACATATTATATAATAAAGAACTTGTTTTGAGATGACAGTAAAAAAAACATCACTGGTTTTGATTTTGTTTAGTTTTCGTACATTTGTGATTATTTGAGTTTTGACTTGTACTCTATAGTGGTGGATTATTTAGTGTTAACAGTTTTTAACAGTGCACGAATGTAGGTAAAGTGTTAGATTGATAGATAAACATTATTGCAACACAAGAGTACAAAATAATAAAACCATGATGTTGTGGGCAACATGTGTCCATGTGGGACTCCTGGTGCGGGAGTATGAGCGTATAAACCTTATCAAATCATTCTTTATAAATATTGTACAAGGGGAAGACTGACAATGACTGCTGAATTTTGGATTCCGTCTATGGGGTCCATAGTGAGACCAGCAGGACAAATGTGTTTTTAAACTTCCGAATTATGTACTGGTAACCATGTTGGTGAACTTATCTATTAGTAAAAGGACGGCAATAATAAATATTCCCTCCATCGTCAGGATGGGAATCTTAAGGGACGAGGAAACTCGTCTTAATAGGTGGTAGTCCTCAGGTATAAGAGGCCGTCTTGGTTCATACCGCAAAGCTAGAATGTTCGGGCTATTCTACTAGTATCTACCAACTTATCCCCCCTAGTGTTGATGAGTGGATTTTTATTCCACCTGTATACTGGTAGGGATCCAAAGAAATTTACTTCCACTTACCCTTACCGATTTCATCATCATCTCAGCCGCAGGACGTCCACTGCTGAACATATGCATCATAAATGCCCATAATTTTCCAAAAGGACCGGTTGGAAGCGGCCTGCATCCAACGTCGTCCTGCGACCTTTATCAGGTCGTCTGTCCACCGTGTCGGTGGACGACCTACGCTGCGCTTGCCAGTCCGTGGTCTCCATTCAAGAACCTTCCTGCCCCATCGGCCTTCTGTTCTGCGTGCTATGTGCCCTGCCCACTGCCACTTTAACTGGCTAATCTTCTGGGCTATGTTGGCGACTTTCGTTCTTCTACGGATCTCCTCATTTCTGATTCTATCACGTAGGGAAACCCCGAGCATAGCCCTCTCCATAGCTCGTTGTGCAACTTTGAGCTTATCTATGAGGCCCATAGTAAGACACCACGTTTCAGTGCCATAAGTCATCTATTTAGATTATATAAGGCTTACCGATTTATTATTATATAATATTATAAATTACCAAGCAAAACAGACTCAAAACCATCTCTTGGTGACGAGCACAGTTCAATAATATGCTAAACTACAGCAGTAAGCTTTATTACAGTAGTAACTAAGCTAGCAATCATCAACTTCACGTCTGGCTAGTATCGTCACTTGTAAAAAAAAGTTTATTCCATCAAATAATTAAATTAAATAGGTTGGTGTCCACAAACGATTGCAAACCTTACACGGATGTGCTGGGAACTGGAGTGTTAGATATTGATTACTATCACAGAAAGTTGTCCATAGGTGTGTTAGATTTTATGGTCGTAGGGCGAGTGCACATTGAGTGTCGACAGCCTACAAGGCTTCCACAGTCAAGCGATTCGCATCTAAAAGCTTTTCATGACAAGTATAGTAATTATTGTATTGAAATTTTTGTCACTTTGAAAGAATATTTTACTATTATTATTGACGACGACCCAGGTTTTGAGCATATCAGAGGCTCATCTTCAGGGCGAGTGCGCAGCCACGCTTGCGATGATGAACCCAGCTCAACGTATTCGAACCCTACCGTAATTGTGTGCCTGGTTATAATTATAGTTTGCTATAAGAAGTTACATTGATTTTCAGAACAGTATAATAGCGAAAGCGATAAAGCTCTTAAGGCTCTGTCAGCTCAGCGCTTCAATTTCCTTTACTTGAAATCAAGCAAGCGCATCTGATAAAAACGTAAAAAAAAACATTAAAAATAATGTGCACTCTTAAATAAAAAAGTAATTCGTCAATGCATGTGTATTAAAAAATACTATTTTTTTATATGTGTTCAATGACAATTAAAATAGTGAATAAAGAGAAAAACTGTTTTAAAGGTGAAATGAAGTGGTATGTTTGATTTTTATTAATGTACTCTAGTATGTTAAAATATGTTTTAAATTCCGTCAATGCGTACTTAGAAGTCTTATAAATGTCAAATATTTTTATGAAGTTTTAAATTAATCGCTGCGAAATAAACTGCTTTAAACCCCTTATTTTTATCGACATCATGATATGACAACACCTTAAATAATATTTAAAAAAAAGTAACGGTCTCGTATACCACCATGATCAGCAAATAAGGTTCATTAGTTCAATATTTTATTTTTACTTCCTTGGCTTGTTCTTAAAGAAAAATTATATAATTCATCTCCTCAGCGGTGAAAAGGTAGGTAACAAACAGAGTTACTTTCGCATTTATGTATTAGTATGGTTTACTTGTCCTGACTGAATGATCCATCAACGCAAAGCCGCTTAAACCGCTGGATTTTAACTATAATTTTGAGCAGTCGATGTCTTTTATGTTGTATAAACAAAGGAAAATGATTTAGACATTTTACTGCTGCCCTTAAAAACTGCGACACCGGTACCAATTAAATAAATCTGTGGTTTGAAGCAGCAGTCTGATGTTTAATGAGCAATGCAATTCCTATAACAAGTTAAATTATAAGTACACATAAACTCAAATATCAAGGAATTGGGATTACAAGAGTAGCTAACTTTAGCATATATCGTTCTGGGTGGCTGATCTCGGACCATTAAAACTTATATGTACTTAATAGCAGCAGGCCAAGGTAAATACTACTTACTATGTCAAAAACCAGAAAAGTAATCAAAATTATTAAAAAAAAAAATGTAATAATATACCTTAAAATTTTTTCATGAATTCATTCCATGTATACCTACTTGCAACACTTTAAAAGAGAATAACGGGACTTCTTCGCGCACAAGTTAATATCAAAACATTTTGACTAAACTCGACGTTTGGATCGAATATTAATCTGTGCGCGAAAATGTCCCGATATTATCAGATATCATGAATTTGATTCGCAAAAGTTAAAAAATTGTACTTGAAACGATTTACTCGTAAATGTACCTACATCAACGATTAGCTAAATAAGAAGACTCATTATTTTTTAACGACTTCCTGCTTTACCACAAAATCGCGCTCTTCAAAGGTTCCTAATTACTTTCCTATAATATCAAATACCCTTTTAATTGGCAATGATAACTGTAAAACGATAGCTAACTGCTTTTATAGCCAAAGAAAATGCCGTTTCCTAAGACTGTAAACGCGGCCGTACTATCATATCGACCATACATGGTGTCGTATCATAAATTCATCCATACACGTTTGCGTGAAGTACTGACAGATTGGATTTATGTTTCATGTTTAACCGTTGTCGTGGAAAATTGCAGTATGGAAAGACTTGCGCGAATTCTTAATAGTCAGTGTTTTGTTTTGATCTTGTTCACAACCCACAACTGTCCACAAACAAAAGTAGTTATTTATCAGAAGTTGACAGTTCGTAAATTCTATAATCCAGATAATGTAAATAGAGGCAGCAGATCACACTGGGGCATTTGCTCAGTCTTTATCTAACTCAAGTCCTTTAGTGTTTGGGGTACTGTTCTTTTCTCTACTGTTCTCATTCTGGGTTTTGAATCAACTAAAAGGTAAACAAGCTGAGCAATGACTCGGTTGAAGCTAAGCAGAACCCTGCCATAGGGTTGTTGATTTTCCATCGGATATATTTTGGAAAGTATTCATTGGAGTTTTTTAATAGGTATTATATGTAGCTGAACCACCAGCGACTGCACTCCCTTCACTTCTTAATCTGTCCGAATCAGCAAGCCTCCACTTCATTCATAAATCTTTTGTTATAGCGTAAATCTGATGCGGACAGATTAAAAGGTAAAATCTCTATTAATCCTTCCTTATCCTTGCTTACGATATAAAAGGTATCAACGACCAAAATTCCAAGTTTGTTACCCCAGCGGCTTAGTCTCGGTTTTGATGAATTAGTCAGTCAGTCAGAAGAAGTAATATGTATATACAATTGGGTGTTAGGAAGGTCGATGCAAAGCCGTGAGAGGGAGGTAGCCCACCTCGTTAGGCATCTATCTAGGCTATATTACCTTAGTCCAATGTCGTCGAATTCTTAGTTATCATAATATCGATGATTTTTGAAAAATTTACCAAAATCATACTCGTATTCGTTCATAGTGTTCAAAAAGACAGTTACTAGTACCAAAAAGTTTATTTGCATCCTAGCTTAATGTGTATTCAATCGATAAACACCAAATTAATCATCTGTATCCACAAAACTGACTGAATGGGAGGTGTTTAATAATTAAACATTGATCAAAAATAAAAGTACTTTTTAAAGTAATGCTATTTAAAAAAACTGCAGACTAAAACATTCAAATATTTTTAAAAACAACCAGTAGTAATGCCCTTTCGATTGGTGTATAATACACGTAGATAGCTGCCTAATTCTCAGAACTAGAGCACATTACTACACAGTATTACTATTCCAATTCATCATTGAAATACCATAAATGGTATAGACATACTATGTGCAATACCAAGGGGTGAAAATCATTGTCTGTTTTTCGTTTTTGAATCGCGATTTAAAGGGAATATGCTAAGCATGCACGTAACATCGACGACCGTTTCGTTTGACAACAAATAGGTTAGTTGACATTTTAATAACTGGTCAATTAAGAGTCTCGTGTAGTTAGGGTGTCGTACCTACAACACATTATTTTTTTGTTTTATGTATCGACATAGCGCGAGCCCAAAGAGTACTCGGCTGGAGATTGCACTGTAACCACAAAAAGTGTCATGCTTATATACTGTTTTTACGATGGGGCAAAATCAATAAACGTTTTAACTTTTGTAATTTAGCGTAGTGATGGAGGCCCCACTGAAATGGGATGTGGGTAACCAGTCCTCTACGTCCGTCCCCGCAAGGCGGTTAGTCAAATAGAGAGTTAAAATTCGATGCTCGGACAAGAACCTCGGTTGCCTACTTGGGCAATGGCGTCTGACACGAAGAGTCAAAAGACGCGGGTTCGAATCCCGTCCGAGGATGGAATTTTTCTCTCTATAAATTTCAATGTTTGAGATCGCTAAAGCAGGCGTTAGTGCATTAAAAAGTAATACTATAAAAATTACAAGGGCCGCGATGTCAATTAGAAAGTTTAAGTATTTCTAAATAATGCTACTTTCTGTTGGATGGTACTGTTAAACTGTCCAATAGATGTCGCTCCGTCCCCGCAAGACGGTTAGTCAAATAGAGAGTTAAAATTCGATGCTCGGACCAGAACCTCGGTGGTCTAGTTGGTCAATGGCGTTCTGACACGGAGAGTCAGAAGACGCGGGTTCGAATCCTGTCCGAGGATGGAATTTTTCTCTCTATTAATTTCAATGTTCAAAGTCCTCTACGGCTTATTGAGATTAAGTCTCCATATTACTTTAAGTAAAACAAAAAAAACTGTAATATCTGTAGTTGCCTACGTAATGTAATGGGTAAACATTGGCATTCCGACCAGTTATGCTCACGAAGAGGTGTTGGCAAGTAGCGGCGTCGTGTGTCGGGTGGCCATCTTCCCTCAAATATGGTTGAGGAAGGCGATGGCTGGCACATGCGTCAGCTCGTGAACGGTGGCTGCTTGCGGAGACCGGTCTGCTCGAAATTCTAATGGATACCTAATTTGGTTTTGTTTATCTCTCTGTTTTTCTTCTTCTTTTTATAAATGTTAGGTTTAGTCTATGTTGTCTCCTTGCATGCAAAGATGTGTGTTTAAATAGTTGAGTAGTTAGTTAAGTTAAGTAAATGTAAAAAAATGGCACGGACCCTGGTGTCTTTGGATAGAAATAACTAAGTAAAAAAACTTTTGTAATTTGGGCTATTTAGTATATTGACCATAATAAAGCATATTGTATGAGCACTTCAACTGACTCCCAATTACAGTTCAACAGATATTGCCTCTTGTAGGTAGGACAGACTATATACACATAAATAGACAAACTAAGATAGCTTTAGTAATATATAGGGTCCCGTAGTTTGAAAGCTTCAAAATAACAATTAACACTGAATTTCGTTAAAAGGTTTTGAAAATACGTAAATACGAGTAGTATGAATTACAACTAGGTATCTGATTTGTTATTTATAGCGTGTGTAGTAATATGAAGCACGAAGACGTGACAGATACACACTCACTAGTTAGAAAACAATAGTACATTCAATAGTATTTGGTCCCGAACTCGTAACACTAGAGGGCGCCGCTCGTAACGTCACTTGAATTTTGTTTTGTAATGCTCATTATGGGCAGAGAGCTCGGATTTGTGTCATGGCGATGACTAGCAAAGTTTTTGGATTTTGAAAAATGTATAATTAAAATGTAATTAATTGAAGTTAAACTAGGCAATCACTGTAGTTCACTGTTGAGTGTTAAGTGTTAAGTGTTAGAACGGTATATTATTTGGACACCGGATTGGATCTACCTGTGATTTGGAACATTCCGTGGAGTGCAGCAGATCGACGCCTGGAAGACTCACGTGGCGAGACCTGAATGATGTGTTTGGTTGGTATTTTCCATCCTTGTTCCCTGACCACCGCCTATTTTGTCTCTTCCCCTAACAGAACCGACTAACGGATGCTACGCACGACGCAGCGGGATTGTTGTAAATACTTTCACATGTGCTCATGTTATCCGTAGGTTAGGTAACTACCTAACAAGATCTATTGTAGAAGATCTTGTTAGGCATATTAATTGTTAAGCTCCTTGTTAACGAGGACATGGTAGGACTCTTGATAGCCAGCTGTTCTGCAGACAAATAATTATTATCGCTTCCACTGCCAGAGTCTGCAGAACTACTTGATCTGGTATCCTACAAAAAGCGTACATAGTAATCTCAGAAACGATATCATAAATAAAAGCTCACTATTTTGTAATATCTAGTAAAGCCTTAGTTCATTCAATATCATAGTTTTGTAATATCTAATAAGGCTCTAGTTCAGTAAACGAACTACCTTAATCACCAAAGTAGGCCAGGTGGTTGATGATGCTTATACTCCTGTCTCCAAAAAGAAGGCTCGCATTCCAGTAGCTAGCACGATATTCAACCTTTATTATTTATTAGTTATAACAAACTAGAAGTTTGAGAGTCAATTAAAAATGAGTGAAAAACCACGTTAGTTTTCATCTACCGACTTCCAAAAAGGAGTAGTTACTCAATTCGACTGTTTTTTTTAATGTTTGTTATCTCATATCTCTGGACTGGGTGAACCGATTCCCAAAATTCTTTTTGTTTGAAACCTGTTTCTTCCCGTATGGTCCCATGTGCATTTTATCAAATTCGATTTAGTAGTTTTTGAGTTACACCCCAATAACTGAGTTTTACGTAAGTAATAGAATGGAAGTCGGTGTAAAATTTTTCAAATTGCACTTGTAACAAAATAATTACATATATTTACGTTATATATTTTTAACTCCTTTCACATAAATATCGTAACAATTATGTAGGTATATAAGTAATGTAAAATGTATAATGTAAGTATATATGAATATTATACTATAAGAATATTTATTGGCATATATTATTTTCATCAGTATGTATAATTAGTAGATCAATATTTTTTTTTCCTACTTAATGTTATACTATTTGTGCACCACCATCCCTTTTTGTGCTGTTACGAGTATATTTCTCTCCATTCAAAGGTTGTCTGGAAGAAATTGCTTTGAGCGACAACACCGCCTATTGTTACAGTATTCTAAGCTATAAAACTGTATGATTGTTTAATTATAAGGTGTTCAATAAAGATTATATCTATCTATCTGTCAAACTACCTATATATATAACTACCTACCTATATATAACTAAATATCACGGTACATAGTTTTCACACAATCCTAACACTACAAAAACTATTCAAGATGAGGTACTGTTTCGTCCCAAAGTTACGCACCATACTTACACATAACGGTACCGCATGTGACGGGTTTTTATTGAGATGTCCTAGTGTCATTGCTAGTTGATTTGAAGCTTGACGTGAGTGGAAAGATGTCGCGGTGTCTGTTCGAAAAAGCTGATAGCTTTTGAAGTGGTGTCTCTGGATTGAAGGTTTTCTATTTTTGTGGTAAACTTTATTGTTAACGGCTTTTAACGTATTTAGTTACTTCTTAGGTTCGATAACTAAAGAAGAACGTCTAATAACAAATATGCCTGTACACTGTTGTACCTGTAGGTTTCAAAGTAATTATTTTGAAATTAACTTTCGTGGCAGTTATAAGGTTTGATTCAGCAGCTATTACTAATTTTATCCCCATCATATTTTATATGTACCAAAGTATTCTCATAAGAATAGGAAACTTACATCCATAATATACAGCTCAAAACGTATTTACAACCCGAAATGAATTGACAGAGGTCCATGATCATCTTACAAGAAGTCGGAAAATGACTCCAACATCTATATACAAATATACACTTGGTCGTCAAATCACGAATGAACGGATGCAAAGATTTGGTTTTTCCTTTTTTATTTGTGTTAATAATTGTCAGGAGAAGGTTCTTATAAAAGAATAATCAAGAAAAGATAGGAGAGGCCGAAGGCCGTGCCTACTACGCGTACGAAGTCAGGGGCAGTCACTAGTAATTTATAACATAGAGTGCTAACCTACCATGCCATATTTTAGTTACTTCTACATATAACAATTTATACTGGAAGAGCTATCCAGCTTTTCTTCTTCTTAGAGTTCTTTTACAGTAGAAATTTGTGCAACAGTAGAATAGTTTTGACTTCCTATTTGAAAAAGAGCTGCTTGAGTAAAGAGTGATGTCTCCTTCCTTCGTTCGTTCGTGCTCACTTGCTTGTATCTCTATTTTTGAAGCGATGATATCACAGGATAATGCCGCTATTCAGGGGCCTTTAGATCTATCCCTACCTTGGGCTTCAGTTTATGATATCCTCAACATGGTCACTTTCTAGTACCAGCCTGACGAGCTGTAACCTGAAAATCTGTCATGAAAACCTAATGGTGTGCACAAATCTGTAATGAAAACCTGACGGCGTGTACTGGCTATCCTTGAGAGCCAGTCGATATGCTAGATCTAATGAGATATCACTTTCAACCGCATCATCCCTGACCATCAAATAAAAAAAACCGCGAAGTCGTGGTTAAATACTGGCCTATCAGTTTAAAAACTAATTTATATATAAATCTTGCAAACAGGTGACGCAATGTTCCTTGATACACTTATGATAACCAACATTTTGACTGTGTGTAAGAATCTAACTAAAGCGTTTAAAGGCCGCATACTCCTGAGTCGTCCCTGGAATCTCGTTATTTTCTCTTATGAACACCACTAAATTCCGTATGAATTACAACAATGAACGTAAATCAAAGCTGTAGAATGTTATAACTACAAAATGAATACCTGGGATCCCAGTTCGCAGCAAGTCTTCTCCTTGAGCGAACCCTCAATCGAAGCCGAACTTGCCTGGTAGGCTCACCACGTACGCTCACCATTGCTGCGCCACCACGAGATGACGATAGCTGAAATTTTGGTAAACATATTTTATATATAAACATTTCCTTAGGGGTAGTCACCTTCCGCAAAACCAGATTAATAATATTAATAATACTACAGGAAAACATATAATGCCAAACGAAATTTAAACAGACTTTACAAATAGAGATTATTACATCATATAGGCCATTGGGTACTCTGAAAGTTCTTATACTAAATATCGTCTTATTATCTGAGTTATTTATAGTTATTAAAAGAAAACATATGAAAGTAAGAAACGAGCTGATAATAATGAGTAGAAAATTCCGCCTCGCCCAAAGTTTTACTACCACTCGACGCTAGTCAAAGGTATGTTTGTTTTAATGATGCTGACTTTAAAGTCTACATTGAGTTTATCAAACAACTTTTTCACTTTATCAAATAAATAATTGGAATTTCCACTTTCTAAAGAATATAAACAGATTTGTTATTTGTTTCTAAAAAATAATAATTGTAGTTACCTGTAGTAAGTATTTGTCGTGTCGTGAAATAATTAAAGAGAATGATGCCAGTTCTCCTCTGCCGTCTTCTTTCTTCAGACTGAGATGACCTGAAAATAATGCAAAGTTATAATAAAACTATGTCGCAATGTTGTTTGTATTTTTGCTGTACCTTTGTACTAGTATGTGTACGTTTGTATGAACAGTATTGTCAATTGCTCAATATAAACTCTATCAGGTTACTCTAGGTAGCTCTTTGGAATACAGCCATTGATATTTATTCGTTCTTTCAGTTTCTTTATCAAAATATCAGTGACTACAGAATAGTACCTTGTTAGTACACATTGGGTGTTCTCATCCAAATGTATTTCCCGATTTCTTCTCTGGTTCTTACTTTTGACACTACTGAATATTTTTGAGACATTATTTTGACTACTACACTGTCAAACATTGCATAATTTCACCAGTCAGATAGTTTTTAAGGAACTCGTGTTATTTATTGTGTTATGAGAATTTCCCCTATAGTTAGATAGATATGTTAAGTTATTTGTATTTGTTAGTTATAATCAGAGTTACATAATATATCCCTCCAAATCTTCTTATAACTGCCCAGTTTCTGTTTGGGCTACCGCCTATTAGATTTGCTTATCAAAAAAGAAACAGAGATGCCTTTGGTACATTCTGGCAAATAAAGGTCAGTTTTTACAGCATTATCATCGATTATAGTCACAATACAAGTGAAGTCTTACCATCGGAGTTTCCTGCTTTGCCGTAGTATAGTGCCCAGTGGAAGTCTTTCGTACAAGGGCTGATAGTGATAAAAATTATCGTTTCTTCTATCGTAGACGTATTAAGCTCCAAACTGTAAAACAAAAGAATTTTCTAAATAGTAACGTCACTATTTTTTGCTATCGGCCGCATTTTCTCAGTTTTCATGTAGAAGTAATAATTAAACATGAAATATTTTACCCAAAAAGCCTGCTGCTAGAGCCAATCCCACAAACAATTGACCAGATATTCGGGGAACTGGCTGTATGTCCAATATTAGTTCTAACAATAAAACTGTCATATCGAACCGTCTTGTAAAACAGAAAGTTTTTAGCCCATAGTATGTCCTTGAGACTGAATAGGTTAACATGCAAGCGCCTTGTATTATTACAAAGCGCTTGCTTCACAAGTGCCTTATGGCACTGATAGGGTAGTAATAAAGGGGAAGAAGATTAAGCTCTTAGGAATTATTGAAGTAGGTTTGAACTCCATCAGCAGCCAGATATCAATAGCATGAAATTACTGTTCAACTTAATGAATACTCTTTTTTTATGGGATAGGTTGATAAACGAGCAAGCGACTCACCTGATGGTAAGTGATACCGTCGCCCACGGACATCAGCAGTACTAGAGTTCTCGAGAATGCGTTGCCGACCTTTGAGGAGGAATGATAGGAAGGAAGAGATAGAAGGGGTGATGAAAGGATAGGGAGAACGGGGAAAAGGTGAATTGGGCCTCTGGAACCTCCCCCAAACCGACAAAATGCAATTGCATGCTATGTTACTTCACGTCGGTGTTATGTGGGAGTTTGGTACTTCTCCGGTCGTGCCGGCCCATTCGGCTGTGGGGTTGCAGCGTGGCACTACCACAAATAAAACTCGATACCTTATTCCCTCTCAGCGGAAAGATCATTTGCAATGAGATCTCGGTTTACTTTGATGCTTGTTTATAGCTTGACTATTAGAGTAGTAGTTATATGACACGAATTGCGAATATTGGAAATACCTGTATACCTAATAGTGATTGTCAATGTGTAACCACTCTAATGGAATATTGGCGGCTAGTGATTGTCACAGACTTCAGGCCCGTGCTACCTACGCAAATCATTATCAATGTTATTATTTTGGTAGCAAAGTTTTTATGGGATACATTTTCATATCCATCAATTATAGTTGGAGGCTCTATTCTCATATACTGAATAATAACTAAAGACTCACCTTCGTCTTTCACCCTCTCCAAGTCTATATACAGTCTGGTTGTCAGTTGGCAGCCACTCCGCAGCAACCCTGGCTATAGGCTTGGTGATCAGCACAGTTGGAGACGCCAGCCCCGCACCAGCAGCGTGCAGCACCAACAATGCGGCCAGTCTTGTTGAGATAATGTTCAGTTTTCTGCAAAAAATAACAAGTATAATTTGTTGGACCTGGTGGAGTTTTCTCGAACTCTACTATAGTAGGCCTAGCACGAAATTCGGCATTTAATAGCACAAACTATCATTTATGTAGTACAAAGCTGTGTTTGTTCAGTATACGTCAACGATACACTTACGGAAAAAGTGTATGCCTACCCATTCTATCAGTAGTTTTGTGTTTGAACGCGTTTGAACGTTTATTATATATAAAGAAAAGTATTTACACAATTGACGCCAAAGCTCATTAGTGTTTACATGCATAGATTTTTCTAGCTTGCAGTCCCAGGTTTCCAATACTAAACATAGCAGATACCCCGCTGTTCCCGTAGACCTCAAAAGTAACGGGAATCACGGATGTATGCTGGTTAGACGGAGTTAGTTAGGTTACAACCGTGCGATTAAATTATGATTCGTCGATGCGCTCGTCGACGAGCTCACTGATGTCAAATACTTTATGAAATATCGCCCTTGCACATAAGATTGTTTTTCCAACGTTCCTTGTCATCTCGTCATTTGTTTCACGGATGTTGTCAAAATGCAACGATGTTTGCTCTTACGGCCGGTCCCAATAATCTATCTATCGCCGATTTACCTTACTAGAGTTAGATATTTGAAACTATTTGTATGGACTTGGAATGTCAAATTTCTATCGGTAGTAAGGAAAACCGTGGATAGATAGATTATTGGGATCCTCCATTAGAGAATCGAACGCCTGGACGCTAGCGGTTAGCGTTTTTCGTGTCGTGTCAAGCCGCCAGCGTCGTGTCCCAAACATTAAAATCGTGTTACACACATGTAAAATTTTTTGTATATGTTTTTTGTTCATAAGAGATTGTTTATTACTATTGCATAAAACTTCAAAACCTTTTTAATCTTAGTTTCATTTCCCATATCGATACACAATTCTCAAACATTTGATAAAAGTTTCATTTATTAAGATACTTTGTAACATAACATTTTATAACATAACTAGTCAGCCGTCCGGTTCTCTAATGATTCGTCGATGCGTTAGTCGACGAGCTTACCGATGTCAAATACTTTATGAGATGTCGCCCTTGTACATAAAGTTGGTTTTCCAACGAATTTTGGCATCTCGTCATTTGTATCACGGATGTTGTCAAAGATGCAACAATGTTTGCTCTTCGAGAATCCGCACGAATGGTCTGTATTCTTTAAAAATGTTACATCGCGAACTTTTAAATTCTAAGCGGGAAACATTACCTAGAAGCTCATTTGAAAATAGCCACGCAACATCACTTATTTACAAAACATTGTAATGAACTCATATCAAAACAATAACTAATTCTGCATTTCTCTTTGATATTTCAAAACAATCAGTAGCTAATATGTTTCCGCAAGCCTAATGCTAATTTCGCTAAGTTTAGAAGCAAGTTTGTTGTAATGCTATTGTTTCGAGTACAGTATACATTAGGCCACAAAGAAAGCGGGTCGGTCATAAAAATGCTATAACTTTTAAAATATTTGATCAATCTATTAATTGCGCTTTATTTCCATGCATTTTGTATGAAATTTGAATGGAACAGAAAGCCGCCCATGCCATGTCCGCGTCCGACGCCATTTTTGTGTGGCCTGCGGCTTGCAATGGAAGTCATGTCTACAACTCTTATCGACGGCTTACGATCGTCAAATTATAGACAGTATATCGATTATTACGATTTCGCAACTTCGTAACTAGACTGTTTTTGCATAGATTACCGAAATCATTCATTTTCTGGGAAAATTAAGTAATTGAAATTAATTACTTTTTAACAGTTTTGTTAATTTTGTGTACAGATTCACAGAATATAATATTTTATTTTGTGGAATACTAGTAGATTGTTAATAAAAACCTTAGTGAAATAATATTTTTGGCAATTTTCTACCGACTTTTAAAAAAAGGAGGAGGTATGTACTCAATTCGACTGTATTTTTTTATGTTTGTTACCTCATAACTTTCGATTGGGTGCCCCGATTCTCAAAACTCTTTTTTTGTTTGAAAGCTGGTGTTTTCTCTGTCCATTTAAATTTCATCAAATTCGGTCTAGTAGTTTTTAAGTTGCACTCCAATACAGATTTTTACTAAAGTAATAGAATGGAAGTCAGTATTAAATTTTTCTAATTGCACTTTTCACAATCAAGGGTTGTTTGCATCCCACCCATCAGTCTACCACACTCGCCAGTTGCCATATTATTATTAGGCCATTGTTACAATTTGTTTCCAAAAAAATATACTGCGATTCCAGAAAATGCAACCTTTGGAATTTTTAAGTGTCCTATCATTTAATGATTTATACGAGCATTTAGCTCTACTACGACCAAAAGACGGCAGAAGTCTATTTTTTTATTGAATACCTATCAATCGTAAATAATATCCCGATTCCCGTCGCCTGTCGATTTGCTATATCGAGATCATTTTCAAAGCCGACAAAAAAATCGTTTAAATCGATTAAATACATCATCTCAACCGTTATATAACAGTCCCATGCTAGGGTTATAATCGTAATATTTTTTTTATTGAATACCTATCAATCGTAAACAATATCCCGATGCCCGTCGCTTGTTGACATCAAAGCTCACTTTCAAAGCTGACAAAAAAATCGTTTAAATCGATAAATTCAAATACACAAACTCAACCGTGATATAACAGTTCCATGCTAGGTTTATAATCGTAACAGCTTATCGAATTTGTCTACCAATCGGTTTATTCTGTTATATACTTGTTATGATCAATATAACCAGTTTTAGCGAATTATGACGACTAACGGGTCAATTTTATCGATCGGTAAGTTCCGATACTTGCACTACTGCTTTTTAGCGGCCCAATGTATTTATTTAAAAGTTTGGACTTGGTCTCACGGCTTTGTTTAAGTACATTGTACGTGGCGGATACATTGCCATTTGAGTGAACGAAAATAATATATACAGACGTACCTATTTTTACAGTGTCGTCGAAGGTACTATGCATGTAGAACTAGTTTAATGCATGTGGTCAAAATGTGGGTGCTTCTGTAGCTGTTGAGCAGGCGTTAAGTAGCAGTTACTTTAAAATTAATAGTTGCAAATACCAAACCCGTTACCACCGTAGTTATTACTTTTACCCACTTTTCGCACTACAAAAAACCTATACGTACTCATCTGAAATACCGTCATTATATTTGACACAATGTTTAGACTTTTCTCCTCCTATGACCCAAGAGCTTCTGTATTTTACGCTTCTGTAAAAGGTTTATTGGTTTTTAACCAGCTCCTGGCTGATTCCCTTTTTTATGTGCATGATTCTTTACACCAAATCTACAAGATGCTTCTTATTTTCGCTGAAATAAATATATGATAAAAATCTACAGTATCGTGCTAGAACAATTTTCCAGACCAGGCTGGGTTAGGCACCATCCTCAAGTTTGTCAAGAAGAACTTGACGAGTTCCGGTACCAGCTGTCTTTGAATATCAATTACTATTCTAGGACTAGTGGGCTACCGTCTTCGCCCGCATTTGACTATTAATAAACAATGGCCAACATTTATATAAGCACCTATCGGTGTATCCAAACCCAAACAATACTAAAAAATAGCAGAATATGCTACGTCATACGAAAAAGTTATTACCGTAGGTCGTGGATTATCATGAATGTCTCAAAACAAGCGATAACAGGATGTGTCTACAGGATGTTTCTGATATGTGTGTTATCCTTTCTACACGATGCGGTGGAATCAAATTAGCAATACTTGGAAAGGGATTTAGGGATAAAAGGGGTGATAGATGCTGTTTTCATGCGTCAGGCATATGGACTACACCTTGACTAAAATAGTACAGATTACAAGGGTCGAAAAGATTAAATTATAGGAGAAAGGTTATCCGCTGCAATGGTAACCAAATACATTTTATTGGGATATGAGATTCTTGTAAACAAATATACATAGATAGATTAGAAAGTAAATTTAGGCTATTGTCATGGAAATATGGAAAAAAATTTTTATGCACATATTTTTTTTAAATTTAACCGATATGAAAAAAACACACAAATAATACATATATATAGATAGCGTGTTGTATATTGAATTGAAAATATATTTTTCCTTTACCCACGCCGACCAGCTGAATGGATGTGAATGAAAATGTGAACAGTATGTCCCTTGTAATTAAAATTTACCATGCGGGTGAAGCCGCTGGGGACTGTACCTAGTTAACTATTTTATAACAGTTATTATACTACAAATGCGAAAGTTTGAGGGTAAGTAGGTATGCCTATAAATTCTTAACACCGTAGCCAGTGAACGAAATAATCTATGAATTTGCAATGAAACTACAGTGAAAAAGTTAATAAAGCCTTATCACGTTATGCTAACTTTGCCCCGAAAAAAACCTTTCATCATCATCATCATCATCACAGCCATAGAAAAAAACCTTTAGAATTAATGATTTTACGCGCAGGCATAATTACGGGGCACAGTCTATTGTCATTTTAACACATCTCACCCGTGGGACGTCCATTGCTGAACATAAGCCTCCTAAGAAACATGAGTAGTTTCCAGAAGAAGCGGAAAATCTAAGATATGATCGGATTATAAAATCATATTTCGTAAATAATAGATAGGTTCTTAACTAGGTAAAAAATAGATAATGTAGGTATACTAAAATATGTCTCAGACATATTTGAATTACGTATTGGTTTACAGATTTTTAGGCACTGGAAAAGAATAGGCACTTCTGTTACAATTCACAGAATAGCGCCCGAGGGAGGGCGACAAAATCAAATTTAAAGTAGATTTGGTGAAATCTTATTTCACGTTAGCATTTTGTTATGAAAAATTTATGTATGTAGAGGGAGGCCTAACTGCCGTATTAATAAACAAGTAAAACTAATTACTTAAATTTTAATAGTATATTATGCAACTAGTGAATAAAGGACGGATTTAATGCGAGGGCCATAGATGAGAGGCTAAAATTCTGAGCCGAGTAATAGTCACCATTTCCTTTACTTAAGCAATGAGAACCTACGAAGAAATAATAGTCTTATTTCTTCGTAGATGAGAACACATCAATTTTCCGTTCTTATTGCAAAAGTGAAGTTGAATAAAAATGACATTCGTCTCACATTCATACACAAGTCTGAACTGTGAAGGATCTATTATATGCTGTAAAAGTTAAAATCCCATGACTACAACCGTATAAAAAGGTAAAAAGATACGTCCAATTTTGATAGGATTAATTTACTTTTAAGAACGTTCATTGCTCGACTATAGAATAATATTTTATGTTGAAGTATTATATCGTGAAGTAATTACTTCTTTGGAAATTACTTAGCAACAAGTAGTACTTGTTTATAAATACGGCTGCTCGGTAGTTCCAGTCGTTAAAAGTAGTTTCGAACAGCATGCGTTTGGTGGGAGGTAACGTGGTGAGGAATGCCTAATCCTCTGACGTCACTTACTTATCTGTGAGTTGAATACTTTTCAATTATATCAAACACGTGAAAATATATTTGTGTGTAATGTACTCGTATTATAGTTTCAAGCGTAATTGTATCAAGTACTATAGGAATTCCATACTCCATCTCGTATTTTTTGACTAAAAATCCTTTCGAAAAGCTACTAGTTTGTTGTAACAACTTACTACACACATTAGTACTTTGATACACAAAACTTTTACAAGAACGCACTTAAAATATATAATATCGCACTTTATCGCTTCGAGCTTTGCTTACTCGTTTTCAGTCCTAAACGATCGGTATCTGTCTATGTGTGTCTAGACATGTACTTCAAACAAATAATGCCCCTGTTTTTGTAAGTATAGACAATCATTTACTACTACACTATTTTTTTTAAAGTATGTATGCATGTAAACTTTAAGTTCCATTTATTTTCTTGGTTTTTTCATAAATGTATGATTATTAATAAAAATTATACCTACGTGTAATAAAATCGCACGTCTAGTTATTTTGTAGACATTACAGTCTTAATCTTAGTTAATTAATCATGTTCTTATGAAATGATGCTTATATTGAATACATACAATGTAGGACACGTCTCAAAGTGTCCGTCTTGGTAGGTAAAACTACAATCGCTGTGCCAGATGATTTGTCTCAAAGATTTAGGTGTATAATTAATAAAAAGGAAAATTTGTTTGAAACTTGGATGCAGGCCGCTTCCTTTGTTCAGCAGTGGATGTCCTGCGGCTGAGATGATGATAATGATGATGATGACGATGAAAAAGAAAAATGTTAAATTGTATGTGCGTTGCTGTGTAAGGGTTTGGAGTTGTAGCCATAATACTGAGCAAATAGATCTAAACAGCTCTCTATGTCTCGGAGTGACCATCGCAGTGCAATGTCAACTTAGAAACTTAAAATAGGAAGTGCAATACGCGTGTTGAATAAAAATTACAATTAGCGAACGACTAACTGATATCGTCCTTTATTAATGAAAAGAAACATTCGACTTTGACTTCGCAACGTGCCATTTTTACGCCTAATAAATTCGTTATGTCTCGTGACAATCCCATTTGTGCTTTTTATCTCCCTGACGTTTCCATTTTAATAAATCAAGTCTGAAAAGGCTGATGTCAACCAGAAATACTCCGCAATATATATTAATTGTGTCTCGAAGGGCGTCGCGAAAATCAATCTATTAATACAAGCGTCTGCCGGTTTGTCTGTTCGACGCTAAGTTTTGTATTTCCTTCTGCATTTTGATGGATTTTGTAGTCGGAGAGATATACTGCATTATGAATAACTTAGTAGTGGATTTACCAAAAACGTATTCCAGGAACTAGGAGGTCTCCTTTAGTCTATCGTTATTTTTCAAAGTCATATTAAAAAGTTATTAATTATTGTTTAAATCATAATTCTATATGTGATATTTTGTTATATGGGCATTTTCCTGTTTTAAATACATGGTAAAGGACTAACGCCTGCGTTGTGAAACAAAACATTGCAATTTTGGGGAGAAAAATACACATCCTTGGATGGGATTCGAACCCGCGTCTTCCGATATTCCGTGTTAGACGACATGACCACTTGGTCATAGAGCGATAACGGTTAAAATCA
The DNA here is from genome assembly GCA_917880725.1 of Selenia dentaria. Taxonomy (NCBI): domain Eukaryota; kingdom Metazoa; phylum Arthropoda; class Insecta; order Lepidoptera; family Geometridae; genus Selenia; species Selenia dentaria. The sequence goes on from OU862891.1 coordinate 9,437,762, forward strand.
AATAGAGATAATATAGTAGCTAGTTGAGCTAGAGCTGTCTATCGTCAAATAAAACCTTTTGAAATTAAAAAAAAATGTGCAAGTTATAAAGTTAATTATTTTTTTGGTGTGAAATATGGCCATACTAATAAAAAAGAGAAATAATTGTTAAAAAAACAAACTGGAGGAAAGAAAATAAATCATGAAGTCCCAACATATAATTAATATCTTACATATTTCAGAAAACGCATTTCATTTCATCATCATCATCATCAGCCTGTAGCAGTCCACTGCTGGACATATGCCTCTCCAATTGCACGCCACTTAGATCTATCTTGGGCATTTCATTTACGAAATAATAACTAACAAAACTCGATATCTTGAACATTTTCAGCTTCACCTATGACTCGGAAGTTTGACAGGAAGCAGGTCATTTATAGAGATAAAACGACTTAAGGGGTCAAACTAGAGAAAAAAAAATAGATGTCAAACTTTGTATGAAAGTGCTATATTTTTGATATTATAAAGTGAAGTCATATTTGTTCTTTTAATGGGCATGCCACATCGCTCGCAGAACTGATAACCGATGGGAAAGAAAGGTTCTCGAGTGGTGACCACGCACTGGAAGACGACATGTAGGGCAGGCCCCCGCTAGGTGACCAAAGACCTCGTCAAAACCGCGGGGAATCGCTGGATGCAAGAAGCGAGTAGCCGGTCCAAGTGGTGTTCTTTGGGGAGGCATATGTTCAGCACTGGACGTCGTCCGGCTGATAATGATTATGATGATGATATATTTCTAAAAAAGTTGTGGTTATGGATGAAATAAGCAGTTATTAAGTGACGAACGTTGATTAATAGTTTTATATTTTTCAAATCTTGAGAATCCAAACATGCACCGTGGGAGTGCAAAATGAAACATAGAGCAATTCAGCGTAGCCGCATTTATATCAGCATGTTAATAATATTAACGTTAATTAATAATAAGCTTAATAAGTATGCTAATGTATGTTTGCTCTTAACAAATATATCTAGCGATAGCATTTTCTGTAAAAAATATGTATATTAAAATGGCGACTGGCAAACTAATATAGCTTGAATATAGGGCCCCTGATATAGCTTTCCCGCGAATAAATAATATAAGATTTTGATTATTATCCTCCTCTATTACTCTTTTAATTTCAAGAAAAATTGTAGAAAATGGAGCTGGGACTGGTTGAACAGTTTAGTTACCTTTATCCTCTGGTATTGCTCATGGGAGCAGCTCAGTAGATTTAGCTATTTTTTTTTACTTTTAGGCGGAACTTCTTCAATTTTAGAAGCTATTTATTTTATTACAACAATGATTAATATACGATTAAATAATTTATTTGTTGATCAAATACCACCTATTTGTTTGAGCTGTAGGAATTACATTTTTTTTTGTTATTATTATCTTTACCTGTTTTAGCTGGAACCATTACTATATTATTAACTGACCGAAATTTAAATACATCATTTTTTGACCTGAAGTTTGAGAACTTTGTTATTAAATGTATTATTACTAATAGTAACGCGTTCTTTTAGAAAACATGCGATGTAGTTTTTGGCAAGTATATATTTTGTTCTATGGTTTTTGGGGACTGCTAATAGAAGTGTAAACTGTATGATTTATTTTTGACATATAATCAACAACAATAGGTGCCCATGGAAACTATTATCGCGCCTAAGAAGTTTTCACTTCAAAACTATCTATGACAAAGCGTTACGTGTCGAGGACTATGACGCGAGTTCCATCATTTTTCTTCACCCAAAAAGCGTTACATTGCAAATCATTTTTAAAACACACAACTAACAACAATAGGTAGTCATGGAAACCACCATCGCGCCTAAAGAAGTTTTCACTTCAAAACTACATTATCTATGACAAAGCGTTACGTGACGACGACGCTAGTTCCATGATTTTTATTCACCCAAAAAGTGCTCAAAGCACCTAAAGTAAGTTTTCACTTCAACTCCCAACACTAAAAACGCAATCATATTTAAGAAAATTGTGTCGTCCTTATGCCATCCGATCACTAGCTCTCCCACTATTACTTTAAACTCCTCGGATTTGAGTCGTCTGGGCGGGTTATATTTAGTGCCAAGGTTCAAGACTTAGTTACGAATGAATGGCGCGATCTCTTTGTACTACTTATTGTTTTTTTACTCCACGGTCAATGAGTGTTATGACTGACTTTGGTTTATTTAGAGAGTTTTGCAACAATGGTGGATATACTTTAAACTTAAGGCATGCAATTGTTGAAAATGCCACATGTTTTCTTTGTTTTCATTGTCATCTTAACTAGGTTTATTTTTGTAGTTCTTAAAGCGACGCCACAGGAGTCAGTCCCCGGCTCTCCATTCCAAGGCGCTCTATAGTTCCAATTTCATCAATACTAAATAATACGCCTGCGTTTAGTGTTAAAACACAGTTAAGTACTATAATTAATTTAAAAGTGTAGCAGTTGCTGTTCTTTAAATAAACTCTTTCGGTGATTAGCGGCGTTTGTGTTCATGGCCTGGAAAAACACTTAAGAACTATTATAGGTTGTTTAAGCACTTTATACTTAAAAGAACCCTAAGGTGGCCGTGTTTATGACTATTTTACTGGCTATTTATACCTTATTCAAAGTTATTACCTTTATAAAATTTAATGAGTTTAATTCAAGCCATTTACTATTACTGATAAGACTCAACTATAAAACTACATAGTAAACTAAATGTTGGTATTCCAGATTGACACTGAAAAACAGGGTCGTTAAATGATACCCACTTAAATGCGAAAGTCTGTTTTTCGGTTTGTTATTTATCCAACTGCGACGAAAGCTTAAAAGTGGTAGTTTTATTTTATTTATTTAATTAAACATTTACATCTATAATTACAGGATAAAAAAACCTAATGAGTAAAATTTCGTTATGTGTTTAACCTGTAGGTGTGTACACCTGTATGTGTGTCCCTTCCTATGTCCGCTCATAACTACTCAACTGCGCAACCAAGTTTGATAAATGATACATCATTAGATTCATCTTGATGGCTCGAGTGTCCCTTAGTACAAAATTACCTAACTGCGGTGAATCTCAAAAGGAGGGCGGATTTTATGCACTTTCATGTGCAGGCTAACTATTATTATTTTTTGCCTTGTTGACTGCCGTGCGATTCTCTAATGATAACGACGAGCTCGTCGATGAGCTCACCGATGTCAAATACCTTATGTATCACCCTTGTACATAAAGTTGATTTTCCAACATTTCTTGTCGTCTCGTCATTTGTTTCACGAATGTTGTCAAAGATGCAACGATGTTTGCTCTTAGAGAATCACACGGCTGAATCGCACGGCTGAGCGAGCGAGGCGTCTCTGCTTTAACTGCTCAAATTGACTTTCATCTGTCCGCATATTTGTTAGGTTGTTCGTTTGTCTTCCTGTACGGGTCGCATTTTTCAACCAATCTTGACGTAACTTGGTATGCATGTATAGTTTTTTTATATAGTTGCATATTTGATATAGTTTTTTTGTCGTCAGTGATTTTGGGTTTGGGGGTACTTTTCCTAAAAGCAGGAGGTTTGCTGCGACGTTATTTACCGGCAGGTTTTAATATAATTTGGTATATACATTAGGTACCTGACTTTAAGGAGTATTTTCAAATATGACGATAATTGGTCAAGTGGTTTTCAAGATAATATGTTGTTGGTTGGTTAATAGGTTGACTTGCGAGGCCTACTGTACGCAGAACTAGTTTAGTACTTCTTTCACGCAACGACGCAGCAGATCGGCGTTCCTTTTTATACTTGATAGACTAGTGTCTATTATCTTATTTGATGGTAAGTGATGACGCTGTCGATGGTGATATCACACTTGAATGGCAGTTGGCTAATTCTGTTATTTCACAACGTTCAACAATATATCCCGCTGCATCTGCGTTTTAACTCTTGTTGTCGTTCTATAATCAGGCAAAAAGCCATTCTACTATTAGACAAATTGGAACGTAGCATTACGCGAACGTAACTCAAACGCTACTTTTTAATAAATATTTCTTAGCCACTAATGAATATGAGTTAACAACGCGTTCATGATACCTATCGAGTTAGAGATTAAGTCAACAAAAACGCAACTGCAGCTGGACTGTTTTCCAATAGCGGAATAAGAAAATGCATTAAAGTCACTGTTCAGCTATGGTTCGGTTGCAATTTACTCGCCGTTAGACGATATTTGACGAGTTTTTTGGGGTACCGTATTTTGAGGCTGGTATCTATGTCACCACGTTGTCCACAGTTTTTTCCCATATGCCTAAAAAATAGATAATTGGAGCAAGGTCTGATAAATATGGTGGATGAGTGAGTTTCTAGTCCTAACTCCTGTAACTACTGTTTAGAACAGGCCGTTGTGCGGTGTGGACAAGAGTTTTTGTGAACATAGAGTAGGCTAAAGCAAGTGACAAGTCTATTTTATTTGACCACAAGGTTGTATATATCATATTCAATTCATAGTATACTGAAGCTTTAATTGTTATGCCATCTCAAGAAGCTGTAATTAACAATGCCGGCATGAGTGCGCCATAAACATTCAAGAAGTATCTTTTTACTCAGTTTTTAAAAAGTTTTGAAAATGGACTGTCAGTCTTGTTTTCGATTGTCATATATGTGATAAAATTTTCATCAAAAGTGTCTCTATCTTCTTTAGAATCCGTTCATTTTTGTGCTGATAAGTAAACAGTTAGTGATAGCTCTTCTATTATATACATATACATGGTCAAACGCAATTGCTACAATAGTATTATTTGAGAGTACATTTAAAAACATATATATCAATCAGTAAGCAATAATAATAAAATAAAATTAATCACCATGGAACTGTCATTACAATTCATCACCCTTGGCGGTATTTGTGCGACATTTCATTACCCTTGACGGTCGCCGAACACGTCTAGTGTATCAAGCTGTCAAATTGACTTGGCTTTTGACTAAGCTATCAGGAACTGACACAAACTTTGACATAACTGTCATCATTACGATCTTGACGTAGGCGGCGATCCTATTATTTTGTCTATGCTGTGCCCAAGGATATTATGCTTGGTGATGGATGATGATGATGATGACGATGATAAACTAGTGCCTCATCTACCTCCATACCAAATTTCATCAAAATTGCCCCAGCCGTTTGCGTGTTAATGAGTAACAAAGATCCATACATCCATACTCACAAACATTCGCGTTTATAATATTAGTAGGAATAGGATGATATCTAAAGGTCGACATGGTAACAATATAAACAAAGTATAAGCTAGTGTTACACGACACATTATTATTAGCTAGGCTTCCCACGTCATCGTGTTACCGGGGGTTAATATCGATTAATCTTTAGGGGTGCTAACCCTTCAAATACTCGTAGTTACCTTGGGTAGGAATTTAAAGAGTTCGTCATATAACATTGAAGCACCTGGTCGTTTAAATCATCACTGAACTAAAATCTGTGTAATATGTTGTTTTTAAACTATTGCATAGCTTCTATCGCGGGCCTTGAGCGTGGAGACTGAATCCAGAAATTCCGTAACGAAAATAACCTAACACCCCACTCCGACTCCATCTATCGATGAATAGCAGAACTTTTAATGACTTTTTGAAATATCACGCTAATCTCTTTAGTTCAGCAACTCGTCTCTAGATGGCATTGGTTAAATAATTATAATTGCATAAGTTGATAAAAACAGCTATGCAATACCTTTACCGCGGCAGTCTCCGAGATCTTTTTTTTTTAAAAGCTGAAAATACTTTTTTACTATATATTAACGTAGTAAAATTTAAGTTAGTATCAAAGATTTTTGATAAGCTTGTGTTTGAACTTTTGATGGTCAGTTTAGATGCAGTTGAAGGTATTAGTAAAACTCAAGCCTGAAGTAGGGATCGAACCGGTGATCGCCAGATTGGCACCTACCTGAACTTTCATCTTTTCAATATAGCGAATGAAAGCGATAATATTACCAATGAAACAAACGAATATAAGGACTATACCCATCTGTCCCAACACTCTGTCCCCTCAGGGGGAACAAACGGTAACAAAGTGTTCCGTCTGTTTCCCTTTTTGCGGTTGGGGACAGACGACACATTTATAAATTAAAACGTTTCATCTATCCCCCTATCGGTAACAGAGGGACAGATGATACCTTTTATTCATGCTTATCCCCTCAAAGGGCAGAATTATATTAATTATTAGGACAGAAAGAAATTATATACAAAACACACTCAGTAGATGGAAAAATTACAGTCTGGTGACGCCATATACCTATTAGTATTGAGTACCCGAACTACGTATCAAATTATCAGCTAGAAGAACAGTATTTTTTTTAATAATGTGTAGGGTCACTTATTGAGCATAAAATCACACAATGCTGACAGATCCAGGAGGAGCTTAAAGCACAATCTGGAAAAAGCTTTTGACCGATATCTCGGAAACAATGCACTTTAGAGCAAAACTTATTATAGTATATTAACACAAAACAACATTGTTGTAGACATTAAAATTTTGCATGTTTCATAAACCTGTAAACTTTTTTTGTAAGACTTACCTACCATTAACGATTTATGGCCCATTTAATACATATTCTGTAGAAATCTTCGGTCAATAATTGCGATCTCAAACATAGATCATTGAACGAACGACGTATTTCAAAATCGCATATTATTTTTCTATCGTAACCGAAATAGAATCGATGGTATTATGTATTAGGTAAGAAAATGTAAATATTTTCGTGATATTTAAATATCCTGCATTCAGAATGTAGAAAACTTAAGGTAATTCGGATGTTCTGACGTCAAAGTATCAGTCAAGTGGAGAAAAATAGCAGTAGTAGGTACCCAAACTATTATTTTATGTTTTTTATTTTATTGTGATTAGGGGCGTTAGCGTAACAGAGCTCGAATTTGCGAAGGCACGTTAAACCGTCGGTCCGGTTGTTTGGCTTAGGGCAACAGTCGTTAGGCTATGTCGAAGGCCTTCAGGCGGCCTGAAAACTTCGACATGGGTTGGTCACTAACCTATACACCAAGCCGCACTAGACCCGTTTGGTGGATTATGGGCCAACTTCTCTATCTAAGAAGAAGGCTCTAGTCCCAGCAGTGGGAATATAATGGGCTGATTATGATGATTTTTATTAAAGGGTCGTTAGATCTAATTTTTTACAGCTCTATCCGGTTAGTTGGTAATTACCCTGCCTTGTCCGGCGGAGTCCCAGGTTCGATATCTCGCTAGGACAAATATTGTGTAATGAGCAGAAATGTTCGTTCTGGGATCTTGGATGTTGTGCTGTGTTATTGTGTGTGTTCACTGTTCATGTCTCCACAGACACAGGGAATTCTAGTTCGGGGGTATGACTTTGAAAACATTATTGTGACTAGATTAGTATTGTTTGAGATCTTGTAATGGCGAGTTTTCTTTATACTTAGTTTCTTTATAGTAGAAGGGCGGCATGTACATTAATAAATACATAAATAAAAAATAATAATACATAAATAAGTACATAAATACATCCGTATTTGGTGTTGTATTTATTAATGTAGTTGGATGCAGGCAGAGCATGCATGTAATAAAATATGAATGAATAAGTAAACTGTATAATCTCGCGCTATCAGGGCGCTGACCTACCAACATCCAGATAGCTGATCGTTGAAGAAAGATCCCAGAAAAAAGAGAGGAGTGTTTGCATGTTTATGATTACTCCAGTGAGGTGCCACTCAGTGTCTTATATGGCAGCCTAGCTACTGAGTCGAGTGAAATAAGATTATCATGACTCTCGGAAGCTATCCATTAAATCGAAGATCTATAACAAAGACTCTAACCACCTTACTAAACGCAGACTTTAAGGAATTTTCAAACATGAAACTGGCTTAAAACATCGTTTAAGCTAAGGAATAGTCCTTTTTTTTTTTATTTAGTTCACGTTTTTAACTGACTTCAAAAAAGAGAAGGCAATATGTTCGTGTGTATGTAAATTTCTTTTTGTGTATGTTAGATGATTTCTCCCCCATTTATGAACCTATTCTCAAAACTATCCTTTTGTTTGGTAAAGCATACATCCGAGGTGGTCCTATTAAAGTTTTATCAAATTCGGTTATGCAGTTTTTGAGTGATCCAAAAACTGAAAAGTGTTACGCCTATCTTAATGATATCATCATTGATGGTGGAGCACATCGATTCTGTAAGTAGCAAGGGTTTTACTAATAAATGGGACCGACTTCAAAACCAAAAAGTGTAAAATTTATATTTTTTTATATAATAAGACGTTATGTGTTAATTCAAGTTAAAAGGTATCTATTCAATATTTCATTTTAATCCGTAAGCCGTTTCAGCGTGACGGAGTAACAAACATACTTACAAAACTCACACACGTACTTGCAAACTTTTATCGCAATAATATTTGAAGTTTGATGTAATCCTTAGGATTTCAAATTCTTGTGTGTTTAATTTCATCCCATAATTTACTTGATACTGTCTTAGTCTAAAGTCAGTAGGCACCTCCGCGTTATTTGCACGCGCAAGGAAGTTACTACCTCCATTCAAGGCATAAGCATAAACAATCTTAAAGAGAGTAGTATGGGTCATACTCTACCACGAAGGTCAGTATCACCTATCTGAGATTTTCAATCCGCCCGAAGCCTTATCATAATGGTTTTATAAGTTATCCTCACGAAGCACTTAGCTTTTGCGAATGACGCCAGTTATTTATAGTAACTTAGTTAACCGCTCACTTGCCCACCTATCTTGTGTTCTCTGTGCCTTTGGGCCTTTGCCCTCAAGAGAGACAGCATAGAGTTTCGTGGATAAGCTCTATCTTCCGCAAGGGCAAACATTGTATCCGGCAGCGTGTAAAAGGGCTTGCTGTTTAACCTTAGTAGCATTTGTTTATAGCACAGTTAACGCGATGAATGAATAAATAAATACACTAAAATCTAATATCATTTATTGGTAAGGTATATGCACTTATTAGTATTGCGAAAGTATTGAAATGACTTTTAGTATGAGTATTAAAACTTTTTTATTATAACTTTAAAACGTATTCATTTACATGTTAAAATATTATGAAAATATGTGTTTAGGTCTAAATAAAAGTTATAATTACTCCTTTCAGTGATGTTTTACTAACTCAAGTTTTGTCAAGTAATGAACTTTCAGAGGCTATACCTACGTATATATAATTTTATTTACCTCTCATATTCGGTAAGTAGGTCCTTATTACCCCCAAATGGGGCTTGTAGGTGACCAATTAGCGTTCTAGGGTAATAATGTAGCTAGAAAAGCCCTAGGGTGGTAAGTAATTAAAAAAAACACTTCACTCTTTCAAAAAGTTCGCGTACATCTAACCATCATACTGGCAATAGAAATCGTGCATTCAGCCCAATGACAAAAGAGGTCGCTTCGCTATTCAGCCTTGTCTTCGTATGAGTATAATAGTCATCAATTTTATTTTTGTAATGCCGGTTTTTTTCTACTTACCTCACAATCGAGATGTAAAGCAGAGTAGTTAGCTCGGGTGAAAGCATCAATTGCACCCTCCAACTATAGGCCCTCGCTGCGCTCGTGCGCCTAAATATCTCGGGCTGCAATTGATGCCTTACAGCCCTTGGCAACTAATATACTATTAAGTTTTGCCTATATAAATGTACAAAACGTAAAAACCTATTATCACAATATTGCGCCTATGGTACCGACTTCGACAAGTTATTTCACACTTTTTAGTGTAGAAGTCAGTTCTATTTATTGTCGAAAATTTTTGTATCACGCTTTTTAGTGACCTTGCTTTATACGGGATATAACGTCAATGTTGATATCATCAAGATAAATCAACACTTTTCAGTTTTTGGAGTGTAACTCAAAAACTGCTTGACCGAATTTGATGAAATTTATATGGGACCACCTCGGAAGTATACTCTATCAAACAAAAATCATCAAAATCTGTTCATAAACAACGAAGTTATCCGCGAAAACACACAACAAAAATACGGTAGAATTGAGAAACATCCTCCTTTTTTTGAAGTCGGTAAAAATCCGCATGGTAAAATAAAAACATAATAAAAACTTACCTATATGGACACATTAACATTCGTTCATGTTTCGAACATTCGAATTTCATAAAAGTGTATGTACCTATATATAAAAACAATGGGTGCTTAAATCTAAACCTACGAAGCGGGTACCATGGGCATGATGGGCAAAAATTGGGCAATGCTTTTTTTATTATATAGAAGACGGTATAAGCAGTAGACATATACTTTATATTATATGGTCAAATAGTACAAGGTACATTTTTGACTCGCTCGGACACTTATCTTAATTGGAGTAGTTATGTTGATACTGAAGATATATTTTGGGCGGTATTTCTTGCAAAATCTCTTTTTCGTCTTTCTATACAGATAATAAATTGTGAACAGAGATATTAAATAAAATTGTTATGTAAATATGTACTTTTTTGTTGCACAAAACCTTCTCATTTCCGCTCAAAACAACTCACGGAAACATCATATTTGAACGAATGGTACTAATGCATATAAAACAAATAGAAAAAGAAACATTGCAATGCCTATTTTTTCTTAAATATGTTTATATTATGTACATTGAAGTAATAAAAAAGATAACATATTTTATTTATGTTTATCTTCGCAAGCGCACACACGTTTTACGCGAAATTTTAGAAATATTTTCACGAAATTTTTATCTACTGAAAACGCTTAGAAAACGAACAAAAAACTATTTATATTCTTATATTTATTTGACAATTTTTTATCAATAAAGTAACACATTGTTTTATAAAACCTAACGTAGTTATTACAAATTTTACTGAAAAATACGGGATTACTCACGCAATACTTGTCGGATCAATCCGACAAGTATTGTGTGAGTAAACCCGAAAACCCGGTGTTCGTTGTCCAACAAGTATTACGTGAGTAACCCAGTATTTTCCAGGAAATCCAAGTAACAGTATAAGCAACTTCAAACGAATGAAATGTCATAAGTATTTCATAATATAATTTTAATCTTAATGTTTCAAACACATTCATTCAGTATTATTTAAATTTAACGACGAGATTATTTTTACAAAAAACAAAAACAAAATATTTTGATATCAATTTATGTTTTGAAACTTACCCCATCACTAAGGTTTCTTCAGGCTCTCACAACACAACACTTCCCAGCGACAAACAACGGGAAATAGACCGGAAAATCGTAACCAACAAGGCTTTTAAACTATTATTTGTAATTCAATGAGGTCGTGAAAAATGGGTTCCCGTTTGAAACTGAAATCAGGAACGTGTATTTAAAATTATGCACTCCGCCAGCAAGTGGAAGGTTGAATTTTTTATAAAACTTTTGAAACACTGACGTTAACATCAATCACAAAAGTTTATTCGAACACTTTATTTTATCAGATTTAAAAAAAGGTATTAATTTTTTATCAAAAATATGTCAGTGCAGAATTATTCTCGGTAGCTCAAACTTTCGGTAGTCCGAAATTATTAAGGCTAGGTCACACTGTAATCGATACGGAAACCGCGCGGAATCTATCGGGCGGTAAGCTCGTTGCAATGTGCGTGACGCACGCGTCTCGCGGCAACTGCAACGGGCACGCGTGTGCGGCGGGAAGCTAGCGATGCATCCACACGACTCTGGCCAGTACCTTAGCTTTGTTGATTTCGATCGGCCGCTACCCTCGACAGGTGCGACTGACCAAAATCAATCCATCGAAAAAGAAACGCTTAAGTCTTGCGTAAGTACACGGTTTTGATGGTTTCGATTTTGATATTTTGCCTATTATTACTTACGTATACTATATCTAATGAATTATGTTTTACTACGCTAATAATATTAACGTTAGTGCTTTGAAACTAATTCTGATAAAAAAATACATAATCATAGTGGTGCAATGCCTTAGCATACTCCGACTAGAGAAGTACCACACTTTTACCAGTAAATCAATCGCAAAGCAATAGTGTACAAATATATAATATATCCAGCGAAATTACAAGGCAAGAGCTTTAATATCTTATATCCCAGGGTGACAGGGTGAAAATTCGAACGGCACTGAACTGTTATGGGCAAGCGTGACACTTAACTTTAGGCGAGCGACTTGATCGTCTCGCATCGAGTTACATAAATAGAAAGGTCCTGGCATCGTAACGGGGGCTAATATCGGTTATGGCTATCTACAGCTGTGTTAATCTATTACGTTTAAACAGTTTAAAGAAATATATTTAAACAGACACTGCCAGGGTGTTGATATATTAGTTAGCTATAGGGGTTATTTAAAGGGCTGGCAACCCAGAAGATGCATCGTCTATCTAGGGCTACTGATGTTGATGTCTGATTTGAAGGGGTTTGATTTCATGACAGTGATACATTAAGTCACAAAATACTTTCTTTCGTCATGATTGCAATCGGAAAGTTATTGTAATGGTAAACCAAATTTACAAATAGCATGAAACCGTAAGAAATGGATGTGAATGGAGGTCAACCAATCTCTTTCAAATATTGTTTCAACAAATAGCTTCATTTCATTCAAACTGTGACACTGTTTTACAGGGCACGTTGGCGCTATGAAATAAACAAAAACGCAACGGGCGGCGTACGCAAGCTTGGGTGCGCGCCGGCAAAGCACGAAATGTTAATTTTACTGCCGTATTCAAACGTGATAATGGATTGGTCATAATTGCACTGGTTACGTCGCTGGTTCAAAGGATATTGAGCTTTCTGCTGTGTCAAAATGTCGCTTATTGTTCCATATGGAAAGAAATGATTGACATGTTTAGATTTGGCATTGGCAGTTATTACACCTAGTATACAAGCTAGTAACAAGTGAAACAACACGATCAAACTTAAATATTTTATCGACAGTATTAGTTCTCACTTCTGCCCTTCTGGAATAGAGTGATAAATGGCGGGTAGTTAATAAAAGAAGAGTGGAAACGAAAAAAAAAAGTTAATATATAATACTTTAAAAAAACTGAAAAAATACGGATAATATAAATATATAGGTAATATAAATATTAAACAATGTGTATATTACATTAAAAAAAATCACTGAAGTTGGGACAATATTAAGAGGTAGAAAAGAGTTATATTTCTTTTAATATGGACAAGTACTAGCTATGCACTCCTCAATATCAAAATACTCTTTACTCACGTGATTAGCCAAAGTTATCAATCAAGGTTTCGGGTATGCCCGATGCCCATCCTCAGGGAGTAAACCTTGCAAGATGTTGCAGCGTGTGAAATTACGTGAGTAAAAGTAGGTTTTGATGTTTAATAAAAATGTTTGAAACGAGAATTTTCAAACAATAATTTGTATAAAACCAGTATAATGTAACGTGATTAACTTGTGTAAAATCGGCTTAGGTTCAGTAGAAACGGAGATTTCCACCTACGTGGTCCATGGATAGAACTTGGTGGGAGGACTCTTTGCAAATATCTGTCATGGACTATCAGCTATTCCGATTTTATTTAAAATTATAATTGTACAAGTCGAGGTCAGGGTGACGTACAGCAGAACAGAAGATTTAAAGCTTTATGATCTGGCTCAGAAGGCAACTGTAACAATACATACTACCATAGCTTACTACCAGGAAAACAACTTGCCCGTCGTCTTAAATAAAAAAATATTATAATATAGTTTTAGTATATAATATACTCCAAAAAAAGAAGAGGTACTCAATTCAACTGTATTTTTTTAAGTGTTTGTTACCTCATAACTTTGGACTGGGTGAACCAATTCTCAAAATTCTTTTTTTTTTGAAAGCTGGTGCTTTCCGTTGACCGAATACGAAATCATCAATAACAACGTATAGTAGTTTTTGAGTTACACTCCCAAACTGGATAGAATGGACTTCCATTCTATTCAGTTTGGGAGTGTATTAAATTTTTTAAATTGTACTTGTTACAGTAAAATCACATGTATCTTGCAGTTTGATTCATCTTGAACAAAAATTGAGCTAAAAAATTGTTCATACGAATATATGTAAGTTTGACCAATTTTAGCCTAAAGAATAACATGGTTTATTAAAATTTGTAGTGGTATGGAATGTTTATAGAGTCTGCCTGGGGAAGTAATAGTAAGTTTTCCAGTTATTGAACCGCCAAGCAGTAGTGTGCAAACATCACTGTATTTCGGTTTGAATACAATATTTCCAGTGACATTACAGGATAGGACATTTACCATGTTATATCTCAGAGCGACAAGCATAGTAAATTGCCATTAAGGGTTTTGAACTGTTATAGTTTAAAATTCTAAATGGCCTGAGCTGTTATGGGCAAGCGTGAAGCTTACGATGGTATAAGTATAAAAAAAAAATTACATATTCATACAAATCTCATCATCATCATCATCAGCCTGTAGCAGTCCACTGCTGGACATAGGCCTCTCCAATTGCACGCCACTTAGGTCTATCTTGGGCTTCTCGCATCCAGTTTTTGCCAGCCGTCTTGCGCAGATCGTCACTCCACCGTGCCTCAGGACGTCCTACACTACGTTTGCCGAGTTTGCCATACAAATCTACAAAAATTCAAATGTCGTAATTAAACATGTTTTTTTATTCTACTAAAGCACGTGGAACGATATGAATCATCAGATTTTACATGTACATCAATAAAAACAAACAAACCAATATCCTCAAGCTATACCATTCTTTCCAAGAATAAGAGAGATACTGGCCACCAATAAATGACTTTTACTCAGCCCTAACTACTTTACGATGTATCCAATCGCCCACTATAATAACATGTGCCATTTAATTAATTCTCTAGCAGAGAAAGAGAGCAAAAAAATGTTGTGCGCACGAGCAAAATTCAAGGAGCACTCCGCATCGCATTCAGTTTTAAATATAACTGGCCAGTGACAATGGATACTTCGTCAGCGATCTAAAACAAGGATCTTTGAACTACACGTGTTTGTATGTTGATTGATTCAGAATAAAACATAGTACTAATTTAAACATCAAGGATTTCGCTTTGAGTTATAATGAGGCTAAATTCGTGTAAAATGGTGGCTATGTTAAGAAATAGGTACTTTTTTACAAGATCTTACTATCCGTTTGTAAGTGAGTATTATACTCGACTGAGTTTGTGATCGCTAGCATAAGCTGATATAGGTTTTTAAATTGAATTTTATGAACAATTTATTAATAATATTCAATATAACTCCTCCCCTGGCTCGAACACGTCATGCGATGATCCTCCTGGACATGCTGAGAATCAAGTTATCCAGCATTTCTTGGGGTAACCCATCCCATTCTTGAATAGCGGCTTTTCTTAGCTCTGGCACTGTCTGGTGTGGCTGATGGTTCCAAATAGTTCGCTTAAGAGCATCCAACGCGTGCTCTACTGGGTTTAAGTCAGGCGAGCTGACAGACTAGTTATTCTCGAAGAGCAGCATTGACTCGCAGAGCTCGATGGGTGGGCGCATTCATATGGAACTCAATTAAACAATTGTATTGTTTTATATTCTAAATCTATATTTTTAAATAAATAATCAAAAAGACGAAGAAAACATAATAAGATATATAATATAATATGATAATAAGATTTCGATTTTTCAAAGTGATCGCATACATTGTTTATATGTGTGTATGTTCGTTCCTATGTGTGTGAGATTCTCTAATGATCCGTCGTTGCGCTCGTCGACGAGCTCACCGATGTCAAATACTTCGCCCTTGTACATAAGGTTGCTTTACCAACATTTCTTGTAATTTCTTCATTTGTTTCACGGATGTTGTCAAAGATGCCACGATGTTTGCTCTTAGAGGATCGCACGGCTAGTCTAAACAAAAAAGGAGCCGTGCACAACTTATGGCAACAGATATAGTTAGATAAATATAGCATAGATATAACAACTTAATAGCACGGTGTAACATATATAGACTTTTTCAAATGCAGTAGCATATAGTATAGTGCAAATGCAATACCATAGCAGTAGTGGAACTGCAGTGGTATGAACTTCTTTTTCTCCTGTCCCTGTCTCTTTCAAGATGGCTAATACCTTGTGAAGGTGGTCAATTTTACCGTGTTTCTTTTATTATATTTTGTATAGGTATATATCTGTTTTTTAACTTACATATCTGCTTGTTTATTTATATTTTTGTGTCAGCTCTCATGCGTAAAGCTGAGTCACATTTCTCACCAAAACAAATGTAAAATTATGTCGTCTTTTGATGGACTTGAGTCTTTCTCCGAAGGGAGAGAAGTATGGGCCGTAATTCACAACGCGGATTCAGTGTGGTTTAGTGGAAAGCTCACATAGCTTAATCCTTCCTTTACCGTGATAATTAAAACAAAAGATTTATGAATGAAACTGACGCGAATTTACCTCTCTGGGGCCCAAAGGGTTAATGATCATCGCAAACGCTCAGTAAAAATTACTTCAAAATTTTATTTTATTATGATATTTTTAAAGCATTAACACCTGCTTAGCAAAACAAATTACACATCTTCGGACGGTATTAAACCACCAATCTCCTTATAGTCCGTGTTAGACGGCATGACCTCTAGGACACCGAGGCTCCCATCGAGCATCGAATTCCCTAGTAATTTTTTTTAAATGTCGTATGGGGTTGGGGCGTTATATCTATCGAATATAGTTGTCTGGAAGATATATCGCTCTGAACGATAAGATCGATAAGTCCACTGCCTCCCCCATAGAACGCCACTTGGACCGGTTACTAGCTTCCTGCATCCAGCGATTCCCGGCGGGTTTGACGAGGTAATCAGTCCACCTAGCGGGGGGCCGGCCTACACATCGTCTTCCAGTGCATGGTCACCACTCGAGAACCTTTCTTCCCCATCGGTTATCAGTTCTGCGAGCGATGTGGCCTGCAGATCGTCCATTGAGACACTTAATTTTAGGTTTTTCATTGTTGAGTAATGTTTTTCTATTATATTGTCATATTTCTTTGTTTATTCTTATTTATAATGTGGTGTTGCAATAAAGAGTATATCTATCTATCTATCTATCTATCTTAACTAACTTTAACCAACTGAAAGAAGATATTTTACAGACACAACTTTCGTATAGATGTCACACCTTTCATAATTTTTATTTTAACTACTAGCGATACAGGGCGGTGTGGTCGCTCAGCGACAAAGCCCTTCAAATAAATGAAAATAAAAAAAAAAACTGCTAGCGATGACCCATCCAAGTCATGACCGCAGCAATGCTTGCTTAACCGTGTTAATCAGAGGGCCTAGCATGAATAAGCGCGTTAGTGAAATGTAACGTGTCGTTCACGTGAAACAGTACAAACTGTCATTTATCTAGAACATCTGTGGCACAGATAACTCATACTTTGTATGCCAAAGTGTGACGCGTTGACTTTTGCGATACGAATACTTTTTCGCAAATCTTTTGTGCTGCGGCCTCTGATGAGAACATCTAAGCAAGCTAGTGCTTCTAATCTTTATATCGTCTGCAATAGTTAGGAACTATCCATATTTACATAAGCCACACATACTGTAGGCCACACAGACAAAACCGCGGGCGGATCATCTAGTTTTTAATAAAGTAAACCAACGACCTTTGAACGACACGTGTATATGCTAATCGAGCGAGAATAAAACATTGCATTTTGTATTTCAACGACTTTGATAAAGTCAACGATTTAATAAGATAGCTACCTCATGCCATAAATATCCTATGGGTTTTTATTATCATTTAGCTACTAAGAAAAGAAGGCATTGTGAGTATGATATGTTAATATTATATTTTGTTTTATAATCCACATGTTAGATATGTATTGTTAAAATTAGTTAATATCGAGTCAACGTATTCGAACCTTCACTTAAATATTTATTCGGGAAATAGTGTTTATCTATCTCTATATATAAAAATGTACCCCTATTTCTCCTGATCACGTTACGACTTGAGAACGACTTAGCCGATTTCTTTCATGTTTTTTTTATATTGTTTTCTTATACTTTAGAAGGTTCTTACATTAAACAAACAAGAAAAGATGGGAGGTTATGGCGAGGTCGAAGACCAAGCCTACCACGCGAACAAAGTCGCAGTTAGTCGCTAGTCTAGTTAATAAAATGAACAACTATTTTTCCTGGTCTCGCTATAACTTTAGAATGGCTTTACCGATTCCATTCATCTTTTTTTACAATGTTTTCTTATACTTTGTAGAAGGTTCTTACATTAAGAAAAATACAAGAAAATACTACACTATTAGAGCCTACTACACGAACGAAGTTGCGGGCAGTCGCTAGTTAAATATAAAAATTACTGTCCCTGTCTGACTGACTGATTCTTCAACGTAGTGTTTAAACCACTGGGGCTATAAACCTGAAATGTTAGCAGTTGTTGTCTATTATATCAGCACCCACTAAGAAAGGGTCCAAACTTTCGAAAATTCCAGTGTAATAATGCCTAGTGACATGTTTTTTCCTTTTTTTTTTCATAACTGGTATACCTTGGTCTCTCGCCCGGTATCAGGTTGTCGTTGAGACTCGGGACACTCTGTTTAAGCCTCATTACTGGCATCTCGCAACATTCCTATGAATTGCTTCGAAATCTATTACCTATCTTAAATTATATTTAAACATTGGTTTACCTGTAGCTTTTTTCATATTGTGCAATTGTCCGGAATTTTTTTTTTCTATCTTCTTTCCTTCTTTGTATTATTATTTATTTGAAGATGGTATGTCACTTGCAGAAAATGCAATATTACTACGTAATTACAGTGATCCTCTTTGTTTTCACATAACTAATTGCGTTCTGCGGCACCCTCCGCACGGTAAATAACTCTTCCACATGAACACTTTCCAGTATAAAATTAACCCACATTTTAGTCCAGTTCTTATTATATCAATTACTAGCTGCTCTCCGCGGTTTCACCCACGCGGTGATGGATGATGATGATTATGAATTTTATATAGCATATGTTACTCAGGGTGAATGTAGCTTTCCAATGGTGAAATAATTTTTGAAATCGGTCCAGTACTTTTTGAGCCAATTCGTTACAAACATACATACAAATCTTTCCTCTTTATAATATTATAGTATAGACAGCTGTGCCTCTCGGTTGCACCCGCGTGGTGATGGCTGATGATGATGAAAAAGTATGCTATATGTTATTCCAGCGCTTCATTCATCTACATACCAAATTTTATTAAAATCCATTCAGTAGTTTTTTTGTGTGAAAGAGTAACAAACATTTATACATCCGTACATATACCAACCTTCGCGTTTATAATATTAGGATAGATATAAAAAAATATAGAGTTATTGGTTAGTCGACCTATTTCCGTTAAGGGCGCGTAGTTTAGTACAGCGTTTTTGACTAATTTGACTATGAAATACTGTATCCCAAATCTAACAATTTTCGAGATATTTGAATATATTTGTTATATTATTTATTCGTTTTTATACGTTGTAATCGTTTACAACAACTTATTTATTCATTATACGTACAATATTGGTTGTTGAGGTCATAAAGCATCTTAATTTACTTGGAATAATCAAATACTAGTAATTATAACAAGACAAGAGTCTTCGACCAATGTGTGTTAACAGTGATGACTTATGGCACTGAAACGTGGTATCTTACTATGGGCCTCATTGATAAGCTCAAAGTCGCACAACGAGCTATGGAGAGGGCTATGCTCGGGGTTTCTCTACGTGATCGAATCAGAAATGAGGAGATCCGTAGAAGAACGAAAGTCACCGACATAGCTCACAAGATTAGCCAGTTGAAGTGGCAGTGGGCAGGGCACATAACACGCAGAACACATGGCCGATGGGGCCGAAAGGTTCTGGAGTGGAGACCACGGACCGGCAAGCGCAGCGTAGGTCGTCCACCGACATGGTGGACAGACGACCTGATGAAGGTCGCAGGACGACGTTGGATGCAGGCCGCTTCTAACCGTTCCTTTTGGAAATGCATGGGGGAGGTCTATGTTCAGCAGTGGACGTCCTACGGCTGAGATGATGATGATGATGATGATGAATTATAACAATTACACATTTAAGTAAAAAAATCATATACTTATCTCGATAACGGTTAGATTTAGGATACGGTGTTTCATAGTCAAATTAGTCAGAAACGATGTAAACTACGCGCCCTTAACGGGAATAGGAAATATAATATAATAACCCTGTATAATACTTAAGGTTAAGTTTTTAAACATGGCATTCCACGAGATTCATCGTAAGACTAAGAGAAGGACCTACTCTATGCCATTTGTCATTGAATAAGCTATTTTAATCTGGCATGGGCCGAATAAAACACGTTAAACTGAGATTTTATTGGAAACCAGTGCTTTGTAATGCGAATAAATTTAAATATAATTTACGTGGGCTTGGTCTGCCGCTGCCACACAAAGGTGTGAGTTCGGTGCCCTGCTATGAAAAAAATAGACGCGTAAATATATTTCTTAGTAATATTAAAATACAATATTTATTGCGGCTTATCACAACATAACATATTGTGTGAAATATTGTAAACGAAGTTTACGCACGACTCGAGCAAATTTTCTAGTAGTACCCAATTGTAGAACTAATTGGGGGAAAACATATTACTCTTGAAGGCGAACAGATGTTTAACAAAATAGCTTCGACCAATAAAAAAAAAATATCTCGTTTAACGTATTTAAATGAAAACTAGCCTAACATACTCGTATTTACAAGCAACCTTCGTGTTTTTTAAAAAACTAGGGGTTAATTGTCAGCGGCGGGACGCAGCGCCATGACATGCCAGCGTCTTATTGCGGGATAAACATCTATGAAAAGGTACCTGTTGAAAAATACACGAGGCAAGTGCATGTTTTTACTTTATTTTAGAGTAAATTTTCTTTGAACAAGTCTTTTGGTTACTTCAGTATAAAAAAATATACATAAATGTATATTCAGAGATAAATTCACTTCCGGTATTTTAATCTCGAATGCACACTTAAGCATAGTAACACACACCTATTTTTTTACCACTATTAGTTAGGTAAGTTCAATACGATTCTATCAGTATATGTTTCATGTCTATAAACCCATCCGAACCCAAGATATCATCGTTTGAGTGCGCAGCGTCGCTAAAATCTTTTTTTCCACTAGGCAGCGCGATATACGCGCCATGCGTGTGCGCACGCGACTCAAGTTGTCATGACCTCAACCTTGTTAAAAGAGTACACAATGTCAAACTCAACCATAAACTGGGTGATACAAACTTATTATCAAAATATTCCGACCTTTTCGATGGTATAGGGTGCCTAACGGATTTTGAATGCCACTTAACCCTCAAACCAGATGCTGTCCCATCAGTAGACGCATGTCGTAGAGTCCCTTTTGGCCTTGTTAAAGATTTAGAAAAAGAACTAAAACAGTTAGAACAAAATGGAATTATTGTCAAAGTTGAGGATCCCACTTCTGACACCACGTTATGCGATAGGATGGTTAGGTATATATTCTAAATAAAACACTCCTTGCTTTTGGCCACGTGGATCTGGTCCGTTATATATTGGCTTTTTTACACACCATAGAGAATGAGACGGCGGCCATCAGGGCCATAGAGTATATACTCTATACGCACCGTGTTGCCACATTGAATACATCATACAACATTAACGATATTTGAAGGGATACTAGGCAGAGCCTGTACTATGTCTGATGATTACACCCCAAAACAGGTCAAACAGACATGTTTGCAGTGTCCGGGTATCGAACCCGGGACCAGTGGCTCAGAAGGCATGGTTGTTATCAACTGTACCAACTGGCACGTCAGTATTATTGGCGCTGATTTTATGGTAGTTAACATGTATTTTCATTGAGTTATTTTTTTATAACTAGTGACGAGGAATCGCATAGTACGCAAATCATAGAAACAAGGGAGATATGAAAAGGACGCGGGGCCGGTGTGGCAGCAATATGCCCAAAAACAGAACACATTGCTCGCGGCGGTTCGAAACTTTTGTATTATGTGACTGAACGCCGGTCGAGATATTGCATGTAAACAGTCTACAATGCGTGCTCTGTACTTACGAATATTCAAACATTAAGTGTTAATAACGCAATGGATAATGAACTTATTTAAGAAACGCGAAATGTGGCCGCTGCTTGCGGCATCAGGTTTTGTACTCAGTACCAAACTCACGGATCAGCATATATCTAGATCTCTATGGCATAGTTAACGAATCAACGATAACGAAAAAAAGTAAATATCTACGAATAAGGGGCCATTTTCCCCTTATTCGTAGATAGTTTGTTCAGCACAAAAAGTCCACAAAAAGTCCTCTACCCTATACCAGCTATTACTATTACCAGTAGTTGTAGTAGGAGTAAGTGTTTTTTTCTGTTATGTAGATATTAGAGTTGGTGACGAGACGAGAAAGTTGCTCGCCTGATGTTGAGGATGCACGAAAATTTGCGTTAGTGTGACGTAATGGTAAGCGTCCACTTGTCGGAATCGTACGCATCCGACGAAACGCACGCAACGGATCGTAGTATTTTTTGTATAGAAACTCATATAAGTGCGTCCACCTGTCCGCATCCTGTCAAACTGGCATCGCCAATCCGATTGCTGGTACTTGCGTCGGCAATCCGAACACTGCCGATACAGTGGACGCAGTATGAAAAAATAATGCGGTTGATGCGATGCATACGATGCGTCCAATATCGACCTGTGGACGCTTAGCTTTAAGCTATACGAGTCGTAAGCGTCCACGTGTCAGTATCGTACGCATCGGACACATCGCAATTTAACTGATCTTAGTATTATTTGTGTAGAAAGTCACACAAGTGCGTCCACTGATCCGCTTTGTACGGATGCAATTTAGAGGCTTCCGAGAGGCAACTTTTGCGATGCGTGCAGATGACATCTTCAGGAATGCCAATCAGTGGACGCTATCTCTGCTTGAGTATGTCATGTATCCAGATATTATGTTTTCTTTTTAAGATGTTTATGTATTTTCTTCCTCTTCAGCTAATAAACAAGCAATAACGACAAGTTGTTCTTCTTTGCTTTCTTCCATTCTCACAAACACACGTGTATGTGTATGACTACGAAAATCCGAATGAAACTTCAGCATCGGCAATCCGATCGATGCCGATACGGTGGGTGCAGTATGAAAAATAATGCGGTTGATGCGATGCGTACGATACAGAAATGTGGCCGATTAGCTTAATGATATCGTTGACGTATAAAGTACAAACTATAACTTATCTAGTACCTAGAAGTATAACTATAAGATAACTTACAGTTTGTACTGTACACGTCATCTTTACGATTACAATACGCTTACGCCCATTTTCGTGCTAGGCCCACTGATCAAAACAATGCACGGCAATAGACTAAGCTCGTCATCCAGAGATATAAAATGTTTAATCTCTTGCTATATAATTTAGCTGTGTCTCACTTTAGTTTTTTTTATAAATTATTTCTTATCAAAGGTACTTATAACAAAAAACTTACGAGTGCCTGGTTCTACCAGGGTCTTAGCGCCTGCAAGAAGTAGCTTATAACTACCAACTGATCCAGTAATCAATATCTACGTCATATAAACACCATGTCAAAAATATTGGCACAGTGTCAAGACCCAGAAATTGGAGAATACTCATTTGGGTTTCTATGGAGAGGGTTTGAAAGACGCACTAAATTCATACATATAATCTGTGTGATATTTTGTCGTACCATATTTCGTATTAAGCGCGCCAATTAAGATGGCTATAACTCAAAAAAACTCATCATAAAAGTCACAAAGTTGAAACCACAAGTTCTTATAAACCCCAAAAGGACAAAGCCCATCAAAATTAATTTACCTCAACCAGTCACTTAAGACTCAAACCTTCACAGAAACGATTAATTTATTATCTTTAAGCATCCCTTTTCACGCATCCAATTTAAAATTTGACGTCTTAAACAGTCTTAAATTACATACCAAATTATTTCATTAGCGGCCGAGCACCCGTGGGGCTAACTTTGATATAATCGGTACCGAGTTTTTCGGTACCAAAGATGTAATCAACACGTCAATGTGGACACGCCCTTAGCTCTTCGCGTTAATAGGCAGATCTCGATATCGGCTCATTCAGCAAATCGTGCAAATTTTGCTTGCCATTTATTTTTTATATTTCTGCAAGAATCATCTTTATTTGTATCAAATTAAGGTGTAAATATACGTTTTGTGGTGGTAAACGAATGCGGTTAAAGTTTATAAGTCAGTATTTATGATGTTGTGTGAGTTTTGTTTGTTTAAACACTTCGGTTTACTGGCGCTTATAATGCGGCGTGAATAGTTTGTCGCAAATTTAAACAGGCCTAGGCTTAGTACATACAAAATACTTACCATCCCTCTTTCACATCCTTGAGGCAATCGGTAGAGGTGTACATCTGCTTTAGCCCAGGTCTTGGTTTCATTACAGAAGAAAATTTATGAAAAACTCTTCGTGTATATGCGGGCTAGCCTGTTGCTGTTTTTACAACGCAACTGTTCTAACGGAATAAGGAACAGTCAGAGTCTTAAGCCATAGCCCGATCGGCATTCACTGCTGAATGAAATGAATTGCGTTTGGCGATTAGTCGTAAGGAAATTGTGGAATTTAACCCTTCATATATGGTGATAATTAAAACAAAAGATTTATGAATGAAACGCACGTAAATGTCCGTTAATGATACTCAAAGGATTAAGGATGCATGCAATGCATAATGCATATGTTCAGCAATAGAGCCAATGGACATCTTCAAGAATCGAAGTGTCCAGTTGCGATGTGGTTAGCTCATTCTGCCTGAGGGTTGCCGTCAGCATGGGATATGGCACTAGCGATGAAGAGGATTTCCGCTTCGACGTGCCGACGCATCAGACATCCCCCGCCTCCCGCACCACATTATGTCATCGCATCGCCGTGCTACGAGCGATTCTCTAATGATTCGTCGATGTGCTCATTGACGAGCTCAACGATGTCAAATACTTTATAAGATATCGGCCTTATCCATAAGGATGCTTTTCCAACGCTTCTTGTCATCTCCTCATTTGTTTCACGGATGTTGTCAAAGATGGAACGTTGTTTGCTCTTAGAGAATCGCACGGCTACTGCTGTAGTCATAGACTATGATACGAGGGTCAAACTGAAAGTTCTTAGAACTGGCCACTTATAAACAATATAATAAAAAAATAATTCTATAATTTGAAAATAGAACTCTTTGCCAATATTACTGAGTATATACTTCATTCATTTGTCATTTGTTTTACGATTTGGCGGCAAATTGAAAATTGTCTGTGTCACGTCAACATGAATTTAACACGAGAAAATTTTCGTGCAATGATTTTTTATGACTTTCGATGTCATTTAAGTCAACAAGAAAGTTATGATAGACTACGATTGGCCTTTCACGATGAAGCCCCATCTCGTGCGACTGTTTACAACTGGTTTAATGAGTTTAAACGTGGTCGCACTAATCTCACTGATGATTTACGTGAGGGACGGCCTTCTACGGCGACGACTGAAGATAACATCTGTGTTGTGCGGCGTATGATAGAGACTGACAAAAGAGTGACCTATCAGCAGATTCGGACAAGCTTAGGCATCGGTATGAGTCAAGTGCACAAAATCCTACACGAACATTTAGCGGTCAGGAAGCTTTGCGCCCGGTGGATACCTCATAATTTGACTGAGGCTCAAAAACTCCATCGTGTGGATTGGTGCCGTAAAATGATTGAAAGATTTAACGGAGGTGACTCAAATGCTGTGTTCGACATACTAACAGGTGACGAAAGCTGGATTTACTGTTATGATCCTGAAACCAAAAGACAATCTGCTCAGTGGGTGTTTCCTTTCGAGGAGTTGCCAACTAAAGTGAAGAGAGATCGAAGTGCGGGGAAAAAAATGGTGGCCTCGTTCTTTGGAAGGATAGGTCATTTCGCAACAATTGTGTTAGAGGATCAAAAAACAGTTTCTGCAGAATGGTACACTACCAATTGTTTGCCACTTGTCTTGGAAAAAGTTCGAGAGAAACGACCTCGCAGTAGGATCCTCCTTCACCACGACAACGCCTCATCGCACACCGCCAAGCGAACGATCGACTATTTGGCGACATCAAACGTTGAATTACTGGGTCACCCGCCGTATAGCCCCGAACTCGCGCCTTGTGATTTTTATTTATTTTCAAAAATTAAAGAAAAACTTAAAGGAAAGCGGTTTATGAATGCTGAAGAAGCGGTGGCTGCGTATCGCGATGCCATTGAAGAGACCCCTAAGGACGAGTGGGCAAAGTGCTTTTCCCAGTGGTTCCATCGCATGCAGCGGTGTATTGACGTGAATGGACAATATTTTGAAAAGATATAATAAAACTAATAACTGGCTAATGTAATCAGTTTTTGATTTTCTAAGAACTTTCAGTTTGACCCTCGTATATAATAAGTACTAGAAAACCCGTAGTGCGAGGTGAGACGCAAACACGAGCGTTCTGCACTCTCCTTGAGAAAGACCAGAGGATGTGGTTGCAACTATAGTTCCTACTAAAAATGTTCATAAGCCATGTTAGTTTTAATAATTAAATTATTTAGTTTATTACAAGTTATATCCACGAACTTTAATTATCAATTAGCATTTTAAGGTCCTTATTACATACAAGCAGGTTTCTATTTGCGACACGCTGCGACCGTAATTATATATAAGCCTTTGATGCGTTTATAGCAGTGCATTTGAGTTTTTTATGTTATCAGTTAGATATTGGCAATTATTATTAGAATTCAACACATTAGTAGGCAATTATTTTTAACCGACTTCAAAAAAGGAGGATGTTATATGTTCATGTGTATGTTTTTTTTTGTGTGTATATATTTGGCCGACTTCTCCCCATTTGTGGACGGATTCTATTTTTTTTTGTTTCGTAGAGTAGGTATACGTCCGAGGTGGCCCCGTTTACATTTCATCAAATTTGGTCAAGCCGTTTTTGATTTACACTCCAAAAACTAAAAAGTGTTACGGCTATCTTGCTGATATAATTGACGGTGAATGACAATCGATCCCTTAAGTAGTAAGGGTCACATAAATTATTGTAATAATAAAAAAATACCAAATAATGTAACAGACTTCAATACCAAAAAGTGTGAAACAAGTTTTCGAAGTCGGTTCCATTTTTGGGTATTTTTTTTATTCCATAAGCCGCGCAAGTGGTCGGAAATGAGAAAGCTGTTTGTTCAAAATTGTCATCAATCCTCAGACCTTGCCATCATCTTCATCATCATACGCACCACGATATACAACTCTTTAGTTAAATCACACCTGGAATATCTAGTCGAAATCTGGGGAACAGCTTCAAAAACTAACTTGGATCCCTTACAAAGAATACAAAATAAAATAATTAAAGTCCTATTCCATTATCACTATCTTACACCAACAACATTATTATATAAAAGTACTAAGCTTTATAATATCAAACAAATATACACATATAACACTTGCATTCTCATAAAAAATATCATAACTCAATCAATTCACTCAAACATTCAGTTCACACAACACATAAATACCCACAATTTAAGGAATAAAAATAAATTAAGATTGATAACACCGCGTACTAACTATGGGAGAACAACATTATTATTTGAAGGAGCAAAGCTATACAATCACTTACCAAATGAAGTGAAAGAATGTGAAAATATTAATGCATATCGAAATAAACTGAAGCAATATATAAATAGCTCGTTAAATAAGTAATGCCTACCAAGCCAGAGGACTCATTTATAAATTATATTTAAGAGAATCTCATTGTAAGTGAACACTAGTTCTTATGAGAAATAAAGTTCTTTAAACCTATCTAATGAATGAAGAAATAGCTCTGGATAACAAGGGTCGGGCATCGATGAGACGTCCACGGGTTAGAACCCTACCTATCACGCTAGAGCTTTCGGTGGAAGTAACATGGTGATGAAATCCACAGCATGATAGTTGGGCACTTCTGGTCTCCGCCTGGTTAGCTACTACCCTCGAGTTTGAAAATCTGTATCTAACAGCTCCAACACACTGTTGGAGCATACTGCTCCAACAGTGTGTTCCGGCAGCAAGCCGTGAGAGCCAGTCCTTTGCTAGGTCTAGTCTGATACGACCTTCGAGTGCATCATCATCATTGAGCATCAAGTGAGCTAGTTACCACATAATAGTATTTTATGTATATTTTATGTTCTATATTTATACACAGGCCTCTAAGTGTTGGCTACAGCTTATGCTTTCCAATTGACGACTTTCGTCGTTTCCATATTTATCAGTGCATAGATCATAAAACAACGATTCACGTACTGACAGTCAAATCAATAAGCAAAGAAACCCTTTCACTAATTATTACGTTAAGAACTTTGCGATACTAAACATGTCATCGGCTCAACGTATTCGATGTCTAACGTTAGGTATTTGCCGGTTAATAGTTTAATATGTATCAATACGAGAATTTCAATAGCATTTAAATCCGCTCATCTGACAAATATTTTCCAGGGAACCAACTGGACTAAAAAGGACATCAATTATACTATGCCTACATGAACATACACATAACTGATTTTAAGTTATGACCTAACTTATACTTTATATTCATCATAATCATAATCAGCCTATTTTGTTCCCACTGCTGGGACTCGAGCCCTCTTCTCATAGAGAGGAGTTGGGCCATAATCCACCACGTGTGCCCAGTGCGGCTTGGTGGATAGGTTAGTGGCCAACCCATGTCGAAGTTTTCAGGTCGCCCGAAGGCCTTCGGCATAGCCTAACGACTGTTGTCCTAAGACAAAAAACCGGGACCGACGGCTTAACGTGCCCTCCGAAGCACGGAAGCGCTCAGTTGAATAATGCTAATAGCGGTCACCCATCCAACGCCTGACCGCAGCAAGTGTTGCTTAACTTGTTGATCGATTAAGAAAGCTCCGCTACGAGCGCTCTTTATATTGGTCCGTTCTAATTCTTGTTGCCACGCCTTCATTATGTGATACTCATTTAACTTGTCTGTTATATGTATTATGATAAAATATTACGCAATACATGAACTACATCTATACTAATAATATAAAGAGGCAAGATTCGTTTTTGTGGATATTGTAAAGAATATACTCAAAAACTACTTAACCAATTTCAAAATACTTATGATACAAATGAGCAAAGCTCACAAGTTTCATACGATGTTTTTCGATATATTTGCAAGGCTCAACACGAAACCCTATAAACGAGCTAAATATATTTTATGAAATAATGTATGGTAGTGCAGTGGGGAACGACAATGCATGCAGATTCTAAATTCCCCACGGCAGCTGGGAATGCAGTGGGGAATAAAAATCCCCTTCTGCACTACCAATATTGCAGCTTGATAGTGAAGCGGGGAATGACTGGAAAAAAACACACTTTAATTGCTTTTAGCACACACATAAGTACATACGATGTAAACAAAATATGATAATAATGGTAAATGGCGTGCAAGTTTCTTTCGCGAGTCGAATGCATGAACATACAGCCTATTAAAAAAATATCGTCAATGTAATGTAAGGTAAGGCTGAGCGCAGAATTGAGTCACGATAGTTTTAAGACAGACTATTGCTTTACAAAAAATATGAAGACGCGCACACTTCAAACAAGACGTCTCATACACAAAATTGTCTCCTATTCAAAACAGTTTTGTTTAAGATGTGTAACGTGTGATAGGCCAAACAATTTGGTTTTAGTTTTAAGACAGACTTGTCTATGTGACGAAAGTCTGTCTTAAACCTGTCGTGACTCCAATGTGCGCTCAGTCTTATACTTGCTTTAAAATTTTGAGTGATAAAATGTAAATATTATTGTGAATTACGGATAATCCAATATTATTCAATGTTTATTTGACTTAATCAAGGGCGGGCATACACATTTAATTATCCAAACATTGAAATGTATTTTAACGGCAACAAACCTCTAGGAATTTACTCACAAAAGAACTGTGTTTCCCGGTTAAATTGAAATTACTGTGTTTACTCGTATAGTATAGTTAAGGGTATAACATGTAGCAGGGAAGTACTAATTTAAATTTGTAGGGATAATTCTCTTATAGTTGGTTATAATTTTATTATACACGTGTGTGTTATAGTGCGATTTATGGCCCTATAAGCGATGTAATAAAGCTCATTTTACGAGCAAGTGTGTTGTCATTATTTTACCATTAAAATGCTACATTATTTCTTAGTAACATAGGCTGTATATTTTGATTTATAATTTTTTTATCACCACGCGGGTCAAACCGCGGAGCGTAGAACTAGTATTAAATAATTGGCGACGCAGTTTAATTTTATTAATTATTGACCCCTTCATATAACTAATTACAAATTTTTTTCTTGAAAATATAAAATATGTATTACTTCACTTTATATTTTGACATTGTTGCGTGTTAGACACAGTTATTTCATTGTATTTTAATATACTTGATTTAAAACAAAGTTACTTTTAAAATATAGGCGCGGGTTCCTATTTGCGACACACTATAATTGTATTGGCCTTTTATGCGTTCACAGCATTGCGTGTAAGAATTTTTCTTCCGAGTACTATCGGGATTCAATTCGCCATTAAGGATCAATTAAATTAATTTATTTTTTATGCGCCTAAGTTCATTTAATAGGCAATAATGAATCAAAACAAGTAAATAGGAAGATTAAGGTAAATGAATTCGCATTTAGCATGAAATTCTTGATTACAAACGCTTGTTTATTATTTTGTTGCTATGCTAATAAATAATAGTTTTAACAATGATACTAATATTAATTCTAATCACGTACCTAGTTATAAGAGATAGACACATCAGTATTGTTTGTGTTCTAGAAGGTTTTAACTATTTGCGTTATACAGTGTGTTTGGTAAAGGGACCGACAAACCAAATGAGCGTGTTCGGGGGCCCACTTGGAGAATACAAGTTGGCCAAAAAAAATCCCCGACACCCCAATTTTTGTTAACTAAATCAGTTAGTTAGCTCTGTTTTGTATCCAATTTTGCTTTGCGTGGCCTGAAGGTGTATTAGAGACCAAATTCAACTAAAAACATCCGGTCTAAAACAGATTTTACAAATGTTATGGTGGTAAATAGGTACAATTTCGGAGAAAAAGGAAAAAATCACAAAAAAGGTTAAACATATTGGGGGGTCGGGGTTTTTTTTTTGGCCAACTAATCTGTAAATGTGCTTACCATGTTTTGAGGCAAATAAATATGATTTATGGTTTATTTATTTATGAAACTAACTTCCAACACTATAGTATGGAATTCCTAGAAAATACCGATTAATTTGCTTAATGTCCACACACCGTATTATTTTGATTTGATAATAAATAAACACTATCTGGATAATGTTATATAGTTATCAGTCATTTCATGGCAGAATCCATGGAAGACCTCAGTACAATGCCCGAAGGCCTCCATCGAGTTTCCCAACGGGTAGGTCTTAAGATGAACATGGACAAGACGAAAATTATGTCCAATGCCCATGTTGTACCTACCCCAATATCAGTTGGGAACTCAGTTCTCGAAGTTGTTGACGAGTACATCTACCTGGTACATACAGTCAAACTAGGCAGGTCCAACTTCGAGAAAGAGGTCAATCGTCGAATCCAACTCGGCTGGGCAGCGTTCCGGAAACTTCGCGAAGTCTTCTCGTCAAAAATACCTCAGTGCCTCAAGACAAGAGTCTTCGACCAATGTGTGTTACCAGTGATGACTTATGGCACTGAAACGTGGTCTCTTACTATGGGCCTCATAGATAAGCTCAAAGTCGCACAACGAGCTATGGAGAGGGCTATGCTCGGGGTTTCTCTACGTGATCGAATCAGAAATGAGGAAGATCCATAGAAGAACGAAAGTCACCTACATAGCCCAGAAGATTAGCCAGTTGAAGTGGCAGTGGGCAGGGCACATAGCACGCAGAACAGATGGCCGATGGGGCCGAAAGGTTCTGGAGTGGAGACCACGGACCGGCAAGTGCAGCGTAGGACTGACACGGTGGACAGAAGACCTGATGGAGGCCGCTTCCAACCAGTCCTTTTGGAAAATCATGGGGGAGGCAGTAGTTCGTCAGCAGTGGACGTCCTACGGCTGAGATGATGATGATTATTTTGATTGATTTAAATAAAATCACTGGACGGTAATTCAATTTCAATGGGACCAACGTAAAGGTGTATCCTACCCAACCAAACTAAATCACCATAATCGGATAATCCAGTGTAAAGTTGTACGTGGTCAACATTAAAAGATATACACGTCGACCTAATAACTTTCTTCGTTTATGATGAAAATTAATAATGTTTGAACTTACCGCTTAAGAAAAGTGCATTCAGCTTAATATTTAAACTACGATATATCATTACAATTGCTACACCAATTTAACCTGTTGACTCGTGATTCGCCTCGAATTGCTAACCATAAATTTAAATATTTAATCTATGTCAATGAGTTGAGCAATTAAGCCAGACAAGCGCTTATGCCTATGCCAGCGACTTTGCTGGGCGCTCGACGCTAGCGGGATATTGCAATGCCTCGGGAACAAACTTCTGGATTGTTTAAAAAAATATCCTACATGTATTCCTGTATTTAAGCTACATTAATTTAAGCTTCATCCAAGTCTGTTTCGATGTTTATAATATTTGTAGGAAATATCATTTTAAACTACATTATTTTATTTAACACTATAACATTACTTAAGTAGGTGTACAACACAAACACCTACAACAACATCAATTTTGATTTTGAAGCTCCAGATAACCAATATCTTGCAACAAAGGTCAGTTGAAAGAAATAGTAATCAGTGCTTATTTATCCAGGTAATATTAGTTTACGTTTATTAGTGTCCTGTAAATAATATTTTTAATGTTCTTTTTAGGTTAATTTCGGCATCACCGGTGCTTGTCGAAGGCAGGAAATGAGTAAAATTATAACAAAAGGTATTGAAAACCATGGATCCATGTATCTGGTCAAAATACTTAACACTAAAAACAAAATTCCTCGCTGTTTTACTACACACGGTCCATTTTACGATATCGTAAAAAAATATGAAAATTTAAGATCGAAAAAAGCAAAGAGTGACAGATTATTTCAAAACTATCAAAAAGGTAAATGTACAAGTCAATGCATTGGAATAAATAAATTTGGTGCCAAACCGAAAAAAATAGCAAAGTTTCTAGGTTTACCAGATGCAGAATCTTATACAGGACATAGCTTTAGGCGAACGTCAGCCACATTATTGGCTGATTCAGGAGCTGATTTGCTTACATTAAAGCGTCATGGTGGGTGGCGCTCCAATGCAGTGGCAGAATCTTATGTAGAAGACTCTACCGAAACGTACCTAGTATTGGTAGAGTCTTCTACATAAGATTCTTTACTATACAAAATAAAGCCAACATAAGCGTCAGGATAACCCAGGATATCAATTTAGAACCAAAACCAAAAAAAATATGTCCCGAACCGCTTCCGTCAACGTCCTTCAACGTCATTCGATGTCAAGATCAATTTTGTATCTGCTACTTATAATAATGATGAAACACTTTTTCTTACTCCCTACGAGAACAATCCGCAATCTCCAACATTTACTCAAGTCACCCAATATCAAAATAATGATGTTTTAATAGCAAAGCGTTAACATATTATTTTACTTATTGTACTTTCAATAATTGTTTTAATAAATAAAAAATACTATGAACTGAAGTTTTTTCAAGCAAGTAAGTGTGTTGAAAAACGTCGTATGAAACTCGAGTGCGTTGTTTATTACAATATCTACTCCATTTAAGCCTTCGAGCTTTGATCTCAGGCCTAAAACCCGTCTCGATTCTAATAAAAAACTTCGCGCAAAATGTACTATTTCATCACACCTATTTGAAAAACGACAGTGGGCTTTAGAGTTTAGCGGGAGCAAAATTGGATTTAATATCTATGGGCATTTTTATTTATTCCTTCTAATTGGCCCATTAACATCTACAAGGCGACCCTGTGAACTCCGCGACCTTCATTTTCATAAAGGTTATTATTTTAACATAAAATTCACTTTTTTTAATATCAATTCGCAGAAAGTGATAAAAA
This sequence comes from Selenia dentaria, assembly GCA_917880725.1. NCBI lineage: Eukaryota > Metazoa > Arthropoda > Insecta > Lepidoptera > Geometridae > Selenia > Selenia dentaria. The sequence continues at coordinate 9,471,776 of OU862891.1, forward strand.
TGTTATGTATCACTCGCGGCAAAGGTACAACACACAAACACGTCTTTCATTTAACAGTGGGTGATACGGATGGACGGGGATGGTATCTGACCATTCTATACTATAATAATTCAGTGGCAAAAACTCATGGAACACCATTAAGTGAACATCATCCAGTTGACCCTTTATTATGAACTATGCGGTTGAAGAACCACAAGACCGCTCATAATACACTCATCTCGAAAATTACTTACATCAATATAAATATTTTTACTATCGTTCGGAATATTGGTCATACATCCAAGTTTGATATTTACGCGGTCATTAAAAGCGGCAAGTCGGCGACCTGATTCTGCGGTCAGACGTTGCAAAAGTGTATACTTACTCTTAAATGCAAAGAGACGTGTAGGCACAATAAAGATTACCAGTGTTATTTTTAGGTAGACGTTTAAGTTAAAATTTATCGGCCGCGAATTCACTTAAATATTTAATTTTAAATTAAATATTACTTATTTAATTAAAGCTTCGATTACGTTTAAATATAACAATCTAGCTAGAATATACCTTAAAACTACCAAAATAAACAGGACGAAATTTATTTGTAACGTGCTTTTGTGTCACTGAATCGGTTAAACTTTTACCGGGATTTTGGGTAAAAGTTTCCTATGGCAAGATAAAACGTTACCTTTTTTTCGGTTCTGGCAGGATGATCAACCCAAAAAAAATACAAGATATCACTTTTAAATGTCATTCGTATGAAAACTATCCGTCTGGACCTATGTAAATAGGGCGAATCTGTGAATACCCCATATATCGAAATCCGTATATCCGTATTCGTATTAGATGTATACGTACCTACATAAATAACACCTTATGTATGAAATTCCAGGCTTATGGACTTAACAACTTAATGTCTTAGGTACTTTATATAAATAATATAAAGTTTATTATTTATTACTTTTTCTAAAGGAATACTTTATATACTAATACTCCTGGCAATCGTCTAAAAAGACACAAATAACTACTTACTGTTTCCAGTCTGAGTGCTGTAGGACTTTGGTTTTCCCACTATTAATTCTCTAGATACATGTAATGTATGTTAGAACCTGAATGGAACTTGACCTTAGCGCCACTAAACACTAGTTGGTTCTCATTTGCGACAGACTTCACTGACATTAATGATTATCTTGATTTAGCCCCGTATTGGAATGAGCAGTTCAGTTCACTGCTTTTGACTGGAGCCGATGCCCACTTCTACCTGAGCTCCGACTGGTATAGTTTATTTTTCATTCTGAGCGTAGCAAGCGCTTCTTTGAGGGGGCAAGCTTAATTGGTGTAGATGGAGAATAGCATTGTAAAACAAGAATAAAAACATGTGCAAATTGAACTTTAGCGGTCGTGTACTGAGGAAAACTATAATTTTTAAACATGGTATTTGTATTTATATACATTATTATATGTAGTGTAATTATTGACATGTAGAAGAAGATATTTTCTACCAACTTCCAAAAAGGAGAAGCCTAGGTACTCATTTCGACTGTATTTTTTTAATGTTTGTTACATCATTACTTGCGTCCGGGTGAAACGATTCTCAAAATTCCTTTTTTGTTTAATAGCTGTTGCTTCCCCTTTGGCATTTAAATTTCATCAAAACCGGTCCAGTAGTTTTTGAGTTACACTCCAATAACTGTATAGAATGGAAGTCGGTATTAAACTTTTCAAATTGTACTTGTTTATTCTACGGACGACAAACCGCACACCTAGATTTGATAAACAATGATTATTCTAATAGTTTGGTGTATATATACTTAGATTGGTGTACGTGCTTATATTATTATGAGCGTATAGGAATAAATAATAACAATTAAATAAAAAAGCCTAAATATTTTAATATGAGACTGAAATTGGCAGGTCCCGTAGTCTTGTCCATAACCTATCTACCTACCTTTCTCTTATCACTAATAAGTTCATATAAATAGCCTTGCCATTTTACCCATTTTTGTAATAGATATACCATTTCACCATCCATCCAAAAAAAAACTGGTTTTATACTACTTTGTATTTTATACCAAACAGGCCTCAAGTGTTGGCATAGTCCCTCTTATGCCTATGTAAAGGACCGAGGAATAAGCCCTTGAAAAAAGTTAAGTATAATAACATAATAATAAATTATACTTACAGGCTTATTAACATAATAAGAGTATGTGTGAAAACCATTTTAATACTTATTTCATAAAAAAGTTATCTTACAATATAATTTTATTAAATGTAAGGCAAGGCTCGATCAGGCGTTGCATAAAAATTATCATAATTGCTATAAAGACGTTTTGTTCATAATATTTTGATGAACACCGTTTTATTACATTTTTATTGCCGGTGTGTAATTGGACAATTTAGATTTATTTTCGATTTTTCATTCCACACTCTGTATATCAAAATGTAGGTGCCTAATTACATGGTTGGACACATACTGTAAGAACAGCATTACTGTATAAAAATCATACATAAAGTACCTATATTATAAATTTAAAAAATTTAGTATCGACTTCCATTCTATTCAGTTATTGGAGTGAACCTCAAAAACTACTGGACCAAATTTAATGAAATTTAAAACATACTACACGAAAAGCACCAGCTTTCAAACAAAAAAGAATTTTGAGAATCGGTTCACCCAGTCGAAAGTTATGAGGCAAAAAAAAACTGTCAAATTGATTACACTTTTCTCTTTTTGGAAGTCGGTAGAAAAAAAGAGATGCGTTTTAGGAATTGAGGGCGCGTGTGTGCTAATGCACTGTTGTAATGCTAGTTAGTTAAAAAGTTGATTAAAATTGCTGCTGATTGACTGTTTTTTAGTTTTTACGAGTCGAAGTTCACACCTTACTGCATGGCGGGACAGATAATAGCTGGATTGGGATGCCTCATGTATGATGAATGGAAAAATCTGAATGTTAGTATCAAGCAGATGGAGACATGAGGCACAGTCAGTACTTATCCCTACATATAATAAAACTGAAGCTTTCGAATTTCTGTACAATGAAAAAGATCCTAAAGAACCGAGTCAGAGGGATGTAAAGAGTGAAATCAAACTAATTTAAATATTTTTTTAAATTTTTTATTTCTCTGTTTGTCTGTTCCTCTGTGTGTTCTTACGGGCTAATCTCCGAAGCGGTTGGACCAATATAACTAAAATTTGTAATTTATTTGTAATAAAATTTTAATAAAGTGTGGTGCTAGCTTATATTCTTGGTCAACATATAGGATACTTTTGATTGTTATCATCGTCAATCAGTGCCTGGAGTTAACCACGGGGCGCAGTAAGTAATAAAATATATCTGAAAATGTATTGACTCACAGAATGAAAAACTTATTGAGCAAATACAATTTATGCCATTCCAACAATTAACTTATTTATTCAAAGTACCAGGGTTTGATTCAATCGACATTACAATGATGTGCAATATATACATATACAGGTTATATAATATATAAATATAACTTCTCCTGACTGAGCTTTGCGTTGGTGAATCAGTGATAGTGAGTCACTGATTCACCAACGCAAAGCTGAAAACCGCTGGGGCTATAAACTTGAAATCTTGGCAGCTGATGACATTTATGTTGTAAGCAAGTTAAATTCAATTTATTTCTTTGGCTTCCTATCCCATAGACAGTAACAATACTGACTTGCCAGCGGATTCGGTTGCATTTTTTATAGTGGTTCATCAAAGTGACTTCTTCTCGCCTGATGAAAAGCGAAGATGGAATCAAGAAGCAATGACCATTAGTGCAGTCGTAAGCTGCACTAATCGCCACCCCTATGCTGACCTGACAAATGCTTTTTCACGCCCCGCTTGAAAGACCCAGGGTGATGGAATCAGCTGCAAGGAAATACGTACGCTGGCAGAGCATTCCACAATTTACTTACATGACAGAGGTAGGAACTGTCAAACTTTTTGGTTCGTGAGAAGAAGTTTTGAACAGTATATGGATGCAATGCTATGACGGAACGAGTAGTTGGTATGATGGCTTCGCCTGTACGAGATTAGAATGTCGAATTAGAAAGTAAAATGTGAATGTTTTTAATAATTCAAAGGCTAGACTCTGACCAATGGTTAGTGACAGACGAAGACTGTCAAGTAGATCAAAATAGCTTGACAGCATCAGTCAACCGAAAGAAGATTTTTTCAAATACTTAACATTCATACTGGCAACATGGCAAATGGAAAGTCAAACTTCACGATTGACTTTCCATTTTGAGGGAGATAATTATACTAGAACGACTACTTAATAGTCATCATCATCTCAGCCGTAGGACGTCCACTGCTGAACATAGCCTCCCCCATAATTTTCCAAAAGGACCGGTTGAAAGCGGCCTGCATCCAACGTCGTCCTGCGACCTATATCAGGTCGTCTGTCCGTAGCCGTAAGTCATCCACCGTGTCGGTGGACGACTTACGGACTACCTTAATAGTAGTCGATTCCAATGAATGTGCCCCATATGTCTGGTGCCAGTCTGATACCAGAAAAACTCAAGCTCGAAGTCAGGTTTGATCCAGCTGACGCCTGGATGGCGGTTGACCTTTATTATCCGAAAGATATTTGCTAAAAGTAAAACATGTTGCATACAATATCGTTAACCAAAACACATAAATCACAAATCTAAACACCCATAAAACAAATAACTATGAAATGCTGCACCTTCCGTAAATCAAGCTAGCAATTTTTAAATTTTGTTTTAAATTATGCATCCACCGCTTCGCCTTAAATATTAAGATAAAACGTTTAAAATAATTACAGGACAATTTAGTAGCTGTGCAGTTTCATTGATGCGTTGATACGTAGAGTTAATTCACCTGTACCGGGAAAATTCTTTATGGATACCACTGGCCCCGGGGGAGCACGGTGGTTATTTGGGAGTCCGAATATCCACTAAAAACCCGGGGAGTTCCATCTTCTCAACATGTGACGGGGGCACGGGCCCGCTCACGCAATACACCGCAGCTACCGTCAACGCCGCTGTCCACCTTCCGGCAGACCTACCTCTGAGAAGTTGTCCTTTGCGACTCCATTCGCAATAGATGCCCCGGAACTCATTTGGCATCTACGCCTCGTGAGGGCCTATGTCTAGTGCGGGTCGGATGCCCCTGCATCCGGCACCGCAGGCCTTCCAAGCGGAGATGGTGACCGGGCTCGATTAGCCCTTCTCCGTGGCCGCGCTCTCCGAAGCAAAACAAAGAGAGGGTGGGTCCCTCTCTCTTTCCCGCTTCTCTGCCTCTCTCTGCAGCATGATGGTTTCGCTTAAAAGAAGCAACCGCCTCCCACTACCTCTCGTCGCCCACCATCTGTTAATGAATTTATGGGCATGCGTCTTACAGAATCCTTATTTTTGTAAAATAGTATAGTTAGAATCAACTCCTTTGTTTACTTTTTATAATTTACTGTTTATTTAATATATTGTTAGATAGTTAGTTTCTTTGACTGTACTGTGATGAATCCCGAGACATTTATATAAATAGTCCCATCTAATTTTAATCATAATAATCATAATAATCATCATAATCATAATTAATTATTTTTTAATTTCGAATTTTAATCTCTGTAGTCTTGACATTTATTGTATATAGCTTCTATTAATAAGTATATAACACGTTAGATGTTTAATTGCATTGAGATTCTCAATACAATTAAATCAATTATTATTGAGAGTGGACGGTATAAATGTCATGGGTGAGATTCACATTCACATACATACTGATTTAAGATATCGTTTAAGAAATGTAATTTTATATGACGTGCCTAGTATAACGAACACTGTTATAAGGTCAATAAATAATTCTAATTCTAATTCTAATTCTGTACAATGATGGTGGGCAAGGAGAGGTCTGTCCCCACCACCGCAACTAGACAACGTCGCGCTTCGTCTCCTGCAGGGCATGCCTCCAGCGCGTGCTGAGCAGTGAGGAGCTAATCCTTTACAGCTTAATAACTTCTAGTAACAAACGTAAATGCTTGCAATATTACAAAAAAATATTATTAATTAAATAACTAAAATACTATTTTTGGCCCGTACTACGTACACGGAGCAAAAATTGATGTTTTTTTTCGTGTGATGACGAATGAAATTACCTACATCATTTTTGACACACTATTTTTGAAGTAAAACTTCTTTAGGCGCGTTGAGCACATTTTGGGTGATCACAAATCATGAAACTCGTGTCATCGGCATCGAACGTATCGCTTTTTGGGGGAAGAAAAATAAAGGAACTCGCGTCATCTTCACCGTCACCGAACGCTTCGTTAACCTAGTTAATGTAGTTGTGAAGCGAAAACTTCTTTTGGCGCGATAATGGTTTCTATGAATACCTATTGTTGTTGATTGTGTGTCTTAAAAATAATTCGAATAATTTACACTTTTATCGGGATTCCCTAAAGACTGCAATGCATGTTTTTTAACAGCAATACCATTTACAAAATACGACCCGCTTTTGCCTAATGCTTTGCAATATATTAATATGCCATTTCTAAACTATGCAACGTGTACACTTATAATCTTTAACGCTTTTAGATGTTAGTATATATAATAACATTCTTAGTAATTAGAACTCTTCAAAATACTTAAGAACTAAGTATACAATATTTTTTTAGTAAAAAGATATTTGTAATAATGCTTCTCTAGGGGTTTTTATTTCTCATTGATAACTTCATAAAAGTTTGTTTATTTGCTGGCTGTCAACTATTAGCTGTTAGCTACGGAACCTTACTAAGCATGACCCGACATCCTCTTGGCAATCTATTTTTAAGGGTTCTACTTTATTAGTGATAATCGAACGCCAGTTAATTAAACTGTTGTAGTCTGTTTGTATCCCCAGACCCAACTTTACGTAGTAGCTTATTTCAAACCCAACAAAAAACAAATGCCATTGATTTACCATAATGCACACTTTACAGGTAATAAATCTCAAATCCTTCTTCAGAATTTGATGGTTGTAAAATGTGAAAAGGTATTTATAGCGGGGATCACAACTAAAAACACTGCAAGAACAAGACGCATCAATCAAACGCATCAGTGAAAACGCGCTCTAAACATTGAAGGCGTTGATCGACCGGAGTAAAAATTACGCGTGCTCATGCGCAGGCAACGCAGAATGTCATTAAATTTTACGAGCGTATGAGAGGCGAAAAACGGCGTTTAACAGTTCAAACTTAGGGTAGCTTAGTGTGTGCTTAGGCTCTGCGTGCACTATACTTTTTTAACGTAGATCTACCGTGAATATGTGGTTAGGTACATTTTAAGTATAGTGCGTTTATGTTTTTATCCAACAAGCAGGATCTTAGAATTTGCGCGATCTTCCATATGCTGCTATTGTATAGATCCTACTAATATTATAAACGCGAAAGTTTGTGAATATGGATGTGTGGATGTGAGGATCTTTGTTACTCTTTTACGCTCAAACGGCAGGGGCAATTTTGATGAAGAATGGTAGATGCGGCGCTGGATTAACTCATAGGATACTTTACATCATCATCATCATCTATCACCACGCGGGGAAAATAGCATAATATGCTTGGGCACAGCATAGACAAAATAATAAGATCTCCGCCTACGTCAAGATCGTAATGATGACAGTTCTGTCTAAGTTTGTGTCAGTTTCTGATAGCATAGTCAAAAGCCTAATCAATTTGACAGCTCGATACACTGGACGTGCTCGGCGACCGTCAAGGGTGATGTAATGTAATGACAGTTTTTTCCATGGTGATTAAATTTATATTTGTATGGATGTAAGTCCTGTATTTTATTATTAATGTTTACTGATTGATATACCAATTATTTAAATTAGCTCATATATTATAGCAATAATTGTGTTTGACATGATTTAATTTTTTATGACATTTTGGTATAAAGATAGATATGCCCTTGGAGAAGATAATAAGATACTCGAAGTATTATTAATCCTGTGTAGACGTAGTCGCGGGCACGAGCTAGTGTGACTATATTTAAATCTAAGTAGATAAGATGTTATTAATAGTAATATTTAAATTATGATGTGATTAGGAGGTTAAGAACATATTATTGGCCGAGCGAGTGCGAGCGCGAGCAAAGCGTCTCTGCAATAGCTTGGGCAAAAATACTTGCGTATGTTCGGATGTCCAGCTGTTCTCTACAGGTCGCATTTCTCAACCGATTCTCGATTTGGTGAGGTGAGGTTATATTTCATATAACTTTATGCAAATAAAGGTTTTGGAAAAAATAAAGTTTTAATCATAATATTACTATAGACTTTCTACCGACTTCCTATAAAAGGAGGAGATACTCAATTTTTTTTAATGTTTATTACCTCACAACTTTCTACTTGATGAACCGATTTCCGAAATTCTTAGAGATACACTCCAATAACTGAATAGAATGGAAGTCGGTATTAAAATGTTCAAATTGTACTTGTTTATGTCAAAGTCAAAGTCAAAGTATATTTATTGCTGAATTACATGTGTAAAATGATATTATAAACTATAATTGTTTCAATGTAATCTGCCTTTTAAGGGCGTGCAATATTTATCTTAGGTACATATAATAACAAATAATTGAATTATATAATTAAAATACACAATAAAATACGAAATAAAAATGTCAAATTAGAATTCAAATTAAATGACAGTGAAATATAAAATTGGTCATTATGAGGATATATTAAAATTAACATTACCTACCTAATTATAATCTATGACACAATATATAGATTGAAATTTTGCCTAAAAAATATATAATAATTAATTAAATTTATTTATCAACAGAATTATCGTTCATAAATTCATTAATTTTGTAATAACTTTTGCTTAATAATATCGTTCGTAGCTTTCTCTGAAACAATGAGGTTGGCAATTATCTCAATGAAAGAGGTATTTTATTGTAAAATGTATGTTGATATGTTGATGGATATGTTGACTTTAGTAGTAGATTAAGTTAGGATATAATGTGTGATTAGATTGTACGGAACTGTTAATTACCAACATGAATGAATTTCGGTATGAAATCAAAGTATTCTATTTTAAATGTGGTAGACCTGGTCTACAAAGGGAACGGTCGTTCTAAAATAAATCCTCAAACTGCAACATTGTCAACATTACATGTACACAAATGAAAATGGTATCATATGATTGTAAGTAAGATCATTTGCGACAGCAATAATATGCCGATGATAATTAACAAAGATGGCATAATATGCCATCTTTGTTAATTATCAATGACACTTTTAGCCCAGTGGCATTAGGATTTGACCCGGAAAAAAATTTAGGTGGTAATTTACTTTCGGAATTAATAAATAATAATGAATTAAGTTTTGGATGTTTCACACCACTGCTAGATTAGTACGTCAGGGCGTATTGGTACAAAAAAGGAGAAATAGCCCAATCTAATTAGCTCAAATAAGGGGCATACGAATTAGCTAAAAGAAATGAAGTAGCAATTTTCATTGGAATTCGTTAGGGGTGGTCACTGGCAGTATTTAAATTATGTTTTGCGTGGTACTCGAGCAGTTGAGTCATCCGCCATCTTGATTTTAAGGGTAATTTTTATTTTAATGATGTCTTGTTTATTTTCAATTTCACATGAAAAATGGTATCCACACATTTAAATTTCCTACAATTTTGGTTTCGATATTTTTTCCAGGAGTCGACATTTTGCTATTTAGACCTCAAAGACGAGGTGAATTTTGTTCGATTAGAACTCGTTTATTTTCAATTTCACATGAAAAGTAATTATTCAATTTTTTCAATTCATTTATTTTTTTCAACCATCAGTCATATTAGCATGTTAAATAATCTTAAAAAATTAAATTACACAAAATTAAATTCAAACATCATCATATAAACATAAATCATATAAAGTTACAAATAAAAATAAATTAGTATGTCCACTTAATGATAATGATTAGCCTGCCTCTGTGTCATTTGTTTGTTCGTCAGTGCATGAACCATTGAACAATGGTTTATGTACTGACAATCAAACCTATTCGCAAATACGTTTAGTATGATGTTGGAGCTGGCCCGGAGCCTGCGCCCCAGGGAAGTGCATCGCTTCCGCATCGTCGTGTAGAAACAGTCGACACGGGAGTCCGCAAACATCCCTGATGCGCTACAGTGCCGGGGCAGCCCCATCAGCACCCTCATCATCATCTCAGCCGTAGGACGTCCACTGCTGAACATAGGCCTCCCCCATGATTTTCCAAAAGGACCGGTTGGAAGCGGCCTGCATCCAACGTCGTCCTGCGACCTTCATCAGGTCGTCTGTCCACCGTGTCGGTGGACGACCTACGCTGCGCTTGCCGGTCCGTGGTCTCCACTCCAGAACCTTTCGGCCCCATCGGCCATCTGTTCTGCGTGCTATGTGCCCTGCCCACTGCCACTTCAACTGGCTAATCTTCTGGGCTAAGTCGGTGACTTTCGTTCTTCTACGGATCTCCTCATTTCTGATTCGATCACGTAGAGAAACCCCGAGCATAGCCCTCTCCATAGCTCGTTGTGCGACTTTGAGCTTTTCTATGAGGCACATAGTAAGAGACCACGTTTCAGTGCCATAAGTCATCACTGGTAACACACATTGGTCGAAGACTCTTGTCTTGAGGCACTGAGGTATTTTTGACGAGAAGACTTCGCGAAGTTTCCGGAACGCTGCCCAGCCGAGTTGGATTCGACCAGCACCATTCAGCACCCTAAACGCATTATTGTATTGTATAAACGAGGTTAGTTGAAATTCAATTTCCTGCATTTTTAGTCATTTTCAGTTTAAAGAAATTACTTCACTATAATCTAATTGCCCTAACCGCTGCCTGTATATATAAGGGTCATGTTCAGGTATATCATATTACATCACCATATTCATTCCATTTTGTTCCCACTGCTGGGACTCGAGCCTTCCTCTCAGAGAGGAGTTGGGTCATAATCCACCACGCGGGCCCAGTGCGGTTTGGTGGATAGGTTAGTGGCCAACCCATGTCGAAGAATTCAGGCCGCAGGCCTTCGACGTAGCCTAACGACTGTTATCCTAAGACAAACAACCGAAACCGACGGCCCTCCGAAGCACGGAAGCGCTCATTTGAATAATGCCATTAGCGGTCACCCATCAAAGTCCTGACCGCAGCAAGTGTTGCTTAACTTGGTGACCTCCCGCGCGGTCTACTGACTTTTACTTTGCCCTGAACGACAAGCCGCTCTATATACTGCCTGCCCCGCCTCAAAATGTATCCGAAGAATGCGAGGATCCGGGATTGCACTAAAGCTGAACGCTTCTTGATGCCAAGTTCTTGAAGTATCGAGACGTTTGTACGAAACGTCTCTGTATGAAATAAAAAAAAACTCATCCATCCATCGAAACTGATATAAGTACTTTCGCGTTTATAATATAAGTTTGATTTTTGTACATTAGTAGTGCTGTTCTTAGCCATGTCCAAAACTATCCAATTAAATATTTCGATATAGACAAAATAGTGCGAAATGAAAATCACAATTAAATATTTATTTATAGGTACGTACAATTGGATTTAAGATCAACTATAGTTAAATGTAACCAAAACACCCACATATCAACTTAAATTATGTTGCTCATTCAATAATAAATATACCCATTACTTATACAGTTGACGACTCGCGTTCAAACGTAACATTTACAACGCAATATCTCATTTAACAACATTAAAATAAATGTGTACTCGTAAATAAATAATTTGTAGCAATTATACCAATGATGGAATTAAATTAAGGTCGAGTAAGTTAAGCATTATATATATTGAGTTTCAATGGCCTTGGAAGTTTTATTCCGTGAGAGGAAAGAGTAAAATAATGTGCACGTCACCGTCAGGGAGAATGAGAAATTTGGGTTAGTACTAGTTTTTTTGACCTGATAACGATACAAATCGATGAACGCCGGCTGCATACACAAAAAAGTATGACTTATTGTCACGTTTCGTCTGAACCAAGCGTGCAAGCGAGAGCGCGGAACAAGCGAGAGCGCGGAACAAGCGATAGAGGCACGATCGGCCTAAGCGTTCGGATTGTCTTATGACGTTATCACATAAAATTATTGTCCGTAAACAGACAATACAAACTACCATTTTTTATGTTATTAGGAGATGATACAAGCACGAGGCACGAGGTATTAAGCAGTTCCTTTGCTAGAGCAGGTGCCTCCGTAGCAAGTGACTAATTTAACTGCCTGCAACCGTATCCCTGAGAAGTTGTTTCTGTAATTTCGCCGGTACTCATATACTTATTCTACCGACTTCGAAAAGGGTTTTTTTTTAATGTTTGTTACCTCATATCTTTCTAAACCGATTCTAAAAATTCACTCTTTTTGTTTGAAAGCTTGTGCTTCCCGTGTGGTCTCATTTAAATTTCATCAAATTCGGTCTTGTAGTTTTTGAGATACACTCATTGTGTATCTCAAAAACTATTCATTTATTGAACTGAATAGAAGGAAGTCGGTATTAAATATTTCAAATTGTACTTGTAAACCAGAACACAGTATTGCGAATATTGCTGCTCCGCGGAAGAAACAGGTAGGTGTGGTGGCAGTATTTCCCCGGACGAACTCATTTACATATAACTATACTACACTATTAGGTATCTAAGTAAGTACTAAGTCTTCTGTAAGAGCTTACACACTTAGTATTATCGCTGTGCCAGATATTCTACCCTGAATTATTCATTAATTGTAAGGAAGCATAAGATTAGCCAGTTAAAGCGGCAGTGGGCAGAGCAGATACAACGCAGAACAGATGGCCGATGAAGCCGGAAGGTTCTGAAGTGGAGACCACCGACAGGGTGGACTGGCGACCCGATAAAGGTCGCAGGACGATGTTGGATGCACACTGCTTCCAATCGGCATTTTGGAAAATTATGGGGGAGACATTTGTTCAGCAGTGGACGTCCTATGGCTGAAATGATGATGATGGAAGCACTACTGTGTTATGGTCTGAAGAGCAATGTAGTTGATGAAAATACTAGGTAACTGAAACAGAAGACGACTAAATCACAAAAAGTGTCTCAGTATGATGAGCGTACTGTAGTACTATGCAAAGCGTTGATAATATTTCTGTGTGATTATAATCTTAGCATGTTATTTCTGTCATAAACAGTATTTCTGAATCTCCACGTTGATTCGTCACTACAATCGTAGCAGGGTAGATTGTTGAACGTTGTGAAAAACTAGAATTGACCCCCAGTTCCTTCTCAAATCTAAGAATTTTGAGCGTCTGGTGATAGGATGCTAAATGTAAACCTCAGCCCTTACGTTGGAAAACGCCCGTACGTCGCCGTGGGGTGCTTAGAATAGTACCTCCCCAACTCTACCCGTGGGTGCCGTAGAAACCGGCTAAGGGATAACAATCAGAAGGTGGGCAGCAGCACCTTCCCAGTCAAAAACCCCAAAACTGCGCTCGCCAACCCACCTGCCAAGCGTGGCGAGTATTGGCAAAACCGAGTGCCGACACGGTGGACAGACGACCTTATAAAGGTCGCAGGACGACATTGGATGCAGGCCGCTTCCAACCGATCCTTTTGAAAAATTATGGGGGAGGCTTATGTTCAGCAGTGGACGTCCTATGGCTGAGATGATGATGATGATGATGACGTAGGAAAAAACATAAAGGTTGAGCTCAAACATATAATCCTAGTTCAAGTACTTCCTATTTTTTCAAATTTATTTGTATACTTGCTGACCCGCCAGCGGCTTCGGTCGCTTGGTCTTTTGTAGTGGTGGAAATGTCGTTTTGGAACCTCGAGGTCATGGGTACGATGAGTTTGATTCCAGGGTTAGACAGTTATTGGGTTTTTCTGAGAAAGAAGGATATTCTCAATAACAGTCCAGAGCTTGGAACAGTACCCCGCAGATAGCAATAGGCTCGCCCCCTATAACATGATCACATGATCAAAAAAGTATATGGCGAAACGTAGGCGAAGAAAATACCGCTGCTTAACCCTTCGAGGATATACCCCATAGACTGATGTTCCCGCCCCTCGGTTTCACCTCCGTGGTGATGGATGGTGATGATGAGGAAAAGTATTATATTAATATAATAATTATATATAACATAATATTATAATATATAATAATAGTGGGATGTGTATATTTTGGACACCTGTTACGAAATAGTTAGAATTTTAAGATGTAGATGGTTTTCTTTATCAAGCTCGCAATCTAAAAGCCGGAAACGACAAAAAATGCCAGCGTAAAGGTTCATACAGACAGCTGTGGTATATACATATAGTATTGAACTGGTACAATCTTTGAGCTCTCAATCTCCTACGCAGCCCATTCTACGAAATTTATAGCCAACAAAACTGATTAGAGTTTTCACCCAATATTTACGCCGAATCTATTATTATTTAATATACTCTATATTAATAAATATATTCTATTTAAATAATAACTATTATAAATATTTTTTATGAACAAGTCTATACATATTATAACAATAGAAACATAGCAACCGTTGTCTATTTAAACTAAACTAATTTATGATGCAATGGGAGTGCCTGATATTACAAAGAAACTTCCAATGTAAAAAATAAGTAAATAATATATAAATTATAAGCATAAAGTTAACTAACATAATAAAAAGATACAGAAAATACGAAACTAAACTAAACTATTTCGTATATTTGTTTTGTGTACATTACAACAACTGAAGTGTCAAGTAGAGTTTTGATTTGCAAATTTATGTTGTGCAATACACACTGGATTAAATTTCACAAGTACAATTTGAAAAATTTAATACCGACTTCCATTCTATTTAGTTATTGGACTAAAAAACTACTTAACCGAATTTGATTAAATTTAAATGGGGAACCACACGGGAAGCACCAGCAAGAACAAAAAAGAATTTTAAGAATCAATTCGATATACAAATTATCGAAAGTTATGAGGGAACAAACATAAAAAAATACAGTCGAATTGAGTACCTCCTCCTTTTTGCAAGTCGGTAGAAAATGTTTATTGTTAGCTTAATAATTACTTTATTATAATATTGAATATGAATTGTCATAATAATATTTTAAGTATTAAGATATTCAACCATGCCATAGACTATAAAGAGGAGTAGGAGTAGATGCGTATTTCTGGGTAGAGTATGTGTATTTGGGTAACGTGTATGGGGGAGCCTTTAAACACACACCATTTACTTGCTGGTGACATCAATAGAATGATATAGGCTTGAATATTTTGCCAATATCTAGGCTGATGTCACGAGGAGTGTCTATTTTAACAAATGGACGAACGGAAAATTCAAATATCGTCCGATTTTACTTTGAATAAAACTATCGTTGGAATACACTTGTTCAGTTGTTATGCGACCAATCTTTTAAGCGACTTCTAAAAACGAGGCAATTTTAAAGACATATATTTCAAAATGTTTTATTTTTGTATGCCCACGCATAACTTTTAGTGGATTATCCGATTTGGATTAATTATTTGTTGGATAGGCCCCTAGTTGCTCCCATTTAAATTTAATACCTAATAATTAAACTTATGCTTTAAATGACGAAAGTATTTTAATTGATAGTAAGTAGCACGTCATCACTTCACTGGCGTATCAAAAGTTATGAGAGTCACACAAAGAGTCATTATATCAAACCATAGTAATATACATTAAAATTAAACAAAGTTGGGTATTTTTAAACTAAGTACATCCCAAAGTTTCCCCTGCGTTAAAGATGAATATCAGAAAAAAGAATAAAAGTAAGTACCAAGCCTATGTGTTATTTGTAGTCATGCTCATGTGAAGACTGGTTTAGTATTTTTGGTGTAAAAGAGTACGAATTTTATCCATACATCCTAACAGACACAATTCTGATTATATTAAATAACTAGCTGACCTGCCAGCGGCTTTGCTCGCTTGGTCTTGTTGTAATGGTGGAAGCACCGCTTTTAAATCTCGGGGTTCTGGGTTAGATCCCCGGGTTGAACACTTATTAGGATTTTCTGACAAATTCTCAATAGCAGTCCGGAGTCTGGAACACTGTTCCGTAGAAGGCAATAGGCTCGCCCCCAATAAATCCGAGGATATATAGGTGTGACGCTTTTTACGTTGTGTTTAAAAATAACGTGTGTTGCATTATGTTCGTTTTTAAGTACCTAACGTAAGTTTATTTCTACCATGTTTTGAGTGAATTGCACCAGAAATAATTTTTACTTATAATAATTTCTGAACCTCACCTTATATGGGTGTATTTGCAAAAAGTAAAAAAAGACGTGTTACTTTCTTAACTGTTATAGCTTTTAGCCATACTATAGAAGTTACTGCGCGCCGACTAGTTAATCGAAACCCCAGTTTTATATGAGTACTGTGTAGCATAGAGAGGTCAAGCTGCCATCTTGGATTTATGTGATGGATCAAATGAAAAGTTTTTAGTTCGGAGCTCTGGGCTCTATTCTATCCATATTTTTCATCGAAATCCATGTGGTAGTTTATAAGTTATGCTTGAGCATACAGAGAGACAGATAGACAGACAGTTTTTTTTTTCAAAATCTTAATTATCTTGGTATGTAGGTAATGTTACGTCATCTGACCCACATTTTATTTATTTTTCTTCCAAGTACAGACTTTTTGGCCTCTACTCCTTTATTATAAGTATAAATTATATATACGGTCGCGACATTGTATTAAACAGTTTACAATGCTTGCTCTGACGAATATTCAAAAGTTAGGTTAGGTTTTACCTAACGTTACATCATATAATCATATAATAAAATGTGAGTGCTGCATTATTATTGTCTATCTGAGATGACAGATACAAAAGACAGAAGTCTCAAATAAACAACAATAATAAATACTACTTATAGTACAATTTATTTTGCGTATAATGATGTATGTTACGATGTATGGACAAATATAACTAATACTACCACATTTTTTCACTGATTGGATAGACTTGATACCATTTTTTTTTTTTTGTTTTTTTTGTCCCGGGGAATCCTTTATGGATACCACCTACCACGGGGAGGTAGGTGGTTATGTGGGAGTCCGTATACCTACCAAAACCCCGGGGTGTTCCGTCACTGCCGCCCTCGGCTGGAACGCGGGACAGATTTTCCACACGACCGCGAACCCGCCGTGGCTGTCCGTTGCCGGACCCTTTTCTTCGCGGCACGCCAGAACACATGGCACGCCGCAACTACCTCGGAGACCAAACCCGCCAACAATGAGCGCCAGACTTCCCCGTGTCTGGACGCCCGTGGTCTCCCTGCGGTGGGTCGGATACGTAGCCCCACCGCCTGCTACGTCAGCCACAGGGGATAATCCCCAGCGACCCCGCCTCCTCGAGTCTGCGCTGAGCGCCCGGACCCCACCTCCTCGAGCCTGCACCAAAGTGCCTGGGCCCCCCTCCTCGAGCCTGCGCCAAAGCACCCGGGCCCCACCTCCTCGAGCCTGCACCAAAGTGCCCGGGCCCCCCTCCTCGAGCCTGCGCCAAAGCGCCCGGGCCCCACCTCCTCGAGTCTGCGCCAAAGCGCCCGGACCCCGCCACTCCTATGTGGACTTGGCGGCCAAAGCCCATAGGAGCGGCTCCGCCTGAGTCGGCCAGCGCACCCCAACGCCGGCGCGGCCCCTGGGTTCCTCTTGGCTTCACCGTGGTACTCCAAGCCACGGCTACTGAGCCCCCCCGCCACGTCAATGCGGGAACCCTTCGGGGGGGAGACTTGATACCATTAACATAACAATCAAAAAGTCTTGGCAACAGCACAAAAGAGTGCGAGAAAATATACTCTATTTAATCCGCTTAAAACTCAATCTCAAAATATAATATGTATTTAATTTGACCAACTCGCAATAAAATCCAAAACAACCAACTCATTGAGAACTCTGAACAAGAAAGCAACAGTTCCTGCTATTTAGATCAGCCTAGATACCAAATTGACATAATAAATTAATAACACTATTGATAACGAGCCAAATGGGACGTGGACTATAGCATAATAAATAATTAATTACATGTTCGTACTATTAAATTCGATCTTGATATAGAGCAAAATAACTCCGAGAGTTACTCGTACAATAATGAACGAGAAAAAAGAAGAAAAAATTCTGTAACATATGTGATTATTTCAGCTGATAAACATAACCTGTGACCATAGCAACTTTAAGTGCAATAATTTACTGAAACAGTATCTTGAAATTTTCTTAAGTGTAAGATATATATTTATATTTTAATATCACTTTTTTAAACTTTAACGGTTGTTTTTAATAATCATTTTGTTACTTACGTGACGAAAACCGTGGTATTCATTTATAATGAGCTCTTGATATTTCGTGTATTTGTGTGATTTCAGAGTGTCGAAATATCGGGAGTTATTTTATTATTTTTATCACTTACGCTGGAGATACACTCGTATTTTGACTGGTATCATGATTTTAGGTCACTTCTTCAGCAGGCTGTTCTAGCCAAAACATAGTCAAATCTACAGAAAAAGTACTTGGCACTGTGAACAAAGGTGAAAGTTACGATAGAGATATATTAGAGGTTATAGACGCAGATTATGTAATAGCTAACACCGAAATGCCGATAATTAAAAAAAAATATAATCTCATTCGGTAATTTTCTAATTATGAAATGAAATACAGACTTTTATTGGCATATTTTATTTACATACTTCTTTAAGAAAATTAAAAAATGAAATTAAAGCATTATTCTCCTAACAAAACAATGCTTTAAAACGATTTTTTAATTATTAAAGTACAATGTGTCCCGACCAAGGAGGTTTCAATTCTATTTAAGTACACATTATCTGTGGTGAGCGCGCTGCGCGCGCAACGCGCTGGTTCCGAGCCAATAGACCAATAGCAGACTTTTTCCACTGATATTGGCAAAATCGCGGTTACGCTGCACAAGCCATACAAACAAGAAGAAGAAGACTTTTTCCATTTTGGCGCTATTTCGTACATACGAATTTGATTAATAATTTGTTTTATAAAACTTTAGTAGCAGAAATGTCATGAGATTAAATAAAGTAGTGTATGCAACTGCATATAATTACGTGTTAAAACACTCGTGTAATCTTATTTTGACAAACTACATTCAAGTTTTAATACCCTCTATTATATGACAGTTGCATAAACTACTATATTACTTCACTACGTTACAGAATAAATGTAGCTACACTACACAATAAAGCTGCTCTCTGATATACAAATATTTTACTATAATTACTAAAATATGTGAAGTTTGAAGATGATCATTCTCATAGATAATATATATAGTTATATATATAATAGTTCACACATCTTTTGAGGATCAAAGATGAGCGGATCTCTGAATGTAATAGGCTAGATTGTAGATTTTAACATAAATTAGCAAAAAAAATAACCAATAATTAATGCGATATTAGAAAGAAAAATTATCTACGCATCCTTGGACAGGAACCCGCGTCTTCCGACAATCCGCGTAAAGCTTTGGTTTCCTAGGAAAGCGGTGCCGTCATATAGCGGCCGTATTATTACGGACGCAAAAAGGCAGCCGTCTTGACGGTGACGACATGTGGAAAGTTCCACGGCCGTTTTAATACACCGTCAGTATTTATTTTGTAAATTGTATATACTTACTAACCTGTTTTATTTAATATTTCTCCAATTTCACGCCACCAATTCTGTTTCAATTGACTTTTTCTGTATTCTTTACTTTTTATATTATAAATAGCTTCATGGTCACGTACGAAATCTATAAAAATTTCGTCGTCCTCGCTGCTCCAAGAGTTGCAACTCATTTTGTACGTTGTTCCGTTAAAAAAAAACACAAATACGTATTTAAAATAGCTTCACCGCTATCAATGAAACGTTCACGAAACCATATGACACTGACAAGACGGCCGTCATGCAAAAGGCGGCACCGCTTTTTGACGTTACGGTGTCAGTTACCGCTCTCTAGGAAACCGCGCCATTTTGTTTACATAGACAACGTTCTAGTGACGTCATTCACTGTATTACGGCCGCTATATGACGGCACCGCTTTCCTAGGAAACGAAAGCTTAAGACGCCAGTTCCCATACGACGGTAAAATCAACCTCCACTTACATAAGTTTCGCCTCATAAGTCGCCATAGATATTATTATGGCACAAGAGCTATTATTTGTTACCAATTTGGCGTAATAATAAAAATATGGCCATGTGAGGAAATCTACGGGAGGTTAATGTACTGTTATAATTACATGTTTTTAAATTCGTTATCAATGCAGTCAACAAAATGTCATCACAGTTGCGTTTCTCCGTATCAACGCTATTCGGCAAACTCAAACGAATACCAAATTTGTAGCTAATATAATATACGGGATTCACCTGCCAATAAAGTTCTTTGTTCAGTCTGTAGTCGTCAAAAGAAAAAGTCCATTTTACATCGGTTCATCGAATTCAGGACATAATAATAACAAACATTACTTTGCCATAACCAAATTCAACATCAAAAGATTTGGTACCTTAAGGCCTAGGCATAAGATATATGGTATGTTTATCAGACTGTTACATTAATTTGGTCACCATACAACATTGATGAATCTCCACCCGTTTTAGGAACGGACAAAACTGACATAAAATGAATTAAACTTTCAAATAGCCGGGAAGACTTTGTTACCAACCGCAACGCAAAAACAGTCAAAAGTCAACATGTTTCCGAAAACTGCAGCTTGGATTATATGGGGAATACCAAAATATATTAAAGCGCATTGAGAAACATATTAAAAACAAATTGTTCGTGGCTTCATATTTATCTGGTTTTGTTCCCAAACAAAACGGATTGAAGGTTTTTTATAAATTTACTAAGTATCAGTAAGTTATGTGCCGCGTTAGGAAATTACTATGAAACAGAGCAAACTGGTATAAAACTTATGCAAGCTCCAGGATCAGTCCTCTTTCAAAATATGTTGAAAATCATTCAGCCACTTCAGTGCATGTGCATATAAAACATACTCAAACATTCAAACACACCCTCACACTTTTATCCTATTTAAGTGTAAAAACAAATTGCTTGCGCAAGTTTGTGTGTGAGAATGATTGTTATCGCCTAAGTTTGAGTTCTATAATAACATATAGGTTAATGTTCTAATTACAAAGAAAGGGTCAATGGAAATAAAACCCTTGGGTCGATTCACTCAAAGGTACAAATAAACTACAAAGTAAAACAAATGAGCACGTGTTATATATTTATTCAAAACTACCTACAATCTTTTAAACTACTACTGAACAAATGAAATTCATAGCAAACATCGTTGCAATTTTGACAACATCCGTGAAACAAATGATAAGATGACAAGAAACGTTGGAAAAACAACCTTATGTACAAGGGCGATATCTCATAAAGTATTTGACATCGGTGAGCGTGTCGACGAGCGCATCGATTAGAGAATTGCACGGTTGAATATAGCATAAAATATCGCCATGCCTACATATCTAGACATCCCATATAGGCATGACACAGATGGAGGAGATGATTATGAGAGGTGTCAGACACGTTTTGTCAAAATGATTTTGATCATATGTAATATGAGGTGATCTTATTGCCATCTGGGGCATTGTTCCAGACTCGTGACTGCTGCTGAGAGCTAAGATTTTTTTACCTGTTCAACTTTCTGATTGAGAGTGTCTTTGTCAGAAAACCCCAACTACTGTACAACCCGGAGATCCAACCCAGGACCTCAAGATTACTACACAATCAAGGCAGTAAATCTTTTAAATATACTTCACATAATTACCACGTGCGGATCAGCTAATATTATTATCATCTTACTAATTAGTGTGTTTTACAGACGTCATTCAATTTTTTTTAAAGATAATATCTATACAAATCATAATGTCTATCGTTACTCCTGTAGTCGATCCGAACAGCAATGATACGAGTACCTCATTTAAACAAAATCAATTAAACCTGTGAAGCAGTAGGATGAGCGTAAGAATATGTACATACAATAAACACCTTAACCCGACCAGTGTCTACTTCTTTCACTGCCTTTCGAAACTACGGATAAAAGTTCAGATAAAAATTCTACTCTTGAATAGTTTGACCAACTAAAAGTAAATTTATACCGGTGAAGTGCATTTGACCTGATAAAATTAGTTACACACAAGAGTTATAAATATGCGTTACACTTGGAGTATGCGTGACATGTCTTATATACAGGGTGACTGGTTGAACACTTTACATATTGATATATAGTGCTCAGTACTCGATTCTCGTTCTAATTAAGAAAAAAAAATAGGTGCCTAATATTTACCTAATTTAACTTTAATTGTCTACTCAAAACAATAAACATGGTCACTCGCGGCGCGCGTGTAGTAATAAAAGCGCGGCGCGGCCGGGCGGGCGGCCGACGATCGCGGCATTCGCGGCATCCTTTGGCGGCGCGGGCGGCGCGGCCCTTTGGGTCATTAACCCCGTTCGGACGCAGCTTGATTCCTTTGAACGCGGCGCGGCGCTTTGGGTCATTAACCCCGTTCGGACGGTGTCCATAATTTTCGAGTTATAGCACATTCATAGAATGAAGGTTTCCTCTGTAGTTTAACGGTATTTTTTTAATTTTATTTTTTTAAACGTTTCATGTGACCATGAATTATCATGTCCTTGTTTATGTAAAGTGTTCAACCAGTCAGTCTGTATAATGTCATATCTTAGGACTTTTTTGTACGTACACATGGTGTACGCACGACAAGCGACGGGTTAACATACTATTGGATTCTTTGAAAATCGGGTAAAAATAAACATCGTGTTCCTGTAAGGGTATCTAGTGATCGAGTAATTAAACATAACACTTATGTGTTTGCCTTAAATTGATTTCCCTGTCAGCACACACTACGCGGACCATCAAAGTCAACTGACAAATACGCACTGGCTTTTTTCAAATGCTATTAAAGGGGGATCCCAATAATCTATCTATCCACGGTTTTCCTTAGTACCGATAGAAATGTGACATAACGTCCATACAAATAGTGTCAAATATCTATCTCTAGTAAGGTAAACCGGCGATAGATAGATTATTGGGACCGGCCTTTATTCGTATAGGTACAGTTATTGCTTTCGCTAATGGGTTTCAGAACGGTCTAGGCACGGTAATATTAATACTACCGTGGTGTATTGTACGGGAAATTTAAAAGTAAATGAGCTATTTAAAGATTAGTTACTTTTGTTTGTTTGAATTGAATAGGCTCTGAAACTACAAAACCGATTTAAGAAATTATTTTACCATTAGAATCTTACGTTATCCTTGATGAACATAGCTTATAATTCTAATTCTAATTCTATATTTTGATTGATCATCATCATCATCATCCACCACTACCGTGGAACGCAGCTAGTAGAAAATAAACTTATATTTTCTATATTGATCGGACTGTACCCGCCTTATAAAACAGTATAGAAATAAATTTATAGTATTATTATGATACACAAATCCGAAGTATGATATTAGCATTGGTCGTGTCAGCTGTACTATAAGTTACTTATGATATGGAACGGACTGTGTGGTCTTGTAAAGTAACATTAATGCGCGTTTAATGTTAAATTTCATTTTACAAGATGTTGCCTGCATAAGATTTTATGTTTACCCGACTGCGGCGACGCCCAAAAGGAGAGTTATGCGTGAAAGGTGCTGTCAATTCACGACGTCAATATACGATACGGAAATAACGGTTTTTGAAGCAGTTTATCTTGTATGCAACGATATAATTAAAATTAAAAAAAATAACAAGACTTAGACTTGTAAGTACACATTGACGGACTTAAAAACATATTTTAACATACTAGAGTACATTAAAATATTCAAACATACCACTTAATTTCACCTTTAAAACATTTTAGCTCTTTATTCACAATTTTATTTGTCATAGAATGGAACACATATCATAAAATAGCAATGTTTAATACACATACAATGTCGGATACTGTTTTTTTGAATAGTGAACACTTTTTTTTTATGAATTTATGTACGTTTTTGCGCGATGAGCTTGCTTGATTTCAAGTGAAAAAAATTAAAAGTATTCAAGCTCTGAACTGACAGCGCCTTAACTTATATGTATGTCTGTTTCTATGTCCACTTGGTGTTGATAGCAGATAGCGATTTATCGTCAGTGAGTCAAAATCTTAGCAAGAGAAACCGATAGATAATACCATAAACGTCCTATCCTATTCATTCATTCGGTATCACACCAGTCATGGAAGACAACTTCGAAAACCTTTACTAATAATGCTACCTGGGACATCAAAACAGATAATATACTTTTAATATGTGATTTTGCGCACCCTACTCACAGACAGTGATTTAAATGCTTTTTTAGCCGATTGCGGCAAATCTGAATCGGGGCTATGTGTTTAAACTGTGTTAATCTACGAATAAATAACGTCAGGAAGCATAATTCAGAACAAATTCCACACAAAAAGTGGCTCTTCAAAACAACGTATGATTCCAAATACGAAATACTTCCGAGGTTACACCAAATATGCATGTTCGGTGATTGGTTTGAATTCATATGGAAAGCCGGCATTGATTCACGCGCGTGCTGCAACGTCTACAATGGGTACGTTCCGGCAAGCGCCGTCAACGCTCACAACTGTTATAGTAGTCCATTGAAATGTTACATCAGTTTGAAATTTTTTAGAGGACGCAATTTTAATATTAGAACACGTGTGATCAATAGAAGCTTAACCTCAAATTTATAGGGTCGACACCCTTGTCCCCCGGCCGCCATCTTGGAAAAAGGGGTGAAAACACTTTGTTCGCGATATCTCGGAAACTATGCGTCTAACCAAAAAAGTATTAATTAGTAGCAAATTGTTTTGCCTACAAATATGTTTATATAACTTTTTGCCCTACATAAAAAATTAAAGAAGCTATAAGCAAAATTTTTTTTATAAAGATTCCTTTTTTGCTCTATAATTTTTTTTTATACATATTACAAAAAAATTACAGCAGACCAATCTTGTAGATGATCTTTTAAGGAAAATTTTAACATATATTGTTTTTAATTTAATTAATTTAAAACGCTGTCACAGGGCTCCAAAGTTGACCGGGTTCGTCAATGATCATGAGAATCCGGTCAAAAGGAAATGTTTAACTATACTACTAGCATTGACGAACCCGGTCAAGTATGGAGCGCTGTAACAGCGTTTTATATGAATGAAATTAAAAAAAAATAGGGAAAGGATTCCCACAAAAGATCATCTACAAGATTGGTCTGAGGTATTTTTTTTGTAAAATGTATTTAAAAAAGTCATAGTGCAAAAAAGATATTTTATAAAAAAAATCTCACTTTTTTGCTTATAACTTCTTTAATTTTTAATTTAGAGGGCAAAAGTTATATAAACATATTTGTAGGCAAAACAATTTGCTGCAAATTATGACTAAACATTTTTTTTGTAAGACGCATAGTTTCCGAAATATCGCGAAAAAAGTGTTTCACCTCTTTTTCCATGATAACAGCTGGGGGACAAGGCGATCCCACAAACTTGAGGTTAAGCTTCTATTGAAAAAATTGCGTCTTCTAAAAAATGCAATATTCGGTCCTTAAATTGTAACATTTCAATGGACTATAGCGCCCCGGATTGCCGTTCCCTTTGGTTGACAGTGACAGCTCGCAATGATCACGTAGACGCATCTTCGAACTGCGAGCGTTGTGGTCGCGGCGTGAGCGTTTTCGGTGACGTCATCGATGACGTATCGAATACCGCGAGTGATTTCGGCGCTTTCTGGAACGTAGCCTATGACAGCTGAGTCAAAACGGCGTGATCGATGTTATGCAACAAGTGGACTGGACCAACTCAATAATAAGTCAATATTTTAAAACTCTATGTCCCGCGAAATATAATTAATTTATTACGAATTTGTCTTAGACATTAGCAAAGACTCTTTCTTCGCAATGTAGTGAAGAGAGAAAGAGTCTGAGAACGCCTGAGAATAGCTGAAAGTGTTATGAATTATCTAAAATCTAAAATTTATACCAGAAAGTAATTTCAATTGTGTTTGAAAAGCTAATTGTAATTTCCAATGTGGGTCAAAGTTTTCAGAAGTCCAGAGACAGAAAATTTTAATGGCTACTGGAGCTTAGGTGAAATAGAGAAACAACGGGCCCATAAAGCCAATGGTACAGATGTATACAGTTACTCCAAAATAGCGTTTCGTCAAAGTTGATCCATCTCGAAATATTGCAACCACTCGGAATACCAATAACACTTTCATCTTGACTATTTCCGGTGTTAAGACTAGAGTATCATTGATTCCTAAACTGTTTTTTAAAAACACTACCATTTCTACAATGAAAAATAACCGAGGTAGTCTTGGAAACCATAATAAAGCGTAAGAGAGCATTAAAATGGCATCAAATTATTTACTGAGTCTATACCAAATAATGGTTCACGTCATTATATTAGGGATCGGATGAGGACTGGTCGCGGGGGAGTTTTAGTGGGTCTGAGCTGAAGCTGAAAAAGGAAACTATGAGAAATATGTGCAAAAGAATTTGTCCCGTAAAGAAGAAGAAAAATATATAAATAACAATACTATTCATAGTGCGCTTCGGTAGAACGAAAAGTTATATAAGTGTTAAAAGTTAATTGTACATTTCTTCATATTTAAATATTGATCTCATGGCATCATTCGCATCATCATTACGATTGATCTCGTGTTGATTATAAGTGTAGATATGTCACACTATAATATTATTCATGACAAGATTTTAACTTAGAAATACAGAATGTTTAGTTTGAAAATGTATTTTAATAACTTATCACATTACCTTAAAGAAAAATATAACATCTTCAACGTGATAATTCAATATATAACAAGCATTTTTTTCACATATATTCAAAGAAAACGTGACATATATGAGAGCCTGAGAGCTGAGAACCTATTGGAATGTGCTTTCTGTGTATTTTTTTAGAAAGCTATATAGTTAGACTAACAAATTAATTGTAAACCCACCGTAAAAAAATTCAATATTATAGATTGTATCTAAATTTAAAAGTTACAATGTGGCCTCCTCTAAAATCACGGTTTTTGATATGTCACATTATCATTGTAAAGAAGCGATATAATAACATAATAAAAAACAGTAGGTACTTACCGTGCAATAACTAATATTTGTAAATTAGTTATAATTTTTGTAATTTATAATAATTGTATAACTGTACAAACTGGTAGGTACTGCAGTTTTGTGCATGTAGCATGGTTCATATCATTTTTAAATCTATAAATTATTGACTAAATTAACGGAGTATAACTATGCTGGTTTTCACAGGAAGTCATACTCTTGTTATTCTAGCTTAAGTACAGCTAGGCACTTATTTTATTTTGCCGCATTGAATCGGCAAGGAAACGAGAATAAAACATAATAAGCAAAACACATTGCTGCTACATTTCAATATCCCAAAAGGAGGACGACTTTTCTGTGCTTCAATGTGCCGGTATGTTGTCGGGCATTAAGGAAACAAACTTTCAGTTAGTTTCCTTGTTGCCAACTATTAACAATTTTAATTATATGATATTTAAAACGCTAATGCCTGGGTAGTAAGACCTACCTTTGCAATTCTACAGAGAAACGGATGGGATTTGAAATCGCATCTTCCGACAATCTGTATCAGACGCCATGACCGCTAGATCACCGAGGCGTTCGTTACTTCTTCCACCTGCTTTGAAAGTGAAATTTAAGATAGTTATAACTTAACACTCAGTGTTAATACATATTTTATATAGAGATAATGCCTTATTATAAGTAAATTGATGTGATATGTGATGGGAGAAAGAAGTGAATCTTTTTATAGTCGACTTTGTGACATTTGGTTATACACTGTTTTAAACTATCACGGTTGTTCTCTAAAGTTATATGATTATTAACGGGATATTTACCGTGGTAAGGTTGTGGAATGAGCTCCCGATATTTCAGTCTTCCCGTGAACATGGTGCATGTAACTGCGCCGAAATATCGGGAGCTCATTCCACAACCTTACCACGGTAAATATCCCGTTAATAATCATATAAATTTGGTTATACGTTTAAGTTGGACAAGGTATATTTACTTGTACGTTATTTTTAGTGCTGTTTAATTTTAAAATACAGTAATGTTTGCACACACTTGCTACTTGCTCTTGAGTCTCTACCCCCAAACTACTAATTAAGGAAAACCGGGGGTCAGGGGTCTCATTTAGCCCCAGGGGGAATCGGAGTTCACGCTGTTGCCACTCACCGACGGCGTGCCACAAAACCGCACCGGCGGTATTATTATTTATTAATTTATTGTTAATATTATCTACCGACTTCCAAAAAATGAGGAGGTACTCAATACGACTGTATATTTTTTTTAATGTTTGTATATCATAACTTTCGAATGGGTAAACCGATTTGCAAAATTCTTTGATTTTTTGTTTAAAAGCTGGTGCTTACCGTGTGGTCCCATTTATTCTTTCATCAAATTCGGTCCATTAGTTTTGAGATACACTGAATAGAATGGATGTCAGTATTATATTTTTCAAATTGTACTTGTTACTGTGTACTTCATGGTAAAATATCTGGAAATGCTGATCACCAACGCGGATTCTTGTCCAGGAAGTCCACAGTGCGGAACTCTTAGAATGTTACCATTCTATGGACGATCTCAAACCTAAACCGCGCTGTGTACTGAAACAAAAGAGGAGCGAAAATATTCATGTTTATGTATGTATGGATCGAAATCTAAAAATAAAGTTTATAAAATAGCTAGATTTGTTTTTATCCTATTCAGATTATTGGCTTGAACTCTAGAATACGTCAATGGACAAAAAACGTGTCGCATCTTTTCAACATGGTAATACCGCTTAAAGGTGTTTTGTTTGACGACTGCCTACTTCCTTTTTGTTTTATTGATAAGATTTTTTGTTTTGACCTTACCTGTTCCAATGGTTTAACATTAGCATAACATCACTGCGGGCATGAAGCATGAATTTTTCGATAATATAATATTTGACTGTAGTTATCGATAAAATACAGTCCGGGATATGGCTATCTCTTCTAGCACTATGCTAGAGAGAAGATACGAGAGACAGACAGATAACTGTATATCAGTCCGATTGTATGTTTGGTGTTGTAGCTTTTGAACTCACAATAGATAATTTGACGTCTCGGCTTTCGGTAACT
The DNA here is from genome assembly GCA_917880725.1 of Selenia dentaria. Classification (NCBI taxonomy): domain Eukaryota; kingdom Metazoa; phylum Arthropoda; class Insecta; order Lepidoptera; family Geometridae; genus Selenia; species Selenia dentaria. Next base: position 9,500,877 of record OU862891.1, read on the forward strand.
GACAATGAAATGTTTCGTTCTAAAAACTTTTATTATTATTAGTTCCAAATATAAAAAATAATAATTTAATTGTAGATTGTTCTGCCATAGTATATATCTGCTTTTAATTTTATTGACGTAGCCAATAATTAATAGTGAATGGGATCGTTGTTTATTTGAGTGTTTTTTAAATAAATTGTTAACAATTTCAAGCTTTTTATAAGTTCATTGTTTTATGTCATTTTAGTCCAACACCCGCTTAAGGGCTATCTGAAAATCAGCATTCAAATCTGCCTGAACATTTTTGCTGAGATAGGCCTTTTTAGCAACTACTTTAATTAGAAATAAGTACTTATCTGATTTTTTGATCTATTTTATTTTAAGTTCCAATTTTAAGTATTTTTTATTTATTTGTCATATTTTCATTATGTAGTTAATCTAAATAAATGTATTTTCTTTATTTTTCCTTTCAGATAAAAATAAGATTATCGACGAGATAATTGTATCGTGGATACTCGCACTGCCAGTGTTATAAAACAAAAACAGTTTAAAAACCTATACAAGCTATTTTTTATTGCGAATGTGGCGAAAGATGTACATGGTTTTTCAAGTGGAAATCTTTGATGTCAGCCTACCTCTAGAAAGCAACTCTGTCAGTTTTAATTTGTCTATTAGTGAAACCTTAACTTTAACTTATGTCCTAAGGTATTTTCATGTCAGTTTCAATATTACACAAAAGTTGAAAAAAAGAGCCTAAGCTTCTTACCAGGATCATTTATTCATTGGATTATAGGTTAAGTGGATCATTGCTAATTTATAGGAACAGCCCAATTAGCAAGGTAAGCCCTTGGCAGTCAGTAAAACTTTCACCTCTCCCAAGGGGTGGTAGGGTTCAACTTCGAATTAATTCCCGTTGTGCGATGAAAGGCTACTTGATAGTCGGACTTTTTCTTTTACAACTCGGTGGGGCTTAAAACAATCTAGTTGTTATTAATACAAATGGAAAATGACATATTGCATGATGACATTATATAAAAGTTTACTAAAGATGCAAGTCGAAGCCGGCTTCATGAAGCCGCGGTAGCTCTACCATGAGTTGACAACATAAATGTCATCTATAGTCGATACTCGATCTCGCCTACCTATTAAGCTTGTGATTGGCGTACTCGCTGTCAATTTTAGTTCTACAATTGACCGCGAGGTGGCACTCTTCTTATTTTCATAAATTTTTTTGCGGCAGTCGACATCGAGCATCGATTGGTGTCAATGTTGTAAACTCGTGGTAGACCTACTGGTTTCTATGTACTTCTATGAAACACCATTCCTAGTTAGCGACACAAAACTAGCGTCAGGACGTCGAGCGGCAGATCAGACTGTCGCCCGATCAGTAGTGCCGCTCGCGAGTACCAATCTACGTAGTAAAACAATTAAAAGTATGATTTCATATACTGCACAGGAATTATAAATATTATGTCACAAATCCTTTTTACAATAACAGTTATAGACAGAAAAATGTGTATCGTTACAGAACAAAAACTACCTATTATTAATATTTAGATAGTGAAAAAAATTAATATTTTATTCCCTAAAACAATATCTTACAAAAACTATAGAAGAGTATAAAACTAACATAACTGGTATATATGTCTTTACTATTTGTGTTGTGACTTAAATAATACCATAGACAACTATCTCTGGTAGCTCCCAAGACTGACTCTTACAAAACAGTACAGCTACAATGATGTTTTGATACAAACAGTTAACTAAAGGTAAAGCTACAAATGGTTAAAATCACAGAAGATTCTTACATGTTATGTAATTTTAACCATTGGTGTAATAATCACTGGTTAACATTTTAAGCCCCAAATATTACAAAAGAGATTAAAATACAAACTTTGTGATCAAACCCAACGTTTTAATACAGTTTTTATAAGTAGATTTTATATTTACCTAGGGCATTTCTTATTCTAATAAAATGAACAAATTATTAAACATCTTCCCCTCTTACACAAAAATAAGTTAAAATTAAAGTTGAAAATTGGCTAAAAACGCTATCATATAAAGAGACAGAAGAAATTGTAAAAATGTTTATATAAATTTCCTAATTAAATTGCCACACATATATGGTAGATTGCCTAACACAAACGTTCCATACATAACACACAAAGGATAGGTATACCACCCTCTCACACTCACACACTCATAAATTCACTTATACAAAGAGGCAGAGGCATTGTCTCACAAAGTATTGTTTAAGAAATAACTTGTATGAGTTTTTTTATAGTAATATTAATTTAAAATACTAAAGTAAAGGCTAGTAGCAGTCTGATATAAGGGGAGGAGCGCTGTTTGCTGAAAAACAGGTGATGAGCCTAGTTCAGCAGCTGATACTCTAGCTTAAAATGCACATTTTTTTCTAGCCCACTGATATAATTGTGTTAATATCTACATGATATCTTACCTAAAGAAATATTGTATGTGCAATTTCTCTGAATAAACAATTATTATAATTAACCATTTAACAACCAAAAATCCAGCCTTAGAATCAATTTTTTTTCTTTGGTTACTTTAGTGTGTGGACAATGAGGCAGTTTGCACGAAACATAACAAAAGATCGCAGCTGCACTTACGAAGGCTTGTAGTGAATACAAATGGATGCATTTCATTGACCATATAAATATGTGCAGTATACATACATCACAGTGGGTGTGTGATGCACATCTGACATTGTCCCATATTATCCGTCCTTCCCCCTGACATTGTAACACATTCGCTTGCGAATACAAACTTATTGCTGCGGATGGACAAATTTGGAAAATATGAAGTATGTAAGCTTTAGTGGTAGGAATTTTGCCATATCCGTCTGGAGAAGTACCACACCTTTGCCAGTTGTTCAACCGTGAAGCAGTAGTGTGCAACCGTTACTGTGTTTCGGTTTGAAGGCCAATGTTTCCAGTGAAATTATAGGGCAAGAGATTTACTTATATCTCAGGGTGACCAATTAAATGTAGAACTAAAATAAAAGGGTGACCAATGCGTAGATAGATAGAAAATTCTTTATTGCACAACACTAAAAGTACATAGGCGAACTTAATGCTAATTAGCATTTCATTCCAGCTAACCTTTGTGTGATATGGAAGTGTGTTTGGTAGTACTTTATTTAAAACTTGAGAGTATCTATGGAGCAGATATTTTAGGTAGAATATTAATAAATAATAAACTATTTATGCAGTGCGTTGCCATGCAGGGTTTTGAGCTATGTAGTTTATGATTCTGAACGGCACTAAACTGTTACGGACAAGCATGACATTTAACATCTGGCGAGCGACTTGCTTGTTTTGTCACTGACAACTTGCTTATTTCGTCACCAAATTTCATAAAAAAGTATAATCTTCTATCTATAGAATACATTTTCTGTCGGCTTAGCTAAGCTGTTGAAGTTTGATTACGCTAATTTAAAGTTTTTGATATATCTGCGTATTCAAAAAGCTATTTAAAACACCAATGACAAAGGAGGATGCCAGGGTTTGTTTGTAATCTGATCCCAGCTTCCAATAAATTACATCGTTTGGTAGGTACCTTCGAGATGAATAAAAAATACTATGGCGCTTCCAAAGTGGCTAAGTTCCAAATCTTAGTCCGTTCAGAGTTATTCTTTAAATACATGGTTGTTCTACAAGATCCAAAAACAATGTTATTGATAAAAATTTTAATTTTCTATTGGTAGGTGGGGCCAGGAATCGCAACCTCCTTTATACCTCTATAATATTCATTGTCAAAATTTGGAACCGAGTTCAACACTATAAAGTGTGAAATAACTTGTTGAAGTCGGTACCATGATAATTCAAAAGTAACCAACGAGTACAATAACTTATCATCACAATTTTGTGCGTATGATACCGACTTCAACAAGTTATTTCACACTTTTTAGTGTTGACGTCGGTTCCATTTATTGGTAAAGCATTTTATTCACCCTTTTTAGTTACCTTGTTACTTACGGGATACAACGTTAATGATGATATCTTCAAGATAGGCGAAACACTTTTCAGTTATTGGAGTGTTACTCTAAAACCGCTTGACCGAATGAATTGAAATTTAAATGGTACCTCCATTCTATACTCCTCGGAATAGTAGTACTCCTCCTTCTATCAAACAAAAAAAGGATTCTCAAAATCGGTTCATAAACGACGAAGTTTGTTTATTGTTTGTTTGTTTATTGTTTATTGCTTACAAATAATAGAAACACTTGTTATTACATACATGACAAATTGTTATAATATAAAATTTATCTTAAATACAGTTGCATGTTTAAACAATGGGTTCCGAACTAGGCGCGGCCTGTATCTTGGATACCCGGGAATTTAAGGTTAAAATTATAATTTCTCATTCTAAATCATTGGACTTAACAGAATAAGTGCTTTACTTTACATATTATATATTATTATTATCTATTTCCTCTAAAGAGAAAGTGTGTGAGTATGGAGTGAGTGTGTGTATGAGTTGTTGTTGTGTGAATGTTATATATGTAATATATGTTATGAGAACAGAAGTAATGTTATAATACTGGAGTTAATAAACTCTCAGTCTCTTCATATGAGAGTGAGTGTAGCCAAGTGCGAAGTTTTATCTTAGCTTTACTTGGTGAGCAAGGAGTTATGTCACAATGATCCAGAACTCTATTATAAGTGTAAGGAAATGACACCAATGGCATTCTGCGAGCAAGTGCAGTATTCGTCCTAGGAAGAAACAGTTTGACAGGACGTTTACGTTTACTGGTGGAATATGATTTCTGTTTATGTGCCTTTAAGCATGCGAGGAGAATAAATAGTTGACGAACACTGAGGACTGACACTTCTTTGTAGAGGAGGTCCGTAGAGTAACGCCTGGGTTTTCCCGTCATTACTTTGAGGATTGCCCTTTGAGCTCTTTCTACTACAAGCATATTATATTTTGAAGCTCCACCCAATATACCAATACAGTATTGAATGATACTTTGGCAGAGAGCAATGTACACGAGCCGACGGACCTCCAGATTTGATCCGCTTCGAAGCAGTTTCATTATGTAAATTAGCTTTCTTAATGTTTTTGCTGTTCTTGCTATGTGTTCTTTAAAGTTAAGTGTTTCATCGATGATTACTCCAAGATATTTAATCGATTTAGCTCTATGAATAAAACAACAATCACAGGATGAATTGCTTGGAGGATTGTTAATAGAGACATTACACTTAGATTCGTGAATTCTGATTTTAGTTCTCTTGGGGTTGGTTAAGTAGTAAACATGAACACCCACGAAGTTAGTTTTACTTAAATTTAAAGTAAGGAGATTGGAGTCTAACCAACGTACTATACGATGCATTCCCTGTTCTGTCGCAGTAAACACTTGATCCCAACTACTTCCACTGAATAAAGCTACGGTGTCGTCAGCGTAACAAATGAGATCAACATTTGGGATCTGGAAATTAAGTATGTCGTCTATATATATTGTGAAGAGTGTTGGGGCTAAAATGCTTCCCTGGGGCACCCCGTAGCTATTGATAAGTTCATCGCTAATGTATTCACCTATCTTGGTTCTCTGTTTCCTGTTCTCCAAATAACTATTGAACCAGGCCAAAACATTTCCTCTTATGCCGAAATTTTCTAATTTCTGTAGAAGAAGCGGAGGCCAGACGGCGCCGAATGCCTTCGTTAGATCCAGGAAAACACCGATAGAACGCTTCCTGTTATCCAGATGATTTGTTACCATTTCAGAGAGGAGCCTGACGGCGTCTTCAGTAAACTTGCCTCCTTGAAAGCCGAATTGATTACATGAGATTAATTTGTGCTTGGACAAGAACCCCACCAATCGCTTATTTACTACTTTTTCCAGAATTTTTGAGACTACTCTTAGCAATGATATAGGCCGGTAGTTATCTGGTGTGTCTTTGAGCCCGCTTTTGTAGATTGGAACTACTAACGCAACTTTCCAAATTTTAGGAAAAATACCAGATTCCATACTAAGGTTGCAGATGTGACTGAGAGGCTGGAGGATTAAGTTTTTTATATATTTAATCAATTTTGCACCGATTCTGTCAATCCCTGCCGCACTATTGGGTTTCAATTTCGTAATGATATTATCAATTTCTTGGTGGTCAGTTGGGTGCAAGAATAGTGAGTTATCCGCGAACACACATTAAAATACGGTCGAATTGCGAAACCTCTTCCTATTTTGAAGTCTTGTTAATAATAAGAGCTTTTACCTCTATAAAATCAGAGAACTGCACATGGGGCGAAATTGTGGCCTGATTCTACGTTCCTCGATATAATCTGAGTTTTTTATTCGTGAATGAACTCTGCATCTAACGCTGCATCCATTTCAAACAGATGCGGTGGTAAAATGCAAGTTATAATACTAATATTATACATGAGAAAATATTCGGATGCTATTTACCCAATCACGTTAAAACGACTGAACGAATATACATATTATATTGATATTTTAAATGGAGATGGTGTTATACCCAGAATCACATATGATTTGTAATTTGATAAAATTCAAAATTCAAAATTCAAAAATTATTTATTCAGTTTAGGCATCATAGACACTCTTATGAACGTCAAAATTTTTAAATGATTCTACCGCTGTCTTCGGAAAAGAACCACCGCCGAGAAGAAGCAGCAAGAAACTCGTGGGCCATTATTTTTTCAAGTCTTTGTACATTGTTACATATGAGTAGTATTAAAATAACAAATTTATTCAATAGTTGGCTATTAGGCAGAAGTGGAAAGCTTCCAGGCATCTTTGTCTTCTAAGTAGTGACTCAATTTATAAAAGGCTTTTTTCATTAGTATATTTTTGACACGTAACTTGAATTTCCCCTCAGTGAGCTCAGTAATGTCTTTCCGGATTTTATTATAGAAACGTACACAATTTCCTAAGAAGGACTTATTTTTAGTTTTCGTGAGTCTAAATTTAGATACAGCTATCCTATCCTTATTTCTAGTATTAATATTATGCATATCACTATTTATTCTAAACTTCTTTATATTTTTACGAACGTACATTATATTTTCTAGGATATACAAAGATGGAAGAGTTAATATATTAATTTCTTTGAACATTTGTCTTAAGGGTTCGCGGGGACCCATTTCGTAGATGGCTCGAACTGCCCGCTTTTGCAATATAAAAACTGTATCTATGTCCGCCGCTGACCCCCACAGCAGGATACCATATGACATTATGCTGTGGAAGTAAGCAAAGTAGACCAGTCGAGCAGTAGCTATATCTGTCAATTGCCTAATTTTATGAACCGCATATGCAGCTGAGCTCAGTCTTCCAGATAGTGCATCAATATGAGGACCCCATTGTAATTTAGAGTCTATGCTAATACCTAGAAAGACAATTTCCTTGTCAATTTTCAATTTATTTCCGTCGAGTAATACGTTTGGCTCTATATGTCTTACATTAGGCATGGAAAATTTTAAACATTTCGTTTTCTTTGCGTTGAGAAGCAGGTTGTTTGCGGCGAACCAATTTGAAACAATAGTTAACGCGTTGTTGACTTGAACTAGTTCTCTATCTTTCCTATCTACTTTAAAAATCAGAGAAGTATCATCCGCAAAAAGAACTATGTCAGCAAGGCCCTCAACCATATGTGGTAAGTCATTGATATATGCTAAGAATAAGAATGGACCCAAGATAGACCCCTGTGGAACCCCCATTCTGACCAAAGATCCAGAAGATGTCACGCCATTAATGCCAACTTTTTGCTGCCTATCAGATAAGTATGATTCTACAAGATTCAGAGCAGCTCCACGAATTCCATAATGGTGTAGCTTATAAATTAGAGTGCGGTGCTCTACACAGTCGAAAGCTTTGGAGAGATCACAAAATACGCCAATGGCATCCTGTGAGCTCTCCCAAGCCTCCAGCACATGCTTGACTAACTGGACTCCTGCATCTGTTGTTGATCTGCTTTTCGTGAAACCGAACTGATTTTCGTGTAAAATCCTATGTTCATTAAAATGAGACAAGAGTTGTTGAAGCATTATCTTTTCGAATATTTTGCTCAAAGCCGGAAGCACAGAGACCGGTCTATAATTTGAGGGGTCGGCCTTACTACCTGATTTAAAAATAGGGGTGATTTTACTCATTTTTATTAGGTCAGGAAATGTACCTCTATCAATACATAAATCATCAAATGTGGCGCTATAACTTCTATTATTGACTCTAGCATTTTTACGGATAATCCCCATAAATCCTCTGTTGCTTTAACGTTTAAACTTTTAAATGTTTTTATTATTTCAAAAGTAGATATATGTCGGAACCTAAACTCAGGAGTTTGGAGCGGGAAGTTGTCTTTCAGAAAGCCCACTGCAACACAAGGGCAAGAATCAAGAGATTTGGTGACTTCTAGTGGTATGTTAGAAAATAAATTTTCAAATGAATTCGCAACATGACTTGGGTCTGAAACTTTTTGGTTATCTATTTCTAGCACATATTCTGAATTAAAAGATTTACTTTTGCCGGTCTCTGTATTAATAGTTTTCCAAACTGTTTTAATTTTGTCATTAGATTTTCGAATTTTATCCCTTATTAACAAAGCTTTTGCGCGTTTGCATACTGACTTAAAAACTTTTGAGTAATTTCTTACATAATCATTAAAATCTTTACTAGAAGTTAAAGATTTTTTGTGATATAACTCAAACATTATGTCTCTACTTTTTCGAATACCTCTAGTTGACCAGTCACCAAATTGTAACCTACCGTTGAGCTGCAGTTTTTTCTTCGGACAGATTTCATTAAATTCTGTACTTACTAATGAAAATAATCCTATTAATATTATAAACGTGAAAGTTTGTATGTATGGATGTATGGATGTTTGTTACTCTTTCACGCACAAACGGGGGGGCTAATGTTGATGAAATTTGGTATGGGGGTAGATGAGGCGCTGGATTAACACATAGGATACTTTTCATCATCATCATCATCATCATCCATCACCACGCGGGTGAAACCGCGGGGCGCAGCTAGTGTATTATAAATGTCATGTGGATCTTCAGAAGTGAATTCCACCAGACTAAGTTTCAACTCTATAAGGAAGTAGTTCCCAAGGGATAGCGACAGCTTTTCTCTAGCCAGACGAAGTCCTGTAAAAACTGGAATGGAATAAAAGAAAAAATATTGTGTGTGGAAAAAGTAAGGTCATGAGTACCATATGAGTCATATAAGATAATTAAATGCAACGAAAATAAATAATAATAATGTCGCGGTCGTATCAAATTGCAATGCAGTCAATACGAAATGCAGTCGCATGGATGCATTCGGATGGATGGATGCTTTGTACAAGTACTATATAGTTATCAAAGTAAAAGTTAAAATATATATATATATATATATATATTTACATATATATATATATGACTCATATATATATATATAGTCTGTTAGTTAGTTATACTATTTATAATTCAACAACGGCTGGACCATTTTCGGGAAAAGACATATACTTTTATCATCATCATCATAAATCACCACGCTAGTGAAACCGCGGAGCGCAGCTAGTATATATAAATAAAATAAGCTACTACCAGCGGTTTTACTCACGTGGTTATGGGGATATGTGTTATTCCAGCGTCTTATCTATCTACATACCAAATTTAATATACGAGTAAAATCCATTCAATAGTTCTGGCATGATTCAGTAAAAAAACATCCATCCATCCAAATATTGGCATTACAATAAAATTTTAGAAAAAACTGACATATAGATTAAAATTGCATGTATTTATGCTTCTTTTCATTATCTATATAAATGATTTACCTAAAGTAACTGGGCATCCAATGACACTATTCGCTGATGATAGCACGGTAACTATTGCCAGTCAAAATAGAAATTATTATGAAAATGATATTAACGATACACTAACATCAATAATTAACTGGTTAACTGTAAATAAATTAAAAATTAATATCAGTAAAACAAATTTAATGCAATTTACTCAAAGATTTAATTATATAAGTGACATAAATGTGAAATACCAAAATGACAAAATTAAACGAAGTAGACACTGTAAAATTTTTAGGTCTTATAATAGACAAGAAACTAGATTGGAAGGCACATGCTGATATTCTTTGTAAAAAGTTAGGTAGCTCGGCATATGCTCTCCACAGACTTGCGCCCGTTGTAAGATTAGACTCACTAATAACGTCATACCATGGCTTGGTAGCATCAACATTAAGGTATGGGTTAATTTTCTGGGGCAATTCAACGCACAGTTAACTTGTATTTAAAGCGCAAAAACGATGTGTTAGGGCAATGTTTGGACTACAAACAACTGACAGCTGTAGACCGAAATTTATTGAACATAAAATCCTGGCACTTCCGTCACTCTATGTTTTAGAAGTAGCTTCATTTGTAAAATCAAATCCGCATTATTTTCCCTTACTGTCTGAGAAAGTTAAGCGTAACAGACGTGACAACTATAAACTGAGCATGCACACGGCAAAAAAGGCTCTTATGAGTAATAGCATTTTTTGTATGGGACCCGCTATTTATAATAGAATACCAAATTCAATAAAGGACTTAAGTACAAATTTATTTAAAACTAAACTTAAAAAAATATTACTGACAAAATGTTATTATAGTGTAAGTGATTTTTTAGCTGATAAGAATTTTAACTGAGCACCTATAGTATAGTATTTGTGAAATTATGACATTCCATGAATTGAAATGACACTATTCTATTAATTATGACTGTTTTTATTTCCTGACATTCTAATGTATTAATATTTAATTATTCAACTATTATTTGACTTGTATTTATAGATTAATTTTCTTGTATTGTTTTATTTGCCATCTCTTAACAAATTTGTACGCCTATATGGGCAAAACATGACGAGCTTTAATGTTATGACAAACTACATCTTTATACAAACTATGTGTGTGTATAAAAACTCATGTTTTCTGCAAATAAATGATTATCTTATCTTATCTTATCTTAGGTCCTTCTAGACCATCTTCCGGAAACATCGCCAAACCGCGGAATCCCTCACAGCCTAATACTACTACTAAACTACCTAACCTAACTACCTAATACTAACAGCGCAAATATTCTTACCTCTACAAGGGTTACATGTTTGTGGCATCCGGGGTCCAAATATTGCTCCTCAGAACCTGTCAGAAATTCATAAGGACTTGACAAGGTGGCTGACAAAATTTGCCCTTGACCTACATACTGGCCTATATATAAATATAAGGTCTTTGTTAATTAGTGCACCATATCGAATGGGGTGGTTTAGAAGCGATTACTGGTCATTATAGTGAAGGAAAAAATCATGTCTTTTTATTATTATGAACCCATATTCATTGCTCCGCAGATAATAACCATTGCGCGACTGAACGACCACGGTAATATTATCTACCTAAGCACGAACCAATGTACCGCTACATCGCAGAATAGATAGCAGTAATTACGCGAAACATACCTACCTACCTTAATTAACAAATACCTAATATAAGGTCTTTGTTTATTAGTGGACTATATTGAACGGAACGTTTGGAATCAAAAACAGGTCATGGAAGTATAAGAAAAAATGTAAATTTTTTTTTTATTATTATTTCATATAAAACATTTTTTTTTATTATTTCTATTATAATAAAAAAAAAATATGTATTTTTTTCTATATCCTACTAATATTATAAACGCGAAAGTTTGTGAGTATGGATGTATGGATGTATGTATGTGACGATGTGTGGATCTTTATTACTCATTAACACACAAACGGCTTGGGCAATTTTGATGAAATTTGGTATAGAGGTAGATGAGGCACTGGTTTAACACACAGGATACTTTTCATCATCATCATCATCATCCCTCACCAAGCAGGTGAAAAAGCGTAATATGGTTGGGCACAGCATAGACAAAATAATAAGATCTCCGCCTACATCAAGATCGTAATGATGACAGTTCTGTCAAAGTTTGTGTCAGTTTCTGATAGCTTAGTCAAAATCCAAGAAAATTTGAAAGCTCGATACACTAGACGTGTTCGGCGACCGTCAAGGGTGATGAGATGTAACACAAATACCGCCAAGGGTGATGAAATGTAATGACAGTTTTTTCCATGGTGATTAATTTTATTCTATTATTATTGTTTACTGATTGATAAACTAAGTATTTAAATATACTCAAATAATACTTTTATAGCAATTGCGTTTGACCATGTACATATTTTTTGATATTTTTGTATAGAGATAGATATGCCCTTGGATCGAGAAAGGTTAAACTATAGTCGCCCGGTACCCGCGGGGAGGGGGGAGGGGGGGCGGAGGGGGGAGGGAGGGGGAGGGGGTGAAGCCCCCCCTGCATCCCCCCCCCCCGCCGGAGGCCTTTAGTTTTTGAGTAATAATTTTTTTAGTACTTAACCTCACTTTCGGCTATATCAGTATTTTTTACCTATTTTTTGTTTCACACCTAATCTATTAAGGCGGTTCGCTTCTGGCACTTCGCCGGCCGCTGCCGCGGCACGCTCGCTTCGCTCGCTCGGCTCGTGCGTTGTTTGTCATGTTCTAACCTAACCTAACCTATTTTTTGTTTCACACCTAACTTATTAAGGCGGTTCGCTTCTGGCACTTCGCCGGCCGCTGCCGCGGCACGCTCGCTTCGCTCGCTCGGCTCGTGCGTTGTTTGTCATGTTCTAACCTAACCTATTTTTTGTTTCACACCTAATCTATCAAGGCGGTTCACTTAACATTGTATTATATAACAACAATAACATATCGTAAATATAATAATAAATATAAATAATAAATAATAGCAACAGCAATAGTCGTCGTCATTACTCGAAGAAGGTCCGGCGACAGGTTCAACGGGCAGATCAGGAGCCGAAGAAGGTCCGGCTACAGGCTCGACGGGCAGATCAGGAGCCGAAGAAGGTCCGGCAACAGGTTCGACGGGCAGATCAGGAGCCGAAACCGCGTCCGCTTCGGGTATTGTACTGTAATACTCCATTACAGCCAAGTGCAGTCCAGTTTTCAAGCCAAGTTCAAGTCGTAGAGCAATCCAAACAAATCCGGTAAGCAAGCCAAGTTTCAAGTCGTCGCGCAATCGAAGGAAGTCCAGGGAAAAAGCCAAAGTCGTAATAAAAATCGAAAAACAAGAGAGCACACATTCACGAAACTACGAGAGAAACGGAATGAATGGATGACAGTCCATCTGTCAGTAAGACAAAATGGCGCCTTTTTTTTTTCTTACGTTTAACGATAACGATACGTTTCGTTTAACTCAGTTTGACAACTTAATTTGACAACTTAATATTGTACCATTTTCTCAACATTGCGTTCCATTTCACTTTTTTTTATCAAATTTTAATTTAATCATAATTAATTTAAACTACGTTTCCGGCAAAAAAAAATTGCTGGAAGGGCTTCAGGTGGACCCCAATGATACCCCTAAACTCGCACCTTCATCAAAATCAGGTACCGGACGGCTATAGCCAACCCTCGAGAAATAATAAGCTACTCGAAGTACTAATCCTGCGCAGACGTAGTCGCGGGCACAAGCTAGTATACCCATATTTTCATATTATATCATTTATATTTAGCAATGTTGTTGTTACAAATAAATACATTTTCATATTTCATATTTCATATTTCATATTTCATATTTCATATTTCATATTTCATATTTCATATTTCATATTTCATATTTCATATTTCATATTTCATATTTCATATTTCATATTTCATATTTCATATTTCATATTTCATATTTCATATTTCATATTTCATATTTCATATTTCATATTTCATATTTCATATTTCATATTTCATATTTCATATTTCATATTTCATATTTCATATTTCATATTTCATATTTCATATTTCATATTTCATATTTCATATTTCATATTTCATATTTCATATTTCATATTTCATATTTCATATTTCATATTTCATATTTCATATTTCATATTTCATATTTCATATTTCATATTTCATATTTCATATTTCATATTTCATATTTCATATTTCATATTTCATATTTCATATTTCATATTTCATATTTCATATTTCATATTTCATATTTCATATTTCATATTTCATATTTCATATTTCATATTTCATATTTCATATTTCATGTTTCATGTTTCATATTTCTTATTTTTTATTTCATATTTAAAATTTCATATTTCATATTTATATTTCATATTTCATATTTCATATTCGCTGCTCCACGTCTAAGAGCCATAGTGCGACTGAACTACCACGGTAATATATAATAATATATATCAGCCTCGCTAGCCAGTGAGGCAAAGTGGTAAGGATTTTCTGGGATCGTTTGTTATAATCTGTATTTTAGGGGTATCTTGCAAATTGCATCCCTTTTACGTTTTGAAATGAAAACTTCATTAGGCGCGTTGTACTTACTTATAACCTACTTTTTCTACCGACTTCAAAAAAAAAACAGGTGAATTGAGTACCTCCTACTCAATTCGCCTGTTGTTTTTTTGTTTTATTTTTTTATGGTTGTTACCTCATAACTTTCGACTGGGTGAACCGATTCTCAAAATTATTTTTTGTTTGAAAGCTGGTAGCTTCCCGTGTGGTCCTATTTAAATTTCATCAATTTCGGTCAAGTAGTTCATTCCAAAAACTGAATACAATAGAAGTCGGTATTATTTTTTTCAAATTGTACTTGTTTTAACTTAGTAAGATCTCTTTAAAATCATTTAATAATGCGACTATATTGTTTCGATTATTAGACAGAAAATTGGAATATACGTAACATATTCGTTTGATTTCATCCACGGAATCCTATATAATAAGAATGAATCTAACCTGACTAAAAAACTTGCAAGTTTTAGTTTAGGTGTAATTTAACTTAAATTATCATACGAGTAGCTATATGTACATCTTTGGACGAGATGTACTTGCATGAGAATCAATGGTGCTTTTAAAAATGAAATAATATTATAGTCTGTTAATTTTTATAATAATATTTTTAAACCACCAACGCCTTCTTAAAAATTCAATCTAAAATTGCAATTTTAGAGAGAAAAATATACATCCTCGGACGGGATTCGAACCCGCGTCTTCTTGCAATCCGTAGTAGACGCCATGACCGCCAAGTCACCGAGGCATACCTTCCGTCCCCAACGGTTAAAATCAAGCACGGAGTCAATAATATTTGTTAAATGTTTATTTACCTTATTATGGCATATAATTTTCTAATACTGCTGTATACGCTATTTGTATATCTATAGACAATTTGAACTACGTTTTTAATTCAGTAAATAATATCAACAAAAAAATTTGTCTCTGTGCGCTACAAACGCACTGCAAGTTATATTTACATGCTACACCACCTACGTTGAAGCAAACCAAAACGTTTTTCTTTCATTTGCATAATGACCACTAGGAAGTATTAGAAACTGTCACCTGAGTCTGTATTCACTGATATATACAATCTCGGGGTTTCGAAATCTTTGAAAGTTAACCTTCTGGGTTTGTGCATAATCGCAACAATACAAATACAATTTTTTGGCACGAAAAATAGAAATGACAGAAAAGTATTTATATATATAAAGATCCGGTAAGAACATATTTAACCCCAAGATTATCTATGTACTATAGTTATATAAGGCGATTTTTAATCTGTAGACCGCTTCTAACCGGTAGGCCCCTTCCGACCGGTAGGCGGCTGCTAACCGGTAGGTCGCTTCCAACCGGTCCCGTTGGAAATTAAGTAAGAAATAGTATACAGGGTGTTTGGTAGAGGGACCGACATACCAAATGAGCGTGTTTGGGGGCCCACTTGGAGAATACAAGTTTGCCAAAAAAAATCCCAGACCCCCCAATATTTTTTAACTTTTTTTTGTGAATTTTCCCCTTTTCTACGAAATCGTACCTATTTACCACCAAAACATTTGTAAAATCCGTTTTAGACAGGATGTTTTTAGTTGAATTGGTCTCTATACATCTTCAAGCCACGCAAAGCAAAATTGGATACCTGGATTTTGAATTGGATTGGATAAAAAAGAATAACACATACGTTTATATTATTGTTATAATGTAATTAGATTTTTAATATCTGATATATTTTTATGTTAAATCTAGTCTAAGGTAAATTATATGAATACAGCTATTTTATTACCTATTGCTACTTACAATCATATATTCACAATCAACACCAAAAATTAAATAAAAAAATAATAACAATAACTATCTAATCTATAAGCCCCATGTTGGGGAAAGTGGAAAAAAACACATATGTTATATTATATCCCAATTCATGGATATAATAAAAACTAGATGCACTCCGCGGTTTCACTCGCGTGGTGATGAACGATGATGATGTTGAATCAAAATATAAGTCTATGTTCATCAGGAGTAATATAATTAAGATTCTATTGGTCAAGTTGTTTCGGTGCCTATTCAATTTAAGCAAACAAAAAAATCTTTCGTGTTTAATATTAGTATAAGTATATATACACGCTTCCTAGATGTGTTTCATGTCAATCGATGAAGAGTCGAGCAAGTCGTTCGCCTGATGTTAAGCGTTACGATTGTCCGTAACAGTTAAATATCAATTACAACTTTAAACTACAAGATTTCAAAACCCTGCATGGCAATACATTGCACTCATCTCTCTGAGATTTAACATATTAAACAATTATTAAGCCCTGTAATTTCACTGAAAACATTGCCCTTCAACGATACACAGTAATGTTTGTACACTACTGCTTCGCGTTTGAATGACTTGCAAAGGTGTGGTACATCGATGAACTCTGCAAAAGTTATAATATCGAGCTTATGGATGAAATAGTCCGGACGTTTATTGCCGTGGTTCAATAGAGTAACTACGCGAGAAAAAAGTGCCCGTGGATCTAGTAGTAGAACTCTAGTGGTAGGTCCATTGGAATTTTTTTTTTTAATTTATTGATTCAGGCGTTACTTTGCGGAAATCCATTATCAAAAAAACGATATTAAAAAATATTTAGTGACACTTCCGCTGAAAAGAAAACAATGATTTTGGCCTATTTGGGGGGCGTGCACCACCCTCCCTCCCGCATAAAATGCTAATAGGAAGAATACAAAATAAAAAACACAAGAAACCCCAAATAAACCAAAACCGATTCGACACGTGTTTCGCCTCTACACGAGGCATCCTCAGGAGATGTTGACTCGTCGAGCGCTAGACCACCCTCCCTCCCGCATAAAATGCTAATAGGAAGAATACAAAATAAAAAACACAAGAAACCCCAAATAAACCAAAACCGATTCGACACGTGTTTCGCCTCTACACGAGGCATCCTCAGGAGATGTTGACTCGTCGAGCGCTAGACCGACAGTGAGAGAACAACGCAAAATCGCCCGCTTATATAGCAAGCAGACTCCGCCACCTTGTGACTCACTGCACGCGCGCCGGCCGCTGCTATATTGTTGTTGGTGACGTATTTTGGGAAAATATACGCAATAATGGAGATGAAACCATGTTGGTTTGGTCATTCAATAGTGTAAGATTATTATTATTATGTTTTATAATCTCTAATTGTTCCAACACACTTAACCGAAAGCTTTTTTCACAAACATGTAAAATCTTAAAAGTGTTGTTGTTGCGCAACGAATGACCGGTATCGAGTAGATGTTTAGCGAAATGAGACTGGTCAGGGTGGTCATTCCTGTAATTTTGATATTAGATTTAAAGAACATGTTTCAGCTTACAGGAATGACCACCCTGACCAGTCTCATTTCGCTAAACATCTACTCGATACCGGTCATTCGTTGCGCAACAACAACACTTTTAAGATTTTACATGTTTGTGAAAAAAGCTTTCGGTTAAGTGTGTTGGAACAATTAGAGATTATAAAACATAATAATAATAATCTTACACTATTGAATGACCAAACCAACATGGTTTCATCTCCATTATTGCGTATATTTTCCCAAAATACGTCACCAACAACAATATAGCAGCGGCCGGCGCGCGTGCAGTGAGTCACAAGGTGGCGGAGTCTGCTTGCTATATAAGCGGGCGATTTTGCGTTGTTCTCTCACTGTCGGTCTAGCGCTCGACGAGTCAACATCTCCTGAGGATGCCTCGTGTAGAGGCGAAACACGTGTCGAATCGGTTTTGGTTTATTTGGGGTTTCTTGTGTTTTTTATTTTGTATTCTTCCTATTAGCATTTTATGCGGGAGGGAGGGTGGTCTAGCGCTCGACGAGTCAACATCTCCTGAGGATGCCTCGTGTAGAGGCGAAACACGTGTCGAATCGGTTTTGGTTTATTTGGGGTTTCTTGTGTTTTTTATTTTGTATTCTTCCTATTAGCATTTTATGCGGGAGGGAGGGTGGTGCACGCCCCCCAAATAGGCCAAAATCATTGTTTTCTTTTCAGCGGAAGTGTCACTAAATATTTTTTAATATCGTTTTTTTGATTTTTTTTTTTCTATCTTCTATGTTCTATTAATCGAACCATCTCATAAACATCAAATTGTATTGGTACAGAATCTACTGGTAGAGTATGACCAAGATAAGTATATTTACCCATGGCACTACTCTTTATACTTTGGCTTGAAAGTTCGGACTATACCTTTGTTTTTAATTTGTTAACGTTATAATTATTTACAAATTAAAATCAAGTCGGCGGAACCCACTCAAAACGTCTGCCACATTTTCGTATATATTTTGTTGTTTTTGTTAGGTAATTAATGTTAATTAAAAATTAATGTCAATAAATAATTAAAGTTAATTAATAGTTAATGTTATTTATAATTAATGTTAATTAATAATTAATGTTAATTAATAATTAATGTTAATTAATAATTAATGTTAATTAATAATTAATGTCAATTAATATTTAATGTCACTTAATAATTAATATCAATGTTTTTATTGATATTATGTTTTTATTTTATTTCAAATTAATGTCAATTAATAATTAATGACACTTAATAAGTCAAAGTCAAAGTCAAAATCATTTATTCAATTTAGGTATCAAAGACGCACTTATGAACGTACATTTTTCATTATAATATACTTTAAAGACTACCGCCGCGTTCCAAAATGTATAGAGCCTACCGAGAAGAAGCGGCAAGAAACTCGGGCCATTCTTTTTATATAGATGTTTTACAATGTTTTTACTTAGGTACTACAAATATTAGCTCCAGTGTGTTGCCTTACAAAAGAGAACATAATAATGGTATCAGTAGGGCAAGACACGCTACACTTAGACATCTTAGTACACGAGTAGATAGATCCTGGAGTGATCAGTCCCAAGCTGTTTTATCCTCCAAGTAATCCGAAATTTTGTAATAACCTTTTTGACAGAGTTTAGTTTTAATAGTAATTTTAAACTTATTAATAGGCAAATCTCGGATAACATTGGGAACTTTACTCTGATTTTTTACTCTGAATCGTATACATTGTCCCATAAAAGAATGACTTATTCTGTGGAGACGCGTTACATGTACGGATAGCTTGTGCTTCTTTCGCGTGTTGATGGAATGAGCATCACTCCTTTTATCAAAACTGCTAATGTTTTTCTTTACATACATTAGATTTTCATAGATAAACTGAGAGACAACAGTTAGAATGTTTATGTCTTTAAATTTCTGTCTAAGGGAAACTCTGGGAGTTCTCTCTGGGAATAATTAATGTCAATTAATAATTAATGTTCATTACTAGTTAATGTTAATTAATATTTAATGTTAATTATTAATTGAACCACTCAAAACGTCTGCCACATTTTCGTATATATTTTGTTGTTTTTTGTTAGGAAATTAATGTTAATTAAAAATTAATGTTAATAAATAATTAAAGTTAATTAATAATTAATATTATTTATAATTAATGTTAATTAATAATTAATGTAAATTAATAATTAATGTCAATTTATAATTAATATCAATTAAAAATAATGTCTATTAATAATTAATGTCAAATTATAATTAATATCAATTAATAATAAATGTCAATTAATAATTAATATCAATTAATAATTAATGTCAATTAATAATTAATGACACTTAATAATTAATGTCAATTAATAATTAATGTTCATTACTAAATAATGTTACTAATTAATATTTAATGTTAATTATTAATTAATGTCAATTCATAATTAACGTTAATTCTCTGAATAAGAAGATGAAGAGAAGTGGTTTCCTTATTCAGAGCGTTAATTGCTTTTGAAAACAATATTACTTGCAGCTTCTTATGTCATTCAACATGAAACAAACATCGACAGTGGCGCTCCCACTGCAAAGTTAACTTTGCCGAACGTAAGACAATAATTATAAATTCGGATGGCGCGCGACATTGACGACCACACGATGTTATATAACTCTTTGTATAATAAGTAGGCTATCGCCTTTGTATCGTCACTTTACACTGCAGTTTTACTTATAAGGATGGATTCCCGTTTGATTGATGAATATTTATTTTGTACCAGACAAAAGAAGTGGGCCATGTTTAGTGTGGAGACAACTTGATAAATTGTTACATTATTTCTTAGCCTCATTACTTTTTGTTCTGGTCTCAA
This sequence comes from Selenia dentaria, assembly GCA_917880725.1. NCBI lineage: Eukaryota > Metazoa > Arthropoda > Insecta > Lepidoptera > Geometridae > Selenia > Selenia dentaria. Next base: position 9,521,375 of record OU862891.1, read on the forward strand.
GGACGCTGTAGTATTATTATGTGAAATTACTAGGCGAAGGAGACTTTCAACGAATGTCTTACAATGTCGTGCGGAACTAAGTGTGTAGCAGATCGTTGTTTCTTTTTACTAGGAAGTGATTCGATGTGTATGCTGTTAACAAGTTGCGAGCGTAACGCCTTGCCGTGATCCTTGCAGTGATATTCATTAATCAGCACATTGTGTTCCCACTGCTAGAACTCAAGCTTTGATCTCAGAGAAATTTAGAGAGAGGAGTGGAGCTTAAATCCAACATGCGGGCTCAGTGCGGTTTGGTGGATAGGCTAAAGGCCAACACATGTCGAAATTTTTAGGCCGCCCTTCGACATAGCCTAACGATGCCCTCCGAAGCACGGAAGTTCAGTTGAGCGATCAACCATCTAACTCCTGACGCAGCATTATAATATCTCGAAAAAACTATAAGCAGATTAGAGAGAAATCTGGGGAGGAGAGAAACCCACCATGATTTGATTTTTGTATATGTAGTATACCTATATTGAAACCGTGGGCTGCGATACCACATGATAAGTCGACTTCCTGGTATCAGTGGTTAAACATTAAATAAGAATTATAAAAAATTTACTAATCACAGAAAAAATAGTCTTATTTTCTGTTCTTTGTAATTGATTAAATGATTTTGAATAAGCAAAGCTAAGTTAAGCGGGACATCGACGCGGGCGTCCCGAACACTCCTTGAAAAAGACCACGGAATGTGGTCTTAACTATAGTCGGACCTATCCGATAAATATTACGCTATTTCTAATTAAAAATGTGTGAAAACCACGTTTGTTTTTGTAAGAAGATTTTAAATAATTAAAATTTAATTATTTATAAATATTTTATTTATTTGTTATTAAATTCACAGTGTATAAAGGTAATAATTGTCAGTGTCAAAATGTCAATAATTCAAATTTTATTTGCAAGTTCGCCTCCATACTGGATATAATTTTATTGCCATATCTGATGGCCGCGATTTTTGTAGTTTTACGATATTTTCAAGTATTATCGTTTGTTATTATGTGGGTGAAGGTCTCATTTCCTTGATTTTAATTTGCTTATTCCTATATTCGGAAATGCACTTGACTTATTTAACGATTGCAGTTCATTTTTGTTTTGTAACTTAATTGTTTTCTTTTAATACAGTTCCATGCTTGTGGTTCTATCCATTATTTTTCCTGCCCTTGCATGGAAAAATATACTTATTTATCCGATAATTATTAGGAAACCCATTTTCAATGAGCTACGGTAATCAATTAGACCAAAAAAAATATCAAAATCTAATCAAAATTTAATTTAATTTTGTAATAAGTTTTTATTTTAATATTTTGCCCTTTATGGCCCATTAATACTGTTCCTTTTTAATATGCAACAACATTTTTTATCCCTTAGATTTTATAGTACAGTACAGTACAGGATGATTTTTAGAGACGGGACAGTAAGGGCAGGCACCTTAACCGTTATAGTTACAGGAAAACGTTTTTAGAAGACTATCCATCAATTTATAAGGTATTCTAAAAGTTAACTCTTAGATTAAAGTTTAACTCCCGAGCGAAGCGAGGAAAAAGTGTAACTCCCGAGCGAAGCGAGGAAGTTATGCAGAGTCTTGAGTAAAACAAGGGGTTAAAGCCGACCAAGACGAAGACAGGCTTTATCCTCGAGGTGCAAACTCTTCATTTCATATATGTACTGCTAGACAATAAAAACTCAGAGCTACATAAAAAGCAGTTATTTAGGTAAAAATCTAGAGGCCCCGTTACACTCAGGGTTTAATATACCGCCCATGGCGTATGACACTGTTTTACTCCCTCGGTGCATAATCTACTATTACCTTGCCATTTCGAATTATTATAAGAAAAAGATATTTCTGGTGCAATTCACTCAAAACTTAGAAACATAGACTAACGAAAATAATGCAAAACATGTCATTTTTAAACACTAGATAACAAATCGTCATACCTATATATTCTCAAACAAGTAAGCAGCGGTGTTTAAAACACCTGTGTTTCGCCGGATATATTTGTGGTCTCATGTAATAGGGGGCGAGTCTATTGCCATATATGGGACACTTTTCCAGACGCTGGACTGCTATTTAGAATTACTTTGTCAGAAAATCCCAATAACTGTCCAACCCGGGGATCCAATCCGAGATTCCAAAATGACGCTTCCATTACTACACCAAGATCAAGCAAGCGAAGCCGCTGGCGGGTCATCTAGTATAAATATAATCATTGTATAAAACAATCATATTATAATACTTTCTAGGATTTTGTTTGTGTGTGTATGTTTCAGCTAATTAATTTATATATTAATAGGTATATTTGAAAAATATTTAGCTTGAATAATGTTTTTATTAAAACCATATAAATTGTGTCCGACACATTGATGTTATGACTTGACTTAGCTACCGATAATATTAGATTCCCACCGCGTATGCGGGCGCGACCGGGGTGCCAATAGACTACCTTGACGCGGCCTCACGCGCTTATCTACATGGAAGTTTTCCGTAATGCACTTCCGCTACATCACTTTGGGCAATGTCCTTTATTTCGATGTCTATTTTTGTACCCGTTTACGACGAAGCTTCGTTTTTGATAATGTTGAAGGTGAAGATCTTAGGTCAACACAAATTCTTCAGCGCAATACATTTAATACCTAGATATGCGCTACGTAAATGTAATGTTTTTAATAAAATGACAGCAAGGTTTTTAAGCCAATCGGTGTCGAGACGAACAACTAGCTCGCCAGATGTTAAGCGTCACGCTTGGCCTTAACAGTCCAGTGCCATTCAGAATTTAAACTACAATAGTTCAAAACCCTGCATGGCAATGCACTGCTCTCAATACCCTGAGATATAAAAGGTTAAAGCTCTAGCCCTGGTATTTTGCTGGAAACATTGCCCATTAACGAATCACAGTAACGTTTACACACTACTGTTTCACGGTTGAATAACTGTAAAGGTGTGGTCTAAAACTAGGTACTCGTAACAATAAGTATTGATAATCTCCATGAGGGTGACACACCAATTTGTGATAACAACCTACAAATTTTTAACAATTTTAAAAATCTTGCTAGAACGCTATTGTATCTTATACTGTGCACACTGATTCAACTTGTTCGTGAAATTTCTTTATTTGACAGTTGCATCCAAAGGCGATTATTCAGGAATCGCATCCAAAGACAATTAGAGAGCGTCCTTATTACCGTCAGCTATGACTACAGACTGCAGAGAAGATATAAGTACTCAAAACGTTAACATTGTATAAACACATTTTAATGTTACCGCAACACATGTATATACTTAATGTCTGTATTTGGAAGAGTTTGTAAAATAACAGGTAAAACATACAATCAGAAAAGAGCACGCTTGCTAATCTTCAGATAAGCATCAGCCTTGATGTGACCTTTCTTTGCGTGTTTACTCCCATAAGTTACCTCCTCCATGCACTTCCGCGAGATACCAGTCCAGGTAATGTCCTTTAGCACTTTTAGTCAAAGTCAATGACTCAGGAAATTTATCTGTATATGGCGATCACCATCAGTTATGTCTATGTTATTTTTGTGTAAATCGAGCCAGTTTCTCGCTTTATGTTAATGTTCCCGCTTATCCATAATAACCGTTAGTACGATTCATAATTTTAAATTTAAACCGTCTTGTTATAAAACGTGGACTAAAGATAGAGTTCAAACTATGGCTTACGCAAACTTTGTATTATGAAGTTACTTACAAAACCCTGCATGTAAATGCACTGCGCTCGTTACCATAACATTTTCTTCTTCTTCTTCGTTGCGCTCTTGACAGATCGTGATCGTCATGTAGTAGTGTTGGTGGGGCCAGGAGTTATACGTCTCACGATGTCACGCCATTTATGCCTGTTTGCGGACATCCTGGTGCACTCATGCAAGGAACCACTCACTTGATTTGGTCGGTCCATCGCATCGGTGACCTACCGTGCTGTCTGGTGCCTTCCACTCTGCCTTGGACGACTAGGCGCTCTATGGAGTCGTTGTCTTGCCTGAAAACGTGTCATAACCATAACATATAAGATGCTAAATCTCTTGACCTGTAATTTCGCTGGACACATTGCCCTTCAACGATACACAGTAATGTTTGCACACTACTGCTTCACGGTTAAATAACTGGCAGAGGTATATGTAGTACTTTCCCACATGGATTCTGCAAAAGTCTCACCACTAAAATACAATATACTTCGCATATCTAATATCGTAAACTATCTTTTCTACTACCTCTACTACATATTTTTTTATTATCAAATGACATAGATATACACAGATCAGATGCCACGCATGCCCATATTGATTATTGCCATACTATCACATAGTGGAGCTATTTATACGTTAGATTATCTACTAATCTAAAGTACACAAAATTAGGGTGCCTTATTTACAAATGAGCCTATTACAATGTGTTTAATTACATACGTAGTAGATGTTATCTTAGCAAATGTGGAATATTCCAAGCACATTTGCAATTAGTGGCTCATTTTATAATGTTCGCAGTTTTTCATTCGAAATTCCATTCCCATCTATTTCAAATTTATGAGGTATGTTATGCCTTTTGGGGTTTATGGTAAAAAACACGCAGTTCCGTAAAGGAATTGTTCGTTTCAAAAGCTTTAGGCTAAGTGTTGTTCCTATAATAAGCTGTCCTATTTTTATTTGAAGTGTTGAAATTATGATTCACTGCTTCTGGTGTCTTAATCTGTCCACATCAGGACAAAAAATAAGAATAGATCTATGAATGAAACTTGCCTCGAATGAGGCTTGCTGATTCGGACAGAATAATATAAAAGCTAACTTGGTTTAAACACAATTGTAACATAACATCAACTGAACATGAGTCGTAAATATAGAGACAATACAATTTTGATAGACTTACAAGGCAAGCTGGAATCTAATATTCTTCTTAATAATATATGCTTGTATTCTTGGTTCTTTCAATGAAGTTCATATGCATCAGATTTATAAAGATAGATCACCATAATAATATCTTTGAAAATATTTAACACTAGTGCAAATCTCAAAAACAGGTCTCGTATATATTTGTAACTCAGCTAAACTCTTTTGCCAAGTCGAGTCATATTTTCCGTCTAATCACAGTCATTATGATATGGTATTTGGTTTTAAAGATAAACAGATTTTAAAAATACTCCAACATGACAATAACTAATGTGAACAATCAATGCTATCAATACCATATGCAATTGAAAATGCGCATGCACTCAAGATGTACTCGTTCCACTTTGTGTGCACTTGACCAACTGACTGATGATGGATTAGTCACGTGTACTGTGACCATGACTGGAAGAGGATTATATAGATTTCTTGAGCGTAGGCTCAAATATATAAATATATTACATTTTCGATCTTTGCTCTTCTTTTTATCGAGGTTTGGCTTCAATCAGAAACAGTGCGAGATATTTACCGTGTTTATAATCGACAAATGCAGCGTCCGAGTCAATTTAATTTATCGAGTTGGTGGCTTGTTGGTTATCTTAGCTTAGTGGTTACTAGATCGTCGGTTTTTACCACAGATCTCAGAACAAGATGAGATCTGTGGTTTTTACATAGTTTTATTTTGGTGTATATGTAATATTTAAGATTGTAGAAAGGACAGAAGAATACGAGTAATTCATAGTTTAACTTGAGTTAATGTGGCTCGCTTTTCAGGCATATTTAAAAGCAGTTTTCAAGAGTTGTTTCGAATCGTTTCAATCGCAGATTTGATGACTTTCAACCTCCTCGTCCATGAAGAAATTAAAAAATATCAACAAAAGGTACTACCCGAAAAAACATCGATTATCGGGTAGTTTAAGCATGATGATAACAACTTATATGTTTTATTTTACAGTGCCTCTTGGTTTTTATATTAGAGTGCCTGTAACAAATGAATTGACTGAACTAATGGAACTAAATAAAGTTCTGGGATTAATTTACTTATTCATTAATTACTTAGCACTTACAAAACACTCACGCTAGGGATGGAATACGTCTATCCGGGTATCGAGTTTATAAGATGCACACTCGCCCGAGCTTAACATTTCTGTCTAACTCACGAGATTTTCAGTAAGTATAAAAATATGAATCTACTTGTTATGAGCTGATTTCCTGCGTGATTTTTTATACAAGCATGTGACGAGACGGTCGCCTTCGGTAATCGATAATCACTTGCTTAAGATGGTTGCAGTGGTGCTCAAAGTTTTACATTTTTTAAAGCATTCCCTATCGCCCAGGATTTTACTTTTCACCCAATGTTACATGCTTATAGATCCAATTTGCCTTGTTAAGCCCGGCAACGCCTCTAAACTGTTACTAAAAGCCCCGTAATATCTGTAAATGCAGGATATAGTAAAAAATATCAGAAGTAAATAGTAATAAATAGAAACCCTTCTAGAAGTACTCCGTGATGATCACATTACTTGGTATCTACCTGGTAGATGGTCTAGTGGTGAGATGAATTTATATAACCTTTTTTATTTATATCTATTATAATATATTTTTATAGCAAAATTTTGAAATTTTTATTACACCGTGTTATATGGTAATTGATTATATTATTTGAATACTTATATTGTTTTATTTATTTATTTACTGACAAACTAATTGCTCGACCTATCATTTGATGGCATAAATCACAATTAGGGCTGGGTTAACAACGTTATTGATCTACTGTTTAAAAAAAAAATCTGTCTATTTGTCAAGGCCCCTTTGTTTAAGAACGCTTAAAGTTATCATGTTAAAATTTATATTAATTATTTGGGTCTTGATTAATGATTTCATTCATCTGTGAAAAAATCTAACTTGTTGGTCAAAACGATAAAAAGATATGACCGTTTTTGTCTAATTTTTCAGTACCTTTTTTCCTTTTCACATGGCAATTTATACTTGTAAGGTAATTCCCGTTGACCTAAAATAATTCAATTTGGCAAGAAGCAAGTTCATACAACACATATAAATGGAAAAATCTGAAAACTATAATTATGTACTTTGATAACTAAATAAAAGCGGAATTTATTATTACAAACTTATTATTTGCGGTGAGTGCAATAGTCGTGTCTAGGAATTGACCGGGAAAGATAATTTTGACCTTTAACCTACTTTGTCTTTTTATGTAATAATATAAGATGTTTTCTTTACCCTTTGCGTACCAGAGACGTAAATATACGTCAGTTTCATTCATAAATCTTATGTTTTAATTATCAGGAAGGATTTATGTAGGGAATATTTCAGTACTTTCCTACTTGCAATTGGCCGGTATTTTTAGTCAGTAAAATTTTTTTCTCTTTAAAATCCATCATCTTTCGAAAATAAAGCTAAAAATGCTACTATTCATTTTTAAACTGCCTAATAAGCATCACAGTGAAATGGGTGCACGGTGATAGAAATTCTTTGACACATAAGTGTTTAAAAAAATTAAGAAGAATTCTATCAAAATTTGTTTTTAACGTGTGGTTACCGTACCTGGCGTTCTCATTGCATATTAATATTTTGATAATGCCCATGTATATCTACAGTCATCCTACGACTAATGACAATCATTTCCGCGACTCTAATCGCTCGTTATCGACCGAGGTTCTACCGCGAACCTGACAATGAAATTGAGATAGAGATGCGGTAAGAGAAAATTCGATATCGATGGAGCACTTTTGATTTTTATCTTAGTATAATATTAATTTAACTAGTAACATAATTATTCGTCTGATTCTTGGTTGGCGTAGTTGAAATTAATCGCCAAGATAAAACATACTCAGAATAATTATATCTTGATAATTAAACTGATAATAAATACTTACGCCAACAACTTTGAATCATATTTCAAGTGTTTTACAGAAGTTGTCATGTACATAAATATATGAAGTTACCCTTGATCACGTCTTGTTATTACATTACATTTACCATCATTTTAATTTTCTACAATAGTTAAACAAATGTGTGCTTCTGCCTGATGAAATATATGAATAAGATTTTGATTAAATTAATAATGATTACTACATTAAGGATTTAGTCTTCAATAGCGTCTCGATTATAATAACTTGCTGTGGTCCATGACTTTCTCCGCCTAATTTGGCTTACAAAATTATCTCGAGCCTTTACGAACTTAGAAATCCGTGAAATCTAGTAAAAAATTCGAAATTTGATACAGTTCATTAAGCCATTTCAGAATGAAGAAGTAACAAACCTACACACTCGCTTATATTCTTACAATATTGGTGTAATTACTTGAAAGCTAGACAATAACAAATTTAACATGAACTCTACAATTTAAAATAAACTAATACACTGCTAAGTTAAAAAATTAAGCGACCTTACGATCTTTTTAGTAGACATTTGGTAATGTAAAAATAACTATATCCAATTCCTAAAAGTAATGACAAAACATCTTACAATTACTCGTACTTTATTCTTTTTTTTTTTAGTCCTATACTTCATGACTCAAGGTCGTGTCCCTGAAATGCCTTCGAGGCGTACTTTATTACTGCAAAAACATGTTCAAACCTATCAATAAATATCGATATCGATTCTTTACAGACTCTCATCTCTAAAGTTACTTATAGGGGTTAGGCCTTCAAACAAAATGAAGGAGGGCCGCATCGATACAAATCATAGAATACTTATATCCTTATGAAATTCATGAAACGTGTCAGTAGGTCCACGCACTTTAACACAAAAACTCGCACAGCTGTGTTTACTTTACGCAGCGTATAAATATATTCAAATTCATCCTAGACCTATATTGTTAAGGAAACATAAATACGTATTGTTAAGAACGCACAATCTTCAGATAATTATTCGAAGTCGTCACCATGTGTTGTGTTATATTGTGTTTTGTTTTCATGTGTCTGGATTTTGGATGGTGTTATGTTAATTGTAAGTAATTATTATTAATTAGAATTTAAGTTACTGAATGTTGACTGTTGTCTTTACTATATTACCTAAATAGTTTCATCCAGCTTACTATATTTTTAAAAGTCTACATATTTGAAAGGATGATGATTATTATTTTTATTATGCTTCTTTTCTGCTATTCATAAGATTTCTTTCAAGATAAGTTCTTACTCCTCACTCATGGACATAACGTAGAATTGTTTACTGTTTTCTTTTTAATATCAGCCTTCCCATTATTGGTCTGTCACCTTTTTTTAATTTCATAAGGGGTTCGTCTTTTAGGACTTTCGCTGATACATCTACTATCATCTATACGAACTATGTATGCTGCCCAATTCTACTATAGATGTAGTGCCTATTGTAGTGCTATTTATTATTTTCGTTGTACATTTTATTACAGAAATGTTTTATTAATGAAAATGTAATGTAGAAAGCATTTTCAATGTTGCAACGTATATAGTAACCCAATAAAAAAGTATAAAATTGCGAGAACACAAAGACATGCGCTATAATAGAGTTCATTGAGTAAAATTAAATTTGTCGAGTCGGAAAGATTACATGAACCTAAATCAATATACAGAAATGATTAAATACAAGTATATATTTGGTATTCCTAAGATGACCAGCAGCAGAGAGCAGGCTTATTATGAAAAAAAACATAGGTCTACGTAAATAATAAATACATATAGTCAAATTATAATAACTAAAGACATTTAATTAACGCTGCCATCAGTTTAGAACTACTAATTCGAAAGCCTTATACTCGTATTTATATATTACGAAAATCTACCAGATTAACATGAATCAAAATATTGTCAAACATATGTACAAAATTAAAAATCCATGGGTACGTACTTATGTATGTAGTGGTATAGGACTTTTAAAGAGTCTGCCTGGGGAAATACAACCCCTTTGCTAATTATTCAACCGTGAAGCAGTAGTGTGCAATGTTCTCAGCAACATCTTATATCTCCGGTTGACGATCGCAGTGCATTTCCATGCAGGGTTTTGACCTGTTGTACTTTATAATTTTGAGTGCCATTGAACTGTGGCAATCAAAAAAAAAATAGGCAAACGTGACACTGTACATCTGGCTAGGAACTTAATCGTCTTTTCATCGATAGTCACAAAAAACTTAATATTCGGTATTAAGTAAATAACAAACATATATTAACAAACAACGCGATAAAATACGGGCATCGCCATACACGTAGAGTACCTAAAAGACGGTGCATGTAAAACTCGGACTGACAAGATTTGTTAGAGATACAAAATATGAAAATTACCACATAATTCTAATTGTTTTCTCTACCAAGTTCAATTATTGCATCCAAGTTTACTCACAACTACACAATGTTTAGAATAGAGTGGTTGGTAAATAAAGTAAAGTTGCGATGCCTGACTTTATTAAAGTTTGTTCAAATTAACCAATAAATTATCAAATTTATAAACCCTAGTTCTACCAAGGAAAGTGTAAAATAAAAGTATCGTAAGTACATCAAAATAGCTTTGAACATGAGTACTTTCCTGCAAACTACATTAAAAGGGTTCTAAAATAAGCTTTCAGCTAGGAAAACTTAATTATTAATTATAATTAACATTCAGGCATATAATAAGCTTTAACTTTAAAAAATCAACATGTGCAATTTTATTGCTCTCGAGTGTATATTATAAATATTTGAAGTAATTATTGATCGGCAAGGAGGACAGATTGTCAAAGATCTCAAAATTATTTGTTTAGACACCGCTCTGGAATAATAAAAAAACAAACTACTCAAAAACAATAACAATTTTTTCAATCTATTAATGTTCAATTATATTAGGTAACATTAAGTGCCCTAGACAATATTAACCACTAAGAATTGACCCTTTCGAAAACTCCAACAAAAATGTAGATTAGCGCTTTCAAAGCATAAAGCCTTCAGCTGTATCAGAAACCAGACTCAATGGAAAATCTATTGTTATCCTGTTGTGCGATTCTTTAATGGTTCGTCGACTTGCTCGTGGATGAGTTCACCGATGTCAAATACTTTGAGATATCTTGATACCTTGTACATAAGGTTGTTTTTCCCACGTTTCATGACATCTTGTCATTTGTTTCACGGATGTTGTCAAAGATACAACGATGTTTGCTCTTACGGCCTTATTAATAAACTTGTAATAAGCCCGGAGTAGTTAAAACATCTATCTGTTAATTTTTCGCTTGCAGTAAATGTCACGCGTGAAAGCAAGACAAAGCATGTTACGCTTAATCTATGTTTACGCAACGTGTTAATAATAAAGGCCTTAGAGAATTGCACGGCTGGTTAACGTCAACTGATGGAGCTGTCGTTAACTGAGCGAGCTGACCCGTCGTGCGTTTTAGATGAACTTAGAAACCAAATCATGAAGTTTCTTTCAACGGGATATATTTTGAAACATTGTTACACGTATTAATGATTATAATTATTTTTGTAACATCAAAGCTAACATTATCATTTTGAATATTGTCCACGTAAGTAAAGAAGCCATTTCTTGCGTAATTAAATCCTCATCCGACGTAATAATGAATTATGGAAACTTGAGTGAAAACAGTGTAGGTAATAATTCCACTAACAAGGGACTTTTTGAGGATTTCGTTAATTACTATAAATGGTTGGAATCATTTTGCTTTTTCATTTGTGTCTTGTAGTAACGAAATTAATTTGACTACTTATTCCGATTTATTATTACTCGTACTTCCACGAATAAACTGTAAAAAATTGGTAAAATACTTCTAGTTGAATTGGATAAAATAATAAAATAACGCTTTGAACTATAAACATAAAATACAATCTGCGCTCCGCGGTATCACCCGCGTGGTGGTGAATGATGATGAGGATGAATCAAAGAGTGTATGTTACTCAGGCATATTGTAGCGCTAAACTCGTGCAAGAATTGTTTGAATCAGTAGTTGTAGTTTGACGATTATCCATTACAAACACACAATCATTATATATTTCCTCTTTATCATTAGAGTTGATAAGGATCTAAGGTACGCGAATAATATGGCTTGGTTTGTGCCGGCTTTATATATTTCAAAATGGAAAAGTATTTATTGTGACATAACTGTAATAGTTAGACATATAGTAATGTAGACTTCTTTGTAGATATTGACGTTTTCTATAAAACTGTAGTACGTCACTTTGCTTTATTGTCAACTAGCGACAGCCCGCGACGCGTAGTAGGCTCCGCCTTTTCATGGTTTTTCTTTCAAAAGAACCTTCTCCTGACAATATTTAACACAAACAAATATTAGCGAGTGTAATCCATCCGTTCCCAAGTTATAGCATGACCTGTGAAAATAGGGGTTTATTTTATATATAACTAGCGACTACCAGCGACTTCTTCCGCGTAGTAGGCTCGGCTTTCGGCCTCGACATGAACCCCCATCTTTTATTAGCTTTTCTTACATAAGAACCTTCTCCTGACAATAACTAACACAACAAAAAAGAATTAGTGATTTTGTTCCATCCGTTCTCATGTTAGGCGTGATCAGGTAAAATAGTGGTTCATTTTTATATATTAGACTAGTGCATACCCGCTACTTCGTTCGCGTAGTACGCTCGGCCTTCGGCCTCAACATAACCTCTCGTCTTTTTTTGATTTTTCTTTCATAAGAACCTGATAATAATTAACACAACAAAAAAAGAGTATGCGAGATTGTTCCGTTCTCAAGTTAAAGCGTGACCAGTAAAATAGGGGCTCATTTTTATAATATAGATAGAATAGATAGCATAGACTAATATTATATTGTCAATAGTTTCCGCAGCGTACGCAATATATAAGGACTATTTTTGGTATTTTTTCCACACCTTGGGTTACACTATCGAAGTTTTCATACGGATCACTTACTATTAGAAAATATTATATACGAGGGTCATTTGAAAAGTTCTTAGCCTAACATGGTTAAAGTCATTGGTTTTTTTTGTAACTACCCTCATTTTGTAGTTACACTATTTAGCAACAAGTATGCACAGTTTAGTTTATTCACAGTAACTCATTGTTCGTTTACACGTGATACCGTAAGTCCGAGCTGTTTTTGAAAATCGATAAAATTGAACATCGTGCAGTGATAAAATACCTGAATTTGAAAGATTTAACTCCAAAAGCTATACATGAAGACATGTCTGCTACTTTGGGTGAATCCGCTCCTTTGTATGCGACCTATGTTCATTAGGGAAAATGTAGGATTCTGACGGTGAAATAATTTTTTTAACCGGTCTGGTAGTTTCGGAGCCTATTCAATTCAAACAAACAAATCTGTCCTCGTTATAATATTGTTATCTACATCTACACTTCTACACTAGAAGTGTGGATGTAGGTAACACTAAACAGGAGTTATAGGAAGTTTGTCAGTATCAACCAGGGAAGGGCTAAATAAGCCAATCTAAAATAAACACAAGTTAATGAAAAGGGCTCCTGTAGTAATAGTACTAGTATCTGCGCCTGTGTCTGACTTCACCTGTGTGAAATAAGGCAGTCGCGATCTCCCGGGATCTACACGTTGTATCAGAACAATAAGTAGCAATAAATCCCGGAAACAAACGATCTCCACTATACAATTAATTTCAATTTAATCTGTCGTTTTTCAATGATTGAGTAAGAAACATCCATACATCCAAATTTTTACATTTATAATCTTACTAGCAACCCCCCCATGGTTTAATGGAGATAGACGATCATGATGAAAAGCATCTAAGTAATATGTTATTCCAGCACCTCATCTAACTACATATGAAATTTCATCCAAATCCGTTCAGCCGTTTTGCGTGATTGAGTAACAATCCTCCATCCGTTCAAAAAATCGAATTTTGAACTTACTAGTGTAAGAAAAATAAGATAGTGCGATTATTCTTTCTATCTTATTTTGTAAGGTTAAATTTCTGCGTAAATATTAGTAATATTAATTTAAGATCCTGCCACCTTTTTATTGGAATGGTTAGCTGGTTGACGCGGTTAGTAGATCCTTGCCTTCTGAGCCGCTGGACCCGGATTTGATTCCCAGACAGGTTCGATTCGCCTATTAATAAGTTTAAAATTACTATTAAAACTAAACTCTGTCAAAAAGGTTATTACAAAATTTCGGATTACTTCGAGGATAAAACAGCTTGGGACTGATCACTCCAGGATCTATCTACTCGTGTACTAAGATGTCAAAGTGTAGCGTGTCTTGCCCTACTGATACCATTTTTATGTTCTCTTTTGTAAGGCAACACACTGGAGCTAATATTTATAGTACTTACCTAAGTAAAAACATTGTAAAAACATCTATATAAAAATAATTGGCCCCGAGTTTCTTGCCGCTTCTTCTCGGTAGGCTCTATATATTTTGGAACGCGGCAGTAGTCTTTAAAGTACATTATTATGAAAAATTGACGTTCATAAGTGCGTCTTTGATGCCTAAATTGAATAAATGATTTTGACTTTGACTTTGACTGTGCCTTCGGTCCTTTTTTCTACAAATGTTACGCTTATAAGGACCAAATCTCATGAGCATTCTGGCTTTCCTTCTCCTTCCCTATGGCACGGGTTTTCACTGTATTCAATCACGAGATGGGTTAGTCGTATGGCTCGAGGTACTCACCAAGCTGTGCGAGTTGCATTGCCGCCCATTTGCCGTGTAACTTAATTAGTTTCGGAATTTTTAATAATAACTCATCCTTTTTCTAATAATGTTACAGATCGTAGAGTCTGTAGTGTGTGGTGCATATATGTATAGTAAAATAATTCTTAATACAGCGGTGACTACACAATATATATATGTAGAACTAAGTTAGTAATTATCTAATTTTGCAAGTGCTAGTTTAGCAAGTGTAGTAATCCGATGAAGGTTGCCTGTGAAACGTCTTACCAATGACAGTTGAAGTGTCACCCAGGTCTTAGAAATATAGTTTTCCACTGCACCAGAAACATTCAAATTATGCCGTATTACGACACACAACGCTAACCGTATCAGCTCGAACTTTGAGATAAGATAAAAATTGACAGTTCGAACAATAGTAGTGGCGCCTCGCATAACAAATGAGTACGGAAGAGGGTAGCTTAGTCTGCTCGTAAACATTCACCCACCTGCAGTTCCTCAGTTCACCCGTGATCATGGCGCTTGCAACAGTGCCGTTATATCGGAAACTCGTAGAAAACATACACGGTAACTATCCCGTTAATAATTTGAATATCGTACTGAAGATTAAAGAAGAAGAGACTCGACACCTCAAGATATTGTTTAATGAGTCTCTTTCGCCTAGTAAATATCAGTTGGGATCACTTGAAACAGTGCCCTTCACACCCTAATACAGTATTACTAGCGTACTTCGCGGCAGAATATTTGACACGGCCTACCATCTAGTAAGTATGGGTTTCCGTGTTTCTTTTGCTTTGCTTTGAATATTCTATTCCGTCCGCTCACGGTACCATTACTTTGTACCATACCACCGATTTCGACAAGTTATTTAACACTTTTTGGTGTTGAAGTCTGCTTCATTTTTAAATAAAAATATTTTTACCATTTTTAGTGACCCTTACTACTTACGGGATCGATTGTTGTCACCGTGAATGGTGATATCAAGATAGGCGTAACACTTTTCAGTTTTTGGAGGGCAACAATTTTAATGAAATTTAAATGGGACCACCTCGGAAGCATACTTACCAAACAAATAAAGAATTTTGAGAATCAGTCCACAAATTGGGGAGAAATCGGCTAACATATACAGAAAAAAATACACGCACACGAACACATTACCTCCTCTTTTTTTAAAGTCGGTTTAAGAACATACAACGTTGACGCTATAATTAAGTTATGAATTCTGACATTGACATTTATTTTCGAACGATTCAAGATCATTGTAATAATAAAAACAAGTCGGATATGCACAAACTTCCAAATTTAAAACCACGAAATTTACGGATTAACAATGTAAACAAAGATAGCCGTGACCTAGCGCCTGAACCTAGGCCCACGCTGGTTTACACGTCATCAAGGTGATTGTCGGCAAGCCTTTATGCAATAAAAATAAATGAACCTTGGAGCATTTCATTCATTCAATTTGTTTTTGTTACGTAAAGAGTTGTGTCATTCGGTGAGTCAGTTTTTGGAGCAGAAAATTGGCATGCATGTGTAGTTTTTAATTTTAATATGTCATATATCAATGCCATTGACCTTGCCCATACTAATTATGTTAGGGCTGGCTTACCAAAGATCGTATCATACACATTTTTTATTATATGACTTTTTAAAGCATGAACGCCTGCTTAGCGAGACCAAAGACTAAAATATTTTCCATGTTGACCTATTGTAGACATTGAACTACCGATCGCCTGATAGACAGTAGATCCTTACTAAAAGCATTGTCGCTTTAAAATATCTCGCGTTTATCATAAGCACAAGATATTTTTGAATAACGATTACATTAAAGACATATAGAAAATAAAACATTATTCAGCCCTAGATATTGTAATGCCCTTATACAAGTTCAATTTACAACAGCGCTGTTTTATATCTTTTCAGTGGCTGACGTAGAATGTGGGTTGAACATTGGTAGAAGTGCCCGGATTGTTGGTGGGGAAGACACTCTTCCTGGAGAGTTCCCGTGGACTGCCAGCGTGTGGAGACAGGGTGCTCATCAGTGTGGAGCTACTGTCCTTAGTGATAGATGGCTGATGACTGCTGGTCATTGTGTTTGCAGGTTAGATCCTTATGCATCACATAAAGAAATATCCAAGCGCAACGTAGCTCGATAGGTTTTCGATCGCGCATTTGTTAGCAAATATTTGTTAGCATAACAAATGTTAATTGAAATCTTAAAACATGGCGGCTTTATGTCACTTTTGCCAGGTTTTGTTATCAACTTACTCACATTTTTGCATACTGCATGGCTAGCACGGGCAGTGGACTATTTCTCCCCGTGGAGAGTAAATAAATCCTTTCCACCATGTCATTTTTATCTCCATTGCGAGCACAGCAACGCCAGAGGATAGATTATCCACGTGGATAGACGGCGGGAGTAGCGCTTTCTATGGTTTTGTACTTCCTAGGTGCCATTCAAGGTAAATATAACAAAAAGCTACATCTATCTTTAATATTTTATTAATCCATTAAACATGCGTAGGATATGTCTTTAGATGTGCATGAAACTTTCAAAATTTAAATTCTAATAATTTAATTATTTAATAATTTTTTTTCATTTCTACGAGCCCGTGCTCTATAGCGGGAGTAGCGGGACATACTGTCTACGAGAAACGTCAAAAGGAAACATTTTATCTCTTTCCCCGGTTGCCGTGCACTGTAAGGTGGAGAAGACAATTATTTCCACTGACAGGTGGATAAAAACGGTGGAAAGACTATTACTCTCCGCCGCGTGCTAGGGGTGCTGGAGTTGTCTTAAATGACATAGAGCCGCCATTTTTCAAGATTTCCATCAAAATTTGTTAGCAACTGAGATACATAATATCCCTGCTGTACTGAGGAGATCCGTAGACTTACAAAAATCATAACCCAGTGGATTAGCTAGTTGAAAAAGGCGCAAGGGCAAGGCGCACATCACGAAAAACTGAAGGCGAAAAAGGATAAAAGAAGATGTGGAGGTCTGGAGGCCTTCAATGGTTCTGGAATACAATCGCAGCGTAGGTCATCCACCAACAAGGCAAGGATAGAAAAGGTTTAGGGTAGCGTTGTAAGCAGGCTGCTTTCAGGTGATGCTTTATGAAATTTACGTCCAGCAGGGGACGTCTTTTGGCTGAAGTCATAATGATGATAAAAATACCGTTGTGCTAATAACTGTTGTCTTATAATCAATGGCATGATTACTTCTTATGATTAGTAATTTCATGTTAGAGGTAATATCCCCAGAGACTTAACCTTAGGAGCCCAATCTACGTCACAATCTACGTTACGATCGCTTTCACATCGTCGAACTATGGTATTATCTATTTTCAAAACTTTTAACATTTAGCTCTGCTAAACACAACTTTTATTGCAAAAGTTATGTTTGTGCCAAAAAGTTCCAAGTCTGTCGTTCTTTTTGCATTAGAGCCTAAACTATTTTAGACAAATATAGGATATAATAAGAAAGTGATACAAAAACTAAAATTGTGTTGCTCGTGACGTCATACCTTTTTTATGGTATAGGTTGGCAAACAAGCAAGCGGCTCACCTGATGGTAAGTTATCACCGTCGCCCCCGAACATTCATAGTACCAGAGGTCTCGAGGATGCGTTGGCGGCCTTTGAGGAAGGAATAGGCTCTTTTCTTGAAGGCTCCCAAGTCGTATCTGTTCGGAAACACCTCAATACCTAGAGATGAATTTTGAAGAACGCCATACACATAGCAAATATGATATTCATCGATGGCCATAGCATAACATTATAAACATAGTACATATAATTTTAACAAATAATATAAAAGGTATATACTTACAAAGATTAAAAGACACTTAAAAATTTATTAAACCATTTATTGAAATAAAGTGCCCAGAAGGCTGGCTGCATTTCCAGGTTGAATAGCTAAGCTATTTTTTTGTGCAGCATTCTGGTAGCCTGACGCTTTAACCAAACGTTTAGCCAAGTCCCTGAAAATTTCCTATGCACCTGGACCCCACGGACCCAAAGTTTCTACCCCAAAAGGCATAAACATGTAACCTCTATCAAGATTGGTATATTTGCGCCGTTTAAAGTTTTTGGTATTTGTCGCTGCCATACCAGCCTGAGCGAACAGCGTAGTTCATATTAATATTCATATATTTCTCATTAAGGAACAAACATGCATCAGTACATCAGGTAATTAAACATATCATAAGCACATACGCATCTTACATGGTAATCACGTAGAAAACTGTCAACTACATAGGCGTCTAGGTTAGGTAATATTTACTAATCATTAAAATTGTTCTAGTGTCTTCGATGATTTCTACATATCAAAGCAGTTGTCAGTAGTAGTTGGAAACAATGACATATCGGCTAAAGAAGAAATTCAACAAGTCTTGAAAATTGTACCACATCCAGAATACAGGTAAGTATTGTATTAGCTATACTAGGTGGTAGCCTCACCACCGCAGTGCCAGATATCTGACGCGATGCAAGTGCGGAAGCATTACTGTGGAGGTGTCAAGGGTACTGTAGCAAGTGAGATTATTGGGCGATAGAGACTCAAAAACGAATATCTCGGTGCAGTGCTAAGCAAGACTACAGTTCAGAGCTGTGGGTGGCACTGCAACTAACATGGGTAAGTGTAGTGCTTAACATAAGTTGCATTACATGCTCATTATCTCACTTTTGCCGGTATTGGCATAAAAAAATTCCTGACTTCGTGGCGATGGTTTTCCGAAGATTTCAAATTGAGAAGTCCTCGCTGTTCAGTATAAATAAGGTTTCACAATATTGAGATTCTTACAAGACGTTCTTACAACTGCGTAGGTAGATGGGCTACGACCATCCCTATAATGTTAAGTTTTGTGGCCACCTGAATACCTCCGATAATAAGATGCATGATACACTAGCTGACCCGCCAGCGGCTTCACTCGCTTGGTCTTGGTATAGAGGTAAAAGTGCAGTTTTGAACCTCGAGGTCCTGGGTGGATCCCCGGGTTGGACAGTTACTGGCTTTTTTCTGCCCAATAAATTTTGAAGGAGTGCCCTATAGTTTGCAATAGACTCGCCTCTTAGGTCCAAAAAAGAACCCCCATGCAAAATTTTAAACTATTAGCACTCGCAGTAACGAAGTTTCATACATATATCAACCCCAAAAAAACCCTTAGGGGTTGAATTTCATAAAATCCCGTCATAGTGAGTACCTACGTCCTAAAAAGAACCCCCATGCAAAATTTAAAACTTTTAGCACTCGCAGTAACGAAGTTTCATACAAACTATACACCTCAAAAAAACCCTTAGGGGTTGAATTTCATAATACCCCGTCTTAGTGAGCACCTACGTCCCAAAAAGAACCCCCATGCAAAATTTGAAACTCTAGCACTTGTAGTTTCTGAGATTTCGTGATGAATGAGTGACCTTTCGCTTTTATATATATAGATGACAAGAAACGCTCTACTGCGAGTGTTTCCAGGTCGTATAATGTACTACAATTTACTACAATTTAACGCTGTTGAGATATTCGCCTTCTTGTTACAAGAAACACCTAAGATTTCATTCCACCTGAACCGAGTACTTGCTTATTTGCAGTCTCCTCTTATTTCATAAAAGCTTATCCTAATATGATGAATTTAACTTCTGCGAATTTAAAGGATCAGATAGCAATCAAGCTGGACATCCTTGCAATAGTGACAAAGTACTGTACATCAAAACAGCTGCTCAACTTATATCATGTGCCTACAAGCCCTGTCATAATGTGGAATGGTTGTACTACTTTAAGACTCTCAAACCCTTAAAGGGCAAAAAAATCTCATTAGCGATGGTTCTCCATAGTTAAAGCAACCCTTCAAAGTTTTGACCATGAACCAACAATCTAGGCTAAGAACTGGGACTTATCGCCATAGTCTGCATTTCCTAAGATGCAATCTGTTTGTCTTTATGGTGATTTACCAGGAGACACGTATATATATAACATCAGATAAAATGAATACCGGTCAAATGCCATCCTACTTAATAATAGAAAAGGTATACTGATTCCACTACAACTTACTGCGTAATTTTTGTATTCTAGTCTGCCATATTGTTATTCACTAAGATCACAGTTCATTTTAGATTTGATTGTTTAAAAAATGTATATGTCTAGTTTAATAGTTTTAAATATATACCTCGCCGAGTGATGGGAGAACTTAATACAAAACTTTCTTCATTAGATGCAGCAGGAAACCTAATGACGTTGCTCTACTAAAAACAGAAAGACAACTCAGGTGGTCGCAGAACCTGCGTCCAGCTTGTCTTCCTCAATCATTATCAGAAGATTTCAGTGGAACATCCGCTACTGTGGCTGGGTGGGGTTTTACTAACGAAGATAGGGAGATTGGTAAGTTAATATTCTACAATTTTTTGAGGGTACAATTACAAAATAATAAACCATACAATACAATTTGAAAAATGTATTAAACTTTGCAAGTTTACGGACACGTTGAAATGTCTGAAGTGTATCTTAAATCGTAAGACTCGAGTAGTTAGTAATGCCTTAATAATATAATTAAATTAAAGAAATTGATTTATTTTATACGTTTGATTTAGTCTAAGGTCATTTGTATGATAACAGCTATTTTATTATCTATTCCTACTTACCATCACATTTATTTTAACAAACACCAAATGTACATAAAAAATTATATACTTAAATATATATATTTAATTATATTTAATTAATTATGTACATAAATATATATATTTTGCTAAAACACTTCCAAGCCTGGTAACCTTCCCAAGATCCTGACAGCGTTGCCACATAGAATAGCAATGCTTTATCTTTAGTATAATTACTTGTCTTCAGAATAGCATTTTAGTCATACATATGTTGCCTTGATCAGACGGCCCGAAAATACTTTAAAATCAGGTCTGCTCCCCACAGTCTAGACCAAACACGCTAAAAGGCTCAAATAAGTACCCACTTTCAAAAATATTACGTGTAGTAAAATATTTACGCCTTTCAAGGCCTTCGGTTGATTCAGCCACCAGTATCAGTATCCAACCAATATATATACCAATATTAGCAGTAATTGAAATGTGAAAAGACGGAGCAATTGTGACTATGCACGTTACTTGCATCACCAAATACCACCCCACTTTCCATGGAATTAAAGTCCAAATTACCATCATTCCACTCTATTTCATCATCATCGTAAACGAAACCTCACATGTAAAATAGCTTTTATACATTTATCTATTTATGCATTAATCTTCTCTAATGTACATTTTTGATTACATCATTCTTAAAGATAATAGTGTAATGTTAGCAATGCAAATTTGTCAATATCTGTATCTGCTTCCCATTGGATGTTCACAACTCGACATAAAACTAGAATTTACTCAATTGTCTGAAACATCCTCTGACAAAGATATTTTTCATTTGTTAGACTAGCCACGTCAATGAATATAATCTATTCAAACCGATATTTTTCCACAGGTATCAGACCAAACATTCTCCAGAAGACGGATGTAACAGTTGTGACGAATGAAGAATGCAATCAGTGGTATCATTCCCAAGGCAGCAAAGTAAAAATATTTCCCACGCAAATGTGTGCTGGCTTTGAAGATGGAGGCAGAGATTCTTGTTGGGTAAGGATTTACTTTTGTGGTATAAGCTTCTAAACAAAACATCTTTTATCTCAGATTTAGAAAGACAGCAATTCCACTGAAGGAGTTAAATTATCCAACTGATTTGAAATGGTAATTATTATTCAATTTCTGTCATTATAAATTGAATCAAATGTTTTATTGATACCATAATACAAAAGTCTGAATAGATCCCCAGTGAACCAACTCAAAAATAAGACTGTAACATAGATTTTTATTTCCTCTAATTTCACATTATTAGGTTTATTATCTAGGTCTTGTCACATTTTATAAGTATTGCAGTTTTTATTTAATTTCAAATCTATTCGTTTTTGTTCTGATATTAAATAAATATGTGTCACACTCGAGAATTTTCAAACTAAAATGCAGTCTTCCTTGTATTGCATCTAGTGAACGTATAATCTACAACTAGTTACATATTAAGCGCTTGTCTATACAAATAACAAAACATTACTAATTTTAAGTAAATTAACTACTTCAAGGATTTGTATACAATTTTCTCTGTTTAGTAGCTGAAAAGTTAACTTAAATTCTAATTCATGTTTCACCTCTATGATATCCGAATGCTAAAAAATATCGTTTTGAAGACTACGTTTTCTGAGTAGGATAACAACGTCGACCATTCTAAAATGATTAAGCTTAAATCGCAACCAAATTCTATCTAATCTAAATTCAAATCTAGGTACCTCGGGCTGCGAGTCTATGTATCAGACGCTACCAGTCCATGGATCGAGTTCCAGCCAAAGTCATTTTACCCTTTTTATGTTTGTTTACTAATTTGAGCCAGTAAAACTTTTTTGAACCCATAATGTAATAATTAAATTGTAACACTACCCCAAGAGGGTATGCAGAAAAGTAAAAAAAAATGAAAAATATATATCTAGTCTATATGTATAACTCAAAACTTGTTTTAAAAGAAACTTCAACGAAAATTTTGCAATACGTGTTAATATAATATATATATATATATATATATATATATATATATATACACAATATAACAAGTCATTACGCGTATATATCCTCGAAGGGGTAGGGAATGGTATTTTAAACACCTATGCTTAGCCAGATATGTTTTTAACCCCATGTAATTTATTAGGGTGCGAGCCTATATTGAAATCTACGCGGCCCTGGGGCCCGTCCCACCTCTTAAAGTAGTCATGTTTCAACCTTACCAATAAATTTGGTACCACCACGGCAATATAGAAACTTAAAATAATAATGCATTACGATAGACGTTTTGATGACGTAGTATCAAATATTTCACTCAATTCGCGTACTTCAACATGACTTTTGACACTAAGTTTCATTGATTTAATGTAAAACTTAAAGATCCGTACTCCCATATCTTAAAATAGTCATATTGCAACCTTTAGCATTAAATTTGGTTGACCGTTTTGTGTCGGTAGAAGTAAGATAGTAAGTATGATTATTCTAAGCTTATTACAAAACGCTCCTGATTTATGATAGTTTGTAAAAGGTGGGAGTAGGCCGCCTGTTGTAGATTCTCGACTGCTATTGAGATTTTCTTTGTCAGACAAATCCAATAAGTGTTCGACCCCGGGATAGAAACCAAAGCGCGCTATGTAGGTTGTACAATAAAAGCCTTTTTAAAAGAAAAAAAACATTTTAATTTATTTATATCTATATTATTTCCTATGTAGAAAAATCGACCAAGGAAATAATTATGTAATGTTTGGATTTCAGGCAGACAGCGGTGGTCCTCTTATGGTAAGAGACAAGCGCCACGTCATGGTCGTGGGAGTAGTCTCTACTGGAAGTGGGTGTGCTAGGCCTAGAATGCCTGGAGTCTACACCAGAGTATCCAGGTTCACTGACTGGATAGTCCAAAGCGTTAACGGCGATCAATCTAGGTCAGGATTGAGTTGGTATCCTCGATTTGGTTAAATATTTAGGAGACATTTTCGTGTAATATGAATACTTATTTTCTCAGATTATTATACTACTAGGGTACTGACTACGAGTAGTACTGAAATTTAAAGTTTTAAGATTATTCGTCAGTATATACAACTGTGATTAGGTGAACAATCAATGTGACCAACCGGTCGTGCGGGATTTGATTGCGCAACACGATTAAAATGTGAAGAAAAAAACAAAACATTTAGATTGAAGATATAATTTGATCATAAATTTACGTTGGTTTAAATCTTATACAAAATCCTTTAAATTTATATACCTAGCTTTCGATTGTATAAATGCATAGAATTAGGACATTTTACAGTTTATAGTTGTTTTTTTTATGTACAAAGTTTTTATCAGTATGTAATATTATTGAAGCTACTAATTTTTATCTTATTTATAAGCTTTTTCGTTGGAGGCGTGTTTAACAACTAACCAAATAAAAATCTGTGATATTATTCGATAGGTAAATAAAACATAATATCAATAAAATATTTTAAATACTCAACTTCTTTTCTTTACAAAGTCTTTTTAAGTTTGCTTTACTCTCTTTAATAACAGAAAATAGCTTTTTACCAGACGTTTCTTCGACATCGTCTTTCAGAGCTGTTAAAGCTTCTTCTATGGCTGCTTTAGCTTCGACCAGTAATGGTTTCATTTCCTCGGAAGTTTTAAAAGAACCGTCATTGTTACCAATAATTGACTTCATCACTAATGCCGAATACAATTCGTGATATAAAACACTGCTATACAAACTTAGTCTTGCATTTCCCGGATCCAAAGTCTTAGTTATTTGAATCAAATCCTTACACATCTTGATTTTCTTATTCAAGTGTTCCTGAGACATATAACCAGGCTGTCTTCCATACAGCTGCACTAGTGAGTGTTTTATGGAATACAGGTGGTAATGGTTGGGATGTAAAAAAGTAGAAAGCCTACATAGAAGATTTTCCAACACCGTAATGGATCCTCCCATCATTTGAACATTTTCTACTTCCTCTCCCATCTGAGATATCAGCATACCTACTTGGGAGTTGCTTACTTTGATTTTGCAAATGTTGCATACCCAATCTGTTTCATCATCTAAAGGATCTTCGGGTAAGTGTATCCCGTCGCAAGAATTGCTCCCATCACCGAGACATTTCATAGCACTAAGATACGTTCCCAATTCAGTTGGATCACTGCATCTTAAACACTTACACGAGAAGAATTTAGTATCTTTTAAATGTTGTCTTCTTGCTTGCGTACCCCATAACGCATGACTATACATAGTTGATAAATGAGCTGCTTTTTGCAAAGGAACTACAACTTTGATTACTATTTTATAGATTTCATTTCTGTCCTTGGTGGATACGTTGAAATTATGCTTAGTGTTAGGAACGCAACTATGTTCCATAAGATAAGTTTTAGCATATAATGCGTTTAATTCTGCTCCTTCAGGAAGACGAATTTCCAAGGCATTTGTGTCTATGATCCCACAAATTCTGTGCAGCAGCTCAGTTGATATCTCTGGTAAGTATTTGCTTTTGGTATCCGGATCCAGATTGCAGATGAAACTGTTCATTAGGTAGTCCACTATAAACTCATCTGCTTCGCTGAAACAGTCAATATTACGTCTTTATAGATTCAGGGACCTGTACTCCGTGATGAATTAAAATTTCACTATTATATATTTTGATAGAACAAAATTGAGAAATCCCTTACTCATAAGCTTCGGTTCCTGGCAATCGGCTTTCCATATGAGACTGCATTTCTAGCAACTTCTTCCAAACATCTACATCCGTTTTTTGCAGAAGGACACATCTCAAGGGCAGCAAAGCATCGTGTCTATAAAATAAACGTATTTGAGAATGAGCCCAATTCGCACTTAAATACCTATTTATGTGCATTGTACAAACTAATTAACTTAACGGGAACAGGAAGACGTGCAGTAACAGAGTCTTGGACTGACAACATTATAAAAACTGTAGGAAGGCGATGAATGCCATTTGCATTTACAATATGGTTCACACAAACTACTAGGATTCCCCGTTTCGTAGAAGGCATGACACACACATAGACATACCACAAATACACAAGACCCTAGAACAAACATTTCTGCTCATCACACACATATTTGCCGGATCGAACCTGGAGCCTCACGCTTCGAAGGCAAAGTCCCTTTCATATGACCATACCGGCTGTGAATACCTGTCCATTGAAGCATTATAGGTAGGAAAACCTATAAAGCCTCAGCATTCGATATCTTTATCATGCTGACGACGACTATGTTTACTGTAAGGTACTACAGGCAAATACGTACAAAGAAATTAATACGAATAGCAGCTATCACGAATCTTAACTTCTTGTGTTACCAAAGTGACACCTCATGCACCACATAGCAGTGTTAGCCAGAACTGTAAGAATTTATATTTAAATGTAAGCAAAACAAAAGCAAATCATTGTAAGCAATATTAATTTAAATATTGCTTACAATGATCTAATATTAAAAAGAGGTAGATTCGTTAGAGCTGACGCGATGTTGTCTTAGCTTTCGCGCATACAAGAACGTATTTTGCTGCTGGATCTTTGCTGCTGGTTCTTAGAGGCCATTCTATGACGGATATCATATATCGTTCAACAACATAATGTGGCTGTACAGCTACATTTTTATTGATATATTATTTGCGTAGCACTGTAATGCGCTTGCCAGTTCGACCAAAATTAGTCTTCGCTTCACGACTTCTTTGGCAGAAAAGTTTTTCCGGGAGTTGGATGTTGTGATTTTATTTAAATTTTATCGTATAAATTATCATGTGCTTTTCAATAGTTAATACTTACTTAAGGTTTTTGATGAATGAAGAATGATGAGAAATGAGTTAAGTATTACTTAATCTGTGGCGTAAGTAGGTAGTACCTGTAATATTCGGCCATGTTATCCAGTACACATACAGGGCGGGCGCTGAGGATTACGCACTCCAAGCCATGATGACGAGGATCTTTGAGGCCTCTACAGTTTCCAGAACACACTGGCCAGCCGCATCTGAAATAAAGACATGGTTTCCTTTAAATGTATAAGTGAGTCTATATGCTTACAGCTATACTAAAGTTGAATGAAAGGAATGAAAGAGAAGAAGAAATAGTGGTTTTTTTCATACTTGAT
Source organism: Selenia dentaria (assembly GCA_917880725.1). Lineage (NCBI taxonomy): Eukaryota > Metazoa > Arthropoda > Insecta > Lepidoptera > Geometridae > Selenia > Selenia dentaria. The sequence goes on from OU862891.1 coordinate 9,548,604, forward strand.
CTTACTCCTATTGCCCTCTTATAAATAATAATATTTCAATAAAAAAGTAGAATTTAACTCCTATATTAAAATCTATAAAAATCTGCCTACTTGAACATTCTAGAAGACATGGAAGAGGAGAAGGCAAAGGCAGGTGAAATCACAAAGGTTACACAACCTTGGACGGGATTTGAACCCGTGTCGTCCGACATTCCGTGTCAGACGTTATAACCGACCGGCTACCCAGGCGATCCGTCCGAGCGTCGAATTTATCTCTCTAGTAGTTTTAACCGTCATATGGGAACAAGCTGTATAAAACCGACGGAAAAGTTTTCTCTCTCTCACAATTTTTAATAAATGATTTTTAAAGTACTAAATCTGTTAGGGGGCCCAATATTAGCAATTTGAAAAAGAATAAGCTTTTAAATGAAAAAATAATCCTCTAAATCGATTCACTATGTAAACAGCTATGATGTTCCAAAAAGAATTATAAAAATGTTGTCTGTATATAAAGTCGGGTTACGGACGATAATTTTATCTGATATGAGTAACGTCATAAGACAAGCCGAACGTTTAGACCGATCGTACCTCTACATCGCTTGTTCCGCGCTCTCGCTTGCACGCTCAGCTCAGGCGGGACGTGACAACGAGTCATATCGTGCATGCAGCCGGCGTTCATTGATTTATAAGAATAAATAAGAAAATGTATTTGTCGGTGTCGATGATTTTCAAAAAGCTTGGCACGTGCTCGTAGATAGCATAGCCTAAAGATGAAACGAATAGAACAACACAACATGGAAAGGACATGAGATACTTTTTACCCTCTAAAGACTTCAGCACACCAAACACGGGAAGTGCACGGTGCGTTCCACCGACTGGCCCGCGCGTGTAAACAAAATGTATCAAACACGGCATATCAAGTACCGCGACACGGCGGGCCCCTGAAGCCTTAAAAGATTCGTATATCGTAATAAATAACAAAATATTTATTAAATGAAATTTATAATAATCATGTAATAAGTAGTACATTATATATACATACTTAGCACATCTTTCTCCAATATCAGTATCTACTGGTTTGTAGCAGCCGACACACGGCATGGTAGCTTCAGGGTCCGCCATGGCTTTAGGCCCGAAGATGATAGGTCGCTCAGTCAACACCACATCTCCAGGTGAAAGGTCTCTGGCAGCGACAATATACCGGCCTAGTTCTTTGGAGCTGTGGACCTGGAAATGGAAAATTATTCAAATTTTCATTCTATTATCTACCAATTCGAAACTTAATCTAAAACATCTACCACAGACTCCGTAATATAACTCTCTAATTTCATAAGATGCATCAATATTATTGATATATTGTATATATTTTAGTAGACTGAGGATAATTAAGATATCAAAGGCATTTGCTATATAAATGCTTTGCTAATGACCCGAAGTACATCCTTAAGGTGCGTTCATTTAGCTTATGAAAGCATTGGTGGCGTTGTCATTGATGGCTCTTTTGTTAAAGCGTTCGTAAACTTCAAAAACGTAATTTTTGTCACTTTTGCTCACACCCTATTCGAACGCTCAACTGACGATAAGACCTAAAATCGCATGATTATGCTGTCAAATACATAGCTGTCAAATAACGATCACAAACAACCATGCTCCGGACGTGGGTCAAAAATTGCATTTTTTTGGTGGCAAAAATACCTCGTTTTTAGCTTTCCGAACGCTGAACAAAAAGAGGCATGAGCGACATTTTCACCCACACATTCCCAATTCGAACGCGTGAGAGTTATTTTCGCTAAAAACGCTCAGAAGTGACCTATTCGAACGCACTGTGTGTTTTGTTTAGTGTATGTTTAGAACCTATAAGGCTACTTGTCTTGTCACGTCAGACCGGTACTAATAATCTACCTATCTATCCACAGTTTGAGAATATCCATATTAATAGTGTCAAATATCTATCACTAGTAAGAAAAACTGTGGATAGATAGGTTATTGAAACCAACCGTAAGATAATCTCACCATGTCAAGTTATAAGCACTCTAAATACCAGCAATAAATTGCAATTGAAAATATAAAATAGCAATGTATGGAAGTGGAAATAGATTTATACGAGCTGCTGATGAAATGATTATGTTTGATTACACACCAAATAAAGGTAGAAAGCCTTGGACGAAAGAAGTAGATAAGTAGGCAGAAGCTATTAAGTGAAAATTATGAGACCAAGTAATTTCAAGCCATGGATTTGTTTTCTAATAACAGGTGCAACCATGGGAAACTAGAAGAATTTGGAAAGGCGTTATGTAACATATGCTGCTAATGACCATAAATATAGTCAAACTTTCCGTTGTGTTAAAGTGCATGGCTTTTTGCCCTGTATAACATTTGAATGGATGGTTATCGTGGAAATAACGTTAAATTTATAATTCAAGGGTTAGTAAGAGGCGGCTCATCTGTTAGTCACGAGTTCAAACCTAATGTATGTTCATTTGGATGTCTGTTTCTTTTTACTTCTTTTTAACTGAAATTTCATCATGAGTAAATGGTCTGGAATAACATATATAGACTATTATGTTATCATCTTTGTGTCATTCTCTACCTTTTTTATGTTTGTTTACCTCATAACTTTCGACTGGGTAAACCAATTCTCAAAATTTATTTTTTTGTTTGAAAGCTGGTGCTTCCCGTGTGGTCCCATTTAATAACGGATGTCAGTATAAAATTTTTCAAATTGAATTTTTATTCACGCAAGCATATCTGCGAGCCACAGCTAGTCGCATTATCACACTAATAGTTTAAGTAAGTTTGTATAATGTATGAGTGTAGTAGTTTGTTACCTCTACATTCAGAAATGTTTCCACGAATTTGAGTGAAATCCAGAATGGAGATAGGTCGGTTTTTATCGAAAATTTTTCACCGGATATTAGTTTTAGGTACGGATGTAGACCCAGGTGTAGCTTTATTGTCGTATTTACTATAAAATTGTTACAAATGAAATAATGTGGAGCGGTTACAAGGTAAGTAGTCCTGCCAAATGGTTCTATGCCTTATTTTATCATTCTGCGGATGCAACATTGTTGATACCACTGGTGCCTCATATAATGCGATGTTGGTTTGCAATCTTTACCCCTATATTTACCAAATACTAAGTTCTGAACCAGCTCTTTGCTTCAATTTCAATAATTTTTGTGCCGCTATGATTTATAGGTGAACCGGTCAGAGCATAAACACTAATTTAATTTATATCGTGTGTTATGAGATTCGGATAAATATAATCGTTGCGAAAATTCCTATGACGGTAACAAAAGGGTAATAAATAGGAAAACTTCTCCAACAAATCAAAGAGGCACGAAGTCTCCTTGTTGTCTTTTTTTAAACATAACTGTAGTTTTTTGTTTATGATTTCTAATCCCGTTTTTAATTAATTTCGGATGAACTTGGACAAAACCAAGGTCATGTTCAACGAACATGTTCTACCGGAACCGATTGCGATACATGGCGCCGTTCTCGAAGTTGTTCAAAAATATGTGTAACTCGGGCAGACATTGCAGTTGGGAAAAAACAACTTTGAGAACGAGGTGAATAGAAGAATTCGGCTGGGCTGGGCAGCGTTTGGGAAGCTACGTCGAGTCCTTACTTCGCCGATTCCACAGTGCCTGAAGACGAAAGTCTTCAATCAGTGCGTCCTACCCGTCATGACATACGGAGCCGAAACGTGGACACTGACGGCTCGAATGGTCCACAAGCTCAAGGTCGCTCAGCGGGCTATGGAAAGGGCTATGCTCGGTGTTTCTCTGAGGGATCGCATCAGAAATGAAGTGATCCGTCAGAGAACCAAGGTCATCGACATAGCCCACCGGATCAGCAAGCTGAAGTGGCAGTGGGCTGGCCATATTAGCCGTAGAACCGACAACCGTTGGGGTAAACGAGTTCTAGAGTGGAGACCGCGTCTCGGCAAACGTAGTGTAGGACGTCCTGAGGCACGGTGGAGTGACGATCTGCGCAAGACGGCTGGCAAAAACTGGATGCGAGAAGCCCAAGATAGACCTAAGTGGCGTGCAATTGGAGAGGCCTATGTCCAGCAGTGGACTGCTACAGGCTGATGATGATGATGATTTTAATTAATTCATTACTTATTTTTCATTTAACTTTAAACTTTCAATAAACATATTGTTAATTAAGTTGTTGTTATGACTTCTAATATCTGTTACCTTACTGTCGTACAGGATTTTCGCAAAGGATTCGAGTTATTTTATTATCCTACCACACGCAATAAAGTCAAAGGCACGTACAGACAGACGGGTGGACAGTAGGTACGAACTTTTAAGAGTTTCTTCTCGTACTACATCACAAAAATAGTCTTGGCAAATAAGATGTCTTTAATAAAAAGGATTTTCGATAGGAGCTTCGAACTTCTTTTTAATAATTGTAATCAACCTAGTGTCAAGCGCAATGAAACCGCAGTCGTGACAAATATAAGTAGTAGGTAGTACCTAATTTACGTAAATTTTTGACTATTATAATAATTATTGTAAATTTTGACAGATGGCTGGTGTTAATTATTGTCAGGAGAAGGATCTTATTAAAAAAGCTTGAAAAGAAGGAAGGTTATGGCGAGGCCGAAGGCCGAGCCTACTACGCGAACGAAGTCGCGGATAGTCGCTAGTGTAGTATAAAACTTGATAAGTGATAATATTATTTAAACCATATTTTTAAAGGAATTTTTCAGATTAGTATATTAGCTACCAAGCACAGTATGCACCTATCTCCTAGCGTTTAAAATCACTGTTTAATGTAATTACCAAATGCCTTCTAGAAAACAAAATTTTTGTTAATGGTGAATAGTGACATCTATCTAACGTTTTTAAGACTATTCAAGACAACACTTACTCGCATGATAGCGTACTGTAAATACTGTCCAACCTAAGTGAAGTACCTCACTACTTCAACTAGTACTTAGTATACTCAGTTAATTGTAGATGGCGCTGTCGTAAACAAAATAATATTTGCAAATTAGTTTAGTTAAATTCCTTATCAACTAGGTATGTGGTGGATGCGGCCACTTAATATTTAGGCAGAAAATATTATAAAAATGGTTTTATTGCATACTTTACAAATTTACCTCATAAACTGCGTCAGATGTTCCATTTTTCGGTTCCATATTTCTGTAAAAACATTAAGTACATGTAGGTAGGTTAATTACATACCTAGGAACAATTATATAGATGCTAATAGATGTCTAGTATATACAAAATAAATATTAGTATAAGTAGTGCCTATCTTAGTACTCTAATGGCTAAGAAAGCCCTGAGTTTAAAATATAATTTAAGAGAATTTTATATGTGAAATTTAAACGGGAATATCTTAAGTCCACGCTTTGTAATAAGGCGGTACAATTTACATCATGCGTAAAACTGACTTCTCACCTAGTCATCATCACAAAAAAATAATCAACTTTTTGTACCTACCGACTATCAGGTGACAGGTAGGTTATGTGCCTGATGGTAAGTTGCCTGCCTTGACTGCATCAAGATCAGGTGTCAAGCAGAGCTTGAAGCTAAAGTTTTGCGTGGTACTGCACTGTCCACATACCTATACCCGAAAGCATAGTAATTCCCCAGTAATTTTATAATCTTCCCTAGGTACCTAGATAAATACATACGAGTAACTCTGAAAACCAGTTTGCCTTTGATGCCTAACAGTATTATTGCAGGCTTGTCTGAACATCTTTAACTCATAGAACTTGAGCCCGCCAATATTTATGAATATAATAAAATTTACCTAGGTAGGTATACATATGTATAGATTCCGACTGGTCTTAGGGGTTGAAATTAGAGGTTACTATTATATAATAGAGTTTTTTTTTTTTTTCGCTGGTTTAACTTACGCGGTAGATAAAGTCGACCGTCATGACCGTTCCGTTACATTTGGCAGAAGAATTTGCCTAGCAGAGGAGAGCTTTTATCGTAACAAAGCGGTTTCGTTATAACAGCAGCTGATCACTGACTTATAAGAGCTTAGAAGCACCTCTAGTGAACGACTTTATACACTAAAAAACTACCAAACTCTTATATATTGTGGACTTGGAAAATGGTACCTTTAAAGCCATAAACTCAAATGTTTCACCGACAAACTTTTATGATTGTATGCAATCTTATGTCTGGTTTATACTCGTACTACGACTGCCGGATTTTAAGATACCAAATTTCCAAACGAGGCACGGTCAACCATCATAGCATGTTTAAGATAATTAGATAACTAGACCACTGCAGTTGATATTTAATTGGTGTGACTGCGCGAACTAACGGTCCAGCGAACAGTCTTAAAACGCACACGCATATATAATGCGCATACCCACGCCCGTGTAAAGAGTAGAGTAAAACTTTTATACGTAAGGAAGGCGCCGTCATTTTTGTGGGTCATTACGGTCTTTTTAGTGGGGCTCAAAAAAGATTAAATAATATTATGTTACTTTCAATATAATGGTGGTCTAAGAATAGTACCAATTATAAACTATTAATATTAACCGGTAAAACACTCACGTTCGGGATCGAATACCGCGACCCGGGTTTCGAGCAAGTCCGAAGCTCATCTTCAGGGCGAGTGCTCAGCGGCGTCTGCGAGTTCTTGGCGGACCTGCTCAAACCCGGGTCGACATATTCGATCCCTAACGTGAGTGTCTTGCCGGTTAATATTAATAGTTTAATATGTGTCAAACTAACAGAAAACAAAAATATTAAAATACCAATTCTACTTACAAACTATGAACTTTGTAGTGCTTGGATGTATATTTTGGCAATGCGTCACGGTCATGTGTCTTTATGTCATGGTCGATATTGGATAAAATTAAATAGTTCAATGCTCCTGTTCGCTTATTGATTGAGTCTAGATCGATAGTTATCAATTCTGATGTCATCTGTTCAGAATAAAATATCGATATGCTGCCAAATGTAACTGGTGTACAATTGGAACGGAATATTAACAAAATCATCATCAAGTCATCATAGTTCAAGAACGATTTTACAAATTTTAAGTGACACTTTCACTAAAAAGGGCTTCTGGCAGAGATGCAATGTGCACAATCCTCCCTCCCGCATGAAATACAAATAGGCATAAGCATTTTTCCAGCGGAAGTGTTACTGAATGTTTCTTGTAATATCATTTTTAAAATGGATATCAGAAAAATAGATCAATAAATTATAGTTAGTTCATTATGTTTCCACTACAATACGAGCCTACATCTTATAGATAATAAAAAGGGGCTATCATCAGGAGTCATCATCAGCTCAGACGTAGGACGTTCACTGCTGAACATTAAGCCACCCTAATTTCTAAATGCATCCAACATTCCGGAAACTTCGCGAAGTCTTCTCGCCAAAAATACCTCAGTGCCTCAAGACAAGAATCTTCGACGAATGTGTGTTACCAGTGAAGATTTATGGGACTGAAACGTGGTCTCTTAAGTCCGTAGAAGAATGAAAGTCACCGACATAGCCCAGAAGATTAGCCAGTTGAAGTGGCAGTGGGCAGGGCACATAGCACGCAGAACAGATGGTCGATGGGGCTGAAAGGTTCTGGAGTGGAGACCACCGACACGATGGACAGACGACCTGATAAAGGTCGCAGGACGACGTTGGATGCAGGCCGCTTTCAACTGGTCCTTTTGGAAAATCATTTTATTTTTATTTTTTTTATTTAGGCATACCAACAAGTGTTACATTGTTTCTTACAATTAAATTATCATACAATACCTACTTATAACTAAGTTACAGTGTGCTAAATGCTAAATGCACACCCAGTTAAAGGTACACACGGCTTCTATTGAAAAAACATCGAGAGAATAACAAAACTCGTAACATTATTAGCAGTAAATTTGTATGCAGTGAAAGTGTGTATTATATATAGTGACAATTTGAAATTCAGTTAGAAAGTGTTGTGAGCAAATGCCCACGCAACTGATGAAGTTTGATTGCAAACATGTCTAAAGATCCTGCACCACAGCAATCGTTAAAGGCTCGGCATAGCCTAGGAATCGGAGAATTACGACCATAAACAGTTTTGCGATATGGAGGGTTTAGTAGTGAAATGGGGTAACGTGGAACTCTAGGGGGCACTCTAAAACTAAAACTATTCAGTAACCTAGGGCAATCAATACTGTTAGTGAGTATTTTATACAAGAATGTCAGATCTAGTAATGTCCGTCGTTTTTCTAGGGATGAAATCTTGAACCAATCCAGCTTTTTTGCGTATGATAGTTTTTTCTTAGAAATTTTTGCAGCATATGACAAATGCCACAGAAATCGTTTTTGTATACGTTCTATTCTGAGAATGTGGGTTGCATAATGTGGTCTCCATACTACCGGACAATATTCTAGAATACTTCTTACCAAACAGTTGTACAAAACGAGTTTAGCATGATAATTTTTAAAATTCTTACTATTTCTAATTATGAAGCCTAACATGTTAGACGCTCGTTTTATAGTGTGCTCTATGTGAGGTATAAATGTAATTTTTTTATCAAGGATGATCCCTAGGTCTCTTACTGAGTCAACCTCGCGTACACCTATCCGTCCAATATGATACATTGATTTAACAATGTTGTGTTTTCGTGTAAACTTTATAAAAAAAACATTTCTCAATGTTTAAATGCATGCCATTGGTGGTACACCATTGATGTAATCTATTTAAATCCCCCTGTAATGAATGAACATCTAACTCCGATTTGATTACACGTGACACCTTTAAGTCATCTGCAAACAAATACGGAGTAGACGAAAGAAAGCAATTAGGTATGTCATTTATGAATATATTAAAAAGGATGGGCCCTAAATGGGAACCTTGTGGTACTCCTGAGGTGGATTTAAATAAACCAGACTGGTAACCATTGACTACCACAAAAAACAGACGATCTGACAGATATGACTGAATCCACTTACTAAAATTGCCAGTGAATCCGTAAACTGTAAGCTTATCTACAAGTAACTTATGCGGGACCTTGTCGAAGGCTTTGCCGAAGTCAGTATAAATAACATCTACTTCTTCAAGCTTGTCCATCGATTCAGCTAGTTCTTCGACAAAGGTCACCAAATTCGTGTACGTTGATCTGTTCTTTACAAAACCATGCTGATTATCTGTTATATATTGTTGAAAGTGACTTTGGATAAACGGAAAAACAATAGCTTCAAAAATCTTTGCCATTGTTGATAGAATTGAAATGGGCCTGTAATTTTTCACGGATTTTTTATCACCTGATTTATAAATGGGGACAACTTTTGCGGTTTTCCATTCGTTAGGGAATGTTCCGGAACTTATAGATTTGTTAAAAATGTAATAAAATGGTATTACCAAATTGTCCGCACAGTTCTTTACAAATATAGGTGGAATCCCATCAGGGCCTGCGGCTTTGGTGTCATCCAGTGATTTGAGTCTTTTTAATATTGAGTCGGGAGATATATAAAAAATTCCAAAACTAGAGCTATTGCTCGATATACCCTGTAAATAACTAAATGCCGGACTACGTGTCGATTCACCACCAGAGCCCGTAACTTCATATGATTTGCAGAAGGAGTTCGCGAATAAATTGCAAATATCAGATGTAAAAATATCGCCATCGGTCATAATGTTAGGATAAGAATTGGTGCCAACCCTTTTAGCTTTGATAAAACTCCAAAAATATTTAGGATTTACCTTGATTCTCTGTTCAACTAATGCAATGTAACTATTATATAGTGTCTTTGCAAATTTATCGCAACGACCACTTAAAAGTTTAAATTCAATTTCATCTAAAGGATTATTATATTTTTTTACTTTACATCGTAATTTATTCTTCTCCCGCAGTAACTTCAATAATGCTTTGTTAAACCAAGGGGGGTAATTTGCTCTTTTATGGGTAGAAAACGGTATAAACTTGCTAATTAAGTGCCTGAGCGTTTTGTAAAATTCACTTAACATTTCATTAACATCAGCGCACTTAGAAAACAGAATATCCCAATCAATTACTGCAAGGTGTTTGTTAATCAAACCATAATCAGCTTTATAGTAATTAATTTTTTGATGGTTTACCTTGCTTGTGAGAGAGCTATGAGTATCTTTGTTAAGCTTAATCTCAATATCTAAAGGAGGGTGTTGACTATCTATTTTAGAGAGTATAGTATTTGCCTTTGAGACATCACAATCTGGTAAGTCAGACAATACAAGATCCAGAATCCTATTCTTACTATTTAATACTGAATTGTATTGCTTTAGATTGAACATATAGCTAAAATCTATTAAAATTGAATTAATTGATGAAAGTTGATATGCAGAATTGCTCTCACCGTTAACTAAGTTCCAGTTAATTTTACCTAAATTAAAGTCACCAATTAAACAAGTATAAAAATCTGTCTTTTCTAAAATACAATTACAGTTTTTGATAAAGTGTTCTAATATATGTTGTTTTGGTGGTGGAGGAAGGTAGAAAGCGCAGAGAGCTATTTGTTTCTTTGAACCAGAATTTGGGACTTTTATAATAATCCATAAATCTTCACACATACTTTCCCAATCTAACATGCGCTTTGCAGACATTGTTTTTGAAACAGCTATCAACACTCCACCTCCATCCATATGACCATGAAAACCAGAAGATCGTCGGTCTCTTCTAAATACGACATAACGATCGTCAAAGAGTTCAGTGTCCAAAACACTGTCATTTAACCATGTCTCACATAAAACAATAACATCATAATTGCTAAGAGCCAAACTACGGGAGAATGAGTGTGTTTTAGTTCTTAGACCCCGAGTATTTTGATAATAAATTGAGATGTAATCCATAAAGTGTTGAGATAATGCCAAAACATCTAAGACTTATAATTTACTTTAAATTTTCCAAAGTTTTAACATCTTTTACAAAGATGTAGCCAGACTCCTCGTTTTTACGCATAAAAATGCGGCCGCCTCTAACCCAAACAAATTTATAATCCTTTTCTTTCGCTACATGCCTCGCAGCGGCGTGAAGATCTTTGTTTTGCGGAGACAAATGTTCAACAATGAAAATTCCAGACACAGAACACGTATAGCCAAGGTGGGAGCTGTTTAGCTTTTCATTCGATTTTTTATTCTTATTAAACTTAATAACACCGGCTAGAAAGGCATCACGTGCTAAGGTGCTATTGAACTCCACAACAATGGATCTGGGTCGTTTGTTTTCTGGATTTATTTTGGCCGTTCTTGTAGCGCGAATAATTGATCCTTCTTTTACTTCATGTCCTACAACTTGGCTTATCGCCTTTATGATGCCCATTAAATCCTCGATTTTTTTTTCTGGCACACACTGTATCTCTAAATTTTTGCAACGCGCATTTTGTTCCAACAAATTGATGCGGCTCATGAGATTTGAAATGTCTGACTTCATATGGGATTCACGTTCTTGAATTGCTTTAAGAAGATCTTGGCTATCATTATGTTTCTTGACAATATCTTCTACTTGGTTATTTGTAAAGTCAATGAATTTATTAATACTCATAATCTCTTCTTTCACTGCCTTAAGCTCATTTGTAAATTGAGTCCTAAAATCCGCCATTTGCTTCTTAATAACATCCTCCATAGTCTCACGCATTTGCGTCTTTACGACGTTTTCCATAATTACTCGCATTTCTTGACGAGTTATTGGAGAGTCCTCATTAGTAGGTGGAGATCATGGGGAAGGCCTATGTTCAGCCGTGGACGTCCTTCGGCTGAGATGATGATGATGATCCAAAATCGTCCTGGGACTTTGTTTTGGCAGTCTGTCTACATTATTGGCGATCGATGGAGTGGCCATGCAGACCTTACATCAGGGTTTTCAGAACAGAAGTTTCTACGCTGTTCGAGCTGGAATAAAAAACATCCCCGACTTCCTCTTTGGATATAGACGTGCATATAGACGGTATTAAATACCTAATTCTAATCGGAAGTAGCATCCAAACTGTATAAATTCTATATACAAGTTCTAACTCATTTATTCGATTTAGGCAATCAATCTTATAAAAGACGTACTTATTCCTGCTTCTATTCTCTAGAACTCCTTCACTAAGAAAAACTTGACTTGCACTGCGAGTAGGTATTGATTGTTGATAGAAAAAAAATACCAGAATATGGAACTGACCAGAATAAAAAGTGAGAACTTCAACAAGTGAAGTCGGTACCATGCGCACAATATGTGAAATTCACTTTTTTCAGTGACCCTTGCTACTTACGGGATCGATCATTCACCGTCAATGATAATATCATCAACATAGGCGTAACTTTTCAGTTATTAGAGTGTAACTCAAAAACTGCTAAACCTAATTTAATGGAACTTAAATGGGACTACCTTGGAAGTACACTCTACCATACATAAAAATAATTTTGAGAAATAGTCCCCGAATGGGGGAAAAATCGGCGAACATATATATGTATACTCCATAAAGAAGTGGCCCGGAAGGTCATGAAAACTGTAAAGATACTCAACTATACCTACCGCGTAAGTTAAACCGACAAAATAACATTAAAATAGTTTCCATTAGTGTGTACGAGACTATTGATCATGTTTGTCTTAACGAAGATTGTATGAAAGCAGTCTGTTTGAACCACAATGGGTGGGGATCCAAACATATAAAATGAACTTAGTGCCCATATTTGTTTTAATAACAATACAATATTTAATTATAGTATTATATCTTGCATGGTGATGGTACTCTCCGATTTGATCTTGAAGAAAACTTATATCACCTTGTTAAATGTTATCTTTGGCACATATGATGTTCCATAAGACCGTTACGCGAGATCGGAACTGGGTTATTGAGTTCTATTTTCGTTTCGGTATTTACGTTATTTGCACGTAGAATTCAGTTTATACTTACGTTATCCAGCTTATCTACGTATGTATTATACTGCTAAATGACGTTTGTGCTACATGCCTCAGTTTATAATATTACTCAGTTTATAAATTAAATATTATTCATTTCAATATAATAATATCATATAATATAATAATATAATATTTATCGGAAAAAAACTTGTAGACCTAGAGTCTGAAAATTCACTTATCAGCCGTGGATTCTCTAAGAGCAACATCGTTGCATATTTGACAATCTATTTTTAAATATTCATTTACAAGTCAAACAAAACCAGCCGTATACAAAATTATATATAAAGGCATTCATTACAATAAAATTATTATTAAAATGTCAAAACCAATACAATTTTAATAATATTCAATTCTAATAATTAATATTATGTCAGTACTTATATAAATGTCAACAAAGGTAAAAGTTATTTTATCCTCAGTTTGCAATTACCATTCATGAACTCATTGAAACCATAAAACGTTTGTTCGATAAGCCAGCGCTTCAGTCTGCTTTTAAAGCAACTTAAGCTCGGAGCTGTCAGTAACTTGTTGTATACTTCCGGCCCCACAACGTGAGTCAGCTTACCCGACATCGCAAGAGAGCGCGAGGTACTAACCAGCAACCAGCTTGTCAGCGTTGTTGTAAGTGTGCTTCTCTCGTCGAGGTTACCTTTTTCTATTGTGAAGCAGCGCAATACAGTGTTTTGGTTTGAAGTTATGGTTGCCGGTAAAATTATAGGCACACGAGGTTACAGACGCGGCGCAGTGCAGTTCGTCACTTGTGAGGAAATGCATTTTTAATTTATCAATTCTAGGCACAGGTAACCACTTAACATAAGGTGGGTGTTACTGGTACTTGTACCGTTTCTTATAACATAAAAAAATAATACCTTGTGTTACTTACAGTGGGAGTAATATTGGGCTACTACTACTTCCTAAAAAAATAAAATGTCAATAAGGACGTAAATCACGACCTATCGTGAGCTTGGTAGTAAGAACTACTCTTTATACCAGTTGCAATGCCATCCATTGCATAGAACTGTAACTTTGGCACTGCAGTGATTACCTAGCTCAAAACATTGGTTTCTGAGTCTCTTTCGCCGGTGATTTTTCTTGCTCCTCTTCTCTACACTATTCTTCACACTCTTGTACAGCGATTGCTTCGTGGGAGAATATTGGGTGGTATCAACCAAGATGGCCTCTTGCAGAAGAGGCTCATCACCTAGTAGACCGCATATATTCACATCTCGAAGGGAGAGGGAATATTGGAATATCACCCATCACATCACAAAAGCAGGGACTATATATACCAACACTTGGATATACACGAAAAATTATAAAACCAACTCTGAACTACGAAATTTCTGATGGAGTACTAGAAGTTCATATATAGAATAGAATTTATTTGTCACAGAAAACATGTTAAGTTACATAATCAACCTTATTGTAGATCAAATACTTATATTTATTACTATTCTTTTTTTCTAATTATTAATCTGACATGACCTTTATTATAAATTGATAAAATTATATGATTTTTATAATTTTGGATTTGCATTTCATTATATACATCATCATCATCAGCCTGTAGCAGTACACTGCTGGACATATGCCTCTCCAATTGCATTATATACCATATTCATGAATTCAATTAATTAGTAGAATTAATAATAAAATTATTTCATTAGCATTCCAATTTGTTAGGTGTTTAATTTTTGTTATTATCTACCGACTCCCAAAAGGGAGGAGGTACTCAATTCGACTGAATTTTATTTATGTTTGTTGCCTCGTAACTCTTGATAGGATGAACTGATTATCAAATTAATTTTGTTTGAAAGCTGGTGCTTCCCGTGTGGTCCCATATAAATTTCTCCAAATTTGGTCCAGTAATTTTTGAGTTACACTTCAATAACTGAATAGAATGGAATATCATTTTTCTAAATTTACTTGTGTCTATTATCGTCTGTTGTTTGTTATTTTGTATATTATGTGTCACTGGTGTTTTAATGAGCCTTTAGCTGGAAATAAATTAATATGAATTTAAATTACAAAATTCCTATATTTACTATATGTGACCTTCATGTCTAACGCAAGCCTCCTCACAATTTTTGTCTAACTAATGTTTGGTTAATGTTAATCTCACAATTATTATTACTTTATTATCATTAAGATTATCTGGAATATTGTGAAAGTGTATGGCTAGTACTTAAAAAAAACCCGGTGACTGCTCGATCTAATTGGAGAGATATGATACAAATTTACTTACAGTATAAAACATAGAACACTTACATAAATGCGTGAGAACACAAATACGTACACAATACACACTAAACACAAAAAAATGTGAAAAAAACAATATATATTTCGTAACACGAATGTGCGCCCGAGCAGTCGTAGCGAACACTGAACAGAATAGCTTTTCAGTTACGTAATATGCTGAAGACGGAACTGAATGAACTGGATATTAGTTTACAAAAGCGTTAATATACAATATGTTCCTTATTCAAATGTCTATTCATTTTTTTAACAAATGTAAAAAGGCTTTACTCTGATATTTTGTCTAGTTGTCATTAAAAACAAGATATTAAATCGTGAAACTTATTACTTAACCATAAGAAATTAGACAAGGATATCCAATTATATTATTATTTTTATGTTGGATATGTATCAGTAGATAAGCCAAATGTCAATATTGTTAACCGTGTATGTAGTATTATAAAAATAATGAATATTATAGTATAACACAACCTACAACTTACTAAAATAATATTTAGTACTCAAATAATTTTGAAGAAGTACCTATACCTATTTAGTTGATGAATGAAAGTGAAAGAGTGAGCTAGTATTATTTTATTGCATAAGCTTTTCGTTTGATATCATTCTTTTGTTTTGATTTCGGAGCATCTAGTCATATAGTAAAAAAGTCGTTTAGTCGACAAGTTTGCATTTTATTTTATTAGTTCATCGCATAGCTAACAGCTGTACTGACTGCTTGCCAATTTTCTTTACGAGCAAAATAATCGCACATGTTCCTAGTAATTACTATTAATAACACCATGTCTTATAGAGACAAAATAGGTTAGCAAATGTTACTAGGTCAAGAAACAATAATCGATATATTCGATAAGATTGAAACTATTTTCTAAAACAAAAGATATATTCTTGTACCTGCACTTCATTTCCTTGGCAATGTTCCCAATGCTTTACCGGCTAATTATGCTAGTCTATTTAAGACGAGTATTGTGTTCGGAACGAAGGTGGTCGTGCGCGCAGTGTGCCCCGGTTTAACAAAATGGATTATCAGAAACGTGAAATGCCAGTTTGCGAAATATGTCAAAAACCAGCGAATCAAACATGCGGCGGCTGCAAACTGGTCTACTATTGCACACGAGCTCACCAAAAACTAGGCTGGAGAGAAGGTCATAAACTCAAATGTTGTGCTTTTAAAGTTCAGTACACAGATAGCTTGGGACGTCATATGGTTGCCACGAGAGACATAAAGCAAGGAGAAATGATTTTGAAAGAAAAACCAGCAGTGTTAGGACCGAGAATCAGCTGTCCAGCTCTGTGCTTAGCCTGTGGAAAAAATCTAGAGCCACAAAAGATTGGTGATAAGTTTGATTTCTATAAATGTTCTATGTGTAATTGGCCCATGTGTGGTCCGCAGTGTGAAAACGCTGATATACACAAACCGGAATGTAAAGCTATGACAGACAGGAAATATAAATGTGACATAAAATATGAAAAACCTGATAAAGTAGAAGCCGCTTACTGTGTAATATCACCTCTGAGAGTCTTGTTGATGAAATATTCGAATCCATTACAGTTTGAAAATGTTTTGAATCTAGAATCTCACCTTGAAGAAAGGAGCAACACGCCGCTATATATTGTATTGAAAGCTAATCTAGTTACGTTTGTGGTTCAAGTACTGGGATTACCATTTGATGATGAAACTATACTAAAAGTAGCTTCAATATTTGATACGAATTCTTTTGACGTTAGGTCTCCAGATGGTAAGAAAAGGATGAGAGGTATATACTGTACAGCATCAATGATGAATCACAGCTGTAAGCCTAATACTCGACACGTATTTCTAGGAGATGAACATAACCTAGCTGTTTTAGCTACTGTTCCAATTGCAAAAGGAGATTTAATCACAGCAACTTATACACAGTCTTTATGGGGAACGCTAGAAAGAAGAAGACATTTGAAAGCAACCAAATGCTTTGATTGCGAATGTGATAGGTGTAAGGATCCAACTGAATTTAACACTTATTTAGGCAATATTTACTGTTCAGTTTGCAATGGATCGGGCAGTTCAATTACAAATCAAGGAGCTATGGTTACATCAACAAATCCGCTTGACGAATCTGCTCCGTGGAAGTGTGAGAAATGTGATCATTTTATACAAGCTAGACAAATGATTTGGGGTAACAACGCATTAAAACAAGATTTGATGAAGCTCAATAAGACAAAACCGGCAGATTTTGAAGAGTTTATTCAAAAATACAGTCAGACGTTACATCCAAGCAATCATTTAGTTGTGCAAGCCAAGTTAGCACTGGTACAAATATATGGCAACCACAAGGGATACACGTTATCAGGTAGGCTCATACAATCTCTGAAATATTGTTTTTGGAGTGTTTTTGAAGTCATGGTGTAAACGAAGGTGCTTAAAGTTAGCTGACATTGTAATATTGTTATAGTTAGATAGCGAATAGAAGTAAAACCATTTTAAGATCATTCTGACTATCTCTCCGTCCTAACTCCTAATTCTAATCAAATACTTTTACAGTTTCAAACTAATTAATTTTACAGAAAATTGCTTTAAGTACAGTAAAGGATAAGACCCTAGCTCTAGGATAAAAATTTACCTAATGCATCATATTAAAGGGTGCTGCAATAAATATAATACATTTATACACGTGTACACATATCCGAAATTATAAAAATACCGTAATCAATCATTCCAGGGTTGACCCCATAGGCATAGATGAATGTATTATAATTATTGCAGCATCCTTTGGTAGTATAAGGTAAATATTATTCCTAGTGCAAGGGTATTATATCCTTTACATACAACAAAAAATACATATTCTAACAATGCTCCTTAAGTGGCCTTCTGTTTGCTTACAATGTAAAAATATACATTATGTTGATTTTCAGTAAGCTGCTATCAGCTTCGAAACTTTACACTGAGACCTGTGGGCCTAGCACGAAAATTTGCGTAAGTATTACGTAATAATATCGTTGACGTATCCAGTACAAACTATCATATGTCTACAATTGTGACATAGACAATTCATAGTTGGTACCGTTTAATTCCACAATACGATTATGTTACACATACGCAAATGTTTGTATTAGGCCCACAGACATGCTCTCTTAGCGAGGTATTTATTAAATAATATTTTATACATAAGATTATATCGCAATGCATTTTAAGTGAATCAAAAAACCAAAAAGCGTAGATATAACAAAAAAATATAATTTATTATTTTTATATTTTTCCAAATACCTGTTGCAGACCTGTCAAACCGTGACTTGAGGCGCAAGATTGAACTGTGCCATGAGCTTTTGGAGCTAGCAGATCAGCTGGAGCCGGGCTGGTCAAGATTCCGAGGCACGCTACTCTTGGATCTACAAGCCGCTATATCTATGCTGACGAAGAAGGAGTTTGAGACTGGAAAATTGACGAAAGCGGGTGCACAGGTTGGGCTATTTTCAAGTCATATTCTTTTTTCAATCCAATTCAAATCAATTCAAATTCTTTGTTTGCAATGGTTACAATCAGATGTATAACAATTTTGGCGAAACGACATAATGAACAATTTGCGCATTTGTAAATGGAGTCAAAGAATATATTTTATGTCCTCTGCCAAACATGCTAATCAAAACGAAATAACCTGACTTGTTAGGTCTTATGTGCAAGAGGCTGTCTTGGTTGGTACCGCCGCAGTACTAGATATTCTCCTCCGAAGTGATAGTTCAACTGAGCATTTCGTGTTTTGGAAGTACGTAAATCTGTCAGTAGTTATCGTTTAACTTTGGAAAATAGTCCTTCAAAAGCTGTGATACTAGGGCTGAACACGTACATATCCGACAACGTACATTGGTCCCACGTCGGGATCCCTGAGGCCCGACTCCCAGCAATCAATTTTGAATTAAATATGGTATGAGGAGGACTTGTGTAATCAATCAACTTGTTTATTACAGGATCAACTGAGGGAAAGCATGGTGCTCCTGCAAGAGGCGACGAACATTCTCCGAGTAGAGGCACATATGAAGGAAGTTCTCGAACGGAAGATCCAGGAGTTGTCAATTCAGCTTAATTTGACCCAAGCTGAACTGGCGTAGAATTATGTAACACATGTATATTAAATTGTGGTTAATCATAATTGTAAACCTATTTTATCACAAGACTAAAGCAATCTAGCAGTCTTTAAACAGATGTTGCCATTGATTACTTAAAGATAGCTCTGAGATGTGGTATTTAACAGTAAAGTCTAACTAGCTCATTACTTTTCCACACTATGGGACTCGAGATTTCCTCTCAGAAAGAGGATTGTAGGCAATAATCTACCACGTGGGCCCAGTGCGGCTAGTTGAATAGGCTAGTGCTGGTAGTGTTGTAGTTTTGAGGCTCTAAGGCTTTTGACATACCCAAAAGACTTTCATTCGAAGATAAGCAACCATAAAGATGCCTTGTAAATACGGAAGCGCTCAGTTGCTAATATCATTCAACTGTCCAAGAAGCGAACGTAGCAAGGATTGCTTAACCTTGTATATGAACTACTAGCAGAAGAACGTCTGCCAACGTTGAAAATCTTAATAAGATAAAGAAGCTTATTAATGTTTTGAGAATAAAAATGCAACCAAGGTTATAATAGGTCGTAATCACATACGTATTTAAGAAAGAATTCATCAAAACGATAAATATCTCTTTAGACTCCCCTACTAGGTGTGTATAAAATAAAAAATATAATTCTTTCAATTCTGTGTTTTATTTTTTACATAAGAAACATTGAAGAGAATACATAACACAATAAGGTTATTACTGTATTGCATATTATACTTTGATACATTCTGCATCAAATAACTTACAAAAGTAGTTTAATAACGGTACTAATAAAAATCATATTATTTAAAACCAAGCCTACGATAACATAAGCTCACGACACGACATTAACAAATTTCAAACCTAATGCATGCGCATGAACAATAAGCATAGCCTGCATCATGTGCATGCACTCTTGATTATGTACATGGATTATGTTCTTTGATAAAATCTAATACTAGCTGACCCGCCGGTATCTTCACTCTTACGAAATACGATGCCACAAAATAAACTTATTCACGGGCGAAAATTCCAAGAATACCTCTTCTAATGCATACAGAATAAAAGACATTAATTACGTTCAATGTTTCAAATGCCCTGCGGTGATAAATTAGTGACTCAGGATAAGTAATAGAGATAGAAGATATATGTACATTTTATACGGAAATATTAATACAAAAGTATCATTCCAAAATAACCAGATACGAAAGAATAGCTTGCAGATTCCAGATTGCTAGCTGACACATGGCGGGTCAATTTCCGAACGATGTTTCATTCAAAAATCCTTTTATACTCACAACCACTTAATAGTGACATTCACTATTAAACGTTTTCAGGTTTCAACGGTGTAATTTTGGTGGGCTTTGTTGTCACCTCATCATTTTTATTTACACTTAAATCAATCGTATCCTTCTTTATATGCAGCATGTTCTGGAATACTCGTTTCAACTTTTTGTTAGGTCGAGGAGAAGTCTCGATTACGAAGATTCTCTCAGTGTTTCTATCGTCTTCTTCTAAATGTATTTGTTTCCTATTGAGCTGGAAAACAGCATGAGAGCAATTTGATATAAATTATGATTTTTTATTTGCTAGAAATAAACCTTTAAATCATTAGACATAAGTATGACAACGGTGTCGGTGTCTGTCGTGGTATGTCATGGCATTCTAGGTTAGCTTCAGGTAGAATTTTATATGTTAAATACGTCTGATTGGATTTTACAAAAGAAATCGATCGTAATAAAGACCCGAGTGCTTGGCATTAGGTATTGTTATGGTAGGTATGGGTGCAACTACTTAAAACCGTTTTGGCATTTTTAAGTTTCTCATAATGAAACAGACTGGATTACATTAATCTTTGGCAATACGTCATGTAAGGATTCAATCTCCAATAGATAAAATAGAAAGTATTCTAGAGAAGTTCTAAAATAGTAATTTCAAGATACGAGTACTCTGGTAAGGACCTAGAGATAATCTCTTCTGAATGGAAGAATATTTCAATATTTTCAGACATAGCTGACCTGAACCATGGCGTTG
Source organism: Selenia dentaria (assembly GCA_917880725.1). NCBI lineage: Eukaryota > Metazoa > Arthropoda > Insecta > Lepidoptera > Geometridae > Selenia > Selenia dentaria. The sequence goes on from OU862891.1 coordinate 9,569,789, forward strand.
TAATATTCTGGATGGAAGTTTACTCAAGATTTAACTTTTACGATTTTCAAACAGATCAATTATTATTATTGCTATGTAATCAGAAGTTACTAATGAGAACTTAAAAATAAACGTTTTTCTGTGTCAAGATGCTTGTAGATATAGGGTTAAGTATATTTTATGTTTCATAAATAAACTTTCACACATTTACTTATATTAGTTTTGATGTGTGTATGACAACAGATATAAAAACCTACTACTTTGTCAATAACAAGAAATTTATCGACATTTGCACAACAATTTGTATTCAATGACGTAAAACTTACAGAAGGACAAACGCAGCACCAAGTGCCAAACTTGCACCAAGCCACGGGATTAGTACGGTCCATTGCCTTCTTGAACCTGATGTTAGTGAATCCATAGATAAGGGGGTTGATAGAACAGTTCACATACATCAGATAGTTTGCTGCAAACCACATCTGGCTAAAACTACCATCGACCTGAAAATAATGAATAAACTAGTGAAACTAATCTAGATCGGACTTAAATAATAAGGGCACCATCATGATTTCGAGATACTTGGCGATTTAGATATAGCATAAATATTATTAAATACAAACTAACTGGCGTTACCAAAGTAAATCATCCTACAGGAACGCTACTCGTAAGAGCCATATATAATTATATCTAGCCCCATCCGCGTCTGTAGATCGCTTTTCGCGCGTTTTCCTTTCATATTATAGTTTCGTTATGCTTAAGAATTTGCATTTGCAAGAATAATACCAATATGTTCTAATATACTTAATTAGCTTGTAGTAATTTTCTAGAACAGAAGTAAAACAGGGCAAAGCGGGTATGACAAATCGGGTGTTAAACAAACTGTGTTGGGTGTTGTTTTGTTTTGCACATTCATGTTTTACATTATTCTGCTGATTGACTGTAGCTAGCAATTTCTTATCTTATCTATTTTCTATTCTATTAACTAAGTAGATTCCAGAATCAGAAAGAAAAGAGAAGTTATTTTAATCATTGAGAGGCGGAGCTAAAACCAGAGGAAGCGGCGGCTCAAATATCTAAATAACCTCTCAAACGTTACCTCACGGTTGGAGATCCAGGATTTGTCTCCGTCTGTATCGAGTTAGGCTACCTGGACGTATTCACTGACATGACGTATAAATATTGTAGCACCAATAGTAGTCCAATATTTGTAGTCTCGTCATTTCGGTCTTATTTCGGTCCTTTGACTTTACACAGTTCTATACCTAATTCCAGATTATTGGCTTTTTTACTTAATATATGGCCAAAATATTATAGCAACCAGAAAACACAGAGAGAACAAACTAGTTTTAACGATCTACACTCACAGTTTTAGTTTAGTCATAAATAAAATACCCATAAAGTGATTGAAAATAAGGTTTTTTAATTTACCTGATTGTATTTTCACAGACTTACCGCATTAATTTCCAATGGCAAATTATTACCCCAATACACCAGCGCAGTGTAAGGCACGCGACAGATAATCCCCGTGAGAAGTACGCAAGCAGTTATCCTTAACGCTCGTCTTCTTGCCTTTGCAATGACACGGCCTCCACCCCTGGACGAAAGCTCGCGGACGCTGCATTCTAAGCGCCACATAATCGCTCCATACTAAAGAAATAATATGATAGTTTTTAGATTAGGCAACTAGTTGAAGTGCTCGCAGCGGAGCTTGACTTGGCGATCTTAACTAACCAACAAGCTGGAGGGCACGTTAAGCTGTCGGTCCTAGCTGTTTGTCTTAGGACAATAGTCGTTACGCTATGTCGAAGGCCTTCGGGCGGCCTGATAACTTCCACATGGGTTGGCCACATGGTTAACCTATCCACGAAAACGCAATGGGCCCGCGTGGCGGATTACGGCCCAACTCCTCCCTCTGAGAGGAAGGCTCGAGTCCCAGCAGTGGGAACATATTGAGCTGATTATGATGCAACAAGTTGCATAGGGGTATTAATATTACAATACGAGCATATGAAGTGTAATTCAACTAGAGAGGTTAATTGATGGGAGAATGGATGTGCCTCGTTGGACTGTCTTTTGAGACAGATTGTTAGGGAATGCAAGACGGGAATTTACCATTTTGCAATTAGTTGCAAAATGGTAAAATATATATTACGAATAATAAATGTGATATGACAGTCGAGTGTGCAAGTTAATTGTGTGCTAGACATGAGGTCATCTTTTGGTACTCTTATAAGTATAGTAAAGCTAGTGTTAAAATCAAGACTGTTTGTTTAAACTTACAGTTATCAACATGGCGCCTAGTGGTATCCAAACGAGCAACATAAGAGTGAAATGCCAGTAGATGCCCAACACTTGGACATCTTCACGGCAGTACATTTCAATGTGGTCTAGCCAATGACGTTCCTGAAAAGTATTATCAGAATATCGGTGATTTGATCCCTGGATGATGACCCTGTTTTGATTATGAATTTAAGTAACATTTGGGTGTAGGGTCAGTAACAATTGACCAGGGTCAGTATCAATTCAAACTCATTTGTGCAACTTAGGCATCAAAGACGCACTGCATAGCCAATCATTAACTTACAAATATTATACTGCCGCGCTCAGACCAAATAAAAAAGTCTTTTATTTTGTCTGAGCTGCCGCGTTCCGAAATAATTAGAACTACTTATCAAGAAAACAGATGAAAATCTCGAGAGTTATTCGTTTCAAATTGTTTTCAGAATAGTACTTTATAAACTTTCACGATTTAAATTCATGTTCAATTGGCAGGGCCTACTCGCGCAAGAAATATCAAAATAATAGTAGATTAGTAGCCAAGGGCTGTAAGGCAGCAATTGCAGGCCGAGATATAGGCGCCCTCGCTGCGCTCGTGCGCCTATAGTTCGAGGGTGCAATTGGTGCTTACACCCGAGCTAACTACTCTGCTTTACATCTCGATTGTGAGGTAAGTAGAAAAAAACCGGCATTACAAAATAAAATTGATGACTATTATATTCATACGAAGACAAGGCTAAATAGCGAAGCGACCTCTTTTGTCATTGGGTTGAATGCATGATGTCTATTGCCAGTATGATGGTTAGATGTACGCGAACTTTTTGAAAGAGTGAAGTGTTTTTTTATTACTTACCTTTTTCTAGCTTTTCTAGCTACATTATTACCCTAGAGCGCTAGTTAGTCACCTACAAGCCCCCTTTGTGTTATTTTTTATTACTTTCCGACCTAGGGCTTTTCTAGCTACATTATTACCCTAGAGCGCTAATTGATCACCTACAAGCCCCATTTGGGGGTAATAAGGACCTACTTACCGAAAATGAGAGATGTAAAAATATTTTTACAGTTTACTTCAATGATTAATACACTTTGAACTTACAGTATTGCTGAAATTATTGTATGTGCATGTTTATACATATGGGATTGCACTTTGTTGTTAATAAGAGTAATTTAATTTCTATTCTAATAGGCTTACGACCTCCGACCACATCATCATTTACCAACGACTCCTTCTGCGCCATCACCGTTTCGCAGAAGGTGGCTGCTGCGCGCCACGATCTCTCGCTACCGAGCATGGAGTCTAAGTGCTTAAAGTTAAGCTAGTAAGTTGCATTAAACTTGCCGTAACTTGTTGTAAGCTTCATGCTCAGCAGAATCAATTGTACCTAACTATGAATGGACCTCATGCTTATTTTCCATACCTTAAAATAATTATTAAGACAATTTCTTACCACAAATTCCCTTTTGATAGCCCACGGTAGTGATAAGGCGACGGAACAGACCCAAGTTATGATGATCAGTTTAGGAGCAGCACTCTTCGTCACTCGGGCATCAACTGATAAGGCGGCTGCAGCAAGGCGGTCATAGGAAACTAGCATCAACGCTCCTACACTTGCTATGAGTAAGGACGCTGTAAGTAAAACATTTTTTTTAAATTAATTACTAGAAAAACACATATGAAATGAGCATAAGGTATAGGTACTAGGTAAGTAATAGGTACACATAAGCGAGCTATAGAGCGTCGGTCGGCAACAGGCGGACCGCGGTTCGCATCCGGACCGCGAATGATTGGAACTTGAACTGCCAAATATATGTGATTCTACATGATCAACGCAGAATCTTGATTAGTTAGCTTAGTACTAGTAGGTAGACGCCTTTGAGTAGGTATATACCTACCTAGCTAAAGTAGGCGCATAACTGTGGCTATGCTGCACACAGCAGTATGGCGCAAGTTTGTTGGATTGCTGGGGTACCTACCTAGTAGGTACTGATACTCATTACTAGTAAATACGTATTTAAGCAATTTTTTTTGTTGATGTTGACAAAAATTTTCAATACTATCCCGGACCCCATTTAAAATTACTAGCTGCTATAGAGCGCGCGTGTCGCTCCTGTCAATTTGTGCCGATCTTAAGGGCGCACCGAGCTTCTGGCGGTAAGCGATTTTATGTATCTATACGCTCCGCGTATGTGTGCGTGAGTAATACACGCTGCCCGCCGCTTCGCTGCCGCCACCAAGATCGAGCGACTAAATAGCTATGCGCTGAGCCGCCGCGCTGCGCCAATCGACTAGCTATGGTGCTACTAATATTTATTTACAAAGCAAAACAACAATTTTCTAATACTTTTATTAAATTTGTATATTCATGTAACTTTTATTACAATAAATGGAATCGGCTAAAACACACAAAAGTGTGAAATAATTTGTTGAAGTTTGAACACTTTTCAGTTATTAGTAGGCTTGACCGATTTTAATTAAATTGAAATGGGACCACACAGGAAGCACCAGCTTACAAATAAAAAATTAATCATCTAAATCGGTTCATCTACTCGAAAAATCTGAGGTAACAAACATAAAAAAAAACTGGTCGAATTGAGTACCTCCTACTTTTTGGAAGTCGGTTAAAAAACCTTTGTTTATGACTTATCGGCACTTCAGTAGGTTCACTAGAGTAAAAATTCCAGTGGTCGGCCCTTTTCAAATTTACATTATTCACTTCTCAAAGTAGACGTAACCGATTTTGAATCGACTAGCTAAGGTGTTACATATCGGTAACACACTGAATCCGCTGACGCAATTCACCTACATAGGAATTGCGCAACGCGGTAACAGCGAACATGAGGCGCCGACGCAGCACAACGTGAGCGCGGCCGACACGTACGCCACCGGACACCGGATGCCTCGCCTCGCCGCCACTTCGTGTCACTCTTGGCTCCAACTTCGACCATTAGACACATACTTAGTAATAATTAAATTTAATATTATAAATGTAACTTTCCTAAAATAAATTCCTATAAAACATTTTGGTTTTTTTTGCATCTTCTGGACTCGCTCAACTTAATTGGCGCAGTCGGTAGGATATTCTAAAGTAACTTCTAAGTGATTGAAGCTGGAATACAAAAGGACCTACAGGAGCGGACGTCCAGAAGTGATCTAGAAATCGATCTCGCAGACACCAAGATGTATATGTAAGTGCTTTAGTTTCTATCTAGAGTTGCTTTCCTTTTTCCTTTAAGTGTTTTATCATATTTTCCAAGATTTTCCATCCAAGGCAATCTCGGGACCCTAGGTTAGGAAATAATAGTAACCGTGGAACATTTCAAGACGCGAATAGAAATTTAGAAATTATTAATAGTTCTAGTGATAGTATAACTTCGGATTTAGATACGATGTCGGACACCATGGTTGATCACGTTTTTAAAGCACTACGGTTATTGCCAGAGTTTGATGGTAATCCCAACGTGCTCACGAGATTTATTAGGCTATGTGATCAATTAGTAACGCAGTATGTTAAGGAAGAGGCAGGTTACGAGCTATCTAACCTAGCCTTATTAAATGGCATTTTAAATAAAGTCGTAGGGCCCGCCGCCCGCCTTATAAATTCAAACGGTATTCCTGAGAATTGGATTGGCATTCGATCTGCCCTAATTAATAACTTCGCCGACCAGCGAGACGAGACATCATTATATAATGATCTCGCACTACTGAACCAAGGTTCATCAAGCCCTCAAGAGTTTTATGAAAAATGTCAGAACCTGTTCAGTACTATAATGACGTATATCAGCCTGCATGAAACGGTAGCGAGTACCATTGAGTCAAAACGATCTTTATATAAGAAGTTACCACTGCAATCGTACTTACGGGGTCTCAGCGACCCGTTGGGATCTCGTATCCGTTGCATGCGACCTGATACTATCGAAAAGGCTCTAGAGTTCGTGCACGAGGAGGTCAACACCTTGTACTTACAGCAGCGCAACGAGCATCTTCCCGAAAGGAAGACGCACATGCAGCCGCAGGTAAGTGAAACTAAATTTAATTACGGATTTATGCCACCCGCACGACAGCTAGTAATGCCACCTCCAAGGCCGTTCAACATGACTGGACCATCTCAGCAATTAGTTTCACAGCCACACAGGCCTATTCCCGCAGGCTGGAGACCACAGGCCCCACAGTTCAAAGGGCCCACGAGGACGCAGCAGATGTTCGCAGCGCCTCCACCAAACTACAGACCTCAAAGTAACGTATTTAAGTTACCACAGCGAAACGCGCCTACCGGCCCGCAACCGATGAGTGGAGTTAGTCACTACGTAGCCAAACCATTCCCTACCCGCCAACCTCATGACTGGCGTAAGTTTGGTAATCCACCTCCATCGAATTATTTTAAGTCAAGGGAAATGAATTTTAACGAGCTTTATGACCAACAAGGGTATGACGACTATCAAAATGACTATCAACATGACTATTACCAAGACTATTACGAACACCCTAACTATTCTTATGAAACCTATTATGAACAGCAACCTCAGTACTCGGAGAGCTACTGTGTAGAAGAGACACAGGTAGATGTCCCTACACCTGAAAATGAGGATTTTCTGAAAGCTTCGCAGTCAGGCAAATTAAAATAGAACTCAACCTTCAGACACAACGACAGTTACCGTACGTAAAAATATTAAATCCGCCCTTGAAACTTCTAATTGATACTGGAGCTAACCAATCTTTTATCAGTCCTGAAGCGGTACAACATTTTTATTCGGATGTACCATGCAATTACGATCCCTTCGAAGTAACTAATATTCATGCCACCACCCGCAATGACTATTCCATAACGGTACCGTGCTTTCAAGAAATTAACGAGAAGGATGACATAACGTTGTTCATTTATAAATTTCACGACTACTTTGACGGACTGATTGGACTTGACTTACTAGAGAAATGGGAATCTAATATCGACTTGAAAAATAAAACGTTAGTAACAAGACAATCGACCAACCCACTACTAATGTATGACTCACGTAACTGTAACCTGTACGAAGATATTATACCCGCGAATACTTGCAAGTTAGTTAGAGTCCCAATTAACTTCCATGATGGCGATGCGTTTATCTCAGAGCAATCTATATCTAATTGTGTTATAGGAGACTGTGTTACTACAGTTAAAAATAATCGCGGTATCATAGAAATCAGCAACCCAACTCGTCATGATATAGTTTTCTCAATGGACCGCCCCATTAGTGCAGAATTATTTAATGTGCAGTGCACGCGCAACGATAACCAATCAACTCGTGCTAAAGAAGTGCTGTCACGTTTACGTACAAGTCACTTAAATCAGGAAGAGCGTATTAACTTAGAGACACTTTGCACTCAATACGCCGATGTGTTTTACCTTGACGGTGAGCCTTTAACTTTTACGAACAAAATGAAACACCACATTCGTACAAAAGATGAAGTGCCGGTATACACCAAAAGTTATAGATACCCGTACATTCACAGACAAGAAGTTCAAGACCAAATTTCTAAGATGCTAGAACAGGGAATAATTCGGCCTTCCGAGTCAGCTTGGAACTCTCCAATATGGGTTGTTCCTAAGAAATCAGACGCGTCCGGTAAAACCAAATGGCGCTTAGTAGTAGATTTCAGGAAGCTGAATGATAAGACCATCGACGACAAGTACCCCATCCCTAATATTGCTGATGTACTTGACAAATTAGGCAACTGCCATTATTTCACTACCCTAGACCTCGCCAGTGGCTTTTATCAGGTAGAGATGAACCCTGATGATATTCCCAAGACGGCATTTAATGTTGAGCACGGGCATTTTCAGTTCTTAAGAATGCCAATGGGCCTTAAAAATTCACCATCTACATTCCAACGTGTGATGGATAATGTCCTTAGGGATCTCCAAAACGTTGTATGCCTCGTCTATCTAGATGACATCATCGTTTTCAGCGTCTCATTACAAGAACACATGGTTAATCTAGAAAAAGTGTTCAAGAGACTCCGAGAATCCAACTTCAAAATCCAAATGGATAAGTCGGAGTTCTTAAAACTAGAAACCGCTTATCTAGGACACGTCATCAGTAAAGACGGCATTAAGCCGAACCCGGATAAGATCACAGCCATCCAAAAATTCCCAATACCTAAAACCGCTACCGAAATAAAACGATTCCTCGGGTTATTAGGTTATTACCGTAAATTCATACCTGACTTCGCTCGTATAGCGAAACCAATGACTCAATGCCTCAAAAAAGGATCTCGCATTTCACCTGATGACGTCAATTATATAAAATGTTTCGAACAGTGCAAAACCTTACTTACTAACGACCCTATACTACAGTACCCTGACTTTGACAAAGAATTCATATTGACTACTGACGCATCCAACTTCGCTATCGGTGCTATCCTTTCGCAAGGACCCATAGGTAGTGACAGACCTATAGCCTATGCATCAAGAACTTTAAATAGTAGTGAGATCAATTACAGCACCATAGAGAAGGAACTTCTGGCAATAGTCTGGGGAACAAAATACTTCCGTCCCTACTTATTTGGTAGAAAATTCAAAGTATTAACCGATCATAAACCCCTTCAATGGGTCATGAACCTCAAGGAACCCAGTTCTCGGTTGACACGTTGGAGATTAAAACTAAGCGAGTACAATTTCACTCCCATCTACAAGCAAGGTAAACTCAATACCAACGCGGATGCACTCTCTCGTATTGAAATAAATAACGAGGATGCTAATTCCATTGCAGTTAATCCTCCTGAAACCGAAAAATTTTTTTCACAAGCCGGTTCCTCTACCCTCACAGCTCACACTAGTGCCGAAAATCCAATATTAGAAATTCCGATATCTGACGACCCACTTAATAGATTCCACAGACAAATATGCTTTGTAGTAGTAGGAGACATAAAAAAACGACCGACAGTGACTAAACCCTTTGAGACACACACCAGGACAACCATACAATTATCAGAGTCTTACTTAGAAGATGACGTCATAAACGCAATAAAAGAATATGTTAACCCCAAAGTAAAAACAGGTATTATTATACATCCAACATTGGCCATGTATAAAATTATCCCTATTATTCAGGATAAATTTAAAAGCTCATCCATGAATCTAGTTTTGACTAAAACCGAAGTCGAAAATGTTAAGGAATATTTGAGACAGCAGGAAATTATAAAAAAATATCACGAGGGTAAAACCAACCACCGTGGTATTAATGAGTGCTTTCTAGCTTTGTCGTCTAAGTATTTCTGGCCAAAAATGAAAGAATCTGTTACAAAATATATTAACGAATGTAATATCTGCGGCCAGGCTAAATACGACCGTAATCCTATCAAACAGAAATTTTCCATAGTACCACCGCCAACGAAACCTTTCGAAATCCTTCACATGGACCTCTTCACTGTCCAGAATGAAAAATTTTTGACATTAGTTGATGCATTTTCCAAATACGCCCAAGCATACCATTTGCGAGACGGCACAGCTTTAAGTGTCGTTCAAGCTCTCCTCATATTTTGCACCCATCACAGTATCCCTTTGACTATTGTGACTGACCAAGGACCTGAATTTACTAACGCGCTATTCTCAGAATTTACCCGACTTCATAAAATACAGCACCACAAAATTCTTGCACATACTCCTAACGATAATGGTATCGTTGAACGTTTCCATTCAACTATCCTAGAACACCTAAGGATATTGAAATTAGAACGGAAAAACGAACCTGCAATTAATCTGATGCCATATGCAATCTTAGGTTATAATAGCTCTATACATAGTTTCACCAAATGCCGACCTATTGACCTTATAACAGGACATTTTGACCCACGCGACCCGATTGACATAGATTTGACTGAACATTTATTCCAACAGTACCTACAAGACCACAAGAGAAAAATGACTTTGGTATATGACTTAATTAATGAGACCTCATTACACAATAGAACCGAATTGACTGAAAATAGGAATAAAGACCGTGAACATGAAAAAGAATACTCTCCTGATCAACAAGTATTCGTACGGAACCCTTTAGCGACCCGACAGAAACTAGCACCGCGTTTTACGCAGGACACAGTTTTAGCCGATCTCCCTATACATATTTACACTAAAAAGAAGCGAGGTCCAGTCGCTAAGTCACGCCTTAAGCGAAGTCCTAAAAATCCTGTATTGTTACAGGATACTACTGTCGCTACTGCTACCACTGACTCAAGGACAAGATGTAACGATTGACTCATTACAAGACGGACCAGGTTTACTTCCATTTAAATTAGGACCCACTAAAATCATTTCCCACTATCATTCTTTCCTGACTTGTATTGACCTAAGCGATATTCACTCGCAAATTAGCACAGTGAAATCTCAATTGTCTGAACTCAGACCTCAATTAAACAATAAGACTCTATCGCTTTATGAGCCTCATATCGATTTTCTAAGTACTAAACTGGAACGAATTTTTGACCAATTACAGACATTTGAACCCGAACGTAAGAAAAGAGGTCTTATTGACGGACTTGGTTCAGTAATTAAAAGTATCTCTGGTAACTTAGATTATACAGACGCAATTAAATACGACAATGCCATTCAAATCTTAAGAAATAACGAGCATAAGTTAGAATTAGAATTAAATAATCATATTAGTTTGAACAAAGAATGGATACTTGAAAACTCTAAAATACTACAGAATATAACTCTAAACCAAGATAAAATTGCAAATGTTCTTGATCTTATAATGAGCAGTGATAGTACTAGGGAAAACGAATTAATTAAATACGCTCATCTAGCTCAGTACTTCATCATTCTCGGTGACAATATAGACCAATTGTCCGAGGAGATCACTAAGTTAGAGAACACACTAGCGTTCATCAAAGTATCGAGTACCCCTCATTCAATTTTAAATATAGCAGATTTTAAGACGATGTTAGTTAGGTTACAAAATTTATATTCTAAGGATGAAGTTCTGGACGTAGAAATAAGATATTTGTACGATACGATTAAGCTAGGTTATTTTTATAAAGATAGTCAAATAGTTATAGTTCATAGGATACCGATTGCCTCTCCCATAACGTACGATCTCTATAAATTATCCATTGTTCCCAATAAGAATCGACAAATCCTCATCCCCTTCCTACCCTTCATAGCAATTTCTGGAGAAGATTCTGAGTACATGGAGGCAGAATGCCCGAAGGTAAAAGAATGGTACCTCTGCGAGCAAAGGTCCAACTACAAGGTTCCAGAAGATCCTGATTGCATCCACCAGCTGATCACCAGACAGGAACTACACCCATCCTGTAAGCTAACTGAAGTCACCCTGAGAAGAGAAGCGATGGAACAACTCGACGACAAACACTATACTATGAGTTTTCCAAACAAGACCAAAATCAAGACTTCGTGTGGACAAGAACAGTACCGGATCCTGCAAGGAAGCTACTTAGCAGTTATCCCTTTCAACTGCTACCTGAAGACACCGTATTTCCGCATTTCAAACTCCAACGATCGCATCAAAGGCCATCCTTTAAAAATCATGGAGCTACCACCGTACAAGGAACAACCACTTAGCAAAGACGCATCTATTATCCTGCAGTCAATCAACTTAGAAAATCTCCACTTAATAAACGAGAAAATCTCACTTCAAAGCCCAGTTAAAACTAGTGAAATCTTTGATCGAAGCTTATATCATACTACCATTCCAGTCTACGTGCTCCTGTTAAGTGCAACCGCACTCGCCATCGGTTTCTTATACAAACCACTTCGAGCCCGATGCGTTCAACCAATCAAACATCCTGAAACGAACGCTATCACTCCTGATGGGATCTATACTGAAATAGCAGAGACAAGAAGATGTCACCCTCGCGAGATCAAAGTCGACCACAGCATCATTTCAGCGACTCTTCCAAAAGTTGTTTCGAAATAGTCGCTGAAGTACGGGGGGAGATGTTACATATCGGTAACACACTGAATCCGCTGACGCAATTCACCTACATAGGAATTGCGCAACGCGGTAACAGCGAACATGAGGCGCCGACGCAGCACAACGTGAGCGCGGCCGACACGTACGCCACCGGACACCGGATGCCTCGCCTCGCCGCCACTTCGTGTCACTCTTGGCTCCAACTTCGACCATTAGACACATACTTAGTAATAATTAAATTTAATATTATAAATGTAACTTTCCTAAAATAAAGTCCTATAAAACATTTTGGTTTTTTTTGCATCTTCTGGACTCGCTCAACTTAATTAAGGTGCTACTTGTATTTATTTACAAAATAAAGCAACAAATTTCAAATACTGTTTTTGAATATATTCAAGTAAAAAAACCTTTTTCCACGTTCTATTTCTTTTAATTTATGACTTATCGGCACGTCAGTATATACATATTATGGTAAATAAATAGGGTAAAATCCCAGTGGTCGGCCCTTCTCAAATTCTCAAACCAGACGTAACCGATTTGCATAAAGTGTATATATATATTACATATATTATGTGTGACCACGTATAATCACCTAGAATATCCGATTTTTAGATCGTGTACTGTACATCCCCTAGTAGGTTTTTGAGTTACACCAAATCAATCATCTAACAGTACTCGTACTACATCCGCAGAAATCTTGGGACATTTGCGTAGATGTGGACACTTACTTTAAAATTCTGCTAAATTAGATTCTGTTAAATAAGAAATTGACAAATATTTAGTAAGCTGGCACAATTTATTTATTGAACATATATATATATATATATATTAGTAGAGCAATTTGACGTTCGACGGATAAGTTGTACAATTATGGTGGCGGTCAGCATAAAATATAAAGTATATACATCTGTTTTTTAGTAACAGTAGAGATCTTTATAAACTTAAAACCGAATTCTTTGAGTAATTGTTAGTGAGGTGATATTATTTCAATATTTAAATGCTGTATTACAGTTGACACATTTTCGTTTGAATGTATAAAAGTATCAAAATAGTCAAAACGGTGAACGTGTGCGTTGAGATTGATATTCTTCGTAATTAGTTTTGGTTTAGTTAGCTTCAAAGCATTGATATTTATAAGTAAGACATAACTGTTAAAAGACTTGTCTTTATCAGTCAATTAATAATCTAGTCTGTAGTATATTAGTAAGTGTTTGCAGGGAGGTTCGATTAAATTTCTGATAATGAAGTTGACTGATCAGGTATTTGGTTAGTTATGGCAAGGAACATGAAAGTCAGAGAAAAAAATAACTAAGTTTTTTTCCGCTTTGCTTCTGGCATAACATTCGCGGAAGGAATTGCTTTTCTACGTTTTTCTAAGTTTTTTTTGTTTATTGCGTCTAAAATATATTGTGGCTCACGAATTTCCATTTTTCTGTCCAGCCTTGAATCAATAATTTCTGGTAGCAGACAATCAAAGTAAAATGTTTGTAATTTTGTTTCCATTATCTTTTCCCAGAATTCGTCATCTCTTTTTACTCTCTCAATTTTTATATCTTTCTCTGTCCACACTACAAATAAACACACTGCTTTCCTTGTAATGTGAAGCTGACCTTGCACCTGGTAGAACCAATCATGTTGTTTATTTATTGTCAACTTTCCGTTTTTCTCCTGTTTCCAGAATTTAATTTTTTGATTTTTTGGAAGCAAGATTGAGAATAGAAAACTTTTTTTTAAAATAACTCTTACACACTGTAATGAACAAAAACTGTGTATTTGACATATACACCTAGAAGTAGGACGAAATGTAGAGATGAAGCATATTATTATTGTATATTTATTATACTTACGTAGGTACAGAATTATCTTTGCGTTCAAAAGTTTCTGTATGTAGTGGTATTTCTCTCATCGTATCACATGAATCAAAATATGTATTTTGAAGTGAAATGCCAACATTTGGTACATTCACCCTATAAATAGAAAATTTTACAGAAAAGATCAGATTTTTCATTTTTGATCAGACTTTACCCACACTTGGAATGTATAATATAATTGTATAAATACTAACGAAGGCACAGAATTTTCTTTATCTTCAAAAGTTTCTGCCTGTGGTGATATTCGTTTCATCGCGTCATCACATGATTCAAATGTACTTTGCAGGTCTTTTTTGTCCGTCCGAGTTTGCAGGTAAGTATTGCTGAAATAACGAAAATACTAGTTTTAAACTACCTACGCTGTTAAAGTAAGTTACCTCTTGAGTATACTTACGAAGCAAGAGTATTCTCTTTGTTTTCAAAATTCTCGGCCTGGAGGTGTCCTGTTCTAGAATAATAAATTTGATTGTGTTTGAAACCATCCAGTTTGATTTTAAAATAAACGCATGTGTAAGTAATGTATTAAAAATAAATTTATGAAAAAATAGGAACTAATATATGAGTTTTACTTAAGTAGGTACCTACTTTATTTTTTCATGCAAGCGTTTAGCATTAATTTTTCGCCAACCCCTTCGCTTCTTTGATTTATTCACTTTGTTTCCCATTGTAAGTCAACAAAATCGTGACCTAAATTTAAATATAATTTTTAAAATCGTGCGTGAGCCCAAGCGACGCGGGTTTCCCGTCCGACGGCCGAAGCGGTACTAAAGCGGACAGGAGGAAGCGTCGCGGCTCTGGCTAAAATGGGCGAAACGTGCGTGAATTTAGGTATTTCTTTCGTATTATAAAAATAATACCTTTTTGAAAAATTTAATGTGTATACGTTATAGAAAACACGTTGTTTTATTATTATTCAAAAACTGGTGACTTTCCGTGAAATATTTACGCCGTACGAAGGGTTTATTTAGTTTTTTAGATAAAACTTTGGATTTTTTTTCTATCGAGGAAACTATAAGTAATCGTGTTTCTAAAGTGTATGATTTATAGAATGAATCCTTAAGTATCACACATGTTAATTGCAAAACCCAAAGTTAAGAAATAAAAATACAGCAGGGGATCAAATGAACGCAAGTATTTCACAATTACGTATCGCTGCCTCGGTGCAGGCTTAAGCAAAGTGTTATACATACATATTTATCTATGGTATAGTGCCTTATTAGATGATGATACTACTAACCGATGAATATAAGTTACTATTCCTTTTATTGTGCTTCCAGGAACCGTTTTACACCCTGGCACTGCACATTCACCATTATAAGAATAAAGACTACTTAATACAATATTTTGCGACAGTGCTGTTCATAGTTGTGCTTACGGTTCAAACTTATCAAGGAGCGCTCTATAGCTTGCTTATGTATATACTCTAAAGTAATGACAGTGTGTCATCATTTTATTTAATAGATTTGATCCTTACGTTGACTTTATTATCATATTCGTTACGTATTTTTTTTATTTCCCTTTCCGACTTATAAAAGGAGAATGTTATATGTTCGACTATATGTAATTTTTTTATGTACGTTCACCAATTTCTCCCCCTGGACGGAATCACAAAATTATTATTTTTTTGGTTGCATAAACTTCTGAAGTGATTTAAGTTTCATCAAATTCGGTCTAGCAATGTTTGAGTTACACTCCAATAACTGAAAAGTGTTACATTGCTGTTAAAGTGTGTGAATGACAATCGATCCCCTAATTAGCAAGGGTCTCTAAACTTCAACAAGTTATTTCACACTTTTAGGCATTGAAGTCGGTTCAGTTTTTTGGTCAAAAAACATTTAAGAACAAGTTACTCTAGCGTTTGCCTGATTAGCGACGAGGAACTTCGCGCTACACGCGCGCACTCGGTAAGCGGACGCAGTTATATAATTTTTCGTTCGCCGTCGGCATGTGAATCGTAAGAGGTATGGAAACACGGTTTACTAATTAGTTCGTATACATTTTATGAAAGAGACCGCTTTCGTTACTACCACTAAAGTACGGTACCTACCAGATATTATGTCGTAACAGTAGTGCGCTAGCGTTACTGTGTGCATTATAAATACCTACTTAATACCCTAACGAACTTAGTTCGTAAGAGCATTAGGCAACGAACTTAGTTCGTTAGGGTGCGTTTCGGTAAGCGCTGTCGACGCTCACAACTATCGCGCCCCAGTCTGCCATTTCCTTTAGTTCTAATTCTTTTAATGTCCAACTTGAAAAGAACACGGCCGCCTCCGCAAAATGCGGGCGAATTTTTTGTCAAAAATTGTGTACTTACTGTACGTATATTTTAACAGTGACAGCTAGAAACTACCGTGTAAACAAGGTGGGTTCTTGCGATCGTGCCATCCGCGTTGTGGTCGCGACGTGAGCGTTATCGGTTACATCATTGATGACGAATTGAGCTCACGCACGATGATCGTAGGCTTGTCTTTAGAACGAGTGTGTGAACTACATGAGTGTTTCCACTCATAAGAGGACAAGACCTTAGTTAGTTATTTGTTGAAATTGCTGCTATCGTGCAATATGAGACCAAATTCCTTCCTGTCCTAGTTGATTTAGGCAAGCTCTACTAAGCCCTCCTCCATCCCCCATAACAGAGGTCGTGATGACGGACACGGGTGTGTCCGTTGCTGCCAAATGACCTCGAGGTGGCGCGCGTGGGTTATCAGCGCGCCCCTCAGGAGTGTTCGTATGGAGTGACTCCTACTCCATCCCACCAGGATGGGGTCCTCATGGGTGGGTCAAAGCCGCCGGGAGTGCGGACGAGTTCAAAAGTGTTCCTGTAGTCCCGACATTAAGGCGCCAGGAGAAACACCGTATGGTGGTTTAGTCGGTATGGTCTGCTTGCCGCTATGGGTGCAGTTGGTATGTAAAGAACGAGTCCGACATACCCCGTCGAATCCTTCCGGATGGGCGGGGATGTGTAAGTGCATTCTCAATACGTTAAAAAAGGCAAGCTCTACTACAAACGTTTCGGTCTTCCCAACGGCGAGATATAAATTGTTAATTATATTCTAATTTTTAAAGTCTTAGTGGCATGCATAATAATACTACTATGATTCCCTGTGTCGTGGAACGCGCTATTGGGATTATATTACGAAGGATGGGAATACTTACTTTATAAATAATACGGAGCGATACATTTTTCACCGATATATTTTTTCATAAGAATAACCATAGACCATCTTACACTACAGACTACAGATTATATAAGCTTAGGGATGTGCACTACAAGCTAGTGATGTCCAACAGGCGCTGCACACATTGATATAACATCACAACATACAAGAACGGAGCACAAATATTTGCTCATTACACACACAAGTATTTCGGCCAAGGACCGAAAGCTGAGACTCCTCGCTTCGAAGGCAAAGTCCAGCTAAGTTAACGGAGTCATCTAAAAATAATACTAATAACACCATATAGTTTGCAAATGCCTGGCCTACGATTTTACAATAAAATACTTATTTAAATAAAGCTGATGTAAATCTCTCGTGTTAACATACCCTGCATAAGTCCTTCAAAACGGCATCCAAAGTTCCTCAGCACATAGTTCTGGTAAAAGTCCCTTACGAGCATGAACCAGGGACATAAAAGCAGCGTCAGAAAGTCAACTAACGCCAAGTTTGCTATCAGGTAGTTGGTGGCGCACCAGAGCCACTTGCTTTTGATTATAATAAGCAGGATCACAGAGTTGAAGAAGAGACCGCAAATGCCAATGATGAGCATCAATGAGGTTTTATATGCCATCTCCCAAGGCGGTTTGACGTGCCAAAGGGTATTCGGGAAAGGATATTCAGATGTGTCGAGCTAAAAAAATAAAAACCTATGATTATTTTATTTTCATAAGGAAAATAACAGCTATATTGAAATTAAACAATAACAATAATATTATCACGGACTAAATCACATATGTTTTAAACTAGTAGACCCGTCCACGGCTTCGCTCGCGTGGCCTCGCAAGATACGGCAGCTTTAAAATAAAAGTAACATCTATAATTCAATAAGATTTTTATTTTTTTAAAACCGTTTGACATGAAATAAACACTCAAAGTTAAGTGAAGTTAACCACAAAGTATTATCTAAATCAGATAAGCCATTTCTAAGATTAGCATGCACAAACAAATAGATAAGCAGACATAAAATCTAACAATTATTTTTTTCATTCTATTTTCGTTTACAAAAGTTTCAATCATATTTTTCTCACTTATATTATATGTACAGACAGCGATCCGTTACTTTTCTTTAACCAATAATAAATAAACTTTTATTTTAATGGATTTAGGTTTATTAGAAGATTATTTTTATCCTGACGTTTCGAACACTTTTCAGTGATCTGCCGTGCGATTCTCTAATGGTTCCTTGTTGCGCTCGTCGACGAGCTCACCGATGTCAAATACTTAGTGAGATATCGCCCTTGTACATATGGTTGATTTCCAACATTTCTTGTTATCTCGTCATTTTTTTCACGGATGTTGTCAAAGATGCAACGATGTTTTCAAGTAGTGAATCCCACGGATTCAAGGACGGCAGGCGGACGAATTAGCGAGACTGGCGAATTAAAAAACTGACAATGTTGTGAAAGAGTGTAATTAAGAAACTGACTAATTAACGATACTGATGCTTAGTTAGAAACTAAGAAATTTCACGAAACCGTCTAACAAGGAAACTGATGAACTAGCGATACTAATGAATATGGAAACTGCCCGAAACAATGGTCACAGGTATAGTGGATATGACAGTTGTTAATTCTAGAATTATTAAAACTATTTTCGCACTTATAATGTAATCAAATGTTTCTTTTTAATTACTTAAACATACTCTAACGTCTTGAAGTTTAAAGAGCGAAAAATTCACATCCTCGGACGGGATTCGAACCCGCGCCTTCTGCCTCTCCGTGTCAGACGCCATTGACCAACTAGGCCACCGAGAATCTGGTCCGAGCATCGAATTTTAACTCTCTATTTGACTAACCGTCTTGCGGGGATATGCTATAAAAATCACAAGGATTGTGAAAGTTTAAATATTTCAAAATAATGCTTCTTTCGGTTGGATGGTACTGTTAAACTGTCCAATAGATGTCGCTCCGTCCCCGCAAGACGGTTAGTCAAATAGAGAGTTAAAATTCGATGCTCGGACCAGATTCTTGGTGGCCTAGTTGGTCAATGGCGTCTGACACGGAGAGTCAGAAGACGCGGGTTCGAATCCCGTCCGAGTATGTAAATTTTTCTCTCTATAAATTTCAATATTTCAGATCGCTAAAGCAGGCGTTAGTGCTTTGAAAAGTAATACTATAAAATACTCTATGTCTTCTTAATAAAAAAATGTAACAATTTAGTTGCTAAATATTTTAAAAGTAGTTATTAAGTTGCTAGGTTTTATTCAAAATGGCGCATCGTTTCCACTCTCAGCAGTTTTCTTTTATAATGATAACATTTTTTTCTACACATGTCATGTACAAAGTCTATCACAAAACTGGTAAAATAATTAGATGTGCTGTGATTTATGCGTCAAGGATACACCTTGACTTTTTATACGACAAAATACGTTTTCTCACGTTTTATAGATTCCATATCATCAAAGATACAAGATACAAGCAGGTATTTTGGTACCACTTACATTTTCAAAGTAATCAGTCGACCAGTTGCTCCAGTACTTCCCATCACCGTCACTATAATCTTCTTCTTCCATCTCTTAAACTACAATATCTAATTTAATACAAATTTTGTATAAAATATGTCCCTTTGAATTTGGCTCGTTCATGTTATTTCGTGTTTAGCGTTGTAACAAATGGCGAAAAAGTATTTCACACAAAACTTGAGTTATGTAAACAGTAAGGGATCTCCATGAAAAGCTTCGATCTAACTCCCACGAATTCATGGAGCATGTGGGCAGAATGATATGATATATATTATGTAGTTCAGTTGTTTTTTTATTTTTTTGTCCCGTGGAAATACTTTATGGATACCACCTATCACGGGGAGGTAGGAGGTTATGTGGGAGTCCGTATACCCACCAAAACCCCGGGGTGTTCCGTCACTGCCGCTTTTGGCGGGAACGCGGGACAGATTTTACACACGACCGCGAACCCGCCGCGGCTGTCCGTTGCCGGACCCTTCTCTTCGCGGCACGCCAGAACACATGGCGCGCCGCAACTGCCTCGGAGACCAAAACCGCCAACAATGGGCGCCAGACTTCCCCGTGTCTGGACGCCCGTGATCTCCCTGCGGTGGGTCGGATACGTAGCCCCACCGCCTGCTACGTCAGCCACAGAGGATAACCTTCCCCCCCCCCCCCCCCCCCCCCGACCCCACCTCCTCGAGTCTGCGCCGAGCTCTCGGACCCTACCTCCTCGAGCCTGCACCAAAGTGCCCGGGCCCCCCTCCTCGAGCCTGTGCCAAAGCGCCCGGGCCCCACCTCCTCGAGTCTGCGCCAAAGCTCCCGGACCCCGCCACTCCTATGTGGACTTGGCGGCCAAAGCCCATAGGAGCGGCCCCGCCTGAGCCGGCCAGCGCACCCCAACGCCGGCGCAGCCCCTGGGTTCCTCTTGGCTTCACCGTGGTGATCCAAGCCACGGCTACTGAGCCCCCCCCCCGCCACGTCAATGCGGGAACCCTTCGGGGGGGATGTAGTTCAGTTTGATTCAAGTAGATGCAACTAAATAAAATAAAATGTTAAGTTTTAAAATAATTATATCCGCTTCAAGACGCATTCATTTTTTGAAATATTTTTTTGAAAATAAAACAGTAAATTGCAATCATTCCATAATAAATGTAGTACCTAAATGAAATATTTCATAAATATTTTATTTGGAAACTGTGGCATGGCTGCGAAAAATACATGTTACATTACAGTTACAGTTCTTAAGTTTCTTCTATCTATTTTATCTATTTTACTATCACTTTTTTATGTAGCCGCCCAAAAGGTACGTACCTATATATATATCCTTAGTGTGACTCATATGCATTAATGTGCGAATTATACTCTTGTTTGACGTTTTCATTTTAGATAACTTCACAAGTAAGCAGGATTAATTTATGCTTGACATGAAATAAAAGAATAGAAAGGTGAACGAACTACAAATTTAGTCTTACATTCCTTACTGCTATTACTTTTTAAATGAAGCCAGTATCTTCCCAAACACTCGAGATAAGGCTTCGGTTGCAGTAGTCCATTACGCTGAAAGCTTTTTTATCGTGTTTGATTGATAGTGTCAAATAATACCTGTGGCTGGACTGAAGGTCATTGATAGAGGTTTTGACTAAGGATTTACACTATTAATAAAATCGACTATTAATCACCCTTGTCAGATTATTTTGGCTCCAATCTACCTCTAAAACTGTAAAGTTAGTTAGGTACTTATACAGTGCCAAATTCAAATTATTTTAAAATCAATCACGCGTACAACATCAGTCATTAGGTACTTTTATAAATACTACAACTGTTTTTTAATGGGATAGGTTGGCAAACGAGCCAACGGATCACCTGATGGTAAGTGATATCGTCGTCCACGGACATCCGCAATACCAGAGGCCTCGTGGATGCGTGGCTGACCTTTGAGGAAGGAAGAGATAGAAGGGGTGAAGGGGAAGGGGGAAGAATAGGGGGACGGGTGAGGGGGAAATTCACACACCTAACTGACAACGCCCTAAGTTCCCTTCCCATGTCCATGTCATCTGAAAAATCATCAGTGAGCCAGTGGCCCACTACTGGTACCTTAAATGTTTTACCCAGGCAAGGAAAGCTCCATCAAGCTCCATCAACCTCTACCGCGATGGAACAGTAGCTTTTCCGACTCGCTATAAACTGCATGAGTTCACTCTTCTTGACATTGTACCTGTGCCGATGGCCTGCCGCATATGTCTCACAAATAGTTAAAAGGC
Source organism: Selenia dentaria (assembly GCA_917880725.1). Classification (NCBI taxonomy): domain Eukaryota; kingdom Metazoa; phylum Arthropoda; class Insecta; order Lepidoptera; family Geometridae; genus Selenia; species Selenia dentaria. The sequence continues at coordinate 9,591,750 of OU862891.1, forward strand.
GCCTGAGGGCGTTAATCGAAGGAGTCAGCAGAAACATATCGTCCGCGTAACTGATACATTAACACTGACGCCATGAATTGAGCAACCGATTTTGGTTTCACTGAGTTCATCGATCAACCTGTTGACATACAAGTTAAACAACTTTGGCGAGGTTATACCTATTTAGCCTGTAAGTATTTAGCGCGTTTCAAAATATAACTTGTGTAAGTAAATATTATACGTACAACTTGACAATATACCTACTCACCCCTTTTTTGGACAATTGCGGAGTGTAAAACTTAACATTGAAATAAGTACTGCGTTTTATATGTATAAGCAGTCAATTTAACTAAACATGTATGTATAGGTACTTACTCATGTGTTTTCACTAAAGATAATTATAAAATTTAATACACATTGGTCTACTAGAGAAAAGAACTATTTTAAGATACATTCCCGTCAAAAGTGCATAATTAATTTGCGTTCATGACTACGTTATTAAATAATGTTTTTTAAATACAAAAATAAAACCGACTACTCGTTCCGGCCTAGCATTGCATCCATACGAGTATACTGTTCAAAACTTCTTACCACGAACCAAAAAGTTTGGCAGTTCCTACCTCTGTCGTGTAAGTAAGTTGTGGAATGCTTTGCCGGCGTACGTATTTCCTTGCTATGAATGACCCTGGGTCTTTCAAGCGGGGCGTGAAAAAGCATCTGTCTGGTCATCATAGGGGTGGTGATTAGTGCAGCTTACGGCTGCACTAATGGTCATTGCTTCTTGATTCCATCTTCGCTTTCCATCAGGCGAGAGGGAGTCACTTTGACGAACAACTATAAAAAATCTTCAAAACTAAAAATTGTGAGATTACTTTTGTCGGTATCGTGATAGTTCAAAGTACCTTATCACAATATTGTGCGTATAATATATATGCTACTTACTACATTTTAAAACAGATATGGGTAATGTTAAGTAGTAAAATAATATAAATGTCTTCATTTTAGAATAATATTCATGTATGTTTTTATGAAATTGGATGTTGAGCCACAATTGAACATTTTAAATATTATTATTCCAGGCGACTGTACCGACTTCGACAAGTTATTTCACACTTTTGAGTATTGAAGTCAGTTCCATTTTTTGGTATAAAAATTGTTTCAGCCATATTAGTGACCCTTGATACTTACGGGATCGATATCACCAAGATAGGCAAAACACTTTTCAGTTATTGGAGTGTAACTCAAAAACAGCTAGACCGAATCTAATGAAATTCAAATGGGACCACCTCAGAAGTATACTCATTCATACAAATACTTACCTACTCTGTAAAAAGTTAAGCGTTATCATACATAAAAAATATATACACGTCGTCATGAGAACCTCTGTCAGGTATCATATTCATCTATGACCTGCTCCATTTGGAAGTCGATTAAAAAGTACGGTAAGATGTAATTCGTTATTTTGTGGTGTAACATTAAATCAAGAATAAGTTTGTGTTCGCGCCATCTTACAAAATAAACAAGAACTAATATTAAATAACGCATAAGACTTCGACTTTACAAAAAGCACGAAAGAGTTAATATTTAAGCTTCCATGATTGAGTTTTGCACAAGTTCTACAATTTTAGTCTAGATGGCGTTGAAATAAACTGCAGATAATATTATAAATAAATAATCTTCGATAGTGAAATTCATCAACCTCCGGGCGGTACACGAAACTTCATCATCATCATCTCAGCCGTAGGACGTCCACTGCTGAACATATGCCTCCCCATGGTTTTCCAAAAGGACCGGTTGGAAGCGGCCTGCATCCAACGTCGTCCTGCGACCTTGCTCAGGTCGTCTGTCCACCGTGTCGGTGGACGACCTACGCTGCGCTTGCCGGTCCGTGGTCTCCACTCCAGAACCTTTCGGCCCCATCGGCCATCTGTTCTGCGTGCTATGTGCCCTGCCCAATGCCACACGAAACTTGCGACAAATTAACTCAAAGTGCAATCTAGATTTATTAAACCATTTTTCAATAATTTTAACCGCCCTCATTTCGTTATTTTTTGTTGGTACGTAGGTACCTTTGCAACCTTTACTTGGGTCACAACTGGGATGGATGAACTTTAGTGGCATTTTAGGATTAAGTGTTAATGAGTCGAACTGCAATTGCAGCGGGATAGATTGTTGAAGATTGTGAATTATTGGAATCGCAAAGCCTCAGCAGTTGGGCTTAAAATTTCAATGTTTGTTAGCAGATGATTTTCTACCGACTTCCAAAAAAAGGAGGAGGTACTCAATTCGACTATATTTTTTTGTTTTTATGTTTGTTACCTCATAAGTTTTGACTGGGTGAATCGATTTCAAAAATTCTTTTTTGTTTGAAAGCTGGTGCTTCCCGTGTGGTCTACTTGTTACTTGTAAATGTGCATAATCATCATGATCTTCATCAGACGACTACATAGTTGTATATACCTACTCTAATATGTTTCTGGCATTTCACTCTGCTGGGTCCATATCGCTCGTATAGCCCTTTTTTGCAGTATAAAAATAGAATTAATATCTGCAGAACATCCCCAGAGCAGTATGCCATAAGCACAGACCATAGATATGGTCTGTGGCCATAAGTCATAACGATAAGGAAATTGTCTGCAATACGCCCGATATACACATACATACATATTTTTAAATCATTGCCTAATAGTCAAGACCTACTCATATATTTTTTCTCAGTCCATAAGTGTTTTATAATGTCGCGTTTTATGACACAGTTTCATTGTCTCAGTTTTCACATGGTTCAGATCACTTACTAAAATGTTATTTTGATGTGTATTACCACTTATGACATTGAGATGTTGGATGATTTTGAAATAAAGTTGATGTGAGTTTAACGTGTGGTCCGGTGTTGATGCATATCTAAAATACACACTATAATTATGACGTCATCACAATAAATATGCCAAGTTGATATCTAGGCGCTGTACTCACCTAAGCAACGTGACACGTGATCAGCCGATTCTCTAAGAACAAACATCGTTGCATCTTTGACAACATCCGTAAAACAAATGCCGCGATGACAAGAAACGTTGGAAAAACAACCTTGTGTACAAGGGTAATCTCATAAAGTGTTTGACATCGGTGAGCTCGTCGACGAGTGCAACGACGAATCATTAGAGAATCGCATGGCTGCAGGCCTAGACAAAAGATGTTTCTGTTAACGTTAACGCCAAACGACAAGTCCAAAATGTATGGCGTTGACATTACCTGTGGAAAAGTCACGTGAGGTCACGCTAAGTTACTAGACGGGATCCGGGAACGTTCTGTCTGTAGCATGTGCGGAAAAACCCTTGCTTGAATTTTCTCTAACGGCCGGTCCCAATAATCTATCTATCGCCGGTTTAGCTTACTAGAGATAGATATTTGACACTTTTTGTATGAACGTTATGTCAAATTTCTATCGGTAGTAAGGAAAACCGTGGATAGATAGATTATTGGGATCCTCCATAAGCCTGACGTGCCACTCAGCGTGCTACTAGTAACGCAATGAAGTGACGCGTGACACAAAACTTGTAAGTTGTCAGTGAAATGAAGGAAGACTGCCATTTAATATAAAATTTATTCATTTACTCTTAGTTCCCTAAATCTTGTCTACTGCTTAAGTAAATAAGGTCTACATTTTTCGAGTATGAATAAATAAGTTTCTCGTTTCATTCCATACAATAGCTTAAATCCAAAAGGATATCTATTTTATTCCTTCATAACCACGCATGTGCCACCAGAAACGTATTCGGCCATTTTGAATAGGTATTTTCTACCGACTCACTTCGACTGTTTTTTTTTATGTTTGTTACCTCATAACTTTTGACTGGGTGAACCGATTCTCAAATATCTTTTTTTGTTTGAAAGCTGGTGATTCCCGTGTGGTCCCATTTAAACTAAATTCGGTCCAGTAATTATTGAGATACACTCCAATAATTGAATAGAATGGAAGTCGATATTAAATTTTTCAAATTGTACTTGTTATTTGTAAATATGCAAGAGCATCATTATCTTCATCAGACGACTAACTACATAGTTGTATATACCTACTCTAATATGTTTATGGCATTTCACTCTGCTGGGTCCATCGAATGTCGTGCCAGAGTCATGCTTCATGCCAGAGGATAATCACGTTGCTTAGGTGGACACAGCGCCTTACTGTAGGTATCGTATTATTCTCTAATGGGAGGAATATTGTGCAAAAGGCCATCTTGGTACGTAGGTACTACCGCAAAACCAGATATTCTACCTACTTCACTTCAATTGCTACAACGCCCTTCACTAGGGTGTCCAGGCTCAAAATAAACAAGTACAGAAGTCAAGCTCATGTATGACTTCACTTCCATACCTAAACCACAAAATAAGCAAGTATCTTTTTTTTGTATTGAAATTCTCGTGAGTTTGACACATACTAAACTATTAAACTCAAAGTCGCACAACGAGCTATGGAAAGGGCTATGCTCGGGGTTTCTCTACGTGATCGAATGAGGAGAAATGAGGAGATCCGTAGAAGAACGAAAGTCACCGACATAGCCCAGAAGATTAGCCAGTTGAAGTGGCAGTGGGCAGGGCACATAGCACGCAGAACAGATGGCCGATGGGGCCGAAAGGTTCTGGAGTGGAGTTCACGGACCGGCAAACGCAGCGTAGATCGTCCACCGACACGGTGGACAGACGACCTGATGAAGGTCGCAGGACGACGTTGGATGCATGCCGCTTCTAACCGGTCCTTTTGGAAAATCATGGGGGAGGCATATGTTCAGCAGTGGACGTCCTACGGCTGAGATGATGATGATGATGATGAAACTATTAATGCAGTGCGATTCTCTAAGAGCAAACACCGTTGCATCTTTGACAACGTCTGTGAAACAAATAACGAGATGACAAGAAACGTTGGAAAAACAATCTTATTCACAAGGGCGATATCTCTAAAGTATTTGACATCGGTGAGCTCGTCGACGATCGCAATGACGAATCATTACAGAATCGCACTGCAAAATAATCACTTTAGAATCGGGTAAAACCCGGGTCGACGTATTCGATCCCTTATGTGAGTGTTTTGCCGGTTTACAGTAATAGTTTAATAAGCCAGTATCTGTTCATTTTGTAGTCAAGAGCACTGTAGCAAGTAAAATTTATCGGCAAAAGCATATATAATTTCCATTATTTTATCTATGGCGAAAGAAACTCGATAACCAATATCTCTGATTGACGAGCCCAGTGCAGTGCTACCCAAAACTACAATTCTAAGCTCTGGATGACACTGCAACTCTTATGGGCAAACGTATACGCTTACCATCAGGCACACGACTTGCCCGTCTAGTCACTTAATACATTTAAACTTTGTTTTAAAGGAACCTGATGGTCACTTTAATGTATATACCTATTTTTTAAAAGAAACTGATCTTTTATAACGAATTAAACTGTATCAACTTGTACGAGTATCATTTTCTTTCCCCATAGCGTTACGAAGATTTTCCAGTAATCTTAGTTTCGGATTGATTAAATAAAAAATGATTCAAAATATTTACTCGTATATCCGAATTACGTTAAATACGAGTATACTACAATTTTTTATATAAAAAAACATAAATATACTAAGTACTTCCTACCCGCTATCTTAAATCCTAGTATAGTATCATACCATTTGACATTGTAGTAAACTCATTAGTGGAATAGATCTATTCCCAAAGTATTTTGGTTCGTTTTTGCATTATATTGTAGTTGTCTCGCTTTTTCCATCGGTAAAATTTATAACAGAAAGAAAGCTAAATATATGTTCTTGTTTCAAAATCCAAAACCACAACCATGACCTTGAAAAAAAATTTTAATTTTAGGTTCAAAGTTGGTCTCTAGAGTTAGTGTATGTGTGGAGCTGTCAGTGTGCCAAAACAATTGTTTGACATAAATTGAAGAAAAACTAATGGAAGTGGAAAAATTATAAGAAGGTTAGCTGTTTTTTGTGAAATGTTTTTTTTATCATAATAAAATATGTACTTTCGCAATTTCAATATCTATTATAAAGGATTTCGTTTATTCTAGGACATGATATTCAAATATGAAACGTAACGGTTTTTTTTGTAAACATAACTTATTGCATGAAATAAAATATTTTATCTTACAAAACATACAAATAGTGCAGGATAATATTGTAAAACATAGTTTATTCTGTTTATTACTTTTTATTTCATGTATCAGTTTTGAACCATATTGAAATAATGGGCATTTTTGTGAAGTGGTTGCTAAAAACCGAAATCCGCCATTTTGAATTTTGAGTCTGCGAGTGAATGGATTTGAAATTTCGTGAGTAGAACGTACACTGATTATAAAAGCAATAACATTGAATGCGAACAAAAAGATTCAAGTATGCAGAGCCCTCTGTACGCGTGTCTACGCTAGGTTTATTTTTTAACAACTTTTTACGACAAACTATTTTCTAAGTTTACTGTAAAAAATACTATTTATCTTGAGAGTGGCAAACAAAATAATTATTCACTGTACAAGTCTATTCGATTCATTGCCTTTCACATAATCAGCCCATTATGTTTCCACAGCTGGGACTCGAACTTTCCTTTCATAGAGAGGAGTTGGGCCATAATCCATGCAGGCCCAGTGTAGCTTGGTGGATAGGCTATAGTGGCCAACCCATGTCTAACTTTTAAGGCCACTAAACCTAACGACTGTGGTCAAAAGACAAACAACCGCGACCGACGGTGTAACATGTTCTCCGAAGCACGGGAGCGTTCAGTTGAATAATGCCACTAGCACACACTCATCCTACTCCTGACTGCAGCAAACGTTGCTCGACATTGTTGAACAGTTAAAAAAATCGCCAAGTCAAGCTCCGCTGCGAGCGCTTCACTTCATCATACTTCATTGTTATTACCAATGATGTTAATATAAACTGAGGTAGATACGCCTTACTGCGCTCGGCTTGGCGACATCAACACAAGCTAGTTGTCTTGAGTCAACTTAGTTCCAGCTTGTCTGGAAACCACGCAGCACGTGTACTACATTTAGGAAAAAATGCCTTCATATGTGTTAGAAACTGCAGAACATATACTGGAACAAGTGTAAAAAACAAGAATGATGTATTTTTTCATTTTTAAGTATTGTTTTTCTATGTTATTTATCAAAAATGGAAAATCAAAAATTGTATTTTAATTTAAAATAACTCCTGCGCTTCGCCACCTACGAGAACGAGACAAGTAGCGAGCGACAGAGAGAACGAGTCTGTCATTGGCGGTCGAATGGTCGGTCACAGGCGAACGTTGTTAATAATATATTGATCTCTTTCTGACAATTAGGATTCATATATCTTCGTGCTCTTTTAATCTTGTCAATGTAGTTAGTATGTCGTTGTGCGAGTTGTGTTCTTTAGCTATAGGTAGGTATAGCATAAAATTTGCCATGTTTACACTTCATAGGAGTAAAACGCCTATATTAGTCAATTTCATTGGTTACTACCCGTTTTAATTATCAGAAAGAGTAATGACGTCATTTTTATTTTTATATCCCCTCATGTGTCGATGTTATTATAACAATGTAATTGCTATTGTGTCTGGACGTTTGACTCTTGATGGATTACACAAGCTAAAAAGTTATGGAACTGCCTGGTACTGGGTAGGCCAGTAGCAGGCTTTCGAGCAAGCATCGCTACATTTTGCTTATAAATCATTTCCAGTATCGCCACTGTCTCCACACCTACAATGCATACTAAAACACAGACATTTTCTACACGCGTAACCTTGATTTACACCCTCTACCCACAATCCACGCAAATCAATCCACATATTCGGCCCCAAGGAAGGGTGGAAACCACCCCTTTCAATAGAAACCCGCATCATTTCTTCCCATTACGTTTAATTCCTCGATCGCGTATGTCTCAGTGATTTTTTATCAGACTGAAGTTTATTAGATTTTATTCAGTCTGCGGGATTTCAAGGAATGGTTCCATTTAACTTGTTCTTTATTTCTAATAAAATATTCTGTCTTTATATGAGAGCATTTTGCTTATAAGTGTATATTGAAACTTCGTTAAGCTATACTATATAGCTACGTTAAGGTATGCCAAGGCGCATTATTGTATTCCAAACAAAACTTTCGTAAAGCCGCCTTCGGTCAAATCAAATAAGGATCCAATTAAAAATGTTATCTATTCAAAAATACAATAGATTGCAGCTAATGTTTTGTTTTTTTAATGCTGTAAAGCAACTGGATTTTTTTTTTATATAACAAATTATCATTTGAAAGATACCAGATCGGTATAATAAACGAAAAAGCGACAGTCACTTGTTTTTTTGCGGGGTTTTTGCAACTCTGGTTTGCAAATTTGATCATAGTCGGGAGCTCACTAATACTGATTTTGAAATAATTTACGGTGCTCTACATAAGGTTAATTGCTTATCAGATTGGACAATGTAATGTGAAGATGCATTATTTTTGTACGTGTTCTTTATATTTTTACAGACTTCCAAAAAGGAGGAGGTATTCAATACAACTGTTTTTTTTCGTTCGTTACTTCATAACTATCGATAGGGTTAACCGATTCTCAAAATTATTTTTTTGTTTAAAAGCTGGTGCTTCCCGTGTGGTCCCATTTATGTATACTACATATAATGTATAAATGTAATATATATAGGTATACTACACGGTCTCATACAAAACTGGGGTCTCGACTGGTTGTCGCGTATGAACTTCTATGGCTACGGCTAAAAACCGTAAACACATTTTTTTATTTTTACACATATACGTATATTATAAGGTGTGCGTGCAGTAATATTCAGAAATGATTATAAGGAAAACACATTACTGGTGCCATTCACTTAAAACTTGGCAAAATAACATTTAACGAAAATAATGCAATACATGTTATTTTTGAATACAACAACAAATTCTCAAACCGATATATATCCTCGAAGGGCGCAGCGGTGTTTTAAACACCGTTTACCGTAACTGCGTTTCGCCGGATATATTTTTGGTCTCAAATAATAGGGAGCGAGCCTATTACCATCTACGGGACACAGTTCCAGACTCCGGACTGCTATTGAGAATTACTTTGTCAGAATATCCCAATAACTGTCCAACCTGGGGATTCAACCCAGGACCTCAAGGTTCCAAAACGGTAATTCCATAATACACATGATATATTATGATACACTACATAAAATACAACTGTAGAGGTCGAATTTCTGTACATTGAAAAAAAAAGCTAAAAACAGAGTCAGGGGGACGTAAGGAGTGAAATCGAATTAAGGTAGATTTTAAAAAAAAAAATCTTCTCTGTTTTTCTATTTGTCTGTCTGTTTGTACGGGCTCACCTCCGAAATGACTGGACCGATTTAAATAAAATTGTGTGTGGTGGTAGCTTATATTCCTAGTCAACATATAGGATACTTGTGATCCCGGTAAATTAAAGAGTTCCCGTGGGATAGTTAAAAAAAACGGTAACTAATTATCGTATCCCCCTAGGCCATGCGAGCGAAGCCGCTGGCGTGTCAGCTAGTTATGTTATAAAATCTTTAATCAAATTATATAAAAGAAACAAAATAATAATTAGTACCCTTACTAGTAAATTCACATCTATTTTTACCTCTGCTAATAACTAAGTACATTCCAAGGGTAGTAAGTAATTACCTCCACTCCTAATTACAAAATACAATTTTCTTTGTGTCACAAGACATTATGGTCTAGACGTGTCTTCTCAAACACGTCACGTTTTAAATTACTTCATTATTATAGAGTGTTTATGACGAAGCATTAAGGTTTAAAATACATTCATAAAATAATGAATTAAGATGTGTAGACATCATTTTGTATGGAATTACAGTGCACGTTTGCGGTTTGTAGGGAGCAAAGCTATTGTTATTTCAAATTCGTTTTTAAATGAGTTTGCACAATTATGGTAGAGTGTAAAAATACAGTTGACTGAACTTAAACTACATTGAGCTCTAGTCAGTATATGCAAACGATGTGATATATCGTTTTTAATCTAAATATAAAAGTATACTATACGAGTAGTTCTGCGAACAGTAGATTTCGCGAGCGCAGTATTTATTATCAGTGGCAGTATTTTTCATTCTCAGCTATCATTATCGTCCAGTTTTTAACCTTCAGAACCTAGTATCTCGGCAACCACTTGCTAATTGCTGTATGCTCATATTCGAAATTCCTCTTTAGAGTCAGGTATCTAATGTGTGAATATTATAAAAGTCGAAAAAAAACGCCGCAGCAAACTTTATACCCTTCTTGGAAAAGTAACCAAATAACGACAATAAAATGTATTGAATAGTAGAATATCCATACCACGATTCGTCAAGATTGGTAGAAAAATGCGACCTGTACAGGAGGACAAACATACAACCTTACTACTTTACTTTTAAAGGACTCTACTATACGCTACTACTATACATAGTTTTAGACTTTCGCGGTAGTTAACTACATTATAATTTACTACATTATAGTTAGTGTGTAGTGTCGAGACTTACAATCGAGTTCGAGGGCCAGTGGTATCCGTAGTAAAAGAGTGAGAAAGAGGGTAGACCGTTTTGTTTGCTCTTAATAACTTCGAACTTTTTTCACATCCACCTGCATCTTCAGTCTACCCGTGAACATGGTGCATGTAACTGCGCCGAAATATTAGCACTCCAAAACCTGCCAAATCGTGGTGTACATTGCGTGAGTACTAATTATAATGTACAAAACATGGAACCACTTCTGGGAAGAAGCGTTAAGAAAGGAATATTTTTTATACGAGTAGATTCTAATGAAATCAAAATCCAAAATCATGTATTTGTTCAAGGCAATGTTACAAACATTATAACTGAGCTCACAGAGGACAATTTCAAGTAGACTGTAAAAAACGTTTTAATAAAAAAAGCTTACTATAAAGTCCGACATTATATATAGAAGATAAAGATGCTTGGAATACTCTACTTATGGCAAGCTGTCACTATGCCACCCATAAAATGTAATATTTGTAGTACCTTAGTAGAAACATTGTAAACATCTATGTAAAAAGAATGGCCCCGAGTTTCTTGCCGCTTCTTCTCGGTGGGCTCTATATATTTTGGAACGCGGCGGTAGAGTCTTTAAAGTACATTATAATGAAAAGTTGACGTTCATATGTGCGTCTTTGATGCCTAAATTGAATAAATGATTTTGACTTGACTTGACAATATAAAACCCCTGGTTCCTAAACTAGGCTCATAAAGACCTGTGTAAGATTGCATTACTTCAGCTACTTTGTGGCAATACTAAAATACTTAACCTATATTTGTCTTTTTAAGCGCTTCTCTAGACATTTTAGTAGCAGTAGAACTCTTTGTGAACGAGTTATTCCGGATAAGTACTGCAGTCATACCTATTTCTACCGCTAAGTAGTTCGCATTACTGAGTTCCGGTTAGAAGAATAAGGGTGCCAGTAAAATTAGGCACATAAGAGTTAACAACTTAATATCTCAGAGTGATGGGCGCAGTGCGGTTCGTCACTTGTGCTAAAGGCCTATTCAGACCTGCGCGTTATTCGCTACCGCTATGGGTAGCAGAAAATACCACGCAGAACTCGATGGGTAAATAGTATGAAGTTCCATAACTGCAGCGAAACATGTATCGCCTAGTGAGGCGGTATTTTCTCTTGTTTGGCGAAACTAGTACCGCCGGGCGACGCGGGAGCAAGTAGCGAGAGCGACATGCTTCCTGCCTTCGCCCCGCTAACCGTTTCCAAAGGAAATCTCTATCGCACGCGGTAGCGATATCCGTTTTGGTATTAACAGTGAAATTAACGCATAACCTTTCGGATTTCTCTATCGCTCGCGGTAGCGAATAACGCCCATGTCTGAATAGGCCTTAAATGTGTAGAGGTTATCGCATATTATAAGAGGTGCGTTTGTTTAGCAATGAGGGCAATGGTGGCGTTGCTGTTGTTGGCTCTTTTGTTAAAGCGTTCGTAAAGCTCAAAAATGTTATATTTGCCACTTTTGCCCGCACCATACTCGAACACTCGACTGTGCATGTGACCTACAAGTACAATTTGAGTAATTTAATACTTACCGACTTTTATTCTATTAAGTTATAGGAGTGTAACTCAAAAACTACTGGACCAAATTTATAATTTTGAAAATCGGTTGACCCAATCGAAAGTTATGAGTTAACAAACATGAAAAAAAACTACAGTCGAATTGAGTACCTCCTCCGTTTTGGAAGTCGGTAGAAAATAGCATGATTATTCTGTCAAATACATACTTGTCAAAAAACGATTGCAAATAACCATGCTCGGGACGTGGGTCGAAAATTGCACTTTTTGGTGGCAAAAATAACTCTTTTCTACCTACTTCCAAAAAAAGGAGGAGGTACTCAAATCGACTGTTTTTTTTAATGTTTGTTACCTCATAACTTTCGATAGAGTGATGCGATTCTCAAAATTGTTTTATGTTTGAAAGCTGGTGCTTCCCGTGTGGACCCATTTAAATTTCATCAAATTTGGTCTAGTAGTTTTTTAGTTGCACTCCAATAACTGATTTTTACCAAAGTAATAGAATGAAAGTCGGTATTAAATTTTTCAAATTGCACTTGTTTAGCTTTCCGAACGCTGAACAAAAAAAGCCCTAAACGACATTTTCACCCACAGATTCCCAATTCGAACCCCTTGTGAGCGTTATTAGCGTTATTTTCGCCAAAATAGGGCTATTCGAACACACTAAAGTTGAGCCTCGTATTAGTTCTGTTCTCTAATGTCATAAAAAAGAAAACGGCTCGTTTTTTAAATTCTGTGCACAATCTCTTTTAGATTCAAACAATTTCTAAAAGACTAGTTGTAATATTTGTATAATAAGTATCTGGTGATTATATGGGCGAGTCACGCACCTGATAGTAAGCACAACGCTTGCCCATGACAGTTGCAGTGCTACCTAGAACTTATTACTGAAGTTTGTTTTTTGAGTCTTGTTCGCTTAGTAATGTAAGATGCTGCATTGCATCATTATGCTGTGCTGCAAACGTCGATGACGTTTAGCTTAGCATTTAGTTTTTATAATAAACAAGATTGTATTTATTAATTGAAAATACGGGATTACTCACGTAATATTTATCGGATAGGTCCGACTATAGTTTCGACCACATTCGGTGGCCTTTTTCAAGGAGTGTTCGGGACGCCCGCGTCGATGACGTCTCGCTTATCGTCATAACGTCATAAGTTACCGCAATAAGGGTTGTATGCCTTGTGATCTTATTATCTTGCTCTGGTTTCTATGGCTAGCTTCTTCTTAACTTACAATTATTAGTAATTTAACCACCATCAAGCTAAGCTAAAGTTGGTATACGAACATAATGGTGTGCGCCCTTTTGCACGCCTAACCCGTATGAAGTTTTATAAGTCAGATCTTAGTTTATGTATCTTTTTCCTTTGTATATATTCAGAAAATTTTATAAGTTTTGGAGAGGTAAGGAAAAAATCACAGTAGAGTTTGACCTGTCATTATCCCCGACTAACAAGGTCAAGCAAACTTGCTGCCCTCATGTCTAATTGGTTAGGTGACCACTAGCGGAGTTTTCAACTGAGCGCTTCTTATTGGCCTATTATTTTTTTTTCATAAAAAGATATAGCTTATAACGTTTCCACCAATAAATTCTTTACAACTTCTCTATCTTGAACTAATTTTACAATCACCGATAAGTGCTACCTTCACGCCCAAACTCAGTATTTTTGTGCATATTGATTCGCGGCATACTGAGCACTGCGATGGTACCATCTAAAACGGCATCTTATACAAGGCTTAATACCTAGTAAGTCGGGTTTCCTCGCCTTAATATTCGCATCCTGCCGATGGAATATTCTTTTATTCCGTCCCTTCACGCCGGTATAATTTGCAAATGCCATGCCAACTAGGCCACCGAGGCTTACCTTCCAAGCAACGAATTTTAAACGTCTATAATATTATTGGTCGTATTGGGCCGAATTACATGATTTTTTCTCTCTAAATGTTTGGTCTTGCTAAGCGGATGTTAGTAATTTTAAAATCATGTAATAAAAACTACAGTTGACATAATATGTTCATGTAAAGTTGTTTAAGTATGACGACCACTAGTTTATCGCATATTTTGCGAACATACATAAGTTTTCAAATATTTACAAGACTTTATATTTTGTTAATCGACGATGGTTTTTTTCTATTACGATTTTTCTGCAGATTAGTCTACAAAGTATAACGAATAATAACAAAGAACTAATCACATTACACATCATGTATTTATTCTATATCAACTGCGTCTCGGTCGACTCTTTGACCTTTAAACTGTTTTAGTTCCAGACACAAAATGCTCTCGAGATCTGAACAACTGTATAATGTGTGCACTTCTTATCGTGCGGAGACATGCAGTCTCCCTAAATGTACGGTTAGCAAAATCATCAGTAGTTTATATAAATATAAATGTAAGACTAGCGACTTATCACATGAAAAGTAAACAATCTTCAAAGTTTTATAATTTTTACTTAGTAATACGCGATTACTCACGTAATAATTATCGGATAGATCCGACTATAGTTTCAACCACATCCGGTGGACTTTTACAAGGAGTGTTCGGGACGCCGGCGTCGACGACGTTTAGCTTAGCAATTAGTTTTTATAATAAACAAGATTGTATTGTCGTCATAACGTCATAAGTCACCACAATAAGGGTTGTATACTTTGTGATTTTCTTTCTAAAACTTGAAAGCTATGGTTTCTATGGCTAGAGTCTTCTTAACGTACAATAAGTAATATAACCACCATGAAACTAAGCTGTTGGTATACGAACATAATCGTGTGCGCCCTTTTGCTCGCTGAACCCGTATGTAGATTAATAAATCAGATCTTTCTCCTTTGTAGATTTTTAGAAATATTTATTAGTTTTGGAGAGGTAAGGAAAATTCACAGTAGAGTTTGCACTATTATTATCCGCGTTGGTATCCGCAACACAGTGTTTCTCCAAATCTCTCGCGGGCACCCTCGTTTTTCATAACAATTTATGCCATTTTTTAAAGTTCCGTAAATAAAGATTTATTATTAATATTTATTATGTTAACAAGGTCAAGCAACTTTGCTGCGCTCATGTGTAATTAGTTAGGTGACCACTAGTGTAATTTTCTACAAAGCGCGTCTTATTGGCCTATTTTTTCATATGAAGATTTAGCTTGATAACGTTTCCACAAATAAATTCTTTACATCTTCTTTATCTTGAACTAATTTTACAATTACCGATAAGTGGTAATTGTAAAATTAGTTCAAGTACAAAATAAAAAGGTAGGCCTCCAAAAAATAGTGCTTTATATAGTATGTATATAGGTACATCATAACATAATTAACAATCATATTTACCGGTTACTATAGTATCTATAGAAGTAGTGTTATGACTTGACATCGCTGAAAAAAGATTTTCATATACTTTCATGTATCACTGTCAGACAGTATAAAATCAGTTTTAATATATTACTTTACTTGTTACTTCGGCTTTACTCGTTTACGTTAACATGCAGTAACTAAGAGCTGGTGTCATGGTGGAGCAATGGAGAATCTGTATGACACTGTCTAATCTGTGGTTTCTTTTACTATTTAAAATTTATTGTAAAATGTTATCAAAGATAAAAACATGTATATAGTAAATAAATGTATCAATGGGATAACAGACTAAATAATTATTCCACAAAGATGGAATATGATTTTTTTGCTAACGGTACATAAAGCAAATATTCGCCCACATTATCGGCACATCGAGCACATTTGAAATATTCATACGTTAAGAAGAAAGCATTAATGTTCAATGAAGCTTTATCATGCTGCGAACCCCGTGTCTGCGATGCGCTGGCTTGAAATTAAATTTTCAGTTAGAACTTACAACTGAGTTTTCTTTTCTCAATCATGATTGAGAATGTAGTTGCTCGTATTACTTTGTATTAAAGAAGACGAAAAGTACGTATTTGGTATATAAGGCCTTAACTTTTACAGTTGTATTAGGGGACTATGACTTTTTAAGACATACCATGCTCTTAACTAATTGCGTTTCAAATTCAGACGCTTCAGACTTATTCTAAATAATAAGCTGTATAGAGTATTATGTTCTTTTACAGTGAAAACAACAGTTTCCATAAGTCTCTTTTCGAAAACAACAGTTTCCATAAGTCTCTTTTCTAAAACAACAGTTTCCATAAGTCTCTTTTCGAATACAACAGTTTCCAAACTACACATATACAGCTCAATATTAGACAACTAAATGTGCAAATTAGATTATAGGAACTAATTTATATATGTAAATGGTTTGATAAATATAGATTTATTTTTATTAATAGGTATTAAAGCAGATTAGCCAGTTACAGTGGCAGTGGGCAGGGCACATAGCAAGCAGAACAGATGGCCAATGGGGCCGGAAGGTTTTGGAATGGAGCCCACGGACCGGCAAGCGCAGCGTAGGTTGTCCACCGACACGGTGGACAGACGAACTGATAAAGGTCGCAGGACGACGTTGGATGCAGGCCGCTTCCAACCGGTCCTTTTGGAAAATTATGGGGGAGACCTATGTTCAGCAGTGGACTTCCTACGGCTGAGATGATGATGATTAAAGAAAACGTTGCAATCTAAATAAGTGCATGCAGTGCTCATTTTCAGGTCCGTGTGCCTGAAAATGACCGACAAATTCGGAAGGACTCCCTTTACTAAGTGTGGTGTACCGCCATAATGTACCGATTTGATGGTTTCTGGAGAAATTACAGGCATATGAGATTTAACGACTTAAAATCTTAGAGTGATAGGCGCAGGGTAATTTTTCAATTGTGACGAAACGAATCTGTATTATATAGGCAGAGGTTACTACTCAACACCAGGTGAGCCTCGAGTGTATTCCTTCATATATTAACACAAAAAGAACAATTGATATTAAAACACTTAATAAACATTTGTCGAAAGCACCCGATACGTCGATATATTATGGATTATAGAACACGTAGTAATATTTAATAGAGAGTAGTAAATTGGCTATCGCAGCACGCACACAGTTAGGACCGAGGCTTTACTTTTGAGATGAATATCACGGAGTCCTTTTGTTAATATTAGAAACTGCTTTGGTTTTAAGCTTGATAGTATTCCGTACCCAAAGGGTACAACGGGACCCTATTACTAAGTCTACTAGTCACCAAGCTATATCTCATGAACCTTGATAGACAGTTGAAATTTTTACAGAGGATGTATTTCTGTTGCTGCTATAACAACGAATACTAAAACAGAGAATTAATGAATATATAAGGGGCTTTTCTTGTGATTTTTTTGCTCGTTTTTATAGATAATGATACGGAACCCTTAGTGGGCGAGTCCGACTCACACTTGGCCGGTTTTATTTATTTTATATCTGCAACCATCACTGGCTATAGTCACAAATACAATAACAAAAACAACAATCTAGCAAATCTTGAAAATCACGTTCAGACCCAACACCACATTTGCAAGTTGCAACAACGTGTTTACCCGAATTTCCCTCAAGCCTCCCTAATTAACACTCATTCACACATAACGAAATCTCCACATTGAAAGCTCTCATAAATAAATTAAAGGAATAAGCTTAGTCATTCGTTCGTATTCATTAATTAAGATCACATGCGGCAGCTTTAACCAATCTGTGGAACAATTGGCTTCATACTTTAAGAAAGGTAACCATGATTTCTAAGTCACTCTTACGGATATATGGATATAATTTCTTTCAATTCATACTTGAAGTTTTAACAGTTTTAAGTCTTTTTAATATTGTATAAAGATAAATGGAAATTATGACTTTACCCAGTTCTGAAATTATAATCATAGATACAGTAATCGCTCACCTTATCCGGAGGCAGGGTTGGGCAGTATTTCAATTACTTGTAATTAAAACACGTAATTGAAATACAAATACGTATTTAGTATTTGTAATACAATTACTTCCTTAAATTGTAATTTGTATTTCGTATTTCAAAAACCCGAAGCCGAGGTATTTTGTAATTAGTATTTCAAATACATGAGGCTTCAAAATACATTTTAACATTAAAATACACTTAACGTTTATTTAGCGATTGCGAGTGACCTGTAGAAAAATTGTTTTCATTAGCAAGTTTTCTTCACTCCAACAAGAGGTCTGACAGTACATCTAGTGTTCATTTTAATGCTGCGTTTTTGCTATACTGCATTCCTTTCGGAAACTTGCAAAATTGCTTGAACGTGAAGAAGCAACAAACATACAAACACACTTACAAACTTTCGCCTTTTTAATAGTGTGATGTAATGTGATGATTATTAAGATTACAAGAGTGTGTTGACGTGTAAGAGTACGTTGACGTCGACGAATATTTTATAATTGACTCAGGGAATCAAAATCCAATGATATAGATTTTAATACTTTGTCCGCATTTCATCCCAACTATTGATCACCCTACTTCCAAGACAACAAGACGTGTATTACTCTTATTCAAACTTTTGTATAGAATTCGCGAGAGGGTGTTCTTGTGGGTAGGAGGGGGTAAGGGGGGCTAATGATAACACACACAGTTTCTTTTGTTTCAAACAAGCTGAGATACGTCTGCTAAGTAATCTGGTAAAACTTTTTGTTGGTTTGTTTTGACTGGAAAAATAATAGGGATTCGTTCAGCCAGTCTTAGCCTATCCTACAATTAGGGAGATTTGAATTCAATGTAGCTTTTGATTAAGAGGCTTGTGTAGTACTATAGATGTCTGGCACTTACTTTTATATCATTTAGTTCTATTGTATGATGAGAGCAATAACGCCTGCTTAGCGAGACCAAACTATTAAAATATAGAGAGAAAAATACACATCTTCGGACAGGATTCGAACCCGCGTCTTCCGACAATCAGCGTCCGAGCATCGAACTCTTGATTTTAACCGTCAGTTATATAAATTATATCTTTTGATCCTCCTCTTTAATCGTTCCCTCATTCTGAAGGTCGTGACTCCTTTGTTTCTCAATGAACTGCTTATTTGCCTCGAAAGGACTTTTTCCACGTGTAGGTCTAACCGGGCGACACCGGATATTCCTCAAATAGGGGCGCTTTCGCACCACACCTCGTGTATTCACAATTGCTTATTATTCCTCAATAGCTGTTTATTTGTTGCAGTTTGTTTACTGTTTCTCTGCACCGAGTTCTGTTGCAGGTCTGATGTAGAGATGTGCTGAAGGTATCTCCAGCTGTTCCGCCCATCGCTTAGAGCTTCGTCCTATTCGCCTTTACCCTAAATTTTGGCATATATTTTTGCCCGACAATTTTGTCAAGATTGTCAGAGCTTCTACGCGCAATATGACTCAAGTCTTTGATGAGGCGTTCTAACTTTAGCTCCTCCAAGACAGATGCATTTGTGCGGTGAACTGTCCATGGTATTTGTAGAAGATATCGCCAAACCTACATTTCAAAAACGTCTATCCTTTGTCTGTCAGGTGTCTTTACGGTCAAAGATTTAGCGCTGTACATGAAAGAGAATACCAATAGGGCTATTATGTATCGCAGTTGCTAACAAATGTTGATTGAAATCGAAGAAAATGGCGGTTTTGTCACTTTTGTCAGCTCCAGTCATCAACTTACTAACATTTTTGCTTACAGCCATGTGATTCTCTAATGATTCGTCGATGCGCTCGTCGACGAGCTCACTGATGTCATATACTTTATGAGATATCGCCCTTGTACATAAGGTTGTTTTTCCAACGTTTCTTGTCATCTCGTCATTTGTTTCACGGATGTTGTCAAAGATGCAACGTTGTTTGCTTTTAGAGAATCGCGCGGCTGGAGTTGTCAATACTGACATAGAGCTGTCATTTTTCTAGATTTCAATCAACATTTGTTAGTAACTGAGATTCATATAAGCCCTGCGGAGTGCGTATTGTGTGGATTTCGTTGCGCATCTTGATGTTTCGATCTTTCTATATCCTTTTGAGTTGGTTCATTGTAGTCTCAGTAATGCCAATACGACTTCAAAATTCAGGTTTGCAACTACTTTTTATTAATAAATAAAAAAAGAAGTTGCAAACCTGAATTTTGTATACTTATCTATGATCATAGATATACAAATTCATATTTGTTCCTAAATAATATATATGAATTTATATAATTATAATAATATATAAATCTGAGGGTTCCTAATTGCTGAAGCTGACCAGACAATGATCGGAAAAATACAGTGAAATACTGGAATATGCTCATTTGATCGACAACCCCGTTAGCCTAGTTGGTAGTAGTAGTGCTTTGGAACCGTGGGGCTCCGAGTTCGAACCCTGGCCATGGCAAATATTTGTAAGACTAACAAAAAATGTGTGTTCATGCCTCCCGCGACACAAGGAATCCTAGTAAAGGTGTGAATTTTTATTTTAGATTAGACATTTTCACGTTTTAGTTACAACAGAGTTACTAAATATCTATATATCTATGCTAATATATAGGAGGAAAGATTTGTTTGTTTGTTTGAATTGCATAGGCTCCAAAACGACTGGACAGGTTTGAAAATTGTTTCACAATTAAAATCCTACACTATCCCTGATGAATATTAACTACATACTATACATTTTGATTCATCATCATCACCTATCACCACGGGGTGAAACCGCGGAGCACAGCAGCTATAATATTTACGAACGTATGCTCATATACACCTTTGAACTTGCGGCTTTCATCGCGTAGGTACAAACACTATCGCGTACACTATCCGGCTCACCAGAACTACTGATTTTAATTACTTACTCATTATTATAATATCCACCAAAATATTGTGAATAGTTTTCGCATACACAATTTTCTCACCCAACAAAAAAAAAATATTTCCAAAAAGACCAAAATACGAATCCCTATTCTTACGCTCTACACCCAGGGTTCCATACAATGCTTAATAATGCTTTTGCGAATTTTGCAATACATTCATTAAGGCCTTTTGTTCTGCAAATACATTTTGGGGGTAGGCAAAAATTATAACATACAGTGGCATTGTGTGCAGGGAGGCGACGCAGAATAAGTGCCGAAATATACTTAGGGTTGTGCCGCTTTACTTATTTTTTTATTACTCGTATTACTTATTTCAAAACATCAAAAAATGATGAATTGACGTCATGATGTCATGATGATGATGCGTCACTGGAATATTTTGAACGGTACAAACACGAGGCCCACCTGGAGTTATGTGGTGACCTATGCCCATAACAGATGCATTTCTTCGCAAGTTGCGTACTGTACTGTGCCCATAACCCTGAGACATTAAGGGTGGACGCTGCCTCAACTAACGTTATTTAGCAAAATTATTCTGCGTCGTACTTAACGAAGCTACTCAAATTAAATCCTTTATAAGTAAGTTGTTAAGTCTTATGTGTGTAAATCAAATCGATGCTTTTGAAATGTGGTGTTGGCGGCGGATGTAGCGAATCCCATGGACCGCGCGCCGAACCAACGTATCCATTCTGAAGGAGCTCGGAATAACCACAAGGCTATCCGCTATCTGCTGCCAGCGGTTACTTAACTATTAGGAGATGTCGCTCGTAGAAACCCTGACAGCCTAGAGAAGCTCATAGTAGTTGGCCAGGTCGACGGGAAAGACCACGCGGTCCAGTAAAGAAGCTTACCGGCCTGCCAATCACGAAAGCTATTAAGACCGCCGAAGACAGAACCACGTGGAAAAGCATAGTACATCGAGCGGTCAACCATTCAGACTAAACACGACCTTCATGCCGACTATGATGATGATGTGCCTGTTATTTCGGCGGCAACAATAACCAGAACGCAGTATTTCAAACATTACTACTTCAGGATAGATAAAGGCATAGTGGCAAGTACTTCCCTGGACGAACATATTCACAAAGAGTTCTACTGCCCTAAAAACTATTTACTGGTCGTGGACTTAGAGTATGGACAAACCTTATTAGATTTTAGGCACGTTACATCCTTACCACAATTGTACTCGTTTGTTAATGATAAATAAAAAAAATATAAATAAAATAAATTTGTTACGCCTTTAAAAAAAATTATGGTATCATACTATGGAATCAATAATTAATAATGGCCATAACGCCGGTAGTAGCGCTCTAGTGAAGCTGCAGTACACCTCTCGACACCCTTTAGCCATCCACCCCAACGTTGCCCCTTTTGTCACCATTGATGGTGGCCCTTATGGGGGGCCCGTTTAGTGGGTGGCAAGTCACCACCTGTCTTAATCTTTTAAAATGAGACTGAAATTGGCAGGTGCCGTAGTCTCGTCCATAGCCGACTATATCCCTAATCACTAAGTTCATATAAATAACCTTACCATTTTACACATTTTTGTAATAGATATAAGTACCATGTTACCCTTCATCCAAAATGTCTGTTTTTATACTACATTGTATATTTTATGCCAAACAGGCCTCTAAGTGTTGGCCACAGCCCTCACACACACATTCATGCCTTTGCAAAGGACCGGACGTAATCCGTGAAATAAACGGAATAAGATAATTATAATAAGATAATAATAAAACCGCAGGGGCAGCTTTGTGGCGAGCCGTCGGTGAGTGGTGACACCGTGGACCCTGATTCTCCCTGGGGCTAAATGAGACCCCTGACCCCCAGCTTGCCTAAATTGGCCGTCTGGGGGTGGATACGCAAGAGCAAATAACAAAAAGCTCCAAGGGTGGAAGTGTTAAAGGGCATAAGCGTAGTAGCAAAAAGTAGTAGCAAAAAGTAGTAGCGCTCTAGTGAAACCGCAGCACACCTCTCGACACCCTTTAGCCATCCACACCAACGTTGCCTCTTTTGTCACCATTGATGGTGACCCTTATGGGGGGCCCGTATAGTTGGTGGCAAGTCATCACCTGCCTTAATATTTTAGCATGAGACTAAAATTGGCAACCCGTGAAATATGTCAAATAATAATAATAATCTTTATTTCAGGCAATAGTAAAATTACACCACATAAAAATACCAGCGGCTCATATACAAAACATATATACCTTACAGACTAACATATATACATATATTATTTGTTTTCTTAACTAGCGTACAGTCATTTCAGGTTTTATTATATTCTGTCTAAGCTTCCCGTACCGTCGAAAAACGATCCCTTCAGGCCAGTAGTCCGGTGCCAGGAACGTCTCTTTAAACTTCGCTGGAAACCGGAGCACGTACGACTTGAAGTTCGTTTCTCTTTTCGAATCCAGGCGCATTGATGTAACCTCGGGTAAGGCCTGAATCTGGATATTATCCAGACTAAGGCTCCTCCATTTAAAAAGACAAAAATATTTGACCTTGCATGGCAACCCTACCATGCGTAGTCGCGAGATTTAAACCTCGCGTTAACGTTAAGAAAACACCCATCTAGCGGGTGCTTTAAATTCATTTCACAACACAAATAAATAAAATTGTTGCCAGATTTATTCTCATTCGTTATATGAAGTTGTTTGTGGTTTTGTTGACACAGGGGATAAGTGTGAAATGTTATTTAAATATTTCCTAACCTGTATACTCTTATAACAGCTATGTAAGTATATTAAGTAATTCTGCCATAAACTACTTTGACTTCTTATTTTCAGTCCAACCGCCTGCCTGACGCTCATCCTCATAATTCAATACTGTTAGTAGTAGGTACCTAGATGGTATAATCGGACTGTATGCTCACAATCGTCATACTTACAACAGTAGAACCCAGATAAGTATTTTGAGTGTTGCCTAATTTTGTGTATTAATTGAGCACTTAATCCACGCAAATGAGCCTGCGTGTAGTAAGTTAAAAAAAACGTTTATACACTTATACTAGGATTGGGATAAGACTACTAAGACAAACATGCAAACATATAACCAGACAAAAATTCTAATAACCAACTTTTTTATTCTATATACATTTAGGTATGAAGTCCCAATATTTTTTTCTCATATATCTTCCATGTACAGACAACAGCGATCCGTATTTTTTTTATTTTATGTATAGATAACATGTATTTTGTTGTTAAAATGATTCATCTATTCTTAAAACATAGAATGATTTTACTATAACTCAAAACAAAGAGCCATTTGATCTGCGATTAGATTTTGCAACTATAAACTATTTTTCTGAGAGTTTATTCGATGACTCATTCATTATGATGTTTACATGACGATGTAGACACATTTATAATGGCAATAAAATTTATAATAATACTATGTTATTAATCTATAAAATTAATCTATATAATATATTATGTATTAATTTTAATTATATATTATGCTATTAATAACGTAACATCAGGGGCCTTACTATCAGCTTTGTAAAACCATGCAAGTTCCGTGCAGTTCTTAAACCTGACAAAAACAGTTTTGAATGAAATCATACCATGACGCTCCCTTTAGGTTAACTAAATATTGTTTTCTCAAAGGTGAACGGATATTATTGTCTCTGGCATTCTAACAATTAACTATAACCAACATTGCAGATGCCTAGATGTTTGTGAGCTAATAAACTGAGTGGATTTAGAGCGACATGTCAACGAGAGTCCATACTAAAAAAACAGGTGAATGGTGTTTCTGCGGTTATTGAATAGTAGGCCTGGGCAGGCCTGATTTAAAATTGTCATGGTACGAATAAACTGGGCAGTTGTCTAGAAGTCCTGTTTTAATCTGTCCGAATCAGTAAGCCTCATTAGAGGCAAGTTTCATTCATAAATCTATTGTTATTTTTTGTCCTGATGCGTACAGATTAAGAGCTCATAGTAAGGCCCCTGATTAATACAACTCAATATTAATGTCCATGGATCAACCTGTACTTGCACAATATCAGCTCACAAGGAGAACAAAACCTTATTTATAAAGGTTGCACTATGTATTCAAACGGGGGAACGGCAATTAGCGCAGACTTACTGACGTATAACTTTTCATACTGGTAGGTTACGAAGCGGGAAAGTTGTTCGCCTCAAGCTAAGTGTCACTCCTGTCAATGACATTTGCAGTGACATCTACTGCACTGTAATATCTCTGAGACATTAGTAGTAAAGTCCTATTCAACAGGTTCCTAAAATGCAGTCACAATATAATGAATAGTAGACTAAAGTTACTTTTAATAGCGGATCTCAATAATCTATCTTTCCACAGTATACCTTACTACCGATAGAAATTTGACATAACGTCCATACTTATATCCATAGTAAGGTGAACCGGCAATACATAGATTATTGGCACCGGCCGTAAGGCGCATTCCAGGACAAAAAAAGGAGTCCGATAGGCGATGGCCGACTGTCGCGTGGCCCTCTACTGAAAATTGTAACCGATTTTTAAATATTTGGATAAAAAAATTTAAATAAGGGTCTTTTGGAAAACTCAAAACGTAAATTGAATCTATTTTTTAACGGTTATATTTAAAGTTTTTTTTATTTCTCTTATTTAGTGTAGTTTTCGTAGTTTTAGGTACTACTTGGAGCACAAAACAAATAATATAGTGCTTGGAGGGAGGTATAATATCTAACTGTATAGCAATAGGTATCTACTAAGATGGTATATTGCATGGAGCCTACCTAGTGTTATATTAAAATTATTCTTAGTAAAATTAGGTTAGGACAAAAGAATTAATTAGATACCTACTAAGTGTTGCCAAATGTTTCAAATATCTAGTACTTACTCATTTAGAAAAAAAAATTGAATCACGATGTATTCGATTAATAGTATTGTATTTTATCTATTATAACTGCACGCCTACCACATACATATTAAAGTATATTTATAATTGTCAGTATTTACATACTTTTTATATATATACTTTTTTTAAGAAAGTAAGTATTCGTTTAAACTTATGTTTCTTATTAAAATTACACCGTAATCCGTAAAGTTCAACCTATACTGACAAGGTTCGTAGTTTTGCTTAATATAGTACAACTACTCGCCCAGAGATGGCGTTACAATGCACATTTCAAAGTACCATTAAGGAAATAAATGAAAATACTTTCTGTATCATTCTATTGCTATATTCAATGTTAAACGTAAAATATTTTCTTGCACTTACATTATCAGTTTTTAACCGATTTCAAAAAGGAGGAGGTTATAATTATGTTCGTGTGTATGTAATTTTTTTGTGTACGTTGGCCGATTTCTTCCCCATTTGTAGACCGATTCACAGAATTCTTTTATTGTTTGGTATAGTATACTTCCGAGGTCTGTCCGATGGGAAACTATTTAATTTTCATCAAATTAGGTTAAGCACTTTTTGAGTTACACTCCAAGAACTGAAAATTGACGCCTATCTTGATATCATCATTAACGGTGAATGACAATGAAACCTGTAAGTAGGAAGGGTCACAATAAAAAGTAAAAACTTTTTTACCAAAAGATCACCCCGTACCGATTATTACAAGTTTGTTAGGATTGAAGTCGGTTCCACATTTAGTTAAGTAATTTTTTTTATTATAAAAGGAATTCTTAAATATTTTAAAACTCTTTGCATTATTAATAATTAATTCACATTATTTGAGGCTCAGTGTATAGGTATGGATACATTACTGTCCTGACTTACAGACTGGGGGCCGATTCAATTAATTAAATATTTTCCAACTAGCTGAATTATACTTACGTTTTCTTATTCTGCTATTAAAAAAACAGTCCTGCTACAGTTAGGTTTCTGTTGACGCCAGCGATCGATCAGAACTTTATATTTAGTATGCTAACTCGATAGATCATGAACGTAACACTAAATCTATCGATAAATAAATAATAAACTCAAACTCAAACGATTTATTGCTTATGTGCCAAGTTAACATACAATGCAGGTGTTGTTGCATAAGGTTTACAGTAAGTACATGTCACATGTTACCCCTTGGGGGTGTTGCAATTGTGCAGAGAGGGCCAGTCTATTTTAACGTATTATCATTGAAAAATTCGTCAATATTATAATAACACTTCTGCAAAAGTATTTTTTTAAGTGTGAATTTGAAAACGTTCATTTTATTTTCGTCTTTTATTTTGTTAGGTAGTGTATTATAAATTTTAACTGCCATTGCCTTGGTACCGGAACTGTGCATTTTCAGTCTAGAAGTAGGTATTAAAAGTGTATGTTTCCGTGTTGGTCTAAGGGGATAATTTCTCGTCTGTTCACATGCTTTTAAAAAGTATTGAGGATATTTTCGTATAAACATGCACATTTCCAAGATGTAGATGGAGGTGAGGGTCAGCATTTGATATTTGATAAAATATAGTTTATGGAAATGATGTATTGTTAAATCTGGAAATTCTATGTTTGCAAGTATTCGTAGGCATTTCTTTTGTGCGATGAAAAGGTTATCTACGTTTACACTATTTCCCCATAGTATGATGCCATATCTTAACCATGAGTATGCATATGCGTAATAAGTGGTCATAGCGGCATCAAGTCCAGCTGCTCGCCGCAGTTCCCTTAGTCCATACATAAAACTTGATAATTTTAATTGAATTTTTTTAACATGTATTTTCGAATTTACATGCGAGTCTAGTTCTAAACCTAGCAATAAAGCAGTAATGAGCAATAATAAGTATACAGTAGTATCTAATATACATTTATTTTAGCCAAATTAAAAAAAACAAGGAATCTGGATAAAGATATGCATTTTTAACATATTACCTTATCCTGTTAGCTAACTTACATAAAAATGATTTTAAGAAAACAATGAAACAGTTCGACGAATTCAGACCATGTTACTCAGTATCAATGAATTTTTGGAGTCATTTCACCGAATCTTCATTCTCAAATTAATTCTAGGATTAGAATTATAAAGGACTTGATTGTAATAAGATTAATAACGAAATTCTTGACATAATCTATATATTATGACATTTATTTTTAAAGTATCTGACTTGAATAAGACAATATTATTGGTGAATTTAAATTTCTCATAGACCATAAATTTGACTTTATACTTTCATATTTTCTTTTCTGCTTTGTTATTAATCATTGGATTATTTAAATTTTTATTCGTAATTTTATTTGATGCATATTTTAATATACAATTTTATTCATAAGGCATACTGTAAAATATTGAATTGCCTAGTGTAAAAAAAGTTAAAGTAAACAGTTATAAGGCCAATAAATAAATCTTATCTTATCTTATTATAAAGTAGCGTTTACGTTACATTTACGCGACCTTACGTTCCAATTTGTCTATAGAAATAGTAGAATGGCATTTTGGGTAATTATCGACCGACAACAAGAGTGGAAATGCAGGTGCAGCGAGATCAAACGATGCGAAATAGTAGAATTGCCCCTGATCTTCACAATGCATCAGCATTACATTATACATATTTGTAAAAATTTCACACCTAAGGGGGCGAATTCAATTTATATATGTGGCTTTGCTTTGCATCCCATATAACAAGCGCGTGAAGCTGCTAGTGGGTCAGCTAGTATTAAACTATCCCCCACCTCCTAGATTCGTATTCCTCATTTTTGAGGGTCGTGACCACCTCCATCCATTATTGTCTCGAATACGATGATTCGTCATCTACTCTATTCTTTATTTTATTATTATTTTTATACAAGGGTCTTTATTGGCTCCTAAGACGAAATTCAAAACTTTCTGTTGAAAACAAGCTGCTTGTTTACAAAACAATTCTAAAACCCATTTGGACATAAATGGTATACAGTTATGGGGTTCTGCCAGCGCTTCAAACATAACAATAATACAAAGGGCACACAATTTCATCCTTAAACAATTGCGACATTGTTCACAAGAATAACTGAGGTCCATGAGAACCTAAGCATAAAGAGCAAGAGTAGCACTCTCCACGCCAAAAATCCTTAACCTCATCTGTTTATAGTCAATATGACTGATTGCAAGATAAAAGCAAAAAAAACCTCTTATTTTTGAATACATGGACGATTCATTACATTATATTCATTTCATCATAATCATCATCATTTCAGGCGTAGGACGTCCACTGCTGAATATAAGCCTCCCCCATAATTTTCCAAAAGGACCGGATGGAAGCGGCCTGCATCCAACGTCGTCATGCGACCTTTATCAGGTCGTTTGTCCACCGTATCGGTGGACGACTTACGCTGCGCTTGCCGGTCCGTGGTATCCATTCCAGAACCTTCCAGCCCCATATCTGTTCTGCATGCTATGTGCCCTACCTACAGACATCCACTTTAACTGGCTAATCTTCTAGGCTATGTCGGTCACTTTCGTTCTTCTACGGATCTCCTCATTTCTGATTCGATCACGTAGAGAAATCCTGAGCATAGCCCTCTCCATAGCTCGTTGTGCGACTTTGAGCTTATCTATGAGGCCCATAGTAAGAGACCACGTTTCAGTGCCATAAGTCATCACTGGTAACACACATTGGTCGAAGACTCTTGTCTTAAGGGACTGAGGTATTTTAGACGAGAAGACTTCGCGAAATTTCCGGCACGCTGCCCAGCCGAGTTGGATTCGACGATTGACCTCTTTCTCGAATTTGGATCTACCTAGTTTGACTGTCTGTCCCAGGAAGATGTATTCGTCAACAACTTCGAGAACTGAGTATCTCAACTGGTATTGGGGTAGGCACACACAATATTCATTTATATACATTATATTTATATATATACATTTATATTTTCCATAGATAAATTCATCGTAGACGGAAGTGTCCAGTGCGGTTCGGACTTAGTTAGACCAACGCATCAGGCTATTACAGTATTAAAATATATCTACATTTAAATATCCAGCGCATCATTCCATACAAACAAGCCTTCAAACTCCATAGCAAGATTGACCAGCCCAATTAACAGAACTATATCAGATGTAGGAACAATAGCTCCATTCCTGATCAGTTAAACAATGAAGATTATATTTTGACATGTTGACGTCTTATTAACTGTTTGATACGAGATGATTATCTGCATATTTTGTGGTGTAGGCATTTGTAATTAAGTATTGCCAGTTGATGCCGGCGACTAATGTGTAAAGGGATTTAAAAAAATAATAAAAATAAGTTCAATTTGAAAAATTTAATACCGACTTTCATTCTATTCAGTTATTGGAGTGTATCTCAAAAACTACAAGACCGAATTTTATGAAATTTAAATTGTACCATACGGGAAACACCAGCTTTCAAACAAAAATTAATATAATAAATAATTTTGAAAATTGGTTTACCCAGTCGAAAGTTATGAGGTAACAAACATAAAAAAAATACAGTTGAATTTAGTATCTTCTCCTTTTTTGGATGAATAAAACCTTATTTATTTTTTAATATGAAAAAATGGGATTTACTCACGTAAAGAAGTCAGATCTTTCCGACTATAGTTTCAACCACATCCGCGCTAGTGCGAGGCGAGACGCAATCGCGAGCGTTCTGCACTCTCCTTGAAAAAGACCACCGGATGTGGTTGAAACTATAGTCGGAAAGATCTGACTTCTTTACGTGAGTAAATCCCGTTTTTTTTTCATATTAAAAATGTGTACAAACCACGTTAGTTTTCATAATAAAACCTTATTTCGTTTGGAATCACTGCACTATGATTGATATTCTTCAGAACAGTATTAATGCACTGCAATAAATAAACTATAATGATAATGAGGTAAAAATCGTTTCTCTCGCTATTTTAAATCTGTTTGTTTTTTATTAATGCATATGAAAGTATATACGGTACTTACTTTAAAAACTTTTTTTGTCATTCTTTCTGTCTCTTTCTCCGGTTAGTCATATAAACCCGAAGTGCTAGACCGATTTTCACGGGACTTTCACTCGTTATAACATCAGCTAAGTAACTAAGGCTATTTTTATTTTTCAAAACAACGCAAAAAGAATCTTTGCCATAATATAGGTGGATAAAACGCGAACAGACTAACATTGAAATTTATAGAGAGAAAAATTCCATCCTCGGACGGCCTTCGAACCCGCGTCTTCTGACTCTCCGTGTCCGACGCCATTATTTCTCTCTATAAATTTCAATGTTTGAGATCGCTAAAGCAGGCGTTAGTGCTTTAAAAAGTAATACTATAAAAAAAAGACTTACATTGCAGGCGTCTTCCGCAAGATTGCTGATTACTTGCTACCGAATTGTTATAATGTTCACCACGACGCAGATTAAGTAAGAGTTCCTGCAGCCAGGGTGTGTATTACTTATATCAAGTCATCACCATCATCAGCATCTCAGCTGTAGTATGTCCCCTGTTGAATGATAGTCGTCCTTCTTATTAGATTTCCTAAATTACCGTTTGGATTCCGTAATTATTTTAACCACATACTTTACAGTTCTTAGAAAAGTAAGTTTATTTCTGCAAAATCTATTATATTATTGGCCAAATATGGCGAATCAACGGGTTAATTCGACAATTTTATTTTTATTTTTAATATGTTTTTTTTAACATCCACACAAAGGTCTTCAGGTTAATTATTATAAGTATTTTTATTGCATGTCTTGAAGAGATCGCTCTGAGCGAAAAGAAATCCCATTGTGAGACTATTATTTTAAGCATTTAATTGTAGTAAGATATTTTTGTGTACGTTTATTTGCTAATTATTTATTTTTAATGTATGTGTTTCAATAAAGAGCAAATCTATCTATCTTATTAGAAAACGAGTAAATGCGCAATCAACTTAAGAAAACCAATGCAGCCCAGATAATTAAACAGAATGAGTTTAATTAACCTGAATGTAGGGTTTAACTGGCCATTACCGTTTATGCTGCTACCCATACACGCTACATTAGTGTTGTTTAGAGATTTTACCTTTTACTAGACTGTTAGGTAAGATGAAAAAGCAGGGTAATGGTTTAGTAGCATAATATGTCTGACTTCTTTAACTACTATTATAAATTCGAATGTTTTGATGTATGTAGGTATGTAACACTCATGTATCAATCACGCTGAAACAGCTAAATAGATTTATAAAAGAATAAGATTAATTTAATTTTCTCAAAACACGAGTATTTAACTTATTATTATTAACAAAACCGTTAAAACTTATGACGTAGACCTATTTGAAACGAACCTTTTTAAATTTAGAAGATGTCTCCGTGACATACATAATGATTTTGCGTAGTTTTATTTTTGAATACTTATTATTTTAAATTTAATTTCACAGAGAATAGTATTTTTGTACTCTTATTTATTATTATACTTTTACATCTCTACAATACCCTTTTGTACGCTTACTTATAATTACTGTATAAAATGCTAGGTACAACGCGGTCACTTTAACTAGACGCTTGACCATGTGACGTCATTTTGGCGCTCAAGTACGGTGTGAAAAAAAAACCGGCCAAGTGGCCTTTATTAAGATCGAGTAAAAATGGATTATACAATTAAGTTTGTTAAATGAATAATAAATATTTATTTATTTTGAAAGGTAATATACAACTACATATTCTGTGAAAATTTAAAGTTGTTACCGTTATTAATATTCCAGTTGCGGCACAGGCACGTTTTCCAACCTGATCCTGACCGGTATGGAAAAACGTGTGTTTTTCTTCTCATTCTCGAGTATTTTCAACAACTGTAGCACTTTTAACACGAGATTTCTCCCTTCACTGTGTATAACTTTCTCCAAGTTATTCTGGTTTGAACACAGTTCAACAGTTAATATTCAACAATCAACAGTAATAAAAACTTAACAAAACAATAATCAAAACAAAAACAGAAAACAAGCCAAATTTAGCAAGAAAATTAGCTAAATTATCGACGCGTGTATCGGTAACAAAGATGCTGACCGTAGTGACACTTGCCGGGCGAGCAAAGGGAATGCGGGGGGAAGCGGGCGGGGACCCGCATTCCAGCGATGCGTCGAGTTAATGTGACCGCGTTGTACTTATTATGTTATTAAAACTAGCTTTTATTTAGAATGTAGTCTTCTTCTATAATTATGATGGCACTAAGTTACAATCATGAAAATAACGACATAGTATATATATGTCAGTCAAGTATTTTATCAATTAGAATGTTTGAATGAATGTTTTATCAAATATTTTATCATGTCGGCGTCACACATGGCGGTTAGTTGATCAGATATTTTGTTGGTATTTTTGCCGAAAAGAATTTTGTCTTTCAACATTTGAGTATAGCCTCCGAGACCATAGTTACTAAGATTGTGAAAACATTGCAGAAAAAACGTACGAGGTAAAGGCGTGAACCTGAGGCCGGTATTTCTGGCGTGCAGCATCAGAAACAAATGTTAACTAACATTAACATTTGAAAATGTAAAAAAAAACATATCCAATGGACCATATTTTTGTTGTCTGATGATGGAAATAAATAAAAATAATAAAAATAAATAAAATAAAAAAGATGTGAGCTAAGAAAAACGTAGGTAATAGATAACAAAGACACAGTCCGCCATGTATGTTGTGATGTTTGGAGAACGAATCTCTCTATTAAAATGTAATCTCTTAATATACAAATCAAAGGACCAAAGATACTGCAAGTATAGTGTTGTAGAATCAAAAAAACATAATGTACTTCAATAATAAAATCTAGAATTTTGATCTGTCATCCGATGTCGCCACGGCTTGGTGATATAAAATATATCTACGAAATAATAGGCCGAAAGAAAGCCCAAAAATCTATTAGCCCAATTCCATAGATCATGCACTAAAAGTGCTGTAAGCGACAAATCGCGATTTTTACAACACATAAAATTTCGATTTCTTCATCCTATAAATTCAGATTCGGAACGATTCCCAGCCACGTGATTCCAAATTTAAAATCAAGCAGAGTGAAGCTCATTAAAGAGGTCACAGATCAGTCACGGCTCGTGAAACTGGCCGAATGCAAATCCGCTACCGAGATACGCAAAAGCTGTTTGTGCAGGGCTGAATAAATTTAGTTCCTTTGCCAAAAATACATGAAGAATTCTCTTCTTAAGGTACTATGTTTTTAGTTCTTATGTAGATGGCGGGAATAAGCCCAATATGTAATGGCTATCATTGATTTTGTATAATTTATCTAGATTTTTGTTTCTTCGAAATTTGACATTAAATAATAGTGAATTAATAGTTAAATAGTATTAAAAATGGTGTGCAAAAGTTTATAAAATTATGCAACATATTAAAATTATAGTGTTATCCCCGTCAAACACACCAAAAACTTTTAATAATGCATCCACCGCTTTTATAGATCTTGACTAATACAGGATAATAACTTAATGACATAGTAATACGAGTACACACATGATAAAAAGTTTGTGATCACTAGCATAAGCCGATGTTTTTTTTTAAATTGAAACCCATTAAAAATATTATTAAAAGGTTTATGTTCAAAATAATATAACTCCTCCCCTGGCTCGAACACATGCGGTGAACCTCTTGGGCATGCTGACAATCAAGTTGTCCAGTATTTCTTGGGGTAGCCTGTCCCATTTTTGAATAGCGGTTTCCTTCCCTGAGCACTGTCTGAGTATGTGGCTGACGGTTCCAAACAGCTCACTTAAGAGCATCCCACGAGTGCTCTATTGGGTTTAAGCCAGGCGAGCCGGCAGACCAGTCTAACCTTGTGATGTCGTATTCTCGGAGAGCAGCATTGACTCGTTGAGCTCGATGGGCGGGCGCATTATCATCGACCAGTACAAATTGGTGCCCATGGTTTACTCGGAATGGTCTGGCAATTCCATCAATAGCAACTAAAAGACGAAGAAATGATACTAGAATCTATCGTAACATAACAGATTTCGATTTCTCAAAGTGATTTCGCAAACTTTTTTGATGTGCTAAATTTGATAATAAAATAGTAAAAAGTCTCACTTGATGCTACTACAATTTTTACATAATTAACTTGAGGAACGGCAAATGTACAACACTCCGAGACTAAATTACAAAGGCAAAAAAGACTGTCTTACTACTGACTAGAGACAATAACATGCAGGTTTATCAACCGAGGTTATACACCTGGGCCTTTATTAATAAACGTTGCGTAAACCTATATTAGGCGTAACATGCTTTGTCTTGCTTTCACGCGTGACATTTACTCCAAGCGAAAAATTGACAGATAGATGTTTTAACTACTCCGGGTGTAAGCCAAGTTTATTAATCAGGCCGCTGCTGTCCATAGAACCTCTCGGTCCCTCAACACTTCTGCTTTGGTCGACGCTACACTGCCGTCTTCTCGCTTCAGCTTCGTCAACTGGCTTTGCCCAATAGACATGTCTCTGCAAATACTTTGGAACCTTTTTCCGCTCTATCATCTCTTTATAACGGTTTGCAATTTTTTCTACCGACTTCCAAAAAGGAAGAGGTACTCAAGTCGACAGTATTTTTTTTGTTTGTTACCTCATAACTTTCGATAGGGTGAACCGACTCACAAAATTATTTAAAAGCTGGTGCTTCCCGAGTGGTTCAATTTAAATTTCATCAAATTTGGTCCAGTAGTTGAGTTACACTCCAATAACTGAATAGAATGGAAGTCGGTATTCAGTT
Source organism: Selenia dentaria (assembly GCA_917880725.1). Taxonomy (NCBI): domain Eukaryota; kingdom Metazoa; phylum Arthropoda; class Insecta; order Lepidoptera; family Geometridae; genus Selenia; species Selenia dentaria. The sequence goes on from OU862891.1 coordinate 9,627,087, forward strand.
TTTTGTTTTATTTGTTGCTAGTTGTCATGAAGGCGAAATAGATACCCAAAAAACAAAACATAGGAATAACATACTTAAATTATATAGGATAAATTAGTGTGATGTTAACTTTATGTTTTTTTCCTCCTATAGTAAATGTCATGATATAATAATCTCCTTTGGTTACTTATGTTCATGTTTGTATTTTAAATAAAAAGTAATAATAAAATAGCTTTTTCTGAATGTGCACCCCTGATATACCCTATATAAACGCAGCGCTGGAAAACGTAATTATACACACCGATGCGCATGATTCACGAAATATTAGAATACTGTATTGCACACATTCGCCACGCTTAAAACGACCTAATTAACTTATCAACACATCAAAAAAACACCTCTAAATGTACGCACATAAGATATAATTTCAACTGACAAGAAACCGACGAGCAGATTTTAAAAATCGAATCACTTTTGCTTAGCGCATCGTAATGGATAACGTTTTTAATAAGAATTTGAACCTTAGATTTGAACGTTTAGGTTTATTTTTGCTTAATGGTTTGTTAGTCAAGAATGATGTGCCGTGGGAACGTTTGATTTGGATAGGTCTTCGATGAATACAAGTTTATTGATCAGTTTGACCCAAGTGTGAAAATTTAAACGAATAAGTTCTCCTTTATTTTTTATTTATATTTTTAATTATAACTTATTAAAAACAACTGATTCTGAGACTAGACCAACTGATCTAAAGATACTGTAACACACACATATTTAGAATAATAAAACTGGCTAATCTTCTGGGCTATGTCGGTGACTTTCGTTCTTCTACGGATCTCCTCATTTCTGATTCGATCACGTAGAGAAACCCCGAGCATAGTCCTCACCATAGCTCGTTGTGCGACTTTGCTTGACTTTGACTGAGCTTATTATTACGTTGGATACTGCTAGGTTTTCTTATTAGGGATTGGAGCATCGGCCATAATATTGCTGGCCCCATCTTTATGCAATAACACAAGAGCACAAAACAAGCATCTACTATTAATGACAAAAGTGACAAGTCGAGCAAATCGTACGCCTGACTTCAAAACCAAGAAGTGTGAAATAACTTGTTGAAGTTTGTAGGTACCAGGTTAGTTCAAAACTAGGTACCTATATTATCACAATATTGTGCGCATGGTACCGACTGCGATTTCACACTTTTTGGTGTTGAGTCGTTACCATGCTTTTGTAAAAAAAATTACTATCTTTAGTGACCCCTTGCTACTTACGGGATTGATTGTCATTCACCGTCAATTATATCATCAAGATAGAAATGGACTATTCAGTTTTTGGAGTGTAACTCAAAAACACCTTGACCAAATTTGATGAAATTCAAATGGGGCTACCCCTAAAGTATATACTCTACAAAAAAAAATTAGAATCGGTCCACAAATGACATACAATCGATCAAGTAAGTTACTCCTTTTATGAAGTCGGTTAATACATTATTTCAACCGGTTAGAAATCTTTCGATGTTGCCGATGAACTCTGGACCTTAAAATGAATATAATTTGTTGTTCGATGAAGTTCAAACACAAGTAAGTATTTTGGTATAATATTATCCAACTAATATTATAAACGCGAAAGTTTGTGAGTATGTATGTATGGATCTTTGTTAATCATTAACGCACCAACGGCTGGGGCAATATTGATGAAATTTGGTGTGAAGGTAGATGAGGCGCTGAATTAAGACATAGGATACTTTCATCAGCATCCATCACCAAGCGGGTGAAAAAGCGTAATATGCTTGGGCACAGTATAGACAAAATAATAAGATCTCCGCTTATGTCAAGATCGCAATGATGACAGTTCTGTCAAAGTTTGTGTCAGCTTGTGATAGCTTAGTCGAAATCCAAGTCAATTTGACAGCTCGATACACTAGACGTGTTCGGCGACCGTCAAGGGTGATGAAATGTAACACAAATACCGCCAAAGGTGATGAAATGTAATGACAGTTTTTTCCATGGTGATTAATTTTATTTTATTACTAGCTGACCCGCCAGCGGCTACGCTCGTGTGGCCTCGCGGGATACGGTAATTACAGATTTTTAGTTATCCCACGCGAACTCTTTAATTTACCGGGATCAAAAATATCCTATATGTTGATCTGGGATATAAGCTACCACCATACGAATTTTCATTTAAATCGGTCCAGTAGTTTCGGAGATTAGCCCGTACAACAGCCCGTATAACAATTTGAACTTATTTTTCACTCCTTACATCCCCTGACTCGATTTTTAGTTTAGTTTAGTTTTCATTGTACAGAAACTTGACCTCTACAGTTTATAATATGTAGTAGTTTTTACATCCCCCGTTTTACACCCCTAAGTTATCCCTGTCAATAAATATTGAAATCATCATTTTAAACTGTCCAAATGCTAATTTTCACCACTGTATGTTCGAAAACACAAAACTTTCCATACAAACTTTCACCCCTCCAATTCACCCTCTTAAACCACCACTATACAAAAAAAAATAGGCCAACATTTTTTATTTTGAATGACCTATCCAAATACGAATTTTCACAACTATAAGTTCAAAAACAAAGGAGTTTCATACAAACGTTTTCATCCCTTTTGGGTTGAATTTCATAAAATCCCGTCTTAGTGAGCACCTACGTCCTAAAAAGAACCCGCATGCAAAATTTGAAACTCCTAGCACTTGTAGTTTCCGAGATTTCGTGATGAGTGAGTGACCTTTCGCTTTTATATATTTTATTATTTTTGTTTACTGATTGATATACATACTAAGTAGGTATTTAAATGTACTCGAATAATACTATTATAACAATTGCGTTTGACTATGTATGTACATATTTTTTGACATTTTGGTTTGAAGATAAAGTCAAAAGTCAAAGTCAAAATAATTTATTCAATTTAGGCATCAAAGACGCACTTATGAACGTTAATTTTTCATTATAATGTACTTTAATGGCTCTACCGCCGCGTTCCAATATATATAGAGCCTACTGAGAAGAAGCGGCAAGAAACTCGGGGTCATTCTTTGCGTAGATATGCCCTTGGAGAAATAATAAGCTACTCGAAGTACTAATCCTGCGCAGACGTAGTCGCGGGCACCATTGCAGTTAGTATATATATATAAAGCAGTATATAGGCTATAACAAATTAGGAAAGCGTTCATAGTAATTAAAGTTGGTGGCTGGTTTCTTGCTTGGCGTCGTTCGGCGGCGTTCCTACCCTCTCGGTGGAGAGGCGCCCCTGTCCTTACGTGCGATTTTCTAAGAGCAGACATCGTTGCATCTTTGGCAACATCCGTGAAACAAATGAAGAGATGACAAGAAACGCTGGAAAAGCAACCTTGTGAACAAGGGCGATATCTCGTAAAATATTTGACATCGGTGAGCTCGTCGACGAGCGCATCGACGAATCATTAGAGAATAGCACGGCTGGACTGGTTTACGGCACGTACATTTCTATTACATAATTATTAGTTAGAAAACACACTATTAAAAAAATTAAGGTCTTTATTTATAATGAAGTCAATGTTTCTTTACTCTAAATATGATTTCTGCAAAGAGCTTTTTTAGTAACTTTAATTGAAAATATCCTTCATTCAAATGCCACGACGCTTGTTTGAAGCTGTGAGAACAAGGATAATAACATTATTGCTAACATTCCGCGATTCGATTGACTTGCTTACTCGCCTGATTTAAACCCAATCGAGCACGCGTGGGGTGCTATTAAGGCGCATCCCATAGCAATTGCGGTGCCGACCCTGCTGCTTAGAACCTACGATCGCGTTATTACAAGGACATTAAACGAAATAAATAATATCATGACAAACATTTTCTCTACATATGATACGTTTAAAAATATTATTTATAGTTAATATTATCTAAGAAATTAGTTTCTAAAAAACGAGATATATTGGGAACAAACACTCATGCGCTGCATCTCCACATGACCTACAACTTGTTTTGATATTCGGTGTACACTAATGGAGCAGCCGTTGATTTATTACATGTTAAACAATTTTCATATCAGCAAATTTTATGTATTTAAGCAATTATTCAAAATCGATGTAAGTTTTCGGCAAAGGCAACTTTCGATTGATGCGTGATGATTAATAATAATAATGATGATGATGAAAAGTAAACTACGTGTTATTCCAGCGTTTCAACTATCTAATTATGGAATATCATCGAAATCTGTTCAGCCGTTCTGACGTGATTAAGTAACAAACATCAATCCATACAAACTTTCGCATTTATAAAATTAAAACAAAATTATTATTACAAAATCGATTTTGTTGGGATAATTCATCGTTTTCTTTTTGATTACATTTTCATACACATTGACAGACCTAATTTTTTAATCTAAATCTCAGGATGGGCAGGGGTGAAGAAAGAAGTGAGAATCGGAAAGGGTGTGAATTGGATTTATTGTTTAAGATGTACTTTGTATATGGAATCCTTGACAAGAGTATATTTCGTAAGTAAACAATGGATTTTCTTGGCAATAAAAACGCCATCTATTGTCAAGTAGCTTTACGCCCGTTTTCAATATTCTATCTATCCACGGTTTTCCTTACTACCGATACAAATTTGACATAACGTCCATACAAATAGTGTCAAATATCTATCTCTAGTAAGGTAAACCGGCGATAGATAGGTTATTGAAAACGGCCGTAAGTGTTGCTGGGTCGGTAAAACAGTAGATGGCCCTAGTTGCCAAAATGATATTGTAGCAGTTTTCATTGCCTGAAAACATAGATAAGACGACGTTTTTTAAATATTAAACCTAGCAACTTTCTCAGGCTATTGACGAGGAAAATACAAAAACGATATCACATAGTTATGTACACTGAAAAGAAATTCAATGATAATTGGTTTTTTCCCGACCGTCTCCATCAAGGCCGAGTCTTTCAGATTTAATAATACTAACAACGTAAACTATAGCCCAACAAATCAAAATCAATCTCGATTAGAAATAACGGCGCGTACACACAACGATAGTAAGACGAGATACATCGGCGTGCGGAGTGACGCATACTTGGCGCGCTTGCAGGGAAATGCGGAGATAAGCCGATCCGAGCGGACTTTGTGATGTCTACTGTCCGCTCGTCTCCGCTTGCGGAGCGCCAATGTGGACACGACCTTATTTTATTTTTATTAGTGGCTCGCAGCAAAATAGAATCAAACTGAGCAGAGCTAGCCTGTTAGTTACTTAATGAAAAAAATTGTGGTTACAGAGGATACGGAAAATCCTTAAGCTTATGAGTATGTAAACAAAATCAGACTGACAGCCATGTCGTGAGCAACGTGAGTGTGATTTCAACCCATTCCAAATGGCTGCTGCAGATCTCCCCTGTCAAAAGCGCGATATTGAATCGGAATCACGAACAGTGATAATATCGCCAAAATCGTTTTTGACTCCACTCGGAAATCAGGGTAAGTGTGGTGGTCGGCTTGGCCCCAACATGACATAATCTTCTTCTGCTCTTTTTGATCATCTGTCATCTACTGAGATGATTATGATGATCACGAAATTATGTGTAGTATTAGTAAACATATTATTTTTAGTCACAGAAACCATCCACTAAGAAGAAGAAGAAGAAGAACATGTTATTCCTTTATTTGAACCGTACTTTGTACATTTGCCATTCCTTAAGTTCATTTTATTAAACAAAATCAATGATAGCATTATTTTTCCCGCCATCTCCTAGTACACATATAATTCTTCATGCAGTCTATCTATCCATACCATCATCGGTCTTTTACCAACTGCTGATATGTTCTAGATTTCACAATTTTGGCATTTCCCATTATAATAATATAAAAGTTCATGAAGTAACTAGTAAAAAAAACCAAAACATGCCAGTGTTTAATAACAGTAAAATAAATAACATGTATTAATATGCCCATGGTAATTCCTCCTAAGGTATGTCCATACAAATCAAACGCCCACCTATAAGCGAATCAGAACAGCCCAGCGTCGCATTGTTGCACTGATTTAGAACGGGAGACATCTCCAAACTAACTCCAGCAGTTCCCACGTAATAATATATTCTATTCAAATCTAATTCGGAACGATGTATCGATTAGTGGTCGATTATCGAGTCGGAATCGAGTTGGAAGTTTTAAGCTCGTACGATATGTTCGAATGAGTTTGTTGGGTTGGAATTGTTAACAAGGTAAAGTTGGTCTGAGTGTGTGCTTGATTTATTATAATATTGGGATTATTTATGAGACGGTGATACTAAGTCCCGCGTTTTCAGGAATTTCATTGTTTAACGGCCCACTTCACGTAGGAATTCTTAGAAATGAAGGCGAGCGGTTAAACGGAAAGGTAAGCTCGTACGATCTGTTCGAATGAGTTTGTTGGGTTGGAATTGTTAACAAGGTAAAGTTGGTCTGAGTGTGTGCTTGATTTATTATATTATTGGGATTATTTATGAGACGGTGATACTAAGTCCCGCGTTTTCAGGAATTTCATTGTTCAACGGCCCACTTCACGTTAGAATTCTTAGAAATGAAGGCAAGCGGTTAAACGGAAAGGTAAGCTAGTACGATCTGTTTGAATGAGTTGGTTGGGTTGGAATTGTTAACAAGGTAAAGTTGGTCTGAGTGTGTGCTTGATTTATTATATTGTTGGGATTATTTATGAGACGGTGATACTAAGTCCCGCGTTTTCAGGAATTTCATTGTTCAACGGCCCACTTCACGTAGGAATTCTTAGAAATGAAGGCGAGCGGTTAAACGGAAAGGTAAGCTCGTACGATCTGTTCGAATGAGTTTGTTGGGTTGGAATTGTTAACAAGGTAAAGTTGGTCTGAGTGTGTGCTTGATTTATTATATTATTGGGATTATTTATGAGACAGTGATACTAAGTCCCGCGTTTTCAGGAACTTCATTGTTCTCTTTTTTCACTTCACGTAGGAATTCTTAGAAATTTACCTTACCGCTTACCTTTTAACTCTGCCAATATTGACCAACCGCTTATTATGAAGTAATTACACAGCGAAGTTTGGTTGTCACATAAAGTTATTAATAACTACCTCGTTATGACTTCGCTTATAGTGACATGTCACTTATTGTGACCCATTTTTAACAAATCATGCCCGGTTATAGTGACGGACATGACTGCTAACACCTTCGGCAGTGTTCGGGGAGTCACCCGACGTCTTTCGGCGCATGCATGGCTTTTTTGTTTTGAATCTCAGTGGTATATATTTAATGCATCAAAGGTCGCACGGCCAGACACAATAGAAATTTCATTGTTATAATGACATCGATCCTTGAAGGGTATACTTAGAATTTTATTTTGTTTAATCTGTATTTCGTTTCTTTCTATTTACTGTACATACTACGAGTATAATAAAATACTTACTAACAAAACAGGAGATTGTTTATTTTCTACAAAATTCTTTGTATGACGTCCGCTTAGTATGAAGTGTTTGTTATATCCCTGCGATAAACGGACTCCACTTTAATTATAATTAAGGATTCAGAAATTTAATTTAAAGTTATTAGTACACTCTTGACAGAGTGGTCGTGGTCGTCACATCAGGAATGGTGGCAACCTCACAATCCGTCGACATTCCTTTCGCTTCCCTGCCTTCCTGGTACAATCGTGGAGTGGACCATCCAAAGCAGCTTTTACTTGACCCGTCCAGCGCATGGGTGATCTCCCGCGAGCTCTTGTGTTTCACAGACTCATCTCCTTGTCGCGACACATTATAGAACATAGTTAAATAAAATCTTATCAAATATACAAATAACTGATGAGCGCTTTTTAATTTTTGTTTTGTTCTCGTCATCTCGAGGCATCAGTTTTTGAGTTTCTTTGGCCGTAATTTCAGTTGCTACAGTGCCCTAGACTTTAACACAGTAATGTTTGGGCACTACTGCTTCTCAGTAGACATCTGGAGGTGGTACCTACCAAGACATATTCTTGCACAAGAGTTTACCACCTTTGTAAAGCAGGTTCTCTTGCCTCTTACGATTCACATCCTGGCAGAGGGAATATTCTTTAACTCCGTCCACGGAGTAAAACTCAGACAGCAGACAATAAATAGGTGTCCCAAAAGAATCTGATGAAAAATCAGATTAATGGTTTTACAACGGTTCAGTAAAAATAGGTTTAGGCAACCATTTACCACCTTATATTAAACAATAACTAGTTAAATTATTTGTCATCCTAGTTGTAATTAAACATTATAACTAAAACCAGCCAAGTGCGAGTCGGACTCGCGTACAAAGGGTTCCGTACCATTTAAATATTTATTGTATTCTGTTTTTTAGTACTTGTTATAGCGGCAACAGAAATACAGTATTAAAATACATTATTTAGTCTTAGTAATAGGGTCCCGTTTTACCCTTTGGGTACAGAACCCTAAAAAAACAACCAAGTGGTCCTCAACCTTTAAAAATTCAGGTATTTATTAGATAGGGAACAAATTTTTTTTCAAGTTACCACACTACTTAATACCCATATTATAATATATACCCATTACCTATATTATTTACCGTTCACCATAGTTTGTGGGTAATGTGAACCGAATGAGTGTTGTTGTTGAACACAGATTGCGTTCCGTACACATTCCACTTAGGAAGTTTGCGTATATGATGGGTAAAGTGTCATCGCCTAATTGTGAGGTGTGTGATAAACCTGAAGACGTATATCACATACCGATGGAGTGTGCCCGGAACCAGGCTGAGAGGCAGAAAACGTTTCACAATCTTAATGTAAATAGAACGCATTTGGGTGTGTTGTTTAATATTTTGTCATGTCCAACGTCTAGTGAAGCTGGAATGATTTATGAACTAGTGACTCCTTGTCTCAGTTCATGAATCATTTCACCCATCATCATAATTAACTTATATAGGTAGTTATTTATTTATAGTTTTATTATCTTATTTTATTTAGGTATATATATAATTAGGTATGTATACAGGCTGACTGGTTGAACACTTTACATATTGATATATAGTGCTCAGTACTCGATTCTCGTTCTAATTAAGAAAAAAAAATAGGTGCCTAATATTTACCTAATTTAACTTTAATTGTCTACTCAAAACAATAAACATGGTCACTCGCGGCGCGCGTGTAGTAATAAAATTTTCCTTAGCGCGGCAAGGTAAGTACTTGTTTGTTTACACCGGCGCGGCGCGGCCGGGCGGGCGGCCGACGATCGCGGCATCCTTTGATTCCTGTGAACGCGGCGCGGGCGGCGCGGCCCTTTGGGTCATTAACCCCGTTCGGACGCAGCTTGATTCCTTTGAACGCGGCGCGGCGCTTTGGGTCATTAACCCCGTTCGGACGGTGTCCATAATTTTCGAGTTATAGCACATTCATAGAATGAAGTTTTCCTCTGTAGTTTAACGGTATTTTTTTAATTTTATTTTTTTAAACGTTTCATGTGACTATGAATTATCATGTCCTTGTTTATGTAAAGTGTTCAACCAGTCAGTCTGTATAATTTTGTAATGTATTAATGTTGCATAAAATGTGTATAATTTGTATGTAAGGCTATGATGGGACTGTCATAAACACGATGTTTTAAAAAGTCCCTTAAATAAAAAATAGATAAAAAAAACCCATATTATAATATATACCCATATATAAAAATGAACCTCTATTTTCCCTGGTCACGCTGTATCACGAGAACGGCTTTACCGATTTCAAAAAATAAAAAAAGATTTTTTATTTTTTTCCTTACCCTTTTGTACAGGGAGTAAAGCTTTGCGCGTCTTGCGCATCTGCCATTTACCAGTGTACATTCATCTATTTTTTAAATGTTTTCTAATGCTTTGTAGAAGGTTCTTAAATTAAAAATAATTAAGAGAAGACCTACACGAACGAAGTTGGAGGCCGTCGCTAGTTAAAAATAACAATCATTTAATGCAAATAAGAAACATATTTTTTGAACTGACTAAGGACTATCATAGCTTAAACCTATACAAATAACATCAATTTTATATGGAATAATCACTCCATATAATATGGCTGGCCACAAAATGGATGCATCCTATGCTTTAAATGCTCTTGCCTTGACTACGGTAGGTTACATGACGAAACGTATTTTTTTGTATTCTGTCTATATATATTTAAAACTAGCTGACCCGCCAGCGGCTTCGCTCGCGTTGCCTCGCGGGATACGGTTAATTACAGTTTTTTAACTATCCCACGGGAACTCATTAATTTACCTATAAGTTGACCAGGGATATAAGCTACCACCATACAAAATTTTATTTAAATCGGTTTATTCATTTCGGAGATTAATCCGTGCAAAAAGACAAACAGAGAAACAAAAAATAAAAACGAATCTAAATTAGTTCGATTTTACTCCTTACATCCCCCTGACTTGGTTTAAGCAATTGTTTTCATTGTACAAAAATGCGACCTCAACAGTTTTATAATAGGTAGTGATAATTGGATTACATAATACATTTGAAATTGTAAAGCCCCAATCCAACTCAAAACAGCCGAACTAAGCCCCACTATACACAAATAATTTTCAGTACGTATGTACTAGACGTAATAGTTCATCTAAAGTCCAATCCAATCTCAACGAACAATAGCAATTCCAAATTCGAAATGTATGTCGCCACTCCACGTACTTCCGGTCAAGTTTGAATATCTGTCCAAGTTGGACTTCCGGCGGAAGCGGCCGAGGCAACATGACCGTCTTTATCTGAAGAATTAACAGGCGATAGTTATTCAAATGTGGAAAGGGTGGGTTGATAAGGTGACCTGATTTGTAAATACGACTTCAAGACGAAATAATGAACAAAGTTTATTGTCCTTTTAATGTTTTTGTACTATTATCTCAGTATACCTAGTACTACGAACCAAATGGTCACTTTCTGCCCCGATCTATCTGTGTCCCCGAACTGCTCTCGCTGCTCGTACTTCCCAAAGGTGCGATTCTATTATGAGATATCGCTCTTGTACACAAGGTTCATTTTCCAACGTTTCTTGTCATCTCGTCATATGTTTCACGGATGTTGTCAAAGATGCAACGATGTTTGATCTTAGAGAATCGCACGGCTGAACTTTGTTGATTAACGGCCCACGGCAGATAGGAATTCTTAGTAATGGAATGGAGATCGAGTTTTAATCGGAATTAGGTATTAATTACGATAATTATTTCTATCGATGACATACCATCAATACAGGTTTCATCATATTGTCATAGTACAAGTTCTGCCACGTTTGAGGACAAGAATAAATATATAAATAATAAACTTGTAAGATGTCGGAAGGCGGCGGAGACCGGTGGGCCTCGGTGGTCTAGTGGTCATTGCGTCTGACACGGATTGCCACGGTTCGAATCCCGTCCGATGATGAGTAATTTTCTCTCTAAAATTGCAAAGTTTGTACTCAAAACTGTGAATAACAAGATCTCGGCCTGCGTTAAGATCGTATACAGTCGGTAAGTAGTATTTGACAGTTCTGTCAAAGATTGTGTGTGTCAGTTTCTGATATCTTAGTCAAAAGTACGCTATCATTTTGACAGCTCGATACACTAGACGTGCTTGGCGACAAGGGTGATGAAATGTAATGAAAGAAAATTGATATATACACAACTATGTAAATATTTGACATTATGGTATAAAGATAGATATGGCTTTGGAGAAGATAATAAGCAACTCGATGTACTAATCCTGCGCAGACGACGTCGCGAGCACCAGCTAGTAATAAAATATGCGACAGGTTTGCGATATGAATACGAAAGCTAAGTGTTTGAAAAAACTCTTCTTTCGGTTGGATAATGGTGTCAAGCTGTTCAATAGATGTCGCTCCGTCCCCATACGGCGGTTAAATTCAAATAGAGAGTTAAAATTCGATGCTTGGACTAGTATTACTGTCATGGCGAGCAAGACAACAACAAGACGCGTAATTTCCCTGTCTTTTTCGTTTTCTACCGACTTCCAAAAAGGTGGAGGTACTCAAAACGACTGTTTTTTTTAAATTTGTTACCTCATAACTTTCGATAGGATAAACAGATTTTCATTATTTTTGAAAGCTGGTGCTTCCCATGTGGTCCCATTAAAATTTTAATCAAATTCGGTCCAGTAGTTTTTGAGTTACACTCCAACAACTGAATAGAACGGAAGTCGGTATTAAATTTTTCACATTGTACTTGTGTTCTCTCTAAACGTGCTAAGTTACCTTGTGAGCTCAAATTTTATTTAAGTGAGCCCTCGTTATGTCTTCTGCTATGTTATTCTGAAAAAAACTTGAGAGGTGTCAAGGGACACCCGGATGACCCGGATGGAACGAAGTTCCTCATCAGAAAAAATAATGCTAAAATTACAAAACCATGGTAAATATTCCAATAATAGGTTCCGATAATCGCGCGTATAGGGTTACTTCATTAAAACTCCTTTTTGCGTATGGGAAGTGTTCAAAATTATATATTTTATTTCTCAAAATTACATCCAGTGAATGAAATGCCTCCGCGAGCTAACTTTACCTGAGCCGCCATCTAGTATAAATTTACGGAACTAAATGGCGCCACTTGCTACGCTTACAACATCTGGCTTGCCTTCTATAAGAGAGAGAGAGAGACAGACAGAGAAACATGCGACGCCGCACTTGCTTTCTATAAGAGAGAGAGAGACAGACAGAGAAACATGCGACGCCGCACAGCTTACAAAAAGTGTCGTGACAACTTTTCGTAAGAATTTTTTCCGTCTAGCACCCTTTCACAACGCGCGATAAGGAACTTCGTTCCAATAACGACACCAAGTCTCGTTTTACCAGACACAATTAAATTCATCCAAATCCACCTATATTTCAAATCGTAACTTAAAGGTAAGTTAGAAAGGGTTATATAATTCGAAGGGTGGTGGGTGCTAGGGAGGGGGTGGTCAGTGTTTGTGATTTGTAAATGGGCTCGGACCTTGGCCCTTCCTGAAGACGGGATATATCACGTAGCCGTGAGATAACTTTGTTTAAGGATATATAGAGAGATGATCGAACGCTTTAAGAACTCCGTAGGTATCTTATTTTGTAATTTTGTAACTAAATACCTACCTGTATCTGCTGTGGTCTGGAAATGAGATGTCTAAAAATAAGAGTATATGTAGAATTTTGTTACAATCATGTTTTTTTAGGAGGAGTTTGCTTAATGGAGTATGTTAAAAACCAGAGCTTTTTTTAGACATTTGAGTGTAAACATTGTGTAACGTATTGTAAGCTTTGATAATATTCAATTTCGTGTATCTCATGTTCCTATATAACGAAATTTGTACACAATAAAAAAATCTCTTTTTCTTTCTATTATTTTGTCGCACCAAAATGTTAGCATGATAACACGATCAGCTCTATAAAGATCCAAGCACAAGAAGTACCCCTTTACAATTGTCTGACGAGATATCTTAGGGGCACAAAGGTTTCCGCAAATTGCCAAAGTAAGTGTAACGTCCGAACAGAAATACATTATCTGGACTTGAAGGGCGGTGGCGATCCTTAGATTTATTGTTTCGGACCTTTGCGGGCCCTGCTCTATTTCCGAGGTATTGTTTTCTCGGCGTGTTGGATTTGGAATACGCCGTTTAGGTGGATTTAATGGTGTGATATGAGATATAGTCACTTATCGAAATGGCCATAATATACTTAATTTGAAATTAAACAAAATTACGGTCATTTTTTCTATGTTCCTAAACAAACAGAAAAAAGAAACAATTGTTTTGTAAATCCCGAATCTCAGTTGACCTCGATTGGTGGGCTCTATTCTAATTTAGTCTTTTACCAAATACATTATTAAACGTATGCTATATCAATCAAACTTTTTGCATCATCTCAGTCATGGTCAATTCAAAAAAAAAACAATCATACGTCTATAGGTGCAAGTTAGTAGCCGGCTACATGAAGCGACGACACGTCGTCTGCGGCTGCGACGTGTCGTCGCTTCATGTCGCCGCGACACGTCGTCGCTTCATGTCAGCAGTCATGATTTCGAACCTGACTGCAGACGGCAACTGCAGATGCCATCAACCATTTGTAAAGTGATACGAAAGGTTTTGTTTAAAAGCTTTTCAGTTTTTTTACTACGTAGATTGTACTTGTAGTTGTGGTGTTGACGAAGGTTGCTACGTATACCTTGGACTGCTATGAGAACCAACGAGTCCATACTAAAAGATCTTAAAATCACCACACGGCTCTCCACTATCTGCCGACAAAGAGTCCTCAGCTTCTTCGGACATATTATGCGGTCTTCAAAGCATTGTCTGGAGAAAGCCATTATTTAAGGAAAAATTGACGGTAGATGTGGTCAGGGAAGGGCGCCTATAAGATGGTCTGACACGATTAAGAAGGCGGTGGGTGGTAGCATACACCGTGCGGTTCACACAGCCTATGACCGCACCCAATGGAGACTGATTGTGCGTGGTCGCGATCCTCAGCAGTGAGGGAACGAGGAGAAGAGAGATTGTACTTGCGAGCCACACTACTGATCTGCGGTCGGGCGACAGTCTGATCTGCCGCTAGAAGACGTGACGCTAGCTTCGTGTCGCTAACTACGAATGGTGTTTCATAGAAATACATAGAAACCAGTAGTGTCGCTGCGACACGTCCATTGCCGTGGTTTCGTGAAGTTATATGTATGGTAATAATACTCGTATATACGTCCAACGGTAAACATAGGTGGCTCATGTGGCGGGCAGACGATAGATATTATTTCTTGATCCTTGGAGGGGTCCAAGGATCAAGAAATAATATCTAGCATTTTGGTAGTACTGTTATGTTCTAATTTAGTAAGCGATGTTGAAATGAAAGTTTTTTTAGAAGTACCTTGGAGTTTTTGGCCAACAATTTTCCTATAAAGTAAATATAGGCTAGTCTTAGATGAGACCAGATAATTCTGGCCTCGACTTCTTTAGTGTAATATTTGCTATAAAAATCAAATGAAGTTTTGTAACTTTTCTAATTTTATTTTCCCCAATATCTTAATCGGGCTATTAAATGATCTTATAAAACATATACTTATATCAACTAATTATCGAAATCAAACCAACTGTTCTCAAAGTTATGCGCTTATCAATGAATTTGACTTAATTTGTTTCAATCTGGAACTTCCTTAATAAATGACAATTTCTAGATCTTGAAAATTCAAATATTTTTACAATGTAACTTTAAGGTCAATACTGACCAAGATGGACAGTTCTGAATGAAATTAATTTACAAGAATCCTACTAGCTATTAATAATTACAACGTAAAGAAGTACATATTATATTCACAAAGAAACCTAGACAAGCCAGCAACACAACACCACAGCCGATGTAAACCAGCGTTCGTTAAACCGACTAATCTCGCTCAAAGCGATCCAGATACAATTCGCTCATCCCGCTCATCCAACTCGCCGGCGCACGCGCACTCGCTCACCCGCTCGTGACTCGCGCCGACATTTTATTACCATAATTTAAAACAAATATCTGATTGTGTGTAACCGGCATTAAAGTGTTAAACTGGAAGTAGGGATGAGGGCATAACGTTTAATATTCATATGTTCCTTATTTTTAGACCTATCTTTTAAATTATAATACGGTTATTGTAGCAAGATAAATTGCCATTATTAGTTTAAAAAGGGTGTCTCTTCCCTCACCTCTCACCTGTTTATAGTTGCTACTTTGTGCCCATCTTCAGTCAGTGAAACAATTTTTTGTATCTTTATTGCGGACTCTAGATCAAAATGACTTGTTGCTTATGCTTTTGAATTCCTTAGTTCTCTCGATCCATATCGCAAAATCACGAGATGATCTTTGATGCTTCGGTAGTTTGGGCTTCAAACTCAGCACACACGCTCAAAACTAATTACTATGCTCTCTTATATCATAAATAATTTACCAGAGCAACCTTTACCAAAATACTTAATGGACAATCTGATCAGAATGAGAACATGACGGGATTATGTTGTGTGGTTCTGCAGTGCTGTTGACGAGTTTCACTGGCTACCTTTCAGATCTAACTTGATTGACGGCCATGTCGGTTCAGTTGGTAGTGGTGTACCAGGTTCGATCCCTAGTCAGGGGAAAAAAATTGTGATGAGCTGAGATCTGTCAACAAGTCTTGAATGTTTTTGATGTGATAATGTGTAGGTCCATGCCTCTCGCGACACAGGAAATCCCAGTTCTATAATTGTGCACGAAACTAAAAAAAAACTTGTGACACAAGAATTTTCAACGCTGCCGCTGGTGGAGCTTGGAAGCGTTATCCGGAAAACAAGTTTAAAGAGGCCGTATATATAAAGCTATTGCAAATAATATAAAATATCACCATATTTACAAAATATTTTATTCATTCTTGCCACAGCAAGATATAATTATATATATTATAAACATTTAACATCAAGTCCAAACATCACACCAATATTATATAAGCGAAAGGTTGTGAGCGTGTGTCGTGTAACGTTTGTCGTCACGCTCAAACGGCTGGATCAATGTTGATGATATATTGTATGGAGGTAGATCAGCCGCTGGATTAACACCGATTTTATTTGAATCATCGCCATCATTATCTATCATCACGCGGGTCTAACCGTGGGGTGCAGTTAGGTATTAATAATTATTTATCCAATTTATTTGTTTATTGTTTTCCTATAAAGGCGCTTACCTATACCAATATCTTGACAAAACGTTGAACATAGTGCAATTATCACGATACATTTGTAGGCGAACGATTATTACCTGGCTTATGACATTAGGATATAATAGAATAGAAAAAATACTTAGGGCTTACAGATAACACAATGGGGCCTGCCTCCTCATAGCAATAACTTCTCTATTTATTGCATATAACTTAGCGCAACCTTACAGTTGTTGGATCAAAGTAAAGAGAGATAGACAATATTAATATCGTGTTTTTTTTCCATTGCTTTAGGCCCCAATACAAAACAATACAATATTATGTATGTGTAAATACATTTTAATGTATATTATGGAGCTTATAATATAATGCTTCCTTAATATACCGTCAACTTATGTCCGTCTTAATGAAATTAAATCTAAATCCCGTTTTTTAGTAAGAGCATCACTTGAGAACTGTTCACTGTTGCCTTTTATTGGTTAGTGTATGTTTTTTCCTATATCTTATTAGAAACTGACATTTAACTTTGGGTACAACTGGGAGTAGTTGTGCAGGCTTGAAATATATATCTCATTACAAACTACTAATAGCCACTTGATTTTTGTATTAGCGTGGTGTCTACCTGCAATCTTTTTTTGTGTAGGTACCTACATGTTACTATATTTACAAAAGCGAGTAATAATCATTTAAATGTGATTATGTCTTATTATAAGTATTGTTACATTTGCATTCTTGAAATATATATAATTGTGTATAAATTCATTAACTTCGCAAACGAAAGAGACTGGATTCCACAGCACAGGATTAATCCTAGTGTGGGATACAGGGATCAAATCATGCATGGAATTTAAACAAAAATGTATAACTAACGACTTTTTTATATACTGGATTATAAGCTTTCCTAATTAGTAACTATTTACGTAAACTATTCGTTGTGTTCCTAATTAGCTACGGAAAGTTTATATAGTATCTCCAATATTCACTAAGTACGTATATTTTGTGTGAATATAGTGAAAATTTTAACACGTCATATTAATACATTTTAGTGTCAATATAGATCCTGACGAGGCGATTAGTACTTATACCTGTGGTATAAATACTAATCGCGGTGGAGTATATTTTCATAATATAAGTTTAGTTTATGAAGGAACCGAGAGGCTCCCAACCCTGGCCCAATAAACATTCCAGCGGGCGGTCACGGCTGGCACCATCACCATCGTACCCACACATGGCTATATTCACATGTAATCGCACACTTGCTTACGTGTGCAGTGCACTTAAAGACTAGGAGTAAGAACATAAAAGTCTAAGGTTATATTTTAGACTAATGAGTAGTAGCTAAAAACTCTTTGTAAAATAATTCGTTTTCGTTACCGTTTTATTTCGTTAGTCGAAAGTCTTAAAATTAATGATAAAATATATATTATATAAAATGTACAACATGATGGCGAAGTCCAAAACCACGAGAGTTAAAGAAATGTCGTGTAAGGAGCCTTCGATTTATAAGAAAACAATATGTTAACCTGTATTTTTGAACTAATAGATTCTGTTGCTGATAAGCATTAATCTTTGCAAAGAAATATATTACTAACAATGAAAGACATTAAAAAGTTTTCACTATTTTATTATTTTTACACGAAAGAAAACTCACTTCCTATTTTAGGACATTGGGCAACAGAGCTGGAGCAATTCCCTACCCCTAACGAGAACAGATAAAGTAACTTTTTCTACAGTAATAATAAAGAAGAAAGATTTGGTGGTTTCTTTGTTTGGGATGGATACACTCTGGAACTACTTATCTGATTTAAATCCAAGTTAATTACCCAAATAGGTCCAAAAGCCCGTATTGTAGCGTTGAGGTCTCTTTAAGTAATATCACATAGCGCACACTGCACCGGACGCCGCTGCGGTGTCCGGTGCAGTATACGCTATGTGTAGTGCACGTGCAGTGTGCCGCTGCGGTGTTTACCTTTGACGTAGAACCTTAATTAGTGTACAAAAAACACTGATAGCACGTCTCAGTGCGGGGTCAGCCCTAGTTAAAAACTGCACACCGGAGAGGTATCCGGTGCAGTGGGATATGCGCCTAATGTTGACTGTTGTACTAAAACAGTACACAGCTCTCCGACTACAATTGCGCGCTAGCTGTCGTACGCGACGCGTCGTGCGCTGCGCCCGGGGTGCATCTCGAACGCGATCTTTATAAGGTGGTAAAACATATATTTAATGCTAAACGCTCGACACGAAATAGCCTGTTTTGTGAGAAACTTGGATGCGCTAGTGTGATAGCAGCTTTATAGCTAGCGTATATTACAATAGCCTTGTTTGACCTCACATTTATAGTATACTATATCCTCACGCCTTTACATCTCTGAAAGGGCAGAAATTAGAACACGATGCCGTATATATAACTCTCCACCCAATCGTTTAAAAGGTCCCATTTAAAATAAATCTAACTTTTGAGAAAATAATAAAGCAAACAGTGTGCCACCTTTTGTAATAATAAAACGGGACTAACGTGAGAAATGTGCTGTCGATATCACGATAACCATTATTTCGGCTTTCGGCTTGCGAAGCGGGACGCAACGACGACGCACTGCACTCAAGATCCTGAAGAAGACTTCCGGACGAAGCCGAAACATGCGTCGATCGTGATATCGATAACGCGTAAGTCTCACGCTAATCCCGTTTTATTATTATAAAACGTTACACAATGTGTAGGTACTTTAATATTTGCCTAAAAGTTAGATTTACTCTAAATGGGATAATAACATTATATTGTGTAACGTATTGCAAGTTTGGACAATATTAGTTATGTAATCTCATGTTCCTACATAAAAAAGGATGTGCGCAATAAACATGTTTCACTCTTTCTATCGTAAATAAAAATAAACTGACAATCGGTTCATTCTATCACATAAAAAATATCTTTCTACCTTATTTATTTGAGTTAGGCGACTTAAGTCTAAAATGATAATTGTCACGGTATAAAAATGTCTATTGTTAACTAATAGTCAACGTATAAAAATGACAACAATGAAAAATGTCTCAGTAGAAACATGTCTATATATAAAATTGTCTATATTAAATAATGTCTAAGCCGATATATTTTCCTAAAAAATACTACTGACTTAGTAGAAAAATGTTCATTATAAATTTACTTAGAGCCATGATTTTAGTTAACCCATCGCGTGTCGCACGTACACCATGTGTAACGTAAAAAAGTGCTAAGCCACGTCGCGCATACCCAAATTGTATACACATTTTTAGACCTCGAGTTTGAAACTAATTTTATCAGATCCAATACAATCCACCGGTATAAACTTACTTAATGATCTTTACATTTTATCATTAAAATGGAAATACGTACAAGGGTTAAACTGTGTGTGATTATAATGCAAACCGTAAAAAAAATGTATGTCAAGCTTGCGCCAAGGTTATGTGGTGGAACTGCGGTTCAACCCAGAGAACTGTAGTTTTGCGTGGCTTTGCACTGCCCTTGTCATCTTGACACATTGATTTTTAACGCGTACACTGGGGCCTTACTATCAGCTTCGTAAAAACCATGCAAGTTCCGTGCAGTTCTTAAACCTGACATAAACAGTTTTGAATGAAATCATACCATGACGCTCAATTAGGTGAACTGTTTTAATATTGTTTTCTCAAAGGTGAACGGATAATATTGTCTTTGGCAGTCTAACAATTTGCTTTAACCAACATCGCTGACGCCTAGACGTTTGTAAGCTAATAAACTGAGTGGATTTAGACCGACATGTTAACGAGAGTTCATACAAAAAAAACAGGTGAACGGTTTTTCTGCGGTTCTTCAATAGTAGGCCTGGGCAGGCCTGCTATGAAGTTGTCATAGTACGAATAAACCGGGCAG
Organism: Selenia dentaria; assembly: GCA_917880725.1. Taxonomy (NCBI): domain Eukaryota; kingdom Metazoa; phylum Arthropoda; class Insecta; order Lepidoptera; family Geometridae; genus Selenia; species Selenia dentaria. The sequence continues at coordinate 9,647,545 of OU862891.1, forward strand.
TTGTCTAGAAGGCCTGCTTTAAGAGCTCATAGTAAGGCCCCAGGCCAGTTGCCATATTTTGCCAATAATACAAAATATTTCTCAGAAATCACACCACTTTTCTAGGAATTGCTAGATGTATCCTATCCTGTGTAGTTTCTTTGGTTGTTCTGTCAAACTACGCATGAAAGTTCAGATAAAACATACTACCCTTGAATATTTTGACCACTAAAAGCAAGTTTATACCGGTGGAGTGCATTTAATCTGATGAAATTAGTTACAAACCAGAGGTATAAAAATGTGTATACATTAATTAGGTGTACGCGCGACATGGCTTGACACTGTTTGGCACGTACTCATGGTGTACGCTCGACACGCGACGGGTTAAGGTTAAGACTCCAAAATTTTTTTTCCTACAGCACTCTACGGAAACAGTAATTCTATCGTACTATTCCTTCACTGTGTACTGTGGTATATTACCAGGCAATACGGCCTCTCACACAAGAATCCAAGAATAATCACGTCATTAAAGCTCAAGTCAGTCCTTACTTTCTATGACAACTCATTAAACTTATGTTGCTATGACTTACGGCTTACGTATAAGTGACGTGAAAACTGTATACCTAAATAGGTATTCACCAAATAAAGGTTTATTTAGTAAAATAAATATCAAAAAACATCATACACAAGACTGCGCATTTAGGTATACAGTGTGATTTTTTTTTTCAAATTGACGTGAAGAAGTTCTAAATATATTCCATCCATTTTCCAAGTTTCGCATTTCAAAATTTAATATCACACCCGTATTTCCAGACGGGCAGGTTTCTCGAAACTATCGACTGCCAATTAAGTTATCGCTAATTAGGGGCGCTCACTTGACCGAACATGGTGTGGATTTAGGACCGAGATTGGTAATATAACGTATAAATTGTTACCTATACATTAATGTTTTATTATTACAACTAGTTGCAACGGTATGGCGGAGTTATATTTAATAGTAGATTAGTAGCCAAGGGCTGTAAGGCATCAACTGCAGCGCAAGATATATATCACTATATATACCTATAGTTCGAGGGTGCAATTGATGCTTACACCCGAGCTAACTACTCTGCTTTACATCTCGATTGTGAGGTAAGTAGAAAAAAACCGGCATTACAAAAATAAAATTGATGACTATTATACTCGTACGAACACAAGGCTGAATAGCTAAGAAACCTCTTTTCTCATTGGGCTGAATGCTTGATGTCTATTGCCAGTATGATGGTTAGATGTACACGAACTTTTTGAAAGAGTGAAGTTTTTTTTTTATTACTAACCGCCCTAGGGCTTTTCTAGCTACATTATTAATCTAGAGCGCTAATTGGTCACCTACAAGCCCCATTAATGTTTTTTTTAATTACTTACCGCCCTAGGGCTTTTCTAGCTACACTATTACCCTAGAGCGATAATTGGTCACCTACAAGCCCCATTTGGGGAATAAGGACCTACATACCGAATATGAGAGATTTAAATTATTTTATTATACTTGATAGATAGAGTTACATAATAATTATTTCTTTTTATAGTCAGTGATGATGCTATCGAAGGTGAGATCAGAATAGGTCTAGAAGGATGGCTAGCTCTCAAGAACAGCTACCGGTATACACCGTTTGGAGTTCAGTGACAGGTATTCAATACTGATTACCCTACCACCATTCTGAGGATATCATAGATGATCAACGATGCTGCCTTCACCAATCATCAGCCGTCAGATTGGCAGCTGGCCCTTAATACCCCTGATCATTTCTATAATTTAATAATCAAGTTTAATTGTTCCAGTTACTTTACTGAACTTCTACATATGGATGTGAGCATATTAAGTGCACACGCACTTAACATGCATATCGCCCTCTACGCGTTGTACTAATAACTGCGATGACTTCCAAATCTTAACGTTTCACCACATATGTATATTGAGTAGTTATGATCCAAATACAATAAAAAATTATTTATTCATAACACATTGTTACAAGTCAAGTCAATATTGATAGATTTAAATAGAGTAAACTTATCATTATAATTACATTGTCCGCATACTTATGTAAGTAGTTATATAATAGTAATTTTTAAACTTTCGCGATTTGAACACATGTTTTAAATGTTTATCGGGACTTATCACGTATTATTTAATATAGGTAAAAATATGTACCTTTCGCTCGACGTTTCGACCATGTTACAATGGCCGTGGTCACGAGCTGACTGAAAACTGCGGGTGAGTCCGGCGAGAAGAGCGGGTGTTTTGTTCTCCTACCCTCACTTGATCTTGAAAAATCGCAGGGTACATATTTTTACCTATATTAAATAATACGTGATAAGTCCCGATAAACATTTAAAACATAGTTATATAATTACATTAATTCAGCTAATTTATAAAATTCGTTAATGCTGTAAGAAACGAGTTCTAATAACCACTTATTTAATTAATTTTTAAACACCCCAATGGATGCCGGACCGAAGGTCCTATTACATAGATAACCAAAGTAGTGAAACGGCACAAACTACAAGTATAAGCAGTTGAAGTATGAATTTTTTTTCTTATTATATGCAATTGAGTAATGAGACCCGACACTTCAAGACATTGTGGGCATTAATACACTGTGCTCGTCACAGTGAAACATAAGATGTTTAATATCTTGCCCTGTATTTACACTTGATTAGTCCAGTCAAATTAGGATAAAGTATGGAAATAATTCCGACAGTAGTAGATTCTTCTGGAATCGTTAGGAAACACAGCTAGGAGTATCTCCCCGGTTTGCACCGTTTCTAACACCTACGGAACCATGTAAAATATTAGGTACCTATAAACTTTAACAGGCCGTTAATTAGAAAAAATCAAAGAAGTTAAGATAGTTTATTGTAGTTATAAATAAAGGCTTCCTTTATGTATAGTGACTTAGAGTGAAAAAAGTCGTGCGACATACAGAATATTTGTCATTGTTTTTTTTTTTCCGCTCTAGGAAAATTCCGACATAGGTGCAAAATTAAAATTAGGTATTTATAAGCATCATAAACGTTCAGATAATTTTACAGCAATATGCACGTTACGGATCATAATATCTTTTCAACCAACTTCCAAAAATAGGAGTATTTTATCATGTCGAGGTGTATTTTATTTAATGTATAAATCACGCATTACAGAGTATTCCATTTACAGAGTAGTCCAATTTTAATATTTCTTTTAAGCTATTGCATAGCTTCTATCGCGGGCCTTGAGCGTGGAGACCGAACCCAGAAATTCCGTAACGAAAATAACCTAACACCCCTCACTCCGACTCAATCTATCGATGAATAGCAGAACTTTTAATGACTTTTTGAAATATCACGCTTGTCTCTTTAGTTCAGTAACTCGCCTCTAGATGGCATTGGTTAAATAATTATAATTGCATAAGTTGATTTGGCATCTATCGATGAATAGCAGAACTTTTAATGACTTTTTGAAATATCACGCTTGTCTCTTTAGTTCAGCAACTCGCTTCTAGATGGCATTGGTTAAATAATTATAAATGCATAAGTTGATAAAAACAGCTATGCAATAGCTTTTCCGCGGCAGTCTCCGAGTGCCACACGTCTTTTTTTGTTTGATAAAGTATACGTCCAAGGTAGTCCGGACAATCGGTTTTGTGTTACAATTCAATAACTGAAAAGTGTTTCACCTACCTCGATAATATCGTAATTGATTTCATCGAGATAGGTGAAACACTTTTTAGTTATTAGATTGTAACTCAAAATTTGATTTACCGAATTTGATAAAATTTATATATCACTACCTCAGACGTATACTCTACGAAACAAAAAAAGAACTATTCAAATCGGACTTCAATGCAAAAAGTTTTTCGTTATTATACATAAAAACTATACCCTTCGACTTAATAAAATACTCCTATTTTTGGAAGTTGGTTGAAAAATACTTAGTAGGAAGGTAGATTATAATAGTTTAAGTATAGTATAAAAATATAGCGATCGGCACTCTTTCCTGAATTAAGTTATGCAATTTTAAAGTTTTTACTCGATTTAACCCTCTTCTATTAAGTTTCATAGGGATTGAGTTACGCATAATTCTTAACACACTCTGCGAAAATCCTACCTTTACCCTGAAGCATCCTTAGGATCGTCTCCAGATGATGCTTCGTGCAGAGGTGAAATGCACGCCGATTTTTTTTGGTTTAGGAGTAGCATATTCTTCTGTGTTTTGCCAGCATGCATTTTATGCGGAAGGCAATGTATCATTACCATTTTTCCAACGGAAGTGTCACTAAATTTTCCTTTTTATATCATAGTAATTTAGGATCACCTTTAGAAATACTAATCCATGCAAACTCACAGTCCTACATTTCAAATCAAAGGCGCTCGGCAAAGCAACCAATCAATTATTCGCCAAGGCATTCATACAAGTCAAGGCGGCTTCTTACCCACTGGCCACAACTGGGCAGGGGTCAAGATATGGTTGAATTAATATTCATACGACGGACTCAGGTGGACGTCACAATCTGAGAAGGGTGGACTTTGAAATGGTCAGTGGCCAAAGGGTGAGTGAGAGATGTTTTATTGTGTAGTGAACGCCTAGTATGACTGAGCTTCTCTGAGAACAAACAAACTTTTTACGGTGTAATTACACGGACGTTGCAAGTTTGAAAAAGATTCCTTCTACCCAACTTTTTTTAACTTACTACGTACTAACAATACACTCATTTGTTTTGGAAGATCTTTTTTGCGTAAGGGTTCCTGAAGAAGAAAAAGGAACCTTTATATAATCCTTCGTTTGCCTGTTTGCCAAGCACCTTATTCTTTAAAACGCGTAGAGATACTGGTCGAAATTACAATTAAAGGATGCGGTCACGAGGATCTGTAAAAAACAAGTTTCTAAGTAAAATAAAGTAAATTAAAAATAAAGCTATACCTAATGGTCATTTAAGTCATTCTGACACTCGTCAATAAAACAAAATCAAAAGGTTATCTCCTATAGCACCAGAATCATTGTAATTTAGCAAAGAACATGGGCATGAATCAAGGACACATTCAAGTTAATAAAAATAGAAAATCTTGAATTTGTAGCCACGTCACATATAATTAACATACTTGAGTGTTTTTTGCTACCAGAAACATAATATATATATTTGCAGTTGGAGACAGTTGTATTTCTTGACGTATGGAAGACTACTTTTTAACTACAACGTTAAATTTGTGCATCACTCCAACTTATATCTCCTTTATTTGTACGGAACCCTCAGAGCTAGAGCCAAACTTGCACTTATCTGAGGTTTTTCGAACATATACATTACATATAGATTTAGGGGTTGACTGCTTGAGCAGTTGAAGGTAATAAGTTAGACTTAGAATGGAAATTGTCTCGCAGGGAAAACCACTGAGACACACACAGACAAATGTCATTTTTTACTAAAAATCCTATATAAAAATTACTAGTTTCAATTGGGAAAATTTTACCTAATAGTAATCCAACATTATACCCAGGTTTTGTGATATAATTGTATTTTTAAACTGTTGTATTTACATTCAATTGTTATTATTTTGTTAATAGTACTTTCGAGAAGATACACTGAAGACGAAAGCGATTTGAATTTAAACTAGCTCAAGTATGTTGTCGCAATAGAAAATAAATTACTATAAAATTAAACTGTTAATCGATATATATTGCGAAGAAAATGCCGTCTTCAAAGTAATAAAGTTTTGACAGTACGATGTGCATTATTATTATTATTATATAAAACTTAACAAGATTCAATAAAGTTGGCGCGTATGTGTGTGTAATGAGTCATACGGTTACATAGTCAGTAGAACTTAACGTTTGATGTAAAATTCACGCAAGTCTCAACAACACGGTATACTAAAAGCTTGACCCATCTATCCTCCGTATTCTATCAAAGGGTGGCCAAGACTGGGGTGGCGCGGATACGGCCCTTGTCTTATCTCCCACGCCTGAGGACTGGGCTGATGGATTAACTACATTGTTCCACCGTTGCCGGGTGACGAGGAATTTATAATTATGCTGCTCTTGTAATTGTGGAGCTCACTTTCTTAGGCTGAGAAGTCGTTTATTTTGAAAAAGATTTTTATGTGCATTCGATAGTGTGGCAAATGTTGATGGTTAAGGATAAAAATAATTTGTCCTTTAGGAAATGGAAATAATCTTTATATTTACAACTTAGTTAGTTTGAGGATCTGTGATGATGCGATCGGATGTAGAATTACACTAAATCTAACCTACAACTGGCTCTAAAAGACAGCTGCCGGAAAATACTAAATAGGTGTTTCAAGCTCGGGTTTTAGCAGCTAACTAGGTAAATAACACTAGCTTCATCAAAAGCTCAAACCTAAGGGAGATCGATTCAGCGGCTTTTGGATTATATATGGACTAGCTATGTCCGCGAAATGCGTTTCGTTTAAAAATATATTTGTACTGGTCCGTATATCCCGCAGGATTACATTTTTAATAATAATCAAATGTAGCTCATGCTACTCCAGAATAAGGTAACATTCCAAAGGTAATTTTAGAGTTAATCTATTACAAAACTTTTGACTAACTATTTAATCATATGAGTGTAGATTGAGAGCTCATCTCGTCAAGTTTGTCATTCATTTTTCATTGTCAATCATTACATTCATTTATCAATTAACATCAACACTGATCTGCAATACCAATAGTATATACAGCGTGTAACAAAAAGGTGTAGTAATACTGAAAAGTGTGCACATGTACCTAGTCAGAATTCACATAGGAAAAAAGTTTAGAAATAATAATAGTTTTTTTTTGGAAAGTACTATAAGGCATGCCAATTTTTGGAGTTCGTTGGGTTCAAGTTCTAAGACCCATTTACCTAGTCTACGTACTGGAGTTTATTGCCATCTTTGGCCTAGTTTTTCAAGGATGATCCTGTTTGACTATTAGATTAACTTTGGTTACCTACTTAGTTAGGTCTGAATTGTATGCAAGCTTCTGCGTGTGTGGTTTAAGTATTACTGCACCTTTGTTACCTGTTTGATGCTCTTGTAGTCGTCCCAAAAAACCTAATTATTGAAATTAATTTATTGGTCTGATAAGACTAAGGTACCGGTAATGTGAAGAGGTGGTGAAATTAACTGTGCAGTACTACGCAAAGCTTTGATTAAACACAGATATAAACTGAAATAAATAAAAATGAATGAAACTGACAAACGAAGGCCATTAATATCGTAAAACATAAACCTACTCTTGTAATATTTGTCTAAAATTTTGACCACCTACCTGAATCTATACTTGAGAGGGTATGACCCTTATCAAAGCAAACTGAGTTAACTCTCGAAACATCTTGACCAAGTTATTGTTCGCCACTGGACCGTGGCAGATTTGAAAAACAAACGTTGGAGATAGCTAGTGGACGTACGCAAATACGGGTCAGCCAATTAACAAGGGCGTTAGCCGGTGGCAAGATTGTCTTTATAACTTGAAGGGTTGTGTGGAGCGTGTTTCTTCGTATGTTAATATGATAAAATTATATTTAACTATTGCTTTGGTTCTGTGTGATGAAGGTAAATTCTGAGGTGATATTGTGTGTTGATGGGGAAGCATATGTTCAGCGGTAGACGTCCTACGGCTGAGATGATGATGATGATGTTGTGTGTTGATAAAAAGACATATCATTTGGAAACACTCGGAAACTAATGCACAACAAAATGATCTCATGTAACATTGCGGTTAAAGATTCTGAAGCAAAACTAAAACAGAAGATAAAGTCCTTCTGAAATGTATTGTTTTATAAATGACGAGACGTCTCTGTGGTGCCCGCCGGGAGCTCGCCGGGAGCTCGCAGACGCCGCTGCGCATTCGTGCTGAAGATGGGCTTCCGACATGCTCGAAACCCGGGTCGAAGAGTTCGTTCCCTAATATGAGTGTTTTTCCGGATAATAGAAAAAGTCTTCTCTGTGGATCAAAAAAAGGAATGAAATGAGAGTATCATGCATTTTTGGCAATTAGGGTTAAAGTTATAGAATATCCTTCCGTTATTTGCTATGGTAGAAATGGTTGTAACTTGGAAATTTATACATTTTGACTATTGATTTATATGAACTTTTTTATTGATTTGATTGAAATTTAATTTTTGCCCTATATCGCAAAAAATCCATAAGAATATGACTTGATAATTTTGTTTTGATAAATGAAGCAATATTTACTACACCTTAATCCAAAACAGTAAAAAATGTGTTTGAATTATGCAAATACAAGATACGTATTACTCTCTGCAATCGGCAATCATATATCATTACAGTTTTGGTATTGTATAACGTTTCTGGCATACAGAGAACAAAGGGTTAAAACTAGCAGTAAGTTAAAAAAAAGTTTTGGCACAGTAATTATTTTACCATAAGGTTTCTGTTGTTTTACATTAAGCCCTTTGTATACAGAAGCAGACTTCTCCTTTGAATCAGAAGACGGGAGTTCTGGTACTCTTGATATGTCACAAGTTGAGTCCACTAATACTGGTAAGCAATCTAACACAGGTAACCTTGAAACAGTAAGGTTTGCAAAGTATTTACTGCTGTTATCTATCATTCAAATATTGACTCGTAAAAACGCAGGGTCACTACACATCCCGCCTAAGTTCTTGCAATTTCCTAGAAACTTGTGCGTCATTCTCTACCCACATATCCCATTATCAACGAAAGAACGACTTAAAATCCATGTCAAGTACGGAAGTTACGACTTTTTACTACTAAGAATAAGACATGTCAATGGAAATACACATCTAATGGGCTAGAAATACAGGTCACGCGGTTAAAACGTTTGAGGTTATGAATATACGGGAAAACGTTGTGACGAACGTGCACGTTTTACATGTTGTGATAAAACATGAAGTTTTTCAAATAATCATAAGTATTTTGAAATAAGTAAGAGACTTTGAAAATATACTTCCTAACAAATAATTCTAATATTCAAAGTTTACTTATTTTATCTGTCACAATTTCCAGTTTATGATGATTTGAATGGCTGACAGTTTTATCCATCGCACAGCTGTGAGTAATTTTTTGCCGTATGTCCTCAGTAAAGGGTAGGGTGTGCTGTGGCATAAATGATCACCGACCAGGGCTGACGAAGACAAATGACACTCGACGTCGAACTTACACAAAGATAAGGTAGGCTCCTCAAATTAGGTGCGTTTTACTTGACGACTTGGTGTATTTTTCACTGTCTTCAGAAGGGTTAAATGTTTAGCTGTGAAGGAGGTTTGATAGTGTGAAGTTTATGTTGGTTAATTAATTTTGAAGGACAGACTGTTATGGGTAAAGGATGAGCATGAGGAAAAATAGATTGGAGAACTTATCTTATGTAATCTGAACTGATCGTTACAGAGTAATATTTTATGTTTAAGTAGTATTTTAGAACTAATACCAGTGTATGAGTATGCTTTTTTGTGAGCTATCAGTTTCTGAAGTTCTTTATTCAGATTTCAAAATGATCTTCAGGGATAATTCTTTAAAAGTGGTGTTAAAAATCATAAAGAGCGACCATAATTTGAAGAAAGATAATCAGTGTCCCTAATTGTTCACGTACTTCATAACAAGAAAGAAATATCATATCGAGCACATTATGTTCACTTGTCAATGTAATTAACAGGTTTGTACTTTGCCATCAGTTGCAATAGATGGTCAGTTAGAGTTCTGATAAGAATATCTATAAAACATTAACCCAAGCAAAGCTAAAATTATACCTAGATACCTACACTCTATTAAAGGATGCTCGATCTTATAACGCCTTTTTGGAAAAGAACAGGATTGAATATCATAGGAGACTCCGTCCAGATGCCGGTTCTAATGAAAACTAACTATCTTAGGTTGAAAAAGTTATACCTATAGAAACCTCTATGGATGAGATCGAAGCTAGACTAATAATTATATAAAAAGCCGGTAAACAACTTCAGGTCTGCCTTCAGCAATCCACTTCGTAACTTCTCCATCAAGAATTGGATAACGCAATCCTTCGAGTTATCTTGTACCAGGCGCATTGGGTAGTCCTACTCGCTGTTTGAGTTTCCACCCGCTTACTGTACTGTATCAAGTGAGAAGTTAGAGCGGATTAATATTTCTTACGCATAATATGTAACGGGTGTATGTAACATTTTTAGCTCATTGGCATTAGCTCAATTGGAAGTGATCCTGTACAAAGCGCTGAGCTCCATGTTCGATCCCTGGCTGTGACAAATATTTGTGTAGTGAGCAGAAATGTTTATTGCCGGGTCTTGGATGCCGAAACAAACAGAGGGAATTCAGATTAAGACTGTGTTAACATTTTTTTAATAGTATAAGAGCCCTTTACGAACTGTTTTACGTCCGTTTACGGTCCAATAGATTTGGTTATATTTTAATATTTTAATTATGTATTTGTAATGTAGTGCAAAATTTAAAATATAATGTCCTCGATACTAATCATATCTTCAGAATGATCAAGCTGACAATTAAAATGCACAAGTCACTTACACCTTTCATGCACTTGCTACCCCCAGTTGACAAAAGAACAATAAAATCAAATGTTTTATTTAAACAGATTATCAGAGAAAAAAGAAGCCGCATTAAATTGTTAATTGACCATAAATTCTAGAAAATTATTTGTTCTACAAGTTGCGTTGCGCGTAAAACAATACAACTACAGGAAACGATTCTACCTACTACTTATGGAGAAAATTAAAATCCAGTTGTCTTACAATTTATTTCTGAAGTCATAAAAAGCATAAGCAAAAATCGTTTCTCGCTTTAAACTTATCGCTTATACCATACATGAAAGTGGATTACCTTAACGTATTTATATGCGGTCGTAGCTAATTTTCGGACAATTACTGTGGTCATCCAGTTTGGTTAGGGTCTTTGTGCGTTGTTTCTTATTCTACTCAGCAAGATTTTTGGCAAGTAGGTATGTATTTGTAATGCTTACAAGGCTGGGCACAATTTCATGTTTCAGTATTCCTAGTGCTGATTTAATAAGTATAATAAACGTGAAATATGTTATTGTATTGTTTAATATTGCGACTTCTAGTCTATTGTCTAGTTTTGAGTAATACAATATTTAGTAGAACTAAACAGCTAAATCGTATGAAATCTATATTCTGATAGGACAGACAAGAGATCCTCATCATCATTACTTCATAAAACCCTTTATCGTATTTCTAAAAGGAAATTTTCTGAGCATACAGATATACAGACTCCGAGATCCATAAACAGTAGATAGGTAACAATTGTAATGTAATAAGAAAAATATTTACATAACCATTGCCATCTCACATGGTTGCACATTATTGTACAGAGTAAAATATTAATTGATACTAGCTACACCACGTGGCTCCACCTACGGGTATGATAATGTCCTACGAATACATTTGTCTAGAACAAAAATAAAAATACTTATATCAATAAGCAGCGTTTGGGAAGCTACGTCGAGTCCTTACTTCGCCGATTCCACAGTGCCTGAAAACGAAAGTCTTCAATCAGTGCGTCCTACCCGTCATGACATACGGAGCCGAAACGTGGACACTGACGGCTCGAATGGTCCACAAGCTCAAGGTCGCTCAGCGGGCTATGGAAAGGGCTATGCTCGGTGTTTCTCTGAGAGATCGCATCAGAAATGAAGTGATCCGTCAGAGAACCAAGGTCATCGACATAGCCCACCGGATCAGCAAGCTGAAGTGGCAGTGGGCTGGCCATATTAGCCGTAGAACCGACAACCGTTGGGGTAAACGAGTTCTAGAGTGGAGACCGCGTCTCGGCAAACGTAGTGTAGCACGTCCTGAGGCACGTTGGAGTGACGATCTGCGCAAGACGGCTGGCAAAAACTGGATGCGAGAAGCCCAAGATAGACCTATGTGGCGTGCAATTGGAGAGGCCTATGTCCAGCAGTGGACTGCTACAGGCTGATGATGATGATGATGATATCAATAACATAATACAATCAATATCATTGTACCGTTCCAGTGCGATACGAGTACAGTCACAATCTTACTCTCGGTCACAAATGTTAGTATTAAAAAAAGGTTACATATTATCTTCCATGTTTTGGGATTTCGAGAATAAGGCGACTACTGTAAACTTTTGATCTATGCTTGTTAGAAACCAATAAAAATCAATTTCGAAGAGCTTCACTTGTATATGTATTTATAAGACAAAAGCCTGATGTTTCACATGAGTCTTAAGTGGTTCATTTCGAAACATACGTCTAATTAGCTGATCACAAGCTCCATTTAGTGGTCTAAGTTATTCGGTCAATCTAACTAAGTTACGTAAGATATTCGTTGCTAAGCAATCGGCTAGCGAATTTAGAATACTCTATGGTCCGAGCCATGGGTTGGGACTCGTAAATTCCTAACATCTTCAAATTCAACTATGTCCAACTATTGGTCAGTTCGAGATATAGAGTTTTTGGAAGGAGCAAGAGCGTAGATTAGAATATTCATAATTGGTATTTTATAAACAAACTAGCTGGTGCCCGCGACTACGACTGCAAGGCCATATCTATCATTATACCAAAATGTCATAAAATATGTACATGGTCAAACACAATTGCTATAATATAGTAATAAATGAGTAAATTTAAATACTTAATTATTTACTTTTAGAACTAATTGTGATCTTTGCTGTTTTCGTTGGATTGTTAAACATTGTTAATATTGGTATATCTAAAAGTGAAAACTATTAAGCTTTCTAATTGTTATATTCATCAACTTATATAATTTTGTTTGCAGCTGTTTGTTTTTTATGTACAATAAAATAAATAAACGATCTTGACGTAGGCGGAGATCTTATTATTTTGTCTATGCTGTGCTCAGGCATATTACGTTTTCTCACCCGGTGTTGATGAATAATGATGATGATGAAAAGTATCCTATGTGTTAATCCAGCGCCTCATCTACCTTTCAACCGGTGTTGATGAATAATGATGATGATGAAAGTATCCTATGTGTTAATCCAGCGCCTGGTTTTGTTCATCAAAATTGCCCCCGCCGTTTGAGCATGTAAGAGTAACAAAGATCCACACATCCATACATCCACACATCCTTAGTCCTTACATCCATACTCACAAACTTTCACGTTTATAATATTATTAGTAGGGTACTACAAGGACACTGATGTCCTGATAAAAGTTACAGGATGATATTGAATGCAAGCTGTTTCGAAGGGGCCATTTTGGAAATCCATAATGATAATGGTTTGGTAACCACCACTAGAATTTTAACGAAGTTAATGAGTAATTTTGGTAAACAACTGTACCTATAGCTATTATCGAAAAAAAAACATCTACGGTTGTAAAACTATTTCACAAAAGTCTATCAGCTATTCGGGTAATTTTGTACTTCTCTACTTGGACAGTTTTTTTATTTCATTTGCCAAAGCCAGCATCTTTTAAATATCTGACGCAGTGTCAGATGGCTGTAAAAGATTGTGATCAGGCTTTTTTTCACAAAACAGTGCCTCATCACATACAACTTTACAATATTAGTGTAAAATGTGTAAAATGGCAATTTTGTAAATACAGGCAAATTCATTGTTCTTCATAATTATTATGTTATTTTTCGATAGTTAGTGAACGTTGTTTGAAAAAAATCTGCGATCTCGATGACTAGCCATAGCATAAGATGATGTCAGATAGTAATAATGATAGAATATAATTAATAAGGACGACCATTTTGATAGAAATGTACTTTCATTGTGTGAGCTCTGGGTTAATTTTTTAAATGTTTTTCGGGACTTATCACGTATTATTTAATATAGGTAAAAATATGTACCCTTCGCTCGACGTTTCGACCATGTTACAATGGCCGTGGTCACGAGCTGACACGATAAGTCCCGATAAACATTTAAAACATGTGTTCAAATCGAGAAAGTTTAAAAATTACTCTGGGTTAATATCTATTAGTTATTATTGTAGGACATTTAGGTATATTTTTTTTTAATTCCTAATTTTTATACAGGGTTTTTTCTTAAAGAATATGCCATCCTTATTGCCAATCAATACATTTTATACACAGTAAAAAAAGAGTAAAAACATATATATAGGTATTATTATTGTCCAGTTTTAGGTGCCTGTATGACTACCTGGTACAAGTCATATAGCCCTCGGGCATCTTCTGAGTCAGGCTGCGACAGAACTCCGTTACACCTACCTACTTGCCAGAAAGCATGGTCCCAAACAAATAATAGCCAACGCAGGGTATGGTTACGAGTACATTCCACTAAAACATGGTAAACATCCTCTAATTTGTCACATTGTTCACAATTTGGACTATCTGTTTCCTTCATCATATACATATTATAAATTTATTTAGTGGAATATGCCCGGATTGAAGTCTCAATGCTGTTACTATCTGGCTTCTTTCCATGTTGCTCCCCAAAAACCATGGGAAACGAAGAAGTGAAGGCTGTATCGTGTAGGACATTTATATGATAACTTTATTTTAATATAAGCACAATGAACCATTATAATTAATACATTCTAAACTAATAATAAAATAGATAATATTTATCACAGACGTTACGACAATAACCTGTGGGCGTAGCAGGAAAGTTTGTGTATGTGTAACGTAAACGTATCGTTGAGGTATACAGTACAAACTATGAGCTATCTGTGCCTCAATTTGTACTGTATACAAGATTCCATCATCATCATCATCTCAGCCGTAGGACGTCCACTGCTGAACATATGCCTCCCCCATGATTTTCCAAAAGGACCGGTTGGAAGCGGCCTGCATCCAACGTCGTCCTGCGAACTTCATCAGGTCGTCTGTCCACCGTGTTGGTGGACGACCTACGCTGCGCTTGCCGGTCCGTGGTCTCCACTCCAGAACCTTTCGGCCCCATCGGCCATCTGTTCTGCTGGCTATGTGCCCTGCCCACTGCCACTTCAACTGGCTAATCTTCTGGGCTATGTCGGTGACTTTCGTTCTTCTACAAGATTCTACAAGATTACGTATAGAATAATAAGACAGTTTATAACTAGGTAAGTTCACAACAAGCACGTCACAATTAATTTGATGTAGTTACTGTACAAATATGAATTCTCGCTGTTTATGAATTAAAACCAGTTAAGTCATATCCAGCGAAATTCTCTGTCTATGTGTATCAACTAAGACTTGCTTCTACACGAGTGGCGCGTTATTATTGCGCCTCTGTCAACGGAATATGAAATGTATTGGAACTCGGGATGAGCTGGTGACTCCTTGACCACCACCCGCCCCCCTCGCACCCTCCGCCCTCTGACCTCTGGGCGGCGTGCGGCGGTCAGGGAGAAGGTGTTAGTGATAATTTTGATTTTAGATTTGCTTTTGAACGGGCTTGATTATTTATTTTATTTAATAAAGACTTGTGAATAATCCTTAAGAACCTTAAGAAGTTCAGTAGTGGAACTATGGCTGAGATGATGATTGGTTAATATAATGAGTCTTTTCATTTCTGTTGAGATTTATTAATTGTTCTTAGATTGAATAAGCAGATTATGTTTATTAGATAGATACTCGTAGATAGATAGAAAACTCTTTATTTGTACACTATGGAAAACATGAAATATTAAAAATAACACATAAAATAACAAAAGCATAGTACATAGTACAAAAGGCGGTCTTATCACTTATAGCGATTTCTTCCAGACAACCCTTATTAGTGAAAAACTTAAATCAAATATAAAAATAACATTTAGAGCCGTAGGAGTTTGGTTGGCTAAAGCAACTGGTCTAGCAAATCCAGAGTAGCTTTGAATCCTGTATAAGATCGTTTATTTAGCCTTCTTTTTAATCTGTCCGAATCAGCAAGACTCATTCGAGTTAAGTTTCATTCATAAATCTATTGTTATTTTTTGCGCTGATGACGAGGACGGGTTAAACCTCGTTCATTAACTCTTACATAAGATTGTGTTATTTTATGTTGTTAGGAGACGGTAAAAGTACGAGGCCCAGCTGAAGTTAAGTGGTAACCTCTGTGTATAACAGGTGCAGTCCGTTACAAGTGACAAACTGCACAGCGCCCGTGACTCTGAGACATAAAATTGTTGAGTCTCATGTGCTGCAATTTCGCTGGGACACGTACCACTCAAACCAGAACACAGTAATGCGAACATTACTGCTTCGTGTTAGAAATAGTAATGACGAACTCATTCACAAAGTCTTCTACTGCTACAAATATCTCTGAAGCTCTTTTTTTCTTAGTTCCGTAATTACTTCAGTTAAAATATTCTGTTAACTATCAAATTAATGTATAATACTTAATCATGAGAAATAATAAGATAGGCTTAGTGTGAAAGCACTACATAGTAGTCATCATCATCATCAGCCAGTATCAGGCAGGCCTCTCCTAATACACGCCACTGAGCCGGATCTTCGGCTTTTCTCATCCAGTTGCTACCAGCCACTTTGCGTATGTCGTCGCTCCACCAAGCCGGAGAACCTCCCACACTACGTTTGCCGAGTTGCGGTCTCCACTCAAGAACACGTTTACCTCAGCGGTTATCTGTTCTTCGGCTAATATGACTACTGATATATATATTTAGTATTTAAGTTTAAATTAGTTAAATTTAAATAAAGAAACAAATATGTAATTATATTATAATATTATTCTGTAGCGCCCAACAAGGTCCATGTTGAACTATTATAATAAATATATATAAGATCTGTATTTAAACACGTGGAAATAGAATTAAAATATATGAATATGAAATATATGAAGTTAAAAGGCACTACAGAAATTTAATTACTGGGTGAATGGGGCTAAAGAGTTACGAGCGCAGTGCAGTGCCATGCAGAAGTTTAAATCTTATGTATTTGTATCGCACTGTAACTGCCGCGGACAGCTGAGACAGTTACCATGACCCGAATGTCGTCCGTCTCGCCACGTAAGCCTGGTATTACAGAAAGACTTCAGTTGTGATACTCGATTTGAGCTGCGATTTGACAGGAAATGCTATTCAACATTTAGCCGTGCGATTCTCTAATGATTCGTCGACGAACTCACCGATGTCAAATACTTCATGAGAGAACCGCATGAATTCTCTAAGAGCAAACATCGTTGTATCTTTGTCAACATCCGTGAAATAAATGACGAGATGACAAGAAACGTCGGAAAAACAACTTTGTCGACGATATTTCATAAAGTATTTGACATCGGTGAGCTCGTCGACGAACACAACGACGAATCATTAGAGAATCGCACGGCTGTACTCAAACGTATAGATTCACAGAGCCTCTCTCTGGAATATCGGCCTAAGAGTGTAAAAACATATTTAAAGTAATAGACTTAGGGATCAGACTTCACACAAAACACATGAAAATCGAACGATCCAGTAAATAGTAAAAAATATACACATGACATATGCTTTAACAATGTCTTTGTCTTGTGTACTTTAGGAATGTCGTAATACAACGTTCCTTCTTATCTTAGATTATGATGCTACTGATCTGAATATGTAATAATGATATACTGAAGGTACCTCAGTAACATTTTAGAGATCATTGTCAAGTACACCCCCCCCCCCCACACACACACAAAAATACACATTCATTCACTTTCATAATACAAATGTAATAATGTATACAAAACCCTAGTGGCTGTGCGATATTCGCCAGTTACGACTTGTAGTACCTAATTAGTAAAGACACACTAATTAGGTACTACAAGTCGTAACTGGCGAATATCGCACAGCCACAGTAAGCTGCCAGTGCCTATATTTCGTAAAATTGTATTATTTATAAAAAATAAACATACGTTACGAAACGTAAGTTCCAAAGTGTGTTTGATAACGGTAACGTAAACATAAGTTTTACACACTCATAGCCCCTAAAATACTACCCTAAAATTCCCTGTGTACCGGAAGTCATGGACAGGGACATTATACATTAACACATCAGAAAAAATAATTATTTTTCTCATTCAATTTATCATCAGATTAATATTGCTCCGACCAGGGATCGAACCTGTATACCAATATCACTATCACTACATCACTACATATTATAAACAAAGTCCTCTGCCGCGTCTGTCTGTTCGCGATGAACTCAAAAACTACTGCACCGATCTTCATGTTGTTTTTACTAATGAATAGAGTAGTTCTTGTGGAAAGTTTTAGTATATAATCTCTCAAGTTTTTGTATACACTAGCTAAAATATAATGATATTTGTAGAAGGTGTCAGAAAAAAATAGCCGAACGAAAACGATTCCTAAACCCTTTGAAATATAACAAAATGATGTATGGTGAAATTGTGTATCTTATATAGGTCTACAGAAAATTCCGCAATGGCATATGTCTTTTTTTTAAGGATTATATACTTTATCTATATTATAATAAAATAAAATAAAATAAATTAAAAAAAGATACTTTCAAAATGGGCAATTACGGATGTTTGTTACTCATTCACGCAAAATCTACTTTAATGAAATATGGTATGTGGATGGTGAGACGCTGGAGTGATTTGTAGAATACTTTTTCTATATCATCATTCATTACCACGCAGGTGAAACCACAAGGTGCAGCTAGTTAATAATATTTAAAAAAATCATTTACTGCCATTGACAAGAGAAATAGCTGATACTACATACTTACTCAAGATTACATCCAACTCAGTTAATTGTCCTGAACTATTAAGTAAAATAAGCCTAAACACTAATCTAATTATATAATAATAATAATATATAATTATTACATAATTTTAGAACTTACATAGTTTTGAACTTATATAATATGGCTAGAATGTTACACAAAAAATGTTTGAAGTGTCTGTCGCCGAACTAGGCTCATCGCCTGTGTTTCAGCATACAGCGCCCTCCCCTATTTTATCTCATGAAGCTAGCCTCGTATTAATTACTAACAATCTTAAATATTTTCAACTTAAATCTGAGGCATATAATTAACAATGTAAGTACACTAAACTTAAATAGATTAAAACATTAGATACCAAAAATGTTGAAAAACAGTTAAAAATGTTGAAAATTATTTACTAAGCTAAGCCTATTCGTTTTAATCTCCTATTAAATGTCAGTTAACAGTAATAATAGACAAAACTCTTATCTGTTGAGAGCAAGTAATAATTTTTATAGTATTACCTACGAAGAAATAAATCTTCGTAGAGTATTACTTTTTAAAGTACTAACGCCTGCTTTAGCGATCTCAAACATTGAAATTTATAGAGAGAAAAATTCCATCCTCGGACGGGATTAAGTAAAGTAGTAATAAGTAATAAGTTTAACATACACAGTAAGCGCTTTTATCTAGATCTATTCTGTACAAGTATCGGATCGGCTAAACAGCTGATGAGCAGAGAGTTCTTTGAATAATCTTCGTTACCTAACAGCATCACATACCTCATATCACTGTTTTGTATATTGTTAAAGGTATAACATTATATATCAATTAATTAATAACATATTTTAGTTTGGTTTGTATAGTTCATATTATGTTTCCAGGCGAAGTTCACATTGTAATCCATAGTGTTTATATCCGTGAGGACCTGTAATTGGCCCTTTGTTTCTATTTTGTAACTATTATATATAAAATGGCTGTTGGTTTTCCTGATAATAAATAAATAAATATAATTATCTATAAGCAATATTATTATTACATCGTTTAGGTAGCTATCAGTCCTCATAACATGGTGAATGTTTAGAATCACCACTAACGAATACAAACAGCGCAATTAGACCCAGACAGATGCATAAACCTAAGCCATAGATAGAAATAGGTATCTATATGATGCAAGATAGCTTTGTCCGTTCGTCCGTCTGAAATCTCAGGGTGGTCGGTCGGACGTCTTTGCCTTTCCGCAATTCAGTTTGCAAGTGTGTGATGAATTTTGATTTCAATTTGATCGGGTTATTCTGGAAAAGCCTTCTCGATATTTATCTAAGTACTAAGCTTATTAGTGATTCTTTTTTATAGTTTCTAGTAATGAGATTGGCAAATTGTTTGCCTGATGATAAACGTCTTGTGATGTGTTATTTGTGTGTGTCCATAGCTGAGTTTGTCGTTGTATGAAGATACGAAGTCAGTCGTGGTCGCGCTCCGATCCAGTTGTAGATTTAAGAAACAAGTACAATTTGAAAAATTTAATACCGACTTCTAATCTATTCAGTTATTGGAGGGTAACTCAAAAACTACTGGACCGAATTTGATAAAATTTACAAGTGACCACACGGGAAGCACCAGTTTTCAAACAAAAAAGAATTTTGGAAATCGGTTCACCCAGTCGAAAGTTTACCTCATAACTTTCGACTGGGTGAACCGATCTTCAATTTTTTTTGTTTCAAAGCAACAAACATGAAAAATCAGTCGAGTTGAGTACCTCCTCCTTTTTTTGGAAGTCGGTGTAAAATCCATGTAAAATAACTATTTGTAAGTGCCCCCGTAGGCCTATGCAGAATAAATGATTTAATCTTGATTTTGATTTATCCCGCGACTCAAGAAATCCTAGTGTGAGGGCATAAAGTCTTAAAATCAAAAGCTTTTATGCGATACTTAGCATTCGCTACAGTGTTATTAAAATCAGTATATTAATCAGAGTATCATTGGAATCTGTAGAGTCAATCATTTTAGTGCCACTGCCTCTCCAACCTAAATGTGAATGAATAGTGCAAGGTACTGCTTAGAGGCAGAATGTCTGACTCTGTTGTAGTGGTCCTACAGACTCTTCTGTCAGTGCCTATTATAGCCGTTCCTTGATTGTCACACCATGCAGGTACCACGTGTGAGATTCAACCTTGAGCCCACAGGTACGCTCGTACGGAAGTAAGTGGCTTGATCCTCGCCTGTGAGCATGAGATGCATCGGTTGTACTTATATATAAGACGTTACGGGAAAGTATATGCGTAAATCTTTATATTTTGTATCTTTACTTGTCCCATAGTGTCAAGTATTGATAATGGATATTTTTTGCTAAACATATTTAATTTTATCAGACTAGTATCGCTACACGAGTTTATCCCAGTGGTGATGGATGGTGGTGAGGATGAAGCAAATATGGCGTTACTCAGGCATGATGTATCTTTATACTCGTGAAAGAATTGTTTGAATCGGTTAAGTAGTTTTACGTGTATCCAATACAAATAAACAAACAATCATATATTTTTATTTATTATTAGAGTAGATAAGGATTAACACTGAGGTACGAATAATGTGACCTGGTACCGGCGTTACTATTGCATATATGAAAATAAAAAGGTATTTATTGTGACATAACTGTTATAGTTAGATATATACTCGTGTGGACTCCTTTGTAGATATTGACGTCTTCTATAAAACTCTAGTACATCACTTTGCTCTATTGACAATAGCATACTAATATTATATGGTCAATAGTTTCCGCAGCGTACGCGATATAAGGACTTTTTTTGGTACTTTTCCACACTTTGGGTTACATTATCAAAGTTTTCAAACGGATCCCTAACTTTTTAAATATTATATAGCCTATGTTCATTGGGAAAATGTAGGATTCTAGTTGTGAAAGATTTTTTACAATCGGTCCAGTAGTTCCAGAGCCTATTCAATTCAAACAAACAAACAAATCCTTCCTCTTTATAATATTATTATTAGTGTAGATGTAGATAATTTGGCATAAAACAATCTAATTTATAAGATCTATAGTATTTTATCATAATCCGTTCAGTAATTACGCAAATGAGTGGCAATATATTTTTAATGTCCCTCAGATCATATGTATCATATTCCCCTTATAAAATACTGCTAGGTTTATGTAAATATAATATTGTGCATGCAAAGTCCCACAATACAAATCTTGATATTAACTGATTTGACGAATTATTGCAATGAACCTAGTCACTAAGCTATAATAATTTGACTAATAAACATAATCTATCATTTCATTTAATCACAACTGGGCGGTTGGCACAGTTAGTAGTAAGCCTGCCTTCTAAGTCGCTGGTGCAGGGTACGATCTCTGGACAGGTCAAACCCTTGTGTACATATCTGTTTGACCTATGTCTGGGTGTATATATGTATGTCAGTATGTATTTCAGTCATCAATAGCTCTACCATGAGTAGACATGAGTCTGCACGAGAGCGTCCCGCACGCAGTGGTTGCAGTCTCGCGGCACACCAGGACCTTCACCTACTACACCGACGACGAAGAAGACGCCATCAGCCGTTTCGTGCGACGTGCGGTGTCTGCGTCACCAAATGCTATCCGCGACTACAACTTGCAGATGGCCATAAAAGATCGGAATGTGGATGTGACGGAGGCCCTGGGCCGGATGGAGAAAGCCGACTTATATTAAAATTAGTTATAAAAAAAAAAAAAATTAGACAAGCTTAGGCTTTTGTATTATGTATGCGTGTATACCTCGAGCATTCACGCTCACTAAAAGGCTTCTTCTCGCGGCGGCGTCGTGTGGCGGGTCGCCCTCTTCCCTCAAATATGGTTGAGGAGGGCGATGGCTGGCACACGTGTCAAGCTCGTGAACGGGCTGCTTGCGGGAGCCGGTATGCTCTCGGTATGTACGATATTTAGAAATAAGTTAAAAGTCTATTTTCGTACAAAATAAAAATTATTATGTAAATTTAGTTAAGAAAAAAAAAATGTCCTCCTGTATTCCGTTACTAATTATAAAAAAATATATATAAGTTTAAAATGTAAATGTAAACAATTGAGTCTGTGAACAAAAGCAATAACAAAAAAAAAAAAAAAGTAAGATAAATGTCATCTATAGTCGATGCTCGATCTCGCCTACCTACTAAGCTTGTGATTGGCGTACTTGCTATCAATTTTTGTTCCACAATTGTTCGCAAGGTGGCACTGTCCTATTTTCATAAATTTTTTTCGACACTGTCGATACCGAGCATCAATTGGTGTTAATGTTGTAAACTAATGGTAAACCTACAGGTTACCATACTACAGTATCTGGGTTGTTTGAGATCTGAAGACCTTGTGTGAATGTTGAACCATAGAAAAAATAAGGGGATACGACTCAAGATAACGAATACGCGGAATTAATAGTACCTACTTAAAGGCTTATTCAGACCTGAGCGTTATTCGCTACCGATGTGGGTAGCGAAAAATACCACGCGGAACTCGATGGGTAAATAGTATGAAGTTCGCCGCTCGCTAACCGTTGCCAACGAGTATCTCTACCGCGCGCGGTAGAGCTATCCGCTTTGGTGTGAACAGTGAAATAAACGCATACCCTTGAGGATTTCTATTTCGCTCGTGGTAGCGAATAACGCCCAGGTTTGAATATGCCTTTACTTAAGTGCTATTAATTTCGCTTATTATATTATTAGTACATATTACCTACAGATGCTAGTGCAGATTTTCACTTTAATATGTCCCCCATCCCAACCCATTCACAGCCAGGCTTCCGGCAGCGTGCAAAACAACTATCAGAAGTTGTATCAAAATCATTGTGCTGATAACGTCCAACTCCGAAATCCATTTCAATAGCTAGAATCGCCACTGTCTTCGGAATATGCACAGATAGATTTATTAATAACCAAGGGTGGGCTTAGCGGGTGGGGGGTAACTATGCCTCAGGGGTAAGGCGAGGGGGTAACTTGGCAAACGTAAGCCGTATGCCGGACAGGAGTGGTCATAACTAAGATATTTTGACCGTCAAGCAATTTCTTGGACGTACTGATACAGGGTGGGTCGAGGTATTGTTTGGTTGGGGTAAATTTATTCGGGAATATGATTAGGTTTTGTTTAGTTTCGGGTTTACCTGTTTGTTTTTTGGACTGAGCTTTGTTAATAGGCATTTGTTGGGTCAATTATTGCCAGTGAGTAAAGATGTATTTAATAAACCGTTTTGCAATAATGTGTCTGTATTAAAACGAAAGTTTTAAGTAGACAGTTAATTGTTTTATGATATGTAGAGTACAGATGGTACATATAAAAGCAGGTGTTTTTGGTTGTCAACAAATTTTGGATTTCATATATTTTATTCAATCATTTATATTTCATTTTTTTATGTAGTCCACTGTAACACAATACATCTTGTTTTGGGCATATTAAAATAAAAATACAATAGGTATGTCCCCAATTTCCATACACCATTATCAGTATGCCTGTTTCATCTGATCTAAAAATGTAAACAACATTTTCAGATTAGATAAAACAGAATAAAATACGTATAAATTATCTGGAACGACCGTAAATTAAACATAATATTATAAGTACGGGAGTTGCTAGTATGTGACTGTTGTTACTAGGCTCAACACATTTGAGTATTTTTTTTAAATATTTAGAATCAATTGCTGTTCGTGAGCCTCGCTAAAACACAAAAATGGCTTGACCTGCTTGTTTGTTTTTAATTTGCTCGGTCTAATGCAGTGATGGTTTAGAAATAAATAAGATCATCAACATCCTCCGTCCTTGAGTCTAGTAATTATCATGTCTGAGGGTCGTGACCTCCTCCAACCATTGTCCTTTCTTTTAAGATACTATGCCAATGTGTTCGGTTACCAGCTATGAGTATCGTAAACGGATGTATCAAGAGTGGTGCGGATCTGGTCGGACCAACGCATTGGACTGCGGCCTCGAGATCTTTTGCCATCGATAGTCACCACAAGTTTCTCGAGGTTATCTCCTTCCTGTCTAGCGATGTGATCCAAATATTGCAGAATTCTCTCCAAGCAAATGGAAGACAGTCTTGTAGTTTAGGTTGCTTCAGAATAGACACGTTGGACCGATTTGTTGTCATCAACATCATCCACCACTAAACACATGAAACCGCTGGGCGCAACTAGTTTTGAATAAAGAAACCTTGGATTAACACATAGGCTACATTTCATCCCGAGTTGTATTTAAGGTAGACTCTCCAGGGATCGTGAAACTCCACGTGGACAAAGTCACGGGCAGTATTTAATATGTTTTAAAAATTATAATGGGAATATATGGGACAGCATCCACACTTTTCTATGCTAACACAGACAAAAGTCAAAAAGGCATGTTCGTGCACATAAATGTTTGAGCTGTCCGGGGATCCAACCCAAGACCAGCAGCTTAAAGAGTAAACCTAAATGCCAAAGTAATTCTTCATGTAAGTGGCGTATACTTTTTAGTGTCTGTGTCCGAATAGTGTCCGACCGAAACTTTTTTCAGACGAAAATGAAACCAAATCCCAACTTTTGGCCTTGCTCTCTGTTTCGGCTGAAACCGAAACTTCAGCTGTCGCGGAACCACACACAATAGATAATCTATTGTTAACCTGGTTAACGACAGCGGGGATATAAAATACTCGTTCGACTATATTGTGGCCCAAACTGAATATAACCCGAAAATTGCATTTTTGGCCGAAACTGGCCGAAAACGAAATTTCGGTCGGCCGGACTTTTTATTAGTATTTGTATATTCTCCACCCTGTATACAAGGGGCGAGCCACCAAAGAGCGTTGAATACGTTTGTAACCGACGTCTGTGTATGGGGAGATATTAAATTCCAAATGACCGACACTCTACGTTAATATAATATGCTAATCTGAATTATTTTACTTGAGAGAAGGATACTTTGAGATAGTTTTAGTTAGAATAAACCCTGGCTACAGAATACAAATTATATTTTGTTACGTTATTTTAATCAGGGCTAAATTCAACCGGTTAAGTAGATTAAACTTTTTATTCTAGTATTTAAATAATTTACTTCGTGAGGGGGCGTAGTTAAAGAAACTAAATCGTAAGAAGCTACGAAATCTAATTTACTAAGTGGTAAGCATCTTGTGCAAGAGGTCGTCTTGGTTGTTACTACGGCAGTGTCGCATTTTACCGCGAAGCAATAGTGTGTCAGGGTAAGAAGGGCGTTCTAGCGAGAGAAATAACAGGGCAAAAGAGACTCCAATGCATCTGAGAGAAAAATCAATGTATCGGAAAAAGCACAGTGCTATACGCAAAACTACAGTTAGTACTCGTATATAAGTGTGAATGATGTACATTAGCAAGATTATTAAATTTACTAGACACATGAAATACGTTCACTTCTTGTCAAGGCCACAATTGCACCCCAAATAACTGATATGACGATTACGGACATCCCTAATCGTAATAAATAAAAATACTGCTCACTTTACACTGCTGCAACAGCTAAACGGGTTAGGCTGAAGAGTGGAAGGGACATCCTCTTCATCATCGTAGAATCAGTCGTAGAATATAATATATTTTATTATTGTTCCAAAAAGTATACATTTGAATGTGCTTAAATTAATTTACAATTTACTAGTTTCTACATAGATTGGTACCAATTTATATATTAACATAGAAATGCGATACAAACATTTGTTTAGTAGATAGTTAGGTTTAAAGTGAACAAAGTAAACTAAATACAAGAACAAACCTAGTGATGTGACAATCATAGTGTGCTTATATTTCATATTGTTGTTATCGATTTGTCTAAAACAATGGGTCTCTTCTCAATGTAGGTAGGTAAGTACTTACATACATAAAAGTAAAATAAAAAATAAACACAAACAATTAGAGTAGGTAGTGTTTGATACTCGGACAAGAAAATCTGCCTCCCGAGTATCAATTCTCTCCTGCATGCAGTTACGGTATAATTAAAAATTACGTCTTGTGTAAATACATACACGGTAAAAATTATTAGTAAATGGCGGGTAGAAACTAATCTGTCAATAGAAACACGACTCACAAAAGGCGACGTGCACAAAGAGCAACTACTGTTTAAATGTGTGTGTAATACGTATAGCCGTATATTAAGCCTTTCACACACGTGTGCATTTGTTTATTGAAGAAATTCTAAACTTTTTATTTTTAAACATCAGATATTGGTAGAGAAAAAAAATAATAATCTTAGCGATTGTAATTATAAACATTACCCTTTTTTATATAAATAGTGTTAGTAGTAGACTTGTTTTTGATGAGTTGTTCAATGTTGATTTGATTGAAGATCTTTAAATAGCACGTAAAATTTCATATTCAACTTCAATATAATTTATTTAGTTACGCTTGAGCTTAGAATGACTAAAATGGATATTATAGACTATGTATCATTTAGGTTACGTAAGATGTCTAAATTAGAGGGATTTTAGTAGCGCGTTTCAAAAACTTTTTATATTATATTTTAAATGTTATTTTTTGCTCGGAGCTTTACAGTTGGTAGGTACTGTTAGCTAAATTATGACAGTGTATATATATCATACCCGTTAATAATATAACTATGCCGAAATTTGCAATGTGTGTGGTATGTGTGTGGTAGAATGTTCACTGCTAAACATATGACTCCCCCATGTACTACTATTCTCTTCAGAATATCTCCTTACTTTTGGCATGGACATCCGTATTGACCTGAACCAGCGCAACTACATCAAGAGTATTATCAAGTTATCTTCCCGCAAACTCGGAGTCCTGAACAAAGCGAGGCGTTTCTTTACTCCGGATTAGCGTTGCCTTCTATAAAACTCAGGTGCGTTCTTGTATTAAATATTGTGGCCACGTACCAATGTTGCTAAGTATAGCAGAACCATCCCAGAGGCGCGACGTTGCAGTCTGTCGAGAGAATCCATAAGCATCCATATCTCTCGACAGACTGCAACGTCGCGCTGTCCGTATTATTGGAGACACTGAAGTCACTCAACACCTAGAACCCCTACAAATGCGTAGAACTATAGCTTCTCTAAGCATTTTGTACCCTTTGTTTCATGGTGAATGTTCTGAAGAGCTTTTTAATCTCTTATCTTCCTCACCATTTCGACCCCGAACTATTAGTTCCGGCCTAGCATTGCATCATTATAAAAAAAGTATGTTTCCCAAAAAAACAGGAAGCACCCTGCATCCAGCGCCATCGATTCTTGTGGTCTTTGTCAGGTCTTCTTACATTGCCGGTGGATGACTTGCGCTGCAACTCTCGCTCTCTCTCTTGCGGTTGTTGTATAGTTTTTCTCGGTATTCATTCTAATAATGAACTGACAAAATGATCGTCATTCAATAAAACTGATGTTTAATATTCATGTACTGGTAAAATTATTATAGCTCGAAATACCTTGTTACGCGTACCAATACCACTTAATATAGTAACAGTTTCTTGATTTTGTTATAAAAACTAACGTAGTTTTTAATCATTTTTAATTAGAAATACGGGATTACTCACGTAATATTTATCGGATAGGTCCGAGTATAGTTTCTACCACATTCGGTGGTCTTTTTCAAGGAGTGTTTACCAGTTTCTTGATTCCTATTTTGTTTTCAATTCAGTAATCATTTCAATTTAGTAATTCACTTTCCAAAATTCTTTCTGAAACAATGAATTGAGAGCAACTGGTTATTTGTCATTTTTAAAATGACTGTTTTATTTTCAAATATAGAACAGAGCTGTTTCTATTTAATTTTAATTCAGAAAAAACACTTTAAAATACAAAATAATAAAGGACTTAGGATACACAATAATAAAGGACTTAAGATACTTTTACCATCTCCTGGAACTACTCGTACATCAACAACTTAGTGGTAATTTAATAGGAATATAAAAGCAAAAATATACTTTGATTTTACTTGCCATGTACCTATAACTTTTGGAGTAGGTCTACGCCTGGATGAGTGGAATCATTTGAAATGTTTTTGTCATTTAATTTTAATGGGTAATGAACTTAACAGTATCTTATTTTAGCTATCATTTCATCACTAACGAGCATTTGCCACCTGAAGATCGAAGGCGGACTCGTTAGCGAAATGCCCACTAGAGGCCTTCCTATCCGTCTTGCAGAAATCGACCCTGGTATAGAGCTATGAATCTTCCGCAAGGTCTTTAAATATTTATAGGTATTATTAATAGTAAACATTGCATACTTCTACTTCAGTAGCTTTTGTTATTGAAATTAGTATGTTATTAAAATGCCTGGAGCTTCTGACAAAAAATGCAGAACAACACAAAGTTTCAATTTCTATTGTCACCATATACAGTTCTTAGCTAGAGATAACTCCTTTTACCAATAGTTCAGTGATTATATTGGTAATTTTGGCTTTTTAAATTTGACTCACTTTATTTTAATGTATATTTAATACCCCTTTGAAACCGTCATTGATTAAAGCAACATATTGAAACATAAAAAAAAACGGAAGAATGCATCTGGATTTGTCCCAAAGAACGCCTGTCAAACGCCTATATATTATCTAGAAGTTTTAACCTTTCAAGTGATTTGGTATAATTTATGTAGGATGTTTAAGTCTTAAATACGCATGTTTTGTAAAAAAGGTTGATCTTTCAGCGCTATATTTATCGCCTTTTCTAATAACAAAGGCTAACGGTTAACCCCTCACCAGTCGATTGTCAATATAACAATGAAATTTCTATTGTGTCTGGGTCGTTCGACTGATGAAGTATTATACAATACAATACAATACAAAAACTCTTTATTTGCACCAAAGTAAATACAACATAAGGAAACAACTTAAATAGTAGGCACAAATGGGCGGTCTTATCGCTAAAAGCGATCTCGTATCGATATAGCGATCTCGCGATCGATATAATGATTCCTAAAATACATGTATTAACAAATATATGCTATAAATGTTAAGAACGTAAAGGTTTGGACATAATTATGTTTGTTATTCAATCACGCAAAACCGGCTCAAGCGATTTGCATGAAATTTGGTAGGTAGATAGATCAGGCAATATTATTTATACACAGACCTACAATACTTTTCGTCATCATCACTATCCATTACTAAGCGAGTGAAACCGCATTGCCCAGCAAGTTCTACATAAACCTTATATTTTAAACCATAACCAACCTTCATATTTGTTTAATGTATGAAATTAGTTTTGACAAATAATGATGCAGTTCTAAAATTTCCTAGCTCTACAGCTCAACTCAAACTGTGTAGTAAGAATCTCCAAACTGTAGTTAAGTGTACAAATTACTTAATTTAAGGTTAAGTTCACGTCGATCAGTCAAGTGTTCTAAATGCCCAGTTAAGTTTCAACTTAAGTTGGGTATTTGGGTCCATACCCTATTCAATTTGACTATAGATTGTTGTGATAGTTTGGGATAATATGACTAATAAGTTAAAATGGTACTGGTATTCATGTACTTATAAAATTACATATAGTAACACACCTGATGTAAAGTATTGATGCGGCCAAAGATGGAGCATGCTTGCTTAGAAAATACCTGCTTACTGACAATTTGAAGAGTCCCAAGGCGACGCTGGTATAATATTCCATATTGTCACTCACGTAATGAAGGTCGAAGTATATTGCTTGGTGCAATTAGAGGAAACGTCAGCTAATACGGATTCCAGGTTTCTGTTCGCAGTCCGATGGTTCACCATGGACTTCAAAGCATTAAGCCGATCGTCCACCACCAAACCAAGTTAGTTTAGCTTAGCTCACATAGTGTATAAACTATTTTGGTTGGCGTATATAGGCGTAGTTTGCGGTGGACGTACATGTATGCAAAACGGGCTCGACTATGTGAGTTAAACTAACTTAGTTTAGTTGACTGTGGACGATCGGATTTAGAAGCATTGGATAGTGTAATTCAAAAGCACAACTAAAGCTTCATTATGAGGACTCTGACAAGCCTTGACAGATTTTTTTACTTGATTAGGATCTAGTGATTTTTTTCTAGTTATTAGTAGCTCTATTAGGTATATATAGACATAGACACATTTTGAAGTGAAGCAAATGCTTACCAGAGGCTGCCTATTAACAACTGTGGCAACTAACAACCAGCTCACTTGCCCAGAGGCACGCTGCTTAGAAGCAGCATGCCTCTGTGAAGCAACATGTGATACACATGTCACAGCCTGTCGTAGAAACCAATATCACATAACCAAGACCATGAACAGTGTTATTTCAAGAGTTTCAAAACAAGATAGAAGTGAAGCTTTTTTGTTTTTCTACCAACTTCCAAAAAATGGAGAAGATACTCAATTCGACTGTAATGTTTTTTTAGCTACCGACTTCCAAAAAGGAGGAGGTACTCATTTCGACTGTAGGTATGTTTTTTTTTCGAGTGGTTAAACAGATTCTCAAAATTCTTTTTTATTTGAAATCTGGTGCATCCCCTTTGGTCCTACTTAAATTTCATCGAATTTGATCTAGTAGTTTTTGAGTTACACTCTAATAAGTGAATAGAATGGAAGGAGGTTTCAAATTTTCAAATTAGTACAAATGTTTTTTCTTACAATACCTGCCGTGTTTAATCTTTGACCATTTGAAACATATAATAATCAGTCTATTAAGTTTAAACTGCTGGGACACGAGCCTTCCTCTCAGATAGAGGAGATCTCTCGTTATGTATACATATACAGTGCCATTGAACCAGTTTAATCACAGATAACAATGGGTATTTAGCGCTTTTCTCCACAGACTATGGAAAACTTTTTCATAACTAATTTTAATAATGTGTATGTTATACTATATATGTTATAAATGCATTTACAGTGTACGGTATTGTTGATGTCGAATCACGCACAGTGTATTATGTCCGTGCGTGACGTCACCTGTCGTTCCCAACGGAAGACCAGCGTCGTTTGTTTACAACCGGCACTATGCTGAGTTGTGACCGGCTTGTATCAACGAAAACCTACTGTTCATTTTCTTAATTATGTTTTTATTTCCTTTTTCTGTAACATGTTTTTTTGCCACAATAAAATGTATGTCTATGTCTATATACGAAGTATATATCGATGAGAAATGTCCAATATGAACTTAGGTAGTTAAAGTCACGACCAGAAATTTTAAGCTACTTACACTTAATACGTATGGTTATAACGGAATTCACGAAACAATGAATTTAACAATCTTCGTAATGATGTAAGTTATTGTCTTATATCTAATGTTTGGAACGAATGTGAATATAAATGCAATTAGGACGATAAACTACCGGAATAGCGTAATTCGTTTTGGGTTTACTAATGAGTTTTCAACATTAACAAATCTATAAAAAAACATACGTGTGTTTATCTTGCAATCAGTCATATTCACTTACAGATACAGTGAAGGCTTTTTGGCAAGGAGGGTGCTACTTTTCGTAGACACAACCCCCTTTTTTACAAAATCAAGCCAGTTCACTATCTTGTTTGAATCTATCTATCAAAAATCAAAAATCAATATTTTTCTTTTTGATGAAGTTTTTTCTGCATCTACTTCTTGGATCCTTTAAAGGCTGTCTACAAAAAATAAAAAGGAGCTTCTAAGAGTTGTTATAATGTCCAAAAGTCGTTATTTGTCTTAACATAAAATGAAGATCCCAAGAAAATCATGATGCTGCGGTGGAACAGCTATAAGCACATCAATGGTAGGTAGTTTTCTATACCTACATACGTTGGTGGCAACAAAGTTTACCACACAAAAAAACAGTTTCCCAGAATTGTGAATGTAAAATGGTTAATCAGTAATCGTAGTACGATTACGGTAAATTGGTCCGTGGGGCACGGTTCTGTCACGCTCGAATATCAAACAGGCTTGGGCAACCACTTACTGGCCAATGCGTGATGTGCTTAGTATGTCTAAAGTAAGAACCACGTAAGTCAGTTTCAGATGTTTTTAGGCAATCTAAGATTTCCAACAATATTAGTTTGTAAATTGTTAATAATAATAAATAAATAATTGTTAGAAATAATACATATTTTAAGATCTTCTACCGGAAAACTATTTTGTTTTCTACCGACTTCCAAAAAAGAAGACGTACTCAATTCGACTGTAGTTTTTATGTTTGTTACCTCATATTTTTCGACCTTGAGGAACCGATTCTCAAAATTCTTCGTATATGAAAGCTGGTGCTTTCCGTGTGCTCCCATTTAACTTTAATCAAATTCAGTCCAGTAGTTTTACAGTTACACTTTAACTGAATAGAATGAAAGTCGTTTTCAAGGTTTTCAATATGTACTTGTTTAAATTTAAATTGCGTACCTTTTGGTTGATTGAGATAAGATTGGGTAAATATTCGGCTTAATCGTATGATCTTGGAAATATGAAAAATATATTTCGAGTAAAACTTCATACGAGTAGCAATAATTAAAAATAATAACGTAAGTAACAATAGCATCACCCTTTGTTATATTAAAAAAGGTAACATAATTGTGATGGGATATTTTAGTTTACTTTTTATGCCTCTACACTTATCATGGTCATAAACGATTTGACAATGTCTTTGAATGAAAATTACAGGCCGGTTGGCGCAGTTCATGCAGCAGAGATCCCTGCCTTCTGAGCCACTGGCCCCGAGTTCAATCATCAGGTCAAACATTTGTGTGCATGACCATTTCTGTTTGACCTATGCCTAGGTGTATATATCAGTCATCAGGTTACCATAGTATAGGCTCTGCCTAGTCTGGGACCTGAAGATCTTGTGTGGATGTTGTCCTATACATTTTTGGTGACAAAATATAGAAGTGATTCATTTGACAAGTTCTGCGTAGTACGTGCACTGAAAAACTAAAGTAAAGTGTAGTAAGAAACTTATTACTGCCTCCTAGGCTTGCGTGCATATTAAACCACATCAATGTAATAAAATGTTTTATTAATACTAATAAGCACCTAGAAATCATTTTTACATAGAAATATAAATTATTTTGGTTATCAGTAGGCTAGCAAAAAAACAATAGGCGTCGATACCATATCTCTTAAAATTTCGCAGGTGTGCATGTCCTAGTGTATTGTTTTCGTGAATAAGCACCATTTGGAGGTAAAAACCTAAGAAAAAGCTTATAATCCTCTTATATTATGGTTTTGTGAGCAATTCCCGTAATTTGATAAAGGCAGCCGCCATATTGTTTTGATAACAAGTGAGACTACGATTTTGAGATCTATTTTTTTTGTATGACAATTTGTGGATTTATTATGGATAATTTATAAAATAGGTAGTATAGGTTTTCAAAGTCTATTATACCGTTGTGATTGTATGTTTACTCTTTTTACACCTGCTTGAGAGATAAAATTGGTCTTTGTAGAATTTATTTCATTTGTTATTTTTTTTGTTGCGGTTTTATATATTTTTTCGGTTGACTTTACCTCTATAATTTGACTAAAAAGAAACACATAACATAATAATAGAATAAAGGAAGATATACTGGGTAACCAGTGTAAATTTACGCCGTTTACAGATATAAAATAGAACCAATAGCTGTTTTACTACGATTTTACTCCTGCAAACGTTTGCGGCGCGCGCTAATTTTTTAAAATAGTGAATTTTCGCGCTTTTTCCGTTCGTTTTGGCGCCAAAATATTTTTATTTTTAAGCTACTTAACTGGCAAAATCACTAGTTAAATGCATACTTATTTACTAAAACTTGGCCATATGAACAACATCATATACAGTTGCTGGTAAGTATCTAAGAAAACAACTATCAAGAGAAATAGTGACTAGTACAACTATGCTAAGAAAACTACCAAATCAATTAAAGTTTGAGTTAGGTGGTTTTGCTTTGAGATTCTGATTGTGTAGCCCAATCCTTGCTGTTACTCTATCTGGTATATCCAGCTAATATTTACATAATTTTTCAATAATCTCCTGATTTATAAATAGCTTTAATACGTGTATGGAATAATAGGTTTATTTTGCAACAGAATTTCGCTTTCATTATCTAGGAAAAGCTTGCCATTACCTTTGAATTATAAGCACAAAATAAAGCGATCATATTATATTCTGCTTAGTTGCGTATATGTAAACACTAGCTGCGCCCTGCGATGTTACCCGCGCATAAAAAGTATGTCGTTTTACTCTGTGTCCTTTTCCGTACCACTTATATGCAAAATTGCATGATGAACGGTTGAGTAGTTAGTGCGTGAAAGCGTTACAAACAAATAAACCGAGGAAACAAACAAAATATATTATATATTTAACAAACAGACCCTAAGGTGACCCGCCAGCAGTTTCGCTCGCTTGATCTTGATATAGTGGTGGAAGTGCCCTTTTGGAACCTCGAGGTCCTGGGTTCGATCCCCGGGTTGGACAGTTAAAATAATTCTGATAAAGAAAGATATTCACAATGAAAGTCCGGAGTATTGAAAAATGCCCCGTATATATTTAGACAACAGGCTCGCCCCCTATAACATGATACCAAAAAATTCACCTCCGTGGTGATGGATGATGATGATGATGAAAAGTGTCCTATTAAGCTGTTTACCTCTTATCTAATATAATAAAGGCGAAACTATTTGTTATGTTGTGTTTAAAAACAACATGTACCTAAGTAACAGGCGATTCACTCAAGACCGGACAAATGTTTCACCTCCGTGGTGATGGATGATGACGAAAATGGTATCATTTATCTCTTTGCCAATTATCATCAAAATCAGTATAGCCGTTCTTGAGTTATAAATGGTGGGTAAAAACAGTATACCTTCGTACATAAAAATAAAATTAATCACTATGGAAAAAAACTGTTATAACATTTCATCACCCTTGACTGCATTTTGCTTTTTCACTTTCGTAGAAAACCCGTAATTCGTAAAACCAAATTTCGTAGTTCGTTTTTGGGAGTGAGCTTTCTACTTTTCTGTCGGTGGGGTCGAAATCTCTCGACTACAGTCGGCTAAACAAAAAGGATGACATGTCGACTCTATTGCCAAGCACGTCCAGTGTGTCGAGCTGTCAAAATCAAAGCGTGCTTTTGACTAAGCTATCAGAAACTGACACATCTTTGACAGAAATCTATTGATAGAAGATAAGTCATTATTACGATCTTCACGTAGGCGGAGATCTTGTTATTTTATCTATGCCATGTCCAAAAATATTAAGCTTTTCACCCCCGTGGTGGATGATGATGATGACGACTTAAAAGTTTCCTTGTGTTTGTGTGTTGTTCCAGCGCCTCATCAACCGCCATACCAGCTTTCATCGAAATTGGCCAAGCCGTTTATATTTGTCTGTACGTAAGTCCTGTATTTTTAATTAATGTTTAGTAATTGATATTCTAAGTATTTAAATTTACTCGTATAATACTATTATAGTAATTGCATTTGACCATATATTATGACATTTTGGAAAATATAAAGGTAGATATGGCCTTGGAGAAGACTATTGCCGTGATTTTATTTTGCATAGAATAAGGTTGTCACGATCTCTCGGAAACTGCCCTTTAATTCAGGAAAATATACTTATTTTATATGTTATTCGAAGATGGTACAAGCATAGCACCCCGCGTTAAATGGTAACCTTTGCCTATAAAACATATATTTCTTCACAAGTGACGAGGTGTACTACCCGTTACTCTGAGACATAAGTCGTTAATCTCATGTGCTTCTAATTTTTGCTGCACGCATACCATACAAGCCTGCCGTACCATTCTATAAGAGCAAACATCGTGCATCTTTGACGACATCCATGAAACAAATGACGAGATGACAAGAAACGTTAGAAAAACACCGTTATGTAGAAAGGCGTTATCTCATAAAGTACTTGACATCGGTGAACTCGTCGACGGGCGCATCGACGAATCATTAGAGAATCACACGGCTGAACATAGTGTTACGTGTGGCAGTACTTCTCCGGACAAACTCATTCACAAAGAGTTCTACTGCTAAAAGTAACCGCTTTGCTAATCTTGGATATACTTCAGCAATGTTTTGCATATTTAATCCATTCTGCGATTTAAGCCCCAATGTATATACATAAAGATTGAGATATACTATACATCCATATACATACATACATTTTTTCATTTATTTTTTAATAAATATGTCATGCGATTGTTGGGATGTAAGGGGCGAGCCAACATCTTTTGACCCAAGTCAACCTCACCTGCACGCGGTGCATCCTGCTGATCGACGAACGAGGCTCTGACAACCGACCGATGGCGGTATACCCATCCCAACAGGCGTCGCTAAATGCAACAGGCCGGTGACGGGCAGCAGCGTCACCGGTGCGAGAAGCTACGCCCTGCGATCGCCAACCCGCCTGCCCAGCGTGGCGATTACGGGCAAACTCCTCCAATGCAGGACAACAAAAAGTCACGGCCCCTAGTTCCCGGCGGCCCTGCTATTCCTGGTCATGGTGGCGACCATGGTAACGGCGGGGTGAGGGGTGCTAAGAATCTCCGGGCTACGGGAGGCCACCACAAACAACTGACTCTGGCGACGTATAACGGACGCACGCTAAGGCTTGACTCGCATCTGGCGCAACTAGAGGTGGAACTTGGGAAAATTAGGTGGCACATACTGGGGTTGAGTGAAGTCCGAAGAGAGGGGGAGGACACCTTAACCCTAGAATCGGGCCACCTTATGTACTTCCGAGAGGGAGACCAACAATCCCAAGGTGGCGTTGGGTTTCTGGTAAACAAGTCCCTTTCTGACAACGTTGTGGAAGTGTCCAGTGTGTCGAACAGGGTAGCGTACCTTATTGTAAAGCTCACCGAGAGGTATAGCCTCAAGGTGGTGCAAGTGTACGCACCGACCTCGACACACTCGGACGATGAAGTGGAGGATATGTTCGATGACATATCGAGGGCCCTCCACTTCACTACAAAGACCCAGTACACCGTTGTCATGGGAGACTTTAACGCTAAAGTGGGAGTACAGAATTTCGGCGAATCGGTAGTAGGATGCCATGGCTTTGGACGCAGAAATCATAGGGGGCAAATGCTCGTCAACTTCCTCGAACGGGAGGGGCTCTTCTTGATGAACTCCTTCTTTAAGAAACAGCCCCAAAGGAAGTGGACGTGGCTAAGCCCCGACACTAGGACTAAAAATGAGATTGACTTCATCATGACGAATAAAAGGCACATATTTAGAGATGTCTCCGTGATCAACAGGTTCAATACCGGTAGCGATCACCGACTTGTCCGAGGCTCTCTGAATATCAACTTTAAGGCGCAACGTGTCCGTCTGATGAAGTCCAGGCTCCGACCAACACTGCTCCAAACCATTGCAGGATCTGAAACATTCCAGCTAAACCTGGAGAACCAATTCGCTGCCGTGGAAACCACCACAGACGTAAACCAGAACCTCGAAAATGTGACCTGGGTCCTCAGGGAAGAAGGTACGAGATTTTGTTACATGCAGCGTAAGGGCAAGAAGTCCAAGCTTTCAGAAAAGACTTTGGGGCTAATGAAGGAACGACGTGAAAACCCACCCATCACTTCGTTAGAAAAGTGGACTCTAAACCGAGAGATCAACAAGAACGTACGACACGACCTCCGGTGCTTCAATACTCTTTCGATCGAAAGAGCGATCGAGCAGAATCGGGGGTCAAAGGTGTTCGTACAATCTCTTGGAAGAAGCCACCTGACGAAGTTGACCACAGTTAGTGGAGAAGTCGTTGCTTCGAAGCCGGCAGTCCTTTCGGAAGTGGAGGACTTTTATGGCCGATTATACGCATCGCATGCATCTCGACCTGATCCCGAAAATGATCCTAGAGCCACGTTAACACGCCATTTCACCGAAGACTTGCCAGAAGTCAGTATTGGCGAAATCGAGATCGCTCTTGGACAGCTTAAAAATGGAAAAGCTTCTGGAGAGGATGGCGTTACAACAGAGCTACTAAAAGCAGGAGGTAAACCCGTACTGAGGGAGCTCCAAAAGCTTTTTAACGCTGTCCTGTTCAAAGGGAGAACTCCAGAGGCGTGGAGTAGGAGTGTGGTCGTCCTGTTCTTCAAAAAGGGAGATAAGACCCTGCTGAAGAACTATCGACCCATATCCCTTCTAAGCCACGTCTATAAGCTGTTTTCAAGAGTGATCACGAACCGTCTTGCGCGTAGACTCGACGAATTCCAACCACCGGAACAGGCTGGGTTTCGGAGCGGATACGGCACCATAGACCACATTCACACAGTGCGGCAGATTATACAGAAGACCGAAGAGTATAATCAGCCCCTGTGTCTAGCATTCGTGGACTATGAGAAGGCCTTTGACTCGGTTGAAATCTGGTCTGTTCTGGAGTCCCTGCAGCGTTGCCAGATAGATTGGCGATACATCCAAGTGATGAGATGTCTTTACGAAACCGCCACCATGTCCGTCCAAGTACAGAATCAGCAAACAAGTCCCATACCGTTGCATCGAGGAGTGAGACAAGGGGACGTTATTTCCCCGAAATTGTTTTCAAATGCAATGGAGGATATGTTCAAGACGCTGAACTGGAAAGGACGTGGCATTAATATCAACGGCGAATACATCTCTCACTTGCGATTTGCTGACGATATCGTCATCGTGGCAGAGACGCTGCAGGACCTGCAACAGATGCTGAATGACCTGGCTGACTCTTCTATACGCATCGGCCTACGGATGAACTTGGACAAAACCAAGGTCATGTTCAACGAACATGTTCTACCGGAACCGATTGCGATACACGGTGCCGTTCTCGTAGTTGTTCAAAAATATGTGTACCTCGGGCAGACATTGCAGTTGGGAAAAAACAACTTTGAGAACGAGGTGAATAGAAGAATTCGGCTGGGCTGGGCAGCGTTTGGGAAGCTACGTCGAGTCCTTACTTCGCCGATTCCACAGTGCCTGAAGACGAAAGTCTTCAATCAGTGCGTCCTTCCCGTCATGACATACGGAGCCGAAACATGGACACTGACGGCTCGAATGGTCCACAAGCTCAAGGTCGCTCAGCGGGCTATGGAAAGGGCTATGCTCGGAGTTTCTCTGAGGGATCGCATCAGAAATGAAGTGATCCGTCAGAGAACCAAGGTCATCGACATAGCCCACCGGATCAGCAAGCTGAAGTGGCAGTGGGCTGGCCATATTAGCCGTAGAACCGACAACCGTTGGGGTAAACGAGTTCTAGAGTGGAGACCGCGTCTCGGCAAACGTAGTGTAGGACGTCCTGAGGCACGGTGGAGTGACGATCTGCGCAAGACGGCTGGCAAAAACTGGATGCGAGAAGCCCAAGATAGACCTAAGTGGCGTGCAATTGGAGAGGCCTATGTCCAGCAGTGGACTGCTACAGGCTGATGATGATGATGATGATGAAATATGTCATGTCTTATTAATATAAAATAACAAACTAATTTATGTTTTTATATATCATGGACAGACGACCTGATAAAGGTCGCAGGACGACGTTGGATGCAGGCCTCCAACCGGTCCTTTTGGAAAATTATGGGGGAGGTATATGTTCAGCAGCGGACGCCTTGCGGCTGAGATGATGATGATGATGATGATGATGATATCCGTACGACCTACTTTACTATATATATACAGTAGATATATAAGTACTATTTAAAAAAGTAAATAAACTTAGCTAACACTTATATATATATATATATATATATATATATATATCATAGTGAAATAACTATGTAGCAATTAATTTTATAGGTTACTTTTAAATATATAAGAAATAAATAAATAAAAAATTGAAATTAGATTTTTTTAAGAACTGAGTGTTATTATCAAAATCTGTTGGAATATGTTTGTGATCATCCTGCATTGCAGTTGGTAAATAGCTAGTCTGTCATAAATTGCGAAAAAATCCTTTGATTTTTTTGCATGATATCGCAGGCAAAAACAAAACGGAACTTTGTGTGATATTTTCAACTATATTATTACTTCGCATGTTGGTAACTTTACAGTTATAAGAGTGCGAGAATTCTTGCAAAATAAGGGTTTAGTTACAGTACTCAATTTACAAGGAATATCCACCGATACTTACCTACAGGCCAATACTAATTTAACGGCCATACTTACAATTGAAATGGAGGCGAAACATTTTTTCCGCATGCTCTATTGGTTGTATTGTTATAATTATCTAAATAAAAACATAAAAGTTCGCTGAATAGCTAAAGAAGGGCTAGATGGATTTAGATATTTTTAAACTTTCTTAATAGTCAAAGTAAATTTTCAAAGAAAAAGAAATGGCAAAAATTGCCCAATAAATTGGGTAATTCGGGACAAATTGAATTAATTTGCAAAACAGATCGGTTTCAGGTGAATACATACCAAAACCTAAAAATATTAGTCCTTTATGCAATTAAAACAGGTCACAGGATAAAAATCATCTCTAATTCAAACTAGATTAGATCTGAATCGAATCAGCGAACAAACAAGACAAACGTGTAATCACACTCCGACCTCTAACCTTCTAAACTACCCAAGTCCT
Organism: Selenia dentaria; assembly: GCA_917880725.1. Classification (NCBI taxonomy): domain Eukaryota; kingdom Metazoa; phylum Arthropoda; class Insecta; order Lepidoptera; family Geometridae; genus Selenia; species Selenia dentaria. The sequence goes on from OU862891.1 coordinate 9,688,514, forward strand.
AACATCGGTTTGGAATGTAAACATCGAGTCATCTCCTAAGGCGCCATCTATAATTTTCTAACAATGCACTCAGCACGTCCAAAATACCTTGATCTCCACTTTCAACCTATCACTCCCTTCATTATAGTTGTTTGGTTAAAAACTGGGAGGGAAAGAAGGTCAGACTAAAATGGTTTCGAAACAAGCTCGATCGATCTGGGATCTATCCTTGGATATTGCATATTTATCAACCTTTGACACGGGTAACTACGTGGAAGTAACATCTTCATGGATGAGAAGAGGAAAACAAACATAAGGTGTTTGAACTGGGATCTTCTGACTGAATCAAGGGAATCTGTGATAAGTAAAGAATTATCCTGTTAAGTTCCCACTGCTGAGAATACAGCCTTTATGTTATAGAGAGGACTACGGGCCGTAATGAGGCATGCTGGCCCACTAAAATTTGAAGGATATGATATGCTATTGGCCAGTCAAAAGTTTTCGGGTTGTCCGAAAAACCGCAGGCATAGTCTAATAGGTAGTCTAGGAGTTGCCCTTAGGATCATATAGTTATTAAGGCATAATAATTTTGCCTTATTGGAATCACCATTATATTCCTACGAACACAACAACAACATGTTCATATAAACATGTTGCTTATGACAAATATGGTTTGTCCAAAAATATTAGTAGACCTAAGTGGCGTGCAATTGGAGAGGCCTATGTCCAGCAGTGGACTGCTACAGGCTGATGATGATGATGAGCAAAAATATTATAATGGCAAAACATCAGCAAACACTCGTCATATGTAGCATTATGTGATAAAAGTTTCTTATCAAGGAAGGTGTCATTCAGTTCCATGATGATAATTTAATGATTACCTTTAGCCTGCGCCCATACTGCCAACGCGGCCAGAGCTTTGGGCGGTTATTTTCATTCATTTCATTGTCACTACCGTCGGGAATAATCAAGACTGCTTAGATGGCCGCTTTTTACGGAGAGTTTATTCCTGCCCATCGATAGCGCCTGATAGTGTGGTCTGTCTGTATAGACATACGCTATCAATGCGCATTCAATCTTATCAGCCGTGCGATTCTGTAATGTTTCGTCGACGAGCTCACCAATGTCAAATACTTCGCCCTTGTACATAAGGTTGCTTTTCCAACGTTTCTTATCATCTCTTCATTTTGGTTCACGGATATTGTCAAAGATGCAACGATGTTTGCTCTTAGAGAATCGCACGGCTGTACTTTTCTCGTCGCGTCCCGTACGTCAAAATGGCTGGAGTTAATAAAATTAAAGGATCGATTTTGTGGAAATTAAAGGTTAAAAAGGTTAAAGAAAACCACTTCATATACTACTATATACGTAATTGTATCATATATTTATTTATTCGTTTGTTTCAGTCTCTGTGGCTATCACAATCATTTGTAAAACACTCACACTTTATGCATAATAATTCATGTAAACGTTCAGTGTGCCCAGCACAAAAATATGCTTAAGTGTAACGCTATCGTATCGTTTACGTATTCAGTATAAACTATAAGTTATCTGTGTCATTATTATAAATGACAGTTTGTACTAAATACGTTAACGATGCGATTACGTTACACTTAAAAACAGATTTTCGTGCTCAGCCCACATATACAATTATAGGTACCTACTATATAGCAGAATTTAGCTAGATCTCAGATATACGTGATCAAAGTAGCAGAAACACAAAATTAGTGAAGTCGACAAAATATTTATAAAATTCCTAAATATTACTTAAATTATATTTATAATATTACCACTAACATAACGTAAATTATAATTAAAGGACAAGTAAAATAACATATTGTTAAAAGCATTTATAACATGCCTAGTCGGAAAACATGTCAATGTATTTATTAGTTTTTTATATATATTCAAATGTACTGCAACATTGTACAGAGCTTTATAAATAACTAAATAAATTCCCCGCTGATTTCTATATTTACTGGCAATGCGCAGTACATTTTGCCACGATTTAAAACACACTATTTGTCAAGCGCATCCCATGTTCGATCATTACGTCCAATTTCTCTGCGCAACGTCACGAGTCGGGCGAATGGACGTCTATTCCTTGGGCACTGGTCTGAATCACGACCTCGTATCGAGATCTTCGCCGTGTGAGAATATTGTAAGAACTATTTATTACAACATACACGTAATTTGCCTTATATGGAACGCACAGAGGGACTATAAATTTACCTTTTTGTATATTATAAAATTGAAAGAAGAGCTCGTAGCGAAGCTCGAATTAGCGGTCGTAACCGATCAACAAGTTAAGCAACACTTGCTGCGGTCAGGACTTGGATGGATGACCGCTAGTGGCATTATTCAACTGAGCGCTTCCGTGCTCCGGAGGGCACGTTAAGCCGTCGGTCCCGATTGTTTATCTTCAGAGAACAGTCGTTAGGCTATGTCGAAGGCCTTCGGGCGGCCTGAATGAACATGGGTTGGCCACTAACCTATCCGCAATCCGCACTGAGCCCGCGTGGTGGATTATGGGTCAACTCTTCTCTCTGAGAGGAAGGCTCGAGTCCTAGCAGTGGGTACAAAATGGGCTGATTATGATAAATCAAAACGCACCAGCATAGTAAACAATGTGTTGAACACATGAAAATAAAGACCCTAAAATCGGAGTTTTTTTTTTCATTATGGACAAGTACCTACTTGCTATGCGTTCCTGTTAACAGTCTTTTGACGAGGTTATTATGTCGAAAATGCTTAACATATCATTAAATGTTATTACACTTTGTAATACATTTAAAAAAATGTTGCTTTGAAAATGCAGAGATATTCGCAGTCTTCTGACTAAATTATCAACGTGATCTGCTAGAAATATATGGTGAGAAATGTTTATTGCATAGTTAAGTTTTTTTCTTTGTCAGTGGACTCGTTTGGTTACACATTTGCCGTTCCTCAAGTTATTTATAAAAATAGACTGACTCAAGTCACAGTCAGATAAATAACTTAGACATTTACGGTCGGTGCCAATAATCTATCTATCGCCGGTTTATCTTACTAGAAATAGATATTTGCACTTTTTTATGGACGGTATGTCATATTTCTAATGTAAATGTCGATAGATACGAGTAGATTATTGGGATCCCTCATAAATCATAGCCTCCCCTTCTATGTCAAGTTCTAGTGAAGTGGTGGATGCATTACTATTAACCCGTGTAATAGGATTGAACACAGTTTTAGCCAATGTGCTCAATGTGCTGAACGCACCCGCAAACCTTCTGAATTTCGGCTGACAGCCGAACGCATCGCGAAAACAGACGAAGCTCGTCCACCGGACGGCCGCGAAACACACGCCGTGACTTTGTGTTGTACCTACCTCTATAAACTTTTTTGTCCAAATGATATTGTTTCCTCTTTTACTGTGAAACACTAAATTAATGTCATTGTCCAAAATCGTGCATCGAACTTCTTTACTCCAAAAACTCAGCCTTGAGAACCTATAACAAGTCCCATCCTTACACCCGTCCAGTGTCTACTTCTTTTGGTTTCTGTCCGAACTACGCATAAAAGTTCAGATAAAAAATATTAGATACACTTGAATAGTTTGACCGACTAAAAGCGAGTTTATACTGATCTGATAACATTAGTTACAAAGCAGAGGTATACATATGTGTTTACATTAGATGTACGCGCGACATGTGTTAGCACTTTTTTGTACGTACACATGGAGTACGCGCGACACGCTTTTTAGGTTATTGACGAGGAGGCGTAAAAACAAGTTTGCACATGATTTTGTTCTCTTTGTCTATACTCGTGCATGGTTAATGATCTATCATTATAACATGTCAAAATTTGGCAAAACTTATGTTTAAACAAAATCAAAAAATATCGCGCCATAGTTTTGTTGATTATAAATTATGACTAAAATTTCAGTTACAATTTGATGTTTACACGGCTGGATTAATGTAGTATATACGAGTAGCAGTAATGTAGAAAGTAGAGAGTAGAAAAAATACGTGAGAGGAGTCATGCCCTCGATTTATAAGAAAACAATAACTGCATTTTTTATCTTTCACTTTCGACGGAAATCGACCCGAAACTTTATGAAAAACAAGTAACTGTCTAAAGTCTAAAGACCCTGAATTTTCGTCAGAAACATTTCCCTGCAAACCAAAACATAATAAGGTTTGCACACTTCTGCTTCACTGTTGAATAACTGGCAAAGGTATGTACTTCCCTAGGCAGAACCTTTAAAAGTCCTGCGACTACAGAATTGCAAGCTCACAATAAAGGCCTATTTAGACCTGGGCGTTATTCGGTACCGCGAGCGATAATTTCGCTGTTCACACCAGAGCGGATATCGCTACCGCGCGCGGTAGAGATTAGCGGTTGGCATGGAAGCATGTCGCTGTTACTGCTCCCGCGTCGCCGGGCGGAACTAGTTTCGCCAAACGAGAGAAAATACCGCCTCACTAGTCGGTACAAGTTTCGCTGCAGTTACAAACTTCATACTATTTACCCATAAAGTTCCGCGTGGTATTTTTCGCTACCTATATCGGTAGCGAGTAACGCTCAGGTCTGAATAGGCCTTTAGTACGAAAAATCTTTATTTTGCCTACTTATTGTATTCATCTCGTTTGATAACGTTCTTTTGAGAACCTCGTTTGAACTCGTTGTCTTCTTCGTGGGCGAAATTTAAATCCCGTACTTAAGATTCTAGGCTCTTACCAAGTCATGTTGATTTAACCTGTGAGTAATAACTTATGTGGCTGATTTACAACTTACTAAATCAACTACATAAATGAGATAATAAGACTCAGGATGAGTGCGAACCCTGGAAGCAGACAATGCTCCATTAGATCATCATAACAACTATAAATGGCTATAATGCTCACAATCATGATCAAATTGAGCAACTATTAAACACCCCTACATAAACATTGTAAAACTCGTGTTCAAGTCAAGATCTGACATTGAGCCACTAAAGCACTACAAATAGCTATCAAGCCTTATTCATAGTTAATATTAATTGCTACGAGTAGCACTTTCTTTAGTGTTTCATGACATACTTTGTCTCTAATAAATCTAGGAATGAAGTTCATGAGAAAGACGAGGTATGTATGAACAATATCTTTGTCCTCCTCAACTCTCCAGCGCGAAAAAGGCGTTTTTGGTTAGTAATATCTCACAAGCTTATATTACGCTATTGCAGAGTAAGCATTATTTAATAGTTGGCGGTTTTCTAAAGGTGCTAAAACTTTATGTGAGACAGTGCAATTGTCATATTTTATGGAATTATCAAAAACAAGGTAATCGATTTATCCTTTGTCTTAAATGTTTGTTTTACCATAACCTATAACACTTTTCAAGCAGGTAGAGTGGAAAAGTTGTATCCTACTAATATTATATACGTAAAAGTGTGTGAGTATGGATGTGAGGATCTTTCTTACTCTTTCACGCTCAAACTGCGAGGCCAATTTAGATGAAATTTGGAATGGAGGTAGTTTAGGCGCTGGATTAACACATAAAATACTTTTCATCATCGTCACCCATCACCATGCGGGTGAAAAAGCGTATTATTCTCGGGCACAGCATAGTAAAAAAAACAAGCTCTCGGCCTACTTTAAGATCGTAATGATGACAGTTCTGCCAAAGCTTGTGTCAGTTTCTAATTGCTTAATCAAAAGCACGTTATCATTTTGACATTTCGATACACTAGACGTGCTCGGCGACCGTCAAAGGTGATGAAATGTAACATAAATACCGTCAAGGGTGATGAAATGTAATGACAGTTTTTTCCATGGGGATTCATATTATATTTGTATGTACGTAGGTACTGTATTTTTATTAGTGTTTAGTGATCGATTTACTAAGTACCTAAATTTACTCATGTTAATATTTTATGACATTTTAGTATAAAGATATGGCCTTGCAGAAGATAATAAGTTACTCGCAGTACTAATCGTCGCGGGCACCAGCTAGTGTTTCATACGAGAGCAAATGATTTTATGCCTCGAGCCTTTAAATCACTCCCTTTGCTCAGTAGTCTACATTACAATCACTTGCTACCCTCGTGATTCAATTGTAGACCACTTCGCTAGTTCATCATTCAAAGTTAACATTCGAAGCAAAACGAACTTTGCTCAATTGTTTGAACAAACAACTATTTATAAATTGGGCTGTGTTAAGAAGATTTTAAGAAGTCTCCATGACATTCGAAACCCACCGAGTGACAAGTCTGGGAAGTCGCCAAGACTTCCCAGACTTGACCTTGTGCTCGTCCCAGACATTCAGGACTTGCACCTGATGTGTAGACTGTACTGTGCAGTACCAACCATATCTATAGCTTCAAGTTTTGACACTGCAGTACACTCTTTGCTCTAATTCAGATCACTGATTGCTTTCAGATTTAGATATAGAAGAGAGATGAACTCAATTATCATTCGAATGATTAAGTTTGATTGTACCTAGCGACAATAAATAATTGTCTACAATTTGAAACAGGTATCGTAGTGTACAAATATTTGTGTGCAAAGTCGAGGGAAAATTGCAAAGGTTGCAGTGTATATAACAATAAAGTCTAAAGTTTAAAACATGTATCCTGCGCCCGATCAGGATTTAACAAATTTTTGTTTTTTGTTTGCTAACAAATTTTAATAGGCCTGAGGAACTATATCTGAGATTGATATATGTAGCGAAGAACCCACAAAACTTTAAAATGGTCTCTTGGCAATCATTTGCAAAATAATGAGCCGTGTATAATGTACTTTTGTGTATATATCCAGAACTCCCCATGACAAGATGGTTAGTCAAAAAGTAAAGTATTTCACATATTTTATAAACATAAACATCGGTGAAAATAAAGGAAAGAACGTTTACAAAGTTAAATTAATGTTAATATTTTTTTTTTATTTTTACAATTTATAAATGTGCAAAAAAATAATGTTAAAAACACTGACTATAAATAGAACAACAAGAGAGCGATGTGTAGGTTCCCGCGATGCGCTGCCACAATAGATGCAATACAGAACATTCGCTCAATAACAGTGCACCCAGTGTGCGAGACAGACGGGACACAACGACGAGCGCACTGCACTCAAGATCCTGAAGAAGTCAACAAAATTATTGGTTTTGACTTCGACCACGCGAAAATCTCACATTAAATTAACAATATATAATCATGTATTTGAATAACATAATGACTGTTTACTTTACCTACAACATGGTTCGATGTATTTAAATATGTCAAACTTAATTGCCTAAATGAAGCACGGAATCATATGAAAATATCATTGGACTACCAATGGGAGTCCAAGTTTGCTTAACCCTACTTGATCCTAAATAACTATGGGTCTAGCATGAAAATTTGCGTACGTGAACTAACGTTTTGTTGACGAATACAGTATAGACTATCGTTTATCTGTGGCACAGTTAACTCAACATTTGTACAACAATACAAAATTTGTACGTCAACGATACAATAACGGTACACAACTGTTTTTGAATCGTTTTTGCCCCCACTGAGCGAAAACGATTCAAAAACTAACGATTCGGATGATAAGCGCAGTACAGTGCAGCATAAAACTACAGCTCTTAGATCTGGTTGGCACTGCTAATGGACAAGCGCACTGCTTACTAACAGCCATAGGATTTGCCGTGTCTTCACTCTTCTTGAGAGTATATACATATATCAAGTACATATAGAAAAATTTAATACCAACATTCTATTCAGTTATTGGGGTGTATCTCAAAAACTACTGCACCGAATTTGATGAAATTCACATGGCAAGCACTAGCTATCAAACAAAAAAAGATATTTGATTCATCCTATCGACATAAAAAAACACAGTCGAATTGAGTACCTCCTCCTTTTTAGAAGTCGGTAGAAAAGTCCTTTCATTATGATATTTACCCGTGAGTGGAAGAGAGAGCAAAATACTCGGTGCATCGTTCCCCCGTTTTGTGACCACAGTGAGTAAATTACACTACTATAGACAAACTTCACTGTGAAAAATTCCATTAAATCATATAAAATTTTTTTTTTAAACCAAATCTGATTAACTTTAAAACATGTGTTTGTCTAAGAATCTGCACCCTTTAACTGTGTATTGACTGCATCGTCCAGCTCGGAACATCAACGAGTGAGAGCCCCACGATTTTGCGTGAATTAGAACAACAATAAATAAATTATCCGCGTCGACTCACTGCGGATGCAATTTACCATCTAGTGCACGTGTGTTAGCTGGTTGTGATTTTCTTTTTGGTTCTGATTAAAATGGTATGAAATGGTTTACAGGCTTTTTACATTACCTAATGGTAGTTTTGTTTGTAATGTAATGTAACTCTATATGTTGTAATAAATGTAACTTAATCAAAACAATTTTGTATTGTTTTGATTGAGAAATGACTTTTAACTAGTGGGGGCATAATGGGGACTTTAAGGATAACAAACAATAAAATATATTTTTAAATTAAGACCAATCATTACACTTTGGTTACTTTTTAAACTAACATTTGGCATAGAATTAACTAATCAAATAATGTCTTTAAATTAAATTTTCGAAACCCTTATGTGAACCCCATTGTGCCCCAGGGTAGGGGCAGTATGGGGTACAGAATTCGGGGCAATACGAGGTATATTTTTATTATGCATCACAGAATAAACAGATGTGAATTTCTTCTGTGTTCTCGTCGTCAGCACCTGCGCACGCTGTATGAAACCAACGGCCACATAACTGGCAGGCGACCCAACCCTCTGACGATTTCAAATATGAATTGTTTACGTCAATGCAACATAGGCATAAGATATCCTCGTCTACATTTTCTACATCTGAGTGAGATTTTGTTTCTTTGAATTTTTCTTCAAACGGGGATCATTTGGATTCGAACACTTCTTCGTCCGCTTAAGTTTATTTCGCTCTTCTAACTCGTTTTTGTAGGGCGTTGATGTAAGAACAGCAGTTTTCCCTCTTCGACAATTTTTCCTCCGTGGCTTTTTTCTTCAACTATTGGAATCGGGAGACTGTCCTTGGGAAAAGCCTTTTCGAAGGAAGTTGTTAAATCACGACATGCTCTTCCGTTTCTCCATTTCTTTAATATATCTCACGAGCTCATCTTCTTCTGTATTGGGGTTGTTCTGTTGTAAACACGGGTTTAAAATTACCTGGACTTGAGACAACTCGCCTTTTTTATTTTGGCGACTTGAGGCTCCAATGTGGTCTGTGGAATATCGTATAGTTGAGCTGTAGTTTCTGTACCCTGCTGGTTTGCTTTTTTTGTATCGATTGCTTGTTTTATGCTTTCTACAGGCCAACTTCCTCTCGAACTTTTTTTTGTACGCACGTATCATTTTTATACCTAAAACAACAAAAATATATTATGAAATAAACAGATCAATAATTAAGGCTTGAAAGGGCACAGTGGGGACATCAGTTACGGGGCACAATGTGTTACCCCATCGTTCCCCATAGCCATGCCCCCGTCATGCCCCAATGAGAAATATTATTTACAAACATTTATCAAATAAACGCATCTATAGAGAGAGTGATTTTGTTCAAAATAAATCGATATGTAAAATCTCTAGAAATTCACGATAAAAGAACAATAGTAGTAATTTGAACACTTACCTTTTTACATGCGTTTACATAATCACTCAAAATTACATGAAATTACGTCAAAAAATGTTTTCCGTCGTAAAAAAACAAACGCGCGCAGTCTAGTCAACGATCGCTGTCAGACTCAGACTGAAGAGTGACACAAAACGACCCCCTATTAGCGACAACAACATACGCCTAATGCGCGTAGTTACTTGTATGTGTTGGTGGCCCCGTCGTGCCCCGCAACCCCATTATGCCCCCCTCTCCCCTATAAGAATTTCGTAAAAATTTTAGAAATTAATATTTAAGACTTAATATAAATTTGAAAACGAAGAACTTGTAAGCAATCAAAGGTTTATTAATATCCCTTTCATGATAAACACAACGTAAATCATTTACGTTTGAAGGTATGACGTCGCAACTATCTGCCGTGCGATTCTCTAATGATTTGTCGATGGGATCGTCGACGAGCTCACGGATGTCAAACACTTTTTGAGATATCGCCCTTGTAGATAAGGTTGTTTTTCCAACGTTTCTGGTCATCTCTTCATTTGTTTCACGGATGATGTCAAAGATGCAACGATGATTGCTCTAGTGAATCGCTCGGCTGTGCTGTAACGTTTCTTTCTAATAGATGAGTTAAGTTAAGAGAGTATTTTCTTTATTATACAATACATGGGATACATTATTTCTTTAGTATAAAGTACATTTTAAAAGGCATGACTAATTATAATAATAATATACTAATCTATAAATTTATTCCGTAATTCGAGACGTTAAAGTCCAAAAGCAAATTCAGATTTGCCTCCTCGACCGCAGTTGGGTGTTTGTGATTAATTTAAAAAGCTCAATGTAATATGATATTTATTGTATAATATAATTTATTATAGTTACAACTACAAAAAGAAAAAACATGGTATAATTAACGTTAAATATGCAGGAGGATATTAACTATTTACTGATGGCTCTAAGACAAGCTGTGGACAGCAGCGGGGGCAGCATTATTTGAGCCTGTACAAGAAATCAATCAAGTTTTTACAAGTCGCGTCTGAATATCCTATCCTACTTCATACTAATATTATAAACGCGAAAGTTTGTGAGTATGGATGTATAGATGTGTGGATCTTTGTTGATGAAATTTGGTATGGAGGCGCTGGATTAACACATAGGATACTTTTCATCATCATCATCCATCACCAAGCGGTTGAAACAGCGTAATGCTTGGGCACAGCATAGACAAAATAAAAAGATCTCTGCCTACGTCAAGATCGTAATGATGACAGTTCTGTCAAAGTTTGTGTCAGTTTCTGATAGCTTAGTCAAAAGCAAAGTCAATTTGACAGCTCGACGCACTAGATGTGCTCGGGGACCGTCATCATCATCATCATCATCATCATCATGACCGTCAAGGGTGATGAAATGTAATGACAGTTTTATCCCTGGTGATTAATTTTATATTTAGATGTACGTAAGTCCCGTATTTTATTATTAATGCATACTGATTGATAAACTAAGTATTTAAATTAACTCATATAATACTATTATAGCAATTGCGTTTAACCATGTAGGTACATATTTTATGAACTTTTGGTATAAAAGTAGATATGGCCTAATAAGCTACTCGAAATACTAATCCTGCGCAGACGTAGTCGCGGGCACCAGCTAGTAACTCGGTAAATGTCTGTGGAACTACTCGCAATCTCGGAAGTACTATCATATGATGTGGAAAGATTATCAAAGATTAAGGAATCGCAATGTGATTATCTTTTCCGACAGCCGTAGTGTTCTGCAAAATATTACTCTATACGTCTCTAGCACAAGATGTGTTTTGGTACCATATATGAGATTTAAAGAAAACAATATTTTATGAAAAACAATGATGTATGGATCTGACATTGCACTGGATTTCTTCACATATAAATTGTTGTAAGATACAATAATGAATTATATCGACTTACAAAGGACACGATCGGATCAAAAATGTATATGAGGTTAGAAATTTCGGAAATGTTATAAAATTTAGGTAAAATTCTTTGAAAAGCAAATATTTCATTATGATACAATCCCTACTCAAAAAGAAATCTGGTACAGGATTTTGAAAAAACAGCTTACAAAATCACAGTGGATTAGCAAATGTAAATCAAATCGACATTTGTTAGCAAATAGCTTACAGGCTCCGGTCAGGGTTCGCATGTTACTTAACCCTTTGAGTACCTTTGACGTAAATTTACGTGCGTTTCATTCATAAATCTTTTGTTTTAATTATCGGTATATGAAGGGTTAAATCAAAGACTAAAAACTATTTAATAATGATCTTACGAAAACTCAGACTCTCCTGATGTGGCACCTGCGGAGTTCCAGAGGAACTCCGCAGGTGCCTATATCACATTCTTGGGGCACGTATGCGGAACTAGTTTCTGAGAATGCATATATGCTCTCTTAATGTTAATCCAATTTTTTTGAGGAAGGAGAAATCTAAAGTGTCTTGTCCGCCCCATCAAGTGTAGTGCACAAGAAACTTTTTGCATTGATGTTCAAATTATGACTTCATAATGGTTCATAAGGAGCAAGCATGTAGCGACTTAAATCTCCTGCAAAAAATAGTTTAATGTGTTTAAGCGTTTTTGAATAACTATTATATTACATATGTTTATAATCTTAAAAACATCATATCAACTATTGCCACCTACTTTTACATTATTTAAAAAAATATTATAAATGTGAAGTTTAGATGGATGGATTGATGGATGGATGAATTATATAGTATGTTTGTTACTCTTTCACGCAAAAACTACTGAATTGATTTTAATGAAATTTGGTATAAAGATAGATGAGATGCTGAAATAACATTATAGGATACTTTTTATCATCATCATCATCATCATCACCACGCGGGTGAAACTGCGTGGCGCAGCTAGTTTAAAATAATTATTACAAATTTGAAGCTTATATCAGGCCAAAAAATATTATGTTCATGATATCTGAAAATGATTTTATTACTATTTAAATAGTTTTATGGCTGGCTGATATCGACTTGTCAGAAGTGGAGTACTCTAAACATCTACGTCGTCTAAGTAATGCCTTACTAATAAAATGAATGTTGTCAACAGAATGTCACTGCACAAGTACAATAAAGGTTACACGATCTCTAATCCGTATTGTATATCTTTTTTCTATATTATCAAGTAACAAGCAGGAGGTGCTTGAAGGTAAACACTGTAGGTAAGCCGTGAAGCGCTCGTAGCGGAGCTCGACTTGGCGATCTTGACCGATCGACAACTAAACCGATTAAGCAACACTTGCTGCGGTCATGAGTTGGATGGGTGACCGCTAGTGGCATTATTCAGCTGAGCGCTTCCGTGTTTCGGAGGGCACGTTATGCCGTCGGTCCCGGTTGTTTGTCTTAGGACAACAGTCGTTAGGCTATGTCGAAGGCCTTCGGGCGGCCTGAAAACTTCGGCATGGGTTGGCCACTAACCTATCCACTAAGCCGCACTGGGCCCGCGTGGTAGATTATGGTCCAACTCCTTTCTCTGAGAGGAAGGCTCAAGTCCCAGCAGTGGGAACAAAATGGGCTGATTATGATGATTATGACTGTAGGGAAACCTTCCCATAACAGTTACAATACAAATTACTGATTGACGCTGCTTCCTAGCTAGTGCCTTGCAAATCTTAACATATTAGCGGTACAAGCGCTACTATGTTAAGAAAAATTTACAAAACTGCTGCTTAGAGGCAGAACACTTGCCCCTGCGGTGGTGGCAACCAAGACTTGCTCAGGTAGCCCGACTCTAAGTAACTCACGTTAGAAATAACGGCTCGTACCCTGAGGGCTCCTGTCGCTCTGATGCCTTCCAACGCGTTCCAAATGATAAAAGCATTATACGTACATATAATTAAAAATATACATACAAATAAAAAAAATATTGTGCCTGTTTGTAATGGCAAAATCACAACGTTTTACATAAAGTAGAAAGTATATACGGTACTCATAAAAATATTTTTGTTTCAAAACTACTGAACTGATTATAACTGAACTCTCGGTGGCAGATAGCTTATGTTATAATGAGTAGCTTAGGAGGCACCTAGCCTACTTACTAGCCTGCTACTAGTAGTGTACAATTAGGTTTTGATATTAAATAAATATGTGTCAAACTCACCAGAAGTTTTAAACTGAAATAGCATTAAAATAGACAAGCGTTAGGCCTTGTAATAACTAAAAGTTTTTATCCGGGGTCTAAAACATGCTATATGGTGAAACTAGATACTAAATGCTAGGTCAAGGATAAAAGTAGGTAGTACAGTGGTGCTCCTAAGTCTGCTAGGTAGCAGGCTGAGGTAGGTGACACGCCTGCTGTTCTGGTCAGTTAAATCGATGCCTTTATCTCTGTCTGAACGCGCACTAAAATTCTTGCTTTGGATCCGCCTGTAAAATTATCTCACTATTAGAAGGAACCTCGACCACAACGCACTAAACTCAGAAATAATCTGAGTCAACGTATCTCGCCACGAAAGGCAAGCGTAGCCTGCTGACAAAACAACTACTTCTAAAATATATTAAGACTCCTACTCCAAATTCTGAACAAGTTATCTTCATCAACTCTTATTGCATTAATCTGACGCCACGAAAGAAAGTCCAAAAGGACCGCAATGATCCAGTAATTATTACGTGCTCAGATATCTCCCTCGTTAGGGGGACATAGTAAGAAGTGCTGCATTTTTACAAATTGATACAAATTATTTGAGCGAGCTGCCGCTTTGTTCCAACGACGCTTGTTACGGCTGCGGAACGGCGTTTTATTATTTTTTAGAGCTGACGTGGACCGGAGAAAATACACGCTTGGGGGACGCAGTATTTGTTTAATGAATATATTCATTATTGTTATACTTTGATTACTTGATCTATATATATATATATATATATATATATATATATATATATATATATACTAGCTGCGCCCCGCGGTTTCACCCGCGTGGTGATGGATGATGATGATGATGATGATGAAAAGTATCCTATGTGTTAATCCAGCGCCTCATCTACCCCCATACCAAATTTCATCAACATTAGCCCCCCCGTTTGTGCGTGAAAGAGTAACAAACATCCATACATCCATACATACAAACTTTCACGTTTATAATATTAATAGGAAGGATATATGTAGGATTATTGTGTAGTAAACAGGTTTGCGTCATCTAGGTGAAGGTAGTACAGAATTCTGTACAACTTATACTAATATATTATACATATATATTCGCAAAATCCGCTGGAATATATGTTCATACCGCGTCCTAAACACTTTCCGTTGAACTTGCAAAAGAATAGAGATTAGTAAAAATTGGACTTGTATAAGATTTAGTTAGTTAAGTTCGCATACAATATTTTAAAAAAAATATTGTTTATACTTTTTTATTTATTATAAATTGAATAGGTTCTGATGTAACGATAACATACATTCCAAACAAAAACCCTGTAGACGCATAATATTTGTTATTTTCTTTTTGCTACAAATATAATGCCTAGAAATCAACGTCAGGTACAGATGATACCTGATGATGACAGATCACATCTTCATATTACTCCATCAGTTATTGGGATCTAAGAACCGATGCAAGAAGAGCGTTTATTAATCGCGTAACAACCGCACGGCGTTTGTTTTCATTGGTATGCGACACGCGTGCCCTCCCATTCCTTAGACCGAGTCCAAAACATCTTATTCGCGCCCTCATAAAAGTAACTGCTTTGGCTCGTTTTTATTTCTACCTCTGTACCTGTACGGCCACAGTATTTTAATAAACCGTTAAATGTTCAAACGACAACCAACTGTATTCAAGATACATAAGATTTCTTTTCATTTGGTTGACAGTTAAATCATGTCTTGCCACTCATATCTAGGACAAGATGCCTCTGAAGGACACAAGGAATTCCAATTACTTTATTATGTAGTAATGTTTTATTTTGAGAGGTATGGAGCAAATTAGTATACATAGCTATGCAGGAAGCTTTTTTTGCAATGCTATGAATAATTGTGAGAAGATATATAGGGTGTTTGGTAGAGGGACCGACAAACCAAATGAGCATGTTCGGGGGACCACTTGGAGAATACAAGTTGGTCAAAAAAAATCCCCGACACCCCAATATGTTTAACTTTTTTTTGTGATATTTCACTTTTTCTCCGAAATTGTACCTATTTACCACCATAACATTTGTATAATCTGTTTTAGATCGGATGTTTTAGTTGAATTTGGTCTCTAATACACCTTCAGGCCACGCAAAGAAAAATTGGATACAAAACAGAGCTAACTGATTTAGTTAAAAAAAATTGGGTTTGTCGGGTATTTTTTTGGCCAACTTGTATTCTCCAAGTCCATTCCCCGAACACGCTCATTTGGTTTGTCGGTCCCTCTACCAAACACCCTGTATACATATAATATAACTGACTTGAGTTTTATACATGCCCGGATCGATGCAATAATAAATGGAGATGTATTATTGATATATCGTTAATATTATCATGCGACACATAATGACTTCTACGCTATCAGCACTTAGGTCGATATTTTAAAATGAGGAATATTATTTATTATACAAAGTGTAACAAAAAGGTGTAGTGGGTAATACTGGCAGGTGTGCATATTTTTACAAAAATACACAGAATATAACTCAATTACATAAATGCGCAGAATCGGGCCCAGTCTCAGAATAAACATAGATCTCATTGCCTACGTGACCTACCGATAACGCTAATTCAAATTCAAAATTCAAAATTGTTTATTGTCAGCTGTGTGTTACATGTTGGTCAAAATTATGAAAGTGTCAACAGCTACCTTTTCAGGCGTACAATATTACATAAATCAATATTACAATATGATACAATTAATTACATTCTAATTAATATTATGTCATGCAATCAATATTTTATAGGTAAAATGTCAAGATTATTATCATTTAAGAATTTGTCAATTGTGTAATAGCATTTGTTCAGTAATAGTTTCATTAGATTGTTTTTAAATTTGATGAATGTCATAGCTTTCATTGTATCTGCTAAATGGTTGTATAATTTAGTACACATTACGTAAATACTTTTGCTAAAAAATTTTGTTTTGGAGCCCTGAGGGGGTAACACATAGTAGTTTTTACGAGTTTTTCGTGGCTTACGTGTAATTTTTATGTCAAAGCTATTTTAAAAAAGCAAAGCAAAGCTAAAGCAAAACATGGCTCAAAGTCCAGCGCCAGTGCTGACTTCACACATTGCTTACACGAATCACTGACCTAATTATAGGTAACAACACATTTAACGTTACACATATGGTACCTTGTCTGACGTGGCAAAGTATCCAAATTTTAATCGATTTTATTTTTTTCATAAAATGTTTTTGTTTTAGCTGAGTTCTAAAATCGGTAACACATACCAGCGTCAACTAGCCTCAAAAAAGTGGGTATACATTAGTACCTACATTATTTGGTAATGTAATTTATTCATTTATTCAATCTTGTGGCAAGACGTTCAAGTTGTGCGCCTGATGGTAAGAACTACGCCTGCCCATTACAGTAGCAATGCCACCCAGACCGCGCTCAGGCTCGCGCTATGATTAAAACACACATTTTAGAAGTGTGTGTACGGAACCTAACAGGCACTTAGCTTGTTACCTGATTTCATCAACCTATACCTTAATAATAATCTATTAAAATATTGACATATTCAAGAATCTGCCAAACTTTCAAACCCGGCTCCATCACCTTTTCATCCCGCCATTAAAAAGAGTTGAAGTAAAAATCGGATGTCGCGGTTCGTCCATCCCACAGAGTTCTTAAACGCAGCTCTTGGAATGGGATGATTACTTCATCAAAACACACTTTAAACGTGTTACGTAAATCTAGTACCGTACCCCTAGCCACCCCCTAAAGGGTGTTCCCACCCCCAAGGGGGAACAACACCCCAGGAAACGGGGGTAAGACGATATGGGCGAACGTGAGCGCCGTCAAGAAAACCTTGATTGCTTTTTTAATTAGTTTTTTTTCGTTCCCCCTTTTCGCATCCCGGCGATCCCGAAATATGTATTTGATGTTTATGTATTGATTGATATGTCTATTAGTGTGTGTGCGAATGTTAGGGAGAGTATTTTATAAAAATCAATATTAAAAATTTATAATCTTACTAATGTACAAATTAAAAAAAAAGTGTTTGGATGGATTTTTGTTACTCAATCACGCCAGCAGGGCTAAACGGATTTGTATGAAATTTACGTAGATACGTAGATAATTTAGTTTCTGGAAAAACTACCTACCTACATACCTAATAGGGTATTTCTTATCATCATTATCATTCATCACTGCCCAAGTGAAACCACAGGGCGCAGCTAGTAACCTAATGAACTGCAATGTCCAATTGATTGCCCCGTTAGCCTAGTCAATAGTTAAGCTTTCAAAGTGGAGTCTTCCAGATTCGATCCCTGGGTGTAGCAAATATTTGCGTGTTGATCAGAAATGTTTGTTCTTTGGTCTTTGTTCATTTTTGTGTCAATGCCTTACGCAGCAAGGATACCCTAATGAGTGAAAACGATAATTACAATTTCATCATCGTCAACTCAGCCGTAGGACGTCCACTGCTGAACATATACCTGCCCCATACATTTCCATAATGACCGATTGGAAGCGTCCTTGGATTGGACCTTTATCAAGGCATCTGATTAGATAGTCAACCTAACAGTGTTGAACTATAAACATTTTTCAATAGATATATATATATATATATATATATATATATATATATATATATATATATATATATATATATAAACTTTTTGAAAATGTTTATGAATACATTTTTATAGTATTACTTTTTTAAAGCACTAACGCCTGCTTAGCGATACCAAACATTGCAATTTTTAGAGAATAATTCACATCCTCGGACAGGATTCGAACCAGCGTCTTCTGACATACATAAATCAGATAGAAAGATAAAATTAGATGCTCAGACCTCGAGCCTCAATGGCCTAGTTGTTCATGGCGTCTGACACGGATTGTCGGAAAACGCGGGTTCGAATCCCGTCCGAGGATTTGAATTTCTGTCTAAAAATAACAATATAATCTTGAAACGGCCTGTATATTTTACATCATTACGTGAATACGTTTTGACCGCATTTATAGTTACTGTAATGTAAAAAAATAAAAGAAAGTTCTTACTCAAAGATATCATTTAATGTTAAAGTATTTTTAAGAGTCATACAACACTAAACAAAACATGCTAACCTATAAAATTCTATATAAACATCCCAAGTTATAAGTTTAGTTAAGTTTTTTATATATTAAATTTTTTTACCATTAATAGAGTAATTCGTCTCAATTAAAAATTATCAAAACCCGTGTCAAGTGTTAAAAATGAAGTCTTCAACGTTGAGGAATGTCCATTAGTCCTTCATTTCGCGATAATGAGGGGAGAGTGGGCAAATCACGACCCCGCCGACCATAAGCGTGCCGTCACGTACGCAGGAGAATTAAATGTCACTTTAGGGCAAAAATGGAAAGTTAGACATACATAATTAAGTAATTACTTTTTAAGATTAATTATGCAGGTACAGAGGCCGTAGCACAAACAATTTGCGAAAAAGTATTCGTATCGTGAGCGTCAACGTGTCACGCTTCGGTGTTCAAACTATGAGTTATCTGTGTCACAGTTGCCCTAGATAAACAGTTTCACGCGAATGACACGTTACGTTACACGTAAGGCCTATTCAAACCTGGGCGTTATTCGCTACCGCGAACGGTAGAGACTTCCGAAAGGGTGTGCGTTAATTTCACTGTTCACACCAAACGTGGTAGAGATATTCGTTGGCAACGGTTAGCGGGGCGGCGGAACTAGTTTCGCCAAACAAGAGAAAATACCGCCTCACTAGGCGGTACAAGTTTCGCTGCAGTTACGGAACTTCATACTATTTACCCATCGCGTTCCGCGTCGTATTTTCGCTACCCACAGCGGTAGTGAATAACGCTCAGGTCTGAATAGGCCTTTACGCAGTTATTTGTGCTAGGCCCACTGTTTACGTTTTCAAATAAGACACGAAACATAAAACAAGATTTGAACCTGTATCCTTGGGATCATTTTAAGAAAAACATTCTTCGTCTTCGAAATTATCTTAGTATCTTATTAAAAATTTATAGGATAAAACGCGCCAGTCAATCGCCAGATGGTAAGCGCCGCCAGCCTCCTATCAGTTCTAATTTAACCCAGAACCTAAGCCTGGAGTTTCTCCGTAGCATCACATTGCAATCATCAGCTTGAACCATTGCTTTTTGAGTCTGATCCACCCAATTATTTAATTTTCTGCAGTGCCTTTCTAATTTTGCAGGAGTTTACAAACAGATTAGAGGTGGAATACAGCACTGTCGTGGTACAAACCATGGTACACCAAGTATTTTATCAAGTAAGTTGATCCTTTTCACATCTCTTACCCTGATGCTGTTTTTTATATAATTAAGATACGAAAAAAGCACAAGGCCTACTTTGTGTTAAGCGGTAATCTCTACATGTAACAGATACATTTCGTCATAAGTGACGAACTGCATTGCGACCGTAACTCTGAGATATTAAGTTGTTAAATATCATGTGCCTGTAATTGTATTGGCAAAATTCAACTCTATTCCACTACAGGCTCCTAGTTTACTTGTTACATTAAGTTATCCTAAATCTCAAGATATTTTGATTATTATTAGGTTTGTAATAGCTGATGCATAAAGTTTTAAACATAATGAAATAAAACCTTAACATGATAATTTATGAATATAACCTTTCAGTATTTTCTTGACACATCATCTATCATGGGAAGATGTTGTACTTGCCACTAAGGTTACCACTATCTAGTTGTAAAAACCCTAATTATATTACAATCTAGCCTAAAAAGTAATAAGACATTAAGAACGACTTCATTTTCTATAAACGCTAGTTATTAGAATAAATTATTTATAAATATAATTTAAGAATACATTTCATCATCATCGTCTCAGCCGTACGATGTCCGCTGCTGAACAAATGCCTCCCCATAATTTTCCAAAAGGACCGGTTGGAAGCGGCCTGCATCCAACGTCGTCCTGCGACCTTTATCAGGTCGTCTGTCCACCGTGTCGATGGACGACCTACGCTGCGCTTGCCGGTCCGTGGTCTCCATTCCAGAACCTTCCAGCCCCATCGGCCATCTGTTCTGCGTGCTATGTGCCCTGCCCACTGCCACTTTAACTGGTTAATCTTCTGGGCTATGTCGGTGACTTTCGTTCTTCTACGGATCTCCTCATTTCTGATTCGATCACGTAGAGAAACCCCGAGCATAGCCCTCTCCATAGCTCGTTGTGCGACTTTGAGCTTATTTATGAGGCCCGTACTAAGATACCAAGTTTCAGTGCCATAAGTCATCACTGGTAACACACATTGGTCGAAGACTCTAGTCTTGAGGCACTAAGGTATTTTTGACGAGAAGACTTCGCGAAGTTTCCGGAACGCTGCCCAGCCGAGTTGGAGAATACATTTAAAGATAAGTAAAATTAAAACTGATAATTCATGAATTCAGAAAACCTTTTACACGTGTGATTGTGAACGGTTTTAACGATAAACAAAACTATTTCTAAATTAAATTTTAAATAGTATAATATTATATTAAATACCATAATTTTATAATGAAATTATAAGTTCGTATGTATTATTTTGGTAATTTAACCGTGTATATATTTTAAAGTGACGCGTCAAGTGACTCTGACTCCAGAGACCATCAACATGCACTCACACACATCTGACAATCAAATATGTATACACACGCACACAACCATCAAGTTTTAACTCTCGAGGCGTTGGTCCCCACTAATTTATACGTTCTTTCGCTTTCATTATAATTATTATTCTTGGCAATTTATTTTCGCACACGAGGGGGCAGTGTCCCCCCGAGGGGAGGCCGGGGGCACTTCTTACAAATTCCCGTTTTTCGGCGGAACTTAACGCACCCTTTTCTTGGCCCTTTTTGTTTTTCATTACATTAACTTTTGAGACGGGAGTAATGTTTTGGCGGTATGTGTATTTTTAGGGTAATGAACGGTAATGCTTGTTTACGTATGGTTACGTGTGTGTGTATGTGTAGATAGTATAAAAAATTGCAAAATAACGTATTTGCTACCTGGCGCTGGACATATTGCAAAACCTGTTGCATTGTTTAATCATAAATGAAATATAAACTATAATATATAACGTATTTTTTATATTTTCAATTAATTAAATTTACACACACTAAGTCGCAATTAAATAATTAAACATGAAAAAAGGAGGCATATGTTCAGCAGTGGATGTCCTACGTCTGAGATGATGATGATGATGATGAAATAAATATAAAATCGGTTCCCTATGTTAAAATTAAGAAGGTCACACACACACACAAAAATACATACGAATGGAGAATCTATTTCTTTTATTTGACGATCAAAACCTAGTTATTTACGCCAAGACTCTTCTGTCAGTAGACAGAAGAGTCTTGGCTCTCATAATACATGTATCGAGGCCAATGTGGGACCAAGTTATCCTCCGCCTCCTTCGATACTGTATAATTATATACTTTTTCTAAATAAACCTTTTTTCCAACGATTTATTGAGTCGTGTTGAACAGTGGACATTATTTGGCAGGTATTGTGATATGCATAATGACTTGGCTTAAAAGATTTTGATAACTAAATATAATTAACATTTTTAAAACAATATAATAAAAATCAGATCCAGGAAGGCAGGTAATTAAAAATATAATTCCACGCTTTCATATATAGTTAGTAACATTTCAAGCCATGTGTTTGTCAAGTTTCAAACCGTTTCACAAGTCGACTGCACTAAAAAACTTAACGCATAACACCTCAACTACCACCGTCTCGAAAATTTCACTAGAAACTTTTAAAGTACACAATTTACGTTCACATGCGCCGAGAACGACGGAGAACTTTCACAAAACAAAAGCGATTACTACAGACTTCGACTACTCGAAAACAAAACGCAATTTTCTCTTAAGAAAATGAGGGAACTCTTTCTCCCCATTGAAAAATCATCAACACCCACGGCGTATGTACCCGGCCACCCAGGGGGGAAGATCTACGCCGCCGACTTGCGTACGCTTTAATTAAAAATAAAACATAAGAACGATGTAACTGGATGAGCCGAGGAGCGAAGGAAAAATGAAAGAGAAAGCCGTCCACCCCCCTACTCTGGGAAGCCAAGGGGGAAGCCGAAGTCAGTCGTGGGACGACCACCAGGGGGAGCGCACCTCCCCGTACTGCTGTGTCACAGAATGACATCACTTTTCTTGTCGCTAATGAAGAGAGCGTCTTGGTTACCTTTTTGCCCGCTAAAGGCTATTATTTCATGCGTTCTAAGTCTTCGCTAATTTAATTAGCTTTATATTAAAAAAACGGTTAAAAATGAAACATAAATCTTTTATTCCTCCATACGTCTCAAGTAGCGATTCAAATTTATTCCGCATGGAATTTCAATTTCCATAATTCGTATCACGACATACGAAAGCGCAGCGAGCGTCTTCGGAAACAAAACGTCAAAAAGATTTAGTCTAGACATTTTAATTTTCCTATCTTTTGGTTGTGGAAGCATTGACAGATCAGCAGACTCTTTTCATTAGTTTCTACAGCACATGTGGGGCTCTTTGAAGTCACATCGTTAGCAAGCTAAGAGCATTACGAGCCGATGTGAAATAGTGTTATGAGACCTCATTATTTTCCTTACATTTCCTTTTACGCTAATGCATTGGTGGAGCTTGTTTACTGACGTAGTATCGATTCAGTGATTGGACTTTCTTTATAGCTTCAATACTTCGTGAATCATATATGTCATTTACTCCTTTGAATAGGTAATCATTATTTAGTTTTCAGAATATATATGTGGAGTAAATGAAGTACTAGGCCAATTACCTACCACAAAACCTATAGATATATAAGATAAGTGCAATCAATTGTTATGGCGACTAGCAGTATAATACCTGAAACTCTTCAAGTCAACTTGGAAGTTTACTGATACGCTTACTGTTAGGTAAACGGCTTGTCTCATCATAATCAGCACTTTATGTTTCCATTGCTGGGACTCGAGCCTTCCTCTCAGAAAGAAGAATTAGGTCATAATCCAGCAAGCGGGCCAAGTCCGGCTTGGTGGATAGGTTAGTGGCCAACCCATGTCGAAGTTTTCAGGCCGCCCGAAGGCCTAACGACTGTTGTCTTAAGACAAGAAACCCTCTGAAGCACGGAAGCGCTCAGTTGAATAATGCCACTAGCGGTCACCCATCCAACTTCTGACAGCAGCAAGCATTGCTTAACTTGTTGATCGGTTAAGATCGCCAAGTCAAGCTCCGCTGCGAGCGCTTCGTTGGCTTGTATATCGTATATAAATATTATCGTCTATGAATAAAAATAAATAATCGATGTTCAGCTGTAACAAAAAAATTGTGGATCCTGGAATCAGCGATAGTATCAAGATCAAACGACTCAATTTTAGCAAAAATCAAGTTCTATGCGTACTAAATTACCAATGGCAACATAGGAGGTAACCAATTAGTCATATTGCTTAGAAAATAAATAAAAAGAAAACACAGCCAATACAAATAATAAATACCAACGAAACAGACCAAACAAATCCAATAAAAACCAGATGTTTTCAAACTTTGCATACGCTCTCACACTTATTCAACGTAACCTGGTTCGAGCACACGCTCATTCAATTTTCTAACCCATTTACGTCTCAGACGAACTCCTTGGAACAAAAAAAGGAATAATTCTTCAACCGTAGATTTTCTGCGGTATAATTTCATAAGCAGTTGGTACTGTTCGAGCGCGATGGAAGTCAGTAGTGGATGTCAATTGTGAAGTAGGTAGTTTATAACTATGCTGTTCATGATATGACAGGGACATGCTATAAATGTTTATAAACGCAGGAATTTGGAATTGACCGCGCTAAGCTTAGTATGTTTGCATGTCTGTTCGACGATAGCTTGAGGAGTAGATTGTCTCTTTTTATGTGAAAGTTAGCGAAATAGAAGTTGCAGTGCATTAGAAGTATTTTTAAGACTGTACCTATATGAGCCAAATATGGCTGAATGGTTCTTGATATTAGGCATGTAAACAGATGTCGAAATTTCCTTGTTTACTTCAGAACTATTTTTATTTTTTCTAGGGTTCTAAGCCTTGTAAAAATCTGAACCTATCTAGACACAAATTGACTTACATTTTTACGGACTTCAAAAATAAGGAGATATTCAATTCGATTGTATATTTGTTACGCAATTACTCCGCCAATTATGAATTGTTAATAAAAAATTAAAATTACATAGATGACTTTTTGGTTTGCGGTGCCCTTCCAAATTTTTTGTACCTGTAAGTTTGTACTAAATGGTATAGTCTAGCTAGAGGTCTGTAAGATTTTTTCTAAAAGTGAATTTTTAGTGGACTCAGTGAAACTAATTCTCTCATACCAAAAAACATTCGAGCTTAGATTCTGCACTAAACCCAACAGACTGAAAAAAATGTGTGTTCGGTTTACCCGTATTCCCCCTTTTGAATTGATTAGGTCGGTTCATATCGAGTTATGAATGGAGTTCTGATGGTTAAGCGTAGTTTTTTTTTCTGCATCGGTTTTCCAATATTCACTGATGGATTTGAAAATGTTTCTGTTGAAAAGCATTTATATCGGTGACTATTTAGTTCCATGTTTAGTTGAAAGTGCCTTTATGTGTAAGAATAATATCGAATATTTTCTAACTTATAAGCGTTTACGCGCATAATATTATTTAGAATCACGTGCATTATGTTTGTATTTATAAAACGGGATCAACGTGAGGCTTACGTTGTCGTTCACGTCACTATGGACCATTGTTTCGGTGCATCTTGAGTACGTTCCAATCTGCCAGAGCAAAGACATTAATCCCATTTTGCTATGAGAAAAATTAGGCAATTTTTGATCTGAGCAATAAAGTTCATGTAAAGTTTGGTCATCTAGGTTGGGTGTTGCTTCAACGCGATTCTAGGTTTCTTTTTGTTATTGATAGTTCAGAGAAAAAAACTTTACGTTCGTATATTAAGTTATTTTCATACTATTCGTCATATTAAAACTGGACTGGTTTTAAGCTAGTCCGGATAGTAATCCCTTTAGCAATGGCGTTGGACCGAATCAACCCTTCAACGCCAGATAGATCAGACATATTTTTTCATTCACACATTTCAGATTTTTTTTTATTATATCGTCTTATTGTTTTTTTTAGTCATCCTTAGGTCATGTACAGTGGCACTCGTGGTAATAACTATTGAATATGGTACATTTTGCAAAGATTCTTCAAAGTAGATGGTAAATATGTTACAACTAGCTGATCTGTCAGCTGTTTCGCTCGCTTGTTCTATAGGATACAGAACCACAGAAATTAATTATTTTAACCTATTAGAGATGAAATTTCCAAAAACCTTTTATTGGTCCATGCTTACAATTTCGAAGATATCAACTGCCAACATTTTAAGTTTTATGTTTCTGCAGTTTAAGTTCTATGTCGATGAACTATAGTCAGTCAGGACAAGAAGTTATAAGTGTATATATATATAGAAGACTAGCTGTGCTCCGCGCTTTCACCCGCGTTGGGATGAGTGGTGATGATGAAAAGTATCGTATGTGCGTTACTCCAGAGCCTCAACTATCTACATACCAAATGTTATCTAAATCCGTTCAGCGTTTCTGTCTTTGTGTGTTTAAGTGATAAATCTCCATCCATCCAAATATTCGAATTTATAAAATTTGTATGAGTTATAAGAATATATATACGAAACGAGCAATGAACTAAATTGCTACAATACTGGTTACGTACATTGTTCAGTTTTGTGTAAAATTACGGTTGACGAAAAACTACACACTCGCATAAATACACTCGTGGGTATTATTAAAATTATATAAAAATGATTTTATTTAGGCACGTTCACTTTTTAGGCGTCATCGTCACTGAACGCTTTAGGCGCGTTGGGCAGTTTTTGGGTGAACAAAAGTCATGGAACTCGCGTCATCGTCACCGAACACTTTAGGCGCGTTGAGCAGTTTTTGGGCGAACAAAAGTCATGGAACTCGCGTCATCGTCACCGAACGCTTTAGGCGCGTTGGGAAGTTTTTAGGTGAACAAAAGTCATGGAATTCGCGTCATCGTCACCGAACGCTTTAGGCGCGTTGAGCAGTTTTTGGGCGAACAAAAGTCATGGAACTCGTGTCATCGTCACCGAACGCTTTAGGCGCGTTGGGCAGTTTTTGGGTGAACAAAAGTCATGGAACTCGCGTCATCGTCACCGAACGCTTTAGGCGCGTTGGGAAGTTTTTAGGTGAACAAAAGTCATGGAATTCGCGTCATTGTCACCGAACGCTTTAGGCGCGTTGGGCAGTTTTTAGGTGAACTAAAGTCATGGAATTCGCGTCATCGTCACCGAACGCTTTAGGCGCGTTGAGCAGTTTTTGGGCGAACAAAAGTCATGGAACTCGCGCCATCGTCACCGTACGCTTTAGGTGCGTTGGGCAGTTTTTGGGCGAACAAAAGTCATAGAACTCGCGTCATCGTCACCGAACGCTTTAGGCGCGTTGGGCAGTTTTTGGGCGAACAAAAGTCATGGAACTCGCGTCATCGTCACCGAACGCTTTATGTTACTTAGTATTGACTTCTATCGGCAGTCCCCAAAGACATCTTTTCATGTGTTTTTGTTTATGTGTGTGCTACTTGCAGCTGTTACAAATAAAATGAGGCTTACAGCATAAGAAATAATTCTAGATAAACAACTTAATTTTAGCTAAATAAATTTGAATGCGTATTAAGTACTGCGAGAATTAAAACAAATCTGTATGTAAAATTCATAAGACGAACAAACTGTGGGGTGAATCAGCTCAGCTATGCCTGCTTAATGATCCAATTCCTGTCATGTTCAGGAAAGGGTTTCCCCCTAAAAAACTTGAAACAAACGCCGCAAAAACCGAAGACGTTCTCTCTATCCAACTCCCAGTCAGGGGGCAGTAAGGGGGAGTGTACCCCTGTGAATAATTATAAAAGAAATAAGATAGACATCGACTTCGCCGCGTCAACTAGTAGATGAATAATAATGGTCGCTTGTTTACGTGTACGGGCCTTTATGACGTCGTAATGGTGTTTACGACGATGATTTTGTAGCAAATTATTGAGGTTGTGTTTTGATAGGTGCTGTGAAAAAATGGGAGATATTTAAAAGTCGTTTATGCGTTTCCAGGTGATTCCAGCAACGAGCTTTTACAGTTTAATGAATCTTCTTACAGATAAAAGGGAATTGCTTTAAAAAGGTTTCTTTATGTATATTCAGCTATATTCTGTCAAATTTCTACATAGGTCGAGATTCAAAACTGAGTGCCTTTCTGAATTATAGGCTTGAGTGCTACTAATGCTATTAATCCAATGTTCAAAGTAGGGGATATTCATAAGCTTTCTAGATCATATGTATGGTTTTATTATGGCTATAGGAGATATATTTTATACATCATATATTCAGTAGTATTGCGTATCTCACTTTTAGACAGTTTTCTACCGACTTTCAAAAAGGAGGAGGTACTCAAAACGATGTTTTTTTTGTTACCTCATAACTTTCGATAGGGTGAACCGATTCTCAAAATTCTTTTAATGCTTGAAAGCTGGAATTTCATTAAATTCGGTCCAGTAATTTTTGAGTTACACTCCAATAACTGAATAGAATGGAAGTCAGTATTAAATTTTTACTTGTTGGTAATAATCACCTAGTAAAGTGTACAATGATTAGCTTTCAAAGGCAACATTGTCACCGTTGTTATATCAATGCAATGACAAACTTGGTTGACATCAAAACTCGGTGGACAACTGAACCTAAATCCATGCTTGAGACAAGGTAAGACAGCTGATGAAAATCAGTTTATAGATGTGACCGATGTGAGTCAAAATCAGTTGCAGCATGATAGATTGGTGAACGTTGTGCATTATAGCAGATACAGCTCTCTCTAGCCTCTAGTCTAGGGTTATTGGCTAGTTTTGACATTCGTAGTGACTAACTCTATTTCAAAACGTTCGACAATCTATGCTGCAACTACATTTCAACCACTAACAGTGCGAGCATGAATCTCATGATGAACTTGTCACGTCGATAAACTGATTTTTATCAGCTATCGTACCTTGTCTAGATAATTGTATCAAACGCAATCCTATTATTTATTTTTAAAAGTAATTTTCAGATCGCGCTCCATGCTCAACAAATTTTATAGTAAAATTATTACATTACTCTTTATTATGTGGCTGGATTCGTTCGTATTTTCTCTCTAAAATTGCAAAGTTAGGTGTCGCTAAGCAGGGAAAATTTAAAATACTCTGTAAATATCGGAAGAGTATAATGATACGTACAGGTTTACGTTTACGGGAGCAGTTGTTATAAGTTTTTTAGCGAGCGTTTATTCATTCACCAAACTTACGTCCATAATTTAAATTCAATCACTCGGTCATTTAACAATATTAAGTATAATAATATTCAGTACTTAATCTTACTTTACATAAACTTCGTGTTTTATATACTTAAGACAAATCATATCCTTAATGTAGTAGGTACAAATAGCAAATATCAAGTAACAACATTTCAGAAGCGTTCTAGTTTTTAGTAGTTATAAAACTTGTGGAGCTACCTAAAGACTTCAGAGAAACTAAAATTAAATAAGGTAAAAGGTAACCTTCCTATTATTATCTTGATAGCGTTGGATACAACTAAATGTTCCTTACAAAACAGAATTCAAATTTGTTTTAGTTGTTATTCGGACTTAAATCCAAAAAGCTTGAGTATTTCTAGGAAAATCCGTTTTTTACTCATTCATCTGATAATGCCCGTATAAATATAATATTTTAAGCCTTAGAATAACATAAAGATACTTTTAGATCGGAAACTATTTCTGTGTTATAAATATTAGTGTGAAGTGGTGAAGCCTAATATTATAGGCGAGTTCAAGTCCTACAGCCGTGAGATTCTCTTATGATTTTTGATAATGAGATGTCACCCTTGTACACAAGGTTGTTTTTCCAACGTTTCTTGTCATCTCGTTATTTGTTTCACGGATGTTGTCAAAGATGCAACGATGTTTGCTATTACAGATTCGCACGGCAGACTTCGCTGCGTTGGACATCTCGAGAGGTTGAGACGAAGTAGTGAAAGACTTCAAGCCACTCAAAGTCGATAACTGGAGCTCACGCAGGATCGAGTATAAAGTGGCGTCTTTTTGTATTTGTATGTGTTAAGACACATCAAATAAAAGAAAATAAAAGAAGAACGAAAGTCACCGACATAGCTCAGAAGATTAGCCAGTTGAAGTGGCAGTGGGCAGGGCACATAGCACGCAGAACAGATGGCCGATGGGGCCGAAAGGTTCTGGAGTGGAGACCACGTACCGGCAAGCGCAGCGTAGGTCGTCCACCGACACGGTGGACAGACGACCTAAGAAAGGTCGCAGGACGACGTTGGATGCAGGCCGCTTCCAACCGGTCTTTTTGGAAAATCATGGGGGAGGCCTATGTTCAGCAGTGGACGTCCTACGGCTGAGATGATGATGATGATGATGAAGACACATCAGTCGTTTCGCCAGCAAACATTTCGTAAGTACGTTAAGGCGCGGTCCAATCCTAATATTAAAGCTATGTAATATGCTTTACAAAAGGTTGATAATTGCTTACCAGATCGGACGATGTAATGCGAAGATTCCATTGTTTTTTCAATTTTGTTTTGTGATTGTGTGTTCAATTGATTAAATGCACGTGCTAATACGTTTTATATTTATTTTGTACAATCGAATGATTGAATTTTAATCATAAAAGATTCCATAGTTCACTAGTAAATTTCATCGGGAATTCGAATATGATACATTCATGGGAAAATATTTGTACTTAATTGAATAAAAATGCTTTTTCCCACGAAGCACAAAAAAGAAAAATTGCAAAATTTAGGGAATGTTGCTGATTTTTTTCTAGCAAGCCAAGTTTGCTTAATAATATGTATTGGCTCCCATACTTCATAAGAACGTATATTCAATTTACACAATTTTTTTTAAACTACCTTTATAAGGCTTAAGCATAGAAAAATTAAGTTTTCGCGAAGTCGAATCTTGAAATTTGGTCGCACACTATCTCTCGAACTACTCTCTACACTAATTTCGCCTTAAAGGTAGCTTATGCAAGCGAAACCGCGTGCATGCAGTTAGTGTTTCGTAAACCTACCTGCCTGACAATAAAAGCGTCTATCGAAGCGAAAGCAATAAACAGCGTCCGATGCGATGCCGGAAACGCAATCATGGCACGTAACTTTGTTTCGACTGCAACTCTACTGAATGTGGGACGAGGAATGTAGGAAAAGGTTCTCTTAATGCAGTTTTATTTTTCACAAGGTAGGAAGGATATTTTTAGGAATCTTTGTCAGTGATTTTGGGATCAGTGATCTGTGACACCACCTCTGATGTAGAACAGTGAACTCGCAAAACCAGCTGCCGGAATACAGAATTAGGAGCTACGTTTTTAATTTTGAGTGTGTTAGCTATAGGCGTGTGGTAAAAATTACCCTTTATTGCCTTACAAGACTAACTACTACAGTCCCGAAATAGGGATCGACCAGTGATCGCCTGATGGCATACCCACGCCTTACTATCATTTCTTTATATTATTATACGTGTTTTTTTTTATACAATATTATTTATACTTTGCAACTTTAGAGAGAAAATTATACATCCTCGGTCGGGAATCAAACCCGCGTCTGCCGACAATCCGTGTCAGACGCCACAGTCACAGCCACAGACGCTTAGATCTGTAGTTTTGCGTAGCACTGCACTGTACGCGACACTCCGAGACATTGGGTATGTCTATTTCGCCGAGTCATTTCAACTGCTACAGTGATACCCTGTGCTACACCCCCTAACACGGTAATACTTGCGTACTGTTACTTAGCGGAAGAATATCTGGCACTGCGGTGGTACCAACCAAGACCACCTTGTAAGTCTGGTTTCCTTGCCTCTTACGATTCCCGACCCGACCGAATGCTTTATTTCCGTTCCCGCACGTGAAGTGAAGTCATAATGTCCTGATTACTATATTTATATAGGGCTGTAAGATCGGCATAGAAAACGGCTTCCTACTACTGAAAACATTTTTCAACAGTCCAAATATTCACTGCATCAAATTTTGAGCGGACTCCATTCCATTCCCATCATAAGTTAATTTCCAGGTCCTTTAAAAATTTACACCTTCAGACGTGAGTAAATTGAATCGCGTTAGACGTCTTCGCTCCGAGGCGCATATAAGTAGTTAAGGCCCATCGGCTAACAGTTTTATACGTAATCAATTTACCGCGCGCCGTCTTACCCTTTCCTCCCCCGGGTGGTGAGGCACAGCGACAAACGTGGTTGAGATTCTTAAGTGTTTCTTGATTATTTTTATAAGTACGAGTAGACATTGAAGAAGAAGGATGACGTATAATATGAAATATTATCGTGTTTTTAATACAGCCAATAGTGAATTAAAAAGAACGAGGAGTCAAAATAAAAAGAATATTATATCTTCATCACAATCAGCCCATTTTGTTCCCACCGTAGGGACTCGAGCCTTCCTCTCAGAGAGAGGAGTTGGGCCTTAATCCACCAAGAGGGCCCGTTGCGGATTAGTGGATAGGTTAGTAGCCAACCCATATCGAAGTTTCAGGCCGCCCGAAGGCCTTCGACATAGCCTTACGACTGTTGTCCTTTACAAACAACCGGGACCAACGGCGTAACGTGCCCTCATAAGCACGGAAGCGCTCAATTGAATAATGCCACTCTAACTACTAATGGTCACCCATCCAAGTCCTGACCGCAGCAAGCGTTGCTTAACTTGTTGATGTTTGTGTTCTTAGTTGGAAACAGAGTAAAGCCAGAATATAATGGCTTGTATCGATAGAGGCAAGCATTTCTGTGAAAGGCATTTACCTATTTAACCAATATTTCAAAACTCTTTCAGCTTAAATTTCTGGATGTTACTGCAACTGTCATAGGCAGTTTTACAGCTCTTATTATAAAAATAATAGTAAAGTAAAAAAATATAATTATCATCTTGTTGATTACATAAAAATTGTTCAGCCTGATGATTATAATAATCCGTCAATTGTATATATAACTACTACTAAGTAGTAAGTACTACGTACTTTTAAAAAACAGCCAGAAACGGATTTTGGAAAGTATAATAAACTTTTAGAAATGTTTTTTTAAAGTAAGATTATGACTACTAAAAAAAACGATATTAAAAAAATATTTAGTGACACTTCCGCTGAAAAGAAAACTCGAAATAGGCCAAAAATCATTATTTTTGGCCTATTTCGAGCGCTAGACCGACAGAGAGTGAGTTTCACTGTCGACGAGTCAACATCTCCTGAGGATGCCTCGTGTAGAGGCGAAACACGTGTCGAATCGGTTTTGGTTTATTTGGGGTTTCTAGTGTTTTTTATTTTGTATTCTTCCTATTAGCATTTTATGCGGGAGGGAGGGTGGTGCACGCCCCCAAATAGGCCAAAAATCATTGTTTTCTTTTCAGCGGAAGTGTCACTAAATATTTTTTAATATCGTTTTTTTTTATAATGGATTTCCGCAAAGTAACGCCTGAATTGCCACGGTGGAGTGACGATCTGCGCAAGACGGCTGGCAAAAACTGGATGCGAGAAGCCCAAGATAGACCTAAGTGGCGTGCAATTGGAGAGGCCTATGTCCAGCAGTGGACTGCTACAGGCTGATGATGATGATGATGATGATGATGATGATGAACGCCTGAATCAATAAATTATGACTACTATTTTATAAGAGAGTATGAAAAATATTCATAGTTCTGTCCTGTCAATGAACGAACGAAAATTATTAAAAATCAATTAAAAGTCCTTAAAACTCAGACTTTTTTAATCCACCAAACTGTCACAATGCTTATCTCGCAATTATTACACATTATTTTTCAGCGAGTATGTTAGTAAGTGAGTATACTTGCTACTTTTTCACGCTAAATTAAATGAGATACTGGTAATGAAATTTATTACTGTGGTCCTTATTCTGTCAACAATTAAATCCAAAATCATTTAACACTAAGAAAGACATTTCTAAAAATAGGATTATTCTATTCGATTTTGGGTTATTTCAAGTTAGTTTATCGAGCACCAAGTAACGTGACGACTAAACAGTCTAAAATATGCCCACATGGGAAGAGAAATGTCTAATTTCAGTGCTGTCATTCGAAAGTGTTATGCTAATTTGGATTTTAATCTAAGCAAAAGAAGTACTGCCATAATTTAGAGATTTTTAGTTAAGAGAATGCGTACAGAATCGACACCATTGAAAAATATTAATTTAGTTAAGTCCTGTCAATGGAAGAATGAATAACATTGACTGTAAAAACTCAAGACTAATATAATCCATCAAACTGTCACAACGCTCATCATGCCAATACTATTCAGTGAGTGAGTATGTTCGTTACTTCTTCAAACTAAACTAATCACAGGATTTAGATGGAATTTAGAATATAGATCGTTTATACCTAGAACATATGACATATAGGCTATCACGTAATTCTTATCCGAATCCAGCGCGAAGCTCTCGAGGCATCACAATAACCATATACCACGCGAACGAAGCCGCGGTAGAGTCTCGTTAAAACAAAAACAATGTCTGGCTCACATGGATGAAGTATAATTAAGAGCTAAAATGAATATTTAAACATTCTGTAGAGCTCACAAGCGGTTCACAATGACGTTTGGGGCGCCCAAATCTAGAAAGATACGTATTTTTTGGAAGTCAAGTTCCGCCCAAAGGCACACTGAGAGATTTTCCGTAAATGTATTTTGTATCATAATAATAAATAAGTTGTGGTATAGTTCATGTGTCTTTCAAGAAATATATATGTAATATCAATTATATTATGTATTTTAATAGATTGCTATTTCCATTTATTTGGAAATACCTGAATATTTACATAATTTTCTACTGACCTCCAAAGAGGAGGAGTTACATTAATCTGTTTTTTTTTTATGTTTGTTACCTCATAACTTTTGACTGGGTGAACCGTTTCTCAAAGTTCTTCAAAATTTTTATTTGAAAGCTGGTGCTTCCCGTGTAATCCCATTTAAATTGCATCATTTTCGGTTCAGTACATTTTGAGTAACACTCCAATAACTGAATAGAATGGAAGCCGGTTTCACATTTTTCAAATTGTACTTGTACGTGGTAATATAGCTCGATAAATTTAGCCAAACATAAGGAAGTTTAAGTCTCTCTTTGCTGGCAAAACACATCTTCGCATAACAGTATAAACATACTCAATAGGATTTCTGTAACAATATTATTTATAACATCGTCCTGAGATGACAAATCCTGAAAAACTCTAGATTGGTCAATTTGCTATTAACTCTTTACAATTTGTTGTACTTACCTTGATTCCTATAGACATACATACGTTTGTTCCTTTATTCATATAAAATGTTATAAAATCTAGATAAAATAATTATATGTAAGAGTGGTTTCTTCTTCTTAGTCGTTTACACTCTTGCCAGAGTGGTCGTGGTCATCAGCTCGGGTGGTGGATTGCTTCACGAGTCTTGCTTCAAGAGTGGTTTACCTAGATTGAATATTCAGGAACATGACGTCACTCGTGTCT
Organism: Selenia dentaria; assembly: GCA_917880725.1. Classification (NCBI taxonomy): domain Eukaryota; kingdom Metazoa; phylum Arthropoda; class Insecta; order Lepidoptera; family Geometridae; genus Selenia; species Selenia dentaria. Next base: position 9,723,793 of record OU862891.1, read on the forward strand.
AAGAATAATGTTTCATAGACTTTATCCACACACTTCGCAACTCTTGGAATCGGAGTATGATTTCTAAGAAAACTATTGTATTATTGGCCAACTATTGCGACTGGCGAGACGGTTTTACGAGTTTAATGAGTATTTTTGTCATTTACTTGCTGTATCAACATCTTTATTGCGGGACGACTCAAAGATACAGATATACGCTGCGGGGTGGAAGAGTTTGCCAAAATTAATATTTTAATTGCGGGTCCTTTACCCCCACTCTCCCCCAGGACATCGCATTGAAATAAATATGTAATAGACATTGTGTTGCGGGAATTTTTAATTTAACTGTCCTGATATCTAAGAACATGAATTTTCAATAGTATTTATGTTGAAATTTTGTAGATAAAACTAAGCCCAATATTTCACATGTACTAAAATGGTGTGCTCAGGGTTTACATATAATATTACAGAATAACACAGAAGACAACGATCATGTGTTATGTTTTAGTTTGTTCAGCCGTTTTCTAAATGACAGTTAGTAATTCAAATTTTAGCAGGCTAACACGATTTAATTATTGTATAGGTAAATAAATAATCAACAACTAATATAAAATACCTGCAAATGCACGTACAGACATAAAAATATAAATAATTCCTTCTCTTTATATTACGTTACTATTCGTTATTTAATCACAGTTGAAACACGTATTTTATTACATTGCATATGCAGCTGAGAGAAGAAACAACTTGTTGTTAAGTATCTACCTAATCATTTGTTACAGCAATAGTACCCAGAATGCTGGCTACATTCCCACATTGATAATGCTGATATTTTGTGCCAGCACTCTGGTTACCTTACTCTCCAGCAAAAAGTTTGGCAAAGCGCCTTACTCGCACGGCCCAAAGTACACCACACAGCACAAATAATTAACTAATTTAAGGTACAATCTCAATAACGACAAGTAGTTTACCATCTATTAATTTATAGATAATTAATTGCATTTCATTAAATTAAACTTACTCTAATTAATATTACGGGAAGTAATACCTCCATTAAACTGAAGTTTTTTGTCAAATTCAAACAAGATATTAAAACATTAGTGATGCGCATAATGCACCCCCAAAAATCAACCCTTACCTCAAAAAGCGAACTCTCATTTCCGTTGTTTAAAAAAATTAATGAGTACCGTACACACACGACGAAAACAAAACGAATACAAAAGGGGATAGGCAGCCGAAAATATGCAAATAAATGCGCTAACAATTTCCTCTTACTCATTATCTGTACCAAGTGTACCAGCCTTAATAAGGAGGAATATTTTGGCAACTATATTGTTCTACTTAGGTACTGCACCAGTCATTGAATTAGATCTCGAAAGGACTTTCCCTGTGTATTTAATATCAAAACCGACTATACGCACGTAATTAGCCAAAGTTTTCGACCTAGGTTTCGGGCATGTCCGATGCCCATCCTCAGGGAGTTTACGCAGCAAGATCGCGGCGACCACTGCCTGCCACTGACCACTTTCAATCTGTAGTCTGAACCGGGCGATACCGGGTTATTCCTTATTATAGGCGCTGACGCCACACCTCGTATTCATAGTGTGTATTTATTCTTTAATAGCTCATTGGTTCAACATTGTTTAAATTTTTACGGTATCACAGATATAATGATAAACTAGATGCGCCCTAAGAGACCAACCGCGTTTACCGGGATAAAAAATAACCCATTCGTAGCCTAATACTAGATACTTTTGATTTGGGCGCGTATAATGATGTTTTAAAAAACTAATCATTAATTTTATTAAAATTATAAAAATGAAATACGTGTTGCTGATTTGGAGGCTTCTATAATTATGATCTAAAGTACATGGACAGGTCACACCTGCCGAGACACAGGCAGCTGAGTCTGCATAATAACAATCTTATGTTCTAAGGCCTTTATTAATAAACGTTGCGAAAACCTATATTAGGCATAACATGCTTTGTCTTGCTTTCACGCGTGACATTTACTGCAAGCGAAAAATTGACAGATAGATGTTTTAACTACTCCGGGTGTAAGCCAAGTTTATTAATAAGGCCGTAAGAGTTTCCATGCTGAGTAAGCACAATAAAGCTTACTCAGCAGCTTCATCTAGTACGGAGGCGCCAGGTGCATCCATAACTAGATAGCCTACATTATGAATCTAGGTTATAATAAACAAAACTATTTTTTCGAATGGGATTTGGTAGTTCTAGAAAACGCGTTAAACAAACAAACAAACAAAAACCTTTCAGCTTTATTATAATATTATAGAAAATACAGTGCATCGTTATAATGGACACCTTGTGCAAGATGCTATATTGGTATACAATATACTAATAATTAGGTACTCGTATATATATCAGTAGATAAGTGTATAGATGATGGTACGAGTATACATACCTATATCTACTGGTATTGGAAATACGAGTAAAGATTACGCATTTTATAACAATCATATTTATGTGTGTACAATGCTGCTAACATAGAAGTATCATATATTTATCTATAAACTATCTTACTCTACTCAGCACTTAAACCCACCGCTACTTATGAAAAATATCGGTAGAGTTAATCTAGAGCCAAGATGACTGCAGTACTATTAAATAGGTTTGGTCTCAACGCAAGCCGGTGAAGTAATGTGCTCGGAAGAAAGTAGAGATCGAATGTGCAATATCGATAGTAATAATGAGATAAAGTTTTGGTAGAAATAATATCATATTATTTATATTAGTCTTGGTTATTATAATAACCTAGACTAATATAAAAAATATTATTAACTAGCTGGTGCCCGCGACCACGTCTGCGCAGGATTAGTACTTCGAGTAGCTTATTATCTTCTCCAAGGGCATATCTATCTTTATACCAAAATGTCATAAAATATGTTCATGGTCAAACGCAATTGCTATAATTGTATTATATGAGTAAGTTTAAATACTTAGTATATCAATCAGTAAACATTAATAATAAAAAAAACAGGACTTACGGACATACAAATATAAATTTATTCACCATGGAAAAAACTGTTATTACATTTCATCACCCTTGACGGTCGCCGAACACCTCCAGTGTATCGATCTGTCAAATTGTCTTGCCTTTTGACTAAGCTATCAGAAACTAAGATAAACTTTAACATAACTGTCATCATTTCTGTCTTGACGTAGGCGGTCTTATAATTTTGTCTATGCTGTGGCCAAGCATATTACGCTTTTTCACCCGCGTTGTGATGGATGATGATGATGATGAAAAGTATCCTATGTGTTAATCCAGCGCCTCATCTACCTCCATACCAAATTTCATCAAAATTGCCCCCGCCATTTGAGCATGAAAGAGTAACAAAGATTCACACATCCATACATCCATACTCACAAACTTTCGCGTTTATAATATTAGTGGGAAACAAACTAATTGAAGGTAAAATATTTAATAATGTGGGGCATAAACAAGCACTGCCTACCAAACCGTATGGTTTCTAAGCAACAGACCTGTCAACTGTACTGGGTTTCCTCCGTTCATGAGATTAAAACTTTTTGGTGGGGCTATTTTTCGGCCGCAATCACACCATGTTTCGCATCCCAGTGCGGTGTGTGAGATAATGTTTTACCTCCTATATCCAAATAGACTTCAATATACAGGTTGACCTAAACCAATGCCCTCCGTAGGGAAAGTACTGTAAATATTAAAGTCATGAAATACTTCAAAAATGAATCATTTTGTTGTATTTATAAATAAAAACAACTGAATTCAAAGATTTTTTTATAGTCACTTCCTAGTACCGGGATGTAAACCCGCAGGGCTTTATGTATCTCAGTTGCTAAAAAATGTTGATGGAAATCTTGAAAAATGGCGGCTCTATGTCAATTTTGACAACTCTAGTTAGCAAAAATGTTAGCAAGTTGATGACTGGAACTGACAAAAGTGACATAGGGCCGCCATTTTTCAAGATTTCTTCAACATTTGTTAGCAACTGAGATACATAATAGCCCTTCCGCTACTTTTTATTACACTGATCGAAAGATTTAATCATAAGAAACAGATCTCTGTAATAATATTAACATTGCTTGTAAATTTCGAGCATGCCTATGAAATATAGAAATTCGACCACGAATCAATTCAAAAGTTGCAAAAGTTCAAGCGTTACTGTGTTAAGATGTCTAGGGCAGTGTAGTAAATGAAATTACTGGGTCAAAAGGACTGTAAAATCAATGTCTTCGGGTGACAACATAGTACAGATGGTACGCAAAACTAAAATTTTAAGCTCTGAGTGGTTCTGTAACTGTCATTAGCAAATATAATGCTTTCTATCTGGCGCACGACTTGTGCGTCTCCTTTTATGTCTTTTTAAATACCAAATGACCTTAAAATGACAACTGCCTTCAAGGACAACTTTAAGGTTAAAACCGTATTGTCAAATATCGATAAAAGTTGTAAACTCTAAAGAGGAGACTGGGGTCGGGCATCTACTCATGCAAAATCCCTTCTCAGGTAAAATGAAGTCACGAGAGCTAAGACACGAGACGCGGTGAAAAACGAATGTAACAGAACCGACATTTTATTGTTTTTCTGTGAAGGTAGTGATTTTCTTACTTTAGTACTATTAACTATACTGTGATTTTGTAGCAAAATTGAAAAGAGTGGTAGCAAACTGGCTTCACTTATATTATTCGATAACCACTTTTTGGTGAACGTATAAGGGTTGGTTTGGGTTGTTTGTGGATTGGGCTGTTGAAAAATTATGATAAGGCTGTCAGCAAGCAATTTTACCAAGCCATCGAAAATTCTACAGCACAGCGAAGGTCGTTGTCGAATGTCGTTCGAAACAGATTAACTCTGTTCTGATGCAGTCATGACTTGAATGAGCACTAGTGGCATTTTTGCTGAAAGCTTAATGTTGTAGAAAGCCCTTCAGTCCCGGTCGTTTTTGTCAGGACTTCAGTGGTCAGACTATGTCAGCGTTCGGGTGCCCTGAAAACTGCGACACTAAGCTGGTCAACAGCTTATCCAACAAGCGGATTGGCCTCGGGTAGATCATGGCCTATATTTCTTTCTCGTTGAGGAAGGCTTCAGTTCCAGCAGTGGGAACGTTATGGGGGTACACTACTTTTTCATCAGAAACTTCTTACCGATTTACACTTCTGTTACTTTAAGAAGGTAAATAGATTGTAGGTATTCAATCATTATTGTCGAGCTGATACGTTAGTGACGGCCAGATACAACGAAGGTAAATTAATTACTTACTTAACATGATCATACAGAAAAAATATGAATGAGTCTTTTAATAAATATTACCTAGATCAGCGAGCTTACTCGTTAGTAAACAATTGATTTTCTTGGTCTAACCTCAAACCAACTTATACGGCTTATTGTTGCCTAACAACGCCATCTATTGTTGAATAACTTTAGTGTTGCTGTGTCGGTAAAACAGTTTAGTGTAGCAGTTTTTCGTTACCTACTTAAAAACACAGTTAAAACAACGTTTAATAAAAATTAAAGCTAGATTGATTTCATAATCATCATAATCAGCCCATTTAATTCCCACTGCTGGGACTCGAGCCTACCTCTAAAAGGGAGGAGTTGTGCCATAATCCACCACGCGGGCCCAGTGCGGATTGGTGGATAGGTTAGTGGCCAATGTCGAAGTTTTTAGCCGCCTGAAGGCCCTCGATATAATATATCAAGTAACAAATAGTATTAATATTAATAAATAAATAACAATTAGGACAACAGTCGTTAGGATATTATCCTAACGACTGTTGTCCTAAGACAAACAACCGGGACTGACGGCTTAACGTGCCCTCCGAAGCACGGAAGCGCTCAGTTGAATAATGCCACAAGCAGTCACCCATCCAAGTTCTGACCGCATCAAGTGTTGCTTTACTTGTTGATCGGTTAAGATCACCAAGTCGCGCGCCGCTACGAGCGCTTCATAGATCGATTTATGGCCCAGAAACCCCTGCATATTAAATTTCATGAAAATCGCTGGAGCCGTTGCCGAGATTAAGATAATATATACATCTTTAAATATAAAAATAAACCCTCATTTCTCCCGTAGGTCTACCATGAGTTCACAACATTGACACCAATCAATGGTCGCTATCGACTGCCGCTAAAAAATGTATGAAAAAAGAAAAGTGTCACCTCGCGGTCAATTGTAGAACTAAAATTGACAGCGAGTACGCCAATCACAAGCTTAATAGGTGGGCGAGATCGAGTATCGACTATAGATGACATTTATGTTGCCAACTCATGGTAGAGCTACTGGTAACGCTGTAACTTGAGAACGGATGGAACTATGTCGCTAATTATTTTTTTAGTTGTGTTAATTATTGTCAGGAGAAGGTTTTTATGATATAAAAGCCAAGAAAAGACGCTATTATATAGAAGAAAAGCGTATGGTAAGGCCGAAAGCTGAGCCTACTACGCGAACTACGTCGCGGGCAAATTCTAGTATATATATATATATAGTTTATGGATCTTCGCTGTTGTGATCTGTTTTCCTACTGACTTCCAAAAAGGAGGAGGTATTCAACTCGACTGTATTTTATTTTCTTTTTTATGTTTGTTACCTCATAACTTTCGACCGGGTGAACCGATTTCCAAAATTCTTTTATGTTTGAAAGCCGGTGCTTCCCGTGTGGTCACTTGTAAATTTTATCAAATTTGGTCCAGTAGTTTTTGTGTTACACCAATAACTGTTTTTTACCAAAGTAATAGAATAGAAGTCGGTATAAAATTTTTCAAATTGCACTTGTTCTGTTTCCGTGTCGTGACACAGGGAATTCTAGAGAGTGTCTTAAAATGTATTATTTTAATGAATTGCTATATCAATGTACTCTTAATACATCTATAGCTCCATATTTATCGCCGCGTAACAAATTAAGCAGAGCCTATACTAAGAATAAATTGCAAAAAGTTTAATTCCACCCTGGAGCATTATTCGCTTTGACCATCAAACATGTAAGGCGGCGCTTTACGATATCTTCATGGAATGACGGTATATAGACTTCACGATTATTCCCCGAAGATATCGTAGCGTATCGCATTACGTATTTGAAAGGTCATAGGGAATAAGGCCCCTGTACAAAAAGCGATTTTGAATTAATAATAGCCCAAGGGTAACAAGGGTTGGAAGTCCTGAACTTCCGTTGAAGTTGACATCGTGATGAAATCCACAGCATGGTGGTAGGGCACTTCTGGTGTCCGCCTGTCTAACTACCACTCTTTAATTTGAAAATCTGTCACTAAGCACCTAACAGTGTGTTCCGGAAACTGTTCTTGAGAGCCACTCGCTATTCTAGGTCTAGTGTGGTACCACCCTCGACAGCATCATCACTGACCATCAAGTGATACAGTGATCAAACCCTAGCCAAATGTAAAAAAAACATTTTAAATTTATAATATATTTTCCAAGCCTCAATTATTTTTTTCGGTTTAACCATGTTACTGATATTTTTACCGAAACAGAGATAAGTTTCAACTCCGTAGACCTACAAGCTCTACAAAAATGACGCGAGTCTGAACGAGGTCCGTTGGCTCTTGAGACAACGGGTCTTGTCTTTATGAGGTGGATAAGTAGCTTCGAGGCCACCGGCAGTTTCTTTCTCTGTATAAATAAAAGAGTTTTTGTTGTTTTGTTACGTTATATACACAGTTATTGCATATTTCAGGCTCTTTTATCACTAACTAGATGACCTAACAGACTTCAATTCATATAGAAACATCTTGAATTATTTCTATAATATTAAGGTTATTTTCTTTATTATTTTCTACCAACTTCCAAAAAAAGGAGGAGGTACTCAATTCGACTGTATTTTTTTATGTTTCTTACCTCATAACTTTCGATAGGGTGAACCGATTTACAATTTTTTTTGTTTAAAAGCTGGTGCTTTCCGTGTGGTCCCATTTATTTGGAATTTCGAATTTCATCAAATTCGGTACAGTAGTTTTTAGTTACACTTCTATAACTGAATAGGATGGAAGTCGGTATAAAACTTTTCAAATTGTACTTGTCTAAAAAACTTATTCAGACTATTAGAAACCACGGATTTAGGAAGGAAAATCCGTGTTAGAAATATTAAAAAACATTGAGGTCTTCTTATTGACTGGCAAAATACTTACGTTAGGGATCGAGTACGTCAACCCAGGTTTCGAGGTTGTCTTTATGTTCATCGAGAGTTTTAATATAAAAATTCATAAAATTATATACAAGTGGCCGGACCATTTTAAAGTTAAATGTTTAGAAACGAACATGTATATAACATGCTCACAACAATAATTTTATGCTAAAATAGTAAGAGGGTCCGGGTAATTGAAAAATATACAGGAACTATATAAATTCCTTTTCGTAAGCGAGTTACATAGATTATTATTCGTTTCATTATTTATTGTGATGACAAATATGTACTGGTATTTTAAATTTATTTATATCATTCCCTCTCTCAAAGGCTTATTTTATTCACTGAAAACAGTGAATTGAATTTAGAACACACCAATATATTCAATCTTTATCTCGATGCTTATACAACTACCTTGCGCAAAGAATTCTTGACCTACAAACTCTTTGTGCAAATAACTCCTCGAGTTTTGATTGGTCGATATTTGCGACAAGGAGTTTAGCATTACAATAAAAACTGTAGGTATTGTGTTATTTACCATTGCAGAAAAAAATATATAATTAGAAAAAGAAAATTACTCCTATGTTTAGTAATTGTGCTAATATTAATGTGCATTTTAATTAATTTAACCTTCCTTTTTGGTCATTAAATGTCTATGTTCGCTTAAGTTATGTCTTTTTCTCGTAGTCAAGGTATAAAATATAGTATGCAACTCTTGAATAAAACGGATTTATATCGAGGTCCACGAATCACTCGCATCGTTCAAGATTCTAATACATGAATAAACTTCGCTACGCTCGTGATTCAATCATAACGAATCATTCCCTGCGGTCGTGATTCAGTCGTTAGAATCCTTCACTTGCTGGTGATTCATCTATGGCCCTCGCTTTAAATCCGTCCTTTATTCACTAATTGCATAATATACTATTATTACAAATTTATGGTCTCAAGGAAGTGACTCTTTATTTGAGAATAAATCGTTTATAGTTAAACCTACGTACATAGGGACAACAAGGACGCTAGCAAGCGTCCATTCCTTTCGTGTTTGCTTAACAAACCGTATCGAAGCTGCTATAAATTGAGCAATAGCTGTCAGTGTAAAATAATAGTGCGTATTAGTCGGTTTGATATGTTGGCTGAGTGGACATTGGCACGCGATTTAGGGTTCTTCCCAAGAACCACATTTTAATCTACCGACCGATAAAAAAAAACATTTTAAGTTTTTTTATTATCAGTGATTAGGTAAAAATCGCGGAAAGATGCTGAATTTTACTGGTATGTTAAACCTACAGACAGTTGACGACTTTGTCTACCTCGGCTCCAGCATCTGCAACAATGGTTCGTGTGAAAAGGATGTCCGGAGGCGCATTGGAATGGCTAAAAGCGCCATGTCTCAGCTTCAGAAGATATGGAAAAACAGAGGGATAAAGCTGAAAACGAAAATCAGACTAGTTCGGACCCTGATTTTTTCCATTTTCCTGTATGGAGCTGAGACATGGACGCTAAAAGCAGCAGATCGAGGGCGCATTGATGCATTCGAAATGTGGTGCTGGAGGAGAATGCTGAGAATACCATGGACAGCTCATCGGACCAACGCATCGATATTAAAACAACTCAAGATCTCAACTAGATTGTCTACCATTTGTCTCAAGCGTATCTTGGAGTACTTCGGCCATATTGCGAGGAAAGACAACGACAATCTAGAAAAGTTAATAGTAACAGGCAAAGTCGATGGAAAGCGATCTCGAGGCCGCAGCCCGATGCGTTGGTCTGACCAGATTCGCACCACCCTAGACACATCAGTATACGATGCGCTGCATGTCGCCGAGGATAGGGGAAGATGGAGTAAAATCATAAAGGAGAGACTGATGGGAGGTGGGGGTCACGACCCTTAGACATGAGGAGCACGACGCGAGGAGGAGGTAAAAATAGTACAGGTCCTGGCTAGTTTGGCACTTAAATACTTTATGCAAAGGATTTTGTCCCCTAAGATCATCGGGCTCGTCAATCTTTAGAGCCAAGACCTGTACTATGGTTATCTAATCACTGATATTTGATAGAACTCAAACAGACAAGTTCATTTGCATTCAAGCCGAAGACCAGCGGCTCAGAAGGCAGAGTTGCTAGCAACTGCGCCAGTCAATTTACAGTAAAACAAAATGTAATTATATTACTAAGTACTAGGAATAGTTTAAGAATTTCTGCTTCATAGTGATATTAGTTTGTGTCATTAGCTGAATGACAGGGCGTTGTAAGTAACTTTCGTATTACGAGTTTCAGTATTTAAATAGCTGAATGTCAGGATGTAGTGAAATCATTGCTAGACAAAATTGATTCTACCACAGTCAGTCTTTGTTCATGTCTAAAACAAACATGTATCTAGGTACACACAAAAGTATTACATAATAACGTAATAAGATAATACAATTTGAAAAATTTGAAATGGACTTCCATTCTATTCAGTTATTGGAGTGTAACTCAAAAACAACTAGACTAAATTTCACCAAATTTAGTCTAGTTGTTTTTGGAGACCACACATGGGAAATGGGAAGCACCAGCTTGCAAACATAAAAGAATTTTGAGAATCGTTTTACCCATACGAAAGTTATGAGATAACAAACACAAAATGAAAAAATACACTTGAATTGAGTACCTCCTCCTTTTGGAAGTCGGTGGAAAACAAACAAAAACACCGTCTTACTTAACCCTTTGTATACCCTGATAATTAAAATAAAAGATTTATAAATGAAACGCATGTAAATTAACATCTCTGGTATGCAAAGGGTTTATCAAGAGCATAATAAATCATAACATTCGTCAACAGATATACGAGTATCTATGCTTCTCGTGATATTATGCGCCATTGAACTTGGAATAAAGCTCTTGGCATAATTACACATATAATTTCTCCACCTTCTGGGCCATGACGTATCTCAGTTGCAATCAAATGTTTATTCAAACTGACAACTATTACTCAATCACGTCAGAACGGCTAACGATTGGGAAAAATTGGTATGTACATACTTTAATAGGTTCTGGAAAACATACACCACCCAAGTAAAACCATGATGCACAGCTAGTAATAATAATAATAATACCTCAATGTCATAATAACAATGAAAATTCTATTGTGTCTGGCCGTGTGACCTTTGATGGAATAATAATAATTATCTCTTTCAAGTAACTTAGGAATACATTAAAGTTATTCTAAGACTCAAAATTAACCGTTGTACCTTATAGACTGACATACATAAATTTTTATATTTTAGGATTTTGTTTCGGTCTGGTTTCCTTGTAGTAGCGTTTATATACAACTCATTTAACATTTATATTAACTTTACATTATGTAATGAATAATTAAATTTCAAAAGAGTTTTCTAGCTGCATAAACTGCATAAATGATTTAATTTTGAGCAATACTGTGTAGGTATGTTTTAATAGTGACGAACTAAACTGGACCACAATGGTAACAGCCCGCTGGGCTTGGACGTGCGGGTGTGGTTATAGTTTCCATTACACCTAACTAATATCGACAGCTCAGCTCACTGACTTGTGGAGCGACTTGATTTAGCTAAAACCTGTATATAAGTATCTAAATCTTATAAATAACTATATCTCAGGGTGATGGGCGCAGTGCAGTTTAAATACATCCTTATATATATCTGTTTATACAGGCTGAGGCATAGTATAAAGATGCAACAGTATGTAAACTAAGCCTAGTTAAGCGGAAATAAACTTTTGTGTTTAAGCTTTGCGTTTTTATAACGTTTATTCTGTGTAGTATGGAGAGTCATAGAAGTGCGCGCACTGCGGTGGAAAAAACGCGCGGGCATGCGGTAAAGACACCGCTGCAAATTTGCGGTGAGTCTACCGCACAAAATTTTGTATCGCATACATGTATGTAGAAGGGATGCGCCCAATACCGTTTAAGTACCTTTTTTTTAAAGTAATAATAAATATATTCAGATAGCGGCTCGTCTATGGTAGTCTATAACGATGCCACAGCTGTAACTTGAATACCAAAACGTGCGTTTTTTCGCCACAGTGACTGCGTTTATTCTACCGAAGTCAGTGCGCGATAGCCCTTAGTTGGTAGCAACCCCGCCTTCTGAGCCGCTGGTCCCGGGTTCGATCTGCGGTCGGGGGTTCCTATTCCACTAACTAAATTGCATTCGCATCGTAGCTGGACGGTGACTTTATACGTTTTTTATTCTGTGATTGCTGCAGTCACGTGTCTGTTGACGCCAGCGATCGATCCAAACTTTATATTGTGTTACTAGTGTTTAAGATGTTATTAGTGTTTAAGATGACGTGGCGTTTTAATTTGTCTTTTTTGGATAATGATCGAACGACAACAGGAGTCGAATTGCAGTTGCAGCGGGATAGATTGTTGAATGTTATCAAATTGCACACTGGAAAAAATACACGGCTTTTAAGCACGGCTACGATTCCTATAGCCATGTAAACGGCTGCACTAGTCACGTTTGGCAGCCGTGTGAAGCGCTGTGTACACGGCTCGATCTATAACACGCCTACGTCACACTCACTTACACGGTTGCGTTAGCTAGTATAGACCGTTACCTTTACCGTTTCAAATATTTTGCCAGCTGTTAGAAAAGCGTAGCCGTGCAAAAATACACGGCTACGCTTTAAGGCGGTTGTCGGAGCGGTGTTGACACAGCGCATGACAAACACGGTAGAGTAAGTGTTTTACACATGATCCAACGAGCTGTATGCTTAAACAAACTTGGCGGCAATAGCAGTACCGGGTTTACAGGGCTCTACTTTGCCGATAAATCGACCCATTTTTTTCCCAGTGTAGAATCGTACCTCCAGGTCAGGACAATACAGTACAGTAGTGTAGTTGTGTAGTGTACAGGACATGTACCTCCAGATACATGTCCTGTACGCACAAAAACAGGTCAAACTAAATGGAAGTATATCAGTAATCACGTTATACTCGTATTAGGTTCTGCCTAATTTAGGACCTGAATACCTTCAGTGAAAAAAAGTAAATCTAATGAGCTGCAGCGGCGTTAAAATAGGATATTTTCACATTTACCCACAATGAGATTGACTAATAGAGGCGTTTTACTCCTTGAATATGAAGTATAAACATGGCAAATTTTATGCTATACCTACCTATAGCTAAAGTACACAACTCGCACAACGACATTAAGTACATTGACAAGATTAAAAGAACACGAAGATATATGAATCTTAGTTGTTAGAAAGAGATCAATATATTATTAACAACGTTCGCCTGTGACCGACTATTCGACCGCCAATGACAGACTCGTTCTCTCTGTCACTCGCTACTTGTCTCGTTCTCGTGCGTGGCGAAGCGGCAACGTCGCAGATGTTATTTTAAATTAAAATACATTTTTTTGATAAATAACATAGAAAAACAATACTTACAAATGAAAAGATACATCATTCTTGTTTTTTACAATTGTTCCAGTATATGTTCTGCAGTTTCTAACACATAAGAAGGCATTTTTTCCTAAATGTAGTACACGTGCTGCGTCGTTGCCAGACAGGCTGGAACTAAGTTGTTGACTCAAGACAACTAGCTTGTGTTGATGTCGCCAAGCCGAGCGCAGTACGGCGTATCTACCTCACTTTATATTAACATTATTGTTTACCCATTTTGCACCCACGGCTCCACGTGCTTGTAGTTAGGCTATCCTTTGAGAATTCATATATTTTTTTAATATAAATAGTGTCTATATTATTAATTTATGTTCTATGTGAAAGCGTGGCGTGTGGCTAACATCAACATGAAGAGATGTTTTTGTGTTACTTGTCTTATTATGTAGCATTTCTTTGGTACCGGTACTTAATGCTCTTACAACATTTAACTAATTAGATATTTTGCTTTGTAATCATTTAAGACGCGGTCTGACCCCAATTTTAAAATAATTTACGTTGCTTTACGTAAAGTTGAAAATCGCTTGTTAGATTGGACGATGTAATGCGAAAATGCGTTAATTTTGTACGTTTTCTTTATATTCTTCGATATATACTTATACAATTCAAAAAACTGCTTGGTCATTACTTTAGTACTATACGTGGCTATGTATTACCTAAAAAATATAGTGTTATCGCTGAAAATTCTGAGAGTTTAGACGTGAAAAATTATTTTTTATGGATCTATTCAAGATTTTTTTCTGCTGAAAGAGAGTTATATTTATAAATTCTATTCGGTTATTACTCTTTTCCTATTCCTTTTCTAACACTTGTATTTTTTTCATAATATATTATCGATCTGTTTCGTTACATTAGGTGTTTAAAATTTACTTTTATCTTATCTATATTATATTATATTATATTATATTATATTATATTATATTATATTATATTATATTATATTATATTATATTATATTATATTATATTATATTATATTATATTATATTATATTATATTATATTATATTATATTATATTATATTATATTATATTATATTATATTATATTATATATCTATATTATATTTACATTTATTTACTATTATCAGGATACGAGCGCGCCTTAAATAAGGCATACTAAGGCATTTTTATTTGTATTAATTTAAACTCTGAGGCATTTTGGTTTGTAGGCATCCATTTATGGCAAATCGCTTCTTAGTAAATTTAGCATTTCAGGCATAGTAGATACTGGTTTTTCGGCATCTTACTTTAAAGGCAAACAGTTTCCTAGTCAACCTCTTGTTTTAGGTTTAATTATTTCATTGTCATCTGACTTTTCAGGTAATCAGATCGTAAAAGGGCTAAACTTACTAGAAACTGTTGTATTATAATATTCGAGTGATTATGATAAAAACTGCATCATTTCTACATCACATTGCAGCTTGAAAATGTCTCAAGATACTGAAATTACGCTCTCCACAACGTTCAGCGTAACGGAAGGGAAGTGGATAGAGAGAAACAATTCAGTAAGTGCACCCATACACGGCATTGTGACACACGTCCGCCAGGTCGTGGGTCTCGGGGGGCTACCACAAACACATTTCTTGTTTTCTTTCTTCTAATATGTTAACTTTTACATGATACATTTAAACTAGCCTTTATTTTACACTAGCTGCGCCCCGCGGTAACACCCGCATGATGATGGATGATTAAAAGTATTATATGTGTTAATCCAGTGCCTCAACTACCTTCATACCAAATTTCATCAAAACTGGCCGAAGCGTTTGACCGTGAAAGAATAACAAATCCATACATACAAACTTTTGCGTTTATAATATTAGTAAGATTCATATTCGGATTTGCAGTGCGAATGAAAATACTTAAGAGGATTGCATAACATTGTCCACACTAAAAGAAAAAACTCTTTTCTACCTCTTAACATTATCCGATTTAACTTAACATTGTCCGATTTCAGTGATTTTTTTTTCATGTAATCGACACATTGTTTGCTATGCCCGTATGAAATTTTCAGGTTATATTCGCAAATGGTCTGAGTTCTCCACCATCACCTTCCTCACAAACGAACAAGAGTTCCTGTTGTGCCGCAAAACTGCAACGACTGCATGGGAACTGCTATCATGCAGCTTCAAACCGCACTTGAACTTGATAGCTTTGACTGACTCGTATGTCAGCCCATGTGCTTCGTGCATGGTGAGGTTGCGCGATCCTGTCCCTTTTACGAATTTAAACAATATCATTTAGATTTAAATGTTCATTTGTTGTTGTTTGTTTTTGTTGAATGTAAATCTACTGGAAAACATAGACACCCTTACTAATTTTTTGAGGAGTCGAGTGCACCTGTGAAGAACGTCAAACTTAATTAAAGGGTTGGCTTGGCTTGGCTTTAAAACTAGGATAGATATATAGGATAGATATAGGATAATTTCTTTTTTATTACATCATTTGTCAATTCATACTATTTAAGAGGATTGCATACTTGTTCATAATAAAAGAAAAAAACTCTTTTCTACCTCTTAACATTGTCCGTTTTCTGTGTTTTTTTCATACAATCAAGTCATTGTTTGCTATGCACGTACGTTTTGTTTTTTTTTTTCAGTATTTTAAAGTAATATAAATTTATTATTATAAAACTTAAAACATCTGAAAAAACAAAACGTACGTGCATAGTAAAAAAATGTGTAAATTGCATAATAAAATCACGGAAATCGGACAATGTAAAGAGGTAGAAAAGAGTTTTCTCTTTTAGTATGGACAAGTACGAGTACTAGCTATGCAATCCCCTTAAACCCTCCTCAAAACAATAGTAAAATTTCCTTACGCGTTTTTATAAACAACTTTTTCTTTATTCGTCAGACATCTTGTGTATATACGTATAAGAGTGAATACTTAATATAATACTTTAAACGAAAATTCAAAACATAAAATTATAAATTTTATCTATTTCTAAACAAACAAATAGTAACCCCCAACGCAGGCGTCCACAAAACATCTATTGTGCCATGAATGGGGCGCTTTATACACATTGTGCGCGAAACAAATTTTTTTAAGAACGCGTTCCTTTTTCATATTTTAAAAAATCTTATGAATTTCATTCTCATTGTTTCAGCGCTGTGAGGTTCCGTACACCTGTTAAATGCAAGTTTTGTAAGGGATTATTTTTTGTTTAATAGCACAAAAATTTTAACAGGTTGTGCAATGACATGTTCTTTATTGTTTAAACTTTAGAAGTGACAAATACTTTGGTAATACAATATCGTAAAAATAATAAATCCAAATCCTACTAATATTTGAAACGCGAAAGTTTGTGAGTATGAATGAATGGATGGCTAAAATACTCTTTCACGCTTCAAATGAGCTTGGCCAATTTTGATGAAACTTGGTATGGAGGTAGATGAGGCACTGGATTAACACAGGATACTTTCATCATCATCCATAACCACGCGGGTAACAAAGCGTAAGATTCTTGGGCACAGCATAGACAAAATAACAAGATCTCCGCCTACGTCAAGATCGCAGGTAATGATGACAGATATGTCAAAATTTGTTTCAGTTTCTGATAGTTTAGTAAAATTACGCTATCATTTTGACAGCTCGATACACCGGCCGCCAACCATCAGGGGTGATGAAATGTAATGACAGTTTTTTCCATGGTGATTAATTGTATATTTGTAAGTACGTAGATACTGTATTTTGTAATTAGTGTTTACTGATTGATTTACTTAGTATTTAAATTTACTCATATAATACTATTATAGCAATTGTGTTTGACCATGTAAATATTATAATGTCATTTTGGTATAAAGATATATATGTCCTTGGAGAAGATCACAAGCTACTCGAAGTACTAATCCTGCGCAGACGAAATCGCGAGCACCAGCTTGTAATTTATATATTAATAATTATAGAAATGTCATATAGTTTTTTTTATTATTGTTATTATTGATAGCAATCAATATTTTACTGATTTACACTGACAAAGTGTGTTAGTTGGTGCGTCTTTCTCTTCGTTCTTTCCCTGTGTCTGTGGAGGCATGGACACACAATAACTTAAAACAGCATCAAACACCTGAGAACAAACATTTCGGCTCATCATACAAATATGTGTCCCGGCCAGGGATCGCGACTGGGACTCGCGCTTTGAAGGCA
Organism: Selenia dentaria; assembly: GCA_917880725.1. NCBI lineage: Eukaryota > Metazoa > Arthropoda > Insecta > Lepidoptera > Geometridae > Selenia > Selenia dentaria. The sequence continues at coordinate 9,741,484 of OU862891.1, forward strand.
GGGCCACTACCAGGAGTCGTCACGCAGATTTATATACAATAGTTTTTTTTGGCAGATGATTTTTTTCCGAAAAATTGTTCCTGTGATATAAGTAGGTATATACCTAACGGATATTTGGAGATGTGAGGCGTAATTGGATATGAAAAAGTTTTACATGGAATTTATATCAAATTTATATTTCTTCATATGCTTGAACCCACGGATCCCTAAATATAACATGTTGCGGGTTCTGGGAAACATCGTGTGAGTACTTATTCAAAGTGTATTGCCAGCGCGTGGTTTCCCTCATTCTTTTCTAATTTCAACAATATACTTGGTAGGTAAACCCAGTTTTTTTTGTTGACAGACTTACTAATAATTAAATATTCTAACAATTTTTGAAATTACATTTATTTTATCAAATCACTGTGATATTATAAGTTCGAAAAGTTGAATAAATAAGTTTAATAAGAAAAAATATACACACTAAAGTAGGTCTATATAACATTTTTTTCTAACGACTTCCAAAAAGGACTGTATGTTTTTTTATGTTTGTTACCTCTTATCTTTCGACTGGGTGAACCGATTCCCAAAATTTTTTTTTTCTTTGAAAGCTGGTGCTTCCCTTGTCGGTCCAGTAGTTTTTGAGTAAGATTTTAATAACTGAATAGAATGGAAGTCGGTATTAAAATTTTCAAATTGTACTTTTTTGCTTCTCCAGGTTAGAACAACTCAATTAATTTGGATACAATTATGTGACGATAGCATGTAGATCCAGGGTCAACGCATGGGCTGCTCTTTAACAATATTCAAAGAGTACTTTTCGAGGGATCACTCACCCCCCAAAAATTCCGTCTACCTGCTTTATATATCGATTGACGTACGTCATTACCATGTTGGCCTCGCCTTCGCATCTACACTAATAGGTACAAATATTGATGCCTTCCATCACACGCCCGGTTTCCTGCCCATTTCCTCAATATTTGCCTGGTAAGTGTCTTTTGTTTTGATGTTTGTATTAAAAAGTTACCAGTGTTTATATAAATTACTGTATTGAAAGTAGACTGCAATATTGAAATATCCCAAGTTTTTGTCAAAATTATAATATTCACGACACATTACGACAATCTCGTAATGTTGTATCAGAACTCGCATTAATTATAATTTTGTAATGTACCAGGGTTAACAAAGGGCTGATTTCCACGTTGATAGAATTAATAAAAACTAAGCGTAAAAGAGATAAGGTTTCCATGGTAACGAGTGTTGTGATTTACCATCATCATCTCAGTCGTAGGACGTCGACTGCTGAACATATGTCTCGTCTCACCCAAACTTATCGAAAAACCTGAAGCGGCTTGCATCCAACGTTATCCTGCGACATTTTTCAGGTCGTCAGTCCACCTTGTCGGTGGACGACCTACGCGGTGCTTGCTGGTCCGTGGTCTTCACTCCAGAACCTTCCCCATCCGCCATCTATTCTGCGTACTATGTGGCCGTCAACTACCACTTTAACGGGCTTCTCATCTGGGCTATATCTATGGCTACAGACTTTAGTTCATCTACAGATCTCCTCATTGCTGATTAGATCACGTAGAAAACCCGAGCATAACCCTCTTCTTGTAAAGCCCAAAGTAAGAGAGCACGTTTCAGTGCCATATGTCATCACTGGTAACACACATTGGTCAAAGACTTTAGTCTTGAGACATATTTGTGACGATTTGGTATCTTGTGTTTAAAAATAACATGTATTAGAGTATTTCTGTTGATATATTTTTATCAAGATTTGAGTGGTTGGTTGGTTAACGTTGCCTGGAAGAGATTGCTTTTAGTAATAAGACCACCCATTGTGACACAATCCCTATAATTCTTAAATTTATGTTCTGTAATTGTATCGTATTTGTGTAACATTAAAGTATTATCTATCTATCTATCTAATAATTTCTGAACTGCACAGCTTATGTGGGTCTGGGTATATATACGAAAATAAAAAAAGGTCGTGCTGCATTCCTAATTATTACGGTTTTTAGCCGTACCATAGAAGTTTATGGACCTCGATAAGTCAATCGAGACACCAGTTTTATATACAGACCGTGTAGCGTAGAGGGATCAGCTGCCATCTTGGATTTATGTGACGGATAAGATCAAAAGTTTATAGTTAGGAGCTCCGGGCTCTATTCTATTCATATACATAATATTATCGAAATCTGTGCCGTAGTTTTTAAGTTATGCTCGAGCATGAAGACAGAGAGACAGTATTTTTTTTTATGTTTGTTACCTCTTATCTTTCGACTGGGTGAACCGATTCCCAAAATTTTTTTTTTCTTTGAAAGCTGGTGCTTCCCTTGTCGGTCCAGTAGTTTTTGAGTAAGATTTTAATAACTGAATAGAATGGAAGTCGGTATTAAAATTTTCAAATTGTACTTTTTTGCTTCTCCAGGTTAGAACAACTCAATTAATTTGGATACAATTATGTGACGATAGCATGTAGATCCAGGGTCAACGCATGGGCTGCTCTTTAACAATATTCAAGTACAGACTTTTTGGTCTCTACTCCTTTGTTATAGGTATAGAAGATCATACTGTTATACCCCATCAATGCACCCTCTAATGCAGTGACATCCCATATATTGCTGAACATGCAATATAATAGTAAGTTGGAACTTTGCTTGTAGAATAAAGTCAGTCTGTTTTGAAATACAGTCGGGAACAGTTGCCAAAGGTCCCTTAGAGTAAAATCCTAATAAAGTTAGTGTCCTTAAATATATCCTTTTTTTTTAAAAACCAATCTCTCTGGGATCCTATAACAATACGTATAGAAATACATTTTTTTTTTACTTATTAAAACAATGCCAAAAATATATTTTAAATGTAACACAAGTATGTGTGATACTTGTGTACATAGTTTTTAAGCACATCAGTGGGCATAGCACGAATAACTGCGTAAGTGCAATGTAACGTGTCGTTCACGTGGAACAGTACAAACTGCCATTTATATACGGCAACTGTGACACAAATAACTCATAGGTTGTGCGCCAAAGTGAAACGCGTTGACTTTTGCGGTACGAATACTTTTCGACTTCCAAAATGGAGGAAGTACTCAAATCGACTGTTTTTTTTTTAGGTTTTTACCTCATTAATTTCGATAAAGAGAATCGATTCTCAAAATTCTTTTTTTGTTTGAATGCTTCCTGTCTGGTCCCATTTAAATTTCATCAAATTCGATCCAGCAGTTTTGAGAAACACTCCAATAACTGAATAGAATGGAAGTCGGTATTCAATTCAAATTTCAAATTGTACTTGTTCGCAAACTGTTTGTGCTCCAGACTCTTCTTATCGAAGTCAATACAACTCGATAAGTAAGAATGAGTTGTTCCGTATTCATTCAAAGACATCTCATCCCATTTAATTCAATCAATTGCAATTAGCTTATGCATGGAGTATCTTAATTCATCCTATGTGTCTTCGCAAGTCAACCGATGTCACACTATGATGATGTTTTTTCGGTGATAGTGCCACGCTGCAACACGAAACCCGAATGGGCCGGCACGACCGGAGAAGTACCACACTCCCACATAACACCGACGTGAAGTAACATAGCTTGCTATTACATTTCTTCGGTTTGTGGGAGGTTCCGTAGGTCCGATTCCCCCCTTCCCCGTTCTCCCTTTCCTTCCCCGTTCTCCCTTTCCTTCCCCCTACCCTTCCAACCTCATCCCTTCTATCTCTTCCTATAATCCTTCCTCAAAAGTCGGCTACGCATCCCCGAGTCCTCTAGTATTGCGGATGTCCGTGGGCGACGGAATCACTTACCATCAGGCGAGCCGCTTGCTCGTTTGCCAACATATCCTATTATAAAAACAAATTTTGGGATGTACAGTTTGCATAATACGTGGCGAGGAACTCACATACAAGTACCTACGGCTGAAAGTAAGTAACTGAAGGTTGCTACTTCAGGAAAATTATTTTTTATACAGTTGCTCAAAAAGTCGCGTATTGCTTATACGTATAGCGTTCAGGATGTGGGCTATTACATAGTCGTGCTTTTTTTTAACTTTCCCGAACTCGTGCGTTCTCTTTCCCAACTGTCAAAATAATGTCTATTAAAAAGAAAAACCAACCATGAAGGTTTTAATAAAAAAAAATCATAGAAGTTTTTATGATTCATGCAAATACTTATATTTCTAAAAAGAAGCTACTAATTTGTTTCAATATCAGATTTAATGATTTGATTGAATAAAAATAAAGTTAGGTTAGGTTTCATTTCATTTCATCTCATTAAATTTCATTTTCATTTCATATCAATAAAATAATTCTTCTGAACTACCTACTTGGCTGTATGGGGATAGTTACCTTTGTCTACCAGAATGGGTGAAGAAAAAAAAATATCTGCTTATATTCTACGGTTGGCGCCATTTTCCAGAAATTTTCTTTGGGAGTTTATTTTATTAAATTGCTTCATTTTTTCGCAACTGTATTCAAAATAGTCGTTCAGTACACGTGCGGAACCGTCATTGCAACTTGTTCCGACTGTCAACCCTCGCCTTCGGCTGCGCCTCGGCTTGGGTAGACATTTGTCGGAGTTCTTTGCAATGACAGCCTTTCCCCACTTGTAATGATATATACCAACCCAACTTTGCTACTATACTTATTAGAACTTACGTAATTTCCACACCCTACTTCTAAAATTGTGCAAGTTTTCCAATTATTATTTATTCACATCACATGCCATAAACTAATAACGAAGGAGATAAAATTACACTCATTTCATAAAACTTAATGACCTTGTTATGACGCTGAAATTTTCTTTTAGCTTTCTGTTATTATGACATTTTCTCAAACATGCTTGGTTTGGGAATTATTTTCACAACCTTCTTCGAGATAAATCGAAGCTGTACTAGCCAAATACAAGCGAGCAGTGGCCGGCAAATATGTATGAAAATCTATATACCTATGCCGTGGTTTAGCGGCCAAATAATTTACAGTGTAAACTCATTATGTGTCTTGTAATTTTAAAAATGGAACGATCCTTAATTCGAAACAACGCAACCAAGGCGGTAACTTATCAAAGATTTTATTTAAATTTGGAACTAGCTTGCAAAAAGAAAGCTGATTATTGAAAAAAAACAAATGAACACTACAATCAACTACTGTATATTTAAATAAAAAGTTCTGTCTAGGTACTACTTAATTTTAACTTTTGCGAATTATTTGATAAATGTACGTACAATGTAAGCCTTGGCCACAACTAGGCATGTTGGACTTACGTATGTGTACCTCGGCTTCCCCTGAGCCCATATTTGCACGTTCGTCCACCAATGCCTCTTTTGCTGGCCGTTGCAGTAATGCACTATTTCTATTTGAGTGTCTAGTGTTTTTTTATTGGATAGGTTAGCAAACGAGCAAGCGGCTCACCTGATGGTAAGTGATACTGTAGCCCACGGATATAGGAATGAAGAATTAGAAGGGGTGAGGGTGGAGGGGGAGGGGAAGGAGAGTGAGAACGGGGAAGGGGAAATCGGGCCTCCGTAACCTCCCACAAACTGACGAAACGCAAAATAAAGCTATGTTACTTCACGCTCTGTGTAGGAGTGTGGTAATTCTCTAGTCGTGCCGGCCCATTCGGCTGTGGGGTTGCAGCGTGGCACTACCACAAAAAATTAGTAGTAGTAGTATGGATAAAATAATTATAAAGTTATTATTTAATCTTTATTAATAGGACATGTATATTCCGTCATGTTACGATATGTAAGTACAAACAGTCGCAGCCTAGCACGAATAACTGCGTAAGTGTAACGTAACATGTCGTTCACGTGAAACTTTACAAACTGCCATGTATCTAGGGCAACTGTGACACAGATAACCCATAGTTTGTAAACCGAAGCGTAATGCATTGACGCTTACGATACGAATACTTTTTCACAAATTTTATGTGCTACGGCCTCTGGTACTTTGGGCATAGGTTGACTTTTTATACATCGCGTATAGATATAAACGAACAACTCCAGGTAATCATGAGGGTATAAGGGAGCTCAATCCTAATGAGCACTGTCACACGATCTGAAAGACATCCTTCTGTATTGCGGTTGATATGGTAGGTACTTTGGTTAAGGTATTGGAGTTAGGCGCCTTACACAAATAAATCGCGTAAGCGATAAATTGTCGATATTTCGTTATATGTTCTGGGTGATTATGCGATGCAATATTTTGTCACCTAGTCAATACGTTCTATCGATTTTTTTATATTTATTTTTTTATAATTGCAATTTTATGCAAGAACAAACAAGTAGTCCTCCTCTCTCTCACATTGCGCGGCCCACGCGGTCTTGTAGTGATAATTTTTGTGCATTCCATCTATACTGTATGTTTACTACCTACAAAATGCAATAAAATATTGAGTAGTGAGTATTGATTTACAATTTTGGAATAATGTAATGTAATAAGAATTTTCATAGATTTATACAAAACGATTGTGATATCGATGACACGCAAGTCCTTGTTAATCCAGTTTTATTATTACTAAAAATAGTAACCTAGTGTAATAGTTCATAATGCTTTTTAAATATATACTTAGTCTTAAATAAATGTATGAATAGTCTGACTAACTGCCATATTTAATGACGACACCAACATTTATAATGACGATTTTAATTCTATAGACTAATATGTGCCTGAAGCTAGTAACTATCAAAGGCTTGAATTCTTTGCCGCGTAATAGTCACTATTTATTTTACTTAGCAATGACATCACGTTTTTTTTCTTTTTATTGCAAAAGTAAAGTTGTATAAAAATAACATTCGCACACAAGTCTGAATTACTGTGAAGGATCTATTATACTGTAAAGAAATCCCATGACAACAATCTAATACAAGTGTAAAAGGATTCAACTCCAATTTGGTTAGGGTTATTTCATTACTTACTTAAACATTTACTTTAGTAAGAAACGTTGATTGCTCGACTATAGAATAAGATAATAAGTTGATGTATTCTACCGTCAAGTAATTACTTCATTGAGAAATTATTTAGAAACAATCAATTACTTGTTTAAAAATACGGCTGAATAAATGCAAGTAGGTCCCTACTTTACAATTTATATGTCATGCGTGTGTATCTAATACAAAATCAGTATCGCGCTTACATAGAATGTGTTAATGGGAGTACCACGATTAATGAAGGTGTTGGCGCGATGGTGTGTGGAGAGGTCATTATTACGTTTGAAAATGGAATCCGCATCGTTGGAAATGTAATTGGTACGTTTGAATATGGAACTTGTATTTCTTTTTAAATTAAGTCAAATTTAAAATAGTTCCTGGATATACTTGTAAGTATATATACTCGCTACACTATTACATGTTTTAAAGTGAAAACTTCTTTAGGCGCGTAGAGCACTTTTTTGATTCTCAGATTTCCGAAAGATCCTACTTCTAAGTGGTGGACTACCAGAAAAATATAAGATTTGAAATGTTAAAGTATTTTTGTGGCAAGCTCGTATTACTGGGTAATGGTGATTAAAGTTATATAATTATAGAAGGATTAACTATATATTAAGGTACCTTTATATTATATACTTATTACTTATAATATTATATTATATGATATTATATAATAATATTATAAAGAGGAAAGATTTGTATGGCTCAAGAAGTACTGAACGGATTTTAAAATTCTTTCACCACTGGAAAGCTACATTCACCCTGAGTAACATAGGCTATATAAGATTCATCATAATCATCATCATCATCCATCACAGCGCGGGTGAAACCGCGGAGAGCAGCTAGTATGCTATAAATTGAAATTCATTCTGAACATAAAACATAATTTATATCGACTCATCCAATTAAAATCGATACATTGACCTTTCTTTACATTATAACTGGCCAGTATCAAACTATAGGTCACGGGCGTGGCAGACATTCTTCCTATTAGAGATTGCTATTCCATTCTATATTTGAAACGTATTCTAAAATTGAAACAGCAGGCAATCGCTACTCCGAGCACGCATCTTAATACCATCTATTGTAGAGTTGATTTGGCGGTAATTTGGCCGGACAATCTGACGCCAACTATCAATCAGTAACTACTATACAGTTAGTTACTTAAAGCTTTTTTTTGTTATGATGCGACCTATCAATGTAAGTCTCGAGTCCTGGCTTCCTTAAAAATCTTTCCGTGCTTCGGCCAGTGTCTGGTCGCCATCCTCTAAGATTTTTATTTGTCCGTTGTTGTTAATTACTCATTTATTCTTGATATATTAAGTTATCTAATTCTAAGTTTTTCTAATATATAATTATATTACTTATGTCACACATTATGATTAAGAAAAAAAGAATACAGTATATATTTAACGAAGTTATGTAGGAGAGAAGGGGGGAATTGGAGCCATTTAAGGAAAAGTAAAAAAAAAAGATATTTAGTAGTAATTATTTATTTTTTGAAATGCTGATCAGTCTTACGGTTATCTGGCCTTAAGTTGTTACCAACCACATCTTCAAAAACTTGTGCATTGTTAGAAAAATTAACTGTTTTTTTTTCGCTCTCATTACCCCACTTATCGGGCAATGAGAGCCAAATAACTACTACTATATCTAATGAGAGCCATCACTTAATACTAAATAAATGTAACCTTAATTTGGTGTACGTAATAGCAAATAAAAAAATCACAGCTATCAACAAAACACAATCATCATTAAAACATAACAGTCAACGAAAATAAAGGTAATTTATTTAAATAGAGAATATAAAACATCCTAAAGGAACAAACAAAATACCATACTTTTCGCACTTGGCTGCTTGTAAGAACATATATAATGTTAGACATGTTAAAGATATGATCAACCAGTAATGTTCCTGTTCACTGGTGAATACAGGTTGTCTCCTAAGTGACGGTGAACTACTGTAATTATTATCATCGTTATTTTCTAACCTGTACCGTTTCTTCAGCGTACTATAGGCTATTTTGAACTGCTGTGCCGCTTTGTTTACCGATATTCCTTTGTTTTTTTGTTTCTATTGCACTCTAATGTAGCTAAGGGACAACTGGCCTTTGAAATCGTTCGCGGTCTTGTTTCTGGCATCTAAAAATAAAATAAAACATCATCAATAAGAGCATTTTTTTCGAATTGATAATAAGAGCCATGGCGAGTAATGGCGAGAAAGGCAAACATATCAAATGACAAACAATAACATGAAAACATATTTCTAAATCACTTATTTTGTACTTGAATCATAAAATGTATGAAATAATGCAGTTAATAAACACTTCACAAAATAGAATGGCGACAGTACTTACTTGAATGGATTAGTTTTGATATTTTTTGTAACGATGACAGGCAAAACAAACAACCTCCTGTCGCTGCCAAACACGTGCCACTGAGCTGACCAGCGACGATCACGTGGTATAACCGACAATTCCCGAAGCCGTTCGTGTCATTTCTGCGCGACTTGTACGTTTCTGTCTGCATAAATCGAAATAGCTCCCAGTACTAGCTCCATTACCCCGTTCTCCCCTACGTTAGTGAAAGTAAGAAATGTGGTATGAATGCAGAATAAATGCAGTTGTGATGATGGTACTGGAAAATTTGTATTGCGTAACTTTGATACAAAAGAGTCATCGTGATATGAAGGCGGGGTGGAATTAAACGAAAATGTGGTAATAAACACGAAAACATGTTCCGATATTTGAGCATGGAGATATAACGTATAAGAGAAGAATGTAAAATTAGTGGTAGTATGTGACATTCGCAAGATGGTCTCTGCAAACCTACGATTAAATTGGAGTAACCAAATATGAGTGTGAGAGTAAATGCATCAGACAGTATCCCAGACTGTATCTAAGACTGTATCTTATGTACATTTTGCCTCCAATTTTTACCAGCTACCTTAATAGCCCATACGATATGCTTTGGCCGGGTATCTATTAGAAAGTGTCCGGAACAAACAACTCTAGTACTCGTATATTGTTGGCCTAGATATTGAATTAAATTATACGTGTGCGTTACGCAACTAGTGTTGTGATGAACATTGAACAATACCTTTGTCTGGAACTCTGGCAGGCGCGCCCTTTCACTTTGTGTCATCGATTTGTAAAATTACTGACCGGCAAGACGTTCCAACTCTAATCATCGTGGTACATTTTGGTTTTGATTGTGTATTAATTTTTATATGATTATATACTATTAGTAGTGATTTATTTAATTTGCTTATGTTTAATCATCGTCTTTTAGTATTAAACTTTATAATTAGTGTATTCATAGGAACAGATTAAGGATACAGTATAGATAGTGTTGTTATTATCTTGTGCAAACTTAAAACCCTACTAAGAAGTTTTATTTCAACTAATATGTTTATATATACAGACTTGTTCAGTTTTGACAACATGGACCAAAACAAACTACTTTTACTAAAAGTTTAATACCTCGAATACGAAAATAGGTAATTATAATAATAACATATGCCTCCCCCATAAATTTTGAAATGGATTGGTTGGAAGCGGCTTGCATCCAACGTCGTCCTGCGAACTTTATCAGGTCGTCTGTACACCTTGTCGGTGGATTACTGTGCTTGGTCTCCACTCCAGAACCTTCCAGCCCCATCTACCGTCTGTTCTTCTTGCTATGTACTCGTACCTTGCCTACTGCCACTTTATCCGGCTAATATTCTGGACTTTGACTTTCGTTCTTCAACAGATCTCATTTACGGATCGATTGCGTAGCGAAACACCGAGTGTAGCCCTCTCCATAGCTCGTTGCGCGACTTTGAGCTTACACACAAGGTCCATAGTGAGAGACAACGTTTCAGAGCCATACGTTATCACTACTAATACACACTGGTAATACACACTGATCAAAGATCTTTGTCTTGAGACACTGAGCTATTTGACGAAAAAACTTCTCGAAGTTTCCGAAACGCTACCAAGCAGAGTTGAATTCTACACCTCTTTCTAGAAGTTTCTATTGGCGAGCGGTACCTACTTTGCAACGGTGAGGAACGTAGAACAGTGCTGTGCAGAACTTTGGAACTTACAGTTCTATTTAATACTGTAATGAGCCTTATGATATCTCACGTTATAGATACCTATTATTTCATACTATGAGTTCAGATTGTGTAAAAACACATATTGACTAGTTTGTAGACTAAACAATAGCGTTATGCATAAACCTATGTGATTTATGAATGCTATGTTATATTACTTCTAATATGTATTTTTGATTTAGTAAATATATGAAATAAAACCTGTATTTGGCAAACATGACACTTACCATGCAGCAAAAAAATTTTAATGCCTCGCACAAGCGTGAGCGCAGCTGAGAGCTAAAACCACCTCTAGCAATTTTGGAAGAGAAATATTTATGATATTTTTTTATTGATATTAATTAATTATAAAATATCGCTTATAACTATGTGCAACTCTGTATAAAAAAGGAAAACAATATATTATCTACCTACTTGTCTATCAATATCAAAATTGTATATACTATTATCTGTGCTAACGTGACCTAGACACGGGTTTGTTACTACGGATGATGCCTACATTATTGGATATCCAAACCGTAATTTCAAATGCAAGGGTATACGGCACGAAATACAATCCAACTTGTGATCTTGCCAATATATCGGAGTGTGCATGGAATTATAAATTTGTAGAGTATCTGCCAGGACTTCCACTCAATGTCAAAGGAAAATCTCAATATCATATAATTTTTTTAGACATCTCTGACTCGCTTAATGTGAATCATTTCCAACCGACTTCCAAAATCAGGAGGTTCTCAAGTCGACAAGTATATTTTATGTATGAATACGCTCTTTTTACAGAGTAGTCCGTAGCTTTTTTTTTTTAATTTTGCGATATACGCATACGCAATCGGCCCAGTTCCCACTGGCGAGACTCGAGTGTTCTGGTCACAGAGGAGTTCGGCCATAATCCACGCGGGCCTAGCGCGGCTCTGAGGTAGCATTATAATATGCATATTTTCTACTTACTTTAAACAAAGCAATTCTAAAAAACGTGCTTATTAATGATCATGTCTAATGATTGTCACACAAACACATGAAGTGGTGTAATTTTTCTACCTAGAACTTTCAACAATTCCATACCTGCTTACCATTTAAGTATCGAGAAATAATTGCCTAACCCTTTCACAATTAAACGTTAACCAATCGTTTAATAAAGACCAGTTCGCATGAGCTAATAATACGTTAGCGGGTTCCGCATGTGAATTACTGCATCAATAATGTATGTGTAAAGTGATACGTTAGGTAGTACGTGCACCCTAAACCTAATATTCAAATATAACTTTATTTAGGGAATTAAAAATGGTTTTGTACATTCATAAAATTAATTATTCACTTTATTTATATCAATTCATTCAATTTCAATTTAAAATAAAAAGTTTATATTCAAACATGTTTTTACAATATTTTTGTAACTTTTCTTAACATTTGAAACCGATGTTGCGGCGCCCCACGCCTCCGCGCTCCCGGCGAAGCCGCGTGCTAACCGCTGTTTGACGGGCGGTAGTTGCGCTGAGCGAGATCAAGAGTGCGAGGGAGAGAGGTGATTGCTCCGTCTCTGTCTCGCCCTATGCGCGCGCTGGTGCACCCGTCTCGTGGTGTGCGTGTTGTAGTGTCGAAGAGTGATGCCTGGACTTGCGGGGTCCGAGGATGCCGGGGGGGTTAAATAATACGGCTGCCTTCTCTTCGAATTGAAGGGGCCCAGACCGTCCAAAGAAACAACGAAATTTCCCCGGCTCTTCCTATAATGCTTCCTAGTATTCCTAGCTTCCTAGCTTCCAAGTATTCCTGGCTTCTTAGCTTCCTAGTATTCCTTGAGTCTTGAGTTGAGAGAGAGCTTCCTATTTGCGAGTAGGTATCCGATTTTCACTGCATAAATCGCCTCGATCGACGATATCTGCAACCCCTAGGGGCTGGAGGGGGTGTCGAGCCTGAGCTCCTTACCCCTGCTGAACCTCGGGTGGCCACTACCACCCGGTTACTCATTTGTCTGCGTAGTGTGTCAATCGTGACATCACTACGCAGATACTGTACTACAGTTTGTTAAGCGCACTATACCTCCCGGAGGTGGCATTTGCCATCACAACTCACGGGGGTACAGCGCGCCTTTTCGTCAAATCGTCTTCCTTTATGTCCCACTTTTGTTAGTATGATGTTGCTTGGTACCTTTGTAGGTAATATTTTATAATGTTGCTATCTCGCTCTTGGTGTAGGCATTATTTTCATAGTTCATCTCACTCTTGAGTTGTAGGTGTTTTTCACCAACTGTAGGCATATTGCACTACTAGTTGGTGCATTTCAGTGGCAGAACCGGGTCCGGGCGAGTGCCGCCAGTCCTCTTCCCGCCACTTCTCTGGGGTCCGCCCCGGCTGCTATTGACATCAGAAGGTCGGTCAGGATGCCAATGATAATGAGTATGGCATTCTCATAACCGACCTCTGGTTCAGCTTGCTGTTGCGGCGGTTGCCTGCGTCTAGGCGCAGGTGCGGCTACCGTCTCCACCGGGTGTGCGGGGGGACACTCGACAACTTGATGTTGTTGCTGTTGTTGTTGATGATGTGGTTGAGGGGGTGCCGGTCTTCCTTCATTTTGTATGGGTGCGAGCGCGGGCGTATGATGCCCGCGCGCGCCCTCTGCCGGCCCTTTTGATGTTGTTGTTGGTGGTTCTGCCCCGCAGGGCGGCATGGGTGTCGATGCCGCCCTAGGGCCGCCCTCTACTAGTTTCTTAGCGCGGTTTCGCCTGCGCTTGCGCTTCTTTTGCGGCAGCGGTTCGTCTCTACCAGTTGGGAGGTTGGCTGCCGCAATAAGGGATGTTGCTGGGAGAAGTGGTGCGCGCTCAGTGCGGGCCGGTTCATTGACCGCACGAGGCGCTACCACTGTCGGTTTCTGTTGCTGGTCTGTTGGTTGCGCGCGCACAACTCGCGCGCGTTGATTTTTGTTTACGGGGCCTTGGGGGGCTACTCTTGGGTAGGGTCCCTGGACCTTTAGCCCCCTCCTCCGGGCCTCCCGTAAATAATGTGGGCACGTGCGGCTGCAGGCGACATGCTTACCCCTGCAATTGGCGCACTTAGGTGGTTGGTCGGGGTCGCGGTTGCACTCTGCCGCGAAATGTTCCCCCGCGCACTTGACACAGCGCGGGGGGCGGTGACACCCTCCCGAGGCATGACCGAACGTCTGGCACCGGTGGCATTGCGGGACCGTTCCGGCTCTCGGTACCCAGCCTTCTACCCGGACGTTCGGAATGTTCAGCAGCTCGCTTATTGCGTAGAGTCTGCCCTTTTCGTCATTACTGATTCTTTCAAGGAGGACATAATAAGTTGGTCCCCCTTTGCTGCCTCTTCTCGGCAGGATCTCTTTTGCGTACTTAGTCGAAAAGCCCTTGGCCTCGAGTTCCGCGACGATCACTGCCGGATCAATGCCATACGGGAGGCCCTTTATGGCAATCTTGGTGGGTAGGTCGGCGGCCACCGCGTAACAGTGCCACGCGACCCTCTTGTCGACTGCTGAAGCTTCGGTTAGGGCGCGCTGCACCGCCCTAAATTCTTCTGCGGATTTACACGTAAAACGGAAACCCTTGCCCACGGGTTTCACGTTTAGTGGGTGTCCTAGATTGTTTTTTAATTGTTCGAAGATGGATACCCAACCCGGCAGCGTTTCTATAATGATCGGTGGGTATCCTTTCATTGTTGGTGTTGTCGTAGACGTTGTTGTAGGTGCGGGGGCCTGCCTCACCGTGGGGGAGTTAGGCCTTGACGTTACCGGCGATGCTAGCGCCGCTGCATAAGAGCGCGCTGCTTCAGCCGGCGGGGTAGGTGGTGACGGCATGGGTGCCGCATCCATCGGTACCGACTCGATTGCCGCATACGAAGTCGAGTCGGTGTTTGCATGACGGGGCAAATACTGCTCCACATCACTATCGTCATCGGAGTCCGCCGTAATATTAGCCGGCCTGCCCTCTGATGACGTCATCGATCGTTTCGAGCTTTGGTGTTCGCGGCTTGTTACTTGCTGCGTAACTATGTCTGGAGTGGGTGGGGTGACAGAGGCTTTCTGACGCAACCTCTTCTCGTCACCCCCCAAGTCCTCGTCAGAGGAGTCGCGCCTCTTCTTCGAGGCGCCTCTGCCCGGAGGCCTCCGGTCAGTTTCAGCCTCGACGACACACTCAGGTGCGACGACGCTGAGACCTAGTTCGGGTGCCTTCCTTTGGCTCACTCGGCTGGTGTTTCTCAGTCTCTCTTCCTCTCTCTCTCTCTTTCTCTCCTCCTTCTCCTTCTCCAACTTAGCCTTTCTCTCCCTCTTCTCCCTCCTCTCCTTCTTCCTCCTCACTCTCCCTCTCTCATACTCTCTATCACTCTCACTGTCGTGGTCTGCTGTAATTACAGCTGCTGACATCGGGGGTTCGGGTCCGGTTTCGCACCGACTAGAAGGCTCAGCCTCTAGCGGAGCGAATTCCTCTCCGTCATCCTCCGACTCGATTTCGCCGGCCTCGAACCAATCGAAATCGCATTCTTTCACGTATAATATTTGTTGTGAGCCCTTTCTCTGAAATACCATGCGCCCCTCTGGTACTACAGATAGGTCGCTCACTAAATGGTCATATGGTCCGGCCTTTCTACGCGGCGGCGGACGGTCATCGTCTGCCATCTAGGACAGCGATATGTAGTAATCGTGTTTGAAACAATGATGTATAAGTATAAGTACTATACCCTTTGAGTACACTCGTAATGCACTGGCAACTAGCGAGTGCCTCAGGGAGGTGTATTTTAATAACTTATGCAGTCTAATCGATACTGGATCTGGAGTTTAGTAACTAAACCCCTAGCCAGTATCTTTCCTTTAGTCTGAAGCGCGGTTTGGTACAGATGCTGGAACGCTTCAGGTTCAGGAACGAAGTCCGTTGGTGTGCGGTGAAGGGGCACGTGGGAGATCACGCCGGAGCGGACCTACAACCACTATGCAACCAAACACTTCCGAACAGCGAGTTCGTGGGGAAAACCTCCGAGCTGAGGGGGGGAGTGGTGTCGGAAGTGTGGGGTGCGTCTCAACGCTACTGCGGAGAACGATGTCCCACCCAACCGAGCACCTGCCGCACGCACAAAACTCAGGAGATTCTCCTGAGGAACCCTGTAACAGAAAAGCTTGGATCGCAAATTCGTGTCACAGTTGGTCCTCATAAATCGCCTAATTTCTTAATCGCTTAGCTACCTCGGTGAATTACCTTACAGAGAGCCCCTAAGCGCGCCGTGAAATTTGATCGTTTTTCGTCTAACGTTTACTTTGGATTGTCTGGTTTTTACCCCATAACTTTATTATTCCTCATCATATTACTAAGTTTCTTACATGGTTAGATTCGGCGTGATGCGCCCTATCTTACAACATATAACTTAAGCTATATCCTGCCTAAACCGTAGAGATACAAGCCATTATCTCTTTGAAAACCTATTTTTCGGGTAATAAAACAATGGAAAACATTTTCCCCTGCCTATGTTTTCGAGTCTATGTAAAATGTTTTTATTTTATATTATTCCCTACCTAATTACCTATCTTTTGGCTATTTTTCCCTATATCTAGGTCTCATATATTTCCCGTAAAAAACCAATATACATGAAAATTCTCAATAATCTTAAAAACGTCATACTATCGTTACTAAGAGACCTAGATTAACATAGTTTGGAGTTCTAAACTCCTCGTAACCTATACTATCGAATTGCACTTAAGATATTTCAAGATATAACAATTAAATTTCAAGTTAACATTTTCAAGGGGCGAGCGAGGGCCATATCGCTATTTCACTCACTCGTAATGCTTTGTCTCGCTCGCGCCTTGCTTACAAGTTTTAAGTGTTTATTTCAGTAGAGGCGTCGCTGACATCCTCCCCCTCGTGCGCAGCACCGACTCCTGGCTTGGCGACGCCGTTGCTCGACGCTCCGTTGGCGGGTGACTCGTTGTCTCGTCCTCCATCGTCTCGAGCTGGAACCAGTAGCACCACCTTGGTGCTTGGGCGCCTCAGGACTCCTCCGGTAGTGCGAACGTCTATGACTCTCGTGTGGCCGTCCGGTCCAGGGTAGACACGGACGACTTCTCCTCGTGGCCATGTTCCTCGTGGTAGTGTGGAGTCCACTATGAGGACTGTGTCTCCACACTGCAGATCACGGGTGGTGATCTTTCCGTCGACTTTTCTCGGGATCAGAGTTGGTAGGTACTCTTTCACCCATCTTGCCCAGAAGTGGTCGATGAGCCTTTGAGCCACTTTCCAGTCTCGTCGTTCACCGAAGTCTTCGTTAGTGAATGCCCCCAGTCTTGGCATGCCATTTGATCTTCCAATGAGAAAATGGTTGGGCGTAATGGCTTCTTCATCTTGGTCTTCCGCCACGTCGACTAAAGGCCTGGAGTTGACGATGTGTTCGGCCTCCAGCAGTAAGGTGTGTAGAACCTCTTCCTTCGGGAACTTCTCCTTGAGCGTCACCCCAAGCGCCGTCTTGATTGACCTCACCAAGCGTTCCCAGGCCCCGCCCATGTTAGGTCCGCCCGGTGCCGTGAATTTCCAACGCACCCCCATCTTCTCCGCTTCCGTAACGACCTCTTCTTTCTTCAATTCTTCTAGGGCTTCTTTCAACTCTTTGTTGGCCCCCACGAAGTTTGTGCCGTTGTCGCTAAACATTGATTTCGGCATTCCTCTTCTTGCAGCCATTCTTCTCAACGCCAGGATCATCGAGCTCGAGGAAAGAGATGCAGCAAGTTCTATGTGGACAGCCCTGGTCGTTAGACACGTGAATAAGGCTCCCCACCTCTTCTCGTGACGTCGTCCTACCGTGACGATCATGGGACCGAAGTAGTCTACGGCGGAGCTTGTAAAGGCTGGCTCCCCGTAGCGTAGTCTTTCTTCCGGCAGGTCTCCCACTGGTGGTCGTTGTGGTGCACTCCTGTGTAACTTGCACCACTGGCATTGATGTGCTGTCGCTCGTACTGCAGATCGAAGCCCCAGGACCCAGTACCGCTGCCTCACTTCGTTCATGACCGTCGCGTGATTCCCGTGGTTGAAGACAGTGTGGTAGTGCGCGATGAGAAGTCTCGTAACCTGATGTTTGCTGTCTAGCACGACTGGACGTTTGAAAGTCGAGACCAGTCCTTTCACAGCGTCGATTCTTCCCCTGACGCGTATTAAACCGTCTTCCATGGTTACGTCGATTTTACTTAATTTGCTGGATCTGTTCATCGGTTTCATCTTCTCTAATGATGAAATTTCCTCCTTGAAGCTCTCCTCTTGGCTCCTTCTGAGCAGAATTTTCTCTGCCATCTTCATGTGGCTGTCTTCGATAGGTAGAAGTCTTCTTGTCTCTTTCACTTCGTATCGTATTGACTTCTCCTTTTCCTTTTTCTTGTATTTTCCCCACGTTGGATCCGCCCTCTCGTGTCGCCTTGAAATGTTCACTCGTTGAGTTTTCCGTTTACACATGTCGATGAATTGAAGTACCCTCGCCGTGGCCCGCAGCAAACGATTCCAACTAGAATACCTCGTTGGATCTGGAGTGCTGAACCGGTTGACGACCTTCGTTACTGTGACGATTGACGTTTCTTTCTCTTCCCCTGTTGGTTCCGCCTTGAAATTGCGAGGTTTGGGCCAGGATCCTTCATCTTCCTTCAGGAACGCTGGACCAGTGAACCATCTATGTTTTCCATTGAACTCGTTAAGGACGTCTCTCGTCGCGTCGTCAGCAGGGTTGTCCTTCGTCGATATCCATCTCCATTCGTGTGGTTTGGAGGTATCTTCAATCTCGGCAAGTCGGTGGGCTACGAAAGGCTTGAATGTCCTTGGATCTGACTTGATCCATGACAATACTGTGCTCGAATCCGTCCAGTATGTCTTCTTAGTCACTTTGGCATCCAATTCTTCCTCGATAGAGTGCGCCATCCGAGTCCCCAGTAGCGCGGCTTGGAGTTCTAGCCGCGGCATGGACACCGGCTTCAATGGAGTGACCCTCGCCTTTCCTGCTAGTAACGTGACGTCGTAGAGGCCTTCGTCGTTCCTTTGTCTCCAGTACACGGCACAGGAATAAGCCGTCTCGCTCGAATCCGTGAAGACGTGTATCTCCCCCTCGTGCCTGGAGTGTCCGATGCACCTTGGAATTCGAAGGTCCTTCAACAATTGCAGGTTCGTCAGGTATCTTCTCCATTGTTCTTCATTTTCTGGCGTAACTTCATCGTCCCATCCGACCCCGCTCCTCCATATATTTTGCAGAAGTCTTTTTCCCTGTATGAGCACGGGTGATGCCAGCCCCATAGGGTCAAAGGTTGACATCACGGCACTCGTGACTTCCCTCTTCGTTGGCGTCTTGCCTTGCTCAACTACTTCTTGAACATTTCTCAGAGTGGTGCGAAATCCCATTTCGTCCTCTTGAGTGAACCACCTTAGGCCCAATGTCTTTTCTTCTTTCGATCCTAGCTCAACTTCCTTGTTCATTTCATTTTCATGAGCTATTTTCTTCAGTACCGTCGATCGGTTGGATGCCCATCCTCTGAGCTCGAAGCCTGCTCTTCTATGGATGGTATCCACTTCGCTGGCGATTTTCGTGGCTTCTTTCTCCGTTTGGAAACTGTGTAAGTAGTCGTCCATATAATGGTTCCTTTCTATGGCTTGAACCGCTTCAGGGTGTTGCTCTCTGAAGTCTTCCGCGTTTCGGTTCTTCACGTAGATCGCAGCGCTTGGAGAACAAGCTGCACCGAATATCACTGACGTCATTCGATACTCTTTCGGTTTTCCTGTACGTCGATCTCCTCTCCATAGGAACCTTAGGCTGTCACGATCCTCTTCTTTTATTTTAACTTGGAGAAACATTTCTTTGATGTCCGCCACCAATGCCACGGGATGTTGCCGGAACCGTAGTAATACTCCAAACAGGGACTGAAGTAGGTCTGGCCCTGATAGGAGTGCGTCGTTCAAGCTCTTCCCCGCGAACTTTGCGGCTGCGTCGAACACCAATCTCCTCTTCTTCTTCGTAGGATGCGTGACGGCAAAGTGAGGCAGATACCATTTCCTCGACGACAGTGATTCTTGTGGCGCTTCCTCTGCGTAACCATTTTCCAACAAATTTTCGACTTGTTTCTTATATTCTTCTTTGAAGCCCACGTCTTTATCCAGCTTCTTTTCGATGCCCCTCAGTCGGCACTCTGCAGACTTGTAATTCTCTGGCATCGTTTCCTTTTCATTCTTCCAAAGTAGTCCAACCTCGAAGCGCCCGTTGTCCAGCCTTCGAGTGGTTTTCTTCAGTATTTCGATTGCTTTCCCCTCAGCATCCGTGCTTGGCCGGCGTGGTTGCACTCCCAATGATTCTACGGAAAAGTGTTCCCTGATGAGCTTGTCCAAGTCGTCTTCTCGGGTGGAGATGTGCGCGCAGGTAAGGAAGTTGACCGGTTTGTTTGCCCCCGAGTCGGATCCATGGAGTACCCACCCTAGGTACGTGAGTGATGCGACGGGCTGATTCTTCCTCCCTTTGCGTGTTCCTCGTGATACGATCAACTCCCAATTGTCTTGGCCAATCAAAAGCTCCGGCGATTCTTCTTCGTAATACAACTGGTCGGCCATTTTACTGAGATGTGGTAGCTCCTCGATCTTCCTTTTGTCCACCATCTGAGGCGTAAGGTGTAGATTGTCGATTGTGCGTGCCCCAGTGATGAGCCTCTTCCTGTCTTGATGGATCCCTTTAATCCTCAAATCCACTTTCATTGAATCCCTCGTTGTGATGGTTTTTCCTCCCACCGTTTCCAGAGTGAGGGCTTCCTTGGGTCCTTTTAATCCAATTTGGTCAGCCACTGACGAGTTCAGCATGGTGACCGTTGACCCTTCATCCAATAGCGCCAAGACCCTGGCACTTCCTTTCGGCCCGTATAATTCCACGGGTACCATTTTCAAATACGCCTTCTTGGCTCTCGTAGTGTTCACTTGAAGAACGTTATTTGTCACTTCACTTTCCATTTTAGATGACTGTTCTACGTGCTTCGTTTCGTGTAACAGGTGATGATGCCACCTCTTACATTCCTTGCAAGCTGGCTTCTTGCACTCTTCTTTCCTGTGACGACCTTGAAGACACTTGAAACACACTTTTGTTTTCAATGCGATATCCCACCGCTGCTTCGTCGATGCGTCCAGGAACTTCTTACATTCAATGAGTCTGTGACTCCCTTGACAGTGTGGGCAGGATCCTCTTTCCTGCTCACTCGCGGCGTGTGCGGTTTCCCTCCTCGTGTATTGTTTCTTAGTTGCACTTTCTTGCATTGCGTATGGTCCGCATCGGTCCGCTTCACGATTCAGAAATTTTCCCAGATGTATCAGATCCACGTCTTCCACCGCAGCAGTGTAGTCGAACCACCTGTATCGAAGTACTGCTGGCATTTTATCCACAATGATCTTCAACATTTCGGGCGACTGAAGATATTGCGGTTTCTTCAAACCCTTCACGGTTGCCACCACATTGTTCACTTGGCTAGCAAACACGCACACGTCCCGCGCACTTTCGCTCATTTTCGGCAGGCCCCTGAGCTTCTCCATTTCGGCCAACACCAATGCATCCGGTCTTCCAAAGCGTCGTCGAAGTGCTTCCATCACTTCCTCCGGCGCACACTCCGAATACAAGAGGCTCTTCACCGCCTCCCGTGCTGTTCCCTTAATGGATTTTCTCAGCCTCGCCATATTTTGCACTGAAGAGAAACTGGCTGCACTATCCTCGTACACCGTTTTGAAGGCGAGCCATTCACCGTTGCTTCCATCGTAGAAGGGTAGTTCACTCATATATCCCGGAACTGTTGCGCTTCTCGATGACGCACTTATTGCCTTCATGATAGCTTCGGCCAGTTCTCTCGTCCCTCCAGTGGTCGTATTCGAACGATCTTCGTGCTTGACTGTTTCACCCTTGGTAAGCCCCTCCCCGGACTTGCCTTCCGTTGGACGCCCCTCCCCGGACATCCTTTCCACGGTGTCAGCCACCCACTTCTGGACGTTCACTTCCCGATCCACTGGTTCCTGTATTACGGAATCATTGTCTTCCAGCTGCAGTAATTCTAGGCGGGTCCTCGCCAATGCAGCTGCTGCTCGTGCCTCCTTCAGCTCCAGTTCAGCCAACTCAGCACGAGCTTCCAATTCCTTCTTCCTGTTTCTGCTTTCAGAAACTATTGATGCAGGCTTATGCGGATCCTTTGACCTCCTCTCAATGTTCTTGTGCTTCGGGTCTTCCTTGTTCTCAGCAGGAGCGCCTTCCTTGATGACAGTACCGGTCGTTGTGGTTTCGTACGACGTCCCCGAAGGATATGTTCCCTCCGTTGTGGTACCCGACGTTCCTCCCGATTCACCCGTAGCACCACTCGACTCTTCTGTTGTCGGCGTTGGTTCCCGCCGACCGCTTCCTTTGTTACTCCTTGTAACCGGCATACTTCCGATGTGTATGCGTCCTTTTCACTCTTCGAAACGCCGCGTAGTTCACGCACTGGTATATCCGGCTCGAAGGACCAGCTGTTGCGGCGCCCCACGCCTCCGCGCTCCCGGCGAAGCCGCGTGCTAACCGCTGTTTGACGGGCGGTAGTTGCGCTGAGCGAGATCAAGAGTGCGAGGGAGAGAGGTGATTGCTCCGTCTCTGTCTCGCCCTATGCGCGCGCTGGTGCACCCGTCTCGTGGTGTGCGTGTTGTAGTGTCGAAGAGTGATGCCTGGACTTGCGGGGTCCGAGGATGCCGGGGGGGTTAAATAATACGGCTGCCTTCTCTTCGAATTGAAGGGGCCCAGACCGTCCAAAGAAACAACGAAATTTCCCCGGCTCTTCCTATAATGCTTCCTAGTATTCCTAGCTTCCTAGCTTCCAAGTATTCCTGGCTTCTTAGCTTCCTAGTATTCCTTGAGTCTTGAGTTGAGAGAGAGCTTCCTATTTGCGAGTAGGTATCCGATTTTCACTGCATAAATCGCTTAATTTCTTAATCGCTTAGCTACCTCGGTGAATTACCTTACAGAGAGCCCCTAAGCGCGCCGTGAAATTTGATCGTTTTTCGTCTAACGTTTACTTTGGATTGTCTGGTTTTTACCCCATAACTTTATTATTCCTCATCATATTACTAAGTTTCTTACATGGTTAGATTCGGCGTGATGCGCCCTATCTTACAACATATAACTTAAGCTATATCCTGCCTAAACCGTAGAGATACAAGCCATTATCTCTTTGAAAACCTATTTTTCGGGTAATAAAACAATGGAAAACATTTTCCCCTGCCTATGTTTTCGAGTCTATGTAAAATGTTTTTATTTTATATTATTCCCTACCTAATTACCTATCTTTTGGCTATTTTTCCCTATATCTAGGTCTCATATATTTCCCGTAAAAAACCAATATACATGAAAATTCTCAATAATCTTAAAAACGTCATACTATCGTTACTAAGAGACCTAGATTAACATAGTTTGGAGTTCTAAACTCCTCGTAACCTATACTATCGAATTGCACTTAAGATATTTCAAGATATAACAATTAAATTTCAAGTTAACATTTTCAAGGGGCGAGCGAGGGCCATATCGCTATTTCACTCACTCGTAATGCTTTGTCTCGCTCGCGCCTTGCTTACAAGTTTTAAGTGTTTATTTCAGTAGAGGCGTCGCTGACAACCGACTTCCATTATATTATACCCGATATTCAATATTATTATCAAAAAACACTTTACCAATATTTACCAATTAATCATTATCAATTTTAATCTCATCTACATAAAGCATGTTAATGTTAATACTTTAGGTGTAAGTTTTATTAAAACGTGTCAAATCGCATAACGAAATAGTAATTCGAACTTGACTTATTCTAAATGTAGGATTAAAATCATAGCCACAAATGCTTACTTTTTTGCGTAAGTAATCATTCATTATTTTCTTTTTATAAATTGAAGCAGTAAAGAACATAAAACTCTTCGTGACTATCCTTTACATTAATAATTGTATGCAATTTCGCGTTGATTCATTACGCGGTCTACACATGGGGGTCTTTCAGCGATGCATTATGAAAAGGCTCCTTGCGTGCGGACCGCGGGAACTCCAGTGTGCTGTTACGTTAGGATCAGTGTGGATATACCCTTAAATAAATTCTTCACCAATAAATATGCCATACATTTTACATCAATTTCAATGTTTTGTGTCATATCTGCATCAAACAAGTATATTTCTATGAAATAGGTATACATAAAATACGTTAATCAAATAAAAGTACTTACCAAACGACATAAGAGGTCTAAATATGAGCAAATGTGTAAAAAAACACTGCGAAAACAATAAATAGAAAAAGCTTTCCAAAACAGAGTAATAATATTATATATATATTTTAATTAGATGTAATGGCATCAATTGCGATATTCACTATAGAATTTTGTAATATACAGGTACATTATTAAATTCGCTAGAAAATAATATGTTTTAATATGGTAAAACCGGCAAGCACTCACGTCTATTATTATCGGTGTTTAACACCAGTCGGAGTATAACAACTAAATGATAAACGTGAGTCTTTTCCGGTTTTACCATTTCATTATGAGTTCTCACGGAAGTTTTTATGACAATATAATATGTTTCATGTTATTCATTCACGAACTCATTCACAAACTGCGCTAAAGTTCGTCTGGAGACGTCCTGCCACCATACTCATATACTTATTTCTAGCGCAAAGCTGTAATGTTTTAAGAGAATGCAATTAATTTGTATTTTTTTTAAATGGTAGGTACGTGTAAACGGAAAAAGTGGGCCTCGTGCTTGTACCGTCTGCTAATTACACAAAATATATTATATAATTATATGATATGCACAAACAAGTTTCAGGTTTTTCCAAAATTGTTATATTTTATTACCAAATAAATATATTTTATTTATTTATTATCAGAAACTTACAACTATTTTACAGGGATAGCCCTAATACAATAGTGTAGTAACTACCAACTAAATTCCTATTACAAATAATGATTAATTAAATTCTATTATTATTCTTCTATTACATCTCATCAAATCATTATGTCATTTGGCAATTCATTTTATTAAATTAATTACATTATAATACATATATATGTATATATATATATATATATATATATATATATGTATTATATTATATTATAATATAAGCTTGTTAATGGTCCAAACAGTAGGTAGTTCTGACATTTAGGGGTCAACACTACTACTCTTCCCTAGTAGTGGAAAACTACCAGTACCCAACTATTCAATGTTTGAGCTGTTGCCGGTTTGGACACATTAAAGCTCAGTGTCGTTCCAAGCCTAGATGCTACAGATGTGTCCAGCCTCATACAGGTGATGAATGTAAAATTAAAGAGACGTCATCCACATGCATGTACTGTTCGGCTCACCATTTTGCTATAAGCAGGGACTGCCCTGAACAGGATTAGTTTATTATAATGAAATTAGTTTTAGATTTAGATTAGTTTATTATAATTAAAAAAATACATTATGCTTTCTTATCCACATTAATCTCGTGTCACAAGACGGATAGCCCAGCCAAGGCAATTCGTTATAGTTTCGTTTAACGACACTCACAATCTATTCAGGCTTTCATGCAGAGCTCATACAGCCGTTATACATAATCTTTAGTAACGTCACGTCTTTTATAATTGACTATACAATTAGACAGTTCGTGTTTTAAAGCTTTTTATTTTTCATAAGCTTTCTATTACACTTACTAGTATAAGGTCTTTGATTGATTCAGAGTATAGCGGTGCGATTCTCTAAGAGCAAACCTAGTTGCGTCTTTGACAACATTCATGAAACAAATGACGGGATGACAAGAAACGTTGGAAAAACAACCTTATGTACAAGGGCGATGTCTCATAAAGTATTTGACATCGGTGAGCTCGTCGACGAATCATTAGAGTATCGCACGGCAGTTCTGTTGTCAAGTACATCAATTTTAAAGATATAAAACCTTGATAATTAGAGTTGGTCTGAGGTTACAAAGTGGTAATTTCAACTTATGATCTGATAGTTTGAATTATAATAGAAGTTACCAAAACTCAAACTCAAATTAAGATTCAAATTTAAGCAATAGAATAAATTTTAAGCTCAATTTAAATAACGAATAACACAGTATAGACGTAGGTAAATACCGCAACAAAACCTAATTCAGCTAAGACCTTAATCCCAACATACGAGTTGGGTATTCTCTAATTTATAAACGCCCGTGTTTAATCTCCCAGAGTGGGCTGTGTGACACGTAGTATCCACTAATGCGTGTTGAAATTGTGTTCGTGTTATGATTTTACTATTTAATTTGGTGATTTTAACTGATCAACAAGTTAAGCAACGCTTGTTGCGGTCAGGAGTTGGATGGGTGACTGCTAGTGGCATTATACAACCAAGTGCTTCCATGCTACGGATAACGGAGGGCACGTTAAGCCGTCAGTCCCGGTTGTTTCTCTTAGGAAAACAGTCGTAAGGTCTTTAGGCGTAGGCCTATGTAATTTTAATTCATTTGATATACATACTGAACTATTTTATTATTTTTGAAGTGTATTGAGACTCCTTTGTAATTGCAATATATGACATTTTTAACAATTTTATTATTTTATACATAAGTAACTTATATAACCTTTTCTTCCTTTCTACATCTAAATGGAAAATTGTAATAAATTTATAATCACCGTTCACAATTTCACATGGCGGTTAACGACAGTATATAGACTGAACGAAATTAGCTACTAAGACCTGTGTATTACTCTATTTTTCGTGAATATAATCATTTAATTTCATTAAACAACTTCGACGTTGGTTAGTCACTAGCTTATCCACCAAGCCGCACTGGACATTAGTAATATAAATTGAGTTTTAAATTAAGATGATCATAAAAATTATGTTTGTCGCCGATTCTCAGTAGAGGTTTAGTAATTACTTAGTAGATGTGCTTTAACCGTTAATAAAATATGAACTAGCATATATTTTTCAGAAAGAACGCACTCCACAAACGATCCGACGATGAAACGTAACGAGAACTAAAATAATAACAAAAAAAAATCCAAAAGCAAAAAACAAAAAATTTGGTTAAGCGGCACACAACCCAAAACTGAAACGTTGGATTGCCCTCGAGATGTTGGTGCGGGTTGAAAAGTGGGTTACGAAACAAGCGGAAAAACCGTAAAGGAGTTCAGGTTCATGTCCATGAAACTTTTAAACAAAGAAATGAAATCATTTAGCTCGTTTACTAGACCCCTGACGTAGACTAACAACGTTCCCTGTGCTTTTCCCCAGCTTTTTCTTTGAACTTCTGTGACTGTTCTTGCCCTTCCATGATGGAGATTAAAGTGCTTCAACAACATTACGCTTTTAATTTGGACAACAGTCGTTAGGCTATGTCGAGGGCCTTCGGGCGGCCTGAAAACTTCCACATGGGTTGGTCACTGTAGTAAGAGACTGCTGTACCGAGCACGTTTGCACTTTTATTGCATCTAAACTCTCACCCTGCTCTTGCGCCATATACTTGCGACTGAAATTTGCTTAAGGGAAACTTAATCCCTTCCAAAGCAAGTGCTTTTCAACTTTGAACTTTTCAAGTGAAAAGTTCTAACGTAGTTTAATGACGATCTATGTATTTGTGTTATATTGCACCAGCACTGCAAACATGTATTGTTGATAAGATAAGAAAAAATTTGACAGTAATTATACATAAAAGACAGCCCGAATATAATCTATATGCCGTGTATCTATACTAGATAAAAATAGTTTATTACCGTCAAATTTATTCCTATCTTATCCTATGGACAATCTATGCTCGCAGTGCTAAACTCTTGCGAAAGCAAAAGTATACAGTCATTAAGAATTAGCGTCAGATAGAAGTCCAACCAAATGTATCATAGTCATTGAGATAAGAGTCAGAGAAAACATGCACAATTTAAACCTCCACGAAACTTATGACGTGGATAAGCAAAATTAAGTAAAAATCAACTATCGCGGATTTCATGGCCCAAGTCTAACAAACGCTGCGACTAAAGCAATCCTTTTTTTGTGTTCTCCTTTACCGGGAAATGACTTTCAGACTCTTAATCTCTCGCTATCTCATTAAAATTTCATAACTCAAAACTGCGGATAAATAAAAAATGTTATTAGTATCCGAAATTATGCAGCTTCTAGAACGGATGCTGGACTGTAGTAGGTTTTACGTATTTTTTTAATCACCCGTTGGTTTTTGTAAAGAATATTAAAAATTGTCACTCGCTTCATACATTTGGGGCAGTACCGTAATCTATCTATGTACTTTGTATTATAGTTGGAGCTTGACCGTTTAAAAATTTTCACATCTATACTATTAGATAGATAGATAAATAGATAATTCTTTATTGTTACACCACTTAATATACAAAAATAACATAAAAGTAAAAGAAAGCTTAAAATAAAGTGTTACAATGGGCGGCCTTATCACTAATAGTGATCTCTTCCAGGCAACCTTAGGATGGAGAGGAAATACAGGAATAACAAGACGGGCCGTAATATAAAGATAAAGGTACAATCAAATCAAGACAATAATACATTACTAAATCAAATTAATAATAAATTATAAACAAGAAAAGAAAAATATCTACTAATACATAAAAATACACTAATACATATTGAAATATATATAAACATATAATTAATTCATTGATATACTTACATAATATATACACTACAATACAATATACTTCCATACATAATATATTTATACATTAATTCTTTGATGTATTATAATCAAAAGCCAAGTTCACACGGGTTAAACTAATTGGCGAGATAGAAACTTTTTACTTGGCTTTTGAAGGTCGACAAGGATTGTGCACGCCTGATAGTAACTGGTCATAAGTTCCATAAGCGAACAGCTTTCACTGAAAAAGAGTGATCATAAAATACTGTGCCATGCTGAGGCATACTGAGGGCAAGATTTTCTGATGACCTAAGATTGAGAACGTTGGCATTGTGAAGGAAATTGAAACGTTCCTTAAGATAGCGCGGGGTCAAAGGATTGAACAAAATATTGTAAAGGAGAGAGAGTATGTGAGCATTCCGGCGAAGACGTATAGGGAGCCACTTGAGCTTTGATCGATATTGAGATATGTGATCATACTTGCGCAAACCAAATATAAATCTTATGCAGAAGTTTTGAAGACGATCAAGCTTATCTAGTTGATTCTCAGTGAGATCTGGATAGCAGACATCAGCGTAATCTAGAATTGGGAGTAGAAGAGATTGAACTAGAGCAATTTTAGTGGTGACAGGAAGAAAGTTGCGCAGCCTTTTTAAAGCGCCAGCGGTGGCGTACAATTTGCGACTAGTAACTTGTAGCTGAGGAGCCCAACTTAAGCAATGATCGATTGTCAACCCTAGATTTTTTAAAGATGTACTATAGGGAATAGGGACTCCATCAAAATGAATGGATGGAATCGTTGACAAGTCCACCTTTGAGATTAACTGCGAATTTCCCACAATCATTACCTGCGATTTATTTTCAGACCAAATTGTCTGCACCATGTTGTGATGCAATTTAAATCAGCATTTATTAGGTCTACGGCTCCAGAAAGCTGGTCAAGAGGGGCTTTAGAGTAGATTTGTAGATCGTCTGCGTATAAGTGGTAGGAACAAGAAAAATTATTTGAGATTGAATTAATAAATATTGCGAAAAGGAGAGGAGATAAAACGCCGCCTTGTGGAACACCTGCAATTGCATCACACCAGGAAGAGAACTTCTCTTCTAGACGGATCCGTTGCCGGCGCCCAACTAAATAACTGTGAAACCAATCGAGTACCGTTGGAGATATGTTAATTGAGCGTAGTATGGCTAGAAGTATGTCAAAGTCAACTGTGTTAAAAGCATTACTAAAATCTAGTAAATACTAGTAATGTGAGTATAGTTAAGTTTGTGTTGTCCATGGATAAGCGAATGTCATCAGTGATCTTCACCAGAGTGCTTACTGTGCTGTGGCCAGGACGAAAACCGGATTGGAAAGGATTTAGTAAGTCATGAGAGGATAAATATTTGCTTATTTGGCTGTGGACTAGGCGCTCAAGAACTTTTGATAGAAATGGGAGAATGGATATAGGACGATATTCAGTAATAGATTTGGGATTGGGTTTTTGGGTAAGGGAATAAGTTGTGCATCTTTCCAGATAGTGGGATAAATGCCGTTTGTCATGGAGTTATTAAATATATTTATTTATTTATTGAATTAAATACTTACATCTACCATTACAGGATAACCTAATGCGATAGTGCAGTTAGTAGTGGCAATAGTTTTACATATTTACCCTTAGAAACGTACCTATATTTAACAATATAAGGCAGAGAACAGGAAGGATGATGTCAAGGAGGGGCACTATCATATTGCGACTAATTCCATCACCGCCTACAGCATTGGAAGTGATCGATAATAAGCTCTTCTTAACATCACAAGCGGACACTCGATTAAAAACAAAAGGAGAGTAGTCAGGAATCGGTAACGTTGAAAGATAATTAATAGTATTAGATTTTTCAGATACATCAATAGGAAGCACTGAAGAAAAATAGAGATTGAGAGAATCTATGTTTATGTTGTTAGGGATACTATCTTGAAGAGATTTACCAATTCCAAAAGACCTTAGAAACTGCCAGACTTTTGCTGGATCATCATTATCGACTGATTTATGAATATGGCGACGCAGGGCATCCCTACACACCATATTGCAACGATTTCTGGACTTCACATATTTTTCTTTGTTAGAGTCATTAGGGCGGCATTTATATTTATGTCTAGCACTACATTTTTTGCTCATTAATAATTTAATGTCATCTGTAAGCCAAGCAGCTGGACGATGCTTTAGCTTGATGGCACGTAATGGAGCGTGCTTATCGTACAATTGAGTAATCATTGAATTGAAAATTGCAACTTGGTCATCGACTGTTACAGCGTTGGTCACCGGGGACCAGTCTATGTTGCTAGCATCTTGTAACATTTTTTCTTTATTCATACCACTAAAATTGCGCTCAAGAATTACTTTGGGTTTAATTTTTGGAGGTCGAATTATATACGAGAGAAATATTAGGTCATGATATGAGAAATTGTCAGCAGAACATTGACCATGCTTAGCAACATGCTGTGGAGAAGACACTATACACAAATCAAGGAGGGAGGGGCTATAATTGGGTGCATGATGAGTGGCACTAAATGGGAGGATATGCATGTTGCAAGATTTAATGATCGATTCAAAGGAATGAGTGCGGTGGTCTTGCTTGAGGAGACAGGTATTAAAGTCTCCTAAAATAATGTTATGGCTATATAATGGAATAAGATCTTTTAAGATTTTCTCAAAAGATGAAAAGTAATTGACACTTGAGGAGTGGCTGTAGTAGGCTCCAAGCAGTATTTTGTTATTAGATAAAATTACCTCCACAAACAGATGCTCGCCGGCGTTGGAGGGTGGTGGTTGAGGCGATGTGCTGATCACAGAAAAAGGAATATTTGACCTTAGGTAAATAGCCACACCACCACCTCTACTACTCGTGCGGTCGTTGCGTATGAGGTGAAAACCGGGTAGTGAGTACAAGGTAGTAGGAAGGCAAGGTTTGAGCCACGTCTCAGAGACTACTATAGCTTGAATATTTTCGTTAAGGAGGGATGCCTGCATATCAGGATAATGAGCCGGAATGCTTTGCGCGTTAATGTGGACTACGTTAAAGTTTTTAGGTACATCAGAAAACTGAGCCTCAAGAGAGTCGGTAAGGGATGGTAAGCTTACAAAACTGCCATCGTCTGTGCTACCATCGGAAAGTAAAGATAAGAATGATTGGTCGCTATCACTACTTGCATTATCATTTAATAAATTAAGCATAATATAAATATAAAATAATATATATAAATATTGTATTAAATACTAACTATATAAAATATTTAAATAAGTAAAAAATACAATTACTTATAACCAAAACTATCAAAATCTCCACCTGCCGGGAATCGCAATAATTAATTAAACAAAATAGAATAAATACTAAGAAAAAAAAGGGACAACAGTATGTACATACATTAATTTAAACACAATCACATAAATACAAATGCTTCACCGCCGCATTGTCCATCCATTGACACACTTGCCATACGTTTGAAACTCTGAATATTTAAAAAATAAAAAGTGTGGTAAGCCAAATGATAAAAAAAAAAATTAAAATATTTATGTCAGTGTCATATGACATTGACGTGACAATGACAAGACAAGCATTAAATACGTATGAAAACTAACCTACCGTACCGCTAATTCTTTGTAAATAAAATTATCAAGTAACATTTGTGGGTGGATAAATGATATAGTTAAGAACAGAAAAAAAGGGTACATACCGAGGAATCGGTACCTCGGCGGGCCGCAAATACAAAATAGAACTAAAAGTGAAAAAACAACAAAACGGTGCTACTTCTTGCTGGCTGAAGGGGCTCGTCAACTTTTCGATGGCGGTGCCGTGTCCCTGGCTCTGGTGGTGACAGCAGCTGTACCTGCAGTCCTAGGCGCACTCGACGCGGCAATCTTATCGAGCTCTTTAAGATTGCTAATCCGATGCCGCACACCATCGGTGCCAAGTACGAAAACGAAGCCATCCCT
This sequence comes from Selenia dentaria, assembly GCA_917880725.1. Taxonomy (NCBI): domain Eukaryota; kingdom Metazoa; phylum Arthropoda; class Insecta; order Lepidoptera; family Geometridae; genus Selenia; species Selenia dentaria. The sequence continues at coordinate 9,774,072 of OU862891.1, forward strand.
TGTCCAACACTTTTGAATGCCAAATTTCTGGCGGGCAGCCATGAAAGTGTCGTGACGCGGTTTTGTTAAGAACTCTGACAGCGTGATATTGGACCCTTTCAGACCGGTCTTACCGCTCCAAATCCTATTTTCGGCATCAAGATCACGTATTTTGAATAGAATAGGTCTGGGTTTGTCAGGTGCTGAAGCACGGCCCATCCGATGTGAGCGACTGATGTCTTTGCTGGAAAAATCAGGAATTTCATCTGACTAGTTACCAACTTCACCACTACAGAGGTAGTATCTTCATCTCTGGTTTCTGGGACACCGTGAAGGAGAAGAATCTTTCGTCGCCCTCGCATCTCCATAGCATCCTGTTGCTGCATAACCAGGCCTACTTGATCTTGCAGGCAGCGTAGTGGTCATTATAAATGTACGGAATGCAGTAAAGTCCGCTGACAAGACTGCTACAGTTGGTGAAGAAGATGCTGCTTGAAGCTCACCTTGATAGGAGTCCATTCTCTGAAGGAATAGACTTTGTAGTTCAGCCACACTTTGCTGTAGGGTGTCCATTTTGTTTGAGTTGTGAACTCAGTATTTTTCAATAAAGGCAAAAGAGTTTTGTGATAGTGCCACAGTATGGATAACAGACCCCGGCAGGTATTGCAGATTATATTTTAATTATACATATGTTTTAGGCTATTCAAATGTTATTTACTATATTATTTCAATTAATTAAAATGAGAGATCTTTTTGTAAGTGTTTTACTATTGCCTACCCGCCAAAGAAAAAACTTAATACTTAATATTAAGAGGTAAAATTTGTACTGTACATACACATTTTATTGGAACTTAATAACTCAAAATCTACTGAACGAATTTTATAAAATATTTCACCATTCATCATCATCATCACCCATCACGACGCGAGTGAAGCCTCGAAGTGCAGCTAGTAAGTAACACTTGCGCCTGATTGGAAAAAAAAAATATTATAGTACAGAACCTTCAGCAGGTGGGTTCGACTCGCGCTTGGTAGGTTATATAAATAATGTCTGCATGAGCTAAAGGATCACGAGTTGCGGTTATTCTACTAGGTATTTCAGTTGGCAAAAACTCTAAACCTCAGCGTTCGCTAACGAATCGCAAATAATAACAGTGGGCCTAGCACGCATATCTGCGTAATCGATTTCGGAAACGGCTCCAGTGATTTTCATGAAATATAGTATGCAGGGCGTTTCGGGGGCAATAAATCGATCTAGCTAGGTTTAATTTTAATAAAACGGCGTTTTATCCGTGTTTTCTGCAATGAAAAATAACAGTTTGTTCGTTGCGTTCAAACTAGATGGCGTAACAGTCGCATTGCAAAATCCTGAATCGCGGTGACATGATTCTCACGGAATATGTGTTGCTTTGCGTTCAAACTTTTTCTTGTGGTTTTGCACCTCTACAACCCCACAGCCGAATGGGCCTGCACGACTATAGAAGTACCACACTCCCACATAACACCGACGTGAAGTAACATAGCTTGCTATGCTATTGTGTTTCGCCGGTTTGTAGGAGGTTCCTGAGGCCCGATTTTCCCCTTTCCCGTTCTCCCCCTCCTTCCTCCTCCCCTTCCCCCTCCCCTTCCAACCTCATCCCTTCTATCTCTTCCTTATTTGATACCTTCCTCAAAAGTCGGCAACGCATCCTCGAGACCTCTGGTATTGCGGATGTTCGTGGGCGACGGTATCGTCATCAGGTGAGCCGCTTGCCAACCTATCCCATAAAAAAACTAGATGGCGTAACAGTCGCATTGCAAATTCCTGAATCGCGGAGTCAAGATGTGTGTTGCTGTTTTGTATTCGTAACAAAATCGACAAATGCTCGGCCAGGCACTTTATGCTTATGAAGCAACTTTATACTTTATACTTATGAAGTAAGTCAAGATCAGAAACCATTTAATTTCATTGCTATGAGTATATTTCGAGAACTTTAATATTTTACTTGTTACGTACTATACCACTATTATGATTTTCAAGTCAGATATACGACCACATTCTTCGAGCTGTTAGCCTGTTATGAAACTAGGAAACTGCGAGCGGTCGTGTTAATACAATAATGAGGCAATCGACTCGGCTTGATCTCTCCATTTCTGTGGAATACCGTCCACACTGGCTGTACAACGTGTTATTACTGATATGGGCGAAATATTGAACCAATATGAAAATAAGTTTACTAGAACCACAGCGGCAAGAAACAAACAAGTTTTATTGTATTTTCTACCGACTTCCAAAAAAAGGAGGAGGTACTCAATTCGACTGTATGTTTTTTTTATGTTTGTTACCTCATAACTTTCGACTGGGAAACTGATTCTCAAAATTCTTTTATTGTTTTAAAGCTGGTGCTTCCCGTGTGGTCCCATTTAAATTTCATCAAATTCGGTCCAGTAGTTTTTGAGTTACACTCCAATAACTGAATAGAATGGAAGTCGGTATTCATTTTTTCAAATTGTACTTGTTATATAAAAACTGGTGGACGTTGGTGCACGACGCACGTGCCTTTATCCATTGAATCGATTATGTGTTAGTCCCGTGAACGAACCATCTCCGCTACAAATTTCAATAATAATATTATGTAACCAATATTATGTAATGATATATTTGAAAATGATAGAGTGAGTGAGTGTGTAGGCCTGCTCGTGACCACGGCCGTAACTTGGCCAAAACGTCGAGGTTAGACAAAATTACTGTTATTTTGTTGAATGGGCGCGAATACACCCGCTATTTAGGTATGTTTTTGTCATAATTGATTAAGGCGAAATGAGTTCCAAATTGCATGATTCGACTTCGCGAAAACTTAGTTTTTTGACGCTTAAACCTAATAAACGAAGTTCGAAAAAAAAACGTAGTGTAAATTGAATATACTTTCTTATGAAGCATGGAAACCAATACACGATTGAGCAAACTTGGCTCGATAGAAAAAAGTTGGCAACATTCCCTAAATTTTGCAATTTTTCTTACGTGCTTCGTGGGAAAAAGTATTATTATTCATTTATGGGCAAATATATTTCAATGAATGTATCACATTCGAATTCCCAATGAAATTTACTAGTGAACTATGGACTCTTTTATCATTAAAATTTAATCATTTGATTGTACGAAATAAATATAAAAAGTATTAGAGCGTATTCAATTGAATTTTCGCATTACATCGTCCATTCTGGTAAGCAATTCTCAACCTTATGTAAAGCATCGTAAATTGTTTTAAAATTAGGATTGGACCGCGCCTTAAGTGGGGCCGAGATAATTAGGTTGTGAAGTATGTATCTAGACGATTTTGGTAATATTCGGCAAGAACATTTAGTACCGTCTGCTGATAGCGCAGATTGCGAAAAATTGCCGCTGATAGACTGTGCTCGGGAGGTCTACTATTCACAGAACTACTAGTGAATAGTGCAGTGGGTAGTGGCCTTCGAAGCAGGGAGCCAATATCAATTCATTATGTCAAATTTCTATAATTAAGATTTATGCTAATTTCACAAAAAGTTTGCTTAAAATTTAAAACTGCTCCTGTAACGTAGCTCACATCACGTACTAACTAGGTACACGAACTAGTATGTTATCTATGATATTGGAAAGCTCTCATATGTAGATTATGCATTGATGAGTAGGCGTTGTGTGCGCGAAATGTTAATAGGACGATCTGCTACGCTCCGCTGCGCGTGAGTGTTCCGATCACGATTAGTACAACCGGGTGGAAAAGTGTAAGGCTCTAAAAGGTAAAAAGCTCTATTTAATATGCTCGTTACCTCGCAAAGCTAATTCGTACGATTAATCAGTATAATCAATATATTAGTAAAAATAATTTACAAGTCAAAAATTATTCAATTTTCAAATAATAATCAATATTAACCCGCCAAGCTGCCTTAGCATACCTGTATGCCAAAAAACATTCCGTAAAGCCGCCAAATCAAATAAGGATTCAATTAAAACTGTTATCTATTCAAATATACAATAGATTTCAGCTAATCTTTTGTTTTTTTGATGCTGTAAAGGACCTGGTTTTTTTTTTTAAATTCATTGAAAGATACCAGATCGGTAATATCAACGAAAAAGCGACAGTCACTTGTTTTTTTGCGGGTTTTTTGCAACTCTGGTTTGCAAATTTGATTATAGTCGGGAGCTCACTAGGTTAAATAATATAGAAGGTATACAATAATAATAAATTATACATTAAAATCATAATTATTACGATACATTAAAATAATTAATTTTTTTAAATGTATATTGTCATCACAAAATCAAAAGGTTTTGCTGATGTATTAATAATAACGGATACTTACTAATAATTAATAATACTACGATTCGCATCAAGTCTACGTACATACGGAAGATATTTACTTCCTTTCCCGTTAGAGGAAGTTAAGCATAGCAGAATAATTAGTAGTCGAAGGAGTAAAATATATGTAATTGTTAATATTGCAGATAATAGACACTTAATAGACACAAATACTTTAATAGACACAAAAAAAATCTCGACTTAGCGATAAAAAGTGCATAAAATTTATCTACATCTACCTACTCTTGCAAAGAGGAAATATTTGTGTGTTGTTTGTTAACTGCTGGACCGATTTGAAAAATTCTTTCTATATTAGAATCCTACACCCTGATGAGTATAGGCTATAAGTTTTGATTCAACATCATCATCATCTACGTCACCACAAAGGTAAAACCGCCGAGCTAGTTATTATATAATATAGTAACTAATCCGATTATCAATATAATTAGAATTAAATACGAAACTAGTTTAAAGTTGTAACAAACAATATTGCACAAATTCAATAAAATTAAGAAATATTAATCCATCAAAGGTCATTGGTCATCATGCGGCCAGACACAACAGAAATTTCATTGTTATAATATAACGACTCTTGAAGGGTTAATAAATATTCTTGATTACCGCCCGTGTGCACGCACGCTAATTCTAGTTCGCCGAGCGTACCGAATCGCTACTCCTGTTCGTGTATAACCGCCTTTATAAATGGTGGACGCCTTTATATATGGAAAGTGATACTTTGAAAAAAACAAGGTTGGCGGGAAAAATTTCCTAGATTTTTGCTTGTTTTCATTTTGACGTGTAATAGTGGTAGATTTAATAACCGATAAATGTTCGTAATGGAGCATAAGTGCAGGCAAAGTGAAAAAATAATGAAACAATGTTTTGTGTTTCACCGTCAATGCCTTAGAAAGTTTAAGTAATGCATACACCGCATTCTACGAAGAAATAATATCAGGAAGAGTAACTGCCTTAACAAAATACCCAATAAGAGTCGTTCTAAATCAATAACATCGTTCACGCCGCTATGACTCATTTGTCACAGTAGACATTACAGCACGCGCGTGGACCAATCACCGAACATGTCTTTTTGTAACCTCGGAAGTAATTCGTATTTGGAATCATACGTCGTTTTGGTCTGAAGGACCACTTTTTGGGTGGAATTTGTTCTGAGTTATGCTTCCTGACATTATTTCTTCGTAGACCGCATTAGTATAATAGACTTAGAGAGGACAGTGACTTAATGAAAGACTTATTTAACTGACCTTGACTCTGCCTACTTGAATAAAAAACAATCTTGATACAACTATAAATATTTGCATAAATAACTTGAGCAATGGCAAATGTACAAACGTACGAGGCCAAATGCAATGGAAAAAAAGATATGAGTCTTGTATACTTACGTATGTGTGCGATGAAACGGTAGTGGCACGTATTCCTTACTATTGTTTAGTCTGTGTTTGTAGCCTTAACCCTTTGCCTACCAAAGACGTAAATTTATGTGCGTTTCATTCATAAATCTTTTGTTTTAGTTATCACGGTATAGGAAGGGTAAATTCTAGGTACATGCTATATGGGTACATGCTATATTATATCCAAAATAATTGACAAAAAATAAAAGTATGCTATGCAATCATAGAATACCAGCTATCTGCTAGATAAGCCCTTCAAAATCGGCCCAATAATTTCGGCGACTAGCCTGAACATATCGACAGCTGACAACCTGCAAAATTGAAACAAATAATTGGTTTTAAGATGTTTTACAGCTTTCTTTATACTGAAATGAAATGAAATCGTAATATTCTGTATAGGCCAACGGGGCACTTACAAATTGTTATATTACATTTATTATATCTTAAATCGACAACTGGATCGGAACGCGACCACGACTGAGATCCTGCACGAAACTCAGCAGGCTTGTCTTTTAAAATATTTTTGTATCGCAAAAAAAAATTTCTTAATGTATATAACAAATGTTCGTTTATTTTTAGCTCCAGTGTGTTGCCTTACAAAAGAGACCATATTAATGGTATCAGTAGGACAAGACACGCTACACTTTGACATGGTAGATAGATCCTTTTTTTTTGTCCCGGGGAAATCCTTTATGGATACCACCTACCACGGGGAGGTAGGTGGTTATGTGGGAGTCCGTATACCCACCAAAACCCCGGGGTGTTCCACCACTGCCGCCCTCGGCGGGAACGCGGGACAGATTTTCCACACGACTGCGAACCCGCCGTGGCTGTCCGTTGCCGGACCCTTCTCTTCGCGGCATGCCAGAACACATGGCACGCCGCAACTACCTCGGAGACCAAACCCGCCAACAATGAGCGCCAGACTTCTCCGTGTCTGGACGCCCGTGGTCTCCCTGCGGTGGGTCGGATACGTAGCCCCACCGCCTGCTACGTCAGCCACAGGGGATAATCCCCAGCGACCCCACCTCCTCGAGTCTGCGCCGAGCGCCCGGACCCCACCTCCTCGAGCCTGCGCCAAAGTGCCCGGGCCCCCCTCCTCGAGCCTGTGCCAAAGCGCCCGGGCCCCACCTCCTCGAGTCTGCGCCAAAGCGCCCGGACCCCACCACTCCTATGTGGACTTGGCGGCCAAAGCCCATAGAAGCGGTCCCGCCTGAGCCGGCCAGCGCACCCCAACGCCGGCGCGGCTCCTGGGTTCCTCTTGGATTCACCGTGGTGATCCAAGCCACGGCTACTGAGCCCCCCCGCCACGTCAATGCGGGAACCCTTCGGGGGGGACGAGTAGATAGATCCTGGAGTGATCAGTCCCAAGCTGTTTTATCCTCCAAGTAATCCGAAATTTTGTAATAATCTCTTTGACAGAGTTTAGTTTTAATAGTAATTTTAAACTTATTAATAGGCAAATCTCGGATAACATTGGGAACTTTATTATAGAATCGTATACATTGTCCCATAAAAGAATGACTTATTCTGTGGAGACGCGTTACATGTACGGATAGTTTGTGTTTATTCCGCGTGTTGATGGAATGAGCATCACTCCTTTTTTCAAAACTGTTCCTGTTTTTGACTCTCCTATATTCTAAAAGTATCATCACCAATCATATCATCAAGCACAATGGCAACATCAAATGATATAGTCGGCAAACGCAAGCCTATTCTGAATAAAAAAAACAATAACCATAATGTCCTCTTTCGCGAACAAATCTCGTACATAAACTAGCCTCGCGCCGTCCACGCGATTATCTCGCCTTTCTCACACACCGTCGCATGCGCATTTGTTTAAATTACATTTGCATGTGCATACTTTAGTAAAGGCGACCTTCCACTGAGCGATATGCTATAAAAATAAAAGTTGTTAAAGGGGGACAGATATAAAAAAAATACGTTCCCGTATACATTCTTACTGTGAGTACTCCGTTTTTAAGTAATTAGGATCTTAGAAAAACCAACTTTGATACTAAGCCTCTTAATGTTTCCCGTTGCACCTAATCGGGTTAAAAAGGTTTAAAACTCCTCAGGGCGCTGAGCGTTCGATGATCTGTTAGACAGAACTACTATAATAATAGATAAGGCCTCATATCCAATTCTTTATAATAATCTTCTTCTACTGTAGTAATCAGTTATAAGTGCATTCCTGCGTGCTAAATTTTAAGAAGTCACAAAGATTTTCAATTTATTTATGGCACTATCATCAGAAACATGGTTTGCTTGTGTCATCCCTTAAACACATGAGCATATTAGAAGTTAAGTCTCTTAATTGCCATAAAACAGTGTACTTTTTAGTATATTATATTATTGCCAGTTCATTTTGTGTATCTATTCTGTACGATTATTTACGACGTTCTCATTAGCTCTCATACCGTGCGCATTACATTATATATCCTTAACGTTAGTCATGCGTATACTTCAGTTTATTATCTACTATATAAAAATAAGTCGGGTTTTCCTTCCTGACGCTATAACTCCAGAACGCACGAACTGATTTCCACGGTTTTGCATTCGTTGGAAAGGTCTCAGGCTCCGTGAGGTTTATAGTAAAGAAAATTCAGGAAAAATTTAAAAAGAAAAGCGGGAAAATCTTTTTTCACGTACAGCGCCATCTCTGATACATAGCATGTACTACAAACCAATATTTTAAGTAGATGGCGCCAAACGAAATGTTACATAAAACGAAGCCATCTGGTGGCGAAACGGAGTTCGCAGGGTTTGCTAGTTTTGTATATTTGGGCTTTACGAGATATATAGTATATTCTTGGCTCAATACGCAAACCGCGTTTTTTTCTCTATGCCCACATACTGAAAAAAGTAGATATAAAAAAATCAATATAAATACCTCATATAAGTGTTTACTCGCCAACTCGGCATAGTGTCATATACATCCATAGTAAAGAAAATAACCGTTGTTTTTTTTACATCACATACACAATTTTCAACGCATACAACTGAAAAAAGGCATAGACCGTCATGTAGAATCAAATCAAACTAATCGCTTAGTACATGGTATAGTAATCGCTCTGAAGCTTCTAGCTCGCTTAGCTAGTAATGAGACACATGGTTTATTGTCCGTGTAGAAGGAATCATGCGTGGGCGCGAACTCGTGATGCGCGCACGCCGATTAAATTGCATTAACGCCGTACACTAACATACTTAGGCACTATCACACTAGATTGAGTTTAACGTAGGTGTTTACGTAGGCTTTCGCGAATATATATTTTTACGAGTGTTGTGATGTTACTATATACAAGTACAATTTACACAACAAGATTATTATTATTTATTATTATTATCATCGTAATATTATAGATATTTAACCTAGTGAGCTCCCGACTATCATCAAATTTGCTGTTAAATTCCTTCCAAACGCCCTCTTCCTGGTCCACACTCAGGAGGAAAAGGAGACCCTGACCAGCCAGGGCTATGGAAAGGGCGAAGGATCACGCACCCTTACCATTCACGAGGCGCAGGGACTGACGTACGAGTCAGTCGCGGTAATAAAAACAAAAGGCAACATGAAGCTGCACGAGAGCGTCCCGCACGCAGTCGTCGCGGTTTCCCGGCACACGAGGACCTTTGTCTACTACGCCGACGACGAGGATGATGCCATCGGACGGTTTGTGAGGCAAGCGATGGTTGCGAGCGAACAAACCATCTATAGCTACAACCTGAAGATGGCAATCAGGGATCGAAACAGCGTGGTGATGGAGGCCCTGCTTCAGCGCAATGTGGGCAATGTGGGCTCACAATAACATGTAACTAGCGTTAAGTTCTCATAAAAACTGTAACTGACAAAGAGATGGTGTGGGCATTCAGAGCAGACATGCTCACGGAAATGTGTTGGCAAGCGGTGGCGTGTGTGGCGGGTCGCCATCTTCCCTCAGAAATGGTTGAGGAAGGCGATGGCTGGCACATGCGTCAACTCGTGAACGGGTGCTGTTTGCGGACACTGGCCTGCTGTGAATGCTTACACCAACTCAGAATAATCTTAATAGTAATAATAAAATTTAGTTATATGTATTAGTTAAAAAAAATAAATATATATGTAATATAGTAAATAGTTAGTTAGTTTAATATGTTCCCCATGTATGTATATTTGTTGAAGGTAAAAAATTTATCGTAAATTTTTTTAAATCCCAAAAGTTGAAAAAAGGCACGGACCCTGGAGTCTGTGGAGTAGGTAAATTTTAATAAAAAAAAAAAACCAGAGTTGTAAAAACCCCGCAAAAAAACAAGTGACTGTCGCTTTTTCGTTGATATTACCGATCTGGTATCTTTCAAATGATAATTTGTTATGTAAAAAAAAATTTCAGGGCCTTTACAGCATCAAAAAAACAAAACATTAGCTGAAATCTATTGTATATTTGAACAGATAACATTTTTAATTGAATCCTTATTTTATTTGGCCTTGGCATACCTGTATGCCAAGGCGGCTTTACGGAATGTTTTTTGGCATACAGGTATGCCAAGGCAGCTTGACGGGTTAAAAAACTATATTAAAATCACTGTTTGCTGTAAAGTGTCCCAATAGCTAGCAACGATAAGCTACGCGCCTAAAAAGCTATTCAAACGACCTCATTTGAATAGCTTAGACTAATACATTGGCTGAGGTAAGAACTAGCTATTATGTGACCTGTAGTTTCCATAAATCTGATGTTGTGATGCGTCATGAGTTTTTTTACTACGTCATGCCTACCTAGAACAAAATCACTTCAATGTTAACGCTTCACAAATATAGGTAGTCAGATTTATTTTAGTAGTAAGTTATAAAAACCTTAACAAAAGAATAGTAGCAAATCCGATGTTAGCTGCAAGGCGTTTATTAACTTACGCGAATGTTAGTACTTATATTTACGCAATATGCTATTAACAACCAAACCAGGAATTGAACGGGTTGATTGGAATAGACGGGTTCTCGAATGGAGACCACGGGTCGGCAAGCGTAGCGTAGAACGACCTTCAGCCAGATGGAGCGATCTGTGCAAGGTAGCTGGCAGTCACTGGATGAGCAGAGCCGAAGATCGGGCTCAGTGGCGGGCTTTGGGAGAGGCGTATGTCCAGCAGTGGACTGTTACAGGGTGATGGTGAACCAAACCAGGTCATAAATAAGTTTTCTACTACAACTGTAATAGCCAAAAATTTATTCTGATCCAGTGAACACACGATAAACTGCGCAAGTATGAAAGCACATGAAAGCTTCAATACCTTTACGGAGAGATATTTTGTTTGCAATAAACATTTTTAATAGTAATTGTGATCATTGTGTGTTAGCGAAGAATTTGCGATATTTTTGTTACAATGTTAGTTAGCTTTAGCACCCTTTTATGTGGAAGGTATGAAGACAAAGTGATACTTGGGTTTAACTTTGTGGCTGTTATAGATTTCAACATCCTAGGGAATATTTTGACTAAAGTTCTTCTTAAGTGTATATACACTTTTTTATTATTATTCTTTCCAATTTTTTTATTAAATTAGATTTTATTTCTTTTAAGGTTGTCTAAAAAGAAATAGCAATCGTCCAAAATGTGATCACAACAACATTCGCAGTGATAGTGTATATTGTCGAGACTTACAATCGAGTTCGAGGGCCAGTGGTATCCGTAGTAAAAGAGTGAGAAAGATGGTAGAGCGTTTATGCTCTTAATAACTTCGAACTTTTTTCACATCCACCCGCATTTTCAGTCTATGAACTGCTTTTTTGCCTCGAAAGGACTTTTTCCACATGTAGGTCTAACCGGTGTTTAGATTTTTTTTTTTCTAGTCTACCCGTGAACATGGTGCATGTAACTGCGCTGAAATATCGGGAACTCCAAAACCTGCCTAATCGTGGTGTACTTCTCGTGAGTACTAATTATAATGTAGTTAACAACCGCGAAAGTCTAAAACTTTTTTATGTCAATCGGCCACGAGACGAGTAAGTCGCTTGCTGATGTTAAGAGGATTGCATAGCTAAGTACTTTCCATACTAAAAGAAAAAACTATTTTCTACCTCTTAACCTTGTCCGATTTCAGTGATATTTTTTACATGTAATCATCACATTGTTTACTGTGCCCGTACGTTTTGATTTTTTCAGTTTTTTGAAGTTCTAAAAAAGAAAATGTATAGTACTTTGAAATACTGAAAAAATCAAAACGTACGGGCATAAATAATGCGTAAACAATGTGATGATTACATGAAAAAAATATCACTGAAATCGGACAACGTTAAGAGGTAGAAAAGAGTTTTTTTTCTTATAGTATGGAAAGTGCTAGCTATGCAATCCTCTTAAGCATAACGCTTACCCATAATAATTCAGGGCCATTTAGAATTTTAAACTACAACCGCCTTATCATAAAACTTGGGCTAAAAATAGTCTCGAGTTTAATCCGTGGTTTAAGCAAATTTACTATATGAAATTCTCTGAAATCATGGTTTAAACTCGGAACTCACTATATTTATTTTACCTTTTATAATAAGTTGGCAAGAGTTGAAAACTCTCCGAGGTAATGCACTGCGCTCGTGACCCTGAGATATAATGACGTTAAACCTCTAGCCCTGTAATTTTGCTGGAAAAATTTCAATTCAACGAAACACAGTTAATGTTTGCACACTACTGCTTCATAGTTGAATAACTAGGAAAGGTGTGGTATTTCACCAGGAGGACTCTGCAAAAGTCCTGCCAGTACAACAGTATCAAAATCTCTTCTTTGAAGGATCAAAATACAAAATAATGTCCAAACGGGTTGCATTCAATCATTAAAATGCAGTACAAATACCACATACCGTTCGAAATAGGTACGCTATGCAAACAACGCACGTTGGGCTCGAAACACGGCGGTCACCTGTCTTGGCGCGCTCGCAATCTATTCGCAAATCGGTCGCAAACATACCCGACGCAAACATCTTGAGACCATTGATTGGGCACTGAGACTGCCTGTTTGATTTGTACACGTCGTTCTCTTGTTTGTTTGGTATCTCTATAGAGCTGTTATAACCTCCAATTCATTAAATGATCTAGAAGTAGAAGATGGTATATTGTAAATCACTAATCTTAATTTTTGTTTCGGCATAGCAGTACAAACTCATTAAGCTTTATCAATATTATGATTAATTATCTACACTAATATTATAAAGAGGAAAGATTTGTATTTATATATGTAACGAATTAATTAAAAAATTAATGAACCGATTTCAAAAATTATTTTTCTACATTATCACTGAGTAACATATATTATATAATATTTTAAAAAGAGGTAGGGATTTGCATGAAAACTTTGGTAATGTAACAGAAGTTGTGAAAAATATACCAAAAAACATCCTTATACCGTGGAACCTATTGACAATAGAGCAAAGTGATTTACAGCAGTTTTATAGAAAACATTAATATATACAATAAAGTCCGCGATACCATATGTCTTACTATTACAGTTTCTACTGACTTCCAAAAAGGAGGAGGTACTCAATTCGTCTGTTTTTTTTAATGTTTGTTACCTCATAACTCTCAATAGGGTGAACCGATTCTCATTTATTTTGTTTGAAAACTGGTGCTTCCCGTGTGGTCCCATTTAAATTTCATCAAATTCGGTCCAGTAGTTTTTGAGTTACTCTCCAATAACTGAATAGAATGAAAGTCGGTATAAAAAATTTCAAATTGTAGGTACTTGTTCAATATTGCTACCTACCCGCATATTAGCTCTATGGTGACTGTAGCTGACGTTGGTTAGCAGATTAATTTAAAATATAAATAAACTATTATGGTTTCACTATTTTAACAAAGAACATGAAAATAGTCAATTTTTTGTCAGGAAACTGTTTCTAGTTTTTCTTTTTCAGCTTTGGACTTATTTGAAGGTATTCGTCTGTGAGTCACTGTAGTTAGTACAAGCTACAATACGTAACTGGCGCTGAGACGGTTGCGCTGTATCTGTCAAATTTATTTCGTGTAAACTGTTCCTTGTCACTTTTTTTATCGATACTTACTCGAATATCCATGTGCCAAAAAATACATATACCGTTTTCTTCAACGCTCGTAGACTAATCGGTTCCATTTTTGGTTCGCTTACGCTACTCAGCTTCCGTCGCATAGTATATAATAAACAGAATAGGTCCACAGATTTGGAGTTACCAAACTACGCCGTCTGTCTGCAATGTCCACATGAAGTTTGTCTGTTGAAGTTCCATCTAGCTATAAAATATTTGTACATTTAAACAAGATCTATAAAACATCCTAAAGAGATATTTAAATGAATAAGTTCTCTCAAGCCGGTATTATATATATGTATTTGTATCGAAATAAAAAATAGGTCAATTACGAGTAACTTATAAATAACTAGCAACACCCCGCGGTTCCACCCGCCTGGTGATGGATGATAATGATGAAAAGTATCCTATGTGTATAAATACCAAATTCCTTCATTGGTACCCATTTGAGCGCGAAAAAGTTACAAACATACAAACACACACAAGCTTTCGTCTTTTAAATATTAGTGTTATGATAAATACACAGTAGGGTTTCCTGAAATACTATAATGTATCTTATATATTTGAGGTATGAGAAGAGTAGTGTTCATTTTTTAAAGCCACAGATATCAAGGAGTAAAGAGATCGTAAGAGGCGAAGAAATCATAATTATAAGGTCGTAAATAGGACGAATATATTACGTAAATATTTATTATATATAAACAACATTTAAGTATATTGTTATCAGAATCTTGTAGTTGCATACTTGGTTAAGATAAAATTGCACTCGGATGCCAAGATACAGGCCTTGTGGTCCGCTGAGAATCAGTATGACTGAAATTAATGTCTAAGAACTACACTTAAGTAAATTATGTGTAAACTAAGATTTTTTGAAAAGTAAACATTATTATTATTTTTATTCAAAAAATTACACGGATTCCATCCGGTCCTTTACAAAGGCATAAGTGAGGCTGTAGCCAGCACAGAGGCCTGTTTGGTATAAAATACAAAGTAAAAACAGAAACGTTTTGGATGGATGGTGACATGGTAGGTCATCATATCTATTACAAAAAAGGCTATTGATATGAACTTATTAGTAAGTTTTTAACTGACGTGGTCACTAATGCAAGAATTAACGTTAGAAACGGGATATTTACCATGTAAGAGTTTGAAAACTATCGCTTTATACAGTGCGCGACGGCATCTCCAAGCGTGAACACTTCCTGAAGAAGAACGTCTTACACGTTCGAAACGTCGTCGGATTTAAACCGACATAATACCAAGTGAGTGAAGCCTGTATCTTTATATTAGTAAAATATTTAACATGTATTGTATTTATTGTGAGCTCTCGATATTTCGGCACAGTTGCATGCGCCATGTTCACGAGTAAACAGTCAATAAATACAAGACATGGTAAATATCCCGTTTCTAACGTTATTTCTTGAACTTATTAGTGTTAAGGGAGATAGTGGGTTATAGATGAGACTACTTATCATTATTATCAACAGTTAATTTTAATTACTTTATTGGACAACATTCACACAAGTTCATCAGGTCCCAAATTCGGCAGAGCCAGTACTATGTAACGTAATGACTGATATACAATATACATATTAATATACATGAACACACCCAGACGCAGGTCAGACATGTTCATATCCCCAAAATATTTTTGACCTGTCCGCGGATCGAAACCGGGACCAATACAAACTTACATAACAGCACATGTATGAACATCAAACTTGATGCTGATGTCCAAAAAGAATCTTACAAGAGTAGGGTACAGTATCAACCACAGTTAGTATTACATCCTCACCATATCTCATATAATCATCATCACCGAATCATTACATAGTTCTTTTTTTTCTTCTTCTTCTTCATGTGCGTCGTGTTGCAAAAAGGTGTAGGAATACTGAAAGGTGTAATTAAGTATTACAGGATTTACATGCTAAGTACAAAAAATAATCACTTATATTTTGTTTCATACAAGGTAAAAAAAAAAATCTAAAAGTTTTTGTACGGCCCTATAAGACTAGCCTATTCTTTGAGTTTGATGGGGTCAATGCACTCTGCAATCCCCACGCTACCTATTCATTTACCTCCGTCCCACTTCCTTGCATACGCACTCTACCCACGTCGCACCCCAGCCCAGGCCCTGCTTAGGGCCCTTGTTTATCTAGTTTACGTTTTGAAGGTCATTGCTGTCTTTGGCCTAGTTTTCCGGGGATTAACCTTGTTGAGTACCATTTAAAAAATATTATTCATAACTTATGTTTACTATTTCCTGGAACGCATTAGTTAGATCCCAATCATATGTAAGCTTCTTAATGTGTGGTTTTAGTATTACTATACTTTTTTGTACCGCTCTGTAAAATAATAATTTGCTATTTTTTAGTCTCACTAAAATACACACACACACTCCTTGACCGTATTGATTATTATTTTGTTCATTCTAATACAGTGTGGTTCAGGAATAAAAATATCCTCATCCATATCCATAAATAAACATCCATCGCCACGCAGACAAAACCGTGGAGCACAGCTAGTAAATAATAATGAACAAACATTTAAAACACATTAGTTGCAAAGCAATCACACATCACAGTACGATTGTCGCGGAAATTGAATCCATCTAATATTCTCACCAAGAATCTAATAAATGTTTGGAAATGGGATATGGCATGTTGTTATTAAATACTTCTATTAAAATTGATATTTCTAAATTTTTATGATGCTACGTTATTTGTATGAAGTTATTCTAAACTAGCTGACCCACCAGCGGCTTCGCTCGCGTGGCCTCGCGGGTCCGTTTAATTACAGTTTTTTAACTATCCCACGGGAACTCTTTAATTTACCGAGATCAAAAGTATCCTTTATGTTGGCTAGGGATTTAAGCTATCACCATACAAAATTTAATCGGTCCAGTCGTTTCAGAGATTAGCCCGTACAAACAGACAGACAAACAGAGAAACAAAAAATCTAAATTAGTTCGATCTCACTCCGTACACCCCCGACTCGGTTTTTAGCATTTTTTTCATTGTACAGTAATTCGACCTCTGCAGTATTTTTATATGTATATGTAGTATGTAGTAGATTGATTGTATTTAACGTTTCATAAACTTATTAAGAGGAAATACCAGAGACATTACCAATATTTATTCTGTGGCACAAATTAGTATCTTGTTTATAACGGTTTGACTATACAAATTTAATATCATATTCCTCGATTTTCCGTCAGGATCTTACATTATATAGATACTAGCTGCACCCCGCGGTTACACGCGTAGTGTTGGAGGATGATAAAAACTACTCTAGTGTTAATCTATCTCTACATTAAACTTTATCAAAATTGGTCCATCTGTGTGAGTTTTTGCACTTATGATATTGGTGTGATTATTATATTAAGTTCATTAAGTAAAATTTATAACGGAAATAGAAATTCTTTTTTATATAAACACGTCCTTAATAAGTCTAAACAACCGTACATTTACCAGCAACATCGAAAATAAGTAGATATAAGTAATATAAAATGTATCTTAATAACATCCAATTCATATTGAAGACTCACAGATAGGAACTAATGTTCCTTACGTTACAAAGAAATGAACTACGAAATTGTATACCACATCCAATAGAAGTTATGATTCTTCAAACACAAGTAGCGAAGCACCCATATCGTATCGATATTACTAATTCGGATATGGATCCGATCGCCGCGCCGGCGGTAAGCCTTATCTATAACTCGATAATCGAATTACGCTCTACGATATATTGAATATCAATATCACATCCCTACAATATCGAATTCACGCCTTGAGCATTTTTATGATTGAAAGGGTGTTTTAGCGATATTGTTTTTTTCTTGTTTTGTTTTCGATGTGTGAGTATTTTTTGTAGGGTATTAATATATCCAGCACGAGTTTTCCCTTGCAGAAAAATTTTATTTGCTAAGCGCTTGTAGCTTTGTTCACAGTTACAGATGGTGTGTGCTGAATAAGAAAAATAAAGGAGAGTTATTCAAATGAATCTTATTCGTGTTAATATGATTCAAGCAGATCTTCTACACAGGGTGTTTGGTAGAGGGACCGACAAACCAAATGAGCGTGTTTGGGGGCCCACTTGGAGAATACAAGTTGGTCAAAAAAAATCCCCGACACCCCAATTTTTTTTAACTTTTTTTTGTGAATTTTCTCGTTTTCTCCAATATTGTACCTATTTACCACCATAACATTTGTAAAGTATGTTTTAGACCGGATGTTTTTAGTTGAATTTGGTCTCTTGGAAAATGGTGGTAAATAGGTACAATTTCGGAGAAAAAGGGAATAATCACAAAAAAAGTTAAACATATTGGGGGGTCGGGGATTTTTTTTGGCCAACTTGTATTCTCCAAGTGGTCCACCGAACACGCTCATTTGGTTTGTCGGCCCCTCTACCAAACACCCTTTATTAACAAAAAAGATTAATAGCAGAACATATAAAATATAATAAAAATAAAAAGGTACTATTTTTAATTGAAAAAATACTACTGATTTTAGATAGTGATGATGTGGGACCTACTCATGCAAACAAGTAAATCACACTGACAAACACACATACACACACACACACATGCGCCCAAAAATAACTAATATCTATTTCTTTGACTTACTATTATTATTAATATGTATTATTATTTTTCATTATCTGATGACTGTCTAGTAACAGATATTATTTAAAGAATGTAAATCAGTTACTGGCTGTAAGTTATATAAGTAAGTCCTGAAAATTTTTAAAAATTATTAAGAGCTATGGATTTTGTTGAATAAATAAAATAAAATAAATAAATAAACATCAAAATTAATAAAATAAAGCTTAAGAGCTAAAAACATATATTTTACTTGTACGCTTACAAAAACGTTATATACCTACGTAACTAGGATCAACCAGAAAAACAAGTAAAATATACCAGTATTTTATCTATATATTTTACAGATTACAGATATATATAAAGAATATAATAAATTTTCACCGTTCTATTACAATTTAAGTAGTATTTAAAGATACCGTCTACAACCACCTGCCAGACGACATCACAGCAGCCACTAGTCTGAATTCCTTTCAACACAAATTAAAAAAATGGCTGATTGAGCAATCTTTTTATAGGTGTTATGAATTTTTATAATTATAACAAATAGCTTTTGCTGCATTTTTTTTATACTATAATTTTGTTGTTGTTTTTGAATGTAATTTATTATTATTGTTATTAATTTTTTTTACTGACCGTAAATTTATATTTAATATAATTTTATTTTATTATAATTTTGACATTGGTTTATATTCCATGGACTTGACATCATTGTCCTAATATTATTGTGCTCTATTTTATATGTAATTTTGATATTCCATTGTTACATTAAATTTGACATTTATTATTATATTATTTCACAACTATTTTAAGTAATATAAATAGTAACTTATTATTGACATGTAAAATAAGATTTTATGAATAAATATGAATATGAATATGAATATGAATATGAATATGAATATGAATATGAATATGAATATGAATATGAATATGAATATGAATATGAATATGAATATGAATATGAATATGAATATGAATATGAATATGAATATGAATATGAATATGAATATGAATATGAATATGAATATGAATATGAATATGAATATGAATATGAATATGAATATGAATATGAATATGAATATGAATATGAATATGAATATGAA
Source organism: Selenia dentaria (assembly GCA_917880725.1). Classification (NCBI taxonomy): domain Eukaryota; kingdom Metazoa; phylum Arthropoda; class Insecta; order Lepidoptera; family Geometridae; genus Selenia; species Selenia dentaria. The sequence continues at coordinate 9,793,502 of OU862891.1, forward strand.
TATGAATATGAATATGAATATGAATATGAATATGAATATGAATATGAATATGAATATGAATATGAATATGAATATGAATATGAATATGAATATGAATATGAATATGAATATGAATATGAATATGAATATGAATATGAATATGAATATGAATATGAATATGAATATGAATATGAATATGAATATGAATATGAATATAGGATAAGTAGCAGAATAAGATCCTGAACCTATACCCCCTACACGCCTACAGCTGCAAGCAAGCGGTTACTAAATATCTCAAAACACTTGACTACAATGAAACGGAAAAACTACTGAGGACTATGGTTTAATTATTAATACTGTTTTTTTTTATATAAGTTTATTTCATATATCATCTGTTAAACCATCCATTCACCAAATACGCTGCATTTACCCATCTACCCAGCCCAGCCATCCAATTATATACCATGCAACACTACGTAGCATAAGAATTATAATTAGATTATTAATTATAATTAAGAAGAATTATAATTACAGATATAAGCAAAATGTATCGCTAAGAGGACATACTCAAAGGTTGCGTTGTTTAACCTTCCATCTATCCACACAATAATTCACCCACCCATTCACCCAAATGTACATTGCGAATATAAATACTCATATAAAGTAATATGATAACTTATCATAGTAAAATACAAAATGTTGATCTTGACTACTGACTCTTACTATATTACTCGTAGCCACACATTAAAACACACACAAGCTCATTAACACACCGCAGATACATTCTTGCGTACACACTGACACTAAACAGACTCACACAGATACAATCACAACACTTTGCTTACGCACATATTGTTTTATTCTACCCTCAACAAATAAATATAAATAAATATAAATACACTAAAAATTATGATATAGTTTAGTACTGGTGTGTGCCAAAGTATATTCTATCCGTGTGAGGAGACCTGGTGACCTGTGACACAGGTTTTTATTTTAAAAAACTTACTTCGGGCACCAGCCCCCTCACATAGTTAGGTTTTATTTTGTCACTCTTCGCTAATTATGTTAAATTGTTTTTACCAACCTTTTGTGAGGAGGAAATAAATATACGTTTATTATTATTATTATTATAAGTGAATAGGCCGTAGTACAAACAATTTGCGAAAAAATTCATATCGTAAGGATACGCGTCAGGCTTCACCGCACAAACTATGAGTTATCTGTGTCACCGTTTCCCTAGATAAATGACAGGTTGTACTGTTTCACATGAACACTTACGAAGGTATTCGTGGTAGAACTACAGGAAATTGGAAAGAAGCTAACGAATATGTACCGAAATATTGTTTAACATCTACATAGATCAGTTGTCAACTACATAGCACTTCTCTAAAACACGGTTTTCCTTTTTTTCCGTAACAATTTGACACCTGCTTTCATTAACCGATGAACCGATGAGACCCAGTATTGTACTCGTACTAATATAAAATAATAAATATATAATTAATGTACGTAATACATGTGTAAGTTAGAACTGTATATAACTATTTATTATGCCAACACGCTCTATTACAACGGAGTTAGTTGAACTTTTTATAATACACTAGCTAGTGCCTGCGACTACGTTTAGTATTTCGAGTAGCTTATAATATATTCTCCACGGATATACCTACCTTTATACCAAAATGTCATAAAATATGTACATGGTCAAACGCAATTGCTATAATAGTATTATATGAGTAAATTTAAATACTTAGTCTAGCAATCAGTAAACATTAATAATAAAATAAAGGACTTACGTACATACAAATATAAAATTAATCACCATGGAAAAAAGCTATCATTACGTTTCATCACCCTTGACGCCTTGTCGCCGAGCACGTCTAGTGTATCGCGCTGTCAAATTGACTTGGCTTTTGACTAAGCTATCAGAAACTGATACAAACTTTGACAGAACTGTTTGCATTACGATCTTGACGTAGGCGGAGATCTTATTATTTTGTCTTTGCTGTGCCCAAGCATATTACGCTTTTTCACCTGCGTGGTGATGGACGATGATGATGATGATGAAAAGTATCCCATGCCCGCCGTTTGAGCGTGAAAGAGTAACAAAACTTCACACATCCATACTCACTAACTTTCGCGTTTATAATATTAGTAGTAAGGATTGTTCATAAGGTTTTTAGAACCTTTTGTTACCAGTATAAATAACGCCGTTTGAAAAAAGTTTTTTTAATACAGTTGCTCAAAAAGTGGCGTATTGCAGGGACGTATAGCGTTCGGGATGTGGGCTATTACATACTCGTGCTTTTTTTTTACCTTTCCCGAACTCGTGCGTTCTCTTTCCCAACTGTCAAATTAATGTCTATTAAAAAGAAAAACCAACCATGAAGTTTTTACTAAAAAATATTCATAGAAGTTTTTATTATTCATGCAAATACGTATATATATTTCTAAAAAGAAGCTACTAATTTGTTTCAATATCAGATTTAATGATTTGATTGAATGAGTTAGGTTAGGTTTCATTTCATTTCATCTCATTAAGTTTCATTTAAATTTCATCTCAACAAAAAAATTCTACTGAAGACTTGGCTGTATGGGCATAGTTCCCTTTGCCTACCAGAATGGGTGAAGAAAAAAAATCTCTGCTTATATTCTACGGTTGGCGCCATTTTCCAGAAATTTTCTTTGCGAGTTTATTTTATTAAATTGCTTCATTATTTCGCAACTGTTTTAAAAATAGTCGTTCAGTACACGTGCGGATCCGTCATTGCAACTTGTTCCGACTGTCAACCCTCACCTTCGGCTGTGCCTCGGCTCTGGTAGACATTTATCGGAACTCTTTGCAATGACAGCCTTTCCCCACGTGTAATTAAATATACTATAACCACACACGTTGTAGTTCCTGGAGGAGTAGGTTTATTTCTGCAAAATCTATCGTATTATTGGCCAAATATGGCGAATCGCGAGTCAATGGGTTTAGAAAAATAATTGCTACGGCCTCTTTCGTAAGACATTCGAACAATCATTACAGCATAGATAATACTATATATTGGGAATTACATTAATTACATGACACCGCGAGAGCTTGGTTGGTGAACCTATAGTAATAACAAGACAAGATCCTTGCAAACATCTAAGTAAATTTCAAATGATAATGGAATCCAAACATATTAATTTTAAGCCCACATCTGCATTACGTAACTTACATAAAGTTACGGGCTACGGGACTTATGGGTATGTTTGGGACTAGTTCGGGTCCTGAGGTCATGGGACGTACAGACAGACTGTCGGTATTTCCATACATTTACATATCACACGGTGTTGGGACGGGGGTGATTTTAAATCTGATTGCTGAGCGAAACTTGGTGCTTAAGAAATTTTGACAAGCACTGAGTGCAAAATAATTTAGCTACAAGTTATTTACATCAGCTTTTATTGATCCTATAGATAATAACATCATCATAATCAGTCCATTTTGTTCCCACTGCTGGGACTCGAGCCTTCCTCTTAGAGAGAGGAGTTGAGCCCCAATCCACCACGCAGGCCCAGTGCGGATTGGTGGATAGGTTAGTGGCCAACCCATGTCGAAGTTGCAGGCTGCCCGAAGGCCTTCGATATAGCCTAACGACTGTTGTCTTAAGACAAACAACCGGGACCGACGGCTTAACGTGCCCTCCGAAGCGAGGAAGCGCTCAGTTGAATAATGCCACTACCACCATCCAAGTCCTGACCGCAGCAAGTGTTGCTTAAATTCTTGATCGGTTAAGATCGCAAAGTCGAGCTACGCTACGAGCGCTTGGTATAATATCCCTAAAATATTTTTTTATCCTCCTAGTCACCTGTAGATTGTAGAACATTTCAGACAATGTCTTTCTGGGTAGTTACCACCTGTGCCAGATATTGTTCCTTGTAGCTGTATTATAAAAGAACTAGTAAAGATAAAAGCAATAAGGTATTATGAAATTATTTTGCCTGTGACAGTTGTATTGCCACCCAGAGTAATGCTTGCGTACGAATGATTGTTAAGATTAAAAAGCGCTGTAGATATTGTTGGACAAAAGGGACTGAACAACAATGCCTTGGGGTGTCGAGCACATCATTTATCATCATTATCAGCCGGAAGACGTCCACTGCTGGGCATAGGCCTCCCCCATAGAACGCCGCTTGAACCGTTTACTAGCATCCTGCATCCAGCGATTCCCCGCAGTTTTGACCAGGTCGTCGGTCCACCTAGCACAGTACAATACATAATAATAATAGCACAGAACTAAGAAGTAAAATTGCTACGTCGGACTGTAACTGGTATGGGTGGACTAACATCACTTCGCAATCTGGCTACAATGTCCTAGAATAATTGCAAATTTAGTAAGAAAAATACATCGTTGCTGTAGCCAAATAGCCGCGAAAACAAAAAAGAATTGCGTGAAGCAAGTAACTGCAAAAGCTCAAAAATTTCGTTACCCCAAAGGCAAGGACATATTTTCTATCACAGGTAAGATATTTTGAAATTATACTGTGCGTAAATTCACGTAATTCAATTGATTGAAAAGTCGGCACGCTTGGTTGCAATACAATACAAACCAACATGGTTTGTATTGTATTGCATTTGCATTGTCTATTGTAAATATATATCTGTGATAAGTACCATGTGTTCTTTCAAATTTATGCATTTACACTTTTCTTCCAACAAATGGCTTACTAAATTTTTAGGTGTTTTTTTTATATTTGTCCATTATTTTGTGTAACTTTATTATTGTATTGAAAATACTGTTATATTGACATTACAAATACACATAATTTTTATGTATTTGTATAGTTGTATTATATATTTTGATATGAATTTTGCAACCTCCCTAGAACAACAGCATCGCGAGCTGTTCATCCCTAGATTACAGCCGTGTGTGCCAGCTCGTTGGATTAAGCTCGATCACGTGATCTGTCCCGATCCGCGCCTACGTGTGTTAATACACGCTTTGTTGGTTTTAATGTCCAAGCTACAAGCAATAGCGGGAGTAATACTATGGTGGTGTCTGTTTAAAATTAAGAAACGCTAGGACAATATAAAATACACTTGAGTAACAACTGTTTTAAGTGCGAAGTGTGAAAAAGTACGCTGTCAATACTACAAATGCAACGACATTACATTTGACCGATCGAACGAAGCGTCTCAGTTTACCAATAAATTTTGTTGTCCGGTTTACTCGCCTAAAGGTCACATTTTATTTTTATCGATTTCTACGAAAATTGGCTGGATTTTTGTTGTCGATCATGAAGCTGATTGAGGGGAAAATAGGTGGGAAAGAAAGGAAATTTCTTGTAGCGTTATTTATCGACAGATTTCAATCAAACTTGAGAGGCGTACTACGTTCATTCTACGCAAGATGTGGCGACAAAAATCGAAAAAGTATTTTCACACTACTGACCGACTACTGAACCACTAGTTATATATGGACAATCATCATCATCATCATCTCAGCCGTAGGACGTCCACTGCTGAACATAGGCCTCCCCCATGATTTTCCAAAAGGACCGGTTGGAAGCGGCCTGCATCCAACGTCGTCCTGCGACCTTTCTCAGGTCGTCTGTCCACCGTGTCGGTGGACGACCTACGCTGCGCTTGCCGGTACGTGGTCTCCACTCCAGAACCTTTCGGCCCCATCGGCCATCTGTTCTGCGTGCTATGTGCCCTGCCCACTGCCACTTCAACTGGCTAATCTTCTGAGCTATGTCGGTGACTTTCGTTCTTCTACGGATCTCCTCATTTCTGATTCGATCACGTAGAGAAACCCCGAGCATAGCCCTCTCCATAGCTCGTTGTGCGACTTTGAGCTTATCTATGAGGCCCATAGTAAGAGACCACGTTTCAGTGCCATAAGTCATCACTGGTAACACACATTGGTCGAAGACTCTTGTCTTGAGGCACTGAGGTATTTTTGACGAGAAGACTTCGCGAAGTTTCCGGAACGCTGCCCAGCCGAGTTGGATTCGACGATTGACCTCATTTTCGAAGTTGGACCTGCCTAGTTTGACTGTCTGTCCCAGGTAGATATACTCGTCAACAACTTCGAGAACTGAGTTCCCATCTGATATTGGGGTAGGTACAACATGGGCATTAGACATAATTTTCGTCTTGTCCATGTTCATCTTAAGACCTACCCGTTGGGAAACTCGATGGAGGCCTTCGAGCATTGTACTGAGGTCTTCCATGGATTCTGCCATGACTACAATATCGTCGGCAAATCGAAGGTGAGTGATGTATTCGCCGTTAATATTGATGCCAAGTCCTTGCCATTCCAGAAGCTTGAAGGCGTCTTCCAATGTAGCGGTGAACAGTTTCGGAGATATAACGTCTCCCTGTCTCACGCCTCTTTGCAATGGAATTGCCTTCGAACTCTGCTCCTGTACTCGGACTGACATGTAGGCGTTTTTGTACAAACACTTTAGCACTTCAATATACCGATAGTCAATACGGCACCGCTGGAGAGACTCAAGCACTGCCCACGTCTCGATCGAATCAAAGGCTTTCTCATAGTCCACAAACGCTAGACAAAGAGGCAAGTTATACTCTTCGGTCTTCTGTATAACTTGCCGTAGCGTGTGGATGTGGTCTATGGTACTATAGCCTTTTCGGAAACCGGCTTGTTCCGGAGGCTGGAATTCATCAAACCTGCGACTGAGACGGTTCGTTATGACCTTCGAAAACAGCTTATAAACATGGCTCAAAAGCGAAATGGGTCTGTAATTTTTAAGTAAAGTGTTGTCACCTTTCTTGAAGAACAGCACCACCACGCTTTTGTTCCATGCTTCTGGCGTTGAACCTTCGAGTAAGACGGTATTAAAGAGCTTCTGAAGGACTTTAAGTACCGGTGTTCCACCCGCTTTCAGAAGCTCAGATGTGATACCGTCGTCACCAGGCGCCTTGTTGTTCTTAAGCTGTTTCAAGGCCATTCTAATCTCGTACAGGCTGATGTCCGGGATATCTTCGGTATAATGTCGGGTCAGCTTGGCTCTTGGGTCTTTGGCCGAGCTGCTAACAGGTTTAGCGACCGAGGTGTATAACTGTCCGTAGAAACTCTCGACCTCTCCTAACACTTCCGCTTTGGTCGACGCTACACTGCCATCTCCTCTCTTCAGCTTCGTCAACTGGCTTTGCCCAATAGACATGTCTCTTGCAAACACTTTGGAGCCTTTTTTCCGCTCTATCGTCTCTTTAATACGGTTTGTATTAAAGATCCGAATGTCGTGTCGCAAGGACTTCCATATTCGTCTATTGAGCAGCCTATATGCTTCAGCATCATCCGAAGACTGCAGTTTCAATGAGCGTTGTTCAGCCATGAGGTTGAGGGTATCGTTGGAGAGTTTCTGTGGCCTATCTGTACGGTGGGGTTTAAAGTACTTGGAACCCACTGTATGGACAGTTTCTACTAACCTGTTATTGATCTCGTCCACTGAAGCGATGTTCTCAAGGCAATCGAAGCGATTGGATAGCTCAAGTTGAAAGCTCTCGGGGTCTTGAATATGGGCACGAGTAGGTCGGAGCGTAGACTTCATCAGACGAGACCTCTCCAGTTTGACATTAATATTCACCGTGCCTCTTACCATTCGGTGATCACTACCGGTTTTAACCCTGTTGATCACGGAGACATCAGTGAATATTTGCCTTTTGGTGGTCATAATGAAGTCAATCTCATTTCTCGTGGAACCATCGGGACTCAGCCAGGTCCATTTCCTGTGAGGTGGCTTCTGAAAGAAAGAGTTCATCATAAAGAGTCCCTCTTTCTCCAGGAAGTCGGCCAACCTCTGTCCCCTACGGTTCCGTTGTCCATAGCCAAATTGCCCCACTTTTGACTCATCCTCGCTTCTCTTACCCAACTTCGCGTTGAAGTCCCCCATAACAACTAGAAAGTGCGTTTCAGAGGTATGTATGGCCCGACTAATGTCCTCATACATATCCTCCACCTCATCATCCGGGTGCGACTTCGTCGGTGCGTATACCTGAATGACCTTCAGCGAATATCGTTTGGATACTCTGAGTATTAGGTATACGACCCTATTGGAAACGCTATCGATCTTAACTATGTTGTTAGTAAGGGACTTGTGGACGAGAAACCCGACACCACCTTGGGACTGTTGGTCGCCCTCCCGGTGGTAGAGTAGGTTACCTGATTTTAGGGTTATCGTGTCCTCACCCGCTCTACGGACTTCAGATAACCCCACAATGTCCCAGCGTAGCTTACTCATTTCTTCTTCCAGCTCATATATCTTCTCGTCTGTCCTCATCGTGCGTATGTTGTGTGTTACCAGGGCCAGTCGTCGTCGTTGGGGGTGGTAGCCGGGCGTCTGCCGGGGATTCTTAGCACCCCCTGCCCCACCGTTACCGTGGCCGCTACCGTAGCCAGGAATAGCGGGGCTGTCGGGGACTGGGGGCCTGGTTCTTTTTGTCCAATCCATTGAGAGGTTTTTGCCAATACTCGCCACGCTTGGCAGGCGGGTTGGCGAGCGCAGTTTGTGTGTGTTTGACTGGGAAGGTGCTGCTGCCCACCTTCTGATTTGTTATCCCTTAGCCGGCTTCTACGGCACCCACGGGTAGAGTTGGGGGGGTGCTATTCTAAGCCGGCACCGCCACGGCAGACATATATGGACAATACGGATGGGCAATATGGGATAACAACCTTATAAGGTCTACAGATCCCATACTAGGCAGAGCATGTACTATGGTAACCGGGTGTCTTATATGTGTATATGATATACACATCCAGTCACACGGCAATTAGACATGCGGACAAGTTACACATGTGTGTGCACATGTTTTTTTTTTTAAATTATGCCCGGGCGTTATCAGCCCGGCCTACATTCTAACTGCTGCTATATATTTATGCAGCACCATTGAAATCCTTATTTAAGACAATATAATCCTAAGATTATAAATATATACCAAAATGTTAATATATATATATATATATCAAATTATATTTACGTTAAATTACAACTACTATATACTTATCTTATATCTACTTGTTATATACTTAGCTATAACTAAGCTACCATGCACATTGCACATGCCTCTCACCTCTCTACGGCTGGCGACATGTCCAGCCTAAGGAGGCGGGGGACAAACTCTTGCAGGGGTGTACTGTCTACACTCGCGTGCAGCCACGAACCCTATTTATAACTAAAGTGTAATAGTATCAATACAATTAAACTAGAGGATGATCAAGAACGGGATGGTTAAGTGAATAACAATATTAGGTTATGCTGACTCTCTAGTTCAACATTAGTTCCAAGATTATTGAGCTCACAACTGGATGACTATACTGAAATGCATGTGTATAGCCCGTGCAGGTGACTCATTTGGTTATTACTATTATTCTATTATTTAATTTTTATTATTAATTTTTTAATTTAATTATTACTCATTCATCATAAATAGTTAGACTTAAATCTAGAGTGAAGCTAGATGAGTCCAATCAAACTGACTTTATATATAACACTTTGACAGACATAATATATAACTTAATATATATTAGGTTAAAGCAAATTAAATAGGTATATTATAACTAGGATATTAATTTAATAATAATCTTTTTTTTTCACTTAAATATTTTTGCACATGTTTGACCTGTCCGGGGATCGAACCCGGGACCAGCAGCTCTGAAGGCAGGATTGCTGATGAATGCAGCAACCAGTCAGGCACTAGCGTATGCCACAACGTCTGGCTCTAGTCGTACAGTTACCTATTCATTATAGTAACGAAATCGACACAAAACACATTGTTACATTTTCTATCGACTTCCAAACAAAGGAGGAGGTACTCAATTCGACTGTATTTTTTTTATGTTTGTGACCTCATAACTTTAAACTGGGTAAACCAATTCTCAAAATTATTTTTTTGTTTGAAAGCTAGTGCTTCCCGTGTGGTTCTGTAAATTTCATCAAATTCGGTCTAGTAGTTTTTGAGATACACCCCAATAACTGAATAGAATGGAAGTCGGTATTACATTTTTCAAATTGTACTTGTATTGCATCTAAGAAAGTCAATATGAACTGTATTGTCCTTTTATTTCATTCACATTTATTTGCCTTTTATACGCTCTTCAAGAAATGTAAGCTATTTTAAAATTTGGTAAATTGTAAGATTTCATACTACACTGTGTATGGTGTAACTGTGTCTTTATTATTTTTTTTACTAAACGCTATTCGTAAATATTGTTTGTTAGTAATTAATTTCACTTTATTTTGTGTACTTATCCAGGTTGCTGCATGAAAAGGCTCGTTCACATATATTATATGTGTGTGAGATATAATACCTATTGCCAACATGTTAAAATAGGTGATGTCTGCTAAACTTTTGCTTACGCCGCAACGGGTTACACGCTTACGGGTAAAACGCTTGCTCCTATAACTTAGACTACACAATAACCCGTATAATTATAGTGCGTCCCTTGTTAGAATTAATCTCGGTCGGGCACGACATCTGTATTCGACAATTATGTTCATATGAAACCAATGTTTGCAAGATATATCTACTTACCTTTTCTAACTAAATATATGTGATAGAGACAGAGAAACTGTTAATTACGATATTTGAGTTTGTGAGGTGAGGCTTAATGAGATTTGTTTAGAATCACGTTCGGAGTTTTAACACGTGCTATTTTGTTTGTTGGATTTATTATTTGTTGATTCTGAAATTATCTGTCCAGCTGTCAGATTAATGAGGATGGTGATAAAAAAAGCGAAAATACGGATTCTTTCATCAATTGTCAGGTTAAAGCGATAATATATAATTGACCAGTTAATCTTTTGGTAGATTTTGGTCGTTTTATTAGTAAGTCGTTTTGCCACTCAAGACATTGCCACTACATAGACGTTTTAATATGCCGACGTTCTACAATCTACGTCATTTTCCTTGATATACCTTCTGATACGAAGCGGTTGCAACTACTATCATGAAAAATAAAATAAAAACAAACGTTGAGTATTTTATTTTTACCAGCTTTACACTGATTATTTGAAATAATATGCGTGGTTATAACTTAACTTTGATTAGGTATTCGCTCTATTTCAACACTAAATAAAGACTTAATGCTACTTTGGCTGAACCAATGAGTATTCAATAACGCACAAACTGCAAGCTACAGCTGGTATAGGGTTGTTATAGAGCTAATTATTATTTTACAATCATTATATTTACACTTATAATTTAAATTAGATAAGTGACATATTTAAGATTAATTTTGGGGTAAATTTGAAACGACTATCCTTGAAGCGACTTGGCAATATTTTTAACTTTGTTATAAACTGAAGTATTACATAATCATACTATTTCCCCCACCAAAAATGTAATAATAATTAATAATAATAATATCCAGCGTGGCGAAACCGCAGGGTGCAGCTAGTCCTCTTATAATGTAGTTTATTCTTTATTTTATGGAATAGGTTGGCAAACGAGCATGCGGCTCACCTGATGGTAAGTGATACCGTCGCCCACGGACATCCGCAATAGCAGATTGAGGTCTCAAGGATGCGTTACCCGCCTTTGAGGAAGGAAGATAGGAAGGAGGAAAAAGAAGGGTTAAGGTTGGATGGGGAAGGGGAAGGATAGCGGGATGGGGGGAGGGGGAAATCAGAAAACTCTCACAAACGGACTAAAACGCAATATCAAGCTTTGTTACTTCACCTCGGTGATATGTGGGAGTGTGGTACTTGCCCGGTCGTGCCGGCCCATTCGGCTGTGGGGTACTACAGCTACCACAGCGTGGCACTACCACCAAAGGTTAAGGAGATCCCGTTACAATAATTGCGTTTTTTTCATTATTTTAATATTATTTTTATCTATTTTTACTTTTTGACATTTCAAATAAAATATAGGTATTTATTTTGCAAATAACATGATTAGTTCTGGTGCCCAATTGCATACGTATTAAATAGTATATGTATATACCAGCTATTACATTTTTAATGAACAAATATTTTTCTCTGTTGGATTAAGTTTTGGTTTATTTTTAAGAGACATAAACGGACAATCACATCATCATTATCAGTTGAAAAAAATTCGCTGCTGAACATAGACCTCCTCCATAGAAAGCCACTTGGAACAGCTGCTTGCTTCCTGCATCCAGAAATTCCCCGAGGTTTTGATGAGGTCATCGATCCATCTAGCGGGGTCCAGCCTGCACTACGTCTTCCGGTGCGTGGTCGCCACTCGAAAACCTTTCTTCCCGATTGGTTATCGGTTCTGCGAGTAATGTGGCCAATAACTTCAGCAACATCATTATCTTAGCTGTATATCAAATCTCAGCACTGCCCACGTCACTTACCCACATTATATTAAATATAGTAAATAACTTAAAACCGCCTTCCAGAAGAACGCGCAGTAGTGGATCTAGACTTGAGTAGGTAGGAAAAACTACCACAGATCTGGGAAAATATCGTATAACAGGTACAGTCAAATCTCCACTCAAGCCTAGATTCACAATAAAGTGTACTTCTGGAATACTGGTCTTAGTATTATTTAGCCTTTATTACTTATTAACATTACTTGGAATGAGCTTTTATGCCTTTCCGCCATACGAATTGGATATAATTTATATTGAACTTCCGTACAATAGTTCTACAATTACTAAAAAGGACTTTATAGTTATCAATTGATTAGTGTTTTGATTTCTATTGTATCTCTACCAATCTTCATATCTGGGTACTAAACCCCTGACCGGAATTCAATACAAATACAAGTTTCATCGATATTTTGCCAAAACGGGTAATTAGCTGATATCTCTATATTAAAGATGTAATGAACAATGTTTTGGCCGGATAGGTATTCAATTAAATATGGAATCAAAACGTAATAATTAGGCAGGTTTAAAGTATTATTATTATTAGTATCTCTTATTACTATTATTTATAAATCACTAAATAATTATTTTTTTGATTCTATATTAATAATAATTACTTACTTACTCTTTTACGATTGCTATAAAATATGGAATTACTATAATCCTTTTGTAATGTTATCCAGCCAAGCTACAAAAGCATTAACTTGGTTGAAACTTTCGTAAGTAATACATTTCTAATATCATTTTGACAGTTGATGGCTGCGCAAGTGTTCTTTGAAGAAGTGACCCGTAAGGTCACGAAACCGGTCGAGGTACTCGACTATACCTGCCGAATAAGTTAAACTGTCAAAATAATACAACAAAAATAAAGCATTTAAAGAGGCTAACACCAAAATGTCCGGAAGATCTGAATAGTAACATCTCTAGCACAATTTATCTACAAATAAGCTTTCAGCGGTGCACAAGCAACACATTGCCGTATCGGCTCATTTATCTGGCTCATAAAGCAGCATATCAAGTGCTTGCTACCGACAAAACACATTATATCTCTCTCCTTAACAATGGAATGGGCCAGTTGAGAGACGATGTGACGGGAGATGGGCCCCAGTGTAAGCGATAAAAGCTAAATTAACTACTTAGGAGTATAAGCAGAAATGTCAGTTTACACTTTAGAAATCAACAGTTTAAAATATGCAATAGTGTCTTCTCTGTAGATTGTTGATTTGTCAAGTTTTTCATAGCACGTAGCAACGGAGCAAAAGAACGATAATGTTTTATATGTTTGATCGACCGAGTGTAGCGTTCTGCTATAACTGCCTAAATTGGCTTGTCCGTATGTTTGTTAGGTTGTATGTTGGTCTTTTTGTACAGGGCACATTTTTCAACCAATCTTAACTGAACTTAGCATGCATGATCTGCTATTCGATATTGTTTTGTCATCGGTGGAGAGGGTCGTATCTTACTAGAACGGGTGGAAGTTTACTGCAACGTTATATACCTGTTAATTTTGTTAAAATTTGGTTATGTTATCATCATCATCATCTTAGCCGTAGGACGTCTACTGCTGAACATATGCCTTCCGCATGATTTTCCAAAAAGACTGGTTGGAAACGACCTGCATCCAACGTCGTCCTGCGACCTTCATCAGGGGCCTTACTATCAGCTTCGTAAAAACCATGCAAGTTCCGTGCAGTTCTTAAACCTGTCATAAACAGTTTTGAATGAAATCATACCATGACGCTTATTTAGGTGAACTGTTTGAATATTGTTTTCTTAAAGGTGAACGGATATTTTGTCTCTGGCATTCTAATAATTTACTATAACCAACATTGCAGACGCCTTGACGTTTGTAAGATAATAAACTGAGTGGATTTAGAGCGACATGCTAACGAGAGTCCATACTAAAAAAACAGGTGAACGGCTTTTCTGCGGTTCTTGAATAGTAGGCCTGGGCAGGCCTGCTTTAAAGTTGTCATGGTACCAATAAACCGTGCAGTTGTCTAGAAGGCCTGCTTTAAGAGCTCATAGTAAGGCCCCAGGTCGTCTGTCCACCGTGTCAGTGGATGACCTACGCTGCGCTTGCCGGTCCGTGGTCTCCACTCCAGAAACTTTCGGCCCCATCGGCCATCTGTTCTGCGTGTGCCCTGCCCACTGCCACTTCAACTGGCTAATCATCTGGGCTATGTCGGTGACTTTCGTTCTTCTACGGATCTCATCATTTCTGATTCGATTCTGATTCACGTAGAGAAACCCCGAGCATAGCCCTCTCCATAGCTCGTTGTTCGACTTTGAGTTAATCTATGAGGCCCATAGTAAGAGACCACGTTTTAGTGCCATAAGTCATCACTGGTAACGTACATTGGGTGTTATGTTATAGTTACATATATTAGGTGCCTTTTTTGATTTAAAGAGAAGTTTTGAATATGAGCATAACTGGTGAGGTGGTTACCGAGATAATAGTTTGAGAAGTATAAAAACTGGACGATTTTGGTAAATATTCGGCAAGAAAATTTGGTACCAACAACATATAAAGTTTTACCAAAATTGGTCAAGATCGCCGCTGATAAGACTGTGCTTGCAAGGTCAAATGTTCGCAGATAAGACTGTGCTTGCAAAGTCAACTGTTCGCAGAACTAGCTATAATATTTTTAATCAACTAGGGTTTCACTAATGGTTAGTAATGATATGGTAGAAGGTGGTATCACACTATCTGCAATACCGATAGGTTCTTAACGACAACAACCGGAACAAACCTGTGCTTAGTGACATATTTTTAATCTTTAGGGTGGTAGCTACCCAACGGGCACCAGAACGTATTCTACAATCATGCTGTGGATTTCATTACGAAGTTACCTTAACTGACAGCTCAAGATGGGTTAGGGATCGCTCCAGCAACGATGCATTAAATTTACATATTTGTAGAAACTCAGTGTGACATTAAGCACATTTAGTTTGTTTTTAAGAATGCGTGGTGGCTACAACTGTAAAACCAGGAATTGGATAAACGTGTGTAGTACATTAGTTTTATTTTGTTAATGTTATTGGAGACAGTACAAGCTCAAGGTATTCTGGTGATAAATGGTAATATGTGTCTTGAGCAGATGCATTTCGTCACAAGTGACGAACTGCACAGCGTTCGTAACCCTGAGAACTTAAGTTGTTATTTGTAAGAAAAGATCGTAAGGCTTCCGGTAGAAACCGAAAGAATTGTCGATCGTGATATCGACAACGCGTAAGTTTCACATTTCCATTTTATTAAAACAAAACTCTGTCAGCTAACACTGCAACCAAACCCCAACGTTAAGAAGGCCAATTAATCAGGAGCCGGTCTAATGAGCGAATATTTCATTGTCCGACTCCTTGTACGATAGCAGCGAAAGGCTTGCCAAATGTACCCACCACATAAATAATAAAACATATAATTATAATTGTACGTATATTGTGGTAATAAGTCGAAGAAACATCAACATGAAAATTGAAACTTCTAAGAAAATAATAGCTAATAAAATATTTTTATACGAATCCGTGCTTGTTATTGTAATTAGGTCTAATCTACCCTGAAAGGGAGACAAATGATATTCCCTTCGCCTTCGGGATGCAAACCCGATGCGAAGAAACCAACCTATTAGGTGGTAACCCTCTTATGCAAGAGAACGATTTGGTTAATACCACCGCAGTACCAGATTTTCTGCCGCGAAGGAATAGCGCGCAAATAACACAGTGTTTCTGTATACTGAATTGGGCGAATGTGAATCATAAACCTGAAATTTGAGTACTTGTTTCGAATAACTCTAAACGAGCGAATTTGGAACGTTTCTTCTTTATATTTTGTGTATAATTGTCAGAGGCTCGATTAAGTTTATAAAAAGACATAAAAAGTTGTAAAATTTCTCACAAGCCATACTACCTACCATAGAGTATTAAATATACATTCTAATTTTGCAACCGAATTCATTGCCTAATTTCTTTAGCATAATTAGCAAGAAAAGCTGCCTAAATATATTTCTTTAAACCCCGAAACCTACTTACTTAGACGAGTTTTTTTTCCTACTGGAAATTTGACGATGGCACTGACCCCCCAGAGCTTGAAACCGTGCTGTTCGACCTCGAGCCTGGGCCTTGAGCACCATACTTCAAGCTGGTGTACAACGGCCAGCTACAACACCCGTCCACCACTGCTCATCGGTGGACGTCTCCTCCTGCGCAATGCAGCCTTAGTTGATTCCTATCCCTGGAAAAGAATAACAAGCTCGCAGAGCTCACATTACCCTGAACTCACGACCTGATATTTTTTATCTTTTTGAAGTATACTGGTTGCAATGAGACCTAACTTTTATAACTCACCTCTGTGGGCTAATCAGGCAACCGAGCTTTACTCTAGGTGGCACAGCAACTGTTATGGGTAGGCATACTACGATCAAGCGCACGACATGTGTTTCATCAGATGATAGCAGAGAAAGTACCTACTTTAATTTCCATTTTTTTTTTAAATATCGTTCTGACCAATATCGTACCATATTTGAAAGTTTACATTCCCAATCATGATGAATGCAAACATACTTTATAATTCCCAATTCATAAATACAGAAATGATAAATGGACAGTTTAATAATACTCTAAATAGTCAAAATAATTATTAAGTATACATTAAAATAATAATTTCAGCCAGAAGGGACCCGAACTTCCAAGCACATACGTACCCAAAACATTTCTCCGACTACCCGCAATATATCTACCATTAAGTTTTCAATAAGGACGGGCACATATTGGTGAATATTCTCGGCTATTATAATTTTGATACGGGTAAGGGATGGCCAGTAGGAATTAACTTATCACGGTAACTCCGCATCTGCATACCTTAAACATTTATGTGGGGGGACGGATTAAGAGCAATATTATTTGTGAATCTATTTTGATGTAAAGAAAATACTATAATAGTTCGAATGCTCTAGGTTGGTGGCAGTTGCGATCTATAAATATGATATGAAACACATTATATACCACATCAGTAAGATACCGTTTGATTGGTAACAACGTTATGCTAGATATATTGTATGTGGCATGGTGTAGTAAGTTCTATTTTTATCCTAAACAGTGCTACAAAAAAAAATTAAAACTTTTGAGATAATACTGGCGTGGCGACAACTACTTGCCTTTGCATTCGATAAGGCGTAAAAATTATGGATGTCAAGGCGGAGGCCTGTTGCTTATCATCAGGTGAACGACTTGCCCGTTGTACTAGTGTTACAAGGGCAAGTTGTTCCCCAATGTTCACAATATTCGTCGCATTCATTTACATATAATCATCAGCTTACGTATCATATTCAATAATAATTATGCCTCTGGGAAAAGAGTCTTTAGAATTGCAATTTCTCAAATGTTCCAACAACCATTTGCTTTTTCAGATAACTAACAATTTATAAGAAAAAATACACACAAAATAAACTTTATAATAGTTTAAAATCAATAGAGAAACTATCACCTTGGTACGTCCCACTGCCACCCCATTTGGACCCGGGTTGTAAGACTCATATCTCAGACGGGGATGCAAGAAATGCCCGCACCCCAATATGTAGATTCCGACTTCGCCCGCTCACTGTGGTCATTATTACAGACCGCACGGTTTAGATACTTGTTCTTTATATTGAATTAGCTTAGGACATGTAGGTACTGATAAGTTTTATCATTGTTATTTGTGCATAACTATAGAGCTAAATAATTATTTTAAACACGTTATCAATTGAAATACGCATCGCCGCTATGCCGCGTGCATATTTTTTTGTTTCATAGTTCAGCTCTTTGATATTGTAACGAAATTATGCGTAATAATATACTTATTGATTCTAAATTTGTCATACACTTACCAAATAATTATGTTTATTATTAATATTATATAATAATATAAACATACAATTAAATAACAACGTTTGAAGTAATGTATTATTAATATGTGTATGCTTATCTCCCTCCCCTTGTACATTTTGTATTACGCTTAAAGTTTTAAAAAAATACCAAAAACTTTTAAGCGAACTAATTGATAGAACTATACAAAGAAGGTGTTCGTCCCATATAGGTCCATCTCAGACGTCATTTTCCATCTACAATTTAAAGTATCAAGACAGCACAGTTCCCGAAGACGCTCTAACGTAACATACCTCCAGCCAATCAGCACGTAGAAAATGTTTTGTCTGCCTCGACCCGAGTGGAGTCTTGCCTAGCCAGCATATGGCGAGAATATCCTTCATTGCGGACGACATGTTTCGATTAGACAACCCTTTATAGTTTAAGAGACAGATTAATTTGACTTCTATAGGTTTATTATTTATAGCCACTCAAAAATAAATGTAATTTCTGTGAGATGTTTTCTAGGGCTGCATCCATGCGAATAGCAGTTTGCGTTATTTTCAGTAGGCTACAGTATCACTTTTATGTGATAAAGACGTTTTGAACGAACTAAGTCAAAGACTCTTATTATAGGCGTTTACTATTTCATTCGAAGTATATTGTAATAGCTGTTATAGTCGGTTGTAGTATTCAGCTTGTGGTGACATTGTGGTTACTGTGCGTTGCTTCCATAATTTTTCGCGGCCTTATGCTTATGCATGCTTACATTTATCGAAGTGGTCGAGCTTGATTTATCTTGATTCTATAATTTGACTTAAAGCGACTTTAAAGAAGTCGGTGACGTAACTGGCCCTACAATGCAAGTTTTACATAGGGACCTTAATATAGGACGTAGTTATGCAAATGGTACCAACCCACAAAACTGGTGAAATTGAGTTATTGTTACCAACAAAATCTACGAATCCAATTTCTTAGACTCAAAAAAGACCCAAGCTGCTTGAGATAGTTTTTACTCATATATTACATTGACGTACTTTACAACTTAGATTAGAAATATGAAAAAAAAACCGAGAACATTACGCTTCTGCGTACGTCGGTAAAACTAGAGTAGATTTTGGAATGCAATGAATCTTTTAATTAGAGACGTTTGAAGGTCTCATATCTTTACTAAAACTGTTAGTAAACCGCAGTTTATTTGTAATTTTGAATGTTGTTTTTTCCTGAATGTGTGTGCGTTTTGAGCACTGCATGTATACTTCTAGCTGGTGTGTAAAAATGTTTACTAGGCTTGGTTCTACCTACTATTTAAATATTTACTAAAATATACACGTCTGTACATAAAAAAACTTTTTTTTTTTTTTTTTTTTTTCACAAGTCAGTCAAGACAAAAAAAAAAAAAAAGTACAAGTCAGAGACTACGAATTATAACTATCTACTGGGCATATACAGTACGAACTCATACTATAGAACACCGAATAACATGTTGCATAGCCTGGAAATAAAACCTAGGAATTAGGAAGGAAGAAAAATTCATACGTCCGATAAGATGCTAGCACTACTGGGCCAACGAGGCAAAACTATCATCTTTAATTTTGATACTATTAGCTCCTCTACTATAATATCTCAAGACACAGGGTTGTCCAACA
This sequence comes from Selenia dentaria, assembly GCA_917880725.1. NCBI lineage: Eukaryota > Metazoa > Arthropoda > Insecta > Lepidoptera > Geometridae > Selenia > Selenia dentaria. The sequence continues at coordinate 9,813,303 of OU862891.1, forward strand.
CAGACGCCAATAATATAATAACATTATAACTGCGATTGTCGTATGTGTGTCTGAGGGAATTATTGATGCTCTACTGCACCCGACAGAAGGTTTCAAATAGGGATGTGTGAGTTGATGCTTTGGCCGGTTAAAGCTAATATAGTGCATTGCTGTCTGAACGTCAATAATATGACAGATGACGTTAGCTCTTCTGTTCTTCAGGTCCATTTCTGGCTAAAGGCCTGTCTTCAAGTTATGCATGCTAGTCGCATTTCTACATTGACTATTCAGTTGTGTTTCTGAAGGTGGCCTCGCGGTCAGGTGATTGCTCATGATCTCCATTCGAGAGCTTGTCTCCTTTATTGGTATCCGTCGATACCACATAGGTAGGATATAGGTAGGGTTTCACATTTGATAACAATTCTTCTTCTTATTATAATAGACAACTTAGCTCGAGGTCATACATAATCGTAAAAGTGGTGCAGCTAAAACAAAGTGTCAAAGCCATTAAATATTTTATTTTTCATTGTGTGATACAACGAAAAATAATATAAACTTTGTAAAAATCGGTCGGTATGCAGTAGTTAGTTTTTTGTTTTGAAGATTGTTATTTGGAATTATCAAAGATATCAAAATAACAGACATAGTTGCCGGATAGTTCAAAAGGTGGCCGGAAGGTGTTTAACTATCCACTTTATTTAAATAATTCCTGCAGACTGGACTTAATGTTTGTCCTTTGGGTATTGATTAAGCAAAGGCGTTGGACTTGAAAATTGACTTGGAATGTCTTGAACTCCTGATATAGGTAGGTACTAAGTTGTGCTACATGTTTGAACTGTCTCTTCCTGTTATTGTTTCGTTTGCGCATAAAGTTTTGTAAAATAATATGACACAAGAACTTTGACTATTGAATATAATTAATTACTAATAACATTTGGATTTGTATGAATAGCTTAATTTACTCGTGGTTAATATTATCAAAGTATTTTTTTGGTTTTCTGTTCATTGTTAATAGCTTAATGTTAATGAGGAAATTTTAAAAGTACATTTTTATAAAAATTTGAGGGTTGGGACAAGTTTTGACACAGAGTAATCCAATTTTGATAATTATTCTGTGTTGGATCAGTTAAGCCGGTAAGAGATCCCATTTGTAAAATTTTACACAGTTACTTTTTATTTAGGTAAATTTAATATTTATAAAGTTTAGTAAAAGTGGTTTTTCTTATTAGTTGTTTAATGTAATACAAGTACAATTTGAAAAATTTGAAACCGACATCAATTCTATTCAGTTATTGGAGTGTAAGTCAAAAACTACTGGACCGAATTTGATGAAATTGAAATGAGACCAAAAGCTAACATTAATACATAATCAATAAACATCAGCTTTCAAACAAAAAGGAAAGAATTTTGAGAATCGGTTCAACCAGTCAAAAGTTATGAGGTAACAAACATTAAAAAAAACAGTCGAATTGAGTACCTCCTCCTTTTTGGAAGGCGCTAGAAAAAAGATTTCATATCTCGTAATTATTACAAGTGCATTCGCATTAGTAACGATTTAATAAGTACTTTTACAGAAGTGTATGTTGGTTGAGTATGTTTTTTAATAATTATTATACATATACGACGCTAAAAATCAAACGGTTGATTTTTAATTGAGTTGAAATTCGATGCTTGGACGGTATGTATCGGTGAACTAGTGGTTATGGTGTCTTACACGGATTGTCGGAAAAAGCGGATTCGAATTATGGAGTGATGGTGTATGTTTTCATCTAAAATTGTTATTATCATATGTTTGCATACGAAGGTGATAAAAATTTGAAACCTGAAATTCCGCAAATAATGTTACGTTGATATTATAAATGTGAAAATGAGCTTGGCTTGGCTAAACGGATTGTAATTGAATTCGCCAAGGGGATATATATCATCCCGCGGAAAGATGTGGGATAATAAAGTATCCCACATCTTTCTATCCCTCGCGGGGTCGGATGGTGCTAAAGCACCATCCATCCCCGCGAGGGATGAAACCGCGGGGCTCAGCTACTATTATCAATTAGTAATAATAACGTTTACGCACTCGCATCCCGCACTAGGATTCCCCGTATCGCGGGAAGCATGGACAAACATAATAACACAATTAATACTGCTCAAAATCATCATCATCATCCATCACAACGCGGGTCAAACCGCGAGACGCAGCTAGTCACTAAAATTATGAAGGCGAAAGCGTGCGAGTGTGTTTGTATGTTTGTTACTTCTTCACGCTCAAACTATGATATATGAGCCGCATTATCACATATGATACTTTTCATCATCATCATCATCATCCATCACCACGCGGGGTGCTCGAAAGATTTGGATCAAATTTGGTCAATAGATAGACGATGCGTTGTGTTACACACATAGAATACTCTCAATCATCATCATCACGCAAGTGAAACTACGGGTCAAAGGAATTTATATATTTACTTAAATGCCTTTATTGAAATTTGCACAGAGACGTACTCAGTTTAAAGTGAAATGCATATCAATTTTCAATGCAAATTTTGAGAATGCTCAGTATCCGTATAAAGGATAATGACCAATATACGGAAGTACGCCAACTGTTCACACATTGCACACGGTGCGGCATCGGTTGCGCTTTGTGCCGTAAATATGGAAAAGGGTTCAGATAAGGTTGAGCATATACTGACAAAACTTAGCGATTTTAATACTTATAGCACATTAGCTGAATAAAATTGCTGCCTACACAAAAAGTTCTTAATTATAATCAGCTGAACCCATATTTCATGTTTGTGGGTAAGCCTTAACCTAAACCTCATATTAAAATGTTTTATTAGACCGTAGAGCCTCTTATGCCGTCCCGTTCATCGTGGTGTACACTGTACACCAAAAGGCAGGTATTGCGCCTTCAAGCATTACATTGCAAACAGTAATAGTATAATCATGCTAACTATATCTAACATTTGCAGCTGTATAAATGTTTCTTGCAGCTGCATAATTGTGACTATGTCTCATAAACATCACAATCAACAATATTTAAAGGCATAAATCATCTGTCATTCTCTTATATGCCTTGGGTTTCGGGTTGCGTCTGAGTGGTTATTTTCACTCTAAAATTGCTAAGTACGCTCTCGCTAGCCAATTTACCAAAATATACCACTAAAAGGTACCTTAATATTTGTTAGTATCACTTGGAACTTTAATACATATTTACGACACGTGTTAGTAAAAACACTCGCTCGCTTATTCACTCTGACCTCAACAGAACTCAAAGATAGGACAAACCGTGGGCGTCGCGTGGGCGCTAGAAAGCTCACACTTATTACCTTGCAATAGCGAATCTACTCCTGACCAAGCTTCCTTGACCTCCTCACCTTTCCACCTTCCTTCCACCCCATGTATGGAAACACGGGTCTTGATTCCTGGTTGAAGTGTAGACCGAATCAGTTACGGTTTCTGTTAAGTTTGTATTAATGATGATGTAGGGATATGTGGAAGATACTCGTATGTTATGGCTATTAAGTCAGGTATAATCAGGGTTGGCTTACGGCCGTTTTCAATAACTTATCTATCGTTGGATTACCTTACTAGAGATAGATATTTGACACTATTTGTATGGACGTTATGTCACATTTCTATCGGTAGTAAGCACAGACCATATAACCACTATGGTCTGTGGTAGTAAGGTAAACTGTAAATAGATAGATTATTGAAAACGGCCGTAAAAGGTCAGAGTTAGACTTAGTTCGAAGCAGATCCTATGAATGTCCAATACTACCTGAACCGTGAGTAGTTTTGCTCGTTTGGTCTATGGAACACACAGCCACATAAATAGTAGAGTTCACCTTTAGGGTTAGAAATTTCCAAAAATCCTTCTTTAGTAGATGCTTACAATATAAAAGACACTTATTTATATTATATAAACGGGGCTTAATCGCGTTAGTAATAGTATTTATTTACCTCAACGTTTTGATCAAGTTGCATTGATCGTGGTCACGAGCGGACTGAAGAGGCGGGTGTCATTGTCTTGAAGTATGGAGATACTTTTTAATATACCCCCAACAGTTGTTATAAAAAATCATTGTCCCGACACACAACACTAACGATATCGACAGATTTTTCTGAGGATAAATCGCGACGGGAACACTTTTTAATCACTGGATTGCATGTTGCCGCCAGTTTGAAACCATCCTCCCGGTTGAATATGATATGTGAATGATATATGAATATAAGACACTGCCGACATTTAAAGCCCTAGTGGCTTTTTACTTCATTTTTAACCTAATTGAATAAAATATATTTTTGTTTGTTCGCAGATCTTCGTTGTGTATAAACCGATGTATACTGTGTGTGTATACGAGGTGGTCCCATGTAAATTTCATCAATTCGGTCTAGCAGTTTCTTAGTTACACTCCAATAACTGAAAAGTGTTTCGCCTATTTTGATGTGTTTTTTCAATTTTTTTATTTTTTTTTATTTAATTATTCTTCCACACTACAGACTCTTTGGTCCGTACCTTTTTTAGATTTGTATTTTGATGATTTGATAATATTATCATTGACGGTGGATAACATCGATCCCGCAAGTAGAAAGGGTCTCTAAAAATATTGAAAAAAATGTTTACCATCTTCAGCAAGTTATTTCATCCATTTTCGTGTTGGACTCGGTTCCATATTTTTGTAAAAAAAATGTTTTACTTATAGTCAGCCACGACTAGGAATCATTATGTAGTCAGTAGTGTTATGTACTGTAAGTATCGAAAATATCTACGAATTTAATTTTAGCACGTCTTTTTGCTGGTTGTTACGACAATCGCTCCATGAGGATTGTGCTAAAATTTAGGATTGTTACTATTAATTAATTCGCATATTGTACTTATAATATTATAAATATAAAAAGAGCTCAAATGCATAATTTCGTAAAGTAGGGTTCCGTACGTCAAAAGGCAGAAGAAACCCTTATATGATCACTTTGTTGTACGTCTGTCTGTCTATCTGTCTGTCTGTCTGTCTGTACGAATGTCAAGATCCTTTTTCTCAGGAACACGTAAATGTATCAAGTTGAAAGTTATATCAAATACTTGGGTCTACAGTCTCTTTCAAACTCAAACTTGTTAGTTAACGCGATCAAAGGTATGATCATTTATGTCGCATATTTTCACATATTTTTCGATTTCACAAAGGAATCAAAACCTATAGTACACTTCCAGTTGACCTAGAATCATGAAATTTGACAAGAAGCCAATGTCTTATGGCTTCTTGTCATCACATATAGAGAGAAAAATCTAAAAACCGTAAATATGTGATGAAATAACAAACAAAAACGAATACGCAATTACAAACGTCTTAATTGCGGTTGTTGTAATAGTCGTGTCTAGGGATCGAACAGCAAAATGAAGTTTGTCCTTTAACCAAATTTATATTTTAGTTAGAACATAGATAAGCAAGATGCTTTCTTAATCTGCGGAACCCTCGGTGCGCGAGTCCAACTCGCATTTGGCTATTTTTTCTTATTAATATTAAAGTTATAAGATGGTTGAAGAGTCAAATAACAAATCTAGCAAAATCTTAGATATAGATAACCCACTTACACAGTTTCTCCCATACCAGTCCTCTAAAACCCTTCTAAGTGGATTCTTAGCCATGGGTGTCCCTTAAATCTCAAGTTGGCGGCACATGTGTCCGTAATACCACCCATTTGTCAGTCTGTAATTGCTAAGTAATTCTACTTCGCTGTCCCTTACTGAAATCTTAACGTCAGTTGGCTATAGTTTGAATTAAGTGGGTGGACGACCGACACATCTCTAGAGGAGAAATGGTAACGAAAAATATTTTATGAATAGTCAGATTAGTTATTATGATTACTGTGTTATCATTTAAAAATCTTATACCATGCGTGGCTAAAATTCACCAGACGTGGGCGAGCTAAGTTTTACAAAGTATATTCACGTATAGCCGCGCAACTTGTTTGCAGTGAGTACAACTAGCACTGTGGCGCGCTCGATGTCGCCGCTTATCCGCACACGCATGAGCAATGAGCTCTTTGCTACCAGCACTGATTGTGATTTACTTTTTGACGATTGAAGAAAAATGAGTTTAGATATTAGGAAATATTGTGAAAATGTATCTGACCAATGGAATAGTAATGTAAGAAGCCCTGACAACTTATTTGAGGTTGATCATCTTACTTGATTTCATTACTGGTCATCAATCTCAAATGTAAAATTTGTATTTCTGTTTATATTGTTTTTTTTTACTATCCAAATTATTAGGTATGTGTGTTCATGTTCGTTTGTATAATTGTGATTTTATTATAATTGTCTTTTGACGTTATTTGATCAATTAATAAATACTTAAATATTTTGTAATTACTTGTTACGTAATCTGCGTCAGAATGTACATTCTTTTTAATTTGTTATTGTTCAAAAGTAAATACGAGAATATTTCAAGTGATATATCACCGACAATAGACAAAATCCCATTTATATTCAACATTTATTTTATCATGATTGTCCACGTCATAGCAAACTTCGCCATTTTAATTCTTAATTTTATATAGAATAGTTACAAAATAGAAACAATGGGCTTTACGGATATACACTGAATGGATTACAATGTTACAATCACTCATACGTGTACATGCAACGACGGTAAAACCGCTGAAGTTCAGTGTCAGTTGCAGTTTGCACACACTATAGTGTATGATTGTAAGTATTTATGTGTGAATATGGTAGGTGTGTAAGAGAGGGTTTGCCTAAGTGATTTTAAATGTTCATGTGTGAAGATGGTATGATGTATGATTTAGTGTGTAAATGTATATGCAAGTGTAAAAGGGAGAGAGTGTATAAGGGTGTGTGTGTGGGTTCTAAAGGCGTGTAAGGATGTACTCGTATCTGTGTGCATGACTACTTTGCTACTGTTAAACATGCTATTTCACTGAAGTGATGTGTGTATACTCTGGCAATGTCTAGTATTAGGTCTCTATTGAAATGTGTGCTCGGCGAAAGTATGACCAAGTTGGAAAAGCCTGATGTATATGATAGCAATATATTTCTAGGTTCGTTGCTGTTTTCATTTTCCTTGGTTAAGTTTTTATATGGAATTTGCTTTTGTCGCAAAATATTTATTTTTAAATAAGTCTCTTTCCTCGTATACATATGCTAGTAGCCTCTATGCTCAAGTGCATGTGTTTAAGGCGCGGTCCAACCCCAATTTTAAAATAATGTATTATGTTTTACGTAAGGTTGAAAATCGCTCGTTATATTAGACGTGATGCGAAAATGCATTAGTTTTGTAGGTTTTCTTAATATATTTCGATATATACTAACACAATTGAAAAAACTGCTGGTTACTACTCTAGTACTATATGTTGGCTATGTATTACCTAAAAAAAATATAGTGTTATCGCTGAAAATTCAGAGAGTTTGGACGTGAAAGTTCTTTTTTTATGGACTTAATCAGGATTTTTTTCTGCAGAGAGCGAGTAATATTTAGGAATTTTGTTCGGTTATTACTCTTTGCCTGTTCCTTGTCTAACCTGAGTATTTTTATTCATACAGTATTATAGATCTGTTTCGTTACACTAGATGTTTAATGATTCTGCTTTTTACTATTATACACAGGATACGAGCGCGTCTTAAACCACTGTAATACATATGTCATAACTTAAAAATTTATAAAGAACAGGATAACTCGGATTACATAACAAATTTTGTGTTGCAGTTGAAATATTTTTCCCCAATATATCATGATACAGCAGGGTCAATTCTCCAACTGCAAACAGAAGCTTGTATTCACAAATAAATGTGTTGTAACTACAAATTAGTGAGTGAGACCTTGTTTCTTTGCAAATTTTCCCAGTGTCAAAATATGCGACTTATCCCGTCCAGTGTCTACTTCTTTTGGGGTCTTTCCGAACTACGCATACGTTCAGTTAAAAATACTACACTCGAATAGTTTGACCAACTTAAAGCAAGTTTATACCGGAAGAGTGCATTTGATCGGATAAAATTAGTTACAAACAAGAGGTATAACAATGTGTAAACATTAGCGGCCTTATTAATAAACTTGTAATAAACCCGGAGTAGTTAAAACATATATCTGTCAATTTTTCGCTTGCAGTAAATGTCACGCGTGAAAGCAAGATAAAGCTTGTTACGCCTAATCTATGTTTATTATATAATTATATTATATAATTTATTATATTTATCTATAACTGTTCTTAAGAAATAAATAAATAAATAAATGTTTACGCAACGTTTATTAATAAAGGCCTGGGTGTACGCGCGACATGGGTTAGCACTTTTTTGTACGTACACATACGTACGCGACACGCGACGGGATAAAGGCTGTATTTTTTTATTTATTACACTTAGAACCTCTTTTTTTGTAAAGTTTAATCCTACACGCGACGGGATAAAGGCTGTATTTTTTCATTTATTACACTTAGAACCTCTTTTTTTGTAAAGTTTAATTCTTCCTATACCGTGATAATTAAAACAAAAGATTCATAAATGAAACTGACGTATATTTACGTCTCTGGGACGAAAAGGATTAAGAGACTGTACACCTAAAAAAGGATGTACCTAGTAATAATGATCCATTTTAGTGACTCTATTTATTAATTTATTTAACAAAATCCACAGCTCTTTCACATTTAACTAAGCGTTTGTCTAATCTTACGGCCAATAGTAGATTTACATTTTATACAATTCATTTTTTGTAGAAACTAAATGTCGGTCAATAAAAATAGTTACATACATGCTCGAACCCATAATATATACTATGTATAAGTACCTAATCAGATACATTATGATATAGAACAACTTTATTTTTAAGAATATATATAATACTATACTATACATATTGATATAAATACCTACTAAATACATACATAAATTTAATATAATCACGTAACATATACGCACTAAAACTACATTATACACCTGGTGTTTATTATGTGTATGCGTGGTGATTACCTACGTGACTTGAGTTTTGTCCTCTTCGTCCACAATAAGGACTTGGAGAGCCTCTTGCTTGAACCTAGATGTCACTGAACATTTTGATTGATTAATATTGATTCTATCGTGGATATATATATTGGTCTGTGCTTCTATCTAAGTAAATGTGTATCAAATCGATAGCACTTTTCTCCTTGAGGTGTAGAACTCTAAAAAAATACCAACTATACAAGATGCGTACACGACGGAAGCCTCAAACGAGGTTTATATGTTTGACTTGTATGTATGTACGTCCGTTACTATTTTGCTCGTAACTTCTCAACGGTGGAAGACTGATAAATCATACGGTCTTAAATTATCTTGAATTCGTGAATGTGAGTGTGACTGGGTAATATTTTATTTTATAAGCATCAATTACCTAAAAATGAATATGCGCTTAAATGTGCAGGGTAATTATTTACAGAAGTCAAATTAATGAAGCCCTTGGTTAAGCCGCAGGCAATTATATACACATATACCCGCCCTGTGTAGTGGAAAACACACAATAACCCTTGCATTGAAATTTATAGAGAGAAAAATTCACATCCACGGACGGGATTCGAACCCGCGTCTTCTGACTCTTCGTGTCAGACGCCATTGACCAACTAGTATTTCTAAATAATGCTTCTTTCGGTTGGATGGTTCTGTTAAACTACCCAATAGATGTCGCTCCGTCCCCGCAAGACTGTTAGTCAAATAGAGAGTTAAAATTCGATGCTCAGACCAGATTCTCGGTGGCCTAGTTGGTCAATGGCGTCTGACACGGAGAGTCAGAAGACACGGGTTCGAATCCCGTCCGAGGATGTGAATTTATCTCTCTATAAATTTCAATGTTTTACATCGCTAAAGCAGGTGTTAGTGCTTTGAAAAGTAATACTATAAAAAACACAATAACCCAAAATCGAAGACTCAAAAACAAACATTTTTATTCATCAAAACATTACCCAAAACCAACTTATAATTATTACTACCTATTATTATCACTGAGTAACTGAGCTAACAGAGCCGTCGATATAATAGGTCAACCCATCATAATACTTACCAACCCTGTCAAGATAGGGAAGGTATTATTACGAGTATCAGTGAGCATAGCAAGAATAAATGCGTATTTTTTTTTTCCATTAAATAAGAGTATGTAACATTACAGTTTGCACCAAAGCGTTACACACAGTCAAGTACAATAGATATATTAGCAATTGTTTACACAGTTTGTCAGAAAATAATAATATAATAACCTAACTACACAAGGTATGTATATATCATAATATTAATTATAGCAAAATTATATTGTAATATCATCCTTCATATCATTAACATAAAAATATTATTCAATTATAATTAATTTCAGGAATGCTAGGCATTCACAGTCGATTCTCTGGCATTCATCTCACACATTCTCTTCCACTCATTCATCAGGGATGCAATCCCACTCGCGAACAGGTCACAATGTGGCGCCGAGGTAAGAACGGAACAGAGCAGCGCGCTCGCACGCTCCGCCGGGCTCTGCCGGTGCTGGACGGTGCGGCTGGCATTGTGCGGCAGGACGCGTTGCTTGCGCGGTCGCAGCCGACTCACTAATGTCACATCGGGTACAGATAGTTTCAAAAACACTTCGATTAGGGCTACGCTGTCTGTTTTATTTCTTATAACGCCAAGAGTAAATTTGGCCAATACAAGAGATCTCCTAATGTAACGTAATGTAACGTGTCGTTCACGTGAAACACTACAAACTGTCATTTATCTAGGGCATCTGTGACACAGATAACTCATAGTTTGTTCGCCGACGCGTGACGCGTTAACGCTTACGATACGAATAAATTTTCGCAAATCGTTTGTGCTGCAGCCTCAGTTCCTTAAAAAATCTATATTTAAAACAAAGTTAACACAAACCGAATTCAAACAAGCTCTGAACGATTAAAACAAATACGTTGCAAAAACGCTGACTGCAAAACGAGTGCAGTCAGTGTGGTAGCGGCGTGTTGAATCAAAAATAGCCGAATCGACGTCATACAGTCAGCAATTTTTATTGAGGGCTAGAGATGAGGTCTATAAGTACGGATTTTTCCGATGTTGCGATAATTTGATTACTTTATGTCGCTCCAAGTTTTTAGACGGTGCTTCTTGTTCATTTACACAAATTATATCTGCACCTACCTTTTATACAACAACTAATTTTGAAATATTATCTACGTATGATCAGAAAATATGTGAAATAAAACGTCGTTCATGCTACAGTTTAATAATCTTGTTGTCATTTTAGTGCAACGAAATTTGACTCTAGTCTGGCTCGAGGTTAGTAGCAGTGCAATCAAATTAGTCTAACAGCCAACTGACTGTAGTCAAAGTACCAACAAGCTACAGTGAGAAATTGGTGGTGAGTTTGTTCCGCTATATTACATAGGTACCAGTCTCCTGCAATAAAATGTACACATTCCATAATTTTTAAAACTATGACACATTTTATAACAACACAATTTAGATAAGGATTATTCTAAGGAGTACAATAATGTAAATAACTTCATTTTTGTTTAATTTTTATGTGGTATTTTTATAAAATTGAAAGCTAAGGTATTTTAAGAAATTGTGAAATGTGTACAACTGCAGGCGACTGTCCACACTTAAAAATTTAATTTTCTTACTAAACCTTTAAAAAAATAAGAAGTTTTTGAAGGTAAGTTACTTACTACTAAGGTTACAAACCCAGTGCCGTATATAATATCCAAGCTGTGTGTAAGTAATACTCTGTTTAGGTTTTAAATTACTGTAGCAATTGAAATTACAGTTGCAACAACGTTGGTTTCGATCGAGACATGTACCTAGCAACGGCAGAGAAGATTATTAATTTTGGTAAGTAAATAAACTCAAACTCAAAACATGTATTCTGTATAGGCATTCGGGGTTACTTACAAATCATCATTTTACATTAATTTTTCTAAAATCTACAACTGGATCGGAACGCGACCACGACTGATAAGATCCGGCAAGAAACTCAGCGGGCTTGACTTTTTACATATTTTGTATCGCCAATTTCTTAAATGATATAACAAATCTTCGCTTATTTTTAGCTCCAGTGTGTTGCCTTACAAAATAGAACATAATAATGGTATCAGTAGGGCAAGACACACTACACTTTGACATCTTAATACACGAGTAGGTAGATCCTGGAGTGATCGGTCCCAAGCTGTTTTATGATAAATGTATGGTCTTATCAGTTAATATTATTCAAACTCAACAAAAGGCCTGATGAAAGCCATCAGTCAAAATACCTTCAGGTCTCATCTGATGGTGGTGTAATTAACAGGCCAAAAAGTCCAGTCGGCCTGTAGCTCTGATAGCTCCATACTTTTACACAATATAAATGCTTGTGTATTGTAATGTCTTCATCTTTACTTCTATACTATTATTAATTAATTAATTAAATAATATTATAAAGAGGAAAGATTTGTATGTAAGTATGTTTGTAATGAATTGGCTCAAAAAGTACTAGAAAGACCGATTTCAAAAAATCTTTCACCATTGGAAAGCTACACTCGCCTTAAGTAACATAAACTATATAAGATTCATGATCATCATCATCATCCATCACTGCGCGGGTGAAACCCCGGAGAGCAGCTAGTCCTTTATAAAAGACTTAACGTTTTATAAAGGACGTTTGATATTTATTGTTTTCACTTTTTCTATAATCGCATTACGACTGAGGTTTCTTTAAGATAAACTTAAGGGATACTTTTTATGTAATGGTATTTGCTATCAGCGGAAGCCAATGCAGGTCAGGAATATCCATTATACTTGAGGTCACGACGCTTATCAGGCAAACTACTCACCAAATGATATAATCAATATAAGTATAGTTAAATAAAAAGTTTTTAAAAATGATATGTGAACAAGGTTACGGATTAATATGAAGATTAATCCGGATCTCCCTATTCTCCCATCTCTAATCCCGCTCTCCGAATTTAAGCATACATTTTGTTTACGCACTGTACGGACGAGTTGCGATACACGTTCTATTTGTTTTACGGAGTGCTAATTACGCTGAAAATGTACGTTATTGTAGGGGAACCGCAAAATTTCAACTTTGGCTTTTTTTTTATTTAGTACATTATTCAAATAGTTTATATCAAGTGTTTTTTCCTGTATGTATGAGCTTATTAATTTATCACCAACGGATTAAGATGGTACATGGATGACACATAAGAGCCATGGAGAGGGCTATGCTCGGGGTTTCTCTACGTGATCGAATCAGAAACGAGGAGATCCGTAGAAGAAAAAAAAGTCACCGACATATACTCAGAAGATTAGCCAGTTGAAGTGGCAGTGGGCAGGGCACATAGCACGCAGAACAGATGGCCGATGGGGCCGAAAGGTTCTGGAGTGGAGACCACGCACCGGCAAGCGCAGCGTAGGTCGTCCACCGACACGGTGGACAGACGACCTGATGAAGGTCGCAGGACGACGTTGGATGCAGGCCGCTTCCAACCGGTCCTTTTGGAAAATCATGGGGGAGGCATATGTTCAGCAGTGGACGTCCTACGTCTGAGATGATGATGATGATGGTAAGTACTTTAAGTCCAGGGTAAAAACTTAGGATACTTTTATCACTGGAAAATGTTCTCATACGATAACTTCTTCTTTAGTGCAGGTAGTCAGTAGTAATAATACCGCAGGAGCAGCTTTGTGGTAAGCCGTCAGTGAGTGGCGACACCGTGGACCCCGATTCTCCCTGGGGCTAGTTGAGAGTCTCAACTAGAGATCCCTGACCCCGGCTTGCCTTAATTGGCCGTCTGTGGGTGTAGACGCAAGAGCAAGTAACTAAAAGCTCCAATGGTGGAAGTGTTAAAGAGCATAGCGCCGGTAGTAGTGCTCTAGTGAAACCGCAGCACAGCTCTAGACACCCTTTAGCCATCCACACCAACAATGCTCCTTTGTTCACCATTGACGGTGGCCCTTTAGTAGGTGACAAGTCACCACTTGCCTAAAATTTTAAGATGAGACTGAAATTTGCAGGTGCCATAGTCTTGTTCTTAGCCCATTTCCCTTATCACTAATAAGTTCATATCAATAGCCTTGCCATTTTACCTATTTTTGTAATAGATATACCATAACGGTACGAATTAAAACCGTAATAATTAAGAATGTAACACATCTTCAATAATTTTTGCAAATACGTAAGATGTGCAGTAAATTTCAGAAGTGTATACCTGTATATCCTCGAAGGGGTAAGTAGTGGTGTTTTAAGCACCTGCGATAAACCGTATTTATTTTTGGCCCCATATAATAGGGGTCGAGCCTATTGCGGGACACTATTTCAGACTCCGGACTGCTATTGCGAATTTCTTTGTCAGAAAATCCTAATAACTGTCCCACTCGGGGATCCAACCCAGGACCCTGAGATTCTAAAACGGCGCTTTCACGACTACACCAAAAACAAGCGAGCGAAGCCGTTGGTGGGTTAGCTAGTATACCTAATATTATGAAGAAGTATTTTATTTATTAGTTTAAAAGAACTAATTTCTGGAACTAATCGAATTTAAAGAAAAAATGGTATATGATAGCCAGATTCATGAGGCTGATGAGTAGGTACAGTTTAGGCTACTCATGGGTAGTTTTTATCCCCGAAAACGTGGGTGGACGCGTAGCTAGTACCTACTGTAGCTAGTATTTATATTAAATTGTAAGTTAGTGTTACTATTGAATCCCAACTGATAATAAAATAAAATTACAAGTCCATCTGTCTGTTTATTGGCCCCTATCCCCATCCTTACAGTTAAAAAAATCAAACTAATATTATAAAGGCGAATTTTTGTGAGTATGTATTTGTGGGTTTGCTTCTTCTTTTCTGGGTCAATTTTGATTAAATTTGGTATACAGGTACACGAGGTGATCACCACGCGGGTATAACCGCAAGACGCAACTAGTACAGTACAAAGGTGACTGCATACATGTAATTATAGCTAAATAGTAGTTAAGATGCAGATGGTATTTTGAGAATAATAATAAAAACCTTATTGCGTGGCGATTCTTTCTAACTTCAATGAAATTCACATTTTATTTTTACATTTTTACCTCATTGAGATTAAAACTTCTGCAAAATTTTAAAATGTATTGTTTGTAAGAAAGACATGTTACCTATTTTTTATGCAGGTATTAAAACGCTTATATATACGGATGTTTAAAAATCATGATTGGATGCAGCCCCTCGTATTGGTATCATTATAATATAATATTTTTTGACACCGTTACAATTCCAAAATAAAAAAATATCATGTATATTTGTGCCTATCCGACATTCCAATTTCGCTAATCCAATGATGTACAAATCCTCAGATCATACAGTTTATATGATCTGAGTACAAATCAGTCCCCAGTGAGCAAAAATACGTCGATAATGGTAACAGTCAGATATTAAAAAAACACTATGAAAATTTATAAATAATCAACAATAGACTAACAAAATATGTACATACTTACAGTAACTCTAAAAAACAAAACACATCGAAACTCGTCGCATTCCAAAACTTTTTAATTGCCCACGACTAAATTCACGAGCGTTCGACAAAAAGCTTATTGTTCGATTTTCGAATTTAAATTCCGAACTAAAGTTTCGATCGCCAACTCCGCTGCGTCGTGAAAATTGGCCACTCGAATATAAAAACAAAATAGGAACTTGAAGTTGAAAAAAAAAATACTTTGAAGTGGTATAAATATTACTGCAGAGGCCAGAAAGTTGGCGATTTCTGGGCGAGTCAGACGAGGGCTTTTAAGATTATTATAATATTATATATTTTTATCGAGCCACATACATTTTTGTTATAAACCAATGTGTTGTCCATAATAAAGTCGAACAAATATTTTTTATCAAATTATTGATAATTTACAATAATTTGTTATAATATATTTCACAATAATAATTTGAAGTCGGTCTGTAGCCTTTATGTTCACTTACTATCATGCATTTGGCTTGCAACTTGTGCGATTTTTTTTAATTTTCATATTTGTTTGACCTTATTTATTGCTGTGTTAAAAGCAATATATTATGTTTGTTGTTCCTCGCAAATTTGCTAAAAAACGTCGTATGAAACTCGTGAGCTCTACTCATTTGTATCATAAATATCATAATATACCTTTATGATATTATGTTCAACTATTATAGTGAATTATTATTCTTTAGACTTTCACTACTAATTATTATAAGGAGGCATAAAATGTAGTTGACTTGCTTGTATAATTTATTTTTCATGCCACCTGCTCGAAAATGTTCTATATTAGGTACATGTCACGCAATCTCTACGTAAAGCAAGGCATTACATACGCGGGGCTGTAAAGTTGTATGAAACTTCCTGGGGAGTAAAGTGATTTGGATTTGGAACGTTCTTCAGTTTAGTTTCATTGCCTACAGTGCCATTTGAACATTGGTACAGTAGTTCTTTCACACAAATTCTACTAAGCAGAGTATACGGCATTTAGTGGATCCCAAAAAGATATACTTTCAGCCTACCGCATGAGTATATAGTAGAATATCACAACAATCGTCATAGCGAACACAATCTAATACTTACATCGATTTTTGATTATACACCGCTCTAATAGGCACGTTAGCATCGCTTTGTTCGACTCGTGCGCACCATTTCTAAATTACACTTTATAAGTTACTTCTTACTTAATTATACATATTGAGCTAAGCACGTGGTGTCCGACTATCGGATACCGGGTGTGACTTACTAGAGATGCGACACAGGTTGTAGGAAAAAAATATCGATAGACTTTGGAAACTAAGTGGTGAAAAAGTAACATATATACAGTGCAGTTCTACACTGATTTTAAATGTCCGAATGATTATGCGGACGCGTCTTGAATCTTCTGTTGGTGCAAAGGAAAAACTAGGTTTTGGTCTATTTGTCCATCTGTCTGTCCTACAATGAATTTGAACCTACGTAGCGAATTGAAATTTTCGCGGAGCAGTTGATATTTTCTGTGTCTTCTATCTTTTAAAAATAAGTTTCCTTGTACAAAAAGTCTGACTTATTTAAAATGTTTATTTATCGTAAACCTATTTAAATGAATATGAAACAAAGAAGCAAGAGTCCAACTCAACATAATAAGAGAGACTTGAGACATTTTTAAACTGTAGGTTTAATTTTAACTGTGCATTCCAAACCTATGCACAGTAAGTACGTAGTACTTCCATACTGCTCGTAGGCAAAATATACGGCACTTTGTACTTACCTTGATTTCATAGTTTTATTCTAGTTTGATATTCTATTGGAGGCCTTCGAGGCCTCCATCGAGTTTCCCAACGGGTAGGTCTTAAGATGAACATGGATAAGACGAAAATTATGTCTAATGCCCATGTTCTATCTACCCCAATATCAGTTGGGAACTCAGTTCTCGAAGTTGTTGACGAGTACATCTACCTGGGACAGACAGTCAAACTAGGCAGGTCCAACTTCGAGAAAGAGGTCAATCGTCGAATCCAACTCGGCTGGGCAGCGTTCCGGAAACTTCGCGAAGTCTTCTCGTCAAAAATACCTCAGTGCCTCAAGACAAGGGTCTTCGACCAATGTGTGTTACCAGTGATGACTTATGGCACTGAAACGTGGTCTCTTACTATGGGCCTCATAGACAAGCTCAAAGTCGCACAACGAGCTATGGAGAGGGCTATGCTCGGGGTTTCTCTACGTGATCGAATCAGAAATGAGGAGAAGAACGAAAGTCACCGACATAGCCCAGAAGATTAGCCGGTAAACATTTAGAATCGTGGCGCCTGAATTCGGGGGAAGGGGGGAGGGGGAGGGGCGGGTCGGGTAGTGCCCCCCCGCAAACCCCACCCGCCGGAGACCATTAGTTTTCATGTTATGTTTGTTTAAGTATTTTGAGGTTAAGTACTGCATTTCGATCTACTACCGCCCCCGCGTCGGCTCTGCAATCCGACAAGACTGCTTGAAATCGGGGTGCTATGAGTCGGTTCTGTCACTGACTTCGACCTATTCTAACTAACTATAACTAACCTATAGGTATGTCACAGACAAGTGACTTTGCCAATTCATTAGGTACTAATATACTATTGTGCACACATTCCTACTAGTATGGGTCTGATAATTAAAATTGAAAAACAATTTGTTATTTTTAGAACTTATATTTTATAGACATAATTTATAGCATTTATAGTTTCGATGAATGGTCTTTTTTATTTTTAGTCACATTTCTTCTCCATAAATACTCTCAATTCGCGCACAACTTTGGGTAGGCTCCACATTTGTACAACTTCCTCCGTGTACAAATGCCGGTCCGAAACGGGTCCGTCATCTACAAAGTCCGCCCTTGATGAAGGTCCAGGCACAGGAGACGCCATCGCGATGACTAATGAGCACGTCGAGCTGGTACCAGTTATCAAATCTTCCAAAGGCAATCGCAGTGTCCAGTGAGCAAGCAGGTGTCGTACAGTAAAGCAGCAAAATCGGAGTCCAAAACCGTAGCAAAGTCGTTGAGATATCAAAAGAAAGCGCAGAAAAACAGGAGAAAACATTCACGTACACTCGGAAGTAACGGAATGACGCGAGTATTCCGACAGTGACATTACGCTATCTTCGATGTTTGCGTTCCGTTTCAAGAACTTACATACAACGTACATGTCAAAAAAGGATAAAAGTTACCTAGAGACGTTTCGTTTTACGCATTAATGTCATTTATGTCACCTGTCACTATCAAAATTACGGTGTTTTATTGAAACTTTAAAAAACTATTTAGACTGTTTTGGCGTGTCTCTGGCAGCTAAAATGTTGTAAATACGCTTTATACAAACCCCTTCAACCCACCCACAGTTTTTGTTTCACCAAATTCAGGGGTCACGATTCTAAAGCCAACCCGATTAGCCAGTTGAAGTGGCAGTGGGCAGGGCACATAACACGCAGAACAGATGGCCGATGGGGCCGAAAGGTTCTGGAGTGGAGACCACGGACCGGCAAGCGCAGCGTAGGTCGTCCACCGACACGGTGGACAGACGACCTGAGGAAGGTCGCAGGACGACGTTGGATGCAGGCCGCTTCCAACCGGTCCTTTTGGAAAATCATGGGGGAGGCATATGTTCAGCAGTGGACGTCCTACAGCTGAGATGATTATGATGATGATGATATTCTATTCTGGTAGTTTGAATGCAGTAGGTTGGCAGTCAGACCAACTTTATTGTATTGCAACTAAAGTAGCGCAAGGCTAAAGCCAGATTACGTTGCACTCGATCATTCCAACAAGAAAAAAATCTAGAATCGGGAGCTTAAAGATAATTTCAAATATTATCGATAACAACATATCTCTAATTTGTAACAGAGCGGCACGCGAGACGAACCGAATGATACGTTACAGAATATCGATATTGCATCGATATCGGAACAATAATACGTTATTTTAGATAATCCCAGCTATGTGTTGTGAGCCAACTTTTAATATATTTAGAGCTGAAGAATACAAATTATTACGGTACATAGATCTACAGAAAGGTAACAGTGGAGGGAATAAAACAAAAAACAGCGGTACCCATGTCTGTAGAAAAGTTTTCTTCAGCGTATTTTCTCACGCGGTGACGAGGAGCTGCTAATAAAGTGATATATTTACTAGTAGTGGTAGACTTTTCTGCAAGAGTTATTCTGACTCTTCGTCATGGTGAGTACTATCACTGTCTCCGATATTTTGTCTTCAAGCAAGTGTGCTCGCATTCTCTGTTTAGGTTTGAAATACGCGTTAGGACGGATCCCAATAATCTATCTAACCACAGTTTTGCTTACTACCGATAGAAATTTGACATAACGTCCATACTAAAAGTGTCAAATATCTATCTTTAGTAAGGTAAACCGGCTAGATAGATTATTGGGACCGGCCATTAGAAGTGTGACAAGCGCAATGTACAAGTGTTTGATCAGAGGACGCTGAAATGTTTGGATGAAACTGTAGAATTGCGAGCGTTGTGGATTGTCAAGGTAATAAAATTTTACAGTAATTATCTATAAAAGACAACCTGTGATGGCATTGCATTAGAATAGGCCAACACGAATTTAAGGGGGGGAGGGGGAGGGGGGGAGGGAGGGGGGAGGGGGATGTCCTCCGACACTACTCTCGTGGCGAGGAAATGCCTAGTTTTTGCGAAAAACTACTTTGAATTTTCTTTGAACTTAACCTCAAATTTATAACGTTTATATATTGAATTTAACTATATTTACTTACAAATATGAATGGATTGGACATGGAGTACTGACTATTTTGGTGTGTTCTATGTTTGACTCTGGGTGGGCTCCCGCCAGAAGCTCTAGCGGTCGCCCCTGAGTGTCACTTCGCCAAACTCGGTCTTCGCTTCGCTACGGAGGTCGCCGGCTCGCTTCGCTCGCCACCTCCCCCCGTCGCTCCGCTCAACCTCGTCTGGCTCGCTCCTCTCAGGACCTCCCTTGAGCTTCTGGCTCCCGCACTTTTTATATACAATCTAGGGGTGTCAGCCACAAGACTAGGTGGAGTCGGGGTGCTCTGTGTCGGCTCTGTCTCTTATTTTGAACCTAACCAACTCAAGTTAGAGTGCCCTTGACTCGAATAAGAGTGCTAGCCCTGATGGTCACAGCTATTTTGAATTACATTAGAAATAAATCATATAGGTGCAAAACTAGGACAAAAATAAAACAAAATTTAGAAAGTATTTAACTTATATTTTGTATACATATTGCACAGCTTTTATCAGTTCGAAAAACTTATCCTTCTTACTGGCCTCCACAGATCTCCTCCATAAATACTCAACAATTGAGTCTGCAAAATTGCCCGGGTGGTTGTAATTATTCTTGTAGAAGAATCTTTTAACCACCCGCCATTGAGACTCAATTCGTTGAGTATGTGTCCCATCCTCGGCTATAAATGGACTGTCAGGGTCACTGTGGTTGACTTTTTTATGAATATATCCATGTTGGCTTAGGCAATCATAAGCCCTCCAGCAGTCAGTATGGATGGTTGTGCCCGGCTCTACATGTTTTTGAATTAGGGGAATTAGCACCTCTGCAGACCTAATGTTGTCCGGGCACACCTCCAACCGCAAGTCCTCTGAACCATCTTCTATGAGGCCAAGGACCCAATGTCCCTCAATGTGTCTCCCTGAAAAAAATTAAAAAACAGTTATTAAATTGAAAATACAAGTATAAAATAATGAAATTGATTAATGCCTTATATAAATACCTTTATTAAATTTCCTCTTCCCAAATTTGCTTTCGTCTACTTGCACAATTTTTCCAGGGCCTCCTATTTTGCCCCGGACTTCTTGTTTCTCCAGTTGGTAAATTACCACAACTTCCCGGCAGTAGTTATACCAATCGCTTATGGTTGGCCGGGACAAACAATGTTCTTCTCTAAATATATCTTCGTGTATTACCATGTCATGCGAGTAGTTGTATGCAAAACAGTACATTAAATAATAAATGTGTCCCAATTTTAGTTTTACGTTCTCAAACCATGTTCCTTGGGCTCTAGATACTCTAGTTTTATTATGACAGGAACCCTTGCTGCACACAAATGTGCCCATAGTTTTGTCGTTCTTGAAAACAAGTTTCATGGGATTTTTGTGTATTCTACACTTCTTAGTTTTCAAGATTAAGCCTTGCTCTTCGGCAAAAACCAGTCCTTGTTCATGTGTACTTAACATACGCGCCAGCTTTACAATATTCCACGTTTGTAAAACTTCACCCACGTATTTCCGCCTTTTAAATGCGGGTTCTTCTTCAAAATCATCTAAAATGAAAAACAAGCATTTGATTAACATATTTTGTGGTTTATCAAGCGAAATAATTTAGATTACAATAAATGAATAGTTAACTCACCTCTACTGGTAGAAGCTACTGGTACTGCATCTTCACGGCTTGTGGAAGCCGTTGGTTCATCTGCTGATGGAATATTAGCCATGTCGCTAGGCAGATCAATCGTGCAGAAATCGGAGTCCAGTAAGCAGGCAAAAGTCGTGGTTCAAGCAGAAATCGGAGTCCAGAAAGCAGGCAAGAGTCGTGGTTCAACAGAAATCGGAGTCCAGAAAGCAGGCAAGAGTCGTGGTTCAACAGAAATCGGAGTCCAGAAAGCAGGCAAAAGTCGTAGTTGAAGAAGAAATCGGAGTCCAGAGAGCAGGCAAAAGTCGTCGAAAAATTAACACAAAATACCACGCCAAAACAATGAAAAACACGGAGAGCGAACAGAGCACATTCACGTAACTCGAAGAGGAACGGAATGCGCGGCGCGGGCGGCGTAGTCGATCGTCTATGGAAAATAAAATGGCGGTCATACGTTCCATTCTTTAAAAAAAGTATTTGCAACAGAAGCTAATTTAATAAAATCGATGTCAAGTATTATAAACTATGTAATTAAGTATTGTAAATTAAATTAGCAATAAAATAATAGTTCAAATAATTAAAATATTTATTTTAATACCATTTTCATTGCACCAAGTCGTTTCGTTACACGCATTTATAGAGAATCGTCGAATCAAAAATCTGAAATTGAAATTAGTTTTTCTAGAAAACTAGACATTTCCTCGCTCTAAAATTGATACCAAAGCGTAGAGAAAATTATTATCTATAAGATCCAACTCTTAAAATCACCAAATTCGTGTTGGGCTATTCTAATGCCAACCCATGCGATTCTCTAATGATTCGTCGATACGCTCGTCGACGAGCTCACCGATGTCAAGTACTTTGAGATATCGCCCTTATACATAAGGTTGCTTTTCCAACGTTTATTGTCATCTCTTCATTTGTTTCACGAATGTTGTCAAAGATGCAACGATATTTGCTCTTAGAGAATCGCACGGCAGGTTATAAAACATCTGTTTGAATTTCTATTTACATATTTACATAGTAACAGAGCTGTGGATATACTCTGAGATGCAGTGCTCTCATGCAGTGTGATGTATCGATTAATATTTTTAAAATGTTTCAAACGTATTTTTAGCCGTAACCATGTTTCTAATTACAGCCATACCTACTTTTCTAATATCTTAAGAATTTGTTTGAAATCTAAAACCTTGAGATGGCCAATCTAAATTTAGTTAAACGGATGGAGAAATTGGATGATTTGTTTTGAAGTTATGTCACAGACTCTCAGACAAAGACAAAGACAGTTACTTATAACATTGAAATTTACTCGTGTGTAAAATGTAAACCATATGTTTTTAGTTGCAACTTAGTTTTTCTTGGTAAGTGATAAGATGGACAAGTCATTTGGCTGAGGGCAAGGACCTACAAAAAACATAGATGCTTTTATTTTAGTGGTGAGGTACGAAACGGGAAACAACTCATTGCATGTCCATGCATAACGAATCTAATTTTTCTCTTGGGCAATATATACTAACAAATTCTTAAGTACATCTATTTGTAAACAATTTCTAGGAAGCCTCAGTGAGAAACGAGAATAGTTGGATACCGAGTTCATATCGTTAATACGATCGGCTCATTTGGGCATGACTGGCAGAATATCCACGAATACGTATGTGGGGTCTGATATAGGACGCAAACTTACACGTTTCGGAGTTAGTAGACTGCGTCTGTTATATCTGTTAAGGAACACTTTAAGGCTGCGACTACTTACCCATGCCAATATGTATGTGCACCAACTTGTACACATGCACAATATGAACATGAACATGTTTGATCATATTAGAGACTACAACCAACATTATCTGCATAACAAACACAAACTTATGACAAATGTGCGGAACACCAGTTTATAAATCGGAAAAGTCCGTATCATGTTTCAGGTACTTCCATGTACAATAACATACTCGACAATATTATGAATGCAACTTCCGTCTTGTCTTGTCTACTAACTTGAAGTTTGAATATCTGTCGCTAAGCATCTAACAGTGTGTGATCCGGCAGTTGAACTGGAGAGCTATTCTATAGAATAGCCACTGGCTCTCCAGTTCATATCATATCATATCTATAGATATAATAGTGTGACACCACCTTCAGCCGCATCATTCTCTTGATAGATTCAGGCATGGCTTCTGATACTTAGTAAATCCATCCAAAAGATGAGAAGAGTTTTCCACACAAGAACTAATATTTGCATGGTAAAGACTGTGGAAATGTCCCGGCGTCTGCTTTATATTTGCAATACGATATCCAGTTGTTAATAGCCAATTAGGACATGTACTTTTTTAAGACATGCATCTAAAAAAGAACGCTTCTAAAAAATCGTTGCCCAAAACCATTTTGGCATATTTGGTCCTTAACGTGCAGTTAAGTTTTTACTTAAAATTTTTATCAAATCTCAATATCTCTTTTTCATGTTATTAAGATTCACATCGATGCCGTAAATGTTCATGCATCTAGGAGTGTGATAGCGATAAATAAAAAAAAGAATACTAAAATATCAAATATGGTGTATCGTAGAATTTGCGCTCTATGCCTGCAATTCCTTTAAGCACCGTAGGGGCGACGTGAAATTAACAGTTAATGGCTCAAGTACTTAGCAGTCGCCCAATTACTACATATCAGATAGACCTGGAAGATTGGCTCATAAAATAAAAAATGGCAACAGAGGAAGGAAGCTTTGGAGCTCCTGGAGTTTATGAAACTGCTGATGATGTTCCCAGTGTAAGCTATTTAAAGCTATTAATTATTTGGTATCAACGGTTTTTCTTTTTCTTCGGTAATTTTGGTGGGTATGGGACCTATTATTCCTTCCTTTCCCCGTCTGACTTTTTATTTTCAATCCAGTATAATACTAATTGCCGGGAATTTTAGTCGTCAAAGTCAACAGTAGTGAACTCCGTGAGGAGACGGAGTCAAAGAACCTAATGACGTCCGGATGGGAATCGTAAGAGGCGAGGAACACCAACTTACTAGTTGTTACGCATCTCGTGTCCTCTAGACAACCTCATTTGTGTGCAAGCCATTCTGTGTTACGGAAAGGGCAATCAATGAAGTAAGTGAAATTGCTGGGTGAATGGTGACTTAAAAACATATGTCTTGAATGACGATACAAAACAGTACACGTAAAATTACCAGTATCTATGATTTGTAGTGATAAAACAACTGTCATAGGTAGGCGCAGTACTTACCATCAGCACATTTGCGTTGGATTGTATGGCAATCCTTTTTAAAGGTGAATCAAGAGTCGTCGCAGTCTTTTCCCTAATCCGGCGCTGCACTAATCGCGAACTACATTTTTGGGTTCCACTTTTATTTTAGAAATTAAGCTAATAACAAAACTGAATTTCCTGTTAAGAACTACCATGAATATAGCTACATTTTCTTATGCCACAATAGATAATGCTACGACGTACTCACTTAGATGTAATGACCAGGTAAAAGCTCCACCGTTTGACCTCAGCACGCATGACCACAAAAAATCAATCTATCAAACAAAATCAATCTACAGCAGATCGAACCATACATTACTATATTCTAGCAGGAAGAATGCGCACGCGCCCGTTCCCACGTGCCTTTGTCGGTCTGCGACAAAGAGACGCCGACAACATACCATCTTTGCCTAGCCTTGCTACACTAACAACTTTCAACTTTATATGCTCCACACAGCTCTCCTGATTGTTTGATTTGTTCACTGGAAAAATTGACTTTACAACTCAAATTCCAACAGTCCTAACCGCCAAGTAAGATCGCCGTTTTGGTACTTATGCTAAACAAAATTAAGTCTGACTTCGTTTGAATTCGTTCAAATCAGTAGGTATAGGATACTAGACTAAAGTTGACCCCTCATTTAAGGTAGGGCAATTGTTTATCAATATGTCAATGATTAATGAGTATGATGTGAGGTCGTGATCGCGAGAGGGGCCGGTCAATGCAATTAGTATTGCTCACGATCTGATGATATGTGATAACTATAGTTGCTAATTTTGTTGCTTCGACTTTGTGGGAGGAGTTTTCGTATAAGCAGATGGGGATGATTACTATGGATTGCAATGAAAAATGATAGATTAAGGTCATATTAGAGTATTTTAATGTATAAAAATACTTATTACTCATATTATGTATACCTTGTGTTTATTGTGTTTTGCTTTGGTAGCGAAATTGCTGGAATCTAGTGAAATTTCTACATTTATATTTAATTACATATAATTAATTTATTATCCTAAATCATTTCTTCATAATAAAAATTTCAAACATAATTTATTCATACCATAAACTTGCATTTTAATAATGAAAATAAAATAAAAACAGAAAAGAAGCTTATACGAGTAATAATCCAAAGTAATCGATCGAAAATTAATATCACAGAGAAGTTTCAGTGTTAGAAAAATTATATGAATTGTTAATTAACAAATCTACATGCTTCCTTATATAATCGACTTTGAAATCTCAGTTGATACAGTGACGCGACTTCTGTGGCGTTATTCTATGATAGTCAATATCAAATACATAATGATAATGTAATAAAAATTTACAACATTGAACAAAACATAGTTTTATGAATGTATGTATTAATTTATTTATATAACACCTCCCTAACTTGGATGTTGGTTGGAGATGGTTGTCTCCATCTATATAAATGAAGGTACATGAAGCGTTCGCAGAGGAGCTTGACTTGGCGATCTCAATCGATCAACAATGTTAAGCAACGATTGCTACGGTCAGGAGTGGGATTTTTTTTTTGGAATTTTTTTTTCACATCGGTCCAGTAGTTTCGGAGCCTATTCAAGACAAACATATAAATTTTTCCTCTTAATAATATTAGTGTAAAAGTGTAGATGTAGATATTGTAGATATATACAACGTAATAGTGAAAACTGTAAAATATTTACATGCTTAAACTATAACAAATACTTTATTCACATAGTAGATCAATTGACAACTGCATATAAAGTACCTTAATACTAAAATAATTAATACTTATGATAAAACCGTTCATTACATTTTATCACCCTTGTTTGTATTTGCGCTTTATCACTTTCACAGTAAAAACCATGAAATTCGTCAAACGACACATCGACAATAAACAAGAAACTGCAAAGTATATTATGTTAGTATATGACTGCAAAGAGGAATATTCGCATACACTACAGCCTCATAAGCAAACGTTTCGTTGGCTCATAAACAAACAAATATAACAACACTAATATAAATATATTATGAGATAAGCTATCATGTCCAAGGCTGTCCTGTGCAATACGAATTGTTTGTATAATTACAATATTTTTCCAACCAGTTCTTTGAGAACGCAAAAAATAAACAGAGAAATAATAAATGAGGACATATCTGTACTTTCTTAGACGCAAAAATAAAAAACGAAACGTTATTTTTTGTGACAATTATTTTATAAAATGTACTATGAGAAAAAATGATTTTCTATTTTTACTGATTACCGATTTTGATATAATTTCGTGATATGTAAATAAGAAAAAGAATATATTTTTTTAAACTAATTAATATTACTATACACGTTATCTTATGTTCAAAAGTTTGACAGGTCAAATCTGGACATGATTCTTTGAACAGCTTTCTATGACAAGGTAATATACTAACGGCCACCTAAGGGACCACAAAATCTGAAATCTGCAGAACACCGTCCTAGTAAATATCTAAAGAAACGGCACGTTACTGCAGTATATATACATATATATAATAAATAGGTAGGTAAATTTGCACAGCTCACAATGACAAGGTACCCAAGTTGTTAATGTGAGCTAAGTATATGTTAAATCTTAGAGCAACAATGCGTCCGTATCTCACGCGTAATGCGTGTAGTGACAACGTTGACAACGCCTAACGCTGGCTTGATACTATACCAGGATTTCAAATATTAATACTTTACAATTAACATTTTGTCTCTTGTAGTAGATAGATAGATAACACTTTATTGAAATACCACATTAATCATTTAATATTAAAAAGAACAATTCTAAAACCTAGGTGTAACAATGGGGGGTCTATCGCTCAGAGCGATCTCTTCCAGACAAGCCATAGTATTTTACATAGTTTTATTACATATTTATTTAAGTACATAGTATTTTGATCAACAAAGTTATATCTTTTTGTATAACATCAAAGTGACAATTTGACGGGCTAATACTTAACTGATGCCTATTTCGCACTATCGTCTTGAGCAAGTCTAAGTCAAAATGTTCTCTCTCTCTTTTGTTATTAGGTCAATTGCCAATTTACATGGGTCTTCTCTTTTTATCACAGTTTACAGAGTATTAAAAATACAGAAAAAAATACTACAGGAACTTTTTTAAAGTCATAACTTTTTAAACTGACATGGTCACTAATGCAAGAATGAACTTTAGAAACGGGATATATACCATGTATTGTATTGTGAGCTCTCGATATTTCGGTCCAGTTGCATGCGTCATGTTCACGAGTAAACTGAAAAGCTTTTTAAAGTTGTCATTGTCACAGACTAATAATTCTTATTTGAATTAAATTCTATTAGTGTGGTTTATCATTCCTATTGATAATGATAACTGTAGATATAACCATATACTAATCAGTGGAATTGACCTTGATCTCAACTGATATGCTGCAAGTACGATTTAAATATGTGACATCACGTGACACGGTATAAACCTTACTCGGTAATTTCTTAGGGTAACAGCGGTTAGGCTATGTTAGAAGTATTCGAGTGGCCTGATAATTTTGACACTTGGGCTGGTCAAAAGCCCAAGCCACGCTGGGTCGACGTACTGGATTGTCTCAGAGAGTAAGGCACGAGTTTTACCAGTAGGTACATAATTATTCGTATACTAAATGTTACTTTTAAAGAGTAAGATTGGGTTGCCGCGCACAAATTATAAAAAAAGAACAAGTATTTATATGTTACGGCTTCAGTCTGTTCTCTCGCGGTTATGGTTTATATATAATTTGTGCTTGGCAACCCAATCTTTTTCTTTCAAAGTAACATTTAGTAGTTACTCATTGGTACAGATGGTACAGATGCATTTTGTAAAAACGTGATATTTTTACATTACAAACAGACACTACAATTTATATATTTGTACAGATTAAATATATATTTTCTTTTCTGTTATCTCATATTAGTTTTACTTTTCCATAATAAATTTAATGACATCAAAATGAACGCATCACTGATCAAGACTATTTATCCTCGCTCACACCAAGACAGTTTTGGCAACACAAGTCTCAGGTAATGGCGTCATTCCGCGGATATACCGGTGCAAGAATGGGTTTGTGTCACCGATTAAACGCTAATGCACTTTATTATACTACTTATGCCCTGAAAGTTACAAAAACTGTTTGAAGGAGAAAGAGTGTAGTTCAGATGAATATTTTTGTATACTTTTGAGAATGTACACTTATTATAAACAAAAAGTATTACAATAATATGGATAGCCAGAAACCAATAAATATAAGAAGATTATGCTCTAACGAGTTACGAGGAGCCCACAAAGGACTATTTTATATACGAAAAAAGCAGCTGGAAAGTGCCCTAAAAGGCACGGTAGAAGTATATAAGGTTCTTTTTGGCATGTACAAAACAAAAGACATATCAAGAATACGTTTACTGCCGTGCGATTTTCTAACAGCAAAAATCGTTGCATCTTTGACAACATCCGTGAAACAAATGACGAGATAACAAGAAACGTTGGAAAAACAACCAAACGACAATTGTGTACATGGGCGATATCTCATAAAGTATTTGACATCGGTGAGCTCGTCGACGAGCGCATCGACGAATCATTAGAGAATCGCACGGCTGTATGTAAATTTGGTGACGTTTCGTTTAAACGCAAAGTTAACGGTACTATAGACTGACAAGTTTGCTAGTAAAATCTCGAGATATTATACGAAATTGATTTTTGAGTCTTACTCACACAAGAAGTTCAATTCCTTACAGTGTACTCTTTCAGGTGTGACATCTGGCACTGTTATATTACCACACAAGATGAACACTTATCTACGTAAATGATTATACCTACCTGGTTCAAGTTGGGGTTCCCTGCCCCTTGCGATTCCCATGCAGATGGCGGAGGAAAATTCTTTGCTTCAGACTGCAATCTGCATAAACAATGTATTAGGTATGCGAGGATCCAGTAAATAGAAATTAGCTATGCAGCTAGGTAGCACGACAGCTTACCTCATAGGAACGAGACACGAATCAACAGGTATTAAAATTAGAGTTTGAAAACTATCGTGAGTATCACACATTATAATAATATAAAGATACCGGCTTCACTCACTTGGTATTATGTCGGTTTAAGTCCGACGACGTTTCGAACGTGTAAGGTAACAGTAACAGATATTACCATGGTTAATAAAGATCCAGATCACATTATAGATTCTATATCTGACCAAAGGTCCGCCTGAAGGTCGAAAATAAAGCCATTCAGCATGTGTGTTTCTTTTAGTAATTTTTAAACTTTCGCGATTTGAACACATGTTTTAAATGTTTATCGGGACTTATCACTTGAAGCGGTTGAAATTAGAAAACATCGCAATTTCAACCGGGAAGATGGATTTAGGTTAGCGGCGTCGTGGGATCCCGTAGTGAGCAAGTGTAAAAACCGCGGTGTAGGTACTAGGACATTTACCGATACAGTCAGTGTTGTGTGTCGTAATGACAACCCTGCGATTTTTCAAGTTCAAGATCAAGTGAGGGTAGGAGAACAAAACACCCGCTCTTCTCGCCGGACTCACTCAGTTTTTAGTCAGCTCGTGACCACGGCCATTGTAACATGTTCGAAACGTCGAGCGAAAGATACGTATTTTTACCTATATTAAATAATACGTGATAAGTCGATAAACATTTAAAACATGTGTTTCTTTTTAATAAAAATATACTGATTGAACCAGTGACTCTCGATGGAGGAGATTTAACTTACTCTTACCTATGTCACCCCATACCTGGCCCAGAAGAGTGGAAGCCTGGTTAGCTATACAACATTAAAATTACCTACCTTAAGAGCAACATA
Organism: Selenia dentaria; assembly: GCA_917880725.1. Classification (NCBI taxonomy): domain Eukaryota; kingdom Metazoa; phylum Arthropoda; class Insecta; order Lepidoptera; family Geometridae; genus Selenia; species Selenia dentaria. The sequence goes on from OU862891.1 coordinate 9,844,178, forward strand.
TTCTATCAGACTTGAATTCCTATTGATTACTAAATTTATTATCGATATAGATACTCCATATAGGTATATATATATTCATATAGATATGTATATTATAATCTATCCATATTACTTCATCAGTCGAACGACCCAGACACAATAGAAATTTCATTGTTATATGGACAGTCGACTGGTGAGGGGATATATCGACGGATTATTTTATAGAACCGCCTTGAAATAGAAATATGCGTATTTTTATGTATGTAACAATGTATGACAGAAATCTATAATTTAGAGTCTATGGACGTCAATGTACTACAATTAAAATTACAGAATTGTTCCCTGAACGCTAACGGCCCACATGGACTAGCACGCTTAATGCCACACGAAACGAACAAGTAGGTACTTTGCCGACATTTGGCTTTTAACAACATTTTGTATCGGGATCTTGTTACTACAGCTATTACCTAATCTGCGGCCAAGCTCTCAATACGTTGTAACATTGTCTATACATAATCAGCATGTAGGTAAATAAGTCTATACAGGGGTCCCGCTGGACACGACTTGAAGGGCCAGGGACGAGCAAAGGACGAGTAAATTGTCTTGTAATTGGGGCACCTAATTCTTCTAGATACCGTTTGGTGCTGGCATTGTGCTTGTTTTATTACGCAAAGCACAAATAAAGGAATCGCTGTGCTTGATATATTCGAAGTCTTCACTCACGTCGAGTTTCACAACTGAACGTCTTCCTGGAATACTGGCCTAAAGCGCTGTCTCGACTTTGGGGTTCACAAAAGAGAGTGTTTTACCAATCCCAAAAAAATATATAAATAAATGTGATTAACCACACACGTAGCAGTTCCTGGAAAAGTAGGTTGATTTCTGCGAAATCTATTGTCATCATCATCATCATCATCACAGCCGTAGGACGTCCACTGCTGAACATAAATGCCTCCCCCATAATTTTCCAAAAGGACCGGTTGGGAGCGGCCTGCATCCAACGTCGTCCTGCGACCTTTATTAGGTCGTCTGTCCACCTTGTCGACGGATGACCTACGCTGCGCTTGCTGGTCCGTGGTCTCCATTCCAGAACATTCTTTCCCCATCGGCCATCTGTTTTGCGTGCTATGTGCCCTGCCCACTGCCACTTTAACTGGCTAATATTCTCGGCTATGTCGGTGACTTTCGTTCTCCTACGGATCTCTTCATTTTTTATTCGATCACGTAGAGAATGCTTAATTGTCCCCGAGCATGTTTAATTGTTCAATAATTCTGTATTTTCACTTCACTTGTTACTGTCTAGTGTTAGTTTAAATGATAAAGCTATGTAGTATCTAGCTTTATTTTCCCGTGAAACACGCCCACTGAACCGTGCCTAAATGCGTCCCACAAAAGTCAGGACAGCGGGTCTCGACACGAACCTGCGACACACAGACACTACCGTATCGGGTTACTGATTTAAAGGCCGATGTCGTCACAATGTATCGGTAGAGCTGTGTCTTAGATACTGAGAATAGCGGAAAGCTCTTGCCACCTTAGGTAACTAGTAGGCTTTTGGGCTTCCGTAAAAATGTTACACAAGGACTTATACAGTCCTTGTGTAACATTTTGTATCTTCATAAAAGTACATCTTGTAATATACTAAGGACATATTCACCAATGGTGATAAATGAATGAAATTATTTAGAGCTATAACAAAAGCTATCAAAATCGGATGACCCAGTAAAAGTAATATAATAAAAAAATACATACGTGTCAACGTTAGAACCTCAACCATTTTGGAATTCGATTAAAACATGTCACTTTTAAGTTTACTCAAACATTTTACAACTTTATTTCGATTATTGTGATATTATGGTACAAATCAACCGTAGTAGTTATTTTTGCCGCTTGAGAATACCGCCCAATTCTGTGATGCCAGTATAATTACTTTGTAACATGTGTCAAACGAAATTAAGTTCTAATTTCAATGATTATTTTAGGATCAAGGCATATGCGATCGCTACCGCTGATCAACCGAGATCCCTATCTTACAAACAAAGACGCTTGTAGGAAACAAGAGTAAACGTTGTATGTGATACTTCGTTCGACGCTTTATTGCTACAGCACCTTTGGATCACCTCAAGACTCTAGCGCAAATACCGGTTTCGGCTATACTTATAATGCTATGCGTCAAAATCACTTCACACTTCACCAAGATACATAGCAATGTTCAGTTGAAAGGCAATGTGTCCAGCTAAATTACAGGGCAAGAGATTTAACATCTTATTAAGATGTTAAATCTGTTTGCTGTTTGCACATTGCTGCTTCATTGTTCAATTACTGACAAAGGTGTGTTACTTCCCCAGGAGGACACTGCGAAAGTTCTTTTACTGCACAAGTACAATTTGAAAAATGTAATACCGACTTGCATTCTATTCAGTTATTGGAGTGTAACTCAAAATCTACAGGACCGAATTTGATGAAAATTAAATGGGACCACAAGGGAAGCACCAGCTTTCAAATTTTCAAGAATTTTGAGTATCAGTTCACCCAGACAAAGTTATTAGCAAACAAACATAAATATATATATACACAGTCGAATTAGTCGAAAAAGTTAGTTTAAAAGGAAGAAAAGACACTTAAAGCAGCAAATAAAATTTGAAAACCGAAAATATAGAAGAGTTTGACAATTTCAAATACTAAACGTTAACATTTCAAGCTTTCTTTTGCATTATCACACAAATAGAGCTACAATCCGACCACTATCCTAGTTTGGCAACACATACTCGTATCGCAAGACACACTGTGTCGGCATGTCGCTCTGACAGATGCCTGACAAATTTATGTGTCAGATAATCTTATCGTATCTGACAACATACGGCTTTATTGCCCACTTTCGGACTGTTGATGTAGTGGAGAAAAACAGTAGGTAATAAATGTTCAATTGATCAATTACTAGCACGTATTTTGTTTAAATATTTATTGTATTTTTGATTGGAGAGAAGAAATCTTACAGCATGATAGTAAAGCATAGTAAATACAAACTGCAGGATGTTGAAATTAAATGTAACGCTGCAACAAGTAAGACGTACCAAAGTATCAATTAGTCATGTTTGACTACAAAAGAATATTAAAGATGGTTTACGCATCAACACACCATTAAACTTCAAAAAATTACCTACGCATTATGATGTTTAGATTTAATATAATATCATCATCACTATAACATAAACACTAATCACATTAATATGAAATTAATTTAATGTTAATGTGATTAGTGTTCAGCCTTGACTGTATGTGTGATTTTTCACTTTCACAGTAGAAAAAGTAAAACCCGTCGAATAAAACTTCGTAGCACAGACACTACGTATTTCGTAGTTGGTTTTTGGGAGTAGGCCTCTTGTTTGCATACTTAACCTTAAGAATTGTTTTCATTGTTACTTTTTTCCATATTAACATTTTTTAAAGAAAATATTATATTTATAATATCTAAGGAAGTATTCACTAATAGATATATGGCGATAACCTAGAGAAACTTGTCATCACAGGCAAGTTGGAAGGCAAAAGACCAAGGGGAAGAAGTCCAATGCGCTGGTCGGACCAAATTTGTACCGCACTTGACAGTAAAGTCCACAGTGCGATACACGCTGCTGAAGATAGGTCAAGGTGGAAAGACTTCGTTCGGCAGAAGGTGATCCGTGGAAGGGGTCACGACCCTCAGCATTGAGGAAAACGACACTAGGAGGAGGAGGAGGAGGAATAGATATATGAATGCACTAACAGTCAATATACATCACATATATAAAAATCTTTCAAAGTATCAAAGATCATAACAACTCATGATTTTGAAGTTTTTGATATCTAAGGATGGAGTCTCGAATGTTAGTATTTATTGGTCAAGGAAGTACGGTACGTTCGAAAACCGAAAACGTTAGTCTATTGTATCAACATACTGTGCGAAAAGTCTTAAAAATTGGATGCACTGTTTCTTGTACTCGAAAGTATGCGATTGATCAGATGAATATACTTTAATTCATTAATGAACAAGCTACATTTAATAGAGATTTTCAATCATTGGTAATCACCTCCTACCTAATTTAGGGTGACCGTTAGGTACGTCATTAATGTAAATTTATTATTATAAGTACATAGCTGCGTAGTACTCATGGCACTCATTTGTTAACCAAAATTGTAAATGAACGATGAATGAATGCACGAATGTATGAATGAACGAATGAACATTTTATTTGTAAGTAACATTCATTGAAATGGAAATTAAAAGTTTCACATTATCATATACAGATTTGTAAGATAGAATGAAATAATTAATGTATTCCTGCAATAATTCTAATAATAGCCTAGTGAACCTACTGCGTCATTTACACTGTGTCATAGCATTTTCTCCTGTGCGCTTTCTAGCACTATGTGATAGCCTACGTATAGTGATAGTGGGAAGACATAAGGATATCTAAACGGGTTCTATATTGTGTGGTTGTGACAATGCCGTTTGTTCTGTATTTGTTTGGATCATTGTCCTAGATATAAGCTCAGTTGAATGTCCAAGGATGGTAAAAGGGATCATTAACTGTAGTTAATGGTAGGTAACATACATTGTTCCTTTCTAATATACAGTAATATTTATTGGTATTTACTATAATTTCAGTAGTTGATACTCTCTTGTATCTAAAGTTTAATAAGTTTTTTTTTAAATAGTTAGATACCTACACAGAGACGATTAAAGTAAACCTTGAAAACAAAAATGTGATCAGTAGAGTGCGGCATTAGTGGCAATGACTGTCAGCTCGACTAGTTTTTTTTATAATGGACAACATCCACACAAGTTCATCCTGATGTGATTTAAATTATCCATAGATAATGTTAAAAATTGCATGGACCGCGGAGTCTGCGTAGAGTAATTATATTGAAGAATAGAAACACCCACGTTACGCACGTGAGATAATGCCTAATGCAACCCGCTTCATTGCCGACATCTTGATGTGCGTGGAGAGGGCTATTCCCGGGTTTCTCTACATGATCGAATCAGAAATGAGGAGGTTCACAGACGAACTAAAGTAATAGACCAGAAAATATGCCACTGCCACTTCAACTGACTTATCTTCTAGGCTATGTCGGTGACTTTCGTTCTTTTACGGATCTACATACATGTCTGATTCGATCACGTAGAGAAACCCCGAGCATAGCTCATTGTGTGACTTAGAGCTTGCTTATAAGTCCCATACTAAGAGACTCTTACTATGGGACAAATAGGATAAGATATAATAAAGTTAAATAAAAGATACGTTTATAATGAAAAAAATACTACTCCAACACATCACTTAGGTAAGAACCTTTAACAATCGTGCATAATGCAACCCGTTCGGTTGCTGCAAACATCACAGATCACATCTAGCACCAGGAAATCCAGTACACATTCTTGACGTAGTACCTAGAGTTGCAGTTACGGCGCACTCATGAGTTAGGACTGCATTAGCGTCGAAGATACGATATCTTAACGCCTCACCCTCACGGCACGCGGCAGGAATAGTACGTATAGTGCTGTGCGTTGGACAGTCTGTCCGTATACCATTTTTGACCACAAATACTTTTTATTTTTATAAGACAGTCGTCATAAGACCAATCCTCGTATACGAATGTGAGGCCCGGACCCTTAAGGAGGAAAATGAACTTTTAGTGACAGAGCGAAAAATATTGAGAAAGAAAATCTTTCTCAATATTTTTCGCCATTGAGACCATTTAGACGAGAGGACGGCAGTATCCGCAGTGGAGGATCCGCAAGAACAGCGAAATAGAAGAGCTAGTGGGGCTAATATTATAGGCGAGTTCCAGTCCCACAGACTTCGTTGGCTTGGACATCTCGCGAGGTTGGGAGAGGAATACCGGAAGGGCGACGCCTAGTCTGCCGGCCCAAATACAGATGGAGTGACGAAGTAGCGAAGTACCTTGAGCAATTCGAAGTCAATACTAGAGCGAGCTCGCACAGGATCGAGTAAAGTGACGTCTTTAAGAAAATAGGAAAATAACCATTGTTATTTTTTACAGTTGCTTCTTTTTATGTCAGACTGTTCTATGATATTTGAACCGTTTTAAAGTCTCTGTGGTTTATATAGTCACAATAGAGTGTAATTTGATAACGTTTGCAAAATTACACAAACGCTTGATTTTCTTAGTCGCTGTATAAACAGTTGACTATAATAAAAAATTACTTAGTTCAGGTCAAGGATCTACACATACACCATTCAAACACATCTGCCGTCTATATAGTTACAACACAGTGTAATTTAATTTAATACGCTATATAATACTTTCGCCTGATTTGGTAAACGCTAATATAAAAAGTTGACTATAATAAAAGTGCCTTATTTCATTTTAAGCATCTATAGAAACTTGCACCATTCATACAACACAGTTTATTTATAATGGATTTGCGTTCAATTAACTTTAAAACTTACCATTATTTTCCTATTGGATATGGCCTATTAACAATTTTGATCTGGCTGTAACCCAAAAAGCGTTAGTATTTACAAATTTCAGATTATTATTGTGGAATTAAATCTGATTCCAGTATATATTTAAAAAGAAATACATTCAAATAATTCCTATGTTAGTAAAGTCGCAGTTTCAAGCTAGTTCAACACATTCACAAGGAGATTTGATAAATACAGGTTATGTTTAGTTGTTCACTGATTCAAGATCTAGTTCTGTTTTATGGTGTACGATAACTATGATTTGTCTACGATTTGGTCACCCTACTTTATCATCGATTATTCGTAATGATTTGTATTCTAACAGAAATATTTGTACATTATTTATCTATACGTCATTTGTTATAATCGGCGGAGCAGTAAGTGATCTCTAAGCTCGTTTGTATGTCTCAGAAGAGACAGAAAACCAGAAAGCAAATTTGAAACAAAATATAACTTCAGCAATAAAAAACCACTAAATCATATTTATCAGTTTCGTTGGTCAGGGAACGATACATATTTGCTATTACTAACACAAATAATATATCATATTGATCAGCATTGGTAATCACATAAACTTTAGGGTCTAACAGAGCATTTTAATAATCTTGTTATTAAAATCATACTATTTATTACACGGACTAAACGAATCTATCGAGTCTTTTACAAAGGCATTAAAGTGAAGCTGTAAGTAACATTGATAGGATTATTTAGTAAAAACATACAATGTTTTCTAAAAACCGAAACATTTGGGCTGAGGGGCATGAAAGATCTACTACAAAAATGGTTAAAAAGATAATAACTATTGAAATTAAGAAATTAAATAGAGTAGTGAAGAGACTACGGAAACTGCCAATTTTACTCGTAGTGTCAACTTTTTTGTAATTCATTATTATTTAAAGTAGTTTTGTCAGTGGTGACAATGTCACTCCCGTAGAATATATCTATATATACTAACTTGTATGATATACTAGTCACCTCGCATAAATATACAGCCGTACAATTCTCTAATGATTTGCCGATGCGCTCGTCTACGAGCTCACCGATGTCGAATACTTTATGAGATATCGCCCTTGTAAATAAGGTTCTTTTTCCAACGTTTCTTGTCATCTCGTCATTTGTTTCACGGATGTTGTCAAAAATGCAACGATGTTTGCTCTTAGAGAATCGCACGGCAGCATAGTTTGACCAGTATCTCAGTTTCACCATAGTCTCAACCTAAAATACTTAAGAAACGGGCCCTATAAGAGCCGCCATCACTGACAACGAAAGAGGCAACGTTGGTGTGAGTGGCTAAAGGGTGTCAAGAGGTGTTTTGCGGTATCACTACAGCGCTACTTCCGTCGTTAGGGCTTTTAACACTTCCACACTTGGAGCTTTTTAGGACTTTTTAATGTTATTTTGACGGTTTAACTTACGCGGTAGGTAAAGTCGAATATCTTGACTGGTTTCGTGACCGTTCGGGCCACTTCTTCATGGAGTACTTGCGCACCCGGCTGCGTTCGCGCTAGTACTTTTTAGGACTTGCTCTTACGTATTCAACCCCCGAACAGCCCAGTCTAAGGCATGCGGGGGCCACGGGTCTTGTTTATATTGATAAAGTACGGGTCCAAGATGTGGCCACTAACCGACAATTTTTTGAATTATCATTATATCACTCTGATCAACTAAACAATATATATCATAGTAGTTTATACAACTGTCATATAATAGAGTCTCACTCGTGTAATCTTATTTTGAAACTCGCCTGCGGCTCGTTTCAAAAAACTACACTCATGTTTTAATAGGTACCTACCTAATTATATGCAGTTGCATCTACGAATAATAGACTTATTATTATTCGTAGAGTTGCATACACTACTTTATTTAATCTCATGACATTAGTTAGCTACTAAAGTGTTATCCAACAAAATATTACTAGAATTCGTATGTACGAAATAGCGCCAAAATGGAAAAATTATTCTTCTTCTTCTTGTTTGTATGGCTTGTTGTCAATATCAGTGGAAAAAGTCTGTTATTGGTCTATTGGCTCGGAACCAGCGCGCTCACCACAGATAATGTGTTAAGTACACAATTGAATTAAAACCTCATTGGTCGGGACACATTGTACTTTAATCATAAAAAAATGTTTTAAGAATAATGAGGAGAATAATGCTTTAATTTAATTTTTTAATTTTCTTAAAGAAGTATGTAAATTGAATATGCCAATAAAAGTCTGTATTTCATTTCGTAATTAGAATATTACCGAATGAGATTATATAAATATATTTATAGGACATTAAAATTCATTTCATTTTCTTTCATTTAAGGCATCCCAGCACACATACTTCCCATTTAAAGGCGGCAATTATGCACGCTGACGCCACAATGGTCATAATGCGCACGTAATAACCCCTCGACGCCGCTCCAGGTATTATGTGTGAATGCTCACTTCATACGCCTATTCTGGAAATGTCTGGGACTTTAGTTTCTAGTTATAAAACTAGGTTGTGTACGAGTATATTTTGTATAAGGGCACTGTACTTACTGCTTAAAGAACGTTGTTACGTAGATATAGTAGAGCTACATTCATATATGAAGGGGAACGAAGTGGGAAACTTATCTAGCGATGGAAAAGTTCTTATTTTGATCTCGATATTAATTACGCTTATATTATTTAATGACTATCATTATGGAATTATGGTGTTTTTGACGTGATAACGACTTATAAATTGATGAACACTGGTTGCATGTCCAAAAAAGTATGACTCATTGTCACGTTCCGCGTACAACCGGAACAAGCAATAGAGAAGCACGATCGGCCTATGCGTTCGACTTGTCTTATGACGTTATAACGTAAAATTATCGTCCGTAAATTGATTTTACAGACAACCATTATTTAGAAAAATTACCCATGAGAACGTAAGTAATAACATACTTTGTTTTTTTATATACAAAGGTTTGTGCGTGATTGATTGTATGTGTAAGCTACTTCATGCTGAAATGAAGATATAAAACTATATAGTTTTACCAGTTTTACTTTGCTGATACTCTGAAATACGGGACAAATTGTATCCTATGTTTAAAACATAGAATACAATTAGTCCCATAAATAAGTGGAACATATAATTATTAAAGCGTGCGTTGGAGCCATCGAATGCATGTAGTTTTATAAAATCAATAATATCGCAATATGTTATTATTTTTCATGATTAGCTAAAAATATTAGCATTTCTAACTTACTAAAATGCTTCTACGTCTCCACCCATGCTAAGCTTAATTTTATTAATTCAAGTTATCTTTTAATAGTCCAGAAGTGTGTAGTCAGAGTACTGTCATAGGTAGACTTAGCGAGGGAGCGCAGGGCGCTCGCCATCCGGGGTAATATGTTGGATCGTAGATTCGCCCGCTGTAGTGATGAAGTGAAAATCACGCTATTTAAAGCATATTGTCATGGTCTCTACGCGGGCAGTCTGTGGTTCGATTGTGCCAAAAGGTCGCTGGATTTTCTACGCGTCCATTATAATAATATATACAGGACAGCACCGCTTCAGAAACGTTCGTAAATACGCGAACCAATAGTTTTTACGCCATTATTCGCAAAAAGGTCGCGTCATTGATGAGTAGAGTGCGGGCAAGTCCGAACTGCATTCTGAAAACGGTTGCGGAGAGTTTCCTCTCTGCTCTTTGAAGCATTTTGTGCGGACGGTAATACAATACGTTGAAAATTAATGTAGGTCATCTAATGTAGGTCTAAAGTGCTTCATAATTTAATTAAATCTTTGTATATGTTTATTCAATATTTTGTTCAATTTTAATTTTAATAATAATATAATTCTTAAGTTTTCGTTGTACTACTCGTAATATATGGATCTCAGTTATCTGAAAATAAATATATTGAATTGAATAGAAGGTGACGCTTAGTAAGAGGCGATCGGCTTGTCTGTCTCATCACCTTTATTAGTGCAGAGTATAAAGAATAAAAAAATAGTACCGTGGGCTCAACAAAGAATATTTAAGTTGTAATACACATATTGTTGTATAAAATCACAGTAGGTACTTATTATAAAACTAATATGTCTACAATTAAATTAAAATACATGAAAGTTCTTCTAAGTGTTCCAGCATTTACAGCATCCATTCAAGCGTGGAATGAAGTCTGAAAATGTTAACGGAAGAAAAATGTAGAAAGGAAAATATGTAATGTTTTAATATTCCCATCCGTCAGTTGGGCGTACAAGTCATAAGAGGTAAGCGATTTGTGTAAAACTGTCAAGTGAAGCGTAAGTTTATGAGGGATCCCAATAATCTATCTATTTCCTTAATACCGATAGAAATTTGACATAACGTCCATACACATAGTGTCATATATCTATCTCTAGGAAGATAAGCCGGCGATTGATAGGTTATTGGCACCAGTCGTTAGTCGTGCGCTTCTATACAAAACTCTATATCTGTCATAATTATGAACAACCATGAGTTTTGCTCTGAACGTTTCGTAGGTAACTAACTATACTAAATAATGATACATATAAATAATAATTTGTCTGACTGAGACTGGCTGATTCATAAACCCAGAGCTAACCGCTCGGGCTAAAATTTTTTAAACTTTGGCAGTTGATGCCTTTTATATTGTAAGGATCCTCTAAGAAAGGAGTTTTTTTAAATTTCACACATGTGAGGTGAATTTAATTTATTTTTGTAGCTTCGTATCACAAAGACCAAGCGAGCGAAACAAATAGTGAGTCAGTTAGTCGGTTATACATATAGTTACAAGGTACCAATGGAAAAAAAGCAAAATCAGTATAGACTACAAACCTTCACCGTCTTATTATAAAACATGAACAAAAGATAGGCCCGAGCTTTAAACTCCATCCGCCTTTTTATAATACGTAGAATTTTGATAATTCCGAGTTTATAGCAGGGTTTTAGCAAATTTTGTATAGAAAACTCCTTAAATCAAGATCACTTAAACTCGGGCCGCAATATTTAGTGCACGTTTTACAATAATTACGGCTAAATTATAATAAAATTGCTTAAACCATAGGTAGAACTCTGGCCTATCTTAAGTCAACTGTTTACAATAAGACGAGAAGGGTGTACAGGTTAGTATTTTTATTGCCAAAAGTAGGCAGACAGGCAGGCGGTCCACCTAATGGAAGTGGTCACCGTCGCGATCGCATTGGCGGTATAAACTATTTTGTCCTATTATGTTCATTGGAAGCACTCATTGGCCCTATCTATTGAAAACCCGAGTAAGCTGTTCGTGAAAACCTACTTACTCCTTGCCTTAGTGGGCCCAGATCAGCTGGGAACCTAGACCTAAAAGGCAAGACGCTGTTTCGGTACAGAAGCTATTGAATAATTTGGTCAAAAGGTATCCCACCGTATACACCAAAATATCATCATTTTACATCTTTTTATATATGACCGATCCGATAAATTAGTTAGTAGTGACCCTGCCTTCGAAGCAAGGGGCCCCAGGTTTCATCCTTGGCCGGGATAAATATTTATGTGATGAGGAACATTTGCTCGCAGGTCGTGGATGTTCATTATGTGTAAATATAAGTGCCATGCCACCCACAATAAGGAATCCTAGTGCAAGGGTAAGTTTGTGAACGTTTACAATTTTAATATATTACCTGGGTGACGAGCTATGCTCGATATAGATACGAATACAAAATAGCAACACATGTACCGCAAGAATCTTGTCACCGCGATTCGTTACACCATCTAGTTTGAACGCAACGAACAAAGTTTGGATGTTGTTCCGAGAGAATCGTGTCACCGCGATTCAAAATTTTGCAATGCAGCTGTTACGCCATCTAGTTTGAACGCAACGAATGAACTGTTGTTTTTCAATGCGTGAAAACATGGATAAAACGACGTTTCCTAAAAATTATACCTAGCTAGATCGATTTATCGCCCTCAAAACCCCCTGCATACTAAATGAAAATAGCTGAAGCCGTTTCCGAGATCTATATACAAGAATTGGCCGTTTAAAGTGTTAGAAAAAATATTAAACAGTCTATTCTTTCATGACTTGCATCGATAAGTGTGACGTGCGGACGTGTCATTAGTCGGTTGATGAATGCCGGGCGTTAATGCGCCTCCATTCAAACAGATGCGTTGGCCGACACTTATTCAGCCGTCATCATTTATTACGGTGACGACGACGGTGTGTGAATACTGAAAATGTGAGATAATTGTTGAGATACAGAGTTTTTTATTATAAATACTGTAACACAATCATGGTCACAAACATTGAAAATTTTCAAATTATTAACGGGAGTTACCATGTTTATATTCTTTGAGTTTCCGATATTTCGGCTTTCGGATCACAGATGAACTAAGTTCAATAACTATCCCGTTAATAATTTAAATATATCTTCTCTTTTTATCCGTTTGTCATCGTCTTTATCTATTAGTATTTATATACTGATAGACTATATGTGGATTATGGCTATAGCGTGCTTCGAGGGCACGTTAAATCGTTAAACCGAGGGGTATGTCGAAGGCAGCCAGAAAACTTCGACTTGGGTTGGCCACTAGCTTATTCACCATGCCGCACTGGGCCCGCGTGGTGGAATCTCAACTCTCATCCAACTCTCCTTTCTGAGACGAAGGCTCGAGTCGCAGCAGTGGGAACGTAGTGGGCTGATTATGTTTATTATGCTAAACTGTCAGGTGAAAGCATTCTACATGAATAATAAGAATGATATCATTATGTCTTCGAAATGTAGGCGTCGTGGAAACTAGTGAATAATCAACTAAATGAAGCCAACTGGTTCTTTTGCAAAATATATTACAGTAATAATATAAAATTAGAAAAATTTTGAAACTCAAAATGTTAAGACCCGATGATTATGTGTCCGACGGGTTACTGCTTATATAACTAATACGGTACAACCAATTACATTAGTCATACAAGTCCAAATTAAATTATATAATATTAAGAAACGAATTAGGTAAGTAACGAAATTCAAAATTACATTCACATAAAAACAGCTGTGCGATTCTCTAAGAGCAAACGTCGTTGTATCTTTGACAACATCCGTGAAACAAATGACGAGATGATAAGAAACGTTGAAAAAACAACCTTGTGTACAAGGGTTATATCTCACAAAGTATTTGACATCGGTGAGTTCGTCAACAAGCGCATCGACGAATTATTACAGAATCGCCAGTATTTAAATAAAACTCATACGATTTACAATGTCAGTAATACAGGTAATTATAAAATGTCCAATACAAAAATTTACCAATAGTCAAAGTCACACTGACAGTAATATTGAATGATGATGATGATAAATTATGATCATAAAAACTACTTGAGTTTGATCAAATTTAAATGGAAACACATGAGAAGCACCTGTTCTCAAATAAAATGATGATCATCAAAATCGATTCTTTTAGAAAAAAGTCCTGAGGTAACACACTTAAATAAATTTAGTCGGATTGAGAACCTCCTCCATTTTCGAAGTGGATTGAAAACTATGAATACGTAATACACAATTATCAAATAAGTTGGTATGAAATTTCACTTTCGAATGCTTTAATTAAAGTTTATACCTAAAATCAAAGTGTACATAAAATAGTTTCATTAGAATTAACGTAATGAGTGACCCAGAAAGTGTTCCAGCACTTATCTGAGTGGTTAAATCTTTAGCCGGTTTACCGACTTGAAATCTTTACACGCTTAGATAGAACACAGGCGTAAAATAATCAAGAAGTGTCAACATAATTAAACACCATATTAAAAATACGCTAAAAAAATGTAAAGGTCGCTGGACGAGGACGTTGAATGCAGGCCGGTTCCAACCGGTTCTTTTTGAAACCCCGGGGGGAGGCCCCAGTAACTGTAGACGTCCTAAGATAAGCTACTGCTAAGACCATAATGAAGATGATAATGAAACATTGCATAAAAACTAAATTGTTGACTTCAGACCTTGCAGAATGTTTATGCGAAATCTCATCTGTTTTAAAAACGCTGAAACAAGTCAGCACGTCAATGGTTGTGCTCGTCAGCCACTACAACTACAACGAGGAGTGTTAGATATTGTGGTGATTCCTACTAAGACGGTCACTTACCGAATGATATTTCGAGTGAATGCACTTGGAGAAACTTGTAAAAATGAAATCCTCTTCTTGTCCTCATGTGATGTTTTATGTCAAAAATATAAAAACGATAAACATGACAAAATAAATTTATCATATGCATTAGCATGTGTTTAAAATAAATGATTATCGAGTCCATTGAGTTTTTGGATGATCTTTTTGTAGATAACCCCATTTTTTTGTTAATTAATCTTCGAGCATGAGCAGTTGAGCATATCGAAGGTTATGCTTGATGAACCATAAAATCACATTCTTGAAACGTGGAGTGTGAACTTATCAATTTCTTTGTGTATTTTTTGTAACTTAATTTACTTTGAATTCACACGCACTGATTTTTAGTATCATGTTTGTTAAACGTGACACGAGATATCAACAAATTCTCAAATTGTTTGACTATTAACATTACTTAACTCAAGTTAATAATTGATATAATACGTACTTTTTATGAAGAATAGATTACATTTAACCTTATTTTTGCCTGATCTGAAATTACTATGTTCATGCACGTCTAAAAAATTGCCGTTGTAGTGACCAATCAAGCCTTTGGGGTTTAAAGGGATACCATTGTACAGTTAGATATAATCGGCGATAAATAAAATACCGCGTTGTCAAAACCCCCGTGATTAAATAATTTAAAGTTGTACGATGGCGTCTTAAAAGCGGTAAACCTTACGATGTCAGTCACATGAAATTATGTACAATGTTTATAAATATTTTGTTACCGATCGAGACAGATTAAAAAACGACGATGATATTGTAAGATGGTACAAGAGCGAGTTCCAAATGGCACTGGAATTTCAAGAAGAACTTTGAACAATGATTAAATTTCGTTTAGATATGGATGATTTATATTATTTTGTTGTTCGAAGAATACTCTACGATTTTCACAAACGATTTGATAAAATGCCTACAGTAAAATCATTAAAATCTAATTTATCTGGGGCTGTTAATTACAATGGGTCTGTAAAGACGTTGAGAAAAATACTACTACCTACACGGGGCGGGATTTCGGTTCACTAAAATGGAAGATAATCAAAAAATTCTTATGGAAAATGTTATGCGATAGGATGGTTAGGTATATATTCTAAATAAAACACTCCTTGCTTTTGGCAACGTGGATCTGCTCCGTTGTATATTAGCTTTTTTACACACCATAGAGAATGAGGCGGCGGCCATCAGGGCCATAGAGTATATACTCTATACGCACCGTGTTGCCACATTGAATACATCATACAACATCTTCCCCTTAAAATAAAGCAGCTATAGTCACATCTCTAAATAGTGCTCTGTATATTGGTCGAGTCGCAATCCTAGAGACGTCACTACGCTGTCTACTCAAGATCGACGATTGACATTTGACATATCAACTTAGAAGTAGGTACCTCATGTAACAGATACTGGCAAATTTGTGACACTCAAACAAGTCGCAGAGGCCATAAACAAAGAATCTAATCTAAGTAGGTACCTTGTCAAGTTGTCATGTCATGTCATACATACATAACTATTTACGTTACGAAAAGAGGTTAAGTTACATTATAAGCATAAAACTAAATATTACAAGATCATGTAATCTATGTGAAGTGTACTTAAATACCAATATTCCTCCCGCATACCAGTATGGGTTTTACTCTTCACGATACCTCAGTGGCTTTCGTATTGGACGACCAAAGGATGAATATCTTTCGTGTGGTTGTGGCGAAGACACAGGAGGAGTATTGTTTACATTAGGACTATCATTTCTGCGAACTAAAACAGGGTCCGGCAAATGGTATTTCGGTTTAAGGATATGTTCTCTATTACGGCGGAATGCCCCTTCGGGTGTAGTGATTGTAAATGACCTTGGTTCGGGACCCGACTCTGATATAATACCTGGTGTCCATACACCGCCGTTTGGTTGTTTTTTAAAGTATACTTGATCACCGTTATTTAGTGGAGTCAGTTTCTTTGTATGTTTATTAAAATAAAGTTGTGTTTTCTGACATTTCGTTTTAATATACTCCTTTAGACTTTTGCATAGTTTAGGCTTGAGTGTTTTTTCAGAGGTAGGTATTTTGGATCTTAGAGTTCTAGACATGCTAAGTTGGGCTGGTGAACACATACTATCTTTAGGGGTGTTTCTATATTGTAGAATAGCTAGATAGGGGTCGGAATTATCAGCGGAACATTTCCTCAAAATGTTTTTTATTGTGTAAATTGAGCGTTCAATTAGGCCGTTAGACTGGCTATGGTAGGGACTGGATGTAATATGTTGGATGTCCCATTCAAGATTAAACTTTTGAAACTCTTTTGAATTGAATGGTGGCCCATTATCTGAAATCAAGATATTGGGTATCCCATGTCTTGCAAATATTGATTTAAGGTGAGTTATAACTATATCACTTTTAGACCCAGTAGGCAGATATGCTAACTCAACATATTTGGAAAAGTAGTCTACGACAATTAAGTACTTTTTACCATTTAAATCAAATAGGTCTATGCCAACTTTATTCCAGGGAAGGAGTTTATAATCATGCGGCATCAATGGTTGTTTAGAATTGCTACGACGATATGTTAAGCAAATTTGACACATGTTTACATATTTCTCAATATCACTATTTAAATTAGGCCAGTACACACTACCTCTTGCCAGGCGCTGACAACTTTGAATGCCCTGGTGACCTTCATGAATAAGTGTTAGAACATAATTTCTCAGTGAAACAGGAATGATGATGCTATTTAATTTAAAAACAACATCTTGTATAATATGAATTACATCTTTTAGAGCAAAGTATGGCTTTACTGACTCTGGCAATGATCTCCTATGTTCTGGCCAGCCTTTTTGGCAATAATCTTTTATTAAACATAGTGTTTCATCTTTTTTTGTATGTTCCTGTATCTCTTTGAATTTCTTGGGACTGACTGTGAGAGAGTTGACTATAAGATTAATGTGTAAGTCAATATCTGTATCTAGGTCTGTCAGGGTATGTTCAGGCAAAGCAGATCTAGACAATGTGTCAGCCACATATAGGTATTTTCCTGGTTTGTAAGTAACTGTTAGGCTATATGGCTGTAATCTAAGCATGATTCTCTGTAATCTAGGAGGGATGGCATACAAAGGTTTTTTGAACAAAGGTACTATGGGTTTGTGGTCTGTTTCCACAAAAGTCTGTCGTCCATATATGTATTGGTGAAATTTTGTGCATCCAAATAATATGGCTAAGAGCTCCTTTTCTATTTGTGAATATGATTGCTGGGAAGGAGTGAGAGATGCGGAAGCATATGCAATGGGTTGTTTGTCATGCAAGACAACCGCACCCATGGAGTCTTTTGAAGAGTCAACTGATAGTGTGATATCCTTGTCAGGGTCATAGTAGGTAAGTACAGGGCAATGTGTGATTGCATCTTTTAGGTTTTTAAATTCCATGTCATGTTTGTCTGTCCAGTTCCAACTAGTGCTTTTTGATAAAAGACTTCTTAAGTGTGAGGTCCTTAGAGATAGGTATTCTATGTAAGAACCTAAGTAGGTGATCATGCCCAAAAAGCGTTGTAATTCGGTAACATTTTTAGGAGTTGACATATTGACTATTGCTTTCACTTTGGACTCATCAACTCGCACACCATTTCTACCAAAAATATGGCCCAAGTACTTGACCTCCCTTTGACAGATAACCGATTTTGAATTGTTGAACCGCAGATTAATATCTCTGGCTCTTTGAAGGACCTTTTCGAGACGAATATCATGTTCTATTTTTGTTGGTGCATATATAAGTAGATCATCCATTAGGATCTTGACCCCTTCAATGTCACCAAACCTTTTTACCATTTCGCGGTGGAAAATTTCTGGAGCGGCATTAATTCCAAAAGGTAAGCGGAGGAATCTGTACCGACCTTGCGGTGTAATAAAGGTACACAGCTTAGATTAGGCCTCATCCAGTTTTAACATCCAAAAACCTTTATTGGCATCTAATGTTGAAAAGTATTGAGCTCCAGCTAAGGAATATTTTATTTCATCTATAGTGGGAAATTGGCAGTGTGACCTCATAATTGCTTCATTGAGTTTACGAGGGTCTATGCATAGTCTTAATTTTCCATCTTTTTTGGAAGTCAAGACTATGGAACTGACCCACTCAGTGGGATCCTCAACTTTGACAATAATTCCATTTTGTTCTAACTGTTTTAGTTCTTTTTCTAAATCTTTAACAAGGCCAAAAGGGACTCTACGACATGCGTCTACTGATGGGACAGCATCTGGTTTGAGGGTAAAGTGGCATTCAAAGTCCGTTAGGCACCCTATACCATCGAAAAGGTCGGAATATTTTGATAATAAGTTTGTATCACCCAGTTTATGGTTGAGTTTGACATTGTGTACTCTTTTAACAAGGTTGAGGTCATGACAACTTGACCTACCAATTATATTCTGACATGACAAATCAACAATATGAAAATTGACATAGTATGTATTACCATTGTGGTTTACCTTAAGTGTACACTGGCCAACACTTGGTAAAACTTCTCCACTAAAAGTAGAAAGCTTGTGTTGGCTTTTCTGTATCAGTACCTTCTCTGTCGCTTGCAGCTTCTAAAAAGTTGAATATGACAAGATATTTGTGTCGGCCCCTGTATCCAAAAGGAAGTAAACCTTGACATTATTGACATGTAGTTCTGTCTTAAAAGGATTGTTATCATTATTTCCGGTTTGTAGAATATATAAGGTCCCTAAAAACAAATTCTGATGCTGATCTTCCTCCTGCGAGTCTCCTGCCTGCTGAATATTATGGACAGCTTGAGAGAATGTAGACCTGCAGACTACAGCAAAGTGGTTAGGTTTCTTGCATTTTTTGCATATGGCTCCCATGGCTGGACAGTGCACCCTATGAACTTGTCCACATCTTGAGCAAGTAGTATTTGAAAGGGTTCCTTGATTTACAGTCCTACTAGATGCCTGCTGCTTTGATGAGCCTCTTGACTTCATTCTATATCTTTCTCTTGACTCAATAGCACCCACAAACTGCTGATCTGTACTGTTCAGTATCTGTGCCTGTTTTTTTGTGTATTCTATGTTCTTAGCCAGTTCAACTGCATCTTCAAAGTTCTTAGGCTTCTGGTTCAGAATATGCTCACGTATGTAGGCATTTTTGGCATTCAGATTCCAGGAGAATATGTCTCTTATAAGGCTATCCCTGACTTGGCCGAAGTCACATTGGAAGCTTATGTTCTGTAGGTCTGTAGCGTATGTTGAGATGTCCTCATCATCTTGTTGTCGTCTGTTAAATAACTTGTGCCGTTCCATTGAAATATTGACCTTTGGCATGAATTATGCTTCAAATTTATTGATTAATTCATCGTATTGTGCCGTGTCCATGTCGGTGTTGAATGAATAAAATATATTTAGAGCATCCGTGCCTATACTTTGAAGGAGGATGGCGACTTTCCTGGCGTTGGCTTCCTCTTCGAGCCCATTGGCTCTCATGTATATTTTCATTCTTGTGACAAAATTCTTCCACATGAGTGGCAGGTTGGTAGCATTGAGGTCCAACGGGACAATGTTATTCAATGATGGCAATGGCATGATTTTTTGTTGGTTATGCGTCGTGTTGTCGGCTTGAACTTCACCATCACCGCCTTTCCCCATTTTTTTTTTAAGCGTCGAGGCGTCGTTTGGCTGGATAATATATAGATCCGATTTCTGACACCATGTTATGCGATAGGATGGTTAGGTATATATTCTAAATAAAACACTCCTTGCTTTTGGCAACGTGGATCTGCTCCGTTGTATATTAGCTTTTTTACACACCATAGAGAATGAGGCGGCGGCCATCAGGGCCATAGAGTATATACTCTATACGCACCGTGTTGCCACATTGAATACATCATACAACAGAAAAGAACGACATAAATCTTGTTTGGGGACTGTACAGTATTATAAGGTAATAGTGGTATTACTATGACAGAGGTATCTGAAATGTATTAATATGAGCATTTAAGTGTAATAGTATCATCATCATCATCATCTCAGCCGTAGGACGTCCACTGCTGAACATATGCCTCCCCCATGATTTTCAAAAGGACCGGTTGGAAGCGGTCTGCATCCAACGTCGTCCTGCGACCTTCCTCAGGTCGTCTGTCCATCGTGTCGGTGGACGACCCACGCTGCGCTTGCCGGTCCGTGGTCTCCACTCCAGAACCTTTTGGTCCCATCGGCCATCAGTTCTGCGTGCTATGTGCCCTGCCCACTGCCACTTCAATTGGCTAATCTTCTGAGCTATGTCGGTGACATTAGTTCTTCTACGGATCTCCTCATTTCTGATTCGATCACGTAGAGAAACCCCGAGCATAGCCCTCTCCATAGCTCGTTGTGCGACTTTTAGCTTATCTATGAGGCCCATAGTAAGAGACCACGTTTCAGGGCCATAAGTCATCACTGGTAACACTGTAATATTATGCGACGGAATAAAAACTCTTTGAGTGCACTCGGACTGCAGTCTCTGGCACAGAGTTTCACTCTTCACGGTTCACATTCTTCAAAGCCAGAAACAAACCGATTTGTGTGTAAAGGTTTGCTTTACGCCTACCATAATTGTAAGGGCGTATTGCCATATGGTTTGGTTGCCCGATAATCTCATTAGATTATCGGACAGATAAATTAGTTTATGTTATTTCACAGCATGTATCCCGAAATATGTACTTCTAGTTGCGTCCCGCAGTTTCACCTACTTGGTAATGGATGATAATGATGATGAAAAATAACCTATGTGTTATTTTAGCGCCTTATCCATCTACATACCAAATTTTATTTAAATCAGTTCGACCGTTCCGGCATGATTAAGTAATAAACCTCCATCCATCGAAACATTCACATTCATATTAACAGATTTAAAAACCAGCTGCAACTTTGCACTGGTGTTGAAGACTCTAAAGCCTGGTCCCAAGTTGTGAATATGTAGTCAAAAGATTATTGATGCTTATGTTCTTCTTATGTGTGTATCTGGCTATTCCGGTACTTCAAGTTGGCTCTTGGTCGAGCCAGGTAATAGAAATAGTAATCCAGGTGCAAATGGGTTTGTACTAGATAAAAGGTTGAGCTACTATTCCGAATGTGGTGGTCCTCGTCTCTTACTATCGCATCCCGACAGCAGAAGGGAAACTATTGGACTCCATCCTCGCACGGAATAAACTCGTTACAATCTAGATTATTCCCAATAATCTAGATTTTAGAGGACAGAAGTTTATAAACTGACATGGTCACTAATGCAAGAATTAACTTTAAAATTTGTATTATCACAATTTACTCGTGAACATGGGCGTGAACTCGTGAGCATGCAATTGTGCCGAAATATCGGGAGGTTATAAAAACACATGGTAAATTTCCCGTTTTTAAAGTAATTAATTCTATCAGAAGGCATAATTAAAATACGGTCATCGTCAAAATGTAGTAAACTTATAAAACATCAAGTAGTTTACATGTCCCCAGATTTTATTTAATAATAATGTGCGCAAACGTGTGTCCATCTGTCAGGCATGGTAGCTAAGGTGGTTTGGAGATTTCATTGCTAAAGCCTTACATTGTTGTGGTAAATACACGGCCCAACCCAATTACTCACAACAATCTAGATCTCAAAGCGAACAATCAGAAAACGGTCACCGTGTAAATGCAGAATCACTTATAAAACGTCGGAATTGTTTATGTGTCCCCAGATTTGGTCTAATTGTAATGTGCGCAGAGTTGTGCCGATTTATCGAGCCTAGTGGTGGACTTAGAAAGCTATAGAGAATATTTTAATAATTTGCTTTGTTTACTTACAGTACATTCTATTCTAACTTCATCATCATCATCATCAATTCAGACGTAGAACTACTGAATATAAGCCTCCCCCAAAAAAATCTAAAGGGACCGGCTGGAAGTGGCCTGCATCGAACGTCGTCCTGCGACCTTTATTAGGTCGTCTGTCCACCTTGTCGGTGGATGACATACGCTGCGCTTACCGGTCCGCGGTCTCCAGAAACATCCGGCCCCATCAGTCGTCTGTTCTGGGTGCCATATAGCCTGCATATTGCCTATTCTTACTTGCTTATGGCACGTACCAAACCAACAATTCCTGACGGTCTTGATATTTCAGCGAAAAGTAAGATCTCGACTATCGTAAAAATTCTGAATCATATTTAATATGCCGAAGTTATTTATAGAATAAGTATCTCGCATTCGAAAAAAAGTAACGTGAGTCCAGATGTACCCATTTTTTCGATCTGCTGTCCTTAGATCCATATCCCTACTCTTCCTACAATATCTCTTATTTGCAATAATGTGACGTGCGTGGATATGTACCAAATTTTTCGATTTGTTATCCCTAGACATATACTGTAAGGAGCAGATAATTTACTTTATTAGGATACTGTATGAGCAAGCAGTCGTAAGAATATGATATCCTCCAACATTAAGTAAGTTCCAGATTTTTTTTACATGTTGCAGTATTATATTAATTCGTTCAAAAACAGAGTGAGTTGAGTGATATATTTCTGTAGAACAATATGAAAATGGTCACTGTCCGAATGCTGGATGGGTTATAAAACATCGCAGTTGTTCATGTGTGCTCATATCTGGTATTATTTAATTGTGTTCATAGTTATGGCGCGATATGTAGTGTCGGACTTGAGGTGAAGTGGAGATACTGCAATATACTCAATGATTAGGAGACGTTGTGAGCAGTAAGGCCTTTACTGTTCATTTTAATGCTGATACATACTTGGAAACGATCCATGATAAATATATATACGAGTATATATATATAAGAATGTTTAGTGAAGGATGGATACACTATATGTTACGACGAAACTACTACATCTTCTACAAACGGTATATTTTTATACACATAATTTTGGTTCAAATCTAAACAAACACTAAGTAACTTTTAGTACAATAATAAAATAGTTTATACAACGCATTTTAGGGACTTAATAAATGATCACAGGTTTATATCCCACTGCTTATTGTGTATAAGAAGAAAAGAAGATTCTACTTGTTTTTGAATTTATAACTGTAAGGATTTAAAAAGTGCGAGTACACTTTATAAAATATAAAACATACATAAAAAAAAAATTTAACTATATTTTCATTACTTACTCACTTTTCAAGTTTACAAACTTGTTATAATAATTGACAAAGTGACATAAATAAAACAATTGAAGTATCTCTATAGCATTTTTAGTCTTAGAATTGTCCAGTCCATCTGATCGTAGCTTAGTCTACGACACAACTCATACTATCCATTATATTAGAATAAATAGGTCCCCAACGTGATTCATCAATATCTTTACGCTAGAATCAACTTTATGATAACGAACATAAGGGTCCAAATAGAATGATGATAGTTAAAGTTGTGAAACTTGTATTTTATTTTACAGCAGTTGACCTTTGCTTTGGTATTGTGTTGCGAAACTTCTCTGAAAAATAAAATCTGTTGATATGTTTGATGTAGAGTTATAATTGAAATAAAAAAGGATATATTTTGACAGGATTTAAATGTTAATGGTGTATTATGTGTATATAATAATAATGTTAAAAATAAAAAATAAAATATTAAAATGTTTACTGATTTGTTTATATTTCTATTTATTAGTTTAATTTTAATTATTTTAAGTTTATTAATATACAATTATAGCCTTCGAAGTGTCTAAACGCGATTCTAAAATGACAGTCTACATAAAAGGTAGGTATTTTTAATAAACCCATCAAAATCATTATGATAGGGGTAATTACCAATACTTCAAAACATTATACATTTTCAAGTTCAGAAGTTTGGGCAATGTTTCTTTTTAATTCCACAATCTCTGGGACGGGTAATTGTTTAAAAAATAATTTCTTTTATATTGTTTCTTCTATTACTCCAATATCCTTGGTAGTAGTAACTTGATAGCAACACATGCACGGTAGTAGCGTTAGCAGAACAGTGAACGTGCATTTGACGTGGTAGGCATTAATCTCACAGTTTGAGTTCAGACAGTCGCAGCTCATATAACATCAGCAGAAATGAAAAGACATTATTTGCTTCTTCTAGTATTTTGCAACATCTGTGTGTGAGCCGATAGCGACACTCGCGTACGGTAGTAGCGTTGGCAGAACAGCGAATGTGCGTGAGATAGGACACACGAATAACTTGAGATTAGACAGTTAGTAGCGGTTGTTGTAGCGTCAGCACAACAGGTACTTTAGTCACAATATATTGTCCTTTTTTTTTTAAAAGCAACATCCATGTGATTGTTGACCAACTAAAATGTCATATACGTTGTCAGAATAGCCAACTTGAGTGAGACGCAAATAGCTTGTAGTTTATGATCAGACGGATTTGGATCTAATTTTGTAAGAAGATAGAAGAACATAGAGGGTCTTATTCAGCATCATTTCATCACATCTCATTTCCACTTGGGTAAAACCGCGTGGCGTAGCTAGTAAGTAATAAATAATATTAATACATTAATTTGGTTCTTTGTTAACAAACTCAACTTATTTACGCATACTGGACAAATCTTAGTGATTTTTAGTGTGCTTATTTTTTGTTATGTTTTTAAAAACACTAATATAAATAAATAATTATTATAAATCATGGTGTACATATTACTTATAACATCATATACAAGTACTTATATCTGTTTCATAAGTTATTTAATTCTCGAGTCAGAGGAGTATCTGGAATCTTAGTAGGTATTCTAAAAAATATGTATTTTCAACAGGTTTTGGTATGTGAAAAATTATTTACAAAATAACATGAAATTGATGTAGTTTGTTACGGATATTTATTACTCAAATATCGTTTCTCTTCTTTTTGCACTAATATGGCTACTGAATTGAATTGATATGTGTCTTTAACTTTATTAATATTGGTTTGGTGTACACCAACATACTGTGTAAAAAACGTCTCATTACAAAAATAACGAGCATGTAATATTATTGATTCCGTTTTATTATTACAAAAATAACGAGTATAGCATAAAATACTATTTACATAAATTAAAGCTTACACATATTAATGTAGATTTATTGGAGCTATAGGAAGTAAAACATGCATAATGAATATAATCCATTAAGCTAATGTTATGTGCAAAATGCACACAGACTTGTTATGCGAGCAGTACCTTTATAGGCACCATACGAAGTAGTCTAATGAACAATTCATGTTAGTTTAATACTATTTGTTTACCGTTGGCTCGCTAATGTGGTAAAGAGAAGATTGTGCCTATAACTTCTTAATGTAATAAGTAATTAAATTAGTTGGTAAGAGCTTTTGTCTTGCTATTTATAAGGAATTAATAAAGGTTATTTTCATTATAATTACTAGGTACATTGTAAAGTAAGTAGTAGTAGTAAGATAGTAAACATTTGACTGTTTTATAACCTTCCTCGTGGTAATCGTAGTAGAGACATTTCTTCTTTAATGAGAATAAACACATATTTGGCGAAATAAATTCTGTCCATACATGATGTTCCGGAAAAACTACTGCTACTGTCCAAATAGGTCCTACTAGTAGTTTACTAGCGGCAGTTTTTTAATTGTTAGTCAAATGTTTGACTACTGTCTCACTTGATGGTCTGTGATGAAGTCGAAGTATCATACTAGACTTCAGATGGTAACTGGCTCCAGGACAGTTGCCGGAACGCAGCGTTAAATGCTTTGTGATAGATTTACACTTTTGAGAGTGTTAACTAGCCACGCGAGCATTCGGAAGTTTCCTTCCACCACGCTGTAGATTTGCCCACCATAAACTTTTCTTAAGCTCAAGCTTGAGATAGGGAGTATAGGGATCCATCCAGGCCACCCGAACGGCAACCGATATTCCTTACACCCTAGTTATCGCCGCTGCAAGAATCACACATATTTAATAGATAGGTAACCCTACAAATCCTGTTTCACAATGCAGCCCCAAAACCAATACACGTTATGTATGTTATGTATACATTCGTTGGATGTAAATCTATTTATTGATTACTAGCGACTGCCCGCAATTTCGTTCAAGTAGTAGGCTCGGCCTTCGGCCTCGCCATGACCTCCCTTCTTTCCTTGGTTTGTCTTTCATAAGAACCTTCTCCTGAAAATATTTAACACAACAAAGAAGAATTAGCAAGATTGTTCCATCCGTTCGCAAGTTATAGTGACCAGGAGAAATATAGGTTCATTTTTGTATATATAGATACCTTGGCTGTTTATATAAGATAATCCACAGAACTGGATTGACATGAAAATAAAATGATATGAAATGAAATACATTTATTTGACACACACATAGACAGAAACAGTATTTAGTAAGACCAGAGTTAATAATACAACCTACACACAGACTCATCAGAGTATATTGTGATAGTTCTTGACAACTATGTATTTGACAGCATAATTATGCGATTTTAGGTGTTATACTCGGCAAAAATAACGTTTTTGAGCTTGAACGCTTTCACAAAAGAGCCAACAATGGCAACGCCACCAATAACCTCATTGCTAACCGTACGCACCTCTAGCCATCTCTAGTTTTGCGTGGCACTGCTCTTTACCTCGAGACATTGGTTTTTGAGTCTCTCCTATCATTGATTTCTCTTGCACAGTGCTCTTCACACTCTACTACAGTAAAGACAAGTAGACAGTGCGCAGCCAGGAGTGTACAGCCCGTATTCTGTGAACATGGCTTCGAAATGATGGGCAATGCAATACGGTGCGTACAAAACGGGTCATACATTATTTGGTTGTACAACACTGGCCGTACAATATAGTGACTCATTTTTCATATCTGAAACAATGACGTGTAATATGTATTACCAATAAATGATTTATGATTAATGTTCACTCACAGTTGTAACACAGAATATCTGTCCAACAACCAAGACGGCCTCTTGCACAAGAAGCCTACCACCTAGTATAGCGGGTTTCCTTGCCTCTTACGATTCGCATCCGAACAGTGGATAGAATATCCTCCTCCGTCCCTTCCCGGCGTTATCTCATAAAGGCCATCCGGGGACTCTGAAATATTGTCTGAGGCCGGCGCACAAACAATTTTCGAAAAAGTTTTGATATCGTAAGCGTCAAGGCGTCACGTTTCGGCCTACAAACTACGAGTTATCTGTGTCACAGTAGCCCTAGATAAATGGCAGTTTGTATTGTTTGACGTGGTCGACACGTTACGTCACACTTTCGCAGATATTCGTGCTAGGCCCTTAGATTAGAACAATTGATAAACGCGTCACTGTCAGTGTCCAATTGTTGCAAAACTTTTTTAAAATACATATTAGCAAAATATAAACCCGACCATATTATCGTCCTAACAACATTATGGAATAGCCTTACATCTTGTTTATGACTGTGATAATAGCAATTTATAGTGCGCATGTGCATGGATTTATGCTGACCTATTTCAGATAATGTCTCTTTATTATGTTAGTGCTTACATAAGTTATCATTTGGCGCGAGACTGCATGATTCTTGCCTTATGAGATATATGCTTGGTGAAATTCGTACCCGGTGTATATTGGTTTTTAGTCCCGTTTTAAATAGGTAGAAGTGAACCGTTCATGTCCGTCCGTCGTCCTTTTTCCTACGCCTGATTTCCTTAGACCCATACGTACTAATTAAGCTTTTTATACTTCAAAGAACTTTGCTTTTTATAAAAAAGAGTTTACTATGTTGTAAGTAAATTAATTCTATTGTCCAATCACATAACCTCCCATATTTGCATTCAAACTGATCGGTTGGCACAACTGAAACTTATGTATTAGTAGTAAAGCTATAAGTGCCCACTTTTATGGACAAAAGACACTTTAAGCTGAAATACGTGTGGACGTGGACACGTCTTTAGTACTTTTCGACTCATTTAGAAAAAAAGAGAAAGATCTCGATTCGTTTGTTTTTAACCAACTTAAAAAAGGAGGAGGTTATATGGGTTTTTTTATGTTATTTCTCACCAATTTCTTCCCCATTTGTAGACCGATCCTCAATTTTTTTTTTATTTGAATCATGGTGACATTTAAACTTTATCAATTTCGGTCAAGCGGTTTTTGAGTTACACTCCAATAACTGAAAAGTGTTTCGCCTATCTTGATGATATCCTTATTGACGGTGAATGACAATCGATCCCTTAACCCTTTGAGTACCATTGACGTAAATTTACGTGTTTCATTCGTAAATCTTTTGTTTTAATTATCACGGTATATGAAGGGTTAAGTAGCACGTATCACTTGGTTCTTACCAGGTAAAACGACGAATTTTTTTTCCATTGGTGCTGGTTGCAATTGTTCCATTTTTGGTTTAAAACTTTTTTATCCTTCAAATATCTAGTGATGCAATTTTGAAAACTTTTGGAAGCTGGTGCTTCATTTGATCCCATTCGAATTTAATGAATATCTGTCCAGAAGATTTTTAATAATAATTTATTTTTAACGTAGAATATAGAATGGAACTCGGTATCGAATTTTGTAATAGCACATACAAAAGTGACTATCCAAGATAGTCAGTTGCAGTAGGACTCTTTTCCGGCTGGTACAGGTGCTTTCTGGGCATGGGTGCTTTGGAAAGTACCTTTGCTGCATAGCCAGGAGGGAACCGACGCTCGAGTGCCACCACTGCGACTGTGTTGAGGACACTGCGCAACATACACTGAAGGTATGCCCAGCATGGGCAGGCGAGCGACGGG
The DNA here is from genome assembly GCA_917880725.1 of Selenia dentaria. NCBI lineage: Eukaryota > Metazoa > Arthropoda > Insecta > Lepidoptera > Geometridae > Selenia > Selenia dentaria. Next base: position 9,873,361 of record OU862891.1, read on the forward strand.
TCCTCGTCACTGCAGTTGAATCGACATTTCTCTCTCCCAGCATCCCAGCATCAATGCTGAGATCTGAGATGTCGTGGGAGGAGGCACTCTCCTTCTGCGAGGAGGTGATGGGGCAGAAGGAGGTGGCGGAAAGGGAGCGGGAATTGCTATCCGAGCTCCCGATCCGCAGAAAGAGACCAGGGCGTCGGATGTTAATCTTTCACGCCCTTCTCCGACCTCCATGATTGGGGACTGGGGCAGCGTACGCGGGGGCGTCCGTCGCCAAACATCAGTGTCCCCGAGGTGGCGCGCGCGGTGTTTCCTTGCGCCCCTCAAGAAGACGGGGCTAAAGCTGAGTCCACTCTAACCCCATCGGGTTGTAATCCTCTGTGCTGGGGGATCAGCGCTGCCGGGACTGCAGACGATTGCCTAAACGTACCTGTAGTCTCGACATAAAGGCGCTTCGAAAAACACCCCGGGTTTTTAGTGGGTATACGGACTCCCACATAACCACCGTGCTCCCCCCGGGGGCGGTGGTATCTGAAAAAAGATTTTGCCGGGAAAAAAAATATGACTCTTTGTGAACGAGTTCGAGGACTGAGGACGTACTGCCACCATACTCTATCTCTACAGCAAAGCAGTATTAATCACATTTCTGTGTTCTGGTTGGAAGGTTATGGGTAGGTAGGTACCGACAAAATTACAGGCACATGAGATGTCTCAGAGTAATGTGCGCAGTGCAGTTCGTCACTTGTGACGAAATGTATCATTAATTGTATAATGTTATGTTATCACACAGAGGTTACCACTTAACACCAGTAGGGCATCGTGATTGTACCGTTAGTTAATAAGTACTTAGTACATACTGATGACCTTAGCTCGTAAGTATACAATTGATTTTCTTGGTCTAACCTCCAAACACTCAGTGGCTTAGTGTGGCTTAACAACGCCATCTACGATCAAGAAGCTTAAATGTTGCTCTGTCGGTAAAACAGTTTAAGCTGGTGGCCCTAGTTGCCATAATGATTTTGTAGCAGTGTAATAAACGAAGTTTTCTAAATATGAAATCTAGCTACATCGATTTATCGCCATCAAACCCAAATACTGAAAATCATTTGAGCCGTTTCCAAGAAGCAGATTATATACATAATGTACAGGAATTGCTCGTTTAAAGGTATTAGATAACTAATAAAAATCCTTTTAAATTCAATAATTATTATTAAAAAATGTATATCTATAATTCTCTTACAAATATATCTCTTCGGAATGTACAATCAGTGACACTAACCGTTCTACAAAAATGTTCATAATAATGTCAATATTGCCCTCTCAAAATTAACATGTGTGATAACTCGCTAAGTGCTAAGTCATTAGCGATTAACTCGGCGTTAAACGGCGCGTTAGCAAATTAACTTAACCACGTAACTCGTCCCACACGCCGTAACGTAACGCCGTAAACGTTAATGTAATATGTGATTACGGAGGGGAACGTTCCCATGGGAGATAATCTTGATACGTGATATTGTCTGTAATATTGACGTGTAATAGGTTGAAATATTGCTGGGAACAATCATCATCATACTATCATACTAATATCATAAAGAGAAAAGATTTGTATGTATGTTTGTAACGAATTGGCTCAAAAAGTAATGGACCGATTTCAAAAATTCTTTCGTTTCACCATTGGAAAGCTACATTCAGCCTGAGTAACAAAGGCTATATAAGATTCATCATCATCATCATCCATCACCGCGCGGGTGAAACCACGGAGAGCAGCTAGTAAATTATAAGTCATAAAATTAGTATTCATGGGATGTATACCACGATTTACTAGATTTTAAACTTCCCCGTATTTCGGTTACATGTCATGTTCACGAGTAGACTGAAGATGCGGATGGACGTGAAAAAAGTTCGAAGTTATTTAAGTGCAAAACGGTCTACCCTCTTTCTCACCTTTTTACTACGGATACCACTTGTACACGAACTCGATTGTAAGTCTCGACAATACACACTAACAACATCCCGTGAGTAGTAATTTAGTAAACAATCGCGAGAAACTAAAATCAATTATTTTCAAATTTACATTTTATTAATATTTATATACGAAATACAAATTTAATTAGGGGTTACATACATTACATAATATATTTCAATCGTCTGTTTTATTTTTTTGCTTAAATTTCTAACGTTGAATATATATATTTTGTATATTTTTATTTTTATTATACATCAATAGCTCGAGGAGAGAGGAGAAGATGACATGTCTCCTCTCGAAGATTACCATTTTCATTGTTTTTTACTTCTTAAACATAAAATTGTGTTGTGTAAATTCACATAACTTGTCATGCTTTTCAGACAAAAAAAATCCAACAGTATTTTACCAAACTTCTTAGAAGCAAGGTTTTGTATAGTTATAGAGTTTTCAAATTCAAATTCAAATTCATTTATAAAATGCTCATATGACACAGATGGAAAAGTATTTTGGAGCGTTGGGGTCTGACCAGATACTCAAAGATTCGATTCCTATCTCAAGCTGGAGCTATCGGTAAAGGTAAAACCATGAAGAAACCCACATCATGGTGGTAGGGCACTACTATGTGTGTGTGAAAGTGTGTATGCATGATTGTATCAATTAATATATGTACACGTACAAGTACTACTCGTAATAAGAGAGTAGGTACTGATTATAGGCTTCTTTTTATTAGAGTCTTTTAGGTGATATTTCGTTCTCCTTCAGTATTATGAAACAGCAGTTATAATACTGAACCTCCAGTATGCGATCCCACCTGGCACTTGAGAAATACATTGGTTGCAGTACAAAGCCCAGAAAATCTTTGTCTTATAAAGTAAATTTATCAGTCATTTTCTGCGCTCAGTAAAATGAAACCATAATTCGCATAAAATTAATCACAGCATAACTAAAACCATCGTAAATTTTATCTAAAAGTGGCCATCTAATAAAGTGCATACACCATCCACCCACACACAAAATAAGCCATAAGGCTAGTTCACAATAGACGGGGTGTTATGAAATTTATTCCGAGAGGCTCGTAAAACAAAAGCACGACATAAATTGCCCTCTGCGGGCCGCTACACGCATCAGCGCCGGGATTTCCCGACATATATGAGAAAACATTTTCCCCGGGAAGTGTTGACGTATTTTTGCGGTGGGTGTATGCTCTACTTTAAAATTTTTCTTTTTAGATTTTTACGTACGCTTTTATGCTTTGTACGTACTATTACGTATTTATCTACGTATCAGGTATGGTGAATATTATACAAGAGTATGCATTGGTGGGCACCACAAAAATGCACGTTATTAATTTAGCCTCCGATGGCAAGAATTGTTTTGTCTAGAGAGACCGATAGAGGCCAACGTAGCCAAATCGATGAAGGTCCCAATGTTGTGCGGTCAGTTTGTACGTCCTACCTACGGTTTGCGTTTCGAGATAAAGAAATCTGACTTAATTTGTGTTGAACTTTTTTCAAATGTCTATTTATCGAATGACATTGAAAAAAAAACAATTTATATACAACTCTCTATTTAACCGACTTCAAAAAAAGCATGAGGTTATATGTACGACTGTAGGTTTTTTTTGTGTATATTCCATAAAAAATCTCCTGTTTGTGGACCGATGCTAAAAATTTCGAGGTCCCATTAAAATTTTATCAAATTCGGTCCTGCTGTTTTTTAGCTGCACTACAATACCTGGAAAGTGTTCGCCTATTTTGACGATTTGATGATATCATCACTCACGGTTAATGACTCAATCCCGTTATAACCAACGGTCACTAAAAAGCTGAAAAAAAAATGTTTACCCTTATAAGCCTCAATTAATTGTATCCTTAATATAAGTCTTTAGTAATTAGTTACTGAACAGTATGTAAAAACATTAATTAAAAGTTACAAGTACTTGAGTTGACTTGAGTGACTGTGCGAGTTGTGGCGCCATGTTGTAGTGGAAATGGCGGTGTCATCATTGTTACTCAGCCTACTACATCAGTTCTTACCGTATTTTAATATACCCACCCCTTATAAGCATTTATTAATTTGTATCCTTAATATAAGTTATCAGTAGTTAATAGTAAGATCAGCACTGGCGAACAGCTGTTACTCGTATTTGAGAATTTCAATTTGAGGTTTTTTACCACTTGTATTTTCACGGTAGATAAAAATAAAGTGTTTCACACGAGTGCATGTTAAGCTTGGTTTAGTATTACCTTAAAATAAAACATATAAAGCAACTTACCCACCATTGCTGTTACACCGTTTAACCCTACGGGCAGCCACCTGTTGATCACACGACATCTCATACGGGCACATTCTGCCATATAACTACATGTGTGTATACAGCCTTACTTCCCGGGACCAGGCGCAGTAACGTTAGTGACGGCGACTCTGGGAAATTCGATTACAAATAATATTCCACGATCAACGTTTTCGATACCTAGCTTGAGTGTTTTGTCGAATAAATAAGTGCTGTTCCAAACATTAATTACTGAAGGAAATGGTAATTTTGGGAGCCGAGTTACGGCAAGAAAGATGGTATATTTAGCAGATCCATACCACCCAGGTACTACCTCCTTGAGTGGTGCTAGTTAAGGTTGCATTTGTGGAGTCTAAGGTTGCATATACTAATAGCCAATAGGGCACCGAAGATGTTCAATGGTAACACCATGTTGCATAGGTTTAAAGGTCACTGCAGTAAACTACGTAGAAAATAGGACTTAATAACTATGTCTGGAAGATAGCATATTGCAAAGCTTTTTAAGCAAAATTTCTACGTGACGCTGCAATATTGTTATGTGTTTGTCATGTGTTACGTCTTTATGTTTTCACACACGCACGTAATAGGATTTTTAGAACAGTGTGGGGAATAGTCACACACATAACACTTCACTACAACCAAGACCCAAGAACAAACATTTCGGCTCAACACACAAATATTTGCTCTGGATAGGGATTGAAACTGGGACCACTCGCTTCGAAGGTAGAGGCACTACCAACTGAGTTAACGTAACTGTCTTACTTAAAAAATATTTAATTATTACTTCATATTATTATTGTAAACTCACTTTAACGCCAAGAATAAACATTGCAATTTTCGGAGAGGATAATACACATCCGTGGACGAGATTCAAACACGCACCTTCCGACAATCCGTGTCAGACGCCACGACCGCTAAGCCACCGAGGCCCACCGTCCGAGCATCGAATTTAACTAACTATCTGATTTTAACCATCGGTCGAGGACGGAACGACATTATGAATAATTCTTCCGCAGTCTCTCAAACTAAACCGTATATTTTCGTAAGAACATGAACCGTAGTAAAGCCGTGTACGATACGCTATGTCCCGGGACATGAGACTTGGCAGAATATACGAATATTTTCGGCAGCGGTAACTTCTCGAGGAAAATTCAATTTACTTTATGTGGTGAAGGGTTTATTTATGTTGAAGTTGATATAGGGTCGCGTTTTGGTAAGCTACGAAGAATGATTACGGTAAGCATTACATTTATAGGGTGCTTTTTAAAACTTTTTTTGTCAATTTTGTTACGGATGTGTGTCGTCAGTTTCGACGTCAACTTTGGAACGTGGGTTCAATTCCACTAACCAAATTTGTTCGAACTGCTATCGAACCGTAGCTGATTTACACAGATTCTTAATTCTGCTAATAGAAAACAGTCCAGCTGCAGTTACGTTTCTATTGACGCCAGCGATCGAATAACATTTTATAATATGATAACTCGATAGATCATGAACATGACGCTAACTCATATTAGTGAATAATATTTAACTATTACATAGTAGCGTTTACCTTACGTTAGATGAAGTTACGTTCCAATTTGTCTACAGAAATAATATAATGGTTTTGGGGTAATTATCAAACGGCAACCGGAGTCGGACTGCACTTGCAGCGAGCTGGATTGTTGAAAGTTGTGAAATAGTAGAATTGCCCAGGGGTAACAGCCGTGCGGTTCTCTAAGAGCACGTTGCATCTTTGACAACATCCGTGTTTTTTTTTCCAATACAATAATTAACACGAAAACAAAAAACGGCCAAGTGCGAATCAGATTCGTGCATGAAGGGTTCCGTAGCATTTTCTATAATTTTCGTCCGACTCGCACTTGGCTGGTATATTTGTTGTTATAGCGGCAACAGAAATACATCATCTGTTAAATTTTAACTGTCTATCTATCACGGTTCATGAGATACAGCCTGGTCACAGACTGACAGCAAAGTCTTAGTAATAGTGTCCCATTTTACCCTTTGAGTACGAAACCCTAATTAGAAGCTTAATGAACAATCTACTGAAATAATTAGCTCACTTTAATTTAAGCGCATGTAATTCGCCATCCTCTTGGGCTTTACAGTACCCAGTGACATTCATGCTATAAACACGAATCTAAAGATGTAACATTTGTCAAAATCGGTAGAGCCTTAGAGTAATTACGAGCGGACATACATACATACAGGTCAAACTCACACTCCCCTTTTTACCTTCGTAGTCGGGTAAAGTATTTAGCGGCAATTCACCGAATTTTTTTTCTGGCATTGATGCAGATATCATCCACAAAAGTTGCACGAATCAAAGAGATAAAAAAAAATTGTGATTCTTTACATAAATATAATAGTATAAAGACAAAATAAATTTACGTGACATAATTATTAAGATAATGAAACCATCAGGCGTGTCGTGACAATCCTCATATGATATATAAAATATTAATTTCGCTATTACATTATTTGATTTACAAAGCTGCGAATTTGTTTTGTATGAGTACGAGACGCAGAATAAATTTGCTGCCGAGCAAAACACATAACTTTGTGCCTCACTATAGTAAGGAGAATGCTAGATGCAAGATTATTTTAAAAAGGAAGAAATAAAGAACGAAAGGATGACCCACGTTTTCAACAGTAGTAGGACAAAGGTCAGATATTTCATAGTTCATCACATTCGAACTTCAAATAACTTTTCCACGTAGCGGATACTTATTATTTAAATAAATGGAACTTTGCGCGCAGATTTCGAACGATAAACGAAGGAACCTATCATCGAAAAGCTTTTCAAGAGGGGAAAAACCTATTCAATAAGCACAGTTCATGAAGATTTTTTTCGCTGGCCTGCTTGATTATCTACAGGGTGTTTGGTAGAGGGACCGACGAACCAAATGAGCGTGTTCGGGGGACCACTCGGAGAATACAAGTTGGCCAAAAAAAATCCCCGACCCCCCAATATGTTTAACTTTTTTTTTGTGATTTTTCCCTTTTTCTCCGAAATTGTACCTATTTAGCACCATAACATTTGTAAAATTTGTAAAAACTAAAAACATCCGGTCTAAAACATACTTTACAAATGTTATGGTGGTAAATAGGTACAATATTGGAGAAAACGAGAAAATTCACAAAAAAAAGGTAAAAAAAAATTGGGGTGTCGGGCATTTTTTTTGGCCAACTTGTATTCTCCAAATGGGCCCCCGAACACGCTCATTCGGTTTGTCGGTCCCTCTACCAAACAACCTGTATATATCTTTGTTTCGGAATTATATTAGAGATGCCTAATTTTAATAAGCGATTTACATTTGATGCGTCGACCTTAGACACAAATGAATATAATAACGATTAAGGCGTAGGTATCTTAATATTAACTAGATTATCTCTTAAGATATAAAAATCCCACCCAAAGTCACAAATAATATATTCGCATCACACACTAAGCACGAGCTTCCAAAAAACTTAATCTACTTGACCTAAGCCATGCTCAAGTTTCTGTTATGCTACATTGTCACAATAACGTCATCCAACGTTTTCCTTTTATTCTTCAGGAAAATCCAACTAATTTACAGCGACAAGGGGGTACAGATGTAAGTAGTTAGAACCACCTTGCTCATATGGCACGATGAAGGGACATTTAGCTCTCCCCACACGTTTTGCTCTCGTGACTTGGGAAGTTGTGAGTGGGTGTATGTTATAGGTTATAGGGTTTTTATTTTCTTTATATTGATATTTAATCCTCTTACAATATTTTAAACGAAGGTTATTAAACCCTGCTCTGAATGCCACGTGAGTTTAAACTTGGCTGAGTAAAATTAGCTCAAACAACGTTTATACTAAGCGCAATGAAGAGTTTTCATTGTATGTCTGCTGGAAAAAATATTAAAGAAAAGGCAGTAAAGGTTAGTCACAAATGAGCGTTTGCGAGTTCGAATCCTACCTTGATTATGAGCACGGTGGTATGACACTTTGAAAATGAAAATACGTCTCGAAACCAAAATCCAAACAGCTATTTTCAAACAATAAATTTGTTAAGCATCACTAAGAAACATCATGCCAAAACACGTTTTCAAACAACATATACATTTTGAATGCATATACTATGCCTTAAAGACATAACAACACACATGCAAAGATATCAGACCAAACTTTCAACTCAAGTTTTTAGGTCGGTAGATTAGAAAATAACTTACTCAATGGTAAACATTACGCTACAGTTTAAAAGTTCTGCACATATTACACTACGCGCGTTCCTTCTAAATTCACGCGTAGTTGTTCAATTGTGACTCTATTTATTTAACGGCACTGTAGAGTTTTTTCAAGTACAATAGATATTTAAAAAGTTCTAGAAGGGCTCAAAACCCTGCGCTCGATGAAACATTGCCCTGCAACGAAACACAGTATTGTATGTACATTACTACTGTAGGGCTATTATGTATCTCAGTTGCTAACAAATATTGATTGAAATCGAAAAAAATGGCTGCTCTATGTCACTTTTGTTAGCTCCCGTCGTCAACTTACTAACATTTTTGGTCACTGGAGTTGTCAAAACTGACATGAAGCCGCCATTTTTCAAAATTTCAATCATCACTTGTTAGCAACTGAGATACATAATAGCCTTGCTGATTGACGATGGAGTACTTGTCAAAGATGTGGTACTTCTACAGACGGACTCTGCAATAGCCTTACCACTACATAAGGTAACTCATGGTACAGAGTAAGTAACTCAGGGTCATAGGTAATAATACAAAAAACTACACAGGATAGGTAGGTAGCAATTGCATCATCTATTAAAAATATACAACGTGATCACTGGTAGTCTGAGAATAAATTATTACTTATTGTAGCTGGTAGGTCAAGAATACCACGGCTCTTTCTATGGAAAAATACTACTAGAAAATCTTTTAACTTGAACCATATTGTCAAATAACTTAAGTTGCATAAGACACAGATTAAATACCAGTAAAAAGCTGGCCGCACACGATGATGTTATGACGCACTAATTCTAATGACGTTATTATATGAAATGTGATTATATGGATTATATTATAATGTGTGTCAGGCGCATAATGTATGGGAGACGCGCTTCGATAGCCTAGTCGCAGGCATAGTTCGACATAACAATTTTGATACTTGAATTTAACGGGGCGAGTCGATAGATTAGAATATTATCGATAGTATTACTATTTTGTGGGTTACTGCAAGAGAATAACAGTAATATGTATGAATGTATTTTTTTATCAAGTTCAACAAAGAAAAAAAGAAGATATTTTTTAAACTATACACTCACTAACAATTCAGTAGGATTCCATGTGATGATGTTTAGTGTGTACACACACACAATAAAACATCACATCATCTAGTCCCGAGAACAATACTATCTGCTTGTTACAATTATTTGCCCCCACATGGAATTGCACCTGGGACCTCAAGCTTCGAGGGGTGGGTCACTACCAACTGAGCTGAAGCCGTCTTACCTCAACGGAATCTATAATAATAATATAATTATAAAACATTTATAACCCCTGAGTAGAAATCCTGCAAATAATCTATAGTAGATCCAACCGTTTATCCTCTTTTTGACAGATCTAATTTGTCAGTTAAAGTGTTGTGACCAAGTGATTATAGTGGACACGATTTCGATTCATTTTTCTATCGAGTCTGTGCGGAAAGAGAATAGTCCTAGGAATGGCGCCATGACCATGGCTATTGGCCATCTAGAAATACGTCAGCCAATGGGGAATGTTGAAAGGGCGTGGACAGGCCGTCATGGCATGGCCATCTAGAAACGCATCAGCCAATGGGAAATGCTGACGCATTTCTAGATGGCCATGCCCAGATGGCGAGGCCACGCCGTCCGGTTACACCCGTGTAGTTTCCAAGGTAAGCTATCAAATTCTGAGTTATAAGTTTTCACTTCTATCGGCAATTCCTATGACTGCCAATTTTTTTGTCTATGGGTAAGCAGTAGTATTTTATCAAGGTAGTAAAACTCAATGGTCCACCGCCGTTTTGTATTTGTCACTGTCACTCGCAACAAGACGCCCGTGCTAGTAATTATTTGCTGAGTTTTATATTGGAACTATAAAATGCCGAAAGGATCAGTGCTGAAAGGACAGACGAGAGAAATGGTGATCAAGCTTCGTAATTACTTTGAAGCAGAGTATCAAAATGGCGGCCCGCTTTTACCATTGTCGCAAGTGAGAGAGCGCGTTGCGGCCGCGTTAGGTATTAGTGCATCTACGATTACAAAAATTACTACCGAAGCCTACGGAACAAGCGGCATGCAGGAGAATAAGCTTCGTACGCCGAAGAAAAAACGCCAACCACGTCGTGTGACTTCGGTTGACAACTTTGACGCAGACGCTATACGCCGTCATATATATAACTATTACTTACGTAAAGAAGTTCCAACACTTAAAAAACTTGTTGCTTCTTTGCGTGAATGTGATTTGTTCCGAGGTCAAAAATCGTCATTGGTAAAGGTCTTGAATGAAATTGGATTTACTTATAAAAAATCGGACAAACGCAAAATATTGATGGAGCGTCGCGACGTAGCTTTTGCTCGTTGCGAATTTTTGAGCGAAGCCAAAAAAATTACAGATTGGTCAAATGTTGTTTTCACTGACGAAACTTGGCTGAATGCGAACCACACAGTGTCTAAGAGCTGGACTGATGACACCGCTGCTTCCACTACCTCAGTACCGATGGGAAAAGGAGAACGTCTAATCATTTGCCATGCAGGGTCTGTGAAAGGATTCATGCCAGATGCTTTGTTGGCCTTTAAATCCAAAAAAACAGTTGAGTACCACGAAGAAATGAATTCTGAGGTTTACGAAAGTTGGTTTAAGGAAATGGTACAATCATTGGAAGAACCGTCAGTTATTATTATGGATAACGCATCCTATCACTCACGCCAAATTGATAAAATGCCGACCCAGGCCGACAAAAAACAAGTAATCATTGACTGGCTTCAACGACATGGTGAAAATGTTGATAACTCCTTACTAAAAGTACAATTACTAAATATATTACGAACAAAAAAACACTTCCCAAAACGATATGTGATCGACGAAATAGCTGCAGAACATGGTCATTGGGTTCTTAGACTTCCACCCTATCATTGTCAATACAATGCCATTGAATTAATATGGGCTCAAGTTAAAGGACACGCTGCTAGAAATAACACAAAACCCCCATTCACGGCAAACAAAATGGTAAATTTATTAAAAAATGCATGTGTGAAAGTAACTGCGGAAAGCTGGCAAAATGTAATTCAAAAAACACAAGAAACTATAATGGCAGATTGGGATAAACACGTGGCGATAGATTATATGAGTCAACAATTAATTATAAATGTCGGCAATAGCTCGAGTGACAGCAACGATGAATCTGATTTTGATTAATAAATAAATAAAAATAAAAGATTAGATTTCGTTTGCTTAAATTGGAATTGGGGTTGCTCAAACTTTACTATTTTCTGGTACCAAACGGCAGACTTTAATGTCTGCCATCCCCAGCGAGCAACACGGAAGGGAGTAGCCTTAGCTAAAAAATATTGTTCAAATCTTTCTGTCATTTCTTGCGGGAGGGGAAGTTGCACACTAGCGCAAAGCCGCACTATTACATACAAAACATACCTGTACCGATCCATTGCCGATCATACTCACACAACCAAATCACTAACACATAAAAAATAAAGCACCATTCACAAATCTAGCCCCGCCCTCACCCCACAGTATATTATCAAACTCCATGGTCCATGCGGACTTGTACTTTGACAGAGGGGAAACGCTGTGTATGCCTACTCCCTTCCGTGTTGCTCGCTGGCCATCCCAGATTTAACCGGTAACAGCTTCGTCAAGTATGACTTGTACTTGTAATCATCATAGTCATCATAACCTTGTTCTTTTTTGGATATACACCAGGAGATAAACACGTCTTCAAATAATGCTGTATGTTTTCCTGAGGCGCATCAATATAACGGTTTTACATAAAAATAAATCCGATATTATGTGCCGAGAACGGAAAACACCCGTGTAAAAATAGTTCATAAACAATATCGATATCTCAATCGTAACTTCGTAACATCACTATGTTGATAGCCATAGAACGTAATTTTTTAAAAACGTTTGTTATTTTATGGAATTTATAAAAAAACTACTGCACTTATGGACTCATTTTGTGAAAGATGATTATTATACGGGATCAAGGAGCAAATTTAAGCAGTTGTCATATTTTTAAAACCTCGCATTTATAAGTTAACTTTTGCGTAACATCGTCATGTTACGTTCTATTGGTGCTGTCAAAAAGAGGATAAACGGTTGGATCTACTATAATTGTTCATTAATATTGAAGATAGTAGGTACATAGGTTTTACAAGGATTTTATCAGCTGCATAGTGAGACCAATTAACCCACCTACCTGATCATAAATTTGCATTAACATTACAATTTAATCTTTATAATATGGGCTGTTGTTTGGATTATCCTCGTTATAGTGTTAAACAAGTTTGGATCTTGTGCCCTGAGCTTTATAGAAACGGGTTTTGTGTTTAAATATAAAAAAAACCTCCATCAATCAACTATACTTGTTAGAACCAAGCTTAAAGTGCTTAAAATGTTTTTATTCGATATTTTCTCGAAGTATCAAAACCACTTCAACTATCTAAACTGATCGTATCACACAAGCCCATACGCTAAGCAAAGATCAACTTAGAACCAACTTAAATGTAACTTACTGTCACCAGCTCATCTAAAGTGTTCCCACCATCAATCATTGCTTGCTTATCTCTAACTTAAAACGCTCTATCTATGAACTGTTTATATACGAATCTCTTTTTAATTCGTTTTTGTTTTACAAGCTTTTGTTTTATAATGGTTCCGGGTCGGACGATGCAGCAGTATTGTACAATGGTTTTGTTTGCCGATAAAGGCGATATTTAGTGTTTTCTATCTGAAATAAGCGTCATTATTATAATTATAATAGCTTTTAGTGATGTGAACACGATAAACATGTATAATACGATAAACACGTTTAATTACGATAAATGTGTATAATACGATTAAAAAGTTGATGCCATCGTTAGTTGATAGTGATCCTGCCTTGGATGTGAAGTGCCCCAGGTTCTGTCTCTGGAGGGGTAATTATTTGCGTGATGAGCAGTTACAATACAAATAATATGGCTACAGCTGTAATTTTTAATTTTATGTGTCCCATACATTTATAACTAAAATTAACAGCTATGAAAGCCGCATTCTCCTGAAACATAGATCCCACTAGCTCGCGGGATAAAATTCAAACATTTAACTATCATGAATCCTATGGTTATACAGTATTTATAGATAGTTTCCTTCGTAAATCTTTTCTTTTCAGAAACCTTTAATGTCAACAAAACTATTTATTTGATACGAGCTGATAATATAAAAATAATATGTGAATATCAACTTTTTTCGAGAAAATGATGAGGCCTTAGCACCAAGAAAATTGATGAGAAATTTAAGAATAAAGAATATTTATTCGTAGCGAGAAATACGTTATCGTGTAAACAATTGAAAAATGTTGAAACAAATAAATTATAAAGTTGAAATTTATACAGAGAAAAATTTCAATGTTTGAGATCGCTAAAGCAGGCGTAAAAAGTAATACTATATTTAATGTAATAACATATATAAAGTTGTTTCTAAACTTAGTTGTTTTACGTCAACGATACAATCACGTTACATTTACACACATTTTCGTGGGCTTGTTATACAGCTGTATCGTAGCTACAACTAGCAAGATCTCTATTAAAAAAAATCATGCAGTTGATATACTCTTAAATAAACAAACAACATATACAAACCAAGGTGAAACTTTAAAGCTATCTACAGACATGTATTAAGTTTAATAGCCTCGATGTCACAGCCGCATCAATTATGTACGAGGTAGCCGCGGTCTGACGAGTGACAAGGCGGCTTTAGATCATATCGCGAGATGAGTCCACTACAGGGTGATGCTAGTTCAAAATATTGTTAACTAGCAAACCCGCCAGTGACTTGTGCTCGCTTAGTCTATAGTATATGAAGCCATCTGCTTGCTGCTATGGGTGCAGTTGGCGCGTAAAGGACGAGTCCGACAAATCCCCCCAGGTTTGGCGGAGATGTGTATATAAGTGCATTCCCCACACGTTAATAACAAAAAAATGGTATATGAAGCCATGTAAGAAAATTTTAATTCAACCCCTTAGTGGTAAAATTTCCATACAATATTCTTTAGTGGATATTTAACAAAATCAAATCAAACTCATTTATTTGTTCAAGGCTTATTTAATATTAATCAAACATTTAGTTCCTAAACTATGCTCATAAAGGCCTGTGTGATAGGTTCCAGGCCTCTATCGTCGGTTAACCGATAAATCATTGCCACATTACAGTTGTTATACTTATATAAAAAAAAATTAAGACTAAAATAAAAAAATAAAAATCTCATAAATAAAATTACGAAGCGCTCGTAGCGGAGCTCGACTTAGCGATCTTAACCGATCAACAAGTTAAGCAGCACTTGCTGCGGTCAGGACTTGAATGGGTGACCGCTAGTGGCATTATTCAACTGAGCGCTGCCGTGCTTCGGACGGCACGCTAAGCCGTCGGTCCCGGTTGCTTGTCTTAGGACAACAGTCGTTAGGCTATATCGAAGGCCTTCAGGCGCCCTGAAAACCTTGACATGGGTTGGTTACTAACCTAACCACCAATCCACACTGGGCCCGCGTGGTGGATCATGGCCATCTCCTCTCGAGAGAGGAAGGTTCGCGTACCAGCAGTGGGAACAAAATGGGCTGATTATGATGACTATGATTATAAACTAAAATTACAATCATAACATACAAGTCCGTGCCAAAAAATTCAAGTTTGTAGCCCCAGCAGTTAAGGCTCTGCGTTAACGAGTGAGTAAGTCACTCAGGTTAATATATACGAGTACACATTACAGTTAATAGATCGATACGATACATAAATTATAAAACTTGGTATATACCACCGCATTGTCCGACATTCTCCCTCAGGTAGTGTGAAATCGGTGTTAAGATTGAAAGAAACTGCTTCAAGTGAAGTTTCTGGACTGAACAATCAGCACACACAACGGACAGCAGTGCTGTGCAGAATTTTGAATATCTGGGTGTAAGTGCAACTGTCCCAGGCAGGGGTGAGGCTTTCCATCAGGTGATGGCAAATAAGTGACAATATGATCGGCCCTTCTTGTCATTTATTTGCATACCAAAAAAATCTTCATAGAGATTAACTCCATCTGTTAATGAGAACCCAAAAAAATATCTACTCATTATTTTGAGATTACTGGTAAAAACAGTTAGGCAGGCTACTGCTGACTGCCAAGTATAGACGAAGGTTGGCAATAGCCACCTAAATGGTTTTATTTAATTTTTTTTATTGAACCCTCTTGTTCAATGGATCTCGTGTCTGAAAAATAAATTATTATTATTATTATTAAAACCCGACGGCGACGTTGATGTATGTTGGTTTTCTTGTTGCTAAATCATCATCATCATCATCAGCCTGTAACAGTGTACTGCTGGATATATGCCTCTCCCAAAGCCCGATCTTCGGCTCTGCTCATCCACTGGCTGCCAGCTACCTTGCGCAGATCCTCGCTCCATCTGGCTGAAGGTCGTCCCACGCGACACGTGGTCTCCATTCGAGAACCAGTTGCTAAATACTAATACGTCATAGATCAATCATTACTAATAATTACTTTAATAGTTTTAAATCATACTGTATACAAGATCCGTTACATTACTTATTGGCTAAGATGCGCTGCTACCATTGTCTCAGATACAAGACAACCAAAATTAATGGGCGATCTTTTAACGTTTAACTATTTTGGTTGATTGTTGTTTTATAACCGTGTGGTCCTAGTGAGTTACCACCACGCGAGCATATTGTCAAGTTGGTAGTGTTAGAATATTGGTTGCTTTGTTTGTCATTTTATTGTTTTACTTGTAAAATTAAAATTTGACCGCAAAATAATTATATATTTTTACAGCGCCTTTCAGTCGATGGAATCCAATATTTTCGATTATTTCGTATCCATAAAATAGACAATTATGATTCCTAAACTAGATGAACTAATTCAATGTATTAGTAAACGTACGTTTGTTTACGCTAATTTGATTTAATACATTGCCTCTTACCTTTCGACTTGAAGGCTCCGAAGTAATACTAATAAAGAAGCACCAGACATAGGCTAAGCCAGATTCTCCTTAAATGTAGACATTATAAAAATAAAGACAAATAGCTCTGTGTGCAAGTTAAATGTATGTATAAACCAACAATGCATCGATATCCGTCTAGACGTCAAATGAAGAAATGAAAATGGAGCTTTTATAATAAAATCTTAATGCAAATTTGTAGTCGATAACAAACCTGATGAGTTTGTAACTCTAAAATGTGCGGATATTTTTAAGGTGCTGTCAATTCATGACGTCGATAAAAATGAGGGTTTTTGAAGCAATTTATCTCATAAGCAGCGATTTACTTAAAATTAAAAAAATATATATGACGTTTCTAAAACGTTTAAGTACATATTGACGGACTTAAAAACATAATACAAAATACTAGAGCACAGAAAAAAATCAAACATACCACTTAATTTCACCTTTAAAACATTTTAGCTCTTTATTCACAATTGTATTTGTCATGAAACACATATTATTAAATAGCAATTTTAATACACTGACGGATACTGTTTTTATTGAATATTGATTATTATTTTTTTTATAATTTTTTATACGTTTTTACGAGATGCGTTTGCTTGATTTATGTGAAAAAAATTTAAAGAAGCTTACAGTTCAGCCGTGCGATTCTCTAATGATTCGTCGATGTGCTCGTCGACGAGCTCACCGATGTCAAATACTTTATTGGATATCGCCTACGAAGAAATGACTATTATTTCTTCGTAGGATATCGCCCTTGTAAATAAGGTTGTTTTTCCAACGATTATTGTCGTCTCGTCATTTGTTTCACGGATGTTGTCAAAGATGCAACGATGTTTACTCTTAGAGAAATGCACGGCTGCTTACAAAATTCAAGCTCACAGCACTGACAGCGCCTTAACCCGTTGACTCGCGATTCGCCATATTTGGCCAATAATACAATAGATTTCGCAGAAATCAACCTACTTTTCCAGGAACTGCAACGTTAATAATATGCCTAAGATTTCAGTTTAAAATATTTAAGGTTATTAGCAATCAATATGAGGCTAGCTTCATGAGAAAAATTAGAAGAAGACGCTGTATGCTGAAACACAGGCGATGAGCCTAGTTCGGCGACAGACACTAGCCATATTAATATACGTTTACACGAAAAGAACTAGTCGTCCAACTAAGGTTATAGTTTTTTTTTTTAAACTTTACTCCATAGACTCCAGGGTCCGTGCCTTTTTTCAACTTTTTGGATTTTCAAAACTTACGATTCATTTATTACATTCAACAAATATACATGCATGGGGAACATAATAAACTTACTAACTATTTACTATATTATATACTAATTTTATTAACTAATACATATAACTAAATTTTATTATTACTATTAAGATTATTCTGAGTTGGTGTAAGCATTCACAGCAGACCAAACAGCACCCGTTCACGAGTTGACGCATGTGCCAGCCATCGCCTTCCTCAACCATTTCTGAGGGAAGATGGCGACCCGCCACACACGCCACCGCTTGCCAACACATTTCCGTGAGCATGTCTGCTCTGGATGCCCACACCATATCTTTGTCAGTTACAGTTTTTACACCACTTATATGAGAACTTAACGCTAGTTACAGGTTATTGTGAGCCCACATTGCCCACAATGCGCTGAAGCAGGGCAGGAAGCTTATAGTTAAGACTCAAGACTGTAATAGGTATCAAGGTGCTTTAATATATAATTATAATAATAGGTATACAGGCTACCTACTACTATTTGTCTGATAAAACTCTAAAAAAACTCATTTTGAGACAGAGTTAGATCGTACATTGTAACCATTAGTAGAGCGGTTTGTTTTACGTAGCGTAGCGCGTAGAGAGATTTCTTATACGAATGGGATGAGGATTGCAACTACACATAGATGTACCACTACAATTCCGGAATATCATTTTAATAATATAAATAGTTCATTAAATCAGTCAGAATACTGTTTACTTTTATAAAATAGTATAAAAAAAAGCTTTTCGCGTCTGTTAGTATTTTCTTTAACTCCTATAACACGAAACAGATTTTAACGCGATTAACATCATCAGTTATATATTTTTAACGGACGAGTTACACATGTAATAAATTAATTTAATTAGTTCCGGGACGGGTCGTTCGTCTAAAGTAATACAACTTTCCCATAATAAAAATAACACTACCCCGCTACGATAAATAAAACATATGTTTTTTTTTCATCCATCAGAGTCTATATAATATTTAATAAATAACTACACCACTCAAATACAAAAGTCTTATTAAACTAAAAATAATGCGTAATATGAAATGTAAGGTAACTTAACTGTTCAATGAAGTATTATTGTAATGCGTAACCACTCATGCAAAACGCCACGCTTAATCAAAATGCGCGCCCTTTTAGGTCCGGTTCAATTAATCATAGGTTACGGCAGCGAAGTTTGAACTATTGGATAGATACCATCGGTGTTCGGCAAATGGTTGCGCAGAGATATGAAATCATTGGTTCGCAAACCCTTTATCTTGTTTCATTTTGGTAGTGTTGTATGAAATAGCATCTTGTTCAATAAATAGCTTGTATTCTAGTTCTTAGTAATATATTTCACTAAAAATCGTATTTTAATAGGCACTGATATACGTCTCTGTACATAAAGAGAATTCAATCTACATACGCATTGTACAAAACATGAGTTTTCATTATAATGTGTGTTTTTATTTCAGATTTACTAATTATTTGCCAAAGGAATCTGTAATTCTGCTCAAAATAATCAAATGGAAGTTTATTAATAAAGATATATTGTAAAATCATTCTGAGTTTTCTTAGTGCAGTGACTCTATACTTGTAAATATATCGATAACAATCTTTATAATTCCTTGTTAATGAACTTTTTAAACACATTTACAAAATATAAAAAAAAGTTTTGTATAGTTATAATGGACAGGATGTCTTCTTACTTCGATAGATATCTTACTTGATAATCAATGATAACGCGATGGAAGATGGTAGCACACTAGACCTGTGTGGCAACTGGCTCTCAAATATAGTTTCGGGTAAACAATTTTAGATGCTTATGGCGACAAGATTTTCAATTTTAAACGGGCGGGCTTAAAGGCGGGCTCTGACATGCCTTCGTAGCCTTCATGATACGAGATCGCAACTGAACGTTGCATATCGGTGGAGCTAATTAATATCACTGTTATTAATCACCTGCACGAAATTCACGTCCTTTTTAGATACATTAATCCTGTAGCCAGTTCTGAATCTTTTCAATATCAAAGAGGTATTAGTGAAATAATATATTAATTGGGTTATTCCCGGAATGAACTACGAGGAATATTTAATAAACTCCCAAGATTATAATTGATTTATTATTATATTTAAAGAATAGAATAGAAATTATTTTATTGCCATAAAAACATAAAAACAAAGAACTATTACAAAAACATATTAATATCTAACAATGATAACAACTACCATAATGATTAAAAACAAACTTATTTTTAGCAAACGGAGTTAAGCTCAGCACTGGCTGCGTAAACACGAGTGTCTACGCAAGGCTGGTTTTCAGCTTACCCCTATGATCGAGCTAAGGTGTTCGAGTAGCTGCGTGAAGCGGATAGTTTTACTATTTGTTTTTCTTCAGTTCACAAAAAACAGATTTGTTATGTTTATACATACTAGGTGTGTGTGCGTGTGTGTAGTGTGTGTGGAATGCATGTGAGTGTATGGTTCAGCATGTGTGTAATATTTATTATTTGGTTTTAAAGGTTGCCTTAAAATTATCTGTCTGACGCTTTAGTAATAATGTTTTGAATTTAAGTTTAAAAAGATCAAAATTAACTTTTTTCCTCATAGGAGGTGGCATATTATTCCATATTTTCGTGGCGCTATACTTGAAGCAACCTTTAATACTAATGGTCCTATGCTTGGGTATAGAAAGTTTTAGCAGAGATTGTGCACGAGTGCTGGCCGAGTGAACATAATACCACAAAACATAGGTACCTGTTTTGTGATTATACTCACAAAATAGTAGTTTCATTAGTTTGACGAATAATGGGCTTCATCAAACACAGTTAATTACCTAACACACAAGTGCAAACAACTTTAGAAGGTGACGTAGGAACATAGCCATTATTTGATTGCCGAAATAGGGCAAAGGCAAAGCGCGCCCTTATTTGATGAGCAAACAAGTCGTCGATATTCTCAAGATCGGAGTATACTGTTTGACACTGGAATGGATGAATTAGTTGCAAGGTCACGTCTAAATTCTACCGTTTATTATTTATACAAAAAGCCAGTAATTTATAATAATATTTTGCCCATTTCCACGAGAAAGCGCGTAGAGACTGGTTATGTTAATAATGATTAGCGATAATAATATTTGACATAGATGCATGAGTTCAGTAGCTCCACTATATGAAGCTGGAATTGACGACGGCTAGCATTTCGCCGAGGAATTTTAGCACGAAGAGAATCTAATACATTTGCTTTCTACAACCGCCAATAAATAAGTCATAGGATCACTTCTTGCGCTCTCTTCTAACTGCGGTCGACCAACATTGCTTTGTCCTTTAGGTACCTCTACTCTCCACGACTATTCTTCTTTTGTAGAAATGTCATTATCAGGACTGTGATGACCCAATTTCTGATATGGCATCACTGGAGATTGCACTTGCACACAGCTAATAGCTTCGTAGCGTGACTTACATTCGGGGCCTACAACCATTGTCATCTAATCAGCACTCAGAGGACTTTGTGTATAGGGATGTAATAAAAATAAAGAGTAGGTATTGACCGCATAGAAAAAATTAACCTGTCTTCTATTGGAGTTAAATTGTTTCTGGACGCGGGCAACGCAGCCTTCAATATGACACTCATCATCATCATCTCAGCCGTAGGACGTCCACTGCTGAACATATGCCTCCCCCCAATATGATACTCAAGCATAGTTATCCTGACAATGAGTGACAAACTAATCTCAGATTTTTACCAAAACAGTCTGTAGAAAACTCTATTAAAAATTCGTATTATTATACACAGTCATACGAGGTATAAACAAAATTTATCATCTTGTATAAAGCCACATGTAAACAAGCCACAGCCCTGCTTGACCCCATCTAAACAATCGCAAGTTCACCTACCGGCCATAACTCAACTGTGTCGCTGCGATCTGCGACGCAACACGCGCGGCGAAATGCGACAATTTGTCGCAAGATATTGCAGACGTATGGCATTGTTCGTGCTGAATTGAGTGTGAGATGAGATTGTGCATTTTCAAACATTGTTTCGCAGGGAATAGGAATTACGATTTAGTGCATATTTTATTTTATTTTATTTTTAGTTTCGGGAGGAGGAAATCCTTAATGGATTCCACAGAAAGCAGTATTTCTGAGGTTATATCTATGTCCACCGGCGGGGATGGGAGTGCCAGCGTGTACGGAATAAAACCTCCTTCTTCTTTCCTACACACTACAGACATTAGGTCCGCCCCCTGGAATATTAAACTTTTTTTTATTATTAATTATTAGTCTGAACTCCAAGTATTTACAGAGACTTATAAACTAAGTGTGAGTCCAGTCATTTGAACATATTTTTTTCTTTTTTTTATATGTTTCTCTCTGTATATATTTATATTAATTTACAACCTACCTATGTCTCCTGGGGTAAAGCAAACCTAGATAAGTTTAGGGCACGTAACGTCCAAATCTATGAAACCTTATTATCAAGCCTACGCTGCCCGTCTATATGCATGTCTGTTTATGTCTATAGCACTTTAAACTCGTCGTACGTTTCGAACCGTAATATAAAGCAGAATAAGGTGTTGTTATCACAGCCTTACTAGAAATCGTCTTCACACTTCAAGAAACGAACTATTTTCTACCGACTTCCAAAATGGAGGAGGTACTCAATTCGACTGTATTTTTTATATTTGTTACCTCTTAACATTCGACTGGCTGAACTCAGTATTTTTTTTTTGTTTAAAAGCTGTGCTTCTCGTGTGGTCCCATTTAAATTTCATCAAAATCGGTCAAGTAGTTTCTGAGTTACACTCCAATAACTGAATTGAATGGAAGTCTGTTTTAAATTTTTTTAATTGTACTTGTTAAGACTTCGTGTTTGACCTATCATAAAATGCCTAAACGTACGTGCCACACTTGGTGTGAGTATATCTATAAAGTATAAGTAAAAACAAACAGCAATATTGGGCAAATGCGAGTTGGGCTTGCGCTTAGGATAAATACATACAACAATTTATTGTGTAGTAGCACGGAAGAACGGAACCCCCAGTGGGGAGTCTGACTTGCACTTGGCTGGTTTTGTTACTTAACATAAAACATAAACATATTAAACATAAACGTTGATAAAGATATAACAACTATGGGTATATAGAATGGTTCTAAATATTATGTATTAAATTTTATTGCTCGAACGCGGATCAACAAGCCAAGCAAAAAGAGTGCTCAAATATAAAATCGGACTACTCATATATATCATCACATAAATAAAATAAAATTATAAACAAAACGTAAGTAATTCAAATTTAGAACACACGCGCACGATTATGACAATGGAATAGAAATTTCGAATTACAAGAGCCGAGATAGGCAACTGCGTCCACCGCTATTCTGCCGGTCACGCGTCCAACAGATTATAATAATATGGTGACCTTTGATTGTAGGTAGGTACCATGCGAGACTGGACGAGTCTTATACATTTATCTATTGGAATTGTGGCTCCATTTGAATTTATAGAAAGGTAAATGCGGAGTTTTTTTTTAACTCACAGAGTAACAATTATGTACCTTTAAAAAGTACCTACCTAAGTACATATACAAAAAACATAGTTTGAAAGCAGTAGCAGTAGTATTGCAATTTGAGCAAGTGCACAAAATCAGATTTGCATGGACTGGCGTGAACCTGTATCATGAATTAATGACCTGAAATATATAAAGTCACCCATTTATTACATATAACTACTTTCCCGTGTGGTTTATAAATGCTTTGTTTATAAGCTTTACTTGTATATATATTAAAGGAAAAACATTTATTAGTAATAAAAAATTAAATTAAATCATAATAATAATAACTATCTAATCTATAAGCCCCATGGTGGGGGGAAAAGTGGCCAAAACGCTGGCGGCATTGCCACGCTGGATGGCAATGCTAAGTTTTTGCCCAAAATAGGCGCCAGCATTTCGGTCACCCGACGCCTTAAACAAACGTTTCGCCAGATCCCTAAACAAGTTGAGAGCGGACGGCCCCCATGGGCCTAATGTTTCGACCCCAAACGGCATAAACATGTACATTCTGTCTAAATATACATATTTATGACGTTTGAGGTCTTCCGCTTTAGACGCGGCAGCGCCAGCTCGATCAATCGTCCCAGGGAGATGAGACGGCGCCAGTGTGTCCACACATGTAGCATCCCAAACCAGGGGCTGTCCCATCTACCACGGGACGATAGTCATCCCATCTGGCCTCTTGCCGTCATCCCGCATCAATCCGTTCGGTTCCAAAACTGACGAGACTCCAGCACTGACAAATGCCCGACGGATGATATCATTCAAGCTGGCGTGCCGCGGTATGCGCCCCGCGCTCTTTACGCATGAGAGTGCGTGGTGGACGAACCGATCCACCATTTCACCGCAGACACAACGGTGAGGGACCTGGCAAGGGGCACCTACTCGTAGGGATACGGCTATTCGGAAAGTATTGTTGTCCAAAAGATTTCCAACATTTTTAGACGGCAAAGCATGTAGCCAAAGCCCCGACTCCCATCGAGTAACAGCTAACAGGCGAGCACGCTCTGCGGAAGAACTAGTTGAATTGATCAGGTTTTCAAGTTCTAACTCACAGAGCGGCCCGTCCCACTGCCTCTGAGAAGCAGGAGCTTTGGGCAGGGACTGACTTGGACAAGCTATTTTCCAGTTTCCTAAAGCCTCAGTCATATAATTAATTTGAATAGAAGGCAATAAAATTGCCTTTACTAACTTTTGAGTACTGAAAATTGATGAAAGGAATGCGGGTAATGCTACACTAGAAATTTTGCGAATACCGAGACCTCCACACCTAACAGGTAGTGAGGCCTGGCGCCAAGTGCGATCGTCAAAATGTGTGTTAAGTATGGTAGTGAGCGTATCCCTCTGGATGTTGTCAAGTTTTTGTAAAAGTAAAGGATGATTCCAAAACTGACAACATCTAAGAGAATACATAAATTTAGGGACAAAAAGGCAATATCGAATAATAAAATAGGCCATGTGACAATTTATTTTTAGTAGGCGGTCCGAAACTGAGTTAAATTTTTGAATTTTGTCATCAACAAAATCTTCAATTGACTCGTCTAGGATTGGAGACCCTAAGAGGCGAAGAGATCGATTATCTAATATTTTGATATTGGGAGCAATTCGTTCAAAAATGTTTACTATCTTATTTCTTAGTAGTGTTGTAGAATTTGGAATGAAAAGTTCGCATTTTGAAAAGTTGAGAGCAAGACCTATTGAACTAAATTCTGAAATTAAATTTTGTAGGTCTTTAAGAACAGTGTCAACATCTCCTCCTAGGGACCCATCATCCAGGTACCAGACATTAAATTTCGATTCTAATTTTTTGATGATAGGGTGGATTGCTAGGCTAAAAATAGCTGGTCCAAGTGGATCACCTTGTTGGCAGCCTACTTCTGAAGATAACAAATTGTTTTTGTATATTAATTTTGAAGGTTTACCATAACATTGCCAAATGAAATTATATAATAAAAGGGATTTTATTTTTAACTTGTGTCAAAAGAGTGTTTCTATCAAGAGAATTGAATGCGTTCTTAATATCAACCTTCAGCAACACTACACATCCTTCATTTGTTAAAAATGTTCTTAGGGCATGTACCGCCGCCTCACAGCCACCCTGTGAACCAAATCCCAACTGCAAGGGTTGAAAATCCTTGCAGAGAGATTGTTTGATGTGTTTAACACAAATTTTAGCAGTTAGACGACGGTACACTGTTCCAACAACTATGGGCCTTATGCTACCATCTTTTTTAAGAAGAGCGCATAAATTAGCTCCGTATAAAACATTTGTTATTGCGTCATTCACTTTACCTGTTAACATCATATTTACTAGTGAAGTGAGCTCTTTAAGCAGAGAGTCCCAATCTCACCGCAGCTTGCACTGGTCAGGTCTTTTAGGTGTTGTGGCGTAAAAGAGTCGAGGCCCCCCGCTGAACCACTTGGGAAGGATGCTAAAATTTTTCTAAAATCTTTTCCCGTTTTAAAATATGCAATATTAACGCCGGCACAAACTAGGCCACATTATTTGTACCTTGGTGTTAAACTTTATATACTCTAAAATAATGATGAAAGCTTAAATAGTTTGTTTATTACGGATAAACGCGAAAACTACAACCGTATCAATTTGATTCATCATCATCCATCACCATGTGGGTGAAACCGCGGAGCGCAGCTAGTTATTATAAAGTAAGTAGGTACATTTCAGGATAAACCGTAACGCCGATTATGCATTGTTGGTTTTCTACCGACTTCCAAAAAAAGGAGGAGGTATTCAAATCGACTTTATTTTTTTAATGATTGTTACCTCATAACTTTCGACTGGGTGAACCGATTTTCAAAATTCTTTTTTTTTGTTTGGAAGCGGGTGTTTACAAAGTGGTCCCTTTTAAAGTTTATCATATTCGGTCCAGTAGTTTTAAAGTTACACTCCAAAAACTGTAATAGTAAAAAAAACAAAGTAATAGAATGGAAGTCGGTATTAAATTTTTCAAATTGGACTTTTTTTTCTCTAGAATTATTTTCCAGATTTATCAGGCTAAAAACTTAGACTGATCAGTCCTAACATGTGTGTACTGGGTATTTAATAAACACTTATCACCTAAACGATTTTAAGTAAAGCTTGATTTAAGACAAAACAGTGACTTAAACAATTTTAAGTAAAGCCTGATTTAGAACAAAACACAGTGCACCTAAACGATTTAAAGTAAAGCCTGATTTAGAACACAAAACAGTGCACCTAAACGATTTAAAGTAAAGCCTTATTTAAGACACAAAACAGTGCAATGAAACAATTTTAAGTAAAGCCTGATTTAGGACACAAAATAGTGCACATAAACGATACAATTTTAAGTAAAGCCTGATTTAAGGCACAAAACAGTGCACCTAAACGATTTAAAGTAAAGCCGGATTTAAGACACAAAACAGTGGCAGTGGGCATAGAACGGACTTGCCTAAGCGTAAACGTATCGTTAAAAAATTATATCTATCGTGTATCTAGTACAACAGTAGCAAATACTCTAAGAAAGTACTAATAATAACTATAAGAGATATCTAATAGTTTGTACTGTACACGTCAACGATACGATTACGTTACATCTACGCAAATTCGCTAGGCCCATAGTAGTCAGTCAGAATGATCTCATCATCATCATCTCAGTCGAAGGATGTCCAATGCCGAACATATGCCTCCCCCACAAAATGCCAAAAGGACCGTTTGGAAGTGACCTGCATCCAACGTCGTCCTGCTACCTTTATCAGGTCGTCAGTCCACCTTGTCGGTAGACGACCCGCGCTGCGCTTGGCGTTCCGTGGTCTCCACTCCAGGCCCTTCCGACATTATCGGCCATCTGTTCTGCGTGCTATGTGGCCTGACCACTGCCATTTCAACTGGCTTATCTTCTGGGCTATGTCGGTGGCTTTAGTTCGTGTACGGATTTCCTCATTTCTGATTCAATCACGTAGAGAAACCCCAAGATAAGCCCTCTCCATGGCTCGTTTTGCGCTTTTCAGATTGCTTATGAAGGAAGCTGAAACACACAGATCGTTCTAAAACGATCGACATAATATACCTACTGATCATAAAAAACATTTTTTTTTGATTAATAAAACACTTATGTTATGTATATTATGTACCTGTATGTGCTAAATACCAATTTTACGCGCTTTGAACATGCTATCAAAGTCCCATATAAGACCGAATAGTATTATTGTTTTTTTTTTAAATAAATAAGATGTGAAGAAGGCGCTGTCTATAACGTCAAATATTTGCAGACACGGCATTGAGATTGTCACCTGCAGATATCAGTTTAAATATCACATACACCAATCAAAACTGAAAAATCTAATAAGCTATTAAATTTAATTTAAATAAACTCGTCGTCGGTGAATAGATTTCATCACCAGTTGCACACTGACCGCCGAACCGCCTAAGATCCGCCGATATGCTAAGCGGTATGGCATTTACAATCGTGTTGTTACTTATAATGGAAATCTGTATGATACAGTTATATTATATTATACATTAATTATATTAAATGGTGTTATGAAATATTTGAACTGTTTTTATATTATAATATGATTTTAACGCCCTAACGCCTGCTTAGTGAGTCTTCTCCATTCGACTGTATTATTTTATGTTTGTTACCTCAGAACTTTCAACTGGGTGAACCCATTTTGATGATCCTTTTTTTTGTTTGATATAGACCTTCGAGGTGGAATTTGTAAAAAAAAATGTTACCGTTAAAAATTCTGTGAGATTGGACGTGAATGTTTATTTTTGTGGGGATTATTGTGGATTTTTTTCTGCGGAAAACGAGTAATATTTATTATTTCTATTTGGTTTATATTATTTTCCTGTTCCTTTTCTTACATAAGTATATATTACACAAAATATTATGGATCTGTTTCGTTGTACTAGATTTAAAAATTAGTTTAACTATTCTTCTTTTTACTATTACTAGAATACCAGCGCGCCTTAAGTCGAGTGTAGATTACGACCAAATTTCATGATTTTATTTCGCGAAAACTCAGTTTTTCGAGGCTTAAACCTAACTGAAGTTTTAAAAAAAACGTAGTGTAAATTGAATATACGTTCTTATGAAGTATGGGAGCCAATACACGATTGAGCAAACTTGGCTCGATTTTAAATATTTAAATAAATAAATATTCCACAACTATCACACAACGCCATCTAAACCCAAGCTAAGCAGAGCTTGTGTTATGGGTACTAGACAACTGATAAACATACTTATATATATCTAAATACATAAATATTATAGATAAATTACACCCAGACACAGAACAAATGATCATGCTCATTACACAAACATTTGTCCTGTGTGGGAATCGAACCCACGACCTCCGGCATAGCAGTCAGGGTCACTAACCACTAGACCAACAGGCCTGTCAAATGTCAGATTGCAAAAAAATCAGCAAAAATCTCGCCGTGGGAAACAGCATTTTTATTCAATCATGGGCAAATATATTTCAATAAATGTATCATATTCGAACTCCCAATGAAATTTACTAGTAAACTAGGGATTCCTTTACAGTTAAACTTCAATCATTTGATTGTACGAAATATATATAAAAAAATATTCAATTTGTACGTATTCAACTGCATCTTCGCATTACATCGTCCAATCTGATAAGCAATTCTCAACCTTATGTAGAGCATCGTAAATTGTTTTAAAGTTTGGATTGGACCGCGCCTTGTATGCTGTAAGCATCCGCCAATAAAGAATTTTTGGATCTTTCACCACCAAATAGGTCACTGGCTCTAACATACTATTAGCAAACTTTACGTGGTCCGGCAAATTTGTTATAATTTTAGGGTTCACACGCAACAACTAAATATACCCATCTCACCTGACATAATACCTACTCACCATACTAAGTTTACTTACCAAGTTATAATTATCTCATATTCCTCCTATCTAATATATAATTGTGATATAAGTTTTTAAACTGACATGGTCACTAATGCAAGAATTAACGTTAGAAACGGGATATTTACCAATATTGTATTTATACCTAGATTGTTAAAGATATATATATATATATATATATATATAATATTCCTAATAGAAACTTTAATAGAGAGGATGGGTTTTAACTATCGAGAACCCGGAGTCCAGTGGTTCATCTTTGCAAAAACTGAAGAAGGGCCGAAAAAAGCTCGCGAGCAGATACCGTGAGGTATGTGTGTCGAGACCCAGATCGAGTTTCAAGTGACTGTTGTGTCATTGGTAATAAGCCGGAACGCAAGAAACGTGAAAGGAAGAGGGTAGAACATGGCGCATGCAACTGTGCCGAAATATCGAGAGCTCAAAATAAGTACAATACATGGTAAATATCCCGTTTCTAAAGTTAATTCTTATAATGGTGATAAAGATAATGTCCTGTAAACTTTAATGAATCTGTTTTATAACAAACATCATTGGACATTTTGCTCGTATTTCAACACTACAGAGGTTCAAACCGCGGAGTGAACCTTTGTTAAAGTAAAGCATAAACCTTCTGCGCTCCACTTTCACTCGCGTGGTGATGGATGATGATGATGGCAAATCAAAATATATTAATAATAAATAAATATAAATAGAAAATACATTTAAATATAATAAACTGCTTATGTTACTCAAGGTTAATGTAGCTTTATTAAGGCTAAGCGTTCGTAGTGCAGCTTGACTTGGCGATCTTCATCGATCAACAAGTTAAGCAACACTTGCTGCGGTCATTACTTGAATGGGTGACCGCTAGTGGCATTATTCAACTGAGCACTTCCGTGCTTCGGAGGGCACGTTAAGCCGTCGGTCCCGGTTGTTTGCCTTAGGACAACAGTCGTTAGGCTATGTCGAAGGCCTTCAGGCGGCTGGCCATAATAATATGGCCCAGCTCCTCTCTGTGAGAAAGGCTCGAGTCCCAGCAGTGGGAACAAAATGGGCTGATTACGATTATGAAAGGCTAAAGGATCTTTGAAATCAGTCCAGTAGCTTTTTGAGTTTCTCTGTAACAAACATACAAAATCTTCCTCTTTATAATATAAGTATAGAAATACACACTTTTTAGACGCTTAATAAATAAAATAACGCTTACACTCTCATACCCTGAACTAAGATTTCCTGTGTCTGTGGAGGCATAAACACACACACAATAACACATAGCAATCGAAGAACCGAGCACAAACATTTCTGATCATCACACAAATATCTAACCCGGCGAAGTATCGAGCATGAAACACCGCACTTCTCACACTGCACTGCACCGCACTGCACTACAACTTGTTACTCATTCACACAAAAACTACTGAATGGATTTTTAATGAAATTTGGTATATATATATAGATGAAGCGCTAGAATAACCCACGCGAGCGTAAGCACGGGGCTAGTATAATATTATAAAGAGGAAATATTTGTTTGTTTATGTGAATTGAACAGGCTTCGAAACTACAGGACCGATTTGAAAAAATATTTCAATATAAGAATCCAACATCATCCCTGATGAACATACGCTATATATTTTGATTCATCATCATCACCACGCGGGTGAAACCGCGGAGTGCAGCTGGTAATAAATAACAAGGTACAATAGTGGCCACTTATCTTATCATCTAGGCAAAACTCCTAATTAGTATTGCCAGATAGCAATTTGCACTTTGTCGCGTTGTTGCGACATACAAACATACGGACATACGAAATGTCAGCCTGATACACGTTGTAAGGCACTTAAACTGCTAATTAAAATGAGGTTACAGTGTATAGAAAGAAGTAGGATCAGTAGTACGATTGTTTGTTTTCTTAATAACTGCAACCTGAAAGTCAACCCGTGTGCATGGAATTTGTCTATCGTACAGGTCAAATCCGGGATAAAAAGTATGCCATGACCACTGATTCCTGGTAATCTTTTGTTTTGGCATTCTTTCATCACGTCTCTCCATGTTGCAAATTTCAGTTAAGTCGGCGAGAGTATAATTATAGTGGAAAATAAAACATTGAATGTACATCCATCCCTAATCTAATCTAAGAATGGAGTCACCCAAATTATTAGGTGAGCCTGACTTCTTAATTACTTTTTTGTGGCA
Source organism: Selenia dentaria (assembly GCA_917880725.1). Lineage (NCBI taxonomy): Eukaryota > Metazoa > Arthropoda > Insecta > Lepidoptera > Geometridae > Selenia > Selenia dentaria. Next base: position 9,904,680 of record OU862891.1, read on the forward strand.
TTAATTAAATCAAAACACATTGAACATCTACATTTTAAAGTTGTACACTTTCTAATTATTCTCATGAAATCTTGCTAACATTATGACAAATTGCTGTTTTATTTTGTGTAATTTATCAATACATTGACATTTCATGTTAATAATTTAGAACATAAAAAATCAAACTCTACCTCTACGAACATAGCTAAAAGAACTAGTAGGTACTAACTTACATAAATAATATCATTGTATAATATTACGTTACTGTAATGCAAATACAAAAAAAAAACATTTATATACCCAAACCCCACTCAAATAATGGCAAAAATAAATGTGCTTTGATGGAGCCAAATTAATTAGCAAACTTCAAAAAGCCTTATAATGTTTAAAGCCAAAAACTACTAAACCAATTAAAAAACTATTTCATTATTGGAAAGCTACATTATTCTGGAGTAACACAAGCTATATTTATAATTAATAAGTATCATTTTAAGGCGAAACAGAGCTCGCGGAGACAGCAGCTAGATTTCTAAAATAAATTGAATTCTTCTCTTAATATATCTCAAAAACTATTGGTGACACGATATATATATACGTCTTTTCCAACTTTTCTTGTATTCTATGACACCATTGGCGCTGAAGGACATTGGACTTGAAAAATAATATTCACGATGAAGTAAATGTCCTTTAGTGCATATAATGGAACCAACTAGCTAAGTATACGAAATCATACTATCGTGATAGGATATCACTTACTAAATTTGGATTAAAATCTAAGCTGTTAATATATAAAAAAAAATGAAACACGACCAAATCAAAAATCTTCAATGGCTGCCACATATTAACATCAGATAGCGTTCCTAAACTTTGTCTACTGTTTTTTTATTCTATGTCACCGTCGTGCCTTAGAACAATAGACGCGTGGAAAGCAAGAAATGTCCTTTAGCTAATGGCCCGTGTGACAATAATGGTACCAACTGGCTAGTCATATGAACTCACACGATCGTGATAGTTTGCACTGAATTTTATTTGTATTGCTTCAATATTTTCTTAATAATTTAAGAAGAAATCTGTTCGTGTATTAAACAAACAAAAGTTTATGAGTGCACAATATGACAATTTTGGTATAATACACGGATATGGTAATTACGAGTGAATTAGCAGCTATATCCGCAGGGCTATTATGTATCTCAGTTGCTAACAATTGATGATTGAAATCGAGAAAAATGGCGGCTCTATGTCACTTTTGTCAACTCCAATTATGAACTTACTACATTTTTGATTACTAGAGTTGTCAAAAGTGACATAGAGCCGCCATTTTTTAAGATTCTATTAAACATTTTTGTTACCAACTGAGACACATAATAGCCCTGCCGGGCCGATATAAAAAGTTACATTGAAATATGATTAGAACTCACGCATGCTGAGAAGTGCCTGATACCAGTACTTACCAACCTGACACTTCGGTCAGGATAAAAATAATCATAATCAATCTGTCATAATCAATTTGTTTACGTATCAATAATTATAAGTAATTATAAGTACTCAAGAAGTCTTATGTTTCTTCTTTCTTAATGCGCCAAGCCAAGGACTGAAATTTATTGTCTGAGTCTGTTTCCGATCAGAGATCACATACAATCTTGGAGTTTTGCAAAGCCTCGTGCAAAGGACAAAACAGAGTTCACGGAATTAGAAATTCAAGTTAGCTGTAAAAATAGTTTAGAAAAACCATATTATTTATTAGTAAGAAATTTGGAAGGCAAAGATGCTTAGAGTATTACATTTTTGCCAAGTCGTTATCAAAAGTGTATTTTATGAGACCGAGGAGCTTATTTGCAGTCTGTATAGTGTATAGCATAAAGTCGTTAAGAAACACCTAAAATTAAATACCTTATAAAACATTAACAATTCCTATTTGATTTTCTTACACATCACACCATATTAATTAAATTAATAACTAAGACTAAATGCTGTGTGTTAATGAATCGATTCAATTTTGTTTTCTTGATCTTCTGTTGTATCATTAACTGTACTGTCTCCTGGTAACTTCGCACCAGAGTCCCAAGATACAAGCCTTGTGCTTAGTTTGGGGCTCACTGATATACTCTTTTGATTTAGTACAATGTGTTCTATGTTAGTTAAGTTTTTTACAGTAAGCTGTTCATATTGTGTATCTTTTACTCTGGGTAAATAAATTTATCTTTATCTTTATCTTTATTTATATCTGACATAGTATTATAATTGCATCGTTCGTAACTGTTATACAATCTTTACTCCGGCATCATTATTTTTATAGTTACAGTTAGCCAAATTTTAGCAGCCGTGCGATTATCTAAGAGCAAACATCGTTGCATCTTTTACAACATCCGTGAAACAAATGACGAGGTGGCTAGATGTTGGAAAAACAACCTTATATACAAGGGCGATATCTCATAAAGTATTTGACATCGGTGAACTCGTAGACGAGCGCATCGACGAATCATTAGAGAATCGCATGGCTGATTGCATCCGTACTTTACAAAGCACGTAAAGCCATCGGCCCTTATCGTTGTTATTTTTGACAATGGTCGTGTGGAGTTTGCTCCAAATTTTTCTATAGATCAATCCACAAAATAATAGATAGGTCATTTATAGAAACCCACTGTTATAGGACATTCATTGTTAATTAATGTTGGACGCATTCTGGTGGCTACAAAATTTCGATACTAGGTTCGGCCTCTAACCTATCTGCCAAGCTGCACTAGACCTGTAGGGCTATTATGTATCTCAGTTGCTAACACATGATGATTATATCGAAAAAAATGGCGGCTCTATGTATTTTTTCTCAGCTCGAGTAACTTACTAACTTACTAACTTACTAACATTTTTGATTACTGGAGTTGTCAAAACTGACATAGAGCCGCCATTTTCTAGATTTCATTCAACATTTGTTAGCAACTGAGATACATAATAGCCCTGCTGTGCTTCTTTTTTTAAAATACTCGTGTCTGTGTGTGGGACCGTAATGTCCAGAATATGCTTTATTCTATTCCTTAAATATTCTTTAGAGGCAAATTCAACTATTGTTAAGAACTAAAGCTAAATCTAAAACAAAATATAATAACTCAAAGCACTTTACTGTATCATTTCTGGCCTAAAGCTAAATGCAATTTCCTATTCTCCATACATTGGCAACATTATAGGACAAAACACAGGGTACCCGCAATACTATGTTATTGTATCGCGACAAGAGATATCTGATCTGTATTATTTATCTGTCAGGTATATGCATGACAATTTTATAGATTATATCAATGCATGCGTGGTGAGTAGGGTATATGCAAGAACTTCAGACAAAACATTTACTACAATTTTACGTAACTGTTCCTTTAGCATTCGTTACAATTTGCAATGTTATTATAAAATGTATTCCTGAGTATGGTTACTCAAGGTTACTCGCTTCTTAATTAGGAAGTGAACAATTTAATGAAGGCAACTTACTTGTTATCGAATAAAATATTATAGAACACGCTTAGAAGACGAACAAACGAATAAACGCACATTGATTTTCATATCTATATTAGACCAGCTGACCCTCCTCCCGCAGCTTCGTGTTAATGGTGGACGGGATGTCAAAGACCCATTCACAGAAAAGTCGTTCCTGAAGGGATGCTCACAACATAAAAGGTATCAACTGCAGAAATTCTAACTTTGTAGCGCCAGCGGCTTAGGGTCTCCGTTAATAAGTCAGTCAATCAGAACATGTAATAACTATATATAGACATTTAATAGTTTTTTCACTTTATTATTAGTGACGGAATGATCTGTCGGAATGAGGGATTCATCTGTCTGTCACCTAGAGCTCTATTACACGAAACAACGTTTCCTGCGATATTATTTCGACAGAAACAAGTTTTGCCGTTTTAGCATTAAGTGAAATCAAATTAACTAACAAACACAGCCACTTTAAACATTATATTAACATGATTTTTGTGCTAGTGTTGCTACTTCTGATATTCATACGTATACTATCCTGAACAATGCATAGACCACGCTCCATCCATAGCTTTTGTTCGATACACGCACTCACCGTGCGCCCGCGCCGTTTTCCGCTACGTCGATTATTTTATCGATTCCACATGAATCGTAATGTACCGATAGAATAGGGACGGTATTGTCGATATTATCGATTTTGAGGACCACCCCTATCGAATGCAATGACATGCTTGCGCTGAAAAACGATCATTGGATAGCATAGGTACTAGATAGTGCCTTGGTTTCGTATCCTATCAAGTGACGAAGCTGGTTAGGTGATTTTATGATGGTAAATGTGGTAAGTGACATGCTAATTCACAGCAACATAACATATACATTTCACAGTCGCATCACTTTATTGTAAAAATTGCTTATCCCGAGGAAGAAATTGAAAAAGTTTGTAAAAAGGTAAAGGTAGTAAAAATCATTTTAGAACTTAGCGATCAACTAGAGAAACCTCACTAGTATTATTTTAAGTTATTCTTTGAGTATTGCAAATATTACGATAACCGCAACTAGTTACGTGTACTTGACTCTTGAGAAAATCTTCTTATAAGGGATGTTTTTTTTAATTTAATTAGTTATTTTTAATTTAAATATTATTATGTAATTATAAGTAATATTACTAACAGCTGGCACCGCGTTCCGTACCTTTTTTACCTTTCCTTTTTTATAATATTTTAATATAATATTTTTATATCTTGCTTCTTATTCCACAATCTTACATGCTACTATAATAATAAACTATTATTAATAAGAAGAGCCGGTCCAAGTGGCGTTCTATGGGGGAGGCGTATGTTCGGCAGTGGACGTCTTCCGGCTGATAAAGATGATGATGATTAAGAAGAGTGACGAGAAGGTTTCGTCTGCAGTTCGAGCACACTGTTTTGTCTTCTTTTTTATATTGACGTATATGAGTAGCCTTTTCGGTTTTTTTAGTATTATATTATATACCATATACATACTATATTACACAACATTATATTGTACTAGCTGCGCCCGCGGTTTCACCCGCGTGGTGATGTATAATGAAAAATAGATTTTGACCGATTCTAAGACCTACTGAATATACACACAAAATGTCATACAAATTGGTCTAGCCATTTCGGAGGAGTTTCGTAACAAACACCGCAACACGAGAATTTTATATATTAGAAGATATACTAACACCATCTGTATAATGCCCATGTTGTACCTACCCCAATATCAGTTGGGAACTCAGTTCTCGAAGTTGTTGACGAGTACATCTACCTGGGACAGACAGTCAAACTAGGCAGGTCCAACTTCTAGAAAGAGGTCAATCGTCGAATCCAACTCGGCTGGGCAGCGTTCCGGAAACTTCGCGAAGTCTTCTCGTCAAAAATACCTCAGTGCCTCAAGACAAGAGTCTTCGACCAATGTGTGTTACCAGTGATGACTTATGGCACTGAATCGTGGTCTCTTACTATGGGCCTCATAGATAAGCTCAAAGTCGCACAACGAGCTATGGAGGGGGCTATGCTCGGGGTTTCTCTACGTGATCGAATCAGAAATGAGGAGATCCGTAGAAGAACGAAAGTCACCGACATAGCTCAGAAGATTAGCCAGTTAAAGTGGCAGTGGGCAGGGCACATAGCACGCAGAACAGATGGCCGATGGGGCCGAAAGGTTCTGGAGTTGAGACCACGTACCGGCAAGCGCAGCGTAGGTCGTCCACCGACACGGTGGACAGACGACCTGAGGAAGGTCGCAGGACGACGTTCGATGCAGGCCGCTTCCAACCGGTCCTTTTGGAAAATCATGGGGGAGGCCTATGTTCAGCAGAGGACGTCCTACGGCTGAGATGATGATGATGATGATGACTAACACCATGAAACTATGCTCAGTTAATGATATGCATGCTAATAGTTCCTTAGTTAATTGGCAGTTTATTAATGATTGAAGTCCAACGATACAAATATAACTAGAAACATATAAAGCAAAGATTGCAATTGTTTTCAATAGAATATATTTTATTTTTTTTATTTAAGACATTAAAGTTTACAATGTTTGTAATACATGCTTAAACATTTTTTCATTTTAATCTTGACAGAACTTATTTATAAGAAAGTCTTTGGCCACAAGATGTCACTTATTGTAAGAGCAAATGCTATGACTATAGATTACTAGCTGACCCGCCAGCGGCTTCGCTCGCTTGGTCTTGGTGTGGTGGTGGAAGTGCCGTTTTAAAACCTCGAGGTCAGGGGTTTGATCCACGGGTTGACAGTAATTGGGTTTTTCTAAGAACGAAAGGTTTTGTCAATAACAGTTCGGAGACTGGAACTGTGCCCAATGGTAAATGATAGTAGATGGCCTAGTAGATGGCAATACGCTCGCCCCCTGTTATTTAACAGGGGGCGAGCCTATTTTTATAGGCTATATTTATTTAGCCTTTTTTGTAAGTTACTTCTTATAGGAATAGAAACGAAAACACCTAACACATGTATTACCTAAATACTTATAAGATGTTTCACAACGTATTTATGTAAATAATAAAACTTTTTTAGGTTTTCTCTCCGTGTCGAAGGTGAATGTCAATCCACGCGGGCCAAGTTTTAAGACATTGTTAGCTTTTTTACAATTTTGCAAGTATTGAGAACTACTGCTTTATGAGGTAATTTAAATGCTGACGTTTCAGAACTATACAATTCAAGGCAATTATTATTATAGGAATCAGAATCAAGATTTCAAACCGGTCAATGAAAAGGGTATGTCGAAGTTTTCAGGCAGCTCGAAGGCCTTCGACATAGCCTAAAGATTGTTGTCATAAAACAAACAACCGGCATCGACGGCTTAACGTGCCCTCCAAAACACGGAAGCACTCAGTTGAATAATTCAGCTGCAGCTAGCGATCACTCATCCAACTCTTGACCGCAGCTAGCGTGAAGAGTTCTGTGATCTTATTTCTTGCTCACCATTCCGATCCTGAACTTCTAATTCTGGCCTAACATTGCATCCATATACTGTTCAAAATTTCTTACCACAAACAAAAGAGTTTGGCAGTTCCTGCCTCTGTCATGTAAGTAAATTGCGGAATGCTCTGCCAGCGTACGTACGAGTATTTCCTTGCAGCTATGGCCCTGGGTATTTCAAGGGGGGCGTGAAAATAATCTTTCAGGTCATTATAAGGATGGCGATTAGGGTAGCTGACGGCTGCGTTATAGTCATCGCTTCTTGATTCCATTTTCGCCTTTCATCAGGCGAGAGGGACTGACTTTGATGAAACATTATAAAAAAAACAATAACAAAAAACGCGTTGCTTAAAATGTTCGCCAAGTAATGCTCCACTGTGAGCATTTCATATATAGGTATATAGAAATAGTATTGAAGAAACTTTTGGACTAGAAAATAATCTCAAAAGAGTTCACCAATTCTATTTCTATATCTCCACTGCGAGCACTTCATATATAGGTATATAGAAATAGTATTGAAGAAACTTTTGGACTAGAAAATAATCTCAAAAGAGTTCACCAACTCTATTTCTTTATCTCCACTGCGAGCACTTCATATATAGGTATATATAAATAGTATTGAAGAAACTTTTGGACTAGAAAATAATCTCAAAAGAGTTCACCAATTCTATTTCTATATCTCCACTGCGAGCACTTCATATATACGAGTAGGTATATAGAAATAGTATTGAAGAAACTTTTGGACTAGAAAATAATCTCGAAAGAGTTCACCAATTCTATTTCTATATCTCCACTGCGAGCACTCCATATATAGGTATATAGAAATAGTATTGAAGAAACTTTTGGACTAGAAAATAATCTCGAAAGAGTCCACCAATAATATTTCTATATCTCCACTGCGAGCACTTCATATATAGGTATATAGAAATAGTATTGAAGAAACTTTTGGACCAGAAAATAATCTCGAAAGAGTTCATCAATACTATTTCTATATCTCCACTGCGAGCACTTCATATATAGGTATATAAAAATAGTATTGAAGAAACTTTTGGACTAGAAAATAATCTCGAATGAGTTCACCAATTCTATTTCTATATCTCCACTGCGAGCACTTCATATATAGGTATATAGAAATGGTATTGAAGAAACTTTTGGACTAGAAAATAATCTCGAAAGAGTTCACCAATTCTATTTCTATATCTCCACTGCGAGCACTTCATATATAGGTATATAGAAATGGTATTGAAGAAACATTTGGACTGGAAAATAATCTCAAAGAGTTCACCAGTACTGCAGACAAGAAAATATTTAGAGAACAGCAACATCCACATTCGATTAAAAGTAACACGTTGCAATAAAGCAAACATGGTGTCCTGCTGTTGCGCGTGCACAGTCGGCTCTCCTTATTAGTATTGTGGTACAAGCCACATATCATGAGGACGTGCGTCTATGCCTCGAGAGTATGCACCATTATTATAATGTACTATGTGAGAAAAAGCCATCGCTGTTAGAACTATTTTTAAACGAATGTGGTTTAATCATATTGCAAAAATAATTTCTAGTTGTCCAGTGTATGTGAAGGTGTCTAGAATAGAAACAGATTTGTATAGCTTAGTTAGATACAGTGGAATAATTTAAACCTCGAGGACGTTGTGATCAATTCCCGTCCTTAGATTTTTCAACTAACTTCCAAGGAGAAGGTTCTCAAGTCGACGCGTATGTTTTTTTTAGTATGATAGCGCATAACTATTTACAGAGTCGTCCGATTAGGTAATTCTTTATTTTATTAATAAGGTTCACAAAAAAGGGTAAACATTGTTTTTACGAAAAAATGGAACTTCAACACTAAAAAGTGTGAAATAACTTGTCGGAGTCAGTACCATGCGCACAATATTGTGATAATATGTACATTTGAGCTATTATGTGCTGACTTCAACAAAGTATTTCAAGCTTTTTAGTCTGTTCCATTTTCTACCGACATCCAAAGAGGAGGAGGTACTCGATTCAACTGTATTTTTATGTTTGTTACCTCATAACTTTCGACTGGGTGATCTGATTCTCAAAATTATTTTTTGTTTGAAAGGTGGTCTTTCCCGTGTGGTCCGATTTCATCAAATTCGGTGTAGTAGTTTTTGAGTTACACTCCAAAAACTGAATAGAATGGAAGTCGGTTTAAAATTTTTCAAAGTACTTGTCTTGTAAAACTTTTTTTTTATAGGAGAAGCTGTTTCTGATGTAAAAATATTGTTATATTTAAAATTTTATTACAATGGCAACTGGCTAATATATCGATTAAACCTACATATGTAAATATATTAGTACGCCTACATTTATATTTTACATTCCTGCTTTTTATTCGTAAACTAAACAATGTTCTCATCCATGTTTCTTTGGGCAAACATCATAAATCCCATACCCGCTTTCTAACCGTATCATTGTTCGATTTTTTCGCATGTAACTATTTATTGGTACACGACTGGTAACATTTTAATTTTAGTAACATGTTGTTCACAGTATTGTACATATTATTGTACAACATCATCAGCCCTACTCAAATTCGCCGAAGCACACTTCGTGTTAAAGGTTTCTTTATGGTATAGCACATACGGACTAGAATTGTAAATCGATAGCAGCCTATATTTCAGTCTTTACTTGTTTTTCCTTTGTAACTTAGACTAGACTAGACGATAGGTCGTCTAGTGATTACTTCATTGAGAAGTAGTACTTCAACATAAAATCTTATTCTATAGTCGAGCAATGAACGTTTCTTACTAAAGTAAATGCTTAAGTACCTAAGTAATGACATAACCCTATCAAAATTGAATGTATCATTTCACACTTGTTGGTGTTGCTGGTTGTTGTCATGGGATTTTATTTTTAACAGCATAATAGATCCTTCACAATTCAGACTTGTGTGCGCATGTAGTTTTTATACAACTTCATTTTTGCGATAAGAAAGAAAAATGTACGTGTTGTCATTGCTTAAGTAAATGAAATGGTGACTATTAATCGGCTAAGAATTCTAGCTTATGATAGTTCTAGCTTTAGGCAAATGCTAGTCTGTAGAATTAAAATCATTGCTTAAGTAATTACTTTTACTTGTTTATAAATACGGCAGATAGTAATAGTTACCACTACTTTAGTAGTACACAGTAATAAGCCCCTTTATCCTAATTGGTAAGGAAAGGACCCGTTCTTCGATGCGAGCCCTAAGGTTCATCCTGGCCAATGTAAATATTTTTGTCATAAGCAGAAATGTGTTTTCGGGTATTTGATGATTTTAATAGAATTCTAGTGCAAATTTGTGTTAACCACACCATGTCGCATTTCCTGGAGAAGTAGTTTGATCTCTGAGAAAACAATTGTATTCTTGGCCAAATTGGCGAAGCCTCTACTGCACGTAAAAACAGCAAGCTATTTCCTATTATCTCTATTTGAATCTCACATGTAGCCTTTCCTTTGATACTCTAGCCATCAAGCAATTCTTTATCTCAATATCATGTAAATTTGCAACGTCTGCATGACAGGAGATGTCTACACATCTCCTGTCATGCAGACGTTGCTACATGTGAGATTCAAATAGAGATAATAGGAAATAGCTTGCTGTTTTTAGGACATAATTATTTAGATATATAAAAATTGGGACTATAGTTTTATAGAATCACGACACCTATCAGGCACGATATCCGAGAAAGTTTCTTCGGAAAATTACAATAAGTCTACTTTTTAATCTTCTAATACAGTATTCTGATTACAATACTGTTGATAGTTTGTATATTTTCTGTTAACAGGCCATTTCAATTATGCGAAGTACTTATTAGCAGCATTCCGCAATCTCCGCGAAGTCGCGTCCAATACACCTCAGTGCCTTATGACAAAAGTCTTTGATCAGTGTGTGTTACCAGTGATGACTTATGGCAGTGAAACGTGGTCTCTTACTATGGGACTCTTAAGTAAGCTTAAAATCGCACAACGAGCTTTGGAAAGGGCTATGTGGGGTCTCTCTACGTGATTGAATCAGAAATAAAGGGATCCGTAGACGAACTAAAGTCACTGATATAGCCCAGCAGACAAGGCAGTTCAAGTGGCAGTGGGCAGGCCACAAAGCACACAAAACTGATGGCGGATGGGGCTAGATATTTTGGAGTGAAGACCACGGACCGGCAAGCGCAGCGTAGGTCATCTACTGACAAGGTGGACAGACGATCTTATATATAAAAGGTCGCAGGACGACGCTGGATGCAGGCCGCATACACCAGTCCTTAAAGATGTTATCGAGATAATGAAATTCTTATCCGCGTCAAAAACATAAAATATATCAATCATATTTTATAAATGGTATAAATAAATACCGTAAAATCACCCTATACAAACCCATCAAATACAATTTACGTGAAAACGCCCACATATACAGAAGGGCACCTTATCAAACTTGTCGCTTGAACAGTTAAGTACGCCATTCAATCTCCCAATAATGTGCAATACACTGTGTTACAATGTCACCTAAACTTCCCCCGATGTAGGTAAACCGTTTAATGTGCCACTTCTTCAAAACAGGGAAATTGCTACTCTGTGACTTAATCTGACGACACAGAATAGGAAAACACCGTTTTTTTTTTTCGAAAAAAGAACTCTCATTTTTATATCCCAAATTAATAAAAACAAAAATAGGCTTTAACATACGCTAATAAAGTTGATTTCAGCTTCGTTGATCACGGATTTGCAGTAGGAAAAGGGGAGAAAGGGCAAACACTGTCATATTAAGTGAGCACATGAGAGGGAAACGCGAAAATGTGTGGGAAAATCGGATATAGACGTTTATCGTTGGATTTTTCGCGTGATTTAGCCGCGACAAATCTGTGCTACACGACTAGTATATCTTGATCTCTGCTCTTTAGGGTTAATTTCCGGGTTAAGGATCAGTGTAGCTTGGTACTATTTTACTAATACGCTGTTGACATAAGGGCATGTCGATTTATTGCCGTTTATTCGGGAAAGGGGATGTCGTGTCTAACTTTTTCTATTTGGCGTAATTGTCGTTATCGTATGTTTTGTGGTGAGTGGTCTTGTTGCTTTTATATCGTTTCGAAGAATAAAAAGAAAGGCTTCTTTCTATTTGAACTTTCAACGCTGCAATGTTTGCATCACCTAAATCAACAGTAATAAGTGATAAGCGATTAGTAATTTAAATTACAAATTATTCTAAAATTAGGATTATCACTGTTTATGCTTGTAAGTGTTGTTTATGCCCTATGTAAGCGGAATAAACGGCTTTTTATGGTCTAGTACAAAACGTCTGTTTTTTAACGCAGTGTCATAAAAATATTATGTTGTTTAAATGTAAGAGGTTCAGTTTGCAGTATATTTCCTGTAGGAAGCTTAAGTCAATAACACAAATTATGGCAGTATTAAAGAACCAAACGTAACTTTTGCCGTATTTATGTTTTAAATTGCCATATCCAAAGCCTTAATAATGAAAATATAACTAAAAATATTCTTTTATAATATTTCAAGTTATATTTTTCAATATGAGTCTGAGTCTATAACTAGTGCATAAAACCTATTTATCAGCAACTGAAATATCATATGTTAAACGTCTCGGAAAACTGGTTTGTTAAAAATATGTAAAATGACTAGCTAAACAATTCTATTTAACTCAAAATCAAAGGAATCAATATTTAAAAAAACAAGTGTTTCTATATGAATAGCTTTTTAAGACATGATTGATCGAACTATAACAAGAATAATTATCAATTATGGAAAATAAATCAAACATTTTCCCTCTTATCATCATACCAACAATTTGATTTACAATCAGCAGTAGTGTATCATCGCTAATAGGGCTATCAAGCCTTGGTAGAATTTTATATCATAAAATTAATCATACGGAACCCTCGGGGTGTATTGTAAGAGCCGTATGGTGTGCGACATCGTTACACTGTAAGACAGTGACTTGTGATCAGCATTTTTGATAATTTTGTGATATGGTGATAGGTAATACAGCATGGATATATTAGCTTTAAAAATGGGATATTTACCATGTATTGTATTGATTTTTAGTTCTCGATATTTCTCTATCTGCGAGTAGGTGTTGTTATGAGAATGGGCCAAAAATAACCTATGACATTAAGATATATTTTAATATAGGCTTACGTAAATATAACTTTAATTCTACATAAAATTACGTATTTAAAATAATTTTGAAAAAGAACAAAAATGTTTCTAATAAAACAGCTTTAAAGAAATATTATAAAGTATTTGCTTTCCCGTCCCGGTTTTTCTGTTATATCTCTGTTTCGCTGACCATGGAAAAGTTGTACGAAATCGAACGAAAATAAAAGATACCTACAATATGGGTATCGTATGAACAATTTTTTTATGCAATCAAGTGTGGAGACGGCTTAAACGTGGGCCAATGGTAAGCACAGCCTTGTTTATGGCAGCTTCAGTGCCACCAAGAGTATATAACTTAAGTTTTTCAACAGTTTTGCGTGGCATACTGCATCGCGCATAGCACCCTGAGATATTGATTTCTCAGTCTTTCGCCCAGTAGTTAATTTCTATTGCCACGCCTAACGTAGTGATGTTTGCGCATTGTTGCTACGCGGCAAAAGGTCTGGCACTACAGTGATGCCAATCAATGTGGTATCTATGGTGGTAATACCACCTAATTTTAAAAATATGCCAAATCAAAAGACAAGAGGTTAAATTTATAAATTCTCTCTGTGTGTGACCGTTTCCTCATGACTGAGGATCGTGGTCATCGGTGGATGTGGATGGTGTACACCAAGATCGTATAATCTGCTTCCATCGGTGCCATATCCATCTCTGACAACTGAGCAAAACTTTTGCTCAGTTGTCAGAAACGCGATGGATACGCATCATTTATAAATTAACACTAATAAACACGAAAAACAAACAAAAAACATATAAGAAGCATTTGCATATGGTTGAGTATCCTTGTTTCTCTTGGTTTGCATCCAGACGGTAGAGGGTATATACTAAAACCCCGTCCCCTCACGAAGTCGAAAGTTTACGTACTGCTGAGCTTATATGTACGCAGCAAAATCGGGAATAGAAATGGGTTGAGGCTATAATTATCAGATGATATATGATATATGGTACTGGCCGAGAGATACCATTTGTCAAAGGAGTTAGTGGTCCACTATACTTGGGTAAGATCAGACATAGTTTTGCCGTGGATCAGAAGTCTGGAACTGTTATATCATCTGTGATGTAACATTAGTTTAGAGAAATGGTTTATCATGTCATGACATATATATTTAATGCAGCGTTTATGCTTTAAAGATACCTTATTATCTTAATTCTTTCTAATATTATAAATGCAAATGTTTGGATAGATTTTTAATAGATTGGACCTTTTTGGTGGTAGTGCCACGCTGTAACCCCACAGTCGAATGATTCGACACGACCGGGGAAGTACCTACTCCCACATAACACTTGGTGGAGGTGAAGTATTATACCTTGCTATTGCGTTTCAGTCGGTCTGTGGGAGTTTCCGGAGGCCCGATTCCCTCCTCCCCCGAACCCCACTATTCTTTCCCATCCTCCTCCGCACTCATCCCTTCCATCTCTTCCTTACTATCTTCCTTCCTCAAAGGTCGGCAACGCATCCTCGAGACCACTGGTATTGCGTATGTCCGTGGGCGACGGTATCACTTACCATCAGGTGAGCCGCTTGCTCGTTAGCCAACCTACCCCTTAAAAAAGATGAAGGTTTGTTACTTACTTAATTCCTCTAAAACGGCTGAATGGATTTTGATAGATATGTAGATAAATGAGGTCCTCGAATAACATATTATATTATATTATATTATATTATATTATATTATATTATATTATATTATATTATATTATATTATATTATATTATATTATATTATATTATATTATATTATATTATATTATATTATATTATATTATATTATATTATATTATATTATATTATATTATATTATATTATATTATATTATATTATATTATATTATATTATATTATATTATATTATATTATATTATATTATATTATATTATATTATATTATATTATATTATATTATATTATATTATATTATATTATATTATATTATATTATATTATATTATATTATATTATATTATATTATATTATATTATATTATATTATATTATATTATATTATATTATTTTATATTATATTATATTATATTATATTATATTATGTTCTTTTTTGAGGTTTTCCTCTACTCGAGCTTGTGGCTCGGTTTACTGAGCTCCCGCCCTGAAGCCATCAGGGAAAGGGTGGCTCAGTTCCCCCGCTAACAAATACTGTGTCGCCTAACACCTTGTTGATTATTGTAACAGCAGGCAGCAATACACACAGTATTGCTGCCTGTTTTTGGATGATGTGTGTATTTATATTTGAGTCCAGTTTATCGCAGTATCTGTGTAGGCTTTTAGCTACAGCTCCAGTGGCTCCTACAACTATGGGTATAACTTCTGTGGGTGTTTTCCATAGCCTGGTTATTTCGACTTTAAGTGCGTGGTATTTACTTAATTTCTCTATTTCTTTTGGTCCTATATTGTAGTCTGATGGTACTGTGATGTCAATTAGGTATGTCTTGTTTTCTAACTTGTTGATGTATATTATGTCTGGTCTATTGTGTACTATTGTAACATCTGTCTGAACCGGTACCTCCCACATTAGTTTGGCACTGTCATTTTCCTTGACCTGCGGTTGCGTTAGGTGTTCTTGCCACCACAGGTTGGAGATGGGGAATTTATGTTTTTTGGCTAGGGTCCAGAATATGTATTGTACAATATTGTTATGTCTTATGGTGTAGTAAGTGCCGGCCAGTTTTTCACACCCTGAGACAATGTGTTGTGTGGTCTCATCTTTTACTGAACATAGACGACATTTGCCGTCTACGGCTCTTTTTAAGATGTCCCTTTCATGCTGTTTGGTGACTACTGCTTGATCCTGAATTGCAAATATGCATGATTCTAATGTAGGCGATACCGGTTGTTTTTTAAGCCACTGGAATGACTGCTTTGTATCTATATTTTCTTTGTCTTAAACTGCTTTGTAGAACTGCCCGTGTAAGGGTTTTGCTTTAACTTTTTCTATTGCTGTTTTAGTTACTGCGTGTTTTATTTCCTTATCTATATATTTTTCATAGCGGCGTAAACCTATGTCTTCTAAATTTGTTTGTGTTTCTTTAGCTTATGAGTATTTGTCTTTTTTTCTGTCGTGCTCTACTATTGCTCTTAATATGTAGTCCTTTTCTGTTTCTAGATATGTTCTGTATTTTATAATCTGTGTTTTGTATAATGTCTCTAAACTTGTCAAACCTCTTCCTCCTTCGTCTGTTGGTAAGTATAACTGTTCTACTTCTGATTTTTTTTGGTGTGCTTTTTTAATTGTAAGAATTTTCCTAGTTTTAATGTCTATCTTTTTTTAAAACTGCTGTTGAGTAATTTATAATACCGAAAGTGTATAACAAAACCAGGACCGCGTAAATGTTAATCGCCTTCAGTAGATTTCGGGCATTGAGATGTGAAGATGTTAGTTTTTTCACGCGACGGAAGTATTCTTTTTCTATACTTTGTCTTACTTTTCCGTGATCTATTTTCCCGGCTTCATTGATACCTAAATACTTATACTGTTCATCTTTCTGCAGGTGTTTGAACTCGTCTCCACTCAGTAGTATGTGCCCATGCCCTCGATGTTCTTTTCTCCTACCAGATACTAAATGTAACACATTGCATTTATTTAATCCGAATTTCATCCCTATGTCCTTGGTAAATGTTTCTGTGCTGTCTATTAAAACTTTAAGGTTTGTCTTGTTGTTTGCATAAATCTTTAGATAATCCATGTACAGCAAGTGGTTGATTGTGGTGGCGTCTTTGAGTTGATAGCCTTTAAATTTATATTTGTGAAGGATTTGGGAGATGGGATTTATGCCCAGGCAGAATAGCAGTGGTGATAGTGAGTCACCTTGGAATATTCCTCGGCGGATAAAGATGGGATCGGTGGTTACAGACGTGTTCGATCCGCGAGCTGTCATGATCACATTCCATGTGGGCATGACTATCTCTAAAAAACTTCGGATAGCAGGTGGACATTTATAGAGGTCGAGTACTTTGAGTAGCCATTCATGCGACATGCCATCAAAAGCCTTCCGATAGTCAATCCACGCCATGCTTAAGTTTTTTTGGCATTTGTGCGCATCTTCAAGTATGGCTTTGTTGATCATGAGATGATCTTTGCAGCCCCGTACCTGGCATCTGCAACCCCTTTGCTCTGGAGCTAAAATGTCATTTTTGTCAAGGTGGGTGTAGAGTTCATTGGCTATTACGGATGTTAGTACTTTGTACATTGTGGGTAGGCAAGCTATTGGACGCCAGTTCTTTGGGTCCTGGGTGTCGTTGTTTTTTGGGATCAGTATAACTTGTCCCGTTGTAAACCAAGTGTCGACGGGTTCGACTCCTTTAATTATTTTATCAAACAAAGTAGCTAGATATGTATGTCTGCTGGTTAGGTATTTTAAGTAATAGTTTTGTATTTTGTCTATTCCGGGTGTTTTCCAATTTTGTGTTTTTCTTATGGCTTGTTTAACTTTATCTACATCTATCGCTTCAAATGGGTGTTGTTCTATGTCCTCTGTAGATTTTTCGATTTCTGGTATCCACGTCGCGTCTTTGTTGTACTCAGTGGGGTTTGATAAGTAACCCAGTAGTTTTGGATGTTGTCTCTTTCTGGAATTTGGGTAGGGTTCTGTTGCGTGTTGTTATCAAGTGATCTAAAGAATTTATGTTGGTTTTCTGCAAACTGTTTGTTTTGTAATTTTCGCGTGATTATTTCGTCGTACCTACGGAGTCTACCTGCTAGGGCTTTTGTTTTTTGTTTCAGAATTTCAATGGTGGTATTTAATTTTTCGTTATCAGTTATCCTATATTTTTCGTATAGCTTTCGTTTCACATTGATCATTCTAGTACTTTTTACTCCGCCTTTTATTTCTACCAGCCGTCCTAGTTCTTTTCTTAAGTCCTCAATTATTCGTTTTAGCCTTTTTTTCCATGGTGGGTCCCGTTTTGGTGTTTGTGCCGTGATTGGTGGTGTGTATGGCGTTTGTTTATTTAATATCAGTAATGTTTTAGCGGTTGCGTAAATAATATCATTAATTCCGCGCAATGAGTTTTGGGTTGTTAACAAGTTTGGTAAGTATTGGTTGATTTTACTATAGTAGCGAATAAAGTGTTTGTTGAAATTTGGTTTGGACAGAAACTTTCTAAGTTCTATTTATAAAACCTGCAAGAATTCTAATATAACTGGGTCTTGATCTTCGTTGACTTCAATTTCATGAACTTCTGTTTCAGTGTTTGCATTTTGTGTATTGTCACCAGATTGTAAGTATTCGGATGTAACTGCTAACTCTAGAGTATTGTATATATGTTGTGTCAGTGTATTTTGTGGTGTGTTTAGATGTTGTGATAAGTGAGATGAGTGAGTGATGTAGGGTTCTGGTGTTTCAGGTCTGTTGGTGTCTATAAGCTGGTTGGTGACTGCATGGAGGCTGGTATTGTCTACATTAGGTGATTGTACGTCTGGGTTTAGGAATGTTAGATCAGCTCGTTTTTTTATTTAATCTAATAATTCTGTTGCAATACATCTACGTGATAATACACTGCGAACCTGATTAGAGAGCGTGTTTCCTGTAAATTTCCTACACTTTGGGTTGTTCGAATTCCTGTCCTTAAAAAGTCTTTCAAGTCTTTTTATGTAGCCTGGCCCTCCGGCTTTGGCTAGGTAGTAGCAGAACATAAGTTCTTGTAGTTCCGAGTGTGACCACTTTCTTCCAGCGTCATCCTTTGAAGATCCTGTGGTCGATACCAATGTACCGACAGAGCTTGCGGGAGATGCCTCCCTACTCCGCAAAGTATCACCGGTAGATGCGTCGGCTGTAATATTTTCGGTTCCCCCGACTCTCGCCCGCCTGCTCAGCAGAGAGTCGCTGACGGCTTGCATGCTGTAACGTCCAGCGTCAGCTCCAGACGTGCCCCGGCGCTCGCCCCCGGGAAGCGGCCCTATACGTGTTTCATTATTTGATTTCTCCATGTTGAATGGGTTACCACAGCCCTATTAGCCGCATAAGTTTCTATAGTACGCGTGTCCGCCCCCCACGTGGTCTGGTGTTCGACTCGGACGTAAGGTTGGATTTTGGGGGGCATATTATATTATATTATATTATATTATATTATATTATATTATATTATATTATATTATATTATATTATATTATATTATATTATATTATATTATATTATATTATATTATATTATATTATATTATATTATATTATATTATATTATATTATATTATATTATATTATATTATATTATATTATATTATATTATATTATATTATATTATATTATATTATATTATATTATATTATATTATATTATACGATAAGAAGGATTAATCATCATTCTATATGATGAGGGTGAAACCGCAGGACGCAGCTAGTAAGGTTACAGGAAATTACATCGTAACAAACGATACCTGTGAAAATATTTATGTGTTTAAAAAACCAATGGAATACGATAAACAAAAAAAAAATATACTAAAAATGGAACCGACTTCAACAACAAAAAGTGTGAAATAACTTGTTGAAATCGGTATTCAGATGTAGGTACTTTTCGGCGTTGAAGTCGGCTCCATTATTAGGTTACAAAAAATTTCACCACTTTAAGTGACCTGCTACTTCCGGGAACGATTGTCAATGATAATATCATCAACACTTTTCAGTGTTTGGTGTGTAACTCAAAAACTGTTTGACCGAATTTGATGAAATTATTAACAAAAGAATTATACAATATAATTTTGAGAATCAGTCCACAAATGGGGGAGAAATCGGCTAACACACACATAAAAAATACATACACACGAACATATAACCTCCTCCTTTTTTGAAGTCGGTTAAAAAGTGATAGCTACACGGGTAAAATAGGTCTCGTCAAGGCGCAGTTTTATTTGCGCAATTTGGCGCGCGACATACACAAGATATTTTAAATTATAGTCAACATGATGAATCATATCACGCTCCAGACTTCTTTAAAGATACGTATTCGTAAAACGTATTGCCATATTTTTTTACCTGACATAGATATTAACTTATGAGCTCAACTAACTATGGCATGTAAGCCTCCGCCGTGAGATTCCAAAAGGTCCGGTAGGAAGCGGCCTGCATCCAACGTCGTCCTGCGACCTTTTACAGGTCGTCTGTCCACCGTGTCGGTGGACGACCCACGCTGCGTTTGCCAGTATGTTTAGTTTAATTGAAATGTATATTTTTTTCCTTATAAGTATAATTTCCCTTATAAAGTGGCCTCAAACATATGTCCCATCATCGGTCAACAATACGTAACAATGGAATTTCTATTGTGTTTGATAGGTTTGACTCTTGATGTAATAATTGTCATCACTCAATTTTTTCAATAAGCAGTAGTTCTGCAAACAGAAGACCTCGCGAGCACAAAGCCTTACCAGCGGCAATTTTTCGAAGTACCTATACTTCACAACCTGTTATCTCGAAAACCACTTGATCATGCTCATTTTCGAAACTCCTCAGGTTACCAAATATGTGTACCAAATGTTTAATTTTGATGCCGACGTAAACATATTAATTAGTAGGACACACCAAGTTTTGTCAAGATTGGTTGAAAGACCAGAATAAAGAGCTTATTATAATTAATATATATACAAGATACAAGATGTTTTATTGCCAAAAAAAGGTATGTAAATACTAAACATTGTAACTTAAATAGCGAGTAGTAACTAATATATATTGTATGTACAAACTAAATATATTACCGGCGGACCCCAAACTAAGCACTAGGCGTGTATCTTGGGGCCCGAGTGCAATGTTAACTAAACAGCATAAATCAATTAAATACAAAACTCGTCATAGTAAAATATCAGTAAAAACAATACGAGTATATAGCTTATGGCTTTTATCGTTGTGTCTAAGAAGCGACACTTACATTATAAGCGTAGGTAATTATAGTTATGATAAACTTAATGCCGAAAAACAGTTTGTTATGGTGCGAATTTATGCGTTCATTCGCAGCATGTGTCTAAATGTGATGTGAATGTGTGTATATGTGTGTAGGTGAGTTTGTGTGAGTGTGACAGTGTGTTTGTGCGAGTGTGTGTGTATTTGTAAGTGCAGTGATGTAATCAGATTAAGTTTTCGGTATCAATGTAAGAGAGTTGAGACAACCATTCCTTTAAGGCTTTTTTGCAGGAAAACACCGATAGGTTTTTAATATCATATATAAGCTCTATCATGAGCTGGCAACATAAATGTCATCTGTAGTCTATACTCGATTTCACCATATATTAAGCTTGTGATTGGCGTACTCGCTATCAATTTTAGTTCTACAATTTACCGCGAGGTGGCATTGTTAAATTTTCATACATTTTGTATGAAGTGATGCGGCAGTCGATAGCGAGCATCGATCGGTGTCAATGTTGTAAACTCATGATAGACCTACAGGAAGAGCTACACTTTACAAACATACGGACAGACGTAAGTCAATTTGGCCAGTTAAAGCAAAGACACTGCACTCGCTCGCTCGCTCTGTCAATTATGTTAATTGTAATCAAGTCATTTTTTACACAAGTACTCAGAGTGAAGTCACAGTCACAAGTTTTGTCAATAAGTCACAGTTCTGACTAAGACATGTTCTGGTATAAAAAAATAACTATATCAACGATAGCCATTGGGGCTTTCTCGCCATTCTCGAAATAAATGTTTAGCTTCTTCATCTCACCCGTAAGAGGTCCACTGCTGTACATAGGCCTCCCTCAATGTTTATTTATGATGCAATATTTGCCTGCGTCACCCCGGAGTGTTAATAACGACTCATAAACTGTAATGCATTTAGATAGCTGAAAGTACCATTTAATTATCATTGAATAGTTAACCGTTAACTCGTGCGAAATTATTTTAACGAACATCATATTTTAAACACATCTTCTATAAACCATCAATTTCATATCAAAAATCCTCTTTACCCTTTAAGTGGAAACTTTAAGCTTCATAAAACTTTTGAAGCGTGCTCCACATAAGTTTTACGTTCCTTGCAATAGGTACTATGACTTTGCAATTTTACTTCAACATTTTCTAAAATATTTAACACCTTTATTTCTTGCGTAGCAAGGTACAAATTGTATTATAAAATAGATCTGTGTGAAAAATGTTCATATTTGTGAAAGAGGCGTAAAATGCAAGCCTGTAAGTAAATAACTATAAACAGTTGCTCAGTGTGCGTTAAGTCTTATCATAAACTGCCCATAGAGTTTTATGTTACCTACGCTACTTCTAAATAGGCGGGCTAGATCCATCGTCATGGATTGAATGTTTGTCTTCTATAGTTGAAAGAAACATTGAAGTTATAAGATGTGAAAAGATGCGCTTGTAGCGGAACTAACCGTTCGCTCTTGGTTTACTATTCAGTTCAAAAGGATCAATCAAACTACGGTATATTATAAGCACTTTCTTAAACTTTCACGGTTGTTATTAATAAACATATTGCTACTTACGGGATGAAAACCGTGGTAATTATTTAATTGAGCTCCCGATATTTCGACACTGTTGCAAGCGCCATGATCGCGGGACGACTGGAGAATTCGGGTGGGTGGATGATACATTAAGAGCAGACATATCTGTCTACCCTCTTTCTCTGTCTTTTGCTACGTGCACTATTGGAACTCGATCGTAATTCATGAGCGTGTTCTGTCGTCAAAGAAAGAGGGTAGACAGATATGTCTGCTCTTAATGTTTCATCCACCCACCCGCATTCTCCAGTCGTCCCGCGATCATGGCGCTTGCAACAGTGTCGAAATATCGAGAGCTCAATTAAATAATTACCACGGTTTTCATCCCGTAAGTAGCAATATGTTTACGGTATATATGTCGAATAGCTGTGAGCATCAGCTGTGCTTCTGTTTTCAGAGGCCTCGCTATTCTGTCCGCCATAGCTCCATAAGATAAATAAAGGAAAACTATGCCTGTGATTCTTTTGTTAGACGATGACCGCACTCAATCAAATTATTTATTATAATATAATTTTTATAGCACTATTAACACCTGCTTAGCGATACCAAACATTGCAATTTTAGCGCAAAAAGTTCCCGTGCGAGGATGATAATATTTATTTCTAAAATTTCAATGCTAAATAGATTAATTGACCAAGCGAGCGAAGCGTCTGTGCTTTAATTAGCCGAGTTGGATTCCATCTGATCGTATGTTTGTTAGGTTGTATGTACGTCTTCCTGTACAGGTCGCATTTTTCAACCGATCGTGGAGAAACTTGGTATGCATGTTCTTACTATTTATTATATTTTTTTTGTCGTCGAGGATTTTGTGTGGTTATTCCAATAGTTTCCTGTGGCGCTCTTTACCGACCGATTTTCATAAATTGACCTTACTTTGAAGAAAAACTTCTAATGTGGGCATAATTGTTCAAGTGGTTTCAGAGATAATGGGTTATGAAGTACTGCGAAAAATTGTCGCTGATGTGCGCGCCATGATGCTCGCGAGGTCTTTTGAGTGCAGAACTACTAATTTGCTGTTGCAAACTTCCCCATGTAGAGTATACGTGGTTAATTAATTCTTCAACCTCCTAATTGTACTCTTCTGGACGGTACCATGACCGCAGTGCACGTTTTCCTGCAACCAAGCAGTTGTTTCCATTAGGTACTAGGCCAATAAGACTAATAACTTAGTAGAACTTTTAAGCTTGAGAATGCGATTGCTACAGGTAGACATAGTGCATAACATCAAAAAAATGACGTCGACGTCTTGTCACTTGATACCATGAAAATATTAAAAATATAAACTTCAAACTTACACATTTGAAGAGTACACGAAAAGAAGGGGCTCATCAACAAAATTAACAACCAGAGATTTAAAGCCAATTAAACTTTGAAATTTAAATGACTACTAAAAAGACATAGTTAATACTAATGAATTGTATGTTTAATACTTACATTCCCTGTGTGACCTAACATCTAAAACTTGAATTGAATTAAATCAATAACCATGAACTTGTACTAATTTCACCAATGTAACTCCTACGCGCGTACGACGCGTTTTTGTATTGAGCATAGACAATGAGAATCTTCTTCACCTGTTTCATGCAATGTGCACTTTTTATTCAGGTCTTAGCTGCAATGGGCTCCTTTTAGTCATGGACGGATTTTTATTAATGTCGATTATACTTCTACACTGTTTTGAATATATCATACGAAATGCCCATTTACAAGGAATCTAATGGTACACTTAGCTTGATTTATGCAAAAATGTTGATGAACCCCTTCTTTTCTTGTACCCTTTATATGTTCTTATTCATACAGGTGCATAGAGCAACTTCAATCTCATTAAGATTGTACGTAACACAATGGAAAACATTTGAGAGATCGGTTTGGATCGATATGCATTGCAATAATGCTAATGCGTAACCGTAAAATGAAGGCGATTGCAATTAACGATAGCAATGCAATGGGACGCGGAAAGGACAGTGTGGAGGCTTAGAGAGAGTATTCTGAACACGCCCGACATAAATCTCATGAGATTTTACGAGAATTTCAGGATTCAGCCGATGACAATAACAGTTTCCTTCACCCATATGTATATAATATGAAAAATGTTTCCGCTCTCATTTTCTTTTCATCCTTGCAACATCCGAGTTAATAGCATACGAATTGTGAAAATCCAATTATTTTCCTACAGATATAAGTAAAAGTAATTATATAAGAGAATTTTGACTTTTCAAATTATATCACAAATATAATTTTTTGGCCTCCTATCATATCTAGAAATGCCTTGTAAAATAAAACAAGATGAGCAATACTACGAAGTGGAGATCTGATTTTCAAGGAGTAGGTATGTTTGACCGACGTACGCACCAACGGTCGGTCGAGCACTGAAACCGGTCTTAGTGCGAAACCGTCTAATGTTCCCACGGATTTTGAAAGTAGTAAAATACCACACATAATTTGGCTATAGACAGTTCTAAACATAAATCTTTTGAATTTAACCCTTGATTTAACGACCAAAAGTCAAAGTTACATAAAAAAAGTTGCTCTGATGCACTACACCTAATTTTACAAATTGTAGGCATATAACCTATAATAAGTAAAATTTGATGCACTTGCGTGCTCGGGATTTGTTTTACAATTTGAAAAATTTTATACCGACTTCCATTCTATTCAGTTATTGGAGCGTAACCCAAAAGCTACTGGATCGAATTTGATAAAATTTGAATGTGACCACACGGGAAGCACCAGCTTTCATACAAAGAATTTTGAGTATCGGTTCACCCTAACGAAAGTTATGAGGTAACAAACTTAAAAAGAAGAAAAAAAACAGTCTAATTGAGTACCTCCTCCTTTTTTGGCAGTCGGTAGAAAACTATGTAAACAACGCGAATACAACATATTTACAAGTTTATACAAGACATATTAAATAATTAGAGGTTCCAAGCCAAGGTTACAGAATAGTTCCCATTCGAACACACGTGTGTGACAAGATCTCATTGTTGCGAGTTGCGGTCGATCGCTGCGTTGATTGCAGCAACCACTCGAAGCAAACACGTTAGCGAAACTGCACTAGGATCTGATACAACTGTCGCAAGTGACAACAGACGCACCTACTAAGAATATTCCAACAACTGAACAGAAGAGAAGAAAATTCACTGGCGTATCAGTAGATTGCCTATTAACAGCAGTGTGTTACTACCCTAACGTACCTAACGACGCACACTGTTCATGTTGCACTTCAAATAATGGTGAAAGAACTAACCTTAACTGAACTACACAGGTTTTGCATCTGTAACTCGATGCGAGATGAGCAAGTCGCTTGCGTAAGGCGTCACGCTTACCCAAAACAGTTCTGTATGGCACAGAACTGTCAGATGTATAAAAACCCTGCACGGAAATGCGCTCTTCTCTCTCCGACATAAGGTGCTGAAACTTATGCCATATAATTTCGCTGGAAGCATTGCTTTTCAAACCAAGGCACCGTAAAGTTGCATACTACTACTTTACGGTTGATTAACTGGCAAAGGTACTTCCCTATTTGGAGTTCAAAATGTTCGAACATCTGGAAGAGTAGTAGTTTTACGAACAGTAGACCTGGCGAGCACAGTCTTATAAGCGAGTTTTTCGCAGTCCGAGCTATCTGCAAGTCATCAAAACTCAGAAAAAAAAATTACAAATTCTGTAACCCCTTTTACAAAGATCGCCGACAAGAAAAATAACAACCTTACAAACATACGGACACATGAAATTCAATTTGGCCAATGAAAGCAGACACGCTTCAAAAAGGTTAGAAAACTAAATATAGAGTAAGTTTACGTATCTACTGATTATAGAGTACTGTATGTTTTGAGCATATATTAAATGTAAAGTGATTAAAAGTCAGAGGTTGCGATGATTAACCGGTGATTAGGCGGTAGAAAGGTTCAATTCTTAACCACCTGTTTCAGCTGCAACCGTCATTGTCTGGCAGTATGTAACTACCAAGCGGTTCACACCGTTTTCCCAAATGATGCAAGCAGAAAGAACTCATCTAAGCAGAACCGCAAAACACATTAGAATACCGTGTAATTCTTGGTCAAATGTAAGATGGCGTTTTTACAACCACCCGGGTCTCCGCTCGTGCTAATCACCCTTATACATGCTTTTTTATCCTAATAAATTACATTTGTTATAAACAATTAATATAGTAGGTATATTTATATTGTTCCCTTAGACAGAAGTTTAAAGATATAAACATTCTGTTGTCTCTCAGTTTATCTATGAAAATCTAATGTATGACAAGAAAAACATGAACAGTTTTGAAAAAAGGAGTGATGCTCATTCTATCAACACGCGGAATAAACACAAGCTATCTGCACATGTAACGCGTCTCCACAGAATAAGTCACTCTTTTATGGGACAATGTATACGATTCTATAATAAACTTCCCAATGTAATCCGAGATTTGCCTCTATTAAAACTAAACTCTGTCAAAAAGGTTATTACAAAATTTCGGATTACTTGTAAGATAAAACAGCTTGGGACCGATCACTCCAGGATCTACCTACTCGTAAGACAACACACTGGAGCTAAAAATAAACGAACATTTGTTATAATATACATTAAAAATTGGCGATAAAAAAATGTAAAAAGACAAGCCCGCTGAGTTTCTTGCTAGATCTTCTCAGTCGTGGTCACGTTCCGATCCGGTTGTCGATTTAAGAAATAATAAATGTAATATGACAATTTGTATAACAATTTGTAAGTGTCCCGTAGGCCTATACAGAATAAACGATTTTATTTCATTTCATATAAACATAATATAAACATTACTTTCAAACCTAAACACAATGAAACTAGACCGTTAGAGTAACTGTTTGGATACAGAATATCTAGCCTATCTATCACTGCAGTGGTATCAACGAAGAGATATGAAGAGCAGTAAATCTATTTGTGAATGAGTTCGTCCGGGGGAGTACTGCCACCATACCTTTATCCACCGTGAAGCAGTAGTGTTTGCAACACTGTGTTCTGGTTATAAGGTACGGTTGTCGGCGAAATTACAAGCACACGAGATTCAACAAGTGCAATTCAAAAAAATTAATACCGACTTCCTTTTGGTTACTTTGGTAAAAATCAGTTATTGGAATGTAACTCAAAAACTACTGTACCGAATTTAATGAAATTTAAATGGGACCACACGAAAAATACCAGCTTTAGCAAAGAGTTTAGAGAATCGGTCCACCCAAACGAAAGTTATGAGGTAATAAACATAAAAAAAAATCGAAATCTCCTCTTTTTTGGTAGTCAGAAGACAACTTAATGTCTCAGGGTTAAGGGCGCAGAGCACTTCTTCACTTGGGTGGAAATGCATCTCTTCTAGGGCTGAGCGCACTTAACATAAAGCCTCGTGCTTGTATCGTTTCCAAATAACATGAAAGAAGGCTGACTGTTGCAGAAGAGTTTCAACTTTCACGTTTCAACATTCAACTAATGAAATCTCCCCATTTCTCCACCCAAGAACCAGGAAAGGTAACTATATATACACCTAAGAACTACCAGGAAAAGTATATCTACATACATTCAGGACCAATAGCTACAAAGATGATATTATGCTCCATAGATTCAGGACCACCCAAGCTACAACTGGACAAAATGTGCTAGCGATCTCGAGTCATACTCCGATACACTAACAAGTTGAAATTGCTAGGACTGATTAGGGAAATGCACATTACCTACACTGGAATTTTCAAACAGACCTTATCGTCTAACAAGGATCAGTCAACCTTTAGTAGTTCATGTAAATTCAAAGAAAGTATGTAAAATAACCTTAAAATGTTATATAAAAATAACTCAGTTCTTGGGCGTTCAGCCCGCTATGGTCACCTAACAGGACAGCGTCAGGCTCATTTCCAGGCTACTGGTCCCTTCTTAAAACGTCTGCTTGTTAATACCTCCCTAAGCTCTTCATTCGAAGCCACTGACGACGGCACCACCGAAGGGCCCGCTTTGGCGGTCCATCTGAATGTTGCTACCTTAGCTTTTTAACATAATAATAAAATAACATTTACATTGAAAACTTCCTTAATTGTAACAATTCAGTCGCACCATTTAAAGCATCGTAGCGGAGCTCGACTTGGCGATCTTAACCGATCAACAAGTTTAGCAACACTTGCTGCGGTCAGAAGTTGGATGGGTGACCGCTAGTGGTATTATTCAACTGAGCGTGCCTCGGAGGGCACGTTAAGCCGTCGGTTCCGGTTGTTTGTCTTAGGACAACAGTCGTTAGGCTATGTCGAAGGCCTTCGGGCGACTTGAAAACTTCGACATGGGTTGGCCACTTACCTATGCACCAAGCCGTAATTGGCCCGCGTGGTGGATTATGGCCCAACTCCTTACTCTGAGAGGAAGGCTCGAGTCCCAGCAGCGGGAACAAAATGGGCTGATTATGATTATAATTATTTAACGCATTGTAATTAAATTTCATTCAATTAATAATGCAATACAACAGCTTGTAGCCCGCGCCTTGCTGGTAGGTGGTACACTGTTAGAAATTAAGTTACATGTGTATTGGTGGAGTTGGTTCACAGCACTCATTATAACGTTGGTTAAATTGGCTTTCTTCTATTTGTACAAGGTTGAGTAATAGAAAGTTGAAATCAGCAATAGTATTCAGAATTATACCATAGACGTATTGATTTTCAATTAAATACTTGTATCGAAGCGATCGTCATCATTAGTAATTTTTAAACTTTCTCGATTACACATATTTATATTTTATTAACAGGGCTTAATCGCGTTAGTAATAGTATTTATTTACCTCGACGTTTTGATCAAGTTGCATTGATCGTGGTCACGAGCGGACTGAAGAGGCGGGTGTCATTGTCTTGAAGTATGGAGATATTTTTTAATATACCCCCAACAGTTGATATAAAAAGTCATTGTCCCGACACACAACACTAACACTATCGACAGATTTTTCTGAGGATAAATCGCGAACGTCGAGGTAAATAATACTATTACTAACGCGATTAAACCCGTTAATAAAGTATAAATATGTGATCGTCATCATGATCATCACTTGACTATTCAATGATAACTGTGAGCTTTAATTCAAATTTTATCCACCTTATGTATTTCTAAATTTGTACCTTAATTTTATATTTCTTTGGCTCTATGGCGAAACAAACTTTTTCTCTAAACTGTAAGCAATGTGCAGTCAGGATTTATTTCATGTTACATAAATTACCAGATTTTATAAGAAGGTACCAGAGGTTAAGGTATCAGTTATTATAAGAAGTATATAATAAGTTACCAGATGATTTGAAACAGTTAGATGGACAAATCTTTAGAAAGAGGTTAACTTAGTGGCTGTTAGATAATTCATTTTATTGTGTTAAAGAATATTTATATTTTCAGGGCACAAATTTTAAATAAGATAATTTTAAATTTGTAGTTATAATTAGTGCGACTTCAGACCAATCATTTGCACGTCTGCTTGCAGGCTGAATACAGACGCAGCACATTTGTACAACAACAAAAATCTATTTGAATTTGAATTTATGATGGAATGCTCCTAGAACAAAAGTCTGCGTCGGCGAAGTTTTGGCAGTACACACGATTTCTGGAATACAATCTTATCGTAACCAGGAGCAGATAATGTCATAAAGCTGTACGAACTTAGTCAAGTGTTGAACAGATTTTATAATAGTCTATGTTTTCTGTCGTGCACACTGGCAACACTGCCCCACTCGTGACACACACAGACTCTGCACAGTTTGCTTGATCGTCGTCACCAAAACTTATTATAATAATTTTTATAGATATAATTTATATATAATTTAGAAATATTTTTGTGAATTAGTTTTATTGTAATAGGTGGATTTATTTTATATCATTAACTTTGTACTTATATTAAACTTATTTATGTTGGGTGTTATAAAAATAAAACTACTATTTTAAGTAAAATATCGTTCAAGGACTGAAGGGAAATAATAATAAACAACACTGACATACTTTCCAACCCAAATGTCACTTTGATCGCGGAACGATAAAATTCATTTCTTAAGACATTATAAAAAGCCTACAAGAAGAACCTGCATCTTCCATTGGATCTATCACCTCAACCACCCGCTCAAGAAACAAATACCACATCAAGTAGATTTTAAAATAAAAGCTTACTAATATCCCTGCAATAGGTTTCCTAATATCATTGATATAAAGGCATGGACATCCACAATATCGCAATATCTAAAACTCGAGAACAAACATTTCTGCTGATCACAGAAGTATTTGCCACGATCTGGGATCGATCCTGCTTTGAACTGCGCTTCAAGGCAGCGTTACTACCAACTGGGCTAACGGAAACTTCATATTTAAGTAATATTATAATAAATAAATTCAATTACAAGTATGGCATTTTCTTGAACGTTGATTTAATCATTTGATTTAATCAGTTGATCAATGGCCTAAAATACTATCATAGTAAAAGTACCTACATACAAAACTTAATTAAGTTTCGTTCTACTGTTTCTTTTTATGCGCATAAGAAACTTAGTGGGACAGCTATAAGGCCACTTGTGGTAAGAGTTTCACCAGAATCATTACTTCTTTTAGAACACGAATTTAGCTCAACATCCGATCGATTCCTAAGGCTTACAGCTTTAGAGTTACGGATTTCGTGTACAAACAAGCAGTCATTAACATATCAGTGTCCAATAACGGAAGAGGATCGCACACGGACCAACCTTCGACATCCACGACGGACGTAGTGATGGTAAATCGATCCTGTGAATATCGATATCGTGGTGTGTTATTATACATATATCTAAATAGACCCAATTTTCGTACAAATGCGTGAAACACAAGTTTATGCCCATTATTATTACTTTAAAATTTATAAGAATTTATTCCCTATGAACCTCATTCTGAAAGTCAAAGTAGGTTCATAGAATATGAGAAAAAGTAGGTGCTGAACCAGCATCCGTTTATTTTGTTGATTCACACCTACTACAATAAATTAAACTCCGTAATTGTAGTTTCAGAAATGTATTTGTATATTCATTTATTCATGAAAATAATTTTAGTAATAATATTACGCAAAATAAGATAATATAGAACATAATCATAATTAAAATATAAAAGAAATTATGAAATTCTTTAGTGACAAGCGATTAACAAGAATATTACATAAAATTTACAAATTCTCTTTGTCTCCTAAATTACAATGCTCAGAGTATTCTTGTACACAGCTTAGATATATACAACTTGGTGATTAGTTCTCTTCCCAAAGTACGAAATGTTTGAGTAGGTACGTGACATGCGTAGGAAAATTATGACATTTAAGGTTACAGTATACATATATAAAGTACATTATGTCATGTTCATTAATCATAATTCCGATAACATTTACAGAAATAAGTTTTTTTTTAGGTTAACATATTAATTAATTATAATCCGATTATGGTTATAAATCTCACAACTATATATGCCATCCTTTCTACCAACTGTCCCGAAAACTTCAACCATTACGTTCAAAAAATCAAGAACGCGAACCATTTAACCGTAGACGGTTAAATCTCATCTCGGGAGCTAGGTAATTATCCTGGCGACACTCCAAAGTGTCTCGCTCATTTCAATTAGCTCTCTTAAATATTCAATGTCTTTAAAATAGGCTGCGCGATTCCACGTCCTACGGACAAGCTAGTTGAAAGTAGTGTTGCTACAAGTGGAAAATTCCCCGATTCAATGCTAAATGCCTGCCCGATGCTAAACGTCAGTAAGAATATATTTAAGTAAGAATTGAATAATTAGATAACACAATTACCATTTACTAACTTATTTAATAAAAATAAGATATATTTATTTACTATTTAAATTTGCTTTGTCCAATACCTATAAACCTATATCTTGTTTAGGCCCTATAAAAAAATCTTACCCAAACAGCCAATGAGACATAGACACTTGGAAAAAGACAGTGGAGATTTGTAACATTGCTGCTGGCAACTCCATTGAAAAGTTTTATTACAGTCGAGGTTAATTGTTGACTCGAGTTAGAATGCCGTGGATTTTATTTTTACGACGTCACCCCTACTTTTACGAGTTATGAAGTCAAAGTGTCCGATTATTGCTGGAAGCGGTGATTAGACTTTTGACAGAATTAAAATTCTGATCTTTCTGAAGTTTATTTGGTAAGAGACATATTTTAATTCCTGACAAACTGTTGAAAAGTTCCTTGTACCGCAGAACATTGATAAATATTTCTCAATAATACTTTCATATTGGTCCTTTATTATTTTTGATGTATGAATGCGGCTCTTTTGAATAATCGTATGTCAAGTACGTACGTTAATTATAATTAATTTGTTTTATTTATTAGGATAACTCTTAAATACATCTCAGCGATGAAATGTATTAGTTAAGTTTTGTTAATTCTTTTAAATGTATTATTAGCGTTCTAAATATTATCTCCAGCTATACTCGGCTATACTTGTTACATCGAAAAACACTTTGATTGGCATGTCAAATAGCAAAAACCGTATACTAAAAATTCGCACACGTCCAATGACTCATCAAAAATACTTTTACATATCTCACAAATGAGTCGATCATCGATTAAATACCGATAACGTCTTATCAATATACTCGCATCGATAGACAAGCGCGGGTGGAATGCGCATCACTAGCTTCCCCGACTGATGATCATTGCCAGCGCATGCGCTCTATAAATAATATGTTGTAAAACGATTTTCGATAGATTAATCTGAATCGTGCTTGGTCGTGCGCCGGCGCAGGGATCTATTGTCGATGGGTAGTGATTTACAAATGGATAGAGGGGAATGAGTGAACTTTGTTATAAATAAAGTAGCGCCCACTCACTGCTAGTGTCATCTTCGTTCGTGTTGTATGAAAGCCTGATAAAAATATTCCAGTATTTGTTATTTATTTTTCTTTGACTTGCTTGTTTTAATTATAATGCAATAGGTTTTTTTTGCAAACTTTAGACGCAATGAAGTTCTCTGGGGTGCTAAGCTGAAGATTCCATGGCCCACGTGGTTAGCACTTTTGAAACGAGAATTTCAATATTAAAAGAGACATCCTTCCTAAGAAGTTCTCTTTTTATAATGAAACCTGAAAATTTTCTGGAAGAAAAGAAGTATCCTTCTTATATTTCGACGATTCACTTTTAATACAGAAAAAACAGGGATCGGAGAGCAATAACAAAAGTTGTATGTGTTATCATTTTAATGACATTAGAGATTACATAATAAAAAAATACCAAACTTAATTTGTATTAAATTATTATTGTCCTTGTAGTGCTTAAATGTTAATGATAAAATGAATAAGGTTTGCCAAGGTCCCTCACGTAGAACGTATCATAATTTTGTGATAATAATTCTCAATAATATTAAAAAAATCTCATCTGGAATATTATTTTTAAATATTACACAATAGGGGGCGTCCATAAATTACGTGAGGTGTTTTTTTTAAATTTTCTGTCTCTAGCAAGGCAAGGCAAGCGTAGCGTAGGTCGTCCACCGACACGGTGGACAGACGACCTGATAAAGGTCGCAGGACGCCGTTGGATGCAGGCCGCTTCCAACGGGTAGTAAAATTATGAAGGAGGTCTATGTTCAGCAGTGGACGTCCTACGGTGTCAAAGTCAAAGTCAAAAGTCAAAATCATTTATTCAATTTAGGCATCAAAGACGCACTTATGAACGTCAACTTTTCATTATAATGTACTTTAAAGACTCTACCGCCGCGTTCCAAAATATATAGAGAGATACTCGGGGCCATTCTTTTTATATAGATGTTTACAATGTTTCTACTATATATTATACAAATATTACATTTTATGGGTGGCAGAGTGACAGCTTGCCAGAAGTGGAGTATTCCAAGCATCTTTATCTTCTATATAATGTCGAACTGTACAGTAAGCTTTTTTTAAATTAAAACGTTTTTTACAGTCAACTTGAATTTGCCCTCTGTGAGCTCAGTTATGTGTTTTGGGATTTTATTGTAAAAACGCACACAATTTCCTAGGAATGACTTATTAGTCTTCGCAAGTCTAAAACTAGGTACAGCTATCCTATTTGTATTTCTAATATTAAAAGGTGCTCACTATTTAACTTATATTTATGTAAATTTTTACGAACATACATTATATTTTCAAATACATATAAGGAGGGCAACGTTAATATTTTGATTTCTTTAAATAAATCTCTCAAATATTCATGGGGACCCATTTCGTATACAGATCGAATAGCACGTTTCTGAAGGATAAAGATGGTCTCTATCTCAGCCGCTGAACCCCATAGCAATATCCCATATGACATTACGCTGTGGAAATATGCAAAATACACTAACCGCGCCGTAGGAGCATCTGTTAGCTCTCTTATTTTACGTACTGCATATGCAGCAGAACTGAGTCTCCCAGACAGGGCATTTATATGAGATACTAGATAGAGCGTTCTTTACTTGAATTAGTGTGCTATCTTTCCTATCTACTTTAAAAATCAGAGATGTGTCATCCGCAAATAAAACATCACATAATATCACAAAGATCTTTGGCCATAAGTGGCAAGTCGTTAATGTATACTAAGAACAAAAAAGGCCTTAAAATGGACCCTTGTGGAACACCCATTTTAATTATAGATCCTGAAGATGTTAAATCATTTATGCCAACCTTTTGCATCTTGTCAGATAAATATGACTCGATGACATCAAGCGCAGCTCCACGAATACCATAATGGAAAAGCTTTCGTATCAGTATACGGTGTTCCACACAATCAAATGCTTTAGAGAGATCACAAAAAAACATCAATAACATCATGTAAGCTCTCCCAAACCTTTAAGACATACGTCATTAACTTCACACCGGCATCCGTAGTTGATCTTGTTTTCGTGAAGCCGAACTGATTTTCGTGCAGTATTGAATGCTCGTTGAAGTGCGCCAAAAGTTGTTTGAGCATAATTTTTTCAATGATGATTTTCAATGTGATGATGATGATACTATAAAAGTGGCCTTTTTAATTCATTATCAGCGTTTGACTACTACCTCACATGGTCAATGATGATGCGGTCGAATGTAGTAGAACACTAGACTAAAAGTGGTGACTGACTATGAAGGTGGCAGCTGGCCCGGTAAGTACTACAAAGTGCCCTCCAACATGATGAGCATTTTACCACGATTTTATCTTCATTGAATAGCAAACGGTTAATAACTAGAAGAAAACAAATCCAGGAAAATTAAACTAAATAAACGATGGGCAACGTTGGGTTTCTTCCCGCCATTAGTCACTTGGTTTTTTAATTGATTGTTTATTTTTCTACTTCATCTTTGGATTTTGAACATTAAAAGACATTGCTTTGCCAGTATCAACTTACTAGGATATCATAAACTCAAAGCATTAAACTTTTTTGGTATATGCATAAAGTGGATCACCTGACCTGATGCGATGTCCTTCGGATATCATAGTCGTTGAATTATATATTAGTAAATCGGCAGTGTATATACTTTCCCTAAGACGGGCGTAATAAGCTAATAAAAATAAAACTTCAAAGTCATTAATTTGCTATGTAGTTGCATATTCTACTAGATTCGTCTCTCTGCGGGAGAGGCGCACGCGTGTGTCAGTACGCATTGTAACTCTTAGTATTGTGGGAACATACGATTGCATTATTTACTGTACTCGTTTAGTTTCTATTTTATTTATGGTTTCAGTAATGGTAAATAAATAAGTAACTATGGTGATACTTTGTTTGAAAGTACCGCTGGTAGCAAATGACATGATAATTTAAGTAGTTACTTAATCGATACCTGTTTATGCGCTAATGTATATACCAACCTAATGTTTAAAATAACC
The DNA here is from genome assembly GCA_917880725.1 of Selenia dentaria. Lineage (NCBI taxonomy): Eukaryota > Metazoa > Arthropoda > Insecta > Lepidoptera > Geometridae > Selenia > Selenia dentaria. The sequence goes on from OU862891.1 coordinate 9,941,053, forward strand.
CTGTTTCTTTCACTCTGTTGTCTATATGTCGGTAGTTCGTATGTCATGAAACTTAAAAACTTTTAACTAATAGTATTTTGCGTAGAACGTCAACCAAAAATTTTATTGGAAATTCTAACAAATTATATTTCAGCAAGATACGATTCTGTAATGATTCGTCGACAAGCTCACCGATGTCAAATACTTCGCCCCTGTAACACAAGGGTTGCTTTTCTAATGTTTTTTGTCGTCGTCTCTTCATTTGTTTCACGAATGTAGTCAAAGATGCAACGATGTTCGCGCTCTTAAAGAATCGCACGGCTGTAAGAGCAAACATCGTTGCATCTTTGACAACAAAAACAACCTTGTGTACATGGGCGATATCTCAGTATTTGACATTGATGAGCTCGTCGACGAGCGCATCGACGAATCATTAGGGAATCGCAAGGCTGGGCTGCGCTCTGTGACATTAAGGGCCTCACTTATAAACGCTGCCTAACTTAAAATAACGTAAATAATTTTATGATAAATAGTGCGCACAGCAAAATTGTTCTGTGCCGTGTTAAATGACGATAATTAAATTTATGTTTATTTTTTATTGTGTATATATTTAATAATATAGTTTTGTTATTATGTTTCTTGTCATAAGGGGGTGTTTGCATAATGCACCACGCTTGGCAGGCGTGTTGGAAATCGCAGTGGACGTGACGCAGACTGCCGGAAATGCTGCTGCCCATTTCCCGGATATGCCCTTAGCCACCTCTTACGGCACCCACGGGAAGAGAGGTACAGTTCTAAGCCGGCACCCCACTGCTTATAACTTACGACTTTTGATTTCAATGTTAGTGAAAAAGTCATAGAATTTGTGAAACTGGTTGATGCGTTCTCTTGTCTTAATAATAACATTCATTAAGGTCCTGTCAGCTCCTGACGTCGAAATAGGGAGGATTTTTAAAGCAGTTTATTTTTAAAACGGTGGTTTACTTAAAATTTATTTACTTAAAAAAATATATGACTTTTAAGTACACATTGACGGAACTAAAACATATTTTAACATACTTGAGTACATTAAAAAATATTGAACACACTACTTATTTCATCTTTAAACCAGTTTTCTCTTTATTCACAATTGTATTTGACATGAAGTACATGTAATTAAATGGCAATTTTTATACACATACACTGACGGATTACTTTTTTATTTAATAGTAAACATTATTTTTTATTACATTTTTATACGTTTTTACGTGCAATTACTGTAATTAGCCGACGTCCGCATGCGCTAGTAGCTGACAGCGCGTCAAGTGAATATTCAATGAAACAATGTAACATGTAAAGCTTAGGCAGAAATATCGTCAAAAATAAACTGGACATAAGTAATACCTATACTATTTTCATTGAAAAAAAATACGATTACTGTACGTCTACTGGACGATTCGTTTGTGAAACACGGCAAGTCTCGTACGCGTTGCTTTGTAACGATACGACTACGCCTACGGCTCGTGTGCGAAGAGCTTCGTGTGTTTACTTGTTACTTCTTCCCTCTAAAACGGCTCAACGGAATTAGATATAATTTGGCGTGCAGATAGCTTATACTCTACTTTTAGTTTTTTTTGCTAATAGCAAGGAAACACAAAAATAAAGGGGATAAAAAAGTAAAAAAAAGTAATGTTTTATTTTACCCCTTTGAACTCACCGGATCCAAAAGAAACGTGATAACCTTGATTTACATTGACGAAATCAAAATCGTGGGTATAATCAGAAGGCAGTGCTAGTACTAGTATTTAATCTATGCCAAAAGCATAGTACCTCTATTGAAAATCTTAACGTTCAACGATGTTATCTCTTCGTGTGTGGTCACTAAAAGATTTGTAATGTAACATAATATTATTAATTAGTAGGTATAGTATTATTAATAATAAAAAATAATTAATATTCACAATAATATGGAGATTAAAAGAATATAGTTTCATACTTGGGTTTTCGTAAATAATTTGTTATTTATTAAAACATGCTTATATTTTAGCTACCTACTTTAGTTTATTTTCAACCGACATCCAAAAAGAAGGAGGTACTCAGTTCGACTGTATTTTTTTATGTTTGTTACCTCATAACTTTCGATAGGGTGAAACGATTCTCAAAATTCTTTTTATGTTTGAAAGCTGGTGCTTCCCGTGTGGGCCAATTTAAAATTTATCTAATTCGGTTCAGTAGTTTTTGAGTAACATTCTAATAACTGAATAGAATGGTAGACGGTATTAAATTTTTAAAATTGTACTTGTATATTAATATTTTATATATATTATAATATTATATACTACATCCACAAGGTCCCAAACTAGGCAGAGCCTGTACTACGGTAACCTGTTGACTGATATACATACGTAAATACCTACATACACGCAGACAAGGTCAAACATACAGTAAACATACAAATGTTTGACCTGGCCGGGGATCGAACCCGGTACCAGCAGCTTAAAAGACAGGGATCTACCAACTGCGCGAACCGGCCAGTTTAGTTATTATGTAGCGAAATAATGTTAAAATTTAATTAAGGATTATGTCGTGGGAAGCATAGTCACACATATCATACTCATTGGCACAAATATCCAAGGCCATGTACCTAGAAATATAATTTCCTAAGTAAATAATAATAATTTTACTATCGTTGCGCCGACTGCTGCTGACTTTTTTACGCGAATGAATCCCGTTTTTCATATTAAAAATAAATAATTATTATTTTTATTTATAATATAAAAATTAACCTCTATTTTTCCTGGTCACGCTTTTACTAGAGAACGGATGGACCAATCTCGCTAATTCTTTTTTGTTGTGTTAATTATTGTTAGGAGAAGGTTCTTATGAAAGAAAAACCAAGAAAAGGCGGGAGGTTATGGCGAGGCCGAAGGTTGAGCCTACTACGCGAGCGCAGTCGCTGGCAGCCGCTAATTGTTAAGAAAATAGTATATATCCAGCCAGGAGTCTAAACAACTAAGCTGATGGGGTTTCTACATAGTTGACCAGTACATAAAACGTCTGTGGTCAACAACCTTCCAACATTGATAAACGTTACTTACTATTCCTCATAACTACGAGTATCTATATCTACCTCAATATAAAACAAAGCGCACTTTACATACTAAACTACAAAACATTCAAATAACTCCGTAATCGAGATCACGACTCGATCCTTTGTGCCGATCGATGTGATCCATCGATCTGCCGGGATGCGGCGCGCCGTGTGCGCATGTATTATGCGCGAGCATAACTTATCGGGGCCGCTTTGACAAAGTGTCGTATTAACTAACCAAAGATTTAACAAGTACAATTTGAAAAAAATAATACCGACTTCCACTCTATTCAGTTATTGGAGTGTAACTCAAAAACTACTAGACTGTTGATGAAATTTAAATGGGACCACACGGAAAGCACCAGCTAACAAACAAAAAGAGTTTTGAGAATCAGTTCACCCTATCGAAAGTTATGAAGCAACAAACAAAAGAAATAAAAAAAACTGTTATAGGCAAGTCTGATTTGAGAAACACCATCTCTGCCATACTATTATGGCATTTAGTTCCTGTACATAAATACTTTTAATTTATATTTTATCATTGAAAGTTTTCAAAACTGTTACGATATGAGTAAGTACGAGTAGCTTACTTAATTTTTAGTACGTCCTAATACTCCAGACGAACTTTAAACATTGGACTTTTACACAGATTCTTACAGAGATATATTAGTGTATTTTGTTATTACCGTATAATGAAGAGTTACTATGATTTATTAAAATAACATGACTTCAGTATATGGACAAGGAAAGGATAATGCGATTATAAAACTATGTCATCTCTCTTTAGTGTAAGTGAATATGTAGCTTCTAAGTGAGCTTGCCATATAATTGACGGCATTTATCATCAGGTACGATAGTGTTTAAACGCAAGCTCATTAAATAAATAAATCTTAATTTTAAGGAAACGGGTCAAACACGAAGCTTTCTTGATGTTAAAAGGTAACCTCTTCCTATGACACTTGATGTATTTCCTCACAAGTGACGAACTGCACTTTGCCTGTAACACTGAGACGTTAAGTCGTTAAATCTCATGTGCCTGTAATTTCGCCGGCAACCATACCTCCAAACCAAAACGCCGTATTGCGAACACTACTACTGATTCACAGTAGAAAACGTTATGATGGCTGGCAGTACTTTCCTGGATGAACTCATTCAAAAACATTTCTACTGCTCTTAAACTGCACTTGGTCTTATCGCGTATAAAAAGTTGCACTTATTGCTATTATGTTATATTATATATATATAGTGTGTTTGGATTGGTGCATAATATCCGACCTAAACGTCATCATCATCATCATCTCAGCCGTAGGACGTCCACTGCTGAACATAGGCCTCCCCCATGATTTTCCAAAAGGACCGGTGGGAAGCGGCCTGCATCCGACGTCGTCCTGCGACCTTCATCAGGTCGTCTATCCTACGCTGCGCTTGCCGGTCCGTGGTCTCCACTCCAGAACCTTTCGGCCCCATCGGCCATCTGTTCTGCGTGCTATGTCCCCTGCCCACTGCCACTTCAACTGGCTAATCTTCTGGGCTATGTCGGTGACTTTCGTTCTTCTACGGATCTCCTCATTTCTGATTCGATCACGTAGAGAAACCCCGAGCATAGCCCTCTCCATAGCTCGTTGTGCGACTTTGAGCTTTTCTATGAGGCCCATAGTAAGAGACCACGTTTCAGTGCCATAAGTCATCACTGGTAACACACATTGGTCGAAGACTCTTGTCTTGAGGCACTGAGGTATTTTTGACGAGAAGACTTCGCAAAGTTTCCGGAACGCTGCCCAGCCGAGTTGGATTCGACGATTGACTTCTTTCTCGAAGTTGGACCTGCCTAGTTTAACTGTCTGTCCCAGGTAGATGTACTCGTAGACAACTTCGAGAACTGAGTTCCCAACTGATATTGGGGTAGGCACAACATGGGCATTAGACATAATTTTCGTCTTATCCATGTTCATCTTAAGACCTACCGTTGGGAAACTCGATGCAGGCCTTCGACCTAAACGTAAATAAATATTATTATTGCCCCAAATAATACCTAAGTTTATGATTATCATTAATCACTAGTTATTTAGGGCATATGTTTTTAATGAAAATAATATTTCATAAAATTGTTTGTTAACAGAAAATATATCTCTAAAATTTTCTCGTATAACTTTACAATTTTTGTAAAAATAAGTACCTATAGTTACTTAATAGTTGAATAACTTTTTATTTTAATTAAAATAAGGCTAATTTGTTATTTACTGCTATATACTTTTGATAGAAATAAATAAATAAATAAACAAACTGTTAATGTAAATGTATATTCCAATGAAAACTACTCAGAATCTCTGAAAAAATACTTTGTAAAAATTGGTACTAATGTTTACTTTCTTATTAAACATTTAATTTAACCGACGTTTTAATCTTATTGTTTAACCGGCCCTGCTGCACGCGTAGAAACCCGATAGGCATCTACCAATGGCATCGTTAGTTACTGCGGGATAGCTATTGCGAGCATTTGCTTGAAATTAACAATTACGCCGGGACATTTGTTTGAATAACGCGGAAAGGCGGGCGGAATGCTATTGGGTCACTTTGTGAGTTAAGTGGTTAAGCCATGTAGGACTTTTAGAATGTACTCGAGTCATCGATGTAGTTTCGTACTCGTATCAGTCTAAGTCTGTCTAAGGACTTTTGCTTGTAGTGTTTTTTGCAAGAGTAGATACATGTAAGTAATACATTAATTTAGATATTATAACCGAATCTGGTACTGATAATACGGAAAAGTGAGCGGCGGATTGCGTTTGAGTGCCTTTGTGAGTAAGTTATTTAGGCGTTTAAAATTTTATACATATAAAATATTTGTTTTTGCAAGAGTCGATAGCATGTAGATAATAAATGTTTTTAAATTATTTAGATTTTAAATTAGATCATAATCAGCCCATTTAGTTCCCACTGCTGGGATTTGAGCCTTCCTGGCAGAGAGAGGAGTTGGGCCATAATCCACCACGCGGGCCCAGTGCGGACTGGTGGATAGGTTAGTGGCCAACCCATGTCGAAGTTCTCAGGCCGCCCGAAAGCCCTCGACATAGCCTAACGACTGTTGTCCTAAGACAAACAACCGATTAAAATGGATATTAAGAAGAAATCTGGCTAATAGAGAAATGTGAGTGGATTTGTGAGTAAAAAAAATATGTTTTGTATTTATTTTAAATAGGTAGGAGTCGTCATAATTGCACTTATATCTTTTGCAAGATTTAATGTCATGTAGTATAAGAACATTTATTTTAAATTAGATATTACGACCGAATCTGGTTAATACGGATAAGCGGGCGGATTGCGTTTGAGAGGCTTGGTGGGTAAATAAATTATTTAGTCGTATAAAACTTTAAATACATAGGAGCTATCAAAGATATACATTATGATTTTTGTAGATTTTGCACGTGTGTTAAGAGTTGATATCATACAGATAGTAAATTAACTCTGAGCATTGATTTCAAATTAGATCTCAAGGAGATATCTGGTACGTAATACGGAAAAATGGACGGATTTTTTTTGAGTGGCTTGGCGAATAAGCCATCTATAACTAAACATCGAAATTGCACATATGTGTTGCAAAAGTTTATGGCATGTAGATAATGAATGCACTAATAGTTTATGTGAACTAAGTAAAAATCAGCTTTTACGACAGGAGTTTTGTTTGAATGTACGTTATTGTACATACAAATATAATTTGAAAGGTATAATAATACGAGTACCATTAGGTTATTTAATTTGTTAAGTGTTCTACACTAAAACTTCTTAAAGGTCTACTTAACCTTGCTCTTATTAAAGCCATTTTACTCCCATACACTTATATTGTAAGAACCAAAAATAACTATAAAAGATGAAATGGATAAAAAGTCGAACAAGTACTCGTATTTCGCCTGATGCTAAGCGTTATGCTTGGCTATTACAGTACAGTGCCATTCAGAATTTTAAACTATAACACCGTGCAGGGCAGCGCACTGCGCTCATGCCTCGGCAGTAGCCGACGAGCGCCATAAATAAATTTCATTTTACTTAAAAAGTGTCTGAATTATGAATTTATATGTATATACTCGTATTCAATAATTGTCCTCTATCCATTAGTAGACGATTTGTTAATGTTGGTACACGCTTCGTTATTTTCCAACAACAGTTTATTTGCTGTCCAGTTAAATCAACGCCATTTAATAAAAAAGCTCATGTACTTTCAACATAAGTATATTATACCTACGACGTGCATTCATTATCATCAATACCGTTTGTATTGCACTCATTCGATATAATAAATAGTATAGAAAAAATACAGGGCATTAATTAACATTTAAAATATTATTTTAAATGTTAATTAATGCCCTGTATTTTTTCTGGAAACATTGCCCTTCCCTTCAGCGAAACATAGTAATGTAGTAAGACTGCACACTACTGCTTCACGGTCTACTAATTGGCAAAGGTGTGGTAGTTCCTCAAGCCGACTCTGCAAATGTTCTACTTCTACAATATAACCCTTACAAAACTTTCTAGTTACTCCCGAATTAATTGCTCGTGTTACTACGCTCTATTACATTGCAGCACTGATGCATATTCATCAGTAATACAAATCAATTAGACATATAATGCAATTGTCTAATTTATCTGTATTGGTGACTTTGGCCGGTAGTTCAGAGAGATGCTTAGAGATTTTAAATCGCGGAACATTTGAACGGGGATTTGACTGTAAGTAAATGCTACACAAAACTTACTAGAGCTCAGCCTTGCGATTTTCTAAGAGCAAACATCGTTGCATCTTTGACAACATCCGTGAAACAAATGACAGGGTGACAAGAAACGTTGCAAAAACAACCTTGTGTACAAGGGTGATTTCTCACAAAGTGTGAGAGTTCGTCGATGAATCATTTCAGAATCGCACAGCTGATTTATTACAGAGGCCGTAGCGCAATTTGCGTATTTGGCGTAAAAGTATTTGTATCGTAAACGTCAACGCGTCACGCTCTGGCCACAAACTATGAGATATCTACATGACAGTTGCCATAGGTAAACTACAGTTTGTCTGTTTCACGTGAACGATACGTAACTTTACATTTTCGCAGTTATTCATGCTAAGCCCACATAGGCCGTAGCGCAATTTGCGATAAATAATTCGTACCGTAAGCGTCAACGCGTCACGCTATTGTGTAATGTCACAAATGCCCTATATAAACAATAGTTTGTGCTGTCTCACGTGAACGGTACGTTACGTTACATATAATTAATATATTCCTGCAAACCCGGACTGCTGAACAGAGCGAGGCGTTTCTTTACTCCGGATCAGCGGTGCCTTCTTTATAAAACTCAGGTGCGCCCATGTATTAAATATTGTTGTCACCTCCGGGATGGATCCGCTAAGTACCTTATGGATGCTCTCGATAGATTGCAACATCACGCTGTCCGTATTATTGGAGACACGGAAGTCACTCAACACCTACAAATGCGTAGAACTCTAGCTTCTCTAAGCGTTTTTTACCGGTACTCTTTCGTGTAAATAAATTGTGGATTGCTTTGCGGGCGTACGTATTTCCTTGCAGCTATGACTTTGGGTCTTTTAAGCGGGGCGTGAAAATCTGTCAGGTCATCATAAGGGTGGTGGCAGCTTATGGCTGCACTAATGGTCATTGCACTTGATTCCATCTTTGCTTTCCATCAGGCGAGAGGGAGTCACTTTGATGAACCATTATAAAAAAATAATTACGCAATAATTCGTGCAAGCCAATTAGCCCACAGAACGTACTTTCGATGACGTAATACGGCTCTAACAGAGGCCGTAGCACAAACTATTTCCGAAATAGTGTTCGTATCGTTACCGTCAACGCGTCACGCGTCACCGTACAAACTATGAGTTATCTGTGTCACAGGCAACAGTTGGCCTGGATAAATGTAAGTTTGTGTGGTTCACGTGAATGACACGGTACGTTACACTAAAAATTTCCGAAATTACTTTATTATAATTTAAGTAATGATACTTTTGCTTTGATCATAGACTTCCACGGGGCATCCTTCTCGCGACTAACTATTTAAGAATAAGAATAAGAATAAAGTTTATTAACTTAATAAGTACATACAGAAGTAGGTAGTAGGTAGGTCTCCAAATTGAAATATCTATACATAACAATAAAACAATACCCCCGTATATTGAGTTTCCAGAGTTTGCAGGTTATATTTAAATATTCATTTTATTAAAGTACATAAATGACCTAAGGTGGTTGACAATTGTGAGTCATTTTCTTTTATTTTTCAATCCTACTATAGTTTTACTAATAGGTATTGTAAATGGTAAATGATTTTGCAAGAGTACTTTGTGAGACCTCCACATTTTATCCACAGTGCCACCAGTAGGTCATCTATTTACCCACCTAATTGATAGAAGCTCTTATAGGGATATTGATATTGCCACCTTGGGAAAGTAACATATATATTAGATATTTATTATAAGAGAGATATAGTTTCAGTTTACATGTTGCCTGAATTAGCTATTAGGGGTAGCAAATTGATTAGATGAAACTTGAGATAAACTTGAGCTATGGTTAGGACTGTAGGACTACAAGCTAGTTCATTGTTCCTTGCCAAAGTTTACCAGTTAGTGGTAGTAATTCGCTTGTTCAGAACACCAAACTAAACTAGCGAACTAAATTCTATTTTTAGTTAATCATGGTAGTTCTTATTGTGTTCATTCTTAAGTCCAAATTCATATAATGCTTGCAAGTGACAATTCTTAAATTTGCCGTTTCTGTTTAATTGTAGGTATGTTTAGTGCAAATTTAATCGTCATGTAAGTTCCTGCTCTCTAAACTAAACCAAACTCATATAAAACTACCCACATTTGAATAGAATAATCATATGTTTAGAATTATCATTCTAAGTGTTACACAAATATGGATCTTAGGTATAACATAATAATAACTATCATAGTTTAGAGAATTTTAGTTTAGTATACGCACAAGCGAATCAGTACCAGTAGGTATTTACTCAGTCATCTAAAACAATACTCTGTACACATAATAAGAAGACATCTTATAAAAAGTAAGAGAAAAAAATTATTATAAATGTAGATGCCACTCTTAAAATACTATCAGCTACTCCATTATACTTTATCACGTATGCTCCACTCAAATCCAACTCAAAATAAAATAAAAGTAAACCTACAAAATAAGTAGATAACCATAGCTTGGGAAACTATTAAACACCTTCCGTGACGGACTCAGTCGAGTGTAAACAGTGTGTTAAATGTAAAGAACTGTTTTAAAAAACTAGTTTTGACATCATTTCACGTCCATCAACGGCTGATTCAAAAAACGACGCTCAGAGTTCTCAATGCAACTCATTTTATGAATGAAATAAGATTTTTTCCGCGGCACCGCGACCAATACGTGCTTTCCTTTCTTGTTTCGTGTTAGTACAATGCTAGTCAGTAGCTTGGGTTTAGACGTTAGTTCAATTATATGTATGATTTGTTTTCATACTAAACCAGCAGTGCAAGTACGGTACTTTGTCGATCGATAAACTCAATAAATAATATCTATAAAAGGGTTTTCAACGATTAATGTTGTTAAATATGACATATATATATAATAAAACCTATTCTGGCTACGTCGAATTGTCGAGGTTGTTTACGGTAAACACAACGGACTCAACTAGTAAGATGTTCTTGATGAATTTATTGTTTTGGCGTGCCTTTGCTAGTTTCACTTTCACTCGAATGTTGTATTAGAAATACAATAAATGTGAAAAAAGATTGTACTCTACTTTTCTGAACTAGACACGTAAATAGTATGGTTGAAACTAAGGTCGTTTTAAATTTTAAAACAACAATAAATACAAAACAAAGTAAATATCCCGTTTCTAAAGTAAATTCTTCCTGAGGTCGTTTGTTTAACACACAAAATGTCGAATTACTCGCAAGCGAAGCGAGCGTGCTGCAGCAGTGGCCGACGAAACAACAGAAATAAGTGTATACCAAATAAACTAAAAATGCCAAACTGTAAACTTTTATTTACAGACACTTTCATGTACCTAGGTAAAAAGCGTCTGAGTAATTAATTATACTACGTTTTCAATTTTTATTCGACACCTAGCTATATTATACCTATATGCTGGTACTCACTTCCATTATTTTATAGATCCGAAACAACACTTTATTTGCTTTTCAATAAATTTACATGCCGTTTAATAATAAAAGCTCATGTACTTTCTACATAAGTATATTGTTATACCTACGACGTGCATTCATTTCGATTACTCTTTAATACCTTTTGGAACTATCACTCTTAGCAATCTCACACCAACCTCCACCTTTTCTCTTAATATTAGAGTTTAATTTTGTGTGGAAGATATATTTTCTCCAGTGTGCGTATTTTATAGGTTTCTTTGAAGACTTTGTGGCAACGTCTTCGGAAGGTCTCGAACGCAGATGTGGCTTGAGTAATGAGATTTTATTTGCAAAAGGTGGTTTAAAGGAAACTGATGAAGACGCTGAGAGGCTAAATAGTTTTATTACGAAAACGCTTAATGTGTTTAATATGACGAATAATTTTTAAAATATATAGATATTATGTGGTACCTACTTCATTATAATGAACTTAATGAATACTTCTTTAAAATATGTAGGTACCACATAACATCACCACAGATGGGATTCGTGCTCCTACCGTATATATATATATATATATATACTTATCATCTTTTCATGTCAGTGCAGTCACACCCAGCTCTCAAGGCACTGCATGTCCCACCTCGCCTCAAACCTTCTTGCAGTAAACGGAAAACTACTTCGAGGCAGTAAGTATAGACAAAACGCCTTCCACCTAGTTAGTCTGTTTTTATTAACCTCTTAAACGATACGCCAAGCTAGGCATAATTAATGTATCAATTTTAAAATAAGCATTATTATTGTTTCAATAGAGAGAGAGAGAGAGAAAAACTTTTTGCATATCGAAAGATATTTTTATAAACGCTTCCTGTCACATCACTGTATCATATATGCAGTAAGCATACATGCATACATAATACACACACTATGCAGTAAGTAATATCGTTTTAAATGACAAAGAAATGGGGTCTAAGGGTCAACAATAATTTCATTTGATTCAAGACTGCTTTTAATTGCTGTTACCGTTTTTGATCTAAAGTAGGTTGTAGGTAGCCGTGTGGAAACGTTTATTACGACAAATTGCATTATCTAATAAACAGTGATTTTTATGTAAGATCCTAATCGATTAGAAATAGACTGAGGTGTTTTATTTTTCAATTTTTTGTTGCAATAGTTTATGGGTGGCATATATTTTTTTGCGGGGCTGGGAGTTATTATCTTGACGTACCTACGATAACGAAAATCTGAACAAATATTAAAGGTAATTAATTACTTGACCAACACAACGAACTAACATACCTCTCCTTTTTTATACCTAAGCACACATACATAACCATACACACACGCAAACACTCACGCTCGCACTCACACTCACACTCACACACACACACTCGCACACCAACAGCCACATATTTATACAATAAAATAATTTGTATAAAATAACATGTTTATAAGTATTACAGTTACGCACACTCTTTTATGTAATAATAATAATAATATCTCTTTAATGTAGATGGCTGATATTATGACCCTTGATAGCAAACCTACGACACAAGACAAATCTTAGTGTAGGTTATGCTGTAAGTGTATTTAAATGTTTTTACAAGCCAATTAATAACTTACATCTTTTAAGAGTAAAAGTTCTAGAGTGGAGACCGCGTCTCGGCAAACGTAGTGTAGGACGTCCTGAGGCACGGTAGAGTGACGATCTGCGCGAGACGGCTGGCAAAGACTGGATGCGAGATGCCCAAGGTAGACCTAAGTGGCGTGCAATTGGAGAGGCCTATGTCCAGCAGTGGACTGATACAGGCTGATGATGATGATGATGATGATCTTTTAAGATAATTTAAGTAAATTGAAAATTGCATAATTTATGGAAATTAATATTCCTCATTTTAATAAAATATATAATCAAAATCCAGCCCTTAATATTTTAAGAGCAGTACCGCTTTGTGAACAAGTTCATCTAGTGTAATACGGCCACCATACCTTTTCCTACCGTGAAGCAGTAATGTATAATACTGTATTTTGGTTTGAATGTATGGTTGCCGGCAAAATTACAGAAAAATGAGACTTAACAACTTACTGTCTCAGGATTACGGGCGCAGTGCAGTAAATATGACTATATTCCTAATATTGGTCGTTTCTAAGCTATGGTCTTAGGAAATCAGTCGTTGCATATAGAAACAATGAACCACTACGATCAGAACTATCATGGCCCGTGCTCCTTTGAGAGCAAGGCCCGTTTCCAAGCTGTGACTGTAAAATAGCCCATTTCATGAAATTACCCACGCAGTACGTATGAAAAATCAATGATTAATTTCGTGAACTTAATAAGAAATTTTAAATCAAGCAACAAATTCAAAATCTTATACTATTCCCTAGTAAGAAGCTTAATTTGAATAAAGCTCACAAGTTTGGAATCCCTGTTATGCTAAATATATAGCATATGCTTGAAAAATTACAAAAGAAATTCTTACGCTTTATAAATTTCAAGTTCAAAATTATAAGCCCTGGATATGTGGGCAGTTGTATACTCCTCCCTTCATCTCCTGCGACACAGAGAGTCCTAATGCGGGGTGATTGTGTGATGTTTATTATTTTACTAGCTGGAGAACGTGGGCATCACCTGCGCAGGATTAGTATTTCGAGTTATCTTCTTCAAGGCTATTTTTCTTCTTGGTTGCGCTCTTGACAGAGCGGTCGTGATCGTCATGTAGTAGTGTTGGTGGGGCCAGAAGTTATACACCTCACGATGTCACGCCATTTTTGCCTGTTAGCGGTCATCCTGGTGCACTCATGCAAGGAACCACCGACCGCACACTTGATTTGGTAGGTCCATCGCATCGGTGACCTACCGCGCTGTTTGGTGCCTTCCACTCTGCCTTGGACAACTAGGCGCTCTATGGAGTCGTTGTCTCGCCTGGAAACTTGTCCAAAGAACGATAATATACGGGATTGGACAGTGGCCGATAGACGTTGCTTAATACCGAGTTCTTGGAGTATTGACACGTTTGTGCGAAACTCAGTCCAAGGCTATATCAAACGCAATTGCTATTATAGTATTATCTGAGAAAATATAAATACTTAGTAAATCAATCGGTAAACACTAATAATCAAATACAGTACCTACGTACATACATATATAAAATTAATCATCATGATAAAAACTGTCATTATATTACATCACCCTTGACGGGCGCCGAGCGCGTCTGGTGTATCGAGCTGTCAAAATGATAGCTTGCTTTTGACTAAGCTATCAGAAACTGACACAAACTTTGACAGAACTGTCATCATTACGATCTGAACGCAAGCCGAGATCTTGTTATTTTGTTTATGCTGTGCCCAAAAATATTACACTTTTTCACCCGCGTGGTGATAGTAAGAAAAGTATCCTATGTGTTAATCCAGCCTCATCTACCTCCGTTCCAAATTTCAACAAAATTAGCCCCGCTGTTTGCGCGTGAAAGAGTAACAAACATCCAAACATCCATACATCCATAAACCACACATCCATACTCACAAACTTTCGCGTTTATTAATAATGAAATATGTAGGATTATTAATAATGTAAGAAATTGTTTCAATATGTATATAGCACTAATACTCAATCACTAATTACAAACGTGGGCAAAAAGTGAAGTGGATGGAGACGGCTTTCACAAGACGGTACAATCGACCATGAAATGAGCATTGAGCCACCGCGTTACGCATCGCTCGATGCTTTCTTATTTTTATTGCCTAAATGTTCTGATCTTACGTATAGGCATTCTTCTTTTTAACCGACTTTCAAAAAGAAGGAGGTTCTATATTCGACCGTGTATATATATTTTTTTTTTCACCTAGTTTTTCTTCATTTGTAGACAGACTATAAAAATATATTTTTTTCGGTAAAGTATATTATCGAGGTAGTTCCATTTAAGTTTTGTCAAATTAAGTCAAGCAGTTTTTGAGTTACACTCCAATAACTGAAAAGTGTTTTGGCTATCTTAATGATATAATCAAATGGTGAATGACAATCGATCCCGTAAGTGGCAAGAGTTACTAAAAGGGCTGAATTTTTTTTTTTACGTATTACTTAAATGATCCCGAATTCAACACCAAAAAGTGTGAAATACCTTTCGAAGGTACGATGCGCCCAGTATTGTGATAATAGGTACTTTTGAACTACGAGTATCATGGTACCGACTTCAACAAGATATTGTAACTGACTTCAAAATGCAAGATTCTCAATTCTTTCTATATGCTGACTTAAGTTATAGTGTTATCAAGTGATGAGGGTTGCTTAAAGACAGGGTCATTAGAAGTCAATGAAAATCTTACAGCAATGTAGTCTTGCGTGATACTTAATTGCTCTTGTAAGTCTTCAAAAATTACGCACCGATTACAGTGCCTTCCAAACCTAAACACAGTAACGTATGCACATCATTGCTTGCAGTGGTCTGGCGCTCACCGTCGTGGGATCCATCACAACACACTTTTGCATAATAGTTCTTTCATGTAGGCCGGTATTCTGGAAAGACACGTAGTTGTGAATCTGGACTCTTGTGGAAATTTGACAGTAAATGCCATACAAAATTTACTCAGATCTTTACTCAAGTCGATATACTTGATTGACACTGCTTAAGACAAAATATGCTCCAAATATGAAAATTCGTCCTCACGAATATTTAAAACTAGATCATTGAAAATGGTTAATTGACATATGTAAATGTTCACAAAACGCTTTATTCGGAAATGTTCACCAATACACGATTAAAGAAATTTGGCTAAGAAGAAAAAATTGCAAACTTTCCCAAAAAACACCCTTTAAGACGTCGCCTTCGATAGTATGAATCGAGTTCATTCAGTTTCTATGGAAGATATTTATACAAAAAAATAATGTATATAATCCCAACAAATATTTAAATACTTTATTTAGCTCAGTTATTTGTAAAAGCGTAAGTTTCTTTTTTAGAAAGTCATCATCATCTTAGCCGTAGGACGTCCACTGCTGAACATATGCCTCCCCCACAACTTCCAACAGGACCGGTCGGAAGCGGTCTGCATACAACGTCGCCCTGCTATCTTTATCAGGTCGTCAATCCACCTTGTCTGTGGACGACCTACGCTGTGCTTGCCGGTCCGTGGTCTCAGCTCCAGAACCTTCCAGCCATCTGTTCTGCATACTATGTAGCCTGCTCACTACCACTTCAACTGGCTTATCATCTGGGCTATGTTGCTGAATTTAGTTGGGACGGATCTCCTTATTTCTGATTCCATCACGTAGAGAAACCCCGAGCATAGCCCTTAGAAAATAAAATAACGCACATACTGTAAGAATTTGAAAGCGTACACGCTGAGTGTTTATACAACCTTACAGCTTCGCTACCATTTCGCCTTAAGGCTGCTTTCACCTGAAGTACTGCTCTCACTTAAAAATGAAACCCACAAGACAAATATCAGATGATGCCCCCTGGTGCATTATAGCGTAGAGCTGTCAGCACTGACCTGTGGACGCGACTTTTTACGCGATTACTTACACCAGCAAAATGAGGAAATGGCTCTCCTTATCATATAATATAGGCGACGGTGATGTTCCTCATTTTTCATTTCATTATTCAGACCTGCTCGTCTGTTTATTAATCACATATAGCTTAAAAAAGGCCATTTGCTGAAGAAGGATGTTAACTCAACCTCTACTTCATACTTGTAACATAATACTTATAATTGTAATGGGTAAAAGTTAAACACGACACAAATGTAGCAATCAGCTACCACATTTCACATCCGCATTTGCAATCAGAGTATTAACTACTTTCCGTCATGTGCCATAATTGGTAACCTATCCTATACCAACTAGACACAAAGGTAATGACAGTAAGGGCACTTAGAGACCACACAAGATTCTGGAGTGAGACGATAAGAGATACAGAATAAATTGACCACTAGGGTCGTGTTAATGCTTTCGAAATCAAATATCTCTGTATTAACTGTATGCGGCTACCCACCTTGGGAGCCTTAAGATGACCATATAATTTTGACCGTTTCATGGGTTTTTTGGTACATAACAATAGGGATATAATAGTTGACGGACAATAAACAGGATATTTTTTTCTAATGAAAATGTTTATGTTTATACTGTTGAAATTTAAAGTTTTGGTCTAATTTTGTAGTTTGTTCACTTTATAACGAGACTCCTATTAGTATTATAATAATTTTATCTAAAGTCATTCTCATGTCTAAAGTCTCAATCCATGCATCCTGTGGTTGAGATATTATTTTAGTCAATATCAACTTTACAATTCCTTACCATCACACAATATTATATAAATTCAAACTTAATAATAGATAAGAAATAAATATACAAATAATTAACAATCTTAAATGAATATAGCTCACGCGCGCCGCATGTATCCAGGTGCGCGGATGCACTAAGAAGTGACCAGGGCTATTATTTTGCTCAGTTGTTAACAAATATTGAATAAAATCTTGAAAAATGGCAACTTTATGTTAAGTTTTGACAGCTACAGTAAGTAAAAATGTTAGTAAGTTGCCAGATGACTAGAGCTGACAAAAGTGACAGAGTTGCCTTTTTTCAATCAACATTTGTTAGCAACTGAGATACATGCAAGCCCTGGGAGGTTACCAAAATAAGGCAAAATGCTAGACCTACTGCGTTAGTTAAGCCGTCAATATAATACCTATTAAAATTTTCAATACTTACGACAGTTTCAATTCAGTTATCACAAAGTGTTTTTACACGATCTGATCTGCATAGAGATTGAGATAGATGCCAATCCGTGCGCTGAGTACAAAACCTGGTGTCGCAAGCAGCGGTCATATTCCGCGATTCAACGTATTCTGTTAGCTTCAATAAGTTCATTATCCACTACGGTATTAAAACTTAACGTTTGAATATTTGTAAGTACAAAGCAAGCACTGTAAACTGTTTACATGCAATATCGCGACCGGCGTTCAGTCACATAAAACAAAAGTTGCGAACCGCCGCAAGCAATGTGTAGGTACTGTTTTTGGTCATATTGCTGCGACACCCAGTTACAAAATACAAAACTTGTGAACCGCTGCAAGCAATGTGTATACTGTTTTTGGTCATATTGCCGCGACACCGGCCCCGCCCCCATCTCATATCTTCCGTGTTTCTGTGATCTGTGGATATCTTCTGTGCATAAGTATCCGTACTGTTTATATATCATAAACTAGGCGCGTATTTGTATTATACAACTCACACAATAACATATAATCAGGTAATGCGCTTGTACATTTGTAATGATAGGTAGGGTAGCTACGCACATGCGGTGGCTTAGGGCAGTTTTAGCTCTCAGCAGGCACAAGTGGGTAAGATGTGCTTACATGTACTTCTACCTTTACTTCATACAAATTAACTATCACTTTTGAACAGGTGTTAAAGTGATCGCTACAGGCCTGATAATAAATCAGTAAAATAAATGTTTTAATTATAATTATTGTTTGATTTATAGTGACCAATAGTTGTGCAAACAATCTACTAAGGGTAGGTACATTTAATAAATTTGGGTTCCCTGTGTTTCTGAAAGCTAGATGACTTAATTGTTTTTAAATAAATTAATGTTAACATACAAGGTAGGTACATCCTAAAGTAAGTAAGTAAAATATGTCCAAATGCGTTTGAACATTCAGCTATTTAACTAACCTTAATTTAACGAATTAGAGTATGCAAATACGCTGGACTTTTTTTTTCAGCTGATCATTGGATCTTTTCTAATAAATCTGACTGAAGATAAAATTCAAACCGAAAGATAAACATACAGATTTAAAAAAAAATGTTGGCTATATCAGTAAGAATAATATTATTTATATAGATATGTGTTGAATTTCTCGTGAGTTTGACACATATTTAACAATTATTATTAACCGGCAAAACACTCACGTTAAGAGTCGAATACGTTGACCCGGGTTTCGAGCATGTCCGATGCTTAAGTTCAGGGCGAGTGCGCAGCGGCGGCGTCTGCGAGCTCCCGGCTGGCATTGAGGATGAGCATCGAACATGCTCGAAACCCGGGTCGACGTATTCGACCCTTAACTTGAGTGTTTTGCCGGTTAATAATAACAATCATATATACTCGTAGATCTGATCTGTAAATATATTACATTTACAGATCACATCTATACATAACATACTTGAAAAAATACAATTCCAATCCAAGCCTTACTTACCCCGACCTCCTCTCCCACTTGACATAGTTCCTTCTATAATTGTAGCAATTTACTATACCGCAGAAACGTACGTTGCATTTATGTGTAGCACTTTAAAACCATGTCACAATGAACGGAATCACAATTTCTTTTAGGCCTCATAGATTCGCTTCTATCTCTCATTGCCACGAGGCATAACACTACTGGATCGTTGTTAGGTATTTACATTTATGACGTAATGCCTTTGTACATGCCACAAATAGACATTTCGACTTCTGGTAAATGTACACCTTCCAACGCTGCACTCAAGAACTGCGATTTTCGCTCAACAATTAACACACAAATTTACTATTGAACCTTTTATGTT
This sequence comes from Selenia dentaria, assembly GCA_917880725.1. Lineage (NCBI taxonomy): Eukaryota > Metazoa > Arthropoda > Insecta > Lepidoptera > Geometridae > Selenia > Selenia dentaria. Next base: position 9,960,769 of record OU862891.1, read on the forward strand.
TGTTTCATTTTATCTCATTGAATACGTTGCAGTCTGTGTGGGTTTTATGACGAGGTTACCTTCAGCGAAAGCTCAAAGGCTCAGGGAAAGGTACAAGCCTGCAGTTGTGATTGATCCAGCAGACATCAGATTGGCAGCCGATGTTCATAAACATTAGGCTATCATATCTTCTCCAGGGTAGAACAGAAATCATTCTAGAATAGGGAATTAATACGACGACCGCGGCCGCCCAGATAAGCGTTCAGTGTTGTAAACAATACAATAGCATATCTATTAGCAAGACTTCTATGCATATACGAGTACTAAGTATATAGAAATAAATGATAGTAACTACTCGTACTATGATTAAAGTTATGTATGCACTTCGGCAATTTGGGTATTTATATATAACGAACATGCAACTAATATCCGACCATTCTGCTACCGGGTATCCTTTAAAGAAGTTTTGGTGATGAGCCGTAGCTTTTGACATTCGTCTCTCATACGAAGTGCGACTAAAACCTACGACTGGTAATCAAAACGATCAACAATCCTACAATAAGACGGTATCGGAGCATTAATGTACTTGAAACTGTATAAAGTCGTAATCCTTACCAAGAGTAGGATAAGTTACTTCGTAGTACTGAACGCTCTCATTGAGATAACCTCCTATGTAGTTATGTAGTTTAACATGTCACAACATATCAGCATAAATACTGTTGCACAAGAGAGATTGAGCTATTCACTAACAATTATTCGATGTATTCATGCCAGTTTCACTAAGTGTTGTGTGCAGAAAATGTCCCTTAAGGGCATGAATATGTAAGGCAAATAATAGAAGATAGGCAATAGACACCGCACGTTGGTGCGTATATTCTACAATACTTATCTAGTGACATTTTTTTTATTTGCGAGCCTTAAGCTCGCCTATAAACTATCACTAAGGTTATTATGGACAGTACGAAGCCTACGTTTTTGATATTATTTAAGCGATTTATCCTAAACAAAAATGTGTGGACATTTATGTAATGAATTGTAGGGCTATTATGTATCTCAGTTGATAACAAATGTTGATTGAAATCGAAAAAAAAAATGGCGGCTCAATGTCACTTTTATCAGCTCCAGTCATCAACCTACTAACATTTTTGCTCAATGGAGTTGTCAAAAGTGACATAGAGTCGCCATTTTCTACCGACTTCCAAAAATGAGGAGGTACTCAATTCGACTGTCTATTTTTTTTATGTTTGTTACCCCATAACATTCGATTGGGTGGACCGATTCTCAAAATTTTTTATTCTTTTTTTTTGTTTGAAAGCTGGTGCTTCCCGTGCGGTCCCATTTAAATTTCATCAAATTCGGTCAGTATTTTTTGAGTTACACTCCAATAACTGATTTTTACCAAAGTAATGGAATGGAAGTCGGTATTACTTTTTTTAAATTGCACGTGTTCAAGATTTCAATCAGCATTTGTTAGCACCTAAGATATATAAGCCTGCTCCTGCTTATTTTCTACAACTTTTTGGTACTGCACTGCAGCTTTTCACCTGGTGCGAAATTAGATTTTGAGTCTCATATGAATTGAATGTCACTTAAACTGACATTCAAACTTTCAATCTTCAGCCGTGCGATTCTCTAAGAGCAACATCGTTGCATCTTTGACCACATCCGTGAAACAAATGACGAGATGACAAGGAATGTTGGAAAAACAACCTTATGTGAAAGAGCGATATCTCATAAAGTATTTGACATTTGTGAGCTCGTCGAGCACAACGACGAATCGTGAGAAACCCACGCTGTATAGATTTTGAAGTATTGTCACAGTAGTGATTTTACCCTATACGCTTTGAGGCAGACCTGGCACTGTAGTGACCCCAATCTCCGATCTCTTGCACAAGAAGCCTTCCATCTTCAGCCTCCTTCGATTAAGTTTATTGCAAGATTATTAATAGTTAATAAGTGGGACTTATTATTCCTCCGAAAAATGAGTGTTGATGTATAATGAGCATTGTTACAACTGATATTTAATTGTATTAGTTTTTTAATTTTTTCAGACACATACAGTAATTTTTTAAAACACTAACGCCTGCTTTAGCGATCTCTAACATTGAAATTTATAGAGAGAAAAATTCACATCCTCGGACGGGATTCGAACCCGCGTCTTCTGACTATCCGGGTCAGATGCCATTGACCAACTAGGCCACCGAGGTTTGGGTCCGAGTATCGAATTTTCAATCTCTGACTTTAACCGTCTTAAGTCAGAAGACGCGGGTTCGAATCCCGTCCGAGGATGTGAATTTTTCTCTCTATAATTTTCAACATACAGTAATTATAAGAAAATACATAAATTAAGTTATATGTAAATTAAAATAATACTTTGTTTATTAGAATTTGCCAATTAACAGGTGCGGCTTACCGGACGCGGGCGTACATGTACAGAAATCGCCTGTCTATCAACTGTCATCGGCGGTAGGTAAGATATTTACGATATAGATACTACTTACCTACCTAAGTGTATTTATTTAATATTATAAATATAGTTGACACGCTGCCGATTTTGATCTATTTAATTGACATATCGTTAGTTAGCCTGTTGTGCAACATTCTATGCAAAGTAATGTACAGTGGTTGGTTTTGTACCTACTCGTACTTCTACAAAGCCAAGTCCAATAATATAACAGCTTAATTATAAGGTGCAAGAAAAGATTCATAAATAAGTCAGCGCACACGCAATCTCGTCAGATCATCTCGATTGTTTGTCAACTGCTGTCAGGTGCTGCTGCTTGTGAATTTGACAGATGCGACAGAGTGGGTACTCGGTCTGACATGTCGTGGTCAGGTGAATGGTGGACATAAATGGTACATTTTATTGCTATTGAAAAAGTTATTATAATTATAAACAGTACAAATGCTATCCCTGACTCGGCCGGCGAGGATTATGTGCTAACAGCGAATAGATAAATCGGATTCAAGTATAATCGCAAATTTCCTATAAATCTAATATATAGTACATAATAACCGCAGTTCAGACACCTACTGTTTGTAAACCTGAACCTCAACGTACACTGGTCGCAAGTCGTCATTATTATTACATAAACATACCACTTTACAATACAATTAATAAAAAAATATATATCTACCTACTTCCCTGCTACAGATGTAAAATTAAAACCTTAAAACAGCTCATAACTTTATCATATAATATACTAAACACTTTATCCTGAAATGTGATTATTGACTGTATAGTTAATTTTAAAATATAAAATAAAATATTTGTGTGAGACACTTACACAAACCCCTACACATACACATACAACTCTACAAACCACACTTACTCTTACACTCTCAAATCTTTAACTTGATTTCATAAGTACCTACGATATAACATTCTGAAGTATTTAAAACATAACATCTTCATTATTTAAACCTTCTCATTATTTAAATAACCTTCTCATCTTTTAATCATTAAATTATAAAGTTACAGATACAATTTGCGAAAAGCTATTTTTATTTTGGAATATGTAAAATTAGAGCATGTATTTATTAAGTCTTAAGGAGGATATCTGCGACACAGTCTTTGTACTATGGAAGTTAGCATCGTTTACTGTATTTTATTCCTATGTTTTTTCTGTTATTCATTTAAAGTATACTATTATTATAAAAAAAAAATCTCAATAATCAACTTTGTAGTTGGAAATATGTTCTCTCATACATTGTTACTAAATCCCGTTGGTATCTACATACATTCTCCATCTGCAAATGTGAGCTCTTATCTGTAGAAAAATATGTTATATAATAAAAACTATAGGTGTGCGCCTTATGTTATGCACTAGGCTTAAAAGTGTAGAAAACACAAATTGACTTCTGTAAAGAAGCGAAATCAAAGGCATAAACAAAATATCAAATTAAACTGTAATAAAATGAAAAATAATATTGTGCATCAACTGTTTTTTAAGACGGACAAAGTGAAAATTCACAAATTGATAGACATCCGTTTTAGATTAGCTCATTGCTAGTTAAGTTTGTATTATATTACATCTTTAACAAATCGTTTCTCATAATCACTCATTACAAAGGAGATTTCACCTCCACGAGCGTCACGTCTCACGATCAATTCGAAATAATATGATACAAAGATATAAAACTTGTTTCCAGCTTCAGAACAAGAAATATAAAGTCGTAAGTATAATCTGTCCTAAAGTTTAGACAAGCAAATCCAATTACATCTTTACTAAAATAAAACTATATAAACTACATAAAAACGTAAAATATAAAATATTATAAACGCGAAAGTGAAGGGCCGAACGGTAGGGCTATTATCTATCTCAGTTGCTAACAAATGTTGATTGAAATCTTGAAAAATGGCGGTTCTATGTCGCTTTTGTCAGCTTCAGTCATCAACTTGCTAACATTTTTGCTTACTGGAGTTGTCAAAACAGACATAGATCCGCCATTTTTCAAGATTTCAATCAACATTTGTTAGCAACTGAGATACATAATAGCCCGGCAGGTCTTTATGAAATTTGGTAAGGAGCAATGATGTTATTTATAAAATAGGTAAGGAGTTAGATTATATCCCGAGGCAGATATAGGTTACTTTTCATCATCAGCATCGTCATTCATCACTACGGGAGTGAAACCACGGGGCGCAGCTAGTATTACAGTTTATTTGGTTCTACTATTTTATTAGGTTAGGTTTCTAGTCACAGTACGCGATATTCAGCAATAGTGCGCAAGCATAATTGTGAGAATGTGAAGGGCACGTTGAATTACTGGGCAGAAGGTGGGTGACACGCATAGTGTCTTAGCAATGGATGGCACTGCAACTGTCATGGATAATACGTTTATGTGAATAGCAGCCACCTACAGGATATTCTATAATGTTTATCTGTTATAAGCACTGTAGTAAGTTAAATTACTGGGTGAATGAGACTCAAAAGCCAATGTCTTGCATCGATGAGTGCTACGCAAAACTACAGTTCTATGGTGTGGGTGACAAGGCAACTGTCGCGGGCAAGCGTAATACTTAACATCAGTATGCCTAGCAATAATAACCTCCGGTTTCTGGGACGTTTGCCAAAGTTTGATCAGCTAACAGACGGAATACTGACCGCTGATTGGTCACATATCGCGTCATAGAATACAATTGACCAATGAGCGTTTAGTATTTAGTTGATCAACTAATCAAGGCTTTGATAAACGTTCTCGAAACTGGGGGTAAGTATCACAATAATAAATGAAATCTGTTAATTTCGATGAAGCCTCTTCCATCATCTCTAACTCCGGGAAAACACTCCATTCGATAGACGGAGTCGTGGTTCGACTACCGTTTCTGTTATTGTTCAATATGTTTCCAATAATCCAGTTTCGATTACTTACTTAGAAAGTACCGTTTCACACGAAGCTAGAAAGTGGGCTGGTGCGTGTGTAGGCACCCTTAAATCACTTGCAAAGTTACGTGAACGCTCTTGTTATCCCACTAATTTTAGACATAACACGATATTAAATAAATGTTGTTATCACAAGTAATTAATTAATACTATATATTAGCCTGTAAGAGTTTGAAATGTACATAAAATATGGAAACATATTTTCTACTGGCTACCCATGCAGTTCCAAAATTAGGCATCCAGGTATGCTCCAGATCTTCCCATTAAATGATCGTAAAAGACGACAATATCTAGCTTTGATCCTATGCAGATGTTACTCTGAAGTTGTTTATTTATTTCGCAACCCACAAAAAGTTAAATGCAGTCATAAAAAAATTATATTGTTCAGCATATATTATACTAACTGCTCTCCGCGGTTTCACCCGCGCGGTGATGGATGATGATTCTTATATAGCATATGTTACTTATGGTGAAAGTAGCTTTCCAATGGTGAAAGAATTTTTGAAATCGGTCCAGTACTTTCTGAGCCAATTCGTTACAAACATACATACAAATCTTTCTTCTTTATAATATTAGTACGAGTATGATACATAATCACATCCAAAATCAAGCCATGAAATTATAATATGCACTACGTACTACATACGAGATATTAAATTAATGTATAGCACTGATATGATACAAGTCAGAAAATAAAAGATGTTTAAATTATGTAATTAAGGTTATGTTGTTTCGGTAATCATTCTTTGTTATTACATTTTTAATAGATTGTAAAGCCAAAATTTTCTCAAATTTCTTTCAAATAAGTGGTAAAGTTATAAATTTTTCATCGCTCAAACTCATCAAGTAAATATTTATTGTTCTATCCAGTCCTATTTTTCTACCAACTTCCAAAAAGGTGGAGGTACTCAATTCGACTGTATGTTTTTTTTATGTTTGTTACTTCATAACATTCGATTGGGGGTAGATTCTCAAAATTATTTTTTTGAAAGCTGGTGATTTCCGTGTGGTACCATTAAAATTTTATCATCAATTCGGTCTAGTAGTTTTTGAGTTACACTCCAATAACTGATTTTTACCAAAGTAATAGAATGGAATTCGGTATATTTTTTTTCAAATTGCACTTGTTATTCAAATAGTTAAAACTCTAATCACAATCACTTATCTGTCATAAGGTTAGTGACCTGTCTAACGAATAACCTATCTATCGCCGGTTTACCTTACTAGAGATAGATACTCGTATTTGACACTATTTGTATGGACATTATGTCAAATTCTATCGGTTGTAAGGTAACCCGGCGATAGATAGATTATTGGGACCCCCATAAGTCAAGTTCAAGTAAAGTGAGGGTTATTGTATTAGGGCGATTAACAAGGAAAATCCATGCCTTATTTTATTTCTTCTTATTCTTAGGCTTCATAACATTGGAAGACGTTTGGCAAAGTAAACTTGGATCAGACTTATGCCTGAAAGGAGTTATGAAGTTGATATTATAGTTAACCATAGATAGGAAAAAGCTCCTTGTTTATAGTTCAATTTATTTTTGTAGATTGCATATGTTACCATAAACTATATAATAGCATGCACATACTACAAGCACGTAGTTGTCTAGTAGGCAGTTGGTCTATTTAACTTAAGGTTTAAGTTAAACGGTCGCCAGCAGCGTTGTATCAGCTCAGATAAATCATGAAGCGGTGGACAGAGACCATGTAATTGTACCCTTAGGCCTTGCCGATGACATATTCCATCAAAACCAGGCTTCTCGATAACGGTGCACCCCTGTCAATATGTCATTGTGACTTGCAGATCGAGTTCTGGAAAATTGCATCAATAAACGTATGTAAAGGGAGCGTCCTCGGGGACATATCGATTATTATACTTAATCGATTACTCTGTGAAGTCGATTCACGGAACACTAGAATAATTAGAACTGCCCCTCTTTGAAATCCGCTGATGGATCATTTAAGCGACTGTGAGTAGACTTTCTTTGTTAAAGGCGAGGCGCTCTCAGCAGAACTTGACTTGGCGATCTTAACAGATCAACAATGTTATTGCTTAATTGCTTGCTGCGATCGGAAGTTGGATTGACCGCTGAGCGCTTCCGTACTTCGGAAGGCAAGTTATGCCGTTGCTCCCCGTTGTTTGTCTAAGGACAACAGTCTTTAGGCTGTCGAAATGTCGAAGGCCTTCGCGCAATCTGAAAACCAAGCCGCACAGGGCCCGTTGCGCTTTGCCCGTTGGGCGTGGTGGATTATGACCCAACTTCTCTCTTTGAGAGGAAGGTTTGAGTCCCAGCAGTGGGAACATAATGCGCTGATTATGTATTGGTACATTTTTTATTTGTATGATATTTCAACATCTGACTTTTACCCGACTTCTCTAACGTGAAATAGGAATAATTATTTATTTTCTTTCCTTCCTTAACCATATATTTAATATCTCTTCGTGAGCGAGTTGGTCCCGTCCGTTCGTCCGTTGCCTACCTATTTCTACCGCTAAGCACTAATATTTGCTGTGAAATGCTAAGACATAAAAACTTTATGTCTCAGGGTGATTGATGCAATGCAGTTCGTCAATATTGTGACGGAATTCATCGGGATGTTATAGGTAGAGGTTACCGCTTACGACCAGATGGGTTTCGTGCTTGTTCCGCAAACTTACCACTTTAAAACAAATCTGTTGTTTAATCCCATTCGCTTAGTAATTAAACTAGCTCGAAGATGTAGAGATAACTGTAGCGGTGCCTATCAAGATCTACATTTGGCAATAGTGTTCTATCACATATGAGGTTTCTAACTAGTACGTTAGTACTGTTCTGTGGGTCGATAAGACGTGTTTACGTGCATTCCTAAGTTGTAAATATGCGGTAGGGAAAGCTAGAGATCTAATCGCCTTCTGATACGATTATCATTTTAGATGTATGATGTCGCTTGAATGCATATAAAGTGAGGTTCACTGTTATGCTTTAAGACCCTTACATTATAGCCCTACATGTTTTTTCCTGGCAGCATTTTGCATTTTACGCGTATTATTCCGCTGCGGACATGTCACTCATTTATTATTGCTTAGATGTGAAGTAAAATACGTTCTTTTCTTTTCAATATATGTTACAGGTCACCTGCAGCCTGATTACACCTGTAACAATAAGGGCTATTATGTATCTCAGTTGCTTACAAATGTTGATTGAAATTTTGAAATATGGCGGCTTTGTCAGTTTTGACTACTTCAGTAAGCAAAAATATTAGCAAGTTGATGACTGGAACTGACAAAAGTGACATGGAGCCGCCATTTTTTAGATTTCAATCAACATTTGTTAGCAACTGAGATACATAATAGCCCTGGGAGGTTACCAAAATAAGTCGAAATGCTATACACCCACTGCGTTAGTTAGGCCGTCAATATAATACCTATTAAAGTTTTCATTACTTACGACAGTTTCAATTCAGTTATCACAAAGTGTTTTCACATGATCTGATATCTTCATATAAATCGAGAGAGATGCCAATCCATGCGCTGAGTACAAAGCCTCAGGCTTTTACATCCCTGAAGGGGTTGATAAACATATGAATTATAAGCATCAGTTTTTACTTTCATCTGTGGTTACATGTAGTAAAGGCACCTTATTAGATATACAAACAGTTTTATTGATGTAAAAGGTAGGTTTACATTATATATATATGAATTCATAAGCTCCCAAACTAGTGGTAACTGTGTTACATGAACTAGCAGTGGCTTCTGGTTATTTTACCATATCCCTTAGTCTACAACATCGATATGATAGGGTAAAACACAACATAAATTTTAATGTTCGTACTGCTCGGATTCATGCCTCTCAGAGAGGTTATGTGCCATAATCTACCACGCGAGCACAGTGCGTTTTGGTGCATAGACTAGTGACCAGATTGCCCAAAGGCCTCATTAAAGTCATGTTCAATTATCAGCAGCCTTCAGCTTTATTAGGAAACAGACACAAAAGAAAATCTATTGCTATCTAGGTTAACGGCAGCTGGGGGGTGACGATGAAGAAGCTTCACTACGAGCTTTCCGTGGGAGGTGATACAAAACTTTAATTCTAAACCCGGTAACTGTGAAGGCGATTAAAATTACAGAAATGAAATTTTAATTGCTTAATTTAATACATACTTTGCACTGCCTTCTACATTTTCTTGTGTACGATGTTGATGATGATTACGAGTAATTGATTTTCTGTGATCGACATACAACTTCTGCAGTGCCAGATAATCATCTCTCCAGGTAGGAGTGTACAAGCTTTAATGTTTTAAGGTGTGAAGTGCGCTGTAGCAGTGGGATATTAGTCTTATAAACCACTCGTCTGGAGGTAACGAACGCATATTTTACACAATTAAAAGCTTCATCGTCTGCATCATAAACACATCACTCTATGACACTTCACACTGATATCACAAAGTCGAAAATTTGTGAGTGTGTTTGTATGTTTGTTACTACTTCAAGCTCAGATGGACCAATTTAGAAAAAAAAATTGTTTGGAGGTAGATGAGGGGCTGGATCATTAGTACATAGGATACTTTTCCTACTTTTCAAGCGAGTGTAACAAAGAGGCGCAGCAAGTTCATAAAAAAGCGCAGTGCGGTTTGTTAAATATAATATACTAAAAAAACAATTAATGCACCTGATGACACAGTATAATAGGTATCAGTAACACATTTATCAAAACAGGTATGATTTACGCCACAGAATCCCACACCCAATAATTTATTAACTGTCACACATTTCACATGAAATTATATCTATTCTACCGTTTAATATACAGATTGTACCGGAATCTGCGATGTAATCTATCGATATATCGGAGCAATTACCGGTAGTATCGGTACTGATTTATACGATAATCACAGGACAGCACTGGTGCAATGTGAACATACAGTAAGGACTACGACGAAGTTTTAACCTTTCTTCATTTTTACTCACCTGTACAATTAAAGTAAGTCAGTGACAACACTAACTTATATACTCAACATACCTTATATATTTAAAATATTTTTTATACATCTATGGATAAGACGCGATATAAAAACTTTAACTATGGTATTATTATTATTTTAATCGCCAATGCGAAGCGAGACGCAACCGCGAGCGTTCTGCATTCTCCTTGAAAACGACCAGCGGATGTGGTTGAAACCATAGTTGGCAAGATCCGACTTGTTAACGCGAGTGAATCCCTTTTATCATATTAAAAATGTGTACAAACCTTTACTACCTGTGCTCGATTTTCATAATTAAAATATTATTATTATTTGCTGATTTGATTCTATTCCCCAATAGGTACAAACCCATGGGGCCTTTATCCCGTAAAGTCTCGTAATGAATAGTAAGAAAAAATATATACGTAATAAAAAATATAAGTATCATACCCGAAGATCTAGTGTTGCTAGAACCTAAGATGGCTTCTAACTACACCAAATATCAATAATTATTTACTTAATGTGATATAATCGGGCTATATTGTTAAAGAATATACAAGCTTACGGTTACATTTTCATCTGACAGGTAACTTTATAATATTCAGTTGGTTTTCACAGTCATAGTACTTTATTGGCGGGCACTAGAATTTTCTGGTCTGACCGATGATATGGTAATAATGATTAGTCTGATCGATGCAACAGTCATCAGATGTCGGTCCGCCCTTATTACTAATGGGATATCATTGGTTCAAATGCACTCGTAACTAAATCTTACAGTAAAAACATTATGTCCTTACTGCTACAGTTATATTGCAACAGTAGTTCATTCAGGTAGGTTTGTTACTCATGCGCGGAACACAGAAGTCATGTGTTGCTGTAATTATGAGGTTCACCGCTGCAGTTTCTAAGAAATATTACCCGTTCTGAAGTTGCTTAGTTGTTTCTTCGTGGCTTTCTAAGGATTACTATTCAAGGCCATGAGAGGCCAATATATGTAGAGTTGATGCAATTTGATTGTTTTTGCATCAATAAAATGTCTGTGCCCCTAACCCCAAACACGAACTAAGAAATTTGTATAAACGGATCGCGCATTTCCTATCATGTTTAACCAAAGATGATACTATTTTTAATTATATACCTAACCAAGTTCAGGCAACTTATAAGATCTTCTTCTTTTTACTTATAAGTTATTATTATGAAGGCATAAAAATATGACTTCAAGAAGTCTTCTCGTCAAAAATACCTCAGTGCCTCAAGACAAGAGTCTTTGATCAATGTGTGTTACCAGTGATGACTTATGGCACTGAAACGTGGTTTCTTACTATGAGCCTCATAAGTAAGCTCAAAGTCGCACAACGAGCTATGGAGAGGGCTATGCTCGGGGTTTCTACGTGATTGAATCAGAAATGAGGAGATCCGTAGACGAACTAAAGTCACCGACATAGGCCTGAAGATTAGCCAGTTGAAATGGCAGTGGGCAGGGCACATAGCACGCAGAACAGATGGCCGACGGGGTCGGAAGTTTTTGGAGTGGAGACCAAGCACAGGCAAGCACAGCGTAGGTCGTCCACTGACAAGGTGGACTGACGACCTGACAAAGGTAGCAGGACGAAGTTGGATGCAGGCCGCTTCCAAGCGGTCCTTTTGGAAATTTCTGGGGGAGGCATATGTTCAGCAGTGGTCGTCCTACAGCTGAGAAGATTATGATGATGAAAAATATGACTGAAATGAATGTAAGTTAGATTACTACAGTTTTAATCTCATCATCATCATCATCATCATCAGCCTGTAGCAGTCCACTGCTGGACATAGGCCTCTCCAATTGTACGCCACTTAGGTCTATCTTGGGTTTTAATCTACTATGTTCCAATATCCTAAGTTTTGTTAACGTGCTCAACTTAACGACTGAAACACTAAAATAGTGTAGTAGATGGATGGACAATATCCATCTACTACACATCGTTGCGCCATTCTCAGGTTATAAACAAACTAACTGGACAGACAAAAACAAACATAAATTCATTTTATAATGTAAGTACCGTAAATACTTTATTGCATTATTATATGCATTGAATATTATATTATATTATAATTATAGGCTATGGATTCACCATAACTGTGTAATACTTTTTTTGTGTCGAAATAAATGATTTTTGATTTGATTTGATTGAATGACAAACTATTTATTTTTTTATTATTCTTCCACACTACAGACTCTTTGGTCCGTACCTTTTTTAGATTTGTTTTTTTTTAATATTACATTTTCATGGAGATTCGTTCTCCAAACATCACAATAAACATTCTTAAGCTATGGTGGAAATTGCTTAAAAACTAAAGTGAGTAGATAAACTATTAATTTGGAATTACAAACTTTTTTTTTCGAGGATACTTGCTGTTTGCCTCTACCGGCATTTACAGCGTTACCGGATGGGACGAATTACAAACAGAAACATCATTTTTGTTTATCTGTCAAGACTTTATGCATAGCATAGCTATTCTGCTATTGAACTAGTCATTTTCGTTTGCTACATTACATTTGAACATCATAGTGTTTGTTACTTTACACTACACATTGTAAACATAACACCTAACACCGCGGTGGTACCTACCAAGAAGGAAAGGACCCTTATCTTTGTCAGATCTTGGAGTCAATGATGTTGATACGTTCTACTGTTTATAATTTATATATCCAAAATATAAAACTTACAGAGTCAATAATTACATAGCTCTGTATTCATGTTTTATGCACAATAAAGAGTTATCTATCTATCGATTTTAGACCAAGACGTGTTTACCCATTTTGTTAGTGTTTTAAGTTTTATCATAGTAAGATGATGATCTAAAATAACAAATGGGCTGCGAGCCCCGGAAACGTCAAGAATGATCCCGTGAAATAGTCATTATCACAATAGTCATTGTCATTATCAGCGATAAGACCGCCCATTGTACAACAGTGTTAATAATTGTATAATTTTTTTTTTTAATCTACACTCCACAGACTCCAGGGTCCGTGCCTTTTTTCAACTTTTGGGATTTTCACTACTTACGATTAATATATTACATTCAAAAAATATACATACATGGGGAACATATTAAACTAACTAACTATTTAATATATTGTATACTAAATTTATTAACTAATACATATAACACAATTAAGATTATTCTGAGTTGGTGCAAGCAATCACAGCAGACCAGTGCCCACAAACAGCACCCGTTCACGAGTTGACGCATGTGCCAGCCATCGCCTTCCTCAACCATTTCTGAGGGAAGATGGCGACCCGCCACACACGCCACCGCTTGCCAACACATTTCCGTGAGCATGTCTGCTCTGAATGAAATAATTGTATATTAAATGTATCCACGTTTTTTATGTACAATAAAACGTTATCTATATATCTATCTATATATCTATCTATCAATCTATCTATCTATCAGCGCGGGCAGAGCCCCATACCTCAGATTCAGATTCAGATTCATTTATTGGTATTCTTCTATACACGTCAGTTATTTAGTACATAAACTATGTACTCGTAGCAATACAGAGTGTAACTTACAATTAACCATGTAAGTATGTATTCAATAATTCATATAATATTATTAAAATTAAACAGCTATATGTAGTCAATAATTAATATAAAATTAGATAATTAAAATAAATATAAGTAAATTAAATCAATAGTTAATTAAAAATAAACACATTCATTTAAATGTCATAGATATGCCTATGACAATAACAAAGTACAATAACATTAAATTGTCAAAAATATATTTAATGTGAAATTTTCTTTAAAATTCAGCATAGCTGTAGAAGGTATGACTGAGACTCAGCTACGGCTATCATGAAACAATATTAAACTTCAGAGTAAAACTCCTCGTGATTCTGTCGTAAAACCCTCTTAAGGTCAGTCTCTTTATTGACATATTATTCATGTAGCCATGACTCAAGTACTAGCTTGAACGAAACCAAAAGTGACTGTTCGACAGCCAATGACACAGTTACAAACCGACAGTCGTGTATTTAAATATAAACACACGTATGAGTTACATTCCTGAATGTAATGACTACATTCGTAATAAGCATGGTAGGTAGTAGTATCGGTGTTAAGGCGAAGCTGTCTGAAAGTGAGAGTTACCAGATTTATATATATTTATAAAATTATGTGTTATGTTTTATATATATATAATAGTATAGTGTAACCTGCATTAAAACAAATTAAATGTTGTCTACATTCGTAATAAGCATGGTAGGTAGTAGTATCGGTGTTAAGGCGAAGCTGTCTGAAAGTGAGAGTTACCAGATTTATATATATTTATAAAATTATGTGTTATGTTTTATATATATATAATAGTATAGTGTAACCTGCATTAAAACAAATTAAATGTTGTCTACATTCGTAATAAGCATGGTAGGTAGTAGTATCGGTGTTAAGGCGAAGCTGTCTGAAGAGTTACCAGATTTATATATATATAAAATTATGTGTTAAATTATATATATATAATAGTATAGTGTAACCTGCATTAAAACAAATTAAATGTTGTCTACATTCGTAATAAGCATGATAGGTAGTAGTATCGGTGTTAAGGCGAAGCTGTCTGAAGAGTTACCAGATTTATATATATATAAAATTATGTGTTAAATTATATATATATAATAGTATAGTGTAACCTGCATTAAAACAAATTAAATGTTGTTTGATTTTAAAATGTTTTAAAGGAATATGTTCAAAATTATCAGTTACATATGCAGGTACGTAAATAATTAAATATATAAATTCAAAGTAAAATTTGAGAACTGGGAATATTTAATAACGGAATGATAAAAATGAATTGCCGGTTGTCGCAGCTGATAGGAACTTTGCCTTCTGAGCCGCGGGTCCCGGTTCGATCTTCGAATGTTCTTTATACTAAATAAACGTATAAGATATAAATGAAAAAAAAAACAAATAGTTTATTACTAAATTGCATAACCATTACCCATCGCCAAAAGAAGCCAAAAATTTCATACGCGACTTCTTCCAAAGAACATTCTTAGGACGGGAGTTTTTAAGGCGCTGGATAATGATAAAGAATGGTAACTGCCGTCCTTTGACTTTGACGATATAACTATCGCAGCTAGATTCATACTGAAGACAAGGTAAGATAGCTGGTAAAAGTTGCATGGTTTTTCGAATCGCAAATATTTTTTTCGTGAGATCCATGCGCGCACGGCAGGAACGATGTTGTGTCAAAAAATTTAAATTAATCAAAACGCTGTCTGCGCCTTAACCAAGTAGTTAAATTACCACACCGCATAATGCTCGGAGTCAGATGGAGTGAATTAACGATGTAAATACGCCACTCAACATATACGCGTTATGAAGTATGAAGTATTAAACTTTTTGTAACGACATATTAGAATAGATATTTATTTAATTAATAGTATACATAAGTAGTTAATAGTATACATAACACGCAGAAAAGCTGGCCGATAGGCCTGGAAGGTTCTGGAGTGTAGACCACCGTTTGGCAAGGGCAGTGTAGGTCGTCCGCCGACAAGGTGAACACAATTATGGTGGAGACCTATGTTCAGCAGTGGACATCTGAGGACTGGCTGAGATGATGATGATACATAAGTATACTAGATACTGGTAGTAATTCGCTTGTTCTGAACACCAAACTAAACTAGCGAACTAAAATCTATTTTTAGTAAATCTAATCTATTTTTACCAAATTCTTATAATGCTTGCAAATGACAATTCTTAAATTTGCCGTTTCTGTTAAATTTTGGGTATTTTTAGTTCAAATTTAATCGTCATGCAAGTGCGTGCTCTCTAAACTAGTCTAAACTGATGTAAAACTACCCACATTTCAATAGAATAATCATATGTTTAGAATTATCATTCTAAGTGTTACTCGAATTTAAATTTTAGTATTAACATAATAAGAACTACCATAGTTTAGAGAACTTTAGTTTAGTGTACGCACAAGCGAATCAGTACCACTATTCAAGACCCACTTAAACTTTCTAGAACTTGGGTACTGATCATTCAATCAATTAAATATTTTATTCAATTTACTAGTAATAGATACATTTATAATCAAAATAAATACGACAAAAATGTATACAGCCTCTGCCGAGAAGAACGAGGAAAAAAGACATTCTTTTCAATTGTACACACAATTCTTCAAATATGTTAAATGTGCTTGGTAGATTTGAAGCACTCTAAACATCCTTATATTTTAGATGATGTTGTTTTATGTACGTTACTACATATATTGCATATATGTAGTTACGTATGATATCAATTGATATCATCAAAACATTTTTACAGCCATTAACATTTTTTTTTCTTTGAGTTAGGTATGTCTTTTGCGATTTATTTAACAATCCCACACAGCTCCCTAAGAAAGAACTATTTGTTCTCGCTAGACTTTGCTATCCTATCCTTATTTCAAGTGTTATTGGTATGATGATTATTGTTACACGGGTGATAAAGTTAACTTTAAATGAAATTATAAACTTTAAAATATAACTATAAACCTACGAAGAATTTCTTCGTAGCCTATTACGCAAAAAATACTCGATACAAACTCCTTGCGCAAAAAATAATCTACATACAAACTTTGTGTGCAAATAACTCTTCGAGATTTGAGTAGTCAATATTTCAAGGAGGTTAACATTAGATAAAAACCTCGTGTTATTTGCTGTTATTTGTAAATTGGCGCTAATTTTAATGTGCATTTTAATAATGTAACCTTCCTTTATTCCTTATTTAAAGTTTATTTTTGCTCAAATCTTTCTTATTTTCGTAGTTATGTTATAGAATAATGCAACATTTGAATAAAACGGACTTATATCGAGAGCCATGAATCACTCGTATTGCGCTGCAGGATTCTTACACTTATGTCATTATTGATCTGTCCTTTATCCACTAATTACATACTATTAGGCGTTCATAACGGTTCCATATTTTATTGTTTTTTTTTTAAATTTAATATGTATTATTAAATTACTTATAAATAAATGAATAAATTAGTAACATTTTCACTTATCCTATGAATACTTACGCGCAATATTCATTTGACATAACATTTTTGGCTTATTTTTTAACGCATATTAACTACTTTAAGCATAATAATTATTAAGACATTATATATAACATTCTAATGCCTAAATTTATTTACTCATAATGATATTTAAATATAATCATAAGCATTTTAGAAAAAGTAAGTTTTAGAAGATTTTTGGGAAAATTCTTGAAACCTCTGAATTTCGACAAATGTAATTACTCGAGAAGTCCCTGACTTCAAAAAAAACATTGTTTGACTAGTCAATGCTTCGACAGGACATATATTCTACAAGAATTTTATCCCAAAAGTAATTATTATCGAATATAATTATTTTCTGTCAAAGCAATGACTTGTCGAACTATGTTTTTTTTTAGAAATAGGCGACTGTCGAACGTCGAACTTGTCGAAATTTAGAGGCACACCGGATGCGTAACAACCATTAGAGAAATAAGCAGCAACAATAAATTTATGCAAAACCAAATAGGGGCAAAAACCATTAGCCTTAACTATGTTTATGCTTACTGAAATAGTATGCCAAAAACAATTATGTCAAAATCTTATTTTGACATAAAAATATGCGTAACTCGTTATGCTAAATTAATCCTTCCTATACCGCGATAATTAAAACAAAAGATTTATGAATGAAATCGACGTATATTTACGTCTCTGAGACGCTAAGGGTTAAATAATGAGAAAAAAGTTACCTAGTCGAAATAAAGGGAACTCGTTTTTAACGATGTGTATAAATGTGATATGACATGCATAGAAATAAATGTAGAGAAAAAAAACAGAAAACATAATTTTTTTGTTTTGCTCACCAGTCGCATGAGAATATTTTAGTAGTGACCCATTTTTTTTTAGTGTAGGTAACCGTTTGACCACTGCATCACCTGAGGCCGTAGCACAAACAATATGCTTAATAACGCTTCGGCGTACACACTTTGTACGCCAGAGCGTGACGCGTTGACGCTTGCCATACGAATACTTCTTCGCAAATTGTTTGTGCTACGGCCTCGGTTGATATAGTTGTGAAACGGTTGCCTATACTTGAAAAAATGGGACACTACTAAAATATTCTACGGCGACTGGGAAGGATAACAAAAAAACATCGTTTCCTGATTTTTTTGTCTACATTTATTTCTATACAATTCATATCAAATTCTTTGACACAGATAACTCATAGTTTATCACAATTATGAGTTATCTGTGTCAAAGTTATCCTAGATAAATAGCAGTTTGTACTGTTTCACGTAAATGACACATTACATTAAACTTATACACGATTATTCGTGCTAGGCCCTGATCCACCCTGGTGACTCAATATCAAATAGTTGATTCCAAAATATATAAGTTTTCAGATTATGTATGACATAACAGACAAAATCAATTGATAACATAAAAACTGATAAAGCAATTTAAAGTTATTAACATTTTGCTGAACAAATATTACTCAGTTACGGCATGATTACATGATTAGTATGTGTAATCACAAGATCGTATGTAAGTCAATATAATTTGTGTGTATCATAATGGTAGATAATTTTGGTACAAGGCGGTACTTATATGTATTTATCAATGTCGTATAGTTAGAGCAAATCAGCCATATTATTGTAATTGTCGTACTCTGTACATGGAGAGGCATTTTAATGAGCTGTATTTTTTACCAACCGTCTATAGGATATTTGATGTATCCTGGTCTATTCAGAAAGTTTCGTTATTTGATTTTGTGAAATACTCTCGCTCTCCGCGGTTTCACCAACGCAGTGATCATAATGATGAGTCAAATATAGCTTATGGCACTCAGGGTGAATGTAGCTTTCATGTGTGAAAAAATTTTTGAAATCGGCAGAGTAGTTTTTGAGTTTATTAATTACATTTATTTATTTACACACAAAATACAAATTTTTCCTCTTTATATTATTAGTGTAGATGTAACTTCTGAATAATAGATTACTTACCCGTGTGATTCCTTAGAAACGGCGCTAAACTTTAAATGAAATTTTAAGTTTCAAATTGTTATGAGTACTAAATGATATACAAGAGTCTTCGACCAATGTGTGTTACCAGTGATGACTTATGGCACTGAAACGTGCTCTCTTACTATGGGCCTCATAGATAAGCTCAAAGTCGCACAACGAGCTATGGAGAGGGCTATGCTCAGGGTTTCTCTACGTGATCGAATCAGAAATGAGGAGATCCGTAGAAGAACGAAAGTCACCGACATAGTCCAGAAGATTAGCCAGTTGAAGTGGCAGTGGGCAGGGCAGATGGTCAATGGGGCCGAAAGGTTCTGGAGTGGAGACCACGGACCGGCAAGCGCAGCGTAAGTCGTCCACCGCCACGGTGGACAGACGACCTGATGAAGGTCGCAAGACGACGTTGGATGCAGGCCGCTTCCAACCGGTCCTTTTGGAAAATCATGGGGGAGGCATATGTTCAGCGGTGGACGTCCTACGGCTGAGATGATGATGATGATTAAATGATATGATTTAAATTATAGCAGCGTTCATTTATTTATTATACTCGTATTTAATATAAAGTATAGTTATAGTAAGAATAGTACATATAATATACCTATGCACAGTACTATAATCAAAACCATACTATACGAGCACGGCTCTTCCATTGTTGTTAAAGAAGAAAAATCTTCATGTGATTAAGCCTAAGTTAATTAAATAATTAAATTGAAGTGTATAATTGCTGTCACCTATATTATATTGCAAGACATACCGCATTAAAATTAAGCGATAATAAAACTATCAACTCGACACAATGCAAACATTGCGCCGACATAATTACACGGAAAATTATCGCAAATAAATTAACCCTGATCACAGAATAGCATACTGAATCTATTCGCAACACTACACAAGAATCGTTCCATACATCAAGCTGTCAGATGCCGGACCAATTGCTGTGTTTAGACTGGAACCAAAGGTGCGTTCAAACATGTCCCCACTCTACGGAATTCGCGAGAATTTCGCAATCCTCGAACGGTTACGCCCTGAGTTACCCACCTATTACGATCGCTACCGAACAACCTTGACTATTACTTACAAACTGACCATTATCCGAAGCGCGTAAGCATAGCTACATCGTCACCAGAGGCTGATATCTCGTCGACAGCTCGAATTACGCTAAGATTATCCTATTTTACTGAAAAGCTTCAGGCGTAACACTAACAAGCTCACTGGCCTGTACGTCACAGCCGCTCCCATATTTCCTCCTCTAATAAAACCGATGATAGTCCTGGGGTGTTCTAAAAAACAGGCACCGCTATACGGGAAGACTGGCCTCTCTGTGCTCGTATAAATTCTAATAAGCGTTTATTCTATGCGCCTCCCGAGGCCACAATGCTACTAATCTCGACTATTACTCTTGCGTGGAAATTTAAAGATCCGAACCGGTAGTTGTATCCATGGTTAATTTTTAGTTACCTCCTACGCTGGTATAATAAATTGTGGTGGATTGATGCGCGGGTTCGGTGCCCGGAGACTCTTTTTTTTCTTTAGCTTCCGTGTAAGTTTGTAAGTGGTCTATGCGACGATCCGTCACGGGTGATAGATAATTCATATGCACGATGGGACACGAATAAATCTTCTTTAAAGATCCATTCTATTTTGAAGTGTCGTGTTAGATTGGCGTGGCGTTTAACTGATAAAGGTTAAGCGTTTATGGGGACTTTAGCTGCAGTGTATAATAGTTTGTCATATCATTATTGATAATCATTATATATCTGGATTTCGAATGAAATACCGCTTTTAATAGTTGGGTGTTATTAGTCAACTGCATATGCACTTTTACTGCTGGACTTTCGTCTTCTTGAAAGAGTGCTTGAAGTTGGCACAGAGGACTGATCGTGGAAAATGATAAATTCTAAAATTAATATCATTCCTGGCCTTTAGAATCTAAATGGTTGAGTGTTCAGAATGTGAACTTATGAGGTGTATCTAACCTTTGTTTTGAATTGGACCGAACAAGTTTCAAATTATACATTACATTCTTGGTAAATAAACGTAAGCAATTGTGATGTGATATTATGTGATACAGAAACATTATAGGTTATTTTAGTCGACGTTTTCATACAAAGTTAGAACACTAAAAGTATTGCGTCGAAACGTTCTTTAAATTTAAATGTCGCTATTTAGAACGGCGCAGAAAAAAATTTTGTACGCACTGCTAATAAAAACATTTAAATTTAATCCATGTTTATAAGTAAGTTCCTAAAACATTATGCGGGGGCTATAACTTCGTATGGCATATATACCTTTTAACTAATTTAGTTATTTATCTACTATAAAATATTTAGCTGTATCTATTACTAGCACGATGCTATTTAGAGATTCCTTCTTTTTTATAACAATTATAACACATGTTTTGTAAAGAAGTCGAAAATATTACATTACGTAATTCATTAGTTACCAAGGACTATGCAAACTCCTTTACGAGTACATACATGATAGGAATATAGAAGATAAAAAAAAAGAAAGTACAAGGAAATATGTCTAGAAATAGATATACGCATGCGATTATTATGATTAGATTTAAAGTCCTTGATCGTTATTTACTGACTTCCAATTCGACTGTTTTTTTTATGTTTGTTACCTCATAACTTTCGATACGGTGAACCGAGTCTCAAAATTTTTTTTTTTTGTTATTTTGTTTGAAAGCTGGTGCTTCCCGTGTAGTCCCATTTAAATTCCAATTTCACCAAATTCGGTTCAGTAGTTTTTGAGTTACACTCCAATAACTGAATAGAATGGAAGTCGGTATTAAATTTTTCAAATTGTACTTGTTTTAATTTCATAAAAACATATTAAATATATCAGAAATTAAGTAGACTTGGATAATTGTACCTATCTGTATATATATACTTACATTTCTGTAAATCTGTCACAAATCGGTTCTTTAGCATATCGTTGGAAAAACAACCTTGTGTACAAGGGCGATATCTCTTAAAGTATTTGACATCGGTGAGTTCGTCGACGAGCGCATCGTTTTGGCAGTATCTGCTCTAACCTTAGGCAAACTAGATATGGACATGTTACATAGAAACACGGTAACATAGAAAGATCGCAACTTTCACTAAACAATGTTTCTCCCTTATACTACAATGATTGTCTTCGCTTCAAAAAAACAATCTTCCTACATCTTAGCAGGTCAGGCAGTCATCCCATTTAGTTTACGTTAAGGTGTCGATACAGAACGCGTTATTAAAGTTAATGGTGGCAGTAAGGAAGCTATCCAAACACCTGTAACACAATATCCCGAGTAATCACATTATTTCATACAGACTGGACTGGCGTGTAAATTTGCTATAAGGGCTTGACAGGACTGCGAAGAACGTGCAAATGGATGCGCTATTTTATCTTTTTACTTATAATCTAATTCTTACATACACAAGAGTATAAAAACAGCCAAGTGCGAGATTGGCTCGTGAACCGAGGGTTTCTGTTCATGAAGAAAGCATGGAACATTATTGTTCTTACTAAAAGGCAAACTAGGTTTGTTAAACTTAACTTTGCCTAACTATCACCAAAAAAAGGGGCTTGAAGACAGACAGACGGACAGAAGGACAACACAGTGATTCTATAAGGGTTCCATTTCCTTTTGAGGTACCTTACCTCAAAAGGAAATGGAACCCTTATAGAAACCCTGAAAAGTGTACCCAGATAACAATACAAACAAAAAGAATACAATACAAAAATTCTTTATTGAGTACCAATCTTATAGAAAACAAAACATAATACAGTAAAAAAACACTACAGTAGATTGGACAATTGGCGGCCTTATCGCTATAGCAATCTCTTACAGGCAACCATGCATGGAGATAATTCTTAATATTAATGCGGTAGTTAGTAGATGGTACATAAAAACAAACATTTTTATCTGGGATATAAGTGCTAATAGATAATTAAAAATATATACGAGTATAATATAAAATTACAAATAATAATAAACTAATACATAATATTAAAATATAAACATAAATACAATATTTTAATACATAATTATAAATTATAATAAAATATAATATTCAGTAGGTGCTTGATAAATATTATTTCTTCACGATATCTTTAAAGGCGAAAAGGACTTTGCTTTCATGATATTGACAGGCAGCGCATTCCATAGTGGACAGCATGTTTAGTAAATGACTTACTATAATAGTGTTTGTGGAACGAAGAGAGAGAGTATGTGTAAGATGAAGGAACTGAAAACGTTCCTTGATATAAAGAGGAGTAGTGGGGATGTACAGAAGAGAAAGCACATTAGCATCTCGGCGACGTCGAATTGGTAACCATTTGAGCATATCGCGATATTCACTGACATGGTCATACTTACGCAATCCAAATACAAATGGAATGGAAACATTTTGTAAGCGCTCAAGCTTATTCAGCTGTTCCTCTGTTAGGTCCAAATAGCATGCGTCAGCATAATCTAGTATGGGAAGTAAGAGAGATTCTGCTAGAGTAATTTTGGTAGATTGCGGGAGAAAGTTACGCAACCTCCTAAGGGATCCAGCTGTTGCAAATATTTTTCGGCTGATATCAGTAAGTTGAGGCCCCCATGAAAATTGTCGGTCAAAGATAACCCCCAAATTTTTAACTGTTTCGTCAAAAGGAATGTTTGTATGGTCGAAGATAACCTGAGGAAATATAACGCAAAATATAATGTTTAATGTCGTAGAGGTTTCAAATTTTGCTCTAGTTTTAAAACAGCACATTGAAGAAATTGAGGACATTACACACATAGTGTAGGATCGCTATTACACATAGTGGATGTTTGCTCTTAGAGAACCGCACTGCAGGCCCTAGTTCTTTAAAGGCTAGTCGTACTTCAATATACTCACTGAGTCGTTATCTTTTAGGAAATTAAACAGAGTTCTGTAAGTAATCATCATCATCATCATCTCAGCCGTAGGACGTCCACTGCTGAACATATGCCTCCTCCGCAAATTTCCAAAAGGACCGGTTGGAAGCGGCCTGCAACGTCGTCCTGCTACCTTTATCAGGTCGTCAGTCCACCTCGTCAGTGGACGACCTATGCTGCGCTTACCGGTCCGTGGTCTCCACTCTAGAACCTTCCGGCCCCATCGGCCATCTGTTCTGCGTGCTATGTGGCCTGCCCACTGCCACTTCAACTGCTTATCTTATGGGCTATGTCGGTGACTTTAGTTCATCTACGGATCTCCTCATTTCTGATTCGATCACGTAGAGAAACCCCGAGCATACCCCTTTCCATAGCTCGTTGTGCGACTTTGAGCTTGCTTATGAGGCCCATAGTTAGAGACCACGTTTCAGTGCCATATGTCATCACTGGTAACACACATTGGTCAAAGACATCGCGACTGTAAGTAAAGAAGACTGCCTGTAAGTAATATGACAGATTAAATATAACATGTGATACAATGTTGTGCGCTATATAATATATAAAATGCTGTGTACAGGTGTTAGAAACTGAATATAAGCCTTAAAGAGAATTGACATGTATTCCATACAGAAAGCAATGATTATTAGGACACTATTAAAAAGCCACTTAAACACGAGAATAAACTGTATTTTGTTATAAAAACAGTGCTAAGCGAGACGTCATCGACGCGGGCGTCCCGAACACTCCAAAATGAAAAAGGCCACCGAATGTGGTCGAAACTATAGTCGGACCTATCCGATAAATATTACGTGAATAATCCCGTATTTCTAATTAAAAACTAAAGTATTATATACTAGCGACTGCCCGTGACTTCGCGTACACAAACCAGCTGCCATATCTGCAAATTCTCACTTCTCGCTCTCAGTAAGTAGTTGCGTAATGCCGCGTGTCCTGAAGGCAACAATTCTCACTCTCGTCCACGTAATGTATAGAAATAACCACCTGCGCGTTACCGTTTTGTGCTTGTTCATAGCTATTGCCTTATCTATAGCTAAGCCATTTTATATACATACTTTTTATTTATATAGTTAAATAACTTAACTAACTATCCAAGGGACCGTTTCTCCGTATGAGTTCGGGTATATTCGCATTGCATACAAATACATTGTATTTTTAAACTTATCTTGCGTACAATAACTTAAAGAGAGGTAGTGGAACAGTCACTTAATGACATTGGGATTAATCTTTCCTATACCGTGATAATTAAAACAAAAGATTTATGAATGAAACTGACGTAGGTATATGTACGTCTCTGGGACGCAAAGGTTTTATAGTAACAAAAATTTTACATAACGTAGCCAATATTGTTTATAAAGTCTGGTTTACCGCTTCTACCCTAGTGATCACACACTCTTTCCCAATACAAGTATTTGCAAATTGTATATTACATTTCAGCAAAACACAGTGTAAGTAATAGACTCTATAAGCTCTAAATCAGTTAGTTAGCTCTTTTTTGTATCCAATTTTGCTTTGCGTGGCCTGAAGGTGTATTAGAGACCAAATTCAACTAAAAACATCCGGTCTAAAACAGATTTTACAAATGTTATGGTGGTAAAGAAGTACAATCTCGGAGAAAACGGGAAAATTCACAAAAAAAAAGTTAAAAAAAATTAGGGGGTCGGGGATTTTTTTTGGCCAACTTGTATTCTCCAAGTGGTCCAATTGTATCCCCCGAACACGCTCATTTGGTTTGTCGGTCCCTCTACCAAACACCCTATATATGTTTTTATATGTGTGTTCGCGTATAACTTCGTCGTTGATCCGATTTTGATGATTCTACCTTTGTTTGATAACGTATATTTCCGTGGTAGTTCCATATAAATTTCACCAAATTCGGTCAAGTCGTTTTTGAGTTATACTTCAATAACTATCAGTGTTTCATCCATCTTGATGATATCATAATTGACGGTGTATGCCGTATGAACGAAGATCACTAAAAAGGTAAAAAAAATACTTTACTAAAAAATAGAACTGACTTCTAAACTAAAAAGTGTGCAACAACTTGTCGAAGTCGGTACCATGCACGCAATATTCTTATAATAGGTACTTTCGAACTGTCATGGTACCGAATTCAACAAGTTATTGCACACTTTTGAGTGTAGTCGGTTCTATTTTTTGATAAATGTTTTGTTTATTTTGTTTATCAAATCATATGTTGCAAATAAAATATTCAAATTCCGATTAATACTAAAGCCTATAAATAAGACTTTTTCTTGATGCACTAAGACTATTGCTTGTCTTACTAAAGCTTAAAAGATTGCAGACTATGAATACAACAGATAAACAATGAAACCCTCGGGCACACACTCCTAAGACTGATGTCACAGATTAAGCTATAGTTAGTACGTAACTGATACAGAGTACAGGCCGTGTGCGTCATATCCTAAGGCTTACGCTTCACCAGGGTGAAGTAGGGTAGGTAGTATCTGAAAACCAGCGCTGTCTCATGTTTACAAATGTGGGGCAGCATTATGCTGACATTTGGTTGATATATCTTCCCTCTGTAACAATTGTTGACAATTTATATGGAGAGCATTATATAATAATTGTACAGTGAATTGTAGAAATAGGTTTAAATGTGTTGGTCTCAATTTTATATCTATATAACATCACGTACTTAATAGAAACAACATGACTAGATAATTGAAATGAAAATGGCGGGCTATATAATAATGTGAGCTCGAATATATAACTCTCCAATATTTTTGTCGGGGATTATGGAGAGTAAAGCGAATAAGTCGTTTACCGAAGGCTCATTTCGCTTCAGCAACTCTAGTTTTTGTGCTACCAAATATTATATACCGTGCTGTAAAAAATCTTTCAACTCCAACATTTAGTGTTTATACAACCGAGAAAAGTTTTGGATTAAATAGTAATCAGTTCAAATTAAAATCACTTATTCAATTCAGGCATTAAATACCAGTGAACATCAATTATTAATAAATAAGGTATATTTATTAATGAAAGAGAAAATTAATCATCGCTATAAAATAATATGATAAAAAAATATGACGTATTTCATTCCATAACACATATTTGTGTCATAACATAATTGACGAGCGAGCGAAGCGTCTCCTTGGCAGTGGTCCGACCGCCGACGATGAACGAGAAAAGAGTAGAACTAAAAACTATAAACGAGTTGGCGATGAGCAGAAAGCGAGTGTGTAGTTTCGATAGTTTTGTCGCCGGGCTATAAGCGAGTGTGCAAGTGCGACGAGCAATTACTCACGCCACTCGCCCGCGGTCGCTGGGTCCTGTGCAAGCAAAGAAACGATCAAGCGAGCATCGCTAAACGAATATCGCTGAGCGAGTTCATTTTTACAAGCTCGTCGCTCAGCGACAAACTAGTAAAGCGAGTCGTCGCCGGCAGTGTGAACAGTCAGAGAGCAACTTTTAATATATGCATCTCTTTCTTTTACACGGAATGTACAATTATTGTGCATTTCTTGAGATAGACAATCGCCGATAGTTAGTCGCTTTCTCGCCAGCGTTCGGACCACTGCCTAAAATGGGAAAATTTACTTTCATCTGTCCGTATGTTTATTAGATTATGTCGAATTTTTCAACCAATCTTGACATAACTTTGAATGCATGTTCTACTATTTTAATATCATTTTTTGATGTCGCCGATTTTAAGTGGAGGCACTTTAACTAAAAAGGAAGTAAGTAAATTTGCTGCGACGCTATTTGCCTACCAATTTTGATAAAATTTGGTACACACAATTATTTATTTATTTATTTATTCAAGTCAATCGATGTGGCTAACAGAATTATTCCAAAACACCACATATCATACATCATCATAACTTATGTAAGTAGGTACATTTTTATAAAACATCAAGTAGGTAAGTTACTTAGAAGGTAAAATAAAATTATATAGCAGAAGTCAGAATTAGTGAAGAACATAATAAACAATACAAAATTAGGATAACAACAATAAAATAATATAAATCAAAATCAAAGAACAAATACAACATATTAATAAAGTTATGTCAATTAAGTTAAAGTTTAAAATAAATGTTCAAATATATATAGGCATGTTTAACTAACGTACCTAGTACATCGGCAAACAAATCAACATGTTCGAGCCGAACGAGCATGTCACCGAGCACCTTTCGGGCTCGAGCGGTGGGCGCGTTACGGCCGCGGCAGGTAATTAAGTAAGTAACTGATTTTAAAGAGGAATTTCGAATAAGAGCATCATTGGTCAAGTGGTTTCCAAGATTGTGAGGGACTGTGAAAATGCCGCTGATAAGATATGTGCTCGCGAGGTCTACTGTTCGCAGAACTACTAGTGAATAAGGCCGTTAATAACGTACTGTACTATAGAGCCAATCTGATCCATGGCCGATATCACAAGATAGCGATCGATTGTGATGAATGCTGGCTAAGCGAGCACTATGTCTTTGTTTCAGATAGCAACTAGTGTAGACTCGATATTATTAAAGCTTATTTAGCACGCTTAAAACGGTATTCCATAAAGAGACTTAGTCGTGGACGGAAGTTACCATAGTACAGGCTCTCGCTAGCTTGGGATCTGAAGACCTTGTGTAGATGTATTATTTTATATTATTATTATTCGTTTTATTCAAAAAAAATCATGGATTTCATCCGGTGTTTTACAAAGGCATAAGTGCGGCTGTAGCCAACACTTAGAGGCCTGTTTGGTATAAAAATACAAAGTAGTATGAAAAACAGAAACTTTTCGATGGATGTTGACATGGTATATCTATTATAAAAATGGGTAAAATGGCAAGGCTATTGATATGATTTTATTAGTGATAAGAAGATAATGGGCTATGGAAGAGACTACGGCACCTGCCAATTTCAGTCTCATTTAAATAATTTTGGACAGGTGGTGACTTGCCACCCACTAAACGGGTCGCCCATAAAGGTCACCATGAATGGTGACAGAAGGGGCAACGTTGGTGTGGATGGCTAAAGGGTGTCGAGAGGTATGCTGCGGTTTCACTAGAGGGCTACTACCGGCGTTATGCTCTATAACACTTCCACCCTTGGAGATTTTTGTTACTTGCTCTTGCGTCTCCACCCCCAGACGGCCAATTAAGGCAAGCCGGGGGTCAGGGGTCTCTCTCTTTAGCCCCTGGGAGAAACAGGGTCTACGGTGTCGCCACTCACCGACGGCTCGCCACAAAGCCGCTGCGGTATTTAATTATTAACACAATTATTAATATTATTATTATTAAAAAAATTAGAAACAAAGAAAAAAAGAAAAAAAGAGAACAATATAATAAGGTTCGTTATATTATAACAATGAATTTTCATTATAAAAATGAAAAACAGATTATTTCTTTGTTTTGATCAGTGGAAGCAGTCGAAGGCCGGCCACTACGGGGCTCATCTTGAATGGTCTCACGACCACGTTTAAACTCTGCCACCCAGTTTTTAACAGTCGCATACGAAGGAGCGGACTCACCCAAAGTAGCAGACATGTCTTCATGTATAGCTTTTGTGCTATCGTGCTATCGTGAGAACAATAACGGTCCAAATAGAGTTGAGACTTAAAATATAAATATGAATTATTGTTATAAGTTTATGATCAATTTAAATTTTATTTCATATTTTGTCAAAATATTCGCTGAATAATGTTCACGAGTTATACAATATTTCGATCATCAAAAATGATACTAGAAACAAACAAGTTTGATTGTATTTTCTACCGAATTCCAAAAAAGGAGGAGGTACTCAATTCAACTGTATTTATTTTATATTTGTTACCTCATAACTTTTGATTGGGTGAACTGATTCTCAAAATTCTTTTATAGAATTGGTCCCGTGTTGACCTATTTAAATTTTATCATATTCGGTCCAGAAGTTTTTGAGTTACACTTCAATACATGTATAAAATGGAAGTCGGTATTAAATTTTTAAATTGTACTTGTGCACTAAGTACTATGTGATCACATAACATGCGACTGGAAAATAAAACTCCTATATGGAGTATATGGCTAAGCTGGACAAGCTCAAGCGCTATTAGTCAAATTAGTCATGGTATTTAGCCGTGTCCAAACGCGTACGATATTTTACAGTATGGTCGTAAGATCCGATTGATAGGCCTGATATTTTGTATTTATAGCTAAGGCTGTATCCTGTTGCGTGTAGGTTAGGGAGTAATTTTGTGCGGAATATGTCACGGGCCTTGTTTATAACTGTTTGATTACAAATGTTTTTTTAAGTGTCATCGGAGTTATGTAATTAATTTTATTTGAAAAAGATATGATTTTTTTTCATAAATTAATCCTTCCTATACCGTGAAAATTAAAACAAAAGATTTATGAATGAAACTGACATATTATATTTACGTCTTTTTTTATTTACCTGTCAATATTTACTATAAAATAGGCAAAGCAGCTGACCCCCTGGAACACCTAAAAAAATGGAGCACGCAAGCACCCTGCTGATAGGGCATCAACTATACTAACTGAATTCCTTTGACAATGCACATGTTTCTTAGGCGCTGAGAAACAGAGCTACATCATGCAAGGAGCTGGTCTTAGGAACTTGGCAAGTTTTTTTAAAAATAATAAATAAATTATAATTACGCTTTAAAACCGGCTAGGACTCGCGTAATATTTACCGGAAATATTCTCCGACCAGTTTCGAACTTATTTGAAGTTGTTCTTCTGGGAGTCACTCTTGTGCACAGCGGCGAGCGCGGGCCACAGCACGTAACACGCACACGGTTTTAAAGCGTAATTATGAACATAATTCGCGATAGTTTTCTATCTCAAATAAATAAATTGTTGATAATTCAACAACTTTAACAGGATTTCATTGGTCGTCTACCTGAGAGTATGAATTACTTTTAAGTGTTTGACATGTTGGGATTAAAATAAAATAATCTAAATACATATAATGATGTATAAATATGATTATTTTATACAAGAAGATTACTTGTTCTGACTGGCTGAGTCATCAGAATAGCCTAAAAAATACAGGTTGAACTATCCTGAGTTCAATTTATTTCTGTTGCTTCGTATTTCATTAAAAAGTTTTAATGGTGCTGTTCACTTATTCGAACGAATAAAGAAAGATAATATATGTTTGACAACAATTATATAAAAAATTTAAGCGTGAGTCTAAATAAGGTTGGTTCCAAATCATGTAACTTGGCACCAATGTATATTGCCATTGCCAAGGTATCCATAGCCATATCCTATCGAGGTAATGTGTTCTAGTTTCGATGGTAGTAAATCGTTATACTATGCCCACTGTGAGCTCATTTGTCACCACACGTGTTTACCATTTAAACAATGAAGGACCATTTTTTACATTATAACCTTAATTTAGTAGAAATAAGGTTTAGAATTATCTGCAGGTAAGTACGATCGTGAGCATTTTTTGTACACCAGTAAGTCTAGTTATGAATGAAAAATGTCTGTATGGATCATTATGTCAATCTAATAGTAATCAGAACGCTTTGTGGATTTATGTTTGTTATTTTACAAAGTGAACTATTTACTACTGATAAACGTAACTGCTACTTCAGGCGTAATTTAATTTATGATGTAAATAATGAAATACATACCTGTTGTTTCATTATTTACATCATCTATAACTGTCGGCCTCATGAACAAGCTTAAAGTTGCTCAACGAGCAATGGAGAGGGCTATGCTTGGGGTATCCCTGCGTGATAAGATCCGTAGATGAACTAAGGTCACCGACGTAGCTGTCAAAGTTAGCAAGTTGAAGTAGCAATGGGCTGCCGTGCGATTCTCTAAGAGCAAACATTGTTGCATCTTTGACAACATCCGTGAAGCAAATGAAGAGGTGACAAGAAACATTGGAAAAACAACCTTATGTAAAATGGCGATACCTCATAAAGTATTTGACATCGGTGAGCTCGTCGACGAATCATTACAGAATCGCACGGCAGGCCACATCGCTCGCAGAACCGATAACCGATAGGGAAGAAAGGTTTTCGAGTGACGACCACGCCCCGGAAGACGTTGTGTAGACTGGCTCCCCGCTAGGTGGACCGACGACCTCGTCAAAACTGCGGGGAATCGCTGAATGCAGGAAGCGAGTAGCTGTTCCAAGTGACATTCTATGGGTGAAGCCTATGTTCAGCAGTGGACGTCTTGCGGCTGATAATGATGATGATAATGAAAAAAAAATGATAATGACATCATGTTATTTATTACTAATTTGTATTTATACTTTCTGAAACCTAAATCGCAGTTCGGAAACCCGAAATGCTATAGGTACATGCTTAAATCTGATCTACTTTGAAGCTCTGTGGGCTTAGCACGAATAACTGCGTAAGTCTAACGTAACGTGTCGTTCACGTGAAACAGTACAAACTGTAATTTATATAGGGCAACTGTGACACAGATAATTCGTTGTTTGTACGCCGAAGCGTGACATGTCGACGAATTCGATACGAATACCTTTTCGCTAATTGTTAGTGCTTCGGCTTCTGGGTCAATGATTCCGATCACGTTAGATACCGAGCCCAAGACTGTCTGTTCAAAATGAGAACCGTCGTGGCTTTACAGTGAAATAACTTTCATTTTTATATGACAGTCCAATCCAGCCGTGTTATTCTCTAATGATTCGTCGATGCGCTCGTCGACGAGCTCTCCGATGTCAAATAATATATGAGCTATCGCCCTTGTAAATAAGGTTGCTTTTCCAACGTTTCTTGTCATCTCGTCATTTGTTTCACGGATGTTGTCAAAGATGCAACGATGTTTTCTCTTAGAGAATCGCACGGCTGATACTTTGCGAGATATCGCCCTTGTACACAAAGTTGTTATTCCACGTTTCTTGTCATATGTTTCACGGATGTTGTCAAAGATGCAACGATGTTTGCTCTTAGTCTGTCCGTCACACTCCAGTGTGATTTTCGACTTGATACAACTAGAACCTACTACGAGTATATTCCAATATTGGTATGAAAAGCAATACAGATTATGAATTAGTTATTACAAAAATAGGGCTAATAATTGATATAGTTAATGATAAATAAAAATGATAATTGATATAGTTAATTAGATAGTTTATATTCATTTTTAATACGACAAACGGGAATCACTCACGTAAATAAGTCACATTTTTTCAACAATAGTTTCAACAACATCTGGTCTTTTAAAAGGAGAGTGCAGAACGCTCGCGGTTGCGTCTCACCTTGAAAAAGACCACCGGATTTGGTTGAAACTATACTTGGAAAGATTACTTATTTACGTGAGTGATTTCTGTTTCTCAAATTAAAAATAACCATTTATTTCGTAGAAAGTAAAAAACACAACGTATCCATTGCTATATCTTTCAAAAAGTTTAATTTCATACGGTCAATATGATGAAGAATCATTTGAGAGGTGACCCTATTCACCCCACATATACCTTGTAAAACGTAATTATCACGTGTCACGCGGGCGTAGGATTACAAATTGTCGTAAGGATAAAATTATCAGAAATCATAGGTAGAAGACAACCCGCGATATAGCTATCGCAGCTATATAAGATCCAAGACAAGGTTAGACAACTGATAAAAGTCAGTTTATCGTTTCGACAAGTTTATCGTGAGACTTATGCGCGCACGGCATTGATAAAGTAAAAATACACAGTATGGTTTACGATCATATCTTAAAATTTTGAAGGAATGCGTTAGTTAATTGTTTGTAAAAACCCTTCTTTCGGATGAAGCTTCTCAAGCTGTCCAATAGATGGCACTCAACATACGGCAGATAAAAACAACTACTTAGAGAGACAAATTCGTTCCTACACAGTGTTGTTGCTTCTGTAGCCTTGGTCATAGCAGCCGACATGGTGTGGAAACAGACGCGGATTGAAGATCCTTCCAATATGATGTACCTATTTATAATAACAAAGCTTACTATTTACTTAATTTATACCTACTTTGGGAGAAGCTAAAACTGTATGTTTATATATTTCATGTTTAATAAAGATAATAAAATGGAAGTATGTGGGTAGGTACTAATCATCTCATAGCTAGAGGCAACCTTATAAAGATTGTTTCCTCTGACGCTAAATCAAAGCAGGATTTGCCCTGCCTTAATTGTAACGTTATTCCTGCGAGAAAAATATACGAGTATATACCTTAACAAATATACTTATACAATATGAATGAATAACTTAAATAAAGTAAACTACACATAAGTTTATTGAAACTTACGTTCATTATAATTTTATAATAATTAAAAGGAATAATGTGAGATTTACGCGTTGTCGATATCAACGACGAGCGCACCAGACTCAAGGTCTTAGAGAAGGCTTCCGGGCAAAGATGCA
The DNA here is from genome assembly GCA_917880725.1 of Selenia dentaria. Classification (NCBI taxonomy): domain Eukaryota; kingdom Metazoa; phylum Arthropoda; class Insecta; order Lepidoptera; family Geometridae; genus Selenia; species Selenia dentaria. The sequence goes on from OU862891.1 coordinate 9,995,337, forward strand.
GCTATTATCGATCGTGATATTGCCAACACGCTAATCACACGTAAATCCCCTTTTACATCTCTCATATTCGGTAAGTAGGTCCTTATTACCCCCAAATGGGGCTTGTAGGTGACCAAGTAGCGCTCTAGGGTAATAATGTAGCTAGAAAAGCCCTAGGGCGGTTTACATCTCTCATATTCGGTAAGTAGGTCCTTATTACCCCCAAATGGGGCTTTTAGGTGACCAATTAGCGCTCTAGGGTAATAATGTATCTAGAAAAGCCCTAGGGCGGTAAGTAATTAAAAAACACTTCATTCTTTCAAAAAGTTTGCGTTCATCTAACCATCATACTGGCAATAGAAATCATGCATTCAGCCCAATGACAAAAGAGGTCGCTTTGCTATTCAGCCTTGTCTACGTATGAGTATAATAGTCATCAATTTTATTTTTGTAATGTCGGTTTTTTTCTACTTACCTCACAATCGAGGTGTAAAGCAGAGTAGTTAGCTCGGGTGTAAGCATCAATTGCACCCTCAAACTATAGGCGCCTAAATATCTCGGGCTGCAATTGATACCTTACAGCCCTTGGCTACTAATCTACTATTATTATTATAAAATTAAACTAAATCTAAATATAGCAGAAGAACGAAACTCACCAACATAACCCAGAAGATTAGCCAGTTAAAGTGCAGAGTGCAGTGGGCAGGGCACATAGCACGCAGAACAGATAGCCGATGGGGCCGGAAGGTTCTGGAGTAGACACCTCGGACCGGCAAGCGCAGCGTAGGTCGTCCACCGACATGATGAACAGACGACTTGATAAAGGTCGCATGACGATATTTGATGCAGGCCGCGTATACGACGCAATACGGTGTTATTGCTTTAGTATCTCATACACACCACCTTTGAGTGGAGAGATTTCTTTTGTACTGATTAGATCTAAAATAATAAGTACCTACCTTAATATTTTATTCATTAATCTTGATCACAGAATTTATACTACCATATAAGATAATTCATGAACTCCTCTCTATTTTATAAAGAAATGTTCTTCAAGATCAGCCTCCACCATGGACGAGCTATCTGAAGAATTAATCACTTCAGGCCAAGACTTTGAAAGGCACTGTAAGATTACTGCGCGAAGAGGATCAGCGCAGTACCACAAATACTGCAGTTTAAAATTCAGGGTTGCACAGCGTCAGTCATGGACAGTTAATGGGTAGTTAATCGTGGTCCTCAATATTAGACACAAAACTGTGTTACTTCACTTGATTGTATAAAAATGGTGATAATAATCAACAAAAACGTAATTTCAAATCTTTACTGTCAAAGTTGCATCGTGCGGCTTTATAACTTCCAATTTTTCCGCCCTTAATCCTTTACGAAGCTCATTTACCCGAGTTTTAATCCCAATCTCACCTCATTACCGTCCCGCGAATATTCCGAATAGCCAATTTGGCCATTAATTACAAGCCCCCCTTCCTCTTACCCTTCCTTTTTCGAGTAAAAATAAATTATAACTCATTTATCGTCATGCCGCGCTCTAGCGTCTTTCGAGTGGAATAAATGGCTGTGACGTCTCGGAGAATAACGTGAACGTAAAGCGTTACGTTAACGTGGAGGCCACGCCTACCGACATGCGCAGTCGGCCACACACGCCTACGTATGTTTAACACATACGTGGGTTGTGTGTATCACGTAACTGGGGCACATATATGCATTAGTGGGCGTGCACTCGTGTGGGCGTGCCACATATGTCATGTCATGGACACAGATAGGCGGAAAAGTAACAGTTTGTGCTGTTGACATGCTCTATATGTGTTCGTGTGTGTCACGCATTGGTGAACGGTCGTGTATGTCTATATATAGTACATCTAGATATACAACACGATTGAGATAAGAGATAACAAGTCCAGGTTACAGATTATATATTACAAGTATCCACATGTTTTAGTTACGAAACTTTATGCATTATTAGTAGATTTACTTGGGCTCTTATCTGCTGATGTAATTTGAAAGTTTTATAGTACTTTTATTACTCGTATTAGTACATTAAACACTGTTATTAGTATTTAATGAGTCCAAAGTCTTGAGTCTCGTGATAATTAAGATGCTGATTCACAGGAGAAACTAGTATGTAATCTTTGTGATGTGAATGTATGTAAACTCAAACATACTTACTTACATTACATCCGTTATATAGGAAGGTATTATCTGATAAAATGATACGTACTTCATTACATACTATAAGCTTTTATATCCATATTAATGTTTACACATCAAACACCCATATCTCGTCAGTTTGTGGTTCTCATCAAACAATAACTTACTCAATCGAAACTGAACCGTTTGGTACTTTATTTCTTAATCAGTTTTTACGACGATCATGCGTGGTAACCTGATTTGTTGGTTGATGGAAATTGTTGTCTCTATGGTGGTAGCTAGCCAGGCCGTAATAGTAGACCTACCATTATGCATGTGGCTCATGTGAAGCGAAGGGATATGTGAAAGCGGCATTGATTTGAAGCGGAAAATGAATTATTTTGGTCTAGATAGGTCAAAAAATCGATGATCAAAACGAATAAAATTCAAAAAATTAAACAGACTTCCAAAGTAAAAAAATCAAATAATATTTCGCACCTGCGTCCGCAATTATCGGCGCGAACTGCGGAAAATTCCAACCGAACGCCAAACTGACACTCGCGCAACTTCCCCAAAATAAAAACTTTGGAGAAGTTCAACCGGAAAAGAAAGAAAACGCGAAAATAAAAAAGCCATTGACTCCGCGGTCCGGTCCCGAAAGTTTCAGACGCCTTTTTAAACATTCCCGCAGATCCGTGGATGGAATCACGGCTCGAGGGATTTTTTTTATAGCCAGAAGGATTTTCAGCGCTCGTTTCTGTCAACTAATTAGAGTTGGAGCTTGGAATGAAATTAAATGTGAATATCTGTGTTAGTCTCCGCAACTTTATCAAACAACAAATATTAAACTAACCGCATATGTTTTGCTTATGTAGTTATTACTGTGGAACTTAAATAAATTAACCTCTTAAGCTTATAAATTACCCATCATATATAATTTAATTAAAGCAAATATTGTAAATTATTGACGTGCTAGTCGTACGCCCAATAGTAAGCTTTGAACTTACCGCAGTTGCAGTACATTCAGCTATTTAAGCGTCAAAGTTAGTCACTCATCACCACGGGACATATATGTTTAGTAATAATAATAACTAGTAGCTCTGTGAATAGTACCTAAAGCTCGCATCAGACTACAGTCAGCTCCTCCGTTATGCGTTATCCTCTTTACTGAGGGTCGTCACCTCCTTGGCCTTGGGCCTTGGTGGAGGACCTCCAAGTATTCGATCTTTAATTATTGCGCGCCATCTTGATCTGTTGCCAGTGGTTTGCAGAGACTCGTGTACTGGAATCTCGGGTGTGGAGCGTATCTGGTTGGACCAGCGCATCGGACTGCGACCCTAAGATCATTTTCCTTCTATTTTGCCAGTGACCATCAGCTGTTCCAGATTGTCACCATCTTTTCTGGCTATGTGACCGAAGTACTCAAGAATTCTCTTTAGGCATGTTGAAAGCCTGACCCTGATATGCCTCGCTTGCTCTGTGCCGCGTTTGCTTAGCCTATATATTATTGATCCAATGTTCTTTTGTCGTAATGTTTCTTGTTAGTGATTTACAGAGTTGTGCACTGAATTTGGACTAATGTCTGTGTAGGTGCAAATTAGTCATAAAATGATAAACGATTAATATACAGTCTGTGAATTGAAAATACGGCACATACGTATCATAATTTCCTTGGTGTTTTCTTCTGAGTGACATATTTGTAAGATTAACAAAAGTAAACCTAGGTTATTGTCATTTTTATGACTAATTTGTACCTACACAGACATTAGTCCAAATTCAGTGCACAACTCCGTAAATCACTAACAAGAAACATTACGACAAAGGAACATTGGATCAATAATATATAGGCTAAGAAAACGCGGCACAGAGCAAGCGAGGCATCCAACACCAACAAATATGTACAATGTTACAATCTTGCTCTTTGTCACAATAAACTTTTAAATATATTTTTGTATTCTTATACTACAGTGATTATTACCTTATTTCGCGAAGGTACTTAAATGTTTACATAGCTGGCTCTACATAGACGAGAGCGAAAACAAATCAGTGCTCGGGAGGCGCAAATTGAGCACGTACCCGTTCCGGCTAATTTTATTTTGCAATTACTCCCCAACCCCCTTCATTTCTCCACCCCCAATACAACATTCTTGGCGACAAGATACGACATCTAGCGAACCAAACACGGTATAAAAATAAATTTATATAATTATTTTTTAGTTGTTTATGGTCGATATGTAAAATTTATATGCTTTATTAAAATACTTTAGTGATAGTAAAAAAAATAATTGATTTTCCATATCGCTTGAAACAATATAAAGTTATACAGTTATGTTTAAATGTAATCGAACACAGATCAATAATTGACGAAATATGTAGACCAAACATAAATATTGAACATTTAATATTTTTGTTTGGTCTATATGTTTCATTAATTATTGATCTGTGTTCAATTATCTTTCGAAGCTTTGATAATCTTTATTCAAGTTTCCGAAAGATTTAAAAATATTAAAATTAGGATCACCTGATGTATGTATTTGCCATAC